>OY728119.1:929699898-939699898 GCA_963277665.1 Viscum album | reverse complement strand
CTTAAATCGTATTATATTCTTAATTATTAAAAACTAATTTTCCTTTCTAGAATTACTAAAATTAACTTTAACAATATTCCAAAATACAAAAGAAGAAGAAAAATTATATCTCCAATTGCTTCCATTAATAAATATAAAAAATAGTATCACCAATTATGAAAATAACTGATATGAATAATCATTAAAATGGAGAAATACTACATTAATTTCCAAATCATCATAAATACATAAAATCCATCATAAATATGTCTATTACTACTAAATATAAATCATTTTATATATTCGTGACCAAGTTGAGGACTCATAAATTAGAATATTTGATAACTTATTATTACAAGATTATATTGTTATTTATCTCTCATATCTTCCATCCCATCATATGGTCAAATAAAAAACATAATATTCATAGTCCTGTAAACTAACACAATATGATAATTTTTACCCTAAATAACAAAAATTTCCTTGAAGTCACAATAAAATTTGATATGTTTCCGAGAAATTATTCAAGCATTATTCCTCAAATAAAATATAATCTTAACCAATAAATATTTTCATTCACCTAAATCATATAATGTTTTAAATATAGTTAAATTCTTCCAAAAAGTAATCAAATATACTCAAATCTAATTTTTAATCAAATATTTATCAACATGATAATATATATGTTCCCATAATATTAATACTCATTTATCCAATTATCAATAATTTAATGAAAAAAAGATATCATTAACCATAAATTTAATCAAAACATATCCAATTATATTTACATTATAATATAATTTTATTAAATTGTTTTTTTTAATTAAACCACATGATAATAATTCGAGTTATTGTAACATACTAGGTAAATGAAGAACAAGAGATTTTCATATTTATTAATATATCTGAATTAAATATTAATTTTACTTTAAAGGGGTTGCTATGTTCGATAGTGTACCTGATACACAACAACGGGTTTCTTTGAAATCTTACATTACACACTTATAATATAATATTATTATTTTAAATGGTAGTTAAATCCTAGAAATTGTATTGGAGAGAATTAATAGAACAAACTATAATATGATTATACATTATTGTAAAATATAATTACTTTTATCCAATAAAATTTGGAGGCTTAAAATGTGAATGAATTTAATGTTATGCATAATTTACATTAAAAAGTCGATTTACCACCTTTAAATGGTGAACCCAAATTAAATATAGATTTCTTCACCATAATACATTCTATTTGACTTAATAAAATCCTTCTTTATAATGGGGACATCGAAATTTACATTGTGTAATTTTTTTTGAATTTTTCCAATATAGTTCATTTTTTAATGAGTAGTGAAAAATAATGTATTTTATTTCAAAACTGTGTTTTAAACTTATTTATTTATATGGTTAGATAATATTTTTAATTAGTTTTAAAGTGTAATTAGAATATATTTTTACTATTTAATCCAATTTTGGTCATTTGAATTTATTTCAGTTTGAAATTGGACATAAACAAGTATCAATCTTTTGATAGTTAATGTTTCTTTAAAACATGCTATTTATTTTGATAACTGGAATTAATTTTAAAATTAATTAATTCCACTACTATGTTTTGAATTTGGAAAAACAGGAATCATTTTTGATTTTGGAATATCAAATATATATTAGGCTTAATTTTAGGTATTTTTCTAAAAAACATCAATTTTTTATGAATAGTGAAACCACTTAGTAGTAGTTAAAAAACAGACTTTTTCATTTAAATGAAATTTTATCACTTCTATGAATTAAATTTAAAAAATATAAAATACATGGTTGTTATCAAGAAGTATATTTTTGTTTATTAAGATGAAAATAATTTTTTTTGAATAGTTTCTTTTGACTTTTATTACTGCAGTTAAAGGTTAATAGGTTAATTCAAGGTAAACAAATATTATAATAATTCAAATTACCTTAACACTTGTCCTGACATTATTTTATGAGTAATAGGAGACCCTGTGAATCTTTGGGTCGATTTTAGGACTCCATGGAGCCACTTATGAAAGATAATTATGCTTTAGATTAATTAATTATATGTAAAGGCAAAAATGATATAAACAAAAAAACGTTTAGTAAATTAATTTTTATATGGTTTTATATAAGTAATTGTTTTGACTATTAATACTCATTAGAAATATAAAAAGATTTAATACACCATGGAATTATTTTTATAATTTTTAGACGTCATATAAATTATATTATTTATGACATAATAATGATGTGGTATTTACCTCCTTAATAAATGATTTAAATAAATAAGATTATAATTATTAAAAAGATATCCAAAACATGTCAAATTCAGATTGGATGATTTTCATTTGACTATGAGTCCCCTTTTCTTCTACCTTAATTATTTTTTATTCTTTTGAAACCGAATATATGTTTACAATAAAATAATTTTTTACACTTTATTAAAGCGCCCCTCCTCTCCCTTATAAAAGAAGACCACATCTAACCAATTCCACACCTCTAAATAATTTTGTCTTCTCTTAAATTGTTTTCTTTTATTTTATATTTCCTTCCCCTAAAATCATTTTATAAATTTATTTTGTAACAACACCAGTATACATAATACAATGGGATTTTCTTATGAGAATAATTCGAACTACACATACACACACCTCAATTTAATGGATGATGAACATAATGTTTTTGTTGATGGAAAACTAACGCCTCACGAAATGATGATTGTTCGATTATCTCCTACCACCTATCATGGTAGCCATTATGATGGAACTATATTTTTATATGATATATATTATGTTTATGTTTTATTTATGCTTCTGTAATTTACATTTATATCATGCATTTATTGTTTCCAATATGGGTAAACGCGATAATCTCATTAGAGGAACTGCAGACTACCGCCCCCTTAAAGTGATATGACTCGTTAATTCTATACGTGGGTCATATAAAGGATGTTGTAAATGAAATTATATATAATATTATATATGAAGTTATAGTGGATTTATGATATACCTATGTATAATTATGTTTTAATTCGATTAAAATAAGAAATAGAAACGAAAGTAGCGTTCATGTGTACGTACGACTTACCGTCTCAATGAACGGTGCATTTCATTTATTACCTAAAAATATTATGTTCTATTATAAGTATAGTTAAATAATTGATATACATGATATATATGATATCTAAATCATGAATATCATTTTGGATATAATGGACTATTGACCACATGGACAACATGTAAATATAAGGTGTTCATTTTTGACTCAAGTACCAAATATCGAAAAAATGAACGTTATTAACAGAAATGAATACATAATTTTTATAACATGGTAATAAGAGTTATAATATGAATAATAAACTTGAAAAATTTTCTTAAGAAATTCGAAATTAAATTTAGTTTATTATTACGGATATTAATGAATGAACGGATCAAGTGGGACATGATGTAAGGGACCTCATCTCAATCACCTTTCATTGAGTTATATTTAGTTTTATACATGAATTTATTTTCTACGGTGTATAAACCGCTTTGAATTTTTATTTCGTTCAAATGGAATATTTTTATACGAATAATTTTTCTAAATGACAAAAAGGAATGTTTTTTAACGTAAGCAGTGACAACGACCATTCCCCTACCATGAGTATTATTTGATATTTGGAATCCTTTATAAGACATAATATTATTAAAAGAAACAATATATACCATATACATTTTCTACGTATTTTGGTATTGAAAATTTTTTTGAAAATGGATTTATTATTTCAATATCATGAAATGATATTTTGTTATTGCAATGTGGAAATGTTATTTTTTATGCAAATGTTATGTGTTATGATCATGTTATAATTCTTGGGAATTATTTATTTATACATGTGGTTTTGGTATAAACCTATAGTTGGTGAGCCCAAGATAGATCTCCAATGCATTGGTCAGCATGACGGAGGTAAAGGTGAATGTTTCTCATAAGAGAATTTGGAAATATACTGTGACGGGTATTAAAAATTATCTCCCTATGTAGATGTGATAGCTACAATGTATGTATCATATGGATACTACAAGTTAACTTTATTATTTATGATTTTTATGTGTTATTCATAAAATTTTATGATTTCACGAGGTAAGTAAAATAGTACATGTTTTTAATCTATTTATGAACAAATGTTATTATTATTTATTTTATAACCCCTACTAAGCATTTTATACACATCCCATGATTTGAAATGTTTTCAGAGGATATAAAGATGAATTGTGTCAAGGATGAAATCAGGGAAAATTCATCTTGTCTAAAACATGGAACTGGACATTACCCCTTTTTTCAAGAGTTTTTATTTTATGGAAAAAATTGAAACTGTGTAGAAATTTCTACCTTGTTATGTTTTGAGATGTAATAGTTATGTTCAAATTCTATAAAACTCTAAACATAAAATGATCCAAAATGTGAAATATTAATTTAATTCAATATTATCTTATATTTAAGTCCATGTCCTTATTTTTAGAAATTGAGGTCGGTTTAGACAACATTAGGAGTTAGGGTATTGTTAAATAAATGTCCATAAATTAATTTATCGTAATATTGAAATGATATAGCATTTACAGATTACCATGTTGCTTCGCCTATGAAATTTCTAGGTTCATGAATGGTTTTCCGTTGAGAAAACATAATAGTTGTGATGGGAAGGAATACATAGGTAAATGAACTTCCAAATTATTATACTGAGATGGTTAGAATCAGAAATGAACAGTTTACTTGAGTGATGGCTATGTTGACTTAGGCTATAAATGGTGTTTGTGTTTAATTATGATATTTTGTTTTATTCTAAAGGTAAAGCCGAGCATGTAAATCATTTAAGGGTTGTCTTGAAAATATTGAAATAAAATGAACTTTATGGTAAATTCATCTACTATTAGTATTGGTTACAAAATTTTTTTTTCCTTGGTAACACTGATTCAAAAAAAAAGGCATAACTTTTTATCCTTATAATAAAAAAAGTCTATGAATAATGGCCAAGACCCACAAATATAACTGAGATCCGTAGTTTTCTTGGTTTGGTAGGTTATTACTGGAGTTTTGTTGAATATTTTTCATGTATATCTAGTCCAGTGATTATTTTATCTCCAAATAATGTTATGTTTATTTGGAAAAAAGAATGAGATGATTGTTTTTAGGAATTGAAAACAAGATTGGTGAATACTTTAGCATTGTAATTTTCATCCAGAAATGGAGAGTTTTTTATCTACAGTGATGCTTCATTGAAATGAAATTGATGTGTGATTATGTATAATGATCTTGTAATTTCTTATGCTTCACATCAGTTGAAGCGACCTGAGTTAAATTACCCTACAAATGATTTGGATTTAGCTGATATTGTTTTTGCTTAAAAAATTTATAGGCATCATTTGTATGGAGAAAAATATTAAATATATACTGACCAGAAACACAGAAAGCGTCAGTTGGATCAGAAGGGTATGTTGCCTAATTTTAACATTGATAATGACTGTGTTTTGAGGTTTGGGAATTGATTATGTGTGCCTTGTGATTTACAGCTAAAGATTGAGTTTTTAGTTGAAGCTTATAGTTCCCCTTTTTTACTTAATCCTAGTAGTACTTTGATGTATAAAGATTTTCATATGTATTACTGATGGGATGGAATGAAAAGAGATATTGCTGATTTTACTGTGATGTGTTTTATTTTTCAGCAGTTTAAATTAGAGCGGAAGTTACCTAAAGTGATGCTTCAGACTTTACCAATGTTAGAGTGGAAATGGGAAAATATATCCATGGACATTGTTGTGGGATTACCAAATACATCTATAGGTAAAAAAGAAATCAGTGTAATAGTTGATCGATTGACATAATTATCTCATTTAAATCCTATTCGAGATACTTTGTCTCTAGATCAACTTGCTTAGTTGTATATTAAATAGATATTCTAGTTGCATGTTTTACCCCTTTACATTGTATTTGATCATGATCCAAGGTTTAATTATAAATTTTGTAAAGTCCTTCATAAGTCATTTTGTATGGAATTAAATTCTAGTATAGCTTTTCATCCTCAATTAGATGGATAGTCAGAATGAGAAATTCAGACCTTAGAGGATATGCTACGTTCTTGTTCTGTGGATTAGTAGGGGCATTAGGAACAACATATTTTTTTGGTTGAATTTTCTTATAATAAAAGTTTTCATTCTAGTATGCAAATGGATCCATTTGAGGCATTATATTGAAAACATTATAGAACTCCATCTTTTAAGGATGAAGTAGGTGAAAGGATGTTGATGGGACTAGAAATGGTCGAAGAGATGGAAGAGAAATTTTAGTTGATTCAGAAGCACATGAGTACAGCTCAGAGTAGATAGAAAAGTTATGCAAATAACTGGAGGAAGGATTTTTATTTTGAGGTAGGTCATCATGTCTTTCGCAAGGTTTCTCCTTGGAAAAGTGTGATGCGTTTTGGTAAGAAGGGAAAGATGAGTCCAAGGTTCATTTAACCTTATGAAATCATGGAGAATGTTGGATCAGTTACATATAGATTGGCTTTATCTCCATTTTTATCCCAGGTACAGAATGTTTTTCATGTTTCGATGTTGAGAAAGTACATGTCAGATCCATCTCATGTCTTGAGTCCAGAGATAATTCAGTTGGAAGAGAATCTCAATTATGAAGAACAACCAGTCCAGATTTGTGACCGAAGAGAGAAAGTGTTGTGGAATAAGGTAATTTACTAGGTAATGTTTTTATGAAAAAACCATATGGTTTAAGAGGCAATGTGGGAATCTGAAAATTCGTTGAGGGATAAATACCCCCACATATTTTAATAAGTGAATAAAAATTGTGAGGATGCAATTTACAAAAGGGGGGAAGGATGTAAAATTCCATGTAAATTTAGAATAAGAGATTTTCATATTTATTAAATTTTTTTAATTAAATATTAATATTACATTAAAGGGGCTGCTATGTTGGATAGCGTACCCGATACACAACTACCAGTTTTTTGAAATCATACATAGCACACTAATAATATAATATTATTATTTTAAATATTAGTTAACTCCTAGCCATTTTATTGGAAGGAATGAACAAAATTAAATAATATATAATTATACATAATTTTTAAATGTATTTACAACTATCCAATAAAAGTTAGAGGCTTAAAATATGAATGAATCTAATTTTATGCATAATTTACATTAAAATTCCAATTTACCACTTTTAAATGGATAAACCCCATTAAATAATCTTTTTTTAACTTTAATACATTCTATTTTTCAAAATAATATCCTTCTTTAGAATAGGGACATCAAAATTTACCCAGTGTTACTTTTTGGAATTTTTCCGATAAAGATCATTTTTTAGTGAATACTGAAAAATAATGTATTTTAATTCAAAATAGAATTTTAATCTAATTTAATTATATGGTTAGATTATATTTTTGATTGGGTTTAAAATTAATTATAATATATTTTTAACATTTAATCCATTGTTGGTCATTATAATTAATTTCACTTTGAAATTGGACATAAACAAGAATCAATATTTTGATAGTTGTTGTTTCATAAAAACACGTTATTTGTTATGATAATGGGAATTAATTTTAAAATTAATTAATTCCACTTCCATGTTTTAAATTTTGAAAAATATGCACTTTTTCAGATTTCTGAAAATCAAATATAGCTTAGGCTTAATTTTTTGTACTTTTCTGAAGAAATTCAATTTTTTCTGAATAGTGAAACCACTTATTATTAATTAAAAAACCGAATTTTTCATTTAATTGACATTTTACCACTATTGTGAATTATATTTCAAAAATACAACATACATGGTTTTTATCATGAAGATAAATGTAGTTCAATAAAATGAAAATAATTTTTGTGAATAGTAATTATTGACTTAGATTTACCACGATTAAATGTAAAAAGGTTAATTCAATGTTAAAATTATATTATAGTAATTTCAAATTACCATAACACTTGTCATAAACATATTGGATGAGTAATGGCCAACCATGGGGATACTTGGATCTATTTTGGAACTCTATGGAGTCAATTATGAAAGATAATGACACTTTGGATTAATTAATTTAATGTAAAGGAATAAATGACAGAAAAAAATCTTTTAGAAAATTGATTTTAATATAGTGTTATATAAGTAATATTTTTGAATATTAATATTAATTGGAAATATAAAAATATTTCCTACATCATGGTTATTTTATTATAATTTTTAGACATCAAATAAATTAAATTTTTTATGACACAATAATGATGTAGTATTTACTTCATTAATAAATGATTTAAATAAATAAAATTATAATGATTAAAATATTTTCCAAAACATGTCCAATTCTGATTGAATGATTTTATTTCGAATATTATTCACCTATCTTCGACCTTAATGATTTTTGGAAATTTTGAAACCTAAGATATGTTTATAATGAAATAATGTTTTCACACATTCCTAAAGAGCCCCTCCATTCCATTATAAAAAGAGACCACTTATAACCAATTTCACACACCTCTCAAGACTTTTTTCTTGTCAAAACTCAGACCAATTAAAATTTATACATCCCTATACTCCTCTTAGAATCCTTAACTTAGACAGAAGGCACTTCAAGCATTAATTTTGGTTTAAACCAAAGGATGTTACCCAAATTAAAGGTAACAATTCCTCTTAAATTATTCTCTCCTATTTTTCATCTCCAACCCCTAAAATCTTTTTATTCATTTATTTTGTAACAACACCATTATACATAATATATTATGGTGTTGTAATGAGATGTATTAGAACTACAGTTAGACACACCTCCATCTAATGGATGAAGAATATAATGTTTCTATGGATGGAAAACTAACGCCTCACGAAACGATGATTGTTCGATTACCTCCTACTCCCTCTAATGGTGGCCATTATGATGGAACTGTATTTATATGCGATATATATTATATTTATGTTTTCTTTATTCTTCTGTAATTTCCATTTATAATGTCACGACCTGTCCTCGGGGCCCGTGCTGTGACTACCCCAAGCCCGCCTTCCATAGGCCAGGGGCTGGCGACTAGCACCAAAGGCGTAAATCCCTATAAATGGGAAGGAATTGCCTTTATAAAAGTAAACAAACACCCCAGAGTATAAGCGGAAGTAAACACTACGTACAAAGAGAAGTGTTGAAAGGAAAAATGGGCCAGAATACAAACCCAAAAAAAGTACAACTACAACTGAACAAAGTACAACAGAAAAAGACAGTAGCTAGAGGGGTGGAAGAGGATCCTGGGTCGTCCTCCTCGGATCCTACCTGAAGGGTAGGTATAGATGGCGCAACTCCTGGATCGTCCACCAGGGATCCTACCTGAAGGGTAGGTACAGATAGCCTCCACAATGCTCTCGCACGTCAACCTCTTCCGAGTGTCGTCTCGCCGTGATGTCCACCTCCCGATACTGACTCGTCGTGTAGTCAAACTCTGGGTACCGTCCAGTCCTCGAACACTCGGCCTCCGTCAGCACTGCCCGTCGTCTGTAACCAACACAACGAAGTGCGGGCATAGCCCATGCAGGGGTGAGTATAACGATACTCAGTAGGGACCCCGAGACCCTCAAGGTCTCACTAAAACCAACTAGGATAACCTCATAGAAGATCTCAACAGATAACCTCTACTTAGGTATATGCCTATACATATACCTAAGTTATCATGTAACCCATCTCAATCATGAGGAAACACAAGGATCATGCAATCAATGGATAACCACTACCCAGGTATATGCCCATACATATACCTAAGTTCTCAAGCGACCCATCTCAATCACGAGTTAAACACAAAGGTCAAAAGTCTCAGCTCAAACCAGGATTTTCATTATCGAAACCGTAACTGCTGAAGAGATCCGTCTCTGGAGTGTACAGTGGTCCTATCATGACTCTGAGGTACTGCTCACTAACCTAAGAGTGCTGAGGTACTCCTCCTGTCGAGTACCGCGGGCCGGCCACCCAAACACAGTAGTACACACCACCTAGTAGCCTGCTGAGGTACTCTCCGGATGAGTACCGCGGGTCTGCACTGTCACACAGGTAGTGCTTCGTCCGCCATGGGTCTGCACCTCACAAAGTAGTACTCCGTCCACTGGGCTAGTCGACTCACTCCAAGTCGAGTCGGTCAAGCAGTCGCCAGGTCTCAGTCGGCTACACGGTCTCCGTACTCCGCACGCTCGTCTCTGGGAGGGTCCTCTCCACAAGCTACAGGTCGATACTCCAAGTATCTCAAAGTCCCACGAAGAAGTATCTCAAAGGACTGCCTCGTCATAGGGGTCTCAACGCAATAGACGACTCGTCAATCGGACGCCCGGTCTGTGAGTTAATAGCCTATTCGTCCCAGGGGCCCGATTGGTTTTGTGATCGAACCAATCCTGGCCATATCTCAACTGTACCCCTAACTATCATAGGTATACTAAAAGGAACCGTTTCTCCACGTGATCATCAACGCCGCTGACGGTTCGTCAAACGGACGTCCTGTCTGAAAGATATCAGCTTTTCTGTTCCAGGGGCCCGGTTGGATTTCGGGTGCGATCCAACCCGGACACTATCCAACTGTATCAAAAACTCTAGCGAAATATGCCAAAATATTCATCTCATCAAGAGGAAATCAATGAGACAGACGGTGCATCAATCGGACGCCCGGTCTGTGAGTTATTGCTTTTTCGTTCTAGGGGCCCGCTTGGTTTCGTGAGCGAACCAACCCTACCGCACTCCGACGGCATCCAAACCTTGAGCGGAGTAAGCCAAAATATCCTTCTCACTTAAAAGAACCCATCAAAGTCGACGGCACGTCAATCGGACGTCCGGAGCTCAAGATATGAGCGTTTCCGCTCCGAGGGCCCGGTTGATTTCGTGGAAGAACCAATCCGGCCGAACACAAAGTATTCCAAAACCTTGAGTGCGATATACCGAAACGGCCGTCTCGATCCAAGGATCGCATTGCTGCTGATGGCGCGTCGTTCGGAGACCGGTAGATCATGTTATGGGTAAAATACCGAAAATGGTCTGAAGACGGGGGGTCTGGGCCCGGGCCAACCCGACCCGGCGACCCGGCCCGTCTCGGAAAATCCAGCCTGGCTGGCGGTGCGGCGGCGCGGCCTGGATGCCGCATGTGCACCGCGCACGAGTGGTAAAGCCCACCCTTTGTTTCAAAAGGGCGGCGTGGCATTATGTCGCGCCTTTGAATAAAACGCCTCCCTCCACGTGGGGGGTGGGGGCGCCTCTACAAAAACTGGGGAATTCAATCCCCGGTATTTAAGGATCACGGCTGGCCTTAGGCCGACTGTTTTTATCACACGCGGGACCCGCAGGTCCCGCCTCCTTTGCAAACCAGCAGCCGGCACGGCCGCCGCCTTCCACCACTTTTCCGATGCCTGATGGCCGCTGCTCTCCTGATCTCTGGCGGCCGGCGAGGCCAGCCGCCTCCGGCTGCTCTTCCCCGGCCATAGGGTCGCGACTCTTCCATATCCGTTTGCGGCCGGTTTTCCGGCCGCCCCTTTTAGCACTACCGTGGATCAATCTGTGGCCCTTGTTTGATTGGCACGGCGCAGTGCGACGACACCGCGTCCCTCCGCCATAGCCCCGCTCCGGCCGTGGTGCCTTTGTTTTTCTTCGACGCGGCGCGACGGCGTCGCGTTCCTAGACTTCTTTCCACGGTGTGGCGCGACGGCGCCGCGCATTTCCTTCCGCATGAAACTTCGTGGTGCGATGGTACCACGCCTTCCCAACCAAACCACAAAGAACCAACACGAAAAGTAAGGAGGAGGTTCGGCCATGTTCGTGCGGTCCGGCCCCCTCACATTATTCGATATCATTTGGTTTTAAACCACGAATATCAAATTCAATATCAAATGGTTTTAAACCATAATGATCATCAAGTCGGAAATTAATGAAAAAATATAAATAAATGAAAACAAACCCCTACCTCGTAATTGTCGTTCGTTGATGATCTCACAAAAAGGGCGGATATCGATTCCTCAATTGTCGTGTTCGTCACACACTCCCAATTCTCACGTTCATGCGTCGGAAAGTAATAAGGGTACTCGTCGTTGGTGGACGAGCGCTCGGAGGTGACTTCGTCGTTGACGACGTTCTTCACAGGCGACATCTTCTCCTTTGACGTGGATGAAGGCCATTGGAGATGTCGCGGGTGTCGCTTCCCTTTCCTTGCCTTGGTTGAAGAATGATGAAGAAGATGGTGTCGCCATGCTTCAGTGGCGAAAAAGACGTTCTTCGTGTTCTTCATCGTAGAGAAAGAAGGACTCAGGATTTCCTAAGCTTTTTCTCCAAAGGCTCCCAATCAACTAAACTCCATCCCAAATAAAGTAAGTTCTAAACTTATTTTATTAACACAATAAAGCATTTTAAATTCAATTGTTTGAATTTCAAAAATGTACATGTAAGTCACCAAATTAATTACAACAAGTTGTAAAATATTAAAGAAGGTGAGTTAATGGAGAGTTGGAATGTGAGGGGTTAAGAGGGGTTACGAAAGTGAGGGGTTAAGAGGGTTAGGGAGTTTAAGGAATTTGAAAAGGTGGGGGGTTCGTGTGGGCCCCACCCTTTCAAATATCCACACATGGGAAGATGGATGGATGTGGTCCCACCACCAACTTCACATGGGAGAAGTTAACCACACAACATGAAATAAAATTGATTCAACAATTTTATTCACTTTTTATAATTAAACCCCAAAAATTAACTTCTTCTCTCGCACAAATGCAACTACGGTAATGGTTCCATTAAGCGATTACCGGCGTTGCGAGTTCATCGGTGCCATCAGATTTCAATTCCGAGCACCGATTCAAAAGATAGGAAAACCCGCTCATTCGTTCACTGAACGTACCTGAGACAAACTTCAGAAATTGATTCCGGGCACTCCGGGCCTCGGAATCAAGTGCCATCAGAAACTGCGTTCTTGTAAAATTCCAAAGAAAATTAAGAAAAAAATTTCCTTGAAATTTCCGGGTCTTTACATTACTCCCACCTCAGGGCTTTACATACTCGTAAAGATTTAACGCAAACTAAGGTTACAAAAGAGGTACAGAGCACGCATCTGAGCCTTCCGCTCCCATGTGCTCACCTGGAGGTTCCCGTACTTCCAGAGAAAGTGCACCCGAGGAATCGATCGTCCTCGTAGGATCTGCTCCTGTCGATCCTCGATACCCACTGGAACCTCCGTGAAAGACACCCCATCGACATCATCCTGCTCCTCATGATCGATGATATGCGATGGGTCGAGCATGTATCTCCTTAGTTGAGATACGTGGAAGTCTGCGTGCACCTGGTGCATCTTCGGTGAGTGGGTCAAGCGGAAAACCACCCCGCCTACCCAGCTGAGGATCTAAGAAGGTCCTCTGAACCTTGTAGATAACTTGTCGCCTTGGCCACATCTCCATAAACTTCGTCGAGGTGAGACTCGTATAAGGACGTGATCGTCATCCTCGAACTCCAGAGGTCTCCATTTTCTGTTAGAACTGGAACTCGCAAAGACTTCTGCTATGAGGGTAAGGTTGACCGAATCAAGAGTGATTGGTCGCACCCTCCTGTGAAAGAGTTTATCATGTTCTGCCCAGGGTTTCCCTTTCACCGACCAAGGAAAACCCATCCTGGCGTTTTCCTAAAACCGTCAATTTGAGTATGAACAGTTATTGCCCATTCAATACTCAAACTAACGTCGTAAGGCCTCGACGCTGCCACCAAGAGATTCCAACCGGAACTCTCACCTCGAGGGTCTGACAACACCGTCAGCATAAGTGTGATTATCAAGTCTCCTCCCAAGGTATCTCCAGACGTGAGGGTCAAGTCCACGGCTTACCGGAAACTCTAGGTCTGGAACAAGATTTTTTAAAGTAAGGAGTGATTCATATCGACGTCCGTTACAACAACAGCTAGTAGTGGACACAAACTATCCCTTGAATCATTTCTAGAGCCATTGGGTCACACTACTTGACCACATGCAGCCGCACTCTTCCTCTGCCCTCCAGCTCCCTGAGCCTGGCGGGAATAACTAAGGCGGGTGGCTGTACCATGTTAGGATGTACACCACCCCATGCTGCTCTCCTAGCTCTGCCTCTAGGTCTGCTGCTTCGTAGACTCATCTCTCCTTTAATCTTCATCTTCTTTATCATTTAACACGCCCGAGTCTCTAAGACTGTCACCGGTTTCCTGTTTCTTACTGCACTGTGCAGTCTTCATCCGCTCTTAGATTACTTGGACCTTCTTTAGTCTCAAAAGAGCTTCTATGATTTCTTCCTTGACGATAAGAGAAATCCGGTCTCATCCCATGGATGAACCACATTCGTTGCCTAATACAGTCAATCCCAACATGAATGATGCATTCATTCCATGGATGAAATCGTAAGGCCTCGACGTAACTACCAAGAGATCCAATTGTCACTCTCGCCTCCAAGGGTCGAGTCACACTGTCGGCATCAGTGTGAGGTCACTAGGTCTCCTGCAGTAGAAATATCGAATGTGAGGGTCAAGTCAACAGTCTTAACCGGGACCACTCAGTATCAACTAAACAAAAGGACAGGAAAGCAAACAAAGATAAGTGTCTTTTTATTATTGCATCTCATAGTACAAAGACACGAATACAAAATCCACATGGAACTAGAAGTACAAAAGATGTATCCACTACTTCCTCTCATGTCCACCTGATCTTGGAGCTCTACTGCCTTGCCCACTGCTCAGCTGTTGCTCAAGCACTCGTTGCTGCTTCTGTCTCGGTGGCTCCTCCAACACCCGCTGATCAACCATATGAGGATTCAGACTGTCACGTGCAAGGTGACCTTTTCCGCCGCATGAGTAACACAACCTTCTCCTGGCATGCCTAGCTCTGTTCCCACCCCGAGTTCCCCGCACCACCGGTCCTAAAACCCGATATCATCCAACTGCTGGTCTGGTCCTCCTGGACCTCTGCATCATCGGTCTACTACCCACAGATGACTCGGCTACTGATCGAAAAACACGCGGCAAAGGAAGAAGCTCCTGTACATGCTCGGGGTGTAGAGCTATTGGCAAAAACTCCACCCTAAAAAAGTCTCAACGTCTTCCCATACGAAGGTCATCCCTTCGCAAATATGAAACAAGTGGATCCACCACCTGCCTGCTGCTGCCTAAAGGAGGCTGGCAGCAAAGATCACCATGAAGTCTATCGGCGTCCCCACTAACCTGAAGACTCTCACCACAACCTCCAGCCAATCCTCAGCCGCCTGCGGGTCCGTCTCTCCCCGGAACCTCGGTGGCCTCTGGTGCTGGAACTCGTGCAGTGCACTCATGTGGAGTGCATCGCCTACTGCTGGGACTGGTGGCATCAGTGGCCCAACGTATGGTAGTACCGCTGGTGCCTCCGCTGGTGCCTCAACTGCAAGAGGGCCCTGCATCAAAGCATCGTCGCTCAACAGGCTGTCAGCATGCACATCCCTCTGGGCTCTAGCTGGTCTTCCGTGAAAAGGCATCTTGAAAGAAACATCGTGACACAGTCAAACGTTTATACCTAGTGATCTGACCTGGTTTGAGCTGTTTTAAGGGAAAACCATTGAAAACACACACGCATTTAGTGTTTTCGTGCACAAAGTCGGAAATTAGTTGTCAGGGTCCTGGTGTATGGATACGTCAGCCACCCGCACCAATACTAGACTCCCTGAACTGATAACCACACTCGGTACCCATAACAATATTTCTTCACAGAAAGAAAATATCAGAGTTATAAGTTCTGTGGTAGAACCGACTCCTTTAATAGCAATTTGTCACGACCCGTCCTCGAGGCCCGTGCCGTGACTACCCCAAGCCCGCCTTTCATAGGCCAGGGGCTGGAGACTAGCACCAAAGGCATAAATCCCGATTACTGGGAAGGCATTGCCTTTATAAAAGTAAACAAACACCCCAGAGTACAAGCGGAAGTAAACACTAAGTACAAAGAGAAGTGCTGAAAGGAAAAATGGGCCAGAATACAAACCCAAAAGAAAGTACAACTACAACTGAACAAAGTACAACAGAAAAAGACAATAGCTGGGGGGACGGAAGCGGCTCCTGGGTCGTCCTCCTTGGATCCTACCTGATGGGTAGGTATAGATGGTGCAGCTCCTGGATCGTCCACTAGGGATCCTACCTGAAGGGTAGGTACAGATAGCATCAACAACGCTCTCGCCCGTCAACCTCCTCCGAGTTTCATATCGCCATGAAGTCCACCTCCGGATACTGACTCATCGTGTAGTCCACCTCCGAGTACCATCCAGTCCTCGAACACTTGGCCTCCATCAGCACTGCCCGTCGTCTAAAACCAACACAACTAGGTGCGGGCATAGCCCGTGTAGGGGAGAGTATAACGACACTCAGTAGGGACCCCGAGACCCTCAAGGTCTCACTAAAACCAACAAGGATAACCACATAGAATATTTAAACAGATAACCTCTACTTAGGTATATACCTATACATATACCTAAGTTATCAAGTAACCCATCTCAATCATGAGGAAACACAAGGATCAGGAAATCAACGGATAACCACTACCCAGGTATATGCCCATACATATACCTAAGTTATAGTGCGACTCATCTCAATCATGAGGTAAAAACAAAGGTCAAAAGTCTCAGCTCAAACCAGGATTTTCATTATCGAAACTGTAACTGCTAAAGAGCTCCAACTCTGGAGTGTACAATGGTCATGTCACGACTCCGAGGTACTTCTCACTAACCTAAGACTGCTGAGGTACTCTTCCTGTCGAGTAGTGCGGCCCAGCCACCCAAACACAGTACTGCACACCCCCTAGTAGCCTGCTGAGGTACTCTCTGGACGAGTACCATAGGTATGCACTGTCACACAGGTAGTGTTCCTCCCGCCATTGGTCTACACCTCACAAAGTAGTGCTCTGTCCACTGGGCTAGTCAACTCACTCCAAGTCGAGTCGGTCAAGTAGTCGTCAGGTCTCAGTCGGCTTCACGGTCTTCGTACTCTGCACGCTTGTCTCTGGGAGGGTCCGCTCCACGAGCTACAGGTCGATACTCAATGTATCTCAAAGTCCCATGAAGAAGTATCTCAACAGACCGCCTCGTCATAGGGTTCTCAACGAACAGACGGCGCGTCAATCGGACGCCCAGTCTGTGAGTTACTCGCCTTTTCATCCAAGGGGCCCGGTTGATTTCATGAGCGAACCAATCCCGGACGTATCTCAACTATACCCCAAACTCGTATAGGGTATACTCAAAGGGACCGTTTCTCCACGTGATCATCAACACCGCTGACGGTTCTTCAAATGGACGTACTGTCTGAAAGATATATGCTTTTCCGTTCCAGGGGCCCGGTTGGATTTTTGGTGCGATCCGACACGGTCACTATCCAACTGTATCCAAAACACAGGCGATGTATGAAAAAAGTTCTGTCTCATCAAGAGGAAATCAACGAGACAGACGGTGCGTCAATCGGACGCCTGGTCTGTGAGTTATTGGTTATTTTGTTCCAGGGGCCCGGTTGGTTTTGTGAGCAAACCAACCCGACCGCACTCCGACGACATCCAAACCTCGAGCGGAGTAATCCAAAAGATCTGTCTCAGTTAAAGGAATCCATCAAAGTCGACGGCACGTCATTCGGACGTCCGGAGCTCATGATATGAGCGTTTCCGCTCCGAGGGCCCAGTTGGTTTCGTGGAAGAACCAACCCGGCCGAACCCAAAGTATTCCGAAACCTTGAGTGCGATATACCGAAACGACCGTCCCGATCCAAGGATTGCATTTCCGCTGATGGTGCGGCGTTCGGAGGCCCGTAGCTCATGTTACGAGAAAAAGACCGAAAATGGTCTGAAGACGGGGGGTCTGGGCCCGGGCAGACCTGACCTAACGACCCGGCCCGGCTCGGAAAATCCGGCTCGGCCAGCGGCGCGGCGACGCAGGCTGGAGCGGTGGCGCGGCATTATGCCGCGCCATTGAATAAAACGCCCCCCTCCACGTGGGGGGGGCGCCTCTAAAAAAACCGGGGAATTCAATCCCCAGTATTTAAGGATCACGGCCGGCCATAGGCTGGCCCTTTTTATCACATGCGTGACCCGTAGGTCCCGCCTCCTTTGCAAACCGGCGGCCGGAACGGCCGCCGCCTTCCACTACATTTCCACATCCTGATGGCCGTGGTTGTCCTGATCTCTGGCGGCCGGCGAGGCCGGCCGCCTCGGACTTCTCTGCCGCGCACATAGGGTCGTGACTCTTCCTTATCCTCCGGCGGCCGGTTTTCTGGCCACCCCTTTTAGCACTGTCGTGGCTCAAACTGCGGCCCTTGTTCGATTGTCACAGTGCGGTGCGACGTCACCACATCCCTCCACCGCGGCGCCTTTGTTTTTCTTCGACGCGGCGCGACGGCATCGCGTTCCTAGACTTCTTTCAATGGCGTGACACGACGACGCCGCGCATTTCCTTCCGCATGAAACCGCGTGGTGTGACGGCACCACGCCTTCCCGAACCAGACCACAAAGAACCTACACGAAAAGTAAGGAGGAGGGTCGGCTGTGTTCGTGCAGTCTAGCCCCCTCACGTTATTCGATATCATTTGATTTTAAACCACGAAGATCAAATTCGATATCAAATGGTTTTAAACCACGAAGATCATCAAGTCGGAAAATCATGAACAAATATAAATAAATGAAAACAAACCCCTACCTCGTAATTGTCGTTCGTTGACAATCTCGGATAAAGGGCGGATATCGATTCCTCAATTGTCGTGTTCGTCAGACACTCCCAATTCTCACGCCCATGCGTCGGAAAGGATGAAGGGTACTCGTCGTTGGTGGACGAGCATTCGGAGGTGACGTTGTCATTGACGACGTTCTTTGCATGCGGTGTCTTCTCCTTTGATGGGGATGAAGGCCGTTGGAGATGTCAAGGGCGTCGTTTCCCTTTCCTTCCCTCGGTTGAAGAACGATGAAGAAGATGGCGTCGTCATGCTTCAGTGGCGGAAGAGACGTTCTTCGTGTTCTTCATCATAGAGAAAGAAGGACTCAGGATTTCCTAATCTTTTTCTCCAAAGGCTCCCAATAAACTAAACTCCAACCCAAATAAAATAAGTTCTAAACTTATTTTATTAACACAACAATGCATTTGAAATTCAATTGTTTGAATTTCAAAAACCTACATGTAACTCACAAAATTAATTACAAAAAGTTGTAAAATATTAAAGAAGGTGAGTTAATGGGGAGTTGGAATGTGAGGGGTTAAGAGGGGTTAGGAAAGTGAGGGGTTAAGAGGGTTAGGGAGTTTAAGGAATATGAAAAGGTGGGGGTTCGTGTGGGCCCCACCCTTTCAAATATCCACACATGGGAAGTTGGATAGATGTGGGCCCACCACCAACTTCCCATGGGAGAAGTTAACCACACAACATGAAATAAAATTTATTCAACAATTTTATTCACTTTTTTAATTAAACCCCAAAAATTAACTTCTTCTCCAGCACAAACGCAACTACGGTAAAGGTTCCCTTAAGAAATTACCGGCGATGTGAGTTCATCGGTGCCATCAGATTTCAATTCTGGGCACCGGTTCAAAAGATAGGAAACCTCGCTCGTTTGTTCACTGAACGTACCCGAGCCAAACATCAGAAAATGATTCTGGGCACTCCGGTCCTCAGAATCAAGTGCCATCCGAAACTGCGTTCTTGTAAAATTCCAAAGAAAATTAAGAAAGCTTTTTCCCTGAAATTTACGGGTCTTTACATATAACATTCCTTTATGGTTTCCATTATGGGTAAACGCGATAATCTCATTAGACGAAGTGCAGAATACCACCCGCTCAAAGTGATATGACTCATTAATTCCATAAGTGGGACATATAAATGATGGATTTAAAGATATTATATATATGGTATTATACATGAAATTATATAGTAATTATAATATACCTATGTCTCATTATGTTTTAATTCCATTTTAATAAGAAATAAAAATGACACTAGCGTTCATGCGTACTTACGGCTTACCATCTTCATGATCTGTGCATTTTATTTCTTACATGAAAATGTTGTGTACTATTATAAATACATGTATATACTAGATATATATGTTATATACGATATCTAAATCCTGAATATCATTTTGGATATAATGGACTATTGGCCACATTGGAAACATGTAAATATAATGTGTTCATTTTTTACTCAAGTACAAAATATTGACAAAATGAACATTATTAACTTAAATGACGACATAATGTTTATATCATGGTAATAAGTAATATAAAATGAATAATAAACTTGATAAAGGTTCTTAATAAAGTATAAATTAAGTTTTGTTTATTATTCAGGATATTAAAGAACGAATGGGTCATGTCGGACATGAGGTAAGGGACTTCATCTCAATCTCATTTCATTGAGGCATATTTAGTTTTTTACATGACTTTATTTTATATGGTGTATAAATTCCTTTGAATTTTTATTTAATTCAAAGAAAATATTTTCATACGGATCATTTTACTCAATGAAAAAATGAAATGTTTTTTTAACATAAGCGTTGACAATGACATTTCTGCCGCCACTAGTATTATTTGATCGTTGGAATCCATAACAAGATGTAATGTTTTTAAAAGTATAAATAAATACCTTATAATTATTATACAAATTTTGGTATTGAAAATTATTTGGAGAACGTATTTATTATTTCAATATAATGAAATGATATTTTATTATTACAATATGGAAATGTTATCTTTCATTTTTTATTATGTTATGTGTTAGGATCATGTTATGTTTCTTTGGGATTATTTATGTATAAGGGTGGTTCCATGTTAATCCTAGGGCAGGTGAGCCCAAGATAGCTCTCCAATGTAATAGGTAATGTGGAAAGAGGTAAATGTGAATATTTCTCCTAGGAGATTTAGGTATCATACTGTGATGGGTATTCCATTGTAACTCACTATGTAGTTGTGATAGATACAACATAAGTTGGATATGGATGAAAAAAGTTATATTTATGATTTAGGATATCTATGTGTTATTCATAAAATATTATGATTTCACAAGGTAAGTAAAAGATTTCATGTTTTGAATGTATTTGTGAACAAATTTTTTCTTTCTTTGTTTTATAACGCATATTGATATTTTTATGCTCATCCTATGTTTTGAAATGTTTTCACATGACTTAAAGATGAATTAGGTCAAGGATGAGATCATGGAAAAGTCATGTTGTCTAAAACATAGAACTATACATATCTTTTTTTTCATGAGTTTTTATTTTATGAAAAAAATTGAAACTGTGTAGAAGTGTCTGCCTTGTAATAATTTTAGATGTAATAGTTATGTCCTAATTCTATAAAACACTAAACCTAAAAAAATATTCAATGTTAATTATTCATTTAATTCAATATTATGTTATATTTATGGTTGGGTCCATATAGTTTTATATTTTTCAAACAACTGTGAACAATCAGAAAAATTATCTAAGGCACTCTTATAACATAAACATAAAATTATAATTAATTATATTACACTTATGGACAACATTAGAATAATTAACCCATTAAGGTATCTAAAACTATTAATATATCCAAATACAATACATCCTAAACCCCATTTCTATATAAATATGTCATTTATTAACTATAATAAAACTTTGAAACATAAAAATATGACAAATTTTATGAAAATGTTTATACATTCATAAATTTCCAAAAATATTTTTATTTTTGATCATTATATTGTAAGAAATAACTCTCCGTTTTCAATCTTTTACAATTAGTGATAGGTAACATCAACTTAATTTTAATTATATTCCACGAGATCATGATTTTTAAATTTTCACTCGTGTCTCATTTAAAACAATATATCTAATAGAAACAATATTATTTCTTCTAGTATATCATGGGAATTAGTCATTGATCTATTAGTAGTATTAGGGTTAAATGAAAAGTTAAAAAATAGGTAGAATATATTTTAGTTTGAGAATTATTACAATTGAAACAATCATATAGTAAATAATGATTTAATAATTGATAATAAATAAGAATTAATCCAATATTAAATAAATTAATATCCTAAAAGAAGAATATATAATTGGATGAAATAAGAACATAAAAAATCACAAGGATAACAATAACTATTTTTAATAACGATTGAATTCATAATGTAGGACATCATAATTATTCAATCAAGGCCTTGTGATAGGAGAACATAATCAATTAAGAAGATATTGTAATGGCACGGACCCCCCTTTCTATTACTTTACCAAAAACACGGCTCCACCATGACGGTGTCACCAGTCACGGTGGCACCATAAGGGTGACACCTTGACGGCTGCACTGTGTCCTCGGCGAGCCTTTCACTCCTTCTTCGAGTACCCGACTTTTCCGCTTCTATAACATATATTTTGATGTAAATTAATTTTAATACCATTTTTGAATTAATTTAAAGACTATATTTGATTCCTAAGAATTCATTGAAATATTCTTGAATGGGGATATTAAATAACTCATTGATATTATAATGTGTAACTGCCCACCCATGTAGGAAACCGCGATCCATTTTTATATCGTTCAAAATTCCATATCCCATAACTCTCATTATATATCTCGTTAGAGTTATCCTTTTTTTCTCGGTTAAGTTTATTTCTTCTTCACTATCGCCCTTGGAGTCCTTCTTCCCATGGTTTGTGGTGCGCCTCTACTAGAGCCTTTTGCACGTCTTGGAGTCCACATGTTTTTTCCCCTGCAAGCTACGCATCCCCTATTCCTGGTTTATGGAGAAAAACATCGATCTTGTATAAATCAAGTAGGTATTTTCTCCTTCGTCTCTACTTTCTGTTTATCATGCAGGGAGGGAATGCCTTTTTCTCTATGGAAATTGATGATACTGAACTTAACGAATATAATGAACGAACTTTTAATGAATGAAGGGGGGTGTGATCGATGTTCTGCTATTCTCTTTATGTTGTTATGGGTTGTGAATTGTATGAGCCTATGCTCACTTAAAATCATGGACATTGATGGTCTTTATCTGTGCACTAATGAACATTAGTGATCCTAGAGGTTTAAATAACTGTAACATGGAAATGGTTAATTACGTATACACAGTTAAATTAATTGAAGGCAGCATGATCAAACCTTTTCTGTGATAACCCCGTTTAAAGAACTGTGGAATTGAAACCATGGAGTGTGTTAAATCTTTTAATTCTTAAAATACCTACATGGTCCTGCCTTGTGATGGTGGTAGTGTTTAGGTTGTTTCATTCATGAACAATTTGTTGTGGTGATATGAGTGGGATGGGATCCCCTATTGTTGTACATTGGGGCATTGTGGTTACTCTGTATACATCAAAAATTGGGGTGGAATCCTCTATTGTTGAGAGACCATTGGCTCTTGGATTTTGGGGACATGGGGATGTGTCGTGGGGTTTTCATTGGTTCGAGTAAATCGAGATATCTCACTTATCTCTTTGTTGTTAAGACATTCATGGGAACCATGTGTGAATGCTTAAATTTTTGTTTGGATGTTTCTTTACATTTGGATTGTGGTTATGCCTATTAGTTTCCAGGTAGTGAAGAATTAACCCAAATGGGATCACATAAAAATGAAAACAATAATGGTTGATTTGGGAAATTTATTCTAGGAATGAGTTGTGACTTGGCCGCGAGTGTCGTGACATCTTTTGTGAATGAATTGTAACAAGGTTGTTTATGCTTAGGTTTTGGAATCCCTAGGTTGTGATGAGTGTTTGTTACATATACATATATCTGTAGATTTAATGTTTATTATTCGCACCCCACCCAAGTTGAGAACTTAATGTCGAACACCTCATTAAATGGGGAGGGTGTTTTTTCCAACACTCCTCTGAGTGGCTGGTTATTAGTTCCTTTTATGTTACCTTTTTCGAATAGCCCAAGTATCTTCGGGTAGGATGTGATGTCCTGAGGTCCATTATTAGCCCATGAATCTTCAGGTAGGGTAGTTGTGGTGGTTGGCCCAGGTTTTTTCGGGCAGGTTGTTTCCCAATTGTCTTCGGGAATAGGCCCAAGTGTCCTCAGGCGTGACAATAGCTTTTTGGCCAAGGTGTCTTCGGGCATGGCAGTGGTTCTTCTAGCCTAGGTGTCTGCGGGTATGGTTACATTAGGTGGTTGTGGATAAGGTGTGTGCGGGTGGGGTTTGATAGTGGGACTACGGTGGGGTTATGGCCCAGGTGTGTGCGGGAGGGTGTGGCAGTGGGACTGCAGTGAGAATAGCGGGATTGGTTTGATGCGTAGAATGTCTTCAATAACCAGTTGGAAAGCGGCGCAGGGTACCCAAATATTGATGTCCTATTACTATATGATACTCTACATTCATTGTTTGGGGAGAGTGCCTTAGTGAGGTTTGGGTGGATAGATTTTCCTGATTGGGTGTTTGGTTATCTCTTTTTCCACGGGGAATTAGAATGTCTCCTCACTTGTGCACGAGAGTGTTTGGTTTTTCCTACTAGGTGTACTTGTATGCTCACCCTATGTATGTAAAACTGTTTTCAGGTTCCTAGGAGGTCTTTAGGGATGTTTCGGTACCGTATTAGCGTGGACCATGGGGTAGTTGATGTCGTCTTTTTCCTTTTTCTTGGTACTTTACCCTTGGAGTTATTGGGTTGTGTATTATTTACTGTTGAACATTCATATGGGAATGAGTTACGTTTGGAATTGCCTTTACTTTCATTTTTGGTATTGTGGGATTTACTATCTTATCTTCAGATCCTATTAAAATATAAAAGGTTAATGCCTTCCATTTAGTTTGTGATTTTATACCCATGGTGATGGTCACCACTCCAAGACCTATTTAAGGCGAGTTTCAGGGTCCATTATCTCTCCTTCAACTAAATGAAGGAAGTTTCTAGCAATCTGCTGACCCTTCCCTTCATTTGGTGAAGGTGGGTCCTGACAGAATGGTATCATAGGAACAGTTAGAGAGATAGGATGGAGTCTAGAGTTAGGCACAGTGAGGATTACATGGGATGGTAGGTCAATTGTTTTGGGTGATCTTGGTGCGTGAAATAGGCCAGGGATGACCAGATAGTACACGGGATTTTAGGGCCCCCTGTGATCCGATGCAAGGACTCTGGACCTTCCGAAAGACCAAGTGAGGGTACATAGATTGTAGAGTAGAGACCCTAAAAAATTTACATGCATCATAATCATGAGTGTTCTCAGGATTCTGGGTGTTTTGTGGAATCAAAAATAAATAACGAAGCCAAATGAAATGTATGAACAATATTCTACATTACTCGCTCTTATTCATTCTTTGTTTACCTTGCAGTTATGGTGCATGTGAGACAACCACGACTCGTACAGGTGATCGAGGCCCAAGAGGATGACATGGTTGACGGACAGAGGTTTGACCAAGAATAAGAGGATGACCAGTGGTAGAAGACGCTTGGTGCTTTCCAGCGGCAGACCCAAGGTAAGTATGAGGGCAGCACCTCAAAGATGGAGACAGAGAGCTGGATAGAGGAGCTGGTAATAGCTTTCAGCTTGATCCAAGCTCCGGCAGAGTACTTGGTTCCTCTAGTCATGAGCCTGATGCGGGGAGCGGCACATCATTGGTGGACGCTCTATCTGGGGGAGAAGAGGGAGGTTGAGGTGACATGGGATGATTTTGAGAAGGAGTTCCGGGCAGAATTCCTCTCTTCTACAATGAATGATGAGAAGAGGCAGCAGCTACTCTCCCTCCCACAATAAGGTATGTCAGTGAGAGAGTTGGGGATCAAGTTCAAGGATCTCCTCTGCTTTTCTCCGGACCTATTTCCGGATGAGGATTCTCGGAAGAGACGTTTGGAGGAGGCGGTCCGACCATTCCTCCAGTACGCTTTTACTCCCATCCCCCTACCGACATACCTAGAGGTGTATTAGAAGGCTGAAGTGGTTGAGAGGATGAAAATTCATGGACTTGTATCGAGAGAGGGGATTCTGGTAGGACCGTCAATGAGAAAGGTCGTCACCACCAGACCTCCTTCATCGGGACCCTCTAGGTTCCGACCAGCATGGAGCAGGGCACTGCAGTTTCAGTTCTGGTCCCCCGATCCTCGATCTATACCTTCGGGCGTAGGACGTAGGTTCTTCATCAGTGGGAGCCATGTACATCTCCATAATCAATTCCCAATCCGAGTGTAGTACGGTGGCAGCGGGCAGGCCCAGCACTCACCTCAGTAGCAGCTTCGAGTTAGGCACTTTCATCAGCAGCAACAGGGGCAGCGAGCTCCCGCTCCTATAATGGTAGACATTGTTGGAGTAGGCCTCCCCCATGGAACTCCTCAGGGACCCTAACCAGGGTGTGGTCAGGGAGGTTGCCGATAGCTGAGAGGTAGAGCAGCCAGGCCTAGGCAGTTACACGCTACAGGGGCAGTAGTTTCAGTAGGAATGGAGTTCATTCGAGGTACTATCAGTTTGTTTAGTACCCTTTCTTATGCATTGTTAGATACTAGAGAATCACACTCCTTTGTTGCACCATGTCTAGCCTGTTCCATGGGTCTTAATTCTGAGAGACTTCTAGTGCCCCAAGAGTTGAGCACACCAGTCGGAGTTCAGACCAACATGATATATGTTTGTTGAGGATGCAGACTGGTGATAGGGCCACATAAGTCTGTCTAGGATCTTCTACTATTATGGATACAACCATATGATTTCATCCTAGTAATTTAATGGATTTTCACTGTATGTTCCATCATTGATTTCTTCTAAGGAATGGTCGTGTTCATAGACTTAGGCATCCGACATGTTACTTTCACCGGTGAGTGGGGTGGCCAGAAGGGCAATAGTAGATAGGAAAAACTCCTCCCATTTTTAGCTGAGCTATTATTGGATCCGGTGGATGTAGAAATGGTGGAGATTCCAGGGGTCGTCGGTGAGTATATGGACGTCCTTTCTAAGGAGGTAACAACTCTACCCCCTAGACGTGATATCAAGTTTGGGATAGACTTGTAACCTAGTTCTCATCCAATTTCGATGGATCCCTACTAGATGGCACCTTCGGAGATACGAGAGTTGCGGGTTCAGATTGACGATCTGATTAAGTGGGGTTATGTTCAACCAAGTGTTTCACCGTGGGGTGCTATAGTATTGATCACAAGGAAAGAAGATGATGGTCTCAGGTTGTGCATAGAGTACAGGAGGCTAAATCTGGTGACGATCAAGAATCGCTACACTCTTCCAAGGATTGAACATCTCTTCGACTAGCTGAAGGGGGAAGGATGGTTCTCAAACATCAAACTATGTTCTGGATGTCTCTAGTTGACGGTGAAGGAGGTAGACATCTTGAAGATGGCCTTCAGGTGATGATATGGGAACTTCGAGTTTGTGGTCATGTCGTTCGTCATTATGAACCCTCCAGCTGTGTTCATGGGACTTATGAACTCCGTCTTTCGGGAGTACCTGGATCGGTTCGTATTCATGTTCATCGACGACATCCTGATCTATTCAAGATCAGAGGTGGATCGCGCAGAGCAACCGAGGAAGGTTTTCAAGGTCCTCTGACAACACCAGCTCTATGGGATGTTGTCGAAGTGCATGTTCTGGACATAAGAATTACACTTCCTTGGGCACATGGTTGCCGAGCAAGGAGTAGCAGTGGACCCATCGAAGGTCGTGGACGTTGTTTCTTAGAAAAAACCCAAGAAAATGGCAAGGGCTCATAGTTTCCTTGGGATGGCAGGTTACTATCAGAGGTTTGTGCCCAACTTCTCTTGAGTTGCAGCACCTTTGATAGCATTGACCCAGAAGGACCAGACCATCGTGTGGGATTAGCAGTGCAAGGAAGCCTTCAGCTATCTGAAGGAGAAGTTGATAGTGCCCCAATGCTGAGATTTCACGAAGAAGGGATAGTGTATGAGGTGTACTGTGATGCTTCAGGATAAGGCCTCAGGTGTGTGTTGATGCAAAGAAAAGGAGTGATCTCTTATGGTTCAAGAAAGTTACTCCCTCATGAGCATAATAATTCCACCCATGATCTTGATCTCGCAGTAGTTATTTTTTCACTAAAGTTGAGGTGGCATTACCACATCGGTGAGCACTTTGTGGTCTTCACGGATGAAAAAATCTTGAAGTATATATTCTCTCAGCGGTACCTGAACCGACAGTAGAAAAGGCAGATGGAGTTCCTCCAGGATTAAGACTTTGAGATTTCCTACAATTCTAGAAAAGGGAATGTGGTGGCTGATGCCTTGAGTTGAAAGTCACAGAGGGATGCGGTCTGAGAGTCTGCAGATGCTTGGGGGGTGATGGAGGAGTTGGCTACCCAACACATGGATGCGAGGATGGATACTGGTAGAGGTTTCCTGTATCATATGATAGTACATTTTTCTCTATTATGTTAGGTGGAGGAGTCTTAGTGGGGAGACTCAGAGAGTGAAGTGATGCGTGACCAGGATGGCCAAGGCGATCCTCCAGAAGGGTGGACAGTGGATGGTCAGAATCAGATGCTCTTCTAGGGAAAGATGTTTGTTCCTAAGACAATTCACAAGAGAGTTCTTGATGAGTTCCACAACTCACCCCTAGTGGTACACCCGAGAGTTTCCAAGATGTACCAGCGTTTGAGGGGCCATTTTTGGTGGCCTGGGGTAAAGTGGGCGGTGGTTGAGTTTGTGGACATGTTCCAAGTGTTTAAGTAGGTGAAGGATGAGAACCATGTTCTCGGAGGTTTGTTTCAACCTTTGTATGTCCCTAAGTGGTAGAGGGATGAAATCTCAATGGATTTCGTCACAAGGTACCCAAGGTTCAAGGAGGCCGTGAAACTATCTCGATAGTGGTGGAACGATTGACTAAGTCGGCTCACTTTAAGGCGATTAGGGAGTCTGATGTTGTGGATACCATAGCACAGAGGTATGTGGATGAGGTGTTGCGGTTTCCTGGGGTTCCAAGGGCCATAGTTTCAGATAGGGATGCATGATTTACCTCACGAGTCTGGAGGGGTTTGCAGCATGCTTTTGGCACCCATCTGCGCCTTAGCACTACCTTCCACCCACAGAAAGATGGGAAAACAGGGCACACCATCCAGACCTTGGAAGATATGCTACGAGCATGTATCCTGGATATTAAGGGATCTTTGCTGCAACACTTTCCTCTGGTAGAGTTCGCCTACAACAATACATACCACTATACCATTGGCATGGCTTCGTTCAAAGAATTGATTGGGAGGCCGTCTCGGTCAACCGTGTGCTGGACAGAAGTCAGGGAGGAAGGTATGCTTGTCATGGAGGTGGTATAGAGCACAATAGAGAAGGTTCAGCTTTTACGAGAGTGGATGAAGGCATATCAGGTCCGGCAGAAGTCATATGCAGATGATAGGAGAAGGTCCTTGGTGTTCGAGATTGGGGACCATGAATTCATGATGGTCTCCACTCAACGTGGGAAGCCGTGGTTTGGAAGGGTAAGTAAGCTCTCCCCTATGTTTGTCGGACCCTTTGAGTTGTTGTAGCGGGTCGGCAATGTGGCTTATCAGCTGGCATTTCCACCACATCTATGAAGGGTGCATAATATATTCCCTGTGTCCCAGCATCGTCGATATATGCACGACGTTTCACACAGCCCGGACTAGGGAGAGCTTGATATCGAAGACGATGCAACCTTTGTGCAGAAAACTATGATGATCAAGGGTTATGAGGATAAGGTTCTTCAAGGATGAACCACCCCATTGGTTCATGTGTTTTGGATACATGTTGGGCTCGAGGAGAGTACTTGTGAACGGGAGGTGCAAATGCGTGCCCAGTACCCGGAGCTGTGTTGAGTTTTATTCTATTTTGTTAATACATGGTTAATGGAACAATCACTTTTAGACTATAGAACGTTTGGTTTCCTTTTTTGTGGATGTGTGTGAAGTGTCCTGAAATGTGGGTAGGGGAGGATCTGATCCCTAGATAAGAAGCATTAAAGTGGATGTGCTTGAACCCGTGCGGGCGAGTCAGTGCCACCCAAAGAGGATAATATCTTAGCATGGAGGAAGAAAAAACACCTCACCCACCTATCTGGACGGTTTACTCTTTTGTTTTGTCTGTTTTCTCAAGGGAGAGGAGAGTTATGTTTGTGTTTGGTCAGTAGATAGATGAGGAAGGGGGCGTTACTAGGTAGCAAGGATGTCTACTCCTAAGAGGTATCTTTCGAGGTGGTTTTTCGGACCCCTCTCCTTTCTTCAGTTCTGGTTTTAATTATCAAGAGTGCGAATCTTTTGAGAGGTATATGATGTTATGGCCCAGACCCCCCTTGGCCAATAATTTACCGAAAACACAGCTCCAGCATGATGGTGGAACCGTGACAGGGGCACCGGTCATGGTGGCACCGTGATGGAAACACCGGTCAGGGTGGCACCGTCAGGGTGAAACCGTGACGGTCTCAACAGTCACAGTGGCATCGTAAGGGTGACATCGTGATGGTGGAACTGTGTCCTCACTGGGCCTTTCCCTCCTTCTTCATATACCTGACTTTTCTTCTCCCGTAACATATCTTTTGACATAAATTAATTTTAATTCCCTTTTTGAAGTCATTTAAAGCCTAGATTTGATTCCTACGAATTCCAAGAAATATCCCCAATCGGGGATATTAAATAACTCCTTAATATCATCGTGTGTAACTTCCCACCAATGTATGAAAACACATTCCATTTTTACAGCGTTCGAAATTCCATATCCCGTAACTCTCTTTATATCTCCTGCTAGAGTCCTCCTTTTCTTCTCGGTTCAGTTTCTTTCTTCTTCACTGGCGCGCTTGGAGTCCTTCTTCCCAAGGCTAGTGGTGTTCCTCTTCTGGAGCTTTCTGCATGTATTGGATTCCACAGATGTCCTCCCCTACAATCCGTGCATCCCCTGTTCCTGGCATGTGGAGAAAAATGTCGATCTTTGATAAATAAATAGGTATTTTCTCCTTCGTCTCACCTTTATGTGTATCTTGCATGGTGGGAATGATTTTTCCTCTGTGTAAATTGATGAAACCGAACTGAATGAAGATAATGAATGGACATTTATAGAATGAAGGGTGGTGTGATAGATGTTCTGGTATACTCATTATGGTGTTATGTGTTTTCAATTGTACGGGCCTATTCTCACTGAAAATCATGGTTGTTGGTGTTATTTCTCTGTGAACTAATGAACCTCGGTGCTCTTGGATGTTTAAATAACCCTAACATGGAATTTGTTAATTATGTATACTCAGTTAAATAAATTGAAGGCACCAGGATCAAAAGTTTTCTATGATAACCCCGATTATAGAACAGTGGAATTGAAACCATGGAGTATGTTAAATCTTTTAAATCTGAAAATACCTACATGGGACTGCCTTGTGTTGGTGGTAGCAGTTTGGTTGTTTCATTCATAATCTGTTTGTTGTAGTGATACGAGTGGGGATGGGATCCCATGCTGTTGTACTTTGGGGTTGTGTCGTTACTCGGCTTACATCACAAATTGGGGTGAAATCCTCTATTTTTGAGAGACCATTGTCTCCTAGATTATGGGGACATGGGGCTGTGTCATGGGGTTTTCATTGGTTATATTACATCAAGGGATATCTCTTATCCCTTGGTTGTTCTGGATTCATGGGAACTGGATGTGAATGCTTAAATTGTTGTTTGTATTTTTCTTTCGTTTTGGATTTTGGTTATTCCTGTTAGTTTCTCGGTAGTGAAGAATTCATCCTAATGGGACCACTTGAACATGAAAAAAAGAATGTTTGAGTTGGGAAATTGATTCTGGGAATGATTTGTGACTTGGTCGTGAGTTTCCTGACTTCTTTTGTGAAAGAATATTATCAAGGGTGTTTTTTATTAGGGTTTTTAATCCCTAGGTTGGGATTAGTGTTTGTTACCGATACATATATATGTAACATTTATGTTTCTTATTCGCGCCCCACCCAAGATGAGCACATAGTGCCAAACACCCAATTTCATGGGGAGGGTGTTTTTCCCAACATTCCTCTGAGTGGATGGTTATTAGCTCATATTATGCTCCCTTTCCCAAATTTCCCAAGTATCGTCAGCCAGGATGTGATGGCCTGAGGTCCATTATTAGGCCAAGAATCATCGGGCATGGTAGTTAGGGTGGTTGGCCTAGGTGATTATAGGCTGGTTGTTTCCCAAATTTCTTCGGGATGAGGTCCAGGTGTCTTCGGGCATGATGGTATCTTTCTGGCCCAGGTGTCTTCGGGAGTGACAGTGGTTGTTCTTGACCAGGTGTTTGCGGGCATTGTTACATGAGGTTATTGTGGCCCAGGTTTGTCCAGGAGGGGTTTGGCAGTGGGACTGCATTGAGGATATATCCTAGGTGTGTGTGGGCGGGTGTGGTAGTGGGACTGCGGTACGAATAGTGGGATTAGTTCGATGCATAATATTTCTTCAATAACTAGTTGGAAAGTGGCACGGGGTACCCAAATATCGATTTTCTATTACTATATGTCACTCGACTAGTGTTATTTGGTTTGCTTGCCTTGGTGAGGGTTGAGTGGATAACTTTTCCTTGTTGGGTGTTTGGTTATCTCTTTTTCCATGCGGAATTAGAATGTCTCCTCACTTGTGCACGAGAGTATTTGGTTTTCCCTATTGAGTGTACTTGTATGCTCACACTACGTATGTAAAATTGTTTTCAGGTTTCCAGGAGGATATCAGGGATTGTGCGGGACCGTACTAGCAGGGACCTTGGGGAAGATGTTGTTGCCGTTTTCCTTTCTCTTGGCACATTACCCTTGGATTTCTTGAGGCTCGTATTATTTACTGTCGAACATGCATATGGGAATGGGTTACTTTTGTCTTTGCCTTTACATTCAATTTTGGTGTTATGGGATTTACTATATTATGTCCCGATAAAAAAAGGGTAATGCCTTCCATTTAGTTTGTGATTATATACCCTTGGTGTTGGTCTCCACTATGGGACCTATTGAAGGTGGGTTTCGGGGGTCATTATCTCTACTTCAACTTAAAGAACGAATGTTCTGGCAATCTAATGACCATTCCCTCCTTTTGGTGAAGGCTGGTCGTGATAGATATGCACCAAATTCCAAAGGTGTAATGTCTCATAATACTTAACAATTATTATAGGGGGTGTAAAATGACCCTCCCTTGAATTATTAAGTCATATTAATTCATCATATAAATGTGGTGAATAATAAATTTAATAAATCATCCATTGAAATAGCCATATTTGAAAACTCACATACAAAATGTCAATAGATTTCCCTAGTAAAAATAGATAACAATGATTATAATCCATTTTGTCTAATATGGCGGATAATAGAATTAGATTATATCATATGTAAATAATAAGATTATTCAATGTATGTTGACATAGAATAAAATAATTTTGAAAAACAATTTGACGATTTGAATGAATATATGAAATAAATGTCATTTAACATTGAAAATATAACAATTTTCTAGAATATTGAGAAAATTACATATAATGTGAATAACCATTAAACGTATAATGTAACCTTTATGGGTGTAAACAATTCTTATGGTTATTTTTAAAAAAACAAAAATTAGAAGTACCTTGTTTGGAAAAAGAAAAAATGATTATTTTTAAAACAATGTTGAGAAATTAAAATAGATATGAAATGATTTTATACAATAACTGGAGTATCCAAAATAATCTTTTTCTATCATTATAAATGTAATAAATATGCATGAGAAGGATTCATGTCAAAGAGTGGAAATATAGATAGGTTTAAAAAACATTCTATCGATCATATTATGTAAAAAATAGCATTAAATAAATAAAAAACTTGTAAAAACCATATTAAACCATTAGGTGATATAATTGATGAATTTTGAGACATTATAATCTTGATTAATGGATATTAAAATGAAAAAAATTATAAATATAATCATTTTTATAAATTATAAATTTACCACTATCAAACATTTTTAAACAAAAGGATGTTGAGGTGGCTAAATTGATATATATTTTTAAACTAATTAATATTATTAAATAATTAAAAAATCCATATATAATGTATTTAATTCAAGATATAAAATAGAATAATAGGTGATCATGACCTAGTTATAGAAAAATTAAATTGAGATGAGAAATCACATTCACTCAAATCTAAATCACTACATAAGTACATTACCCTTATTATTGATAACATATATTAATTCTATATATACATTATAAAATTTTATATATTAAAAACATATAATCATTACTTTTAATTAATTTAATAAAATTATATTTTTTATACTAGTTAAATTCACATCAGATGACTTGATGAGGTTCAGTTTATAATCACAAAACAACTAAGGCAAGTATACCTTCGTCAAAGGGGCCATGGTTTCATCAATACAGTAATATTAATTTTAATAAATTTATATTTATTATACATTAAATATAACTTTATATCATTAAGGAAATGAATATATGACAAATGAATCACATATAATCTTGGTTGAGGTTGTCCACACATACGAATGAGTGACATTATAACTTTTTAACTAGTTCTATGGTAATATGATATATAAAATTTTAAAATTAAAAGATAATACATTTTTCTTAAATATAATAAATATTTTTTAAAATAATTATTATAAGGATACATATGAATTCAGGATAAAGAATGAAACACATCACATCATGGTGTTTGTATACTAAATGTATGGATGAGAAGTGTTTTCATTTCCAATTGGAGAAAAAAGAGATAATAATGAATTTTAACTTTAACATAATAAAATTTTGATATATTTAAGATAATCATATTATTATATCATTATTTTTTGGATAGTTTTTATATAGGTGGAATATGAAATAAAATGGATGAACTCAGTATAGATTTATACAAATTTTTTTAGAAACACACATTTTCCTCACAATTTTTTATATATTGGATATAAATTTGGTGAGACCAAAACATCTATGTAATAGGGAAAATGGATATTAAAGAATTGTGGTAGATCCTAAATGACCAAAATGGGTCAAAAGGTTTTAGTATGAGAGGAGAGTGGGTGGCCTTTAATATGTGATAGGAGTGGTATATATGTTATTATTATGAACATTAGAATAGAATATATATCATAATAATATCATATAGAACCAAATGTACCAATTTTAGAATTTATTAAATTATAATGTTGAAATACCATAATCCAGTAAAATTTAAACTTCATTAAGGATCAATTAAACCATTTCTTTTTTATATATCCCCTCGTTATCCTTTTCAAACCATAACTATATTAACACATGTTTCACACATTAATTATTATGAATTTACACCAATGGATTAAAGTGGCCACAAAATTGTCTATATATGAAATTTGTTACCATTTATTATCCCTCTTGACCTCATTATTTTTTTTCAGTATTTATATATAATATGATAAAAAAAATTATATATGAATATCAATAATTTTGTTTTTTTATTACTCTTAATTTAAATTTAATGCTACAAAGTCATTACATAAATGCATTTAAATATAGAAACATTTAACAATAATTAGAATTTATCACTACAAATGAGATAGTATGAATTAAAAAATTTGGGGAAAATAGTAAATTTTTTTTGTCTAAAATCATTAAACATGATTTTCCTACTTCATGCACAATCACTATATCAGATTTTTGTAAGAATTTAATGTAATTATACCATCCCTAAAAAATAAAAAAATTACTAAAATGAAAATAATTTATTCCTTTTAAAAAACTATTTATATTAACATTAATATTCATTATATCAATCAGAAACTCCTTAAAATATTAAATATAAGAGAATGATATTTATAATGATCCTATACATATAATCATATGAAGGTTATATTCAATGGAACATGTGAAATTAAAAATTACATAAGAAACTATTGTAATAATGGATTATGTAGTTTTTTAAATTAATTACTACGATATTATTTTTTGACCATGGAATATAGTTTTATCCTTAAAATACATGTAGTAATGTTTTACCATAGAAACATTATTTTGGAAGAATTTAATATTAATAATGAATAAAAATTAAATTTGAATCATTAATAATTATGAAAATATTGATTCAAAAAAATTTATACATTTACATTATTATATTTTTAGAATTAGTACTAATAAATTTTAATACAAATCAAAAAAATATTGAAAAGTGCAGTTTTAATAATACTTTATTTTAAGCCTAAAAATTACCTTTAACCAAATTAAAATATAGTAATGAATACTATATAATTATATATATTATTATTAGTTAAATGGATTATATTTTTCATAAAAACCAAATAAAAAACATAATAAAACACTTAAATAACATGAATTAAATAAATAAAATTTTATTTTTTGTTATATTTGTTATTTTGTACTATTCACTAAAAAAGAAATTGTATTAGAAATATCATAAAAACATACACAATGTAAATTTTAAAATTTATAATTCAAAAGTTATTCTCATTTTTTAAAATAAATTTTGTAATTTTTTTATAAATTAATTATTAAAACAAAATAATAAATAATATAAAAAACCATTTTTAGGAAATTGAATATTTTCTGTATAAATATTTTTTCCAAATTCCTTATCAAAAAACCAAAATTAGATGAAATATGTTAAATTTTATTATATATATGAACTGTAATTTTTTTAAAAACATAAATCAATATTTATTAACAATAATGTTAATTAAAAATTTCATCACACCTAAAACATTTTCATTATAATATCTCTTTTAGTCATATATAATTTTATTTAAAATTGAGTTGTTGATCCAAAAATATAGAAATTCCATTCGAAAATATGTTCATTTGTTGTATAATATGGTTTTCTATATTAATACCCACCGAAAAAAATGGTTGGGTTATTAGGGTCATTTTTATATAATAATTATTCCATAGTATCTCATAGCTCACATAAACTAAGTGCTTTGTATACCACATAATGATTAATATAATACAAAAATAATACATATTCATAAATATTGGGGTGTTATATGAGAACCTTGATAACAATTAATGTATAACGTTTCCATCATATGATTGTTCATTATGGAAAAGTATGATTAAATTACATTCATTATTTGTAATGAATTATGCTTTGAATATAATGAAAATGCCTTCCATTTAGTTTGTGATTATATACCCTTGGTGTTGGTCTCCACTCTGGGACCTATTGAAGGCGGGTTTCGGGGGTCATTATCTCTACTTCAACTTAAAGAAGGAATGTTCTGGCAATCTGATGACCCTTCCTTCCTTTTGGTGAAGGCTGGTCATGATAGATATGCACCGAATTCCAAAGTTGTAATGTCTCATAAGACCTACCAATTATTATAGGGGGTGTAAAATTACCCTCCCTTGAATTATTAAGTCATTTTAATTCGTCATATAAATGTGGTGAATAATAAATGTAAAAAATCATCCATTGAAATAACTATATTTGAAAACTCACAAACAAAATGTCAATAGATTTCCCTAGTAAAAATAGATAACAATGATCATAATACATTTTGACTAATATTAAGGATAATAAAATTAGATTATATCCCATGTAAATAATAATATTATTCAATGTATGTTGACATAGAATAAAATAAGTTTGAAAGAAAATTTGATGATTTCAATGAATATATGAAATAAATGTCATTTACCTTTGAAAATATAACAATTTTCTAGAATATTGAGAAAATTACATATAATGTGAATAACCATTAAACGTATAATGTAAACTTTATGGGAGTAAACAATTCTGATTGTTAATTTTTTTTTTAAATTTAGAAGTAACTTGTTTGGAAAAAGAAAAAATGGCTTTTTTTAAAAGAATGTTGTGAAATTAAAATAGATATGAAATGATTTTATACAATAAATGGAGTATAAAAAATAATCGTTTTCTATCATTATAAATGTAATATATATGCCTGAGAAGGATTCATGTCAAAGAGTGGAAATATAGATAGGTTTAAAAAAACATTATATCGATAAAATTATGTAAAAAATATCATTAAATAAATATAAAACTTGTAAAAACCATATTAAACCATTGTGTGATATAATTGATGAATTTTGAGACATTATAATCTTGATTAATGGATATTCATATGAAAAAAATTATAAATATAAACATTTTTAGAAATTATAAATTTACAACTATCAAATATTTTTAAACAAAAGGATGTTGAGGTGGATAAATAGATATATATTTTTAAACTAATTAATATTACTAAATAATTTAAAAAATCTGTATATAATGTATTTCATTCAAGATATAATATAAAATAATAGGTGATCATGACCTAATTATAGAAAAATTAAATTAAGATGAGAAATCACATTCACTCGAATCTAAATCACTACATAAGTACATTATCCTTATTATTGATAACATATATTAATTATATATATATGTTATAAAATTTTATATATTAAAAACATATAATCATTACATTTAATTCATTTAATAAAATGATATTTTTTATACTAGTTAAATTCACATCAGATGACTTGATGAGGTTAAATTGATAATCACAAAAAAACTAAGGCAAGTATACCTTCATCAAAGGGGCCATGGTTTCATCAATACAATAATATTAATTTTAATAAATTTATATTTATTATACATTAAACATAACATTACTATCATTGATGAAATGAATATATGAGAAATGAATCACATATGATCTTGGTGGGGGTTGTCCACACATATGAATGAGTGACATTATTACTTTTTAACTATTTATGTGGTAATATGTCATATAAAATTTTAAAATTAAAAGATAATACATTTTTCTAAAATATAATAAAAAAAATTTAAAACCATTATTATAAGCATACATATGAAGTTGGGATAAAAAATGAAACACATCACATCATGGTGTTTGTATACTTAATGTATGGATGAGAAGTGTTTTCATTTCCAATTGGAGAAAAAAAAGTTAATAATGAGTTTTAACTTTAACATAATAAAATTTTAATATATTTAAGATAATCATAATATTATATCATTATGTTCTGGATAGTTTTTATAGAGGTGGAATATGAAATAAAATGGATGAACTCGGTTTAGAGTTATAAAAATTTTATAGAAACACACATTTTCCTCACAATTTTTTATATTTTGGATATAAATTTGGTGAGACCAAAACATCTATGTAATAGGGAAAATGGATATTAAGGAATTGGGGTAGATCCTAAATGACCAAAATGGGCCAAAAGGTTTTAGTATGAGAGGAGAGTGGGGGGCCTTTAATATGTGATGGGAGTGGTATATATGTTATTATTATGAACATTAGAATATAATATATATCATAATAATATCATATAGAACCAAATAGACCTATTTTAGAATTTAGTAAATTATAATGTTGAAATACCATAATCCAGTAAAATTTAAACTTCATTAAGGATCAATTAAACCATATCTTTTTGATGTATCCCCTCGTTATCCTTTTTAAACCATAACTATGATAACACATGTTTCACACATTAATTATTATGAATTTACACCAATGGATTAAAGTGGCTAAAAAAGTGTCTACATATGAAATTTTTTACCATTTATTATCCCTCTTGACCTCATTATTTTTTTCAGTATTTATATATAATATGATAAAAAATTTATATATGAATATCATTAATTTTGTTTTTTGTTACTCTTAATTTAAATTGAATGCAACAAAATCATTACATAAATGCATTTAAATATAGAAACATTTAACAATAATTATAATTTATCACTACAAATGAGATACTATGAATTAAAAAAATTGGAAAAAATCGTAATAATTTTTTTGTCTAAAATCATTAAACATGATTTTCCTACTCCATGCACAATCACAATATCAGATTTTCATAAGAGTTTAATGTAATTATACCATCCCTAAAAAATAAAAAAATAACTAAAATGAAAATAATTTATTCCTTTTAAAAAACTATTTATATTAACTTTAATATTCATTATATGAATCAGAAACTCATTAAAATATTAAATATAAGAGAATCATATTTATAATGATCCTATACATATAATCATATGAAGGTTATATTCAATGGAACATGTGAAATTAAAAATTACATAAGATACTATTATAACAATGGATTATGTAGTTTTATAAATTAATGACTAAGATATGATTTTGTGACTATGGAACATAGTTTTATCCTTAAAATTCATGTAGTAATGTTTTACCATAGAAATATTATTTTGGCAGAATTTAATATTAATAATGAATAATAATTAAATTTAAATCATTAATAATTATGAAAATATTGAATCAATAAAATTTAAACATTTACATTATTATATTTTTAGAATTAGTACTAAAAAAGTTTAATATAAATCAGATAAATATTTAAAAGTGCAGTTTTAATAATACTTTATTTTAAGCCTAAAAATTACCTTTAACCAATGTAAAATATAGTAATGAATACTATATAATTATATATATTATTATTATTTAAATGGATTATATTTTTCATAAAAACAAAATACAAAACATAATAAAACACGTAAATATCATGATTTAATTAAATAAAATTTTATTTTTTGTCATATTTTTTATTTTGTATTATTCACTAAAAAAGAAATTGTATCAAAAATATCAAAAAAAACATACACAATGTAAATTTTAAAATTTATAAATCAAAAGCTATTATCATTTTTTAAAATACATTTTGAAATTTTTTTATAAATTAATTATTAAAACAAAATAATAAATAATATAAAAAACCATTTTAAGGAAATTGAATTTTTGCTGTATAAATATTTGTTCCTAATTCCTTATCAAAAAACCAAAATTAGATGAAATATGTTAGATTTTATTATATATATGAACTGTAATTTTTTTAAAAACATAAATCAATATTTATTAACAATAATTTTAATTAAACAAACTTCATTACACACCTAAAAACATTTTCATAATAATATCTATTTTAGTCAAATATGTTTTTATATAAAATTGAGTTATTGATCCAAAAATATAGAAATTCCATTCTAAAATATGTTCATTTGTTGTATAATATGGTTTTCTATATTAATACCCACCCAAAAAATGGTTGGGTTATTAGGGTCATTTTTATATAATAATTTTTCCGTAGTATCTAATAGCTCATTTAAACTCATTGCTTTGTATACCACATAATGATTAATATAATAAACAAATAATATATATTCATAAATATTGGGGTGTTATATGAGAACCTTGATAACAATTAATGTATAACGTTTGCATCATATGATTGTTCATTATAGAAAAGTATGATTAAATTTCATTCATTATTTGTAATGAATTATGCTTTGAATATAATGACAATGATGTTTATCTTCCCTCCCTTAGATATGGTGTAACAGGCCCCCCAAGAAATTCATTTACATTACTCAAAATTAAAATATTCATAAAATTATATTTTTTCCATTAATGGGTACCAAGTTTATACTTGATTCCTCTCATAAAAATAGAATATTTCAATTGAGTATTTGGATTTTGTAATAGAAAAATAAAAATATACTGAGAATCTAAGTGAATCATTCCATGATTTCATTTGTATAGACGTTGAATAGTATAAAATGTTTATATTGAAAATTTTCATAGCTTTTTATGTATTTAAATAACATGTGTTTCATCAAGGATATCCTGAGAATAATTTTTGATCTCCAATGATGATATCACATGATATAGAAAATACTAAATTGATTGATATATCACTCCATGATTTATTTTACATTATATTTCCTCCATATACACATATATGGTATGTAGTTTACGATATTTATGTTATCAGTGTCTTAAATTGTTATTACCCACTCTTAAGTTAGCATAAAACATGTGCAGGGTCGATTCATAGGGAAAATGGTTAGAGTGTGAATTCAATTGAGTTTAGAATTAATTTGTTGAATTTTTCTGAATTAAGAGATGTTGTTTCATGGTTTGGGATTAAGAAAAATTGTTTTATTACTTGTAAATAATGGTTAACGATTAAGAAGAAAAAACAATGGTTTTTGATGATATTGGCAGAAAAAGAGTGTGTTGGGGATATGGTGATTATGGAGATTCATACAAAATTCTTATTAGGTATTATTTTTCATAATAATTGAACATTCTAGATCTCAAATATTAAAAGATTCTCATATTATGGTTAATTTTGTCTTTGAATCGAATAAATTGACTCCTTGGTCCAGTAGTCAAAGTTTCACATTTATATATTTTAGATTAGTTAATTTATGAATCGACGAATACCTTTAATAATCATAAATATGTTCATCTAAATTCTTCTTTTAGACCCCTGAGAATTATGTCCTAGGTACAGTTCAAAATTCCCAGGAGTAGATAACAATGGTTTATGATGAAGAAGAAGAAATTTTAAAAGAATAAACACAACCTCATAAATCATTACAACATAAAATCATTCATCATCCATAGCCCCAACACAAGGGGTGTTTAGTTACACATATATGACATAATGAAAATAACACTTCCGATACCTGATGAGATCATCAGGTTAGACTCGAGAAGAAGTGTCGGACTGTAGAATGGCAGAGAAGCAGCACCATGCTGGCTTGGGAAGAATGGTAGTAGAAATTTCTCCTTCTCTTCAATTGTTTCACTCCCTTTAATCCAGAGGCCAAAGCCTCTATTTATTTAAAAATAAAGTACACAGCGTGTATGAAAGGTACATGCCGTGTAATTTCTCCAATGCATTTTTTGCTCCGTTTTTATGGTAGGTGGCCATCTGCACCACCGTTGACTCACTCGGTGTCTACGGTCAGTTGGTGGAGGTAACACGACATGTAGTGCCACCTCACACAGTGTGTAGTCAATAGAAGGTGCCCCCAACCACATCTAGAAGCTTTTACATGACATGTAGAAGTATAACACATCGTGTTATCTTTGGCTAGCCACATGGGTGTGTAGTCTCTTATCAGCCACCAACTGTTTCTATAATTTCATTCATGGTGTGTAACAATGTGAACACGATGTGTACTTCCTATGGTTTACTTGGTCATGTGTTTGTCCAGGTCATCTCATGACTGAGCTTGAATGTACACGGCGTATATATTAGTTCACGCCCTGTACTTCGAAATTTTGCTCGGTTTTCCTCATTTTGGGGCATTGGCCAAAAACCTTCTGAAAATGAACAATATTACCAAAATCAAGATAGTTTTCCACTAGAAAGTATGTAAATGATGAAAAAATGTTCTTCTTTTTCAATAACATATATGAAAATGTATACTCAAATCGGGTGTATCATTATATATATTTCATTTAGGCTGTATTGTAGTTTTTACATAATTGTATACTCAGATTGTATATAAAAACATCCCATTTTGTAATATACTATCTATTGAATGAAAACCTCACAAAACCCTTGAATATATAGATAATAAACATTTAGAAAAATGTTATACTTAATGTGTGTGATTTTCATCATAGTTTTTGTGATGGAGGATTCTTATGATATGACCTTCCATACCAATCTTGAACCTCAATTATATCCAAATACATGATGGTTATATGGGTTATATGTATGGAATTGAACGCAAGGGTATTACTCTCACATATTATTCCATTAATGAATTTTATTGATACATGGAGATTGAGTCTTTGGATCCACTTTAAAATTAAGACAGGAATGAATATTAATATTTTTGATGATTTGTATTCCATACTTATTCCATAATAGCACCCTAGACAAATCTTTAATCATTTTCAATATCTCTCACAACCGCACAATATTATGAGTTTTTTGTTCAAATTTTTATTCTCATGTATCTCTTACACAGATTTTGTTAATCTTTACAAAATATTCAATGTAGTTTTTTTATAAGTTTACATTTCACATAAAATATGAGTAAGAATAATTCTAATGTGTTCCATACTTGCTATTGATATCCTTATTTTAATTAAAAAATATATTATTTTATGTGAATATATAGAATATTTATATATATAAATCTAAAAAGGAAGATGTTTTGTAATTTTTTTGGGTAAGTATCTTTTAGATTTAACTAAAATATATTCAATTGTATTTAATATATATTTTTTCATAATGTAAATTCTATTATTTTTATATGGGTTAGATTCAATCCTATAATGGTAAACCCTGTTTTTTCCATGACATCAGAAGATTCATTCATTTTATGAAAAACATCAATGGTAAAACGCATATTAATTCCTAAAATTTGTAAGAATCATTTAAAAATATATCTTGTTTCATATCTGGAAATTATTTGTGTCATTTTTATATAAAACATTTATGATATTTATATAACTTATAATTTTGAATATGTTTTAATTCATACGATGTATATATTATTCCTCTGGTAAAAAAATATAACAATAATAAAATGAGATTTTTATCCTTCTGTTGATATTTAGAAGCATTATTTACAATAGATGATTTCTTACAGTGATTGTTTTTTTCATGATGCCATGAAAATGTGGAGGATTCTTGTGAAATTCATATAATTATCGAATATGTTCATCCTAAATATCAATAAAAATTTAAATATAGACATTATTTGAATAGGAATAAATTATAATAATGAATATATGTGAATATCATGTGAATATATTAAGGGTTGTTTGAGATGAATATATTTGATATCAATTATGATGATGAAATTATATAAATATTTATGGGAAACTATTCAGTATTAATAGTTTTCATAAAAATCAAATTTGAATTTATAAAAACACTTTTTTGAAAAATTAATATAATCATTGATTTTATTTAAAATAATCAGGTAATGAAAATCATAATATTATTTTGAATTGAGAATATAATAGTGTGCATGATTTCTAAATTGGTGTATCATAAAATTGTAGGTAAATAATATTGAGAAGTGATGGAACATGATTTATCATATTTGTTGAGTAAGGTGAACCCCCAATTCAAATATTGAATATTATTTGAATAATAATATTATCAAGTTGTGTGCATGTTCTATCAATTATAGCTTAATTGCTATTAAACCTAGAGGAAGAAAGATAACATGAATATTGTTTTGATTATATTAATCTTTCATTCATAACTATAATTTCATGTATGAATATCAAATTCTTATATTCAGATATATATTGAAAAAACGATATTTTTCACATTTATTTTTCCATGAACTAATAATTACATAGTGCATTATTTTTAAATTATTTTATAAAAACCTATAAGAAAAATTATAACCCCTAACTTTGAAGTTGTATATGAACATATATGATCACTTAATGTGGTATCATAGTAATCTATAAACCTTATAAATTCATAATCTATGTTCAGTGAATTTTGGAGATTTTTATTTCTCTCCACCATAATGGTGTTTTAATATTTTATGGAAATAATATGCATAGTTATAAGTGTAGAATTATTTTCAATGTTTTTCGAAAACATTTTTAAAAAGTCACATTGTGAATGTGGGATATATGGTACTTTTAGTAGATTATACTATTATATTCATAGAACAAATAAATATAATAGTTGATGGAAAAGTCATAAATGAAATTATATCACCATTTTCTATTAAAGTGTAGAAAATATTTCATGAAATGAAAAATATCTTAGCTTATGAGGGTAAAAATCATGAATTTATATATAGGAAATAATATAATTAACGATTAAAAACTGATGTTATAAATATCACATTTATGTGAATTCATAATAATGGATCATGGAATAATTGGAGAATACTTCACTAGAGTAAATGTGATATCCAGTCAGTTGAAGTGGATTAGATAAATTAATACTGATTCAAACAATGTGAAAATGTAGAAATGATATATTTTTGGTAGGTTTATAAAATATATCACCCAAAGATTAAATGTGTAATCTATATCAAGATTATTTCTGTAACATACTATAAAAATTTGAAATGATAAAAGATTCAATCTCAATATTTAAATACAAAGATATAATGGAATAAAATTCAAATAATTAAATTCAGATCAAATTTTGTGAAGCTGAATCATTTTTTGAATTGGAAAATAATGACGATAATTGGGAAGAAAACATTAGGATAAAATCCCTTATCCCTAAAAACATGATTACTTAAATGGATAGTTACAAAAATATATATTATAAATATATTATTCAATTTTTCATCATCTGGACACATTTCTGAATAATTCCCTAGAAATAAAAAATTTTGATTACTAATATCAATATGATGATGAAAGAGCCTAATTCAATTAATGGAAGAGGATTTATAATTAATATAATCAACAATATGAGATAATATGAAAAAGTATAAAAAAATTATAAAATCTAGTTCTTCAATGAATTAGATTACAAATCTCCCTAAATTGTGTAGTATTATTATTAAACTATTTCTGATATAGAAAAAATAATGATACATAAAAATGTGAGGATGAAATAGAATAATATTACACTTAATACACATTAAATGTTTTCATTTATGTGTCTCTTGAGAGGGATGAAAAAACACAAGGGGAATTATAACAGTTTAAGATAGAGTTTTGAAGCTTAATAATTAATAATATAAAATACTCATCGTGTTTATTTTATTTGATAATATAAAAATTTTAAAGGGAATGTTTTTGAGTACGAGAAAATAATAAAATTTAATGTTATTAATGTTATTTCTATATTACAGGAATTGAAAAAAAATTAGTTACTTTAAAGCTAAAAACATAATATAAAACCTGAATATTAAATAATTAAATGTTGTGTAAATCATGGTTGGATCATTACTGAGTATTTTGAAATGCAGATTAAAAAGCTAAGTTTAAAATTATCAATATTGTACATGATATTCATAACTCTATTACTTCTAATAGAGATGATTCTATGAAATAATAATTGACAAATTTCATTCATAAAAATAAAGATATGATTTATGAAACATCAAATGGATATGAGGATAATATGATAATTAATGGATCCCTATAATAAGGGAATTTGTATACATGAAACACACTATTAGAGCAAGCTACAATTCAATTATTGACACAATAGTATTGTGGAAATCAAGTTTTAAAATATATTCTACGAGTTGTTGAGTGCTTTGGATTAAGTAATATTCTAATGGTTAAAACATCCCCCATAAATAGATTTTAAGTGGACAATAATTTCGGGGAGATATCCAGTGAATAAATGGACCATGTCTAAGAAACAAAAAATAATGAACTGAAATGTATCACAACTACTTATCATAGATAAATATAATTATTAAAAATTTATATATGGAAAGACTAGCTTGCTGGGTGACTATCCTATATAGCGTATATACATGAAACCTATATATTCTCAATATTTTTATAGATACATTATGTATCAACAAGAATCTATAAAGATGTGTTATTACATTTATATGATCCCCTGAAAACAAAGAGATGAATTCAAATATTGATTATTGATAGTGGATTCTCAATCACATATGAATAGATATTTTATTATTATTATAAAATATGACACAAGGGTAGTTTTTTTAATTTTGGAAATAAAATAACCATTAACATATAAGTAATTACTTCCAATCCATGATTACAACTAATATCAATATTTGGAGATGTATTATTCTATACTCGGATAGAAATAGTTCCCCAATGGGATATATGAATGTAATGAAGGTAAAATTGTGATTTAAAAAATAATTTCATACTTTATCTAGAGAATAAATCTAATAAATCTCATTTATAAATAAGAAATAATAATATTTGAATAAAACATAAATTATTTCCCAAAGAATGTTATTCGACCACCTTAATAAAATAGGAAAATAATATATAGAGAAATATAATTTGTATTCATGGTTAGAATTTCTTGAGAAAAAAATACAAAATTAAATATTGTCAGAGTTGTACTCAAAATAAAATATATATTGATGATTTTTTTAGAATATAAAAATTGGAATGTTGAATAACAAATAAATAAAATTGTTTATGTCAAATAAAGAATTCCACTTAAATTTATATAATCAAATATATATAGAATAATTAGGAATCAATCAAATGAAGTTTACATATATATTATCACATTAATTATATAATTTAAAATATTTACAATTAAATTATTCATGAATTATAAAAAAACATTATAAGATTTTTAGATTTATAAAAAGGCTTATAGAGATAAATATTAGGGGGGTCACAAAATGAAATATAGAAATTATAATCAATGGTAGTTCATTAGATATTATTTTGAATGCTAACTTTATAAAAATGGAAATAATCATGAATTTAATTCCATATACACCACATAAAAGAATTTTTTGGATAAAATAATTCATATCAGTCTCTTAAAAATAATTTAAATTTTCAGAACCCCTCCCTTAATTGAGTACCCCTATAAGGATGGTAATGAGATAAATGAAATTTTTACTTCATGAGTCCCACCCATATTAGGCCGCAGGTTTGTGACTATAATGAGGGGGATAGTAATCATAAAATGTTAGGAACTACATTCTTTGAAAACATGAAGAATATATGATAATATAGAAACACCAATAAAATACTAATCATATATAAATATATATTATGGTCAAACATGATATTTCATACAATACAATGATAATTGAAAGGAAACTTTAATGTACCCAATGCTAAAATTGAGCATGAAAACAATGTGAAAACATATATTACAAAAACCACAAGAAATTTACTACATGACTGATATCCAAAATAATTTTAATAAACATAAAAATAGAATATATATATATATATAAATGGTTAATATAATAGTATAATTTCTATAATTCTCTATAAAACCTCTTTTTAAATAAATATAATTAACTCATGCTAAATCAAAGTGAACAACAATGAAACTAACTCATCACCACACATGTACACTATTTTACCAACCTCATCATTTGAAAGTTTCACCAAGTATCACATTTAAGAGAGTATATAATATAATAATGATACATAATGGGCACCCCACTATCACATCCCCATTGTTTTACCATTATACCCCACATTATACAAACTGAGCCATCTCTCCTAAAAATAAGGAATCCCAATGTCAATAGGGAAAGGAATCAATACATAATCCTTATGAATAAAATCATCACATTATCCCCTCCAAAAATTGGTATACCTAAACCAACTAGTTTTATGATCTATCTAAGCCCATATGTTGTGTACCATCCAATGATTGTTGTACCCAAATCTGTCATATCACATACACTCAGTATATATCTCAATCCATTATATATAATAAATTTCATAGTTATAAATATACATTTGATACTCTATACATAGATACATGTTTTTGAAACAACCAAAATCAATTTTATACCTCTATACACATATATGGAAAAACTAACTATCGTGCATACCATTATAAGTTACAACCACAAGATGAAAGAAGGTCCAAAAGGGGATTTCATCCATCAATTATCCCACCATTAAATTGGAGTATACATCGTCCCAGATCCAAATATGTGTGATTTACCCTATCCTACATAAGTGGTGGTATCATAAGAAATCATATAATAAACAAGATATAATTTATCTCAATTCCATACAAAAAGAATAATATATTCATAAGAACTAATTCAGCTATCACCCCAACAAAAAGCATCTGGCACTCGTACAATTTAGATATCATATTAGAACACAAGATTTTTGAGGGCTATGTTAATTAGATTTATCATTAAAAAATTTCTATTTGTTATATAATTTATTAACCAATAAATTATTCATCAAAATTATTTCATGATACTTTTATTATCCACTAGCTTGATGTCCAAGCACTACATGCATAATCAAAACAGTGTTAATTTTTTTCAAGATTAACATATTTTTAGAATTTCCATTCCACAAAAAAATCAATCCCATTGATTAAAAATAATTTATTCATTATTGACCTCAATAAATAATATTGTTATTCTGAGAAAACAATATGAATCCACCAAGAAGATAAATCATGCAATGAAACACACCTAGTGGTGTTTAGTAGTGGGGAATGGAATAAGGATAAAACAATATAGCCGACTATAAACCATTATATAAATTCATTTCAAGTAAGAATCTAGATTTAACACATCAATATGTAATCGTAGGTTCAACCTATCCCACCATCTCTGGTGCAACCTTTGATACCCACATTAATATCCTAATGCATATGGACAAAACTGGAATCAACTTCTTCTACATCAACCGGGACACCTAACCCACATCAAATCATCCCCATATCTCTTCAATCATAGGATAATAATAAATAATTAATAAAATACCATTTATAGAGAACATAAAAATTTCATCATGAAATAAACAAGAATTGAATTTAGGAAAATTTAGACAGTCAATAAGGAATCCATCTTTTACAGATATCCGATCTCTAATGACTCTAAAATAACTGAACTATGTCTTCTAAATAATACCAGAAACACATTCCATAGGAAATAACATTATTAAAAATTCATTTTTTATTCCATAATCAATTATTTAATTCATAATTCATGGGAATTAACTATGTGAAGCCAAAGGAATCTTTCTATAAAAATAATTCCAATGTTAAACATTACCGTTATATTAAAAATATTCTAAAAAAACGTATAAAAGTATTATTATCATTAAAAAGACATCTAGTTTCATCATTAACCCAAATAATTATCTAACTTTCTATTATCTATTTAATCCATTATCATATATCAACACATGTAATTAAGAATGTCAATTACATAAATTTTAATGACTATAAAATTACAAGAAAAAATGTATCCATTCCCCATACATCTTCTTTAAATAGTTATAAAACATATTAAAACATATGGGTGTTATACTATTTAACATTTTCCATCATCATCTAAAAGATAATATATATCATAAAATTACATGCTATCAATTAGAATATATATCTCACACTATCTATAAAATAATATGAAAACTGTTTTCACAATATCAAACAATACAATTTGATTAAATACTAAATTTTTGTGGTTAAATAATTATTTTTTTAACTCAATTAATGTCCAATGGTTAAAAATTTTCTATGTTTAAAAATGTTTCTAAATAAATTGGAGATGATATAAATTCTATAACTCAATGTCTTCTAGGTTTATCATATATGAATGACCACATGTTGTCGATCTTGATCGCCACTCTCATAAGAGTAGAATCCATCTATAGATGACACATCACAAAAACAAAAAAAATACAAGATAATAAATTATAAAAATTCATATAAACCATTGTCAAATGAATATAAGAATCCACATGATCAAGATGAAAAAACTATGAGATAAAAAGTTTGAATGTACATCATATCAATATGGAGAAAATATGGGAAGTTGATAATTGATCCTTGTCAAAGGGATTCCAAAATTCCATAAGATAGAGCCTTCAGTTACACGTAGTTTGGGTGAATGTTCATATGGTTTGAGAGAACCTAGCCATATAAAAATAATAAAGGAATTGTGCAAAATATAATTTTCAGTTCATAGAATACATTAACTTCATGTTTGTATTATGATTTATGTTCCACATAAATAAGATCACATCAAATGATTTGGCAAAAATTTCATCCAAATAGTGGAACACAATATAAACCAATATCACAATAGATGTAAATGGATTTAAAGAAATGAATTGGGAAATCACCCATGTCGTGGAATTAATATTCAAAACATAAAGGACATACAAGTGTTGAATTCTCCATGCTTCCAACTATTCAAAACAAAACACCTCTGTATCCAACCCTAGACTTCTTGGAGTATCATACACATTAGACACACAAAGTGGGTAAGACTAGATTGATTTTTCCCTATACATTAGATATTTCTAAATAAATTATATTTATTGAGAATAAAAAATATTAACACAAGTGAAAATTAAATAGGTCCATTTGAACAACCACCCCATGAGATACCCTCAAGGATAACACCATCACAGGATCTCAATCTCCTCATCATAGGAATAGTGCAAAATGACATACAAGAAACAACCCATTCCAAAACACTCTACAAGGGGATATACCTCTATTGAAATGGTTACCAATCAGAAATAGTTGGGAACCATATAATGAAGTATAAAGGTCAACAATCACACAATGTAAAATAATAGAATAGAAAAGATAAAAATAGGAAGATCAAGGGAATACGTGTACATATGTGACTCATGTTCCCATGTACCATTCTCTAAGAAAATGTTCCACTAAATGAAACAAACCATGAGAATAAAAAACCTATCCAAAATATTATATTGGGGGTCTTAAATCCTTATATGACACTCCTTGAAGGTCCTATCATCATCAAAATCGATATCTCCAAAATCGATGACAATAGAGTCTTCATAAATATTTATATAGAGAGCTTTGAAATATGAAAAATATCATATATTTGGATCATCAACCAGGGGTGTTCTATATGATATGTTATAGCTCTAACATGATCTGACACCTCAAAAGAACTAACAAAATAGGTAAAAATCATACTCCCATGACCAACCATTTGTTACATATGATGAGGATTAATCACCAACAACAGAAGATTTACAACATCAAACTACAATGGTCCCCTCCATTTATCATAATATGAATTATAAGGTCCTTTCAATACATTCATATTCTCATGAAATACCGAAAAAATGTTTGTCATATTCTATACTAGTTACAGAATGATAATATTTACCTCTCTAAAACTAATACACCCCAAAGAATAATGAAAGGGTTAGTTGTTCAAATACTAAAATTTAAACATACCTATGATGGTGTTGAAAATATTGATATAATAAAACACGCCAATGGTAGGTTCCACATCCACATATCATGAAAAAAATATGATAGAGTCATGTCTTCAACATTCTATATGATTTTCTATGTCTAATTATCCTTTTAAAATGGAATTTAGTGATATGGAATAACTAAGATCCATAAGAATTATAGACACCTCTATTCACCATGATGGTAAAATTTGGATCCTGATCCTAGAGGATCAACACCAGGACTCCATGGTTTCTCACTACCTTCTCCAGACACTTCCACAAAAAATTATACACTAGTATTGGATCCTTGATCCTTAAAGAGTGGGAAATTTAGTTTAATTAATAACAACCACACATATTCCATCAATACCACATTGTGTTAAACGTGAAACTATAATAATTTACATCATGGTTTAATCCCACATCACATGGGGAGAATCTATGGGTCAGATAAAATCATTAGGAACATTGTTCTAAACCTTCCCCTTCTAGAAGACTAAACATTAGGAATCAAAGATGGAAACTACACACTTCAACCATGAAAACCGAATATGACCTCTCGAAGCTCGATACATATTTTTTATGATGGTATGTGTCACCAATTGAAAGATACTACAATAAAATATAAATATATCACACATATTTTAAGGGAAAAAATACATCCCATGTAGGACACCTAATGCAGACCTCCCTTATAAATAACATTAGGTGCATCACCTCAGTAAATCATTCCCTCTATAACACCAACTCAGAATTCCCTAGATGGCACTCCACCACATTCCACACTAATGATGAACACTAGAGCATCTCAAAAACAAAAAATACCTATAACCATTCCCATTCTTATATTAATTACTAATAGTTATTCCATTTCACATTAGGAATCTAAAGGTCGATAGAAAACATCACTATGTGACTTCCATCTAAGAACATCACCTATAACAGTTCCATTTTAAAGAATATATGAAAAATATCTATTTCATAAACCTATATGATTTACATCCTATGATGTTGAAACAAGTTCCTATAAAATTGGGAGAAGACATAACACACGATCTTATTATGGGTAAAAACAATTCTAATATAAGTGGTAACGACACTACAAATTCAAGATAAAAAAACTACCACCAAAAACCTATCATGAGTGAAATAGTTATGATCATTGGGATGTAAATACTAATACCCAAAAGAATAAAATTATCATTACTGTATCAGAAAATTTCCCATGGAACGATGGGATATGTCAGAGAAACCCTCAAACTAATGTATATCTATAGAAAAAGGGATTGGATCATTGAACAACTTTTCTTTCATTTACTCAAAATATTCATGAAACTGATTTACCCAAAATATCACTCAATATTTCTAGTTGAATTCTTTAAAATAATTCATAACCTATGAGATATATACTAAAAACATCCAATGCTTTACTAAAAGATCAAGGTAAATCCACAACTATAAAAATATATGGGAGGATGCTGAATTAATAATTGCTCATATGTTCAAAATATCTACAACTACTCCACAATCGGATAATACATGCCCCATGAAATAGAATTAATGGTCCTAGATCTCACACTTTTGAAACATCATAAATAGTTTCTCATGATGAAAAAATACCAAAATATAAAAAATATGGTTCTCTAGATCCTCCTTAAAAAATGATCACACATGAATTTTATCAATGAAACCACCAAAAAAATATCTACGAAATCTACAAAAAATGTATTCAACAACCCTAGGAAAACAACGAGAGGGTCATCTCACCGAATTATGTCAAAATGATCCTGTAATTACCAGATTGACAATGAAAAGCAGTATTTTGAATGTTCTAAACCTCCACACACATCTCATGATATCATGACCATATGTTGATCTTCAAGAACCAGCAATCCTCCTTTAGCTAATCAAATAAATATTTAATCCATGGAAGAGGGTAGATGTTCTACATATTCACCATGTCCATGTGATGATTATCGATACCCAGATGCATTCCACCATCAATCTTCATCACAAACCAAACTCATACACCCCATGTAGACGCACTTGGACAAGCCAAACCTCACTAGATAAGATTATCATTATATTCTAAAATCTCATTAAAATTAATAGTTTTATTCATATAAGGACAAATAGAGATAGAAGACATGCTAATAATAGATCGATTCCAACTTGATCTCACATCGACAGTGTACCACTAACTCCTCTTCTAGAAATACATTTGGATACTATTATATAATCATTGGAATTACTGACTACTTAATTTATGATGAACATATATTTATCACAACCCTCATGTAATACACATATAAAATGTTACTTTAACACATATAAGGTTCTCACACAATAATAAGAACATCAATATCTCTATCTGTTTCATAGAGCATAACCTACCTCCTAATGAATTACAAGATAGAATTAATTAAATATAACCAATCACATATGATGATTTTTTCACATAGCTATATCCATAATCATTTAAAATATCACAAATAGAGGTGCTTCTCTATCACAAGGTCATAACCTAAAAAACTTCATACATGTCATCTCTGCCTCTATCTAGTGTAGTTAACACCTAGGAAAATTAAAAAAATTCTCCATATAGTCAAAAATAAGGAATGATGGTTTGTGATATGGAGTACATATTTATTGAATCAAGAAAGAATTAAGCAATGTAAAAAACAAGAAAAGTTTACCTCAAATAATGTCTGGATCACCAAACATTGGAAACCGTAAAACAAAAAAACATACCATGAGCATCACCATGGCCACTCTAACCCAGCTAATGACCACCTCCATAGTATCAATCTACCCCCTAAAGATGATGTTTATCTCAGGTCTGTAATATTCTTTATCATTCTCTTCAATACTGTTAACATAATAGAATAACCTACTGCTTAGGACTGAAAAAAAACATCCACAATAGATGTACCAAAATAGGATCATTTTTACACATTAATTACTCATAAAGGCCAGGAACTCTCACCATAAATGAGAGGTATTCTATAACTACAATCCACCTATCATAGTATGGTAATGTTCATCTATACATTGGGTGGAAATTATATGTTTTAGGGTGATGGGCCTATCAAAAAACCAACCTAGTGCCACCCAAAATTAACTAGTGGGAAGTTCCTCTATTCATCTACTATGTGGAATCCAGATATTATCCATGTAATGAGTCCTCTACTTAATATCTAGATTCCCTTATCCTTTGGCAGAATGGATCCTCTTTTAGATATGGTGTTACATTTTATTATAGAGTATCAGTTGGTTGTTTTTCCTTAACATTGAATCTTTTTTGGGAAGACACACATAACACTAGTCACAGGAGAAGGACCTTTCGAGATTCAGGTAGACCCATTGTCCTAGATTTCCTGTGAGATAGAGATCACCTTTCCCTATTGTCTAGGTCTTTTTTTAGAATATATATACATATATATATATATATAGTTGCAGTTCATTTCCATATTTAATTGGGTTATGGTGACTACTTATATAATATCATTTATATCACCCTCGTTGGTTTTTGAGGAATCCTACTGGTTATTAATATTCTCACCCATGAAAGGGCTTTGCTCGCATGTGTCATATCTTATACAGATTACAGAGAGATCATTGATTATTTAGATAGAACATAAGGATACATGGGGTTGTAGACAACATATAGTAGTTGGGGTAAGAAATATATTTCTTGGATCTCCCACCATTATACATTTAATGATTTTTAAATTTTTTTAATTCATTTATTGTTAAGAATTTATTTATCCCCCTTACACATGGGTTGTTTTCTATCATACTACGAAGTACTTATATGATGTATTTCATGAATTTATTTTTCGAGAGGTATCTATATTTTATTATTATTATAATTTCTATGAAATAGTTCATGTATATGGATTGGTGTGTGTAAATTTTTATTCAAATAAATTGCAACACATTTAGATTATGTCTTCTTAGTACATGTCTTTATCCCCAAGATTATGGGAGATTGGAGTGGGGTTGTGTGTCCCAATATTCTTCCATCTATGTTTTCCTAGATGGGTAATCTCATTATAGAGTGGATTTAGTGATGTTCATTTATTGATATGGTGTTTAGAGTTTTTCATTTAAGGGGGTTGTGTTGGACTAAGGGTAAGGGTTTCAAAGTGTCTAGAGTGAGGATTTTAAGCTAGTGAACCTATGGTTGGTTCGAAGACTGAAAAAGTCAAACATTATGATACAGAATTCCAAGTTTTGAACTCATAATACTGTGACATTGGGTACAAGGAAAAATAGAAATTGCATCATATATGATCAAGTACTTTGATTATACTTCATGATTAAAATCCCCATATGTATGTATATATGTTCATATTACCTTGGTATGTCTTATATTTATAATATGCCTCCATAATGAAATCAATATTGGATTTTTGTTTAATTTTTAGTATTTTTTTAGTTTATCATTAAGGTTTTAATTTAGCGACCCTTTCATGATGTTTTACAACCTGGTGGGAACAAAGTAGGGCTACCACCACTTTAATAGTTCATGGATCTACCTCCAGTGGTCAAAGAAGATAATAATATTTATGCTGATAAATTTATAGATATAGTTGTAAAGGAAGATATTATTTTAATTATTAGTTCATTATGATATTTCCGTTAGTACATACCTCAAATGTTTAGTGCAGATACAAACTCTCATGGAAGTGGTGTAGATTTTCTTTCATTAAAACCCTAATATATTATAATTTTTCACTTGTGGACATTATCTTTTTGAACATATTATTTAATTGAGGTACTAGTATAAATTTCAACAGTTCTATTCAAGTATCATTGGATTAAGATATAGGTATAACTAAGGATTCTTGGAGAGGTAGATCGACCTCCTTAGGTGGAGAAGGATGGAAATGAGCATATAGTGCAGAAGTCCCACATGGATTGGAACAATATTGAAGTTGTTCTTGAAGGAAATACATGTCTATGGAAATGAAGGATGTTGATAAATCACTTTATTGGTGATGTTAATCATTACATTGAGCATGCATGATAGAGGAGAGCTTCCCCCACCTTGACATGTCACTAAGATACAATTAATGTCATGAGTGTGTGGAAACTACCCCAAAAGAAGATTGTGTAGATGTGTAGAAAATGAGGTCATTCAAATTTTATTGATGAATATATTATTCTATGTTATGGTTTCTAATCATTCCCTTTATAAGAATATTAGGCCTTCATGGTGAAGGATGTATTTATGTAGTAGGTGTCTCTGGCCTCATGACATATGGTGTGATCGAGGTATAACATATGTCTTGTCTTCTGTATTAAATTTTTTTATATACAATCAGAAGACACATTTCCATGATTTCATCCCATATCATAAACATAGATATTCCAAATGACCCTTTCGACCTACCCGTACATTATGATTCTCATATAGAAGAGGGTAATTGAAAATACTTCTACAGATCGTTTAACCGGGCTCTATGTGGAGATTAAGCCTCACATGGACCCTTTTCATTGCTGATGGTGAGGTATAATAATTTATTCCTCCATATGTGTAACATACTAGGTAAATAAAGAGTAATGAATTTTCATATTTATTACTATTTACTAATTAAATATTAATTTTACTTTAATGGGGTTCCTATGTTCGATAGCGTACCCGATACGGAACAAAGAGTTTCATTGAAATGTTACGTCGCACACTAGTAATAAAATAATATTATTTTAAATGGTAGTTAACACATAGCCGTTATATTGGAGGGAATGGATAGAAATAACTGAAATATGATTATATATGTTATTAAATGTTTTTAAATTTATCCAATAAAAGATAAAGGCTTAAAATACGAAAATAATTCAATTTTAGGCTTTAATACCCTAATTTTCACTAAAGGTTCCCTTATCGCCTTTTGATTGCGAACTGTCATTAAATATAGTTTTGGTCACTTTTATACATTGTATTAGATTAAATAAAACTCTTTTTTAGAATCGGGACATCAAAATTTACTTTGTGTAAATTTTTGGTATTTTCCGATAAAGTTCATTTTTTTAATGAAAAGTGAAACATTTTGTATTTTAATTCAAAACCTCTTTTTAATCTAACTTATTTATATGATAATATTATCATTTGAATTGGTTTTTAAAGTGTAAATGGAATTTATTTTTACCATTTAATCAAATGGTGGACATTGGAATTTATTTCACTTTGAAATTGGACTTAAACTACTATCAATCTTTTGATATATATTGTTTCATAAAAACACGCTATTTGCCATGACAACAGGAATTAATTATTAAATTATTTAATGAAACTTATATTTTTTTAATTTTTTAAAATAGACTTCATTTTCGAATTCGGAATATCAAATATATCTTAGGGTGAATTTTTGATATTTTTCTGAAAAACTTCAATTTTTTATGAATAGTGAAACCACTAAGTGATACTTATAAAAACTGATTTTTCGTTTAAATGAAATTTTACCACTTCTGTGTTTCGAATTTCAAAAATTAGACATACATGGTTTTCATTAATTAGAAAAATGCAGTTCAATGGGATTAAAATAATTTTTGGTGAATAGTAACTTTTATGTTTTTTAATTGTGAATAGAGGTAATTAGTGTAGTTTAAGGTAAAAATAATGTTTTAATAAGATGAAATGAACTTGACACATGTCCTACCCTTATTTTATGTGTCATGGCCGACCAAGAAAATCCATGGGTCAACTTGGGGACCCCATGGAGCCACTTTAGTTGGAAAATGACATTAACATCTTATTATTTAATGTTAAAATAAAAATGTTACAAACATGAGTTGTTTTACTAAAACAATTTTTAAATGGCATTATACAAGTCAAAATTGTGACTATAAATATTAATTAGAAATATAAAGAGATTTAATACAACATGATATTTGTATTATAATTTTTAGATGTTTAATAAATTAAATTATGTATGACACCATGATGATGTAGTGATTACCTCATTATTTAACGATATAAATAAAATGGAATGATAATGTAATATCTAAGATCTACATATGTCCAAAACCTATTGGATGGGTGGATTTCAAACCCTTATAACCTTATACTCGAAATACATCAATGTGGGACCATTAAAATTCGAAACTCATTCTAAAATAAAGTAACATTTCCTTACATTCCAAGATGGCCCCTCCTCTCCTCTTATAAAAGGCCCCAACCACTACCAACTTACCCACACCTCTCAAGCATTTGGATCGGCCAACCCCAGTAAATTTTTTCTCTCCACATCCTTCTCTTACTCCTTGTAGCCTCACATTGGGCAGAAGTCTTCCCAAGGAATCCTTTGAGCTCAAATATTAGAGAGTTACCCGATTTTAAGGTAATGTCTTCACTAGTGTTCTTTTGTTTTATTTTGTTTCTCCAAACCCCTAAAATATTTTTATTAATTTCTTTTGTAACAACTCCAGCATATTTAATATACTAGGATTATGTTATAAGAATCATTAGATATTCACTTACACACATCTACATCTAATGGTTAAAGAACATATTGTTTTTGTGGTTGGCGAATTTATGCCTCACAAAACGATGATTGTTCAATCTTATTTTAAACACATTTAATGGTGGCCATTAAGATGTAAAAATATTTATATATGATATATATTATATTTATGTTTTCTTATGATTATGTATTTTTCATTTTTGTTATACCTTTAGGGTTTCTATTGTGGGTAAACATGATAATTTCATTTTACGAAGTGCGGACTACCACCCCCTCAAAATGATTTGATTCATTAATGCCATATGTGGGACATATAAAGGATGGATTTAAAGTTATTATATATGATGTTATACTGGAATTATAATATACCTCTATATCATTATTATTTCTTTCCATTAAAGTATGAGATATAAATGAAAGTAGTGTTCATCCGTCTCCATGAACGGGGCATTTCATTTCTTATCCCCAAATGTAATGTACTATTATAAGTACATATATATAATGGATATATATGATTTATGATACATCTAAGTGATGAATATAATTCTGGAACTAAAATATACATATCTCTCATTTAGTTTTAATTCCATCAATATGACATAGAAATGAAAGTAGCGTTCATGCGTACTTATGGATTACAGTCTCCATGAACGGTGCATTTAATTTCATACCTCTAAATGATTATGTAATATTATAAATAAATTTATATGCTGGATATATATGATATATATTATATCCAAATCATTAATATCATTCTGGATATAATGAACTTTTGACCACACGAACAACATGTAATTGAAAGATGTCCACTTTTGACTTAAGAACCAAATATCGACAAAACAAACATTATTAACTTAAATGATTAAATAATGTTTATAAAATATTAATAAGTGATATAAAAGAAATAATGAACTTTAAAAAGTTTCTTAAGAAAGTCTAAATTAACACTATTTTATTATTCAAGAGATTAAAGAGAAATCGAGTCACGTCGGACATGAGGTAAGGGAGTTCATCTCAATCTCCTTTATTGAGGCATATTGTGTTTTATACACAACTTTATTTTATATGGTTTATAAACCCCTTTTACTTTAAATTTTATTCAAAAGGAATATTTTTATATGAATCGTTTTACTAAATGAAAAAAAGGAGTGTTTCTTTTAACATACACGGTGAAAACTACATTTTCCGCCACCGCGAGTATTATTTGGTCATTGGATTCCTAAACAAACCGTAATGTTTTTAAAATGAGATAAATACTATATACTCTTTTATGTATTTTGGTAACGAAAATGAATTTTATAATCTATTTTGTTATGTAAATATATTTAAGTGATATGTTGTGATAAAAGTGTGGAAATGTTTTCTTTCCATTATATTTGTTTTATGTCTTATGATTTTATAATGGTACTTAGAAATTTGACGGGTGGTTACGTGATAAACAATATGACAGGTGGTGCCATGAATACCAGGATGGGTGGTTACGTTATATCCTCCAATGCATTGGGTATGGAAGTCGTCCGTATGGATATTCCATTAAGTATGTATGGAAGTTGGCCGTATGGTTATTCCATTAAGTGATATGTGTGGAAGTTGACCGTATTATTATTCCACTTAAGTATGTTTATGTCCCCTGTTACCTTTATATTTTATGTGTTCTTCATATGGGTTTTATGTTAATCCTTTGGTTTCAAAACTGTAAGTAATGATATTTTATTCATTGAAGAGTTTTTACTACTTCATGAAGGTGAATGTATTACTTTGATAAAGTATACATGGTTTACTTGATTTTGAAAAACTAACAGTTTTCATTCTTTTTGTATCCCTTACTGATCTTTTTTATTCTCACCCCAAGTTTTTTTGAAATTTTTTTCACAGGAATTAATGTGGAATAGGGTCTGGGATGGGAGCAAGGGATAGTCATGCAATCTAAAACATAGAACTAGACATGTTCATTTTTAAGAGTTTTTATTTTTTGGAAACCTACTTTGTAATCTTTTGAGATGTAACATCTATGTCCTAATTCTCAAAAACTCTAAACCTGAAAAGATCCTCAATGTGAATTTTATTCATTTAATTCAATATTAAGTAAGGTTTAAGTCTGGGTCCTTATAGTTGGTATCAGAGGTCAGTTTAGACAACTTTAGGAGTTAGAAAAATGATAAATTATAAGTTGATTTATGATATGATTGAAATGATATAGAATTTAAAGATTACCATGTTGCTTCGACTATGATATTTCTATGTTCATAATGGTTTTCTGCAGAGGAAACAAAGCAGCTATGTTGGGACGACATCAGGAGTACGACAACCTTCCAAATCAGAAACTAGAGATGGTCAGAATCAGAATTGAATAGTTTGTTGCATTGATGGAATAGTTGACTCAGGCTATAAATAGTGGTGGTATCCATGCATGAGATCAGCCAGATCAACCACAGAGGAACATGTCAGTGGTGGAACATTTCATGCGGCAACATCCCCCATCATTCATAGGATCATCTGACCCCGTGCAAGTTGAAGGGTGGACTAAAGCACTGTAGAAGATTTTTGATGTCATGGGGTGTTCAGAACATCAAAAGGTTAGTCTTTCTATTTACCGTTTTGAAGGTCAAGCTGATAAGTGGTGGTCGGTAGTGAAAAATATTAGGGATATTGATGAGATTTAGGATCTTCACTGGGACAAATTCAAAGGTATGTTTCATGAGAAATATTTTCCTAAGGTGGTTCGTCTTAGGATAAAAAAACAGTTCCTAGAATTGAGGCAGAAGGATGACTCAGTGGTTTCTTATGAAGAAAATTTCACTCGATTGGAAAGGTATAGTCCAAACATCATACGATATCTTGATAGTTAAATAAACCGTTGTTACTCGGGGTTAAAGCCAATGTATAGACAGGCTTTAGCTTCTCGTGAGTTCAAAAGTTATGAAAAACTTTTTTGATGTGTAGAGAAGGTGGAAATGGAGTTTTTCCGATGATCATGTGCTCTTTGACAAACAACAGAATAAGAGGTCCAGTTGGCCGGAAAAGGGGAAGAATTCATCAAAGAATCAAGGAGGTAAGAAAACCAAATATCCATCCTGTGAGAAGTGCGGTAAAATGCATCCTGGAGAATGTTTATCCAAGTTTGGTAAGTGTTTTCGGTGTGGTAAGTCTGGTCATATTGCTCATAACTGTAAGGAGGATGATCAAGCAGGAAATGAAAATCCATCAGTAAGATGTTTTAACTGTAATGAAATGGGTCATTATGAAAACGAGTGTATAACGAAGAACTGAACTGGGGGAAAGAAGCTAGACTACAAGCAGAAAAGGGTGGTGAAATCCTTTGCAAAAACCTCAGCAGATGTTGGGACATCGAATGAAGTGGTATCAGGTACACTATTTGTTTGTTCAGATGATGCCAATGTGTTGTTTGATTCAGGTTCTGCACACTATTTCATTTCTGAGAAGTTTTCTAGTAAATTGAAAATTCCATCTCATGTTATGAATCCTAAAGATATGGTAAAAACACATGGAGGGAATGTTGAGACAAAACAGAATTATAAGAACCTTCCTATCCTTGTGTGTGGAATGAATCTACCAGCAAACCTTATTGTTTTTCCTCTAGTAGAGTTTGATGTTATTTTGGGAATTGATTGGCTTTCAGTTTATCATGCTAAGATTGACTACAGAGCTAGAATGGTTTCTTTTCAGAAATATTTTCAGTTTCTGTACAAGAATGAACCCTTGATTTTGATAAATTATCAGGAAGTTGAGAAACAATTAAAAGATGGAAATGAATGTTACCTTGCACATATTGTTGAAAATAAAGGAACTGTTCAGATAAATTATTTTCTAGTGGTAAATGAGTATCTTTATGTGTTTCCTGTGGATTTGTCTAGTATTATTCATGATCGGGAAGATGAATTTATTGTTGAATTAGTTCTTGCTTCTAATCCAATTTCAAAACCCACTTATTGAATGGATCATGTTGAACTTTTTGAGTTAAAGAAGAAATTGCAGGAGTTATTAGATAAAGGATTCATTCAACCTAGAACATCCCCATGGGGTGCCCCTGTCTTGTTTGTTAAAAAAACATGGCTCAATGAGACTTTTCATTGATTATATAGCCTTGAATAATATTATTGTTAAGAACAAGTATCCTTTGCCTCATATCGATGATTTGTTTGATCAGCTCTAGGGAGCTCAGTATTTTTTGAAGATTGACTTGAGGTCGGGGTACCATTAGTTGAAAGTAAAAGAAGAAGATGTTCCGAAGACAGCGTTCCGTACTAGATATGGCCATTATGAATTTGTAGTTATGCCTTTTGGGATAACCAATGCACCTGCTATATTCATGGACCTTACGAATAGAATTTTCCATGAGTTCTTGGATAAGTTTGTGGTTGTTTTCATTGATGATATTTTGGTGTTTTCTAAAAGTAAAGAGGAGCATGAAATTCATTTAATTGTTATCTTGCAATCCTTAAAAGAAAAGAAACTATATGAAAAATTAAGCAAATGTGAGTTTTGGTTACAACAAATTTCTTTCATGGGTCACATTGTTTCAAAATATGGCATAATTGTTGATCCTGCTAAAACAAAAGTTGTTGAAGAATGGCCAAGACCCACAAATGTAACCGAGATCAGTAGTTTTCTTGGTTTGGCAGGTTACTATAGAAGGTATGTTGAAAATTATTCACGGTTATCTAGTCCAATGACTAAGCTAACTCGGAAGCGTGTTAAGTTTATCTGGACAAAAGAATGTGATGATTGTTTTCAAGAGTTGAAAAGAAGATTGGTGAGTGCTCCAATTTTGGAACTTCCTTCCAGGAATGGTGAGTTTTTTATATACAGTGATTCTTTGTTGAAGGGACTTGGCTGCGTCCTTATGCATAATGATCAGGTAATTGCTTATGCTTTAAGTCAGTTGAAAACTCGTAAGGTAAATTACCCTACACATGATTTGGAATTAGCTGCTGTTGGTTTTTCTTTAATAATTCGGAGGCATCATTTGTATGTAGTAAAGTGTGAAATATATACTGATCACAAAAGATTAATGTATATATTCACTCAGAAAGAATTGAACATGAGATAGAGGAGATGGATGGAATTTATCAAGGGTTATGATTGTATAATTCATTACCATCAGGGAAAATAAAATAAAGTGGTTGATGCTTTGAGTAAAAAAGTAATGCTTCATTAACAATTTTGTGTTTGGAACGCAATCCTTTGTTCAAGGATTTTATGATATTTTCATGGAATTTTTTGTTACAGGATGTTCATCAATTTTGTTTCAGGTATCAGTGAGATCATCCCTATCAGATAGAATTAAGCAAGCACAGAGGGAAGACAGTGAGTCATAGAAAAAGATAGTGTTGTTTCAGAAGGGTAAGTTACCTAAAATCAAAATTGATAGTTTTTTTGTTTTGAGGTTTAGGAAGAGATTATGTGTGACTTGTGATTCATAGTTGAAGAATGATCTGTTATGTGAGGCTCATAGTTCCCTGTTTTCAATTCATCCTGGCAGTACTAAGATGTACAGAGATCTGCAAGAGTATTACTGGTGGGATGGAATGAAAAGGGATATTGGTGATTTTACTGTGAAGTGTTGGACTTGAAAGTAGGTTAAGGCAGAGTAGCAGTTACAGAAAGGGATGCTTTAGCCTTTACTATTGCTAGAGTGGAAATGGGAAATCATATCCATGGACATTGTTGTGGGATTACCGAGGACATCTCGAGGTAATAATGAAATCTGGGTTATTGTTGATTGCTTGACTAAATCTGCTCATTTTCTTTCTATACAAGATACGTTTTCTCTAGATCAACTTTCCCATTTGTATCGTAAAGAGATAGCCAGGTTACATGGAGTTCCTCTCTCCATTGTGTCCGATCGTGATCTCAGGTTTACTTCTAACTTTTGGAAAGGCCATCAGAAGTCGTTGGGTACTGAATTAAATTTTAGTACAACTTTTCATCCGTAATCACATGGGTAGTCAGAATGAACAATTCAGACATTGGAGGATATGCAACATGCTTGTTCTATGGATTATCAGGGATGTTGGGACCAACATCTTTCTTTGGTGGAGTTTTCATATAATAACAGTTTCATTCCAGTATACAGATGACTCCGTTTGAGGCATTATATGGGAAGCGGTGTCGAACTCCACCTTTTTGGGATGAAGTGGGTGAAAGGAAGTTGATGGGACCAAAACTGATAGAAGAGTTGGCAGAAAAAGTTCATTTGATTCAGAAACACATGAAAACAGCTCAGAGCAGGCAGAAGAGTTATGCGGATAACCGGAGGAAAGATCTATCATTCGAGGTGGGTGATCATGTTTTTCTCAAGGTTTCTCTATGGAAAAGTGTGATGAGATTTGGTTAGAAAAGAATGTTGAGTCCAAGGTTCATTGGACCATATGAAATTCTGGAGAAAGTTGGATCATTTTCTTACCGAGTGTCTTTACCTCCGAGTTTATCTTAGGTAGACAAAGTTTTTCATGTTTCGATGTTGAGGAAGTATATGCCAGATCAATTTCATGTTTTGATCCTAGAGGTAGTTCAATTGGAAGAGAATATCTCTTATGAAGAACAAGCAGTCCAGATTTTTGACTGAAGAGAGAAAGTGTTGAGAAATAATGTAATCCACCAGGTAATGGTTTTGTGGAAAAACCATATGGTTGAAGAGGAAAGGTGGTAATCTGAAAATGCTATGAGGGATAAATACCCCCACTTATTTTGATAAGTGAATAAAATTACGAGAAAACAATTAACAAAAGGGGGGAAGGATGTAACATCCCAGGTAAATAAAGAATAAAGAATTTTCATATTTATTAATATATACGAAGTTAAATATTAATTTTACTTTAAATGGGTTTCTATGTTTGATAGCGTACCGGATACGCATCAAATAGTTTCATTGAAATCTTACGTTGCACACTAGTAATAAAATAATATTATTTTAAATTGTAGTTAACACATAGCCGTTGTATTGGAGGGAATGGATAGAATTAACTAAAATATGATTATATATGTTTTTAAATGTTTTTACATTTATCCAATAAAAGAGAAAGGCTTAAAATACGAAAAGAATTCAATTTTAGGCTTCTATACCCTAATTTTGACTAAAGGTTCACTTATCGCCTTTTGATGGAGAACCGTCATTAAATATAGTTTTGGTAACTTTTTTACATTATAATAGACCATATAAAACTCTTTTTTAGAATCGGGTCATCAAAATTTACTTGGTGGAATTTTTTGTTATTTTTCCGATAAAGTTCATTTTTTTTAATGAACAGTGAAAAATGTTGTATTTTAATTCAAAACCTCTTTTTAATCTAATTTATTTATATGATTATATTATCATTTTAATTGGTTTTAAAGTTAAAATATAATATATTTTTACCATTTAATCCAATGGTGGACATTGAAATTAATTTCACTTTGAAATTGGACTTAAACTAGTGTCAATCTTTTGATATATATTGTTTCATAAAAACACACTATTTTCCATGACAGCGGGAATTAATTATTAGATTAATTAATGAAACTTATATGTTTTTAATTTTGTAAAATAGACTTTATTTTTGAATTCGGAATATCAAATATAGCATAGGGTGAATTTTTTCTATTTTTCTGAAAAACATAAATTTTTGATAAATAGTGAAACCACTATGTGGTACTTATAAAAACTGATTTTTTGTTTAAATGAAATTTTACCTCTTATGTATTTTGAAATTCGAAAATCCGACATACATGGTTTTCATTAAAAAGTAAAATGTGGTTCAATGGGATTAAAATAATTTTTTGGTGAACAGAAACTTTTATGTTTTTAATCGCGATTAGAGGTAATTAGTGTAGTTTAAGGTAAAAATAATGTTTTAATAATATGAAATGAACTTGAAACATGTACTACACTTTTTGGATGTGTCATGGCCGACCATTAAAATCCATGGGTCAACTTGGGGACCCCATGGAGCCACTTTAGTTGGAAAATTACATTAATATCTTTTTATTTAATGTTAAAATAAAAATGTCACAAACATGTGTTGTTTACTAAAACAATTTTTAAATGGGGTTATAAAAGTCAAACTTTTGACTATAAATATTCATTATAATGCTTATAATATTTCCTACAACATGATATTTTTTTTATAGTTTTTAGACATTAAATAAATTAAATTATTTATAACACCATGATGATGCAGTGATTACCTCATTATATATCGATTTAAATAAAATGGAAAGATAATGTAAAATCTAAGACCTAAAGATGTACAAAACCTATTGTATGGGTTTATTTAGAGCCATTATCACCTTAAACTCTAAATACATCAATGTGGGACCATTAAAATCCGAACCTCATTCTAAAATAAAGAAACATTTTTTTACTTTCTAAGAGTGCCCCTCCTCTCCTCTTATAAAAGGCCCCCAACTATACAACCTTACCCACACCTCTCAAGAATTTTACTTGACCAAAACCTGCCCATTGTGTCTATAAAAATACCTCTTTTACTCCTTGAAGCATCAATTTGGGCAGAAGTCTTCCCAAGGAAGCCTTTGAGCACAAATCTAAGAGAGTTACCTGATTTTAAGGTAATGTCTTCACTTGTGTTCTTTTGTTTTATTTTTCATCCCCAACCCCCTAAACACTTTTTATTCATTTCTTTTTTAACTACTCTAGTATCTTCAATATACTAAGATGTTTTTATAATAATCATTAAAGAAACACTTACAAAAATCTACATATAATGGTTAAAGAATGTACTATTTCTGAGGTTGGCGGATTTCTGCCACATGAAACGATGATTGTTCAATATTTTTTTAAACAACTTTAATGGTGGCCATTAATATGTCACTCTATTTATATATGATATATATTATGTTTATGTTTTCCTTATTCTTATGTATTTTTCATTTTTGGTATACCTTTATGGTTTCCATTGTGGGTTAACACGATAATTTCATTTTAGGAAGTGCAGACTACCGCCCCCTCAAAGTGATTTGATTCATTATTGCCATATGAGGGATGTATAAAGGATGGATTTAATGTTATTAAATATGATGTTATACTATAATTATAATATACCTATATATCATTATTACTTACTTCCATTAATGTATGATATAGAAATTAATGTTGCGTTAATGCGTACGTACGGCTTACCGTCTCCATGAACGGTGCATTTAATTTCTTATCCCCAAATGTAATGTCCTATTATAAGTACTTATATATAATGGATATATATTATTTATGTTACATCTAAGTGATGAATATAATTCTGGGATTAAAATATACATATCTCTCGTTTAGTATTAATTCCATCAATATGACATAGAAATGAAAGTAGCGTTCATGCGTACGTACGACTTACCGTCTCCATTAACAGTGCATTTAATTTCATACCTATAAATGATTATTTAATATTATAAATAAATTTATATGCGGGATATATATGATATATATGATATCAAAATCATAAATATCATTCTGGATATAATGAACCACTTACCACATGAACAACATGTAATTGAAAGATGCACACTTTCTACTTAAGAACCAAATATCGACAAAACAAAAATTATTAACTTAAATGATTACATAATGTTTATAACATGGTAATAAGTGATATAAAAGTAATAATGAATTTCAAACGGTGCTTAAGCAAGTTGAAATTAACACTAGTTAAAGAGCAATTGAGTCACGTCGGACATGAGGGAAGGGACTTCGTCTCAATCTCCTTTCATTGAGGCATATTTTGTTTTATACACAACTTTATTTTATACGGTGTATAAAACCCATTGACTTTTAATTTTATTCAAAAGGAATATTTTTATACGAAGTATTTTACTAAATGAAAAAAAGGAATGTTTCTTTTAACGTATGAGGTGACAACGACCTTTTTCGCCACCGCGAGTATTATTTGGTCTTTGGATTCCTAAACAAGCTGTAATGTTTTTAAAATGAGATAAATACTATATACTCTTTTATATATTTTGGTAACAAAAATTATTTTTATAATGGATTTTGTTATGTCAATATATTTAAGTGATATATTGTGATCAATATGTGGAAATGTTTTCTTTAAATTATATTTGTTTTATGTCTTATGATTTTATAACGGTACATGGACATTTAACGGGTGGTTACGTAATAAAACATACGATGGGTGTCGCCGTGAATACCAGGACGGGTTTTTACGTTATAACCTCCAATGCATTGGGTAAGAAAGTCGGCCGTATGGCTATTCCATTAAGTATTTATGGATGTTGGCCGTATGGCTATTCCATTAAGTGATATGTGTGGAATTTGACCGTATGGTTATTCCACTTAAGTATATATATGTCCCATGTTACCATTATATGTTATGTGTTCTTTATATGGATTTTATGGTAATCATTTGGTAACAAAAGGGTAAGTAATGATATTTTATTCAGCTAAGAGTTTTTACTACTTCATGAAGGTGAAGGTATTACTTTGATAATGTATACATGGTTTACTTGATTTTTGAAAAACTAACAATTTTCATTCTTTGTGTATCTCATACTAATCTTTTTTATTCTCACCCCAAGTTTTTTTGAAATTTTTTTCACAGGAGATAATGTGGAATAGGGTCAGGGATGTGACCAAGGGAATGTCATGCTATCTAAAAGATGGAACTAGACGTGTTTCTTTTTTAGAGTTTTTATTTTATGGAAACTTAGTCTACTTTGTAATCTTTTGAGATGTGACAGTTATGTCCTAATTCTATAAAACTCTAAACCTGAAAAGATTCTCAATGTGAATTATTCATTTAATTCAATATTAAGTAAGTTTTAAGGTCAGGGCCATATAATATGGACCGGCTTCATGCTGTCTTTGACAAGGTGGATACTACTAGTGATGGTTGTAGTGTACCCATGTTAGTGGTATGATATTTTCATTCTTATTTGAGAAGGAACCCCAGGAATATTATGATCACCTCATTTGTAGGGGATAAATTTCATCCTTTATTTGTTTTCTAGGATGAAAATTGATGTTTTAAATTCTTATAGATTTTAGTTCATGAAATAGTGGATTCAATTATAGAAATATTCACTATGGTTGTTTTGGGACTACCTCTATGTTGAGAAACGGACATCTACATTGAAATGCACAATAGAAGGAACAATATTTTCATAAGCATGTCAGATAACCACTACAATATTTTATAAGTGAGTGTATAGTTGGAGGACCTTCAAGAGAAGATATTTTTCAAACAATGTGTGTGCCTCTATATAAATCTATATCATTATTGTGGAAATGGTCAATGAGATATTGATTCCAGGTATTTATTAACATTTCCTAAACTGGGTTATAATGACGAACAAGAATGAATTTCCTAGGATTGATGACCTCATTGATCAATTGTTAGACGTGAGTTAGTTCATGATGAATGATATTTGATACCTGTACCACTAGGAGAGTGTTTTTAATGATTATATTTTCAAAATAACATTTTAACGTCAATATGAAATGTTTTATTTATTGGTGATGCACACCGGTGTTATCAAATCCCCCAATATCAATCATACACTGACACAATATTGGTTTTTATCTATGTTCATATTTCAGTGCCTCACATGTCAGTAGGTGATGGCTGAGTACTAGTTTCTAGTTGTTTTGAAAAAACCCCTAGATACCTGGGAGTAAAATTGGGATGAAATATCCATGGATATTGTGTTAGGGATTCAACAGATTGTGAGAGGCTTTGATTTTATGATAGAGATTGTTGAATTAATCATGAATTTGGCACACTTACGAATCATTAGAGTTTAGTGTTTATGGTGTGTATTTGACAGTTATATGTATTGGTGATTTTCTAGCAATACGGGGTACCTACGATGATGGTATCTAACCATGGTTCAATGTTTATGTCATGGTTGGATAATCATTAAGAAGAAATTTGTGACCCAGTAGAGGATGTGTACAACATTTCGCACACTATTTAAGGGTAGGATGATGACCACACCAAGGTGATGTAGGATATACCGAGGTCTTGTGTTTTGGTATTTGGAGATCATTGAGTGGTTAACATTGGTAATGATATCTTATAATAATAGCTATAAATATAATGTTGACGTGTAACCTATCAAGGCCTTATATAAGAGACTTTTCTATTCACCCTTATGATGGACTATGATTGTCAAAACATCTCTAGTTGGGGAAAATAAGGTGTTGGCCATTATGGAAAATTTTGGCATTCCTTCAGAACATGAAGACTACATAGAGATGAAATAAATCATATGTAGATCAAAAGTATATGCCCATTTAGTTCAATCAAGGAGTATATGTTTTCTTCAATGACATCCCATGATATGGAGTATAGATATTTGGTTGCGTAAAATTGTTATACCTAAGGTTCACTAGTTCATTTGATATCATAGAAACAGTTTGTCTAATTACTTACAACCTAGTTATTCCTCCACAATTGAGAGAAGTTACAATATGCATTCAATTATTCATTATTCAGGGGATATATGCATGATTTGATTCATTTTATTTTCTAGTGAGTGTTAGAAATCTAGGATATATCAACCTTTACAATGAACATAGTTGAAATGAATTGGAGTGGTTACATTGGGGATAGACTGTTATTTTTTTCATTCACTACAGTTGTATGTGAGTGTCTAGTTGATCTATTTAATGTTATATATCTAGATGTTGGATCAGTATCCCCAAATTTATCTTAGTTTGTACTTTTTCAAGATGAAAATCCTTGATGGGTGGAGTAATGAATTGACCCAATATTTTCATTGTATGTCATTGACATATATTCAGGAATATATTTTGATCAAGATGATGAGGGAATTCCAGATTCCAAGGCCTAGTGATCTCGAAGTAGATATTATGAAAATATTAAATATATTAATATCATCTGCACATAGTTTTTATCCAAAATATTAATGATCCCATTTTCTGTATGCATTGTATTTATTTTCAACTTATTTTCATTGGTTGTCAATGATTGTCAATTGGATTTAAATATATCATAATGGTTAATATGATGAAGCAGTTCAAAAGTAAATGTATATTGGATAATGTTTGGATGTATTGATATTCCATAAATAACGCAAATAGTTTTAATAGTTTGCGTTTCTAGGTGATTCCTAGAGAAATGTAATGGATTAATTTGATGACATTGTATGTCATATTTGAATAATTCTCTAATTAAATTTTACGATTCATTAGTGGTTGGTATTTCACCAATATCGTATGTTGTTTAATGAACATGTGTTGCATTTCATATGACTGCAAGGGGGAAAAAATTTACTAACAATTATTCTCTGATAAGAATGGAATTAAAGACTTTGTTTAATTAGAACAATTCAACATGGTTTTTTCGACGATGAATATTTTTAAGGATTTGCAGTTTCTTAGTGTTTACCAATTTTTTGGGGTGAATAATTGGGGGGATTATTATCATGATTTCTTTATTGAATCCCATATGAAAATATGCAAAAGATGTGAGTTTCATGAATATGGCCGCCATCAAGGATGTTTCGTGAATGTTCAATGAATGATGATGGTGGTCTTCATGACTATGACTAGTGGAGCATCATGAACGCATGATGGTTTAAGAGTGATTTCCATGACAATGAAAAATATCAATAGAGCTTTGCAAATATGGTAAAATCACCATGATATATTCGAGTGATATAAAAAATAAATTGGTGGTAGTGGTTAATTGTGATTGGGAGATACAATAAATATTAGGTTACCCCCAATTCATTATTGAGATAAATAATATATATTATCTGAAACATCACTGAAATCATGACTATATAGGAACTTTAAGATAGTGGATTCCCATGATAGCTTCAAAATCATGAATAGACTTCTAATGTTTTGACAGATGCTAATAATTCCAACTAATGGGTTCTTCACGATTATGGGATGTTCCACATTTACTCAATGATCATTGTAAAAGATGTTGGTTCTACAAAGGTAGTGATCTTCGCAAATGTGGTGAGTTTCACAATGGAGATTCATGAATGGTAATATAAAATATCTCGATTAATTGAACCAGTGCCTAGATATAATACCCCAATATGTTTATTTTTGTGAGCCCATGTGTATACTTAATTAATATACTATAGAAAGATGTGAAAACATATTTTCTTGTTTGTGTGAAGAAGAAAAGAACATGAACATAAACAATATCATCACCATGTTAGGAGAAATTTAACTGATAAAATAATTTGTTGTAATTGAGTATGGAAATAAAAGAATAAGATACTACTTCATTATAGCATATTATTGAGTTCCAAATAATAAAAAGAGATTATTCAAACTATATTAAGTTATATATTCTGTATCAATTGTGATGATGCTAATTTGAGCAGATATTTGTTTTTTAAACACAATGTAATTTTTTGATTCTAGTAATAATAAATAATGGGGATTTACTATGGTTGTTTTTCATGGAAAAATAATGATATATGAAAATAGTATAATACAATACTACATATATTTTTGTGTAATAGATCATAGGGATAATTAGAAGTGATGAGCTAAATTGATATTTGTTGATAATGATTTGGGTATGAGAGAATTTAGTCCATCACTATTCCACATTTATATTATTGTGACATATAGAAGAAGAATATTTTGAAGCAATTAGTGTTTCTCTTGTATGAGTAAAAAAGATTCTTACATAATTCTATGCATGTTACAAGTGAATCTTGGAAGAAAAATGAAGAAATATAAAATAAAAAAAAGACCTAATAAGTGGAGGACTTTCTTGATGTTACAAACATTTATCAATAAGGTGAAGTCCATATTGGGATCCAGTATAAAGATCAATAAATTTGTAGATAAAAGTATAGTCTTAAAACACAATATAAATATTCAGAAATATGTTGTAAAAAATGGACTATAAAATTAGTTAAATAGTGATACATCAGTGTAAGGTCATATCCTACTACTTGTAAACGACAAAAGGATTTTTTTTCAAGTAGATAGTGTGGTTAGGGTTTTTTTATGACCATTACATTGACTTGCTTCTCTTATTGAGCATTGAACATTTTAAAAACATCATGTTATTTTATATTATACTTTAATATTGATTCATGTGATAGGAAGATTAGATTATAAAAATTGAGATCTTAATAGGGGAAAAAGATAAAAGGATTAAAAAAATTGGATTAAAAAAAATACCCCAACACTGATTCACTCTATATTAGTGGTAGAGTTATCCCAAACTGGTCATTATACTGTTTCATTATTAAAAAATTGAACCATAAATCAGAAATACGAAATCATTGTTCAGCATTGAATATGTGTTTTACCCTTCATGGGTCTTAATGTTGTTCAGCTCTGAACATTCGTGTATGGAAACTTTAGTTGGGTACATTATGTGAATTAATTTAAAAAATTATCCAATTAATATAATTAATACAGGAAAAAAAAATTCATTTATAAATTGAATTTTATGGAAATTCTCCTATGTTATATACATAACCTTGGTATATTAGAGAGAATACCATAATGTACTTTTTGGGGGGTCAAGGTATGACATTGAATGATGATTGGAATGAGGTTGATGGAGAGGAAGTGTGTTCAATTTGATGTTCCCCTCACATGAAATGTTTTTCCTCATAATGTATCAATCAATAATTAAGGTAGGGATCATCATTTGTGGATTAATTACATATGGATTAAAATATTGGGCATGACTATTTCCATATTCTTGAGATATGTTCTTATTTAATCCATCACATGAGAAACATAAATTAAAATTTTAATTATTCGAAAAAATATTTATTTCATTAAGAATACCCATGGATATATTGTTTATTTTATTTTTGTCCTTGAACACTTTTCCAAAAAATTAAAAACATTTTTATGGTGAAATTTTCAGAACATTTTTCATTATTGACCATTATTCCATGGGTTCATGGTTTCACACTAATAGGGTTGGTTCGTGTTTGATAGACCTCTCAAAATCATGAGGGTTTGGATAATGATGATCTCGATGGCGATTTCTGGGAATATTGGAATGGTTTTAGGGATGTGGGTGATGTAAAACCATATTGTAGAATGGTTTTTGATCATAATCCATGGGAGATATGACATATCAATGTTAGACTTCTAGAGATCCGATTTCTGGAAACCAAATACTGTGAATCAAAGTATAGATGTGGCCCCTATTGATATCATTTGGTTCATGATAAATGTCCCTAACAATGAGTTTATATTTGCAATAGTCGTGAATAACTTGGATTTCTATGTAATATAAAATTACTATACATTTAGAGTTGGAACCCACACTTTTATGTAATTCATAGTTGTGGCTCTTGGGTTTCAGACAATGTTAGAGATCACACAATTTTTGGTCGATCCCAAACATAGTGTGACCCTCACTAGGTCGCATAGTCATTTACTAGATGAAATATGTCCATGATCCTGTAGATGATTACATTTTATGTAGTCTATGATTACACATGCACACTCTGGGGTACATGCATTGGAAGGGAAGTACACAAGCCCAACATATAGCACATAGTTTGGCCAAGGGTGTGATGGAGATGATTCTTAGAACCCTTATGTACTATTTAGTATTATATATCTAACAACTCCATTTGAAATTAGGGACATAGTATAAAATCCTGGGGACATGAAGTATCATGTGAACCTTAGAAAACAATGTGTAATTTCACATGGTATATCTTCCATGCATATCTCCTTCTATAGGACTCAAATTTTTAATTATGTGTGGACAATCCTAAAAAAATTTCCACATAGAATGTAATGGTATCCTTTATAGTTTCTTTCAATATATGATCTGAGTTGTTGAGTGTTTGATGCACCATCATGAAAGAGGCAACTAGTAATAATGATCATTTGAGATAATCATAGAGTGGCCGAGGTGAGAAACTCTCTGATTGCACCTAGTTTAGGGACCCAAAAACTCCTTAAACTATTTGTGTCACACCCCTAACATACTAAGTCATGTTCCCTACACCATATGAGTGGAGCCCCCATATGGTACGAGTGCATATGTCCTCTATACATCCACAGAATAGATCCACACTATCATTAGGGGTCATGGTTCCTGTATTATTTAAGGGGAACACATATCATGATAGGGTGCAGGTTGTCTAACGACTATGTAAAACCCCTAGCACATTTGGGTGATTGTCCTTCATTGATATATACTTTGTGGAACTCTCTAATGAACCAGAGAATGATTCCTCTATTAATTACTGAGTGGAATCCTCTTATTGACATTGGATGTGGGTACTATCGACTATGTGCCGCATCATAATTATAATAATGTATGGTTCCTCTATTAGATAATGTTCCCTATTGGAATATGGAGTAGTGGAAGGGTGTGGTTCCACCACATTACTTATTTGGATAGATGCACACAATGATGTTACTTGACGATGGGACTTTGGAGAAATAAGAAGAATCATCATCTCAGAAGGGTTGTGAGGAGAAGATTCCATTTCCCCTCTTATATGGATTTCTTTTTTCGAATATATATATATATATATATATATTTATTTATTTATAAATAAACTTTTTAGTTTTGTTTAATAGTTTATATAGGTTGTGATGACCACTTCTATAGTATCTGTAATTACTTTCTCATTGGTTATTGGTGCATCATAGTTTATATCATTATTATCGAACCTACATATAGTTTTTATCCTTGTTGAATGTATTATGAATTCAATAGATAGATCAACCATTGTATTAGTTATTCATATGGATACTTAGGTGCTTAGACTATGTACGGTGGTTAGACATGTGGATCTACATCCAGGATCTCGGAACATTAATTATTTAAATTTATTTTATATTGGGAATTCATTTTTTGTTGGGTGTGTATTTCTACACATTTCACATCAGCTATTTCCTTTCATACAATAATTTATTACCGAAAGGTATTGCCTTCATGGATTAATGTATATGTTTATATCATTTATTATTATTCATCTACATTATTTCATGGAGATTGTTTTTCGTATACAGAAAGTTACAAATAGAAAAGGCCCATCATTTACATTGTTCCTTCATTATGAATGTAACTGGCTTCTGGACTGTTTTATTTAGGCTTGGGGTTCTTCTTTTTGGCCCTATATTATCTAGATGGGATAGTTATACATCTTTTATAATGGGGTCTTGATATAAAAGATAGTGAAATTGAATATAATATTGATAACAATTATAGGGATGAAACATAAATGGTATGGATTGGTTTACTGTTAGGATACTAATTTGTTTTTATTTATAATGATTTAAATTGAATGAATTTTTTTATGTATATGTTGGATGTGGTTATTGATTTTTGATGTAGTATGGATCTATGTAATATAAGAGAATCTTTGGTAATCATTTCATGGAATGAGTCTAAGAGTATATAAAAAGTGTGGTATGATAATTGGATAAATATATAAACAAAAAATATGGTATGTTATTCATGATTTTCATAAAAAAATTATATTTAATATGAACCATGAGATGGTTTATGAATTATCAATGATCATAAGAATATGGATTAGAATTCTATAATAATTATTGCATATTATTTTCTTATAACGTAGTGGATTAAATTGTTTCTTGTTTTAAATAATTTAATTAATTTTTTTAAATATATTTAATGAAATATATGTAATTTTTATAATACTAAATAGAAGTGGTTAATGATTATGTAACTTTCATAATTAAATGATTTAGAGGCCACAGTATCCTAGTCTTTAATAGTATAAACAAGTTTCCGAGTGGGGAAATAGCTTCAGTACAGTCTGAGGATAAGTATTCTACCGTAGTGTGGAATTCAAAGTTTATATTTTACAATTTTATAATATATTATACACATTTTTGTGGTTGATATGACACCCAATTACTTTGGGGGTTGTCTTACCAACAATATACATATTTTGGGTGAAATAATAGAAGACAACTCCCTCTACCCATTATAAAGTTATTTGTAGAATATTATGTTGACCTGTTGATTTTTAAAAATATTATATTATGTGGTATAGATACATAGATGTTATTATGGATCTCAGGATTCTACATATTTAGGCGGGGATGAAATATACTAATATTTGATAGCAAATTTATATTTTGGATAGATGGATATGACATCCAATTAGAGTATATGATTGTGTTATAGTGGATTCATGTATAATTCAAGACACATGTATTATAGTGGCCTATAGACATACACATGATTTTTTTATAGATGAGAAATAGACATGATATGTCAAAGGAAGACATGGATTCATATGTGGGTAAGAGGATATTTTAAATATTATATTTAAAAATATTTTTTCTTTGTATATGACTATTACTCTACAATTTTTAGTGATATATTATAGAGATGTAAAATAAAACTCCATGTAATGATGATGATTTGGTTTCATTAATAATCACCAGTATTTAGTAAAACTCATTCACAATTTGAATGATTTATTATAAGGGGGATCCACAAAAATAAAAATTCCATTCCCTGATTTATATATAATTGTTTTGGAAGACTATATATTTTGGTTAGAGATATGTTATATATGACTAGATATGATTGGTTTTTTAGAATATATCTGATTTCAAGGTCACTATATATGATTTACCTTCTATATATTGTAGTTATTTTAGTTATTTATGTGATTAAGTTATCAGTGGTTATGTCATCATTATTTACTCATGGTGTTTTCTGTTGTATCTTATCAGGTCCCAAATTTCTTTTATGTTCATAAATAAGTTACTATAACAACTTATAAAGATTATATACCTTGGGTTGTAGTTTAATGCCTCACCTTTTATAGATTATCTACCCGTGATTATCATATTGGTTACATTTCTTCTCCCTTATAGGACTATTTATTATTATTATTTTTTTATCTATGTTGAATAAATATTTTTTTCATCAATATAATTATGATCATGTGATGATTATTTATCTTCTATTTCCTCAATAGAATTAATAATATTTTCTTATGAAGAATGAAACATCTTTTTTTGTATTGTAGCATGCGATTTCCTTACAATATCTGATTATCTATCCTCTCTACTGATCAATCCAGTTTTGGAATAAATTTAATGATTTGAGAAGCTTTTTCAAGTCGTTGGTTTTTTCTCTACATTACATATGGTGTGTGTATATCTTATTGTATATATTTTTAGACTTGAGATTGAGGTGGGTGGTTCATCTCAATATTATGTTATGTGAACCACTGATATCTCATATTTAATTACAATAATTTCATATGAATTGTCATATAATTAAATTTTTTCCACATGTGTATAAATTTATTTATTAGAAAATACTATTTTTCACATATTTTGGAAGAAATAATGACGATTTTAAAATAATTATATAGTGGATTCATAACTGTATTTTCAATAAAATTATTTATAGATATAAACTTTTTGTTTGAATTTTTATGGAGAAATGTGTAATCCCATCTAAAATGACTTCAAATTTCACAAATAACTGTATTTATTACATTAGTGGACATCATGGTTATGGGATTGTGTTATTTTGTATGGTATTTTGGTTCACTATATAGAGTTTCCTCCCTTTACTAGAGTTATATACACATGTTTTAATATTTTAATTCACATTGTAAGGGTGTTGAATATCTAGAGATGATCACTATTTCTTAGTCCTCCATGCATGTGATTTTGGAAATTATAATGTGTACTAGTCATATTGATGTACAAGTGACCTAGAAAAACTCAATTTGAGTTATATTTTGTGTTTTTTAAATTTTTATTTTAAAATATATTATTTATTTATTTATTTTCCTGTGATATATCATTTTGAAAAAATCTAGAGAATATATTCTTTGAAAATTTTATACCTGGTCTATTTTAAAACTATTGAAAAATTGTAAATTTTTTCCCATGATTTGATAGAAAAATCAATTTATATTTTCATGATATATATTTCAATAAATATAACATAGTATGATTTCTTTATGGGGACATGATAATGATAACCTGTGTTGGATCCCGCTGATCCTACATAGATGGAACTATGCACATCCCTATGATGGTTTAAAGAACTATTTTTATCTTTTGTTTAATGATAATGAAAGACAATATAGTGAGGTAAGGAGGTTTAAATCACCTGACCATGGGTTGTTGGATATGATATGGTGGAACATTTCCCCCATTGTCAAATAGAGTAGTCAGTTCATTTTTTATCAATTTTATTACGTTGGAAATGATATTTGGGTTTGTTTTGGTTTTCAATTTGTGTTGCTACAGCTATTTTATATAGTTATAGCATACTTCTATTTTATATTACATTATCTATTTATTTTTGTTGTTTTCATATATTCCTTTTATCATCTATCTTGTTGGGAAATATTATTCAATTTTTTTTCTGGTAAATGGTTATTATTTCCACCTTATAGAGATCAAGAACTTTATTTATCTATGTTGTTAATCGAGTCATATACCAGTTCCGAAGGATAACCCTAATTAGTTCATTAAAATATTCAATAATTTTTTTTCCATTTGAGATTCTATTTCTCAAGATATTAGGATGATATTAGATTTTATTATTTGGATTTGACACGTATGATATAGAGATTGTCATAATGGGAAACCATCTATTATTTTAAAAAATTCATTAATTTCATGATACTACATTTAAATATACATAAGATCATTTTGATTTATTGTCCCGGATATAGTGACATAAAACATGACAAGTAAAAAAATACAATCATCCATTTAATCGAATTTCAAGAAATAATAATAAGTTATTCGAATTTTACTCTTATTATATCTCAAATCCAAGGGACATATATAAAATAAATGGAGTGAATATAATGTGGAGAAATGGAATTTACCATGAGATACAGAACACATTATAATGAGGAATAATAATAAGGAAAAACCATATTATAATGAGGAATATCCAAATTTTAAGAACAAGAAACATAACAGGGAAATGTGGACCAAATAAAAAATGGGAATTCTTAATCATATCACTAAGGTTTACCATTATGGCATCCAAACCCATAATTATTAATGTTATTAACTAATGTATCACAAGTATATCTTCTATAGAGATTAATTATTTACCAATTGATTTGGATTACTATTAGGGCTCACCATTTACATGTATTAACCCAAATGAATCACGTTGAATAGAAATTAATTCATTTCAATAATAATCCTTGGAAACAAATAATGGGATTCATATAAACGAAATGTGTACCAAATGACGAAATTCATGAAACATAACATTATTTTTATCCCATGATAAGTGAGAATGGTTATTCTCTATATAAATTAACTATTTACGAATATAGTTTTACATCTACATTAATACCCATGGAAATTAATTTGTCTAGGGAATTCAAAATAAGATAATATATCAAGAAAATAGAGAAAAATTGTGAAAATATTTTTTCTAGAAAAATGATATAGAAAAAGGACGAAGGGAATATTACAATGATAGAAAATGCTGGTCTCCCATACATAATTTTTTAGCAAGTATATGTTATTTATAATTTTCCTAAAAAGAATAATATTTGACAACTTGATGGCTCCCAAAATATGAATACTGGAATGAAAAATATATAATAGGGGAATTACCTTCGATTTACATAGTTACAACATAAATATATATTATAATAGGGAGAGAAAGATTATTTATCATGATTATAAAATCAATATCAATGAAAAATGATATTTATAAAAATATAAAAATAAGTCTAATTGAAAACTAAAACTCCAAATGTTGTGAATAATTTTGAATGGAAAATGATTCGAAGAGACCTCTTTCTAAATTTTAGCAGCATAAAAGTACATGACATTAACTAAGAAAATACATAATTTGATGAGATTTTGGTATCAAATTTATATGAAAATTCTTTTTCATGAGAATAATGAAATTAATTATGAAAATATATTATCTTTGACATTTTGTAAACTCAAAAAAGGGCCTCTTCAATGAAAAAATTTGTTAATTTTCCTGACATTGAAGTGTTTCTTCCCAAACACTATACGGGAATTCATAGAACCTTGGACATTCAATAATGAAACTATAGTTCATATTTAGTAAAGGAAATAGTAATAACATTCTGGTTTATCAAAAAATAGGCGTGATATATGGGGAAATGGTGGTATTTATACATGCGGAGGTGTGGGTTTTATGTGACTAAATATATTTTAATTTATTGTATGAGCCAACCACTTATAAGATCAATAAATTACAATAATAATCCAAGACTATTTATCAATGATAGATTGTGTTTATACATTGACGGAATTCAAAAACCATAACATACCATCAATACATCCAACTTAATGTGCACAAATCAAACCAATTTTTATATTAACAAAATCATCTTTTTTATTCAAAAATGAAATGGAAAAATTTCTATAAAAAAATTAAAATTTTAAAAATACTATTTATAATTATTATATGATATATTTATTAAAAAAATTCATAAATTATAGTTATTTACGGAAAAATAATGATTTAATAAAATAACAATGATTTTAAAGTGATAGTTTTCAATTTTTCAATAAAAAATATATCATTTTAAAAAACCCTAAAAAAGACAATTTTCCTTTTTTTTATGTTGAGCCAAAAATAGTGAATATTTATTGACCTGAATAATTCTATAAATATGATAATTTTACCATTTTAAGAAATATAATTGTTAATTGAATTTAAAAAAATTAGGATAATAAACATTCTTGTCATTATAAAAAATTCATAAGACACCAATAAAATAAATTTCCATTTAAAATAAAAATATGATATTACATCAGGAAAATAAAATTTATCTAAATTTTTTACATTTTCCATAAAAAATATTTATACATAATATGTTTGTAACCTGAAAAAAATAAAAGAAGTGTTTGTATAAATCATTCAGTAATATCATTACCATTTGTAGTTATAGTTATCCTTGATGTGTAAAGTTATTTGGAAATATAAAATTATTTATATATAATCATAATATAAAATTACTTATAAATCAATATTTTTATTAATTAAAATATAAACTTTTGGGGGTGTTACATTCTTCCACATTAATGAAATCACATCGTCACAATTTACACATTTAATAACACTTATTAAACCGAATGTTTCTCATTGATACTAACTATTGAAAAGACACACTATGAATGACATATTGTAATTAATCTTATGGTCTCAAAATAGGTACACAAAATATATTACACAATGGAAACTTTTTATCTATATATGTTTCTATACAAACAAATTTATAATCATAATTTCTACTAAAACAATATTTTCTTCTAATACAATTTTTACAGACCCACATTTCAATAACATAAATCATTAATTTCATGGTAAGATGTCTAAAAAACATAGATATGTTGGGATTTAGTATATTGGATATTGATACATATTAATTGAACAATACAAAACCATAAATATTCATTTAATTCAATTCCATGAAAAAATCACAGGTTCCTCAGAAGTTAATATTACCACATCTCATATCCTGGGGATAAACATCAAATAATTTGTTGATAATAATTCTAAATAAGGTTTGAAAGAAAAGAGATAATTATCAAATGAAAATGATGGAAAATAATAGCGCATCATCATATGAACATGAGAAATATCATTAGTTAAAGAACACATATTGTAACAAGGAAATAAAAAACAAACTGAAAATTGGTCATTCACAAGAATATAACTATAGTTTATATTCATGGTGTCATAAATCATAATTACTGAGGTTATTCACCAATGAATAATAATCACGTATTGTTTAGATATTAAATTACTCAAAAAATAATTGGATAATTATTAGGGTGAATTTATTATATTTTAAAGGACCCAACCTTAAAAGAGCCAAGTCTAGTTCAATGTTTTTGAGAACTTGACTTTTCCGTGATCCCAACAATGACCCTATTAATCATTATGTCTAGTAAAAAACATTTCTAAAAAACATGGGATAAGCATAAAAATAATAGTAAGGGTTATAAAATTGGGATGGAAAACATTGGTACATAAATACATACATGTCAATGAAATTATACTTTTCATTCTTTAACAAACCATACAATATTATAATATTATTGAATAACACATGGAAATAATAAATCATTATGGTAACTTGTGCCATACATAACATACTTACATTGTAGTTTTCACTGCTACGTAGGAAGTTACATTTGGAATACCAATCACCGTATATTCCCTAAATCTCCAAGGAGAATCATTTATATTTACCTCCATAATGTTACCCAATTCCTTGGAGAGCTATCTCAGGCTCACCCTCCGTAGGATTATCATGGAACCACCCATATAGGCAAAACCTTCCCAAGAACCATGACACATTCATAATAAAATAAACAATCATAAAGGAATGATAACATTTCCACATTGCAATCACAATATATCATTTAAATATATTGGCACAATCATTCTATTATCATAACCATTTTCACTTACAAGATACATAAAAGGTTATGTGGTATTTATTATAAATTTAAAAACATTAAGACTTGTTGATGAGACCAAAAATCAAATAACGCTCGCGGCTGCAGAATGGTCATTGTCACCACATACTGTAAAATGAAACATTCCTTTTCTTCTTCAGTAAAACTATTTGTAGTGAAAAAATTACTTTTGAATAAAATTAAATGTCAATGGTATTTATAAACTGTATAAAATAAAATTATGTGTAAGTCAATAATATGCCTTAATGAAAGGAGATTGAGATGAAGTCCTTTACCTCATTTCCGACAAAACATGTTCATTCTTTAATCTCCTGAATAATATACTATAGTTAATTTCTACTTGAATATGAAATACTCTCAGGTTTATTATTCCTTTTATATCACATATTACCATGTTATATACAATATATAATGATATATTTTATTAACGGTTGTTTTTTCGATATTTGATACTTGAGTCAAAAATGTAATTTTTATAATTAAATGTTTTTCATGTGATCAAATTTCCAATATCAGCATAATGATATTCATGATTTAGATATAAAATATTTCATATATATCCAGTATATATATATATATATATATATATGTATGTATTTATAATGTTAAATAACATACGGAGACAAGAAATGAAATGCCTTGTTCATGGGGCAGGTAAGCCATACATATGCATGAACACTGTTATTATTTTTATTTCGTATATTTAATGGAATGAAAAAATAGTGATACATAGTTATAATATAATTCCATGTAAAATAATATATATAATGTCAACAAATCATCCTTTATGAATTCCACATTTATCATTAACAAGTCATATCACATTGAGGGGGGGGGTAGTCCACAATTTTCCTAATGAATGTATCATATTTACCGAATAATGAAACTATAAAGGTATTCTATAAATAAAAAATAATGATGTATAAAGACAATATAAATATAAAATATATCACAGATATATATATTTCTATCTTAATGTCCAACATGATAGGTATTAGGTGATAATGTAACAATCATCGTTTCCGGAGCCGTTAGATTGTTGTCTATATAAACAATTTGTTCTTCACCCATTTTATGGAGGTGTGAGTAAGTGTAGTTAGAATCCATATCATAACAACAACATATTATATTGAGGAGACTTTTATTGATATAAATGAATGGAATAAAAATATTTCAGTGTGTTGGAGAAGTAAAATAAAAGAAAATATCTTAATATAAGACATTAATTATAAATTGGGTAACTCCCATTGGTTTGAAACAACATGATTTAATGATGTGATTTATGCCAATGATAAGGATTATAGATGGAATATAGGTATCATTAGAGTTTATTTGAGTTGTGATTAAGCGATCTACGGGTATTGATAGGTGTGAGTAATGGGTTAGAGGTGATGGATTTTTATAGGGGGAGTGTCTCTTTAGAAATGTTTGAAATTATTATTTTATTATATAATGATTTTGGATTTATAAAAGTCCAAAACATATTTAATTCGAAGATAAGGTGAATAAATTTATATATACAATATTACAATAATAATCGGATCGGTTTTGTTTATTATTTTAAAATTTATAGTCCTATTTATTTAAAATATTCATTAATTAAGAAAACACCGCATCATTATTGTGTCGTAAATAATTTTATTTATTTTATGTCTAAAAATTATAAAATAATACCATGATGTAGGAAATATGTTTATCTTTAAAATTAATATTTATATCCGAAGTGATAAATTATATATCCCCATGTATGAATTTATTACTAAATGATATATGTTTATGTCATTTTTGTCATTACTACATATTAATTTATATAAAGTATTATTATCACTTTTAAGTGGATCCATGAGGTCCCAAAATCAACCCAATGACGTACATGGTCAGAAATGTCTCATAAAATACGATTAAGATGCATTTTAGGGTACATTAATATTATTATAATATTATTTTTAACTTGAATTACTATATTTACCTTTAACCGTGGTAAATAAATGTCAAAATGACTATTCAACAAAAATTATTTCAATATTATTGAACCAAATATTACTAAGTGATAAAAACCATGTATGTTAAATTTTTATAATTCAATTCACTTTAGCAGAGATATTTCATTTAAATGAAAAAGTCTATTTTTAAACTACAACATAGTGTTTTCACTATTCATCCAAAATTAGAGGTTTTCTGAAAAATACCAAAATATCAATATATGAAATATTTGATATTGGGAATTAAAAAATGATGTATATTTTAACAAATTCCAAGCATAGATGTTTCAATAATGAATTTAATATTAATTCCCATTGTCAAAACAAAAATTGTGTTTTAATGAAAGAAAAACTATAAAAAGAATGACACATGTTTACACCAAATTTCAATGTGAAATTACATCCTATTAAAATAATTGTATTAAATGGTAAAAATATAATCTAATTATACTTGAAAAACATTTACGAAATAATCTAACCATATATATTAATTATATTAAATTGTATCTTTGATTTAAAATACAGTATTTTTTACTATTTAAAAAAATGTACATTTTCAGAAAAATACAAAAAATTCATCCAATGTAAATTTAAATGTCCGAATTCTAAATAAAAATATTATTTTCTCAAATATAACATATAAATTTGAAAAAAATATATTTAAAAGTTGTTCACCGGTAAAAGGTGGTAAATTAGACTCTTAAAGAATATTATAGTGTTTTTTCTTAAATTTAAATTTATTCTCATTTTAAGACGCTAAAATTTATTGAATATATGTAAAAAACATTAACAAACATGTTTAATAATAATATGTTTTGTTAAGTTTATTCTAATTAATACAATGGTTATGTGTTATCTACCATTTAAAAGAATAATTTTATTATATTTTCTTTAGTATAACTCTACATTGTGTGAAACATAATATTTTTAAGTATCCTATTGTTGTGTATTAGGTATTCTATCATACAATTACCCCCAATAATGTAAAATTAATATTTAATTAAAAAATATTAAAAAAATATGATAATATCATATCCTTTATTTTCATAAGATGTTATCTCCTTCCCCACTTAAAGAAATTGCGTCCCCACAATTTTATTCACTTATAAAATAAATGGGGGTATTTTTTCCTGTAACATTCTCATATTTCCATGTCTCATCTTCAACCTTATAGGATTTCAACAAAACCCTTACCAAATTAATTCCCTAATTCTACAACATTTGATCTCTTTGGTCAGAAATCTAGACTGGTTGTTCCTTATAAGAATGATTTTCTTCCACCAGAACTACCTTTCCTCACAAATTATGTGATGAATCCAGATATACATTCTCAATATTGAAATATGTAAAACATTATATTACTATGATAAACATGGAGGTTAAACCAATCTATATTCAACTGATCCAACTTTCTTTAGTATTTCATTATGTCCAATGAACCTATGACTCAAAATTACCTTATAATAAAAACACATCACACGTTTCCATGGAAAAACTTTGTGAAAGACATGATCACCTAGTTCAAAAAAATGATCCTTCCTCTAGTTATCCGTTTAACTATTCTTCTTGCTCTGATCTATATTCATTTTCTTTAAATTAAACTATAATTTTTCGTCCATCTCTTCTACCAATTTTGGTCCCATCAACATCCTTTCACCTACATTATCCTAAAAGGCTATAGTTTGACACTGTAACACCCCGAACATCCACGATACGCTTCTCAATAGCTTGCATTGTACGCAACTTTGAGTTCTAAAACACCGCGACTAATCAAAGTAGCCGTTATGAATAGTAATAACCACTTTTTAAAATTATAGAAATTTTATATTTCAAAATGGACTTCATTTTTGTATTCGTAATATCGAAATTATCCAAAGTTGAATTTTTTGTAATTTTCTGAGAACTTCCAATTTGTTATGAATAGTGAAAATTACTTAAAAACAACTTTTTTAATCAAAATAATTTATAGTGATAAATTATACTATTTAGTGGTTTTAAAGTATAATTATAATATATTTTTACCAATTTATCCAATGGTGGTCATTAGAATTAATTTAACATTGAAATTGGACATAAATAATTATCAATCCTTTGATATAAGTTGTTTCTTAAAGACACGATATTTGTTGTGACAACGAGAATTAATTATAAAATTAATTAATGAAACTTATATATTTGGAATTTTGTAAAATAGACATCATTTTTGAATTCAGAATATCAATTATAGCTTAGGGTGAAATTTTGGAATTGTTCTGAAAACTTCAGTTTTTTATGAATAGTGAAACCACTAAGTGGTAGTTAAATAACCGATTTTTCGTTTAAATGAAATATTACCACTTCTGTGATTTGATTTTCAAAAATACGACATACATGGTTGTCATTAAGAAGTAAAATTTGGTTCAATGAGATTAAAATATTTTTTTGGGGAATAGTAACTTTTAAGTTCTTAATCGCGATTATAGGTAATTAGTGTAGTTTAAGGTAAAAATAATGTTTTAATAATATTAGATGAGCTTGACACTTGTCCTACTCATATTGGATGAGTCATGGCCGACCAAGACAACCCATGGGTCAACTTGGGGACCCTATGGAGCCACTTTGGTTGGAAAATGACATTAATATATATTTATTTAATGTTAAAATTAAATTGACACAAACATGAGTTGTTTTACTAAACCAGTTTTTAAGTGGGGTTACACAAGTCCAAATTTTGACTATAAATATTAATTAGAAAGATAAAAAGATTTTCTTCATCATATTAGTTTTTTTATAATTTTTATACATTAAATAAATTAAATTCTTTATGACATCATGATGATGTAGTGATGACCTCATTATTTAACGATTTTAATAAAATGAAAATATAATGTAAAATACAAGGCTTACACTTGTCCAAAGACTATTGGATGGGTATATTTATAACCCTTATCACCTTATCCTCGAATTATATAAGTGTGGGACCTTTAGAATCCGAAAAGCATTGTATAATAATGTAAAATTTACTTAATTTCCAAGAGTGCCCCTCCTCTCCTCTTATAAAAGGCCCCCACCTCTACCACCTCATTCACACATTCAAGCCATTGGCTTGGCCAAACTCTGCCAAAATACTCTCCCAACTTGCCCCCTTACTCCTAGAAGCCTCAATTTGGGCAGAACTCTTACCAAAGAAGCCTTTGGCTCAAATCAAAAAGAGTTACCCGATTTTGAGGTAATGTCTTCTCTAATGTTATTTTGTTTTATTTTTCTTCTCCAACCCCCTAAACTCTTTTTATTCAGTTCTTTTGTAACAAAAACAGTATCCTCAATATACTAGGATGTTGTTATAATAAGGATTCGAGCTACACTTACACACACCTACATCAAATGGTAAAAGAACATACGGTTTCTGTGGATGGCGAATTTCTGCCTCACGAAACGATGATTGTTCAACACTCATATTACACCTTCAAAGGTGGCCATTAAGATGTCACTATATTTATATATGATATATAATATGTTTATGTTTTACTTATGCTTCCGTATTTCTCATTTATGGAATACTTTATGATTTCCATTATGGGTAAACGTGATAATTTCATTTTAGAATGTGTAGACTACCGCACCCTCAAAGTGATATGAATCATTAATGCCATATGTGGGATGTATAAAGGATGGAGTAAATTATATTATATATGATATTATACTAGAACTATATTATACCTCTATATAATTATGATTTCATTCCATTAAATATGAAATAGAAATGAAAGTAGCGTTCATGCGTACGTACGGCTTACCGTCTCCATGAACGGTGCATTTCATTTCTTACCTCTAAATGTTACATAATATTATGAATGAATGTATATATTGGATATATATGATACATATGATATCTACATAATGAATATAATTATGGATATAATGGATATTTCACCACATTAACAACTTGTAACTATAAGAAGTTTATTGTTGACTCAAGTACCAAAGATCGACAAAACGACCGTTATTAACTTAAATAATTACATAATGTTCATAACATTGTAATAAGTGATATAAAAAGGATAATGAAATTGATAATGGTTCTTAATAAGGTAGATATTAACTCTATTTTATTATTCAGGAGGTTAAATAATGGTTGAGTCAAGTCGGACACGAGGTAAGGGAATTTCTTAACCTAACTTCCATTCTTTGGGTTAATCTCCTACTTTCAAATTATGTCATGATATTATTATGTCTTATCTTGTATTTGTACTTTATTTATGTGTACTTATAGTGAATACACATTATATATATACTATATTTTAAAAAAATGATCTTTTTAAGGACTTCGTCTCAATCCCCTTTCATTGAGGCATATTTGGTTTTATACACAACTTTCTTTTATACGGTGTATAAACCCCTTTGACTTTTACGTTTATTCAAAAGGAATATTTTTTATACGATGCATTATGCTAAACGACAAAAGGGAATGTTTTTCTTTCCGTACTTATGCGGAGAAAATTACTTCTCCGCCGCCATGACCATTATTTGATTTTCGGCTTCCTCTACAAGCCATCTTTTTTTTAATGAAAAATAAATACAATGTTTAAACATTCTTTTATTTTGGTATTGAAAATGGTTTTGAATGCGTTTTTATTATATCAATGTGTTGTATTGATATCTTGTGATTGAAATGTGGAAATGTTATGTTTCCTTTATGCATGTTTTATGTGATACGATTATGTTATGGTTTATGATATGTTTAAACCTATTCATATGAGGAATGTATTGGACTTAATAAGTTACGGGTAGAGCCCGCTATAGCTCCTCGATGCATCGGTAGGTCTCATGAGACAACTAGACGTGGAATTGGCCGAGGCCCTTTCCCAATTTGATTTATGGTTTTGGCCGAGGCCTTAATCATTTTAGGCGTCTTGGCCGAGGCCTTGACAAAATGTTTCAGAATGTCTGGCATTATACATTCCCTCATTATGAAAGTGGTTATTGATATTGCATGTGATTATTCGACCAGTAGAATATCCATGTGAAGATGTGAATGGGATTGTCTTATTTTACTTTTGCCATATTATGTTGATGTTCAAGTTTAAAAGGCTTTTGTTTTAGTTATACATTGCCTTAAATTTTTATGTTTATTTATGAAAGCTTCCGCAATATTGTTTTCCTTACTGAGCATCTGAGCTCACCCCTTTCAATGTTTTAATATATTCCAGGATGTGAAGATTTATTTTATGAATGACCTGCAGGGATAGTCATAAGAGGATATGAGTGTGGACTATGAAGAATTTGTTTTTAGTTTTTCACTTTATGATGTAATGTAAGATTTATGAATGTATCTAGTGTTTCCAAGGCTACTAAACTAATCGGTCTTTCGAGACTTGATCTTTTGTGATCATGCCAATGTTACGAAGTAATGCACCGGCTCTGGGTAGCTGGGGTCAGGGCGTTACAAACACCTCTTCCCATTTAATACACAAACAGACCAATCTGTATACAAGAATAAAAATGGTTATTATAAGAAAACTCAACCAAAAGAAGATGTTGGTCTCAAATTCCAAAGTAATCTAGTGAATAAGAACGTACCATATCCTCGAAGGTCTGAATTTTTTGTTCTGACTATCCATATGATTGAGGATGATAAGTTGTACCAAAATTTAATTCCATACCCAATGACTTCTAAAGGCCTTTCCAAAAGATAGATGTAATCCTCAGATAACTATCAAATATAATGGAGTGGGTAACTCCATGAAATCTAACAATCTCTTAAACCTAAAATGGTGAATGCTTATCTAGAGGAATAATATATCAAATAGGAATGAAAATGATATGATTTATTCAATCGATCAACAATAAACAAGATTGCATTATTACCTTGAGATGTCTATGGTAATCCCACAAGGATGTCCATGGATATATTTCAACATTTATACGTTGGCACCATAAAAGTATGAAGCATCCTTTTGGTAACTTCCTATCTAATATAACGTGTTGAAAAGTCAAAACAATCACATTAAAGTCAAAAAATATCTTTTTTCATTCCATTCAACATGAAATACTCTCGAAGTTCTTTGTACAACTTAGTACTACACAGATGAACTAAAAACGAAGATCTATGAGCTTCATACAACAACTCAATATTTATCAGTGAATCCTAATGCACCCATAATCATTTCCCAAACCTCAAAACACAATCATTTTCGATGTAAAAAGTAGGAATCATACCTTTAAAAACAAACTCAACCTCTTTTTAAAACTCACTATCTTCCTTACATGCTTATTAAATTCTGCTTACTAGTGATTATTCCATTGACACTTGAAACATAATAGATGGATTTACTGCACCAAAAACTTCTTTGAAAATGTTCTTCAAGTACATTTAAAAATGAACTTGTTCCAAACATAGCTTGTGTTTTGATGCATTATATTTTCAAATCAAAGCATCAGACACATTATATGCCTTTCCTGGAAAGTAATGAATTGTGAAATCATAATCCTTGAATAATTCCAGCCATCTCCACAATCTATTGTTCAATTATATCTGAGTGAATATTTATACTTCAAACTTTTTTGGTCAATGTATATTTCACATTTTTATCCACACATATGAAGCCTATAAATTTTTTAAAGAAAAAACAACTGCAACTAATTTCAAATCATGTGTAGGGTAATTTAACTCAAGAGTATTCAACTGATGTGAAGCATAAGCAATTACCTAATCATCCTGTATAAGGACATACCAATGTCCATTCATAAAAATATCATTGTAGATAACAAACTCACCATTTCTAGATGGTAATTCAAAAATAGTAGATTTTACATATATTCTTTTCAATTTAGGAAAACAATCATCACATTATTTTGGACAAATGACCATAAAAACTTTTACAGTTATCTTTGTAATTAGGGTAGAAACCCTTGAAAAATTATGAGCAATCATTTGGTAATAAACAGATAAATAGAGAAAACTATGAATCTTGATTATATTGGTGGTTCCTGGAAATTCCTCAATAAATATTTTTTGGCAGGATCAAAAGTTATTTCATTTTTGAAACAATGTTTCCATGGAATGAATGTTTTTTATCACAAACTCACAGATTCTAAATTCCCCTATTAGTTTATTTTCTTTTATTATTTTTATAACAACTCATAAATGACATTCACGGTCCTCATTAATTTTAGAATAAAACAAAATATCATCAATCAACACGATGAAAAACTTATCAAAAAACTCACAGAAAATTCCATTCATAATATCTATTATTATAGAAGGTTCATTGGTTAAATCAAAAGGCATAACTACAAATTCATAATTTTTATATATAGAACGAAATGCGGTCTCCGAAATGTTTGCATATTTTACATTCAACTGATGGGACCTCAAACTCAGGTCAATCTTCGAATATTTCTGAGCTCCCGAAAGCTGATAAAAATAATTTCGATATGTGGGAAAGTATACATGTTCTTAAAAGTGATTTTATTCAATTCTCTATAATCAATGAAATTAATCATTGAACCATATTTGTTTTTAAAAAATATAGAAGTATCACACTATGTTGACATGCTAGGTCAAATGAAACATTTATCTAATAACTCATGTATTAACTTATTTAACTCAAAAAGATTAATTTGAGCCATTCGATAAGGGGGTTTTGAAATTTTCTTAAAAATATGAACTCAGTCAATAGTAAATTCATCTTCCTGATTAGGTATAATAAATAAAAACTCATCAAGAAAATCATCAAGGGATAATTTTACCACTTGCTCATCATTAATCTGAGCAGTTGTTTTGTTTTCTAGAATATGTTCTAGGTAACATTCACTCCCATATATTACTTGTTTCTCAGCTTCCATAAATTTTATCAAAATTAATTTATCATTCATGTACACAAATTTAAATATTTCTGAAATTTTTTATAGCTCTATAGTAAATCATAGAAATATAAACAAATATACAATCATTACCCAAAAAAACATCATTGTTTTCTAGAGGAAAAAAATTAGGGTTGGAAGTACATTCTTCCCGCACATAAGAACATGAAGGTTATTATAATATATTTTTGTTTCAACATTTCCGCTGGTGTTTTAACTATATGATTATGATTTATATATTGAGATTGAATTCCCAATTAAATAAAAATCATCTCAAAAATTAATAAATGTGTAGAACCTAAATCAAACTACACATTGGAAAAATCTGAATAAAAAAACATTTTACCATATACTAATTTATTTTATGGACAAATATTTAGTAAATTATTTGTAAAAGATTTTGCTACCCATTTTATCATGTAGTATGGCTTCTTTCCCTCAGTTGAGTTTTTAATTGGAAACTCATTTTCTTAATGAACAATTTCATTGGACTGAAAATATTTTCCTAACTGTAAATTTGATTTTTTATTACCATTATCCTAATTTTTTTAATGTAATTACAGACCTTTTGTACCATTTTACCACATCAGTATCACTTACTAGAATTCAAAAGATGTTCCCCAGCTTGTTTTTTACCATGATTTTTACAAAATTTAATATTAAGTTCATTACTATCCAACATTAATGAAGTGTTCTTCACTTTTTTCTACCACCTTGAAATCTTATTCTGTTTTTGGTCAAAGAACACATGATCATTTGGAAAATCCATTTCCATCTTCACTGCACATTGAACAAGATTTTCATTACATTTGAAATCCCATGAAGCTGGAGACATTCGATTCATTGGCTTCAATCTTGAGTAAAAATGGTTGATTTTTCTATCAAGATATTGTATGAAATTTTGAGAATACCTTTCCAGTTGAGGGAATGTTTTTTTATAAGCCTCCACTAAGTCATCCTCCAGCCTCAATTCTAGGAATTATTTTTCCATCATTAGATGACACTTCTAAGTAAAATATTTCTTAGTAAACATACATTTGAATTCATCCCAATCCAGAGGATCAATATATTCACATTAACTAATATATTTCACCATCACACACCACTAACTGGATTCAACATCAAAATATTAAACAATAATACTAACCCTATGATGTAATGAATACCCCATGTCATCAAAAATATTCTCTAGTTCTTTAATCCATCATTTATCTACCACAAGGACAAATAGTTTATTGAATGATTAGGGATTTTGGATCATGAAATTCTATACTATTGACATGTTCCTACATGGTTTATCTGGATGATCTCATGAATTGATACCACTACCATTTATAGATAGAGTCAATTGTTCCATCACTACAACAATCTATTCACTTCCAATTCGGACCATCTCATGTTGCTGACATGGAAGGTTGTATTCATCCTGATGTCGTCCCAACTTACATCCCTATTATTTTCTATGGAAAACCATTCAAAACAAAATATTATCTTACATGAAGCAACATAGTAATCTGTAATTGCTATATCATTTTAATCATACCATAAAATAATGTATGATAATGAATTTAATAAATTTATAACTCTTAGTGTTGTTTAAATTGACCTCTGATACCAACTATAAGCACACTGACATAAACATTACATAATAATGTGTTAGGTTAATAATTCACATTGTCTATTTTTTCAGGATTACGGTTTTATAGGATTAGGTTATTATATAAACATAAAAACGTTAATAATACATGTGGACACTAATACAAATTATATATTTTTCATAAAATCAAAACTCTTAACAAAGAATCAATGACTATTGAAATGATTTAGACATAATGAATTTATATTGATCCCAACCATAAGTTTATTCATCTTTATGTTCAATTAAAAAACACTTCATAAAAACATAGGATGAGCATAAACAGAATATTAAGGGTTATAATACAAGGAAAGAATACATTATTCCATTAATACATATAAGTCAATAACATAATAATTTTTAATCATTGACATACCACCGAAGATCGTAATATTTATTATTAACACATGGAAATCATAAATCATTAAGGTGACTTGTGGTATACATAACATACCATTGTTATATCTTTCATATCTATGTATAGAGTTAAATTTGGAATACCCATTACAATGTATTTTTAAAATCTCTTTGGAGAAACATTTACATTTACCTTCATCTTGCTAACCAATGAAACAAAGAGCTATCTTTGTCTCACCCGAAAATGGTTTATGATGGGACCAAACTTATCCGAAGCAATGCCCAAGAACCATGAAATTTTCATAACACATAATAAAATAATAAATGTTATATAACATTTCTAACTTGCAATAATAATATATCAATAAAATGTATGGGAAGAATCCATACATTATCAAACCATTGTCAATACCAAAATATGTATACGAGTATATTTTATTTATTTACCATTTAAAAACATTACATATTGTTAAGGAATCCAAAAATCAAATAATCCTCACTGTAACAGAAAAGTCGTTAACATAGGATACGTTAAAAAGAAACAATCCTTTTTATTGATTAGTCAAAATCTTAATAGTGAAAATATTCCATTTTAATTAAATAAAATTTCCATAGGGTTTATGCAGAATATAAAATAATGTCTTTTATAAATAAAAAACAAGCCTCAATTAATAGATATTGAGATAAAGCCCCTTACCTCGTGTCTGACATGACCCGTTCATTATTGAATCTCAAAAATAATAATAAAAGTAAATTTCTACATTTTAAAAACAATTTAAGGTTTTTATTTCTTTTATATCACTTATTTTCACAATATTTACGTTATATTATCATTATGTTAATAAGGGTTATTTTTCCTATATTTGGTACTTGAGTCAAAAATGAACTTCATATAATTACAAGGTGTTCGTGTGGTAAAAAATCCATTATCTCTAGAATTATATTTATGATTTACATATCATATATTTTATATATATCCAATATATATATTTGTATTTATAACATTACATAACATTTGGAGATAAGAAATGAAATGCACTGTTCATGGAGATGGTAAGTAATACATAACCTAAATGCTACTTTAATTTCTATTTCAAAATTTTTATGTAATGAAAAAATAATGATAAATAGGTATATTTTAATTAAATTATAATATCGTATATAAAATTTCATAAAATCAATCCATTATACGTTCCATGTTTGTCATTAACGAGTCGTATCACATTGAGGGGGGCGGTAGTCCACACATCCTCAAATGAATTTATCATAATTACCAATTATAAAAACCATAAAAGTATGATTTTAATGAAAAATATTGAAGTATTGTGACACTATAAATAAAATATATATCATATATAATTAAATTTTATTATTAATGGCCACCATGAAATGCAGTAGGAGATAATCGAACAATCATCGTTTCGTGAGGCGTTAGTTCACCCTCCACAGTAAGAATATGTTATTTTCCCATTAGATAGAGGTGTGTGTAAGTATTGTTCGAATATATGTCATAAAAATAACTATGCATATTATTGATACTCGTGTTGATTTAATATAATCAAATAAAAAGTGTTTAGGGGGTCTGATATGTAAAATTAAATAAAATAACTTAAGAGAAGACATTACCTATAAATCGGGTAACTCCATTTGGATTGAAGCAAAAGGGATTTATGTAGTGATTTCAAACTAATGTAAATATTATAGGGGTAAAATTTGGATATTTTTAGCGTATATGGGAAGATGATGGAAGATACATGGGGCTTGAGAGGTCATTGTAATGAGTTAAATGTGATGGATTTTTATATGGGGGAGGATCTTTTTAAGAATGTTTGAAAATATTATTTTATTATATAATGATTCTTGATTTCTAATGTTCCAAAAATTATTTAATTCAAATATTTGGCTTATATAGGACTAAATAAATTCATCAAATAAGAATTAAAAAAAAATTAAAATTTTTTAATTTAATAATCTTATTTATTTAAATCGTTCATTTATAAGGTAAACAGTGCATCATTGTTATGTCACAAATAATTTTATTTATTTGATGTATATACATTATAAAAAATTACCATGATACTGGAAATAATTTTAGAATTAAAATGAACATATATAGTTGAAGATATAGCCTGTAAAATTCAATTTAATAATTGATTTACTAAAAGATATGTGTTTATGTCATTTTGTCATTACATTAAATTAATTAATATAATGTGTCATTATGAGTCTAATGTGGCTACAAGGGGTCCCAAATTTGACCCAGGGATTCTTATGGTTTGCAATGTGTCAATTAATAGTATTATATCACATGTTATGTAATTTAATATTATTATAATATTATTTTGACCTTGAATTACATTATTCACCTTTAACCATGATAATTATATGTCAAAACATACTATTAAACAAAATTATTTTCATCTTATTGGACCAAATTTTACATACTTTTAACCACCATTTTTGTTGGATTTTCGTTATTCAATTTATAGAAGTGATAAAATTTCATTTAAATTAAATGGTTGATTTTTAACTTATAATAAGTGTTTTCATTGTTTATCAGAAATTGAAGGGTTTCAGTAAAATTCCAAAAATTCATCTAAAGCTAAATCTGATATTTCAAATTAAAAAGAGATGTATATTTTATCAAATTGAAAATATGGAAGCTTCATTAAATAATTTAAAATTTATTCTAGTTTTCGAAACAAAAGGTGTGTTTTTAAGAAAAAATAACTATCCAAAGATTGACACTTGTTTATATCCAATTTCAATGTGAAACTACTTCCATTGAACAACATTGAATTAAATGGTAAAAATAATATTTTATTAAACTTTAAAAATATTTACAAATATAATCTGTACACATAAATAAATTTGAGTAAAAGTCAATATTGAATTAAAATACAATATTTTTCACTATTTTATTTAAAAAATGAACATTATAATAAAAGTAACAAAATTTCATCCAAAGTAGATTTTGATTTATTGATTCTGAATAAGAATATTTTAATGTCAAATAGAACATATAAAAGTGAAAATTATTATAGTTCAAAATGGTTCAAGATCAAGTGGAAGTAAATAGTCCCCTTAATGAATATTATAATATTATTGCTTAAAATTTGATTCATTTTATTTTTAATCTTATAAAATATATTGAATAAATTTAAAAATATTTAACAAACATGTGCAATAATAATATGGTTTGATTTGTTGATTGTCACCAATATAATGGCCAGAAATTAAATTCCATTGAAATTAATTAAATAATAGAAATATTTTTCAGTATAACTCCATGTTGTGTGCAAGGTAAATTTCAATGAAACCCATTGTTGTTTATCAAGTACACCATAAAACATGGTATCCCCTTTAAATTAAAATTAATATTTAATTCACAAATATTAATAAATTTTCAAATATAATATCATTTATTTACAAGGGATGTTACAATATTTATTATATAACATGACCCACATAGATCATAATGGAAATCATTTAGTCAGTTACCCATGAAAATAAATAATGGGATTCATATAAATTTCATTACATACAAAGTGATTATTATCATGAAATAGAACTTCAATTTAAAAAACAATAATTGAATATCAGTTTCATATATGTAAATACCAAAATCATATATATAACTTAATACTAATGGAAATATTAGATGATTGGGTATTCATAGTATGATAATCATTCAATAAAAATAGAAAAGTTAATGAAATAATTTCTTCATCATAAAAGTTTATGGCATAGAATTTTGGAAATTCATTTTGAGAGGCAATGGATGTATCATATTGGTAAAACACTAAAATAATTGTAGGGTAACTATAAAAATTAAATAAAAAAATTGAAGCATGGAAATTTATAATAACCAAAGCACATGAATACATTAATAAAAATGTGAGAAGTGGGAAATTCTCTTACTTTGGAATATAAATGACATAGATATAAGTTATAATGATAGGAGAAAAATGATATATCATAAAGTGCACATAAATTGGTTAGGGATGGTATATTTATAAATATATGAAAACATAATAGATTGATATTTTTATGGATAAATAAAAATAATATTCAAATATGGGATAGAGAGGGAGAGATCCCTTATTACATTTTTGAAGAAGTTTGTTACATTAAACAAGGAACAGAAAAAGATAAATGGCCGGAATTGATGTATCTAATTTATAAAATAAGTAATTTTTCAGTATTTTAATGTTATATATTTTATGAAAAAACTATTCATTGCAGTTATGTAATGTCATATTGAAGTGGAAGTGGAAGGAAAAATAATATTATTACAATTTCCCTTACCATGAAGTGTTTTTTCCTAATTTAAAAGGAAGAACCCTATGAACCTTGGATATAACATGGGGAATCATATAGGGTTTTTAGATAAATTAAATAAAAAATAAATGTATTATCAATTTATAGTGGTGAGGATTGGAGAAAGGGTGATATTTATATATGAAGAGGGGTGGGTTAAGTAATTAATTATTGGGTATTATAATATATAAGAGATTAATTTGTGAGATAAATCAATTAAACCCATATTTATGGTCTTTTAATTAGTTAAATAGTTTTTCTGGTTGTTTAATGATTTATAAATCCTTACCATACCTTCAAAACTATCCAATTAATGAACAAAAATTGGGAATATTTTTTATCATTAAAATTCATTAATTTTCAAAATGAAATGTTTACATTTTTTAATAAATAAAACTATTTATAAAATAATTATTATAAATATTAAATTATATTTTTATTAAATATATTTTTCAAATAACATTTATTCATATTGAGAACATAATTATATCATGAAATCATAGTGATTTTAAAGAATCCATTTTCACCACTTTCAAAAAAATTCAGCATCTCTAGAAGAACCCTAAAACCCCACCATATCATAATTTTAATCTATTGAGTCAAAAAAGAATTTTATTTTATAAAAATAAACCTATAAATATGAAAATTATTTCTTTTAAATAATATCATTATTTATTTGAATTTATAAATTTCCTAGAAAAAAACCATTTTGAACATTATAAAAATAAATTAACTAATCATTAAAATATATTCTAATCTAAAATATGTTAACTCATATTTTTTCAATAAAATAATTTGGTTCTAAAAATTATATATTTGTCATAAAGCACATTTTAAACTAAATATGTTTATATTTTCTTCATAAATAATTAAATGTTCATTGTATCATCATTAAATTCAATTAAAATTATTAGTAATTGTTTTCTATGATGTGTAAAATTATTCTGAAAGGTAAAAGAATTAATACATTCTAAAAAATAAATAATTCATTATAAAACAAGGGTTATAAAAATAAAATTTTTTATTTTTCCTAGGGTGTTACGTTCTTTCACATTTATGAAATTGCATCATTGTAATTTTAATCATTGAATAAAACTTATTAAAACCCAATGTTCATCTCGATATTAAGTAGAGAACAAAAATATTATGAATACATATTTTTAATCAATCCAATGTAGTCATAATAGATATACATAACCAATTCCTATAGAAATAATTTTAAACATTCTATGGTTATATACCAAAATATCCCAAATCATTATTCCATTAAATAACAGAACTACTTTATGATATCAACGATGATGACCCATTTTATTATTACATATTTATTCCATTTCTTGAAAGATGTTTTAATAATATTGGTGTTATTTTATTATAAATGAGAACATAAAAAATGATTAATACATCAAAAACTATTCTAATCAGTATTCACGAAATCTTTATAGGTTATTCAAAATTTAGTCTTACTATAATTCATACCCTGGGGGACATATATCAATTAAAACGTGTGGTCATAAATCCTTGAAAGAGAATAACGAAAGGATATAATTTACAAATCATAAGTATTCATAACAATATGGCATAATCATATGAACATGAAATGTTTTATAATTGAATATAAATGAATCATAGCTAAGAAATATGAAAACTGCATAAAAATTGGAAATTCATAACCATATCACAAAACATTATCAAAAATGTATCACAAATCATAATTAATGAGGTTATACACCAAAGTATTATAATGTATTCATATGCAGTGTTTAATTATGTACCCAATTTATTGGATCATAATCAGGATTTGAACATAAAAAATATCATTTTATCAATAACTTAGGGATATAATCAGGGGAATAATATTAAAATAACTATATAAAATGTTCATAAAGTCATGAAACATTACATATTTTTTAAACTATGTAATGGAATATGTGTTTAATTTATGTAAATTAAAATATAGATAATATAGTATTACTTATAAGTGAATATCCATTGAAACTGATGTAGTCTGAGAATTCACAATATGAGAATATTTTGTGAAAAATTAGAAAATTCATTAAATTATTCTTGTAGAATATCTGTATAAAATAATGATGATTTTAAATGCATAATGAAAAAAAATGGTGGTCACCCATTTCTAAAAATACATTTTGGATGTAGTCGTAAGACTGAATGTGAATATAAATGAAGATTATTTTAAATTTATAAGAATAAAAAAATTATAATACATCAATAAAATTGGAGAAGAGGTTTGTTACATACATCGTTATAATAACGAAATAATTATATAGTATAATAATATTATATAAAATGTATATAATACATATAAAATTAATATTATATTTAATAGATTTTTATAAAATCATTAAATCACATCCAATTGAGATTCAAAAGTAAAAATAAAATAATGAATCCTGAAAATAATTGATGAGGCTGAGATCCCTTACTAAAATTCAGTTGTAAAACAAAACCTATCAATGATTAATAAAATAAATAATATGAATGAATTTAGGTCTCTTTTTTATAAAACAATAAAATTAATATATATAAATGATCCAAATTTTATGAAAATATCAATTTTTTTACAAAATTTATACTAAAAAAGGAGGTACCTGAATGAAAAAAAAGATGATAATTTTCTGTACCTTAATGTGTTTCTTCCTGAATCATAGAGTGGGAATCATTGAAGGATTTTTAGAGGGTGGAAATGGGAGTATGTTAAAAACTAATCAATATACATTGGATATTATTTGTCAAATGTAATAATATATACACGAGGAGGTGTGGGTTTAATTGATTTAATATGTGTTATTTTACTATATAAGACACCCACATCTATGATTTATCAAATGATACCAAATTTCAGGACTATTTATAAGGGATATATTGTGTTTGGATGTTTAATTCTTTCTAAAATGGCACCATAACATCCAATCCATCAATTTGATGAACCCAAATCAAAATGAAATTTCTCTTTAAAATTATAGTTTTTTTCCAAAATGGATGGTATAAAAATATAAAATAAAATTTATATTTATAAAAAAAATTATACTTATTATATTACATATTTATTAAATAATAGTTTCCTAAAATTTATAGTCATTCTAAAATAATAATTTCTTCATAAAATTGCAATTAATTTGTAAGAGATGATTTTTACTTCTTCATAAAATTTGTCAAAAAATTCAAAAAAATAAACCAAACATTAGTTATATGTGTAAATAAATTTTTATTTTTATTTAACTAACTAAATATATAAATATGATAATAATAGATTTTCTTTAAATTTCTTATTAAAATTAATTGTATAGATTTCAATTAAAATAAAAATTCTGACTATAATTAAAATTACATAGTTGATATTCAAAATATAATATAATTTAAAATAAGTTTCAAAATATTATTTAATAAAAAATAAAAAATTATACATATATCATATAATAATATTTAAACTGGTTATTTTTATATCCTCCAAAATAGTAAAAAACATTTTTAACAAAATTATATTATCCCATCCCAGTTTTATGTTGTAGTTTTCCATTATCTGAAATGTTATTAAGAAATATAGAAGAAGTTATATGTGCTCATAATAAAATATTAATTATAAAACAATGGTATAATTAATAATAGAACAAAATTTTATTGGGGTATTATATCTGACCAACTCTTTCCCTAAATAACCTAATGTCACCATTGTATATAGGGATGTGTGACTCTTGTGTTCATTCATGTTTAATAATTCAGTTTTTGATTAATATTTTTTGATTTAAAATGACAAATAATAACATTCAGATTTTTTATCCTATTTCATTGTTATAGAAAAATACATTTGTCATGTCTTCCATGGGATACTCAGGTGGATGAACATGAATCTCATCAATGGTATCCTCCTTTGGATAAAAATATATTAGAAAATATCATATGTGTTCTTCATGAAATTGAATTAAATATACAATCAGTTAAAAAGAATATCTTATGGCACATTCATTAAGCATGAGGAAATAAAATGTCCATGACTATTACTTCTTCGGTATCATAATACATTAAAATAATTAATCAACCTCAAAATGAATAGGGCTGGTTGGTCAATATTATTCGTGTCATTAAATTGATGGATACTCATAAGTCTATTAGGATAAACTATGTGAAATTCAGGATAGTGGGCCCCAATGAGTGGTGGAGGTATTCTACGTTATTGGAATAATAAAATGTTTCCAAAGATTATATGGGTTTATAAACCCTATTATTTTATATGCTCTATACAGTGACATTTATGATTGAAAAATTTGTATAGTTCATCTACTGATAATTGGTAGAGATCTTGGTATAATGATATACCAATCAATTTGTCGAAGAATTTTTTTCACTATTGCTTTAAATGAAATATTCATTAAATAAACAAAAATTAATATAGGGGTTTCAACCATAAATTTAAACTTTATTGTATATACTTAAAAATTAAACCTATGTAGAGATCGATGATAGAATAATGGTGGATGAGATGGATATGTTGGGTAATATTGGTCAGTTTATCCTATATTTATCAGCAAGTAACTATTTTAGTGTTGTGTTGGGAATGAATATAACATTATAGGATAATTATAAGGGGTGGAGGTGGTTCCCATCTATGTAATTCCTCTGCATCATCATCATTAGATATTTTTTTCACATAACAAGAAATATTTATTGGATGATAGGGAACAAAGAATATATTTTTCTTATACCCTCAATGATATTCAATTCTTGTCTCCACTAAGGACACCTATTTTGGTTGTTATAGGATATATCCATGCCTCATTATGTTCAGGGGTGTTCAGTTCAGAATGCCACTCCACCACAGACCGTTGAATTAATGTTTATTGGGAACCAATATTTGGCCACATGAATATAGATCCATTGAAGAGGGAATGAGTTTCTAATAATGTTTAACATAGGCCAAATGATAGTGAAATGTATCATTTTTATTGATTTATCAACCACAACATATTTATTTGATTATGGTACCTCATAGCCACTTATATAATCTAAATATTATTTAATGTTTAAACATCCGAAGGATCTCATGTACATTAATATGAAGATAGATTAATGTCTTTGAAAGAGGAATAATTATGGGATTAAAGATTATTCTTGTTCCCTATCAATTATTGACACAATGTTAGTGTGGGATTTATTGGTTCCTGACACAGATCTCTTCAATATCATTATTAGATTAATTGGTGTATTTTTTCACCCTGATGATATTTACTACTTTGATTTTCAGGTTACATTATTTTAAACTAATGAGATCAATAAGGTTTTTTACAAAGAGTTGAATACATGGTCTACTCATTTAGGACATTCCCTCGGAGAGGTAATGTGTTTTTGGGTTTTTTTCATTATTAAGAATGTGAATGATCATTAATGTTGTAAATATCCCTTGATTTTTGGGGATTTCTATATTGTTTTCACATAAGAGTGATATGCTTTTCTCCTAGAGTGGGTAGTAGAGTTTACAATTGACCTAGTTTATGGTATGAAGTTGATATCAATACCCTATTATAATATGATACATTTTTTACATTATATTAACGAAGATTGTATTTGGTGAACTGATGGAGAATGTTTTATTGTTCCATAGTTCTCTATATGGGATAACCATGTCCAATTTTCCAAGAAGTAATATATTTTGATCTATTCATTCATGGGATACCAAAATATAATCATTATGACTATTATGAGTAAATTTCATTTGAACCACGTGTATGACTTGTTTTACAATTAAAAGATGGTGAAATGGATTTCAAAAATTGATCTTTGGTTGAGTTATCATCAAATCAGGTTTTGAGAGGGTGATATCCCAAATATAATTCTCAAGATTAGGTATGGAAATTATAAGTATAGTGTAATTCTTATTTGTCTAATTAAATTTCCTATAATTTTTTTAATAAACTTAGTATTCCATTATTATATACATTTTAGGTTGTTTCTGCGAAAAATATACTTGTTTATTATATAATCAAGCATGATCATGCATTCCATGTAAATATTACTTTTTAAATCATTATATTAATAGAAATATATAAAAAATTAATTTTTCGACTCAAGATGTGATGTTATCTAGACATGTGATTTCTGAGTGTGGCCTATCAATTGATCCTGATAAGGTGAATGTGGTTTCTTAAGGTGGAAAAAATAGTATTTGAGATACAAAAAATATTATGTCCCATTGGATAATATCTATTTTTCACAAAGGGTTTTCAAAAGTTGGAATTACCCTTGACAACTCATAACAATAAATAAAGTAATTTCTCATGGGGTTCTAACTATGAGACTTATTTTGATTATTTGATATGTCTCTGGTAATTGAATTCTATTTTGATATAACCCGATCCTGGTAAGGGGCATGTTGTTTTTTATAATTCATCTAGTGCTATTTTGGGCCATTCCCTTATTCAGTATTATAATCATCTCTGAATATATTATAATCCTATTTGGATGAATGAGAAGATTTACCCCACTCTTGATTTGGATTTTGTTTCTCATATACATGTTATAATGTGTCAGAAGAATTTATTTTTGGGAAATTATATTTGTATTTAAAGATAATAATAGTATGAAGTATACATTTTCTCAGAATAGAATAATCATTATCTAGTGGAGGTTGGTAGAATACCTGTATATGTTTAACATCAACATCACTTATATCCTAGGTATAGGGAATGTCATCATGGATGACCATAGTAGTAAAGACCCATATTAGGATTTATTGGAATCAATGGAAGAGTTAAATATGATTTTTTTTTATTTTCTCAATTGAAAATGGTTTCTCAAGATGATGATTTAGGTATGTTTTTGAATAATTTTTATACATCATCATCTCCCTTCAATTTTATTCTCCATGGACAAGGGATGGATGATGATTAAAGATGAATCAGAAATACAATTTATCATGGGGAGACAATTTCTTATTGGTCTCTCTCTTGTGATGGTATTATATTCTTCAATAATCATCTTTTGATTCTGACATGGATGATGAATTAAATTATTATTAATTATTATTGTTTATCATGATTTTTTCAACTGGGAACTAATGTGATTTACTATAACATAAGACAACAATTATAGTGGCTAGGTATAATGAAAGGAATTGATAATAAAGTGTTCCTCAATTACACCTAAAAATACAATATTTCAACGTACAATAAGACATCTGGAATTATCAATTCATTTTTGATTTTGGATTAGAAATGGAAAAAGATATCTATGTGTATAGTTTTCAGATTACCATGGACTCCATAATGGAATTATTTAATCTTATTTGTGCCTGATCCATTAAAAAAACATACCATTATATTTTGATAATGGACACCACTATTTTTTTAGATATGGTTATGATATATGTGTGGAATATTGTGTGGTTACATGGGGTTCCCTTTTACATATTCTCATTAAATGATCTTATGATTAATTCTAGGTTGTGGAAGTGTATATAGAAGGCTTCAAAGACTCATGTAATATTTATTACATATTATCATGAATAGATATATGGTTAGATCAAACATTCTATTCTAGTCCTAGATTATATGATATCAGACTGTGTTTTGGATTTTAGTGGATCATGGTATATCTTTCTTGGAATTGTGGAATTTTCTTATAATAATAGTTCCCAATCCATATCTAGAATAGATCGCATTGTGGATTAGTATATTTTACGATGTCAGTTACCTCGTTGTTTCTAAAAGGTGGTTGATTCCTATCTTGTGGGACAAAATCACATTCATGATATATCTGTGAGGTTTTATGATATAAATCAATGATTGTTGTTAGATCAAATTTGGATGAAATATTTTGTGGATCAATGACACCATTTTTTGGAGTATTATATTGGTGAACATGTTCTTTTAATGTTTCTACATTATTTGTTCATTTTCATAATGGAAAAAAGGTAATGATTGATCCATGATATGTTGGAATATTAAAGGTCAGTTAGTGCCTTTTAAAATTTTCAAATTATTTGATACTTCTGATTTAGTTGATCGGTATATATGATGGGTTCTATATATCTAAACTCAATATGTACCATTATACCCTAATTATATTACTATGTTGGAGGATATTGAGTTGTTGATTAATATTTTTGTTATAGATCAATGAAGGGATATAGATTATTCACAGGGGAATTTTTTTTATGACAATTATATTCCATTGGTTAGAGAATTAAGGTGACAAAATTTATATTCTCTTAACTCATGGGAGCATGAGTCATCAATCATTGAGTAGTGTTGTTTTATAATTCTCAATATCTTACCTTCCTCGTGAAATTATGGGGACAAAATATCTTACGGTGGTGAGATGGTAAAATTATGGTTAAATGGTATTCTCTATTTTAAATTTTATGAGTTTCATTCTCAATTTCAGAGGTAGTACGGATTGTTTATTGGATTTTCTCAATAGTAATTTGAATGTATGCTTCTTACATGACATGTTTACATTATAATAACATAACTTATGGATTAAATAACATTTATAGACCAGGTCATAATACCAATTTAGTCAAAAAATTATTTATCTTATAAATAGAAATTTTATATCATAAAATTGTACCTCTGTATAATATTAAACCAATGGAAACATTTTTTAGAATACATTCATTATTATAGATTCAAATCATTATTATAGGATTTTCAATGTCAATCCAATAGGCCTAGTAGATTTTATAAAATAATCATATGAATCTCCTCATATCTAGTTTTTCATTCCCTTCTATTGACACGTGTATCTTTTACATTCTTTTGAGTGTCTCTTTCTCATCTAAAGCACTACATTCAATGATCGATCATGGTCATGGATCACTACTTCTCACTTCTTGAGTGTCATTTTTTGATAGATTTTTTATCTTAGAAGATGATATAGATTTGGTTGTGTTTATTGATTTTTGATCATTTGCTTATGATGTTTCCTATATTCCTACATAAAAGTTAACACTCTTATATTCTGAAGGCTGATCATAATGGTGGGAGTTGTGTGGCTTTCAATTTTCATATGGTACATCTTGATATATCCTCTATAACAAGCACATTGTTTATGAAATCAATTACATGATGTGATAACTCAAAATTGGGACAAATGTTATTGTCCTTGTGTACCTTCCTATATTTCTATATCTCATTATATATAGCTTTGAAAAATTTTCTGAGAGGGTTGGTTCTTTATCCAAACTATGTTGTGTTAACCATAGATTTCATAGGATTATTTTATATTTATTCTGATGAATTTATATGATATTTAATTTTTTATTTGTGTGTTTAAATGTTTTTTTGGGAAAATAAGGTATTCCCCTCATTTACATAAATGATTATTTACTTTTGAATCAATGTGAAATTGATTCTGAAATTTTATTTCGAATATGGAAACCATGGATAGAAAAAGGTTCTTCGATATTGTATTTTTAAATTTTATTTCCGTTTTGAAATGATATAAAATATAGCACATGGGAGCCTTGGGTACATAGCTGGAATTAATTATATTTAGGCTTGTTTTATTTTTTATTATATGGGTCTTGAAATTATGGTTTATCTTTATATTCCAATGGATAATAGAATTTAGTTATAGGACGAGAGTTTATATTATAGTAGGATTCAATTTCAATTGTTTTTTTGTATTCCATATACCGTGACTCGTGGGTTCTAGAGAAATGTAGTGTGTAATATTCATATTGATGCATGGGAGATAAAGTTAAATTGAAAGTGTTCTATACTTGGTATGTTTTACCTGGTTTCTCTAGTTTTGTATTCTTTTATATTTATATTATTTTGGGTTTTATATAACATCCTTATAAAATTTATTAAAATAATGATTTTAAATTATTTTATGTGGGATATTTTATAAACTTGTTAAAAGGTAAATATGTTTTACCATTATTTGATATAAAAAATAAATTTTCTTATTAGGCTATTATTTTTAAAAAAATGACCATATGGGGATTATTTTATAAAAATATGATATAAAACACCTAGTTGGGGTCCCACTAAGCCAATTTATCTCCAACCCTACACTCATCATTGTTGGTATGTAGAACTATTATTTAATTTGATGTTGAATAAAAAAGAGAACTACAATATGGAGTGATGTGTATGTAATCATGGTATGGGTAGATAGTGGGGAGATGGTTGTACATTTCCATATTTTCATATGGGGTACATTTTTCTCAATTTAGTTATCACGTTCAGTTGGACATGTAATTGTTTTTAATCTTTTTTTGAGCTTTGATTCTATAAAAATTATATTTAGTTAGGTTATATGACACTTTCATGATTCATCTATTGTTTCTTCACAATGTTTGTATATATTCTTTGTATCTAGTTTTTTTTCGAGAAAACATTTCATATAACTGTTTTTTGATTCCCATTTGATATTTTCCTGCCTACAGGGACCACAAACACCATTATGGTATAAAGGATCTGGTAGGGTACCATTTTCTGAGATTAATATGTGTTGGGTTTTTAGAAACACATAATTCATGGTTATTGTAATGGGGAATGAAGTTTTTTTAGATTTTGTAATTATTTATGGTGATTTTTATTTACTAAATAATCATATTATTTTAATACGGTTAAGATAATATTGAAAATTTATGATATCATTCAAAAGGAATTCACCATCATCATTAGTAATTTTTGATGTTGTAATAGTGTTATTTTGTGCCTCGTGAGGACTATTTAATTTGATAGTCCATGTATCGACAGGTAATATATTTGTATCCATTGATATATGAGGTAGCAGTTACATAGGCTACAACCTAGAACATTTTTGAGGTTAGAAGTTTCTATAGTCATGGTTGTTACTATAGGAGGATGACAATAGACTTCTATTATGTTATGAATAAAATGAAAATCTGTAAAAAAAAGGAAGGATAATGTGTTCATGTGTACAAAACCAACCTATTATTGTTTTATTTATTTGAATGAGAATAGGTTTTTATCCATATTCTTTTGTGGAAAATGTATTTGTAAAATCAGATGAATACAATAATGATTTTTGTTATGGATTCAGTTTTATTATCATACCATAGAGTGTAGTTGTCTCTTTTGGTTCTAGGATTTATTTCATAATGGTTGTAACTATTACATTGGTGATATTGATTAGGAGGTATTTATATTTATTCTGAAGTCTAGTGGACACAACCTCTATGGGGAACACATTTCGTCTTTCATAGATCATACTTTCTTGAATTATTACCCATACATTCACAATTTGATCTTGTTTCATTATTAGTAGATTAAATTATTATCATAGTAATACATATTTAATAATTTTAAACATTGTAAAGTTAATTTTTTGGTTGATTATATACGAACCAATCACCAAATATTTTTTATGTTAATTAGTTAATTAATAGTGGTGGATATTAATGTTGAAATACACATAATTGTTGGATTTTTTATGGTAGTGTGAGTCATTAAGTAGAATGATCTTCCATTAATAGTGAAATATATTGATAAATTCAGTCTTGTGAATTAAAAGATGGGGTTTTTGATATGATCATGTTGTATTTGGTGATTCCCCTGAGGGGTTGTATTTTGATGGTCAACATCAAATGTTTTCTCAGGGATACCACTTCATTCATGTTGTGATTCATGGGGTGTTTCCCTAAGAGGTCAACAATTCCCTTGTTTGAATTACATCATGGTTAATTTTGTAGGTCTAGAATAGGGCATTTAGTTACCATGGGTCGCTCGATGTTTTTTTAACATATGTTTATGTCTATGAACCATGCTCATGTTAGGTTTCTTCATCCATTGGATGTTCCATAGTAGACGAGTAACAATATTTCAATAAAAATCATTTCAAAGATTCCTATATCATAGGTATGTTTTGATGGAACGCAGATGATGTCAAATGACCTGATGATACATCCAAAGTATTAGATAATAAGTAGTCGATCTTGGTGATGATTTTTAGTGGTTGTATCATGTCGTTGTGGTGAAAATTCACGGGGTTCCAAAAAATGATCATCTATAATTAAAATGATCATTTCCCCTCCATCTATTAGAGTGGTATTCCCAATTATATTATCTTCAAATAATTATGTATAAAATTTTATTATGTAAAAAGGAATCCATGTATAAATATTAATAAGACTCTAGAGGATATGTTTCATGTATTTTATCATGATTATAGTGATTCTTTTGCAAGAACATTTCATAGGTGTGATTTTTAATTTGACATTCATGGTTATAAATCCATTATTAATATGGTCTATATGAAGCATAGTATGGAGAATAATTTCTATCTACACTACGTTTGACAATGGTTATAGAGTTTATTGTCCCGGTAATATAATTAGTATAGATCAAGAAAAAAATATACAATTGAACTATATGTAAATGAAGGAACTACGGGGCCTTAAAAAAATACTATACTAATAATTTATGGATTTCACTAGAAATGATTTTCAAATATCAGGTGTGCTTGATGTTATCCTACCAATAAGTGATATAATGTTTCATTCATTGGATTAATATATATCTTTGATATTTATGATCATTCAATGTGTTTCAAAGTGATTGTGTGTTTCAAGATAGTTAGTACTAACCAAATAGATGAGAAAAATATATGATGTCCTTCATGTTTCGTTTCATTATTGGAATATTCAAGATTCATATCATATCATTGACTAGGGAGGTCTTGGTTTTTAGGTTAATAAAACATTCAAGTACATACCTTTTTAGATTTTTCATTTATATAATAAGTTAGTCTATGTTCATGTTATTCCTATAGAATATGTACAAGTGAAAAATAATAGTGTAGAGGAGAAATCCTTGATGTGAGAGTCTTATATATGATCTCAATATCCTAATTTTTATGATGTATTATCCTTTTGTGAAGCTTAAATTGAAATTTTTTTTGAGATTCTTTATGCATTATTTCCATGTTTATGAAATTTTTTATAATGTTTTGTTTTTATAAGACCCATCCTCATCTGGTATTGGATGTGATATATTCTTGAATTGTCATTTATAGATATGTTATCATGTTGTTCACATCCATTTTTTCATTTTGGGGATATGTTTTAAACTATAAATATCTAAATAGATTCAAATGTATCTGGTGTAATGGACTCAATTTCCATATATCCCTATTTCTATTTAACAAGGTCTTTGATGTACCATGAGGTTTTTCAACAGAATTATAAAGGGTAGAAATTATTTTATCTATCTTGAATGAAAATATACCACAATACGGGGAATGATTCAAGGTTTTCAAATTTTTTGGGTTACATTAATAGTGGGAGAGATTATATCATGTTGGTGGTTCAATTTTTAAAATTTTCATTTTTTTTCATGGATGCAGGAGATTTTAGAAATTGGGTTAACCATTGGTAGAAAACCATGCACAATAGTTGGTGTTTCACATGTGCTGTCGACCTATTTTATATGGAAATATGAAATGACTATATTGTTTCAATTTGTTCAATGTGAATTTCCTATTGAAAAAATAAGACCTTCAAAAATAAATATCACATGGGGGATTTTGAGTTTCATGCATTTGGTCGAGTATGGTTCATGTCACCAAGTCATATTTTTTGAGATTGGTCACCAAATTTTTGTATTGGTTGTTAAACCTATTTGAATTTAGGATTTACCCTTGGAATTGAAATATGAATAGTTGAATCAGATGTCTAGGTGAGGCCTATAATGTGTGGTAGATTGAAAGTTCAGGAAATATCTCACTAAGTCATGATCTTATAAACAACATCTCTAAATTCCAAATTGTTTGTATTATATACTACAGAGTTAGGTCGGAGATACCTATAAGGATCTATATATTTTAAAACCACATCATACTGAATCTTCCCATAGTGGTCCAATAATTTATGTGTAATTTAAAATGCATATAATATTTATGAAAATGGTCATTCAAAGATCAAGAGACTACACCTCCAAAATGACTAGATGCACCATGTGCATATTGTGATTCACAAAACAATGTGTTATTTTTTTGGAAATTATATCTAAATAGAGGATTAACACCACCATTATTCAGAATCATATTTTTCACATGAAAAATCCAATCTCTTATGTGTCTGATCAATTTCCAATCACTTCTCATGATCATCTAAACAGACCATGGTTCATTTAATAAATGTTTCATAGATATTGATATTCACCCTTTTCCACATACGAATTTTATTTCCTTAATTGTTCTTTATAGTGGATTATATGGGGTTGTTCTATATTGTTTTGGATATAAATGAAACAAGTATTGATTGTGGATTGATTTGGTTATAATGCAATGGATATTACTTTTGTATCAATGGTTAGTATAAAATTCATTTGTGCTTGAGATTTTATTATTGTATAATTATTCAAATTTTGTTTCTAGATGTTTGAATTATCCTTTTATTCATGAGAATATGTGAAAATATCATGTCTTAATGCTTTCAATAATTATGAAATCTATATAAGTATGGTAATAATAATATTTTTATTTGAAACCATAAGTAATCATGGTGATATCATTTGTTTTTTTTTCATGTTGATGTTACCTCTTGCTTCTATATATAGTTTGGAATATATTTTTATGGTTTTTTTGTTTTCATGAAAATTATTCATTGAAATTATTAGTAAATGGTAATAAGTATAGATGAAGTGATAAATGAAATATGAAAATATATTGATTACATGTGTATCTAGAAACTGGTGAAATTTCAAAGATAGAATTGATGATTATTTATGAATGATTCCTATCTATTGATTATATGACATTTATGGGTTGTATTTATTGAACATAATCTTAATATACCTGTTAAAAAAACTACTGTCATACGAATTGTTTACTGAAAATAATTATTCGAGGTTCAATGAGATTATACTATTTTGAAAATTAATTGAATACATTGGTTTCATTTCACTAATTTCGTAGTGATTATTTCACACTTAAAATATTTATACATCAAGTATGATTACTCTTGGTTGCTAGATACTTTTTGTGTAGTTGATATGTCTGAATTTTTTGATAAACAATGGGATTTATTTCATGGGGATATAATAGTTGACTGATGATGGTGATAATGGGTTGAAATGTGATGTTTTCAATAGATTTAGGGATGAATCTAAGGTAGTGTGGATTTAAATATAACTTGGATTCTCATTGGAAACATTTTGTGTGTTCTCTTTTAAGTGACATTGTTGTAAATTATATTTGTTATGGATTCTAACTATATGATGTTGTTTTACTCTATTCACTGCTAGTGGATATTTATTTTTCGAATTTCAGGACTAGTCATAGAGTACCCCACTATCATGGTTTCACAATTAGAATAATAAATTAACTAATGGTATCTAGATCTCTTAATTACATTAATGATAAATGATTATAAAATAATTCGAACTCTACAAGAAATTTTATGTTTCATATCTTTTTTCATAGCCTCAACTACTTTCACATTTTAGTTTCATTACTTAATTTTTCAGAAAATAATAACAACATAATAATTTTTGATAACAATTTTAATTAATGATCGATGTTTGTTTAATGTTATTTTTCAATTACCATTAAATTAGAATGTTTTATTAAAAAATACGATTTTTTGAAGTTGTTTTTAGAAATGAATCATGAAATTAATAGAAATTAATTAATATTTACTATTACTACTAATTTATTAAATAATTATAAAATTTTGTAGTAGTAATTAACAATTAAAAATCAATTAAAAATCCATATTTGAAATTATTTATAATATAATTTTTTAAGTAACTAATAATTACTATTTATTGATATTTATTTCTATTTGTATATAAATTTAGACACACAAACATATTTATAAAATTTTTTATAACATTAAATTTAATTATTTATATAGGTAAACACACACCCACTGATATAGATGGCTTGTAAATATAATACATAATATAAAAAAAATAATATTAAATATTTTATCATAATATATTAAAATTGTGAATATATTCTTATAGATTTATTTTATTTTTACTAAATTTCATTAATATAATATTGGATAGGTATTTGAATATATATATTTAATTATTTAAGTTAAAAAGGGTTTAGATGATAATTTTAAAATAATATTACATAAATATTTACAAATTATTATTTTATAAAAAAATATTTAATAACATGTTGTTTAGTAAATTATATTGTTCCTTTAAATAAGATGACAATATTACTTGAACTTAAAAAAACTATAAACTATGTTTTTTTGTGTCTTATAGGATTCAAAAGTAGTCAAATCAAATCACGCAAAGAGGAAATTAATTTTTAAAATCAAAGTACAATGAACACTATTTTTTAATTTTTTTTTTCGATAAAACAATCCAAAATAGTGTTTTTATTTTGGATAACCTACATTTTAAACATTAACCAGAATTTCATCTTCTTTTATGTGGGTCATCATGTATTTTTGTCGATGGATACTAAATTTATTTCATAAGATTACATTTATATGGATGTTACGTTGTTCAAAATAATCCATTTTTCTTATTTTAGTTTCATATTTAGATATACATATTTTTATATGTTTATATATAAACATTTATTTATATTTATATATATTTAAAAGTACAAATAATTATTATTTTCGGTGTATGTGTCTGTGTATATATTTATTTATATATGTTTTTATTTGGGTTCATATATATGTATATATATATATATATTAATATTTTATAATATTCAATATGTGTGTGTATATATATATAAATGTATTTTTATTTATAATTTTTTATTTAAAACTTTTATGAACTTATATTTATTTGTTTATTTTTGTATGTGGTAATATTTATATATATTTATATATATATAAGTGTATCAATATATATTTATATATATATAATTTTATTTTTATATATATATAATTATTTATATATTTTTTCGTAAATTTATTTATACCGAATTGTTTTTAATAAATTATATTTTCATGTACTAATATATCATTATAATTAAAGACATTGTATATATTTTATTAATTATTAGAATTTATTGGTATAAAAATATATTTTTATATAATTCAGTAATATAAATTTATAATTATATTTTATTATAAATAATTTTTCATATTTATGCATATTTTAAATTTTTATATGTATAAATTGGATTTAAATATATATTAGTTCCTTTTGGGGAGTGTTTCTATTTGTTAGATGCTTCAGTGATCATGATAGTAATTCCTATAAATCTTATTCATTGGTATTCCCTCTTGTCTTGTACATTGATGTTAATTTTATTATGATTTTTTGATAGGAGAATGGATAATTTTTATCAAATTAGAAGACATCAGAGGGAAATCATCATAAATTAATAGATTTAAAAGAGAATCAAGAGAAGGTAGCTAGGTTTGAATCTAATCTATTTTCTTTTTTTGACTATTATTTTTTTGGGTGGATTGTTATGAATGTCTCTGTGTCCCATGTTGAAGAAAATTAAAATGTGATTTCAAACTGATTAGTAATTTCTATCAATTATTTCATTAAATCGTTATTATTCCAAGGTGTGAGAGGCAAAGTAGATTGTATGAATTAGTATATTTTCTATCTCATATTTTCATTTCTGAAATTGCATGTTGGTTAAAATTTGTTGGAATTTCACCACATTTCCATCCATCCATGGAACTCAGTCAAATTGAAATTTCATTTAGTTCTCTGTATAAAAAACAAGTAATTTTTTATTTTATGATTTGTTATTTGATTTAAATACTTCTAATGATGATAATTATTTTTCTCATGTACGGACGTGGTTATATGGGATTAATAAGGTCTTATAGAACAATAAAATAAAAAATATTAAATTTAAATTATTTTTTGGGATTCCTATTAATCATTATAAGGGGATATAAACTGAATGGATTTTAAACTTAGCAAGAATTCTTGTGGAGGTGGACCTTAGATTTATTCTCATAGACATAGTTTTACTAGACACTATCAGTGATGTGATATTTATTAATGATCTCTATAGACTTGTACATTTTTAATGTGATGTATATAAATATATTAAAAATTAGAAATTTTATTTTCTTAAGATGATTATTTTTTAGAATTTAATTCTAAAGGGAAACCTTAATAATTTTTATTGGAAATATTTATTTGAAAAAAATCTGGGTGGTCTTTGAATTGGTCCTTCAAAAGCATCGATTGTTTGTAAAAACCACAGAAAAAAATTGTTCATAACCATTGTTGGATATTTATTATAGATTTTTGGATTCTTATGGAATTTTTTAGGTTTTTATATAATAAAGGGGGTTGGGATTATACAAAATGTTTTATGAATTTTTATGGGAATTCTAAAAGTAGATTCAAATATAGTTTTTTGAGGATTCCACACTTTGATAAAATTTCAATTGTTAAATTTTATAGGATTAAATCATAAATTTTCTACTGAAAAAGATGAAATAATTTATTATCTGGGGTCTCAATTGAAGTTGGAGTTTGATTGGAAAGTCTTGGTGCATAGTAATTATACGTTTCTCAGTGAATTCAATGATTTTGATTGTTTCTCTATTGGAACAAAGGAAAAAATGCCGATGAATATATCTATGTATGCTTATAACAGTAGATAAAATACTAAAGTAGATGATTTTGATTAGGAAATATTAAAAGAGAATAAAATTATATCCCCTAAAGGAAAATGAAAAATGAAATTAGTGCGATTTTTTAAAATAAATCAATCTATTGGAAGACTTATTATGTAAGATCCGAAAAAATTTGAATGAGCACTCTTACACTCAAATATGGAATGATTGTGAATGTAACATGAAGTATATCTTGGAAGGTCACCTCACCAAGGGATCTACATACATTTTATCAAATTAATTGGAAAAGATACAAAATCTCTCCATCACATGTTTTCATTTTTGACATTGGAGAGTTATTAGGATATATGGGGTCTAAATATAATTTTTTACCATTTCATGACAAATATTATATAATGTAGAATAGAAATGTCACTATTGTTTTAATTTAAAGTGGATCTATAAATGATTAAGATATTAAAATATTTATAGGATCGTTTCCTCTTCAATGGATAACATGACTACATGGATGAATGTTGCTAAGGCATTTAGTAATAGTATAAAAACAATGGACAATGAGATCACTCTAGTAATTTAAAAATATCGTAATGATAGAATAAGGAATATCATAGATGTTTTTATCTATTTTAATGATGATAAATAATTTTCACAATGAGAATGCATGAATGTGTTGGATGAAGATACATTGGGGTAGGAATTAGAAATTATTTAGGAACATCAATTTATAGATATTGGGGAGAAAGTATCTAACCCATCCATGGTATATATTGAATCTCCTATTATATTACTATAGATATGATATGGATTTACTCATGGGGGTGAGTCTTTGAGGAATAATATAACATTTATATTCATCATATGGATCTTTTCATATGTTATATTTGGTTTTATTTAATATTTTGAGGCATAGTTTTGATGTATAACTATTATATTTTACCAATTTTTTTATAACTTTTAAATGGGAGAAAGGATAACCATTTCTTACCCCTACACATTCTATCATATTCTTTTTTCAACTTTTATTATTGTAGAGGATTGAGGATTTCTCAATTCAATATTTGTATTTATATATATATTTTTTAAATTTAATTATGTTTAAGTAAAATTAATGTTATTTGTTTGTATGATGTTTATTTATATTTAGACATATTTTTTGTAATTACACATATTATTTCATATATATATATATATAATTATTTTTAATTATATAGTAATATATTTTTATATATGTGTATAATTTTTTTATTCATGGATATTTATGTTTTGATAGGTATTAATTTATTTATATGTAATTATATTTATATTAAATTTTATTTATTTATAAATATTATGTATGTATGTTTTTTCTGAGAAAAATTGGATAAAATAATATTTTTTTTAATGTAAGTGAATTGAAGAGGATGGGGTATGGAAAAACCGAATAACATAATAAATTAAAGGACGTCACAAAATATGATATTTAATTATCTCAGCCTAAGAATCAAGTTATTCTTTTGGTCAGTAATCCCAGTTAATCCAACCATGTTTGTTACCAAAACTTCATATATAATGAAATGACCACTAAAATTTAAAACATTTCCTAAGTCCATAAGGGTGCTCTAAGTAACTCCTTACATCATATTTCTACACCTCATATCTCATAATAAGGGCCCTAAATGAGGGTATTCTCATTTTATGTATGACTTTGACTGAGTGAATGGAACAAATCATTATATAATTCATATTCTCTAAAGAAGTTTTCTTGGGTAGTGTCATTACATAAAACCAATATACCATTTTTTTTACTACATTATCACTCATCATTGAGTGGGTAATGCACTTGAATTTATCTAGATATACATAATTATTTCATGATTAAATATTTATGTGGTACATGATCACATGATGTGACTTGTATGTAACATTCCAATGCATTCATATCTTATATTGTGTTCTTTACATTTGTCCTAGATATTTTCATTGTATTATCATTTTGAGAGGAATCAAATGGATTTGAGTATCTTTTTTCATTTATTTCATCCACATTAGAGCCAGAAATTTACACATCATAAATTCTACAAGTTAATAAACAATTATTATTATTCCACCTTGAAATAGAAGAATAAATAATATGATTACCATAATAATTTAAAGATGATCGTAGCTTCAAATATTCCAAAATATAAGAATCATAATTAAATTTAGTTTCATTCGTTAAATAAAAATGAGAGATTTTTTGGTCACTGGGATATTTAAAGAATGCAAAACAAAAATCATGAATGTGGGAATCCACATTTTAAATTTCCTTTCCCTTTTTTGGACATGAAAGATTGAAGATTATTGAACATCAAGAATCTCATCCCTCAATATATCTGTAAAAATTCTTCCCTAAAAATAGTTGAGAAATGTCTTCATTGATTACAAGAAGCGGAAAAAAACCATAAGTAAAACTATTTGTAGATCCAGGTATTAAATTTGTATTACCCATTTGAGTTTTTCAATCCATGGTGAGAGTATTAATTGATGAGTTATATATAAGGAATATATTCACTAACTAAACATCAAAATTATTAGGGTTTCCTAGAATTAATTTATGTCTGAACCCACTTCTAGGTCACATCCCCTGTGAGTTCAAATGAAAAGATTAACCCTTCCCAATATTCACTAAAAAACTATAATTAATCTATTTGGTAGATGTGGGGTTTATACTAATTGTTTTTTTCTAAGAAAAAACGCTTTAAACATTCCAAATAATGTTTAAAAGTAATAGATAAATGAATTTTTTTAATTCATATATTTATTTCCAATCACATTGAAATCCATATATAATTGTAGTATTATTTTTGTACTCAACCCTCAGACCAAATTCAACATCATTAGTTGATGGAATAACATTATCAAATAGAGTGTATTTCATTTCCACTTCATCAAGGAAGCATGAATAATTTCCAAACCCATTTCAATTGGGTTCATTCCCTATTTTTATTTTAATTTCAATTAATTGTGCAATTTTTTTATGAAATTTATGTTTCAATTGTATCCATTTTAATAAGTAAACAGTTATGAATGTTTCATTTGAGTAGTTATATTCCTCTATTATATATTTTTAATTATCTTCTCATAATGTGGTTAATACCCAACCTTAAAGAAAATGTGAAAAACCCCATGATATCATCCAAAATTTCTCAAAGAGTAATAGGAAGTGAATGAAACCAAGATGTAATGAGAAACACTTTCAATAAGTGAAACGCTAAATTTCTATGAGGCATCCACACTAACTCACCCACTGTCCATAATATATATCTCCTTATAAATTCATATTGATTTATAATTGAGTTCATTCAATTATCCAGTCGTTGTAATATGGAATATGAGTATTCTGTCGCTTAATGAATATTATACTAATGAAGAAGACCTCTAGTAGTAGATCCTTTCAAGATAGAGAACGATATACTCCATATCTCTATAGAGATTGAAGAATATGTTTAAATACATCCATGAATAATAACTATACCCACATTAACATCTATAAAACCATATGAATATAAAAACACCTTCAAGAAAGAAAAATTTTCATCCAGAAAAGTAATGAATGAAGTGGTAATGAGATCGGATCCCTAATCATCATGGAAGAGTAGAAGGATAATATCGTAGTCCAAACCCATCCTTCATATGAATTGTATGTATGTAACTTTTTTTTAATATAGATATATATATATATATATAACTATATTCAACACATTTTCATCAGATAATGAGGGAATTGTTGGAGAGGTATGGGAATTAAAAAATAACCAAGAGGTTAGGAGTCCAAATCAATCCATACCCTAATATACGATTGATTTTATACTATTGTTCTTGGTGTGAAATGAAAATGAGAGAAAAATTTGTAATATCTAATAACCAAACATATTTTTTAATAAATAATAAATAATAAATACTAAATAATTTATTATAACAAATAATTTTAATGTAATAAATTTTATGTAAAATAGAATAGGTAATAATAAATAAGAAATAAGTATGATGTACTTTGTAGTTTATTTTTTTAAATTATTAATTTCCATTTATAAACAAATAATAAAAAAATTAAGAAATAATTGTTGCTATATTTTTACTAAGGATTTAGAAAACAGTTATAAAAATTTTCATTGTAGATTTTTAAATGATTCATGAAATTATTTTGGCCCCAAAATATGTTGTGGTTTTAAAAAATATGTTTGAAAAATTTTAACTGTAGTTTATAATGTAGCTATAGGGAAAAAATGACAAATGTTGTTCTAGAAGTAGTGTAACTATTATGTAATTTGATGAAATAAAAAAAGTATTTAAATTGAATCTAGAAAGGGAAAATTAATTAATAAATATTTTTATCTTATAATAGAAATTATTAAATTGAATAATTAAATAAATTATTCAATTAAATTTTAAATTGTAGTGGTTTTTAATAAAATATGATTAATTTCAAAATATAAATCAAAAATCGGTTATGATGATAAAACAATCATTTTTAAATGTTTTGATTAGCTCTATCCTTGTAGTCCTTAGGGAAAGAACTATGTCTAATGTGGAATGATATAATGAATTTAGTATAATGAAATTTAGTTTTCATTTGTGTGGTATCATTGGATGTATTCATTATATTGTATAATTTTATACATCTCACCACCAGAGTCAGTTGGGAAATAGAAACCCAAATGTTTCATTGGTTTTTTCCAATATTTAGGTTGGTATGGGAAGTTAATGATGACTACACCACCTATCTCATTCTCGCTTCATCTATAGTCTACTATATAACGATATAAGATGGATAATGTTTTATTGTAAGATAATAGATATGATTTTATAGACACCAATATACAACAAATTTGTGTGTGGGTTCTAGTAGATGATCATTATAGAACATATATATATATATATATAGTTACTATTTATTTATCTTTCCTCAAGAGTAAATCTATCAGGTTTATATTATTGTGATAAAATTCATGAATTTTTTTTTCTAGTGTCTTCATGATCTTCAAATGGTTAGGGAGATATGGGTAGATGACATGATCTATTAAGGTGGTAGGTTGAATAAATATGTTGGTAGTTGATTTTAGGTGACATTCATTTATGTATATGTTTTCTATAATCACATCTATATGTTACTTCGTAAGTCTTCCAAAATGAGGATGTGAAGTAAATTTTCATATTTAACTAATTTATTTGTATCATTGATAATTCACTAGGATTTTGTAACAGGCCACTGAATGTTGAATCACCTTCATTGAGCATTATTTTGGAGGAACATATAGTTATTAATTGTTTTTCAATTAGAAGCATCTATACCATTCTAGTGACTTCATAGACTCCTATTTCCCTTTTCTGGCCTCTTACATGGTATTCTTCTAATTTATTCTCCCTATAGACTATGTTTCATAGTTTTTCATGCCACACATTATTAATTCCAATTATGTTCATTATACTATTAGTTTCTTTTTCTAGATGTTGTCTCAGTGGATTCATATTGAGTGGATCTGAGATCCAATCCACTTATAATGTCTCTTGATGAATGAAATATCACCCCCATGTGGAATCTATTAGGTTCAATACTATAGGTTGGGAAATCCTTGTTTAAATGTTATTTCATCTAATTATTCCTCCATTTACATAGTTTCAACACATTGATATTTTTCAAAGGTAATCACTGTGATATTTTCCTCCAATGTTAACTTTTATTCTATTGAAGAATATAATAGTTTTTCATTTGTATCAATGTATGGTGTTGATGACCAACCACATTAGGTGTTTTTATTTTTTTATCAAATTATTCAATCAAATGGGATATGTTGACGTTTCCATCCTTATTTAAATGTTAAATTGAATTTACGTGTTCTATGAGTTTTACGTCATAATGTCATGTACTGGGGAGACTTGATCCTTTGAGAGATGTGGATTCTTCCACCTTAATTAGTGAATAAAATTCCTAAATGATAGGGACCCATCCTTGGATATGAGTGATATCTTGGTCTATGTTCTATACCTAAATTTCCATGACACAATATAACATAAAGAGTATGTAGAATTCAATTGGATGGTTTATCCTTTATCCTAAAGAAAGTAAAAGTATATAAAACCTGTAGGTTGATCACATCCTTGTGAAATTAATCTTGAAAACACTATATCTGCATTATCTTTTTTTTCACGATGGATCTACATATTCTCCTAGGAAAACAAAAATTGAAAATACTTAATGTGGTATTAACCCATTCACATTTTAATGTACATGATACTTTAGTCTTCATGTGTTTTGGAACACTAAATATATCAATTTCAGAGGATAGGGTCTCAAATATTTTTATTTGGAGGTATAGTTTTTTCAATGCTTTATATTACATCCACCTATATAATGGTGATGAATCATTATAGATTAAATATATTTAAAATTTAAAATTTGGTTTTTAGTATTGATGTAATAATCATATTATAGTCCTTCTAATCCATCTTATAACTTGTTTATGAATCCATCACATCTAGATAATCAACTAGAAAAAAATGTGCCATATAGTGTGAATATGCAGTTGATACTCCTTATTAAGAAAACATCAACACCTCATAGATCTTCTTTAATATCCCTCTACAACAAATTATTTAATTCCTACATTAAGAATTATAATTTTATCACCATACCATAGTCCTACCAAGGATAGTTCTTGAATATATACACATCACATTGGACTAAGGTAATATGCCTTATCAACCCCAAATGAGAGTGTGATAACTGAGGTTACAAGTTCCTCCACTCTTAATATATGATCAATGTTAGATGAATTATCCATAAATAATGAAATAATTTTTTTATCTTCCAATATTTTTTATTATAACCTAGGGTATTGAGGATTAAAAACCAACCCCTATAGAGTGTTGTTTTCGGAGGAAACATAAAAATTCCTAAATATTTTTTTAGAATGGAATATTTATATGTATAAAGATTGAAATTAAAATTTAATGTTTTATGAAGCCCCAATACTCCATGGATAAGGGAATTTTCTCCTTCTAATATATTCTCAATTATTATGGAAGGTTTGTGGATTCAGTTCATTGGAAACATTGGAGTAGTTTTACAAGATGTATAATAGTTCAATCATTAATTTATTTATAATTATTTAACTAGAATATATAGAGGTAGTTACTGAAAATAATTTGTTTTTGAAAAATACATGTCTCTTTTATAATGCATGGGAGTCCAATGAGAACATATATGTGGATTCATTAGTAGAGAGAGATATTGTTTTATATTACTGATTATCATCCAAGCAATATGATTATTATATTTGATATGGATTCATTTTAAATTATTAATTTGAATCCTATGTGTGATATTTTAGGCTAGTGATATAGATGAGTTAATAATGGGATACTGATCTTCAATTAGAGTTACAATTCCTAGTTTATATAAGGTGACATAAAAATCCAATATGAAATAAAAAGGTATAGAAACAACAAAAGTAGGGTGGGAAATGATTTTTATCGCTTATTTGTCAAGAAATTATCATATACATGGAATATAATGTTGAAATAATATCTCGGTTTAATAGTAAGATGATATATTTGATAAACCAAATTGTTGGTGGGTAAAATATCAATGGGATGATAAAAATTTGAAAGTTATTATCTTGTAAGTGAAGAATATTGGAAGATATTTGGATTTTGGAAGAAATATATGACAGAGTTATATATAGAGTGACATATATAGATGATGGAGGAATAATTATTCATACATTCATCTAATATCAATGAAATTAATATTTTTAAATAATCGTAACAAACAAATTGATGGTCGTACATTTACAATTGATTCAGATATATCTAGACCCCTGATGGTATCACAATTAATGAAATTTATTTTAAACCCTAATTGTGGTTATGAATATAGTATTAAAATAGAGATTTTATTTATAGTTACATTGATAATATTAGTAGTTTATTTAATTAAATTAGTAATAGATATAATTAGCATTTTCAAGAGGAGACTAAACCCATGGATGAAATTTTATATAAAAATCCAAATAGCATTCCAATACATTAGGTTTTTAATAGTTCATTCTAAATTGTTTCATGGAATAGTATCATGAGTTACTAGACTTCTCTAACTCAAAATTTACTAGGGGTACTATTCCTTGTGAAATTTCATAGACCAGTCTTCTACTAATTCCCATGGTTAAATAAACATATGGTTTTTCCATTCTTTCACATTAACCTTTGTAACTGTATCTATAAGGTGTTGAATTGAATTATATTAATTTGTATTTAGTCATGAATGACATATCATCTACCACATAAGAATTTTTGTTGGACAAATGAAGAAATTATTCAAGGGGTGTTCAGATTGGAATAATAAATTTGTATGGATTTATATTGAAATTTGGATTCCTCCAATGTCATAGTAATAATTGACATATAAAAATCACATGATAAGATATAATTTCGATTCATCCAGAATTTTGTCTTGTGTTGTGGCCTCTGTATGTGGGTTTATGAACATTTACTTGTATGTTTTTGCAATATATGGTTCTTGATCATTATCATGGGTAAAAGGATCAAAATATTTATATCGGTATAGGGCCTTCATTAAGAAGATCATTGTACTCCAATGTTATTTTGGATTTCATAAGATGTTTTAGTAAGAAAATTAATTAAATGATTAAAGGAGACTTTCTATATCAACTCAATTGTAGGTATAAGTTCATTTAATTTTCACTTTATTGATATATATACATATGATATGTTGTTTTTTATTAATGGTAGAAGGACTAAAATCTATATGAATAAAGTGATATTAAAATATTATTTCAATAACTGTGGAATATGTATCCATACATCTAAAATTAGCCTCTATATTTAGATCAAAACATTGAAATACATGTGAATTTGTTGTGATAATCACGTCATAATTTATATTAATAATATCTTGGAATAATACATGGGTTATCATATATTGAGTAAATGAATCATTACCCTATTAATTAAGTGAAGTTTATATAGAATCATGGTTTATATTATTAATTACAAAAGTAGATTCTGATCATTAGTTGTAAGATCGACCTTTTAAATATTAAAATGATTTCTACTAACATGCATGTTCTATCTATCATTTAATGGTTTATGGTGTTTTGTGAAAAACTAAAAATACGTAGAGAAATTTTATTTAGGATTCACATGAGAAATCGAGACATCACTAGACTATCATGTCATAATTACTAAGGACCATTAATGAAAATGGTCTTAATACGAAGCGTGTTAAAAAGAACATCTAGAGAATTATTTCTAGACTCTCATGAGATTAGGTTTGTGGGTAATCATTTTTCCAAGGTAATATGGAAAAAATATAGCTTCCAATATTCACCCTAGCATAATTTGAGTGGAATGGGTTGTCACTTTTGGTTCTTCCTATAAAATAACCTCCAAATCATCATCATTTATTTCCAATGTATTATCATAAATACGATATGCTACATTATTGAACATAAATTGGTCTCATTGTAGTCCTTTTTATTCATGGGATTTTAGTCCCTCAAAATAGATAATAAAATTCATTCAACCACCCAGATTTCCATGATTCGTTTTAAAATCCTTATAATATGAATTCATATGTCTCTATTTAATTTTAACAGATTCTAATTTTTTTTATAATTTCTCTTTAAAGAACTTTTTCCTCATCTAAATATCACATGATTATTTATATTCTTAATAATAATTATCCCTTAGATTTTTAGATTTGGGAAAAATATATTACTATAATGTTTTATATTTGGATGTGGCATATTTAAAATCAATCTAATCACATGGATAATGTATTTCATCATATTTAGATGAATATTTCCTCAAAATTTTATGGTTTTTAGATTTCATATTGTGAAAATTTTCTATATATATGGGTACATCATATTTAGGTTTATGTATGTTGATGTATAGGGTTAATTCATATATTATTTTTGTTGATCATTCTATAAATAATTTCTTTCAAAACATTACATGATGGTTTTCAAATTCATTCAAACATAGTTTTTTCTCCATAATTGGTATTTCAATATGCAGGTTCAATAGATCAAGTTTCTATACAATGGTGAGAGAAATAACATAGATTATATTATTGAAATTTTTTAACAATTCATACCTAATGTGTAAATGTATTTATATTTCACTAGGTCTTTGGAATTGGTTGAATTGTGGTATATAATGGAGGGAACCTACTAGAAAGTAGAACCAAAGTCATTAGGTGACCTAAGAAACCATATTTATTTAAGTAAAAATTTATTTATATTTCTTTTTAACCATTTTAAATTCAATAATAGTGGCATAATCAGATTTTTAATTTTTTTTTGGAGGTTCTTTGGGGGATTGGAAAATGATAACTACTGATTACAAGTGGTATTTATTATAAAAGGTCTATTGTTGTGGAATCATTAGTCTTATGGATATGAAAGTAGTATAATAAATCTATAAGAGGACCACCATCCACTTGTTGAGAATCAGAAGACAAATGGTAGATCCATAGTAGAATGAGATTCCTATTTGAATTTCATCATCATCTAGGTTTGTTTTATAAGGATTAATTCCTTCTAACTAATAGTACTTCTAGCTAGTGGAACTTTTATGGGTTTATAAATGGAGTGCTATAATATTATTTTCCCCTATATGACATGTTTAAGGGTTCTAATTGTACAATTTGATAGTTATTAATGATTATATAATTTTAAGGGTTCATTCCAGATTCATGAAATTCTCAATTGTAAATCTTTGACCCCTTATCCTTTATATTCATTATAGAATATGTATTCATATATTTTAACAAATAATTGATAAATTCATCTATAAGTTATCATGATTATTCGATTTAAATCACCAAAATGGAAAATATTTTGAGGTAGGTCACCTAAAGAATCTCCCATAGGTATGTTTCGGTTCCTAGTATAAGTAACATATGAAATCATTCCATAAATCCGTGTTGGCGGACTCTTATACTTTTGTCCTTGAATAATGATATAATCCTTATAATTAGGATTATCATTGATAAAATTGTATCCACTACTGATTAATACATTGGTAATTCATCTAACAAATTGGTGTGCCTATCCAAGCCCAATTCTGGAACCCATAATGTAAAAACCTTGTTAAATATAAAAAAATCAGAATTTTATTAATCATATTGAAATACATTTAAATTAATGTCTTTTATTTATTATATAATTGAACATGAAAGTGACATAATTTAAATATAAATTGGTAAATTATAATGTAATGGGATAACTATAATGAATTTGAAAATAGATTAATGGAATGATGGATTATTGGAATAGTTGTATATATTACTTGGAATTCCAGATTTTAATAACAGAATATTTGATTTTTTTAAAATTTATATGATAATTGGTATGACTAATGAATTAACTAATATGGTATAAGATTAATTTATTTTACAGGTTTAGGTAATTGTTTTATTCAGTATCTCTTTCATTATATTTAATTTTTATGGGGAAATAATACTTAGAATATAAATTAAATTTTATTATGATATTTATAGTCCAAATAAGTGGTATTCACATAATATCCAAAAGGGGTCCATTGATACATTAAATTTATAAATCCCTCGTTGAATGGGAATCCACCTTAGTTTTGGTGGGTACTAAATTTATGATTATTCCTTGAAATGAGAGTACAATTAGACCAGATAGTGAGTATGGAAAGAGAAATACGACATCCTTTCATACCATGTATAGCTTAACTCGTGTTTAATCTACCACAAGAGTTTAAATGGGTTAACCCCTATGATATGTATTTAATTTTAAATATTATATTTGTTACGATATAATTTAATGTAATTTTACTCACCCATTATTTGTTTAAACGCCTTTTATGTAGAAATACTATGTTTTACCTACACTATGTTGGGAAAGTAGTATGGTACCCTTGAGTATTGATATATACAACCCTATTCAAGGGAATGAGTTCCTATAATGCATGAATTAATTATTCTTAATATCTCTAGAGCATAGAGTATGAACTTAGTATGGGATTCAAGAAATGTTATGAGAGATCTAAACTTTATTGTTTTCCCTTATTGGTTAAATTATATAAAATATATTATAATATAAATATAACATTCATTGTTATTATTAATTATTAATATTTTTGAACTATTATGTTCCTCTATTAGGTTATTCTATAACATTTTTATCATGATTTTCATTGCCATTTAATTTTTTCTACCAAATTGCATTGTATATTGACTTTATTTATTAGACTATTACTATTAGAATCTTTCCCGTAATATATGGTGATGAACACTTTACATCTTGTAGTGGCCTATATTAATCACATAATGGAGAAACAAGATGAGTTATTTTCTAAATTACGTGAGATAATAAGAGTCCTATATTTATTTACACTTCGGAAATATTATATATGATAATAGGATGTGTCGGGGCCTATTAAAGAGTTTGTGCATGAGATTATCTAACCCGTTTATGGGGAGAAACACCCAAGATATTGGGGATGAGATTATTTTCCATTGGGTGAACTTTTTATAATAGTAGTTTTATTTAACCATGAATGATAGAATTTTTTTGAGATGTTATTGATTTATGAAATTTTACATGTGGTCTAGTATGACTTGTTGTAAAAAATGGATGTATCATGGTAGAGACATAGTTAAATTTGTAGACATGCATTATTCATGATAGTGATAAACCAACCACATATGATATCATACCATATCTGTATTATACATCTAACCCCATTATATATATATAATATGATATTTAATAACATCAATCAGTTATTTCATGTTAATTCCCAAGTAAATCTGACATGATGTAAATTGATATTGATGGTTACATATTACCTCTATGTATTTTTTGGTATTATCTCATAATGAACCGTATACTCAATATATTATGTGAAACATTTAGTGAAATTTATCTATTTCATTTTTAGGTTGAAAATTAGTAGAGTTGTTATGATAACACACCTCAAACTATGGAACCAAATCTTATTATTACTTTGAGGAATCTCTTGGATGATCAACACATTGATATATTCTTATGGGTTATGTGATCCATGTAGAGGAATACTAGTCACATAATTTTATATATGTTTGATATGTGGGAGTTATAGATAAAGAATCCAATCATTTTACCTTGAAATGGGGTATCTTAGGAAGAAGTTTTCGATATTGGGTCTATCTATAAAGAATCCAATCATTTTACCTTGAATCGTGTCCCATTTTGTAATACCTATTCTAAATAACAAAAAGTTTCAATAGAGTACCATTCATCAAGTAGTGGACCACTGCCATGAAATATTTCTAAAAGAGTTATCTATATTAACACATAGTAAAGAGATAAATTTCATTATAAATTTGATTCATGGAGACAAAAATGATACTATCCTAACCAATATGATAAAAAATCAAATATTCAGTAGATCAATGTCCATTTTAAGGATTTGTAAGTAAATTGATTACCATAGATTGTTACATCATTATGGGGATATCCTATGTTTTTTATAATAATGATGTTGTAACCATTGTGAGTATTTATGAATTATGTATGGAAACAATGACATTCATGAAACTATTTTTCCATAAATGTAGTGATGATCTCATTGGTTAGTGGATAAGTTCCTTAATATTATCTATGATTGACATGCGGTCATCTTTTAATTTTTATGGAGAGACCGTACTATAAACTCTGGATTAATATCAGGTGTATTAATTTCTAATAGTAGTGTATGGTAATTCATTTTTGAAAAAAAATTCTTTTCATATGTTTTTGGTCTTGATGAATCATATCTTTAATCCATATGTTTGTCAATTCATTGAGGTTTTCATTAACGAACTCATGGTGTACTACATATTAAAAAATTATCATTACCAATTTGTTTTCATCATCCTAGTAATTTTAATTGATTATCTGATATACCCCAATCTATCTAAAGGACAATGCATGTTTATTAAATTTCACATAATGTATCATTTTCTCTCATGTTGTGGAGTTCTAATGGACATGTAAAAAGTTGTAGTTCTGGTACCTTGAATGAAATCCATAAATTTTACCTAGATTTATATCTTAGATTATTTAGATTGACACTAACAATATTTTATCAAGGAATTCAATGATATGGATGCACTGATGTTTAATCTTACCCTAAAGGTTGTGTGGGTTTTTTCATTTGATGTGAAAAAAGGAATCTAGTAATTGAAATGTAAATTGACATAACCATTGATCATCAAATTACCAAATCTAGGTATGTTGTATACGATTTATTTTGATACATCAAGAGTTTTTCTGGGAGTAGTTATGATGTTGTAGGATCAAGGATTTTGATACATCAAGAGTTTTTCTGGGTGATAGGTTCTTATTATACATAGATTAAATTAAATATATGTACATATTATCAAAATACGAATGAAAAATTTGGTTTTGGAGGTGTGCTGGGTTTCCAAAATATTTTGATATCATGTTGTAATATAAAATAGTAAATGGAAATATAATTAAAAATGCATTGAGTGTAAATATATTTTTTGATAAAGTGATAGAATATCATGATGAGTAGTGGTTCAAGTAATTGTTTTTCAGAAATGAACATGGATGTTCATGATTCATAGAGTAGGGAATCTATGGAATCAGTCTCTATCTCTCCCAAACTCATATAATAGGTCAAGAGAATGTATTATTAGAATATTAAATTTTTAACCGTAAGTGTAAATATATATTTTCAGAGCCTCTATCAGTATGGTTCATTGGCAAAAATGTGTTTCTTCTTGTCCATGAACATATTAGCTACCAAAATATCATGCACAATATGTTGATGAGTGAATTATATGAAAAATAACGTGTGGAAAATCATATATTTACTAATATGTTTTGGGATGTCTATTGTGTAAAATTTTAGAAAGGGATGAAAAATGAGATAACGGGATTCATGGAATAATGACCACGATTTCAAAAGGATAAGGATGAGTATCTATATAATAAACTTATTTCAAATCCCCAACCCATCTGAAAATGTATTTGGGATAATAATACCAAATATTTCATAACCGGATTACTAGGACACCTCATAAAAATGATTTTTTGTGTGTGATTATTTATTAAATAAAAAAGGAATACCATTTCATTCATATCTGAGATACCATAAAAAAGGAATACATAGGGAACCTCTATATGCATGATGTATTTATATTTAATAGAAAATTGTGGAATATTTATTATGCTAGAGATCCTTATTTTATGTAATTGTTATGGAAGGTACATAAAATGGAAAAAGATCATATTTTCATTTAAGAATAATATTTTACCCCCATAATGATGAAAAATTTGTTAAGATGAATTTGATTTTAAGGTGAAGGTAATAAGCCCATGTTTTGGACTTTATAGTTCTATAGATAACTATATATAACTTTTGGGGTTCACTTATTATAAATAATATCAATCGTAGATCATAATGTATCCTTTTAGGGATTTATAAACTCATAAAAAGAATATATAAAAAATATTTTAATCAAGAAAATGGTCATCACAACACTTCTTATAATTGTAATAATAAATACGAATGGATTCCATCATTGGAGTACCTAATGTTTTGGAGGGAAATAACACACCCACCCATCCTTGGTATTTCATGCAACCGCCATCCTTAATGTATAGCATATCCACCCATCATTGGTTTATAATTGAACAAATTGTACACTGTTTATAATGGAACCCCCAATATTTTTAAATAAATTCCAAGAACTGTATTATGGATAATGTATATAGAGAATTTATATTATCATAAATTAATTGAAACAAACATTTATATTTTTTGAACATGATTTACCATTTGAAAATAAATAGGTTCTAATACAATGTCTTTATAAAACTAATAACTTAATTAAAAGAAACTATTTACAGACCAATCAAATTATATCAAGGGTAAACCATAAATGAGATATGGGTTATATAATAATATAGTTTATTAATTATTAAACCCTAAAAAACAATGGGATTATATAATAATATATTTGAAACATTGTTATACATTAGAAAATAAATGGATCATATAAAAATCTATTTGAAACATGATTAACCTAATAAATAAATGGTTTCCATGAAACTCCCATTGAAAAATTAATTCTTTATTTGGAGAATGAATGAGGTTGTTATCAATATAAAATATATACATTATAAAATATTTAAGAAAAATGGTTGTTAAAATTTTTATTACAAATAATATTAAAATATCATTAAAGACCATTATTTGGAAAATAATATTATTATATAGAAATAACATTTAAAAAAATTAAAAAATATTTTGGTAATACGTTTCATTGAGAATAAAATTGGAATCAAATAAAAAATAGAATATAGAAAATAATTTTCAAGATGTTGAGAAAACCAATATATGTTTCAGATGTAAATAAATAAGAAATTATTATCATTTTTAAATGTGACTAAAAATTGAACCATAACGAAAATATTAATACATTACATTTTATAAAATTTAAAAATTATTAAATAACATGTAAATGGATTTATAAAATAGTTTAAATTTTTTTTTGAAATTTTTTTTATTAATTTTAGAAAACATTGATATAGATGAGAAATATACCCGATCTAAAAAAAATCATTATCAGTATCAATTTTGAATTAATTTATTTGTGTTTATTCAACATGTAAGGGATTAAATGGAAATCAAACTTGTGAAACACATTCATAACAATATGATAATAAAATTTTTCTGTTTTAATAAAATAATATCACATTTTTTTTCTTCTAAAACATCCTTTAACATAAACAATCATCAATGAAATGAGATTGTATCATTAATCAATTTATACTTCATTAACACTCTTATCTAAAGCACAATGAAATAATGAAATAAATTAAACATTAAATATCATGGAAATATTTGTTTTTTGGATATAAACTTTCATTTTTTAGGATATAAACCATATAAATGAATATATATCTTTATAATAGATGTGTCCATCAGAGAATGAGAATTTGAGATGAATTAAAATTAAAAAACTCATACCATTGAATTTGAGAATTAATCAACTAAAAAATTATTTTTATAAAATTTAATTACAAATAATTTTTCTAAAAAAACATAATATAATAAAAATTAGTTTCACAAATAATCATAGAATATATGAAATATTAAGGGGTAATATTACCCAATGATGATTAAATGAGTTAAATGATTATTTAAAACATGGTATGATTAAATTCATTTCCCCTTGGATAAATTTATTCCAATTGAAAATTATAAAACAATTATTTATGAAGTATTGATGATATTTCAAGAAAAAAAATGGGAGTATATATCCCACTAAAAACAAGTGGTGATCATTGATGATATATCACATAAATAGAAAAGCGAGAAAAGAATGTAAAGACCCGGAACTTACATGTAATTTTATTAATTATATGAGAATTTTATGAGTCTGTGAAAATTGGAGGAACATGATTCTGAGGCCTGTTGTGCCCGAAATTAATTTCTGTACTTATTTTAGGTACATTTAGTAAACATGAGATTAGGATTTGTAACTTTTGAACCGGTGGTCAGAATTGAAAATTGAGGGCAACATTGAGCTAACAATTCTAGTATTCACATTAAGAGACCTTCACCTCGACTAGAATGGGTCAAGAGTGAAATATAGGATTTGTGTTTTCCATGGATAAATAAAATAAAATAAAAATGATTGATATTTTTATTTTTGATGAAACCACCCATATGGATATTATATAGGTAGGGACCACCTGAACTAAATCCTCCCACATTGGTTATAGTGGTGGGGACCACCCGAGCGTAAACCCCCAAATTTGAATTCATTGGTGGGGAGAAACCGACCCTTGAACCACCGACATAAATGTGGGGAAGTATCTAGAAGGTCCCCCACTTTAATTGTTCCACACCCTCAGATTAATTATGCCAATTAAATGATTCCAACATAATGGAACCAACAATTATAATGTTTAATCATATTTTATGTTCGCACCTAATCCTTTGAGAGAGGATTTATGGGGTTGGCCAAAGATAGGCGAGATTTTGCAAAAGAGCTTCTCCATTGATGACAGCCAATGAAGAACTATTCTCCTTCGAAGAATCATTCTCCAAACTCCATTGAAGGATCTCCAAAAATGAACAAACCGACGATCAAGTAAATTTTGTCGTCACCGATATCATATTATTCTTCTCCTCACTGATATCATTGGAGGATACTTGTTTCACGATTCACTAATGCCAATCCATCCCAACTGCAGAAAAACTTCAACCGAACAATCGAGGTAAGGTTTTATATGTGTATGATTATATATTCCCATGTTCTTCCCCTCTAAAACAATGATCATGGATCAACACACTAAATATTTAGTCAATGAATGTTATCTTTTTTGGGTTTGGGAACAATCATTGTGGGAGGTTGTAGGGTTTGATATTCTTCATTCATGATTTTGTTGAGACACTTACTACGGCTCTAACATGGAGGGTGCGGGCCAAACAAACATGGAACAACATATCCACCATTCTTCTTGATTGGTGTGTTTTTCATGATATAAGAATGTTGGTTTTTTCCATGACAATGAATGGATATGGTGACTGGCACAATGCAAGCCGCGACAAAGGCGATGATGCAACGACAGCTCCCCATGGACACTACGTTGCCTGTTGCCTCCACTGCCCTGCGGCCTCATTCCGCCTATGGCCTCGGTCATCTATGTACTCCATCACCTATGGCACTTTCCACCATGTGGCCATGAATTTTCTGCATCCCCTACTACCCCACGACCTTTGCTTCTCCATGACCTCACTGGCCCACAGAATTCTGTGCTGTCCCGAGGCCCTGCAGGCCGCCTCGCGGCCACACCGCCCTTCGGCGTCACCACCTCACAGCCGTATGTGATTCCCAACGGCCTCACTGCCCCATGTCCCTCTACCCCACCCCAACGTCTAGATGCCTTGTAGAACTCTATGATGCCTTGTGGCCTCGCCACATCACGGCCTGAACGACCTGCCACTGACCCCATGGCCCCCGCAGCCTCGTCACCCTATAGCTACCGCCATCCCCTCCCCCCTGCGGCCACTTACCGCCCTTGTGCCATTCGTGGCCCCTGCTACCACTACAACCCTCACAGCCTCCGAGCCTCCCACTGCAGTCGGGCCAAAACCAGTAGGCCGAGTGAGACCCATCAGGCCAATCCAGACTTAGTGGGCCAGACCAGACCCAACAGCCAGGGTCCGTCCAATCGGATCAGAACAGACCTTGGCCAACATGGATATTTTCGGTGTACGAGTACTAAATTTGGAAATGGCAATCCATTTGAAAAACAACCAGTGGAACGAGAAACCTTTGAGCGAGATATTACCTATAAGAATACCCCACTAGAGATTTGGATTAAGATAGAGTACAGTCAGGTTGGATCAAGCATGAATCCAACCCGGACCTCTCGACTAAAAGGATTATAACTCAATGACAGGGTGTCTGAATGACACATCGTCTATTTTTTTGATACTCTTATGACATGGTGGTCCATTGAGATACGTCTTACCGAGAAATCATGGTAGTTAAAGTATTGACAAGTGGCATATAGAGCAGACCCTCCAGCGGACAAGCGAGCATAGTGCAGGAACCCTGTAACTGGTTGTGATGTAAACAATGAATAGCGATCCTATGTTGGTCAACACCTAGAGATCATGTGTGGGTAGCAATGAGCGATCTTTTGTGTGTCAGCACCGAGCGATCCTATATGGGTCTTCACTGTGTGATCTTATATGGGTCACCACCTAGATATCCTACATGGGACAACACCGAGCGATCCTATGTTGGTTAGAACCTAGTAATCCTATGTGGCTCAGCACCAAGATATTCTGTGTGGGATTGTAGAAGATCTTCTTAACAGTTCATGACAAATTAGTAGTTACATCAATTCATCTCTACTACATTACTTATGTTTTACATTGTTTTAGCTGAGTTCGTACCTGTGTTTTACATTCCGTCATGGTAATACTTTGGTTGTATTCTTCTATGTGGCGTACCAATGAGGTATATACCTTTGTTTTATTCGTTCATTTGTGGAACATTAGATCTTTGGTCTTTGAGTTGGAATATATGTTTTCCTCATGATTGAGATGGATATACTAGATAAATTAGGTATATGTATGGGCATATACCTATGTAAGGTTGCTAGTTTATTTCATTCTCTATGGTTTATCTTTTGATAATTTATTGAGTCTTTGGGGGTTTCGGGGTTCCTATAGTGTATCATTATACTCACCCCTACACTGGAATTGCCCGCACCCTATTGTGTTTTGTGAAAACGACGGACAATGCTGAATGAGGAAGAGAGTACCAGGACTTCAGGTAGCACCAAGGTTGATGTTATATGAGGAAAATCACAGAGGCAGTAATGCGTGAGATGTACCTACCCTTCTATTAGGATTCGTGGTGCATGATCGAGCAGTTGTTTTTCACCTATCAGTCGTCTGGTACTTTCTAGTTTTCCTTACACTTCACAGTTGGGCTTGTGTTCTGGAGCCTTTTACTTTTTGTTCTCACTATATTTACTATTCAATTTAATTGAGTATATATCTTGTTGTTTGATTGGATGTGTGTGTTTACAGGTAATAATGTAAATTCTTTCCTGGTTTTAGGGAATACGCCTTTTGGTGCTAGTCACCATCCACTGGCCTATGGAAGACGTGCATGGGGTAGTCACGACACATGAACCATGGGCTTGGTCATGAAAAATTGGTATCAGAGGATTCGGTTCTACCGTAGAGAATTCGAATATGATATTCTTTTAATGAATATTTTATTATGTGTAGAGATTATGATAAATATTTTATGGAATCCATTGTCGGTGCGGAGGCCGACGTATCCATACACTAGGACCCTGACTTCTGATTTCCGACTCAGTGCATTAGAACACTAATTTTGAGTGTGTTTTCAAGAGTCTTCATTATAATATCTTTGTGTTAGCTCACTAGGTATAACGTACGGTCCATGGCACACCTGTTTATTTTACATATTCCTCCACACAGTCAACCATCTTGCATTCCTGATATAGTACTCCTTGATAGCCAACCCATCAATGAGCCATCGTTCTGGGTCCCTATTCTAGTAGAGGAACTGGTAGAAGAAACAACGGTACCATTACCCGTTGGGCCACTGATGACCCTGACCCCAGTAGTAGAGGGTTTTTGCCGCTTGAAAATTTTTCACGAGTTCTTGGGAAAGAGGCCACCCAGTTTTAGGGGATAGATGGACCCACAAGAGGCTAAGGATTGGCTGGAGGCAGTGCTGAGAGTCTTCTTACTAGTATAGACACGAGCTGATCAAACTGTGATCCTTGCCTCCAGTCTACTATTGGAAGCAGCAGGCAGATGGTGGGGCATAATTCTCTAGGCTCACGATGAGGTGACACGTCCCTGGGAAGACATAGATATCGTATTTAAGGCATATTGTTTTCCAGTGACTCTTAGTTTGGTTCGCATTCAGGAGCTTCATCATCTACAGTAGGGAAGCATGATTGTCGATAAATACTCAGGGAGGTTCACCGACCTCTCACACTTCTCCTATGTTATGGTGAATGACCCATTCTTTTGAGCCTAGACCTTTGATCAATGTATCAGACAATAAATCAAGGATTCGATGATCTCATTCAACATCCCAAATCAGGCGGGGGTTTTAGAGAGAGACCTCTTAGTGGAGCATTGTTTTCTGAGCAATCACCAGCCGTGAGACCCACTACCAGTCATCACGTAGAGAGGTCTTCTATAGCTGGCTGTAGATAGATGAAATAGACGTCAAAGAGGACCAACCATACAGGTGTATAAATGCATGATTCAGGGTCAATTGTGGGAGGCACCTAAGGTAGAGTTAGTCATAACAGGAGTAGGAAATGTTACAAATGCAGCAGACATGGTCATATGGCTCGTGACTATCCATCCCACCGTATGGATGATCTGTAGATAGTCGAAGGACCGCCCAGGTAGAGGCAGAGGTTTAACCGAGGCGGTCCATAGGAATCAGGAAGATGTGGTAGAGGAGATGTCCATGAATCTGGAGGCGGTAAATTATTCGAGATTTAACTTCCACCACCACCAGGTGGTCCATCCCGACCACAAGGAGTAGGAGGACATGAGAGAGCCCATCTCCTGGTAGTAGAGGCATGTGATCAATTTACTCGAGTGATGATACGAGGTAGGATCTATGTCTACTCCACCTTAGCTATATTTATTATAAACACAGGTTCTAGTCATTCTTTTATTTCCACCGCCCTCATTCAGAACTCAGAGATTATGATGAATCCATTGGGTCGATCCATACGGTTATAGACTCGTATGGAAGCGGATTCGATGATTACAAACGGGTGACGACAGTGCGAGTTTACTCTAGGAGGAAATAGCTTCGGTTGGGATCTCATAGTAGCAGCATCGCGGCCTTATGGCGTCATCTTGGGTTTGTACAGGTTATCTATAGTCTATGATCATATTGACTGTATTAGGTGTAATGTGTGATGTGTCCATATTAATGGGATCAGGTTTACCTTCACCGGTGAGATGGGATCCTATGAAGAACAAGATGGAATTACCTAGAGGAGAGTGTAGCTGAACACTCATCGTTTTCAAATCCTTACCCTCAGAGCAGTTGATCTGGAGTGCCTGAGCTATCATGTACTGGTGGACCGATACACGGATGGTAATTTTATTATTTTCTATGTCTACCTCCTTGTAGAGTGGTAGAATATTATACTAACTTGTACCTCAGTATGGAACCAATATCTACAACATCCTATCAGATGGCTCCCGCAGAGCTTCATGGGCTGTGGGTACAGCTGGAGGACATACAAGGGAAAGGGATCATTAGGCCCATTGCTTCTCCATGGGAATCCCCGATTTTGTATGCCAAGAAGGCGGATGGGAGATTGAGGCTTTGTGTTGACTACCAGCTTTTGAATCTGGTGACCATTCTGAAAAAGTACCCAAATCAAAGGATTGAAGACATCTTTGATCAACTAAAGGGAGCATGGTTGTTATCAAAGATAGACCTCAGATTATGATATCACCAACTCAGATTATGAGATGAGGATGTAGAGAAGATATCTTTTAGATGCCGGTATGACCATTAAGAGTCCTTGGTTGTTCCATTCTGTGTTACCAACACTCTGAAAGTGTACATGAGACTCATAAATAGGATCATTCAGCCATAACAAGATCACTTTGTGGTAGTCTCCATCGGAAAAATTCTGATCTACGCTTCTATTGAGGAGGATCATGCCTATCATTTTCATGTAGTGCTGGACACAATCCAAGAGCACCAGCTTTAGGGTTTTCTATCGAAGTGCCTATTTTATATCTGATAGTTTCACTTTATGGGACCCATCATCTCAGAATCTAGAGTTGTAGTGGATCAAGTGATGGTTTTGGCGGTACATGCTTTGGAGCCACCCATGAATGTGACAAAGATATGAATTATCATGGGTTCTGCCAGATATTACCTGAGGTTTGTGCCAGATTTCTCCAGTGTTGCAGTGTCTCTATCAGTTTTGAAGAAGAAAGAGAAGCCCTTCGTGTGGTCATAGTGATGCTAGTGGAGTTTTTAGGAGCAGAGGCAGTGGCTGACATTACTTGATGATGTGGCGACATTACATGATGGGGGAGTGTTTTACAATGTACTCTGATCAAAAGAGTCTCATGTATATCTTCTCTTAGAAGGGCATTAACATAAGGGAACGACATTGGCTTGATTTCCTCAAGGAAAATTACTTTGAGATAGTATATAATCTTTGGAAGGAGAACGTTGTAACATATACACATAGCACGAGATATGGTATACAACTACTAGGCGAGGCGACAGAGAAGTGGTTCGCTTTGCCGATATTGTTTTTGGATCAGTATGGAGTAGTTTTTTCTCAATATTATAAATTAACTCCCCCGATTATTCAGCAAGTCAGGGAGGCACATTATGGGGACGCTGACTGGGAGGCCCGACGTGCTCAGAAATCCATAGGACAGGCACCTAATCTATTTTCTGATGGTGGGGAGCACGTCATCCATTTCAGAGGAAGTACCATGGTAATAGTGTCACTTTGGGAGAATGTTATGAGGGAATTACAAACATCCACTAAATCGGTAATCCTAAAGTGGTGAACATATACTAGGATCTCTGGAGATAGCACTAGTGTCTAGGAATGAAGAATGTAGTAAAATAGTTTGTCTCTCGGTTCCACACATGTAAGAAATTGAAGGTGGAGCATCATGTACCAGTAGGCTTTGTTCATCTTTTATAAGTTTCAGTGTGAATGTGGTACGGTATATCTATGTTCTTCATTATAAGACATTCATGTATATCAAGAGGTCATGACACTATCTAGGTGATCATCAACTGACTCACCATGTTGGCCCACTTCCTATTTGTAATATAGCAGGGTCTAGTAGAGATCTTGGGACACCTCTATGTGTATGATATTGGAATTCTACTTGGAGTACCCTGAACGATTTTCTCTAATCATGATTCCCATTTTACATCATGTATATGGAAGGGGTTTTGGGAGGCTATAACGACATAACATCATTTGAGCACCGCCTTCCATCCGCAGTCGGATGGCCAAACTAAGAAGACAATTCAGACCTTCGAGGACATGCTGTGTGCTTGCGTCATCAACTTCAATCGCATCTAATATGATCACTTTCCTTGGGTGGAGTTTTCTTAAAACAATAGCTATCAATCCACCATTGGGATTTCACCATATGTGGCATTGTATGAGGGACTTTGTAGACCACCTTTGTGATGGGATAACCAAGGGGGGTCAACACATTTGGTACCAGAGATGGTACGAGATACAACCTAGAAGGTGCAGATCATCCAGGAGAAGTTGAAGACAGCACAGAGTAGGACGAATTCTTATGTCGATAGGAGAAGTAGACCTCTAGAGTTTGAGGAAGGAGACCACATCTTTCCATGGGTCTCACCCCGAGGAGGTTTATTGAGATTTGGAAGAGGTGGAATTTTAACTTTGGTGTTCATCATACCCTTCTAGGTACTCAGTAGAGTTTGTGAGGTGGATTACTGCTTAAGTCTTCATCCTCAGTTGCACTGGGTGCACGACGTCTTCCACGTATCCCAGCTGAGGAGATACGTGAAAAAACCTTGTCATATCATCAGCTATAGGGAGTTGGATGTCGATGATGGGGTGATTTTTACAAATCTTCTTGTATATATTGAGCATCAATAAGAGATATTCCTTCGTGGGTGGTCGATTCTTCTTGGGTGTGTTCTATGGCAGCATAGGAACCTCCAGAAAAGCACATGGGAGTGGGAGTCTCAGATACGTGCTCAGTAACCTACCTTATTTTCCTAGGTTTTTGTGATCTAGATTTAGGGGGTGCAAATGCCTGAGGCAAGGAGTATGTAAACACTTGAATAATAGGGTAATTTCTATTAATTATATGGGAATTTTTACGAGTCTAAAAAAATTGACGGCACGTGATTCCGAGTCCCCGTGTGCCCAGGAAGAATTTTTAAACTTTTTTTCAGGTACGTTCAGTAAATGTGCGAGTGAGATTTTGTATCTTTTTAACCGGTTCTCTGAATTGAAATTTTACAGCACCGCTGTGATATAAACTCATGTATTCACTTAAAGAGACCCTCACCTAGATCGTAGTGGTCTGAGAGTGAAAGACGGTTTTTGTGTTTTTGGTAAAAATAATAAATAATTTTTTTTTAAAATTTTATGTTTTTTGAAACCTCCGATGTAGATGTTATAATGATGGGGACCACCTGATCTAAATCATCCCTCATTGGTTATGGTGGTGGGGACCACTCAAGCGTAAACCCTAGCAAATAGAATTCAAAAGTGGGGACCACCCGGACCATAAACCTCCTACGTAAATGTGGTAATGTCTCTGGATCATCATCCATTATAATTGTGCCGCACCCTATGATTAATTATTCCAAATAATGATTCCAATATAATGGTAACCACAATTAAAATGTTAAATCATATTTTATATTGGCACCTCAACCATTGAGAGAGGATTTTTGAGGTTGTAAAGGGAGATGGGAGAACTTGTGGAAGAGCTTCTCCAATGAATAACGCCAATAAAGAACTCTTCTAAATCAAAAAATCATTCTTCAAACTCTATAGAATGGTATATAATGGTGAATGAACGACAATTGTGGAAGTGTCATTGTCACTGAATTCATCTTTTTCCTCTCCTCAACGACGTCGTTGGGGGAGACAGGTTATAGAATTGAAAAACATTAATCCATCTCAGTTGCAGATAAACTTCAACATTAACATCTAGGTATGGTTTTAGATGTTTATGATTATATATTCCAATGTTCAGCCCTTCTAAAAAAATAATGTGGATCAAAACTATAATTTGATAATCCACATATTTTTTATTTTGCGGCATTTGGAATAATCATTGAAGAAGTATGTACGGTTTGACATTGTTCATTCATGATTTGGTTGACCCGCTTTCAACCACTCTAACACAAAGGGTTTGGGCTAAACAAATATTAACAGACCCCTCCGATGTTCTTCTTGAATTGTGTGTTCTTAGCAATTTAAGAAGGCATCTTTCTGCCATGATGGTTAATGGATGTGATGACTGGCACACCGGTGGTCGGGACAATGGTGAATGTGTAACAACGCCACCCCATGACCAACGTGTCGCCCACGACCTCTTCCACCCTATGGCCTCACACCATCCGTGGCCTCCACCTTCTGTAGCCCCCACCGTCCCCGGCCTCAGGCACCTTGGGGCCTCGCGCCATCCGCAGACTCGCGCTATCTGTATCCTATCTGCCATGGGGTTTCTGGTCCACCTTGCAACCTCGCCACCCTGCGGCCTCGTCGACATGTGAACCTCTATGCCGCCCCAAAACCTAGTCACCTCGTGACCATCTGTGTCGCCCCGCGGATGTCCGTGCAACACCATGGCCTCACTGCCACGCAGCCCTCTATGCCGTCCAGCGGCCTTTCCACCTTTCAGCCTCAGTAGCCTGGTGCCGAACACCGGCCCCCATGGACTTGCGCCCTGCGTTCCTCATAGCCCACTATGGCCCCGAACAACCCTCGCAGCCTCCACAGCCCCTGCGGCCTTCACAGCCCATGTGATCCTTGTGCCGCCAAGAATGGCCTAGCCGAGCCAACTTCAAAAAATTTTCTCTAACGACTATAACTTTGGAACTGGGCATCTGATTGATGAACCGCCAGCTGTGCTGGAATCCATGGAGTGAGATAGTTCATTTTAGTGTTCCCCACTAAAGATTTGGATAAAGTTGTAGTACAATATGTCTAGATTGAGCACTAATTCAACCAGGCCCTCGAGACTAATACACTAATAACTCACACACCAGGCATCTGATTCATGCATCGTCTATTGCGATGAGACCCCTATGATGTGGCGGTCCTTTGAGATACATCTTCCTTAGACTTCTTGGAAATTTTAACATCAAATAGTTGTTTTTGGAGTGGACCCTCCCAGAGACAGGAGAGCGTAGTGAGAGAACCATGTAGATGCCTGTGATGTGATCAATGAATAGTTATCATGTGTGGATCAGTAACTAGCGATCTTGTGTGGGTCAACACCAACAAATCCTGTGTCGGTCAGCACCGAGTGATCCTGTGTGGGTCAGCACCTATTAATCTTATGTGGGTCAGCACTGAGCGATCTTGTATGGGTCAGCAGTAGATCATCCTAATAGAGTAAGATTAATTAGTAGTTACATCTAATAATATCCACTACTGTACCTATATGAAACCTCACTACGGGAAAAATGGGTATTTGCGACGGGTTATTTGCGACGGGATTTATTCCCGTCGCAAATAGTCCCGTTAAAAACTTATTTGTGACGGGGGTCGTTACCCGTCGCAAATAAATAGGCTTTTGCGACGTGATTTCTTTCCCCGTCGCAAATAGTTTTCCCGCGAAGCGCGCCAAATCGCGGGAAAACTATTAGCGACGGGAAAGTCATCCCGTCGCAAATAACTGGCGGCAGTAAAAGGTATTTGCGACGTGAATATTTTCCCGTCGCAAATAACCGGCGGCGGTAAAAGGTATTTGCGACGGGAATATTTTCCCGTCGCTAATAGTATGTTATTTGCGACGGGTCCTGTCGCAAATAACTATTTACCAGTTGACCGTAATAAATGCGGGCTAAGGTATTTGCGACTGTACCCGTCGCAAATACTAGTATTTGCGACGGGACACCCGTCGCAAATGGGCCCGTCGCAACTAATCTAACCTATAAATACCCCCATCCGTTTTTTTTCAAATCATTCTCATTCTCTATCTTCTCCTGCTCTCAAACTTGTGCTTCTAAAGTTGAGTTTTTCTTCAGTTTAATTTTTTTCTTCGGAGCTGATATTAATGTTTTGAAGAACGATCAGAGCAGATCAATTTTCAAGGTATTTATGTTCATTTTAATTTAATATTTATTTTTAATTTTTTATTAGTTTCAATTATTCTTAATTAGTTGTAATTTAATTATGTTTATATTGTTTTCTTACTTAATAAATTTAAATTATTAGTATTGTTCATAGTTAATGGTAATTAGGAATAATTAGTAATAATTTTTAATAATTAAGAATAAATATTAATAATTAGTAATAAATACCAATAATTAGTAATAACAACATTATTACATTATTAGTATATTTTATTATTAATATTAAAATAATATAATTTTTTATATATATACAATTCTCTTTTCATCTGTGTGTTTACTGTCTTCACATGTATTATTTGTATGTGGAGATAGAAAACGCATAGATGAAAGGAGAATTGTATATAAATCAGAAAATTATATTATTTTAATATTAATAATAAAATATACTAATAATGTTATTATTTGTAATTATTGGTAATTATTCCTAATTATTGGTAATTATTTATTTAATTACTAATAATTAGGAACAATTATCAATAATTATCAATAATTAAGAATATTTAGTAATAATTAGTAATAATTACCAATAATTAGTAATAATTAGTAATAATTATCAATAATTAGTAATAATTAGTAATAATTACCAATAAGTAGTAATAATTAGTAATAATTACCAATAAGTAGTAATAATTACCAATAAGTAGTAATAATTATGTATAATTTGGAATAATTACCAATAATTAACAATAATTAGTAATAATTAGAAATAATTACCAATAATTACCAATAATTAGTAATAATTAGTAATAATTACCAATAATTGCCAATAATTACCAATAATTAGGAATAATTAGGAATAATTAGGAATAATTAGGAATAATTAGGAATAATTAGGAATAATTAGGAATAATTAGGAATAATTAGGAATAATTAGGAATAATTATCAATAATTAGTAATAATTAGTAATAATTAGGAATAATGAGGAATAATTATCAATAATTATCAATAATTAAGAATAATTAGGAATAATTAGGAACAATTATCAATAATTATCAATAATTAGTAATAATTAGTAATAATTCGGAAGAATTAGGAACAATTATCAATAATTATCAATAATTAAAAATAATTAGTAATAATTAGGAACAATTATCAATAATTAAGAATAATTTGTAATAATTACCAATAATTAGTAATAATTAGTAATAATTACGAATAATTGCCAATAATTACCAATAATTACCAATAATTACCAATAATTACAAATAATTAGGAATAATTAGGAATAATTAGGAATAATTAGGAATAATTAGGAATAATTAAGAATAATTAGGAATAATTAGGAATAATTAGGAATAATTAGGAATAATTAGGAATAATTAGGAATAATTAGGAATAATTAGTAATAATTAGGAATAATTATTTATAATTACCAATAATTACCAATAATTACCAATAATTACCAATAATTACCAATAATTACCAATAATTACCAATAATTACCAATAATTACCAATAATTACCAATAATTACCAATAATTACCAATAATTACCAATAATTACCAATAATTAGCAATAATTAGAAATAATTAGCAATAATTAACAATAATTAACAATAATTACAAATAATTACCAATAATTTGCAATAATTAGCAATAATTGGTAATAAATACCTAAAATTAGGAAAAATTAGAAAAAATTAAGAAAAATTAGGAAAAATTAGGAAAAATTCTCAATAATTAGTAATAATTACCAATAATTAGTAATAATTACCTATAATTAGTATTAATTACCAATAATTAGTAATAATTAGGAATAATTAACAATAATTAGTAATAATTACCAATAATTAACAATAATTAGTAATAATTAACAATAATTATTAATAATTACCAATAATTACCAATATTTAGTAATAATTAACAATAATTGCCAATAATTAACAATAATTGCCAATAATTACCAATAATTGCCAATAATTACCAATAATTAGTAATAATTACGAATAATTAGTAATAATTACGAATAATTAGTAATAATTACGAATAATTAGTAATAATTACGAATAATTAGTAATAATTACGAATAATTAGTAATAATTACCAATAATTAGTAATAATTACGAATAATTATCAATAATTACAAATAATTATCAATAATTACTAAAAATTATCAATAATTAATAATAATGTAACACCCCAAGCGTCTACGGTACGTTTCCCTTCGAATAATGCGATAGCATGTGTTGTACGCAACCTCGAGTTCTAACACACACCACAACTAATTAAACTAGCCGTTGTAAATAGTGATACCTACTTTTTGAAATCATATATATTTTATATTTCAAAATGGACTTCATTTTTGGATTCGGAATATCGAAATTATCCTAGGGTGAAATTTTGGTACTTTTCGGATAACTTTTATATTTTGATGAATAGTGAAAATTACTAAATTTTAATTCAAAACAACTTTTTTAATCAAAATAAGTAATAGTGATAAATTATGAATTTGAGTGGTTTTAAAGTATATTTAGAATATATTTTTACCATTTAATATAATTTTGGTCATTGGACATAATTTTACAATTAAACCGAACATAAACAAGTGTCAATCTTTTGGTAGTTATTATCTCTTAAAAACACGCTTTTTGTTTTGACAGCGGGAATTAATTTTAAATTAATTTCTGCCACTTCTGTGTTTTGAATTTATAAAAATGGATTCCATATTTGGAATCAGGATGTTCAAATTGTGTAAATAGGTAACTTTTATTTTTAGACATTTTGAATAATTACTGCGGTAAATATTTTATTTACCATGGTTAAGGGTAAATCCGGTAAATAAGGGTTAAAACAATAATATTATAATAATACTAAATTACCCTAAAACGTGTCTTAACCCTATTGGTTGATACATAGTCGACCATGGGAATCTTTGGGTCTATTTTGGGACCCCATGGATCCACTTGTAAGTGATAATGACACTTTATTTTAATTAAGTCAAAATGAATACAAAAATGACACAAGCATATATCTTTTAGAACAACAAATTTTACATAGGGTTATACATGTTGGATTTTCGATTATAAATATTCATTAGAAAGATAAAAAGATTTCTACATAATGATATTTTATTTATAATTTTTAGACATTAAATAAGTTATTTTATTTATGACACAATGATGATGCAGTAATTACTATAATAGTGAAAAATTAAAATAATTGATATTATAAATACCCAAATAAATATAATATGAAACTTTTAATGAATTAAACTAATTTTCTAGGCTAATATGATATATTAGAATTGATTTAATGGACTTTTTTCCAAGTAATCAATCTGTTATGAGTTTCAAAAAAATCAACTATTGAATAGTGTCAAAATTGACATAAAAGAGTTCTTAAAACAAATATTATATTATTAATTGATATTAAATTCCTAAAAATCTAAGGTTCGGCCAAGAGACTTATATTATGATAGGTTAATCATTAATGGACCACTTGGGGGTCGCTTGGATGTATATAGTAAGTTTATTAACCATAATATATAAAAATACAAAGAGACATTGTAAAAGTGAAACTAATTAACTTAGAGTTAATACTTAAAGATAAGGTTAATATAAGTACCTAAACCTGTCTAAATTCTATTTTATGAGTTGTTTTCGACCTATCCCCACCTCATCCTTTGAATAGTCAACTTTGGAGCTTTTAGAAACCGAATATGAATTTATTATAAATTAATATTTCTAGCTTTTCCAAAGGTGCCCCTCACCCCTCTTATAAAAGGGCACTCCTCCTTCTCATTTCTTCACACCTTCAAAGCCTTTTGGTTCGGCCAAACTCTGCCCTAATAATCTCCCAACATCCCTCACTACAACCTAGAGGCCTTAGTTTGATCAGAAATCCATCCTAAGGAGCCCTTTTGATCAAATCAAAAGGAAGAACCCGAAGAAGAGGTAATGATTTCACCACCCTTTTCTAAGTTCATTTCTTCTTCCACTTCTTCTTCCTTTGTTCTTACCATTCTAAAATAATAACTCCAGTATCTCACATATACTGTGATGTTATTATAAGTATGGTACAACCATATTCAGTATTCTATCCACCCTTTGAATAACATGTCACCATACGTGCGTACGTACGGCTTACCGTCTCCACGTCGTGGTGTAATTGTTATTCAATATAATATTATTTGGATGGGTATAATAATGATGTGTAACTCATGTAAATAATAAATATAACATGTTAATGATTCTGTATATATGATATACCATTCATTTATATATTATTTTAATATCAAAAGAATGATATTGTCGCTCGTGCGTACGTACGGACTACCATATCCACGAACGCGATTAGATTAATTCTCCATCGTATCCATTCAAGTATAATTATCATTTTATGATTTAAAAATGATGTTTAAGGACTTGATATCATTCTGGATATGAATAAGATACAACAAACATGGCTTATGTAACAAAACATATAAAAGAAAATGAGTAAGTTAACACCCGAAACGATGATAATTCTAAGATATTATTAATAAATCAATGTTAAAAGATCATATATGATATCATATTAATATATATGATTCTTGTATAATTTAATAACAATTATTTCACCATTATACAGGAGGTTAACCTACCCCAACCAAGGAAAAGTACAAGGTAAGGGTTATTTCACAATCTCTTCATTATCTGAGGTTGTTTATATGTAATAATCTACTGGGATCTCTTTATCATCCACATCCATGTTTCTTAAAAATGTATTTCAAAACATTTTTACTATTTACAAGAATATGGGTTAAAGTCATTTATACCCTTTTTTGACTTTTTATAAGAGGTTTATAAAGGAATCTTTCCGTCGTTTTCAAAACAAGGTCCTTTTTAACCTTTTCGACAGAATTGAGTTAAGAATGTTTTTTTAACTTATACGGCGGGTGCGGTTATTTTACGCCGTTATAAAATCTTCAAAGCTTTCCTTACAAGCTTATAAGAATATTTTCAAAGAAAATGTTTTATTTTATATGGATCTTAAATTATTTCAAAATAAAAGGAGATACTTCTTTAAAAAGAATTTTGATTTCATCTATGTCAACATCCTTTGATGGATTTTAAGATTATTTGAAGTTGATTTATTATGATAAAAAACTTCTATATTGTATTGAAGGTTTTGTGATATGTTTGACTGTGGATGTGCTATTTTTATACCATTCATAGTTTATGGTGAAATTATTGACATTTTGTATGCTAGTTTTAATACGAATGTTTATGTTATGTTTAAACCTTTTCATATGGGAATGCATTGGACTTAATAAGTGACGGGTGGAGCCCGCTATAGCTCCTCGATGCATCGGTAGGTCTCATGAGACAAACTAGTGTCTTGGCACAAGGCCTTGACAAAATCTTATTTGTAGTCTTGGCACGAGGCCTTGGCTATGTGGTTATGATAGTCTGGCATTATGCATTCCAACATTATGAAAGTGGTTATTGATTTTTGCATGTTATTATTCGATTAGTAGAATATCCATGTGAATAAGTAAATGGCATTATTTCATTTTATTTATGCCATACTATGTTAAATGTTCAAGTTTAAAAGGCTTTTGTTTTTGTTATACATTGCCTTAAATGTTTATTTTTATTTATGAAAGTTTCCTCTATATTGTTATCCTTACTGGGCATTTGAGCTCACCCCTTTTCTATGTTTTATTTTTCCCAGGTAGTGAAGAAGTAAATTATGAATGACTTGCAGGGATATTATGAGGGGTTAATAGTGTGGATATGAAGACTTTTTTGTTGTAGTAGTTTTTCACTTTGAAATGTAATGTAAAACATTATGATTATACCTAGTGTTTCCAAGGCTACTAAACCAATCGGTCTTCCGGGATTTGATCTTTCTTGTGATCATGCCAATGTTATGTAATTAATGCACCGACTCTGGGTAGCTGGGGTCGGGGCGTTACAGTTGGTATCAGAGGAAGTTTAGTACAAACCTTGGAAGCTAGATTTAGATAAACTCTGATTAGAGCACGTAGACTTAAGATGAACTTTGAGGATTAGTATAGAAGAACTTCCTAGAATTTTGGTATTGTAGAGATTTTGTGAGTTTTCCGAGCAATACATCCCTGTCTGGATACGAGCAGGTAGAGGCGGCTCTGGCACAGATGTACCTAGGGGTAAAACCCGAAAACACCGCTTTGAGCTAGACTCGAACGGGAACTGGTGCACGACAACGGGCCTTGCTGCACTCTTGGTTACGACACTCCCGGGGGATATGCTTAGGATAACTCTCATTTTCTTTAAAAATCATTATGAAGGGTTTATGAGTATATACTTCCTCAAAGAAAACATTTTTATGATTATGGATTATATCCATAAATAGTTCAATTTATGTTAAGTATTTTATAAGTATGGGATTATGTATTTTGATTCATAAACTCATCTAGTTTATGCCATTGTTTAGAAATGGCACCTAGTGTAAGAAATGGAAACCGTATCAATGCACGCACTCCATGTAGGGATTGCCCTCCTGCTCAAGATAATTATAGTGGGGCTGGTGAAGCAACTGGTGCTGATCAGCTAATCACCGTACTGGGACAACTTACTCCGGTTATGAATAATAACCTTACCCGTATGGAGCACCCTGATCCGCAGCGTGGAGGATCAATGTTAGATCGATTCATGAGACAACAACCACCAATGTTCAATGGGAGTTGTTTCGGTGCGGATGTGTGTCGGGTTACGCTGTTCCGCCAGGACGCGTTCGCGCGTGCACCCGTCAACCCGAGGGGATGGGCGCGCGGCTTGTGGTCCCGCAGTCCCGCTTTCCAAGGGCGGGCGGCATCCGTCCCTTATTCAGGGGCGTCTGCTCCTTGATCGAAACCGGGATGATGGGATGTCGGCTTCTCCTTCCTTGGACGTCTCCTCGGAACTTGTCGCCTAATCCGGGTCTCCCTCATAGACTTAAGAATGTTCGTGAATCTCGTTCCCGGCGCCATATCTTCATGGACACCGGTTAATTACGCTGCTTCCGCCCGGACGTTCCAAGGAGTCTGGGCGGGGCAGCAACCTGCGGTGAGAAGGCCGGGTGGCTCTGGGTGCTGGGGGCGTGTCGTAACACTGCGGCTCTGCACGTCTGTCTTCCGTCCCTAATAGGGCTTCTCGAAGGCACGATGGCCTGAGGCATCCCGTACTAGGTGCGGGGAACTGTGTCACCTGAGGTTTTCCTCAGCTTCCCGTGTTTAACACGGGGTATGCCGCGAGTTTAACGTCCAGCGGGGACGGCATCGGACCGATCAACACGAAAAGTGGATCAGATGACAGAACCCCTTGCGGGGAACCTCCGACGCTGGGGCCAGCACATGGGCGGCTTCCCAAGTAACGTGGAGTGAAGTGAAGTGGCATGACCCCACCGGGATGTGGCGGCCCGGGTAAGGATCAGGGTGGATGATGGAGTAAAGAGCTTGGACCCCAGAGGGGCTTCCTACGTACCGCGCGTTAACACGGATCAAAGTCAACGTAGTTCGGGCATACAGTTTAACGTCATGCTGGACGTCGGCAAGCCGACTCACGAAGAGGTCGAGGCCGCCGGGCGGAGGATTGAACCGAACCACCTCGCACGGAGGGGGGATGGAACGGCCGGGTGGATCACAGTTTCACGTCATGCTGGACGATAAAAGGGGAAATGGAAAAGGGGGGCTGTGGGGAGGCACCGTGGAGATACACACGGGCAGTCTTCCACAGGGGCGGATTCATAGGTGAATCAACGCAAGCGTGAACCCTGGAGGGGTCCACTGATGGACGAACGGACGTAAATACGACCGGAACGACCAGGTGGTGGGCTTGGGCCTCAGGGAGGCTTCCTACGTACCCTGTATAGAAGACAGGGATCAAAGTCCACGTAGTTCATTCTGTCAGGACTTACGCACTTGGGGCGGCCCGGATACTGCAAAACTCAGTTGGAAGGGACTTGGACCGAAAGCAAAAGACACCTCGATCCCAGTCAGACCCTCTACTGGCTTCGGCAGTGGGGAGGTGCAATGGAGATACACATGTGCAGCCTCCCACGAGAAACTAGGGGTTTGTAATACCCTGCCCCCGTAGGGAAAAGCCACTCCCATTAAATCGTCCCAAAAGGGGGACAATCCCGACATCCCTGCAGAGACGAGCGGGTGGGGGCCACGTCCAAACCGGGGGAGACCCTGCGTGCGGAGCACGGGATCAGGTTGCGGACGGTTTAGCGTCTTGCCAGACGAAGTACAGTTTAACGTCATGTGTTGAGGACGAGGCACTTGGCAGTTTAACGTCTTGCAGCACGGACGATGTACAGTTTAACGTCGTGCAGGACGTATATGCAGTTTAACGTCATGCTGGACGAGTATGCAGTTTAACGTCATGCTGGACATAGGTGCGTGTCACTTCGCGCAAGCCTGGAGGGCCGCACGGGAAGACAACGCACGGTGCGGGCACCCGGGATGAGAATCATCGGGTGCCACACAGGCGGGTAACCTTAGGAGGTCAACGGGGACGACCCTGGCAGCTTGCGCGCAAAAAGGAAGCTCTGCGCGCAATACTGCGGGCCGGCGCGCAATCGGGGCGGCTGGCGCGCAATTGGGCCAGCGCCTTGCGCGCGGATGCTTGAGATTGCTCACACCGGGCTTCGGATAGCGCGCGGGGGCAACGGCTCATTCTTTAACGAATGGCCACTTGAAAGAAGGGGGGTGCGCGCAATCAGGCCGGATTGCGCGCACCCCGGGGGCAATTGCGCGCAAGCGGGTTCTTTTGCGCGCAAAGGCCTTAGGGTGAGTTTTTATTCAAATGAAAGGAGCCAGCGGGGATTGCGCGCGAAGGCGGACCCCGAGGCTTTCTTGCGCGAAAGAAAGGAGGTTACCTGAAGTTCGTCATTGCGCGCGGAAGGGGTTGAATTGCGCGCACGGGAGACGTTTCGACTTCCAGCAACCTTTGAAACGTTGGGGGTCGCCTTGTATTTATAGGCAACCCCGGGCGCGGAATCCAGGGTGCGAGCGCGAAATTCTTCTCGCGGGCGCGGAATCGGGCGCGGCGCGTAAGGGAGTCGCGCGGACCCGCGGCGCGCAGAATTGCGCGCCGGACCGGCGCATTGCGCGCATCCCGGGGGGTTTGCGCGCGGAACATCCCCTTTGCGCGCGTGCCTCTGAAATTCCGCGCAAGGCCTCCGGGCCCTCCGAAACATCCTTCCGACTCCAAATATGACCTCGCTTTCCGCATCCGGAGCTTCGTTTGGGAGCAACGGACTTTTCCGGCGTCTACAAAAGCCCCCCCTCGGAATCTGATCGGCGAGAGGTCGCAACGATCGGGTTCCGAGGGAGACGCCGGAATGCCGAAGTTTTGGGCGGCGCGGGACTTAGGCGCGCAAAAAGGGGCACCGGTCGCGAAATTCGCCGCTGCGGTCGCGCAAAGCGCTTTCCGCGCAGCGCGGGCCCGGCCTCGCCTATAAATAGGGGCGCTGGGTCCCGCGTTCCGTACTCTGGCCTTCCGCGCGATAAGCTCCAAAGCTCTCGTGCGCGAAATTGCCTCTTCCGGTCGCGAAATTCGCCCGATCGGCACGCAAAACCGTCCGGATTTCGCCTGTTTTTGCGCGAAACCCCGGAACTTTGCGCGACAGTCTTCCCAATTGCGCGCCGTCCGCTTGGATTGCGCGCCAACCTTCAAACTTTTCCACCAGCCTCGTCCGATCCCGCACTCTTCATCCCTTAACCCGCACGACTCCCGAAACTTCTGAGATGGCCGCGCACAGAGGAAATGAGGGGGATGCCGCCACTCGCAGAGCTGAGATGGCGACGAACGAGGAGGTTTACGGAGCCAAGGAGATTGTTTCCAACAATCAATCCTTGTTCGACTTACTAACGCCGGGCCAGAAGACATATCCACTGTCGGACAACCTGCCGCTCTGGAACTTCGGCATCCTCGATGAGGTTCCGGTGCCAGGATTCGAGGTTGATGCGCCGCGAACCTGGGTGACTCGGGAGGACGAGCTTCACCGCTATAACATCACCAACAATGGGCATCCTGCCAGGGAAACCAGACACTTGGATGTCTACGTCCTGAACCCGAGGACGCGAACCATTGATGGGGGTGAGCCTACAGCGGAGAATTCTCCAGCCCTCTACTCGAGCACATACCGTCAGAGTGTCACTGACGACACCAAGGGCTGGCTGAAGGACTGGGACTTGCGATCCGGGGGCAACTTTACCAGTGAATGGGCCTGGGCGTTCTGGGTACGCCACACTTGCGATCACTTCGCAGAGGAGCTGCGGTACATCGGCCTGTTCGAGGCGGTGTGGACGTCGCAGTTCCACTTCTACCAGCAGTCTGAGCTCGGGCCGGAGCTGTTCACTCGCTGGTCCCCGGATACCAACACCTTCCATCTTCACCATGGGGAGGTCGACATCGGTCTCTGGGACATCCACTGCATCGGAGGTATCCCGCTGGAGGGCTACCAGTACGATGAGTTTCTGCCACCGAAGAACATCTGGGAGGACAGGTCACGGACTCCCATTCTGACCTGGCATCTTCTTGACCTGGCTACGCAGCGGCTCGGGATCCAAGACTTCCAGAAGGACATAGCCTACAAGGATTGGTTCGGCCAGTTCCTGGAGCATGACCCGGCGGTCAAGATGCCAGGCAGGGGGAAGCGGTGCCCGACCGCAGCTCAGAGGAGCCGGAACGGGTCGTACTGGCGGGTCCTGGAGACGGGCGATTACCGCTCATGGGGGTACCGCGTCATCGAGGCCCGGGACCCGAACGTCCGGTACGCGGCGTTCCTGGCCGCCTTTCTGAGCGGGTGGCTCCTGCCAGTGCGGGATGCGAGGATGGGCGTCCGTCCGGCGACGCTGGCGATGGCGGGCGCCATGGCTGCCAATAAGAGGTACAACCTCGGGGTCCCAGTACTGGCGAGGCTGTATGCCATTCTGGGACGCATCTCACGAGGGGGGTCGCCACGAAGGATCTGTGGGCCCTTTCAGTTCTTCCACGGCTGGGTGGCTGCTCACCTTGGTGGGTATACGTTCCCAAATGCCATCAGTCCTCCGGGCAACGGCCTGCGACCCTCCCTGCTGAACATTGCGGGGGTCGCTCCGATGACCCTCAGTGAGGAGGGCGTGAGGGTTCGGATTGGAAATCATGCCAATTTCAACTTCAGCCCGTTCCCCACTCCCGTCGGCCAGATGATCGACAACGGACAGGGCCCGCTGGAGCAGCATGAATACTTCCTGAACATGCGGGGCGGGGTGCTCGTGGCTCGGATCGACGGGAAGGTGATCTGCGAGCCTTACGTGCCGACCCGGTTCGCCAGGCAGTTCGGGTGCCTTCAGCGGATGCCGAAGAGGGTATTCACTGCTGTCCGGGAGGAGACGAACCCCGGCGTCCTTCGCCAGATGTGGCTGATGTTCGTCGCCTTCGGCTCTGGCGACGTCATCACCCTCCCTCCTACCGGAGTTAACGCAGGCTTGGCAACCGAGTACGCCGAACACTGGGCCATCGCGTACCCTGAGGGGCTCTTGCGGAAGCTAGTTCGGCGGCTCGAGGCTACCCGTGCGGAGACCGGGCGTCAAGGAAGGAGGCGAGGCGCCGCCACACGGGGGAGAACGGAGGCGCGCCAAGCAGCGGAGCCGGCGCGGGCAGGGACTTCGGCGGCAGGCGCATCGCAGGCTGCCGCCACGACCTCGGCGCCCAGAGAGGGGGCACATGCGGCGGTCGAGGAGCGGCCCGGGAAGCAGGTGAGACGTCTGCTCGAACCCTCCCACGATTCAGTCTTCCCGGCGCTGTGGTCGGCCTGGATGACCCTGCGGCAGTCACTGGGGACCGACGTCATCTGGCGAAAGATACTCAGAGAAGGAATCTATCTGCCAGAGGTCGGGCGCCTCCAGATCACCGACAGGGTGGACTTCAACCGGCAATATGCATATCTGACGGCCATGGACGAGTACGCGCGCCAACGTGGTCAGCGTGCGGAGCCATCCCTTCTGGTGAAGGTGATGCTCGGTCTCGAGCCCGCTCCGGAACAGATGCCGCCGGAAGAAGATGACAGTAACGACTCCGAGGAGGAGGAGGAGACGGGGGAGGATGAAGGCTCCGAGGGAAGGTCCCATCGGGGGAGCCCACGGGAGAGCGGCGAGGTGGCCGGCTCTGACAACGTTGATGTCACTGAGCTCCTCGAGGTCCGCTTCTATCCCTACTCAACTTGCTTCATCCATTCTCTTATGCAGCTTCTAACCCGTTTCTCCATCCTTCTCAGGAGCACACGGACGTCGGTCAGGCGTCCTCAACAGGAGTAGGAGAGGCGCCAGCAGGACAAGGCGGGGGCCAGGCACCCATTATCGAATTGACAAGCGCTAAGGGGTCCCCTGCTGCAACTGTTCCTGCGGAGACCGGGGTAGCGGAAGATGATGCTCCGAACTCCCGTAAGTCTCCCTACTTTACTGCTGGTGCTTGCCATTGACGATCCGTGACTAACCATGGCATGCCCTGCGCAGTGATCTCAACATCGGAGGCTCGTCGGGTTGCCGAACCCAGGCCATCTACGAGTGGACCAGTGGTGGACATGCCGCTTGCTCCGGAACAGGCTTCCCAAACCGAGCCGGCCCCACCAACTGCTGATCAAGGGGCTGCGGGCGTCGGCGGTGCTGCCACAGGAGAGAGGTTGGGGGCTGACGAGGGTGTCAGCGCCGCTGGGGAGAGAGAAGAAGGTTGCCCGGATGTTGGGGAACCTATCCCTCGTGAGGACCTCCCAGGGGCGGACCCTGCAGCAGACCTGCTGGCTGCCTTCCCTGCCTACCGGCCTGCCGACCCAGAGGAGATGGATGACTCGGACGCGGAGGCGGTCGAGGATAGCCGGGTAACGCGACGCAGGGGGTGGAAGTGCATCCAGCGCTTCCTCAAGCGAGACCCATCGGAATGGCTGGGGCGCATGGGATCACTTCAGACCTGGCTGCGCTTCCTGTGTGCCGGGGGAGCTGATGCTCAACGCCTCCATCTGACGGTCCGTGATTTCATGGCCGAGAAGATGCGCGAGAGCCGCCGGCGTGCCGACGTCGCACAAAGTCGGGACATGTCGGAGAGCACGCAGGCGCTCATCGCGGCAGAGCAGGAAGTCCGGCGCCTCGAAGGGCAGGCGGCAGAGAAGGAGGCCTTCGTCGCAGCATGTACCGAGCTTGTGGAGCAACTATCGGCACAACTGATCGACGCTCAGGTACAGCTGACGGAGGCGGGCCAACAGATGGTCACACTCCAAGTCGAGCGGGAGCGTGCACAGGCCAGGATTGACGAACTGCGTGCTGCGACCGCCGACGAGGAGAGGGCACGCAGAGAACGAGAAGCAGCCCTGGAGGCCGCCAGCCAAAGGGTAGCGGCATTAGAAAGACTCATTCAGCACGCTAATCCCTAAGGGCTGTTTTTTGCCATTCCCAGAACATTTGCTTCCGCTACTTAATATTTTGATCCACTTGTATGAATCGCCATATTTATCTGCGTCTTTTGGTTTAACATGCTCAACCACAATTCGTTGTCTTGCGGGAGTGTTAACCAAGCATCAGGCATCCATAATTGGGCCTGGGTTTCTGGAGAAAAGAGGGAGGCCATTCCTGGGAAAGGAGACCTCAGACCTAACCAATGTATCGTCCCCCAACTTGTTCCAACACACGAGCGGGACAACGCTAGGGGCGTTTAGATTTTATCCGAACATAGGGAAATGAGAAAGGGTGAATCGCGTGTCCCGAATCCAGACATCCACAACGATCGGCCTTCCAGGAAATGCCCAAGACGGTAGGCGGACAGTGGATCGACCATAACAACTGCAATAGACGGACCGAAAAAGGCCATCATTCATATTGCAGGAGGCGGACCACATGTCATCATGAATACCGCTTTGGGGTTCCTTCAGACACAAGGGTGGAAAATCCAGATCAACAGGGCATGCGAAGCGTGGGGCGAAGTGACGATTTGTTCGGACAGAATCCAACGCTCTCAAAATTGCGCCACCGTGGGGAAAGCGTATTGGGCGGATGCACTAATCTGGCCGTGAGTCACCTCAATTCTCAGACAGCACCTCTCTGACGAGGAAACTGTCGCTTCCCATCATTGCGATGGGGCATCCCGAGCTGAATCGGGGAGAATATCACAACTGCACCACTCTACCCGAAGTCAGGCCAGACGGCCGGCGATGAGGAGGGGAGGGACTTATCGATCCCTGAGGCTGGACCCGAGTCGAAATGTCCGGGAGTTCCTACGTACTCCATCAGGCTGGAGATCAAGCCACACGTAGTTCTGTGAGTGCAGTTTAACGTCATGCAGGACGTAGGACCCCATTTGGGGTAGATCTTAGTTTAGGGTCTTAGAGCTCGGACCATAAGGGCTGGATCTTAGTTTAAGGTCTTAGAGCTCGGACCATAAAGGTGGAGGATCTTAGTTTAAGGTCTTAGAGCTCGGACCATAAGGGCTAGAGGATCTTAGATTAAGGTCTTAGAGCTCGGACCATAAGGGCTAGATCTTAGTTTAAGGTCTTAGAGCTCGGACCAGAAGGGGAGATCTTAGTTTAAGGTCTTAGAGCTCGGACCATAAAGGGGGGATCTTAGTTTAAGGTCTTAGAGCTCGGACCATAAGGGGAGATCTTAGTTTAAGGTCTTAGAGCTCGGACCATAAGGAGAGATCTTAGTTTAAGGTCTTAGAGCTCGGACCATAAGGAGAGATCTTAGTTTAAGGTCTTAGAGCTCGGACCATAAGGAGAGATCTTAGTTTAAGGTCTTAGAGCTCGGACCATAAGGGGAGATCTTAGTTTAAGGTCTTAGAGCTCGGACCATAAGGGGAGATCTTAGTTTAAGGTCTTAGAGCTCGGACCATAAAGGGGGGATCTTAGTTTAAGGTCATAGAGCTCGGACCATAAGGGGAGATCTTAGTTTAAGGTCTTAGAGCTCGGACCATAAGGGGAGATCTTAGTTTAAGGTCTTAGAGCTCGGACCATAAGGAGAGATCTTAGTTTAAGGTCTTAGAGCTCGGACCATAAGGAGAGATCTTAGTTTAAGGTCTTAGAGCTCGGACCATAAGGGCTCAAAGCACGCCACATCGTGGTCATATCCCCTGGATATGCGAAGATGCACTGAGGGATAGTGTCAAGAGTGTCGAGGTTTCGCCTGGTCAGAATGGGAGGTGGAAAATGTGAATCATGCGGCCATTCACTCGAGGACCGGGAGCACCGGCGTGACGATATGAGAATACTGCCGACCGTGGCGGAAAAGCAGCATCAACATCGCACCAACCGTTGGTGGAATGAGGCAGCAAACGAGCATCGACCGCTCAATCGCAGGATTTATATCGATTTGCTGCCCGAGGCCATTGGGGGTACCGGCCCGAGTCGGTGGGAGAGCACTGAGGCATTGTGTCCGAACCGTTCACGGGGGCTCCACCCAGGGCGTAGACGATGGGTCCGAATGAAAGGGAGCACGAAGCCTGAAAAGTGGAGGAAACCTGACCAAGCGGATCCTGACCCTCCTGGCAATAAACCAGAGTACTCTTGACACCGGTGGACCACGGCAAGGGGTCGGGGAACACGCCTTGAGGGTGACCTGAAGGCGGCAGATTCCCCAGAGAAGGGGGAATCTCTAAGAGGTGGGGGGCTGGACCCGAAGTTTCAAACATCCGGGCGTTCCTACGTATCCCATAAGGATGGGAATCAAGCCGCACGTAGTTCTTGAAGCGCGGTGCAACACAATCGGGCACCAGCGTGGGGAAGAGTGCGGGTCTGACCCTCGCACACAAAAGGAGCGGCATTTGATATTTCTTGTTTGTCCTTAAAGATGAATGGTTTTTCTTTGTGCGGCGACATGCCCGTGATTGAGAAATCTCTGGCGTCGCCACAATAATCAAGCCATGGAAGGCATTGATGAATGGCGTGGTCATTAACCAGCGCCCAACATGAGTGTCCCCTGAGGAGGACATCACGATGCAGTGCCGTTTCTCGTCGGGCGGCCAAGACGATCACAGTTTACGGTCGTGTGGTAGGACCAGACAACACAGTTTAAGGTCGTGTGGTTCGGACCATGGAGGAATCCGCTTACCGCGGTACGGCGGACACGGCGGAGGTGGGAGCATACCCAGCCCTGCGGTCACGCACGATTCCAGGAGAAGAGTCTTGGGATGGGGGTCTGCGTATGTCCATCACCCGAGGGGCAGAGATGCTAGCCTCCAGATATACTGGGCCCAGAACGCAATTGTTCGGGCGACTCCCTCCTCCTTATGGGGACGAGGGTCCAGCTACGCATGGCCCTTAGGGAGGATATCTGCATATATCCTTGGTGCTCAGATCATGGGAGCCTCGAACGACATCATTACCCTGGTTGGTCTGCCTAACGTGTAGAGGCGTACCGGAGGTCGGTATGAAGAGAGTGTCAAGATCCCACTACAACGCACAAAGGCGGAGTGTGATGAGGACTGCGCAACCAATGTTCAGAGCCCGAGAGAGCTGACATGGCGATCAAGGACGTTGCTGACGCATTCGCAACACAACATCCGATCGCGTCAGCCTAAGACGGGGCAAGCAAACGAGCATCAACCGCTCAATCGCAGGATTCATATCGATTTGCGGCCCAAGACCCGCCGGTAAATCGACCCGGAGCGGTGGGAGAGCACTGAGGCATCGTACCCAGACCGCTAACGAGGATCCCTTTGAGTGAAGGCTCGAACAAGAGGAAGCGCGAGGCCTGACAAGCAACACAGGACTTGTCGGGATTGAATCTGACACTACGAGTCATAGACCGAAGCACCCCAAAACATGTTAACAGATCTCCGGAAAGGGTCGGAGGACTCACCCTGAGAGCAACCGAAGGGGGGCAGGTCCCCGTGATCAACCAAGAGACGGGGCTGGACCTGAGACACAAGCGTCCAGGCGGTCCTACGTATCCCATAAGGATGGGAATCAAGCCATACGTAGTTCTGGAAAGGCAGTTTAACGTCATGCAGGACGATGAGGGGTGTGAGGTAGTCCCACACACGGGGGAGGCGTACGGCGCGGCCAGTAGACCGACGCGAATGAGGACATAATCCCCCGCTCACGCGATACGCCTCGCACAAAAAGGAGGGGAACTGGGGCCAGAGGCCCAACGCGGGATAGGGATTCCCGGGAAATGGGGCTGGGCCTGAAACATGATGTCCAGGCGGTCCTACGTATCCCATAAGGATGGGAATCAAGCCATACGTAGTTCTTGAAGTGCAGTTTAACGACATGCAGGACGATGAGGAAAAAAGAAGGGGGGAGCAGAAGGCATCCCCAAACGTGGAGGGGGGCGTACAGCGTGACGAACAAACCGACGTGAATGAGGGCATAGCCCCGCACTCACACCATACGCCGCACACCCCGGGGCAACTGGGCCAAGGGCCCGAGATGGGATGGAAATTCCCGAAGGATGGGGCTGGGCCTGAAACACGAGGGTTCAGGCGGTCCTACGTATCCCATAAGGATGGGAATCAAGCCATACGTAGTTCTGGAGAGGCAGTTTAACGTCATGCAGGACGAATGCTGAACAGTTTAACGTCTTGTAGCTCGGACGTAGTGCAGTTTAGCGTCATGCGGGACGAAGCACTTGGCAGTTTAACGTCTTGCAGCGCGGACGAATGCTGAACAGTTTAATGTCTTGTAGCCTGGACGAATGCAGTTTAACGTCGTGCAGGACGTGGTGACACTCAGGCAAAGTATTGCTTGAGGAACCTAGCGTTGGTGGGAGGAGTGACACGCTCACCATCCATAGTCGCTAGGGAGTACGCGCCATTGGGATAGACCTTGTGGACAACAAAAGGTCCCTCCCACTTGGGCTCCAACTTGGGCGGCTTCCTACCGGGGATCATCGGTGCTCTTAGGGCTAGCACTAGATCACCCTGTAGGAAGGAGCGGAGGCGAACCTTCTTATTGAAAGCTCGAGCCATCCTGCTTTGATGCCTCTCCAAGTTGTGCAAAGCGCGAAGTCTATTCTCATCCAGTGCTTCCAACTCGACTAGACGGGCTTCAGCAACTCTGTCCGGCGCTTGCTGGTCGTAGACCGCAGTGCGCAAGGACGGTAACTGGATCTCGATGGGCAGGACGGCCTCAGCTCCATACACCAGGGAATAAGGGGTCATCTGGGTGGAATTGCGAGTCGTCGTCCGATAAGCCCAGAGGGCGTTGGGGAGCTTGTCCGGCCAACTCTTCTTGTTCTGACCAACCATCTTTTGCAGAATGTTAGAGAGGGTTTTGTTAAACGCCTCGATCTGTCCATTCGCCTGCGCATGATAGCGAGATGTATGGTTCGAGCGGATGTTATACTTGGCGTACAACTTCTTCAACTCGGCTGCTCGGAAATTGGTTCCGTTATCCGTGAGGATAGCGTGAGGCACTCCAAATCGATAGATGATGTTGGAGGTCACGAAGTCAGCGATCGAACAGGATTTGACCTCTCTGAGCGGAATCGCTTCTGCCCATTTGGAGAAGAAGTCCGTGGCGGTCAGAATGAACCGGCACTGGCGAGCTGTCGCCGGCGGGTAAGGTCCCACAACGTCCAGTCCCCAGACTGCAAAGGGCCAGGAATACCTTGTGGTATGGAGAGGCTCCGGCGGCCGATGCACAAAGTTCGCGTGAACCTGGCACGCATGGCACCTCCTGGCGTACTCGATGCAGTCATGGATCATAGAGGGCCAGAAGTATCCCAACCTCCGAATCTGGTGGGACAGCTTCGGCCCAGTTTGGTGGGCGCCGCATGAACCAGCATGAACCTCTTGCATGACTCGTGGGATCTCAACTCCCTGAAGGCAACGGAGGAGAACACCATCAAATCCGCGTTTGTAGAGGATCTGCTCCAGGCCGGGACTGCTCTGGAGGACGAACTGCGATGCGCGGCGTCGAACTCGCTCGCGCTCGGCCCGATCTGACGGATGAATGCCATGTTGGAGGTACTCAACCAAAGGCGTCCTCCAATCAGGGGCTGATCCGACTGCTATATCTGGGGTACTCGGGGCTCCGGGCATAGGGGCAACCGTGGTGAGATTACTTACCAACGGGCCGCGATCTTCTTCCGGGATAACGGGAGCGATGAGCCTGCGGCGCGTCACGCGGACGATCAGGTTGTCCTGTTCAGGTTCCGCAAGTGACGCAGCCAGGCTGGCCAAAGCATCTGCTCGACCGTTCTGCGACCGGGGAATATGGACAATTTCTGGCCGAGAAGGGAACCGGGCCATCAGAAGGAGGGTGCACTCCAACAATGGCACAAGTTCCGGCTTCCTGACAACATAGTCGCCATTGATCTGCTTAATGACCAGCTCGGAGTCCCCTTTCACACACAGATGGGGCACGTCGATCTCGAGAGCTAACTCGAGGCCGGTGATGAGGGCATGGTATTCCGCCTCATTGTTGGTACAGCCCTCTGACAACAGGAAAGAGTATGGCAGCACGGCTCGCTCCGGGGTAATGAAGACGATACCCAAGCCCACTCTGTTGAGCTTAGGATTATCGAGTCTCCTACCGGTGGGGCTCCGGGAGGCACCGTCAAAGTGCATCTGCCAGCATGGATCGGCTCGATCAACCGAGAGAATGGTCTCATCAGGAAAGCCTAGATCCAGCGGCTGATCCGCGGAGGTCGGGTGAGCGGCCAGAAAGTCTGCCAACGCTTGCCCTTTGATGGCCTTCTGAGACACATACCTGATGTCGAACTGCTGGAGAATCACAGCCCACCGCGCTAGACGGCCAGTCAACATAGGTCGGCTCAGGATATATTTCAACGGGTCTACCCGAGAAACCAACTGTACCTCATGGTGCTGCAAGTAGTGCCGTAATTTCTGTACGGCAAATACGAGCGCCAGGCAGCTCTTCTCGATGGGGGAATACCTAACCTCCGCATCGAGGAGCATGCGACTGAGGTAATAGAGGCTATTCTCTGTTCCCTCGTTGTTCTTCTGGGCGAGAAGGGCACCCAGGGACCGTTCCAGGGCGGTCACATAAAGGACCAGCGGCTTTCCGGATACGGGCGGCATCAGGACCGGAGGTTGAAGCAGGTACTGCTTGATTTCCTCGAAAGCGGTCTGACACTCTTTATCCCATACATAGGTGACACCCTTCTTCATAAGCCGAGAAAAGGGCTTACACTTGCCGGCCAGATTCGCGATGAATCGGCGTATATAGGCTAAGTGGCCTTGGAACCCTTGCAGTTCCCGGACGGTACCCGGGGGAGGCATCTGGCTAATCGCCCTGATTTTCTCTGGGTCGATCTCAATACCCCGGTATCTTACCACAAATCCAAGGAACTTTCCGGAGGTGACCCCAAAGGCACACTTCAACGGGTTCATCTTCAGGCAGCGAGACCGGAGGAAGCTGAACACTTTCTCAAGATCTTTGAGATGGTCCTGACGCTGGCGCGATTTGACAACCAAGTTGTCGACGTAGCATTCCACCAGTGTGCCGAGGATTGGCTTGAATATGAGGTGCATCGCCCGTTGGTAGGTGGCACCTGCATTCTTCAGGCCGAAGGGCATGACCCGGTAGCAAAAGGTACCTTGGGGGGCCCTGAAGGCAGTGAACTCCTCATCCTCAGGGGCCATCCGAATTTGGTTGTATCCGGAGTATCCATCCATGAAGGAGAGGGCTTGGAACCCTGCCGTGGCATCAATCAACAGCTCTGTCACTGGAAGGGGAAAATCATCCTTCGGACAGTGGCGGTTGAGATCGCGGAAGTCGATGCAGACTCTAATCTGCCCGTTCTTCTTCCTGACCGGCACAATGTTGGCCAGCCATTTGGGGTACTGAACTTCCCTCACGAAGTTGGCTTTGATAAGCTTGTCAACTTCGGCCTCAACCATGGCACCATGGGATGGGTGCATTTTCCTGGGAGGCTGCTTGAACCCGCGATGGTTCGCCGGGAGACCTAGGCGGTGGACGGCTACCTGAGGATCTAGCCCCGGCATCTCGTCATAGCCCCAAGCGAACACATCACGGTGCTGCCTGAGAAAGTCCACGTACTGCTGCCGCTCCTCAGAGGGCATGGCGGCACTAACCAACGTGGGTCTTGGATCGGCCTCGGTTCCAAGGTTCACCTGTATTAACTCATCGACCGTGGCGGGGACGCCCTCCTCAAAGGCTGGGGGTGCGTCTTCCATACCCTCTCCACTCGGGGAGGGATCATCCACGGGAGAGACTGCGTTGGAAACTGCATTGGGGCTACCAGATCCTGCTGGGCCACTGGTGCTGGCGCGGGCGGTCGCGGCCGTCTCATCAGGAGACTCGCGGACCGTCAAGACCATGGCGACGTCCAACCGGTGAATCGGGAGGACGTAAGCGTCATCCAGACTTGCCCAGGGATCGCTTGCAACAGCGACAGGCTCAACCTCACCTGCCAGGATCTGCTTATCCTTGCTCTTGTAATAGTCCGCGTCCAGATAGCGGGCTTCACATGAGGCAAAAGGAGAGGCATCTCCTTGAAGCACGCCTACTCGACCATTAAGGGAGTATTTGAGGCATTGGTGGTATAACGAGGGAACCGCCGCATGAAGGTGAAGCCATGGCCTGCCCATCAATGCGTTATACGCAGTGTCCTGAGAGACTACCATGAATTCGGTGTTGGCAACCAAGTCACCGAACTGGGTCTTCAAACGTATCTTGCCGACCGGGGTTTGCTCGGTGCGGTCGTACCCCTGGATCCTGAGGTCGGAGGGAATCAAGTCATCCTCAGACAACCCCAATCTCCGGAGCGTCCGAGTTGGAATCAGATTAATCCTGGACCCCGTGTCGACAAGACAACGCCGGACTTCAAGGCCATTGAACTGGCCAGTGACATACATCGGACGGATGTGTCCCTGTATAGGAGGGTCCTCATCCTTACCAGAGAACGAGATAACTGCCTGACATTCGGCGTCCTCGATCGTTTCGGCGTGGAAGGCCTCTGCAGCCGCAACCTCTGTCTCGAACTGGAGGGGGCTCTTCAGGGCTTCAGCGAGTGCCTCGCGCATCTCAGATGACATGCGCAGAGCCTCAAGGATGGAGAGCCTTGCTGGGATGTCGGCCAAGTGCTTCAGGACATCATACTTTTTGGCCAAGCGCGAGCTCCTGGTTGCAGGAGATTGCTCTGCGGTTGGTGGCATGACGGGCCTTACCGGTTGGATCGGCGGCCGACTGGTACTTGGCGCATCTCGCTGTTCACTGGTCGCAGTCCGGGAAATGGTCACCGTACTGGAGTCAGGAGGCCGGGATGGACTTGTGGCAGGGCGGAGCTGGTCGCGACGCGGCTGAGGCGGTTCTGCCCGGTCCCATACCACAAACAGTGGCGGAGGCGAATCCGTCATCCCCGGATGGGGAGCCTGCGTACGTTGAGCTCGATCTTGAGCCTGCCGCCTAGTCTCAGTGGCGTGCACGGCCTGGCCGGAGGTACCGACGGCTGTGCCCCGGCGACTCCTGCTGCTGCGGTTCTTCCGACGGTGGCGACGACCGGGGACGCTAGGGAGGTCCACCTGGTGTTCTTCAACGTCGGGAACCGAAAAGGGATTTACCAGCTCGACGGTGTTAACCGAAGCGTACCCAATACCGTCATCGGACGAATCATCCATCACCGGGCGGATCCGAGGAGGGACCCCCATCTCCGGGGGCATGAAATCGCCGAGAGTACGGGATAGTGGCGGAACTGGCGGGGCGCGCTCTTCCTTCTTGCGCTGCCGCCGTTTGCTCCTCTTGGAGGAGGCAGACTGGGACGACGATGCCGAAGCAGCACCCGCAGGTTCTGGGGGCTCAGGCTGATTCAAGCGCGCACGGATGATTCCCTGGGCGCGAATGGTCGTCTTGCGGGCCATCCAGTTATTATACTTCTGGGACCCGCGGTCGGAGACCAGCTGCCATTCGTCCTCGTTGCCACTATCGTCATCTGATCCCACGAACACGCCCGTTACCTGTGCTGGAGCTGGGCCCAACCTGATTACATTGTTGTTAATCTGGTCTTGGAGCCAGTCCTTGAACACATAGCACCGCTGGATGGTGTGCCCCAGGGCCCGATGGTAGGGGCAGTAGCGGGGGTTATCCGTGAGATGTGCCTCCTCTGGCCTCCAGCACTCAGGCAATCGCACAATCCTCTGCTCCAGGGCGCTCCGGAAATAACCGGGGACCTGATCCTCATGGAATGAGTACGTCAGGTGTCGCGGGCCCCTGGGAGCGCGGTCTTGACGAGGGGCCGGAGGGGCCTGCCGAGGAGGTGGACCCTGATTATCTCGCCGGGGTTGCGGCGGTACATTACGCGGAGGGGCCGACCGGTTCTGAGGCTGCCATTGCTGGGCCGGGAACTGAGCCCGTGGAGGCGGATTCCTGTGAGGCTGCGGAGCTGGCCTCACCGGCAGCAGCTCCAACGGCCTGGGAGCCTCTATCTGGGCCACAGCAGCGGGCTCAGCCCTGCTGGCTCTCCTTGCAGGAATCATAGGAGGCAGCGGGTGTGCCTGGCTGGCCTGTTGCAGGGCTTCCTCAAGACGTTGAGCTTTGTCTGAGAAGTCCCTGAACCCTCCGGGGTAATTCTGAGTAATCAGGGAAGGGACCAGCTCGGTCTTGACGTTCCCGACGCACATTGTCAGCAACAGCTCCTGAGTCAATGGCATGTCAAGGGAATACGTGAGACCCTTCCATCGGGCGACGAAGTCCGCGACTCGCTCATCAGGCCTCTGCTTGAACTTGAAGAGGTCTCCGATACTCGTCTTCCGGGTCGTGGAACTGAACTGGTAGAGGAACTGTCTACGGAGGTCCTCCCAGCTGGTTACCGACCCGACGGGGAGCTGGCTGTACCAGACAAATGCTGGCCCTTCCAGTGTCTGGACAAAGCAGCGAAGCTTAGCGGCCTCTTGCTGCGCCGGAGTCCCCAACATAGGCCCGCACCTCGAGTTGAAATGGGCCAAATGTTGTGGCGGATCTCCGGTCCTGTTGAAGGGGGCGAAAGTGGGATTCCCGAATCCCGGAGGCGTCGGCATGTCATCCACCCATGCTGGGTATGGCTTGCCGTCCGGTGGGATCGCCACCTGCCGAGTCTCCAAGGCTTCCAAGCGGGCAATGAGTGCCGCCATCGGATCGTCCGGACATGGGTTCCAGTCCTGGCGAGGATCTCTAACCACGAGCGCATTGCATGGCCCTTCAATCGGGTCGTCGACCGGATCGTCGAACTCGGCAGCTCGTGGGATGGCTGGCGGAGCGGCCCTTGGGGCAGCGGGAGGAATCCGAGCGGGATCTCCCGGGTAGTCGCGCCGCTCGGGAGGGTGTGGCGAAACATACCGCGCCCTCTTGCCGTAGGCAATGGCCTCTCTCCTGTCGGCGAACACGGCGTAATCACGGTTGCCCGGGAGAGTCTCATCGAGGGGTGGTTGTTCCGGTCCCTGCTGCCCTGGCCTGGGATCACCGTAGTCAGGCCGCCGTTCTGCAGCGCGCTCGGCGAGGAGCTGGTCAACCAGCCTCTTCTGTTCGGCGAGCTGCTGACGTAGCGTAGCCTTCTCGGGATCCTCCTCTGCCTTCCGCATGGAGGCAGATGGGTCGGCGGGCCTTATAGCCTCGCTGTGCTTTTTTCCTTTGCTGACGTTTCGGCTCAACGTCAGTGCTTCAGTGGGTGCGGGGAGCCCCAGGAGGTTCCTCTGATGACGAGTAACTCTCACTGATGGGTCTGACGACGGCTTGTCTTCGGGGGGGAAGCCCCCGTCGAGAAGTTCCAAGTCGTTCCCCTCTCCCGACAGGTCAGCCATATTGACTGTTCCTGTCCCTGGGGATATACCCTCAGGGCCACCCAACGAATCGGGCTGTCGGCGAATCACACTGAAGCGTAGGGCAGCGTACTGCCCCCATCCACGGATATACACGTGGGGAGTGGCTTCCTCGATAACTTTGCGGAGTACTTGAAAGCACTCAACGCATCGTTGTTGGAGGGCCTCGTGGTGCCCAAATGACCCGGGGTGCCGAACCGCGGGGAGCATGGCCAGGTCAATTTGACGGCACTGCTCACCAATATCCTCCAGGTGTAGTTGACTCCCGGGGTATGGCATTTGTAGGCAGTGAAGACGGGAGTGAGTCTCCCGGAGAGTTCGGCGGAAGCACTCGAACTCATCCGGGGTGAGCGATTCGGGTGCATCAAAGCCCGGTCCTGCGACTGGCCAAAACTTCTCAGGGAAGTGGCCCTCTGCAAGGACGGTCCAGAAGCTCCACGACTCAAACTCGGGACCCAGATCTCCTCGGTCCTCTTCCATGGCTGGGAACGGACGGGGAACTGGTAGTGGTGCCGAGGCGGGCCGTCGGGCCGACGGGCTGGCCGGCGGTGAATACGGCGAGCAGGCCGATTGGCCTCCATATCCCGGGCCTCCCCCTGAGGGTGGCGGTGCCCCAGCTACCACATCACGATAGGACGGGCCGGCGAGCGAACATCCTGCCGTAGCATCGGTGCTCGCCGAGGGCGCACCAGATCGTGGTTCGACCGTCGGTCCCCAGAAAAAGTCTTCGGCTTCTCTGATCGAGACGGAAGGCACTTCCGGAGGGGCCGGTACCAACCGCAAGTTTGATCCTTGGGGGTCTACCAGGCCCTCGTTACTCCGGATATACCTTCGGAGAGACGCGAGGATCACATCGATCTCGCTCTCGGGGAGCACGAGGCTGACGTGCCGCATTCCTACCCCTGCCCTTGACTGGCGGGATTGGGGAAGGGGCTCTGTCGCCGAATCGTACTCTGCCTCTGAGTCAGAGAAGCAAACCGGTCGGATCTCTGTCCGGAACTCCGCAACATTCTTCCCTCGGCGTCGACGCCTTGCCTTCCTGCCCCTGGGTGGTTCTTCGGGGCAGGGCTGATCTCTGTCCTGGCGTCCTCCGGCCGCACTGGTGCTGGGGCCGAGAGGACTGGGAACCAAGGTGCGAGGGGCACCGGGACAGATATCAAAGGGGACGCGGGGAGAGATGATCCCGGGCAGGACTCCAGGCCGGGATCGGGAGGTGGGATGACCCATGCCTCCTGGATCGGCCACACAGAGTAGATCCTGCCGGTGAATAGCGCTACCGCGAGGTGGTCCGCGGTGGCTACTGCCAGTGCCAGCAACCGGGAGAGTCAACCCAACCTGCCTTTGGGGCGGTCGGGGCCTCGATCCGGGTCGGGCATAGGAGTTCCCCCGCTCAGGATGCGCAGAGGCCTGGCGACTGGAGCCAGCAGTGGCTTGGGCCAATGCGGCCGCTGTTGCTAGAGCCCCAAGGTGGGCATCCTCTTCCGCTCGTGCCCGACGTTGGCGTCGAGACAGACGAGCCGGGATGAGCGGCGCGGGCAAGTGGAGAGCCTGTTCCTCGACTTGAGGGGCCTGGTGGCGATGTCGCCGTGGCCTGGCGGGAGCCCTTATCGTGGATCCCTGGAGCGGACCTCGGATAGGGTGATCCTGGGCATCTTCCACTTCATCCGCATAGGGAAGGGAACTGTCAGAGCGCTCCGGGGATAAGCTCCCGAAGCGGTTGGACGTTGAGGTAGGCGGCGGTGCCTCCCTGCGCGGCCCTCGGGGGCGGCGGTGGTGGCGAGGCGCAGCCTCCTCAAGGTCTAGGCGAGCCATTTCCCTAATGGGGATGACTCCCTCTTCCTCGTATCTCCGCACCAGGGTGTTGATCACCCTTCTCTGGATGACCTCCGAGGGGGAGAGAGGGCGTGGTCGTCCCGCAATTGCGGCTGCTGGGACGGCTGTGGAACGGGCGGGACCGCGCGGAGTAGCCGCGTCGGTGTTTCCCCTGTCCCTGCGCCAGTGGGCGGGTGGCGTTCGGGCACTAGATCGGGCGACCTGATTTCTGAAAGCAGGGAGAATGACCCATTAATACTGACAGGAAAAAGGAATCGACAACCAACCATTAGCGCCACGACGCCTTCCGTGGGGGGAACCCAGGCCCTCGACGTTGCGAGACGGAGTGCCCGATGTCCCTTCCCCAGCCCCTGGCGGGTAAGACTGAATGCTTGGCCGGGCAACACGCCGGTCTTCCAACACCTCTGAAAGCCATCGGTCTTTGTATCGAGGAGAAGAGATTCACGTCGGGTTCACCATTTTTCTGTTTCGGTGCGGATGTGCGTCGGGTTACGCTGTTCCGCCAGGACGCGTTCGCGCGTGCACCCGTCAACCCGAGGGGATGGGCGCGCGGCTTGTGGTCCCGCAGTCCCGCTTTCCAAGGGCGGGCGGCATCCGTCCCTTATTCAGGGGCGTCTGCTCCTTGATCGAAACCGGGATGATGGGATGTCGGCTTCTCCTTCCTTGGACGTCTCCTCGGAACTTGTCGCCTAATCCGGGTCTCCCTCATAGACTTAAGAATGTTCGTGAATCTCGTTCCCGGCGCCATATCTTCATGGACACCGGTTAATTACGCTGCTTCCGCCCGGACGTTCCAAGGAGTCTGGGCGGGGCAGCAACCTGCGGTGAGAAGGCCGGGTGGCTCTGGGTGCTGGGGGCGTGTCGTAACACTGCGGCTCTGCACGTCTGTCTTCCGTCCCTAATAGGGCTTCTCGAAGGCACGATGGCCTGAGGCATCCCGTACTAGGTGCGGGGAACTGTGTCACCTGAGGTTTTCCTCAGCTTCCCGTGTTTAACACGGGGTATGCCGCGAGTTTAACGTCCAGCGGGGACGGCATCGGACCGATCAACACGAAAAGTGGATCAGATGACAGAACCCCTTGCGGGGAACCTCCGACGCTGGGGCCAGCACATGGGCGGCTTCCCAAGTAACGTGGAGTGAAGTGAAGTGGCATGACCCCACCGGGATGTGGCGGCCCGGGTAAGGATCAGGGTGGATGATGGAGTAAAGAGCTTGGACCCCAGAGGGGCTTCCTACGTACCGCGCGTTAACACGGATCAAAGTCAACGTAGTTCGGGCATACAGTTTAACGTCATGCTGGACGTCGGCAAGCCGACTCACGAAGAGGTCGAGGCCGCCGGGCGGAGGATTGAACCGAACCACCTCGCACGGAGGGGGGATGGAACGGCCGGGTGGATCACAGTTTCACGTCATGCTGGACGATAAAAGGGGAAATGGAAAAGGGGGGCTGTGGGGAGGCACCGTGGAGATACACACGGGCAGTCTTCCACAGGGGCGGATTCATAGGTGAATCAACGCAAGCGTGAACCCTGGAGGGGTCCACTGATGGACGAACGGACGTAAATACGACCGGAACGACCAGGTGGTGGGCTTGGGCCTCAGGGAGGCTTCCTACGTACCCTGTATAGAAGACAGGGATCAAAGTCCACGTAGTTCATTCTGTCAGGACTTACGCACTTGGGGCGGCCCGGATACTGCAAAACTCAGTTGGAAGGGACTTGGACCGAAAGCAAAAGACACCTCGATCCCAGTCAGACCCTCTACTGGCTTCGGCAGTGGGGAGGTGCAATGGAGATACACATGTGCAGCCTCCCACGAGAAACTAGGGGTTTGTAATACCCTGCCCCCGTAGGGAAAAGCCACTCCCATTAAATCGTCCCAAAAGGGGGACAATCCCGACATCCCTGCAGAGACGAGCGGGTGGGGGCCACGTCCAAACCGGGGGAGACCCTGCGTGCGGAGCACGGGATCAGGTTGCGGACGGTTTAGCGTCTTGCCAGACGAAGTACAGTTTAACGTCATGTGTTGAGGACGAGGCACTTGGCAGTTTAACGTCTTGCAGCACGGACGATGTACAGTTTAACGTCGTGCAGGACGTATATGCAGTTTAACGTCATGCTGGACGAGTATGCAGTTTAACGTCATGCTGGACATAGGTGCGTGTCACTTCGCGCAAGCCTGGAGGGCCGCACGGGAAGACAACGCACGGTGCGGGCACCCGGGATGAGAATCATCGGGTGCCACACAGGCGGGTAACCTTAGGAGGTCAACGGGGACGACCCTGGCAGCTTGCGCGCAAAAAGGAAGCTCTGCGCGCAATACTGCGGGCCGGCGCGCAATCGGGGCGGCTGGCGCGCAATTGGGCCAGCGCCTTGCGCGCGGATGCTTGAGATTGCTCACACCGGGCTTCGGATAGCGCGCGGGGGCAACGGCTCATTCTTTAACGAATGGCCACTTGAAAGAAGGGGGGTGCGCGCAATCAGGCCGGATTGCGCGCACCCCGGGGGCAATTGCGCGCAAGCGGGTTCTTTTGCGCGCAAAGGCCTTAGGGTGAGTTTTTATTCAAATGAAAGGAGCCAGCGGGGATTGCGCGCGAAGGCGGACCCCGAGGCTTTCTTGCGCGAAAGAAAGGAGGTTACCTGAAGTTCGTCATTGCGCGCGGAAGGGGTTGAATTGCGCGCACGGGAGACGTTTCGACTTCCAGCAACCTTTGAAACGTTGGGGGTCGCCTTGTATTTATAGGCAACCCCGGGCGCGGAATCCAGGGTGCGAGCGCGAAATTCTTCTCGCGGGCGCGGAATCGGGCGCGGCGCGTAAGGGAGTCACGCGGACCCGCGGCGCGCAGAATTGCGCGCCGGACCGGCGCATTGCGCGCATCCCGGGGGGTTTGCGCGCGGAACATCCCCTTTGCGCGCGTGCCTCTGAAATTCCGCGCAAGGCCTCCGGGCCCTCCGAAACATCCTTCCGACTCCAAATATGACCTCGCTTTCCGCATCCGGAGCTTCGTTTGGGAGCAACGGACTTTTCCGGCGTCTACAGGAGTAAAAATCCCTTAGTAGCTGAGCAATGGATATTTTCCCTAGAGAAAATATTTCAGGCTTTGGGGAGTAGTGAAAGGGAAAAAGTTACCATGGCAGTTTACCGCCTCACTGGAGATGCTGATCAATGGTGGTCATTGATTCAAAACATGAAGGAAGATGATGAAGTATCAAACATGGAATGGAGGGAGTTCAAAGATCTGTTTTTAGAAAAATACTTTCCTCGCGACCATCGAGCAGATATGGAAAGGCAATTTCTGAGTCTGAGACAAAAGGAGGATGATAATGTCACAAAGTATGAGGCTAACTTTACAAGGTTAGCGAGGTATGCTGGAGATTATATTCGCAACCCAAGAAGTAAGATTGATCGTTTCTTTGATGGGTTAAAACCATTTCTCCGTCGAGCATTAGTCTCACAATCCTTTTCGTCGTACGAAGACATTGTCTCATGTGCTATCAAGACCGAAAAATAATTTTCTAAGTCTTATGACTTTAAAGCGAAGCAAGAGAAGAAGAGACCTGCTGATCCATCTGGGAATGGAAATAAGGGGAATAAGGGAAAGGTTGAATATCCATCTTGTGGTAAATGCGGGAAGAAACATCCTGGTACTTGCTTGAAGGGAATGGGAGTCTGTTACAAGTGTGGTGAAAAAGGCCACCAAGCTCATGATTGCAAGGGGAAGAAAGAAGCTACCAACGTTCAGTGCTACAATTGCAGGGAGATGGGGCATTATGCAAATGCATGTCCTAAGCGTTAGGAGAACTTACCTCAGAAAAGGCCAAGGGATCAAGGCCAGGCTTATACTATCACTACTGCTGAGGTAGAAACTCCGAAAGACGTGGTGGCAGGTAATTTAATGGTTTCCTCAAGTTTAGCAAATGCATTATTTGATTCTGGATCATCGCATTGTTTCATATCTTCCCAGTTTGCTAAGAAAATTAGATATTTCCAATTTGATTTAATAAGGGAGTTGTCAGTTAAAACTCCTAAGGGAAGTATCGTTGCAACAAAGTTTTGTGAATCAGTCCCCATTAGAGCACATAAATTTTCTTTATCTGCTGATTTCATCGTCATACCTATGATTGAGTTTGATATAATCCTCGGTATGGACTGGCTTTCGGACTATGATGCGAAGATTTATTGTAAGAAGAAAGAGGTTACGATTCTTGATGATAATGATAAGGAACACCTTATTTTTAGAGCAGAATCGTCACCACCTAATTCTTATTTAGACCCACCCCCAGTAGCTTAACTTAATTCAATTATTGGGGAGGAAGAGAATGAAGTAACTATCGGTGAGGAAAGGAATGTTCAAATAGAGGGTGTACCTGTTGTGAAAGAATTTCTAGATGTATTTCCGGAAGATTTACCTGGACATCCTCCAGAACGAGAAGTTGAGTTTTCCATTGATTTGATTCCTGGATCAAGGCCTATATCGAAGACCCCTTATAGAATGGCCACTGTAGAGTTAGTCGAACTAAAGAAACAACTAGAGGAATTGAGTAATAAGGGATTTATTCGCCCTAGTGTTTCTCCATGGGGAGCCCCTGTTCTTTTTGTTAAAAAGAAAGATGGATCTATGAGGTTATGTATCGACTACAGGGAGATCAATTCTATAACAATAAAGAACAAGTATCCCCTACCTCGTATTGATGATTTATTTGACCAACTGCATGGAGCTCAATACTTTTCAAAGATTGACCTTCGATCTGGATACCATCAGTTGTGTGTAAAGAAGGAAGACATTCCGAAAACAGCATTTCGAACCAGGTACGGGCATTACGAGTTTACTGTAATGTCGTTTGGATTGACTAATGCACCCTCTGTATTCATGGATCTGATGAATAGAGTTTTCAAGGAGTATCTCGATGAATTTGTGGTGGTATTTATTGATGATATCTTGGTATACTCCAAAACCTACAAAGATCATGAAAATCACTTGCGCATTATCTTGAAGACTCTGAGGAGGCATGAATTATATGTAAAGTTTAGCAAGTGTGAATTCTGGCTTCAGGAGATTTCTTTTCTTGGCCATATTGTCTCTAAAGATGGAATCTCTGTTGATCCTTCTAAGACCAAGGCAATCCAAGAATGGCCAGCACCTACGAGTATAACTGAGGTACGTAGTTTTATTGGTTTGGCAGGTTATTATCGACGTTTCGTCCAGAATTTTTCCCGATTGGCTAACCCATTAACGAAGCTCACACCTAAAGGGGTTAAATTTGTTTGGACAAAAGAGTGTGAAGAATGTTTCGAAGAACTGAAGAGAAGATTAGTCAATGCTCTTATATTGACTCTACTATCGGGGAATGATGGGTTCGTTATTTATAGTGATGCATCAAAGAAAGGACATGGCTGTGTCCTTATGCAGAATGATAGAGTTATTGCCTATGAATCACGACAGTTGAAAATTCATGAACAAAACTATCCTACTCATGATATCGAGTTAGCAGCAGTGATATTTGCTTTGAAAATATGGAGGCACTACCTCTATGGTGAAAAATGTGAGATTTATACTGATCACAAGAGTTTGAAGTATATTTTCTCACAAAAAGAACTCAACATGAGGCAAAGGAGATGGCTTGAATTACTCAAGGATTATGATTGTACGATACACTACCACCCAGGGAAGGCAAACAAGGTGGCAGATGCTTTGAGTAGAAAAGACCATGGAGTTTTGAACAATATGAGAATTGAAAGGGATCCAATTTTCATGGAGCTAGTGAAGATGGACATGGGAATAACCAGGGAAGGTGAAACATCAATGCTTTTTCAAATGGTTGCCAAACCATCTTTACTAGAAAGGATTAAGAGTTCTCAGACTGATGATGAAGAATTCCAAAAGAAGATTAAAGCTGTGAATGATGGGAGATTGAGAGACTTTGCGTATGAAGGTGGAATTTTGAAATTCGGGAAGAGACTTTGTGTTCCCAATATACCTGATCTAAAAAGGGAATTGCTGGATGATGCTCATAGTTCCAATTTCTCTATACACCCTGGGAGCACCAAAATGTATAGAGATTTGAAGGAACATTTTTGGTGGGATAACATGAAGAGGGAGATTGCTGATTTTGTGTCAAGATGTATGGTTTGTCAACAAGTGAAAGCTGGAAGGCAACAGCCTGGAGGAGTCATGCAACCTCTTCCCATACCGGAGTGGAAATGGGACAATATTACGATGGACTTTGTCATGGGGCTACCAAAGACTCCTAGAAGGAACGATGCAATATGGGTTATTGTTGATCGACTTACCAAGTCAGCACATTTTCTTGCTATAAGAGAAGATCTACCCCTGGAACGTCTAGCAAGACTATACATTAATAAAGTTGTGAGACTTCATGGAGTACCCCTATCGATTGTTTCTGATCGTGATCCCCGTTTTACTTCAAGATTTTGGAAAAGTCTTCAGAAATCCCTGGATACTGAACTTCATTTGAGCACTGCTTACCACCCTCAGACAGACGGACAATCAGAACGGACTATTCAGAACTTAGAAGACATGTTGAGATCTTGCTCACTTGATTTTCAGGGTATGTGGGATCAATATTTACCACTAGTAGAATTTTCCTATAACAATAGCTTCCATTCGAGTATTCAGATGGCACCATATGAAGCATTATACGGAAAGAGATGTCGTACACCAACCTGTTGGGATGACGTTGGTGAAAGAAAACTTGTAGGCCCAGAACTGGTGGAGGAAACGGTGGAAAAGGTGAAGGTAATCCAAAATCACATTAAAGCAGCTCAAAGTAGGCAGAAGAGCTATGCCGATAATCGAAGGAAGGATTTGGAATTTCAAGTCGGTGATCATGTTTTCCTGAAGGTATCTTTGTGGAAGGGAGTCATACGTTTTGGTAAGAAAGGTAAATTGAGTCCCAGGTACATCGGACCTTTCGAAATTCTATAACGAATTGGGGCTGTAGCTTACCGATTGGCAATGCCGCCAAGTCTCTCCAAAGTTCACGATGTGTTCCACATATCTCTGTTGAGGAAATACATGCCTGACCCAACGCATTTACTCACCTATGAGGAATTAGAACTGGAACCCGATCTTTCCTATTGTGAAGAGCCCGTCAGGATTCTTGATACAAGAGAACAAGTACTGAGAAACCGGACGACGCGTCTGGTAAAAGTTTTGTGGAGAAATCATAAGATGGAAGAGGCAACGTGGGAACCCGAGGAACTTATGATGAAGAACCACCCGAGTCTTTTTATGCAGTAATACCCTAGAAATTGCGAGGACGCAATTATTTGAAGGAGGGGAGAATGTAACACCCCAAGCTTCTACGGTACGTTTCCCTTCGAATAATGCGATAGCGTGTTTTGTACGCAACCTCGAGTTCTAACACACACCACAACTAATTAAACTAGCCGTTCTAAATAGTGATACCTACTTTTTGAAATCATATATATTTTATATTTCAAAATGGACATCTTTTTTGGATTCGGAATATAGAAATTATCCTACGGTGAAATTTTGGTACTTTTCGGATAACATTTATATTTTGATGAATAGTGAAAATTACTAAATTTTAATTAAAAACAACTTTTTTAATCAAAATAAGTAATAGTGATAAATTATGAATTTGAGTGGTTTTAAAGTATATTTAGAATATATTTTTACCATTTAATATAATGTTGGTCATTGGACATAATTTTACAATTAAACTGAACATAAACAAGTGTCAATCTTTTGGTAGTTATTATCTCTTAAAAACACGCTTTTTGTTTTGACAGCGGGAATTAATTTTAAATTAATTTCTGCCACTTCTGTGTTTTGAATTTAGAAAAATGGATTCCATATTTGGAATCAGGATGTTCAAATTGTTTAAATAGGTAACTTTTATTTTTAGACATTTTGAATAATTACTGCGGTAAATATTTTATTTACCATGGTTAAGGGTAAATCCGGTAAATAAGGGTTAACAAAATAATATTATAATAATACTAAATTACCCTAAAACGTGTCTTAACCCTATTGGTTGATACATAGTCGACCATGGGAATCTTTGGGTCTATTTTGGGACCCCATGGATCCACTTGTAAGTGATAATGACACTATATTTTAATTAAGTCAAAATGAATACAAAAATGACACAAGCATATATCTTTTAGAAAAACAATTTTTACATAGGGTAATACATGTTGGATTTTCGATTATAAATATTCATTAGAAAGATAAAAAGATTTCCTACATAATGATATTTTATTTATAATTTTTAAACATTAAATAAGTTATTTTATTTATGACACAATGATGATGCAGTAATTACTATAATAGTGAAAAATTAAAATAATTGATATTATAAATACCCAAATAAATATAATATGAAACTTTTAATGAATTAAACTAATTTTCTAGGCTAATATGATATATTAGGATTGATTTAATGGACTTTGTTCTAAGTAATCAATCTGTTATGAGTTTCACAAAAATCAACTATTGAATAGTGTCAAAATTGACATAAAAGAGTTCTTAAAACAAATATTATATTATTAATTGATATTAAATTCCTAAAAATTTAAGGTTCGGCCAAGAGACTTATATTATGATAGGTTAATCATTAATGGACCACTTGGGGGTCGCTTGGATGTATATTGTAAGTTTATTAACCATAATATATAAAAATACAAAGAGACATTGTAAAAGTAAAACTAATTAACTTAGAGTTAATACTTAAAGATAAGGTTAATATAAGTACCCAAACCTGTCTAAATTCTATTGGATGAGTTGTTTTCGACCTATCCCCACCTCATCCTTTGAATAGTCAACTTTGGAGCCTTTAGAAACCGAATATGAATTTATTATAAATTAATATTTCTAGCTTTTCCAAAGGTGCCCCTCGCCCCTCTTATAAAAGGGCACTCCTCCTTCTCATTTCTTCACACCTTCAAAGCCTTTTGGTTCGGCCAAACTCTGCCCAAATAATCTCCCAACATCCCTCACTACAACCTAGAGGCCTTAGTTTGATCAGAAAGCCAACCTAAGGAGCCCTTTTGATCAAATCAAAAGGAAGAACCCGAAGAAGAGGTAATGATTTCACCACCCTTTTCTAAGTTCATTTCTTCTTCCACTTCTTCTTCCTTTGTTCTTACCATTCTAAAATAATAACTCCAGTATCTCACATATAATGTGATGTTATTATAAGTATGGTACAACCATATTCAGTATTCTATCCACCCTTTGAATAACATGTCACCATACGTGCGTACGTACGACTTACCGTCTCCACGTCGTGGTGTAATTGTTATTCAATATAATATTATTTGGATGGGTATAATAATGATGTATAACTCATGTAAATAATAAATATAACATGTTAATGATTCTGTATATATGATATACCATTCATTTATATATTATTTTAATATCAAAAGAATGATATTGTCGCTCGTGCGTACGTACGGACTACCGTCTCCACGAACGCGATGAGATTCATTCTCCATCGTATCCATTCAAGTATAATTATCATTTTATGATTTAAAAATGATGTTTAAGGACTTGATATCATTCTGGATATGAATAAGATACAACAAACATGGCTTATGTAACAAAACATATAAAAGAAAATGAGTAAGTTAACACCCGAAACGATGATAATTCTAAGATATTATTAATAAATCAATGTTAAAAGATCATATATGATATCATATTAATATATATGATTCTTGTATAATTTAATAACAATTATTTCACCATTATACAGGAGGTTAACCTACCCCAACCAAGGAAAAGTACAAGGTAAGGGTTATTTCACAATCTCTTCATTATCCGAGGTTGTTTATATGTAATAATCTACTGGGATCTCTTTATCATCCACATCCATGTTTCTCAAAAATGTATTTCAAAACATTTTTACTATTTACAAGAATATGGGTTAAAGTCATTTATACCCTTTTTTGACTTTTTATAAGAGGTTTATAAAGGAATCTTTCCGTCGTTTTCAAAACAAGGTCCTTTTTAACCTTTTCGACAGAATTGAGGTAAGAATGTTTTTTTTAACTTATACGGCGGGTGCGGTTATTTTACGCCGTTATAAAATCTTCAAAACTTTCCTTACAAGCTTATAAGAATATTTTCAATGAAAATGTTTTATTTTATATGGATCTTAAATGATTTCAAAATAAAAGGAGATACTTCTTTAAAAAGAATTTTGATTTCATCTATGTCAACATCCTTTGATGGATTTTAAGATTATTTGAAGTTGATTTATTATGATACAAAACTTCTATATTGTATTGAAGGTTTTGTGATATGTTTGACTGTGGATGTGCTATTTTTATACCATTCATAGTTTATGGTGAAATTATTGACATTTCGTATGCTAGTTTTAATACGAATGTTTATGTTATGTTTAAACCTTTTCATATGGGAATGCATTGGACTTAATAAGTGACGGGTGGAGCCCGCTATAGCTCCTCGATGCATCGGTAGGTCTCATGAGACAAACTAGTGTCTTGGCACAAGGCCTTGACAAAATCTTATTTGTAGTCTTGGCACGAGGCCTTGGCTATGTGGTTATGATAGTCTGGCATTATGCATTCCAACATTATGAAAGTGGTTATTGATTTTTGCATGTGATTATTCGATTAGTAGAATATCCATGTGAATAAGTAAATGGCATTATTTCATTTTATTTATGCCATACTATGTTAAATGTTCAAGTTTAAAAGGCTTTTGTTTTAGTTATACATTGCCTTAAATGTTTATTTTTATTTATGAAAGTTTCCTCTATATTGTTATCCTTACTGTGCATTTTAGCTCACCCCTTTTCAATGTTTTATTTTTCCCAGGTAGTGAAGAAGTAAATTATGAATGACTTGCAGGGATATTATGAGGGGTTAATAGTGTGGATATGAAGACTTTGTTGTTGTAGTAGTTTTTCACTTTGAAATGTAATGTAAAACTTTATGATTATATCTAGTGTTTCCAAGGCTACTAAACCAATCGGTTTTTCGGGATTTGATCTTTCTTGTGATCATGCCAATGTTATGTAATTAATGCACCGACTCTGGGTAGCTGGGGTCGGGGCGTTACAAATAATTAGTAATAATTAGTAATAATTAGCAATAATTAGCAATAATTAGCAATAATTAGCAATAATTACTAATAATTAGTAATAATTAGTAATAATTAGTAATAATGCGCAATAATTAGGAATAATTAGTAATAATTAGGAATAATTAACAATAATTAGTAAGAATTAGTAATAATTAGTAATAATTAGTAATAATTAGTAATAATTAGGAATAATTAGTATTAATTAGGAATAATTTGTAATAATTACCAATAATTAGTAATAATTATTATTAATTACCAATAATTAGTATTAATTACCAATAATTAGTATTAATTACCAATAATTAGTATTAATTACCAATAATAAGTATTAATTACCAATAAATAGCAATAATTAGCAATAATTAACAATAATTAACAATAAATACCAATAATTTTCAATAATTAGTAATAATTAGTAATAAATACCTAAAATTAGGAAAAATTAGAAAAAATTAAGAAAAATTAGGAAAAATTAGGAAAAATTATCAATAATTAGTAATAATTACCAATAATTAGTAATAATTACCTATAATTAGTATTAATTACCTATAATTAGTATTAATTACCAATAATTAGTAATAATTAGAAATAATTAACAATAATTAGGAATAATTTCAAATAATTAACAATAATTAGTAATAATTAACAATAATTATTAATAATTACCAATAATTACCAATATTTAGTAATAATTAACAATAATTGCCAATAATTACCAATAATTGCCAATAATTACCAATAATTGCCAATAATTACCAATAATTGCCAATAATTACCAATAATTAGTAATAATTATGAATAATTAGTAATAATTACGAATAATTAGTAATAATTACGAATAATTAGCCATAATTAGCAATAATTAGTATTAATTACGAATAATTAGTAATAAATACCAATAATTAGTAATAATTACTAATAATTATCAATAATTACTAATAATTATCAATAATTACTTATAATTATCAATAATTAATAATAATTAGTAATAATTAGTAATAATTAGCAATAATTAGTAATAATTAGCAATAATTACTAATAATTAGTAATAATTAGTAATAATTAGTAATAATTAGTAATAATTAGGAACAATTAGTAATAATTAGGAATAATTAACAATAATTAGTAATAATTAGTAATAATTAGTAATAATTAGTAATAATTAGGAATAATTAGTAGTAATTAGGAATAATTAGTAATAATTACCAATAATTAGTAATAATTATTATTAATTACCAATAATTAGTATTAATTACCAATAATTAGTATTAATTACCAATAATTAATATTAATTACCAATAATTAGTATGAATTACCAATAATTAGTATTAATTACCAATAATTACAAATAATTACCAATAATCACCAATAATTACCAATAATCACCAATATTTTCCAATATTTTCCAATAATTACCAATAATTACCAATATTTTCCAATAATTACCAATAATTACTAATATTTTCCAATAATTACCAATATTTTCCAATAATTACCAATATTTACCAATAATTAGGAATAATTACCAATAATTAGGAATAAATACCAATAATTTGGAATAATTACCAATAATTTGAAATAATTACCAATAATTTGGAATAATTACCAATAATTTGAAATAATTACCAAAATTAGGAATAATTACCTTATTACATTATTTGTATATTTTATTATTAATATTAAAATAATATAATTTTCTATATTATATACAATTCTCTTTTCTTCTGTTTTTTTTCTGTCTCCACATGTAATATTGGCATTCTTTTTCAAAATTATCAACCTACTCGCCAATGGAGAGGTGAAAGTGAATGCCAATATTACATGTGGAGACAGAATGTGAAACACACAGATGAAAGGAGAATTGTATATAATATAGAAAATTATATTATTTTAATATTAATAAAAAAATATTATAATAATGTAATGATGTTATTATTATATAATTAATATTTATGAAAAAAATTATATTAGTATTATTAAAAAAATAAAAAATCAATATAATATTAAAATTATCAATATTTGTAACAGGTTTTGCTTTATTCTCAATATATTCAATCCTTACTTGTGTTTTTTCTAACAAATTATTCAAAACCAGTAATGCTTTTATATTTTATAGAAAAATATGGAACGACGAGGTCGTCAACAGTCATTATTAGATGACCGCATATGGATAAATCAACGTAGAAATCCAAATGGTTCTGGTTTAAATCCAGTATATATAGAGGGTGTGGAGATTTTTTTATCATTTGCGGCATCAAATCCAGAATTTGTTTCAGAAGGAAAGATAAAATTCCCTTGTAGAAAATGTGCATTGAGAACGTTTAACACGTTTGACAAAGTGGGGGAACATCTCTTGCATTTTGGTTTTCAAGAAGATTATATTTTTTGGTATCAACACGGTGAACGCAGTTCCAGAGCATGTGATACCAACTTGATTCCGGATCCATCCCAGTTTCAAGATTTAGTACATGATGTTGCAGGTTCATCTGTTCAACATACAGAAACTCTGGCTGATATAGCTTCAAATCCTGAGTTGGGACCGTCTGAATTTTATGAGCTGTTAAAGTCTGCTGAGGATGCATTATATCCTGGCTGCAAGATGAGGAAATTAGAAGCAGTTGCAAAATTTATGGCTATCAAATCAGATAACGGAATGCCAAACACCTGTTTTGACCAGATATTTTCTTTGTTGAAAACACTGTTACCCGAAGGAAATGTTTTACCTGCAAATTACTATGAAAGTAAGAGGTTGGTTCGAAATTTGGGACTTACTTGTCAGAAGATTCATGCATGTTCAAATGACTGCATTTTATATTCTGGGGAAAATGAGTCGTTGGATAGTTGTCCCACATGTGGGCAACTGAGATATAAAGAAGGACAACACGGGAAGTCTGGTTTGATTCCTGTAAAACAGTTGAGATATTTTCCGCTTACATCCAGACTTCAGCGTTTATTCATGTCTAAGAATACAGCGACAATGATGTCATGGCATAAATATAATATTTCAACCGATAAAAGCTTGAATCATCCAGCCGATGGTGATTCATGGAAACATTTTGATAGAGTGCATCCATCCTTTGCTTTAGAAGCTAGAAATGTTCGACTGGGCCTTTCCACTGACGGTTTCTGTCCGTATGGATCTTATGGTAGTCAATATTCATGTTGGACTGTTTTTTTAACTCCGTACAATTTACCTCCATGGATGTTGATGAAGGAGCCATATATCTTTTTGACTTTACTAATTCCAGGACATCCGAAGAAAAATATTGATGTTTATTTGAAGCCATTGATTGATGAATTAAATTTATTGGGGAGTACTGGTGTCAGTACATATGATGTTGCAACGAAACAGAATTCCATACTGAGAGTAGCATTGATGTGGACAATAAGTGACTTCCCGGCTTATGGGATGTTATCTGGCTAGAGTACACATGGTCAGAAATCATGTCCTTACTGTATGGGAGAGAAAAAAGCATGTATGCTCATTCATGGAAAGAAACCTTGTTATTTTGACTGTCATCGCAGATTTCTTCCAGCTGATCATCCTTTTTGCAGAAACAGATCTCATTTCAGAAAAGGAACAGCTGAAAGGGATGGACCTCCAAAAAAGCTATCTGGTTCGGAGTTAAAATCGGTTGTATTTTCATTACCTCCCATCACTTTTGGTCCCACAATAAACCAACAGAAAATTTCTAGTTTTGGGAAAGAACACAATTGGATTAGACGTAGCATATTTTGGGATTTTCCATATTGGTCTGATTTGTTGGTCCGACACATGTTAGATGTCATGCATATTGAGAAGAACTGTTTTGAAAATTTGTTTCATACGGTTTTGGATACGCCAGGAAAGAGAAAAGAAAATGTAAATGCACGTTTAGATCTTGCCCAAATTTGCAGGCGTCCAGAATTGGAACTATTTGAGAATGTCAGAACAGAAAGGTTACTGAAACCAAAAGCAGCTTATACACTTTCTAAAGAAAACCTTTTATTATTTTGTCAGTGGATTGCAGATTTGAGACTTCCAAATGGCTGTGCTTCCAATTTGGGAAGATGTGTAAAGAATGGTCATATTACTAGATTAAAAAGTCATGATTGTCATGTTATAATGGAGAGACTTCTACCCATTGGATTAAGAGGTCTGTTGAATTCTGTGATTTGGGATTCCATAACATACATGTCTCATTTTTTCCGGGAAATTTGTGCGGCTACGGAAGATTATGATGCTCTAGGCAAAATTGAAAAAGATGTTGTTGTAATTATATGTAAACTGGAAAAAATATTTCCTCCGTCTTTCTTCGACTCAATGGAACATTTGATGTTACATTTGCCATATGAAGCCAAATGTGGAGGTCCGGTGCAGTTTCGATGGATGTACCCATTTGAAAGATGCATAAAAAAATTTAAAAGAAAAGTAAGCAACAAAGCTTCTGTTGAAGGATCGATTGCAGAAGCTTATTTGGAAGAGGAAATATCTTTTTTCTGCTCCCATTATTTTGAATCTGAGTATCCTTCAAAACACAACCGAATGGGACAGAATGAGAGGAATATTGATGAAATCGACAATCAATTATCTGTTTTCAACCAGTCAGAGCTTGGTTTTGTTGAGTTTTTGAACGCTGTCTTTCAGATGATGAACATCATAGAGCTCATACGTATGTTCTGCTCAACTGTGAAGAGATGACATCAGTTGTACTGTAAGTGTTTATATCACTTATTCTATCATTTATGTTACAGTAAATAACTTTGGTTTTTATAGGGTTTATGATAATCATATCAAGAAACAAATTCCACAAATTACAGCAGCTGCTCTCGAAGAACGTCGACTGAAAAATTTCTCTCAGTGGTTTCAAAAACTGGTAACATAAATTCATTATCTTTTAGCAACTCATTCAATGTATAGTTTACTATATTGATAATTATTTCACAAATTTTCAGGTGTCTCGACATGCTGATAAAATTGACAAACGACTGTGTGTATTGAGTAACCCACCTTCCAAACTTGTTAAAACTTATAATGCATATGTGGTGAATGGATTTCGATTCCACACACATGCATATGGGGAATCGAAAAAAAAAACAATGAACAGTGGAGTTAGCTTGAGAGGATCTCATCATCGAGAAAATGAAGTTGACTTTAATGGCATACTTGATGAAATCATTGAACTCTGTTATCTTGGACAACATTACATAACCATGTTCAAATGTCGGTGGTTGGATACAGAGAGAGGCGTGTGTGTTCATCCGACTCATGGAATCATCGATATTAAATGTAAAAGTGTTCTCGCAGTAAATGAACAATTCTTATTGGCTCAACAGGCATATCAAGTTTATTATGCAAAGTACTGTGCAACATCAAGAGACTTGTCTGATTGATGGAGTGTAATAAAAATCAAAATTCGAGACAATTAGTTTAGTCAAAGTGAATGTGCTTTCACTGATATGCAAAGAATTGAAGTTTTTCAAGAGAGTACACAAAATCAATCTTTTTTACAAAGTGCCATGAGTATCGATGACGACACCCCACATTTAAGAGTCGGTGATGACGATGATGTTAATGATGTCACATATGAATTTGAAATGGTAAGAGATGAAGCAACTGTAACTCGAATGGATATCGATGATGTTGAGGAGTAATATGAAGATGACATTGACATATATGAAGATGATGATGAAGATGAACACTGATAGCATTTCATGGTATTTATATACAATGATAATATGTATATATGTATATATAATGGTAATTATAAATTATTTGCTAACATTAACATTTTCTGTTTCGGATGGACGACGCCACATTTCGTGCGTCGGCGGATGCTGACCTGACTTTTGATGCGGATGAGTTGCTGACAGATGACCCTCAGCCTGTAGGCGCTCCAGGGAGTACGCGGAGGGGGCGCGGTCTTGCACGATTGATGATTCCTGACCTCGTCCCCGAGCGACGTCCACGTCTTGGGTTTCATCCACGCACATGGAGGTGTGATAACCTGTGTGATAACCTGTGGATTTGACTAAGATTTCATTAATCTATTCACATAATAATTGTTTATTATTTTTTCAGTTTTCCACATATAGTAGTCGGACAGGGCAGCGCTATTTTGCGCAACTATTTCTCTCAACCGTGGACCACATGGGAGCAGATTCCCATTGATGTGCAGCAGGCCATGTTCGGCCATTGGTTGGTACGTACGTAAATAAATAATTTTTATTTTGAAAATTATTTCATTTCTAACTTTATATTTTGAGTTATTTGTATGGTTTATGGTATCTGATCGAGGATACCATGCGTGACGCCATCCACGAGGCATGGGAGGTGGCCATGCGTGATCGCCTTCGTCAGTTTTTTCACAATTTAAGAAAAGCTGTGATGAAGAAAGCAGGAGTGTCACATTTTGAGGAGTCATGTAGAGCACACCGACCAGAGTATATTTCATCCCTTGTATGGGATGGATTATGTGCGCACTGGTTGAGTGGTGCCTTTCAGAGGAGATCATCGGTGGGGAGGCAGAATCGGGGGAGACAGGAGGTGACTCATCGAGCTGGGAGTCATTCCTTTAGTACTCATAGACACATCTGGTACGTACATTATTTATAAATATTTTATATAACTATAAATATTAACAATTTATTTTTTATTATTATAGGCTGTCGAGCACCCCGATATTACAGAGTACGACATATATCGGAGGATGTATAGTGATCCTGCTACTGGGGAGCTCAGAGGTGATCATCAGCATCACATCGTGGTCAGTATTATTTGTTTTCAAGTTTAAAAATTAACATCATATAATATATTCACAATTGTAATTTTAAATTGCAACTATAGGAGTCATATGAGGCCGCAGCGGCACAGGTCCATCCTGAGAGTCAGGCCGAGTCATCAGATCAGACCACTGCCCGTTAGTTTGATGAGGCGGCATGGATGCAGGCCACCCAGTATGCCTTCGAGAAGGGCCGGGTAGTTGGTATCGGCTCTCGACTGACTCCCGGAGATTATTATGGAAGTGCTGCGATGTCGGCGTCCAGCTCGCGAGGAGCTCGTGCATCTTCATCTACACAGTATGAGGATCAGTTACGATCTCATACTGCACAGATAGAGAGTCTCCGACAGGAGCAGGAGCAGATGCGTCAGCAGCATGAGGAGGAGCGTCGATGCCAGCAGCAGCTGTACGAGGAGCAGGCGAGTCGGTGGCAGCAGCAGCATCAGGAGCAGATGGAGTACTTGCGCCGACTCACTCATGCTTTAGGGATGGAGTTTCCTCCACCACCATCTGCAGATACCCCACCTCCCCCCCTCCCCCCCTCCTTCAGATTAGAGTTGATATTTCTGTTATAAAACTTGTGAAATCAAAATATTTTTTTTTCTATTGGTAGTTTCTGTCTCATTATAAAATATTAATAATATTATATTTTTAAATAACAATATTAATATGAATAATAATATTATTTATATTTTATAATATTAAATTTTATATATATACTAAAATTTTATATATATATTAAAATTTTATATATATATTAAAATTTTATAATATTATAATTTTTTTTTTAATACTTGAATTATTTTAATATTTGAATGTAAAATAATTTTATTATTTTTATATTAATTAAAATAACTTATTAATATTTTTTTATTTATGAATTATAATTGTAATATTATTATATTAATTAAATCATTTCTTAATATTCTATTATTTTTTATTTTTGAATTATAATTCTACTATTATTATAGTAATTAAAATAATTTATGATTTTCATTTGTAAATTATAATTCTATTATTATATTAATTAAAATAATTTATTAATAATTTTTTTATAGTATTTGCGACGGGATACTATTCCCGTCGCAAATACTAGTATTATTAATAGTTTTTTTTTAAAAAAAACAGTATTTGCGACGGGATACTATTCCCGTCGCAAATACTAGTATTATTAATTTTTTTTAAAAAATAGTTTTTGCGACGGGACCCGTCGCAAAAGAGATTTGCGACGGGTCCCGTCGCAAAAGGTATTTGCGACGGGTCCCGTCGCAAAAACTATTTTAAAAGTTTTTTACAAAAATACTGTATACTATTTGCGACGGGGAGAATGTCTGTCACAAAAAAAATCTTTAGCGACGGGCCCGTCGCAAATAAGTGTAGTTGCGACGACGTTTTCAGCAACGGGCTATTTACGATGGGATCCCGTCGCAAATAGCCCGTCGCAAATAACTGTTTTTCTAGTAGTGCCTGGTGTGAGCTGAATTCAAACCTGTGTGATAGTTTCCTTCGTGGTAATACCATTGTGGTATTCTTCTGTGTGGATTACATATGTGGTACCTACCTTTGTGCTATTCCTTCTATTGCAAAACAATTTATATTTTGGATTTGAGTTGATTTCTATGATTTCAAAAAGATTGAGATAGGTATACTAGATAACATAGGTATATGTATGGTCATACACTTAAGAAAGGTCGTCGATAGATTTCATGCTTTGTGGTTTATCCTTTGTAGATTTTGTGAGACCATGAGGATCTCAGGGTCCCCACTGATTATCATTATATTCAACCCTACACGTGCTATTCCCACACCCTGTTGCGTTTGGTGCAGATGATGGATAACGCTGACTGAAGATGAGTGTACGAGGATTAGAGGTGTCAAGGAGGTGGATGTTAGTCGAGGTGAACCGCAGAGATGACCATTCATGAGCTGTACCTACCCTTTATGTAGGATTCTATGATGGACAATCCAGGAGCTTCTTTTCACCTATCATCGGTCTTGTAGTATCCATTTTTCCTTTTACTTTCTAGTTGGGCTTGTATTCTGCCCCAATTTACTTACTGTACTCACTCTATTTACTAATCCATTTACATGAGTCAGTATCTTGTTGTGTGATTAGGTGCATGTGTTTACAGCTTATAAAGGCAATGCCTTCCAGGTTTTAGGGAATATGCCTTTCGGTGCTAGTCGCTAGCCCCTGGCCTATGGAAGGCGGGTTAAGGGTAGTCACGGCATGGGCCCCGGGGGACGGGTCGTGAAAAAGAACAACTCTTACCATGTGTCAGGACATTCAATGAATATATTGTAACTCTATTATAAATAGATTACATTAATTATTTTATTTATTAATAAACTATTATATGTTTTTTCACAATATTCTTAAATAATTTTTAAATTATAATTTAATATTTTAATTCATTATAACAAAGTCCATTTCTGGTGATTTGAGGTTTTTATTTTCCTTGTATAAAAACAACATCATCATGTTTCCTATTATAAAATATTTCATTATTTCAATATATAATAAATAATAATAATGAAATATTTGTTATATTTAGTCAGAAATTAAAATTTTATATACTATTATGTTAATTTATAATTAATAATTTTCTACATTATGATCATGGAGAAGGTTGGCCATACGTTCACATTAGTGACATTTCTATTTTTCATTTCACTTTATAGAAAGAAGGAATGCATTATTTTAAAATAAAAAAATTATAATTATATGAAAAATTATTTATTAATTATTTAAATATATAGATATATATCATTTTTGTTATGTGGTGGTGAAAAAAAATCACATCACTTGGTAGACACTATAGTCTACATGTATGCAAAAAACAATATAATATATTGGAGTGAGAAAGAAAAATATGTTGTATTTTAGTAATTAAAATATTCCATTAATATATTTATTTTGTAATTTATATCATATTTATTCTATACAATAATCATTATTACCTACCTTGTAAGGTTTTAGTGAAAAACCAACCACTTCACTTCACGAGGTGACAAGACATTGTATACATGGGTGATGCTTTGGAACACACTATTGAATGGAAAGAAAAATGATATATGTGATCTCATAACATTATATGTATTAATATTTTGAAAATATATTATATAAATTTAAATATTAAATCAATCATTTAAAAAATCAATGAGAGGTAATGATGAAAAATGAATAGAAGTAGTTCATGAGGTGGTAGTTTGTCGTACACATGAATGCTGATTTAGTATTCAATTTGAAGGATGAGTAGAGGAGTTATGTTATTAAATTAACATTATAATTTTCAATTAAATATTAATTATGTGTTTTATAATGTGATTATCTGTGAAGATGATTTTTTTGAAGAGGAAAGAGAAATAAAACAACATTTCATAGTTTGGAATTTTACATCATCTTGGAGCACCCCTTATTATTTATATCTATAGTATTCATAGAAAGTTTTTATTAACCAAAATTTTTCTATTCATAGGTTATAGAATTTTGTATGTTATTTGGGTAGGTATTTTCCAAAACCAAAGTCCTTTATTATATAGATATGATAGGAATGGGGGTGGAATTTTATAACTTATGTGTATGGAACACATATAATATTGGAATGTAAAAAGAATTACCAAATTTTTATACATGTAAAAGTATCTAAAGTACATCGTCCATGAACTGTAGGCAATATAAGGTCGTTATGTGGCCATAAAATTGATCTAAACATTTTTTAGGTTATTTAGATCCTTATATATTCATATTTACTACATGATGAACCCATTTTCAACCTAATTGTGGTAAAATATTTTTACAGTTTCCAATTTTCAATATGGTTTAGAATAAAGTTGAAATTATTAAAAAATATATTTTATTCTAAATCAAAATATTTTACCATTTTACAAAAATAAATTCATATAAATGGAAGAAACTTATATTTTTAAATAAACCCTAAAATAAGATGAAAAAGAGGGTTTAAATGTTGTGTATATTTCAAAGAAAAATAATATTATTTTTTCTAAATTTATATTATTAATTATTGAATTAAATAAAATTAATATTTATTGATATTAAATATATAAATTTCACTAAATTCATTCATCATTTTAGTTTTTAAATTAATTAAAATGGTGAAACATTATATTCTTTTAAAACCATTCTCAAGAAAATTCTTTTTTATAATTCCCATGAAAACATTATAATAAAATTAAAAATGAATTTATTTAATATTAAATACAGTTTATTAAATACAAATAAAAAATATTAATTATTCAATAAATCATATTCAAAATATTATGTAACCTATGAATATCATAATTAATTTAAAATATTTGGCATTTTTTAAAAAATCTGTTTTTTCACTATTCAAATGAAAATAAATACTTCCCAAAAAATCCATAATTTTCAAACCCACAAATAAAATGGTTTTTTATTAATAATTATGAATTTCGTTGGTTTTTTAACCTTAATGATTCATGTAAAATACTCTATCACATATAACATTCTTTTCTAATATATATTGGTATTTTATCCTCCACATTTAATAATTAATATTCATTTAATTTTAAAAATTTCAGAGAAATTAAAGGATGTACATTTGGGAATAAATTTTTTTATGAATCCCAATTCATTAAAATATTTAATAAAACATACTATTGTTAAAAGGGAAAGAGAAGTATGATGGTCATATGAAATAACACATACTGTATTTCTTAATATAAGAAGAGTGTAACACCTAAAAAACGACACAGATGGAGACTAATAATTTATTATAAAAAATTTATTGGTCATGATAAATTTAGCAACCAAAAAAACCATAAAACGCAGGGGTTGAAAATGGTCATTGATATCATCACAAATGATTTTAATATAGAAAAATTTTGTTTCATTATTATTTTCCATGATATAAAGAATTAATGTATAAATTGACTTATATAATAAGAAAATATACTTAATTTATGAGTATAAATACAATATTTTTTTAAATTTAACCCGAATATCATTTTTTTTTCAACCAATTGGTATAAAAAAGGAATTCAACATGCCTAATAGAGTAAAATAAACATTTAAATACCTTATAAACATAATTGTTTTAAAAATATATTCCTCTTATCATTATTAATTAACCAAATAAACTGGTATGTACACGGTAACCTAATTTACAAGATAAATAAACCATCATATGATTGAATAATCTTTAAAATTCAACACTAACACCAAATTTTGAAACATTATAGTTACATGAATAAATAACAATATATCACAAATTCCTGTAGTATAATAAATATTAAAGATATTTTAACCTATATTTTTAACTAATAAATTTATTCTTATATGAAAAAAAATATAGTGATCACTTTTTTGAGAGAACATTAATCATTATCTCAAGAAATTACTTTTCAATCTCTTGGTAATTTATAAGACAAATTTTATGCTTCAAAAATTACCACAATGTGAATGATCATGTAAATAATATTTATTATAATAAATTTATATAAAAACGTGAAATTTCATATATCTTTTTAAAACAATGATTTATATATACATAATGAAAATAAAACATATCAAAAAATTTCAAATACAGTTTAAGATCTTCATTTCTTAAAATATCAAAGGGGCGTCTATGATATTGTACATGTGATCATATTTAATATTATAAACCTATACTGGTATGCATATCGTATTAAATAAACACTGATAGATATATCCTAATCAATAATTCTATCGAATAAATTCCTTTATTATCAACTTATACAGCCTCATCCCACGCAACCAGATCTGACATAAAATACATAATCATTACATTTTCTAATATGACAATAACGAAGGTGGCCAAATTTTCTCCCTTAAATCGAAAAAATATATGCATAAAAATTCTAATATAATATATTATTATGGTGTATCAAGAATATATTTTTAGTGAATTAGGAAAAACTAATACATAAACAATTCCAATTTACCTAAATATTCATACTTACAAAAAAAGATAAATATTCTTATTTCACTTTAATTCTTCACCATTATCCACATAAAATACATTATAGTCTTAATTTATTCAAAGAAAATATTTATTAAATGGGGAAAATAATCCTAAAAATATGATTTTTAATGTATAGTAATGGTAAACATAATCATTAAAAATTTAGTGCCATCAGTGATAATAATAAGATCACAATGGAATGATTAGATTATTATATTATATGTGTATAAAATGTGAACACTCATACCCATTAATACTTGTATATTTAAACAAGAAAATAAGAAATATGGATTTAAAAAATTCAAGAGTCATCAAAATCATTTATCATGAGCCATGGGATATCAATGATGAACCTAAAAAAAATTAAAATCTGAAATAAATTCTAGATAAAACAAGGTATTGTAAACGAACATTAGTTTAAAATAACATCTTCACAAAAGGAATACTATATAAGGTAAACATCCATCACCCTAGAACCTAATTCACTGGAGGTCTATAATAGACCTACTCTTACATGGTTTATTATTGATCTAAAAGTCCTTAGTTAATAATGTTACAACCAATCATTGGTTTATAACCTAACCTTGATTACATGGTATATATTGGAACCACTTATTGTTAAAAAACATTTACATGAATCAAATCATTATTAATGTTCATAGAGAATTCATTTAAAAAAACAATAAAACAACAATTATTCTTTATAAATCATGATTAAACCATAAAGAAGAAATGGTTCTCATAAAATCCCTTTGGAAAATGATTAACCAATTGAAAAGAAATTGGTTGAGTTATAATATCATTGAATAATTATTAATATATATAAAATAAATCAATAATAGAAAATCTAATTGAAGAATTATTAACAAATATAAAATAAATGCGGTACATAATAATATCACTGAAACCTGATTGACACATATATATGTAATGTCTTACATATAAATATATCTGATACATAATTATTCTATATAAAAGAATCATCTTCAATAAAAATCCCATATAGACGATGAAAATATAATGATATCATTAAAAAATGTATTTATTTTATTATATAGAACAAATTTCTTTTATGTTGATGAGTGAAAACCCCTATAGAAATATAATTAAATACATATTTTTGGAAAATATCTTATTCAATTTTAAATTTACATATTATCCTGAAAAATCAAAAAAATATTGTGAAAATAATTTTTTTGAGATCAAGAATGGAATTTTATAATGTAATGTTTAATGAAAATAATGGTAATTATGTCTCAAAAATCATTGCAAACTATATTTTACTAAAATAAACATTTGTTTCCAAATATTTTTCATATTTGAGTTAAAAGTTAACCATTTATATAAAATTAAAAAATTCAAATTATTTCTTTTAAAAATAACATCACTTTCAATGTAAATTTTCATATTGAAAATTTTTATTTTTAGAAATAATATTTATGAAATCAATTGAGAGAACAAGGATAAGGATAAAATAGATACCTCATTTTAAAGAAAATATAAGATCATTATCAATTATATATGACTTTATTAATGTTTCTTCAATAAATGTGGGAAGAAATGGAAATTAATATTTTCAAACATACTCAAATCTTTATAAAAATAAATTTTAGGAAAATTATTTATTACTATGTTAGATTATTTTATCCAAAATTAAATCGAACAAAATGAATCCCAAATGAGTGCGGATTGTAACATAAAGCCTTTTCCACAAATGTTTCACTTCAATCATAATCCTTATTAAATAAAATAATATTCAATAATACTTTAAATATGATTATGATACATATATTAGGGATAAAACATGTGAAAAGTTCATATATAAACCCCATAAATGAATATAGGTTAATATTAATAATTTATGTCTCAATGAAATATAATTTGATATGAATAACCCTTATAAATTATAATATTAGTTTTGAGTTTTAATAAAAAAAGAATTATTTGTATAAAATGTAAATTCAGACATAAATTTTGAAATAGAAAATAATATATTAACATTTTTATTTCACATGTAGTAATATAATATCAAATAAATTTAACAACTAATATATCCCATTGAAAGAAAATTTTGTTATGAAATTTTTTACCACATTATTACATTGATGTTTAATATTATTGGATGAAATAATGCTAATTGAAACAAAACATTCAATGATGTTCGAAGTATTCATGATATTACATGTAAAATTGGAGGTATATACATCACACAATAAAATTAAGTGTTAAAAATGAAATATGTATAACAGAAATAAAATTTGAGATTAGAAAAACCCTCACTTCAAATACAGACATTACCAACATGTACATTAACTCGTGGACAATAAGAGAACATAAATTATTTTATATCTTAAGAAAATTTTAAATAACATAAAAAATAATGATATTTTATTTATTATATTTATTTATAATGATATATTTGAATACTTAATTAATTAATTCCATATTATGTTTTTCAAGGTAATTTGGTTCATCATTTCAATAGAGAATTGTTTTATTGACTATGGTTTAAGATATTATTATTTAAAAATATCAAAAACAATTATCATGAAATAAGAATCATATTTATTGATAAATTATAATTTCAAAAAATATCATAAGACTATTTATGAAAAATGAAATATGTTATGATAATGGTGATAGTAGGTTGTACGTATTCATGTGTAACATTTCAGTTTTATGGATGAAAATTATTAAAATATGTATGTGTTATTTTATATTTATAAAAATATAACAAGTTTATAATTACCATTTTATTTCCAAAAATATACTTATATAAATTATTTTTGAGATGTGTTGTTGACAAACATTCATTTCACTATATGGTGGCAGTAGTACCAACACACTTAAATTATGAAATTATATTATAGTAGAATAAATAAAATGATATATTATAATTTTTTATTTATATATAACTATTGAACATCATAATTTTTTCATTTATACAAAATATTATAAATAAAAGTTTCCTCAACACCTTCTAGGTAATGTGCATTTGTATAAAAATTATAATGTTTTGAGAGGCGATAGTCCACTATAAACAAGTGTGATATTTTTATATCCACCAAAGAATGAAAATTTAATAGTTATATGTGATACAATTGCTCAATAAATAATTTTTTTTTACAAAAATCATATATTTGTTTTACGTAAAACATTTAAAAATTCTATTGGAGGTGATATTGTATAATAGATAACATCGGTTCATGAAGCGGTTATCCATTGAACTCATGAATAATGATTTTATATGAAATATGATGGTAGAGGAAATAGATTTCTGTTTTAACATTAATATAATATTATGAAATTATATAGGATATAATGGTGCCATCATATGAGAATATTTGATAAATATATTATGTATATCGAAGAAGAAATAAAAAAATGTTTTTTATGAAATTTATATATTCTAATACCACCACTGTAGTTTTACAACTTTATTATTCTGTGAATAAAATTTGGAAAAAAATTATTATAATATTAGTGTATGAATTTGTTGAAATAAATTTTTAGTTATTAAGAAATCCTAAAGGATTTGATGATGTGATGAAGAGTGTAGAGTGTGGTGTCTGTTTAAAAATTATGTGAGTTGAACAATTATAATTTTAGAAAATAAATCATTACACCGTCTTTTATAACATTCCTATATGATCCAAAATTAATTGTTATAAATAATAATAAATTACATGGTCTAAGTCTGTCCATAATGTTTTTAGACATTTGTTAATGTTTTTCCTTATATGATTTTATTTTAAACTTAGATAAACCCATTTTCTCCTAAACCATGTTATTTTATGATTAAAATTTCCACATTATATTATGGTCCAAAATTATTTTGACATTACTAAATAAAAAAATTATTAAGATTATAAATATTGAATCTATTTTACCAAATTCATCAAAAATAATTTGAAAAAAATCAATTTGAAAATAAACATGAAGGAAAGAAAAATATGGTTCGAAGAAGTGCATTTTTTCAGTGAAAGATGATTTTATATTTTCGATAAGTATAATAATCATTATATTAATAATGAAAATGAAAATATTTTGACATATAATAAATAAATTTAATTGAATTTATTCATAATTTGGGGTTTTTCTATTTAATTGTAAATGAAAATCATTATACAACAAAATAACATTTTAGAAAAATATCATTTTTCTACTGAAAGACAACCTTATACTAAAATAAAATATGAGGTTGATGAAAAAATATTTAGTAGATAAAATATAGTTAAATAATAATAAATTTACATTAAATGATATTCTAAAAATAATGGGCTTTAAAATTATCTTAATTTACTTAATATAATGTCATTTTTAGAAAAAAAAATTATTCTCACAATTCAACAAATAAAAAATATTTTCAAAAAAAATCCCAAAATTTCACCTGAAGTAAATTTTCATATAAAAATTTCAAAAAATAAAGATAATTTTATGAAATAAATGTTACAATTATTGAAATTTAAATTTATTATGTTTTCACCATTATAATAAATAAAATAATTTTTGAAGGAAATCAATTTTTGAACAATAACATTTTTGTAACAAAAATTAATTTTTTATTTACATAAAAATTATCAATAATTAATATTTAGTGGAATATATATAAATATATATAAAAAATATTAATTAATTATACCCATACTGACCAATTTAATAGTTCGATTATAATGATTATATATTTTATATGTCAAATATGTTTATTTTTTTCTTGATGAATATTCTATAGAACAATGTTTTCTTTTCATAAATCATTTAATATAACATGAATTTATTTATTAATTAGTGACTTAGAATGTAATTGGATAATTTTCATTAAATTGGATGCTTTTTAAAAGGAATGTGGGATTATTATCATATTGGTGTATATAACTTTGAGATGCATCATGGAATAATATAGTATTGTAATTTAATTTTAATATTAATTATAACTAGTAATTTTAATTAATTATCTAATATGGAATAATTTTAAAATGTTTGGCATTTTTGTTATTTTTTTATGTGTAGGATATTGAATCCTTGGATTCTTGAATAAAAAATTGACACTATCATTCGAATTCAGAACGAGTCCATTAATACATGAAATATATAAATAACAATTGGAAATGGAATTCACTATTGGTAGGCTATGTACCATATGTGTGATTTTTCATTACAATGGGAATCCACATTAAGTTGTTGGTGAGTATAGACAGAGAAATATGACATCATGCGATAGAATGTATGGATGACCATATGGGTCAATATAGTGCTCGATGGATAGTGTAATTAGTTATGTATTATTTATTTAATACTAAATAATTAAATTGTGTATTTTACTTTTTAATGAACTATTCCTTAGACTATATATATTTAGACACCTATGGTTGTGAAATAGAATGTTTTATTGAGAACATGTTCATTCCATAATTTATTTCCTATACAAAACTCATGGATGCATGTTTTGAAATGAGAATGGGGAGCTATTTAAAATGGTTTGGATTAAATTCCAAGATTAGAGAATAGATTTTGGACATAGTGTGGGATTTTTGACCAATTTTTGGAGTCATTGTTTTTAATGCTTTCCCTTCATTTTTTTCTAATATGATATTTTTTATGAAGATAATGTGAAATTCATGTTATGATTATTTATATTGTTATGAGACAATTAAAATTATATAATACAGTTTATTTTAATTTGTGGGTTATCATGATTTAAATTGTGTTTATTACTTCATAAATAATGTTATTTTATCCTTACTATATTTATTTGACCCTATATTGCAATCAAAAAAATCATACATATATAGATGCATTATTTAGTTCTCATGGTGACCCATGTTTGGTTCATGGGGGAGAATGGGTTCATGGATGTTATAGGTGAAGTGGAAATCACATCATTATCAGTTAAAAAATAACTCAAATTGATCATGTCTATAAGGAATCATATGTGGTGGAGGTGTTTTTCATGATTTTCTATGTTCTAACATTATTTTCATTCACATCATATGATCACAAAAATTTCCTTATTTGTTGATGTGGAGGGATTATTGTGTACATTAGATCATTAAAATATAAAAAATGCTATCCTTTTAGAAATTTATTTGTAATCAATGGATGTTTTTTACTCTTAATGCGATTTTCTCAGATTTATTTGATTATGTCCTTCAACAACATGGCCTTTGGAAACATGATTCAGTAGGGATTATGATCAGACATACATGGTGTGAGGTTAATTTCGTTGTAGATTACATATAATATATAGGTACTAGGGAAGTGGATCCAAACTTTTTCATAATTTCATGTTCATAATAATCAAATTCTATGGTTATTATATATATTTAATCCTATGTGATTAATCTTTGGAGACCCTCTTCAGTTTTTTTCATTTGCTTTCAGAATTATATATTTCATTTTTATGCTAGTCCCTATGATTTGTATGCCACTAAAAAATATTTTATAATGCCTTGTATGGATAATCATATTTGTGTATAAAATTAGTAGTCAACCATTGTATTTATAAATTCTATTTTTCATGTGTGTATGAGTAAGAAAGTGATTAATTAATGAGTTATTATCACTGAGTTATTTTTATGGCTCATTAGATGTTCATGATAAGTTCTTGGGATTTATTTTCTTATATTTTTATTATTTAAGTTATGTTTGGAATTAGATTGTGTCTTTAGATGTAATATTTTATGTTATCCATGTAGTTCATTAGAATATATTTTCTTCATTCATATTCCCTAAACTTTATAAAGATGATGATTCTACACATTGAACTATACACCCATGATTTAATTCACCAACCCATAGGCTATTGGAGGTCTGTGTAATTGGTAATCCCTCTCACTCTAATCATTGTCAACCTTGTAGGGGTACCAGTGGAGGGAGGTCCTAAAAGTATGAATTTCAATCCCTTCCCTCAAAAATATGAATCATTTTTGAAACTCCCCACTGTGCTTTATATTTTTTTTTGAATATGGTATAATAAGTTCAAAACTCTATGAAAATTCATATATTAAAATGAGGATGTTATTTTGGGGGAAATAGGGTGAAATATATTATTATTTTTCATTGAATTTATTGTGTCATTGTCAAAATGGAAAATCTAAAAATTAGTTTTCACTAAGAGATGGGACTCCCTATGAAATGACACATTATCCTATAGTCTGGGGTAATGAAATTATCCTTCATAATATAAATTATTTAGTATTTTGTTATCATAGTTTTAATTTTAGATAAAACATTGTATGAGGATATCAAATTCCTAACTGTAATTTTTTGAAAAACTTCTATACACTGTAAACTAACAATAAAAATAATTGTGACATGTTTTTATGTGGCACTAGAGGTCTGTATTTTAAATTAATGAATATACTCTCTAATATTTTAATTCATGGTATTTTTATACGGAATCATTGAAATTGATATGTAATAAAAAATTCAAAGTGTTAATCATAGGTGTGATCACTTATAGGATTCATTATGTATTGATGATATTATATTTTATAATGTCGATATTTTATATTTGTAAGGGTATAGTTCATTTTTATATGATAAAATCTTATTACCATAAGTGTTATTGAGATTTAATAAAAACACTATTTGTTTTGAAAATGGAATGTTATAATTTGACATGGAAAAATTTGTGAAATTATAAGATTTGTTTTTGAATTAATAAGAGGGATTATACAATATTATAAGTTTTGTTCTTTTATATAATACGTGATATAAACCAAAACCAATTCAATCTTTTTTGGGGAATCTGAACCAACAACAGAAATAAATTAGGAACGTTCGAGAATTAATAAATATAGTTACTATTTTTGATTCCAAAAATTATAATCCTAATAATTTCACCATTTATATAAACATTTGATAGCATCTTATCATAATAAAGAGATATATAACTGATAAATAATATATCACAATAAAAAATAATGAAAAATGAGACCTATAATCGATGAATGATGTCATAAAACAAACTGAAACTTATATGGTGAATAATATAATGTAAATATATATTAATAAATATAAAAAAATGCAAATCCAAATCCATCCACTACTATTAGACCCCTTGTATACCAAAATAGGGATTGAAATACCATGTTAGATATCAAATTCACAACACCATTAGAATTAAAAACCATAATGGGATCTAAAAATAAATCTTTAAAATATCCATACATAAAATGATATATGTAGTGTTTCATAAATAAAAGTACATATAGGTAATAAATTATGTTTTTTTTAATTCCTTGTTCATTTAAAATTCATTATATAATAGTTTGAAATATTAGAGGAAAAATTGTTTTCTATTCCATTTGATAAAGACATATAAAATATCAAAATATTTTAAAATTCAATTTTATTTTCATTAAAATAAAAATAATCACATATAAACCATTCATCATGTCTAAACTATCTTGTATTCCATACATCACCCAATTTAAAAATTATTTTATCAGCCATATTAAAAACATACTCTTTTCCATTCCATTATGAATAATTTTTTTAAATTAAGAGTCATGTAGAAGAATAGAATTATAAAACATCACAAAATCTTGTCATAATAAATGTTTCATAGAAAAAAAATGACACAATGTAGTTTATGTCATGAATGAAACAAAATATAATATAATTAATATACCATATTGATATTAATCATGAAATCATGGGTATATCCCAAAAATACCATGAGGGTACCACTTATGTACTCTATATAGAAGTATTTATTGGACTATATAAACATTCACATATCTTAAAATAACCTTGTTTCTACTAACTATCATCTCAAGTGAAACCCCCTTTATGTTATGTGATTCTATATGGGATCTAATATATCTCATCAAGACATCCTAGAAATATCTCTCAGCCATCAATTATATTCCTATGATCTCCATTCTTATTAATGAATAGGAGGTTATTTATTAAAATAATGAATTTATCAGAAACAAATCATAAAATATCACATTATATTCCTTCATAAGAAATAGTCACATTCATATATCATTTAAATCATATAGATAAATAAAAAACTTGAAAAATAGCTAATATGATATAAGTAAATAATATCTACCAATAGGTTCATAAAGAAATAATAGTCACTTAAGTGTCTCAATAGTACACAACCTTTGAAAAAAATGGATCTGAATATTTCTTCACTATAACCTGGACATGATGAAAATAATTTCATTAGGGTTTCAATTTCAGTTAAAAATATTTTTCAAAAATAAAAATCTATAAAATATATTTTTATTAATTTTTTAAAACAATCAGGAGTAATCAATTTTGGAAATAAAAAATTCAATGAAACATTCTACATTAATAATATTAAAAAATAAGAAATAATCATTCCAATTGAGTTATTGATCCAAAAGTGGTAAATGAATTTTTATTTATAAAATTTTTTGGAAATTTATTTTTCAATGTTATATTAATTCATGGAATTTCACCTAACAATTTATCTTACATTTAATATATTTATCATAATTGATAAAATCATTCATAAATTTAGAAAATTCAATTTAGAAATCATATAAATGAAATATATGACAAATAAACCATTTTTAATCACTACAAATTATATGACATGATAGTTGACGGGAATAAACAAATATTACATCCTTGATTCAGTTAAAAAACATTAATTCGTCACCTATGAGGATTTATTGTCAAAGAAAAATCCAGGAGCTCTTCTCATTCCATAGGAATCAAATTACCTATAAATAAGAAACTACCATCCATTTACCAGAATGAAATTACCCCATATGATAATTCAGATATATAAATATAATAGTAAAGGGGGAGGGGGAATATGGAAGTGTGATCCAAATGAATATTTTTTGACATGATTCATTGATGGAAGGATGACTAGAATGAAATTAACTCTCTAATTGAGGGAGGGGAAAATTCTCATAGAATACGCCCTAAAATGTTTGAATGATGGTTGAGGATGGTGGTAGAGCCAACATAAAATTTTCATATTAGTAATTATGAAATAAAAAAGAATAATTATTTGTTATAAGTTCAATAAAGAAGGATAGTTTAAAATTTTATGATCCAATGATGTGTGATCTACTGGAAATACAAAGCTCATTCTCATTGGTTTTCCACATATTTTACCAAATTTTCACTATCCATGAAAAAAACTATGAATCCATAGATTCATTTGAAATTCAGGTTACAATGTTTTCATAACCATATGAAAAAATGAACAAGGGAACATTACTGTAATGGTGTTTCATTATATTTTTTCTCATAAACACATGAACATTACACTACCCATTCACATCAATCATTTGACATGAAATATTTTTATAAAATATATTACATATAAGGGAACCCATATGATTTTACTCAAAATATATATCTAAAACTGTGTACAAAATAAACATTCTATAAAATAAAAACATTTAAACCAATAACATAGAAAATTATAAATTAAACCAATATTTATTAAATTATTTCAAAATAAACACCTACCCTATTAAATGGTCAGCATGAAATCATTATTAATAAAAATTATACAATGAAAAATTCCATGGATGTAGTTGAAGTAAAATTTTAAAAAATAAACCACACCACATGGATTGAGGAGAGATGGGAACAAGAATTAAATAATAAAATATGGCAATGAATTTCATCGCATTGGATAATTCCTCTAAAACAATAATGTCATCCAAAACCACATTTCATCTCAAAATTGATTACATATATTCAACAAGAATGGTCCTTTATGATGTGGAAACCAAAAATAGGTCATCCAATAATTTAGAAATTATAAAAATGATGTTCCATTGAAACTGAAAATTATCAATCCATGAACTCAATCACAAGAACAATTATTTAAAAACTCCATAAAAATATGATAATTATTCAGAATTTCATCCAAGGTATAACCAAAATATCTTGCAACCTTGATTTCTTAATTGTCCAAATGAAATAGATATCCAAATAACCCATTGATTGACTTTAATATTACAAATTCTCATCTTATCTATAAATCGTCATCAAATTGTTCACAAAACATGAAAATATAAAAAGACCCAGGAGTGTGTAAGGTGAATTTTAAGAAAAAAATAAAATATATAAACCCTATGATTATTAATAAATTCATTAAGACCTATTCCTAAATACATAATTCATTTCCATCGATAAGATAACATAAAAACCATGATATATACTATAATAGATCTACGCGAATAGGATACCATCCAATAGAAGCAGAGGAGTATCCCCTAAATAATCTATATACTATAGTACCATTTCTACATTGAAATTGAACTCAACAAGAAGAATTATAATTTCGACTATACCAATCAACCAAAATACTAAAAAAATAATTCATGAAATCTAATAGTTGAATAAATCATGGTTCCAAACCCTCACATGGTTTTTTAACAGATAAACCAACAAGGAGGAGTATACTAATGTGAGAAGGGAAAAAACTTCTCTTTCATGAAGAATGTTTTAGGAGGCAACTTGTAACAAACAAGATATATTATAACATCTATTTATGTTACACAATATAGTTAAATATTCACAATACGAAAATAATAAACCAAAAGTACTCAACATCCATAATAGAAACATTAAAAAATTATCATTTTCCAAAACCCATGTTCCAATGAACAAGAACCATATTTAACTTTTTTCAATATTTTAAATTCCCAAGGATTTTATAATTAAATATTTAAGAAATACATATTCTCCATAAAACAATATTCTATGAAAAACCCATTATATATTTACATAAATGAAAAATAACCATTTAATGTCTACAAGACCTTATGTATTCCCATATTAAATAGATAACCCATAATGATGATCCATGTAATAAATTTCAAACTTAATCATTTTTAGAATAATTATCTTAAAATTATATGACATATAAGTATATTTAAAAAAATTACATTTTAAAATCCAATTTAATAAATGAGAAAATGAAATTAATTGTCCTTTTCATCAACTAGAAAATATGTTCCATTAATTAATGTACCTCCAAAATCTATTTTTGCCATCTCATAAAACAATATTCTTGAATAAAACACATCATACTTTTTTGAAAAAACTATCCACAAAGGCATATCTCTCAAAAAAATTCAATGGGGATAAATGACATGAGAACTATGAAAATTAAAATCCACCATATTGTAAACATTATTCATATATATATATTGATAACATGAGACGAAAATAAAGAAATCATGATGTGAAATAGAATTATTCATTATTTGGAAGCATGGATCACTAATCTATAATTAAAGAGTTTGAATAAATTTTAATAATTACATAACTATTCCTTATTGGAACTAAATGTTTTTCATGGTCATGATAGCTATTATTTTATCCCTATTTCGGTCACTAATTTCCTTAGTAAAACATATTCTTACATAAAAAAGTCCTTATCATACTTATGGTTGATAAATTAAATGTGAGAATATTTAATAAACCATTTATATTATTTAGATTGAAGCAGAAAATTGTGATTCAAGAACCAAATATCCAAAGAATCTCACAGACTGTGAAAAATTAGAGCATTCCAATCATATTACCACACCATCCTTTTATTCCATGTTGATGATACTAATCTTCAAATAAATTAAAATAAAACAAAAAAATGGGAAGGTATGCCTTAATCACATTATTTAGAACTATCTTTTGGAAAACCCTTTTTATCAAACCTGTATCTATTTTTTTGTATCCCCAAAGTGAAACATAATTACCAAAAAAATTTAAAATCAAAACCAATCTACAATCATCAAATTCCATGGGATTGACAAATATTACCAACAACAAGAAATCATATATTTTATGATATTTCTTATAAATGATATTTAATTTTTTTTTAGTTTTAAATTAAATACAAATTTTATTTTCTAATAATTATTCTAATCTAATATTACATCCTCCACCATTAATAAAAGAAAATTTTCATTTATTTTAAATTCAATAAATTTATTATAAATATTTAATTTGGACTCAACCCTATATTAGTAATAAAACCATTTAATTCCAATTTAAAAAAACATGTATCGTATTCCCTTTTCTACTCTATATTGACAACATATTGGTAAAACATATATTGTGATATAATTAAATAATAAAACCACAAGAAAATATTTCATTATAAAAGGCTATTAGAAAATGAATTAAATTATTATATGTGCATAAATCTTGTAAGGGATGACATAAAAGAGAATTTTCCATAATGATATCAGTCACGTAGTTATGATTAATTCCAAAACATCCATGGGTGAGACTATTTACATGATAATTTTGAAACCATTTCATTGAGTATGAATATATTATTACATTTATACCCCAATTGGATCGTCATAAAAAGAAATATTTATAACATAAACCTTCATTGACTCTCATGTTATAATGGATATTTTTCATCTAGTCAATAAAAGAGAATTATTTCACTCAATCCTAATTAAGAATACGTGTGTTTGAATGCAAGAAAGTTAATATGTGATGTGTTTTCTAAAGAATCAACAAATAAATAGAAATAAATCCCACATCCCCTATTATTCCATTTATATAATCGCAACCTTCTATATTTCATCTGAACCACATTTATTTTATTTCCCGTGGGCTATAATTCATAATAATGAAATTTATAGTATAATAATTTAGTACAAAATGAAATAATATGTTCTAGTGGGGCTCACACAATCTCACCCATTATAAAACAAATAAAATCATTGAAATTATTTCCTTTAAAACAAACTCATGGTGCTGAGGATTTTTCTTAATGGTTTGAAATTTAAATTCTAACCATTTTATCAAAATCATACATTTAAATTTATTTTAGAACATATAAAAAATAACCCACCATATTTCAATTGGGATTTATTTATTTAATTAACACGTTATTATTTAATAAAAAAATGATCATAACCGAAAAATATAATTAAATAGTTCACCAAAATAGATTTAATGTATTTAAAAAATAGAAAATATATATTCCCATTTTTTTCTAAATGCATGTCGTTTCATGAATGAAATTAACATGTTATATCATTTTTTTCTACATGGATAAATAATAATAATAATTTATTTTATAATAATAATAATTTTAAATATGTAATTAAATGTGTAATGTATTGATTTTTAGGAAAAACCAAATGGGTTTTTTTCAGGAAAATATGAAAAATAAAAAAATGTATGAGATTGAAAAAGAAGTAGTGTAATGAAAGGTATTTTCATATAAATTAACAATATATAATATTCTAAATACAATTATTTCCTTGTTTAAATTCTAGTGGATTTAAAATTAATCATTATTAGTTATGATGCTTCAAAATATGAATCTAATATAGCCCTTGGTGTTGGTACATCCTCTAAAATTAATTAATTTTTTATTTATTTAGGAACACATATATTATGTTGAATAATGAATTTGGTGACTCAAGAATACATTCAATAATAAAAATCTCCATTCAAAAAATGGCTTTGCATGAGTTAGGATTATTAGTCGAATATAAAATGGAATATCTTGATGTAATTAACAATGGTTATCTTAAATTAAAACACTTAGATAAATTTGATTTTTGAATGAAACATATTATAAACTATAATAATAGAGAAACAACAATTAACAAAATATCTATATGATTACATGACCCTCCAGATGATAGAATTACCCTTTTAAACTTGTAATGATAGGGTAAAAGCAGAGAAATGAGAAAAAAAGTTCTAAAAAATGATTGTGTCGCCCAACTTAATACTCTATAATGTACCACATCATACCATGGATTAGCAATGTATCCCCGATCACTACAACATCACCCTAGAACTATATCTGTCAGTTCAAATTAAACCTAAAAGAGTCATTAATTCCGTATGTTTTTCTAATAAATATGCATTGCTCAATCTCACCGATACATAGAATAATTATTTTCATATTATGTATTAATTTGATTCATTTTCATGTTTAAAAATAATTTCATTTATTTTCATTGAATGAAATTTTTTTTTTGGCATAATTAAACAAGGATTATCTTCATTTGGTACCTTTTTCGGTTTGTCATCACATAATGAATCCTAGAAAAATTCAACATGTGAATGAGATAATCTTGTTCTGAATCATTTTCTGCATCCATGATTTCATTGTAATTCTTCTTAGCCACCTCTTAAAGCCATAAAAGAGTACCATGAAAATATCAAGATGTGAATAGTAATTGCATTATTTTAATATTCATCCACATAACATAATTTCATCACCACTAATAATCCATTGTATCCAACCACAATATAATAAAACAATAAATATTTATGATATATTAATCATTTGAAATTTAAATATCAATATATTTTATATTCATAATATATGCATGAAATGGAAAAAACCTTTCCGATAACACGTTAATTCAATCTTTTTGTCATAAATAAAAAATCAAAATACTATAATAGATTGTTAATCTACACTGACATAAATACAATAGAATTGGAATAACATGATAAAATATTGAACTATATGTTTTAAAATCACACCAGTAAGCATAATTGATCCTTTTTTTAAAATAATGATGTCAATAGTTTATTTAACTCTTTCTCTATTGAATTAAGTATAACCCTCATCTCATCCATTCATATATTAAAATTCATTATTTTTTTTATAAAATTTCAATTTAACTTACATATTTGTTTTAATAGTGACTCAACGAAAAAAATGAAATTTTAGTTTTTCATAGTCACCATTCCATGCTTTGATATATATGATTGTAAAATTTCTACACTCTCTAACCCAAACAATCAATTTCAATAGAGATCAATAGGGAATCACTATTAGGATCTAGGAACTTAGATACATTGGGTTTGGTGGGTATTGGTTTTAATGAAATTAATGATCAAATGAAGGATATTCCATAATATAATTGACACGATAACAAAAAATTCAATGTAAAAGACTCTCGTTGGATATAAAATCCACAAGTTCCATCTATAATCATTGATATGTTACAAAGAAATCAATTATATTGAATGAAACCATATGCAAATTTTTTATTTATGTATATATTTTATATTTTTTGAATGATGATTCTAGACATGTATTAAATCCATAACCCAACCCTAAATGGTCCAAATAATTGGTCTAAAATTGTGATTTTGGACCCTTTAAGACCTAACCCATTTCTTATTGATTTTAATGAAGTTGTGCATTGAAAATATAATGAATGAATAATCTTGAACCATCATAATATATAATGAAAACCTCCCAAAATGATATATTTCAATATTTTGATCCCTTATACTATGGTATAATCTCCTACAAAAAAAATCTATTTTATAAACATGGATAATTCTCAATGTATCATGGGAAATGATAATGTAGGATTTTAAATTAGATCTTTATTAATAAGACGATTCATGGATTCAATGGGAATAATAAGTATAAATTTTATTTTATGTATAAGGATATTGAAATCAAAATAAATTTTTCCCAATACTATATATTATGAATTTTTATAGACATCTGTCATGAAAGATGTAATGAATGCTCTAGGATATATAAATCACAAGTTTTACTATTGAAATATACTCAAGGATGAAAATAAGAAATTAGGGTTATAAAATAACATGTGGTCTATATTATATACCAAGGAAGAGTACTTAAGTAAAGTCAAACAAAATATAAATAAATATAGATAAATTTTGGAAATTCAAAATATAGATAAGCTTATTAAAATTTCATTTATCAAAATTATATGATTCACCAAAATCATGATTTTTCAAATCCATATCAACAGTTTTATATTTCATTATTAAATCCCACATTTTTTATTCTAATTTATTATCAATAAAATTTATAAAATGGAATTATTATTATCCTCACTTGTGTTATTATTCTTTATTAGTGAACTTAAAAAAATCTTGTTGATGGGAATGCAATGGTCAATTGATGGTCCTACGAAAAAATAATAGAGAGTAATAAAATATAATTAAATCTAAATCATACTTCAATTTTTAATGATTAGTATTTTGTTTATAACAAGTATATTTCCTCATGAATGTCTAAATTAATCATATTATTTTGTGAACATGCTTTTCATGATATTGATATCTTAAATACATTCTCTTTTATCCCTTACAACAACTTTTTTGTTCCACTTTTTCTACATGAATAAATAATATACACATGAATGTGTAGGCCCCATTTTAACTAAATATAAAATCAATTTTTGGGAGAACCTAAACACCAAATAATTTAAAAGATAAAACTAAAAAAATGATTTTTCCCTGAGAATCATTTATTTTTAAAATCATTATATCGGCATTACCTCCATAGATTAGGTGATAGTTTATTATAATGTTTCTTCCAAGATTTGATCTAGAAATGTATATAACATTAATATTTCAATATATATAGGCATCTTATCATCTTTAGAAAATTGATTAAATATGCCATTACATAGAACCATGTAAACCATAATAGATTCATTCTACAGTTGCTTTTTAATACTAGAAAATATGTAATCCATGTATGGCCCCACAAAAACATATTATCGTTTGTTAATTTTTATTATTTTTTACATTCAAAAAAAATTAGTGGTACTATAAATTATATTTCAACATTTATCTCATATTATTAAATTTTTTCATCACTTTGGTCATCAGGCCTCTCTTTATTTTCATTAAATTGAATACATCATCTACTAAAAACATGTAGCAATCATAAAATTGTCAACCCTTACATCAGATATATGCATTTATTAGTGAATTTAATAGACTATTTTATCACATACAGTAATGAAATTAAAATAACATATATAAATATTACATCGTAATAGAAATATCATTATTACATAACATTATGGTTCACAACTTAATCATTTAGTACTAGTTCCATCGAAAAAATAGCTAAAAAATGGCCCCTATGTGAACAAAAATATTAACCAATATTTTCATCTTATTTGACACCATTTAGAGAAAATATCATAAAAACCCATTTTTCATAACCTAGGGAACGAAAACATGATAATGACTGTATTCATAAATCATTGTATGTGAAAATAATTGAGTTATCAAATAAATGATAGAATAAGTTATTGAGAACAAGTGATTGAAATTTTAAAATTTTTCCCTACATATCATAGATCATATTCATGAAAAATGGAATAATTCATGGATTTTTATAATTAAAAAAGCATAATATATTCAAATAATAAGAGACATGATGTAGTTTCCCTGAACAAAATTCCACTAAATTTTTCTACTAGACTGGTTATCTACATGGCCTCAATCACATCTCCCCAAATCCCACAGGTTTCTAATAAGAAGTGATGGATATTGGTGTGTCTAAGGGGATACAATGACCTCTTCACCAGAGTGTAACAAAATTGAATTCTATTGAGATACTTTTAGTGAAAGTGGAAATGAACCGGATAATAGATATATAACTGGGATAGAATATATAATACACTATATAGAATCTCATATATAAAAAAATATGATACATGTTGTGTGTATATGAATGAATGAACGAAACATATATCAAAGTACAATACATCACATATATCCAAAATACCAAAAATAAAAAAAAATTACATCTTTGGATAGTTTCATGATACTTAACACGGTCCCATGATCCCTTCTTCTTGATAATTTTATAATATCAACCGTCACGAAATGGTCCCTTTCCCCTACCACTACCTGAATCAAAATAGTCAGTTCGTGTACCAAACAACATCCTGAACATGGTCTGAGATAAAATCCATGTATGTAAACTCTTAATGTTCTATACTAGTAATATTTGTGAATTATGAAATGAGAAATAGAATTAAGGTAGAAAATTAAGATGTGAAAATTTAAAGATAACCATGTCATTAAATCTAATGAATCCATAATATAAAAACACCATCTCATGGCTCATGCCAAAATATTGTAAATAACCTAAGACAAGGAAGATACAATGAAATATTCATGAACTAATAGGAACATACCATTATTCCAAACATGTCTTTTAAACCAAGAAATTTATGGCCAAGATGAGGTTTCAAAAAACCATGACCTTTTCTTACTACCAAATACATCATTTAACCCACAACTCTATCGTATAAATAATCCTTCATACCACAAAGGGATCGATCCTATGTGTAGAAGACCAAGGAATTCTCATCAAGCCAGTGCATAATCTCATTTAAAATACGATTAGGTTAAATTCTGATTAATAGGATCATGTAAACAAAACATATCATATGCATTTCAATGTATGTCAGAACCCTTGGGTAGCAGGGCCCAAGGTATCCCCTGGAATCAAGACCCAGGGAGCATACTACAACAAAGGCATCCACTACTATATTGAAGATATATGTATCATGTATATAGAATATAATGTATAGTTATTAATATCATAACATTTGGCACCACATACTGTAGGAGTCTACCCACAAACATAACCACTCACATAAAGATGAAACAAACGAAGATACCCACTCATTTTAACAAAAATAATAACACAAAGAAAAAAAAGATTGGACTCACACATACCACATATTCTAGCTAAACTATTAAGTAGTTGAAGTTCCTTGTATCCACATAATTTAATAATATATACATGCGAAGGTGTCTACACATCTCTTAATAGAGAAATTCGATATCATTTCACCAAACTAGAATTTTCTTTTATCTAGAAAATCTTAAATAACAACCCACAGGTGGTTTGTCTTAAGGAATAGGAAAGTGAACCCCACAAGGGTGTTCTTGGTTGGGAACTAACTACAGAAACATCTCAAGGGAAACTATGGTCATATTTAAAAGGGCTTGATTCACATATTAGAATTTATTTTTCCAATTTTGGGACTGCATCGAAAAGTAAGATGTGTGGAATAATTTATAAATGTTATATAAATCCCCCAAAACAACATGAAATGTATATATCACTAATAGTGGCCCAATAGTATATTGATCTTCTTGTATGGACTCCAAATAAGACCCAAATAGGGAGAATATTGACATATAAAAAAATATACTAGTAATTATGGAAATTTGGTTGCACTAAAATTGTGAAATAGTTATCCAAAATAAAAAAGAAAGGCTAAATTGAATATAATAGTCGGGAATGAAGATCTAATAAAATGTCCCATGATTGAATCAAAGATCAAATAAAGAATTCATCTAAAATATAATAATAGTCACCATTGAGGTCATCCAAAGTAGTGAGATATTATCAATTTTAAAAAATAAATATTTTAATTTATAGTATATTTATGTGAAAACAAAATTAGAAAATTAACCCCTAATAATGAGGTCGCATAGAATTGGAACACTATTTGAAAAATCAAGCACCAACCATACACATTTATTTATAGTGAATGGAACAACACACAATTTAGCCGTATGATTATACTGACTAGGTTCAAAGTATTTCAAAACCCACTAAAAATATTAAAACTTTTACCACAATGTTATGTGGAATTAATTGCACATTTTTTCCTAACAAGGTTGTCTTCCCTTTATCTCTACCCATAACTCAAATGGTCTATTAAAATTCACATCTTCAGTCATAAATTTTACACTAACGGTAAAACAGTTCATTTTTATCTTTAAATAATGGGTTTTAGTATCCCAACCAACCTCAACCACCCCACCAAAGCACCCAAGATCATTTTGGGTATCCATATTACGAAATTTTTAAACATTTAAACTAATATAAAGGGATATATATCACATAAGAAAACATGTGTTCTTACATTAGAGGTCATAAAATTTTCATAATAAATATATTATTTCTATATACTTATGTATATAAAATATTTTCCTTATTAATAATTGTTCATTTCTGAAACTAATTTAGTATAATGGGTTCATTCCCCGCAAAATTCATGTTTATCTCAAAAGATATAAATCTTTAATGAATACAGTTGAGAGATATATAGTACCCAAATATTACACAATGAAAATTGAAATCTTTTTTTGAAAAATATCATAAAACATTAATCACATGATGTCCCATGAAATGAGATTCATAAAAAATTTTCCATAGAAAAACCCATTGAAATGAAACAAGATTCATAAATATTTTATCATTTTTTCATATAAATACATATTAAAAAAGGATAAGTATGAATTAAACAGTTTCTTAATAATAATATACTATTCAAAGAATGAATAAGGATGGTATCAGTGTATTATATCCCATATAATGAATAATTAATATAAGAGCATGTCCTCATTGATGTATAGTGATTTTGAAAGATCACATAAAAATTCATTGTTGAAAATATCTGTTTACCTAGAAATTTATATTTTCAAAACTACTATTCCCAAATACATAATGAAAACCAATTTCATTTAAAATTACCTTTGAAACATATAAATAAATATTTAAAACATTGATTTTTCACAAATTCTGAAAATTACATGCATGCCACATACATTAAGAGAATGATTCCAATCACATATTCTATACAAATTAAAAAATATATATTTTAGAAAATTTCATGAAGATTCATGATAATCAATTTTCAAATATTTAAGATTCGTTAAAATATCCTTATATAATCACTAAAGTGCAGTAGAATTTTTTTTCAAAACATTAATTGAAATAATGTACAAGAATGAAAATTAAATTTTGACCGATGAGAGAGGTAATGTGTATTTTTTATATCGGAATTCATTTGGAATCATTATTTCATAATTAAATAAAAAATGAAACAAATAACATTTAATATCATGAAATTACTATAGGAGAAGAAAATACATGAGTTTCATAGAGTTATACCATATGATTTCATCATCAGATTGTTAATAAAAATATATCCCAACAAACAATGAGATTATAACAACAGTATATATCGACTTTTTATATTTTTAATAATAAGATTCCATGAGCTAATTAATTTTTTTAAACATAAATCATTACAAAATAAAAAAACATTATTAATATTATTAATTGGATGTATATACACATCATAGGTAACACCGCAATTTTTATCCGAGTAAAAATTCCATTAAATTTTATTTTTAATATTGTATTCTCCATAAGGAAATGATAATTGTATTAAAAAAAGATTTTAGTTAATGAGTTTATTCAGTGGTTTGGAGTCTGGATCACTATTTTTTGGTTGAAAATGTTGACACACAATATTAGCACAATGTTAGTGCTTATGTTGTTCTTTAACCATGCATTCCATAGAGGGTTTCACATGGATTTTCTAACTGTTATTACCTAGAATAATGAACATAAAAACTATTTAACACCTGTTACATATGGGTTTGTCATATGTTGGAAATAGTTAGGGTAATTGTGAGCCAATCCATGGGAGGTGTGTCTCCATTGGATAGTGATGGTGCACTATTGGGATAAGGTATTTCCTATAACATGTCTAAACCATGCACCTCTTTAAATATTGGAGATAAAATTTTCCCATATTTTATTATTTACACTTATCCTCATGATATTACCTCAAAAACATAGAAACACCATATCCCTTTAGATTACATCTATGGCCTCTACTTTGGAATTGATATTTCGTTGCTATATGCAATCCAGTCGAATAACTATTTAATCATCATTGGAATCATGTTATTAAGTGTTTCAGTGTGTTACCTTCCATTTTATATTTATCTAAATATCATTAGTGTTATTTTAATCCTTTATAATATTAATTATTTTTAGGTTATTTATATATTTTTTTGAATAATTTTATTCTATCTGAAATCATAAGCAGATATTAAAGAAATGTTTATCTAATATTATAAGGTATGTGGTAAATAAAATCTCCCTAAAATTCATGTTGTTTAATAACTAATTTTCATTGTTCCACATGCTATACCTTCAATACATTTACCAATATTAATTATTCTCTAATATTTATTATTTGACTTGAATTTTAATCCCTAATAACACATGAACATTATTGGAAATTATCAACCTCAACTGAAACCGGATTCATGGTGGGTAGATTTATCTACCCCAATAAAACTACATCATTAGTTGTTTGTGATATTTCTACATATTAATGAAATCCATGTAAATTAAATAATTTATTGATTTTTGGATTAACATTGGGAATAAAAAAATTAAAAAGTTGTAAAGTTATTGGTGTTAATGAAGACATTTTAAGAGATGGATGATCACTAGTTCATGAAATTATTATATTGTTATTATGATTTTTCGTAAACACTAATAGGGCATATGTGACTTTTATAACACATTACGGAATTTGTTAATCATGGTATGTGACAATTAATGGGTTATTTAAAATGGAACAATATCAGATCATCAAAATGTTAGAAATTTTATTAACAAAATAAAACCATGAATTAGGATCATGTTATGTAAACTAAGACCCAAAAATTCATATATATTCAGATATTAGGACATAACTATAATGGGACATATGGTTCTATCCCATACAGTTCGATATTATTTTGACCTTCCCGTGGACTATGTCAATGGTCGTGATGTTGATGCATTGGTCGTTCTCCATGCTTCTTTGACAAGGTATGGTAGGAAAATATATATATCCAACATTGGATGAAGTTATTTGTGGCATGATTGTTTCACTTGTATCTAATAACTCTCATATTTATCATAATTATCAAAGTGATAATTTTTTATTGAGGATGGGAATATATGACATTTATTTCATACCCTTACATGTTATTCCTTCACATGTTTACATTTTTTATACATATAATAAATTAAATATATAAACAATAATTTGTCTTATACAAATTATATCTGACATCTTGTTTGGGATGTTTTTTGGTATCTATATATATTTCATAAATGTTGGCAGGGAAAGTGGAAAGAGCCAGATCCTAGATGAATGATTTTGACATACTAGGGGTGCTTAGGAGAACAAGTTTGAGTCATGGCTCATAAATCATAGTGTTAGCTTTAAGTAGTTTTTTTATACATGCACAATATTGGGTTTCTATAACCAGGTATTGTAGTTTATTTTTTATATTTTTAAGTAATAATAAACATTTATTATATGGAACCACCATTAGATTGGGTGATTATTTCTATCTGGATAGTTTACCATCATTTCATTGTTGGATATTATTATTCTTGTCCTATATACGTGTTTGTTACACTAATGCTCGAATATAATTTGGAGGTTATTACATCAAAATTATGTTGTCATATACCCTCACTAATAATCAGTGATCCTTATTGTACTAGGAGGAATGATTGAGACCGTGTGACAAAATTAATTTGGAATCTTATGAGTGAATTGTGTTATGGTCAATACTAGTTGGTATCAAAGACAAATTTTTCTTTTGACATATTGTTTCTATTTTGTAGATTTGTGACTAGGAATGAATTTAAATTCGGTAATCATCTTGTCACAGGGAGTAGTTATCCCATGTTAATGGAAACGAAAAATTTACTTGGGATGGGAAATAATGTTATGGATCAAAAAAATTACAGTTGTCTTTATTTAACTATAGATTGAAACATGATGTGTGTGGTTCTCATTATTATTCTGGAAAATTATCAGTTTCCTATAATATAATGAAATAATAATTAATTCATCATTACATGAACCTAATAGAATTATTATTTCATTCATATTTCATCCCAAGCAGGTTACAACAATGTCAATTATAATTTAATTAGTTTATGTACCGCTATAAATTGAGAATTTTGATTCATCTAGTCAAATATGCTAATATGAACTGTTACATTTCGATTTTTGATGATAATTTAATGATATAATTACACGAACTATTAATTTTAATTTTTAAAACACATACATCTATAAATTGGAATTGGTAATGCACCAATCTAATCAATATTGTAACTGAAATAATTGTAAAATATTAATTCAAATAAGTTGTTTGTTAAATGGGATTACAATTTTAACATAAATAGTTTTTTCTTTAATAACATAAAATTGATACTCTATATAAAATTACAGTTTACATTAGATAGATTATTTTACCCATATCCGACATTAGTAGTGGGAAATAAAAAGTGTATCCTGTAATTCTTTATGACTCCTTTATCATCCATACATATCATTAGCAGTAAGATGAGGGGTATGTTTTTTATGCAGGAAGTCAATTAAATAAAATATCATTATAACCTGAATTATTATTATGGATTAAAAATGTCTATCGGGAGTTTTTATAAATTTTAAAGAAGTTCCCCCATGACTTCATTGATTCATGTTCTAAGAGGGTGGAAATAGTCATGATCTAGAGGTGGTTGGACAAGAGCCACCCATATTTCCTACTATGGTTCCAACTGATTCCCATCCTTTTATTATTGATCTTCTCACCGATGATGAGTTTCAATGCTTTAATTGGGTTCATATGGTTGAAACAGTAATCTATGTGATATTTTCATTCTACAAAAGAGTGCATGGTTGAGTTTCAATAGCATCATCCACCTACTTTATCAGGTGATGGTGGCCCTTAGGAAATTGAGTTAGGACTTGAGATTTTTTTACTATTCATTGAGATTTTTAATAAAACATCATAAATTATGATGAAGGTAATGACATATTTGATTCATAGATTCTCCATACATTTGTTGCATTTCCTATACCTGAATGGTGGGAATCTAGAAATCAATTGGTACAATTTTTAATCATTAGTGATTATTAATTCCATAAGATTTTTGGACCGATTGAACTATAGAGTTTATACACATGGAGATGATGCGATCTAATTGATGGATTATTCAAATAACTTCAAATAGCTTCAAAATGTTTCACCTGTCTAAAATAGTGATGGAAAATCCTAGGTGAGATGCTTTGATGATGGGATTTTAAATCTTATTGGATCACTCATGTAGGACTTATGGCGGACTACAATGTTAGAGTTATTATACCAGTACCTTGTTATTAAGCATAAACTGAGGGAATATAGTTGTATTTCTTTGAGTGTTCTTCCTTCATGACATAGTGTTATATCATGTGGTGTCCAAAAGCATGATTTAGTGACGTATAATGAGGGAGTAATTATTAGAGTATATGTACTTGGGGTCTTATAGTCGATCATTGATTTGAAAAGGAGGGTAAAATAAACCCCTAGTGTGACTGAGAATGTGTTCATTACCTATATGATGGAATAATGGTCCATATATTGTGGATTTGTTGGTCTTTCACACCAACAACATGTGATAATGGATCTACCTCACTCTATGTCCTTTATTTGGACCAAAAACTCCATTTTAGGGATTTATTTGTAGTAAAAATAACCGATTGGGAAATTGGGGTTGTCATATATGAGAGAGGTAGAAACCATATACAAATTATAGGAAGTGTAGTCATGTTGTAACATATGGATGTGGATCTGGCTGGATATATAATATACAATGGATACATAAGGATCAGTGCCTTTGACCATCTATAGTTCAATATATGAATTAAATAGAATCTACCCTGGTATTTGTTATGTTTGACAAAAGAACATGACAGTCCATTATATATGAATATGTTGGGTAATATCATAGGCTTATAATTCAGTATTTTTTTGGAGTTTTATCACACGACTATCCATTGTGGTTATTGTCAAAAAATTTAGGATATTTTATGGGAGCACCTGGAGGTAGGAACCAATCATTCATTATGGGACCTCATTATTGTCGATAAGATTAGCATTGAAATCATTATCAAATTTTATTGGTTAATTCCTTACCAAAACTATGTGAGTGGTTATTTGTAGAGGGTATTATTTACATAACTATTGTTTTATATTTACGTTCCCTGGGATTAATGGTACATCAAGTAATATAGATATGAATATGAGCATAATTCATTGGGAAAAGTGATATCCCAAATTACTATATTTAATATACCTGATCATGGAATGGGTTAGAATGGTTTTCCTAATATAGTATATCCTTACAGGGATGTCTTTCTTGACTAAATTTATACAATGCCTCTTAAGAATGGTGGTAGAGTTTACGATTAATATAGTTCCAAGAGGAGAACCAGTATCCATTAATAATATTTGGATAACATATACAGAGATACTTGATATCATGTTGTATCTAGTGTATTCTAAGAGAAAGTTTTATTACAACCATATAACTCCACATATGGCTGACCAGTCATTTCATCGAGATGGTTGATGAAACCCTCAAAAATTTCTATATTATAGAATATGGAAACAACATGTGGTTAAAATATAGTACCCACTACCTCCGGTAGATAGAAACATTGATCAGATATAAGGAGATTATGCTTTATTAAAGGTCAAAACTATGTTGGGGTATCATATGGTAAGGTTTAAATCTTTTTACATACCCCATTCATCTTTTCATAGATCACATGTCCTTTATGAATATCTTGTTTTTTCATTTCGGTTTGATGAAAATGCTTTCCATTTTAAAGGATGTAATGAATTGTGATTCAACCTGTATCTACATTCATTTTTGGTAGTCTTTATAGAAGACATCTTGGTGTATTTTCAAACTAGAAACACATATTAAAAAAAATTTAAGATCATACTAAATACAATCATATATCACCACTTATTTTCTATAATCACAATGTGAGTCATTTGGATCGATATGGTATACCTCTTAAGTCACATTGTCATAGAGGTAGAAGTATCCATTGACACAATAATGTTAATAGATGTATTTATTTTGGAGTAACCATATAATGCCATTGATTTGCATAGATTATTTTAATGTTCCATATATTATAGCTGTATAATTTAGGATTTATCCCATCACATAGTATCTTTTATTTTCGTGACTAAGAATGGTTTCATGATTCCATGCTCTAAATCATGTGAGAAAGACATTCAAGATCAAAATGGGAGACATGAATCAATACAAATACATATTATTACTGTGATAAAAATAATTTATACAGTCTATTGTGATGAATCTGGCATTGTTGTAAGAGATTATTTGATATAGAAAGAGGACTTCTTGGTGTATGAGTCTATCCAGTTTCTACTAAAAAAGGATAGATACCTGAAACACAATATAATGATAACATCTATAGTATGTTCCATTCATGTTTAAAATAAATATTTGTTCTTGGAGATTTTTTTTATGTATAAGGACCACAAAAGGATAATATATATATATAGTGGGACATATATATAATACATATAAGGTAATTTAACTACCTATAGTCTTTCTATATCGACATTTCTTATATTCATGAGAAGGAATAAACTATATATGATGAACTATTCTAGAGGAATCTGAATGTTATAGTTTAATAGGTACATAATTAGTGGAATCTAATGGACCCACTTTCTTGAATTCACTGATAGGTATAATAGCATCATAGATAGCCTATCCTCAAAATTTTAGGAGTGACCCATTCAATTAAGGAGAGATTGGAGAAGATATAGATTTAGATTCTGAGGGATTAGTTATAATAGAAATTATTATTAGTGAGGACCCACTAATAGGATGGATAATATATAATGGTGATAGTTTTTAGATTCATGGATGTATATAAGTTCATTGATATGTGGTAAGGTGTTTTTTTGGGTAATATTATACTTCTAGATTATAATAATATCTCTATATTACCTGGATTAATAAATACTTTTTATGATATTATTGTTCCTGAGGATGTAAATGGAGGCAATGGATTTTTGTGATATAGTGTCTCATCCTACAGTAGTTCATGGAAAATAAACTGTGAGATACTGTATTGTTACATCTATAATAAATTACAAAATGGAAATGTGATGACTTCACTATATATTTTTGATGGGAATACCAAGATCCCCTAAAGGAAATGATGTAGTATGGGTTTCGACTTTCTAATAAAGGTCACTCACTATTTCTCTCAATGGATTCATTTTATGGGTATCCACATGGAATGGTATATCTTATGGAGATTATCCACCTTCATGGAATTTTATGTACCATCATATCAGATATAGATGCTCGATTCACATTATTATTTTGGTTGGGGTTATATAAGGCACTGTATTCACATGTAATTCTTTGTATAGAGTATCACCAATATACCGACAGGTAGTCTGATCCAAATAAATGTGTTTTAGAGGAAATGATGATCGTTTACATATTCGATTTTATAGTTTCATGGGAGAGACATATAACTCTTTTGGAATTATGTTATTGTAAATGGTTTTTAGAAACTATACAGATGGGTCCTTATTTTTCATTATATTATATGCCATTTTGATCACCTCTGTTCTAGTTAGAAACATGGTAGATAGTGATACATGGACCTCGACTCATTTAGGATACATCAGAGCAGGTTCATATAAATATAAATTAGATATAAATATCCTAGTATTTGATGAAATTATATTTTGACCACCATCGATGTCCCATAGAGTTCTTAGTAAAATATCATGCGTTCTTCATTGTTTTAACTAGACTAGGAAATCGATATTTTATAGGGAAATGAAATTTATGACCTCATTTTTTGGTCCTTTTATGTTTTTGGAGTGATAAGAATCAATAGACTATCATATATAACGTCATCCAGGTTATAGATCGATGTATGAAATATTTCACATATCTCGATTGTGACATTATGATTCATAACCATATCACATCCTTCTGCCTCCTGGTGATCACATAGAGGTAGATGATCCCTATCAAAAACGTATTATTTATAAAATTGATTGGGGAATTAAGGGTCTATGTCATAGGATATTTTATTTCCAGGTTCCTCAGTAGAATGGTCTTGTTCATGATGAGTCCTCAGGGTGAGATGCCTATTCAAATTACAAATGGTCATAATTATTTTCTAATTATACATAAACAACCCCCATTGGTAAACAATGGGTTTAGTTGTCTTATGTGGGGGAGTCTCTAACACCTCTATTTTTTCAATAAAGATCAGATAAAATAATTAATTATAATAAGTATTTCTAACCTTATATAACTTATAAAGGTCTTGATCATGGTTTTTGGAACGTTTGTATCTTTTTCAAAGGTTTTATCCGTATTTTTTGCGAAATAATAGATGAGTTTCATAGTGGATTCATTGTAAGGGCTAAATGTGCACATAAAATATGCAATACATGGAGTATGATACCTATATTTTCATACCATGAACCCTAGGCTCCATACCCATGTAGAAAAAATATAGACTCATTACATAGGGTTATTTCACAAGTCATGAAAACATAGGATAGAATTTCACTATAGAAATATAGGGTATTACACACATAGTTAGTGCATTAACATATTTTGTCCATCCATGTACTCAATATTTTTAACTCATTATTGTATGAGGAGAACTAATTTTACTCTTTTATATTTTTATTTATCACTCTCAGTTTCTCTCCTATCAAAAGACAAAAATCCAATCTCAAGTGAGATTTCTCCCATGAATTTTTTTTTGGAATTAATGTTACTCCCAATAATAGGCTTTTATCAGAAAACTATTAAACCTTTTTAATGATTGTTAGTATGTGTATAAATATTTTATATTCCATTCTTGTTTTATAATTCCATCTTCATCAATATTTCATTAAGATATAATTTTCTATATTATTGTGGTTATATTCTATTTTGATGATATATTCTTTTCTATCTAAAATTGTGATCTGATACTAGATGATTGTTCTTATAACAAAATATTTTAGGATGTGTATAACGTTTCCCTATAATTAATGTTATTTAATAATGACTCACTTTTGTTCCCATGGTCATCCCATTAAGTGGTTTTCCATAAATTTAGTGATGTCTTAAATTATTAGTTGGACATGATCTTTATGCTCTCATAGAACCTTACCATGGATGGAGGTTGTTAATGATATCCTAAATCATTTCCATTTTGTGTTCATTTATCTATTCTGTAAATTAATTCAACCCATTTTTTTAAATTCTTTTCACATGTTAGTATAATACTACTATTTTAATTTAGATATCATAGGATTAATTATACCTTGGCTTAACATAAAATGTGAACACGGTGTGAAAATGAAATGTAAAAATGATGAAATATTAAGAGTGGGATGAGCCCTACGATTGAATCCTTTTTATATATATGGTCAGGATTCAAAATGGGAAATAATAATCCCAGTTGATTTTCTATGTTAATTGAATGGAATTGGATATCGTGGTATGGTACCATTGATGAGTAATATATTAAGGAACTAACTACGATTGACGATGTTGCACTGATTTGATTACCGATATAGGACAGATAAGGAGGGTAAGGGTGTGGCCTATATGAAACCTATACATATATATCTGTATATATTTGTGTATATCAACCATGGGGTCTGGGTTCCTGGTATGTATTATTATAATCCCACATTAGACCATTTACATTGTATCATTGAGGATGAAAATATGTTTACACTTGGTACTGATCCATGTAGGACTATCACATTATATAAATATATATTAATGAAACATTTGAAATCACGTAGTAAAAGCTTATTCACATTTATGTACTGACTATATATTTTATCAGTTTAATGTTATTTATTACATGAATACTTGTACATGGTTATTTATCAAATTTAACTCAGGATCGTAAATGTTATATTGACATGAGATTTTTGTTTTTATACACTTATAATTTTTTTAGTCCCCAATGCTGGGGTTCTACTAAGTATATCTCAACCCTATTCATTCCATTATTTGGTACTAAGAATGATTTCATGGATCCATGTAGGGACATGAAACTATATCATCATTGATGCCTAATTTTTAAATAAAATAAGATAATTAGATGAGTCGAAAATGAATTTTCTTATGTTTATTAATGATAGATATATGAATTTTTCTTCTTTTTTAATATGTTCAATTTATTTGATGCATTATTCCATGTATTCCAATTTATTTTGAGTAGTACAATGTCTTACACATCTTTTTTTATATGGAACCTCATTTTTCATTGATGTTTATTAATATCTGGATGAATTTTCTCCATTAATATTTTTTAAATTATTATTCATCATAGGATTAATCAATTATTGGACTAGCAATATATATTAATTATTAATTAGGGACTCCCCACATAACATTATCTACCCTACCTACTAGTCAGATTCATCTAAAATAAATGGTGGTGTGAAACTGATCATGAGGCCTACATGGTTTGGAAACTTATGAGTGAAATGGGTTTTAAAATTTATTAGAAAATAAACAACTGTTGATTATGGTCTATGTCTCACATAAATAATAGTGTGATGTAAATCCAGAACCCCAAGTCCCAAATATTTTCCTACATAGTCAAAACTCATGTCTAATCAATACTAATTTGTAATAAATAATTGTAGAACCAAATTCATGTGTATCAAACCACATATTTTTTACATATAATCTTTTATAACCTATTTTTATCAATTATATATGAAAATCACATTTTTGGAAATAAATAATTTTTTATGCATATTTCTGATATATACAAATGTTCCATAGATAATGTTGATTCATTCCTTTTCCAAAAATTGATGAACATGAAAATATAACAATATATATTTATTATATATTTATTTACTATAATCCCTAAATGGTTAGATTTGGAAATTGAATTAAATAATTCATTATTATGGAATGTTATATATATTCATGAATGCTAATATATTTTCTCATTGGTAGGAACAGATTGAAGGTAAATAATATATAAACACTATGGATCAATTGTTATGATATTTACTCATCATTTCTGTGAGAGGCTACCCTAAAAACATTTATTAAAATAAAGTAAATGTACAATAAAATAGATCACATGCCAAAAAAACCAAAAAACAACATAAAACCATTAGAACCACACCCATCCCCACATTCATGATAGAATTCATTATCTCCAGTAGCTGATTCCCATTATGTGCTTTCATAATGCTTCAGGAATTTGGCATACTTCATCCTCTGATTCATCAACTAAAAGGAAGTAAAATCATTAGGAGACAATGTTTCCATTCCTTCCCTTTCGATATATGAACTAGGGGACATGAGATTTGGAAGAATGGAGAAATCTTTACCCAGCCTTCTTGGTGGTGAGACAACAATCACCTCATGGTTCCCAGACATCATCACCTTCCTTCCGTAGAAAATGATTCTATACAAGGGCATAGCTGACCCACTATTATCTTCTTTATCTCTCTCAGAAGTATCACCCCATTTTCTTGGGATAACAACATCATTATAATTCATGGAATTATTGTGCTAAAACTATGTGTTAACATCGACCATCTAAAAATATTGCGGATGTTCCACCATTTTATGACCATCACAAATCACTATCTTCATTTCCTTATTTCTAGCTGCAACCTCATGAGACTCAATATGCACATTTTCACTATTTTTATCTAGTGTGATCACCCTAACCTCCACATAATCCATTTCCGGAAAAAGGTTACACATAGGTACCGTAATCTGAACTCCTCCATCATCATCATCCTGATCAATTATCCCTTCTACTAAGATTTCCAATGCCCCCACAATAGGACCATTATGCACTTCAGGGGAACTATTCTCCACTGACATAGGTTGTAACACCTTGACCATACTACTAACATCCAGTTGTCCCAGTAAATTAGTGACACAATTAGCAATATCTAGATTCACACCATCCCCCATCTGCTGAACACTCATCAACCCATCAATGACTGCAACAACCATCAGATTGAATGAGACATTGACATCTTTGCCCAATGCCAATGCACCTAGATTCACCAAACTGATGTCCTTGTTAGGATCAGTAGCACACACCCACCTCTTCCCCACAACTGGCCTCACCTTCAGAACACATTCCCTACTAATAAAACCTTCACTATGAAAATCAGACGCCAAATACCCCAAGAGACAATAATTTTAATAGTAATTGACCCAGAACTCAAAGAGAACTAATTTCATCCATATAAAATATGCACCAACTGTAATCTAAAACCAATCCACTTGGGGCTTTGACACATCTTCTTCAACATAGATACTACGGTTTATCGGGTTACTAACAGTGGATGTAAGAATTTCCAAACATATAAAATTACCCACCATGTTTCCAATCATACGAAGAATTGTTGGATTTTGTAAAGTCATAGGAAGATGAGGGATACATACCCATATCGAACTGGATGGTGGATCATGATTCATTAAAAGACCAAATGACCATTTATGATGGGAGAATTTATAATTGTTACATCGTTGGGGAGCACTAGACTATGCCCAAATCAGGTAGTCTTCTGATGAAAATCGAATGATGAGTTATCACTTATAAAAAAGGAAAAGTACCATAAGATCTTGAATATCCCATTAATTAAACAATAGTCAATAAATGTCTTCATTCATTTCACATATATTCATGAAATTTTAACTTATTACAAATCATGTAATACATATTTGAATAATCAAACACAACACTTTTTGAGGTGTTAGTCCACAATACACACAAGTGATGCAATCATGATCCCACTAAAAAGAATATAATATGGTATAAGTTAATTTATAAATTATGATTTATAATTTTTTCATAAATATAATATAAATATGTTAAATACTTCATTATATCCACCTGTGAGAGGTGGTGATGCAAAATTATTTACATCTATTCGTGTGGGGATAATCCAATGTAGTCATGATATACTATTTCATTTCCCACATTAAGAAAAGTGATATTGATTTTGGTGACATTATTTTTTTCCTCATATGGTGGTTAAATATTTCTAGTGAAATTTTCGGAGTTGAAAAATATAATTTTGGAGTAATCGTGGCCTAGATTGTCTAAAATTTTTATATTAAAAATTATAAATATATTAATATACACAAACAAAATTTTTCAAAAATATTGGAATATCTTGTGAACAGAGCATTATGATGGATATTGGATAACACATTTAATTCCAAGACATGGAGGTTAGCTTGGCAAGACTTATGGTTAGTTGTAACCAGATGTTCGATAGAGGAAGTCGTTTAATGGTGCACTATCTGAATTAACTAATAAAATAAAATTATTTATTACTGGAACCAAAACTAATTAACCCTCAATAAATATATCACAATGATGATTTCACAAAGAAAGACTCATATACATTGATAGATCTTTTAGGAGGAGAAAAGGGTACTTAATTGGAGGAATGAAACCAAACGACGAATGGTGATTTGATAAATGAGGATAGAGGGGATGCAGACACAACCGGTTCTATACATAATGGGAAAATAATTTTTCACCCAGTGATTGATCCATAATTGATGCATGACTCTTCAATTTGGGGCCTTTCATGTTCGATTCAAATTTTTCATCTTTTATTTCATCATATTTATTTGACCAATGATTTATGTTTATATTGTATGAGACATAAAATTTTATTGGTTATATTATAATGTAATTTGTTTTTCTTACACATTAATCACCATCTATACCCTGATATCCTGATCATTAAACAATAATGTTTGTAAATGACTGAATAAATTTTATTATGTTATTTTACACCTATTTTGTTCACATTCGTCACTATTGGACCATGGGGTTATGGATCAACCTTTTCGAGATGGGATTGAGAGTGATCAAACTATCATATTCATGGTGGTTTCGTTAATTATGATCATGTTGGTGATTTGAGGATGAATATATATGATATTTGGGTTGTCTGTGAGACCATAATGGTTGTGTGATTTGGAGTGGCACCAGAGGATCATTGAGGGATTGGGAAGGGCCCTTATAGAGTTTGGGTTCATGTAATTTGGCCAATAGTGACGAAATGTGGTGTGAAAATTGGTGTATCAAAGATCCCCTACATGATTCAGGGTCAAAACTATGGTAAAATCTACATGAAAATGAATATTTGTGAAATAAATATGTTTTTCACTCAAAAACAATACTACATGATGTATTATATAAGAACAGATGTTGTGTATCCCACTATACAATGGATGTTAGGGTTTTTAAGAAGATATGTATCTAAAACAAAATATAGAAGCCCACACGTATTGTGACCATACATAGGTAGCTAAACCATGTTCCTGTTCCAAACTATCGGGTCCCTTGAAAGAGGACATTCTATGTACTCCAAGAGTACATGGGCATGGTTTGATGGACCGAGACAAAACAAGAATGTCTTGGGCAGGGCCTGGGTGGCCAACACATGTTGAATGGTAGGATTAAATACCATTAAATACAAAATATCCATCAATTTCATCTACTATAAACGAATATAAAAATATTTAGGTCATATCCCACACCATGTGACAACTAGGGAACAATATATGTTTTCCCCAGTAACATCGTCATATCTTATGATATTCTTTTGGACTCAGATTTTGTCTTATGTGTATGTTATCCAATGATATTTTAAACATTGAACGTAATAGTATTCTTAATAGTTTATTTCTATATAAAACATAGATCATTCTAAAAATGATTTTTATTTATTCAATTCACGATGGTTTTAGTGATCATTCTAGATCATTAGAGGTATTAGGGTTTGCAATACCATGACATACTATAGTGTAAACACCCCACTCTTCTTCAACTATTTTTAGTTGACCCATTGAGGAACATGGTATGGTTCCTATACTCACTATGTGGAACACCTTATCGTACTATCATGTGGGTCTTTCATCTATATAGTGGCATCCCACTATGGTATTAATGCATAATAACTCTACCATCTAATTGGAATCCTCCAATAATTATTGGGAATGAGTCTACTGGTTATTGATTGATCTCTACATTATATACCATGAGTTGTCCCTCTATTTATATATACCTAATAATTTGAACCCCCTACTTCACATGATCATTGATCATTTGTTCTTTGAGTGGATGCCCATGATGCACTAGTTTGTGGGTTCTTTATCCATCTTCCAGTTCGAACCCACTTTTGCACAAGGGAAATGATCCCATTTTTTTTGAGTGTCGTCGCATAACTCTGTATGGTGTAGATCCTTTATCAATATATAGAGTTTAAATACCCTAATTAAATATTATTTGGGTCCTCTATCCAAAAAATGAGTACAATCCCCATATCAAATTAGGGATTGAGTCCCCTTCCAACTGAGTGACATGCCCTGGCGTAGCTTGGATTAGGTACTAAATATTTTTAGAGGAACCAAAAATTCATTATAAGAAGAAGGTCTTATATTAGATATTTACCACTATAAATAGGGTGGGTAGTGATAGGTTGTGTTTCTATAAATGAAATCTTATATAGCCACATAAGTTTCATTATTTGAGATTATTCCCCCTATGCTATGATGTACAGTTGAATGGCGTGGATCATATATTCAGATTCTAATGATGATACATGTGATTAATGGTTTATATATTGTTGTCTCCAATATATGAGGCTTATTGAGGTGAAGTGGAAACTCCACATGAATTGTTATTTGTTTTTTCATGGTGTATGGAATATGAGGTAGAACCTGGGAGTTTCTAGTCAACTCAAATTCTGATCTAGAATTTGGAGATAAAGATATCCTTTACCTTTAATTTGTGATTCATTTTTTTCATGCCTTAATGTTTTTTGTTATTCTCTAAATTTATTATTGACAAAAATTTATTGGGATGATAATACAATTGTTATATTTTTAGGTTTCATCAGTTTTGGTGTTTGGGGATTCCATGTGGGTATGAATATTATATCCCTTGCATGTGATTTTCTTCTATATGTCATTTCTTTGCAGGTGGAGGATAGTTAATAAGTGACATTAGGGGAGAACAGTGATTCATTGGTGAATAAACCATGTATTGTTGTTATTCTTGTAGATGAAGAGATGTGATCTATTAGTTATTATTTTTTAATTTTTGTTTTCATGTGGAGACTTCATTTCAATTTGTTCAATTATTTCACCATTTTTGTTTTGTTAATTATGTCATACACTAATATAGTAACTATATGTAATTCATTAATTATTTACTTTTTATTTTAATGAGTTTTATTATTATTCTTATGTAGAATCCATGGAGATATTTGGGTTCAAATATATATGTGTAGTAGGAAATGACCTCCCATTTTTTTTACATTCTAAATTAATGTAACTATCCCCTAGAATATTAGATACAAGATCCAGATTAGGATGGATCACCCTTCCTTGACTATATGGGCCTCAATTCATTGGGCCATTACAAAGTGGTATCATTGTAGCTCAATCAATTAAAAATTGTTGTATTAATATATAACTGACAAATGGTTGAGGCTTAGAGATATATGATTGGAAGGTATTGAGTGTGGATCTTAAGATATGGAACATAGTTTTAGTGTTGTGTTAAGGTATCCATATACCAGGAATCAGAATAAATTCTTTTATAAATTTTATACTAAATAATCAGTTGAAAGAAAAAATGGTACATGCATTATATAGTTTTTATTCCTTTGATTATCCGTGAGTCAGATCACATGATATTCTCCTTGATTGTGGATCATCTTAATATCTCTTGGAATGAATTCATTATGACAACCATTTTTGTATATTATATATTTTCATGATGGGGAAGAGTTCCATGACGATGTTGTAGTCCTGTGACAATTTTAGGAGACGTTACCTCCAGGCTATCACCGATTAGTGCTTCAACCTATTAAGAGATGCAAGGAACCAACTCCAATGGAATTAGTAGAAGATCATTCCCATGTTGATAAATTTATGGATCAAGTGGTATAGGATTTTTTAATGAATATGTTTAGCATATAACATGAATTCCATAAAATGAGAATAATGTGTTTGTGTGATGATTCATACCCCAAAGAAGAAGATTATTTCTTTAATATAGTGTTCATGGTTTTTTGAGATATATAGTCCCCAAAATATTATATGATTTTACAGAAGAAAATATTCATTAATAGTAGTGGTGGCTTTTGATGTACCATTAGATTTCACACCAGTGTTAGGTGTGCATTGTGAGATTCAATTATTAAGATCACACTTGTTTTTAGTGAGTCAAACAACCCTCATTATGGTACAGGACGAGATGGAGCCTCTTTTTGACTAAGCCACATAGATATGACCCATCTCATTAGTGGTCCAAGAAGAAAGACATATTTTGTTTGACATATGGGATCAATGGATCCATGTGTTTGTGATACATTTGTTTTATTTGGACATGATAGGTGGAGTTTTGCCTCCCACATCAAGAAATTTTCTTGGTATGCAATCCAAAATTATGAATTTGAGTCAATGTTATCCCAAATAGAATAGTTTCATTGCTTGGTATATGGGTTCATTTGAATTCCTGTATTATATATGTTGGTTTTTTGAGTTGTCGATATAGGTCCATGATTTGGTGAATATGTGGGAAGGGTACATTATGATCACCAAAAGCAGGGGGATTCTGGACTCTATTTCCATGTATGGTTAAAGGAATGTCATGTTTCATTTCACCCCATGATATAGTTTTAGAACAGAGTCATGAAAAACATTTTAGTATTTGTAGCCCCTGTTTCAAAACTAATGATATTAGTGGATCCTTTTTTCTCAACCCATAAGAATTAATTCTCTAGTAGAGCGGACTAGTAGAAAATTATTTATATAGGAAGAGTGAATAGACTCTGGATGGGAGAGGAATCCTCACATTCTATTCTTCTATAGCAGTAGAGAGACCCTATGATATTCCCCTCAATATGATGAATTTAAATACAATCCCTGATCTATTTAATTTTATAAATGTGGGTTTTATTATTTTTTTCCTCGAGATATGGTATTTTGCTCCATTGAAAATGATTGATCCTTCAGAAGGGATTTATGATCTTATATATATGTGGATATAGCAGAATCATTATCTATATTCTAGAATGAAACCTGTAGAATTAATTCCTATGATCATTCAGTTTTATACAATGGTGGATGGGTATGAGGGAATATATCTTGTGGAATTCTATTGGTTTCTACCTAGATAGAAATTTTTTTCTAAAGGGATATACAGTAGTTATGACTCTCTATTTGAGATAACATATCGAATGTCCCCATTTAATTTTGAGTGATGGTGGTGTCGTTGGATGAGTTTTTAGATACGAGTCTTTATAAGAGACTATGTGCTTTCATGGGAATCCATATGTTGTGTTCCTAATAGGTTAACAAGATCAATGGATTAGGGGTTGATTTTATTCACATGAGCCTAGTGACTATCAAGGAGTAGTATCCACCCCCCATGAATTGATTACCGCTTCATCGAGTAGTTAGTGGTGAATTAGATCATCATGTTTTACCTCATTATTTTTTTTCTCCAGATCATGGTTCATGAGATGGATGTATCAATAATATATTCATTGAGATTATATGGTTGATTTTGGTTCTAGGGTATACTGATTGGCATGTTGAACTCTCATAACGATTAGAGTGACTTGTTAACAAGATCCCAAACACCCCATGAATCAATTCTTGGAAGTACTCTGTAATAAAAAACTCATGTACATGGATTCAGAGGTATAACACACATTACACATTTGGGTAGTTTGGGAAATGCTTCATGAGTAAAACATTTATGAGTATTTACCAAGAAGAAAATATCATAAAATACATTTTTACTTATTTATATATGTCTTAAAAGACATGAGAGCAGAAATATAACCATCAAAGGGTGAGGAATTTGAAGCGTGAGAGCCTCTGTAGGGCATGGTTATGGAATAGTATTCTCACTATGAAATTTATTATCTATCATTATTGTCTGTGTTAATGGAGTAGATGATCTATTGAAATTAATAATTGAGGATGAGGATGTGTATCATATATTCAGTCTATGGTTGTTAGCCCACCTCATGTGTATCATGGTATAGTGGCACACCATGGTGGTATCAACCCAATGAACCTACATGATCAGATATCCAGTGGTTATGGTCCAAATTTATTTTCTAATGTTTTCTAACATATAATAAATAATCGATGATTTATAGAAACACTATTAATTCCATTACATAAGTTCATGTGTGTCTGTTTTCAATAACTATTACTCTCAACAAAGGTGTTTTTGTATAGTGTTTCATTGGCATGACGTTTTTGGAAGTGATGTTATAAATTATTTTTTAATTTAGTTTATTAGGAAACACCTACCATGTGGGAGTATGGGTTGGTGAGATGTTAGTGTAAAATGGGATTGTATCATTATATTTTTGATGATTGGTCTACTATGACCAATGAGAGGTCATGAAACAATTTGGTCGGTTGTAGACTGACTATCCATATTATACCACTCCCTAACCATTTGAGAGTTGTGATAGATGACATATTGGAATTACTTATGATTCAAGATATTTTATGAAACCATTTATCTCCATAATCATTCATTTTGGACAATGATTATCATATCACATCATAATTATACAAAATATGAATGAGTCCTTTTGGACACGACTGTACTCAAGAGCCAATTTTTTATCCTAAGATGTTGGAAAGGTTAAAAATATGATTTATGTTCAAGATAAAATGATTCAAGAGACATGTTAGGCTTACGAAATATCTAGTTGGATCACCTGATAAAAATAGAGTTTTCATATCAAAATAGTTACCACTGATATATAATTGTATCCCCATCAATGGTCACATAAGGTAGACTATGTAGGTCACCACTATACTAGATGGAGTTAGCGGGAGTAAAAACATATATTCAAAATGATGTTTCAATAAGTGGTTGAAAATGGTGAATTTATCTTGGTATAGATGGGGAATTGTCAAACATTATAGGTGTCTCTAGAGAACTGAATATAGTGACCTTTGGATTTTGACATAGTGATATTATACTAGGATAGATATTAATTCATTAAGGATAATTATCATGACCTGTACCCTGGGGCCCGTGTGGTGAAAACCCCAATCCCACCTTCTATAGGCCAGGGGCTAGAGACTAGCACCAAAGGCATAATTCTCAAAAATTTGGATAAAAGTTCCTTTAAACGTATAAACACACACAACCAAACAGAAAACTGGACAAAACACAATGTAAACATTATAACAAGAGAGTGGTGAAATTAAAAGGATACAAAATATAAGCCCAACTGGAAAGTATAAGTACAACAGTGATACAATACAACTGGTAGATAAGGGAATAAAGCTACTAGATCGTCCTCTGGGGTTCCTACCTAAAGGATATGTACAGATCACTTCCTCGGTACTACATGGCCGACCATCTCCCCCATCTATCAACTCGTCGTATGGTCCACCTCCAGGGACCATCCAGTCTTTGTACTATCAGCCTAAGTCAGTGTTTTCCGTCTTCTGTATCCAACACAACTAGCTGCATTAATATCCTATAATGAGGTGATTATAACGATTCTCATTAGGGACCCTGAGACCCTCATGGACTCAAAAAATATACTAAGGAATTACAAAAAATAGTGAGATCAATAGATAACCCTACAATGGTATATTCACATACATATACCTATGTTATCAAGTGATCAATATCAATCATGGGGAAAACCCAGAAAAACTGACTCAGCTCAAACCATGATTTTATTCTAGGGGGTAGTATCAAGTGACATCCCAATTCACATTGTCGAAACCTATGATCCTAGAGAACAGCGACTCTATAGAGTTAATTGTGCCAACCGTGACACCATGTGCACTTTCCACTAACCATGGACTGCATAATTACTCCTCCTGTCGAGTACCATTGATCTTTCATGTCACCAAGTGTGCTCCCCACTATGGGCCAGCCGCGTCACCAAGCATGCTCCCCCTTATAGAATACTGAGGTACACCTCCTTTAGAGTACTGTGGGTCTACTGTGAAACTAAGGGTATCCTCATTGTGGGTCTTCAGCGACACCAAAAAGATCTCCACTAGTCTATTCAAGTCACTCAGATTCGTAACCGTCAGCAGTTGTTAGAACTCAGCCAGATACTAGGTCTTCTCACTATGATTGCTCCTCTCCAGAAGGATTCTCTCCACGAGCTACTAGTCGATACTACAACTATCACGAAGTCTCATGAAGAATTATTTCAATGGTCCACCATTTCATAGGGGTATCAGCAAAAAAAGATAATGCATCAATCGGATGCCCAGTTTTTTAGTGATTTTCAACTTCGTCTTGGGGGCCCTGTTGGATTCATGCTTGATCCAACCTGACCATATCCCATCTCAAACCAAAACATCAATGGATTATAATTTAAGGGTTTCTCCCACTCCAAGATTTCCAGTGATATGGAAGGTTCATCAAATGAACATTCGATGCCAAAGAAATGACCAAAAGAAAGTAATGTTGCGATAGTGGTCCCGGGTCCTGTCTGACCCCGCCTGGGGGGACCCAGTTCAGGTCAACCTAGCCAGACCCATTGGTTCCGGCCCATGGGGTTCGGCTCGTCCCACTTCGTATGGCCCAGCAGGCCATGAGGGTCCACAATGGTGGCTAGGCTGCGGACCGTTCCACAAGGGAATGAGGTCACGGGGCGGCTTAGAGGGCCAACGAGCAGCACTGTTGGAGGGTGGCATGACGGGGGTGGCCCGGCCAGCAGGAGACACGGTCGGGGAGGCCCGAATATTAGGTGGCATAGATGGGGAGGCGTGGACCATGGTTTGAATTTCCGGGGTTGCGCGGTTAGCGACGACTTGACCGGTGGGCAGCGAGATCGGTGGGCGGTGGGGACAGGGTGACTCGGTCAGCAGGTGGCACGATTCGAGGCATGGGGCATGTCTACCTGGGGCTGTGCAACGTGATGATTGAACACACCTGGTTTGGCCGTGAGGACGAAGCACAGCGAGGGAGGTGTGGGTCACGGTGGCCACATATGGGTGTGTTGTTTCCTTCATCTCCTTCTTCATATTTGTCTCCCTCATTCATTCCAAGTAACCCCACATAGATGAACATAGGAAGGGTCCAGCCATGTGGTTTGGCATTCACCCTTCGTGTTAGGGTGGTAGCATTTGGCACGAAAAGAAAGAAGATCGATGAAATTCAAAGTTTAAGACCTCCATAATGATTCTTTATCAATCTAAAAGAAAACAAGGAATGAATTATCATGAAAATAAACCCCTACCTCATATTTTTTTTGATGATGATGGGGAGGGAATGCCGGTTGTCAATGAAATCACGCGTCGGTTTCCTCTACATGGTGCTTCCGAGGAAGAAGTCGAAGACATTCTGTAACGACCCGAAGTTTCATTAATGGAAAATCCCTCTTGATCCAGTTAAATGTTTCTTTATGAAAAATGTTTTTATAAGATATCAACTTTTTTTTAGTTTTACTTTAAGATTTGTGACCGTTACTTTTATAGCCGTGAACAGTGATCATCTGGGTAGTGTAAATATAAGGCTTTAACGAACCAATTTTCTACTCAGACAAAGGAAGCGATGGCCTCATCCAGTAGAATTGCCCCTTAATAAGCCCATTTGTCGGAGCTCGGAAAGGAGGTGGCGTCTTTGGGATTTTCCCTTGACCAATCCCAAGCTGAGCTTCATTAAGTCAAGCTCGAACGTGATTGCCTACGGGAAAAATGGAAGTTGATAGAGATTACCACTCGAGCGATGTTATCCGAGCAACCCCAAGAGTCTGTCACCATCGCACACCTTACCCTGAGGTCTTATGCGGCTATTTTAAGGGGTTATGTAACAAATAAGTAGCACCATGTTCATGTACATTATTTTTGTATATAATAATGAATATAATTTCTAGTCATTTTTGATACATTGTAATTAGTTTTTAAAGTACAAACGGTGTTTTTAGTTATTATTTAATTAAGAATTATATTTTATTAAATTAAAGGATTTTTGAATTAAATAATATTTTAATAAAATATTATTATTAATATTAAATTAATTTTTATTAAATATAAATGATCTTATAATTTTATGAATGAAATTAAAATTTTTATTAAGGTTTGAAAGCCATTTCTGTCAAAACCCGTGAATTTTTTATAAATGTCGGTTTTTATTTTAAAAGTAAAAATTCACATATTTAGAAAATTATTTAGATAAAATAAATATTATTTTTGGAATCAGGACGTCGAAATTATCCAACGGTAAATTTTTCATAATTTTCTGAGACAGTCAAATTTTTGGGTAAAAATTAAATACCATTTAAATATATAATGTGTTTTATGACATCATAATGGCCCAATGGTGATGTAATAAAATACCATAATCCTTATGTTCGGCCAATATGTGTTTTATCATTAAAATAATGAGGTTTTGGATTTGTTTGACTCACTTTTCAAAGCATTAATGGAGCCCTCAAGACTTATTCAACACTTTGCCTTTTTAAATTAATTTCCATGGGAGTGTGACTCACCTCCACATAAGAAACCCTAATTTTTTAATAAGTTCGGACCTTGGCCTTGTAAAATATTGTTTTCCTCTTTCCTTTTCAAGAAACCATGGGCAAATACCATGGGATGGTTTGTGGTTTGGATTATTTTAATATAAGGGGTCCCAAACCTAAATAATAAAGAATTCTCTCACTTTTCCTATATAAACCCACCCAAGCTCCCACTTCCTCCTCACCCAAAGCCCTTGAAGTTCGTCCAACCTCTGCCCTACTCTATCTATAATCCTCTCAAGGTGCACCAAGCTCCCAAGAAGCCTCTCACAAGCCTCTCTCTAGCCTTTGGAAGCACACTTCCAAGTAAGGGGTTTTCTTCCTTTCTCATTTTTTTGTCAATATTCTTTAAGTTGTATTGCCCTTTTAATTTCATTTATTAATGTTGGGGCATGGTTTCTCACCTCCCCCATACTTCCCTATTATTTTTTGAATGATGGGAGAACCCTTTATCTCTCATTAAATGCCTCCCATTTACAACCGTTACTATGCCGAAATTCCGAAAGGAACTTCTCTCTCTTTTTTACATTCAAGCAATACTTTTGTATCATGAATATAAATTCCATTTCTATTGTTGGGACATGTATATATATGATCTCCTTACTGTACATTACATGTAAATATGATGAGGAACCCCTTTCTCTCTCATCAACCTTTTTTATGAATTCTTATGTCACGCCGTTACGCTGCCGAAATCGCACCGATTTTCTAAGACAATGTCTTTGTGTAGTGAATACCATGCCCATTTCTCCATCAAGGGTATTCACCTTTATGAACATTTACATATTGATTATAAAGTTTCATGTATGAATTCCACATTCCTTTATTGTGGATGAAATTATTATTTTTTATGAATCCATGTTTTATGATCCATGTGGCACACTTATGCATGAAATGAAATGATTAAGAAGGGTGCGCCCGGATAGCGCTCCAATGCATTGGGTAAAGTATAGTATCATGATAAGTCATGTGCAATGAGTGTTGACTCATGCTAATTCAAGTGCAACTAGGTTTTACTTGTGCTTCAAGTGCAATGAGGGTTTACTCATGCTCCATGTGCAATGAGCCTTGGCTCATGCTAATTCAATGTTAAGTGTTGTTGCCACATTTCCATGTTATGATTATCATGCTTTATCATGCCTTTATGTTCATGTCTCTCTTATGCTCTATTGATATGCCTATTGCCTAACATGTATTTTACTCCTCATGTTATTCATTGTGTACTCCCTTACTGGGCTTTATAGCTCACCCTTTTCTTATGCATATCCTCAGGTTATCCCATGCAATGCTAAGTACGAAGGAATGTAGTGGTCATGTAAAGGAAGTTTTCAATAAGGATGTTGTATTTCAAGTTTAAAGTTTTTATGTAATGATCCTAAGCCCCAAAGACACTAAACCTCTTGATCTTCTTTGTTGTATCAAGTGAATTTTTATGTAATAAAGCATGTTTAAGTTGTAATAAAAAGCAGGGTTTTCATAGTTGGTATCAGAGGATAGGTTTAGTTATTTTTGGGATTAGGAAACCCTAGTAAAGCCTTAGATACAAGACTAAGCATAATAAAAACATCCCTAAGTTTTGGTAAATACTAAGTAAGTGGTTTATCAAACAAATACATCCCTGCCTGGATACGAGCAGGTAGAGGCGGCTCTGGCACAGATGTATCCTAGGGGTAAAACCCGAAAACACCGCTTTGAGCTAGACTCGAACGGGAACTGGTGCATGACAACGGGCCTTGCTGCACTCTTGGTTACGACACTCCCATGGGATATGTTTTGATAAATTCACAATCTTAGTATGAACCCTTATTAAGGGAAAAATGGCCCTAAGAATATATGTTAGAAGGAAGATCATGAAAATCCTGGATTGAATCCTATAGACTCATGAGTAAAAGAGATTAAAGTTTATTTATAAGTCATCAACTTTTTTCTTTGGATTACCCTTTATGTGTTACCACTAACTTTCCTTTTATTCCATGCAATGGCCAGTAATAGGAGAACTCGGGCTAACAACCGTTGTGATGATCAGTGTGATGATTGTACTTATGAGATGCCCAATCCAATGGGAGCGGGAATCGCGAACTTTGTCACGCTTCTCTCTCAGCTAACTCAAGTTTTGAATAGAAACACTGGTCAAGAGGAACGTTCAACCCCCCCTAAGAAAAAACAAGTCGCTATTGAAAGATTCATGAGACAAAGGCCTCCTACTTTTAGTGGATCATCTGATCCCACGATTGCTGAACAATGGATCAACTCCATTTAAAAGATATTCTCCATCCTCCAATGCTCTGAAAAAGAGAAGGTTCTCCTAGCGGCTTATCGTATGGAGGGTGAATCTGATCAATGGTGGACTTTGATCAAAAATACGAAGCTTGAGGAGGAGATTGAGGCTTTGGAATGGAAGGTATTCCGGAAGATGTTTTTCGATAAATATTTTCCACGCACCCTCCGTCTTAAGATGGAAAGGGACTTCCTTTCCCTCAAGCAGAAAGATGAGGAATCTGTGGGAGTGTACTAGGAAAACTTCACAAGGCTTGCACGATACGCTTCCGGCTTTTTCGTTACCCCCGAATGCAAGGTTGACCGCTTCTTTGGTGGGATGAAGCCTAGCTTGCGGAAAGCATTAGCGATCTGTGACTTCGACAGCTATGAGGAAATTGTCCGATGTGCCCTCAAGGTTGAAATGGAGATCGGAGAATCACAGGGGTATCATGGGGACAAGAAGCGGAAGGTGGACTTCAATGCTGGTGGTCCGATGGATAAATCCAATGGCGCTAAGAAATTCCAGCACCCCACTTGCCAAAAGTGTGGAATGAAGCACCCTGGGAATTGCCTTAGGGGGACAAGAAAATGCTTTATGTGTGGAAGAGAAGGGCACCTAGCTGTTAACTGTCAGAAAGAAGGACCCGCAGCTGCGACGGAGGGGAGGAACGCTCCGTTCAAACCTCAACGCGTTGTTCCATGCTTCAAATGCAAAGAACCGGGTCATTTTGGGAATCAGTTCCCTAATCCAAGGGTTATCGGAGGCAATCAACAACCTCCAAGACAGCAAGGAAGATCTTTTTCCATCACTTCTACCGAAGTGAACCCCGACAACAAAGAGGTGACAGGTACGCTAGTTATTCATTCAAGAATAGAGAACGTACTTTTTGATTCAGGTTCTACGCATTATTTTATATCTCAAAAGTTTAGTAGAACAATCCCTGCACCACCACAAATCATGGAAGTAAAGATGCCGGTGAGTACGGAAAATGGGGCAATCATTGCATCCCATGAGTATAAGTCCTCCCCTGTTATAATCTGTGGATTGAATTTCCCGGCGAACTTCGTCATACTCCCTTTGGTGGAATTTGATGCAATTCTTGGCATGGATTGGATTTCCTTATATAGAGCCAACATAAATTGTCGGGAGAGGGAAATCACACTCCATATGGAGAATCGACCCCCGATTGTTTACAAGTGTCAGGAGGAAGATGAATCTCCTTTAGCTCCATCATCTCAAGCATGGATATTACTGCCTTATGAGCACGCATATCTGGCTCAGATGATTGAGTCAAACGAAGAAACCACCTTTGAAGAAATGCCTATTGTGAGGGAATTCGCTGAAGTATTTCCCGAGGAACTTCCTGGTCTTCCTCCAAGAAGAGATGTTGAGTTCTCAATTGAACATATACCTGGGGCGCTACCAATATCCAAGACTCCATATAGAATGGCTATGGTTGAGCTTGAAGAACTGAAGAAACAACTACAGGAGAATCTGGATAAAGGGTTTATACGCCCAAGTGCATCACAATGGGGTGCACCAGTCCTCTTCGTTAAGAAGAATGATGGGTCAATGCGTCTTTGCATCGATTATCGTGAACATAACAAAATCATGATAAAGAACAAGTATCCTCTCCCAAGAATCGATGACTTGTTTGATCAGCTACGTGGAGCACAATACTTCTCCAAGGTTGACTTGCGGTCGGGATATTATCAAGTAAGGGTGAAGAAGGAAGATATCCCCAAGACTGCTTTTCGTACAAGGTACGGGCACTATGAATTCATAGTAATGCCTTTTGGACTCACCAATGCTCCAGCAATATTCATGGACTTGACGAATAGAGTCTTTAGAGATTACCTAGATAAATTTGTGGTAGTCTTTATAGATGATATTCTAATATACTCCAAAACCAAGGAGGACCATGAGGAGCATTTAAGAACTGTACTGGAGACTTTACGCAAGGAGAAGTTCTATGCCAAGTACAGAAAGTGTGAGTTCTGGTTGAAGGAGGTCTCATTCTTGGTCCATATCATCACAAGCAATGGGATATCTGTGGACCCCTCCAAAACAGATGCAATTGAGGGATGGCCGAGGCCAACATCGGTAACTGATATCCGTAGCTTCTTGGGGTTAGCTGGATATTATCGACGATTTGTGAGAAATTTCTCACGATTTTCCAACCCTCTTACCAAGCTAACTCAAAATGGAGTAATGTTTTCTTGGAGTGATGAATACAAAGAAAGCTTCAAGGAGTTGAAAAGGAGGCTTATCACTGCACCTGTGCTCACTTTACCCACAAGTGGGGAGCTTTTTGTGGTATTCAGTGATGCTTCGAAGAAGGGATTAGGATGTGTGCTGATGCAGAATGATAAAGTGATATCCTATGCCTCAAGGCAGTTGAAAATCCATGAGCGAAACTATCCAACGCATGATCTGGAGTTGGCGGCGGTGATATTTGCCTTGAAAATCTGGCGGCATTATCTCTATGGAGAGAAATGTGAGATATATACTGACCACAAGAGTCTTAAATATATATTCACACAGAAAGAGCTTAATATGTGCCAGAGAAGATGGATAGAGCTCATCAAGGATTATGACTGTTCAATACATTACCACCCTGGGAAGGCGAACAAGGTGGCGGATGCCCTAAGTAGAAAGGATCCAGCAATTCTATCAATGATGAGAATTGAGAAGGATCCAATCATCTTAGACTTGATGATGATGGATGTGGGAATCATAAATAAGGGAACATCATCAATCCTTTCACAAATGATTGCTCAACCATCTATTTTGGAAAGGTTAAAGGATGCTCAAAAGGATGATGCAAGAATCCAAGAAAAAGTGGAAGCTATCAAAAAGGGAAAATCCTCAGAGTTTTCTGTTAATGAAGAAGGAATTGTGCGGTTTGGGAAAAGAATATGTGTTCCATCAAGTTCAGAGCTGAAGAAGGGACTTTTGGATGATGCACATAGTTCAAATTTCTCTATTCACCCAGGGAGCACAAAGATGTATCGAGATCTCCGAGAAAACTTTTGGTGGGATAATATGAAGAAGGAGATCGCTGAATATACGTCAAAGTGCCTGGTGTGTCAGCAAGTGAAGGCAGAGAGGCAGAAGTCTAAGGGGATGATGCAACCATTGCCCATACCTGAATGGAAATGGGAGAACATCACCATGGACTTCGTCACTGGACTTCCAAGGACATCCAAAGGCAACAATGCAATCTGGGTTGTTGTGGATCGTCTTACAAAGACTGGAAACTTCATTGCTATTCGAGAGGATTTCTCTTTGGATCAACTGGCACGGATATATATCAGGGAAGTGGTACGGTTGCATGGAGTACCACTATCTATTGTGTCTGACCGAGATCCAAGATTTACCTCTAAGTTTTGGAATAGTCTTCAACATGCTCTGAATACTGAACTGAACTTCAGTATGGCCTATCATCCTCAAACTGATGGCCAATCTGAGCGGACTATCCAAACACTTGAGGATATGTTGAGAGCGTGCTCAATGGACTTTAAAGGAGGATGGGATCAACATCTTCCTCTGGTTGAGTTCTCTTATAATAATAGTTTCCACTCGAGCATCCAAATGGCACCATACGTAGCCCTATATGGGAAAAGGTGTAGAACACCGGCATGTTGGGATGAGGTCGGTGAGCGTAAGCTGCTTGGACCAGAAATGGTCGAAGAAATGGTGGAGAAGGTGAAAACCATTCAGCAGCATATCAATGCAGCCCAAAGTCGACAGAAGAGTTATGCAGATAATCGTCGACGAGACCTTGAGTTTAAAGTCGGAGACATGGTGTTTTTACGCATATCTCCGTGGAAGAAGGTCATGAGGTTTGGAATGAAAGGGAAGTTAAGTCCAAGGTACATCGGCCCATTCGAGATTCTTGATCGTGTTGGGGCTGTGGCCTATCGACTAGCATTTCCACCTACTATGGACAAGGTGCATGATGTCTTCCATGTATCCCTCTTAAGGAAGTACATACCAGACTCTTCACATGTATTCTCTTTTGAGGTGGTACAATTATAAGACGATCTTTCTTATGAGGAGCAACCAGTGAAGATCTTGGATCGTAGAGAAAAAGTTCTACGAAATAAGACAATGCCCCTCGTCAAGGTGTTGTGGAGAAACCACAAGTGTGAAGAAGCAACATGGTAGTCGGAGGATATGATGAAGCTATGTTACCCACATTTGTTTTAGTGTGGGAAAAGGAAAATTTCAAGGGCGAAATTTCTTAAGGGGGGAATGTTGTAACGACCCGAAGTTTCATTAATGGAAAATCCCTCTTGATCCAGTTAAATGTTTCTTTATGAAAAATGTTTTTATAAGATATCAACTTTTTTTTAGTTTTACTTTAAGATTTGTGACCGTTACTTTTATAGCCATAAACAGTGATCATCTGGGTAGTTTAAATATAAGGCTTTAACGAACCAATTTTCTACTCAGACAAAGGAAGTGATGGCCTCATCCAGTAGAATTGCCCCTTACGAAGCCCATTTGTCGGAGCTCGGAAAGGAGGTGGCGTCTTTGGGCTTTTCCCTTGACCAAGCCCAAGCTGAGCTTCATCAAGTCAAGCTCGAACGTGATCGTCTACGGGAAAAATGGAAGTTGATAGAGATTACCACTCGAGCGATGTTATCCGAGCAACCCCAAGAGTCTGTGACCATCGCACACCTTACCCTTAGGTCTTATGCGGCTATTTTAAGGGGTTATGTAAAAAATACGTAGCACCATGTTCATGTACATTATTTTTTTATATAATAATGAATATAATTTCTAGTCATTTTTGATACATTGTAATTAGTTTTTAAAGTACAAACGGTGTTTTTAGTTATTATTTAATTAAGAATTATATTTTATTAAATTAAAGGATTTTTGAATTAAATAATATTTTAATAAAATATTATTATTAATATTAAAATAATTTTTATTAAATATAAATGATCTTATAATTTTATGAATGCAATTAAACTTTTTATTAAGGTTTCAAAGCCATTTCTGTCAAAACCCGTGAATTTTTTATAAATGTCGGTTTTTATTTTAAAAGTAAAAATTCACATATTTAGAAAATTATTTAGATAAAATAAATATTATTTTTGGAATCAGGACGTCGAAATTATCCAACGGTGAATTTTTCATAATTTTCTGAGACAGTCATATTTTTGGGTAAAAATTAAATACCATTTAAATATATAATGTGTTTTATGACATCATAATGACCCAATGGTGATGTAATAAAATACCATAATCCTTATGGTCGGCAATTATGTGTTTTATCATTAAAATAATGAGGTTTTTGGTTTGTTTGACTCACTTTTCAAAGCATTAATGGAGCCCTCAAGACTTATTCAACACTTTGCCTTTTTAAATTAATTTCCATGGGAGTGTGACTCACCTCCACATACGAAAACCTAATTTTTTAATAAGTTCGGACCTTGGCCTTGAAAAATATTGTTTTCCTCTTTCATTTTCAAGAAACCATGGGCAAATACCATGGGATGGTTTGCGGTTTGGATTATTTTAATACAAGGGGTCCCAAACCTAAATAATAAAGAATTCTCTCACTTTTCCTATATAAACCCACCCAAGCTCCCACTTCCTCCTCACCCAAAGCCCTTGAAGTTCGTCCAAACTCTGACCTAATCTCTCTAGAATCCTCTAAAGGTGCCCCAAGCTCCCAAGAAGCCTCTCACAAGCCTCTCTCTAGCCTTTGGAAGCACACTTCCAAGTAAGGGGTTTTCTTCCTTTCTCATTTTTTTTGTCAATATTCATTAAGTTGTATTTCCCTTTTAATTTCATTTATGAATGTTGGGGCATGGTTTCTCACCTCCCCCATACTGCCCTCTTATTTTTTGAATGTTGGGAGAACCCTTTCTCTCTCATTAAATGCCTCCCATGTACACACGTTACTATGCCGAAATTCCGAAAGGAACTTCTCTCTCTTCTATTACATTCAAGAAATACTTTTGTATCATGAATCTAAATTCCATTTCTATTGTTGGGACATGTATATATATGATCTCATTACTTTCCATTACATGTAAATATGATGAGGAACCCATTTCTCTCTCATCAACATTTTTTATGAATTCTTATGTCACGCCGTTATGCTGCCGAAATCGCACCGATTTTCTAAGACAATGTCTTTGTGTAGTGAATACCATGCCCATTTCTCCATCATGGGAATTCAACTTTATGCACATTTACATATTGATTATAAAGTTTCATGTATGAATTCCACATTCCTTTATCGTAGAAGAAATTATTATGTTTTATGAATCCATGTTTTATGATCCATGTGGCACACTTATGCATGAAATGAAATGTTTAAGAAGGGTGCGCCCTGATAGCGCTCCAGTGCATTGGGTAAAGTATAGTATCATGATACGTCATGTGCAATGAGTGTTTACTCATGCTAATTCAAGTGCAACGAGGGTTTACTCGTGCTTCAAGTGAAATGAGGGTTTACTCATGCTCCATGTGCAATGAGCCTTGGCTCATGCTAATTCAATGTTAAGTGTTGTTCCCACATTTCCATGTTATGATTATCATGCTTTATCATGCCTTTATGTTCATGTCTCTCTTATGCTATATTGATATGCCTATTTCCTAACATGTATTGTACTCCTCATGTTATTCATTGTGTACTCCCTTACTGGGCTTTATAACTCACCCTTTTCTTATGCATGTCCTCAGGTTATCCCATGCAATTCTAAGTACGAAAGAATGTAGTGGTCATGTAAAGGAAGTTTTCAATAAGGATGTTGTATTTCATGTTTAATGTTTTTATGTAATGATCCTAAGCCCCAAAGACACTAAACCTCTCGATCTTCTTTGTTGTATCAAGTGAAGTTTTATGTAATAAAGCATGTTTAAGTTGTAATAAAAAGCAGGGTTGTCATACATTCCTCACTGACGTTCTTCATGGATGAATCATTCTTTGTTAGAGAATCATTCTCCAAAGTCACCACATAAATGAAAAGTGTGGCGAAATAATAGATAAAGATATCAATAATTTTGGTGGAACGAATTCAAAAATAAAAATTAATTATGGTGGTGGCCTAATTAATCAAGAGAAGGGTTGGCACAATTAAAGGTATGGGTGTTGGAACATTTAATTTGGATGAATTAATGAGGCTCCTCCATATTAATAAGGGGGTGGAGAGTTTCCCTAAATTAAATGGTGGTTCTGTCATGGGTGGTCCCCACCACTGTAACATCTCATGGGAGGTTATGGTTTAAGTGGTCCCCACCACCATAACCATTCATGAGAGGTTGAGGTATGGTGGTCCCCACACCTCAACTTCCACATGAAGGTTTGGTTCTAGTGGACACCACCTCTAAACACCGACAATGGAGATGTAAATTAAAAAAAAATTCATACACTTTAATTTTTATTTTATTCTTACAAGAAAAAACCAAAAAATAAATTTTCCCTCGTCCAACTGTCGTCATGGTGAAAGTCAATTGCAGTGAATACTGACACTATGAGTTCAATAGTGCCCTCAGATTCAAATTCCGAGCACTGGTTAAAATGTTAGAAAAACCCGCTCACACATTTACTGATAGTACCAAAAGAACGTTCATAAATTTATTCTGGGAACTTCGGGCATCAGAATCATGCGCCACAAAGTTTCTTGGACTCTGAAAACTCTTATATATTTTAAAAAATTATTACATGGAAATTCCGGATCGTTAAATTATCCCCACCTCATGGCTCTACGTCCCCGTAAGCCACAACTCAAACTTGATCATCAAGTGGGAGTACTGTGTAGGTATCTGAGCCTCCCGTTCCCATGTGTTGTCCTAGAGGATCCCATGCTTCCAGCGACTGTGCGCAAGAGGCATCGACCTTCCAAAAAGGACCAGCTCCTGTCGATCCTCAATGACTACTGGAACCTCCATAATTGTTTCCCCATCATCGATGTCAAGCTCGCAATGGTCGATGATTTGAGAATGTTCGTGCATGTATCTCCTCAATTGGGATACATGGAATACATATTGCACCTAGCGCAACTGGGGTGGATGAGAAAAGTAGTTTTCCACCTCAACAACTCTACTGAGGACTAGAAAAGTTCTGATGAACATTAAGGATATCATGCTGCCTTGGCCAAATCATCATAGACCTTTTTAGGGTGAGACCTGTAGAAAGAAGTGGTCACCATCCTCTAACTCTAGAGGTATCCGTCTTCTATCAGCATACGACTTCTTCTTAATCATTATAGTCCTAATCCCTCCTGGATGATCTTCACCTTCACTGTGGTAGCATTTACCATCTCTGGTCCCACTAGTGCTGACTCCCCTGGGTCAGTCCAGCAAAAAGGTGATCTGCAAGGTCGCCCGTACAACACCTCAAAAAGTGTCATCCCAATGGTGGAATGATAGTGATTGTTGTATGATAACTCCAAAAGAGGAAAGTGATCCTACTAGCTGTGACTAAAGTTGAGGATAGATGCACGATTCTTGTACTCGAGGGTCTGAAAGGTCTGCTCGGTCTGACCATCCGTCTAATTATGGAAGGTGGTTCTCAAACAAAGTTACGTCATTAAAGCCTCTGGCAACCACTTCCATAGCCCATATGTAACACATGTTTGATAATTGATGAAATTCATCAAAGAATCTCCATGTAGCCGCACCATATCATGTATGTAGAGGCATCCCATGCTCTCTACAGAACTCTGCTCTCTGATCGGTAGGAAGTGGGCTGACGTAGTGAGTCAGTCAATGATCACCCAAATCAAGTCATGTTCCATTAATGTACATGGAAAACATGTACGAAGTCCATGGATATACCTTCACACTTTCACTCTGGTTCCTCTAATGACTGATCCATGTTAGCTGGTACCTGATGCTCCACCTTCACTAGATGACAAGTGAGGTAACATGAAACAAACCCGATAATGACATTCTTTAATCCCTGCCACCAATGCTGTTGTCGTAGGTCCTGGTACATCATCACCACTTTTGGATGGGCTGAAAGAGGGTATGTGTGGAAATAAATAAACAATTCGTCCTGAAGTGACACTGGTACAATGGTACGTCCTCTGAAAAGGATGACGTGCTCCCCACCTTCAAAAAATTCATCAGATCTCTGCCTTGTGGATATCTGTTCCCGTAGAACCTCATAGCCTGCACCCCCATGCTATGCCTCACTTACTTGATGAAGAAGTGGGGGAGTGACTATATGATATTTTTGGAAGGATGCTCCATCTCTATCCATAAAGGGTATCTGTAAAGCAAAAAACAACTTTGTTGCCTCATCAAGTTAGTGTATACCAGACCTCCTGCTGAGTGCATCTGCTACAATGTTCCCCTTCCCATGAGTCTAGACTATATCGATGCCATAGTCCTAGAGGAACTCAAGCCAATGTCTTTGTCTCATGTTTAGGACCTTCAGGGAGAATATATATCTATGTATCTTGTGATTAGAGTACATGGTAAAATTCTCTCCCATCAGATAGTGCTTCCATGTCTTCAAGGTGAAGACCATTGCTGATAACTCCTGGTCATGGGTTGAGTAGTTCTACTCATGATATCTCAGCTACCATGAACCATAACAGATCAATGCTCGATCTGGAATCAGGACACATCTGAGTATAGTCCCTGATGCGTCTCAGTAAACTATGTACCCTACGCCCTCCACTGGATGTCTCATGATGGAGGCATAGTCAGCCGCTGCCTTAGCTCCTGAAAACTCTACTAGCATCTCTCCGACCACAAGAAGGGTTTCCCCTTCATCATCATGGATAATAGTGGTGCATTAACTCTGGAGACGTCAAGAACAATCCTCTAGTAATATAGATCCTAACCTAGGAAACTTTGTATCTCTGGTACACTCTTGGGTGGCTACCAAGAAATTAGTGTCTCAATCATTACTGGATCCACTGCAACTCTAGCATCCAAGATGAAGTGTCCCAAAATGTGAACCTATCAGAACCAAAACTGGCACATCAAGAGTTTACCATAATGTTGGTTCTCTCGAAGAGTGTCCATTACTACATGAAAATGATAGGCATGAACCTCCTCGGTAGCCGAGTAGATCAAAATTTCATCAATGAAGACAACTACAAAGAAGTCATGTTATAGTTGAAATAACTTATTCTTGAGTCCCATTAAAACTTATGGTCATTGGTTATTCCAAAAAGCATAACCAATAACTCATAGTGGCGATACTGACATTTGAAATACGTCTTATGCACATCCTTGTCTCCAAATATGAGATGCTAATAGCCTGATTGGAGGTCTATTAATGAGAAACACTATTATCCATCCAGTTGATCGAAGAGGTCATCAATCCTTGGGAGTTGGTACTTATTCCTCACAGTCACCTGGTTCAGGCACTTATAGTCAACAAAGCCTCAAACTCCCATCCTCCTTCTTGGTGAAAATTATCAGGGTTGCCAAGGGAGAAACACTAGGCAAGATAAATCCCTTCCACTACAGGTCCTCCAGTTGTACCTGCAACTCGCAATGCTCTGCAGGAACCATCTGATTTGTTGTTATAGATATAAGTGTCATCTTGGGGTAAAAATAAATGTAAAATTCCACCACTCTATGCGGAGGTAGACCAGAAACATCATCAGGGATGACATACGCATACTAGTCCACCACTACATGATAACTCAGACTCTCCACTTAAAAATCTCTCAGGGTAATTCTATCCAACTGATGAATGATCTATTGTACAATCATTAGAGAAAGTCCATCCTATGATAAAAATGATACCATCTAGTTGGTGAAGCTAATCATGGACACATCTGTGCTGACACAAAGGAACATGCACCTAATACACTGAATCTGACCATGGACGGTAGATAACTTGTCCATACCCAAGATGAAATCATAAGGCCTCGAGGCTGATACTAGGAGATCCCAACTGAAACTATCACCTCCTAGAGTAAGGTCATACTGTAGTTACCAGTGTTTAATTCTCTAATATTCTCCAGTAAGAGTCTCTAGTACTAAGTATTTCACCAACGACTCTCTCAGAATCTCTGAACTCTGAATGAGGCTAGTGGAAATAAAATAATTACTATCATTTTTTTTCTATAAGTATTGTAGCTATGGGGGAGTAGAATAATATCTTACCTCAAATAATCTCCAAAGAACCATGATCGTAAACCCCGACTTCATAGAGTCGAGCTCTCCCATGTCCACCTGCTCCATGCAGTGGTGGTGGTTGCGTTAATATCTCGAATCGTCGCCTACCACCAGCAGCACGATCATCTCCTCTTCCACGTACTCCTGCTCCATGTTGACCACCTCGATGAAATCTCTATATCTTAATGGGATATCCTTAGACCATTTAATGATCATTAGAATAGAGGATCGGACAATCACGAGCCATGTGACCCTACCCGACACATGCGAAACACTGCCCGCTCCTGGCATGTCTGTCTCCTCTTTGGGTACCCCGTACAATCGATCCTGGGTCATGTGGTCGACCAAATCTTGGTTTGGTTCTCTTGTACCTATGAGAAATTTGTCTGATACCAGCTGCAGAAGACTCTACTACGTGTTGACTGGTGGGGAATTTCATAGGTGGAGACTGCTCAACAAGGAAACTCATCACTAGGAGGGATCTCTCTAACTCCCCCGCCAGCATCGGGGTGCGGAGTGAGATCATTGAAGGCCTGATCCCCATCCTGAGTCCCTTCTCTATGGACTGGAACATGAATAATGGGTCACACACCATATCATTGGAGTAGAATGAGAGTTCCATGAACCTCACTAAGTATTGAGATATAGTCATGCTTCCCTATTGCAGATGAAGTAGCTCCTGAATGCGCACTGCGTCAAGAGTTGTTGGAACAAACTCTATCCGAAATAGGCTCTCATTGACTGCATAGAGAAGAGTCACCTCATCATGAACTTAGAGAATAATGATCTACCATATGCCTATTACTTCTTGTATAAGGATGGTGGTAATGATAACCATGAGATTGGATGGTGTCCCTATGAGTCATAATACTCTCACCACAACCTCCATCCAATATTCAACTGTCTGGTGGTATGTTTCTCCCTTGAACTTGGGTGGCCTATGGTGTTGTAACTCATGCAATGCGCTTATGTTTCTTTCATCGTCTGCTACAAGGGCTAGTGGAATCAGTGGCCCAATAAAGAATGGTACCGCTAATGCCTTTTTTAAATGAAGTCTCTACACCGAGGCCTCATCGCTCGGTGGGAAAACAGTGCGTAGAACTCTCAGAACACTAGACTGTTGTCTGTGTGGAGGAATCCAGAAAAGAAATAATTTTACTACGGTTAAATGGATATACCTAGTGAGATTACCCGGTGATTTGACATTAAGAAGACATTATAAAACACACACATAACCAGTGTTTTCATGAACTAAGTTGGAAATCTGAAGTCAGGGTCTCGGTGTATGGATACATCAGCCGCCACACCAAAACTGGTCTCCCTGAACTAAAATCCACACATACTACACATAACACAATTACTTCACAGAAAATATCAGATTTCAATTTTCTGTAGTAGCACTGACTCCTCTGTTACCAATTTGTCTCGACCCATACCCTGGGGCTCATTCTGTGACTACCCCAAGCCCACCATCCATAGGCTAGGGGCTGGCGACTACCACCAAAGGAGTAATTCCCTATAATTGGGAAGGAATTTTGTTTGAAATTGTAAACACACATAATTGAAAGCACACACCTGAACGAAACAACAAGTAAACATTATAAAAAGGGGGTGATGAATGTAAAAGGGGCTAGAATACACATCAAGAATGTAGAAGTACAATAGATATACAACATAATAGAAGATATGTGAAGACAACTATTGGAACATCCTCTGAGGCTCCAACCTGAAGGGTAGGTATAGATTACCTCCTCCGTACTCCATGTCTGACAGTCTCCTCTGTGTACAGAATCACGTAATGGTCTACCCCTAGGTACTGTCGAATCATGGTAATCACAACCTCAGTCAGCGATTTCCATCGTCTACATCCAACACATGAAGGTGTGGGCATTTCCGTGCTGGGGAGAGTATACTGATACTCAGTAGGGACCACAAGACCCTCAAGGTCTCACAAAATACACTAAGGGTAAAACAAAATGAATGAAATAAACAAATAACCATACATAGATAAATGTCCATAGCTATACCTATGTTATCATGTGATTCATCTCAATCATGATGAAAACCTAGAAAAACTAAATCAGCTCAAACCTGAAGTTTATTATAGGGGGGCGTATCAGGTAACATCCCCATTCACATTGTCGAAACCATGTCTACTAGAGAAATACTCATCTATTAAGTATAATGGTCCTTATGCGACACCAAGCACTCTTCCCACTATCTTTGGAATGCTGAGGTACTCGTCCTATTGAGTACAGTTGATCTGCCACGTCACCAAGTGCACTCCCCACTGTGGGTCTATCACGTCACCATGTGTGCTCCCCCTCGTTGCATGTTGACGTACTCCTCTTGTTGAGTATTGTGGGTCTTCCATGAAACCAAGGCACTTCACAATGTGGGTCTTCCAAAACCCCAAGGTTCACTCCACTGGGATAGTTGAGTCACTTTGAGTCGTAATGGTTACAAGTCATGTCTCAGCCAGCTACTAGTTCTCTGCACTACGTTGGCTCGTCTCCGAATGGAACCAATCCACATGCTACATGATGATACACCAACTATCACAAAGAATCAAGATGAAGTATCTAAATGGTCCTCCATGTAAAATGGGTCTCAACGCAATAGACTGTTTACCAATCAGACGTCCGGTCTGTGTGTTATTATCCATTTAGTCCCGGGGGCCCGGTAGAATTCGTGCTTCATTAGACCTGATGTTTTCCATATCAAACCAAAACTGTAGTGGAGTATACTCAAAGGGTCCATCTCACTCAAATAATTCTACTACCATTTAAGGTTCATCAAACAGATGTTAGGTGCCAAAGATATGGCAAAATGAAAGTGATGAGGTGGTTGTGGGCCCAGGTTCGGCCTAACTCAGCCTCGGCCGACCCGGACCTTTGGGAAGTCAGGACCATTGGGTTCAGTTCAGACCACTGGGTCTAGAACAATAAGGCACAAGGGTTTTTGGATGGTGGGGCCGGTGGTCAGCATAGCCGGGGGGCGCTGTCGGGGGGGGGGGGGGGGGGCACGATCGGGGCAAAGCAGCTGGTGGGTGGAGCGACCGGGTGGTTTTGTCAGTGGAGGGTGCGGCCGGGGCGGTGCGGCCAGCAGGGGAACAGCCGGTAGGTGGCGTAGCTGCTAGGCGGTGCAGCCAGTGTGGCTCAGCCAGTGGGGGATGTGTGCTGGGACACAGGGCCGGTTCGGCCAGTGGCGACGTGACGTGACGAGGGCACGCATCCAGTTCGACTAGGACGCTGGAGCACTGTGGGGGCGATGCGGGTCTCTGTGGTCACATGTGGTAGTAAAATTGCCTTCCTCTCTATCATCGTCTTCATCTCCCTCCTTCATTCTGAAGAACACTGCATATAAGAATGATGGAGGTGTCAGGTCATGTTGGTTTTTCCCACACCCTCTGCGTTAGGGTGGAAGAATTGGGCTCAATAAGAAAAAAGATTGATGAACATCAAACATTACAACCTATTCAATGATTCTTTCGCAACCACAAATAAATCAATGAATTTATTATCACGCATATAAACCCCATGCCTCATATTTTTCATTGACAATGATGAGGTGGGATGGTTGGTCATTGATGACGTCCCACATAGGTTTCCTCTGCATGGTGCTTCCGAGGAAGAAGTAGATGATGTTCCTCACTATCTTTCCTCATGGAGAAAGAATTATTCATAGGAGAAGCTTTCTCCCAATGATCTACCATAATAATAAAGAGTGCTAAATTAATATATTAATCTATCTATTATATTTTGGAAAGACATTAAAAAGATAAATTAATTATTGTGGGTGGCATAATTAATCGAGAGAATGGTTGTCACAATTAATGCTATGTACATTGGTAAAATCAATATAGAGGAATTCAAGAGGCTCCTCCACATTAATGAGAGGGGGGGTTGAGAATTTCTCTAAATTAAAGGGAGGTTTAGTCCTGGGTGGACCACACCACATAAACCTCTCATTAGAGATTATGGTTTGGGTGGTCCCCATAACCATAGCCTCTCAAGAGAGGTTAAGGTCTGCTGGTCCCACACCTCAACTTCCACATGTATATTTAGTGGTGGTGGACCCCACCTCCCAACACCCACATGGGTCTTGAAAATAAAAATAAAAACATCATACACTTTTTTTTTATTCTTACACGAAAAACAAAAAAATTAACTTTCACCATCGATCAAATGTCGTCAAGGTGAATGTGTTCTTTAGAGAATATCAGTGTTGTGAGTTCAAAGGTACCCTCAAATTTCAATTCTTAGATCTGGTTCAAAATTCGGAAAAACCCACTCGTAGGATTACTGAATGTACCCAGATAAATGTTCATAATGCAATTCTGTTCACTCAGCGCCTCAGAATCACATGCCGTTATTTTTCACGAACTCATAAAATTCCAATATATTTAAAAAAAATATACCTGGAAGTTTTAGGACTTTACAATAATTGACATTTCTTAGGATTATAGGATATCTCTATAGATCATAGGGCCAATTATTTTTACATTTTTGGTTTAGTTAGTATGATACGTATTATAACCTATGAATGTGGTTAGATTGGATGCATGGAGTTATCCTTGTGTCATAGTTGAGTAGAATGTATTTTTGGTAGTGAAATCAATATATAATAGTGATATTAGAGGATTTAGACCATGAATGGTTGTTATAAATTATTATCAAGATCCAATAACTCTTATATTCTCTTTAATTATCGTTTTTATTAGGATTTAACTTCATTTTATGTTTGTTTTGTAATCTGTCCTTATTTACATTGCCTTTTCTATAGTACCTTGATGTATTCCCTATATGGATTTCAAGCATGGAATATAATATATGTTATAGTATTTTATAATTATTCATTTGAAATTTTCGTGGATATGGATTGGTGTGTACTGAAATATATATTAGGAAAATACACCCAAGTTCATTTATTCATACATTGTGCTTGTTTCTTGTCCAGAGCATATTGGAGTTATGCTGGTGGTTGTGGCAGATTGGCCATCTGCCTTCCAAGTGAGATCTAGTTGGCCTGTTTATTACATATATGAAAGTTATTCCATCAATATAATAACATATTTGTATAATGGAGATACTAATCTTATAATTTCATCATCTCAATATAATATTTGATATGATTGGGTGAATAAATTAAATTAAAACATATAGGTAAGGACAATATTTATTATTTGGAGAACCCCTTTAGGATTAAAAATAAAGAATTTGTTGGATATTTTCCTTTAAAAAAGGGATTTTAGATTTGGGGATGGAAAAAGGATTATATTTGTGTATGGATTGGCCAATCAAAATTCCTTTACTGGTGTGAATAAGAGTGGAGATTAGGTTCCCTTTTATAAAAGCACGAGTGGATACACATAGAAATTTTGAAAAAAAAATTATGCATTAACATCTTGAACACTCCAAAGGGAAAAAATGGTTAATTATTGAATATTTGAAGATTTATGTTCAATGAGTGTCCATCCAATATGATTTTTAAAATATTTAGGTCATTTTAAAACAGTTCATTAATTTTAACCCTATACTAAACATATTTTAAACATAACCATAGTAATTAATTCTCAATTTTTTTAACTATTAATTTCAAAAAATTACGTTTACCTTATAATATAATATTAATTATATTTACCCCAACTGTCCAATTCGTGTTTCTAAAATCCATATATTTCAAATGAAAATTTTAATTTTAATATAAACAATCTGAGGCGATTAAAGAATGATATTTATTACGAAAATATTTCATAATTATTGATGGTTTCAATATTAGTAGAAAATCTATAATTTACACCAATGAAATATCTAGGTATAATAATTTCATAATTTGAAAAATAATTGTTTTTATTTTTTAAATAAAATGGGACTTTATAAATGAAAAAAATTGAAATTAATTTTTATTTAGACATAGTATTTTTCATTATTCAAAATTAAATTATAATTTCAATAAAATAATCAAAATATTTCCATATTCTTATTTAAAATTATTTCTTAAAAAATTTAGATAAATTTATATAAAACAGTGATTCAAAAAGAAAATATATCTATGATTATTATTTGTTAAAAAACAATATATTTTTATTTATGAGAAAACAATATTTTTGAAGCATATAAAGTATTTTCTAAAAATAAGTTTCTTAATTAGAAATTTATTTTATTTATAATTATATTATATTTTTCATATATGGTTATTCATATCCATAACATAATTTTTAACGACGAGTTTATAATGGTTATCATTAAAAAAATGAAAATAATATATCATATTTTTTTAATACTTGATGTTGTATGTTATGTTGGATATCATGGAAATTAATTTGTTTTGAAAAAACAAAATTTCATAAAATATTGGAATTTTAAATTAAAACCTCAATAAAATTAATTTCACCCTAAAATTACATAAAATTTATATTATCAGATGATGATACTTTTACTTCATTATGTTAATAGGTTACCATGTTGATTCATCATGTTGTTGGTTTTTCCACCAAACATGACCATGTTAGTGGTAATTTTTCATAGAAATTTTTCTGAATAATCCAAAATATCCTTAGGGTAATACATATATAAATGATCATGATATAGTATTATGACATGTATAGAAATTAAAGTTGAATGAGAATGTATGTACTTTCTTTGGAGAGATATATTAAAAACATTTAAATACAAATAGGTTCAATGGATGTTCTATATGAAATTTTTATTTCAAAAAAATATAAAAATATATCAAAGGGACTAATATACCAACATAATCGTATTAAATTCTTTCCTAATCTCCTTAATTTGTTCCATGGACAATTTTTCAGAAACACATTTTCACAAACATCAAAATTTTTATCAAACATGAGAATTGTACAATAAACGTTTTATATAATTCGGGAAACAATTATGTTATTTTCAAAGGATTTAAACATCTCTTCATGTTCTCTAACTATCTATGTGAAAATATAATTATTTTCCCATTATCTCCCAGTACATTATAGTTCTACAATTTTTCCCATAATTGGATTCATACGGATCTATAAGAATTCTCATGTAAAACCTACTTTTGTAAAAAAAAACCTAATTTAGTAAGATATTAATATAAATCACCATTAATATCCATTGAAAAATATCTAATATTAACCTCTTATGATTTAATTGTCCAATAATTCTATACATTAGTTTGAGGTTGACCTGTAGTGCTAAATATCAAAAATATACCAACAACTCTATAATGAATTTTCCAGAAAATTTATGTGGACCATTAATTTTGATTAGAATAAATTGAATGTGGTGTTTTATGAAACACATACAATTCAATGATGTATATTATTTAATGTTTATATATATATTATCTTTTATAATAATAAATTAGGATTAATATTAAAGGTGACTAACCACAACCAACAAAAATTTATTCCCATTATATGGTCTACGGATTTCAATGAAAAAACCAATGGGGTTTTCTTCCCACATCCATTTTCATATGTGTAATGTTTTTAACATCAAATAAAAAAATTTCACAGAAAATTAAATTCCTAACATACCATGAATTGAGATACAAACTCAACAACATCTCACGTCATGTCATATGAACAAATATATTCATTTAAGTCGAAAAATATCATTCTACATCCAAGACGAATTCAAAATGATGAAATATGAGTTTCATCAATCAAATATTTCTTAATATACAGTATGTTTGGAAATAATACATGGTTCTTGAACAATATAATTATATTATAATCATGTAAAAAATATTGTAGATTTATAACCATGTTCCCCAGCTCAACATCATCTTTCGATATCTCTTTAATATGAACATTTCTATATGGTTGAATAAACAATTTTGATTTGTAAATATTATCCACATCCATTTGTAATCTTATATAAATTCTTTTGGAACATTTTAATAATAATCATTTCTAGGTCATTATCAATGATAAGTTAGCATGATACCTTTGACTCACATCATCATCAACATTATTCTCCATCCAAAAATGGTAATGTATATAGTAATATTGAATTTTAATCATCCTTAACCATCTACTATGGTTCCTTTTATTCTCCTTATATGTGAATACATACAATAAATTTATTTTATCGGTATATATATAAAAAATTTATCAATTTAGATAATAACCCCATAACATTATTTCCAAAAGTGCCACTACTTACTCCAAATCCTGTGTTGGGTAATGTTGATCCTCATACATCACTTTTCATGAGTCAAAATTTATAATCATGTCATTATGTAAGAGAAAACATCCTAATAAATTAGTTGATTCATCACTATAGATTACCAACAATTATTCAATAATGGTTAATGTAAATGTAACTGTTTTTTATTCTATTCCAATTTTTTTCAAATTTTCATTGCATTCCTTAATTCATTGGAACATGGCTTCCTTTCTAGTTGAAATAGTTATTGTATTAGATATTTATGTCAAATAATGAAAAAAATTAATAATATCCATGAGAATCATGAAAATGTTTTGTTTTAGTTACCAAATTTTGTGCAGATCAATTTAACAATCATACATTATAGATGGATGTACCAATATACCCTGTCTTGATATTATATGACCCAAAATAGTAATACTTTTGTATCAGAAGATTGCATAGTTTTTTAATGTGAAAATATTTTTTACCCAATAGGGTAATTAATAACATTATATAGTGATCTTCATGATCCTCTATTATCTTTTGTTATATAAGAATATTTTAACATCATGTTACCGAATATCCATTAATTATCTTATATTTCTTTATTTTACCTATTAATTGGGTTACTCTGGGGACTCCCGAGGATGGATAAAATTTTCTATGAGAAATAAAATAATTTTTGGTGTTGTATTTTAGTTTTAATTAATATTGTCAAAATATATATGTGTTAATGTAATTTTTTGTTTTTGTCCATGTTCAGAGAATGGATGAGTGAGATTCAACTTTTTTAAAGAATATAAATATTTTGTGGTCTACCATAGAAATATATACTGTGTAATGGGATTAAATGATGTATATGTTCTATATGGTAGATGATAGGTACATGGTAAACATCATGATGCTAGTTCACCCAGTTTAACAAATATATATTAGTTAATGATAAAATATAAATTTTCGAATAAAAAGGAAACAATTTTTTTAGATTGTGTGAGTCCTAAGGATTACATAACACATAACATCACTATATAATATGTATCTATAAAAAAAGTATTTTATTTATCAACATAAACTGATTTTGATTTAATTATTCTACAGCCCTTCTTGCTCTCAGCATATATCCCTCCTTGGATAAAGTTGAGAGTCTCTATAATATAATTATTTATTCAATAAATGATTGATCACCATTTCTATTAGATTTCTTCTCTTCGGGTGTGTAATACTTTATGTTTCTTCTTTTATTTGATTTCGATACTCTATTAATTTTATTATTAGATTCATTGATTAGTTGTGTTTTTTTATTTATTTTATCTCTATACATTTTAATATCTTGTTTTGAGGGTTGTTTCATTCAATGGGTGTAGTGCGACATGTGCTCTTTTTTTCATAAGTTTTTTCCTATTCTCCAATAACATTTTTTAAATTGAGTCAAATATATATGATATTTATTGGTTATATTTAATTGATTTTATCTGTTTAATCCATTATTGTGGGGGGTTATGTCACAGGAGTGTGGGACCCATGTTTTGAGGATGGTGGTTCCATCTCAATCATGTTTTGGTGAACTACATTACACTTATTTTTGATGAATTTTTTATTAAATATAATTTAATGGAAAATAGTTTTTATTTGTGTGGAAATGTTATTTTTTAAAATATGTTTCCACCAATTTTTTCCAAATAGAATATTGCTTTATAATTAATTGTTAAATGATTTTGGTCAAGTATTTTTCAAATAATGCTCTGATGTAAATAATTTGAGGAACTAGATTGAAAAGTATATTACTTTGAAAGACTTAGGATGTTATTTGGAATTTATAGTAATAGGTCAGAACAACTAAAAACATGATTTATCATGGTCATTTCCTCTACTACCTATGTCTTTTGTACAAAATATTTTTTAGAGCTTAAGTTGGGGAGTTCACATTTTCGTGGGTTCCTATACTCTATATTCTTGATGCATATGTATAGGTGATTGAAACAGATGTGAATTTATAAATTAGGTATGAGTGGTAAAGATATCACATCATAGATTGATCGTTGGTTTGATGAAACCGAATTTTTTACTATTGGTTTGAATTTTTTTGTTTGAATACAATCAATTATATTTGATATGTGATGAATTCTTTGTTATAAATGATATATATGATGAGATATATGGTTATGAAATTAATTTACGTCAATTTAAATTGATTATTTCGATATTTTGAAAAAGGGGAAATTCAATTTTTTTCTCTAATATTTTGATATAAAATATTTAAAACCGTTATCATGGAATTTCTTCTTTAAAAATGAGAATGTATGTATTGTTATTCAGAGAAATGATATGGAACGAATGGGTGATAAAATAATAATCCTATAATTACACACCTTCTGTAAAACATCACTTTTTCATTGACCTGGTTATTTTTCTCCACATATAGAAATACAAGGCATCATAAAGACATATAAATATTTTCAATCTAATGAGTTGGGTATCTTGTCGGATGATGGTGGGAGTCACACCACACCATCACATGGTCTAGAGTATTGTTCCTCAATTTCCTATGTTCTATATACATTCAATTTTGTTACTTTAGGTTGGTTAAATTCACACCCCTGGAATGTTTTTTATTTCTTGGGTTCTAGTCTCCATCACTTGGGAATTATGAATTCCCTTTCTAGTTAGACTTTGATTAGGTTAGATATCATTTTGAGAGGGTATTCAAGTTTCTTTCAAATATATTTATATCTCATATGTTCTTTCATCAATATTACATAACATACAATGGTTATTGAATAGAGATAAGATTTTCAGGACATGAGGGGAATATTGTGGTGATTTCATGGACATCAATTATCATGATAAGACTCGAGATTCAATGATAAGTTTAGATTTATATCTACTGTTCGGAGTCCATGATATTATTAATTGTATTTTTATTATTGGTTTTCTCATTATAACATGTTCATTATGTTGTGTTATAATTTTTACTATTTCGGTGGGTAACAGTATGCCTCCAACACATTTTATAGAAACTTCCTATGGAAGGTGTAGATGATGATCCTAAGGGAAATTTTCCAATGGACTTGAAATTTATCAAGTCTATTGTGTCAATAGTTTATGCTATTGACTAGAATGATCCACATGACTAGGACACAAATGTGGAGGTATATCCATTATTTATAGGAGAAAGGGTTCAATCATGTGATTTTAATCATGAGAATACAAAATACATTAATGTTATGAATGAACCTCAATAGGAAGGGGAATGTATTAACATGGTTTATTATATCATTTAATTCCTAGATGATTCTATGTGTATCAAGGTAATGTGTTTATCATTCAGACAAGGGTATCCCAGAAATGGTTGGCAGGATTTTTTAGTACATGTGTATAAGTAATAGTTCTCGGAACATATTGTTAACAATAATATCTTCATTAATTAGTATCTTCTCATTTTCTAAGAATAGAAATGTCACTAGTGTTACTATATTTATATAATGAATAGTGTTCAGTTTTGGTGTTCACAAATTAGTTTGTTGAGATTGTTTTTTCACACAATGGGTTTGTAATAATGACCAACATAAATCCTAAAATTACCATTAGGGTTTGTAACTAGCTATCAAATCACTAGTATTTATACTGAGAAAATCATCACACGTGGACAGAATGGGTATAGATATGATGGAATAAATAAATATATAATTTATGGTTGGATATTCTTCTCCATCTCTTCCAATTATTGGTAGCATTAGTGGAATTTTCAAGATAATGAGAAAGTGGAAAAATCCCAATCGAAGTGTTGGGGGATTTTCTCTGTAGAAGGCCCATTTAGCTCTTCCAGTTTGAGCGAGTGGTCTTCCAAGGACATTATATTAGTCTGAAAATTTGAAACACAAATGAAACTCTTTTAGTCAACCTAATTTTTAAATAGATAAGTATGTTATAATAAACCACAAAATTTCAATCTTCTTATATTTACTCCATGATTTTGTGAGATATCGTTTGCGACAATGGCTTCATTTTCACTTTCAGATTAATTGATGACTATAAGTCTGCATCTACAAGACTCATAAGTTTACTATATAATATAGTAGATTTTATTTCAGTATTGGTAGATATGGGTCCCTTGACAGAGAGATTTACCATATTTATTACATCTTGAGTTGAGGTTTATTTCATTGAAAATTGATCTTACAACACATTTATATCATGGAATGATGTAAATATGATTAGAATTACAATATAACAAATGTATATTTTTATGGATATGGTTACAAATCCTATTTTGTTGAATGATAAAGGATTTCGGTGCCCTTTCTATGTTGTATCTCTAAATTAGGTTGATCTAGTCAATGAATTTCATATTCCAATTTTAGATTTCATTGATATCATCGTCATGATGAAGTTTATTATTATAATTTTCTTGTCTTGATTCATAGGGATGATGGAGGCTCATGGGTGTTTTTGGTAGAGTTGTATCCTAGGTCTGGTTATTCAAGTCCTTTATTCCCAAATATTAATAGTTTTTTTTCTACTGTAGTATTAGTGAATGATGATGTGTATTATGTTTATTATCTTCCAGATATTATGCACAACATTACCAATGCATTCCTAGATGATCTACTTTTGTTGTTTCATGAAATGGAGGTAGAGACTATGTTTAAACCATTTCTATGGATGGAAAGAATTTCAATACCTTAATATTATATAGAATATATTAGCTAATAAATCTCAAAATTCCATTGTATGAATTGGGGGAAAAGGGTTTTATCTCACTACTATATTCCCATGGGTCTCACAAATGATATTTTCCAATATGTAAAAAAATTCACTCTAATTAATGTTGATTTTATGATTTTGAACTTGTTAATATTTAAGATCATGTATCCTTTCCTTGTGTGAAAGATTTATTTGAGCAGCTAATGGGGTAAAAGTGGTTTTAAAATGTCAGTCATTGGTTGGGTCATCATTGACAAAAAATTGTTGAGTTTGATATAAGGGTGACAGATTTAATGAGTATGTTTGGAAATTTAAAATATATTTTGATTTCATTCTATTTGAATAATTATCATTTCGTTTAGATGTATTTTATGAATCTATTGTAGCATTATTATCTCAAAACATATTTTTAGTTTCTCTAGATGTCTTTTTGGATTACTCTAAATCTGTTCTTGAGTATGAGAACAATTTGAGATTGGATCTAGATATCCTAAATAGTTAATATTTCCATTAAAAACATTAAAAATGAATATTCTGGATTCATGAAGTAAAATTCATGAAAATTTTGTTTATGATCAAGGATTATCAGTTTCTCATGACAATGTGATGAGGATATTTTCATTTAAATGTCCTCATAATTTATTTGATATTTAGATATTTCATTATATTGTGGGATAATATCGATGGTTCACCATGGATTGCTCAAATTTGGTTTGAACATTCCCTATTGTTACTATAAAAGAGGTCAAATTCATAAGTGATATAATATTTCAGTACATATAGATGAAGTGATAATAATTTTTACATACACTTTTATTTTGATCATACTTTCGCATGGTAAGGGATATGCGGTTTTTTGTGATGCTTGTATTGCTGCTTTGGGTTGGGTTATATTGTAAGAAGATCAGACAATTGTATTATGAAGCATTTCATCTATGAAAATATGGGAATAATTACCACACTAATTATTTAAAACATTTATGATCTATGAATTCATACATGTGTTGGGATTAATATATTTTTGGTGAATGTTTTGCAATATTTTATGTCCATAAGAGTGTAAGATATATAATTTCTCTGAAGAACATGAATCATAGGCATAGGTTATGGGGGGGATACCTAATTTTTTTTCTTTAATAGAAACTACACCATGGTGAAGGAGAATGTGTTTGTAGATTCCCGTAGTATGAATGTTCAATCACAAGATTTTTTTTGGAATTGAATGAAGACAGTAGGCTTTGGGGGAATTTCTCATTTGCATATAGATGATCAAAAGGAAGTATCAGACATGGTTTTGGGAATTTTTCAATTATCATATTCATACATTGATTCTATTCAATATAAATAACTATTGTATTATGTGTTTAAAGTAATTATAGAAGCCCAGTATAGTAGAGAGACCATTCAAGGTTAGCCTCTCTTTTTAGATTTTATTCTATGTTATGGGGAACAATTTATCATCCCGGCATCTATGAGTAAATAATTTTTGTTTTATTTTAATATTTAATCATGGTCTATTCATTTGTGAACAATTAATATGTATTTTTACATGAAACATTTGTTATGGAGTTTTGGTATGAAGTTTGTCATTAGTGATTATGTATCATTTTTTTCAACCTACCAAAAGTTGAAGCCATAGCATTTGAATCCTTCTACTTTTTTTAATCATATTCTGTTGTCGAATTTGAAATGGTATGATGTATATGGGGAAATATTTCCTAGATTACCATAGAATACCTGATGGAAGATTTTAATCTAGGTGGTGACTGAACGGTTGAAAAAATTCCTCACTTAATTTCGATCAAAGGCAATGTAAATGTTGACGATCTGGATAAGTTTTATATATAGACAATTATGAGGTTACATGGGGTTAATTATACCATGGATTTATATATGAATACTTGGATTACATAAAGGTTTTTGGGGAGTATCAATGATGAAATGGGGAATTATGCCCTATTTATTAAATATTATCCTTTAAAAATATATATTAACTTCGAATGTTCAATTCAGATTTTGGTGGATATGGATCATGAATGTTTCGTAGATTTTTTTTTAATTTTGGGATTTCCATTTGAGAATTATAGTGTTAACATATAACAATAGTAAAGAAATTTCAATTAAAATTTATCCTTTCAATAATTTTTATGGTTTTCAATGATGAGTATCTATGTTCTGTAGAGGTGGGTGATAATTATTAGGTGGGACTGAGTTTGGTTTAGAAGACGTCAGTGATGATATATGAAATATGTCAGCATGTATATACAATATAGATATATAATATGAGAATGGAATATGAACCATGTCTTCCTTTTTATTTTTTCATATTTGATATGGTTTTATTGATTTATTCTCTAATGTTGGTCATCCATTGCATTGTGAAATAGATAATGTTAGCTCTGAGATTTGTGGGACCCTTTGAGGTTATTTAGTTATTTTCAATGGATTATTATTCATTTTTATTTAATTATATTCCGACATTAATTCAATACGTTTTCAATGATTTATACCTTTAGAAACACCATCATGATACCTCTAATGTATTGACATGGGAAGAGACTGATTTAGGGCCACATGTATTCATTATTGAGCAACCATTTTAGATTTTTGACACTTATGTGATGGTCATGTGTGGGAACTATATTCCATTAGTCCAAGTTTTATTGAGGGATATATTATATTATTTTGATAGTTGGGAGTGAAATTCCCTAAAAAGGGAGTATTTTTATCACCTGTTTAGCTTACATTATTAAACAACGTGACTAATTGGATATATAAAGTATTATGGTGGTGTGTTTTAACATCATGTTACCCAAATTAAGATATCTCTCTTCTCTTTAAATTTTTTTCCAATTCAAATGGGTTTTTCAGGGAATTCTAAGTATGGAGAACATTGTAAATGTGAAATTACCTATTTTTATTGGATGTATGTTTATTTAAATTAGTTAATTCAATTTTAAAATGTGTTAATGACTATGTGGGGTTCTCCATGATTATGGAGAATACCCAAATTTGTTTGATATTATAAAATAATATATATATATTCAATCTATAGGAGAAAAACGCACAATGATATTGGAATACATGATGTGAATTCCATTTAGCGATGATTCTATGCCCCTGGTACTCACCATGAAGGTAGTACAAGATGTATAAATGTTTCACTTTGTGTAATGTTTAAATATTCATTTTTACATAAAATTATATGTTGGTTTTGACTGTTTATAAATAATGTGTATTAAATGACATGAAATTTACAAAATTCTATTTAAATGTCATGGTTATGGTTTTAGGGTAATGCATTGGTTGATTATTATTTCATTCTTCCACACCCCTCCTTACCCATGACCTGCTTTACCATATGATTTTGGGAGATTTTGTTCCATCAGGATTGATTTTACCTGTGATTGACCACTTTTGTAGTTGTATTGTGTCTCTCATGGAGAGTAATAATTTATTATTATTAATTGAATTGTTAATATTAATGTCACTATGTTGTTATCAGATCTGTTGATGTGAAGAATCCTTTATTCCATTTATTTTTTATACTGTCTTGATTATTGTTGAAATCAGGAATATAGATGATGTGTCATTTTGTGTCCCAATGTACAGGGAATAAAAATTTGAAATTTATTAATGACCATTCACATGTATTTTTTAGGAAAATGTGACATATCATCAAAAGAAGGGAAAAATCTGAAATATGATGGCACCATTGAGTTAAGAACATGGGTTTTACCCTTGGAAGAATGTAACCTTTGTCAGTGTGGTTCAATTGAAGAATATTCATAGCAAGTGTTAAATGAATTAAATAATAAACTAAAATATTTTCTATTATTTCATTGAACTAGAAACCTTACCTCTTAAATAGAAAAGTATATATTGTAATTTTAAGGTTTAAGCACTAAAAACTATAGATCAATTAGACTATTGGATACCCTTTAAAATATATTATATTTATTGATGAATACCAACTTGAGATGAAATTATAGGATATCACCAACAATCACAACAAAAAAATTTCTTCATATTCAATCAATATAAACTGATATATGATGTTTGATGTGTTTGGATTCCTTCCCTATTTTCTATTTAAATAATGAAAATATATCAATAACTCAATATATTTTTCATTGGATCAGTCGTATTGTGATATGGGATTATTACATTGATTTTATTGGTAGAATTGTTTATGGTTATTTGGTTTATCTCTTAATATAACATTTTAACATAAAATATTCCAATCCTTCATTAACACCAACTATGATCTATTACTCACAAATTTACTTTGTGCATCTCCCAAATTCCCCATTTATCACGGGTGTTCATAGTTTAGATCATGGATTATCGTATACCAAAAAATTAAAAACTCCACACCCGATTAATGGTGGAAACTTTCATAATCATTGATCTTGTAATATCAATAATTTATGATTGTGTGATGATTGAAATTATATATGATCTGAAGACATAGATAAACTGTTTTGATGTTATTCTATGTGAAAATAAGAACAGTATTAAAATGAAAAATTCAAAACAGATCAAATTATTGAAACATTTTGATCATTGAGGGAATGACATTTTAGGGAATGTATCATGATTTTATTGTGAGAGGATCCATGTGAAAGAAGGCTAGTGGAATTACTGAATATGTGGGATCCATATAAAATATTCTAGAAAAATAAATAGTACATGGTGTGCAATTACGATCTAGATGATTTTTAGGCCCTCTCAGCAAATGCATGGGATTTCATAGGTTGATATGTATCATATGGTGTGGGACCTTCTCAGATGGAATGTGGTCCACATTGGTGAGATCATTTTGTACCTAAGAGGATAAACAGACACTGGTATAGAGCACACGGGCTTGGGGCATGCTGTTCAATCCCACAAGAAAATGTGTTGGCCAGGTTCACATAGGCATGCCTTTGTACATTTACACATGATGATATACATAGGACGTCGGACACCAGGAACTATTACATGGGCATCGACCTGGAAATGGTTAGTTTACACGAGTAGGACCCATGGTTAATGATACACCATGTGTACTGATAATATGAACCTTGTACTACCTTAATGATGGATTAGAGCCCTATTATTCTATATCTTGGACTTTTTGGTTGGCCTAAGTTCCCCATATCTCTACCCTGAAGGTTAGTATAAAATCCCCTCCTACTCATATGACATCAATAAAATTAGCTGGACTCATTGGATAATGTTTTTGGAGCCCTTCTATGATTCATGAAGTGAGAACCATTATTTAACTCAATTACCCAAGTGGAGTTCTTGGAATCATAATGTCCAATACTACATGGTTACTGATCCTCTACAAAGTTGGTTAATATAGATTGAGTTGTTGTAATACATCATGGACTTATGTGTGATCCACATCTATGTATCATATATATTTATACAATCAATGTGTACATCCTACAACCCAAACCGATGAGTAATACCACTAGGACGTGCATCATCATTATTATCAGGCCCATGGAGTGCATTATCTCGAAGGACTTCTATGTGGAATCTTCTAGCTGTAATCAGAGGCTGGTATTACTGTTGTGACATTACCTTCTGAATATGTGTCTTTGTTGAGTATATGAAGAAATTATTGACATTAGATATCAACGCAAGTACCTATATAGAGATGACTATTATTTCTTTTTTTAGGTTATGTTGCTTGAATATGTCCTTTGGGGTATTTTTTTATTCACCAATGAAAAAAAAATTATTCATGTGTTGTGTATAGTGCAGACGATCAAACATTTGATAGAGTCATAGAAATAGCAAGACCAAATATTTCATAGTTTGACTAGACGTACTGAGTTGTTTCAGAACATATTCACAGAAGTCCATATGTTTTAATTTTAGCATTGTACAGTCTAGTAAATATGTGCATGTGTACATGATAATAGGATAAGGCCTCCCATGATAGTGATATTCCAAATAGATGCAAGTCTCCAGTCGCATTCCTATTGGTAGTAGGTATGGGAACTTATTGCTTCAGACGCATTGATATGTGTTATGATAGAGTGGTATTAATGGATTAATTTCTACCATAGGATCAATGTCATTGAGTCAGTTTGGTTAAATTGTGTTAATTGTTTCAAGTTTGGCTATCATGATTGGAACTCCAATATTGGTGTCGTGGTTGAAACATCCATAAACCATGACTATGATCACCAACATTTCAACTCATTATATGATAAAATTGGATTTTGGTAAAATAATTTTACATTTGTTATATAGGAATGGTTTTGGTTTTCCATATCATTCATGAGTTAGTTCTGCAGATACACTTATTGAATGTGGTGCATTTTTTTTACATTATGGATTACACTATGATGTATTACCTCTGGAATTATAAATATATATCATATTTATGATCCCCTAGGTGACAAGAATTTTATTTATGGACAAGTTCTTGAGGTTCTACCTCAATGTGGTGCACCTAATATACCACAACATATTGATCAGTAAATGTTACTAAATCTACTAGCGTATGAGACTAGTAGGTTGAGAATACTTAATGAGTTTCAAAAATGGATAAATTTCATGTTTTGAGGTTATTCCAACCAATATGATTATAAGGACTAACATGGGATAGTGACATGAGTTTTAAAATGGGCCAGGACACCAGTAGATTTAATGGCTGTTAGAAAATATTCTTCATTGTTTAGAAGGACAATGGAGGGATTTGGTAACGTAGTCTTATAAAAATTTTACTATTGTGTGGTCAGTGTTTGAGATCCTTTTTATAGAATAGCTATCCATTTTTACATGATTTATGTCTGTATATAGGATCTTATATAGCTCTAGTAGGGTAAAAATATTACAGTCGAGTATTTATTGAGGTTTACCCAAAACTCTCAGTACACTGTGGATATTTTTCCGAATCAGTACTTTTAGGATCCAGCCATTGAGCACAGACTCCATAGTGGAATTTTATCCATTTTTATCCCTATAATAATTCAAACATATGTTGGGTTTCAATTGTTATAATTATTGTTTGGGAGATTATTGGCTGATAAAACACATCCATATGTTTTTTTAGAGGGAAAGAAGGAGTAGATACCACGACAACAAGGAGATGAATTTAGTCTCTTGGAAAACAAAATGTGGGAAATTTTATGATGAGGTCCCGTGATAGAGTTTATATGGTTTGTTTCTCATAGGGAGGGTCCAATCAGAATAAAGGGAAGTAGTGCTCCTAGTGTGATGGTAGTGACATCATGATCGAGAATGTCCAACCTACCAAAAAACTGATAGTGAGATCATGGATGTGATGCCAATGAAAAAGTAGTAGAAAACGAAGATAGGTAAAAAACTAATGGGGTGTGGAATAGGTTATGGTAGAGTAGTTGGAGGTGGTCTATTATTTGAAATATTTCCACCACAACCCACCAGTTTTCCACATCCAGCTCTTAGAGTAGGAGGACATGGGTGAGGGCACCAACAGGTGGTCGAGGCATACATACAAGAAGATCTAAAAATTATTCAAGTTATGATATTGTTCTTTTCTACAATTTATTCTATATAGACAGATATAGGTGATATTAATTCCATTATTTACACCTATTTGGTTTGAAATATATAGATATTATGTTTGATCCCTTTGCATAGGCCTTGTGCTTGGAAAACCCTTCTAGAAATGACTTGTTGATCACACACATGTTCGATTAGTTTGACCTGACTCTTGGAGAAGGGTGTTTAAATAGGGGTTTCTAATTATTAATGAATTGTAATTACAACATCATCAAATATTGGGAGTGGTTATGAATAATTCTTTCCCATATCAATTTTTTTTGTCAGAGGATGTTGTGTGTCCACTACAATAAAACTAGGAACAACATTGTTAGTAAAAAGAATCCCCTAGAAGGGGAGGATGAAATCATCCATAAGAGTGTGAAGAAAATTACTCATCATTTGACTTGCCTGACCATTATTGTAGTAGATGTAATGAGTTTTTAGTTTCATAGAGTTTTGTAAGTGTATGAATAAGTAATTCTAAATTATTTTTTAGTTTCACCATCCCACTAAGAGATATATTTATAAGTCAAGATACTCTTACTGATGAAATAGATATCATCACTAGAATATGATATGGCACTCATAGATCATCAATATATGTTGTTTTATTTATAGAATTATTAGTTTAAGGGATTTGATAGACCCAATGTTTCACACTGGGTGAGTTATTATTTAACTAAGAAGGACGATTTGAGCATTAGGCCATGTGTATAATACAAGAACAAGAAATAGTTGACTGATAATAATATGATTTCAGTAAAAAAAAATTATGACATCATAGATCTATTGAGAGGGGAATTATGGGACTCCAAGGCAGACCTCAGGTATGGCTATCACTAGTTTTTAGTAAGGTATGAGGATATAAAAAGGATGAATTTATAAGCCTCTATAATAACTATGAGTACATGGTGATTCCCAATGGCATGAACAACTCCCTAGAAGTGATTTTGTGACTCATGTACCAAATAAAATAGGATATCATAGAACGGTTCACGGTAGTCATCACTGATAATATCCTAGTGTACTCAAAATCTGAGGACGAGCACACGAGACACATAAGGTTGGTTCTGGACATATTCTGAGTGATATGAAATTACATGAGACTCATGACGTGTTACTATTGGATTCCAAAGGTCAATATTTCAGGATATATTATCTCATCAGACATAGATGTAGTGGACCTATCCATGTCCGAGGTAGTTCTAAATTTGAGCCTATTAAGAGTTCTAAGGGGTATGAAACTTTCAGGGGTTTTCCACCTATTATTAGAGATTCATAAATTATATCCAAAAGAATATAAGAATATAAAATAGATTTTACGTAGAATGGGATTCCTTTCCTGTGGAAAAAGATGTACAAGACGACATTTTAGGAGTAGGGAAGAGATTGATGGTATCTCTCTTCTTGATATTTCATGAGCATTTTTTTGAGTACATAGCCTTCTATGATGCATCAAGAATTAGGATTGGTTGTTTTCTTATGAAGAGGAAAGTGGTGATTTCCTATAGTTTACATCACTTGAGACCACATGAGAAGACCTATTAAATCTATTATATGGTGTTATTAGTGGTATTATTCACATTTAATATGTAAAAAAACAATCTCATTGGAAGGTGAGTTTTCATCCATTCTGATAAATAGAATCTCATGTATAAATTTTTTCAGATGGATCTGAACTTTTGATAATGGTGGTGGATAGAGTTCTTCTAGAATTATACATTTTTAACATTATGTATTCATATGAATGGGATCATGATATGGAATTATCTTAGTAGGAGATGATGTTCATAGTTTATGATCGACGTACCGAAGAAGTTATCCTCAATGAAGTTATTCATTTAGGAAGGAGGAAGAGTGGAATACCACTAGTCGATGGTTGTTACCCACCCTCTATTACAATGAATCAGGGATGCATGTCATAGGGATTCTAATTATGAGATCCTAAATACTCATATAGCCACTTGAAATGCTCCTAATGTATTTCAAAATCGTGGGGAACAAGTTGTTCTTCTTATAGGATACATGATGGTGAATGTGATGTTTTGGGAGGAGGTTGTGAGGTAGTTTCATAGAACAACACTGGCAGTACATAAATGATAGTAATAGATATATCAGGACACCCAAAATCAATTTTGGTGGCATGGATGATGAAGGGAGTTGTATAGTTATTCTCTTGAATCATAACATTATAGCCCATGATTGTTGATAAATAAGTTCTATCGGATTTTCCCCAATCCCCTGTGCTGGTGAAATGGATATTGTATGTGGTATCCATGCTATTATTTATAGTTTTACCATATACATTGAAGGGAAATGTTTCCATATGGGTGATTTTAAAATGACTAACTAATTTGGACAACTTCTTAGCTATTCAGTATTGGTGTTCATTATAGAGACTTCGATTAATCAATGTTTAAAATAAAATTACACCTCATAGATTTCCATCGAATATAATTTTTTATGATTATCCTTTAAAATCCCAGTTATGGATGGGATTGGAGGATGCATTTGGGACTCAGTTGTTCTTGAGAATAGAGTTTTACCAATGTACTAATGGATTGAATGAGTGGATTATTAATTTTTTGGGATAAATGTTGTGATATTTCATGTTGGAATTTTCATATTTTAGGGATGATCACTTATCACTGGTGGGGTTTCCATACATCCACAACTAAAATTCATATATTGGAATGGAACATTGTGAATATTTGTATGGGTGACCCTGAAGGTGACAATTTTTGTGTGCTGAACATGGTGATTTTGAACTCATGGGCCTAGTAATGGTGTGAGAATCTACAAATAATGTGAAAATAATTATTGAGTAGATGTAGACTACATATCAGAAGTCATATGCAAATATATGATTGATTGTTATGGAATTCGTGGAGGGAGTCCATGTGTTCGTAAAAGTATTCACTCAATGTGGATTACCGATAATTTTTCATGGTAAAATGTTATCTATTTGAATTATAGACCACATCTATATACTATGTAGAGTTGGTGAGGTGGTGTACCAATTAGCGATACCACTATAGTTAGACTAGGTATATGATGTACTCCACATGTTGTAGTTGATGAGGTACAAGGAAGATAAATCAGAAGATATTGAATGGGGAGAGATGGACATTAAGGATACATATAATTTTATTAACTACCTCTTATAGACTGAGTATCATCACGAGATGATCCTTCATAGGTTAGTTATTCCAACAGTTAATGTTATGTGGAATGCAGGGTTTCTTTGGGATAGAAAATGGGATCAATAATATCATAATCAAGATTAATAAACAAATTATTCTTTTCTATCCCTTTTTGTATTTTAGGGAAAAAATACCCCTGGTGGGGAGTACTTAATGACTCCAATTTTCCATGTTTACATTTCATATTTAATGGATAATTTTTTAAATTAGGGATTTAGAAAATGTGAAATTCTATGATTGTTTGTTCCAAAATAATTTTTTGAATAATATAAAATATATTAAAAATAATACACACCAATTTTTCTTAAAACAGTTGAATAAATATAAAATAGTGAAACATGTCATATATTTAGGGCCATCCTTAAGTTCATAAATGGAGTTTTATCATAGCTATGAAATAAACTTTTTCAATACTGGTTATTTAGTGAAAATTAATCGTTGTTGTTAAATGAAAAAATCACGGAATAAATTATTTTATATTATTTCATAAACACAGTGAACTATAATCTTTATTAAATAATGGTTTTTTTGAGAATTCATATGTTGAGCCGCTAAAACCTAGAGATCTCAAGTATGTTTGGTGATCCGTCAAAATAGATTCTATTTGAAAATGATGATTAGAATGAATATCAATAACCAGTTAATGTCTATATTAATGGATCTCACCATCAATACTATCATAGCCATGTTTATCCTTAGTGGTTGATCATAATTGAGGTCAGATGTTTTTTGGGATTGGATTCCCTCCATGTTTTATATTTCTATGATGAACATAAAAAATTCCACAAAAATATTTATCCAAGGATCATTTGAATTGTGGTACAAGATTATTGTGGGGATTAAATTGTGAGAATTTCATTGTGATTATTTTTACAATCTATTTCTTTCTCATTATGATGATAATGAATTGAGTTTGACAAAAAAAATCATAGAAGTCTATGAATCATGATTATTGATTGTTCTATTCTCCCCTGATTCCCTTTTCATTAGAGGTGTTCTTCATTTAGCCAACAGTATGAAGTATATCATAAAATCGAATGTTGGACACCCGATTAAAGGAAAAAATTTTAAAATCCTTGATTTAGGCTCGGGATGACATGAATATGGTGAGATGATGGAAATAGAAGTTTATCAAATGAAATTAATACCTGATTTTCATGTTCTTTGAAACACAATGTGGAAATCCATTCTAGGTATTTTTATGAATAGATCGAATGGCCAAATGTTGTTATCTATGATGATGTTACTAATCAGGGAATGTAATTATATTTTCTATTGAAGTTCCTTATTAGAACAAAGGATAGAAAAAACATCGAAATATGTAGTATCTAGATCATTAATTCTTAAAAAATCCATAGTACAACATATATACGTAGATGCTAAAAGTCAAGGGGATTCTATCAACAGAGGATTATGTTTTTTAGAAGCTAAATATCACACATTGTGTGAAGTTATCACATGGAGTGTGGTCCCCATCAGTGAGATCAGTGCGTACATTGAAAGTCACACATACATGTTCTAGAGAACATGATCATGTGATTGATGGGTACACTTGCATGGAGATAGCTTAGACAGGCATACATCGGGATACCCATGTACTGGTATATGCGATGAATTACATAGGCATCTGAGAACCATGTATGGTTACATTGACACATACATGAGAACCTTCAATATACATTGTAAGGACTTGGGGTTGTAGGGACATTCCATGTACCCCTAATACAAACCATGTTTTACTATAATGTTGTATTGGATCCCTTTTTATATGTATCTAAATCATGTTTTCTTATTATATGTTTCCCATATCCATTTCTCAAGGATTATAATGGAATAACCTCCTAGTCATAGAAAAATGATCCCTTCGACATGAATTCTTGTATACAGTCATTGGAATCACACAATGATCCCTACTAGTGTTGATGGTATCTTCATGACCAGTACTATGTTGGTGTTTCTCCTATACATTGTGGGCCAGTATAGATTGTGTTGTGGGTATACTCTAGGGGATTGAGTGTGATAATTATCTATGTGTCACATATCTTTATATATTCAACATGTACTTCCTATGGAGAGTAACATTGAGCACTACCTCTTGGATGTATGTCATCAGTGTTTTCATACTAATGTAGTGTGTTTTCGCAGATGCTGGATATGTATAATCATTATTCTAGAATCCTACTCTAGAATTAATATTGGGACATTAAATTTAAATTATATATCCTTGTTTTATTAATATAGATATTCCTGTCATATTCAATGTTGAAATATAATTATATATAGATAATAGTTAATCCATTATTATATGATTTGTGGTTTTGGGGTTTCTAAATTGATATTTTTATACTCAACAAAGGACATGATTTTCCAATACAGGTCATGTCTCGTGTTGATGATCGACCTTTCAAAAATTCCCTAGATAGACCAGGAACAAGCATTTCTTAGTGAGAGAAAAATAAGATAGGTGTTCTCTTCTTTTATCATGAAAATAGTAAATATTTGTATATTTTAGCATATAATGGTATTAGAGAATTGTGTGTCTGTACAAGTACATTTGTTACGTCCTCTCATGTTAGTTATATACCTAATCGGTGATGGTCCTACACCCCTATACTATTTGATATTAGATTCCGGACTCACGTCATTGTCCCCTTTGGAAAGGGTCCTAAATGATGCCCTATGCCAATTTTTCTTATTGATTCCCTTTAGATCTATTATGAGATCCTGTTTCAAGGAATTTATTCATCAAAGGATGTGGTAAGTAATTTGTGAACTTTCTGTTAATTTAATTCCTCTTATACTACCACAATTTTATTTAAAATAAATAAACTATACACTATCTATAATTGTTATACTTCATCATTTTTAATCAATGAACACTTTCTTGGGGTGGGATTGGTTGCGGGCGTGTGAGACCCGAGCATTACGGCAGGTGGATTATTCTCTATATTTTATGATGAACTATCATTCCCCAATTCTTGATAAACAAATATTTTAATGAATTGTCCCCATTGAATTTTTTCTGTTTATTTTTGGAAACTATATTGTATAAAATAAGTTTTTCCCATAGTTTTGGTAAATCGATAAAGAGTTTTCGAGGCATTGTGAAATGGATTTCAAATAATGGATTTATGGTTATTTTTTGATGATTTTTATGGGAAATATATCACATGGGATGCATAAGGTAATTATGTGAAAGGTATATTATTTGTCCTAATCCACTATTTGGTGGTTTTCTGTTGGGGAATTACTTTACTTATCTTGACTATTATTAAAGAGAATTGTTAGTCATCAGGGGGTGGTGGGGGGAGGATATAATGATGGGTTGTTCCTATGCACTCTAGACTCAATCCATATGATTAGTATCATTATATGTACATGTATTTATATGTCAGGTATTAGTGTCATAGATAGCATTACCTAGTGTGGTCCATGGAGTGATGTTACATGTGCTTATACATTTGATTGTTATTTTTTTCACCAACATAGATTTGATATGATATGTGAGTAATCCTTTATTTTTTACATGATATGTATGATGAAAAATATTATTAAAAATTATGTTATGATGATTTCACTTCATTGTTGGAAAATATAAAAAAATGGAAACTATAAATTTTTCTCATCTTTTTATAGAATTTTTTTTAAATTATAATCATTCCATAAATTCCTTAAAGTTTATAATGATTGGTTTTTTGTTATGTGGATGTCCTGGGTGAGACCCTACAATGTCTGTTAACTCAAACCATGCATACCCCATCAAAAGTTTTTATGCCTTGTAAAGAGATTGGATACATGGAAATACAAGTCCCCATAATGAGGTGATGTTGTTTTTTGTCAGCTGAGTTGGGTAGATGTTGGTGATATGGTGGGATCATACCAAACTATCAATAATAGTTGATGATTTTTCATATTTTGGAATTCATTTGTGGTTGAACCTATATTTGAATATTTTTTCTACTCTTGATTTATTTGGCTTATGTTTTTTTTAAATGGAATATATTGAACATATTATGTTATTGTCTGTATTGTATATATGTTCCATTTTAATTGTTCGGGTTGGTATAATCCATTCTCTCCAGTTTTGTTGATGATTGGTTACTAGTCTCTAGTATATGGGGATCAATAATTCCATTTAGTTATATAGAATATTCGTTGGGTTCATGTTTGAGAGGGTATTTGGATATGTCCATTATACAATCTATAAAAACTACCACAAACTAATCAATTAAATAACTAAATAATACATTCACTAAATACATTATCATATAAGAGGAATTATATAGGCCAATTAAAATCATTATATACTCATAGTGTCAATACAAGGTATGGAATGTAGTAGTGAGTATTTTCTTCTTCTTGAACCTCAATTTATGATATCCAAAATAAATGTGATTATATAAATAGTATTGATCCCTTCCCATTTTATCCATCATGATATAAATTTGGGGTACAAGATGCTTGATCTTGATTTTGAGTTGAGTCAGTTCACAATAATTAATGCAGAGTCTCATTTAACCATATTCTTCATATCAAATAGAATATCTTCAACCCAAGGAGACACATTTGGCCAAATGTATCCCTTTCCAGGGTTTAATAGGAGATTCTTGACAAATTCCAATGATACATTTTGATCAATTATATATGGATTATTTTAATGGGTTTTGTACAAGGTATGAAATTTATGACGAAATCAGTTTCCCATTTAAAAGGAACAGTAAGAAAAACATAGAAAAATATATTAAAAAATTATGTCACAGTTAGAATATCATTGAAGTTTTGTTTCCCCCAAAATATTTGAGTTAAATTTTCCATCATAATTGGAATTGAGTCCCATAAAATGTATGTGATCTCTACTATATGTTCATATATATCATCATTCTGATACATGAACATATGTTTGTTTATAATAATAAAAGTGTCTGCCCAGAATTAGAATTTGATGATGTATTTTTGTAGTGAAATGACAAACATGCCTATGGTAGAATAAAATTTATCCACAAGGAGAATAATAAGGTTTTAAGAAGAAAATTCCCGAAAACATTAAACATATAAGAATCAATGTATGCAATTGTTACCATTATACAATTTAAGATTTTCAGTTTTTATTCAACATAAAATTATTGGTCATTTGAATTAAAATGATGAAATACATATTATAGTATAATGAATTTATATAACTAAGATCAAATAATTATCATCAATATTTTATCATTCTTATAAACACCCCAAAATCATTATTTTATAATAAAACTATTAGTAAAACTAAAATAGGGAGCAAGAACATAAATAAATGTAGGGAAGATAATCAAAAATTCAGAAGATGTTTATATAATGAAATGTTAATTTCAATATTTGAGATCATAGGATGTACCTATGTTATTCATTGTCATTATTAAAATCCACTAGCATTGTTCATAATTAGTTTTTGATCATCAAAACCATTTACCTATAGAATTAAAACCTAGTGTGAAGCATGGTTTTTTTTGTGAAAATGTGACATTAAATTCCCTCCCGATGTAGCTTTTTGATAATTATTACATATTGGTACAACTATGCCAGAGCCAATAAACTTTTAATATCCAAATATGGTTGTAATTAGTCAACAACCACAAACTCTATAATTTAAAAAAATTCAATGTTATTATTCTATACATAGACATATCCATTGTCTTATTCATTTAGTTCTCACTACTGTTTTCAAATCCTATTTTCCCAATTATAACTAATAATTTTCAGGATAACAACTATAAATATAAATTATTTTTATAAAAAAATATTAAATCTGAATATAATAATATTAATTTTATAACATATATATCCACTTCAAAATCTCCTAGGTCTAGTTTCTTTGGAAACCAAGATGCATAAATAATTGTTTCATTGGTGACCAATATCATCTCCCATTAATTAGAACCATTCATAGTCATATCATAAAGAATAAACTTTATTATAACATGGAGAAATAAAACATAATAATTGGTGATCTCAGATGGTTAGTTATGGTAAAAAGGAATATATCAATGTAAATTAAGTAAAGGATAGGAGAATAAGGGAATACCATTTCAGAACAATACCATGTGTCAAAAATTGAATCTTGACACCATAATTACTGGAACCAAACCCAATCCAGGGAAAGTAATGAATTTCATTACCATTCTTCATGGTATGTAAAATGTGATTGGGTATCATGAATAATTTATTGGGAATGATTTACCTAAATTAGGATATAAAAGATAAAAAAAACATTCGATAAAATGAATCATAAAATTCTTTCAAAACAAGCCTTAACTAAAAATTCAGATATGAGTACATGCTATTTTACCTTACAAAAGGGGACCCAAACTACAAAATTAGCAGAAAATATAACCAAAATACCCTCACATGATAAGGGGTCATCACCCTTGAACAGTCTCCACAAAACCGCCTCATAGAAGCATCTAGAAATCCAAATCTCCATCTCTAAAATCCTTTACCTTTACCTTGTCAATAATTACCATGTGTACTTGCTGCGAAAAAAATAATTTTGGTGTAACATTAAGCACAAAAGGATCCCAACTGATGATTCCATGTGACAAGCATTATAGGATAAAAATATTGCAATTGTTATAAACAATGAATGATAGAAATAATTTCTAAAGGTGAATATTTTAATGAAAATAGTTTTAAAATAGGGTAATATATAATTTTAGGTATATTTAAATAAAACATTTAACATACTTAACTTTACATCCAAATACACAATAAGACAATGAAAATTTCCAAATATTCAATGAGCACTCTTTATTGGAACACCCCTAGGCACTATTTAGTTGTGAGCTGGAGGAACCTCACATCTTTGTGTGAAATTAACCATAACAATTTCTGTTCACATGATCAAGCCACTAATTGGGGAATCAACCATATCCTAGTGGTCCCCAACATCATCGTCGTCATGTTTTTTTGGTGTTTTCATCATCAATACTACTATGTTAAATATGTACAAAACCGCTCAGGATCTTTAGCATGCTAGTACACCTCCGCCCACCTAGATACCCGGGATTACATATATATGATAAAATGTGTTCCATATTCTACCAAATTCCATTTTGGCTTAAAATGACCAGTTCTTGTCACACACATTCAAAATAACAGCTAAACATGCTTTTCACTATTTGTATAACTCAATAAACTCTTAGAATTTTATAAAAAAATTATACAAGATAAAAAAATTTCTCATATAAAATACATTTAAAATACCTATTTTAACACGAAACGTAAACTCATAATACACCAATACATAATTTTCAGCCCTAAAAAATTTTTATAAATCAATTCCATGAATTATAAAACAACACCAATTTGAACAAAATTGAATTCAAAAGTAAAAACACCAATTTTCCCAAAAACAATTCGCACATAAAAATGACCCTCTTAACAAAATAAACAAAAACTATTTTTCAACATTAAAATAATTAGAGAGGAACATATAATAAATTTAAATCCATCATGATAACACATTCATCAATGTTCACTCATGGAATCACATACTATATATTTTAAAAATCCACAAATCCTTTTGTAGAACATCAACCGCACCATCATCGCCGCACATGGAGTTAAAATGAACCTAAAACCAAAATATTGTTCCATGAAACTCAAAATAAAACCCTAGGTTCTAATCCTTACAAGATGAACATTGGTAACATCAGGAAAAATATAATAATTCTTAAGAAAATGGAATAAAATTTAATAAAATGGGAGGGATATTGAAGGAAACCCACTTACATGAGAGATCTTGAAGAAATCACCTAAAATCCACCAAAGGATGATTCTCTAAGAAAAAAAACTGATATGACATATAAAATTTGGATGAAATGGTAATTTTGGGATATAAATGGGTGGAATGTGTGAAAAATGAATGATTTGTGGAAGAAAAAATTGCAATCTCAAATTTGGAAATTTTTGGACACCATGAGAAATTTTTCCCTAATCTATAATTAAATTGAGATAAAAGGAGGGAGAGACAAACCTACGGGAATGAATATGACTTTTGGCTTCGAGTGGGTTGTTGAATCAATGAAAATTTGTAATCAATAAATAAAATATTAATGAATTATTTTTTTTCAAAAGAGTAAATGGGCTCACTGGTTGGCCAAATTTCTAACTCAATATCCCAAATATTAAATGATAATGTGTTTCTAATGAGTCAAAAAATATATGAAGTTTTTTATAGGTCACGGGAGGAAATGTTGAAATTGGAATGGTTGAAAAATGTTTTAAAAATAAGGATTTATAAAAGAAACAATAATAGTTTTTAAATAAGGTAATAGACTCACGATTGGGTAAAAATCACAAAAACCCAAACATATCATTTTATAATGCATCGGAAAACCCATCAACAATGAAAATTTGTAATTTAAATGAAAAATAACATTAAGATATGTCATGGGTGTGACATTTCGTCCCAACATTAAAACACTCACCATCAAAAAGTCAGCTTGAAGCCTGATCAGATGAGGGAAACATAAACGACTCTTCAACTCAAGACATCTACTATAATTTCTCATGCTCATCAGTCCTATGTTTCTTGAGTACTCGAACATGTGGAATATTATTCTCTTATATCATTTGTTCTCGAGAGTCCATAATGCACATTCGTCACTCTACCATAGACGGATCAAGATCAATATCAAACTCCTCCCAATTAATCACATTGGATAGACCGAGTTAAACATCATCAATTGTGGGACATGGATTATTAAATTTATAGATGAGAATTTAGAAGGTAAAGAAAAAATATATTTTACATTTCAAATACTCTCAGTAATCTCAAAATCTTCATCATACCTCGGTGTTAGCTTTCCCTGATTTCCCAAACGGCGATGACCTATGTGAGGGGTGACATTCCAAAACACTATTTCCCCCAAATAGTCACTAGGTCTTTACAACTCTATTATGCATAATATTTATTAAATCCTTGATCAATAAACGGTTCTTCATGATCAACATGACCTTCTAAATCAATTATTGATCAATGTATGACCAAAAAAGTGAAGTATCACTTACATCATCCAAACATAGGGGGGACCGACAAGGCAGACCATACCAGTCCTCAAAAGGATCCATTCAAATAGAGTATTGATAACATCTATTATAGGAAAATTCAATAAATCCCAAATGGCTACCGCATTAACCTCTAATGTCAAAAACACATGAATAAAGCATGTCCCTAAAAATATGACTCACCCAATATGTTCGACCTTCCATTTGAGGATGATATTTCATGATCATTTTAATCTGAGTCCCCAAGGACTTCTGATGAATTTCCTAAAACTGTAAATTGAGACAGAGGTCTTTATCTGAGACAATTGCATATGGCACTCCAAGAAGCCTAACCACCTCTTGAATATACAATCAGAAAAACTTATCCCATTTAGCTATATCATTGATTAGAATGAAGTTGGATGATTTGGTAAGACAATCAATCAACCCCCAAATGGAATTGTTACTAAGAGGTGTATGAGATATTCCCACAATGAAGTCCATGGAGACCCCTTCCAAATTCAATGATGGAATTGGTAAGTTTTGGATCAAACTGGAGGGCCTTTGGTGCTCTACTTTCACCTGCTAACTTGTGTAGCATATCGATAGAAATATATAAATGTATAATTTCCTACATGTCCATAAGAAATGTTATCACACATTATAATACATCACAGTGGCACCTGGATATATATACCACTGAGACTAGTTGCAATCCTGGATCAGCACCTTCCATAGAGAAGATGGCATTACCGAAAGACCCTTAAAGCATAAGATTCCCTCGAGAAAAGATGTCCAATCAGATGAATTATCCCTACACTGATCAAACATCATAGAGACATGAAAAATATCATCACTGAGATGTTCTCACTAAATAAACTAAAATTTATAAGGATTTAACTGAATGCTCTTCATGAAAACACCTCTAATATTCACTTTGTTTTACATATGCAACGGAGGAAAGATCCCCATTAGAGTCCACTCATCACATGACATATTTGGGGATTGAACGTGTAATTTTATACTCCAAGAATTCACCACAACATTTCTACTTCCAATGGTATATAAAATGTTAATTTCATACCCCTGTTAGTACTCGATCTTACTGTTCTGCCTTAGATTGAGGACAATCTAAGTGAAGATGCCGACCATGCTTTTGAGATCATAATAGACTAGGATCATCTACCCAAAGAGGTAGTGACACCATGTTTTCAATATGGAGGTATTATTCAACCGAATTTTCATATCCATTAAGGATTCCCGACATTCTGGGCCCTATACAAACTTCACCCCTTTCCAGGTTAGTGATGTTATGGGAGAAGAAAGCCATGAGAAATATGGAACAATCTGCCTGTAGTAAACTTCATGGTTGAGGAATCTCCTAATATAGGACACGTTATTTGGATGCTACCATGAAATTAACACATTGACCATATTGCGGTCCAATGATTCTCCCTTTTATGGGTCCCATGACCGATAAACATCACATCCCTGATTCTGATAGTGCACATGTAAAGATTTTTATAAAGGAAGTAATCTGGAAAAGTTCCCAAAAATATCAACAAATGATGTGCATGGTCCATCTCAGAACCCTAATAAACTTGGATGTCATCAAAAAATATGACAACAATGGAGTTTAGATACTGGTGAAACACACTATTTATGAGTTCCATAATGAATGTTGGATCCTTTCTTAATCGTAAGTGCATGAAAAAAGTATAAATAGTAGTTGTACCAACTTTGGAAGGATGACTTCGTGATATCATCCTCTTTAACCCCATGTTTATGGTAACCTGAACACAAATCTATTTTAGTTAGCTCATTGGGGGCCATACAATATTAAACAAGTGTTATTGGCTATGTTCCAGGTGAAAACTCAATCTAGAACTCCACATCCCACTCCATAGGTAAGTTTGAAAAATCATATGGGAATATCTACACAAAATCATCCACTACACGAGGTATCCCACCTTCAAAAGAATGAAAATAATCTTCTACCATTATTTATGAGAACAAGAAGACAAGATTCCCTACATCTGGGAGTGATGTTCCTGCGCGGCCGGACTGAGGATCCTAATCCCCATCGAATACTTAACGACTCCCATTCGGTGTTGTGAAAATGACTCATCTCCTCCAGTAATCAATGTGCAATTGAATGTGTACATGTGAATGGATGCCAAGTATCTTGTTATATAGATCTATATTTAATATGTGGTGGTCCCACTCAACCTCAAACACTAACATATAATGTGCACATAATGGGCACCTGAGACATTGTTCCTTTTTTCTCGACGGTGTGCCCAACTCCATCAAAAAAGGCAAAAGATCTATTGGAATGTTCAGTGTGTTCATAGAACGGCTAGTGACGAATTAAATATAGTAACTATTATCAAAATGGGAAGTATCTATAGAATATTTAATCAAAATAGTACCTCAAAGTATAGATTGTCCAAACACCAAACCTATTGGTGCTAGATCCACCACATGAAGATACATAGTCTCTTCCTGAGAATGACAGCTAGTATATGGATGTAACATGAAATGTGTATGCCTTGAAGACGATCTGGTCATGTATCCATATCAATAAAACCATGTTCCCCCTATCATCGATGGATATTACTGTGCTAACACTCCCCATGATGCCACTGATCCAGCCCCAATTTGGTGTGTACATGACATTCTACAAAAGAAATGTAAGTGTCCAGTACCACCACATTGGTAACAAGGATTTTGAGGAAAAGTGAATTATGGTCAAATGTTCCCTAGCCTACTAAAATGGTGGGAGATGATGGAACTCCAATTAGAATCCACTAATGAAAACTACATGGAACATTAGCATGAGCTTACAACCCCTTCTATTCCTACTCCACTCACATCGTTTTTTCCTCAAAATAGCTTCCACTACTAAATCCTAATAAAATTCCAACAAAACTATACCTCCCCTTGTGGTCGATCCCCACCATACATGCATAGACAACCACTACTACATTTATTTTCAGTAAGAAATAAGATGAAATGGGAATAGATCTCTGGTTGTATACCCCTTTCAAGCTTATGGGCCTTCATCTTCTCATTGGATACCATTTCTTGAGCATAATAGACCCACTCAGCAAAATGTTTGGCATAATCATTCACATAAATATCCCACTGAAGTATCTCCATAAACTCCTGATATTGAGCATATTACAAAAAATAGAATAGTAATGTTCGTTGATGACAACCTTGATGTCCTTACAGATCATCTGCTCGTGCTTCCCATCTTGAATGACTAATTCACACCACCTTCAGTTGGGAACCTCTAATAGGAAAAAGTCACATTTAACCCTGACCTCCTCAAGTGTTTCTATGAACACAAAAGCGTGCTCGATCATTTCAATCCACTCTTCCGATTCTTGGGGTTCTGTGCTTCCTCAGAACAAAGGATGATTATTTTTTAGAAAATCATATTATTTTTCCTTCATCGAACTAATATCATCATCCTTACCCGGAGCTAGAACTAGAGTTGTTCAATGTCTGAGAGCATAGACAGCCAAAACCACAACCTCTACTAGCCACTGATAAAGTGGTTTGGGAGAACTCTCTCCAACTTCCTCATGTGGGTGCATGGGAGGTTTCCAGAGAGGCATGTTGCAACAAAACACAAAAGTCTAAAAAAAATTGTAAAACAATAAAAAAAATTAAATCAATAAAAACAAATATAAATATTCTAAACACATTACATCAATAAATTAAAAAACTATTTCACCCCCTCCCGATGTCCACATGAATTCTGTATGCCTCATGTCTCAGAAGTAAGTGAATCCAAAAAACTATTCCCACATCCCAGGGTGACACGAAGTCTATCATGTGAGGTGTGAGAAAGTTACCCTAATCACGTCCAAAACTATGATCCCCGATATTCCAAGATCTTGTTTGGCCCGACTCATCCCAAAATAATAATATAACCCAATAACATTAACCACATCAAATACCATTTTTTCACTAACCTAATATGATCACCATCATTTACAGCACCAAACCTTGCCCATCGCAAGTCCTGAAGGGAATTCCCTATTTCCATATGCTATAAAATGTTCTAGGGAATCATGAATAATGGTTTGGGATGATTTAATATAAATATGATACATATGTCATAAAAATCAATAAAATGAATCAAAAAATTAATTCCAAACAATCCTTAAATAAAAATTCAGAACAGAATACACTATTTTTAATGTAACTCAAGGGGTCACAAACTACAAAGGTAACATCCAATAGAAACCAAAGACCACCACACAACATGGGTTCATCACCCATGAACCATCTCCACAACACTGCACAATGAAACCAATTAGCTACCCGAACCGTTGTCTCAAAAAGCATTGCACTTGCTTCTGTCAAACATAACAAATTCTAGTTACACCCAAATGTGGAGGTAGGGTGTGAGATTAATCCCAATAATATCCCACCAAATGATTCCAAAACAATCATTATAAGTTAAAAGGTTTTCATGGGTAGTAAAAAATAATTGTATAAAAGGTTTTTGAAGGTACATCTATATAATGAAAATAGTTTTCAAATAGGGTTACAATAATGAATTGTTACATTTAAATAAAAAATATATGATACTCAATTTTCCATCCAAACCCATCATAAGACAATGATAAATAAAAAATATTATATGAGCATTCAACACAGGAACACCCATATGTAGTAGATAGTTGAGAGACCCAGTTAACTCGCATCTCTGTGTGAAAATAATAATAACAAAGTCTGTTCTCATGAACGATCCACTAGTAGGGGAATCACCCATAACCATTTGGTCCCCATCAAATTCATACTCATAGTTTTTGTAGTGTTTCCAAATTTATTCTTTCTAAATGAAATACGTAAAAACCACTAAGAATCAATAGTACACTTGTACATGTCCTCCCACATAGATACACGAGTTTCCCTCAATGTACTAAAACAAGTTCAACATGCTATGAAATTCAATTTAAATATAAAAATATCAGTTATGGACATAGAGACTCAATGTAGTATATAAACCTTCATTTCAACATTTTTATAACTCATATATACTGTTAGAATATCCATTAAACAATTAGTTATGTTATTACTAAACATTGTAAATAAAATCCATTAAAAATCCCTATTATCACCATTAAATGTATATCGTATTACATTAAAACATAATTTACATCAATAAATCATTTTTATAAATAAATTAAATCAATTATAACTGAAAACCAATCGGAAAACCATGGAATGAACAAGTAAAAACACCATTTTTCACACAAAATTTGGCACCTAAAAATTAACCGCATAAAAATGCTACCAACAACAGTTTTAAAATTAAAAATAATGATAGAGGGACATAAAATAAATATAATCATAGTAGGATAACTCATTCTAAAATGATTACACATTGAATCACCTGCGATATATTTCAAAACCCTCTCATCCTTGTATGGAACGTCAATCGTTCCACTATCGCACCACAAGTGAGTGAAAAGGAAAATTAAACCCCAATATTTAACCAAAAACCCAATATAAAACATTTGGTTCAAATCCCAAATTTTTTTATATTAAAAAATTCTTTTATAATTGAAGAAATCCAATGAAAATGGAAGAAAACATAATCAAATCAGAGGAGGAAAGAAGGTAACCCACATACTTGGGAGATCTGGATGAAATCATCCAAAATCCACTAATGGGCGAATCTTAAAACATACAAATATGATTGGGAGACTTAAATGAGGCTGGGAAGGTAAATTATGCATTTAATTTTGGGGAAAGAGTGAAAATTAGATGATTTATGAAGGAAACAAATCACTTTCTCATATATGAATTATTTCAAATAACATAAAAAAAATCACCCAAATCGGAGATGCAAATGAGCTCCAAAGAGGAAGAGACGAAATTCGGCATGAGCCTATTTATATTTTATTACAGTGGGAGGTGGAAGCACAAAAAAATGTAATATATTATTGGAATATTAATGAAATAATTTTTACTGAAGTAGAAAATGGCCTCACAGGTTGTCCATGTTCATAATTAAATCACCTAACAACATATTGATTATATGTTCTTATATGGTCCAAATGGATATGGTGTTTTTCATAGGCTAGGGGATGACATCTAGGAATTATAATGGATGAAATTTTTTAATAATATAAAAAGATATTAAAGAAATAAAATTTGTTTTTTAATCAGGAAATTGGCTCACGATTGGGCCCAAATCAAGAAAAACAACTATTACTGCCAAAAATACAAGGGAATTCCATACAAAAAAACCAAAATATAAATTACATGATGAATAAATATAAAATAAGTCATGGATGTGACACCATATATATCAATGATGATAAACACATGTCATGACATAATTCATGGTAGATCATAAAACATGAATCATAATGGAATCAAATTACATAATCCACGAGATCATATCATTTACATATGTAATAGATTTTTGTCACAAATTTATAAATTCAAAATTAATTTTTATAGGCCACAATTTATTGTAAATAATATCCTAGTATAATGGTTTTACTCCGCAGACCATCATACTAGTAATTTTTCACTCCTAAGGTGATCATAATCCATAACGTCTATTAAAAAACTAGATTTAATCCACATTATATTAATCATTATCCAATGAGGTTTAATATTCACCAAAATTAATTATAAGTAGATTTTGGTCCCATCCCCCAATAAGGAAGACAATGCACCTATGTTCCAAATGATCATAAAATTATAATCTTATTGGAACACATGAAATGAAATTCATATCATAATTATTTATTCATATAATGAACCATTGAAAATAAATGAGTTTCCTAATGATTTTATCATATAATATGTTAAGTAAAAAAGGATTTAGTTTTGTAAATATGTTATAATCATATAAATATACCATCCTAAATTAAAAACAATGAAGACATCATTCAATAATTTTCCCACAAAGGATTTTTTAAAATAAAAGGATGTCATCTATGATGGAAAATGATTTTGATTTATCAATGGGAACATTTCTTTTGGAAAATACAATTTCAACATTTAATATACAATTTATAAAAATATATTTTCATAAAACACTATAAAACCATTTTCAATAAATATTAAATTTGAATCATAATATGTTATCTTTAAAATATTTAGTTGTCATGATGGTGGTGTATTTTGTTCATTTGATGTATATAAAAAAATATTTTAATGATATTTTTTTAAAACACCCAAAAGAACCACTTTTTGAAAATGATAAGAATATTCCAATTTTTTTTTTAAAATATAAATCATTGGTTAGAATTAATTCAAATTTTTTTCATAATAGTAAACCATTAATAAAACATTGTTATAAAATATGGTAATGGAAAAAAAGCAATATAAAGAGATGATTAAAATATGCTAACTTTTTATTAAAAAATACATTTATCTCAAGATTAAATAATAGGAAAAATTAAATTTTAAAAAATCCGTCATAAAGAAACTATTTGATAGGAAAATACAAGAGTTTTATTAATGTAATAGAATATAATGTTTTTATCAGTTTGATAACTATAAATTATCCTGATATATAGTAAGAGTGTATCATAAAACTCTACCCATATAATTTTAATTATAAATAAAAATACACAAGGAATAAAGAAACATTAATTGATATTTATATAAAATATAAATCAATAATAAGAATCATAAAACAATATCATGTGTAGTATGTACATCACAGAAAATAAACATGTAGTGAATATGACAGATGTCTCATTGAAATAATAGAATGATAGAAATCATGTGTATCACATATTGAATGTATTAATAGACATTATAAATTAAATTATAAAGAATATAGATTTATTATAAATACATTACATAAATATAATGATATGTATCATCTAATAAACATATTATCTATAACACATTACCCATTTATTTACAATTCCATGTGAAAATCACAATATGAGTATTAACTGCTTCATTTTTAATATATATTTTTGTTTTATATATTATGAAATATTATCATTACCATTGATTAATTATATATATAATATGAACCATGATATAATTTTCATATATACTCATTATATATTTATTAAGAATAATATATAAATGTTAGAGATGGAAAATGAATTGCACTATTGATGAAGACTGGAGGCCACACGTACAAATGGAAAAATTTTCCATTATGTATAAGGGTTGTATGGAAGGATGATAAATAATATATCAAAATTATAGAGTTATTATGATATCATTAATATCATATATAATCACTAAATTTATCCTTAAAACCTTCTATTTTAATCATATGTGAAAAAAACTTGCATCGCTTCATGACACGATAGTTCTCCTTACAAAGGGTTGATGCTATTGAATTACCATAGATTAGAATGTTAGAATAAATAATTGATTTTATAATTCATAATGTGTTATATTATCATAAATATAATATAATTATTTGAAATACATTCATATATATTCTATGAGACGTGGTTACAGAAAGTTGATTATATCAGTCTATGAGATCGTATTTCATGGTACACATAATTACTATTTTAATTTTTTAGTTGATAAAAAATGAAATTAAACTCTGAAAATACATAATAATAAAAATAATTAAACCCTTGTATTTTAGGTATATTTATGTTATTTTATAAAAAAATTTCTACTTGAAGGGAATTAGTTAGTTGAAAAATAAAACTAAAATGAATTTTTAAGGACTATAAATCTACTTTGGATATGTCATATATGATTATAACTGATTCCTTATGAATATGTTTTCCTAATTAAATTAATGTGTCCATGTTTTGTGGAGTAAATTTACGATGATATTTTAGTAGGTCTTGGGTGAATGATGGTTATGTAAGTGTGAAGAGGGGAGGAAGGTGGGGGTTTCATTTTAAAAGTGGGGGAGAGGAAACACATGCATCATTTGAAAATAAAAAGGTGTATCGTCATTATAAAAATGTCAACCGGAAATAATTCCTAACTAACCCATATCGGAAATAGGGTATAAATATGGTAAAAAGGGAATTTTAATGGTTTATAAATACTTTTAACCCCAATCATTTTAGTTTAATACACTTGTAAGTCCATTTTAACATCAACCATGTTAATTAAATTTTTTACAAACTATTTTGAAAAATAATTAGATTAACATTATTATTTAGTATTAAATATTTTGAATATTAATATGGATTACATTTTTTAAAATTTCATTGATATCATATTCAATGATTAATTTTAAATCAAAATCCAGAAACATGTTGAAAATACAATTTAGAAAAGTGAAAAAAAATTTATTCATAGAATGTATCTATATAAGAATAAAATATATATGTTATTAAAATTAAAAATATTTGGATAATAATAAATTATTTCAACAAATGTTTCATTGAAAAATATTTTAATCTAGAGGGATCTTTGTAAATTCAATAAATGAAAATTTAGTTTTTAATAAGATTTATTATTATTCACTATTGAATGATAAATTATTCTTTTTAGAATATTCATAAATAACATAATCAAATATCATGTTGAAATTTTGATTCCAAAATTAAATTTAATTTCATCAAAAAATATTTATAATAGTTTTAAATTTTAATGTTTTTTCCTGGTAAAAAAATAAAATTAATATTTTCTATTTTTTTTCAAATCATATAATGACTATTTTAATCATTATGAACTTATTTTTAAATATACTATCTTGATATAAAAATATAATAAATAATTTTAAAAATATGATTATTTCTATTTATAAATCCATGTTTAACAGATATGTTATAATGGAAATGTTAAGATAACAATATTAATTGTATATCAATGTTTATTAAAAATATATGATTCAGGTATAAAAAGATATCAATGATATTAGATTTATATCAAAATTAAATATTTTATTAAATATTTTGGTGTTACAATTACAAATCTCATTCACATAAAACATATTTTAACATCAATAATTAATAATATATTACTCTAAAATAGACTCTTGATAATGAGAATTTTTTTACACAAATCTATAACCAACTAAAAAACAACCACAGGGAAGATAAAAATTTACACAATAACATATTTTTATTTGAAGAATTAAAAAAGTTAAATCAATATTAAATTTTTAATTTGAATTGAGTATCATGAGGGATTTTTTTCTCATGTCCATTTCATTTTAAGGTGATATAGTAATTGATAATTCTCACTTCCCATAATTCATATTATTATTTTTTGTTATTTACTAACCCCAATATATAATGGAATTGAAAAAATTGTGGTGTCTTATTGCTATTTTTGTATATAACGTGACACTATAGAAGCAAATTCTCTGATGAGATATATAATTCTATTATCATCAAGGTTAATTTTTCATGTCATGATTTCCATTAGAAACAATTAGTATTTTGTTTTTTTTCTAGTGACACTCCAAAGGGAATAAATTTTTTATAAATTATACAAATGGATCATTTAGAATAAATTTATCTATATCAAACATATTGCCATTTATATGGTCTTGAAATGATAGTCTTAGTTTTCTATTGGTTCTGTTTCCTTTCCTACTTATTCCTTCTCCAATCTATGATTTATTTCACATTTTCATTTTTTTCTTGATTATTCAAACACAGTTTTTAATGTATCTATTCATTTTCTAACATCATAAGATGATTTTTTTAAACATCTCATTGGTGATTATTTTTAGGGTCCCATGAAAATAATCCGCTGGGGTTTTACTTTTGATGTTATGAAATCAACCTCAATTATGTATATAAATTTTATGTGGTAATTTTGTGTGTTCATGAATCCTTCATTAAATCATGGATATATACTCCATATTTTATGAATTTGGACAAAGTATCATATATGTAGTGAATTAGGATATGGATATATGAGATTTTATGTTTTTATTGATGTAATTGTTGTTTTCTCTGATATTGGATTTTCAATTTCTCTTTTTGTGTCCTCCACACAAGAAAAATATTTTAGTGATTATAATTTTCATAATTTACATATTTTTTACACATCCCATGGGGGTTAGGGTGGGAAATTGTTTTATAAAATTATGTAATTATGGCCCCTATATGGACTTACATCAATTCTCGGTGGTCCACCAGATGTACTACTCTCAATAAGATTCCATATGTTTTCCACATAATTATATTTTTGGCCATATCAACTAAAAAAATATATATCTCATTGTTTTATTACCTCATCAATGACATACAACTATAAATTCAAAGAAAAACATATTTAGTTGTGATAATCCTTAATAAAAATATTTAATTAAAATGATCTTTTCTATATGAGGGTCATGGAATTTTTGAATCAAGTTATTCAATTATTCCTCGTGGATATACATATAATCATATAAAAATTGAAAAATTTAAAACTTTATACATAATCATTATATATTTATAAGGGGGAAGGTGTCAGGTCATGATGTTTCTTAATAAATTATCCAATATATTAGTTGAATTAGGTTATATGAATATAATTATTTCCATAGTTTTATCTATTAATGAAATCATAAAATAGTCCTATTAAAAAATTTATGATAATAGTAAATTTAAATTTGTCTCAGAGATAATGAAAACTCCCTATGTGAATGTTTATATCCTTGTGCGGTACCCCAGAGAAATACACTGAATTTGAGATCATCTTAATTATTTCCAAATTCAACTCTAATGGATATGTTATAACTAAGTATAGTGGAATTTAAGGATGAATCCATACACCCGAGGGTCTTCCACTATACATCATTATACTACAATATTAGGGTCCATATTGTAATTAACAATACATGAGGTGTAATTGTATCATAGTCCTACCCAATTCTTATTCATTTATCTAGAATCATATGGTCATTTCCAACTCTAGATCATATTGTAGATCATACTCTTTTTATTTTATGTTATTTTATTATTCATCAATAATATTATTATATGATACAATGACATTTCAAGACCACTTATAAAATATACAATTTATATATACCTTATTAGAAAAGTTTTCTTTTTTAGCATTGTAAAATCATCCACCGCCACAAGCAATGTCTCTATAAATTTCATAGGTATGATAGTTGAAATTATTATATATTATGATAATAAAATTTAATAGTTATATTAATTCAAAATAACAAAAAAACCTAATAATGAGTAGATTGAATTGATTATGAGATCTGACCGAGGTTAATATTTTGATTAAACATAAGAAAATTAAAACTAATGATCAAATGGTATTGAATGACATGGAGTTAGAATAAATAGATTTAATATGAAATAAATTGGATAATAATGTTATGAAAATAAATTTTTTGGTTCTTGTTCTAGTTGATTAATAATTGTGTTGGGCTAGTCATGTTGTTATTGGAGTTGAATATAATGAATCCCTTTTTCATTGTACTTCCTCCAAAAATCAATAATTTTAATTTTTTATTATGATAAATTAGTTGAGGAAAATTAGTTAATTAGGTGATTCATTAAATTGTTTCCTTATATTCATCAAGATACTTCAAATAGTGATACATTATTTTAGATAATATATTATATATTGAATGATATGTCTATATTCAATTACCAATGTTAATGGTAAAATAAAATGGGAGAGATGAAATTGAATTATTAATAGATTACAAAAAAATAAACTAAAATGAATTGATATAATCCCTTATAACAATCCCATGAAGATTAAATCACTTGATACATCATATAGTTTTTCCCTCTTGATAGTTATGATAGGGTGATAGAGGGTGAAATAAAAAAATGAAATCACATCATAATGACACAGTACCCTACAAGAAGACACTTTGGTGTAGCACTTCATGGATAATGATATCATTTATTCTCTTATGAATTTATTATATCATTATGGACTTATATGGATATCTATAAATACAATACATGATTATTTTTTAATTTTTTTAGAATTTTCTGTTGCATGTATCAAGTTTTGTCCCATTATTAATTGAGTCAACTATTATAGTATTTTTTATTGACTTGATAAATTTATAATATATAAAATTAATAATCTACATTAGTGACATAAAATATGGTTTAAAAAAATCATGCCCTAATGGCATTTTGATCATTTCACAACATTCCTTCTGGTGCTGAAACATTAATGAATTCATGGTAAGAATGAGATTTTATCATCATCATTTATTACTATCCATCCGTGATCAATTTATATTCTATATACACTTTTTTTCGAGCCACATAATAATTACTAGAACATCTCTTTATTTATGTAGTGATTTCATGATATGAATCATGAAAAACATAATTTTTTTATTCAATATTTTTCTATCTCTTCCAAAAATAACTTATCAGGGATGTATTAATAATTTTATATAAAACTAGAAGTTCTTCTAAATTAGAAACATATTCATTAAATAAACATATAATATACCACATTATATTACATGTAAAGTATATTTGTTGATGTAAAAACATCATACTTATGTTTATAAAATTAATTTTATCTATTATATGTGGGGATAAATGGATAAAAAATTATTTAGAATCAAAAATTACAAAATGACATGACATTTTATGTAAAAAAACAAAACAATTAACCTCAGATCAATGGAAAAAGAGTTGAAGGATGTCACTTATACAGATAAGATGATGAAAATATTAATCAAAGGGTCATCCCCATGGTCAACATATCCGAAACTATATGAATACATCCCCTTTAAAACATATGTTCAATCCCCAAAATCCTTATTTTTCATGTATGTGGTTGAAATCAATGATGACTATACGAAGGAAATAGGAGAGAGTAATTTAATGAATGGGGGAAGTATTAACTAGAGATATTAAATTTTAATTGCTTGGGATCTATGAAATCCCTATGAGATGTAGTGGAAAATAGCAAGGAATACACAATTATATGGATAAATAATATGGGATAATGAATAGGATGGAATGTCCTTCCAATTTAAAATAAGTAAATTTTAGAAACAAGTTATATAATTATGGGTGAATTTATTTATTAGGCCACACGAATAGGTGTATATATTTTCACAATATGAGCTGACAATAAGTTAGACACTATAAAAAACAACCACCACACCATTTTTATACATAGATTATTTTTAAAATAACAACCATTAAAAATAGCTATGTCGATCTATGGAGCTATAACACATCTGTGTCACATTTTTTACATAACAATACAACATCCATGAATAAGGAAAATTTATTTGAATGTGGGTAACATCATTACAACTATGACTCACATAAACAATTCTATACACATGGAGGTCAAATATATCATATTACAAAATGAATTGAATACTTCACCATGTATGGGTATTCAAACATTTTAATTCAAACTACATACCTTAAACCATATATTGAATGAAATTCCTAAATTAAAAAATATAATGTAAAATATAATGGAATATTATCTTACCCTATATATAATTATTAAAAATATAAATTAAACACTTATATATTAACATTTTATGTGATGGGAATAGTCATTTACATAAAAAATTTCTAGGAGAATTCAATAATAATGAATTATAATGAATATTAAAATAATAATATGTTAAATAGGTTCCTTGATATATTATAAAATATAATAATTAAATTTAATAACTTTAATGTTGAGGAAATAAGAATATACATAATGTAATGGATTATGAGACATTGAAATGAGTAGTATTATAAAGTCATGAAAAAATGGGGGTCTCTTATAGAATTCATAGACGTATCAAAATAAATATCATGAGTGCCATAGATTATTTTAATAGATATATATATATATATATTATTATAGATTGAATATTAATTAATAATAATTTTTAAGGTTATTGGGAAATATATATATGGTTGTTTTGAATGGAAATATTTGTAATTAATTATCACGTTAAATATAAGAGATTTATAGAGGAGTTATTCACCAGTGCTTATAGTGTCTCCATAAATCAAGGATCAATACTAACAATCTATTATCATAATATTATACATGAATTTTTGTGAATAATAATGGACAAAATAATTTAAGGAGAAATAATTTTACAAATTGATAAACTTGTACTATGAATGATTATAGAACAACTATATAAAAATTGGGGATATGAAATGGGTTTGACGTATTTTCCCTCTATATCTATAATCAGTGTTACATTATGAAAACTTACCAATTATGTGGTGGAAAACATTGGATGAGGAATATGCTATCATTTTGAGTTCAATCTATCATTCAATGATCAAACATTCAAACAATTTTAGGTGGATGATCATCATTTATATAATTCTTGGGATATTTTCCTAGATGTGAAATATATAATTTTGATATAGACCAAAATTGTATCAAATAAAAATAAAGTCTTATAATAATTAATTATCATGTTCACAATGAATATTAATTGATAGATTCTTAAATTATAGTGCATACACTATAATCCAAACCTAGATTTATAATATTTGTAGTTGAAAACTATGTTGGGTAAGAGGATTACACCATCCCTTGCCACGGGAATGATTTTAGTGAAATTGAAAAAACGGTTAATATAAATTAGTATATAATATCATTATCAAAAATTATGTGGACAATACATTGTTCTCCATGATTCTATGGTGGTTTACTATGTAAAATACTTATGTTCCCTCAATTTTTATTATACTTTCATTCCTTTGAGGTTGGAATTGATGAAAATTTTATCACTACCACAAAATTTTGTAGAAGTCAAATCGTTATATAAATTTAAAAAATTCATTCCATAGAATCACCCACCATTATTTTTGATACATGAAATGAACATGGAACTACACTTTTGTTGAGGATGATTCATGTCTAGGGGTGTTTGGTAATATGTACCATAATTTGAAACAACATTTATATTCTCAACTATGAGATTTATTGCTCTATGGTTCTCCATGTGATAATATATTGAATAATAAGGCTCACCATTTGAAATATATAAATTTCTCCAGGCCTAGTTTTACCAAAAATTAAATTCGAAACTAAAAAACATCAAATAAGTATTTTTATTTTAAATTAAAGAAGAAAATAACACCATTAAATTTTAAAGACAATACCCAAAATATAAATTTATTAAAAATTGGAAAAACTAAAAAGTATATAATATATCCAAAAAAATTATTATAAAATTATTTGAATTTTGAATTTAAAAATAAATATAAATTCATATAAATTTAATTTTAACACCATAGTGGTAGTGTATTACAATTATACCGTACATTATTAGTTTAGATGATCATCATTGTCTTATGTTACACTATTTCTAAGTGAATATATATTTTAAACTGTAGTTATATATATATAAGTATGTATCACATTGTAATCTAAAAAAATTGTGTATCTAAATCATTATGGAAGTGATTATATTATAGAACTCAAGATCTTGAATATAAAAAAATCATGGGTCTTCAATTACCCTAATTCATTGGAAATTTTTTTGTCTTTTTTACAAAAGAGAATATCCTATAGACCTTATTGTGGTTTAACTATAAATCACTAATCCATTGTTCGGCACTATTGAGGTTAATACTTCTATAATATTTTTTTTCGATGTATTCATAAACACATTATACCCATTAATTTAAACATTTATATTCATACCATTGATATGTTAAATTAGTTAAAATATAGTTATTTTATTTCAAACGAGTCATAAATTACATATAAATTACATAATTGTTTCAAATTACATAATTCATTAAACAAAAATAAACTCAAATACTAAAGATCTTATGATTTCTATTTTAGAGATGAATTTTTTTAGGAAAAATCTATCTTTAAGGAAATGATTCATGAGGATAGAAATTTGGTATTTAGACTAAAATACGAAATATTTTCTCTTAAGAAGCTACTTGGAAAATTTACCTCTAGGAAGGAAAATTCTGACAAGTTGTATTCTCAAATTAAACCTCACAGAAACACTACTGGAGTATGATATATTGACCAAAAACCGATTTTCAAAAACAAATTTTTTGTTCCTTATAAAGCCTCTTTTTGCACTAAGTGTCAATGTGGTGGGAATTAGTAAAAAACTATTCATTGAATAGAGTTAAATCTATTGGGTTTCATAAAGCATATTTTTCTAAACAAATGTGTATACCCAAAAAAAATTTGACTAAAAATTCTTGATCCAAGAAAGTCTGGATTCTAAAAACCTAACTTGTTTCATATTTTCAGGGAAATAGGTAAAGTACCAACATCAAAACTTGTTACATGGATAGTGGAAGATCACATCACATGACTGGTAACAAAATATATATATATAAGATTATCAAGGCTAAAGGAGGAAAAGTAACATTCATAGATAATGCTCAGGGAGAAATTATTATTATAGGTAACATTTTTCTTCTTGGAAAAACATTGATTTCAATTGTTTTGTTATTTTTTAAGGTGATATCATTCTTCAGTTTATCGGAACACAAGATCAAATTTCTAATATTTTCACAAAATCTTTACCTTCAGATAGATTGGAATACATTAAACAGAAGATAGGAATGATAGCTGCGAGGTAATATTCCTTCATTAATTTTTTTTTAAAACAAACTCCTTACAGCAATAAACTTATTTTCATTGGGGGTGTTCATTTTCTTATTAGTATAATCAAATTTTTTATAGTCAAATATTTTTAAACTTTAGTAAACAAAATTATTCATAATGAATTTTTGCAAGTGAAAATTTTCATAATAATGTTTTAGAACTGAATTTTTTGTCATGGAGATCTTCAAACATAGTCTTTCCTAATGGAAATTTTCCGTACGTAGAGTTTTTGTAATGGATACTTTCTGTACTCAGAGTTTTCATAATAGAAATTTTCTGAACTCAGAACTTTCGTAATGATAATTTTTCGAACTCATAAATTTTCTGTACTCGTAATTTTTCGTACTCATAATTTTTAGAACTAATAATTTTTCATAATCATAATTTCTCTTACTCAAAATATTTGGTAATCATAATTTTTTGTACTCAGAATTTTTCATTCTCATAATTTTTCGTACTCATAATTTTTCATACACATAATTTTTCTTACTCTTAATTTTTTGTACTCATAATTTTTCATACTCATAATTTTTGGTACTCATAATTTTTCGTACACATATTTATTCATACTCATAAATTTTCGTACTCATTATTTTTCATAATCATAATATTTCGTACTCATGATTTTTGGTTCTCATAATTTTCCGTACTCATAATATTCACATTCATGATTTTCTTAATAGAGTTTTGGTACTCAATGTTTTTTCCACATTATGTTTCTCGTAGTGAGTTTTTCATAGTAATGTTTTTCGTAGTTAGATTTTTCTCCAAGACGAATATTTCCTATTACAAATAAAGTTCTTAGCCAATACAAAAGGTTTTAAATTCTTACTTAAGATTTCTTAACCACTTTTACTTGCCGGAAGATTCCTTTTCTTTTAAAATTCTCGTACTCAAGTTTCCTTAAATTTGGAATTTTTTATTAAAGCCTCAAAAGATCGGATTCAAGAGTTCCCTAAAAGTATGTTTCCAACCATCTGATCTGAACAAAGGGTTTTTTCAACCGTTAGATGGTATTTGGAAGTTCAAAGATCACCTCCATCGCCTATATAAAGGGGGCCACTATTTCAGTGCCTTCAATAACATGGAAATGTAAACATTAGTACATGAGGATGAAACATTTTCTCCTACTAGGTTTTCCATGAATATAACATCCTTTATAAAGTTACATCATAAAATAATGCTTCATAACATGTGGAAGGAAATATAAAATGTGGTGATCTCATATGCTCAGTAAGTATAAAAAATTGTTATAAGTAATCATAAACATGAAAATTAGGTGATGACAACACAAATAATAAATCATACCATGTATATAAAATATCACAAACATGAATAATCACATAATTTTTAGAAGATCATAATGCATTAATCATAATTAAATCAGTATGATGATCCATGGAAGCATAACATGGGAGTAATAAAAGGAATATTTGTGTATTTATAAACATATAATATCATTAACTATATATAAAGATGAATTTATATAACATATCTGCTCTCTTCATGGGGATTGCACCTACTAGTTGGGACCAAGAAGAATCCCCAGTTTTGTCATTTCATTATAAGGATCATGTTTCTATATCTTACATTAGGGGATCTAGTTTACCCATATTCCAATATAGGATCATGTTTAACCATATTCCCAATATCCCATCTTCATGGGGACTATACCTACTGGGTAAAAGACACCAACATCACAAGTGACTATACTTTCCTTAACGATGGATCGTGTTTCCCCATTTTCCAATAGTGGATGAAGCCTGTGGACTTGATTATAATTTTATTTCATGATATATAAATCGTTAACTGGTGCATTTTAGGGAGATATAGGTTCCATAGATCATTAAATTAATACATCATATATTTTATACAAGAAAAAAAATATTCATATCGCCAACAATAATAAAAGATGGGTTTTATAAATAATATATCATAACAAATTATATTTATTTGGTATCAAAAATATTTAATCACATCATAATTACAAAATAGATATGTTTTATAATAATTTTATTAATGAATAATCCCTGAAAAGAATCTAGTTTTAAAATAATATAATATTTTGTAGATAATATTTTTTCACAAACATCATAATATTAAAACATAAACGATTCAAGAAATGATATTAATGGTATACATGGATCATGTCACAAATAAATAGTTAATCATAACAGAGGATGATATCTTATATGTAGAAGTAATTTTAAAGATCCCTTGAAACATTTCATAACAAAAATAGATTTTCATTTAAATTATATTTCATAAAACTATTTCGAAAATACTTTTCCTATACTGAACTCTCTATAAGTTTACTTACAACATTTTGTTAGGAAAATAAATTTTCCCCATTATAAAATTATGTCAATAACACAATTATTTTTAAATATAATTTCTAAATAAATTAAATATATTAATAATAATTAAATCATTTATTTTTTTATAAAAACCAATATTATAAATAAACATGAAAAATAAAAATGAAATCATCAAAACAATATGAATAGCGTTTTATATGAAAAGAATTGTATATCATAAATAATATGGTTTGAAATAAATTTTTAAAAAATATTCTTCACAACTTATTAAAAAATCATGAAAATATTTTAAAAATTACTTTCCTTAGAGTCATATGAATAAATATTAAGAACATTTTAAAAACCATTTTATTTCCAAATATAGAAAAAAATATTCAAAACATTTTCTTCATTTTATATAGATAATAGAATTTATATTTTTTTAGAATATATATTTTTGAAAGAACATAGAATTCTTACAGTGGACAGAGATTAAGTATCATTAAAACAAGAAATTTATAGTTATATTATGTATCAAATAAATGAAAAATTGTACCAGAAACTGATGATGTCATTATTAACAAGAAAAAATTATTCATCAATGCTTTTATTGAGTTATGGATCATAAAATTTCATCATTGAAACATAATATTAAATAATCTCAAAAGATAATGTGATTGATACAGTTAACCCTTACCACATGGTAACATTGAATCATGGTGCAATAGAATGAATGAAATTATATAAACCATAAAATATCAATAAAATAAATATATTCATGATGAAATTATAAATTTTTGGTATTCTCACCTCATAGAAAATCATAGGTGCATAACATGGCATTAGTGTCAAGGAAGATAAATTGAGACAAAATTATACTATAGATTCAGTAACATTGAAAACATTAAAAACATGAAAGAGATATCATAAAATGGCTATTTAAATAAATATAAATATAATTTTATGAATCATTTAAATAATCCATGGGTAGTTTATACACCACAAAAAAATAAATGAGTGCTAAAAAAGTTATAATTCTCACAGAAATAAATGTGAGATGTGAAAACACATACCTTAATTCTTGAATAACATCATTATCATTAAAATTTCATGTATAAAAAATATAATTTTTTTATGATTCCAAAAAATAACCATATTCTTTTATCTAATACCATATATATAATTATTCTAAATTATTATAAAAATAACAATGTTAATGTTATGTTTCAGGTAATAATCGCATTGTTTTTTAATTATGATTTGGTTTTTTATAATTAAGTCCTCATATTTATATAATGATCTATATAATGTGAAACATGAAACAGATATCATATATAATTACTATGGAAATATTTATAGTAATCAATAAAATAATCATATTTTAAATTATATACTATGTTCATGGAGACGACATAACAAACGAATGAATGAACATTGATTCCATTTTACTTTCATAGTGAATGAAATAATATAAATGGTATATAAATATAAATAATTTCATTACATTAGATTTATTATTTACTATAAATCATAACCATTTACTAATTCTGTTATTAATTCATTCCATGCAATGTGTGAAATAATCACATCACTTTGATAAGGGAGTATTTTACACTTCTACAAATGATGTTATCGTATTAAAAAAACAAAAACATGAAGGTATTCCTTATATAATAATAAAAATAATCATAAATCCATCATCAAAATCATATATATTATATAAAATGAGATATTTTATAATAATTCCGATCCTCGAGAGGTGGTTATGTAAAAAATAACAATATCCTTTTGTGAAATATTATTTTAGCGTATAGAATAATGGATTTTTCATTTCCCATTATATAGATGGGTGTGTATGTGTTTGTATAAACCATGGAATTTAATCATATCAAAATATTAAGGATACAAGTGTTACTATATAATAATGTTATAATAATTCTTTAGGGGAGGGGAATTAAAATAATACTGTGGATCAAGAGGAAGGATGATACCTATTCTTTGGGTAATTTCTATTTGATTTCACTAAAGGTATTATATGGATGGATTTCATCCTAAAGGGGTATAAATGGAGGAGAGGTGTAATTTGAGAATTTAATTGGTCAAATATTTTCTTATATTATTTGGTTTGAGAGGTTTGAGGAAGGGGGTATTTGGTGGGGATTTATAAATGAGAGTAGCGACACCCTTGATATTTTTGGAAATAAGTTATTTCTATTAAGATTTATCCAAAAATTAGTCATCCAAAAATAAAAAAACATTTATTGAATCCAACTGTCATAAATATTTCAAATTTTTTTTTGACATGTGGATGGGTAATTTTATCCAATACTTTTATGTTTTTCCCTTGTAAATTATAATTTTAACCTAATCAATTTATTTTATTTTAATCTCATTCCAAAATATTTGTCATGAAAAAAATTAGTTGAAATTTGATATTATATTTATCGAATAATTTTATGTCTAGTATTATAAATTAAATTCACAAAAGATGAAAAATTAGGTTTATTAATAATCTTATATTTGTGGAGAAAATAAAGGTCTTTGATGTAAGAATTTTCAAAAGTTCGTTTTGCATTTATATATAAACTCCATATAAATATTATTCCAATTAATTGAATTGGATTAATAGTTGTATAATATATATATTTTTTCTTTAAACCTAACTAACTATATTATTTTATTATATAAATATGTTTAATGAAAAAGTGGTTTTGTATGAAAGTTCAATTCTTTTTTACTATTCATTCAAAAATGATGTTTCTTTGAAAAAATAAAAAATATTAAATCTAAGATAATTTTGATAGTATGAATTAAAAATTGAAGACTACTTTATAAAATTTAATTTCTAATATTGTGTAAAATTAATTTTTTTATTACTCACAAAAGAGAATAAAAGAATGTTCCTTTAAGAAAAATGTTTTTTTAGAACGTATAATAACCACATTAAAAATTATATGTCAAATTTTCAATATTATTTAACTATATACATAAATTATAAATTATATTTTAATATTAGTATTTAGTATTAATATTATTATATTAAATTTTTATGTTATTAATATCGAATTTTAATAATTATTATAAAATATTGTATCATAGAATCATAGTGTTGTGTGTAAATCAAGCCTAGTTAGTGTTGAGTGTAAGGAATGGTTAACTTGTTATATCATATAACCCAATAAATGGTTAAATATTTTTTATAAAAAATGAATATTCAATGTTTTATAAAATAAAATATATAAAAATATTATATAAATTTGAAATAATTTGGATTCATTATAGTTACCAAATGTAACCCATAACCATGTTTCCAAATGGGAGGACATTGGTGGAAATTGAAAATATAGAAATAGAAGAAAATCTTATATATTTATATTAAGTGATTAAGTTTATCAATTAGAAACAGGTCACTAATAAATTGAATTTTGAGATACTCAAATTCAAAAAAAAATTATGATTTAAAAGTCCATACTTTTAATAGAAAAGAATGTATGAAGAAATTATTTTATTTGTTGTCATTTTTCTAATGATAACGAATTTTCTTCAATATATATATTTGCATTATATATGGAAAACATCTCTATTTGTTGTTCCTGGATCAATGTTCACAACATATATTTTTTTATGAAATGATAGTGATTTTTTAATTCCCAAAGGATTAGCAGATCATGAGATCCATAAATAGAATGATAGTTCATTCAACTATAAAAAAAGGTTATCAAAATTTATCTATTATATAGAAATTCACAAATGAATGGATAAAAAATTAATCCCTAAAACACCATATGATGTTTAACATAATAAATTCCACATATAGATAAACTTATAAGCTATATACAAGGTGAAAATCCTAGAATTTAGAAATAATGTCACTAGATCACATTAAAATTGATCCAATGTATATGTTAATGTAGTTCTTGGCCACCACATTCTAGAAAAATCAATACCCTCACTGTATATTTTCATGAAACATGGAAATAACAAGTATTTCCATAAATCCTTTTTCATTAATACATTATATCTTAATCAAAATATTACTAAATACATTACTTTAATCCAAGATTATTTAAACTACATTCATGATAACAAATACAACATTTTAATCAAATACATTATCGGTTAAAAGGAAATACATTCTATCAAATTCACATAGTGGTTTCCAACATTTATTCTATCCAAAAAACATTATATTTATATTAGGAATGTCTTACGGATTTTTCTCTTGTTAATCATTTATTTTCCCTGAATATCCCATTATCGATAAAGCACTTTAATAGTTCATCATAACACTTAATCATATTCTTGTAAATCCTTAGTGAAAATCATAAATTGAAAAATACTTATATATTTCATTACTCATAATTTATGAATCCAAAAAACATAAACACAAAGGTTACAATAATTCTTCAATAACCCATTATCAAGTATACCGTATCATATTATATAATACATATTTTTCTCACATATCACCAATAGTCACATCCTCATCCTTATAGTTTTCATTACTCATACCAATCTGTTGATTCTCTTCTTAATCATTCTAATTTGGACATTGATTTTAAAAATGATCTTTCATTCAACACATAAATCATTTAACCAATGATGTTTTCTTGGAGAGTCCAATATTCCCATCTATGTCCTTAATATAAATTTTCATTTTCTCATTATAGTTACTTTCAATATGTCATTTTCTTCAATAACTAAAAAATCTTCAAGTTCCTCTAATAAATCAACATTTTTGATTCTATTGACATTCTCCTCATATAGAAAACTGAATCTCCTTTCCACTATGGTCTCCATTTGCTGGACTCTCAGAGAACCCATTCTTTATCAACATTGGTGAGTTTGAGGGTTGGTTAATGTAATCATTGTTATACATGTACAATTAAACCTAATTAGAAATTATTTAAGCATATATCACTAAATTCTTAATCCCATTTGACAACTCAATATCATGTTTCCCATCCCATTCATCATTTAGCATGTTCCATCTAGATTACAAAATTAAATTAAACAAAAAACCAAATTTTATGAAATAAGTATCATAATGAGGAACCACATAATCAAAAAAATATCAGTTATATGATGCATTAATTTTCATTCATTCCTGATGGTTTTTGAAGAGTTTGTGAATTCAAAAAAAAAATTAAATGAGTGTCAAACCAGGCGATTAGTAAGGTTCATTTTTATATCATAGTTTACACACATGTCAGGACTAACACACCTTATCAGAGATTATACTCCATGGAACATATGTTCCAGAAATATTTTTTCTGAATTTTTTTGGTGCAGGGAAATATTAAAAACAAAAATTAATACTAATTTACTAAAACCAAGGGTGAGGATCTAGCATGTCAATTTTATAATTAATTTTTTTAATATCTTAATAAATAACTACATTGTAATAATAATAAAAAATTATGAATTTTTATCATCCATAAATGCATTTTGGGATTTCCTCTATTGTTTTTGGTAGGATCAAGTTGCAGAATCCCATTATGTGTGATCTACCCATACTCTAATTTAATTCAGGTAATGAGAATCATACTCTAGCTACAAGTGCACAAAATTGAATTTCTTGATTTTCTCTTTCATTATCACTCATTATTTGTTCTAAAAGATATTTTTTATTAGGTTCATCATTATTGAGATGGAGAGTGGAGGATGACTTGACAGAAAACTCATTGTGAGAAAAAATTATTAATTATCGAACATGGAATTACTTTCAAAGGCATTACGCAAATGATATAATGGTCTAATTATAGAGATGGGATTTCAGTTACATAATTTAATTGCATATAGAATATTAAATATAGTTATAACAATTTATTAAATACCTTGAAAAATAATAATAATATTATTTCTTGGTGTGTCAACAAGCACATATTGGATAACTAATATTTACCTTCTGGTAAATAATTATTTCATCACTAGATATGGCCTTAGTCTGTTTGAACTCTTGTTTTTTTTGAACACCTGAATAAATATATTTTTCACATAAATAAATATTATATTGACAATCTAGTAAATAAATATTTAATGAATATATAATTAATTAATAAATAAATCTTATCACAATCCGATGAATAAATATTTAATTAATTTATGTGATCAATATAACATGAATAAAATTATTCCTTGGCATTGAGAGTAATATTTATAGTATTAATTATGTTAAAATATAATTTAGTTGGTACCAACATAAACACATATTGTGTGACACTCTAGGATTCCTTCCCATTAGCATTACAAGGGTTGGAAAGATGAGAAAGATTACTACATAGCAAAGGATCAAGTCACCCAAGATAATCAAATTAATGGTGCAATGACGAAATACACATATGAATGATCACTATATAATATAATCCCTATTTTAAAATATCTGATATAGCTGGTTGCATGATGGTTTCCTCCACCATTATGATTGATATATCAGTATTTGAATATCTATTATAAACTCATAATTACACAATAGCCATGGAATTGAGGGAGATTGTTCTATTTCAATAAAAGTGTCAAGAAATCAACTTCCATAAATATTTTTTGGGAAAAAATAATTCTCTGAATTATTAATAATTAACATATCATTCGTGATGAACCTAGCATACACTAAGTTCCATCAACATATGGTGTGATGGTTTTAATCAGCCAATCTATGTGCATGCATTGTGACATGAATTAAATATTATATTAAAGTCCAATGATCAGTCCATATGATCATAAATAATAGTATTCAATGACACCAAATCTTGTAGAAGTCTTATTATCAGGTATGTTTTCATAATCTATCATATTTAAGATTGCTAAGTGAGAATATGATAAGATTATGTATCATATGCACAAGATTACTAACAGTTGATAGTTTATATGCTATATGTCCCATCTTAGTATGTTATCCAACATAAAAACTGTGGGAAGAGTATTATTATTGAATTTTAATATTCTAATCATTGTTGGGAAGAAATTTTACCTTAATAGTGAAAAAAATACTCGAGGATACTATTACATTAATTTCATGTATAACAATGAATAATATGTAATAACATAATTATTTTAAAATTTAATACCTCAAATATTCATGTAAAAAAAGTTAAAATATTGGGTTTTAAGACCCCAACTCTAAAAAAACAAAAACTTGGACATATCCATCTACTTATGACTTTTAGTCTACTAAACCTCATAAGATAATAATGTTTTTGATGATTCAAATTTATAGTTAAGGGTTCCACCATATTTTCTGTAGAGGAAATATCGCTCACTACAACCTCACCTCTCTGAGAGAAATCCCACACAAGATGATACATCACAAGTATGTGCTTGGACCCCTAATATGAACCCAGATCTTTTGTGTGAGCCACCACTGTATTATTATCACAATAGAATGTGATGTTATTTTTATGAAAAGGATCCACATAAAGATCTTGGATGACAATACACATCCAACCCTCTACAATAGCGACCTATGGAGCCATATTTTACTTGAACTATAATGTAGAATATGTTACCATATAATGATTTGAGATCTTCTGTCTCCTAAAAACTCCACAAAAAGTGACGATGTATATTTTTTTTGACATAATTTCCACTTGATTAGTTTTTAAACTAGAATAATCATATCCTCTGATGACTATTTCGTCATCTCCCCCATATACCAATAACAAATATGTAGAGTGCCTTAGATTGTTATGTATTATATTGAATAAAATCCAATGTGGGTTACCTATATTATCATTATTTTTTAACAAAAACACATAATACGTATGAAACTTGTATCTTAGTATATAACATAACATACATGACTCAACCATTCACAGATTCGTATGTAATCCATACCATTTTATTTCCTTCATCACTTTTATGGGGGAACATTATTATGGGGGGATTAATTACACATGACACTAATGAAAATCCCATGTTTCATTGTTCCATACTGAATTTCGATACTACATTTACAATGCTTGTTCTTTGACACAGGTCAAAAACCTATTTGACCTATCCTGATGGATCTTGATCGTAATAATATATGCGTCTTCTCCCAATTCCCTCATAGAAAATCATTTATTCAATCATTCAATTACATAATAGAAGATTTGTACACTATTTCAAATATTTAATATTTAATCAACATATACTCTTAATAAAACGACATCACACCTAGTAAACCATATATAGAAACAAGGATAATATTCACTCTTTATAAAATATAATTCCATTATGCATTAGTGAAAACAAATATTCCATGACCCAGATTCCATCTTTTATCCTTAAGTAGATTTTTTTTCAGTTATAAAATCATATTAGAATACTTTGGAGACACAAACCCTTTAGTTTTTTTCCTGTAGAAATGTTCTTGAAGAGTCCAATTAAGGATGTATTTTTGGACATTCATTTTGAAAATATCATAGTCATGGTTAGATGCAATGGGTTATAGAATTATAATATATTTAGTGAAAACGCCGTTGAAAATGTTTCATCATGGTTAATTAAAAAATATTGTTTTATACATTTTGGAATAATCCATAACTCATAGGTATTTATGTATTCTTCTATGTCTAGTTTCTTCTTGAATATAAATTTTCTACAAAAGATCTTATATCGACTGGAGGGTCTAATAAAATCTAAAATTTTATTTGGTGCATGAAATCAATATCAAGATGACACACTTCCTTTCATATGGTCACTTTTCTGTGACATACTATTTCCTTATATGTTTGATGATCTTTATTATAAAGTAATAATGATTAACCTTTCTCTATAACTAGAAACTCATATTTTTCTAGTCATATAACCTCTCTTGTACACATAAACAATAAATGTGTCTTTGTAATAGTTTATTCGTCCATAGGGAATTGGGAATTATGATACAAAAATAAATCTTTTATTCCTTGAGATTCTTCTTGATTGGTGTTTATATCAATCCAACAATATCATTAGATTATGTACTCCATCTCATGGAATATGAAGTGACTTTACACTGTATCATTTTTGTCTTATGGGTCATTTAGCTAATATCCCCTTATTTCCTTGTTGTATCCTATAAGGTTACATAGTGTTCCTTGTGTTGATATTTTGTTACATGAAGTTTCCTTAACAAATTATTTCCCTCCCCACACATGTAAATTAAATAAGATGGTTTTTATTCCACCCAAAAATTCAAATAAAATACCATTTAATATTTTAGTGGCTACTATTTTTATTATGTTTATCATTGTTGTTAACACATATCCATAAAAAGATAACAGAATAATCACTTGAATCTTAAGGTATCTCAATATTCCCAACTTTTTACCATTCTTTCATTTGGTTAAATCATTCCACTAAGGCATTCTAGGAGGATTTAGTTGAAATAAGATCGCAAACTCTTATAAGAAATCAATGATGTCTCGATTAAGATATTATCTGGAATTTTCTTAGTAGAGTTTTTAAATATTCATACCATGATGGTCCTCAACAACATTATTATATTCCTTTATTTTATCAGAATAATTTGGTTAATACCTCGTTACATAAATATATCCACATCTACCATAATAATTTGTAAAATTTATGAATTAAGAGTACCCAACCATTGCTACCACATGAAATGGTCCACAAACATCGATATGAAATAACTCAAGAAGTTATTTAACACAGTGAAATTTACAACTAAATGGATATTTGGTCTTTTTTCTTTATAATAACCCATTTCATGCATCCAAGTGGTTATAGTTTGGATGAATCAAAATATTTATATTGATGTAATTTTTTCAAGAATTTTTTATATACATGACAAATGATGCCAATGTTTGATGTGTTACGAGTCATTTTTATTATCATCAATATTAAATTCCATTACTTTTTTCAGGTTATCGAACACATAAAGTCTATTATGTAAATAATCCATTAAATTAAAAATTATATCATTATAATATAATAATTATTTATTTCCAAATTTTGAAATTAATCCATCGATATGTGGTCTATAATCAAGAATAATGTTTTCTATAACTAAAGTCACATAATAAACAACCCTTAAAACCAATATCATTAATTTTTGTAAAGTGAGGAGGTAGTCCCTAATAGCTACCACAACATATCGATAACATTGGATGCTCATAGATCTACCTGCCCTCAGTTATTTTTTCAGAATCTACATGGGTCATATATTTGAATACATATGTGTGAACCAAAAGATGTATCTAATATACAGTTCGTAGACATAGAAAAATTTTACCCATTAATAAATTAATTTGAAGCATCCCATAAATTATTTAGATCATTTATTATTTCTTCCTCGGGCCCTACATTCTGCATGTGAAGTATATAAACATCATATTCCCTTTCATCCCAACTAATAATTTATTATTGGAAGGGCATGATGAATATTTGGCCTCAATTATGATTAAAATTCCTTTTAGAATACTCAAAATAAGCATTGAAGGATTTTGAGTCTTCAAATATATGTCACTATGGAAAAGGTGTATAATAAAATATGCATGATACTTCTCAATGTTTTTTTAAAAAACTAGAGAATCTCTAAGGGAGTGAGGCATAAATGGGATATTTTCCTTGTTCATCATGGATTTTAAACCCTATATCATATAGAAACTCAAAGTGGACAATGATATTGACTATGTGAGGCCCACTAGGGAACCCAAAAAATGATAAATCTGAATTAGATCCTGATAAATTACAAATCATTCATGTCTTTCTCTCCCATGCTAATGTCCACATAGGTCCTCATGAATTAAATATACATCAATGATTAAATGATACCAGATGAGTTTAATTGAAATAGAGTAAATCAACAAAAAATAAACACTGATCGCATCGTTAATAGGTTTTTTGTAGACTAGGTAATCATCACTACCCACCTATTGAGTATGTGAATCAGACATTGAGAATACTAGGATGTATGATTTTTGTTCATGGTGTAGAAAAAGCAATAGTTGTCTAACACCCTTTTGGATGTTTTTTCTTGTGAATAGATTTTCTTTATCCCATATTTATCATAGGGATATTGTTTATAATAATATTTTCATTTAATTATAAAATAAAAAGAGGAAATTACAAGTAATTTTCTTTTTTACAAATTATTTGAGAAGTAATAAATTAATTGATTTTATTAAATATCCTAATATTTTATCATGTCCCAATAAACGTCGCAAATGAATTAAAATGTCTATATTCTAGGAAATTAGAGTAAAGGATCCAAAATAATATTATATAAATGTAAACAACGGCTAATAAATCTACTTTGAACGTATTTTTATAGCACAAACAATTAAAACTACGGGCTTTCAGCTCCTTGATTTGTTGGGTGGAATCCCCTTTCCAGAAATGATGATGTGTATTTTCTCCAAAAATGCCTCCAAATTACAAAAATTATAGAAATTTATACTTCTATTTATTGAAAATGGGATTTTTATCCCAAAACCATAATTTTAACCTCACTCCTAAATATAAGCATCCCAATAAGGTTTTATCAGACACTTAGTTCTATTATGTTTTTTTTCCTAATCAATTAAGGTAAGGCTTATTAAAAAAATATTACATTAGTGGATTTTAGATTATAATTCATAAATTTTAATTTTTTTATCCATTTCTATCCATGTTAACATTAATGTTCATGTTTAATTAATTAATTAACCATGGTTGGATAAAAAATTACATATTACCAATTTTCCTTAAATTAGGTATTTGAATGTTAATTTATTTATGTGATCTTTTCCTTTCATAAATAAATATAATATTAATTAATTAAAATGGAAACAAATAAAAAATTAAATTACTTGACCATGATATTATCTAATGGTTGATTTAATGAGCATCCATCAATTACACCTATGGCTTAATGGAAATAAAGTTGTATATCTGACATTGCATGACCTCAAATATTACACATGTTGACCTATGTATCACTAAGTTTGTTACATTATGGTTTCATCTTAAACCATCTCCACATGCCATTGGATAGTCTATTATTTATAAATATTTATTACTCAATTGTAGGTGATAGGGACAAAATGATTTGTTAAAGATAATTACATAAATATCCATAGACCCAATTTTCCTACATAATAATTTAGGGGGTGATGACTCACATGACATATATAAATTTAATATTACAAAATTTAAAATACATGAAACAAATTTAATTAAATAAATTCTAACACATACATAGGTAGTCAAATTCCAATGATAAGTCATACTTGCAATGGTTACACAAAAAGTAACTATATAACATTCATTGTTTATTGATTCATTTATTATGATGAAACAGAATGCATTAATTAATTACTAATTTAATTAATTCCCTTTCATCGTAACAGTCATCCAAACTGTAACACCCTGAGATTTTATGAGATATATGATTTTTAATTTCATTGATGTATTCTAATATAAACTAAACCAAGATTAGAATATACTATACATAACACCGTATTATCTTTTAGTATACGCAACACTATTCTTGGCTCGTGTTACACACAAATTCATGTTCGTTTTATGGAAATTATTCAATGCAACATTAAGTATAGATTTTGTTTAATGAATAAATGAAATAATTTTTTATTGTGATATACGCAACACCAAACAGAGTGTTCACTTCACTCAGCCCGGACTTGGCTTGCATTACACACAGTTAAGTCCTTCGATAGCGTTTGTAGTACACAATACCAAGTTTCACTAAATGAGATATTATTATAATATTATTATAAACTAGTCGTTATGAATAGTAAAACCCAATTTTTGAAATTTTATAAATTTTATCATTGAAAATGGACTTCATTTTTGAATTTGGAATATCAAAATTAGCCTAGGGTGAATTTTTGATATTTTTCTAAAAACATTAAATTTTTGATGAATAGTGAAAAAACTCGGTTTCTATTTAAAAAATGACATTTTATTTAAATAATTATTTATTTTATTTAAAGTTAATATAGGTCAAAATTGATACATAATACCTATATATGTTCAATATAATTCATTTGAGTCATTTTATAATAATTTGAGATATATAAAAAATTTATTGAACTTTTCACTGTCTTTTACCCTCCTCCATGTAGAATTTGAAAATTTACATAAAACATAATTTGTCCACTTCTGTGAGTGGAATTTGGAAAATCCAAGAAACACGGTTAATATCAAGGAGTAAAATGTGGTTCAATAAGATAAAAATATTTTTTTGTGAATAGTATCTTTTTACTTTTATTTACCACAGTTAAAAGTAAAATGGGTAATTAAAGGTCAAAATAATATTAATATTACCCTAACACATGTCCTAATTCTATTGGATAAGTTTATTTCGACCAAAAACAGACTTAGAAATATAATATGATCATTTATGTCCTCTTGTATTAGATTAGGACATTTATTATTATTTTATTTAAAAAATAGTTAAAATAGTTAAAATCAATGTTTAATACCTAAAACAATTTTTAATATCTGGTTATAAATAATATAAATTAGACTATAAATAATAATTATAAAGCTAAAAATGTTTCCTACCTAATTTTAGTTTATTTATAATTTTTAGACATTAAATAATATAATTTATTTATGACACAATGATGATGCAGTAATTACCTTATTAATGTGATATTAAAATAATTGATGTTATAAATACCCAAATAAATGTAATTTGAGACTTTTTTTCAATATTTTTATAGGTTAATATTACATGTTATTATTTATTTAATTAAATTTTTTCAAACTAATCATGCTGTTATGATTTTCACATAAATCACGTACCAAATAGTGTCAAAATTGACATAAAATAGCTTTTTAAAAAAAATTATATTATTAATTTTTATTCTATTCCTAAAAATATAAGGTTCAGTAAAATGACTTAGATAAGGTTACATATATTAATAATAATCCACTTAGGGTTCTTTTGGCTTGATATAATAAGTTTATTAACCATATATTGTAAGAAAAGAAAAAGACACGGTAAAAGTTAAATTATTTAACTTAGAGTTAAATCTTAATGATAAGGTTAAAATAGTAACCTAAACATGTCTAAAACCTCTTGGATGAGAGGATATCGACCCATACCCACCTTAGCTTTTAAATATATCAATTTGGAGCTATTAAAAGTCGAATATGACTTTATTATAAAATAATACTTTATGTTTTTCCTATGGTGTCCCTATACTCCATTTAAAAAAGGGAACCCCTTTCCCTATTCTATTCACTCCCTTCTGAGCCTTGAAGCTCATCCAACCCCTACCCATTTTCCTTCTCATATTCCCTAGATACATTATAGAGGTTATTTTCTCTTCAAAAGGAGAACCCTACTTCCTTAAGGGGAGTTTAAGAAGAGGTGTATCAAAGAAGAGGTAATATCCTTTACCGATTATTTTTAATTTATCTCTTTTCCTACTTATTATTATTTATTTGTTTCATCATAAATTATAAACATTAGTATAACTCATATACTGATATGTTATTATAAATACTAAATAACCCAATTTCATCTTCTATCCATCCCACAGAAATGAAATCACCTCGCGTGCATACGTACGGAATATCGTCTACACGCCGAGGTGTAATCTGTTTTCCACCACCACATTACATGGATGGGTATAATGGTGTAAATAAATAAATATATAAGTTTATTTTAAAGTGATATTGATTATGAAATATTATACATACACTTTAATACAATTCCACTATCATGGGAATGATATCATCGCACGTGCGTACGTACGGACTACGGTCTCCACAAACGCGATGAGATTAATTTTCCATGATTAACCTTTCAAGTATGATTATAATGTATACATATTAAATAATAATGAAATATATTACATAATAATGATACTGGATTTATTTATATATAGGTTTCATTTACTTAATTCTATTTAACTCAATAAAGAAATGAAATTAGCGTTCATGCGTACGTACGGCCTACCGTCTCCATGAATGGTGTATTTCATTTCATTTATATAGATATTATATATATATAATGAATATATATATGATATATAAATCAGGATTTACATTATTAAAGTATGTAAATCAGGATATAATTAGTAATAATATCAATAACAACAAGTCCAAACACGTACGACAAATAAAATGAATTTACCCATAACACTTCTTTAACTTGGAACTTACAAATGTACGGGTAATATAAAGTCATAAGTGAACCATATATGATATAATAACAATAAATATGATTATGTATTAAGTCTATGATATTATTTAAATCAATATACAGGAGGATTGGATACGTACGTAACATATCGTACCGATGGTAAGGGACAACTATTCCAATCTCGTTCTTATCCGAGATTGTTATTCGTAAGTATTTAATGGGGTTATTGTTATCATCCACACCGATGATTTCTAAAAATGTTTTCATGTATTTTTAAAGTAATTTTTACAAATTTCTGAAATTTACCACAGGTTATTAAAGGAACATTACATTTGTTTACCACACGTGAAACTTTTTGTCTTTTCCGACAAAAGTACGAGAAGAATTTTATTTTTAAAATATACGATGTGAATGGATTTTTACGGTTTCATAACGCCACATTTTAATGAAGCCTACCCTACATGATTTTATGAATATTTTCAACAAAATACATTTCATTTAAAATTTCATGGAAGTTTCTGAAAATAAAATGATTTTGAAGTTGAAAGGATATTGTTCTCACGAATTAATTTCAAGTGTTTTATCAAAACCATTTTCCATCTAAGATGACATTATTTCATATGTGTATATTTAAAATATAATGTCTCTATGATTTACATGGTTTCCATTTTCTTATGATGAATTATCCATCTATTTTATATGGATTATGTGATGATGGGATTATGATGTTTATGAAATCCATTTTATTCTTTGAGTTATGATGAAGGTTTTATGTTTATTTTGTGGCACAATTAAGAATGATTTCATTATGAGATGGGTGTGACCTATATCTCCCTACAATGCATTGGGTAAAGATTTATATCTCATGAGATAGAGAATACTGAAATGGTAAGATAATCCGGTTCAGTTATATAAGACTGGAATGAGGAGTGAACTCGATTCAGAAAGGGACTTTGTCAACTAAGATGGGTATGGTAGCAATGCCTTGGAAACTATAGAAATCATGTCATGTGCTTAATGTTTTTTACAATTAAATGTTTTATTCTCATGTTTGTTTATCATGATTGATGTTCCTTTATGATCTATACCTTACGTACTTCCAATATTTATTTCACAACTCAAGATTTTGATGTTTAAACATTATGTTCATGTTTTGAAGTTCAAAAGTATATGGTTTGTTTTATATATTTTCCATGCTTACCCATACTTAGAATTTGAGCTCAAACTTTATATGTTTTATTTTCCCCGTGATATAAATAAACGTTTTAGGTAAGAAAAAAAGGGATGATCTTAATGAGAGATGTTGAAGATTTTCACTATGATTAGAAGATTATGTTCCAAGTTTCCAAAGACCCTAAACTATTATGTTCCTTTGCTGTCTGTTTTTTATGTAATAAGTATTCCGCAAAAGTAATGTAATATCCATGTACATCATGCTTTGGGTCTCTATAGTTGGTATCAGAGAAAAGTATTAGTTAACCTTTGGAAACTAGGATGCGAAAAATTTAGTGAGATCCATGGAGATATTTCTAAGTTATGTCTAAGGATTTCTCTAAGGATAAGTATACTTATAGGTTATAGTTCTAGAATTACAGAAACGATAACATAATTAAACCTAAGATGTTAGATATTGAAGGTAATCCCACTTTATTATTATTTATTCCTCTAACACTATATTTTTTGGGTTTCAGAAAACGGCTGGAAACCGGAAGATTCACGATAATAGAAGATATGATGGACAATGGAATGACATTCTTCATGAGAAACCAAATGAAACCGGATTTGGATGTACAAACATCGTTATTATTCTTAATCAGCAATCACACAATATGATCAATAATGTCAACATTGGTATGTATCCCGACTCTTCTAATAAGAGAAATATGGAGTTTCTTGATGATCATAGAGGAAAGAATGTTCAATTTCCCCCATGTAAATCATGTGGGAAAAGCCAACAAGGAGAATATTTTAAAGGAACTATAAGATGCTTGGGTGTGGAAAAAAAGGACACAAAGCGAGTATGTTCAAAGGAAAATGTTCAGTTAACACCATGGAAAATGATAATGGTATTTCTATGACATCAAAAACGATTAATTGTTTTAAATATGGAATGTATGGGCATTATGCAAACCAGTTCCCTAAAGGAAAATCTCATATAGAGAATCAACATGGTCACATGAGTAGTATTTATATGGATGATGATGAAGAGACTATAAATGATATATGAGATGAAAGAAATGATGAAGCTCAGTCAGTGGATTAAGAACATAGTGGGATGATTTATGCTTATCAAGGGTTATGTTGTATAGGTAATGGTACTATGGAATAAAGACAAATCTATGTATTGTTACACTATTGTTCTTCCTAAAGTATTTGAAAGTATATGTTGTATGGTACCAGTACCCATGAAAGGTTATTTAGATATTTTTGGAAAGTAGCTTATATGCACATAATGACGGGATATGAAGATAATGAGATGTTTGATAATATTCATGAGGTCATAACTGATATAAGGACTAAGTGATATTATGGTTTGAGTATATAGTATTTTTTGGATTTTGGTATGTGGAAAGAGTTAACTTTTGACAACATTCATGTTTTCACTATGGTTTAAAGCGTATTATTTTTTCAAGCGAATACTTGATTAAGGTATTCACATATTATTAATTTTACCCAAAAGAAATATCATATGATATATGGGGGATAAATGATGGTATTCACATGCTCGGTAGGTGAAATTTCTAGTAATTGTTTTCATTATACTATGAGCTTGGACAGAAGTATTTAGGAAAAGACAAAAGAGTAGAATGGATTATGTTGTAAATAAGTTAGTATTGTTTAAGGATAAATTTTTTTCGATATTATTGATGGAATTTTATAATAGTGTATTTTTAGAAAATGGACAACATGCAAGATGGGAGACAACCCGTCGTGTTGGACATGGATGTGAGAATAGAACCCACAACCGAAGTGTGACATGCCTTTATTTCCTACCAATGGCCTACAAAAAGTCCCTGGTTAGTAAGAACTAGTTTTATTTTATTATACGGTATAATAGATGTAGTATAAGTTCATTTTTGGAATCATATAGTATTATTCTCACCATAGATGCACTTATTTATATTTAATAACTTTTTCTAAGATTTTTCTGATAGAAACATATGGGATGACTTATTATTCTATCACATGATCTGCTAACACTTTATGAATGAAAAATTTAGATTCATTTCTTTAAATTGATATGAAGTGGAAATTTTTCATGGAATGACCAACGACGATATTACACTGAAATAAAGTAAGTATTTATACTTATGTAAAAGTTCATCCATGTAAGGTAAATGATCTTGGAAACCAAAAATGTTTTCCTAGTGCTCTTCTATATGATGAATCATATGGTACCTTAGATCATCACAAATTTATGGATTTTGTGATTGTCGGCTTATTCATATACATGTCTTCTACCACTCTCCGTCAGAACATGATGGTTATATTTTTATTCAATATCCATATTTCCACCTATATTATCCTATGTGGAAAAATGGCGATGAGTTAATATGGGTAACCGTTACATTACTTACTTTAATTTTTTAAATTATGTTTTAGTATTCCTTTTACGATATGGGATTTTCTGAATGAAAAATTCAAGTAGTAAACAATTTATATCCCCCATGAACTTCGAGGGAGAAATTCATTTTCAGGGGGGTAGAATGTAACACCCCAAGATTTCATGGGATATATTATTTTGAATTTCATTGATGTCTTCTATTATACACTACACCAATATTAGCTTGTATTATATGAAACACTGTATTAGCTTGTAGTATACGCAAAAATATTATTGGCTCATGTTACACACAATTTCAAGTTCGTTTTTGGAAATTATTCTATGCAACATTAAGTATAGATTTTGTTTAATGTATAAATGAAATAAGTTTTGATTATGTTATATGGAACACCAAACAGAGCTTTCGCTACACGTAGCTCTGACATGGCTTGCATTACACACAATCAATATCTTCTTCGATAGCGTGTGTAGTATGAAATACCCAGTTTCACTAAAAAAGATATTATTATAATATTGTTATGAACCAGCCATTATGAATAGTGATACCCACTTTTTGAAATTCTATAAATTTTATCTTTTAAAATGGACTTCATTTTTGAATTTGGAATATCAAAATTAACCTAGGGTGAATTTTTGGTTTTATTCTCAAAACATTCAAATTTTGATGAATAGTGAAAACACTGCGTTACTATTTAAAAACTGACTTTTTATGTAATTTTTTTTATTTAAATTTATTTTGGGACAAAATTTATACATAATTCCTATATAAGATAAATGTAATTCATCTAAGTCATTTTATTGTTTTTTATTTAAAAAAGTGTTAAAATAGTTGAAATTGATGTTTAATACCTAAAAATTTTTAATGCAGGGTTATACATAAGATACATTTGACTATGAATATTTTAATTTATTTATGACATAATGAAGATGCACTAATTACCTTATTAATGAAATATTAACACAATTGATGTTATAAATACCCTAATAAATGTAATTTGAGGTTTTTTTATGAATTAAAATAATTTTCTAGGTTAATAATACATTTTAGTATTGATTTAATTAACTTTGTTCAAACTAATCATGTTGTTATGATTTTCACAAAAATAAAGTACCAAATAGTGTCAAAATTGACATAAAACAGTTTGTAAAAGAAATATTATATTATTAATTGTTATTCTATTCTTAAAAATCTAAGGATCCGCCAAATGACTTAGATAAGGTTATATATGTTAATAATGAACCACCAGTGGTTTGTTTGTCTTGTTATAGTATGTTTATTAACCATATAGTGTAAGAAAACAAAAAGACATGGTAAAAGTTAAATTATTTAACTTAGTGTTAAATGTAAATGATATGGTTAAAATAGTAACCTAAACTTGCCTAAAACCAATTGGTTGAGTATATTTAGACCCATACCAACCTTATCATAGAAATAAATCAATTTTGAGCAATTTAAATCCAAATATCACTTTATTATAAAATAATACTTTATGTTTTTTTCTAAGGTGTCCCTCTCCTCCCTTATAAAAAGGGAACCCCTTCCCTATTATCTTCACACCCATTTGAGCATTTAATCTCCGCCGGAACCTTCCCATTTCCCTTTTAATCTTCCCTATAAACATTATATAGGTTCTTGAATCTTCAAAATTCCAACACTATTGCTTTAAGAGGAGGTTAAGAAGAGGCGCGTCAAAGAAGTGGTAATATCCTTTTCCGATTCTTTCGAATTTATTTCTTCTTCTACATCTTATTCTTTATTTTTTCATCATAAATTAATAAAAATAGTATCAATAATATACTAATATAATATTATAAATATTAAACAACCCAATTTATTTTTCTATCCATCCAACGGAAATGAAGTCATCGTGTGTGCGTACGTACGGAATACGGTCTCCACGCCGTGGTGTAATCTATTTTCCACCACCACCTTACATGGAGGGGTATAATGGTGTAAATAAATAACTATATATGATTATTTTAAAGTGATATTTATTCAGAAATATTATACATACACTTCAATACAATTCTACGATCATGGGAATGATATCATCGCTCGTGCGTATGTATGGACTACCGTCTCCACGAACGCGATGATATTCATTTTCCATAATTAACTATTCAAGTATGATTATAAAGTATATATAAAAAATAATCATGAAAGATATTACAATATAATGATACTGGATTTATTTACATATATGTTTCATTTACTTAATTCCATTTAATTCAATAAGGAAACAAAAACAGCGTTCATACGTACGTACGACCTACCGTCTGAATGAACGTTGTATTTCATTACAATTATATATCTATTATATATATATACTGAATATATGTATGATATATAAATCATGGTTTACATTCTGTAGGTAATTAAATAATGATATAAGTCATAATAATATCTAGAACAACAAGTCCAAACACGTACGATAAATAAAACGATTTTACCCAATATGCTGCTTTACTATGGAACTTACAAAAGAACGTGAAATATAATGTAATAATTGAACCATATATGAGATCATAACAATGAATATGATTATTTAATAATTCAATGAAATTAATTAAATAATTATACATGAGGTTCAGATACGAACGTAGCATATCAGACCTAAGGTAAGGGATTACTATTCCAATCTCGTTTTTATCCGAGATTGTTATTCATATATACTTACTCGGGTTATTGTTATCATCCATGCCCATGTTTTCTAAAAATGTTTTCATATAATTTTAACGTCTTTTTTAATCATTTTTGAAATTTACAAAATGTTATGAAAGGAATCTTACTTTATTTTACCACACGGGGAACATTTTGACATTTTCAACAAATGTACGAGAAGAATATTATTTTTAACTTATACGGAGTGAATGGATTTTTAGGGTTTTCATAATGCCTCATTTTCATGAAGCTTACTCTACAAGATTTTATCACTATTTTCAACAAAATACTGTTCTTTTTAAATTGAAGGGAATTTTGTCAAAAGAAAAAGTTTTTGAATAAGAAAGGATATTTTCCACAATAATTCATTTCAAGTGTTTTATCAAAACCATTTTCCATTTAAGATTACATAATTTTATATGTGTATATTTGCAGTATAATGTCTCTATGATTTACATGGTTTCACTTTTCTTACGATGATATATCCATTTTTTTATATGGATTATGTGATGATGGGATGATGATGTTTATGAAACCCATTTTATTCATTGCGTTATGATTAACGTTTTAAGTTTATTTTGTGGCACAAGTAATAATGATTTCATTATGATATGGGTGGGACCTAAATCTCCCTATAATGCATTAGGTACAGATTTATATCTCATGAGATAGACATGGCTGAAACAGAATGTTAATCCGGTTCAGTGATAAAGGACTGGAATGAGGAGTGAACTCAATTCAGAAAGGGGATTTGTCCACTAAGATGGTCATGGAAGAAATGCCTTGGAAACTATGGAAATCATATCATGTGCTTAATGTTTTTCACAATTAAATTTTTTTCCAATGTTATATTATCATGATTTATGTTCCTTTATGATCTATGCCTTACGTACTGCAAATATTTATTTCACAGCTCAATATTTTGAGGTTTAAACATTATGTTCATGTTTTGAAGTTCAAATGTATATGGTTTCTTTTATTTTTTTTCCATGATTACCATTACTGAGAATTTGAGCTCACCATTTATTTGTTTTATTTTCCCCAGGATATAACGAAATGATTAAGGAAAGAATAAAAGAGATGATATATATGGGAGATGTTTAAGATCTTTCACCAAGATTAGAAGATTATGTTCCACGTTTCCAAAGACACTAAACTATTACGGTACTTTGGAGTCTGTTTTTGTTATGTATTAATTCATCCACAAATGTAATGTAATTTCCACGTACGTCCTGCTTTGGGTCTTTACACAAAAAAAAGTGGGGGAATACCATCCTTTTGGAATTCATGGAATATAACCTACATTAACATTAATGACATATTTATTAAATTAAATTAATTGAGCATTCAAAATTATTAAAAACCATGATTAAATTGCCTAGCACACAAAGGTTTTCAAATCAATAAAATAATGATTTTCTGTTTCAATGTATTAAATTTATTATAAATTTATTTTATACATTAATGGGGGACTATATGGCGTCCACATCCAACTACACGCCATGTACCTCCGTTTCTCTATAGCCATGTCCAAACTTGGGGATGAGTCATATTAACATGGAAAAACTACAATATGTATACATTCCATCTACCAACCCTATATCCACTTTCATCATGCAAGGATGTCTCATAAAACATGTGGAGTGATATAAAATCATTGTGTATTTTAAATTGTAAGGTGCATCTAGAAAAAATCCACATTGGTATACAATGTGTGCTCGGACCTCATTCCATGTAACCCAGATTTAATGGCAAATAATTTGGCACATCCCAATTGAATCTATAGTCGTTCATTATTAGTTCGTTAATATCTATGAAAATGTAACTCTGAAAAAAAATTAATATATCGACATCATGATATTTCAAAAAATATTTAAGAATAAATAAAATAAAATGAAAATATATCTAGGATAGCACATAGATCAAAAATAAAATTAAAAATAATAAACTTAATTTAGATATCTTTGATACACCACATTAGTAATGAAAATTGTGGATGCACTATGGTGGTGAGTAATATATTACAATTTTATTTAATTATCGTATCATGAAACGAACTGAATAAATATTGAACAAACCATTTAAAAAAATAAAAATATATTTGACGTTGGTGGAAATAAATCATTCATGAGGACTTATATCATCATCATCACTACTAGAAATATATTTTTTTAGCGGCACATCAAGAAATATTTAATAAATAGTGTTTTAATCATCAAAAACCATAACAAAATAACTAGAGAAACCACTGAAAATATGAAACAAAAAAGAAAGGAATGAAACCAAAATTTATGATAATGTTCACTAAGATCATTGTCTTCCCCCTTTGAAAACATCTGATGATTTATTGAAACCCTCATTGAGCCAATAAAATATGGTGTCGAGCATGATGGGTTTAAAAATAATGGAATGATAGAATAATCCCATTGAATGTGACCGTCATATCCAACCAAATCCATATGAATCACTCACACATAGACCCAAACTGGATAATTAATGTGATGGGGAAGGAAGAAATAGGGTCTATAGAGGCGTATTCTATCCAACCAGTGAAAATCCTCAGGAATGACAACGAAATAGAGTATGAGTGATAGAGAAAAAACATTGGGAATACAATGGAGGAGCTTTGTTGATACATAAAGGAATAGAAAAATCCAAGTAGAATGGGGGACTTGATGGGGTAATGGGAGCACCCAGAGATATGAGGGAAAATGGGGTGCATAAAATGAATGAAAAAGGGAAGATGTGCATAAAAAATTACATTTACATAAAAATATCATATATTTATTTTCAATCATGATATGATATTTTTTATTTAATATTATCATTTCATTGAGGATTATAATTCAATGTTACTGAAGAGTTAATTTGTTTATAATTCAATCGTATAATTTGTTAGTATTTTTATGATTATACTAACGTTTATGAAATATTTGGTAATATAAATAAAAAAATCATGAATTTTATTATCTTATGTTTATTTCTTTATTGTACAAGTATTCTCTTCATTTTTCTCTCCATATATATTAAAGAGTTCAGAGGAATGTATATATGAAAAGTCATCATTACTTGTCTATTTTGTTAAAAAATAGGGTTTCAGCAAAAATATTTTTTCTATTAATAATTTCAAAATTACATGTAAAATTTTCCAAATAAATTATAAAATAATTTTTTGTTTGATTTTTTAAGGATTATAAGAAAAGAATTAAAGTAATGTTAATGTGGGTTTCCATGATATTCAATTTTATATATTATCAAGGATGTGAAATGAAAAATCAATTTTCCATAAAAAGAATGCAATTATTTTTTACAACATGGACACTCAATATATCAAACCATAAATTATATGAGTGGTAGATTATTTTCTAAAGGAAAAATTTTAAAAATAGTTTATGAAAATGTTTAACTGTTATTTTCAATGTAATCTTATGTTCATTGTGAATATTTTTTAATTAATTTTATGGATTCATTTATATGTTTTATATGTTATTTTCATTGAAAATGATTTGAGAATCGATTTATATTTTTGAAAGGTATTTTTTATGTAGTGTTTATATTTTCATGTAGAAATGACCGATGATATCATTAGAACCCCTTTCCTATCATGGATGAAATACTGTTATATAACATATAGTTTACTAGGTATATTATTCAAGGATACAATTTTTATTCATTATATAAATTGATTTTTATGATAAAATGATGTTTTTGAAACTAGTTTCACTTCCACGGTTTACACCATGATAAAATGATTTTTAAAAATTATTCTTTTTTTCATGGGTTATGCATTGATGAAATAATGAATTGATTATTAAACCTATTTGTTATACATTGGTTATGTTATAATTAAATGTTTATGAAACGTATTTTTTTGGGTTAGGATATAATATATGTTTTCTGATCCTGGGAAATATATAAATATGATTTTTATTTGGTGTTAGTGGTAATTATATTAATATTGGCGGTTGTTTTGTAATATTTAATATGGTGGATACATTTTAACCTATATAGTGGGAGTTCTATATCTCCCCCAGACCATAGGCAATGATTTATATATCATTATATTACAATACTAATGGGGAGGTAACCCTTTTCAGTGTGGGAATTTTTCCACTATGATAATTTTGTGAGTGGACCTTGAATACATCAATGGTTCGAGGAGTTTGGCCATTCCACTATGATAGTTATTTTTAAAATATATTTGACTATTATGTAATTGATTTATCGATTTATCAATATGCCAGAAATCTATTTCTTATAGGACTTTTATGTCATAATAGTTAATGTTCATTAATTCCAGTATGATTCATGTATTTTAATTGTCCAATATTTGTTCAATGACTAATGTTTCTAATATATGATATGTTGGGTATGGTTTTAAAATTTTATTCTCGTGAAATCAAACATATATTCTCATGTTATATAGATATATTCATTCTTTACATTTATTTAGAATATAATCTCACCCATTCCCATGTTTTTCTTCACCAGGATATGAAGAATGGTTTTAAAGAGAGTATTTAAATGATGTGTTCTATATTGGAATATCATTATGGAAGACATCGAAGATCATTCATGAAATAATAATATAGAGAATATAGTCTATATAGAATCTAAAAAAATAGTGTCCCCAAGAATGTAAATTTTATATTGACTGAATATTTATAAAAAAAGATATATATTGATGAATGATATGTTTGGGTTTCTATAATTGGTATCTATGGAGATTATTACATAATAATTGGAATGTAGAATTATTATAAACTCATAAGATACCTAGTGATATTTCTAAGGATGCATATATGGATTAGTCAAATGATGAGTAAAAGTATTGGTGAATGTTAAGGAGTTTTATTAATAGATAGAGAGAGTGACTTCCAAGACTACACATCCTTAACTGGACAATACACGTGGATGTGGCTTGAGTAAAGTGGTGACTATTGGTAAAACTTTTAAAAAGGTAACATTTATAAGGACTCAATATTCACAAGGTTCATGAAAATAGTCTTTTCTACACACTTATTAGGTTAATCCTATGCGATATTCTTAAGATATTCCTAAAAATATTAATAACCATAATAATGAACGTTTATAATGACCACAAATGGGATTAATTGAGCTAGAGGTGATATAGATTCAATATAATGGGTTATGATTTATAAATTTTAAATTCTATCATTCTGATTTATTATGGTTTCCACTATGGTTATTATTTCTCACACTATGCCTCTAGGTTCTAATCAATGGATGGAATTAGGAGAAGTCCTGATAACATGGAAGATGATGAAAAATTCAGTGTCTATGAGCATCCAAATTTCTAGATAATTGTAAATAATGATATTAAAACTATAAAAAACAAGCTATCGTAGTATATGATTAATAACGTGAAATTAGATATGATTCCAAAAGTTTATAATAAATGGAAGATAAACTTTTAGGATTGTTCAAGTGGAAATTAAAATTGATAATAGATGATTTGAATTCCTACAATTCATTATTGTTGTAAGAAAACCAAAAAGAATATCAAAAAAGTGGGGAAGATGTTTTTTATGATTACATAATGGACATAAAGAAATTAAATTCTATAGAATTTTATTTTGTATATATGAGTAACATGTGAATTATCATTACTAATAACCTTAACAATGGTTTAGGCCATGTACCATGAATGATCATATATTATTCAAAAATAGTAATGAACATTTTTTGAAATATTTATTTATTCCTAGGTTTTAAATATCCAATTGATATTTAAATCATTCATACTGGTTCATGAAGAGATTTTGAATTTCCATAGAATTCCCCATGGAAGTGTCAAACGAGTAATATTGAATGGAATATTGTAATGCTTGAGTTTTAATGGAATTAGAATTAATATTGAATTTTTGGGGGTCCATCCCCATCTTACATATGTGCCACATCCAAATCCACATGTATTATATATACAAATATGTATTTATTTAAAACAACTAATCTATCTTTTTCAAAAAATATAGGACAATTTAATATACATGGTCTCACACATTGAATTATCTTTAGATACATGTCCTCAGAGATATCACAAATGCTTTCTCATTCTAGTTTCATATGGTTATCTATTTATTATATATGATACAGACATTGGTGAACCATTCATGTAATGCATATCAATTACAGAAATTTTGATGAAAAATTATTACATTTCACAATCAAACATCAATTGATTATTTTGGGTTAGTTTTTTTGGTAACGTTTGAAAAATCTAGAACATAAGTGAGCTAAATTATCTACCAATCAGTCCTCCATGAATAGAATCCTTATAAAGAACATCCAATATATTAACAAACTATAAAACCTTGGGAATGAAAAAATAGAATGGATGATCTCATATACACAAATATGGTAAAAATGATGATAATTAATCATAATAGTGAGAATAAGTTCAAGATAATGTCATCTATAAATTAATACTTTTTATCTTCTATTCAAAACAGTAATGAAAAATGGATCACATCACTTCATGAGGCGTTAGTCTATTGTATACATATACTACATTATCATATCCCCCATGGAATGGAATGTATGAAGTTATATATGATTTAGTTGATAAAGAGAATATTTATGTTGAAAATTCTATATTTTCTTATTCAATCAATCATTATTACCATCTAGGAATGAAATGAAAGACTTGTCACATCGGTATCCAAAGTGATATTCTACAGTACAAATGGGTGATGTTATTGTTTTTATTGAGTATATATATTATAAGGTATATGAGGTATTATAATAAAATTGATATTATAATATCAAAAATATAATATAGAGAAAGTAAATTTTACTTTATACCCATTTGTATAAGGTGGTGATGGAGAACAAAGAACAAAGGCTCATAAAGTGGCAGTCCGCCATACACTTGAATAACAATTTTGTTTCCCATTTGATTGAAGATGAAAGGGATTTCCGTTCATCCATTATAATAATAAATTATCATCATAATTGAAATTATTATTTTATTAAATCATCTCATTTTTATATATATTTAAGGAGTTAGAGGTAGAAATTATATAAAATGCTCAGTTATTGATGTTATGTCTTCTTTGAGAAACTTTTTCGGATTGCATCCAAAGGCTCCAAATGATAGATTTTGCTACATGGAATGATGAGTTCATCATGAATTTTACGCATTATTGTGTTCTAATGTAAAATTACATTTTATTAAATGTTTTATATTTTATGTGATTTTTATAACCTACACATTAAAATGGTGGGTATGAATATGATTGACTACATTATGAAATCATAATGTTTATATATAAAACAACATTATTCTTTCATGACCAATTAATTAGAGAAGAAAAAAATTACTATTTGAAACTAAAATAAATATATTTCTAAAAAAATAATATTCAATCCCAAAAACATGTTTTAACTAATTATACTAAAAAGATCACATTTAATGAGTATTTGTAATGAAATTTTTATATTATATATAAAATAAAAATTATAAAAATAATATTATGTGTTTTTAGACAATATATATGAAGAAAAGTAATTTAATGCATGAATATTATATATTATATGAAAAAAAATTTGTCACCTTGTATGAACATATATTGAAATTATAATTAACAAATTAAGAAAATTTATTTGAAAAAATTATCATCATTTTGAAATCATCATGACTAAATTATCTTGGATTAATGTATTTTACAATTAAAAAAACGATATGTTTTTTAATGAACATTGATATATACTTGTTTTTATTATGAATTTTCATTTCTATTGATGAATTTAAATAACGTAAAATTTAAATAAAATTATTTTAAAATTGAAATTCAATTAATTAAATATATATTATTCAAATATATAACAATATATTAAATTTTATATATAATTAATATATTAAAACATTCTATGTTTATAAATAATTTTTATTTGGAAACACACTCTATCATCATATCTACAGGTTTTAATATAAATCAAATTATATCACTTATATGCATAAAATTTTGTAAAATTTATTACACAATTATTACTATCCTAATTTATATTATTTATTTTTTAAGATTAATTTTCTACCCTAATAAATATTTAAAATAATAAAAAATATTTAACGTAGTAAAGTTAAAAACATTTCTAGCACAGGTTAAAAAAATAATCATGGATAGAAATGTCCTAGAACGTGGTCAACAGTGATTTGATTGAAATATTTTGGCCTTATCTAAATATTTTTCTATACTATAACATATTAGAGCATTTTTTAAATAGAAAAATCTGTGTATATATTTTTCATTTAAAAATATCACAAGTGGAAATCACCATAATTATTAAAGCCCACACCCTCTTCAATACAATTCACATATCCAAAACTCATTATTTCAACCTTGAAATTTATTAATTAATTCTTAAATAAAATACTATTATACAATAATTGTTCTGTTGGTCGAGAATCTGACATATGGAGCCTTTGGATGCAATCCAAAAGATGTTTCCCGAAGAAGACATAACATCAATAACTGAGAATTTTATATAATTTCTACCTCCAAATCCATTAATAAATATAAAAATGAGATGATTTAATAAAATAATAATTTTAATTATGATGATAATTTATTATTATAATAGATGAACTGAAATCCATCTCCTCTTCCATAAAATGGGATACAAAATCGTTATTAATATGTATGGAGAACTACCTCTTTATGAGCCTATGTTCTTCGTTCTCCATCACCACCTTTCACAAATGGGTATATAGTTAATTTTACTTTCTCTATATTATATTTTTTATAGTATAATTACAATTATATTATAATACCTCATATACCTTCTAATATATATACTAAAAAAAACAACAACATCACTCATTTGTATGGTAGACTATCACTTTGAAAACTAATGTGACATGTCTTTCATTTCATTCATGGATGTTAATAATTATTGATTGAGTAAGAAAATATAAGATTTGAAACATAAATATTCCTATTTAACAATTAAATCATATATTACTCCATACATTCCATTCCATGGGGGATGTGAAAATGTCTTATATGTATACGATAGACTAACGCCTCATGAAGTGATGGGATCCATTTTTCACTACAGTTTTGAATAGAAGATAAAAAGTTTTAATTTATAGAATTTATTTTATTTTTTGTAAATATAAGTGAGTATGAAAATTTAATATATTATTTAGAATTATTTCATTTAATTCATCAAGAAAATGGATAAATCATTAATGGGAACACATGAATTCCTACCTCCATGAATAGTGTATTCTATTATCAAATAATAATATTTATGAATTAATATAATTAGATATATATATATATATATATATATAAATATATATGATATTTATATCATTGTTACAAATATATATATTATTTATCCATGAAATAATTAAGAGGAATAAATATACCGAAGAAAAAAATATTTGAAAAAATAAAGCAGTTACTTCCCCTAACATGATTTTAACAAGAAATTGATATTAAACAAGTAATAAATTTTCATTTTAAAATCCTAATAATCGTTATTTTTGTTGTAATCACAATATAGAATTTTACGGGTAGGGTGGGAACTGCACATTACAAAAATAATCCTTGACATTGGAGGGAGACACATTTAAATTTCAAAATATAGGGGATTCAAAAAAATTCCAAAAGAAGAGGTGCATCATTCATTGTGGGAACAATCACATTAATGAAATATCTAACTGTTCACACAGGATTCCAAAAAACATTGCAACTAATAGGTAAAATCAATTACACTTAATATTTTAAATTAAAATTTTATTAATCACATCACCTTCATAATCATCACATCATCACCATTCTCTAAAAACTTCATCACCATTTACATCCATGCTGGTGAGATAAAACATCCTCATACATAACATTTTCATAATGACATTCCCAAAGATAAAAAATTAGAATGTCTTATGAATAAAACATCTCAAACCTTAATGAATTGCATTTTCATCATCAGAAACCATAAAAATTTACTAGAGAAAACATTGAAAATAGGAAACAAAAAAGACAGGAATGAAACCTAGATTGATGATAAAGTGCAATAAGATCATTGCCTTCCCCCTTTCAAAAAATCTTAGAATTTATTGAACCAAATTAAATATGGTGTCGAGCCTGATGGGATTAAAAATAATATAATGAGAGAATAATCACATTGAATGTGACCACCATATCCAAACGAATCCATCTGAATCACTCACACAGAGACCCTAAGTGGATAATTGATGTGTTGGGGAAGGAAGAAAGAGGGGCTATAGAGGCGTATCCTATCAAACTATTGAAAATAATCATGAATGAAAGGGAAATTGAGTATGAGTAATAGAGAAAAAACATTGTCAATATAAGGGAGGATATTTGTAGATATAGAAAGGAATAGAAAAACCCAATGAGAAAGAGGGATAAGATGGGGTAATAGGAGCACCCTAGCATATCAGGGAAAAGGGGGATCATAAAATGAATGAATAATGGAATATGTGCATAAACAATTCCATTAACATTAAAATATCATATATTTATTTTCAATCATAAAATGTTATGTTTGATTTGAAATTATCATTTCATTGAGGATTATAATTCAATGTTACAGAATTGGTAATTTTTTTATAATTCAATTGCATAATTTAGCAGGATTTTTATGATTATACTATCTTTTATGAAATATTGGGTATTATATATAAAAAATGAAGAATTTTCTTATCATATGTTTTTATCTATAGAGTACCAGTATTCTCTTTATTTTTCTCTCCATATTTATTAAAGAGTTCAGAGGAATGTATATATGAAAAATCATATTTACTTCTCTATTTTGTTAAATAATAGGGTTTCAGAAAAAATATTTTTTCTATTAATATTTTCAAAAATAAATGTAATAATTTCAAAATAAATAATAAAATATTTTTTATTTGATTCTGTAAGGATTATACGAAAAGAATGAAAGGAATATTAATGTGGGCTTCCATGATATTCCATTTTATATATTATCAAGGATGTGAAATGAAATATAGTTTCACCATAAAAAGAATGCAATTATTTTTTACAGCATGGATACTCAATATATCAAATCATACATTATATGACTTTTAGTGTATTTTTAAAAGAATAATTTTTAAAATTGTTCATGAAAATTTTTAACTGTTATTTTCAATGAAATTATATTTTCCTTATGAATATTTTTTAATTCATTTTTTGGATTCAGTTAAACGTTATCTATGTTATTTTCATTGAAAATGATTCGAAAACTGATGTATATTTTTGAAAGGTATTTTTTATGTTGGGATTATATTTTCATCTAGAAATGACCCATGATATCTTTAGAAACCCTTTTCTGCCATGGTTGAAATACTATTATATAACCTATAGTTTACTCGGGATATTATTCAAGGATACAATTTTTATTCATTATATAAATTGATTTTTTTGATGAAATGATGTTTTTGAAACTATTTTATCTTCCACGGTTTACAAAATGATAAAATTATTTTTAAAAATGATTCTTTATTTCATGGGTTATTCTTTGATGAAATAATGAAATGATTATTAAACCTATTTATTATAGATTGGTTATGTTGCGATTAAAATTTTATGAAACATATTTATTTGGGTTAGGATATGATGTATGTTCTGTGATCCAGGGAAATATATAAATATGATTTCTATTTTGTGTTATTAGTAATTATATAGAAATTGGTGGTTGTTTTGTAATTTTTAATATGGTGGATAAATTTTAACCAATATGGTGGGAGTTATATATCTCTCCAAGAACATATGTAAAGATCGATATATCATTAGATTAGGTGACTGATATGGGGAGGTAATCCTTTTCAGTGTAGGAATGTTTTCACTATGATAATTTTGTGAGTGTACCTTGAATACATCGATGGTTTATGGAGTTAGGCCATTCCACTATGATAGTTATTTTTATATTATACTTTACTATTATGTAGTTTATTTCTCAATTTATCAATATGCTATAAATCAATTTCTTATAGAACTTTTATTTCATAATAATTCATGTTCATTGATTTCGGTATGATTCATGTATTTTAATCATCCAATATTCATTCCATGAATAATGATTCTAATATATGATATGTTGTGTGTGGTTTTAAAATATTATTCTCATGAACACAAACATATATTCTCATGAACACAAATATATATTTTCATGTTATATATATATATTCATTATTTTCATTTTGTTATCATATAATCTCACCCATTCCCAAGTTTTTCTTCCCCAAGATATGAAGAATGGTTTTAATGAGAGTCTTTAAATGATGTGTTCTATATTGGAATATCATTATGGACGACATTGAAGATCATTCATGAAATAATAATACATAGAATGTAGTCTATATAGAATCTAAACAAATAATATCCCCAAGAATGTAATTTTTATATGCAATGAATATTTATAAAAAAAATGATATATATTGATGAATGATATGTTTGGGTTTCTATAATTGGTATCTTTGGAGATGACTACTTAACCATTGGAAAGTATAATTATTATAAAATCGTGAGATACCTAGTGATATTTCAAAGGATATAAATATATATATATTAGTCAAATGATTAGTAAAAGTATTGGTGAATGTTAAGGAATTTTATTAATAGATGGAGAGAGTGACTTCTATGACTTCACATCCTTAACAGGACACTAAAAGTGGATGTGGCTTGAGCATAGTGGTGAATCTAGGTAAAATTTTTAAAAAGGTAACATTTATAAGGACTAAATATTCAGAAGGTGCATGATAATAGTCTTTTCTATACACATAGTAGGTAACTCCCTTGGGATATTCACAGAAAATCCCTAAACACATTACGAACCATAATGATGAAATTTTATAATGATAATGAAAGTCATTGGTTAAGCTGGAGGTGACATAGATTCAATATAATAGGTTATGATATATACATTTTAAATTCCATTATTCTGGATTATTTGTGTTCCCACTATGGTTAGTATTTCTCACACTATGCCTTTAGGTTCTAATCAATGGATGGAATGAGAAGAAGTCTTGATAACACAAATGATGATAAAAAATTTAGTGTCTATGAGCATATAAATTTCTTGATAATTGTAAATAATGATATTAAAACTATACAAAACATGTTATCCTAGTATATGATTTATAATGTGAAATTATATGAGATTACAAAAGTGTCAAATAAATGGAAGATAAACATTTGGGAATGTTCATGTGGTAATTACCTTTGACAATAGATGATTTGAATTCCTACATGTTATTATGGTGGTAAAAATACCAAAAAAAATATCAAAAAAAGTGGGGATGATGTTTTTTATGATTACATGATGGACATAATGAAATTATTTTCTATAGAATTATATTTTTCATATACTCGTAACATGTGAATTATCATTATTAATACCCTTAACAATGGTTTAGGACTTGTACCATGAATGATCATATATTATTCAAAAATATTAATGATCATTGTTTGAATTATTTATTTATTCTTAGGTTTTAAATATCCAATTGATATTTAAATCATTCATACTGTTTCCTGATGAGTTTGTGAATTTCCAAACAATATCCCATGGATGTGTCAAACGAGTTATTTAAAAAAGCAATATTGTAATGCTCCTATTGCCCAAGGAATCAGAATTAATTTTGAATTTTGGGGGTTCCATCATCGTGTTACATATGTCCTACATCCAAGTGCATATGTATTATATAAATAGATATGTATTTATTTAAAACCACAAATCTATCTTTTACAAAATATATATGACATTTAATATACATGGTCTCACACATTGACTTATCCTTAGATACATGTCCTTAGAGATATCACTAATGTTTTCTCGTTCTAGATTCCTATGGTTAAATATTTATTATATATGTTACAGACATTGTTGAACCATTCATGTAATGCATATCAATTACAAAAATTTTGATGAAAACTTAATACATTTCACAAACAATAATCCATTGATTGTTTTGGGTTAGTTTTTTTGGTAACGTGAGATCAATCTTGAACATAAGTGAGATACATTATCTACCACACAGTCCTCCAGGAATATAAACCTTATAAAGAACATCCTATATATTACCAAACTATAAACCCTATTGAATGAAAAAATTAGAAAGGATGATATCACATTCCCAAATATGGTAAAAAATGGTGATATTTAAGCATAATAATGAGAATAATTTCAAGATAATGTCATCTATAAATTAATACATTTTATCTTCTATATAAAACAGTTTTGAAAAATGGATAAAATCTCTTCATGCGGCGTTAGTCTATCGTATACATATACAACATTATCACATCCCAAATGGAATTGAAATTATGAATTAATATATGATTAAATTGTCAAATATTAATATTTATGTTGCAAATTTTATATTTTCTTACTCAATCCATCATTATTACCATCTAGGAATGAAATGAAAGACATGTCACATCGGTTTGCAAAGTGATAGTCCACTGTAAAAATTAGTGGTGTTGTTGTTTTTATTGAGTATATATATTCGATGGTATATGAGGTATTATAATAAAATTTTTATTATAATATCAAAAATATAATATAGAAAAAGTAAATTTCACTTTATACCCATTTTTTAAAGGTGGTGATGGAGAACGAAGAACATAGGCTCATTAAGAGGTAGTCCTCCATACACATGAATAATGAATTTGTATCCCATTTGATGGAAGAGGAGAAGGATTTCAGTTCATCCATTATAATAATATATTATCATCATAATTAAAATTATTATTTTATTAAAACAACTCATTTGTATATTTATTTAAGGAGTTAGAGGTAGAAATAATATAAAATTCTCAGTTATTGATGTTATGCCTTATTTGGGTAATATATTTTGGATTACAACCAAAGGATCCATATGTTAGATTTTTTTAAATGGAATGATGAGTTATTCATGAATTTCACACAATATTGGGTTTTAATGGAACATAAAATTTTATTAAATGTTCTATATTTTATGCGATTTTTTAACATAATCATTATAATGGTGGGTATGATAATGATTGTCTAAATTAAGAAATCATATGGTTTATATATAAAAACAAATTATTCTTTCTTGACTAATTAATTTGAGAAGAAAATAAATATTATTTGAAAATAACATAAAGCTCTTTATAAAAAAAAAATTTATTCCCAAAAACATGTTTTAACTTTTATACTAAAAAGATCACATTTAATGAGTGGTTTTAATGAAATTTTTATATTATATTTAAAATAAAAAAATTAAAAATAATATTATGTGTTTTTAGACAATATATAATAATAAAAATAATTCAATGCGTGAATATTATATTTTACATGAAAAAACAATTTTGTCACATTGTATGAACATATATTGAAATTATATTTAAAAAATTTAGAAAATTTATTTAAAAAAATTAGCATCATTTTAGAAATTATCATGACTAAATTATCTTGGATTATTTTTTTTCATTTTAAAAAAGATATGTTTTTTAATGAACATTGATATGTACTTGTTTTTATTATGAATTTTCATTTCTATTAATGAATTTCAAAAACTCCAAATTTAAATAAAATTATTTTAAAATTGAAATTAAATTAAGTAAATATATATTATTCAAATATATATCAATATATTCTATTTTATATTTAATTAATATATTAAAACATTCTCTTCTCATGAAAATTTTTTATTTGAAAACACACTCTTTCATCATATCTACATGTTTAAATATAAATCAAATTATATCACTTATATGCATAAAATTTTTAAAAATTTATTAAATTATTATTATTATCATTTTTTTTATTATTTATTTTTTAATATTTATTTTTTACCCTAATGAATATTTAAAATAATAAAAAATATTTAATACAGTTAAGTTAACAACATTTCTAGCACAGGTTAAAAAAAATAATGGATAGAAATGTCCTAGAACATGTTAAAGGGTCATTTGATTGAAATATTTAGGCCTTATCAAAATATTTTTCTATTAAATAACATATTTGAGCATTTTTGAAATAGAAACTTCTATGTATATATTTTTCTTTTCAAAATCTCACAGGTGCCAAATACCACAATTATAAAATCCTACACCCTCTTCAATACAATTAACACATCTAAAACTCTTTATATAAACCTTGTAATACAAAAATTACTTCTTAAATAAAATCCTATTATACAAGAATCCTTCTGTTGGTCAAAAATATAACATATGGAGCCTTTGGTGGCAATCAAAAAGAAGTTTCCCGAAGAAGACATAACATCAATAACTGAGAAATTTATATCATTTCTACCTCTGACTCCTTAAATAAATATAAAAATGATATGATTTAATAAAATAATAATTTTAATTTTGATGATAATTTATTATTATAATGGATGAACTTATATCCTTATCCTCTTCCATCAAATGGGTTACAAAATCGTTATTCGTGTGTATGGAGGACTACCTCCTTATGAGCCTATGTTCTTCGATCTCCATCACCACCTTTCACAAATGGTTATAAAGTTAAATTTACATTCTCTATATTATATTTTTGATATTATAATAACAATTTTATTATAATACCTCTTATACCTTCTAATATATATACTCAATAAAAACTACAACATAACTCATTTGTACGATAGACTATCACTTTTCACACCGATGTGACATGTCTTTCATTTCATTCCTGGATGGTAATAATGATTAATTGAATATGAAAATTTAAAATTTTCAACATAAATATTACTATTTAACAATTAAATCATATATTAAATCTTATATACCATTCCATGGGGGATGTGATAATTTCATATATTAATATGATAGACTAACACCTCATGAAGTGAAGTGATCTATTTTTCACTAATGTTTGGAATAGAAGATAAAAAGTATTAATTTATAGAATTTATTTCATTTTCTCGAAATATAATTGAGTATAAAAATTTAATATATTATTTACATTTATTTTATTTAATTCAACATGAAAATGGAAAAATCAATAATGTAAACACATGACTTCTTACCTCCATGAATAATGTACTCTATTATCAAATAATAATATTTATGAATTGATATAATTAGATATATATAAATATATATATGATATTAATATCATTTTTAAATATATATATATTATTTATCCATGATATATTAAGAGAAATTAATATAACAATGAAAAAAATATTTGGAAAAACAAAGTAGTTACTTCCCCTAACATGATTTTGACAATAAATTCATATTAAACAAGTAATAAATTGTCATTTTAAAATCCGAAAAATCTTTAATTTTGTTGTATTCACAATATAGAAATTTAGGGGAAGGGTGGGAACTACACATTAAAAAATTAAACCTTGACATTGGAGGGACACATATTTAAATTTCAAAATACAGGGGATTCAAAAAAAATTACAAAAGAAGAGGTGCGTCATTCATTCTGGGAACAGTCACATTAATGAAATATCTAACTGATCACACAAGATTCCAACAAACATTGCAACTAATATGGAACATCAATTACACTTAATATTGGAAATTTAAATTATCATAATCACATTTCTGTCATAATAATCACGTCATCATAATTCTCTAAAAACTTCATCACCATTTACATTGATGCTGGTGAGCTAAAACATCCTCATACTTAACATTGTCATAATGACTTCCCCAAGGATAACATATTAGAATGTTTTATGAGTAAAACATATCACTCCATAAATGATGAAATTTTCCATTTTCTCATCGATGTAAATCATGGGAAATGGTCCAACCAAACCATTACACTACGACACTATGTGGTGAACAAACCATTCAAAAAAAGTAAACAATAATTAACTTTATTGGACATAAATCATTCAAGAGGCCTTATATCATCATCATCACTACTAGAAATATTTAATAAATAGTGTTTTCATCATCAGAAACCATAACAAAATAACTAGAGAAACCGTTGAAAATATGAAACAAAAAAGACAGGAAGAAAACCTACATTTAAGAAAAAGTACACTAAGATCATTTACTCCCCATTTTGAAAACATCTGATGATTTATTGAAACCCTCATTGAGATAATAAAATATAGTGTCGAGCCTGATGGGTTTAAAAATAATGGAATGATAGAATAATCACTTTAAATGTGACCACCATATCCAACCAAATCCATCTGAATCACTCACACATAGACCCTAAGTATAATATTGATGTGCTGGGGAAGGATGAGAGAGGGTCTATAGAGGCATATTATATCCAACCAGACAAAATCACCAGGAATGACAAGGAAATAGAGTATGAGTAATAGAGAAACATCATTGGGAATATAAGGTAGTATCTTTTTGGATACAGAAAGGAATATAAAAACCCAAGGAGAATGGGGGATAAGATGGGGTAATGGGAGCACCCAGAGATATCGGGGAAAAGGGGGAGCCTAAAATGAATTAATAAGGGAAGATGTGCATAAAAATTTCAATTAACATAAAAATAACATATATTTATTTTCAATCATGATATGTTATGTTTGATTTTATATTATCATTTCATTGCGGATTATAATTCAATGTTACTAAAGTGGTTATTGGTTTATAATTCAATCGCATAATTTATCAAGATATTTATGATTAGACTAATCATTTATTAAATATTTGGTAATATATAAAAAAAATCATGAATTTTCTTATCATTTATTATGCATGAGGAATTCCTTCTCTATTTTCATACAATGAATAATGGAATTTCAGTTATGTATATATTATCATTTAAATGAATCCCACTTCACATTGTCAATTTCTTCTCATTTCCTCGTATTCATTATAAGAATACACCATTGGACTACCTCACCTACCCATGGGTTTAAATCAAAAAAAAATCATAAATTGCTAATTTGATAATTGAAAATAACTTTTCATTGGCACTTATCCCTTATTTATCAACTAGAGATTTAGTCGAAACACTACAAGAAGGTGGTTGATTCTTTATCAAGGGCACAACCAATATATATTACATTATTTCTTGATTGGTATGTTTAATAATATCTATTGCTTGAGAATGATGTGTGAGTATAGAAATGAGGTTTTTCATTTCATTGAGTGTAAACATTATTCCCTCGGGTACTATCTATTGAATGATATCCTAAATCACATAGTAAGAGTGAATAATCACTGAAATGAGAAACATAATAATTATAAATCACTTATAGGTTATTTAAATCTTGATGATTTCATTTTAATATATAACACCTTATATTTAACAATGTTAATTAATATTTATCATATATTTAACTCATTAATCATGTTTATAAAAGAAATTTTGAGTTTCTAGATCCTATCATTTTTGGGAATCAAACAAGGTGTGCAGAATGCTGCATTTTAATGCACCATATGACAATCATGTCTATTTCAATATTCCATTTTCAGATTTATTACACATAGACAGTTTTATTATAGTACTATTATCACTAATATTTTCCAATAAATAGTTGTAATTTCTTAGAAACCACTCAATATATTATTTAAAAAAATTAACAGACATATTCTAATACATTTAATCATCCTTAAACTTATCATAATAGATATAAATATAATTTTCCAAGGAAATTTCCTCGGGGATCTCACTATAGGTTATAATCCGAATTTATATTTGAAACTAGAATTTTCCTATGATAAGAACTATAGTGATCATGTTTTTTCAAATGTAGATATTAAAAATTAGTAATTTAATATTTAAAAAACTAAACAAACACATACCTAATTACTATAATAGTCAATATATTTGGAAACTAGGTAAAAATTAATGTACTTTCGTGAAATATCTTAAACAACTCCCATAATTATGTGAACCATTACAACTATTCACAAAAATACCATACATTAATCAATTCATTATAATCGTGGGATAAGAAACAAAACAGAGTGTGATATAAAATTCTTATTAAGGGTTATCATGGGAGCTACATAATCCTAACCTGAACTTATGGGTTTGAAAACATGATAATAATATTTGAAAACCATACCATACATATCAATGATTATAATAGTTAGTCATGGAATACAAATTTTATTTTCATGGTAAAAAAATCCTAAGGTAATCAAATACAATTAAACATGATAAAATAACATTGGTATATGATATTGGTTTGTGGTATACACATGAGCTTATAATATTGTCAATAATATAAAATTAATGATGGTTTACTCATTATATTATGAACATGAAAACATACCCTCACCTAAATTTATCAAAATGCAGCCATGTCCATGTGTAACATTATATACATGAAATATATGTCACTGAATAATAATATGAAATTTTAATTATGTTAACACAAAACACTTTGGCCAAGTTGGTAGGTTCTTTCAAAACATTAATAATATGTTGTAGGGTTCATGTATAAAATTATGATAATGTAATCATGTTAACCAAAACCATAATTACTGATGTGTTATAAATCATTACCCAATGATGTAGAATTATATTTAGCACCCACATATCATTTAATGAAAATCATATGTATGTCTTCCACAGGGAAATTAAACAATATTTATATCATAACTGATGAAATGAACTATATTTCCTAAAAAATTCAATCTATGATATCTTATAGAAATTATAAAGGATTCATAATTATTTAATAATTTCCTCATAACATAACACATTGAAGAAGAAGTGGGTTTCAAAATAAAATTATCATGGTAGAAGCCATGGAAGAGAGATGTGTTTCATAAACATCTCATCATCTAAAACATTCATGGATAAATATAGAATGTTTTCATTCATTTGTATCCTATGTACTGAATATATTAACGCATATGATATCATATTAGATAGATAATTATTTAGAATTACTGAATATGAACATTTATTAATTAATATAACATTTAATTTAAATTCACATTTTAAAATTTAAATCTTATTTAAAATACTTTTCCATTAAAATATAATTGAAAACCTAAAAAGGATGTCAAAAAATCATATAAAAATTTCAGGAGAAAATTAACCTTTCCCAAATGAAAAGCAATTTTTTAAAAAATATAATACTTTTGAAATTTATTTTATCTATAAATAACATCTATAATTTATAAAGGAATATTCAAATTATATAATGGCCTTGATAATGGGAAAATAAGTTCACTCAAACATGTCAAAAACAAAGATTCTTTTTAATTTTTTGTAAAATAAAAACATGATTTTTTTGGAAAAGAACAAAATAAACATTTTCAATTTTTTAATAATATTTCATGTAAATTATGAATAATAAATTTTTATGTTATTTTTTGTCAAAATAATTTTATAAAACATGGATTTCAAATAACAACTTTTTTTCATCCAAATAGATAATAAAGATTTTAATTAATAATATTATTATAATATATTGAGTATTTAATAAGAGGAAAATGGTTGTAAATCATGTATTCTAATAAAATAAATTTGGTCAATATAATTGATTAGTATTTCCGGATCTATATAATTATATTTCATTATAAGAATTATAATCATATAATATTTTAATAAATTATGTTATTGTATCATAAAACCCTTACCATATTTGTAACGTTGAATTATAATGAAAAATGATTGAGTAAAATTAAATTTAATATAACAAACAATATAATGATAAATTTATAAAATTACACGTAAATTGGATTGTATATACCCCACATAAAATTAAAAAATTTCCAAACATATCATATTTATCAAAGAAGGTAATTTGAGGAAAGACCATACTTCTTTAACAAAATTTGAACTATAGACCACATTAAAGAGGGATATTTATATTCCAATAATTATCATGATATGAATAAAATATTTCTTTTATGGTTTCTATATTGACACGATGAATGAAATAATTAATGAATTTTTAATGTGTCTCATAGAAGTAAAAAGTGAGACAAATAACTATTACCCTAATTCTTGGATTCCTTTATAAAAATTAAAATATATTATTTACTAAATATAAGGTTATTACACATCTATAATAAATAATATTTTATATATGATATAATATAAGTTTTAATTACGATCATTTAGTACATGCTTATACCAATCCCATTTAAAATTACGTTTCGGTTAATAACATATTTGTTTTTCATATATGTTTTGATTTATTAATTTTGGTACCCTTACTTTGATCATGGTTCCATCATACAAAAAATTATAATAATTATATTGTGATCATATTTACTCATCAATTATAAAATCACTAATAATAAAGAAACATTTTTTTGAGAAATGATTTATGTTAGGATCATAATGATAATTGGCCAATCATACGAAAAAGTATCATTTCAATTTTAAAAGATTATAAAGGAATGGAGGTATGTAATATTTTATTTCTAAATATTGACAATAATGTAATAAAATAAATATTTTTTATTTAAATACACTTTTAAATATCATCTATGAAGTTGTGTATTGAAAATAAAGAGTCACATAGTTTCAAGAAGGTTGCAGTCCACACATACACAAATGACATTATGAACTTTTAGTGAGTCAAAAGGTAAGAATAAAAATAATATATAATATATTAATAATTATAAATATGTAATTAATATCACAATTATATCATGTATAGTAAATTTCATTGTACTATATTCTATATTTATTGTTATTGAAAAATGAATCACATCACATAAAGAGGTTGTTTTCTAACATACATATTAGTGACATTATCATATCTTATAATTAATAGAAATAAAAAATGTATATATACGATATAATTAATCCATTGGTATATTTTTGTTAAATATTTCAAACATAAATTTATGATCCATCATTATAGAATCTTTGAGATTGGTTAATAGAATAACAAATTATATTCGTTCATGAGGCATCAGCACACCAATCATATGAATGATGATTTGATAACCCACTATGTGGATGTAATATGATTATACATAATATAATTAAAATAAAATTATATATTATATATAATGTAATATTTATTTTATTGAAATATTGTTTTATAATTATTTATGGAGGTATAGGATGAATCAAAAAAATATGTGTTGAAAAATATTACCTATCCTTCAGGTAACATCCCCAGGTTTTCACCATTATCCTTCATATAGTGGATATATTCCCAAAATATGTATTATTGAACGAGAGGAGGTTTGTTAGGAAGTTATATGGTTACTTAATGGATGAAAAAACATTTAATAATTTTTTCTATTCATTAATCTACAAGATTATGTTGAAAATATTTGATAATATATATTATGATGACTTCAAATATATAATACATTTTTTAAAATTACATTTACATTTGTTGTAAACTAAAATTTAAAATGAATATTGGGGACATAATTTAAAAACATGTTATCAGTGAGAAATATTTAATAATTTAACACGGATTTTATAGAAGCATTGAATCATCATAGAATTATAAAACACATATTATATTGTTCAGAACATGAATTCCCAGTCTTAAAATTCTTTAAGATCTTTAGGATTTATATTATTATAGAATTAGGAAAATGTTTTACAAACTAAAATTATAGACAACATATTGAAAAATAAACTCATTATCCATTTTTCACGTAATAAAATTGTTTAAATTTTTTTTATTAATGATAAATCATAAATAAATTCATCTTTAACACTTCATTGTGAATACACTTCTTTATAACCTATGGAAGAAATTTTATAAACATGGGATGAACAAAAAAATATCATTAATGGAATCAAATGAATGAAAAAAATTATTCCAGAGAAAAATAGGAAATATCATATAATGTTAACATTAATATTTAATGTAATTTTTGTTTATGAAATAAAACATTTTAACATGAAAGCCACATACATGTTTTTCTTAACAAATGTATTCAAAGCCTGTAAAAATGAAATTAAAAACACATTTTCGACAACAAAGAGAATCATATTCATTACACCATATAAATATCCTTTAAATGGAATGTTTTTACAACTCGCTTCGAATATAATCATGAGAAAATGTATTAAAGATAAATAATGGGTCTCAACATTCATATAATATATATCAAGATCACCCATGAAATATAATTGTGCACAACCCCTGGTATAAGATTTATCATTCTCACTAGAGAGATATAATGTGAATCAACTATTAATATATGTTACTGAAACAATTATGAGCTATAACTAAGATTATTACATCATATAATTTGTACTGTGATCAAATGTCTCATTTAATTATCAACTACCACGTGAATAAAAACAGTATTCCTAGTCATTTTTCACAATAGAAAACATTCACAAACTCATTAAAACTCATATATAAACTATTTTTGAAAAAAACCCTTATTTTGAATTTTTTTTAAAAACTAAAATACACAGAATACGGTATGTTGTGTTTTTCTATGAAAAAATTATCATTAATGACATTCTCAATGATAAATAATATTATTTTTTTGAAACCCCTAAATTTGTTTTCTAAAAAATCTTCACACATATATATGAAAAAAATTTCATTGAAAATAAAAATTTAAAATTTTAATATAATACTAAAATAATTAATGTTCCATGATAGTGGAATGGGACTATATTTCTAAATAATTTAATACAAATTACATTCACATTTTTAAAAAATAAACATTATAAAATATTTTTAGTAGAATGCCCCTTATATTACAGCTTAAAAATATCAAATTTGAATATTTTGAGACAAATTAAAAATTATCTTTTTATAACATTGTTGTAAATATAAATACATTTATAAAAATCTGTTAAATAAGGTAAACATTGATGTTAAAAATTTCGAAAATAAATCATTAAAACATTTAAAATGCACTTTATTTCAAAAACAGTCCACTAAAATATTTGTGATTGTTGATCCCATTCTGTCAATTTCATGGATAATAAAATTAGATATATAAATTACATTATTAAAAAATATTTCCACTTTTAGTTTATTGATTTTAAATTTATTATATTCATTTTTGGTGATTTCTAATAATTATTATATTCAATGGTTTTACTCTTGGAGCATTTGTTTCATGGTATCACAGTCATTTCACAAGATTATATTTATGGATGTTCTTTTCAAATGGAAATAATCATCCATAAATAGAATGAAATTGTATTAGTTCACGTAAATATGTTTCAATTTTCACACATTTCATTTTTTTCTAACATGAGGATGATCTATTTGGTAAAACATATATGATAATCTTCTAGATAATTTTTTTTTGGTTTTTATAACCATCAAGAATTATTATCATTTTTAACATAATGTTTATATATTAGTAATAAAACATGAAATAAGTTAACATATACATAATAATATATTATATATGCAAAAATATTGTTTTATGAAAATTATCAATGATGGTAATGAATGGAAAAATCATTATCCCTAGATATGGGTTACCACTATAATTTAGACTATGGTTTCATTTCATTGAATTAGAGGATAAAAAATATTTTTATTAAATTAGATGGATATTAGTTATTTTTATTAAATTAGAAAATTATATTTTATAAATAATTATATATATATTATGACATTATGTATAATGGTTTTGATGATATGAGAGAATAAGTAATGGAATTAAGGGTGGTCATTTGAGAAAGTTACCACTTGAATATTTCCTCCTTAATGGATCCCTTAAAAACCCTTGAATTGATATTTTTGTGATAAAATAAGAAAATTTTCATTGATATATTGATAATGATATGGTTTTTTAGAGATTTGGAAATATTTCTAGTTTCTAATGGGAAAGGGATGGTGAGGTGTGGTATTACTGATTGATGAAAAGTTGTTTATGTGATTTAATAATTATTTTCTTATATTTTTAGCAATCCACATTTGAATGGAATGTATTCCAGTTAATTATATTTATATTTAATGCTGAAATTTCAAGTTAATGGGGAAAATCACATCAACCACCAATTCAATATTTCCATTGTTTGTTATTTTAAGCTATTTCATTCTAATGCTAACCAGATTCATTATTATATTTATAATATTGTCAATCTTTTTTTTATCAGGGTAAATTTTAATTGCTAAAAATAAAAATCACCTTACTGAATAATTTGGAATATCTGATTCAAGATATAAAATCCAATTTATCATATCTAAATCATAGATTTTGAAAAATGTATCTTAAAACAAAACCACAATACATGATAAAAAAGTTGGATTTCATAAAGGGTATTTTTAAATAAAAATGTAATTTTATATAGACTCTATGAATAATTATAATCATTTAATAAATACTAATTATTATTTATTTATATATATTCTATATAATTAACTTAATAAATTTCCAATAATTTATTTTTTTTAAATAAAAACATGTGACATTATGTAATTTTTAATAGTTTTCAGTTGAAACCCCATTTTAATGCTAAAAGCATAAATATTATAAAGAAAAAATATATTATTAATAATTTAAGTGGATAGAATATATATAAATAATAATAATGACATTTTAAACCATATTCAAAATTTAATGTTACATTTTGATTGAACACTATATGGAAAAGAATAACATTTTACATAAATATGTATTTTCACTATTAAAAAAAACCAAATATATTTTACAATATAAAAAAATATTAACCATAGTAAGAAATTGGTTTTCATATTTATGAAATTATTTATATTATTCACTGATAAAATTTGTGAAAACCAATTTTTCAAAAGAAAATGTATTTTTGAAGAATAAAAGGACATTAATAAATTTATGAGTGTATCGTTAAGAATAATTAATTAATTAATTATAAATGACTACGAATGTATTATAATTCATAATTTCATTATTATTTTTCATACATTCTAATTTGGCATATATCATATAAGGGTAACATTTTAATAATTATTTTTTGTTATTTGTTTCAGGCCAGATTTTATGTTTCTTTTACGCCATTAAATATAGTCTTTATTTTAAAAATATTATGAGGTTAAATTATCCCAATGATTATTAAAATTACTCATCTATATTTGAAAAAATTCTCTAACCCTAATGTTTTTTCCCTTCTATATACCTTGTTTTAAATCCCACAGTGTTAAAATTATTTACAAATATTACATTTGAAAATAGTGAAAAGGGAAGTACGAAGGTCATTTGGAATAAATAATTCTATGTTTCCAAGTAGTATAAAATTTTTGGGAAGAGAAAACAAGGAAATGGAAGAGAAAATTAACTCCAAAAGACTTATATTAGGTGACAAGAAACATGATCATGGGATTTTTAACCATAAAAAAAATAAATATATGATGGGCTAAAAGGAAACTGAATTTCTATGTTTGAAATGTTGTTAGATACCATTTCGGTTTCAAAATATTTTATCAAGAATTGTGGATTTATTTAACTACTTATAGAAAACACATGATGGAATATTCATAATTTTCAAAAAGGGCTTTATAACTTTTTATATTTAAACAAATTTTTTTTTTCTAAATTCATAGTGTTCATGATGATTTTTTCATGCATGTGTAAATAGAATCACAATATATGGATACCAAAACCACAAAAGACTAATAATACATTACTCCATTATTTACACATTTAACAATAAAAAAATTAGGGAATGTTATAATATTTAGCTAAAATTTTAAACTGTTATACTAAGAAAAAATATTTAATATTTAAAATTGAACACTAACAGTAAATGTTTAACATAGATCATTCAAAAAATTACTCAAAATATTGTAGACTAATAATGATATCTAAATATTATTATTTTTTTAAAACATATTATTCTATGAAAATTTAATATTTTTATGCAATTAATATCAATAACTCTTAATGTATCATACCAAAATGTAATAATCATCATGATATAATAGTCATTTAACAGATCAATTGAATCACCATAAAGTGACATTATGGTCATATATGATTCCAACTGTAATAAAAAATTAATTTTCAAACTATAATTCTATAATATTATTATTACCTTAACTATATAGGGTTTTTTAAATAGTGAGCATATTCTGAAATTACAATCATCACTAAATTTGAAAATATTTTTCTAAAAACATGGTTTTGTAATGGTTAAAATATTTTTTCCTATAATAATTTTATTAATTGATAATAATATTAAAGAAAAAAATTTAAATGCATTACTAATTAGTACTCCACATTGGCGTATGGTAGGTGATGCACTATTGTAACCCCTCAGTTGTGGGTTTCATCCCAATGGACTTGTTAGAGGTGAAAGATTGTCAAATGATTTTTGGGACATATTTTTTTAATAATTATATTAATATAATCATTATAAAATTATAGAAATATTATACAAATCTTCATGATTATCCGTTAAATATTTACCATTAAATGTGATCTCATGCAATTCATTTTATCAACATGAAAAATATATGAACCCATAATTAACATTATTTTAGTGATCATCATAAGAAAAAAAATCCAATACATTAAACCATATGGACACCCAAAGTAAAATAACTATTATTCGAATAAATATATTTCATATCATAAACATAAGGGTTATCTATACCCTATACATTTATCAAAACTCAATTAATACCTTCAAAAAATTATCATCTTTTTACCACTATTAATTTGTATTTAAAAAATCTAATAAATGCTTCAAAAAAATTTAAAACAGATCCTACTATAAAAAAATAAATAGGTGTTCCAAAATACACATAATATTAATAAAATTACACTTTATTATAAATTTGAAAACTCAATAAATAAAATCTTCCATCATTCAAATTCATTTTAAGCCATTAATAATATAACAATTAATATAAATTATCTCTATATGATATATAAATATCAACCAAAAAATGATTCATTCATCATAAAAAATAAAATAAAATATACCTTAAATATAGACATCACGATTTCAGTGATATCCACATTACTTTTGGATATGATGGAAATTTTCTAGATCATAAATGGTAATGTCCCTTGAGGAATTTCCATTTTTTCTCTAGTCGGTATCTTTTAGATTTTAAAATGAAATGAAAAATATACCATATAAAAATATTTTTTGAGAAAATGAAATGTGTTAAACAAGACCGACATTTTCTTATAGGTGATTTTATTACATATAAATATATCAAAATTTTCTGTAAAATATTTTATATTTATATTGATAACTTTTAATAAACACTCATAATAAAACATCGTAATCTTCAATAAACCAATAAAATTAATCCAAAAAAGTGGGGTCTATGAAATTAAACGTATAATAATCTATAAACATATAAAATCATTATTATACCTGTAACTATTAAGAAACCCTCTCTAAAAACAAACTAATCTATAATATTTTTCCAAACCCCTTCTTTGATACCAATAATAAGGACTAAGACAAATCAAAATAAATTCCAGTGTCTTTGAACTAGAATTATCTTCTAAAAATTTCCTGGACCATTTTAATTAAGAGTTTTATAGAATGCAAAAATGCTCTTACAATGTAAACCTATACATTAAAATTTGATAATTATTCATGTTATCCATATTTTCCCCGAATGGAAACCGTTTAAAAATAAATCATGGTTTTTCTTTATGGTATAACTTCACAATTTAAATATTGAACTATTATTTATCATATCTATTCCCTAAAAAGTAATATTTTTTTTATAATGGTGGTTTAACACAATAATATCATAATAGGGAATAAAATAAAGACAACCAGAAGTTCACTAAAAAATAAGATATCAAATATAATGCTAAATATTATCTTCAATGTTCTTTGAAGGTATAAGATAAAAAAATTTAACATGATCAAAATAGATAATATTTTCTCAAAGAATTCTATTAAAACACACAAAAATTATTTAATGCCCCAATTTCTGTAATATAAATAACCATATTTAATAAACCATTTAAAAACCATGTAAATTTCATAACAATATGTTAGACGTAAAAAATTAGCATAACCTAATGTATTATAGATATATAATGTGGCTCACCCTTCATATATGCTATATTAGACTCACATATGAGTAATAATGGGTATCAACACTTCATATAATCTATATCGGTCACACCAATGAGTTTTAATGGGGCTAGAAAAATTATATAAGATATATTGGGATCCTGATTGAGCTATAATGGGGATCAAACCTTCATATATGTTATATCGGCAAACCTGATTGATATAAAGATCAAGTACCATATCATGAATAAAAACATCATGCTTACACATTTTTATTAAAAAACTCATTGAGAAACTACATTAATATATTATGTAAAACAATTTCTGAAAAATAATTTTCATCAATTTAACAAACATTTTTTATAAACCAAAATGAATAGAATATGTTAATGAGGGTTTTTATTTGAATAAAATACAATTGAATTCATTTTCAAGGACGATGAAATTTCTATTTTAGAAGAACATAATTTTTAAAAAAAGATATGATATTTTTTATGTTGAATAAATCACATAAAATATTAATCAATATTTCTGATAGAATATTCAATGTATTCAGTCCCCATAATTATTTAAAAATTTCTCAATCTGCTTTTGTCAAAAATCATTCCATAAGTATTTGGTAAAAATAAATTAATAATATATTTTACTAGAATGTATCTTATATAAATCCTAAAAAATATCTCATTTTAAAAAATTAAGAGAAAATAGAAAATTAAATTATAAAAAATATTCATATCAATAAAAATATAATTATAATAACATTTTATAAAATTTGGACAAGAAAGACAATTCATTATAATAAAAATAATTAATACATATAAAAATAAATTTGTATGTTATTGATCCCATAATCATTTGTCCTAATTATCTAAAATTTATCTTAATATCATTGATAATAAAATTAGATATCATAGATACATAATTATGAACCTTTTCCACATATTTTTTATTGAATATTATCTTATGTAATTCTTTTAGAAACATTTATTTTATTTATGATGCTAAATTTTCTTTCTCTATGATCAGTCTTTTCATTTTTTCATGGTCGGTTCACTTCATCATATTTGTTGATGTTCATTTAAATTGGAATTATTAACAAAAAAATTCAATTAAATTGAATTCATGATAATAAATAATTTTATATCATCCCATATATCATATTTGTTTTCTGACATGTGGTTGATTCATTTAATACAATATTAATATTAAATGTTTAGTTTTTTTATTTTTTATCTGACCACCATGAATTTAAATCATTTTATTTAATATTATACATTCATATTAGTTACATAATAAGAATAAATATAAAAATTAAAATTTCAAAAAATTAATTTACCCATCATAATAGTCTTATGGGGATCCATAAATGTGGTAAGTGAATAGGAATTTCTTTATCTATATAGAATGTAAAATGATAAAATTTGGACTATGGTTTCATTTATATGAATTAGTTGAGATAATAAAACATACATACATAAGATATTCCATTATAAATAGAAAATTTTACTATGTACAAACTACTGGACTTATTATACCATTATTCAAGAATTTCGTTAAGAGAAATTAATCTAAGTAATGAAATTAAGAGATATTTTTTCCGAATGACGCCTGTTGAATATCACATCAGTTACGATACATTTAATAACAATGAATTTTAATGTTTTTTAGATATGTTTAACCTGGAGACAGGGAGAGTGGGGAGGAGAGGGTTTGGAATATATTTTAAAATCGTCAAGGATTGGGAAGGGCCTGCTGAGGATTAGTATTTTTATATGAGGATTATGGAATGAAGTGGTTAAATAATGATTATTTTCTATTTACATCAAACCAAATTTGAGTGAAATTAATTAAATTAAATTTTATTAGTAAAAAAATATACAATGGAATGTTATGGTTATGAAGAACATCACGCACTGATATAATGTTGTATATTTTAGGTGTTTTTTCTTATACCATTCATCTTTATCCCGATCCATTATGTTATACATAATGTGATAAATATGTTTTTACCATTGTAAATTTATTATGAATAAAAAAATAACCATACTACATGATTTAATAAATTATTATTAAAAATATTGAAATTTTTTTTACCAAATTCAATTCCAATATTTTTAATATTTAAATATAATACAAAACCCACAAGCACGATGAGAAACTATGTTTTCATGAATTATATTTCTGATTCCAAATATGTTTTTATATTTTATTTATGATAAATAATACTAATTGTATGAAACTAAAATAATATTTATTGATATATTGTATATAAATTAATTTTATAAAATTCACCATTAAGTATTATTATTATTAATTAAAAAGGAGAAACATGTTTCCATATTAAATGGTTTTTAGAAAAAGTACATTTTAAAAACAAAAATAAACTAATTCTAAAAAAAATGTAATATTGATTATAAAACAATTAATTTAATGGAATGTATATAAATAATACATATGTTACTAATGTTCAAATTAAAAACATAACGGGTATTTTCTGTTTCTAAATATATTGAAGTTATATGTCAGTTTTACGAAATATTTATCTTTCAATTTTCATTGAAAATCAATATATTCTGAAAATTTTCAATGATTCACCAAAAGAAATACCTGATATTATTATTGAAGAAATGAAATTAATTTTATGATATATTTTTTCTAAAATTTCTAATAATTATGTATAATATTCTATCATAAAATTCTTGAATTTGTTTTTTGAAAATTCAATTTTGATGAATCGAATGACAATATTAAAAATTTTAGTGATTATATTGAACGAATTAATTAATAATATAACAATGTGTATGTGAATTATATGTTTTTTATTATAATTAATACTATTCAAATATTTCTATTTAATTTATATGATATAATTGTAAAATATAAATGATAAGACTTATTCTATCATTTTCTCCTTGGTGTTATATATCATATATTTTCTCGAACATAGAATTTCCTTTTAAAATATTGATATATTTTTGAAATTCAATATAAATGTGATTCTAATAAACTAAATTTGATTAATAGTTATATAATTGAACTAATTTTTCTTTTAAACCAATTAAATATTTATTTAAACATTATAAATTAAATAATCTAAAAGAAAATTTTCAATTGAAATTTATTATTTATCACTATTAATCATGAAATTAAACATTTCTAAACATTCCCAAAAATTTATCAGAAGATATTTTTTTCATAATTATATTATAAAGATAACTCTATTATTTCAAATAGTTTTTGTAAAATTCTAAAATAATTATTTTATAATAATTGGTGCCAAAGGATAAAAAACAACATTTTAGAAAAATAATGAATTTAGGAATATATTTCGATTTATTCATATCTCTGGTTTCGAAAACCCATAATAATATTTTTAATAATTTAAATAAATATGGGTTTTATATTTTCTTTAAATCATTCAGAATATATATTTTTTAAATTTATATAGGATAAAAGTGTTCTTTTTCATAAAGATAGTTTTCAGAAAACAATTTCAATTATTTTAAAATGATTTTTATTTATATTTTTATTAAATTGGTCACAAAATAATTTATTTAATATTCCTGTGTAAACAATATATTTTCTCAATTTAGCCAACCCTATTCATACAAGACACTCTAATGATTTAGTGATAAATATATTTTTAATAATAATATTTTTTTAATATGTCACATTTTTTTTATTAATAATTTTCCAGAAAAATAAGTGAAAATGAATGTTTCACATAATAATTAAAATTGTAAATATTGAATTTATTTAAAAATAATAACTAAAATATTAGGGTATAATAAGAATAAATATATGGATGTATAATAAAGATACATAAATTTATAGTTACTTAAATAATGTTGAATGATTGATGATCACATTATTCGACAAACTAATTCTCTTAAATGTAACATTAGTTATTTTAATATTGAGTGGTACAATCATATCAAATATCTTCTTATATTAACCTTTTAAATCAAATGCTAAATATTATAAAATTTAATAATTTATGGAAATAATATAATATATGACATACATTGAGAATGTATTTATGAAATCAATAGATAATAATGGGAAAGAAAATTCATAAATTGAAATTTCTAATGATAATATTTTAAAATATACTTTTGAATTGAAATCCCACAATTTATTTTTTCACTTTATAGACTTTTTTAATATTTTAAAATTTTTATAACAAATAGGAATGAAATTGTAAATATTCTAAATTTTTTCTCAATTATTAATTCTCAAATAAAGTACATTGAAAATAATTTGGGTTAATTTACACAATCAGTTAATATATCTATAATTAGATTGAAGTATTATTATATGATACATTTTCTTCTTGTTATTATCTTCACAAATGAGCATTATTTTATATTATATGTAATAAAAGTGGTCATTAGACGTGTATATAATCTCTAATATATATGTAATCTTTGGAATATTTAGGATATATAATTTTATTTAGTTTATCCATTCAATAATGATATTTTTTATATATATGTTAAATTATATATATTTATTTTCATATTTCTTTGAACTATAATTTTTTTAGAAAAATAATTATGTTTCATTCAATTCTAGAAAATGTATTCATATTAGAAATGAAAATAAATTGTATATATATAGTGATTTTTTTTGACATTGGAATAAAAATTTCATCCAATATAACATAAAAAATGTGTAGGTTGTTATGTTTCATTGGGAGATATCAAAAAATTGTATGATCCATAGAGTAGGGGATGTATACAAAAATGTTGGGAATCTAATATAGAATTTTATTTTTTATAATATAGACAAAAAAACCCATTTAGTAGAGAAAAAATATTGAATGAGGTTTACTATATGTACTCTATGTGTGATAATTTTGTGACCACTATTTTAGTTGTTTTTCACAAGTTATTAGCCAAATAGATTCATAAATTTTAATGTATAGACATAAATATCAATATAATATAGATCATACATTTCCGTTATTTAAATATAAGTTATGTATTTGATTTAGAATATTTGTTTTTGTATAATTAAATGTTCAATCATAACATAGATATTTGTTGTAGGGACTTTTTTTATGATAATTTTGAGCATTAGTTTAACTTATCAGGATATTTTAATCATTACTAATATATTAAGAAATATATTTCTAGATTTAGACCTATTTTTTTAGTTTCAAACATTCTCGATTAGTAGTCAGAATATATGTTTATTTAAAAGATGAAAAAATAATATGATTCAAATTGAAACACATTTTTTTGTTTTAGTAAGATTACTACATTAATTTTTCATAATATTAAATTAATGGAAAAAACTTTTATTGAGTATGGAAATTTAAAACTATTTTGTCATTATAAAAACATGATAAAAATCATCCCATAACATCTACTCCAAGTGATATTGTTTTCAGATTTATAAATATTCATATTTTATGTTTTTCGTTTGGATAAGTGTATTAAAATTGAATTTTTAGCACCGAGTGCCACGGAAATAATGTCATAGTGGAATAGAGTAGTAGAGAAATCCTAATAAATATAACTTTATATTATACGAACACAAGACTTTATAAAATTGTTTGGATAACACATCAATATTTTATACTACACTACAAATGTATTTATACCATACCTAATCTCAATGAAAATTTATTAAAAATTATTATACCTATAGAAACTATGAAAAAATGACACATTATATTTTTCAAATGCAAAATGATAATTTTTGTGATCGTCCAGACCGTCATGGTCTACCCCTTTTCCAAAATTTGGATCATAAGGTTGGCATCTTAGTGGGTGCGACCAATCGGCATGCAACAGATCGGTGGGAGACCGATCATCGGGTGACCGATCGGTGCCCCAACGACTGATGTGACACGATCAATGTCTCACAGATCGGTGGGACCGATCGGTGTGCCACCGATAGGTGACTCAACGATCGGTGTGAGCAATCTTTGCAACCAATCAGTATGACCGATCAGTGTGTGGCATGATCAACCCCACCCGGCCTTGTTGGGTTTTTCTTTTGCATCTTCTCCTGTAACACCACTTTTAGGTCTTTTTAACCTTTTGGTAGTGGTTCAAGGCCATTTTAATCCCTTAATGATTGTTTAAATTCAAAAGTGTGGGCTCAACCTCATCGGACCTAGCTTTGTGTCCGCATATTATGATCCTCAGTTTATATAAAATCTTTTAAAATCATAGTCGTTACCACCTTTTTCCAATAGTAATCATTAAATAAAAATTAATCTCGTCGATTTTAAACACCCAACTACGTGGGGAACCACGATCCAACTTTAATGATGATCAAATCACCATATCCCGTAACAACAATATCTTATCTATATATCGCACGATAATTTCTTCTTCATCTTCTTCTTCCTTTTTGGCCGGCTTCCTTTTCTACCCAATGAATTTCGAGTCTCCCTTCTTGAGAGAAGAGGTTCACCTGTGCTGGACCCTTTTTGCTCACCCGTGGAGTCCCCGACGTTTTTGGCACGTGGAAAACTTCGATCCTTGGTCAACCATGAAGTGTTTTCCATTCGTCTCTCCTTACTATGTATCATGGGGGGTTGGAATTCTATTTTTTCTGTGGGGATTGATGAAACCAAACATAATTAAGATAATGTATGAACCATTAATTATTGAAGGGGTTTTGGTCGATGTTCTTCTGTATTCTTTTATGTTGATATGTGTTGTGAATTTTATGGTCTTGTGCTCACTGAAAATCATGGACTTTCATGGACATTCCATGCGTCCTAATGAACCGTTGTCTTTGGTGATGACTAAATAACTCTAAAATGGAAATTGTTTAGTTACATAAACTCATTTGGTTTAAATGGATGTTCATTAAAAACAAAAATCCGTGTGTTACCTCCCCGGTTAACAATCATAAAGAAGAACCTGATGAATGATGTACTTGTGTCTGGAAACATCCTTGTTCTGTCTTGGTCGAATGTTTGTTTGTTCTACTCGATGCTTATGGGGTGATGTTGATGGGAATGTGATCCTCTGTTGTGGTGCAATCGTTGGTTGTGAATCTGATGTTGTGTGGTGTTGTATCTCAGGGATTGGTTTGGTTCCATCACTTTGAGGGATCTCATTGATCCCTTTGATGTTGTGACTTTAGAATAGAACTTTGTGTGAATGATTGAATTTTTGTTTAGTTGTTTATATTTATCTAGCATGTGGTTGTGCCTGTTAGTTGCCCATTAGTGTAGAATTCACCCAAATGGGACCACGTGAACAGGGAAACAAGAATGGATGAAATGCGGAATTGGTTTTGGAGTTGAGTTGTGACTTGCCGCGAGTGATGTGCCTTTCTTTATGAACGCATATTAATGAGGGTGTTTTTATTAGGTTTTGGAGCCCCTAGGTTGGGATGAGTCCCTATTACCTATACATATATTGTATTCTTATGTTTCTTATTTGCTCCCCACCCATGTTGGGCACTTATTGGAGAACACCCCATTTCTTTAGGAGGGTGTTTTTTCCAACACTCCTATGAGTGGATGGTTATTAGCTCCTTTTCTTCTCCCTTTCCAAATTTTCCCACGACTCTTTGGTTAGGATATGACGGATTGAGGTCCATTATAGCCAATGATTCTTCGGGCATGGTTGTTGTGGTGGTTGACCTAGGTGTGTGCGGGCAGGTTGTTTCCAAATATTATTTTGTAAGAGGCCCATCTGTCTTCGGGTGTGGCAGTATTCGTTCGGTTTTTGAGGGTGGGACAGTGGTTTTGGCCCAGGTGTTTGCGGGCGAGATGCATGGTTGTGGCCCAGGTGTGTTTGGGCGGGGTGAGGATGAGGGATTGCAGTTAGAATGGCGGGATTAGTACGATGCATTGGATGTCATCAATAACTAGTGTGAAAGTGGCGTGGGGTACCCAAATATCTATGTGCTATTATTATACATTACTTGACATGCGTTATTTGGGGAGTGTGTCTTGGTGAGGCTTGGGTGGATAGTTTACCTTACTAGTTGTTTTGGTTATCTCTTTTTCTCACAGGGCATTAGAATTCCTCTCAACTTGTTCCCAAGTTCCTTTGGTTTTCCCTATTGAGTATACTTATATTCTCACCCTATGTATATAAAACTTCTTTTAGGTTTCCAGGAGGACTTCAAGGATCGTACGGGGCCGTAGTAGCTCGGACCTTGGGGTAGTTGCTATTGTCAATTTCCATTTTCATGGAACTTTACCGTTGCAGTTCTCGTGGATTGTATCTTTTACTATTCAACATTCATATTGGAATGGTTTCCTTTCCCATTACATTTACTTTCAGCTTTGGTCTTATCTCACGATCCTATAAAAATAAAAAGGGTAATGTATTACATCATGTGTGCGATTATATACCCTTGGTGATGGTCACACTCCGGGACCTATTGAAGGCAGGTCTCGAGGGTTCACTATCTCTCCTTCAACATAAAGAAAGAAGGGTTTGTAAATATACTATTACTTCTCTCCTTTTTGGTGAAGCATTGTCATGATAGAGTGGTATCAGTGGAAGGTTGAGAGATAAGATGGAATATGGGGTTATTCACATTGAGGATTACATGGGAAGGTAGGGAAACAATGTTGGGTGATCATGGTGTGTGAAATAGTCCAAGGAATACCAGCTTGGACAAAAGATTTACGACCCCCCATGATCCAATGCAAGGACTCTGGACCTACCGAACTACCAAGTAAGGATGCACTGATTGCAGGGTAGAGACCCTAGGGGAGGTACAAGCATCATAGTGACTTCTGTTCTTCTGTTTCATGGGAATTTTTGTGGTTTAAAATTAATAAGAATCTTATGAAAACTTAAGAACAATATTCTACACTACTCGGTCTTAGTCATTCCTTGTTTACTTTGCTGCTATGGCACTAGGTATATGACCATGAGTAGTGCAGACGATTGAGGCCCTGGAGGTTTCTTTGGCTGATCGAACGCAGTTTTACTGAGAGGAGGATGATTAGTGGAAGAGGACACCTCATGACTTTTAGTGGGAAACCCTTGGAAATTACAAGGGTTGTGTCTCAGATGTGCAGATAGAGAGCTAACTCGAGGAGCTAGTGATAGCTATCTGCTTTATTTAGGCTCCGACAGTGTTCTGGGTTCCTCTGGCCGTCAGCTTGATGTGGAGAGTAGCACGTCAGTGGTGACTCTTTATCTCGGGGAAAATAAGGAGGTTAAGGTTGCATGGGCTAACTTCGAGAGGGTGTTCTGGGCGGAAATCCTCTCTTCCAAAATGAAGGCTAAACAGAGGCAGGAGATTATCTCCCTCCAACAGGAGAGAAAGTCAGTAAGAGATTTGGGGATCAAGTTCAAGGATATTATTTGCTTTTCTATGGACCACATTCACGATTAGGAGTCTCAGGAGAGATGTTTGGAGGAGGCACTTCGACCCTCTCTTCAGTATGATGTTACACCATTCACCTTACCGATTACATAGAGGTCTATTAGAAAGATGAAGTGGGGTAAAGGACGCACACACTGGGAGGTGTATCACGAGAGGGGATCTAGTTGGTCTTGTGGAAAATGAAGGTAGTCAGCAGTAGGACTCCATCATCAAGACCCTCTAGGTTTCTAATAACAAGAAGCAGACCTAAGCAGTTCCAGTTCTGATCCCCCGGTCCTTGCCCTTTTGTTTCAGTAACAGGACCAATCTTCTTCATTTGTGGGAGCCATGGACACCTTTATAATCAGTGCTCAGACAGAGTATAGTACCCAGGGGGTGGGGAGGTTCATCGCCCACCTCAGCATTAGTAGTTTCCTACTGGAACCCTTCACCAACAGCAACAGGGAGAGCAGGCTCCCGCCCCTCCGAGACAAAACCTGGCTGGAGGAGGCTGACCCCAGGTCCCTCCTCTTGGACCTCGACTAGGGAATGATCGGGGAGGAGGCCGACAACCAAGATGTAGAGGAGCTGGGTGTGGTAAGTTTCATGCCGCAGAGGCAGCAGTTCCAGTAGGTCCAGAGGTCGTTTGAGGTACGATCAACTTTTTTAGTACTCTTTCCTATTCATTGTTCAATACAAGAGCTTCAGACTACTCTGTTACACCTAGTCTGGCACGTGCCCTGGGTTTAGAAGTCGAGATACATTCAAAGCCCCTGGTGCTGAGCACACCAGTCAGAAGTCTGAACGTCTCGTATTATGTTTTTCGAGGGTGTATACTGATGATATGGAAACATCAGTATTTCGGGTATCATCTACTGTTGCAGATACAACCATACGATGTCTTCCTAGGCAATTAATGGATGTTCACTGCATGTGCCATCATTGTATTCTTCCGAGGAAGGGTCATGTTTTCAGATTTGGTTTGTAAACATGTAACATTCATCAGCGAGTGGGGTGATCAGAAAAGAAGCAGACGAGAGGATCCCCTCCTTTCCCTATTGGCTGAACTATCATTGGAGTCGGTGGATGTAGAGATGGTGGAAGTCCTAGGGATCATCAGTGATTTTATTAATGTCTTTTATGAAGAGGTGGAAGCTCTACCCCCTCGATGTGATGTTGACATTAGGATAGACTTGTAACCTGGTGCCTATCCTATTTTGATGCCTCCCTACCGGATTACACCTTTTGAGTTGTGGGAGTTGCATACCCAGATTGATGATCTGATGAAGAAGGATTTTGCTCAGCCAAGTGAATCATCATGGGGTGATCCTGTCTTGTTTTCGAAGAAGGCTGATGGTGGTATAATAATGTACATAGATTATAGGACACTAAATCAGGTGACGGTCAAAAATCGCTAACCCCTCTCGAGGTTAGACGATATCTTTGACCAGCTGAGGGGAGAAGGATGGTTCTCAAAGATTGATATGTTTTCTGGATATCACCAAGTTATGGTAAAGGAGGGAGATGTATCCCAGAATTCCTTGAGGTGTATATATGGGAACTTTGATTTTGTGGCCATTTCGTTCAGTGTTACAAACGCTCTAGTAGTGTTCACAGGACTCAAGAACACCGTCTTCCCAGAATACCTGGATCGGTTTGCAGTTGTGTTTATTGACGACATACTAATCTACTCATGATCAAAGGAGGATCACATAGATCACCGGAGAATGGTTTTAGAGGTCCTCCAATGGCACCAACTCTTTGGTAAATTGTCCATGTGTAAGTTTTGGACGCGAGAAGTGCATTTCATTGGGCACGTAGTGTCTGAGCAGGGGATAGCAGTGGACCCATCGAAGGTCGAGGTAGTTTTTTCTTGGGTAGAACCCAAGAGTGAGACAGAAGTTCGTAGTTTCCTAGGTCTATCAGGTTACTATCGGAGGTTTGTTCCCAACATCTATCAAGTTGCATCACCTTTGACATCCATGACCATGAAGGGCCAGGCTTTCATGTGGAATGGAAAGTGTGAGGTGGCCTTCCTTTATTTGAAGAAGATGTTGGTAAGTTCCTCAGTGTCGTGGTTACTAGAAGAAGTGGTGGCGTATAAGGTGTTCAATGATGCTTCAGTTCTAGGCATCATATTTGTGTTGATGCAGCATCAGGGGGTGATCTCTTATGGGCCTAGGAAGTTATGCCCCCTTGAGTATAACTATGCTACCAATGATCTGGAGCTTGAGGAAATCGTGTTCGCACTAAATTTGTGGTGGAATTACCTCATTGGGGAGGGCTTCATGGACTTTCCCGATCATAAGAGCTTGAAAAATATCTTCTCCCAGCTAGACCTAAACTTGTGGCAGCGTAGGTGGCTGGAGTTCTATCGGTTCTATGACTTCGAGATTTCCTACACCTTTGAAAAGGGAAATGTGGTGGCCAATGCCTTGAGCAGGAAGTCGTAGAAGGATGCAGTATGGGAGTCGGCAGATACTTGGAGGGTGATGGATCAGTCTTATCTGTTGCAGCAGGGAGAGGATTTATAAGGGGGAGACTCAGAAAGAGAAGTGATGCATGACCAGGTTAACCAAGATGATGCTCTGAAAGGGTGGACTGAGGATGTTCAGAATCAGGTTCATTTCCGAGAAAAGTTGTATGATCCAGAGGAGATGCACGAGAGAGATCTTAGTGAGTTCCACAACTAACCCCTAGCGGTGCACCCATGAGTTTGAACGATATACCGGGGATTATAGGAAACAAATAACCACATCATATATATGCTCCTACTCAGTAGTAGAGATGACATAAGAATTCCCATGATCATTAATCATTGGTCTTTGATGATTATTATTACCCTTAAGTACATGATGATTTGTTCACTATCTTTCATAGTTCCCTTTCTCTAAATAGTTGAAGCATTGATCCATTTTTTGTGTAATTGTATCCTCCGTAACATTTTACAACATGACCATGTCTCTTAAACATTACTGAGCATTGCAACCTTCTCTCCCACACATAAATAATTTCACTATAATATTTGGGAAATTACCCCGATAATTTTTATAACATTTTTTATATTTTGGTGGTTGAATTTTATTTCCACCCAACTCATTAGACCCTCTTGCAATGTCTTTTTTTCATATCATCTTTTCTAAGGGAACATTCTATAAAAAGAATATTCATTTTGAGATAATATTGAATAAATATTTTATTACTCACAATGTATTTAATTATAGTGCTTTTAAAATATGTGGTTATAAACCACCAAATAATCTATCAAATATTTCTATCATTATTGATAAGAAATATTAATGAATACCTTTACATATTTGTCAATGTTTCATCCATGGCCATGAGAAATTCAACATCATTTTTATTAATATTTATGGACTCTCTATCTATCAACTCAGGATGAGTATGAGAGAAATACATATTATGAAATATTATCTTATTGTCTTCCCACTCAATCTCATCAATTTTGGTCATAGTCTTGGTGTTCCTAATCAATTCCCACTATGAGATTACCTCTATATAGAGATGATAAAGGTCCATAGTCACATTCCCCACCTTAAAATGACGTAGAGTATATTTATTCTTTATTTATTCGATCCTCTATTATCTGAAGAGTTGATCATAATATACATTGAATGATGGTGGTTGTGGTCCCATATATATCTCGACATCCAGTTTCTACCTCTTAGGTAAAGTAGGATGTTTCCCATTATTTTGATTATTGTTAAAAGACTGATATAGATTTGTAATAGTAACATTGAAATATTGATATACAACACCCAAATGACTAGAGATTTTGTTTGAGAAGTCACTACATTATCCCTCGTATGTGTTGTGGAATTGAGCTCATATAGTTCCTACCATTTTTAAAAATTTAAAATTTTTGGAAAATAAATATTCAATATGTTGTTAATAAATAATATATTACATTGTACAATAAAGACTAAATCATTATATTATGGGATCCATATTATTATCATTTTAATAATACAATTATTAATGGATGATTTAATATACATAGACTCACACTTATGGTTTTCACAATGTTTATATAATCCAAATTCTAAAATTAACTAAATCGTTCTCTGATACAAATTATAGAGACTACCTATCTTCTTACTTTAATATTAGTTTTTTAAATTATAAATCATATAATTTTATAACAAATATTGGATCCGAAGGTCTATTGCCTTGGTAAAATTTGGCCCATACACAACTCTGACATAAAAAAACATTTATTTAATTCCCCCTTATCTAGATTCTTAGTCTCTCTCTTGTTGTATTTATTACAACTATTCCATTATGTATATTAATCTAAAATGGGTGATATAAAATCTTTGTTAATGCATGAATAGTAAACATAAATCATGGTTGTGAATAAACATAATCATCATCATTATCATCAGAGGAAATACTAGTCAATGACACTGAATTTGGAAATAAATAAAAATCAAAATTGACGTCTTAGTGGTCTAGTAACACACATAGATATGATCCATGACATTATCATTTTCACCATTGTTGAACTCTTTTTAATCAGATACATCACATTAACCAATAAATTGGGTCACTATGTTGTCCAGGAAAAACCATCACATCATATCATTTTAATAGGATATATAATTTTGGGAACATACATCCCATCATAACATTTACATAATCATGCATGAAAAGTTGGTCATATATCAATCTTGGAGATAATATAACCAATGAAATGAAATGGGTTTCATTTTCATAATGAATACATTCAAGAAATTTGGGGATCACAAATGAAAATTGTAATAACATTATTTCCATAATAATCATCAGTCTTGAGTGGAGAAGATACAATATCATTAGAAGTAAATGATATATTTTTTGGAAAGAAGTGTTATTTAGGAAAAATCATTTCATTTTTCAAAATCATAGACTATAAAATTGTATATCCAGAAAATAAAATGGATGGATAGGGAAACTCAATTTTTGGACCACTAATAAAATATGTATTCTAAAAGTGGATTGATAGAAGGAAACACATAGAAATAGAGTTAGGTTCGAGAATCCCCATACATTATATAAGATTTCATTATTCACACTAATATCTTGAAAAATTAAATTAATCTAATTACATAACATATATAAACGTTTTAATCATGAATATTATTCATTATTATGTTATTGAGTTTATTTAAATGATTTTGATGAGTTATAGAGTTTAATCTCATTATTTTTAATGTTTTTTTAGTGGTTTTCATTATTAGATCACATCTATAAATGAATTGATGTTCATTTATAATGGGAATTAATATATAGAATTGTTATTATATTTTATTTATTAACATATATAATATTATATGATCTTATAAATAATTTTTTATATGGTATGACGATTACTTTTATTTACAAGTAAATTATAATCTTTTTAGGTTACTTTTTTTGGTTTTCAATCATAATGATCACATTTTTTAATATTTAATATTATGTAAATATGATAGTTCCAAAACATAAAATTGTTGATAATGTAACATTTAATATCATTTTCGAAAAAATTAGTATTTTTATGACCATCCATTAAGGTGTTATAGGAAAATGAGACTACAATGTCCATGGTTGTGTAAAATTAACACACCACATACGATATTTTTATGTTTTGAATATAAAATAAAAGGGAAGAGTATTTAAGAGGAATTTTTACTTTGATATAAAAATATATTTAATATAATATATATTGAAGTCATCATTCCTAAAAGATAGGTGGGGAGAGCATAAGATATGAAAATATATGAAATTGAAATGAAATAAAAAGAAGTTTGTTCTGCCTATTGAAATAATCATCATTAGAACCACTTTAGAGAAATGTGTTTGGTCTTTTAGATTGACCATGACCGCCAAGAAATGGGTTAGGGGAATGGGATAATTATAGGATAGATCTTAGACTGGGTTCAAATCATTGATGGTGTGGGGAGAAGATGTGTTGGGGGTTGTATTTATTGTGGAGGAGAGGGATGTTTTCTCATTATATATTCATTATTTTATTATTTTTTCTCAATACTATGAAATGTTTTAGTATTATCAATATATATATTAAAATAATGAATGGAAAATTGATATAATGGTTTATATATCATCGAGAATTCATTTAATAGTTCACTTCACATATATTGTATGTCAACCTTAAATTAATGTATATCAATATTCAGAAAAAAACAAGTATTTTAGACAAATATAAAAAAATTAAACCATAATATTTTTCAATTTTTAGAATTAAAAAATATACACACTTTTATGAATAAAATTTTTTATGTTTAAAAAATATAATATTTAATTAATATAATCAAATATAAGGAAAATATTGATTTTAAAATTATAATTGATTTTATAAACTGTTGAAAATTTAATTACGGTCTCATAAAATTATCAGATAATAATAATACCATAAAATATTAATTTCTAATTACAATTAATGAATTAATGTTTTCTTTTAAATCATTATATTAATTATAAAATATCAATTAAATATTTTTGATTTACAGAAATACCAATACTTAATTAAAAATTTCTAATAAATTTATTTTCATATACTATGATATAATTATATCATATTTCCATTTTTAAGATAAAAAATTAATATATAGTATCTTTTGTGAGGATACTGTTTTATTAGCTGGTTTACTATTCATAAGGGGTATGTTAATATTCCAGTGGTCATGTAACTATTCCATTGGTATAAGTTCATTAACTCTCAAAATTAAAAATTTTTCAATTCATTCTTCATTTATTGTAACACCCCGAGATTTTATGAAAAATATTTTTTTAATTTCATAAATGTCTTGTGTTGTATGCTACACAAATATTACCTTGCGCTATATGGAACACCGTATTAGTTTTCAGTATACACAACACTATTCTTGGATCGTGTTACACACAATTTTGATAATAGTTATTCTACACAACATTGAGTATATATATATATATATTCAATGTATAAATGAAATATGGTTGGATTTTGTTATACAAAAAAACTAAGGATACATTCACAACACACAACCCTGACTAGGCTTGCATTACACGCAATCACGACCTTCCACGATAGCATGTGTTTTACGCAATACCGAGTTTTGCTAAACAACGATATGCTATTAAAATATTATTAAAACTACCCGTTATGAATAGTAATACCCACTTTGGGAAAATTTTATAAAATTTATTTTAGTAAATGGACTTAATTTTTGGATTCAGAATATCGAAATTAGACTAGGGTGATATTTTGGTACTTTTCTGAAAACATTCAATTTTTTATGAATAATGAAAACACTGGGTTACTATTTAAAAACCGACATCTTATTTAAATAATTATTTATTTTATTTAAATTTATTTGAGTTCAAAATTGATACATAATACCTATATAAGTTCAATGTAATTCATTGGAGTAATTTTATAATAATTATAGATATATAAAAATTTCATTAAACTTTTCATCGTCTTTTACCCACCTCCTAGGAGAAGTTGCAAATTTACATAAAACATAGTTTAACCAATTTTGTGAATGGAATTTCAAAAATCTGAGAGACACGGTTGATGTAGGTAAGTAAAATTTGGTTCAATGAGATGAAAATAATTTTTGGTGAATAGTAACTTTTTACTTTTTTTACCACGGTTAAAGGTAAATAGGGTAATTAAGGGTAAAAATGATATTATTATTACCATAACAATGTCCTAATTCTATTGGATAAGTGTAATTCCACCAAAAACAACCTTAGTAATAAAATATGACCATTTAGGCCCACATTGATTAGATTAGGACATTTATTATTAATTTATTTAAGGACGGGTTGAAATAGTTAAAATCAAAGTTTAATAAGTAAATCATTTTTAATATAGTGTAAATCATAAGATAAATTCGACTATAAATATTAATTAGAATACTAAAACGATTTACTAATTAATGGTATTTTACTTATTAATTTTAGACATTAAATAATTTAATTTATTTATGACACAAAGAGGATGCAGTAATTATCTTATTAATGAAATATAGACATAAATGATTTTATAAATACCCAAATAAATGTAATTTTAGACTTTTTATGAATTACACTAATTTTATAGGTTAATATGACATGTTAGTATTGATTTAATTAACATTTTTCGAACTAATCATTCTATTATGATTTTCACAAAAATCAATTACTAAATAGTGTCAAAATTGACATAAAATTGTTTTTAAAACAAATATTATATTATTAATTGTTATTTTTTCCTAAAAATCTAATATTTGTCCAAATTACTTAGATAAGGATATATATACTATTAATAACCAACTTGGGGTTTTTTAGATTCTTATAGTATGTTTATTAACCTTATAATGTAAGAACACAAAAAGACACGGAAAAAGTAAAATTATCTAACTTAAAGTTAAATCTAAATCATAAGGTTAAAATAGTAAACTAAAATTGTCCAAATTCTATTGGATGAGAATAATTCGACCCATCCCCACCATAGCTTCTATATAAATCAATTTGGATCTATTTTAAACCGAATATGTCTTTATAATAAAATAATATTTTTAGTTTTTCCAAAGGTGCCCCTCTCCTCCCTTATAAAAGGGTGCCTCCTCCCTATCGTCCTCACAACACATTGAGCCTTCATGCTCGGAAAAAACTTGCCAAATTATCTTCTCCAATTCCCTAAAAACATCGTATATGTCCTGGTCTTCTACAAAGACCAATTTTAGTACCCTAAGAGGAGGACTCAAAGAGGCGCTTCAAAGAAGAGGTAATGTCCGTTACCGATTCTTTCAACTTTATTTCTTCTTCCACTTCTTCTTCAAAGGTTGTTTAATTATGAAGTAATAACATCCGTATCACTCATATATGGATAATTTATTATATGTATGAAACAACCCTATTTCACCATCTATCCATCCTACGGAAAACGAAGTCACCGCACGTCCGTACGTACGGAATACCGTCTCCACGCCGTGGTGTAATCTATTTTCCACCACCACCTTACTTGGATGGGTATAATGGTGTAAATAATAACTATATATGATTATTTTAAAGTGATATTGATTCTTAAATAGTATACATACACTTGAATACAATTCCACGATCATGAGAATGATATCATCGCTCGTGCGTACGTACGAACTACCGTCTCCATGACCCGATGAGATTCATTCTCCACATTAACCATTCATGAATGATTATAAAGTATATATAAGTAATCATGAAATATATGTCATAATAATGACACTGGATTTATGTGTATATATATGTATGTCATATACATAATTCCATTCAACTCAATAAGGAAACGAAAATAGCGTTCATGCGTACGTACAACCTACCGCCTCCATGAACGGTGTATTTCTTTCCATTTACTGATCTATTATATATATGTATATTATGAATATATATTATATATAAATCATGTTTTATATTCTAGAATTAATAAATAATCATCTAAGTAATCATATGAATAATTACAAGTCAAAATACGCACGACAAATGAAACGATTTTACCCAAAACGCTTTTTAACATAGAATTTACCAAAGAACGGGAAAAATAAAGTCATAAGTGAACCATATATGATATCATAACAATGAGTATGATTCTGGAGTAATTCAATGACATTATTTAAATAATTATACTGGAGGTTCGGACACATACGAAGCAAATCATACCTAAGGTAAGGAAAAATATAACAATCTCAATTTTATCCGAGATTTTTTATACTTTGGTATTTACTGGGCTGTATTTTATCATCCACATCCTTGTTTCCTCAATATGTAATATTTATATCCTTATACAATAGTTTAAATCCAATTTTACCCTTCGGTGAGTTTTTAGTAAAAGATATGAAACAAATGTTTTTTCGTTTTTCGTACGAGGTACTTTTTGACTTTTCCGAAAAAATTATGAGAAGAATGTTATTTTAACTTATACAGCATGAATGTATTGTTAAAAAATCATTTCTAAGAATCATAATTTACATGTTTTCAAGTTTATTTCTAATCAACTTCTTTTAGTTTAAAATTTTATGACATGTTAAGAAAGGAGAAATGTTTTTGATGTAGAAAGGATATTTACCTCAAGAATGGAGCTCAAGTGTTTTATCAAAATAATTTTCCATCTAAGATAATATAGTGTTCGGTTTCTATCCCTATTTTTACATTGATTTGATTATGTTATGATGGAATTAGTTTTATGATGCCCTTTTATCTTATATGGATTATGTTATGATGGCTTGATGTTTAAGATTTCCATTTTTATTACATGGGTTATGAAATGATGTATGATTTTTTATTTTGTGGCACACATAATAATGGTATCATTATGAGATGGGTGGGACCTATATCTCCCTCCAATGCATTGGGTAATGATTTTATATCTCATGAGATAAACATGGCTGGAACGGCAGGTTAAACCGGTTCAGTGAAACAGGACTGAAACGAGGAGTGAACTCGGTTCAGAAATGGACTTTGTCCACTAAGATAGTCTTTGCAATGAGTCTTGACTGTTAAGAAATGTTTCTCTATGATTATGTGTGTATGCCTCAGAGTTTCATGTTTTCTGTTATGATTATTGGGATTACATTTCACTACTATGATTTATCGCATGTTATGATATTATGATCTCTTTTTCAGGGTAGGATTTCCAAAATGTTATGTTCTTATGAATATGATGTGATTGATATTTCTTTTGTTTACCTTTACTGAGCATTTGAGCTCACTCATTTATGTTTTATTTTGCCCAGGATATAAATAATGGTTTTAGGTAAAGGAAAGGAAGATCTTTATGGGAGATCTTGAAGATCTTTCACCACGATTAGAAGATTATATTCTGAGTTTCCAAATACACTAAACTATTATGGTCCTTGTGTGTGTGTTTTTGTTATGTACTAAGTTTCCGCAAAAGTAATGTAATGTCTATTTATGTCATGTTTCAGGTCTCTACAGTCGGTATCAGAGGAAAGGTTTAGTCAACCATTGGAAACTAGGATTCAAAAACGTTAGTGAGATCCCTAGAGATATTTCTAAGGTATGTCTAGGGATGTCCCTAATGATAATTATACGTATATGATATAGTCCTAGAACTACGGTAACGATCATAGAATTTAACCTAAGATGTTAGATATTGAGGGTGCTCCCCCTTTACTATGTTGTTTTCTCTAGCATGATTTTTTCCTCACACACTATTCTTTTTGTGTTTTAGAAAATGGCTTGAAATAGCCAGATTCATGATAATGGAGGATATGACAGACAATGGAATGATATTCTTCATGAGAAACCAAATGAAACAAGATTTTTAAGTCCAAACATCATTATTATGCCTAATCAGCAATATCTTAATATGATCAATAATCTCAAATTTGGTATGTTTCCTGACTCAGATAATAAGAGAAAGATGGAGTTTCATGATGATCATAGAGGAAAGAAAGTTCAATTTCCCTCATGTAAATCATGTGGGAAGAGGCATCGGGGAGATTGTTTCAACGGAACTGGAAGTTGCTTTGGGTGTGGAAAAGGACACAAAGCCAGTAAGTGCAAAGGAAAAGGTTCAGTTAACACCATGGATGAGGATAATGGTATTACTATGACATCAACAAATGGTTAAATGTTTTAAAAGTGGAATGTACGGGAATTATGCAAACCAATGCCCTAAGGGAAAGACTCATGAAGAGAATCAGTACGGCCATATGGGTATTATTTATGATGATGATGATGAAGAGACTACAAATGATATGTGACATGAAAGAATTGTTGATGCACGGTCAATGGTTTAAGAATGTAGTGGAGTGATTACATGTTTATCAAGTGTAATGGTTTATAAGTAATCACATTGTACTATAGAATAAAGACACATCTAAGGATTGTTACACTGTTGTCTTTCCTTGAGTTTTGAAAGTGTATGATTATTGGTACCAGTATCCATGAAAGGTTATTCAGATATTTTTTGAATGTAGATGATATGCGCATAATGAAGGGATAAGGAGAAAATTAAATGTTTGATAATATTCATGAGCTCATGTCTTATATAAGGAGAAGGTTATATCATGGTTTGAGTATATAGAATTTTTGGATTTTGGTTTGTGGAAAGAGTTAAATTTTGACATCATTCATGTTTTTACTAAGTTTTAATGGGTATTAATTTTTCAATAGAATACATTATTAAGGTATTCACATGATTTGAATGTGACCAACAAGATATATGGGGGATAAATGATGGTATTCACATGATTGGTTGATGAAATTTCAAGTAATATTTTTCTTTATACTATGAGCTTGGACCGAATTATTTTAGATATGCCTAAATATTGGAATGGATTATGTTGGACATACGTTAGTATTGTTTAAGGATTGAATTTTTTTTTGATATTATTGATGGGATGTTATAGTAATGTAGTTTTAGAAAAAGGACAACCTGAAGGATGAGTGACAACCCATTGCATCAGACAAGGCTGTGACAATCGAACCCACAACCGAAGTGCGATTGGACTTTATCGCCTACCACTGGCCTACAGGATGTCCCTTTTTAGTAGAAACTATTTGTATTATATTAAGCAGTATGATATATGAAGTATAAGTCCATTTTAGGAACTATATATGACTAATATCACTATAGATGGACTTATGTATTTTTGATAACTTTTATAACCTTTTCTTTGAGATAGATGGAATGACCCATCATTCTATCACATGAGCTGCTAACACTTCATGAATGAAAAATTCAACTTCAATTCTTTAAGAGATGAAGTGGAAATTTTCCAAAGAACGAACAACGGTGAGACTGTACTAAAATCACAAAAGTATTTCTTCTATTTCGAATTTCATCATATTTAGGGAAATGATCTTGAAAACCAAACATGTTGTCCTAGTGCCCTTATATCTAATGAATCAGATGGTACCTTAGATCATCGCAAATCTATGGCTTTATGATTGTTGGCTATTTCACAGCCATGTTCTCTACCACTATCCATCAGAACTTGATGGTTAGATTTTTCTTCCATATCCATATTTTCACCTATGTTATCCTACATGGAAACCCAGTGATATGTTAATTTGGGTAACTGTTACATTAAATACTTTAGTTTTTAAAGACAAGTTTTGGTACTCCTTTTTACAATGTGAGTTTCTATTAAACAAACATTAGAGTAGTAAACCATTTATAACCCCGACGAATTTCGAGGGAGAAATTCATTTTAAAGGGGGTAGAATGTAACACCCCGAAATTTTATGAAAAATATACTTTTAATTTCATTAATGTATTGTGATGTATGCTACACCAAGATTACCTTGCGCTATACGCAACACCGTATTAATTTGCAGTATACACAACACTATTCTTTGATCGTGTTACACACAATTTTGATAATAGTTATTCTACGCAACATTTATTATATATATATATATTCAATGTATAAATGAAATATGGTTGGATTCTGTTATACGAAAAAATGAAGGATTCTTGCACAACACACAACCCAGACTTGGCTTGAATTACACGCAATTGTGACCTTCCACGGTAGCGTGTGTTGTACACAATACCGAGTTTCGCTAAACAACGATATTCTATTAAAATATTATTAAAATTTGCCATTATGAATAGTAATACCCACTTTTTGAAATTTTATAAATTTTATTTTTGAAAATGGAATTTATTTTTGGATTCGAATAACGAAATTACCCTAGGTTGAAATTTTGGTATTTTTCTAAAATCTTTCAATTTTTGATGAATAGTGAAAACACGGGGTTACTATTTAAAACCCGACTTTTTATTTAAATAATTATTTAATTGATTTAAATTTATTTTAGGTCAAAATTGATACATAATACCTATATATGTTAAATTTAATTCATTGTAGTAATTTTTTTATAATTTTAGATATATAAAAATTTCATTGAACTTTTCACCGTCTTTTACCCACCTCCTAAGAAAATTTGCAAATTTACATAAAACATAATTTTACCTCTTTTGTAAATGGAATTTCTAAAATCCAAGAGACACGATTGATGTCATTATGTAAAATGTGGTTCAATGAGATGAAAATAAATTTTGGTGAATAGTGACTTTTTATTTTTTTTACCACGTTTAAAAGTAAATAGGGTAATTAAGGGTATAAATGATATTATTATTTCCCTAAAACATGTCCTAATTCTATTGTATAAGTTTAATTCGACCAAAAACAACCATAGGAATAAAATATGACCATTTAGGCCCACATGGATTAGATTAGAACATTTATTATTAATATATTTAAAGAAGGGTTGAAATAGATAAAATCAATGTTTAATAATTAAATCATTTTTAATATAGGGTTATACATAAGCTAAATTCGACTATAAATATTCCGTATAAATCTTAAAATATTTCCTAAATAATGTTATTTTATTTTTAATTTTTGAACATTAAATAATTTAATTTATTTATGACACAAAGATGATGAAGTAATTATCTTATTAATGCAATATTTCCATAATTGATGTTATAAATACCCAAATAAATGTAATTTGAGACATTTTATGAATTAAACTAATTTTATAGGTTAATATTACATGTTAGTGTTGATTTAATTTACTTTTTTCTAACTAATAATTCTGTTATAATTTCCACAAAAATCGATTACTAAATAGTGTCAAAATTGACATAAAATAGTTTTTAAAACAAATATTATATTATTAATTGTAATATATTTCCTAAAAATATAAAGATTGACCAAATGACTTAGATAAGGTTATATATATTAATAATAATCAAATTGGAGTTCGTTTGGCTTCTTATAGTATGTTTATTAACCTTATAGTGTAAGAACACAAAAAGACACGGTAAAAGTAAAATTATCTAACTTAAAGTTATATCTAAATGATAAGGTCAAAATATTAAACTAAACATTTCTAACTCTATTGTATGAGAGTAATGCGACCCATCCCCACCTTAGCATTGAAATAAATCAATTTGGAGCTATTTAAAACTGAATATGGCTTTATAATAAAATAATACATTTAGTTTTTCCAAAGGTGCCCCTCTCCTCCCTTATAAAAGGGCACCTCATCCCTCTCTTCCTCACACCACATTGAGCCTTAAACCTCGGCCAAACCCTAAAAAATTATCTTCTCCTCTCCCCTAAAAACATCCTATAGGTCCCGGTCTTCTTCAAAGACCAATTTTAGTACCCTAAGAGGAGGGATCAAAGAGGCGCTTCAAAGAAGAGGTAATGCCCGTTACCGATTCTTTCAAGTTTATTTCTTCTTCCACATCTTCTTCTTAGGTTGTTTAATTATGAAGTAATTACATAAGTATCACTCATATATTTATATGTTATTATATGTATGAAACAACTCTATTTCACCATTTATCCATCCTACGGAAAAAGAAATCACCGCGCGTGCGTACGTACGGAATACCGTCTCCACGCCGTGGTGTAATCTATTTTCCACCACCACCATACTTGGATGGGTATACTGGTGTAAATAATAACTATATATGATTATTGTAATGTTATATTGATTCTGAAATAGTATACATACACATCAATAAAATTCCATGATCATGAGAACAATATCATCGCTCGTGCGTACGTACGGACTACCGTCTCCACGACGCAATGAGATTCATTCTCCACGTTCACCATTCATGAATGAATATAAAGTATATATAAGTAATAATTAAGTATATTACATAATAATGATACTGTATTTATTTGTATATATATATGTATGTTATCTACTTAATTCCATTCAACTAAATAAGGAAATGAAAACAGCGTTCATGCGTACGTACGGCCTACCGTCTCCATGAACGGTGTATTTATTTCCATTTACTGATCTATAATATATATGTATATTCTGAATATATATTATTTATAAATCATGTTTTATATACTATAATTAAGTAATCATGATCTATGTGATCATATGAATAATTAAAAGTCGAAACATGGACAACAAATGAAACAATTTTACCCAAAACACTCTTTAACATGGAATTTACAAAAGAACGGGTACAATTAAGTCATAAGTGAACCATATATGATATCATAACAATGATTATGATTCTGGAATAAGTCAATGACATTATTTAAATAATAATATAGTAGGTTCGGACACTTATGAAGCAAATCTGACCTAAGGTATGAAAAAATATCACAATCTCATTTTTATCCGAGATTGTTTATACTTTGGTATTTACTGGGGTGTATTTAATCATCCACATCCATGTTTCCTCAATATGTAATATTTATATTCTTTTAAAATCCGATTTTACGCTTTGGTGAGTTTTTAGTAAAAGATATGAAAGGAATCTTTTGTCGTTTTTCATAGGAGGTACTTTTTGACTTTTTTGATAAAAGTACGAGAAGAATGTTTTTTAACTTATACGGCATGAATGGATTTTTAAAAAATTATTTCCAAGAAGCTTCCTTTACATGTTTTCAAGTTTATTTTTAATCAAAATATTTTAGTTTAAAATTGTATGACATGTTAAGAAAGGAAAAATGTTTTTGAAGTAGAAAAGATATTTTCGTCAAGAATGGAGTTCAAGTGTTTTATCAAAATTATTTTCCATCTAAGATAATATAGGGTTCTGTTTCTATCCCTATTTTTACATTGATTTGATTATGTTATGATGGAATTATTTTTATGATGTCCTTTTATCTTATATGGATTATGTTATGATGGCATGATGTTTAAGATTTCCATTTTTATTACATGGGTTATGAAATGATGTATGATTTTAGATTTTGTGGAACACATAAGAATGGTATCATTATGAGATTGGTGGGACCTCTATCTCCCTCCAATGCATTGGGTAAAGATTTTATATCTCATGAGATAGACATGGTTAGAACGACAGCTTAAACCGGTTCAGTGAAAAAGGACTGAAACGAGGAGTGAACTCGGTTCAGAAATGGACATTGTCCACTAAGAAAGTCTTGGCAATGTGTCTTAACTAATAAGAAATGATTCTCTATGATTATGTGTGTATGCCACAAAGTTTCTTGTTTTATGTGATGATTATTTGGATTAAATTTCACTACAATGATTTATCCCATGTTATGATATTATGATCTCTTTCACAGGGTAAAATTTCCAAAATGTTATGTTCTTCTGAATATGATGTGATTGATATTTCTTTTGTTTACCCTTACTGAGCATTTGAGCTCACCCTTTTATGTTTTCTTTTCCCCAGGATATAAAGAATGGTTTTAAGTAAAAAAAAGTAGATCATTATAGGAGATGTTGAAGATCTTTCACCACGATTAGAAGATTATATTCCGAGTTTCCAAAGACACTAAACTATTACGGTCCTTGTGTGTGTGTTTTTGTTATGTACTAAGTATTCCACAAAAGTAATGTAATTTCTATGTACGTCAAGTTTTGGGTCTCTAAATTTATAATGATTTTATATTGTTTTATAAGTTAGTTAATGTGATTTATAAAATATGAAATAATTAAAGGAATTGTATATTAATTAATAAAATTTTGGGTCATTACACCTTATTATTGCGTTCAATTTTTTTTTGAAAAACAGGGACAAGTAAATAAATTTTAAATTAAAATATTTGGGACCATTAAAATGGTAATTCACTAAACACATTATGGATTAATTATATTTATATGATGTGTTTTCTAATTATTTAGATATTTATATCTCTTAAATTTTGGTATTCAAAACCATATGAATTTCAACCTCATAATTTTTTAAATACATGGACGGTTTTACAAAACAATATATTAAAATGCATTATGTTATAATGAATTATATTTTATTATATAAAAAAGCATCATCCATGATAATTCAATTATTTTATAAAATATTATTTATGATCATCACTTATATTTAATATTATATAGACATAAGGAATATATGCAGAAAATAATAAACAATTTCAATCAATAGTTGTCCATAATCTCAATGATTGAATGATTTATATTGTTATACACATCAATTTCATCTACATTCTTCATTATTTATGTTATTTCATTGAAAATAAAATCAGTTTCTCTATTTGTAACAACTTTTATCTAATTATTGAGTAATCATAATTTTTTTACAATGGAACAATATTTTCTAAAGAAACCATACATTAAATACATACTAACAACCAATGTCATGGATTAAACATTTATATGATCTTGATAATTTAATATATATATATATATATTGAATATTTTCTGGGAATATGAATATAGTAATTTTGATCATTCATTATTGAATATAGGGTTAAGGCATGTAGTTTTTGATATTCATTATCAATGAAGTTTCATTTTGAAACACAAAACTTTTTCATATGGGTACTGATCCTCTAGTTTATTTGAAATAAAATATATTATTGAAGGGGATATAAAATGTTATGTCCTTAAATAAATTCTATTTACCTGTGTGTGGAAAATTATGTAGAAAATCAAAACATTGTTTTAAAATATATGTTTTACATTTCATACTATTTTTCCTATCTTTTATTACATATGATATTGTTTATATGTATTATAAATTTAATGAGTTCAAATAACTATATTTTATTTAGTTACCCAAACAATATTAATAAATGTTATCAACATGTGTTTAGATATTCTAATTAGAGAAAATTATATATTATTATAATAACACCAATTCATGAACCCATTATGAAGCATCAATACTATGTAAAAATATCAAAAGTCTAATTTATATCCAATGAATAATTGATAAAAAAATCTATCTACTTCAAAAGTTTTGTCAACAAGAATTCATTATATAATAACTCCAAATATTGTTTTTTGGATTTCCATAAATAAATAATATCATATATCGGGGACTATATACCATTAATTGTAGAATCCAAAAATTAATAAAACCTCAAAATAATAAAACATGCCATCCAAAAATCTATGACAATGGACAAAAAAGTAATGTGAAATGGGTTATTCCTATTTAGTTGAAAATCATTTAAATGAATAATATTCATAATGATCTAAAAACATTAATTGTTATACATCTTTATTTTTGAAATTTATAGACACACACCGATAATGTGTCATTACCGTATAAAAATCATTAAATCTTCATCATCAGTGTGGATGCCTACCCATCAGGATCCCCCATCTTCCAAGCAAAAACACTTACAAAACAAGTAGAACTATAAAAATTAATGAATTGAAATTGAAAAAATTAATATTATTGACATAAAAAAACAACCAATACATAGAAGTATGTATTATCTATCAACATTACAAAAATGAACTACTATTATATAGAGCAATCTTATAGAACGATACGTCAATGAAGAATGTACCACCTCCCATTCAAATTAAAATTTAAAAAATTAACATAACATCTTGCAAACAAAAGAACAATAATATTTTATGAGAAAACCATGTATGTGACTTACTGCCATACCAACCATTTTTCCCCTATAATGAACATCTCCCAAACTATCAACACACTCTATAGATCATCCAAAATTCATTAAAAAAATATAGATTAAGATATAAAATTACACATTGGTTCATGATATCTGATTTGACAAACTGTGGTATTCACTAAAGAAATGAACCTAGATTTTTAGAACTAAAAAGGATACTATAGATATATTCAAAACAAATCAACACCCATGGAATGAAAATATAATTTCACATCAATGCAAAATAATTCATTGAGAAAAAATGATGTGGATGATGAGGGATGAAAACATTATAATAGAATAACAACGAGGGATAAAAAGATAAATAAAAAATAAATTAATGAATAATATTTAAGATAATGTGAACTTGAATTCTATATAATTAAGACATCAATGAAAATAAAAGAATAACTAGCATTGTAGGAGTGTGATTTGGACAAACAGATAAGTCAGGATATGATATGTCCTAACAAATAAAGGGGAATTGGTGGAATACAAAATAATGAGAGAAAAAATTAATATGATAGTACATAAAGTGATAAACATTTCAATAGAATATTATTATGGTCCTTGTAATATAACATTACCACTCCACATCATTAGAGTGATATATAAATATATTACTATTTCATAATATATAGTTTATAGCATAATCCTTAATATTTATTTATCATTGTATCTTCATTAATATCATATGAGTACACTAAGAATCCAAAACTTATATAATTATTGTTTCAATATTGAAACCTCTGACATAGTTCTATTGAGAAAGGTAATTATATATTCTACAAAATTAGATATTTAATAATCACAAACCATAATATAAATAATTCAACTTAAATTTAAGAATATTCCATGAAATATATAACTTGTAAATTATAAAAATCTTCTAATAAATTGAATATTTTGAATTATACTCATTTTCAAACATCTGGTATCATTTGGTATCTAATATATGTAAGAAAAAAGAGATAGGCATTTTTCAATGATATTTCACTAATAAATTGTATTTAATGAAATTTAGTGATTATAAAGTGGGTTCATGATTTCATATATATATATATATATATTTAAATAGAAATAATATATTAAAATATTTTCCTTATATATTTGAGATTCATCATTGAATACTACTACTTATTCATAACTATAATTGAATATTATATTCTCAGAAAAATATATAGGTTATTATCAATAATATACATTCAATATTTTATTTTAAAATATAAAAAAATTATTCATATGGATGATTATATTTCATTATTTTTAATGTAATTCAATATATTTTTATAAATGAAATAAAATAATCATTTCAATGTTCATTACAACTATTCTTGTCATCCCCTCTCTATTAATATTAATGATATAATATTTTTAAGGTGCTATGAATTGACTTTATCACTCTAATTCTTCTTATCCACATCCTGAATCATTATTATAAGTAAAAAATTACATATGATGAATTATATCATTTCATATATCTTGATGAAAATGTATTTCTTGGAGGTGTTATTTTTATAATAAATAAAATAAAAAAATTAAAAGGAATATAAATAATGAATAAAATAAAAATACCACTACTTTAACATTATTATATGATATTATATAGTTAAGTTGGGGATCTTTCATGGTTATACTGGCATTTTAGGTAAATAAAAAAAATCATATCTATAGATTATACAATTATTCTCCAACTAGATAGTAAATTTATTCATGTATATTTCATATTTTATCATTATAATTTGGAGGTACCTTTATATGTGGTTCCACTAATCTCTTTAATATAAATAAAAATACTTAATAATTGAATCATCAAAATTTGATACATCATCCTTTTTAAGAATGTAAGTTAAAGTTTATGTTATTTTAGTGAATTCACTAATTAAAATAATTATAATACCATAAATAAAAAAAATAAATTTAAATACCCATAACAAATATAAAAATGTATATATTATAAAAGAAAATAATTTATATAATATCTACCACAATTCTATTCGATTATATTTTATCTAAAATTTCATTAGAATTTCTGTTAAATGAATTTTTTCATAGGTGAAGACTATTTTAATTATCATCTAGTAGTCTATGAAATAATTAATATTAATGTATCGGGGAAAAAATTATTTTCCATGAATAGTGAAGTCATGTATTAACTTTTTCAGGAACTCTTATTCAGTATCTTAAATGTTATAAATAATTATAAATTGAAAAACTATAAACTCATTACAAGTCCTAATGAATATTTATAGATAAAAATAATTCCCACTAGGACACGGAATTATACAAATATAATGATCATCTAGTGAAATAAATATTTAATTATAACATGAGTAAATATATAAAAAACAATAAAAATTTAATTGTTGGTTTATCCATTATTTGGTTAGAAATAGGTAATGAAAAATGGTCTCAATAGTTTGAATCATCAATATTATTGTTATAATTCTACATAATCCACCTGCTAACTATTCAGGATTGAATTAATTAATTCCTTTCATTAATAACTAGTTTTTAGACTCCTTATTTCATTACAACTTATATGGTTACAACTAACACTTTGTAATCACAAAGTAAATAATAGTTTCACTATGACCATTAATTACTTGTTTCATCACTACCATGTTCATATAAGATATTTTAATGTGTTTTATTTTTTAGGTTTTTTATATTCATTCATTATTAATACACCATGTAATTATGTACTAGATATTTTTCCTCAATTTAAAAAAAAAATTTAATAAAATCTCACATTTTGATTTTAATAAATCATTAGATGTGTAACATTTTTTTCAATATATTATTAAATGTTAATTATAACTATTATTATAATTTTAGTTGACATAGACTAAAATTATTATCAAATACGACAAAATAACATTATATTTAATGGTTTATAGTTCTATTAAATATAATGAGGTTATAATCCCGTATTTGTTTTGGAGACAATCACATCATATTTAATGTCACCCTCAAGTGAAGTCTGAGAAAGAATTGCATTATGTTAATGTAACTTTATATAGTATCTTATATACTAAATCATTGAATAATGTGTATTATAAATCACTTAAAATATTATTCATCTATTATTAATGTATTTAAAAAATATATAACAATATATCATTCCAATTTATCTATTCATGGTTTTGGGAAATTCAAATAACATTAGTATGGACTCACATCATCAAATTGTTTTAGGAGAATAAATAATCATTGTGTCAATGTAATGTTTGTTAACAAAAAATTGGAATAAAAATTATACTAATCATTTTTTTGATTTTGAGTATCAATAATTGGATAATTTTTGGGGCTATTAATGTTATTCAAAACATGTTATCAGATGAATTACATTTTATAACTTTTTAATTACATTATTTCTAATAATTTTATTTTGTATATATAGAAAAAAAATATTTTACAGTTTTCTATGTGGTCACAAACTAAATAGTGACCATTGAACAAAAATGGTGAGAATTTCATGAGGATGGAATCTTATGTTCCATTATCATATCATAAAATTTTTATATAGACCAATATTCATGGATGTGGATAGATAATTACCAGACAAGACTTCCCCAAACCATTTGGCAGGTATTGAATTTCATATCATCTATTTTTATTTTCTAAATGCTCGGATAAATTTTCATATCCATTCGGGGAATGCGATGATGAATTTATTTAATTATTATGCTACCAACTCTAATATCATTTTTGTTGGACTCACTGGTTTTTATAATCTATGTTATGTTTATATATTCTTTGATAATCCTAAATAATGACTATTTATATATTAATTATACTTTATAATTATGAAATCATGTTAATGAGTTGATATGAATATCAAATTGATCATATCATATCATTGGAATATGTTGTTAAATTTCTATTTATAATTATGCATGTTTAATGATGATTAAACATGATACAAACTCAATTTGGAAATGATATGCATACAATAGATACATTATTAGCATTCGTGTTTTAAATTCACTGATACAGACAGAGAAACCGATAAAAAAAGGTCAATAATATACTATGTTTATTGATATACATGGTCACTGATAAAAGATATTGCTACCGATGTTAACAGCTACTGATAGCAAGGAAGAGATACTGATAGAAGATCATTGTCAAGATGAGAAACTGATATATGTTCACCATTATGAAGAGTTGCCGACAAAATTTCACCATTATGAAGATCTACCGATAGATGGAGGTACCGATACACAGTTCTCCTATGATAGATGGAGTTACTAATACATAATGTTACTATTACGGACAGTAACAGATACCGATGCAAGACCTAACATTACAAGTCCACCACTACAAGTTCACTGATACATAAAGCTACCGATGGAAACCAGTCATTGTTTCTGTAAACACTATATCTCTATTTTATTATTATAAACGGTAATATATTTTGAATTTAATGAAACAAATATTAATTAAAGATGTTTGTTGGGTGTCAGGGAACCGTACCTCGTACCTATAAAAGTAATCATGACTTATGTTGAACCACCACATGAGCTATAAAAGGAAAATAAAAGCTGCCTATAAATATGTGTGACATTGAGAATTCACAGAGAGGGAAAACAAGAAGAACACACGATGAACTCAAAAAACACTCATACACATCAAGAACAGATGTTCAATGAAGAGGTTCAAGTTATACAAGGAAAACTCTTACAGTCAAGTTGAACACCTCTTCTGGAAGTAAATGAATAGAACCATTACACTCTATTTTCTAGACAACATCTAGAGAAGGACTCAATGCTTAGTCTAATTCAATCCAAAGGAGTCCCTAGTTTCATTGACATCACATAGGATAACTCTAAACTCATCATCATATTATTTCTCTACTGTGATCATTTTTATTACGTTACGAGAAGTGTGTGTGCTTATGTCTGTTTGGACACACACTGACTCCAAAGTAAAAATGGAGGATACTGAAATACTCACACTATACACTTTACATTGTGTTTTTTCATTTCCACGTAGAATTGTGGTAGACGTCTAAGGACCTGGGTAGCAAGTGTGCAGATGTTGTTGCTTACACACGTAGAAATGGGGTAGAGGTTTGAGGACCTGGATAGTCTAAGTACAATTGTAAACCCAGATCACATGTGTGTATCAGTGATATATATAAATTGTATGAGAGGAATAAGTCTCAGGTTGTGACTAAACCTATTGGTTAAAACTGTTGTGGATCTTATTTCAGTTTAGACAAGCATCAATATTATGCTGCTAATTACTTTGCAATTAATATCAGTTTTAATGTAACTCATTAGTTGAACTAGAAAGTGTTTGTAAATATTGTTATCAATAAGATAGTTTCAAAAGCTAACTTAATCATCGGATTATGTTAACTGAAAACAAATCAATCTTTAAGAAACTAATTGAACACTTACAATTTTTATAAATTCACTATAGTTTTACATGTTTTATAAATTTGGGGATTTAAATTTAAATCTCCTAAACAAAATTTTTTAATAGGTAGTCAATTCACCCCCACCCCCCTATTTTGTATCCACTCCGACCAACATTTGGTATCAGTGGATGTAGATAAATTTTTTTCAAAACAAACTATTTGTGAAAAGTTTTCAACTGTGATTTTAGTTGTATCTTAAAGATATCAAAATTTTTGTTATTTCTTAATTCTCATATCTTTAAATATATTTCTAAAACACAGCTATTATGTACAAAAGATTAGAAGGTGTAGATACTAATAGGACACCATTATTTAATAAAGTAAATTATGCTCATTGGAAAATAAAAATAAAAATTCAATTAAAAAGTGTGGGATTTGTCATCTAGACTGTTATATAGACTCGGTATAAGATTCCAAAAACTATTAGAACTACTTGGAATGAACCTATGAAATTTTCTTAAAATAATAATTGTAAAACAATGAATGATTTGTACTATTCTTTAGGAGATGCAAAATTTAATCTAATATCTTCTTGTAATAATGCTTATGAAATTTGGGATACTTTGGTTGTTTCCCATGAGGGAACAAAAAATGATAATGAAATAATACTAAATACATACACTATTATGTATTATATTATAAAAATGAAATCTGATGAATCTATTTCTGATATGTATCTTAGGTTTACTGATATATTTAATACAATGAGCTCACTGGGATTATCTTTTCCAGCAAAATAGAAAATCATGAGGATACTGAGATGCCAAGCAGATAGATGGAGAGGAACCCATGTCTGCATACGATAATCATGTGACATTGGGAAGCAACCTTTCAAAGAGCTGATTGATATATTGATGATGTATGAAGAAGATCTAAATGTAAACAAATAATATGATGATGAACCTAAGAAGAAGTTAGTTGCATTTAAGTGTATTTCCTCAATGACCAAGAACAATGAAAATGTTCACATACCTATAAAAAGCTCAACAAGTGAGGGTTCATATTCATACAGTGTTGAAAAGATGGATCATATTGCTAGGATATTAAATATATTCTATAGGAAGAAGAGATTTTTCAGAAAATAAAATTATAAGGGTATGTATGAACAACGAGGTAATTGGAAGAGAGATGGGAAGAGTGCAGATAAAGATGATGAGATAGATTTTTATGAATGTAAATGGAAAGAACATGTTAAGGCTGACTATCCAAAATAGATGTTTAAGAAGAAATTTTATTTAAAGGAAAATATATAATAATTCTATAAAGGAAACATAGTGTGCTTCAAAAAACAACTCAAGTAGATTTGAAGCTTGTGATTTAGAATAAATGAATCATGCCAACATTTGTTTCATGACTGAAACATCTTAGGTAACACTTAATTATCCTATGCTCAATTATTATTATTCTAGGAATGAAACTTATTTAATTAATTATCATAATATGTCTAAGTCTGAATTATTTGAATACTATAATATGTTGTAAGATACTTGTAATGAGGTTATAGATAAGTACAAATCGTTAAAAAATTGTATCCCATGACTAGTACTATTAAATCTGATCTTAGTATAGAAAATAAAAAGTATTCTCAACTATTAAAGTATAATATTGAACATAAATTGTCCAATGGGAAACATAGAAAATACATAGAGAAGTTTACAAATAGAAATAATACTCTCAGTCAAATTCATGGAAATCAAGTTGCACAAATGTATGATACTGGTTTAGGATTCCATCCTGGATAGAGAAAGATTGTTAAAAATAAATTTATTCCAAAATCTGGACAGTATGATACAAGTTCATGTTCTGACAATTCCAATGCTTTATCTGGATATTCAAATTCTTACAGACCAAGAAAGATTTATTAATCAAAATCATTTGAATCTTTAATTATAGGAATCCCATTACACAAATAAGAGCACCTAGAGGTTTACTTTCTATCCTTTTTGTACCTAAGAATATTTGGGTACCATAATTATATTCTATGTATATTTTTTTGTAGGAAACATTTTTAATAGTTTATGTAGGATGATGTGGTACTTGTATAGTGGATGTTCAAGTCATATGATAGGAGACTAATCATTCATTGAGAGCTTAATCAATTTTGATGGAGGACACGTCATCTTTGGCGATAACTCGAAATGAATGATCAACAGCTCAGTCCAGATTGGTAACAATGGTTTAATTTTAATTTCTAAAGTATTATTTACTGATGGACTAAAATTCATTATGATAAGCATTTATCAGCTGTGTGATGATGGTTAGAATATTATATTTGAAAATGATGCTTCAAACATATTTGATTATAAAAATATTTTGGTATTTAATGCTTTAATAAATGAAAATGTTTATTCTGTAGATTTAAATTCTATAGCCAAACAATAGGTTACTCGTTTAAATGATTTTCATAAATAAAATTGGAAATGGAATATAAGATTAGGACACTATAATGTTCATTAACTTTGGAAACTGACTAGGAAATCTTAGTTAGAGACCTTCCCAAACATAAATTCCCAACATACAATGTTTGTAATTATTGTCAAAGGGGATAGAAACATAAATTATCTTTAAAATAAAATAAATGAGTTTAAACTTATAAACTTCTAGAGTTGGTTGATATGGATTTTTTTGGACCTTCTAGAGTTTATAGTTTAAATGGGAAGCACTATTTTTATGTTCTAGTAGATGACTTTCCTAGATACACCTAGTTATACATTCTTTTATAGAAAAGTGATGCTTGTTCCTATTTCATTAAATGCTCCATGTCTATGGAAAACCACAGTGGACTTATGATTAAGTCCTTGAGATGTGATCATGGTTGTGTGTTTCAAAATCACGACTTTGAAACCTATTTCTCACACAATGGCTGAGTCACAATTTCTCTGCCCCTAGGACACCATAACAAAATGGTGTAGTAGAAAGAACCAATAGAACCCCTCGTGAAATTTCAAGAAATATGCTCAATGAGTATAACTTACCTATTTAATTGTGGGCTAAAGATGTAAATACAACTTATTATATTTAAAATAGAGTCTTGATTAGATCTATTATTAAAAAATCCCCTTATTAAATGTGTAATATTATCAAGCTTAAGAATGAAAATTTCTATTTTTTGGATGTAATGTCTTTATTCTCAAAACAAATGATAATCTTGATAATATTTCATCCAAAAGAGATGAAGGAATATTTTTTGGTTATTTTATATCTAGAAAATCTTATAGAGTATTTAATAAGAGGACAAAATGTGTGAAAAAATCTATACACATCAAATTTGATGAAACAAATCAACATAAACCTAAAACCCCTCTTGAAAATCATGAATAAGATTTGTCAATTATAAACTATAATGACAAGAACAACGGAACTGTTGTTAAGACAACTAGTTCTCAAAATTTTCCATAACTTGTTTCTGGTGAACCTGACCCTGTAAATGAACCTAAAATTTCTATCCCTACTTTTTATAAACCATCTAGGACCCTTAAAACCCATCCTTTTGATGTTGTTGTTGGAAATTTAGATAGAGGAACACAAACTACAGCTTCTTTAAGGAATTAGGTTGAACATCAATCCATTGATTCATAGTCAGAACCTAAAAGTATCAATGATGCTATCAATGATGAAATTTGGGTAATGGCTATGAATGAAGAGTTAAATCAATCTGAAAGAAATAGAGTCTGTGAATAAGTATAAAGACCTATGGACACCATGACTATAGGCACTAAATAGGTTTTCAGAAATAATGTTGTTGAGTATGGAAATATAATTAGAATCAAATCTACGTTAGTTTCACAATGACATATTAAATATGATCGAATAGATTAGGAGTACATCCTTCCACTAGTAGCTTGGGTAAAATCTATTAGAACTCTATAGTATAATTCTGCTCATAAGAATTTCTTGATATATCAAATGGATGTTAAAAATGATTTTTTATATTGTTTTACAATTGAAGATGTTTTTTTGAACAACCATCTTGATTGACTAATCCAAATTTTCCAATTCCTATTTTTAATCATTATAAATATTTGTATGGTTAAAATCAAACTCAACGAGATTGGTATTACAGAATTAGTAATTTTTTTCAAATGAGTTTATTAAAAGGATATATGATTCAAATGTTTTTATAAAAATGATTTAAAAATATGTTTTGATATTACAAATCTATGTTGATGATATTATTTCCAAATTTTTTAAAAATTATTTGTGTATTGATTTTTCAAAGTGTATGAATAATGAATTTGAAATGCTTTTAATAGGAGAACTCAAATATTTTCATTGATTTCACGTATTTCAAAATGAAGATGTTATTTTTTAAAATCATGGAAAATACACAAAGGATCTTTTATAATGTTTTGTTTCAGATAATAATAATGAAAGCGATAAAACAATGAGTACCACCTATAAATTGGATGTAGATGAAATTGGGAAACCAGTAGATCAATCCAGTTATAGAGGTATGATAGGGATTTTACTTTATCTTACTACTAGTTGATTGGATATTATGTCAAGTGTGTATATGTGTGAAAGATATCAAGCTATTATAAATGATTCAAACATGCATGTTGTTAAATTGATTTTCAAATATCTTATACAAAATACCAATCTATGAATATTTTATTCAAAAGGACAATCTTTAGATTTAATAATTTATTCACCTAATGACTTTTTTGGTTTCAAGTTAATTTAGAAGATAACTTCTAGAACATGTGACCCTCTAGTTATTTCCTTTGTACCACAATGTAGTAATAAGTTGAATTTTGTTGCATTGTCTACTTCTGAAACAGAATACAAAGATGTTGGTATTTTCTATGCACAAATTCTGTGGATGAAACATAATTTACTGGACTATGGATATCAATTTATACATGTATCTATAAACTGTGATAACACAAGTGTAATAAATATAACTATGAATCCTATATCTCACACTAGAACTAAACAGATTGATGTAAGACATCACTTTTTGAGAGATCATTATCAAAATGGTGAAATTAATCTAGAATTTATATGCTCTAAACATCAATTAGCTGAAATATTCACCAAGACATTATGTTCAGAAAGGTTAAGATACATTAGACATGATTAAGGAATGATAATCTATTTATATACCTCACTAATAGATAAACATCACATTTAGCGAAACCTCACAGTTAGTGAAACCTTAACGTTAGTGAAGCATCACCGTTAGTGAAACCTCACGGTAAGGGAAACCTCACCATTACTGAAACCACACCTTTTGTGAAACCACATAGTTAGTGAAACCTCACCGTTAGTGAAACCTCCCCCTTAGTGAAACCTCACCGATAGATATACATCACCATTAGAGAAACCTCACCGTTAGAAAGACCTCACCATTAGGATTCTTATGAGTAATTATCACTGATATGTTTTTCACAGTCATGATTTAATGATTTTAATGGTAACCCATATTATATTTAATTTTTTTAATACATTTCAATTCCTAAATGATTAAAATTTCATCTACATCATGTTTCAATCCACCTCAAACTCTCTTCTCTTCAAACCATACTTATTGAACCCCCTCCATTTCGTGTGAACCCTATGTTATTCTATTCGGAAACAGTAAGAATAAAGAGGCCAAAATTCAGAGATGAAGGTTATGCATCGAGTGCAAATAGGTAGAAGGAATGATCTGAAGGCAGTGGTAGTGGAACAAGTCATAAGAAGAGTGCAGTGAACCCACACTTACTGATTAGAAATATCGTAATTGAGAAGGAACTCTATGAAGAGTGGTTCCTTCCAAGAAAATAATTGATTCTAATGAATTTGGAGGAACAAGGATGGATCGAATGTTTTACGAATAACAATGGTCCTTATTATCCTAAATTGGTAATGTAATTATTTGATTTTGTTCGTTTTAGGATTTTTGAAAGTGAGAATAGAATGGTATCAGTATTGAATGACCAGATAATATATTTTTCATCTATTGAATGGGATGAGTGCTTGAGAGTTCCACACTAGGGTGAGTTTGGATATTTCTCAAAAATCAGTTCCTCCCACTAGTGACATTTGTGAGTACGAATATACTTTGGAAGAGTTCACAAAATATGGAACACCAAGAAAAGTTGTTGCTACAGAAATAGAAGGATAAAACTGGTTTCCATTCAAAATAATCCATCATGTGTTATGTCCAAGAATAGGGTATTTTGAATACCACAGATTCCTATATATATAATTGTTGTATCTGCTATGGAATATTGTCAAAATAAATTTTTGTAGGTTTATGATGATTCAAATTAATGATATGACGATGACAAAATCTAAAACGAATTCTTTATTCTTTGAAAAATTTATATCATTGATGATCAAGGTAAAAGGTGTGGATGAGTCATAGGATGAGACAGTGGTTATAAGAGACAAATTTTGTATTACAAAAATATTTTGTAGGTAAATGATTATTGGATGGAATGCATGGAAAAGGGAATGGGTAAATGATGATGATAAAATTTATGATAAATTTAACCCTGTTGAGCATCCCAATCGGCCAAGAGCTAAGAGATATCCTGGTATAGAACCTAATTAGGAATAATATAAATAAATTAATGATGAGGTTGAGGAGGATACCTCTATTAAATATGGAGGGGATCCTGATTTTCCTCCAAACCCAGCTACTGAAAAGGTATCACATGGAAAGGCAAATTCAATTGTGACTCTACCTAGGAAGGAATAAGATCTATGAGTGGCTGCCTAAGAATCCTATCTAAATGATGATGACTTTCCTAAATTATATCATAGGGAGAGACATCTATATTTTAGTAATAGTGTTGATGGGAGTACCTGTTTGAGTATCATTCTTATGATTGAAAGATCTATTATTCCCGTTGAGGATGTTCTTGAAGTAGACAGACTAGTACATATTGCTGACATAATCCAGCCTTTGCAACCTGGTTTGGATATTAATATGGTTTTATATGACTCTTCTAAATTGTATTTACCCAATTTTGTTGCTGTTGCAGATATGGTGATGGATGATCTGGTCGAGGGGGAGAAACCTGTAAAGATAGGATCAGTTTCTATGACCTATTAAGTGGATGATTGGTCTGTGGATCCATGATTTTTTGTATTGTGACTAGAATATACTGATTATGATGATAAATCGCCCATTATAATGCATAATGTATCCTATGATATTTTCCCAGAGGAAGTTACAACTTAACCATTAGGACCCCCATCTCTTTCTGATGACATTTTGAGAAAAGGGGATCTTGAGGTACTGAAATATGAATTGAAAACATGTTTTTTATGATCTATGTATGTTGAAATGTTCTTTGGAATCTTCTATGAGAAGTGTTTTTTCAAGTGTTATGATATAAGTGATGGATGAAGTGACAGTGTGTCAAAATGAGATTGGGATTTTGACTGAGGTTGTTGATTTTTTGAAGCAATATATTGTTTCATTTAATACCATCATGAGATCTAAATATAATATTGATACTAACATCAACTACATTCGAGGTGTTGTGAAACAGTTTTTGGATGTGTGTTATGATTGTAAGAATACCATAAAAATGCATGGCCGAAAACAAGATTTAGTTCTGATGAAACTGATATGTAATTTTTCTCAGTCATTCAATGAATTAGTTTCTAGTACTATAGCACTTCTTGGTGCACCCAAAGTATCAGTTGATGTAGAATAGTTTAGATCATTGCTGATATAAGAACATGGCCAAGATAGTGCTTGTAGATCATCTGATTCGTAGGTAATTTCTACCACCAGGGATATTCAAAAAATCATCCAAGATTACATGAGATATACTACTGTAGACTAGAAGGGAATCAATGACAAAATTGATTACTATTTTCAGAGAGTGTACACCATGAATCAGGTAACCAACCATTTCAAGCTACTGTTAGAGAATATGAAACTGCCCATAGTTACTCAAGCCTTCAAAGATCAAGTTAGTAAGTTGAGGGAGTTGACTCATGCCTTGGACACGTTTATGGAGAACAAGTATTATATTAGCTCTGTTATGGAGAGAGGAAGATGAATCATTATGGATTTCAGGAATCTATACTGTCATTCCAACATGTGGCTCATACACCTATTTTTGTATCTCCATCCCTACCTACCTCTAGACAGTATGCTTCTACACCTCAGTAGACTTTAGCTCAAGATATCTGAAGTCTTTCTCATATGATCACATAAGGGAGTACCCACTACAATCCTGTTAGTGTTTTAGTATGTCAACCACCTTTTATCATCACTGGTATTCCCAAGCCTTCACCTACACCTACCAAGCCTGAATCCTCCTATGATCCCAAAGCCAAATCCAAATTACATTTTGAGGAGGTTGATTTATTAGTTTCTAGTAAAATTGATTGGAATATTTGTACTTATTTTGTACAATCTTACGTAACATTATCATGTGAAATGTGAATGTCTGCTTTCACTCTTCTTCTTTTTGGATCAGAACCATTGTTTTATGATTTTTCAAATCAAAAAGGGCAAAAATCATTATAATAGGGGGATAAAGATTATAATATGGGGATAACATTAACTACGAGGGAGAAAATTATAATTTGTTTCTTTTTGGGAAACAAATATTCTATTTATTTTTACTCTTATGTTTATTTATAGTTTAATTCTGGTACATTTGAGAATTATGATTTGAAAACACTATGAAATTACATTAGATGTATTTTAAACTGATTCATTAAAGTTTATTATGGATTATAATGACATAATTTGTGATTATTAAAAAGGGGGAGATTGTTGGACTCACCTATTTTTATAATCTCAATTTTGTTTAGATATGCTCTGACAATACCAAATATTGTATATTTATATATTTATTTTAATTTTTAAAATGTTATTCAATATTTATTTATAATTATACATGTTTAACGATTATTAGTCATGATACTACCAAAATATGGATATGAAAACTATAGGACAGATACTTTATAATCATTCATGTTTTAAAGACACTGATACAGACATAGCTACTGACAAGAAAAGGTTACCGATAGACTATCTCTAATAATAAACAAGGTCACTGATACAAGTTACCTATATAGATGTTAGAAGACACTTATAGCAAGGAAGTGATACTGACAGAAGATCACAATTACAAAGAGCTATTGATAGATGTTCACTATTACGAAGACCTCTTGACAGAAGATTTCCCTTATGAAGGTCTACTGAATTATGGAGCTACTGATATTTAAACCTACTGTTACAGAGAGTAACAGAAACCGATGTAAGAACTACCGTTAAAATTCCCCAACTAGAAGTTCACAGATACAAACAGATACTGATGGAAACCATTCAATATTTCTTTAAACTATCTCTCTCTGTTTGATTATTAGCAACGATCATATTTTTTTATTTTAATTAAACTAATATTAATTAATGTTATTTTTTGTTTATCAGGGAACCATACCTCATACCTGAAGAAGTAATCATGACTTATGTCAAACCACAACATGAGTTATTAAAGGATAATCAAAACTTCATATAAATAAGTGTGACATATATAATGCACATATAGAGACAAACAAGAATAACACACGAAGAACTCGAAGAACTGTCATACACATAAACAACTGAAGTTAAAAGTGGAGGTTCAAGTGATACAAGGAATAATCTATCTTTTCAACTGAACACCGATACTAGATGTAAAAGAATAGAACCACGACACTCTGTTTTTTAGACAACATTCAGATAATGAATCAAAGCTTCATCTGCATCAATCCAAAAGAGTTTAGAGCTGCATTAATATCACACAAGATCATTTTAATATAATCTTCATATTGTTGCTCTGTTGTGATCATTTTTATTATATTATGAGCAATTAGTTTGATTATGTCTATTTGGACACACACTAACTCCTAAGATTAATTGGAGGATACTGAAATCCTCACCCAAAACTCATTAGTCCTTTTTTTTCTTTCCCACGTAGAACTGTGGTAGAGTTCTGAGGTCCTAGGAAGCTTGTGTGTTGTTGTTGTTGCTTTCCCATGTAGAACTGTGGCAATGTTCTGAGGACCTAGACAGTCTGTGTACTGTTGTAAACCCTAATCCAGGGTGTGGATCAATGATATATATAAACTATTTTAGAGGACTAAGTCTCACATTTAGACTGAACCTCTTTGTTAAAATTGTTAGGCATCTTCTTTCAGTTTAGTCTTGCTTCTATATTCCACTTCTTATTACTTTTAAATTCAAATCAGTTTTAAAGTAACTTAGTTAGTTGAACTAGAAAGTGTTTGTACAAGTTAGTAAGTTAGTTTCAAAAGAAAGCTAACTCATCAGATTAAGTTAAATAAGAAATAATGAATCTTTGAGAATATAACTGAACCCCAACAATAATTATAATGTCACTATAGTATAACTTGTTTTATGAATTGGTCGATTTCAAAATAAATCTTTTAAATAGAAATTTTTAATAGGTACTCAATTAACCCCCCCACCCTCTAGAGTATCCAATTCGACCAATTATTTTTTATTCTCTTTTACATCATGATGATTTAAATTCTAATTACATTCTATATAACTAAGTTAATTTTTTATTGTAGTTACATTCAATGAAATAAAAAACAATATAAATATTAATGGTAAAATTATATATTTATTAAAAAACTAAATAAAATTAATTGTAATCATAATATCATTTGAAGCATAATATAGTTTATTATATTAAGAAAACATTGTTCAGAGAAAATGTAGTTTATATCGGAGTGGAATTGATTCTTATTTCGAATAAATTTTATGGGTATATTGTTGGGGTATAAAAATGGAATGTAATATATGAACTCATATTGATTCTATGGTAAATATATATATATTCCTAATGAAATTTTTTTGTACCTAGTATGGTTATGTTGTTAATTATTATAGTTTGTTTATGTAGAATGAAGGCTCGAAATGATGATTTCTAAAAAAGTGGTGTTGTTGTAGTGGTTTTCATAAATTCCAAGGAAAAAAGGTTATGATTAATAAAATCGGTCATTTAGGAGATATAATAAAATAAAAATAGTAAAATATATAATTATAGTTCAATTATAATATTTAGGTATCTTATTTTGAATTTATATTCCGTGAATAAACCAACAAATGATTATATAGATGTATAGTTGAAAAAATGTCCATGATATAAGATATAGGGACATATACCTTAGAAAAGAATTTCAATCTAGGAAGAATAATATTTTTATTTTTTCTTATTTTAGTTGGAATCATATTGTAGAAAATTATATTGATAACTGTGTAATTAGTTGGCATTTTTAGTTCAATGATGATTAGTAGAAATCATTTTCTATGGATTGGTTTTATATTAGAGTGTATTCAATTTTATTGAACAATCAGTCTTTTACAATCTTAGAAATGTATTCATGTTTTTTAATATGAGTTGTAAATGGTTTATAGATAAAATAAAATAAATGTGTAGTGTTGAATGATATTCATTATTTTGAATTTTTATTTCTCCTCTAAATAAATATTGAACAAGAATTGTAAAATATTTAATTATAAGGTTATTTGATGTTTAAAAAAATATTCTCTAGGTGTCATTGGAGTTTATTTTTGATTCATATTTTAGTATATACTAAAAACTACACCATTTTTTAATAATTAATAGAGACGTTGAACAAATAGTATTTTTAATAGTTTGTTAAATAGTATAGATGAACTATGTGTGTGAAAATTGATTTTCATGGGTGATGAACATGTGTTTTGGCTTGTAGGGGTCTACCATGATTTTTTGTTTAAAAAATTACTTCTTTGATACCCCACAATAAAAAAATTTCATATATTCATGAAATTTCATTTCATTATGCCAAATTAATTTTAACTAATGTGGTAATCTTATATATTTCTAATCATTCGGATGATGAACTATAATTAATATAATTGAATTTTCAAAAATCACAATTATTAATTTCAATATAAATGAAAATAATCACACATTCTAATCCTAAAAACTGATTTTTTCTGATATTATACCATGGTTTCATAACTCACATTAATTAATTTTAATTTCATACACACACATATATATACATTTTAAAATGCACATCCAATCGAAATATCACATTATATAATTAATCAAAATATGGGTATGTCATTATTTCTCATGTTATATTCACTTCCATATAAATAAATAAATCATTTTCCCTAGAAACAAACTATAAAAATACATTTTTTTATTGATTTTTGAAAACATATTTTGTGGTAGAATTTTACTTATGTTAGATGAAAAAATCTAAAAACAACACTAAACATAAATGAAAAATAAAATTTTTCAATAATGTATAATATTAAAATATAATAAATTGTACCTTTATTTGATTAATTATTAATTAAAATAAATAAAATTTGGAATTGAGTAAAATAATAAGTAAACAACATGGTTATAAGCCTATCATATTCATCCTCATTAAAGTCTATTTTGAACATACCTTCAAGTAAATCTATATAAATAAAATTGAAATTTTTTTATATAAGACATGTTTTAAGACACCAATGTAAAATATAAGAGGTTTAGGGTGTATATGATTAAATCCATTAAGACCACATAACTGGTTTAAATCAATGGATATTTTGTCCCACGTAAGGTTTGAAATGTGTCCAACAATTATCACATGTTGTTATCTCTTATCCACATAGCATTCATAGATAAAGTTGAATTAAAATAAATTATGCAACAGAATTGAGAATATTCACTTTCTTCATCACTATTGAGCTATATTGAAGGGGCATGAAATATGTATTGTATTGATGTACCATTTTACACTATACACTATATTTTCAATGGATTCAAGTGTTCATGGTTATTCCACTCCAATGATCACTATATATAAAATTCTTAGGTATTGTTAAATTATTTACAAGGTATCTAATTTCATTTATCTTTTTTAATGCACTTATCTATGGAGGAACATCCATGGTTACAGAAATATATGTCTATCCATATTCAGTAACATGTATTTAGTTTTGTGAATAATATTATATTAGTAAATGTTATATGGATCACCTTATAATTCATCATATATAGCTATTATGTGAACTCCCTCACAGTTATATATAATATATAATTATATCTAGATAAGAATAGTACCTAAAAGAGACGAACATATGAATCCTCTACCAACTATCAGTTTTGTTGCTGAACAATATCCATCATGAGATATTATATGAATGTATTATTTTTCTTGTATTCAATACAAACCCATTTTGTCACTTATATAGTAGTGTACTTTAATTTTTATGATATCCGTCAAACCACATGTTAAAATTATTATTATATAATCATATTTCTTTATTTCACTATTTCCATTTATCTTCTTCATATATATATTGTGATTAAATTACTTATAGTCACGTGGGATTGATATATATTATATCTTATGGAAATTATATGTCTTTAACAATTAATCAAACACTACGTGTTGAATCTACAGAAAGAATGCTACATGATATATATATATATTTGATTTCCAATGTATCTTTAAAAGTATCTTATTTAAATATAATTAGAATACCCAATCCTTATATTATGTTTTTATTTTTTTCCAAATAATATCAAATAACACTTTACAACAATTATATCTATTTATTATTAAATACAGTCAAAATTTAACTGTAGTATCTTCCACTTTTCTATTATACTATTCCATTTCGTGGTTTATGCTTCCACTTTGGGATAAAATGAATATCCATGATATCTCTTTTTAAAATTTAATAATCAAGAAAAAATCACTTAAGATCTCTTCCGTGTACCTTGATCAAATATTATTTTGTTGTATCCTTATGTGTAAAACATAAATCATGGTATACCATTCGACAAAACCATCCAAAATTACCATTCATTTTTTAATGTGGAATTCCTTCCAACACACCCTTATGAATAATATGTTCCATTCCATAAAACCTTACCATTCAAGATATACATACGACCAATATATATCACTCCATAAAAAATTACATTTTAGGTTATCCATTCAAACCTGGAATTACCCCAGTGTAATGTATACCCTTCCATAAATAACTTATTCATGCTTAATCTCCTTGGTACTAAAATATAACTAATGGTATGGAATATTTTAAGAATAAAATATTATAATATAACCTTAATTAAAATTCAACTAGAATACTTTTTATCTATATGATCAGATAAACGTTATGAAATAGATAAAAAATCACCTAATTTTATGTTCTATATACTACAAATTTAGTAACAGTAATAGATATATATTTCATTGAAGGAACTTTATATTTTTTTATACTAAACATTATTAATCGCAACATCATCCTTATGTGGGCATTATTAACTGTAAAATCACCGATAACCAATCATAGGAGAACTTATACAAACTATATGAATATTATCTCATGGTATTTCTAAACCATATAAATAGTTTTTCCTATGGTATTACATAACATAAAACGTATTCATAATTTATCAAATATCTATATTTAGTTTAAAATTTATTAAGATCTATTATAAAATCATTATCATACATTAAAAAACTATTACTCTTTGAAAACATTATTGAATAATCTGTAATAAAATTTATAGAAATCCAAAAATATCCCCTAATAGATTCCTTATCATGAAGGACATCCATTTGAAAAAAACCCTACATAAACTATGTATATAACAATTACAATACCAACCATCAATGAAATAATGATATTATATCTTTAATTGAAATTGATATATTTCAGTAAACAAAACATGAAAAATGATATTCATATTCATTTTAAAATAGTAATTTGAATATTTTTATTATCCCACTTATTATTCATGAAATTATATGGGAACACTATCTATACTGAACATAAATTGTTTTAACCCTTTATATATATGATTTTTATGTGTTCAACCCCAACTTCTACTCCCCACCATAAATTTTTAATCTCAATGATAAATCATCCCAAGATTATTGGCTCTAATAATTTTGATAATGTAATTTCATATAATAATATATATATAAATAATTAAATCCCTATATTATCATAATGAGTATCATTCATTACTTTTTAAAACATAAAAAACATCATTATAGAACTATGAAATTATAGATAAAATCATCTTTCAAATTGTTTACCACATATATAATATTAGCTAAAATAATTCATAAAAATATGGTGTGGGAAATCGATATATAGAAATTGAGTTGTGAACATATCTTTGAATCCTTTTATGCATTGTAATACAGTATAAATTATGTGTTTTTAATTTATATCAATTTTTTTATGAATCCCAATGATTTTCAATAAAAAAAATATTCCACCAACAAAACCTCTTATTTATATATTTTGATCCCATATATTTTTAACAATAATATATTTCTAAATATAAAAGTGAACATTGATCTTTATAAGCATACAACTTATTGAATATAAATTATTATTTCAATAGATACAACTCATAAACAATAAATTTGTGATACCAAAAGTCATTATATAACTTCACACATTTTTTAACAATGTTTATAAACATTAGAATTTAAATAATCTATTAAATACCCATTAAATGCCTCTAAACATCTGTATCATTTATAATTATTTTTTCTAAAATTCCTAAAGAGAATGTGATTAAAATAATTCCTAAAATTCTATTCATTATGGAAAAAATTTACAATGAAATTATCATCATAAATATTTTAAAAAAAATTAATAAAAATAATATGTATCCACATTGATACTTCTCATTGGTTCTATTATTTTATTGAACTATTTCCATAAACACCATGACATATATTCCAATATTACTATAAAATTGACATAAAATCATTAATGATAAAAAAATTTATATTGTGCTTCTTCAAACATACAATAGTCATTTAGTGGTCTAATATCCTATAATTTAATTATTAATGTTTATTAAAAGTACATATATTAATCATGAAATAATTATTTTTATATTTACTAATTTCATGCAATTTAATCACACAATTTTCACCTTTCTACACATTTGGTTTTTCAGAAAATTATTAAAAAGTGAATGTAGATACCTCAATCTACTCCCTATCTTTAGGTGGGATGATTCCACTAACTATATAATGTGATATAATATTAAAACATACAAATTTAGTGTGTTATTATTAATTTAGTAATATTTTAAAAACTAACCATGTTTCACAATGATTATCCCATTATTCGACATTTTTTTTCAAGAACCCATGTCACTACATGAATTTTCTATATTCAATATTTGTAAATTCTTTTACTTATACATGTTAAAATTAATTCAATCACTTTTCTTTATTTATTCGAGATATATATTTAACATCCGCATAAATTTATCATGATTAAATAATTCATATTGATTGTATCTCTCCATAAATAATGTACTACTTATAATCGATAAAAAATAGTCATATTCATGGGGAGAGAGTTACCACCAATGTTTTTCATGCAATGGAATGTGGTTCGTTAATATGAGCTATGAAATAATCATCACAAATTGAATCAATATTTAATATATTCTTGGATCATTATTCAAATAATATATTTAGAACTTATTCATTTCAATCAGCTTATATTATGGCGATATTTTCAAAATTGAGAGTTGACCTTTTTTTAAAGATTTATCTTGCTAATTTTTTCCTCATAAATCTAAATCTATATTCCTTGGTGTGGGATTATATATTATTAATAAAATTTAACATTACTCATTGAATATTCCCAAATATTAATGAGTCATATTTTTAGGAATTTACATTCCTTTATCAGATATGTGTGTTCTTCCTTTAGTGGATTCACCAATCAATTATTAATTATTATTTTTTATTTTCATTTTTGTGACTATCTAGGAATACTAATTCCATGATGGTGATAAGTTCAAGATATGATTTATCCCTCATTTTGGGATGATTTTATACAAATTCATCCCATTTACCATTGCTATAGTAGCTCCATGAATTTTTTTTCATGATTCACCATTGTTATCACAATGATTGGTTCTACAAGTAAACAAAATTTGTTTCATGATGTACCAATTTTCCAATCCATCATAGTAATATGAAACTGTAATGTTTTCTTCATGTTTAGAAGGATAAAATCATACATACACCCAATCCATGTATGTAATTAGAGTGTAAAGACACCTGATGGCTTTCACACCTCAATTTAAAATGATTGTTCATGCCATATTCTAATTGTTAGTAAATAAAAAACATATAAAAATAGTAATACCCCATTAATTATTTTTCAAACTATGATATAGAGAGTGTTTTTTTTCTTTCATTGATATGCCTTTGGTATTGAAAACTCATAATAATAATGTTCCCAAATCTTGTATATCATTAAAATTTCATTTAATATATTTTAATTAAAATAATTTTAAACATATATTAAGAAGTTATTATATTTATATACATTATTATGTGGTGTAAATTTTTTCATTTCCATGTTGTAAATATCAATATTTTCGTTTCAAACTATAGAAATGATCCTTGTTTAAGGTTCCTTTATTATTTATTATTTCTTCTTATCATGAGATATATTTTAATAAATTTTTAAATCAATTTGTATTCTCTATAATCTCATATATTATAGTTTTTTAGTAGGTGGAAAACACAATCCATTACATCTATTTGAATACCTATGTTTTCCTAATTTCTTATGAAATTTTTCTATGAATATCACATTGTTCGTTTTATTTTACACTCATCTATTTCATGTAAAAAATAATTTCATCATCAAATATTCTAATAATATTATTGATCATGAATATATCTTATTTACATAATGAATACATCATATATGACTCTCTATTAAACCACCACATCATGAAATTATTAAATCTTTTTTTCAAGCCTATATGACAAGAATATTTGTTTTCAACATTATGATGTCGTTAGGTAACATCTGGGATAACTCTTTTTCAAAAAAAAATATGAGTGACTAAAATATATGATTTAAATTATTTCAAAATAAAATTGTAATAAATTGACAAAATAGAAATTTCATTAGCGGTTTTATCAGTGGTAAAATTCATCTTCTTAATAGACCTATATTGTTTTTCCCTCTTCATCAGGAAATTATATATGATAAATTCATCATTAAAATTTTTCATTATTTTCCCCTCTAATATTTTTCATTGTGCCTTAAATAAAAACTCATCTCCAACTATCACTTCTAGATCATTACATATTTCTTTAGATAATAGGTCATGATAAATATTAATTAACATTACTCATTCTAAAACTCCATTTTATATATTATTAATACAAGAATAAATCTCTAAATTCCACTGATATTTATCAATTTATTTACTTATACACTAAGTTAAAAAATTATTTCCTTCATAACTTCTCTTTGTTCTTACAAACCTACCTCAATGTATTTTATAAAGAATTTTTTCTATATTTTAAATTTTATACCATTGAAACTATTTGAAAAAATTATTTGCAACATTTTTTAGTAATAAAAAAAATGCACACTATGGTCAAGCACATCATTGATCATTATGAATTAATACTAGTTTTTATGTCCAAATAGTTACCTTATAGGTGTGTTAGTAATGTTGCATCATGAGAATATCATTACATTGCTAAATAAAATTCATAATTAAATATAGGTATATATAAGGTTTGGTCTATGTTTAACTTTATTGAAATTTTTTTACCTCATCTTGAAAAAAATCATAAGGGAATCATGTAGATTAAAATAATGCCAGTTATATTATGTTTTTTTACTGATATTACCAACACTAGGCTACCTCCATGGTTAATGGAATCCATAGTTTATTGATGCATGAAAATAAACATTAATTCATTTGTTTTGTGGATATAAGTGGAAAATATTACACAAATTTTAGGATTACCCTAGGTCCACTAAACAATCATCATCCTTTGTGAACTTTTCTACGGATGATAACACACATTTTATTACCATACATGTCTATCTGTAATCATTATCAATCATGTTACTAATTCAGTAATAAAATCACTAATTATTCTCTATTATTATCATCAAACATTATCTTTAATTGTAATTATATAAAAAAATTAACTCTCATAAAAACCATTTCATTATCATTGGACGAAGATAATACCTCATAACAATGAATCCTTTACTCCATTAAATTTTATTCAAGGATGTGGACTTCTTTGTTCAAGTATTTGGACTATATTATCATCCCCTCATGCCTCAAAATATAAACACCCTTACATTTATAATATATGGATCCAAAATTCACATTAATTTTATTCTAGAAAAAAACTTATTTTTATTATTCAAATTTTCTAAATAACATTTTTTATGTTATGATATTTATAAATTTTATTATGTGTACTATGGAATAAAGAAAAACTACATATAAATAGAAAAATATATCTAATAATTATTATAAAGTATATATACATTACTTATTTATCCACAACTTTTATAGAATTAACTTCTTAAATGGTTTTGAATATAAAAATATTTTATTTCCACTATGTCCTATAAAATGTATTATTTTGATCTGAGTAAATGACTAATAACTCACATTAAATAACTTATTTCTAGAATTATATAACAATACTCTTTCACAAACATACCAAAATACATATATTGTAATTCACTAAACATTTCAGTTAATTTTTTCCTTGATTCCACATTCAAGTTCAATGAAATAGTGCCCTTGTAAATAAATTTTTCTACAAAATAATATTAATTAACCATTAAAATAAATGAAATTATTTGGATTAAAAATCCATTAAAAATTAATTTATAATTTTTACAAATTTTTGTACATTAAAAAATCAATGAAATAAAGACAATCAAGTTATGGTTGGATTCTGTTGAAAATGGTAATGGGTGTTTCCCAATTGAAATTCATAACATCCATTTTTACATAACCAAATGAAAATCAATTATATTTAATTCTTATGAAAAACCAAACATGAATATAATTTAATTTTGAGTCCCATTCTAAATGTTCTATACCATTTGAAATTTGATTACATTACCACTAAACCATATAAAAACTGAATACATTTATTTGAACACTATACATTTTTATATATCCTTTATAACATGGTAAAAAAACAAAGAACATGTTACATATCACACCCCAACCATAATTTAACAATTACTCTGACTATTTCTATTTTTTTACATTTTTTGTTATTTTCTCCTAAGATTTGTATTATGTGATTTTTTTTAAAATAATTATGATAAAATAACTATAGTACATAGATTATGTTAATCAATATTAAATAATGTGATTGGGTACTACACTATAGTAGAGCTTCATTAATATTTTAACAAATGGTTTTCAAGACTATTTAACTTAACCAGGTGGGTTCCCATGGTGTTATGTTTGTGATTCATTGTTGGAACACTATCTAGAAAACAATTCTACTGGTCCCTAGAATATACCAAAAAATTTGAATATAAGTGATTATAAATTTTTACACAATGAATTTAATATCTATAAATTAAACCTCACACCCCTCCAAAACATCAAAAAATTATTCATAGTCATGGAGACCCTCATGCAACATCTACTCCTTTGTCGCATATTCTTATTTGAGTTCTCTATTATTATTTAATGTATGATAGATTGAGGATAATTTTCTACTTCTCATAATTTTAATTACCTTAAAACATTATTTTCCATGGAACCTCATAATTCATCTTCACTCAAACCTAGGTTGTATAGTTTATTAAATATTTGGTTTATTATAGCTCATAATGAGTGAATTTGTTTTGTTACTTTAATAATTCATTTGATTATATACATTCATAAACATTGACTTCATTTCAATTAAATTTTTTTCTGATGAAGAATGATAATTTTTTTATATTTTATGGGATTTCCAAAGATCAAATTTTATTTCATTTTTAATACAAAGAGATTATATTTTACATGTTGTTAATTTTTATGAATGAACATTTGTATTTATTATGTGCTCTATATAATTATTCAATAATTAATGTTCTTAATTTATGTCTGGTATAATTTACCTATGTTGACATGTTTTGTAGAAATCATCATTAAAATTGGTATAAATATATATAAATATATATGTCCAAATTAAAATGGGAATATATTTATTTATTTATTGGGGGAAATATATATATATATATATTATTAAAATTTATATTAACATAACATTAGAAGGAAAATTCTTATAATTTGTGTTCGTTGTTAAATTTGGTTTTCAATTATGTCATTTGGATTCATTTTTTTAGTAAAATATAAAAGACCAATTGGTATGATATATGTCATGACCACTCCCTCCAAAGATACCACAATTAGGGGAGAGTGATAATAACACCTGATCTCTTTCTCCATTGGGACATAGGATATAAACGAGTGTAAAAATCTCACAAGCTAAAAGGCATTACATTATCTATAAAAAACATAATGGGGAGATAATTTGTGTCATCCAAAACAACTACAAGGAATAATATAAATCATAAAAACAAAAACTATCACACATTAATGTATAAATATAACTATGATAATAAAATTTTCATTGGTAAATTCCAAAATTTAATGTTATGTAGTGACACAATAACTGTTCACTGGTCCAATCTAGTAACTCCCATCAAAGTACATGAAATATTTTAAATAACCTAAAAGGTGATATATATATATATATATAGTGAGCATACAATTATGCTCAATTGGAAATTCAAATTATCTCATGCACATGTGAAAGAGGAATACAAATACACTAGTGAGAATACTGTATAAGCAAAACACACATAAGCATGTATACTAACCATCCCAACCTATCCAAGGCACACTCACTAAATAACACAATAGAATTAATAAAATATCTTATAAACCAAATTAATGATAATGTTTCTCACTCCAATATCCCACATGTATGAAAATCTGTCCCATTGTTGTATTTAAAGGTTCTCGCATACCTTCCATATACCACAACTCATCCTTCCCTCACACACATGGTCCTTACAACACATCCTTCCTACACACATCGAGGCCTCACAACACATCACAACCTAAAAAACCTGGTGCACACAACACATCACATCATATCTCACCCAGATGTGACATAGGAAAGAACACCACATCTCATTCCAAAGGAACTAGCCAGAGCACGAATCACATCCCCAACAAACACTTGATATATCATGTCTCACCTAAATACATATGATCCACCACCACCACTATCTAACGAATTAATAGTTCTATAGCGTATATATCTTGTGCCTTATGTATCTCACTTAGAAGAGAGGGAAAAAGGGAGTGTATCCAACCATTTGTACTCCATAGAAAATGTTTGGAAAAACACCCCTCACGTGACATTGCATGTGTTTAGGAATTAATTCACATCTTAGGTGGTTATTTTATAAAATTCATAAGAATATACAAGTATATAAATAGTATCAGACACCCTATCCCAAACAAGGGGTTCTCAAACAAACAACCAACTCACAAAAATGTCTCCCTTGTTTCCACCTATAAATTCTTTTGGTAATTACTAAAATAGTAATTTCAGAATGAGGAGATCCCTGATAAATTTATTCAGCCTCACAGTAACTATATTTTCAACATCCATTCATTACATAATTTGGAATAAAGTATATTTAATCACATAATAACAATTTTAATATTAAATAAACAATATCAATTTCATTATCCAAACCAACTAATATTAGTCCCAAAATTTTCAAAATAGTATTTATTTATTCAATCACAACATGAGTTACTATAAAATAGAGTAATTTGCTTTCTACATTAAGACTCTTAAACTTAAATACACATCATACCATGACATATATACACATGGTGAATCATTATACATGTTATCAATTGTGAAGCACCCATACCAATCAATACAATTCTTCATCAAGGAATAATTCCCAAACCACCATATTAATAGAACGAACCCCTAACTGACAACCACATCAAAAAACACATCAAATAAAAACTAAAAAATGATATCCCTACTTCATAATCACCCCACAGAAATCATATCCCCACTACACATCAATAGTCAATTCATTACCCCCATACTTACAAGACACACCAATTCAACACATCACATTACCTCACATAATAAAGAAAACATATTTATATTTTTTTAATTCATTCATTATATAATTACTCTAGTATGTTTTTGGGTTATCTCTAAAACTAGAAGATCATGGGGAATACATTTTTACTCGAATATATATGGTTATCCTAGATTTTTAAACTTGTATAAAACAAAATCCAAATAGTATTCATCTCTCAAAATATTCCATTCACAAACAAGGATTCCAAAAAACCATTATTTTCATTGGGGGAATGCCTAAACAAATCATAATATAAATAACAATAAACATTAATCAAGGCCATACATCACATTCCCCATCCAAATTTATTGATCAATAAAACTATTTGACTGTCTATATTAATTTCAAATCAACTATATTTAAAATGTAGGAATTTTATAAACCCATCCTATATAATTCATAATTAATTACGATGAAGGGAACCCTGCATAGAAGAATAATGATCCATACTTCTTAGTGGCACAAAAATATGGGTTTACATACAGTTGGAAAAAATCTACCGAAACACAATTTAACTGCTATAGTAGAATACTTGACTCTTTTATGAATAAGGATTCCGAAAAACACCATATCATGTGAATAAAATATGGAAGAACAAGGGAAGAGATATCTCGACTATAGGGTGATTGAAATAAAAACATGTGATTAGATATAGTTTATAGTTTCCAATAAAGGATGATATATTCAAGACCACAACTCATGACCAGTTAAAAATCTATAGAACCATATGAAATTTAAGATAAGATTTATGGCCTTTGAATCGGTCCTAAACAAATTTAATTTTGACCATAAACTCAATTTATTTAAAATAATGTTGTCAAAATTGAAACACAATAAGAACTAGAAACACTATACATGAGGTCCCATGAGTGAGGTACCTCTATATGAGGCACCACTGGGACATGAAGTTTTATATGAGGAACTATAAGGATGAATGACCATCCATCATCTGTGAGTCAATGATAGGTGAGAAAACACCAAATGAGGAAACACTGGACAAGGCACCACTGGACAAGTGACCCCCTACAAGCCACCGCCAGTTTGTGACCACGACAGAGACAATGAAATAGATTGACTGTCAGGGTGAGACCTTGTCGTGGTGACACCGAGAGGGTGAGATACCCACAGGGTGAAACCAATAGAGTGACACCACTTGGGTGAAACCACCACTATTAGACACTAGTAGGGTGATCCACATCTAGGGTGATTCATATTTGGCATGTGAAAATTTGGATTAAATTTAAAAAACTAGAAATTTTTGCAATGTGATGAAAAATGAAATTGACATTCTAGGACACCTGAAATAATAGATGTCTCAGGATATATTTGGATGGAATGGTCTGGGCCATTAAATTACATAACTCTTAATCTATTCTTTACCTCTAGAATTAAAACTCGAATTAGTGGGATAGAGAGTGAGGGTCTAAACTACCATCCCTAATATACCACTAATGGTTCTGGATACACTTGATACACTATTTTCCACTAAAAACTTAAAATTTCCAACCAAATTTTTTTACCAAAGATGGAGTGGAATCATCTACGTCCAAGAACACCTACTCTATAATTTTCTAGCTAGGCTATATCACCATTTTTATTGATATGTGAACACAAGAGGACACAAAACACATTCGAAAACCACAACAAACAAAAAGCATAAAATAATCATGATTTAATAAGATAAATCATTTATGTCAAGATTCTATCTCCTCTATGGGAACTCACTAATCCAAATAAGCTTAACCAAATCATAGTTAATGGGTCTAGTTTAGGAATTCAGTTCTCCCCTTTTTATATGACATGAAATTTTCATACATCGACAACCAAAGTAATAAAAATATCACCTTGTATAAAACGGATTCAAAGTGTACATTTCAATGAGAAAAAAAGTACAGAAAACAAAAAATAACTATTGATGGTGCCAAAATAGTGCACGAAAGGGATGGAAGAAAAATAAGGCTAGCGCGCTGCCCCGCGAAGCACCGACGCGAAGCACCGCCGCGAAGTACCAATGCGAAGCTCCCCGAACATTGCGGCCTCGCGAAACTCCAGAGGTGGTAACTCTCTGCGAACGCATTTGACGTGCGCGAGCCCGCCATGAACCTCCAGAGGCGGTAACTCTCCGCCAACGCATTTGACGTTCGCGAGCCCACCGCGAAGCTCCAGAGGCGGTAACGCTCCATGGATGCCGTTGACGTTTGCGAGCGCGCCACGAAGCACCTGAGGCGGCGCGTGAGTTTAGCTTCGTGGCGCCCCTTCCCTATAAATACTGGACTACCCCTGAGTCTGGAGGACGGACAATCTGACCTTTCGGCTTCTCCTCTCCCGAATCGCGAAGAACTCTTTTCCTCGGGAATCATGAGCTCCGCGAGGTATTTCTACTTTGCGAGACACCCTTGCTTTGTCTTGTTTTGAGCCTCTCTTCTGAGGGGGATACCTTTCGCGAAGCTCAAGGGAATTCGCGAAGGAGGGGGATTCCAAAGGGAACCTGGGTAGCCGCCGAGCACTTATGCTTCACAAAACACCCAACCCATACTAGTGATCCCTATGCTAAGGCATGATCGCTATACGTCGCGAAGCACACTGCTTCCCAGGTCCCTGCTTCGCGAGGCACCCCTTCTTCGTGAGGCAGTGCTCCGCAAACACTGTTCCACTTCACGAATCACCTTCCACTCACACCTAGGCCCCATGATAAGGCCAAGGCACTCCGCTTCGCGAAGAACACTCCTTTTCTTAGCAATTCCACTTCCCATGTGAAACTCTAGGTTTTCACGATGTGATTTCAAAGTCCCATGGACAATACCACTCGTAGTGTTTCTTCGCCTAATGCCTCTTCGCATAAGCATGCTAATGGATATTGCTTCTTCGCATAGCCACACTAACGTGGACCCCGTGATGGTTCGTTCCACAACCCCCCCCCCCCCCCCTTGACCATGGAATTACTGGTGCCTTCCCTTCTCCAAGGACCAGAGGGTACCGGTTATGTAAGTCCTAGGGGTGCGGAGTGAACCCACTTCGTCTGAGCTATAGGAAGTTAAACTGCCAAGCACCTCATCCTCAACACATGATGTTAAACAATGACCCGACCCCGTGCCTCTCATGAAGGGTCCCCCAGCTCGAACATTTTTACGCCACTCATCTCCACGGGAGTGGAATCACCCATCTACAAGGGGTGATACCATCCTTATTGGAGTGACATATGTTCTCAGGATAAGGGTGACCCTAGTTCCCCAACGGATGGCTGCTCCTCTACATCTCTGTACTTCCCCACTACCAAGGTCAGTGGAGGGCGTGATAGGGAACGAGGCACCTCCCATCGTTGGTCCCAAATCCATCATTCGCAGCGCTTTGTCGCACTATGGGCCTCCATAATGACGTAAGTCCCAGCACCATGGGCCGCCTAACGCGTACGCCCCTCTTTGCTTCTCACAGACGCATCCTTCACGACGTGATAGTCAGGTCCTTGAAACCTCTTGTTTCTCACACCGAGAATGACTCACGTGGGCTTAGAGTGAGCACCGAACCTAACCCCCACCCATAATGAACTACGAGAACTTTGATCCATGTCAAGGCATGGTACGTAGGAAGCCTCCATGAGGTTCAAGCCATATTGCTCAGTCGTTCATTCACGTCGAGTTTCGCCCTCGTCCAGCATGACGTTAAACTGCACACCCATTCCCACCTGAACTACGAGGTCTTTGATCCGTGTCAAGGCATGGTATGTAGGAAGCCTCAAAAGGATCAATCCCACCACTCATAGGACCAAGGTCCACCTTTACGTCGGTTCGCTGACAAAGCCCCACATGAACTACGAGGTCTTTGATCCATGTCAAGGCATGGTACGTAGGAAGCCTTCCTGAGGTTCAAGCCAACCCATCATTCATTCACGTCGGGTCTCATCCCCGTCCAGCATGACGTTAAACCGCATTCTGGTCCGACGACAAGCCGTTGTGACTCATCCACTCCGAAGTATGAGTACTTTGATCCATGTCAAGGCATGGTACGTAGGAAGCCTCCATGAGGTTCATGCCCACCACAAGTGGACCCCCGGGTCAACTTTCATGCCGGTTCGCCGACGAAGCCCCTTCCGAACTACGAGGAGTTTGATCCATGTCAAGGCATGGTACGTACGAAGCCTCCACGAGGTTCAATCCCACCAGCAATCCAATTCACATTGAGTTCCACCCTCGTCCAGCATGACTTTAAACTGCATTGTAGTCCGATGGCAAGCCGTTGTGACTAACCAGAACTACGAGGTATTTGATCTGTGTCAAGGCATGGTACGTAGGACTCCTCCCAGAGGTTCAAACCCACCATCTGGTCGTTCCGACCTCATTCACGTCGGTTCACCCCTGTCCTTCATGACGTTAAACTGTATTCCACAATCTGAACTACAAGGTCTTTGATCCATGTCAAGGCATGGTACGTAGGAATCCTCCTAGAGGTTCAATCCCATCTCTCACCAGACCAAGGTCCCTCATTTACATCGGTTCACCGACACCCACCGCCCGTCGTTTATTCACAACAGGGTTCACCCTCGTCCTGCTAGACGTTAAACTGTATTCCATTAATCCTTTGAACTACGAGGACTTTGATCCATGTCAAGGCATGGTACGTAGGAAACCTTCCTGAGGTTCAAGCCCACCACTAGTGGACCCTTGGGTCTACTTTCATGTCGGTTCACCGATGAAAACCTTTGAACTATGAGGACATTGATCCATGTCAAGGCATGGTACGTAGGAAACCTTCCTGAGGTTCAAGCCCACCACTAGTGGACCCTTGGGTCTACTATCACGTTGGTTCACCGATGAAACACTTTGAACTACGAGGTCTTTGATCCATGTCAAGGCATGGTATGTAGGAATCCTCCAAAAGGTTCAAGCCCATCTCTCATCGGACCAAGGCCCACCTTCACGTCGGTACATTGACGATGACCATCGGACCAAGGTCCACCCTCACGTCGGTTCGCCGATGACATCAATCGGGCCAAGGTCCACCTTCACGTCAGTTTACCGGCACCATCTCGAACTACTCGGACTTTGATTCCCTGCCACGGGGATACGTAGGAAGCCTCTTCAAGGCTCAAGCCCAACTTCACCGTCGCCCCTGTGATGGTCCCATTTCACTCTCCCTCCACTTCATTCATCCACCTGTCACCCATCCTGATTCTCAATCGGACCGTCATATCTCGGTGAGACCATGTCGGTATGTTCCTCTTCACAGCCACCCATGTGCTGGCCTCGGTATCGGCATCCCCTCAAGGGAAATCCCTCCATCCAATCTATACTAGATAATGCTTCAGTTGGGTTGATCCGTCTCCGCTGGACGTTAAACTCGCGATGTACCCTATGTCAAACACGGGAAGCTGAGGAAAACCTCAGATATGTGTCTATGACATATAATTCCCCTCGCTCGATGTGGGATGCCTCGTGCTTCCATGCCCTCGAGAAGCCCTGTGGCCAGGGATAATAGACAGACATGCCAGGTTCCCCAGCATCCAGACATGCTACTGATGCCTCAACGTGACTACTCCCCCGACTGAAGGTTGCATCCCTGACCGGACCCTTTGAAATGTCCCGACATAAGCAGTGTAATTAACCGGCGTCCATGGAAACATGGCACTGGGAAGAGTTTCAATAACTACGTATGAAATCTATGAGAGAGACCCGGACTAGGTGACCAGTTATGAGGAGGAATCCACGGAAGGAAGAACCGACATCCCATCATCTTGTTTCGATCAAGGAGCAGACGTACCTGAACAAGGAACGAATTTCGCCCGCCTTTGGAAAGCGAGAATGTGGGGCAACAAGCGCCGCGCGTCCTCCTCCTCCGCGGGCGGATGCGCGCACGCCCCGGTGAAAGCATCGGAAACAGAAATGGTGAACCCGACGTGAAATTCTTCTCCTCAATGTGGAGATTAGTAGCGTTTGAGACACCAGTAGATTGACGTGTCACCGGATCCAAATATCCGCCGCCTGGTCCCGCCAAGAAAATATCGGGCCTGTCGTGAAAATCACCGGATGTCGGGGCAGTAGAACATGGGGCACTCCGTTCTGCATCATGTTGGCATGGATCCTTCTTATAGAAATGGAGAATGGAAGGAAGCTGGGGCTCTGGTTGTCAATCGTTTTCCCTCTCAGTGCTGATGAGTTGATCCCTTCATTTCTCAGGAACCAGGTTGCTGTTACAGAGACGCAATCACCGCCCGTTAGCCAATGCAGGGGCAGGGGCAACATCGCCACAACCACCCCACATGGAGCTGCTATGGCCACGAAGGCCACCACATCGCGGAATACGGGGCGTCCATGTCCCCTTTCCCTATCAGAGGTCATCTAGAGAAGGGTGATCAACAACCTCATGCGCAGGTACAATGAGGAAGTGGTCATCCCCACTAGGGATATGGCCCGCATGGACCTGGAGGCCTCCAGGACCCGCCGTTAACACCTCCCTAACAGGCCGCGTAGGGAGCCCCTGCTCCCCACCCCTACGTTCAACTGTTTCGGGAGCCTGTCCCCGGAACACCTTGACGACTCCTCGCCTTACACCGAAGAGGCGGGAATCGTCTGGCTCAGCCTGATCAGGGTCCCAACACAAGGGCTCCAGGAGAGAGCTTACGTCCGGCTATGTCAGCACCGTCGTCCGGCTCCGCAGGAAGAGCAGGCAGGCCATGCCCCTGCACCACCAGCACCAGCTCGCCTGACCCGACGTCAACGCTGGGCCAGGGCTGAGGACGCTCTCCCAGGCGCGTCGACGTCGACAGCTACAGTGGCCCGATCCACCGCCGACGTGCATCATGAAGCCCACGCATACACTGAGCAGGGGCACTCCTACACCCAACCGGGATCAAGACCCCAACCACCCCGCGGGCAGGCTGGGTTGGCTCTCCGGGTTGCAGGCCCAAGTGGTGATTGCCACGAACTAACCCGCGGTGATGTCAACCCGTACGGAGGTCCTCCCCGTATCACTACTCCACATAGCGTGGGCCTTCCCCGATTCGAAGTTCGTCATGGAGGCATGCCTCGTGCTACCCCTATCCCGAAGGAAGGCATGCCCCGTGGCAGTGACGCTCAGTGTGGAAACCTTTCATGCGCCCACTATACAGGGTATGGAGTCCATCCTCCTGCCCCCGACCGCCGATCCGAAGGCACCATCCATCCAGTCCTTCTCCTACGTGGGGGCCCTCCCTATGTCCTCTTTGCAACTGGCGGATGTCCTCCTCGCCCCAGCAATTAGAGGATTGAAGGTCAGCCTCGCTCCTCCCACATCGACCATGGAGGTCCTCCCCATGCTGCTGCCGATTCCAACAGAGGCTTCGCTCACATGGGTGTTTTTCGTGGAGGTCCTCCCCACGTACCCTTCGAAATATTCCCCGGTTCCCCTCGCACCTCGGCTATCTCGAGTGGGGGTTATCTCTGCAACGGTGCCAGCGCCGCCCAGAGGCTCCATGATGGGGATCAACCCTGTCCCGAAGAGCCACCCCGGGGCAGGAGAGCAGGTTGTCGCCGCCACAAGAAGAGTTCTGGGAAAGCCCGGGTGGAGATCAAACCGGCCCGCTTCTCCGACTCTGAAGCGGGGTGCGACTCAGCGATGGAACCCTCTCCCGCTCCTCTGTATCAAGGACCAGGGCAGGAACCAGACGCATTAGCTTCATTCTCCCGTAATATGAGGTCCACCAGCTTCCCGTCTCTCTCCGCAGGTACATCTAGGAAGAAGAAATATAGGGAATTCTGTAGGTCTCGACGGCGCATTCCTCGCCATCGTCACCGGAAGCGCCCTCTACCTCTACCAGAGATCACAGAGAGCTATTCTGGGGGCCAGCAGTAGTAGAACGACGACATGACCGGTCGCCGGTAGCTGTGATTCCTGTGCCGGAAGCTGTGGCTACCAGCCCGTCGTACCGCGACATCGTGGCTAGGTCACCTCACTCTTCGGAGGATGGCCCGGAATTCGGTGGCCAGTCAGCTCGTTCGCCGTATTCTCCGCCGCCGAGTTTACTATCACAGAGGTCCACCTCAGTACCGCTACCGGTCCCTCAGCCGCCCCTGGTTGACGAGGGGGGAATTACAGGGACGGACCCTGAGTCCGACCCCAGGAGCTTCTGGAGTATTCTTGCAACAGATTACTTCCCGAAGATGTTCTGGCCGACGACAGCGCTGAACTTTCACATTCCAGAGTCCCTTAACCCTGAATAGGTGGGGTGTTTCTATCGAACCCTATGGGAGACACACTTCAGCCTCCGTTACGAATGGGTGGTGTACCCCAGAAGTCGAGAGGACATCGAAGAAATCGGCGAGCAGTGCCGCCTGATCGATGCGGCCGCACTCCATGTGTCCCAGCACCCCGAGTCGCCATGCCGTCAGAGCGCCCTTAAACAGAAATGTTTTCAGAGTTTTAAAGCACTCCGCAAAATCGTCAGGGAAGCTACCCCCAATGTGCAAGTCCGTGGTTTGGGACACTATGCCGCTCTCTTTTTCGACCCTATCCGACGTCAACCCGATTCACTATGTGACATCGAGGACATTCCCCCGACATGGGTCGCGGTCCACATGGCCGACATTGTGGAAAAGGAAGATGAGCTCGAACTCCTTGATGGAGACTTCCCCCCCGAGGGCGTACCGCCACTACTGGACCCATCAGGGAGGATTACCCGTCAGTAGAGGAACCTGCTAGGCCTCCCCATACCCACCGAGTCACTGGCACTCGGTCGAAACACCGTCAAGGGTAAAGAACACATCGGAACTGTCAAGCACTCCAAACCGTCCACCTCTGTGTAGAAAACGGCCGAAGATCCCAAGAAGGCCACCTTACGCCAGCTGCTTGCTGAGCAGAAGAGGATGGTTGACGAACTCTTGGCTGAGCGCGCCGCAGAGCGGCGACCCGACTATGGTAATCGCAGGCCGGGCAGCAGGGGCAGGAACAGTTTCCCCCGGGTGAGATGCCTTCGGGCAACCCTGATCATGCTACTGCCGCAAACAGGGCAGAAGCCGGAACGTATGGCAAGAGGGTGTGATACGTTTCACCAAACCCCCCCCCCCCCCCCCCGAGCGACGGGGCAATCTGAAGAACCCGGCCTGGGTTCCCCCAGTCGCTCCGCAGGTCATTCTGCCAGTTGATCCACGGGCAGCCAAAGCCGTCTACCGTGTTGAAGAGGCTGGCAATGCACTTGTATTTAGGGATCCCCGTCAAGATAGGGACCCCCATCCGGATGATCTTATTGCGGCACTCACATCCCTCCTCGAAGTGATGGAAACGCGGCAGGTGGCGGTCCCACCGGATGGCAAGCCGTATCCCGCGTGGCTAGATGATATGCCCACACCCCCAAGTTTTTGGAACCCCACTTTCTCGCCCTTCAATGGGACAGGGGACCCACCACAACACTTGGCACATTTTTCTTCCAGGTGTGGCCCCATGCTGTGGACCCCAGCTTAGCAAGAATCGTCCAAACTCCGATGTTTTGTACAGACATTGGAAGTTATGACATTCATCTGGTACAACCAGCTCCCTATCGGATCGGTGATAGGTTGGGAGTATCTTCACCGGCAGTTCTTATACTAGTTCAGCTCCACCATGAAGAAGACCAGCATTGCAGACCTCTTCAAGTGGAAGCAAAGGCCTGATGATCGAGTCCCAGATTTCATCGCCCGGTGGAAGGGACTTACGTATTCCATCGATATGCCACTGAATCGGGAGAAATTACTGATAATGTCTGTGGGGAACGTCAAGACATAGCTGGCACCCTCCCTCATTACCCAGAAATATCCTGGAGGGTTCAGAGATTTCTCAGATAAGGCTCAGCGCCATGAGGAAGCCCTGAAACAGGCTAGTCAGGCACGTTTGTTGCCCCCTATGACCTCAGCCAAGAGGACCGCCAGGGCTGAACCCTCCGCGGTGGCCCAAAAAGATGCCCCGAGGCAGCTGGAGTTACTGCCGGCGGCACCATCCCCGCAACCTCGCCGAGGTCCTCCACCTCAAGCACATGCGCCTGCCCAGCAACGACCGCCTCAGAACTGACAGGTTCCCCCGCGCAATGTGCCACCGCCACCTAGGAGAGACAATCAGGCGCCACCTCCTTAGCAGGCCCCTCCGGCCCCTCGTCAGGGCTAGGCCCCCAGGGCCCCCTATCTGGCAAGAAGGCACCAGACTTATTCGTTCCATGAAAATCAGGTCCCTAGCTACTTCCGATGTGCTCTAGAGAAAGGGATTGTGCGCCTGCCCGAATGTAGAAGGCCGGCAGAGGAGAATCTCACCGATCACCCCAACTACTGCCCTTATCATCGGATTCTGGGGAACACCCTCAAGCAATGCTATGTGTTTAAAGACTGGCTTCAAGACCAGGTTAAAAAAAACATAGTCAAGTTGGGCCCGACACCATCACAAGTTGCGGGTGTCTTTGCAGGATCAGAGATAGGCAGCGTCAATGAAGGCGACTGGCAGCAGGTCCCCAGCCACGGATCCCGGAAATACGACGACTGGATGGCTCATAAAACTGTCGTCCGTGCCCATGGTATCATCCGGGCGTGACTGAAGCAGGCGGAACCTTCAGAAGAAGTAGCCGATGCTTCTGCATCGTCTTCACAGTCAACCTCTTACTAAAAGGGCAAGCAGCGGCGACGCAAGAAGAAGCAACGCGCACCACTAGTGTCGTCATCATCCCGCACTCTCAACGACTTTATTCCCCCTAAAATGGGTATTCCTCCCAGAATCCGCCCAGCGGCGGATGACTCCTTGAGCGACAGCTAGGGGTACACTTCGGTTAACACTGTGGAGCTGGTAAAGCCCTATATGACCCCAGACGAGGGGGAATGCCAGGAGAACCTCCGCAACGTTTCCAGCCGACGTCAACGTCAGTGGAATCGCAACCGCTCCGGTCATCAAGGTTTATCAGCGGGCACTTTTGGCCAAGTCGTGCACACTACTGAGACCAGGCAGCAAGCTCAGCGCAGAGCTCAGCACGTGCAACCCCATCTAACGCTCTCGACTCTACCTCAAACCGCCGTTCGTGGTACTAGATTGTGGAGAGCTACCTCGTTTGTATCACAGATAGTCTTTCCTGGCTACAGGCCAGCCTCCGCTGTCCAATCCTATTCTGACGACTACTCTCCAGGCTTCTACTAGTAGGTAGCAAGATGTGCCCAGTACTAGCCGATCGCCGGTTCAACCAACAGGACCCGCTATGCCTCCAACTGCCGACCGACCTCCTGTAAGCAGAGGTTCACGTTTGGCCTGAAAGTATGATGTCCTGAAGCACTTGGCCGGCATTCTGGCGAGGCTCTCCATCCTTGAGGCCCTTCTCCTATCATCTGAAATGCGCGAGGCACTTGCCGAGGCCCTAAGGAGCCCCCTCCAATTTGTGACGGAGGTAGTAGCTGCAGAAGCCTTACATGCCGAGACGATTGAAAACGCCGAATGTTAGGCAGTTAGCTCATTCTCCAGTGAAGATGAGGACCCTCCTATACAGGGGCACATTCGCCCATTGTACATCACTGGCCACTTCAATGGCGTGGAAGTCTACCGCTACCTAGTTGACACAGGTTCCGGAATCAACCTAATTCCGACCCGGACGTTGCGAAAGATGGGTCTGTCTGAAGGTGATTTAACTCCCTCTGACCTCAGAATCCAGGGGTACGACAGGACCTAGCAAACCCTAGTCTGCAATATCCGCCTGATGACTCAGTTCGGTGGAATACTTGCCAGCACCGAGTTCATGGCCGTCTCTCAGGACACCGCCTACAACGCATTGATGGGTAGGCCATGGCTCCATCTACATGTAGCGGTCCCTTCGTCGTATCACCAGTGCCTCAAATACCCACTCAATGATCGAGTAGGCGTGCTCCAAGGAGATGCATCCCCTTTTGCTTCTTGTAAGGCCCGCTATCTGGATGCGGGTTATTACAAAATTAAGGATAAGCGGATCCTAGTAAGTGAGGATGAACCCGCCCCGGTCACAAGTGATCCATGGGCATGCATGGACGACGCCTATGTCCTCCCGATCCACCGGTTGGAGGCCACGACCCCAGGCATGGGGCAATGTTTTGTTGTTTCGAGTACGTATGGAAGGCATGTTCCCGTGTCCATGCGACGACGGAAAATCACCTCGTACTCCTACATCAACCAGGCTCAGGTAATCCCGGAACCTCCTACCCTTGTAGGTATCGGGACTTCAAGCATATGACAACAGCGGTGCGCCATACGTGTCTCTTTCTCCGGTCTGGAATTAACCGACTCAAGACGAAATGTCACAACTGCTTTGATATCATCAAACGTGGCCCCTTAGGCCAATGTACAGATGGGATAGGATCGACTGCCTTCATTGCTATGGTCTCAATGGCAAGTTAGTCTCCCGATGTGATGACCACTGCTGCCCGAGCCGGCACCAGCTGCCCCTCGTATTTTGATAGCCTAGAAGTATCTCCCGTCACGGGAAGTTCCCCCATGGGTGGGGAGGAAGACCTAGAGGATGCTCTCCCCGCCATTGGAGAAGGTGTCTCTACCACGGTTGATGAACTGGTACAGGTGAACCTTGGTAGCGAGGCAGATCCGAGACCCACATTGATCAGTGCAGCCATATCCCTCAAGGAGCGGCAGCAGTACGTAGACTTCCTCAAACAACACCGTGACGTGTTTTCTTGGAGTTACAACAAGATTCCAGGACTAGATCCACAGGTATTCGTTCACCGTCTGGGCCTCCCGGCGAAACACCGTGGGTTTAAGCAGCCCCCCAGGAAAATGCACCCTTCTCATGCAGCTATGGTTGATGCCGAAGTTGACAATATTATCAAAGCCAACTTCATTAAGGAAGTCCAGTACCCAAAGTGGCTTGCCAACATTGTGCCAGTCAGGAAGAAGAATGGGAAGATCAGAGTCTGCATCGACTTCCGCGATCTCAATCGCCACTGCCCAAAGGATGACTTCCCACTCCCAGTGACGAAGTTATTGATTGACGCCACGGTCGGGTTCCAAGCCCTCTCTTTCATGGATGGATACTCCAGGTATAACTAGATCTGGATGGCCCCCGAAGACGAGGAGTCCACTGCCTTAAGGGATCCCCATGGTACCTTTTGCTACCAGGTTATGCCATTCGGTTTGAAGAATGTAGGTGCCACTTATCAGAGGGCCATGCACCACATATTCAAACTGATCCTCGAGACATTGGTGGAATGCTACGTGGATGACCTCGTAGTCAAATCATGTCAGCGCCTGGACCATCTCAAAGACCTCGAGAAAGTGTCAGTTTCCTCTGTTCCCATCACCTAAAGATGAACCCGTTGAAGTGTGCCTTCGAGGTCACCTCTGGGAAGTTTCTAGGCTTTGTTGTCAGATACCGATGTATCGAGATCAACTGGGAGAAGAACAAGGCCATCATCCAAATGCCTCCCCCAAACAACATTCACGAGCTTCGAGGCCTTCAAGGCCACTTAGCATATATACTCTGATTCATCGCGAATCTGGCAGGCAATTGTTAGCCCTTTTCCCGGCTCATGAAGAAGGGCGCCGCCTACAAATGGGACGAGGAGTGTCGGACCGCCTTCGAGGAAAACAAGCAGTATCTCCTTCAACCTCTGGTCTTGATGCCACCCGTCTCCGGAAAGCCGCTGGTCCTTTATGTGACCACCCTGGAGAGATTCCTCGGTGCACTGCTCGCCCAGAAGAATAATGAGGGTACTAAGAACAGTCTCTACTATCTCAGTCGCATGCTTCCCGATACGGAGGTCAGATACTCCACTATCGAAAAGAGCTGCCTTGCGCTCGTCTTCTCCGTCCAGAAGTTACAACATTACATGCAGCACCATGAGGTGCAATTGGTATCCCGGGTAAACCCACTGAAGTACATCATGAACCGCCCCATGCTGACTGGCTGACTAGAACGGTGGGCAGTGATTCTCCAGTAGTTTGATATCAGGTTTGTACCTTAGAAGGACATTAAGGGAAATGCGTTGGAAGACTTTTTAGCTTCCCATCTAACCTCTGCGGACCAATCCCTGGACCTGGATTTCCCTGATGAGACGATCCTCTCAGTCGATCATGCTGTCCCGTGTTGGGAAATGCATTTCGACGGCGCCTCCCGCAGCCCCACTGGTAGGAGGCTCAACGATCCCAATCTCAACATAGTGGGTCTGGGTATTGTATTTATTACCCCGGAACAGGCCGTCCTGCCATACTCTTTCCTGTTCTCAGAAGGATGCACAAACAACGAGGCAGAGTACCAGGCTCTCATCACTGGCCTTGAGTTGGCCCTTGTGATCCATTTTCCCCTTCTACATGTGAAGGGAGATTCCAAGCTGCTAATCAAACATGTTAATGGAGACTACGTCATCAGGAAGCCGGAGCTTGCACCGTTGCTGGTGTACACCCTCCGCCTAATGGCCCAGTTCTCTTCTCGACCAGAGGTTACCCATGTCCCACGGTCACAGAACGGTCAAGCAGACGCCTTGGCTGGATTGGCCGCATCGCTCGCAGAACCCGAGCAAGATGATTTAATCATACATGTGGCACACCGGAGAGTCATTTACCCCGTCACCCAAGAGGACAATGACGGCCGGTGGGTAGGTCATCTCACCACCAGACCCTCCACGTCAGGGGTCCCGTGTTTGTCAGACATAGTGGTTGAAGCCACTCCTGACTGGAGGGCACCTTTTGTTGAGTATTTCCAAAATGGTCGCCTTTCGGACGACCGGGCCGAGCACGAGCGAATCTGACACCGCGCATTTCAATTTACCCTCCAGAGCGTCCCCAGTCTTAAACAGATCCTCTATAAGCGTATTTTCGATGGTTTCCTCCTCTGTTGCATCCAAGTAGTGGAGATACCTCATGTTATGCAAGAGGTTCACACCGGTTCCTCTGGCGCCCATCAAGCTGGGCCGAAGCTGTCCCATCAAATCCGAAGGTTGGGGTACTCCTGGCCCTCTATGATCCACGATTGTTTTGGATATGCCAAGAGATTCCATGCATGCCAAGTTCACGCCAACTTCCTGCATTGGCCGCCAGATCCCCTCCACCCCACGAAGTAATCTTGGCCATTTGCGATATGAGGACTCGATGTAGTGGGACCGTATCCACCGGAAACAGCCCACCAGTGTAGGTTCATCTTGACTGCTACAGATTTCTACTCCATGTGGGCAGAGGCAGTTCCGCTCAAAGAGGTCAAGGCCCGTTCCATCGTTGACTTTTTGAGCTCCAATATTATCCACCGGTTTGGGGTCCCTCACGCCGTCCTCACCGATAACGGCACCAACTTCTGAGCGGCTGAACTGAAGAAATTGTACGCCAAGTACGATATCTGGTCGAACCATACCTCCCGCTACTACGCGCAGGCAAATGGACATATCGAGGCATTTAACAAAACCCTCTATAACATTCTGTAGAAGATGGTTGGTCAGAACAAGAAAAGTTGGCCGGACAAGCTCCCCAACGCCCTCTGGGATTACCGGATGACGACTCGCAACTCTACCCAGGTGACCCCATATTCCCTGGTGTATGGAGCTGAGGTCGTCCTACCTATTGAGATCCAGCTGCCATTATTACGCACTGCAGTTTAAGATCACCAGACATCAGATGAGGTAGCTGAGATCCGTCTAGCTAAATTGGAAGCACTGGATGAGAACCGGCTTCGTGCCCTGCACAATCTGGAAGTGCATCAGGATAAGATAGCGAGGGCCTTCAACAAGAAGGTTCGTCTCCCCTCTTTCCTACAGGGCGACCTGGTACTGGCCCTTTGAGCGCCAATGATTCCCTGTAGGAAACCTCCCTAGATAGAACCCAAATGGGAAGGGCCTTATATCATCCATAAGGTTTAACCCAATGGAGCATACTCCTTGGTGACCACGGATGGAGAGCGTATAACCCCTCCCACCAATGCCAAGTTCCTTAAGCAATACATTGCCTAGGGCAAAAGGGTCCTGCACGACCCTAAACTGCAAGATGGTCCCGCACGACCTTAAACTGCATCTTTGTCCTACAAGACGATAAACTGTGAAACGGTCCCGCATGACCATAAACTGCATATTATGGTCCAACATGACCCTAAACTATAAAGTCCTGCATGACCATAAATTGCATCTTCATCCTGCAATACAATAAACTACAAAATAGTCCTATCTCTATGACTTTAAACTAAGATCTCCCCCCGTCCTTACGGCAAGACGTTAAACTGCAAGCCAGTCAGGCCTTCCTGGCCGAGGCTCAGCCTTAGGCCCCTTGGCCTCCTCGGGTCCCCGACCCTCGTCCTCACCGCATGACGCTAAGCTGCATGGTCTTAAAGAACTACATATGGCTTGATTCCCATCCTAATGGGATACATAAGAACACCTGGGCATTTCGTCCGTTGACCGAGCCCAAAAGCCAAAATCAGCCCCTCGGGTCAAGACATGGCAGGGTGCACAATTTTGCCCCAACTCACATCGAGCAAGTCTCGACCTAGCTGCAAATCCCCCTGGAGATGTTTACCTATTTAATGGATGGATACAGCTATGCGTCACCCACACTTTGACTGGGATTCCATCATTTTTCACACCCGGAGGGACCCCCAAGAACGGCCTGGACACTACGCCCAAGGGCTCTCCTACCGATACGGGCCAGCGCCCCTGAGGGTTTTCAAGAAACAAGCCGATACAAGTCCCGTGTTGCGAATTTGGTCTGCGGTCGACGCTCATTTGTTGCTCCCATATCGGGTCACAATAGGAACGATGTGTTTCGAACATGGTCAATAGTGTCCTTGATCTTCGGGTCCACCCCGAGATGTCCCAGACATCGAGTGCAGTGATTTGTTTGCCCCATCCCGAAGTGACAAACTTCCCCCCGGGTTGTGCTAGCAATCAGGCCCACGACCCTGATTCCCCATAGGGGTGTATGGTATGGTGTAGGACTACGTCCTCATTCACCTCGGAATCATGTACCATGCTGTACGCCTTCCTCTTACGAGGCCCAGCCTCAGGCCCCTTGGCCTCCTCGGGTCCCCGACCCCCGTCATCATGTAATACGTTAAACTGCAAAAACAGTCAGGCCTTCCTGACTGATGCCTGACCTTAGACCCCTTGTCCTTCTCAGGCCCCCCCGGCCTAGGTCCCCTCATACCCAGGGTGTACGGTGTGATATAGGACTATGTCCTTATTCACGTCGGGATCATGTACCATGCCGTACGCCCTCCCTTTACGAGGCCCAGCCTCAGGCCCCTTGGCCTCCTCGGGTCCCCGACCCTCGCCCTCACTGCAAGAAATTAAATTACATGCAGGTCAGGCCTTCCTAACCAATGCCTAACCATCAGGCCCCTTGGCCTTTCTGGGCCACGGCCCAGATCCTCTCTTATAGGATTGTATGGTGTGGTGTAGGACTACGTCCTCATTCACGTTGGCTTCTTCACCATACCGTACACCTCCATTTTTTAGGGGTATATTACTCCCCTCTTCGTCCCGTATGATGTTAAACTAAATTTGGAGAACTATGGGTGGCTTGATTCCCATCCTCATGAGATATGTAGGACCACCTGAATGTCTAGGATTCGGGTCCATCCCCATCCCTCAGGAATATCTATCCCATCTTGGCCCCTTGGCCTACCCCTTCCTCCATGAGGGGATTATATGGTGTGGTGTGGGATTACGGTCTCGTAATGACCACGCCATGTACCTCTCCCTCCTACCGTTACGGGCCAACGCCCCCGAGGGTTTTGGACAACAAATCGATAAAATCCCGTGTTGCGAATATGGTCAGCGGTCGATGATCGTTTGTTGTTCCCACCTCAAGCTAACGCGATATGGACGCTGCGTTTCCACTATGGTTAACAGTTTTCCTCTCTCGCCACGCCAACTCATTAGGCCCAAAATGTCAGGTACACAATTCATGCCCCTCATCACTTCACCGTGTCCAAGTGGAGTCTTGAATCTTTTGGTACTTTTCCTCCATGCACGTCTGTGCGTTGGGGGAACAAGCCATGTCGATAGTGTCCTTCTGGGCTCTCTAAAAACTCCCATTTTGACTCACCCCAAGTATTGCGATGATGATACCCCCCTATTTTCCCACACCGAGTTTAACTCACATGGGCTTAGGGGTCGGGTTGACATCTGTGCTTACTCGGGAAGTTGTCACCATTCACGGTCCGAGCACTATGACCATAAACTAAGATTCTCATGTGGAACTACGTTCAGCTTGATTTCTATCTTGATAGGATACATAGGAATGCCCATACCCTTTGTCTTTGGGTCCAGCTTGAGTTCAGCAAATTCACCTCTCTGGTCCTGCCTTCAGGACCCCGATTACGGGACCGCGTGGCATAGTGAGGGATTATGTCCTCATTCACGTCGGGTTTGCAATAGCTGCACTACGCACATCCACGTTCTGCCCTCCTGTTCTTTGTCCTGAATGACATTAAAAGGAACCCTTCAGAACTGTGTGTGGCTAGATTTCCATCTTTATGGGATACGTAGGACCGCCCAGACGCCCTTTCTTCGGGTGAAGCCCATTTAAGGAGCCAGTTTTCCCCCTGTTTCACCCCTTACCTTTATATAGGCCCCTTGGCCTAAGGACTCCATCTCCGATTGGCATACAATTTGATGTGGGATCATGTCTCCGTCAATTGTGTTTTATAACACTGCGCACATTTCCCGCCTAGCATCGTCTCTGCTACGTCTGCGCTGCATGACGATAAAATGCATGCATGGTCCTATCATACGACCGTAAATTGTGACATTATCGTCTTGGCCGCACGACGAAAAATGGCACTGCATTGTGCTGACCTAGTTGTAGAGGACATCATATTGGGTATTGGCCACGTGCCATGCCATTTGTCAACCCCCATCACGGCTTGATCCTTGTGGCGACACCACGACCTACTACTCTAAGCTTGTCGCTTCACAAAAAAAAACCCATTCACCTTAAAGAAGAAACAAGACTTATCAAATTCCTCTTCTTTTAGTGCAAGGGCCACGGCTGCACTCCCCCTTTTTTCCCCTGGCAATGGTACCTTACTGTACCACCCTTCAGAACTACGTATTGCATGATTCTCATCCTTATGAGATACGTCGGAGCGCCCGGACACTTCCCTGCGGGCGCAGCCTAACCTTCGTGTTCGATCCCTCGACTCGAGCATTTCCCCAGAGAATGCATGGTATATAGGGCTTAGGTCCTCATTCGCGTCGGGTTTTGTAACCGCCTTGCCATGTATCCCTTGCTCCCCTTACCCATCCATGGTCCGAATTCTATGACCCTAAACTAAGATCTCCCTATGGGAAAGGAATTTTCTCCCTCTATCTAATATGTCTCGTTGTCATATTCAGATGTGTTTCGACAAAGAGCCTGAAGTGTGGGATTTTCATACGGACATTCCCCTCGTCCCATGACCAAGCTTCGTGAACTCGCTATTTGGTTCCTCATACTCCTCCACTTCCAAAAGGACCCTCAGACGACATGGATACTAGGCTTAAGGGCTCTCCATGAATGCTGGACCTAAGGGCCCTCCAATCGTTTCGGGCCAACAACCCTACAGATATTTGACGACATTTGTGACATGGTCCAGTGTTTCGAACATGGTCAACGGTCAACCCCCGTTTTTCTGTCCCCATTTCAGGCTAACGCGACAGGATGCTGTGTTGCGAGCACGATCAACAGTTATCCTCCATCGTCATGCCGCCATTATCGTGATCTGAATCTCGAGCGCCATGATTCACACATTTCCACTTCCTGATGTTCAAATGTAATTCTATCATACTCGGCTCTTTCTCTTCGTGCATCTAGGTGCACTAAATGATCGTGTTAGCGTCATAGGGCCAATATTCACCAAGCGTCCCTTTTCCCTAACCTGCCCCTTTCCATGTCGGGAAATTCCCACCACTACTGCTTGTTTCCCACACCGAGCACGACTCACGTGGGCTTAGTAGTTTTGGCAGGGTGCGTACCAACACGGTCAAGCTTCTCATCGTCCCGCATGACGTTAAACTGCACTTCCAGAACTACGTATGGTGGTTCTCATCCTCATGGGTTACGTAGAAACTCTCGACCACTATGCTTCGGGCCCAACCCAATCCTCACTCTTGGTCCCTCGACCTGAAAAGTTTCCTCCGGGGGTATGTGGTATGATTTGGACTCCAAGTCCTCATTCACATCGGTTTCATATCTACCGTGCCACACGCTCCCTGGGATCTTCCCTCTTACTCCATGTCCTATCGTATGATGTTAAACTACAGGAATCTATGTGTCCTCAACGCGTGACACTAAACTGCGGTTCTACCCTGAACAAGTTCAGGATTTCCCAAGATCCCATTGGGAAGTGACAGATCCCCTAGCCAGAGAGGCCCTGTCTGGAAGAAGGAATGATCCATGATCAAACCAATATGCCCATCTGGCGTACTCCCACTACGGTGGTGTAACTACCTAAGTGTTGGATTCCGTTCGGACAAACCATCACTCTATATTCCGCGCTTTGCGATCCCCTTATTCGGACCCTTGTCCTCTTTCATGTCTAAAAGATCCCCCTAACGGCCTGGTCTCATGTCGCATCGGCTCACCTACCGTCCTGGGCCAACGTTCCGGAAGACCGGTCATGTTTGGAAGGACCCCCTAACAGTATGGATGTTTGACCTATGGTCCGCCAACTGTCATGGGCCAACGTCCCGAAGGATTGATCGACACCATTTGTGACATGGTCCCGTGTTTCGAACATGGTCAACGGTCGACCCTCATTTGTTGTCCCCATTACAGGCTAACGCAGTAAGGATACCACTTCTCCTCCAAGGTTAACGGTTGTCCCTTATTATCACTCCATCCCCACAGTGTTCTGAATCTTGGGTATCGTGATTCACACTTTCCATTTTCATATTTTTGGACCGATTTCAGTGCCCCTGGCATTTCACCGTTCGTGCATAAGGGCACACTGAAGAAACTGTAATTCGACTATCCTTGGAAGTTCCTCCTCCGATCAAGCCTCACCCTTCTTTCGGGATTCTGGGTTGGTAATCCGAATCCTGGAGCATGGTCCCCACTCCTATATTAGGTGGGATGAGAAGGCAGATATCTCCTGTTTCTCACATCGGGCTCGACCCACGTGGGCTTGGGGAATTTTCTCCGAATGTCCCGCAAACATTGTAGGGATGTAACAAGGAAATACAAACAGTGGAAATCGTGCACGCTACGAAATTCAAAACAATGAAAGGAATGAAATTGAAGCATGAAAGTACCAATAAATGGGTTTTTGGGTTTGTTACAATACCCTGGGGTCGATTCCCCCCATGGATGGGTTGACCCCGTCAAAAGAGTGTTGCAGCTCCGCCACCCGTTGTCTTCTGACATCCAAGGCTTGCTGCCGCTTTCTTAGCTCTCGCTCCTCCTCAGCAGCGGTGGGGCTCAGTTCATCAGTCCTGGCATTGGCCCTCTCTACGTCAGCTTGAACGGCGGCCATCTTTCCAGAGGTCTGCCTCATATGCTCTTCTGCCTCTGCCAGCTGGGCCTTCAACCGTGAGACCAGCTCAGATTGTGCATCAAGAGAGGCTGAAAGCTCGTCTGCCCGGGTCTTCATCTGTCGGACCTCGCCTTTAGCCTCCTGGAACTTCTTGATGCATGTCGCTTTCCTCCGATGTCAGCCCACGCTGATCCCACGATCATGCTCCTAGATCTTCTCAGCCATAAGATCTCAGATGAGTGCGTGAGAACGTTGGGCATACACTCCCCCAACACACAGTTCACGCAACCGCGAGCGGAGTCTATCCATTTCGGCCAACCATTGCGCTTGGGGGGGTGTCCTTGATAAAGCGCGTGATCAGCTCCCACGACCGGTGGCGGGCTATGTTGCTGTCTTCCTCGTCGGAGGCCGTTTCTTTTCAGTCTGTGCGATTTGCAGGCTCGTACGCGGGATACACCTGCAAGAAATCCTCGGCAGGATCAACATCTGGTGTTGAATCTGGTACGACACCCAACGCCGAAGCAGGCGTGACAAGGCTGGGACTGACTGGTTGATCCTCTTCCTCGGAGTCCACCTCAATGACCTCGGGCACGACCTTGCTGGTGGTCCCTCCAGTGATGGTGTGCGTCGCATCTTGAGGAGATGGGGGGGACTATCGCCACCACCAATGGCATGCCCCTAGGCGGGACTCCACCAGACATCCCAACCAGTCTTGCCACAGCGGCCCACGCCAGTCGGAGAACTGTACGACAGAGAGGGACATAAACGTTAGTTGGCAGGCATGGTCTACATATGACGACAAGGGAACCGGTAGAGGAGACTTACAGATATCGATCTCCTGGCACTTCTCTTGAGTTGGTACTAACAGGACCCCGAGGCGAGGCCCTCCGTATACTGTTGGAAGGTCTAGAGGTTCCGGGAGAGCCTCCCTGGGTGCTCCGGTCACACCAGATGCGGAACTAGCCGCAACCATAGGCGCAGGTTCTGAAGGTCCCGCATCATCACCCGCCGAGTGGCAGGAACGAGGCCTACGAACAAGTTCCTCTTGCATGGATCAGACATCAGTGAGATGTTCATAGCGACCCAAGGATGGATCATAGGGAAAGAAGTTCAGAATGATACCTCGAGAGCCTCTACGAATTCGTTGGAATTTGAGCCTCGATCTCCGACCTCGCCATCCTCCAACAGGCTCCCTCCTCCAGCCACATCCTCCTGAGAGGAGTCCTCTGATTATTCCGGCAGGGGAAAGCGCTCCCTGAGATCGGCAGCCGATAACTGTTGGGGGACCGTCAGATTCAACAACACCCTCACCCGATCTGTCATTGGGAGAGGGACACCACTGGAGTGGACGTAATCCTCCAGCTCGTCTAGGTACTATTCTGCCTCCGTCGGAGACGCCATGAATCCAGCCCGAACTGGTCCTATGCCCGGTAATTCCATCACGAGGCGATTCAGGTGGGGCCATATCTCGGGTGGGCTGGGGAATTGTCGGTTGACATCCAAAATGTCCCAGGATTCCGGGAAGACAACATCCTCTACCATGTCTATATGACGCAGCCGCTTCCCCAGAGCCTAAGTAGATATCCTGCGAAATCTCCTCGGTGGATTCCCTTCCAGATGGCCCTGCTCTTCCGGAATCACCGGATCCACCGCTACTTCCATACCCTCAGTCAGCGCGGGTCTCGCTGCCATGGCAGCCCCGCTACCGCGAGCGGCCCTAGCTGCCCTCTGGCCCCGACCTCAAGAAAGAGGAGGCCCACCATCACCAACCTGAATAGTTGGTTGCTTCAGCATCTCCCCTAGTTAAGCAACCTCCCAACTGATGGCGTACTCCTTCACCAACCCGAAAGCGACGGTGGATGGAGGCAATGAAATCCGCATCTTCCCATCTTCTCGAGTGAACATGGGCCACAACTACCTCATCACACACGGGTTCTCCTCGTGACGCACCTCCCAGTAGACATGTGGGAACATCCACTGGAGGATCCAGAACTGCCTCACAAACTGATGCGGGGTGTACGGTTTGCAGATTGGCTCGTGATCTATCCGTGCCACCAAAACTCCACCTCAAAAGGCCAGGAGGTAAGCCCGATGTTCTTCCGTTCACCGCCCGTCATCAGTAAGTATCCTCGTCGGCAATGGGAAGGGGTGGAAATTAAACTCATCCGCCCTCCACACCCGATTCAGCACCATCAGAACGACTAGTTTGAACGGGAAGCTCCCAACCGCGTTCAGGATGGAGGGGCGGAAGTTAGATCCCGGTGGCGAAATGGGGTTTGGATACTCATAAATCCCCATGATATGTGCTGGGATCCACCCATACATGAGCTGTAAGGGCCCGCATATCCTTGGCGGCTTTTTTCCCTCGCTAATGTGCCACAGCATTTTGTACAGTTTGGTGAGCATCGAAATCCACAGATTGATCCGCTGCCCCATGGCCAACATCGACGGCATAATAAACGAGCTGGGCCGCACCCCCATGCTTGTATCCCTCACCGATAGGATCCAACCACAGATGAGAGCCGCGATGAACGCCGCCAGCTTGACTATTGGCTGTTGTTCAGCACTAACACTGAAACCCCAAGTATTCCATTGACTGTCTTCCTAGACCCGCCAATACGAGTTCCCCTTGCCCCGTTGGGCCGCCCTTGGACAAGTTCGAGGCCTCGGAGGGAACTCTCGATTCTATGGGAAATTCAGGAAGCATTTTAACCATCTCCTAAAGTGGACATCCCTTACTTCCTCCTTGTCCTCTCCAGGGACATGTGACATCAGCGCTGACGCCAGTCGCGACATTTTCTCCATATCCTCCTACGTGCTGATGACGGGGAGGAACTCGTCATACATGGCCCCCAAGATCGGGACCCTAGAAATTTGGTGGAAATCCCACAGGCGGATTCCCACCTCCCTGTGATGTAGGTGATCGTTATTTGTCCGCGAAGGCCATCTTCTCAGCAGTTCCGGCATCAGTTGATTTGGTTGGTAAATGTGGAATTGGGAGGCCCATGCCGCCTCATACAACCCCACTCTCCGCAGCTCGGCCCCGAAATCCTCCCATGAGGTGCCTACCTAGTAGGCCCAGGACTAGTAATTAGTAAAGTTTCCGCCCTGGCGCAGGTCCCACTCATCGGACCATCCCTTCTTCGAATCCTGCAAAGCCGCCTTCAACATGGTGCGGTAGAGAGGAGGTGACGTCTCCGGTTGCAGTGTCTTCCCGTCAATATCATTCACATGGTTGTAGAGGCAGTCAGCGGTGACGAGTGTGAAGTTCTCTTGTGCGAGACCATCGGCCGCCCTGAACCATTGCTGCTGGCATGGTATGCATCTGAACCAGCAAGCTGGTTCGTCCATACCCGCCTCGGGGATGAAGACGTCATCCTTCAGCCCGAAGCCGTACAATGAAAGTTTCTTGCACTGCGGATAATCCTTCTGAACCTCCGATAGCAGATCTGTCAAAAAAGTGTGGTCCGAGTGGCTTCAGACCATCTCTCCCCGGCCTGGATAGTTGGACATCTCATCCCGACGAGCAGCATCTGCAAGCACCCCCAATACAGCCTCATGATGGGCCATTTCGGTTCCGGCCCTCAGAAAAGAATTTTTTCAGCTGGATCACGAAGCTAGACCACGAAGATGACTCGCGAAGACGGATCGCGAATATCGGTCGCGAGATCAAGCCGCGATGTCTGACCGAGGCCAACAAGCAGAAGTTTGCTTGGCGGGGTCGTGAAGTCAGAGACCCGCGGTTCGCCGCGAAGCTCGTTTCGTGGAGGGCTATCGCGGAGTACGCGGAGCTTCGCGAAGTCGAGAGCACAATAAGACAAGGAGTTCACGTGAAGACAAAAGAGTTCGACCCCCTATTTATAGGCGGCGACCATGGAGCATCGCGGCGCGCCTCACCCGCGCGTAGCATCGCGGCGCGTCCGAATCTGTGGCCCCGGTCAGCACCGCGGGCCCCCTTCGCGGAGCTGCATCGCGAACCACCGACATTTTTGGGGATTTTCCCTTAGACTTCGACACTTCACCCTCCGTGGCTCCATGTCTGAGGGGGGGCATTTGGTGGCGCCAAAATATTGCACGAAAGGGATGGACGAAAACGAAGGCTAGCGCGCTGCCCCGCGAAGCACCAATGCGAAGCACCGCCGCGAAGCACCGACGTGAAGCGCCCCGAACATCGCAGCCTCGCGAAGCTCCAGAGGCGGTAACTCTCAACGAACTCATTTGACATTCGCGAGCCCGCCGCGAAGCTCTAGAGGCGGTAACACTCTGTGGACGTCGTTGATGTTCGTGAGCGCGCCGCGAAGAACCTGAGGCGGTGCATGAGTTCGGCTTCGCGGCGCCCCTTCCCTATAAATACTGGACTCCCCCTGAGTCCCGAGGAAGGTAAATCCAACCTTTCGGCTTCTCCTCTCCCGAATCGTGAAGCACTCATTTCCCCGGGAATCATGAGCTCTGTGAGGTATTTCTACTTCACGAGACTCCCTTGCTTTGTCTCCTTTTGAGCCCCTTTTCCGAGAGGGATGCCTTTCGCGAAGCTTAAGGGAATTCGCGAAGGAGGGGGATTCCCAAGGAAACTCGAGCAGCGGCAGAGCACTTATGTTTCTCAAAACACCCAACCCATACTAGTGATCCCTATGCTAAGGCATGATCGCTATACGTTGCGAAGCACACTGCTTCGCAGGACACTGCTTCGCGAGGCACCCCTTCTTCGCGATGCAGTGCTCTGCAAACACAGTTCCACTTCGTGAAGCACCTTCCACTCACACCTACGCCCCATGCTAAGGCCAAGGCACTACACTACGCGAAACACACTCCTTTTCTTAGCAATTCCCCTTCCCGTGCGACCCTCCAGGTTTGCACGATGTGATTTCAATGTCCCATGGACAATACCACTCGTAGCGTTGCTTCGCATAATGCCTCTTCGCATAGGCATGCTAACGGCTATTGGTTATTCGCATAGACATGCTAACGTGGACCCCTTGATGGTTCATTCCACAACCCCACTTGACCATGGCTTTACTGGTGCCTTCCCTTCCCCAAGGACCAGAGGGCACCAGTTATGTAATTCCTACGGGTGCAGAGTGAACCCACTTCGTCCGAGCTGCAGGACGTTAAACTGCCAAGTACCTCGTCCTCAACACATGACGTTAAATTGTGACCCGACCACGTGACTCTCACGAAGGGTCCCCCCAGCTCAAACATTTTTTACGCCACTCGTCTCCACGGGAGTGGAATCACCCATCCACAAGGTGTGATACCCTCCTTATTGGAGTGGCGTATGTTCTCAGGAGAAGGGTGACCCTAGTTCCCCAATGGATGGCTGCACCTCTGTATCTCCGTACTTCCCCACTACCAAGGTCAGTGGAGGGCGTGATAAGGAACGAGGAACCTCCCATCGTTGGTCCCAAATCCCTCTTTCGATGCGCTTTGTCGCACTATGGGGCTCCATCCCAGAGTAATTTCCAGCACCATGGGCCAACTAACGCATAATCCCCTCTTCGCTTCTCACGGACGCATCCTTCGTGACGTGATCCTCAGGTCCTTGCAACCTCTTGTTTCTCACACCGAGCATGACTCACGTGGGCTTAGAGTGAACACCGACCCTGACCCCCACCCATAATGAACTATGAGGACTTTGATCCATGTCAAAGAATGGTACGTAGTAATCCTCCATGAGGCTCAAGCCACATTGCTCAGTCATTCATTCACATCGAGTTTCGACCTCGTCCAGCATGACGTTAAACTTCACACCCATTCCCACCTGAACTACGAGGACTTTGATCCGTGTCAAGGCATAGTACGTAGGAAGCCTTCCAAAGGTTCAATCTCACCACTCATAGGACCAAGGTCCACCTTTACGTTGGTTCTCCAACATAGCCCCACATGAACTGCGAGGTCTATGATCCATGTCAAGGCATGGTATGTAGGAAGCCTTCCTGAGGTTCAAGCACACCCATCATTCATTCACGTCGGGTCTCATCCCCGTCCAACATGACGTTAAACCGCATTCCGGTCCGACGGCAAGCCCTTGTGACTCATCCACTCCGAACTACGAGGACATTGATCCATGTCAAGGCATGGTACGTAGGAAGCCTCCACGAGGTTCAAGCCCACCACAAGTGGACCCCCGGGCCCACTTTCATGCCGGTTCGCCAACGAATCCCCTTCCGAACTACGAGGATTTTGATCCATGTCAAGGCATGGTACGTAGGAAGCCTCCACGAGGTTCAATCCCACCATTCATCCAATTCACATCGAGTTCCACCATCGTCCAACATGACTTTAAACTGCATTCTAGTCTGACAGCAAGCCGTTGTGACTAACCCGAACTATGAGGTCTTTGATCCGTGTCAAGGCATGGTACGTAGGAATCCTCCCAGAGGTTCAAACCCACCATTCGGTCGTTCCGACATCATTCACGTCGGTTCACCGTCATCCTGAAAGACGTTAAACTATAATCCACAACCCGAACTACGAGGTATTTGATCCGTGTCAAGGCATGATATGTAGGAATCCTGCCAGAGGTTCAAGCCCATCTCCCACCGGACCAAGGTCCCTCATTTACGTTGGTTCACCGACACCCACCGCCTGTCGTTTATTCATGACATGGTTTACCCTCGTCCCTCATGATGTTAAACTGTATTCCATTAATCCTTTGAAATACGAGGACTTTGATCCATGTCAAGTCATGGTACATAGGAAACCTTATTGAGGTTCAATCCCACCACTAGTGGACCCTTGGGTCTACGTTCACGTCAGTTCACCGATGAAACCCTTTGAACTACGAGGTCATTGATCCATGTCAAGGCATGGTAAGTAGGAAACCTTCATGTGGTTCAAGCCCACCACTAGTGGACCCTTGGGTCTACTTTCACATCGGTTCACCGATGAAACCCTTTGAACTACGAGGTCTTTGATCCATGTCAAGGCATGGTACGTAGGAAGCCTCCCCAATGTTCAAGCCCATCTCTCATCGGACCAAGGTCCACCTTCACATCGGTACACTGACGATGACCATCGGACTAAGGTCCACCTTCACGTCGGTTCGCTGACGCATCGGACCAAGGTCCACCTTCACGTTGGTTCGCTGACGACATCAATCGGTCCAAGGTCCACCTTCACGTCAGTTTACCGGCACCATCCCGAACTACGTGGACTTTGATTCCCTGCCACAGGGATACATAGGAGGCCTCTTCAAGGCTCAAGCCCAACTTCACCATCTCCCATGTGATGGTCCCATTTCACTCTCCTTCCACTTCATTCATCCACCTGTCACCCATTCTGATTCTCACTCGGACCATCATATCTCGGTGAGACCATGTCGGTATGTTCCTCTTCACAGCCGCCCATGGGCTGGCCCCGGAATCGCCATCCCTTCAAGGGAAATCCCTCAATCTGATCTATCCTATCTAATGCTCCGGTTGGGTTGATCCATCTCCCCTGGACGTTAAACTCGCGCTGTACCCTGTGTCAATCACAGGAAGCTGAGGAAAACCTCATATATGTGTCCATGACATATAATTCCCCGCGCTCGATGTGGGATGCCTCGGGCTTCCACGCCCTCGAGAAGCCCTATGACTATGGATAATAGACAGACATGCCAGGTTCCCCAGTATCCAGACACGCTACTGATGCCTCAACGTGACTACTCCCCCGACTGAAGGTTGCTGCCCTGACCAGAACCTTTGGAATGTCCTAACAAAAGCAGTGTAACTAACCGGCGTCCATGGAAACATGGCACTAGGAAGAGATTCACGAACTACATATGAAATATATGAGGGAGACCCGGACTAGGTGACGAGTTCTGAGGAGGAATCAACGGAAGGACGAACCGAAATCCCATCATCCCGTTTCGATCAAGGAACAGATGTACCTGAACAAGGAACAAATTCTGACCACCATTGGAAAGCGGGAATGCTGGGCAACAAGCGTCGCGCGTCCTCCTCCTCTGCGGACGGATGCGCGCGCGCCCCGTCGAAAGCGTCAGAAAAAACTATGGTTAATGGGAATATATCTATGTCTCTCATAGAAATATAATCTCTTCATAGACACTATTCAACAACAACAAAAGATCCAAAACAATGGGTCATCGTTGAATCAACTTCTCTCGTTGACATTGGAGATCCACTAGCCCCTCGACAAATGCCATGATATCCTATATATCTAACTATCTACAGTCAATTACATGGGAGTAATTGTTACAATACCGAAAAAGCTATGATACATTGTAGACATCATGGATCCTCTCCAACTATTGTTGCAATGCCATAAGATATTCCACCTTATGAACTAACCACATCGCCTCAATGGGGCCAAAAATATTAGGAGAAAGCTCACTCCCTCTTCCAAACCTCAACATACATAATATAGGGGAAATATTAAAGAACATGTTGTCCCCCTAATTAATCTACAATGCTCTCCATCGGTTATTAGTATAAGAATTCTTTCAGTCCGACACTTCTCTCATTCTATCATTAAAAATTTGAAACTCTTATCCCTTTCTCTTCACCAACTTGGGACCAAGAACAATTGTCTGCCCATCCTCTGTACAACAAACTATAGAATGTCACCATTTATCATACATAGCATCATGAAGGGCCATTCTAATGGTAGACTTATAGATATTATTATAAAAAAACTGCACCAAGGGAAGGTGTCATACCAAATATCATCAATAGTTAATGACACATGTTCATAGAATATCCTTTAATTCCTAGGTAGTCTATTCTATATAATCATATATCTGATGGTGTGTAGTAGTTATGAGACATATATGAGTGCTAGAAGCATGAAAGAATCCCCTTTTGAATTGTGAGGTAAACCATGAATCCTAGTTAAAGGTAATGGACCTCATAACTCCCTAAATCCACACTATTTAATCCACATACCTCAATGCCATGTAATCTACTACTTCTAACTCCCAGATCACTAAGTGGTGATTTAATTTCACCAATAGATACATAATCACCTAGAATGTGTCATAACATCCTTGCTATTTGGATAAACCATTAATGAAATAAATTTAGTTGTAATACTATTTAAATTCATTAATATAAAAGGTTTACAATAAACCACTAGGAACAGAATTCTCCACCTTTAACTACTATCAATCCATGCATTTCGCCTCATACTCTATCACTACACATTTCATCCTAAACAACCAAAACTACATAATGTTTCCATGGAAAATATTTATAACTCATTGTTGTACCTAAAAAGGTGATATATGAAACAAAAGAACCACCTCATACACTGCTATTAGAAAAAAATCATCCCTTGGAATAACTAATATTTTATTCCTTCCATTACCCATCCCTCAAGTATATCACATTGTTCAATAAAAACTTGCATTAATGGTGGATCTATGTAACAACAATGTGACTATTCCTTCTTCTACATCAGAGAACACTACATTATCATCTGAAAAATATCCTTTACCACCAACCACTATTTAATCTAGGTGAATGTATTATAACTCCAACATAATTCTCCATGAATACATAGATTACTAAAAAAACTCCTCCTACGGCTTTCTACATAGAGAATAGAACATGAAATTTGCTGATATTTTGGGGACAGAGATTTCAAAATCATAGTCTTAATGAATATTCATTCACCTATACTATAATATATTATCAATATTCATGGAAAATTTATACCTCAAACTATTGTGATCTTTGAATTCAAAGAACCACTGAATAATGAGATAATACTGCCATAACATCTGTGAGAACACAATAGCTGCTTGGTCTAGAATGTGGGTGGTACAATAACTGTCATGGGGAAATACCTTCATATACCCATAAGATATCAATACCTGTTGATACATCCTCACACATACCAAAACCATATATGAGGCACAAAAAACACCTAAAATGTCATTCTTTGCTATGGAAAATAGGGAACATAGGCACTAACCAACTTCCCCATTAGGTAACAGAATGCTTCGGGGCAATGATCTCCCAACAAACAAACATGGTCTTTACAACTCAAATTTATCAGCAAGGCTACAACTCAAGATAAATAGGGTAAAAACCACTGATAATATCCTATGAGACCATAGAAACTGTGATAGTATTCCACATTCATATGTACTTCACATGAAATAACTACTTCATCCATCGATGGGTATCCTTCCACACCCTACTGGGTCCACATATACCTGTGGTATTCCACCTCTCATGTCCAAAACATAAACTTCAAAAACATTCAATAGAACATACAAGACAGTTCGTAGATGCTCAGCACGTGCCTCATCTGGATTTGGGTAGATTTAGCTATCACAGATCAATATGATGATGACATAATAAAAACACTCATAGAACATAGAGTTCGTAATCCCTCAGAACACAGGTGTTGTGATCGTATATCCGAATGGAATGACTACTATTTTGATGTTTCTATACAAATATTTGAAGGAATTCATGGATATATCACCCTACTTCATGATGAACAGATCCAAATCATTGGTTGATCTTAGAAAACTGACTCACCCCTCTCAACAGGTAAAAAATATCATCTATCATTAGAAGAGGGTAACGAATCACGGATGTAACCTAATTCAATCTATGATAGTCTTTGAAAAATCTCAGACCAACAACCTCTTCCATTACGAAAAACACTAATGAACACCATAATGACCCCCAAATGATTGATGATACCCTCTTTAATTAGAACATATATCTGATTCCTCATCTCCGATTACTCAGAATGTTATACCAAATAAGAATCCATCGAAATTGGAGAAGTTCCCAGAATCATGTCTATTCTAAACTTCACATCACATCAAGGGATTATCACCTGAACCTATTCAATGAAAAAAACCTAGGAACCCCCAATGGATTTGTTAATTTCCACAGTTTCAGCATCCACTGATTCCAGTGATAACCTAGCCAATGTGGAAATTAAGAGCTCCACACACTGTCTACACACCTTAAAAGTATTCTCAATAATGAAGACCAATCGGTGGCCATTCACATCAAATAAAATGACTATAAAATGGAAGATGTTGATAAAATCATATAAAAAATAAAATTATTAAATTCTGAAAATTATGTCTAATGGATGAATATGTTGCATGAAAAGATCCCCACAGGACTGATGGGGTCCCATCACTAGTCTACACCCCCGGCACACTCCAAACAATATAGTCTAGTCTCTAACAGGCATACTCAACACCAAAGGCCTAGGAGGCCTCTCTACATCATGTACAAAAGAAAGGTCTAAGGAGGGTGAAACAATTGAATCTGAATATGGTGAATAAAATAGGGAACAATATATTATTCTATCGAAACTGATCATACCTATAATGATCTCGGGCCCTATTAGAATTATAGATTCTACTACGTGCAACTATCTTGGACCAAATTCTTTACACTACACTGAATACCATCTCCAAAAACATGCTTGGTCCTTGGTAGATAAATCTATTTAATATATTGAGGCTGACCTCTACAAGATCTGTCTCCCATTAGTAAATCAAGGGCCAACTTCCCCTACCACTTAATCAGTCTTAGTGGAGACTTCTATAGAGGATGGTGATAGACCATTCCACTAACACCAAACTGATATCAGGGAACTAATAGGTGCTAACTCGGATTTTGGTTGTGAGACACCTAAACAAAATACCTAACAAGACACACATGAATTAAATGGAGACCCCAAATTTGAATGGATGTATTCTGTGGTGGGCTCCCATATAGTAAAAATCTTAATAGTCTTTGTTCCATAGGTCTACCACTAACTACTCTGCCTCTTGAAGAACGTTATTTGCTTCTCTATCACTGTATACTTCCTCATGTGTGCATCCTATCGAACACATCTATCTTATTATAACTTATAAATTCATTTGAAACATAAAAGGAGTAACAACATACTAGATAGCATGATTGAGTTCCACCTCAAGACACATTCCATGAGATATCAACTTCTTAAAATTATTTGGAAAAAAATAAAGGTCATTGAACATGATTCTTGTCTCCTTTAGTAATATATTTCATAAAAAGGGAGATTACCTCCTTCATCTTCCTAAACATCAAGATTGATGAATGGATCTTTTCGCAGAACCCATTGGGGAAGTCGGCCCACAAAATTTACAACTCATTTTGCTCAACCGGATACAATATTTACCACTAACATGAAATAAACCACATCTAAATGAATGCTAAGTGTTTCCAGAACTATAACGAGATTCAAATCATGTTTATTGTGATATCAAAATCCTCTAGCCAGCTATCTATCTCCATAACTGCAACACTACCCTCATACTTCCCCAAAAAATGATGTCTGAAAGAAAGCAACATACTCAACAACTTATAATCCTTTTAAACTAGACCAACCCCGTGATTGTCAACCGGATCATCCTGATGAGCCTCAAATGCATGAGAAACATAAAAATTATGAGAATGACCTATAGTTGAAAGGTTAATAAGGATTTCATAAATAGAGTAGTTCGGTATTTTCATTATCTTTTTTTTAAATAACATTTTTTATATTATCTATTTTATCGTTCCCAAAGAGAAAAAAATATAAAATAGAAACAATCACCATTGTGATAGATGTACCTCTCGCAGGACTCTACCATACAAAAAAGTCCATCTCACATGGAAGTTTAATATGATCAGAGTCTTTGCACTGGGTCATAGGGGGCCTAAATTAATATGACATTTCTAGTATCCCAGGCCTATGTCACATACTATGACCAACTCCGAATAGATTAAAAATCATCCCATACAATTATTATTGTGCCTAACTGCAAGATAAATCATATAATTTCATAATATCCTATAATACCTTTCATTCATTAGCCCATACCTCCAATGATACTACAATGATGAGAGGGATAAAATGACACCCTAGTCCCACATCTAGAAGGCCACGGGTAGGAAAATATCACCAAGGGGGTACAAATCACACAATATGTGTGAATTTACCATTTTATAAGAAAATTTATCAGTATATAAGATGGATCATCCACAAAAAAACAAATAATATAAATAAGATTTTAAAAAACCATCCCTCCTACATGTATAAATATAACTGAAAAAATAAAACCATCCATGGTAAAAAAACATAATTAATTCTATGGAGGGACACAAAAACTATCCTTATGTCTGAGCAAGTAATACCTAGAATGGTCCATGAAATTCACATATAAACATAAAAGTAGTTTTATATACCTAGGGTGAGCATACAAGTATAATCAGTACTAAAACCAAAGTAACTCATGCACATGTATGAGTGGTAGGCTAATACAGTAATGAGAAAAAACATGACCAAACAACCCCTAAGAGGTTATACTAACCATCCCACCATCCCCAATTAATGCTCCCCAAAAAAATCATGTAATTTAAAATAATTTTTAATAAATCACATTGATAATAGATTTCCCCACACCACATTCTGACTAGTATCCTAACCAAACACACCAAATCCTCACCACACATCTCACATGCACACACTTGGGTCTCACAACACATTACTCCCGCACACACCTAGGTCACAAAACACATCAAATCGCATTTCATAACGAAGAATCCAAGGAAATCACATCACATATCATCCTGAGGACGTTTGGTTAATCACAAATCACATCTCTTGCAAACTCATGGGCTATCAAATATTCATCCAAGACACAAGGGCCACATCAACCACCAACTAAAGAAATAAAACACCACTTACCCTCACAACCCATGCCATAAATATCTCATGTGGATGATGGAGTAGAATAAGGTGGTATAAATCAATCTTTACTCCTTACTAGATGTTGGCAAAAACACCCCAAACATGATAATGTAGGTATTTGGTACATAGTTTTTAACTTTTTTGGAATGCGTGTAGATATCACAATAATATATGGTTATGCATATATTATTAGACAATGTATCCCAACATAGGGTTTCTCCAATTAAACAACCAACTCAAAACAAATTCACCCTTGTTGATACCTCTAAATTCATTTATAATTAGTACAATAATAATTTCGGAAGGCAAATAAACTATATAAATTATGGTTCCTTCAAATTACATCTACATTGAACAACCATTCATTTCATAATTTAGCATCAACCATATTTAATCACTAAGCCGTTATTTCAATATTATGTTAACCAATTATATTTCATTAACCAAATAAACCCAAGTCTCTAAAGACGTTATCATATAAGAAAATATGTATTCCATTACTACCGGAGAATTTATGAAACATGGTAACATTCATTGTAAATCAAATAATATCACAGTAACTACAAATCATAAAATTACATCTAGATACATGGAGAAACAATCTTCATATCGTCAATTGAAAATCAACCATACCCATATCTAATTTACTTCCACAAGGTATCAAATCCAAACAACCTCATTAATAGAACAAATCCAATACTCACAACAATATCAAAAAACACACCAATGCGCAAAAAAATACCTTAACGCTGCTGTATAATCACACCACACCCATTACAAGACCACTACACTACCACATTTCAATAATTCAACACATAAAAAAAATAAGAACTCCACACACTAGATAACCTCACATACAAAGTAAACCCATTTTCAAATTTTATAAGTAATACATTATTTAATTCTACAAGTCAATTTTTGGTTTTTCATATAAAATAGAAGATCACGAAGAAACAATTTATTATCTGAATATTTTTGGTTAATAGTATTTTATAAACAAGTGTTAAAAAAACAAAAAACAATATTTATATAAAAATCTATCCAATCCAAAATTATGAATCACCAGTGGCTATAATTTTTATTGGGTAGTAAGACCATAAAGATTATAATATCAATAAAAAAAACATATGATCAAATCGTGGGACACTTACCATAGATTGTATATTGATTATTAATCCAATTTGAATTTTTTAAATCTATAATCAATTGTATTAATAAGTGGAATCATATATTCCCCCATCCCAAACAATTCAAAATCATGATAGATGAAGGAAAATTTACTTTTAAGAAGAACTATCCAAAAAAACTCATTGTACCAAAAATAGTGGGGCATCTGTGGATGAAAAAAAATCTAGGGAAACATTAACCAATTGCTGTAATATTTTACTCCACTGCTATAAGAAGAATGATTTGGGGAATTCCATGTCAAGACAAAGCAAGAAAGAATAACAATTGGAATTATATCTTGGCTGTCAGATGACTAAAACAGAGCAACTTGTATAGATAAAGTTTTAATCTTATAATAATAGAGGAACTATCATGACCAAGGTTGTTAATAAATTAAATGACTCCAAAAAATTAGTTAAATAATGATTAAATTTATGGTTTTTTAATATGATGAATACCATTTTAATTTTGGAGTAAAAATAATATTACATCAAATAAGGACGTAAAAAAAAGAAAAATCATTTGAACTAGAAACACATTACATGATGCCCCTCTGGAAAAGGCACGACATAAAAAGAAATTATAGAAAAGTCACCACTGGACAAGGCACCATAGGAAGAGGAAACATTAGATAAGTCACCGTTAGGATGAACCAAATTATATAGTTAGTGAGTCACCACAATGTGACACACTTCCAGAAAAAGAACCACTGAACAAGACACCACCGGACAAGCGATCACCAGTGAGGCACATAAAAAAAGTAACCCCCAGCGATCCAATTCAATCATGTGACCTCCACGATGATACACTTCTAGGGTGACTCTACCAGGTTGCAACACGAAAAGGGTGACATGACTAGGAAGGAACCACCAGGGTGACACAGCAAGTGTGGGACACCACCTGGGTGACACCCCAATGGTTAGGAATAATTTGAATGATAATCCATTCAAAAAAATCTAAGAACAATATTATTTTTTAAAACTATAGAAATAAGTCACATTTTCATTGTACGAAACCTAAAACAAATTTTGTTTCACAAATTAGTGGGCCCGAATGGTTTATCCCAATAAAATATTCATTTCCTTGAAATGTTTTAAAAATATGTGTCTTAATTTGTAAATTCAATGTTATGGTAGTAATAAGGACATCTTATATACATCATTGGTATTTTAATTATTTCAATTTTTTGTAATGGGAAATGTTAGTAAAAAGTCCGGTTGTATTTTTTAAGACATTTATTAAATTGGTAAACCACATATGATGAAGATTAAATAATAGGGGAGTTATAGTTAATATATATGCTTTTGGATTATGATGAACTAATAATTGTTTTCGAAAATGATAATGGTTTTGGTGCCAATGAATGGAATCCCCACAATGATACTCCATTTAATTTATTCACTATTAGTTGTTTTCATTCAGTGTTATTGGTGGAAATCACAATGTGAATAGTATTAGGCATGTTTTACATACCATATGACTTATATAGTCGATATTTGACCTATTAGATCTTGACATGATATTATGTTCTAGAGTTACCACGATTTATAGATGACATATGTATTTCCCCATGGGGAATTTTTTAGAATGTACACAATTTAATTAACTTTTAATTCTTTATAAATCTGGTATAATTTTATTTATATTATAATTATTGTACAAGGATTTTTTCTTAAGGTATTTGAATGTGTGTATTTACATGGTGTTGGACCTTTTTTCTGAAGTGGTTTTAAGAAGTGTCCATTCACTATGTTTTGTTATATTGGAATCAAAGTCTAGGAAAACACCACTAATTTAATATTTGACAATTATTACTGATAAAAATGATCCATTTAATGGTTTATGGGGTCTAATTTTCAGTTTATATATGTTGGAAATCATTTATTCAATTTAAATTTATTTTAAAAAAGCATCTACATCAATCAAATATTAGATAGTAAGTATATTTAATGGTGGGTGGTGAACTACTGGGAATGATATCACTCATTACTATATACTATATCTCATGTAATTTTTATACATAAAATTATTGAAACCATTCACATGTTTTTTTGTTTTTTTACTAGAAGTAGACTCATATAGTAAAAAATTGGATATATAGTTTTTTTATTTTTTCCACTTATCTCATTGGAAAAATCAACCACTCATTCTTTCCATTTTATTACATTTGTGGTGTATTTAAAATGTGTTTTATGAGTGATTAATCTTAGGATCATTATTTATGGATTTTCATGGATGTGATAAAAGGGATTATATTTTATCAAATATATTTTCAACCCCCTTACTATAATTATGTAGTTCATAAAATTGATTTCATGATTTAGACATTGATTTCAATTGTATGAATGATAAATGCCTAAATTTTTCAAAGAGTTCAATTGGATAATGAAAATTTCAGATTTGAAAAATAAATTCATGTGAGTTTATATTTGATGAACATGTACTTTTTTACATCCATGTAGGTTAAAAATACCCATTGGGGGATTCCATGGACCGGTTTGGGACACATATCTGAGAAGGATGATATTGGACTATGAAAAATGGGTATCTCAGACTGGGATCAGAATAAGATAGAAAAATTACAGAACATTTTATTATTTAGTATGTATTTCTAGATCGAAGATATATATATTGGGAAATTATAGTTTTGAGAAGAAAGACTGTATCTAGATCATTTGATTTATATCCTCTAGTTTTCATGGGTTATGGATAATGAATATTGAATTATGGATATCATATTGGTTTTCATTTATAATGTTTTCTTTATAATTGAAATAGTGATTTAACAAAGTTTTATTATTTTATTTTATTATCATAAATGAAGGTGGATCATGTATTGATGTAGTTTTTAACGACAACTCAAACTGAGTAGAGACTAAAATTGCAATATGTAAATAGTGTAGGAAATATATCATGGTTTTCACATATCCCATCAAACCATCTAGAAAATTCCATTATTTTTTTCACATTTCCATTTTATAATAATTAAGAGCAAATTATTATTGGATCCCTGTAGTGAGTAAATATGAAAATATAGACATTTGGATTTTTGGGAATAGGGAATTAAAATTTTAATTTCAAATGTAAGGCCTTGAATCTAATGTTCATGTTGAAAACCAAATTCAATATGGAATGATAAATTTTATAAAATTATTGGGATTAATCCATTATACATTAAAATTTTTGAATAAGTTATATTTTCATACCATTTCAAGTAAAAATAATGAATTTTAATGGGATGTTTTAGGAAATTCTTATAGAAAATAGAAGTTATAATGGGGGGTTTTCAGTTGATTAATTATGTTCTTTTTTGTTATTTCTAATGTTTTTTTCTCTATATGAGTTTTTTATAAAAATATTTAATATTAATTAGAAATTTTAATTTTAATAAGTCATTAAGAAAATAAATTTCAGAAAATTGAATTAGAAATGATATTCAATTTGAGTTCTCGGAAAAATATATTTCAATTCAATAATATGTATAGATGATTTTAAATCAATTTTTTTTTTCTATTCTATGGAATTGTAATTTTGGGATATGAGTTTTTATATTTTTTAAATCAATATATTGATAAGTGACTAATACAATTTCTAAAACAATTATGGAAGGATTCATCTATTATGTTACACTAATAGTGCCTAGAAAAATATTGAAATAATAAGGATAATTGGTTTTTATGATTTAAAACATAGTTATATATAACTATTATGAATAATAATGTTTTGTATCGAATTTATTGGAGGAATATAATCATTGAGTTAATGTAGTTGATTCCTTTGAGGAATCTCAAAATTAACATTTCTCTGGGTATCCCCATTATTATCCAATTTTAAATGTTTCTAGTTTCATTGGAAAATCACCTTATTATATGAAATATTTAATGATTATATTACCAAATGGAATTGGTGGAATGTCTTAGGTGAAGGTGTTTCAGTTCATAGGAAGGAAAATATGTTCTATTAGTCTTTTCTAGTTAACCAATGATTAATGGGTTGAGAGAATAGTCCAATATCATCCTACCTTGACTCCATATTATCACCAATGTTATTAATTTTAAAAAAACTTTACGTTGGATTGTGGTGTTTATAAATTTAGATGTTATTTTCCATCATCCACAATAGTTACCCTTTTTTTAATTTGGGATATAATATAATGATTATGGATCATTTTATGGATAATTACATATTCATATCTTTAATTATAACCTTCATAATTTCTTCCATGGACTTTTTTGTTATTAGTTTAACATCAATGGAACTATTCTCCAACTCTCCCATTCATATCCAATTAATAATTTTAATTTTATATAATATATTTTTATCATTTATGTTGTTTATGGCTATTGAAATTTAAAAAAAAAATTATATTCTTTGTCGAATAATTAATTTTGGGGAATAATATGTTGATATTTTTTTGTTTACCAAGTCATGTGTGAAGTAGTACATATAGTTCCATCATTGGAATAATCAATTTACCAATCACCCACCATGATAAGAAGAAACCTTCTTTGGTGGAGTTAACCCTTCAGAATCTTTGTTCATGTATTTGTTTACATTATTGTGTATCCCTATGTTTTTGTCCCAGTTCCATTATATCCATGATGTGTATTGGGAAATGATTTTTTTTATTTCATCTTTGATTAATAATTCTATTGACATTACTCTTAGTTTTTACACACATGTGATCCATTGGTATATTAGATACCTTATTGGGGAATAATTAATTTTTTGGTAGTCCTATCACATTGAAACCCTAATTTCTTATTTATATGTGTATTAATTATTTTCCATATAAATTATTGAATTTTGGGTAATTTATTTTTGGATACTTTTTATTTTTCATAAAATGATACGTATCAGAATTTTTTTAAAATTAGTGAAATCTGTTAGATTAAAATTCTGTAGGATCATACAATATAATAGATCAACTTGGAATCATTGTATAATAGTTTACATACTCATATGGATTCCCCCTAAGGGATCCCTTATTTTCTAGTGGGGGGACATTATTGGAACACAAATTTCCCCACCTTAGGGTTGAACCTTGAAATGTACACTTATTTTAATATTTATATTTTTAAAATGATTCTCTAAATGGTTTATATCACTAAATAATAAACCACACCTCCTTATAACTACTCAATCAAACACCAAACAGACCTAGATATCACCATTGAAACCTCAAATAGTTTATATCAACTTATTTTTCTATTCATTAGTTTTATTTCAGGTGTGAGTAATCTATTTGTCTTTTCTTCTATTGAAATTCCTCATTATCTTTATTTATTCATTATTATTTTTCATCTTAATATGCATTGTGTATTTGTTAACCAATATGGTTTGGGGACTGTAGAATATTATTTTCTTATTCTAGAGTGTGAAATCTCTATTTTGGTTCCCCTTCATCGCATATTTAATGTTTTATACCTCCTACATTATATTCATAGATGATTTTAATTTGGATTTCCTCTATAATTTTTTAGTCCTTGTCTTCTTAGATTTAGAAATAATTCCTTTCAATACATAAGGATTGAATTTTGTTTGTTTTATGTTTATTCAAAGATAAAATGAAATTATATTTTGTTTTCAATTATTAGTAAGAGTTTTTATATTTTCATTATAGATTGAAATTTTGTTCTCACTGACCATTCACAGCAAGGGTTTATGAAATTACAAAACATTGAGATTTATGACGTACTTTGAAACTAAAAATATATATCATTGTTTATCAGATTGATTTAAAAATGGGATTGGGTGTAATTATAAGATGTGTTTTATGATTAAAATTTCGATCTTTTATGTATTATTTGTTTCATTTTTTTCATTGATAACTGTTTATAATTTATATCTGATGTCATGAATATTTATTTATGTATTTTATAATTATGCAGAAATACATTAGTATTAATATATATATATTTATAAATTAAATATAGAATATGGTTTTTAGGATATATATATATATATGTGTGTGTGTTTTTTCAAATAAATAATTCAATAATGTTTAACATCCCAAAATATTATTAACTATTGTATTTAAATAAGTTTAATTCCATTGATAAACTATGTTACACACAATAGTATGATTTAACCTATAACCGTATATTATGAAATATATTATATAAACATCACCATTATAATATATTGATTTAACATGGTGGTATTAAAATAAATTAACATATTTTTAAAATTATTTATAAATGTTTTTGAAAATGAAAATATATGTAAAAATAAATACATTTTTCTTGTAAGGTCTATATTATTTAAAAAAACGTTCCCTAATCATTTAATTTATTTTTCAGAGAAATTAATATATTTAATTATGTAATTTTTAAAAATAAATATGATTAAATTACATACAAGTTTAGAATAAATATTAAAAAATTATCTTATGTTCAATTTTTGATAATTTTTTGAAAGAATTATTTTTTTAGGGAACGGTCTAAAATTCTAATTTTTATTAAAGACTCTCATTCTGTTTTAAGAATACAAAAAAACAACATCTTGATTACAAATGTATTAAATCTAGAATGGTTAGATAATTTTATAATTAAAATAATTATGTTAATTTGAAATAATGTAATATTTTTTTTATTTTATGACATTAAATACTAATGAAAATTTTCATTTTGGATTTTCATTTTTCAATCCCATTTACATGTTTAATTTTAATTTATAATTTAAAATATTATTGAATTGAATTAAAAAAATAAATTATATATTTTTAGTATAAAAATTTAATATAATTTAATACATTAATAATAATTTCTGTTGAAAAAAATAAACAAAAAAGATAACAATTAATTAACCCTCTTAAGTTTAATATAAGTATACTAGGGTTAAACTAATACGTTTAGGGCTAACATGAACTAAAAACATTTAAAATTCCAATTTTATATCCCTATTTCAACCCTTTATATGCTATGATTTTATAATTACCAATTTTAATATTTATATATTTTAAAAAACATAAGTACACCTTTTTCATTAAAAAATTCCAAATGTGTCATCTCAAAAACTTGCAAAAGGGGAGGCGTATTCATTCTAACATTGATAAAAAAACCCTATTTTTTGGGTAAATCCAACCCAAATATCATCCATAATCCTACCCCGACATCTCATAATCCTTATGTTTAATAGGAAACCCACTGCACATCTTTTCATTGAAATCTGGAGGGGTTCTCTAAATAATATGTATATTCCTTACATATTAATTTTATTTTTATTTCATTCAATAACCCATTAAAAATATTTCTAAAAATTTTAATATAGTAAAATAAATATATCCCATGTAATATGAATTTATTATTTCTTTTTAATGACCTAAATATATATCATCTTCCAATTAAATGGAAATGAAACTATCAATGGTGAGTACGGTGGACTACTGCCTCATGAATCGATGAATTTAATTTTCCATCACCACAACTCGGGGAGAATATAATTTTGAATTAAACATATATATTGTTTCTTTATTAAATAATTAAAAATTTGTGAAAAAATATAACATATAAATTCTTATATTCTATTCTATGAGAATATGATAACATCATATCTGTGTACGGAGGACAACTGCCCCACAGAACGATATTATTTTTTACATAAATTTTTATTTTATTTAATAAGAATATATTTAATAAATATATGAGTTACATATATATTAATAATTAATCATGAATGGTTATATATTATTTTACCACATGTTAGTCCTCCCATCTTGAAAATGAAAACAACATTCATGTGTACAAACAACATACCATCACCATGAATATTATAATTCTTTTTATATATTTATCATATGTGGATGGCTGTAAATACTTATATAATGAATATATAGGATAATTATATCAATTGTAACATTATTTAGATGATATAAAAATGATAAAATTATAAATAATGAAAATAAAAAAACAATACAAACATGCAAAAGCAAATATATTTTTACAATATATATGTGATTTTACCAATTAATTATCCAAAAATGAGAAATAAATGATTATAGTAAATAACATATACTACGTTAAGTTTGATTATTTTAATGTAAATTATTTATAATAATTCTCTATTTATTATGAATAATTTTGGAATGTGTAAGAAGGAAGATGATAAATAATGTAATGGATTTTAATCTCACATAAATTTTTATGGGGAACCTTCCATTCCAACAACTATTTTTTATACAGTGTATATAATGACCTTGAAGATGTCTAATGACATGTATAATTATATTTTAGCATCAAAATATACTTAATTTATTTTAATGTGGTTTATGATTCAAAATATATGAATTTGGTAATGTTTTATCATACTATCTCATTGCTTATCATGAATTTTTCATATTAATTTTTTGATTATGAAATCATATGACCTTTATCTCATGATAAAAGCAAAATATTTCTTCTAATTAGATTATTTCATATAAATATGTTTTTTAATTCCTTTTAATCAATTTATGTTCTCATTAATTCAAAATTTCATTTAGAAAAAAGACAAATTTATTTCACTGTTCGGTAAAAAATACTTTTTAATCCACAACCCTGTTTTATAGTAAAACATATAATTATGGTTCTCAATATTCTACAATAATTTAAAAATCAAATTTTTTAAAAGAATTATTTTATGTAAATTGATTTAATGTAATGTTTTTTTTTAATTTTTGGAACGACATATTTTTTACTTTTTTCAAAAATGGGATAAGAATCATTATTTTAACATCGACGGCATGAAAACAATTATCGCCATAATGACCACCATATTATTTGACAATTCTATAAATAGTTTTTAGATAAGAAATTTTCTTTTAAATTACTTTTTTTTAATTTAAAATGATATATTTTATAATGGAAAGGATGTTTTCCTCATAAAGTTTTTTTACGACATATCAAAATAATTTTCCATCAATGATGACATCCTATGATGTTAAATAAGATTTAATATGGATATAATTGAATGATAAAATAAATTTTATTTATCTATTGAATTTATGATTATAATTAAAATCTACTTATAAGACAGATTTCATTTACATGCGTTATACTAAAGATATTGGTTTCTTTTTCATGTGTTCTGTATGATGATATGATGAAATGATTATGATTTTTTTTATTTTACTGAGGTTATTTATGTTGAAATTATTATGTATCATTTAATTTCTATAGGTTATTCTATGATAAATGTTTCATTATATATTGGAATAAATTTTTAATATTTTCATTATGCGATCAGTGGGACCTATATGTCTCTCCATGGAATATGGTAAATGTTGATATGTTATGGGATAATAAAAAAATAGAATTTTTGGGTAGTCCTATATCTGAAAAGACATATTTCGACAATTTTATTTTTGGGTGTGATACATGAGTACTAATATTGTTTTGGGAGTCCATCCATTCAACAATTAGAGTTTTTGATAATATACTTATACAATTAAGATAGTCTTATATACATATGTTTATGATAAAAGTATTTTCTTTATAATAATGTTATACTCTCATCAGCCATGTTCATTAACTCCATCCTTATTTATGTATTTTTTATAATGATGATTTTTTCCATGACTCATGTTATCAATATATGATAAGAATTGTACTATTTTTAAATGTCATTATCTTCTAACCATAAAATTAATCAATTGTTTTGTTGATATTTCACTTGTTTACCCTTTATATGAATAAAATCTCACCCTTCCAAATGATTCATTTCCCTATGTTATGAATAATATTATCTAATATGATAAGTATATGAAGGGAGATAATTATATTTATATTAGTAGCTGATTATATAGTTCACATGTGATCTATTTTGTATGTATATTGATTTATAAATGTACAATTCTTAAATCATTAATATAAGGATCAATATGATATGTAATGAATATTTATCTACTATGGTACAATATTTATATATGATTTTTTGGCCGTTGTAGTTAGTAGTTAACTGTGATTTGATTAATCCTTTATAAATGATGATGTGTAATCTTTATGTATAACAATAAGGATTTGTTTGAGTATTGGTAATGATCCATCAATTTTAGAGAACAATATTATGAGTGTTTTACAAAAATTTACATCCCAATCATATTACCAGAGGTGTATGTGACCCAAAAATTGTTATAATAGATTGTAATAACGTATAAATGGGGTCATGGATATGGACTAGATCATCCCCTGGTGTACTAAAACAAGAATTTCTTTAAAACTCCTCCTCCAATGTCCTGAAGCATATATTTTAATTTTGGCTAATTCCCTTTAATATAAGCTGTCAGGGTCGCTTAAAATTTCCGATAAAATTGAAACACATATTGACAATGTATCAGATTGAGAGGCCCTAAAGACATGACACCGAAAGAGAATCCACAATGTAGAATTTTATACCATTATTCTTCCTAATCTAAACCACACATGACCACATTATTATTATTTTCTAATATATAAATAAAAGGTACATTAACAAAATATATTATTCCTTACTCTCTCAACATTTCCTATCCACTTTCCTAGTAATGGCGGGTTCTATATATCCTATTCATCATCTGGGTATTCTTCTAGAGATTTTTAATATATCAATTTTTTATTTTATTTATATTTTTGTCACGTACCTCCTCTCAGGGGCGTCAAGGTTGACTGCCTATTCCACCAACTATCATCAACATTGTCAAGAAAAAAATATTCCTCATTTGTGTCTCAAAATACAGCATTATTCTAGGTGTAATAATGTTCTACTGATTTCAATCAATGTGGATATGGACCTCCATAGATCCACATATATTTTGATACTGTATAGTGTCCTGGCCACCATTACACCATGTACCACCCAAATAAAACATCTTAAAATTGAGTGTTATGGCAAATAAAATGACCCCCTACATAATGTAACAATATTATATGTGTGTTTAAAGGAAAATATTTATTTTTATACCCCCACAACATTCTCATGCTATGAATAATACCTAACTACCAAATCAAAAAAAGTAGGTAATAACATTCTGTTGAGCCCTCTATAAGGTAACATGTAACTTATTTAATTGGTTCATCTAATACACTAGTGGATGAGTAATGTATTAGTATCATTAAAATGATATTTCTCATTCTATAGAGTTTGGATCATGATAAAATGTATTCTTATGACTTTTTTATGAAAGATAAAGTGGATTAGTGGTTGATTGTTATAAAAATACAAGGAAAAAATATGGAAATGACTCCATAGATTAGGATATGGTTAAAATATTATGAATTTTTTTTATTTCCACACATTCTTCATATCAAAGTGCGAATGAATTATTTTATCAAAAATATATGGGTGTTGAATATCTTGGTATCGAAGATGAATATTTTTTATACATGTGAGGTAGAATTGTTAATTTTATAAAACCTAATATTTGGGATGATCTATTCATCAGTGTCTGAAATCAGTGTCTCAATTAAGTTTTATCTATAAGATACATTTTTATCTATGAATAAGTCATAAATTGTACTATTAATGTGGAAATATTTGTGGGAGTTAGTAATTAATCACATGGATTTAATAAGAAATTATAGATAAATTTAGGGGAAACAAAAAATAAATAAATAAAAGTTAAGATTTAAATTTGTGTTATTTATGGAATGAAAAATAGTTGAAATTTCAATAAGGGGACTACTAAATTCATTAAATGACAAAAAAAGGTCATTGAGTGGTTGAATTATTTATTAATGAGAAAAATATGGGTACTTATATTAATAGTGATAAATCATGAAAAACTAAACCACCCACACTATAGTTTGTAAAATTAACGGATTATAGGAATTATTTGAATAAATTTATAAATACAAGGTCTAATGATGACTATATTCCTTATCATCCTATAGATACAATAAAAAATTGGATATCATATGTAATCAAAATAATTTAAAAGAGTCATGGTAACAAGGTCAGACATAACCTCTACTCCGCAATTGGTAATTTCATGATTGATTTTGTATGAATCATGAATATAATATTATTATTGTTAATCCTTGAGTAGAATTTGATTTAATAATAACAATTGATTATATTTCTGTAAATATATTAGAGAATGATATAATCACATTTTATATCCTAAGTAATCTTATTTTTATTTTTCTAAGGAATGATTTGAACATATTTCCAATAAAATAATTTTTTGTTAAATGATAGAATTTTTTGTATGGAATAATTGACTAATTATGTTTTTTATTTTTATATGAATCTATATAATATTATCTTAGTTGTTATGGATACCGTCATGTGTTTATGGTTTTACCGTAAATAATATGTTCAATGTTTAAGACATCGTATTTCTGGAATTTTCCAATGATAGTTTTAAAATTTTAAGTATATTGTTGAATAAATATATAGAAATAGAACCCTTTTATTTTTTTTATGATTTGGTGAAAATGTAAATTTAGTGGGATATAATTTTCATATTGTGGACATTTGATCATTGTTATTATTAACCATTAGGATTTATCTCATATTATTTTAGAAAAATATGGGTTATTTTAATTAGTAAATGAAAATTAATTAATATAATATTGATTCAAAAAAATGGAAACCCCCATTCGTTGTGATATCCTATCGCATCTATAATGGTCATAGGTATTCAAATTTCAACGGAGGGGTGGAAAATTTATAACACCTTCCAATGGCTTATATGAATCAGTATTTCTACTATTAAAGCCTTAAGGAAGAAATTGATATATATTTATATATATACTTGTGCCTTTTATTTTATGATATTAATTTAGAGACATATTATTTTTTGGTATTTTACTACCATTACATATTATTAAATCAATATGGGAAAAAAACAACATAAATTTTGTTTTAAAACAATAGAATAATTATTAAGTGAAAAATGTCATATAAGTGTTTTCTATCACATTATAAATTGGTCACACTTCATTACAATCAAAGAAAAGTCAACATTGGATTATATGTCTAGGATATACATTAAGGAGTTGGTAAGGTCACATGGGGTTCCACATTTCATTCAATCTATGTGAGATTAAATGTTTACCATGTTGTTTTGGAGAGATATTTAGCATGCTCTTTATATATTAATATGATTCAATATTCTGTATCATCCTGACACAAATTTTCATTATGGAATTTACATTCATTCTTTATAAGATGTTATGATATCTTTTTATATTAATTTAAAATTGGTTATGGAAAACATCTTAATTTCACTGATTTTATTTAAAACAATATATTTTATCCATGAATTTATGTGGATACAAATGAACCCGTCTAAGGGAAGAAATTTAAATATACAATTTATTTGGAGAAGATAAATAAATTAGTTAACTGGGACTTTTTCTTAAAAAATATATTAGAAATAAGGTAAGAACATTTCTGAAACATATAAGGAAAGCACACAGACGGGAAAAAGGTTATACTAATAATCGTTGGAATGATCTGGAGATTGATATAAGTGATAAGGTATTTCAATGTTTTTATACATCGTATAATGTTACAAGACTCAAAATGAATGGATAATTAATCCATATATGTATCAAACAATTTAAAACTATTAATTTTATTATGATGGTATATTATCAATTGGTGCTTCCGTAAAACCTCTATTGAGCCCTCATTGAAGTCCATGAATCTATAATAAGAAATATAATAACTATAAATTTTATATAATAATCCTTAAGGTCATAACCATAGAGAAATTTATTTATTATTAATAAAATTATTCAGATATTCTAGATCATATAGGGAATTTTGTTAAGTTAGACCACTAAATCATTTAATTTTTTGTGGGGAACTACCAGCTTTTGGAAGTGGTGTGAGAACCTATGGATGTAATGAGGAAGAAGGATCCATTGTTTCACTACCAAAGTGATATTATTTGTAGGGAAAATCCTTGCTGGGGGGGTATGAAACCTAACACCCCCTTATTTTTTAGAAATATTTTTTATGATGAAATTTAATTTATTGAAAAAAAATTCACATGGAACATCGATACATAAGAAATTATGATAAGTATTAATATCATTTAATATAACCAATATAACATATCCATTATAGATAGATGTATAAATAGAAATAAAATTATTCATTAAGTTAATTATATGTTTCATATATATATAATATTATTATAAATAATTACTAATTTTTTATTAAAGTCTTTATATGTTGGAAAATAATTTTTTTGTTCAAAAAAGATATTTATTGCCTGTATGAAAAAGTAAAAATAATAGTTTTATAAATTTTTAAAAATATTTTCAATGAAACTAAATTAATTTTATGAATCATCCTGCAAATATCATATTAGAGGTAATTTTGTTTAATTTTCATAAATGATTATATTTTCAATTAATAGTGTAATATAAATATTTTTATAAGAAAAATTTCATTTCATTAAAAGAATTTATGAAGGTACATATTATTAAAATATAATTAACAAAATTATTTTTAATCATGTTTTCAATTATATAATTTAGGTTAATGCTGTGAAATTTAGATTTACTATTGAATTTAAGCCATTATAAATTCATGAAGATTTTCTATTGGAAAAACCATTTTCATGTCACGTCAATTGGATTTTTATAAGTTTAAAAGTTTAAACATATATGAATAGAATTTATAAAAATGGATTAAATATCAGTAATTGGTGTAATTAATATTATAAAATAAACTCAACATTTTTTTTATCAAAAGGAATAGAAAAACACTAAAAATTAATTACTGGCATTAATGTTAAAACTGGTTTACCAGGGTGTAAACTAAAAATATAAATTTTAAAATTCCAGAAAAATGTGAAATTTTTATTATATTACCATATTAAAAACATAAAAATTATAATTACTGAAAATGAATGATTTTGGTGCTATTCGGCATGTGTAGAATATTGTTACACCTTTTTCATTCAAAAACTTACAAGTGTTCCCTCGCCCTTCATTATATAAATGAAGAACCTATCATACACTATTCCAATATAAAAAATAATTTTACTCAGCCAATATCTTTCTAAATATATTCATCACACACCAAAAAATATCCTTAATTCCTAATTTTGATTCAGAAACTCTCTAAATGTATTTCGGTGTATAACTATTTATGTTTTTCAAAGAAGAGTTTATGTCCATTACTATGGCTATTAATTTTATTTCTTCTTCCAATAAACTTTAACATTTTATATCCCTAATGATATAATAAAATAATTTTATCCTATATGAAGATATGTTTTTATAATAATATAATAAAAAATAGTTATATCTACTCATGTAAAGAGGAAGCTGAATCCTTTTGTCACGCGTACTGAAAACTACGACCTCATGATCTGATGTAATAAATTTTCAAACACCACCACACATGGATAGATATAATCAATTATTGAAAAAGTGAATAATATATTTTAACATAATTATACATCTATAGTTGTAATATCACATAAACCATTCTCACATTCTATTCTGTGAGAATACGATAACATCTTTCATGTGAACTTTGGACATGTAGCAATAAGAACGATGTGATTGGTATGAATTTGTTAGAAGGAAAAAATGAAAAAGTATTTGATGTGAAGAATATGATCACATAATAAATCAATAGTGGTGATCTGTTTTTTTACCATCCTTTCATTTCTCCTATTGAGAGAATTGAAATAATCAATCATCCTTAGGTCAGGGCTACTATCTATTGAAATAGTGTAATTAATTTTCTATCTTATACATTAATGGAATATCATAACCAAACATATAGTGAATATATATGATAATAATATCATGGTTAAAAATTTTACCTTTTTATATCATGATCAACGTAAAATTACTAAAAATGCCAGAACAAAACATACTTGAAAAAAACTTATATTCAACCTGAAATAAGATTTTATGTTAGATTTGTTAACACACTTAAAATAAAATCAAATTGTTAAATAATAAATGGTATGATACATATTGTTATGTTTCAATAATATAATCATAATAAAGCATTATTTATGATATATATGTATTTTTTAATATGTAGGAAGAATTTTAAATCTTAAAGTAAATGATTTTATTCTCACATTTATTACACTATGATTTATTCTATATCCACCAATTGTTTAAATTCTGTGGTAAATATAATGATGACGAATATATTTTATGATTTTTATCATTAAATTATTTGATCTTAGTATCTATATAATTAAATTCATTCATGGGACTTATTATTCTAAATATACCAATGTGGAAAATGATTTATCATGTAATCTCATTGTTTATAGGGGTTTTATATGAATATGTTTTTCACATTCAAATAATAAAAAGTATATATAATTAAAATAATGAATTTAATGAAACCCTATTTATATCATGAAAACACATGTGTTAATTTTATTTTCATCTTTTTATGTGATTATGAGTTCAAAATAATATTTTAAAAAAATGTCTATACTTTTGTTCTACGTCAAAAATACCCTTTCGTCCATCTACATGTTTTCTAAAAAATATATAGAAAATGTTTTCACTATTATAAAATGTAATTTTAATTACTTTTTTACCAATGATATAACTTTCAAAAATTTCTTTTAATGAAATATGGGTGTAATTTTATAAATTATGTAATTTTTAAATTTTTCCATAATGGAGAATGGAATTATTATATTAATGTACATGATATGAGTATAATTTTAATCCACCATAACCCATGAATTATTTAAAGATTCTTTTAACATATTTCAAGGTTATTTATTTTAATTTCATTCATTAATATGTCAATCTATTTTTATTTTAAATATTCTATTTCAAAATGAATGTTTTACATTCCTTACAAAATGATAAATTGGATCTTTAAAAATAATTTCCAAAATAAGATGAAATAATTTTAAGTTACTTGTGGTTTTATGAGGATATTATCCTATAACACAATACATATTATTTTTGTAGAAGGGTTGTTATTGTGATGAAAATATTAATTTTATAACCATTTCATTTATAAGGATTATGTTTAGAAAACCTATTAATTTTCCATATGTTTGGTTATGTTTAATGGTTTTTGAAAAATGTTAATTTTATACTTGTAATCATATAATTCATGTTTTACGTTCTATTGAAAAAAATTAGGATTCAAATAATGTGATGACATGGTTCAATATCTCAATTCAATTCATTCTATATATATTTTCATCTCATGAGATAAACATGACTACAATGTTTTACAAACATCATTCATTAGGAGACCTCTTCATTTATGGAAGTGTTGTGTTTGAACCATGACTACTATGATAGTATAAATAGGGAACACATTACATTGTGATACAGTTTCAATGATCCTTGAATTCCAATGAAATAATATTATGTGCTCATTTATATTGAATAAATATATATCTTATTCCAATTTTATATACAATATATCATTTTATAAAATTATATAATAACTAATGTCTTATAATAATTCAAGACTTATTCCAAAACTCAATTATCTATTCTTTGAAATTTATAGAATAGTCTCCAAATGTTATTCTCTTGTTCTCATACAATTATAATCATGTATAATTTATAGGTCACTTTTTCCCCTTACTATAAATCTCATATCAACCATTCTTATTTTTCCATTCTATATGTTATAGAGAAATGTTTTTTATCTAATAAGCATACTAAGGGTTCTAGTTATGATGAACATTGTTCAGGGTGATGTAGTTAACCGATGTAATTATTTTATGTCTCTTTGTTTCCAAAGATTCTAGAGCTAAAATTAATATTATGGATCATTATTTTATATAATGTATATTCATCAATTTTGATATAAAATTTATTTATTAGATTATGGTGTAATTATAGAGTAATATATATAAATTTTTTGGACTTTAGATCATATAATCATATTAAAATTTCAAATATGTTGTTTAGTGAAATTTTAATGATATTTATAATGGTTGGTTCAGAATGATTTATGTTTCTATTATATATTATATAAATTGGTTACCAAACTAATATTATCTGTTTCATGATCCTTGATTACCTTGTTATATACCTCATATGTGTTTTAATAGTTTCATAATATTTGTTGTAGTTAAATGTTTGAAAATATTCATGGTTAATTTGAAATATTTATTTCCTTGTATTAGGTAAATGAAATAACCCTCTTATATTGAAATCAATGGGATGGGTTAATGAGAAATAAAATTTATACTGAGTGTGATATTTTTAAATGGTTAAAATAATGTGATTACATTTATCTATGTGGGGATGGATATATAAATTATTCATTAGGATTACACCAAAGAAAAAAAAAATTTATACTTGGATAATGGTAATGGTTATATGGAATGTAATCTTCACATATTCATTCATGGGAATATACTCATTAATGGATGATTATATATTGTGTCATGTTGGGAAATCATTATTCCCCTATGAGATGTAATGTTCTCTACATGGGTTATCAAGCATTTGTTTAAATAGTATGATTATGAGTCAACATGTGGATCTAGAATTACCTTTAAAGTTAAAATGACTAAAAAATTCATGGGGTAGATGTTTCAGAAATGATAACATTTATGACTCTTCTTAAAAGGACTCAACCTTGAACATTACATAATATTGAATTAATAAAATAATTACCATTATGGATCTTTTCAGGTTTAGAGCTTTAGTGAATTAGATAATAATATAAACATAATAAATTGAATATTATATATAGATACTTCTACATTGTATTCATTTTTTCTGAATATAAAAACACATTGAAAAAAAGAGTCATGTCTACTTCCATGTTTTATAGAGCATGCCTTTTCCATGATCCCATACGTGACCCTACTCCACTTTATGTCCTCTGAAAAACATTTCCAAATCAGGGGATGAGCACCAAAATCTTGGTAATGGATACAAAATGATGGAAAAAATTAGGGTTTGAAAACAACATGTAAATCATGAATACCTTATCATAAGAAATCCTTTTTCACCTCTATGAAGTAATTAATAATTTTCATTGAATAAAATATCATTTTTACCATTTTTTAACCCAAATATTTCCATAAATCCTATAGAATGAACATATAACAAATTAAGGTAAATTGGGACATAAACATACTTAGATGGAATTACTATATGGTCAATATCCACACATATCACTAAATGTAAAAGCCATATGGAAAACATCCATACCCAATTAATTGTAGTTTATATTATATCCACCCATCCTGGTTTATCAGAGAAACAACCATTATTTTTTTTATCATGTAACCACCCATCAAATGTCTAAATACAAATATAAAATCGTAACACATAAAAAAATAAAGGAAAGATTACATTTCCAGATTTCAATCACAATATATCATTTATATATATTGACATAATCAATCTACAATCAAAACCATTTTAAATAAGAAAATACTTAAATGATTATATGATATTTATTTTACCATTAAAAACATTATGACTTGTTAAGGATGCCAAAGATGACATAATACTCATGGTGGTGGAATTGGTCGTTATCACAATTAAAGATAAAAATTATCTTTTTTTCATTGAGTAAAATGTCTCATAAAATAATATTCCATTTGAATGAAATGAAAATACAAACATGTTGATATATTTTATAAAATAACGTTGTGTATAAAGCAATATATTCCTCAATGAAAGGATACTGAGATGATGTCCTTTACTTCATATCCAATATGACTCAATCATTCATTAATATCATGAATAATGAACTAAAGATAATTTATACTTTCTTTAGAAGATTTTTCAAATATATTATTACTTTTATATCAATTGTTACATTTCTATATCAATTATTTCATTATTTGAGTTCAAATTGGACATTTTGTCGTTGTTTGGAAGTTGAGTTAAAAATGAAATTGTTATAATTATAAATTTTCCATGTGGACATATTTACATTATTTATAAAATTATATTAATGATTTATATATCACATATATCATATATATATAATATATATATTTATTTAAAATAGTACATAATATATGGAGGTATGAAATGAAATGCACCATTCATGGAGATAGTAAGCCGTACAAATGCATGAACGCCACATTCATTTATATTTAGTATTTAATGGAATGAAAAAATAATAATAAATAGGTATATTATAATTCCAATATAAATAATATATAATTTAATTAAATCCATCCTTTATATGATCCACATATAACATGAATGAGTCATATCACTTTGAGGGTGTGGTAGTCCGCACATCCTCAAATGAAATTATCGTATTTACCAACTACAGTAAACATTAAAGGTACTATATAAATGGAAAATAAATAAGCATATAAACAATTTGTATTTAATTTATATCAGATATAAATATATTTCCCTCATAATTTCCACCATGTGTGGCGATTTGGAGAAATTTTAACAATCATCATTTTTAGGGAAGTAGTTCAATGTCTACAGAAACTATATGTTCCTTACCCATTAGATGGGGGTTTTTTAAGTGTAGTTCGAATTATAAACATAAAAAAAACATAGTATATTTATTATAATGGTTTTTTATAATATAAATTAACAAAATGAGTTTACAATTTGGACATGTAAAATAAAAGTTATGAATTTAGGAGGTGGCATTGCATTTAAATCAGGTATCTCCCTTTGGTTTGAACCAAATGGATTACATGAAGTTCGGTAATCCTAACGAAAGGCTTAAAAAAGTAATATAGTTATTTCGGGAGCTTATTTAGTCTGATATGTGATGATCCTTGGGGAATGAGAGTTGTGAGGAATGAGATATATGTGGGGTCCTTTTATTAGGGGGAGTAGGGTCTCTTTAGGAAAGGTTAAAATAATTATTTTATTATAAACATATATTAACTTTAAGAGTGAAATAAAATCATTAAAGATGAATATAATATGACACAAATTATAAATAAAATCATCCAATAATTTTTGGACAGGTTTGGGATATTGTTTTAGTATTTATAATTTTATTTATTTGAATCATTCAATAATGAGTTAAACACTGCATCATTATTGGGTCATAAATATTTTTATTTATATGATGTCTAAAAATTATAAAAATATACCATGATGTAGGAAATGTATTTATATTTAAAATTCATATTTATAGTTGTAGATATATCATATGTAACCACATATAAAAATTTAATTACAAAATGATATTTGATTGTGTAATTTGTGTCTTTACTTTTAATTAATTAATATAAAGTGTCATTATCACTCTCATCGGTCTCCATGGGGTCCCCAAATAGACCCAATGATGACCATGGTTTGTAATGTATCAAAATATTGGATTATCTCACATGTTAGTGTAATTTAATATTATTATAATATTATTTTTACCCTTATATACCATATTTACCCTTTAACCGTGGTAAATAGAATTATTACTAAATTAAATATTCATATTTCTAAAAATAAAGGTTACCCAATTAAACAATTTATACATCCGGATTCCAAATATGGTTTCCATTTTTCTGAATTAAAAACACATAAGTGGAAGAAAAAAAAAATTAAATTAATTCTTGCTGTCAAAATAAAAAGAGAGTTTTTAAGAAATAAAAACTATGAAAAGATTATGATTTTTTATGTCCAATTTCAAGGGGAAATTACTCCAATGGCCAAAATTTGATTAAATGGTAAAAAAATACTATAATTACACATTTAAACCAATAAAAATAAAAATGTTCCATTTTAAATAAATTATATTAAATTGCAGTTTTGAATTAAAACAAATTATTTTTTACTATAAATTAAAAAATGAATTTTAGCAGAAAAATACCAGAACATTACCCAACATAAATTTTGATGTTATGAATCAAAAAAATAATATATTTTTTTCAAATAGAACATATAAAGGTTACCAATACTATATTTTATGAGGGTACATCATCAAAATGATGTAAATAGACCTTTTAATGAATATTAGAGTATTTATTCTTAAAATCAGATTTTTTTTCTTATTTTAAGCCTCAATCATTTAGTGAAAAAATGTATAAACATTTAACCAGAATCTATTTTCATATTGTAATTAATATTTTATATTCTAGGAAATACAAAATATAGGTGTTAACTATCATTTATAATAATACTAAATTATTATTTTTCAGTATGACCCAACTTTGTGGGAAACGTAAGATTTAAAAAAACTCATTGTTTTATTTCAGTTACACTATTGAACATATCATCCCTTTAAAATTAAAATTAATATTTACATCAAAAATATTAATAAATATGAAAATTCCATTTATTATTTATCTGGAATGTTACATCATTCACCCTTTTTGGAATTATTTCCTTAAATTTTTATTCACTTTTCAAATAAATGTGGGTATTTATCCCCCATAGCATTTTTAGATTCTCACATTCCCTCTTTAACCATATGGTATTTCCACAATATCATTACTAGATAAATTAAATTATTCCGCAACATTTGACCACTTCGGTAAATAATCTAGATTGGTTGTTTCTCATAAGAGTGATTCACTTCCAACAGAACTACCTCGAGGCTAAAAAAATGTGATGGATCTAGAATATTCTTTCTCAACATTGAAACATGAAAAACATTTTGTACCTAGGATAAAAATGGAGGTTAAGTAACTCTATAAAAAATGATCATTCTTTAAATATATATTCATAAGGTTTAATGAACCTTGGACTTAACTTCACCATATAATAAAAATGCATAACACTTCTTCCTGATATCCACACAGCTTTTCTGTCATTTCTGAGATATTCTCATGGGCTTCTGAATCAACTGAAATTTTTCATCCATCCATTATACAAGTTCATGTACCATCATCTTCTTTTCACATACTCCATCTGTAATGACCCAAAATTTCTATGTAATTTTGTTAATATATGGGAATTTTATGAGTCTGCAAAAATTGACGGTGCTTGATTCCAAGGCCAAATGTGCCTGGAATGAATTTATGAACTTTTTTATGGGTACGTTCAATAATCATGCCAGTAGATTATTGTAACTTTTGAACTATTTATTGGAATTTTAATCTATGGGCACCATTGAAATCTTATCTCTGGTATTCTCTTAAGCATACATTCACCATGACAGTAGTTGGTCGAGGATGAAAGTTAATATTTTTGTGTTTTTTTGTCAGAAAAAAATAAAATAAATTGTGTATCATTTTATTCTATTTCTCTTGGAACTCTCAATGTGGATGTCGAGAGGTGGGAATCAATAGAAGTAAACCTCCCATGTCAGGTTATGGTTGTGGGGACCACCCTATCCTAACTTACCATTTGTGGTAATGGTGGGGAGGACCACAAGAGACATGAACCCCTTTGAACTCTCTCATAATGGCGGGAAACCTCTTGAGCTCCACCACTTAATTATGGAAACTCTCCCAATTAATTAATTATTCCAAAAAATTAATTAATTAATTAAACCAATTTGAAATAATGAAAACAACATATTAGGAAACATAATCTATTAGACAGCTCATAATTTTAGCAGAATTGGGAGGAAGGACCCATATGAGAAATCTCTTCAACGAAGAACGCCAATGAAGAACGCCGACTTCGACTCCGACATTGTCCTGAGGACATTCTTTGATGAGGAACGTCTTCAATGTCAATGAACTGGTGATTGAGGAACAGACGACGTCACTGACATACATCTATGCCCAATAAAATTATTTCCTTCCCATGGAAAATATTCAATGAATCAATGGAATGAGGTAGGGGTTGTTACTGATTTCATGGAATTCCATGTTATTAGAAAGCGTGGCGAATACAGATCAACCTAAAAGTGATGAACTATGATTTGTATGAAATTGTAATGTTTGATGATTTTTGATTCATGATCTTGTTTAGCCGCTTGCTACTTCCCTAACATGGATGGTGGAGGACAAACAAACATGGCCCGACCCCTCTGTCATTCTTCATTATTTTTGTGTTCATCACGATGGTGACGGTGATAGGTGTCGACGTTTGTCATAGGAGGAACACAAGAATGTCAGCAGCCACCATGACCGGCCACGACAAAGGCGATATCGGACAGTGGGCTGTCAAACCAGCTACCGACGAAGACCCAACGTGTGACCACACTGCACGCCTGACCACAGAGGAACGCCGCCCAGCGGCTCCACTGACTGAGGCCCAGATAAGTATCCCTTCGGCCCTCAGAGCCGCCAACAACCCTCCACGCCATCTATGTCCCCCACAACATCTGCTGCCTCCACCACCCCGTTGGTCGCTTCCTAGGTCGGCTAGCTAGCACGAGCCGGGTCAACCCAAACCAGTTCGGAACATGCTTGGTCTGGCCAGGTTGGTCTGACCGGGTCAGACTAGACCCGAACCCACTATGACCCATTTATTCACTTTTAACCATAATTTTTGTATCGTACGTTTTTTTGACGAACAATATATGGCACCAAAATCCTTGGTGGGATATAGTCCCTTTCATATACACAAATTGATTTTTGGATAATGTTGGGTAACAGTTTGGTTGGATCGAGCACAAATCCAACTGGACCCTCAGGACATAAAGTCTAATAACGTATAGACCGGGTGTCCAATTGATGAATCGTCTATTTCCTTGAGATCCTTATGATGTGTCGGCCATTTAAGATACATCTTACTATGTCTTCGTGGAACATTGAGTATTGACATGTAAATTGAGGAGAGAATCCTCCCATAGATGAGAAAACATAGAATAAGAACCCTATAGCTGGCTGTGACGTGAAGAATGAAGAGAGATCCTCTGTGGGTCAGCACCTAAAGATCATGTATGGGTTAGCACCGAGCGATAATGTGAGGGTCCACACCTAGAGAACATGTGTGGCTCAGCAACGAGTGATCCTGTGTTTGTCAGTACCTAGTGATCCTTTGTGGGACCGCACTGAGCGATCATGTGTGGGTCAACACCTAGTAATCTGGTGTGGGTAAGCACCGAGCAATCCTCTGTGGTTCTGCACTAGCAATCCTATATGGGTAAGCACCTAGCGATCGTGAGTGGGTAAGCACTGAGTGATCCTTTGTGGGTTTACCTCTTAACAGAGTAATATGATTCAATGGATACATCTAATCATCTCTTCTAATGTACTTAAGTTATATCTAGTGTGAGATGAGTCTGCACCTGAGTGGTACTTTCCTTCTAGTAATACCTTGATGGTATTCTTTTCTATGTAGTACATGTGTGGTACATGCCTTCGTGGTATTCCATCATTTGTGAAACAGTTGAGATTTTAGATTTCAGTTGGACTTTGTGTTTTCCTCATGATTGAGATGTGTATACTTGATAAGTTAAATAAATGTATGGGCATAACCTAATTTTGGTTTTCAGTTGAATCCATGCTTTCTGGATTATCCTTTTTTGATTTTTTGAGACATTGATGGGAATAGGGTCCCTACATAGTATCTTTATACTCACCCCTGCACTTGTTATGCCCGCACCTCATTGTGTTTGGTACAAATGAAAGACATCGCAAACTGAGGACGTGAGTACCAGGATCAGAAGAAGCATGGAGGTGGATCTTAGATGAGGCATACCGCAAAGACGACCAACCAAGAGCTGTACATACCCTTCATGTAGGATCCTTGGTAGGTGTTCACATGAGTTGTTCGAGTTTACTTTTACTTTTAGTTTCTTGTACTTTCCATTGGGGCTTGTATTCTTGCCCCCATACTTACTATACTCACTATGTTTACTATTTAGTTTACATGAGTTCATATCTTGTTGTGTGCTAGGTTGTGTGTGTTATAGGTTATAATGTCAATGACTTCCCAGTTTTAGAGAAAAAACCTTGGGTGCTGGTCACCAGCCCCTGGCCTATGGATGGTGGGCATTGGGTAATCACGGCATGAGCCCCAGGGGACGGCTCCGGAAAAATTGGTATCAGAGGAGTTGGTTCAACCATAGATCCAAGGAGACTGATCTATCTTTTAATGGAAACAGTGTTAAGTGTACTGAGTGTGGTTATCAGTTTAGGGAATCCAGTGTTTTTGCGTCGGCCGACGTATCCATTCACCAGGACCCTGACATCTGATTTCCAACTATGTGCATGAAAACACTGATTACGTGTTTGTTCTGAAAAGTTTTTATTTTGATCTAATTGACCCAGATCATCAGGTATAACTATTTGACTATGGAATACATTTTACTTTTAATAATGCCTCCACGAATACACCAAGAAAGGGTTTCGAGTGATGTATGCACTAATAGCCCACCAAGCAATGACGCCTCTGTGTAGGGCCATATTCTAGTAGAGTAACCATCATAGGAAACATTGGTAACATTAACAGTTATTCCACTAATGCCACCAACTCCAACAACAGAGGGCGCACGCCACTTGAGCTCATTTCACGAGTTCCAGTGCCAGATGTCACACAGGTTCTAGGGAGTGATAACCCCACAAAAGGGTAAGGATTGGCTACAGGTCGTGATGAGAGTCTTCAAACTAGTAGGGACACCATCTGATATCATGGTGATCCTTACTTCTTTCCTTCTATATGAAGCAGTAGGCAGATGGTGGACCTTGATGCTCCAGGTTCACGACGAGGTGACACATCACTGAGATGAATTCGAGGTCCTGTTTTGGGTAGAGTTTGCAACAGTGACTCTTCACGCAGTGCATATACATGAGCTTATTCATATACAATAGGGAAACATGAATGTGGATCAGTACTCAGTGAGGTTCACTGCCGTCTCACGCTACACAGATATGGGGTAGGAACCATTCTTCAGGGCCCAAACCTTCGAGCATGGACTCAGAAAGTGGATCAGTGCTTCAATGATCTCACTCAACAACCTGACCTAGGCAGGGTGTTATAGAGAGCCCTTTTAGTTGGAAGTTTCTATTCTACGTAGTCACCGGAATTGTGACCCACTACCAGTCATGATATAGCATAGTGTTCAATTAGAGAGATGACACAGAGGTCCAAGATGATTAGTCCTATAGGTGGACAACTACATGATTCTAAGTCAGTTGTGTGGGGCTCACGATGTAGAGTAATTCATGCCCATAGTGGGAAGTGTTACGCATGCAGCTTGCATGGTCACATGCCTTGTGATTGTCTGACTCTTCGTACAGATGATTATTAGACGGTCGAAGGACCTCCCAGGAAAAGACACAGATTCAACAGAGGAGGTCCGTAGAGAGAAGTCGAACATGGCAGAGGAGATGTCCAGGTAGCTGGTGGTGGGTGACGATTCGAGATGTTACCACCTCCACCAGTAGGTGGTGCAACAAGACCACATGGAGTAGGAGGACAAGGGTGATCTCATCTCTAGTTAGCTGAGGCCTATGATCACGAAGCTCTTGAGATGATACGAGATACAATCTATGTCTACTCCACCGTATATATAGAACTTATAGACATAGGTTCCAATCATACTTCTATTTCAACTACACTCGTTCAGAGTGTGGAGATTTCGACGGATCTGCTCGCTCAATATGTATGGTAAAAGACTCCTATGAGAGCAGATTCGATGATTACACATTGGTGGCAGTAGTGCTATATTACTCTAGGAGGCGAGAGATTTGGACAAGATATTCTTGTAACGGCATAGATGCCTTACAGTGTCATCTTGCGTTTGTATGGTTATCTACAATCCACGTTTTGATTTAATTTATTATGCATAAAGTGTATTGTGTCTGCCCGGATGGGAAAACGTTTACAATCACCAAAGAGAAGGGACCCTTTGCAGCACATTATGGACTTACCCGGATGAGAGTGTAGTCAATCACTCATTAGTTGTCTAGCCTTACCCTTAGATTATTTGATGTAGAGAGTCTGAGTTATCATGTAGTGATGGATGAGTATGACGATGTCTCCCATGAGGATGTTTTAGGTCTATATCTTCAATAAGAGGGTGAATTTTACATCGACAAGTACCCTGGGATGACACTGATATCCACAATATCTTATCATATGGCTCCAACAGAGCTACTTGATTTGTGGTTAAAGCTATAGGACTTACAGGGTAAAGGGTTCATTCGGCCCATAATTTCTCCTTAGGAAGCCCCGATATTGTTCTCCAAGAAGGAGGATCATAGTTTCATAATTTGGGTCGAGAATCGGCGCATGAACCAGGTGAACATGAAGAAAAAGTTCCCACTTCCGATAATTGATGACCACTTTGATCAGCTGGAGGGAGAATAATTGTTCTAGAAGATTGATCTAAGATCATGCTATCAACACCTCATAGTACGATATGAGGATGTGCAGAAGATGACTTTCAATTGTTAATATGTCCATTAAGAGTCTTGGTTATGCCATTTAGTGTATCCAACGCTCCAGAATTTATCATGGGACTCATTAACAAGATCTTTAATCCTTACCTTAATGTCTTTGTAGTAGTCTTCCTTGAAAAAATTCTGATCAACATGGCTACTGAGGTGGAGCATGCCTACAATTAGTAGGTGGTACTGGACAGACATCTACAACACTAGATTTAGGGTATGCTCTCGATGTTTCAGTTCTGGATCTTAGAGGTTCACATTCTAGGACTAGTCATATCGTAGGCTGGAGTGGTTGTTGATCCTGTGGGGATTGAGGTACTAGCATGGGAGCCACACTGGAGTGTGATGGAAGTATTATGTTTCCAAGGTTTGGCTTGGTACAACTAGAGGATTGTGTAAGATTTATAGAGTTTTGTATCACCTCTATCAGTGTTGATGGTGAACGGGAATCCCTTTGGTTTGTTGGAGAGATTCCAGTGGGGTTTTCAGGAGCTAAGGTTGAGGCTAACTAGTGAACCCATCTTGAAGCTACCTGATGAGGGAATATGGTATGTAGTCTACTACGACCCATCGGGCATAAGACTCAGATGTGTTCCGATGCAGGACCGTGTTTTGATCACATATGGTTTTTGATTTCAGAGACAACATGAGCATAACTATGCTATCCATGTTCTGCAGTTAGCACATGTGGTCTTCTCCTTGATGATGTGGTGACATTACTTGATTGGATAATTCTTTATAGTGTACTTGGATCACAATACTCTCATATGTATCTTCTCTCTGAAGGAACTGAACCTGAGATAGTGATGATGGCTTGAGTTCCTCCCAGTCTATGATTTCGAGATAGACTATACTCGTGGGAAAGGGAACGTTGTAGAAGATGCACTCAGCTGTAGATCTGGTATAGAACATCTTGGAAAGGTGATGAAGTAGCTGGCATCATTTCTGATTTCCTTTATAGATCAATATGGATCAGCTTTCCTTAAGTCTCCTACAGTCACCCCCCCCTCTTCATCAGTGACTCAGGGAGGCGCAACATGAGGACGCTGACCACAAGGCTCGATGTGCTCTAATATCCACAGAGCAGGTACCTAATAATTTTTTTTGATGTTGGTTATCAATACATCCACTAAAGAGGACGTACCATTGTACCAGTGTCTCTTTATGAGGAATTTATGTGGGAGTTCCACACCACCCCTCAAGAAAAATCCAGGAGTTGAGAAGATGTACCAGGATCTCCAATGACAAAACTGGTGGCTGGGAATGAAGTAAGAATTGGAAGAGTTTGTCTCTTAGTTCCTCACATGTAAACAATTGAAGGTGGAGAATCATGTATCAATATTCTTGGTTAACCCTTTATAGGTAACAGATTTGATGTGGGATGGTTTATCCATGTATTTTGTGATACGAAATACACGTACATCTAGGGGTCATGACTCGATTTGGGTGATCGTTGACCGAATCACCAAGTCAGCCCACTTCCTAACGATCATATAGCATGGTTCAGTAGAGTGCCTGGGACACCACTATGTGCATGAGAATAATCAGCTACATAGAGTATCCTTGATGATTGTCTCTGATCGTGATACATGTTTTACATCCAGGCTTTGGAAGGGGTTGTGGAAGGATTTCAGGACACATCTTTATTTGTGCACCACCTTCCATCCTCAGAAAAATGGTGAGACTGAGCGAACCATTAAGACCCTAAAAGACAAGCTACGTGCTCGCGTCCTCTTCTTCAGTCGCATATGGGAGGATCACGTGCATTTGGTGGAGTTTTCATTCAATAAAAACAATCACTCCACCATTGGGATGTCACCTATTGTGGCGTTGTACGGGAAACCCTAAAGATCACCATTATGATGGACTGACCCAAGGGATTCAGCACTAGTGGAACAAGAGATGGTATGAGATACCATAGAGAAGGTGCAGATCATCGAGGAGAAGTTGAATACTGCACAGATCTGGAAGAAGTCAAATGCTGATAGGAGACGGAGACCTCTAGAGTTCGAGGATGTCAACCACATCTTTCAAAGGGTCACACCTCAATGAGCTTTATGGAGATTCGGTCGAGGTGGCAAGTTATCTTTGATGATCATCAGAACATTTGAAGTCTTCAGCAGAGATGGTGATGTGGCATACTTCATAGCTGTTCCACCTCAGTTTCACTAGGTTCATGACGTCTTCCACATATCCTTCCTATTGAGATATGTGCACAAACCTTCTCACATCATCGGCCTTGGAGAGCTTGACATCGACGATGGGGAAACTTTTACGGATGTTCAAGTGGGGATTGATGATCATAAGGAGAGGGTCCTTAATTGGAGGTTGATACCTCTTGTGCATGTATGTTTTCAGCATTAGAACCTCAAGGATAGATCATGGGAGCGGAAGGTTCAGATGCGTGCTTAGTAACTCCACTTGTTTATTAGTATGAGTTGTGGCTTATGAGGATGGAAAGACATGAGGTGGGGATAATGTAAAGACTCTATATTTTTATATAATTTTTTAATATATGGGTATTTTACGAGTCTATGAAACATGGTGGTGTTTGATTCTAAGGCCTAGTGTGCCTGAAATTAATTCTGAACTTTTTTTTTCAGGTACGTTTAGTAAACATGAGAGTAGGTTTTTGTAACATTTGAATCGGTTCTCGGAATTTAAATCTAAGGGCACCATTGAACACATAGAGCAGATATTTTTTTAAGAAGACATTCACCTTTATGACAGTTGTTCATGGGTGAATGTTTATTTTATGGGGTTTTCATGAATTAATAAAAATATATAAATTGTGAGACATTTTATTTTATTTCTATTGTAACTCCCTATGTGGATGTCGAGAGGTGGGGACCGCCAGAAGTAAATGTCCCATGTGAGGTTATGGTGGTGGGGAATACCAGATCCTAACATCCCATGTGAGGTTGTGGTGGTGGGGACCAATTGAGGCATGAACCCAATTGAAACCCCTCTAAATGGAGAGAAACCTCATGATCTCCCCCACTTAATAACGGCAACTCCTACATTTATTTAATTAATAAACCCGATCAATTAATTAATTTTAAAAAATTTAAATTATGCCAATAGCTTAATATATAACATAATCTATTATTTGGGCTACCTCTTCATTTTGGTTGAATTTGGATAAATGAGATTTAGGGGAAATATATCCAATGAAGATCGCCAATGAAGAATTCTGACATCGACTCTGACTTCCTCCTCAGGAAATTCATTGACATTAAATGTATTCAACGTCATGGATCCGATGATCAAGGAAACACCAACGTCACCGACATATTTCTATTCCCAACAACAACGTCACATTCACTATGGACAATCCTCAACGAATCAAACCAACCCGGTAGGGGTTGTTATTAAAGTCATTAAATTACTCATTTTTGGAAATCATGGAGAATTCATATCAACCTAAACAATTTGATCCATGATTTGTATGAAATTGTAATGTTTGAGGATTCTTGATTCATGATCCCGTTGAGCCACTTTCTACCACCCAAATGCGGAGGGTGTGGGCTAGACAAAATTGGCCCGACCCCTCTATCGTTATTCATTATTTTTGTGTTCATAGAGAAAGTGATGGAGGCCAGTAACGACACTCATCACTAGTGGAACATGAAAACGATGGCTGACACCATGATCATCTGAGAAGAAGGTTACAACGGAGGGTGGTTAGTAATGCTGGGCGCCAGGTATGAAACAACATGTGAATGTGCCGTAAGGCCAGCAATGGCGGACCACCGCCCCGAGCCTCCCTCAAAAGATTCCCCGTTGCACAACCCCATTGCTCTACCCCATCGCGGCCCCGCTGTGCTGCCTACGGCCCTCCGAGCTCCCGCAGCCCACACAGCCTCCGCGATATCCACCACCTTGTGACCCCACTGTGCCTCCTGTGGCTCTTTGAGCCAGCCCCAACCTTCCTATCTGACTGCGGCCCTCACATCCACCGAGTCCTCCACCGAAAAGCAGGTCGTTGCCAATGCTAGGCCGCCCTGCGCGGGACGGCTCGGTCTGACAAGGTTAGACCGGACCCAAACCCCCCTGACTTATTTGTTCTATTTTGGTCATAACATTGTCACCGATTGTCTATTTGAGGAACCCTCTATGGTGTCATAACTCTTAGATCAAGGTGGTCCATTGGTATACCCCAAAGCAGTTTTTAATAAAGTTGGGTAATGGTCTGGTTGGATCGATAACGAATCCAACTAGACCCTCGAGATAAAAAGGATAATAACTTACATAATGAGAGTCTGAATGACACACCTTCTATTGCGTTTGGTCCCCTAGGGAATATCTATACTTTTAGATACTTATTCGTGAGACTTTGTGGTAGTTGGATTTTCGACCAGTGGCTTGAGGTGCAGATCTCTCCGGAGACGAGAAATTTTAGCACAAGAACCCTGTAGATGGTTGTGATGTGAGTAATGAAAACTGATCATGTGGGGGTCATCAACAAAAGATCTTGTGTGGGTCAGAACCAATGGATCTGGTGTGGTTCAGCACCTAGTGATCATGTGTGCGTTAGCACCTAACGATCTTGAGTGGGTTAGCATTGAGCTATTTTGTGGGGGTCAGGACATAGCGATCATGTGTGGGTCAGTACTGAGCAATCTTGTGTGGGTATTCCTTTTAATAGAGAAAGATTATTAAGTGGTTACATCAATTCATATGTACAAAAATAATTAATTTATTCCTAGTGTGAGCTGATTTTGTAAATGAGTTGCACTTTCCTAATGGTAATACCTTGGTGGTATTATTATATGTTGTGTAACGGTTTGGTACTTGCCTTCATCATGTCTCTTCCATTGTGGAACAGTTGAGCTTTGTGATTTGATTTGGAATATGTGTTTTCCTCATGATTGATAATGGTATACTTGATAACATAGGTATATGTGTGGGGGTATAACTAAGTTGGGTTGTCAGTTGATTTATTTTATTTTTGGATTATACTTTTTGGATTTTGTGTGACCTAGAAGGTCTTGGGATCCCTGATGAGTATCGTTATACTCAACGCTGTAGGATAATTTCCCACACATCATTGTGTTTGGTGAATATGACGGACAATGATGACTAAATATGTGATTACCAGGACTTGAGGTAGCTCGGGGGTGGACCATAGAAGAGGCATACCACAAAGACAACCGATCGAGATCTATATCTACCCTTTAGGTAGGATCTTTGGTGGGTCTTCACAGAAGATGTTCCAGTTTACTTGTACTTTCCGTTTCAGGTACGTTCTAGTTGGTCTTGTATTCTGGACCCTTTTCTTAATGTACTCACTCTATTTACTATTTGGAACATGAGCCTAAACCCGGTTGGTGGGGTATAATATGTGCATCCAGGAGACCTCAGATCAAATGCAGGCAAAGGGAAAAAAATTTGGGAACTATAGTCGTACAATAGTAGGTACTGCAGCAGTATTGTAGCTGGTAATGTTGTGGGAACTGGGCAGTACAGTAGCACTTACTGGAGCGGGAACTGTAGTAGGAATTGTTTGGCACTATAGCAGCTAGGAATTTCCTTCTGTTTGGGCCTTCACCCCACCGATTTAGTCCACAACCCCTTTAAGGCTTTCGGGAAACCAAATCCTTCGGGCCAGTAAGGCCTTCGATCCACCTCAAGGCATTTGAGCCACCATTAATTGAATATGAAAACAAGAAATCTTACAAGCAACAATCTCTATAATAGTATGTTCAAGGAGATTTCACCATAAAAGAATCATAATGTATTGAAAGAGTGATAGGGTATAGAAACTGCCATCGGGACAAGCCTGTTCATGAATGAGATAGCCTAGTCGAACATCCATGCAATGGTGGAGAGCTGATATCACGATGAAGATTCTATGGAGGACCAGCTCGATGTTGTTATTCTTGGGTGTATGTAATGTATAAAGCCTATGGAAAATGAAATCGTATAAGGATGAAGATCCATGAAATACATAGGCCTACGGGCCTTATAAGGGTTCCACATCACACCTTTAAAGGTGTATTATCAAAATCAATAAAAAAATGAAGGCCTTCGGTCCATTGGATTGATTCAGTTTACTTGAGTTTGTATCTTGTTCTGTACTTGGTTGTGTGTGTTACATGATATAAAGCCAATTCCTTTCCAGTTTTAGGGAATACAGATACGGTGCTAGTCGCCAGCCCCTAGACTATGGGAGGAGGGCTTGGGATAATTTTGACATGGGCCCCAGGGGACGGGTCATGACATCATCTCAAAAAAACTGGAGTTCAACAATGCTTCCCAAATAATGCCTCAAATGGACTAATATGTATACTGGAATGAAAAATATTATTATAAGAATATTCATCCAAATAATGATGTTGGTCCCCAATTTCATTGTAATTCATCGAGCCAGCTTGTATCATATCCTTAATGGTCTGAATTATTCATTATGACTACCCATCTAATTAACAATGAAAATCTATACAAAAATTTAATTCAATTCCCAACCACTCCTGAAGGCCTTTCCAAAATTTAGATGTAAATCAATTAACATAATTATTTAATGGAGTGGGGAACACAATGAAGCCCAACTATCTCCTTAATATACAACCGATAAATTTGATCTAGTGAGAAAGTATCCTGAATAGAGTGCAAATTAGAACATTTAATCAATCGATCAACAATAACCAAGATTGTATTATTACCTAAAGATGTATTTGGTAATTCCACAATTAATTCCATGGTTACATTTTTTCATTTCCAATCTATCACGAGTAAATACTAAAGAATCCATTTCGTTAGCTACTCCTCTTCTATAACTAGTTGACATGTCGATCACTTCACAGTAAATTATACAGTATTACTTTTCATTCAATCCCACCAGTAATAGTCCCAAAGATCTCTGTACTTATTAGTACTACATGGATTATATATAATTGGAGAACTAGGAGATTCATATAACAACTCATTCTTCAACAGTGACTTATAAGGAACACATAATCTTTTCTTTTACCTCAAAACAGAATCATTATCAATGTTAAATTTTGGCAACAAAACATTCTGAACCAACACTACGTTTTTTTGCAACTCACTTTCTTCTTTCTATTCATTATTTATTCTGTTAGATAGAGATGATATAACTAACACATATAATAAAATTGTGGAATTTACTAATCCAACAACATTTCAAACAAAGTTATAAAATAAAAAACGAAATGATCTCATTCCAAATGTTTCATGGTTAATGTAGCATTAAATTTTCAACTCAAAGCATAAAACACATTTTTTCCATTCCTGATTTGTAAAGAATATTGTAATAATAATCCTTGATTAATTACAACCATCACCTATGTCTCATGATTAATAATTTATGAGTGAATAAATATTTCTAACAATTTTTGTTAGAATATATTTCAAATTTTACTTCATACAAATGATTCCACAAATATTTTTATGAAAAAAAAGCAACTACTTCCAAATAATGTGTTGAATAATTTAACTCATGAGGATTCAACTGACCTGAAGAATAATCAATTACCTAATCATTCTACATTAGGACCCAATAATGAACTTTTAATTAAGTATCACTATAGATAAAAAACTCACCATTTCTGGAAGGTGGTTCCAAAACTAGAGCATTTACCAATCCTATTTTCAATTATTGAAAACAATCATCACATTATTTTGTCCAAATGAACTTAAAACATTTTCAAGTTAACTTAGTCAGTAGGATAGATAAACATGAAAATATTTCAGCAAACCTCTTTTAATGACCTGCTAATCCAACAATACTATGAATATCAGTTATATTTGTTGGTCTTGGAAATTGTTAAAAAAACATTTTTTTTAGCAGTATTAATAGTTATTCCATTTTTTTAAACAATGTTACCAATGATAGAATTTTTGTGTGACCAAAATTCACACATTCTGAATTTCCACAAAACAATTATTTTCTTTTAAGGTAGCCAAAATAACCATAAAATTCCATTAATACATCCTTTTAAATTTTAAATAAACCAAAATACCATCAATGAAGACAACCACACACTTATCAATGAACTCATTGAAATTATATTCATACGATCCAAGAATACAACAGGTGCATTGGTTAACCTAAAAGGTATAACTAAAAATTCATAAAGGCCATATCTAGTACAAATACATTTTTCAGAATGCCTACTTATTTTACTTTAAACTGATGTTATGCCGACATAAAATTAATCTTCGAGAAATTATATGATCCGAGGAGCTGATCAAAGATATCATCGATATGATGGAAATGATATTTGTTCTTAACATTGATTTTATTAATTTCTCTATAATCAATGTATAGTCCCATTGATCCATCATTATTTTTTACAATAAATATAAGGGAACCCATGGTGATGTGATAGGTCGAATTAAACCATATCTAATTACACCTCCAATTTCTTCTTTATCTCTAAAATTTCAATCGGATCCATTCTATAAGGGGCTTTTGAAATTGGCTTAGCATCAGGAAATAATTCAACCACTATTTCAACATCTTGATAATGTATAATACCAGGAAAATCATTTTGAACAACCTCAAGATAATCATTTTCAACTGGTACAACGTTAATTTGGATTGTTCCTTTGTTTCAAAAAATATGCGCAAGGTAATATTCATTTCCATTTTTTACTAGTTACTCCCCTTCTTGATATGTTTTCAAAAGTAAGTGATCATTCTTGTACAGAAACTGATATTCATTATAATAATAAAAAATTTTATCTCTGTATTTTATCATAGAATAATAGATAGAAAGACAATCCATGCCCAAAATAACATCAAACTCTACTAGATGCAAAACTATAATGTTTGCGAGTAGATTATTTCTGCACACATAGAAATGAAGTTTCTTATAAATTTTTTTCTCAACATTTCCTCCAAGTTTTTTTACAAAAATATTAGTTTTCATAAGATGAGATAGAATTCCAAATTTACTATAAATTTTCTAAAAAATGAATTAATGTGTATACCTTAAATAAAACAACTCATTTTCATAATATGAACTAATGAACATAATAAGTGATACTACTTCATTAGGTGACACAATATCTACTGAAGTATTTTCAAAGGATTTCACCACACCTTCCTTCTTGTTTTCTTGATGCTTTACCTCAACTGAGTTCTTTTTTAGACACTCATATTCATATTGACCCATTTCTTTTCACATAAATCATTTTACTGGCTAAAAAGCATATTTTTCCTTATCATTACCCTGATCTTTTTTAGTGACATTTATAGCCCTATGTCACATTATACCACATTGGTTGCACTTTCCAAAATTCAATAGTCATTCCCCAGCATGCCCCATACAATAATTTTTAGAAATTGTTGACTTATTTTTCATTACATCAAATTTTTTTGAAGAGTTCTTTCCATTTTTCTACCACCTCGACCTATTTTATTGTTTGCTCTCAAGGAACGCCTGATCATCAGAAATCTGTATTTCTACTTTCTCTGCACATCTAACATGTTTTTCATAGTTTTTGAAATCATGAGATGATAAGCCTAATTGATATCATTGATTTAGTCTATGGTAATATTGATATATCATTCTTTAATGATCTTAGATGAAATTTAGAGCATTTCTTTCCAGTAATGTGAAATTATATTTATATGATTCTACTGAGCCATCTTCCTACCTCAATTCCAAGAATATTTTTTCCATCCTACCACAAAACCAACTTAGTAAAATATTTCTCAAGGAACATACCTTTAGATTCACCACAATCAAAAGAATTAATCTCCTCACTAACCATGATATTTGTCACCATCGATCACAATAGATCACTTTCACCTCTTTAATGGTAAATAGGGAGATTAACATATTGATGTTCTGACCACCCCATGACCTCAAAAAACTACTCCAATGCATTAATCCACCCTTTAGATATAATATGGTTAGATGATCCTCTTAATTATGGGTGATGTTTCCTCATGAAATTCGATACTACTGACTTGTTCCATTGTGGTTGTTCTGGCAGATCTCATGCATGGATACCACCACGATTTATTTCATGAGTCACCTATGCCATCAATACCAAAAATTGATTAGTTCTGATTCTATCCATCTCAAGTTGTATATTTAGAAATTTTTTCTCCTCATTGTGCCATTTTAACAGAGGTCCTTTTTTCCTCTAAGGAAACCCATTATGAACACAGAAATATTTTAGGAGAAGAATTGTTGTAATTTGAAAATTATATACAATTTCAATATTACCATAAATTATATAATTGACATTAATTTAACAATACTCTAACTCCTAAAGTCGTTTAAACCGACTTCTGATAGCAACTATATGAACCATCCCTTTAACCTTACAAAATAATTAATTATGTTAATAATTCACATTGTGGATCATTGTAGGTTTAAGGCTTTACAATATTTGATCATAACATAAACATTTCAACATGATATATTACATATACACACTTCTACTCAGAATCTGATTTTTCATAAAATTATATCACTTTGAATAAAAATTAGTCCTATCTTGTTACATGTTTTAGACAGAATATCCTTTCCTTGATCCCTTCCTTGGCCCTAATCCACATTATGTCCTGTGAAAAACAATTAAAAACATGGGATGAGCATAAAAATCTCAGTAATGGATACACAAATAAGGAATATGTTACTTTTTAACAAAAAAACAAGTAAACCATTAATACCTTTTCATAAGTAATTATTTTCACTTTTCTGAAGTAGTATATAATCTTCACTGAATAAAATTTCATTTCATACCATTTTATAACAAAAATATTACCATAAAACCCCTCTAAATAATATATAGCATATAAAGGTAGCTTGGGAAATAAATGTAAATAGATGGAATAGCCATTTGGTTGAATTCTACACATATCACTATATGGAATGGACATATAGCCAACTTCTATACAAAATGAATTTGAGGTTATATGGTAACCACTCATCATTGTTTATCGTGAAACCACCCTTCATTTGGTTTACCATGTAATAAACAATAAAATGTCCATGTAGCATTATAAAATCATTACACATAAAACAAATATAAAGGAAAGATAACATTTATACAGTTCAATAAAAATATATAATTTAAATTTATTTACATAAGTAATCTATTATAAAAACCATTTAAAATAATCAAATATATATAAAATTATATGGTATTTATTTTTTTAAAATATTACGGCGTTTTAATGAAGCCAACGATCAAATAATACATGTAGCGGCAAAAAAGGTCGTTGTCACTGTATAAGTTAAAACATTGCCTTTTTCTTGTTGCTTGGTAAAACAACTCATAAATAAAACAACCATTTGAATGAAGTGAAAAGTAAATTGTGTTTATATATCGTTTAATATAAAGTTGTGTATAAAACAAAATAGGCCTAAATGAAAGGATATTGAGATGATGTCCCTTTCCTCATGTCCGACATGAATCGATCATTCTTTAATCTTATAAATAATAAACTAATGATTACTTATACCTTCTTATGAACCTTTTTCATCTTTAATATTAATTTTTTATAGTTAATCGAAAACTATAAAAATTAGTTAATTATTTGAGTTCACATCCGACATTTTGTCGATGTTCCGAACATGAGTTAAAAATAAACTTGTTAAAATTATAAATTTTACATGTTGTCGAAATTCAATTATCACCCGAATGATATTCATGATTTTTATATCAGCTATATCATATATATATATATATATACTATATATATGTATTTATAACTATAAAAACATTTGGAGGTATAAAAATGAAACGCACCATTAATGGAGACGGTAAACCGTACATACGTATGAACAATACCTTCATTTATTTTTTGTATTTAATGGAATTAAATCATATTGATACATAGGTATATTATAATTTTGGTATAATAACATATATTTTCTAATTAACTTCATCCATTATATGTTCCACTAATAGAATGAATGTGTCCTATCACTTTGATGGGGCGGTAGTCCGTACTTCCTCAAAGAAATTATTGTATTTACACACTATGGAAAAAATTAAATTTATTCTATAAATGAAATACAAAAAAGAATAGAAAAAATATAAATAAAATATATATATAGCATATAAATATAGTCCCATCTTAATTTCAACTATGAGATGTGGTTTTGAGATATTTTAACAATCATCAATTCGTGAGGAAGTAGTTCACCATCCATAGATATAGTATGTTGTTTACCTATTATATTGAGGTGTGTGTAAGTGTAGTAAGAATAAATCTCATAAAAACAACCTAGAATATTTTTTATAGTGGTTTTGTTATAAAAAATATAATAAAAAGTGTTTAGGGGTTGGATATGTATAATAAAAGATATGAACTTATGAGATGACATTATCTTTATATCGTTAATCTCCCTTTGTATTCAACCAAATGGTGTACCTAATATTGATTATGCCTAATTTTAGGCTTCTAAGAGGAAGATATGAATGTGGTGAAATTATTTAAGTAGAGTATGGGCGAGCCTTTGGGAATGAGAGGTGTGATTAAGGGGATATATGTGGTGTCCTATTATAAGAGGGTGAGGGGCTATTTTGTAATGTTTTAAAAAAATATTTTATAATAATCATATCTTCAGTTTCAAAAGGTCCAAAAATAATTAATGATGAATAAAAGTATAATAATGTTCCAAATAAAATCATTCAATAAGAATTGGATATGATTGGGAATTTTTATATATATTTATAATCTTATTTATGTAAACTATTCATTAATGTGATAATCACAGCATCATTATTGTGTCATATAAACTGTTATTTATATGATGTATAGAAATTATGAAACAAATTTCATTATATAGGAAATAATATTAGATTTTAAACTCATATCTATATCTGATGTGATAACTTATATAAACCCATATAAAAATTTATTTATTAAAAGATATGTTTTATATTATTTTGGTCTTTACATTAAATTAATTAATATAATCTGTCACTCCCACTCCCATGTGCCTCCATGGGGTCCCAAAATCGGCAAAATAATGACCATGTTTAGAAATGTATCATAAAATAGGATTAGGATTCATTTATGGTAATTTAATATTGTTATAATATTATATTTTTACCATTATTTACATATTTACCCTTTAACCATGGTAAATAAATTTTTTACTGATATAAATATTCAAAATGTCTAAGAATAAAAGATACATATTTACATAATTTCAACCTCCTAATTTTAAATATAGAATCCATTATTCCATATTCAAAATAAATATTTGGATGAAATTAAAATTTAATTAATTCCTGCTGTAAAAACAAAAAGTGTTTTTTTATGAAATAATAACTATCAGAAGATTGACATTTGATTATGCCGAATTTTTTAAGTGAAATTACTTCAAATTACTGAAATTTGATTAAATGGAATAAAATATTCTTATTACACATTTAAAAAAATAAAAATATAATATATCCTTATAAATAAATTACATTAAATGGTATTTTTTAATTAAAATACAATATTTTTCACTTTTAATTAAAAAATGAATTTTATCAGAAAAAATACCAAAAACATAACAAAACTAAATTTTTATGTCCGAATTCAAAAGAAGATTATTATTTAGTCCTATAGAACATATAAAAGTGACCAAAAATATATTTAAATATGGTTCGCCATCAAACGGTGGTAAATCGACTGTTTAATGAATATTAGAGTATTTTTTCATAAAATAGGATTATTTCATATTTTAAAACTCTAAATATTATTTGATAAATGAAAAAACATTTAACAAATATATATATTTATATTGTAGTTAATTTTTTCTATCTCCACTAATATAACAACTAGGTGTTAACTACCATTTAAAATAACATTATATTATTATTATTTTTTCTATGACTCAACGTTGTGTGCAAAGTGATATTTCAAAAATATAGCTGTTGCGTATCAATTATGATATCGTACATAAAATCTATTTTAAATTAATATTAATATTTAAATAAAAAATATTAATAAATATGATTATGTCATATTAATTATTTACATGGAATGTTACACTTGTAAATAATTTTTAGATGAAAATATCATTTTGTTTCTATATAATTAAATAATTTATAAGGTTTAACTTAGATTTTTCAAAATTTATTTGATTGTTTATATACACAGGTGTTTTAAAACTGATTTCATTATGTAATTAGTAGATATTGATGTTATATGTGTGTTTTGAAAGATTAATATTATATTTTGTAAATCATTTGAAAACATTATTTTATCTTTAACAATTAAATTAAAAAAAATTTATTCTATTATTTTATTTTCGTAAAAAAAGTAGACCCATCTTATATGATTTTTAATTTTTCTAACTGTACTAACTCATGTACAATTATTAGATGTTATATAAATGTTATGAAATGTTCGGTACTATATTTAGAATGTTTATGTTCACCCCAATATTTTCTAACATCGATTAATGTTATGTAATAGATTATAATATCACATTTATCATTTTTTATAGATATGATGATCGATTTATTGTCCTGTAGATAGTATATAATTTTTTTTAACTCATCCATAATCATATCTATTAAAATTGGTTTCTTTTATTCGATTCCATTAAATTTTTGATTCATTCAATAATGTGAAACCAGGTAATGGAATGGAAATTATGTATTTATTATGGAACATTATGTTATAATAAAGGACTAATCCTCTATTATTCATTTTGTAATGTCTTGTAGTTTATACATGAATTTTGGAATTTATGATGTTGTTTTCATATGGTTTTGAAAACTACTGATGAAATTGCAATTTATAAATGGTTATTTTGGGTATTTTATTTTATTTTTTCTATTTTATATGTAATATATTATATGAGTACTAGGATTTTAGATATTATAATAATTCCATATATTGTTTATTAATTAGTTTCTCTAATATTAAATTTTAAATTCTTTAATTTTTTTTCACTTATACATTTTTTCTTCTATGTAAGGATATTGAATATTTTAAAATTAGTTGTAATGTTAAAGGGAAATTTATTAATCATTCATAAAGGAAAATATTACATTAAATACAGCTAATGTTTTTTTCAAATACTTATGTAAGGATAATCCAATGTTATCATGAGATGTGTTATTATAAAAGCATTTTTATTCCATGTGTGTAAATGTAAATTATAGCCTCTCTGAGTCGTGTAATGTTTATTCCAATATTACATAAAGGAAGACCATGTTTTCTTATACATATGTCAACATAACATAAGAATACTTCATCTCATGTAAATGTATACCATGGTTCTTGTAACAGTGGTATTTCATCAGTTTAATGTGCTACTCATGTAGAGATAGTTCCATGGCATGTATGAAATCCCTAATTCTGTGAAAATATATGATGTTTTTTATATGGGTACCCTTTAATTCTATATTAATAATTATTTCTGTCTATCTCTATAATAGTAAATCCATGTTACCCTATGTTATTGTGTATGAGATGTATATTGGTATTATTTACCTATATTTTAATTTTTCTTTTCTTTTTAGAAACATTTATAATATAATTATAAAAATATAAATGTAATTAAATGTGGAATATTTTCATTTTTGAATCAATTATTACTGGATGACGTTATATCTTAACACACATTATTTTAAGAGTCAAAAAACAAATTATGTGGTATTTAAAATTATAAACATTTATAATATGATTTTTTTTGTAAATTTCATATTCTTAGGGAGATATATCTACATATTATAATGTAACATATTTCCATTGTTCGATTCACCTATAGTGTCTAATAAAACTATATTATACAAAATTTATTATTAATTAATTTTAATTCTTCATTAATCAAGAAATGTTCCACAATTACATTTCACTACATATGAGAAAATCAATAATAATTTCATCATCATATATTTGTTTTATATCATAAAAGATTCATCTTACTCTTATAGGAGATCATTAAAAATTCTATATTTAAATTGAATGGTTGATTATATTATTTATATGTTTCTATTTTAAAGTGGATATAATTACCCCGAAAATTATTATTATTAAGATAAATTTATTGAAGTATAATAATTTTGAAATATATTGTGTTTTAATTGTTTATCAGATTCAACGTTATGATTCTAAAAAATTGAGTTTAATTTTTTAAAATGTAATTTTGATATATATTATTAACCTTAAGTAATAATTGTAATGTTTCATTTGTCCTTAGATGAATATATTATGTATTATGTTTCCTTAACGTATGAATTTGAGTACCACTAGGTCAATTGGGATAACATTAGATCAAGTTATGTTATCATATGATTAATATTCTATAGTAAGATTACTACACAAGCATGTGAAGAAATTTTATATGTATAGTTGACATATTCTACTTCATACAATGATTTCTACCATTTGTGAATATGATAAACCACTAGAAAAGTACCATGCTACCATCTAATTTATTATAAATATAGATTAATATTTTCTACTATTTGTTGATGTTTAAAATTCCTTATAATATCATAGAAATATGAATTTATAGAATAAAATTTAATTTAATTATTACAATATTTATTATAAATTATTTAATACATGAAATTTTTAGGTGGAAGTGAGAATTATTTTTCATAATAAACTATACAGAGCCATTAATATCTAATTCAATATTTTATCATTTTCCAATCATTAATTTAAATTATATCATTTTACTGTTAACCTAAACGAGAAAATTAGAGATTTTGAATGTCTATAAAATCATAGAAACCCTCTTAAATTATTGCTACCTGGTTATAAGGATGATCAATTACCTTCTCTTACATATTGACCCCTTATTACTCAATCCTTTTTTGAAACCAATGTGTAATTTATTATTATTCATAAAACTATATGTTTATATCACAAAAAAATATAATCCTTATGAAGGATGTAATAATAATCCTCAATGACATATCAAAATGGAGTTCAATAGGAGAATAAAAAAATTCCTTGTAACCTACTTCTTTATTTTATAATTAAAAAAACACAAAAACAACTAAAATCCATGTCTCTTTTTCTATTTTTTCTTACATATTATAGATTCCATAATTGTTTAATAAATAATTATATCAAGAGATCCAACACTAGAATAGAATGTATTGGTTACTATCTCTATTTTCCTTTACACTGATTATCCCATAAAAAACTATGGAATAATTAACAATATTGAGTGACCTTTTATTTTAAAATGAATTTCACTGAGAGATTTATATTTTGAGGGTACTAGATATTTACTGGATATTGAACCTCTCTTTATATATTTTTCAATGTGTTTAGTAATTATACTGTAATTATTAGAATTTTTTTTATTTCTCAAAAAATAATTCTATATATAATAATATACAGGTATTCAATTATTAGGGTTCTATACATGATTTTAAATGTGATTAGATTTATATTAATCATTAATGAGTTTTTGAAATTTAATTAACTGGGATATGTTCAATCCTTTGAGAAATATTTGGGAAAAATTATATTACATATTTTTACTACTATTTATAACTGGGATATTGGTTTTATAATTTTCGGGATTTAGTTTTTTATATATAATAAATGATTTCATTGAAACTCAATTCATCATACTCTTGAGTTATCCACTTGTCCAATGTATTTTTTCAATGTATTTGTTTTCCTCTATATTTCTTATATAGTTCCCCATATTATATTTACCACTGACGGGGGTGGGAGAATCTATGGTTTATTTTTAAAAAGTCAATCTATATTCAATTCAAACTCTTGAACTAGTTATGATTTTAAATTCACTTAATATTATCTACCAATATCACTTTGTGTGTAGTATTTTTTATTTAGAGAGGAACAAAATGTATTTAAACAGTTTGACTCAAATACTCCCCCAATGACACATTATCCCCCAAAAATGATTCTTTACTATCAAACAAGAGATTATATTGCTTTAAATCAAATCGAGAGACTCCATTTTCATAAATTTTACAATTAAATTCCTCTACATCAATTCCAACATAGAGACATCATTTTCTACTATCTCCACTAATAATACTTCAACTACAGCACACACCCATAAGAATAACTCATGACTAATGAAGTATTTATCTACTATAGGATGATATTTAGCCTTACTCTAATATCTTTTAGTATCTAGCTTGGTAGAGTAAAAAAATGAACAAACAAATCTACCTAATATTTCTTTTATACATTATTAATTAATTAGGATAATCTGTATTGATCGGTTACCTCAGTGCAACAATGCTTGTGTTGTTCTTCCTTTTATCTAAATTATTAACCTCAATTATTTTTTTTTCAATAGGTTCACAAAATATTCATTAATAATTTATGATAGATATAAATTTTAAAAATTGAAATAATTATTATTTAATTATCTACTAAATACACTAAAATAAAATTCGCAATTGTATTTCATAACATCTGATTTTTTTCAGTTATCACAATTAATTTTGCATGGATTTATATTTTAGAATATAAGTCATGAATCCTTTATATTCTTATATTTTTTAGTGTATCATATGATGTGTACGATCTATTCAAGGATATGTGATCTCTACAATATGTTAGAAACATCCCATTTAGGATTTCCAAATGAATTTACATAAACATATAAATATTTTATAATATCTCAATGTACTGTTTGTAGGTTGATATCTCAATGTATTAAAAAGTCCAAGATGTATCATGGGTGCCTCTTAAATCCCCTATTTATATATATTTCTACAGATACTAGTGGTGTCCACATGACTATATAATGATCCTTCCCTTGGTCAATTATATCTCTTGTATATGCTTTGTTTGACACAATGTGTGTCCGTGAGTTCTCCCCAACCTCTACATATGAATCTTTCTATTATGGGATTATTATTCATTCAAATGAAACATAAAATGTTTTGGAGTTTTCCCCCAAATCCTCTAAATACATGGTATATTGTGGGTTGATCCTTTTTTCACATGACACGGGTGGTGTCTACACCGTAAAATATCACTTATGTAGTGTAAGAAAGATATTCTACACAAGCTAATTCACAAGAAATATTGTTTTTATATAGATTCCTTCACCTGAAATTAAGTTTACATAGATATATAAACCAATTTATATTATATTATATATATATAAAAATATCATGATATTATCTTTTATGAGATAATAAATTAAATTGTAAATGTCTTATACTCTTCACGTGATCAAATTTTCCCACATGTATCCTTTATAGGAGAGGATAACATGATCTTATACTCCTGCAGATGGTTGAATCCCATGTGAAGACTTTATTATTTATATATTCACTAGATTATCAAAAAAAATATTCCTTTCATTGAATTATAAAAGTTTATTTCTATGATTTTTAAGGAGAGTTAAGGACCTCATTAATCAAACTAGGATATTAGGATAATTGGAATTCCTATATTCATCGAATCTCTATTATTTGTTGGAATGATAATGTATTAAACATGATGATTACTAATTATTCTCTGTATCACTCAATTTATCATGCCATTTATTATTCCACATTATCGAAAAAATTAGAACAAAAAACCATAATTAGTCAACTTAAGGGATCACCATGGAATCGTAATTACTATTGTAGAGTATTCAATTTTTTATTCCCTTGATCACATGTATAAAAGATCATTACACAATGTTTTCGTGCACTGCTAATTACTATTATGATAGCCCACTAGTTCTTAAAATGGGAATATTATGTTGAATTTATGTAAATCATTCAAATAAAAATGACAATGTTTCATTGTTTCATCATCTTTTTCGTCCTTGTCTCGAGCCTTTCACTTGTTATAATTATTCCTCCCTCCACCCCTTAGATGGTCTGGGAGAGCACCCACATGGCATGGTTTAGCGTGGTTAACCATGATTATGTGAAAAATACTTACCATTGGTTTGTCATTTGTATTCAAATTTATTTTTATGGCCAAAATAAATACTTATAATTGTTTCAAATAAATAAAATTATACCAATCCAACTCAGAAAATTCCAACCAACTCCTTTATTTTTACATTAAAAAATCATTTAACTTGTTTTATCAATTTGAAAAATACATTGGACATGAATTTGATAGTTAATTATCAGCCCATACAATATACATATTTACAAAGATAATTTTCTAAGAGAGACGTCTTTTTATATAAGATAAATCCAATCATTTTTGAAGAATCACCACATAATCCCAAACTTGCGAAACACATCATGAATCATCATTGAAAATAATTAGAGCACTAGAACCAATGGTATCATGAATTTTATTTTGTTGTCAATATCATTTTCCAACTTCAACATGTTATCTAATAATATTCTCTTCATTTGACAATATAATTAAAAGGATATGTGTTGAATTTATGTCATTCAAAACTTCTTATAGAAATATAGTATACTCCATTAAGTGAAAAATACATGATACCATTGAGGAGATTAATGATGGCACATGGTTATCAAATAAAACAGAATTTAGTTGATAAATTATCAATCTAAATGGGACAACCATATTAAGAAAACTAGATTTATATGATGAAGGTTTTCAATGCTAGAATCAGACCACAATTTATGGGAAATAATGGTTACAGTATCATGATTCTCATTTAAGGTGCTATAAATAATCAAATTTTTCAATAAAATTTTAAATTAGTAAAACACATCAACAAATAAATATGAAATTTATAGGAAAAAAGGTTAACATTCCCCATTATTCTTAGTTTTCCCTCAACTATACACTCCCACTTAATTTATATGATTATACAATTAAGAATAATGTATAAAAATGTTATTTTATTAACATTTACTTAAATATTAAATTTATTAAATGTTTATATATTCATTATATAGTATTATAAAAATAAAGTATTCACACTTTTATTCTATTTCATGTAAGTTGGTATACTAGATAAAGTACAACATTATCATGTTTTCCATGAGTGATATCCTCAATCCTTAATTTCAGTTCAATGATTTTTTATTTCACGCCACATAAAATAATAATAAATATGGAGTGAATTATTAGCTTCTCAGAAGTATCTTCTGAACTGAGAGCTTCCTCACAATATTTTCCATTTATTTATGTCAATATCAATATGATAAGATTCCTTTTAAACATTTTTTTATATAGGGAATCACTGATTTGAGTATCTTAACTTTTACCTTCTTATTTATCATGATTTGTTTGTGAACTTAACATAATGAGTTTTCATGTTTCCATCTGGGGATAACATAATATCAAATTACACCTCATTTTGTGATACAAAATTCATTCATTTTATTAATCATGTTTTTAAATTTTCTCCAATTTTTTTTAGGATTTAACTAATGATGACAAACAACTTGGAAATTATTCTTGAAATTCATAGTGTTATTAAAATAACTACTTAAATTTTTATATTTTTTATATATAAAACTCTCCCCTTTCACAATATGTGGAACATACACTTCCTTGATTTTAATGAAAATTTCATTGTTATGACCTTCCAAAAATATATAAAAGAAATTCTTCCACAATTTGATCATCATTTTCTATAAATATTTGTGGTGAGGTTCTACTCTCATGTTATTATATTATTATTTTATCCTTATATTTTCCAATTAAACTCCCAATATATTTATTCCACAATCCGGGTGAATCCTTATTAAACTAGTAATAGTATGGTTCATAAAAATAAACACCACAACACTAAAAAAACAATGAATCATTATTCTCGTATAAGTGTTTCAAATGACCCCAGATCTGCGTTTTTGTTTTATTTTCTTTGTTCGGGGAGGGAGGTTGGCCTTATTGTATAATTTAATCCCATTACAAGGTGAGGAAATTTTTATATCACTCCCATAGGTCCTCATATTCTCATATTTTTAACATATTCCAGATTTGATGTAATATATTCATAAAACTATTATGTTTAATTTTATGTTTCTTATATCCAACATTTTATGTTAAATCCTTGATCATGATGGATTTATTTAAATATAATCATTTTATATTAAACTCAGGTTGAACTGTGACACATATGTCTTGTGTCTCTGGAAAATTGATTTTTATATTTATAAAATTATCTTCAAGGATACGTATCATCTTATTATATTGTAAAATTAATTTCTTGTTTTAATTTTAAAGAATATTAAATTCATTTTTAATATATTTTTTATGTTAAATTCCTATTTCTATGATTTCATTCGTATTTAAATCATGTTATATTCATTCCTTTTTATAATAAATACTATAAGATGAATCAAATATTAACCTTGATTTTTCAAAGAAACCTTCATCATTATAGGAATAAAGTTATGATGATTATTTATTAGGATTTATCATTATATGTATCTTATTGATACATGAATTTTTCTTATTTATTTTATTCCATTTATGTTTATGTGATCTATCATTTAGTGGTTCTTATTTTGAATCAAATTCATCAACTATTTATTTGGACACTTCATTCAAAAATGTCGAGTTTTATTATAATCTATTCTTTTAGAAGGATATTTATTTATACTCATAAAGTTTCCAATACTAATACCTCAAGGTATAAGGGAAATAATTCTATTGAATTAATCATCTTCCTCATCAGTGTTTGAATCATTATATTCTGTAGAATCTTCTTCTCTGACTTTTCCATTTCTCATCACTTAAAAGTCAATTTAAATTTTATAATTTTTCTAGAAGGTGTTAATTTTTAATCTCTCATAATATATGATAACATTTATTAGTTCTTAAAGAGATAAAAAATATCTTAGTCATAGGGATGAGGCCTTTAAATGAAAAAATATGGAGAATTCCTCATCAGTTTTTTATTATGATATAATCATCCATGATCTCATGAAATCCAGATATGTCATTGATTATCACATTTATTATGGTTAAATATTAAATATCACATTCTCTATTATTCATTTTAGTTTCCTCAAGCACAATCCTATATCGTTTAATCTACAATAAATGAAATTTTAATTACCTTCATAGATGCTTCAGAGTTTATCATAGATATCATATGTGTTCTATAAACCCATATAAAATTTTTACACCTTTTTTGATAGATACATGAAGATTGAATTTTGAGAATTTATTTATTAATACATATTTCACTTATCATCTTGTGTCATTGATTAATAATATATAAAGTTTGTTAAACCATACTATTGTATTATTACACTCTTATAAGATATGTTTTAATATATATGGTTGAATCTTGTAAATCCAATAGTGAGTATTCTCACCATTAAATGTTGGAAAAAACCATTTTTTATTAAAACAAATCATCTATATCATTAAAAATGAATTTTATATAATTAGAGGGAACCTAATGGTTGGATTCTTCTTATTCCCCCCAACCAGATTGAAAACATAATAGGAAGGGGTGAATATGTGGTTTCATTTTATGAATCCCCATTATTTAAAATTAATCACATTTATCTTTTCATGTTTCTATATTATCTGAATATTATCTCATTATATCAAATTGTTTTCTAAAGTGGTAATAGAGATAGAAACACACATTATTTATAATGTTTTGTATGAAACATACTCTATTCTATGCTGGCCCCCTACAAAGATTCTTTAGTTCCAAATAATTCATCACAATTCTATGTCTCCTACCATGATACATCATTATCTTATAAATACAACTGAATAGATACTTATCTATATCAATATATGAATATTATTTCTCTAATAGATCCATCAAGTAGACTCCATCTAATCCTTGAACCAACTGGAAGGCTTTACCTCTAATTAATTATTGTTCCACTATATGATGATCATCAAAATTCTTCCATAATCATATATGATATAAATTTCTCATCTACATTTAGTATATCTTCAACATGACCTTAATAAGTCTCTCTACCATTCCCAATTAATTTTTATCCCCAAAATTAAAATATTCTACAGTGCAACAATTATCATGATATGTTTTCATATGTTTAAAGTCACAACAAAAATTAATTTTATTCAATAGGTTTACACAAAGTTATTAAATATTTTATAAAATAAATAGCATTAAAAATTTATAAATTCCTATTAAAGTATTATAAACAAAATTTAATGAATTTATCTTCATTATTGCAGTTAATGGAATCTGAATTATTTTAGCTCTCTGAATTATTATTTCATTGATATACATGGGTACCTTGTGTTTTTGGAAAGGTTTTTCTTACTCAGTTCATTATTTTATCTTGTCATTTAAATGATCTAAGAGATATTTTGATATATTTTTAATCACTTCTAAAAAGGAAATGTGAGGCACCAAAATTTCTTCACTAAAAAAGACACTTTACAAGATCTCATTAAATTTCATTTTGTTAATTTCTCAATGTATTCTCAAGACCGGTATATATCATGTTTATATACGCAAGTGATTCTATTGAAATAATTTAAGTGATAAAAGTGATATTTGTATGTACATATCATGTACTATCACGTGATAGAATATATCTCAACAGAATTTCATGTCACATAGTGTGTGTGAGTGAGTTACCCCAAACAACTTCACAATGATTGAAGTCTTGTAGTATGTACCTTTCATCATGTGATGTTGGGTGTATCCATACGATCTCCCCAACTACTTATCAAGACACAGTTCCTTTTAGGTTTCTCCTTCCATCACATTACAAAGGTGTTATTAATGACATTCTATAACAATATTTTTATGTAATCAAGAACTTCTATTTGAGTTCCTTTATGTTAAAATTTGATTTTCCACATATGAATTCATGTTAAAGGAGGTGTCTTCGGAAATCTAAAACTATTCAAAATATATGGATTCCTTATGAGTTTCACTTTTTTATCTATAAATGTGTATCCATATGAATCCTAAATAGTAGGTAAGACCATATTATACCATTGGTACCATACAAAATATAGTATCATAAGGCATTATTGTTCTCCACAAGAATGAACCACTTTTGTATTTTTTTATGAGAGATCCATCAGAACATCACTTACAATACTATCATCCTGGACATAATTTATTTAGGAAATATGTCTCTTATCATTAATGTATGATGATGATCTATTCAAATGACCTATTATATCAGGATCATAGGAGTGTTGATAATCATGGCATCTCCCAAATGTTAAATAATGATGACACAATATTCATGTTGAAAACATCTTATTCTCATGATCTCACATTTAATAGTGTGATGCATGAGTATACATTATATGAAAATAAAAATAATAATCCCAAAAATAATTCATGTAACAGATTGGAGCATCATGGTGTCTTAAATTATCATGTTAATGATTCTGTGATTATTTACACTTGACCATGTAATCAAAACATCATCACGTGATGGATTCAGGTATTGTTTCTAATTCATGTGAATGTACACATGTTCATATGATGCGATTCATGTGAAAAATTTATTAAAATCATTCTCATACCTTAATTATTTTTATGAAAACCTCTATATGTTCTTCCTGGTCTTTTTCTTTTGAAATTTTGACTGATATCAATCGATTGTCTTGAGATTCCATGGGTTGATGCTTTTTCTCATGGAAGAATTTGATGGTGTCAACTAAAATTTAAATTTTGTTGGAGATTATAGGGATACATATTTCATGTCAAGAATAGAAATATATTAGAATAGATAGTGTATATTAACTAATCTGATGGCCCGAATTGCTTCCAAAATTTAAATAATGCAAAAATAATTTTCATGTGACATGCATGCCACATTTAAACCCAAAAGTTTCACACCTATGATATGTCCGAAAATTCATTAACTCCACTTGATCAAAACATATAATAATTTTGTTACCCATTCAACCCAATCACAACAAATATCATGTCTTTAATAATATATGATTCATGCCTAAACTCTGCACACCATTTGGTGATCACATTCGATGGGCCTTACATTTAGGCCTCACCCACCAACTTGTTTGAACAATGGATCCTTTCAGGGTCTGGATGGACGAATCTATATAACACTAGTCATGGTGGAATATGGTACCACAAGAGACTGTGATTGAGCATTGGCATTAGTTGCTCAATTTTTTGGCTCTTTTTTAATAAGTACATTGTAATGAAAAGAATTTTTATGAATTATTTTAATCGATTAAATTGAATTTATTTTATGCCCTGAATTTAACACTACACCGAGTAATGCATGATTTATATGAAACATAAAGACATGTTTGAAATATAAGAAACACATGGATTATATTATGATATAAGACACACTATGTTTATTTTTTTACACTCAATGTCAATTTTATTCAATTGGTTTAACTACACACAAGACTGAGTTTTACAAAACTACAATATTATTATTAAAATATTATTATAGTACATACAATTTTGTTGAAATGGTTGATAAAAATAATCTAAAATAATATAAGAATATATAGTTTAAACATAAATATAAAATTTAATTTTTTCTTATAAATTCATATGAAAGGAAAATTAAAACACAGTGAATATAAAGGTAGCGTTTTAAGAAAAAATGTTTTTATGCCAACGATGGTGTTTTATCTATATAAATATAATTAGTTATTGTGGAATATATATTTATATATATATGAAATTAACAAATTTTATGTTTAAACAAATGATTTTACAGTCATCCAATATGTTTTATAGGAATAAAATAAGAAAAAATCTAGTTTTATGCCTCAAAAGAACTATTATTCAAAAAGGGATTATTTTATGCTTTTCAATAGTTGATTTTTATAAAAAATGATTTTTCAAACTAATATAATTTTTATTTGAATAAATTTAAATTTTTAAATAATGAGATCAAAATTTATATTCGGTGATTTTTTGTTCATTTTTCAAGATATATTATTTTGTGATGAAGAGTTTAAAACACAAAACATTAAGTTCAAAATAAAATGTCATCTAATTTATTTATATATATAATTTATAATTTCAATTAATTGGAAATAATATTCAGAATAATTATAAGGAAATTATAATAATTTCACAATTGATAATCTATATTACATTGAAATTTTATTTGAAAACTTTCTCTGCTATAAGAAAATTTAAAATTGAAAATAATATTTTCATCCCTTTTGATGGGTTATTCATAAATTAAATAAGGATAATTAATTTATTTGAATAATAATTTAGGAAAATAGATTTTATATTTTTATTTAATAAAATAAATATAATTTATATTACGATTAATGTAATTTTTTTCCCAAAAATATAAATGAAAATAGTAAAAATTTACAATAGTTATTAAGGGAAAAATTATTATACAAAGAGACTAATCATTATTAATAAAGATCCAAATGACCTAGAATTTATTAAAATAACATATTATTTGAATGTCTATAACACAAAACATATTTGGGAAAAATAATATTTATTATAGGAACCTTTTTTAAGGTATACATTCCAAAAATATTTTACTTATTTTACATTCAATAATGTCACTCATATTTTATTATAAAAGGGTACTCACCCTTTAAAATATTTTTAAACATATTGAATATTTTCATATCCAAAAACCACCCTAAATATGCCCCATATAGCCTTTATATATTGTTCTAATATAATCACATTTTTCTGAAATAAACCATTTATTTTTATTTGTGAAAAACAAAATGAGTAACATATAGAATAAGTAACATTATTCAACGAGCACATTTTGTTTAGTCCTTTACCCAGCCATTCAGTTAGACTTGTACCATTTTTATATAATAATATTCATATCCTAAATGGAGTGATATTTTTTGTTAATGATTTATCCTAGACCAAAAAAAACATTAATCATGTGGGATACACTATATTTATTTCTGTTTAAGGTTAATTACCTTTTCTCAAACCGATATCTTTTATTCTTCCATTTACACCTATAAAAGTTCTTATTAATTATTAAAATATAAATTTTAAATTATATATGTGGTGTATATTATGAATTTATTTTTTTAAATTATTTTATGATGTGTAACCTCATTAATTTTATTTTACTGGAATATGATAACTTCGATTGTGGTTATGTGGACTGAAATCACCTCAGAACGATTTGAATAATTCAATCTTTACAGATAATGTATTAACTATTGGATTAATAAAAATATGTGATATAAATAAAATAATAATTTCTCTATTAATAAAAAATATATATATCATCACATATGTTTTTGTAAAAATAAGACAAGAAAATGGAAACATCGTTCATCTGTATGTATTTCCTACCTTCTAAATGAACAATTTATTTTGATTCATATTCATATATTTGGTAGAATATAATATATATATATATGTGTATGAAATATAAATGATATCAAAATCAATATCAAATTATTGAAGAAATTAATTAATAATATTTGTGAGAGGATCAAGAATAAATGTTCAAAACATAGATGTTAAACAAAACATTTATTCATTGAAACATAAATTTTATACTTTATTTTTTAACAAACAAATAATAAACTATCATAATAAAATCCAATTTTGTAATATGCATAATAATATGGTAAATTAGTATATTTATAAAATAAATTATTATGTTGGATTATTGAATGTGTATGACGAAATTCCATCTTTAAGGTAATGGTTTTCTATTCTCAATTATATTTCAGTGAGATATTTTATATTCAACAATTATTCCTATTTTCTAGTTTATAAACTTATGTATGACATATTTTATAATGAATGTAATTTATTTCAATATATTAATGGTTTAAATTTATTTTATTCTTTTATGGGGATCATAATTATATATTTACGTAGTTATAAATTTTATTTATAATCTAACTATTATATATGTGAGACTTATCCTATATTTAAGACTCATTATTTTGTGTGGTGTTTGTAAATATAATTAATTTAATATTTGATTAATAACTATAAATTTAACTTTAGTTACATATAATTTTTATTTTATCACTTTAATGTGGTTTATTTTTAATGAATATTAAATTGGTAATGTAATTTTGACTCAATATTCATTATTCGAGTCACATGATATGTTTTGAACCTATATTATTTTATATGAAATTTTTAATAGCTATTTTACTATTATATAATGAACCTTATTATTTAAATTATATTTTAGGTTTCCTGTAAATTTTTATATATCATGGGATTTAGGATTCAATCTGTAATAGTGGTAAGAAATTATTTCGACAATCTCATCATTTATTATGATTTTGTCCGATTATGTAGTAATTTATGAAATATTATGATCAATATATCAATATTTCTGATGAATTTTATTCTATTTTTATTATTCATTATATCTTTATATAACGTATTTTTTGCAAATTTGTATGACTATAAATAATTAAGAAATTTATTTATGAAAAAACCAACTTTATATCACAATTCTGTCGGTAAAATGTGTTATTAAAAAATCATGATTTCTAAAAATATTTTATAAATAGTTTTAAATTATATTGTTGTATAATTTTTAAGGAAAAGTTATTAGGAAAATGGTTTAAATATAATTTCATTTATTAATGGTATTCAAATAATCATTTAAAAGTAGTTATTGTTATTTTCAATATAAAAATGTTTTTTAAAAAGTAGATGTATGAAAAGATTTTTTTTAAAGAAGTATGTATATTGAAATCTATAAATTATTTAGAAATATTTCAATGTAATTTTCCTCATAATATCGAATATCTAGGTTTTAAATATTCCTTATATTAAAGGGGATTGTAGAATTTTATTCATTTTCATTCACGAATGTATATGTATTGATGGAATGGTGTATATAAAACAAAATTCTCTTCTATGTGTTATATTTTTGTGACGGAAAATTATATTCGTGAGTTATAATTAAATTCAATGATTTTAAAACCAATATATTTTATACAGGATGATATATGATGAAATTTTTATTATACCCATTTTATATAAAGGTTTATGAAATAAATATTTTTTATGATATTGTGCAACATATATGTTTGATTTCATTATGTGATTAGTGTGACATATAAATCGCTATAATGAATTTTGAAATGATATATATCTTAAGAGACTTAAATGGTTATGATTTTGGGTAAACACGATTAAATATAGTAAGGAAGGAAGGAGGAGTAATATTGGTTATTTAATGCAAGGTTCAAATGCAGAGTGAACTCTGTTAATTAATACTGGTCTTGACCAAATAGTGAACTATATTTATTAATATACGACTAGAACATTGAATGAGCAATGTTCAATAATGAAGGGATTGAATAGGAATTGAACATAGTTATCTAACACTATGTTGTAAAAGAAATTGAATCTTATTTAGTAAAGGAATTTCTACAGAAAGATGGTCTTATGAGTTAACCTTGAAGACATAAACGGTTCAGGGTGTGAACCTATTCAACTATAATGGACATTTGAATAAGCCTTGACTATATTGGAATTCTTCTCACATATTTATGTGTCAACCAAAATTCAAATTATTATTCCTATGTTATGATTTCATTGAATGTTCTATTTATTCCCTTACAATTTTTGTCTTATGATCTACCAATCATTAATATATGATTCATGTTTATGTTCTTTGATATACTGGGTATGATTTTCTAAAGTTATTTTCATGTTTTCATTTCCTTATGATTATGTTATTCCTATATATATTCTTTATTTACCCTTATGGAGAATGTGATATAACAATTTATTATGTTTTCTTTCATATGGTATGAATATCATTTTTATATAGGAGTAATAACTCAATAAATATTTTTATGAATCATGGAAGATCACAAACCTTGTAATCAGATTATGTTACATGTATCCAAATACAATAAACTATTACTATCTTTTGGGAATTTAATTTTTAGTGTACAACATATTCATATAAAATAATGAAATATCCATGTATGTGTTTATTGGGTTGCTTAATTGTGTTTTAAATGAATTTATTAGACATATATTGTAATCTAGGATGAGAAAACATTAATGAGATCCCATTGAATGTTTTTTTGATATATCTTGTGATGTATCTAAGGAAAATTATAAGTATCTGTCAATGTACTTGAAATTTTCTTGGTTGTTTTGTAAAGGATAGAGTCTGTGGTTCCCAAGAAATTAAATCCATGTTTGGATAATACATGTTTATTTGGTTCTAGCATTGATTATAATTTTTTTAATCCTAAAAACACTGTATTGGGTTAGACTTATCAGAAATTGGTGCAAAACAATGGGCCTTTATGCCCCACCATTTTGACACTAATGGTGGCATGGTTTAGGAATTAACAAACCCTTTATAATCCACCATTATGTATTTATATAGGTGAATAATTTTATTGAACATGGATAATTGTAGGGTGTTATTATATAAAATGTAGGCATCATGATTTAGATGATATGCAAGTAATTTTTTAGGACTATGTCTCCCCCAGTATAATTAATTTTTCTTACACTATGGTTTCTAGTTATAGACAACAGAAGAAACCAAATGAAACTAGGTTAATGATGTCTTCCATGGGAATTTAAATTATATTTGTCACATGAAACCAAATTTAATGTTATATTGAATGAGAAACATAATTGATATGACCAAACAATCTTTTAATTTCCATGAATTATTATACGCATCCAAATCCCAAATGGAGGTGATAATGTTTTATTGAATCCTTCATAAAGAAATACCCACCCTATTTTAGTTGAAAAAATATTCCAATATTTAATGAGAAATTTATACGCACTAATGAGATGATATATTCCATTATATACTATTCAAAAGATGAAAATGTTATTTTGGCCACATATCTTGTGGAAGGTTAAGCGAATACTTGGTTTATCATTATCAAGAGTATGTGGAAACATGATAAAATTGTCCCCATGGATTGAGTAAAGTTTAATATATTATCATTCATCAAGAAATAGCCTTGTATACATATTAACTAAAAACATATAGATATAAAATTTTAATATAATGTTTGAAAAAAATGAATTATAGATTTCAATATAAAATCTGGGTTCTATGCTGAGATAGATATAATATTTCTGTTATGCTAAATGTGTAGGAATAAACAATAATTAGATTTTCATAATGTAAAAAGTTAATTTTTAATGAGTGTGAAGGAAGGTTATTGAGTAGTTTAATTTTAATGTAATGGATAATAGAGAGGTAATGTTGTGAAAAATTGGAAATCACAAAAAAACACATATAACACTTTAGGGTTTCAATTTCATTGATTTTGGGAATTGTGCTAACAATTGCACAATACAAAGACTAATGTGGATTAAAATCCCCAAAAACACATTAAAAATATGATAATGTTAAAAATGATTTTGAAATTATTGAACATTTCATGATGACCATGCCGTAGTTATCCTCCCCTATTTGATTGTAAATATCATATTGATTTTTTGGAATAATCCCAATTAATATGTTATTGTTGAATCATTAATAAAATGTTATTCTATTTTCTCCCTCTACATATATTATATTGTAATAAAATATCATTATATAATTAATTAGTATAAGGTTAGAGACATGTTTATAATTGCAATGTTATTACATACGGATATGGGATTATTTAAGGACTATGTAATGAATCATATTTTGGAAGGTTTAATGGATTATCCATTGATGTAGTGTTTTGAATTGAACTTTGGATAATGTTTCTGAAAAAACACCTATTACATCAAAAAATAAATATCTATTTTGATTTTATAATTGGTTCCATAAATTTGTTTTATGACTCATTATGATAGTTGTATAGAAATACTGTTATATCACTTGATCTTTTGATATGCTATTTGTTAGGGATAAAAAATTCACTATCAGTTTATAGAGTAAGAGGTGAATTGGAAATTGATCAAGGGACAACCAAAGGTTAATTGTGTTCATATTAAATGGAATGATATAATGATAGTATGTTTCCTTCTGAATGTTATTCAACATTATGTAAATTGTCATGGAATAAAAATGTTATCCAAGTATATTCTTTTCTAATGGAATAAATAGCCCCATATATCATCATTGTTTTATAGATATGTGATAATTAAATTTATATAGCTTAACTAATTTCATAGGATGATGGAAAACTATCACTCTCAATAATTATTTACTCTTTCTATCAATTTCCAAAGGATAACTTCTCATGAATATTCTCTTATTTCATAACATATTACTGAGTTAAATTTTGAAATTATTATGTTCTCATCATTAATATTTATGTAAGTTTACAATTTATTTCTAATTATGTGGGTTTATATGATTGGAAAATTCATGTATTAATCAAATAATTACACAGATGGATTTTTATTTTGAAATTAATTTTTAGGGTGGGAGAATCTAATACTTCACGTTTTATGAATTATTATTATTTTTAAATTGAATTTGTTTGATTGATTACAATGAATGCTACAAAAAAATTTTCCTTCCACATTTTACAAAAAGTAATTTTTTCATTATTAAAACATATATTAGATTTTTTATGTGGAATACAATGCTTGTGTTATATTAGAATCTATGATGAGTTCCTCCAATAGTTTACATTACACAAAAGTCAATGATTTATAAAACTATATTAAAATTATTAAAATTTAGTTATATTTATCACTTAGCTTTTGGAATGGAAGATATGAATTTGATTAAATAAATTATAAAACTTTTGTTTTTCGATGTTGATAAAATAAATTCATTGGTTATAAGATTATTTTAAATGTAAATAAAAACCAATTAAAAAAAGTAAGTGTTTTTATGAAAATATTATTTTTATGCCTCGAAGGGAATTTTCATTTAATAAATTAAACCGGTGAATATTAGGGAGATATATTAACATAATTTAAATAATATAAAATCAAAAAATTGTTTTTAAATTCATAATATATATTTTGTGATCATAAAATGATAACAAATCCATTTTTAGGAATAAATAACTGTATTATTCTAAAAAGTATATTTAAATATTTTGAACAGAATAATTATATGAAGTTTTTTTAAAAGTTTATAATTTTTATTTTAAAAAATATTGTTAATTTTTAATGGGTATTTTCAAAATATACATTTGTAGAGTTTTATGTATTTTTATGAGAAGTTTCATTTTTTGATGAATTTTCAAAATCAATAAATTATAATTTAAAACTGCATATTTGTATAATTAATTACAGTAGTTAAAATATATATTGAATTTATATTAATTTTTATTTTGATAATATATAAATTAAATAATATGATTTATGTTTATAGGTTAATTTTAATATTCAATATATATATCAATACTTTTATAACATTTAATCATTTTCATATTAAAAAATCCATCATTTCGTCCATTGTGTGGAACTATATTTAATTTAATTCCAATGTTATTTTTAAATAGAAAAAATGGAATGAATATATGAAAAAATAATATTTTTTAATGCATAATATGGTTTAATTAATTTTTGATGAAAAATATTATCCATGAAATTTTAAATTAATTATAGTGATTAAGAGAAAAACGAGTTTAATAAAGGACAAAACATTTAACCTAGTTTTAAAATGACCAATAAAAATTTCTAAAACCCATTGTCTAGAAAAAATTCTACCACACATAAACCATTATTAAATTTTTTTAATTAGTTCAGGAACATGATATATGAAATGCCTCTCAATTGAGTTTACAATATTTATATTTATAAAAATGACACACCTCCTTTACAATAAAATGGAACTGACACCCCTTATTTGATCAAAACTATAAAGTCACTTTCCTCATCCATATGTTGTCTAGATAATCTCCCAAAATACCTTATATCTTTCTATAAGACTCACTTTGGGAAGAAATAAAGGAAAACATAGTTACGTGAATAATAGGTAAGATTGTTCAATGAGTACCATTGTTTTATTTCTTACTCCACACCTTCAAGTATTATTATTCTATTATTACATAATAATATATGTATCGTAAATATATAGAATTATTTTTTATATTATTTATTCTACCTACAAATACAAACACTTCCATCAAATGGATACACAATTATCATTCATGTGTATAGTGGATTACCACATTGTCAACAGAGTTCATTCATTCTTGTATTAACGCCTCTCATTGATTGGAATAATTGTGTAAATACATTTTTTATATGATATATATGTTCTTTGTTATCTATTTATTCTGATATAATTATCATATAATATCTACATTCACACTTTCCATTTTGTTGGAATATAATATCTTTTCTTGTCGATTTGTGGAATGCCTCCTCTTTAACACGGTGTGATAAATCCATGCATTACATAGAATGTATTAATTAATGGTATAATTAAAATATTTGTTATATATGAAATAATATTTCGTATATATATATATATATCCTTTACTTTTCATTCGTTAAACATACAAAAAGGCAATAAAAACAACATTAATACATTTTAATAACCTAGAAAATCAATGAATGGTGTATTTCATTTTATGTTTAAAAATTTTATAAATTATTATCGATACATGTATATGTAATTTTTATTTTATTATTATCATGTTTTATATTCTGGAAATAAGTAAAACATTATCTGTGTAAGAGGATCAAAAATAAAATCCCAAAACATATACTAAAAACAAATTTTTTATTACATAAAACATAACAATAAAATGTAATTTATAATTAAAAACTAATTTTAATTAACAAAAAAATATTTTCTATGATATATAACATTTTGGATCTTTGTATTATTTATAATAAAAATGTATTTTTTATACAATATTTTTTAATCTCTATGATAAAATTCAAGCCATAAGGTATGAGTTTTTCATCACACATATATTTCATTGATATATATGAAATATTCACCAAATATTATATTTATGTGGTATATAAATACCTATAAAATGTTATATAATTTATTTTATTGGTTTGTAGGTATTAATTTTTTATTAGTCTATATTTTATTATAACAATGATTATAATGTTACTCGTGTTGTAAGGGAATTTGTAGGCTCTCTTTTATTTTTGAGATACTTATTCCACATTCACTTCTCATTATCGTATGTGGTTGATATATTTCCCATGAATATTAAAATTATTATTATTATTATCAAATTTCTGGGTACATACATATCAATTTTATTCTCATTATTTTATTTGGTATTACGTTCAAAGGTTACCAAATTGGTAAAGTAATTTTATCTCAGTTTCCCTACTTTGGGACACAAGTTCTATTATGGATATATTTTGTTTTATGAAGTATATATGATTTCATTTGAATGTTTGTATCATAAATATATTTATTTTCTTGATATTTAATTCTTATATAATGTTACTCTCTCATGGTTGTTATTATTCAATGTTACCTATGTTGTAATATTTTATTCATACAATAGCATCCTTTATCAGGATTGTGTTTGATTATGCTCAAATTGATGAAATATTGAAATAAATCTTTCATGATTAATCATTACTTTTATTATCCCTATTTAATTCTTGATATAATCATGAAATTTACCCTTTTTTATTTAAATTGGTACATTATATAATAATAAGTATTTATAAGAAAAGAAAACATTGTTTCGCATTTTCTCGTTAATGAGTTTTATTTAGAAACAATTTCTTATAAAAATGTTTCAAAAAAATTTATAAATGATATTTTAAGAATAATTTCATGAAAAATTACTTTAAAAATGTTTTATGTTTATATTTTTATTAAAATTATTCATTAAACATCATTTATATGATTCATGTTTATATTCAATGAATATGGGTTTTAAGTGTTATATTTATTAAGAATAATTATTTTTAATAAGATTGGATATTTTCCACATGAAGTATTTTTAGATGATCTCCAAAAATCATTTTCCAGCTATGATGTTTTCATTTTTTGTTACATACACTTAATTGTTTTGGTGATCCAACAATTATTTTTATATTCTAAATTGATTGATTTATGATTTTAGGGAATGATTATTAAGAAAATAGTTTCAATTCCATGGGTATTATGATTTTGAAACACAATTATTTTTTAGGGTGAATATTTGATGAAATCCTTTTGAAACCTAACACTTTTCTATAGGGTAGGATATTATGGAATATTTACAGAAACCATTTTATTTGAATGGTTATGATAGAATAATTTTCTATGACCATGTGGTACACATATTTATGATTTTATTATGTTAGGTCTTGTAACAATATCTCTATATAAATAATTAGACAATGATATATATCAAATGAGATTTTTATTGATAGAATAAGGCATAAACTTGATTTTAAAAGATAGTGATTGAACGAGGACTAATGATGGTTCAGTAGTAAAGGGTTATAATGAGGATAATGCCTAGTCCAGTAATACATGTCTAGAACGAAGAGTAAGATCAGTTCAGTAGTACATGGGTGGAGTATGGTGGGAACATGGTTCAGTAATACATGGCTGGAATGGTATGTGAAACTATTTATGTGATTCATGGCTTGAATTGTGAGTGATACCTATTCAATTAATCAATTATACTAATAAGTCAATCTATTGAGTTATCCATTTATAAGAAATGGTTTGATGAGTAAAATCGTTCCAAAAAAATGGCTCTGAAAAAAAACCATCACAACATTGAAAATCATTTTTCATGATCTTGTGTATACCACAATTACATTTTTATTCATGGGTTATTCATTCATGGATTATTTAACTGATTACATTATGATTCATGTCTTATTGAACTGAAATATTTATTCCATGAATCATGTTTATTATCTTTCCTATAAAGGGTATGATTTTCCAATGTTATTATAATGTTCTCATGGCCTTATGCCTATGTTATTCTTACATAACTCCATTTGTTCACCCTAATGAAAATATAAGATCACCATTTCTTATGTTTTCGTTACCCAGGTAATTAATAATGGTTTGAGGTAGGAGTACTAAATGGTATTCAGTTTTTATAATAATTTATGATCATTCACCATAATAGAATGTAATGACCCGGAATTTTCCATGTAATATTTTATTTATATTTAACTATTATGAGTTGATGAAAATTTATGGAAACGAATTATGTGGCCTGGTGTGCCTGGAATGAATTTTTTAACTTTTTTCTAAGTAAGATCTGTGAATGCACATGTGGAATTTAAGAACATTTTTTACCATTGCTCAGAATTGGATTCTGAGGACACCAATGTACTCGCAAGGCCGATATTCGCGTAAGGAGACCTTCACCTTGACCATAGTAGGTCGAGGGATGAAATTGGTTTTCTGGTTTTTCGTGGATGAGTTATGAAAAAAATAGAACAATTAACATTTATTTTATTTAATTGAATCCTCCCATATGAATCTTGGGGTTGGGGACCACCTGAACGTCTCTTTTAATGTGATTTTAACTCATAGAATTATCCCTAATAATTTTCCATCATTAATTGAATTAATTAACATCACTCAATTATAGTTGGCTCCTTACATCTCGTAGTGGGAGATCAATCGCATTTTGAATAATTGGGAGAAACATTGGGAGAGCAAAAACCAATGAAGAACTGTCCACTGTTGAAGATGACACATGGGCTCGTATCTGGATCATGTTGTTGGAGTGAGGAACATCGGTGTCTTCATCATCGTTTAATTTTTCATCCCACTCTATCCAATGATCGATGTAGGGGGTTTATTTTGAAATATGATAATTAAATTTTTGTTGGTTATTCATATCCTTGATTCTCAACAATGATGCCCAAATGAACACGACCATCAATCTTCCAAAATACAGTGATCTTATGATTTATTCTCTAGGCGTTCTTTCTGAGTTATAAAATGCCAAATAATTAAGTGCACTGAAAACACATTGTTTTGTTGAGAGAGACATATATACATAGAGATACCAAATCAAGGATCATGAATATGTAGTCATCATTTATTTCGTTCTTAGAATGAAGCTGTGGTGACCCGTGGAAGAGGAGGGTGGACGATAACTGGACAACTATGGTTTGAGCATGTGTTAGAAGATGAAGGTGGTCGGCACACCACCCGGCCATGTGGAAATGTGGTGGAATGCATCCATTCCATCATTAGCAGTGGAGGCAGTGGATTTTTGATAATAGTAGAGAGGGTCACAACGGCCGGGATTCCATCTGTTCGCAGGGCGAAGTAGCAATGTACGTCCATGGTGTCGGAGCTAGAAACTACGACCACTTGGTCGTGGAAGTGGTTGGGGGGCATCTGGCCAGATGCGGTGGATAGCGGTACCATCATTCCATTGATAGGAGTGTTGGTTGGCCATCTCACACCAATAAGGACTTCTTGGTGGGTCATGCATTCTAGAAGGTGCTAGCTGAATGTTCCACTGACCATTTGGAATAACAGGGGCGCCCACCAGGTAATGGCTATAGCAGGCCAGGCCACGATGGACCGCACTAGTCGGGAATGTCGTGTCGATTGGGCCAGGTAAATCTAGGTAAAACCCATCAAGGCCAAACCCGGACCATGTCGGGCCTGGTCGGTCCGACCGGATCAGACCGAACCCGTACCCATCTGGACCAAGATACATCTTTGTGACCATATCTTGAGAACCACCTGTCCAATTCATGAACCATCAATGCCACTAGAATACATATATTGAGACGGTCCATTTGGTATACTCCACATGAATTTTGGATAATGTAGGGGTACGACTGGGTTGGATCGTACCCGAATCCAACCGGACCCTTAGGCCTAAAAGGATTATAACTGACAAACCATGTGTCTAATTAACAAGTCGTTAGTTTCGTTGGGAACCATTTTATGTGACAGGCTATTGGGCTACTACTTTGTGGGACTTCATGGATGTTGAAGTATTCACTAATGGATTGAGGAGGTGAACTGGATAGAATCAAGAATTCTTAGTTCATGAACCCTATGGCTAGCTATACTTGAAGAGTCTTCAGATCCTGGGTTGGTCATCCTCAGATCTTATGTGGGTCAACGTTTAGAGATATTGTCTGGGTTAGCGCTTATCGATCCGATGTTGGTCTTCTCAAGATCATGTGTGGGTGATCTTTAGATCATGTGTGGGTCCTCTTAGATCTTTTGTGGACCAAGAAAACTGCTTCATGATGAAGTTAGAGGATTTTGATATACAACTAATCGCCTATAATTATGTACATAAGTTATACCTAGTCATAGTTGAGTATATACCTTTGTGGAATTCTTCTCTGAGGTGTACCTTTGTGTTACATACCTGCATGGTGATACCTTAGTGGTATTATTATGTTTTTCATTCCATTGTGTTACCTACCTTCATGGTGATACCTTTGTGGTGATCAAATTTTTGTATTTTTCTATGTGGAGTAACCTTTTTGGTTCATAACTTTTTGGTGTTAACTTCATTGTATTTTTTCCTTCATCAAACAGTTTTTATTTTGGCTAAATAGTTGGGCCTTATGTTTCCTTTTGAATGATATGGGTATATTTGATTACATAAGTATATGTATGGGACTATTCCTAAGTAGGGTTGACAGTTATTTTCATTCTTGCTGACTTCAGTATTGATCTGTGTTTTATCCTCTGTGGATTTTGAGAGAACTTCAGGGGGATTGAGGTCCCTACTGAGAATCGTTATACTCAACCCGTCATGGGTTTTACTCGCACCTTGTTGTGTATTATGCATACGAAGAACAACTCTAACTGAGGGCGAGGGTACCAGGACTCAGGGATTCTAAGAGATGGACATTAGACGAGGAGATATGCTGAGACGACCACACGAGATTTGTATCTACCCTTCAGGTGTGATACATGGTGGGTGTTCACAAGATTTGTTTTTGGGATTAATTATACATTCCCGTTGGGATTTCATTCTATCCCCCTTTACTTAATGTACACACTCTTTTTTACTATAAAGTTTCATTTGTTATCATATATTGTTGTGTGCTTGATCGTGTGAGTTTACATGTTTTAAAACCAATGCATTCCTGATTTTATGGACATGCCTTTTTTATGCTAGTCACAGGCCCCTGGACTATGGATGGAGGGCATGGGGTCGTCACGACACGGGCCCCGGGGGTCAGTTTGTGACAAATTGGAATTATATAAGTCGGTTCTACTAGAGAACTTGGACCTTAATCGTTCGATACAGCAATACTGTTAAGTGAGGTGAGTGTGGTTTTCAGTTTGGGGAATCCAGTGTTGGTGCAGCGACTAATGTATCCCTACACCAGGACCCTGACATATGATTTATAACTCATTACATGAAAACATTGATTTAATATGTGTTTTTAAAGAGTTTTCATTATGGTCACTTTGATTAAACTCACCATGTATAAGTATTTGACATTGGTGCACTAGTTTTTTTAGGATTCCCCCATATAGACTGCCTACTAGGGTTCCAAGTAGAGAATGGGATGATAACCCACTGAGTGATGGGGCTTCGATGTAGGGCCCCCTTACTGATTTTATACCATCAGGAGGGGTACCAGAGACACCACTACCTGATGGGTAGGTTATGCCACCCTCCAAAGTAGTCTAGGGAGCACACATCATTAGAATGTTGAACGAGATTCAGTCATATATTCCAACGAGGTTCTGGGGACAGCCCGATCCCCATGCAGCTGAGGACTAGTTGGAGGATGTGGTTATAGTTTTCTGACTAGTTGGGACACCAGTTGATCTCATTGTGATCATTGACACTAGTCATTTTTAGGCAGTAGCATGAAGATGGTGGATCTTGATTCTCCAGGTCAATGATGAGGTGACTCTCATCTGGGCAGACATTATGATCCTTTTGAGGGAAGATTTCATCCCATCGACATTATTATCAGTGCGTATACAAGCGCTTCTCCACTTGTAGCAGGGTAGTTTGACCATGGATCAGTATTCAACGAGGTTCATCGATCATTCGTTATACTCCACTAAAAAGGTGTGTGAATCTTTCTTCAGATCCAAGAACATCGATAAGGGTATCATATGGGACATTAGTGATCTATGATTTCTCTCAGCATCGTGACACATGTGGGGGTGTTAGAGAGAGAACTCTTATGAATGAGTTTCCTTCCTGAGCAGTCACCGACAGTGAGAACCACCACAAGACATCACGTAGCAGAGTCAGCTGCAGCTGGAAGCAGGCATATGACACAGATTTCTAAGCGGAAGAGTCCTACAGGAGGACTACAACATGATATAGGTTCAATTGTGTGGGGCTCTAGAGACAGAGCAGGACATGCGATGAGCAGGCGGTGTTACACATACGATGGGTAGTGTCACATGGCTGGAAACTGCCTGACCTGCCATATAGATGTCCAACAGACATTCAATATAACGGCATGGTGGAGATGAATATTCAATCGAGGAGGTCCGAAGGTCAGAGGATGACATGGCAGAGGAGCTGTCAATGCAGAAGGTGGTGGGCAGTGATTCGAGATTCTGTCGCAACCACTTCTAGGGGGAATACCCCGACTATAGGGACACGTGGATTTGGATGATCTAAGCTCCAGGTAGCTGAGGCCGATGACCATGGCACTCTGGAGATGATATGAGGTACGATCTGTGTCTAATCCACCATAACAGTAGTATTTATTGAATCATTTTCCAGTCATTATTTAATTTCCATGACCCTCATTCAGAGCATAGTGATACTGGTGGAGCTTTTTGATCGATCCTTATAGTTAGAGACTCCTATGGGATGGTATTTGATAATTACACACTGCTTCAGTTAGTGTGATATCACTCTAGGAGGAGAGATCTTATGTTGGGATATTCTAGTAGCGTCGTCGAGGACAAACACATAATCATGGGAATGTACTTTTTATCCACAACCCATGCTCACATTGACTGTATTAGGCACAAAGTATAGTGTGTCTTCACAGATAGGGCCAAGTTTTCCTTCAACGGTAAGAAGGGAACATTAATAGTAATAGATGGACATACCCAGATGGAGGTGCCACCGATCAGTCATCAATTGACTATCAGTACCCTTGGAGCGGTTGATGATGAGAGTCCATGAAATCCTGTAGTGGTGGACCAGTACTCTGATTTTTCCATGATGATGTTTTGGGTCTACCCTCTCATAGATAGGTGGAATTTTATATCGACTTGTACCCCAGGATGACACTGATATCAACAATATCATATCAGATAGCTCCCATAGAGCATCGAGTGATGGGAGTACAACTGGATGACTTGTAGAGAAAGTGATTCATTAGGAAAAGTGTTTCTCCTTAGTCTTCCCTGATTATGTTTGTTAAGAATGCAGATGAGAGTTTTACATTCTATGTGTACTATCAGCGCCTGAACTAGGTGACCGCATAGAACAAGTACCCACTACCAAGGATTGATGATCTCTCTGATCAGCTAAAAGTAGACATGTATTTTTATAAGCTAGAACATAGTTAAGGCTATTACCAGCTCAGGGTATGAGATGAGTATGTGCAGAAGATGGAATTTATATGTCGGCATGGCTACAATGAGTTCTTGGTTATTACATTCAATGTGACCAACATCCCAGCAGTACTCATGGGACTAATGTAAAGGTTATTCCAGCCATACCTTGATCGCTTTGTAGTAGTATTCATCAATGAAATATTGATATACTTGGCTATAGTGGAGGATAATTCCTATCATATGTAGATAGTTTTTTATAAACCCTGAGAGCACCAGATTTATGTTAAAATCATGAGGTTCTAGTTCTGGTTTCGAGAGGTTCACATCATGGGACAAGTTATCTCAGTGTATAGAGTGGTGATTTATCTAGAAAAGAATGATTTTATGCTGGCTTGGGAGCCACCCAGGAATGTGATGGAGGTTTGGAGTTTCCTGGGTTTGGCCAGTTACCACAGGAGCATTGTGCTTGAATTTTCCAAAATTATGAAACCATTATCAGTGTTGACGAATAAGGGGAAACACTTCATGTTGTTGGATAGATTATAACATAGTTTCCAAGAGCTAGTGAAGAGACTAACAAGTTCCCCCATCTAGAGGTTACTAGAGGAGGTCTTTGGATGCATTGTCTACTTCAATGAATCAAGGACTGGGATTGGATGTGTCCTCACGTGGGAGTAACAAGTGTTCACGATTGGTTTTCAACAGCAGAGATTGCATGAGAAGAACTATGCTACCCCTGAACAAGAGTTAGCAGCATTGGTATTCTCCTAAAATATGTGGTGACATTACATGATGGTCTAATGTTTTATAGTCTTCTCTAATCACAAAATTTGATGATATTTCTTCTCCCCGAAAGACTTTATGTTGATATATTAAAGGTTCCTTGAGTACCACTAGGACTATGACATAAAGATTGACTATACTCCTGGGAAGTGTAATGTACTAGCAGGTGCACTTATAATTAGATCTAGTATACAGTTTCAAAGTGAAGAAAACAGTGTAGATAGACACTTTGTTAATATCCTACATGGATTGAGATGGAGTATATTATCATTTGTCTCTAACAGTCACTCCCCCACAACATCAGTGACATAGGGAGACAGAGATTGGGGACAATGGCTGCGAGGATCGACATGCTCAGATATCCAAAGGCAATCACCTGATGAATTTTCTAATGGTGGGGATAATGTCATCATCATTAGAGGGGAAAATATGGTAATAGTGGTGCTTTGTAGGAAGTATTATGGATGTTCCATACGTCCCCTCTATCGGTACATACAGATGTGGAGAAGATGTTCCAGGACCTTCAGTGTTAGTACTGGTGGCTGGGAATGAATAAATTAGGGGAATATATTGTCTTTAGGTGCTTCACTTGTCAGTAAGTGAAGGCAATGCATCTGGTTCTAGAAGGATTAGTTCAGCCATTAGAGGTTCCATAGTGGAAGTGGGATGAAATTTCCATAAAATTCATGATAAGACAAACATGCACGTCCAAAGAACATGATTCCATCTGTGTGATCGTTGATTGACTCACCAATTCATCCCACATCCAACCTATCAGAGAGCATGGTTCAGTAGAGGGTTTGGGATGCCTCTATGTGCAAGAGATTGTAAGGCTTCATGGAGTTAATTTGACGATTATCTCTGATCTTGATGCATGTATTAATCCCCAGAAATTGAAGTTGTTACATGATCCATTCGGGACTCAGCTTTGATTGAGAACCTCCTTCCATCCTCAGAAAGATGGCCAGATAGACCAGACTACTCAAACCCATGAGGACATGTTGCGTTCTTACATCCTTGAATTCGGCCACAGCTGGGAGGATCACTTTCCCATGGAGGATATTACATTAAAAAATAGTTACCAATCTAATATCAGTATGGAACCATTCGATTCATTATATGGAAGACCTTTCAGATCAACTCTCTGTTGGACTGACCCTGGGGAGTCAGAACTAGTGGAATAAAAGATGGTACAAGTTTCCTTGGAGAATTTGTAGGTCATCCAGGAGTGGATGACGATTGCAAAGAGGAGGCAAAAGTCTTATACTGACAAGAGATGGAGAACTGTAGTGATCAAGTATGGAAACCATGTCATTCTATTGGTATCACCTTGATGGGGTTTGTGGAGATTTGTCCATGGCATCAAGTTATCTCTGGGTTCATCAAACCCTTTAATATCCTTAGTAGAGTTGACGAGGTCTTATACCTATAAGGTCTTTCCCCTCAGTTCCACCCGGAGCACGACATTTTCCTTGTATCACAGCTAAGTTGATACGTACATGATCCTTCAAACATCATTTAATGGGTCAATCTAGACATCGACGATGGGGAAATGTTTTTGATGGTTCCAGTGGAGATTGAGGATCGATAATAATGGGTCCTACGTGGGCATTCGTTGCCTCTAGGAGCATCCATTGGAAGAACGTAAACCTCTATAAGATCACATGGGAGTGGGAGTCTCAGAATTGTTCTCAGTACTCCCACTTCTTTCCTTAGTTTGTGTTGTGTCTTTCGAGGACACAAAGCCCTGAGGTGTGGAGATTGTAATGAGCCTGAATTTTCCACTTAATTTTTTTTATTATATATTATTATTATGAGTCCGCGAAAAATGACGGCATGTAACTCAGACGCTCGTTGTTCCCAGAAGGATTTTATGAAATTTATTTAGGTATGTTATCTAAAGGTGTAGGAGGCCTTTTATATCTTTTGAACTGGTGCTCAAAATTGGAGTTTGAGGACACCGTTTAACTCGCAGTGATAATATTCACATAAAGACACATTCACCAAGAATGCAGTATGTCAGGGGAGGATGATGGACTTACTATTATTCATGGGAGAGTTAAAAAATTAATAAAAATAAAACAATTAACATTAATTTTTATTTATATGATAACTCCCATTTGGGAGTTGGTGGTGGGTACCACCCGAAATCATCTTCTAATGTGATAACTCCCATTTACAGGAAGTAAATTGTGATGTCCTGATTCTAAAAAAGAGTTTTATTTAGTCCAATAGAATGTATAAAAGTGACCAAAACTATATTTAATGAAGGTTTGCCATCAAAAGGCGATAAGTTAACTTTTACTGAAAATTAGGGTATAAAAGCCTAAAATTGAATTCTTTCGTATTTTAAGCCTTTATCTTTTATTGGATAAATGTAAAAACATTTTAAAACATATATAATCATATTTTAGTTATTTCTATTCATTCCCGCCAATACAACGGCTATGTGTTAACTACCAATTAAAATAATATTATTTTATTACTAGTGTGCAACATAATATTTCAATGAAACTCTTTGTTGCGTATCGGTTACGCTATCGATCATAGAAACCCCTTTAAAGTAAAATTAATATTTAATTCGTAAAAATTAATAAATATGAAAATGTATTATTCTTTATTTACCTGGGATGTTACATCCTTCCCCCATTTTTGGAATTGCCTCCTCGAAATTTTATTCATTTATCAAAATAAGTGGGGGTATTTATCCCTCATATCATTTTCCGATTCCCACGTTGCCTCTTCAAACATATGGTTTTTCCAAAAAAACCATTACCCGGTGGATTACCTTATTTTGCAACACATGCTCTCTTCGGTTAAGAATCTGTACTGGTTGTTCTTCATAAGATATATTCTCTTCCAATTGAACTACCTCTGGGCTCAAAACATGAGATGGATCTGGCATATACTTCCTCAACATCGAAACATGAAAACAATTATGTACCTGAGATAAACTCGGAGGTAAAGTCACTCGGTAAGCAACTGATCCAACATTCTCCTGAATTTCATATGTTCTAATGAACCTTGGACTCAGCTTTCCTTTCTTACCAAATCGCATCACACTTTTCGAAGGAGAAACCTTGAGAAAAACATGATCACCTACCTCGAAAGATAGATCTTTCCTCTGGTTATCTGCATAACTCTCTTGTCTTCTCTGAGCTGTTCTCATGTGATTATGAAACAACTAAACTTTTTCTGCCATCTCTTCTACCAATTCTGGTCCCATCAGCTTCCTTTCACCCACTTCATCCCAAAAAGCTGGAGTTCGAGACCACTTCCTAAATAATTCCTCAAACGGTGGCATCTGTATACTAGAATGAAAACTGTTATTATATGAAATCTCAACCAAAGAAAGATGTTGGTCCCAACTTCCCTGATAATCCATTGAACAAGCTCATAGAATATCCCCCATGGTCTGAATGGTTCGTTCTGACTTCCCATCTGATTGCGGATGAAATGCTGTACTAAAATTTAATTCAGTACCCAACGACTTCTGAATGCCTTTCCAAATGTTATAAGTAAACCTGGGATCCCGATCAGACACAATAGAGAGAGAAACTCCATGTAACCTGACTATGTATTTAAGATACAAATGGGAAAGTTGATCTAGGTAAAAAGTATCTAGTATAGCATGGAAATGAGCAGATTTAGTCAAGCGATCAACAATAACCCAGATTGCATTATTACCTCGAGATGTCTTCTGTAATCCCACAACAATGTCCATGTATATGTTTTCCCATTTCCACTCTAGCACTGGTAAAGGCTAAAGCATCCCTTTAAGTAACTGCGGCTCTTCCTTAACCTGCTGACAATTCAAACACTTCACAGTAAAATCAACAATATCCCTTTTCATTCCATCCCACCAGTAATACTCCCGCAGATCACTATACATCATAGTACTGCTAGGATGAAATGAAAACGGAGAACTATGAATTTCACATAACATCTATATCTTCAACTTTGAATCACTAGGCACACATAATCTCTTCCCAAACCTCAAAACACAATCATTATCAATGTTGAATTCAGCCAACTTACCCTTCTGAACTAGCTCTACCTTTTTCTGCGACTCACTATCATCCAACTGTGCTTGCTTAATTCTGTCTGATAGGGATGATCTCGCTGATACGTGAAACAAAACAGAAGAACTTCCTGCACCAACAACTTCCACGACAAAGCTCATCAAATCCTTAACCAAAGGATCACGTTCCAAATGCAACATTTTTAATGAAGCATTACTTTTTCGAATCAAAGCATCAGCCACATTAGTTTCTTTTCCTAGATGGTAATGAATTGTACAATCATAATCCTTGATTAATTATATCCATCTCCTCTGTCCCATGTTCAATTCTTTCTGAGTGAATATATACATTAAACTTTTGTGATCAGTATATATTTCACACTTTACTCCATAAAAATTATGCCTCCAAATTTTTAGAGGAAAACAACAGCAGCTAATTCCAAATCATGTGTAAGGTATTTTACCTCATGGGTTTTCAAATAATGTGAAGAATAAGCAATTACCTGATCATTCTGCATAAGGAAACATCCAAGTCCTTTCAATGAAGCATCACTGTAGATAACAAACTCACCATTCCTGGAAGGAAGTACCAAAACTAGAGCATTCACCAATATTCCTTTCAACTCCTTCGGTAGTAACCTAAGTCAACTGAGCCATCACTACAAGAAACTGTGTAGTTCTAATTCTGACCATATCATGATACTGATTTGGAAGGTAAATTCCCTCAGTATGCCTTCCCAAAAAAGTTTCTCTCTTTCCTCTAGGAAAAACCATTCTTAACACTGAAATACCATAGGTGAAGCAACATGGTAATCTGTAAATGCTATATCATTTCAATCATACCATAAATTAATTTATAATTTAACACTTTTCTAACTCCTAATGTTGTCTAAAACGACCTCTAATACCAACTATAAGGCCCCAGCCTTAAACCTTACTTAATATTGAATTAAATGAATAAATCCCAATTGAAGATTTTCTCAGGTTTGAGTTTTAGAGAATTAGATCATAACTATTACACCTCAAAATATTACAATGTAGACACTTCTACTATGATTCGATAAAATAAAAACTCTTAAAAAGAAACATGTCTAGTTCCATGTTTTAAATACCATGACTTTCCCTTGATCCCATCCTTGACCCTGATCCACATTAAGTCCTGTGAAAAAAATTTCAAAAAAACTTGGGGTGAGCATAAAAAGATTAGTAAGGGATACACAAAGAATGAATACTGTTAGTTTTTCACACAAAAAGTAAACCATGTATACTTTATCAAAGTAATATGTTCACCTTTATGAAGTAGTAAAAACTCTTCACTAAATAAAATATCATTAATTACCCTTTTGTAACCAAAAGATTACCCTAAAACCCATATAATGAACACATAACATATAAAGGTAACTTGGGACATAAAAATACTTATGTGGAATACCCATATGGTCGACTTCCACACATATCAATTAATCGAATATCCATACGGCCAACATCCATACATACATAATGGAATATCCATACGACCGACTTTCATACCCAATGCACTGGAGGTTATAACATAACCACCCATCCTGGTATTCATGGCACCACCTGTCATATGGTTTATTACGTAACCACTCATCAAATGTCCAAGTACCATTATAAAATCATAAGACATAAAACAAATATAATGGAAAGAAAACATTTCCACACTTTGATCACAATATATTACTCAAATATATTGACACAGAAAATCCATTATAAAAACCATTTTCAACACCAATGTACATAAAATAGTATATGGTATTTATTTCATTTTAAAAACATCATGGCTTGTTGAGGAAGCCAAATACCAAATAATACTCACGGCGGCGGAAAAGGTCGTTGTCACCGTGTACGTTAAAAGAAACATTCCATTTTTTCATTTAGTGAAATTCTTCATAGAAAAAGATTCCTATTGTGTAAAAGTAAAAGCCAATGGGGTTTATACACCGTATAAAAGATAGTTTTGTATAAAACGAAATATTCCTCAATGAAAGGAGATACGAAGTCCCTTACCTCGGGTCCGACTTGAATCGATCGTTATTTAACGTCCTGAATAATAAACTTGAGATAATTTCTACTTTCATAAGAACCTTTTTCAAGGTCATTATTCCTTTTATATCACTGGTTGACATGTTATAAACATTATGTAATCATTTAAGTTAATAATTATTTTTTTGTCGATATTTGGTTCTTATTTTGAAAGTGGACTTCTTACAATTACATGATGTTCGTGTGGTCAAAGATTCTTTATATCCAGAATGACATTCTTGATTTTGATATCATATATATCATATATATCTAGCATATACATGTATTTCTAATATCACATAATCATTTAGAGGTAAGAAATTAAATGCACCGTTCATGGAGATGGTAAGTCGTACGTACGCATGAACGCTACATTCATTTCAATGTCATATTAATGTAATTAAAACAAAATTAGAGGTATGTATATTTAATTCCAGAATTATATTAATCATTTAGATGTAGCATAAATCATATATATCCATTATATATATGTACTTATAAAAGTACATTACATTTGGGGATAAGAAATGAAATGCACCGTTCATGGAGACGGTAAGCCGTACGTACGCATGAATTCTACTTTCATTTCTATCTCATACTTTAATGGAATAAAATTATAATGATATATAGGTATATTATAATTTCAGTATAACATCATATATAATAACTTTAAATCCATCCTTTATATGTGCCAAATATGGCATTAACGAATCAAATCACATTGAGGGGGCGGTAGTCCGCACTTCCTAAAATGAAATTAACGTTTTACCCACAATGGATACCATAAAGGTATACCACAAATGAAAAATACAATAGCTTAAGGAAAACATAAACATAATATATATGATATATAAATAGATTGACATATTCATGGACACCATTAAAGGTGTTTAAATGAAGATAGAACAATCATCGTTTCGTGAGACAGAAATTCTCCAACCACAGAAACAGTATGTTATTTAACCATTAGATGTAGATGTGTGTAAGTGTATCTAGAATTATATTTATAAAAACATCCTATTATATTGAATATACTTGAGTTTTTACAAAATAAATGAATAAAAAGAGTTTAGGTTGTTGGAAAAGAAAAATAAAACAAAAGAACAGAAGTGAAGACATTACCTTAAAATCGGGTAACTCTATTAGATTTGAGCTCAAAGGCTTCCTTGGGAAGACTTCTGCCCAAATTGATGCTTCAAGGAGTAATATAGAGATTTGGAGAGACAAAATGGGCAGGGTTTTGCCATGCCAAAGGCTTTGGAAGTGTGGGTAAGGTGGTAGAGGTGGGGGCCTTTTATAAGAGGAGAGGAGGGGCACTCTTGGAAAGTAAGGAAATGATACTTTATTTTAAAATGAGTTTCGGATTTAAAAGATCCCACATTGATATAATTAAAAGATAAGGTGATACAGGTTCGAAATCCACCCATCCAATAGGTTTCGGACATGTGTAGGTCTTAGATTTTACATTATCTTTCCATTTTATTTAAATAATTAAATAATGTGGTAATCACAAGATCATCATGGAGTCATAAATAAGTTAATTTAGTTAATTTCTAAAAATTATAAAAAAATACTATGATGTAGGAAATCTATTTATATTTCCAATGACTATTTATTGTCAAAATTTGTACTTGTATAACCCCATGTAAATATTGTTTGAGTAAAACAACTCATGTTTGTGTCATTTTAATTTTAACATTAAATAAAAAGATATTAACGTCATTTTCCACCAAAGTGGCTCCATGGGGTCCCCAAGATGACCCATGGATTGTATTAGTCGGCAATGACATATCCAATAAGGGTAGGACATGTGTGAAGTTTATTTCATATTATTAAAACATTATTTTTACCTTAAACTACAGTAATTACCTCTAATTGCGATTAAAAATTTAAAAGTTACTATTCACCAAAAAAATTGTTATAATCCCATTGAACCACATTTTAATTCTTAATTACAACCATGTATGTCGGATTTTTGAAATTCAAAACTCAGAGGTGGTAAAATATCATTTAAACGAAAAATCAGTTTTTATAACTACCACTTAGTGGTTTCACTATTCATCAAAAATTGATGTTTTTCAGAAAAATACAAAAAATTCACCCTAAGCTATATTTGATATTCCGAATTCAAAAATGATGTATATTTTACAAAATTCAAAACATATTAGTTACATTAATTAATATAATAATTAATTTCCGTGGTCATGACAAATAGCGTGTTTTTATGAAATAATATATATCAAACGATTGACACTAGTTTAAGTCCTATTTTAATGTGAAATTAATTACAATGTCCAATATTGGATTAAATGTTAAAAATATAATCTATTTACACTTTAAAACAAATTAAAATTATAATCTAATCATATAAATCAATTATATTAACAAGAGGTTTTGAATTAAAATACAACATTTTCACTATTCATTAAAAATGAACTCTATCAGAAAAATACACAAAACATACACAAAGTAAATTTTGATGTCCTGATTCTAAAAAAGAGTTTTATATGGTCCAATAGAATTTATAAAAGTGACCAAAACTATATTTAATGACGGTTATCCATCAAAAGGCGATAAGTGAACCTTTAGTAAAAAATAGGGTATAAAAGCCTAAAATTGAATTCTTTTCTATTTTAAGCCTTTATATTTTATTGGATAAATGTTATAACATTTAAAGACATATATTATTATATTTTTGTTATTTATATCCATTCACACCAATACAATGGATATGTGTTAACTACCACTTAAAATAATATTATTTTATAACTAGGGTTCAAAGTAATATTTCAATGACACTCTCTGTTGTGTATCAGGTATGCTCTCGAACATAGAAACCCCTTTAAAGTAAAATTAATATTTAATTCGTAAATATTAATAAATATGAAAATGTTTTGTTGTTTATTTACCTGGGATGTTATATACACAACCCACTGTAGTTTAAAGAATATTTTCACCCATAAGGAATTGAACATGAGGGAGAAGAGATAGTGGGAAATTTCCAAGTCTACGATTGTTCAATTCATTTTCATCCCAGAAGAGAAAACAATATCACTGATGCATTAAGCAGGAAAGACCCAGATGTTCATTCCATGATGAGGATACGAGGATATATTTTGATAAATGAATTAGTAAATCTGGACATGGGGATTATAAGTCAAGGGACATCACCAACCCTATAATAAATGATTTATAAATCGTCATTACTAGAGAAGATCATGAATGCTAAAAAAGAAGATCTTTTTTATAGATGAAGATGTGGTTTTGAAAGATGGGATGTTTCATATGTTCTATATTAATCCAAATGGTTTACTAAAATTTCATACTAAACTATGAGTTCTATCTATTCCACAAATAATGTAGGAGCATATGGATGAAGCCCAAAGCACTAGTTTATATATACATCTTGACAGAAGAAAAATGTTTAGGGACCTTCGTAATCAATATTGGTGAGATAATATGAAAAGGGATATTACTAACTACACTTATAGGTTCCTATTATGATAGTAATTAAAGGCAGAGAGACAACATCCTAAAGGGGTATTGCAACCACTTCCCTTACTAACATGAAAGTGGGAAAATATCACTATAGACATTGACAGTGGTCTACCAAGAACTTCCAAGGGAAACACTATGATATGATTTATTGTTGACTATCTCACAATGAATTCCCATTATATCTCTATTTGAGAAGACTTCAATCATGATCAACATTTAATGATTTATGTGAAAGAATTGGCAATGTGTATGAACTTCCACATTAAATTGTATTGAATCGTGATCCAAGGATCACCTATAAATCTGAAGAAGTGTTCCTCAAGCTCTAAGCACTGAATTGTATTTCAGAACTCCCTATATCCCCCAAAATGATTTCCAATTTTAAATGAATAATCATACACTCGAGGATATGATGTGATCATACTAAAAGGAATTTAATGGTGGATGGGATCAACATCTCCGTTTAGTTGAGTTCTATTACAACAACAGCTTATACTCAAACAATAAAATGGAACCCTAGGAAGCTCTATAGGGTAAGCAGTGTAGAGATCATACTAGTTGGAATGATGAATTATAGATAAAGCTTCTTGGGTATGATCTTATGAATGATATGATATAAAAATTCCATTCCATCCAACAACACATTAAGCCTGTTCAGTGTCTAAAAAAGTGCTATGCAGAAAAACGTCGAAGGGACTTGGTGTGTAATGTTGGTGATAAATTCATTCTTCTAATTGCACCTTGGAAGAGAATCATGAGTATTTTGAAAAAAGGGAAGCTCATCCCTAGGTTCATTATCCCCAATTAAATCCTTGATCGTGTGGGAGCAGTGGCCCATCATCTTGCACATCCTCTAAATCTAGCACATGTTCATGACGTATTCCACATATCACTCTTCAGGAAGTACATACTTGACCCGTCACATATACTAAATCCAGAGATGGTAGAACTAGAGAATGACCTATCTTGTGAGGAATAGCCAGTGAAGATCCTGGATTGTAGAGACAAGCTACTATGCAACAAGACTACCCAACTTGTTTAGGTGTTGTGGAGGAACTAGAAATTTGAAGAAGCCATGTGGTAATTAGAGGATTCAATGAGGAAAATGTACCCACCACTTTTCTCTTCCTAGGGTACGAGTTAATATTGCAGGAAAAAAATTTCATAAAGGTTGAAGAATTCAACCACCCAAAATTTTTAATAATTTATTCTTCTTTAATTTGTGTGTTATTTCATTTTATACTCCACAAAACTATATCCATTAATTAGGTAAGTGATAAGGTTGGGATTCTACTTGAATATGATCATTTATCAATATTACCATTGAAAAATAAAATCGTAACATTATAATTATTATTTAAAAAAAGTGATCTTGGTTTGTTAATATGGAAAGAAGAGTCGATGGCCTCATCCAGTAGACTCGGGCCATATGGAGCCCATATGGAAGAGATTTGGAAGGAGTTAGAATCTCTAGGATTTACACTGGACCAAGATCAATTTGAGCTGAAAAATGTGAAGCTTGAGTGAAATACCCTATGGGAGAAGTTTATGCTGATATAAATCACTACTCATGAAATGTTTTCTGAGCCACCCCAAGATTCTATCACCAATGCCCACATTACACTTAGGTCTTATGAAGGTGATATAAGGGGCTATGTAACGAGACCTTAGTTATGTTTTGTCGTCCATTTTTATAAATAAAATTTATATTTTTTTATGTTAAATTTTTGAATATCAAATGTCCAGATAATCATTGGATGATTTTCTATATTATTGATTATTTTTAGAAATAAGGGTAATTTAAAATATTTTTGTTAACATTAAATAATAAAAAATGTGAAATTATTCTTAGAAAATCATCTTCTTCAACCGTAATCAGTACGAATTTTATATTCTAATAGGATTAACTATATTTTTGTTTAATATTTTTTAATGAATAGTAATCAACCATTACTGATAGTATTGAATATTAATGTATATTAAATAAGCCAAAAAATAGAATCTTCTCCCATGAATGTATAAATATACATTAGACATCGTGCCTGAATGGCATGAAGGCCATAATTTTTAGTGATTTTTAATAAACCCCCTTTCAAGGGATGATGGGGAACACTTACAAGGCCCATAGTCTCAGAGATTACATTGCCAGTAGGCTAAGGAGATTACATGACCTGAAGGTCTTAGGGAATTCAAACAATCTATCTACAAGGAACTTCCCATCACCAGCATCTACATGCTAATAGTAGATCTCCACCATTGCATGACCATCTTTCGAGGCTTCCCATGAATAAAATGTTGGTACCATTGGCATAACCATACCCTCTCATTCTGACAATCCATTTGGCTCTACTATGGCGAGTGCACCTGCTCTGAATCATCTTCTGGGGCTACTCCATTTTTTGTAGTGTGTATGGAGCCTGTATTCATGTGTACCAAAGGACTTGGGGTGTTTCTAAGGCCTTATGGTGGCCCGAAGGGCATGAAAATCAACTCGATCAAAGGACTTGGGTGGCCCTAAAGCCTTGCAGGACCCGAGGACCAAACCGGTGGCCTGAAGTCCCAGATGGATGAATAGTTTCGGCTGCTACAGTACCGAACAGTGCCTACTAAAGAACCTGCTACAGTACCTACTATAGTACTTCTATAGTACCCCCGAAATATTCTGCCACCTTGTTTTGATCTCGGGTCTCTTGGATGCACCTAGAAATTCCTCACCAACTAGGTTAAGGCTCATAATATAATGTTCATAATATATGTATTTTTTATTTTGTATATCATAAATATTTTCAATACACTATTATAATAAACATAATTATATAAAAATATATTTACATTTTTAAAATGTAATCATAATTTATTAATTTATTTTTTATGGTTATATGATGATTTTATGTGTCCTTGATTACATTTTCATGGTTTTACTAAACAAGTTATTGTTTTAGAGTTGTTTTTTAAAATAAATAAATATTTTATTTAAAAAAATAAATTAAAAAAATTATTTATAAACCTATTTTCAGAAAATGGATTTCATTTCTAAATTAATATAATCTATTTTAGGTTAGGGTAATTTGTTTGGGGTTTTTCCGAAATAGTTGAATTTTCAGTGAATAGTAAAAATACAGTTTTGAGTTTTAGTTGTTTAATGACATCATTGATGAAATAATCATGATTTAATAAATCTGGTTGACTTGTGAGTAGTAATATATGTTATTAGGTGTCCCATGTGGGAAATTTCATGGGCTAATACCCTGGTAATTCCCATTGATTTACAAATACCACCGATGAGGTGTCCCTATGAAATTAATTAAATATTACCTCACTTTTCCTATAAATACGAAGCCATTCCTTCATTAATTTCCTTCAAAATCATCCTCAATGAATCTATGTTCATTATGTCTCCCATGGAGTCCTCCCATGGTTCCCTCATTCCCCACATGGTCCCAACCATTGAGCGTTTGAAGATACACATCAAGGTAAGGGAGCCTTTCACCCTCTTTTTAGTAATTATTTCCTTTATGTTATGTCTTCTAGTTTACAAATTATTTTTCATGTGTATGTTATTATATATTATTAATTTAGTAAATTTATTTACCAAATTTTTATAGACACTTTTCTCTCCCATCAATTATGTTTCTGAATTTTTACGTGTCGTATTTAGGCTGCAGAATTTTTCGTAAATGAAATAACATCATATCTTTTATTTAATGATTAATTTTTAGGTGGAATACCATTAAAATATTTATACTATGATCATATTATGCACCAATAATGAATTATGAATTATTTAGTAGTGGTTTAACCTTGTCATCTCTCTTTAAAATGTTTTCTAAAATGAATTTTTGTGGCTGTTATGCTGCAGAATTTCAATATCAAAATCTCTCTCATTTTATCAAGAAAATATCTTGTATGGTTAATGTGGATACCCAAATATATTTTTAAATACAAGTTTATTAATAAATACATAAACTCTATCTATTTTTTTGTAATTGACATACATATAACCTTCACTCCCTTTTCAAGTGTTATAAATAACAATAATATCTTAATTTTGAGTAATTTGTAAATGTCACTATTTGGAAATGAAACCCATTTCATAGATTTTATTTGGGATTTTTATGAAATATTTGATTATGATATAAGTGGATCACATGAAAATAAATAAATATTAGGTTTTTTCCTTTATTGTTCTCTAATTTATTAGGTAAAGAAACAATCTCTATAGATGTCAATTTTCACGATAACTTGGTGAGTAACCTTGATATTGTTTTTATGACCCATTGGGAATGTATCCTGCTAACATGTTCATGAATTTATAAATTATATATTGTAGCTACATATTCATGTTTTTATTCATGTCTTTATTATGATTTTTCTATTTTTCTATTGCACATGTCTTGTGGTTTTAATCATGTTTTTATTGATATCTCATGTAAACGAATACCCTTGATTTCCTTAATAGTCCTTCTTCTCACACTTTCCTTTAATGTTTGTCTATAGTTTAAGAGGTGAAGAAATTGTATAGTGGATTATCTTAATATTAATCCATAAAATGGGTGGACAGGCTTAGATTCCTGGTTTATTTTATTCTGGGTTGGAAGATATATTGTTATTAAATATAAATGATATTATAATTTTTAATTAGTCATAGGTAATTTAAATAAGGGTTCAAAAAATGTTATCTTAAAAGTAGACCAAAAATGTTCCATAAATTTACATTATAATTTTTAAATAGAAAATTAAATACTGATAAAATAATTTTTAAATAAAATTATTAGGTTTTGGAATCATATCCTTGAATTTATAAAACAATTATTTTTTATTAATTTAATGAGACAATAAAATTTTATAGTAAAATTTAAATTTATATAAAAGTTTGTTCCAGATTATTATATCATAATGAAAAATTGAAGTAAAAAAGATAAAATATTTTCCAGGATTAATATATTTTCACCATTTATGATATTGTAATTTTTATATTAATTTATTAATTATATTTTATTTGGGAATTCTCCAAAACATATATTAAACTTAATGATTTTGGGATCATTTATATAAGAACATTACTCACTTATACATCAACATGTGTAACATTTTAATAATTTTTTCTCTTATAAATATCATACAATGAATTTAAATCCACATTGAACGAAAAAAATTTGGAAAACTATTTAATGGTTTGTGGTTTTGATAATATCATTTTATATAATACATAACATATATTAAGGAAATAATAAATAACCTCGTTATCTTATTTAATATAAACCCATTGAATATGACCTTCCTAATCAGTCATAAAATTTTAGTAGGTCATTAATATTCTCCTCCCTATCTAGAGTCCTCCCAAGTGACCCCCATTCCCATAATAAGCTCTTCCATTTCTTTTGGAATCAGATGCTCAAGGTAAGGGATCCCATAATTCTTCTCTTTATTCAACAATTGACATAATTTTACGTATTTTATAACCAAGTTTCTATTATTTAGATATATATTCCCATGTATCCTTTATTTTAAATATTATATCCAAATTATTGGAGGCAAAAAAATTTATCATTAAACAGTATTTTAATCATTCATTACCACCATTATTTCTATTTAAATATCACAATGATTTTTACATTCCAAATCATACAGTACCACCGTTTTCTATGTTTACAGATATATGTAGAACACCTATTCATTTAAATTATATGAAAGTGATTGTTGGTCCCTAAATTATATATATACCCAAATCATTAGGTAAAATTTTAATTTGTCAATGTCTCAGTCAAGGGGTTATAGTAGTGAAATTAATAAATATCGGTACTTTTCCCCCATTTTATGATGTCCTAAGAGTTATACCTAACCTATGATTGTGATATAAATTACAAAGTACTTTTCACTATTCGATGTCACCTTTGTGTAATGATATACCATTTATCTTTATTCATGTTCATGATTATCACCCTTTTTATACCACGTTGAAATTCCTATTCTCTATCATTTAATAAAATATTCATGATGTTATATGATTATTCACTTATTGGGATTTTTAACTCACAATTTTATTATGTTAGTACATAGGTCATCCAATTATGTTTTATATACTAAATTATATTTTGGTAATTGAAAAATTATATCAAAAATGGTGATATACCCTCTAATTATACAATTATGCAATGTACCAAATTACACAAAGATATAAGACAAATCAATTTTCAGGGTTGTATTGTGTGTTAAGTATATAGTAAATAATGAAATAATTTTAATAATGATATGTTTTTTAATATTTGATATGAATGGTGATAATTTTTATTTATGATAATAAAACACTATAATAATCACTATGGATATTACTAAAAGATAAAATCCTAAATTTTGGTAAATTAAATAATAAAGTGGTCTTTCAGTTTATAAATACAATTATATATATAATAAAATATTTTGGATATAAAAACCACGTACATAGGAGTAATATAAGTAAATCATATCATTGATATGGAATCGATCATTAAAATGTCAAAATTAATGGTCTTTTCTACACACATGGTATAACACCCCATATAGATTTGATTTCTTAAATTAAATAGCTCACGAAGAACCATTATTAAGGGGTAAAATTACCATAATAGATGATCATGGAAAATAGGTCATTGATAACATATATTGAAAAATATATATTTATAAATTAATGATTGAATTTTAATTTATGAATTTTTCCACTAATGTTATTTTCATAACATTTACCTATTTACTAGTTTTAAATATAAATCCATTATTTTACATCTACATTATCAAATGGATGTTAATATGAGGAACTGGATAAATAACTAATTTGATGGGAAATTTTATTACTTCCCATATTACATTCTCAAACCAATGGGATTAGTAATCATAAATATTTTGAGGATACTCTCTCAGTTGCCTCTCGTTTTGAAAATAAAACTAAATAATAAGGAACATATATAATACAATAATAAATACCATGTTGTAACTAAGACCATTTGGAGACAATGAGTCATTACATTACATAGATCATATGATCCCATAATCATTTAATAATGGATCACCAATATTGAGAAAATTTTATACATCCATGAATGATCTGTGCATGAGATGTTTATACTGGGTGACTTTTCTCTATAATAAAATGGAATGGGATTTTTATGTCCAGAAGTAAAAAAAGAATATGAGTAATTTGGGGGAGTACATGGAAATCTCCTAATGTACATCACAATATTCCTATGACATCTTTGTGACACTATAATAAAATGTTAACAACATATTTGGTGTTCTAATATTGTGTGTATAATGAATATATTTTGATCCAAGACATTGATAGTTATGGGGAAATTTTATGGTGGCCACAAAAGATGATATGGTGACCAGAAAGTCTAAAGGGTCATATTAGAGGTAAGAATCAAAAAGTGGTGATTAATTATGGTGGTATGATGGAGAAATCTAATGGATGTAAGAAAATTCATCACCATTGTTGTCCAATGTGTGGAATGAATCACCCAATGAATTGCATAAACGTGACACTGAAAATCATTTGGTGATAAAAGAAATGGAACCCAGCTTTAGATTACAAATAGTAGAAATTAACAAATAAAATTGAAGTGAGGAATTCTCCAGTAAATCCCATTTTTTTTTATTTTACCTTATTATTTTATAGATGATATTTTCAAACAAATTAACCAAAATAAGTGTGTTTAGAGACAATAATTTCCAAAAACATCCAAAGAAACAATAGAGGTCTCATGTATTTTAAACTGTTGAGGTGTATCCCATGAATGAAGTGGTGATATGTCTACATGTTATTAATTCAAGAATAGATAACAATTTTTTTCCATTAAATATGTTCGATTATATATTAAATTAAAACTATACCCATAAAACACCACAAAAAATCATAAATGTATCTATGTTAGTGACAATGGAAAATGGTGAAATTAGTTCTTCCCATGAATATAAATCATCCTCATGCATTTTTTCTAATCATCAAAGATAGACTTGGGATATTCCCTTTAGTGTAATTGTATGAAATTATGTGTATGGAATAGAATTAACCATATAGATCTATCATGAATTTTCATTAAAAGGAAATCACCCTCTATATCTCAAATCATTTCCATATTCATTATAAGTGAATGTAGGAGGATGAATCTTATTTAGCGCTAACATATCAATCCATGATATTATTTTCATACTACAATGTGTATCCAAATAAAATGATGGATTACTTGTAATAAATCATATACGATGAAATTCTAATTGTAATGGAATAATCTAATATATATATTGAATAATTTCTTGTTTTTACTCCTAGACAATAGGTTGAATTTTTTATCAAGAATTTTCATGGGATGTATCCATTATCCAGGACACTGAATATGGTGGATGTTTTGGAACATGAATATATGAAGAATAAACTATCGGAGAATGTTGGTAATGGGTTCATATTCACAGTTACTTCACCATTGGATGCTCCCATCCAATTATTCAAGAATAATGATCATTCAACAGTCTATTACATTTATTATTGATTCATTAACAACGTCACGATAAAGAACATGTATTCTCTTCCTTGGATTGATTACTTATTCTATTAGTATCATGGAAGCTAAAAAATACCCTTGGTGGATTTTTTGTTTAGAGAATTATCAATTAAAGGTTAATAAGGAAGATGTCCATGTGAATTATTTATAAACAACATATATGCACTATAGGTACATTGTAATATAAATGAGCCCATCTAATTCCAAATCAATGTTCGTGGAATTGAAGAATTTGGAATATAGGGATTCACTTTGTAATTTTTTGGTAGTATTAATAGTAGATATTTTAATACTCTAAAATCAAGAATGAATATAAAAATCATTTAACTATATTTATAAAAATCATTCAAAAGTATATGCACAATGAAAAGAAAAAAATACATGTTCTAGATGAAGAAACCCAAATATATGGGGAATAGTTTCACATATAATGAGATATATATATGCCCATCAATGTTAGAATCAAATATAGATTTATAAGGCCAACATCAGTGATATATATTAATTTTTTTCATTGATTATATGTGTACCATATTCTATTTTGGGGAAATTAATCATGATAATCATTCAGTGTAATTGATTTAACTAGGAAGGTACCTAATGAAATTAGGTCTATTTAATTTGAATAGATCCTCATGGTGTTTAAAACGAGCCTTATTTATAAAAATTAAACATTAAAACCCAATATAGGGAAACATTTATTTTTATAATGTAATTTTTCAATGTAGTGGGTGAGGTATACATTAATACAGAATAAAAAAGTGATTACATATGCCTCATAGAAGATGAAATTTGATGAATAGAAAAATACTACAAAGGATTTGGATTTGGATATAGTGATCTTGAAATTTAAAATCTATAATAATTATCTCTTTGAGGGGGTGTTTGATATATATACATATCATAAAAGCATCATGTATATATTCACATGGAAAGTGAAGAAAATGCACCAGAGAAGATGGTTAAAGATAATTAAGTACTATGAATGAACAATCCACTGACAACATGGGAATTAAAATAATTTGTAATATTATCTATGTCAAAATGATATGTAAAATTTAAATTTGATGAGAGTCAATAAGGATATGGTAATATTACACTTGAAAAAGTAGGACCTGTGAATCGTAATGGAATAAAATTTGATAATCATGTCAAAAATGACTACTTAGCCATCCATTCAAGAGAATATAATCGATGAATATTTTGTTTATGCCAGAATACAGATAAAGATGAATCTATATAAAAAATGATGTCCTTGGAGTTAAATGTTAGTGAACAGGGAGGTGTAATATTTGGGTCATGATTGTCTGTATGATCAAATTCTACGTTTAATAATAGATGTTATATGATGAAAAATGATTAAAAATCTCCATCCATCCAGGGGAATAGTGATGTGTAACAATAAATTAGTATAAATTAGTTCTGATAAAATAAATAAAGTGATAAAATTATACACATTACGATGTCTTGTAATTCACAAAGTTAAGGGAAAAAATAAAAAAAATCGGATGATGCAACTATTTCCCATACAGACATTGAAATGGGAAAGAAAAACCATTTTCTTTATCGCATTTCTTTTAATTTTATTAATAATAAATAATAATATATGTATTGTTTTTTTATATTATTACAATTTCTATCCAATTAAATTTTTATTATGACTACATATAACTCATCAAATTCCAATGATACACATTAGATAAGTGTTCATGCTACATGGAACATCATAATTGATTTTATATGATCGATAATTTTTTTACTGCATTTATGAAATAGTCCTCAAGATTTTCAAAACATTGATTTCAAAATTATATGGTGTTGTTATCATCAATGGAATGTCAATTTTTAGGGGACTATTGAGAAACATGTTGAAATCTTGAGAGAATTATCAATTTACTTGAAATGAGTATTGGGTTAACCACATCCACTGGTCGAGTTCTCAAAGTGTAATAGTTCCCACTAAAGGATAAAAAATAATCCCAAGGAGTCCCTTTATAGGATGATGTAAAGAACACCAACATGTTGGAATGTTGATTAGGAGCACTAGCTTCTAGGACATGAAATAATTGAGGAAATGGTGGAAAGGGTCAAGATCCTTGAGCATAACATTAGGGATTCTCAGTGATGAAATAATATTTATTCTAACATTCGTTGTTGAGACAATTATATTGATGTTGAAATTAATGTATTTCTCCACCAACCTCCATGTAATTATTTAATTTTAATTGATATGATAGATAAATATTACTCCATAATAAATCATTTCCTTTTAGTTCCTTGATCACATTAGAGTAGTGGGTTATCGAATTTCACTCCAAAAAAACCTATATCAAGTAAATAAAGACATCAATGTATACATATTGAATATGTACATACTAGATAGCTTACATTTTCTGAATCCAGAGGTGGTACCATTAGAGAATGATGCTGCATGTGATGATCTTCAAGTTAATATCCTAGATCGTAGAGAAAATATTCTAAGAAATAATAATAATAAAGTGGTCAAAGTACTATGGAGATGACGTTTGAATGATTATGTGACAAGCATATTAAAGGACATGATGAAAAATATTACCCCCATATTTTTTCGATAATTTTGTAGGATAAATTTCGAAAATGGGGGAAGATAGTAAGGACTCAAAATTTTATAAATTAAATTCCATTTGTTATTTAAATATGTTTTTATTTATTAATTATGGTGACAATGAACACATTTACATATTTGATTTTAATATATGCCATCAAATTAAACAATATTTTAAGAAACATTATCATTGATATTGTAACAATTTAATAGTGATAATATGAATAATAAAAATATAGGGTTTTGAAAAATCCAATTGACAAGGGTAAAGGATGTGATGGCCTCAAACTATAAAATTGTACACTATGAGCCATATTTATTAGATATTACAAGGTCAGTATCCTAACTAGGATATTCCATTGACCAATCCCATGATGATATCCAAAAATTAAATCTTGAGGGAAACCATGTATGGGAGAATTTGATGCTCAAAAGGATTTTGGACCAATAAATCCATGAAAAAATACCAACTGAAAATATCAACGACACAGACCAAACCATTATATTTTTCTTTGGAACTAAATGGCTAAGTATCAAAACTCTAATAATATGATTATATATATCTTATTTTCAATGATATAATGGTTAAAATTACTTCTTATCAATTTTACATTATTAATTTTTATGGATTTGATATGATTAAACTCAAAATGTATATTATGATAGTATTTAAATATCAATTATGAAATTATTTTTGATGAATTAATAGAATTTTTAAATAAATTTTAATTTAAAAAAATTGGTAGAAATTGTTTTAGTAAATATAAATGATAATATATTTTTAATAATGTCACATATAAAGATAATGAGGGATTAAAATCTATTATTGACAAAAATCAACATTTTCTAATATTTTCTATAATTAATTTAAAAGTAATGATCCAAATATATAAAAATTTATTTTAAAATAATATATATTATTTTATAATTTATAAATTAAAAATCATCCATTAGTGAGTGTTTTATTACTATCAATGATAAAAAAAATTTTAAAAAAATTCAACAAGTTACAAATATATGTTGGGAATTATTAACAAAAAACGACCCAAAATTAATTTAACAAATTCTAAAAATTGTATCCAAAAAATCTATGTTTACAATTTAATATAATTATATTTTAGATAATTTTATAAATTTAATAAAAAAATTATGAATCCTATTAAAACTATAATATATTTTACACTTTTAAATTCATAAATTTAAGAAAATTCCTCACATACACATAACCCTGTGTAATAATATAATAATTTTTGACGTTAGAAATATATAATAGACACAAACTCTCGTATCTAGAATAAAACATAGGAAGAACCATGGTATGGATTTTTGTTTTGACTATAAAATTATAGGGAGTCCAAAACCAATATTTGGAAGACAATAAAAAATCCCATATCATTTTCTATATAATCCCACCCAATAACATTTTCATCTCCAATAGAAACATAAAGAGAACTTACTAAATCTTCTCTACCCTCACTATAGTCCTCCCCTACTTCCCTTGAGCTCTCAATAATCTCCACATATGATTTTTTTAATCTCCCTCTAATGGTAGGGTGTCTTATTCTTATTCTCAATCTTCCAGAATATTATTAATTTTATTTCTCTTATTTCCAATAAATATTATTGGTACATTTTCCTACATGTATATATTTCATACATTTTAACATAAAAACATATGATATACATATATCTCATGCCGTAATCCAATTTATGAATCATTAACCACCAGCATTATTTTACCGAAATTCCACTTTGTTTCATTCATTTCAAACTATTTTTTTGTGAATACCATCACTCTTTACACTCAATGATATTCACATGGAAATAACTATTCAATTTTTGTGGGTTAATTTTGTGAACATATTCATCACTCCTTGATATATAAATTAAATATAATTAAATGATATCCTAGGTTGAATTATATAAGAGGCTGACTTATGCAGCTATAAGGCATTTAAGTGACATGTGCTCCAAAAATTATATAGTGCTCTTATTCATTGGGTAATGTTTTAATCTTATAAGACATCATTAATGGGATTATTGAGTGTACTTAATTTTTCAAGGTAAATTTTCCACCATTTTATGATTTCTTGGAGATTATGCTTAACATATAGTTAGGATTTCATGTTAAAATTTATTACCAATATTCATTGTTCCCTAAATGTTATGAAATATCATGCATATTTCTTAAATTTCATGATTCTAAACCATTTATGTCCCACTAAAATTAATATTATATAACATTTAATTTGTTCTTCATTTTATTACATGATTATTCCCTTATATTACATTACATCTTACACATTTATTATTAATTTTTTCAAGTAATCCCAATGAATTTTTAGAATGATATAATAGTATGAGAATGTAAAGGATATATTCAATAATGAAATTGTACACCTCTTTTTATGTTGTTATGTATAGTACGTAATTACTCAAATATACTAGACTTCTCAATCTTCTGGGTTTTTTTTGTGTACCTTCATATAATAATTCATGAAATAATTTTTAATAGGTAAAATGGATTTTATATATTTTAAAAAGAAATATTATTGAAATATGTCATATTATTATCTATGGATCAGTTTGGATTAAAAATATGTTATTTATTAGTAATAAAAAATATTACATTATTTGTATTTCATAGATGTGTAATGATGATTTTAAGGTTATATTTTAAAATAGATCTTGCTATATTTTCCATTCTATTTATTCTTTATAATTTTTACCTTTATAATTCGATAGTGTCTATTATACTAATTTAGATTCCTTAATTTTTGTAAATGGATTACTATATGAGAAGATTTTATAGCAAATATTATTTTCAGAACTAGAGACAAGGCAACTAAAATATATATTCACTTCTGATGATAAATTATATAGGTATTGTCAACTATTTACCTATGATAAAATTTATTATATAAAAATTGTTAATTAAATTTGAAATGGGAAGTCAATACAAACTATATTACAATATAACGAAATAGGTTTTTATTTATCTACCATAATAAACTATGAAGTTGGATTTTTTTTACCATCTAGTGTTTCTTGTTTATAGAGAAATCAACATTTTTATAAGATTATTTATGATATTACATGATATTGAAAGGTTTTTTTTCTTATAAAATTAATTCTCTTTCCTTATAGAAAAAATAATAAACATTTAGTGATTAATTTTGTAAAATAACAATAAAATCAAATATAAGTGAACATGGTCATGATTTGGAGAAAAAATACATTGAATCACTCTAAAAAAATATATCCATATCAAAAATTTCTATTCACCGCATTTTTCACAGAAAAATGGGGGTCTAAATGAGGAAAGAAGACCCTTTAATAATGTTCTCAAACTATTATTTATTAATAATATACAACATTATATTATTTGGGTGATTTTGTTGACATATTTTTTGTAATTAATATATTTCTAGTTATATCTTCCTTGAAAAATACTACACATGAATTATAGAATTATATAAAATAAAATAAAATATTTTTTTTTATTTGGATGACAAGTAGAAATTCATAATATAAATTACAATATACAATTTTTTATAAGATTTATGAAAACAAAATTAATGGTAAATCAATCACTAATATTTCAGAAATAACCTTAAAAACCTAAAAGTTTGGATGAAATAGTTATTGACAATTTTTATGATATGGATCTATATTAACTGTATCCATTTCAAGAAAATAAAGTGGATGAAATTTTAATATTTAATTTTAATGACACCTAAAAATTATCTGGTATTTCTACTTATTTACCTGATCAATCACATAGATGATTTTATCAGGTCTTTTATGACTATGATGAAAACATCGAAAAACATACATGTTCAATCTTAAGAATTTTTAGAAGTAGTAGAAAATATCTCCTTAATTTTTTGGTTGTAGACCGGAACCTAGGTATTTAATCTCAATCCTCTCTAAATATAATGTTGAACAAAACATCATTTTTTCACAACATGGAATAATTTGGTTATTACATAAATAAATTCTGACCATTAGGAAATAAAAATGAGTAAATTGTTTTATTAGTTAGAGATAAAAAAATGAGTTAGATTTTTTCGATGGAACTAAAGACTTCTAAACTACATGAATCAATTTGGTATACAAAAATACTGTAGTTGAGACTGTTGAGTCAGTAAGGTTTTACTTATGAATTTTCCATTCATTCTTGTTTTGAAAATCACAAAATCCTTATACTTATGAAAATCATTATTTTACTTCTACAAGGAAGATTACTTTCTTTATAGAAATTTACCCTTACCTAAATTTTCGTATTCATATCATAAATTTGTCTAAGTATAAATTTCGGATTGAAGTCCAAAACCTCAGAATAATATAAATACATATATGTAAGGTATTCTGTTTCTCATTACAAATTCTAGTGAAGAATTCTCATTACGAATTTTGATGATGAATTCTCAATACAAATTCTGATTACGAATTCTGATTACGAATTATCATTAAGAATTGAAGTGCAGAATTCTCATTACAAATTATGATGATGAATTCCCATTACGAATTCTAGTGATGAATTCTCATTACGAATTCTGATTAAAAATTCTCATTACGAATTCTAGTGCAGAATTTTCATTACGAGTTCTGATAAGGATTCTTATTACGAATTCTGATTACGAATTCTCTTTACGAATTGCTTAGAAAAAACAGAATCCAAACATTATTATAGACTCCAAATACCTTTTTGGTTAGACTAAGAACATTATTTTTCTTACATAAAGAACATCAATTTTGCTTATACTAATACTTATTTAAAGACGAAACAATGTTGTGCTATCAGTTACACATGTTTTGTTATAAAATGATGTCATCCATTATGGTTCAAAATAACCATTGGTTAAGTTATATGTGTAAAGGTCCCTACGAAATTCAAGGAGAAATATGACCGTTGGAGGAGGGAGCTGACCATTGGAGCTTCTTTTATAAATGGGACCTCATTTGAAAAGAATAGAAAACTTTTGGATCTTATGGAATTTGGTGATCTGATCTTCCTGAGGAGATTTCTAGAGGGAGAGGCTCTTATTAAATCTCAAGATTCATGCAGAAAGTTTGAATGACTGGTTCAATATTTTCCTTTTGCAGACTTGCATCATGCGGCTCTGATTGTTTGTGATTAAAATCGAGGGCTTCCGGTGAGAGGAAGACATAGGTTCCAACACATTGAAGTTGATTGCTTCCTTGCTGAGAAATACAGAGTTTCCAACTACCTGATAGTTGAGGGGTTGTGGGGATAGAAAAATGGAATCTGATATTCTTATCGAGAACTTAACCTGGTGTGGGTAAGATAGACTTTCTTCAATGTATATATCAAGGGACCTTTATCCATGGTTGTTGGATACCCTTCTCTTTGGGTTAAAAGAGTTATTGTTTGTTACTTGTTGTTTTACTACTTGTTTTTTCAATGAATTTTTTATTACTATGGAATGTATAGCTTTCATATATTTCCTTACATGTACTCTGATTTAGTTAGATTCTATATGCATTAAGGTAGAATCTCATATTATAAACACTGGTTATGTTTCATTTTCCGGATCCATATTTCTAGAAACTGTTTTTCGGAATCACTTTCCAGATTTATGAAAGTGAATAGAACTAGATGTTTGTAATGTCATACATTTTCCCAATACTTCAATTGGTGTTAGAGGTGTTGTGAATATTCTTAGTTTATCTTTGTTAAACATAGATCTTTCCTTGTTTAAGGGAATTTTTAAAATTTACAATTCACCCCCCCTTATTGTATATTGAGCATCTACATCATTATTTCGATCATACAATTGTTATCAGAAGAGGTTTCTGAAATAATTATACTCACATATATTTTTTTATTTCTCAGTATTTCATTGTTCTATGTTCTTCTTTCTTAATAGTGTTCTCCTTGAATCTAATTTTTTATTATTAACAAGTTTTGTGTAGAAATTTTTTTATGATGGCATATTTAAATGTTGGTTCCATTGACAACCTAAATCCTACAAGACCACCAATTTTTGATGGAAATGATTATGTGTCTTGGAAATATCATATTAATACATTCATTATCAATACTAGAGTAAATAATTTTGTTATTCTTACTAGAAGTTATCAAATTCTTGATAAGGAATTTAGTACTTTCACTAACCAAGAGAAGCATGATTATCAATTAAACTATAAGGTATTCAATACTCGTCTATGTTCAATGATGAGGAGCATATATATCCAAAATTCATTTTGTGAAACATCTAACTTTATATGGAAGAAACTCTAAGTTACAAATTTTGGTACATCTAATGTGATTGAGATTAGAAGAGCCATTCTTAGAGCTGAGTATCATGGTTTTAACTTTCCTTATAGAGAATCCATTTGTAAGGTGCACCAATGATTTATGACTATCGTGAATAGCTTAAAATCTATGGGAGAGAATGGTCTACATGATGAAACTCTTGTTGAAAATATCATTGATATTAAACCCAATGAGTTGGAATCAAATAGAACAACAGTTGATGGGAATAGGAAGGTCACTCAAATTTCTTTAGATGAGCTGTTTGGAACTCTTCTCCAACATGAAATAAGGATGAAGAGAGATGTTGACAACATCAAAAAGAAGAATGGGAATGGTAATCTTGATTTTACTACAACTACAAATCATATGAAATCTATGACTCCTGAGAGAGTAATTAGATCCATGTATAAGAAGATTATTATCCAATCCGAATCTATTGAGAGTGAAGTCTTAGAGAATGAGTTAAAAAATCTTACTCGAAGGATGAACACGATAGCTGGTCAAGGAAATTTCAAATCCAAATATAATAAGAAGAAAAGGAAAGGTAAAAAAGATTCAGGGGTCAAATGCTATGAATGAAAGATAATTGGACACATAAGACAAAATTTCCCTATGCTTAAAAAGAAAGAAATAAAATAGAGGCATTCTAAAATGAACATGAAGAAGTTTTACAAATCTAAGCTAAGAAAAGTCTGAAAGCAAATACTACTTGGAGTGATAGCTGTGGAGACTCTTTAGAAAGTGAATCTTCAGAATATGATTCTTCAGCTCTGAAGAATATGGGATACATTGCTAATACTTCTTTTCCACATACATGTCTTATGGCCATGGTATGCTCTGCCGGGGCTTTGAAAAATTTATCTCTTGATAAGAATTACTATTCCGAAAATAGTACATCTAATGAAGATAATTCATCCTCATAAAATGAAGAACCTTCATATGAAGAAGTATCTAGATTTTCCAAGTTACTTGAATCAAATAATTTAAATTTTTTTAAGAAACTATACATGTCAAATACTAAGGATGAAATTCTTACAAAAGTGATTTAGGATCTTACTGCAAATCTTAGAGATAAAGAAGTGTTTTTACAAAAACCTCTCAAGAAATTTCTTCCATCAAACAAATCTCATCTTGGTTAGTCTACAGAGAAACTTTGGTCCACCCAAATTCCCTCAATAGGTATGATTCTCTTATCTCTAATAATATCAAACTAAGCGGTTGGTAACATTTATACATATCAAAGACAGTGGACCACGATGTTGTCTACACAGATTTTCTTATATAATTCTATGCATATGTTTCCTTATATGAAGAAGATTGTAGAGAAAGGTTTTAATTTATGTCTTATATAATGACTAACAAGCTTTATTATACCAATGTTGTGATCTTGGTGGGATTATATTATGATGGAGAGGCTGATTTTTGTTCAGACAAAATACCGGATGATCAGGGATGTTTCAACAAAGTCATGGAAGTAAAATGCCTTGGCCTCAAAGATGATAAAACATCAAAGATTTCTCATCTATCCACCAACAAACGGATGATGTAGTTGTGGGTTCATGTATTTTTCGTACCGAGGAGAGGTGATAAGAAAAATCGTAAGAATTGGGATATTTACATCCTGGATTTCGTGGTAAATATAAGGAAGATCTACCTGATGATGCACATTCTTATTACAATTCAAAATATCAATATTGGAACTCTGAAAGCCCGAATTCTTATGTATCCAGCTCTACTATCCAAGATTATTATTCAATGTCTTGATTCATTCAAGTTTTCATTCACCTCAAAGATCAGGAATTGTATGGTAATGTTGATAAGTGAAGAAACAGTAAAGCAAATGAATATTGGTTTTTCAAAAGATTCAGGAGAGTTGTACAATCTTCCACAGGAGGAGGCAGAAACCGGTATGGAAAATATAGAGAAAGGTAAACCATCTTTGAAGATCGGGAAGAAGAGGAGCTAACAGAAGGTCAAGCTAAAGGAAAAATTACTAAGTATAAAGAAAACCCAATCTGCACCACCCAAGACAAAGAAACAAAAAGCTTTCTCGGATGAAGTGGTAGCTATATAGAGAGTGCTCAAGGATAAGAGAAAAGAAGGCGAACCCCAGTTCAGATTAGATTATCCTGAGGATAAGTACTTAATAGAGAGAGCATCTAATGAGTTAGAGAGGCAATCAAAAGAAAATAAGATAGAGAAAAAGATGTCTGAAGCTGAAGTTGTACAATCCCTGTTGAGAGATACTAACGTAGCATCTGAGAAGATCCTCATTCTGGAAACATTTGATGTCCAACCTTTACCAGAGACCCCTGGGAAGAATTAATTCACTCTGGAAAAGTAAAAGGTAAAGATATTGTTGAATAAGTAGAGAAAATATATGGATAAGAACTAGTAGAAGAAGTTTTTTAAGAAGAATAAGTAGAAGAAAGAAGTGATGATCTGGATGACTTGATAAAAAAAGATTAATATTATAAAGAAAAGGTCGAATCCAAAATGTTTATCACTACGGAAATTGATGCTCAGAAGAGGGAAACAAAGATGATAATAAGGATGAAGAGGAAGAGAAAGAGTTTTCTGAGGAAGAGAGCTATGAGAAACATTTTCATGAAGGAGGAGCAGAGAAGGAAATACCAGATGAAGATAAATTTGGTCAAGTGTCAGATGCCATGAAGATTCACCTGATGATCAACCCGTTACGAAAGCTAACAAGGGTAAGAAAGTGCTTATGGATATCCCAATAAAAGATGATATAAGAAATAAGGCGGTTCGTAGTTCTTTTAAATGGAAGCTGTTGTAAATTAAAGAAGAACAATCCCCTTTCAAAGTGTCTGATTCGGAATCATCAGCACTAGGTCATGTCTTTTTCGTCGTGTCTTTAAATAAATTGCTGGAAACAATTCCAACCATTCCCACCAGAGTCTCCAGATGTAAGATGCTGCAACACAGTCTGAATCAGAAGTCATAATCCTTATCTATGGTGATGGATAAGTGTGTTAAGATTGAATAAGATTATATAAATTTCCTTATAAATTATGATTTTCATCGGAAATCTTACAGAAAAATCTCTCATTGGTAAAATAATGATGATTAAGTCATGGAAGGGTTTGATCATTTTACGAATGATGTTAGAGATTATTTTGACATCGAGGATGTTAAGATTATGAATCTTCAAGAAAAGATGACCCCTGAACAAAATTTTCGGAATCAACAAGTGAAGGACATGAATGGGAAGTTTAAGTCTCTTGCCCAAAAATTTAAAAGGGATAGACAACTATGGATTGATCTTGAAGAAAAACTTTTAAAAAAGATGATTTATTAAAGATGAAAGAAAATTCCATGAAGGCTCAGGTAGAGGTGCTAAATTGTCAACAAGAAAGGATCACAGCTTTGGATAAGTATGCTGATGAGGATTAGAAAGATTTGAATAAGTTGAAAACTCTCTTAAAGAAGTTAATTCCAAAGGAGAAGGATGTCAAAAAAAATCAATCCTATATTTTTTTGCATTTTATTTTCCATGTAAAATTTTTTTCAACTCTAATGAAATATATGGTTGATTGTATCTAGTGATAGTATGTACTAATATTTCAGCCACTTTATTACTTTTCCATTCCCTAATTTTTTTTTGAAAATCACAAAGATATAGAAGGAAAAAGAAACACTAAAATGGGGGAGAATGAAAATCCCAAAATAATAACTATCCCCATGTAAGGGAGAGCATATCCAAGGGGGAGTTTCTCATTACGAAAGTTTTCATTCCCATGATAATGAAAACTCCATTCCAGAAATCCAATATACAATCTTTTGTCTAAGATTAAGGGGGAGTTAGTTGTATTCACCACAATCCATAAACAATGGGAGATACATTTTAATTTAAATGCATAAAGAAAATTTTCTAAGTCCTAATATTCTTTTTCATAAGGATGTTTTTGATTTCAACAAAGGGAGAGATTGTTGAGTCAGTAAGGTTTTACTTATGACTTTTGCATTGATTTTTGTTTTTAAAATCACACACACCTTATACATAAGCAAATCCTTATTTTACTTCTATAAGGAAAATTTCATTCTTTAAAGAAAATTACCCTTACCTAGATAATAATATTCATATCGTAAATTTTCTTAAGTATAAATTTCGGATTGAAGTCCAAAACCTCAGAATCATAAAAATACATAGATGAAATGTATTTTGTTCCTTATTATGAATTCTAGTGCAGAATTCTCATTACAAAATATAGTGTAGAATTCTCATTACGAATTATTATGGGGTATTCTCATTACAAATTCCACTGATGAATTCTCATTAAGAATTCTGAATATGTATTATCATTATGAATTATATGGAATAATTATCTTTACGAATTTTGATGAGGAATTTTCATTACGAATCATATTTTCGAATTCTGATTACAAATTCTGATTACGAATTATCATTACGAATTTCTATAAAAACAGAATCTGAACATCTCTTTATTATAGAATCTAAATACCTTTTTGGTTAGACTATAAATTTATTTTTCTTACATTAGTAACATCATTTTTTCTTATACATGAACTTATTTCATTGAAAAATGATATTGTGATTTCTGTTACACATGTTTTGTTATAAAATGATGTCGTCCATTCTGTTTTTAACTAACTGTTGGTTAAGTGACACATGTACAGGTCCCTCTGAAATATAAAGATAAATATGCCCGTTGGAGGATGGAGCCGACCGTTGAAGCTTCACCAATAAATAAGAGCTCATTTGAAAAGAAGAGAAAACTTTTGAAACGTTTGTAATTTTGGTGATCTAAACATCCTGGAGTGATTTCTAGAGAGAGAGGCTCTTATTAACTCTCACGCTTCACGCAGAAAGTTTGAATGACTTGTTCAAACAATGCCTTCTATAGAATTGATTCGTGTGACTCCGATTGTGGGTTATTACACTCAAGGGCTTCCGGGGATAGGAAGATAGAGGTTACAAAAACTTGAAGTTTATGTCTTCCTTGCTGAGGAAGACAGAGGTGACGACTACTTGATAGTTGAGGGCTTGCGGGGATAGCAAGGAAAACTCTGATAATCATATCAAGGTCTAACCCTGGTGTGGTTTAGAAAAACTTGCTTGAAATTATAAATCAACGGACCTTTATCCAAGGTTGTTGGATACCCTTATCTTTGAGTTAAAATAGTTATTGTTTGTTACTTGAAGTTTTACTACTTGTTTTTCCACTATATTTTGTATTACTAAGGAAATTATAAATTTCTTATACTTCCTTAATTATACTCTGATTTGGTTAGATTCTATAAGCTTTAAGGTAGAATCTCATATTGTAAACATTGGTTATGTTTCATTTTCCGGATCCATATTTCTGGAACGGGTTTTTCAAAATCACTTTCCAGATTTAAGAATGTGTATAGATATAGAAGTTTGTAACTTCATACTTTGTCTCAATATTTCAATTGATGTTATAAGTGTTTTGAATTTTCTTAGTTTAACTTTGCAAAACGTAGATCATTCATTTTTTAATGATATTTTTAAAATGTACAATTCACCACCCCCCCTCTTGTATAATAAGCTTCTATATCTTTATTTCGATCCTACAGATACTATCTAAATAATTAGAAAAAAGGAAAGATATATTGGACAAGGATATATCCAAGAAGATGTTGTTGAAAATGAATAAATTGTCACATCAGTTACTAGATTCTAATCAATCTTAATACTATATTAATATAACCCACATTCTAATTTCATGATAAATCAAATGGATATATATTGTGAATTTCCATAATGTTATTTTATTTATGAAGTTTCTATTAGGGAGACCCATATATTTCAAAATAATAATTTTTCAAAATACGTATTTAAATTTAAAATATAATTATATGGTTTTAAATATTATCATATTTCATTGTATGATAAGCTCAAAAAACGTTACTAATAAAATATTTACTCGAATTTTATTTTTAATACTATAGTAAATATAAAAAATAGTTTCAAGGGTATTTTTATTATTTAAAATATATGATGATGATATTAATTTAGGAGCATCTAAAAACCCTTTTTGAATAAAATTTTCCAAATTGGAAAAAAATGAAATGTTTTAAATGGGAAAATTAAAATCCATTATTGGTTTTTAAATTTTCCAATGAAAATATGTAATCATTTTCAAAAAAATATTATAAAAAATGGTTTATTAAAAATATTTTTATAAATGACCCCATATGTTTTGAAAATTATATTAGTAAATAAAATAATATAGATATGGATGAATCTTGAAAGTCAGTTGACGAAAAATCATACATAGGTATGATTATAAGTTAACATTACATAACATCTAATTGAACTGATATTATGTTTAGGTTCTGTTAGTGTGTACATTTTTATGAAAACATAAATTATACTCATTTAATTACTAACAATGAAATTGTCAAATACCTCAAATATAAAACCAATGATGGAATGTAAAACTATAAAAAATGCATTCGACATAATTAGTTATTAACAATACAATTTTGCGGTTGTATTTTAGATTGATAAAGAACCTCTATAACATGTCACTTTTTTGGAATGTTTCTAGTATTATTGTGCACTATTATGTAGAATTGGGTTTCAATATACCATGCTGGATATGCGTATATTATTGTAGGAATTTGTAATTGTAAATTATTAAACTTTTGAAGTTATATTATATGTGTTTCTCAAAACTATATCATAATCAATTTCAATAAAAATATATAATAATATTGTGTCTCACTCTGGGCAAAAATACATTGGTACATGTCATGAATTTTTCTATGACCATTTTCTAATAGGTGATATAGTTATTGAATTAAATACCACTAAACAGCTTTTTGGTGATATATTTACCAAAGTAATTAATATTAAGAGAATAATCTATATTAGGCATTACCTTTGATTGATAAATTTTCTCATATACTTGTATTTCATAGAACATTTAATTTCATATGGGGTTAAGAAACAATGTAGAATTGATAAATTTGGTTATATACCATTCTATTTATATAGTTGGTGAGATATCAATAGTATTCTACTATGGCTCACTATATGTGTCTAGATTCTATTTTCATGCTTCCCATTGATTACAGCCAGAACATAAAACTATGGATTTCAACCATTTCATACTATTATGGGAAGAACCCCATTAAGAAATAATGCACATATTATTCCATTATAAGAAATATTGTAACTAATTTTCTCATAAAGTTATTATGGTCTACGTTTCATTCATATTAAAATCCTTTAATGTCTCTAAATTTTTATTGCACCCAATTTATAAAAGAAATTATATTCAGAATATAATTATTTTTTCACAGACACCCTCAAAAACTATTCATTTATCTCATGAAACCATTAACCATGATCTTATACCCTCATGCATCACAACTTAGATGAAATAAATATATCCAACAAAACATTTGGAACATTGTATGATTCACAACCACATAAAAATCAAATGGTGAATGTATTCATTATGTTGATTTATTAGAACATATTCTTTATTCCCCAGATATAGTTCAAATAAATGTGATATATTATGTTTTTAAGAAACTCAATATATCACATGTTTGGAAAATCAATTCAGAATAAGTAAAGGATATGTGATTTTTCATTAATGTTTGACCATTATATTCAGTATTAGTTTAGAATTTCAATATTTTTTCATGTTTTATTTTTTTGAAAAGAAATATTTTTTATAATTTTGGAGTATGAAATTGTGTTTCTTATAATATAATATATTTTTTATATTATTAAGATATCCAAATAATTTAATTTTTAAGGATTATCCTAGTACATATCCAATTGAACATTCATATTTTTTCATTTAAGATGATCTTCTAAAAAATATTAGAGATGAAACTGTGAAAATTCCAAAGAAAATAATACTTTATGTAAAATTTAAATTTCATTTCATGTTTACACAACACATGTTGTGGTTTAGGATGGATTATATAGGATTATAACCTACCAAATTTTAATTATCTAATATCTTATGAGAGTTTCAGTCAAAATAATGCTGTGTAGAATTGTAATCATTCACACCATCGAGTTATGGAATACAATATCAATGTCCAATTCCCTTTTTATAATAAATTAATTAAATTAATTTTGGAATCATTATGACTAATTTTATAATGGAAATTAAATGTAACTGAATATGATAGTTTATGTTATATATATGCAACCTATAAAAGAATAAATTTAAATTGGAACACTTGGTTAAATAAAGGGTAAGTAGATAGTTGGATAATTTTGGAGTTATATAACACTTGAGAGAACCATTATAGGATTATATATTTTAATGTTTATTTAGTATATGTAGATGATATTTTTTTCTACTCTTATGATGATGATTTAGTTAATTCAAGTGATAAAGATGATTAAGATGACCCTATATCCAGTACATGAGGAGGAAGTTTGTCTAGAGGTTGTTGTAACTCCTATATTGCAAAGGTATTGACCTCCTCCTCCTTTACACAAACTAAAAACTTTACGTGAGATGATCTATAGTACTTTAAGAACATTCAATTAAATTATAATTGTGTATTTCTCAGTATTTTTTTTTGCATAATCATATCATGGAAGATGATATTTCCTTAAATTTATAGTTGGTGCTAGGAAATATCTGTACTAATCTATATGCAATGAATGGAAATTAATAAATGGGGAAAAGTATGTTTGATGACTATAATGGGTTAAAGAACAAAACATTGTAGGACATGGTCATCAAACTTGCTAAATTTTTTTTGTTAGTTTTGGGAAGAATCAATAACCTATCTATAATTATTTCCTCTTCTACATGATCCCAACAGTCTTTCGTACCTTCTTTTGTTGATGATTATTTGATCATAACTATTATTTTGGAGGACATATAGGCTATACATGATGATTTTCATACATTTAATGTGGATTTTTATACAAATATAATATCTCATAGTGAAAATATATATAAATTTTATGTGAATATTTTAATAATGTATAAAATTATAGCATAACCATAACCAAATCTCTTTATTACTATCGGACTATTATTATTACCAAACATGATCATAATCCTCATTTAATCCCTTTATCTAAATATATAAGGTTTCATCCAATATTTGGGGACATAAAACGTAATGTATGTAAGATAGAAGTATTAACCCATAGATAATGCTATTTACAGAAGGAAAAACACATATAATTAAGGTAATGGGGAATAGTTGATGGGGAATTAAATAGTTTACAGAGCTGATGGGACCCTTCATCTACACCATCTTGATATAATGGCATTTCACATGAAAGCATTACATTAATAGCTATGGTCTCTACCCCTATTTTATCATGTCTACATACCAAATCCATTGTAGTTAGTCATTTTATTCATACTTTTATGAATATGTGGTAATTGATAATTGTCACCTCTACAAATATGTTCATAACTACTACACATCCTTCTCCCCTGTCCTAAAATAATTAAAATTGTAAATAGAAAATACAATGTTTTAATTAGCACACTCTCTGATGAGAATTCAACATACATTGACTAGGGTTTTATTAATCAAATAATCTATTTGTATTCTTAATGATGCAACTAAATAGATTTTATATTTATATTCTGATGGGCTGTTTGATCACTGTGTAGGGAGTGGTAAATTAATGGTTTATTTTTATGAATCAAATTTACATCAAATATAATCTCTCAATATTTTTATGTTAATCATTTAATTAAATACTATATCTCAATCTCACATCATGTATCATAGTAGTAATAAATACATAGATTCAGACAATATTTTAATCTTTTTAGTAGAAATCGTAATCCTTGCTGAAAATTTTTATTCTCTATGGTTACAGATTCTTTATTAACTCCATAGGTGAATAAAATTATTTTGACACCAGTAGAGAGATTAAATTTTCTTTTGGATCCAAACAAAAAAATTATTGCTCAAACTATTACAGAGTGACATTTTTTTGGGTTTATACTAGAATACCTAATTATATCTATGCACAGAAAATAAGTATTAATCTCAAATAATGGAGTCATCCATTTTATGATGGTTCTTTGATATTACTCTATTATTTATAATAAATTACTTTCACAAGTACATATTAATGTACCATCAAATAAAACATGTTATGTTAGTTGATATTGTTCAATAATTCTGATAAACTATAACGTCCATTTTGCGTAGTGAAAAAATGATAAGGTTGATTATTCCCTCTATTGATGTCCGTAAATCTTTATGATGTTTAAATGAAATGAAAATTATAATTCAATTATATTTTAAAATATTAATACCTAAGAAACAATAAATTAACTAATAGTCATAAAATAGACATAATTTATTGATGAGTGATGCATAAAATCAAAAATCCATGTTTTATGTATCACAATGTTGGTATATACGAATTAAATCATGCTTGAACCACATTCTCCTTCACCTTTAAAGATACAAATACTTCACATAAGTATCATTAATTCATTTTTTTCAAATAGATCTATATTATGATGTTCTTTCTCTAAGGACAGAGTATAATACACATTCCATCTTCTAATATCTATTATTTATGATTAGTTCATATGTATCATGCCTATAATTCCTATATCACACATGATGTAGAGTAGAATAACCGTCATGAATGTTTATCATAATATCAATGAGTCTTAGTAGGCTCAAGATTTATTCACTAGTCATATTGGAATACATTCATCATGATGATATGAGTTCATCCATGTCAATCCTATTTGAACTAGATATGAATTCTTCTCTTTGAAATCCATCATTTAAACAATAGTTTCTATTTCTCGTTGTGAAATCCAGGTGAATAATACTTTTCACACGGAAATGATTTAAATATGTTGACCTATTTCTTCATGAGTATACTTCAGTAGTGTAGAACACATATTAGTGGAACAATATTTTCATTCTTCTCCATTTCATTAATCTTATCAAATGAAAAAATACTCTTCACAAAACATAATATTATGGAGGCTCTATATTATTTATAAAATAATAGAATTCCTCCAAAAATAGACATCATCTATCAAATGGAATTCTGTTTTTTATAGGATGATCTATCAAAAAATTATACACCATCCAAGAATCTATGTTTTAATCCTTGCGTTTAATCCTTTACCTATCTGGAGGAGTTCAATATTTTCTCAAATAGATGGCACATTCCCCAGTGTTATTATTCAAAAGTCCACAATATCTTCAATTCTAATGAGCTAACAACATCTATGTGATGAGGATCACATTCTCCTTATTTAAATATGCCGAGATTTGTGAATAGGGATTAGTCATTTTAGCATCCTCCGGAAACATTTTTTGTTGTTGAAAAAATGTCCTCTTCTTTGAGATATCGTATGCATGGGAAGAGTAGTTGCATGTATAATGATTTGAACTATCATAAAATCAATGTATTGGATTGATAATCACCATCATAGCCTCAGGTCTATAACCATTCATTTTTCATGAACTCTAGTAATTAATATTACTAACGATGGTTGGGAGTATGAAGACAATGAATCATTTTAATTAGACAACCAATATCAAACATGTTGATCTGATTAAACAACCTTGTTAATGTTCGAAATTTTAAATGTATAAGGAATAAGATCCTACCTTGGCTTTTCTAAAAATGGTTTCTCAATTTAGTTTACCTTTTGTTTATCAATCATGTAGTGAGCCTTGCACAATCGAGTTAGCTCCATGGTTGGCGCCTAGATAGACTACACTTCACACCCACTATAACTACAAACATGTTACAGTCTTTGGGAACTCATACATGCTAATGGAAACACTAATATATCCTTAGGGAATGATATTCATAACCTATACATAGAACTATTTACCACCATATTCAGCCTCTTTTCCATGGCTCCCATATAGTGGTTTATACTTTTTTCCCCTAATGGGTTTTTGAGGGATAAACATTGTGGGATCCCTAAGTAAACCTATAATATCATATGAATCCCATGGAAATGTATATTCTAAATCATGAATACTCTTTCCAATATTACTATCCACTTATCAATCTAGTAATATTCATCCTCATTTATTTAAAATTTTATTTTCCACAGAAACAGACATTATAATTTTTTTATGATGATATATATTTCATTAGAAAAAATACAATTTTTTTATCTAATGTGAATCCACAAGAGGCTCAGCCCAGTTTTTGAGGAATCTGAAGTTCATCCAGGCAACCCGAGATAAAATCCATGCAGAGTCACCTTTTCTGGGAGTAATGTAGTTGTACTATAGTGGAAACTATGTAGAACTATTGAGGATATATAGTGGGCACTAATGTAGGTATTGTGGCTGGCAATATTTGGCACTGTATAATCCATGAAATTTTCCCCTTGTGGCCTTGGGGCCACCAATTTGGATCCCGAGTACTTTAAGGCCTTCGGGCCACCCAATACATCAGGTCAATAAGGCATTCATGCCTCCTCAAGGCCTTAGGGCCACCTTGAGGGCAGATAAAACCCATACAACTTATAAGGAAAAATCTCTATAAAGAGGATGAGAAAAGAGCTTTCACCATAGTAGAATCTACATGGATTGGAAGAATCGGTGGGTATGGAACATCCCATCAGGACAAGCCTATTCATTCATGGGATAGCCAAGCTGAACAATAATGGGAATGTGTAGATATGATTTCACGTTGATGATGCTGGGGAGGAGCAGATCCATGTAGTCAGTCTGGGTTGTATGTAATATTTGAATCCTACATACAATGAATTTTTCTAAGGAGTATGGGCTATGTAATACATATTACTAAAAGACATGTAATGTTTCCACCCCACCCCTTGGAATGTGTATTATAAAAAATCAATAAAAATTGATGTCCTTTGGGCCATTGGATGGATATCTAAGTTGATCAATCCACAGCACATGACATTAAGAGATAATTGTCTACATAGAAAAAATTACATTATGAAGGATGTTATTTCCCAATAATAATATTCAATTCAATTAATTTAATTTATAACAATTCCATTATAGTAATAACTACTCATGAGCACCTAAAAAACAAATAATTATATATCATTAACAACAAATCCATCATTATACCAAAAACCTCTCCCATTGTATTTTGTTTTCAATCCTTCTTGGTAGCACAATTCAATAGTAAATTTGATTTCTCAAATATCTCTAGCCATACATGAAATAAAATGTGAAGGAAATGTGAGGGGTTTATAAAAAACAAGTTATCTTCCCTCCCAATATTATTTCATAAAAACATTTGAGGGAGGGATGATATATCATAGTTTTTTATAGAAACAAGGCTTTAATTAATCACATATCTCAATAGACACATCAAAATGAATAATTGGAAAGATAAATACCCCCTTTATATTATCATTTCATTAACCAATCACTCCCTATTAATTTATATGTTAGAAACAAATGTGAATTATAGTTGGATGTATGATTAGAATAATTAAAACATGAGGTTTGTAATCTATTTAAAATTTCTAGAATCATTCTCAAAATTACTCCACCTTATGGTATTCACAGAATTCTCTATATTTTACAGTTGTGATAGCCACAAAATGCTCCATTATTTATATCATTTTATGATTAAATACACATAAAATAACCCATAATTAAGAAGGGAACTCATTGTTAATCATAAACAACATTCATATTTTTAGATTACTATCATGATAAGCCATTGTTTTATTCCATACACATCATGATAATTATTTAGTGTATTAATATTTTTTATTATAGTCTCATATATTTTACTATAATATATATTACCTTGACATTATATATTGTTTCAAATATCATTTCCAACTAATTCCTTCCAATTTTCCTATATTTAATTGTTTATAATTTCTCATAAACATCTAAATCAAATTCCATGAAAATTTTTATATAAATTTTTAATTCAAGATGATATCATTATCAAAAGTGTATTCAGTTTTTATTAAATACAATTTTTCAACATCAACAAGATAAAATTCCTCCTTAAAATTTTTAGTTCTTACTTTAATATTTCAATGCTCATGATTTATTATTTTCTCCATGAATTGATTAATATATCTAATGAATAACTCTATTTCTTGTTTCTTATTCCTCACATTTTCTCTCTTTTATAATCATTATCACTATATCTTGATGAATCATGCATTTTAATTACATTATAAATCAATTAAATTTCATTATTGGAAGAAAAAAATATAAATTTCGCACGATTTCTCATAATATTTCACTTCGTTTTTTTAATTATCCTTATTATTATTATTATAAAATATTTAGGGTATCTCTCCCAATATAAATATTTTTCTTAATCTCATTGTTCGATAAACTTCTTTGATAACTTGGAGATATTAACAATCCCACCATAGGTAAAAACCCATGGTTGTTGTTTATTATTTCTTTTCCAAATTATATTATTAAAACCATTTGAAAAAATTGAATCAATGAGATGGAAATATTTTTCACTCTCATCAATTTCTTAAATATCAATATTCTTCATCCACTTCAACTATCACATTATGTTTTCTTAATTCATCAAATTCATTTTATAAATCATTATTCTTCTTGAAAGCTATTATTTTTCTCACCTCAAAAGATATAATTTTTTTTCTAGTATATCCAGAAATGATTCATATCATTCTTATAGGTCTAAAAAATTTGATTCAAAATTATGTAGAAAACTCCTTGTCAATTTCACGATATTTATCAAATCATCTTGATTCTCACCATATCCCCAGATATTTTTCACAATATAATTTTTCTTATTAAAATATTCCTCAATAGTCTCATAATGTAAAATATTTATATACTACAATGTGAACCTATATATATGATGATAGGCCACTTTATCTTTTAGATTACATTTATTTTCACTCATCAATTTATCCCAAATATCTTCGGATCTTTGGAGACCCATCACCATTGTATAGACCATCTATGATAGAGCCATTAAGATAGAATTTTGATAATTTACATATACCATGATATTTATATTATCACATTGTGTCACAAAGAAATCATCAGTAATGGGTAGAAAATCCACTTATGATTTATCTGTTACCTCAAAGACAAGGCACTAGAGGTAGGGTTACATTATTTTTCTCAAACTATCATAATCATTCAATCAAAATTTGGAACACCTTAGATGTAGATATAACTAAGAGTATCGATATTTTATACATCTTCATGGATCATTACAGGGTCGATTCCCTATATATCTATTTGAAATGGCATATCCCAGATTGGCCTCTAAGAGTGGAGGGTTGAATCCATAGTTTAATATTAATAATTCATTTTCATTCATATTCATCCTATGGAACATATTAATGATCTTATTTTAAAAAATATTTACTCTCAATGTAAAATAATATTTCATTATAATAATAGATTGATTAAATCCCAATGTATTATCAATTGTTTAGTAGAAATATTTCTCTGTTTTGAAATAGATAATTTCCTTATTTACAAATATTTTACTATCTCCTTAATTAAAAACAATTTATTCACCACAAACTAGGAGCCAACATTTTCTTTTGGATCTAAATAAAATCATCTTTCATTGGGTCCAACCACAACGAAATATTTTCACAGGGATCCTACCTGATGAACTCAAATACTCCGAACACCAATTAGATGAATTTCTTTAAATTCCTGGTTGTATCTAATATAAGAATATTCACAAATCTTCCTTTATATGATTTTACAACATATATTTCTCGTATATGTTTTTGAGTACATTCAGGAAAAACCTGTCGAGTCCACTTGTATTTTTAAATAATTATAATAACCTATGATGACACGTTTTAATAGAAGAATGATGTTTTGGATGATTCTATCTTCTAATTAATTCTAGGACCCACTATTATGGGTTAATGAAATGAAAAAAAATTGTCAATTATATAATTACTGAATAATTCTTTCACAACCTCAAAATAATTAAAACTCTCAAAATTCACTTAACAATTTGATATGTACTACATGGGATCTAAAATCCTTTCTGTAGGTATCTCTTGTTTGGTACGTATCCATGTAATCTTGATTGCACCATGTACAAATTATTCTTTCAATATTCATTTACTTGACTTTTGTCTCATGAAAGTATGTTATCACAAGAATGTGTATTGATTTTTACATCATGAAAGAGTTTTTTTAATACACAATCTTATTTATAATATATCATGATTCGGTTTACTGAATATTTATCATGAATATGATAGAACAGTTTTTGAATATGTAACACAAATTTTTCTTTTTTAAGTGTAACAAAATATCAATGACGTATTTTTGAGAACTGGTTTTTGGAATAGGTTGTAGAATATCACTATATTCACATGGATATTTTCACAACCATATCAAACGAAATTGGTCACGGGAGAAACAATCTTTTGTAAAATCCTTCATTAACACCATGGTTCCCTGTCTTCATTTCAAAAAATTGGGGAATTACATATTTTGACTTAACTCGATTGGTTCATGGAAAACATTTTCATCAGGAAGATACATTATAGTGTTATGAACATGTTGAATACCCATAAGATTTCAACTTATACGTCACATTAATATTATCATGATGATGTATTATCGTCTTGAATAATAAGATCATAGTAGATTTGTTTTATTTAATTAATAATACAACTTATAAATGAAAAAAATATCTCCCATCAATCATGTCTCGTTATATATATTCATTTCCCTCCTCTAAATATGTTACATAGAGGACACTAAGTAATAAAAAATATGATGAATATTTTATCTATATGGGATGTATTGGATTTTATAAAATATAATGTACATTGGAATTTATTATTTTTGTGTTATTGATATCATTTTTTATTGGGATATCTTCATTTGCATGGGATGTGGATCTACTGCTCTTCATTTATCCAAGATTAAAATTTCCTATACTGATATGTCATTCGAGAACCCTCTCGCAACTACATTTATAATTTGAGAGATTTCTATTTCACACCATTATCATATTCTTGCAAATAATAATTACATTTATGATGATTCATTGAGTCATAGACTCGACATCATTGTCTCATAATAACAATCATAACCTCAGGTCAATCATATTGAGTTCAATAATTTTCTCTAGTAAATAGCATCACAAATTATGGTCATGGCCATGAAGATAATGACCCATTGGATTGGATTCCTAAGATATAGTATATATATCATATTATACATACATTTTAATTTCTATAATTTTATATCATGGAGGAACAACATTTATTTGGGGCTTATCCGACATTAATTCATCAAATGCCCTCCGCATTATTTTATTAATTAAGCTATGAGCACTGTACTTTAAATATGGAATTAGTGTTAGTATTGGAATACACATCACATTATTCCATAATGGTACATGAACATGTCACATTTCACTAACACTATTTTGAGATATTCAAAAAATCTAAGAATGATGTCGGGTGTGATAGGTCTGCCTTATATGAGGGCCTTCCAATGGGAATGAGTTACCTCCATGGGTTGGTTTAATTTGTAATTCCATCTCACAAAAAATTATATTTTAAGTGTATAATTCTGATTTCCTAAATTCTAAATTACTTTTCATATATCATCTCATCTTCCTCATGTATTACTAATTTTTTTACATAGAGTATTAAATAAGTATTCTCTTTTTGAAAATCAATTTTTTAATGGAAAACACTGTGTTTTTCATTCCGATGAACTATATACATAACACAATCATTTATGAAATAAATATCATCCCAAACAATCATCATATTACCAAGGATAAGTATACATTCAAGAAATATAATTCCATTAGATAAATCTATAACAATTATATCAGAACAAGATGTTATCATTGTCATCCTAGGAAACCAATATTTTCATATCATTGAAAAAAACTCATTATTGTGCCGAAAAACTATTATTATAATATAAACACAATATGTTAACTTGTATTTAAATTTATACATTTTCTCTTCCCTATATATATTTAATAATCCTATAACATGATAAATTAAATTTTATTGGATAAATAATGTGGACAAGTATGTTTCTAGAGACCACATTATGGAATTTTATATTTTGAATGACAAATGTTATTTTGAAAGATATAAAATATTAATAAAATAATTTAATTAATAGAAAAATAGTATTTTTTAATTTCATTTTTAACCATGTTGTATGATCAAAATATTGATTTATATTTTTATCTCAGTCCAAGACATTCGATATTTTTATACTCAAATATCGTGTTTCAATAAATAATGTTTACATTAGACCTATGTTTGTATTTTAATGTATTAACCCTTATATATCTATTCTTCATATTATTTCATGTTTACATAATATTATTAGTACCATAGAATGCTCATTAGGAAAATGATTATACTCTTAAGGATGCTCTATGCATCATTATTGAAGTTGTAATCCACCCCAAAATAAGCTTTTTCTTTTTCAGTTAATATTAACATAATTATATTTTCAACATACTAAAGGATTTTCATTAAATTTTTTAAGATGTAAAGATTATTGTTTACCCTTTTGAAAAAATATTCATTCAATTAGAAAATAATTATAATACATGGGTTGACTTTACATATGAATCGTTTTACCTTTATGTGTCATATAAAATAATCAATTTACCTTTATCATATTTTTTCATTAACAAGGGATTTGAATAATTTAATTTTTCATTACCCAGCTATCATCTCACCCTTATAAAGGATATGAAAAATTGTATTTACACTTATGCATGGTATAGAAAAAATTATACTTAATGTTTATAGGGATAGCGCTAGTCTAAATTTTTTACAGACAACTATAAAATTCTACAACTAGTAAAAAATTCAACAACAAAAAGTGTTTTAGCTACTACCATATTATTTATTCTAGGATTAGTAGTCCATGTATTTTTATAGTGAATCTATTCTAGCACCAAATCTATTATTATTCCATTATATCATATTCTAATAAACAAATGGATTTTTTTAGTGAGGAGTCATAACATTCGGTAATTAGAACATTCAACAACTATATAAATTATTCTTCTCCCATGATCTGACTGATACAATTATAGATGACAAGCTATATCTAGAGGCGTTTTTATATCTCCAATAAAATATTCCTTTAGAATGTTTGGATTTTTATAATATACTTTGATGTTTTTAAATCTAGATGAAATCATATTACCATGGATATCATAAAGAAATACAAATTAAATTCTATAATTTCTAGTATATGTAATTTAATGCTTGATCGATAAACATGGATATATGAATGAGTATTCTTAAAAAAAATACAGGGTGTCATGAATGATTATTATTATTTTTCAACATATCTGCTCAATATGATGAATTATTTAATTTTTTATTTTATTTAAATTGAAAATATTATATTATAAAAATAAATAATACCACATGAAAATTTATGAATATTTTGTTGGATTATATGTTAATTTATACTAAATTATTAATTTGTGCTCATCAGTGCCTTAAAAATATATAGATGATTTTAGAATGATTCATATGAATGTAAATTTGTCACACATATTTAATATCCTTTATAAGATCATTTGAATAAATTTCACGGTAAAATATAAGGGGAACCCATTAGATAGTGGAGAAAATTATCAACCATATACTTCTTGATGTGAGAATTAACAACAAATAATTTATATATTCAATAATTATTCATATATATATATTTTTACATTTGATTCATTCATATATTACAATGTACTAAAAATAGTGAAATCTATTGCATTGTATTGGAGATTACTAGATACTCTCTTTGATTTATTTTACACATGACATCCAAATACGAACTATGGAAGATGATATGTGTATCCTAGACTTCCATGTGTTTATTAAAATCTAAAAAGTCAATATAGGTTTTGAATTATTAATATTATTTTTGAAAAACTTGTCAATGATTTTTTACTAAGTTCATCGGACTATGTCTTGGCGGGATACATAACCTATTGTTTCAAATTCCACTATGTTTTTTCTAAATTTTTTTATACCATTAAAAAAAAAACGATTAATTTCTCAAATAATATATATAAAAATAATACTATATTGGTTAGATTTAATTATTCTGTAATATAATGTGTTTGGCATGTCATGATTTCAAAATTTAAAGTGATTTTATAATATATTTTATAGGAATGTGGTCAAGAAACATAGAAACAATTCAAAATTTTTAAATTATATATTACTAATATTTTAGTTAAATGGGATGATATATTTGTAAAAAAAGTGATTTAGTATAAGTTGTTTTCAAATTTATATTATAATTGGAAACTGATTTCACACAACAATTTAGTTTTCCATTTGTAAAAATATCTATGAAACACCAGCACATGTATTTTATTAATAATTATTTTTAATAATATAAGGATAGTTATTGGTGGGATAATAATTATTATTATGAGATTTTATTTAATTAATTTTTTCCTAGAATAAGAACATGCTATTTTTAGCACTTAATATTTCATAATCTAGAAATAAAAAAAGGATATAGATTAACTTGTAGAACATAAATTTTTATTTCCATTTCCATGGAAATTAATATTTTATCACAAAGAGTGGTTATTTTTTACACCATAAATTGGAATATAATAATTTACATGGAAAATAGTTTGAAATATATCTGTTATAAATTATATTAAAAAAAATATCTAATTTTTCATTGGTAATTTTAAATAATAAGGATTCTTTTTTATTTTATGCTTGTCATAATTTAGTTCCTTTAAATTTAAATAATATAAGTAACATCATCTTGCATGTTCCATGTTAATTTTATATATATAACAAGTATTTATATTATACGTAATTTGAAACATACAATAATTATCAAATTTAATAATTTTTTTTATAATTTAATTATTTATTGAATTTAATTCATGAAAATATTTAACAATATCGATAATTATGATCATCATTGTTTTAATAAAATAACATGTTGAAATATATTTAATACCATTGGTAAAATATTACAATAATGGAATTTAATTATTTATAACATGAATAAGATACTAAGATATGATTAACAGTTTGATTATTAGATCAAATTGAAAATATATAATTACATTCTATAAAATAATGAATATTATTTTAGAAAATATTCATTAAAGTAAAAATTTTAATTTAGTTCCTTCATATAGTAATTATTTGAGAAGAAAAATATTATTTCATTTTATAGTGCTGAAATGATTAAATACTATTGATGATAATTTTATTATAATTAAATATAATAGAAAACATAATTGGTGGATCATCATTTGCTAATGATAATTTACATTTTTTCTGGTAATTAAATAAATTATTGGGACATTAGGGTCGAATATGCTTCATGATTCCTCTAGATATAAACTTGATAATGTTATATCATCTTTTCTGTAATTTTTTTTATTTTTGTTTAGCATGGATGAATGCATGAAATGGTAAATAACAGTACTTCAATTTTTTTATTAGTTACAAAATATTATATAAGAAGAACAATTACATATCACCAAGGTAGTGTTGCATTTAATAAATAATTATTTTGGAATGTTACATTGATTATATTGATTTAAAGATACTGAAATGGGTTGTTTAATGCATAGAAACTTGTAAAAAATATTCTAATTAATTAATGATAGAATTATTATGTTTTTTTCATAATGGGAAATTGATCAAATATAATTGAGAACATTCTCAATTAGGGGGGGGGAGGTCGTGACATAATTATATGGCCACATATTGATATAATTTTTTATATATAACAATACATTTAATATATTTTTATATTATATAGATATAGTTCCATGTTGTGGTGGGTTGATAATTGAATGTAATTTGGAAACATAGTGCTAGTTAGAAAGATGATATTTTAACTTGGTACATATTATGGTGATGATGAATGAATGAGCAGATATATATGATTTCTTATTTGATGGTGTTGGATACTTGTGAATTTGAAGTTAGTTTACTTTGGGTATTGATTATTGATGCGTATTTGTTGCACTATTCATAAATAATGGCCAATTTTTTGTTGTTATTTGTGTGATTAGTTTAAAACACTGGGTTTTAGTTTATTGATATTAATTATGAGTGACTATTTTCAGGTTTATATTTAGTTAGTTCAAAAATTTCAGGAATTTTTTTAATTTTGAATTAATTAATAAAAGAATTTGGGTGGTTTTTTATTTCGTAATTTTAATGATGTGAAATCAAAAAATAATATAAAATAAAAAATAGTAAAATAATATCTTTTAATTGATTAATAAAATTTTAATTTGGGAATGAAAATAGAATATTTTATGTTTTCAGAGAATAAATTATTTAATATTAAACATGAAGATAATTTGATTATTTTTTTCTAGAACATCATGATGGAAGCTCGGTGTCATATTTGATGATCGTGGAATAATAGTATATGAATAAGTAGTATTTTTTTGTTTTAATATGTGTAATATATATTTTGTTTTCTTGTTCATCATCACAGGTCCCACATATCACTCTAATCGATAACAATAGTATCTTTGGGTATTTTCCCGAACAACCATGTTATTGAGGAACGAAATGACTGACCACCCTCTAACCCACACATTGCCTATAACTATATGAATATGTTAATGTATAACCTATGTGAATGGTGAGTTACAATACATTTGAGTTGCAGGATATGATGGATTGTGGTCATAATACATTCATATATCTGGATTTGGTGGCATTGACATCCCTTGTATCTACTTGCATGAGTTGTGATGACATTAGAAATAATTCATTTACATGGGTTGTAGTGGCATCTTTATATAACATTTTCTATATAGTGTATTTTGTTTATGATGAGATAGATATGTGGGATGAATCCAATATGGAATATTGGGCCATTCATGGGACTATGGTATGTTAGTATGATACCAAACTCAAATAAGGCATGTCTTGGTTTATAAATGGGACAGAAACTCACGAAATTTGGAAATGGGAGGTAAATTAAGGGAATCAAGGGGAAAGTGTACATTGAGTTCCCATTTCTGTATATATATATATATATGTCTTATCAAAAAATATTACTACTATATGATATTTGGTTAGTGAGTCATAGTGGAGATGAGAAAGGTATTGTTTACTTTTTTTGGTGAAGAATTGTGCATATTTTATTATTCCCTTAACATTAGTATGTTGAAGTCACAATTTTTCAATGGTTTTTCAGATATGATCATATTGTGTATATATTTTATACCAAACCAATATATATATATATATATATATATATATCTTTTAGTTGATATTCTTCAGGTTCATAACCAATTTTGAAATTACTAATAGTATAATTTGTTCAGGAGTTGTTTGAGATTCATGACCAATCATGGGTATTTTAACTGCTTTTCGTATAATATGAGTTTTATGATGTTTTTAGGAAAAACATCATGTACTATGATTGTTTCTATATAAATTATGTATATATTATTTTTAGTGTATTATTTATATCATCTCTTACATATCAAATAATACTGACTGTAATGCCTCTATTGTGAGTTTTTACACCTGTGTCAATCATCAACAACCACTGAACTATTTTGTGTGGCCTTTACAGATCATTATTTCTCAATATCCAATACCATCCAAAGTGGGGTATGTTTTGAGGGAGGCGTTAATGATATATTATTATCCAAGGTGATGGTTTAATAGATAGGATATTGTTTTTTGTCTTGTAATGGTGTGGGTGTTTGGTATAGTGGGGAAACAATATCAGCCATGCAGAGTAAATTCTACAACTAATGGATACTAACTATGAAATTGGATTTTAGTTTCCAAATTTATTTTATATAAGGACCTTAAAATCCACTATAAATTATAACTGAACGGATGCATCATGTGGGCTAGAGACCTTTTAAAGGATCACGCGTAATGCTTTCATGTACATGTATTTGAACTTGTTTGAAAAATGTAACGAGTTTGCAATTAATTAACTAACTAACCATAAATACAAATAAATCTCATGGTTTATGAGAAACAATTATTTTTATCTTATATGGGTGGGTCCCAGTTTGTATTCATTTCAGGTAGTTTCTATTTATGTTGTACTATATAATTTAAAAAGCAACTGGAATGGGGAATAATTTTACTATTCATGTATAAAACACTTCAACGATCCTCGATAAATGTTATTTTTAAGTATAAGGGAACCATTTTAAATCATTGGATGGTGGATTGTTTTTAGGAGGTCGAGATAACCATTATTTAGATTCATTCATATGTTACAACTGGGTTACATTGATTGGAAAACATTTTATGTTTCCTCGTAGTTGTACTAGTTATTATAATACTGGCTTTAAAAGAAGTTTATTATATTTAATAGGAAGGTATGAGAATATTTATAATGGAATCATACATTCTTTACCTAAAATTTAATTGTTTTCTATTGTGATTCTTTGACCTCACATTGAAATTTCAATGATATGTTGGTGATTTTTGGTGATACATTTGAATTTCCTAGTCGAGCAACAAACCATTATACTATTGTCACCATGATCTAAATTTGAATTATTTTCCTCAATTATTTATTTCAATACTTTTGGTATTTTTTCATATAACCTCAATGTTCCCATGATTGATTCCCAACAATTAAATCATTATGACACTATTTATTTACCAAATGATCTTCTTGTTTACATCCCAAAATTATTTCACTATAATGATTGTTTATATAGTTTATTCCTCAGTACTTGAGATGGTATATAGATATCTTCTTGGGAATGTATTTATATGTCCATTTTTATATCATTAATTAATTATCCCCTTGGTCCAAGTGTGTTGGAAATTATTTCTAGGAAAATGAGTTATTATTTTTTCCCCTATTTGAATCAATATAATAATCACTCAGTTTATGTTATATGGGCCATGATTTAGAGAAAATAATACTTCATGTTTTGACATTAATTTATTTTATTCAATGTATTATATTCATTCCCCTATTTTATTTGGTTTAAATTCATATATGTTTTCATTTCTGTACATGAATCTCTATATCATTCAATTGTTATTTTTTGTTCATACAAACCTAAAGGTAATCTCTATTCGGAATTTAATATGTGAATAGTTCATGAGAATATTATCTGAGGGAACCCATAAGAAATCCTTACAAGATTCATTATAATCCTATGTGTGTGAGTTGGTAAAGCCTATGTTGGATAATATCATGGGTCAGTTGATAACTACATTTTATTTTCATGGTTTCAGAATATGTATTGATATTATTGAATGTTAATGTGCTTGTTCAGGGATTTTAAGTAGATTAAATTAAAATTAGTTAAATGTAAAGGCATGGACTAATGGTAAATTGTAATGTGCTTGGTAGTACCATGTTAGTTTATTAGAAATAATTTTTAGAAACCATGTAACATAATATATGTATTTTTATATTTTATTTATCAGAAGAAGAAAAAATATAGTAGTATACATCATAATCAGAGTTTAGTAGATGGATTATTGAATATTTACCTATTTAAAAAAATGGATTTAAAATAAGAATTTAATTGTTTTCTAACAAAAAAATATTTTAAATACCAAATAATTTGTGAATTTTTTTTATCATCATGCTTTTGTATTTTAACATTATTTAATGTCAATTGTAGTGTTGCAGGTCTATAAAGTGAGGAATTATTTATAATACATATTTATTTTGTATCTCTGTAATCGAAAAATTAATAATGATTTTTCTATGTTTATATCTATTATTTGTAATAAATTATTTTGATATCAAAATAAATTATAATAAAGAATATATAGAATTGAATTTTTATAAATTTTCAGAGAGAGAATTTTAAATCACATACATAATGTTATTTTCTCCAACATGATGTTTTATGTACTCTATTTAAGTAAATGAATTTTAATTTAATATAAATTCATTTCAGTAATTTTTTTTTGTATTTTTGTGTTAATTTTTTGATGGTTATATATATTATTTTTTTTTCTTTTTTGGATGTTTTTGTGGAACTTTTTTTTATCTAACCTAACATGAGAATGAAATTCACATATATATACTTAATATGCCAAATTTTACGTTTGATAAATTTTTTGGATGATGTGTCTAATTTTAGGGTTTCTTATTTGATTTGTTTTTCTCCTTGAATTATTTTTTTTGAAATTAACTTGTTCATTTTTTGTAGGTATATCCCATCTGATATAGTTATAGCTTTGTTTTGATAATAATTTTTTGTTATATTATTTATTTATCTATAAATGTTTTTGTCAAATTCAAAATATAGTAATAATATTCATTGGTACCTCATTATCTGTATTATTTATAAGAGATCCATTTCTCCCCCTTTTTCACATTGTCTTCATTATATATTATGGTAATTCTTTTATAGTAATTTAATGTAATGGTTTGAGATATTCTTGATTAATATTTTTTCATTATGGAATGTCTAAGAGTTTTGAAGTGGTTTACATATTTTTAAAATTGGAATTAATATGGTTTTGAAAATTATTAATTCAATTAATATTTAAAATGTTTATTTAGGAAAATAATTTCTATGTAATTATAAGGACTAAAATATTCGAAATGTTATTTTGGATTTTTGAAAGGATATTAATTCCATCTCATAAGTATTTATATGTTTGTATTAGAGTGAATTAAATATTTTTTGATGTATTTTTACTATTATGAATGATAGTATGTGTAATGGTATATGTATTTCTATTAATTAAGATTTAATATAAGTCATCTCCTATGTAATGGTTTCATAAATTTATAGAGCTTCCATAGAGGTAAATCAAATTTTTTCTAGATTTGTGTAACCATAATTCCAATTTTCTTCTCTGTGTGTAATGGAAACCACAATCCTATATATTATAAATAATTGTTTCTATATAATACAATAATGTTACTATGTGGTTTTTGATACCTATGTTAGAGTAAATTATGAATCCTTATACTCACATAAAGGTCAGTGGAGATTCACATAATTTTGGTGTGTAAATGGGTATTGTATTCGTTGCTTAAGGATACATTGTTTGTTATTTCAGGGAAATCCTAAAATCATTTGACCTTTGTAAAGGTAATATATTGTTTAATGTGTGTGTGTATTCCCACCATTCAAAAATATAAAATTTTGGCACCGAATATACACTAGAAGAAATACAAAAAGTGATGAAAATTATAGCATTACAGCTGAGAATTTGGATCAAGGGCCCTAATATTCACATGACACTATGAGAATCATGTGAAAGGATTATGTGCATTACATGATCATTTCATGTCCACATAAAACCCTTATCAACGGCCTTCTTAATCATTTGAAACCCCATTATATAGCCCCCATGATCCCGTGTTGTTCTTTTTATGTGCCTTTCTGATCAAAGGGATCATAAATATATATTTCAACAAACTTTACCATGATATTTTTAAAATAAAAAATAAAAATTTATATTCTTGACACTATAGAATTTATTTTAATGTTAATGAGAATGGATAATTCATCTCAAGAGATCATTTCATGGATTTCATGAATGCCCAAGTTAAATATTCGACTCATCGTAAAAACGACACAAGATACATCACCATCATGGGAAAAACGTCATACATGTATGTTTTATGAAGTGAAACCTAGATAAAAAATTAATCAGTAAATATCCTAAGATTTATAAAGTAAAAAAAAGCAATTGATTGTACCCTAAATAGTAGAATAGTTACACTATTTTTCATGAAATTTGGATATTCACTTCATTTTTCCTATATACTGATTATGTGAAGGCCCTCTGATACGACAACATGATCATACAAAGGTCCCAATAAATTTCTTCCAAATAATGTGAAGGAAACATGACACATCAATATGATTATCTAAAACCCCTTTAAGATTCCATAGATTGAAAAGAATATTAAAATCGATGAGTGAATATAAGATTTATATTTTCCATGTGATGGAAATATGATATCCTGGATGTCATGGGGAATGATCACTTGAGAAATGAGATTTAATTCCCCCTCCACTAGAACCATCTAGAATTGGGGATTTCTTCATTCTAAAAATAAAAAAATATCAATTGTGAAGAGGAATATAAATCCCCTCGATTTATGAAAAGGAAATGTGTCTGAATCAAAAAGAGTGTAATTTCTAAAATAGAGAACCATAGAATCATAAGATTCATTCACCAGGTATGCCTAATAAAATATATAGGGGATTACAAAATAGTTTTATGCACTTTTCATTATCACCCCATTAATCAAACGATGGATTTCAGACATGTCAGTGAGATTAATCAATAGAGTTTCTCCTTGTAGAATTTATCATGTGATACGTCAACATGAAAGTTGTTGATGAAAATGGATGCATTTATATAAAAAAGGATAAAAATTATGGAGACATAATGTTAATAGAAATAAGATAATTTTCTTATTTCTCAGTTATGCACACCACATGCTATATTCATTGATCATCAGAAGGCCAAAGGACATGTGAGAAGGGTCGCATGATTTTTACATGGACATTTTTACTAGTTTCATGTGTGGTAATCAAAAAAATAATTTGTGTCATATGATGCACATTGGACATGTTAACATTTTCAGACAATTTCTATATGATATGTAATCCAAGTCATGTGGTGGTGTCTCAATATTGTGTATTGATCACATAGGGAACCATTTTGATTTATTATTTGATCCTATTATGAAAAATTACAAATGGTGACAATGAATTTATAGAGATTCATGGAAATTTCATCCTTGATCATGTGAAGAATCATGAACACGTTATCATCGTTAGGAAAAAAAGGACATGATAGGAAGACACACCTTGAAATGTTATTCATGTCATATTTGAATTACTTGACACGTACCCTCAGACCATGTATAAAACCATACCATGATCCATTAGTTGACTATTCCCCTGTAATAAGTGGATTTTCCAAAATTATATATGGTGTTTAAATTATTCATCCATATTGGGTTTATGAGATCTTTAGGGTACTTGAGAATATTCAATCAACAACTTCTTATCCCTACTCTATATTATTCATAGTATTGGGGTTTGAAATTAACAAAAAAAATCCGTTATGTTATAATCACCAAACACAACAAAACATCAATGTCTTGGATTCCTATCTGAATAGGATATGTTTAATACATTCATATATTCAGAGCTTCAGTAGTCATCCACCATGATGAATTCCCCACTATATAATAAATATTATAACTCATGGTGAATGTTTATATAATTAATATATCATAATTCCATTTAAAACATTTTATGAAAGAGTATATTAGTATATATTTTGGATTGTTACCAATCAATTCACATATGAACATTAATCATATTAGAAGGATTGGGAAAAAATAAACTAAAAGGACCCTAAATTCTCTCCAAAAAGGATACAGAAGACATCTTCTTATGTCATGTCCATTATTCCATTGGTGCCTCCATGAATAATTACATCATCCATAGGCACTACACATGATCAATTTTTTTCATTTATTTCTCATACTGAGCATGAATCTTATGGTCTCGGTGATTTTCAATGATTGGGTCACTAGAAACTTGAAAGACCCCCAATATTGGAAAACAGCGTGTCTAAAAAATATTCAATGAAATTATTCTAAGGTATCCTCAAACATCAATTCACATTGGATTAATTCATGATGGAATTCATATATTGATAAAATTTGGGTGAATGATCCCACAAGAGTATTTAGTACTTATCTCCACCTATCAGGGAGTTGAGGATAGACTAAACTACAGTGACTCATATTAATATCGTAATCATGATATATATGAATCCTTCATATATCCTGGTATCCATAAAAATATACATATTTTATACATGATGTAACCATTCATATTAATTATATATCATATAAAAAACTAAGTAATAAATACAATGTGATTTTGGATTAATGTTCTCACAGAATACGTAGAATTCTTCTTATAGGTTCAATCTAATTCCTGATCGGAAATCCCATTCCAATACAATTGTAAACACCATACTTACTAGTTATATGGATTTTATAATCATTCATTATCCCATTTTAATTCATTATTAGGATATAGATTAATAATATTTGATTCATATAGAAGGTATAATCACTAGAAGAACCTTTTTTATGCACACGGTTTTGACAATCCGATTGTTTTTTATTGTAACAAATCTCACATTTGGATTCTATAATGATTAAATAAAACATCATAAATATACAATGGAGTCTTAGAGTATGAAATAATTACACCCAAAATGGTTTCATGAACCTTATCTACCATTGTCATTAACTATGTGAGTTTCAATGCATCATTGGATCAGAACCCCATTCGACATATATTATTGGGATAGAAAGCCGCAAATGTTCTATGGATATGGGATCTATTATTAGTTTTTTGACAAAAATGAAAAAAAAGATGTTAAATATTGTATAAGATCAATCAATAATACAGAATTGTGAATTTTTTTAAACCTACAAATTTTTTTTGGAAAACAAATGTAGATGAAAATGTAGAAATTTAATAAAAAAAATACAGTGGTAAGACATCAGGACATTTTTTGAATCTTCTTTGATAAAAATGATGAACCTGTAAGAAATTGTTTAATAATTAAATGTAATCAGGGTTCCTATGGGCCATTAAATTTTACAGTAAAAATTCTATGAATGCAAAATTGTTGAACCAAAAGCATTAATGAACAATTCTATTACCATTTCATATGTAATTGAGATAGTTTCTTAGAGGAAAAAATGTACTATTTGTATAACTTCTTTCATATTGTATTTTTGAATATAGAATAATCTATGAAAAAAAACCATTTTATAAGATCATGTCACCATCATGTGAATATTTGAAAATCTCCACTAATAAAACAAAATATACTTGTTATAAAACAACACCACCCATCTGGTCCTCTTAGTATATGTCGGTGAATGTTATGTTATGGGAATATCAGTGATGTTTTATGATCAAAAAAATCGAATATTCCTGTAGAGGAATCTAGAAAATAATGCTTATAAACATAACAAATTTATTGAATTCTAAAATAAAACTGGTTAAACATATCACCACCACAAACTAAATCAGAAGCATATCCCTGTATTGTGATAATCATCACCATCCCTTCCATTTGAAGGTTGGTAAATAAAATAATCATTGATCAATCCCATTTCATGAGATACATAAGTAAGAATTTCTTAACCACTATAACTTGCTTCATCCAACTAATTCCCCTCAATCTCTAGTTGAGGGAATTCCTCAAGTGGTTTCCACCATGGGAACTCATATATTATCACCAAACTGATATCATCGGGAACAAAAAGATATTGAAAAAAGGTAGTGATTCGTATTCCCACTTCAAATAAAAAATAAGATCAACATATTCTGTAAGTGGAAATCATGAATGATCATAAACTTTCTCTACCAGAAATTTCCTCCCCATATATTCTTCTAAAAATCACGAGGGGTTAAAATACACCTTCCATAACATATCTTGATGGAACGAGGATGATATGATTTGAGAAGAAAATATTATTATCCCAATAGACAGGGATACATATCATGATGTTGAGTATAAACGTTTTTCCACTAATGATAGATAAAACATTAATTCTACTATAACATTTGATTGTCTACCTATTCTTGTAAATTTTGAGGTACAAGAAAGAGCTCAAATCTTCAATCTAATGAGGGATTTGGACAAGAGTTTGTGTAATTCAAGAGGATTAGAGCAAATTCATTTTGATAAAAGAAAGAGTCACATTACAAATTAAAAGGATTGGGACCAAAGTCGTGGCACAACTGATGTCCAATTTTAAAAATTTTAAACCACACCGGGGATGGATATTATCCATGTTTATGTAAAAACTCAGAATATTATAGCATCATTAGAGGTCCAATAACATATCCATAGTATAGATAATGAAAGGATACATATCATTTTTTATAATTTATAAAATATGAGTCATATACTCATTATCCCATTTTGTTGGTCCAATGATTGATTCATTACAGGAATGGAAAAAAGGGAAAATACCAGAAATTTTTCTAGGGAACACATGCATACATTGGTTGGAACCAGTTATAATTTCATATTCTTACAGATGATAAAAAATATCATTTAAATACTCCCACAATCACCTAAAAATTAGACTCAAATTCCCATTTAAAATTAAATCATCATTATGTTACAAAAATCATATTAAAATAGAATAAATCCTCTCTCAATCGCAAATTTCTATCAACATATTATATCCATGACACAGAATTAGGCTCATATTTTCGATATTACTAATTCTAGTGTCAATTGGGATGAAAAATTCATTTTACAAACACATCAATGGTATGTATACCCTTATTCTGAAGTAGAAGGTGTCAAGTATTTACATAGTCCTCCACCCAGTAGTACAAGGTAATATTTTAAGGACTCTATTCCAAAAAACAACAATAGAAAACATACCAATGTAATATATTTCATGGAAAAGAAAATAATACAATATTCCGAACACATTATTAGACTAAATTTATCAATACACCACGTTTTACTATATATAATTCCCCAAAACCAATCACTAGAACTTCTTTATAGTGAGTGGGTGGCATATATAAGTGATATTCTAGGACTGACCATGTAGGGGAATATTGAACCAAGATAACATAATCCTATGTTGATATTGTTTCGGTGCGGATGTGCGTCGGGTTACGCTGTTCCTCCAGGACGCGTTCGCGCGTGCACCCGTCAACCCGAGGGGATGGGCGCGCGGCTTGTGGTCCCGCAGTCCCGCTTTCCAAGGGCGGGCGGCATCCGTCCCTTATTCAGGGGCGTCTGCTCCTTGATCGAAACCGGGATGATGGGATGTCGGCTCCTCCTTCCTTGGACGTCTCCTCGGAACTCGTCGCCTAATCCGGGTCTCCCTCATAGACTTAAGAATGTTCGTGAATCTCGTTCCCGGCGCCATATCTTCATGGACACCGGTTAATTACGCTGCCTCCGCCCGGACGTTCCAAGGAGTCTGGGCGGGGCAGCAACCTGCGGTGAGAAGGCCGGGTGGCTCTGGGTGCTGGGGGCATGTCGTAACACTGCGGCTCTGCACATCTGTCTTCCGTCCCTAATAGGGCTTCTCGAAGGCATGATGGCCTGAGGCATCCCGTACTAGGTGCGGGGAACTGTGTCACCTGAGGTTTTCCTCAGCTTCCCGTGTTTAACACGGGGTATGCCGCGAGTTTAACGTCCAGCGGGGACGGCATCGGACCGATCAACACGAAAAGTGGATCAGATGACAGAACCCCTTGCGGGGAACCTCCGACGCTGGGGCCAGCACATGGCCGGCTTCCCGAGTAACGTGGAGTGGAGTGAAGTGGCATGACCCCACCGGGATGTGGCGGCCCGGGCAAGGATCAGGATGGATGATGAAGTGAAGAGCTTGGACCCCAGAGGGGCTTCCTACGTACCGCGCGTTAACACGGATCAAAGTCAACGTAGTTCGGGCATACAGTTTAACGTCATGCTGGACGTCGGCAAGCCGACTCACGAAGAGGTCGAGGCCGCCGGGCGGAGGATTGAACCGAACCACCTCGCACAGAGGGGGATGGAACGGCCGGGTGGACCACAGTTTCACGTCATGCTGGACGATAAAAGGGGAAATGGAAAAAGGGGGGCTGTGGGGAGGCACCGTGGAGATACACACGGGCAGTCTCCCACAGGGGCGGATTCATAGGTGAATCAACGCAAGCGTGAACCCTGGAGGGGTCCACTGATGGACGAACCGACGTAAATACGACCGGGACGACCAAGTGGTGGGCTTGGACCTCAGGGAGGCTTCCTACGTACCCTGTATAGAAGACAGGGATCAAAGTCCACGTAGTTCATTCTGTCAGGACTTACGCACTTGGGGCAGCCCGGATGCTGCAAAACTCAGTTGGAAGGGACTTGGACCGAAAGCAGAAGACACCTCGATCCCAGTCAGACCCTCTACTGGCTTCGGCAGTGGGGAGGCGCAATGGAGATACACATGTGCAGCCTCCCACGAGAAACTAGGGGTTTGTAATACCCTGCCCCCGTAGGGAAAAGCCACTCCCATTAAATCGTCCCTAAAGAGGGGCAATCCCGACATCCCTGCAGAGACGAGCGGGTGGGGGCCACATCCAAACCGGGGGAGACCCTGCGTGCGAAGCACGGGATCGAATGATGCGGACGGTTTAACGTCTTGCCGGACGAAGTACAGTTTAACGTCATGTGTTGAGGACGAAGCGGACGGTTTAACGTCTTGCCGGACGAAGTACAGTTTAACGTCGTGTGTTGAGGACGAAACACTTGCAGTTTAACGTCTTGCAGCGCGGACGATGGGGGCTAGGCAGTTTAACGTCGTGCAGCTTGGACGGATGTGCAGTTTAACGTCATGCTGGACGAATATGCAGTTTAACGTCATGCTGGACGTATGCGCAGTTTAACGTCATGCGGGACGAAGGCGCAGTTTAACGTCATGCAGGACGAAGGCGCAGTTTAACGTCATGCGGGGCATAGGTTGCCGGACGAAACACTTGGCAGTTTAACGTCTTGCAGCGCGGACGAATGCTGAACAGTTTAACGTCTTGTAGCCTGGACGAATGCAGTTTAACGTCGTGCAGGACGAATGGGTGCATGTCACTTCGCACGAACCTGGAGGGCCGCACGGGAAGACAACGCACGGTGCGGGCACCCAGGATGAGGAGCATCGGGCGCCACGCAGGCAGGTGCCCTTAGGAGGTCAACGGGGACGACCCTGGCAGATTGCGCGCAAAAAGGAAGCTTTGCGCGCAATACTGCGGGCCGGCGCGCAATCGGGGCGGCTGGCGCGCAATTGGGCCAGCGCCTTGCGCGCGGATGCTTGAGATTGCTCACACCGGGCTTCGGATAGCGCGCGGGGGCAACGGCTCATTCTCTAATGAATGGCCACTTGAAAGAAGGGGGGGTGCGCGCAATCAGGCCGGATTGCGCGCACCCCGGGGGCAATTGCGCGCAAGCGGGTTCTTTTGCGCGCAAAGGCCTTAGGGTGAGTTTTTATTCAAAGGAAAGTAGCCAGCGGGGATTGCGCGCGAAGGCGGACCCCGAGGCTTTCTTGCGCGAAAGAAAGGAGGTTACCTGAAGTTCGTCATTGCGCGCGGAAGGGGTTGAATTGCGCGCACGAGAGACGTTTCGACTTCCAGCAACCTTTGAAACGTTGGGGGTCGCCTGGTATTTATAGGCAACCCCGGGCGCGGAATCCAGGGTGCGAGCGCGAAATTCTTCTCGCGGGCGCGGAATCGGGCGCGGCGCGTAAGGGAGTCGCGCGGACCCGCGGCGCGCAAAATTGCGCGCCGGGCCGGCGCATTGCGCGCATCCCGGGGGGTTTGCGCGCGGTACATCACCTTTGCGCGCGGGCCCTTGAAATTCCGCGCAAGGCCTCCGGGCCCTCCGAAACGTTCTTCCGACTCCAAATATCACTTCGCTTTCCGCATCCGGAGCTTCGTTTGGGAACAACGGACTTTGCCGGCGTCTACAAAAGCCCCCCCTCGGAATCTGATCGGCGAGAGGTCGCAACGATCGGGTTCCGAGGGAGACGCCGGAATGCCGAAGTCCTGGGCGGCGCGGGACTTAGGCGCGCAAAAAGGGGCGTCGGTCGCGAAATTCGCCGCTGCGGTCGCGAAAAGCGCGTTCCGCGCAGCGCGGACCCGGCCTCGCCTATAAATAGGGGCGCTGGGTCCCGCGTTCCGTACTCTGGCCTTCCGCGCGATAAGCTCCAAAGCTCTCGTGCGCGAAATTGCCTCTTCCGGTCGCGGAATTCGCCCGATCGGCGCGCAAACCCGTCCGGATTTTGCCTGTTTTTGCGCGAAAACCCGGAACTTTGCGCGACAGTCTTCCCAATTGCGCGCCGTCCACTTGGATTGCGCGCCAGCCTTCAAACTTCTCTACCATCCTCGTCCGATTCCGCACACTTCATCCCTTAACCCGCACGACCCCCGGAACTTCTGAGATGGCCGCGAATCAAGGAAATGAGGGGGATGCCGCCACTCGCAGGGCTGAGATGGCGACGAACGAGGAGGTTTACGGAGCCAAGGAGATTGTTTCCAACAATCAATCCTTGTTCGACTTACTAACGCCGGCCCAGAAGACATATCCACTGTCGGACAACCTGCCGCTCTGGAACTTCGGCATCCTGGATGAGGTTCCAGTGCCAGGGTTCGAGGTTGATGCGCCGCGAACCTGGGTGACTCGGGAGGACGAGCTTCACCGCTATAACATCACCAACAATGGGAATCCTGCCAGGGAAACCAGGCACTTGGATGTCTACGTCCTGAACCCGAGGACGCGAACCATCGATGGGGGTGAGCCTACAGCGGAGAATTCTCCAGCCCTCTACTCGAGCACATACCGTCAGAGTGTCACTGACGACACCAAGGGCTGGCTGAAGGACTGGGACTTGCGATCTGGGGGCAACTTTACCAGTGAATGGGCCTGGGCGTTCTGGGTACGCCACACTTGCGATCACTTCGCAGAGGAGCTGCGGTACATCGGCCTGTTTGAGGCGGTGTGGACGTCGCAGTTCCACTTCTACCAGCAGTCTGAGCTCGGGCCGGAGCTGTTCACTCGCTGGTCCCCGGATACCAACACCTTCCATCTTCACCATGGGGAGGTCGGCATCGGTCTCTGGGACATCCACTGCATCGGAGGTATCCCGCTGGAGGGCTACCAGTACGATGAGTTCCTGCCACCGAAGAACATCTGGGAGGACAGGTCACAGACTCCCATTCTGACCTGGCATCTTCTTGACCTGGCTACGCAGCGGCTCGGGATCAAGGACTTCCAGAAGGACATAGCCTACAAGGAGTGGTTCGGCCAGTTCTTGGAGCATGACCCGGCGGTCAAGATGCCAGGCAGGGGGAAGCGGTGCCCGACCGCAGCTCAGAGGAGCCGGAACGGGTCGTATTGGCGGGTCCTGGAGACGGGCGACTACCACTCATGGGGGTACCGCGTCATCGAGGCCCGGGACCCGAACGTCCGGTACGCGGCGTTCCTGGCCGCCTTTCTGAGCGGGTGGCTCCTGCCAGTGCGGGATGCGAGGATGGGCGTCCGCCCGGCGACGCTGGCGATGGCGGGCGCCATGGCTGCCAATAAGAGGTACAACCTCGGGGTCCCAGTGCTGGCGAGGCTGTATGCCATCCTGGGACGCATCTCACGAGGGGGGTCGCCACGAAGGATCTGTGGGCCCTTTCAGTTCTTCCACGGATGGGTGGCTGCTCACCTCGGTGGGTATACGTTCCCAAATGCCATCAGTCCTCCGGGCAACGGCCTGCGACCCTCCCTGCTGAACATTGCGGGGGTCGCTCCGATGACCCTCAGTGAGGAGGGCGTGAGGGTTCGGATTGGCAATCATGCCAATTTCAACTTCAGCCCGTTCCCCACTCCTGTCGGCCAGATGATCGACAACGGACAGGGCCCGCTGGAGCAGCATGAATATTTCCTGAACATGCGGGGCGGGGTGCTCGTGACTCGGATCGACGGGAAGGTGATCTGCGAGCCTTACGTGCCGACCCGGTTCGCCAGGCAGTTCGGGTGCCTTCAGCGGATGCCGAAGAGGGTATTCACTGCTGTCCGGGAGGAGACGAACCCTGGCGTCCTTCGCCAGATGTGGCTGATGTTCGTCGCCTTCGGCTCTGGCGACGTCATCACTCTCCCTCCTACCGGGATCGACACAGGCTTGGCAACCGAGTACGCCGAACACTGGGCCATCGCGTACCCTGAGGGGCTTTTGCGGAAGCTAGTTCGGCGGCTCGAGGCTACCCGTGCGGAGACCGGGCGTCAAGGAAGGAGGCGAGGCGCCGCCACACGGGGGAGAACGGAGGCGCGCCAAGCAGCGGAGCCGGCGCGGGCAGGGACTTCGGCGGCGGGCGCATCGCAGGCTGCCGCCACGACCTCGGCGCCCAGAGAGGGGGCGCATGCGTCGGTCGAGGAGCGGCCCGGGAAGCAGGTGAGGCGTCTGCTCGAACCCTCCCACGATGCAGTCTTCCCGGCGCTGTGGTCGGCCTGGATGACCCTGCGGCAGTCACTGGGGACCGACGTCATCTGGCGAAAGATACTCAGAGAAGGAATCTATCTGCCAGAGGTCGGGCGCCTCCAGATCACCGACAGGGTGGACTTCAACCGGCAATATGCATATCTGACGGCCATGGATGAGTACGCGCGCCAACGTGGTCAGCGTGCGGAGCCATCCCTTCTGGTGAAGGTGATGCTCGGTCTCGAGCCCGCTCCAGAACAGATGCCGCCGGGAGAAGATAGTAGCGGCTCCGAGGAGGAGGAGGAGACGGGGGAGGATGAAGGCTCCGAGGGAAGGTCCCATCGGGGGAGCCCACGGGAGAGTGGCGAGGTGGCCGGCTCTGACAACGTTGATGTCACTGAGCTCCTCGAGGTCCGCTTCTATCCCTACTCAACTTGCTTCATCCATTCTCTTATGCAGCTTCTAACCCGTTTCTCCATCCTTCTCAGGAGCACACGGATGTCGGTCAGGCGTCCTCAACAGGAGTAGGAGAGGCGCCAGCAGGACAAGGCGGGGGCCAGGCACCCATTATCGAACTGTCAAGCGCTAAGGGGTCCCCTGCTGCAACTGTTCCTACGGCGACCGGGGTAGCGGAAGATGATGCTCCGACCTCCCGTAAGTCTCCCTACTTTACTGCTGGTGCTTGCCATTGACGATCCGTGACTAACCATGGCATGCCCTGCGCAGTGATCTCAACACTGGAGGCTCATCGGGTTGCCGAACCCGGGCCATCTACGAGTGGACCAGTGGTGGACATGCCGCCTGCTCCGGAACATGCTTCCCAAACCGAGCCGGCCCCACCAACTGCTGATCAGGGGGCTACGGATGTCGGTGGTGCTGCCATCGGAGAGAGGTTGGGGGCTGACGAGGGTGTCAGCGCCGCTGGGGAGAGAGAAGAAGGTTGCCCGGATGTTGGGGGACCTATCCCTCGTGAGGACCTCCCAGGGGCGGACCCTGCAGCAGACCTGCTGGCTGCCTTCCCTGCTTACCGGCCTGCCGACCCCGAGGAGATGGATGACTCGGACGCGGAGGCGGTCGAGGATAGCCGGGTAACGCGACGCAGGGGGTGGAAGTGCATCCAGCGCTTCCTCAAGCGAGACCCATCGGAATGGCTGGGGCGCATGGGATCACTTCAGACCTGGCTGCGCTTCCTGTGTGCCGGGGGAGCTGATGCTCAACGCCTCCATCTGACGGTCCGTGATTTCATGGCCGAGAAGATGCGCGAGAGCCGCCGGCGTGCCGACGTCGCACAAAGTCGGGACATGTCGGAGAGCACGCAGGCGCTCATCGCGGCAGAGCAGGAAGTCCGGCGCCTCGAAGGGCAGGCGGCAGAGAAGGAGGCCTTCGTCGCAGCATGTACCGAGCTTGTGGAGCAACTATCGGCGCAACTGATCGACGCTCAGGTACAGCTGACGGAGGCGGGCCAACAGATGGTCACACTCCAAGTCGAGCGGGAGCGTGCACAGGCCAGGATCGACGAACTGCGTGCTGCGACCGCCGACGAAGAGAGAGCACGCAGAGAGCGAGAAGCAGCTCTGGAGGCCACCAGCCAAAGGGTAGCGGCATTAGAAAGACTCATTCAGCACGCTAATCCCTAAGGGCTGTTTTTTGCCATTCCCAGAACATTTGCTTCCGCTACTTAATATTTTGATCCACTTGTATGAATCGCCATATTCATCTGCGTCTTTTGGTTTAACATGCTCAACCACAAATTGTCTCGCGGGAGCGTTAACCAAGCATCAGGCATCCATAATTGGGCCTGGGTTTCTGGAGAAAAGAGGGAGGTCATTCCTAGGAAAGGAGACCTCAGACCTAACCAATGTATCGTCCCCCAACTTGTTCCAACACACGAGCGGGACAACGCTAGGGGCATTGAGATTTTATCCGAACATAGGGAAATGAGAAAGGGTGAATCGCGTGTCCCGAATCCAGACATCCACAACGGTCGGCCTTCCAGGAAATGCCCAAGACGGTAGGCGGACAGTGGATCGACCATAACCACTGCAATAGACGGACCGAAAAAGGCCATCATTCATATTGCAGGAGGCGGACCACATGCCATCATGAATACCGCTTTGGGGTTCCTTCAGACACAAGGGTGGAAAATCCAGATCAACAGGGCATGCGAAGCGTGGGGCGAAGTGACGATTTGTTCGGACAGAATCCAACGCTCTCAAAATTGCGCCACCGTGGGGGAAGCGTATTAGGCGGATGCACTAATCTGGCCGTGAGTCACCTCAATTCTCAGACAGCACCTCTCTGACGAGGAAACCGTCGCTTCCCATCCTCGCGATGGGGCATCCCGAGCTGAATCGGGGAGAATATTACGACTGCACCACTCTACCCGAAGTCAGGCCAGACGGCCGGTGACGAGGAGGGGCGGGACTTATCGATCCCTGAGGCTGGACCCGAGTCGAAATGCCCAGGCGTTCCTACGTACTCCATCAGGCTGGATATCAAGCCACACGTAGTTCTGAGAGTGCAGTTTAACGTCATGCAGGACGTAGGACCCCATTTGGGGTAGATCTTGGTTTAAGGTCTTATAGCTCGGACCATAAGGGCTGGATCTTAGTTTAAGGTCTTAGAGCTCGGACCATAAGGGTGGAGGATCTTAGTTTAAGGTCTTAGAGCTCGGACCATAGGGCTAGAGGATCTTAGTTTAAGGTCTTAGAGCTCGGACCATAGGGCTAGAGGATCTTAGTTTAAGGTCTTAGAGCTCGGACCATAAGGGCTAGATCTTAGTTTAAGGTCTTAGAGCTTGGACCATAAGGAGAGATCTTAGTTTAAGGTCTTAGAGCTCGGACCATAAGGAGAGATCTTAGTTTAAGGTCTTAGAGCTCGGACCATAAGGAGAGATCTTAGTTTAAGGTCTTAGAGCTCGGACCATAAGGACCTCAAAGTACGCCGCATCTGGTCATATCCCCTGGACATGCGAAGATGCACTGAGGGATAGTGTCAAGAGTGTCGAGTTTTCGCCTGGTCAGAATGGGAGGTGGGAAATGTGAATCATGCGGCCATTCACTCGAGGACCGGGAGCACCGGTGTGACGATATGAGAGTACTGCCGACCGTGGCGGAAAAGCAGCATCAACATCGCACTAACCGTTGATGGAATGAGGCAGCAAACGAGCATCGACCGCTCAATCGCAGGATTCATATCGATTTGCTGCCCGAGGCCATTGGGGGTACCGGCCCGAGTCGGTGGGAGAGCACTGAGGCATTGTGTCCGAACCGTTCACGGGGGCTCCACCCAGGGCGTAGACGATGGGTCCGAATGAAAGGGAGCACGAAGCCTGAAAAGTGGAGGAAACCTGACCAAGCGGATCCTGACCCTCCTGGCAATAAACCAGAGTACTCTTGACACCGGTGGACCACGACAAGGGGTCGGGGAACACGCCTTGAGGGTGACCTGAAGGCGGCGGATTCCCCAGAGAAGGGGGAATCTCTAAGAGGTGGGGGGCTGGACCCGAAGTTTCAAACATCCGGGCGTTCCTACGTATCCCATAAGGATGGGAATCAAGCCGCACGTAGTTCTTGAAGCGCGGTGCAACACAATCGGGCACCAGCGCGGGGAAGAGTGCGGGTCTGACCCTCGCACACAAAAGGAGCGGCATTTGATATTTCTTGTTTGTCCTTAAAGATGAATGGTTTTTCTTTGTGCGGCGACATGCCCGTGATTGAGAAATCTCTGGCGTCGCCACAATAATCAAGCCACGGAAGGCATTGATGAATGGCGTGGTTATTAACCAGCGCCCAACGTGAGTGTCCCCTGAGGGGAACATCACGATGCAGTGCCGTTTTCTCGTCGGGCGGCCAAGACGATCACAGTTTACGGTCGTGTGGTAGGACCAGACAACACAGTTTAAGGTCGTGTGGTTCGGACCATGGAGGAATCCGCTTACCGCGGTACGGCGGACACGGCGGAGGTGGGAGCATACCCAGCCCTGCGGTCACGCACGATTCCAGGAGAAGAGTCTTGGGATGGGGGTCTGCGTATGTCCATCACCCGAGGGGCAGAGATGCTAGCCTCCAGATATACTGGGCCCAGAACGCAATTGTTCGGGCGACTCCCTCCTCCTTATGGGGACGAGGGTCCAGCTACGCATGGCCCTTGGGGAGAACATCCGCATATATCCTTGGCGCTCAGATCATGGGAGCCTCGAACGACATCATTACCCTGGTTGGTCTGCTTAACGTGTAGAGGCGTACCGGAGGTCTGTATGAAGAGAGTGTCAAGATTCCACTACAACGCACAAAGGCGGAGTGTGATGAGGACTGCGCAACCAATGTTCAGAGCCTGAGAGAGCTGACATGGCGATCAAGGACGTTGCTGACGCATTCGCAACACAACATCCGATCGCGTCAGCCTAAGACGGGGCAAGCAAACGAGCATCAACCGCTCAATCGAAGGATTCATATCGATTTGCGGCCCAAGACCCGCCGGTAAATCGACCCGGAGCGGTGGGAGAGCACTGAGGCATCGCACCCAAACCGCTAACGAGGATCCCTTTGAGTTAAGGCTCGAACAAGAGGAAGCGCGGGGCCTGACAAGTAACACAGGACTTGTCAGGATTGAATCTGACACTACGAGTCATAGACCGAAGCACCCAAAACACGTTAACAGATCTCCGGAAAGGGTCGGAGGACTCACCCTGAGAGCAACCGAAGGGGGGCAGATCCCCGTGATCAACCAAGAGACGGGGCTGGACCTGAGACACAAGCGTCCAGGCGGTCCTACGTATCCCATAAGGATGGGAATCAAGCCATACGTAGTTCTGGAAAGGCAGTTTAACGTCATGCAGGACGATGAGGGGTGTGAGGTAGTCCCACACACAGGGGAGGCGTACGGCGCGGCCAGTAGACCGACGCGAATGAGGACATAATCCCCCGCTCACGCGATACGCCTCGCACAAAAAGGAGGGGAACTGGGGCCAGAGGCCCAACGCGGGATAGAGATTCCCGGGAAATGGGGCTGGGCCTGAAACATGAATGTCCAGGCGGTCCTACGTATCCCATAAGGATGGGAATCAAGCCATACGTAGTTCTTGAAGGACGATGAGGAAAAAAGAAGGGGGGAGCAGAAGGCATCCCCAAACGTGGGGGGGGCGTACAGCGTGACGAGCAAACCGACGTGAATGAGGGCATAGCCCCGCACTCACACCATACGCCGCACACCCGGGGGCAACTGGGCCAAGGGCCCAAGATGGGATGGAAATTCCCGAAGGATGGGGCTGGGCCTGAAACGTGAATGTTCAGGCGGTCCTACGTATCCCATAAGGATGGGAATCAAGCCATACGTAGTTCTTGAGGGGCAGTTTTACGTCATGCAGGACGAATGCTGAACAGTTTAACGTCTTGTAGCTCGGACGTAGTGCAGTTTAGCGTCATGCAGGACGAAGCACATGGCAGTTTAACGTCTTGCAGCGCGGACGAATGCTGAACAGTTTAACGTCTTGTAGCCTGGACGAATGCTGAACAGTTTAACGTCTTGTAGCCTGGACGAATGTTGAACAGTTTAACGTCTTGTAGCCTGGACGAATGTAGTTTAACGTCGTGCAGGACGTCGGCACACTCAGACAAAGTACTGCTTGAGGAACCTAGCGTTGGTGGGAGGAGTGACACGCTCACCATCCATAGTCGCTAGGGAGTACTCGCCATTGGGATAGACCTTGTGGACAACAAAAGGTCCCTCCCACTTGGGCTCCAACTTGGGCGGCTTCCTGCCGGGGATCATTGGCGCTCTTAGGGCTAGCACTAGATCACCCTGCAGGAAGGAGCGGAGGCGAACCTTCTTATTGAAAGCTCGAGCCATTCTGCTTTGATGCCTCTCCAAGTTGTGCAAAGCGCAAAGTCTATTCTCATCCAGTGCTTCCAACTCGACTAGACGGGCTTCAGCAACTCTGTCCGGCGCTTGCTGGTCGTAGACCGCAGTGCGCAAGGACGGTAACTGGATCTCGATGGGCAGGACGGCCTCAGCTCCATACACCAGGGAATAAGGGGTCATCTGGGTGGAATTGCGAGTCGTCGTCCGATAAGCCCAGAGGGCGTTGGGGAGCTTGTCCGGCCAACTCTTCTTGTTCTGACCAACCATCTTTTGCAGAATGTTAGAGAGGGTTTTGTTAAAAGCCTCGATCTGTCCATTCGACTGCGCATGATAGCGAGATGTATGGTTCGAGCGGATGTTATACTTGGCGTACAACTTCTTCAACTCGGCTGCTCGGAAATTGGTTCCGTTATCCGTGAGGATAGCGTGAGGCACTCCAAATCGATAGATGATGTTGGAGGTCACGAAGTCAGCGATCGAACAGGATTTGACCTCTCTGAGCGGAATCGCTTCTGCCCATTTGGAGAAGAAGTCTGTAGCGGTCAGAATGAACCGGCACTGGCGAGCTGTCGCCGGCGGGTAAGGTCCCACGACGTCCAGTCCCCAGACTGCAAAGGGCCAGGAATACCTTGTGGTATGGAGAGGCTCCGGCGGCCGATGCACAAAGTTCGCATGAACCTGGCACGCATGGCATCTCCTGGCGTACTCGATGCAGTCATGGATCATAGAGGGCCAGAAGTATCCCAACCTCCGAATCTGGTGGGACAGCTTCGGCCCAGTCTGGTGGGCGCCGCATGAACCAGCATGAACCTCTTGAATGACTCGTGGGATCTCAACTCCCTGAAGGCAACGGAGGAGAACACCATCAAATCCGCGTTTGTAGAGGATCTGCTCCAGGCCGGGACTGCTCTGGAGGACGAACTGCGATGCGCGGCGTCGAACTCGCTCGCGCTCGGCCCGATCTGACGGAAGAATGCCATGTTGGAGGTACTCAACCAAAGGCGCCCTCCAATCACGGGCTGATTCGACTGCTATATTTGGTGTACTCGGGGCTCCGGGCATAGGGGAAACCGTGGTGAGGTTACTTACCAACGGGCCGCGATCTTCTTCCGGGATAACGGGAGCGATGAGCCTGCGGCGCGTCACGCGGACGATCAGGTTGTCCTGTTCAGGTTCCGCAAGTGACGCAGCCAGGCTGGCAAAAGCATCTGCTCGACCGTTCTGCGACCGGGGAACATGGACAATTTCCGGCCAAGAAGGGAACCGGGCCATCAGAAGAAGGGTGCACTCCAACAATGGCACAAGTTCCGGCTTCCTGACAACGTAGTCGCCATTGATCTGCTTAACGACCAGCTCGGAGTCCCCTTTCACGCACAGACGGGGCACGTCGATCTCGAGAGCCAACTCGAGGCCGGTGATGAGGGCATGGTATTCCGCATCATTGTTGGTACAGCCCTCTGACAACAGGAAAGAGTATGGCAGCACGGCTCGCTCCGGGGTAATGAAGACGATGCCCAAGCCCACTCTATTGAGCTTAGGATTATCGAGTCTTCTACCGGTGGGGCTCCGGGAGGCACCGTCAAAGTGCATCTGCCAGCATGGATCGGCATGATCGACCGAGAGAATGGTCTCATCAGGAAAGCCTAGATCCAGCGGCTGATCCGCGGAGGTCGGGTGAGCGGCCAGAAAGTCTGCCAATGCCTGCCCTTTGATGGCCTTCTGAGACACATACCTGATGTCGAACTGCTGGAGAATCACAGCCCACCGCGCTAGACGGCCAGTCAACATAGGTCGGCTCAGGATATATTTCAACGGGTCTACCCGAGAAACCAACTGTACCTCATGGTGCTGCAAGTAGTGCCGTAATTTCTGTACGGCAAATACGAGCGCCAGGCAGCTCTTCTCGATGGGGGAATACCTAACCTCCGCATCGAGGAGCATGCGACTGAGGTAATAGAGGCTATTCTCTGTTCCCTCGTTGTTCTTCTGGGCGAGAAGGGCACCCAGGGACCGTTCCAGGGCGGTCACATAAAGGACCAGCGGCTTTCCGGATACGGGTGGCATCAGGACCGGAGGTTGAAGCAGGTACTGCTTGATTTCCTCGAAAGCGGTCTGACACTCTTTATCCCATACATAGGTGGCACCTTTCTTCATAAGCCGAGAAAAGGGCTTACACTTGCCGGCCAGATTCGCAATGAATCGGCGTATATAGGCTAAGTGGCCTTGGAACCCTTGCAGTTCCCGGACGGTACCCGGGGGAGGCATCTGGCTAATCGCCCTGATTTTCTCTGGGTCGATCTCAATACCCCGGTATCTTACCACAAATCCAAGGAACTTTCCGGAGGTGACCCCAAAGGCACACTTCAACGGGTTCATCTTCAGGCAGCGAGACCGGAGGAAGCTGAACACTTTCTCAAGATCTTTGAGATGGTCCTGACGCTGGCGCGATTTGACAACCAAGTCGTCGACGTAGCATTCCACCAGTGTGCCGAGGATTGGCTTGAATATGCGGTGCATCGCCCGTTGGTAGGTGGCACCTGCATTCTTCAGGCCGAAGGGCATGACCCGGTAGCAAAAGGTACCTTGGGGGGCCCTGAAGGCAGTGAACTCCTCATCCTCAGGGGCCATCCGGATTTGGTTGTATCCGGAGTATCCATCCATGAAGGAGAGGGCTTGGAACCCTGCCGTGGCATCAATCAACAGCTCTGTCACTGGAAGGGGAAAATCATCCTTCGGACAGTGGCGGTTGAGATCGCGGAAGTCGATGCAGACTCTAATCTGCCCGTTCTTCTTCCTGACCGGCACAATGTTGGCCAGCCATTTGGGGTACTGAACTTCCCTCACGAAGTTGGCTTTGATAAGCTTGTCAACTTCGGCCTCAACCATGGCACCGTGGGATGGGTGCATCTTCCTGGGAGGCTGCTTGAACCCGCGATGGTTCGCCGGGAGACCAAGGCGGTGGACGGCTACCTGAGGATCTAGCCCCGGCATCTCGTCATAGCCCCAAGCGAACACATCGCGGTGCTGCCTGAGAAAGTCCACGTACTGCTGCCGCTCCTCAGAGGGCATGGCGGCACTAACCAACGTGGGTCTTGGATCGGCCTCGGTTCCAAGGTTCACCTGTATTAACTCATCGACCGTGGTGGGGACGCCCTCCTCAAAGGCTGGGGGTGCATCTTCCACGTCCTCTCCACTTGGGGAGGGATCATCCACGGGAGAGACTGTGTTGGAAACTGCATTGGGGCCACCAGATCTTGCTGGGCCGCTGGTGCTGGCACGGGCGGTCGCGGTCATCTCATCAGGAGACTCGCAGGCCGTCGAAACCATGGCTACGTCCAACCGTTGAATCGGGAGGACGTAGGCGTCATCCAAGCTGGCCCATGGATCGCTTGCAACAGCGACAGGCTCAACCTCACCTGCCAGGATCTGCTTATCCTTGCTCTTGTAATAGTCCGCGTCCAGATAGCGGGCTTCACATGAGGCAAAAGGAGAGGCATCTCCTTGAAGCACGCCCACTCGACCATTAAGGGAGTATTTGAGGCATTGGTGGTATGATGAGGGAACCGCCGCATGAAGGTGGAGCCATGGCCTGCCCATCAATGCGTTATACGCAGTGTCCTGAGAGACTACAATGAATTCGGTGTTGGCAACCAAGTCACCGAACTGGGTCTTCAAACGTATCTTGCCGACCGGGGTTTGCTCGGTACGGTCGTACCCCTGGATCCTGAGGTCGGAGGGAATCAAGTCATCCTCAGACAACCCCAATCTCCGGAGCGTCCGAGTTGGAATCAGGTTAATCCCGGACCCCGTGTCGACAAGACAACGCCGGACTTCAAGGCCGTTGAACTGGCCAGTGACATACAGCGGACGAATGTGTCCCTGTATAGGAGGGTCTTCATCCTTACCAGAGAACGAGATAACTGCCTGACATTCGGCGTCCTCGATCGTTTCGGCGTGAAAGGCCTCTGCAGCCGCAACCTCTGTCTCAAACTGGAGGGGGCTCTTCAGGGCTTCAGCGAGTGCCTCGCGCATCTCAGATGACATGCGTAGAGCCTCAAGGATGGAGAGCCTTGCTGGGATGTCGGCCAAGTGCTTCAGGACATCATACTTTTTGGCCAAGCGCGAGCTCCTGGTTGCAGGAGGTTGCTCTGCGGTTGGTGGCATGACGGGCCTTACCGGTTGGGTCGGCGGCCGACTGGTACTTGGAGCATCTCGCTGTTCACTGGTCGCAGTCCGGGAAATGGTCACCGTACTGGAGTCAGGAGGCCGGGATGGACTTGTGGCAGGGCGGAGCTGGTCGCGACGCGGCTGAGGCGGTTCTGCCTGGTCCCATACCACAAACAGTGGCGGAGGCGAATCCGTCATCCCCGGATGGGGAGCCTGCGCACGTTGAGCTCGATCTTGAGCCTGCTGCCTAGTCTCAGTGGCGTGCACGGCCTGGCCGGAGGTACCGACGGCTGTGCCCCGGCGACTCCTGCTGCTGCGGTTCTTCCGACGGTGGCGACGACCGGGGACACTAGGGAGGTCCACCTGGTGTTCTTCAACGTCGGGAACCGAAAAGGGATTTACCAGCTCGACGGTATTAACCGAAGCGTACCCAATACCGTCATCGGACGAATCATCCATCACCGGGCGGACCCGAGGAGGGACCCCCATCTCCGGGGGCATGAAATCGCCGAGAGTACGGGATAGTGGCGGAACTGGCGGGGCGCGCTCTTCCTTCTTGCGCTGCCGCCGTTTGCTCCTCTTGGAAGAGGCAGGCTGGGACGACGATGCCGAAGCAGCACCCGCGGGTTCTGGGGGCTCAGGCTGATTCAAGCGCGCACGGATGATTCCATGGGCGCGAATGGTCGTCTTGCGGGCCATCCAGTTATTATACTTCTGGGATCCGCGGTTGGAGACCAGCTGCCATTCGTCCTTGTTGCCACTATCGTCATCTGATCCCACGAACACGCCCGCCACTTGCGCTGGAGCTGGGCCCAACCTGATTACATTGTTGTTAATCTGGTCTTGGAGCCAGTCCTTGAACACATAGCACCGCTGGATGGTGTGTCCCAGGGCTCGATGGTAGGGGCAGTAGCGGGGGTTATCCGTGAGATGTGCCTCCTCTGGCCTCCAGCACTCAGGCAGTCGCACAATCCTCTGCTCCAGGGCACTCCGGAAATAACCGGGGACCTGATCCTCATGGAATGAGTACGTCAGGTGTCGCGGGCCCCTGGGAGCGCGGTCTTGACGAGGGGCTGGAGGGGCCTGCCGAGGAGGTGGACCCTGATTATCTCGCCTGGGTTGTGGCGGTACATTACGCGGAGGGGCTGGCCGGTTGGGTTGACTCTCCCGGTTGCTGGCACTGGCAGTAGCCACCGCGGACCACCTCGCGGTAGCGCTACTCACCGGCAGGATCTACTCTGTGTGGCCGATCCAGGAGGCATGGGTCATCCCACCTTCCGATCCCGGCCCGGAGTCCTGCCCGGAATCATCTCTCCCCGCGTCCCCTTCGATATCTGTCCCGGTGCCCTTCGCACCTCGGTTCCCAGTCCTCTCGGCCCCAGCACCAGTGCGGCCGGAGGACGCCAGGACAGAGATCAGCCCTGCCCCGAAGAACCACCCAGGGGCAGGAAGGCAAGGCGTCGACGCCGAGGGAAGAATGTTGCGGAATTCCGGACAGAGATCCGACCGGTTTGCTTCTCTGACTCAGAGGCGGAGTACGATTCGGCGACAGAGCCCTCTCCCCAATCCCGCCAGTCAAGGGCAGGGGTAGGAATGCGGCACGTCAGCCTCGTGCTCCCCGAGAGCGAGATCGATGTGATCCCCGCGTCTCTCCGAAGGTATATCCGGAGTAACGAGGGCCTGGTAGACCCCCAAGGATCAAACTTGCGGTTGGTACCGGCCCCTCCGGAAGTGCCTTCCGTCTCGATCAGAGAAGCCGAAGACTTTTTCTGGGGATCGACGGTCGAACCACGATCTGGTGCACCCTCGGCGAGCACCGATGCTACGGCAGGATATTCGCTCGCCGGCCCGTCCTATCGTGATGTGGTAGCCAGGCCACCGCCACCCTCAGGGGGAGGTCCGGGATATGGAGGCCAATCGGCCTGCTCGCCGTATTCACCGCCGGCCAGCCCGTCGGCCCGGCGGCCCGCCTCGGCACCACTACCAGTTCCCCGTCCGTTCCCAGCCATTGAAGAGGACCAAGGAGATCTGGGTCCCGAGTTTGAGTCGTGGAGCTTCTGGACCGTCCTTGCAGAGGGCCACTTCCCTGAGAAGTTTTGGCCAGTCGCAGGACCGGGCTTTGATGCACCCGAATCGCTCACCCCGGATGAGTTCGAATGCTTCCGCCGAACTCTCCGGGAGACTCACTCCCGTCTTCACTGCCTACAAATGCCATACCCCGGGAGTCAAGCGCACCTGGAGGATATTGGTGAGCAGTGCCGTCTAATTGACCTGGCCATGCTCCCCGCGGTTCGGCACCCCGGGTCATTTGGGCACCATGAGGCCCTCCAACAACGATGCGTTGAGTGTTTTCAAGTACTCCGCAAAGTTATCGAGGAAGCCACTCCCCACGTGTATATCCGTGGATGGGGGCAGTACGCTGCCCTACGCTTCAGTGTGACCCGCCGACAGCCCGATTCGCTGGGTGGCCCTGAGGGTATATCCCCAGGGACAGGAACGGTCAATATGGCTGACCTGTCGGGAGAGGGGAACGACTTGGAACTTCTCGACGGGGGCTTCCCCCCCGAAGACAAGCCGTCGTCAGATCCATCAGTGAGAGTTACTCGCCATCAGAGGAACCTCCTGGGGCTCCCCGCACCCACTGAAGCACTGACGATGAGCCGGAACGTCAGCAAAGGAAAAGAGCACAGCGAGGCTATAAGGCCCGCCGACCCATCTGCCTCCATGCAGAGGGCAGAGGAGGATCCCGAGAAGGCTACGCTACGTCAGCAGCTCGCCGAACAGAAGAGGCTGGTTGACCAGCTCCTCGCCGAGCGCGCTGCAGAACGGCGGCCTGACTACGGTGATCCCAGGCCAGGACAGCAGGGACCGGAACAACCGCTCCTTGATGAGACTCTCCCGGGCAACCGTGATCATGCCGTGTTCGCCGACAGGAGAGAGGCCATTGCCTATGGCAAGAGGGCACGGTATGTTTCGCCACACCCTCCCGAGCGGCGGGACTACTTGAGGGACCCTGCTCGGATTCCTCCCGCTGCCCCAAGGGCCGCTCCGCCAGCCATCCCACGGGCTTCCGAGTTCGACGACCCGGTCGACGACCCGGTTGAAGGGCCATGCAATGCGCTCGTGGTTAGAGATCCTCGTCAGGACTGGAACCCATGTCCGGACGATCCGATGGCGGCGCTCATCGCCCGTTTGGAAGCCTTGGAGACTCGGCAGGTGGCGATCCCACCGGACGGCAAGCCCTACCCAGCATGGGTGGATGACATGCCGGCGCCTCCGGGATTCGGGAATCCCACTTTCGCCCCCTTCAACGGGACTGGAGATCCGCCACAGCATTTAGCCCACTTCAACTCGAGGTGCGGGCCTATGTTGGGGACTCCGGCGCAGCAAGAGGCCGCTAAGCTTCGCTGCTTTGTCCAGACACTGGAAGGGCCAGCATTTGTCTGGTACAGCCAGCTTCACGTCGGGTTCACCATTTTTCTGTTTCGGTGCGGATGTGCGTCGGGTTACGCTGTTCCGCCAGGACGCGTTCGCGCGTGCACCCGTCAACCCGAGGGGATGGGCGCGCGGCTTGTGGTCCCGCAGTCCCGCTTTCCAAGGGCGGGCGGCATCCGTCCCTTATTCAGGGGCGTCTGCTCCTTGATCGAAACCGGGATGATGGGATGTCGGCTCCTCCTTCCTTGGACGTCTCCTCGGAACTCGTCGCCTAATCCGGGTCTCCCTCATAGACTTAAGAATGTTCGTGAATCTCGTTCCCGGCGCCATATCTTCATGGACACCGGTTAATTACGCTGCCTCCGCCCGGACGTTCCAAGGAGTCTGGGCGGGGCAGAAACCTGCGGTTAGAAGGCCGGGTGGCTCTGGGTGCTGGGGGCATGTCGTAACACTGCGGCTCTGCACATCTGTCTTCCGTCCCTAATAGGGATTCTCGAAGGCATGATGGCATGAGGCATCCCGTACTAGGTGCGGGGAACTGTGTCACCTGAGGTTTTCCTCAGCTTCCCGTGTTTAACACGGGGTATGCCGCGAGTTTAACGTCCAGCGGGGACGGCATCGGACCGATCAACACGAAAAGTGGATCAGATGACAGAACCCCTTGCGGGGAACCTCCGACGCTGGGGCCAGCACATGGGCGGCTTCCCGAGTAACGTGGAGTGGAGTGAAGTGGCATGACCCCACCGGGATGTGGCGGCCCGGGCAAGGATCAGGATGGATGATGAAGTGAAGAGCTTGGACCCCAGAGGGGCTTCCTACGTACCGCGCGTTAACACGGATCAAAGTCAACGTAGTTCGGGCATACAGTTTAACGTCATGCTGGACGTCGGCAAGCCGACTCACGAAGAGGTCGAGGCCGCCGGGCGGAGGATTGAACCGAACCACCTCGCACAGAGGGGGATGGAACGGCCGGGTGGACCACAGTTTCACGTCATGCTGGACGATAAAAGGGGAAATGGAAAAAGGGGGGCTGTGGGGAGGCACCGTGGAGATACACACGGGCAGTCTCCCACAGGGGCGGATTCATAGGTGAATCAACGCAAGCGTGAACCCTGGAGGGGTCCACTGATGGACGAACCGACGTAAATACGACCGGGACGACCAAGTGGTGGGCTTGGACCTCAGGGAGGCTTCCTACGTACCCTGTATAGAAGACAGGGATCAAAGTCCACGTAGTTCATTCTGTCAGGACTTACGCACTTGGGGCAGCCCGGATGCTGCAAAACTCAGTTGGAAGGGACTTGGACCGAAAGCAGAAGACACCTCGATCCCAGTCAGACCCTCTACTGGCTTCGGCAGTGGGGAGGCGCAATGGAGATACACATGTGCAGCCTCCCACGAGAAACTAGGGGTTTGTAATACCCTGCCCCCGTAGGGAAAAGCCACTCCCATTAAATCGTCCCTAAAGAGGGGCAATCCCGACATCCCTGCAGAGACGAGCGGGTGGGGGCCACATCCAAACCGGGGGAGACCCTGCGTGCGAAGCACGGGATCGAATGATGCGGACGGTTTAACGTCTTGCCGGACGAAGTACAGTTTAACGTCATGTGTTGAGGACGAAGCGGACGGTTTAACGTCTTGCCGGACGAAGTACAGTTTAACGTCGTGTGTTGAGGACGAAACACTTGCAGTTTAACGTCTTGCAGCGCGGACGATGGGGGCTAGGCAGTTTAACGTCGTGCAGCTTGGACGGATGTGCAGTTTAACGTCATGCTGGACGAATATGCAGTTTAACGTCATGCTGGACGTATGCGCAGTTTAACGTCATGCGGGACGAAGGCGCAGTTTAACGTCATGCAGGACGAAGGCGCAGTTTAACGTCATGCGGGGCATAGGTTGCCGGACGAAACACTTGGCAGTTTAACATCTTGCAGCGCGGACGAATGCTGAACAGTTTAACGTCTTGTAGCCTGGACGAATGCAGTTTAACGTCGTGCAGGACGAATGGGTGCATGTCACTTCGCACGAACCTGGAGGGCCGCACGGGAAGACAACGCACGGTGCGGGCACCCAGGATGAGGAGCATCGGGCGCCACGCAGGCAGGTGCCCTTAGGAGGTCAACGGGGACGACCCTGGCAGATTGCGCGCAAAAAGGAAGCTTTGCGCGCAATACTGCGGGCCGGCGCGCAATCGGGGCGGCTGGCGCGCAATTTGGCCAGCGCCTTGCGCGCGGATGCTTGAGATTGCTCACACCGGGCTTCGGATAGCGCGCGGGGGCAACGGCTCATTCTCTAATGAATGGCCACTTGAAAGAAGGGGGGGTGCGCGCAATCAGGCCGGATTGCGCGCACCCCGGGGGCAATTGCGCGCAAGCGGGTTCTTTTGCGCGCAAAGGCCTTAGGGTGAGTTTTTATTCAAAGGAAAGTAGCCAGCGGGGATTGCGCGCGAAGGCGGACCCCGAGGCTTTCTTGCGCGAAAGAAAGGAGGTTACCTGAAGTTCGTCATTGCGCGCGGAAGGGGTTGAATTGCGCGCACGAGAGACGTTTCGACTTCCAGCAACCTTTGAAACGTTGGGGGTCGCCTGGTATTTATAGGCAACCCCGGGCGCGGAATCCAGGGTGCGAGCGCGAAATTCTTCTCGCGGGCGCGGAATCGGGCGCGGCGCGTAAGGGAGTCGCGCGGACCCGCGGCGCGCAAAATTGCGCGCCGGGCCGGCGCATTGCGCGCATCCCGGGGGGTTTGCGCGCGGAACATCACCTTTGCGCGCGGGCCTCTGAAATTCCGCGCAAGGCCTCCGGGCCCTCCGAAACGTTCTTCCGACTCCAAATATCACTTCGCTTTCCGCATCCGGAGCTTCGTTTGGGAACAACGGACTTTGCCGGCGTCTACAGATATATATAAAGAGATGGAAAAAATGACCTTCCAACACAATCTATATAGTATCCACTCTAAAATAATATTTCATTGATGAGCCATTGGATGAGTTCATGGATTTATTATTCTATAATAACTAAGAAACCCATCATAGGTTATAGAATAAGTTCATGTCATGCCAAGAATACGAGGGTAACAACCATATATTAAAAATAAACTATATTTATTATTCTAAAATTAATGTTTATTAATAATTCATCATCTTTTGACTTTGGATTACCCTTTATGTGTTACCCCTACATTCCTTTTATTCCAGCCAATGGCCGGTAATTGGAGGACTCATGCTAACAACTGATGTGAAGATAAATGTGAAGACTGTACTAATGAGATGTCCAATCCAATGGGAGCGGGAATTGAGAACTTTGTCATTATTCTCTCAGCTTACTAAATAGTAGAATAGAAAAATGGGTCAAGAGGAATGTCAAAACCCCCCTCATAAAGAACAAGTTTCTATCGAGAGCTTCATGAGACAAAGGCCTCCTACTTTTAGTGGATCATCTGATCCCATGATTGCTGAACAGTAGATAAAATCCATTGAATAGATCATCTTCATCCTTCAATGATCTGAACAATTGAAGGTTCTCATTGAAGCTTATCGTATGGAGGGTGAAGCTGATCAATGGTGGACATTGATCAAAATTATGAAGCCTGAGGAGGATATCGAGGCGTTGGAATGGAAGGATTTCCAGAAGATGTTTTTCTATAAATATTTTCTGTGCACCGTTCGGCATAATATGGAAAGGAATTTCTTTTCCCCCATTAAAAAATACGAAGAATCTATTGGAGGGTATGAGGAAAAATTCACAAGGAATGCACGATACGCTTCCGGCTTTGTTGTTACTCCCGAATGCAAGGTTGACCGATTCTTTGGTGCGCTGAAACGTAGCCTACAGAAATCATTAGCAATCTGTGACTTCGACAGCTATGAGGAAATTGTCCGATGTGCCCTCAAGGTCAATATTGTGATCGAATAATCACAGGGGTATCATGGGGATAAGAAGCGTAAGGTAGACTTCAATGTTGGTGGGCCGATGGATAAATCCAATGGTGCTAAGAAGATCCCGCACCCTATTTGCCAAAAGTGCGGAAAGAAGCACCCTGGAAATTTCCTTAATGGGATGAGGAAATGCTTCGGGTGTGGAAGAGAAGGGCACCTAGGTGTTAACTTTCGGAAAGAAAGATACACTGCTGCGACAGAGGAGAGGAACGCTTCCTTCGAACCTCAACGCATTGTTCAATACTACAAATGAAAATAACCTGGTCATTTTTCAAACCATTTCCCTAATCCAAGGGTTTTCAGAGACAACCAACAACCTCCAAGGCAGCAAGGAAGAGCTTTTTCCATAACTTCTACCAAAGTGAACCCCAAAAATGAAGTGGTGACAGGTATGCTAGTTATTCATTCAAGAATAGAGAACATAATTTTTGATTCAGGTTTTACGCATTCTTTTATATCTCAAAAGTTTAGTACAACAATCTCATCACCACCACAAATCATAGAAGTGAAGATGTCGGTGAGTACGGAAAATGGGGAAATCATTGCATCCCACGAATATAAGTCCTCCCATATTATAATCTGTGGATTGAATTTCCCAGAGAACCTCATCATACTATCTATGGTTGAATTTAATACAATTATTGGGATAGATTGGATTTCCTTATATATATCCAACATAAATTGTCATGAGAGGGAAATCACACTCCATATGGAGAATCAACCCCCGATTAATTACAAGTGTGAGGAGGAAGATGAATCTCCTTTGGCTACATCATCTCAAGTGTGGATATTACTGCCTTCTGGGCATGCATATTTGTCTTAGATGATTGAGTCTAAGGAAGAAACAATCCTTGAAGAAATGACTATTGTGATTGTATTTGCTGAAGTGTTTCCCAAGGAACTGCCTAGTCATCCTCCTGGAAGAGATGTTGAATTCCCAATTGAACATATACTCGGGGCTTTACTAATATCCAAGAATCCATATAGAATGGCTATATTAGAGATTTAATAGCTGAAGAAACAACTACTTGAGAATCTAGATAAAGGGTTTATACACCCATGCTCTTCACCAAGGGGTGAACCATTCCTCTTCGTCAAGAAGAAGGATGTGTCAATGCGTCTTTGAATCGATTATCATGAGCTTAACAAATTCACAATAAAGAACAAATATCCTCTCCCAAGAATTGATGAATTGTTTGATCAGCTGCATGGAGAACAATTATTCTCCATGGTAGATTTGCGATCGGGATATTATCAAGTAGTGGTGAAGAAGGAAGATGTCTCAAAGACTGCTTTTTGTACAAGATATGGGCACTATGAATTCACAGTAATTCCTTTCTGACTAACCAATGCTCCATCAATATTCATGGAATTGATGAATATAGTTTTTAGAGATTTTCTAGACAAATTTGTGGTAGTCTTTATAGATGATATTCTAATATACTCCAAAACCAAGGAGGATCATGAGAGGCATTTAAGAACTGTACTAGAGACATTTTGCAAGGAGAAGTTCTATGCAAAGTACAGTAAGTGTCAGTTCTGGTTGGAGGAGTTCTCATTATTGGGACATATCATCACAAGCAATGGGATATCTGTGTATCCCTCCAAAATAGATGCAATTGAGGGATGGCCGATGCCAACATCAGTAACAGATATCCGTATCTTATTGGGGTTAGTTGGATATTATTGACGATTTTTGAGAAATTTTCCACGATTGTCCAACCCTCTTACCAAGCTAACTCAAAAGGGAGTAAAGTTTTCATGAAATGATGAATGAGAAGAAAGATTCAAGGAGTTGAAAAGGAAGCTTATCACTGCACTCGTGCACACTTTACACACATGTGGAGAGATTTTTGTGGTATTCAGTGATGCTTCGAAGATGGTCTTAGGTTGGGTGCTGATGCAGAATGATAAAGTGATATCCTATCCAACAAGGCAGTTAAAAATCCATGAGAGAAACTATCCATTTCATGATCTGGATTTGGTGGCAGTGATCACTGCCTTGAAAATCTAGCTGCATTATCATTATGTTATTTAAGTTAATAACTACACCTGAATCTATTTATAAAAGAGGAGAATGTTATTAGATAACGTTTTTTTCCAAATTTATGTTTCATATGCCAATGTAATGCACTAATAGGTCATGTTAATTGATTTCCCTTATGATTTGCATCTTATAAACTACCAATCATTAGTCCATGACTTCGATTATGATACTTGATATCAATGTTATGGATTTTGAATTTTATGGTCATTTTATCACACCATCATTTTTTTGTTATGCTTACCTATTTCCCTTAATTACCCTTACAGACCATCTGATCTCACCCATACATATGCTTCCTTTCCCTATATTTTGAAGAATGGTATTTAAGTAGGTAAAATATTAGGTAATATCATTATAGGATATATATAATATCTTTCTGGATTTTCGAATATTGAATTCCAATTTTCCAAAGAAATTAAATATTATAATCATTTGGTATGTGTTTGTGTAATGTATTGAATATTCTTTTAAAAATTATTTATCTTCATGTGTGAGAAGACATGGACATTATACCCAACATATCAACCAAATGTGTATTTTCCTTGAATAATTTTATTTTTATCACTATTAGTCCTGAAATAATAACATTGGAAGTCATCACCGTATAATGATTCACAGTCATCCTTTGAATGAATATCTAATATCATGAACTAGGATTCATGAACGTTGATCCATGAACTGTCTAACCTATTCCCTATTCCAAATTGTTATGGAGAAATCATGACAAAATTAATCATAATTAGGTTATTGTGTAACCATCCCATTATACATGGAAAAAATTATAAGACCATATATATCAACAGAATGATATATAAAATAGTTTAGTAAGAACAAACAAAATTATTTTTTATCTATGATTCAAGCATAAGAAAGGTAAACTCATTATCTATAGGTTTGAGGAAAATGATATTGCGTAATTAAAAATGGTATAATGAAATTAGAACCCATATTTTATACCTAGTAAAATCCAATACAATCTTTTTAGACAACATTGTTTAGGGAAAAGATAGAGAGATGAATTTACACATCCCCATATATAGCTAACATGTTTATTATATGGAGAGAAAACTTTTTTGGTTCACAAACCCTTCTAGAATGTAAAATTTTCCATAATCCACCATCATGTAGTTTTTGTTAGGTTTTACAAAGAATGTTCTCTTGGTAGATATACTTAATATCAAAACCCAAAACCTTTAGTTATTTATCATTGTTCTTCTCTATAGTCTATTGGTAATAGAGACATATTTTCTAAATGGACAATGATAATATATGAAGATCAATAAAATAACACCCAATATATTTCACATAATGGATATTTTTGTTCCTAGAAGAAAGGTACCAGGAAATCATGGAATTATTGTAATGTCTACATCAAATAATAGTTTCTTCTATTACTAATGGATGAAATATATCCAGTAGGCCCCATTTTCTGCTAACTCATATATTTTTATAAAATGCTACAAAATCCCCATAACATGACGATTCATGAAATGTAGAAATCCTCAAAAAACATCAATGTTTGTTATACACATTCTTGATGTATGAATTTGTAACAAAATTCATGAAAATATTTATTCTTTATACCGTGTGACTTGAAATAACATGATATAGTAAAGGAAACTCGTAGCCGTAAAATATAACTACCCTTAGTGTATCAATAAATTTTGTAAGATAGAATTATATAAACTAATGAAACATAAAGTTCATGATAGATGTTTTTGATATTCCATATCATTAGGATCATGGTAGAACACCATAAAAAAATAAATTATTATGAATGAAATTAAACTACCCATTTAGTGATCCACAATGCATTCTAGTTTGAAAACTTGCAAATGGGTTCCCCAGTCCATATTTATGTTTATTATCACTAGAATCACACCATGTGTGAAGCTATAAATAAAGAGAACGAATAAAATACAATGGGTGAAATGATAATATGGTTGAAAACTCATAAGTGTATTCCTATTAAATAATCATGTATACACCAACTCTATGTAGAATCCCATCCCAATAGACACTAAATGGTTTGCAGAGCCCGTGGGCCATTACACTCAAGAATAAAACTTAATATCCCAGTTGTTTTACATTAAGTGATAATATATGATAGTATGGTTGGTAGAAAAAACCCTAATTATCGGATGAACACCATGGAATCATTAATTAATATATAGGTATAAGATAAATATCATCTTGAAAAAAAATATGAATATACTAGAAATAAGTAATATAAATTTAATACGAGGGTAGCATCATATATAACAATAACATTTGGTCATGTATCTATAAAAAATACAGTTGATACAAGGTAATATGAATAAAAAACACATGTATCAAAAGAATAAAAATTTTAAAAGGTTCTATGAAAATAACATCATGATATTTGGATATTTCTTATGATCCACTTGTTCTATTCCAAAATCAACAAGCAACATCCAAGGGGAACTTTCCACTTATCCCACCTATATCAATGAAGATTATTTTTGTACCAAATTGAGGCCCAAAAAGGGTGTGAGATAACATGTATTATGCCTCCAATAATTGTGTGTATAACAAGTCTAGTATATGAATATTAGCTGAAACTATTTGCATATATAACCAGAATAAACGTTATAAAAGTAACATTGATAATTACCAGTAAACAAAAACCCACTATAATTATGAAACTATAAATAAATGTTAACTATAAAGCATGAATAAGAATCAGATGCAACATATTTCAATTAATACTGTATCATAACTACATTGTCTATGAGATGAGTCTAAGGACCTGGTAGTCCTATTCAAGTACACAAATCACATTTACATATTACATGATAAATACATTAGCGGATCCCATGGAACATGTCTATCGTGTTCCAAGGAATATAGATCCAATTCCTAAAAACCAAGGAATCTATAGTTTTCATCAGTTACATTCCCCAAACCCCCTCATCGGTTCCCTACGTTTTGTCCCCACATCAAGTCCATTTTATTTCTCACACATCCATTCCACAATGTGTAACATTCCTTGATTCCATAGATTTCTATCCAACAACATCCTGATTTATATAAGGGAAAATATACCTTAACAATTTCAATTTTTATTTCCATTTAACTCATCAAAAACCATTAACTAATTATATCATAAACATAAATAATAGAAGTAATTATTCATTTCATTACATTGTAAATCTATTTAGAATCTATTTTAAGGTGATTAAATAATTTAACAATCCAAATTATTTCCTTATTAAATTCCTTGTAATTAAAATTGAGTGAAAATAACAATTAATGAGACCTTTCCTTGGAAAGAGGAATGAGACACCCCCTGGGGTGATTTTGGTTGAGATCCCTAACCTCCAACCATGTATATGGATTCCATGGAATGTATTCAATCCAACATAAACATTTAATTTAAGGATATATTTATATATGAATCATCACTCATAACATTCGATGTGTAGAAACATGAAAACATGTTTTATAGATAACATTTATTCATAATATAATTATCATAGTGGAATAGATTTCATATGATTCTTATTCATGCATTATATAAAACATTTATTTATTTACCATTTAATATTTAATTCATGTATTTTTTCATGTTTTGTCACAATTGGAGTCAGATGCAGATGATTCCAATGGTGATACAACATGAAAATCAAATCATGAATAAAATCCTATTGGGAAAAGTTAATTCACTCCCTATCCCATGTGTGAGAGGTGGCTACCAGAGGAGAGTAAAAATAATATGATTAATCCCTTAAAAAATGGGAAATATAGTCAAATCCCCCCAAAACATAATGGGGTTCATGGTTTGGGCACACATTTGGCCAATCCTTGCACCAAAAATGTGGCCTCCAGGTGATCGTAATGCACATGGTAATACATGAATATAACCATTACTATAGTATGTATCCTTCTATAAAATATTTAATTCTCTATTCAATGATACATACAAGGCACTCATTGAAGGATGCATTTTCCTAAAACTCAACCTCATCTAAATGAAATGTGTGATTATGGTGTAAGTGCTAACATCATAACTATGATATGAGGATAGAGTTTTTCATGGCTTGATCACTCCAAGATTAAATAAATTGTTTTGTTACTATACTAAACTGTTCAAAAATCTCTAAATTTACTCATTAATATGTTTAAAAATTACACATTCTTTAATTCAATTTACAACCAAGACTACTTGAGATACAAAAAAATAGTTGATCAACAACCTCTAAATACTAATGTCATCATCATTGATTTGCATGTGATATTTTTATATACTAAGAATTTTTAACCTATTTCATAATCAAATTCACCGATTTTGAATATTCTTGAATGATTTGATGGCATAAAAGTTTAAACTTGCATCCCTCTAAAAATAAAATATGTTAACAATAAAGACTACTTTATATTTCCTCATATGTTTCCATCTATATAATATGATGGTGAATGATAATATATGTGAATTAAACTAGGGGAATATACTTCTCCTAGAAAACAAAACAATTTTCTGTACATTAACTTAAAAATATATTCTATGACTGATATCATTCTGTATGACTGACCCTCAGTCTTTGGGTGATAAGTTGTACCTAGAAGTTCCATTGAAACTATTGTTATCTAAAACCCCTTCCAAAACCATGATTTCTAGATATAATATATTACCATTATGATAGATATAGGATCTTGTGGGAGGCATATGATATAATTAATGAATATCCTCATGAAATCATCCCATGATAATATCCACCTAATTGGGATATAATTGGTGACCTTCATCATCATGTCCAGAAAAACCCTTAACTCATCAAAAATATTTTATGAGGTTGGTATCCTTGTTATCAAATCCATGGAGACATAATTACATTTACATAATAAATGGAAAATTGTTATAATATCCCCACAAATCTGTAGTGTTATGACATCACCTACTGATAGTTGTATCACCAAGTGATAAGATGTTATAAAAACCATTTCATACCATGCCACCAATACCGATATAATAAATCTGAATAAAACATGTTAATATCTTACTTCAGTTACCAAATGTAGGAATGGTTATCTCAACTTATTTCCTCCCATAACACCTTTTTAACCCAATCATTACCATGAAAACATATAATTTTATCATATCCAATGATCATACAAGGTGGAGGATAATCACCTGATATACCCTCATGTATTACCATTCTATCAAAATATGATTTCTTCATAATCTTCACCCACTCTACAGGTAATGAATTCATTGATAACAATTAAAGTATATACAATCCATGATGGACATGAAAATTTATGCATATATCAAAAAGATAGACCATTATATTTTACACTCTACTAGCCTCATGAAATATCTTTGTTTGAGACCACCTACTTAGAATATTTGAAACTACATTTCCTCTTACAAGAGTTTAATAATTAAAAAATCCATATTATTGTAGGTATCCGGCCCGCCATCATTTTCTAATATTAAATTAATTCTTCATAATTATATTCAAGATGATCTAGTATTTCTAAATCCTCAAAAAATGATCTCCAAGTAAATAAAGTATCCAACATTGAATGGTATTAACAATAATTAATAACTTGAGATCATGATATTAGTAGTTCTTCTCATGTTGCATAAATTTATTAGAATAAAACACATTGAATCACGCCTCTTACATTAGAAAATATCCAATAATAAAAACTAACACATACAGAAAATGTATTTCTTTTAGACCACTATAGAAGAAAATGGATCTTTACTAATTTCAGTCTCCCATTATACTCTTGAATGTTTTCCACACAGGCCTTAGACCATGAGAAATTCAAACTCGTCTTAGAAAATATAGTAATAGGTTTTTCATTGAGTGATACATTCTCAATGGTGTGGATGAAAAAACCATCTATCCCCATTAAACTCAACGTATGTAATATGTTCTAGGGTAACAACCATGAAACTGCACATCTCAACGTCTCAAGGATAACCAAAACATCTATATTATAGTTAATATGTCCTAGTAAGTGAATTTTAAAAATTGGAATGTGTCACAAAATGAGACAATAATATAACTAAATTTTTATAAATATAACCAATGTTATTTAAATATGTTTATCAAGTTCATGTCTTGATTGGGAACAAAATATGATTTTATCCACTAACACCACCACCACTGAATCTATATAGTTGTGGAAAACCCCATTCATTAGTGACCTAGAAATATGTGTTGAATTCGTGAGGCCAAATTTCATGACAATATATTGATTCAAACCATATCTAATTCTAATCATTTTACCTGGAATATTTTATTATATAACATACACTTTGTGAAAACCCAGTCTGAATTCAATAATCAGGAAAATGTTTTTACACCAAATATAGTTGAAGAGATCATATTTATTAGAAAATGGATATCAGTTCATATCAATCTGTAGGATTAACTAATGGTAATCTATAGAAACCCGAGTTTACAATACACCTTCATTGCAAAAATTTCCAGTGAACCCCACACTGAATAACGGGTTCATATAAAAAAATTACCTTTAAAATCCTATATATTACTAATGATATCGTATAACTCTATAGTATCCATCATATAAGGGTGAATGGATATCGATGTTGCACTACATATTAGCTCAATAGAAAATTCAAACTCTATCACAGGAGGTTATCCTATAAATTAATCCAAAAAATCTATAATATGATGTAAAACTAGATGAAAATTTTCCTTGTGTGTTACATGGATATCCACATGTTATATATCAATTTGTGATGTCATCCCACACAATAAAAATTTCGTGGGTCCATATAATCTCTCTTGTACATCTCATTTAGCCTTGTGAAAAAAATCCACATCGTCTTGTGATGTTTAAGTAACAGTTTGTTGATATCAGTCAACATAATCATGATGGATATCGAAATATTCCATCAATATAATGATGTAAAACCCTCTAATCTCAATTAAAATTTGGCATTATACAATGAAACACCCACTTATCTCAAGGGAAAATGTCAACAGTTCCATATGCTCACTAATTGGATAACTAATTGATTATTGACTGTCACCACACCATATTAAAAATGATAATTATGCTGAAGGCTCTCCATAGTAGTCCCAAGTCTGAAGGAATGGAAATTGACTATATTAAAATGTGTATATTCTAACGTATGTGCTTCCAAGACAATACAAATAACTTTAGATGTTTTTTGAAAAATTATCCTTAGTTATTAGTTTCACTACTTATATTTTTTTGGTCCATAACCCTATGACATATCATGGATACCATTGAATGTACATATCATTAGTTGCTGTATGTTTGGTGTCTAGTGGACTTGAAGAGGACCCTTACCTTAGCATGATCAATTGTTCATACTCCATCTCCTTACTTGATGAGATGTTGTGGACCCCTATCTTGAATGATGACTTGGTGAAAACCCTCTATCTATATAGAATCTAGAGGGAATGTTCTGAAAAAAGATACAGATGGCCCATCCTATACAGGATCATCACTAAATTTGTTATTTTTTCAGATTGGCTACTTATGTGTCTCTATGTCTAATTATAGTGTAAAAAAATTGAACTACCAAAACTCATGATTTGATAATTATATCCATCATTTGATGTCTATAAGACCCTGCTAATGCACTTGACACTAAAAAACAAGGTCATGAAACTGAACTACCCTTCTCTACACCCAAATAGTCCCTCCTGATTTGTTTATTGATAAGTGCCCGATAATGTATTATACATAATATAGTAATATGAAAAAAAATTCAAATGTGATCTGTTTTCATACTTGATATCATCCTCAATTCTTTTATATTTAGATAAAATTCCACTTATTAAAATAGATGCTATATTATAGATATTTATCAAATGGGAAAAATAGTCTGTGACTCGTAATGATTTATTCTCCAAGTGTATAAACTATCTATCTCCATAATACGTCAACATACAAGGTTATGAGAAATCCATTAATGACATATATAAATCCTTCTAATCCACATCCCAATGATTTTTAATCTATATAGAAACATCCCACCATCTGTTGGAAAAATCCAAAATAATATACATTCATTGATTTAGTCTATAATTAGAAGTTTTCTCAAGATAGAGTGAAAATTATTTCATGGAGAATAACAATGAATATGAACCATGTGATTCACGTTCCCATTTAGAGATAGGTGTATAATGATGTTCAAACTCACCCTTCAACTCTTTCATATTTGAGGTAGCCAATGGCACTCTTGGGAAAATAATGAGAAAAGTGTTGGAAATCCTATCAAAACTCTTCATTAGAAACCACATTATGTATAATAGGATGTGAATAATGTTGTACTACTAGAGGATCTACTTGTCTCTCAAGGAATACCACATCTGGAACTTGGTTTTCACCACCCTTATAGTAAACAACTATAGGAATCCATGGTTTCATACCTCTACTAATTCCATGGGAATGATTTCGTTCATGATTTAGAAATGAAAAAATTGTTCAAATATGAATATGACATGTAAAAAACATCTTATATTAGTTTCAAACACAACTACCAACTTCATAATCCAAATCTAGGTGACATTCATATAATAAGATCATAGTTATACATTCAAAATTCCAATATAGAGGTTGATTGAAGTTCATGTTATTCACTATATTATATGGGATCATATATATATATTTTCATTTGGATATTATAGGATAACAGAACCTTTAATTATTAATTTTTACACCCTTTTAATGAAAAAATACGTATTTTAGAAATAAATTCATTTTAATTTAAAATATGTTTATATGGAATGTCTTTTTAAATGGTTTATTTATATATATTGGCTTTGTGAATTTGTAATGAACCATATAATTTATAAATCCAACTATTAAATACATTTAATCACAACTATGAACACATTACATCCCCTATAATAAATTATCAATGGATCAATGTTCAATAAGTGATTTCTCAGGGTTTTTGCATCAACATATGAAGTGAAAATTTATTTTTTTTAATACAATTTGTAACAAATAATGTTACTCTGAATCCCTATAAATATTTATTATAATAAACATTATATTCTAAAATAAATATACAATAAGTATCATGTATTAAAAAGTGGAATCCTAGATGAACTTTAATATGCATATAATGTGTGTTTACTTTGTATCGAAAATGATGCATGAGAACGATATCTCATAGCCATATTGGGCAATGGAAAAAAATAAACCCCTATCTATAACACGTATCATGTTAATGAACAATCTGTTAAATTAGAGAAATTGTAATAAGAACAAATTAATAATAGTCTCATTATCCAGTAATTTTGGTTTTCTATGGACATAGGCTCGATTATCCAACGCATAAATCAATACAAATTTTTGAGACATTCACAGAATCCAATACATCGATCCCTAATTTCTGTCCAGAAAAAATAGAAAACCACTTGGATAAAAGTTTGTAACATCCCACCCCAGGATCCACTAAACGGTTCCACATTCCAGTGGATCACATGGACTCAAAGGAACCTCCAAATAATCTATATGACATTATCTAGAAGTGAGGGTCAATTATGGTATGGTGAGGAAACAATACCGTAACAATAATAGTAACATATTAGTATCTTGAATGAATATACCAAAAGAATAATATTAATTAACAACTAAATATAAATCCTTAAAAACGGTAATAAAAATTAAACCCTAGCATGGTGTTATATACCAAATTATTAGTAATTCATAAGAGAATAAATATTATTGTTAATACAAGGAAACATGAATCTAATATAAGATATGTATCAAATGTAGAAAAAATTCGAAAAATTCTATCTCCAAATATGATCTTGAGCCATGGTTCAATGACGTGCACCCTAACTCTTATTAAAAAAATAATCAAGAACCGTCATTTGGTTTTTTTATGTCACTAAATGTATCCATGATGTTTGTATAGGTACCGAATGGTGACATTTTCATGGTATGGCATAACACATAGTTGTCCTCCAACAATGTTCTATACAACAATTACTGTAAATACATATAATATGATGTATTATTCATTTATAATTGATATAAAATTGATAAAATTTTGTGTTTTTCTATCTATTTTTCTAAAACTCACTTTGTCTAGTAAACTATAAATAATGACTAACTATATAACATGAATAAGAACAATCCAATACCTATGTCGAATAATCAATTATAAAATAAAAATGTTCTATCGACTTAGGACCATGACCAAGTTATCGTATTTGAGTTCACAGATAAAATAAATATAAAAAATGCTAAATATTTTGGTGGATCCCAAAAATAATATAAAATATTGTCCATGAAATCCAGATCTAAGGTGTTAAAACCAGTGAATCTAAGTGGGTCGATGCATCCTTATGAAGAACCCATCGTCAGTTCCATATTATGCGTCCCCACATTGGTGTCATACTATTTGTCCTATATCAGTTCCATATCATGTAACATGCATAATTTTCTTACCATCCCATCCATCATAAATATGACTTATATTATAGAATAATGGATCATATCAATGATTATTCCATTTTGTGTTTAAAAAATCACAAACGTTTCATTAACCATTATATAATCATACCAAAAAAAGTTATTTTCAATTTAATTCCTATAATATACAAATTAAATTTCTTAATAAGGTGTATATAACTATAAATAATCCACTTTACTCTCATAATCAATTACTGTATTTGAAAAGATAGTGCAACAAACCCAAATAGAGACATTTCAATTCTTAAAAGAAAAAACCCATCACATGGGTTATTTTAGTTGATGTCCACAACATCCAATATTTTATAATGATTTTTTTGATTCACATATACAAGAATTGAACATTTTATCTAAGGGTTTATTAATTTAGTAATTAGCACACATAATATATGTTGTGTAAATGAATGAAAACAAGGTATAAAAACTGTACATGAATGGAATATTTAGAGACAATCTTTTTTATTCACATGGTAGAATGCTCTTCCTGTATCCAACCTCATCTAATCGTTTAGTGGGATAAATGAGTAAAATATAAAACACCCTAGAATGTAATATATGAACCTGCACAAAATTGGAATCTAGGACGTTGGGATAAATGATTGTATGAATGTACCAGACTAGATATCTTATCAATGGAATTAAAATGAGATGAACATCAATCAATTCAATTCCTGAATAAATAAGATAGTTCTAAAACAATAAAAGAGGCTAGAGGTATGTCTCATCGTTGAGAGTTTTCTTAAATAGAGAGGAAAAAATAAGCGTAACTCATTTATAATAAATAAGACAAACTAGTAAAACACGAAAAAAAATTAAATAGGGGACTAGTGTGGCCACATATTTGGACAACCGATGAACCAATCATGTAGCTTCCATAATTCCATGATAGTGGAGCCACAAAATTAGAGAGCATGGTTTTTCTAATTGTGCACAGCCCATTGAATCTTGCACTCTGGAGCTCTAAAGAAACACATATGGTTTTTCCAAACCCTAAGGCATCAATTGCATGGATATTCCAAACCACAATCTTTCCCATTTCCTCAAAATGTTAGAGCTATAATATCTAAAAAAATCCTTATAACTCCTCACTCCTTCTTTATGTTGTTATGCTCATATAAGGATACAAAGCTAGATTCTAATTGAATATTAAAATTTCTGTACCTCATATAATATGTTATAATCATACAATAGTAATTTTTTGTATAAATAATATGAATTTTTTAGGGATAAAAAATTTTAAATCTTGTAGCGGACATTTTATATTTCTAGAGAAAATAATTACATTCTTTTTATGACATTTGAACATGTAAAATTTTACATCTACTACCCTATATGATATTTTCACCCCTAATTTTTTTCTACTGTACGTGGACTCGGAATAACTGGAGTATAAACATCATTGAAGAAGCTTATTCCAATCATAATTTATAGTCGAATATGTTTTCAAAATTAGATAGGGTCTGGAAATACGCATCGATTGAATGATTGAGTGCCACCCTATTTATTTCATCAACATTATCTAGATGAATAATTGAATTAATCAAATAGAATAAATCATCACCCCCTTTCTAATTAATCTCTATTCAATATGATGATATCAAAATATTGGAACTTCAGTGTTCTATGTGTACATTATGTTATGGTATATCCTGAGTCAATTCATCCATCTGAGTGCACAATTGAGTGATTGTTGTATGTTTCAACACTACAAACTAAATAAACTACCGTATTGTTAGAATAGGGTATTCATGTAATTTACATCTACTCAATTCCATTACATTACATTTCAATTATATTATACTACATACATTCTGTATCACGATATCATAAAATTGAAGACAAAAAAATACAACTTCAAAATTCCAAATAGATGTGTCGCCAGCATTCCTCATGGATAAAACTATTCTATAAGTTACAATTTGTAATAATAGTTGGTGATTTCTTCCAATTTTTCATTCATGGTACTTAGTTAACAAAAACTTCTTAAGGGATCTTTTTTAATGTAATAATAGATCATATTATGTAATCAAATTACATGTCTATCGAAATAAGGGCAGACCGATTGGGTGTGGACATAAGAGAATAAATACCATGTGTTTTTATCCCAATAAGTAAATCATCAATCATTAAAAGTAAATAGAAAAATTCATTAAAAAATCATTCGGAGTTCATGGTTTTCCCATCTATATAAAGTTAGAGCTTCGCTACATGTTATCCTTAGTTGTAAATAAATTCTATCATATCCAAAGAAAAAAATCATAAAAAAATTTCTATTCCACTTGATGAACTAACCATATGAAAATAAAAATTAGGTAAGATTCAACCAAATAACGGGTATAGTCTCAAGATAGAGAGATAAAGGCATCATCATAGGGAAGAACCACTTCAGTAATGGATAAAATGACATCTAGTATAAACCATAATTAGTTAATGATATAGAGATTCAATTCTCCAAAAAAACTAGCTAAGGGAAGTGTTGAACTCCTTTGAGTGTAGGAAAGCTAGAAATCAACCTGGTATTGGGAATATAGATTATAATGATTAGTTGATCAATAATACCTATAAGAAACCAATAACTATGTGAGGATTTATATGACATTCCATCAGTGGAACCAATAGCATTTTCATTAATCATCCCATTATGTATGGTGTATGGAATTGAAATGAAAAAATTACATGAAATAAATATTTAAATAACATCATCAACATATAATGGAATTTCATCAATCTAGGAATACATTACTAACCATGGAAAAAATAACTAATGGAATTTCGATAATATTTTTATAATTTTAAGAACAAAAAAACAATGATATACTACAAAATAAATATTGAAAATGGTAATAAACTGATAGGGGAAATTTCTCTATTAATCATGTTAAAGGTAATGATAATGGTGAGAAATAGTTGAAGAAACTATTAAGGGGTTTCAATAACATGAGTTATGACTCTATCACCAATGTGATTATGTGAATTAAAATGTATGAGAATCGTTGGAGAGTAATATCTAATAATTTAAAAACATATCAAAAATTCATTTTAAAAAATTATATGAGATACATTTTATATAACCATATATACCCACAAAACATTTTTCACTATATGAAGAACAACCAAAATTGATCGTATCTTATCCCCAAATTATTAATAAGGGCATCGATGGGGGCCTATGGAAGTTAGTCAAAACCCATTTAGATAAAAGAACATATTGATCTGATCCTTGATTTAATTTTCTATATAATATAGTTAACAATATCATCAACATATTATTCACTATGGTATGTATATATAACTCCAATGTTGGAGTTTATTTAGGTTAATCTCAAAATTCTTCTTAAGGAAAAAATTAATCATACATCTCTTAAAATGATGTATTGACCCCATTAGATAAATATCACAAAGGCTAATCTCTACCTCTTAACGGTTGATATGAATAGGATCGATGTCAATATAGTAGTTGCAGATCAATTTTCCATGAAGATCATATTGATGGTACAAGATGTTATGGAAAATCCATTTCCCCCATTAATATTTATATTTTTCAATTGATCAAAAAGAATTTGTATAGACATACCTAACAAATAATGACAATTATAATTAATTATAAAATATAACACAGTGATCAAATCCTACTTGGAACTCCAAAAATTATTTCTGTTTCCTTGATAGAACATGAGTGTTATTAAATTACTTTGGGAATTTTTATGATGAGTGAGATCAAGACTGTTTAGATCGAGAAGTGAATTAACTATCATATAATATTTTCCATTGAATAGTACCACAATTAATTTACAATCCATTATTAATATTTTTTCAATACAGTTAAGTGAAGATGACTTCAATTGATATGGTAAAATATTTTTAGGTAAAGGAATTGGTTTTTTCATATAAAATTATATTTCTTTAAAATGTGAGGTTGTATGATATGGGATAGTTTTTAATCTCATTAGGTAGAATACTTTTTTAAACATCAATTACCCAAACATCCTAGTATCTATGGTAAGCTATTGTGTTCCATATAATCAGGGATCTTTGATCGCCTGCATAAAATGTTGTTTTTCAACTAGAAATCATGTAATCATATAATAATTCATACATAAAAAGTGTATTAACAATGAAAAATAATTTAATTTAGTTGATAGAATTAAATAATCGAATTGATCAAGTAAAATCAAGAATCTTTCGTGGCCAATATAAGTTCTCTATATTGTAGGAACTGTTAAGGATCACATGAATCACATGAATAATACATCATATTGAGTGTTCACGATCCATTTTAATATTTCTGATCTGATAAAAATGTAATGGTCACATTAATCACATGAATATTTCTACATCATGGGACAACCCATGAAGGACTCACAATTAATGTGAAGTGAACTTCAACCAGAGATGTACATCAAAGTTCTTGGGATGTAATGTTGATCTTTCTAAAGGTATTTTGAATGATTAGTCATGATAAGTTAGTCAAATAAAAAATCCAGGATAAAATATCAAATAAATGGGTCTTGTGATTGGTTTCCAATATGGGGTAATGTGAAGTAACATCATGATGTAAACATATGTTACCAGAAATCAGGAGAGCAATGGGGGCTTGAGTCACCAGTTATATTTGTTGCATCTCACACCCCTATTTATAGGTAACCCTCTTAAATGTGATCAATATCTTAGATTTCCATGATATTATCCGCATATCAACCATAAGATGTATAAAAAACACTTCTTGGAAATTAATTATTTTCAATGTAGACATTTTCCTTTCAAGCATCACTTCGGATGGGGGAATATATTGGCTCCCTCCAAATATACATATGTTATTTTTGACTGAATAATTCCACAAAGCATATGTTTTATTCAATATTTAATGTGATGAAAATGTTCTATAACTATATGTGTGAATTAATAATATGGTTTAAAATAACAACATGACCCTAGGAACATCATTCAAAGCGGTTATGCACTTTTCATGATATTTTCTTTATCTTAAGAAGAACCTTTGAGATGTCTTATTAAATAATAAAACCACCATTAGTTATCCCTATGAATCATATGATGTCCCTCATATGATTCTTTATGATAATTTGAAATCATATATGGAAATTTATAGTCATTCACATATACCGTTCATGAAATAAATTATGAAAATTGATGAAACATCATATGTTGGAAGTTACATTAACTTTTTTTCAAATAGATAAAATGGTTAGTATGATCAGTTCCTAGATTACATGAAAGCATTTTATACATTTTGGGCTCATATTGTTAAGGAAAATGTACATGTCACCTTCATCATGGGATGGATTTCAATCATTTCTATTGAATCTTTTGATTATCTTATAGAAAACCATTGGGAAAATGACGTGGGATTTATAAAATATCAGATTAATAAGAGTACACACTTATGGGAAGAAGTTATTCACTATTTCAGATAAGAATGGGTATGTTCTTTACATGAATATTATATCTATAATGTGAAGACCCTCGGACATGCCCTTATGATACTGAAATTGGAACTAGAATTGTATTTCTAATATTGAAAAGGAAATGTGACTAGCGAGTTTGAATCCATGAAGTGAATATTTAGGGCAGTGAACCATGAAATATCATGACTTTTATAGTAGCTAAGAGTGGGGGAAAACATATGGTCTTACATGGTATATTAATGAACTACATGTGATAACCCAATTGAACACATGATAGAATTGGTACATGCTGACCAGATAATGAAATGTTGTTTCTCTATGGTAATTCAATAACACAATACCTCAAAATTCCATCATCCCAATTAAATTGCTACATTTATGTGATAGTGGATGCAAATGATGGGTTCATTATGTTAATATTGATTTGTTTTTTCATTTTAATTTTTATATATAGTATGTGATTAGTTCATAGATTATGTAACTACATATAGATGTGTCATATTGGTCATAATATGTACCATTAGACATGTCATCTTGTTTGAAATAATGTCATCTATATATATCATCTAGATAATTAAGCAATTAAAACAACCAAAATAAATTTTTCTATATTTCAATACCCTAATTACTATAAAAAGTATCAACATTATAGAAAATATATTATGAATTAATTAAAATAGTTCTATTGAATAATAAATTTTATGATATTAAAATTAATAAATTGATACAGAACAATGGTGAACATTTATCATGAATACAAGGAATATGAATGAAATTGGTTCCATGGAATATATATCGTTGAATATTATTATTTTTTAAATATTTTCAATAAATATGTTATTTAAAAATTTGGAGGTAATAACTTAATTATAAGAAATCTTAAGATGTATATTAAGGTCTTATGTTGATTTATTTATATTTTTATAGTATTCAGTATGTTTTTTCAATGACTTCTAATTATTTTTAATCAATTCTTTTTAAAATTAAAAATCATTCTAAAAATTATATAATGATAAATGATTTTTGTAGAATAAAATTAGTTATTACATATTACGTTTTGCGAAAATTTATTTTTGAGAGTTTTATTATAACCTTGAATTTTTGGGATAAGATAATAAAATGATGGTTTATGGAATTTAATCCATAATTCCTATAGTGGAAATATTATTAAACATAAATCTTTTAAAAAAATTAATGGAATAATGGGAAAAAATATTCTTAAATGAGTTATAAATTTTTTGGGATTACTTCATAAGTCACATGATTAATGAAGATCCTTGAATAGGTATATTAACACAATAAAGTAGAAGATACATCCAATTCATATAAGATCCACACATTAGTCATTCAATAGTTTGGAGTTTTTTTATTTTCAAAAATAAAAAATGCTATCTACCAGATATGGAGAAAATCTACATATTCTATATCAATAACTAAATGATTTTGAAAGGGGATATGAAATTAATAATAAAAGATAATCAATAAATTGAATTAAAGAATGTTATAATATTTCTACATTTATAAATAAATATATATAATTTGATTTTAGTTGTTCACATTCTTCCTTATATTATATATTTTCAATAAAATTTTATTATATACCAAAAATATAAAATGTTGAATTATCAATTAAAACAACCCATTGTGTGAATATATCATCCCAAGCCTATAAATCATAAATAATATGTTGTTTTGGAATATTTATCCAAAACAATTATTCATTTTTATTTTATAGAATTTGTTTCTGATATTGGTCATGGATTAACTCACCCAATAAAGTGTTCTTATCAATTACTATGACAAGAAAATAATATTTCATACACAAAACCATAAAAAGATCATATATATAATAAATGGTGACTATAAACAATATTTTTTGAAAAAAAGTGATATGGGTCTTCCCACAAAATAATGTAGGTTAATTGGATCAAATTATATATGAGATCATCAATACTAAGGATATTGAAAATATACTGCAATATAGTTATATGCATATATATATATAATTATTTAGTGTTTTTTTATTTAATGAAAAAATTATTTTAATCAAATTGATAATTAGATATATTCCAATAACATAGATTTCATAGAAAATGGCCCACATCCAATTGGAGGAGTTGGATAAAAATCATTATGAGAATTTGGAGGGGAGATTTATACATGTATGTGCTTTACTACATCATGTAGTAGAAAATAATTCTAAAGAAGATAATAATTCAATGGACTTTTAATTTAATATCATGTGATTATGTAGATCATTATTATAAATATCTATGTCCTAGTGAATTTTATTAATTTTAGTTAATTAAAAAACACATTTGTATCTTTGAATTTTATAATTAGAATTAGATATAATTTATCATTTGAAAATTTCAACTGGAAATATCATTGTATTTGATGAAATTTAACAATTTTCAGGTTGGGATTGTTGTTTTGTGGGTAGCTCTGATGTTTATTCTAGAATTAGGTCATTACAAAAAATATTATAGTTCAAACATTAATAAAATAATTATATGTATCAATTGGGTAATCCATTTTACCAAATTCCAAATTATTAAAAAATTTATAAGGATGTGTATTTATTCATTCAGATTCAAGGTGATCATTCCTCTTGTAACCTTCTTAATTTTTCTCCTCCTCTATTATAGTTAATGAGGGAATGAGTTTTTCACTTTTTACTTACCCCCAAATTCTAATATACTCATATATAGCGAATCAAATTCCAATGATTAAAGGAATATTCTTTGAGATGCTTTCTATTTATTGATTTTTATTTTGACACATTGTGATATGTTGTGGTTTAACCAATTTAGCCCCTAGTATATTGATTTAATTCTGGGACGAATTTGTTTTATAGAATTTTGTTTTAGGTTTCTAGGGTACTTAATGGATTTAAAAAGTAATTAGATTGGGATTTCATCATGGATAAGTCTTACTAGTTATAGTAGATTACTTATTGGGTTTCATTGGCCCATGGATTTTGTCACATGGTTTTTAGGACATGTTTTTTTTTTCTGTTTGGATACAGTTTTTAAGCAATGAATTGGGGAAAAATGACTAATGATTTTTAGGATTGGTTTATAAATAATAAGGTAAATGAGATATTTATGGTTCTTATATTCATAAATTTATAATAATAGATAAATAATATGTTCATATGTTAGTAACGATTGGATTTCACCTATATTTTTATTAAAAATATTAATGGGTTTATAATATTATTATGTGTGAAATTTTTTTGATAACTTTTGAATAATTTTTTGATATAAAATTTTAATTTAAACTATTAAATTCTTTTCTGTGGTAGTCATATTGATTCAAAATTATATTTGGGTCCATAAAATGGTATTATGGGAATTATCAATTGATTAATTCATCCATATGTTATTTAATTATTTATATTGTTTTATGAACATAAAAATTATCCATACCTATAGAAACTATCGTTATTACTACATTATAAGATTTCATGACTATGACCGATATATTATTCACATCGAGTGAAAGGAGATAATATGATATGATCTTGTTAGACTGGATTATATAACTTTTTTAATATATGTTAATAGTCAAAAATTTAATTCTTTAGTAGTGTTTCAACTTTCAATAAGGATTATACATCCTGACATTGACTCATTATATATAATATAGAATTTCTTCCAAATGTTCAATGAATTTATTTTCAGTTAATGATCCATACTTTTCTCTGATTATGTCTTTCATCCGTGGTGTGGTGATATCTCAACTATTTATGATGAAATGATTCATTCAGTAATTATAAAAAATAGATTTCCTAAATTTTATCTTTACTATAGTAATTTTTTTATTAATAATAAAATAATATATTTTATATTATATAATGATTTGTATTTTCAAATTTCAATTAATTTTTTTAATTGGTTCTATTAAAAAAATGTTCACTTAGAAAATAACAATATTCTATATTTTATATTATATTTATTTATAAATGACATGTATTTTTTTCATTCAATTTTGTAAAAAATGTATCAATGTCAAATGATTTTAAAATTATATATTTATTTCTATAAAAATTATATTTTTAACTTTAATTAAAAAATAAAGATTATAATATAATTTTATTATAATTATAAATAAATATTCATATAAAACATTTCATCCTCTTTTTCTTACATGTCTTTGTTAATGATGAATTAAAACTACCTATGAAATATACAAAACATATTTCATTTTGTAATTTTACAGTTGTTCCCAAATCGATTTCTTTCATCAAGTTTATCACATTACTGATTTAGAACATAGTGAAACATATGGGGTACCCATACCCAATCTTATTTTTGGTCTACCTTGGTTCATTAGTATACTAAAAATTATATTTTATATCATATTCCTTATTCATCTTCTTTATTAAATATTTTTGTGATTCTATAATGTGGTATGTTTTATGTATTTTTGTTTCATGACATTTTTATGTGTATTATGGAGGTTTTTATATTGGTTTCACATATATTGTTTTAAATCAATGAATGTATGTCTCATTTATTATATAAAAATAATTTTTTTAATGATAAACCTGTTAGTCTTATACTGTATCATTCTTGTTGAAACACATGGTTATTTTTTATTTATTTATTTTTATATTTTTTACAATTTATTATTCATTTATAATACATGGGATGTTCAATAATTCTCTAATTCTGTATACCAGAATCCCCTTTCCTATAAATATACCGATAATTCTCTATCAATGAATAGTCATTTGTGTTTCAATTGATAGGGTTATTCTCAATACATAGTATACAATTATTTTTCATTGGAATGTTTTTTAATATTTATATTCCCATGTTTTGTTAACAACCAATGGATAGGCCTATAGTATGTAATTACACTTACTGACCATCCTAATACAAGGATTAACATCATCGTCCTCTCACTGATGAGTATTGTATGAATGGTTTATGGTGCATATACTCAAGTGAACCTCCTGGTACCCTATAAATTTCGTACTATATTTTCAAATATAATGTTTTACAATTAACATAATTTAATCTAATTTAAATTTAAATAACATTTAAAATAAAAACATTTAACCCATAATAATATTCATTGTATGAATAATCTATGAATAATATTCATGATATATGAAAATTATTGAAGAAGAACATAGTCATACATAACCATGATCATCCAAAAGAAAAATCAAATATTCAAAATAATGAATTGAATAAAATCCAAGTAGTTTTATTACAATCATTAAGCTTCATTTCATAAATATAATGAATCATTCCATGATATACAGTTAAATATCACAGTCCAAAGAAACATCAATAGATGAACATGTGAAAATCGATGAATCTCCATGTACCTTAATGCCATTTTCAATAGAAAGCTATGTGAGTTAAATCCATGAGGTGATGACTTATGATTTCCCAAACACAACAGATAAATATTGTGTTTTCACGAGATATATTATGTAAAAATAATTACAAACTACCAAATGAAAATAAAATAAACCAAAATTGATTAATGAGATATAATGTGAATCTCACAACCGACCGTACAATAATAAAAGATCACCAAAGTGTCTCTTTGTTTTCTATAGTATCATAAAAAATGTAGGTTATTTTTCTCCAAAATGGAATCAAATAAACTCATGAAGAACTCATGGGTGTAATAGATCGCATACAAGAAATAGAAAACAACATCTCCAGCCTATGGTGTCAGAAATCAATAACAAAAAATAAATTAGATGGTTTATTGATCCTAGATGAGGACTATACCTACCAATAAAAAAGTAAAAAAAAGTAAAAAACACCATATGGAAGACTATCATATGTAGAAAAATCTAATAAATCATTTGAATCCATGGGAATGAATCTCCCTAAAATAACGTTCAATAAGATAAAATTATTGATGTGGCACACACTAATGATCCCTAGTTCATATAAAGAACCTTACATCCTACATCGGAACCTCTTACACAATTTCAATCTCATAGATACATTACATCATATTGGAGTAGTATTTTCTCTTAAAATGTCCTTAATCGCATCATGGACTCACTGGTCTCATACTAAATTCCAATCAAATTCCCAACCAAATAAATTGAATATTGATCATGCAAATCCCAGGGTCTATCTAGGATGGAATTATAAAACCCATATTCATTATAATCTTCATAGAAAATAAAAACATCATTACTCAAATTTCAAACGGTTAAGAACACCTTATCCAATATCCAACAACCATCCCAATTGAAGTAAGCCTTTCAAGGTTCTCATATATACTATTCATAGGACATCAATTTAAACATATCACACTCTATCAGTTGTATATTGTTAAAATTATATATTCTACAATATTATATTTATCATTTCATTGGTTTTATTTTTATCTTTTTGGGTTATATGTGTGTTAGGTATTTCATTTATTATTTAGACATTGGACATAAATGATCATGAAATCACCCATTTATAAAGGGTAAATTATCTTCGTCATAAAATATTCAATTCATGGAATCTATTTAATATATTCATTACAAATTAATGGTATATTATATGACCAATCAAAACAAAACATATCATATTCACATAAAAAATTCAAAAAATTCAGTGACATGTCCATAGAAACAAATAACTTGTAAAAAATTACATCTCTTAAGAGAATCGTATCCACTCTAACATAATCTTATCCCATCATCATCCAAGATCGTATTGTCACATGAGATTCAACATCATGAAAGAATATCCCATTTAATTAATTATAATATTTTTAAACAAAGTAAACATAAAAATTAAATGAAAAATAATTTAAAAATATTAATCATTCGTTCAAAACATTCAGTAATAGTTTTTGGTACACTATTAAAACACATAAAAAACTAATATAATGGAAATAACCAATTTTATATCCCAATCAAAAATACTATTACAATTATTTTCATTAAAATAAATTATTAAATCACTATCACAAGAACGTTTAATGAAATTTCAGGAAATTGATTGTCTTCATCCTTATGGTAGATTCTCAATCCACACCTTGTTAATGGACCATTATATTTATCTGAATCCTTTATGATCATGTTGAATCCTCAAGAAAACCCTAACCAAGAGATATTTAGAATAGTGTTCATAGAGATTAATATTAATAGAGGAATTATAGCAATACAATAACACCAAATATACATAAAATTGTTATAAAACTATAAAAAAACCGCATTCAAATGATGAGTTTAAGAGAAGACTAGGGAGGGATTCTCGACAGGATCACTAATATCATATGTATAAAAGTGAGACAATCCCCACCTCCATTTAAATTTTACTCGAGAAAAATATAATTTCCACATATTTTAAGAAGCTCTGTATAATTAAATGGCGATGGGATTGTTTTGTTAATGATCCACTAATAATGAAACTGACATTACCTAGAGCCAAACCCACTCACATGATTTTGCCTCAGAGTTTCCCAAATCATGTTCCACCTTTATAGAACCCTCTTAGATGAACATTTTTTTATTCATGGGATTAATTTCATGATATTTTATAACTATGAGGAAATAATTCACATAATGTACATGAGAAAACATATCTATTTGGTTTCTCCAATTCAACTGCACATTATTGACTAAACGCATGACTACAGTAAACATGGGAAAACCATTTTTAAAATCCAAAATTCCTCACTAATGATACTAACATTCATTTAAATACATGAGAACACTTGCGGATAACCATCCATTTCAAATAATATTTCTTTTTAATGCGCCAAATCACTAAATCCTCATCAAAATCATGGTTCTAAACAGAAATAATTCTACTAGAATGAAAATAGAAATTTCCCATAAATTTCATAACATACGAAAATAATAGTTCTTGAAACATTCAATCCATATATATTATCATTCCTAAGAATAATTTTTTTCACAAAAAGATCTATCATTGAATTACATGATTTTTAATTCAATACTCAATCACCTGACACTACTCTAGAATATTGAAGACACATCTATTGCACAATTAAAATCATTAAGGTATAGTTTTCACTATTTGGAATTGATAAATATGAAGCACACGCAAAAATATTTTTTAAAATAATTTATTGTTTCCCAAATGTGTTTATTAAAAATATTTTAATGCTTTCAATCAATATTTTCACCTCTTAAATGGGTGATTGAATGATATAGTATTTTCTTACATCTGAACCACATACAAGAAACACATTATATGTTGTCTATCAACATTCTTAGTATATATTGAAATTCATCACATCAAATATTATTCAAATACTATGGGGGTTCCTTACATAATTTAAACTTCTCCAAAATTATTTTCTGAACCTACCGACAATCTATATAATCACGTGGTCATGAAAGCATAATTACAAATTCTAACCCTATATCATATATACATTTCGGCTAAAGAGATAACCTGGAACTCTTTTTAATATATTGATGAGTTCCTCAAATACCAAAATATGATGTCATAATCATCCTATTATTATTAATGCACCTATGATCCAACTCATCTATGAATCATATCCAAAACTACATTAATACATCTGACACACAACAGATACTACTTACAATAAATATAAATCCCAAATATCATGTTTTTAATGGAGAAAATAATTTCAAAAACACCATTACAAATTCAAATAAATGTGTCATCTAAACAATCAAAAATTTATTTTCATCACACCCATCAAACTAAACACAATTTTCTTGTACCTCCAAATACGATTCCAAACCCGAGAATTGAAAAATTCAATACATGCATCCATCATATCATACCATTTAAAAAATTGGATAATTAAATCTTAACCCATATGTGAACAATCAAGAATAACATCCATGATATCCTCCAAACCATCATCATTAACATGAGTGACCGACTCTAATTTACAATTATGATATGTCAAATATATGTATTTACATAATCCACCACTAAATTATAACTAAAATCATTTTTCAATGACACATGTGTGTAAATATTATTATGAAAAAATCATCTTTTATGTAAACTGATAATCAACACAGTCTTTTTATGACATAAAATTTATGTGGAACTACTAAATTTCTCACTCAATTCATTGGGATTTCATTCCTAAAAGGGAATCATCTAACCAATAGTTCCTCAGGTTGAATACAATTATTCACTAATCCAAAATCTAAAAGGTAACCATGAATTACTATCTTTTACAATATATGTATCATCAATTCAATTCATGGTACAATATTTAAAAAGTCTCTCCACTCTCTTAGTTAATATTAGTCCTATAAAAGAATCTCAGTGGTTCTTATCACTTATTCATATCTGTTTCATTAGAATCTAATTGGTGTATGCACAATACCACCATATCATGTAACCCAAATCTACACCATAGATTTTAAAATATATAAAAATTGGATACCACTAATAAATAATTATCCATTACCCTTATATATGATTATATCATAAAGAATAAATAATCCTAAACACTTTTTTCTAGTTATCCTAACAACATTATCATCGCATCACATAACCCATGATGACCCACAACATGGGTGGTGGTCAAAAATTTGAATCATAAGATAACTATAGATATATCTTTGTTATGAAAATATGTAATCCTAATAAACAATACCATAATGAAGTTATCTCAAGATCAATGGGTCATAATACCCTACCAATCATCCAATAAAAACAAGTCATCAAAACAATGGAAGTAAACTATATTATATTCCATATTCCTAATGTATATCCAACAATATACAATATAAACGGTATTACCTATCTTTTGTTGATATGATAATTAATTCATATACCCAAAATTCCAATCATAAAGAAAATAATATCACATGGATAAGCCCACCCTCATGTTTCCATCGAAAATAGAAATTCTTGTCAACCTAATTAGGGATACTACTAATTATATTATATTAAAAACCAACCCACCAGTGTCACCAGTTACAACACAAGGTCATTGTGCTCTCCTACCTAGAATAGAAAACAGAATTATAATAGTTCACTTCTCATGAAAAGAACTTCATCTCCACTTTCAAATATAATATGAAAAACCACCTGCCAAAAATAACAACTATAGGGATTCCATTTACATATACATATAGTCCATGTCATGTCATGTCATCCGATTACTGTATAGAACAAAACCTAGTAAACAATTCATATAAAAGACTACCAACTGTAGAATATAATCCCATCATGGTTAATATAATGACATCATATGTTGATGACTCTATATGAGTAAACCATTGGCTTACAGTTAAGTAATGTTGAATGAAACAAAGAAGCTATAAAAACCCCAAAAAATGTTTTTTTTTTTGTGAATTCAAAAAAATAATATAATATTATTTTAGGAACCAATGTCAAGGAATCCAATTTCTGTATCAACATAAATATGGTCACTATATATCCAATAGCATATATGTACTAAATAGTCATAATCAAGGATTATCTTTCCATAAAAACAACATGACCTTTTATAAATGTAAATTTATTATGGTTATGTTGATTATAATAGATGTAATAAATTAATGGGAGGTTTTTTATATTATATTGGACTATATAATAAAATGATCCATATAATGTAAATCATATCATTCATAATTATTTACTTGAATATCATCCGAGTCCTATATTCTTTGGATGATGATTGTATAATGTCCTCTTGGATGTTTACCAAGAAAAAGAACTATATATAATAATCTAATAAAAATTTTAATATATAATATTTAACTAAGTCATAACTCAGTAATATATTAAAATAAATCTCATTATTGTGGTAAACAAACAATTCTATTAAATAATTTAACTGTGAGGAATTACTCTATGGTTTATTACCATATAAAACACATACATATTTCTTATCTAAAATACCCCCTAATAGAATGATTGAGAAATTATTCTCTTGTCATAAAATGTAATTCCAATAGCATATAACCTCTCATAAGATTCAGTATCATTGATGCTACATGATATCATGTGTGCCTCACTATATTATAGAGGCTACTAACTAGAAATGAATGATTAATGAGTTATCGTTGGTTGAATATGCCATCATATATTAGTAATAATAATAATGAAATAATTAGAAATTAATTATAATAATAATCAATATATATATAACTATAATATAAATATAATTTTTTGAAAAATTTAATGCGGTATCATACATTTATATAACCCAAAAACCACCTACCCAACCAATCAAATAAATTAAAAAATAATGGGAAAAAATACTAGAGGTTTTGATTGCATCCCAAGATATAACATCATCAAAATATAGATTATATTAATTTTATCCTTCTAAGTGATTCAATTCTATTCCAATTATATAATTGAAATTATGAAAATCAATGTCTCACTGGTTACCCCATATCCATGTTCACCCAGCTATGGTGCAATTAAAACACAGTATGGAACCAATAACCCTATCCCAGACAATATCAACAAACATAGTGTATAAAAATTCTCTATTAACTTCTAATAATATATTTACTATTGATGTTGAATAAAAAAACCACAATCATTCTCATGGAATTTTCAAAAGACTTTTGATTAGCCATACAAGCTCCAGGTAGTGACAAAGTGTCTCTATGCATGACACAGATTTATCCAGAACACTATGGAGGACACACACAAGTTGGAATCAAGTAACCAAAATTGGAAAATTAAGAAATTTCATATCTTCTATAAGAATAAAAAAATATAAAAATAAAAATACATAGATACTACCTAGTAGTATATAAATAATTAGAGATCTGAGACCTAACGTTATACTAATAATGTTAGTAATATTGTAACAATTCATCTCAATTCCATGAGAGGATTATCTAAATAATGAAAAAAGTAATAATTATTCATACAATGGGGATATAATACCCTCTCAATATCCCTAAATAGGTTCAACACATTTATAGGGAAGAAACTAACTCTCCCAATGTCATTTTATTGACCATACACCCTACATGTTATCATTAATCTCACACCTAATCAAATTTAATAAGACCACCATTATAAGGGAATAATATCCCACACTATCAATTTAATACAATAATTACTATAGTAGAACAATAGATAATTTTATACCCATTCACAAGAAAAGATATGAAATATGTCTCATCACACTCCCAAGGTTAATCTAATTTTGCTTTCATGCCCCAAACCTCTCTAAAATCTCAGCTGGATTATAACATCCTAGTTACTCACAAATCTAATAGTGGGGTGCATCAAAACACTATCTAAAAATATTATTATGTTCTATATGTTAGCTTATAGATATCATATTTTTCATCCATATAAAAATCATTAAAACAAATCACAATACCCAATAAGGGGATGACTATGGTAACTAATCAAAGGATATTTGTATATCATATGTTTTATTTTATTTATACCCTTAAAATTCATATGTAATTATAAGAATAGATTTATAATTTATCCCTCATAAATTATAATTAAATATTTTTTTGATGTTCAAGGGACAATATCAGAAATTTAAAATCCATTGAAATTATAAAATTTGATTATTAAAATACATTTTAATTATAAGTTCAACATCACACTAGTAATAGTAAATCATTTCAAATTTTGATAATAATTTATAAATTAGTGGGAGATGTTCTTGGGAACACCTAAATCATACTGTGATTTTTCTTTTATGAAAATATAGGCCTCACTCTCCAAAAAATAAAAAATCCTCATCTAATATCATATAAACATATCAAATCTTATATGATGTCATAAAATACAAGTTAATTATTAGTAAAAAATTTACATTTAACATATAATATAATATATGTATGAATAATAATTAATGAGTTTTCCACAAACTGATATATCATAAAATAGTGTTAGGTCAACTTTAGAGATTCCCCATGACCAATGAACCACAAAAGTCATTATTAACTTATACTATTTGATGGTTCATTTCATAAAATTTAATAAAATATCCTATATAAAATATCTAATTATACCTTCAATGAAATTAGTTCAAATGATGTGTCTTAGATATAATTTATCATTTGAAAATTTCAACTGGAAATATCAATGTATTTGATTAAATTTAACAATTTTCAGGTTGGGATTGTTGTTTTGTGGGTAGCTATGATGTTTATTCTAGAATTAGGTCATTAAAAAAAATATTATAGTTCAAACATTAACAAAATAATTATATGTCTCAATTGGGTAATCCATTTTACAAAATTCCAAATTATTAAAAAATTTATAATGATGTGTATTTATTCATTCAGATTCAAGGTGATCATTCCTCTTGTAACCTTCTTAATTTTTCTCCCCCTCCATTATAGTTAATGGGGGAATGATTTTTTTACTTTTTACTTACCCCAAAATTCTAATATACTCATATATAGCGAATCAAATTCCAATGTTTAAAGGAATATTCTTTGAGATGCTTTCTATTTATTGATTTTTATTTTGACACATTGTGATATGTTGTGGTTTAACCAATTTAGCCCCTAGTATATTGATTTAATTCTGGGACGAATTTGTTTTATATAATTTTGTTTTAGGTTTCTAGGGTACTTAATGGATTTAAAAAGTAATTAGATTGGGATTTCATCATGGATATGTCTTACTAGTTATAGTAGATTACTTATTGGGTTTCATTGGCCCATGGATTATGTCACATGGTTTTTAGGACATGTTTTTTCTGTTTGGATACAGTTTTTTAAGCAATGAATTTGGGAAAAATGACTAATGATTTTTAGGATTAGTTTATAAATAATAAGGGAAATGAGATATTTATGGTTCTTATATTCATAAATTTATAATAATTGATAAATAACATGTTCATATGTTAGTAACGATTGGATTTCACCTATATTTTTCTTAAAAATATTAATCTGTTTATATTGTTATTATGTGTGAAATTTTTTTTGATAACTTTTGAATAATTTTTTGATATAAAAGTTTAATTTAAACTATTAAATTTTTTTCTGTGGTAGTCATATTGATTCAAAATTATATTTGGGTCCATAAAATGGTATTATGGGAATTATAAATTGATTAATTCATCCATATGTTATTTAATTATTTATATTGTTTTATGAACATAAAAATTATCCATACCTATGGAAACTATCGTTATTACTACATTATAAGATTTCATGATTATGACTGATATATGATTCACATCGAGTGAACGGAGATAATAGGATATGATCTTGTTAGACTGGATTATATAACTTTTTTAATATAAGTTATTAGTCAAAAATTTAATTCTTTAGTAGTGTTTCAACTTTCAATAAGGATTATACATCCTGACATTGACTCATTATATATAATATAGAATTTCTTCCAAATTTTCAATGAATTTATTTTCAGTTAATGATCCATACATTTCTATGATTATGTCTTTCATCCATGGTGTGGTGATATCTCAACTATTTATGATGAAATGATTCATTCAGTAATTATAAAAAATAGATTTCCTAAATTTTATCTTTACTATAGTAATTTTTTTATTAATAATAAAATAATATATTTTATATTATATAATGATTTTTATTTCCAAATTTCAATTAATTTTTTTAATTGGCTCTATTAAACAAATGTTCACTTAGAAAATAACAATATTCTATATTTTATATTATATTTATTTATAAATGACATGTATTTTTTTTTATTCAATTTTGTAAAAAAGGTATCAATGTCAAATGGTTTTAAAATTATATATTTATTTCTATAAAAATTTTATTTTTTACTTTAATTAAAAAATAAGGATTATAATATAATTTTATTATAATTATAAATAAATATTCAAATAAAACATCTCATCCTATTTTTCTCACATGTCTTTGTTAATGATGAATTAAAACTACCTATGATATATACAAAACATATTTCATTTTGTAATTTTACAGTAGTTCCCAAATCGATTTCTTTCATCAAGTTTAGTACATTACTCATTTAGAACATAGTGAAACATATGGGGTACCCATACCCAAATTTATTTTTGGTCTACCTTGGTTCATTAGTATAATAAAAATTATATTTTATATCATATTCCTTATTCATCTTCTTTGTTAAATATTTTTTTGATTCTATAATGTGGTATTTTTTATGTATTTTTGTTTCGTGACATTTTTATGTGTAGTATGGAGGTTTTTATATTGGTTTCACATATATTGTTTTAAATCAATGAATGTATGTCTCATTTATTATATAAAAATAATTTTTTTAATGATAAACCTGTTAGTCTTATACTGTATCATTCTTGTTGAAACACATGGTTAGTTTTTATTTATTTATTTTTATATTTTTTTTACAATTTATTATTCATTTATAATACATGGGATGTTAAATAATTATCTAATCCTGTATACCAGAATCCCCTTTCCTATAAATATACCGATAATTCTCTATCAAGGAATAGACATTTATGTTTCAATTGATAGGGTTATTCCCAATACATAGTATACAATTATTTTTCATTGGAATGTTTTTTAATATTTCTATTCCCAAGTTTTGTTAACAACCATTGGCTAGGCCTATAGTATGTAATTACACTTACTGACCATCCTAATATAATGATTAACATCATCGTCCTCTCACTGATGAGTATTGTATGAATGGTTTATGGTGCATATACTCATGTGAAACTCATGGTACCCTATAAATTTCGTACTATATTTTCAAATATATTGTTTTACTATTAACATAATTTAATCTAATATAAATTTAAATAACATTTAAAATAAAAACATTTAACCCATAATAATATTCATTGTATGAATAATCTATGAATAATATTCATGATATATGAAAATTATTGAAGAAGAATATAGTCATACAGCACCATGATCATCCAAAAGAAAAATCACATATTCAAAATAATGAATTGAATAAAATCCAAGAAGTTTTATTACAATCATTATGCTTCATTTCATAAATATAATGAATCATTCCATGATATACAGTTAAATATCACAGTCCAAAGAAACATCAATAGCTGAACATGTGAAAATTGATTAATCTCCATGTACCTTAAGGGAATTGTTAATAGAAATCTATGTGAGTTAAATCAATGAGGTGATGACTTATGATTTCCCAAACACAACGGATAAATATTGTGTATTCACGAGATATATTATGTAAAAATAATTACAAACTACCAAATGAAAATAAAATAAACCAAAATTGATTAATGAGATATAATGTGAATCTCATAACCGAACGTACAACAATAAAAGATCACCAATGTGTCTCTATGTTTTCTATAGTATCATAAAAAATGTAGGTTATTTTTCTCTAAAATAGAATCAAATAAACTCATGAAGAACTCATGAAATCACACATTTATAAAGGGTAAATTATCTCCGTCATAAAATGTTCAATTCATGGAATCTATTTAATATATTCATTACAAATTAATGGTATATTATATGACCAATGAAAACAAAACATATCATATTCATATAAAAAATTCAAAAAATTCAGTGACATGTCCATAGAAACACATAACTTGTAAAAAATTACATCTCTTAAGAGAATCATATCCACTCTAAAATAATCCTATCCCATCATCATCCAAGATCGTATTGTCACATGAGATTCAACATCATGAAAGAATATCCCATTTAATTAATTATAATATTTTTAAACAAAGTAAACATACAAATTAAATGAAAAATAAATTAAAAATATTAATCATTCTTTCAAAACATTCAGTAATAGTTTTTGGTTCACTATTAAAACACATAGAAAACTAATACAATGAAAATAACCAATTTTATATCCCAATTAAAAATTCTATTACAATTATTTTCAATAAAATAAATTATTAAATCACCATCACAAGAACATTTAATGAAATTTCAGGAAATTGAATGTCTTCATCCTTATGGTAGATTCTCAATCCACACCTTGTTAATGGACCATTATATTTATCTGAATCCTTTATGATCTTGTTGAATCCTCAAGAAAACCCTAACCAAGAGATATTTAGAATAGTGTTCAAAGAGATTAATATTAATAGAAGAATTATAGCAATACAATAACACCAAATATACATAAAATTGTTATAAAACTATAAAAAAACCGCATTCAAATGATGAGTTTAAGAGAAGACTAGGGAGGGATTCTTGGCAGGATCAGTAATGTCATATGCATAAAAGTAAGAAAATCCCCACCTCCATTTACATTTTACTCGGGAAAAATATAATTTCCACATATTTTAAGAAGCTCTGTATAATTAAATGGCGATGGGATTGTTTTGTTAACGATCCACTAATAATGAAACTGACATTACCTAGAGCCAAACCCACTCATATTATTTTTCCTCAGAGTTTCCCAAATCATATTCCACCTTTATAGAACCCTCTTAGACGAACATTTTTTTATTCATGGGATTAATTTCAAGATATTTTATAACTATGAGGAAATAATTCACATAATGTACATGAAATTACATATCTATTTGGTTTCTCCAATTCAACTGCACATTTTTGACTAAACGTATGACTACAGTAAACATGGGAAAACCATTTTTAAAATCCAAAATCCCTCACTAAAGATACTAACATTCATTTAAATACATGAGAACACATGCGGATAACCATCCATTTCAAATAATATTTCTTTTTAATGCGGAAAATCACTAAATCCTCATCAAAATCATGGTTCTAAACTGAAATAATTCTACTAGAATGAAAATAGAAATTTCCCATAAATTTCATAACATACAAAAATAAAGGTTATTGAAACATTCAATCAATATATATTATCATTCATAAGAATAATGTTTTTCACAAAAAGATCTATGATTTAATTACATGATTTTTAATTCAATACTCAATCACCTAACACTACTATAGAATATTGAAGACACATCTATTGCACAATTAAAATCATTAAGGTATAGTATTCACTATTTGGAATTGATAAATATGAAGCACACACAAAAATATTTTTTTAAATCATTTATTGTTTCCCAAATGTGTTTATTAAAAATATTTTAATGCTTTCAATAAATAATTTCACCTCTTAAATGGGTGATTGAATGATATAGTATTTTCTTACATCTGAACCACATACAAGAAACACATTATATGTTGTCTATCAACATGCTTAGTATATATTGAAATTCATCACATCAAATATTATCTAAATACTGTGGGGGTTCCTTACATAATTTAAACTTCTCCAAAATTATTTTCTGAACCTACCGACAATCTATATAATCACGTGGTCATGAAAACATAATTACAAAATCTAACCCTATATCATATATACATTTCGGCTAAAGAGATAACCTGGAACACTTTTTAATATCTTGATGAGTTCCTCAAATACCAAAATATGATGTCATAATCATCATATTATTATTAATGCACCTATGATCCAACTCATCTATGAATCATATCCAAAACTACATTAATACTTCTAACAGAAAACAGATACTACTTACAATAAATATAACTCCCAAATATCTTGTTTTTAATGGAGAAAATAATTTCAAAAACACCTTTACAAATTCAAATAAAAGTGTCATCTAAACAATCAAAAATTTATTTTCATTACACCCATCAAAATAAAAACAATTTTCTTGTACCTCCATATACGATTCCTAACCCGAGAATGGAAAAAATCAATACATGCATCCATCCTTATCATACCATTTAAAAAAGTGGATAATTATATCTTAACCCATATGTGAACAATCAAGAATAACATCCATGATATCCTCCAAACCATCATCATTAACATGAGTGACCGACTCTAATTTACAATTATGATATGTCAAATATATGTATTTACATAATCCACCACTCAATAATATCTAAAATCATTTTTCAATAACACATGTGTGTAAATATTATTATGAAAAAATCATCTTTTATGTGAACCGATAATCAATACAGTCTTTTTATGACATAAAATTTATGTGGAACTACTAAATTTCTCACTCAAATCATTGGGATTTCATTCCTAAAAGGGAATCATCTAACCAATCGTTCCTCAGGTTGAATACAATTATTCAGTAATCCAAAAGCTAAAAGGTAACCATGAATTACTATCTTTTACACTATATATACCATCAATTCAATTCATGGTACAATATTTAAAAAGTCTCTCCACTCTCATAGTTAATATTAGTCCTATAAAAAAAATCTCAGTGGTTCTTATCACTTATTCACATCTATTTCATTAGAATCTAATTGGTGTATGCACTCATACCACCATATCATGTAACCCAAATCTACACCATAGATTTTAAAATAAATAAAAATTGGATACCACTAATAAATAATTATCCATTACCCTTATATATGATTATATCATAAAGAATAAATAATCCTAAACACTTTTTTCTAGTTATCCTAACAACTTTATCATCGCATCACATAACCCATGATGACCCACAACATGGGTGGTGGTCAAAAATTTGAATCATAAGATAACTATAGATATATCTTAGTTATGAAAATATGTAATCCTAATAAACAATACCATAATGAAGTTATCTCAAGATCAATGGGTCATAATACCCTACCAATCATCCAATAAAAACAAGTCATCAAAACAATGGAAGTAAACTATATTATATTCCATATTCCTAATGTATATCCAAAAATATACAATATAAACGGTATCACCTATCTTTTGTTGATATGATAATTAATTCATATACCCAAAATTCCAATCATAAAGAAAATAATATCACATGGATAAGCCCACCCTCATGTTTCAATCGAAAATAGAAATTCTTGTCAACCTAATTAGGGATACAACTAATTATATTATATTAAAAACCAACCCACCAGTGTCACAAGTTACAACACAAGGTCATTGTGCTCTCCTACCTAGACTAGAAAACAAAATTATAATAGTTCACTTCTCATGAAAAGAACTTTATCTCCAATTTCAAATATAATATGAAAAACCACCTGCCAAAAATAACAACTATAGGGATTCCATTTACATATACATATAGTCCATGTCATGTCATGTCATCCGATTACTGTATAGAACAAAACCTAGTAAACAATTCATATAAAAGACTACCAATTGTAGAATATAATCCCATCATGGTTAATATAATGATATCATATTTTGATGACTCGATATGAGTAAACCATTGGCTTACAGTTAAGTAATGTTGAATGAAACAAAGAAGCTATAAAAACCCCAAAAAATTGTTTTTTTTAATTCAAAAAAAATAATATAATAGTATTTTAGGAACCAATGTCAAGGAATCCAATTTCTGTACCAACATAAATATGGTCACTATATATCCCATAGCATATATGTACTAAATAGTCATAATCAAGGATTTTCTTTCATTAAAAACAACATGACCTTTCATAAATGTAAATTTATTATGGTTATGTTGATTATAATAAATGTAATAAATTAATGGGAGGTTTTGTATATTATTTTGGACTATTTAATAAAATGATCCATCTAATGTAAATCATATCAATCACAATTATTTACATGAATATCATCCAAGTCCTATATTCTTTGGATGATGATTGTATAATGTCCTCTTGGATGTTTACCAAGAAAAAGAACTATATATATCAATAAAATAAAAATTTTAATATATAATATTTACCTAAGTCATAACTCAGTAATATAATAAAATAAATCTCATTATTGTGGTAAACAAACAATTCTATTAAATAATTTCACTGTGAGGAATTACTCTATGGTTTATTACCATATAAAACACATACATATTTCTTATCTAAAATACCCCCTAATAGAATGATTGAGAAATTATTCTCTTGTCATAAAATGTAATTCCAATAGCCTATAACCTCTCATAAGATTCAGTATCATTGATGCTACATGATATCATGTGTGACTCACTATTTTATAGAGGCTACTAACTAGAAATGAATGATTAAGGATTTATTGTTGGTTTAATATGACATCATATATTAGTAATAATAATAATTAAATAATTAGAAATTAATTATAATAATAATCAATATATATATAACTATAATATAAATAAATTTTTTTGAAAAATTTAAAGTGGTATCATACATTTATATAACCCAAAAACCACCTACCCAACCAATCAAATAAATTAAAAAATAATGGGAAAAATTACTAGAGGTTTTGATTGCATCCCAAGAGATCACATCATCAAAATATAGAGTATGTTAATTTAATCCTTCTGAGTGATTCAATTCTATTCCAATTATATAATTGAAATTATGAAAATCAATGTCTCACTGGTTACCCCATATCCATGTTCACCCAGCTATGGTGCAATTAAAACACAGTATGGAACCAATAAACCACAATCAATCGCATGGAATTTTCAAAAGACTTTTGATTAGCCATACAAGCTCCAGGTAGTGACAAAGTGTCTCCATGGATGACACAGATTTATCCAGAACACTATGGAGGACACACACTAGTGGGAATCAAGTAACCAAAATTGGAAAATTACGAAATTTCATATCTTCTATAAGAATAAAAAAAATATAAAAATAAAAATACATAGATACTACCTAGTAGGATATAAATAATTAGAGATCTGAGACCTAACTATATACGAATAGTTTTTGTAATATTGTAACAATTCATCTCAATTCCATGATAGGATTATCAAAATAATGAAAAAGGTAATAATTATTCATACATTGGGGATATAATACCCTCTCAATATCCCTAAACAGGTTCAACACATTTATAGGGAAGAAACTATCTCTCCCAATGTCATTTTGTTGACCATACACCCTACATGTTATCATTAATCTCACACCTAATCAAATTTAATAAGACCACCATTATAAGGGAATAATATCCCACACTATCACTTTAATAAAAAAAAGTACTATAGTAGAACAATAGTTAATTTTATACCCATTCACAAGAAAAGAGATGAAATGTGTCTCATCACACTCCCAAGGTTAATCTAATTTTGCCTTCATGCCCCAAACCTCTCTATAATCTCAGTTGGATTATAACATCCTATTTACTCACAAATCTAATAGTGGGGTGCATCAAAACACTATCTAAAAATATTATTATGTTCTATATGTTAGCTTATAGATATCATATTTTTCATCCATATAAAAATCATTAAAACACATCACAATACCCAATAAGGGGATGACTATGGTAACTAATCAAAGGATATTTGTATATCATATGTTTTATTTTATTTATACCCTTAATATTCATATGTAATTATAAGAATAGATTTATAATTTATCCCTCCTAAATTATAATAAATTCTTTTTTTGATGTTCAAGGGACAATATCAGAAATTTAAAATCCATTGAAATTATAAAATTTGAATAATAAAATACATTTTAATTATTAGTTCAACATCACACTAGTAATAGTAAATCATTTCAAATTTTGATAATAATTTATAAATTAGAGGGAGATGTTCTTGGGAACACCTAAATCATACTGTGATTTTTCCTTTATGAAAATATAGGCCTCACTCTCCCAAAAATTAAAAATCCTCATCTAATATCATATAAACATATCAACTCTTATATGAAGTCATAAAATCCAAGTTGATTATTAGTAAAAAAATTCCATTTAATATATAATATAATATATGTATGAATAATAATTAATGAGTTTTCCACAAACTGATATATCATAAAATAGTGTTAGGTCAACTTTAGAGATTCCCCATGACCAATGAACCACAAAAGTCATTATTAACTTATACTATTTGATGGTGCATTTCATAAAATTTAATAAAATATCCTATATAAAATATCTAATTATACCTTCAATGAAATTAGTTCAAATGATGTGTCTTATTGATATTTTAAATAGCATATCCACATTTTAAAAATTCTACACCATTTAGGGTGGATTCCATTATACTCCTATGTAATTATCAACAAAACCTGACCGAGATACGCCGATATCGGACAATTAAGAGTGAAACAACAATTGGGAAAAAATAAGGAAGTGAAAAAAGTGGATTTATAATATAATTAATATGAAATTTCTAAAATTACTCTATATTAAGGGGTAATTAAAAATAATAATAATATGTTGAATCCCATTATCCAATAGTGAGATTCGAATGAAATGGTGATACCCCTTAAAATAAAATGGGGGGAAATTATCATATAAAATATTTTAAAAAATTATGGACAAAATAAATTTACTTAATTGGTTTCCACATTTTCATCCATATTTTTTTATGGTAATATATAAATTGAATCCTTTTAGAATGTTTTTACAAATTTATTTTATGATCCTTATGACAATCATGAGGAATCCTCATTGAATAAATTCACAGTACACATTTTAATTCACTTGTGGTTCTCTGAAGCCGTGTTTAAAACATATCGTTGACATTATTTAACTCTCAGGGTCCCTATACGATTCTAGTATTCAATACACCCCCTCATTTCAAACTAAAATTCACCTATAACTTCACAAACTAAAAAATTATTTATAAGAGTTATTTTTATATGAAAATTATATTGATTTTAATAATACATACATTAAATCCTTGAAAATTATATTAATAATTCTCAATATAAATATTTTATAATATATTAATAAAAATTTGGAGTTACCTTAATTTAAAAACTTTTTAATTCATGAATGAGCTGTGAAACACATTGGCTTATCCAAAATTTCTCTTCATTTTCACACTCTATATGAATAATCAATTAAGAAATAAAATTTCCCTTGATTAATAGAATCTATGAGAGGTATATATATATTTATTAGTTGATGTACTATCTAATGATATTTCATCATTGGTTTATCTAATTTTTCAGAAAATTATTTCAGGATTCCATGTTTAAAAGTTGAGGTATTGAATCATCATTATATATAATTTTTATTCTGTATATATGTTTAAATTTATTTATTATTATAATTGCAATCTCATGATTATATGTCTTTGACAATATTCATATAGGGATATCATTAGTTCTATTGTATAATATTTTTTACTGATTTTTTTTCATTATTTATCTCATAAATAGAAAATATATTAAGGAATCACAATAATCAATGTAATGAAATTGATCATGGATTATAACATTAACATGATTAGGTAAGTCATTACCCACTAGTCCATCATTAAACTTGTCACTAGTCTGTAGTCCTTGGGTATTTGAGAATTTAGTTTTTTTATTGTCATTAATATTTATATTTTGGTTAAGATTCGTGATATTGGTATTTACAATGTTAAATATAATGTGTAATATGTTATAGAGTAATGAATTTTTGGATCAATTTATTGGGGATCCATACTAATAAATGTTTAATATTTTATTAATATTTCATCAACTATTAGAGAAAATTGTCCATATTACAATTTAAATATCATATTCAAAATATAAAACCCTTGAATTCAAATTTAATTTATCCGTATAAATTTTTTGTCATGTTATATTCTAGGATTTGATTAATATTTTCATTAGATATAAATTTGAAAATATATATGTTGTATATTTAGAAACATTTTCATATATTATAATAAAAATGATGTACATAATGAAAATTATGGGAATGTGTTGAGGAATATATGAAATGTAAAAATATATACCAAATTAATAACTATTTAATTTCATCTATGAGAAAAAATTCATATTTCGTTATGAAATAAATATGAAGGGTATACATATCAATCCATCAACATTACTGATGAGGGATTATTTTCCTAGAAATAAATATATTATTGAGATCTATAATTTTATTATATTATATTGGTATTAGAGATGCATTGTGATAAATTCTTGAAAATATAATAAATTCAATTACTATATAAACCAAAATCTGGTTAATGTTACTATGGATTGAATAATATGAATATATCATCATAGTGATTAAGAAGATGATTTTAGTGGATAATATAGTAATATTTTCTAGTAATTGATAATTAATTGTGATTTACATTAATATTTCAAATAATTATATGAGTTTAAAATTCATAGAATATTTAAAGGTTATATCATATAACCAAATTCTATTAAATACACATATGAAAAATTAAATGACCCAGGAACTTGTATTAGAAATAGTAATGTTTATATTACACATTTTTTTGTATTGTAATCATTATGAGATGTATGATATACATATATATGTATTAATTTAGATATAATAAATTTTATATTCACCTGAAATTATATAAACATGATATAATGAGAATATTAATGTCTAATTATTATTTGTTATTATTGAATAAATTAAAATTTATAGAAGGAAAACATGGATGTAAATATTCTGAGGAGAAATGATGACGATAAAATATCCATGATGATGATTGAAACTAAACCAATCATCATGTGTCTTTAATGGATAGACAATAAAATCACAAATATTTATGAATTAATATGATTCCAAAATAAATAAATAATGATCCATAAATGTAATGATACTAGAAGAATTAATGGATTTTCATGAAACATTGAGATAATTTGAAAATGTTTAAGTATTTCAACATTATTGATGATATTTTTATAGTATTTATAAATAGTAAATGTGTTCTATCTTGTAATGAATTGATGATGGATAATATTGCAGATGTATATATCTTGTAATTAAATTTTAATCCAAAAATAACAAGATTGTGTGGATATTTTAAGGATAAAATAATTTTAAGGAACATTATAATAGAGAATAGTGTGTATAGACCATGACTATTTGTCATATATAATGTTATGGATATTGACTTAAATTATAAAGGTATAATTCAATTAATAAAAATAATCCTATTGAATTGGGAAATCAACATCCTATGTTTCACAATTAGAACACCTAATACCATTACGACAAGTAATTCAATCATAGTTATGGTTGATAAACATCCGTAGTTTATTAATATCATTTAACTTGGATGGAATTTCCATCCCATTCAACTTTCTATTATCAATATTATATAAGACTTAATGATAATACATTTTTTTATAAACTATATATGATTGATATACATAGATTTAAATAACTTTATGGAGATGAAATCTACTATAATTACCCATAGAGTTGAAATTTATCTCTTACATATCATCCCCAATCTCGTATTCATTCAAAAAGGACCATTAATATATTTAACAATATGATTTGATCATTATTGATGGATTTCAATAGAGTGTAGTTTTGATAACATTCAATGGTGATATTCTCACATAACAACCATCCACACCCAAGTAATATAAGAGAATCATATGGGTCTCTATATAGTTATTACTACATTATACATTGATTCTGTTAGAGAGATGTAATTTTTTATACAAGATCATTATTTGGATGTAATAAAAAAAGATAAAAACAAAAATATAACCAATTAAACTATAAAAAAATCATAATAAAGTAATTTTAAAAATCATTAATGTGTTTTTAGGATAAATTTCTAGATAAATTATTCATTCAAATTTCACCGTGGAGGAGTTTTTTTATATTATAGAAGAATAGTATTATAACATGTAGACACATTATATAATATAGGAAGTATAATCATCTCATTACTATATCATATCAATAATAATTTCTGTATGATTCTTATAGGTGTAAATTATTTTATACATATCACATTTTAGTAAGAAAATATGATTTATCTAATGTATTATATTCATAGGATGTGAATCTTGTGTCAGAACTCACATATTAGGAATGAAAAATGAATATCATAAACTATAGATATATGTAATATGAAACAAATTCACCCAAATGTCAATGTACAATGGTGAAATAAAAATAATTATGATGTGGCATGTTAACTAGATGATTTAATGAGAGTAATGTGTGTCTTTATATTATTTTCTTATGTAATTAAATTTCATTGGTGATATATTTTTATGGGAAAAAATAGTAATAAATCATATGTTTGGATTTAATTTCGAATAAATAATATCTAAATAATGTTTCACATGAATCATAATACTAAAATGAATAATTTAGTATATAATTTTAATTGATTGATATAATAAAAAATAATATCCATTGTAATAAATATAAATGATAGTGAAAAAGGATAGTAAAAATATCAATAATACTATTATTAAATAAAATCAATATTATTCCTTGGTTTCCTCACTTCTTCTTTGATGGGCATCGGTATATCTGCCTCATTTGACGATGCCTCCATTTAAGGACCTCAGTCTATTTATCCATTTCTCTTATCATACATTATGCTTCTCCTATCCTGGATGGATCAGGAGTGGAAGTTATATGATCATTTTGGTATGTGTGGATCAGTGACCGACAATGTTCTAGGTGTGAGTTCCTCAACATTGTCTTTGGTTTTTCGATTTTCTTCCTCAAGATAATAGTGAAGTATTGTATAATTCTTCTTACTGGTCGATCAATTTTATTCTCGTTTACTAGTGTTCCAATTTTTTTTTCTGGTTTGGTTTTTTCATTGATGTGAGTTTTTTTATCTGCAGCGATGACGGTGATTACTCATCGGTGATGATGGTATCTGATGGTTTCCATCAATGGAGATGATGGGGTCTATGGTGGTATAGGGATCTGATGGTTTCAATGTTTTTGGGTGCATCTCGTGGGGAAGATGGTGGTGTCATGAAAATGGTCTACTTATTTATTTAAAAAAAATTAAATGGTTTTTTCGGTTGTGGTATTGTTGAAACATGTTACATCTGATGTTCACGGTGTGGTGAAAGGTTTTGTTTTTTATTTTGAAATTCTGTTCTATAATGGGTGTTTTATGAGGTTTTGCCTCAATATTGTAGGAATGGTTTTGTTGTTTCCCTCTTACCCATAAAAATGGATTATAAATAAAAAAATTGATTATAGTGGTATAGGACTTTAGGTGATTCTAATAATATTTTTGGATAGTATCGACCATTAATTAATAAATTAATAAATATTTTTTATAATAACAAATTTATTTAAATATTTAATAATTTTTATATTATTATACATGATAACCTTTTATCACATCATTCATATTTTAAAAACATTATTGATTTATTTATTTTTTACATATTTTTAAATAAATTGGTACTCTTCTCATTATTATAATTTTTTAATAGGTAAAAATTAAATTAAATTAAAGTTTCTAATATTAATTTTAAAAAATAATGAAATAAGATGAGTTAAAAAAAAAATTATATGAGTTACCATAAAAATATAAAATAATAACATAAAAATAAAATATGTAGTAATGTTATTTATATAGATAATTAAATATGTTATATTTTTTAGAAAAGATTATTTTATAATTTAAAAAAGTAAGTTAACATTTTAATGGATAACATTTTGTAATGTTATACTGATGTCTTAAGATAAATATTTTCATAATTTATTATATATATAATATATTTATGTGGGAATTAATATCCTATCATTATATATATTAATTCTTTTATTGAAATTACCCAACATATAATGTTCTTAATATATTAAAGAAGATGTATTTCACAAAAATTCAGCCAAAATATTATATCATTGTCACCATAAATTACACACACACAAAAATAATTATTCATTCATTTACAATCCAATATATACACAATTACCACATATATAAAGAAAATATCACATTTTTTCCATTTTTTCAAAAGAATGACTTCAAAATTTATCATTCAAATAAAATTTATTTTGAGATTCATTTACATGTGAATTTTGTTCTTCTTTTGTTAATTCATTTACCTATCATCCTCAACCAAATATTTAGGAATCATATTTTATAATTATTTAATTATTATTAATATAATAATTAATTTATAAAATTTACATTATAAAAATATAAATATATCATCTCCCCCTTTGTTTATTTATAGCACTATTTTCATTGACTCTGTTGAACAACTAATATGAATGATTTTCAGATAATATAATCATTAATGATATTTATAACTATAAATAATATATTATTTTTATTAAATTATTAATTTAGTATTTGATTGTAAATAATAATTATTTGTATATATGAATTTTTTTTAATTTGATATATTAAACCCATTAATTGAAAAAATATTCACAGAAAACAATCATTTATAACCATTCGTTACTAAAAATTACAGTATGATACATGAAATAAAATTAGGAATATAAAAAACTAGATATATATATATATATATATATATATTTGAAAATTTTATATACGTTTTAGTCATTATAAATTTGTCATGGAGTAACACTAAATTACATTATCTATCATGTAACAGATGAACAAATAGACCCTGAAAAAAATATTAACTATTATTATTTAATAATTTTTTGATAAAATTAATCAATTATATTATATATATAAATATAAATTATATAATTATATACCTGAAAAAAATCATTTTTATTAAAAAAATTAGATTGTATTGGAGGATGTTGGAATGAATTTTTGTTGATTTTGTAATGGTGCAACATTTAATTTTGTGTCACAAATTAATATTTAACACTTTTATTTTTATTGGGGTTTATTTACAGATTGAAAAATTATATTCTATTTTAATTTTATTTTTATGAATCCTATATTTATTTAATAATTTTTTTAATTTTTAATATTTACAGTTTATATAAAATATAAAATATATATATAATAACATTCACTCTATGGTTTTTTATATTGATTCCAAATATACGTTTATTGTTACAAATAATTGGTTTTTAAACTGAGAAATATATATATAATATTCCATAACACCACAAATAATTCATAAACTTGACCCAATATTATATTCCATATATTTGTAACCTAAATGTATTATTTTAAATTATATAAAATTCCAAAATTTTATATCATTAAAATTCAATACAATTTTTCGTCATCCAATTTATTTATTTTTGAAATTATTTTTAGTTCTTACATACGTAAAATTTTTAAGATGATTATTAATAAAATAAATTAATTAGATGTTTTGTAGTTATTGAATATTATTTACATGGACACTTATATCATTGTACTATGACAACATCAACAAAATGTAATGAAGAAAACATTATTTATTAATCCAAAATTCCATTATTGTAATTTTAGATCCATAATTTATGACTAATAGATATATTATATATATCACTATTAAAATGATATTATGATTTATTTCAATTATGTTACAAAATTTTTGTTATTAACAAATACAATTATTGATTTTGTTTGATGTGATTGCTTATAAAACAACTTTAATACTTATTTATTACTCGAGGTATATCAAGAAATGATAAGTGATTAATTTTATATGGTATATATGTTTTGTAAATATTTGATGGGTGAACCCATAATTTTATATCCATCCAGTACATTTGTTTATGTTTTATAAGTCCTAAATTCATTTTGTGGTGGATGGACCCGATACAATTATCTTTGGTCACGATGATATGGGTGGACATGATGGGATTGTCTATAGTCATATTATTTTTCATGTTCATGAAATAGTTTGATTGATACATAATTTTCAAATACTATTGTAAAAGGTCCATGACATATGTTAGGATTTTCTTTTACTATTTTTATTTTGCATTGAAATGTCATTCTATAACTATCAACGATTATGGATTACATATATAATTAACTTGGTATATGTTGTTAATTAATAATGGTTCACTAAAACTTGTTCATTACTATACATTGATATATTATTATTCCATCCTTCCCTAGGATCTAATTTAATGACTACATGATATTTTTAAAAGAATCATGTCATTTATCCAGTGTTTATTTTTTAACATATGATAATGATAAATTGATAAATGATCTCTAAATTAGTGATATGATTTTTACAAATTAATAGTTGTAGATCAAATTTTTATAATTCATCCATTTTTTATGATTTAATGAATGATTATAATTTATTAAAAGTCTAAATGGGATTTATGTGTAATGTAATATCAGGGAATATTGGTTCATTGTGTTGTTAAATAATATTATAGTATACAAGATATCTAATGATCCAAAACCATTGGTGTAATGATCCAGAAATTCCATATAAGTTTTTTAATTATTTATGAATTTTAAGAGCCTATGATTAATTGACAGCTCTTGACTCTGAGGCCCAGAGTTCCCAAAATGGAATTTTGAACTTTTTTATGGTACGTTGATTAAACAAGTGTGCAACATTTTGTAACATTTGTACTGGTGTTTTGAATTGAAATCAAAGGAAACTGTTTGCATACATAGATTTGGGAATTGTTTATGGGAGGATTATCTTCTACCATAATAGGTTAGATGAAAATGATAGTTTTATAGACCATTAAAATAATATTAAAATAACATAAATTGTTATTCATTTTTTCACAACACCTCATCATCGGTGGTGGAAGGGACCACGGAGGTGGTCAGACAGTTAATAAGGGATATTAAATGCCATGTTACATATAGGAAGTGTATCCATCCATCGTGTCATTAATGTGGTGCTTGAATTACATCAATTAATGGAACAATAATTGAGAGGAGAATTATTTCTATAGTGGATTCATTGTTTAATTAAAATCATTGTAAAATGTGTATTTAGGAGCATGTTATTGGAGATCATTGATGATTCACTGATGCTCAACCCTTACAATGAATAACTATGGTTTTGATGGAACCCATTGAAGAAATGATCCAGTATCAACGAACATCTTTGGATTCAAACAACAAAGGTCCTCCGTCCTTAACCGAGACATCACTCAACAGTTCTCAAGGTATGGATTTCATTTAAATTGTTTCTCTTCTGAATTATTGAATCGTTAAGAATTGAAGACTTCTTGAATAATGTTTATCATTATTTTTTTTATGTGATGAATAAATTACATTCACATTTTATGATGGTAACACAGTGGGTATGAGCCAAACGAACAATTCCCAGACCCTTGGCTGCTTTAGTTATGTCAGGTTCTTCCTGAGTGAAGTTTTAATTCGATGGAAACACAATGTTGAGAGCCGCACAATGATGAAATAATCCCAGGAGGCCCATTGGTGTGTTCGGACGGGAAAATTGACCATTAGAACTCACTTGGTGGCTTGCTGATGATATGATGGCGACTGGTGTTATTATACGATGACATCAGCCGAAATCGGACAGGTGCAGAGGCAGCTAGTGGTTCCCCATCACGCACAACAGAGTGGAGTCATGTAGGTATCATGGGAATCCAACTATCAATCAGATACATAGGTTGACAGCAGCACGAAGTCATGCTATGCCGAGAAGGAGGATGCATCTTCGATGTCGTGATGAAGGGAACCCACACCTCGTGGGTCCTGCTGATAAGAAGGTGGGACTGTTTCAATGAACCGAATGGACCTTTGGCCCTTTTGGGATGAAATAGATCTCTGCGTGGCCACCCAGCTAAGTGCCATGCTAGCTGACGGGTTGGGCTAGCCGGTGGGTCGTTCCTAGTCGAGGGGGGCCTAGCTGTCCTGCTACCTTGGGAGATAAGCCCACGGCGACCTGGAAGACATGGGTAGGCCTAGCCAGTTCAGGTCAGACCGGGTTAGAACATATTCAAGCGACCCTAACCAGGTTGGTTCGGACCATGAAGGGGTTGGGTCGGGATGTTCAGGGCAGGTCAAACCGGACCCAGACCCTTTTCGGTCCATATACACTTAAAAGGTCATATCTTCCAGACCAGAAGTCTGTTCAAGGAACCTTCTAAGTAGATGTAATATTTTGAATGAGATATTCATTTTAAATACTCCAAATTATTTTTGGGGAATATGGAGTACGTCCGGGATGGATCGAACTCGAACCCAATAGGGCCCCAACACTAAAATGCATATAACTCATAGACAGGGCATCTGATTAACATGTCGTCTATTGTGTTGGGACTCTTACGATATTGCGTACCTCTGGGATAATCTTTTGTGAAATGTCTTAAAATTTGAGGCATGACCGATAGTTTTAGAATTATATATTACGGAACAAAAGAACTCCACATGTAGGTAATCTTTTTTCCGGATGTTAACTGACGGGATACACTTTATGGATCAGCATCAGAGAGACCTTGTTTAAATCTTCATCATAGATTACCTATTTGGATCAGCATAATTGATAGTATATGTTGATCAAAATCGTAGTGAACCTATGTGTATCAACATCATAGGGACCCTATGTGTATCAGCATCATGTGACCCTATGTGAATCTGTATTATAAAGACCATGTGTGGATTTTCATCATAGCAACCCTATCTGGAACAACATTTTAGTGTCCATGTGCGGATCAACAGTGAACAACATGATGTGGACCAACCCAACAGAGGCTTTTAGATTATTAGGGAAATACGGCAATGTGTGTATTGGCAATGTAACAACTTCTTCATGGATCACTTGTTGAACTTCATAATGGAATAAAATGACATAGCTTATGACTAATAATATGTATTCCCAATCTATGAGTTTTATACCTAGTTTGAGATGTGTATTTTTTTGTGCATTGTGATTGAGATCATTTTTTATTGTCTTCTTTTTTGTAATTCTGAGAGGCCTTATGTGGTCTCAAGGTACCTACTCAGTATTGTAATACTCACCCCTACACGGGCATCACCCTCACCTTATTTCGTCTTATACAGACGAAAAACGGCTACGTTGAGGCTATGGGATCCAAGACCTGCCAGTGCATAGAGGTGACTGGCTTACATGTTGAGCTATAGAGATGAGATGTACCTACCATTTAAGTTGGTTCCTTGTCTGACTATCTCTAAAGCTATCTCCTATTTTCTATTTTCAGTTGTAGTTTTATTCTTCTATTTGGACTTGTATTCCAGCACCTTTATATTCAATACATACTATTAATACTACAATTTTACATCGCGGTTTCATCTTGTTGTGTTAGTTGACTGTGTGATTGTACATGTATAAAAAAAGACTTCCCATTTTTGGGAGATTCCTTTCTAGTGATAATTTCCATCACCTGGCCTATGGATGGTAGGATTGGATTAAGCACGACACGGAACCCAAGGGTTGGTTCGTGACAAAGTGGTAACAGATGAGTTAGTTTTATTGAAAAACTAATATTCTAATATTTCTATTAGAGAGAAATTTTTATGTGTTTTGTGTTTGGAAATTAGTTTTAGCTATCTAGTGATGGTGTAGAGGCCGCTATATCCGTACATAAGGACCATGAATTCTGATTTTTGACTCAGTTCAAAAAGCACTGATTACATGTGTTTTGTAACTGATTTACTTTATATCTTATGATTCAGATCACCAGGTATAACTTATTTACTGTGGAACACATATTTCATTTTAGTATGGCTACACGTAGATAGACATCTTGGAATCTAGAGAGTGTCCATGATAATAGTCCACCGAGTGATGAGGCTTTAGTCAGGGCCTTCTTACAGCGATCACTCTATCTAGTTGTGCACCTGCTACACCACCACCCATTAGGAAATAGTATCCACTAGACCCACAGGAATATGGTGCATTACAACTGAGCATTTTTCCTATGTTACAGTAGTTGAGGCCTCCGATGAATCTAAGTGAGACAAATCCCTAGGCAGCTGAGGACTAGATGTAGGATATGGCATGAGTTTCTCACATAGTTGGGAAACCATCAAAAAAGTTGGTGATTCTAGCTTCTAGCCACATCCATGGAACATCAGGGAGATGGTGGACCCTAACGCTCAAGATACATGACATGGAGACCCTCACGAGGACAGACATAGAGAGCCTCTACTGGGTGGAGTTCATTCAACTAACATTACCATCTGTGTATATTCAGGAGCTACTGCACTTACATCAAGGTAGCGTGATGGTATCCAAGTAATCGGTGTGATTCACTGACCTCTCACGCTAATCCACTGAATTGGTATGTGACCCATTATTTAGGGCCCTGGACATTGAGAAGGGTATTCTACAAGATATCAGATTGTCGATGATATTTCTCAACATCCTATAGCATGAATCAATGATCGAGATAACATTATTGGTGGATAGTTTCATAGCTAAAATGGAACCTATGGTGAGAGACCCCACCAGACGGTGGGTAGACAAGTTATCTGAAATAGGCAATAGAAAGAAGATGTAGATGTCAAAGTGGGCTAGACCATCTAGTGGACAACTACAAGATTAAGGGTCATAGGTGCGAAGCTCACAAGGAATAGTAGGACAATAGAATAGAATATTGTTCTTCATGTGTGGTGAGTGTGGCCACTTGGTTCATGACTGCCCAGCCCAACACACCCACAATCCGTAGACGGTCGAGGGACCATTGATTAAATAGCAGAGATTCAAGGAAGGGGGTATGTTGCCTTCAATACATGGTAGAGGAGAAGGCCATGTGGATGGTGGTGGGTAGTGATTTGAGGTTCTTCCGCCACCACCTCCAGGTGGTCTACCATGATCTCAAAGAATAACTAGATAAAGATGATTATAACTTCAAAAAACTAAGACCTATGACCACAGTTCTACCTATATTATTCGAGTTACAATCTATGTCTACTCTACACAAGATGTTTTATTTATAGATTGAGTTTTCAGTTTCTCTATTATCACCATGACACTCTTTCAGAGCTTGAAGATTCTGGTAGATCCATTGGATTGATCCTTATGATTGGAAACTCCTACTTGGAAGGATTCGATGATTAAACATTTTTTCTAGTAATGTGAGCATACTGTAGGAGGCAATAAATTTGGTTGGGGACTCCTAGTAGTAGAGTTGGGATCTTCTGATGTCATCATGGGTATGGAATGGTTATCCAAAGTCTATGCTCAGAGTGACTAATTTAGGAACAAACTGTGTTGTGTCCATGATGATGGGTACATGTTTTACTTCACCAGAAATAAGGGAACCTTTGATGCTCATGATATAATTTCTCAGAGGAGGGTGCATCAGATCAATCATTTGTTGGATAGCCATACCCTCGGGGTAGTTGAATTTAGGAGTCTGAGTTATACTTTTATAGTTGACCAATATGCTATGGTACTTCCTGATGATGTTATGGAACTACATCCTCACAGAGATATATACATATACATCGACTTGTACCCCATGAAAACACTGATATCTAAAGAATAATATTGGATATCTCCTACTGAGATTTTTATGTTGCAAGTATAGTTGCAGGACTAGAAGATGAAGGGGTTCATAAGGCCTAGTATTTCTCCATTTGTATCCCTGATTTTGTTAGACAAGAAGAAATATTGGATTTTTTGGCATTACATGGACTATCAGTTCCTGAACCAAGTGGACAATATGAACATGTTTCTACGCCTAAGGACTAATTATCACCTCGACCAACTGAAGGGATCTCGATGGTTTTTGAAGATGGACCTCTGTGATGGTTATCATCAGCTCAAGGTACAAGATGAAGACATACCAAATACAACCTTCAGATGTTGTTATGGATATTATGAGTTCACTGTGATGTCATTCATTATAGGAAATTCTCTGGTTGTGTTAATGGGGCTTGTGAACAAGATATTCCATCCTTAACTCAATCTCTTCCTGGATATATTCGTTGATGATATCTTCATTTAATCGACATCATTGGAGAAGAAAACCATGAAACTAATGATATTTATGGATAAATTATGATAGTACTAGATTAATGGTATGATCACTAAGTTCCAATTCTGGATATGGGATGTCCACTTCCTATGGAATGTTATATCGGAGGATGGATTTGCATTTGATTCGGAAATGATATAGGCAGTGATTCTTGTGGATCCATCCAGGACTGTGACCGGGGTGTGGACTATCATGGGATTGGCTAGGTACTAAATGATATTCACACCCAATTTTTCCAGATTTGTGGAACCCTTGTCATAATATGAAAATAAGGGAAATCCCATTGTGTGGATGGAGAGAATCAGACAGATTTTTATGGAGGTGAGGCAATGATTGATGAATTCCCCCATATTCAGGCTACCCGAAGAGGGAGTAGGGTATGTAGTCAAATGTGATGAATTAGGGACCAGTCTAGGTTGTGTCCTACTATAGGAAAGAGATATGAAAATCAACAACTTACTGATGATGAGAAAACATATGCATAACTTTTATAACCATGACATGGAGTTAGAACCAGTGGTCTTCACCTTGAATATGTGGAGACACTACTTTTTGGGTGATTTATTCATAGTATACTCTGCTCAAAAAGGTAATAGCTATATCCTCTCAATAATGGACATGAACAGGTGATAGAGATGATTGATAGAGTTCATCTAGGACTAAAAAATTGAGATAATTATAAACTCCGGTGAAGGAAACGTAGTAGCAGACACACTAAGTAGGTTGTATGGTATACAGTTGGTGAGAGAGGAGACAGATGATCTATACGAATTGCAGTTATCTTTCACGGATATTGATGGAGAAAATTACCTATAGTCTATGAAATTTACTCCCCCACTCTATCTTCGTGTCAGGGAGGCACAACTCGGGGATGTAGATTGTGAGGCCCAGCATGTTTAGATATCCTCAAGATAGGCTCCTGGAAGATTTTATGAAGGTGGGGAGAACATCATCCTATTAAAAGGAACTCCATGGTGATATTAACACTATAAGAGGAGGTGTTGAGGGATTTCTACACACCCCCTTGGTGTTATATCCTAGAATAGCGAAAATGTACCAGGATATCTTGCGTCAGTACTGGTGGCCAGGGATTAATAAAGAAGTGGAAGAGTTCATAATGTGATGCCTTAGTTTTTAGTATGTGAAGGCCGAGTATCAGACACCAGTGATCATATATTATCCACATGAGGTAATGTAGTGGAAGTGTGATGGTTTATATATAGACTTTGTGATGAGGCTTCCACATATGTCAAGGGGCCATGATTCCATCTAGGTGATCATTGATCGACAAACCATGTCGACCAACTTCATACGCATCCATGGGAAGGGATCAGTGGAGAGAATCAGACTTCATAATGTACAATACATTTCACGTCTTCACAGGTGCTATCGAATATCCTCATTGATCAATATTCTCATTTTAAATCCCATTTATATAATGAATAACATTTTCCATTTGGGACATAGCTACGTTTGAGCTCCACCTTCCGTCATTAGACATATGGTCAAATTGAGTAGATCATACAGACACTCATGGAAATGACTCATGCTTGTGTCAATCATTTTGGACTTAGTTGGGAGGACCACCTGCCCCCGGTGGAGTTTTCTTGCAACAATATCTATCACTCCACCATCAACATTGATTCATTTCATTCATTATATGATTGACCTTACAGATTACCACAATGCTGGAAAAACCCAGGGGATTCAGCACTTATGGGTCAAGAGATAATACAAGTATGCATGGGGAAGGTGTAGAAAATACATAAGAAAATGAAGACTTCATAGAGCCACTAGAAGTCTTTTGTTGATAATAGATAGTGCATCATAGTGTTCTATAATGGAGACCATTTCATGTTACGGGTCTCTCCTCGACATGGATTACTGAGGTTTGGGTGGGGCGGAAAGCACTCTCCTAGGAAATCAGACAATTACAGATCCTCATTAGAGTGGGTGAGGTGGTGTAAAATCTTGATATCCCCCCAAAAAATGCATCATGTGCATAATATTTTCCATGATTCATAGCTAAGGAGGTATGTGCAAGAACAATCACAATTTATGAACTTTGGAGATATGGACATCAACGATGGGGCGACATATGCAGAGTTCCCAGCAGGGAAAGTGGATCAACATGAGTGGGTCCTTCATTGGTGGTTTATTCCTCTAGTGTGAGTTCTTTGGTAGCATAAGAATCTCCAGGAGAACACATGGGAGATGGAGGCTCAAATATGTTATCATTACCCTCATTTCATCTACTAGTATTGTTGTTGATTTCGGGGATTAGAAGCCATTAGATGGGGAGAATGTAAAGTGCCAAAATTTATATATAAATTTTTAATGTATTTACTTTTATTAAGAACCTATTATAATTAAAGACATGTGATTCCAAAGCCTGGTGCACCCCGAACCAAATTTTGAAATTTTTGTAAGGTACATTCAGTAAACGTGTCGGCGTCATTTTCTAACATTTGAACCGGTGCATGGAATTAAAATATGATAATACCGTTGAATCCCTAGTGCCATGATTTGATTATGGGATTATTATCTTCCAAATCAGAAGGTTGGGTTAAAAAATAGACTTAAAGACTTTGGAATGAATATTATAATAACCAAAAATGTTATTTAAATTTTCCTACCACCTCTTGAGCAGTGGTGCTGGGGACAATAGAGGTGGTCATACATTTAGTAAGGGGTATTAAATTCATAGTTATAGATAGGATGTGTAACCACCACTCGTGTAATTAATGAGTCACATTAATTAATTCAATTAATGGATCATTAATTGAGAGGAAAATTATATCTCTGGTGGATCCTTTTTAAAATTAAAATCATGGGAAAAAGGGATATTTGGGGGGATCATGTGGGAGAACACCAACGAAGAAACAATGCTCAAACCTTCCTATGATGAATGAAGGTTTTGGTGGTGAATGTTGAGTAGAAAATATGGGATAGGCAAACACATGTGTCTTAATATAAAATAGATCCTCTCACCACATCCTTGAAATAACCAAAAGGTTCTTGAGGTTTGGATTTTTTTAAAGTGATTCTTTTCTATATACTTTATGCATGACGAATTGTAAAGGTTTTTAATGGAGTTTATCAATATTTTTTAAAATATGAATAAATTACTCCCACGTGTTATGATGAAAAAGCAGTGGGCACAGGCCAAACAATCAAGGCCCAGACCCTCTGCCATTTTCATTTATGTCCAGTTCTTCATGTGAGAATTTGGAATTCGACAAAAACATAAAAATGAGATCCACACAATGACAACAACATCATTGGAATCCAGTAGGTGTGTTATAAATGAAATGTAGAAAATTGTTTCTCACCCAGTGGCCTGTGGAAGATCTAACAGTTTAGAACTGATGCGTTGGTGCTCGACATCGACCTGTAGTGGAGACAGTGGAAGGTGCGCCATTGCACACTATAGAGGGGATCTGCGGTGGTAGTATGGGTTTTGGAACAGGTCCGGCCATGTATGAAGATAAATGTTCATTGTATCATGCCACAATGATGGAGGTCCTGAATTCGAAGCAATGAAGAAGGGTACCCATAGACCACTGGTCCTGCTAGATAGAAGGTAGTGAATGTGGAAACGCCGTTTCAATGAACCAAATGGAACTTAGGTCTGTTCGGAAGGGTAATAGTCCCCGAACCTCCACCCAACGGGGTGCCACACCAGCTGACGAGTCGGTCCGGTCGGAGGCCCTATGGTCCAAGCCTTCCACGACCCCGTCCATTCATGCCGGGTTGGATCCGGACTAGTTGGGGTCGGCCTAAACCATGTCAGGTCATCCCAAGAGGGGGAGGGTCTGGTGGTTCGACCTGGTCAGACCGGGTGCTGACACATTTCAGCCATCATATGCTCAAAAGGCCATATCTCACAAACCATTTTTCAGTTTTACAACCAATATATGATACCAAAATCCAATGAATGAGGCAGTACTTTGAGATACTCCACCTGAGTTATGAATAAGGTTGGAGTACGACCGGGTTGGATCAATCCTGAATCCAAATGGGCCTCTGACCCTTAAATTCATATAACTAACAGACCAGATGTATGATTGATTCACCATCTATTGCATTTCTAACCATAAGACATTTTAGACCATTTCATTACACTTTTGTGAAACATCGTAGATTCTATTGCATGAACACAATCTTGAGGAGCAGATATTAATGATCTCATGCACATTGGGTGCGAGGAATGATATAGATGACTATTAATTGAAGAGCGAACCTACGTGGATCTGCATCTGAGAGACCCTATATAGATCAGAATAATAGAGACCTAGTGTGAATCAAAATCATAGTGACCTAATGTGGATTAGTATCATATCTACTATGTGTGGATCAACATCATAGAGACTCTATGTTGATATCGATTATAGAAACCCTAGGTCGATCACCATCATTGCAACCCTATGTGGATCATCATTACAGTGAACCTGTATGTATCAACATCATAGGGACCATATATGTATCAGAATTTTTGCGAACCTATGTGGATCAGTAGTATATGAACCTGATGGGGACCATCCGTAGAGAGTCCCGTCATGGATCCGAAAAATACGACCCTCTATGGATCATCAATAGCACAACGTCATTATGGTTCTGTTGTGGAACTTCTAATGGAATGAAATGATATACATATTACTAGTCATATTTATTCTCAATCTATGATTTGTCTACCTCGTGTGAATTTAGTCTTTTTATTTTTTAATTTTTTGTGAACATTTTTTGGGATTTTCCTTTGAATAATTCTGAGAGAATGTCAAGGTTCTCATGGCCCCATCTAGGTATTGTTATACTAATCCCTACATGGTATTTTCCCACACCATGTTGTGTGCTGTGAAGATGATGAAAATCTCACCTGAGACTACAAGATCCTAGACAAGATGGTACACGTATGTGACTGGTTGATGCAGAGAGCTGTGGAGATTAGTAGTACATACCATTCATGTTGGATCCTTGGTAAAAGATCTTAGGAGCTATTTTTTCCTCTTTATTGTTTTGGTTGTATCTTTTCAGTTGGGCTTGTATTCTGGCCCCATTACATTCAGTATACACATTAACTAATGCAGTTTTAGGTTGTGGTTGTATCATGTTTCATTATTGGAGTCTGTCATTGTAAAATTATAAAGGTAATGAATTCCAATTTTTAGGATATGCCTTTCCAATTCTAGTCACCATCCACTAGCCTATTTACTGTGGTCTTGGTATAGACATGGAACAGGACCAGTGGGATAAGTCGTGACAATTTGGTTAATAGAGTTTCATGAATTTGTGAATATTCATGTATAAACATTTAAAAAAAAGTAAAATATTTATATCCCTTGTTTAGGTAATCTCTTAAATAATATTAACTTATCTAAATCAATCTAATACTAACTGGGTTACCCATGTATACATTTAAATTACGAGCACCCCATATGAGTATTAAAGGTTTTTTGTATAACTACGATGAATTATTAATCTTATTTGAAAGGGCATTCATTATGGAGATAAAAATCCCCTTTAAAAAATAATTTAACCATTTTGACACTTAAACTGGTGTATTTTATTTCCATTTAAAGCATGATTCTATGTTGCAGTGATTCATTTATTGAATTATTAATAAAAATTTAAATTTATTATCGTGGTATACATGTGATATTTGACAAGAATCTACAATACAATAGTGTGAGAAATGAATCTAAAAACATTATCATGCATATGAATTTTATATTTTGTATTAAATTTTCTAATATATATTTATAAATAATGTTGTTATAAATTTTTATATATATATTTATTTTAAATTGGAATGTTACACCAAAATTTATTCTACATACACAATTAACATGTACAATTTTTTAGTTTTTATAAAATTTTTTCCTTATTATAAAATACCCATCTTTTTAATCATTATATCATAAGACTATATATTCATTAGGATTCATGTAGGGTGTGGGATACCAGTCCAAATTGGGGGATCATTGTAAAAAATTCCTGGAATTTGTATGGAACACTATGAGAGTGTTAAATTAATATTATCAAATAATTTGCAAAATAATTATCTCCAATCATTTATAAAAAAATTCAATCTCACTCCAACAAATGGTTTGAGTATACATAAAAACAGATATTAACATCATAAATTTTTAAACAGTTTACCACTGGATTTTTGTAAAATCTACTTGTTTATAGAATAATATATACCACCTCCAATGGTTATTATTATAAACAATAATCAAATAATTTTAAGGGGATAGATTTAAAACCTTATTAAAAATGTTTCTTTAAATAAATTATATTGCTTGAATTTTTTATCTATAAATTTAAATGTACATCTAACACCAATAAAAATTATTATTACAGTTGTATCTAGAGTCCTGATTAATTATAAAATCATTTTTCATATCAAATTATTTTTTTTTCAACCATAGTTTCATTTTATGATTTATCTTTAATTATTAATAATTTGGTATCATGGTCTATGATCTGAAAAATCAACCTATGTTAAATTGTAATGTAATGATTTTTAATAAAACATAACCATATTCTTTATATATTTTTTTGGTTTCACACTTAGTTTTTAAAAATTACTTCGATATATAAACAAATTATTTTTAATGTAATCAATAATAATTTTTTATGTGTAGGTACTATCTATTAAATATTAATATAAGGAATAAATACTTGATAAAAGATAGTAACAACACAATTAAAATATTATATACATCAATATTTCTTTCATAAATTTATTATTCAAGACCTTATAACTCAGATTCATTATTTGGATTGGATGATAAATCAATAGAGATATGTGTTCCAATTTTTCCTAACTTAATTACACCTCAATTACCATCTAACTCATAATATACTCAAATAAAAATTATCTATTTCCCTTTTTCATTCATTGAATGAATAATAGTTGAAAAAGGGATTGTACAAGATATAATATGGCATTAACATTTCATGCTCAATATCTTCTCTTTCCATATTTTCTACCACTCACCCTGGCTAGTGTGGTTTCGTAGTTTTCTATGAGGTTTTGGGATGTGGTGGTACATCTCTTGATAGTGTATGAGAAGGCACGACCAGAGTATACTTAAATCCCTCATTTAGGATTCTAATGGAAATCCTTTTTTCCTTTATTTAAACTTCCTTCTATATTTGGATCTGGTGATTCTTCCATGTTAATGTTTTCTATTCCATATATTGTGTTTTTAGTTGGTTTCATGATTTTGTGATGTTTACTGGTTTGGATTCTTAGAAATTACGTTGAGGATCTAAGATGATCGGTGGTGATGGCAGGAATGGAATCTAAGTGATGTTGTGAAAGTGGTTTCTAGTGGATGTCGAAAATAGAGTTGATGACATTGTTTGAATTTTACAGTGGTGATGAGAAGATGATGAAGTTGTTTTGATGATATCGTCAATGATACATATGGAGCAATTGACTCGATGTGTCACTGGCTGATTTGAGAAATTATTGATAATGATCATCCTTCATGATCCTTAATGTTTTCAATAAGTTAATTATATATATATTTTATAAATAAAAAGATGATCTGTATTTCAATTCGGATCATGGGATATTATTAAATATTTCCCATTATAGAGATCCAAGATGACCTTAGATGGAAATTACAATACTTTTGTGGAATAATAAATACAAGGAAAATATATATTCCCAAAGTCCAAGTTTGTTTGGTGTCATTGGAAACTCGAAAAAAAATATTCTAATCATGGTAAACGATTTTCATCATCTCTCATAAAGATCATCCCATTTTTTTTCCTTCCTAAAATCTTTCTTAATATCCTAACGAAAATAAAACATAAAATGTAGATATCAAATTATCAGTAATGTTAATCATGGAGAAAAGAAAAAAACAATATACATTTGAGCGTAAAAACATGAACATAATGTTTAAACATCAAAATATTGAGTCATAAAATAAATCATGGTAGTACATAAAGAATATTTCATAAATTAACATTAACCATGATAGAATAAAAACGGAAAAACATGTAATTTTGGAAAACTAATAAGCATATAATATTATTTCTATAGTATCCATGACATTGCTTCCAAGACCATCCAAGTGGATGAAGTCCATCACTAAACTAAGATTTCTTGTTGTTCCTATATTGTATTGCTGAATTATATTTACTTCGTGTTCCATACATGTCTATGTAATAAGATATATATCATTACACAATTCGTTAGAGGGAGATATAGGTCCAAACCATCAAATCAAATCACCTATTTTTATGTGTTCCACATTATCGTAAATCATTCATCATAGTATAACCCGTAAAATTAAATTGGATTCATAAACATCATTTCATTATAACACCATATATATAAGATAAATAAAAAAAATAACAATAATTAAATAAAAATAACAACAAAATAAAAGTAACAATAGGTATTGAGACATAACCCTATTTCATCTTAGATGGAAAATAATTTTAATAAAACACTTGAACATAATTTCTTAAGAAAATATCCTTTCTTCATCAAAATCCTTTTACTTTCTCAAAATGACACACAATTTTTAAATAAATGAATTGATTATCAAATAAACATGAAATAAATTTTAAGAATCACCATTTAAATATGTTTTTGTAAAAATTTAAAATTTTAATTATTCCTTATAAGATTAAAAGTATTCTCATCGTATTTTTATAGGAAAAGTTGAAAATTTACTCAAATGGTAAAAAAGAATGATTTCTTCCATACAAAATTGAAAATTTCAAAAAAAGATAAAAATGACATTAAAAATAAACGGATGAATATTAAACATTTTATGAATACAATTTACTAAAAAAGGACAGGGTTGATAAAAATAACCCCAGTAAATATTTATGAATAAAAAATATTAGATAAAAAAGATATTGGAAAAGTTATTCATTACCTTTGGTCTGATTTCTTATGTATGTGTATGAAACCATTTAATAGTGGGTTTAAACATATTAATAAATTTTAACATAATGATAATAATATTTGTGATATCTTATATGATTCACATTTCACATTATATACATATTCATTATTCAATTCCAGGTTAAAGCAACATTTTTTGTAATAACAGTTTCATTTATCATATGTGTTTAGACATATTATTAATCAAATTATTACATAGGTCATGATTTAATTTCATATATTACATAAAAAATGAATTATATATCATATATATTAAGTATTAGAATATATATAACAGATTTATAAATGTTATGGAATACACCATTTATTGGGACGGTTAGCCGTGCATATGAAAAAATGTTGTTTTAAATTACATATTATATAGATTGGAATTATGTAAATGAAAAATATATATATATATACACATATATTTTGTAGAATTATGAGTTCATATATTTCATTATTATTTATTATATATACTTTATAATCATTCCATAATTCTAAACATGAAGAATGAATCTCATTGCATCATGGAGACGGTAAGCCATAAATACGCACGAGTGATTATATCATTCCCATAGATGTTGAAAGGTATTTAAGTATATAGTTTATAATATCTCATAATTATTATTATGTTATAATAATTATATATTGTTATTATTCTTACCATTATAACCGTCCATGTAAGGTGGTGGTGAAAAAAAATTACACTACAACGTGGAGGTAGTAATCTATATGTACTCATGCATTGTGATTTAGTTTTTCATAGGATGGATAATATGTGAAATTGGGTCTTTTAATGTTAATAAAAAATTATCAGTATATGAGTAATACTTTGTTTTTAATTTATATTTATAAAACTAAATAAGAGGACGTAGAATATGAAATAATTTTGAAAGAATCGGTAGAAGAGATTATCTCTTCCTTGACGTGCGTCCTATTAATTTTCTCATAGGGCACAAGAGACTGTCTTTTGAGTATACCATCACTTCTATAATATAACATGGAATGTATAGAATACAAATTTTAGGGTTTTTTGAAGCATGAATCCTCAAAATAAAGTACAGAGGAGTTGAAGGGGTGCCTTTAATAAGAGATGAGAGGGAATATTATGAGAGTTCGTAAATACTAATTTATTATATATTGAATTTATATTTAAAATTGTAAAAAAATAACTATTTTTATGATAATAAGATATTGGATTTAATAACAATATTCCAATTATTTGTTTTTACAGGTTTCAAATATCTTTTCAACCTTATGTTATTGTTTTTACCCTTATTTCACCCTTTTTAATCGTACTGTGATATCATGTTATTTATACATTATGGGTTAACGTAATTACCATATCATGTAAAACTACAATAAAAAAGTTTTTTTTGACAAATTTGGTCTTATATTTACTAGTTTTTGGAATATTATATTTTTATGAAATTAAAATCATTTTATAAACTATTTTATGTTTTATCTTATAGAATATGTCAATTTTGATTACTATTCCTACATGATTTTTTTAATATCATAAAACAATATTACATAGAACAAAAGGAATTAAATAATCTATAATATGTATATTTCATCCAGAAAATTCATTTATGATGTCAAAATATACAAATTAAATTTATTTTTGTTTTTATAAATTCATTTATATGAATCATTCATTAATGAGGTAATCACCGCTTCATAATTGTACCATAAATAAATATATTTATCTAATGTCTAAAAATATAAAAAAAATTGATTTTGTATATTTTTTTCTTTATTATGATTATTTATATTCATAGAGATCAGTTATACAACCCTCTATTAAAATCAGTTTTGTAAAAGATGTGTGATTAGGTTATAATTGTCATTATATTAAATTAATAATTTTAAATTATCATTTTCACATCACAGTGAATAAATGGGGTCACAATATCACCAAAACGTTGTCCATGGTCGGAAATATATCATCAAATTGGATTTTGATATGTTTTAGGGTAATTTAATATTATTATAATGTAATTTTTAACAAAATTTACCTGATTTACCCTTTAACTTTAGTAAATAACATAATTTCTGATGTTACTATTCATAATGTCTAAAAATAAATTGGACCTACATAAAAAATTTGAACCTTATAATTCCTAATATTGAAACATTATATCAAATTCAAAATACAGAAGTTGCAGTAATTAATTTAAAATTATCTTCGATTGTCAAAAACAAAACGATGGTTTTTATGAAATATTAACTATCAAAATATTGAAATGTGTTTGGGTCTAATATAAAAGAAAAATTTCTAACAGATTACATAAATAGATTAAATGAAAAAAATTAATCCAACAACACTTTTAAACAATTTAAAATATAATAAATCTATATAAATAAGTTAGATGAAAAGACAATTTAGAATTAAAATGTGGTATTTTTTTCACGATTCAATAAAATTTTAATTTCATCAGAAAAATATCCAAATTTTAACAAAAGAAAAAATCTAAGACCTGATTCCCAAAAAGATGTTTATTTTTAGACATTTTCTTATAAAATGAATCAAAACATATATTTAAAATGGGAACACCATCAAAGGCAGTAAAACTGCTTTTTTTAAAATTATTTCTTTTTCTCAAAAAAAATCATTTTGGTATCATACCATGTTCGATAAAATGTGTAAGGTGAAAAATGATGTTATAAAATTTAAACTTTCATAATACTATTCATAATGTATAGTTTATATCCCTTTAAATTGTAATATTTTAATAAGATATCATTGTTTAAGAAAACCCAGTATCACATACAACAGAATATATTGAAGAAGGTAATTGTTGTGTGTAATGAGAGACAAGACAGTGTTGCATGTAGTGAATGAGTCCTTTGGGTTTTTATATAACTTAATAAAAACATAGTTCATTTTTAAATTTAAAAACAATCTATACACAGGGTTGCGATAAATCATTTCTATCAAAAGAACATGAAATAGTGTGCAACAAAAGACAAGTATATTGTTTTATATACTACAAGCTAAAAATGGTGTTGTGTATAGCGCAATCTAATCTAGGAGTATCATACAAAATAATACTCAAATGAAATTGAAAATTATGTATCTCATAAAATCTCGTGGTGTAACACTCAACCACCCTTAAAATTAATGTATACCTTTAAAATCATTGGGGTCATAAATCATTTTCTACATGAATGTTTCATTCAGGGAAACCCACATCGTAAAAAGTGATACAAATACATCATTTTAAAAATGAATGTCAGAAATGTAATGGATACCCAAAGGTTATCAACATTATGTTTCCACATAGTAAAACATAGGTGGGAAGTGATAACATTGACATGGAAGTGAAATCTAACCATCATGTTCTGATGGATAATGATAGAGAATAAGGTTTAGAGAAATTTAGACACCCAAATGACATAAATATATGATAAATGAATGGAAAATAAGATTTATCAGAATAGAGGTTACTATGGTAACATTATTGGTGTTCAAGATCATTTCCCAACTGTTGAATATTTTTTTCATAAAGAGAAATTCTTACCTAATTTCACTGTAAAATCCCCATAGGTTATTCCTATAAATATTTACACTTCATATATTATTTAATGAAATGTAGTTGAATTTTTCTTTGTTGACGTGTTAGAAGATCATACAATGGAATGATAGAAAATTCCATATGTATCCACAAAATGGTTAGGAAATATTTTTAAATATGCATAAGTCTACCTATAGTGATATAATATAATAATATATCTAAATTCAACCTATATATAAATTATACAATAAATAAATGTATAACATTATAATATTTCCAAAAACTATAAATATAAAACATTAGATAGATGTGAACTAAACAGACATAACAATTTTCACTCATATCTCATTTGGAAGTTCTTGGTTCTCAAATTCTAATCATCTAAATACCATAAAAATGAATTCTCTTGAATTATGATAATATCCAAAATTACAATAGAACCTTTATGATAATACGAATTCCATAAAAATTAACTCTTTACACACACAAAATATACCAAAAATACTTTATAATCAAACCATGATATCAGTTTTCCCTTTTTATTAGTCATGATCTCATTAATACTATCGAATATATTATTTTCTTGTTATTTCTTAATTATAAACATATCATCTGCTATCAACAAATATTTAAATCAATATTCTTTGTAACCAGCACCATATAATTATCGAAGACCATATTAGACCAATACATTGATATTATAATCTTTTATAATACAATAAATGTGACTCCACAACACTATTTTGGTATATCATTACATAGAAACATAATCGTTCCACTACTTCATTGTCATACTCAACATCACAAATAATGATCACAAATGACATACCTTTTTATTTTTCCATGTGATTTTGATTATTTCTATTGTCATTAACCATTGGATTAGGTTATTGGGTTACATAATCCACCATTTCATGGAACATAATGAATTGAAGTGTTGGTGGTGCATTATCTATAGTCTTTTCTCGATTCACATCATTAGAAACCTTTTTCCCACTACTTCAGCACTAAATATCTCGATGACATTCTTTTCCAAACATGAAACATTTTCTAGTCTCTTTAAGACAATATTCAACATTCTTCATCAACACATTGAGAATAAGGAAACATTTATCTTATTTCATCATAGTTTTGAGATTTTCCTTTAAACACCATCTTTCATTTCGAGTCAAAACCATGAGATGGATATGTAACAATAACTTCTTGTTATACATTGATTGCACATAAAAAAATATCATCATAGATAATGATTTATATTATAGATAATTCCCATCTAAGACTTTGTTTTAATACAGTACCTAATCAATAAAAATTTCTTTTAGGTTCGAGGACATATCGAGAAGCATAACTTGCATGTCTTTTAAAATTCACCTGGTATGTACCAAAAAACTCATCTTCCTTTTTCTTAAGATGAAGGAAATTCTTTTCAATCATTGTATGAATAATACAAGGGATTTAATTTTTGAAAATTATTTTAATTAACACATCCCATTTCATGGATTAAATTTCAACATGTTGTCTTCTATTCTTAATTAGAGTCCAACGCTTGTCTATATCACCTTCTAAATGATAGACCAACATAATTTAATTTCATTGTTTTGAATAGTGAAGGATGGAAAATATATTATCAATGGTACCAATCCATTATTCAGCAACACGTGGGTTAGAAGATGCACTAAAATAAGGTGGATGTTGTTTCATAAAGGACCCCATAGAATGTTGTTATGTTCTCTTCTAATTTGGTAGGCCAGGGTTTTTCAAATATTTTTTATGTATAGAAATAATATTTCCCATTTTATCTCCCATAAAATTGGAATGTTCTTAAAGAAAATCATTTCATTGTGGAGTTCATTTATTTTTATCACGGTTCCTTGTGGTTCCAAGAAGCATCTAAAACCCAAAAAGAAAAGTGTGAGAGGAAAAAATAATACTATAAATACAACATTTTCAAGGGGAGTAACATCAATCTGAAACATATTTGGATTATTTATAGGTCATTCATGGTTATTACCATAATTTTAGGAATATAGCCTATACTTATACATAACCTTAGGGACATCCCTAGACATACCATAGAAATGTCACTAGGGATCACATTAATGTTTTTTAATCCAAGTATCCAAATGTTAACATATCCTTCACTATGATTCCATCTATAGATAACCAATTTGAAGTACATGGACAATACCTTTCATTAGTGGAATACTTAATAAATGAAAAAAACAAACACCCAAAGACTGTATTACTTTATTTTCTTCTAAGACTGGGAACATAATCTACTAATCATAGAGAAATATAATTTACATCTCCCATAATGATATTACCCAATTTTTTCCTATTTAAAACCATTTTTTAAATCCTTGGGGAAAAACAGAAAAGGGATTATTTCAAATACTAAGTAATGTTAATAATTGAGAAAATAAAACAAAACACAAAAATTTGAATGTAAAAACATGAACATTAACTTTCATTATCAAAATATTGACTCATGAAATAAATCATGGTAGTATATAAGTCAAAGATCATAAATGAAAATTAATCATGATATAATAGGATTATCATAAAACATGTAATTGTGAAAAAACAATAAGAACATAATATTATTGTTATCGTATCCAATACATTGCATCTCAGACCATCATAATGGATGAGGTCCATTATTGATCCAGGTTTATTTACCTTCCCATCATTATATTAATGAAGCTGATTTACTTTCCATACCAGCCATATCTATCTAATGAGATATAAATATTCATCCAATGAATTTGATGTAAATATAGGTCCCACCAATCTTATAATGAAACCATTCATATGTGTTCCGTATAAACATAAATCTTTCATCATAGCATTAACCCATTAAATAAAATGGTATTCATAAACATCATGTCAACATAACACAATACATATAAGATAAATGGAAATCATAAAAATAATTTCATTAGAAGAAAAATAAAAAAATGTAATAATATGGAATGAGACATAACCCTATGTCATCATATATAGAAACCTATTTTGATAAAACACATGATCTTAATTCATGAAAAAATCTCGTTTCTTTTTCAAAAACGTTTCTTTTTCTCAAAATGACACATCATTTTGAATGAATAGAATTTATTTGTAAATAAACATGAGATAAAATACAGGAATCTTCAATAAAATAATGCGTTATGAAGATGTAAAAAATTGTTCATGCCATATAAGATATAAAAAATTCTAATCGTAATTTTACTATAAATTTAAAAAGGTAACTCATATGATTAAAAAAAGAAATATTCCTTCAATAGTTCATAGTAAAAATAAAAAAGGGTAAAAATGACTTTTAAAATAAATGGGGGAACAATAAATATTTTATAAAAATGGTTTTAGAAAACATGGACATGAATAATAAATACAATCCTAGTAAATACTTACGAATAAACAACCCGAGATAAATACATTATTGGAAAATTATTACATACCATCAGTGTGATTTATTATGTATGTGAATTAAACTCATATATAGTGGGTTTAAACATTTTATTAACTTTAAATATAAACATAATAATATTTATTATGTCATATATGAATCACTTAAGAATTTGTATTAACCATTCATTTGTTAATTCCATGTTAAAGATACACATTGTGTAATAATCGTTTCATTTATCATATGTGATTGGACTTGTTTGTATTCATATAATTAAATATATCATGATTTACATACATATATAATATAAATCATTATTTATATATGATATAAATTCATTATGAAATTATTTATAATTTATCTATAAATACAATGGAATGCACCGTTCATGGAGATGGTAGGTTTTATGTATGCAAAAACACTATTTTTGATTCATTATAAAATATAATTCAAGTAAATAAAATATATTTATATATACATAAATACAGTTTAATTCTTATGTAATATATTTCATTATTTTTTATTATATGTAGTTTATAATCATCTATAAATGGTTATGAAGAATAATTAATCTCATTGTGTTATGGAGACGGTAAACAGTAAGTACACACGAGCGACGAAAACATTCTCATAGATTTTGAATGTTTTTAAAGTAGATAGTTTATAATACAACCGCATTAGTATCATGTTATAATAATAATATATAGTTATTATTTCTACCATTATACTAATCAATGTATGGTGGTGGTGAAAACATATTACAGCACAATGTGGAGACGGTAATTAGTACGTTCGCACGCACATTGCTTTCATTTGTCATAGGATGGATAGAAGGAGAAATAGGATTGGTTCATATTAATAATATCATTTAAATATATGATTGAAACTTTTGTTATTACATTATAATTAAACAACTAAAGAAGAGGATGTAGAAGAAGAAATAAATTTGAATGAATCAGTAGAATATATTACCTCTTCCTCCACATGCCTCCTTAAACATTCTTCTTAGGGAACTAGAGTTGGATTATTGAGAAAAAAATAAAATCAATAATTTAAATAGATAATTTTATAATACAAATGGGTATGTTTTTGAAATCCACGAGGGATCAAAATAGAGTAAATTAGAGAGGGAGGAGGTTCTCTTTTATAAAAGAGGAGAGGGGGCACTTTAAAAATGATCCAAAATATTAAATTATTATAAATTAAATTTTTATTTAAAATGGAAAAAAATATTTAATTATAATGAATGATGATTTATGTTCTAAAACCCTTTATCCAATAATTTTTATTACATTTTTTGAATATTTTTTTGTTATTGTCTTTTTGGTTCGACCCCTAATTTTCACATTTTAATCGTACCATGATATCTGGTTATTTAAATATTATGGGATAAAATAATTACCATATCCAGACAAAAGACCCAAAAAAGTAATTTATAAATTATTTTGAATTATATTAACCAATTTTTCAAATCTTTTTTTAGGAATTTTATATCATTTAATAAATTATTTTATGTTTTTAGTTATAAATTATGTCAATTTGGATACAATTAATACATGAATTTTTTAAAACAAATTCATAACAACATTATTAAGTTGAAAAAAAGGAATTAACTCATACATAATATGAAACTTTCGTCCAATAAATTATTTCTAGACAACATAATGTTAAATTAATTTAGTATAATATTTACAAACTATTTTATTTTAATACTTCATTAATGGGTTAATCACTACATCATAATTGTGTAATAAATAAATATATTTATTTAATGTCTAAAAAATATAAATAAAATACCATTATGTAGAACATATTTTTTTCTTCATAATGATTATTTATATGTATTGATATAACTGTCATAACTCTCAATTAAAATCAATTTAATAAAAGATATATGTTTAATTTATAATTATATTTTCATTAAATTAATTAATATAAATTTCAATATTAACATCCATGTGAATCCATGGTGACCCAAAATTGTCCAACGGATACTCTTGGTCGAAAATATTTCATAAATTATGATTATGAAATGTGTTTAAAAAATTTAATGTTATTTTAATGTAATTTTTTACCCTTCTTTATCATATTTATCTTTTAAACATGGTAAATAAAATAATAATGATCAAAATATTGACATGTGTTTATGAATAATTTAAAATTTAAATTACCTCTAATGACCATCATTGGATTAAATGATAAAAAAATAATCCAATTACACTTTTAAACCAACTTTAAAGATAATATATCTATATAAAAAAATAGATGAAAAAGTAGTTTTTAATTAAAATTCTTTATTTTTACACCATTCATTAAAATATAAATTTTAAAAAAATTCCAAAATGTAAAAAAAATTATCTCCCAATTCCAAATAAGAATTTTTCATTTCCTAATTGAACTTATAATAGCGTCAACAAATAGATTTGAAATGGGTGTGCCCACAAAAGGCCATAAAACTGCTTTTTTAAAAAAAATTACTTCTTTTATCCAATAATTTTTTTTGTTATCATATCATATTATATAAAATGTTTATGATGAATGATGATGTTATAAAATTCAAAATGTGGTAAATACTATTCATAAAGTCATGTTTATATCCAATGAAATTATAATATTTTAATAAAATATTGTTATTTAGTGGAACATGGTATTGCGAACAATGCAAGCTATAAAGGAATGTCACATTTGCGTGTAATAAAATCAAAGTCAGTATTACATGTAGTTCTAGATTCCTTTGGTGTTTTTTATTAAATAATCAATACTTAGATCATCTATACACTGAACAAAATCTATGCTCAATGTTAGTTGAAATCAATTCTGTCAAAATAACATGAAAATGTGTTCAACATAAGCCAAGTATATTGTTGCATATACGAAAATGTAATATAGTTTTTCTTGAAGAGAAATATAATATTATTTTATCTTATATCAAAATATAAATGTTAAATTAAAAATAATTTTTCACATAAAATTTTAGGGTATTACACTAATGGTAAAATATATATACATACATACATATTTGTATATATTAATGATTTTTATCATTGGGTACTAGAAAAACTTATTTTCTCTATATCTCAATACTATACACACATATCCATTATAGGGGTTCTCCCCATATATGGGAAACTATGAAATGAGATATTTTGAAATAATTATTGGGAATCTAGTTTTCACATAATCTTTATTAAAAATTCCTATGTAAAATTTCACACCCTGATGCCTCTAATTGTATAATTCCATGTGGATAAAAAATATAAACCATAATCATAGAAAATTAAATAATTTTTTTTAAATAAATCCTCTTTTAGATTAAATATTATAACCTTATTTTATTTTATTTTCATAAAATACATATTTGAACACCATCTCCAGATTGATTTCTATTAATCAATAAATAAAAAATAAATTATTTTTTATATTTTTGGAATCACCATTATTATTATTCTAACTAATTAATATCTAAAAATATATGTCTCTTCTAATAGGATCTCACAACATATCTCTATATAAAATCTGGGGAGAAAAAAACATCCATAATAAAAAGTATTTTTTAAATCACTTCATGATATGTTTCTAGTGGCTATATGAAATATAAACTAGTATAGTACCATAATAATTAAAATCCATATTTATTTTAAATATAATCTTATAAAAGATACCCATTATTAGTTTACTTATATATAAGATATATATTTCCCATAAAAATCATGTTATTCTTAGGATATTTCAATAAATAATTTGAATCATTGTCTATCAAATTTTGGATGTGATGTTTTATCTGTAGAATATATAATTTAGCATTATAAGATTTATGTTATTTATAAAATTAATATAGTGTTGACATTATTTCTTATAATATATTAAATTATCAATAGGATTTTTCCTTAAACATGTATTCCCATATCACATCCATTATTCTTACAGTGTAAATCTTATTGATTATGGAGATCAAATTACCTTAAATGCAAATTATGTTTCTCTAGGGAATGAACATGATTAGGCCACCAATGTATAATTATTATATATCCTTGACATTATCCAAATTGTGGATTTTGAAAATAAAATACCTTAGAAGAATTATATTTTAAATAAAACATAAATGATCATTCCTAAAATAATCATTATTTGATATTGATTAAAATGACCCTTATGGGTTCATTTATTTTTATTGAGTTATCCTTAGGTGATATTGAAAATATTCTTGTATGCAATATTATGATTACAATATCATACAAATAGGATAAATAGATTCTTTTTACATACTCAAATTCCCATTTGATATCATCCATAGGGTTCTAGATGATCCTTCTAACAAATTGTTTATTTACAATAATATGATCAGATATTAAATTATTATTATTAATATATACATTTCAAAAATTTGACACTGAACATAATTCAAAATTTTGATAACACAGCAACATAACCACATCAAAATATCTCATGAATAATCTAATGATCTAAAAAACTATCTAAAAACAACTTAATATCCACATATGACTCTCGAATAGTTTTATATAAAATGAAAACAACCATAAACACTAAAAGTTCTTGAATATCACGGGTTTTATTTGATTACTACTTAATTAAACAATTGAAAAATATCATAGATCTTTTTTTTAACTCATTATCTTTCATTAAATTAAAAAAAAAATCAACCATTATATAATGGGAATAATATTATTTCATGTTACTAGAGAATATAATTATTTTAATGGATTTTAAATATATGATGTCCTGAAACTATGTACAATGAAAATATATGCACTCCCCTTCAAAAAACTCATAAAACTCATACATCAATAATTATCCAAAATTTTTCATTAATCAAATAATGTAATGGATTTTTAGATTACACTAACACACATGATAAGATTTATCTACACCAACTTGATAAAATTATATGTCCCTAATATATTCCCCCATTATCATAACAATCCACAACCCATTGGGTGTTGATTTCCACACACCTTCAAGTGAGAGAATTGTAATGAATTTGAAGTTTAAACATCAACACAAAAAAAATTAATTGAACAAAATATTATGATAATAGATATAATCTAATAATATAGAGGTATATATCCGATATCAATATCACTATTTAATTAATATCGTTTAACTAATTGATTCTTTATGTTAATGTGTTTAGATTTAGAATATTATTATGTTTTCTTTTAAAGGTTAATTTTATATGGATTGTCAAATGTTGTTATCAACATTCTCGTAGTTTCAAAAACTAAAGATACTAAATATATATTATTAATAAAACATATGTATATGATGGATTGTTATAGGCATATTATGCTTATTATTTTCTATATTTCATTGAATTTTTCTTTTTACTGTAACAAACCACAAAACCATCTCCATTGAAGGATGTTTCACAGAATTTGAATATTTTACTTTTATAATCACATTACCATTATAGTTCATTGATTAATATAATTTTTTATTCAATATAAATTCATTATAATATAAAAACCTCATTTCTCCCTTCATATATCTCATATCACATTTTACTGCAAGGATCTGTGACTCCCTTGAGTTACAATAATTTCTTGGAAAAAGTGTGACTCTAAAGTAAATGATATTTATTGAAGCTATCAAATAAATTTGGATAATAATAAATCTATTAAAATAATTTTTACCAAAAATACAATCATTTTTAATTAATGTGGATATTCATAGAAAAATTATTTTGATTCATCCTTACAAAACCATTTCAACAATACTCTAAAATATTAATCTTCAAATAAAAATATGTAGTCATATTTATACTCAAAATAATTCCCAATAAATCATTTCAAACCTAAAAAATGATCTCAACCAAAATTTTCATCTTCTAATAAAACATCTCACATAGATATACCTTATTAGTAGAGAACAAATATAATCATCATAAATTATTATAACTAATGTAATTATTGATGAATCTGTAACATTAAGTTTTTTATACATTCTTTTTTGGAAACATACATTATATTTTGAATTAATGTTGTTTTGAATACAATGCTCTTGTAGGACATTTTAGGAGACATAAACCCTTATTTTATATATTCACTACGTTATTATCCAAAATAAGAATTAACCTGTCTAGATTCTCAAAAAATAGATATTTTTCACATTAACTATTCAGAAGGAATTCTTCTACACCAATTTGATAAAAATTCCATAACCTGTGTTGTTATACTGGGAGAAACATTATTAATGATTCTAGTCACACAACTAAGGGAAATGAAATATTAATATATGTACATTCCAATTCATAATATCCATCACATCATAGTAATTCGTTGTTTCTCGTTACATGTTCCTTCACATTAATTTCTTTTCTAAACACAAACATGGTGCTAATGGAATTTATATATTTTAGTGTTGACAAAATATCTCAAATTGATTATATCTCAATTTAAATAAACTGATAATTCATTTCCTTCACCCAACCTTACTTATCAATAGATTAAACCACCATTGAAATTTTATTCAATGATATAAGAGTATATTTATATTCAACTCTTATTATTCATAATGATATAAAATGTTTTCAATACCTCCATAGAAATATTATATTTATAAATTTGATTTATCCTTTTGAAACTTTTTTATCAAAATAAATTGAATCATCATCATTAGAAGTATGTAATGAATCATTATAAAAAATATTTGGAACAATTCCATCTTATCATTAAATGATATGTTGTGAAATCATATTATTGTTCTCTATAAAGAATTATATATCCAGTATACCAGTTAGAAATTATTTACATCGGTTTTCAATAATATTAACACTTGAGAAATACACTATCTTTGGTAATATTTTTTTTCAAAACATGTACCCACTATAATTTGATACATAACATATACAGACTCATTAATTTACTTTATAAGTAATATCTACATACCATTTCAACACGATCTTTATAAATAATAGTCAACATATTACTTTTAATTTTATATTGTTATATTATTTATTATAACACATATTAAAAGGTATTTAATGAGTCTCATTTCTCACAATACATCTAATATTAATGTGTTTAGTAGTATATGCATCTTATGTCTAAAAATTTATTTAGCCTACATTTTCACATTATATTTTCATACCCATTTCATTAATACATTTATATTTTATTTTAGAAGCATAAATATACTGGGTTGTATATATTTTGTTGAATTATTTTTACTACATATTTAATAGAAACTATTAATAAAATCACATATATATTCATTTTTATTTACATATACAAATTTCCTAATGTATTGTCTAAAATATTATTCAACTAGTATTGTTAATACATTGAGTATCTTAATAGAATATGTCCCATTACCAGTTCAAAACACATTTGTAATCTAGGAAAAATATTTATTTTAGGTAATGAATTATATATAATCTCTTATTGAATTATTTTTCATGGTACAACATAAGTTAGTGTGAATAAGTTCCATCAGTCATGAAAAAAATACTTCCAACTATATTTTGAAATCTGCTAATCATACACTATTTTTGGCATGGTGGATAAAAATTATTCTTTTATCATTTGAGAATAGTACGATCTCTTACTAATTTAATTTTCTTTAATATATTCATCCCAAATTTTCCAAAATTACCAAGCCTTATATTATATAAGATATAAATATTTTTTCATTAAAAAATAATTAGAAGGATAAACAATTAAAAATTTGATTAAATGTGTTCCTTGTAACAGATATGTTATCCATTTATCCTTGAATATTTTCAAATGATATATGATCAATTCATCAAAAAAACAAATTATTATTATAACCTAACATATTGACATTAAAAGTATTATTATTTAGACTTTCCAGAAAAAATAAACTAATTAATTTTAAATTTTATGAATGAATTTCACTTAATCATATTTTCATTGATTATTAGAGAAAAATATTTTCTAAATACTAAAACAATACCTTCATTTTTAAAGAGACATAACCATTTTTTCCGTGTTGTAAAATTAATAATATTTATCTTCAGGGCATTCCTTATTTTAAAATACGATTTCTTACATTCTTGATAACACTTACTGATTCCATTTTTATATTGAGGTAGTGAAGTTTTATTCCATAACTGGTATGATTTATTATAAAAAACTCCATAAATACAAAAAATAATCTTATAATATAAATAAATTTGGAAAATAAGAAATTGACATCTAATGGTGACATATTTTGGTCCAGGATTCATTTTATATGCAATAATGTTCTTCTATTTCATGGGGAAGAACATTATGGGATCATAAATTCATCAAATAATATAAGAGATTTAATATTCTATATTATAATTGTTGAAAAATAATAATATTAAAAAATTGAACATATACTTATTGAAAAATATGACAAATATGTGTTTATATGAATATTTAACTTGATTACTTATGAAAGTCATCTCATCCACATCAATGGGCTCACCATTGAATTAAACCAACACATTAATGTAATAATTTTTCTTAAGTAAATCATTTTGAGAAATATTTAAATATATTTTTTCTTATTTCTGAGAAAATAATATAATTATTATTGGGAATGGTGTTACATCACAATTGATCATTATTTGGAAAATAATAACATGAATATAAACATCTTTATTTCTATAGCATCGAAAAAATTATTTTTAACTAATTCATCGATATTTGTAAAAGGATCTTGTTTTATATAAGCATATTTTACTTCTCCAAGTTGAAAATAGTATTCTACAACTTATATTATTGAAAATAACCTATTAACATGTATATAAAAATAGAAGGTTCTAAATCCTCAACACTACTACTCGATGTGTAAAACCCTTTTTGAACAAAATAAAATAAATTAAATTATTTCTAACCAAAATTGCATTTAGATTCACTATTTCATAAATGATAATTTTCATCATAATTGAAACTAATTTTTATTCTTTTTTATTGAAAATATATTCATCATTATATTATCTTTAGATACATTATTTGATTATTTACCAAAATGTTATCACATAGAACATTCATCATTTTCTAATTTAATATCAGTTGTATTCTAATGGAAATAATTAGAGATAAATTGTAAATATCATTGTATCAATAGATGCAGCATAAAAGTTTTTTCACACTGTCTCTTTATATTATTAAACATCATAAACATAATAGAAATTATTTATATTCAGGATTCACCGTCTTGTTCATAAATATATTCATTTATACATTAAACATCATCTTTTTTATGATTTTCATTTTTCATAGGGCCTCAATGTAAATTAAATATATTATTTTTTATTGAAGGATGATATTTTAATTGCCTCACTGGCATTGATAATATTTTTTTTCATCTTTTGTGTAATTATATTTATATTATCTTGTTTTTTATATTGAGGACAACTTTATTTGGATTTTCTAACATGTTTATTGAGAATGATATAGTATTCACAATTAACTAAATAAATTTGGATTTTTAAATAGTTCATTGACAATCTTGAAATAATACTAAATTTATTCATACAATGTTATGTTGATGTATTCATATTCACACATGTAAATTTATGTTTTGAGAAGCAACTATGTTATAAATCCTTTATTGATAGATTACAAATTTTTACAGATTTCATATGTTAATTGAGTCTCATGACTTCAGTATAGACTTTATTTAATAAATACATAATAATAACATTTTATACCCATCCATAATCCTCTATATTTTTTTTATGTTCAATGATAAATGGTTCAGTTCCCCTAATGGATGGAATATAAATAACGACATCATTTTTGACCTATAACCCATGGGATAATAGATATAGAAAAATATTGTTATTTAAACTCAAATACTTTTGAACATAAAATTTATGGATTACGAAATTATAATGATAGTCTAAATTAAGTAAAAAAATAAACTCAATAGATTAAAATATTGAATGTGTACTAAGATACTGGTTGACGTTCATAAAATAGTTTTCTTCCAATGATAAATTGGGTTAAATCAGTGTAGATACATTTTTATAGGTTATTCAATCATATGTCATGTTTTATGACCTATTTAGCATATATCTAGTCAAATATAAATTATTTTATTCACCCATGAATGTACAAATATAAAATTATTGTGAATAACATTTTTTATATTTTTCACCCCATTCATGAGAAATGTATTCTTTTCAATAGATTTTCTGTATCCCTAAATAAATAATATTCATCTTAAATAAAATTATTTTAATTATTATGAAACTGTAATAGAATTAATGTCTTGTTATCTAGAGTAACATTACATAGATAATATTAACACTTCAAATTTATAAGATATTAAATTAATAATAAGAATGGTATATTTAAATATTATTTTTTTATCCAAAATATACTATTATATTATACAATGATAATTTATAATAATAATTAATTTATTTATAATTTTGTAAAAAACCATTTTTAATCAACTCATAGATATTCATCCATAGATGTTATTGACAATATTCTCCTAACGAAAAATATATAGATGATGTATTTTGGTCATCTAGATCTAGAATATATTATTCTATCTAAATTTCAATAGATTTCAAAATCATCTCTCATGGGTGGATCTACCTATAAAATCAACTATAAAATCCATGATTTATAGAACATATAAATATAATATTTTTAGTATATATTTATTGAAAATTTACATAGAAATAGCATGCACCAGGAACCCTTCAAATTTTAAATTCTATGAGGCTCATGAACTTGTAACTAGATCAGAGAATTAAAATGTATGATTATAACTATATATCTCCAATAAATTTATAATTTTACCACTCTTATGATTCTATTTCATATAAAAACATATTAATGTTCGTTCTATAGCATCAATCATTTTAAATGAATAATTAAAAAATAAGTTATGTTTAATTTTTTTTATAATAACTAGATTCCTCTTCTTACATATACCACTTGAATGCATCATCATCATCTAATAAAATCACATAATAAATCTACCAAACAAAAATATATAAATGAAATTGATAGTAAAAACTAAATTGATCACTTCACAATTAGTTTCTAGTGATTATATTAATTCCAAAGATAAAAAACAACATAAAATTAAATTTTAAAACTTCTTTATTCGGTCACTCAATACATAGTAACATTATTGTTTTAATTATTTCATATATATGTTTAAAAAATAAATAATTTTCATTACTTTGAAAACATATAATTTATCATGAATTTCATTTTTGATAGGGTTTCATTAAGTATAGACGATTAAATTTGTTATTTCAGATTTCCCTACTTTATAAAATTCATCACAAATAAAATATGAACAAACAAAATGATGAAATAAACCATATAGACAAATAAAAACAGATGAATTATTTAATATAAAAAACCATGCATACACATTTCTTGCATAAAAAGTCTATATATCATATCTACAAGAATTTAAATGATCATTATGTATAGAGGTACAATTTTCACAAATCCATCATATCATTATTAGGTATTCTTGAATTTTTTTCATAAAATGTCGAGTGATTCGTAGATACCATCATACATTATCATTTTGGGTTCAATCAATGTACCGTTATGGGAATCATAGTAACTAGAATCCAATAATTCATATGGGATCATTTTTACGGGACATATAAAACATCCTTATATAGTCAATGAGGCTTATTGGATCATCCTCCTAGGACCCACAAATAATACTTTGGTTCAATTTAATATATGTGATATCCAGCATATAATTCATAGAAACCCTTAAGATTCTTGATGATTATTTAGTCATATTATAGTTATATGGAATTATTATAATTGAGAAAAATATTTCCAAAATACTAATCTAATAAAAATTTATCCCAAAAAATATTTAGAAAACATGTTTAAACTAATTAATAATAATAAAAAGCATCTTGCAAATATCCCATTAAATTTATCAACAAAAAACATGTATTGATAAATAAATTGACAAAAAATATTAACCATGAACCAATCCAAGAGTACATTAGTGTCTATAATATATTTAATAATTATAATTGAAATTAAAATTGTACAATTTTATGAATTTTGCTGAAAAATAAGGATTTATGAAAAAAATAATTTTTTATAGAAAAATAATATAATACAGTCCTTTAAAAATTTAATTTAATTTACTTCACTACATGGTTAACATAAATATAACAATAGAATTCAGTAATTAAATATTATTCACCGTATTAAATTTATAATTCTATATTTTATAAAAAAAATATGAAACATTCAATATGAGAAAACTTATTTCCCTAAATCCATAATTATACATTATTATCAAATTATCCTTTGTTATTACTTAACATTAACATTCTATTATTTTCATACCTAGGTTCTCCCAAATGAAACCAAGAAATATTATTTTATTTATTAATTATATATTATACAAAAATTGTAAATATAATGTATTTTAATTGATACATGTTAAGTAGGATAAAAATACATGTGACTAGTATGATTAGAAGATAAAAAATATGATGCATCAGTTTAACTATGAATATGACTTCTGTGAAGATCACTATAATTATAATACATAATATTTTCAACCATATTATAATTTTATTGATCATATATGGATAGAAATTACATAATTTTATGTGAATGACATGAGTCTTATTTAAGGGTATATATTTGGTACTATAAAATATGCTCATAGATATATGTCTTGTTTTCATTTTTAAACCCCTAATTAGTATACTAATATGATTTTTGTAATTTTATATTAACCACTATGAATTAATAGTAAATAAATATTTCAAAATAATTAAATATATAATAAAAACACAATGAATAATTATTTATGGTAATTATTATAATATTTTATTTTATCTGACTAAATTAAAATATTTATTTTTATTAATACAATCCACCAGTATTTATTAACCATTGGTATTATGTATTAATTTTTATTATCCATAAATATAATTGTATAATTATTGAATCATCAGCCTTTAAACCATACGTTAGTTTTACCCATTTATTCTATAAATTAAACAATTAATAAAATTTCCCACCACTTAATTTTTAGCACATTATCTAACATCAATTTTTAAATAATATAAAATTCTTCCAAATACTATGATTCAAATGATTTTAATTAAACATAAAAATCCCTCTAAAATTTTATTGCTTCATTATTATTTTCAAAATTATATCCTATATGATTAATACATTAATTAAAAATATCGATTATAATTTTCTTTTCATTGTTAATTGTATCTAATTGAGTCAAATTTGATTGTTATTCTTATATATCCCTTTTATTATCGAAAACAATCATTTATTTTGTGATTTTATCCCCAATTTGTTTTTTATATTAAAATGATTTTTTAATATTCATAAAATGATTTATTTTATCTAAAATTTAATATATATATATATATATATATATTTATTTATTTATCATTATAAGAACTATAAATACTTAATATATGACAAAATAATACTTTATTTTGATCTTTATCTCAAAGGATGGAATGGATACTATTAAGCTCACTTCATTGTTAAATACATGAAATAAAATGTATATTTATCTCACCATCTTAAAAATAGAAATTAATAATTTCATACACATTATATTTAAGTCACATACCATGAAACTAAATATATATTTCATTCCAAGACATGGAATTTTATTGATGTGGAAACATAATTTATCAATTTTTTGTCAAATTCAAAATCATTTCCATATTACATCAAATGAAAAAATAGAAAATTTCTACAACCACTCCATATGTAAACAAATCCCTTATAATTTTAATTTAAATATTATATTCTCTATAATACAAGGAAAGGCAATATAAATTAAAATAATCTAACCATTTATTCAAAAGAAGGAAAAAGTACATCAGAGTGGCGGATGGGGTCAAACAAATAGAAATACCCTCAACCACCCAAAACAGTTCTAATGATCATAGTACGACATATCATTTCCTTAACCAGAGTGACGAGAAGACTCCCACTTAGATTTAGAATTATCATGATTTAAGTCTTTCATGATATTTGTATCCACTACTTTAGGAGAGAGTATTGTTTACACAGTTAAGTGAATATTAGAATAATCCTTATGGGGTCTCCTATTTTAGGGGACAGAGGTGAACTCTCCATCAGTAATCTTCATCACACCACATAAGATTGTATCCATGTTATAAGTGTTCCAACCATTTCCAAAGACTCTAATTGGGGTACCCACCTTCTCATTTTCATCCTCAAAATCATTTCCACATTTCTCAAGTGATTCAGATACCTAAAAAATCATTTGTAATTCTTGATGGAAATCAATAGGTTGTTGCGCATCATTCTGATTGGAGACATCAACCTGGGAGGTATCTAGGGTTATGAATCATGCAGTCCATATGTGGGTGTCCGCAACTGGTGTAACCAGTTTAACCTTATCAAACCGAGTATTAGAGTGGCCTCTATGAGCCTCCATCAGAGATAAATCAACTAGATACCCTTTTCTGGTGTCAGATTTCCCATTAATTGTCACATCAACAACATTGGGAATTATCCTATTTAATGAACCACCACCATGATCAGTATTATTTGAAAATTTCGATTTCTTAACCTTGGAATTCCAATGACAGAGAGTGGTTGAATGACCTAACACAACACATTTCTCACAAGAAACATTATTTTGGCATAACGCTAATGAGTAACCAACAAAAATACATTCACTGTAGAAAATAGGTTTTTATTCACACTCAATGTCAATTTGAATGTTTCCAAAAGGGGTAGAAAGAGATACCTTGTCAATAAAAGTGGAGATAAGATCAAACTCCACCAATATCCTAGAAATGAGACCAAACCGAACATCTTCGGTTTTTTTATCATGCCGAATCGGAGTCCCAATTGGCATGTCAATATCATACTAAATTATCCAATACGAGAGGACCCAATTTTGTCCATGAATACGAATCCAGAACTGAGAAAAGGTATTTCTTGTACGTGAAAAATTGAAATCCAAATACAATTCATGAAAATGAGACTGAAAAGGTTTCATATATAGGGTTCTTATGATCCATGCCCAATGATTTAAATCAACAGATGGAAGAAGTCAATGAACAAATCATCGTCCAAGAGAAACACATTTACAGTTAGAGAAACCGCACAATGGTGAGATTTTATGAATCCTATCATCAAGTTTCCATGGATTTGATCATCTGGGAAGAACAATACGTGAATCAAAGTGATTTTACCAAATGAGATTCTCTTAGAAAGCACTACGGGGCTGGCTTTAATTTTTGCGAATGAACCATTACAAATAATTATACTTGAACACGAGTCCTTGAACATCACCAACCAACCAGCTTCATCTGGATTCAACCCTGGAGTTGATTTCCCCACCACACCAGATTGAAAAATAGGATTATCAACACTACGGGTCGGATCCCGCAGCAAAACGTCAGTCATATCTGTAACAACACACAGATAATTTGATGTCCATGAATCACAGCACTACGGGGGAGTATTCAAAGACGCAATGGATCACTATATATGGTCCAGAGATATGACCCAAAGACCCTACACTAATTGAATTTCTATCAAGAAAGTCAGCTTCACCGTAGATGTAGGTTTTCAAACACCGATGGAAGAATAAGGGTTGCGATCATAAATATAATCCTGAGGGCCAGGAGCAGATGTCGAGGATAGGATCATCGATGCCACACCGCCAAAAGAAGTGAGTCGATTTATGCAGATGAAAAACGAAATCACCATGGAAATCCCTAAATTCCATAATGGTGGAAGGGTACTCCCACAGCTCATAGCTCCATTTCTATCATACATGTTCTTGGGTAATGTGGTATTGGGGTGGCCTCCACTATTGTGCTACACACATCCCCGGCGAGGCCCAAGGTGGCCAAGCATTGGGCTATGTCTAGTTCCCAATGGGGTCTAGGGTCCCACAAGAGGTTTGTAAGCATATAGTGCATGTTTCCTTTTGAGGACATGAACCCAGAACCATGGGGTCAGAACACAACCACCTTTAACATACTCACCCATGTCGTGTGGGCTAAACCAGTTGATGGGAAACGAGCGATTGGGGTGGCCTCCCCACCTGCGCACGACACGTCACCCACAGGGCCCAAGGTGGCCAACCCATTGTCTTAGTCATGTTCCAAATGAGGTAGATGGCTCCAAAAGATCATTTTTATCATATAGTGTGTGTTTCCTTGTGAGGACTTGAACCCAAAACATTGGGGTAAGGACGCCAACACTGTTATCCAACTCATCATTACCTTGTGGGAAAATATACAAAGTGTGTTGTTGGGGAACAAGGTATTGGGGTGGCCTCCCCACATGTGTACCGCACATCCCCAATGAGGCCCAAGGTGGCCAACCGATAAGCTTAGTCCAGTTCCCAATGAGGTAGAGGGGAGCACAATAAGTTTGTTTGCACATATTGTGGTTTTCCTTGCGAGGACTCGAACCCAGAACCATGGGGTCAAGACGCCACCACCTTTAACCAACTCACATGTACCCCATGAACTAAAACACGTTGTTGGGTAATGAAGTATTAGGGTGGCCTCCCCACTTGTGTTCCGCACATCCCTAGTGAGGCCCAAGGTGATCAAAACATGGGATTACTATAGTTCCAATTGGGGTAGAGGGGCACATGAGAGGTTTGATAGTATATAGTGCATGTTCACTTGTGAGGACATGAACCCAGAACCTTAGGGTGAGGACGCTAACACCTTTAACCAACTCACGCGTTCCCCCGCATACAATGATATTTCCTATAATATTCAACAAATATAATTAGAATTTATTATTTCTCATGTTTTCTATATATAATACATTATGACTAATGATTAAATTTTCCATTGCGTTAAAGGATATTTATAGTACCCAGATATTTTATGAGTTATTATTTTTGAAATAAATTTATTTTTTTATATTTTTCATTACATGAAACTACCTATTTATCTTTAAATATAAGTCAAATTGATATTGTATTTTATTACAAGAAATACTTAGTTCATCTGGTGTTACACACAACAAAAAATTTACACAGAATATTCCATACTTTTTGAATAATATTGTTTTATATGTTAGTTATCCACTAGCCTTTGTTATGGTAGGTATGAATTAGATTAAATTTAATTTCTTAATATATGGTTTTAAAATGTATATAAAATTATTTTGTTGATTTGAATATAATTATAAGGGTATATAAAAACTATTCAACAAAATGAAAATATTCTTATCAGAACCTATTTTATGAAAATATTGGGATTAAAACAATTAATTATATAAATAAATTTTTGTGGATGATCTTATTGAGAATTATATTTAATTTATTCAATAAAAAAAATTCCATTAATATGATTTTCTATTCAATATATGATATATGAATATATCAAACTCTATGTAATAATGTTTATTTTTATGAAATGATTTTCTATTTCCTTTTTTAAACATAATTTAAAATATATTTCTTTCGAGTTTTATAAAATGTATCCGAATAATGTATTTATTTTTTAAAAACATAATTTCAAAATCATATTTTATTGATTTTTTATAATATTTTAGCAGATAATTTTTTACATGTATACTGATAAATACTTGTTTTTACTATGTGTTTTTATTTTTTTAATATATTTAAAATAATAAATGTTTTTTTATTAATTTTTGAAATAAAATTTATTCAAATATATACATATATAAAAAAATTATTTTATTTTAAATTATTTAATAATGAATTTAAATATATTTATTTTTAATCATTCGATCAGTTTGACTTTGGAAAAAGATTTCTCATCGGGTTTGATGACTAATTTAAAATTATTATTTCACCATTTATTTACTGTAACATGGAGTAGTTGATTTTTTATTTTTAATAATCAAAATTTATGACATTTAATAATGTCAAAATAATTGTTTTACCATAATTAACAGTAAAAAACTGGCAAAAATTAAAATGGGTTTACCATATGTTAAATGAAATTGATAAGGGGAACAATTATTAAAAATATTTTCCATGAAAATTTAATGGACATATTTAGACATAAAATAATATATATTCAATAATTTCTTTTTTTTGATAAGTATTCCATGTGAAAACTGTGGGTACCGTTTTTCCTTTTAAAAAATTAAAATTATGCCACTCACAACACATATAAAAGGACTCCCATATCCTCTATTCTTAACACCTCCAAAACCATTTGGTTTATCCAAAACCAATCCAAGTAACTAAATTAATTTCCTCCACTAATATTTGAATCAATATTGTTATTATAAATCAAATCTATTATTCATTCAGGTAGAATGAAAATGTATTTTTCCCAAGAAGAAAAAACATTAATACCAAAGAATTTAATTTTATTTCGTCCTCAAAACACTAAAATTTATATTTAATTAAGATGATAAAAAAAGAATATTTAATATAATAATTTATTATTATTTTAATTTTATATCCTAAAAAATTATTTATATCAATAAAATTTGATATAAATCAGCATTCATGTGTGTGGAGGACTACCACCTCATAATTCAAATTTAATTGTTTTTAATCACCACAAATCAAGGATGGATATATCAAAAGAATTGATTTATTTATATTAAGTATATGATATTATTATGTGAATATAATTATAATAAAACACAAAAATGTTTACCTCTATAGTTTTGGGAAAACTGTAACATCACACATCTCTATTGTGGACTGCCGCCTCATTAACCGATGTGATGTGTTTTTCATTTTTGTTTTACAAGGTTGGTAGTAAAGATAGATTAAATTAATAAATAGTATATGACTAATATAATTATAATTTATTAAATATTATATAAAATATAAATTCTTACATTTTATTCTATTGGTAATACAATACTGGCATTTCTGTGTTCGGTGGTGAAACACGTTCTTAAGCGATGTGATTTGTTTTTCACCGAAAATTTGAATAGATGGTAATATTTTCAAAATTTAATATTACATGATACTTATCTGAAATATAAATTTTTATTATATGATAATTTATTATTTAAAATTCCATAATTATATTCATCAATAAAATGGTAACCACATTCATTCATATGTATGGCCTTCTGGATCCATATATGATGTATTTTATTTTTTATCTTTAACTTCTGCTCATTAATTAATATATATATATATATTATAATAATATCATATTTAATTTTATTTATATTATGGAACCATGATTAAGTTTATTAGTCCAATGAAATCAAAAAAATCAAATGAAAAAAATAAATGAGTTATTACCTGACACATATTTTTCCCAAAAACATTTATTATAAGTGTTATAAAAGGTCATAAATAACTGATAATTGTGTAATATTTGTATTTAATTTTATTCAAAATATTTATATTAACCATATATATATATATTATAAATGGGGTTTAAAAAGTATTATGAATTCCAAGACATAAGGTAGTGGTTTTTCATCTCACTTTTATTTTTAGTGGGAAAAATTCTACATAAACCATGTGTTTATTTTATCTGGTGTTTATAAAAAGAAAAATTATTTTAAAAATGTAATATAGTAATATAAAGGGAATTATATATCAATTAAATATCTATATTAAATGAGGTTTGTAGTTTCAATTTAACAAATTCATTACACGATTTCTATATCAATTTTTCTTCTTTGGGACATTTGTTATATAACACACCTGTCTTATTTTATAAGGCATGTATAAAACCCCCATTAAATGTAATATCATGAATGTATTTTTTATCATGACATTATATATTTCATTTAAAAGTAATATTTCAATTGGATAATGATTCAAATATACCAATGAGTTAACGGTTTTAAAATACAATTTCGTTATTTATTAGGATTGTTAATATTTATTCTTCTAATAATGATATCATATGATTAATATATCAAAAAGATTATGAAATTTATTATACAATATTTATTTCATGATTATAAAAGTTTTAATTTCACTATACCTGTTTTATGTATTCAAGAGATTAAAATAATGTTTTAATAAAAATCATTTTCATTTATCTAATTGGTCGAAAATTAATTTTTATTCCAATAAATCATTTATAAACATTTTATCAATAATGATTTTTTAATATATGTAAATTATTTATTAAAGAAATTTTTACCCATTATAGATTTTTTATCAAATGTTTTAAATGGAATAGTGATTTTGTTTTAAAAAATACATATTTTGTTATTACTAAAAATGTGACATTAATCCTTATTTTAACATATACAACATGAAAACAATTATATAGTAAGTATGACCATTATCTTATTTAAAAATTAATTTATAAATTTTCATGGTTATTTTCAATGAAAATTATTATTAAAATGTCTTATATTTTGAGATATTTTTTTTTCAAATCTAGAATGATGTTTTCGTCAAGATGTGTTTTAATGGATTATTAAATATAACATTAATTATTTTATTATTATTTTAAATGATATAGATTTACATTATATATTATTATTTAATAACTTTTTAATTTTATTATAAAAATTTGTTATTTTCCACTAGAAACGTTGAGTCGATCTTCCAAAATAATTTACTCTTTTAATTGATTTCCATTAATTATGCATATTATTTACTAGGATATGAACCAAATATAAGAATATTTTTATTTCTGTAGATGGATTTTGTTTATAAAGAAATTATTTTTATGAAACCTTTATCTCTTATTTGGTTAATAGCAAGATTAAATGATAATGAAACATACTTATTTTTTTAATTTTTATGTGTGATTATTTTTTGAAATTATCATAGAAACCGTTTAATTTTTAAATTTTTTCTTCTGATGATATTATATTGAGACCCATTAAATTTAAATTGGTTAGATATTATAAATTGTTTTGATCTTTTGGAACACAAATTTAATATATTCACAATTTGTGCGGTTTTATTTACATCTCTATTTGATGCATCAGGTGATTATTGATGTCTCATGATATTAATAATACTATAATGTAATGTGAACCCATTTAATTAAGGGCTTCGTCCACTATTATAGTCTTAGGATGGATCCATTTCTTCTAAGATGGTTTGGAGTGTGAAACTATTCCACTATTATTGTTTTCAAAAATGCAACATGACTTTTAAGGAAATGATTTTTAATTGTTGCATGTATTTGAAAATTCATTGTCTCATGTTAATGTTATTCTCTCATGTATCAATTTAACTAATTTTTTATGATTCATATCTTATTAATTTCTAATATTTATTCCATGAAGCATTATTTTGATCCATGATGTGTTAGGTATCATTTTCAAATGTTATTCTCATGTTCTCATAACCCTACTAATTTCATATGTCTATATCAACATTATTTACCATTATTTAAAATTTGAGTTCACCCTTTCATTGGTATCCTTTCCCCAGGTTATGATGAATGGAATTTTGTAATGCATGTTAAATAAAAAATCTATTTATGAAGAAAATAGTTAGAGTTTATGTGTCTCGTTATATGCCTTTTTTATGTGTTACATTATCTGTAGGAAATATAACCTTATTATTTATAGTTTTTTTGTAATGTAATGATTATAAATGTAAATTGTTTTAATATATATGAATGAAAAGTTTATATCAATATAGTTGGTATTAATGTTCATTTTTAGTTAACCTATAGAAAATAGGATTATAAAACAATATTAAGATCTATATGGATATTTAAAATGGTTATTCAATGTAATGGAAAATGTATTAGACATTTTCTAAAGGATATATTTATCTTTTTCCACTTAATTATATACATTAGTGGAAACTAAAAGAGGATGTGGTGATAGAAAAAAGGTACATATGGGTAATAAGATAAATCAGTTTTCATTAAGATGAACTCGATCTTCTCATAGTGAATTAAAACAAGACATTCTATGCATCAAGGTTGACATTCATGAGGTTTATTTTTTGGATATTGACTCATTATTAATGAGCCATCATGAATTAATTTAATAATAAGAGTGAATATAATATGTTAAACCTAATATTTCATTAACTAATAATAATGTTTCATTATTTAGACATATATTAAATTATTTTATCATGATTATGTGTCTTAACAAAATTAATATTGTTACTCATACTGTGATATTTTCTTCTAGTAACAGAAGGAATGATAAGGAACTACAATAATGTACACTTTTTTAAATAACATGTTCATGATAAAAAAATTCCTGGATGAATTTTTTAAAGGATATTTTTATTATTCCTAATCACATATAATGATATATGATTAATAGTGTGAACCATAAACAACTCTTAGAATAACTAAAGTTTTCAATAATAAATATTATCGAGTGTTCAAGTGGTGGAGACCAGATATGGAGTAAGATTTGATTTCATATATTCTAGAATGATGCAATATAAAATCTAAGGAATATATTAAATGAAAAAGAATAAGTGTTATATGTGGATAAGAAGGGTACAAATTAAGATATTTGTAATAAAATATTAAAGATTCGTTTAATTAAATATTTTAAAATAATTGTATATGTAAGGGATCATTAATGGTTGAATAAAATAAATTTGGTACGTATGGAAATTAAATGAATTGATCATCTAGGTGAATATCAGGTGTACAATTTTTATGGTGGTATAGGTAATGGAAGTACTGCTTAAAATAAAATGACCAAAAATGGCATATGAAATGAATGAGGTATAGGAAAATAATATGATTAAATAAAGTTAATGGATTAATTAGTAAGTATAATGGATTATGCATTTATATATTAGAATTAAATAATTATAAAACACATATGGATGTTTTATTAAAAAAATTATGTATTATTATGTATATTTTGATTTGTAATGATAACCTTGAATAATGATTTGATATAAAGTTTGTATTATATGGAAAACACAGGAATATTGGTGGTTTTTTCTTAATATGTTACTAAATTTTATAAAATGTTGTTTTATTTAAATATATAGATTATTGATATGGATAATGTAATTTTAATATTATTTAAATCCTCACAAATTATGAAATTATTTTTAGACAATGTGGGTATGTATATAGTTGATAAAGTTTATACTGTTATTGGATCTTTTGAATAAATTAATCAGTATGTTTTTTATTCATAGAATAAATTTGAATTAATGATTCTGTTATTTTTTAATGTAATGATGGGTTTTACCAATCTTGGGAAGTAGATTTTACCATGGAATCCAGAAAATTCGAATGTTACCATAAATATATAATTAATTGATTTTGGAGGAATAATGTGATGTTTGATTTTGGATATTCAGTGAAATTATTTATGAAATTTAAATATTAAAAAGAATTTATAGATAACCATCTTTATAATGGATTATTTTTTACATTAGGTGAGGTTTTAATGATTTACTTATTACATCATCATTTGATAATTTTTGTATATTTGATAAATTATGGTAACCAATTCTCTATAATTATAATAGTGATAAAATTAATGAATTATAATTATATTATGCTTGTTTTGATCAGTTAGTGCTTTAAGAATAAAAAATTCATCATAACATATTAGAGTAATTGATGATATATAAATTGATAAAATAACTTCTAAGGATGAGGTAGTTCTTATGAAATGGAATGATATCAAAAAATTATATCTTCTGATAAATATTTGAATGATTTTTGAAAAAAATTCCAAATATAATATTTCCCTATTAAGTTAAATATTAATGATATGATTTACCTTTTGAAATATTTTTATTATATTTTTAGTTTTTTAATTTTTTTCCCATTTGTTAATTTGAGCTAACATATATGTACTTTATGAGAAACTATATTCAATGTATTGAATATAAAAATAATCCTCATAACTTCATGATTTCTCTTCTACATGACAATGTATATGATTATTTCATTAGGGAAATTATCGCACTGAATGATTATAGGGCTTCCTTGATATGATGAGGACCTATAATTTACATTATACTATTATTATATATAAACATATTCTTTATTCCAATTATACCATTTTAGGTATGGAAAAGATATAGATATCAAGTGCGGAGACTCAAAGTAATCTGAGGATTTTTCTAATGGTGTACTCCCTTTGTAATATTCAGTTTATAATATTTTAAGAACAATACCATCTAGTATAGAATCCCCATTTATATGTGTCCTTGGATGTTACACTATTCTAATGTTTGTATTGATCTTTATAACTATATAATATTATTAATTTATTTATAACTTTAATACATATTGTTTTGTATAAAAATTCGACAACATTTTTTGATGGTGAGGTAAGATATATTATGTCCACAATGAGTAATAATTTATTAATGAATAATGATATAAATTATTTCCCCTTCCTTTTTTCAATAGAAGCTGATATCTCAGCCAAATTGATGAAAATAATATAGCATAATGATCTACAAAGCCCTAGTGTTTAAAAAGAATTTTTGATTTCTAGACATGCAAATAGACATAAGGAACATAGGGTGATGGAGCTGACATGAACCATTTTTTATTAGATTTATCATCATAATGTGAATATTTTACATAGTGAGAATCTATATGAGGTATAATTCCTTTGAGCCATTAACTCCTTTCTGTATTGGTTCCTTGGTGGGTTTCATGATGAATAACACATACATTAATATTCTTCGCTTAATGCCACTAAAAAATAGGGCTATATGGACACACAATATGTGCATCAAGAATCCTAGTTCTACTCATGATGGATCTGAGAATGATTAGAACAAATATCCCCATAGTTTATTAATCATAATGTAATAGTCATGTGATTGCACAATGTGCAAAGAAATTGCATATTTTCTGTCATTAGATATTTCAATGAATTATATATCAGGAGAATATTTAATAAACATTTACATTTAATTTAGTGGATAGAATAATATTTTATTTATTTTAAAATATTGTAATGATATTTATTTTTTAAATATATAGTCATTTTTCCGGGGATGATAAATATTATGGATGAATTGTGGAATGATTTTAATGGTCTAGTGGGAAATAAAATATAAGGAATATAATTTCATTAAAAAATATTTAATTTCTGTAACAATTTTAGAGAATATAATTAAATAATAATTGTTTTATTATAATGGAAAACTCATTCAACAAGTTTTAAATAAATATTATAGGTATTTTTTTAAAATATATATTTTTTCGCTAGTGGTATATAAACCCTTTATTATCAAATTTCTAAAGAGAGAATTTTTTTTTGAACTATGAAATATGGATAATCAACTGAAATATATATTGTGACCCCTTTTTATTAATTATATGAATAAAAGAGATGGATATTCCACCCCCATACACTCTCGAGTCATGAGATATCAACTAGAATCAGCTGGAATTGATTTTTGATGCCATAAATGAAGAATGACTCAAGTGATAGAATTTCTTGTGCTATCATATGGACATTCCTACACTGATAATTGAATATCTGGGGAACAAATGTGTATCAACTCAAGAATGTGTCTATTTTTTTCTGAAAATATAATTATGTTACAAAGAATATATATTTTGAGATAAATCAATTTATAAATAATTTTTCTTTGGAGAATTATTTAATTACATGTATTAAATATTAAAAAATATGTATTGATCTTAGGATCTAGTTTTGTAATATTATCCATTATATGTATTCAATGGTTTAATTATGATCATCACTCCATCTGTCATAGCATAAATCATAGTTTAATCATCGATATTGAAAATAATATATTTAATGAATGACCCATTATAAGTTTCCATGGTCAATAAATGATTCAATTTGTATCATATGGGGTCACATAATTATTTATAATTATTTAATGATCATTGTTTTATTTATACACATGTAATTGGTTTATATTCTAGATTAATTAAACATTAATTATAATTTCAATATTTTATTCATTGAATTCATTTCTCATAAATACCATTAAATCGATTAATTGTTTGAATGAGATAAATTCTACTATGTAATTTAGATGTTTTATGAAATTTTATTGGATAAAAAGGGAGTAAACAAATTGTAACCTTGAGGTACATGTCATGTACTACTATTTATTACACTGATTTTTTATTCAATAATTCTTAAAATTTGAATTTATTACACATCATGAATTTATAAATATATCATATGTTTACCGGGATATCCTGGTGCATGGTCATTCAGAGTACATGAATTGTGTCTTACATATATTTATTGTAGTCTTTAAGCCATCTATGGGCCATGTGTCTTCATTTATGGCCTACAAGACTTGTGAACCTGAATCTCAGAGGCTAAACAATGATTAATCCACATACAAAATGTGTACACCAAATTATAATCTTGAATAGAGACTCACTAATATACTATGAATGTGATGTGGACAGAATATAAGAAAACATAGATGAATTACAACAACATTGTACATGTCGTATATTATTACCAAATTGAAATGAAATAAATTTAATTTTTATTCTGTGAAAACCATTTCAAAATGTACTTTCCTATTTTCATTAACTAGATAAGACAATCTATGTGATTGGTTTTAATATATATATTTGTTGAATTAATTTTTTTCTCAATGATCCGTAATATATATCATGTATGATTCACATTACAGTTATCACTCTATATGAATTAAAGCCTAAAAGTGATGGAAACTAATGTAATGTGTGTAATTACTATATTTATAGTACACATGTTTTAAGAGTTAATATATTACAATTATAATTCATTTTGGGTGGTTATTATAGTTAATCACCATGATTCTTGCAGCGTACATTTTTCATTTTATATAATTAAATTTTTAAATGATTTTATTTCATTGATTAAAATTATGAATTATGATAATCTCATTCAAATTAATATGAGAATTACAAAAAAATTAATTTATTATTAATGAAGATGAGTAATTGATTGGGTAATGATTTATTTTAACTATAGATAATAATATAATGTAAATTTCCCTAATAGAGTAATTAGAGAATTAAAATGAATAATCATGAGATTATACCAGACATTTTTATGTGATTGATTTCATTAAATTTGTTAACAAATTATTTTGTTGGCTTGTGTTCCATATATCCTATTATTTTGTTAGGTATTTTTTCAATTATTATCATTTAAGTAAAACTATTACCTTCACCATCTTGTTATTAGAATAATATGTAATGGATGGAGCTCCCATGTTAGTGGAGGAAACATATGTTTTGAGTTATTATGAAACCAATCCATTTGAGAGACATAGGTGGGAAAGTGGACCACTAAAACAAGAACCATAAAGGGTTCAAGGTTTTAATCACCAATGTTAATGATTAGTTTACAACCATCTCGATAAAATAATGATAACAAAAGTCAACTAATAACTATGAATTATATATATATTTTTGTGATGTTTTATTTTTGATTATTTTTTCATTATTTTAATTCATTGTATTAATTGTGTAAGAAAAAAATGAAGTATAGAACTAAAATAAATTTTGCTATCAGAAAATATTACAAAATACATTGTTAATAGTTATATAAATCCAGTTAATATTGAATATATTTTTATTATGATAATAATTAGATATTTACATATTAAAGATAAAATCCCTCAATTTTATATATTTATTTGGTATAACTTACCTCCAATTTAGTTACAATTGAACCATATTTAATGTGAATGACCATCCAATGTTAGGGTTCTTCTAATCATCAAGAAGTATAACATAAATTTATGGGTTGGCATAACATAGTTCACAAAAAGTGTTGAATATCATATAGAGACATGTTATAACTGAGAGGCAATATTAAAAGAAATACAATTTAAGGATTTCATGATTGGGGATTCCACTTTAGAAATCAAGGAGGTATGATTTAATTCAGTTCGAATGTATAATATGTAAATAAATTTCATCACCTACTATATTTGTGTTAATGATAATCGAAATATGATACCATATCAATAGAATGACCATGAACTTGGACATTGAAATAAAAATGATGAGGGTAGTTTTGAATCAATAAAATAGTGTGAGAATTATACATAAAATATTTATTTATGTTTCAATATTTTATCAAATAACATAATAAATTTGTAATCATAATATTTGTAGAAAAATAATTTTAAACTATTTCAAATATATTCCTTTGATCCATATATGATAAGAATATACTTCTCACAATAATAAATTTTAACGAAAATGTGATTCGACACGTTTCTTCTCCATGAATGAAAAGTATGTGTGATGGAAGAACCTATTCACGATGCACATGGTAATGAGGCTAGTTAATAAAAAAAATCTTTATGAGACACCAGTACTGGTGGCCAGGGATTAATAATGAAGTGGAAGAGTTCATAATGCGATGCCTTAGTTGTTAGTATGTGAAGGCTGAGTATCAGACAGTAGTGATCATAGATTAGCCACATGAGGTAATGTAGTGGAAGTGTGATGGTTTATATATAGACTTTGTGATGAGGCTTCCACATATGTCAAGGGGCCATGATTCCATCTGGGTGATCATTGATCGACAGACCATGTCGACCAACTTCATACGCATCCAAGGGACGGGATCAGTGGAGAGAATCAGACTTCATAATGTACAATACATTTCACGGCTTCACAGGTGCTATCGAATATCCTCATTGATCAATATTCTTATTTTAAATCCCATTTATATAATGAATAACATTTTCCATTTGGGACATAGCTATGTTTGAGCTCCACCTTCCGTCATTAGACATATGGTCAAATTGAGCAGATCATACAGACACTCATGGAAATGATTCATGCTTGTGTCAATCATTTTGGACTTAGTTGGGAGGACCACCTGACCCCGGTGGAGTTTTCTTGCAACAATATCCATCACTCCACCGTCAACATTGATTCATTTGATTCATTATATGATTGACCTTACAGAATACCACAATGCTGGAAAAACCCATGGGATTCAGCACTTATGGGTCAAGAGATAGTACAAGTATGCATGGGGAAGGTGTAGAAAATACATAAGAAAATGAAGACTTCATAGAGCCACTATAAGTCTTATGTTGATAAGAGATAGTGCATCATATTGTTCTATAATGGAGACCATTTCATGTTACAGGTCTCTCCGCGACAAGGATTACTGAGGTTTGGGTGGGGCGGAAGGCTCTCTCCTAGGAAATCAGACCATTCCAGATCCTCATTAAAGTGGGTGAGGTGGTGTACAATCTTGATATTCCCCCAATAAAAGCATCAAGTGCATAATATTTTCCATCATTCATAGCTAAGGAGGTATGTGCAAGAACAATCACAATTTATGAACTTGGGAGATATGGACATCAACGATGGGGCGACATATGCAGAGTTCCCACCAGGGAAAGTGGATCTACATGAGTGGGTCCTTCATTGGTGGTTTATTCCTCTAGTGTGAGTTCTTTGGTAGCATAAGAATCTCCAGGAGAACACATGGGAGATGGAGGCTCAAATATGTGCTCATTACCCTCTTTTCCTCTACTAGTGTTGTTGTTGATTTCGGGGATTAGAAGCCATTAGATGGGGAGAATGTAAAGTGCCAAAATTTATATATAAAATTTTAATGTATTTACTTTTATTAAGAACCTATTAAAATTAAAGACATGTGATTCCAAAGCCTGGTGCACCTAGAACCAAATTTTGAAATTTTTATAAGGTACATTCAGTAAACGTGTCGGCATAATTTTCTAACATTTGAACGGGTGCATGGAATTAAAATATTAGAATATCGTTGAATCCCTAGTGCCATGATTTTATCATGGGATTCTTATCTTCCAAATCAGTAGTTTGGGTGAAAAATATGCTTAAAGACTTTGGAATGAATATGATAATAACAAAAAATGTTATAGAAATTTTCCTACCACCTCTTGAGAAGTGGTGCTGGGGAAAACAGAGGTGGTCATACATTTAGTAAGGGGTATTAAATTCATAGTTATAGATCAGATGTGTAACCACCACTCGTGTAATTAATGAGTCACATTAATTAATTCAATTAATGGATCATTAATTGAGAGGAAAATTATATCTCTGGTGGATCCTTTTTAAAATTAAAATCATGGGAAAAGGGATATTTGGGGGGATCATGTGGGAGAACACCAATGAAGAAAAAATTCTCAAACCTTCCAATGATGAATTGAGGTTTTGGTGGTGCCTGTTGAGTAGAAAATCTGGGATAGGCAAACACATGTGTCTTAAAAGAAAATAGATCCTCTCACCACATCCTTGAAATAACCAAATGATTATTGAGGTTGGGATTTTTTTAAAGTGATTCTTTTCCATGTACTTTAATCATGACGAATTGTAAAGGTTTTTAATGGAGTTTATCAATATTTTTTAAAATATGAATTAATTACTCTCACGTGTTATGATGAAAAAGCGGTGGGCACAGGCCAAACAAACAAGGCTCAGACCCTCTGCCATGTTCAATTATGTCCAGTTCTTCATGTGTGAATTTGGAATTCGACAAAAACATAAAAATGAGATCCACACAATGACAACAACATCATTGGAATCCCGTAGGTGTGTTATAAAGGAAAAGTAGAAAATTGATGCTCACCTAGTGGCCTGTGGAAGATCTAACAGTTTAGAAATGATGCGTTGGTGCTTGACATCGGCCTGCAGTGGAGACAGTGGAAGGTGCGTCATTGTGCACTGTAGAGGGGATCTGCGGTGGTAGTAGGGGTTTTGGCACTGGTCCGGCCATGTATGAAGATAAATGTGCATTGTCTCATGCCACAATGATGGAGGTCCTGAATTCGAAGCAATGAAGAAGGGTACCCACATACCACTGATCCTGCTAGATAGAAGGTAGTGAATGTGGAAACTCCGTTTAAATGAACCAAATGGACCTTAGGTCTATTCGGAAGGGTAATAGTCCCCGAACCTCCACCCAACGGGGTCCCACACCAGCTGGCGAGCCAGGCCGGTCGAAGGCCCTATGGTCCAATCCTTCCACGACCCCGCCCATTCATGCCGGGTTGGATCCGGACTAGTTGGGGTCGGCCTAAACCATGTCAGGTCATCCCAAGAGGGGGAGGGTCTGGTGGTTCGACCTGGTCAGACCAGGTGCAGACACATTTCATCCATCATATGCTCAAAAGGTCATATCTCACAAACCATTTTTCAGTTTTACAAACCTTATATAGTACCAAAATCCAATGAATGAGGCAGTCCTTTGAGATACTCCACCTGAGTTTTGGATAAGGTTGGAGTACGACCGAGTTGGATCAATCCTGAATCCAAATGTGCCTCTGAACCTTAAATTCATATAACTAACAGACCAGATGTATGATTGACGCACCATCTATCGCATTGTTAACCATAAGATATTTTAGACCATTTCATTACTCTTTTGTGAAACATCATAGATGCTATTTCATGAACACAATCTTGAGGAGCAGATATCAATGATCTTATGCACATTGGGTGCGAGGAATGCTATGGATGACTATTAATTGAAGAGAAAACCTGCGTGGATCTGCATCTGAGAGACCCTATATAGACCAGAATAATAGAGACCTAGTGTGGATCAAAATAATAGTGACCTAATGTGGATTAGTATCATATCTACTATGTGTGGATCAACATCATAGAGACCCTGTGTTGATCTCGATTATAGCAACCCTAGGTCGGTAACGATCATTGCAACCCTATGTGGATCATCATTATAGTGAACCTATATGGATCAACATCATAGGGACCATATATGTATCAGAATTTTAGCGAACCTATGTGGATCAGTAGTATATGAACCTGATGGGGACCATTCGTAGAGAGTCCCGTCATGGATCCGCAAAATACGACCCTCTATGCATCATCAATAGAACAATGTCATTATGGTTCTGTTGTGGAACATCTAATGGAATGAAATGATATACATATTACTAGTCATATTTATTCTCAATCTATGAGTTGTCTACCTCGTATGAATTTAGTCTTTTATTTTTTATTTTTTTGTGAACATTTTTTTGGATTTTCCATTGAATAATTCTGAGAGAATGTCAAGGTTCCCATGGCCCCATCTAGGTATTGTTATACTAATACCTACATTGGATTTTCCCACACCATGTTGTGTCTTGTAAAGATGATAAAAATCTCACCTGAGACTAAATGATCCTAGAAAAGATGGTACACGTATGTGACTGGTTGATGCAGAGATCTGTGGAGATTAGTAGTACATAGCATTCATGTTGGATCCTTGGTAAAAGATCTCAGGAGCTATTTTTTCCTCTTTTTTGTTTTGGTTGTATCTTTTCAGTTGGGCTTGTATTCCGGCCCCATTACATTCAGTATACACATTAACTAATGCAGTTTTAGGTTTTGGTTGTATCTTGTTTCGTTCTTTGATTTTGTCATTGTAAAAGTATAAAGGTAATGAATTCCAATTTTTAGGATATGCCTTTCCAATGCTAGTCACCATCCACTAGCCTATTTACTGTGGTCTTGGTGTAGACATGGAACAGGACCTGTGGGATAAGTCATGTCAATTTGGTTAAGAGAGATTCATGAATTTGTGAATATTCATGTATAATCATTTAAAAGGAAGTAAAATATTTATATCCCTTGTTTAGGAAATCTCTTACATAATATTAACTTATATAAATCAATCTAATACTAACCGGGTTACCCGTGTATACATTTAAATTACGAGCACCCCATCTGAGTATTAAAAGTTTTTTTGGTATAACTACGATGAATTATAAATCTTATTTGAAAGGGCATTCATTCTTGAGATAAAAATCCCCTTTAAAAAATCATCTAACCAATTTGACACTTAAACTTGTTTATTTTATTTCCATTTAAAGCATGATTCTATGTTGGAGTGATTCATTTGTTGAATTATTAATAAAAATTTAAATTTATTATCGTGGTATACATGTGATATTTGACAAGAATCTACAATAAAATAGTGTGAGAAATGAATCTAAAAACATTATCATGCATATGAATTTTTTATTTTGTATAAAATTTTCTAATATATATTTATAAATAATGTTGTTATAAATTTATATATTTTTTTTTTAAATTGGAATGTTACACCAAAATTGATTCTATATACACAATTAACATGTACAATTTTTTAGTTTTTATAAATTTTTTTCTTTATTCTAAATTACCCATCATTTTAATCATTATATCATAAGACTATATATTCATTAGGATTCATGTAGGGTGTGGGATACCAGTCCAAATTGGGGGATCATTGTAAAAAATGCTTGGAATTAGTATGGAACACTAATATAGTGTTAAATTAATATTATCAAATAATTTGTAAAATAATTATCTCCAATCATTTATAAAAAAAAATCAATCTCACTCCAACAAATGGTTTTAGTATACATAAAAATAGATATTAACATCATAAATTTGTAAATAGTTTACCACTGGATTTTTGTAAAATCTACTTGTTTATAGAATAATATATACCACCTCATATGGTTATTATTATGAACGATAATCTAATAATTTTAAGGGGATAGATTTAAAACCTTATTAAAAATGTTTCTATAAATAAATTATAATGCTTGAATATTTTATCTATAAATTTAAATGTTCATCTAACACCAATAAAAATTATTATTACAGTTGTAGCTAGAGTCCTGGTTAATTATAAAATCATTTTTCTTATCAAATTATTTTTTTTCAACCATAGTTTCATTTTATGATTTATATTTAATTATTAATAATTTGGTATCATGGTCTATGATCTGAAAAATCAACCTATGTTAAATTGTAATGTAATTTTTTTTAATAAAACATAACCATATTCTTTAAATATTTTTTTGGTTTCACACTTATTTTTTTAAAATTACTTCAATAAATAAACAAATTATTTTTAATGTAATCAATAATAATTTTTTATGTGTAGGTACTATCTATTAAATATTAATATAAGGAATAAATACTTGATAAAAGATAGTAACAACACAATTAAAATATGATATACATCAATATTTCTTTCATAAATTTATTATTCATGACCCTATAACTCAGATTCTTCATTTGGATTGGATGATAAATCAATAGAGATATGTGTCCCAATTTTTCCTAACATAATTACACCTCAATTACCATCTAACTCATAATATACTCAAATAAAAATTATCTATTTCCATTGTTCATTCTTTTAATGAATAATAGATGAAAAAGGGATTGTACAAGATATAATATGGCATTAACAGTTCATGCTCAATATGTTCTCATTCCATATTTTCTACCACTCACCCTGGCTAGTGTGGTTTGGTAGTTTTCTATGAGTTTTTGGGATGTTCTGGTACATCTCTTGGTAGTGTATGAGAAGGCACGACCAGAGTATACATAAATCCCTCCTTTAGGATTCTAATGTAAATCCTTTTTCCTTTATATAAACTGCCTTCTATATTTGGATCAGGTGATTCTTCCAAGTTAATGTTTTATATTCCATATATTGTGTTTTTAATTGGTTTCATGATTTTGTGATGTTTACTGGTTTGGATTCTTAGAAATTACGTTGAGTTTCTAAGATGATCGGTGGTGATGACACGAATGGAATCTAAGTGATGTTGCGAAAGTGGTTTCGTGTGGATGCGAAAAATAGAGTTGATGATATTGTTTGAATTTTACAGTGGCGATGAGAAGATGATGAAGTTGTTTTGATGATATCGTCAATGATACAGACGGAGCAATTGACTCGATGTGTCACTGGCTGGTTTGATAAATTATTGATAATGATCATCCTTCATGATCCTTAATGTTTTCAATAAGTTAATTATATATATTTTTTCTAAATAAAAAGATGATATGTATTTCAATTCTAATCATGGGACATTATTAAATATTTTCCATTATAGAGATCCAAGATGAATGTAGATGGAAATTACAATACTTTTTTGGAATAATAAATACAAGAAAAATATATATTCCCAATGTCCAAGTTTGTTTGGTGTCATTGGAAACTCGAAACAAAATATTCTAATCATGGTAAACGATTTTCATCATCTCTCATAAAGATCATCCCATTTTGTTTTCCTTCCTAAAATATTTCTTAATATCCTAACGAAAATAAAACATAAAATGTAGATATCAAATTATCATTAATGTTAATCATGGGGAAAATAAAAAAACAATATACATTTGAGCGTAAAAACATGAACATAATGTTTAAACATCAAAATATTGAGTCATAAAATAAATCATGGTAGTACATAAAGAATATTTAATAAATTAACATTAACCATGATAGAATAAAAACGGAAAAACATGTAATTTTGGAATACTAATAAGCATATAATATTATTTCCATAGTATCCATGACATTGCTTCCAAGACCATCCAAGTGGATGAAGTCCATCACTGAACTAGAATTTCATGTTGTTCCTATATTGTATTGCTGAATTATATTTACTTTGTGTTCCATACATGTCTATGTAATGAGATATATATCATTACACAATTCTTTGGAGGGAGATATAGGTCCAACCCATCAATTCAATTCACCTATTTTTATGTTTTCCACATTATCGTAAATCATTCATCATAGTATAACCTGTAAAATTAAATTGGATTCATAAACATAATTTCATTATAACACCATATATATAAGATAAATGAACAAAATAAAAACAATTAAATAAAAATAACAACAAAATAAAAGTAACAATAGGTATTGAGACATAACCCTATTTCATCTTAGATGGAAAATAATTTTAATAAAACACTTGAACATAATTTCTTAAGAAAATATCCTTTCTTCATCAAAATCCTTTTACTTTCTCAAAATGACACACATTTTTTAATGAAATGAATTTATTATCAAATAAACATGAAATAAATTTTAAGAATCACCATTTAAATATGTTTTTTTAAAAATTAAAAATTTTAATTATTCCTTATAATATTAAAAGCATTCTCATCGTAATTTTATAGGAAAAGTTGAAAATTTACTCAAATGGTAAAAAAAAGAATGATTCCTTCCATACAAAATTGAAAATTAAAAAAAAGATAAAAATGACATTAAAAATAAATGGAAGAATATTGAACATTTTATGAAAAAAATTTACTAAAAAAGGACAGGGTTGATAAAAATAACCCCAGTAAATATTTTGGAATAAACAATATTAGATAAAAAAGATATTGGAAAAGTTATTCATTACCTTTGGTCTGATTTCTTATGTATTTGTATGAAACCATTTAATAGTGGGTTTAAACATATTAATAAATTTTAACATAATGATAATAATATTTGTGATATCATATATGATTCACATTTGACATTATATACAAATTCATTATTCAATTCCAGTTTAAAGCAACGTTTTGTGTAATAACAGCTTCATTTATCATATGTGTTTAGACATATTATTAATCAAATGATTACATAGTTCATGATTTAATTTCATATATAACATAAAAAATGAATTATATATCATATATATTCAGTATTAGAATATATATAATAGATTTATAAATGGAATGGAATACACCATTTATTGAGACGGTTAGTCGTACATATGAAAAAATGTTGTTTTCAATTACATATTATATAGATTGGAATTATGTAAATGAAAAAAATATATATATATACAAATATATTTTGTAGAATTATGAGTTCATATATTTCATTATTATTTATTATATATACTTTATAATCATTCCATAATTCTAAACATGCAGAATGAATCTCATTGCATCATGGAGACGGTAAGCCATAAATACGCACGAGTGATTATATCATTCCCATATATATTGAGCGGTATTTAAGTATACAGTTTATAATATCTCATAATTATTATTATGTTATAATAATTATATATTGTTATTATTCTTACCATTATAACCATCCATGTAAGGTGGTGGTGGAAAAAAATTGCACTACAACGTGGAGGTAGTAATCTATATGTACTCATGCATTGTGATTTAGTTTTTCATAGGATGGATAGTATGTGAAATTGGGTCTTTTAATGTTAATAAAAATTATCAGTATATGAGTAATTCTTTGTTTTTACTTTATATTTATAAAACTAAATAAGAGGACGTAGAATATGAAATAAATTGGAAAGAATCGGTAGAAGAGATTATCTCTTCCTTGACGTGCGTCCTATTAATTTTCTCATAGGGAACAAGAGACTGTCTTTTGAGTATACCATCACTTATAAAATGTAACTTGGAATGTATAGAATACAAATTTTAGGGTTTTTCGAAGCATGAATCCTCAAAATAAAGTACAGAGGAGTTGAAGGGGGTGCCTTTAATAAGAGATGAGAGGGAATATTATGAGGGTTTGAAAATACTAATTTATTATATATTGCATTAATATTTAAAATTGTGAAAAAATAACTACATTTAAGATAATAAGATATTGGATTTAATAACCATATTCCAATAATTTGTTTTTACAGGTTTCAAATATCTTTTTAACCTTATGTTATTGTTTTTACCCTTATTTCACGTATTTTAATCGTACTGTGATATCATGTTATTTATACATTATGGGTTAACGTAATTACCATATCATGTAAAACTACAATAAAAAAGTTTTTTTGACATATTTGGTCTTATATTTACTATTTTTCGTAATATTATATTTTTATGAAATTAAATTCATTTTATAAACTATTTTATGTTTTATCTTATAAAATATGTCAATTTTAATTACTATTCCTACATGATTTTTTTAATATCGTAAAAAAAATTACATAGAACAGAAGGAATTAAATCATCTATAATATGTCTATTTCATCCAGAAAATTCATTTATGACGTCAAAATGTATAAATTAAATTTATTTTTGTTTTTATAAATTCATTTATATGAATCATTCATTAATGAGGTAATCACTGCTTCATAATTATACCATAAATAAATATATTTATCTAATGTCTAAAAATATAAAAAAATTGATTTTGTATATTTTTTACTTTATTATGATTATTTATATTCATAGAGATCAGTTATATAACCCTCTATTAAAATCAGTTTTGTAAAAGATATGTGATTAGGTTATAATTGTCATTATATTAAATTAATAATTTTAAATTATCATTTTCACATCCTAGTGAATCAATGGGGTCACAAAATCACCAAAACGTTGTCCATGTTCGGAAATATATCATCAAATTGGATTTGGATATGTTTTAGGGTAATTTAATATTATTATAATGTTATTTTTAACAAAATTTACCTAATTTACCCTTTAACATTAGTAAATAAAATAATTTCTGATGTTACTATTCATAATGTCTAAAAATAAATTGGACCTACATAAAAAATTTGAACCTTATAATTCCTAATATTGAAACATTATATCAAATTCAAAATACAGAAGTTGCAGTAATTAATTTAAAATTATCTTCGATTGTCAAAAACAAAACGATGGTTTTTATGAAATAATAACTATCAAAATATTGAAATGTGTTTTGGTCTAATATAAAAGAAAAATTTCTAACAGATTACATAAATAGATTAAATGAAAAAAAATTAATCCAACAACACTTTTAAACAATTTAAAATATAATAAATCAATATAAATAAGTTAGATGAAAAGACAATTTAGAATTAAAATGCGGTATTTTTTTCACGATTCAATAAAATTTTAATTTCATTAGAAAAATATCCAAATTTTAACAAAATAAAAAATCTAAGACCTGATTCCCAAAAATTAGTTTATTTTTTAGACATTTTCTTATAAAATGAATCAAAAAATATATTTAAAATGGGGACACCATCAAAGGCGGTAAAACTGCTATTTTTTGAAATTATTTCTTTTTCTCAAAAAAATCATTTTGGTCTCATACCATGTTCGATAAAATGTGTAAGGTTAATTATGATGTTATAAAATTTAAACTTTCATAATACTATTCATAATGGATAGTTTATATCCCATTAAATTGTAATATTTTAATAATATATTGTTGTTTAAGAAAACCCAGTATCACATACAACAGAATATATTGAAGAAGGTAATTGTTGTGTGTAATGAGAGACAAGACAGTGTTGCATATAGTGAATGAGTCCTTTGGTATTGTATATAACATAATAAAAACATAGTTCATTTTTACATTTAAAAACAATCTATACTCAGGGTTGCGATAAATCATTTCTATCAAAAGAACATGAAATAGTGTTCAACAAAAGGCAAGTATATTGTTTTATATACTACAAGCTAAAAATGGTGTTATGTATAGCGCAATCTAATCTAGGAGTATCATACAAAATAAGACTCAAATGAAATTGAAAATTATGTACCTCATAAAATCTCGTGGTGTAACATTCAACCACCCTTAAAATGAATGTATACCATTAAAATCATTGGGGTTATAAATCATTTTCTACATGAATGTTTCATTCAGGGAAACCCACATCGTAAAAAGTGATACAAATACATCATTTTAAAAATGAATGTTATAAATGTAATGGATACACAAAGGTTATCAACATTGGGTTTCCACATAGTAAAACATAGGTGGGAAGTGATAGCATTGACATGGAAGTGAAATCTAACCATCATGTTCTGATGGATAATGATAGAGAATAAGGATTCGAGAAATTTAGACACCCAAATGACATAAATATATGATAAATGAATGGAAAATCAGATTTATAAGAAAAGAGGTTACTAGGGTAACATTATTGGTGTTCAAGATCATTTCCCAACGGTTGAATATGTTTTTCATAAAGAGAAATTCTTACTTAATTTCACTGTAAAATCCCCATAGGTTATTCCTAGAAAAATTTACACTTCATCTATTAATTAATGAAATGTAGTTGAATTTTTCTTTGTTGACGTGTTAGAAGATAATACAATATAATGATAGAAAATTCCACATGTCTCCACAAAATGGTTAGGAAATATTTTTAAATATGCATAAGTCTACCTATAGTGATCTAATATAATAATATAACTAAATTCAACATATATATAAATTATGCAATAAATAACTGTATAACATTATAATATTTCCAAAAAATTGAAATATAAAACATTAGATAGATGTGAACTAAACAGACCTAACAATTTTCACTCATATCTCATTTGGAAGTTCTTGGTTCTCACATTCTAATCATCTAAATACCATAAAAATAAATTCTCTTGAATTATGATAATATCCAAAATTATAGTAGAACCTTTATGATAACACGAATTCCATAAAAAATAACTCTTTACACACACAAAATATACCAAAAATACTTTATAATCAAACTATGATATAACTTTTCCCTTTTTATTAGTCATGATCTCATTAATACTATCCAATATATTATTTTCTTGTTATTGCTTAATTATAAACATATCATCTGCTATCAACAAATATTTAAATCACTATTCTTGGTAACCAGCACCATATAATTATCGAAGACCATATTAGACCAATACATTGATATTATAATCTTTTATAATACAATAAATGTGACTCCACAACACTATTTTGGTATATCATTACATAGAAACATAATCTTTCCACTACTTCATTGTCATACTCAACATCACAAATAATGATCGCAAATGACATACCTTTTTATTTTTCCATGTGATTTTGATTATGTCTATCATCATTAACAATTGAATTAGGTTATTGGGTTACATAATCCCCAATTTCATTGAACTTAATGAATTGAAGTGTTGGTGGTGCATTATATATAGTCTTTTCTCGATTCACATCATTAGAATCCTTTTTCCCCATACTTCAGCACTAAACTTCTCAATGACATTCTTTTCCAAACATGAAACATTTTCTAGTCTCTTTAATACAATATTCAACATGCTTCATTCCACACATTGAGAATAAGACAACATTTATCTTATTTCACCATAGTTTTGAGATTTTCCTTTGAACACCATCTTTCATTTCGAGTCAAAACCATGAGATGGATATGTAACAATAACTTCTTGTTATACATTGATTGCACATCAAAAAATATCATCATAGATAATGATTTATATTATAGATAATTCCCATCTAAGACTTTGTTTCAATACACTACCTAATCAATAAAAATTTCTTTTAGGTTGGATGACATATCGAGAAGCATAACTTGCATGTCTTTTAAAACTCTCCTGGTATGTACCAAATAACTCATCTTCCTTTTTCTTAAGCTGAAGGAAATTCTTTTCAATAATTGTAAGAATAATACAAGGGATTTAATTTTTTAAAAGTATGTTAATTAACACATCCCATTTCATGGATAAAATTTCAACATGTTGTTTTCTATTCTTAATTAGAGTCCAACGCTTGTCTATATCACCTTCTAAATGATAGACCAACATAATTTAATTTCCTTGTTTTTAATAGTGAAGGATGGAAAATATATTATCAATGGTACCAATCCATTATTCAGCAACAATTGGGTTAGAAGATGCACTAAAATAAGGTGGATGTTGTTTCATAAAGGACCCCATAGAATGTTTTTATGTTCTCTTCTAATTTGGTAGGCAAACGTTTTTCAAATATTTTTTATGTATAGAAATAATATTTCCCATTTTATCTCCCATAAAATTGGAATGTTCTTAAAGAAAATCATTTCATTGTGGAGTTCATTTATTTTTATCACGGTTCCTTCTGGTTGCAAGAATCATCTAAAACCCAAAAAGAATAGTGTGAGAGGAAAAAATAATACTATAAATTCAACATTTTCAAGGGGAGTACCATCAATCTGAAACATATTTGGATTATTTATAGGTCATTCATGGTCATTACCATAATTTTAGTAATATAGCCTATACTTATACATAACCATAGGGACATCCCTAGACATACAATAGAAATGTCACTAGGGATCACATTAATGTTTTTTAATCCAAGTATCCAAAGGTTAACATATCCTTCACTATGATTCCATCTATAGATAACCAATTTTAAGTACATGGACAATACCTTACATTAGTTGAATAATTAATAAATGAAAAAAACAAACACCCAAACACTGTATTAGTTTATTGTCTCCTGAGACTGGGAACATAATCTACTAATCATAAATAAATATAATTTACATCTCCCATAAAGATATTACCCAATTTTTTCCTATGTAAAACCATTTTTTAAATCCTTGGGGAAAACAGAAAAGGGGTGATTTCAAATACTCAGTAATGTTAATAACGGAGAAAATAAAACAAAACACATAAATTTGAATGTAAAAACATGAACATTAACTTTAATTATCAAAATATTGTCTCATGAAATAAATCATGGTAGTATATAAGTCAAAGATCATAAATGAAAATTAATCATGATATAATAGGATTATCATAAAACATGTAATTGTGAAAAAACAATAAGAACATAATATTATTGTTATAGTATCCAATACACTGCATCCCAGACCATCATAATGGATGAGGTCCATTATTGATCCAGGATTATTTACCTTCCCATCATTATATTAATGAACCTGATTTACTTTCCATACCAGCCATATCTATCTAATGAGATATAAATATTCATTCAATGAATTTGATGTAAATATAGGTCCCACCAATCTTATAATGAAACCATTCATATGTGTGCCGTATAAACATAAATCTTTCATCATAGCATTAACCCATTACATAAAATGGTATTCTTAAACATCATGTCAACATAACACAATATATATAAGATAAATGGAAATCATAAAAATAATTTCATTAGAAGAAAAATAAAAAAATGTAATAATATGGAATGAGACATAACCCTATGTCATCATATATAAAAACCAATTTTGATAAAACACATGATCTTAATTCTTTAAAAAATATCGTTTCTTTTTAAAAAATGTTTCTTTTTCTCAAAATGACACATCATTTTGAATAAATAGAATTTATTTTTAAATAAACATGAGATAAAATACATGAATCCTCAATAAAATAATGCGTTATTAATATGTAAAAATTTGTTCATTCCATATAAGATATTAAAAATTCTATTCGTAATTTTACTGTAAATTTAAAAAGGTAACTCATATGATTAAAAAAAGAAATATTCCTTCAATAGTTCATAGTAAAAATAAAAAAGGGTAAAATGACTTTTAACATAAATGGGGTAACAATAAATATTTTATAAAAATGTTTTTAGAAAACATGGACATGAATAATAAATACAATCCTAGTAAATACTTACGAATAAACAACCTGAGATAAATACATGATTGGAAAAGTTATTACATACCATTAGTGTGATTTATTCTGTATGTGAATTAAACTCATATATAGTGGGTTTAAACATTTTATTAACTTTTAATATAAAGATAATAATATTTATTATGTCATATATGAATCACTTAAGAATTTTTATTAACCATTCATTTTTCAATTGCATGTTAAAGATACACAGTGTGTAATAATCGTTTCATTTATCATACGTGATTGGACTTGTTTGTATTCATATAATTAAATTTATCATGATTTACATACATATATAATATAAATCATTATTTATATATTATATAAATTCATTTTGAAAATATTTATAATTTATCTATAAATACAATGGAATGCACCGTTCATGGAGATGGTAGGTTTTATGTACGCAAAAACACTATTTTTGATTCATTATTAAATATAATTCAAGTAAATAAAATATATTTATATATAAATAAATCCAGTATAATTATTATGTAATATATTTCATTATTTTTTATTATATGTAGTTTATAATCATCTATAAATGGTTATGAAGAATAATTAATCTCATTGTGTCATGGAGACGGTAAACAGTAAGTACACAGGAGCGACGAAAACATTCTCATAGTTTTTGAATGTTTTTAAAGTAGATAGTTTATAATATAACCTCACTAGTATCATGTTATAATAATAATATATAGTTATTATTTCTACCAGTATAATAATCAATGTATGGTGGTGGTGAAAACATATTACATCACAACGTGGAGACGGTAATTAGTACGTTCGCACGCACATTGCTTTCATTTGTCATAGGATGGATATAAGGAGAAATAGGATTGGTTCATATTAAAAATATCATTTAAATATATGATTGATACTTTTGTTATTACATTATAATTAAACAACTAAATAAGAGGAGGTAGAAGAAGAAATAAATTTGAATGAATCAGTAGAATATATTACCTCTTCCTCCACATGCCTCCATAAACATTCTTCTTAGGGAACTAGAGGTGGATTATTGAGAAAAAAATAAAATCTATAATTTCATTAGATAATTTTATAAGACAAATGGGTATGTTTTTGAAATCCACGAGGGATCAAAATAGAGTAAATTAGAGAGGGAGGAGGTTCTCATTTATAAAATAGGAGAGGGGGCACTTTAAAAATGATCCAAAATATTAAATTATTATAAATTAAATTTTCATTTAAAATGGTAAAAAAATATTTAATTATAATGAATGATGATTTATGTTCTAAAACCCTTTATCCAATAATTTTTATTACAAATTTTGAATATTTTTTTGTTATTGTCTTTTTGGTTCGACCGCTAATTTTCACATTTTAATCGTACCATAATATCTGGTTATTTAAATATTATGGGATAAAATAATTACCATATCCGGACAAAAGACCCAAAAAAAGTAATTTATAAATTATTTTGAATTATATTAAACATTTTTTCAAATCTTTTTTTAGGAATTTTATATCATTTAATAAATTATTTTATGTTTTTAGTCATAAATTATGTCAATTTGGATAAAATTAATACATGAATTTTTTTGAACAAATTCATAACAGCATTATTAAGTTGAAAAAAAGGAATTAACTCATACATAATATGAAACTTTCGTCCAATAAATTAATTCTAGACAACATAATGTTAAATTAATTTATTATAATATTTACAAACTATTTTATTTTAATCCTTCATTAATGGGTTAATCACTACATCATAATTCTGTAATAGATATATATATTTATTTAATGTCTAAAAAATATAAATAAAATACCATTATGTAGAAAATATTTTTTTCTTCATAATGATTATTTATATGTATTGATATAAGTGTCATAACTCTCAATTAAAATCAATTTAATAAAAGATATATGTTTAATTTCTAATTATATTTTTATTAAATTAATTATTATAAATTTCAATATTAACATCCATGTGAATCCATGGTGACCCAAAATTGTCCAACGGATACTCGTGGTCGAAAGTATTTCATAATTTATGATTATGAAATGTGTTTAAAAAATTTAATGTTATTTTAATGTAATTTTTTACCCTTCTTTACCATATTTATCTTTTAACCATGGTAAATAAAATAATTACTGATGTTACAATTAAAAAAATAAAAAAAATAAAAGGTTCATATTTAAAGAATTTGAATACTTATTCAATATATGGAATAATTTTTCCAAATTCAAAATATAATAGTTTTAGTACATTATTTAAAATTAATTCCCACGGTCAAGAAAGAGGGTTTTTAAAAAATAATAATGATCACAATATTGACATGTGATTATGAATAATTTAAAATTTAAATTACCTCTAATGACCATAATTGGATTAAATGATAAAAAAATAATCCAATGACACTTTTAAACCAACTTTAAAGATAATCTATCTATATAAAAAATTAGATGAAAAAATAGTTTTTAATTAAAATTCTTTATTTTTACACCATTCATTAAAATATTAATTTTAAAAAAAATACCAAAATGTAAAAAAAAATTATGTCCCAATTCCAAATAAGAATTTTTCATTTCCTAATTGAACTTATAATAGCGTCAAAAAATAGATTTGAAATGGCTGTGCCCACAAAAGGACATAAAACTACTTTTTTTAAAAAAATTACTTCTTTTATCCATTATTTTTTGTTATCATATCATATTATATAAAATGTATATGATGAATGATGATGTTATAAAATTCAAAATGTGGTTAATACTATTCATAAAGACAAGTTTATATCCAATGAAATTATAATATTTTAAAAAAATATTGTTATTTAGTGGAACATGGTATTGCAAACAATGCAAGCTATTGAGGAATGTCACATTTGCGTGTAATAAAATCAAAGTCAGTATTACATGTAGTTCTAGATTCCGTTGGTGTTTTTTATTAAATAATCAATACTTAGATCATCTATACACTGAACAAAATCTATGCTCAGTGTTAGTTGAAATCAATTCTGTCAAAATAACATGAAAATGTGTTCAACATAAGCCAAGTATATTGTTGCATATACGAAAATCTAATATAGTTTTTCTTGAAGTGAAAGCTAATATTATTTTATCTTATATCAAAATATAAATGTTAAATAAAAAATAATTTTTCACATAAAATTTTAGGGTATTACACTAATGGTAAAATATATATACATACATACATATTTGTATATATTAATGATTTTTATCATTGGGAACTAGAAAAACTTATTTTCTCTATATCTCAAAACTATATACACATATCCATTATAGGGGTTCTCCCCATATATGGGAAACTATGAAATGAGAGATTTTGAAATAATTATTGGGAATCCAGTTTTCACCTAATCATTATTAAAAATTCCTATGTAAAATTTCACACACTGATGACTCTAATTGTATAATTCCATGTGGATAAAAAATATAAACCATAATCATAGAAAATTAAATAAATTATTTTTAAATAAATCCTCTTTTAGATTAAATATTATACCCTTATTTTATTTTATTTTCATAAAATACTTATTTGAACACCATCTCCAGATTGATTTCTATTAATCAATAAATAAAAAATAAATTATTTTTTATATTTTTGCAATCACCATTATTATTATTATAACTAATTAATATCTAAAAAAATATGTCTTTTCTAATAGGATCTCACAGCATATCTCTATATAAAATTTGGGGAGAAAAAAACATCCATAATAAAAAGTATTTCTTAAATCACTTCATGAAATGTTTCTAGTGGCTATATGACATATAAACTAGTATAGTACCATAATAATAAAAGTCCATATTTATTTTAAATAGAATCTTATAAAACATACCCATTATTAGTTTACTTATATATAATATATATATTTCCCATAAAAATCAGGTTATTCTTAGGATATTTCAATAAATAATTTGAATCATTGTGTATCAAATTTTGGATGTGATGTTTTATCTATAGAATATATAATTTAGCATTATAAGATTTATGTTATTTATAAAATTAATATAGTGTTAACATTCTTGTCTTCTAATATATTAAATTATCAATAGGATTTTTCCTTAAACATGTATTCCCATATCACATCCATTATTCTTACAGTGTAAATCTTATTGATTATGGAGATTAAATTACCTTAAATGAAAATTATGTTTCTCTAGATAATGACCATGATTAGGCCACCAATGTATAATTATTATATATCCTTGACATTATACAAATTGTGGATTTTGAATATAAAATACCGTAGAAGAATTATATATTAAATAAAACCTAAATGATCATTCCTAAAATAATCATTATTTGATATTGATTAAAATGACCCTTATGGGTTCATTTATTTTTATAGAGTTATCCTTAGGTGATATTGAAAATATTCTTGTATGCAATATTATGATTACAATATCATACAAATAGGATAAATAGATTCTTTTTACATACTCAAATTCCCATTTGATATCATCCATAGGGTTCTAGATGATCCTTCTGACAAATTGTTTATTTAAAATAATATGATCAGATATTAAATTGTTATTATTAATATATACATTTCAAAACATTGACACTGAACATAATTCAAAATTTTGATAATACAACAACATAACCACATCAAAACATCTAATGAATAGTCTAATGATCTAAAAAACTATCTAAAAACAACTTAATATCCACATATGACCCTCGAATAGTTTTATATAAAATGAAAACAACCAGAAACACTAAAAGTTCTTCAATATCATGGGTCTTATTTGTTTACTACTTAATTAAACAATTAAAAAATATCATAGATCCATTTTTTTAACTCATTATCTTTCATTAAATTCAAAAAAAAATCATCCATTATATAATGGGAATAATATTATTTCATGTTACTAGATAATATAATAATTTTAATGGATTTTAAATATATGATGTCCTGAAACTATGTACAATGAAAATATATGCACTCCCCTTCAAAAAACTCATACATCAATAATTATCCAAAATTTTTCTATAATCAAATAATGTAATGGATTTTTAGATTACACTAACACACATGATAGGATTTCTATACACAACTTGATAAAATTATATGTCCCTAATATATTCCCCCATTATTATAACAATCCACAACCCATTGGGTGTTGATTTCCACACACCTTCAAGTGAGAGAATTGTAATGAATATAAAGTTTAAACATCAAGACAAAAAAAAATTGAAATAAATATTATGATAATATATATAATATAATAATATAGAGGTATATATTTGATATCAATATCACTATTTAATTAATATCGTGTAACTAATTGATTCTTTATGTTAATGTGTTTAGATTTAGAATATTATTATGTTTTCTTTTAAAGGTTAATTTTATATGGATTGCCAAATGTTGTTATCAACATTCTCGTAGATTCAAAAATTAAAGATACTAAATGTATATTATTAATAAAACATATGTATATGATGGATTGTTATATGAATATTATGCTTATTATTTTCTATGTTTCATTGAATTTTTCTTTTTACTGTAACAAACCACAAAACCCTCTCCATTGAAGGATGTTTCACAGAATTTGAATATTTTACTTTTAAAATCACATTACCATTATAATTCATTGATTAATATAATTTTTTATTCAATATAAATTCATTATAATATAAAAACCTCATTTATCCCTTCATATATCTCATATCACATTTTACTACAAGGATCTCTGACACCCTTGAGTTACAATAATTTCTTGGAAAAAGTGTGACTCTAAAGTAAATGATATTTATTGAAGCTATCAAATAAATTTGGATACTAATAAATCTATTAAAATAATTTTTACCAAAAATACAATCAATTTTAATTAATGTGAATATTCATAGAAAAATTCTTTTGATTCATCCTCACAAAACCATTTCAACACTACTCTAAAATATTAATCTTCAAATAAAAATATGTAGTCATATTTATACTCAAAATAATTCCCAATAAATCATTTCAAACCTAAAAAATTATCTCAACCAAAATTTTCATATTCTAATAAAACATCTCACATAGATATACTTATTAGTAGAGAACAAATATAATCATCATAAATTATTATAACTAATGTAATTATTGATGAATCTGTAACATTAAGTTTTTTATACATTCTTTTTTGGAAACATACATTCTATTTTGAATTAATGTTGTTTTAGATACAATTCTCTTGTAGGACATTTTAGGAGACATAAATCCTTATTTAATATATTCACTATGTTATTATCCAAAATAAGAATTAACCTGTCTAGATTCTCAAAAAATAGATATTTTTCACATTCACTATTCAGAAGGAATACTTCTACACCAATTTGATAAAAAATCCATAACCTGTGTTGTTAACTGGGAGAAACATTATTAATGATTCTAGTCACACAACTAAGGGAAATGAAATATTAATATATGTACATTCCAATTCATAATATACATCACATCGTAGTAATTCTCTGTTTCTCATTACATGTCCCTTCACATTAATTTCTTTTCTAAACACAAACATGGTGCTAATGGAATTTATATATTTTAGTATTGACAAAATATCTCAAATTGAGTATATCTCAATTTCAATAAACTCATCATTCATTTCCTTCACCCACCCTTACTTATCAATATATTAAACCACCATTGAAATTTTATTCATTGATATAAGTGTATATTTATATTCAACTCTTATTATTCATAATGATATAAAATGTTTTCAATACCTCCATATAAATATTATATTTATAAATTTGATTTATCCTTTTGAAATTTTTTTATCAAAATAAATTGAATCATCATCATTAAAAGTATGTAATGAATCATTATAAAAAATATTTGGAACAATCCCATCTTATCATTAAATGATATGTTGTGAAATCATATTATTGTTCTCTATATGGAATTCAATATCCAGTATACCAGTTAGAAATTATTTACATCGGTTTTCAATAATATTAACACTTGAGAAATACACTATCTTTGGTAACATTTTTTTTTCAAAACATGTACCCACTATAATTTGATACATAACATATACAGACTCATTAATTTACTTTATAAGTAATATCTACATACCATTTCAACATGATATTTATAAATAATAGACAACATATTACTTTTAATTTTATATTGTTATATTATTTATTGTAACACATATTAAAAGGTTTTTAATGAGTCTCATTTCTCACAATACATCTAATATTAATGCGTTTAGTAGTATATGAATCTTATGTCTAAAAATTTATTTAGCCTACGTTTTCACATTATATTTTCTTACCCATTTCAGTAATACATTTATATTTTATTTTAGAATCATAAATATACTGGGTTGTATATATTTTGTTGAATTATTTTGACTACATATTAAATAGAAACTGTTAATAAAATCACATATATATTCATTTATATTTACTTATACAAATTTCCTGATGTATTGTCTAAAATATTATTCAACTAGTATTGTTAATACATTGAGTATCTCAATAGAATATGTCCCATTACCAGTTAAAAACACATTGGTAATCTAGGAAAAATATTTATTTTAGGTAATGAATTATAAATAATCTCTTATTGAATTATTCCTCATGGTACAACATAAGTTAGTGTGAATAAGTTCCATCAGTCATGAAAAAAATACTTCCAACTATTTTTTGAAATATGCTAATCATACACTATTTTTGGCATGGTGGATAAAAATTATTCTTTTATCATTTGAGAATGGTACGATCTATTACTAATTTAATTTTTTTTAATATATTCATCCCACATTTTCCAAAATCACCAAGCCTTATATTATATAAGATATAAATATTTTTTTCATTAAAAAATAATTAGAAGGATAAACAATTAAAAATTTGATTAAATGTGTTCCTTGTAACTGATATGTTATCCATTAATCCTTGAATATTTTCAAATGATATATGATTAATTCATCAAAAAAACCAATTATTATTATAACCTAACATATTGACATTAAAAGTATTATTATTTGGACTTTCCAGACAAAATAAACTAATTAATTTTAAACTTTTTGAATGAATTTCACTTAATCATATTTTCATTGATTATTAGAGAAAAATATTTTCTAAATACTAAAACAATATCTTCATTTTTAAAGAGACATAAACATTTTTTCTGTGTTGTAAAATTAATAATATTTATCTTCAGGGCATTCCATATTTTAAAATTTGATTTCTTACATTCTTGATAACACTTACTGATTCCATTTTTATATTGAGGTAGTGAAGTTTTATTCCATAACAGGTATAATTTATTATAAAAAACTCCATAAAAAAAAATCTTATAATATAAATAAATTTGGAAAATAAGAAATTGACTTCTAATGGTGACGGATTTTGGTCCAGTATTCACTTTATAGGCAATAATGTTCTTCTATTTCATGGGGAAGAACATTATGGGATCATAAATTCATCAAATAATATAAGAGATTTATTATTCTATATTATAATTGTTGAAAAATAATAATATTAAAAAATTGAACATATACTTATTGAAAAATATGACAAATATGTGTTTATATGAATATTTAACTTGATTATTTATGAAAGTCATCTCATCCACATCAATGGACTCACCATTGAATTAAACCAACACATTAATGTAATAATTTTTCTTATGTAAATCATTTTGAGAAATATTTAAATATATTTTTTCTTATTTTTGAGAAAATCATATAATTAATATTGTTAATGGTGTTACATCACAATTTATCATTATTTGGAAAATAATAACATGAATATAAACATCTCTATTTCTATAGCATCGAAAAAATTATTTTTAACTAATTCATCGATATCTGTAAAAGGATCTTATTTTATATAACCATATTTTTCTTCTCCAAGTTGAAAATAGTATTCTACAACTTATATTATTGAAAATCACCTATTAACATGTATATAAAAAAAGAAGGTTCTAAATCCTCAACACTACTACTATATGTGTCAAACCCTTTTTGAACAAAATAAAATAAATTATAATATTTCTAACCAAAATCGCATTTAGATTCACTATTTCATAAATGATAAATTTCATCATAATTGAAACTAATATTTATTATTTTTTATTGAAAATATATTCATCACTATATTATCTTTAGATACATTATCTGATTATTTACCAAAATTTTATCACATAGAACATTCATCATTTTCTAATTTAATATCAATTGTCTTCTAATGGGAATAATTAGAGATAAATTGTAAATATCATTGTATCAATAGATGCAGCATAGAAGTTTTTTCACACTGTCTATTTATATTATTAAACATCATAAACATAATAGAAATGATTTATATTCAGGATTCACCGGCTTGTTCATAAATATATTCATTTATACATTAAACATCATCTTTTTTATGATTTTCATTTTTCATAGGGCCTCAATGTAAATTAAATATATTATTTTTTATTGAAGGATGAGATTTTAATTGCCTTATAGGCATTGATAATATTTTTTTTCATCTTTTGTGTAATCATCTTTATATTATCTTGTTTTTTATATTGAGGAAAACTTTATTTGGATTTTCTAACATGTTTATTGAAAATGATATAATATTCACAATTAACTAAATAAATTTTGATTTTTAAATAGTTCCTTGACAATCTTGAAATAATACTAAATTTATTCATACAATGTTATGTTGATGTATTCATATTCACACATGTAAATTTATGTTTTGAGAAGAAACTATGTTATAAACCCTTTATTGATAGATTACGAATTTTTACATATTTCATATGTTAGTTGAGTCTCATGAATTCAGTATAGACTTTATCTAATAAATACATAATAATAACATTTTATACAAATCCATAATCCTCTATATTTTTTTTATGTTCAATGATCAATGGTTCAGTTCCCCTAATGGATGGAATATAAATAACGACATCATTTTTGACCTATAATCCATGGGATAATAGATATAGAAAAATATTTTTATTTAAACTCGAATACTTATGAACATAAAATTTATGGATTAAGAAATTATAATGATAGTCTAAATTAAGTAAAAAAATAAACTCAATAGATTAAAATATTGAATGTGTAGAAAGATACTGGTTGACGTTCATAAAATAGTTTTCTTCCAATGATAAATTGGGTTAAATCAGTGTAGATACATTTTTTTAGGTTATTCAATCATATGTCATGTTTTATGACCTATTTAACATATATCTTGTCAAATATAAATTATTATATTCACCCATGAATGTACAAATATAAAATTAATGTGAATAACAATTTTTATATTTTTCACCCCATTCATGAGAAACGTATTCCTTTCAATAGATTTTATGTATCCCTAAATAAATATTATTCATCTTAAATAAAATTATTTTAATTATTATGAAACTGTAATAGAATTAATGTCTTTTTATCTAGAGTAACATTACATAGATAATATTAACACTTCAAATTTATAAGATATAAAATTAATAATAAGAATGGTATATTTAAATATTATTTTTTTATCCAAAATATACTATTATATTATACAATGATCATTTATAATAATTATTAATTTATTTATAATTTTGTAAAAAACATTGTTAATCAACTCATAGATATTCATCTATAGATGTTATTGACAATATTCTCCTAACGAAAAATATATAGATGATGGATTTTGATCATCTAGATCTAGAATATATTATTATATCTAAATTTCAATAGATTTCAAAATCATCTCTCATGGGTGGATCTACCTATAAAATCAACTATAAAATCCATGATTTATAGAACATATAAATATAATATTTTTAGTATAAATTTAATGAAAATTTACATAGAAATAGCATGCACTAGGAACCCTTCAAATTTTAAATTCTATGAGCCTCATGAACTTGTAACTAGATCAGAGAATTATAATGTATGATTATAACTATATATCTCCATTAAATTTATAATTATACCACTCTTATGATTCTATTTCATATAAAAACATATTAATGTTCCTTCTATAGCATCAATTATTTTAAATGAATAATTAAAAAATAAGTTATGTTTATTTTTTTTATAATAACTAGATTCTTCTTCTTACATATACCACTTGAATGCATCAACATCATCTAATAAAATCACATAATAAATCTACCAAACAAAAATATATAAAAGAAATTGATAGTAAAAACTAAATTGATCACTACACAATTAGTTTCTAGTGATTATATTAATTCCAAAGATAAAAAACTACATTAAATTAAATTTTAAAACTTCTTTATTCGGTCACTCATTACATACTAACATTATTGTTTTAATTATTTCATATATATGTTTAAAATATAAATAATTATCATTACTTTGAAAACATATAATTTATCATGAGTTTCATTTTTGATAGGGTTTCTTTAAGTATAGACGATTAAATTTGTTATTTCAGATTTCCCTACATTATAAAATTCATCATATATAAAATATGAACAACCATAATGATGAAATAAACCATACAGTCAAATAAAAACAGATGAATTATTTAATATAAAAACCATGCATACACATTTCCTGCATACAAAGTCTATATATCATATCTACAAGAATTTAAATAATCATTACGTATAAGGGTACAATTTTCACAAATCCATCATATCATTGTTAAGTTTTCTTGAATTTTTTCATAAAATGTCGAGTGATTCATAGATACCATCATGCATTACCATTTTGGGTTTAATCAATGTACCGTTATGGGAATCATAGTAACTAAAATTCAATAATCCATATGGGATCATTTTTACGGGACATATAAAACATCCTTATATAGTCAATGAGGCTTATTGGATCATCCTCCTAGGACCCACAAATAATACGTTGGTTCTATTTAATATATGTGATATCCAGCATATAATTCCTAGAAACCCTTAAGATTATTGATGATTATTTAGTCATATAATAGTTATATGGAATTATTATAATTGAGAAAAATATTTCCAAAATACTAATCTAATAAAAATTTATTCCAAAAAATATTTAGAAAACATGTTTAAACTAATTAATAATAATAAAAATCATCTTGAAAATATCCCATTAAATTTATCAACAACAAACATGGATTAATAAATAAATTGACAAAAAAATATAAACCATGAACCAATCCAAGAGTACATTAGTGTCCATAATATATTTAATAATTATAATTGAAATTAAAATTTCCAAATTTTAATAATTTTGCTTAAAAATAAGGATTTATGAAAAAAAATAATTTTTTATAGAAAAATAATATAATACAGTCCTTTAAAATTTTAATTTAATTTACTTCACTACATGGTTAAAATAAATATAACAATAGAATTCAGTAATTAAATATTATTCACCGTATTAAATTTATAATTCTATATTTTATAAAAACAATATGAAACATTCAATATGAGAAAACTTATTTCCCTAAATCCATAATTATACATTATTATCAAATTATCCTTTGTTTTTACTTAACATTAACATGCTATTATTTTCATACCTAGGTTCTCCCAAATGACAACAATAAATATTATTTTATTTATTAATTATATATTATACAAAAATTGTAAATATAATGTATTTTAATTGATACAAGTTCAGTAGGATAAAAATACATGTGACTAGTATGATTAGAAGATAAAAAATATGATGCATCAGTTTAACTATGAATATGACTTCTGTCAAGATCACTATAATTATAATACATAATATTTTCAACCATATTATAATTTTTTTGATCATATATGGATAGAAATTACATAATTTTAGGTGAATGATATGAGTCTTATTTAAGGGTATATATTTGGTACTATAAAATATGCTCATAGATATATGTCTTGTTTTCATTTGTAAACCCCTAATTAGTATATTAATATGATTTTTGTAATTTTATATTAACCAATATGAATAAATAGTAAATAAATATTTCAAAATAATTAAATATGTAATAAAAACACAATGAATAATTATTTAAGGTAATTATTATAATTTTTTATTTTATATGACTAAATTAAAATAATTATTTTTATTAATACAATGCACCAGTATTTATGAACCATTGGTATCATGTATTAATTTTTATTATCCATAAATATAATTGTATAATTATTGAATCATCACCCTTTAAACCATACGTTAGTTTTACCCATTTATTCTAGAAATTGAACAATTAATAAAATTTCCCACCACTTAATTTTTAGCACATTATCTAACATCAATTTTTAAATAATATAAAATTCTTCCAAATACTATGATTCAAATGATTTAAATTAAACATAAAAATCCCTCTAAAATGTAATTGCTTCATTATTATTTTCAAAATTGTATCCTATATGATTAATACTTTAATTAAAAATATCGATTATAATTTTCTTTTCATTGTTAATTGTATCTAATTCAGTCAAATTTGATTGTTATTCTTATATATCCCCTTTATTATCAAAAACAATCATTTATTTTGTGATTTTATCCCCAATTTGTTTTTCATAATAAAATTATTTTTTAATATTCATAAAATGATTTATTTTATCTAAAATTGAATATATATATATATATTTATCATTAGAAGAACTATAAATACTTAATATATGACAAAATAATACTTTATTTTGATCTTTATCTCAAAGGATGGAATGGATACTTTTAAGCTCACTTCATTGTTGAATACATGATATAAAATGTATATTTTCCTCACCATCTTAAAAATGGAAATTAATAATTTCATACACATTATATTTAAGTCACATACCATGAAACTAAATATATATTTCATTCCAAGACACGGAATTTTATTGATGTGGAAACATAATTTATCAATTTTTTTGTCAAATTCAAAATCATTTCCATATTACATCAAATGAAAAAATAGAAAATTTCTACAACCACTCCACGTGTAAAAAAATCCCTTGTAATTTTAATTTAAATATTATATTCTCTATAATACTAGGAAAGGCCATATAAAAGAAAATAATCTAACCATTTATTCAAAAGAAGGAAAAAGTACATCAGAGCGGTGGATGGGGTCAAACAAATAGAAATACCCTCAACCACCCAGAACAGTTCTAATGATCATAGTACGACTTATCATTTCCTTAACCAGAGTGACCAGAAGACTCCCACTTAGATTTAGAATTATCATGAATTAAGACTTTCATGATATTTGTATCCACTACTTTAGGAGACAGTCTTGTCCACACAGTTAGGTGAATATTAGAATAATCCTTATGTGGTCTCCTATTTTAGGGGACAGAGGTGAACTCTCCATCAGTAATCTTCAACACACCACATAAGATTGTGTCCATATTATAAGTGTTCCCACCATTTCCCAATACTCTAATTGGGGTATCCACCTTCTCATTTTCATCCTCAAAAACATTTCCACATTTCTCAAGTGATTCAAGTACCTAAAATAGAATTTTTAATTCTTGATGGAAATCAATAGGTTGTTGCACATCATTCTGACTGGAGACATCAACCTGGGAGGTATCTAGGGTTATGAATCAAGCAGTACATATGTGGGTGTCTGCAACTGGTGTAACCAGTTTAACCTTATCAAACCGAGTATTAGAGTGGCCTTTATGAGCCTCCATCGGAGATAAATCAACTAGAAACCCTTTTATGGTGTCAGATTTCCCATTAATTGTCACATCAACAACATTGGGAATTATCCTATTTAATGAACTACCACCATGATCAGTATTATTTGAAAATTTCGATTTCTTAAACTTGGAATTCCAATGACAGAGAGAGGTTGAATGAACTAACACAACACATTTCTCACAAGAAACATTATTTTGGCATAATGCTAATGAGTAACCAACAACAATACATTCATTGCAGAAAATAGGTTTTTTTTCACACTCAATGTCAATTTGAATGTTTCCAAAAGGGTAGAAAGAGATACCTTGTCAATAATAGTGGAGATAAGATGAAACTCCACCAATATCCTAGAAATGCGACCAAACCGAACATCTTCGGTTTTTTATCATGCCGAATCGGAGTCCCAATTGAAATGTCAATATCATACTAAATTATATAATATGAGAGGAACCAATTTTGTCCATGAATACGAATCCAGAACTGAGAAAAGGTATTTCTTGTACGTGAATAATTGAAATCCAAATACAATTCATGAAAATGAGGCTGGAAAGGTTTCATATATAGGGTTCTTATGATCCATGCTCAATGATTTAAATCAACAGATGGAAGAAGTCAATGAACAAATAATCAGCCAAGAGAAACAAATTTCCAGTTATAGAAACCCCACAATGGTGAGATTTTATGAATACAATCATCAAGTTTCCATGGATTTGATCATCTGGGAAGAACAATACGTGAATCAAAGTGATTTTACCAAATGGAATTCTCTTAGAAAGCACTGTAGGGCTGGCTTTAATTTTTGTGAATGAACCATTACAAATAATTATACTTGAACACGAGTCCTTGAACATCACCAACGAACCAGCTTCATCTGGATTCAACCCTGGAGTTGATTTCCCCACCACACCAGAGTTAAAAATAGGATTATCAACACTATAGGTCGGATCCCGCCGCAAAACGTCAGTCATATCTGTAACAACACCCAGATAATTTGATGTCCATGAATCACAGCACTACAGGGGTGTATTCAAAGACGCAATGGATCACTATATATGGTCCAGAGATATGACCCAACGACCCTACACTAATTGAATTTCTATCAAGAAAGTCAGCTTCACCATAGATGTATGTTTTCAAACATCGATGGAAGAACAAGGGTTGCAATAATAAATATAATCATGAGGGCCAGGAGCAGACGTCGAGGATAGGATCATCGATGCCACACTGCCGAAAGAAGTGAGTCGATTTATGTAGATGAAAAACGAAATCACCATGGAAATCCCTAAATTCCATAATGGTGGAAGGGTACTCCCACAGCTCATAGCACCATTTCTATCATACATGTTTTTGGGTAATGTGGTATTGGGGTGGCCTCCACTATTGTGCTACACACATCCCCGGCAAGGCCCAAGGTGGCCAAGCCTTGGGCTATGGCTAGTTCCTAATGGGGAATAGGGTCCCACAAGAGGTTTGTAAGCATATAGTGCATGTTTCCTTTTGAGGACATGAACCCAGAACCATGGGGTCAGAACACAACCACCTTTAACCTACTCACCCATGTCGTGTGGGCTAAACCAGTTGATGGGAAACGACCTATTGGGGTGGCCTCCCCACCTGCGCACCACACATCACCCACAAGGCCCAAAGTGGCCAACCCATTGTCTTAGTCAAGTTCCAAATGAGGTATACGGTTCCAAAAGAGCATTTTTATCATATAGTGTGTGTTTCCTTGTGAGGGCTTGAACCCAAAACATTGGGGTAAGGACGCCACAACTGTTAACCAACTCATCATTGCCTTGTGGGAAAACATACAATGTGTGTTGTTGGGGAACAAGGTATTGGGGTGGCCTCCCCACATGTGTACCGCACATCCCCAATGAGGCCCAAGGTGGCCAACCGATAAGCTTAGTCCAGTTTCCAATGAGGTAGAGGGGCCCACAATAAGTTTGTTTTCACATATTGTGGTTTTCCTTGCGAGGACTCGAACCCAGAACTGTGGGGTCAAGACGCCCCCACCTTTAACCTACTCACATGTACCCCATGAACTAAAACACGTTGTTGGGTAATGAGGTATTAGGGTGGCCTCCCCACTTGTGTGCCGCACATCCCTAGTGAGGCCCAAGGTGGTCAAAACATGGGATTACTATAGTTCCAATTGAGGTAGAGGGGCACATGAGAGGTTTGATAGCATATAGTGCATGTTGACTTGTGAGGATTTGAACCCAGAACCTCAGGGGGAGGACGCTAACACCTTTAACCAACTCACTCATTCCCCCACAGACAATGATATTTCCTATAATATTCAACAAATATAATTAGAATTTATTATTTCTCATGTTTTCTATATATAATACATTGTGACTAATGATTAAATTTTCCATTGCGTTAAAGTATATTTATAGTACCCAAATATTTTAAGAATTATTATTTTTCAAATAAATTTATTTTTTTATATTTTTCAATTCATGAAACAACCTATTTATCTTTAAATATATGTCAAATTGATATTGTATTTTATTACATGAAATACTTAGTTCATCTGGTGTTACACACAACAAAAATTTGACACAGAATATTCCATACTTTTTGAATAATATTGTTTTATATGTTAGTTATCCACTAGCCTTTGTTATGGTAGGTATGAATTAGATTAAATTTAATTTCTTAATATATGGTTTTAAAATGTATATAAAATTATTATGTTGATGTGAATATAATTATAAGGGTATATAAAAACTATTCAACAAAATGAAAATATTCTTATCAGAACCTGTTTTATGAAAATATTGGGATTACAACAATTAATTATATAAATAAATTTTTGTGGATGATCTTATTGAGAATTATATTTAATTTATTCAATAAAAAAATTTCCATTAATATTATTTTCTATTCAATATATCATATACGAATATATCAAAATCTATGCAATAATGTTTATTTTTATGAAACGATTTTCTATTTCCTTTTGTAAACATAACTTAAAATATATTTCTTTCGAGTTTTAGAAAATGTATCCTAATAATGTATTTAAATTTTTAAAACATAATTTCGAAATCATATTTTACTGATTTTTTATAATATTTTAGCAGATAATTTTTTATATGTATACTGATAAATACTTGTTTTTACTATGTGTTTTTATTTTTTTAATATATTTAAAATAATAAATGTTTTTTTATTAATTTTTGAAATAAAATTTATTCAAATATGTACATATATAAAAAAAATTATTTTATTTTAAATAATTTAATAATGAATTTAAATATATTTATTTTTAATCATTCGATCAGTTTGACTTTGGAAAAAGATTTATCATCGGGTTTGATGACTAATTTAAAATTATTATTTCCCCATTTATTTACTGTAACATGGAGTAGTTGATTTTTTATTTTTAATAATCAAAATTTATAACATTTAATAAAGTCAAAATAATTGTTTTACCATAATTAACAGTAAAAAACTGGGAAAAATTAAAATGGGTTTACCATATGTTAAATGAAATTGATAAGGGGAACAATTATTAAAAATATTTTCCATGAAAATTTAATGGACATATTTAGACATAAAATAATATATATTCTATAATTTCTTTTTTTTGATAAGTATTCCATGTGAAAACTTTGGGTACAGTTTTTCCTTTTAAAAAATTAAAATTCTGCCACTCACAACACATATAAAAGGACTCCCATATCCTCTATTCTTAACACCTCCAAAACCATTTGGTTTATCCAAAACCAATCCAAGTAACTAAATTAATTTCCTACACTAATATTTGAATCAATATTTTTATTATAAATCAAATCTATTATTCATTCATGTAGAATGAAAATGTATTTATCCGAAGAAGACAAAACATTAGTACCAAAGAATTTAATTTTATTTCGTCCTCAAAACACTAAAATTTATATTTAATTAAGATGATAAAAAAAGAATATTTAATATAATAATTTATTATTATATTAATTTTATATCCTAAAAAATTATTTATATCAATAAAATTTGATATAAATCAGCATTCATGTGTGTGGAGGACTACCACCTCATAATTCAAATTTAATTGTTTTTAATCACCACAAATCATGGATGGATATAACAAAAGAATTGATTTATTTATATTAAGTATATGATATTATTATGAGAATATAATTATAATAAAACAAAAAAATGTTTACCTCTTTAGTTTTGGGAAAACTGTAACATCTCACATCTCTATTGTGGACTGCCGCCTCATTAACCGATGTGATGTGTTTTTCATTTTTGTTTTACAAGGTTGGTAGTAAAGATAGATTAAATTAATAAATAGTATATGACTAATATAATAATAATTTATTAAATATTATATGAAATCTAAATTCTTACATTTTATTCTATTGGTAATACAATACTGGCATTTCTGTGTTCGGTGGTGAAACACATTCTTAAGCGATGTGATTTGTTTTTCACTGAAAATTAGAATAGATGGTAATATTTTTAAAATTAAATATTACATGATACTTATCTGAAATATAAATTTTTATCATCTGATAATTTATTATTTAAAATTCCATAATTATATTCATCAATAAAATGGTAACCACATTCATGCATATGTATGGCCTTCTAGATCAATATATGATGTATTTTATTTTTTATCTTTAACTTCTGCTCATTAATTAATATATATATATATATATATATTATAATAATATCATATTTAATATTATTTATATTATGGAACCATGATGAAGTTTATCAGTCCAATGAAATCAAAAAAATCAAATGAAAAAAATGAATGAGTTATTACCTGACACATATTTTCCCAAAAACATTTATTATAAGTGTTATAAAAGGTCATAAATAACTGATAATTGTGTAATATTTGTATTTAATTTTATTCAAAATATTTATATTAACCACATATATATATTATAAATGGCGTCTAAAATGTATGATGAATTCCAAGACATAAGGTAATGGTTTTTCGTCTCACTTTTATTTTTAGAGGGAAAAATTCCACATAAACCATGTGTTTATTTTATCTGGTGTTTATAAAAAGAAAAAATTATTTTAAAAATGCAATATAGTAATATAAATGGAATTATATATCAATTAAATATCTATATTAAATGGGGTTTTTAGTTTCAATGTAACAAATTCATTACACGATTTCTATATCAATTTTTCTTCTTTGGGACATTTGTTATATAACCCACCAGTCTTATTTTATAAGGCATGTATAAAACCCCCATTAAATGTAATATCAGGAATTTATTTTTTATCATGACATTATATATTTCATTTAAAAGTAATATTTCAATTGGATAATGATTCAAATATACCAATGAGTTAACGGTTTTAAAATACAATTTCGTTATTTATTAGGATTGTTAATATTTATTCTTCTAATGATGATATCATATGATTAATATATCAATAAGATTATGAAATTTATTATAAAATATTTATTTCATGATTATAAAAGTTTTAATTTCATTATACCTGTTTTATGTATTCAAGAGATTAAAATAATGTTTAAAAAAATCATTTTCATTTATCTAATTGGTCGAAAATTAATTTTTTTTCCTAAAAATCATTTATAAACATTTTATCAATAATGGTTTTTTAATATGTGAAAATTATTTATTAAAGAAATTTTTACACATTATAGAATTTTTATCAAATGTTTTAAATGGAATAGTGATTTTGTTTTAAAAAATACATATTTGGTTATTACTAAAAATGTGACATTAATCCTTATTTTAACATGTACAACATGAAAACAATTATATAGTAATTATGACCATTATCTTATTTAAAAATTAATTTATAAATTTTCATGGTTATTTTCAATGAAAATTATTATTAAAATGTCTTATATTTTGAGATATTTTTTTTCAAATCTAGAATTTTGTTTTTGTCAAGATGTGTTTTAATGGATTATTAAATAAAACATTAACTATTTTATTATTATTTTAAATGATATAGATTTACATTATATATTATTATTTAATAACTTTTTAATTTTATTATAAAAATTTGTTATTTTCCACTAGAAATGTTGAGTCGATCTTCCAAAATAATTTACTCTTTTAATTGAATTCCATTAATGATGCATATTATTTACTAGGATATGAACCAAATATAAGATTATTTTTATTTCTGTAAATGGATTTTGTTTATAAGGAAATTATTTTTATGAAACCTTTATCTCTTATTTGGTTAATAACAATATTAAATGATAATGAAACATACTTATTTTCTTAATTTTTATGTGTGATTATTTTTTGAAATTATTATAGAAACCGTTTAATTTTTAAATGTTTTCTTCTGGTGATATTTTATTGAGACCCATTAAATTTAAATTGGTCAGATATTATAAATTTTTTTGATCTTTTGGAACACAAATTTAATATATTCACAATTTGTGTGGTTTTATTTATATCTCTATTTGATGCATCAGGTGATTATTGATGTCTCATGATATTAATAATACTATAATGTATAGTGAACCCATTTAAATAAGGGCTTCATCCACTATTATAGTCTTAGGATGGATCCATGTCTACCAAGATGGTTTGGAGTGTGAAACTATTCCACTATTATTGTTTTCAAAAATGCAACATGACTTTTAAGGAAATGATTTTTAATTGTTGCATGTATTTGACAATTCATTGTCTCAAGTTAATGTTATTCTCTCATGTATCAATTTCATTAATTTTTTATGATTCATATCTTATTAATTTCTAATATGTATTCCATGAAGCATTATTTTGATACATGATGTGTTGGGTATCATTTTCAAATGTTATTCTCATGTTCTCATAACCCTACTAATTTCATATGTCTATATCAACATTATTTACCATTATTTAAAATTTGAGTTCAACCTTTCATTGGTATCCTTTCCCCAGGTTATGATGAATGGAATTTTATAATGCATGTTAAATAAAAAATATATTTATGAAGAAAATAGTCGGAGTTTATGTATCTCACATATATGCCTTTTTTATGTGTTACATTATCTGTAGGAAATATAACCTTATTATTTATAGTTTTTTTGTAATGTAATGATTATAAATGTAAATAGTTTTAATATATATGAATGAAAAGTTTATATCAATATAGTTGGTATTAATGTTAATTTTTAGTTAACCTATAGAAAATAGGATTATAAAATAATATTAAGATCTATATGGATATTTAAAATGGTTATTCAATGTAATGGAAAATATATTAGACATTTTCTAAAGGATATATTTATCTTTTTCCACTTAATTATATACATTTGTGGAAACTAAAAGATGATGTGGTGATAGAAAAAAGGTACATATGGGTAATAAGATAAATCAGTTTTCATTAAGATGAACTCGATCATCTCGTAGTGAATTAAAACAAGACATTCTATGCATCAAGGTTGACATTCATGAGGTTTATTTTTTGGATATTGACTCATTATTAATGAGCCATCATGAATTAATTTAATAATAAGAGTGAATATAATATGTCAAACCTAATATTTCATTAACTAATAATAATGTTTCATTGTTTAGACATCTATTAAATTATTTTATCATGATTATGTGTCTTAACAAAATTAATATTGTTACTCATACTGTGATATTTTCTTTTAGTAACAGAAGGAATGATAATGAACTACAATAATGTTCAATTTTTTAAATAACATGTTCCTGATAAAAAAAATGCCTGGATGAATTTTTTAAAGGATATTTTTATTATTCCTAATCACATATAATGATATATGGTTAATAGTGTGAACCAAAAACAACTCTTAGACTAACTAAAGTTTTCAATAATAAATATTATCGAGAGTTCAAGTGGTGAAGACTAGATATGGAGTAAGATTTGATTTCATATATTCTAGAATGATGCAATATAAACTCTAAGGAATATATTAAATGAAAAAGAATAAGTGTTATATGTGGATAAGAATGGTACAAATTAAGATATTTGTAATAAAATATTAATGATTCGTTTAATTAAATATTTTAGAATAATTGTATATGTAAGGGATCTTTAATGGTTGAATGAAATAAATGTGGTACGTATGGAAATTAAATGAATTGATATTTTAGGTGAATATCAGGTGTACAATTATTATGGTGGTATAGGTAATGGAAGTACTGCTTAAAATAAAATGACCAAAAATGGCATATGAAATGAATGAGGTATAAGAAAGTAAGATGATTAAATAAAGTTAATGTATTAATTTGTAAGTATAATGGATTATGCATTTATATATTAGAATTAAATATTTATAAAATACATATGGATGTTTTATTAAAATAATTATGTATTATTATGTATATTTTGATTTGTAATGATAACCTTGAATAATGATTTGATATAAAGTTTGTATTATATGGAAAACACAGGAATATTGGTGGTTTTTTCTTAATATGTTACTAAATTTTATAAAATGTTGTTTTATTTAAATATATAGATTATTGATATCGATAATGTAATTTTAATATTATTTAAATCATCATAAATTATGAAATTATTTTTAGACAATGTGGGTATGTATATAATAGATAAAGTTTATATCGTTATTGGATATTTTGAATAAATTAATCAGTATGTTTTTTATTCATGGGATAAATTTGAGTTAATGATTCTGTTATTTTTTTATGTAATGATGGGTTTTACCAATCATGGGAAGTATATTTTACCATGGAATCCAGAAAATTCGAATGTTACCATAAATATATACTTAATTGATTTTGGAGGAATAATGTGATGTTTAATTTTGGATATTCAGTGAAATTATTTATGAAATATAAATATTAAAAATAATTTATAGATAACCATCTTTATAATGGCTTATTTTTTACATTAGGTGAGGTTTTAATGATTTACTTATTACATCATCAATTAATAATTTTTGTATATTTGATAAATTATGGTAACCAATTCTCTATAATTATAATAGTGATAGAATTAATGAATTATAATTATATTATGCTTCTTTTGATCAGTTAGTGCTTTAATAATAAAAAAATCATCATAACTTATTAGAGTAATTGATGATATATAAATTGATAAAATAACTTCTAAGGATGAGGTAGTTCTTATGAAATTGAATGATATCAAAAAATTATATCTTCTGATAAATATTTGAATGATTTTTGAAAAAAATGCCAAATATAATATTTCCCTATTAAGTTCAATATTAATGATATGAATGACCGTTTGAAATATTTTTATTTTATTTTTTTAGTTTTTTAATTTTTTTCCCATTTGATAATTTGAGCTAACATATATGTACTTTATGAGAAACTATATTCAAGGTATTGAATATAAAAATAATCCTCATTGCTTCATGATTTCTCTTCGACATGACAATGTATATAATTATTTCATTAGGGAAATTATCGCACTGAATGATTATATGGATTACTTGATATGATGAGGACCTATAATTTACATTATAGTATTATTATACATAAACATATTCTTTATTCCAATGGTATCATATTAGGGATAGAAAAGATATAGATATCAAGTGCGGAGACTCAAAGTAATCTGAGGTTTTTTCTAATGGTGTACTCCCTTAGTAATATTCAGTTTATAATATTTTAAGAACAATACCATCTAGTATAGAATCCCCATTTATATGTGTCATTGGATGTTAAACTATTCTAATGTTTGTATTGATCTTTATAACTATATAATATTATTAATTTATTTATAACTTTAATACATATTGGTTTGTATAAAAATTTGAGAACATTTTTTGATGGTGAGGTAGGATATATTATGTCCCCAATGAGTAATAATTTATTAATGAATAATGATATAAATTATTTCCCCTTCTTTTTTTCAATAGAAGCTGATATCTCATCCAAATTGATGAAAATAATATAGAATAATGATCTACAAAGCCCTAGTGTTTAAAAAGAATTTTTGATTTCTAGACATGCAAATAGACATAAAGAACATAGGGTGATGGAGCTGACATGAACCATTTTTTATTAGATTTATCATCATAATGTGATTATTTTACACAGTGAGAATCTATATGAGGTATAATTTCTTTGAGCCATTAACTCCTTTCTGTATTGGTTCCATGGTGGGTTTCATGATGAATAACACATACTTTAATATTCTTCGCTTAATGCCACTAAAAAATAGGGCTATATGGACACACAATATGTGCATCAAGAATCCTATTTCTACTCATTATGGCTCTGAGAACGATTAGAACAAATATCCCCATAGTTTATTAATCATAATGTAATAGTCATGTGATTGCACAATGTACAAAGAAATTGCATATTTTCTGTCATTAGATATTTAAATGAATTATATATCAGGAGAATATTTAATAAAAATTTACATTTAATTTAGTGGATAAAATAATATTTTATTTATTTTAAAATATTGTAATGATGTTTATTTTTTAAATATATAGTCATTTTTTCGGGGATGATAAATATTATGGAAGAATTGTGGAATGATTTTAATGGTCTAGTGGGAAATAAAATATAAGGAATATAATTTCATTAAACAATATTTAATTTATGTAACCATTTTAGAAAATATAATTGAATAATAATTGTTTTATTATAATGGAAAACTCATTCGACAAGTTTTAAATAAATATTATAGGTATTTTTTTAAAATATATATTTTTTCACTAGTGGTATATAAACCCTTGATTATCAAATTTCTAAAGAGAGAATTTTGTTGTGCACTATGAAATATGGATAATCAACTCAAATATATATTGTGACCCCTTTTTATTAATGATATGAATAACGGAGATGGATATTCCACGTCCATCCACTCTCGAGTCATGAGATATCAACTAGAATCAGCTGGAATTGATTTTTGATGCCATAAATGAAGAATGACTCAAGTGATAGAATTTATTGTGCTATCATATGGACATTCCTACACTGATAATTCAATATCTGGGGGAAAATGTGTATCAACTCAAGAATGTGTCTATTTTTGTTTCTGAAAATATAATTATGTTACAAAGAATATATATTTTGAGATAAATAAATTTATAAATAATTTTTCTTTGGAGAATTATTTAATTACATGTATTAAATATTAAAAAATATGTATTGATCTTAGGATATAGTTTTGTAATATTATCCATTATATGTATTCAATGGTTTAATTATGACCATCACTCCATCTATCATAGCATAAATAATAGTTTAATCATCGATATTGAAAAAAATATATGTAATGAATGACCGATTATAAGTTTCCATGGTCAATAAAAGCGTCAATTTGTATCATATGGGGTCACATAATTATTTATAATTATTAAATGATCATTGTTTTATTTACAAACATGTAATTGGTTTATATTCTAGATTAATTAAACATTAATTATAATTTCAATATTTTATTCGTTGAATTCATTTCTCATAAATACCATTAAATCGATTAATTGTTTGAATGAAATAAATTCTACTATGTAATTTAGATGTTTTATGAAATTTTATTTGATAAAAAGGGAGTAAACAAATTGTAACCTTGAGGTACATGTCATGTACTACTATTTATTACACTGATTTTTTATTCAATAATTCGTAAAATTTGAATTTATTACACATCATGAATTTATAAATATATCATATGTTTATCAGGATATCCTGGTGCATGGTCATTCAGTGTACATGAATTGTGTCTTACATATATTTATTGTAGTCTTTATGCCATCTGTGGGCCATGTGTCTTCATTTATGGCCTACAAGACTTGTGAACCTGAATCTCAGAGGCTGAACAATGATTAATCCACATACAAAATGTGTACACCAAATTATAATGTTGAATAGCGACTCACTAATATACTAGGAATGTGATGTGGACGGAATATAAGAAAACATAGATGAATTACAACAACATTGTACATGTCGTATATTATTACCAAATTGAAATGAAATAAATTTAATTTTTATTCTGTGACAACCATTTCAAAATGTACTTTCCTATTTTCATTAACTAGATAAGAAAATCTATGTGATTGGTTTTAATATATATATTTGTTGAATTAATTTTTTTCACAATGATCTGTAATATATATCATGTATGATTCACATTACAGTTATCACTCTATATGCATTAAAGCCTAAAAAGTGATGGACAATAATGTAATGTGTGTAATTACTATATTTATATTACACATGTTTCAAGAGTTAATATATTACAATTATAATTCATTTTGGGTGGTTATTATAGTTAATCACCATGATTCTTGCAGCGTACAATTTTCATTTTATATAATTAAATTTTTAAAGATTTTGTTTCATTGATTAAAATTATGAATGATGATAATCTCATTCAAATTAATTTGAGAATTACAAAAAAAATTAATTTATTATTAATGAAGATGAGTAATTGATTGGGTAATGATTTATTTTAACTATAGATAATAATATAATGTAAATTTCCATAATAGAGTAATTGGCGAATTAAAATGAATAATCATGAGATTATACCAGACATTTTTATGTGATTGATTTTATTAAATTTGTTAATAATTTATTTTGTTGGCTTGTGTTCCATATATCCTATTAGAATGTTAGGTATTTTTTCCATTATTATCATTTAAGTGAAACTATTACCTTCACCATATTGTTATTAAAATAATATGTAATGGATGGAGCTCCCATGTTAGTGGAGGAAACATATGTTTTGAGTTATTATGAAACCAATCCATGTGAGAGACATAGGTGGGAAAGTGGACCACTAAAACAAGAACCATAAAGGGTTCATGGTTTTAATCACCAATGTCAATGATTAGCTTACAACCATCTCGATAAAATATTAATAACAAAAGTCTATTGATAACTATGAATTATAATTATATTTTTGTGATGTTTTATTTTTGATTATTTTTGAATTATTTTAATTCATTGTATTAATTGACTAAGCGAAAAAATGAAGTATAGAACTAAAATAAAGTTTGCCATCAGAAAATATTACAAAATACATTGTTAATAGTTATATAAATCCAGTTAATATTAAATATATTTTTATTGTGATAATAATTAGATATTTACATATTAAAGCTAAAATCCCTCAATTTTATATATTTATTTGGTATAACTTACCTCAAATTTAGTTAAAATTGAACCATATTTAATGTGAATGACCATCCAATGTTAAGGTTCTTCCAATCATCAGGAAGTATAACATCAATTTATGGGTTGACATAACATAGTTCACAAAAAGTGTTGAATAACATATAGAGACATGTTATAACTGAGACACAATATAAAAAGAAATACAATTTAAGGATTTCACGATTGGGGATTCCACTTTAGAAATCAAGGAGGTATGATTTAATTCAGTTGTAATGTATAATATGTACATAAATTGCATAACCTACTATATTTGTGTTAATGATAATCGGAATATGATACCATATCAATAGAATGACCATGAACTTGGAAATTGAAATAAAAATGATGAGGGTAGTTTTGAATCAATAAAATAGTGTGAGAATTATACATAAAATATTTATTTATTTTTTAAATATTTTATCAAATAACATAATAAATTTGTAATCATAATATTTGTAGAAAAATAATTTTAAACTATTTCAAATATATTCCTTTGATCCATATATGATAATAATATACTTCCCACAATAATAAATTTTTACGATTGGAAAATGTGATTCGACACGTTTCTTCTCCATGAATGAAAAGTATGTGTGATGGAAGAACCTATTCAAGATGCACATGGTAATGAGGCTAGTTAATAAAAAAATTCTTTATGAGATTTTATTTTTAATAATTCAATATAATTTAAATGTTTCATGATATTATCAATGTCATTTGATCTTTGGGAGAAATAATACAAAATTGAAGTGCATATCATGATGTATAACCATTGTTATCTATTTCAAGAAAATGTAAGACTAGAGGGACATGCGATCTCCAATTCATTTTTTAATCCTAATATTTGATATTATGTGCTATATGTGACACATTTATTAAGGATTATTGGAGACATTAATCTCTTATACGTCTTAGGGATTAAATTATTTTCTGAGTTTCACACAGATCTCATACTTTCTTAACTACAAAAGACCTTGTCCAATTTTATTTGTTAATTATATCAGGTGAAATAATGTGATTTTTAATTCTGAAATTATTAAATTTATTTTCAATGTGGATAAATTGAAGGGTATGATATACCCATGGACCATATGGTGAATATGAAATGAAGGAACATAGAGAAGGTTCCCAAGAATTATAACATATCAAAATATTTTTTGAATCATTCTTATAAGAAGTGACTAAAAAAATGGATGAACAGGAAATGGGAAGTGGAAAGTAAGGAAATTTGAAGAATTACCACACCTATAAGAATGGAAAATAAATATGTTTATTTAATATCATGTGTTATCATTCATAATGTACACATATTGTATTAGATATGTATTGTGGTAAAACAATTATCCAAATGATCAAAACATGTATATTTTTAAATATTTATAAATTAGTGGGGGATTTCAGAGCTGCCAATGGTTTTAGGATGTCTTCTATGACCATTAGTGATTACTGCATTTCATTTGTAATAGGAATGATATTGGATTAAAATTATTGTTATTATATTCAACCTATTACCAAGAAGATTATTTTTGTGTCATTCTTTGATGTAGATTGTTATATTCATAGGTTGGAAAATAAAATATGATTATTTTACGAAGATTACATATTCTTTCGAAAGGAACATTTAAATAAATTTTTTATAAGAGGCATTATTGTTTGATGTGTCCCAAATTATCCCATGATCTAAATGACCATTTAGAGAGTCCCTCCACACATGTTGTTGGGTGGGGGTGAATTTTTAGATTATGGGATCTAAACCACATCTATTTGTCCTCTTCCCTAACAAAGATCTCCTTCCACCATTCCCTAAAATATCACATTGCACAAAATCAACAGATTTTTTCAATGGATTCTGATGACAAACCTACTACTCCCTCTTCATAACCCCATCACTATTTAAATGTTAGGGAACCTCATTGGTAGATATCTTTTCTCTGATATTAGAACCCAATATTTTTTTATCCAATTTCACCACAAATTTATTCTGATATTGATCAGTATAGAGTGTCTAAAAAATTTATTGGATTATATTTTCATATGTTTTATGATACATGAATGTGGTTATTTTGTACCATATATGGGTTTTTGTTCTTTATTCATGATAAAGTTGTGTTTTGTGATAATGTGTATTCCCAGTTGCATGAATATCTGTCATAGTCTATTTGTGGTATTGGGATGCTTTATATCTATTAATTGTGATGTTTTTAAGCAGTAATATTATATTGGTGATACATGTGTTTAATTAATGCTTTCGAATTCTATATATTTTTGGTTACTAATGGAAAAGGAGACAGTGGGGATATATTTTTTTAATACATGGATTTTAACAAAACAACATGTTTCAAACATATTATTATTTGATTAATTGATTTGAAGGGTGGTATGGCGGTTGCCTCTATAGCTAAATTTTGTCGATGTATTTGGAATATTGAACTAGAACATGATGGATGTCTGTGAAACATGTTATTTATATATTAAAATGTGTAAACTCCTATAACTATCAATATTGAGGAACTAGAATATAATTATGGTTATAAGGATAATATGATTTCATTGAAATTAGATAAGGGAGTGGAAACAATAATTATATCTAATGGACATAGCAGGGACTAGGTTAATGTCACATTGAGGCCACAGTAGAGAATGACTAGTCAATGTATTAAGGTGAGTATTCATTAATGGGAAACATAGGTTGAATATTTGGAAGTTGATCAACGATATGTGATATAAGTAAACATCAAAACCAGAGCAGTAATGATGAGCCAATCTTATGCTTATATATTTTATGTTTATGATTAAATGGATAGGGTTTCTATCCATTTCTCAGGGGTCTTTAATGATGAAGGGAATGGGGGGTTCTTGATAATTTTATGAGGACAATCAGTGGAAAAAATAAAGGTATTTCAAGAGGTAAATTGTTCTAAAAAATGCAGACTAAAGTCCAAAAGGATTATTATCACTTACTAACGCAGATGGAATCAATGTCTTCTAAAAATGAGGGGGAGGATATTAAACCCATGCTCCATTTTCACGAAGGTAAAGATAGTTTAACTAGTCAGAATATTAATAAGATTATTGAGTGTGGTGAAATCAATGAAAAAATACAAGAATGTGGTACGATGGATGATATGAATCAGGGGGATGTGGGAGTCAATGCTATGGTGATGCTAAAAGATAATTTTGTCTAAGAATAAAATGATGTATGGAATCTCGTATTTTATTTCAATTAAGAATTGTCATAGGAGCAATATGAGTTCAAATATACATAAGAGTAATATGAACATATATTTTTGTGGACAATGTCAGAGAACATTAATAGGTAATAGTGTATATGGATCATTAAGAAAATTCACATTTTGACACATGTCCTAATTGAAAGTAAGAACAATGTAGAAGAATTTATCTAAGTTTGGGAAAAGATGGCCTATAGCATGGATGAACTCATATTGGATGACCATGATAGAGAGGGATCAACAATATAAATTAGTCTATATTGTTTAATTTTTTTTAATAGAAAAACACTTCTTTTAATAATTATAAAATTTATGTTAATTTTTATTGATTAAATTTAGTGAGCTAGAATGGATTCCATCTTTTTCCATAAAACAAATTTGAATAATAAAATTTTAATTTTTAATCAAATCAAAATACTTTTTTAATGTTTTTAGGTTTGAAAATAATTTATTTGATAAAAAAGATAATGGGTGCTGATTAAATGAATTATATAACATCCAATCATATAATCACTATATTGGGCATGTAAATAAAAATAATTTTCAATGATCTATTGAAATTCAAATTTGTACACATTTGAGGTGAAAATAGTTAATATATTTAATGTTTTTTATATTAAAAACAGCCAAATAGCCATTTGGTGTAATGGGTTAATGTTCCACAGAGGTTCTTGGATTGTAAAACACTATTTTCTGTGTACCAATACTATTAAAATATTAATTACTATATTACTACATTATAACTTTTTTAACTAATTGTGTAGTTATGCGAATATCTTCCTGATAATGTAAAAGTATGATCCCTTTGTGAAATTAAATGAATTCATGAATGACGTAGGTAATCAACATTAAAAGAAGATAAAAAATAATTTATTAGAACTAGGTGGTTAATATATTTATTATGAGTTTATAGACATTACGTGAGAGTTTGGTATTCTTTCTCATCTCACTCCACAAAACACACCATAGTGTAATGGTGTCAATTAAATGTGATGGGTACCTTAATCAATATGGTAATGTCTATGAAGTGGAAGGAAGACCTTTTATAATCCTTTTTGGGGATATAAATTGAAAAATACATAATACACATTAAATTGAGTTCCAATGAATGTTTAAAATGTAATTCACTTCATGTTATGGAGTTGAAAACCCTATTTTATCTCATAAACATGTATCGGGTTAAACTATCATTATTAAGGCCCTATCATATAACAAAAAAACACATTGATTCATGATATTTATCATTATAGGATACACTATAAAACAAAGGTATATATCCTACTCAACCCCTCATATAGGTATGTGACTGTTGCCCAGAAATATACATTTTCATATAGGTACCACATCCTAAAAAGGATACATGGAGCAAGATTGTCTTCAATGAAATTGATGTTCAAGATACACTATAGTATGTAGAGGAACATATTTTATAGATCCATGTTGATGAATTAGTTCACGAATAACAATTAATATATATGAGCACAAGAGAGGATGGATAACTATAGTTGTATGGTTTTCTAGTCAAAAAAATCGGTGACTCTCTTTTGATTGACAATAATTAACCACCACATTTAAAATATGTAATTTATAGCTTAGAAGATAGAGAATAGAACTAATCCATCAATTTTGAAATGGATTCCATATATCAAAATAGTGATTGGATTCTGGGAAATTCTCTAGATGATGTCAAACCTATAGGTAAAAATGGGTATTCAATGGGAAACATGACATAGAAGGTAAAATAATATCCAAAAAAGATATGTAAATGGAAAAAGTATCAAAATATTTCCAATAAATTGGATTTTACAAAAACAATATATATATATATATATATATATATTTTGATATAAATATTTTTATAATTATAATATCATAATAAGAATATATAAATAATGAATACATTTACTATATTTATATTTATATTTATTCATTTAATATATATAGATATATATAGATATAATTATATAATCATATGAATATATATAATTTTAAAAAAATAGATATAAATATATTATCTAATATTTTTATAAATGATGATGAGTCTCAAATTCATATCTCGAATGAATCATGTCTCGAAGGAATCTAGGGCTCGATCAAATCCATGGTTTCTAAATCTATCAATTTATCTCAGATTAATCAACTCTTTAATAAGATATATGTTATTTTATCATCTTCTTCTCGTGTTGAATTCATATTTTATTTCCACATAAGCTGATTTAAATATATAAATTTTTAATCTCTTATTTTCTTTCTTATTCAAGAAATCTACTCCGTGTTGCTGATGATTTTACATCATCTATGATAATTTAATGTATGTATATTTTTCTCTATGTTTTCAATAATTTTTTTAAATTTATTGTGTTTTTGGATTTGGATTATATAAAATTATAATTTTTATTTGGGTAAAATATGATTTAAATATTCTACTAATAAAATATTTTTATTGGATTTTATTCCAATTTTGTTCTGGTGTATTTGGCCTTCTTTTTGTCTACATTAAACTAATATATTATATTTTTGGCCAATATAATATTTATGATGGTTTTCATATAATATTTTGGTGTTATAAAATTATTTGACCATGTTTATAAAATCTATTAGAAAAATTAATGAGTTCATGAATTTTTTTATTTGAATTTTAGTTTGAAAACTTTTCATATTTTTTATTCATATCTTGTGTTATTTATTTATATAAAATGTTATAGATTAAAAACATTTGGGTTTACAGTTATATACATATTTGTTGGTGTATATATATATTAGAAACATATATGAATTCACATAAAAACGTCTGAGAATTCGTAATGAGATTTATTTATATATGCAGTTGTGTAATATAATTTGTTAATATGATTTGAAGTGAATTTTTCAATTTATGATACATTGATAAATTATTTTTCTTTTAGAGGATTTTAAAAAATAATATTTAATGTTTTTATTTTATATATAATTTCTGTAAAGATTTTAATTTTTTTTATATGGAAACAAGAGAAATGATTGATTTTCTAGTGAGATTAATAATTTATTTTAAAAAGGAGTGACAGTTCATGTTATGTTCATAATTATGGGTTTCTAATGTTAATGGAATGGATATTATATTTGTTGATTGTTTTTTTGTTTTCAAATGGGTGACTGTAGGTATGATGTTGAATAGATGTGTACTACTTTATCTTATACTATGAATTAACATAGGGTCATTTTTAGTTTCCTTAAGTTGCTCATGTTAGATTATTTATTTGGTCACATAAGTGACTAGTATTATATGAGGAGGTTAGTAATCATTAAATCCCAAATTCAATTCTCCTCCCGATGTGTTGTGGCATATAAATATGATAATATATATATATATATAATTACAAACATTATCTTTTAATGAAGATTCTCTTCATTTCCCTTATATAATTTGATTTAGTATTGGATGATGGAATTGGGCATATGGATCTGTTTTCTCTCTGTGCTAAGAAAAATTTGGGTGCCACTCAAAAAGTCGATGGAGGTAAGAAGAGTTTTTTGGAGGCTGTCAAGAACACAGGATATGTATTTTTCTTGATTGTCATGCGGCGTCTATGGGAAGGATCATAAGGAAAGGGTGCACTGGGCATGTTTTTACGAATCAAAATGTGATAAAGGAGAGAAAAATGCTTTTCAAATCCTTGATAATTTCATGAGTGGTGGTTCCTAAGTGGGGAGAAGTAATGGAAATTGTGTTACCTCGCCGTAAGGATTTTGGAAAATTGGGGGTTTGCAGATTGGAAAATGACTGCAATGGGCCGTGGTTTTTATCATAACATATTCCTATCAGATGAAATCAAAATATGAACTTGAATATTTGGATCGGTCCCGTTGCGGCCTGGGTTTCTTCGCATTCATGAATGAGATTGAAATTTTGATCCCAATGCTGTCAGAAATACCTTTTCCTAGTTCTAGATTCGGTTATGTAATCTGAACTACTTTAATTGGCATCTACAAATTCATTGGGATATTGCTTCATCTGTTAGAAACCCGATTTGGATTGATCGGAAAAAGGAGAACCCTTCTTTTGGACATTATGCATGAATTCATGCTGAAGTGGATATACAAACAACTTTGATTGAAGAGGTAGTGTTAACTACTCAGGACGATTCCATTACTTTAAGAATTCAGTATGAATGGAAACCTATGTTCTACACCCACTGTCACTTTTTTGGGCATATGATCTCGGAATGTAACAAGAATAAAACATGCAATTTCTGTTACATTTGAGGACATGATGAGGCATGTTTTATGAAATGAAATGGAAAAGGCAAGGCTACCACTGTTTCTGGTCTCAAGGATTCTAGGGAGGAACTCCCTGCTGGGCATGATAGAGTTGAAGGATCTGATGAGGCAGTTACAACACCGGTTGATCAAGTGGGCAAAGATTTGTAGTATACCCAGATTGTCACACTGCCTTCTGTTACCGCGCCAGAGGTTACAGTGTTGGAGAAGGCATTGGTCTCCTCTTCCCCTTCTCATGACACTGAGAATGCCTCAGCCTCTGTCATCACCCCTCATGATCTTCCTATTATGATTAGTGAGACGGAGGGGGTTGTGCTTCCTGATAATGATGGTGCTACGGATGATACCAAACCCTATGATCCTTCTGCACTTGGTCTTTCTACTAGCAACATGGAGGAGGCAGTGCTTTCAGATAAAGATGGTGCTACGGACGATAACAACCCCTCTGACCCTCCTTCACTTGTTCTTACTACTAATAACACGGATGAGTCGTTACTTACTGATAAAGATGGTGTTATGGAAGATAGCACCACTGCTGATCCCTCTAGGGACTTATTACAGGTCCATACAACTAAGATGGCCAAATGGATTTTTCCTGCTAGTTTTTTTCTATTCCTAATGACTTAGGTAACAAATTTTCTCCTCTTGATACTGAGGAGGGAGTCACGGATGATGAAGATCTTGATTCGGTTGATAAGGAACCAGGTTCTCCTGCATGTCCTAATAGTACTATCCATGATAAGGACATGACCAAATTATATGATGGGCCTAACACTAGGCCCCGATCGCACAAATGATGATACTATTTTGGAATTGTCAAGGGATCAAGAATGCTCCCACAGTTAGATCACGTAGGCATTTTATCATGACCAATAGACGACTGTTAATTGGAATTGCTGAACCATGAATGAAATTTGAATAATGGAGCTCCTTCAAATGGGATTCGATGGGGTATTCCTTTGTTGCAAATAATCATATTCAGTCTAGCACTGATTCCCTGTTGGTCTTAAAGCATGATAGTGTGAATTTTAGCTCAGTTTTAGCTGACTCGCAGTCGGTTAATGTTTCTTGTTGTATTGGTAATGACTCTCTTGCGGTGACTTTTGTTTACACATCAAATTTGTACATAATAATAATGGAGAAATGGAGGAATATTTACAATATCTCTAAAAATGTGGCCACCAATTGGGTTTTCCTTGGTGATTTCAACCCCGTCCTGATGCCTAAAGAGAAAATAGGTGAAACTTTTTGTCGTATTTCAACCTCAGATATGCTATGTTGTATTGATAGGTGTGGAATCACAGAGGTGACCTTCTCTAGAGCTAATTTCACCTGAATCAGAAACACTATTCATTGGAAGCAGGCAAGTAAGTTGGACAGATTTTTTGTACATGTGGATGGATGGAATTAAATGATGGATATTTTTGGGATAACCGTGTCGAGGATTCACTCTGACCATAAGCCCATTCTCATGGATATTTTCTTCAACAAGTCGAGGTCATCCTCTCTTCCTTTTAGGTTTAAAAATTCATGGGTGGTGATACCGGGATGCAGAGAAAATGTTCTTCATGCATGGGATGATGTCATCCGTGTCAGCCCTTCTCATGTCCTTTGTTGTAAGTTAAAGGATGTTAACGAATGGTTGAAGAAATGGAGTAATGAATCCTTTTCCACGTTGGATAATGATATTAGAGAGGTTGAAAATGCCCATTTAATTTGCCCGAAATATAATCTGAATGAGGAGATTCCCCCTCGAGATGAAATTCAGGCTTATGAAAATCTGGACAGTCTTTTGGACCTCAAAGGAAACATGTTTCAGAATCAATTCAACCTTAGATGGTTGAAGGAAGGGGACATGAACACAAGGATGTTTCATTGCATGAATAGTGAAAAACGTTCCAAAAAAAGTTTGAATGCAATTACTGTTGATGGCAACCTATTCTATTCTGAGAATGAGATATCGGATGTTGTGACACTCTATTTTGAGAAGTTATATTCAGATACTGGAAATGAAAACTCTGATAATATTATCAGCTGCTTTGAGCATTCTATTGAAGAAGTTCAAAACAAGAATCTTGTTGATATTCCCAGTATTAGTGAAATACATGATGCCTTATTTTCTCTGAACATTGACAGTGTGGCGGGCCCTAATGGATTTACTACCAAATTCATCATGTGTTACTGGGATATCATTAATGTGGATGTTGTGAATGATGTGAGGGAATTTTTTATGTTAGCATACATTCCCTTTGGAATGAATTATAACTTTGTGGCTTTAATTCCGAAGAAGGTTAATGCTACTGATATAAGGGATTTTAGACATGTTGTTATTGGCAATACAATGCCAAAATTAATAATTATGATCATGGCTAAAAGACAAGGAGTGATTTCTAAGGACCTCATCTCGTGTAATCGGTATGGCTTTTTTCTAGGGAGTAATATACAATGCTATCTTTACACCACCTCAGAGTGTGTGAATTTTATGAAGAGAAAGGTCAATGATGTAAATATGGCAGTGAAGATTGACATATCTATGGCTTTTGATACCATTTGATGGAGTTTTCTATTTACTATTCTCAAAATGCATGGGTTTTTATAAAAATTCATTGGGTTGATTGGTTCCATTCTTGAGAGTGATAGGCTTTCAATTATCATTAATGGGTTGCCAAGGGGTTTCGTCCAATGCTCCAGGGGAGTATGACATGGTGACCCTCTTTCTGGTATACTATTTTCCATTTTTTTAGGACTATTTATTTTGTTGCCTCACTGATTTGGCTAATTTTGGTTATTATTAGAGGATGTGTTTGGGAAGAGAGTAATGTGCCTCGTCCCACTTATTCTATGCTGATGAAATCTTTCTGTTTGGGAGATCAGATAAAGGTACCATATCTTTTATTAAGGGCATCTTTTAACACTAATAAGAGGTTACAAGGAAGTTCATTAATTGGGACAAATCATCTATCATTTTTGGTGGAGGAATTTCAACTTCAAGGAAGATAAGAATTGCTTCAAAGATTTGGGTGAAAAGAGGATTGTTTCCTTTTAATTACCTTGGGGTGCCACATTAATGGGGCAGGGAAAAGAGATGTTACTTTGATAGTATTGCATTTAGGATTACTAGTCACCTTGTAAGATGGAAGGGGAAGAGTCTGTCCCAAGATCGAAGAGTTTGTTTGGTCAATTCAGTGATAACGCCAATATTTTTTTACTATTTCTATTTATATATATGGCATATGGCTCTTATTAATGATCTAAATGGTAAATTTAGAAATATCATATGGACTGGGTCAATTCATGGAAGGAAACTTGACACTTTCTACGGGATGGACTGTATTAAACCTATAAATATGGGTGGTTTGGGAATTAATGATATAACAATCTTCAATGATATATTGACTAAAAAATTTATTTGGTAGCTCCTTTCAACAACTGATAACTCTATTGTTTTCCTTGTAAGTAGGTTTGTGAAAGAACCTGCATGCAGGAAAACCCAATTATTTATGTTCATCTGTATGGCCTACTCTTAAAAAGGAAAATACTAATCTAATGTATTGTTTTATATGTATGGTTTGAAAATAGTCAAATTTGTTCTTCTAGACTACACCCTGGATTTCCCGGACCATTGCTGATGATTTCCTTATTCCATCCTTATTGAAAAACACAACCATTTCTGATTTTATTGAGAATCAAGTTCTCACTGGAATGTTACCCGGAAATGTTCAGAATGAAGTCTCAAGGTACTACATTCATGAATGTGATACCATGGTTTGGATGCCCAATCGTTTTGGCCAATTCAACACAAGGGAGCACTATATAAGCCTTTTTGGTTCTTCTTTGAACCCTCTTCGATGGGTCGTGGTGTTTTATAAGGCGTTTATTCCTCCCGCACAATAAATCATGATCTCGAAAATCTGGAAACAAAGGCTTCCATTACAGGCCCATTTCTAGCATACTGGGATTACTCAGGCCTCAGCCTGCCTGTTCTGTTTAGAGGTGGATGAGTCAATGGAACATGTCTTTTTTTCTTGTAAATTTTCATTCAGGTTTTGGACTTACATATAGAAGGTTTTCTAATGCTCCATCAACTGCAATTCAGTTGAGTGTTTGTTGCAGTCCATTTGAAGGACTTAGTGCAGTGAGGAGGTGTTTTCCTCGATGCATTATACTGGTGCCTATATCATTTCATTCATATGGGAAGCGAAAAATGGGCTTATATTAAATAATTTTGATCCATCATTTCATGCTGTAATTTTATTCTTGCACTAGGCAATCTTGAATGCTTCTAAAGTGTAGACTGGTTTTATGAAAAATGATGTTTCTGATTTGATTTTGTTGAGATCACTTTGTGTTAATGGCAGGATGAAAAATCCAAGGATAATGAAGTATGTAAGATGGATACCACCCATCCCATGCTGGCTAAAGGTTAATGTTGATGGAGCAGCTTCTGGAGCACCAGGACCATCTGGATGTGGTGGAGTTTTTCGTACGAGACGTAGATTTGTGAAGGGATGCTTCTTTCATTACATTGGAAATGGTTATGCCATTGAAACAGAGCTGTGGGCAGTGATAAATGCAGTCAGGTATACTGTGTGATATGAATTGAATGGGTAACATATTGAGTCAGATTCATCGATTGCAGTTCAGATTATCAACTAACGATCACGAAATGTTCCATTGCGGATGTTATCAGACTGGGGTGACTGTCTTTGGCCTATGGAACAGTTATCATTGGAAGTCACTCATGTCTATCGGGAGGCTAACCAAGTTGCAGATTCCCTTTCATAGCGAGAAATTTTAGAGGTCTATTCGAGTTGGTCCTTCAATCTGCCTTAGAATTGTAATTGCATGGCCCAAGCTGATCGTGATGGGGTGTTTTTTACTCGTCATTGTAAAGCTTCTCTGTGATCCTCCATTGTGTAATCTTACTATTTTTTATTAATTTATGGGATCAATTGCGCCATTCTCCTGAATTTCGGGGTATTTAAATATATTGTCTTTAATAATAAGAATAAGATATACTAAAATTAATTTTAAGTTAATCTTTACATCTAAATTGGAAATATCCCTAATAAAATGTTATTAATTCATTTATAAATTATCATTCATTTTACAGATTGATTTTAGGAAAATATCATTGTAGTATTTTAAAAAAATATTAAAAGCATATTATATATATGTATATCAAATTATCTTTTTGATATTTGATAAATGGTATCATTAGTTTATAAAGAGGATGGTTTTGTAAAAATATTTTCACTGATATGGGGTTATGATATTATGTTATAAAAGGTAATAATGAACTATTCAAATTCTTACCATTTACCATGCTAAATTAAAATTATTCCATATGTTAAATAGACTTTACACAATAATCATAGAATACATTTTTAATATGAAAAATATCTATGATGTGTTTTCCATCTAACCCCATCAAATGTATGGAAAAAGACTAATTTAATCTTAATTAGGAAAAAATTTCATTATATATGAAACTGTTTCACCATAAAAACAATATCCCATTACTGTATATTAATTGTTATACAACTAAATTGATCTCATGATCATTGAATTTACACAACAATGTCAATATTCAACATTTGATGTAACATAATGGATAGTTACTTGCTAAAAAAACCAAATCTGATACAGTTCTCTCACCATATGTAATATATAAACTCCATTATATATCACACTATGATAATTTTTAATTAATCATATTCCCAATATCACATATGCACTCCATATAACATCTCATTATCTTTTAAAAAAAATTCCATTATCATGAATAACTATAAAACATACTTGATGTTGTTTCTTGAATAAATTTTACAACATGTGAAATAAATTATTTATAGAATATAGTGTATTATTTTGTGAATTTTTTCAATAAATGAATCTTCCCTTTATTTTATTTTGAAATAACCCATGTGAAACTCAGTATTTAGGGGTTGTACATGATAATACCTCAATTATTTAAAATTTTAAATTACTAATTTAATAAGAAAAAATTTTAATCATTTAGATATTATAAAATTATTATGGGCTGATTAATAATAATAATTATCCATATACTCGGTGTTTTAAAATATATCAATTTTTATTTCATGAAATTTTTTTTTGAAAAATAAATCATATTTTAAAATGGTAAATTTTTTTTTGAAATTAATAACATTGTGTTCCCTTCAAATATATAAAAATGGATTTGAGGTTTTGAAAATAATATAGTCATTCCAAAGTGATCTTATACAGTGTTCATCATTCAATTGAAATATTTTGACATTTATAATATGAATCAAATGATATTTGAGTAATATTTTAAAAAAAGTCACATCATTATAACCAATTTTATAGTGAAGGGGGTTCCTATCCCAATATTTTTTTTTATATTTTTCATATAGAATTTTTACAATTGTATTTCAATATGGGTTTTAAAATATCAAAAAAATAAGCATCCTTTTGAATTTTTAATATGGTTTTTAGATGATATCTGAAATTTACAAACATGTTATGGGCATTTAAAAAGTAGTAAAGAGACTTCTATCATCCTCATCATCTTGATCCCTTGAATAGTTATTATTTAATTTTTTTCATGATACTCATATACCTTCCCATATGAACATAAAAATATGTTTCATGAACTACATTTAGATGTATTCCATTCATATCGGGTATTGGATTTCATATTGCATAAATTCATAGGACAACACCTTGCATAGTGTAATTATTAGTTTTATAATTTAAACTACAAATTTCCTTAAAATAAAGGTGAAATTATTTGAAATAATAAATTTTTTAGTTCCCCAAATTTGAATTATATATAACATTAACTTTTGATAATTTATATTATATGTGTATATATATATTAATTGTCAAAAAAAATATTTTATGAACCTAAATGGAAGGATATGAATCCAAAATTGTTGCATCATAATTTTTTTGAAAAATTGTTTGAAAATGGAGTTATTATTTTATCGTTTTTTGCATCCGAGAATGAATAAAACCCCTCTCAAATCCATTTTCAATGTTTAAATAATTTATTAGTAGAAATTTTTTTCAGAAATAGTTTGATGTAGACTATATTTGTCACATTTTATATCCAATCTATATTTTCTAGACTAAACATGAAGAAAAAAATTTACATGCACACGGATTGGTATGATAAATCATTTTATGTATCATTTGATATGAATACAATTGTAAATGAATATGGATCTTGCATTGATGTAATAAAAATATAAATTTGAGATGACCTTCAATATTTTAAAAAAAATGAGAACATAAATAGTTGTTCTATGATAATATATTACATCGGTGGTACTAAATACACAACATTTTCAACTGTATTGATGTTATATAATTTTATGATGGATGGGGATGGAGTGACACTATCATTACATAAATTCTTTATCTCTTGAAAGATACGAGACCAAAATAATATGAACATCAATTTCATATATATGATTCTAAATATATTCAATGTTCAATTGGAATGATCTATAAAAAAATTTGGCATGTCCAAATTATTTCGAAGTCTTTTACAAGTACCCTGAATCACTCATTAAAATGAGTATTCCATGTTCAAATTGATGTGAAAAAAATGAATCATTTCCTTTGAATATAGTATTTAAATTACCAATTATTTCCTAGTTTATAGGACTATATTTATTTTAGGAAACTATGAGACAATTGACATAACATGTTGAAACATGAATTAATACATGAATCTATGTCGTCCAGCAAATTCTTCGTAGAGGAAGAAATTTTTTTACAAGAATACTAAATTTGTAAATGATCAATGAAAAATTAATCTTACATTATCAAAATGTTGAATAAAACCATTGGGGTTATATATTCAAATGCATAGAACATGTGATATAATGTTGGAAATGTATATATTTCCTCCATGTTTAATTATGATGTACAAATACATTATGTTGAGTTTTTTTATATATAGACCAAATAAACAGGGTAGTGATATTAATGTATATTTTACTCCATTGATATATAATTTAAAATCAATGTCAGATACAATTTGGATAATGTATGATATTCATATATGAAGAACGAATATTGAGGGCTATGTTGTACATGAATTTAAGAGACATTCCAAATTATCAGAATTTGTCAGAAAATATAACTAATTGAATTTTGGGGTTTCCAATTTGTGAACAATGAACATACTCTATATGGTTGAAACAATCAATGACGATTGTTTTATAAGATTATGATTTTTTTCCTCGATGACATAAATACCGATCCTTGACAAAAAAATTTAATGGGAGTAAAAATTAATGTTTAACAATGTCTCCACTATTGGGTGATCAATATCATGATAAAGTAAAATATATTGAATTAATTTCCATTAATATGTTTTATAAAACCCATACAAAATATGGTTGGAAGAAGATATACTGTTTTGGATTCCCTTATTTTATTTTATTTTTAAAAATATAATTTCTTGATTTGATGCATGTAGAAAAAAAATTTGATAGATTTATTAGAAAACTAGTAATTGTTCATGTCCAAACACAAAAATGAATCCAGTCTAGGTTGAATATGATTTTCATCGTGATATTAGATTTTTTGTTACTATAGAAGGGTAAATGAACGAGTTTCCATCATTTAATAGCTTACACTATATCTAGGTAGAAAAATTACAATTTTATTTTTTCATTATTGGTGATAAATATGTATAAGGGTATTTTTAAAATATCAATAATGTCAAGTTATTAATTAATTTAATGTTAAATGGACTAAAATTATACAAAATTCGGGTTTTTATGCATTATTTGATGTGCATTTCTTTCTGGGTAATTCATCATAAATGGTGTAACATTAATTAAACTAAGAATTTGTCTTTTTCTAATTTAGATGTTGTAATATTATAGACTCCATAATGTTTCCAATAAAAAAATAAGGATGTATTATCCATATTATGTGAATTCAATATGTTCTCCCCTCAATCATTATATAATATATTGGATCACCTAATAGTTTACATGGTTTAAGAAGCTCGGCAGTGTGGTCCTCCATTGTTGATAAATGAAGTCCATTGAACGGTATATGAATATTTTTGAAGGGTAGGTCATAGATTTATTATTTATAAATGGTTAAATTCAATAATAATATATTTATGAACAATTGGTTGATTTGTAAAATGATTACCTATTTGATTTTGATATCTCTTGTATCCAAAATTATTATCATTGTGGATTCCTTTTGGGTGATAAGGATTCAAGATGAGATATTAATACAATTACCATCATATTGAGAGTTCAATGACAACATTATCTCTTACATAATACTAATTATTTGATCTATAAATTAAATCCTCATAATAAATTCTAATAGATTTGAATCTAGTCTGTTTTGATGGATGGATACAAAATAAAAATAATCCACTACTTATATGATTTTTATGAGATCAAATTTAAAATTATTTGTCGGAAAATATGATTTCAATTTTTGATCGAAATATATTTGCAATACATGAGACTAAATGAAAATATTAGATCAAAAAATGTTTTTTAATAAAAGGTTATAAGTTTTATACAAAATAAATTCAAGACTAAAATATCATAAAAATTAGTGGAAATTTCAATCGAGGATGAATCTTTCATTGTGTCATCACAATCAGTTCATGCTTATACCATTGTAACAAATTTTCTATACAATAGAGGAGGAAATATAGTATTTTTACTCATGATAGTATATTTCAATACCTTAAATTTTTTAAAATTAAACTGAATTCAATGATATGTTTAATGTAATATTTTTTATATTTTACACATTTTCTTACATGATTATTATTTCTCTAATGTATTAACATAATATAAATTAAAATATTACATACTAATGCAAACAAACAATATCTTATACACATGATGATGTTATGAATCATATGGAATAATGGGTTGTAGATACTAATACTATATAATTATTATGGGATAAATATCATGTTGTTGAAAAATACAAGAATGACATAACATCACAATAATGACTAAAATTACCGAGGCATGATGTTAGGGTATAATATTTTAGGTTATATAGAATCAATGAAGCTAACCTATTGACCACAATAATTAAATTTTCATCAGTTATGTTTGGGTTACCATGAGAATTACTGTGTTGATCAACATTATTTTATGTCACAACACCCATTATGAAATTAATGAAACCCTTTCGGATGATATAATAGTAACATTACGATACACTTTATCTAATATAACAAAAAATGAAAGAATGAAAATTTTATTTCATTTTCATTATTACCTACATAGTTCATTTGTTTTAGAATATTTTATTAATACAATTTTAGTATATATCACTTGAAAATCCCATATGGGCATCTAAACTATTCTTACTATGTTTCATATTAGGGATATTAGGGGGATTGTAAATCCACAGCCACAAGTTATTTTTACAGACATTATAAAGAATAAAACATGGATGATTTCATCTGTTGTAACAATGAGAAAAAAATTTAGGAATCTTTTAGTTGATATTATATAATTTGAAATTATATATTTTATCCAATTGGACTAAATATTATAAATTTTTTAAACAAAAAAAGAAAATTGAAAATAAATAACATACATAAAAACCAATGTACACCAATCACAAATCCAAGATGTTTTATACAACACTAGAGAAGAAATTATTATTTATTTCAAATAAATAATAATAATATTATATGATATGTTTTAACATATGTTCCTTCATTTATAAAAAAAATGATGAATCAAATTTTAATGCCACTTATATCCCAATCCTTGTTATAATGTATGAGGATAATATAAATAAAAATGGTCAACTAGCAAATGAGAAAATGTTTTACATGAAAAATATGTATTCATGACATTATATAAATTTTTTATAATTTATAATAGTGTTGCATAAAAATATATAATTATATTCATATGATTTTTATATGGTTTAGTGAAATGAATCAGTAGTGACCATAAAAATAGATAAACTAAATTTTATAGATTTAATGAGGTCAGAACCATATGGTCACGTTAGAGGAATCAGATTTTTATTTCCTCCTTGTAAAAATTTGAATAATTCAAAACCACATAATGATAAATTTAATATTATAAATGGATTTCGAGAACAAATAGATACTTTCTATTTTATTATTATATGTAATGGTTTGGGAAACCATGATATAAGAAAGGATTGATATAAGGCCCCAACCATAAACCTTACATAATCTTGAGTTATCACAAGATTACACGTTGAGGATCATTTCAGGTTTAGAGTTGTATAGAATTAGACCATGAAACTTGCATTACATTCCACATTTAAACAAAGTGGTTACATAAAAGACAGTATTCATTCTTCCCAATCAACAGAAACATATTTAAAATAAAACATGCATTCTTTCTTGACACATCCTTGACACTATCATCCCATCATGTACCTTTCCCTTTACCTGTGAAAAACATTTCAAAAACTTTGGATGAGCATAAAAAGCTCAGTAAGGGATACACAAAGAATGAAAACTGTTAGTTTTTCAAACATCAAGTAAACCATGTATACTCTATCAAAGTAATACCTTCACCTTCATGAAGTAGTAAAAACTCTTTACTGAATGAAGTATCATTACTTACCATTTTGTAACCAAAGGATTACCATAGAACCCATATAAATAACACATAACATATATAATGCTAACATTGAACATAAACATACTTAAGTGGAATAACCATACGGTCAACTTCCACACATATCACTTAATTGAATAGCCATACGGCCAATTTACATACATACTTAATGGAATATCCATACGGCCGACTTACATACCCAATGCATTGGAGGTTATAACGCAACCACCCGTCCTGGTATTCACGGCACCACCCGTCATATGGTTTATCACGTAACCACCAGTCAAATGTCCAATTACCAATATAAAATCATAAAACATAAAACCAATATAAAGGAATGATAACATTTCCACATTTCAATCACAATATATCATTTAAATATATTGACATAATAGATTCCTTTATCAAAACAATTTTCAATACCAAAATACATAAAAGAGTATATGGTATTTATTTTATTTTAAAAACATTATGGCTTGTTGAGGAAACCAAAGGCCAGATAATAATCGCGGCGGAGGAAAAGGTCGTTGTCACTGCGTACGTAAAAAAAATTCCTTTTTTTCATTTAGTAAAACGCTTCGTAGGAAAATATTCTTTTTGTATAAAAGTAAAAGTCAAAGGGGTTTATACACAGTATAAAAGAACGTTGTATATAACACGAAATATGCCTTAATGAAAGGAGATTGAGACGAAGTCCCTTACAAAGATGGTATCCTTGGTTTAAGGATAAATCAATTACATAATTATGTGTGACAAAAGAATACACCAAATATCAGTGGATATTAATTGTAAAATAATCAAAGGTCATTCACACATATTCAAAGGATGACATAATCAATAACTACATGTTGAACCCAATGAAATCGAAATTGGGTTAAGAAGTTCCCTTAACAGCCTAATGGAATCACATCAAAATTTTATCTCATCACTTGGTCAAACAATTTACATCAATAAGGATATATGAGAACATATCCCAACATAACAATATGTAAATTAAAAAACCCAACCGAAGAAGTCTTTTTTTATAAAAAGAGGAGGGTGAAAGGTTCCCTTACCGACATGGGTATCTTTCAAAACATACACCCCATGAAAGAAGGACAATAAATCATTGTTTTAATTACTCATAAATGAAAGTATATTACACAAAGAGTAGAATAATGGGAAGTAAATACACCACTCAAAGTAAATTGTGGCAAATGTAGCATAAATCTCACAGGAATAAAATTGAGATGAAAAATCTCTTACAAAAACTCAGCAGCCTAACGACGCCACATAAAACTTAAAAAAATGGATTGATGAGATCAAATAGGGTATTTCATCATATTAACTAAAATTTTATAGAAAGAGGAATATAAAATAACATCCCCCAACATAACAAAGAGGATCTTAAAAGAAGTGACATAAAGGAGAGTACTTAAAAAGAAAGAGAGAGGTTAGATCTCTTACGAAAATTCGGCAGCCTAACGGCGCCACTCAAAACATCCAAAAATGGATTGATGAGAGAGAATAGGGTCTCTCATCACATGAACATAAAAATTACAGTAAGATTAATATAAAATAACATCCCAATAACAAGAAATATGAGCTTATAAGGAATTACATAAAATAGTGTACTTAAAAAGAAAGAGAGGAGCATGATCCCTTACCTCAGGTCCGACATGACTCGATCATTCTTTAACGTCCTGAATAATAAACTTGAGTTAATTTATAATTTCTTATGAACATTATTAAAGTTCATTATTTCTTTTATATCACTTATTTCAATGTTATAAACATTATGTAATAGTTTATGTTAATAACAATTGTTTTTTCGAAATTTGGTTCTTTAGTCGAAAATGTACTTCTTACAATTACATGTTGTTTGTGTGGTCAAAGGTTCATTATATCCAGAATGATATTCATGATTTGGATATCATATATATCATATATATCCAGAATATACATGTATTTATAATATTACATAATCATTTATAGGTAATGAAGTGCCCAGATCAGTGTGAATCACTAAGAGGGGGAGGGGGTGAATCAGTGATCCTTTAAAACTTTTTACTAATTGATTCTTAATCAATTAAACCTCTATGGATTGTTAAGGCCTCGATCCACTCTTCTTATGTCTCTCAACCTTTCCCGGATAATGCAGTAATGAAAAGGCACAGGACACAAGGATTTACAAGGTTCGGCACCAAAGGCCTACATCCTTGCCATGCTCTCCCAGCATGGATTCTCCCATTATAACTTGTTAGAATTACAATGGTCGATACAGCTTCCCACCGTATCTCTCCTGAGTCCCACAGGAGGGTCTTTATACTGCGTCCCACAGTGTTACCAGAGTCCCACTGACCTGCTCCAGAATCCCACTGGAGACTTCCTCCACCCTGAGTCTCACAGGGGTCTTCTCCTGGCTGCTCGAGTCACACGAGTAGCTCTTCTTCTTGTTCAGCTCTTCATGTATCTTCAGCAGTCTGGGATAAAGACTGCTGGCCTTTCTCTGTACCTCTGATCACTTGTGATGATCAGGTCTTCTCGTCTTGCTCAGGATTTATCTCCTTCTTCTCAGGATGACCTGGCCTCTCTCTTCAAGAATATTCAACAGCCTCTTAAAAGGTCTGTTGGTCTTGCTCAGCAATCTTCTGATCACTTCAGTTGATCAGGGTCTTCTCAATTACTGAATACTCACCCAAATAATATCTTTCACTTCATCTTGGCTTCAGTCTCACTCAATTCAACTTCATGCACTGAATGCATGGCAACTTTGAATCCTCAAGATCTTCTGGTCTTGGACTTCTCAATTGCACACAACCAGATTTGGCTTTGTCCACGTGTGCATGTTCATGCATGCATTCATGCACTCCCCTTCTTCTCATCTTGGTGCAGTAAACCCTCAGAGGGTGTAGTCAACTATAGCACACACCTCCTCACTTGAACTTCACACTTTATTCAATGTGTTTACACACTTAAATGTGTGTTCTTCTTTGTGTGTATGTCTTCTTCTTCTAGGTGTTTACACTTTTAGTGCACACACTAGGTTCGACCTCTTCCCTCTTCTTGCACACAATTGGCTACGACCTCTTTGGTCCTTTGTTTGCACACACACTTCCTTTGTTCAATTATCAAACACAAGGCTTGGCCTTCCTCTTCCTCTTGCACACACAACTTGGATTTAGTTGTGGTCTTCCTCTCCTCCTTGCACACAACCCGTAGGTGTGCACTCACATAAGGGCTACGGCCTTCTTCTTCAAATGCACACACAAAGTGCAAGCCTTGCCTTCCTCCTCTTTGCACACCCACTGCCCGTAGGGTGTTCTTGTCTTCTTGGCACACAAGCACAAAGGCTCGGCCTTCTCAATGTTCACACACGAGGCACTGCCTCAGTCTTCACTTAGCCTTCGGGCGCGCAAGGTGCACGACACAGGGGCGCACAAGACCTCGGGACACTTGGTCGCGCAAGCCTCAACAAACCACGAGGGCGCGCAAGGTGCTTGCAGCTGCCTCGGGTCTTCCTGTCGCGCAAAGGGAAGGCGCGCATGGGACTTCCCCTTTCTTATTTCATGCAAGAAGTGCGCAAAAGGAACCAAACAGATCTAGGGGAGCTCAGGGTTGTACTGCCGCGCAAGTGTGCGCGCAGGCTCTTCTTCGCGAGGCAAAGGTGCTCTCACGGGACTCCGGATTTTCAACAAAGGATCAGCAAGCTACACCGAGAGCATGGGCTCTCCTTTTATAGGCAGAGAATCCTCAAAACATCCTCGTGGGATATAAATTCAAACTCCCGAATATCTCGGGTTTTCAAGATTTCCAAAATCTTGTTTCTCCTCTGTTTCACGCGGCTTAACTCATTTTTAATTTCCTTTTTCATTCCTCCGCGTGCATGGGATTTAGAGCGCATTCACGGCCTCTGTTTTGGCCATCCCATGCAAAACACGAATTCTTCAACGCCTCGCACCTTCGGTTTGCTTCGTCTTTGACCGAATTCATCATCTCATTGCATGCATGCATATTTTGATGCATGAATGTGTTCGTTATGGCCAGACGATCACAATGGTGGCTTTACTTCGATCAGCGGTGGTTGGGAGCTCGAAAACATGTCTCGGGATGCTCCTGGTTCGAACGGAGCTCGCGGGTGGCTTCGGGGTGGCTCGACGAAGGAGACGAGCCGGGAGCCGTCAGATCAAGCGTTTGAGATACATCGGACGACCGGATTAAATCACGGCGCACGGCAGATGAGATGAGCGGCTGTGATCCAGCGCGCGATGAGACGGATGGCTCAGATCTGTCCCGGGTGAAATTTCTGCGTCCCACATCGAATCGATGCACTGTTTTTCCGCGCTTTATCACCCTAGCGCCGCCTCAACCCATCAGTTGGTCTTCTCCCTCCACGGTGCCGCCCCGCACCGTGTTCTCCCTGCGGGCGCGCTCTGTGCCCACTCTCTGCTCCCTGAAGGCGCGCTACTGGCGCCCACTATGCTTCCTTGGGTGCGCGGGCTTCACCACCGCGTGCCCTGATGGGCTTATACACGGCCCCTGCCACACTCCTCCGGGCGTGCCCCAGGCACCCATGCGGTGTCCTACGGGTGCGCCCCTGCCTCAAGGATGCTGCCCTGGCCTTTGAGGGTTCCCCATGGGCGTGGTGACCTTGAGTCCCACAAGTGCCTTGGGTGATGACCCTCGGCTGGCCTCCTTGGTGGCCTTATTTTTTGCTAAGTATAGGAATAAAGACTTTGTATAAAAACAAAGTATCCCCATATGCCAAATGCCACTTGAAGCCTTCTTCCTCATTTTTTCTCATCTTCTTCTTCATTTGAATTCCTCACTCCTTCTCAACAAATATTCATTACTTATGAGGGAAATTCTTGAAGGTTCTCTCTTCATCAACCGAGCTCTTAATCACATAAATTCTTCAATGAACTTCATTGATCTAATTAGAGATCAAGTTGTATCATCTTCATGTTCACATGCACTTAGTGATAGTGCATGGACTTCATTAATGCACATCATCCACTTAGTAGTTGTGGATGGAAATCCTTTCAACTCCTCATGCATTGTGAAGACAATGCATGGTCTTCAATCAATGTTGTGACATTGTATCATCAGGATACAAGTTCTTTACACTTAAGGATCAGCTCATCAATCGTCTGATGTTCATAGAGAATGTTTCAACCACAACATCCTATGTCACTTAGTGAATCTCCTAAGTGACTTGCATCTTAGTACCATGTCCATTCTCCTTTCCTCACCAACACCATCACATACTTTTTCATTCACATCTTGACATTCCTTGACATCCATCCATTCATTCCTTGACAACAACATACCTCATTGACAACAAATGCAACACAGTGCACATCAATCTCCCCCTTTGTATTTGTTGTCAATACACCACTTCAGCACATATGAATGGGTCAATATGTGTGCCAATATTTTCTCCCCCTTATTGGCAATCAAATGCAAAGGTGTGGTGTGGTTCACTTTCAAAAATATCTTCCTCCCTTTGAATAGCATCTTCTTGAAAATCACTAAGAGAGGGATGATGCCACCTATTCTTTTTTAGCAACGAACCTTTAGTAAATCAACACTAAGTCTACTTGGGCTAACCCGGTGTAGAAAACAAGAGTGATGTAACCAAGATACTCAATGTTGTCCACAATTCTCTACACATGTGAGATCATGCTTAGGGGTTGAATTTTTTCAGATATTCAATGAATTGCTGAATCCTGCACATACTTCACAAAACACATTAGAATGTTCCGGTGCAAAGATAAAGCTCCCCCATTCATCCATTTTCTTAAGATGATATTAATCTCATAACATAATCTTCTTCAGATTTTCTCCCCCTCAAGGGGTGCACTCTGTTCTGTCCAAACCACTCTCCAGATGAGAATGATCATCATCTTCAATTCCCTGAAATGTTAGCAAATGTAAATACAAGTGATTAGGGAATAAGATGGAACCTCCTTGGTTCATCAATGTTAACAACAAGGTTGAGAAGATTATCTCAACCGAGATGTCCCATTTTCACCATTCTTCACACTTACACATTTGTTCTTCATTGATGATTGTGCTGGTGTGGATCTCAATACATCTTCATGTGAAATCTTCTTCTTCCCTTTTGCCTTAGAAATTTCCAGAACTTCATCTTCAGCTCTCTGGAGATCTTTGGCAAGTTGCAACTGATTTGGCCATATGACAAGTAAGTCATTGGATGTGTGGCCTCAGTTCTGGAAGTTCCACATGGTTCTTTTGATGCTGTTAAGCTACCTTTCTTAGGCAACTTATTTTCAACCAATCCCTTCTGCTTCTTTTGGATTGATTGTCTGTTTGCGTTCAGTCTGCCTCTATTGAATTTCATGGCTTCTTTACAAAGATCCATGATATGACCTTTCTTTCCACAGTAGAAGCATTTCTTCTTGGTGGTCCTTCTGAATGCATCACCCTTCTTGGATTTAGACTCCAAGGTCTTCTCTTCCTTTTTCAACATATTCTTGGGAGCATTGTCACCTCTCTTCTGTTTGCTTCCCAAGGATTCTTTCTGAGACAAGTTCTGTGATCTTTTCATCATTTGAGCTCTGGATACAGTTGGAGATTGAAATGTATCTATTTGACCACATTTGCAATCATCCCAGATGTTGTCAAGTAATCCAAATCTATTTGCAGTAAACAGATGTCTCTGGACCTGTGGATGCTGCTTCTTTTCTTCTGGCTTGCTCCCCCTTGGCATGGGATTCCTTTGTGCTTTCACATTGAGAGGATTGTACCAACAATCATTTGCACAATGCCCATACTTGTTACAACACCAACACTGACCCACAAATCTTGACCTCTTCAGTCCGTCTGATTGTAGGGTACTTTTCTTGACCTGTTGTGCTGTTTCAGGAGAGCTCTGCTTCTTTACTGTCTTCATCCATATTTGTTTGGAATTATTCTTTCATCCTGCACTTTTTGTGGAAACACAATTAGAAGCATCAGTACAAGATGGTATGGATGGTACCTTCTTTCTAGAAGATGTTGCCCTTTTATTAGAGGATGTATTTCTTTTAGAATCATCCTTCTCAAAGCTCACTTGAGTAGCAACATTTCTTCTTTCAGCTGACTGGGAGGCTTCAGCTTTGGGTGATTGCAGATTTTTCAATATCACCTCCAGTTCAAAGCATTTCATGTTGAGGGAGTTCTTCTCATCCTCAACCAATCTTAGCCTACCTTCCCAATTCTGTTTCAGTTGTTCCATCTGGTCATCATGCACCTTTTTTATTTCATGCAATGAGTTGTCAAGATCCTTCACCATTTTGACTTTGTCTTTGAGTTGAGCATCTCTAACATTCATTGACACTTTATGCCTCTTTTCCAGTGCATGGAAAACATCTTTGACTAATATCATAAAGAATTCTTTCTCAGAAAGGCTTCTTTGCAATTCTTCAGCAGTGTCTTCATATCTTTCATTGCAAAGAGAAACTGTTTCATCTTTAGCCTTCACCAGCTTTCTGAGAGTGTTGGTTATGCCAACCCGTTTTGCCAATTGATCTTTCATTGCATTGGCTTCTTCTTCTAGCTGTAATTTTTCTTCTTGAAGATCAAGGATGCCAGTTGTAATACACATTGCCACTTCCTTGGGGACAGTATTCTGAAGATATTTGAGTGCATTTTGAAGATCATTCATTGTTCCAACTTCATCACAGCTAGGACAGGCTTTCTTCATCTTCTTGGCCTGTTTCTTCTTTCTATTTTTCTGAGTCTTGGCAGATATCTCCATTTGAGGCTGGTCACTCATTTCCTCAAATCTGCACTTCATAAAGACTCCCTTGGATCTTTTAGAGGTACCCTTCGCTCTGATACCAATTGAAGTGCCCATATCAGTGTGAATCACTGAGAGGGGGAGGGGGTGAATCAGTCATCCTTTAAAACTTTTTACTAATTGATTATTAATCAATTAAACCTCTATGGCTTGTTAAGGCCTCGATCCACTCTTCTTATGTCTCTCAACCTTTCCCGGATAATGCAGTAATGAAAAGGCACAGGACACAAGGATTTACAAGGTTCGGCACCAAAAGCCTACATCCTTTCCATGCTCTCCCAGCATGGATTCTCCCATTATAACTTGTTAGAATTACAATGGTCGATACAGCTTCCCACCGTATCTCTCCTGAGTCCCACATGAGGGTCTTTAAACTGCGTCCCACAGTGTTACCAGAGTCCTACTGGCCTGCTCCATAATCCCACTGGAGACTTCCTCCACCCTGAGTCTCATAGGGGTCTTCTCCTGGCTGCTCGATTCACACGAGTAGCTCTTCTTCTTGTTCAGCTCTTCAAGTATCTTCAGCAGTCTGGGATAAAGACTGCTGGCCTTGATCTGTACCTCTGATCACTTGTGATGATCAGGTCTTCTCGTCTTGCTCAGGATTTATCTCCTTCTTCTCAGGATGACCTGGCCTCTCTCTTCAAGAATCTTCAACAACCTCTGAAAAGGTCTGTTGGTCTTGCTCAGCAATCTTCAGATCACTTCAGTTGATCAGGGTCTTCTCAATTACTGAATACTCAGCCAAATAATATCTTTCTCTTCAGCTTGGCTTCAGTCTCACTCAATTCAACTTCATGCACTAAATGCATGGAAACTCTGAATCCTCAAGATCTTCTGGTCTTGGACTTCTCAACTGCACACAACCGGATTTGTCTTTGTTCACGTGTGCATGTGCATGCATGCATGGATGCACTCCCCTTCTTCTCTTCTTGGTGCAGTAAACCCTCAGGGGGTGTAGTCAACTATAGCACACACCTCCTCACTTGAACTTCACACTTTATTCAATGTGTTTACACACTTAAATGTGTGTTCTTATTTGTGTGGATGTCTTCTTCTTCTAGATGTTTACACTTTTAGTGTACACACTAGGTTCGGCCTCTTCCCTCTTCTTGCACACAATTGGCTACGGCCTCTTTGGTCCTTTGTTTGCACACACACTTCCTTTGTTCAATTAGAAAACACAAGGCTTGGCCTTCCTCTTCCTCTTGCACACACAACTTGGATTTAGTTGTGGTCTTCCTCTCCTCCTTGCACACAACCCGTAGGTGTGCACTCACAGAAGGGCTACTGCCTTCTTCTTCAAATGCACACACAAAGTGAAAGCCTTTCCTTCCTCCTCTTTGCACACCCACAGCCCGTAGGGTGTTCTTGTCTTCTTGGCACACAAGCACAAAGGCTCGGCCTTCTCAATGTTCACACACGAGGCACTGCCTCGGTCTTCACTTAGCCTTCAGGAGAACAAGGTGCACGGCACAGGGGCGCGCAAGACCTCGGGACACTTGGTCGCGCAAGCCTCAACAAACCACGAGGGCGCGCAAGGTGCTTGCGGCTGCCTCGGGTCTTCCTGTCGCGCAAAGGGAAGGCGCGCAGGGGACTTCCCCTTTCTTCTTTCGCACAAGAAGTGCGCAAAAGGAACCAAACAGAGCTAGGGGAGCTCCGAGCTGTACTGCCGCGCAAGTGTGCGCGTAGGCTCTTCTTCGCGAGGCAAAGGTGCTCTCACGGGACTCCGGATTTTCAACAAAGGATCAGCAAGCTACACCGAGATCATGGGCTCTCCTTTTATAGGCAGAGAATCCTCAAAACATCCTCGTGGGATATAAATTCAAACTCCCGAATATCTCGGGTTTTCAAGATTTCCAAAATCTTGTTTCTCCTCTGTTTCACGCGGCTTAACTCATTTTTAATTTCCTTTTTCATTCCTCCGCGTGCATGCGATTTAGAACGCATGCACGACCTCTGTTTTGGCCATCCCATGCAAAACACGAATTCTTCAACGCCTCACACCTTCGGTTAGCTTCGGCTTCGACCGAATTCATCATCTCATTGCATGCATGCATATATTGATGCATGAATGTGTTCGTTATGGCCAGACGATCACAATGGTGGCTTTACTTCGATCAGCGGTGGCCGGGAGCTCGAAAACATGTCTCGGGATGCTCTTGGTTTGAACGGAGCTCGCTGGTGGCTTCGGGGTGGCTCGACGAAGGAGACGAGCCGGGAGCCGTCGGATCAAGCGTTTGAGATACATCGGACGTCTGGATTAAATCGCGGAGCACGGCAGATGAGATGAGCGGCTGCGATCCAGCATGCGATGAGACGGACGGCTCAGATCTGTCCCGGGTAAAATTTCTGCATCCCACATCGAATCGGTGCGCTGTTTTTCCACGCTTTATCACCCTAGCGCCGCCTCAACCCCTCAGTTGAACTTCTCCCTCCACGGTGCCTCCCCGCACCGTGTTCTCCCTGCGGGCGCGCTCTGCGCCCACTCTCTGCTCCCTACGGGCGCGCTACTGGCGCCCACTATGCTTCCTCGGGTGCGTGGGCTTCACCACCACGTGCCCTCGGGGGCTTATACACGGCCCCTTCCGCGCTCCTCCGGGCGTGCCCCAGGAGCCCATGCGGTGTCCTACGGGTGCACCCCTGCCTCAAGGATGCTGCCCTGGCCTTTGAGGGTTCCCCATGGGCGTGGTGACCTTGAGTCCCACAAGTGCCTTGGGTGATGACCCTCGGCTGGCCTCCTTGGTGGCCTTATTTTTTGCTAAGTATAGGAATAAAGACTTTGTATAAAAACAAAGTATCCCCATATGCCAAATGCCACTTGTAGCCTTCTTCCTCATTTTTTCTCATCTTCTTCTTCATTTGAATTCCTCACTCCTTCTCAACAAATATTCATTACTTATGAGGGAAATTCTTTAAGGTTCTCTCTTCATCAACCGAGCTCTTAATCACATAAATTCTTCAATGAAATTCATTGATCTAATCAGAGATCAAGTTGGATCATCTTCATGTTCACATGCACTTAGTGATAGTGCATGGACTTCATTAATGCACATCATCCACTTAGTAGTTGAAGATGGAAATCCTTTCAACTCCTCATGCATTGTGAAGACAATGCATGGTCTTCAATCAATGTTGTGACATTGTATCATCAGGATACAAGTTCTTTACACTTAAGGATCAGCTCATCAATCGTCTGATGTTCATAGAGAATGTTTCAACCACAATATCCTATGCCACTTAGTGAATCTCCTACGTGACTTGCATCTTAGTACCATGGCCATTCTCCTTTCCTCACCAACACCATCACATCCTTTGTCATTCACATCTTGACATTCCTTGACATCCATCCATTCATTCCTTGACAACAACATACCTCATTGACAACAACTGCAACACAGTTCACTTCAGGTAAGAAATGAAATGCACCATTCATGGAGACGGTAAGCCGTACGTACGCATGAACGCTACTTTCATTTCTATCTTATACTTTAATGGAAAGAAACAATAATGATATAGATGTATATTATAATTCCAGTATAACATCATATATAATAACTTTAAATCCATCCTTTATACGTCCCACGTATGGCATTAACGAATCAAATCACTTTGAGGGGGCGGTAGTCCGCACTTCCTAAAATGAAATTATCGTGTTTACCCACAATGGAAACCATAATGGTATGAAACAAATGAAAATACAGAAGCTTAAGTAAAACATAAACATATTATATATCATATATAAATATAGTGTCATCTAAATGGCCACCTTTGAAGGTGTTATATGAGTGTTAAACAATCATCGTTTCGGGAGGCAGAATTTCACCATCCACAGAAATCGTATGTTCTTTAACCATTTGATATAGTTGTGTGAGAGTGTAGCTCGAATAAATTTTATAACAACATCCTAGTATATTTAAGATACTGGTGTTGTTAGAAAAGAAGTAAATAAAAAGAGTTTAGTTGGTTGGAGAAGCAAAATAAAACAAATGAACATGAGACAAAGAATTACCTTTAAAAGTGTAACTCCTTTTGATTGGAGCCTAAAGGCTTCCTTTGAAAAGATTCTGCCCAAAGGGAATCCCCTAGGATGAGGAGAGGGATGTGGAGAGAGTAAATGGGTAGGGGATGGCCGAGCCAAAGGCTTGAGGAGTGTGTGAAATGAGGTAGAGGTGGGGGCCTTTTATAAGAGGAGAGGATGGGCACTTTTGGAAATCATGAAACTATTATTTTATTTTCAAAAGTGTTTCCAATTTCTAAGGTCCCAAATTGATATATTTAGAAGATAAGATGATTAGGATTTGAAATATTCCCATCCAATAGTTGTTGGACAACTGTAGGTCTTATATATTACATTATCATTCCATTTTATTTAAATCGTTAAATAATGAGGTCATCGCTGCATCATCATGATGTCATAGATAATTTAATATATTTATTGTCTAAAAATTATAAAAAAAAATATGATGTATGAAATATTTTTAGATTTCTAATGAATATTTATAGACAAAAATATGATTAGTATAACCCCTTCTAAATTTGTTTTAGTTAAACAATTTATGTTAGTGTCATTGTCACCTTAATTTAAAAAAAAGGCATTAAAGTCATTATCTCACCCATGTGGCTCCATGGGGTCCCCTAAATCGACCCATGGGTTGTCTTGGTCGGACATGACTCACCTAATAGGTGTGGGACAAGTGTCAGAGTGTTTTCATATTTTAATAATATCATTTTTACCTTAAATGACACTAAATACCTCTAATCGCGATTAATGAAAAAAAGATACTATTCACCAAAAAATTATATTCATCCCATTGAACCAAATTTTACATACTAATGACAACCATGTATGTCAGATTTTCAAAATTAAATACACATTAGTGGTAAACTTTCATTCACCTGAAAATTCAGTTTTCTTGATTACCACTTAGTGGTTTCACTATTCATCAAAAATTGGAGTTTTTCAAAAAATTACCAAAAAATCACTCTAAGCTATATTCGATATTCCGAATTCAAAAATGATGTTTATATTACCTAATTCAATGAATATAAGTAGAATTAAGTAATTTAATAATTAAATCCCGCTGTCAAAACAAATAGCGTGTTTTTATGAAACAATAAGTATCAAAAGATTGATACTATTTTAAGTCCGATTTAAAAGAGAAATTAATTCCAAAGTCCACCATTGAATCAAATGGTAAATATATTTTATGGTTTCACTTTAAAACCAATTTAAAAGATAATCTAGTCATATAAATAAATTAGATTAAAAAAAGGTTTTGAATTAAAATACAACATTTTACACTATTCATTAAAAAAATGAACTTTATCAGAAAGATACCAAAAAATTTACACAAAGTAAATTTTGATGTCCCAAATCTTAAGAAGAGTTTTATTTCGTCCAATAGAATGTATAAGGGTGAAAAAACTATATTTAATGATGGCTCACCATCAAAAGGCGATAAGTGACCCTTTACTGAAAACTAGGGCATATACACCTAAAATTGAATTCTTTCCATATTTTAAGCCTTTATCTTTTATTGTATAAATGTAAAAACATTTAAAAACAAATATATAATCATATTTTAGTTATTTATATCCATTCCCGCCAAAACAACAGCTACATGTTAACTACCATTTAAAATAATATTATTTTATTATTAGAGTGCAACGTAAGATTCCCAAGAAACTCATTGTTGCGTGTTGGGTACGCCATCGAGCATAGCGTCCACTTTAAAGACATATTAATATTTTATTCAAAAATATGGATAAATATAAAAATGTCATATTCTTTATTTACCTAGGGTGTTACATGCTTCCCCCTTTTTGGGAATTGCGTCCTCGCAATTTTAAAATTAAGCTTGGAAACATCCTTGAAAGTCCCACATCGGTACAAGAGTCCGTAAAACAATCACTTAAAAAAAGATAAGTACAAAGGTCACCCGAGTTAACCCATACTAGGACTCCATGTAGGAAAACATGGACATGGAGGAGAAAAAATAGGGTCATGTTCTGATGGAGTGTGATGGAAAACATGTTTAGAAGAAAGTTAACAATAAGAAAATAACAAACTTGTGATGGGTTAAACGGTGTTGGGTTCCCTATTAGACAACATTTTTGTTTTGAGTTACTTTTTATTGAAGAATTTATTCATAAGGAAACACAATCACTTATCATGTTGACTTTCAACTTTTTCTAGATTCCTTAATCAAACTCATATTTTTTCCAAAAGACGAGTATTTAGGGAGACTTGTTCACATTAAGAGTACTATAATCAACTTCTAGAGAATCACCTAATCCACAAAAGGGAACTATATATTTCCCATGACTTTAGACCAAAACCAAAACCAAAAAGGCTAGTACAAGGTCAGATAATCCTGAAAAGGATAACCCCTTATAAAAAGAAAATCTATTCTTAATCTCCAAAATTTGCCCAACAAAACCCAAAGTTCAACGATGACCATTCGATAATCAATTTGTCCATAAAATTATTCAAAGTAAACCAATCTATGATTGAAACCCAAATATTTGAAGGATTTAGTCACATAGTCTTCCAAGTTAAATAGTAACATTTGTCTCCAAACAACATCAGTTCCTCCTAAAGTCTCGTATTGAAAAGTAATTAACCTAATCAAATATCCTCCATGATAGGTTAATAATTTTCAAAAATAACCCAAAATAAAATTACTCATATTTCATAATATCATATAACTAAAAATAATCAGTCAAACTAAACAGGGACTTCACGTAGTCCAGTGGTTGGTGATAAATACCAGTCGCACTTTGGTTGTGGGTTCGATTCCCACAGCTTTGTCCGACGCGACGGGTAGTCACACGGTCTGCGTGTTGTCCTTTTTCCAAAACTATATAATTCTTAAATCATTCCCCAAAAAGAGATAAAATCATAAAAAATGATCATAACATATTTTAACCTCATGTTTATCTCATGCCTTTCATTTTCCAGCATATTATATAATAACCCATAATTACCTCAAAAGCAAGGATCATATAAACCCTAATGGTTACCTTTATAATTATTACCTGAACTTCCACATGGATTGGTCATCTCGTACATGATGCATTAAATATCATACCAAGGTTCAAGTGGTTGATCATGACTCCTTGATAGTTTGTTTAGAAAAACCACGAGTTTCTTCAATGAATCCCCCATTTTAGCTAGTATCTTAATCACAGAACCACCACAGTTTCCTTCAAAACTGTTGTCTCTTTGGTGCCTGCTAGATCCATCCATTCACTAAAAACAGAAATTTCAGTGTGAGTATATCAATAAAACCATCATGTACTAATGAGGAAGGTAAACACTAAGATACACTTACTAATTCACTTTATCTAAAACTAGGACTCTTTCCGAAATCCTAACCATTATGGTAATGTCACTTATGCTTAAAGAATACCCTAACCTCTAAAGTTATCTAAACCGACCTTTGATACCATCTATAAGGCCCCAGCCTTAAACCTTACATAATATTTAGTTATCACAAGATTACACGTTGAGGATCTTTTCTGGTTTAGAGTTTTAGAGAATTAGACCATGAAACTTGCATTACCTTCCACATTTAAACAAAGTGATTACATAAAAGAAAGTATTCATTGTTCCCAATCAATGGAAACATATTTAAAATAAAACATGGATTCTGTCTTGACACATCCTTGACACTATCATCCCATCATGTACCTTTTGACCTGTGAAAAACATTTCAAAAACTTGGGATGAGCATAAAAAGCTCAGAAAGGGATACACAAAGAATGAAAACTGTTAGTTTTTCAAACATCAAGTAAACCATGTATACTCTATCAAAGTAATACCTTCACCTTCATGAAGAAGTAAAAAATCTTCACTTAATGAAGTATCATTACTTACCTTTTTGTAACCAAAGGATTACCATAGAACCCATATAAAGAACACATAACATATATAAAGGTAACATGGGACATAAACATACTTAAGTGGAATAACCATACGGTCGACTTACACACATATCACTTAATGGAATAGCCATACGGCCAATTTCCATACATACTTAATGGAATGGCCATACGACCGACTTCCAAACCCAATGCATTGGAGGTTATAACGTAACCACCCGTCCTGGTATTCACGGCACCACCCGTCATATGGTTTATCACGTAACCACCCGTCAAATGTCCAAGTACCAATATAAAATTATAAAACATAAAACCAATATAAAGGAATGATAACATTTCAACATTTCAATCACAATATATCATTTAAATATATTTACATAATATAATCCTTTATCAAAACCATTTTCAATACAAAAATACATAAAAGAGTATATGGTATTTATTTTATTTTAAAAACATTACGGCATGTTGAGGAAGCCAAAGACCAAATAATACTCGTGGTGGCGGAATAGGTCGTTGTCACCGCATACGTAAAAAAACATTCCTTTTTGTCGTTTAGTAAAACGCTTCGTAGGAAAAGATTTCTTTTGTATAAAAGTAAAAGTCAATGGGGTTTATACACCGTATAAAAGAAAGTTGTGTATAACACGAAATATGCCTTAATGAAAGGAGATTGAGACGAAGTCCCTTACAAAGACGGTATCCTTGGTTTAAGGATAATTCAATTACATAATTATGTGTGACAAACGAATACACCAAATATAAGTGGATATTAAGTGTAAAATAATCAAAGGTCATTCACACATATTCAAAGGATGACATATTCAATAACTACATGTTGAACCCAAAGAAATCGAAATTGGGTTAAGAAGTTCCCTTGACAGCCTAACGACATCACATCAAAAGTGTATCTCATCACATGGACATAAAATTTTCATCAATAAGGATATATGAGAACATATCCCAACATAAAAATATGTAAATTAAAAGACCCAACAGAAGAATTCTTTTTTTATAAAAAGAGGAGGGTGAAAGGTTCCCTTACCGACTTGGGTATCTTTCAAAACATACACCCCATGAAAGAAGGACAATAAATCATTGTTGTAAATAATCATAAACGAAAGTATATTACACAATGAGTAGAATAATTGGCAGTAAATACACCACTCAAAGGAAATTGTCGAAAATGTAGCATAAATCTCACGGGAATAAAAGTAAGGTGAAAAATCCCTTACGAAAACTCGGCAGCCTAACGGCGCCACATAAAACTTACAAAAATGGATTGATGAGATCAAATAGGGTATCTCATCATATTATCTTAAAGTTTATATAAATAGGAATATAAAATAACATCCACCAACAAAAAAAGAGGAGCTTAAATGAAGTGACATAAAGGATAGTACATAAAAAGAAAGAGAGAGGTTAGATCTCTTACGAAAACTCGCCAGTCTAATGGCGCCACTCAAAACATCCAAAAATGGATTGATGAGATAGAATAGGGTCTCTCATAACATGAACATAAAAATTACAGTATGATTAATATAATAGAAAATCCCAATAACAAGAAAGATGAGCATATAAGAAATGACATAAAAGAGTGTACTTAAAAAGAAAGAGAGGAGTAGGATCCCTTACCTCAGGTCCGACTTGACTCGACCATTCTTTAATGTCCGGAATAATAAACTTGAGTTAATTTATACTTTATTATGAATATTCTTAAAGTTAATTATTCCTTTTATATCACTTATTTTAATGTTATAAACATTATGTAATTGTTTAAGTTAATAACGTTTGTTTTTTCGAAATTTGGTTCATTATTCGAAAATGGACTTCTTAAAATTACATGTTGTTTGTGTGGTCAAAGGTTCATTATATCCAGAATGATATTCATGATTTGGATATCATATAAATCATATATATCCAGCATATACCTGTATTTATAATATTTCATAATCATTTATAGTTATGAAATGAAATGCACCGTTCATGGAGATGGTAAGTCGTACGTACGCATGAACGCTACTTTCATTTCTATCTCATACTTTAATGGAAAGAAACAATAATGATATAGAGGTATATTATACTTCCAGTATAACATCATATATAATAACTTTAAATCCATCCTTTATACATCCCACGTATGGCATTAACGAATCAAATCACTTTTAGGGGGCGGTAGTCCGCACTTCCTAAAATGAAATTATCGTGTTTACCCACAATGGAAACCATAAAGGTATGAAAAAAATAAAAATACAGAAGCTTAAGTAAAACATAAAAATATTATATATCATATATAAATATAGTGTCATCTAAATGGCCACCATTGAATGTGTTATATGAGTGTTGAACAATCATCGTTTCGGGAGGCAGAATTTCACCATCCACGGAAACCGTATGGTCTTTAACCATTCGATGTAGTTGTGTGAGAGTGTAGCACGAATAAATATTATAACAACATCCTAGTATATTGAAGATACTGGTGTTGTTACAAAATAAGTAAATAAAAAGATCTTAGGGGGTTGGAGAAGCAAAATAAAACAAATGAACATGAGACAAAGAATTACCTTTAAAAGTGTAACTCCTTTTGATTTGAGCCTAAAGGCTTCCATTGAAAGGATTCTGCCCAAAGGGAATCCTATAGGATGAGAAGAGGGATGTGGAGAGAGTAAATGGGCAGGGGATGGCCGAGACAAAGGCTTGAGGAGTATGTGAAATGAGGTAGAGGTGGGGGCCTTTTATAAGAGGAGATGATGGGCACTTTTGGAAATCATGAAACTATTATTTAATTTTCAAAAGTGTTTCGAATTTCTAAGGTCCCACATTGATATATTTCGAAGCTAAGATGATAATTCTCCGAAATAGTCCCATCCAATAGTTTTTGGACAAGTTTAGGTCTTATATATTATATTATCGTTCCATTTTATTTAAATCGTTAAATAATGAGGTCATCGATGCATCATCATGATGTCATAGATAATTTAATTTATATATTGTTTAAAAATTATTAAAAAAATAATATGATATAGGAAATCTTTTTATATTTCTAATTAATATTTATAGGCAAAAATATGATTAGTATAACCTCTTCTAAAAATTGTTTTAGTTAAACAATTTATGTTAGTGTCATTTTCACCTTTATTTAAAAAAAGGCATTAAAGTCATTATCTCACCCAAGTGGCTCCATGGGGTCCCCTAAATCGACACATGGGTTGTTTGGGTCGGTCATGACTCACCCAATAGGTGTGGGACATGTTTCATGGTGTTTCCATATTTTTATAATATCATTTTTACCTTAAATTACACTATTTACCTCTAATCGTGATTAATGAAAAAAAGTTACTATTCACCAAAAAATTATTTTCATCCCATTGAACCACATTTTACATACTAATGACAACCATGTATGTCGGATTTTAAAAATTCAATACACATTAGTGGTAAACTTTCATTTAACTGAAAAATCAGTTTGCTTGATTACCACTTAGTGGTTTCACTATTCATCAAAAATTCGAGTTTTTCTGAAAATTACCGAAAATTCACTCTAAGCTATATTCGATATTCTGAATTAAAAAATGATGTTTATATTACCTAATTAAAAGAATATAAGTAGAATTAATTAATTTAATAATTAACTCCCGCTGACAAAATAAATAGCATGTTTTTAGGAAACAATAAGTATCAAAAGATTGATACTAGTTTAAGTCCGATTTCAAAGTGAAATTAATTCCAAAGTCCACCATTGAATCAAATGGTAAAAATATTTTATAGATTAACTTTAAAACCATTTCAAAAGATAATCCAATCATATAAATAAATTAGATTAAAAATAGGTTTTGAATTAAAATACAACATTTTACACTATTCATTAAAAAAATGAACATTTTCGGAAAGATACCAAAAATTTACACAAAGTAAATTTTGATGTCCCAATTCTTAAGAAGAGTTTTATTTCGTCCAATAGAATGTATAAGGGTGAAAACAACTATATTTAATGACTGTTCACCATAAAAAGGTGATAAATGACCCTTTAGTGAAAACTAGGGCATATACGCCTAAAATTGAATTCTTTCCGTATTTTAAGCCTTTATCTTTTATTGGATAAATGTAAAAACATTTAAAAACATATATATAATCATATTTTAGTTATTTATATCCATTCCCGCCAAAACAATGGCTACATGTTAACTACCATTTAAAATAATATTATTTTATTATTAGAGTGCAACATAAGATTCCCAAGAAACTCGTTGTTGCATGTTGGGTACGCCATCGAGCATATCATCCCATTTAAAGAAATATTAATAATTTATTCAAAAATATGGATAAATATAAAAATGTCATATTCTTTATTTACCTGGGGTGTTACAATTGATGTTAACCAATGATAGACCATAGATTCAAACATGAATTAGCAAATGATGTGTCTATATTTGAGGACAGTCATTCCAATCCATTGTATACTGGAAAAAAAGTAACATATGTCTTCATTAATCTTTCTATTAAGTGTGAATTAAAAAAAATTCAATTAATATATGTTAATAAAATTCTTCAGGGTAATTTATTATGTGTTTCCTATCTATTGACACCCATACACAACTTTGTTATGAGGCGGATGATGTACAATACCCTTGGATAAAATTTACATGAGTATAATATATCAAAACATTACATGAGTGTATTTATTGAGGTACTTGTCTATCCAACCACTATGTTTCCTATTAATTATAAGGATCTGAACTATAAAATTGTCAATGAATTTATCAAAACATTCTTAGTATCTCCATATAATGTCCAAAAGAAACATGAACATGTAATTTAATAAAAATTCATTAGAGAACCCCATTAATATTTAAGGGAAATAGTTTGAGGTGATATATGATATCACATAAAGATAAAGATAAGGGGAAATGAATATTATAACATTACAATCTAACAAATCAACCATAAAATAATAAAATCAATCTAAGAGTACCTTCTCCTTGAAATTAAAAATAAACATTTATTAATATTATAAATTCATTCCCAAACTACATTTAAAGTATCATTTATTTTGTGCATTCCACATAAATACGTAATATATAAATCAATCATGATAAACATAGATGATTTTGAGAATAACAGATTTTCTATAGTATCATTGGCTAGGATTCTAAGTGGTTAATAAATTCATAAGCTATATTTTCATTATATATCTATCTTGAAAATGATATAGTATGTTCATTAATGTTGATAAATATTCATATTTTTAATTGAATTTATATTCCTAAATTATAATGTAAATATCATGAGAGGATTGGTTGAGATTCACTAATATTTGTATCATTTCTACTCAATAAACCTCTTTGTTGAAGAAATATTTTTAATGGAATAAAAATGGGATACAAATTTTATTATGAAAAAATTAATAAACAATAAAATTAATCCTAAAATAAAGGGGAAAACTCAACAATGTAATAATAGAAGATGAATTTTTATTTATATCATCACATAATATTTTCCTTATTTAGGAATCAATGCACGACTATCACACCCAATAAAGAAAACATAAATTTCTATTTTTTACCCAAACCATGAATATCAAAACAACAATTAAAAAATGATTTTCGTGGTGAATTTTTATGAAACATTAATAAAAATTATATAGTTAAACATCACATAATATGATTTTGTCAATTTTTTAACCTTAACATTATTACGATTGTTAGGTCACTAAATATATGAAAAATCATGGAATTAAATCATAGAATAAATATTAAATGCATATGAATTACATCGAATGAAAAGAATTATGTTTTTATAAAAAAATATTTAATTGTGAAAACATATTTAAAATCAATTTACTTTTTTTCTAAATTTTATATAAGTGTCTAAAAAGGATAATGAAAATGAATATATATATATTATATATATAATTATGTAATAGAAAATAATCCATATGAAGATCGGCATCCCCTAAGAGGTATGTTTCAATGTTAATTACATTTTAGTTAAATTTATTTCCTAATCATTTTATTTTCAATATTTTCTTCATATTAAAATGATTTATTACTCAATTTATCATGTAATTATGGTAGAATATGAATAGGATGATTACATTGGGTCAAAATGTTTTCCGAAAGACAATATTGGTGAGTTGTAGCTATATTTAAGATATAATTTGATGTATAATCCCAAAAATACATTTGGGAGGCCATTTAATTGTATTTGAATAGTCATATTTCATTTTTTTCTCAAGGAGATGTATAATAGGGCAAATAAATTTATTTAGAAGTTACCACTTACAAAATAATAAAATCGATGGGAAATGATGGCTGATGAGCTATAACTGGAGATCGAGACAGAGGTAAAGGAAGATGTAGAGGTGGAGGTAAATAAGGAGGTAGTAACACCCATTTGTTCTACAGTAGATTTCCCTTTGAATAATGTTGTAGCTTGTATTGTATGCAACTTGGTTTTTTAACACACCACGACCAATCAAACTATCAGTTATAAATTATAATAACCACTTATTAAAATTTTATGAAATTTATATTTCAAAATGGACTTCATTTTTTAATTTGGATTATTGACATTATCTTATGGTAAATTATAGGTACTTTTCTAAAAGCATTCAATTATGGTTGAATAGTGAAAAATACTGAATTTTTATTTAAAACTACTTATTTTTCCAAAATAACTAATAATGTTAAATTAAACATTTGACTTTTTTAAGGTATCAATAGATTATATTTTATCATATAATATAATATAGGTTATTGGGTTTAATTTCCCACTTAAAATAGACATAAACATGTGTTAATCTTTTTATAGTTATTATTTCTTAAAAACATGGTTTTTGGTTTGACAATGTAAATTACTTTTAAATAAATTTCTACCACTTCTTAGTATTTAATATGTAAAAATTGAATCCATGTTTATAATCAGTAGGTATGAATTGTGTAAATAGTTTACTTTTGTTTTTAGACTTTATAAATAATTGTTTCAGTTAATATTTTATTAATAATGCTTAAATGTTATATCTGGTAAATAACTGAAAAAAATAATATTATAATTATTTGAAATTACCCTAAAATGTGTTCTATTTCTATTGAATGACACATTTCCAACCATTGCTATCCTTGGGTCGATTTTATAACCCCATGGATCCACTTAAGAGTTTTAATGACACATTATATTAATGAATTTAATGTAAAGAATGAAATGACATAAACATAAATCTTTTAGTAAAAAATTCTTTATATTGGGTTATATAAGTTTTAATTTTGACTATATATATTAATTATAAATATAAAAGTATTCCATACATAATTTTATTTTATTTATAATTTTTAGACAGTAAATAATTAAATTTTCTTATGACACAATTGGGATGTAGTATTTTTATTATTATTCAAAGAATAAAATAAATTGTATTAAAAAAATAAAATAAATAAAATTTCAATGATTTTATGACATCCATGAATTATCTAGGTGAATATGACATGTTAGGGATGATTTAATGTATTTTGTTCAATGTAATCATGTTGTAATGACATCCACAAAAACTAAATACTAAATAGTGTCAAAATTGACATAATTGAGTTTTTAAAACTAATAATATATTATTAACTGATATAATACTTCTAAAAATCTATGGTTCGAAAAAAGGAAAAAGATAAGATTATATATATTATATAGCGGGTATGGCTAGTTTCCACCATTATATCATCGTATAAGCATCCCATACAATCAAATAAGATTATTTTAAAAATAATGTTTTTCTTATATAATTATATGACTCTTAAATGATTTCAAAATTAAAAGTTATATTTATCTAAAAAAAGATTAGATTTCATATATGTCACCATTCATTATTGTATTTTATTCTTTTTTGAAGTTGATTTATTATGATATAAAACATACATATAGTATTGAAGGGTTTGTTATATGTTGACTGTGGAAGTGTTATTTTTAAACCAATCATGGTTAATGGGAAATGTATTAAAATATCGTATGCTAATTTTAATATGAATGTTTATGTAATTTTTAAACCTTTTCATATGAATAATGCAATGGACTTATTATGTGATGGGTGTATCACGCTATAGATCCTTGATGCATCGTTAGGTCTCATTAGACAAACTAGTATCTTGGAACTAGGCCTGGACAAAATCTTATTTGTAATCATGGTACAAGGACTTTACTATGTGGTTATGAAGTCTGGAATTATGAATTCAATCATTATGAATTTGGCTATTCATATTTCAAGTTATTATTCGACTATTAGAACATCCATGTGATTAATAAAAGGACACTAATTGATTTTTATCTTTTCCATATTATGGTGAACTTTCACTTTAAAAGGTGTTTGTTTTAGTCTTATACATTGCCTTAAATTATTATTATTATTTATGAATGTTTCGACTATATTGTTATCATAATTTAGAATATTATCCCACACCTTTCTATGATTTATTTTTCCTACAATGTGTAGAAATATTTAATGGTTATCCTGCAAGTATAGGCTAAGGATATAAGTGTGTTCAAAAAGAGAAAAAATGTTGTTGATGTTTTTACTTCATGAAGTAATGTAAAAAATATTAATATATCTAGTACTTACAAGGATACTAAACTGATTGGTCTTTTGGGACATGATTCCTTGTATCATGCTAGTGTAATTTAATAATGCATTGACTTTGGGGAACTGGGGTGGGGGCATTACAGTTGGTATCAGAGAATGTGTAGTATAAACCTTGGTATCTAGATTTATAAAAACATTGATTAAAAAACATTAACCTAACGTAGATATTGAATATTATTGTAGATGAACATCTTATAATTTTGGTCATGTATATATTAATTTAGCTTTCCCTACAATTCATCCATGTCTAGAAATGAGCATGTAGAGGTGCCTCTGGCATAGATGTACCTAGGGTTAAAATTTGAAAACACGACGTTGAGCTAGACTCGAATGGGAAATGTTGTAGGACAGTTGGCATGGATGCCCTATTGGTTAAGAAACTCCTGGCAGATATTATTAGAATTATTCTCATTTTCATAAAAACCCATTATGAAGTGTTTATGATTATATACTTCTTCAAATAAATAATTTTTATGATTATGGATTATATCCATAAACTGTTCAATTTATGTTAACTGTTTTACAAGATAGGTATTATGTATTACGATTCATAAAATAATATAGTGTATACCATTGTATAGAAATTATGCCTATTGGAAGGAATGGAAACCATATCAACACACGTAATACTTATATTGATTTACCTCCTAATCAATATAATTATAGTGGATCTTGTGATTCAACTGGTGTTGATCACCTTATCACCATACTGGGACATCCCACTCAGGTTATGAAAAATAACCATACCCGTATGGAGCACCCAGATCTATAATGAGGAGGATCATTATTATAATTCTTCATTTGGATCAACCAACAACATTAAATGGGTGTAAAAATTCATTAGTAGTTGAGAAATGGATAAGTTCATGTGAATAAAATATTTCATTCATTGGGGAGTAGAGAATGGAAAATAGTTGTCATGGACGTTTATCGCCTCACATGAGATGAAAATAAATGGTGTTCATTAATACAAAAAACAATGGAAGATGAATAAGTATAAAACATGGAATGGAGGGAGTTTAAAGAGTTTTTCTTAGAAAAATACTTTCCTCGTGGCTATCAAGGATATATGGAAAGAACATTTTGGAGTGTCAGAAGAAAGTAGATGAGAATTTCACAAATTATGAGGCTAACATTACAAGGACATAAAGGAACACAACTGATTAAATACGTAACCCAAGTAGTATGATTGTTCAATTCTTTTATGTGTTAAAACCATTTCTCATTCAAGCCATTGTCTCAAAATAATTTTCATCATATGAAGATATTGACTCATGCTCTATCTATATAGAAAAATAATTCTAAATTTCTTATGACATCATTGATAATAAAGAGAAGAAGAGATCAACTGAACAATCTGGAAAATGAAATAATGGGAATAAGGGGAATGTTTAATATCCATCTTATGGTAAATGTGGGATGAAACACCTAGGAAATTTCCAGAAGGGAATGGATGTTTATTAAATGATTGGTGAAAGAAAACCACCATGATCATGAATGAAAAAGACAAAAAGAGGCTTCCAATGTTGAATAATATAATTTTAGAGAAAATGTTAATTTTTCAAATTAATTCCCTAAGTGATAAGGGTACATAGCATAGAAAAGTCCCAGGGAGTGAGGCCATGTTTATATGATCACTACTACAGAGGTTAAAGATCTGAAATACATAGTGGAAGGTAATTTAATTGTTTCATCATGGTTAGCCAAAGCATTATTTGATTCTCGATCATCTCATTGTTAATTATCTTCACAGTTTTATAAGAAAATTAGATATTTCCCATTTGACCTAACATGTGATATGTCAGTAAAAACACCTAAGGAATTTATCTTCAAAACAATGTTTTTTGAATATGTTCCCATTAGGGAATATGAATGTTCTTTTTCTGCATATCTCATCATCATACACATAATTTAATTTAATATAATCATTGGTATGGGTTTTCATTTAGAACAATATGTTAATATTTATTGTAATAATAATGAGGTTAATTTTTTATTATGATAAGGAGTACCATATATTTTGGGAAAAATCATCAGCACCAGATTATTATGTAGATCCTCCCCTAGTAGATCAACTAAATTCAATTATTATGGATTAAGAGAATGATATAATTATGGGAGAGGAAAAAATGTTCATATAGTGTACATACCTATTGCCCTAGAATATGTTGATGTGTTTTGAAATGATTTACCTGGAAATCCTATATTGCAGGAAATTGAGTTTTCCATTGATTTAATTCATGATTAATGGCCCATATAAAAGGCCTCATATAGAATGGCCATAGTAAAATTAGTATAACTAAAGAAATAACTAGAGGAATTGAGTAATAAGGGATTTATTCACCCAAGTGTTTCTCCATGGGGACCCCATGTTGTTTTTGTTGATATGAAAGATGGATCAATGAGGTTGGTGATTGACTATAGAAAGATTAATGCTATAAGAATTATGAACATGTATCCCCTACCTCGCTTTGATGATTTATTCCACCAAATTTAATTATCTGAATATTTTTCAAAGATTTTCCTCCGATCAGTATATTGTAAGGTGTGCGTGAAGAAGGAATAAATTCCGAAAACTACATATTGAATCAGTTACGTGCATTACGAGTTTACAATAATGCCTTTTCGATTAACTAATTCACCCTTTGTCTTCATGGATATATTGAATAGAGTTTTTAAAGAATTTCATGAAGACTTTATAATGGTACTTATTGATGATATTTTGGTATACTAATAATACTACGAATATCATGAAAATCACTTAAGCATTATCCTAAGGACACTTAGGAGAAAATAATTATATATGGAATTTAGCAACTATGAGTTCAGGAATCAGAATATTTCATATCATGGCCATATATTCTATATGGTTGGAATATTTTTTGATCCTTCAATGTCCAAGTCAATTCATGAATTGCCATCATTTATGATTATAACTAATGTATGTAGTTTTATTGGTTTATCATCTTATTATTCATGTTTCGTCTAGAATTATTTCCTGGTTGGCTAACCCATAAACCATTCTCCCATTCAGTGGTGTTAATTGTTTTTGGAAAATGGAGTATGAGGAATGTTTTGAAGAACTGAATAAAATATTAGTCAACTCTCCGATCATGACCCTATCGTCAGGGAACGATTGGTTTGTTATTTATTGTGATACATCAAATAATAGACTATGTTGTGTCCTTTATAATAAGGATAGACTAATTTCGTAAGCATCACAGAAGCTAAAAATACATGATGTGAACAATCCCACTCATGATCTTGAGTTAGCAGTTGTAATCTTCATTGTGAAGATATAGAGACAATATCCCTATGGTTGAAAATGTGAGATCTATAATGATAAAAATATTTTGAAGTACATTTTCTCACTAATAGAACTAAACATGATGAATAAGAGATGTATTGAACTATTCAAAAATTATGATTTCACAATACAGTACCACCTAGGTAAGGAAAATATGGTAAAAGATGCTTTGAGGGAAAAGAATCATGGAGTTCTGAACATGATGAGAGTTGGGAGGGATCCTAAATTCAAGGATCATGTTATGATAGATATGGTAATAGCCATTAAAGGTAAAATGTCAATACTTTTTCAAATGGTTTCCACCCCATCGTTACGTGAAATGATAAAATTTTATTAGATTGATGATGAGGAGTTTCAAAAGATGATTAATGATGTGAAAAAATGGAGGTTGATTAAATTCATATATGAAGAATAAATTTTGAAATATGGGAAGAGACTTTGGGTTCCTAACATACCTTATCTAAAAAGGTAATTGTTAAATGATGCTCATAGCTCCAATTTCCATATTCACCCTAGGTGAACCAAGATGTATTGAGATTTGAAATTACTTTTTTTTTGGGAAAACATGGGGATGGAGATTGCTGATTTTGTGTCATGATGTAGGGTTTTTCAATAAGTGAAATATGAATGGAAACACCCAAGAGGAGTCATGGAACCCCATCAAATAACATAGTGGAAATGGGATAATATCACGATCGACTTTTTCATGGGGATATCAAATACACCTATAAAGAATGATGTAATTTGGTTCATTGTTGATCATCATACAATGTCAGAACATTTTCATGCTACAAAAAAAATATTTATCACCTGAACGTATAGAAAGTCTATATATTAATGAATTTTAAAGACTTCATGGTGTACTACACTTTATTGTTTCTCAACGTGATCACCATTTCACATCAAGATTCTAGAAAATTCTTCAGAAATGCCTGGATACTTATCTTCTTTTGAGCACTGCATACTACCATCAAATAGATAGACAATTATAATAAACTATTCAACCCTTAGAAGATATGTTGAGATCATGATCACTTGACTTTCAAGGTATGTGGGATCAATATTATCCTCTAGTAGAAATTTCCTATAACAATAGTTTTCATTAAAGTATTCATATGGAATACTATGAAGCATTATATGGATAAGGATGTTGAAAACCATCTTTTTGGGATTATAATGGTGAATGAAAGCTCATTGGCCCAAAAATTTTATCGAAATCAATGGAAAATGTGAATATTATCTAAGTCGATGTTAAAGTAGTTCAATGTAGGAAAAAAGATATATACTGATAATAGAAGGAATGTTTTTTAATTTCAAGTAGGATAACATTTTTTCTTGAATGTATATCCATGTAAGGATGTTATACATTTTGATAAGAAGGGTAATTTGAGACCCATGTATATCAGACCATTCGAAATTCTAGAATTAATTGGAGCTTTAACTTATCATTTGGTAATGCATCCGTGTGTTTACAATGTTCATGATGTGTTCCACGAATCATAGTTGAGAAAATTAATTCTTGACCCAATGTATATACTCACCTATGAGGAAATCAATGTGGATATCGATCTATCTTATTCTGAATAGACTGTCGAAATTATTGATACCTAAGAACCAGTGCTGAAAAACCGGACGTCTTGTCTGGTAAATGTTCTATGGAGAAACTATAATATAGAATAGGCAACATGGTAACCCAAGGAACTTATGATGAATAACCTCCAGAATCATACTATGTAGTAAAATTCAATAAATTTTGACGATGAAATAATTTTAAGGAGGGGAGAATGTGACACCCCAATCTTCTATGGTATATTTTTCTCTGAATAATGCACTAGCTTGCGTTGAACGCAACTTAGAGTTTTAGAACACTATGACCAATCAAACTAGCCGTTATAAATTTTAATTACAACTTTTTTATATTTTTTAAATTTTATTTTTCAAAATGGTCTTCATTTTATGAGTTTGGAATATCGAAATTAGCTTCAGGTGGCTTTTTGTACTTCTCTGAAAACATTAAATTTTTTATGAGTACTGAAAAATACTAAATTGTAATTAAAAAACATCTTTAATAAAAATAATTTATAGTGTTAAATTATACATTTTAGTAGTTTTTATGTATCATTATATTATATTTTTATCAATTAATATAATTAATTTTATTTTATGTAATTACACAATTAAACTGGATATAAAAAAGAATCAATATTTTGATTGTAATTATTTCTTAAAAACACGTTTTTTGATTTGAAAAATGGGATTAATTATAAATTATTTTTTTCAACTTTTGTTTTTTCAATTTTATAAAATTGATTCCATATTTGGAATCAGGAGTTCTAAATTTTTTAAATAGCGTACATTTTTTACACATTATGAATAATTACGTCCCAAAATATTTTATTACCCATGGTTAAACGGTAAATCCGGTAAATAAGGGTAGAAATAATATGATAATAAAATAAAATTACCCCCACTTGTGTGTTATATCTATTTTTTGATACATGTCTCACCCTGGGAATCCATGGGTCAATTTTGGGGCCCCATGGATCAACATGAGAGTGATAATGACCCTTTATATTAATTAATTTAATGTATAGAAAACATTTACATAAAAATATAAATTTTTTTAAAATAATTTAAATGTGGTTATAAATGATATACCCTCCAATTAAATACAATTTCACTATCAATATAATTATATTTTCGCTCTTGTATAAGTACAGATTACCCTCACAATGAACGTGATGAGTTTCCTTTTCCATCGTAATCAATCAAGAATATTTATCATTGTAGGGTTTAAAATAATTCTTATGAACATAATATCATTCTTCGATATGAATAAAATAAATCTTATGAATAACAAACATGGCATACCTAATAGAGAATATAAAGTAAAACAGATCAGTTAACACCCAAAATGATGATACTACTGACATATTATTAACAATGAAATATTAGAGGATAATATATGATATCATATTTATATAGTTATATAATTATTTAAAAATAATTTTTTATCAATTTTATAGTAGGTTAACATAAAATCGAATTCGAAAAAGTAAAAGGTAAGGGTAAATTTCACAATTACGTTTCTATTTGAAGTTGTTTTAATGTAAGTATCAACTAGGACCACTTTATCATCTAAATCTGTGTTTTCTTAAATAAGTAATTTAAAAAAAATTAGAATTTAATATACTATATATTAATGTCATTTATACCCTATTTTTAATATATATGATTTGATAGAATTTTTATGTCATTTTTCAAACAAGGTATTTTATGTCCTTTTCGACAAAATTAATTTTAGGATGCCATTTTTATCATATATGGCAGGTCTGTCTATTTTCCACTATTATATTATTGTTGATGCTTCCAATATGTGATTATATGAATTTATTCTAAATAAATGTTTTCTTTTATAATTATATGAATTTTAAATGATTTCAAAATAGAAACTGATATTTCTCAAAAATGGTTCTGATTTCATCAAAGTCAACACCCTTCAAGAGATTTTATGATTGTTAGATGTTGATTTATTTTGATACATAAATTCACTATTGTATTGATGGTTATTTTATATGTCTGACAATGGATTTTTTATTTTTACACCATTCATGTTTTATGGATAAAGTGTTTGAATTTCGAATTCTAGTTTTAATATTAATGTTTAAACCTTTTCATATGAGGAATTTACTAGACCTAGTAAGTGACAGGAGGAGCCAGCTATGGATCCTCAACGCATCGGTAGGTCTCATGTGAAAAACTAGTATCTTTTCATAAGGCCATGATAAAATCTTATAGGTTGTCTCGACACAAGGCATTGACTATGTGGTTATGATGTCTAGAATTAGGCATTCAATCATTATGAAAGTGGATTTCAATTATGCATGTGATTATTCAACATGTATAATATCCATTTGATTATGTAAATGGTATTATTTGATTTATCAATGATCTATTATGCTGAATTTTATGTTTAAAAGGCTTTTGTTTTAGTCTTATACATTGCCTTAAATTTTTTTTCTTATTTCTGAAAGATTTCGCTATATTGTTATCCTTAATATGCATCTGAGCTCACCCCATTCTGTGTTTTATTTTTCCATATATGTGATGAAGTATTATATAGTTTACCTATAAAGATAGTATTAGGATATAAGTTTGTTCAAATGGTGAAAAAATGTTGTTGATGTGTTTATTTCATGATGTAATGTAAAACTTATGAATGTATCTAGTTATTCCAATGCTAATAAACTGATCATGCTTTTGGGACATGATTCCTTGAATCATTAAAATGTTATTAAATAATGCACCATCTCTGGATAACTGTGGTCATGGCGTTATAGATGTAGATATAAAGATGGAGTTTGAGACAGATATTGAGGAGGAGAAAAAACTGATGAAATAAAAACAATAATTTTTTTTGGAAATGAAGTTGAATTGATATCATGTAAGGCCATGACAATAACATTACATAATCTTGAATTATATTAATAATTCACATTTAGGATATTTTCACTTTTATATATTTGTATAATTAGATCATAAATTACATAACAACTTGAATATTAAAAGTAGATAGTTCTACCCACTATCCATATAAAACCAAAATTTTAATGAATGAAACATGTCATGTTCCATGGTTTAAATTGAATGACTATTCCATGATCACATCATCAACCCTATTAAATTTTATTTGTAGTGAAAAACATTTCAAAACATTCTATGAGCCTAAAAATTTCCAGTAAGTGAATACATAAAGAAGAAAAACTGTTAGTTTCTAATATAATATGTAAACAATAAATACATTATCATAAATTAATACTTCTCACCTTAGATATGTACCAAAACTACTTCACTAAATGTAATCTCATTGATTACCATTATTTGTAAAGAATATTTTAATATAATGACCATATAAAGAAACATATATCATATAATGTTATGTTGGAAAATTAACATAAATAAATTCAATAACCATATGGTCAACTTCCATACATATCACTAAAGGAAATAACCATATAGCCAAGTTACAAAACCAGTAAATTGAAGTGTATAATGTAACCACCCATCCTTGGTTTATCACATAACCACCCACTATTTCTTCCACATTACCACCTATCATTGGTTTGTCATTTATCCACCTATCAAATATCATTGAACTATTATATAATCATAAAACATAAAATATTAAAAATATAAACATTTGAATAATGAAATTTCATTTGAAATCACAAGAAATCATCTCAACCTATTGAAATATTCAATCCATTTAAAACCCAATTTTAAATAACAAAACACCCAAAAAGGTAATTATGAATTTATTTTCCTTTAGAAAATATTAAGGATTCTAATGGAATCCAAAAATCAAATTATTCATGTTATAGTGGAAAGGTCATTATCACTGGGTATGTTAAAAATAAATAATCCTTTTACTGTATTGTAAAACTCTTCATAGAAAAAAGATTAAATTTTAATGAAATTGGATTTCAAAAGGTTTTTTACACCATATAATATAATTCTATTTATATATAAACATATTACTCAATTAAAGGTGGTTAAGATGAAGTCATTTACCTCGCATCCAACTGTACTCATTCATGGTTTAATTACCAGAATAATAAAAATAAGTTTATTTATACATATTTGAGAACCATTTTAATGTTTATTATGAATTTTATATCTCTTTTCATGAAACTATAAATAATACATAATTAATGTTGTTTATATCCGCCATTTTGTTGATACTAGTTACATGAGTAGAAAATAACCTTGTTAAATTGCAAATTATCTATGTGGTCAAATGTAAAGAATCTACAGAATATTATTAATATTTAAATATCATTTTTATCCAGTATATATGAAATTATAAAAGTCTATAAAATTTGGAGATAATTAATCAAATGCATCATTTATAGAGTCGGTAAGCCATATGTACGCAAGAATGAAATGAACGTGTCATGCCACATTGAAGAAGTGCGGACTACCACCCCCTTAAAATTATTTATAACGATTTTGTTTGTTGTGACCCAAGTATTTATAGAATAATTTTTTTTATTTCTATTAATACATATGAATAAGATAACAATTTTAAGTTATATGGGATGATTTTTCTGATAGCGTACCAGACACATAACAATAGTCATCTCCAAAATCTTACATTGCACACAACATTGGGTTATGGTGACAAATAATACAATAATATAATTATTATTTAAAATGGTTATCAAGAAATAATCGTTGGAATAGATGGAATGAAAAATATAAAATTTATTTTGAATTATGGTTTACAAATTTTTTAATGATGATTCATTTATTACCCATTTTTATTGAAATGGAAATATACACCAATTGTTCATAATGGATGTATTTTTTTAAAAAATTGATTAAAATAGAATATTTGTGTGTTCCTATAAATATATATAGATTTTTATTTCATGAAATATATATTATATATATTCAATTTAATTTTTAAATTAATCTTATATTTTTTCTAGAAATGAAATAAAAATAAATTCATTTTTTTCTTAAAAAAGAACTATTTTTCAAAAAATGTTGTTTTACTGCCTTTTGACGGTGATCCATTTTTATATATAGTTTCTGAAACATTTATAAGTTTTATTTGAAAAAATATACAATTTTATTGGATGAATAACATAAAAAATTTACTTTGGGTGATATTTTGGAATTTCTTTGGTTATGTTCATTATTTAATAAATAATGAAAACTACTGCATTTTAATTCATAATTGCTTTTTAATCTATTTTACTTATACAAATTGATTGTACTTTTAATATGTATTAAATTATAATTATATTCTATTTTTTTATTAAACACAATTTTGGTAATTGGTTGTAATTTGACTTTGAAATTGCACATAAACTCATGTCAATGTTTTGGTAGTTTTTATTTCATTAAATCACACTTTTTCTTCTTGACAACATGAATTGATATTAAATTAATTTATTCTACATCATTGTTTGAATTTGAAAAAATGGATTCAATATTTTGAATAAGGAGGTATAAATTGGGTACATAGGTAACTATTATTTCTAGAAATTATGAATTGTAACTTCATTAATAATTTTATTTACCATGGCTAATGGGTAAATCCTGTAAATATAGGTAAAAATATTATAATAATAATAAAATACCTTAACACATGTAATATAACTATTTTATTAGATATTTCTAACCATGGGCATCCTTGGGTAGATTTTAGGACCCCATGGAGCCACTTGTGTGTAAAAATTACATTTAATTACTTTTAATCTAATGTGAAGGAAAATATACAGCAAGCATGTGTCTTTTAATAAATCAATTTAAATTGGGTTATATAAGATATATATTCTAGTATACATATTAATTATAATGATAAAAATGTTTCATATATAATAGAATTTTATTTATAAATTTAATACATCATATAAAGAAATATATTTATGTCACATTGTTGATGTAATGATTTTTTATTAATAAATGATATAAATAAATGGGATAATAAAAATTATAATAAATTTATTTTATCCTTTTGATGTGATAGAATAATTTTATAAATTATTATGACTTGATATATTTTATTTTATGAGGTTTTTGTGAATGAATCATGTTTCTATGGATTTCTTAAATGTTATGATATGAATAGTATAAATATTTAAATAATTGTTTTTTAAAAAAGTATATTATTTTATTAAATTATTTAATTATACTACAAATATATGATTTGGACAAATTACATAGATAATATTTTAAATTTAATTAATAATCCACTTGAGGTTCTATTGGAATTTTATGGTAACTATATTAACAATATTATATGAATATACAAAAATACATGGATAAAGTTAAAATAGATAACTAAGGGTAAAATCAAAAAGATAATGGTATATTTGAAACCAAAACATGTATAAATCCAATTATTTAATATTATTTATGACACTCTTTATCTTATAATCAAATTATATGAGTTTTTTACTTTTTTAAAATCTATATTTATTTTAAAATAAAATAATATTTAAGATATTTCTAGAGTACCCATCCCCCATCAAATAAAAGGCCTCCAACTATAACTCATTTCTCACACATATCAAGAAAATTATCTCACTGAATCTATAAACCAATAAGTTCCCAATATCTTTAACTTAATTCTATAACCCTTACCTTATGATAGAAGAAATTCATGAAATCCTTTTGACTCAAATCAAAGGTAGTGGCCTATTATAAGAGGTATCATCTACTCTAAATTTCCATTCATGGATAATACTTATACACTACTTATTCTATAATTATTCATATTTACATAAAAAAATTATAATTCTTAACATAAAATGAATTATTTATCAGAATGTTTAGAACTGCACTTACACACACCTCTATCTAATGGATTAAAAAAAAAATCTGTTGACTGTGAACTAATACATCATTAAATAGTGATTTCTTTATTATCTCATATGTTCTCTCATGGTGGCCATTATGTAAGAATTTTATTTATATGATATATATTATGTTTTTATTTTATTTATGATTCAATAATTTTTATTTGAAACATGCCTTTATGATTTTCATGATGTGAAAAAATGATTATTTCATTTGAGGGTGCGCAGACATCCGCCACCTCAATGTTATATGACTCGTTTATTCCATACATGGAATGTATAAAGGATGGAGTTATTGAAATTATGAAATATTTATATTAAATATGAGGTTATATTTGAATTTTAATACACTTATTTATTATTATTTTTTCATTCCATTAAATATGTAATAGAAATGAAAGAAGCGTTCATGAGTACGTACAACATACCGTCTCAAAAAATGATGCATTTAATTTCTTTTCACTAATTGTTTTGGAATATTATAAATATCTATATTCAAGATATATTATATATATATATATGAATAATATTATTATATAATGACCTTTTGATTACATCTAAGAATTGAAATTATACAAGATCATTTTCAACTCAATATCCCAATATTCAAAAAATGACTGATATTAACTGAAATATTTATGAAATTTTTATAAACTCTATATAAGTGATGTAGATGGAATAATAAACTTTAAAAGTGTTCTAAATCAAGTATAAATTAACATAAGTATATTATTAATGAAATTATAGATTGAACTAGTCATGTCATAAATGAGGTGAGGAACATCACCACAATCTCCTTTTATTTTGGCATATATTGATGTTGTGCACCATTTTTATCCATAAGACTGTATGTACCACATTTTTTAGCATTATATCATCTAAATTTCATGTCGTGAGATAGTAGTTTCCGGTCCATAGAAACAGTATGTTCTATATCCATTAGAATCATTTGTGAGTAAATGTAGTTCAATTCATCACAATGAAAACATTCTAGAATCTTGAGGGTACATGTGTTGTTATCTAATCATTAAATAATAATATAATAGGAGTGAAGATGTAAAATAAAGGAAATGAACTTTAGAGAAGATGATACATAATAAAACATGTAACTCCTTTTTTATTTGAGAAAAAATCCTTTCTTGAAATGAATTGTTCCAAAGGTATGGATTATAGAAGGAAATTAGGGATGTTGGGAGATTATTGGAGAAGATTATAGAGGATACAATGGGATTTATATATGTGAGTAGGGTTAGAGGTGGGGACATTTAAGAAGAGTGAGGAGGGGTACATTAGGAATGTTTTGATAGATTTTTTTTAGTATAATATAAATATTGATTTAAAAAGTATTAAAAAATTATTTAATTTGTTGATAAGATGATTTTTTTTGAAATACACCTAACTAAAAGGTTTTAGATTGGTTTTGTTTTCAAATTTAACATTATCATTTGGCTTTAACCCTTAGTTGTCTAATTTAACTCTTACCATGTATTCTTGTATATTAATACTATATGGTAAATATAGTTACCATAAAATTCCAATCTAACCACAAGTGATTCATTTACGACATTTAAATCATTATATAATTCATTTGTCTTAATCTTATATTTTAATGACAATTATATCAATTAATATAATAGTATTTTTTGAAAAAAAAATCATATACGTTTATTTGTATACTACACATATCATGATTTTTAAAAATATATAACAACATGAATATCTCACAAAACAATATATATTAACATATTACGAGTCCTAATAATTCCTATAATTCGTGGATGTCATAAAAAGTTTCATAATAAATTTATTTTAATATTTATAATCTATTTTATTTTAATAATTTATTTATATGTTTAGCACTACATCATGTTTGTATCATACATATATATATATATATATATATATTAATTTGAGGTCTAAAAATTATAAATAAAATAACATGATATATGAAATATAATTATTCTTCTAATTACAATTTTTATTCGAATATGTATTGTATATAACCCCATATAAAAAATTATTTTACTAAAACATACATCTTTAGGTTATATTTTCATTATCATTAAATTAAATGTAATTAAACTAATTTTTCACCAAAAAGTGGATCCATGGGGTCCAAAATTCTCCCCATGGATTCCCATGGTCAAACATATCTCATCCAATAGGGTTAAGAAAAGTGTTTTTGTAATTTAATCAAATTAGAAAATTTATTTTTACCCTTATTTACCTGATTGTCCTTTTAACCATGGTAAGTAAAATAATTACTGAATTTATTATTCGTAATGTATAAAAAAGTCACCTATTTAAACAATTTTTACCTACTTATTCCAAATATCTAATACTTTTTTTCAAAATCAAAGAACAAAAATTATTGAAAATAATTTAAAATTAATTTATGTTTCCACAACCAAAAAGTTGTTTTAATGAAGTAGAAACTACCAAATGATTGACATGTGATTATGTCCAATTAAAAAGTGAAATCACTAATAATGACCAAAATTGGATGAGGTGATAAAACATATTCTAACTACCATAAAAAATAAATTAAAAAGATAAAATAACAATATAAATAAATTATATGAAAAAATTGTTTTGACTTAAAATAAAGTATTTTCATTATTCAATAAAAAATGAACCTATCATAAAAATTCATAGAATTTAACCAGAGTAAATATTGATGTCCCACATCTAAATAAGAAGTTTATTAGTAAAATTGGACATATAAAATTGAGAATAAATATTTTTAAAAATGGTTTTCCATCAAAAGGGTGTCAGCTGACCTTTTAAAATTATAACATCATTTCATGCTTAAAATGGATTTATTCACATTTTAAGCCACAGAAAATTATGAAATGAGTGTAATATCATTTAAAAAATAGATTTAATCACAATATTGTTAGTTATATTCATTTCCCCCAATTCAAAAACTATTTATTAACTTATATTTTAAATTTAAATAATATTATAATATTTTTTAGTTTGACTAAATGTTGTGTAAAACATATGATTTCAGAGAAATAATTTGTTACGTATTGGGTATGCTATTAGAAATAATATATCATTTAATGTAAAATTAATATTTAATTAAAAAATATTTATAAATATGATGTATTTGTATTCTTTAATTACACAGGTTGTTACAGATCTTACCACGTTGTGTTTCTGAATAATTTTGGACAAGTTCACAATATAATCTTCACTAAGAAAAAAATTCATTGTTAATTTTTTTTATATATTTATAATTAAAATTATTTTTTACCACTTGTTTTTTTATTTTGTATTTGAATTTTTGTTTTGAAATTTTATTATGAACTAATATAATAACCACTTATTATTTGACACTAATTATCATAGGCTTCAATTATATTATAAATTACATGTACTATCAATTATTAAAAAAGATTGACATAAACCCCTAACGAAGAATGAATAAGAATAAAAAGGTGCATTTTTAATCACATATCATAACTAGACATCAACAAATATGCCTTAGTACCATACTATAACCCAAATACGAACTTGTTCAATATATTATATAATAAATTGCCATAATGAATATAGGAATTCATCGTCTATAAATTTTATAGTTTAGGAATCATTAAAAAAAATTAGAAATTATATAAGTGGAATATTTTAAATAAAACACATGATCGATAATGCCCGAATTCATAGAAACACATTAGAATCGATATTTCTATAACCCATATAAATAATCCGATCATTTTAAAAAGAAAAAAGTTCCATCATAGGAATTAATGTTCTCAAAAATTATTTCTGAAAGGAACATAAATTTAAATAAAATAAATAATAAAAAATTAAAACCATAAGAAATGGAAAAATTATATGACATATAATAACCATATAGAAACCGTCCATGTATTAAATAGTGGATACATCATCCACTTGATCATAATACACCACCAATACAATCCTAAAAAGGTAAACAATCCAACTCAAATTGTTGAATAAATATGTTTGTAATGAACAATAAAAACAATCAGGTGTTTGAGAAAACTATTTGATGATAACTAGAATTAATATATCATGGAAATATTTGAGGTATGGTTTCAATGTAATCACCATGTCAAATGAATATAATGTTTTTTATGAAAAACTCCTTCGAAATATATTATTGGCATGGTATAATATCACAATGTCTAATGAAATCCATACAAGTATAAGATCAGTTATACATTAGTTATATGAATTGACTAAAACTGATTCACTTAAATTCACATGAGGCTGAAATAAATCATCCACTATAATATCACATAAAATATCACAATAATTACATGAGTAGAGGTGTTTCATATATCATCATTATTCATATAGAAACATGTTCAATGGATCTCAGTACAAGTTCATAAATAATATTAATGTGAACATTCATCAGGTAAAATAATTATGTTTCAATGTATTATTAATAAAAAACACATTATGATTCTAAATAAAAAATATTTTATATTGTGGATATTAATGTTTTTTGTAACAAATATTTATTATGTTATGTTCGAGATTATCATCACACAAAATATTTACAATGGTATAATATTATATAAAACCATTTGGGTTGATATAATAAATGCACATAATTTTTGATTTAATTGGATTTTATAAGGTATATGTGGATGTTTAATATAGTAAATGGAGTAATAAATTTATAATTTAGTTTTGTGTATTTTGAAAATAAATAATGGTCAAAAAAATTTTTAACCAAGAAGATAAATGGTCTATTATGGAGGGTGTACCTCATATTATGGTGAAATTTTAATATAGATTTTATAATGTTATACAATAGATCCTCTATAAATATTTTTTTTAGTTGAAAAAATTGAATGGTAATATGTTTACATTAAAAATTATTTTTCTTTAAAAAAAATATAATAGGATACAATAATGTTTCGTATAATCTATGAATATATATTGGGAAATAAAAATTATTTATTTAAAATTAGAGGTATAATTTTAATATTGAGTTTTATAGAAATCCAAATGGGTAAAAGTGGTCATGTGTATTTTGAGTAATATGGAAAGATATGGTATAATAAGGAGGGTTAATATATACCACTATGGATATTGATGTTATTAAATAGTCTAAATTTAATTTCATGTAACATTTTTTAATTTCATTTTATTTTATTTAAATATTATCATGAATAATTATATTAAATTTTAATGATATATAACTAGATAAAATGTCTTTTATTATATCATATAATAATCATATCTATTTTTTTCATTAATTTTTTGCATTTTTTTATCTAATACTTATTTTTATAATTTTCACGGATATCATTATGAAATGAAATTTTTCACTAGGATGAATCACTCGTTTATAATGAATATGAAAATAATAATCCATTCTACTTATATTATAAATTTTTTCACCACTTTATCAATTATTTTTATGTTAATTTCATTATAATTTTTAATAAAAAATAATCTAGTTTTCACCAATATTTTTGGAATTAATAATTTTCATTCATCAATATATAGTTATCTAGAAAAAAATTTATTATGATTCTATTGGATGAGGTATTACACGAAGAATGGTTTTTCCTCTTCTATCTAAATGGATCATTTACTCTATTTATATATTGGTACAAACAGTTGAAAGAAAAATGAACATCACGTACTCAATATATCCCACCTCAATCCAATACACAATGTTCTCAATATGGATCCAATGGTAAGAGTTTATTTTATAATTTATATTTTCGTTCAAAACACACATCACATATTTAAAACTAAAAAAAATTCCCAAATATCCAAACTACAGTTACATAAATCTATATTTATTCAATTATATTTTATTATTTAAAATAGAACATTCATGGTTTGTTATTTCAGAATATTTCAAAATCATAATCTCTTGCACAGGTTTACAATATTTTTGATTTCATTGTAAAATAATTTTCAATTGATATAATTTATTCTTTTAAATTAATGTTTATTTTATTCCTTTTTCGTATTACTAATATGAGAAATGTTTTCTTAAACATGATTATTAATTTGTTTTATTTGTGCTATTTTGGTTGAAGATTATCTTGATCATTAAAAATTGGACTTCAAGGGTTAAACATGGATATTGGAATCAATGAAATTTTTAAATATTTCTACAACTATAGAAATTTTTTTATTCATTAATCATATTTAATTAAATATGTCATCATTTTATGAATTATTTGAGAATTACTTTCTATACAATTGTTACCGAACACATAATATGTTTTCTCATTGATCTTTTGGAAACACAAATATTTAATTCATCAATTTTTTACTAAAAAAATAGAAAAAAATTTCATTTCTAATAGAAGAGTAAAAATCATTTTGCCTGAAATGTTAGGTGTTTGAGGCCGCATGGGGATTCCTCTTCCACTAGAGTAGAACCTATTCAATATTATAAAAAAATTTATGTATTATTTAAAACAAAAATATTACCACATATTCAATCTAGAACTCCTCAATTAGATACATTATGTGCTCAATAGGACTAAGAATGTATATAATTAGTTTTTAATTTACATATTAATTCAATAAAACATCACATACTAAAAACACACATTTAAATTATTTTAATACATTAGGAATACAATGCCTAAGTCATTAAAGAATTGTTGGAATTATTCTCAACTCAATATGATGCACGATGTTCTAGGTTTGAGTCCAATTGTGTGATTAAAATTATAATTGACATTATTTTTATGAAATAAAGAAAACTATTATAATGAAAAAAATGAAAATGATCTTGGATTGTGTTAGTAATTTATAAAAACTAATGATATTTTATTTTGGAAGTGTGTGATTTTGTATCAAATTATACAAATACACGATGTGCATAGTATGAGTAAAAGTGATTTTTTCCTATTTAAAATTATATATTAGAAAAAAAGACGTATAACATAGTAAAAATGAGAAAAATACCTTATTATTGTCTTGATACACTATGAATATTATTCACTAGTCATATTGGATTCATATTAATCAGCCACACCTAAATGCGATGCACATTGGAACTAATATGACTCAAAGTAAGTCTTTTTCTTAAATAAATTGACATTAGTTTTAGTAAAAAAGAGTAATGAAATATAAAAAATAATTAAAACGGATTTAGATGGTTATGATAGTTTTGAAAAAAAAATTACATTTAATTTTGGACATGTATAAATCAACCAATCCTCAATCAGATATATGATGTTCATTGTATGACTCAAAGTGTCAATTATCATTTAACATTTGACGTTTTAGTTCAAAATTATTAACTCACTGAAATCCTTGAAATGATGCCCATATTGGCATTATAATATACTAAAAATATTAAAAATTCATATTTTAGGTGTAGAAATTTGAATCAAATAATTATATTTTTAATTTAGGAAAACTATCCATAATTCATAGATAATGGTTAAAAATCAGTCTCACCACTATCAGATGCATGTATTGATAAGTATAACTCCAAGAACAACTTTTTTTTAAAATTGAAAATATTTTTTTTAAAAATAAAATTTACATACCCAAAACCATAAAAAAAATTCATATGGTTTAGTTAGATTAAGAAAATGATCATATTGGAATTAGCTATTTTTTAGAGTCATTATTAACTGAATCTGATAGATAATTTGCATAGTATGACTCAATCTATCCATTATAAGTTAGAAATTAAAATATTATTTTAAAAAAGTGTAAATCAAAAAAAATATGCGATACTGATTTTTGTGATAATATAGGTCAATTATTCATATGATTTCATTAATTTTGAATAGTCAATATAACATAATACTAAAACCTAATGTGAGTAGTATGTCACAATGTGCATGTTATTAATTTGAAATTGATTTTTTGTAAAAAAAACAAAGTGATGCGTTATAAACTTTGAAAACACAAACAGATTTTTCTAATACATTATGAAAACTCTAATTAAGTCATTTTGGAAATGTAGAAATTATACACACTCTAATCATATTTATGTTATGAATGATTAAACTCCATGTCTATTGATTTATTTCAAATTGAAATTAACTGTAGTAAAAATAGACATACTTGAAATAGGGAAATAAAAATTTGATTATTTATATACATATAGAGAATGAGCCGTATGAAATTTTGGGCATCTGGTAATTATCCATAATATAATAAAATACATGATGTTCTTTGTATGAATCAAAAAAAAAATTAGTAGGTTTTAATTTATATTTTAGTTTAGAATTTTTAGAAATTAAATCATGAGAAAACATGATCATATTATTTTTATAATTTAGTAAAACAATTATTAATTCATTTTTAATTTGAAAGAGTCAGTCTAACCATAAACTGACACATGATGTGACTGGTATCACCCAATGTTTGAGTTTCTAGTAAAAATGGAATTTTCAAAAACAATTACTCAAAAATGGGCAAACACATTTGGATATTTAGGTTACATTTGGAAAATGATCGATAAATTGTTTTGTTCATGTAATGTCACGACCCCCTCCCACCAAAGATGCCCCTCCTGTGTTGGCAATGGTGAAAGGGAGATAATGACCCCCGAGTCCCGCCTCCAGTAGGCCCCGGGTTGGCGACTAGCACCAAGGGTATGAGTTTTCACAAATATGGGAGGCGTTACCCTTTTTATTATTTTGGATCGGGAAATAGGACAAGTCAACCACCAAAAAGGGAAAAGAACATGTGTATATAAATAAACCCAAACCAAGCCCACATGCATGTTTAAACAATTTTTTATAACAAGGTACAAGTACAAGGAAGCTCAAAAGTATAATTCCAAAGAACACAAGAGAACAACAACTGCAACAACTCCAACTGCCCGACTAGTAGGGTCCCGTACGACCCTGGTAGTCCTCCTGGAAACCTGAAAGTAAACGTAGGGTGAGCATACAAGTATACTCAGTAGGGAAACCTAATGCTCTCATGCACAAGTGGGGAGACACCCTAAGGTCCCGTGAGAAAACAGAAGAACCAGAAACTAACAAGGAAAAACTATCCCCCCAGCCTCACTGGTCACACTCACCAAGTAACACAAACAAGTTTAGTATATATATAGAACAAATGTATTGGGTACCCCGCACCATTTCCCACTTAATTAGAAGCTGCTCTTCCTAACGGCAAACGTCCTGACGCTACCACGCTCTTCCCGCCCGCACACACCTGGGCCAAACCACGCATCCTGCCCACACACACCTGGGCCTCACAACCACGCATCTCGCACGCACACACCTGGGCCACATCCACTAACCCGCCCGCAGACACCTGGGCCTCATCCCGAAGGTTCTTGGGAACGGTAAGCCTGCCCGAAGAGTCTTCGGCTAAAGGTCGCCTCAAGCCATCACAGCCTCTGAGACCTACCCGAAGAGTCTTGGGTGTAAGGTCACCTCAAGCCATCATAGCCTATGGAAGAAGGAGCAGGAAGGAGCTAGTAACTAAGGGGGAACACCCTCTCCCATAAAATGGGAGTGTTCGGCACTAGGTTCTTGACATGGGTGTGGTGCGACAAAACACAAAGATACAATTATATATATACATATACCAAACACACATCCCAACCTATGGCTTCTTAAAAATAGAAACTAAGCATGTGCCTCGACACTGCTACCACGAAGCATGCATCAACAACCAAACAATCATCCCCCAACCCCATTTAGGTTTTAATGTTTCATGCAATGGTTTAACAAATTATTACTACTGGGAAACTATCATCCAGACAAAACCTTTCACAAACATATCCTTGCCATCCACAACCAAGGTTAGGTAAAACGCAAGCAACCACAGGCCATTTCATTTACAACAGATTATCACAACCATGCAACATTCCATCATTCATTTATTTCAAAGTTCTACACATAAAACCCTTTCCACACACAAAACATTTTCGCATTTGAAAACACCTTTTACTTCAAAAAACTTTTCATAATCAAAACACTTTTCATAAATAAAGGCATTTTCCACAAAACAACCAAACCACTAACATGTTCATTATTCCAACGTTTTTCAACCGGGGTGATCACACAAGGTTTTCATTCTCATTTAATCAGCCAGTCATTACGAGCTTATCCATTTTCCATGTTTTAAGAAAACCAACCACAAACAATTTAGATATCAATTTCCCACGCAAAGGCCACCAATGGCCTTGATTTTCAGTAGGCAAAGTCCTTTAAATCCAAAATCACAATTAGAAGATAAAGAAACTGGTAGGCAATAGAAACAGCACAAAACCCCAAACCCTTCTTTATCCGGTTATTATCTTTATTTAAAGTTCAACTGCATCCCATGGAACAAAAGAAAAATATCCCACCCCGCATGATGCACCAAATAGAGAGACGAAGGTAAACCCCTACCTCAAAAGGTCCTGATCACGTCGCATCCGACGACGTCCTTCGGTGTCCTCCTCCTTCGCCAAACCCGAAAAACGCCTCCTAGGATGGAAGCTGTAGAAGGAAGGCCGAAAGGAAAGGTGACAAATCCAGGCTTAGATGCTTCGTCTCGTCGCTACGATCCTGTGGCCGCTGACGGATCGTAATTTGCAGCTCGGACAAAGAAGTTAGAGGAGGAAGACTTCTTGATCAACCAAGAGTGTCATCGTGCGAAGAAGAAGTGATTGTTCTGGAAATAATCCGCGACCCATTCTTATATAGGCAACAAATAGGTAAAACAGTATGTAGTGTGTATTGATGAATACACGGTGTGACCATACACCCGTTACGCGTTTTGACTGGTCAATACACGACACGTCACGCGGTTTCCACGCGTTTTAATAATAACGTCAATTTTATTAATATGTGTGTTTCATTGACCCGAGACATAACTCATAAAAAGGTATCCATCACTGGTCTTAAAATGACCGTCTTAATTACAGGATTACACTACCGATGACGGTTCGTCATTCCGACATCATATGAAGAAGTTACGGTCGAATTAATATTATAAAACCCAAAAATAATAATAAAATTTTATAATATTATTATTTATTTATTTTCCTTGAATTTTATACGCTCAAAAATTGGGTCCCCTTTTGCTTTCACGCCCAAATATCTCCACCACCAATCAATCACCTTTATTTATATTCTATTATGATAATAATATTATTATATGAATATTATTCATTTAAGGGGAATAAAAAAAACCCCTTACGCCTCCTTTAACCTCATCATACACCCCCTTTATTCTCCCCATTTATTTACTTTAATTTATTATCCCATTTAATCAATATGATTTATTATTATAATATACATGGGGAGGTCCATGTATAGCGCCTCACCCACATGCTCCTCATTAACATAATAAATATATAATACATATATTTTTATTATTATAATAAAGGAAAACCTCATGTTCAATTAATTCATGAGCGTTTCGGGTACCCAATCCGAAAACCCGAAAAAGACATCCAATATTGGACTCATAATTTCCGTCTCGTAGTCAGGGTCACACTGCCACTAACGGTTCATGAAACCGAGGTCGCATGAGGAAGATACCGTCAAAATTCAGTTTTCCCATCCAAAATTAATAATTACATTATTATATTATATTATTTAATTTAATTCTTAAATTCTCAAATTCTCTCTCCAATCTCCTTGAGATTCAAGCACAAAGTCATTTGTTTAGGTGGATTACACTTGGCGCCTCTCTCCTATATTTATTTTTCAATAAATTTTATTTCCTTTAATCATGTTTCTCTCTCCAATCTTCATACCTTCATCCACAAAAAGTGACTCCTCTCTCTTCCTCATTCCATGCCCAAAACTCCCCACTTTGTATTCCCTCTCTCTCTCTTTTTTTCATTTAATCTTATCTTTTATTTTATATCATTATTAATATATTTTTCATCTTCTCTCTTCAATCTCATTACTCCCCAACAAAGTGGCGCCTCCCTTGATTTTACACCATTAGTTACATTCTTTTTATCATAATTATTTTCAATAATAATGATTAAATCTCCCTAAAAAAACATGCAAGATCACCTCCCATCAAAACCCACATGACACACACCTATTTTAAATCTTTATCATTATTTTTATTATTTTATTTTTTAAACACAATTATCATAAATAATAACATCTCTTATTTATCCTTATATCTAAAATCTCATTGCAATGAATTCAAAATTTTAATCTCATTAAATCTTTATTAACGAAAATTTCAAAATTTAAGCCAACATTATTATTACAATTATTTAGTATAACAATTATAACAAAACCCCAATTAAAATTTATTAAATTGTCATCAATTATTATTAAAAAAAATCATTATAACGCACGTTGTGTTGACCACATCGATTTCAACAAAGGAATGGACCGGAGGGGTCCGGTCCATTACATCAGATACCTCTTAAAACATTCTCGTCCTCGAGAATTAAAAACCAACCAAGAAAAAGAATGGATCCAAACAACCACTCCGCAAGATACCTCTTAGGGCTCTTGTCATAACCAGAAACAAACCAACAACTCTATGAGTTAAGAACTCCCTCTCCTATGTCAAGATACAATCCGCTTTAGGCGGCACTGACTCTCCTGCACGGGTTTAATCGCATCCTCATTAATGCGTCTTGATTAAGGATCAGGTTTTTCCTTTCCCAGAACACCCAAATCAAGTAAAACACAAACATGATGATGCATGTACCTTCCCTAGGGTCTCTACCCTGCAATCAATATAGTCTCACTTGGTCGTTCGGAAGGCTCAGAGTCCTTGCATCGGATCACGGGGGGCCCTAAAATCCCGTGTCCTAGCTGGTCTTCCCTGGCTTATGTCACGCACCAAGATTAACGAACATTGTTCCCTACCATCCCATGCAATCCTCACTGTGACTAACTCCAGACTCCATCCTATCTCTCAACCATCAGCCTCTGATACCATTCTGTCACGACCCCCTCCCACCAAAGATGCCCCTCCTGAGCTGGAAATGGTGAAAGGGAGATAATGACCCCCCGAGTCCTGCCTCCAGTAGGCCCCGGGTTGGTGACTAGCACCAAGGGTATGAGTTTTCACAAATATGGGAGGCATTACCCTTTTTATTATTTTGGATCGGGAAATAGGACAAGTCAACCACCAAAAAGGGAAAAGAACAAGTGTATATAAATAAACCCTAACCAAGCCCACATGCATGTTTAAACAATTTTTATAACAAGGTACAAGTACAAGGAAGCTCAAAAGTACAATGCCAAAGTAAACAAGATAACAACAACTGCAACAACTCCAACTGCCCGACTAGTAGGGTCCCGCACGGCCCTGGTAGTCCTCCTGGAAACCTGAAAGTAAACGTAGGGTGAGCATACAAGTATACTCAGTAGGGAAACCTAAAGCTCTCGTGCACAAGTGGGGAGACACCCTAAGGTCCCCTGAGAAAACAGAAGAACTAGAAACTAACAAGGAAAAACTATCCCCCCAGCCTCACTGGTCACACTCACCAAGTAACACAATCATGTTTAGTATATATATAGAACAAAATTATTGGGTACCTCGCACCATTTCCCACTTAATTAGATGCTGCTCTTCCTAACGGAAAACGTCCTGACGCTACCACACTCTTCCCGCCCGCACACACCTGGGCCAAACCATGCATCCCGCCCGCACACACCTGGGCCTCACAACCACGCATCTCGCCGGCATACACCTGGGCCTCATCCCGAAGGTTCTTAGGAATGGTAAGCCTGCCTGAAGAGTCTTGGGCTAATGGTCGCCTCAAGCCATCACAGCCTCCAAGACCTACCCGAAGAGTCTTGGGTGTAAGGTCACCTCAAGCCATCATAGCCTATGGAAGAAGGAGCAGGAAGGAGCTAGTAACTAAGGGGGAACACCCTCTCCCATAAAATGGGATTGTTCGGCACTAGGTTCTTGACATGGGTGTGGTGCGACAAAACACAAAGATACAATTATATATATACATATACCAAACACACATCCCAACCTATGGATTCTTAAAAAGAGAAACTGAGCATGTGCCTCGGCACTACTACCACGAAGCATGCATCAACAACCAAACAATCATCCCCCAACCCCATTTAGGTTTTCATGTTTCATGCAATGGTTTAACAAATTATTACTACTGGGCAAATATAATCCAGACAAAACCTTTCACAAACATATCTCTACCATCCACAACCAAGGTTAGGTAAAACGCAAGCAACCACATGCCATTTCATTTACAACAGATTATCACAACCATGCAACATTCCATCATTCATTTATTTCAAAGTTCCACACATAAAACCCTTTCCACACACAAAACATTTCCGCATTTGAAAACACCTTTTACATCAAAACACTTTTCATAATCAAAAAACATTTCATAAATAAAGGCATTTTCCACAATACAACCAAACCACCAACATGTTCATTATTCCAACTTTGTTCAACCGGGGTGATCACACAAGGTTTTCATTCTCATTTAATCATCCAGTCTTTACGTGCTTATCCATTTTCCATGTTTTAACAAAACCAACCACAAACAATTCAGATATCAATTGCGCATGCAAAGGCCACCAACGTCCTTGATTTTCAGTAGGCAAAGGCCTTTCAATCCAAAATCAAAATCAGAAGATAAAGAAACTGGTAGGCAATAGAAACAGCACAAAAGCCCAAACCCTTATTTATCCGGTTATTATCTTTATTTAAAGTTCAACTGCATCCCATGGAACAAAAGAAAAATATCCCACCCCGCATGTTGCACCAAATAGAGAGACGAAGGTAAACCCCTACCTCAAAAGGTCCCGATCACGTCGCATCTGACGACGTCCTTCGGTGTCCTCCGCCTTCGCCAAACCCGACAAACGTCTCCTAGGATGGAAGCTGGAGAAGGAAGGCCGGAAGGAAAGGTGACAAGTCCAGGCTTAGAAGCTTCGTCTCGTCGCTACGATCCTGTGGCCGCTGACGGATCGTAATTTGGAGCTCGGACAAAGAAGTTAGAGGAGGAAGACTTCTTGATCAACCAAGAGTGTCGTCATGCGAAGAAGAAGTGATTGGTCTGGAAATAATCCGCGACCCTTTCTTATATAGGCAACGAATAGGTAAAAAAGTATGCAACGTGTATTGATGAATACACGGTGTGACCGTACAACCATTACGCGTTTTGACTGGTCAATACACGACACGTCACGCGGTTTCAACGCATTTTAATAATAACGTCAATTTTATTAATATGTGTGTTTCGTTGAACCGAGACATAACTCATAAAAAGGTATTCATCACTGGTCTTAAAATGACCGTCTCAGGATTACACTACCGCTGACGGTTCGTCATTCCGACACCATATGAAGAAGTTACGGTCGAATTAAGATTATAAAACCCAAAAATAATAATAAAATTTTACAATATTATTATTTATTTATTTTCCTTGAATTTTATACGCTCAAAAATTGGGTCCCTTTTTCTTTCACTCCCAAATATCTCCACCACCAATCAATCACCTTTATTTTTATTCTATTATGATAATAATATTATTATATGAATATCATTCATTTAAGGGGAAGAAAAAAAAACCCCTTACACCTCCTTTAACCTCATCATACACCCACTTTATTCTCCCCATTTATTTACATTAATTTATTATCTCATTTAATCCATATGATTTATTATTATAATATACATGGGGAGTTCCATGTATAGCGCCTCACCCACATGATCCTCATTAACATAATAAATATATAATACATATATTTTTATTATTATAATAAAGGAAAACCTCATGTTCAATTAATTCATGAGCGTTTCGGGTACCCAATCCGAAAACCCGAAAAAGACATCCAATATTGGACTCATAATTTCCGTCTCATAGTCAGGGTCACACTGCCACTGATGGTTCATGAAACCGAGGTCGCATGAGGAAGATACCGTCAAAATTCAGTTTTCCCATCCAAAATTAATAATTACATTATTATATTATATTATTTAATTTAATTCTTAAATTCTCGAATTCTCTCACCAATATCCTTGAGATCCACACACAAAGTCATTTGTTTAGGTGGATTACACTTGGCGCCTCTCTCCTATATTTATTTTTCAATAAATTTTATTTCCTTTAATCATGTTTCTCTCTCCAATCTTCATACCTTCTTCCACAAAAAGTGGCGCCTCTCTCTTCCTCATTACATGCCCAAAACGCCCCACTTTGTATTCCTTCTCTCTATTTTTTTCATTTAATATTATCTTTTATTTTATATCATTATTAATATATTTTTCATCTTCTCTCTTCATTCTCATTCCTCCCCAACAAAGTGGCGCCTCCCTTGATTTTACACCATTAGTTCCATTCTTTTTATCATAATTATTTTCAATAATAATGATTAAATCTCCCTAAAAAACATGCAAGATCACCTCCCATCAAAACCCACATGACACACACCTATTTTAAATCTTTATCATTATTATTATTATTTTATTTTTTAAACACAATTATCATAAATAATAACATCTCTTATTTATCCTTATATCTCAAATCTCATTGCAATGAATTCAAAATTTAAATCTCATTAAATCTTTATTAACAGATCTTTCAATATTTAAGCCAACATTATTATTACAATTATTTAGTATAAAAATTATAACAAAACCCCAATTAAAATTTATTAAATTTTCAGCAATTATTATTAAAAAAAATAATTATAACGCACGTTGTGTTGACCACATCGATTTCAATAAAGGAATGGACCGGAGGGGTCCGGTCCATTACATATATGAATAATCCAAAACACAAATCAATATATAGTGTAACAAGTGTGATTCAAATTGTCTATATTAATTTAAAATTGACATTAATTTTGATAAAAATGACACGGTACATACTAATATATGTGAAACAACCTTCATGAAATTTTTTATTCTATAATAAATTGATCTAAAATTCATTATGGATGTTAAATAATCATCTTCACATAAATCCAATAAACATTTTTCCTATAATGACTAAATGTGTGAAATATCATTTTAAAATTTAATGATTAGTTCAAAAATTAAAGAAAATGAAAACTAAGAAAGCATGATTGTATTACATAATATTTTACGAAAATTATTTTTAGGTATTTTTCACTTTGTTGGAAATAAAAACACAGTATACTAACACATGATGTTACCTATGTGGAATAATGTAAATGTTTCTATTTTAAAATGAAATTCTATTAAAAACGACCAGTGACATACTCAAAACTAAGAATTCTCATTAGTAATGATTTTATTCTAATTTAAAATGATACATATGTAATATTTGGTGTCTATGAATCTTCTTAACCTCAATTTGACACACACTGTGACCGGTATGAAATCAATCTTTTCATTTTATATAAAATGAAATATAGTAAAAAAACATAACTCACCTACTCAAAATTAATAAAATGTATTTTTATTATTTTTATATATTTGTAAAAATATCCAAATATCATTTGAGAAATATATGCATCTTCTAAACCACAATCTGATGCCAAATTTTCCCAATATGACTCAATGTTTCTGTTATTAGTTTAAAATGAACATTTATTTCTAATAAATTTTACTCCCTAAAAAATGAGGAAATGGGCTCAAATATACATAATAATTTATTAATATTATTCATTATATATTACTGAGGTGTTTAATTATCTCTCATATCATATTTGTACATGATGTTACTAGTTGACTCAATGTTTGTGTTTCTATTTTATAATGACAATTTTGTAAAAAATGTAAATTACTTAAAATTTAGAAAAAAGTTGGACTATTATTGTACATTTAGAAAACATTACATATATCATTTTGGACATGTATGATTCAGAAACTCCTTTATCTGATGAACGACATGAATGGTTTAACTCTAACTGTGTAATTTTTTATAATATTGAAATTAATTTTAGTTAAAAACTAAATTGATTTACTCATAACAAACAAAAAATATTCATATTGAGTTGACAAATTGAGAAAATGGTTATTAAGAAATTTTTTAAATTTAGGAATTTTCATCACATTGATCTGATCAACTATTTTCCTAGTACGATTCAATATATACATTATTAGATTAAAATATATAATTTGGGTCAAAAAATTAATCTAAATGAAAACTAATAAAATAAACACAGATTTTATTGCTAATTTACAAAATTATTTATACGTAAAATTTTACATGTAGGAATCAATCTCATATCAAACTGACCCATTATGTAACCAGTGTGACTCAATGTGTGTCTGTTGAGTTTAAAATATAATTTTATTTTCAAAAGGTACATACTCAAAACCAATAAAACACATTCATAATGTTTTGATACATTATTAAATGAATCCACATTTCATTTGGGATGTTTAGGAAAAACCCTCACCACAATCAGATGCACGCAGTGAATGGAATGAGTCCATGTGTATTTTTTTAAAAAATATACATTATTTGTTTGATAAAAACACAACTGACCTAATAAAAATGATAAAACAAATATATATTATTTATATAAATTAGTAAAATAATCCATATTTCATTTGTTAGGTTTTGAAATAGTCCACACCTCAATCTAATACACTATGTTTATGGTATGAATCATTGTGTACACTATTCGTATAAAATTGAAATATAAGATTAAAATAATGACTCAATAAAAAACATATATAATGTAATCATATTTTATTGATAAATATATAAAATAAATAAAATTTTTTTAGGTGTAGTGTTCAGTCTCATATTAAATCGAAATATGAATTGATTGTTATGATTCAATGTACGTGTTTTCAGATTAAATTTATTTTTTAGTAAAAAAAAGAAGTAAAATGATCTAAATAGATAAAAATTATTCATATTATCTTGAAAATATAAGATAAAATTAAAAAGTTAAATTATAATGTTTATAAAATATCCAAATGTCAATAAGATAAATAGTGTTAGTGTAATAACACCATGTGTGTGTTTGAAATATTTATGTGCATTTTAGTTTAAACCCAACATAACATGGCCAAATATAAGGAAATGAGCCTAGATTATTTTTTCACAATTATATCTCATATTATTTAATTAATTTAATTTTCAATTTTATCATAAAAATATTTAGATAATTATCATAGAGATCATTCTTAAATATGAATAAGTAATGATGAGGTGTTCATGAATCAACTGCCACTCAATCTGATACACATGTTTTAAATTGAATAAAATTTTAGTTCTAAATTAAAATTTAATATTTATTTTATTTATTTATATTATTAATCATATATTTTTTTTAATGTATTGGTTTCTTTTTATTCATGATCAAATGTGTTTTTTTCATCAACAAAATGACTCTGGTACAAGAAAAAAATTAAAAATAACCTTGATGTTTTAGAATATATGTGATAATTAGTACATAAACATGTAAGTGTATAATATAATTTATGAAATGTATATAATATATTTTTTAAAATAATTTTTTTATTTAACAATTTAAAAAATAATATTAAATACATGTACCATATTTTTCTTTTTTTGGGTTCTCATTTTTGTGTCGGGTTGCGTTGTCATATCACATTACGTTATGCCACATTATCATATCATTATTTTAGAGTAGACAAAAGAACACCATATCATTACTTTTTAAAGAAATTATAAAGGACCCCTTAATCATATCCATATAAATTCACTAATAAAATAATATTTATTTTAATCGCACTCCATTAGTTAGGAGATTTCTGGCATAGGTAAAGGTGAATTTTAGTAATGTAAAAGTAATATTTCAAAGTAATGCTGTATGGAAACCCATTTTTAGGTATAAATGATCTTATTTATACAATAATAACTCACATTTCTTTTCATTGGGGTAAATTTGAGGATATTATTTTAATATTATAACATGATAATTATCATTGAAATATTGTTTTCTCTTTTATTTATTTATTATTTGTCAAACAAAATGGAATACATCTCTCTTTTGTATGCATAGACTACCACATCATGTGGGGATGTATTGGTTTCATGGCATCTAGTCATGTATTTCTCAAAAATTAAATAAAATTGGTAAAATTAATAATTAATAGTTAAATATAATAATTTAAAATATCTAATGATTACCAAATTATCTATAGTCAAATAATTAATTTCATTGTCAATTGTGAATTAAATGTGTTCAAAACACCGAACATAGGATTATCATACTAATTAATAAAAATTCAGAATAACCAAAAAATATTAATGGTTTAATGAGATGGTAATGAACATATAATTTAATAATAATGATGAAAAATTATGAAATAATGTTTATTTTTCATGAGTTGATGGATGAAAATAGAAATAATTGATATATGAGTAGGGTCTTCATAACTCATTTTATATTTGTTGGGTTATAAATAAATTGAACAGATTATGTTACGTAAATATTATGTGTGAAATTTACTAATGTTTTTTGCATACATCCTTTTCAAAGGTGTATATTATTTATGTTAAGATATTATATCATAAATGATTCATTCATCATAATAATTATGTATCGTATTATGTTCTATCACTCATGATTTCTATGTAAAAATGTGGTGAATGTTTCATTAGTTATTATGTATATGATTTAATTATTTGAGGAATAAATAATTTTATCAAGTAGATTATATCTCTATAGATTGTATTTACTACCCCAAAACATGTTTTCTTGTATTCATTAACAAAAACTACATGTTTTACAGTATCATTTTATGTTTGTAAAATCTTGAACTAGAGTTCCTCCCAATGGTTCCTTTAGCTCTGATTTCCATGAGGCATTAAGTGTATCTCCCTGAATGTGAGAGGCTATCTAATAGAAGTGAGGTCCTATGGTGCGTCCATCAGTAAAATTTTCTCTTATATCTAGAGTGTAGTACAGTGGATAAACACAATAAGAGTTAAACATGAGATACAAGGTGATAAAAAAGTGAAAATATATATATGACACTATAGACACTGGTATAGTAACCCTCTATATCATAATTTATCATGAATAATAAATAACTATGAATTTAATAGAAATACTCCAAATAATTGCACCAACTAAGACATTTGTCCACAAAACTAAATAAATTTTTCACAAGGATGTATGAAATACATTATTTAATAATTATTCAAAAAAATCTAAATCAATCCATGAAACTCAAGATCTTTCTCAGTTATATTCTATTAAGATTCCCCATAAAAATTGAATGAAATATTATGTTTCCAAATAAGGAAAAAACTAATTTTTAACATTTATATGAATTTAATCATATTTGGTATAGTTTGATTCTCAAATTGTGTGTGAGATGAAACCTAGTATCCCACCACCAATGAAATCTATGTCAACCAATTTCATTAATATAAACTAAAATAGTTTCTATGAATGAATATATAAATTAATGCAATAAAATATTGTAAATACCTAATACCTAGTTCATTCTCAGCTATTTTCTGAACATGTAATCATTTATTTGATAAATAATGTTTTGTTTTTATAGCACGTCATGTGAGTTATAACAAGTACTAAATCCAATTCATAATATTGATTGTAATGAATAAATGATTCAACAAGGCATCCATGGTAATGATAAAAATGTGGGAGGATCCATGTAAATACCATAGAATCCATGACCTAAAGACACATGCGATATTAGAAATAAATTATATTCATTGTGACGAATAATTGTATAACCACTATGGTATCATCTAAGTTAAAACACCTTAATATGATTCTAACCATGTCAATGGAATTCATTTGAGGTAAAATTGGAAAAATAATGACTAGGGCCAATCTATGACTCCATGGTTCATTATGTCTGTTGATATCACACTGGATCCATAGAGGGTATCTTTCGAATCCTATAATTATGATACAGTATTCCCAAGTTGTTATATTGGTAATCCTCTATTAGAAAATGACATGTTTCGCTGTTTAATATCATCCTTTGAAACATGCATCCATGAATTAGAATGGAGTCCATGATTGAACAAGTGTATTCCCTGAGAATCTAAGGGTAGTTCGAGTTTGGAATTTCTTATAATGTTTATCATTTACATATTTATTAGTATACTTAAAATTGATTCATTTAATGAATTATGCCATTTATTACTCATTATATTTAATAAGGCATTTGGTTCAAATTATTGAATTTCATTATTGTGACAATACGAAACAAAGCATGAATCCATTATTTGATAAAGTTAAATTATCATTCTATAGGTCCACTTTTCATCCTTACATAAGCATATAAAAGTGTTTTATCAATGTTCTAACAAGTCAGTCATTTACATTTAAATGGGTAAAGTGATATATATATATATATATATATATATATATATATATATTGTTCATTTCTAATTTCATATAAATAAATTATTAAATAGAAACACATTCCATATATAGTTCGTGTGATACAAACATGTATTATCCATTTATAATAGATTTATGTAATAGATACCCTTAACATTATCTAGGTAAAGTAAACAGACAAATAAATGGTGGAAAAAATAAGCTTTACAGGATATTGAAACCAGAATTATGGAAACACTGCACATCAGGTGGAAAACATTGTGGTCTCAACCAAAAACGGTATGATGATATTATATGAAATGGGCCCTAAAATATTATCATGATTATTATATGGAGTACACATCAATTTAATAAGTCATTCCTGATGAGATTGGAATGCACACAGAATTCAAAAATTTATAAAATAGTGAAACTTGAGGATTAGCATAAATAACATTCAATAATCATGTTTGACTATACTCATACATTACATTCCTTTTGTTTGTCATAGATCAAAATACATATGATGAAAAGGTTAACAGCCTAAAAATTGGTCATATGAGCTTACATAAAAATAACATCATCAAGGGAATTGATGAATTAATAATGGCTAAAAAATAATCGAGTACATACTAATGAACACCAAACATGATTAATGAAGATCGGATCATACATTGAATAGAAGAACACAATAAAAAAATATAAAAGATATTTTTAAAGATAAAAATTGAAGGTAATGGAACTAATTTTCCACTCAAATGGTCTTAGTATGAAAAGGGATAAGATAAAATTTCATTAGGGGAAAAATTATCATTTCACACAACATTTATGGGATGCATTGTTTGGAATCAATGTTCGATAAAAAATTAGCCAACTAAAAACCTCTGACTATAATAGGGGGGAAACCACATGGTTAGGCCTCACATTTAGGGAAATGTGATCCAATTATGTGGCATAGTTTTTTCTAACTATGTGTATTAAGTTTTTCTACTAGCTGTGTGGCCTATATCTTCCTCTATCAGTCATGGTTCAGAGATTAGGACAAGCCCCGAATGTAACACAACATAAATTTATGATAAATATTATTTTTAATTTATTTTATTTCATGTGTTGTACTCTACAAGAATATTATATTGTGCTATATGTAACACCGTATTAGAAAGTAGTATACCCAACACTATTCTTGGCTTGTGTTTCACGGAAGAGTGACCTTTCTCAATAGCGTGTGTGGTACACAATACCGAGTTTCACTATAATACAATATATTTTTAACTAGCCTTTATGAATAGTAATAACCCAATTTCTAATTTTATAACATTATAATTTATCTTAATCTTTTTATTGAACATGTTTTGAGAAAAAATTCATTTTTTCGTATAATGTAAATATTTTTCCAAATAAAAAGTTTTGTATCTTTTTTATGGCGCACCCACTTTAAATATAGTGTTTAACAATTTTTATGATCAATTTGACCAAATATACTGATTCATTTCAATAAGTATATAAAAATAAACTTTTGATAATTTTTTAATATTTTTCTACTAACTTTCATATTTTGATGAATAGTGAAAATATGTTAAATTTTAATTAAATTTTTTTTTTCAAAAAGATATTTTATATTGGTAAATTATAATATGTAATGGGTTTAAAGTATAAATTGAATATATTTTTACATTAAATAAAATGTATGTCATTACCATTAATTTTACATTGAATTCATAGGTAAAAACATTTCAATATTTGGCAATGTTTTAACTATTAAAACCAGTTTTCTTAACACCGATATTAATTTTAAATTATTTTTTGAAAATTATGTGCATTGAATTTTGAAAAATTGATTTCATATTTGGAATCAGTAGGTCTAAATTATGTAAATAGACTATTTTTTAAATTTTAGAAATTATGAATATTAACTATGGAAAATATTATTTAGTATAGTTAAACATAAATCATGTAATAATGGGTAAACATAAGATTATAAAATTACCCTAACAGATTCCAAAATTATATTATATGAATAAAAGTCAACACACATCACCTAAGGGTTGTAATAGATTCATTTCATGGACTTTTGAAAATAAATATGAAATAATTATTATTAAATCCAAAGAAAGTGACAACATGTCACTCTCTTATATTTTATAAGTGTACCAATATTAATATAGAGATACACTTCATAAAACATCAAACAAAAATATTTACCAGAAATATAATATTATTATCTACATAATGTGAATTTATTTAGAATTTTTAGGGAATAAATAATTATCATTAATTATAACACAATAGTGATGCATAAATTATTTTATTGAATTAAAAATAATATAAATAGTTTTGAAATATTAGAATAAATATTATTGGAATTATTTAAGGTGGTCCATGAATTTTCTAGATAAATATGATATGTTATAAATCTATTAAATATTTTGGTTCAAAAATATCTTCTGTTTGGAGTTTATTTAAATTAAAACAAATGAATAGTGATAAAATTTAAATTAATGATATTTTATATTATTAAATTGATTAAAAATAAAAAATAGATTTAAAATTTATAAATTGAAATTCATATGGTTGAAAAATTTATAATGTATCCAATTATGGACAGTTCACAATACATAAATAATTATTCATTGCAATTTAAAATTTATAATATAATTACCACAAATAAAATTAAATACATTATATAAGGACAAATCAAGTTGATATGGTTTAATGTAAATTCCCAACATGTATAAATTTTATTTTTTGATGATATTATGACCCTATCTCCTCCTTTAATCTAATTTTAGTCATTTTGGAAGTTTTTAGATGGGGATTTAGTTTATTATAAATTAATATTTTAGAGGATTCTAAAAGTGCCCCTCTCATCTCTTATAAAATGGCATCTCCTCCCTCTCCTTATCACACAATTATTGAGCCTTAAAAATCAGCCCACCCCTACCAAATTATCTTTTCCGCTTAGCTAGAATCATAATAGAGGTCATTGTCTTTTTCAAAGACCATCTTTTGTGCCCTAAGTGGATGTTTAGAAGAGGCGTGTCGAAGAAGAGTTAATATCCTTTACCGATTCCATCAAATTCAATTCTTATACTACTTCATGTTATCTTGTTGATACATAATTAAGTAATAAAATTATTATCAATAATATACTTATATGTTATGATTAATAAAAAACTACCTTATTTCTCCTTCTATCTATCCTACGAAAAAAGAAATCATCGTGTATGCGTAAGTACGGCTTACCGACTCCACGCCACTGTGTAATCTATTTTTCCACAACCACCTTACATTGAGGGGTATAATGGGGGAAATGATGACTATATATTATTATTATAACATGATAATAATTTGAAAATATTATATAATCAACTCTAATACCATTAATTAATTATTGAAACGATATCACCACTTGTGTGTTTGTACGGTTTACCGTCTCCATGACGCGATGAGATTCACTCTTCGTGTAAACTATTCAAGAATGATTATAAATTATATATATAAATAATAATAAAAGATATTAAATTATAATGATACTGGATTTATGTACATATATGTTTCATTTACTTAATTCTATTGAATTCAATAAAGAAACGAAAACAACATTCCTGCGTACATACGACCTATCGTCTCTTGGAACGGTGTATTTAATTAAATTTATAGATCGATTATATATATTAATATATTGAATATTTATGATATTTAAATCATGTTTTACCTTATTGCAATAATTAATCATAACCTAAGTAATCATATGAAAAATATTACAAGTCAAAACACATACTATAAATGAAACGATTTTACACAATACACTTCTTTAACATTGAATTGACAATGAACGAGTAATATAATGTTATAATGGAATCATATATGATATCATTAATATTATTATGGTTCTATAAAATGTTAATAATATGATTAATCCCACTATATAGGAGTCTCAGATACATACAAGAAAAAATTGGACATAAGGTATGGGATAATTTTTCAATCTCATCCTTATATGAGATTACTTATACATAAATATTTACTGGGGTTATATTTATCATCAACGTCCGTGTTTTATAAAAATTTTATCATGATGTTTTTACTATAAATACATGTATGTTTAAAGTCATGTTTACCAAATTTGGATTTTACTATGTAGAATAGAAGGAATCCTTCTTTTGTTTACCATATGAGGTATATTATGACTTTTTGGGAAAAAGTACGAAGAAAATGTTTTTATACTTATACAGCATGAATAGATTTTCATGGTTTCATAATGCCTTATATATATGAAGCATACTCTACTTTATTCACTTATTATTTTCAAAATATCATTTTTTTTAAAATTATATGTCATTTTGTGAAAATCAAATGATTTTCCAGAAGAAAGGATATTTTCTGCAAGAATTCATTTAAATTGTTTTATCAAAACTATTTCCCATATAAGATGAAATTATTTAGTGTGATTATGTTTCAAGTATAATGTCCTTATTATTTACATGGTTTTATTTTTCTTAGGATAAATTTATATCCATTTTTTTAAATGAATAATGTTATGATAGGATGATGTTTATGAAACCCATTTAATTATGTTTGTTATGATGAATGATTTATGTTTATTTACTAACACACGTATGAATGATTTCATTATGAAATGGGTGGGACTTATATATCATTCAAATAAATTGGGTAAATATTTATATCTCTTTAAATAGACATGGAATGAATGGAAAAAAAATCATGTTCAAAAATACAGGGTTGAATGACAATTAAACCTGCTTTAGTAATGGACTTTGTCAACTATTTTGGTCTTGACAGAAATGTCTTGGCTACATGGAAATCATATCATGTGGTTAATGGTTCTCCACAATTACAGTTATATCTCTATGCTATTTTATCATGATTACTATTCCTTTATGATCTATGCCTTCTGTACTTCAATGTTTATGTCATTTCTCATGATTTAGATGTTTAAATTTTATGTTCATGTTTTCAGGTTCAAATGTTTATGGATTGTTTTATATTCCCCATTTTTACCCTTATTGGGCATTTGTGCACAACCATTATATTTTTTCCTTTCCCCAGGATATAAATAAAGTTTTTAGGTATGAAAAAAAAGGAGAATATCTTTATGGTAGATGATGAATATCTTTCACATTGATTAGAAGATAATGTTAAAAGTCTCCAGAGACACTAAACTATTATAGTCCTTGGGTGTCTATTTTTGTTATTTATTATGTATTACACAAAATTAATTTAATTTCCATGTTCAACAAGATATGGTCTATAAAGTTGGTATCTGAGGAAAGGATTAGTTAACATTCGGAAACTAGGATGTGAAGACTTTAGTTAGATCCCTAGTGATATTTTAAAGGTATGTCTATATATGTCTCTAAGGTTTACTATAAGTATAGGATAAAGTCCTAGAATTATGATAACGATCATGCATAACCAATTATTAAAACTATGATGTTAGAGATTGAAAGTACTCCCCTTGATTATGTTATTTTCTTAGTAAGAGTTTTTTCTTCTCACACTATTCTTTTCAGGTTTTAGTTAATGGATGGAACCAAAAGGAACTATGTTGATAAATGAAATATAAAATGCAATGATTGTCCTCCCGAACAAACCAATTTCATAAGAGGTGGAGTTCCAAATCTTATTGATATACATAAAAATAAATGAATCATTATGTACTTCCAAATTGGAATAGAAGGGAACAATATTCTATTGAGTCATTCATGAGACAACACCCACCTTCACTCTGGGGGTATGATGATAAAAATATTGCAGAAAAATGGATCAGTACCGTTGAAATGATATTTTCTATACATCACTCTTCAGAACATGAAAAAGTCATTTTGGCTATTTACCATTAAGATGGTGAAGTTGAACAGTGGTGTACTCTAATTAAGAATACAAGGACCCAATATGAAGATAAAAAACATGGAATGGGACGAGTTCAAGAACAATTTTTTCAATAAGTACTTCCCTCGTATTCTTAGAAAAAATATAGAAACATAGTTACTTGAGGTTATGAAAAAGGATGATGAATCTATTGGTATATATGAGGTGAATTTTCCAAGGCTTTCAAGGTATGCATCTAGCTTTATCATCCATCCTAAAAGTAAAGTTGATCAATTCTTCGGTTTCTTAAAACCAAGCCTTCAATGGGAATTAGCTATAAGATAATTCAGTGGCTGTGAAGATATTGTGCGTTTTTCAATCAAGGTATAACTATATGTTTGTGTTACATATCCAACTCATAGTTTTTACAAGATATGAAAGATGGATTTCAAGGAAAATTCTAAACAAATGGTGAAAAGAATGTGAATTTTTCATTACGCTCAATGTGTTTGAAGAAGCATGGTGGAGATTGTCTTAATGGGACTAGAAAATTTTTTATGTGTGGAAAATAAGGTCCTCGAGCAGCTATGTTCCGAAGTAAAGGAACAAACGTTTCTAATGATGTGAATAGTGAAATGAAAACTGAGAACACACCACCAACACTTCAATTCTACAAGTGAAAGGAAATGGGGCATTATGAAAACCAATTCACTAATCCAAATGTTAATGATGATCGACATCAACAACCTACTAAGTCAAAGGACAAATATAATTCACAAGCAATAACTATTGGTGATGTTGAAATTGAAAACGAAGGGGTCGAATGATTAAGTGTTTATGTAATGGGATTCCAAAATAGTTTTGTGGAATCTAATTTAAAGTATTCTGGAATATTAGAATATCTATTTATTGGTTTTCAATAATTGTATGGTACTAGTCACCATGAAAATTGATTGAAATATTTTTGGAATGAAGATGATATGCACATAATGAATGGATATGGAGAAAAAAATATGTTTATTAGTATTATTGAGCTCATGACTGATATATGGACAAAGTAACAACATGGCTTGAGTATATTGAAATTTTGGGATTTTGGTATGTGGAAATAATTAACCTTTGACAGTATACATGTTTTAACTAAGGTTCTATGTCAATTCTTGTTTCAAAAGAATACATGATTATGTCATTCACATGTTTGGAATTTGACCAGCAAGATATATCTTATGTAATATGGGAGATTAATGATGGTAATCACATGCTTTGTATATGACATCTCTAATAATATATTTCATTATACTGTGAGTTTGGATAGAATTATTTTGGATAATACTAATGGTTGGAATGGATTATGTTCGACATCATACAATATTGTTTACTGCTATAACTTTTTTTGATATTATTTCTAGGATGTTATATGGTGTAGTTTTTTAAAAAGGACAACCCATCACACCAGACAAGGATGTGGGAATCGATCCCACAACCAAAGTGAGAAAAGATATTATCACCTTCTACTGGCCTACAAAAAGAACATGGTTAGTAGAAATTTGTTTTATTTTATTATGTGGTGTGATATATTAAGTATAAATCAATTTTTGAGAGATATATGATTAATATAACCATATAAGGACTTATGTATATTTTATAACATTTGATAAACTTTTGGTTGAGATTGATGGAATGACCCATCAATCTTTCACATGATATACTAAGACTTCACGAATGAAAAATTAAACTTTGTTTTATTAAGATATGATGTGTAAATTTTTAAAAAAATGACCAATGGTGAGATTGTACCAAAATCATGTAAGTATTTCTTCAGATTACAATTTTAAATCTTTATGGAAATAATTTTGTAACCCAAAAACGTTGTCCTAGTACCCTCATATCTGATGAATTATATGGTACCTTAGATCATCACAAATTTATGGCTTCATGATTATTGGATTTTTAACAGCCATGTTCTCTACCACTCTCCAGCAGAACTTGATGGTTAGATTTCTTTTCCATATCTATATTTTCACCTATGTTCTTGTATGTGGAAAACCACTGATGATTTAATTTAGGTAACCATTAAGTTTCATACTTTAGTTTTTAAAATTAGGTTATAGTATTCATTTTACGATGTGGGTTTCTATGAATGAATCTTTCATGTAGTAAACCATTTATAAACCTACAGAATTTTGAGGGTAAAATTCAATTTTGGGGGGTTGAATGTAACACACAACGATTTTATGAGAAATATTATTTTCAATTTCCATGATGTCTTTTGTTGTACGCTTTGAAAATTTTAGCTTTCTCTATACGCAACACCGTATTAGCTTGTAGTATATGGAGAACTATTCATGGTTTGTGTTGCATGCACAAGTGACCTTCCTCAATATCGTGTGTTGTAAAAAATACTGAGATTCACTAAACATCAATATATTGTGAAGTAGCCATTATTAATAGTATTAACTACACTTTTAATTTTATAACAATATAATTCATCTTAATATTTTTGTGCAACATGTTATGAGAACAAAATCAATTTTCTTATAAAGAAAATATTTTTCCCAAAATTCAGTTTTGCAAAATTTTGATGGCACAACCACATTAAATCTATTTTTTGACAAGTTTATAAGTTCAATTACAAAAAATAAGCTTATTAATTTAAATAATTATAAAAAAATTAACATTGGATAATTTTTTAATATTTTTCTGTTAACTTTAAAATTATGATGAATAGTAAAAATACTATAAATTTTAGTTAAAAAAACTTTTTTTACAAGATAATTTATATTTTTAAATTATAATATTGAATGGATTTAAAGTATAAATAGATTTTATTTTTTGCTATTAAATATAATTTATGTCATTACCATTAATTTTACATTGAATTCATAGGTAAAAACATTTCAATCATTAGAAATGTTTTAAATTTTAAAACTCATTTTCTTAACAGTGAGATTAATTTCAAATTCATTACTCCAACTTCGGTGTTTTGAATTTTGAAAAATGGATTTCATATTTGTAATAAATAGGTTCAAATTATGGTAATAAAATATTTTATATTTTATAGATATTATGAATAGTAACTATGATAAATTTTATTTAGTACAGTTAAAGGTACATCAGTAAATTAAGGGTAAAAAAAGATTATAAAATTACTCTAACATTTGAAAAAATTCTATTGGATGAATAAAAGTAGACCCATATCACCTAAGGGTCAAAATATAATCACTTCGTGGACTTTTGACCATAAAATGATGTAATTATTATTAAAAAAAATGAATGTGACAACATGTCACACTCTTATAAATTATAAATGTAATAATTTTAATTAAAGATAAACTAATTAAAACATAGAACATAAAAAGTCACCAGAAATATAATAAAATTATTTACATTAAGTTAATTATTTTAAATTTTTATGGATAAAATATTTATCCGTAATGATGACACGATAGTGATGTATAAATTATTTTATTGATGAAAAATATAATAAATAGTTTCAAAAATATTAGAATATATATTATTGGAACTATTTAATGTGTTACACGAATTTTCTAGATAAATATGACATGTTAGGAATGTAATAAATATTTTGGTTCGGACATATATTTTGTGTGGAGTTTATTTAAATTCAAACAAAAAAATAGTGTCAAAGTTGACACTATTGGTATTTAATATTATTAAATTGTTTTAAAATCAAAAAAATATTTATAAATTATAAATGGAAATTAATATGGTCGAAAATGTCATAAATTATCCAATTATTGAATATTCCAATTAGATAAGTATGTATTCATTACAATTTAAAATTTAGAATATTATTACCACAAATAAAATTAAATTGATTAAATAATGATAAATAAAGTTGATAAGGTATAAAGTAAATAAACAACATGTATAAATTTTATTTGATGTTGAGATTACGACCTGGACTTTTATCATCTTTGAATTTGAGTAATTTGGGAGGTTTTTACGTGGGGTTTTAGTTTATTATAAATTAATATTGTAGAGGTTTCTAAAACTGCCCCTCACATCTCTTATAAAATAGCACCTCCTCCCTCTCCCCATAACTCAATTCTGACACTTCAATCTCAGACCACCCCTACAAACTTATCATGTCCACTTACCTAGAAACATATTATAGGTCTTGGTCTTCTTCAAAGACCACCTTTTATGACCAATGTGGTGGTTTAGAGGAGGCGCATCGAAGAAGAGGTAATATAATTTACCGATTCATTCAAATTCATTTCATTTCCAAATTCTTATTATATTTTTGTATAAAAATATAATAATAACATAAATATCAATAATATACTAATATGTTATTATAATTATAAAAAAACCCTATTTCACCTTATATCCATCCTACGAAAAATGATATCACTGTGTGTGCGTATGTATGGCTTACCAACTCCACTCTTTAGTGTAATCTGTTTTTCCACAACAACCTTACATTGATGAGTATAATGATGGAAATAATAAATATATATGATTATTATAACATGATACTAATTAGTAGATATTATATAATCAACTGAAATACCATTCCACAATTATGGGAATGATATCCTTTCTCATGCGTACGTACAGATTACAGTCTCCATGACACGATGAGATTCATTCCCTATGTTAACCATACAAGAAGGATTATAAAGTATATATATAAATATTAATGAAAGATATTATAAAATAATGATATTGTATTGATGTACATATATGTTCCATTTACTTAATTCCATTCAATTCAATAAGGAAACGAAAAAAACGTTTAGGCATACGTACGACCCACCGTCTCCTTGAACGGTGTATTTCATTCAATTTATAGATTGACTATATATATTAATATATTGAGTATATATGATATATAAAATAATTTTTACCTTCTTGAAGTAATTAAATATTATGTACATAATCATGTAAAAAAATTACAAAATACATACGATAAATGAAACGATTTTACCCAAAACACGACATTAAAATGGAATTGATAAATGAATAGGTAATATAAAGTCGTAAGTGAATCATATATGATGACATAAATATTATTATGAGTCTGTTACAAGTTAAAAATATGTTTAAATCCACTATTATAGAGTCTCAGACACATATAAAAGAAATTGGACATATGGTATGGGATAATTTTGCAATCTCATCTTTATACGAGATTGCTTATATGTAAATGTTTACTGGGGATATAATAATCATCATTGTCTGTGATTTATAAAAATGTTTTCATAATGTTTGTACTACTCTTACATGTATGTTTAAAGTCATTCTTACCCCTTTTCAACTTTTACAATGTAGTATGGGTGGAATCCTTATTTTGTTTACCATACGAGGTATTTTTTGACTTTTCCAGAAAAAATACGAGGAGAATGTTTTTTTAACTTATACGGAGTGAATGGGTTTTTACGGTTTCATAACTCCTTATTTTCAAGAAGCTTACTCTAAAATATATATTTATTCTTATCAGAAAAATTTTTTGTTTTAAAATTACATCGAATTTTGTGAAAAGAAAATGATTTTGAATAAAAAAGGATAGTTGCCTCAAGAATTCATTTTAAGTGTTATGTCATAACTATTTCCCATATAAGAAGACATTATTTAGTAAGAGTATATTTCAATTATAACGTCTCTATTATTTACATGGTTTTATTTTTCTTATGATGAAATGATATCCATTTTATATATGAATTATTTTATAATAGGATGATGTTTATGAAACCCATTTTATTCTTTGGGTTAGGATGAATGATTTAGGTTTACTTTATGGAACACGTAATAAGGATTCCATTATGAGATGGGAGTGACCTATATATTCTTCCAATTCATTGGTTAATGATTTATATCCCATGAGATAGACATTCCTGGAATAGAATGTATAATTTGGTTCATAAATTCAGGGTTGAACGACAAGTAAGCCCGATTCAGTAATGGACTTTGTCCACTATGATGGTATTGAAGTAATGCCTTAGATAATATGGAAATCATATCATATTCTTAATGTATGTCCTCAATTACATGTTTTATCCACATTCTATTTTATCATTATTATTATTCATTTATTATCTATGCCTTATGTACTGTAATGTTTTATGTCATTGCTCATCATTTAGATTTTTAAATTTTATGTTCATGTTTTTACATTCAAATGATTGTGGATTGTTTTATGTACTCAATGTTTACCCTTATTGAGATTTTTTGCTCACCCATTATATGTTTTCATATCCCTATGATATAAATAATGTTTTTAGGTAATAAAACAAAAAGGATGATCTTTATGGGAGATGATGAAGATCATTCACAATGATTATAAAATTTTGTTCCATGTCTCTAAAGACACTAAACTATTATAGTCCTTAGGTGACTGTTTTTGTTATGTATTAAGTATTCCACAAAAATAATGTAATTTCCATGTACATCATGCTTGGGTCTCTATAGTTGGTATTAGAGTAATGGTTTATTTAACCTTTAGAAACTAGGATGCGAAAACTTTTGTTAGATCCGTAGAGATATTTATAAGGTATATCTAGATATGTCCATAAGGTTTAGTATAAGTATAGTTAATAGTCTTAGAATTATGATAACAATAATGCATAACATAGGATGAATCCTAAGATATTATATATTAAATATACGCCCCTTGCATATATTATATTCTTAGTATGATATTTGCCTCTCACATTATACTTTTAGGGTTTTAGACAATTGCTCGAACAAGAAGGAACCGTGTTGATCAATGTAATGGACAATGAAATTATTTTCCTCCTAAATAAACTGATTCTATGTGAGATGGAGAGAAAAATATTATTGATATACTTAAAAAAGCTATGAGTCATTCTCAGCTTCCAAATGATCATTGAAGGGAACAATATTCTATTGAGTCCTCCATGAGTCAACACGCACCTTCTTTTAGTGGGTCTTCTGGTCCACTTATAACTGAAAGACGAATCAGTACCATTAAAAATATATTTTCTTTATTTCTTTTTTCAGAACATGAAAAATTCATTTTTTCTATTTACCTTTTAAAAGATGATGCATACTAGTGGTGGACTCTAATTATGAATACAAGGCCCCAAGATGAAATTGAATACATTGAATGGAACGAGTTCAAGAACATGTTTTTCAATAAGTACATCCCTCAAATTCTTTGAACAAACATAGAAAAGGAGTTCCGTGACCATAAGAAAAATGATTATGAATCTGTTGGTATATATAAGGATAATTTTACAATGCAGTCAAGGTATGAATCTAGCATTATCATCCAACCTGAAAGTAATGTTGATCAATTAATCAGTGGATTAAAACCCAGTCATCGAAGGGAATTATCTATAAGAGACATCAGTACCTATGAAGATATAGTGTGCTATTCTATCAATGTAGAACAATAAGTTGGTGATACATATCAATCTAATGGTTTTGGCAGGATTCAGAAGATGGAGTTCAAGGAAAATTCTCAAAACAATGTTGAATAGAATATAATTGTTTCATTTTTCTCAATGTGTTTGATGAAGCATGGTGGAGATTGTCTTAAAGGGACTATAAAAATTTTTTAGTTTGGAAAAGAAGTTCATCGAGCAGCTGAGTGCTAATGTAATGGGAAAAACTATGTTAATGATGTGAATAGAGAAAATATTACAAAGAACGCACCACCAACACTACAATGGTATAAGTTAAAGGAAATATGGAATTATGATAACCAATTACCTAATCCAAGTGTTAATTATGATCGACATAAAAAACCTATAAATGAAAAGGAAAAACAGAAGTCACATGCAATAACTATTTCAAATGATGAAAATTACAACGAAGTGGTGGAATATTTAAGTGTTTATGTAACGGGATTCCAAAATAGTGTTATGGAATATCATTTATATTATTATGGAATATTGGAATATCTATGTATTGGATTTTAATAATTGTATGGTACCTGTATCTATGAAAAGTGATTGAAATATTTTTCGAATGAAGATGACATACACATAATGAAGGGATATAGAGAAAATAATATATATGAAAGTATTAATGAGCTCATGATAGATATAAGAATAATGAAATATAATGGTTTGAGTATATTGAAGTTTTTGTAATTTGGTATGTGGATGTAATTAAATTTTGACATCATTCATGTTTTAACTATGGTTCTATGGTAATTCATGTTGCAAGAGAATACATGATTAAGGTATTCCCATGATTGGAATATGACCAACAAGATATATCTTATGATATATGGGGGATAAATGATGGTAATAACATGCTTTGTATATGACCTATCTAGTAATATTTTTCTTTATAATGTGAGTTTGGAAAGAAGTATTTGTGATAATACTAAACGTTGTAATGGATTTTTTTGGACATCATATAGTATAGTTTAATGCTAGAAATTTTTGTGATATTATTTCTGTAATGTTATATGGTTTAGTTTTAGAAAATGGACAAAATGTCACATTAGACAAGGTTGTGGGAATCTAACCCCCAACCCATGTGAAAAAGGAATTTATCACCTACCACTGACCTACAGAAAGTCCTTGATTTGTAGAAATTAGTTTTATTTTATTAAGTGGTGTGATATATGAAGTATATATCCATTTCTTGATCCATATATGATTAATATAACAATATAAGGACTTCCATATATTTAATCAATTTTGCTGACCATTTTGTTGAGAAAGAAGGAATGGCCCATCAATTTATCACATGATCAACTAACACTTCATGAATGACAAATTAAACTTTGTTTCATTAAGATATGAATTTTAAATAGTTCCAAGAAAGACCAACGATGAGATTTTACCAAAATCAAGTAAGTATTTCTTCTAATTCTAATTTTACAATTTAAGAGAAATGATCTTGAAAACCCAAAACAATGTCCTTGTACCATCATATACGATAAATAGTATGGTACCTTAGATCATAAAAAATTTATTTCTTGGATATAGTTGGATTTTTCAATGCCATGTTCTCTGCAACTCTCCAACAAAACTTGATGGTTAGATTTCTCTTCCATATCTATATTTTCACCTATTATCTTCTATGTGGAAACCTAGTGATGAGTTAATTTGGGAAACAATTACATTTCATACTTGAGTTTTTAAAATTATGTTTTATAATTGGTTTTTATGATGTGAGTTTCTATTAATGAATCTTTCATGTAGTAAACCTTTTATAACCCAGACGAATTTCGGGAGAGAAATTCATTTTTAGAGGGAAGAATGTAACACCCTGAGATTTTATAAGAAATATTCTTTTTAATTTCATTGATGACTTGTGATTTACGCTAAACCAATATTATCTTGTGCTATACGCTACATCATATTATCATGTAGTATACACAACAGTATTAAGGGCCTGTGTTGAATTCATTAGTGACCTTGCTCAATAGAGTGTGTTGTACGTAATACCGAGTTTCACTAAACAATGTTATATTGTGAACTAGCCATTATGAATAGTGTTAACACATTTTGAATTTTAGAACATTATAATTCATCTTAATATTTTTATTGAACATGTTATGAGAAAAAGATTAATTTTTTGTGTAAATGTAATATTTTTCCAAAAATACAATTTTTACACATTTTGTAGGTGCAACCACATTCAATATAGTTATTGAACTGTTTATAATTTCAATTTTAGAAAATAATCATTTTCATTTCAATAAAGATATAAAAATTAACTATGGATAATTTTTAATATTTTTATGTTAACTTCCATATTTTGATGAATAGTAAAATTATGCTAAATTTTAATTAAAAACTATTTCTTTCACGAATATATATTATATTGTTATATTATAATATTTAATGGTTTTAAAGTATAAACAGAACATATTTTTACCATTCAATATGATCTATGTCATTGCAATTAATTTTCGAATTGAATTCATTGGTAAAAACATTTCGATCTTTGGAAATGTTTTAACTTTTAATAATCGTTTTCTTAACAAAGAGATTATTTTTAAATTAATTACTAAAAAATTTGCGTTATGAATTTTGAAAAATGGATTTCAAAATTGGAATCAGTATGTACAAATTATTATAATAAGATATTTTATTATTTTTAGTCATTATGAATAGTAACTATGATAAATTTTATTTACAACTTTTAATTGTAAATCGATTAATTAAGGGTAAAAATAAGATTACAAAATTACCCTAACACCAGGAAAAATTCTATTTGATGAATAAACGTAGGACCATATCACTTAAGTGTCTTAATTGGTTCATTTCATGGACTTTTGACCATTAAAATGTAGTAATTATTATTATAACCAAAGAAAGTGACATCATGTCACTCTCTTATATCTTATTAGTGTATTAATTTTAATTTAGTGATAAAATTCATAAAACATCAAAAATTAATAGTAAACAGAAATATAATAAAATTATATACATCATGGTAATTTATTTATAATTTTTAGTGATTAAATAATTATCATTAATGATGACACAATAGTGATGTATAAATTATTTTATTGATTGAAATATCAAAAAAATAAGATTAAAAATATTAAAATAAATATTATAGGAACTATTAAATATGCCCCTCAAATTTTCTAGATAAATATGGCATATTATGAATATATTAAATATTTATTTTCAAACATATCTTCTGTGTGGAGTTTATTTATATTCAAACAAATGAATAGTGTCAAAATTAGCACTATTGATATTTTATATTATTAAATTGTTTAAAAGTCACAAAAAAATTTAAAAATTATAATTTGAAATTTATACCGTCATAAATGTCATAATATATCCAATTATGGAAAACTAAAAACACATATGTAAGAATTTAATACAATTAAAAATTTATAATATTTTTACCAAAAATAAAATTAAATAGATGAAATAAGGAAAAATAAAGTTGATAAGTTGGGAAATAAATTCCCAAAAAGTATAAATTATATTTTCTGATGACATTACAGCCCTATATTATCTCATATTCTATTTTTAGTTATGTTGGAGGTTCTTTTAAGGGGTTTATGTTTTTTAGAAATTAATATTTTAGAGGGGTTCTAAAAGTGACCCTCTCATCTCTTATAAAAGGGATCATCCTCCCTCTCCATCTCACACAATTTTGAGCTTTAATTCTTGGCCAACATCTAACAATTTTTCTTCTAAACCTACCATGAAACATACTAGAGGTCCTGGTCTTCTTCAAAGTCCTATTATAGTGCCTTTAGAGGAGGTTTAGAAGAAGCGTGTCATATAAGAGGTAATATCCTTTACCGATTCATGCAATTTAATTCAGTCTTCAACTTACTCTTATTTTTTTGTTTCATAATACATTAATAACATCAGTGTCACTCATTTACCTATATGTTATTATAAATATGAAACAATCCTATTTCATCTTCTATCCATCATACGAAATAAGAAATCACCACGTGTGCGTACATATGACTTACTGACTCCACGCCGTGGTGTAATATTTTTTTCCACCAACACCATACTTGGATGGGTATAATGGTGGAAATAATAACGATATATCATTATTATTGCATTATATTAATTCAGATATATTATATAACCCACTCCAATACCATTCAACATTTATGGGATCAATATCGTCGCCCTTGTGTACGTATGGATTACGGTCTCCATGACATGATGAGATTCAATATCCATGTTAACCATTCAAGAATTATTATAAAGAATATATATATATAATCATGAATTATATGAAATAATAATGACACAGGATTTAATTACATATATGTTTCATTTACATATTTCCATTAAAGGCAATAAGGAAACGAAAACAGCATTCATGCGTATGTATGGTCTACTATCTCCATGAACAGTGTATTTCATTCAATTTATCGATTGATTATATATTTTAATATGTTGAGTATATATTATAAATAAATAATGTTTTACCTTCTTGATGTAATTAATCATGGTCTATGCAATCATATGAAAATAAATTACCAGTCAAAACACATATGTTAAATGAAACTATTTTACCCAAAACACTGATTTAACATGGAATTGGAAAAAGAATGGGTAATATAAAGTCGTAATTGAATCATATATGTTATCATAAATATTATCATGGTTATTATAGAAGTTAATAATATGTTTAAACATTATATACAAGAGTCTTTGACACATATAGTGAAAATTTTAATTAAGGTAAGGGTTAATTTTTCAATCTTATCTTTATATGTGATAGCATATATGTAAATATTTACTAGGGTTATATTTATCATCCATATATGTGTTTTATAAAAATGTTTTCATAATGTGTATAATATTATTCCATGTATTTTTAATATCATGTTTACCCCTTTTTGACATTTAATATGTACTATGTATGGAATCCATCTTTTGTTTACCATACATGGTACTTTTTGACTTTTCCCTAAAAAGTACGATGAGAATGTTTTTTACTTATATGGCATGAATGGATTTTTACATTTTCATAATTCCCTATTTTCATGAAGCTTACTATCCATGATTTCATTATTATTTTCAACAAAATACTTTTCTTTTAAAATTAGGTTTCATTTTTTGAAAATAAAATGATTTCGAAGAAGAAAGGTTATTTTCCTTAATAATTCATTTCATGTGTTTTATCAAAACTATTTTCATCAAAGATGGCATTATTTAGTTAGATTATATGTCAAAATAATGTCTCTATTATTTACATGGTTTTATTTTTCTTATGATGAAATGATATTCATTTGTTTTATGTGGATTATGTTATGATGGGATGATGTTTATCATACCCATTTTATTCTTTGGGTTATGATAAATAACATATTTTATTTTCTGGCACACGTAATAATTATTTAATTATGAGATGGGTGGGACCTATATGTCCCTCCAATGCCTTGGGTAAAGATTTATATCTTATGAGATATAAATTTTTGGAATGATAAGTAAAATCTGGTTCAGAAATAAAGGTTTGGAATGACATGTAAACATGGTTCAATAATGAAATTTATCAACATTGATGGTCTTGGTAGCAATGCCTTGGCTACATTAGAAATCATATCATCTGCTTAATAGCTTGACACAATTACATGTTTTATCCCAATGATATTTTGTCACGATTAATGTTCATTTATGATCTATACCACATGTAACGCAATGTTTTATATTATTACTCCTAATTTAGATGTTTAAATGTTATGTTCATGTTTTTACCTTCAAATGATATGGACTGTTTTATGTTCACCATGTTAACCATTACTGAGCATTTATCCTCACCCATTATATTTTTTCCATTCCAAAGGATATAAAAAATATTTTTAGGTAAAAAAAGGGGAAGATAATAATGGGGGATGTTTAATATCTTATACCATGATTTGAAGATTAGGTTCCATGTATCCAAAGACACTAAACTATTACGATCCCTGGGTGTATGCATTTGTCATAAATTATGTATTCTGCAAAAGAAAAGTTATCTCCATGTACATAAAGCTTGGGTCTCTACATCGAACACCCCCATTAACATTTTTAACTAAATAGTTATTCAATATTAAGTCCAAAATAATAAATTTTTTAAAATTTAGAAGGATACATACCTAATATAATAACAAAATTCCTATAGTCATTTACCTTTAATGTAAATCATCAATGAGTTCTCATTATATGGGAATGGAATCAATATCTATGAACAACACCAGCCACAAAGGATTTACCTCAATACTTATATTATAAATGGTTGTTCTACCATAGAACTCATACAATAAGGAATTATCATCATTAGAAAAAAAACATTTCTATTCTCATTGTTTCATATAGGATAATTCTCAAGTGAATCACTAATAACTAAATAAACCTACACAAGATCAAACATATGAGATAGAATGGTATGATATAAACAAATATTTAAAATTTTGAAAAATTTGTATATGGTATAGAACTTATAAATTAGTAACAACAAATTGGATACATGTGTGACTCCAACTATAATTTAAATTAGCCTAAAAATGTGCAGCGACACATTTCCATACCTCTCTATCTATCAACGAGCATGCCTGTGAAATTATTAATTGTAATACTATACATGAACATGAACTAAAATTGTCAACAATAAATAACAACATTGGATTTATATCTATATTGAGCATTAAAATTACACATTCTATGAACTAAATATTTCCCTAACATATCATGTATCAGATGATGATAAATTAAGGTTATGTCTCCTACAGCTAGAATGAATTGGGGTGAACGGAATGGCCTACAACATAATCCCTAAAAATTATTCATCTATTTTTTCACCTAAAATCAATTATTGTAGTGGAAATTGATGATAGGTATCTTATTCCCTCAATTACATTCAAAATAATAAACACATTCTCAGATAATATCCTCTAACACCTACATCATCCATTCACACTAGACATCAGTCTGAGGGTGGGAATATGTTATCAGAATTTCCTTTGTACCAATATATCTCTACAGCCACTTCTATAACCTCGATGAGAATCATGAATCCCTAAATGAAATTACGTTATGGGGGCCCCATTTATTCAGATTCTATCATCGATATACAACCTTTAAATCTCATCAATTGAGAATGTCTCATTGATATGACGGAAGTGGGATACCATTTTAAACTATCAATGAATACCAAAACAATTTCTCATCATTAAGGGGACCATTTTGTAATGAATACAATGAAAATGGAAAATTTTTACCATTTCCATTCTTATACTGGAAGCAGTTATAATAATCCCTAAGGTCTTTTGTGCTCCACCTTCATATGTTGACAGGTGGAACAAACAATGATAAATACATCTATCTAACATTTCATCATAGGACATTAATTCCAATGTAACATATATTTTAAACTAATGGATGTTCCTTGATGAAGATACTACTAAAATTGATAAAACTATCTCACAAGTTCCTATCACTTATATATAGGACCCCATTCACATCTATATATATATATATATATAATATGTCGTCTATATCTATAGTTCAATTTGGATGTGGGTCCTCGCCAATAATTCTATCTGAGGGAACCAAGCATCGATGATATAAAAATAAACTATTCTTTGACATATAATAACACATTTATACCTCCCACACACAATTCTAACTAAATGGTTCTCCAATCTCGCATTTCGACAAAGACTGAAGAACATCTACCTATACACTAGTGCCTTCTGACTAGCACTGAAGGAATAGTTTGTGTCTTTCGGGTGATTATTTCATCATTTCATTAGTATGTCACAGTTTAAATATATAATAAAAATTAAATATATGAAACATTATGGTAAATAGATAGAACAACATAAGAAGAAAGTATAGACACTATACATGAAACATGCAATTGAATAGGAATAATAATCATCCCTGAAAATGATTTTAATATATAAGAGATAATGATATTTGATTATTATGAAAAATAGGAAAACATGAATAAATGAATGAATTAAATATATTCTATAAAAAGTAAAAATAAAAAACCCCAAACCTATAAAATCATCTTATTCACCACATTAACCATCAATTACCCGGATCCAGCCTCAGAATGAATGAAATATTAGGTGTCCCAAGATGGATGCATCCCCTTTTCAAAACCATCATACATGTAATATTCCAAGGTACCAATGGAATTCCTAATAGGAAGCATGGTAAATAATAATAATATAAAACCAATTGATTCTAAAACATATACTCTATTTAATTTAAATATAAATATTGTGTAGGAAGTTAAATATAATGTAATGTATTACACCAATTTATGTACCATGTACCTTCTTCATCATCAACTGTTGTTTAAAAATGTAATAATTAAATTAATTAATTATATTATAATTTATTTTGTATATTAGATGATATATAAATATAATTTAATTAATGTAATATTAATTATTTTAAACAATCCAAGGTGTTATTTTGAATCCATGATAATGATAATAATGATAGTTGATCCAAGAGAATTACTATGGAATCCTTTATCACTGGGTTTGCGTTAAAAATATAATAATATCTGACCTAGCAAAAGGGTTTGGGTTTAATCGTAGGGGAATCAGACAATTTATTCTATTTTATCATTATTCTAATCAATGCCATGGAATTCATCTATAGTAATGAAAGTGATAATAAATGACTAGTCCCTATAATGTATCCATGGAAAAATATTTCTATATATGTAATGATGGATTATAGGAGTGTATCGATAGAATTATTAAATGATAATGTATGGATCATAGATTGCCTAACCACACATCCACTAGTATACCATGATCATGTTCCATGGTGGGTATTATGCATGGAATATAGCTTCCCAGAATCGAAAGGGAATCGATGTGTGGGAAAATAATTAACTTGGAATACAATACTTGCTAAATCCTTACCACTATAATAAGGATAATGAGTTGAATATGATATATTCACCTAATATTTGATTCATTTAATGAATTATTCCATGTATTACACAATCTATTAAAAAATGTAAATTTCTGTAAATCATTTAATTTCATTAATATGATAATGAATAACTACCAAAGAAACCATTAATTGGTAAATTTATAAACTCTTTAATTAGGTTCATTACCATTCCTAAAATAAGCATGACATGGTGTCCTATAAACATAAAACCAATTCTTTTATTTACATTAAAAAATCCAAGTTGTATGTACATATATACTAACCATTTCTCATTTAAATGATTAAATAGTTTTTTGAAAACACTCACTATAAAAGGGTCATGTGATTCACCCATGAAATAATAAGTTATATATCATTAATTAATTAAATTAGTTACCTTTATCATGGTCTGACAATAAACCTCCTAATCATTGTTGAATATATGCTTAAAAATATAAAAAAATAATAGATATGAACACACCCAAATTATGGAAGAAGGTATTGAGGTCTCAATCTCTAATTACATGATGAAACAATCTATAAAAGGATATATAATATGATAACTATTATTATATGAATGAATCACAATTTTAATAGGTAATGTATTTTGAAATCGACATGAACACATATCATGATAATTTAAAACAATTAGAGGAACATGGGGGATGATTCATAGACCCCCTACCATAATCAGGAATGACACTCTGCATCCTTTATCAACCTTTTTACTCATGGATAAGAATAATTATAGTGAATGGATGAGCACATTAAAGATAGGGAAAATGTTTCTACATTTAATAGTGTCATCGAAGTAAATATGAATAGTGAACTGTTAAAATGTTATTGAGTATACAATGAGGTGTATCTCATGTGATGAATGTTGATTGAATCATAATTTGGATCTGATATCATGATAAAAAACTAGAAAAGATATGTTAGGAGGTAAAAATGGGAGAAGAGGGATATTTTTATACACTAGAACTATCCAAGGAAAATGAAGGATATGAAACATTTCATTGATTTATAAATGACCATCTCAATAAAACAATATAAGATTAATGGATAACAGACATTTTTTAATAATGTTTTCACCAACTATGCACCTGCCACTATCTATGGAGGTAACTCACATGGTTAGGCCTCATGGTTTTGGAAACCGTGAGCCAACCATGAAACTATCCTCTGATAAAAACATTATAATTTATCCATGAGAATAAATTCCCTCACACATGGTTGTAGAATATTGTACTCCCTACATAATCCTAGTGTCTAGCCACATTGAGTTAGGATAGAATGTGTGGGATGGGTCACATGGTGTCCAATAACATTGTGTCCTAGTGTTTCTCTCTACTATTAGGGGTTCCATGATCTAAAAAAATCCATATAAAAAACAACAACATTTTTTAAAAAATAGGGATCAATATTATGACCAAAAGAATGAATTATAATATTTTCAAAAGGATCCATCTCCTAGATAAATATAATTTCCATACATTTTTCCATCAGTCAATGGATTTTTCGATCCAACATTACCAATGCATCATGGGTTTCTCATATAAATCATTATTCTCTGAGATAATTTTTTATTTATGAACTAATATTAATTTATATGATGTATATAATTTCTATTAAAATATAATATAAAAAATATCATTACACTAATTATTATTTATTTCAATTTATATTTTTATAATTTTAATGGGTTTTTTGTTTTCAAATGAATGAGTTATATTTAATTTAAAAACATTTCATTAAATTTTTAATGATTTTTATCCAAAATCTTCCTATATGTTATTTTTATATATCATAAATGTTATATTATAAACCCTGATTACATCCTACGGTTATTTATTTGGACATTAAATTTACCTTATAAGGTTTGAAATATATAATTATTACAATTTTCTACACTAGACAATATTTACTCTCTTTGAAAAAGATAGAATCAAATATTTATTATTATCATATATATTGTAAATTGGGATTCCCATTTTTGTAACTATTAATTGTTTTCAATACTATATTAATATATTCAATTATTATTTTAAATAAAATTCATATTATCAATATTTTTTTATTATTTTTTATCTTAATGTACTTTGTGAAAAGTGTATTTTCCCATGAATTCCAAGAAAGTTTTTAAGAGTTTTAATTTTATATTCATATATATTGACCAAATTTAATTATTCTAACTATAAAATATAAATATTATAATATTAAGTCAAATATACCCTTTATATGAAATAATTTTTATTAATTTTAAATGCACATTCATTAAAAATATTATATTTATATTTCTTAATAATGTTAAAAAGTAATGATGTTTCTTTGTATGTTTGCTTTATTGAAAAGTGAATGATTATAATAGTTTTCTTTCATACCCCAAGTTAATATTATTTGGTAGAATAAATTATGTTAAAATAATCATTGAGAAAATAAATAAAAATTTAGTGGTTATTTTGGTTTAAATAGTAGTTCTGGATAAAATTCCCTCTAACATGATCAAATCATTTAGGTGTAATGGATCCCTAAATAGAAAATCATGAAATCAACCCATTTTGGGTGAACATGTATGGAAGATAGTAAGATACACAATTCACTTTCCATTGTGGGTCGAGGGTGTCAATTCTATTATAGATGAGTCTCAAATACTTACAAATTTAATATGTTATGAAATCTCAGTTGGAGAAATGTCTATGTATAAAATTTTGGATTGTTTCATAGTCTGTTTCATCTATAGAAATATTTATATGTTTATATCTACAATGATCTAGACATGTTAACATGGAATTATATTCAATCTAGATTGATTCTCCATTTTGAAATAAATCATTCAAATAAATGATGATGGATCCACTATAAATGTGCAAAGTTCCACCAAATCAAATAAAACATATGAAACATGAACCGTCCATATTGACCATGAACCCAACATGATAGGGATTATTGTGAATTTACCATCAAATTAAAGGTATTTAAATATTATTATAGAGAATATAGTTGGCCTTGATGGATATATGAGAGGGTGTGTCATCCCAGTTCTTGGAATGTAAAACAATTTAGATTATTAGGCTCATGGCTATGAAAATACAGGACATCCATGAAAAAGTTATCCCCAAAATCCATGATCTATTTCACATTTAATAGATACAAAAAAATAATGATGAATGAATAATACCTCTCTCATTTTTTCACAATATTGTAACTATCAGTTCCATGAAGCCATTGATTAACGATGCTGCCCCCCATTGGTTATCGAGATGGTAAACTGGTGAACTCTTCGAAGGAGTTCTACACTCATATTTCTTATTTTACCTCAAGGAACAACTGGTTCAAATATTATTCATACGGTAAACTAAAATAGATTCACTTTGATATATTTATTGATTATGTATGGGTAATTAATTTATAAAAAAATTATTCATGGTAAAAATGATAAACTAGGATGGGTGGTTCTGTAAAATCCATTCAATGTATTAGTTAAAATGACCAAGTTAACCATTTAGTGTTACCTATATGAGATGAAAGATGTGATGACTCAAACATTTATAAGTCAATTCCATTTTGTGAATTAATTAATTAAAAAACACACTCACTGATATAATATTAATAAGATTGTTAAGTATCATAAAAAATTTTAATATAGTGATTGAATATTGATTAAAGGATTAGTATTAATATATGGTTATGATAAATCCAATTAAAACAAAATAAGTGTTACATCTTATTAATTATATTAGGTAATTCTAAACCCTCTTTTTTAAAGAACATTTTTTCTATTTTGTTTTGTGGTACATTGGGTAAGATGTTGTAAATTTTTAAGGGATCTTATGGTTTTTATGATTGGTGCATAATTTTTCCAAAACATTCACCCTGCTAGTGAAAACTATGAAATCCAGAATAGTTTTTGTTTAATGGTTAGAAAATGGTTCCAAAATTCATGTTCCATCAAATCATAAACCATGAAACCCCATCATAAGAGTAACATAGATTCAAAAATCATGTTTTCATACCAATCTATCAGGGTGTGTAGAATTTAAATCATATACAAATTATTTAAAACTTCATATACCACCGTCTTCCCCCACATCGTTCTAACATGGCCTAGAATTATTTCCTTTGCCTTTGAGTAACTCAAGGTATAATTTTGGATCTTATAACCCTCTTATTAATTGAATTATACTATGGATATTTTCATTAGATACATCTCAGGTAAAAGGACGTAATTTATTCTTTGTCTTCAACTATCTCCTCCTTTACTCACATGTGTTTATTAAAATTCTAGGTTGTTGGACTATTTAATCCCCATTTTTTTATATCAATTAGTTTCATTTTGATTTGTGGATAACCTTCCCTATCATTAATTAATGGATTTTCCTGCTGTGGGTGATTTGATTCCTGATCATGTGTTGTCAAGGTTGGTATCCCAATTTATGATTTTCAAATTTATTGAAGCAAAAAAATCATGATTTAAATTATATTTTTTTCAATTGGTTTTTAAAAAAACCAATTTCAATAAAATGGGATTATTGATTTGATTTGGAAAACAATTGGGAAAAATACTAATTACATTGATTTGGGGTGTGTTACTATAATTTTATGGATATTGTGAAATTAAATTTTATTTTTTAAATAGTAAAATTTATTTGTGAATTTGATTTCAAAAATTAATTTGGGATGGATTTCTAAAATAATTTCATAATAACCCATTATTTTTATCCATGAAATGTATATTATTTTATTAATAAATTGTTTCATTTTTTAGATGGAAATTGAAATATTTAAATGGAAAATTCGCTTAAATGTATTTTAAAAAAATTTGAATGAAATTTACACTTATTTTTTGTTGTTTGAGAACATTAAATCCTTGATTAATAGTGAGTTATGTGGTTAAAAATATTAGATTAAAATTTCCTAATAACATAATGAATATTTAAATCTACAATATAAACATATTGGTTGATATTATACCTAGTGGGAAGTTAGTTATTTTGTTTTTTTTGAGTGTCAATTAGATGAGTTTCCACATTGTCAACTAATTATATATCACTTTGAGGATCCTATAACAAGAACAATAGTAATACCTGGTAGATGACCATTTTTGTCATTGAAATACATTTATATACATTCCTTTTCATTTAATCATTTTTATACATTCAGTTTGAATATATATAAATAATTTTATATTGAATTTTCTATTTAAGTCATTGATTGGAATATTTCTATTATTTCAAATGTAATGAATGATTTCCTTAAAAATGCAATTTATAGTACCATTAATGTTTATTTAAAAAAATTAAAGATTTATTTGTTCAATTAATTTTGAAATATTATTATTCAATACATGATGGAATATTTTTTGTATTTTATCTCACACCCAACCTGTTCCATTGGAAGTTGTAATATTTCCTCCTAATAGGTTCGACCAAGGGGAATGCACCACTTATATGTTGGTGGTTATATCAATCATTTGTATTCGTGTTTATTAATATTAATAATGTTATTTATCATATTTTATTTTACTATAATGATGTATGTGGTTTTTTTATACTTTCATTACTTTTATAAAAATTCCTTTTGTTGAGTTTGGTATCGGTGAGTTATTACTTGTTACAATTTCAACTCTTATGTTTCTTTAAAATTCAATAAAAAATTCATATTTTTGGCCATTTTATTTCATCCAACCTGTTTTCCCCGATAATGATCCTTGGGTTATGTTAGTTGTGGATATTTTATATGGGTACCATCATATATGGGATTATTTTAGAAAATTGATTTATATAAGTTTCATATAAATAATCATTCCCAATAATTTCTTACATGATATTTGATTTACATAAAAAGTTGTTTTCATTAAGTTTATGGCCCACTCTCACTCCACTAAGACTAAAGTACAAGGGGGGGTAAATACCATTGGAGGAATATTTATAGTCTATTCCATGATTTTAGTTTGGATATGTGGAAATATAAATAAAATTGTTTTATTTGTTGCGATAAATATTTCTATGTTCCTCTTGTTTAAGCGATGTTATGTATAACATTTTTAATATCATAAACGTTATCAACAAATGTTTTGTATTATAATTCATTAAATAATACGTGTTAATGCATTCTTGGAAGGAGCTACTTATGATCCACACCAAAAAAATCATCTCATAGAAAATAATCTGATTTAGGTTATCTTGATTGTTTTTTATAGTTATGTGAAACACACTTTCACTAGTTCTCGTTCCAGCTCCAGTTATGGAACCTCATGGGGATATTTTACATAATCCTCCAAAAAAATTGTTTTCCCAATACTACCAAGTGTTTAGTGATATAATGATTCTCAGCTGGATGTGGATTTGTTGAGAGGTATTGAGCTTCTGTTTGAGTTTTTTGAAATTCAAAGTGAAATAAATGTGAAATTTTCTACCATAAATCATGAGGAAACTATTAATTTATGGTGGGATATGAAGGTGATGAAAATTAATCATGAGGTACTATAGTGGAAAGGCATCTATTTTTTCAAAAACCATTTTCATAAAGGGTCTACTATGTTGGCTAGGAAAATGGAAAATTTTAAAATAAATCCTGATGATATGATCATTACATAATTAATCTATAGCATTAGTTATATTGTGAATTTTTCGAATAAATGGTACCACATTATGAGATGTTGAATCCAAGGATTGAGATAGAAAATAGATCTGATATTTATTTCATTGGATTTCATTCTAAATATTATATTCTAATACAGATTAATATGATAAATAATTCATTGTTGAAATGGACAAGGATGGAATGTCTGGGTTAATGGGTGTTCCTTTTTAACCTAGTTAATGTTTTGAAATTTTCTATAATTGGTATAAAAGTAATTACGACTCCCATGTTGGTTCTCAATTGCAGGTTTTTTTATAGACCTCCTGCAGTTCATGGGTGATTCCATTTGATTTGTAACTAGTCCGTAAAACATAAGCACTAGAATTATATTTCCACTAAAGCAACGAAAATATGTGATTATTGTGGATGCTGATCCAACTTATAAAAGTTATAATATGTTTATTATACATCAAGTATTGTAATGGGAACATCATATCCAAATAATATCATGGTGAAATCATATTTTTCAAGGAAAATTGTATTTTAGAAAAAGGAACATGGAATGAATCTTCTTCACATAGTGAATATGTCTCTATAGTAAGCTGATATGGTCCTAGATATTGTGAGAGGTATTGTCACTATCACTTCATAATTTTATAATTAATTATTTAATACTAGTTCATATCAAAAAATTATATAAACTTATATTTTGAATCATCTTATTATTTCCATGAAACATTATCTTCTCTATTGGGTATCACTACAACCCTCACAATGACGAGTGAAAATGGACTCCATATTATAGATAATGCTTTTCCACTATCTTATATCGACATTTCGTTCGATTTTAATGTTCTTGAGATGAGTACTCTTGACATTATTTTTAGTATGGATTAGATCAATTACAATAAATATTTATTTCACTGTAATATTTAATAGGTATCATTCACTACACCGACTATAAAGTTCTATTTTGTTCATGAAGAATGGGATCGAACTCTAGTATAGACAAGAATTTTTATATAGAGTTGGGGAATATAATATATATATATATATAATCTATTTTATCTGGATTATGAATTTAGGAGACTTGATCTCCCACTACCTTTCAACACGTTTACAAATTTTTTACCTTATGACTTCTTTTATTTCCAAAAATCTATGGAGGAAGAGTTTTTTATCACTTTAATTCATGGTACACTACCCTTATCAATTCCTTATTTAGAAATAGAACAATTTTAAATGAAATGCGTGATGTATCAGTTGGATGCCCTTTTTATAATATAATTATACACCAGGATGTGTCACCTTGGGCGATTATAGTTCCCTTTCCCAATAAAGCTAATAGGTCACATCACCAATGTATTTATTATTGAAAACTCAATCGAATAATGGAATAAAAAATAATCATCACCACATATTGATGATCTATTTGATTTGTGATAATTGGTGATTGGGTTTTGGAATACTGTTCATCCCTCCAGTTACCATATGTTGAGTTTAAATCAATCTGATAGTAATAAATTTCTTTTTAAATAAGGTAAAACTATTACAAATTCCATTTCATGTAATTTTATTTAACCAGTGACCCTAAAGTATTTATGGATTTAGTAAACAATATTTTACCTGAGTATCTTGAAACATTCATGGTGGTATTTATGGTTAAATAATTTTTAACACTATTTTAGATATGGATAATTTTTCTTTTACAAGAGTAATTTTATAATTATTGAAAAATCACCAAAATTATAAAAATAATTTAAAATGTGATTTATAGATTTCGGTAGTGCGGATCCTGAGACACACAGTATTCAATCATGGAATATCATATGATATTGTGAAGCGATATATATTATAGTGTGTGAGAAACTACATAATGTTTTTGGGATTTAGAGACTCTAGGGTTTGGTTAGATATTATTGTGAGTCTGTAAAGGATTTCACAAGGTTGGCATCTCTAAGGACGTTTCAAACTCAAAAAATTAAACTTACCATATAATGAAACATTTTGTAGTCATTTCTTAAGATGAAATTTAAATTAAATAATCACAATTCTTTATTATTCATGATGCTGGGAATGTCCATGTGGCCTTTTTTGATGCATTAGATTTGGTTTTTGGATGTGTTCTTGTGCAATGTGATCAGTTGATTTCTATGAATAATGAAAACCATGGACATATAATAATAATTATCCTACACCTAACAATGAATTCATGGATGTGATTAATGAACCTACGATATTAGGACATTAAAATTTCATAGAAAGGTTTATCATGTATTTTTACCAAAATATCCTCAGTTGTATCCTCTATAAAAATCATTGGAATCTCTATGAGTAGTATTGGGTGGAATACCTTCATTCTTCTTAATTTTACATTCTTTATACCCCATATAAAGTGAATGTTGTCTAAATTATTTGAGTATGAAACATATAATGATGGTATTGAAGGGATCATTGTATGAGGGAAACTTGATATCCCTTTTTCCATAGTTTTATATTGGTGTCTAGGAATATGTTTCTATGGTTTCCTTTTATAGTGTTCCGCTGAACTCCAATTTTCCCACAATGATTATTTCAGAATATCACCTTGATGTGGAATTCCAAATAATTAAAGGATTATTTTATGGTCAGGAGTCTACTTTTGAGTGTTTATTCAACATTATTGTCAATCTATGTTATTAAAATCTTTTTGATGTATCGTTATTATTGAGGAATGATATGATGTTGAATATCCATAATTCAATGTGGTTTATTTATGATGAAAAAAATATATGTTCTATGATATGAATCTATGATTCTAGTTTCTAGGAATGAAAAACGAATATCTAATTTTTTCTCTCATTGTTTTACATTCCACAATGTCATGCCAAAGTATCAAACACTATCTATTTTTCTTAATCAACATCCAATGCTGATATGTATGTTTTATCATAAAAATATAGACCTTGCAGTTAGGATTATACATAACCAAAAAAAGATATACTATGATTCGCACTTAATTTATCAACGTTGATGGTGATTGTAGTGATCATTTGGGGCTGGTTCAATTTTTATAAAATAACCATTAAAAATATGTCATTAGGATGGATCATTTTGAGGCATTGTATGTAAGTCCTATTATATATCTTTTTTGCTTGTCTAATATTGGTGATAATTCATTGGTGGGATTGATATTGGTTCAAGAGATAACATCAATGATTCTATTGATTCTGCAAAAATTTTGATTGCATAGAGTGGGTGTAAATCTTATGCTGATAGTTGTCATAGACCATTGGAATTTTCATTTTTTGACTTAGTATTCTATAGAGTTTCACACAGTTTGGGTCATCGATTACTTGAGAGGAAAGGGAATCTTGATCATTGTTTTATGGGTACTTTTTATGTTGTTGAGTAGATGGGTATGGTGGAATACATATTATGCCATAAAAACATATAAATTTGATATTCTATATGATTCATTTATCATAGATAAAATTGTATCTTTCTGATCCAACTCATGTTATGAGCTAGATTGGTTTTGATGTTTAGCCTGATATATCAATTATTATGCATATAATAATAATATTGTATATTCAAACAATGGTTCATCTTTGGAGGATGATTAATTTTGTTTGAGTGTAATAACAACATAGTTCTGATACACATGTGATAGAGGATATGGCATCACTAATGAGATATCAGTGGCCTATTAATTTTGAAAGGGATGATTCTTATCATGAATTATGAGGACAGAAAGAATATATGGTGAGTATGTTCTAAAATACATACATTATTTTCAGTTAATCCTCAAGCGCTATTATTATCTTTCATAGGTTGGGTTTGGTTTAGCGGTTCATCTGGTAAAATGTTGGAATTTTTTAAGGGATATTGGTATATGCACATTTTTCACATGGTTTTCCCATATTCCATTACCATGTATTGATTATATAGAATATCTACGTTGTATCGGTTGGTCCAGTTATTTCTTGGTCTGAAAAACTATTCACCCACCAAATAGAGTCTATAAAATTGCAAAAGTAGGGGTTCATGGTATGGGTACATTGTTTGACAAACCATAATAATTTCACAACAATTAAGGATCATAGATTTTAAATAATCCAAAAATTATATAAAATTTATTAAGCCCCATTTCCCCCCTTCTCGAGCCATGTTCCACATAGAATGATTACCTAGGTCTTCAAGGATCTCAAGGACCCATTTTTTCCTTAAAACTGTTCCAAAGTTAATCAAAGTGTGGTGATCATCTTTTTTATTTATATCATATCCTCTCATCCTTATGGGTTTTTACATTTCAATGTTATTATATTACCTATTTTAAATTGTTTTATATCATGACTATATGATTGATTCTCAAATCACCTTTTCCAATATTCATTATTAGTGATCCCATAGTGGGCATTATAATTTGTGATCCCATGATCCTGAGAAAGGTTGTTCCATTTATGATATTCCATATGATTTAAAAATAATATTATTGATTTATATAAAATTTTGTTAATTTTTATTGTTATAACCCTGATTCAAGTGAATTTCATATATGGGGTTGATTTGGCCTTAAAATTTGGAAATAACCAATTCCTATGAATAGGTATGTGTTTGTTAATTTTGTTGGAAATTGTGAAATTGAATTTCTGATTTTAAATTATAAATTTTTTTGTGATATTAATTTATAATTTAAATTGAAAAAATGGATTAAAATGTTTTGAAAATTTCACATATATCTTATCCTAAAAATAGACATGATTAGATTAAAAATATGTTTCAGTTCTTAAATCACAATAGTTATATTGAAATAAAATATGGGTGGATTGAATTTTATATGGTTTTAAATAAATTTTCAATTTTTTTATTTTTTGATTATATAAAATACTTGGTAATCAAGGTATTATTAAGGAAAATATTTATTGTATTTTAATTCCATAGAAACAAATTTATTCTTTACATGTCAACATAAAAATGTTCAAATATCATCTCCCTAGTGGGGTGTTGGTTAGACTTATTAAGAATGTTTCTGAGAGATATGATTCCATGATATAATTTCATTGTAGATGTGTTTAAGTATCCCATAACATATAAATGTCGTACCTATAAGAATGTGACCATTTTTCTAATTACTTTTAAATTTATATATATGTGTTACTTTTTTAAACAAACATTAAACATTCATTGTGAATTCATAATACTATTTTATATAGAAATGATTATTAAAACTATTATATAAAATATTTTCATCATTATAATTGTGCATAATGATTTATTTTAATTATGCTTATGGAATTCCATGCTTCATTATTAAAAAATGTAATAAATTATTTGGTTAAATAATTATGGAATGATATTATAGATTCCTTAGTGAGACATTATTGAAATTTTATCTCATAACCTAACTATGCCATTGAGAATTTTTTAAATTAATTTTACATGGGTTGAGTAAGGGGGATAAACCACATTGATGTGGTAGTTTTTGAGGATCTTTGGGCCTTCACTTGATGTATCTACTAGGTAATGTGTAATTTACTATATCATAATGTACTTTTGTGTTGTACATCAGGTTGTTTGTAGTAATTTTACATCAATAAATGTTCTTCTTATGAATAATTATTTTGTGAATACTAACTTGATTCTCTTTCTTATGTTTTTTCTAAGAGAAATTACTTCATAATATCATATTTGTTTTGATCCATGTGATTTCCACCAACCCCTAGTGATCAAAATTCACTTCATAATATTTTAGTGGCAGCATAGTTGTCAGTACACCTGGGTATTCATGTTGGGTTTTTAAATAATGTATGTTGTGGCCATGAATATATATTAGATAGCCTATAAATTTCCTATATCAGATTTATATCTGAGATATCATCCCATGCATTTTACGTTGACCAAGCCCCAACCAATATCCATAAAAAAACCATGAGTGGAACCTTTTATGCATTAAGATAAATATCATTAATAACTCATCAAAATCCATGTAGAGACAACAACCACATGAAAATATCACCATCATAAATGTTACCCTTATAGAGTTCACTAGTGATATAATGGGAATGTATCAACACCATATTAATATGTGTATGTATAGTGTATAATGTGATGTGTAAATTTTTTTATTATCGTAACATCATAAATTATATTGATTTTGGAATGATTGAACAAAAATTTTATTTTCTATTAATATAAAATTTCATTTAAGAAAATTATTATTGAAAAATTCATTAATTAATATATATGTTATATATTAATAAAATAATATAGTAAAACACTTTTTATTATATATAACAGAAAATACAATTTTTTATTAATTAAAATTTATTCTTTATTGTTGAATGAAAACTACAATTTTAATAAAACCACATATTTCTAAAAAAAAAGTTATTACTTTGAATATAAAAATTCAAACAGGGAAAAAATTATTTTTTAAAAATAAGAATTATTTTTTTCATCATCTTCTTGAAATTCTCCTGGTATATTTGTCAATATTTTTTGAGATAGTCTAATTATTATGAAAAAATATAATATATATTTAATATATGGTTTATATTAAGTAATTATAATGACATAAAAGTGATGTAATAAATTATATAAATTTTTTCCCTTAAAAGTAATTTGATCACAATTTAAAATAATTTTATTTTTCTGTTATATTTTTAATATAATAATGTCCTTATCAATCCTCAAAATCCACTATTATATTATATGGTTTTAAATAAATTTTATGTATTAACATTACTAACTTAAACATCACCTATTGTAATATGTTAATGATTTGGACCTTATATATATAAATTAATGAATACCACTCATCTATATCTAAAATCATTATAAAAACTCATAACAAGGCTTGTTGTTTTGAATAATTTTAATATAGTGTTTAATACAAATGTTTAAAAAATAATAATGAACTCCCCTATCATTCGTATATAGAACCACCCAATGTCCCCTTCCACGTGACTAAAAATTAATGGATCACATCCTTACTCTACCCTGTTATATCTTTAGTTCTCTAAAGGTATCTCTAAGATATCAATAAGGTCCTACTGAGCTTTGGAATCACAGATTTAGGTAGTAGATCCTTTCATTTTGATATTTATACAAGAATATTCGTTATTTTATAAAATATATTTCAAATTTATAATATTGAGATATGTTTTTCAACATCCCGCATATATTTTAGATGATATCAATGTTATTATAGTCCATTTTTTCTCCCATTGAAGAATTTTATGTATATTTATTTTCTCATGTTCTGTTTCTAAAAATTCAATGTTATTTTTCCATGAAAAACCATGGTATTGTGAATACCCATACATTTCAACTTAAAGGAATTCACCTAGAAATAATTTTACTCACATGACTATGTGATTACAAATATTTTTTCGACAGTCATTGATATTGAAATTAAATGCGATGAAATATGACCTTATTATGAATCATATATATGGAAAACTTATGCTTGTACAAGAAGAGAAAGGGTATTGTGTGACCATAAATATATGAAACTCCAATTCATAGATAAATGTTTTATTTTCAATAAATGTAATGAAATTGATAATGGAGTGAACCTAAAAATCATGTGACATTTTTCACCATGTAATTAATTCATTGTGGTAAACCTTGACCTATATATATGATGTTATGTTTAATTTTGTTGCCACATTTCCCATCTTTATTTTATGTTATCACATTATATCACTCTTATTAGTTAATCTATATGATTCCCAAATTTTTGTATCTCATTTTAAAGAAAAATTGTCTAATATAAAAGTCATTTCTAGTGTTATTATTTGTTTAATCCATAGTTTTTCATTACAGTTCACCATTTCATTATTTATTTTCCAAGGTTAACCCATCAAATTTTAAGAATGGTAGAATATTATGTGAATGTTATTGAATTTGTGAATAATGAAGATGTCGCTCCAATTTATGTTTGTTGTTTAATTTACCGTGTTACCAAAAATAAATTATCATTATTATTCTTTTGGGTTTTGTTATATGAATAATTATCTAATGAAAAACAAATTAATGTATAATTAATACAATGGTTGTAATAGTAGGAATAAGAATCAAGTTCAATTATTTATTGAATTTCGATACAAAAAATAATATTGTCAAATCTACATGTATAAGAGTAAAAATAAGACAACGTACCTCAAATTTGTTAAATTGTAGAGTCTTTGGTTTATTAGAAAATAAATCCATACTTGTAAAGTACATGTGGGTGTCTCATTGGAACAAATGTACCATTTGGTAACACATAAAAAAATTCATTATGATAGACCTGATTGTGAATTGGTTTCCAACCATGAGCCTCCCATCACACCAGTTTTTACACACAAATTGGATATTATTTAGTAAATGTGTATCCATATTAAGATCAATTATTAGAGGACTAAAAATACCTATAGAAGTATGTTTTAGAAAATAGATCATTGATAACCGAGATTGAACCCTATATATTTCTATGTTATGAAAAAATGATATTTTTAAGTTAAATATTTAATATTATTGGATAATAATTTATTTTTTAAATAGTTTATAAATTATAATCCTGAAGTAAATTATAGATAATGTAAATTGTTAGAAACCACATTAAAAATATAATGGAATGGTTATTAATATAGTTATATTCCTTCCCTTGGATCATAAATATTTTTTTGAAGTTTTAAAAAATCACCATAAATCATTGGAGTAGAACATACATGGAAAACTTAATTGAGGTATTTACCATATACCAATTATATAAATCCACCCCTGTCAAAATTTATGGGTTTACCGTCCTATTAAACCTTATGATACTCCCTTTTGTTGAATTCGATTCAATTATAAGTATTTATTGGCTTTCCTTACTTATAAATAAAATAAATTTCCATGAAAAGTATATCACTATTCATATCACAAGCCTGCATATGTTTACGTACATTTTCATGGTAGAGGATGAAAATTATTTAAAACTAAAATATCATGAAAAAATATTATTTCACTATGAGGATGATTATTTATCCCAAACCACTGAGTCTAAGGTAAAGAGCACCCTTGATGATATTACAATGGTAGGGAATATGATGATGTGTTCCTTGATGAATTACATGTAATTCCCCCAAGAATAGTGGTTGATTATGAAAATAATTGTATACAATGATCTTTTCCAATAAAAAAGAATACATATAGAATTTATTTTTTTGGAACATCATGAGTAGAAGAAACAACTATATGAGAATTGGGATAAAGGGTCCATATGCCAAAGTGATTCACCATATGGTGCACCAATTCAATCTGTTAGGATATAGGATGGGTAAATGTGCCTTTGAATTGTTTATCGTGATCCCAAAAAGCAATGATAATGAAAAATTATCCTCTAAAACCTATTTTTGAATTGTTCTATCTTCTACATAGACCATATCTCATCTGCATGGTGTATCTTCAGTCAATGTATTATCTTATAAATATTATGTATGAAGATATCCCCAAGACTTCATTTGATACATGGTACGAGCAATGTGTGTTCATAGTGATTATATACAAACCAATTAATGTTCTAGAAATATTCAATTATATAATGAATATATTCTATATTTATTTCCTGATGAAATATTTGTAGTAGTTTTTATAGACGGTATTCCAATACATATCGCATGAAATAAGGACCATTAAAATGATTGAAAAATGTCTTATGGGCCCAATTAAAGTATATGACTTTTAAAAAGTAATGAAAATGGATTTTCCGCTTTATGAGTCATTATTGGTCAATATCACCAAATTTTTTATTATATTTTTGGACTATATAAAGATATAATAAATATAAGGATATTCTAGGACAAAATGTGTGATAGACATAAGTTGTTTCCCTATAATGTCTTGATATTATTGTTAATATTTGAGATACACATATCGATATTGAAAAACACTTACCAAAATCACTCTGTATGGAGTCATGTTTTCTTATGATATAATGACTATGAATAGATATTCATGATGGTGAAAAATAGGCTTATACATACCCATGTACCCAGAAACAGACTAGTGGGGATCATTTATGGTATATTGTGGTACATCGATGTTAATATTTGGGGAAAAATAATGAATACTAACAATATGAGAGTGTATTCTTCATAAAAATTGAAATTTCTTGAATAGAACTACATAATACATTTTTTTGGAGTTGGATGAAATATTTTTCAAATTGAAAATATGGTATAAAATTATCTTTTAGGAGATGTTTGAAATATATATGTACCATATGAACAACAATTATATATTAACATAAAAAATAATGAAATTCACAATGGAAGAAGGTTAGAGGTTATACAAGACTATGAAAACTAAATTTACTAATATTTTGGGAGAGAATATAAATTGGAATAGGCTCTAATTAGATATGATTTCGAAATTTTATCACTTTTGAGAATTGAGAAAGATCTAATATCCTTATACCTGAATATTATGGACATGGAAATCATAAAATAATAATAATAATCAATTATTTCACTAATTATTTTACATCCTTACATTTTTTATAACATAACAGGTTTCTGATGAGAGGTTGTGGAAATTTAAAATAATGTGAGATCAATAAGTTAATGTAAATCCCCAGAGATAAAAATTAATGAAGGAGTTGTATGATTTGTGTCATAACTATGTGCACAATAAAATATTGAAATAAAATATATATTAGATTATTAAAATAATGAGACAATATACAACCATAAAGGGATTAAAATAATCAACTAAGATACAAGATATCTCTATTTTTTGAAAATATAAAGAATAATATCATAAATAAACAACAATGTTTATTGTATTTTATCATGTGATGGATGAAATTCAAAAATTTGAGGGGATGATACAACAGTTAGATGTTCCTTCAATGAAATGGGAGAAAATATCACATGAAATTGCCTATTTTATTGTAAATAATTCAATAGAAAATGATTCTATATGGATTTGGGTGGATTTACATACAAATAATGCTCAGTGAATGGTGATTTGAGAGGATTTCCCACTCAATCAACTTGTAATGATATAATTTAGATAAGCATTGATGATACATGGAAAATAGTTATTGATTTATATGATATATAACGAAAAATAACCTAAATGTTATGGATGAGTCTCAAACATGATCTAAATACTTTTTTGAACATCTACACATCTTATAACCTTCAAAATGATGGCCAATAATTGTAGTCAATTTAGACACTTGAGGATATGTGGAGAAAATTCTAAATGAACATAAAATGTCAATAGTATTAATATCATTCATTAGTATAATTAAAATACTGTTATAGATTCCCCTCAAGCATCCAAATGGATACAAATAAATTCTATTAAGGGAATACTTGAAAGAAAAACTATAATCTCTGATGATGTAGGTGAACACTAACAGTTGGGTCTATAAATGGTCGATGTAATGGTGGAAAAGGTAAAGTTAAATCTATAGTATATTATAGATTCCATGAGTCAATATTTGACATATTCTTATAATCATCTATTGTAATAAGAGTGTGAGGTTCGAGATAAGTTATTACTCTGCATATCTCCATTTAAAATGTCCTGATATTTTCGATTATGGGAATCCAAAGTGCAAGATACTTAGTTCCATTTGATATCCTTGATTGAATCACAGTGGTGGCCAAGGGACTAACATTACAACTAAACCTATCTCAAGTACATGATTCTTGAATTCCTATAAATATTGTACAAACCAACCCAATTTTTATGAATTCATAGGTGGTAAATTTGGAGAATAATAATTCATATTAGGTGTATCCAATTAATTTTATTGATAATAGAGAGATGGTTCTATAAAATAAGTCCATGTGATTTCTGAAAGTTATTTTTAGAAAATAATGATTGTATATATACCCTAGGAACTAGGGGAGGTGATAAAATATAATCACCTTCATTCATCAGTTTTTAAAATTATAATTTATAAGGAGATATTTTTTAATAGGGGATGATGGAAACAAACCTAATTTTTATAAATTAAAATCCTTTGGTTATTGAATTAGATGCCCATCTATAACTTATGAATATAGTATAAATGTAACAACACAAGATTTTATAAGAAATATTATTTTTAATTTCTTTTATTTATTGTGTATTATGATACACCAAGATTATCTTACACTATACACAACACCATATTAGCTTGTTTTATACACAAAGACTATTCTTGTCTTGTGTTGCACACAAGAGCGACCTTTCTTAATAGCGTGTGTTGTACCCAATACCAAGTTTCACTAAACAATGATATATCATTACAATATTATGAACTATCCGTTATTAATAGTATTAACTTAATTTTTAAATTTATAGCATTATATTCCATCGTACACATTTTCTAGATTAAGATATGAAAAAAAAAATTTCCAACAAAAGAAGTATTTTTCAAAAAAAAATTATGTTTTACAGCCATTTGATGGCGCACCCCTTTTAAATATAAATTTTTTATAATTTTATTATTTCAATTTTACAAAATAAACTTCTAATTTTGAATCAAGATATTAAAATTTACATTGGATAAATTTTTGATACTTTTCTGATAATATTCATATATTGATGAATAGTAAAAATACACTAAACTTTTCATAAAAAAACGTTTCTCAACAAGATAATTTATATGTTAAATGATAAAATTTAATTTTTTTAAAGTATAAATAGAATATATTTTTTCTATTTAATATAATGCATGTCAAAACCATTAAAATTACATTGAATTCATAGGTAAATACATTTCAACATTTTCCAATGTTTTATCTTTTAAAACACGTTTTCATAACAACCGTATTTATTTTAAATTAACCACTACAACCTCTGTGTTATAAATTTTTAAAAATAGATTCCATATTTGGATTAATTGGGTTCAAATTATGTTGATAGGTTACTTTTTTTATGAATAGTAATTACGATAATTTTAATTTACTACAGTTAAAGGTAAATCGGGTAATTAAGGGTACAAATAAGGAATATAAAATTACCCTATGACCTGGAAAAATTATATTGGATGATTAATAGTCGATCCATATCACATAAGGGTTGGAATAGATTCATTACTTGGACTTTTGACCATGAAAATAAAATAATAATTATTAAAACCAAAGAAAGTGACAACATGTCACTCTCTTATATCTTATAAGAGTAATAATATTAATTTAGTGATTAAACTCATAAAATGTCAAATATAAATATTCTCCAGAAAGATAATAAAATTATATAAATCATGATAATTTATTTAGTATATTTATGTATTAAATAAATATCATTAATGATGACATAACAGTGATGTGGCGATTATTGTTTTGATTGAAATAAAAAATTATTGGTTTTAAAAATATTAAAATAAATAAGATATTATCTAATTAATGTTTTCTAAAAATTTTATAGAAGAATATGGAATATTAGGAATCTATTAAATAATTGTTTCTAAATATATCCTCTGTGTGGATTTTATTTAAATTAAAATAAATGAATATTGTCAAAATTGACACTTTTTTTATTTTAAAAAAATATCATATTATTAAATTGATAAAAATCACAAAATTATATAAAAATACTAAATTTAAATTTAAATTTTATACAATTTCATAATGTATCCAATTATGGAAAATTAAATATATATAATTATTTAATTACAACAATTTAAACGTTAGAATATTATTACTACAAAAAAAATTAAATAGATTAAATAAGGATAAAGAACGTTCATAAGGTTTAAAATAAATTACCAACATGTATAAATATTAATGGCTGATGAAATTACAACCCTATCTCAACCCATATTCAATGTTGAGTCATTTTAGAGGTTTTTAGGGGGGGATTGAGTTTATTATAAATAAATATTTTAGAGGTTTCCAAAAGTCCCCCTCTCCACTCTTATAAAAGGGAATCTACTCCCTCTCTTCTTCAAAAAATATTGAACCTTCAATATTGGAACAAACATCTCCATTTTTCTTCTCCACTTCACTAGAAACATACAAGAGGTCTGGATTACTTCAAAGTCAAACTTTAGTGCCCTAAAAGGAGGTTTATAAGAGGCGCGTCCAAGAAAAGGTAATATGCTTTGACAATTATTTCAAATTTATTTGTTCTTCTACTTCCTCGTACATATTCATTTATTTATAAGTAAATAACATCAGTATAAATAATATACTGATATGTTATTATAAATATTAAACAACAATATTTCACCTCTTATCCATCCTATTGTAAACGAAATCACTACGCGTGTGTACGTATGGAATAACGTCTCCACGCTATGGTGTAATCTGTTTCCCCCACCACCTTACATGTATTTCTATAACGGTGTAAATAAGAACTATATATTATTATTATAACATAATACTAATTTGGGGATATTATATCATCCATTACAATTCCATTCAATAACTATGGGAACTATATCATCGCTCATGTATATGAAAGGATTACCGTCTCCACGATGCGATGAGATTTATTCGCAATGTTAACCATTAAATAATGATTATAAAGTATATCTAATAAGTAATCATTAAATATATGACATAAAAATTATACTGGATTAATTTATGTATATATATATATATATATATTTCATTTACTTCCATTCAGTTTTATAAGGAAACAAAAACAGTGTTCATGCGTACGTATGGCCTACCCTCTCTATGAACGATAAATTTCATTCCATTTATCGATATATTATGTATATATTATGAATTTGTGTTATATATAAATAATTTTTTATATTATTTAATTAAGGTATCCTGATCTATGTAATCATATGAATAATTACATGTCAAAACACGTACGATGAATGAAACAATTTTTCCCAAAACATTGCTTTAACATGGAATTGACAATTGAACAGGTAATATAAAATTGTATGTAAATCATATATGTTACCATATATATTATTATGGTTCTAATAAAAGTTAATAATATGTTTGAAACCACTATAATTGAGTCTCGAACACATATGGAAGAAATTTGACATTAGGTAAGGGATTATTTCTTCTCACTTTTATTTATGTGAGACACATGCCTTAATAACCATCTAATTTTTTTCAATGGTGTTTATGATTCCCATGAATGTTTTATAATTTTTATTATTATTGATATTATATTTAAATATCCATGTAATTTTCTTTATGACACTTACTATTTCACCAATCATAAATGGTACGGGATAATTACTCCAATCTCATTCATATCTGAGATTGTTTATTCGTAAATATTTACTGGGTTTATGTGTATCACCCATGTCCACGTTCTCTCAAAATATTTTCATAAAATATTAAATACTATTTAATGTATGTTTTATGTCATTTCTACCCTTTTTTTACTTTTACCATAAGGTATGGAAGGAATCATTCTTTTTTTACCATATGAAGTACTTTTTGACTTTTCCTACAGAAGTTAGAGGATAATGTTTTTTTAACTTATATGCCATGAATAGAATTTTAAGGCTTCATAATGCCTTATTTCTGAGAATATTCCTCTAAAATAGTTTATTATTATTTTAAAAAAAATCCATTTATTTTAAAATTTCATGGAATTTTTAGAAAAGAAAATGATTTTGAATGGGAAAAGATATTTTCCTCACGAATTCATTTCAAGTGTTTTATCAAAAATATTTTCCATATAAGATGAAATAATTTAATAAGTTTATGGTTCAAGTATAATGTCTCTATTTTAATCAGGTTTTAATTTTTCTTATGATGAAATTATATCCATTTGTTTTATATGGATTATATTATGATGTTTTCATGTTTATGTATCCCATTTTATGGATTGGGTTATGATGAATGATGTATTTTCTAACATAGGTAAGAATGATTTTGTTATGAGATGGGTGGGACCTATATGTACCTCTAATGAATTGTGTAATGATTTATATCTCAATAGATAGACATGCATGGAACGAAATGTAAATCTGGTTCAGTAATATTGGGATGGAACGACAAGTAAACCTGGTTCGGTAGTGGAATTTGTCCACTATGATGATCTCGGCAGCAATGCCTTGGCTACTATGAAAATCATATCATGATATTAATGGTTTTCCATAATTTACTGTTTTATTACAATTATATTTTATCATTATTGATGTTACATTATTATATATTCCTTACATACTGTAAAGATTTATTTCACAACACACAATTTTGATGTTAAAAGATGTTGTCCATGTTTTTAAGTTCAATTGTATATGGTTTGTTTTATTTTCTCAATGATTACCCTTAATATGAATTTTAGCTCACCATTTATATGTTTCCTTCTCCCCATGATTTACCTCAAGGTTTTAGGTATGAAAACAAATGTGAATGATCTTTATGATAGATGTTGAATATCTTTCACTATGATTAGAAGAGTTTGTTCCGAGTTTCTGAAGACACTAATCTAACATGGTATTTGGGAATATTATTATTCCATGTATTATATTTTTTGTAAAATTAATTTTATTTCCATGTTTATCAATATTTGGGTCTCTATATTTGGTATCATAGAATAGGTTTACTCAAACTTTGTAAACTAGGATGCGAAAAACATTAGTGAGTTCACTAGAGATATTTCTATGATATGTCTAGTGATATCCCTAAGGATAAGTATAAGCATAGGATACAATACAAGAATTAAGTTAATAATCATGAATAACCTTGGGTGAACCTATGATTTTATAGATTATATAATTTTACATATGTTATACGTCCTCTAAGTGACTTTTTATGATTATGTTGTTCCACGTTATTTTAACGTTTTTTTACACAATGGTTTTTGGTTTTTTTAGGAGGGAAACAGAAGAAATTGGGTTATCTTTTAATCTTATGGATAAATTGGTGACTTTTAGAAATGAAATTTAGTAATTCTTAGAGAAAATGTATTTGTGATTTTGCCGAATCAGTCATCCTGATATATGATTTACAAGGTGATCTTTAGTGGTCTTCCTAAGTCATCAAATATGAGGAAGATGGAATTTTATGTAAGTTCTATTGGAGATGAACATATAGGATAGAAGATGATGCATTCTACTTATCATGAATAAGGGTAAATATCCTTGAGGAATAAATCAAATTTAGGGGAAGATGTTATCTGTGTGGGGAAAAGGGTCATAGAGTGGAAGACTGTTACGGACTTAAATCTATTATCTTTGAATAACATAGGCATTACCCAACTCAATGGCCTGGCCTAAGTGGATACTTCATAAATTGAGGAAGGAAATATTACATGAAATTAATTGAATAGGATGGATTGAAGGGATTATGTATTGGAATCCAAGAAAGATGTTATTGAGGTACTTTTGTGGTATATTTAAATATCGGTGTATTTCTCCATTGTGGGTTTACATAATAATATGGATCCTCTAACCATGAAAAGTGATTGAAATAATTTTTTAATGTAGATTATAAGAAAAAAATGAAGGGATAAGGAGAAAATAATGTGTTTGATAATATTAATCTGAACATGTCTCATATAAGGAAAAAGTGATATCATGGTTTGAGTATATAGAAATTTTGGGATTTTGGTATGTGGAATGAGTTATCTTTTGACATCTTTAATGTTTTCACAATGGTTCTAGGGTAATTAATGTTTCAAGATAATACATGATTAAGGTATTCACATGTCTGGAATATGACCAAAATGATATATCTTATGATAGTTTGGGGATAAATGATGGTAATCACATGCTTTGTATATGGCCTCTATAGTAATCTTTTTTTAGGCTATGAGATTAGAAAGAAGTATTTTGGATAAGCCTAAATATTGAAATTTATAAATTTAGACATATGATAGTATTGTATAAAAATATAAAATTTGATATTATTTATGAAATGTTAAAATATTATTGTTTTAGAGAAAGGAAAACCTGTTGGATGAGCGACAACCCATCGCATCAGACAAGGATGTAGGGTCCGAACCCAAAACTAAAGTACAACAGGACTTTATCACCTACCATTGGTCACCATGAATTCCCTGGTAAGTAGAAATTAGTTTTATTTTATTATGTTGTATGATAGTTGCTGTATATGTCAATTTTTTGGAATCATATTTGGTTAATCTCACCATAGATGTACTTATACATATTTAATAACATTTTCTACCATTTTGAGACAGATGTAATAACCTATCATTCTATCACATGATCTGATAAAATTTCAATAAGGAAAAATTGAAATTCATTTCTTTAAATAAGCGCTGAATTAGAAATTGGTCATGGAATAACAAACGATGATATTACACTAAAAACAAGTAAGTATTTATCCTAACACAAAAATTCATCAACTTAAGGGAAATGATCATGAAAATAAAAAACTTTTTCCTAGTACCCTCATATATTAGGAATTAGATAGTACTTTCGATCATCACTAATTTAGGGCTTTGTGATTTTTGGATTTTTCATAGCCATGTTCTCTACCACTCTCCATCAGAACATGATTGTTAAATATTTCTTCCATACACATATTTTGACCTATGTTTTCCTATTTGGAAAACCATTGATGAGTTAATTGGGGTAACCATTTCATTTAATAGTTTAATTTTTAATATTATGTTTTAGTATTCCTTTATATGTTGTAGGTTTTTATTATTGAAACATTCAAGTAGTAAACCATTTATTACCCTGACAAATTTGGAGGGGGAAATTCATTTTAAGGAGGGTAGAATGTAACACCCTGTGATTTTGCGAGAAATTTTATTTTTTATTTTATTTATGTATTTTTTTTGTATGATACACCATGTTATTCATTATCTATACAAAACACCATGTTCACTTTTAGTATACACGAACACAATTCTTACCTTGAGTTTCACGCAAGAGTGACCTTCCTCGATAGCATGTGTTGTACGCAATACCATGTTTTAACTAAACTATGATATATTATTATAATATTATGAACTATCCATTATGATTATTATTAACTGAAATTTTAATTTTATGACATTTCAATTCATTGTACACATTTTCTAGAATGTGATTAGAAAAAAAAATCATTTTTTCTGATAATATAAGTATTTTTAAAAAAATGCAATTTTACCACCATCTGAAGGTGCCCCAATTTTAAATATAATTTTTGATAGGTTTAGAAGTTCAATTTTACATAATAAAAAACTTCTTTTGATTCAGGATATAAAAATTTTCATTGGATAAAATTTTTATACCTTTTAGAAAGCATTCACCTTTTGATTAATAGTAAAAAATACTCTAAATTATTCTTAAAAACATCTTTTTTCATCAAGATAATTTATGTGGATAAAAGAAAAAAATTTATGGTTTTAAAGTATAAATTGAATATATTTTTACCATTTAATATAATGTGTGTAATTACCCATAATTTTACACTGAATTCATATTATGAAACATTTAAATCTTTAATATTGTTTTAACTTTTAAAAGTTGTTTTCTTAACAACGAGATTAATTTTAAAATAATCATTGTAACCTCTATGTTATGAATTTTGGAAAATGGATTCCATATTTGGATTCAGTGGGTCCAAATTATGAAAATATGTTACTTTTTATTTGTTTTATATTATGAATAGTAACTACGATAATTTTTTTTGCAACAGTTAAAGGTAAATCCAGTAATTAAGGGTAAAATTAAGATTATAAAATTACACTAAGACCTACCAAAATTCTATTGGACGAATAAAAGTAGACCCATATAACATATGGGTCAGAATATATTCATTTCCTATACTTTTTAAGATGAAAATGATATAATTATTATTAAATCCAAAGAAAGTGACAACATGTCATTATATTATATCTTATTAGTGTAATAAATTTAATTTAGTTAAAACCCTCATAAAACAACGAATATAAATAGTATTTTTAAATATAATAAAATTATATATTTCATGAAAATTTATTTATAATTTTTAGGAATTATATAATTATCATTATTGATTACACAATAGCGATGTTGAAATAACTTTATTGATTGAAATATAAAATAATTTTTTTAAAAATGTTAAAATAAATATTATATGAAGTAAATAATGTTTTTCAATAATTTTTAGATTAATATGAGATGATTGGAATCTATTAATTATTTTTTTCGAATATATCATCTGTGTGGAAATTATTTATATTCAAATAAATTAATAGTGTCATAATTAACACTATAGTTATTTTATTAATATAACATATATATAATTTTTAAAAAATCAGAAAAATATTTGAAAATTTTAAAATGAAAAGTACATTCCATGAAATGTCATAATGTATCCAATTATGGGCAAATAACAACACATAATTAATTATTCATAACAATTTAAAATTTAGAATATTATTAACACAAATAAAATTAAACAGATTATTTAAGGATAAAACTAGTTGATATGGTTTAAAATAAATTACCAACATGTATTTAATATATTGGTTTATGATATTACAACCCTATATCATCAAAAATTCAACATTGAGTCATTTAGAGGCTTTTAGGTGGTGTTTGAGTTTATTATAATTTAATATTTTATAGGTTTCCAAAAGAGCCCATATCCTCTATTATAAAAGGCCACCTCCTCTTTCTTTTATTCACAAAATTTTGAACCTTCATGATTGGAAAAACAATTTCCATATCTATTTTCCAATTCCCTAAAAACAAAATAGAGGTTCTGGATTTCTTCAATGTCCATCTTTATTTCCTTATGAATATGTTTATAAGAGGTGAGTTAAAGAAGAGGTAATATCCTTTAACGATTCATTCGAATTAATATATTTTTCTACTTCCACTTCATCATTTATTTCATCATAAATTAATAATATTAGTATAAATAATATACTGATATATCATTATAAATATTAAGAAACCCTTTTTCAACTTTTATCCATCCTATAGAAAACCAAATCACTGTATGTGCGTACGTACGAAATACTGTCTCCATGCTGTGGTGTAATCTGTTTTCCACCACCACCTTAGTTGGATTTTTATAATGGTGTAAATAATAACTATATATGATTATTATAACATAATAATAATTCTAGGATATTATATAATCCACTCCAATTCCATTCAATAATTATGGGAATGATATCATCGATCGTGCAAACGTACGGAATACCGTCTCCCCAAAGCGATAAAATTCATTCTTCATCTAACCATTCATGAATCTATATAATGTATATATAATAATTAATCATGAAATATATGACATAATAATGCTACTGAATTTATGTGTATATATATATAAATAAATTTCATTTACATCCATTCAATTTAATAAGGAAATGAAAACAGAGTTCAGGCGTACGTAAGACCTACAGTCATAAGGCGTACGAAGAATTAAACAATTTTACCCAAAACATTACTTTAACATGGAATTGACAAATGAATGAGTAATATAATATTTTATATGAACCATATATGATATAATAAATATTATTATTATTCTGATACAAGTTAATAATATATTTAAACCGACTATAATGGAGACTTGGACACATACAAAAGAAATTGGATATAAGTTAAGGGATTATTTCATCTCACTTTTATTTCTGTTAGACATATGCCTTAATCACCTTCTATTTATTTTGAATGGTTTTTATGATTCCCATTAATGTTTTATGATTTTTATTATGATGGATATTATATTTAAATAAGCATGTAATTTTTAGTATGACATATATGATTTAACCTATCATAAATGGTAAGGTATGATTATTCCAATCTTGTTCGTATCCATGATTTTTTAATCGTTAGTATTTACTGGGGTTATGTATATCATCCATGTCCATGTTTTCCTAAAATGATTAATATTCTTCCATGAATGATTAAATTAATTTTTATAGTTTTTGACTTTTACCACAACATATAGATGAAATCTTTCTTCTTTTACCATATGAGGTAATTTTTCACTTTTCCAACAAAAGTACGAGGATAATATATTTTTAAATTATACAGCATGAATGGATTTTTACGTTTTCATAATGCCTTATTTCCATGAATTATCCACTACAATATTTCATTAATATTTTATAAAAAATAATTTTCTCTTATAATATCATGTCATTTTAGAAATAGAAAATTATTTTGAAGAAGAAAGGATATTTTCCTAAATAATTTATTTCAAGTGTATTATCAGAACTATTTTCCATATAAGACGACATTATTTAAAAAATTTATGATTCAAGTATAATGTTTCTCTTATTAACACGGTTTTATTTTTCTTATGATTTAATGATATCCATTTGTTTTATAAGCATTATGTTATGATGGGATGATGATTATGAAACAAATTGTATTCATTGGGTTATGATAAATGATTTATTTTGTGGAACATGTAAGAATGATTTCATTATGAGATGGGTGGGACATATATCTCCATCCAATGAATTGGTTAAATATTTATATCTCATTAGATAGAATTTTCTATAATTGTATGTAAATTTGGTTCAATAATATAGGGCTTGAACGATAAGTAAACCCGGTTCGGTAATGGACTTTTTCCACAATGATAATATTGGGAGCAATGCCTTGGAAAATTTGAAAATCATATCATGTGTTTAATGGTTTTCCACAATTACATGTTTTATTCCCATGGTATTTTATCTTGATTGATGTTCCTTTATGTTCTATTCATTACGTACTGCAAAATTTATTTCACAACACAATATTTTGATTTTTAAACATTATGTTCATGTTTTTATGTTCATATGTATATAGTTTTTTTTTATTTTCCCAATTTTTACACTTATTGAGATTTTGAACTCAACCTTTATATGATTCCTTCCCGTCAAGAATTAACGATTGGTTTTAGGAAAGGAAAAAATATGAACTGATATTTATGGGAGATGTTGAAGATCGTTCACCATGATTAGAAGATTTTGTTCGGAGTTTCTGAAGACACTAAACTAATAATGTCTTTGGGAATCCTTTGGTGCCATGTATTATGTTTTCCACAAAAGTAATGTAATTTAAATTTTTATCGTACTCTGGGTCTTGACAAAAAACATGAATTTATTTGGTATTATTATATCCTATATTACATAAAATACCATTATATATCATATAATTTGATAATATATACATTGATGTGTGATTATATGTTTAATATAACGATTGGTTTTTGATAAATTCAGTTGATACTGATAAAAGACTTGATGGCTTCAACTAGTATTATTATACCTTATGAATCCTATTTATTAGAGCTTCCAAGGGATATTATATCACAATTATTTTACCTTGACCAATCTTAATCTAACATCAAATAAGTGATTCATGAGAAACCAAATTTTAGGAGAATTTTAAGATCATTTCGATAATGTCCCCAACCACGTAGGCTAAAGCATCCCAAGAAAATAACACTATTTCATAACTTGCCCATAGTTTGATTTCTCATGTAATAAATGTATATGAGTTAATAACTATATAAAATTAGTATTTATTATTTGTATAAAAAATAGAATTTATTATTATTATAGTTGTTACTATGTAACTGATTTTGAATTTTTAATGATAAACACAAATTTAAATTTTTGAAATGAAATTTGAATTAAAACATATCCTTTTTGTTGAAATCATGAATATTAATAACTAATGAGATTTTTATAAAACAATATAGTTATTAATTCCTCAATATATATAAATTATTATTAATAAATTAGTAAGAAAATTTTAAATTTTTATAGGGTTTCAAAGGATGTTATTGTAAAAAAACACATAATCCATAAAAAAGTCAGTTCTTGTTTTAAATTTTAAATTTATATAGTTAGAAAATAAATTTCTAATATAAATATTATTTAATTGAATCCTAAATTTTTTAATTATCCAGTTGTAAAAATTTCAAAATTTTAGGACATAGTAAAATTATAATGATAAAATTAAATTTGATACTAATATATGGTTTGTTTTATGATATAAAATTTAACAATAAGTTATAAAATAGATTCTATAAATTGGTTCATTGAAAAAATATTTATTTTCCCTTTTAAATATTTTGATTTGAGGTTGTTTTATAAATTTTATAAAGCAATTATGTATCCCAAAAAACTATATTATATATTTTTCTTCTGAAAAAAATTTATTGTGTTCATGACTCACATACACATCAATAAGGGTAATATATTAATGATGATTGAGCTAGGAGTTATAAAATAAAAGAGGGATTATTGTTTTGGTAGAACCCATTGGAAAAAACATTGTATTGATTTACTTTATATTACATAATTATATAGAGTCCAAAGCGTTTGTGGGATAAAAAAATATATCTCCCACAACTTTTACTATATAATCCGACAGAATATCAACTTTTTATTCATTAAAAAATCATGGATCAGATCCTTACTCTACCTTCCCATATCATGTGTCCTTCCAGCATTCCCTAAATTTCTCATGTTTCTCCTCCCATGCTTTTTGAATCATCCCCTCAAGGTAATGGGTCATTTCATTCAACCCATTATTCAAAAATATTCATTTTTATGAATTCATATAAAATTAATAATAATTGGATATGTTATTTTTTATATATATTACATTACAGTATATTTAAAAATTATGATATTATCTTTCTGATCTCATTAAACACGTATATGAATTTTTACATACTATTATTGTGATGTTGATTTTTCACAATTATTTTTCTATATCAAATCATTTTATGGTGAATTCCATCTTTATTTACACTCATATTTATTCACCTAAACATAGCTATACTATATTTATTGAGAATTGTTTTTATTGATTTCAATATCATTTATCGTGTAATTAAATATTATGAAATATGGTTCAATGTTGAAAGTTTTATTTGGTTTGATTATGCATGTACATGAAAATAATGTGATGACAGAACTAGAAATTATTTATTACTCCAATGTCTTGGGAGATTTTTTAGTGTCACAATACAACATGTAAATGATTATGGTTTGAACCTAATAGATCATGTGACCTTTTCCACCCTATTATGATCTCTTGGTTGTTAGAATTGACACTTACTATGATTTAATGCTTAATATTGTTTCACAGTTAAATTATCCCCTTTTCATTATCATTGTATATCATTCATCTTTGCTCATTTTTATGATTTAACATTTTTATGTATTAGTTATTATCCTTATTTATAACATGAAATTCAATCATAGTGGTATGATTTCTTTCCCTTAATTTTCATTATATATCACCACATTATTGTGCACTTCCTTAGGTCGTCCCTTGAAATTTTTAGAGCATTGAATATTATGATCATGTTATAGAAGTTTCCAATAATTCTGATTTGACCAACAATTTTATGTTATGATGAAATATACTATATTTACCCAAATAAAGTATAATAATAAAATTTCTAGGTATTATTATTTTAATACTTAAGTAAAAAATCATGAATTAATCTGTAATAGTGAAAAGAGTTTTCTTGTTGGAGTTAAATGTTGTATGACACTCTTATGAGGCAATTGTGTTTATTGAATATGAGTAGATTATATATTATTTAACGTTCTAATAAATATTATTGTTTAACATGATCAAGGATTGTTTTTACATGGATCAATATTGCTCTCTATTATTCCTCTCATGTTTTTTAATATTTTGTATGTATCACTGTATTTGTTCCATGTTTCTATAGCCATAAATTTTCTTATATTATATTCATTAACATTAAAAATGTTTTCATACCCCTATACAGATCTTGTGCTCGTCGATGTTATGAAATTGTTTTTCATATGAATGCTCTTACAATGCATATGAGCTCAACCATTTTAGAATTATCATATAAATGTTGTAAAGAAATATGTTATGTGAAATATTTCGAGAGGATTTTCATGATAGAAATAATGACGATAATTTTGGAATAATTAAGGATGGGTGTAGTGAAAATTTTTTCAAATAAAGACATGTGCATTGTTATTTATTATTGAAAACTATTTCTAAAAAAAATAAAAAATAATTTTTGGTATTTAATTGATCAAATGTTTCATTTTTTATGTATTAATTATTTATGGAAAAAATTGGTTCATATTGTCTATTTCTATATCTAGAATATAAATATATTATTTTCGTCCAATAATATAGAAGTGTTCAAGTCTGTTATACATTTATATAGATTAGGGTTTATATAAATTTGGTGATTATAATGATTTATAGTAAGTTTCACTTTATATTTATTGATTATATTATGAGATTATATGTATTAGTATAAATATTAGTTTAATGATATATACACCAATTTTTGGTATCTCACTAATCTAATTTTTTAGTGATCAATTATATTTTTTGATTATTTTTTTTAACGAGGTGTATGTAAACATATGGAATAACATTAATAATTAAATATAATTAATGATATTAATTTTTTTAAAATGTAATATGAATTTTTTTCGACATAATTTTAGGTTAATACATTCTTATGGATTTTATTTGGTATATAAAGTTAATTATTTATTGGATATTTAATTTTTAATATTTGTTATTATTAAAGGATTTTGGAGATTGATGTATTATTTATTCAAATGAATATGTATTCCTCCAAATAAACTTTTTTTAATAAAAGCCACATTGATGTTGAATGGGAAGTAGTTAAAAATCACCAATGAAAACCGAATAACACAATGATTTAAAGACTACATAATTCAATTACAATATGATATCTCGATATTATATTCAAAATTTCTACTACCACCCTCAGGATACCATGAATCTATATGTTGGTAATCGAAATTCAAGAAAATGTGATAATGGATAACCAATACATAGCCAGTGAAAGAACACATCACACCTTAACTGGGAACATTTTTCCCGTCTTTGTCCATGTCACCTGTAAATCCGACAAGAGATACCCATTTCATTATTGACCCCGAATAGAGATAAACAAAACAGACACATCTATCACATGAAATGGATCCAAGACCATCCTCACAAGTTCAGCATAGGGTAGAAAAAACATTTCACATAATAATTCCAAACCTATTATAAGGATAGAATCCACATTTGGTCCAACCACCAAGACCATATGTGACAACATTAAGTTTTTATTATAAAGCCTCCACGAGAACCACCACACTAGAGAAGACAATAGAGGATCATTAGAGGAGGAATCTAGTGTATTGTTTGAGTAAAAATAGACTCTACATGGAGACAAAACCATTCCAATAACAATAAAACTCTTACTGAAAACATGAAAATTGAATCTTCATCATAACACCAATGATCAAATTCATATAATCCCACAATACGAAACATGAAGAAAGGATCAGATCATCATTTAGGGTGAATCACCAGTTTAAAAATTCATTAAATGACATGATTCATCAAAATATAATTTTTTGAATTTAGTAGGTGAGAGGAATTATTTGGATTAGAAAACATCGACAATATGGAAATAATAAAAATAAAGGATAATTCCTTTTTAGAATTATAACATCTTTTAAAAACCATTATGATTTATGTAAATAATATAGGAATAAAATTTCAAAATTTATTAGATCTCATTATTTTTAATGACTTTGGTATAAGAATGTTTCATGAGTGATGGGGATTATTTTGAATATGTTTTGAGATAGTGGTGGATATAAATCCTAACATGAAAAAAATAAATGAAATTGGGTGTATAGATTTGAAGAAACTGAGTATGTATATTGTCTCATATTTTGATTGATAATGGTAAAAATATAACTTATATTGTCTCATATTTTGATTGATAATGTTAAAAATATAACATATATTTTCATAATGTTTCATGAAAATTAATATTTTCTCAATTGATATAGTCATATGTAATATTTATGGACATTCTAAGACATTATTTTTTTTGTGGTTTTATAGGCGTTTAATTTTCCATGATCACTCATAATCCAGAGATCAAGGTTATATTTCAATCTACATAATTATTTTAACATTATCAATATCATACATGTCTATGTTGTAATATTCTTCGAATGAAATCCTATTTTGGAACCAAATTATATGTTTTTTTAAGACCGTCATATTTCCAATTCCAAATTCTCTAATGTAATTTTTATTAATAATTTATATAATGTGGGTTTAAAAAAATATATTTTCACTTATCAAACCTTAATTCGTGTTTTCCATGATATAATATAGGGAAATATATTTATTAAATGTTAGAAAAATGGAATACCTAAAGCATTAAAAAAACAATATTTTATGATAGCACACACGATATGATACTCATAGCATAAATGATTAGAGAATATCATTATAATAATAATATTACTTTTATAAAACTACTATTGATGTTAAAGGTAAATAATAACTATAAATATATATCTAAGCTATATTAATAATAAAAATTTTCTGATTAATTTTTATGAAATAAAAAAAAATTATACAACTGACTTAAATTTTAAAATGAAATCTTGAAAAAATGTTTTTTATTTCTATTTGTGCCCATATTTAATAAAATCATTATTATTTTAAGAATATTTTTATATGATAAAAAGTAATTTAATTTTTTAAATATGAATTTCAAAATTTTGTTATATATAATTTCTATGATTTCCCCAAAATGGTATATGTTTCAGGGAATGGTGATTTTTTTAATATTTTTATTGAATCCTAATGATTTCATAAATATATACAAGTTATAATTATATTCATATTATTTACATAACATAATGATATGTCACATAGTCTTATATATGTAGTTTGTTTCAAAACATGGAATGATAGAAACATTGGTTCATAATGTCTCTATATCGTCTCACACATAGATCTAAAAAAATAGCACCCATATTAAAAGTGATCATATATAAATTCATTAATTATTTCTTGGTAATTTAATCATATTAATGTTTCATCACTAATAATCATTAAAGATAAAAAAGGGATATATATATATTTGCACATAACAGTAAAATGGAAAAAAGGTATGATAAGTCAATATTAACATATCAAAATAAAATTTTGTATTTAAAAGATCATTATCAAGATTCATGGAAATAATCCGGGGATTTTAGAAGGATTTAATCAAAAAGGATTCAATTAAAATGTTCTATACGAGAATAATATTATAATAAAGGATGGAATTATGGAATACATAGTTGAAAATAAAATAATGTCTTTACAATTAAGTAGATATTTCAAAAACTATAATAGTGTGATGGGTTCACTATATAAACAATTTTAGAATTCATGTTTCACTTCCATGAATATCATAGTGGAAAAAGACCCCTACTGATCTGGTTTCCAACCCATTCCGACCATATTTTTATCACAAGATATCAATCATTTCCTAATTACTTTTAGATATATATGTACTAGATATAAGATGAATATAATCATACATATGGTTCAACCCAATCAATCCTCATTCATCGTATCGGAAATCATTAAATATAATGGGATTCATTAATATTTAATTATATAATAACCCATAGAAACAGATCTATTTTCATTAAAATACATAAATCCAAATCATAAACCATCCACAAAATTAATAAATAGGTTTTATTTCGATAATATTCATAATAAATCGTTGCCATCATTAAAAGTTGTCTTCATTGATAAATTAAAATTTCATCAAAAGATTCTTAATGAAATTGACCATTCCATTTTGAAATAACATTTTTAAAAGATTTGAATTTAATTTTTTTATCGAATACATTTTAAATGAATATAACCATTGAAACATATAGTGGAAGCATCAAAACATTCACTATTAACAATAGAAGAAAATTTAATTCATACTTTAGAATGTAAAATAATCATTATTTCAATACTCCTATGATGAAATCCAAAGGGTTCCTCACATATATAAATTAAATTATATTACATAATTTTTATTAAAATGTCAGGCATTGGTAAAAATGTGTTTAATGAATATTAGTGAAAATAAAATTCTTTCTTCACAACTATTTTAGAAAAAATAAATATGGTAGAAAACAATTTCATTAGAGGAGAAAAATGATGTATATTTTATTAAAAACAATATTGTCCACTTGAGTATATACGATGAGTAAAATGGATGGAAAAAATGTGTTTTAGATAAATAACCAAATTATATGATAATTCTAGTGTATCTTGTTATTTTTATCATATTTCTACACAATCATCACATAATCATAAAAAATCCTGATAAACAATGATATTAAAACATAAAACCGTAAGGTCATGTCCTACTTCCTATATAATTATATGAACCACATATTAAATAAATATTTAATTATTATTATTATTAAATAACCAAATTGATATATACATATCAGACCACATTATATTTTCAGTTTACTTTTTATCACCTAGTTACAAATAATTAATTATTAAAATTGTATTCCCAGGTGATAATTGCCTCCATTTTCACGTATTCTTTTGTTTGGATATTTTATCCTTGTCTAAATATCATTATTCCATCATATCTATAATTTTAAACATTATTTCAATATCATATATATTAAAAATATATCTATATATATAATTTCATTAATAAATTTCAGTGATAGAATAACATATTCCATTGTTAATAAAGATGGTTTGTCGTATGTATGCATGAATGGTAATTCATTTTTAAAAAGATAAAATTAAATAATGTTATGTATTAATTTATATTTTCAAGATAATTTTTATATCATATATATTATATTTACACAAAATTCAAAAAAAATATCTATTCATGTAAAATGAAAATGAAAATTGAATCACAACATATCATGGAGGTGGTAGTCCACATATATTCATGCAAAACATTATCATTTACCATGGGATTGGATGGTAAGAATATAGACATGATAACAATTTCACATTAGTATAATTTTTTCATTAATTTAATTTATAAATATTAGTACAGAATTGTATCTCTATGTGGATAAATTATGTCATACGTATTCACAAGTTATACATCCATGAAAAATTTGATGGGAATGATTGTGTAAAATTTTGTTTCTATAAGAATAATAATGTTTTAGAATTATGAGGATACTAAAATACATTATTTTATGAAAAATATTAATTATTAATAGTATATAAAATATACATTTAAATAAAATAGACTGATTAAGATGATTATGTGTTCTTCAAAATGCATCATTTATATCTACACTAATGGAATATATTGTTGGTATTATAAGAATATATATATATATATAATTTTATTATGAATTATATAATAGATTTCTTTATGGTATGGTTGAGCTTTAATGGTCCATGTGGAATAAAGAAGTGAGAGGAGTGGAGCCCTTTTATAATTGAGGGGAGGGCCACTCATGGAATTTCTTAAAATAGTAAAATATATTATTTTTGAATTCCAAACAGTAAAAAAATTAATATTGAATTTTAATATGAGGTTGAATCAATATATTCTCATTAAATTATATTTGTACTTGTTTTAATCATATGTTTACCATAATTTTTTTTATTTTTACACACCTTTAACCATTCTGACAGTGACAATATTATATAATCATTCTACTATTTCAGGATTCCAAAAATTAATATAAAGATTCTAAAGTCCCATTAATTGAATATGGTTTATTTTTAATGCCATAACATTTTCATTTTGATTAATGTTATATAATTTTTATTTTTATAACATTTAATAAAATATAATTTATTTAAAAATTTTATCCATCTCATTTAGAACATTATTAATTTATTTTTACATTAAATATATAAATAAAATGTAGTAATTGGAATATAATTCTCTCATAAAATCATAAAATTTCATATATATCAATTATATTTATGTCACACATAAAACCATTCAATTTATTTAACTTTTAATATTAATAAATTCATTTAATATTTTTGTATTAAATCCACATATATCACATCAGTGTTGCATAATAAATTAGGGACATTATATAATTACATAAGATTATAAATAATATATATCATGATAATAATTTTACTAATATTAATATTACATATATATTAATTCATATCAATCACTTTCCCTTTATTAAAACATAAGGAATATTAAAAACAATGAGTGAAATTTTGTATCATTAATTGATTTTAATATTATACAGGTAATTATAATGTACATGTGCCAATTAAAATAATAAATTTCAAAAATTATATGATAACCCTTGAATAACATTCATATAATTATAATAGAGATTAAAATTATTGTCTTACTACATTTTTCTATAATAAATTGTCCCCATTTAAACTTTACCATGAGGATAAATTTTTCAATGGTTATTTTTCATGTCGTTGAAAATGTCCTATTTAAAAACTATTTACCACCTTATTTGCGATATTTAATTCATTAATTCTCTTTATGTACACAAAAGTGACAAAAATAATTTATCAATTATGTGTGAAAAGTTATAATGAAACAAATTTTTATAAAAATAATGTGTAATGTATAAAAATGGATTTATTATTATTACAAGCCCGATACAAAATTTATGATGAACGTAAAAAAATATGATTTAATTTATAATACATAAATTTTTAACAATAATTCTCCAATATTGTTCAATTTAAGTAATTTGGATAAAACTAAAATTTTTATTTTATAATAAACTTTAACAAACAATTTTATTTTCAAAAAATATATTTTCATGTATAATTTATTGAAAAATAAAAATTCATATTGTTCAAGTGTACAAAATAAATTTACATAATTTATAATTTCATATTCATACCCACAAATCCCAAAATTTTCTAATTAAATTATATCAAAGTTATTCTGAAGTCAATGTTATGTGCAACACTAAATATTGAAGAAAATAGTTTTTTATGAGATTCATAAAAAAATTGTGGTTACTTTTCACCATATGAAATAATTGATCCCTTAAAAATATTAATCCCTTACAATTAAAAGGATATTATTTCCTTATCAGACCTTTGGGTTCACTCATAGCTTCCTTGATTTAGTTTCCTCACCTAAAAATCACTAGGTGTGTTGTCTTGTTTCGTAGTAAATTTCATCGTTGATCTATAATATACAGTGGTTGTTCCTCACTATCATTACCATTCTCCAGTAGTATGTTTTATAATATTAGAACATGATAATGAATAGATATGTACATCTTAATGATATATATATGAAACACATAATAATCATGATTTAAAATTGATTAGAGAACAAATTGATAAACTACCATACCAATATGATGAGAAAATTAAATATAACATACTTATCTATGTATTATCACTGCCTTCCTTCCAAATTTAGGTACCCTCTTCCCGGGATATATTTATAGAAACACCATGTCACCAAAGAAAAACTATAGTTCTTTTTTTATGATATTTGGAATAATGTTTTTGACTATTAATATTTTATCTTTTATGAATTTATTTTATTGGAAATTCTATTACATTTACTGAATTATATTAGGTCAAAATAATTTCATTAGTCATTATTATTATAGAATGTTAGATTTGAAAACCTCATACAATTTAAGAATTGTCAAATATCTATCTAAATAATGTTGTGGAAGAGATTTTTGTATTAAAATATCTTCCATAGGAATGTGTTTATCCCAATTTCATTTGACATACAAAGGTAAATCCACCAACAATTACATTACAGTTTTTCTGCTGCTCTCATACTTACAATATTTTAAAGGAATATTAGTGGTGATGAAACATAATTCTGTATACATATCATGTAGAAGACTTCTCAAAATCATGGATGTGAATCAAAAATCCATATCAGATACAAATGTTAGTTGTACACCCTGAAATATTTCCACATTATCAATGATTAAAAAATTATGTTTATAAATAGTGAATTTTTCTGTTATATAATTAAATTTTTCAAATTTCATAATACAGTCAACTATAACCCATATATGAAACATTCTATTTAATTGTATTCTTGAGTGTGATGATGAAAATAATTGGTGATGATTTTCAATTTATATTATGGCACAGTTAGTGTTTATATCATCTATATTGAATTATGTCACACTTACATAACATACTGTCATACCAAGTACTGATTAACATAATTTATAATATCTAACTTCTTCCATGCCACAATAAAAATTAACCCTAAGGTCTTAAAAATAACTGTGCTTCCTAGATGAATATTGAATTATGTACTATAACAGTCATCCAATATCTCCTTCTTAAATTATGTAACTGAAGGATCACATAATTTTTTTAAAAACATTATTATATCATTACAATCATTGTTGAACTCATGAATATTTTTCATCATTCTTGTAGATATATATATTACTTCTTATAATATCTTATCATATCAAGGATACCGATTGGAATAGTCATTTTATAAATATTCTATTTCTCCCATTCCCTTCGGATTTTTTGTTCCATCCTTTAAAAGTAAAATATTATTAGATTTTTTGATTCCCTTGTAATAGATAAGAAATCATGATCTTTTTTTCTTAGATAATTTTCCATCTAGTTCTCAATCATATGGTGGTAATATATATAGTAATAATAATATTTAATTAGATCAAACCATATTATTTGGTTGATGTTTATATATTATTGAGAGAAAATATACATTGAACTATTGGTATTAGTATATATGTAACACCATTCTCTAAAGAGATAATTTCCCTATATCACCAATTAAAACAAAAACAAATCTAACTCCAAATCATTTGATGGTAAATTTTTTACACAAACATGTGATTTTTACTATTCATAATCTATAACTATATCATTCTTCATGAGGACATAATAAATTGAATTTATTGATTCATTACTATAGATCATCAATCGTTCATAACTACAAAGTATTGTATGAACATGAATTGTGACTAGACTTGTCTTCAGTTCCATGAAAATACCTCATTTTAATTCATCCAAATGTTACATGGATCCCATTAATAAATAACTGTGATTTGAATTTATATATGTTAAATAGTCCCAAAAAATTGTCAATAATATAAAAAAATAGCAATAAAAATATAAATCACAGTCATAGTGTCTGTTATTGGATAATGTTAACATATTATTTTTTTGATTGGTTTACCAATATACACTCATATGAGATTTTTTGTCCCATGAGTGAAACATTATGATTCCAAAAGTGAGTATTGGTTATTAATTCAAAAATCCTCACCATTTAGTGTTTTATTTAGCACAATCCTATAGGGATATTTATTCCCATAATTGATCATTTAATATATAAAAATAATATCTATAAATATTACTACATGTAGGTCAAGTTATTATATAATTAAATTTTTCATTATATCATATAATATAGTGGGGGGATTAGAATAACAAAATAAAATCACGTTAAATTCATTGTGTACATACATTATAGTGAATTAATTGATGTTTCTAAATGTCTTCTTGATACTAAATTTATTATATATAAATTGATGATGAATAATGAAAAATAATGGATTTCCACACCATTGATAAAATACATCATCTATATATTATAGATGATAATTGTTCTTGATACTGATCTTTTTTAGTTCTCTGTAATCAATGTAGAGTCTTTTTTATCTAAATTTCTTCCTAATAATCAAAATAGGTGAACCCAAATATAAGTAACTCATCCAAATGAATCCCTTGTTAATATTATCATTATGTAACATAGTCAATTATTGTAACTCAATAAATTTATACTATATAAAGTCATGGATATAGGTGTAGTTCTACGTAAGAGTAATATTTAAATATAATCATTATGATTAAGTGTAAGGCTATGTATTCTTTTTTTAAATACATCGGTAAAATCCTATAAAATAGGAATTTTGTCGCTTTCTATTTTATCTATATACATATTATAGAAAATAACATTTTCAATTGGAATAATTACCCATATGATATAATTGATTTCTATTGGATGTACATTTTTTCATCATAATGATAGATGATCATATGTTGGTTTGGAACACAACACATAACATTACATCTACATTAATTATTGCAGAATTTATTTAAATAACTCCAATCCATGTCTAAAATAAAATTGATTTTATGTAGTGGAATAATATAATCATTTTTTAGAAAAAAATTCCAATAATATTATTCCAAAAAATAATTATAGGAAGTCCAAGAGATCAACATTAAATTTTGAGTTTTCATTACTAAATAAACATCAAATTTTATAATTGGTTCTATTATACCCATAACTATGTATTTATATATATATATAACTAGATATATATAAAATTCAATATGTCCTTATCTATACAATAATGGATGGTATGTTCACCATAAAATATGTCATTCTCTTAACCCATTTTAGGAAGAGTTACAAAATATTATCTTTTTAATTGTAGTCTCAATAGGTTATTTGAATCAACCATAATCCATAACCACTAGATTTGGTAACATTTTATATATTTACATTAATTATTTTATTTAAAATATTAAAGTCTGTGTTGTTCATTTTTATTGAATTCACAATATTTGGAGCATTATATTATATCTTATTATCATTTCATCATTATATTCCATACTGACCAACCATTAAAAACATAAAATGTGAGTCAATTACATTAAGAATATTTCCCAAATGATTACTCCTAAATTTTGAGCTTAAGAAAATGATTATGTTATTCTATTGATGGTTTTTATAATTTCTACTGAGATATATTTTTCATTTAATTAAAGACTGTTATATTTAGAGGTAAATATAATATCAATCCCCACCGTGATAGATAATCTAACAATTCAATTCTACCTAATATAGTCACATTTATTTAAAACCCTTCAATTAAGTGGTTTTAATATAATGACGAATCCATAACAAATAAATTATGGTTTGATGATAATATCATAAAAAGTATGCATAATTATTATAAAATATTTCTGAATGGTACTAAAAAATTCATACTCATTTGGGTTTAAATCATTAATTTACTTATCTGTTTTCACATGAATTAAAAGTATAATTTTATTATTGAAAAATGAGTTCGTATATTTTTATAACTACATAGAGTATATTTCATTACATTTCTACATGATATTGATAATATTCCACCATTTATCTACATTACCTTCTAATGTATAAAAACCATAATAAATTACTTATGTTTCACAAACATGTGAATTGAATTTATATTTTCATTTTTATTAATAAATTGATAAATTAATCATGGTTTTATAGAACCTATAATATATGGTCATTGTTTCCTCATGATGAACTCATTGGGTCATGGTTCACTTCATTTTACATTTGAAAACATAGTATGATTTATAGTGTTAGAGTATTTTGTGAAAATAAGAATTAGATTATTTATTCCATATCCCATAACATTTGTTTCCCCAAAACACTATAATTTATATTTCTTTCACATTTAGCATTATCAATATTCATCTAGTCCATAACAATTATGTATTATGAAAATAATTGTGTAATTAATAATAATAGTAGTTTCAAAAAATATAATCATCATATCCATTTATATGATGTCTAATTCGTGACACTGTATTATATAACAACATAGTTCTATAAAAGGTTAATCATGACAATTAACAATGAAATATTATTTTATCTAATTAATAGATATATATCAATGGATCTCAAGAATAAATTCTCAAACTAGTTCAAAAATCTTTACTAATTAATTTTTGGATTCTATGTATAGTGACCCAAAACATTCACACATAGATATTACGTCAATGAAGATGAATATTAATTATAAAACATAAAGATACAAATGAGAACTATTGTTGTCTTTTATATTTGGAAACATGGATACATAAAAAATGTGTTCATAATTTTTCTACATTTTCTTATAAGTATATTTTTTTAAGAACAGTCATTCATAATCATATCATAGATTAAATCACTATATATAAAATGCGGATAGAAATTTTGGAAAGGGTGATCTTTAATGCCTAGTAATGGTAAAGTATATATATATATATAAACTATAATATAACATGTGAAATTGGGCATGAAAACATGATATTTACATTTACAAAACATTTCAATCATATCATAGATCATAATAATATGTCATGTCATAATTCATGTTAATTCATAAGACATGAATCACAAGGAACTAATGAAAGAGATCCAAGAGATCATAATTTAGGCATGCGATATATAATTGAGGAAAACACATAAGAATAGAAAAAATTTACCTTATTAGTTAGGATCATTTACCATGAAATCATAGTGTTATGGTTACAATCCCCAAACAACCATAGTTGTCAACTATCATTCACAAGACTGTCATAGGGGATAATGCCCATAAGAAAACATTGATCACTCACCATTCAAGTTGACGTTATAAGAATAGAAATACATATTGACACATTTAATTGGGTGTATATTATTTTCTAAACTACAAAATGATAAGAATCATGTCCATGTGTTTTAAAATATCACAAAACATTTATCATATTAGTACCCATGAAAATAAATTGTTTTCATAAACAGTTCAACGTATGAAATCCCCCCAAAATGAAATTGGTATAATAAAAATCATGCTATCATAATCCAAAACAGTCATGTTAAATAATATTTATCATATCCATGGAACATATTTCTATTAATGAATAATATACATTGATTTTTAGATATTTGATAATAAATATTGCCTTAAAACAATCTTTTAAAATATAACATTTCAATGTCAAAATCACATAATTATAATAAAAAAATAACCAAATATTAATGAAATATTTTTTTGGTAAATAAAAATTATGACATGTAATAGAAGATTCAATAAAAATATAATCCCTAAATGAAGAAAATTGTGTTCATACTTTTTTAGTTAAAATAACATGCATTCTATACTTTTATTAGAAAATTAATATTGTATATCATTTATAAAAAAAGTACATTCAGAATATTTTTTTTAAAAAGTTTCATTGGATTAAATTAATTAAAAAAATATTTGGATTGCATTTTAAACAGAATTTAAATCATTTTTAGAAAATACTAATATTGATAAAAATTGTTTTTTTTTTGGATGAAGAGATATATGATGTCGATTTTCCATAAATTAATATTTTTAGAGTACAGAGTATATAAGGTGATGAAAATGAAATAAAAAAATGTTTTTAAATGAAATATAAAATGGGTATCAAAATCCATGTTTATTTTTAGATTTTAATCATAATATTTAATCATTATAACATAATCAATAACAATTCTAAAAAATATTGAGATGCTGATGTAAAACGCCTTAGGATATGTCCCACAACATTAATAATTTGTCCAAACTCATGTACAATAGATATAGTATGATTATAAATCTTTTTAAATTACCATAATATATATATATATATATATATTATTTTCATTTATCATTTTATCACCGATTTATTGGCAATTCTTTATTAAAATCAATATTCTAGGTGATAATTTATTTTTCGTTGTATGTTTGGTTTTTTTATAGTTGTTTTCACATTTACTATGATCATAGTTTTAACATCCCAAGTAAGTTATGAATAATAGATATTTTAATCTATGTCTATTAATGAATTAGATAGTGTTTGAGAGGCTTAAAATGAGAATAAATCCAATCTTAAGCATGGAATACACTAATATTTTTAAAAGATTATTTTACTGCCATTTGATGGAAAACCATTTTTAAATAAATCTTTTTACAATTTTATAAGATCTATTTTTCGAAATAAACTTATTCATTATGATTGGGGCATTGAAATTTACTTTGGGTAAATATTTGGTATTTTTCCGATAAAGTTCATTTTTTAATGAATAGTGAAGAATGTTGTATTTTAATTCAAAACCTCTTTTTATTCTAATTTATTTATATGATTGTATTTTATTTTGAATTGGATTTAAAGTTAAATTATAATATATGTTTACCATTTAATCCAATAGTGGTCGTTGAAATTAACTTCACTTTGAAATTGGACTTAAACTAGTGCCAATCTTTTGATACTTATTATTTCATAAAAACACGCTATTTATTCTGACAGCGAGAATTAATTGTTAAATAAATTAATGTAACTTATATGTTTTGAATTTTGTAAAATAGAAATAATTTTTGAATTTGGAATATCTAATATATCTTAGGGTGATGTTTTGGTATTTTTTTGAAAAACATCAATTTTTGATGAATAATGAAACCACTAAGTGATACTTAAAAAACTGATTTTTCGTTTAAGTGAAATTTTACCACCTCTGTGTTTTGAATTTCAAAACTCCTAAATACATGGTTTTCATTAAGATGTAAAATGTTGTTCAATGGGATTAAAATATTTTTTTTGTTGAATAGTACCTTTTAAGATTTTAATCGCGATTAGAGGTAATTAGTGTAGTTTAAGGTAAAAATAATGATTTAATAATATGAAATGACCTAGACACATGTCCTACCCTTATTGTATGTGTCATGGACGACCAAGAAAACCAATGGGTCTATTTTTGGGACCCCATGGAGCCACTTGGGTATGATAATGACATTAATGCCTTTTATTTAAAGTAAAATGAAAATGACACAAACATGGGTTGTTTTACTAAAACAATTTTTAAATGGAGTTATACAAGTCATAAGTTGCACTATAAATAGTCATTGGAAAGCTAAAAAGATTTCCTACATAATAGTATCATTTTTATAATTTTTATAGATTATATAAATTAAATTATTTATGACACCATGATGATGTAGTGATTACCTCATTATTTAACGATTTAAATAAAATGAAAATATAATGTAAAATATAAGATCTAAACTTTTCAAAAACCTATTGTATTGGTCAATTTATAACCCTTCTCAACTTATCCTCTAAATTTATAATTAAGGGACATTTTAAATCCTAAAATTATTTTATAATAATGTATCCTTTTGTAACTTTCCATGATTCCCCCTCCTCTCCTCTTATAAAAGGCCCCTACCTCTACCACCTTACCCACACATCCAAAGCCTTTGGCTCGGACAAAACTTGACTGTTTTTTCTCTTCACATCCCTCTCAAACTCTTCAAATCCTCACTTTTTCATAAGTCTTCTCGAGGAACCCTTTGAGCTCAAATCAAAAAGAGTTACCCGATTTAATGGTAGTGTCTTCCTTTGTGTTCTTATGCTTTATATTGTTCTCCAACCCCCTAAACCCTTTTTATTCTTTTCTTTTGTAACATCACCAGTTTCTCCCATATAATAAGAAGTTTTTATAAGAAGGATTCGAGCTACACTTACACACACCTACATCTAATGGTTAAATAACATATTGTTTCTGTAGATGGCGAATTTCTGCCTCACGAAACTATGATTGTTCAATATTTTTTTAAAACCTTCAAAGGAGGACATTAAGAAGACACAATATTTATATATGATATATAATATGTTTATGTTTTACTTAGGCTTCTGTAATTTTCATTTATGGAATACCTTTATGGTTTCTATTATGGGTAAACGTTATATCTTCATTTTAGGAATTGCGGACTACCGCCCCCTTAAAGAGATTTGATTCATTAATACCATATGTGGGACGTATAAGGGATTTAATTAATGATATTTTATATGATATTATACTAGAATTATAATATACCTTTATATCATTATGATTTCATTCCATAAAATACGAAATAGAAATGAAAGTAGCATTCATGTGTACGTATGGATTACCGTCTCCATGAACGGTGCATTTCATTTCGTACCTCTAAAAATTGTGTAATATTATTAATGCATGTATATACTATATATATATGATATATATGATATATAAATCATGATTATAACTCTTTATATAATGGATACATGAACAACTTGTAATTATAAAGAGCATATTTTGACTCGAGTACCAATGATCGTTAAAATGACCGTTATTAACATTAATAATTGCATAGTGTTCATGACAAGGTAATAAGTGATATAAATGGAATAATGAACTTGAAAAAGGTTCTTAAGCAATTATAAATTAACTCAAGTTTATTTTTCAGGAGTTTAATGAACGATCGAGTCAAGTGAGACCCGAGGTATGTGACTTCGTCTCAATCGCCTTTCATTGAGGCATATTTTGTTTTATACACAACCTTCTTTTATATGGTGTATAAACCTCTTTGACTTTTACGTTTATCCAAAAGGAATCTTTTTTATAAGAATTGTTTTACTAAACGACAAAAGGGAATCTTTTTTTCGTACGTATGCGGCGACAGCGACTTCTCCGACGCCGTGATAATTATTTGAGTTTCGCCTTCCTCTACAAGACATACCTTTTATTTAAAATAAAAATAAATACCATGTTTTACTTTTCTTTTATTTTGGTATTGAAAATGGTTTTCATAATGTTGTTATATCAATTTGTTGTATTGATATCTTGTGATTGAAAAGTGGAAATGTTATGTTTCCTTTATGCATGTTTTATGTCATACAATTATGTTATGGTTCTTTGAATTGTTATAAAGACAGGTGGTTCAATGATAAACTATTGGCGGGTGAGGATGATATAGCTCTCCAATGCATTGGGTAGCACGAAGGAGTTAAACGTTAAGGTTTCTCTGAAGAGATTTGGGGAATATGTTGTGATGAGTATCCCAAACATAACTAAGAGGGTTACTCCCTACGTAATAATGTTATGAATGCCTCAAGTTACCTTTATGTCTTCTAATTTCTATGATTTATTCATGATTTGATGAGGTATGTTAAAGTGCTTCTGTTTTATGAGTAGAGTATGATTTCATTGATTCTTGTGTATACATGTACTCATGTTTCCTTTCCATATTTTTTTATCCCTTACTGAACTTTTTATGCTCATCCTAAGTTTTTGAAATGTTTTTCAGAGGTCAAGGGAAGGGAACATGATATTATGATAGTGTCAACGAAGTATCAAGAAAGAATCCATGTTTTATTTTAAATATGTTTCCATTGATGGGAAAAATGAATACTATCTTTTATGTAACCACTTTTTTTAAAGGTGGAATGTAATGAATGATTTGTGTTCTAATTCTCTAAAACTCTAAACCTGAAAAGATACTTAATGTGTATCTCATAATAACTCATGATTAAGTAATGTTTAAGGATGGGGCCGTATAGTTGGTATCAGAGGTTGGTTTATATTACTTTAGGAGTTAGAATTTTATTAAATGATTATTCAAAAATATATTTTATGGTCAAATTGAAATGATATAGAATTTTAAGATTACCATGTTGCTTCATCTAAGACATGTTTGTTCAGAATGGTTTTATGTAGAGGAAATATGGAAGCAGTGCTAGGAAGGCATATAGAAGGAAATAACCTTCCGAATCAGCATCCTGAGATGGTCGTAATTGGAACTGAACTGTTTGTTGCAATAACGGAATAGTTGACTGAAGCGATAAATGGTGGCGGTATCCATGCACGAGATCAGCCAGATCAACTGCAGAGGAACATATCAGTGGTGGAACATTTCATGAGGCAACATCCCCCATCATTCAGAGACTCATATGGCCCTGTTCTAGATGAAGGGTTGATTAAATCACGAGAGAAGATTATCGATGTCATGGGGTGTTCAGACAATCAAAAGGTTAGTCGTGCTATTTACTGATTAGAGGGTGAAGCAGATGAGTGGTGGTCGATGGTTAAAAATATCAGGGATGTTGATGAGATTGATGCTCTCGACTTAGATGAATTCAAAGGTATGTTTCTTGAGAAGTATTTTTCTAAGGCTGTTCGACCTAGGATGAAAAAACAATCTTTGAATGTGAGGCAAGAGTAAGACTCGTTGGCTTCCTATGAAGAGAGGGTCACTCAATTGGCAAGGTATGCTCCAAAATTCATCTAAGACCTTGATAGTAAAATCAATCGTTTTTAATCAGGATTAAGGACAATATATCGAAGGGCGTTGGCTTCTCGTGAGTTTAAAAGTTATGAAAATCTTGTTCGATGTGCTGAGAAGGTGGAAATGGAGTTTTCCGATGATCAAGTGTTCTATTACAAACAAAAGAAGAAGAGACTGAGGTGGCAGGAGAAAGGAATGAATTCTTGAAAAGGGCCTAATGGCAGGAAAACTAAGTTTCCAGTTTTTGATAAATGTGGTAAAAGTAATGCTAGGGAATGTCATATGAATTCTGGAAAGTGCTACCGATGTGGTAAGATGGGGCATAAGGATCATGATTTCACTGAAAAATATCAAGGTGATGGTAAGTCCAAATTTTATTTACAGTTAGTGAAATGTTTTAAGTGAAATGAGATGGGTCACTATGCAAACGAGTGTCCGACAAAGAGCTTGAGTGATGGGAAGAAGTTAGACTACAAGCAGAAAGAGGTGGTGAAATCCTTTGTAACTACTTCAGCAGATGTCGGGCCATCAAATGAAGTTCTATCAGCTACATTGTTTGTTTTTTCAGATTATGCCAGTGTGTTGTTTAATTCAGGGTCTACACATTCATTCATCTCTGAAACCTTTTCTAGTAAAATGGGAATACCATCTCAAGAAATGACTCATGAACTTTTGTTAAAAACACCTGGGGGAAATGATTAGGAAAAATTAATTTATAAGTATCTTTCTATCCTTATCCGTGGAAAGAACCTACATGCGAACCATATTTTTTTACATCTAGTAGAGTTTCATGTTATCCTAGGTATGGATTGGATCTCTATTTACCATGCCAAGGTTGACTGTAGAGCTAAAGAAGTTTCTTTTCAGAAAGACATTCAGTTTGTGTACAAGAATGAACCCTTACTATTGATAACTTATCAAGAGGTCGAGAAAATTGTAAAAGATGGAAATGAATGTTACCTTGCACACATCGTTGAAAACAAAGGAACTGTTCAGAATAATGATGTGCCAGTGGTAAATGAGTATCCTGATGTTTTTACTGATGAGTTTCCTGGAATAATACTAGATCGGGAAGTTGAATTTACTGTTGACTTAATTCCTAATGCTAAGACAATTTCAAAAACCCCTTATCGAATGGCTCGAATTAAACTTTTAGAGTTGAAGGAGCAATTGCATGATTTATTAGAGAAAGGTTTTATTCGACCTAGCACATCATCATGGGGTACTCCTGTTTTATTTGTTAAAAAGAAAAATGTTTCAATGAGACTTTGAATTGATTATAGAGCCTTGAATATCATCACTGTTAAGAACAAATATCCTTTTCCCCATATTGATGATTTGTTTGATCATCTCCATGGAGATCTGTGTTTTTCAAAGACTGACCAGAGATCGGGGTACCATCATCTGAAGGTAAAGGAAGTATATTTTCCGAAGACTGTGTTTCATACAAGATATGGCCATTAAGAATTTGTAGTAATGCCTTTTAGGTCTAACCAATACACCTGCTGTATTCATTGACATAATGAATAAAATTTTCCATGAGTTCTTGGATATGTTTGTGGTGGTTTTCATTGATGATATTTTGGTGTTTTCTAAAAGTAAAGAGGATCATGAATTAAATTTAAGGGTTATCTTTCAAACCATAAAAGAAAAGAAATTGTATGGTAAATTCGAAAAGTGTGAGTTTTGGTTACAACAAATTTCTTTCCTTGGTCACATTGTTTCTAAAGATGGGATAACTGTTGATCCTGCAAAAACAATGGTTGTTAAATAATGGCCAAAACCCACAATTGTAACCGGGATCCGTAGTTTTCTTGGTTTGGAAGGTTACTAACAATGGTTTTTTGATAAAAATTCACGGTTATCTAGTCCAATGACTAAGCTAACTCAGAAGGTTGTTAAGATTATCTGGACAAAATAATGTGATGATTGTTTTCAGGAGTTGAAAAAAATATTGGTGAATGCTCTAGTTTTGGCACTTCCTTCCAGGAATGGTGAGTTTTTTATCTACAGAGATGCTTCATTGAAAGGACATGGTTGCATCCTAAGGAAGAATGATCAGGTAATTGCTTATGCTTCATGTCAGTAGAAAACTCATGAGGTAAATTACCCTACACATGATTCGGAATTAGCTGCTGTTGTTTTCGCTTTAAAAATTTGGAGGCATCATTTCTATGGAGTAATGTGTGAAATATATACCGATCACAGAATTTTAATGTATATATTCACTCAGAAAGAACTGAACATGAGACATAAGAGATGGATAGAATTAATCAAGAATTATGATTGTAAAATTCATTACCATATGGGAAATGAAAATAAAGTGGCTACTACTTTGAGTTGAAAAAGTAAGGCTTCATTAACAATGTTGCATTTAGAACATGATCCTTTGGTTAAGTATTTGATGAAATTTGGCATAGAAGTTGTTGGTGCATGATGTCCTTCTGTTTTGTTTCAGGTATCATTGAAATCTTCTCTATCAGACAGAATTAAGCAAGCACAGAAGCAAGACAGCGAGTTTCAGAAAAAAGGTAGAGTTGGTTCAGAAGGGTAAGTTGACTGAATTCAATATTGATAATGATTTTTTTTTGATATTTGGGATGAGATTGTGTGTGACGTGTGATTCATAGTTGAAGGGATATTTGTTATGTGAAGCTCATTGATCTTTGTTTTCTGTTCATCCTGGCAGTACTAAGATGTATAGAGAACATCAGGAGTATTATTGGTTGGACGAAATGAAGAGGGATATTGCGGATTTTACTGTGCAGTGTTTGACTTTTCAATAGGTTAAAGAAGAGTGGAATTTACCGAAAGGGATGCTTCAGACTTAAACTGTTCTAGAGTGGAAATGGGAGAATATATCCATGGACTTCGTAGTGGGATTCTAGAAGGCACCTCGTGGTAATAATGCAATATGGGTTATGTTTATTTCTTGACTAAATCTGCTCATTTCCTTGCTATACGAGATACTTTTTCCCAATATCAACTTTCCCATTTGTATCTTAATTAGATAGTCAGGTTACATGGAGTTCCTCTCTCTATTGTATCTGACCGTGATCCTAGGTTTACTTATATCTTTGGAAGGGCCTTCAGAAGTCGTTGGGTACTGAATTAAATTTTTGTACAGCTTTTCATCCCCAATCAGATGGGGAGTAAGAACGAACAATTCAGACATTGGAGGATATTCTATGTGCTTTCTCTATGGATTATCAGGGATGTTGGGACCAACATATTCCATTGGTTGAGTTTTCATATAATAACCGTATTCTTTCCATTATACTGATGGATCCATTTGGGGCGTTATATGGGAAGCGGTGTCGAACTCCAGCTTTCTGGGATGAAGTGGGTGAATGGAAGCGGATGGGACCAGAATTGGTAGAAGAGTTGGTAGAAAAAGCTCAGCTGATACAGAAACACATGAGAATAGCTCATAGCAGGCAGAAGAGTTTTGTGGACAACCGGTGGAAGGATCTCTCTTTTGAGGTCGGTGATCATGTTTTTCTTAAAGTCTCACCAAGTAAAAGTGTTAGTTGATTTGGTAAGAATGGGAAGCTGAGTCCAAGGTACATTGGACCATATGAAATTCTGGAGAGATTTGGATCTGTTGCTTTCTGAGTGGCTTTACCTCCGAGTTTATCTCAGGTACACAATGTTTTTCATGTTTCAATGTTAAGGAAGTACATGCCAGATCCATCTCATGTTTTGAGTCCAAAGGTAGTTCAACTAGAAGAGAACATATCTTATGACGAAAAACCAGTCCAGATTTTTGACCACATGGAGAATGTGTTACAGAATAAGGTGCTTCATCAGGTAAAGTTTTTTTGGAAAAACAACATGATTGAAGAGGAAACATGGGAATCGGAAAATGCAATGAGGGCTAAATACCCCCACTTATTCAATAAGTAAATAAATTGTGGGGATGAAATTTTCTAAATGGGGGGATGGATGTAACATCCCACGTAAGTAATGAATTATAAGTATTTTTATCTATGTCTATTAATTAATTATATAGTGTTTTAGAGGCTTAAAATGAGAATAAATACAATCTTAAGCATGGAATACACTAATATTTTTAAATGATTATTTTACTACCTTTTGATGGAAAACCATTTTTATATAATACTTTTGACAATTTTATAAGATATATTTGTCGAAATAAACTTATTCTTTATGATTGGGACATTGAAATTTACATTGGGTAAATTTTTGGTATTTTTCTGATAAAGATCATTTTTAATGAATAGTGAAAAATGGTGTATTTTAATTCAAAACCTCTTTTTAATATAATTTATTTATATGAATATATTATCTTTTTAATTGTTTTTAAATTTCAATTAGAATATATTTTTACCATTTAATCCAATATTGGTCGTTGTATTTAACATCACTTTGAAATTGGACTTAAACTAGTGTCAATCTTTTGATACTTATTGTTTCATAAAAACACGCTATTTGTTCTGACAACGGGAATTAATTGTTAAATAAGTTAACGTAACTTTTATGTTTTGAATTTTGTAAAATAGAAATAATTTTTGAATTCGGAATATCAAATATAGCTTAGGGTGAAGTTTTGGTATTCTTTTGAAAAACGTCAATTTTTTATGAATAGTTAAACCACTATGTGGTACATAGAAAACTGATTTTTCGTTTAAATGAAATTTTACCACCTCTATGTTTTGAATTTCAAAAATCCTAAATACATGGTTGTCAGTAAGAAGTAAAATTTTGTTCAATGGGATTAAAATAATTTTTTGATGAATAGTAACTTTTAAATTTTTAATCGCAATTAGAGGTAATTAGTGTAGTTTAAGGTAAAAATAATGTTTTAATAATATGAAATGACCTAGACACATGTCCCACCATTATTGGATGTGTCATGGACGACCAAGACAACCAATGGGTATATGTTTGGGACCTAATTGAGCCACTTGGGTATGATAATGACATTAATGCCTTTTATTTAAAGTAAAATGAAAATGACACAAGCATGGTTTGTTTTACTAAAACAATTTTTAAATGGGGTTATACAAGTCATATGTTTGACTATAAATAGTAATTGGAAAGATAAAATGATTTCCTACATCATAGTATCATTTTTAAATTTTTTATACATTATATAAATTAAATTATTTATGACACCATGATGATGCAGCGATTACCTCATTATTTAACGATTTAAATAAAATGAAAATATAATGTAAAATATAAGACCTAAACTTGCCAAAAACCTATTGTATGGGAGGATTTAGAACCCTACTCACCTTATCCTAGAAATTTATAATTTTGGGACCTTTTAAATCCTAAAATCATTTTATCATAAAGTATCCTTTTGTAACATTCCAAGATTGCCCCTCCTCTCCTCTAATAAAAGGCACCCACCTCTACCACCTTACCCACACTTCCAAAGCCTTTGGATTAGACAAATCTTTCATGTTTTGTCTCTCCACATCCCTCTACAACTCTTAGAATCCTCACTTTGGGCATATGTCTTCCCGATGAATCCTTTGAGCTCAAATCAAAAACAGTTACCCGGTTTAAAGGTAATGTCTATTTTTGTGTTCGTATGTTTTATTTTGTTCTCCAACCCACTAAACTCTTTTAATTATTTTATTTTGTAACATCAACAGTATCTTCCATATACTAGGATGTTGTTATAAGAAGAATCCGAGCTACACATACACACACCTACATCTAATGGTTAAAGAACATACTGTTTCCGTGGATGACGAATTTCTGCCTCACGAAACGATGATTGTTCAATATTATATTAACACATTCAAAGGTGGCAATTAAGAAGAAACTATATTTATAAATGATATATAATATGGTTATGTTTTACTTAAGATTCTATATTTTTCATTGATGGCATACCATTATGGTTTCCATTATGGGTAAACGTGATATCTTCATTTTAGGAAGGGCGGACTACTGCCACCTCAAAGTGATTTGATTCGTTAATACCATATGTGGGATGTATAAAGGATTTAATTATTGATATTATGTATGATATTATAATGTAATTATAATATACCATTATATCATTATGATTACATTCCATAAAATTTAAAATATAAATGAATTTAGTGTTCATGCGTACGTTTGGCTTACCGTCTCCATGAATGGTGCATTTCATTTCATACCTCTAAACATTGTGTAATATTATTAATGCATATATATACTGGATATATATGATTTATATGATATATAAATCTTGAGTATAACTCTGTATATAATGGATACATTAACAACTTGTAATTATAAAAAGCATATTTTGACTCAAGTACCAATGATCGTTAAAATGACTGTTATTAACGTTAATAATTGCATAGTGTTCATGACAAGGTAATAAGTGATATAAATGGAATAATGAACTTTAAAAAGGTTCTTAATCAAGTATAAATTAACTCAAGTTTATTTTTTAGGAGGTTAAATAACGATTGAGTCAAGTCGGACCCAAGGTATGGGACTTCGTCTCAATGTCCTTTCATTGAGGCACATTATGTTTTATACACAACTTTCTTTTATACGCTGTATAAACCCCTTCGACTTTTACGTTTATCCAAAAGGAATATTTTTTATATGAAGTGTTTTACTATATGAAAAAAGGGAATGTTTTTTTCGTACGTATGCGGCGACGACGACTTCTCTGACGCCATGACCATTATTTGCTTTTCGGCTTCCTCTACAAGCCATACCTTTTTTTAAAAAGAAATATAAATACCATGTTTTACTTTTCTTTTATTTAGGTATTGAAAATTGTTTTCATAATGTTGTTATATCAATGTGTTGTATTGATATCTTTTGATTGAAAAGTGGAAATGTTATGTTTCCTTTATGCATGTTAAAGGTGATACAATTCTGTTATGGTTCATGGGCATTGTTATGAAGACGGGTGGTTCCGTGATAAACTATGGGCGGGTGAGCCCGATATAGCTCTCCAATGCATTGGGTAATGCGAAGGAGTTAAACGTTATGGTTTCTCCGAAGAGAGTCTGGGAATATACTGTGATGGGTATCCCAAACGTAACCAAAAGGGTTACTCCCTACGTAAGAATGTTATGAATACCTCAAGTTACATTTTTGTCTTATGATTTCTATGATTTATTCATGATTTGACGTGGTATGTTAAAGTGATTATGTTTTATGAGTAGAGTATGATTTCATTGATTCTTGTGTATACATGTACTCATGTTTCCTTTCCATATTTTTATATCCCTTACTGGGATTTTTATGCTAATCCCAAGTTTTTGAAATGTTATTCACAGGTCAAGGGAAGGGTACATGATATTATGATAGTGTCAAGGAAGTGTCAAGAAAGAATCCATGTTTTATTTTAAATATGTTTCTGTTGATGGGAAAATTAATACTATCTTTTATGTAACCACTTTGTTTAAATGTGGTATGTAATGCATGATTTATGATCTAATTATCTAAAACTCTAAACCAGAAAAGATCCTCAATGTGTATTTTATAATAACTAATGATTAAGTAAGGTTTAAGGCTGGGGCCTTATAGTTGGTATCAGAGGACAGTTTAGATAACATTAGGAGTTAGAATTTTATTAAATGATTATTCAAAAATATTTTTTATGGTCAAATTGAAATGATATTGCATTTTATGATTACCATGTTGCTTCATCTAAGACATGTTTGTTCAGAATTGTTTTTCGCATAGGAAATATGGAAGCAGTGCTAGGAAGCCATATAGAAGGAAATAACCTTCCGAATCAGCATCTTGAGATGGTCGGAATTGGAACTGAAGAGTTTGTTGTAGTAATGGCACAGTTGACTCAAGCGATAAATGGTGGCGGTATCCATGCACGAGATCAGCCAGATCAACCGCAGAGGAACATGTTAGTGGTGGAACATTTCATGAAGCAACATCCCCCATCATTCAGAGGATCATCTGACCCTGTTCTAGCTGAAGGGTTGATTAAACCACTAGAGAAAATTATCGATGTCATGGGGTGTTCAGAAAATCAAAATGTTAGTCATGCTATTTAACGATTGGAGGGTGAAGCAGATCAGTGGTGGTCGATGGTTAAATATATTAGGGACGCTGATGAGATTGATGCTCTCGACTTGGATGAATTCAAAGGTATGTTTCTTGAGAAGTATTTTCCTAAGGCTATTCGAATTACGATGAAAAAACAATTCTTGAAAGTGAGACAAGAGGAAGACTAAGTGGCTACCTATGAAGAGCGGGTCACTTGATTGGCAAGGTATGCTCCAAATTTTACCTGAGACCTTGATAGTAAAATCAATCGTTTTTACTCAGGATTAAATACAAAATATCGAAGAGTATTGTCTTCTCGTGAGTTCAAAAGTTATGAAAAGATTGTTCGATGTGCTGAGAAGGTGGAAATGGTGTTTGTCGATGATCAAGTGTTTTATTACAAACAAAAGAAGAAGAGACCGAGGTGGCAAGATAAAGGAAAGAATTCTTGAAAAAGGTCTAATGGTAAGAAAACTAAGTTTCCAGTTTGTGATAAATGTGGTAAAAGGAATGCTAGGGAATGTCTTATGAATTCTGGAAAGTTCTACTGATGTGGTATGATGGGACATAAGGCTCATGATTGCACTGTAAAATATCAAGGTGATGGTAAGTCCAAATTTGATTTACAGTTAGTGAAATGTTTTAAGTGAAATGAGATGGGTCACTATGAAAAAGAGTGTCCAAAAAAGATCTTGAGTGATGGAAAGCAGTTAGACTATAAGAAAAAAGAGGTGGTGAAATCCTCTGTAACTACTTCAGCAGATTCCGGGCCATCAAATGAAGTTATATTAGGTACATTGTTTGTTTTTTCAGATTATGCCAGTGTGTTGTTTAATATGGGGTTTACACATTCTTTCATCTCTGAAACCTTTTCTAGTAAAATGGGAATACCATCTCAAGAAATGACTCCTGAAGTTGTGGTAAAAACACATGGGGGAAATGATTAGGCAAAATTAATTTATAAGTATCTTCCTATCCTTATCCATGGAAAGAACTTACATGCGAACCATATTGATTTTCATCTAGTAGAGTTTGATATTATACAAGGTATGGATTGGATCTCTATTTACCATGCTAAGATTGATTGTAGATCTAAAGAAGTTTCTTTTTAGAAAGACATTCAGTTTGTTTACAAGAATGATCCATTACTATTGATAAATTATCAGGAGGCCGAGAAACTTGTAAAAGATGGAAATTAATGTTACCTTGCACGCATTGTTGAATATAAAGGAACTGTTCAGAATAATGATGTGCCAGTGGTAAATGAGTATCCAGAGGTTTTTCCTGATGAGTTGCCTAGAATAATACCAGATCGGGAAGTTGAATTTACTGTTGGCTTAGTTCCTAATGCTAAGACAATTTCAATACCCCCTTATCGAATGGATAAAATTGAACATTTAAAGTTGAAGGAGAAATTGAAAGATTTATTAGAGAAAGTTTTTATTCGACCTATCACATCATCATGGGGTGCTCCTGTTTTATTTGTTAAAAATAAAAATGGTTCAATGAGACTTTGAATTGATTATAGAGCCTTTAATAACATCACTGTTAAGAACAAATATCATTTTCCTCATATCAATGATTTGTTTGATCATCTCTATGGAGATCTATATTTTTCAAAGTTCAACCAGAGATCGGGGTACCATCAGCTGAAGGTACATGAAGTAGATGTTCCGAAGACTGCGTTGCGTACAAGATATGGCCATTAAGAATTTGTAGTAATGCCTTTTAGGTCTAACTGATGCACCTGTTGTATTCATGGACTTAATGAGTAGTATTTTCCATGAGTTCTTGGATATGTTTTTGGTGGTTTTCATTGATGATATTTTGGTGTTTTCTAAAAGTAATGAGGGGCATGAAAGACATTTAAGGGTTATAATTCAAACCATAAAAGAAAACAAATTGTATGGGAAATTCAAAAAGTGTGAGTTTTGGTTGCAACAAATTTCTTTCCTTGGTCACATTGTTTCTAAAGATGGTATAATTGTTGATCCTGAAAAAACAACGGTTGTTAAAGAATTTCCAAGACCCACAAATGTAACCGGGATCCATATTTTTCTTGGTTTGGAAGGTTACTAACGATGGTTTTATGAAAACGTTTCACGGTTATCTAGTCCAATGACTAAGCTAACTCATAAGGTGTTAAGTTTATCTGAACAAAAGAATGTGATGATTGTTTTCATGAGTTGAAAAAAACATTGGTGAATGATCCAGTTTTGGCACATCCTTCCAGGAATGGTGAGTTTGTTATCTACAGTGATGCTTCATTGAAAGGACATGGTTGCATCCTAAGGCAGAATGATCAGGTAATTTCTTATTTTTCACGTCAGATGAAAACTCATGAGGTAAATTACCCTACACATGATTTGGAATTAGTTACTGTTGTTTTTGCTTTAAAAATTTGGAGGCATCATTTTTATGGAGTAAAGTGTGAAATATATACTGATCAGAAAATTTTAATGTATATATTCACTCAGTAAGAATTGAACATGAGATATAGGATATGGATATAATTAATCAAGGATTATGATTGTAAAATTCATTACCATCTGGGAAAAGAAAATAAAGTGGCTGCAGCTTTGAGTCGAAAACGTAATTCTTCATTAACAATATTGCGTTTAGAACGTGATCCTTTGGTTAATAATTTGATGAAATTTTGCATAGAAGTTGTTGGTACATGATTTACTTCTGTTATGTTTCAGGTATCATTGAAATCTTCTCTATCAGACCGAATTAAAAAAGCACAGAAGCAAGACAGCGAGTTTCAGAAAAAGGTAGAGCTGGTTCAGAAGGGTAAGTTGACTGAATTAAATATTGATAATGATTAGTCTTTGAGATTTGGGATGAGATTGTGTGTGCCGTGTGATTCACAGCTGAAGAGATATTTTTTATGTGAAGCTCATTGTTCTCTGTTTTCTGTTCATCCTGGAAGTACTAAGATGTATAGAGATCTTCGGGAGTATTACTGGTGGGACGGAATGAAAAGGGATATTGCTGATTTTACTGTGATGTGTTTGACTTTTCAACAGGTTAAAGCAGAGTGGCATTTACCGAAACGGATGCTTCAGCCTTAACCAATTCTAGAGTGGAAATGGGATAATATATCCATGGACATCGTTGTGGGATTGTAGAAGGCACCTCGAGGTAATAATGCAAACTGGGTTATTGTTGATTTCTTGACTAAATATGCTCATTTCCTTGCTATACGAGATACTTTTTCCCTAGATCAACTTTCACATTTGTATCTTATAGAGATAGTCAGGTTACATGGGGTTCCTCTCTCCATTATATCTGACCGTGATCCCAGGTTTACTTCTATCTTTTGGAAGGGCCTTCAGAAGTCGTTGGGTACTGAATTAAATTTTCGTACAGCTGTTCATCCCCAATCAGATGGGCAGTAAGAACGAACAATTCAGACATTGGAGGATATTTTATGTGCTTTCTCTATGGATTATCAGGTATGTTGGGACCAACATCTTTTTTTGGTTGAGTTTTCATATAATAACAGTATTCATTCCAGTATACAGATGGCTCCATTTGGGGCGTTATATGGGAAGCAGTGTCGAACTCCAGCTTTCTGGGATGAAGTGGGTGAATGGAAGCTGATGGGACCAGAATTGGTAGAAGAGTTGGTAGAAAATGTTCAGCTGATACAGAAACACATGAGAACAGCTCAGAGCAGGCAGAAGAGTTATGCGGACAACATGAGGAAGGATCTCTCTTTTGAGGTCGGTGATCACGTTTTTCTCAAAGTCTCACCATGGAAAAGTGTAATGCAATTTGGTAAGAATGGAAAGACTAGTCCAAGGTACATTGGACCATTTGAAAATATGGAGAGAGTTGGATCAGTTGCTTACCGAGTGGCTTAATCTCCGAGTTTATCTCAGTTACCCAATGTTTTTCATGTTTCAATGTTATGGAAGTGCATGCTAGATCCATATCATGTTTTGAGTCCAGAGGTAGATCAGCTGGAAGAGAACATATCTTACGACGAACAACCAGTCCAGATTCTTGACCACATGGAGAAAGTGTTACGAAATAAGGTGATTCATCATGTAAAGGTTTTTTGGAAAAACAACGTGATTGAAGAGGCAACATGGGAATCAGAAAATGCAATGAGGGCTAAATACCCCCACTTATTCAATAAGTAAATAAATTGCAGGGATGCAGTTTTATAAAGGGGGGAAGGATGTAACATCCAACGTAAGTAATGAATAATAGATATTTTTATCTATGTATATTAATGAATTAGATAGTGTTTTAGAGGCTTAAAATGAGAATAAATACAATCTTAATCATGGAATACACTAATATTTTTAAAAGATTATTTTACTACCTTTTGATGGAAAAACATTTTTAAATAAAACTTTTGAAAATTTTATAAGATCTATTTGTCAAAATAAACTTATTCATTATGATTGGGACATTTTAATATACTTTTGGTAAAAAAAAATTATTTTTCCGATAAAGTTCATTTTTTAATGAATAGTGAAAAATGTTGTATTTTAATTCAAAACATTTTTTTAATCTAATTTATTTATATAATTAGATTATATTTTTAATTGTTTTTAAATTTCAATTAGAATATATTTTTACCATTTAATCCAATATTGGTCGTTGTAATTAACATCACATTGAAATTGGACTTAAACTAGTGTTAATCTTTTGATACTTATTATTTCATAAAAACACGCTATTTGTTCTGACAGCGGGAATTAATTATTATATTAATTAATGTATCATATATGTTTTGAATTTTGTAAAATATATATCATTTTTTAATTCAGTATATCAAATATATCTTAGGGTAATGTTTTGGTATTTTTCTGAAAAACTTCAATTTTTGATGAATAGTGAAACCACTAAGTGGTACTTAAAAAACTGATTTTTCATTTAAATGAAATTTTAACACCACTTTTTTTTGAATTTAAAAAATACAACATACATGGTTGTCATTAAGAAGTAAAATTTGGTTCAATGGGATTAAAATAATTTTTTTTGGTGAATAGTAACATTTATGTTTTTAATCGCAATTAGAGGTAATTAGTGTAGTTTAATGTAAAAATAATGTTTTAATAATATGAAATGACCTAGACACATGTCCTACCCATATTGGATGTGTCATGGCCGACCAATAAAACCCATGGGTAGATTTTCGGGACCCCATGGAGCCACTTGGGTAAGATAATGACATTAATACCTTTTATTTAAAGTAAAATGAAAATGACACAAACATGAATTGTTTTACAAAAAAAATTATTAAATGGGGTTATACAAGTCATATTCTTTACTATAAATAGTCATTGGAAAGCTAAATATATTTTCTACATCATAGTATTTTTTTATAATTTTTAGATATTATATAAATTAAATTATTTATGACACCATGATGATGCATCAATTACCTCATTATTTAATGATTTAAATAAAATGACAATATAATGTAAAAAATAAGACCTACACTTGTAAAAAACCTATTGTATGGTTGGATTTATAACCCTTATCACCTTATCCTTGAAAGGTATAATTTTGGGACCTCTTAAATCTGAAAATCATTTTATAATAATGTATCATTTTATAACTTTCCATGATTTCCCCTCCTCTCCTCTTATAAAAGGCCCCCAACTCTACCACCTTACCCACAATTCCAAAGCCTTTGGCTTGGCCAAACCCTGACCGTTATGTCTCTCCACATCCCTCTCTATCTCTTAGAAGCCTCACATTGGGCAGAAGTCTTCCCGAGGAAGCCTTGGAGCTCAAATCAAAAAGAGTTACCCGATTTAAAGGTAGTGTCTTCTTTGGTGTTCTTATGTTTTATTTTGCTTCTCCATCCCCATAAACTCTTTTTATTATTTTATTTTGTAACATAAAAAGTATCTTCCATATACTAGGATTTTTTATAAGATGGATTCTAGATACACTTACACACACCTACATCTAATGGTTAAAAAAATATTGTTTCTGTCGATGGTGAATTTCTGCCTCACGAAACGATGATTGTTCAATATTCTTTTAACACCTTAAAAGGTGTCCATTAAGAAGACACTATATTTATATATTATATATGATATGATTATGTTTTACTTAAGCTTCTGTATTTTTCATTTATGGATTACCTTTATGGTTTCCATTATGGGTAAACGTGATATCTACATTTTATGAAGTGCGGACTACCGCCCCCTCAAAGTGATTAGATTCGTTAATATCATATGTGGTAAGTATAAAGGATTTAATTAATTATATTATGTATGATATTATACTAGAATTAAAATATACCTTTATATCATTATGATTACATTACATAAAATACGAAATATAAATGAAAGTAGCGTTCATGCGTACGTACAACTTACCGTCTCCATGAATGGCGCATTTAATTTCTTACCTCTAATCATTGTGTAATATTATTAATGCATGTATATACTGGATATATATGATATATAGGATATATAAATCATGAGTATAACCCTGTATATAATGAATACATGAACAACTTGTAATTATAAAGAGCATATTTTGACTCATGTACCAATGATCATTTAAACGACCGTTATTAACTTTAATAATTGCATAGTGTTCATGACAAGGTAATAAGTGATATAAAAGTAATAATGAACATGAAAAATGTTCATAATCAAGTATATTTAACTCAAGTTTATTATTTAGGAGGTTAAAGAACGATCGAGTCAAGTCGGACCCGTGGTATGGGACTTCGTCTCAATCTCATTTCATTGAGGCATATTTTGTTTTATACACAACCTTCTTTTATACGGTGTATAAACTACTTTGACTTTTACGTTTATCCTAAAGGAATATTTTTTATACGAATCCTTTTACTAGATGACAAAGGGAATGTTTTTCTCGTATATATGCGGCGAAAACGACTTCTCTGCCGCCGTGACCATTATTTGAGTTTCGGCTTTCTCTACAAGCCATACCTTTTTTTTAAAAGAAAAATACATACCATGTTTTATTATTCTTTTATTTTGGTATTGAAAGTGGATTTCATAATGTTGTTATATCAATTTGTTGTATTGATATCTTGTGATTGAAAATTGGAAATGTTATGTTTCCTTTATTCATGTTTTATGTGATACAATTATGTTATGGTTCTTGGGCATTGTTATGAAGACGTGTGGTTCCGTGATAAAATATGGGCGGGTGATCCCGATATAGCTCTCTAATGCATTGGGTAACACAAAGGAGTTAAACGTTATGGTTTCTCCGAAGAGATTTAGGGAATATACTGTGATGGGTATCCCAAACATAACCAAGAGGGTTACTCCCTATGTATGAATGTTATGATTGCCTCAAGATACCTTTATGTCTTATGATTTCTATTATTTATTCATGATTTGATGAGGTTTGTTAAAGTGCTTCTTTTTTATGAGTAGAGTATTATTTCATTGATTCATGTGTATACATGTACTCATGTTTCATTTCCATATTTTTATATCCCTTACTTAGCTTTTTATGCTCATCCCATGTTTTTGAAATGTTTTTCACTGGTTAAGGGAGGGGTACTTGATATGATTATAGTGTCAAGTAAGTTTCAAGAATGAATCCATGTTTTATTTTAAATATGTTTCCGTTGAAAGGAAAAATGAATACTATCTTTTATTAAACCACTTTGTTTAAATGTGGAATGTAATGCAAGATTTATGATCTAATTCTCTAAAACGCTAAACCTGAAAAGATCCTCAATGTGTATCTTATAATAACTCATAATTAAGAAAGGTTTTATGCTGGGGCTTTATAGTTGGTTTCAAAGGTCGATTTAGATAACTTTAGGAGTTAGAATTTTATTAAATGATTATTCAAAAATGTTTTTTTATTGTAAAACTGTAATGAAATAGCATTTGAAGATTACCATGTTGCTTCATCTAAGACATGTTTGTTCAGAATGGTTTTCCGCAGAGGAAATATGAAAGTAGTTCTAGGAAGCATACAACAGGAAATAACCTTCCGAATCAGAACCTGGAGATGGTCAGAATTGGAACTGAATAGTTTGTTTCAGTAATGGTGCAGTTGAATCAAGCTATAAATGGTGGTGGTTTCCATACACGAGATTAGCCAGATCAACCGCAGAGGAACAATTCAGTGGTGGAACATTTCATGAGGCAATATCCCCCATCATTTAGAGAATCATCTGACCCTGTTCTAGCTGAAGGGTCGATTAAATCACTAGAGAATATTATCGATGTCTTGGGGTGTCCAGACAATCAAAAGGTTAGTTGTGCTATTTACTGATTGGAGGGTGAAGCAGATCAGTGGTGGTCGATGGTTAAAAATATCAGGGACGCTGATGAGATTGATGCTCTCGACTGGGATGAATTCATAGGTATGTTTCTTGAGAAGTATTTTTCTAATGCTGTTCGACTTAGGATGAAAAACAAATTCGTGAAATTGATGCAAGAGGAAGACTTTGTGGATGCCTATGAAAAGAGGTTCACTCGATTGGCAAGGTATGCTCCAAATTTTATCTGAGACATTGATACTAAAATCAATCATTTTTACTCAGGATTAAATCCAAAAATCGATGGTCATTGGCTTCTCGTGTGTTCAATAGTTATGAAAAGCTTGTTTTATGTGCTAAGAAGGTGGAAATGGAGTTTTCAGATGATCAAATGTTCTATAACAAACAAATGAATAAGAGACCTAGGTGGAAGGAGAAAGGAAAGAATTCTTAAAAAATGTCTAACGGTAAGAAAACTAAGTTTCCAGTTTGTGATAAATGTGGTAAAAGGAATGCTGGGGAATGTCTTATGAATTCTGTAAAGTGCTACTGATGTGGTAATATGGGACATAAGGCTCGTTATTGCACTGAAAAAGATCAAGGCGATGGTAAGTCCAAATTTGATTTATAGTTAGTGAAATGTTTTAAGTGCAATGAGATGGGTCACTATTCAAACGAGTTTCCGACAATGAGCTTGAGTGATGGGAAGCAGTTTGTCTAAAAGCAGAAATAGGTGGTGAAATCCTTTGCAACTACTTCAGTAGATGTTGGGCCATAAAATAAAGTTTTATCAGGTACATTATTTGTTTTTTCAGATTATGCCAGTGTGTTGTTTAATTCGGGGACTACACATTATTTTATCTCTGAAACCTTTTCCAGTAAAATGAGAATTCCATCTCAAGAAATGACTCCTGAACTTGTGGTAAAAACACCTGGTGGAAATGTTGAGGCAAAAAGAATTTATAAGAATCTTCATGTCCTTATCTATGGATAGAACCTACATGCGAACTATATTGTTTTACATCTAGTATAGTTTGATGTTATCCTGGGTATGGATTGGCTCTCTATTTCCCATGCTATGATTTATGGTAGATCTAAAGAAGATTCTTTTCAAAAAGAATTTCAGTTTGTGTACAAGAATGAACCCTTACTGTTGATAACTTATCAAGAGGCCGATAAACTTGTAAAAATGGAAATGAATGTTACCTTGAACACATCGTTGAAAACAAAGGAACTGTTCAGAATAATGACGTGCTAGTGGTAATTGAGTATCCTGATGTTTTTCCTGATTAGTAGCCTGGAATAATACCATATCAGGAAGTTGAATATACTGTTGACTTAGTTCCTAATGCTAATCCAATTTAAAAACCCCCTTATCGAATGGCTCAAATTGAACATTTAGAGTTGAAGGATCAATTGCAAGATTTATTAGAGAAAGGTTTTATTTGACCTAGCACATCACCATGGGGTGCTCCTATTTTATTTGTTATAAAGAAGTATGGTTCAATGAGACTATGAATTTATTATAGAGCCATGAATAACATCACTGTTAAGAACAAATATACTTTGCCTCATATTGATTATTTGTTTGATCAGCTCCATGGAGCTTTGTATTTTTCAAAGATTGACCAGAGATCGGGGTACCATCAGCTGAAGGATGCAGATATTCCGAAGACTGTGTTTCATACAATATATGGCCATTATGAATTTTTAGTAATTCCTTTTAGGGATAACCAATGCACCTGCTATATTCATGGACTTAATGAATAGAATTTTCCATGAGTTATTGGATATGTTAGTGGCAGTTTTCATTGATGATATTTTGGTGTTTTCTAAAAGTAAAGAGGAGCATGAAAGACATTTAAGGGTTTTTTTGCAAAGCATAAAAGAAAAGAAATTGTATGGGAAATTCAGCAAGGGTGAGTTTTGGTGGCAACAAATTTCTTTCCTTGGTCACATTTTTTATAAAGATGGGATAACTATTGATCCTGTAAAAACAAAGGTTGTTAAAGAATGGACAAGACCCACAAATGTAACCGGGATCAGTAGATTTCTTTGTTTGGAAGGTTACAACCGATGGTTTAATGAAAATTTCTCACTGTTATCTAGTCTAATGATTAAGGTAACTCGGAAGGGTGTTATGTTTATCTGGACAAAATAATGTGATGATTATTTTTAGGAGTTGAAAAAAAAATTGGTGAATGCTCCAGTTTTTGCACTTCCTTCCAAGAATGGTGAGTTTGTTATCTACAGTGATGCTTCATTGAAAGGAAATTGTTGCATCCTAAGGCAGAATGATCAGGTAATTTCTTTTGCTTCATGTCAGTTGAAAACTTATGAGGTAAATTACCCTACACATGATTTGTAATTAGCTGTTGTTGTTTTCGCTTTAAAAATTTGTAGGAATCATTTGTATGGAGTAAAGTGTGAAATATATACCGATCACAAAAGTTTAAAGTATAGATTCTCTCAGAAAAAATAGAACCTGAGATATAGTAGATGTCTATAATTAATCAAGTATTATGATTTTAAAATTCATTACCATACGAGAAAAGAAAATAAAGTGGTTGCTACTTTGAGTCGAATAAGTATTTCTTCATTAACAATGTTGCGTTTGGAACGTGATACTTTGGTTAAGGATTTGATGAAATTTGGCATAGAAGTTGTTGGTGCATGATGTCCTTTTGGTTTGTTTCAGATATCAGTGAAATCATCTCTATCAGACAGAATTAAGGAATCATAGAAGGAAGACATCAAGTTTCAGAAAAAGGTAGAGTTGGTTCAGAATGGTAAGTTTCTTGAATTCAATATTGATAATGATTTTGTTTTGAGATTTGGGAAGAAATTGTTTGTGACATGTGATTCACAGTTGAACAGATATTTGTTATGTGAAGCTCATAGTTCTCCGTTTTCAGTTCATCCTGGCAGTACTAAGATGTATAGATATCATCGAGAGTATTACTGGTGGGACGGAATGAAAAGTGATATTGCTGATTTTACTGTGAAGTGTTTGACATGTCAACAGGTTAAAGCAGAGTGGAAGTTACCGAAAGGGATGCTTCAGCCTTTACCAGTTCTATAGAGGAAATAGGAGATTATATCCATGGACTTCGTTGTGGGATTTCCGAAGACACCTTGAGGTAATAATGCAATCTGGGTTATTTTTGATTTCCTGACTAAATCGGCTCATTTCTTTTCTATACGAGATAATTTTTCCCTATATCAACTTTCTTGTTTGTATCTTAATGAGATATTCATGTTACATGGAGTACCTCTCTCCACTGTATCTGACCGTGATCCCAGGTTTACTTCTAAATTTTGGAAGGGCCTACAGATGTCATTGGGTACTGAATTAAATTTTTGTACAACATTTCATCCCCAATCAGATGGGAAGTAAGAACGAACAATTCAAAAATTGGAGGATATGATATGTGCTTGCTCTAGGGATTATCAGGGATGTTGGGACCAATATCTTTCTTTGGTTGAGTTTTCATAAAATAACAGTATTCATTCCAGTATACAGATGGCTCCGTTTGGGGAGTTATATGGGAAGCGGTGTCGAACTCCAGCTTTCTAGGATGAAGTGGGTGAAAGGAAGCTGATGGGACCAGAATTGTTAGAAGTGTTGGTAGAAAATGTTCAGCTGATACAGAAACACATGAGAACAGCTCAGAGCAGGCATAAGAGTTATGCGGACAACAGGAGGAAAGATCTCTCTTTTGAGGAAGGTGATTATGTTTTTCTCAATGTCTCACCATGGAAAAGTGGGATGAAATATGGTAAGAAATGAAAGCTAAGTCTAAGGTACATTGGACCATATGAAATTATGAAGAGAGTTGTATCATTTTCTTTCCGAGTGGCATTACCTCCGAGTTTATCTCAGGTACACAATGTTTTTCATGTTTTAATGTTAAGGAAGTACATGCCAGATCCATCTCATGTTTTGAGTCCAGAGGTAGTTCAACTGGAAGAGAAACTATCTTATGAGGAACAACCCATCCAGATTCTTGACCACATGGAGAATGTTTTACGGAATAAGGTGATTCATCAGGCAAAGGTTTTGTGGAAAAACAACATCATTTAAGAGGAATCATGGGAATCTGAGAATGCAATGAGGGATAAATACACCCACTTATTCAATAAGTAAATAAATTGTGGGTGTTCAATTTTCTAAAGGGGGTAAGTATGTAACATCGCACATAAGTAATGAAAAATATATATTTTTATCTAGGTCTATTAATGAATTAGATAGTGTTTTATAGGCTTAAAATGATAATATATACAATCTTAATAATGGAATACACTAATATTTTTAAATGATTATTTTACTACCTTTTGATGGAAAACCATTTTTAAATAAAATTATTTACAATTTTATAAGCTCTATTTGTCGAAAGTCAAATATTCATTATGATTGGACACTGAAATTTACATTGGGTAAATTTTAGGTATTTTTCCGATAAAGATCATTTTTTAATGAATAGTGAAAAATGTTGTATTTTAATTCATAACCACTTTTTAATCTAATTTATTTGTATGATTAGATTATATTTTTAATTGGTGTTAAAGTTCAATTAGAATTTATATTTACTGTTTAATCCAATTTTGGTTGTTTGAATTAACATCACTTTGAAATTGGACTTAAACTAGTGTCAATCTTTTGATAATTATTGTTTTATAAAAACACCCTATTTGTTCTGACAGCGGGAATTAATTATTAAATTAATTAATGTAACTTAAATGTTTTGAATTTTGTAAAATAGACATCATTTTTGAATTTGGTATATCAAATATAACTTTGGGTGATGTTTTGGTATTTTTCAAAAAAACATCAAATTTTGATGAATAGTGAAACAACTAAGTGGTATTTAAAAAACTGATTTTTCGTTTAAATGAAATTTTACCACCTCTTTGTTTTGAATTTAAAAAATCCGACATACATGGTTGTGATTATGATGTAAAATGTGGTTCAATGGGATTAAAATAATTTTTTGGTGAATAGTAACTTTTACGTTTTTAATCGCGATTAGAGGTAATTAGTGTAGTTTAAGGTAAAAATAATTTTTTAATAATATGAAAGGACCTAGACACATGTCATAACCTTATTGTATGTGTCATGGCCTACCAATAAAACACATGGGTAGATTTTTGGTACCCCATGGAGCCACATGGGTATGATAATGACATTAAAGCCTTTTATTTAAAGTAAAATGAAAATGACACAAACATGAGTTGTTTTAATAAAACAATTTTCAAATGGGGTTATACAAGTCATAGTTTTTACTAGAAATATTCATTATAATGATAAATAGATTTCCCACATCATAGTATTTAATTTAAAATTTATAGACATTATATAAATTAAATAATTTATGACATCATGATGATGCAGCGATTACCTCATTATTTAACGATTTAAATAAAATGAAAATATAATGTAAAATATAAGACCTAAACATGTCAAAAAACGTATTGGATGGGTGGATTTAGAACCCTTCTCACTTTATCCTCGAAATATATAATTTTGGGACCTTTTAAATCCGAAAATCATTTTATAATAAAATATCCTTTTGTAACTTTCCAAGATTTCCCCTTCTCTCCTCTTATAAAAGGCCCCTACCTCTACCATCGTACCCACACTTATAAAGCCTTTTATCACCCAAACCCTGCCCATTTTGTCTCTCCACATTACTCTCTAACTCTTAGAAGCCTCACATTGGGCAGAAGTCTTCCCGAGGAAGCCTTTGAGCTCAAATCAAAAAGAGTTACCCGATTTAAAGGTAGTGTCTTCTTTTGTGTTCATATGTTTTATTTTGCTTCTCCAACCCCCTAATCTCTTTTAATTCTTTTATTTTGTAACATAACAAGTATATTCCACATACTATGATGTTTTTATAAGAAGGATTCTAGATATACTTACACACACCTACATCTAATGGTTAAAGAATATACTGTTTCTGTGGATGGAGAATTTCTGCCTCACGAAACGATGATTGTTCAATATTTTATTAAGACATTAAAAGGTGGCCATTAATAATACACTATATTTATATATGATATATAATATGTTTATGTTTTACTTAAGCTTCTGTATTTTTCATTTATGGCATACCTTTATGGTTTCCATTGTGGGTAAACGTGATATCTTTATTTTAGGAAGTGTGGACTACCGCCCCCTCAAAGTGATTTCATTCATTAATACCATATGTGGGACGTATAAAGGATTTAATTAATGATATTATGTAGGATATTATAATGGAATTATAATATACCTTTATATCATTAGGATTACATTCCATAAAATATGAAATAGAAATGAAAGTAGCGTCCATGCGTATGTACGACTTACCATCTTCATGAACGATGCATTTCATTTCATAACTCTAAACATTGAGTAATATTATTAATGCATTTATATACTAGATATATATGATATATATGATATATAAATCAAGAGTATAACTCTATATATAATGGATACTTGAAAACTTGTAATTATAAAGAGCATATTTTGACTCAAGTACCAATGATCGTTAAAACGACCGTTATTAACATTAATAATTGCATAGTGTTCATGACAAGGTAATAAGTGATATAAAAGGAATAATGAACTTTAAAAATGTTATTAAGAAAGTTTAAAAAACTCATGTTTATTATTCAGGAGGTTAAATAATGATCGAGCCATGTCGGACCCGAGGTATGGGACTTTAGTCTCAATCTCCTTTCATTGAGACATATTTTGTTTTATACACAACCTTCTTTTATACGGTGTATAAACCCCTTTGACTTTTACATTGATCCAAAAGGAATCTTTATTAGACGAAGCATTTTTCTAAATGACAAAAGTGAATGTTTTTTTCATATGTATGCGTCGACAACGACTTCTCCGCCGTCATGCCCCTTATTTGAGTTTCGGCTTCCTCTACAAGCCATACCTTTTTTTAAAAGAAAAATAAAAACCATGTTTTTCTTTTCTTTTATTTTGGTATTGAAAATGTTTTCATAATGTTGTTATATAAATGTGTTGTATTGATATTTTGTGATTGAAAAGTGGAAATGTTATGTTTTCTTTATGCATGTTTTATGTGATATAATTATGTTATGGTTCTTGGGAATTGTTATGAAGACAGGTGGTTCCATGAAAAACTATGGGCGGGTGAGCCCAATATAGCTCTCAAATGCATTAGGTAACGCGAAAGAGTTAAACGTTAAGGTTTCTCTGAAGAGATTTAGGGAATATACTTTGATGGGTATCCCAAACATTACCAAGAGGGTTACTCCCTACGTAAGAATGTTATGAATGCCTCAAGTTACCTTTATGTCTTATGATTTCAATGATTTATTCATGATTAAATGAGGTATGTTAAAGTGATTCTGTATTATGAGTAGAGTATGATTTCATTGATTATTGTGTATACATGTACTCATGTTTTCTTTCCATATTTTTATATCCCTTACTGTGCTTTTTATGCTCATCTCAAGTTTTTGAAATGTTTTTCACAGGTCAAGGGAAGGGTAAATGATATGAAGATAGTGTCAAGGAAGTTTCAAGAAAGAATCCATGTTTTATTTTAAATATGTTTTCCTTGATGGGAAAAATGAATACTATCTTTTATGTAACGACTTTGTTTAAATGTGGAATTTAATGCATGATTTATGATCTAATTCTCTAAAACACTAACCTGAAAAGATCCTCAATGTGTATTTTATAATAACTCAAGATTTAGTAAGGTTTAAGGCAGGGGCCTTATAGTTGGTATTAGAGGTCAGCTTAGATAACTTTAGAAGTTATAATTTTATTAAATGATTATTCAAAAATATTTTTTTATGTTCAAATTGAAATGATATAGAATTTGAAGATTACCATGTTGCTTCATCTAAGACATGTTTGTTCAGAATGGTTTTCCACAGAGGAAATATGGAAGTAGTGCTAGGAAGGCATATAGAAGGAAATAACCTTCCGAATCAGCATCCTGAGATGGTCGGAATTGGAACTGAACAGTTTGTTGCAGTAATGGCACAGTTGACTCAACCGATAAATGGTAGTGGTATCGATGGACGAGATCAGCAAGATCAACCACAGAAAAACATGTAAGTGGTAGAACATTTCATCAGGCAACATCCCCCATCATTCAGAGGATCATCTGACCCTGTTCTAGCTGAATGGTCGATTAAATCACTAGAGATGATTATCGATGTCATGGGGTGTTTAGACAATCAAAAGGTTAGTCGTGATATTTACCGATTGGAGGGTGAAGCAGATCAGTGGTGGTCGGTGGATAAAAATATCAGGGACGCTGATGATATTGATGCTCTCGACTAGGATAAATTCAAAGGTATGTTTCTTGAGAAGTATTTTCTTTAGGCTGTTCGACCTAGGATGAAAAAAAAATTCTTGAAAATGAGGCAGGAGGAAGACTCAGTGGCTGCCTATGAAGAGAGGTTCACTCGATTGGGAAGTTATGCTCCAAATTTTATCTGAGACCTTGATAGTAAAATCAATCGTTTTTACTCTAGATTAAAGCCAAAATATCGAAAGGAATTGGCTTCCGTGAGTTCAAAAGTTATGAAAAGCTTGTTCGATGTGCTTAGAAGGTAGAAATGGAGTTTGTCGATGATCAATTGTTCTATACAAAACAAAAGAAGAAGATGCCTAGGTGGCAGGAGAAAAGAAAGAATTATTCAAAAAAGTCTAACGGTAAGAAAACTAAGTTTCCAGTTTGTGATAAATGTGGTATAAGGAATGTTGGGGAATGTCTTCTGAATTTAGGAAAGTGCTACCGATGTGGTAAGATGGGACATAAGGATCGTGATTTCACTGAAAAAGATAAAGGTGATGGTAATTCCAAATTTGATTTACAGTTAGTGAAATTTTTTATGTGCAATGAGATGGGTCACTATGCAAACAAGTGTCTGACAAAGAGCTTGAGTGATGGGAAGCAGTTTGACTACAAGCAGAAAGAGGTCGTGAAATCCTTTGTAACTACTTCAGTAGATGTCGGGCCATCAAATGAATTTGTATCAGGTACATTGTTTTTTCAGATTATGACGGTGTGTTTTTTAATTCGGGGTCTACACATTCTTTCATCTCTGAAACTTTTTCTAGTAAAATGGGAATCCCATATCAAGAAATGACTCCTGAACTTGTGGTAAAAACACCGGGGTGAAATGTTGAGGCAAAAAGAATTTATATGAATCGTCATATCCTTATCCGTGGAAAGAACCTACATGTGAACCATATTGTTTTACATCTAGTAGAGTTTGATGTTATCCTGGGTATGTATTGGCTCTCTATTAACCATTCCAAGATTGACTGTAGAGCTAAAGAAGTTTCTTTTTAGAAAGACATTCAGTTTCTGTACAATAATGAACACTTACTATTGATAACTAATCAAGAGGCTGAGAAACTTGTAAAAGATGGAAATGAATGTTACCTTGCACACACCGTTGAAAACAAAGGAACTGTTCAGAATAATGATGTTCCAGTGGTAAATGAGTATCCTGATGTTTTTCCTGATGAGTTTCCTGGAATAATACCAGATCGGGAAGATGAATTTATTGTTGACTTAGTTCCTAATGCTAAGACAATTTTAAAAACCCTTATCGAGTGGCTCAAATTGTACATTTAGAGTTGAAGGAGCAATTGCCAGATTTATTAGAGAAAGGTTTCATTCGACCCAGTACATCACCATGGGGTGATCCTATTTTATTTGTTAAAATGAAAGATGGATCAATGAGACTTTGAATTGATTATAGATCCTTTAATAACATCATTATTAAGAACAAATATTATTTTCCTTATATCAATGATTTGTTTGATTAGCTCCATGGAGCTCTGTATTTTTCAAAGATTGACCAGAGATCGGGGTACCATTAGTTGAAGGTAATGGAAGCATATGTTCTGAAGACTGCGTTTCGTACATGATATGGCCATTATGAATTTGTAGTAATTCCTTTTAGGGATAACCAATGCACCTGCGGTATTCATGGACTTAATGAATAGAATTTTCCATGAGTTCATGAATATGTTTGTGGTGGTTTTTATTGATGATATATTGGTGTTTTCTAAAATTAAAGAGGAGTATGAAATACATTTAAGGGTTATTTTGAAAACCATAAAAGAAAAGAAATTGTATGGGAAATTCTGCAAGTGTATGTTTTTGTTGCAACAAATTTCTTTCCTTGGTCACATTGTTTCTAAATATGGGATAATTGTTGATCCTGCAAAAACAACGGTTGTTAATGAATGGCCAAGACCCAAAAATGTAACCGCGATCCGTTGTTTTCTTGGAATGGAAGGTTACTACTGATGGTTTTTTTGAAAAAATTTCACGGTTATCTAGTACAATGACTAAGCTAACTCGGAAGGGTATTATGATTATCTGGACAAAAGAATGTGATGATTGTTTTCAGGGGTTGAAAAAAAGATTGGTGAATGCTCCAGTTTTGGAACATCCTTCCAGAAATGGTGATTTTGTTATCTACAGTGATGCTTCATTGAAGGTATATGGTTGCGACCTAAGGCCGAATGATCAGGTAATTTCTTATGCTTCACGTCAGTTGAAAACTCATGAGTTAAATTACCCTACACATTATTTGGAATTAGCTGATGTTGTTTTCACTTTAAAAATTTGGAGGCATCATTTGTATGGAGTAAAGTGTGAAATATATACCGATCATAAAATGTTAACGGATATATTCACTCAGAAATAATTGAACATGAGACATAGGAGATGGATAGAATTAATCAAGGATTATGATTTTAAAATTCATTACCATCCGGGAAAAGAAAATAAATTGGTTGCTGCTTTGAGTCGAAAAAGTAATGCTTCGTTAACAATGTTGTGTTTGGAACATGATCCTTTGGTTATGGAATTGATGAAATTTGGCATAGAAGTTGTTGGTGCATGATGTCCTTCTGTTTTTTTTCAGGTATCAGTGAAATCTTCTCTATCAGACAGAATTAAGCAACCATAGAAGCAAGACATCAAGTTTCAGAAAAAGGAAGAGCTGGATCAGAAGGTTAAGTTTCCTGAATTCAATATTTATAATGATTTTGTTTTGAGATTTGGGAAGAGATTGTGTATGCCATGTGATTCATAGTTGAAGAGATATTTGTTATGTGAAGCTCATAGTTCTCCATTTTCAGTTCATCCTGGTAGTACTAAGATGTATAGAGATCTTCGGGATTATTACTGGTAGGACGGAATGCAAAGGGATATTGCTGATTTTACTGTGAAGTGTTTGACTTGTCAACAGGTTAAATCAGAGTGGCAGTTACCGAAAGGGATGCTTTATCCTTTACCTGTTCTAGAGTGGAAATTGAAGAATATATCAATGGACTTCGTTGTAGGATTCCCGAAGACACCTCAAGGTAATAATGCAATCTGGGTTATAGTTGATTTCTTGAATAAATCTGCTCATTTGATTGCTATACGAGATACTTTTTCCCTATATCAACTTTCCATTTTGTATCTTAAAGAGATAGTCAGGTTACATGGAGTTCCTCTCTCCATTGTATCTGACCGTGATCTCAGGTTTACTTCTATCATTTGGAAGGGCCTTCAGAATTCGTTGGGTACTGAATTAAATTTTCATATAGCTTTTCATCCCCAATCAGATGGGCAGTAAGAACGAACAATTCAGACTTTGGAGGATATGCTATGTGCTTTCTCTATGTTTTATCAGGGATGTTGGGACCAACATCTTTCTTTTGTTGAGTTTTCATATAATAACAGTATTCATTCCCGTATACATATGGATCCGTTTATGGAGTTATATGGTAAGCGGTGTCCAACTCCATCTTTATGGGATGAAGTGGGTTAAAGGAAGCTGATGGGACTAGAATTGGTAGAAGAGTTGGCAGAAAAAGTTCAGTTGATACAGAAACACACGAGAACAGCTCAGAGCAGGCAGAAGAGTTATGCAGACAACAGGAGGAAGGATCTCTCTTTTGAGGTAGGTGATCATGTTTTTTCAAAAGTCTCACCATGGAAAAGTGTGATCCGATTTGGAATGAAAGGAAAGATGATTCCAAGGTACATTGGACCATATGAAATTCTCTAGAGAGTTGGATCTGTTGCTTACCGAGTGGATTTACCTCCGAGTTTATCTCCGGTACACAATGTTTTTCATGTTTCCATGTTAAGGAAGCACGTGCCAGATCCTTATAATGTTTTGAGTCCAGAGGTAGTTCAGTTGGAAGAGAACCTATCTTATGAGGAACAACCAGTCCAGATTCTTTACCACATGGAGAAAGTGTTACAGAATAAGGTGATTCATCAGGTAAAGGTATTGTGGAAAAACAACATGATTGAAGAGGCAACTTGGGTATCTAATAATGCAATGAGGGATAAGTACCCCCACTTATTCAATAAGTAAATAAATTGCGGGGACACAATTTTCTAAAGGGGGGAAGGATGTAACATCCCAAATAAGTAATGAATAATAGATTCTTTTATCTATGTCTATTAATGAATTAGATAGTGTTTTAGAGGCTTAAAATGAGAATAAATACAATCTTAACCATGGAATACACTAATATTTTTAAGAGATTATTTTACTACATTTTGAAGGAAAAAAAATTTTAAATAAAACTTTTCACAATTTTATAAGCTCTCTTTGTCGAAATAATCATATTCTTTATGATTGGGACATTGAAATTTACTTTGGGTAAATTTTTGGTATTTTTCCGATAAAGTTCATTTTTAATGAATAGTGAAAAATGTTGTATTTTAATTCAAAACCTCTTTTTAATATAATTTATTTATATGATTATATTATCTCTTTAATTGTTTTTAAAGTTCAATTAGAATATATTTTTACAATTTAATCCAATATTGGTCGTTGGAATTTACATCACGTTGAAATTGGACTTAAACTAGTGTCAATCATTTGATACTTATTGTTTAATAAAAACACGCTATTTGTTCTGACAACGATAATTAATTATTAAAATAATTAATGTAACTTATATGTTTTTAATTTTTTAAAGTAGAAATCATTTTTGAATTCGGTATATCAACTATATCTTTGGGTGATGTTTTGGTATTTTTATGAAAAACATCAATTTTTTATGAATAGTTAAACCACTAAGTGGTACTTAAAAAACTAATTTTTCGTTTAAATAAAATTTTACCACCTCTTTGTTTTGAATTTAAAAAATCCGACATTAATGATTTTCATTATGAAGTAAAATGTGGTTAAATGGGATTAAAATAGTTTTTGGTGAATAGTATCTTTTAAGTTTTTAATCGCGATTATAGGTAAATAGTGTAGTTTAAGGTAAAAATAATGTTTTAATAAAATGAAATGACCTAGACACATGTCCTACCATTATTGGATGTGTCATGGGAGACCAATACAACCCATGGGTAGATTTTTGGGAACCCATGGAGCCACTTGGGTAACATAATGACATTAATGCCTTTTATTTAAAGTAAAATGAAAATGACACAAACATGAGTTGTTTTACTAAAAAAAATTTAAATGGGGTTATACAAGTCATATTTTTTACTATAAATATTAATTGGAATGATAAATAGATTTCCTACATCATAGTATTATTTTATAATTTTTAGACATTATATAAATTAAATTATATATGACACCATGATGATGCATCAATTACCTCATTATTTAATGATTTAAATAAAATGAAAATATAATGTAAAATATAAGACCTACACTTGTAAAAAACCTATTTTATGGGTGTATTTATAACCCTTCTCACCATATCATTGAATTTTATAATTTTGGGACCTTTTAAATCCGAAAATCATTTTATAATAATGTATCCTTTTGTAACTTTCCAATATTCCCCCTCCTCTCTTCTTATAAAAGGCCCCCAACTCTACCACCTTACCCGCACTTCCAAAGCCTTTGGTTGGGCCAAACCCTGCCCGTTTTGTCTCTACACATCCCTCTCTAACTATTATAAGCCTCACTTTGGGCATAAGTCTTCCAGAGGGAGCCTTTGAACTCAAATAAAAAAGAGTTACCCGATTTAAAGGTAGTGTCTTCCTTGGTGTTCTTATGTTTTATTTTTCTTCTCCAACCCCCTAAACTCATTTTATTCATTTCTTTTGTAACATCACCAGTATCTTCCATATTCTAGGATGTCGTTATAAGAAGTATTCGAGCTACACTTACACACACCTACATCTAATGGTTAAAGATCATACTGTTTCCGTGGATGGTGAATTTTTGCCTCACGAAATGATGATTGTTCAATATTATTTTAACACCTTCAAAGGAGGCCATTAAGAAGACACTATATTTATATATGATATATAATATGTTTATTTTTTACTTATGCTTATGTATTTTTCATTTAGGGCAAACCTTTATGGTTTCCATTATGGGTAAACGTGATATCTTCATTTTAGGAACTGCGGACTACCGCCCCCTCAAAGTGATTGGATTCGTTAATATCATATGTGGGATGTATAAAGGATGAAATTAATGATATTATGTATGTATTATACTGTAATTATAATATACCTTTATATCATTATGATTGCATTCCATAAAATATGAAATAGAAATGAAAGTATCGTTCATGCATACGTACGGCTTACCGTCTCCATGAACGGTGCATTTCATTTCTTACCTCTAACCATTGTGTAATATTATTAATGCATGTATATACTGGATATATATGATATATATGATATATATATCATGAGTATAACTCTGTATATAATGGATACATGAACAACTTGTAATTATAAAGAGCATATTTTGACTCAAGTACCAATGATCGTTAATACAACCGTTATTAACTTTAATAATTGCATAGTGTTCATGACAAGGTAATAAGTGATATAAAAGGAATAATGAACTTGAAAAAGGTTCATAATAATTTATATGTTAACTCAATTATATTATTCAGGAGGTTAAAGAACGATTGAGTCAAGTCGGACCCGAGGTATGGGACTTCGTCTCAATCTCCTTTCATTGAGGCATATTTTGTTTTATACAAAACCTTTTTTTATACGGTGTATAAACCACATTGACATTTACGTTTATCCAAAAGGAATATTTTTTATACGAATCGTTTTACTAAATGACAAAAGGGAATGTTTTTTTCGTACGTATGCGGCGACAATGACTTCTCCACCGCCGTGACCATTATTTGAGTTTCGACTTCCTCTACAAGCCATACCTTTTTTTAAAAGAAAAATAAATACGATGTTTTACTTTTCTTTTATTTTGGTATTGAAAATGGTTTTCATAATGTTGTTATATCAATGTGTTGTATTGATATCTTGTGATTAAAAAGTGGAAATGTTATGTTTCCTTTATTCATGTTTTATATGATACAATTATGTTATGGTTCTTGGGAATTGTTATGAAGACGTGTGGTTCCGTGATAAACTATGGGCAGGTGAGCCCGATATAGCTCTCTAATGCATTGGGTAATGCGAAGGAGTTAAACATTAAGGTTTCTCTGATGATATTTAAGGAATATACTGTGATGGGTATCCCAAACGTAACAAAGAGGGTTACTCCCTATGTAAGAATGTTATGAATGCCTCAAGTTACCTTTATGTCTTATGATTTCTATGATTTATTCATGATTTGATGAGGTATGTTAAAGGGCTTCTATTTTATGAGTAGAGTATGATTTCATTGATTCTTGTGTATACATGTACTCATGATTCCTTTCCATATTTTTATATCTCTTACTGAGCTTTTTATGCTCATCCCATGTTTTTGAAATGTTTTTCACAGGTCAATGGAAGAGCACATGATATGATGATAGTGTCAAGGAAGTGTCAAGAAAGTATCCATGTTTTATTTTAAATATGTTTCCGTTGATGTGAAAAATTAATACTATCTTTTATGTAACCACTTTGTTTAAATGTGGAATATAATGCATGATTTATGATCTAATTATCTAAAACTCTAAACCTGAAAAGATCCTCAATGTTTATCTTATAATAACTCAACATTATGTAAGGTTTAAGGCTGGGTCCTTATAGTTGGTATCATAGGTTGGTTTAGATAACTTTAGGAGTTATAATTTTATTAAATTAATATTTAAAAATATTTTATTTTATGGTCAAATTGAAATGATATAGAATTTGATGATTACCATGATTCTTCATCTAAGACATGTTTGTTAAGAATGGTTTTCCGTAAAGGAAATATGGAAGCAGTGCTAGGAAGGCATATAGAAGGAAATAACCATCTGAATCAGCATCCTGAGATGGTCGGAATGGGAACTGAATTGTTTTTTGCAGTAATGGCACAGTTCACTCAAGCGATAAATGGTGGTGGTATCCATGCATGAGATCAGCCAGATTAACTGCAGAGGAACATGTCAGTGGTGGAACATTTAATGAGGCAACACCCCCCATCATTATAGGATCATCTGACCTTGTTCTAGATGAAGGGTCGATTAAATCACAAGAGAATATTATCGATGTCTTGGGGTGTTCGGACAATCAAAAGGTTAGTCATGCAATTTACCGATTGGATGGTGAAGCAGATTAGTGGTGGTTGATGGGTAAAAATGTCAGGGACGCTGATGAGATTGATGCTCTCGACTGGGATGAATTCAAAGGTATGTTTCTTGAGAAGTATTTTACTAAGGATGGTCAACATAGGATGAAAAGCAATTCTTGAAATTGAGGCAATAGGAAGACTCAGTGGCTGCCTATGAAAAGAGGTTCACTCGATTGGAAAGTTATTCTCCATATTTTATCTGAGACCTTGATAGTAAAATCAATCGTTTTTACTCAGGATTAATGCCAAAATATCGAAGGTAATTGGCTTTTCGTGAGTTCAAAAGTTATGAAAAGCTTGTTCGATGTGCTGTGAAGGTGGAAATGGAGTTTGCAGATGATCAAGTGTTCTATAACATACAAAAGAAGAAGAGACCAAGGTGGCAGAAGAAAGGAAAGAATTCTTCAAAAAGGTTTAACGGTAAGAAAAATAAGTTTCTAGTTTGTGATATATGTGGTAAAAGAAATATTGGTGAATGTCTTATGAATTCTGGAAAGTGCTACCGATGTGGTAAGATAGGACATAGAGCTCGTGATTGCACTGAAAAAGATCAAGGTGATGGTAAGTCCAAGTTTTATTTACAGATAGTGAAATGTTTTAAGTGCAATGAGATGGGTCACTATGCAAACGAGTGTCCGACAAAGATCCTGAGTGATGGGAAGCAGTTAGACTACAAGCAGAAAGAGGTGGTGAAATCCTTTTCAACTACTTCAGCAGATGTCAGGCCATCAAATGAAGTTGTATCAGGTACATTTTTTGCTTTTTTATATTATGCTAGTGTGTTGTTTAATTTGGGGTCTACACATTCTTTAATCTTTGATACCTTTTCTAGTAAAATGGGAATAAAATCTCAAGAAATGACTCCTGAACATGTGGTAAAAACACATGGGGGAAACTTTGAGGAAAAAAGAATTTATAAGAATATTCTTATCCGTATCCGTCGAATGAACCTACATGCGAACCATATTGTTTTACATCTAGTAGAGTTTGATGTTATCTTGGGTATGGATTGGCTCTATATTCACCATGATAAGATTTACTGTAGAGATAAAGAAGTTTCTTTTCAGAAAGACATTCAGTTTCTGTACAAGAATGAACTCTTATTGTTGATAACTTATCAAGAGGCCGAGAAACTTGTAAATTATGGAAATGAATGTTACCTTGCACACATCATTGAAAACGAAGGAACTGTTCAGAATAATGATGTGCTAGTGGTAAATGAGTTTCCTTATGTTTTTCCTGATGATTTTCCTGAAATAATACCAGACCGGGAAGTTTAATTTACTGTTGACTTAATTCATAATGCTAAGCCAATTTCAAAACCCCCTTATCGAATGGCTGAAATTGAACTTCTAGAGTTGATGGAGAAATTGCAAGATTTATTAGAGAAAGGTTTCTTTCGACCTAGAACATCACCATGGGGTGATCCTATTTTACTTGTTAAAAAGAAATATGGTTAAATGAGGCTTTGAATTGATTATAGAGCCTTGAATAACATCATTGTTAAGAAAAAATATCCTTTCCCTCATATCAATGATTTGTTTGATCAGCGCCATTGAGCTATGTAATTTTCAAAGATTGACCAGAGATCGAGGTAACATCAGCTGAAGGTAAAGGAAGCAGATGATCTGGAGACTGTGTTTCATACAAGATATGTCCATTATGAATTTGTATTAATTGCTTTTAGGGCCAACCAATGCACCTGTTGTATTCATGGACTTAATGAATAGATGATTCCATGAGTTCTTGGATATATTTGTGGTCGTTTTCATTGATGATATTTTGGTGTTTTCTAAATCTAAAGAGGAGCATGAAATACATTTAAGGGTTATTTTTCAAACCATAAAAGAAAAGAAATTGTATGGTAAATTCAGCAAGTGTGAGTTTTGGTTGCAACAAATTTCATTCCTTGGTAACATTGTTTCTAAAGATGGGATAACTGTTGATCCTGCAAAAAAACGGTTGTTAAAGAATGGCCAAGACCCACAAATGTAACCGGGATCCGTAGTTTTCTTTGATTGGAAGGTTACTACCGATGGTTTTTTGAAAAATTTTCACAATTATCTAGTCCAATGACTAAGCTAACACGGAAGGGTGTTAAGATTATCTGGACAAAATAATGTGATGATTGTTTTCAGGAGTTGAAAAAAAGATTGGTGAATGCTATAGTTTTGGCACTTCCTTCCAGGAATGGTGAGTTTGTTATCTACAGTGATGTTTCATTGAAAGGAAATGGTTGTGTCCTAAGGCAGAATAATCAGGTAATTGGTTATGCTTCACGTCAGTTGAAAACTCATGAGTTAAATTATCCTACACATGATTTGGAATTAGCTGCTGTTTTTTTCGCTTTAAAAATTTGGAGGCATCATTTGTATAGTGTAAAGTGTGAAATATATACCGATCACAATATTTTAAATTATATATTCACTCAGAAAGAATTGAACATGTGACATAGGATATGGCTATAATTAATCAAGTATTATGATTGTAAAATTCATTAACATTCGGGAAAAGAAAATAAAGTGGTTGTTGCTTTGAGTCGAAAAAGTAAAGCTTCATTAACAATGTTGCGTTTGGAACGTGATCCTTTGGTTAAAGATTTGATGAAATTTGGAATATATGTTGTTGTTGCATGATTTCCTTCTGTTTTATTTCAGGTATCAGTGAAATCTTCTCTATCAGACAGAATTAAGCAATCACAGAAGCAAGAGAGTGAGTTTCAGAAAAAGGTAGAGTTGGTTCAGAAGTTTAGTTGCCTGAATTCAATATTGATAATGTTTTTTATTTTGAGATTTTGGAAGATATTTTGTGTGCCGTGTGATTCACAGTTGAAGAGATATTTGTTATGTGAAGCTCATAGTTCTCTGTTTTCAGTTCATCCTTGGAGTACTAAGATGTATAGAGATTTTCGGGAGTATTACTGGTGGGACGGAATGAAAAGTGATATTGCTGATTTTACTATGAAGTGTTTCGCTTGTCAATAGCTTAAAGCAGAGTGGATGTTACCGAAAGGGATGCTTCAGCCTTTACCAGTTCTATAGTGGAAATGGGAGAATATATCCATGGATTTCGTTGTGGGATTGCTGAAGACACCTCAAGGTAATAATGCAATCTAGGTTATTGTTGATTTCTTGACTAAATCTGCTAATTTCCTTTCTACACGAGATAATTTCTCCCTAGATATACTTTCTAGTTTGTATCTAAAAGAGATAGTTAGGTTACATGGAGTTCCTCTCTCCATTGTATCTGACTATGATCCTAGGTTTACTTCTAACTTTTGGAAGGGCCTACAAGAAGTCATTGGGTACTGAATTAAATTTTTGTACATATTTTCATCCCCAATTAGATGGGAAATTAGAACGAACAATTCATACTTTGGAGGATATGCTATGTTCTTTCTCCATGGATAATCAGGGATGTTGGGAACAACATCTTTTTTTGGTTGTGTTTTCATATAAAAATAGTATTCATTCCAATATACAGATGTCTCTGTTTGGGGCGTTATATGGTAAGCGGTGTCGAACTCCAGCTTTCTGGGATGAAGTGGGTGAAAGGAAGCTGATGGGACCAGAATTGGTAGAAGTGTTGGCAGAGAAAGTTCAGCTGATACAAAAACACATGACAATAGCACAGAGCAGGAAGAAGAGTTATACAGACAACAGGAGGAAGGATCTCTCTTTTGAGGTAAGTGAACATGATTTTCTCAAAGTCTCACCATGGAAAAGTGTGATCCGATTTGGTAAGAAAGGAAAGATGAGTCCAAGGTACATTAGACCATATTAAATTCTGGAGAGAGTTGGATCAGTTTCTTACCGAGTTGCTTTACCTCCGAGTTTATCTCAGGTACATAATTTTTTTCATGTTTCAATGTTAAGGAAGTACGTGCCAGATCCATCTCATGTTTTTGAGTCCAAAGGTTGTTCAGCTGGAAGAAAACCTATATTATGAGGAACAACTAGTCAAGATTCTTGACCACATGGAGAATGTGTGACCGAATATGGTGATTTATCAGGTAAAGGTTTTGTGGAAAAACAACATGATTGAAGAGGCAACATGGCAATCTGAAAATGCAATGAGGGCTAAATACCCCCACTTATTCAATAAGTAAATAAATTGCGAGGACCCAATTTTCTAAAGGGTTAAGGATTTAATATCCCACATAATTAATGAATAATATTTATTTTATCTGTGTCTATTAATGAATTAGATAGTGTTTTAGAGGCTTAAAATGAGAATAAATACAATCATAAGCATGGAATACACTAATATTTTTAAAAGATTATTTTACTACCTTTTGATGGAAAACCATTTTTAAATAAAACTTTTGACAATTTTATAAGCTCTATTTTTCTAAATAAACTTATTCTTTATGATTGGGACATTGAAATTTAATTTGGGTAAATTTTTGGTATTTTTACGATAAAGTTTATTTTTTAATGAATAGTGAAAAATGTTGTATTTTAATTCAAAACCTCTTTTTAATCTAATTTATTTATATGATTAGATTATCTTATTAATTGTTTTTAAAGTTCAATTAGAATATATTATTACCATTTAATCCAATATTGGTCATTGTAATTAACATCACTTTGAAATTGGACTTAAACTAGTGTCAATCTTTTGATACTTACTGTTTCATAAAAACACTCTATTTGTTCTGACAGCGGTAATTAATTATTAAATTAATTAATGTAACTTATATGATTTGAATTATGTAAAATAAACATCATTTCTTAATTCGGTATATCAAATATAGCTTAGGGTGGTGTTTTGGTATTTTTCTGAAAAACATCAATTTTTGATGAATAGTGAAACCACTAAGTGGTACTTAAAAAGCTGATTTTTCATTTAAATGAAAATTTACAACCTCTTTGTTTTGAATTTAAATAATAAGACATACATGGTTTTCATTGAGATATAAAATGTGGTTCAATGAGATTAAAATAATTTTTGGTGAATAGTAACTTTTATGTTTTTAATCGCGATTAGAGGTAATTAGTGTAGGTAAAGGTAAAAATAATGTTTTAATAAAATGAAATGACCTAGACAATGTACTACCCTTATAGGATGTGTAATGGCTGACCAGTAAAACCCATGGGTAGATTTTTGGGACCTCATGGAGCCACTTGGGTAAGATAATGACATTAATGCATTTTATTTAATGTAAAATGAAAATGACACAAACATGAGTTGTTTTACTAAAAGAATTTTTAAATGGGGTTATACAAGTCCTATTTTTTACTATAAATAGTTATTGGAAAGATAAATAGATTTCCTACATCATAGTATTTGTTTTATAATTTTTAGACATTATATAAATTAAATTATTTATGACACCATGATGATTCAGTGATTACCCAATTATTTAACGATATAAATAAAATGAAAATATAATGTAAAATCTATGACCTACACATGTCAAAAACCTATTGTATGCGTTTATTTCTAACAATTATCACCTTATCTTATAAATTTCTAATTTGTGGTGATTTTTAATCCGAAAATCATTTTATAATAAAGAATCCTTTTGTAACTTTCCAAGAGTGCCCCTCCTCTCCTCTTATAAAAGGCCCCCACCTCAACAACATTACCCACACTTCCAATGCCTTTGACTCGGCCATCCCCTACCCATTTTGTCTCTACACATCCCTCTATAACTCTTAGAAACCTCCCTTTGGGATGAAGTCATCCCAAGGAAGCCTTTGGGCTCAAATTAAAAAGAGTTACCCGATTTAGAGGTAGTGTCTTCTCTTGTGTTCTTATATTTTATTTTTCTTCTCCAACCCCTAAACTCTTTTTATAAATTTCTTTTGTAAAAAAACCTATATCTTCAATATAATAGGATATTTTTATAAGATGTATTCAATCTAAACTTACACACACCAACATCTAATGGTTAATGAACATACTGTTTTTGTGGATGGATAATTTCTACCTCACAAAATGATGATTGTTCAATATTCTTTTAACACCTTCAAAGGTGGCCATTAAGATGAAACTATATTTATATATGATATATAATATGTTTATTTATTAATTAAGCTTCTGTATTTTTCATTTATAGAATATCTTTATGGTTTCCATTATGGGTAAATGTGATATCTTCATTTTAGGAAGTGTGGACTACCGCCCCCTCAAAGTGATTTGATTCGTTAATACCATATGTGGGACGTATATTGGATTTAATTAATTATATTATGTATGATATTATACTGTAATTATAATATACCTTTATATCATTATGATTCCATTCCATAAAATACGAAATATAAATGAAAGTAGCATTCATGTGCACGTATGGCTTACAGTTTCCATGAACGGTGCATTTCATTTCTTACCTCTAAACGTTGTGTAATATAATAAATGCATCTATATACTGGATATATATGATATATATGATATATACATCATGAATATAACTCTGGATATAATAGATACACTAACAAATTGTAATTATAAATACCATATTTTGACTCAAGTAACAATGATCGTTAAAACGACCATTATTAACGTAAATAATTGAATAGTGTTCATGACATGGTAATAAGTGATATAAAAAGAATAATGAACCTGAAAAAGTGTTTAAGCAAGTAAAAATTAACTCAAGTTTAATATTCAGGAGGTTATAGAACGATCGAGCCAAGTCGAACCCGAGGTATGGGACTTCGTCTCAATCACCTTTCATTGAGGCATATTTTGTTTTATACACAACCTTCTTTTATACTGTGTATAAACCCATTTGACTTTTATGTTTATCCAAAAGGAATCTATTTTATACGAAGCGTTTTAGTAAATGAAAAAAGGGAATGTTTTTGTAATATGTATGCGGTGACAACGACATCTCTGCCACCGTGACCATTATTTGAGTTTCGGCATCCTCTACAAGCCATACCTTTTTTTCTAAAAGAAAAGAAAATACCATGTTTTAATTTTCTTTTATTTTGGTATTGAAAATGGTTTTCATAATGTTTTTATATAAATTTGTTGTATTGATATCTTGTGATTGAATAGTGGAAATTTTATGTTTCTTTTATGCATGTTTTGTGTGATACGATTATGTTATGGTTCTTGGGCATTGTTATGAAGACGGGTGGTTTCATGATAAACTAAGGGAGGGTGAGCCCGATATAGCTCTCCAATGCATTGGGTAATGTGAAGGAGTTAAATGTTAAGGTTTTTTCAATGAGATTTATATAATATATTGTGATGGGTATTTCAAACGTAACCAAGAGTGTTACTCCCTACGTAAGAATGTTATGAATGCCTCAAGTTACCTTTATGTCTAATGATTTCTATGATTTATTCATGATTTGATGAGGTATGTTAAGGTTCTTATGTTTTATGAGTAGAGTATGATTTCATTGATTCTTGTGTATACATGTACTCATGTTTCCTTTCGATATTTTTATATCCCTTACTGAGTTTTTTATGCTCATCCAAAGTTTTTGAAATGTTTTTCACAGGTCAAGGGAAGGGTACATGATATGATGATAGTGTCAAGGAAGTGTCAAGAAAGAATCTATGTTTTATTTTAAATATGTTTCCGTTGATGTGAAAAATGAATATTATCTTTTATGTAACCACATTGTTTAAATTTTGAATGTAATGCAAGTTTTATGATCTAATTCTCTAAAACTCTAAACCTGAAAAGATCCTCAATGTGTAATCTTGTAATAACTCAAGATTATGTAAGGTTTAAGGCTGGGGCCTTATAATAGTAACAACATATATACAATATTAATCATGGATAAAATATAAAATATATTAATCTATAAATTATGGTGATAAAATGAATTTCACGATTCATGTAAAAAGCAATCCACACATATGCTTGAATATTGTCTTAATTTATCATAAAATGTAAGAACGGAATGTAAATATTGATGCATATTTCCAATATATATAGAACATCATATATATTATCATATTAGTCATAATTACCATCTATGAAAAATATATACGATAAATTAAAAACAAATTTTCATGGTGGTGGTAGAGTACATGTAGGCATGAGCGGTGTTATTATATCCATAATGATAGGAGAGTAAGAAGGTTGATATGGTATTATCATCACCAACGTATAATTGTATCATAAATATCATATATAAATATTAAAACTCTTATAATACAAATTCATTAAATATTGTGATGAAAAATGTATAGTATCACTATAGGTATATGGTATGTCATAAGAGCACACGAGTGGTACTTTTTCATCCCATTTGATGGGAAAATGGGTTTATTATGGTTTTTTTATAAGAATAATAAAATTCTCGAAAATTAAAAGTTCTAGATATACTTTTTAATGATAAATATAAGTAATTTATATTATATAAAAATATAAAATAAGGTGATCAGATAACAAAATTACATTTTCATTACAATTCCAAATTTATATCTTTTATAAAAGGATATATGTTTAGGATTTCTGGAACATAATTAACTCTAGAATTCATATGAGCATTTGGATTATAGTAAAAATCTAGATTTTGGATGATCAAGAAAGCTAAAATGGTGTGATGATGTTAATGTATAGGGTAATTTTATAATTGAGTAGAGGGGAACACTTGGAATTTCAAAAAATATTAATATCAATTAATTTGGATATCAATATTTATCAAAATAAATTTTTTTTGAATATAAAATGTGTTTGATTTAATATACTCTCCGATAAAATTGTACTATATTGGATAACATATTAATCATCATATTTTAATTTTAACCTCTCTTCAAATATTTTTACAATTACAATGTTAATGTTTTCTAAACATTATGGGATAATAATGTTACTATAAAATATCAAATGACACATAAAAGCACCATGGTTGTTTTTTTAACCATTTTCAATTCCTATTTCTTGAATTTAAATTTTTCATTAATTATATATCATTTCATAAAATTTTATTTATTCTAAATTTTAATTAATTTAATGTTTACACAATTAATTTCATTTTAAATTAAAAAATTATATTAAAAATAAAATGATTTACAACCTCTATAATACATCATATATTAAATGATAAATCAAGGTAAAATTTACTCAATCAACAAATATCATAATCAATATTTGTTAAACCACAAAAAATAATTTTTATCAAATAAAAAAATACAACATTAATGTTACATAAGTAATAGAACTCGTTATATATTAAAAAAATTTAACTGTAAATTTTAATCATTAATATAATTTTATTATGATAAAAAAATATTATTATATACATCCCTAAATTTATTTTTCCCTATGTTGACACATAAGTTATTTTAAAATCAATTAATGTGAAATTTTGTAACATTCATTGATTTAAATATTATATAAGTCATTTTCTAGAAGATTAATACATTATACTATTAAATTTATCAATGTTGTTGTAAGGGGATAATAAACGTTTCAAAATAGTAATTAATTTGGGAAATTTTGTTTTGGACACTTAATTTTAATCAACATTTTCCATATTTACCATTTTCCAATGTGATATGTTTTACAACGATTTCTATTCATAATGACTAAAAATAAAAGGGCTATGTTTACCAAATTCTAGACTAATAATTATAAATCTGTAATTAATTTTATCTATTCCAATACCTCTAAATTTATTGAATTTATTTAAATGTATATTTTTCACATGAAAAAGAAAATCACTTTTTATGGAAATGAATTTTCTTCTTAAAAAATTATTTTTTATTATCATATCTAAAATAAAAAAGTATCAAATTAATGTAATGATATAGATTGAATGTATAATAAAGGAATTTTGTTTAATATAAATAATTGGTAGTGATATAATTATTCTATTTGGATAATAATAAAATTCAAACAAAATAATTATTTTCAGACAAAGATCTCCATTATTTGAAAAAAAAATTAGTTTCATTTTTAATTATTTAATAATTAATAAATAACTTTATACATATATAAGACAAAAAATTATTAATTTATTTATTCCCATACATAAATTTCTTTTTAATTTCTTGGAAATAATTTTGTATCATAGTTATTCTAAAATCCTTGTTTAGTGTACTGTTTTTTATGAATGAAATTGAGTTTTTTAAAACATATTGTAAAAATATATGGGTGTTAAAATTTTATTTTATTCTAAAGAGTTTAAAGATATAAATTTCATTGAAATTTCATAAAATTTAATTAGTTCCTGAAGATGAAAAATAATTCAAATAATCTCATTTGAATCATAATTATTCTTAATTTTTATATAAAAACTATTTCATTATGAAAAATAATTTTTTTTAAATCATATTTTTTGTATCTTATGAATTATATAAAATAATTTTTTCCACCTATAGTAAGAAAATTTGATAATAAAATTCTTATTTTTAATCATCATTTTCATATTGTTTAAAAATTCCCCATTTATATTTTAGTTTTTATAAATAGTAATCTTGTTAAAAATTATGTCATCACGACAATGTTCAGACATGTCTAAAAAGGATTAAACTATTAAATAATGGTTCATAATAATCCATACACATTCGTATATTTCAATGAATGAGCTTCAATAGACCACCACATTAATATATTCTCTAACATCTCTTTTTTTCATTTTTTGTTAAATACAATTATATTATTTAATGTAAATGAACATTCCAAAACATATATTTCATTCAATTATTATCTATAATATTTATTTAAAGGGTAAAAATATGATAAAAATTGTTAAAAGTATTCCTATTTAATAAAATCCTTTTATATTATGGTAGTGTTTTTTTGTGATGTAGTAATTAAATTATATGCTTTTCCAATATCGACGTAATCCATTTTCATGTAACATAAACATAAAGTAAATAATATTCAAAACATAAAATGATTTATTTTTAGGGTGAGTGGTAGTGTCGTTTTATGTTTTAGAGTTACTATAATATATAATTGGTTTTAAATTCATTATATTACTATTTAATAATAGTAATAATATTTTGTATATTCAAATTATATGAGTAGTCTTAAAAATAGTTTTAAACGTATATCTCAAAAATTTTAACCACATATGTGGAAATCCAAAGACATGGTCCAAATGAAAATATATTAACAATAAATTATGACATGTAGAACATACATTGTGAGGAAATTCACAAATAATTCCAAAAATAAAATAATAGGATATCTAAAGATGGGTCATAGAAACCATTATACAATGAAATGATACAGATCAATTGATTTCCTATAGAATAATGATAATGAAAAGTGCAGGTATATCTAGTGAGAAAGGTGTACATTCCCATAAAGTAACCCCAAACTTCACCCATAATGAACCTAATGTTTACAAAAAAAAGTCAGTGCATTCAGAAAAAAATTACAATTAACTCCAGTAATTAAGATTTTGAATACATTTTAACATAATTCATTCCATATTCAAAAAAGATATAATTTAAAACAGTTCCCCAATATAGTATAATTTCATGATTAAAAATTGTAGCAAAATCCAAGCATATAAACGACCGTTATTGGTGACCCTATCCTAAAATCCTCAAATATTCTATAAAAAATTAAAATATTGGAATAAAAATATCCTTGATCATATATATAATATTAAATACCAAAGCACTATTAAAAAATTCAATGTTCCAAATCATTAATGAATCCAAAAAAAGTAAGGAGCCAAATCACATTTCCAGGATGTATAATGAATAGAAACTCACATATAAAAATACATGTTCTTTTATATAGCCTACACTAGATATAATCATTAACATACCCAACTAAGTTCCCAAAAAACCATACATGAATTAAATCATACAATTTAATTAATCATTTTAGATCATAAGATCCAATTTATGAAATTTGGTATCAACAATATTAAATCCATATTAAATGATATTTTGTGTTGAATAATCGATAATTTAATGATTTGAAATTTATAATATTATGATATTATCCCATTTAAATGGGTTATTTTAATAAATGATAATAATTTTCCACTTTTTGTTTAATTTTCTTTTTATTGTAAAGTTTATGACCCCAAAGGTTTACAAACACCATTCCCAATAATAATTTATATAGTAAACAAGGGGGTAAAACTAAGAGATAAGGGTTCAAAAAGCACCTCAACATTTCTCAAAATTACTTTTTGAGCATATATTGGCATATATTTACCATATAAATAAATACATCATGTTTTACCTCTATATTTTGAACATTAAATTTTATATATTTAATAGATGGTGTTAATCAAAGTCTTCCGCTCTCCTCCTCTATAATTAGAAACCACCCCACCTCTCTTCATCTATATTCATGATCTATGTAGAACAACCATGATCTGACCAAGTAACATCACAAAATTACTCCATACATTATTAATTTCCTTGTATCATAATATGTCCATTCTTGACGTATGTGATGTATTTGAATCTAGGTTCCTCCAAGAGGATGTAATCATTTATAGCGAACATTTTAATTTTAATTATTCATCTATATCATTATATTTTATCCACAATAGTCCAATATATTATTATAAATATATATTAAGTATTTATACAATATTAAATTACTAGAATAAGAGTATTCATCTTTATTTCAATCAAATGACTAGTGAAACTAACATTCATGCATTCATGTGAAATACTTCTTTATGAACCGTTGTACTACGTTTCACATAACCAATAGTGGATAATGGTTTTTTTATGATGGATTATATTTAAATATATAATATATTCATGAAATTATTAATATTAATAAATATAGTATATCATGTATCTTCTTACCATATCAATCCATAAAAACTGAAGCACTTAAATGTGTACATAGAAACATACATCCCTATATAGTGAAAGAAAACGTTTTTCAATACTACCTCTCCATGATGGAAATGGGAAGGGATTTAGTGAATTTATTTTATTAATTTAATTAGAAAAATATCCTTGAAAATTAATATAATTTTTCTTTATTTACTTATCTTCCAAAAAAAATTAAAAAAAGAACTCATCTGTATGTGTAGAATCTTACCTCGTGAGTTGATATGTTGGTTATGATTACCCATCCTATTTTATAGATCCTAAAATGAACATGAAATAAAAAATTATATTCATATCATGAATAATATTAAATATAAAATGTAATGAATAAATATTTTTCCATATTCAGCATACAAACGTTATTTATCAATTATAAACCATATATTCTCAAAATACATGATGTGGAAGGAACTGATTATGTAATAATGAAATACATTATAAAAAATTAAAAAAATCTGGTATTGTGAAATGAAAATTATTATAAATAATTCAAACCACTTTAGAATTTGAAAATAATTATAATTAAATTGGATTTAAATGATGTAGATAGATATTATATTCTTAAGGGTTTCATGACTCAATATTATTTCATTGGGTAATACATATAAATCATTGAATATATTATTTACAAGATTATGTTTCAAATGTATTTTAATTTTATTATGTCATATTTACAATTCTTTTATTGGGTGTTAACTTTTTCTGGGAAAAACACTTCACAGATTAATAATCACATTAATGATGTGATATTTAAAAGATTAATTTATGTCCAAATTGTATAATTGATACTTGTCTCATATTATAAATGTAATACTTTATATTAGTCTTACATGTTTCCTATTGACATATTAAATTATGAATTACTCTTTTACAAACATAATCATGGATTCTTTCATGTAATAACTTTTATGGGATATTAACATAAAGGTTATAAACATTTCAATAGTTTTAATTGTTTTAAAATTAAATATTTTATACATAATTCATGTAATACAGAATGTTTAATCTTAAATGGATACTAAATTAACCATTAACATGTAATCACATATTTTTTAAAATTAATTATTTTTTAATTTAATTTTGTTGTATTTCTTTTATTAATATAATTTTGATTCAGGAGTTACCTATTTTATAAGGGTTTATACTCTAAAATGAAATTCAATTAGAAGTTTCTTAATTAATTAAACATTATTAATTTATATATTTATTATAATAACTTGTAAAATATAATATCAAGAATCTATTAATACACATGTTATTTTATATTCTCTTTATGTTCATTTAATAAAATGAGTTTTATTTTAAAAGTAAAATCATGAACCATTCTGTCTAAATAGATCCCCTTGATCCCAAATTGATGGAGGGGATATAGTAAACCCTATGGTTATTCTTCCAGTATTCCTGGAGATAGTCACCATAACCAAAGACATAGTCATATAGACAACTCTGATGATTTACCCTCTAGGAGAAACATAAAAAAGATGAAAATAATGGACATTTAACTATATATTATTTCTCATTAAGATAAAAAGGATCCCATGTATAGTACCATAAAATACATCCCAAACACATTCAATTTAATATGAAATTACAAGTACTAATAGAGAAAACAATTTTAGTGAGAATGATGCCCAAAAACCTCCCAAAAACCACGACGCTTTTAATATCTTTCCCAATTTATATCTTGTATTTAAAAAATTCCAAAAAAATTATATATATGATGGGTGAGAATAACATGTATAAATTGTAGGATCCTCCATGGGGCCTCTCTTGTAAATGATACATAATAAATCCTAAATCCCAATGAACAACCAGTTAATCTAACAAATCACATATACATATATTCAATTTATCAAACCTCGCCATGACTATTACTCACCTAGTAAAATGTTCATGATTTTATATATTATAGTAATGAATGAAAAAGGGTATCCTCAAACATCTTCCTCACTAGGTTTCTCCTCCCCTCCAACATTGCATGTTCGGAAACATCCCTCTTTAAAGGTAGATATCATGTAATCAATTGGTATAAAAATCAAAACAAGAATATTGTTTAATACATAACTTCTTTATCCCATTAGAAATACCAATATAATTTCCTTGTAGTTTTCATGATCCACTATAGATCATATTTTGTGTAATATACATCCTGAGTTGTACCTCAATCTATCACATCCCATTAACCAAATAATTACCTAGAGACTTTGTATAACAAACTTGTCACTCTTATAATAACCATTAGATATTATATAAAAAAATACATGTTTTAAAATAATCAAAATCCATTAAATCTCATTACAAAAATATATGGGGACTTTCAAAACCATGTATGTTAACATAGAATACTACCAAAGGAAGGAAGATTGCATGTGGGGGGGTATTCGGCCATGAATCCTCACTATAGAGACGTTAGGGAAAAATCCCTCACAATGTCTCTGGGGTGTGAGTCTCCCTACCAATAAAAGTGGGGTATAGTATGAAATAAAAAAATTATAGGATATGGCATAGATCACAACTACAATTTAGAAAACAACATAGTCCTAGGCTCAACTACTGTAATCATCACTAGGACATCGAGGTGCCACTTCATGGTACTATATATCCAATAGGAACACATGAATTCAATTAGGTATAATAAATTATATCCTTATTTTTAAACATAAATCCGTATTTTTATTTATCAAGTAGCCTTTAATTAATTTCTTATCAATATATTTCATTAACCATCAAATCATTTTCAATTAACTCGAAATATAAACCAAACTAGTCAACAACATCTACAGATAATTATTACAATTTACATTATATAAATACTTTTATATATGGTTATATAATAAAATAAACATTATCACTAAAATTATATAATTCCTTTTACTCTATGAAAACATACAAAGCTTCTATCATGATATTAATAACCAATCACAACCAGCTACATCAATTTGAGGGGCATGAAATCTTGATTAAAAACTAAACTAGACTATCCACACATTAAAACTATTCATAAAAAATAAATAATCTTAATTTTACCACATTTATGGTAAATACCAGACTCAAACCATCCAATCAATTATATAACATCCCCAATTCCATCATCAATATCCTCGTACACCCCTCCTCAACATGATTCATCAACTTCCACAACATCTGGGCCACCCATCCAAAATATTAATTGCCATTCTAGTATCACCACACATACAATAAAATTACTAAAATATTTTTAACATCACAAGATATAATGACAAAACACATTTAATAGAAAAATTTTAAATAATATAATTAATTTATCCATTATATTAAAATGTTCATTCATATCCCTAAGCCCAAGACATTCACCCTTATCAACAATCCCATGTAATTATTTATTTAAATTTTTTATAAGAATTTATTTATGTTTCATCAAAACTATAAATAAAAAATTCATTAAAATTATTTTAATTGTGTTATAAAAAAAATTATAAAAAAATAATGGTCATTAGACAATCCACCAACACATATAATAACATATTATAACTAATATTGATAAAATAATCTATTTTTGAAATAAAATTACAAGAAATATAATATTTATTTAACATCCCTCTTAATCAAATCATTATCGAGCAAGATATATTATTTTTTTATTTATGATATTCACCATTTTCATCTATTAGATATACTAATGAATGGATTAACAAATATGATAACATGAATAACAAAGAAATAATACTCTCTAGTCAATCTAAATCCAAATTGTTATCATTGTTTAAAACAATAACATTTGATCACTACAAATAAATTCCAAATTATTCTTAAATACATATAAACATTTTGTATGAAAGTTTTCATTTTTTCCAATGAGCTATAACACGGAATATATTATATTTCAGGTAAATATATATGAGAAGTAACAAATACCCTATGAAAAAAACTAACATTCTTGCAATGTAAATGAAATGTAAAAGTGGATCATTGATCACATCTTTAATAAGCTAACTATGACATTTAATGGAAATCAGGTTATGAATTCCCTATATAAAATTAATTTAAACTCTATATAAATGGTGGTGTAAAAAATAAATAGAATGTAATATGGGATGGGGGAAAATAATATTAATCGGAGAAGTTGTAATTTTAAACTAATATAGACCAAAAATCTAACACCACATATTAATCATTAAAATTTTCTGTGTTAGTTCTGATCGAATGGGGGGTTTAAAGAGTTTATAAATGATCCTTGAGGTACATAGGGTATTATATAGTGTTTTGTTAAAAATGTGAGTATAGAGGTCTTGGGGGTTTTTATATGCTCATATATTTTATGAGTAGAGAGACATAAATATACTAAAATATCATAAACCATGAATATTGTGATGTAGTTGGAGGAGAACATGTTGCATCCACATGATTGGAAACTACATCCATGATCGAAGGATTAAACCATTGTTCAATTCCAATTTTTTAGGGGGTGGGGGAACCATCCAGATATAGGACATGTCATAGTCTCCCAAGATTGTTATGTATCCTCCAAAAATTTAATGGCACAATACCCATCACTCCATGCCATAGCACTCAATGCCAATGAAATCTAAGAGCTACACCTAACTAAAATATGATAACATTTCCTAAAAGAGGAATCACAACTGTTTTTCCTCATTCAAGCCATTGTATTTTTAAATGTTGATATCAAAGCACATGATTTTATCTTTTATCATATAGAAAGGATCTAAAAACATTATTGGTTCAAATTTCATTGAGACCTTCGATTTTCAACATTTACCCATAGAAATCTTAAAAACCCACTCTTGGAAACAATATAACATCAATCACAAAATGGAATGGTATTCTCAGATTCATATCATTAAATTAAATACCTATAAAAACATTTTAATTAAAATATATTTAAAACACTTTTGATGAGATTTAATGAATATATAGGATTGAACAACCACCCCTTGAGAGACCATTCAATAATTTCAATATCATAGGAGTCTAACTACCTCAAATAAAGGAAACAAGAAGAAAGCCAGACAACCAAAAAATCCATATCTTGAATACTCTCCCATGGAAAAACATCTGTATATAGTATTTACAATATATTCTATAAGTGATAACCATATCATAATCCAAGTTAATAAGTCCTAAAAAATGAGAAATGATGCATTATAATAGATATTCAACAATATTCTCAAGATACTAAGACCATATCTATAAATTACATTACAATATACCATCCTATAAACCTCTATATCACCATACATCATAATCTCATGGAAAAGAATTCATGTGTAAAACCCTCTTATTGTGGTCATGGATCACCACATACCACTCCTCAAAGGTCACATCATTGTGAACATTTATCATTTCCATTCAATGACACTAGTGTATTTATGATGATAATGGGGGATAATATGACATATTAAAGACATAATGAATTTGGTTTATATATGGTGTAAGTTATATTTGATGCTCCATGATAGCAACATGACAAAACATCTCAAAAAGCCCAAAAATACTGAGACATATCATTCCATCATGAACAATCCTTTACTGGCCATGATGAATAGTCACATTAATAAATACAAAATATCTATTGTAAAACTATAGAGGACGCCTCCAATGATAAAAAAGGATTTATATTGGTATGTCACAAACATAGTGATGTTCGATGTAATATCACACATTTTACTATAATGTATAGTTATTTTTTCATGTTATATGTTTTTAGGTACTATTTTTCATAGAGATTGTGGAAAAGCCCTTAATTGGGTTAGGATGTATTGTGGATGAAGGAGGTATGAGTTATATAGCATAGGTGAAGGCAAATTATATCCCATGTAATTTGAATGAATAATGTCTATTCATTAAATGACATTTAATGACCTATAAGTCAAGTTCATGGTGTGTAATTGTTTTTTTTACAATGGAGGAAGACTCTCAAATTTTTGTGACATTTAAATCATTTACACATCCTGTAAATACTCAAGGTAGTTTTTCAGAAATATTCAGTAATGCATAGTTATTTTAGACAAAAACATCACCCTCTACTCTCACATCTAAATGATATTCCATGGATGTCTAAAGATTGGATTTTCTCCAAATTTGTGATCCAGACATTATTTATTCCATCTACAGTCTCATTGGATAAACACCAGTATGTTTTAAATTCCACTAGTGTCATTAATAATTATTATGTATATCTATTATGATATTTATGTTGAATATATTATTCCTAATTTCATGGGTTTTCATTCATTATTCGTTATTATTCCAATATAGAATAAATTAAAAGATACTATTAAAATGACTACTACTATGTGTATATCATATGATATATATACCTTTCACCGGAGGTTTGGTGATCTATATTCATAGTTTTGGTTGTTCCATAGACACAAAATATCACAATTACACTAATAATTAATTGAATGTCTTTATTAAATGACATGTGGAATGTTAGGGCCTCCAAATAGATAAATGGACTTTTTTGGAGGATGTCGCACCAACCAAGGCCCCCCATTGGGTGAGACATTATAAATTCCATTTTTTATGTCCCCCATGGGATTTTTGTGATAATTTATTATTATAGGAAGATTTTATAATGTGTGAAAATTGAATTTAGATATTACTTGAAGGTTTGATTCCCTTCAAAAGTGATGAAATTTTATTTAGAAAATAATTTATATGGATTTATACCTTTTTTGGGAAATGATTTGGAAAAAGCATGATATGTGAATGATACTGAATTAATAAATTAAATGATATTATTTGTGGATAATGGAAGTGGATTCATTAATTGATGTACATTGGATTCAAATTTCATTAATATGATGGATGTCTGTCCTATGGTTCTTATTTCTAGTAGTGGATTCCATTGAACTACTAACTTTAGTTTCTTGATTTTTAATGTTTCCCCGAGGCTTACTGACTCATGGATCTATATTTAATGGACTCATAGTGGACACATGTAAATGAAATTCTACTTGGATTACAAAAGTGACTTTACCAAGATAAAATTGTTATGATCTTGATATTATATGTGCATTCACTAGTCATATATTCTTTTGATCTGACCGTTCTTGGTCAGACATGTGTTATTTAACGAAAAGACCATTTGAAATGACATGATTATTATGATAGGTCATGATGTGTGATATACCAATGGTTAAATGGCGTGACCATGGATTTTATTCAATGTTTACATTTATATATTTAATGGGTATTTGATTTAATTTGATCAATATAAAAATATGGTTTTTTAATTCTTCATTATGACTTCCCCTATTATGGGAGTCCAGATATTTTTTTCATGGATCTTCTAATGGATTGAAATTTTTAATTTTGTTATATCACATATGATTTGACAAAATGTTTTAATTTCTTCTGTATATTTGATATATATTGAATTAAACTTTTGTTTTTTATTGCACATCATGGATTTTTTAAAGAATGCATTGGTGGTGGACAATTATGTGTTATCTACCACCATATTTAGGCAGCCAATGGGTACCCAAAAAGACTATATGGATGTAAGTAGGGACCGTGAAAAGCGCCCATATTATGAGGCATGACCTATTCTATGGTTTTTAGTAGGGGAGCACAAGACCGACCTGAGGATAATGATGCTAGGTGGGATATTTCTTTTGGGTCATTTTGTTATTTTTATACATGTATTTTAATAGTATATATATATATATATTTATTATATTTTTCAAAGTCATTAAAAGATCATCATTTTACATAAGAGATTACTTCTATAATTTTTATATATTTTTTCATTGATATTTATCATATATCTAGTACTATGTTATTATATATACATTCTATTGTTGATTTTTATTGTCATTACAATATATTACAATATTAAATGATGTAATAATCTCCTAAAAAGGTACCATCGGCCCTCGATAGTAGTCTGAAACAATAGGAATTTAGGGAGATGCACTTGAGGCCATGTTTCCCCGCAATGTGGGTTACCATTTATTGGAATTTTGTCCAGACCATGACAAAGAGGTATAAATGAATTAAATTTCTAGTTGATATACAATTTTTTACTAATATATAGGTATTAGGGATGAAATGTGATTCGGTTATGTGTTCAACCTGAGTGTAGCTAACCCACATATAGGAAATATCCAAATATTGAAGAACAAAACAAATATTCCTTTTTCATATTACAGTTGATTTTATTGCACCATTGGTTTATTCACAATTGTGGTAATGTCGATTATCATTATATTTTTATCTATTACCTGTTGAGATGATTGTATGAATCTTATGCATTTTTTTAGGAACCTTATTTTATTAACAAGAAATATATTATAACATTCTATATAAAATATATTTCATAATTTCAAAATATTGTGATATGTGGCTTGTTTGATATAACAATTATTTTAAAGATGTCTATGTTGATAATATAGGATCACAGTTGGTTAATAGACTCATTTTTGTAACCTGAATAGTGTTATGCTACATAGGCTATAGAAAGAACCCCATGCAATCAATTATTGAATTATTTTAATGGATAATTATCTCCATTAATTGGAATATTTATGTTTTGTATTTAGTTGAATCCATATTTTAGTTCATGACTTGTATGGACCCTTAGGGATTTGATGTGGGGAACCAATTTGTTCATCCATTTAAAAAAATTATGGTATAAATGGGAAATCAAATGAAACTTATTCACTAACAATAGAGAAATGGACATTGGTTGAGCTATATAGTATCTAGTATGTTGTGTCTCTAGTGATATTTGTGAATATTTCTTTTTCTCCAAGACTTACATATAGGATCAAGTATATGGGCGATCGAATTATAGGATGGTTTTTTCTTGTCCTAATCTTATAGATATCACCCTTTTGTGGTTGATTATTTCCGAGGTGTTTGTCAAAAATACTATAGACGTGCCAAAAAAACATAAAACTGTATTCCATTATGGTGGTCAAGCCCATACATCATAGGTTATTTTCAATGAGATGCCACTATATCATCCTATCCTTCCAATTTTGGAACATGTGATATTACCATTCATAGGTGGTGAGTCGTAGTTCATGGAGATATATCAATGCCATATGAATACTTTTCAAGGAGCGACATATCTCACCATATTTATGGATGTGTTGACGTGTATGTTCCAACAACAGAATCCTCATACATTTATAAGTGATGGAGGTATAAAGAATATTGATTTGTGGATTACGTCTATGTTATTGATAATCATGAATCGTGAGAAACCTCATGAAATGATAGTAAATGTAACAAATTTTATTCAATATGGAATAGATAATCAATAGTTAACTATTTTAAACATGAGTAACCTGATGTGATATATGGATTGTGGTGATTTGTAAACTAGTTTTATGGATAAATATAACTCAAGACTATGAGTGTTGATTGGTCCATTGATATATTGTTTCTATAGAATATCGTGATTAATTTTATTGAGTAATCATCATTCTTTATAGAGATGAAATGTTTTGTGTGTATATATCTCATTGATGAGTTATCAAGGGGAGATTCTTTATGGAAGGCCTTAATAATCTCACTCGATCTTAAGTCAATGTGTTCATGTTGAAAACTATTAATGATATTGTAAATCGTGCACCAATTATATAATGGATCCTAACGGAAGATGACATTAAATAGTAGTGCAGTAAATCATCTCAACCCAGTGTTTCATGCAACAGTGGTAGGATGCCATTTTTTAGTCTTTTAGTGAGATGAGTACCATCCAGGATGTATGTGATCATAGTGATGATTTTTTCCATTAGTGTGGAATAAATAGATACATGAGGAATTAGTTTGCTCAAGAGGCAGTTGAGTGTCAATCTTGTGGTAGGATGGGCCACATATAATGTTTTTATAGGACAATCCCTCTAGAATTTAGTGGAAGGTGGTCAACACCATCTTCAGTATAAGGAGCATGATATAATGATTTAACACTAGTTAAGAGATGGAGCAGTACCTAACAGTTCGGCTGAGGTGGTGGTTTTGGCCACGGAATCATGGAACTAGTTTAACCTAGAATACCTAGTGAGCCTACCCAAGGTATAATGGTTTTGTCACTAGGACATATTTCATGCATGAAAATATTTGTACGACCAACCCTCAGGAACAATGGGATGGGTCATATATGGTGAGTCGTATGATTTTAATATAATCTATTCAAGTATATGTTCTTTTTTATATTGTTCAATCAAATAGTTTCATATCATTACATCTGGTGGAGATAATTGTGCTTTAAGTTATATTTTATGATTTTATGATGTTTTGTGTCACTCTAATGGATGTTATAACATATGTTGTACACGAGTGTAGGGAGTACCCCCTTATGATTGGTTGGTGTTGCCTCATATGGTAGGTTTTATTCATCTATATTATTAGGTAAGAAATCATACTCAAGATGGAAGGGATAGATTCCCATTGATATAATTTTTTTAATATAAGGGTTCTTTCACATTTCCATAGGTTGGAGTTATTATTAATAATGGTGGATGGGATGTACAGTAGATCCGGGATGTAACAGAGCATCGTGGGAAATGAAAGTGGAAAACAAATATTTCTATTTGATATATATTTTATTGGAGATAATGTTAGGATGATTTCCATAAAATGGTTGATCATTTCGTTGGATTTTTTCAATAATACAATTCCATTTTACCTCATTATAATGATATAGAGTTCTATATTGTTCTAGTTCCAGCAGCTTCACTAATATAAATTCCTCCATACATTATAGATACTATAATTCTTCATGGTATAAATTGGAATCTATAGGACATGTAAAAAATAATTTTAATATAGAACATATTTTTATATGGGATTTGTGAGTTATTTTTTCAAAAAAAAGGAGGATGGTACCCTAAGGATATATTTAGACTGTACATAATTGAACTAGTTAATGGTAAAAACATATATTCATTTCTATGGATATGTAAAAATTATGATCAACTCCACAGATCTAGAGTTTTCCAAAATATTGATTTTATATTGGTTTGCTATTAGGATTATGTAGTACCTTTAAGAATAACTCATAAATAAATTTTTTTCCTGTATGTTCTACAAGACTGCCTTGTAATGTAGATTAGTATCACGAATGTGCCAAAAATTTCCATGGCATAGGTGAACTGAGTTTTCCATCATATATGGATTCATTTTTTGGTGGATTTAATGGATGTTATATTGTTGTACTATAATAATTTAATTGAAAATTTCATGAATCATGGGATCTTATTTGATATAGTGAGAGAGAATCATCTATATGATAATATCACAAATTGAATCATATGGATGGATGAGATTCACTATCTTGGTCATATTATCATAGATATAGGAGTATTTGTTAACCCATAAATGTGGAGATATATATTTTCCTAGGATTACACTGTGAATATATTTTACATGTATAGTTTCATGGTCATATTTTTATATTAAAGGTATTTCATAGGCGAATTTTCACACATATTAGATCCTTTGATGAGGTTGGATAATAATGTTATTATGGGTTTCTTCTCAAATACATGTGAGACTACCATGGAAGAGATGAATGGGATTTTGAATTCAGTGTCAGTCATGATTCTGACATATCATGGAAGTAGATACACATTGTATTGGGATTCATCTTATATTGGTCTTGGAGAAGTTATGATGGAGAGAGATAAATTCGTCGCATATGAGTCAAATCAATTTTGGTCACATGAGCTAAATTACCAAACCAAAAGTCATCAGGAGGGTATTTATTTTCTTATTTGGTTCTTTTTATAACAATATATATGAGCATATTATGTTGATTTTTGAACAAAAGAAATAAGAATAATTTATATATTTACACCTCATGAACTAGATCATTGGTAGTGAATGTTTGTCAAGTTTTAAAAGTCTTTTGACATTGATATTTCTTATATGATAGGAAATGGTAATGTAGTTGCTGATGCGGGTTGTATGATGACTCAGATATAGGAATATCAAGAGTCTATAAGCAAGTGGTAGATTATATAATTTTTTAATGATTCACATTGAGGTGAAGGATATTTAGGGATAGATTTGTCTATAATCAATAGATGTGACCTCTACCATTTTCGAATAGTGTATGGATGTCTATGTATTTGAATTAAAAGTGGCTAGTTCTATGGGTGAGTGGGGCAGGCAAGGAACCACAACCTAATTATAATATATGATAGGAATAAATCCTACATATTAATTGATGATTATATGGTCTAGTGGACATATGCATGGAGCTGATGTTTGAGTATTAGACAATAACATGGGAAGTGCATCAAGAAATTACCAATATGTATTGATATTTATGTCGATAGTATTAGTGGTTTAGGGACCCGACATGATGTGGTTTGTTTTGTTAAATGGACATCCACCTTTCATCGGGTGAAAAAAAATCAGAAACCACTTTGATTTTTTAAAATTTTTAAATTCCCTAGTTAAAATGGTATGATTTTGTACTGGATTTCTTATCTAGTCTTCCATGGTGTCCTCAAGGAAGTGAATTTTTATTGATTTTTTGGTGGCTCACAATTGTTTATCAGTACCTGTTGATCAAGAGGGGATTTTTATTAGATGATCATGGGATGTTTTATATCTTTATGATAGTATGAATTCTTGGGGTTCCATAAACTGTTTAATTGTGTAGATATGTCGAGTTTACATTTATTTTTTCTTAGATATTTTATAGAAATTTGGGTTGAAAAGTTCCCTTAATCACAACATTCAACCCATAAACTAATGGATATTAAGAGAATATGATTTATTCTCTTAAGGATATGTTGTGATAATGTGTCTTGAGTCCAAGGGGTCCTAGGGGATACATATTCCCCTGTTTGAGTATCCCCACTATAACAACTATCTGGAGTCTATTGAGATGGAACCTTAATAGGATTTGTATAGTTTAACATACTGATCACCCCTTTAATTTTTAGATGTAAGTGATATAGCTTTACTAAGATAACATCTCATGTATTATAATTCCGAGTAGGTCCAGTTGATCATAAATTAGATGGATATAGAAAATTATTGATAGAAATATTATTTCAATCTCCATCTAGGACCCCTATAGTTTGAGGTGGTGATCGTGTTTTTTTATAAATCTCAATTGGGATATAAGGTAGAAATATTAATAGGAATTGTATGATTTCACCATTATATATGGGATGATTGGTATTATAGAAAATGTAGGGTCAATATCCAACATTTTTTTGTTACCTCATAGTAATCAGGCATTGAATAAAAATAGGGAAATGAATTTGGAGACATGACAGGGTGAGTCTCACATATACAGTTAGTCATTCCAATCCATGTATCTCAGCTACACAATTATCATTCATACCCGTATCACATACTATAGCTTGAAGATGCTATGAAATTGTTAGTATCATTTTTTGAGTAGCATCATGTCTGTGTTCTTAATGAGATAAAAAAGTTTCTTTGAGTCTATTTAGTTCGTCTATAATAGGTTCTATGATAGTACAACCATTTATTGGATAAGACATAAGAGAATGTGGCTGATGAATGTGGTCAGTGGATGATGGTTTTATCTATCTTGTATGTATATTTTGATCTTTTTAAACAATTTTTTACAGTCTTTTTTATATTAAACCCTATCCATGGGCATGTGGGTCAGTTTTGTAGTTTTTGGAAAAGAATATGAAAAAGGGTTGTAGGCCATATATAGTCAAATTTCATGTTGTGTAATTGAAAATCACAATGTTTCTTCATTACAAGATGTGTAATGACCTGGGCAGCCTAGTTCGTGATATCAAAATTGATTTTACCACGGTAAAAGTCCTTGATATTTGGACAATGTGTAATGAATTTACATGCTGCATAAATTCCCAATGATATTTTATAAATATTCGAGGTATGAAATATATTTTACAAAGAATATCATCAACCTCACCTAACTCATGAACTGAAGCACCAACAAAATCCAACAGATGTTCTTATCTTCTAGTTCAGGATCTGGAAACCATTTCTTCTGCCATCATTCTCATTATAACATTACTGGTAACTTCTTCAATCATCTTGTGTCATTCTTCATTTTCGATGGTATAAAATAATCTACTAAATTTCATGATAATATTTCATATAAAAAGGTTTTTCATCTTTTCTTTATTTTTAATTTCATTTAGATAATATAATAATCTCATACTAGATGTTTTTTACACAACATGTATAAATTATTCGGCCTCTACATTTCCCACAGGTTATTTTAGTTTATATACCTAGTAGTTTTTGTGTTACACACAAAAAAATTCAGAGGATCCAAAACAATTAATTTAATGACTGAATTAATTTATTTGTATCCCATTATAGATTCCAACTAGAACCATTGTCCTTGATGGGAATTTTTATCCAAACCTTTTCTACTCCTTGGGTGAGAATTGTACTTTCCATTCTTTAAACAATAAAAAGGGTGCATCTGAAATGTCCTACTTAGAGGAATCATTTATAATAATAATGAGTTTTCAATTGAAATGTTAATAGAATATTTTTCTTTTCCATGTGATTGGAAGGTATTTATTGTTTTAATTGTTGAAAATAATTTTATAAATTTTATAAAAGTGAATAATTATACTCATGATATGTGAGGGACATTGAATTGATTAATGTTTTTAACTAATTGAAGGATAATAGTAGTGGATGCCTTAGTTTAGATTCCCTAGATGTGGATCTTATAAATTAAATTAATGTTTCCCTGATGGATTTTATTTAAAATTGTGGATTTCAAAGACATGTTTCCTTTATTGGTATTGATTTTGGATGATTCCTTGGCCATTGCTACCCCAAGGATCTGAATTTCATGGACTCATAGAAGACATGTACTATTGAAATTCTACATTGACACCACCAAGACATTAACCGAATTTCCATATAGATTCTCTTAGGATTTATGTTGATGCCTTGGTAATTTATAAATTGGATCCAACCCTTCACGACATTCCACAAGTGAATACATGGAAATGCCATTTTAGATGTCTTCACTATATAGTTATATCATGATTTACGATAAGAACATGGTTATATGAAATATCCATATGTTTTTATAAATACTGATAAACATATCATGTGTATCATATTACCTTTGAATGACTATATTGGGTAGATTTTCGGTTCTATTTTACCACTACCCTTGTTTAGGGAGACCATACATTATTTACTAGGACACTTCTATTCGAAGAAGGATTTGATTTAATAGTATCACAAAGTTGTTGGTTATATTGTTTCATGTATTCTTTATCAATGAAATATATTTCACACCACTTTATCTTGTACATCACAATGTGTATTTGTTATTGAAATGATTGGTGGTGACCTACACATTAAAATTAGAAACCATGTTCGGGCCACTATTGGGTACACGAATAGCCTATATGGATATAAGTAGGGAATATGTAAATTAACCATAATATTATTCTTCATCTGTTCCAATCTTAGGAGTATAAGAGAACATGATAGATCATGGGATCGAGATTCTATTTGGGATAGTTCTTATTAATCTATTGTTGTTTTGATACATGTATTATAAATATTTCATTATACCTATCTTGAATTCATAAAATGGACTTCGTGTGATAATCATTTTTATATTAGATTCCATATGGAATTATATATATTATTGTCTTATATGTTTTTCTCCCTTATACTAATCAGTTATTATATAATCTTAAACTATTGATTTTTATTTTTATTACACTATGTTAGACTCTGACATGAGGTAATAGTCTCAGTATGAAAATCCCCTAGGCCCTTGTAGCTTGTCTGAATCTTTTATTGTTTTAGGAGATTTGTTTGAGGCCACATGACCCACAATCTGTGGGCACCATTCAGTGTAATTTGGTTTGGGATGTTACATTCATCCTCACACCATCCAACAAATGGTTTTTCTAAATAAAATCTATTTCTCTAGAACAATAAAAAAATACCTATGATAGGGATCCTCCTCCCAAAAACATTGAATGTACGATCAATTGTGAAAAACATCCTCTTCTTGTATCATTTCCCATATCATAAATTATTGTTGATATATTCTCCACTACACTTATGGAATCCATATATTCATGTATAGTATCAAAATATGTCCACCATTTGTGTAAAATAGCTAAAACATTAACCATTCATTGTGAATTTGTAGTCCTTTCATTGTAATTTTTTAAGAATTACAACAACCATAAATGTATCAGGTTTTGGTAATGATGTCGGAAGACATACAAGAAACTATTATAATTGATAATCACCTAAAATTATCAATGATGAGGTAATTTCTTCCCTACATTGTAATATAAAACAACTACAAACATCAAAAAATGAGTGAAATTTTATTCTCATGTGGAAGTTACTATCAAAACACATAAAAAGTAATTGATATTTATTCTTTAAAAAAATCTAAATCTATCTTGGAAAGAATTATATAATGCAATATTTTGAACTCCATATTTTATTAGATAGAGACTGTATTGCGGACCAATATCTTTATTAGGTACTCAAAAGCTAATAGACACGTGTCATTCTTGTGGAAATCCTACTTCCTTTTAGTCAATTAAATCAATGTAGTCAAATCCAGAAATAAATTGGTTATGAACCTCCAATAATATCCTGATAGTAAAAGAAAAATATATAACTATATTCCTATATAATAGTAGTAATAAATATCCACAAATAAATTTCATCAATATACGAAAAAATACTACCTATTATAATATTAGATGACCCATGAATAGAACTTCACAATTCTAGTACTAACTCATAAACAAAATCTGAAAACACTAGTGGTGATGAATAAATTCTAAAATGTAACACATATGTTGAATGGCATGGGATATTATTAATTTATATTATTTGTATTAATTAAAATTAATTAATGTAATTCATAACATAGAGTACAAAATTAATTCATGGGATACATGATACATCATCTTATCTTGCGTTAGAAGAATCACTACGATTTAAAAACCATTATATGTTAATATTTTATAAATCTGACCCTAATAACCTAGATGTTATGAATAATCATATTAATATTAATTAATATTTTATAGAATATTATATATGATGATTTTATTTAAATAAAACATATTGATATAAAATATTTAGTTTTTAAATAATGCATTAATATGTTTTGAAATTGTTATTTCCATAAAAAATATTAATTTTATATTGGTATTTTAATTTTAATAAAATTATATTATAAAAAAGTTTTAAAATTAATTTGATAATATGAACATCATATTTTAAATGTAAATGTATATTTTATATTAGGATGAATTATTTGTGATGTTCGGAAAATATTCATTTTAAAGGAATACCGATAAATAATAAATTTTAATTTTTAACCATATTTTTTTATGTTATTTATAAACATAAACTATTTTTTTAATTGTATTTTTAGATGAAATATTTAAATAATAAATCATTTAATCCAATTTAGTCTTTTTTAATAACTTTTATATTGTAATCTGATATAAAAAATGGTAATCTTCTAATCATTTTCACATTGAAAACTCACATTCACGTCATTGGTGTGTTATTACTTTGAAATTAATATCTTCCATAATGAGAATGGAATTAGGAAAAATGGATTTCAAATTTTGAATAATAATTATATATTATTAAAAATCTGTTCAACTTATTTTTTTCACAAAATTAATATTTAATGCATGAAAAATTAATTATTGTGGTTAATGTAAAAACAAGATTATCTTGATGATAATATAAATAGATATTTTTAAAAACAACCTATAATAATGTGAAAAAACTATTTTATTGATATATATATAATTTTATACCATTTCGACTATGAAATCCATTTTATGGACCCTTTTTAAAAATAAAAACCCTGGGAACACTTATTTATTTTCAAAATTACAATATGTGTCCTCTCCCCATATAATGAAGGGCACCCACTATCCACTATAATTAACACACTAAAACATTATGTGAACTGAAAAAACCTAAACAATTCATAAAATAAATCACTATCATAATATTATAATAATAATAATTGGAGTAAATCTATCCTAACATTGATTTTGGTGCAAACCCATGGAGTACACCCAATAAAGAAGTTTAGTTCATCAAAGATTCATTTTGTTTTATTTCATACTCAACCCCATTAAATTATTAAAAATACAAAATTATTAAATATCCACTATATTTTATATATAAATTGATTTTATTATGATTAAATTATTAACCAAATCCATTTCCACTTCCATAATTGGGTTATGAATTGATTTTTATTTTGTACGGTGGACCACCCAATCATGAATATATATTGTTCATTATTCCATTAAAACCTATCAAGGATCAATGTAATGATATATTAAGTCTATATATATATATTATTAAATATATTTATTATTTTATAGATTTTATATGTCATATATCTTATATCCTACAACTTGTGGGAATACAATAACCTCGTTTGTGTGTTTGGAGAATGCCGCATCGCAAAGCAATGTGATCGATTCATGGAGTACAAGGAACGTATTTAAGATGAGTTTAATATAAATATGTTATATATATTAAATAAATAATATTCTTTAATTATTAAATAAATATATAATTTACATTTCATTATTTCAATCCAAAAAAATTGATACGAAGTTCTTGCGTAACTAAAACCTATCATCTCCAAAAAAATAATGTATTTTATTTTACGTCACAAAATTATTTGTATTACTATTAATAAATATATAAGGAATATATAAGATAGTTAAATAATTATTATCCTCATGGAGATGATGGAACTATGATCTATGTAAGAGTAAGAAAATTAATTTATCAGAACACACACAAAAAAGCAAAGCTATTATTACCTGAATCAAAACATTAAAATGGAATCGTTAATAAACTAGTAATAAATGATCATATAAAATCATATATGGAATGATATATAGGAATCTGGTTTTCTAATTTCTGTATAATTATCTTATATATAATATATATATTCTTTAAATATGTACAATTAAATTTACAACATATGGTTTCATTTCATTCTAACTTTTAATTTATAAGAGAAAATTCCATTTTCAACACTTGTTTCTATTATTTATTGAATATAATTAACAAGATAGTATTTTATGATTATTATAATATGAATTATTAGTATTTAAATATCTATTTTATGATCAATATTTCATAGGAGTGTTATAAATAGTTTTCAATGAGGTAAATGATTTTCCCCGAATTCTATTTATTTGAAACATACATTATTTTTGGCACATGTATTCTTCCCAGAGGTGTATATATAATCCAATAATCATGTAATATCATGAATATATTTATCCTAATGGTATTTTAGGTTCCATTTTATATAATTAATTCATGGGTATTTTTATTTAATGTTATAAATTGGTTAAGATTTTATGCAGCAATACATTCATTTATAAAGAATGTTTTTATTTAAGTCACCAATATTGAAATATCAATATATATATCTCATTAATTATATTTAATTTTATTCCCATATGGAAAAATTAAATATCATTACCTAATTGTACCATTTTTTAGACTCATTTTTTTAATATAATTAAGAATATGTTTTTAATTGACATTATTTCTCCATTGGTTAAAAATCTCTTTTAATCCATAACAAGGTGTTATAAATATATTTATATATTATTTTTAAATTATATTTTATGTTAATAATAACTTAATTGTATTTTGAAATATTTATATTTGAAAATGTGTGTTAATTCATTAACAAATCTTCCAGTATATGTTTTGAATATTTTATTATAAAAAATAATTATAATGTTTTATTAGTTTTAAAAGGAGATTTTCAAAGAAAAATGGAGGTTTTCTTGAACAGATTGTTTTTTTTATATTTAGAAATTAATTTCCATATTTAATAACATGAATTTTGGTTACCTATGAATATCAACGTATGTTATTCAATAATAAAATTCATATTATTTCTCTTAATATATGATGTTTTGATGGTATGATGCTTATGAAAACCATTTATTTTGAATGAGTTATAAAATTATATGATAACATATAAACTCAATAAAATTTATATGTTGTTCAATAATGAAATGATTATAATGATTGTATCTTTTCAATATGATTTTATTCCATGAAATATTTATGAGGCCCATCTCATTTCATGGGTTATCATCGGATGATAATTATAACCTTTTGTAACACTTACACGTGATTTGAATCATGTGGTGAGTTGAACCAATATCATCATATAATACATTATCTAAGGATTATTTTCAATTGAGCTCAAAATGGTAAATGGTTGGTTATCCCAAGACAAATGATGGATTAAAGGATTTCATCCCATGCCCAATTTAGGTACATCGATATCTATCCCTGGCCTATCATGTTTTGAATGCCATGTTTGGTATCCTTGAAATAAAATATTCATTGCTAATGTGTATTTTTCAAAATATATGTATTTTTTCACTTTTATTCATTCATGGTTCATTTAATTTGATTCAACCATGATTCATGTCTTGTAAACTGCAAATATTTATGAAACAAAACAAGATTAAAATACGTGAAATATAGATTATGTTTATCAAATGGGATTATCATGATATCAAACCCTTTATTTATTTATTATAATATTGGGTCACCACAGTTGGTATCTGAGTATATATTTAGCTAAAATTAGGATGCCAAAATGAGAATATTTTTTGGAAATCACTAAAGATATGTCAATGTGCTAGTATATAATTAATATTCATGTATATGTGGCTCACCATTATTAATAATTTTTTATAATATGTTATTTTTTGTTTTATTATATGACTGGAGCCGCAAGGTACCGGATTAATGTTATGTTCTACAGAATATGTAAATATTTTTTAACCTAGAATCCAAATGTTATGTGCGAATGAATGAAAATCCATATTGCTATAATCTAGCTAAATTTTCATTATATGAATAATAATGGTATTCAAAATGAGTAAAATAAGTAAAATATGATTTTTTGTCCTTCGTGATGAAAAATACACCTTACATAAGTGGAACCGCTGATCCACTAGTTTGAAAAAAATTAATAGTAACAATGATAATGTATTTTCCATTAATCCGTGTAAAGGATATAGAAAAAAATTTAGGATGATGACCGTTTTGATTGTTAATGAGATCAATGTTAGACTCTTACCTAGAATGTGAGGTTACATGATGAAATCGACCCCATGTATTAAGATAAGTTCAAAATAATATATTTCAATATGTAATTTCCTTATATTCATTATATAAAGATGAAGAAATAGTTCCTTGAGAAATGGAAAAATAATAATCAATCTATTCGAACCTATTAGGAAAATTTTTTTAGAGAAGTGTGGTACACTTATTATATCATCGTCGAACATGAATATATTGTTAAAAAGTTTATTAGTGGATTAATACTGAGCCTCTGATGGGAATTATCCATATGTGACAATAGTAGCTATGAAGATATTGATTTATGTGGGTTCAATGTATAAATATATAATAGAGATTAATATAAATCTCCTAGTTTTATACAAAAAAATAATAAAGAGTTAAATTGAAACTCTAAAAACCATAGAGAGAATGATATGGACATTCAACTATTTTCAAATTCTTTGAAAAAACATATAATAAATTTTGATAGGGGGAATAAACACTATTTTACTTGTTTAAGGGAATGTCAACAAGAAATGACATCTAAAGTGGAGGAATGAAGTGAAACTAAGATGGTTATATAGAGAAAAATGTACATAATAAAACTCATAATATTCAGGGTATTAAGTGTAACTATAATGGTAATTATGCTAACCATTTAACAAAACTGAGTGTTAATTATAATTATTTTCGTCAAAAATGTCAAATGTTGATAGAAATTAGTAAATATTAGGTAAAAAATATTTCTGATGAGGGGTGTAATTACAATATGATTAAAGGTACACATACCATCCACTCCAAAATAGATAATTTCATATTTTAGTATAGATGTACAAAATTTTTCATATCTATATAATTTTCCATGTGTATAATCAATCCATCAAATTGATTCCGTTTGTAATTAGAATTGAAAATATAAAGTGGTACAATTATTTCATTGCATGTATATTATTCCTCTCATGTTTTCATTTCAAGTAATGTGATTCCTGTAAATAATTTCATTCTTCCACTGATAATATTTGATTTCAATCTATTAATGGATTGGATTTATCTACATAAATACAAAATATATTTTCTAGAACATACATTCATAATTAATATATTAAAAATGTATATTATCATCAAACACAATGATAATAAGTGTGGAATTATATTTGATATAAAATTAATTGTATGGGTCGTAATTCATATTCATAAGTGGTTTTTTTCCAAAATGGGTTGAGTGAAACTCAACATCGATGAAATGCCTAATAAGAGGGAATTTATTTATTTATTTATGGAATAGTTTAATTTCCATCCACAAAAACATGATGTTATGTTGTCAATATAGATCAAACATTGAATCAGAACAATTCATTGAATCCCTATTAAATTTCCCATGTTGACTTGGTGAAATTAATGATGAAACTCGATGAAAAATTTGATATGGAATTCATTTGGCCATGTGTGTCACCATATGGAACACATATTCATTTTTTTAAAATGAATTACAGATATATTTAAACCATTATTGATTATTGAGAGTTTAAAAACATAAAAATTAAGAAAAAGAATCATCTTCCATATAGGGATTTATTTTTTGATCAATTTTTTTGATCTCAATAATTTCCCAATAACGGAGAAATCCATGATACCATAAATTAAGGACTATAATGGAAGATATACCATCAAAAACATATCATTCATGGTATAGACATTATGATTATATAGATATGTATTCTGATATTACTAACACCTGTTATATATTAATGAATTTAATTAATTGTTTCTTTAGAGATATCTTCAATCTGTTTGTTGTAGTATTTTTAGAATTCAAAAATAATGGAAGAGCATGAATACCACATGATAATTTTACTAAAGCCCATAAAAAAGATAAACTATATGATAAATTTAAAAATGGTCACTTTTAAATATAAATGGTTTTTTTTATGTCATACATTCATGAGAGAGGGATTATTAGTATATAAATCAATGAAAGAGGAAAATAAATGTTGGGCCAATCCATCCCTAGTGAGTATGTTCTGTAGTTTTGATGGTTTATTATGATATTTTAAATGTTTTATTGAGAATCTATCATAATTATCTTATCAAATGAAGGAGGTAACTAGGAAGGGAGTAATGTTCATATGGAAAGATGAATGTAAAGAACACATTATGGAACTAAATATATGATTATGTATCAAACTATTTATTATATTACCTAATAGTGGAGAATAGTGTGAAATAAATAATGATTCATCCATGAAAGTATAATTGTGTCATCCGATTCATAATAGAATGGTTGTCTTTTAATCATCATGAGATCTAATGATTTATGTGAATAAATACCCATCTCACTATTTGGACATAGTTTTGGTAATATTTTAACTAAATATATGGATGCATTATCATGATAGATAAAAGGGTTACATATATAATCACCATGAATGTCTAATGAATATGTTAACATATAGTTATTTTAATATAATCCAATGAATATGGTTAGTGTTGATTAATTAATTAAATAGATCCACTCACTAACACCCTGGAAAAGAAAACAAGGTGATAAAAGATTTGAGTCGAAATGAGAATGCAAGAATATCCATGACGTGGGTCACAAAAGAAAAAATATTTTTTACTTGAATAGAATGATTCTATAAATAATTACTATAGGTCTTCCATTTTATCTTTATTAATTTAATTTCCATCAATCTATTTATTTATCATGAAAAAGTATGAGAATGAATATTTGGATCTATAAAAGAACATCATAAATATTCCAATGATTACAATTGATCATTATGAAATGATAATGATTAGGAACTTCACATGTGATATTTTTATATAATTTTTACTCATGAGTTTTTAGAGGAATATTTTATTTATTAAATCTATTTTTTATGGAAGAATGTATAAATATAGTTATATAAAATAGTACTTATTATGGTACAAAATTTTGTGATATATTATAGAATTTGTATATCAGTTCATGTAATGTCATCATATTATGACTAAAAGAAAGAAGTCTAAGGGTATGTTGATTCATTTACAAATACTAGATGTTAAATTAGAGTGAATAAAAATGGATTTCATCATTTGAATCCCCAAAATTCGTAAAAGGAAAAATCAATATGGTTGTAGTGGATTTAATTTCTACATCAGCATAATTAATCACTATAAGAGAAGACATATATCTGGATCAACAATAAATGTTATATATTAATGAATTTCAATGGATGAATGGAGTTATACATTATATTTTATCTGATCATGATCTATTATTTACCTCATTTTCCAAGCGAGGTTTGTAACAGGGTCTTCAAATAGATTTCCATCTTAACACTACACATCATCTTAAATTAGAAGGCCGGTTTGAAAACAAATTCATACCCCTATAGAAATGATTAGATCTTATTATTATGATTACAAAGGTGTTTGGCATCAACACAATCCCCTAATTTATCATTCATTCAATAATATACTACACTCATGAATTTACATGAATCCTTATAATTACTTATATGGAAATAAATATATATCAACAATGTGATGGAATTTAATTAGAGAAAAAATGATATTAAGATCTATAATAGATGAGGAAATTTAGAAGTAGTTTAAATTTACTCAATATCACATTAAGGAATCTAGGATTGGGTATTAATGTTATCATGATAATCTCTAGAATTATATTGAATAAGAATTTTTGGACAATGTGTTCCTTGGAATTTTTTCATGGATAATATTTTAGATATTCTATGATAAATTTAAATTTTTCCCTAGGTATATCTAGCCCATTGAAAATTTGTATCATACAAGGAAGGTAACATATTGCGTGGATCTTCCAACAAACCATTATCATGTCAAAGACATATATTATGTATCTCTCTTGAGTAAGTACATTCTTGACACATCACATGTACTAAAATTATTGGACATTCCAATTAAGAATGATCTTTCTAGTGAGGAAACCAGATGTAGATTATGGATCATATAGTGAAATATTTCCAAAACAAGGCCACTAAACATGTTAATGCATTATGGCGAAACAACTAGTTTGAGGATTAGACATGGTACCATGAGGATATGATGATGTAGAAGTTCCAATTTTAATTGTATCAAGGTTAAAAATTTGAAAGGATAAATTCATTTTAAAGGGGTTAGAATGTTACAACCTGAATTATTATAAATTATTTATTTTTGAATAAAATAAATTTCATTTATTTCTTACATTACATGAAGCTCCAATGATATCTTATACTCTCTATAACATTGTCTATACATTCATTACAGACGACACTAATCTTTGACGAAACCATGATATATTATTAATACATAAACATTACTTTTATAACATATCCCTTCAACATGATGGTATTACAATTAAAAGATAATTTCCATTATATTATTTATATTTTTTTTACATGATGAAAATAAATTCATATGGAAAAAAATAATTTTCCAATAATGTGTCTTTATATTTTGAAGTAATAAATTAAAAAAATTATCTTTAATTATTTTTGTGAGTGATTATAAAATAAAATTTTCATTATTTTATAAAATTAATTTTATAAAATTAATTTTAATTATAATGCCTAAATTTTAAAAATTATTTTATGGTGATTTTTTGGGATTTTTATGAAATGACTAATTTTTTGATAAATAGTAAAGATTAATAATTTTTTTTAATTTTCTTTTTTTAAACATATTTATCATGTTTATGTATATATTTAAACAATTATAAAGAAAAATAATTCTAATTAAACATACATTAATCGAATTTATTTTATTTTAATCAATTTAATATTGATTTTTTATATAAAAACATCACAAATGTTTGACATTTCCTTTTTGAAAACTCATTTTCTCATCACAAATATGATATTAAATTAAATTAATATTTTTCCCAAATATGGGAGGAATTTATAAACAATAATAATTATTTTTATCCATCAAAATTTATTATGTATATCAATAACAACATAATTTATTGTCACTATGAATAGTGAATGAGGAAAACATTAATTACCATATTTAATGTTAAAAATAGGTTTACTGGGGGTTACAAAAAATTGGTAAGGGAAAAAAACCTAAATAAATGTCTAAAAACATTTGGATGGAAATTTTCTTAGCATTTCACCTTAAATATTTCATAATGTCTTAATTTGGACTCGTTTAGCTAATTAAAAAAATGTGATTGATTATATCAGTTCAAATAAACCATGTTTCTCATATCCACATCATATAATGGACCGCCCCCTCTCCTCTAATAGTAAAACCATCAATCCTCCTTGGTTCACCATTCCTAGCCAAAATCACATCCCAAAATCCCTTCAATAATCATATAATCCTTATATTTTTATGAAATATATTATTGGATGTCTTTGGTGAATACCTAATGTGACACCTGAATTAGAGCAATATTCAAAAAATTGGAAATAGTTTACTTCATTGTCAACCCTAGTAGATTCTCTTAATATCATTTTTATATAATAAAAACAATATATCTCAGATAATTATATCTTTTTATGTTATGTACCTAATCTAAAACCATCCGAACATACATCAAATGTGTTATGAAATCATTATTCATGTCTATATATGACTACAGCCTCATGAACTATTGTATGTTATATATTCCATTACACATGTATTGTATAGTTTAAAATATGAGTTGGTTATTTATATATTATATATCAGATTTTTATTATTCATTTACGATTCTTTAATCATTATTTCACACAAAAATTATAGCCTTCTTCTTGTGGAAATATGACAATGTTCTCTATGTGTAACGTGGACCATCAACTCACTAAGCGATGTGATTGATTCACATTTTACATTTAATGTGTTAAGGATTGGTATAATAAATGGTTTTGATATATATTAAAAAATTTACTATATTATTACAGGACATATATTACTTTTACGTTTCTAAAATTCAATACGATGCTAAAATTGAATCATGGTTCATGCGTACAAAAGGCCTACCAAATCCCTAAATGGGGTAATTTTCATTTATATCAATAAATAATATGGTTTACTATAAATATATATATATATATATATATATAATATGTAGTAAATTTATATTATATTTATATATCGGGATATTATGGAATTATAATCTATTTAAAATGAAAAAATGTAGAAAAAATCAAGACACACAAAAAACAACGTGGTTATTACCTGAAATATAGCTTAAACATGAAATCATTAATTAATTGGATATAAAAGATTATAATAAAATTTAATTCATTATTTTATATTTTAACATGGTTCTATAATGAGAGTAGAGTAAATTTATTTTTCATTTATAAGATATATTTTGGAGTATGACACATGTCAGGTCTAAATTTATGTGGTTCATATGTCACTTTTTAATTCTATGAGAAAAATGAAATATTAAACACAAGATTCATTTATGTGATGCATATACAAATGATTGAATTTTTGAATTATTACAATTAAAATTAAAGGAATTTATATTTCCATTTCATTGTATATACTTCATTTATTTATGGTTCAACAGTTACCAATGTGACAATAAATTTTTCCCCTATTTTCCATATGTGAGAGGTTTTTTATTTTAGATACATATAATATTTCACAAGGATTATATGAAAAAATTTGAAATTTTATATCATGATTTATTTTATTCAAATTATATTTTATGTCCCTTTATATTTTATTTCGTCGTGTGTATTACGATTCATTATTAATTCCATGGTCTAGATTTCATCTCAAAATCTCTTCATTTCTCAATATTATTTTTGATTTTATCTCTAATATTGAAATAAAATATCATAAAAATTAATATTCCATAAATAATTTAGTCTCATCAATTTATTCTGGATATATTGAAGTAATTTTTTACATTTTATATTGTTTGGTAGTTAATAAAATTGAAAAAATGATTATAATAAAACCAAACAAAAATTTTATACTATTCGGATCTTATTATTATTCAAATCGATGATTTCAAAAAATGTTGTCAGTAATGTGACTAAATGTTTTTTTGAGATCATTTTCAAGGGAAAGGATATTTTGATATACTTTTTCATTAAAAAATATATTTAGTTATGTTTTAAAAATTATTTTAACTGGTTTTGAAAGCATCATTTATTATTTTACAGGTCTTATTTCAATGAAAATATTTTTCATAAAGTTTAACATTTAAAAAAGTTATTTTTAATATTAAAATTTTTGTAATCCACAAAAACGATCTAAATGATATTTGAAAAATATTTTAAGTCTATGATGACATCATTTTTTGTTACCAATTACTTATTGGGGATAAGATAGATGGATACCATTAATAATCATTTAATAAATGATATATGTTTTAAGGGAATCATGTTTATGAAACACATTTCATTTTTATTGGTTATCCCATGTTATGATTATTAGTAAAACCACTACCATTCATTGGATATGAGTTGAAAAATTACAATGAATTATTTTTCAATGAAATAGTTTAAAATATGATGAAACATTTACAAAACCTATCTTAATTCATCGGTAATGATATGGTAAATTCTATTACTATATAGAATACAGACATATGATGTCCATCAGGTGATGGGTTGGGAATACAAATACCTCTAATCAACTCAGTAATAGTTAATGTTATATCTTATCAAAATGGTATATATAAAGTTATTCCAAGCCCAAAATATGGAATAAAGTAGGTCATATCAATCCTGATGTAGGTAACTAGATGGTTAGAAAACCCTAACCTATTATTAAAGTATTTTTGGGTATCATTCATTTACTTCTATATATGATAATTTTCGAGAAAAAATTCCATATCTTATGTAAATGTTTCTATCTCATGGATCATGTACTTTGATATTGTTATTATTTATTTTCTATGATGTGTCCAAAATTATTCGATAACTTAGTATTATGATATTTGATATATATGGTGTGTTTTCTAAAAGTTATGATCATGTTCTCATACCCTTATTTCCATGATATGGTCACATTTCTCCCTTGTTTACACATTTTGAGTGATTTTCTCATTATTATTAATCATTTCCCTTAGTTATCAATATATTTATTACGTATGATACATCTAAGTATGGTGCTAGTTTTAATTATTTTAGTGGGAGATTATGTAACTCACTTATGGAATGGTGATTATATATCAATGTTTCTAATGGAAATATTATTTTATTTTCCATAGTCATGTTTTTTTGTAATCTAAATTATATTCATATACAATGACAAAATATATATGTTTGATAATATTGGGACTCGATATTTACTATGCGTTATCCTACTTATAAATGGATTTCACATGGATGTCTCCTATGAAAGCCACAAAAATGAATATATGAACTCTCTGACTAATCTGTTCATAACACCCATGGACATTTATGGAGTTTACTATTAACTAAATGACATAACATCAATCTCATAATTCCCATAATGATTTGAAAAAAGATATTTAGTATATTTGCATCCTCTACCTACATTTTTGTCGTCTGGAATGAAAATAGTTGTCATGAACAAACTTTATCCTATTAGCTAATTAACTAAATCATTAATCCATAGAAGTGGATAGAATTTCATCATTATAATATGGTTCATGCATTGAATGTCAATAAAAATATGAATAATTACTTATACTTTTATCAAAAATAAAACTAGTTCTCACTATTTTGAGACACATGGCCACAAAAGTCCACTACAGAAGATCATAATGCTTTTCGCATAGCTCTTAAAACATAGAAGGTGAAATCGTATAAATAGATATAATTTTTAGAGAATAAAATGTTATAGCCCTATACCAATTTTTATCTATCAAGGAGGATGTAATAAAAAAACCTCATACACAAATACATCATGGTACACGTTCACTATGCTCTGAAATACCATCGACTAATCCTCTTCTACTAGAAAAAAATATATGCCATCAATGGGGGAATTGATGAAAAAAATATCTATGACATCAGAGGGTATCACTCACTAATGAAAACAATATAGTATGATGTTTTATAGCTATATTAATAAAAATCAGATGTCTCTGTCATGACCTCACCCATTGTGGCTCAAGCCATGATTCATGGAGCCCACCTCCAATAGGCCATTGGTTGGAGACTAACATTGAGAAGGCTATCACACAAATGGGATTCCATATACTAACATACCTATACTCATTCACCAACTTACCACTCTATGAAACATTGTTGAGATATATTAAAAACAGAAATAGAGATGCATTAATAAATCTATCCGAAATAGAGTACCACAATAATAAAAATAAATTAAATGCAGGACCCACCATGAGAAAACTGAATAACCATCAAACCAGCTCAAAATGTGGAGATCATTGCATAAATCCAACCTATGTTCTCCATATTTCAGCTCTAGAAGGAACCCTCTCCAGCCCAACTACTATGCTCTAATAAATATAGGTTCTACCTGGATTCCATATAATGACATGTGGTCTGCACAAGACACAACATGTGTGGCAAAATCCCATGTCGGGGTGGGTAAAAGAATACTATTTAGGTTCCCCCAAATATAAGGAAAATGTGGAAGAAACTGAAAGGCATCTGTTATCTCAACCCAAAATGGGGAAACCCAAATGATTGATAAGCTCTATTTTGAGACCACCATCAGCTAAAAATAATTTTCATCTCAATGCCCCTTACATGTGGGAAGGTGACACATACCATAGGGACACCCAAAATAGACCTATATATACTTATCTCACAGTCTCATGCACTTGAACTTGGGATATCCACTTTAACAAACTCTAGGGTCTAACACAAGACTCAGAACGGTCTAATGAGGTACAGATCTCATAGAACCCACTAGGCTACAACTCCGGGTTCAAAGGTACTATCCTACCCCAAAAAACACAAAAATAACCTAACCATCCCAAATAAATTGTAGAATGATAGGGGCAATATTCAACAAGTCATAATTGATGATCTAGTCATACCATACCCAAAGGAACTCATCAAAAAGATGCCACTAAATTGGGAAAATGAACCAATGAAACAACCTAATAAAAACTCATGATACATATCAATCAGGGTATGGTTGATATACAATGTATTGGATGATGTCACATAGTGTATAAAAAATCACCAACTCAAGATGAAGGAGATTCCACCAACAATCTATTGGGGGTTTCTCTAATTGGAAGCACCAATCACATAAATGGGTATCACACAAAAAACGGGACTCTTTAAAAAATTAACTATCAGAGGATCAACTTCATTTTATAGATTCATATATTGATTTTGACTCAGTTGAGGAAACATTATAAAGAAGGACCGGGAAAAATCACTCAACCTTTCCAGTTAAAAAGTCACGGTAGATCTCAAAATGATGACAAACATTTTGATACTCAAATTTGGTGTCTTTGCCTAGGGTTAACTAGGGGATTTGTAACCGACAAGAACCAAAACATCCTATATAGAGGATCATTTACTAGGAAAATATTGGTCACACTGATACCAACTCTAATAGGTAAAATGAATGGATGATAGGTTTCCATGAGTCCTCTTTTTGTGATACGTGCTCTATGTCCACTGAGCCTGTTGTCGAACCGAACTAAGGAAACTCACACTAGAAATAATGAAATATGAACCTTCTCCCTTAAATGGTAGGTGAGTATCACCATGTTTCATGTACACATTACAACTAAAGTGGTGTTACTATCCATTGATGTGGATGTGAAACAAAAAACTCTCATTGAAACTGGATGTGGGGAACCTATTAAATCCAGCTAGTCATAAAAATATCACGAGAGACTAGAAGGAAACTCTCAATTTGGATACATGAAACATCTGTAAATGGGTCCAAGGGGACCCCCTATATCTCGCTAGCCAACATAAATACCAATAGAGACACACATAACACCACCTTCACACCACTACACCAACGCCAAAACTGAGGCCACCATCATATTCATTGAGGAAAACTATATAATACATTCTACAAATGAACCTAAATCATATCTAAGAAGAAGTATATTCATGATGTAAAAGATCTTTAATATATCCTCAATGATTACCGATAATATAAGGGGACCACATGGCATGTGACCCCACAAAATGTTCGAGCTATGTATCCTTTCGACTCAATTTTTTGGCCCATGTACCCATCCCGTGGATGTGTATATCCATCACATGACCATTTAAAACAATTTCCCCTACACACTATTCATCTCATAATGATAGCGTATGTTTTCTTAAACGGTCACATGGAAATTTTGTTTACTAAAGTCCATATATGAGACCCCGTTTCCAGGTACTTTTTTCATGTTCCTGTACAATACCATGAACTCTTACAGAACAATGCTGGACAATTTCCTTTGGCCACATATTAAGGCTCCCTACACAGTGTGTATGACCAAATACATGGTGTGTAGACCCTAAAAACATCTCTCCCAAAAGGTATGTACACACTATATGTAGGAAAATTATAAACTCCATACTAAAGGTATAATATAATGGGATTTCCATGAAAAACACATCAAGGGATAATCTGATAGAATTTCCATGAATCCACATGATTCACCCCTTTTCATGGAAAACACCCTAATCAAACCATAAGGGGACCCTAGTAGCTGTACAAGGGATCTAAAATGCTAAAATAACATATAAATATTGTTATTGGGTCTTAAACATCACACCACCTATAATGAGGGGGAAATAGAAAAGCATTATGGTTGAATCATTTACTAGGATGCACTAATTCTCGATCAGGAGAAGATCAGCCTAAAAAATGGCACCTGGTGGCACCTCATCGCCTTGGTTCATCTGTCAGTTGAATTGAATGAATGGGGAAGAGGGGGATATTCGTCTACCCACGAACTCACAAGAGGAAGAATACCAGATGGGTTATTTGTTTAAATATTATTATAAAAAATATCCACATAACACCCTGGCCCTACTTGTCTTCGCCCCAAAACCCATCTATGTCATTGATTATGTCGTTCCTAAGGATAACATGAAATTTTGAACTCCAAATAAGTCTTAAAATCCAATATGAGACTCCACCCCAGTGATATTCATGTTTCATGTGAATCTTCAAACTACTGATAAAATTACATTAAAATATTTAATATCACCATGTCAATGCTCCCTGACCCTCGTATTCAAAAACCTTCTTAGTGACTGGAATCAAAAATATTCTTTGGAATCACCCAATGGCTGATAGGGAAAAACATGTGTTGATATATCATCCCCATCTTAAATATATTCAATCCTAAAAATCCATTGACATGGGGCATGGAAACAAAGAAAAGATATCCCCTCAGACCCTAATTTCAGTGATCTTACTAGAGGTTCATGTGAGGTTACAAACATGAATCAAGAAGAAGCACAACACTGAAAACGAATGAAAGGATTTGTAAAACTAAAAGGTAGTCTAATGACTTATATAAAACATTGAACCCTCGATGAAATCCCACAAAACACAATGCATCATCACTCAATAATCAATGTCACCCATGTCATTCTACAACCACACCAAATTAGATAAAAAAGTCCTCACCCCAACTCCAAATGACCTATTCCAATTCCAAAACGAGATAAGGAAAAAGCAACATCATCTTCCCATATCACCATGTGGCTTCTGCTAATGCCAAAACCCAGACGGTTGACACACCCCCACCATTATGGAATATACATATTGGACATGCCCAATGGATATCCCGCCACACGATGACATGCAAAAAAACCTCAATGCCTCATGAAACATTGTATCTTCCATAAACAGAATAAACATTGTTTCCTATGTGTAATCATTGGGTCATACAATCAAGGAGAAACTACTAACAATACGAAAACATGTCTTCTAATTCACAGGTCAAAATAACCTATCCACCACTCCTCGAAACTATTGGCTTTGTGTGGCACTAACTCATTAGCATGGTTATATATCACTACCCAAGGATGAATCATAGTGGGGGAAGTTCCCAGATTTCATATGATTTTGATGGCACAACTTATAAAACAACAACCACCACGAGTTTTCTGTATACTAGATGACATCATACATGTGAGAGGAATAACGAACAAAAAAGGTTTTCCAAGAAGATCACACTGGGTCATACTAGTCCCAGCTACTACATACACAATTCCAAGACTAGTACACACAAGTCAATGGGACTCAACCTCCACACCTCAATATTGTCTTATTTGGGTAGCACAAAATCATATTAAAAATTTACATTATGTCTAAAATATGTATTACAGTGGAAGAAGTACACCTTTTACTCATTTTGTCGATGATATGTTGAACAAATACAACATTTGTACATTCCAATTCTCCAAATAATCAAATAAAAATAAATAGGAAAGAATTATTACATCCAATTAGTGTATGCCAATCCTACTACATAATGACTAAAGGATATAGAGCATGCCTATATTCATATGCTTCTCAACAAACATCTCTAAAACTATTTTATATCTAGTGATGGTCCAATGACTTGCCATCAACTAGTAGAGTAGTAGGATAGATGGTTTCTCTCATTATTTACTCGTCTATGTCAACAATAGAAGAGTCACTTCTATTGCTGACCCCAAACCACGATGTGGAACCTGAGTCTTGGAGTGGATATACCTACAACAATTGTTCCTCATTTGATTCCCGCAAGAAAAATATGTGTCCTACTCAACCTGGAACAAATAATATCTCAATATCTATTGTTCTTAATACATACATGACCCTAAAACATCATACTCCAACCCCAAAAAAGTCATCCAAAGTTCAGCCTAATAGGCTTCATCCATCTAAACCCTCAAAAGTATGTCTAGGTGCTGCTCTATTGGTGTTGGCTATATTAGATCTAAAACCAGTGGAGAACCATCCTCATGACTTGGTACATGATATGAGTCCCCATCACTCATCGAGTCATACCCCCAAAACCATATTTTGAATCCACGATGTCTTTCATTATTGAAACATCCTGAAACCAATTCAGAATGTAACACATAAAAAGAGTATGTCTAGGTAGTTGACTCAAGAAGGATATAAAAAGTGCAAAACCCAATATTATATGATAAAAGTTCTATTAAATCCTTACTACCAAAGTCCAAATTCACTAATTCAAAAGTAATGTTATTATATTCCTAGTAAATAGATATGTTTGAAGCCTGTAACAACACAAGAGTCCCTATACTTAATTAGAAACATGAAAAAACCTAACATTGCTGCTATGCAACCCAAACCTATCTCACAAAATGAAAACAATACATTTTTAGGTCATTATGGGGGAATATTATCTAATAAAACTATGTATTTACATAATATAATAGGTCTCATTCCCCAACCCTTCGAGCTCACCTCCAATAGGAGAAGGGGTAGATACTAGTGCTGAGTAGGATATCACACACATGGTAGGCCTTATCCTATCACAACTTTACGCACACACCAACATGCAGCTCTATGATAGACTAAATTGATATATTTTAAACTAAAAAAAAAGAATGCATAAATATATACCAACAATATAACAATAAATGTAAAAAAGGGAAAAATATAGGACCCACCAATAGAAAACAAAAAGAATCATCGTACCAACTCAGATGGAGGGGATCACTATCAATCTCCTACTATTATGAACCGTAGTACTTCTATAGAAAAAAATCTAGTTTGTTTAGTTACAACTATCACCCTGATCTGGTTCTTACTTTGAATTCATCAAAGGACAGGTAGTCTACACCATACACAACATGTGTAGGAAAATCTTATGTAGGGGTGTGTATATGAATACGTAGTAGGATCCCCAAAATCCAAAATTAAAGAGAAAACAACATATAGGAATTAGTTAGCTCAAACCCGCCTAAGGGAACCCAAATGAGAGAAAATCTCCCTCACGAGACCAACCATCTCTATTCTTGACTAGTCAAATAAATGTCCCAAGAATGTCATGAACTAAAATATACCACACAGGCTCCTAAAACATTCCATGATATACTTAGCTCTATGTCTCATGGTCCAAACCGTATAATATCCTTAATTTACAACTCAAGGGTCCAACACAACACTCAAAATGGTTTCAGGATATACTGACCATATAAACACCTGCATGATCATAAATGAGGGACAAAGGTAGAATCCAATCGTAGTTCAAACACAATGATCCTACCCATCATTGATTGAGTGAATCCTGGGAGGAGACAAGAATTGGCAACTCAATGTTGATGATCCAACCTCTCCATACACAAAGTCATTCAACTGAGAGTTTCAACTCAATTGGGAAAATTAACTAACAACTCAACCCAACCCACCCTCTTGACACATATCCATGTGGACATTCTTGAGGGTTACTGTAATGGAAGAAGTATCCCAGTGACTATACTAAACCCAACTACTCATGTAGAGGATTCCACCTAGGATCCAATAGTTAAATCCTAGTTAGAAATATCATTCATAGAAAGGGCTATCATGCAATAACTATAATCTTGAACAACTATATTAGCTTATGATCAATGCTCGTGTAGTGTTGGTGATATTGATTCTGAATCATCCATTGAAACAACATGATGAAGGACCAAGGGGACTCACTCAACCATATCCGTCGAAATATAATGGTAGAACATAGAAGGAAGAAACACATCTAAATACTCAGATAGGGATTCTGTGCCTAGGGATACTAGGGGGATCTTTACCCTACTAGAAAAACAACATCTTGGGTAAAGGATTGATGCTTGAATAAATACTTTTCACACTGATACCAACCAAACTAGGGAAAACATATGTACATGAGGGAAACACTATCCCTCTTGGGTGATAAGTTCTCTATGATTTCTCAACCTGTAGTTGAAGTTAACCCGATTAAATCACTGAAGAAAAATGAAATTGGAACAATCTCCCAAACACGGTAGGTGAGTACCACTACACTAAACTTATGAAATGTAGATAATCAATGGCCACTGTCCAACAATGATTATGTGATACCGAAATCAATTATAGAGAAATGACCTAGGACCCCGCATCCCAGCTAGTGAAAATGCCATCACTAGAGACTATGGGTCCCACTCAACCCAACTAGTCGAAACATTTAAAAAAGAGATTAGGTGGTCACACTCATCCCATAAATTTAGAATTTCTAATCCAAGAGACACACACAACAACGCCTACAATCCAAAAATCCTAATCCCAAAACAAGGCCACCTTCATGTTCTATGTGGAAGACTACAAATGATAATCTACTCTACACTGCAAATCCTCGATACGAAGGAAGAGATATTGGTGGTAGAAGATCGATCAAAGATCCTCATGGAGTGAACGGTGTGTACGGGGTCCTCGAGGTGTGTGAGCCTACCCAACCACCAATATTTGTATCCTTTCAATATGGATTGCTGAACTATATAGTTATACATAATCCAAAGAGATAGGACACATTAACCATTGTTTCACCCGACATATGGTTATATTTCTCCTTCACACAACATGTCAATTCATGACCCTACAACTCGTGCATCCCACACTACATGTCATATTCAAGTTTCAAGGTCACATGGTCATGTGGTTTACCAAAGAATGCATATCTAAACCTGTGTTTTTGTACATTATTCGGGTTCTTGTAAATGAGCAAGAACTCTTACATCACATTGCAGGATGTTTTCATTTGAAAACATGACGAGGGTCCCTAAACTGTGTGTAACCCCACATAATAGACCTTTAGACCCTATATTTCATCTTTCATAAAATAGAATATCAAAAAACTTGTTGGACTAGTTTGCACAATGTGTTGATGGATAAATACAAAGGGATTTCCCCATATTCACCTCGTATCTCCCCCATCCAACCGAAAACAAATTGATTGACCTAGATATGGTCACTAGAAATTATTTATGGTCTCTAAAACAATAAAATTTCCTCTAAAATGGTATTAGGACATAAAACCCAAATTTACTACCCCAAAGGGTTATATTCCGAAGATTCGATGTCGATATAGTTCCAATGATATATTGATTCGAGATCTGGCGATGATCTTCGTAAAACATGACCCCTCCTCTCCTTGGTTCATTAGTCCTTAGATGGGTGATGAAGGGGAAGTGATTGATTATCCATCTCATACATGCACAAATGGGGAGAAGATAGGAAGGAATATTTGTTTTATTTTTTATTAAAACAATTTACTACGTAACACCATGGTCCGACTCACCTCCACCCCGAAACACAGCGTTGAAAAAGGTTATTTTTCTCTAAAGGTAATCATGGAATTTTTCACTGATATGTGGTCTCACAAATCTAGTTAGAGATTCCTATTAAGAGTTACAAAAAGTTCTCGTGATTCTACTCATATGTGATAACATATATTTAATCTGTTTAATATCATTGTGCCAAGGATCTCTTTCCCATAGCTTCTAACACCGACATGGGGATTGTCTTCGGAAATATTCATATGAATATTCCAAATTCTGATACCGAGAGAGATGAGTCTCTATAGTCATATAAAGTGTGGTTATTCCCCAATGCAGCTCAAAATATTTACACACTTCAAAAGGATGAGATCAAAGTGAAACTAGTATAGTTAAGAAATTGTAAAATTTAATCCTCTACATCCCATTCCATAAATCATGCACTACAACTATTGATAATGAGTTAAAAAATCAATAATCAATAAACTAATAATTCTTCCCATGTATAAAAAAAGAAATTAGTGCATCATATGAAGACTACCTATATTGGTGAATGAAAATCTAGTGAGTAAATATGGACACATCCTTCTTCACATCCTCTTAGACATTGATGATTACCACATCCCTGACCATAATATGCACTATAAAGATGAATATTATCATAGTTATTCTACTACTTTTCCTATTTCCACATTACCAATCCCATGCTAGAACATTTTACTACATTTTACCCTACTATAACTACCTCAACTGAGGAAACTGTTGCAGAATTTCTTGTAGATTATTCAAAATTATAACTGTCATGCACAATGGAAGCTAATGAACATGGCATCTATCAAGAAAACTGTGTATGATCTATTTTCAAAGGATAAAAACCAATCACCATTGAAGAAATGAGATGTAGAGGATTAAGACCTACCCATGGTTATCTAAATGCCGTTTTTTCTATGAAACATGGAACCTTATGCCACAACAATAGATCATGATAAATCTAGACAACTACACATATCTGATGACTCAGTTCAATAAATTTTCCTCTAAACAACATACGATCTCTCTTGCCCCTCACAATTAGTTGAAAATGTAAATAGAGATAGCCTTTTCTGAATCATTAGTCATAATTATTCCTCAAAAAAACATAACCTAGAAATCTTAATCTAGTAATTGGTCTAAATAATATTGGTGGAGGGTCCTGAAATATTTCCGGAAATCCTACACATTAAATCTCACACATCAAAGAATATTATGATTTTATATACTAGATACATTGCCTGTCAATAAATGAATCTCTAATAAAAACTTGTCTTTGATGTTCCCTAACAATAATTTTTACTCCTCATTACCCAATAGAAAAATATTCCCAATTACATCACTATTTTATAAACATTGTCACATTAAAAAAATAATTCCTCTTCTAAAATGTGATTGAAATTAATGTTATATCAACATAATCCATCAATTCAAATATCACTACATCTAGAATAGATCCAATATACTTCATTAATATATATAAATAAATCTATTTAATATTCCTCCATCGAGTGCCACATTATCAATCTCATCTTTGTGGTGATATTCTAGTACATCCTTTAAAATATCATTTGTGTGAACCTGAAATAAATTATAATATGGAGCCATTACATTATTATTATATAATTTATAAATATCATAATACTAGATTAAAAAATACATAATATCAATTCCTTAATTTTCTTATTTGATAGGGTTTTCCCTACCAACTTAGTATTTCTATTTCAAATAATGGCCTAAATAAGAATGATACATGATTCTTCCATAATTCACTACCCATCACCCTGTATCACATTATTTAATAGACATAGAATGTCAAAATCTATATCAAACAATTCATTTGGTTCCCAAAATACCTATTTCAATGATTTTATACCTTGTTAGATCACTTCATACACACATATGGAACTATTTCCTAACCAAATTATCCAATCTCACATCTTCCAAATTCCAATAACCATTATATCCCTAAACAGGAACCTCCGTTGAAAAAACTTTATCATGAACACATCCCACCAAGAGCATCCCTCTATGGAATGAAATGAGTGAATGAGGCTAGTGACCTCCATTGTCCAACCTTCAGTAGGGCATAGTATGGGGATAAGTGTGGTGGGTATTAAAAAACAAAACAATTAAAGGCATTACACTCTAATATATTCATTAATATGAGTGAGAAAAGATAAATAAACCATTAATATCAATCTCATAATGTTTAAGGGATTACTTGAAACAATTTTGAAATTAAATAATATAGTAATTCAACAATGAACCAATCTACATGTACGTGAAGGAAAAAAATGATAGTGACCATGATGTCCCATCAAATTCAAAAATCCCCTGATTTAATTATATCCTTTATGATAACCAGCCTACTAATGGTGTTGTGAATGCGGTTTAAATTAAAAAATGGGATATTAAAAGAAATACTTAGAAGAATACTCTTCATAAACCCCCATCAAAAAGATAAATAAATTATTCAAATTCCCATTAATCAACATGTGTAACAAACTCTTCACCTCAATAGGTATAAAAAATTTATATCAACTCCATGTATTTATCCATCCAAGAAGAAAATACATGAAATCATTTATTTTTGTAATGAAACAAAAAGTTTAACTTTCTACCAGATCCAAATGTATTTCTATTCTTCAACAATAGTTCGTGTTCTGAACCATCTCCTTATTAGTGAATCGATCTCATGAACCCCTAGGATACATATCAGAACATGAATATCTTGAATCATATAATTTCATCATCCAATGTTTGATATCCATATAGCTACTATGTTGATTCTGGGAGACACTATGAACCATATTTCTTGTATCATATACTGGGTATTATACCACAAGTCATCACAACCCATACACATATTAAGTAGCTCGATCCATCATAATCTAAAATTTTAATACCAATTATCATTATTAGATATTATTTTTCCATAAATATATGATTAAAATAACCACAAGAAAATAAAACCCATTAAACAAAAATATGGTTAATCTAACCTCTGTGCATGAAAACACATATAACTATAAAGAGAATAGAGTTTTTCTAGAGGGGGTAGTCATACATCCATATAGCCAACTAGGATACTATAGAAAACAACTTCCTAGAGTCCACTATGTGTCATTCACTATACCATCATGGGTTGTGTGACATATGAAATCACAAAAACATATCGGATATAATATTACTCACAACCATACTATGTACAATAGCATATTATTTTTCTTAACCGAAAAATATTGTTACTTGGAAAATAATATTCTATATTTATGGACTAGATATCCTCTAAGATCTAAACCATTCAACGTTTAACATTAAATTAAATCATTATTTTTAAACATCCAACCTAATGTTCATTCATTCTTAAATATATAATTAAACTTATTCTGATTACATTTTATTAACCATCAAGGCTTAGTGTATGACCTATATGAATAATAAGACCTAGTCCACCACATATCAATATTATCATTTTAATTATTATATGTAAGAACTATCCCCATGGGTCATCAAAATTAATAAACATTATCTATACCACTAAAAATTCTGAGGTACTATAGGAATATATTCAATGCGTCCATCAAGAGACGCATAACCAATCACCACTAGATACCTCACATAGTAAATAATGAAATTCTATTTAATCATGAAATCAATCCGTTCTACCATTAAAAATTTATTCACAACAAATATCAATATATTTATCACAATAATGGGTATTATTATCATTAGCGAAATCCATAATAGACTCATGCATGTCCCCATGAATCTCATTTTGGGAACCCATGCAATAAGATTGGTATATATCCCATACTCAGATCACATGGCATGAAAATTTTCAAACCCAAATCACAGAAATACGTATGAAATAGAAAAAAATATTAAAAATGGAATGGAGCCGCAAAAGAAATTCATTCAACCATTTCATAAAAATATGATCACTCATATATAAATAGATGGAAATAAGAATTCTAAAAAAATTAACCTCTATTAGGATAAAAATTTACCTTCATTAAATAAACTATTTTTATAGACTATTTTGATAACAATTTCATTATCATATCTTCCAACTATAGGAAAACTATGGAAACCTCATTTTCATGCTATAATTTTTTTATCATTTTTATGTGAATTTATTAATGTTACCAAAATCCAAGAGAAGAATAATTATATATAATGAGGGTTTATTATACAAAAAAATAATTTTTAAATTATTTCATTTAGATAATTCCTAAAAACATGGTAGAATATATCCAATTAAACATGTATACTTGAAAGAATTTTATTTTTGTCAAATGGAATGAATAGCCATATTTTTTAAACACGTGTTTTCTTTAATTATTTATCAATACAAAATGTTATAACCAACAATATTTTTATACCAATATTATAAATTAAAAATAATAATAATTTAAATATTAATCATTCTATGAAGGATAGCATAGTTATTACAGAATTTTGAAAATCCTGTTTGAAAAGTTATCAAGGGAGAAAAAAATATAATCGACACAACTATAAAAAAGATTAATATGTTACTTTGAATTATTATTAATTATATCAATTAATAATTTACCTAGAGGCATAATTCATGTTCAATATATGATTATATATTAAAAAATGTGATAATAAATGAATCCCCTTCTTTAATATTTGGACATTCCAGAAATAGAAATTGAATGCTAACACGAATCAATGATCAACATTCTTAAAAGGAAACTATTATCTCCCATAGATTTCATGCCCCATATAAATGAATAAATAAAAGAGACTCCATTATAAGGATCCATATTAAATTTCATTCATGGGATTGTGGAATCAGAAAACATGTGTTCAAATTTAAAAGAAACTATTTTAAAAGGATTGAATTCAAAAAATCATAATGGAATCATATTTATAATAAAGGGAATGGTAATTGTTGAAATAACATTCAATATCATCAAGAAAATCACTATTGGGTTCCAAGGTCTTGATAGAAGAGTTTGGGAGAATCATCTGTTGTGGGGACATTGGGGAATTTATAGACAAATAGATTTTTAGAAGACCTTGTATCCACCACTAGAGTCATGTTGTAGACCACATAAACCCTGATTCCATGTGAAAAGTTCAAACCATACACCCTTAATTTAATCCCATTCTGGTGGTTCATGATTGGACCTTTAACTTATGACAAATTTCTCTTGTGGAATGAGTCTTCTCAATCATACATCACACACAATAGCCACCCCCAGTTTCATAGTATCCTTGAAAACCATTACAACAAAGCCCCACATTTTCTATGCAACAAAACTCAACATTGATGAAGGGCCTACATCACCACCAACGACCAAAGAATATCCATCCCTATAATGATTGTAGACCTAATTTTCATTCTTTATACCTCCTTATGCTTCATCTTTAAGAAGACATTGTAGAAGCCTTGATTACCAAATAGCTAATTTCAACACATAACAACCTATATAAAAAGGGATGTGAAATATTTCCTTTCACCATTTACCATCCAAAATATCTGGACAATCTTTGGTAACCACAAACAAAAATATGAAATCTCTACATGGATCAAGATTCATATAAATATCGTCAATGGATTTTAATTAAAAATGATTACTTAATATTTTAAAATAAATTTAACCAATAATATTATCCATGGTATTTATCTTATTAGGAGAATGATTATATTAAACATAAATGATTTCCCAAATTTATTGTCAAGGGGTTTTTTAAATATAATAAAATGTTGTCGTGTATGATTTATTAACAAATCCCATAGAAGTTATTTTTTCTCTACTTACATAAATTTTAATGGAATATTTATTAATCACATCTATGGAATGAACATAGTTCCCAACTAAGATAAAAACATTTTTTGAATATTACATTATAGGTTTTTGTTATTATTTTCATATTAGAAAAAAATTAAAATATTTTTGAAATTTTTCGATTTTTAATTGTTCTAAAATAAAATGGTATTTTCGCATATTTCTTTGAAACTTTTTATATACTATTTTAATATTATTTACATATATGGAAATATTATCTAATGATTCCATGACATCAGTTGAGAAATTATATTATGATATCATAATTTTCTTTATTTTACTGATTTATAAAAATTCTTTCAATATATTTTTTTGTTACCCATAAATTTTATAATGGTTAAAAAGTGTAATATAGAAATGATTTTTATTTTATTGGGAGTCAATTTTCAATTAAATGATTATAAATAATGTTTCAATTTTAGGTTTTTTTTAATGTTTTATTGATTATTGATGGGTTGATCAATTAAAAAAAAGGATCAATGGTTATTTAATTAACATAGGATGGATAGTTATGTTCAATCCAACTAATTAATTCCATAAAGGGAGATGATTTAATATTGTATGATTATCCTAAGATACATTTGAGTAAAATATTATATGTCAATCATTTGACAATGTTAATATTGCATAATATTAGTATCTATTAATATATTAACAAGTTAACATTTTAATGTCACTCTTAATAAAATTTATTAAGTATCCTATTTAGCTGATTCCTTAATAAATGTTTGATGTTTCCTATTACCAAAATTGATTAAATATGAATTCAATAAGTTATAATATTCTCTATATTAACTTATTACATTAAAATGACTAATTATTTTCAAATCATATATCTCTTAATTTTTTTATACGAAAATATTTATTGAATTTACAATAAATTATAAAAAACATGGAGTAAAGAAAATTATCTTCCCATAACAATGTAAGTGTAGTTGGAATCATATTATAAATTTTCTTAATTTGAGTTCATAGTTTTTTATGTTATGAATAGAAATTATTTATGAATATGAATGTAAAATGTTAGGTGAATAATTTTGAAAATGATAGATACACAGAGAGGGTGTTGATAATTATGTTGTGAATGGTACAATTAGAATCATAGTTATAATAGATAATGTATAATTTGACTATATATATGTTCATTCATTCAAATTTGTATATATTTTTTTGGGTATAATGATTACAAAAAATTGAATAAATGTAGAACGAATAGTTAAAAGACATTATGGTACTATGATCACATATCATGTATATAATTCTTAACTATTATATAATTATTTGAACGTACTTTAACAAAATCATATTAGACTACCATTAGATGAATTAGATGTGATGTTTTGAAAGGATTGTAAATTCACTACATAAATTAAATATTAATTAATTAGGAATTTATATCACATTTGATATTAAAAATCAACATATAATATTCTATCATGGTGATGATAAATATAAAAATCTTAATATAATCAAATTCAATGTATGGTGTTTGATTCAAATTTTAAAGGGGTATTTATAACAAATGGGCGGTGAGAAACTAAACATCATGGATAACCCTATATTGTGGGTGTTTTTTTATAAATTTATACAAGAGTCTCACATCCTTCCGCCAAAATGAGAACATGAGTTTCCAATATGACTCATGATTGGTTCCACATATATTATAAATACTCTATAAAGAATGTACTAAATTTAATATCATAAAATTAAAAAGAATCCATAAGAGAACCTTGAAAATGGTTTTATTCATCCATCTAAGACACCATGGGGTGTGGCTGTTGATTTTTTAAAAATGAATGACTGGTTTGAAAATATATAAATTGATAATTAGAAGTTGAACAAGATACAATTCTAGAATAATTATCTTATACCATATATTAAGGACTGATTTGAAAACATACATATATACCATTACTTTTGAAAGATTGAACATCATTAGAGATATCAATATTACAAGTTCAAAGAGAAGGATATAACAAATTATACATTTTTATTAAAAAAATTACACATTGAATAGATATTAACGATATTTGGCATTAATAATTCCCCCTCTATCATCCTGAATTAAAGGAATAGTGACTTATTATATTACACTAATTATAATTTTTATCCTTTATAGACAATATCCATATCAAAAATAATTTCATAAGAAAGAATGTTCTTCCTACGAGAATTAAACTAATGTCCCTAAGGAAGGTTAAAATAGATGAAAATTTTATACAATCTGATCATTAGATGCGAATTTTTATTTTTGGGTCATATAATCTAAAAAAATTGTATATTTGGAAATTCGTCAAATATAGTGGCTCTTGAATATTTTCACAGAAAAAACATAGTGATTGATATCCATGTTTTTTGGTGTTTGCCATTATATTATAAATTGGATTATGAAAATTATCATGATTATCTAATCCAATTAAAATGTAAAATAAAATTATTTCTATCATACAATAATCAAATGAATGGGAGGAAAATTTCATATAACTTTAAAGAAGAATAGTCAGTGCACAAGTGCTTAAATTACCTTAATATGGGGAAGGAATGTTAAATAAGGCTAATGCATTATATAAGGGGTTGGTAAGTTTTATTATGAATAATTACTTGTTTATAGATTATGGATCAATAAAAGTGATGGACCATTATCAAATTTACTCATCTCTAGATTTGGAGTTAGTTGTGGTAAATATTTCATTTATCATATTGAAGCCTTGTCATTTTTGGAAATTTGTAATATATATTCCAATATGAGTTTCATTAATTATATATTCCCTTTGAATGAGTTAAATTTTAACTACAGAAAAAAGTTATATAGGATTTGTGATGATGACAACTCAATACATTACCGTATTGGGAATAAGAACAAGGTGGTCAAATCTTTGATCAAAATGATTATGATAGATTATCTATTTGGAGAATCAAAGAAGATCCAAATTTTCTGTATATTGAAACAATTGATCTCAAAATCATGAATGATGGTGAGATATATTTTATTTCTCATCCAAATATTTCACCATATATCCATGTAAATATTAAATACTCACAAAAGGAAAATTAAGAGTTGTTATACTTGTTTATAAAAACTCCCAATCTTAGTTGTGATCATGATTTAATGAAAAGGATTAAGAGACAAGTATTTTTGATATCAATAACATATTTCAAGGAGTATTTAATGGAAAACTAAAGGCATCAATTCTCTATACATCAAATAAGTGTGAAAATATATAGATTTTTGAAAGAGTATTTTTGGTGGGTCTAAATGAAGAGAGATATCATGATGATTGAATCTCAGTTAATGACATGTCAGAATTTTAATGATGATAGGTAATGGTTAATTGGGAAATTACATCCATTTCATATACACTATTTAAAATGGGAAGATAACACCATGGATTGTTTCATCCAAACCATTAAAATATATGAAGGGATTAATTATATGTGGGATATAGTAAACTATGATTCATTGTTTGAACACTTCATTTAAATCAGATATGATTTATTTCCCAATCATCATTCCCATATATTTATTTATTATGTGATATACCTTCACCTAGTACCACATTCAATTGTATTTAAATAGGATATGAGGCTTATCTCACTATTCAGATGAATTATTCATCATGATATTGTTGTAAATTTAATTTTCACCACAATTTATTTTTCTCAAACATATAGTCATTAAAATCGAAAAATATATGTCCTTTAGTATAGGTTGACATATTTGTATTCTGGTAATTAATGTATTTTTGAATAAACTCGTTCATCTAGATGATTTTTGTATACAATAGTATCATTTTCTTGAGCATTTTTAATGATCCATTTTATTACCATTATGTTAACAGTTTTAGATATCCAAAATTCTAGAATTCAGATTATAAACTAAATCTAATAATACCTATCATGTTTAAATAAATAAATGATATCTGAATATCAATTTAAAATCATATAAGGGTGGAAAGAAGTTGCTATAAAAGTTATTCTAATAATAATTGGAATGATTTTGGGAATTTATATTGGTGAAATTGTGTATTTATGAATTTCTGCAGGGATGAAGATTGTGGTACTTGAAATGATGGGAAAAATAATTTCAAGCTATATCGGCCCCTTTCAAATTAACAATTCTACCAAGATGATGGCATATTGGTTGGTGGTTCCACTGAACCTTTCTCAAGATCATGAAGTGTTCTATGTCCCCCACATAAAGAACTATATAATAGAAGCTTCACATTTTTTGAACTAAAATGTCTTATCATCGGTGTAATATATTTTTGATGACTGATAATGGGGGGATATTATATATTAAATATAAAAAATTCTAAAAAGTAACACCACTCACTTGGTTATCATTTTGTATCAAAAACACCTATTTGAGGAAAATAAGTTTGAAGTTGTGGATTTGATGAGGTTGACGTGCCCCAATATTTTTGTATCGCTATAATTGAATTTATATTCGAAATTCATTTTGAAAGAGTGATAATGTAACATCATTATATTTGGTAAAATAATTTTTTTATTATTTATTTTTATTTTATAGCGTGCACTATATACATCACCATGTTGTAATAAAAAAATAATATTTAAACATGACAGAATATGCCTGAATGAAAAACACTGTATAATGAGTAAAAATTGGAGAAAATTAAATATTCATTATTACAGTTTTATATCTTGAAAACTGATTGATAAATATGTTTACATTGTTTTGGATTAGTCTCTATATGTTTCAAAAATACTATTTTCTATAAAAAGATAATTATTAAATTTTTGAAGAATAATAAACATTTTTTGACAATTTAAAATAATATGATAAGAAAAAAAATTTCAAAATGAGTGCGTAAAATATATCATATGGTGTACTTTTCATATTTTTCATAAAAGTGTATTTTCAACGATGAATTGTAAAAAATACCAGTTTTTAAAGAAAACATACATTTTATTCCAATAATATATATGAGTAATTTTTATTTTAAAATGTGTATAAAAGAAATATATGTTAAAAAATATGTTTATTATGACATTAGAAGTTACTTTTCTCCTTTTATAAAGAATTTTTATTTATGAACATTTTAATCTTTTCAACAATTTTTCATTGGAAACCCACATTATTGTCCCATATGTTGGGTTAATTTAAATTTCAATTTTACTAATACTATACACTAACATTGAAACAATGAATTCTATATTAAAAAAACTCATTATTTATATAATGTAATATATTGAACAAATTTTTTTACTATAATGATTAGTAAATATAGTTAAATATATATACCACAGTTTTGGTACAAATGGGTTTATAGCGAGTTAAACTAAAAATATAGTTTTTAAATATTAGAAAAAACAATACCAAAACGAATTTTATGTATATATATAGACAAAATAAACCCTAATTTTATTATAATGACACTTAATTTTTCTTTTTGGAATATCAGTAACTTTGCGACACATTATTAATTTCATCAAATCTCAATTATTCCCTCTATCCCACTAATAAATAGCCACCACCTCATCTTTGAGAATAGCTCCTGAAAAACCATTTTTTTGGAAATTACCACAAATAATCACCTAAACAATTCCTTGATCTCATTAAATAAAAATTATTTTAAAAATTAATCAAACTTTATAATTCTGTTTTTTCAATCCTAATTGGTTAGTTGAAGAAGAGGTATCATTATTCAACGATTGTTTTCATTTTATTTCGTCCTACACCTTCATAATGTCTTATAAAAACATGATAATATATTAAACAGTGCATATTATATATAATGAAATGATACTATTGTATTATAATGACCTATATACATATCATCTTCCCTGAAATGAGAAATGATAATGATGCTCGTGTGAATAGTGGACTACTACCTCATTAACCAATGTGATAATTTGTCTATGATCAAATCTCATGAATTTTTTTAATTTATATTTATGAAATAAATAAAATTAATATTTTAATTATAATATATTATGAATAACATATACATTTTTAAAGTCAAATTATTTTTGTAAATAATAATGTCAATCATTTTTAAAACATACTACTACCTCATGAATTAGTCTAACATAGTTTTCACATAAAATTATCACTGATGGAAATAAGGGATAAATTTACTAAATATATGTGATATATAAATTAATTATAATTTCAAAACAATTCCTATTTGACTGTTACAAAAATGTTTTAAAGGAATCATTGTTTTAAAGTGTTCCCCCTGAATGAAATTCCCTACCATCTGGAGAATTATTTAATTTTAGATTCCATTATATAATTTTATATTTATTTTCAAATAATGTTATTTCAAAAATATATTTTGAACTATTGTATATTAAATCTGATATATAAGGAAATTTTATATTCCTCATGTAATGTTATAAGTGACCTTTCAAAACCTATTTACGTATATAATGACAACCTTCGATGAAATATATTGTTTATTAGTATTATTATACATGTTTTTCATTATTGTTTTTTTAGGTTCCGGTAATCTTTTTCGTGAAAGGATGTTAATGAAACCCATTTCACATTCATGGGTTATAACATGAATAACTATTACGAGGTTCACTTCTTTTTTCAAGGGCTATACATTTATGAGATGATGACCTGATTATTAATCATTTTTGTTTTTTATATGTTATCATTTGAAGAGATGAATATAGAACCCACCTTTTTAAAAAAATTATAATATTATTATTTTTTATGATATTTTTGAAGACATATAAATGATTTTAATTTAGTGATATATGGGAACAATATCACAGTCAAAATAATTCGATGATTTTTTAATATTTTGAAGAAAAGTTTTTTGGAATAATTGGGGAACTAATTCCAGTAATGTAATTTTTCAAATATTCCATTTTTAGTCGTGAATCAAGAATATAATTATTGTTTTGGGAGTGAAATAACAAAACTATGATAGTCTTGTAAATATTCATGGAATAATGTTGAAATTATTTTCTATTCTTATGTTTATTCAATAATTTCATATCAGATTCCATTTTTATTCTGCCATAAATATTATTATATTATTTCCTTATGATTTATTCTTTATTAACTACCATTACATATTCCATGACTCGTGATTATAATCATTAATATTATGAGTTTGTTTTCTATATGTTGTACTCATTTTATAAAGACATTATTCTGATTAGATGCTTACATATATCTCATGTCTACCCTTGATATGAAATTCATATCACACCTTATTATTATTTCCATGGTCTAGTTTTTATAAAATTAATTATTTAATAAATGTTCATGAAGGGTTCTAGTTATGATTAACATATTTGAATATTGTAAAGTGCACAAATTAAGTAATCAATTATAATTCTATGTTTCCAAAGGCAATATAACATTACATTATGATATAATGAGACTTATAATATTATTAATTTTCATCTAAAAATATTTAATATCTATGTATTATAATCATGGTACCTTATACATCAGAAATAAATATAAACATATCATAATAACCAATATTTAATTTTTTTATGTAAATTGAATCATATTAATACATAGAGGCATAGTCCACACATATGAATGAGAAAAAATTTGACCTCTAATTAGATTAAAAAGAGTTTGAATTGATTATAAAATAATATTATTATTTCTGTATAACAATTCTGATTTTGGAATCATTGAGTTATTATAGTAAAAAAATATTTATGGGATGTTGAATGAGTAATAGATTATGAATGAGTTGCATGTTGGTTACCTCTTATTTATGAATCCTCCACTTTAATACTGCTCAAACAAACATGGGTTGGTCTAAGGGAATTTATAATAGATAATGAACTAATATAATGAAGCTAAAATGTTTTTAGGGAAAGGATATTACAATCTAGATGAAGTAAATTATGTGATGAATTAAGGACATGGGGTTTTATCTATAACTTAATGAATTATTCTCCTGGAATTAAATCAAATATTACGATGTCACATATATTATAATCCTTTCTTTTATCCCCATGGAACCCAAAATTATTAGATAGTAAGTGAAAGTGTTTAAAAACAATAAATAACCATTTTAAACAACTGTTATAGACATTTTCAATGTATTATCTTAATAAAACCGATATAAAACTAGGTATACCATAATCAATATAATGTAACTTATTAAAACAATAAAATTATTAAGTTCACAAAAATAAAAGTGGACATATAAACAAAATATAAAAAAATGATTCCAAATTTTGATCATGTTTTAAATGATATAAAATCTAAGGGTATAGAAATTACACTTAATATAAGTATAAAAAATGTATACAAATAAGTTTCTAGGGAAATTGTCATGTAAATATTAAATGTAATTTGTTCTCAGAAAACTGAATAATTATATTTATTAATGATTGTTGGGTTTAATAATAAAAAATATTTTCCAATACATCTGGATTAAGAAATAACTCAATGAAACCCTCCAACCATACAATTAAATTCGAAGACCGAGATATTGATTTTAATTTAATGAAATATAATCTATGTTCATAAAATTCATTCATAGAATCTCAAACTAAAAAAAATCAATACCATAAATATCTCATTTATCAAATCAAAGGTCTACCACTACTCATAAGATAATAATACATTTTACATAAATGGATTTGTGGTTGGAGGGTTCATGGATGATTCTTTAGAGTGTTATGTGGTGTTGGTGCTACATTAAGACTACAATAGGTTTTTCATTATGTGAACCACACTCATGTAAAATGTTGTTGGTTCAATGTTATTATAGCATACCGGTTTCATGAATTTTTTTATGTTAATGGAAAATTACTATAAAAAATTAACAACATGAAGTTATATTTCATGAGAATTATGTAATTAATTCTATGTTGAATTTATTTTTATGTAAAACCAATGAAAATTTTGTTTCATGTATTAAATTAAAATAATGGATTTTACTCCATATTACCCCCTAGAATTCACAACATGGATAGAATTCATGATGTGAAGTGCTTATTTTTTTTGTTATTTTTATATATAAATATAGTGATTCATATTCTATCATTCATGTCCCTCCCTCTATCATTCATGTAAGACACATAGTGATACTATAGGATCATCTAAAAATTATTATTCAATATTGATATATGGATTATGATGGGTTATTAAAGATCGAGTTATATTATATTAGCATCATTATGTTTTTCATTCAAATCCTCTTTTTGGGGATCAAGTGAATTTTTATGGTTAAATTTATTTGTTATTTGGAGCATGTTTTTAACATAATTGTTTATGGTTTGTTTCCATGACTTCCAATGAACATTTATCATTTTTAGTCACTTCTTTTTTTGATGTGGTGTTCAATGAGTTGGATAATCCTTTTTAGGATGTGTTTCCTTCATTTCACATATTTTGTATCATACAATAGTTCTTCACACTTATTTATCTATGGGGATGATTTTCACTCTCTTAATAAATGTTAATTTATTATTATAATTTAATTTATAGGAAAAACGATTGATTGAAATGTGTTTTCAAATTTGATGTTATTATTGATATTTTGATTGTACGGGTTGAACACCAATATGTAAATTGTTGGAATTAGAGGCTTTCTTTGTTGTTTTAGTTTTTTAGTTGTGGAACCCTACTTTTGTAATTAATTTCAAAAACCATGAATAAATTGAAATTAGATCCCAACTAAAATTTTGAAAATAAAATTGATTCACTTGAATTTATTTGTTTCATGAAAATTCCCCTAAAATAGAGAAGTATATTTGATGAAATTCCACCTTACTAAATTTAATAAATAGTTTATTTACTTATAGATGGTATCAGGCCATGTTATGGGGTAAAAATTTGTTTCTATGATGTGGTATGGGATGATCTATTTTTCGAGTCGAATTGGGGGATATGGGGTTTATTTGAAGCTATGTTTTGGGGCAATGATGTGTGGTCACTCTGCAGAATGGGGTGATGTGTGGTTAGTAGAAGGTCGTGATATGTAGTAGAGAAGCGTGATTATAATGTTGTATGGTCTGGTCTGTGTTTGGTATGTGTGAAATCCAATACATAGATGCCGCTCAATAATTCCTTCAGTTTGGATGGCCACATGGCCTCATTCCCATATCCCCAACCGCTAAAGGCTACCAACTAGCGGTGAGGGCCTAGGTGATTTTATGGAGATAATATGCCATCATTACTATAATTTATCATAGAACAATAAATATACACTCAGTATAGAAATATATATTTGAATAAAATAGATTATAAAAAACTATGATTTGGATTTGTAATTTAAGTTAGATGTAATCGAAATAAGATGATGATTATACAAGTCATATGTATATACAAAAACAAATAAAAAATTTATTCAAGGTAGGTCTACAATACAAGGATCAAAAGTACATAATGGGGAAAATTATGCCAATTAGAATCATTAGACTCATCTCTTTCCCATTCTCCCCTGATCCTATTAAGAAACCAAGAACTTTCACCTTGGTACTTTCCATTATTCATAATTGTAATCTTATGTTCAATTTGGTTCCCCAATTGTGTCCTAATCAATGTGTGAGACATAATCCCATGATGCAACAACTTAAGGTCTATTTTCATCTAGTCGGTGAGTATATACAAGTCACAGTGTGAAATCATCAATATAAAATGTAATGGAAGTACTAAAATTACAAATTTTATGTGGTCTATGTTCACATTTATAATCAAGTAAATTAAGTCAATAAATTCATTGAGTTATTATATCTAGGTTCCTAGTGGATGGCCCAACATCCCCCACAATAACATCTTAAAAGGATACATAAATTGGTATACCATAATGAATAAAAAATTTCCAAATCAATTATAATGATTTGAATTGGAAAATGATTCATAAAAATCTTTTCATTCATTAATCATTTATGAACCTGATCCCATCCAAGGAATTTATAATTAGGTATCAATGTATCAATCCTTGTATAGTATATACTAAAACCATTAATAGAGTTCATTTGTTATCTTAATAAGAACCAATGTATCGCACTATGGTTTTATATAACATCCCTTCAATTCAAGTCCATCATTAGATTTCAACATAGGAAGCCCATGAATCTCCCACGTCATATATCATCAATTTATCTTTTCATCATATAATTTGTAATATATATGTTATAAATGTATTAGTGAGCATATAATATATATCTTATATGAGTCTATCCTTATATTCCATGTAAAGATTCCATGTTTCACTTGGTCATAGTGATGGAAAAAGGAAAATGAGGACATCCAAGGAAATATCATATGAATCCATGTGTCACGCATGGAATATTAATATTTATCCAATTCAATACCATTTATTAAATTTCCTTTGAACAATTACTTATAAAATTTTCATGGTCAATACCATGGTCAATTCAATTAAAGATCTCCTTAAGATGATGACTCAGGTAATTGGCCATGTTTAGTAGGATTACTTATTAATTACTCACATGAGTAATTTATTATAATAGTCACCTCATTCATAAACTAGATATTTAATAGCCAAGTCAAAGTTCATGGTCATCCATCACTTCATATTAATAAATTCAAATATAATTTTACACAATTCAATTCATGGATTCAACATACAATTCTATTCACATTTTTCATCTTGAAGAAATGGGAAAAGGGGCACACCCTAAGGCATCCAATTCAAAAATACTCTCATAGAGGATCAATGCATTATCTACAAACCCTAGGGGTGGTTCAAAATCAAGGTCTATAGGTAATAAACAACCATTAGGGGAACCTTTAAACTAATAAAGGCATACCAATCAATTAAATGTAATTATTAATTTTCTAAATGATTTAATCAATATTTTACTTTATATCCCAACGAAATATATAAAACAAATTCTTTTAATGAAAGGGAAAAAAACACCCACCTTTGGTATGTAGAGGTTATTTTGTCTAGTATCAGCTCTAGATTCAACTCAAATCTGGAGAAAAATAAATATCTCTCAAGGACCAAAAAAATATGTATAATGAGCATCCACCAAAATGGAATATATGAAACAAAAATAAATGAGGAATGATATAAATGGAATCAAGAAGTCATTGATGTAGATCCAACGAGTTGATTGACGCATTAATTAGACATTAGACAGAGAAAATCCCAAGATTCCATGAATAGATACAAAAGAGGGATTTAATGGGGAGAGGATATGAAAAATGATGAGAATTATTTATTTAGTATCAAAATATATTTAATTAATTGTAAACTGATATGATCACCCAACATTCTAGGTTACATGGTTTAACTTCATGGATGACATACCTGGGAATAAATCATGCAAGTATTGATATAGAATATGGGCGACTAACATGATTTTCTTGGTCAATTTGACTAATTGTACCCAAAATGTGATAAAACATCACTCTATAAATTTCAGACTAGGCCACACAATCCTGTGGCCCATTTCACATTGTTTTTCCTAAGCATGTGTACTCTGTTTTCTCTCTGCCTATGTCATGTGTTTTTTTTTCAGACCATACGACCTTCAATACATGGTTTTTACATACCATGAATGGGGAATTTTTAATCCTAGCAGTAGGTTTCTATGCTATGAACCATTCATGGCCACCCTAGACTGATCCACAGCCTCATTGGGTATTCAAATTATTCCATATTTTGGTATTTAAACATAAAATTGAAAAAACTAAAGAATCCATATGTCAAGAAAGAACCGAGATTTTATAAAGCTACCCCCTTAAAGAAGGTCATCCATGAAATTCCCTTATGAGGGTGGTGGTGAATAATCTAATAAAAACAATGATCACTGTTATCGTTCATTTTCCTCCTTCATTCTATTGGACCAATTCAAATTGAAATGATAGTCCTCTGATAACCATGGTTCTATGGTCCAAAGTACATACCATATACCCCTCAAAATATGCATCTACCTACAAATCATCCATATTGAGCTAAAAACAATGAGATTACAAATAATAATGATGAAAATAAGATACATCCAAGACTCCATGCATGGATAAGTACCACTTTGGTAACTTCAACTGACTGTCTACCAGAATATCTATTTGGAATGTTGAACAATACTACATGAAAAGATTAAATCTTAAAATATATCATGATCCTCCTATGTCCAAAATTCAATAAAAAACATTACAAAATATTATCCATTACCACAAATTCTCGATGATTTAAACAATGATATGTGAAATATAACAGACAAGACTATGTTGCATCCCCCAATTTTCGAATAAAATGAACCAATTCTATAGTTGCTAGAATAATATGAGGTCCATACATAACTTCATAAACTTCCTCTAACAAACGTAGCGGTGATCGGTAGGGTGTATTGTAAAAATCCTCATTTGATCAATATGAATATATTCCTTGAATATATTGTTATATTCAAATTATACTAAAATTATATGCCCCTAAAATGATACACTAAAACCCCATATTCATTCTAGAAGCATGTCCTCAATAACATAGATGATTCTATATAACTAGAAATTTGTCTGGGGGTGGTATTTTGGGCTCAAAAGCACCTGGGAACCTAACTCTCTCTATAGATCTTTCCAAAATGATGATGTATATCAATAATACCTATTGTTAATGATATTATAAAAGAAACCCAGAAGTCCTACTATATCATTGATATAAAAACACTTAGGGTCATACACACTTAACGAATCATTTATTAAAAGGAAATATGAATCCATCATGCTCCTATCAATAAAAAAACATTAAACATAATTACCTTGAGAATAACTAAATAACAGTATCAAAAAATCCATCATAACTTAAAAATATTTCTACTCAAGGATAAGAGCTTCTATAATATTACAAATGGTTGATGAAGTTCCTATTTCACCCACTTATTTGTTGGAACTTGTGATGAAAATCCCAGAAAAATCTTTTTTCATTCCAACCACTATTATAGGTTTTGTAAATCCTCATACATCTTTGTGATGATTTTTGGGCGGAGGGTGATGGCAAGAGGGGGGTGAATTGCCTTTTAAAAAATAATTAACAATTTAAAAAAAAAGTTAAAGGTGCAGCGGAAATAAAAGAGGCAAGACACAAAATTGATAACGGAGTTCGGCTTAAACCCAAGCCTACGTCTCTGCTCCCAACTCAACAGTTGAGAGATTTACTACCGCTTGCTTTTCAATGGTTTTAGCAAGAAACCCACTAGACTTTAAGGTTAGTCTAGAACCTATTACAGCTTTCTTTTAGTGGTTGAGCAAGAACCCACTTGCTTTTAATGGTTGAGAAAGAACCCACTAGCCTTCTTACAGGTGAAGGATAGCTCACCTTTGATTCAATCCTTTTAAAAAGGGAAGGCTTGACTAACCTCTTCACACCTTGAAGGTGGTGTCAAAAACCAAATGAAAGGGAGATGAGAGAATGAGTGGTTTGTAGGCACAAACCCAAATTGATGCTCAAAATAATTAAAACAAGAAAAACTGTAATGGGAGAAGCCTTGGGCGCCAAAGGATTGATGGAGTTGATGAAGAGTGCTCCCAAGCTTCTTTGGTGGTGCTCCTTGGATGTGGAAGTGAGTTGGAGCAATTGGGGGTTCCTTGGAGGAATGCGCCGGAGGTTCGCCAAATGATCAAAAATGTGTCCGTGGGCTTCCTTAAGCTTGGTTATAGTTACGACAATGTTCCGGGACTTCCTAGTCCTTTATTTATAGAGGGGGAACCCTCAAAAGGCCTTTGGGGGTCTTCGGAGCCGTTGGAGAGGCCTTCGGAGCCGTTGGGAGTCAAGTGGACAAGCCTGGTCAAAGCCCAACGACTAGTTTGACTGGCTCCACCGGGGGACCGGTGCTTAGCCACCGGTCGGCCGGTGCTTTGAAAAAGGTAGAGGGCTCGGGCTCAGGTACCACTGGCTGGTCGGTGAGGAGGCCACCGGTTGGTCGGTGCTGAGACAGTAGCAAACACTATTCTGTCTGGGTTCCACCGGCTGGCCGGTGGTGGGACACCGGTTGGCCGGTGGTCTGGACAGAGGGATGCCTTCTGTCCAGGCCTCCATCAGCTGGCCGGTGGTCTTCCACCGGTTGGCCGGTGGACTGAAAATCAGTCCACTTTTGGCTTCTTGCTTTCTTGGCCCAATTCCTTGGCAACCTGAAATCATGCCTATCATCCAAAAACACTTAAAACAATATTAGATAAAGAAGAGAGTGATTGTGATCATGAAAATTAAACCACGAGGGGTACGAGAGGTAAAACAATCTCCCCCTATTTTGATGATCACAATCACCAAAACAAGCAATTTAAAAATGAAATGAAAGGCGTGCTTTATAGGATAAATGGGAAAGTAAAGCAAAGCATGACAGAAAGATTTCTCCCCCAATCAACCATGAATTTCTCCCCCTTTGTGATTATCAAAATAGCACGGGGCATAAAACTTGATTGAGGGAATGATTGAAAAACAAGATAGAGTTTTTAAAACCAATTGAAATTTTTGAAATTTGAATTGAAAGTTTTGAATTGAATGTTTTGAATTGAAGATTTGAATTGAAAGTTTTGAATCGAAAATTTTGAAATGAAAGTTTTGAAATTGAAATCAAAAAGGCTAAAACGATCCTAACTCCCCCTAAATAAAAACAATAAATCACCGGGGAGAGTATTTTGGAACCGAGACAAATTTTGGCTCGGAGAGACTTGCTAAAAGGGATTTTTCAATCCATACTTGTCTAGTGGCGGGTCTTCTCCTATAAAATTCATCATTAAAGGAAATGGTTTTGGGCCTACCATACCGGGCATTTTTGCAATCGCACTCATAAATTAAGTGCCCGGGTTTTTTGCAATAGTTACAAAATTTATTTTGAGAGCTCCCCCTTACAAAAATAGTTGGAGCATGGGAAGAGGAAGCTTGCTTGGAATAACCAAGCCCTTCGGTGGTTCTAGATATGCGTTGGGAACCTAGCAATTTGGTCAACTTTTGTTCACCTTGGGTGAACTTGGCAAGGGATTCCCTTAAATCATTGATTTTTGATTCCATAGAATCATCATCGGGAAGGTTTTGGATCTTGAGGGACAACTCTTCCTTCTCTTTGAGAAGTTGTTACTTTTCGGAAGAAAGTTTTTTGAAATTCTTTTTTAAAGAAACAAATTTGGAAGAAAGTTTGTGAAAACCTTCCTCCAATTGATCTCTAGCATGTTGGAGATCCTCGTAAGACAAATGATTAAAAGATTTGGAAGAACTAGAGGATGAGGAGTCGGAAGAGGTTACCTCATGAAATGCCATTAGGCATTTTTTAACGTTGTCACTTGAGGAGGAGGAAGAGGAGGATGTGGAGCTATCACTCCATGTGGCCTTGAATGCCTTCTTCTTTTCCTTTTGCTTGGCCCTTTTCTTGTTGAGTGGATAATCGGGCTTGTAATGGCCTTTCTTGCCACACCTGTAACATGTTACCTCGGGCTCAGATTTTTCGTTGGATTGAGCCTTACGGGATTTCTTCTTTTTGTGCTTCTTCATGAATTTGTGCATCTTGCGGGCAAGATTCTCCATTTCTGAATCGCCGCTTGAAGAGGAAGAAGATGAGGAGGAGGAGCTTTCTTATTTTTGAACCTTGAAGGCGATGTTCTTTGGGACTTAGATCGGTTTGCCTTCCTTTTCAGCTTGCCTCCTCATGGTGATCTCATAGGTCATGAGGGATCCAATGAGTTCTTCGACCAGCATGTTCTTGATGTCTTTTACTTCTTGGATTTCCGTGACATTCGGTGCCCATGTGCTTGGTAAGATCAAAAGGATCTTCTTGACCATTGTTTCTGCAGAAACATCATCACCAAGAGACTTTCTACCATTGAAAACGTCAGTAAAGCCTGTAAACATATCAGAAATTGATTCATGTTGGTGCATGGTGAAAGACTCAAAATCTTGACGGAACATATCCAATCGAGTATCCTTGACGTTGTTGGTCCCCTCATGGGTAACTTCCAAAAGTATCCAGATTTCATGAGATGAGGTGCATGTGGAAACTCGATTGAATTCATTACGATCAAGGCCGCAATGAAGAGCGTTCATGGCTTTGCCATCAAGCTGAAATTTTTAATATCGTCTTGGGTCCATTTGGATTCATCGGGAGAGGAGAGAGAATAACCATGCATGATAATTCTATAAATGGGATAACCTATACTTCTACGAAAATTAGTCATGCGGGTTTTCCAATAGGTATAGTCGGTTCCATCAAAAAATGGAGCACGACCCAAAGAATAGCCTTCGGGGGAGAAAGAGGTTGAATCCATCACAATGGATCTTGAATTTGAAACCGGTTAGGGTATTACTCAAATTTTACCTTTGATACCAATTGTTGGGCGGAGAGTGATGGCAAGATGGGGGGTGAATTTCCTTTTAAAAAATAATTAACAATTTAAAAACAAAGTTAAAGGTGCAGCGGAAATAAAAGAGGAAAGACACAAAATTGATAACGGATTTCAGCTTAAACCCAAGCCTACGTCTCCGCTCCCAACTCAAACGTTGAGAGATTTATTACCGCTTGCTTTTCAATGGTTTTAGCAAGAAACCCACTAGACTTTAAGGTTAGTCTAGAACCTATTACAACTTGCTTTTACTATTTGAGCAAGAACCCACTTGCTTTTAATGGTTGAGCAAGAACCCACTAGCCTTCACACAGGTGAAGGCTAGTTCACCTTTGATTCAAGCCTTTTAAAAAGGGATGGCTTGACTAACCTCTTCACACCTTGAAGGTGGTGTGAAAACCAAAATGAAAGGGAGATGAGAGAAAGAGGCGTTTGTAGGCACAAACCCAAATTGTTGCTCAAAATAATTAAAACAAGAAAAACCGTAATGGGAGAAGCCTTGGCAGCCAAAGGATTGATGGAGTTGATGAAGAGTGCTCCCAAGCTTCTTTGGTGGTGCTCCTTGGATGTGTAAGTGAGTTGGAGCAATTGGGGGTTCCTTGGAGGATGCGCCGGAGGTTCGCCAAATGATCCAAAATGTGTCTGTGGGCTTCCTTAAGCTTGGTTATAGTTCCGACAATGTTCTGGGGCTTCCTAGTCCTTTATTTATAGAGGGGGGAACCCTCAAATGGCCTTTGGGGGTCTTCGGAGCCGTTGAAGAGGCCTTCGGAGCCATTGGGAGTCAAGTGGACAAGCCTGGTCAAAGCCCAACGGCTAGTTCGACTAGCTCCACCGGCTGACCAGTGCTTGGCCACCGGTTGGCCGGTGCTTTGAAAAAGGGAGAGGGCTCGGGCTCAGGTACCACCGGCTGGCCGGTGAGGAGGCCACCGGTTGGCCGGTGCTGAGATAGTAGCAAACACTATTCTGTCTGGGTTCCATCGGCTGGCCGGTGGTGGGACACCGGTTGGCCGGTGGTCTGGACAGAGGGATGCCTTCTGTCCAGGCCTCCATCGGCTGGACGGTGGTCCTCCACCAGTTGGCCGGTGGACTGAAAATCAGTCCACTTTTGGCTTCTTGCTTTCTTGGCCCAATTCCTTGGCAACCTGAAATCATACCTATCATCCAAAAACACATAAAACAATATTAGATAAAGAAGAGAGTGATTGTGATCATGAAAATTAAACCACGAGGGGTACGAGAGGTACAACAATCTCCCCCTATTTTGATGATCACAATCACCAAAACAATCAATGTAAAAATGAAATGAAAGGCATGCTTTAAAGGATAAATGGGAAAGTAAAGCAATGCATGAGAGAAAGATTTATCCCCCAATCATCCAAGAATTTCTCCCCCTTTGTGATTATCAAAATAGCACGGGGCATAAAACTTGATTGAGGGAATGATTGAAAAACAAGATAGAGTTTTTAAAACCAATTGAAAATTTTGAAATTTGAATTGAAAGTTTTGAATTGAAAGTTTTGAATTAAATATTTGAATTGAATGTTTTGAATCGAAAATTTTGAAATGAAAGTTTTGAAATTGAAATCAATAAGGCTAAAACGATCCTAACTCCCCCTAAATAAAAACAATAAATCACCGGGGAGAGGATTTTGGAAGCGAGACAAATTTTGGCCCAGAGAGACTCGCTAAAAGGGATTTTTCAATCCATACTTGTCTAGTGGCGGGTCTTCTCCTATAAAATTCATCATTAAAGTAAATGGTTTTGGGCCTACCATACCGGGCATTTTTGCAATCTCACTCATAAATTAAGTGCCCGGGTTTTTTGCAATAGTTACAAAATTTATTTTGAGAGCTCCCCCTTACAAAAATAGTTGGAGCATGGGAAGAGGAAGCTTGCTTGGAATAACCAAGCGCTTCGGTGGTTCTAGATATGCGTTGGGAACCTAGAAATTTGGTCAAATTTTGTTCACCTTGGGTGAACTTGGCAAGGGATTCCCTTAAATATTTGATTTTTGATTCCATAGAATCAACATCGGGAAGGTATTGGATCTTGAGGGACAACTCTTCCTTCTCTTTGAGAAGTTGTTCCTTTTCGGAAGAAAGTTTTTTGAAATTCTTTTTTAAAGCAACAAATTTGGAAGAATGTTCGTGAAAACCTTCATCCAATTGATCTCTAGCTTGTTGGAGATCCTCGTAAGAAAAATGATTAAATGATTTGGAAGAACTAGAGGATGAGGAGTCGGAAGAGGTTACCTCATGAAATTCCATTAGGCATTTTTTACCGTTGTCACTTGAGGAGGAGGAAGAGGAGGATGTGGAGCTATCACTCCATGTGGCATTGAATGCCTTCTTCTTTTCCTTTTGCTTGGTCCTTTTCTTGTTGAGTGGACAATCGGGCTTGTAATGGCCTTTCTTGCCACACCCGTAACATGTTACATCGGGCTCGGATTTTTCGTTGGGTTGAGCCTTGCAGGATTTCTTCTTTTTCTGCTTCTTCATGAATTTGTGCATCTTGAGGGAAAGATTCTCCATTTCTGAATCGCCTCTTGAAGAGGAAGAAGATGAGGAGGAGGAGCTTTCTTTTTTTTGAACCTTGAAGGCGATGTTCTTTGGAACTTTGATCAGTTTGCCTTCCTTTTCAGCTTGCCTCCTCCTGGTGATCTCATAGGTCATGAGGGATCCAATGAGTTCTTCGACCAGCATGTTCTTGATGTATTTTGCTTCTTGGATTGCCGTGACTTTCGGTGCCCATGTGCTTGGTAAGATCCAAAGGATCTTCTTGACCATTGTTTCTGCAGAAACATCATCACCAAGAGACTTTCTACCATTGCAAACGTCAGTAAAGCGTGTAAACATATCAGAAAATGATTCATGTGGGTGCATGGTGAAAGACTCAAAATCTTGATGGAACATATCCAATCGAGTATCCTTGACTTTGTTGGTCCCCTCATGGGTAACTTCAAAAGTTTCTAGATTTCATGTGATGAGGTGCATGTGGAAACTCGATTGAATTCATTACGATCAAGGCTGCAATGAAGAGCATTCATGGATTTGCCATCATGCTCGAAAATTTTAATATTGGCTTGGGTCCATTTGGATTCATCGGGAGAGGAGAGAGAACAACCATGCATGACAATTCTATAAATGGGATAACCTATACTTCTAAGAAAAGTAGTCATGCAGGTTTTCAAATAGGTATAGTCGATTCCATGAAAAAATGGAGCACGACCCAAAGAATAGCCTTCGGGGGCGAAAGAGGTTGAAGCCATCACAATGGATCTTGAATTTGAAACCGGTTAGGGTATTACTCAAATTTTTCCTTTGATACCAATTGTTGGGCGGAGAGTGATGGCAAGAGGGGGGGTGAATTGCCTTTTAAAAAATAATTAACAATTTAAAAACAAAGTTAAAGGTGCAGCAGAAATAAAAGAGGCAAGACACAAAATTGATAACGGAGTTCGGATTAAACCCAAGCCTACGTCTCCGATCCCAACTCAACCGTTGAGAGATTTACAACCGCTTTCTTTTCAATGGTTTTAGCAAGAAACCCACTAGACTATAAGGTTAGTCTAGAACCTATTACAGCTTGCTTTTAGTGGTTGAGCAAGAACCCACTTGCTTTTAATGGTTGAGAAAGAACCCACTAGCCTTCTTACAGGTGATGGATAGATCACCTTTGATTCAAGCCTTTTAAAAAGGGAAGTCTTGACTAACCTCTTCACACCTTGAAGGTGGTGTGAAAACCCAAATGAAAGGGAGATGAGAGAAAGAGGGGTTTGTAGGCACAAACCCAAATTGATGCACAAAATAATTAAAAAATGAAAAACCGTAATGGGAGAAGCCTTGGGCGCCAAAGGATTGATGGAGTTGATGAAGAGTGCTCCCAAGCTTCTTTGGTGGTGCTCCTTGGATGTGGAAGTGAGTTGGAGCAATTGTGGTTTCCTTGGAGGAATGCGCCGGAGGTTCGCCAAATGATCAAAAATGTGTCTGTGGGCTTCCTTAAGCTTGGTTATAGTTCTGACAATGTTCCGGGGCTTCCTAGTCCTTTATTTATAGAGGGGGAACCCTCAAATGTCCTTCGGGGGTCTTCGGAGCCGTTGGAGAGGCCTTCAGAGCCGTTGGGATTCAAGTGGACAAGCCTGGTCAAAGCCCAACGGCTAGATTGACTGGCTCCACCGGCTGACCGGTGCTTGGCCACCGGTTGGGCGGTGCTTTGAAAAAGGGAGAGGGCTCGGGCTCAGGTACCACCGGCTGGCCGGTGAGGAGGCCACCGGTTGGCCGGTGCTGAGACAGTAGCAAACACTATTCTGTCTGGGTTCCACCGGCTGGCCGGTGGTGGGACACCGGTTGGCCGGTGGTCTGGACAGAGGGATGCCTTCTGTCCAGGCCTCCATCGGCTGGCCGGTGGTCTTCCACCGGTTGGCCGGTGGACTGAAAATCAGTCCACTTTTGGCTTCTTGCTTTCTTGGACAAATTCCATGGCAACCTGAAATCATGCCTATCATCCAAAAACACTTAAAACAATATTAGATAAAGAAGAGAGTGATTGTGATCATGAAAATTAAACCACGAGGGGTACGAGAGGTACAACAATATCCCCTATTTTGATGATCACAATCACCAAAACAAGCAATATAAAAATTAAATGAAAGGCATGCTTTAAAGGATAAATGGGAAAGTAAAGCAAAGCATGAGAGAAAGATTTCTCCCCCAATCAACCAAGAATTTCTCCCCCTTTGTGATTATCAAAATAGCACGGGGCATAAAACTTGATTGAGGGAATGATTGAAAAACAAGATAGAGTTTTTAAAACCAATTGAAATTTTTGAAATTTGAATTGAAAGTTTTGAATTGAAAGTTTTGAATTGAAGATTTGAATTGATAGTTTTGAATCGAAAATTTTGAAATGAAAGTTTTGAAATTGAAATCAAAAAGTCTAAAACGATCCTAACTCCCCCTAAATAAAAACAATAAATGGCCGGGGAGAGGATTTTGGAACCGAGACAAATTTTGGCCCGGAGATACTCGCTAAAAGGGATTTTTCAATCCATACTTGTCTAGTGGCAGGTCTTCTCCTATAAAATTCATCATTAAAGGAAATGGTTTTGGGCCTACCATACCGGGAATTTTTGCAATCACACTCATAAATTTAGTGCCCAGGTTTTTTGCAATAGTTACAAAATCTATTTTGAGAGCTCCCCCTTACAAAAATAGTTGGAGCATGGGAAGAGGAAGATTGCTTGGAATAACCAAGCCCTTCGGTGGTTCTAGATATGCGTTGGGAACCTAGCAATTTGGTCAAATTTTGTTCACCTTGGGTGAACTTGGAAAGGGATTCACTTAAATCTTTGATTGTTGATTCCATAGAATCAACATCGGGAAGGTTATAGATCTTGAGGGACAACTCTTCCTTCTCTTTGAGAAGTTGTTCCTTTTCAGAAGAAAGTTTTTTGAAATTCTTTTTTAAAGCAACAAATTTGGAAGAATGTTCGTGAAAACCTTCCTCCAATTGATCTCTAGCATGTTGGAGATCCTCGTAAGACAAATGATTAAAAGATTTGGAAGAACTAGAGGATGAGGAGTCGGAAGAGGTTACCTCATGAAATGCCATTAGGCATTTTTTACCGTTGTCACTTGAGGAGGAGGAAGAGGAGGATGTGGAGCTATCACTCCATGTGGCCTTGAATGCCTTCTTCTTTTCCTTTTGCTTGGCCCTTTTCTTGTTGAGTGGACAATCGGGCTTGTAATGGCCTTTCTTTCCACACCCGTAACATGTTACCTTGGGCTCGGATTTTTTGTTGGGTTGGGCCTTGCGGGATTTCTTATTTTTGTGCTTCTTCATGAATTTGTGCATCTTGCGGGCAAGATTCTCCATTTCTGAATCGCCGCTTGAAGAGGAAGAAGATGAGGAGGAGGAGCTTTCTTTTTTTTGAACCTTGAAGGCGATGTTCTTTGGAACTTTGATCGGTTTGCCTTCCTTTTCTGCTTGCCTCCTCATGGTGATCTCATAGGTCATGAGGGATCCAATGAGTTCTTCGACCGGCATGTTCTTGATGTCTTTTGCTTCGTGGATTGCCGTGACTTTCGGTGCCCATGTGCTTGGTAAGATCCAAAGGATCTTCTTGACCATTGTGTCTGAAGAAACATCATCACCAAGAGAGTTTCTACCATTGCAAACGTCAGTAATGCATGTAAACATATCAGAAATTGATTCATGTGGGTGCATGGTGAAAGACTCAAAATCTTGACGGAACATATCCAATCGAGTATCCTTGACTTTTTTGGTCCCCTCATGGGTAACTTCCAAATGTTTCCATATTTCATGTGATGAGGTGTATGTGGAAACTCGATTGAATTCATTACGATCAAGGCTGCAATGAAGAGCATTCATGGATTTGCCATCATGCTCGAAAATTTTAATATTGGCTTGGGTCCATTTGGATTCATCGGGAGAGGAGAGAGAACAACCATGCATGACAATTCTATAAATGGGATAACCTATACTTCTAAGAAAAGTAGTCATGCGGGTTTTCCAATAGGTATAGTCGGTTCCATGAAAAAATGGAGCACGACCCAAAGAATAGCCTTCGGGGGCGAAAGAGGTTGAAGCCATCACAATGGATCTTGAATTTGAAACCGGTTAGGGTATTACTCAAATTTTTCCTTTGATACCAATTGTTGGGCGGAGAGTGATGGAAAGAGGGGGGGGGGGTGAATTGCCTTTTAAAAAATAATTAACAATTTAAAAACAAAGTTAAAGGTGCAGCGGAAATAAAAGAGGCAAGACACAAAATTGATAACGGAGTTCGGCTTAAACCCAAGCCTACATCTCCGATCCCAACTCAACCGTTGAGAGATTTACTACCGCTTTCTTTTCAATGGTTTTACCAAGAAACCCACTAGACTATAAGGTTAGTCTAGAACCTATTACAGCTTGCTTTTAGTGGTTGAGCAAGAACCCACTTGCTTTTAATGGTTGAGAAAGAACCCACTAGCCTTCTTACAGGTGAAGGATAGCTCACCTTTGATTCAAGCCTTTTAAAAAGGGAAGGCTTGAGTAACCTCTTCACACCTTGAAGGTGGTGTGAAAACCCAAAGGAAAGGGAGATGAGAGAAAGAGGGGTTTGTAGGCACAAACCCAAATTGATGCACAAAATAATTAAAAAATGAAAAACCGTAATGGGAGAAGCCTTGGGCGCCAAAGGATTGATGGAGTTGATGAAGAGTGCTCCCAAGCTTCTTTGGTGGTGCTCCTTGGATGTGGAAGTGAGTTGGAGCAAATGGGGTTTCCTTGGAGGAATGCGCCGGAGGTTCGCCAAATGATCAAAAATGTGTCTGTGGGCTTCCTTAAGCTTGGTTATAGTTCTGACAATGTTCCGGGGCTTCCTAGTCCTTTATTTATAGAGGGGGAACCCTCAAATGTCCTTCGGGGGTCTTCGGAGCCGTTGGAGAGGCCTTCGGAGCCGTTGGGAGTCAAGTGGACAAGCCTGGTCAAAGCCCAACGGCTAGATTGACTGGCTCCACCGGCTGACCGGTGCTTGGCCACCGGTTGGGCGGTGCTTTGAAAAAGGGAGAGGGCTCGGGCTCAGGTACCACCGGCTGGCCGGTGAGGAGGCCACCGGTTGGCCGGTGCTGAGACAGTAGCAAACACTATTCTGTCTGGGTTCCACCGGCTGGCCGGTGGTGGGACACCGGTTGGCCGGTGGTCTGGACAGAGGGATGCCTTCTGTCCAGGCCTCCATCGGCTGGCCGGTGGTCTTCCACCGGTTGGCCGGTGGACTGAAAATCAGTCCACTTTTGGCTTCTTGCTTTCTTGGCCCAATTCCATGGCAACCTGAAATCATGCCTATCATCCAAAAACACTTAAAACAATATTAGATAAAGAAGAGAGTGATTGTGATCATGAAAATTAAACCACGAGGGGTACGAGAGGTACAACAATCTCCCCTATTTTGATGATCACAATCACCAAAACAAGCAATATAAAAATTAAATGAAAGGCATGCTTTAAAGGATAAATGGGAAAGTAAAGCAAAGCATGAGAGAAAGATTTCTCCCCCAATCAACCAAGAATTTCTCCCCCTTTGTGATTATCAAAATAGCACGGGGCATAAAACTTGATTGAGGGAATGATTGAAAAACAAGAAAGAGTTTTTAAAACCAATTGAAATTTTTGAAATTTGAATTGAAAGTTTTGAATTGAAAGTTTTGAATTGAAGATTTGAATTGATAGTTTTGAATCGAAAATTTTGAAATGAAAGTTTTGAAATTGAAATCAAAAAGTCTAAAACGATCCTAACTCCCCCTAAATAAAAACAATAAATGGCCGGGGAGAGGAGTTTGGAACCGAGACAAATTTTGGCCCGGAGAGACTCGCTAAAAGGGATTTTTCAATCCATACTTGTCTAGTGGCAGGTCTTCTCCTATAAAATTCATCATTAAAGGAAATGGTTTTGGGCCTACCATACCGGGCATTTTTGCAATCACACTCATAAATTTAGTGCCCATGTTTTTTGCAATAGTTACAAAATCTATTTTGAGAGCTCCCCCTAACAAAAATAGTTGGAGCATGGGAAGAGGAAGCTTGCTTGGAATAACCAAGCCCTTCGGTGGTTCTAGATATGCGTTGGGAACCTAGCAATTTGGTCAAATTTTGTTCACCTTGGGTGAACTTGGAAAGGGATTCCCTTAAATCTTTGATTGTTGATTCCATAGAATCAACATCGGGAAGGTTATAGATCTTGAGGGACAACTCTTCCTTCTCTTTGAGAAGTTGTTCCTTTTCAGAAGAAAGTTTTTTGAAATTCTTTTTTAAAGCAACAAATTTGGAAGAATGTTCGTGAAAACCTTCCTCCAATTGATCTCTAGCATGTTGGAGATCCTCGTAAGACAAATGATTAAAAGATTTGGAAGAACTAGAGGATGAGGAGTCGGAAGAGGTTAACTCATGAAATGCCATTAGGCATTTTTTACCATTGTCACTTGAGGAGGAGGAAGAGGAGGATGTGGAGCTATCACTCCATGTGGCCTTGAATGCCTTCTTCTTTTCCTTTTGCTTGGCCCTTTTCTTGTTGAGTGGACAATCGGGCTTGTAATGGCCTTTCTTTCCACACCCGTAACATGTTACCTTGGGCTCGGATTTTTTGTTGGGTTGAGCCTTGTGGGATTTCTTATTTTTGTGCTTCTTCATGAATTTGTGCATCTTGCGGGCAAGATTCTCCATTTCTGAATCGCCGCTTGAAGAGGAAGAAGATGAGGAGGAGGAGCTTTCTTCTTTTTGAACCTTGAAGGCGATGTTCTTTGGAACTTTGATCGGTTTGCCTTCCTTTTCTGCTTGCCTCCTCATGGTGATCTCATAGGTCATGAGGGATCTAATGAGTTCTTCGACCGGCATGTTCTTGATGTCTTTTTCTTCGTGGATTGCCGTGACATTCGGTGCCCATGTGCTTGGTAAGATCCAAAGGATCTTCTTGACCATTGTGTCTGAAGAAACATCATCACCAAGAGAGTTTCTACCATTGCAAACGTCAGTAATGCGTGTAAACATATCAGAAATTGATTCATGTGGGTGCATGGTGAAAGACTCAAAATCTTGACGGAACATATCCAATCGAGTATCCTTGACTTTTTTGGTCCCCTCATGGGTAACTTCCAAATGTTTCCATATTTCATGTGATGAGGTGCATGTGGAAACTCGATTGAATTCATTACGATCAAGGCTGCAATGAAGAGCATTCATGGATTTGCCATCATGCTCGAAAATTTTAATATCGGCTTGGGTCCATTTGGATTCATCGGGAGAGGAGAGAGAATAACCATGCATGACAATTCTATAAATGGGATAACCTATACTTCTAAGAAAAGTAGTCAGGCGGGTTTTCCAATAGGTACAGTCGGTTCCATCAAAAAATGGAGCACGACCCAAAGAATAGCCTTCGGGGGCGAAAGAGGTTGAAGCCATCACAATGGATCTTGAATTTGAAACCGGTTAGGGTATTACTCAAATTTTTCCTTTGATACCAATTTTTCGGCGGAGAGTGATGGCAAGAGGGGGGTGAATTGCCTTTTAAAAAATAATTAAAAATTTAAAAACAAAGTTAAAGGTGCAGCGGAAATAAAAGAGGCAAGAAACAAAATTGATAATGGAGTTCGGCTTAAACCCAAGACTACGTCTCCGCTCCCAACTCAACCATTGAGAGATTTACTACCGCTTGCTTTTCAATGGTTTTAGAAAGAAACCCACTAGACTTTAAGGTTAGTCTAGAACCTATTACAGCTTGATTTTAGTGGTTGAGCAAGAACCCACTTGCTTTTAATGGTTGAGAAAGAACCCACTAGCCTTCTTACTGGTGAAGGCTAGCTCACCTTTGATTCAAGACTTTAAAAAAGGGAAGGCTTGACTAACCTCTTCACACCTTGAATGTGGTGTGAGAACCCAAATGAAAGGGAGATGAGAGAAGAGAGGGGTTTGTAGGCACAAACCCAAATTGATGCTCAAAATAATTAAAAACAAGAAAAACTGTAATGGGAGAAGCCTTGGGCGCCAAAGGATTGATGGAGTTGATGAAGAGTGCTCCCAAGCTTCTTTGGTGGTGCTCCTTTGATGTGGAAGTGAGTTGGAGCAATTGGGGGTTCCTTGGAGGAATGCGCCGGAGGATCTCCAAATGATCAAAAATGTGTCGGTGGGCTTCCTTAAGCTTGGTTATAGTTCAGACAATGTTCCGGGGCTTCCTAGTCCTTTATTTATAGAGGGGGAACCCTCAAATGTCCTTTGGGGGTCTTCGAAGCCGTTGGAGAGGCCTTCAGAGCCGTTGGGAGTCAAGTGGACAAGCCTGGTCAAAGCCCAACGGCTAGTTTGACTGGCTCCACCGGCTGACCGGTGCTTGGCCACCGGTTGGCCGGTGCTTTGAAAAAGGGAGAGGGCTCGGGCTCAGGTACCACCGGCTGGCCGGTGAGGAGGCCACCGATTGGCCGATGCTGAGACAGTAGCAAACACTATTCTGTCTGGGTTCCATCGGCTGGCCGGTGGTGGGACACCGGTTGGCCGGTGGTCTGGACAGAGGGATGCCTTCCGTCCAGGCCTCCATCGGCTGGCCGGTGGTCTTCCACCGGTTGGCCGGTGGACTGAAAATCAGTCCACTTTTGGCTTCTTTCTTTCTTGGCCCAATTCCATGGCAACCTGGAATCATGACTATCATCCAAAAACACTTAAAAAAATATTAGATAAAGAAGTGAGTGATTGTGATCATGAAAATTAAACCACGAGGGGTACGAGAGGTACAACAATCTCCCCTATTTTGATGATCACAATCACCAAAACAAGCAATATAAAAATTAAATGAAAGGCATGCTTTAAAGGATAAATGGGAAAGTAAAGCAAAGCATGAGAGAAATATTTCTCCCCCAATCAACCAAGAATTTCTCCCCTTTTGTGATTATCAAAATAGCACGGGGCATAAAACTTGATTGAGGGAATGATTGAAAAACAAGATAGAGTTTTAAAACCAAATGAAATTTTTGAAATTTGAATTGAAAGTTTTGAATTGAAAGTTTTGAATTAAATATTTGAATTGAAAGTTTTGAATCGAAAATTTTGAAATGAAAGTTTTGAAATTGAAATCAAAAAGTCTAAAACGATCCTAACTCCCCCTAAATAAAAACAATAAATCACCGGGGAGAGGATTTTGGAACCGATACAAATTTTGGCCCGGATAGACTCGCTAAAAGGGATTTTTCAATCCATACTTGTCTAGTGGCAGGTCTTCTCCTATAAAATTCATCATTAAAGGAAATGGTTTTGGGCCTACCATACTGGGCATTTTTGCAATCGCACTCATAAATTAAGCGCCCAGGTTTTTTGCAATAGTTACAAAATTTATTTTGAGAGCTCCCCCTTACAAAAATAGTTGGAGCATGGGAAGAGGAAGCTTGCTTGGAATAACCAAGCCCTTCGGTGGTTCTAGATATGCGTTGGGAACCTAGAAATTTGTTCAAATTTTGTTCACCTTGGGTGAACTTGGAAAGGGATTCCCTTAAATCTTTGATTTTTGATTCCATAGAATCAACATCGGGAAGGTTATAGATCTTGAGGGACAACTCTTCCTTCTCTTTGAGAAGTTGTTCCTTTTCAGAAGAATGTTTTTTGAAATTATTTTTTAAAGCAACAAATTTGGAAGAATGTTCGTGAAAACCTTCCTCCAATTGATCTCTAGCATGTTGGAGATCCTCGTAAGACAAATGATTAAAAGATTTGGAAGAACTAGAGGATGAGGAGTCGGAAGAGGTTACCTCATGAAATGCCATTAGGAATTTTTTACCGTTGTCACTTGAGGAGGAGGAAGAGGAGGATGTGGAGCTATCACTCCATGTGGCCTTGAATGCCTTCTTCTTTTCCTTTTGCTTGGCCCTTTTCTTGTTGAGTGGACAATCGGGCTTGTAATGGCCTTTCTTGCCACACCCGTAACATGTTACCTCGGGCTCGGATTTTTCGTTGGGTTGAGCCTTGCGGGATTTCTTCTTTTTGTGCTTCATCATGAATTTGTGCATCTTGCGGGCAAGATTCTCCATTTCTGAATCGCCGCTTGAAGAGGAAGAAGATGAGGAGGAGGATATTTCTTCTTTTTGAACCTTGAAGGCGATGTTCTTTGGAACTTTGATCGGTTTGCCTTCCTTTTCAGCTTGCCTCCTCATGGTGATCTCATAGGTCATGAGGGATCCAATGAGTTCTTCGACCGGCATGTTTTTGATGTCTTTTGCTTCTTGGATTGCCGTGACTTTCGGTGCCCATGTGCTTGGTAAGATCCAAAGGATCTTCTTGACCATTGTGTCTGAAGAAACATCATCACCAATAGACTTTCTACCATTGCAAACGTCAGTAAAGCGTGTAAAAATATCAGAAATTGATTCATGTGGGTGCATGGTGAAAGACTCAAAATCTTGACGGAACATATCCAATCGAGTATCCTTGACTTTTTTGGTCCCCTCATGGGTAACATTCAAATGTTTCCAGATTTCATGTGATGAGGTGCATGTGGAAACTCGATTGAATTCATTACGATCAAGGCTACAATGAAGAGCGTTCATGGCTTTGCCATCATGCTCGAAATTTTTAATGTCGGCTTGGGTCCATTTGGATTCATCGGGAGAGGAGAGAGAATAACCATGCATGACAATTCTATAAATGGGATAACCTATACTTCTAAGAAAAGTAGTCATGCGGGTTTTCCAATAGGTATAGTCGGTTCCATCAAAAAATGGAGCACGACCCAAAGAATAGCCTTCGGGGGCGAAAGAGGTTGAATCCATCACAAAGGATCTTGAATTTGAAACCGGTTACGGTATTACTCAAATTTTTCCTTTGATACCAATTGTTGGGCGGAGAGTGATGGCAAGAGGGGGGGTGAATTGCCTTTTAGAAAATAATTAACAATTTAAAAACAATGTTAAAGGTGCAGCGGAAATAAAAGAGGCAAGACACAAAATTGATAACGGAGTTCGGCTTAAACCCAAGACTACGTCTCTGCTCCCAACTCAATCGTTGAGAGATTTACTACCTCTTGCTTTTCAATGGTTTTAGCAAGAAACCCACTAGACTTTAAGGTTAGTCTAGAACCTATTACAGCTTGATTTTAGTGGTTGAGCAAGAACCCACTTGCTTTTAATGGTTGAGCAAGAACCCACTAGCCTTCTTACAGGTGAAGGCTAGTTCACCTTTCATTCAAGCCTTTTAAAAAGGGAAGTCTTGACTAACCTCTTCACACCTTGAAGGTGGTGTGAAAACCCAAATGAAAAGGAGATGAGAGAAGAGAGGGGTTTGTAGGCACAAACCCAAATTGATGCTAAAAATAATTAAAAACAAGAAAAACCGTAATGGGAGAAGCCTTGGGCGCCAAAGGATTGATGGAGTTGATGAAGAGTGCTCCCAAGCTTCTTTGGTGGTGCTCCTTGGATGTGGAAGTGAGTTGGAGCAATTGGGGGTTCCTTGGAGGAATGCGCCGGAGGTTCGCCAAATGATCAAAAATGTGTTTGTGGGCTTCCATAATCTTGGTTATAGTTCCGACAATGTTCCGGGGCTTCCTAGTCCTTTATTTATAGAGGGGGAACCCTCAAATGGACTTTGGGGGTCTTCGGAGCCGTTGGAGAGGCCTTCGGAGCCGTTGGGAGTCAAGTGGACAAGCCTGGTCAAAGCCCAACGACTAGTTTGACTGGCTCCACCGGCTGACCGGTGCTTGGCCACCGGTTGGCCGGTGCTTTGAAAAAGGGAGAGGGCTCAGGCTCAGGTACCACCGGCTGGCCGGTGAGGAGGCCACCGGTTGGCCGGTGCTGAGACAGTAGCAAACACTATTCTGTCTGGGTTCCACCGACTGGCTGGTGGTGGGACACCGGTTGGCCGGTGGTCTGGACAGAGGGATGCCTTCTGTCCAGGCCTCCATCGGCTGGCCGGTGGTCTTCCACCGGTTGGCCGGTGGACTGAAAATCAGTCCACTTTTGGCTTCTTCCTTTCTTGGCCCAATTCCTTGGCAACCTGAAATCATACCTATCATCCAAAAACACTTAAAACAATATTAGATAAAGAAGAGAGTGATTGTGATCATGAAAATTAAACCACGAGGGGTACGAGAGGTACAACAATGATATGATTCTCCTCCAATGGTGAAATGTAACTGTATCTCTCAATATCCACATTAACCTCTATTCAATAGCATATGAGACCATGTACACAAAACATTTAATTATCAACTGTGGTCCAACTCAGAGGTGGATCCTCACCGTCTGCAAATCATTTAGAACTAAGCCTTTATAATATGATACCTTCCTCATCATAAATATATCCATTATTATAGAGGTAAAAACTATAGAATATTGATAAGTCTTTACCCAAACTTAATTCACCACTGAGTGTATCTCATAGAACAAATCCATGAGCTATGATTTTTTACAGTCCTGCTAAACTGCCTATATCTGATTCCTCCTACTTAATGGATCAATCACGACATTGCCTTTACCAGGCATGTATAAAAGATATTAATTCAAATTATATAGGTCTAAATAGACCAAAGGCATGAATTGTATATTTATTTATAGAAAACCCCATTTTAAGGGTAAATTGTGAAAACCTCACAGACATCAAAGACATAGAGAAAAACAAAACCCAAAGTTCACATGGGCTGCAATCACCCCAGATTAAGATAAGTAAGGAAACCCCATCCCCCTGTCATCATCATTATGGAAAGCCTCCACCATTGTATGACTTCTCAGTGAGCTGTCCCATGCAGCAATTCACAGGCCAGGTACCGATGGAAATTCCATACGCTATAAAACTTTCAAATCTGAATAGACATACATGGTTAATGATACCTACTCTAATCCTATTCGGAAGCATTCCCTTTTAAAATTTTTGAACGAAGCAAACCCTGAACCCTTCCACTGCAGAAATCATTATGAGATTCTTACTCACTACCCCCAAATGAATCCATTCTGAAAAACCATTCCACAATATCAAAGTAAAACCATCCCCAGACCTCCTTCACAAAAATTCGGTCATTTTATCTTCAACCGAAGACAATCCACAAAAACAAAACAACCAAAAAATTCATCGCAAAACAAAAATGAAGATTCACCGAAACAAACCACAGAATCATTCAAAGAAGACCACCAATAGGAGAATCCAAGAACATTAGAACCATCAAACGAATAGGATAGGAAAACATCCAAAATAAGAAATGCAGAAAACAGTCTAGAATCCATCACCACATTGATGACAATAGCTCCTTCACATACACTTCCACCAATCCACAAACCGTAACACCACACTGCACCAGATTCACACAACCACCCAAAACCAAACCATAAATGATTAAAAATCCATGGAACTAGAAAACATCACCAAAATTATAGCAACCTGAGCATGCGCCAGAAGAAGGTCCCATTGCAATCTCGAACCGCTCCAGTCACCACCATCATAGCTGCAATCAAGACCGCATCAAACCTCCCAATCATACCCATATCCTACGTGAAAATGGTCGTACGACAATCAGACCACAGTAGCAGTACAAGACCCGTGTATCATTAACACACTACCGTGTGAAAATCTAGAACATTAATAGGTTAGGGAATGAAGATGGAATCAAATATAAAAAAAGATGGATGCCCACGAAGTCACGGCGCCGCTACTGGTTGAGGATGCACACACCATAAACGCGACATGAATCAGTGTTGAGAGAGAAGCTAATGCTGATCTGGGTAGAGAAGATGAATGCAGCGATAGGGGTGATGACTGAGTGTGCATAGACCTTTATGGGCGCATATTAGAATTATATAGGTACTCATGGGAAATTTATAATCTATGGTATATAAATTTCTGTGTATACATTTAATTGGGGATTTTGGGGTGCCTTTACACAGAATAATGTTCTCCAACTTAGTATTGTCTCCAAATAACACAATGAATGAACAAATACAATTAACACAATAACATTGTTGTTAAATTCAATTTTTTTTTCACAAATTATGGGACTTCTATGCCAAGGCTATACCACCATTCATATGAATTTTTCATAGCCGGGTATTTAATGCATCACTATAAAAAGTGTAACTAATTCCTAGGCCTAGAAAAAAATATCTCTACAAAATTCAATATCCATTTCATATCCTTAAAGGGTGTCTCAAATAAATGTGACAATAAAAAAATAAAACCCTTCTAAGTGAAGCCCAAAATTTGTGTTTCTAGTAATTATAATTCTGACACTAAACACATTTAGTAACCATGTAGCCAAAGGAAAATCGCTACCTCAAATATGTTCTTGGGATTATCCAAGGAAACCATAAACCTCTCATTATATTGGTCGATTTTTATGCCTATCTATGAGATAATGTGACATTGGAGGATAATTAAATTCAAGTAGATGATAATCTATGTCATATTGGCATTTAAAAAAAGTTCTTTTTTTCTATTCAAAATGAACTGACTATAATTTTAATGGTCTTGTTTATTTTGAGAGTTGACCAAGATATCATCATCTAAATCCAAAAACAATTAATATATATAATGTTGAAAAAATAATTCATCAGTTCTAAGTAGAATTATATCATGGTCATGAGACATAATGGAAGAAAAAAATAATCATCGAGATCATACATTCTACAAATATATATATGAGGTATGTTTGATTCTCTAACACATAGATGTCGATTTCCATATCTCAAATTAATATTTTAGAATACCCAATATCATTATATATGGTCGAAGAAATTATATATCCATGGAATTTGATACCAATACATAAGAATAATATAGTTTAAATTTTTTTATTCCACACATAAGCTGAGGGTACCATCCTCATTTTTCAGAAAATGGATCGGAAAACTCCACGCAGAAGTATTAACTTTAATAAACTTATTAAACTATAAATAATCATTCTACCTCTTGATCTCATAATCATAATAGTATCTATATTATAAGAAGGAATGGATTCTAAATTATCTCATTTAATAAGATCAATAGGGAAATCTAACCCTCATCATAAGTAATTTTAAAAATTTATATAATAAAACATCCTGAAAATAATCCCCTACAGTTGGTAAAATTACCCAAAATGTATACTGATTTCAAGATCTCATATCCTAATTTTGGATTTCAATTCCCCTATCCTATTATTCTAGGATTCATCATGACATGACAAAACACCCCATTCACGATTGTGAAAATTTTCTCCACCCTCTGGTGATGTGAATGTCACCCTATGATTATTGAAATCAATGAATGAATAACTGGAGACCAATAAGTCCATAAATATGATGATTTAAAAACATGTAATTTTGTGTTAAATATGGTCCCATATGTAGTGAAGGATGACCATCTCATGAGGTCACTCCCAATGGTAATTTACATATTTCTTCCTAATCCCCATTAGATTATCAAGTATCATGAATCCATTATTAGAAGAAACATTGAGCACAATCTCTCCACAATAGTCACCAATAATTTTTTTGAATCACCTATATAGAAATGTATAGAAGAAAATATATAAGATACTACTATAGTACCTAAAAATGTAAAAGATATGGGATCCTTCATATAAAGGGTCTATTGAACTACATATATTTGTAATGAATGATGGCCCCTTAATACTGGCTAGGCCCCCAAAGCAGATCTGCTCTGATGTCACTATTAACAAATTATTTTCAACAATGCCCATGACCTCCACCTCTTCCAGATCAGCAATATATATACCTAATCCCAATAGGATGAGATGTTGTTTATCCATCTCTAGAATATGGAGTTGGCGGACTCCCTATCTCAATTGATACATGAGGAATGGTTATAATGAAACATTATAGATGACCAATCATTCAACATGGTGGTCAATTGAATGGGACCCCATACATGGTGTCCTCGAATGCACCATCCTGCCACATTATTAGAATCGTTCCTAAATACCTATGTAAGTTCTCAAAGTCCTCATATAAATTAAAAAAATTATAAATTGAAATATTTGGATCATTTCGATCTTCTAGAATTATCATCCTCAAGGCCATAATTTTTGAAACTAAAAAAATGAGTAAACATATAAAAATCTTATACAAATAAAATATATGACTGGGTATGGATTTTGAGTGAAATTTTAGTGAAAGAATGAAATAGATTTCTAAAGAGTTATTTTTTGTAAATTTATGAAATACAACAATATTTAGTAATATATTAAAAAATAAAATTTCTTATAATCAATGTATTTTAAATTACATTATTTATTATGTAGTAATTATATAATTTAAGACATTTTTTACTGGGAATGAAAAATTAAATCTGACTAATGTGTCATTTAAATTACATAAAAATGTTTTCGAAACAAAAAAGTAATTTTCCATATTCTATAGATTATTGTATTATTCTGAAATAACAAATTCTCTTTTTTCGACATTAATTTTTTATATAATATTTAAAATGAATTATTAAATGGAATAAAATCCAAATACCATTATATTTTTTTTATATATGATCCATAATTTCATTATTATAAATAATTCAATTATTACCTTCGATATACTATTTCCATTAATATTTTTTTAAAAAATACCCCCTCATATAGTATAAATAACCCATATACCTTACCCCATGAAAAAACTCCCCCTTACATAAAAAATTAAAATATAGAGCAATATTTACTCCCTAATTTCAATTATAATTTTTATGTACTATGAAGAGTAACAAAATACATGCATATTTGGAGTGTATAGGCATACAATAGAAGCAAAACCAATAATTTGGTATGTTTTTGTCAACATGTTTTTATTTTTCCCTCTTATCGTCTTCTTTTTTCAAATCCCTTACAAAAAAATATACAATGAATAATTTAGTATTATTTTATTATTTTAAAATTAATTTTATCCAACCTAAATAATCATATTTTCAATGTAATAATATTTTGTAATTTTCAAACCACTTAATTGGATAAATTCTCTTTAAATGTCGGTTAACCGCCACTAAGGCTGATTCCAATTCTGCTCAAATCAGAAACTACGTAGTTGGTTATAATAAATTAATTCTAATATATAAAGGTATTAATATATTTATTTTATTATTTTGTAATTATGTAAAATTAATTATATGTTAACATGACAAGAAATAGTTAAATTAAATGGAAAAGGTTAATTTTTTTAAGAAAATCTTAAATCTTAATTATTTCTCTATAACCATGAAAATTAACAAATATAATAAAATGATTAAATTAGATAAATAGTTAAAATTTAAGGTAATTCACTTCTAAATAAATATTCTAATAAACATATTCATATTAATCAAGAGGCGTAAAATTTATAAAATATATAAAAATTAAATATTAGTGAATTCTCAAGCCAATACAACTTCTTTCGGGATATATCCCAGTTCAAAATGTATCTACAATTTCTGTTCTTATTTATATCCAGGAAATTTCCATTCAACATTATATCACATCAAATTTGGTATATACATGATTGAATCCTTCTATTTTTTATTCCAATTACAATGATTTATAAAAATTACTTCTATTTCCAAGTACATGATATGAATATTCGTTAGTTTTTTTTCCTTTCAATGAATAAAATGTCCTTTTATGAAAAATTATGATCTCCATTCATCATTTTAGAATCATATTGATTATTTTATGAACTATGATATGTGATTTTTTAGGTTATAACATTTAATTTATGTGTTTTTATTACCAATATAATATTATTTTAGGAATATTTGATAAACCCTTTATCATTTAATGTGAATTTTTTTTATGAAATATATATATTTTTAATATATCTTGAATTCTTGTTGTATTAATTTAATAAATTATTTCTAATATGATATTTTTAAATATATTTCATTCATAAAAATTTATATCTAAATTATTATCTATAATGTTTTCATTAAAGATCAATCTTTTGCATGCTTTTGATCATATGAAAAATTATCATTTTAAACACCATCATAGTTTTATTTCATTTTTTTAAATTCTATTTTTAATTTACATGATATCTCATTTGATATAATTTGTAAATGAATGTTTTACATGTTATAATTCCAAGGAATATTTTTTAATTTCATTAAAATGTATAAAAATATAAAAATGAAGATTTTATTTATTTATATATTGTTGAATATATTCAACAATTTAAAATTAATTCTATTGTTTTTATTTTATTCAATTTTTTCTGTGATATATATTTATATACATGTTTGAATAATGTAATTATAATACATTGGAATTCACATTAAAATATGTTTAAATAAGACATAAAAATTAATTTATATTTCTTTTTTTAGATTTAATGAAATTTATCATATGTATGTGATGATTATTAGTAAAGGTTTTTTTGGATCTACACCATCGTACCTACCATGAGATGTTTTTTCATCTAACCATGAACAATCATTAACCAGCCATTAAGACATGTTCACTGTAATAAGATATGACTATATCGTACTACATGTGGAATATTTACCAAATGATTCAATGTTCTTGTTCTAAATCTCCCTTTTTAAACATTCACATGAATTTTGAACCATTATTAAACCAATCCACATAGGAAGGATTTTTTTGTTACCACCACTTGAAAAAGTATCTAACTAAGACATATTTAAATTTCACTTATAGATCATCTTAATCTCAAAATAATTATAAAAGAATATATTTTATGTAACGCCCTGACACCAGTTACCTAGAGCCGGTGGATTACTTTAATAAATTGGAATGATTATAAGGAATCAAGTCCCGAAGGACCTACCAGTTAAGCAGTCTTGGAAAATAGATTACATTTAATAACTATACATTACAATTTGACGCATAAAACACATCATAGATAGTTCCTTGAGAATTCAAATTTTCCCATTAGCATAACCCTACATATCAATCATAATACACTTCTTGGATTCTTGGGAAAATAATACATATGAAAGGGGTGAGCTCATATGCTCAGTATGGGTAAATAATTTAGTGGAAGCTATAAACTTTTAAGGCAATATGTGTAATAAAAAAAATAGCCTTATAAACATAAAATTGAAAATAATATGGTAAAAATAAGTGAAAAATTACCATATAATCATGCACGTGGATATTCTAGTAGTCGAATAATCCATTTAATAACTAATTTCACAATGAGGGAATGCCTAATACCAGACATCATTACCACATAGTCAATGCCTCGTGCTAAGAATATAAATAATTTTTTTTCAAGGCCTAGTGCAAAGACACTAGTCTGTCTCATGAGACCTACCAATACATCATGGAGCTATAACAGGCTCCACCTGTCACATACTAAGTCCACTGCATTCATCATATGAAAAATATGAAACTTATCATAAACATTTGTATTAAAACAAGCATATGTAATGTCAATACATTAAACATAAACCATGAATGGTATAAAAATAGAACATCCACAGTCAAAAATATCTTAACTCATTAAATAAAATATAGAATATTGTATAATAATAAATCAAACACAATCAAAAATAATATCCACTAAAGTAAGCTGACATAGTTGAAAAGGTTGAGTAAAACCTTCTGATAGAAATATAATTTTTTTTAAAAATCATTTAAAAGTCAATCATTTATAAAGTAACTAATTTAAAATTGATTTTTGAATCAAAGTGTCACATACCAGTTTGAAACTTTTGAAAATAATTTTCATTTCCAAACATTCATGTCCATATAAATAAATCCTTAAAATCATTTTGAAAACATGGACATTAATTAAAAAGATTTAGAAAGATAATTCATTAAAACAGATAAAATTATGATTTTGATAAAGTATATTTTTCATAAATACATAAAATATTCATTTTGAGGCCATATTATTAATACTCCAAATGGATGATAAATATGTTCTAGAAAAAACTTACACATAAACAATCTTGGATAATAATGAGATTGAGAAATTAACCCTTACCTTGAACTTTCCTTTAGTCAAGGGTACATTTAATCTCCTATATGATGATCGTAGTATGTTATTAAATTATAAAAGAACCATATTAATATTTATTATATCATAAATTATTCATTTCTGACATTATACTAACCATTTAATAATAATTTCCATGTTAAACTACCATTTCAGGTAATAATCGATTTATTTATCGTATGTGTTTTAACTAGTTACTCTTGATTGTATCCCTTCGATCATGATTAAAATACTTAAAGAATATAAATCTTGATTTATATATCATATATTTTAAGAATATAAATATTTATAATAGACATATATATGAAATGGAAAACACCATTTATGGAGACAGTAGTCAATATGTACAAATAAATGTTGTTTCAGTTTTCATAACATATTGAACGGAAATAAATGAATAAAATATATGTAAGTAAACACACACAAAAACAAATATATATATATATACTGTAGAATAATTATGTCATATATTACAAACATATTAGTAAAATACATTTTTATAATCGTCGATTAATGGTGAATGTGGAAATTAATCTCATCGCGTCCTGGAGACGGTAATCCGTACATACGCACGAGTGAAAATATAATTTCCATAAAGGTGTCGAATTGGATGGTATATTAATTTTACAGAGACATTATCATGTTATTTTCATTATTTATATACATATTTCTCATCATTATATCCATTCAAATAACATAGTGTTGAATAACAAATTACCCCACGCCGTGGAGACGATAAGCCGTATGTAGGAAACTAATGGTGGCATTATCATTCATAACAAGAATATAATAATGAATATAGTTGTGAAATATTTATAATAACATAACAGTTTATATAAGATACATGATTTATTATTTTATAATGGTAATAACAAAGAACGAAGTCGTGGAAGAATAAAGGAAATTGAAAGAGGTTGTTGAAATCATTACCTCTTCTTAAGGTTCTTCCATTTGATTTGATCATACGGGCTCCTTATGTTGGATTTATGATAAATGTAAGGCCTCTAGGATGAATTAAATAATGTTGGGAGGATATTTTTGTAGGGTTTGGCTGAGCCAAATTGCTTAGGAGGTGTGATTTTCAGAGAAGGGTAAGGGCCCTTTTATAAGATGGGTGAGGGTCACATTACAAAAAGATTAATGTAATAATTTATTATACAATCATATTCAGTTTATAAGGGTTAAAAATTAACTTCATCCTATAATTAGGTGGTTATGGGTCTAAAAATTCTCATTAAATAGGTTTTAGACACGTCTAGGTTACAATTTTAACATTTTCATTTATATTTAACTCTTATTTAAATAGTTTTACTTTTACCGTGTCTTCTTTTATTCTTATTATATATGTTTAATAAACATACAATAAACTTAAAATAGAACCATAAGTGTCTAATTAATGAAATATATAATATTATTTATGCCCTTTGGCTAAACCTTTCATTTTTATGAATATTATATCAACCAATAATATAGTATTTTTTAAAATATTAATTTATGTCAATTTTCACACTATTAAGTATATTGTTTTTTGAAAGTCATCACAACTTTATTAATTCTAAAAAGATACATTGAATCATCCATAACATGTCATAGTCACCTAGAAAATTCGTGGAAGTAATAAAAAATTTGAAATTATATTTATTTTAATATTTATAATATCATTTATTAGATTATTTCATTAATAATATAATTATTGTATCATCATTGTGTCATAAATAAATTTTATTTTGTAATGTCTAATAATTTTAAATATAATTACATGATGTAGTTAATATTATTATCTTTCTAATGAATATTTACAGTCGAATTTATCTTTTTAATAACACTACTGTAAAAATGGTTTAGTTATTAGACTTTGAATGTAACTCTATTAACTCTATTTTAAATAAAATAATAATTATATCTTAATCTAATCCATGTGGACCTAAATGGTCATAGATTATTCCTATGGTTTATATTGGTCGAATTACACTTATCCAATAGAATTATAAAATGTGTTAGGGTAATAATAATTTCATTATTACCCTTAACTATCCTATTTACTTTTAGTCGTGGTAAATAAAAGTAAAATGTTATTATTCAGAAAAAATTATTTATATCTTAATGAACAAAATTTTACATACTAATATAAACCAAGACTCTATGATTTTTGATATTACACTCACATAAGTGGTAAATTTTTGTTTTATGTGAAATCACAAATTCTCCTACAAGGTGGCTAAAAGATAGTGAAATGTTCAGAAAAAATTTTATATATCTAAAATTATTATAAATTGACTCCAATTAATTAAATTGAACATATATAGATATTATGTATGTATTTTGACATTAAATAAATTTATATAAAATAAATAATTATTCAAATAAAAATTTGGTTTTAAACGACAACTTAGTGTTTTTCACTATTCATCAAAAATTGAACGTCTTCCGAAAAATACCAAAAATTAACCCGAGGATAATTTCGATATTCAGAATCCAAAAATAATGACTATTTTACCAAATTAAAAACATATAAGTTCCTATTATTAATGTAAAATTAATTCTTGTTGTCAAAACAAATAGAGTGTTTTTATGAAACAATAACTATCAAAATATTGACACTTGTTTATGTATAATATCAATGTGAAATTATTTTAAATGACCAAAATTGGATTAAAGGGTAAAAATATAATCTAATTATAATTCCAACCCATTAAAATGTATAATTTAACACAATAAATTATTTTTATAAAAAATATGTTATTAGTTAAAATATAATATTCTTTACTATTAACCCAAATACGAATGTTATCAAAAAACACCAATAATTTATTGAAACTAAATTCTTTTGTCCTGATCCTAATAAGAAGTTTAATTTTTAAAATTGAATATATAAAAGTTTTAAATATTGTATTTAAAATGGATATTCCATTAAAAGGCGGTAAAATGGCAATTTTTTTAAAAATAATTCTTTTATCTAAAAAAATGTTTTGCTTCTTACATTGTGTCCAAGAAACTCATTATATGGACTCTAAAATTATAAGGATTATATAATGTTCAATATTCAGTTATTAATATTCATAACCTCTTTTGAACAACTATTTTGGTAAGTCATGGTGCGCTAGAACTCGGTGTTGCGTGTAGTTCATGTTATTGAATTACATTGAAGAAATAATGTACTATGAAATCTTGAGGTGTTACATTTTATGATTATTAGTAGAATTGTAACCAAATATCTACGTAATATTTTAATTCGATGATTTTTGAATTCTCTCAACAACATGGAATCATTGTTATAACATATATAGGTTTAACGCCTCAATCTAGTGCATGTTAACTCTAGATACCACACAATATTCACAGTCAGTATAGTGACCATATATATATATATATATATATATATACCTACACTATGATATATTAATTGAGGACATGATCATTTCTACTATCTGTTCCATTATTTGAAAATTAACAACATGTTTCCTCAATAGGCATGGTTGGATTATATAATTACTTTCCACTGTAAATATAGAATTTAATGCAAGAACAATATTTTATAACGTTTGATAAAATAAATAACTTATTCCACATATTAATTTTTTTATATTAGTTTATTAATTTAAAATATTAATATTATATATATATAATCTGATGTTTTTAACAAATATATAACTGAAAATTTTAAATTATATATTAACTTATTCGTTATTAATGGGAAAAATTAGAACATATTTTTTCAGTATTTTAAACTTAATATTTTGGAATTATATATGGGAATTATTAATTTCTAATTTAATTTTTAATAATAGAGATATTGTATAATATTGTATAATAATATTTAATACAACATAATTAAAATTATTATTATTAATCTCTACATGGAATTGGAACGTCATTTGAAATTTATTCCATAATATTTAGTAAGACAAATATCACATTTTACTATATTTTTATTATAAAAAATTATTTTATAAAATTAGTTTTTAATTCAAATTGGTTTGAATTGAATTTTATGTGTGGTATTAATTCATTTATTATTATTATTATTATCGATGATCATTATCTCTCTCGTAAATGATTTGCTAATTTAAATTTGAATTGTATTACGAGGTATGATTTTGGTTTTTAAAAATTTACTAATATTATATAATGGAATCAGGGATTATTGGAATTAAAAAAATATTTATAATTAGAATATATGATTTCACATATTAATACATTTTCAAAAAATACATGTGAGCTTATACACATTGTTTACAGAATGTTTGACAAACTCTTATTGAAATAATAAATCCTCTATGAATTAATTCTTCATGATGAGTCAATCGTTGCTGTATTGGTTAAAGGTCATCATAATTAAAATCCATTAACATGGTTTTCACATTAATTTTAAAATATTATCCTAATTTAAACTATTAATTAATATAATTAATTAAATTATTTCACTTAATTATTATATCTTTGATAATTTTAAAAAAATAATATTTAACCAACCACTTTATACTTTCATACATCGTCTTTTTTGACATATCACGTGGAATCAGAGATTAACCCTACATAAGGATAGTTTCCCATTTTTCCGTCCAAATACCACACAATAGTATCTATCAGATAAACCTTTCATGAATCTTCTATTATTTTTCTGTTGTCTTTTTATACCATCAACTCTTACTATTTGTATTCCTAAGAAAATCATTAATTGGATAATTTTTATTTTATTTTTAGTATTATATAATATCCATATCCATAAATAGACTAAGGACATATCTAATTTACTGATGGACACTCCAGATATGGAATTCATGAATCCATTATGACAACCTTAATTTAGTGGATATGATTAACGATATTGAAATGAATTAATGGATTTACTTTTGAAATATATAGGTATCTAATATTAAAATATCATGGAAATAGAATATAAAATACCAAAAAAGGAAACACGAATAATTAATAAAAAAATGATGATTCTAAATCTATCCAAAAATGTATTGTCATTAATTCTCAATACATAAATCATATTACAGTCATATACCTGCTAGTAAAGATAATTCATTGACTTGTAGTACATTAAAAGTTACTCCAAAAATTAATTATTAAAATGAAGAGAACTAAAATGTTTTTACAAAGCTTTTAATTCTAAAAATATATAATGTCTATACATGATATTACAAGTGGTATTTCGAAAAAATCAAAACAATTGTCAATAAAATTATCAAACACGGTGAAACAATGAAAAATGAATTAATTATTGAAATGATACTTCGAACCCTAATGATGTAGTATAATTCATGAAAAATATCATTTAATTAATGCATATATTTGGAATTATGATATCTAGGTGAGAAAATGGGATCTCTATTACAATATAAGCATTTATTTAATAATAATGTACTCGGTTTGTATGAAAACAAATAGTTTAATTTAAATCTAAATAGGTTTCATAAAAATATTTTGGTGATTATTCATATTATTATAGCTAAAAAATAAATATGATCTATGTTTTTTTATAGAAATCATTAATTGGATTATATAAAAAAGGATGAAGGGAAAATCAAGAGATAGAAGATCTATTTCAAATGAAATAGTATGAAAGATTAATCTATGGATAATTTTTAGGAATATAGGAAACATGGACATAAAAAACATGTTTTTCCATAGATGAAGCCACAAGGGAAATATTATAATACCAAAATAACGGTAATTTTTTTTCTCATAATGGTTTGAGTTTTTCTAATGAATTATTGTATACTAAAGAATGTTCATTTCAGAATGAGACCAATAATTGTACTCTGATGGGAAAAACCCTCAGGTAATTGTTCCTATTAATGATATGGAAAAACCTCATAATGTGGATTTAATGGACACAAAAAATTAAATAAATTATTATTTTAATTAATATTATGATTCTAAATACAGTTATATTTATGACTGTTGTGATTCTATAGATAAATCATTATGTGATTTATGTGGTGAGTTGTAGGTAGAAATTAAAAATATTTCTAAAAAATTTGAAATTTTGACTAAGTATTATTTAAGATATTTCTATGGAAATTTATAAAAAATATTTTTTTAATATGAGATTCATTCATTATTTATTTCTATCATGTAAATCATAATGAGGCCATACTAGTTACGTTGGAATCTAGGGCTTGTGTGGGTCCGAGTGGCTGAGTTATATAGAAAACAAGAGTGTCATTCATTTAGTTTAGATCATCCAACCCAATATAAATATATTTTATAATTTATGCGTGGGTGATATATTTTATAATATGGGTACACACAATTGTTTCTACCATGAGTTACCAGGCTGAACAACCATGCGTATTCTCCAGGATTCATTATAGTGTCTATTTTCATAGGTTGTTCATGGATTGTTTAGTTGTGTTCCTATCTCGTGTGAGGTGTATAATGGGATGATATTTGTCACATTTTTTACACATACATTGTCTAGTCATTTTTCTTATTGAGATAAACTATTAATGTTGGATGAAATGGCCATTTGTTCCTCCTTCCATAAATCTAATTTCTAATCTCCTAACACACTCTCATATCTTGAAAAAAAGAACACCCACTTGGAGATACTTCAATTCGTAATTCAAAGATTAGAGGAATCTATTACTCAATATCCGAGTATCAACCAATCATATTCATGAACGATTCCTCTCAATAACACCCTTGATCATTTTCCTTCTTTACATGGTTAATCTCACAATATTTTATACTATATTCTTTTGATATATTATTCCATACATTCTGTGAACATTTAAATTTATCCCTTTTAAATAAATATAGAAAATACTTTTTAATTTGACATTAGATGTGTTCCCCAATATATGAAAACGGTATGTGTTACATGAATTTTAAAAAAATTTATAACTACTTATTATTTGTATCCATTGTATCACATGTGTTTTTAACAATTTTTCCCATAAAAATAATATAAATTAAATATAATTGTAAAAATTAGTATATAAATCCCTAATGAGTACAATTGAAAAACAAATAGTATGAGACCCCGACACAAGCCACCTAATTTAGGGTTTTCCTAGTTATTCTTCAAATTGACCTATGTTATGACTACAGAGAAAACCATATGGGTGTATCTTCATTGTCATTTTCTATGGAATGTTATTAGTTTTTTTATATTAATAATAAATCATAAACTAAAAATAATAAATAACTACGATCTTCAAATTTTTAATAGAAATGATATGGAAGAATTTCCCTCTTTAAAAATTATTATTAAAAAGAATAGGTGGTTGGAATAGACCTAAAGAAATGGTAATGGGTTTAGTTATTACATGTAGAATCTCAAATAATGAATATGTAAATATAAATATTTGTATAAAAGAATATTTCATATATACCCTTTCCATTTTTATTTCAATGTTTTGGTGGGACCCATCCTTGGATTCCCAAGGTAATACCATTAAAACTCTGAGGACATCATTCTCATTAATTGAGATGGATTCAACGGGATATAAAAACATTAGAACATGATACATATCTATTAATGGTATCCTAGAATGGTTACGTAGGATCCCTTTTCCTTTTTTATAAATGTTAAAATTATTAGAATGAACTCTTTATATTTTGTGCGATCTCTCATGATATTCGATGAAATGGATTATTCTCATTTATATTTATCCATGAATAGCCTAAAAATTAACTTTTACATGATCCATGGCCATAGTAATACATTTTTTGGTGGAATTACTTTGGTGAAAACCATAGATTACTATTATCCACTTATTGATTGGATTCCTGTTTGTGAACCATGATATAACCTAGAATTCTAAGTTTATTATTATTTAGATTCACCATAGATATTATTTTATTATTATCATCATTAACACTGCGTGATCATGATTGATATATTACATAAATTATAATTAAATGATTAAAGTAGAACTTGATTGAACGCTTCTGGCTCTGGTTGAAGCAAGTGTGGTCATTCATGTGTCGCATGAGGAACATATGGACTAAATGAGTTGTATATATTTCTTATAATAATATTATTTAGATACATACTATTATATTTTATATTCATAGAATTCAATTGTATAGTCACTATAGTTTTAGGACTAAATATTTTTTGTCACACGCTATCAAGGCTATCGATGGTACAAAATTAGATTATATGGACTCATGTGTGGGTTAGGGATCGTGTTTATTTATGGGTGTGTGACTTCTTCAATTATGATAGTAATTATTATCTTCTATAAGAGGAAAATATTAATTATTTATAATATAATATTCATATTCTTAATTAATAATAGAAACCATTATTTGTGAATTTATCTCTTTGAATATTATTGCACATTATGATTGAAATTCCTTCTTAAAATGCCTTATTACATGGTACTTTCGTGAAAATATCCTCAAAATTAAAATTTTATTACATTTATATTTATATTTTTTTAATGTAATCCATGATATAAGGAACAATTCAATCTTTTGGGGCACTTTCAGATTCAAATTGGAAGACCACCAAAGTGTTCCATGAACAAACTATGTTCTGGGCGAAATGAACTAGACAATAGCCCAATACAAAATCTATATAGGACAGGATGCGTGACAAATGATTCTGAAAATTTATTTAAATATATAATATATTATGGGGAACATTTTATTAAACAGTGGTCCATGATAATTAGGACGTTTTAATGGTATTCTAGGAGGCCCAGTTTGATGATGAAATTATATTCCACATTTTGAGGAATAGAAAAACATCCCACCATTGTAATCATATCTTTCTATCTGAAAATTATTTTTGGATGATTATTTACAGGATCTTAGGATAATTTTGGGGATACATTTTATCCACCTATGGACCATTCTAATTATTTCATATAGTGTATTTTTGGGGGATGCAAGCCGACTGCCACTTCGGGGGAAGAGGGGAAAAGCTTCATATACATTAATTAACCACCCACCTAGGCCCACCACAATTAATTAAGGACACATGGGAAGATGGGGGCTCAGAAAAAGGCTTCCTAACGTTCTATTTAAGGCTTTATTATGGATCTATTTAGGTATATTGAATCATTGTTTTCATTTAAATGTTATTATGCCAATTTATCTTTGTAACGTTCTTCATTCTCCTGCAAGTTGTATGAATCGCCATAGTTTTGAACAAAAGTTCTCATTATTCTCGTATTTGGTTCTTCTAATTATCACCTTGATACGTTTTCCTCATGGTGTGTAATTTTTCACACCAAAACCCTGTGATTTGTTTCACATAATGGTTTAGTGATCATTATTTTTATGTTTTTACTTCTTCAATTCCACCCTTGTAAGTATACTTCTAGATTACGTTGACAAAATTTCATCAATAGAGGGATTAATCTTTTATGGTATGATCAAAGGGAGTAGCAAAGGGATATATTAAATGTTATTTATCACTCTATAAATGTAATTAATTTCTTTTATTTGAGATTATTTCATTCAAAGATTTTCTATCTTCTTATTCCTTATTGAATTTATTCAGCCCACATTTATGTGCTAATTAGATACTATAACTTGGAGTGCTCTTGAAAATGATTCTAAAAGTTTATAGGTGATTAGAATGTGTTTGTGATGTTTTTTACTTAGTAAGGGGCGAGGTTAGATTTAATTCATTTCATAAACCCTTCTCATGTTAATGAAATTGAAATTGTAAAAAAATAAATCATCCAATCCACCCTAAGCAATAACCTAGAATCAACTCATTTTCCCATAATTTTGTTTCACATAGATAGCATAGTTCCCTTTTAAAACCATATAAACTCAATGCAAGATGGCCACATCATAGCAAAAAATCCATCTTTTTTGTAGTGTGTTTAAGGAACATCTTAGGTCTCTGAGGATTCGACAACCCAAGTTAAAGTGCAATCGACCGCTTAACCCATATAACTTGTGTAAATTTGGTTGAAACAAAATTTTGGTGCCGTTGCTAGGGACCAAGTTAGTTACTTATACCGAAAACCTACTTTAATCTCCCTGATTCTTCTATTCTCACCCAAACTCTCTTAACTTTTCCCTTTCTCGCATTTTTTTGTTCATGTCCGCCTACACCCGCGATAACTCCAATAGATTATTTAGGGTGGAAACTCCAAGGATATGGGAGTCAAGTTTATGTAAGGGATTGTTTACCTTTGACCCAAATATTCTTTAATCTCCAAATTCACTAATTAATACAAGTCCAATTGAGGGTCATCAACGAAATCAAATGGTAATCCCAGTGGGTGATCAAATTGGAAACCCAAACCAATAATATCCATATATAGGGAATGTGGTTGATCAAACTATGAAAGAATACGTCACACTAGCATGGATCAATGCCCCTCATGCATTATACACAATTCCCTATGAGATTTAAACTACATATTTAATCCCCATTTCCTAAACAACCATCCAACATTCCATGGAATGGAGACTGAGATGCCCAACCATCACGTTAAGGATTTAAATGACATTGTAGAAACCATTTTCCTGCACATCAACATGAATCAGCTAAAAAGAGGATATTTCTATTTTCATTAACGAATGGAGATAAACATTGGCTGAAAATTTTGAGTCCATCATCCATAAAATCATGGGGCCAATTATAAAGGTAATTCTACAGAAAATACTTTCCCCCACCACAAAACAATATAACTTAAAAATAGAATCCAAGATATTTTAGAAAAATAGAGAAAGTGATTCTATGAAATATACGAGAGGATCAAAGAAACCGTAAACATGGTTCCAAACCATGGTTTTTCATTTCATGAACTAGTGAGTAGTTTCTATGATGTTTTGGGCTTGGGGAAAAAATAATTCATTTACATGATGTGTAATGGGACATTTAAAAAAATAACAAAATGAATCTTATGAGTATCTAGAAATCATTGCTGAACAAAACCCAGCATGAAGAGCATAAACATATTATAAAAATCCACAAAGAACAACATTAATTCATAAATTTAGAGAATAGGAAAGCCTCAGTGATATAATCCCTTGGACACTATGATTTTTGAAGAGATATTCATTAGAAACATCCATGAAATCCAAATTGAATACCCTATTGGCACAATTTGTGACAATGATGAAAAAAATAGACAATTGCCCAACCATTCCATCCATCATGAATGTTCTTCTAGGGGGACCAGATATTGATGTTAATTCCATAAAAATTAAAAATAACCAATTAAAAAACTCATTCAATAAAAGGTACAATGACCACCTGGGTTTCCGGTGGACAGATCACAAACAACCTATCCAACCACAGGGAAAAAATCTGTAGCCCCATCAGAACTACCAAATCCAAAACAAGTTCCTAACATAACCTATCCAATACTAACAACCATCAATCCATTTTTAGAAAACTATACATCATAAAAATATCCCCTGGGATAAACCAATATTTTAAAGCACCAACCCAAACTGTTCCACAAAGCCTAAAAGAAAAACTGTGCAAACAAATGGAAATGATGAACTCAGAAGTATTTTCCCATATTCAATAACTTCAAAAAAACAAAACTGGAAAGACTACCATCCTACACAATCCATTCCACAAAAAATAGTAAGGGGTAGTCAATTTTCACTCAAACAACTCCAGGCCATATAAAAGAAATGACTATTATAAGAAGTGTGAAATCAATTGAGAAACCTGAACATCAAATTCAAAACCAATATGAAGATTCAAACTTGGAAAAAAATGAAAATGAACCAAATTATCAAATTGATTAATACGATAACATTTTCAATGAAACAAATCCTCAACAAACAACCCCATAACCTACACCATTTCATCAACACATGAGGGGGAAACCAAAGACTAAATTAAATGAAACACTGAGGGAAATATTATCACAAGTAATGTTGATAATTACACTCCTAGATGCTAGTCAAACCATTCCAGCATACTCAAGATTCTTTAAGGAACTATACACATTTAAAAGAATATTATCACAAAAAGAACCAAGTCCTTTTAGCAGAAAATGATAGCACAAAAATTCAACGGTCCATTCCTCCTAAGTTGAATGACTCGGTTTTCCTTTATATCACTATAGAAATAATAGAGACAAAATTTTTACAGGCCTTTTGTATCCTAGGGGCTAGTGTAAATCTCATACCCTATGTAGTGTAGTTCCAAATTGGCCTAGAAGATCTCCTACCCACATCTGTCCCACTTAATATTGTTGATCGTTACATTAGGGTTCCAAAGTGGATTTTAAAAGACGTTATGTTAATGGATGAAAAAATCATCTACTCTACTGACTTCATTTTCCTTTACATCCTTCCAAACATAGAAAATAAGGAACAAACCCCAATCATCATTGTATATCCTTTCCTTGCAAAAATCAACTCTATTGTCTGAGATCGAAATGGGAACATTACCATCACCTTTGGAAACATGAGTCTACACATGACCATCTACAGTTAAAGCTCAAAAATAGGTGATGATGACGAAATTTATGACATAAACATGATAGGAAGCATTGAAAATGAATACAAAGAACATAAAGAATATTTGATGTATGTCTAAGTCAGGATGTGATTGATTTACGTTGTTCACATGAAGGATGTTTGTCTTGTTGGCTTGATTCATTTTAAAATTTCTCTTATGATGATGTTTATGGTCCAACAATCAGTGAATCGTTTCAAGAAACCACTATCATGGAAACCAATCAAACATCTATCCATAAGTCTGATCATGCCAATTTAGTAGCTGAAACTTCTATATGTGGGTAATTAATCCTATATAAAACTCTACGAAAATAAATTGATCTTGATCAAATTTTCCAATCGTTTGCTAAAATTTTGAACCAACCTGAACATGAATAGAATGGAACCTCCCACTACACTATGTCATGCCTTCCTAGGGGTCAATCAAACACATCCTTTTTTCATTTCTTCTTTTCTTGAAAAAAATAATGAGAAGATAATTCTATATGTCCTTAAGAAACATTAGAAAACCATGGGATGGACCCAGTCTGATATTTTTGGGAATAGACCACTTATTGGGACTCATAATATTGTTCTGGAATTTGATTCAAATCCATTTTGTCAACCTCAACGACAACTAAATCCTAATCTCATGGAAGTATAGAAAAAAGAACATTTGAAAATTTTAAAACTGGGTACCATCAATCCCATAGCTGAGATTTAGTGGGTTAGCCCAATACAGGTTGTTCCAAAAAATGATGGAATCATAGTGATATCCAATTAGGATGTAGATGTTCTTCGAAAATGTGTGATTATTAGGTGGAGAGTCTGCACCGACTATAGGAAGCTAAGCTCATTTACAATGAACGACCATTTCCCCATACCAATTATTGACCATGTCCTTGAGAGAGTTTTAGGTGTTTCCTTTTACTATTTATTATATGGCTACATGGGTTATAATCAAATCGAGGTCTACCTAGAAGATCAAGGGAAGACTATAATCACATGCCCATTCGGCAACGTTGCATTTAAATGCATGCCCTTCTTGTTATGCAATTCCCCTTGAACATTCTAGAAGTGATTGATGCGTATATTCTCAGACATGGTAGAATATTTTATAGATGACTTCATGGATGACTTCTCTGTGTTTGGGGATACATTTGAGGGATTTAAGATGAATGATGATAGAGTTTGTACATGATTCGAAGAAAAGAATCTGGTCCTAAACTGGAAAAATGTCATTTCATGGTTAAAGATGGTCTATTCCTTGTACATCTTTTCTCGAGTAGGGGAATTGATGTCGATAATTCCAAGGATGAAATCATTCATCACCTTCTATCACCAAAAACTATCAAGGATGTGAAGTCATTCATAAGAAATTATGGTTTTTATAGAAGATTCAATAGGATCTTTAGTTCAATCGCATGTCACCTTGTGGTCTTTTATTAATGTATGTTACATTTGTTGGGATAGAAAGTATTAAGGATTCATTATCAAACCTCAAATCATCTCTTACCATTCCACCGATAATGGAATCCCAAAAATTGGAACCTTCCTTTTGAACTGATGTGTGATGAGGGTGTCTTTTTATTAGGATTTATTTTAAGACAATGTTGTGATGAAACATTTTAAATAATTGAATATGTAAGAAAATAATTAATTGATGAACAAATAATCAATAATACCACTAATAATGAGTTACTTGTTATTTTGTTTTCTTTAAAAAAAAATTTGGTCCTACCTCTTAGGATCCCCCATCAATGTGTTCACTGACCATTTGGCTCTGAAATACATTTTCTAAAAACAAGATGCTAAGGATAGAATAATTAGGCGGGTCCTTATATTACAAGAATTTGACCTCAAATAAATAGAAAAATGGGTCATGAAAATGTTTTAGCAGATCATCTCTTTAGGTTATACATTAATGAAAAATTATCGCACCTTCATGAGTCTGATTCAGTCCCTGATGAACACCTATAATCTATGAGTTATTTCCCTTGGTATGCAGACATAGCCAACATCTTAGTTACATGAGTAATTATAAAATTCCTAGGGACTCATTATTGAAGTAAATTACTTTCTGATGTCCAGAACTATCTGTTATATGATCCATACCTATATATGTTCTACCCTAACCAAGTTATTAATAGTTGTGTCCCAAAATCAGAACAAGATTCCATCATTATGTTCTGTCATAGTGAGGCATGTGGTGGTCACATATCCTCTATGAAAACTTATTCTAAGGTTCACCAGAGTGGTCAATTCTGGCCAACCCTTTCAAGGGAATCCTACTCATTTTTTCAAAGATTTCCTAGGTGATAACTTGTAGGGTCCATCACAAAAATGAATCAAATTACATTCAATCCCATCATAGTTAATGAAATCATTGAATAATATGGAATAAATTTCATGAGTCCCTTCCCAAACTGTAGGGGATATTTGTACATTCTTTTAGATGTCGAATATGTCTTAAAATGGGTTGAGGTGATTCCTACAAAATCTAATGATCATCATACTTTGATTAGATTTCTCAAGGAAAACAACATCACTATATTTGGAATTCCTAGGGCTATAATTAGTGATCGTGGAACTCAATTTTTCAATCGTCCATTCTCATCACTCATGGACAAGTATGGAATTTCTCACAATGTGTCAACTGCTCACCACCCACAAACCAATGGTCAAGATTATTTATCCAATCGATAAATCATACTAATTCTTGAGAAAACAGTTAATCAATCTCGGAATTATTGGGGAAAAATTATTAGATTCTCTTTGAGACAATGAAACTACATTTAAAACCATTTTAAGAATGTCTATATTTTGGTTGCATTGTGTTAAATCATGCCATTAGCTAGTGGAGATTGAACACATTGACTTTTTTTCATTTAGGAAAATTAATTATGACATATCATTGGCCTAAACAAAAAAGAATTTACATCTCAATGAACATGAGGAATTCATGATTGAGGGTTATGAGAATTCAAGGATCAACAAAGCTAAAGTACAAGCCTACGAATCTAAAAATCATAAAGCTAAACACATTGTACTGGGTAAAAATATTCTTTGGTATAGATCTAAACATCATTTACACCAGAGAAAGTTTAGGTATAGATGGTCTAGCCCATACATAGTGCTTAAGGTGTACAACAATGGGGCTATAGAAATTCAAAATCCCACCAATTTTCAAACACATAACATTATTGTTCATATAGTCAAACCATTCATTGAACCAATTCAATATCATAAAGTTATTGAATATATGTGTGAACAAAACTTATATGAGGATAATACTTAAATAATTAGGGGTATATTTCAAGCGACATGTGTTAAAAAAAGCACTGCATGGGAGGAAACCGATGGATTTCAAGTTTCCATTAATTTAATTAGTACCTCAAACTATTTACTTGTTCATATATAATGAGTATGTATGGGTATGAAAGGGGAGTACCATATTCATCCGTGTCACATGGAGTGATACTTGTGTAATACATTCCCAAAAAATTGAATAGAAGACAATGTATCAGCTGTTTTTTTATTTATATGGGTTTGTTTGTTAATGAAAAAATTAAAATAAAATTCCTTAGACTGTTAACAAGGTATTATATAAGGAGATGGTATGGGAATGAAAGGGAAAGCACCATATTCATCTGTGTCATGTGGTGTGATCACTGAGTAATACCATACCCCATAAATTTAAGAGAAGATAATGTATCAATATTTTATTTTATTTTTATATTTTTTATGGTTAAAAGAAAATTTAAAAAATAAAAAAACATTCAAATTGTTAACATGTTCTTCATTTATGAGTAAGGATGGGTATGAAAAGGGGGCACCATATTCATATGTTCCATGTGATGTGATCCAAGAGTAATACCTTACTATGAAAAATAATAGAAGAAAATGTATCATAAGTTTATTTTATTTAATTTTTATGTATTTTTAGGATGGAAAATAGGAAAAATATTATATATAAAAATTAAAGACATGTTGTAGGTGATTGGGAAAATCATGTCACAAATATCCATGATGTTGGGACTCGAAACGGAACAGAATTGAGAATGGGGAATTCATTTTCATCATCAACCACAAGGTTACATCATTCCATAATCTGCATTTTCAATGTCTTCATTGAACATCTCTCCTACACCATATAAGTTTTCATTTCTTTAAACACTAGGAATAGTGTTATTCAATGTTGGTGGGAGATGATATAAAAGAATTGATTTTGTTTTCATCATAAAATTTGTGGAATAAACATTTTCATAAAACAAGAACATGATAACAAACATTGAAAACTCTAAAATTCAATATAAAATAATTTTAAATTCCTTTCTTCGGATTTTAATGCATGTTTATGTTCATGTGCATAGATTTTTTATAGTGCGGTTGTATAATTTCATTTCTCACCATTTATTATTCCATAAATTTATTTAAAAAAACTCAACGCACATCCTCTAGATTGTGGTGTATTAGTTTGATTTCTTGGGGTCCAAAATAAATTGTATATTGTTGTTGATCATTTTAATTTTAACATTAGTATTTAAAAAATTATCAATTGCACATAGATAAATGGATTAACCAAATATGTAGCTTTTGGCACTTGGGGATCATGAATCAATAGTTTTCCAGATGGGGTTGGGAATTTTATCTCTATTTGTTGTAATTTGAATTTTCTTTTGATTGAGTTAACTCGAGATTATGCCTGAGTATGTGAGAATCAATTGGTTCCCTAAGGTTATTGAGCCTGGGATTCATCGATAAGGCTTTACTACATTGTTTGACTCGATTGAGTTTAATTTGAATTACCATGGAAAATTTGAAAAAAAACAATCCAAAAAATGAAAAATTTAATTCTTATCTTAATAATTTATTTTTGATTCCTCCCAGCACTTCTATCTTTTCTCCCTTTAATTAAAATTAATGCTCATGTCTATTATGACACACAACACTTCATCATGCTTAATTGAAATTTGATGAAATATTATGGTGATTTTGAACAATGAAATGGGATTGGGATTGAGATATGCCTATGGACATAACTTGTTTTAAATTATTTTGATCAGTTTCATAATTTTTTTTATGATATAATTAGTTGAGAAATGTGTATTAAAATGTTTTTGGAAAAGTCAATTCAAATTTCATATTTTTGAGATATATTTTTCATGGGACTAACATAACTCAAGTTGGAGGGTCTGAATAGATTATAAAAGAGGCTAATATTAATTTTTTATAATATAGTATTACATTGTTTTATTAATCATAGACATTATTATTATTTCATTTAACACATTGAACATTATTCCACATTATGATTTTAATTCCATCATAAAATGTACTATTACATTGTACATTCATGAACATCTCATAAAAAATGAAATGATCATAATTTTATTTTCATAATTTTTTTAAGGTCTCCCATGATATAAGGAACAATTAATGTTTTTTGAGGTCATGGAGATTCTAATTGGAATACCACCAAAGTGGGACTTAAACCAACAAGGTTCTTGGTTAAGTGAACTGGAAAGCTGCCCAATAAATGTAATGTAGAGGACAGGATGCAAGCCCAGTGATAATGAATCATAATACGAAGACAGAGGATATTATGGGGGACATTTTATAAAACCTTGTTCCAGGATAATTAGTGCATTTTAATGGTGGTCCAGGTGGCCCAGGTTGATGAACAAATTATATTCTACATTATGAGGCCCAGAAAAACAGCCCACCAATGTAATCATATCTCACGAACAAAAAATTATTTTGGGGTGAAATTTTACATGATTTAATGAGACATCTGGGGGTATATTTTATCCCTCTATGGACCACTCAAATTATTCCATATAGAAGGTCCTTTAGACGCATCGTTTCAGTGGATTCATGCTGGCTGTCATTTCAGGGAAAGAGTGGAAAAGTTTCATCTACATTAACTGTCCACCCACCTAGGAAAACCACAATTAATTAAAGTAACATGGTAAGTTGGGGTATTAACCAATTTATTCTTAAATGCCTATTTAAGTTCCTATTTAAGTTAGTAGTGGTGGTGTATTTTTTGATGAAATGTGATAGTAAAATGTCTGGGTGTTTAGTACCATGATAGAGTATTGTTTCTATCAATGAAAGGAAACATCTTTATGAGATTCCTCAAAAATGAAGTGTGATCTAGAGTATTTTCAATTATATTTAATTAGTATTTCCTCATTGTGGGTGGTAAGGTGACGTGAATCCTTTATTTGAAAAACCCATTCATGGTAATATAATGTAGTTGATTTGGATAACTTCTATTGTTCTATTATACAATCAAATCTATTTTTTAGGGAGAGTTGATCCATCCACAATCTAATTTATAGATTCAGTTCAATATATCTGCAACATAAATGGAGCTGGCTTAGCACCCATTGATAATTCTAGGGATGAGATCATAGATGAGGTTGCAAGACTTATGATTTTCATCATTAACAGAGTGGACCTTCTTAGTGTAGTATACTTGAAGCTCAGGACAACAGATCTAGAATGTTATACGAATTATGAGTGATACCCATGGAGATGAGTATAATTCCATCTATAATATGTTGTAATATTCTGGTATGATATATTGTTGTAACCACCTTATTTAATATAGGTGACTCCTACTCTATAATTTATGTATCAGTCATGGAATATATTGGGATCGGAAATTGTTACTTCCATGGGGAGATGACACTGAATACTCTTTCAGGAGTATGGTTAAAGAGTGTTTTCCTTTTTAAGGAGATTCCTCATGAGATTGGTGTTTTTTATTTATTGTGGAGAATTTTTTCCCTGATATGATTGGTTTTTATATCACACATCCTATGATTTTTCCAATTCCCTATCATGCCCACATTTTTAATTATGGTTGACTGTTTTACATCATATTACCTGAGGGTGTTATATATGTACATAATAGTGAAAGGTATGTCTATGATAGTCATGATAGACTATAGAGTCATGGGATGGAAGGTGTGAAAGTAGATATTGATTTTATTTACTTGGATAAATGGATGGTTTATCTCATATATTTTTATCAATGCTTGGATCATTTTTGGGATGTATTCCCTTAAAATTTAATCGGTATATCAGTAGATTAAAAGTTATAATTTCTTATTAAGATTGATATAGAATAGATCTAGTTTCAATTTCTCCATATAGGATGGAACCTACTGAACTTCAGGAGCTCAAGAGGATGTTGGAGTGTCTGGGATATATAGTTATTATCTGATCCAATACATCTACATAGATTTTACATGTTCTATTAACTAGGAATGTTAATGGAACCCTTAGGATATACAAGGATTACCGATTATTGAACCATAATACTATTAGGAACATTAATACTTTTCCATTCATAGAAGATCATTTTTATTAAAAAATAGGAGGATGATTAATCTTAAATACACATTTGAGGTCAATATATAACTAGGTATGTATTTAAACTTCATACATACCATGTAAATTCATTCATTTTATGTATATTCTTCATTAGTATCATATTATTCCATTTTGTCTTACCAACCCAAATTCCATTTCCATGATCTTGGTCAATCATATTTTCTCCCAATAATTGGATTCCTTCAATGTCGTAATTAGGGATGAAATATTTTTTCGTAGTAATACACAATGTGGTCATGCCAGTCACATTTATATAATATTTAATACATTTAAAAATAGTTTTATGTATTCTAAACTCAAAATATTTCCCTTATGGATAATAATGTTTCACTTATTGTGTCATATTATATCTGAATCAAGATTATATGTTGACCTAAAGAAGGATAGGGACATAGATTATTGGGATTATACCACGATCATGTTCGACAAAAATAGTTTCATGTGGGATTGATTGATATTTTAGGAATATTATATACTCTTTTATGATCATATGAAATTTCAAAGAGGCATCACCAAGATGGGTTACAAGTTTACTAGCAATAATTCTTGTGAGAAATATTTTCAAAACATAAAAGGGAAAACATTCCTTAGCCCTTATAATGATAATACATTTTCTAGGAAGTGGATACATAGTGTACTGTGATTGCTCAAGAATTTGGATTGATGGAGTTCCGTTGAATAATGATCTAGTTATTCTATATGAGTCTCAATTGTTTAGTCCTTATATTTTTGACCACATGAATCATGTTCTCATGTTTTTATTAGTTTTCTAGGACTTGTGTTTTGTGAGAATAATTTTTATGATAGGGATATTTGTTGTGTATGTGCACTATAAGATAATCGTGTTTTTTATATTTCAATGTGACTTGAGATTCTAGACAATGATATGGATGGAATACCATAAATTCATGATTTTCATGCTTTTCTATAAACTTGTGATGCGTAGTGCAGGTTCCTATACCATGATCCTAACTAATCAAAATCAATATATTCAAGAAACCAATGATGTATTGATATTGTATGGTTTTCACTCTAAGAATCATAATATTGTTTTTTATATTTAAACTTTTACGTTTCATACACCCATGGTTATATATTACTCACATATAGATATTGTTATGATGAGGTAGATCATAGTTATCAAAGGATTGTTAATAAGGGAGTGTATTTTCGTTATAGATTGACAAAAAAAATTGGTCAATCTATATAGACAACATCCTAATTATTAATGGGAGTATCTAGGAGCTTATTGAAATGTGAGAGGAATTAATCAAATAATCACATGTTTAATAATTGTTATTTATCTTGGTAATTTAGAAAATTTTCAAAACATGAACCACATGTATTGTTGGAATGGAATGAAATTTAATAATTTGACATTTATCACTAGGTGTTTCACCTTTCAACATGTGAAGGTGTAGCTCCAGTGGGACTCATGCATGTAACATCCATTACCTATCCTGTAAAGAAAATGGTATTATGTCATGATAGAGACTATGATCAGTTTACAAAGGTTACAACGAGGTAAATATGTATTATGTGTTCCCATGGATATGATTAAGAAGGTTTCCTACATTCTTCCAATCATAAAGGCCTTATAAGTTGACGATCTTGTTATTATAATTGTATATGAGATTATAAACATAAATTGGGTCCCATGAACTATATTTTATAATATATATACTCATTTCATGTCATGTATTTTGAAGTTTTTAATTAATAATTGGGTACATTTGAACTAACGAGTACAACCTACTGCCATCAGACCGATTTCTAATCAGAAAAGACTATACATGTGATAAGGGATATGTTATGATCATGTGACATTTCTTTTAGAGGATATTTAGAAAAACATATCCCTCTTATTTGGTCCTCCTCAAATAATATCTATATATAAACCATGAATATGTCTTCTTATGGATCCTTAAATGTATGTTTATGATAATAACCATTGTGATGGCTAACGGTAGGGGTTTAATTGCTACTAGGACCATGTCTCATCTAAGAGACTTCATAGTAGGTACAAATTTTTAGAAATCATATTATTGATACTTATTATTGAAAGTAATTTTATTTGAAGCTTAATTGATGATAATTTTTTTTTGATATTGGGTATCATGGTTACATTCATGTCTCACTGAGAATAGTACATCAGCGTGTATGGTGAGAAGGGAGGCTAACACCTAGATATGTTAGAAAATTTAAGATATTATAGAAATTTGATCAAGTAGGATATTAGACTAATCATATGAATAGGTACAATGTCATTCATGATGTTTTATATATATGATAGCTTCATTGATATATTTCTAACTTATCTTATACTAATGATCCATAGAATACTGAATTTTATGTTGACGCTTCTTTATAAGTGTCCGTTATTTGTATTGTTGATCAGAGCCCTAAGGCTCTCTGAAGATAATCTATTACTCGTGTATGAGTGTTGTGGATGAATAGTTATATAAAGTATGAGTAATGTGATATTGAGATGGAGATATGTTGATATACATGTTCTATAGATATAGTTATTCTTAAACGAAGTGTAACCGACCATGTAACGTTAACTCAGGGTCGTGTTATTTTTATGCAGTGGAGAATATAACAATTCATCATTTATATGAGATATATAACATTTTTATTTTTGATTATTTATTATCTTAACCCATATTATATTTCCAAATGAGGTCATGGATGATATAAGGGTGTATGAAGCTTGTTCGGATCCTAAATCTCCATTATTAAGAGGAAATTGGTAGGCCACATGATAAGTATTAAAAATTCAACACAATCTGCATCATTGTTTTTATATTGTGTAGTGAACTACAATGAACCATATGAGGCTTAATGAATTTTTTTTAACATTATATAATAGGTTTTAAGGTCAATAAAATGTGTTAGGTCTTATTATAGATGATATTTTCACAAGATTCTCATGTTTAGTCAAACTGTATACCTATCCCATGTGAGAGTAGTCTTGAGAAAATGCTTGTTAAATGACAGGAACATGGTTTGGATAACTATTCTATGTAATATCACAAATAATTGTGATATTTGAATGTATCAGTTCATTCCATAAAATATATTTCTTCCTTCTCTACTCATATCTCATGCACAACAAGCACACGTATGCATAGCTCCTCCACAGGAATATATAATTTCAAGATTCACTTTAATCTGAGATAAGAATATAAAAATGATTTTCACATTGGATTCTTCTTGGAATGAGATTATATATGATAGCTTATTTTATTAGTTTCTCTAATCTTGATCTGTGTTATTTTTGGGTAAAATAATATGCCATATTTGATTGGAATATTTTATTTACTCTATTTTCTCTTAATATAGACTAATTTAAAAGATAAAACTAGAGGGAATCCCTACTATACAAGTATTTTAGTTGGAAGATGAATTTTCCCTTATGGTCTCACTATTTATAAATAATTCAATTATGAATCATATTTTTTAAAATGCATGATACCTATAAAATTCATATGTTGTAAATACAATTTTTTAAATTGTAATGTAAATCCATAAATATACAAATTGTAGTTATTAGTTTTTAATACCTCAATTCCAACATAATAATTTTTGTGTGTCACATTTTATTCCTTACAATGACCAATGGCATGGCTAAAGAAAAAACTATTTGAGTGATCTTTATTTGACCTTCATTATTGTAAGTGATTCATTTTAATAAATGAATATTAAATAATTTTTCAAATGGCCGACATTACTTTGATCATAATAATTTTAATTGAATTTTTTGGATCCATGTCCCACTTTGACCCTTTTTCATTAAAAATAAAAAATTGTTTGAATTATAATAAGAAAATGGTTGTGGTAAATGATATAACATGAACTATAACAGCTTATGAATATGAATACGTAAATAATCCTTTAACGATCATATTTAAAATGAACATTTTAATTTTTATAGGAATGGTGATACATTAACCCTATGTGGATTCCTATGAGAATTCCTTGAGAACTCAAAGGACTCCATTATAATTCATTAATATAAATTCAAATGGAGATAACAACACTGGAACATGGTCATGGACTATTTGAAGACTCATAGAATGGGATTGTTGTATACCATGTCCATTGTAAAAAAATTATAATTCATTGGACATAGTCCTTTGATTCATCATGAAGTCTCATGACATGTGACACCGTGGATTAAACTCCTTGCATTCTAGTCATTCATAAAAAGTTATTTACTATAAAAATTATAAATAGAATCAATTATACATATTCCCAATGGATTGAATTTGGTATACCCAATAGTTTACACTTATACCCTTATATATATAATTCATGGTTATATATCATGAGCTTTCTGGTCCTTTTGTCATCAAGGATACTTTCAGTTATCCTTCCATCTTCTTTTATTATTATCATCATTGCCACTCCATTGTCACCCTTATTATATTACACCACATCTTACTAAATTATTTAATGAACACATGATCATAGACATCTATCATATTATGATGCATGTATAGTTGTCCCTTATACTAAGAGATACCTAATATCAACATTGAGATTTTTTCATTTAATATTTAACATCAATATACATAAATATATTTATAGTGTATATTAACATAATAGATTTTTATATACATTGTTGGTGGTAACCTACTGAGTGTTTTTCACGACATACTGAGGACACCATTGATATCCATGAAGGTTTTATGATATTATGTGTATATTAGGGGAGTACAGATGTTATGGATTTGTTTCTTTTGAAACAAGTATATGAGATGGTAATAATATTATTGAGCTAGTGTTCAGGAAGCTAAAATATTTTTAGGTCTTCTGACTCTTTCTTCATCACATTTTCTTGACCTCTTAATATGTATTCAAGGTTTTTTTATAGTTACATGACATTATTTTTATTATAGTATACAATTTTTAGTTTATTAGTAGATTATTTATGGATAATATGTTTATACTTGTTCCCCTACCATATCCATTTTTATTTTATAAGTCTATTTAATTAATCATTGTTTATTGTTGTAATCTCCTCAGAATATGATGGTAAAATGTCCCCATTATGCTAAATTATAACCTCAGTAGTATTTTCCCCCATTGTCATATGTCATGGCATGACTAAGGTTATGTTCTAACTAGTTCATCTACTATTACCTATTGATACATGCTGATTGATCACCATGATGATCATGAAATTGTTCAAATATATAATATAAATCTAAAAAGTAAAATTTTATGTTTATAATAATCATTATATACCATTGTTCATAGAATAAAAAAATATAATAATAAAGTATCTTTTATGAATCCAAATAATGTTAAATCTTGTTTCTGTTATAATCATTAAATTCCAATGATTTAGAAGACAACTAATGTTAAAATTAATATATGGAGGGTTATGTTTAGTACCTGGTTTGAAATTTTGATTGCATGGATACATTTAAAATGAATATTCTTTATGGTTTCATATTTATCTTGGTACTACATATGATTTTATCTATAGATTTTTTTCTTTTCATACACCTTATAAATACAAAAAAATACAGGGTTATAATTGTTTTGTCATTAACCCAATTTGACACAAAATATCACGAGTATCAAAAAAAAAATTTGTTTAATTTTTTACATTACTCTTTCACAAATAAATCAATTTAAATAATATGGTGGATTTCGTCAAAATAAAATATTTATTTTAATATGATAAAATGAAATTTAAAAAAATTCCAAAAAAAATAATTTTTTGTGGAGCTCTTCAGTAAATATATTTTATTTTTCATCAATGGGATCAGATATAATTTATTATTATTATTTATTGCATATTTTTTATTGATTATTTATATCATGTGTTTATGGGTTGTATATATTTCTATAATCTAGAAATACTCAGAGTTAATTTAATATTTATATGTAAATATTAAAATATTATATTATAGGATTTTATTATTATGATAATTATTACATAGATAGAATATATTATTATATTTTCATTTATTTTCAAAAGAGGGTCAAATTTTAGATTTATATACTAAATTTTGTAATAAAAAAACAGTGGGAGTTTTTTTTAATTTTATTTCTAGTATTTGTTTTTTTTTATTAAAAATAATACAAATATCTCATGAAGATTAGAAAACATTCATATTTTTGTATGTGAAAATAGTTTTTACAAGATTTCAGTATTATTAGTATATATTGTGTCATAGTTAATATAGTTTTCTAATTTCATCCCAATATGAAATATAAAACACTTATCTATCATTTAATAATGTATGTATAACTCTAAATAAATATATTGAATGTTCATATTTTAGTATTAAATTTCTTCAATCTTCTTAATAAAAATTTTATTTTCTATTTAAACTCCATCATATTTTATTTTTGTTATTTAGTTATTACTTCAGTTTAATAGACAATATAATTGTCAAAAATATATTTTATGGATATATATTATATTTTTATAAATTTAAATAGAATAATTTAAAGTCTAAAATTGTTTTTTAAATGGTTTCAAACATTCTATAACATTATGAAACTAATTTCGAATAATTATATTAAAAACATCAATTATCATTCTTATTTACCTGATATATCCTTTGATATACATAGGTGTTTTACACCATCCATTGTGAAGGAATTATAAAATATTTATTTACATTGAAATAAACTTCATAATATTACCAATAATCTATTTTGATGTATTAGAATATAGACGAATTTAAAAAATATTTTAATAGTTTTTGGTATTTTTTATTTTAATTATGACAATTATTTTCATGATATATGTCAAAATAAATGTCAAATATAATTTATTTTTAATCCATTGCAAATGTCTTCAAATTATATATTATTAATTCTTCATCATAAATCTATAATTACAATGTTTTATGGGATAAAAAATATGTGAAGTATGTGTTGATACGTCGTACATGAAATTCATGTTCAAATTTATCATATATAACATGAATTATTTTTCAAATTACAATGATACAACTAATAACTACTATGAATGCATTTTCACCATAACAAATGACGAGTAATATTGATCGATTGGGATTCATGTTATAAATAATTTCATGAGATTACTCTATATCTTGTTTCTATGATGTGGATGATGATTGATACATTTTTACATCTGTTCACACAAGCATGAGATGCTATATACTATCTCATGTATACATTTCATACTAAACATAAATCGTATGTAACTTGTAGAAAATAAACTTAATGTATACTATGTGTCCCTATATGTGATTATAGTATGTATTAATAAGATTATTTGTACTATCTAATAGACATAAAACCACCCAAAATCATCAATAATAATGTCTTCTTCAATGGATTGGAAATTTTAATCCATCATGATCTTGTCAACAACAGTTTATTAAATATATATACCTCATGGAAACCATTGTAAAAATGTCACCAAATCCATTTGGACATCAACTCATATCTACTAAGGGATGGTTAATTGTAGTAAATATCTAGTAAGTGAAAGGGGTTCTGTCATCACCACATGATAGGTGGAATATCTCATTAGAAAAATAATTTACATATTTATTCATACTCGAACAGCAGTATTGGAGATGTAAATACAAATAAATCATGGTGAATTTGGGGTGAACATTCCAATATAAAGAATGAACCTCTATAATTTTCACATTTTCTATCTCTTATAAAACACATTCAGGACCATATACTCGTAGACTTTCATCCTTTTCTCTGTACAATCATGGATACGGGTCTTCACCTACTATAATGTCTTATTGGACATGGAATTCTATTTCATATAGATTACCCATCCTAATTATTCCTAGAATGGTGGATTTTATCTCTTTACATGATAAAAAACCCTGCCCCTGGCTATCATGAACATCCATGTGCATGTCAGAGAAGAAATCCATGATCTTCCACTCACTAATGTCCAACATAACAATATGTACATATTTATTCCATCCTAATACATCAACCACTGCATTTCAATTACTATTCATCTATGTATGCTTGAAATCCAAATATTGTAGTTATTCTACCCATATTCAAGGTCACAAATTCATTTCAAACCATGTAATTATATACATTAAACATTTGGGGTTTATGTACACCACAAAAAATCACTCCAAGAATGTAATGTATCCAACCTCCTAATGCATGAACATATTAAGATGAAATGAGATTGTGAGTTAAGTAATTCCTCTCATGCGGCCAAAACACGTGAGAACCATATGATGTGACTCTATCTCCATGAATATTAACTTATCCTAGCCTGATGTATTGCATCGTAGGAAAAATATTAACTCATTCATGTCTCTGAATAAATCATTATTGGTAATAAACACAATCTCTCTTTCGTTTTCTGAAATTCCATCTAGTATAATTCAAACTATGCAAACATTACTAAATTCTTAGTCATGATAATAAGAGGTGATACATGATTTTTGAACACCAGTATGAAACCCCTGTACTAACCATATATCTCTATGAAACATCCTACCATAAATAAGTTTTTTGGAAACTATAATGTCCGAATGTATTTCAATGGAAAAACAATTTTTATAAATATGTCATAAAATCACATTAAAACACAACATAATAAAAAAATAAGTGATAAGTGACATTTAAACATATTTTTTTCACTTCGGTGTTTGGAATTTCTATAATCTGACAGACACAGTTGCAAATAGTATGTTATTTGGAGTCTAATAAGAAAAACATAATTTTTGTTGAATAGTATCATACCCCTATGAATAGTAACATACCCTAATGTATAGTGATATAACCTAATAAATACGAATCGTTCCTATTATAGTATAAAAATAATATTTATTTTTACTCTCAAATATAACCATATTTTAGAATAAGTAAATGAATGCTTTAAACATGTTTTTATTAATAGATTATGAATATAATTAATAATAAAATAGTCATATTTCGATATAATTTTTGGAAAATGGACTTTTTTTGGATTCAACAAGTCAATAAACAGTATTTATGAATAAGTTGTTTATTTCTGTAATACGTGAATTTTTGACGAATAGTAAAATGCGATAAATTATGATAAATGATAAATAAGGGATTTTATGAGTCATTGATGATGATCAGCTTATGTTAGCCCAATTGGTTTGAATTCAAATTTATGGATTACTATTCATGGTCATGATATACTTACTATTACTTGTCTGGTAAAAATTAATAAGCTAATGATTAAAAATTTAAGAAAACCCTCCTCCACTAAACTATGACCCCCCCCCCCCCACTCTCACTTCTTTTCAATACTCTTAAGCCTTTGTTCTTGACAATATTCTATAAAAGTCATCTCCCAAGCTCCATCCCCAAGCTGAAAAGCTCCTAGACTTTTTGAAATACCAAAACCCTTCCCCATTGTATGTTCTCAAAGGAGTATGTCTCAAGAGGTCTTAAATAACATTTGGATAACCCAAACATATTTAATGTAAGGGATCATCTTCATTTCTCTGTTAATGAAGATTATCCTCTGTGCAATGACTTTTAATGTGTAAACCAAAAATATGGGGTATCATTTCACACCTCCCCCATACCCCCCTCATGAATTCAATGTGGCGAGAATCCCCTTTTCTCTCTCGTCAATCCATCCTAGGCATACCTGACACTATGTTGATAAACTTTAACGAATTCTACCAGAACCTTCTTTGTTGTTTTGGGTTTATGTATCTATCATTATATGATAATTGTTTTATCTTAACTATTTATATACATATTATTAGGTCAGTTTTGTTTTATAAAAATTCATTTATGATGACCCTTCAGAACTCTCATTCTTGGATATACATATTATTAAAAGATTCTGTCCGTAGAACATTCTGATAAGCAATCCAATTTTAGGGGAACATCCCCACATTTTACCCATTTTCAAATTCACTCTATCATCTAAATTAAGACACCATTATATCAATAAAATCTTTTTTTATTACTAAAACGTTTTTCGTTCAATTATGGTTTTATATAAATGAATTTCCACTTCTCTATTTTAAAAGCTCAATATTATTTCACATAAAACAACAACAAAAATTTCTACTAATATTTATCAAATACATATCTTATATGTTTTCATTTATATTTGAAACCACATACCATGTTAGATGCCAATTTTTCAATATGAACATCCATGTATATTCTAATCCCTTTCTTTCATGGTCACATTCATGATACACTTATTGGTTCTGATTTATGTCATGATTGTGGTACCCAATTCATTCCATGTGTGTTCATACGTTTATGTATTGTTTTTTGTCTGATTATTTATATGGATAGAATATTCATGAAAAATTTGATATGGGTGCACTAGATAGTGCTTCAATGCATTGGTTAAAGTTATGTCTCATGAGATTTGATGTGAAACAGGTTTGGTGGTTATCTTTGACCCGTACTAAAAAGGGAATCGAGATTAATGGTTAGCCATGACGTTTAATAAAATCATAAATGAGATCAACAGTTAGAATTGAATTGTACTAATGAAATTTTTTATTATTCTTCAATGTTTATATTATTCCATGTTTATATGATTCAATGCTTAAATGAAGTGATTTTAAATGTTCCATGATTTGGATATAATTAAGCCATGCCTCCCAACTCATGTTCCTAAGATGTATTTTCATTTTAATTCCATTATTATGATTTTCAATAAATACCTTTGTTATTGTGTTCCCTAGGGTACCCTATGTAGATGTATGGACTAAATTGAACTAAGGATCTCGTTATAGAGATTAAATAAAAAATGTTTTTTTGGACCATATTTTTTTTCTTTTATACCTAGTCTTCCAAGACACTAGACTAAACAATCCTATTCTTGTACTCCATGAGTAATTATGCATAAAATCATTTAATATTATATGTAAAATTCTTAGTTCACTATTATTGGTATCAATGGAATGGCCTAGTTATTTTTTGTTATTTGGAATAGAGCCACTTAGTGATAACCTTATAGATGAGACTATGTATAAGAAAATAGTCCTACATTTTGGTGAGTATTGAGTAAGTGGTTTATCATTAAAATAAATCAATGTAAAGATATGAGCAGGTAGATTCATATCTGGAACAGATGTACCTAGGCGTGAAAACTCCAAAAAAAATATTTGGGCTTAAACCAGGGTATCCTATTACATAAATATATGCCTTAATGCACTCCTGGTTACAATAGTCCCGGGGGATATGCATTGGTTGACTCACAAGCTGAGTACAAACAATTTATAATGGATTAAAAAGCCCATAAAAATATAAATTATGAAATTTATTGAGCATATCCTAGATATAAGCCAAATGAATTACAAGTAATGATGTAATTATTCTTTACAAGTTTATCCTTTTATTTCCAATGATTACTTTTTATGCTTAATTGATATGTATTCAAGACCTCAAATTATAAGTTCATTTTCATAGTTAATAGTGGGATATAAAAAACCATGTTTCAACAACCAGTGTTGTATGCAATATGAAGATAGCCCTAATGAAATGCCTCTTTTGATGGGTGAATGTTCTCAAAAAATCATGGTAGTACTTTTTCAGCAAGCTCGAGTTATGTATAATTACATTAATAATGTGGAATTCCCTCATCCACAATTAGATATTGTTGTCATATAATCCTTCATGAAGAAATGTTCTCCTATGTTTTTTCAGATCTTCTGATCCCCTCATTTGCGGGAAAATGGATTAACTCCATTGAAAAGATAATCTCCATCCTCCAGTTCTAGGTAGAATAGAAAGATTTACTGGTGACCTGTAATTTATATTGGGGAGCTGATCCATGGTGGACATTTATCAAGAATAAATTTTCCCAAGAGGAAATCGACTCCATGTATTTGGAGGAATATCAATGTAGGGTTTTCAACAAATTCTTTCCTCTGACCCTCCGTCTCATGATGTAAAGAGAGTTCCTCAGACACATGATGTAGGAAGATGATTCCATTGGGCTGTATGAACAAAAAATATCAATGCTTTAAATGTACTCATGTGGCTTTGTCATGACCACAGAAATCATGGTGGATCACTTATTTAGTAGACTAAAACTGATTCAACAAAAAGCATCAAAAAATAATGATTTCAATAGTTATGAGTAGATTGTGCATTGTACACTCATGTTTAAAATGGAGGTTGAAAACTCTTTGTGGTCTCGTGGGACCATTGCAATGAATCTAAAAAATGAGAACAACATGGTCGGTTCATCAATAAAATCCCATGATGGAACGAAGCCTAGATTTTCCCCATGTAAAAGTTGTGGGAAGATGCATCCTGGTAACTATCTGAAGGGAACCAATAATTTCTTCAAATGTGGGAAGTTTTGCTGTAATGAAAAGAACTATGGAAGGGATATAAAAAAGCATACTAATGTTAAAGAAGAATGGAAGGTTCTGAGCAACACTCAACCTACAGAGTAGTGTTACAATGTCAAGGTTCATGGGAATTATGAAAAAAAATCTCCAAGATAATGTTTGTTAGAGGCTATCAACAACAACCTCCCAGGAAACATGGAATGGATTATTCTATCACTACTGCTGTGGTGGATCCATAGAACTATGTGGTGAGAGGTATGCTAGTTATTCATTAAATAATATCAAAATTTGTATTAGATTTTTGTTTTATACATTCAATAATATCTTGCATGATTAGTATAACAACTAAAACACCATCTCAAAATTCGGAAGAAAATTTATATGTGATAATATAAAATTGGGAAATTATTATGTTCATGGTTTATTAATCCTCCCAAGTTATCATTTGTGGATTGAACCTCCCATAAAATCATGTCATACTTCCATTAGTTCAATTCGACGCTATCTTGGTCATGGATTAATTATCTTTATACAAATCCAACATCAACTTTCTGGAAAGGGAGATCACTTTTCACATCCCAAAAATGCTATTAATAATTACATTTCTAAGGTGAAATTTGAATCTTCTTTACAATTGTCATCTCATTTGTGGATATTTTTTCCTTGTGAGCATGAATATCTTGCTCAAATTATTGAGACATATGAGAGAATCATACATGAAGACATGCCCATTAGATGGATTACACTGATGTATTCTCTGATGAGTTTCCTAGTCTTCCTCATAACCAAGAGGATAAGGTTTCAATTGAACGTCTCCCTAGATCTCTTCATATCTCAAAGAAATCATATAGAATATCTACCATTGATATGGAAGTGTTGAAGAAGCAGTTATAAGAGAATATAGTCAAGCATTTTAAATGCCCGAGTGCTTCACCACGGGGTACATCTGTTCTCTTCATCAAGAAAAAGGATTGATCAATGTGAATATATATTTATTATCATGAGCTAAATAAAATCATGATAATGAAAAAGTATCTCCTTCCATGGATAGATGAATTTTTCGAGCAGCTTCATGGGGCTAGTTATAACTCTATGGTGGACATTCAGTCGAGATATCAAAAATTAATATTGAGGATGGAATAATTTCCAAGACTACCTTTCGAATGAGGTATGGAAACTATGAGTTCATAGTGATTGCCTTCAGACACAATAATTCTAGATAAATTGTAATTTATTTAATGAATATAGTATTTATATATTACATCGACATATTCTTGGTAGTAATTATTGATGATATTCTATTATACTCCAAGTTAAAGGAGGAACATAAGGATCATTTAAATAATGTGTCATGATATTGAGAAGGGATAAAATATATGAATAGTTCAGTAAATTTCAGTTCTGGAGAGAGGATGTATCATTCTTGGGACATGTTACCACCGGTATAGGGATATCTGTAGACCCTGCCAAGACAAAGGCAATTAAAGAGTGGCCTAGGCCAACTTCTGTAACAGAAATACATAGATTTTTGGGTCTAGAAAGGTATTATTGATGATTTTTTAATAACATTTAACTATTGTAAAAATAAATGATAATGTTTACATAGAAGGGTGTAATTTTACACTCAACATAGGAATGTGAATACTATTTCCAGGTGGTGAAAATGTGGCATATCATTGATAAAATAATCAAACTCCCAACAAGTGGAGAACTCTTTGTTGTTTATAGTGATGCTTCAATGAAGGTCTTAGGCTGCGTGCCAATGAAAAATGATAATGTGATAGACTATGCCCCTAGGAACCTCTAGATCCATAAACAAAACTATCCCACAGATTATCGGGAGTTGGTGGTTGTGATCCTTGCGTTGAAAATATCACAGCACTATCTCTATTGGGAAAAGTGTGAGATATATATTGACCACAAGATTCAATGATATAAACTCACATTGAAAGAGAATATTATGTGCCAGCAATGACGGATAGAGCTTGTTAAGTATTACGACTGCTCAATCAACTACCATCCCTCTAAGGAAAAACAGGTAGAAGATTATCAATGTTGAATGGATCTTGGATCATTATCAATAATGATAATTGAAAGGATCTAATAATCATAGATTTATGAATTATGGAAATGGGGATAACTAAGGGCTGAACATCATTAATACTTTCTCAAGTTGTTTCTCAACCATCCCTCTTATAAAAAATAATTGTTTCCCAAAGAGAGATATGGAAATTCAAAAAATTGGGAGAAGCTATGAAAAATGGAAAATCATCCAATTTTTAAATTGATGAGGAAGGATTTGTAAGATTTTTGGCATGACCATCTGTTTAATTTAATCTCGAGATAAAGAAGGATCTATTGAATGATTCACATAGCTCAACCATCTCTATCCACCAAGTGACCACAATGATGTATCGAGATCTCCGAGAAAACATTTTGTGGGAAAATATGGTTATGGAGATTGTTGAATATACATCAAAGTGCTTGGTATGTCAGCAAGTGAAGGATGAGAGAAGGGGATGATGAAACCTCTAACATACCATCATGTACGTTGGAGAACATTACCATGGACATTTTCACTAGACAACCTAGGACTTATATACTAAAAAATAATATATGGGTCCTTGTGGATCATCTTGCACAGACAACTCACTTAATCATGATTTGAGTGAACTTATAGTTTGATCATAATGCATAACATTACATCAATTAAGTGGTAAGGTTTAATGTTGTACCACTATCTATTGTATCCGATCATTTTCCAAGATTAACATTGTTGTTATTGAAAATTATCCATCATGATATAATCACTGAACTGAACTTCAGTACGACGTATCATCCACAACATGATGGTCAATTTCGGAGAACTATTCATACACAGGAAGACATGTTGAGATTGTGTTCTATAGAATTAAAATGAGGATGGGACCAACATCTGCAACTATTTGAATACTCATACAACAACAGTTTCACTCGACCATCAAAATCACACCACATGATTCACTTTATAGGAAAAAAGTGAATAACACTAGCCAGTTGGGATGATGTTAGTGAGCATAAGATGTGAGGACCAGAAATGGGTGTTAAAATTATGGAGAAGGTGAAAATCATTTAGTAGAACAGCAAGGTATCCCAAATTAAATAAAATAGTTTTGTAGATAGTCATCAATGAGACCTTGGGTACAAAGCTGAAGATATGGTATTTCTATGCATATCTCTAGGAATGTTGTTCATGAGGTTAAAGAAGAAAGGTAAGTTATGTCCCAGGTACATCGGCCCCTATGAGATAATTGATCGAGTCGAAGATTTGGCCTATCAAGTGGAACTTCCACCATCATTGTCGATCATTCATGATTTCTTTCATGTATCCCTCTTAAGAAAGAACATATCATACCCTTCACATGTACTCTCTTTAGAGGTGGTACAGTTGGAGGATGATCTTTTCTATGAGGAACAGCTAGAGAAGATCATGGATTGTAGAGACAAGGTACTGTGAAACTAGACTAATCCTCTGGTTATGGAACTGTGGTGAAACAATAAGAACAAAGAGGAAACAAGGGAACTAGAGAAGCAATGAAGGAAATGTACACCCACATTTTTTTCAAAGAATGTAAAATGAAATTTCGTGGGTGAAATTTCCTAAGGGTGGAAGATTGTAATGACCCATTTTTTTCAATGGAAATACCATTCTTATAAAAATTTCATAAAATCACATGAAAACACAACATAATGATCTATTATTTGATAAGTTACATTTAAACATATGATTTCCACTTATGTGATGGGAATTTCATAAATATGACATTCACAGTTGAAATTAGAATGCTATTTGGAGTCCGAAAAGAAAAACATAGTTTTGATGAACAGTAACATAACCTTATGAATAGTAACATACCGTTATGTATAGTGATATACCCTAATGAATATTAACCTTACATATGTTAGTATAAAAATAATATTCATGTTTAATGTGAGATATACATATATTTTAGAATAGTTAAATGAATTTTTTGAAACTAGTTTTTGATAATAATTTATGATTTTAATTAGATATTAAAATAAACATAATGAAAATATTATATTTGAAAAATGGACTTCCGTTTTCTATTCTACATGTTGAAAAATGTTTAGGGTGAATTTTTTGGATTTTTCTGAAATACATGAATTTTTTATGAATAGTAAAATGCGATAATTTACAATAAATGCTAAAGAATGGATTTATTGAGTCATTGATGATGATATACTGATGTAAGCCCCATTGGATCTATGTAACAAGAATTTATTACTATTATTGGTCATGTAATGCATACTATTCTTTTCCTTGTGATGAAATAATAAACCAATGATTAAAAAGTTCTGAAAACACCCCTCCCCTACACTATAAAACCCCCTCACTCTCTCTTCTCTTCACTACTCTCAATCCTTGTTCCTTTCCAATATTCTGCCCAAATCACTCCACAAGCACTTTACCAACTCCCCAATGCTCAAATCCTATTCAAAATACCAATACCTCTCCCCTTATTAGGTTATCCAAGGAGGATGTTTCAAGAGGTCATTAATAACAAGTGGATAACACCAATGAATTTAAGGTAAGGGATCATCACCTTTTCTCTCCTAATAAATATTATCCTCTATGATATACCTTTATATGTGTAATCCAAAATGATGAGGTATGATTTTTCACCTCCCCCATACTTCTCACATTAATTATGAGTGATGAAAACTCCATTTTCTCTCTCATCAATCCCTCTTAGGCACACCCAACAATATGTCGATAAACCGTAATGAATTCCACCTGAACTTACTTTTTTCATTCGGGTTACATTATCTATCTTTATTATCAAAATATTTTTATCGTATAAATTTATATAAATATTCTTAATGATTTTTAGTTTTAAAAAATTCATTTATGAAAACTTTTTTATCACTCTATTTCAGGGATATAAATGTTTTTAAATGATTCCCTCCTTAGAACATTCTTATTAGCATATGTATTTTACGGGAACATCCCAAATTTTTACCCAATTTCAAATGCACTCTATCTGTAGTTTAAAGACACAATTTCCATTGTCAAATTATTCTTTTTTTACTATGAAATAGTTCTAGGTAAATTTATGGGTTTATATAAAATATTGTCCTCTAAACTATTTTAAATGATATATAGTATATTAATTAACACCACACAAAATAGTTTTTATGCCAATGTTTCCCAATGCAATTATTATATGATATAACTTCTATTTGACACCACTTACCATGTTATATGCATATTTTACTATATGAACGTCCATGTATTTCCAAATCCTTTCCATTCAAGGACACTTTCATGATACCCTCATTGGTTATGCTTTATGTCATGATTGTGGAACCCAATTCATTACATGGGTATCCATAGGTTTTGGTATAGTATATTATGTATGATTATTTTTGTGGAAAAAATAATCATGAAATATGTAATATTGGTGCACCCAAAGAGTACTCCAATCCATTGGGTAAAGATAATTCTCCTCAGATAAGATGTGAAACGGGATTGGCTATTAGCCTTGACACATACTAAAATGGGAAACCAGATTGGGAGTTTTCTTTTTCACGAACTAGAATGGGGAATGGGGTCAGTGGTTATCCATGAACCATACTAAAGACATATTTTATAATTATACCACATTTATATGATTCCATGTTTATGTGATTAAATTCTTATATGATGTGATATTAAATGTTACTTTCTTTGGATATCATTAGGTCATGTCTCCCAACTCATGTGCTTAAAATGTATCCTAATGTTCATTCCCTTTTTGTGATTTTCATCTCATCCATTTTTTTGCTATTCCCCAGGGTACCCTATATAGATGTAGGGATCATATGAAGTTAGTATCAATTTATATAGATTAAACAAATAAATTTTTTTTAGCACCATGATTTATATTTTATGTACCGTGTATTTCAAGATAGTAGACTTAATGATAATTGGATTTTAATATAATGTGTAATGATGATTAAAATTGTGTAATTATATATGGAATTGTCTTGGGTAGCTATAAACTCTTCGAGAATACTACATCTCTCACCATCTCTAGGAAAAATGATACTCTTAAATCTATGATGATGTGAACTAAAAGGTGAATATGATCTATATTAACTTGGAAATTTTTGGTCATAGATTATAAATAATACTCGCAATGTGTATCCAAAATGAAATAATTATATTTAACAATGTCATGTTTATTGTGAGAATACACTAGGATATCATCCATTAAAACTACCAAAAATGAATCTAGATAAGGATGGAAGAATTAGTTCATCAGTTCAATAAAGAATACTAGGATGTTAATGAGTCTGAATAGAAGAACCAAATACTCATATAGACCATACATAATAAAAAAATATTTGTGAGGTATGCATGATGGTATTACAAAAATATGAATATAACTAAATCTCAAATAATTCTATTATTAAAACCAAGATCCTAAAATCTAGTCGATGATTTAATCTATTTATATAAGATTATATTTTTTCATAATTTTTAGCTAGTTCAATATTCAGTAATACACACATAGCCAATGTGTTCAAACTTCTTTTTCCACAAATAGTATCAGAGAACCCCATTGAGAAGTACTGGGTATGATAAAACACATTGCCTAAAAATATCATAGATGACACTTCAGCTATTGAATATTAGTTGTATCCATATTATAAGGATGAATTGTTTCCTGTGTGGATCTGGGATCTAGATCAATGGAGAAATGTAATTATCTCATTAGAGATAATCCTAAAAATATTTCTAGGAAAATTTCACAGAAAATACCAACCACTAGATTGAAATCCACATGTTCAATTTTTTAATCATCTAGATATAGGCTGGAACTCTATGTTTTCATCCCTCCCAACCAATGATACATGTTTCCGTCTTCACTCAACTAGAAATCCTATAATCTATTTTTATTAATTTATCCTCCCACTAGTGATGTGATGGTAAACCTACGATGATTGAATTAAGAGAAATATTTAATGTAGATCAACCACTACATCATAATAATTGTCTAATAACCTATCATCTCAATGAAAAAAGGTCCCATATGAATTGAATACTTCATATCTTTTGGGGAATCTCTATTCACTGAGTTAAATAATCTATTATAATCCCCTATGGTGTTCCAAGAATAATGATGCCAATAAAAGCATAAAAAATACACCTAAGGCTTTCAAAAAGAGGAACGAATATAAATTTATGAGAACCCCCTATATAAAAAAGTTTAGAATCTAAAATAAACATTTTTACAATAGTATCTATTAAAGTACAATGTTTGGGATCATACTCCTGATGGGTCTGTTGCAATGCATACTTCAAGCATGAATTATGACCCTATGATTTTTATTCGATAACCTAAGTAGATTGGATCTAATGTAATTATAAAACTATGGACAAGCTACTAGGACCATGAAAACTACCGCATCTTGATAGACTTGGTATACCCTATCTCCATACCTAATGAATGTCTTTTGACCCCACTATTGATCATTGAGTCAGTGCAGGCCCTCTCTAACAAGATGCTGGAGGAAATATTCATTAAAAGAGTTGGAGATGGCCTATATTTCTCATGATAATAAATTGAATAAATCCATTATATTGTTGGAATTAATATTTCCTAGCCTACTTCAGTAGAATCTTATCACATGGATTCTAGAGTATGTTCTCTATCTTTTCATAAATCTATGTGTATGATATAGATGATGATTCCTACTACTCATCGATGCATTACTAGTTCTCTATGTTTAAGCATCCTCTATCACACCCCTAACCACTCTTGGGAGACCATCAATGATAATATCATGAATTACTATTCCTAAAATGCTAGTAATCTAATTGAATATCACTTGTGATCTAATGTCATTCCAATGACCATACTTAAATCATGTGGATTTAGATATATTTCTACCCAGTAGAATATGTTATATGCACTCGAGATTTGTAAAATTGTATGAAAATACCATAATAAATAATATTCCTTACTCTAGGTTTCTAACTCTAAATATCTATCGGACCACAATTTATTTCAAATGAAATTGGAATAGAATACCTTATGAAAATCCCTCAAATATATTTCCTGAGGATAATATATTTGACTAATGACATGCCACCATCTATTTTATGAATCATGAATCATATAAATATCATTATTTTCCCACATCCAAAGAGGAAAATATACATGATTGAATATAGATATAATGTCCAGATTACATCAAATCCCAACCTATGGTACTCAATTCTATGAAAAGATGGGAGTATTTTCATTTAGGGAGTCATGTGTCAACTCTTCGATAATCGGGGAAGGACGTGCTACTCTTTGAACACTCTACACGAATCATAAGAATCCATCATGGAATAGTGCCTCAATTTCCATGTGTGGTATAAATATTTGGGTTTCTTCTAGAACCATTGGAGGATCCACTATTATCCCTTAGGCCACAACCATTGGGGTATGATCCTCACCACCTTCCTAGAATATGTATAGAGGCTTCCAGGGAGGAAAACACTTAAATATCCAATTACATACATCGGTTTGAAATAATTATCAATGGTCATACCTAAAAAATGATCAGTATAATTATTATGATATAAAAACTCAACCCCTTAACTACTGAAGGAGTTAGATATGAGCCTTGTATTGATCATATATAATCTAGAGAGACACCCTGCTACCCACTACTATGGTCAGGTTTTGGTCATGATCACTACTATTATCAATTCAACTTCCATTTCATTTCCACTTTCGTTCATATATTCATTTCACCTTTATGTCTCATTATATTTAAAATATAATTATCCAAAATGCTCTAAAAATATTGAAAAATGAGTGGTTATACTCCTCCAGAACCGAATTCTGGTGTCCACATTATTATAACCAATACATGTTCCTAAATATCTATCACAATAGTCGGTATATATATCATTACACCTATCACAAAAACATTCAACCCGAAATTTATCATTAATGGAAGAGAAAATAAATGGATGTGATTTCTTTAAAGTGACTATAGAGATGAAAGATATGGAATACCCTCATATCATCATTTTACAACAAAAAACCCCTTAATTGTATAAATAATCATATCCTAATTTAGGTTCTTTAAACAATTGGTGTATCAAATCAGTTATTTTCATCAAAATCTAAAAACCAACCATTTAATTCGTGGAAATTTATCATTTCCCTATACACTAGGTTGTTAATCCTGGGAAAATATACATATTCATTTCAAACAATTTTTTTTCTTTAAATATTAATGAAAATATGAAAATAATGCTCTAAAATTACATTGTAACATCTGGGACCATGATGCCCTTCAAAAGTGCTCTAATCATGATTCACCACAACACCTCAATTCTATATCAAAAATTGATAGAGACTACCGAATATAAATCAAGTCATATGTTTGTTTTTGAGGATATTATTCCATAATTACTATAGTGTAACGTAGAAGAATACGTATACATTCAAAACTGGACATATTACCTCAATAAGATATATGATAAATTTCCAATCAATGATGTATAAGTAAATATTAAAGTAAAAATAAACTTATAATGGTGCTACATGTCATATGTCTCTACAAAAACAATGAGAATATTTTTAAGGTAGGTATAAAATAAATGTAATTTGAGTATAAAAAGTCAAAATATATCCAACAAAGATTTAAAATCATCAACTCAGTCCCTTGATCCTATGAACTAAAGCATCAATCAAGAACCAATATCATGGAACAATCCCTTGTCCACATGTCCAACTATATTGTATATTAAGGACCCTAGTGGCGGTGGGGATACAATTTGAGAAAGAATGTTATTACTCAACCACCCAATGTCTAGAATTATCTAGTAAATTTTTATATATTGGTCACAGTTGAAATTAAAAATATACAATGTATGGTAATAAAAAAAATCAATCCTCATATATGGTCTAAGATCACATTTATAATGATGTTCATTTAATCAATAAATTCATTTAATTTTTATGTCACATGAACCGGTGTGTAGACCAGTATCCCCCATGATAAAATGCAAAATGGATGCCTGAAATATAAATACATATCTTCTAAACCATTATCAAATCGATGCCCGTTATTTGGAATAGTTGATTCTTCATTTACATAATTCCAGTCACTATTCATTTATGAACCTCATCCGGTACATTAAATTCTTAATTTTGAATCCATGTATCACTATAGGGAAAATATAAACAAAAATATATAATTTAATCCATGGAATTCTTCTTTATGAACTCAGTTATCACTCATGTTCTGGCATGAGATTCCTGCAATTCTAGTATGTAATTAGAGGACCATAGATGGAGCCATAGTATCATCACTGGAATATATCACGAAATAAAATTTGGGTCCATCCTTGTAAATCCATATGGAATCTGTTTAAGAATCACATTATAATAGTCAACCACTATCATTCCATCTATGGTAGTCTATATAAGGAGTCCAAGTGTCCCTCGATCTTAATTATGGAAAACCGCAAATGATTCCAACTATAGAGTTCCCATATGAATATTTTGTATGATATAGAATATTATAATTCAACTGATTCAATACCATTCAATTAATTTCATTAAAAAAGTTATATATATATGGTTAATGGTTAATACATAGAAATATTCAATTCATACACACCTCAGAAGTTGACTCAAGACATGGGCCCAACAGAGAAGTGTTACCTCTTAGTGATTTACATGGTAAAATTATTATATAACACGAAGCCCTTTCTATAAAAATCTATTTCACAGCCAATACCATGAGAATTTTAATCCTTCCATTCCTATTAATCAAAAAAATTATAATCAGTAACAAAATTCAATTAAGGTATTCAATTTTCAATTCAGTTTTCCATTCTTTGTAAATTTTACACAAAAAAATGTTAAAACTGGGAACACCTTAAGGGATCCAATTTTGACATCCACCCATGGTATTTCAATTAATTATCAACACACCCAAAGGGGATATTCCAAATCGAGATCGAAAATGTATAAACATATAACAATAGACATCATTATTGACTTGGTTTTACCTATCAATTCAATTAATGTATTTAAAATAATTTAAATGTGTCACCCATGAACGAAAATTGAAAAATAATGGAATATATTAATACTTATACTTCTAAGGAAAGGTATGTGAGCATATACTATTGGTTTGTAGAGGATTTCATTTCTAGTATCAGCTCTTAATTTGACTCCGAACAGAAGCGAAAAAAATAATGAATGAATTCTCTAAAAATTGTGGAAATGGTCATGCACATAAGTAGCATAGCTGATACCAAACAAAATGAGGAATAACATAAAAAATTAAAGAACTAGCCAATTCAGATCCAATGAGACATGAAGCCCTTGAATTAGGAAAAAGACAATGATGATATCCTAGTTCAAATAATAGTCACTCAATTGGTCTTTAAAGGGGAGATGATGTGAAACATTACAAGGATGAATGATTTAAGATACAAAGAGATGTAATTAAGGGTAAAATAGAAACATTCTGAAAACATAGTGTCCCACATATTAAACTCGTTCTTTGAAAAACAATTCTCTAACGTGGAACACTTCTCTGAAGGAAAGGGGAACCACATTTGGATTCTCCACAAGGTTTATCCACATTGTTTCACTAACTATTCAACAAACATGAAAAACATCACCATAAAAATTGTATTCATGGCCACATATTTGGGTGGACCATATCCGAGGGGTTTTTATAACAGTGTGATATCCTCTTTCATTCATCTCATATCTCTTGGCCATGCTTCTTTCCCCATAATATTCATAAAAATTGTTCTCTTTGACTTTTTCAAACAAAGAGTTGGGTTTTAGGAATAGAACTACCCATGGCCACCCCTCGATACCTCCATGACCACAAAATTTAGTCATATTACACCATATTTATGTATTTAAACTAAAAAATTGGTAGAATGTAAAAGATTAAAGCCTCAATAATGAACCATGATATTATATTATGATTTCATTCTATAATTATGGGATGTATGGTTTTATTATTTGGATATTGATATGAGAAATGTTTTTTGTGAATATTTTAGTGTTCATGATGTAATAATTGGATAAAAATTATTAGTGGAATTCTCTATATTGGTTAATAGGATATAAACACTTTATTAAGGAATTAATAATGGATTGTTTGGTTAAATTAATTTGATAATATATAATTAATGTAATGGATTGTTTAAACAATATTTTTATATTGTTTGGATAATTTGGAAGTTGAATGTGTCTTGTGATTAATATGTGGTTTTATTCATTTAGTGATGGCTGCAATGGTGGTGACATGTGACTTGGTGATTGACTGTTTTTAACTCTAATGAGGTCATGTGTGTGAGTATGTGTGTGTATATATAAATTTCATATTTGTTTTGGCTTATATATGCACCCCACAATCATTATCCACCATATAATGACTTCTGTATATATATATATAAGGGTGTGGTTTTGCAAAAAACTTATTAGTTCTAATGGATGGATGAAAAACTATGTTTTTCCACTCTCCCTTCCATGTGAGTATATATACACTTATTATGATGATTTAAAGACAAGTATTGCAATATGTAATGGCCGAGGTGTCTACGAGTGATATGTGATGTGAATGTAATGTGTGGTAGTGTGAATCTATGTGATTGTGTTGTTGGAATGTAAAATGTGATGGGATTGAGATATTCGATTTCTTATGGTGGGGGTTTTTTCTTGTTAAGAGAAGGTAATGAGGTTGAAATTCTTCATATTCATAACATCATAAAAATATAAATATGGTAGTGGTTGAGGTGTGATATTAGTGGTTTCTATTGTAATGTTGTGATATGATTATATTGTGGTGAAATGTTATGAAATATGTTATATATAAGAGAATATAGAACTATAAAATAATACATTACTTGGTGAGGGTGGAAAAATATTGAAAAAGTTATTCATCGTATCCTTTAACTATTTGATCCATATTAAGTTTTTATACATTGATAGTGTTATATTTTTTCAATCCTTTTAGTGTTTTGGGATGGATAGTTTACCTATTTTGGTGTTTTTGGTAATACTATTTTATCTGTGGTGAATTACAATGATTTTTTCACATGTGCACAAGATATATTGAATTTCATATTGTGTATAATTGTATCCTCACAGTATTTATATAAAATGTTTTTTGTTTTTCTGGGGGGACTACATGTACTAATCTTGATAACTCACACTAAGAACCATATAATTATATTGTGTCACTATATTAGCTTCTATTTTAATTTTTTACTATTGGGATAAAATCAGTCAGGGTATCATTCATGCATTTTAGATGTGATTGTGTTTGTTTATATTGTGGACCTCCTTGTAATTTTTGCTAACAAAGCAGACCATGATGTCCAATTTGTCAACCAACGGTGTTTACATGGTGATTTTTCAAGTTCAATAGATATTGATGCATACCTATGTTGACAAATAATGATGAAAAAAGAATTGAAGGCATGTTTTTGGGTCTGATCATTGAAAAATTGAAAGTTGAATTTTGTGCATGAAATATTTGAAGATGTGTATGAAAGATGGAGTTACACAATGGAAACATGCGTGTATGGCATGTTTTAGGAGAAAAAAATAGAAAAATGGAAAATGCATGATGTACATGAATGTTTTGGAAATGGGAGCAAATTATAATATTGCACAAAATCCACTTGTGTTCCAAATGCAGCATAAAATTGGGTTTTGCACTCCTGAAGAATAAATTGCACGAAAAAAGACGAATCGTCTGCACAAGGGTCTGTGATGCATATAAATAACATGGGACCCCCTCATTCATTAGAGCTATAAACATAAAGAAAAAAATTGATCTCTGGATATAGTAATAATTTCTCATCAATGGATTTGTGCAAAATATTTGTATTTGCGCACATGGAGTGTTTCACGAAAAAAGTGGAATGTTGTTCACAAAAGTATAAGGTTGATCCCAAGATGAATTTACGGTTGCGCAAAAGATTTAGAGTTTCCTGGTATATCTAGTGCAATGAGAGATTCATCTTTGGTTGAATGTTGGGAATCAATAGAACATCTATCAAAATCTTAGGATGTTTATTTCTTTAGATATGATGAAGATAACTAAAGGTACATAAACAGTGATTCGATCTTCATAAGAATTAGTGATCACACATCAGTTGAGAGTTCAATGAGCTTTCATATCAAAATTGGTTGTATTCCATAAGGTATATTAATTCTACATCTAACAGTATAAACATTAGTGTGCTTTTAGTGATGTTGGTACATCCAAAAATCCCTGGTGTGTGCTCATATGACATTGCATAGTGAGGTGAAACAAGTTAAAATCATTGTGTCTTGTGCATGATTTGATTTAAATTTATACCTTGCAATGGGAGATAGAGATACTGGAGTGTTTTCTTAACAGGGAATCAAGAACAATAGGATAAGTTGTTTTAATCAATCATACCTTGATTCACTCCCCCTCTCAGCGTATCTAACCTAGTGGAACTAACATTTACATTTTATGCTTTTATCTATGTCTATTTTACTTATACGTGAATTGAGTGGTGTTTTTGGTTTTATTTTATATTATTTCCTAGAATATATTGTGGGTTTTTATCATTCCCCTTGATCATACAAATATTACAGAGGGTAATTCATCCGATTTTTGGTTTTTTCATACACATTGTGGTAGAAATAAACTCAAGGCCAAATGAAGAATTGAACCATGATTCATTGTATCTAACCAATAATATCATTATTTCAATGGTTGGTCATTATAGAGTTGTTTATGATGAAACGAGTGTAGGGTAAGATTTAATTTGGAGTTATTAACATTGAGGATATCATGGGATTCTTTGGAAATGGTTCTAGTTGATCTTGGTGTGACACATAGCTTAAAGATACCATCTAGGGATATTTATATTGGGACAATCATGATATTATTCACAAACATTTATAATATTTAATTTAAATGTGGGGATGGCATGATTCTAGGTAAGATAAGAATGATATTTAAATTAATGATTATTGATAAATTCATTATTTTAAATAGTTGGTATTGGTTATTCAATGGTTAAAAAAATTAAAATGAATAAAATTTCGACTCATAAAATTACATTCTAAATGAATCATGAAATCCAATTTCCCATTCAATATGGGAATCCTAGTAAATGTTCTTGTGTATTTCAGGTCGTAGAGGCTTCATAGGTTAATCTAGATGATCAAAGATGGTTTGATCTAGTAAAGTATGATAGTTTGTAGTATAGGGAAGTGTGTTATTTTAAATATTAGGACCTGGGGAAGTATGTGTGATATTATTAAGATGAAGATATTGAGATATCATTGGAGGATCCTAAGATCACCATCCATTTTATAGGGTAATTAGTGGGTATCAATCCCCATTGGATGTTTTTTAGACATATGGAGATGTGAATCACTGGTCGAATCATTTTCTCTGTGAATGAATGAAGGAAGTTGTTCAATGGGTCTTGTATTATAAATTATTCAATGTAGTGTTTCTTTAATCGATCATTATATTAGTGATAAGTCATGATCTTCATTATCTTTAGTAAGAGAGTATATCAATGAGAGATAATGATATAATGATTAAGGAACTATTTTGTTTTCCTTAAAACATTTTTCAAAGGGGGGTATTTATTTAGGTGTATTAAGGAAGAAATTCCACTTTTATCATATATAAAATTACTCTTCATGTATATTCATAATATATTGAGGTTCAAATGAATGTTGTTTTGGTAATGAATATAACCCCATGCTGTGTCTTTCAGTGAGAGGGTTCCCAATATTGTCTATTAGGAAGCCGAGTTATTAGTGGAAGGAGTCGGGAGCCAGGATCATCAAGGATTTTACCCATGGGGAATGAGGATTAGAATATTCTCTCCCTTCCATACTGGGATACAATTTCTTGTTATTTCAAATGGAATTATATATATTGTATTCTGTATATGGTTTATTTTAACATTTTTAGAATAACTGTATGTGGTTATTTAATCTCAATTGGTCAGAGGCAGACTATTTAAGGACAACCTAGATAGAATATACCATTGATACTTTTATTAGTAGTGGATTCAATATTATAATCTATAGAGTTAATATAGAGTATGTAGAGGTTTCACTATATATTTTCCTCTTATTTTGAGACCATGTCCAGGATGTGATCGTGGGGACATCCTTACGAATATTGGTATAGAAACTAAAAAGTTTGATTTTCAAAATGTATAGGTAGATTCTCATTGGGGCATAAAAATAATTAGATGTATGATGATCTTGTTGTCCATGGAAATTTATTTCTTGTTTAATTACAAATATTAACACACCTTCAATACAACCACTTTGGACTATGTTTTTTACACTAAATTGATTTTCCTCTCATTCCCATGCCGTTGAAAATACTAGAAGTAGACTATGCTAGCTTGTTTTATGTGTTAAATGGTTGTAGACTGAAGAAGGGTAATTACATCTTTTCAATGATCTTTTCTTACATTTAATATATTCAAAGGATGTATTTCACAGAATCAATGAGTTGTATTTTTTTTAATGTTTTAGTCAACATATTCTATTAGAGTGTAGTGGTCTCCAGTTTTGATAAACATCCCATTGTTTTATTTGCGTTGTGAGATTGTAATGTGTGTATTATATGTGGGGATCCCTTATTTATTTTATAACAATTTTCTCTAAAGAATTTATTTATATTTTTATAGTGGTGCTTTTATGGGTCTTTAGGACTGTTAAGGATGTTTTTCATGAAGAGGTTGTGATGATACCCCATTGATGTTATGTTATGATCTAGATAGTTATTCTACGTTTTCCCCCTCCAATTTCTATGTATCCTTGTCAGATAGATCCAACTATATTGTTGGTGATAACATTTAAATTATATAATAAATTGAATGATTTTTTTCATCAAGATCTATGAGGCATATGGGTTTTTACATAGTTCTTTCGCTAAGATGAAAGATGGTTTTTTATGATGTGTGTAGAATACTGGATGTTGGATCCGGTTATAGTGAAAAAAGCATTCTATATATTTTGGATACTTGAACATTTTTACAAGTTGATATTGGATATTTGGTTTTCTTGGATCGATCAATAGTCTAGTGATCACTAGTAGTGCCTGAAGTAGATATATATCAAATAAACATTCTTTAGATTCATGAATGAGATCTTGGGGAGAGTTGTCATATTTTTCAGTGTCATGAATTAACCATTTAGGTTCCTAGGACTCATTCTATCTTTGTTACATGAGTTCCTAGAGTAGTAGGATTTCATCTTCATTAATGTCATATTGATCTATAAAAATTCATCATAAGAGAATGTATACAATCATAGAGAATTACATTTGGTTATTAGATTTCACCATATATATAGATAGTATCACAATAAAATGTTTTTAATATAGGAATTGTATATTTTTAAGACATGTGGTGTGTCAGTAGGGTTTTCTAGTGGACCCATCGATGTTCAGGGTATTGGTTTGTTGGGATGAACCAAATTGTGTGGTAGAGGTTCATAGATTTATATTCTTATGGGATTTTGACGGAGATTCATATATGATATCTCATTGATTACCATCTCATTGACATTATCTACCTATAATTAGTAGCAACATATAATCATTGATCAGTTTAAGGAAGTATTTTACTACCTGAAGGGGAAGATTAAAAGTTATCTTGTTCTCTAGTTTCTACGAAAGGGAGTGAGGTGAGAGGTTTTCGGTGTTGTATCATGTATAAGAATGTGGTGTGTGTTGATACATAAAATGGAAGTGTTATAAATTTGTACTAGGAAGTTACACCACCATAATTATAACATATCCACCCTTTAAATAGTATTAGAATCAATAATGTATTCCCTAAATTTTTAGGGACATGACCTCATTGGTGATATAATTGTGGACTTTGTAGATCAATAGTGTTGGAGGTATAATATTTCACCAAATGGTCTAAATTTTGATGTATTGTAGGTGGATGAGGATTTTTCAATAATATGACTATTTGATATCCTTCAGTATAGTATAGGGTAATCATTTTGATAAATCAATAAGAAGTTATTCATGGAAGGATGTTATTTAGCACTATTGAGATTCTTAGGGAATGATGAAGGATTTGGAAACCCAGAAAATTGATGAAAAGGAGTTTTATGGTGTATGATACTTTATTAAGATGATGGTCAGGTACCCACTTATATAGTGGGTATTAAACTCATATTTGTGATAATGAGTGGTAGAGGTGATGTGTGATCTTGTGGGAAAAGGTGGGGAACTTGATAGATGGATGGAGGATTGTTCGAATCCATTTTGTTTTTAGAGGATTCTTTTCTTAGGATATTCATGAGGGGGTTATTGATGATATTAATAGGTATAATTTAGTATTGAATTTAAATTTAGTGAATATTTAACATGTCCTAATGAAACATAATTTGTGTTCTGGTATAAAATTGTTATTGGTGGAGTTTGTTCCTCGATTTCAGAATATCATGAAGGAAAAGGAAAAGAAAAAAAGATCATGGTTGTTCTTTAAAACCCATATATATTCCTTAGAATATGATTCATGAAATATAAATTTATTTCATAATAGTTTTTCCCCTAGAAATTGGTGGTTGTAATGTTATCTAGGTAATCATATATCATTTGAAAAATTTGGCTCACAGTCTAAAAATTTGTGTGTCTAGTGTAATAAATATTTTTGAGAGGTGTTATATATATGTTTTGGTTCAATTTTCATATCTCATTATAACCTTTTTTTCATATGGGGATGAATGATTTAACTCATGTGAATTAATGGGATTATAACATTTTTTCACTTATTCCCCAACACTACTTTCAAACCAAAGAAGGAAGAGATGACTGAGTGGCCAATCTAGGAGATTGAGGGTATATTGTGAGTGTACAACTTACATGATGGAAAATCATTGGAACTCAACATAAATTTTGATTATTTTTATTAGAATATGAGTTATCACTCATCCATTGGAAAACCATAATTTTAGGCATCGTACACGAACCCATGTCATTATACATTGTCTTGTAATGATGTTGCAGAGTTAGTAATCCATGGTACTGGTGTAGTTAAAAGAATGAAAGACAATTTTTATCATGTTTATAAGAGATTGAATGTATTGGTGGAAATGACGATGTCTTATATTAATATTATTTGGATGTCCTTTTAGTTTCATGTTAGTGGCCAAATGTTTTTCGATGTTTCTACACAATATTGGACACATTTTATTAGATGGGGAAAGCACAACCTAAATTTATTTTGTGATTTTTGATGTGCTAAGATGATTTTTTGATTTGTTTTTAATAATTAGAATTTAATAAATGTCATTAAATGATCCATAACATCTCTCACAGGTATCAACTTATTTGTTATCTTCTTGCTGAATCCCACAACATTTAATATAGATTGTTGGATAAAATGGAAGATGTAAAATTTATGGAGTGGCCATTTGTGATCTATGATCGTTGATAGAATATGTTGTGGGGAAAAAATTATCCTAGTTCCAATTTAGTGGAGTTATAATGGTTTATAGGTTATTAATTAAGAGTGTGATATATTGATTCATCCTTAGTTCCCAAATTATTTTTTATCTTTTTAATGTTTTTTCATGTTATTTTTTATTCTTATTGTTTATTGATTTAATTTCCCTATATTATGATGTATTATTATTGTGTTATTTGTTATGGAAGAAAACAAATAATAAAATAGGAGGTACTGATTCATAATTTACACACCATTTAATTTTATGTTATTATTATTTTGGGAGGTGAGTTAGTTCCACCCAAATAAGATATTAATAAGAAAATGATAATTAAAATCTATTATATTTTTGGGGGGGTTATTTTGTAATGGTTTTAACAGTTTTTTTAATCTATTTTTTTAGGATGTGATGGTTTTAATGAAGTGTGGTTGAATGAAAATTTGGTGCTTTTGGGTTGTTACAAGATGATGTGGTGTTTTACTAGTGAGCGGTGGTGTTTAGGTTATGTGGTGATGTGGTTTTTTTTGTTAGGTGTGGTAGTAGTTTTAACATGACAAGATCAATCACAGATATCTCACATGGTGTTAATTTAGACCCCAATTTTTCCTTATGTTTGGTTTTGGATTATCTATGATGTGTGTCATCTGAGACATATATGTTGAAACAATACATACCTTCCCAACTCATTATTTATATTGATTAATTATTGGTGGGATCCCAATAGAACCGTTACAGTATTCAATGTTTCTAGAGATATTGGCGGATGGGATAATGTGGTTCACAAGTTGAATCCTATTTACATAATGAGTAGTTAGTTCATGGTTTCTATAATTGACTGCATTCTTGGAATGTTTGTGGGATAATGGGATATAAGTCAAATTAATTCAAGTCATTAATGTTTAATTAATTATTTATAACCAAAATTTCTTAAGGATAATTAACATATATTTTAGGAAAATAATAAGGTGAATTTATAAATTAAATGAAATTCATGGTTTGTAATCTCTAGGACCCCATGATATTTACATAGTGAATAGAATTCACAAAAAAGGAGGGGTTACCATGTCATTTATAATCTTGTTTGGGAATGTATTCTTCCTATTAATGAATCGCACCTAAATTATTTTTGATGAAATTTAGTTTAATTTTTAAGATCATCGATCACTTCATGTTCTGTGTTTTTATACATGTTATGGTGTTTTTTCTTTGGTGATCGAGTTACGTTATACTATCTTCCCAGTGGGGTTCATTCCATTCACCTATGAGTTAATCCACTATGGAATATTGGTTTATTTTTAAGGGAGATTTGGAATATGATTGGGGGATACTAATGTGTAGTTTAGGTTGATACATGGATTACATTTAGTAGTTGTGGTTTCAATGCATTTATTTTGTTACTTGTGGTGAGAAGTGAGTTGGAAAGGCTTCTATGTGGTGTTACATATATTATTTATCATTTTATATGTTATATGGTAGTTGATTAGTCTTGTTTATCTATATTTTTTTTACATTCCATATAAAGATAAATTAAACTATTTATTCCTATTTATTTCATATTTGATTGATTAAATTTTTTTCTCATCAGTGATATTAATTATAACAATATTACTATACAGGATAAACAGTCAATTATAAATGGTTGCTTTTGGAGTGTTTTTCATACTATGGTAATTGAATCATGGTTCCAATATTATGGGATTTATTTTTATCACCAACATTAAATGGATTTTGGATAACCAATTATATTTGATTAATGAACATGTTTCCCTTTCTTTTATTGTTTTTTTTATTATATACCTAAAATAAAGAAATGACATCAATAAAAATACCCCTTATATAATCTAATAAATTATCTGTTGATGTGTGGTTGGTATGTGGATTTTTTTCGGGTTGAAATGTGTGGTTGTGACATTGTATGTATTGATTTTTGGTTGCGATGAAGTATGTATTGATGTGTGGTGTGTATGATGTTATGATGTAGGGTATAAATGGGTTGTAGCGATGGTTGTGGCTTAATGTCTGGTTGATTTTAGTTTATTATTTTTGGAGTTGATTTATATTTGTGATGAAATATTAGGAGATGTGTGGTTGGTTTGAGGATCTTATGTGGCATACATATGTGTGGTTTTGCAATGTGGTAGATGACATTACAATGGTTGTGTTTTGATAAATTCCATTGTAGTGATGGAATAACTGGAATTTAGTAGTTCAAATGTCATGGGTTGGTTTTTATAATGGCGTGGAAATAGTTAATGAGCAACATAATTATGGTTTCTATGGTTAAAATCTGTTTTCGATAAATAATTAAATTAATTGGTAATGTAAATGACATTAAATTGTGTTATAATGAATGTGGGATGGGGCATTTGGATTTTCATTCATAAGTCACATTCTACTTTTACTGGAGGATGTCATAGTAGTGACATTCTGTGTTGGTTATAGATTTTTGTGAACCCATATGATGGTCTTGATTGTAGCTATGTATATATACCTATAATATGTATAGCCCTTGTTATTTCAATATACACCACACCCACATTGATCAACATGTGACAACACCTATATATGGGGTGTTTCTACCAACATCCCGATAGTGAGGATGGATGGATGGAAACCTGCTCTTCCCCTACCTCTAGTTAAGAAGAATATATATGAAAATGATGTGATGGAAAGACGATAGTTACGTAACGTGATGATAACACATGTGACTGTATGGGATATGTGATGAGATAATGTTATGGGGCGGTGAGATGTGAGGTGAACGTGCAGTTGGGGGGATAGATGTGATCCGACCCTATTGATTGGATGTTTATAGTGGGGTTCATGAATGGTAAGAGGAGGAAATGAGGTTTATTTCCTTCATTTTATAGATTCCCTATTACTTTGGTTAAGTTGTTTGATGGGGTATGATGGATTAGGTGTCTAGAGATGAATTTTCTTTTGGTCTTTTTCTAGAAAAGTGGTAAGTGACATGTTATAGATTAGAGTTGGGATCTCTGGGACATATGTATCTTGGTGCGAGGAATGAAAAATAATAGGAAAAAATAATGGGGTATTTATTTTCTAGATTAATCATATAATTTTATAAAAATAGGCTTTGATATTTATTAATAATGACTTCATGTCGTTTGAGTTGGAATTTTGCATGTCTATGTATTGTTTGTTTTGTTGTTTAATAACTAGTTCATTAGTATACTAATTTAACATGTCAATAAGATATATTTATATTGATCTAACTGTACATATATACTAAAACACTGTATTTAAAATATTATTCATGTTTTTTGGATGAAAATATTGATCATTCAGAACATCAATAACATTGACCCATAGGCAATTATAGTTTTGTATCGTTATAATTTCATTTTGGGTATTTATATTGGATACATTTATATGTATTTATTTTATATATAAATTTTTTGTGGTTTGGTTTTGGAGTTATTTTAAATAAAAGATATATTAAAATATTGTATATACCCTTATGTTCTTCACTATACCTTTTTATATAGCTCTATTTCATCATTCATATTATATTTATATTTCTTTTCCTTTTCATCATAGTTTTGGTTTGGTTGACAATATTTATTGTGAACCATGAGTATAAGAATTCTTTAACTATGTGTTTTTCGATATATTTGCATTTACACATATTATCGTTTTCATAAAGTTTTTTTATATCAAAATATCACAATCTATTATTATTTATCTTTAATGTGATATTTTATCGAAAAATTCATAACTATTCATTTTACATTAATGTTTTTCATATGAAATGTTTTCAAACATAATATTCAATTAACGGAGAAATACATATTGAAATAATAAGGTGTTTTACTTCCCATCTATAATTATCACACTATTTATCTGTCTATATTATACATATTCTCATACCCTTATTTATAATACATGGGTATGTAGTAGTAACATATTATCTATAATTATAGTGTAATAATCCCATAAATTGACCTAGAATATCTTATTATTTGGATTAAAAATATTCTATCACATAAAATTATAATATTAAAACCATAAAAATAAATCATTCACCTAGTAATCTTGTTATTTTGTCTTAAACTATATAAGACGATGTCACATTTTTCACTACATTTTCAGTATAATTCATGTATTTAATCATTACCACGTTATATTATACTAAAATACCATACAAGAATGCCAATTATTCTAGGATGCATAAATTATAAAAGGCACCTAATTTTTCCATGTCTCGTTATCATAAAATACAATATATCTACACATTTCATATGGAATTAAAGAATATATTTTATATTTTTTCTTCACCTAATATTTCAGCCACCATTTTTTAGTGTGTTACTATAGTCATATGTCATTATATTCTGATATTATGATCTACGAGTTTCAACTCATCTTTGAGGATACATAAAATTTCTCATGTGGGTCGTATCACTCATATAAAGAACCTTTTACCACCTTAGGAATCCTTCTTCTTTTTTTAGTTCATTTTAAAACCGTGTTCCGTTTTATACAAGTTTAAAAAATAGTTTATATAGTATTTAAAAAAACATGTATGTTAAATTATATAAATCCAAAGTATTTTTTCAATGTAGGTTTGAATGTATTAGATCTAGTAAATCCCTTTTACTAAAAAGTAACCAATTTTTCATCATGTGGAATTAGTAATATGATTAAATAGCTCATAGTATCCCACATATGTCAATCGTATTTTCTATGAGATGATTAACCATCACATCTCATGGGTTTTTATATAAAACCCTTGGTAATCTAAAATTAACCATGTGAGGGAAAATTTCATAAATAAAAAAATAGTGATCTTATTGAGAATTCATTATCATATTAAAAATCATTATTATACATGAAAAACAATAGATAATATAACAATTATGAGTCATTTATTTTTCATATGTTCTATAAAATAAAAATGGAACAAATGTATAATTGAATGGTATGTATGATCCTCCCAAAAAATTTCACGTAATATTTGTTTGTATTTTACGATTCATTGAAAATGTATATGTTACAACCATAAATTAATATGTCAATATTTCAAAAACAACAAACTAATATATAAGGCATCAGTGTACAATGATTATTAATATATACCCAAAACCATATATAGTTAACATTACGATATTTATGTACATTATTATTATAATAATTCTATCACAGGATATAGATTATTAAAATCATAAAAGTTTCATCACACTAACTACAATAGTGTGTGAAAAATCTCCATGTGGATTGATGGCCCACATCCTAAAATGAAATTAAATTGGTAATATATTATTTGAGAATTAAAACAGTAATATCCACTACAAAATAAAACTTGAGGAAGATATGTTTCATTAAAATCTAACTATCCCTCGGATACAATAAGTATATCTTTAAATTTGGGGTCAGCTTCTACCATAGATGTTCCCAATTGAAAATTGGGATGCTAAATATTATCTAGCCGAGGTTGTTTAGACTATGAAAAAATAAAGTATATCACATTCTTGGGACACAATTTTTGTTTTCCTAGAATAATAAAACATTTAGTTTCTTTAGTTTATAAATATTTTCATTAAATCATGACGGTATCATAGAAAAAATATTATGAATACTATAAAGGAAGACTAATGTAAAAATTTTAAAAAATATATATAAGTCAATAATTCAATCATTCTTAATGAAAAAGAGTAAAAAACATTTTGAATGTATTTACTACATTTATATATTCATAAATCAAAGAGGACATTCATCAAATAATCATTAAAATTTTAAAAGCCCCATATTCCATCCAAGGTTATGTATAACCATGAAACTCCAATTGTCCTCCACTAAATGTCAAAGATGGATGTACTCGAAATAAAATTTGGGTCTCTACAATAGATGACTTTTATAGGGTAATAAAAAAGACATATAACATATTTTTAATTCCCATTATTCCAATCAACATGATCCTCCCGTTCCATAATCATTAAATTCACCAAGGAGTTACTTCGATTGGTGATCATATTCCATGAAATTGAGGATGTCAACTTCTAGTCACCCCAAATATCATATTCAAAATTATCAAGAAATATTTCATCAAATTTGTCCACCATATATCAAATTCAGTGAACATATATGAAGAGTTAGAAAATATTATTATCCTATATAATTTTACTTGAGGTCCGTATTAACATTCTATCTTCATAAATAATTTATATTGTTTGATCCTATAAACATAAAATAATGATTGGTAACCATAATAATTGTAATCCATAAAGAACTGATTTATATAAGTATCCAAAGTCTCTCTTATGATGAAATAATTCTGAATTATATACTCAAATACAATTCATATTATTTTTCACTTACTCTTACCAAACTTTAGAAGACACACATCAATCATAATAAAAAATTAAACGATGTGAAGATGGAGAAAATTCAGGGAGACTTCATGAATATAAATAAATTTTTTTTCATAAACATGTGATCAATTTATAGGATACATCATATAGTTGACTCTTGATCATCATATAACTAACATAATGGTGTAAATACATAATAATTTACATTTTATCATTATTGTGACAAAAAACATAAATAATGATGATTTTATAAAAGCCACACCTAAAATATATCAATGTCCATAACTGACAATATTTAAATATTACTAATGAATATAATAATTTTTTTTATGAAATGGACTCTGTCATCCATTGGGTTGACATCAACCACTAAAATTCTTAATCATAATATGGTAAATCCCTGATTTTCTATATTGTGCATGCATGATATACTAAAATTTAACATGAAAATGAAGAAAAAATTATATTATTTTGGGGTAAATGGCCTTATATACAACCAGTTCGGGTATTATATACCATTATATAAGTTTTTTTTCAGTCACTAAATGGTTGAAAGCTTCATATTTCATCTCATGGAAGCTTATATGTGATATAATTTCACCCAGCTCATTGATTATAGATAATCATTTTAATGTTTCAGAATATATCGTTGTTCTATAATTGAGTTGACACGTTGATTAATTATTCCATGGTAATCCATGATATTATATTATATTATCCATTAATTTAAAAACCAAATAGACATCTTTTTATATACTATGATGTAGTATAATTTTTAAACCATTAAACTCCATATGATATAGATAAATCATAATCAATAATTCACATCACATAAATTTAATGATCTATGACTTGAGGTATATGATCTAATAAAATATCCCTAATTTTTAAATTCCAACAACCTCCCCCATTAAATAAAATCTTATATATACTTTATTAAAATTTTATAACTCATTCTAAATCCATCTAGAATGTTTTTTAATAACATTAATCAAACACTCCTCTTATTATTGAAATATGTTCCTCAAAACATCATCATTACTCTGGGTACATATTATATTATGAGGAGAACCTCTATTTTAGTAATGAAATATATGAAAATCAAATTGTGAATGTCTATGAAAAATGAGACCAACAGAAAAATAGATATTTTAATATTTATATAAATTCTTCTTGTTTGATGTCCAACAATCATTATCTTATACAAACACAAACATGGGGACCATATTAATTATCATATACAAAAAATATATACCAAAATAATCCATTTTAACATAATACACAGTAAACACAATATATGTAAATTTATAATCATGTGTTGACAATCTCAAATATTAATGATTCTATGAAAAATATCATTCTAGTAGACTAATACACCTCTTTTAATTCATTTACCTGATGTTCACAAATGAATTTTCACATAAAAGTAACAATGAACTCAAAATTCCAATAACATTATCATCGAATCAATTTCCTATGTCTTATTAAATAATTTAGATCATTCATTTTTAACAAATGTGGAAAAAATCATGTCAGGGTTATGATCCCACCAATGAAATAATTATAAACATTACAAACATCGCTTGATTAGTTAAAACATAAATATTACATAAGAATGTTGTCAATATGTAATAGTTCTCATGATTGGAATCTTGAACACATCACGTAATGTGGAAACATGATAACCATACAAGACTATAAATATTGAAGATAGTATGGGATACCATCTTGATTACATTTCTAGGAATTTCTAAATTATAATTATCCATAAATTTATTTACCAGTTATTACTTATCCTAATAATTAAATGTCACAACAAACCAAATAAATCATGTTTATATTTTATTAAGGAAGTCATAAATTTTATCATTGATGGAATATTATCATTAATTTTAATATATAAAATAATATATGGTAAATATGGATGCATAATAAATTTCAAAAAACCTAATTATAAAATCATAATGGATTTAAAATATATTTGTTCAAATATTTCATGTATATAATACTAAATGATTCAGTAAGAATATTCTGATAATCTACTTTTTATAAAAAATAAAAAATAAATTTTCACTCCATTTATTCGGTAATGAATTTCAATCATTTATTAGTGTAACTACTCAAAAAAATCTCATCCTATATTTAAAATACCATGAGCATATATTATGATACATACATGTACTTGAGTATGTTCTTTATAGTAATTTTTTTATTCTCCCTAGTTTTGGATAAATTTTTATTTGTAATTCTCATGTCATAAGTTACACTAGATAATGTTCCCAACCAAACATACATGATAGATCATTTTTTTATTTATAAGGAAATTTTCAATAATTTCTTAACACTATATTGGGATCTAGAATCATTATAGATTCAATTTAAAAAAATGAAATGAAACATTTTAGGGTTCTCTATGAAAACAATACTTTTGAACATTAGAAATAGTTTTATTCTAGATATGACTTATAATCCTATTAAATTTGTCTATATAGATCAATATAAAATTAAATAAATCCCCTACAACCATGTATCCCATTGAAAAAGAATACCCGAAAATATTTTAATAAACAATAATATTAATTTATTATTTATAATCTGGTTTTTTCATTAACTTAATTATCATAAAAAGAAAAATGCCCACCAACCATCTTATATACAACGTAACCATCTTTATTCATATAAAACCAAACCATTTTATTATTTAATAATTTAATATATTCTAACTCTTCTAATCACTGTACAATACATATTTTCATAGTTGAGAAAGGAATATTATATACAAATTATTTTTCACTTCAAAAACGTTAGTCAATATAAAATATATATCTTCAACTTTGGTCACATTTTGGAAAATGGATTGGAAAAAAAATTATTATATCTATTTATACAAATTTCTTTGTATGGACGTCAATATTAGAATAAAATTATTCAACTAAACATGTAAATATCCACAACATTTTCAATAACATGAATTTGTTTATATTCATTCCCACTATGAATGAATCATTGGTTGACAACCTAGGCTATGTTTTAGTTTTATCATGGAAAAATGCATGAATTAATTTGGACTCACCCACATAGGTGTATTAAAAATGTTCCACAAGGGGTTAGTGCACATGGATTCGTGTTTAGATTACATGGATTTTATACATCTCTTGTAAACTGAACTCTTATTGGCCACTTGTCATGTAGTAGGATAAGCATTTATGAACATTATTAATTATCAATTTTAAAATGAAATACATATTGATTATGTTTCATATAAAACAATCAAGTCATAAATCTTATTATTTAACTTGACTTATTTCATAATCCATTATTTTTTTTTGAACTTGGATAAATTTCCAACTCTAGATCACATCTTTGTTATCAACCTTAAATATAAAAATCATTCAATTCCATCCAATCAAAACTAATTCCATGTAATCCTTAAAAAATAACAATATTATGCCACATTCATTTTGTGAATAGTAGTATTTTATAAATAATATCACATTTTTTCACTGGAAAATCAGCAAGTAGGAATTTTTTTCTTTTGGGATTAATATCATAATAGAAAAATGTTAATCATATTATTCACAACCTTGAATCATAAAAAAATATTATTGGAAATTTACTTTTCAATTACTCCTATAGTGTTTTTATATTACTATATATGGAATGTGAATAATTAAAATTTATGTTGATTCATTATCTTTTACTCACATTGCAATATGAAGGTACCAAATATTAGTCATTAATTGAACATTATCTAATAGATTATGATTTTTTCTCTTATGAACGTTATTCATATTTTCATGTACTCAATTTATGACTAGTATTGATATCCCACATTATATAATTTAATTATTGAATTTATAGACCATTTATTGAATAAATTGATATGATTAGAGAATGAAAAATATTTTCCAAATGGATTTTCTTTTTCACTTTGAAATTCATTAAAATTTAAAAAAGGAAAATATTTTCATATGATTAAAAAAACACTGTGATACTATATTCATTCATCTGTACACATTTTAATGCCCATAAACCCAACAATAAATTATGTAATTAGTTTCCAATATACATGATTATTTTTAATATCCAATAGATTACCATCGTTATAACTTTCCTACTAAATGGTTTTGTGGTAATGTTTCCATATAAATAATTTTTAAAATAGTAATGTCTCTATAATTAATCTATATGATGTATTTTGTTGTGTCTATGATTTATATGACCTAGGAAATAATGAAAATAGAATATGGGATTAGAATTATCATTGACTATATTATTCATGATTCAATATATAGGATAATAATTAGTTGTAATATATAAATTATTTATAATTTTCATTATTCCATAAATCATTTCACTCATATTTTCAAGGATCTCAACATTCTAATAATAAAATAAAATCCAATATTCTCCAAAAAATAATTATATATAAGATTAGTTTATGGAGGTAATATAATAATAGTAATCATCTTATACTAAAAATCTAATAGGAATGCATATATCATAGTTTTCTAATTACATTTTAATATATTTTTGTCAATTCTAAATATATAGATCGAGTTTATCTTTCAAAAGTACGATGTAATGTATTGTTGTTTTTTATTAGTAAATATATGTAGTTCACAATGGGTTTCTAATAATCATGAGTTAGAGTAATAGAAATTTATCACTATTACATCCACAATTAAATTCCATGAATACATTCAAATTCGGGAAGTTATCAATTATATATTCCAAGATATAAATTATTCATAGAACACATATATATGATATCTCAAAATAATAGACCATAAGCATTACATAATATAAAGTGACGAAAAATAAATAGGTGGGTATTATAAGTTATTTCATTATGTCATAAACAAATAATTAATGTATCCAAACTAAAAATTAATTCCCAAGATATCATATAAATTTACTAAAATATGATATAGAGTTCAATGTGAAATGACCACACATTAGCATCGACCAAAAAAGTTTATATATTAGTGTTATCTAATATTCATATAGTAACACATGTCACTCTTAGATATGTGAATGAATAAATAATTTCATGAATCCATCATATTAAAATAATATCATATGTATTATTATAGTGTCAAAACTCTTATGTTTTCCGAAATATTTTTCCCACAATGCTCCAATTGATCTATGGTTACCTAAACAACTAATATGTCCACATACTCTATCAATTATAAAATATAATCATTTGGAAACCATCATTGGAATTAAAATATTATAAAATATCAATAACCCCTCAACCTATGTTTAATTTGGAAGGAATCACATAGTTATTATTTAAAAATAATTGAGTCAATATCAAGACATGTAATGATAAATTACTTGAATAATAAGTTCTTTAAAATTTCATTCCGTGAAATAATTATATTATTATGTCTAATTAAATTACGTATAAATGATTGTTTTTATTTATGTTTTTAATATATATTCTATAAAAAATTTAATACGACAATTCTAGATTAATAGGATACCCTTTACACAATTGAACGTCTATGTTACCCACCAATAAAAGTGTTGTTAATATTAATCCCCAATATAAAAATATTATCAATGAATATTGTATATAAAAATTCATTGTAATGGTTTATAAATATTTATAGTTGATAATATAAGTATGCACAATATTGGGTCCATATAAACCCACCACCTATATAACAATGAAAAAACCACTAGGTTAGTTGGATGTATTACAAAACAGACCACTTTTGAGAGAAAATGTTCTAATAAATGATATTAATTAATCATAAATCTGAAACATAATACGTATAAATCATATTAAAAAATCAGTATAATGAGAATGAATTTTATATTTTAATACATAACATATAATGCATATATTTATTGTTTATTATAATATAATCACATAAATTAATTCATAAATAATACCAAAATTTCTTTAATATATTATAAACATGAATTTTACAATAGAATAAATAAATAAATAAAATTTTAATTTATTTTACCAACAAAAAATACAATTCAATAAATTTTTTATATTTTTTTAATGAAAACATAATAGATAAAATCCATAATGTATATTATTTACAAACAACTTTTTTTAAAATATGATATATAGGAATTTTTAATTTGTAATCAATTTTTAATGTTTATTATATTGTAATATATTATAGGTAATATCTATCATTTAATTATATATATCTGTAAAACCCTTTGATGTATGTGGATGTTTTTTTTTCAAAAATAGAGTAAACCCTATGTATGTGGATATAACATCTACCCAAAAGGAATCCACACTTTGTATGGGTAGTAATCGTTCATGATAATTATTATATCAATACAATGACATAATTCTTCATTATAATGAAATTTTTGTTTGAATCATAGTTAATGATAACTCATATATTGTGGATTATAATAAAAAATATAACATTGTATTTTTTCATTCCAAACCAATTTATATAAACCAATATTACTCTATAGCTATGAAATATACAGTTATTATATTCTCTATTACAAATATAATTTTTATGAAGATATAATTTAGTCATATTATGTTATATGAAAAAATAATCATCCAACGTGATAATTAATAAACATTATCCTCTGAAAAATCATATTTATTTCTGTATATACATTTAATAATACTGCCAGGTTTTGTGATATCATTATATGACCAACATTACATATGATACAGATAATAATGATTCGTTAGTATTTAGTAATGGAAACATGTAAATGATAAAATACAAAAATAAAATCCTAAAATATATAGTTATCCAAACCAAATATTCATTAATGAGTATTATGAGTCATGATAACATTAAAATTTACAACATACTGTCACCTCTACTTGGAAAGCACAATCCCAAACAATATATTTCTGTAATTAGAGTATAGTGAGATAGTTTAAACTATCCATGGAAAATCTATACAATAATAAAATCACAACTCGATAAAAAAACAACATTAAAATTGGAAATATAGTTTCATATTATAAAACATGATTTTTATATAACCATATATATTATATATTTATACAATGAATGTATTAGATCATCAAATCCCATCACATGGTAACCAATAAGAATTATGTGTACTGATCCAGAATAAGATACCCAATTTATCTAATACCTAACTCAGATAATAAAATACCTAAAAGGTGTTCCTGATCTCAATATATTGGTGACAAACACCTATGAGTGCTCATCAACCTGAGGGATTATATAACCTAACTGAAAGTAAAAAACATGATATTTATACACATAATAGTGGAAAATAGGGTAAAATATGATAAGAAATACATTCTATAACAAAAAATAATATAGCCAATGTGATACAACATCTAAGTATCTAAACAATATCCAATATAAAATTCAAATAACATAATACATCTAAATCTAAAATACACACATCCTATAATTTAATTGGAAAACTCCCAACATCTCACATAAAAATACATAGTCATAGTTGAAAATAAAATAGCTCCACCACACTACGGCTCTATGACTATACCTTCATCAAATGATATAACAATGAGTACACACCACTGAAGGGGTGAACATGGTTTTATCTATAATATCTTAGTAGGATCTAACCTAAGACTTCCATATCATGTCTATATAAAAAAATATCAACATCAGAAATATTAATGTATAAAAGGATATATAATCTGTTAAAATTTTTTGTCTAAAAAACATTATAAATAATTTTATCTATTTCGTAATTTATATAATAGAAATGAAAAAAATAATGAATATCAAATCTATCATCTTATTTCAAAACAAATAATGTATCACATATAATATAAAACCAATTCTCCATAAATAATAAGAACATGTAACACCATTTTGAGTGTCATTATATGAAATTCAAGCGAGAATAGTCAATCCCAAAAATAGAAAATTGTGAAAATCATGCATCTAAAAATATTCATCAAATCAATGGATATGAGACAACCCAAAAACAATTTTCCTATGGAGATAAATAATAAATGAATGAGTGAGACCCTATATAGTATCAACATAGGAGTCAAATTACTACACATTCCACATATGTAACCATGCATTCACATGTGCTGTATTGTCGAAACCATTTCATCAAATCCATTATTTGAAAAAAAAATTATTAATAAATTTTACATTTCCACAAAAATAAACTTCTCATTACCAAAATAATTGGTAATTCATCATTCTTCAAAACCAATTTCACACACACAACTGAAATTTGAAATTTAATTAATAGAATAATTTATAAAAACATGATCAATATATTTCATTCAATATTGGCTAGAAATAGATCAACCTACCTCAATCATGGGCAGGACATACCCACAATGTAAACCACCTACATGGAAGAAAAAAAGATTTCAAAAGAGTCATATAATCATTATTTACATCACGTAATAAATAAGGAAAAAAATGGTGGGTTGAGAAGATAACACAACACATATTAACACAATACATTCCTCAAGAAATTTTCACTACGCACCATAACCAATTCAGTGTTTGAAAACCAGAGGAATATATCAATATAAATATAAAAAGGATCCATAAAATCAACATGACAAGACCAAATATATGTGAAAATCTAAAAACCTGAAACTGTAGTGAGCAAGGGAAATAAATATGAAGAAGAATTATATAGCATTAAAAACACTGAAATGGTCAATAAATGAACTAAATGATCCAAAACGTTTAGGAGTACCTCAATATCATTTAGGAGATATCCTAGTTCCTGAATGAAAATTTTGGATCCGAATAAAGATAAAATTATACATGTATCTAGAAAAAACAAAATATTATAAAAAATTAATGATTTGAATCCCTTTTAGGATCGTAATTCATATTTTTTATGATATAAAAGAACCAATTTGAATCAACATAAATATAAATATAACAAAACTATTCATGATGTGAACCATTTTCATAACTTGTATTAATCAGAATCTGGGAACCAATAAATTTAATCAGATTGAAAACATAATAGCAATAATTAACACATACATGATGTGAAATCATCCCTCATGAAGATTATAAAAAAACACTTAGAAATATCCCTTGTGATAAATGGGACCTCAATGTAACTTATCGTTATAATATGTAACATTTATACCTAGACTCCATTGTTTCCCAAAAAACATACACCCCTTATAATTGGTTCATTTTACCCATAAAATACTATACATACTTAGATGAACAAATACTAAACCAAACAATAGGAAAATTATATGGGAGTTGATAAATACTTGAATAGGGTTATGAGATGTTACAAATTCATAAAAATAAGACTTCCTTCAAGGAAAAGTGACGTGGAATAATGACATTTAGAATAAGGTGGGGCCACTAATCCCCTATCAATTAATTGAAATATCAAGACTTATCCTAATTTGATCCTTGTATCTACAATACAGTAATCATTAGAATCCATTTCCAACACAATACTACTACATGAATCTCAATGTTTTCCATATTTTTCACTAAAAAATTATTTTACTCCAACTCGATCTATTACTTACTCAAAAAGGTTGGATGGATCATGATGATACATACAATAATTGGATATGTGGAAAAAATGAAGACACATCAACAGAATTGGAATTACCAAATGATATTAATCCTTCCTAAACTGCTTTGTGACCTCAAATGGTCCATCATATCTCAGGAATGAAATCCTTTTTTTTTGATAGTGACCCAGTCATGTAGAAACATTCATGATAACATTGTCACCAATAGAAAACTCCATTAAAAAATTTCTATCATCTACATATGGTTTTTTCATCTCAATTATGTAACATGATTCCAACATATATAATAAATTTTCACCAACACATCTTGAATGAGACCATATTATAAAAGAGAGGCCCCATCAACCTATTTCCAAAAGTGATGTGACCTTCTCGTGTAACCATTCAATTCCATGAAATGATCCACACTAATTGACTATTAATGAATTTCGTTAGAAGAAAACAAAACCAATCCCAGATTTTTATTAAATTATCATCCAAATACATGTTGTAGGTAAATATAATATCCTCAGTGTGAGAATATCACACTTATTCTAACCATTTTTCTTTGTCAGGATGCTGCACTCAACCAGACCTATGTCCCCATTACCACCAAAAATTTCATCAACAACTGCATGGTAAACATATTATTCTTAACTGAAACTATGGTATAGACCCTATTTATCTTAGAATTTTTCAATATAAACTTATTACCTAATTCCTCAACTTTTGTGTGGATCTTGATCAAAATAATGTGAACTATCATTGTGAACCAAACAATAAGCACCTAGATATTAGTCCTCCATCTGAAAGTCAATGATAAACTAGAATTAATGACCATTTACCCCACATCCCCTTCCAAATCATAACAATACGATATTTTGAATCCATGAAGGTTTTGGATGCAATTTTTAACTATTTGAAAATGGAATAGTAGGAAACATAATCTTTAATTCCATGCTTTATACCCATCAACCGGAATAACCATATCATTCCTTTGTACAACATTATTGTTACCTAATGAATCGACTATGATGGGATATTATAGTCAAACAAAATTTATCACCTCACAAATTATAGGATGGAAAATAAATTCTGAAGTTTAGGTAATACTATATGAACATATAACCCAAGAAATAGTGTACCCACCATATAGAATCTTCTAAATTATAATAAACTCATCATCATAATACTTATAATTAAAAATAGACTCAAAGTGATATATTGATAATCGAACCCTATTCAGAACAATAACTAAAACATATTCTAATGAAAGATGGTGAAAATAACTGATGATCTTCATATGGTTCCACTCCATCAATTATATATGTTCCACTGATGATATGTTATTATTGAGAGAGTTTGTAATTAAATTCCTCTTACTTTGGTTTTATGAGATATGTATGATAAATATTTGATGGTATTCCAACCATATACTCTATCATAGATACAAGTCTTTCTGAAAATAAGATATAGTTAAAACCAATATATTATGAAAATTATAACAACCTCTCAACCAAAACATAGCTTCACCAACATTTACAAATATAAAAAACAAAAAAAAAGATATAAATTTGAGTGGGGTTATTCTCAACATGTGGTTGAAGATATGGAGATCCACAATACATAAAATAATCATCTAAAATAATCTTAATAATGGGAATACAACACAAATTATTTAAACAACCCACATTCCATATACATGGAATATGTGAGATAAAAATATGAATTGATGTTATCATTTGTTTCATATCATCGACATAAAATAAAAACATTATGTCCCATATGAATTTCATCACATTCAGTGTATGATCATTTATTGGTGATAACTACTTTGAGAAATCCTTGAAATGTCATCGATAATATCCAGTAAATCCAAATAAAATCCTAATCTGAAAGACGATTGGTGCATTATCTCCTGATAGGGAAACATCTAACATCTCATGATTAACTATTATTTGAATTTATAGTAATCATGCGACCTATTAAATTCACTTCCTAGATCGAAAGACAACATTCTAAAATATTTTAGTACAAATTGTGACTCATCTAGATCTCATGAACTGAACATAATTGTTCCCTTTCTCGCAAACAAATCTAAGAAACACCAAAATATATATAGTGAAAACTACCAAAGAGGATTCAAGGTACCCATGGATTAGATAGTATATTAATTACATGAATACAAATGGTGTGTTAGTTAGATCAAAGGAATTGAAAATATGTTCATAATTTTCATATTATCTCCTAAAATCTATCATTAGTATATCTGGCTAGAAAACTCTGTGGTGATGATAACATGAATGATGGTCAAACATCATAATAATCTATTACCTTGTTAACCCTTCTAAAAATATAATTAACATGGTTCAATGTATACATTTTATTAATCATAAATTTATTAGTCTTCTAATAGACTATACATTATCAATGTGATCCATCATTCTTCATGGAAATGATAACATCGGTACCCATGAAAAAAAATCATAATAAACATTTTTATTATATCATCCAATTGAATATTGATCTATATTAGCACCATTGGATATATATGATAAGAGGGTTCTGAAATATACATCATACCTAGAACCAAATAAATAGTATACTCTACCACCCTCTATAGAGGAATACAAGTGAAATGTTTTCGAAAAATACCATGAAATTTATAAACAACATCATAGATATCAACATAGGATGAGTTTTCCTCAAGCTTTACTGATTTAGAAGAATGGCCCACATATTCTATAGATAGGATGGTCCTATATGATAGACCAAAAATCTCCCTCTCCAAGATGTCATGTGATCTCCCATTAGAAAAAAAAAAATAAAAACATGCAGATGGTAGTATTCAATCCCATCAGGAATAGGAATATAAAAATACATTCCAATCATGTTTTCAAAAAGATCAAGACTGAGTATCAAGAAATTCATTACTATATATGCATCAATAGTAAAAAAACACGAATCTCACCGAATCCCAAACTCATTCCTCTACCCATGAGGTGTAACAAACATAATTTCAAAAATTATATCTATTGTATATGTAAATATATCAATATATATATATATAACTGCAAAGAATTTGTGTCATTTATAGTAGTCGCTACAGAATATTCAATAAATATGGTACCTCTTACTATAATTTTACTAACATCGACCTGTAGCAGGAACTCGCTTACATCAATTATTTTATTCACTATTAAATCCTTTAGGCTGAGCAAGATTATCCTTTTGTCCTCTAACATTGTCGTAGTAGATTTTATATATAAAGATCCATTACTATAACAAGGTGTATAAATATACAAAAAAATTAATTAATTGAACATTTCTTCCACTATAATTATACATCATAATAGGTGTTGAACAATAATTATGGGTGATACCTACCTCCCCATTATAATAGTGTGTATGAGACACACTATTAGAAACATGAAAATTTATTAAGGAGGACTTCTACTTGGAATCACCCCTACCACATAAGAAATGATCATTCCCCATCATTCTAATCCCCTTTAGAACATTGAATATTCAATTGGGTGAATGATAAAGGGAATAATTACCAACCATACTTGTAATATTTATCTCAACCTTCATTTCCATACCTACTATATACACATAGGATAAAATATATAGTATAATTACCTAAGATTTAATATCCAATCATAGACCCTGTAGTTACTTATGTAATTTCAGATGTTCATTCTTTACATACATTAGTTAAAAATAGACCAAACCCATTTACAAATTAATAGAGCCCAATATTTAATTCACTCCATATAATAAAAAGGGGAACTCTATAGAATTCAACATCATTAGTGTCTCTGGACATGTCTTCTAAAATAAACTCTTATCGAAACACTTCCAGCCTAAGCTCAACTATATTTCTACATATACTGTGAAATATCAAAACAATATTCTAGTTCCTTGTGTCTTACCACAATGCATATGGCATTGATATTCATTGGTTTATCTATGAATATGGATATCCAATTGATATTCTAGAGATAGTAATCAAACTCTTGAGTTTTATTTGTTCACATAATGGAAGGATTATTATAATGTATGAAAATACAAGATTGATACCTTCCTCATAATAATTATGGATATACCTCAAAAAATATAATCTATATTTGTGGTATATATTTATTTAAAGAATGAACTACACTAATGATATCCTCTAAAAGATTATTATCTAGAGGTTGATTCCAATTAGGAGCATCTGATGAACCATCTTATTGGTCATCTAAAATACATCATTGAGATATACAAGTTCACATGAAAATATAATATTATAATATAAGAAAATTATATTCTCATTTCAAAATATAAAACAATAATAAATATTTATGATTATGATTAGGAAGTAACAATTTGAGAAACACTTCCCAAAATCACATTATATCAGGACTCTATTCAACATAAAATTTGCTTATTCCCCCACCCAAACCAACATCTTATGTCAAAAAATTTATATTTCCAGTATACAAACACCACAATTATATGATAAATACATCTCTGATAGCATTCTCTGTCAATCCAAACCTGAATGTCCACTCAAACAAATACTGGACCTGAGCCATAACAAACCCTATTGGTTTATATGATCCCCATGGACTATAGACGAAATCATGAGCATCGAAAATAGTCTTGGGTAATTATTTATCCAAACATGAAGCCAGGAAATCGAATACATATATTTATCTGAGGGATATATTGAAAATTGTAATATATAAAATGTGTCATAATAAAAGGAAAAATAAAAATTAATAAAACTCAAAATAACTAATCAATATACAATATTTTAGTCCAATAAAAAATTAAATCTACAAAGGAAGATGCAACCCCATGTGACATCATGGGAAAAATCCCACAATATAACCACAAACTACCCAACAATAGCCGACTGAAAGCTCACCACCTCATTGTGTGTCCTTATATTTCCCATAATTGAAACACAAGATAAAGTCTTTGTGCTGCTGAAGGTTTGCATGAGGTTTGATCTATACAAGTTTAGTAAGATCCCACCAATGTATTCCAAATCAAATATCTACACTACAATTAATAAATTCTTAATATTATATAAACTAAGGTATGAAAATTACTAGAATAATTTATATCTCAAATTAATTGTAAAATATTTCACTTTTTCCACATTTCATAATGTATGTAAAATATTTTTAAATCATAACACATATATATAATCTATTCCATCAAATAATGAATCACATATAATTTAATATCTATATATTAAAAATAAAAACATTAATAAAATCATGTCAAATATCATTACTGGTCAAGTTATCTAGAGAAATAATAAAATAAAATAGACCACCATGTGCATCAATTATCAAGACATTTACATTAAGTCCTGGGAGAAAAGGATTTTCCTATAAGGGATCCTCAAAATACGTCTAACAACACCCTTAGAAAACAATCCTATAGAGAATAAGAACACCCCATGTTTGGCCCCCCCTAAAAATATCGACCGACAAGGCCTTTTAATTCACCATCTACTAAGTATCAACAGATTCCCCTGATCAAATTTTTCCGTACCATTTCATCAAAATAATGTATTAAAACCCACATTTTATATCAACTTAAAAAATATTTTATGACACCTTTCCTTTCAAAAAAATATTTGGAGTACCATATTTTCTCAAATATAATTTTCAAACACATAATTCAATCATACAAATTTATTTATATAATATTTTATAGAATATAATGCAATAAAATTTATCTAAAATAATCTTGAGATAGAACCGCCCACCCCAAACTCAGGTCACACACACACAAAATATAATGAACCAAAACGAGAGAGTGTAAAGAAAAAAATTAAGGCTCTAGAATTGATACATACATCATAAAATCAATTTAATGAATATAAATAGAGAGTATAAGAAAAAACATTCCTTACGAAGACCACATGACACACCACTACTAAAAATATTTAATACTTTGTAGATATATCAAACAATTTATCTATAATTGATAAATATAATCAACAACATGTTTCCAAAATATCAAAAAACATTGTAGGAAGGTGCTTCTCTGGAAAATGTAATTACTGAAGTTGAAATATCACATTCCTAGTGAGTTATGTCACAACCACTAGGAAGATCATTCACTGAATTAAATGAACTAAAATTTGATGAGATCCAAAAAATCATACGGGGGATCAACTAGTTATTTAGATTGAAGGAATTAGTTGAATAGAATGTAAATCTGTTGTGAGGTTTTGTTAAACATTTTAGGATATATATTATCCTATTATATTTTTCATATAATATAAATTCATTTTAAATTACCTAGAATATGGAAACTGATATTTTAAAAATTATTACTACTGAATAAAATTATCTAGTTATTTTAAAATATGCTGATGACTAGTGCATGGATTCTATTATCTAATTTGATTTAATAAATAGTTGGTTAGATAGAAATAAATCTTTATCATATGTGAGGGTACATTCACATTAGTTGGGTGGAAGAAAATAAGAACATTTCCCAATATTAATTATATCATTGTCTATCATATAGCTCACTAGTTCTATATTCAACATGTTTAGATAATCTCATATTTTTATATTTTTACTCTTTATTACCCCATGTATTTTTTCAACCTATTGAAAACATTATCAAATATAAGGTTGATTATTTATTCCCAAAATTCATTTTCTTTTAATGTTACATTCACAATAGAGGATAATAAAAATTACTTTTGATACCTTATGTTCTTCCTTTATTTATAGTTTTCAACATAATAACATCATTTGATCCGATAAATATGATTTTAATTATTACAATTCATGATCATACAATCATCCTTGTTCACCATATTCATTTTATCGCCAATAGATTTAGTAACTCCATCTAGTATCGTGATGATCCTTTATTCTTATTATTAATCTTCATCTAATACATATTTATCATACTATATTGATAATGTTGATTACCACATTATAGTAACATTACATCTGATCAATTCTTCTCGACTTCTTCTTGAAAGTGTTTTATTTGGCCAGTTATTTTTCTCTTTCTGATAACCCCCAGACCACATGGTACTTATTCAAACAATACACTATCCCATACAAGTATATATATCATTCATCATTATAACCATTTCTTTAAAGAAATGTAGTTATTATACACAATTAATAGTCATGTATCTCCCCCTTCACATAACTACTATCTTACTGAACAAATATCCCTTTATATAGTCAGTGGTTCTTGACAATTTGAATGTTATGTCTCTTCATCAAATTAAAATCCCATGTGATATATTTTATATTAATATCTTAGAAAAATCCTCATATTGAAATCCTTTAGACATACAATGACATCAAAATTAAATATTGTTCATAGGGATCTCTATTCTATTTCATTGTCAATGTTCTTCTCTAGTACTATTTAAATATCATCTAGAATCAGAATCATGATTTTTTTGTGTCTAATCATTGATCATCAATCTCCACATAAACAAATTTATAATATAATCTCAACATTTCAATTTTTTTTATTATACTAAAGTATCCATACACTCCCCCTATTTTGTTAAACATCATAGGGAGTTCCATTATTGTCTTATTTAAAAACACCAAGAATTTCAAATTATATTTGTTTCATTTTATGAATAATTTATATAAAAATTATATTATATCATTCCTATGAAATCAATTTTATTCCACCTTCAGAAGGGTTTTTTCTCTGTGTTATGGTGTCACACCTCGACCTCATGAATTTAATTATTCTAATTATTTAATCTATTTCAAACATCCTTTTCATTACGAGCTGAGCCCAAGTTGAAATTGGTTTGATTTTTCAGATAAGAGATCATTTTTGAATTCGAAATGTCTAGCGCACGAGAAGGGCACAGACGAATCCATGTGGCTTCACGAGACGACCATACGGCCTTCCTGATGTGCAGTTAGTTAATTAAATAATGGAATGAATAATAAATTTAATGAAAAAGAAAAATAAAATTCTTTAGCAAAATTTTCAAAAAAATTAGTTAAGATTATTATTATTAATATTATGTTATGTTAATATTTTAATTTGGTTATTTTTTTGTTAAGCCTATGACATTATTATAAAACATTATTAACGTTATTGTTTTTATTATAGTTGATAATTGTTATTATTATTTTAAGCTTAATTATGTTTTTTAGTATTTATTTTAATTTTTATTTCCATTTATTTTCAATTTTATTTTCTTTTATTCTTTTATTTTTTTTATATCCTTTTCCCCCTCCCTCTCTCTTCCTCTCCCTTATTCACCCATCGTGCATAGAAAACCCCCCCTAAGACTAGGTCACACCCTTCTCCTTCCCATCGGACCCCCTTCTGTGCTCCCCTCCGGCGAGACACCACAAGTGCCCCGATCGCCCTCCCTTGCTTCCCTTGTTGTGTGCCTCCCTCCTATTGAGCCCACCTCCTCTCTTGATACAGTCTAGACACGTCGCCGACGTCCTCCCCAAAGGCCGTATCTATCGTCGTCGTCACCGTCCTAAGCACAGACCGTTATTGCCTTCACCGGTGAGGCCTCTCCCTCCACCTCCTTCTTCATTTGGCCAATTTTTTTATCCTTCGCGCCACTTTAATCCATTCGGCTGAACCATATCACATTTTGTGTGCCTTTTATTTCAAATTTCCCCATATTCTATGTCGATAGAGGAGGTCTCTTAAGGCCCTTCATAGCATGTCCAGTCAACTGCCGCTGATGGTGATGTTGTTCGATGTGTTTCGGTCCGTCTCGGTTCTTCAGTCACCGTTTGAGGTGAGGAATCTCTTATTGTCTTGTTTAATTTGGTTTGTTTTTTATTAAATTTATTTAATAATATGATTTTATGGTTCGCATTATATCCATTGTGGTGAAATTGTCGTGCAATGTGAGATTTGCACCAATTTTTCAAATTTGTTTATACCGATGTTGGTGGTTGTGAAATAAAATTTTATTCAAGGAATTACTATATTTGTTTAATTTTTTTATCATGTTCTTTAATTTATTTATTTTGTGCAATTTTTTTTCTGAGAAGTTATCATATGTTATATTTTTTTTGTTACTTGTTTATATGTAATTGAGTGCCTTTGTGATGAAAACCCTTGTTTGGTATTTTATTATTGTTGTCCAGGTGAAACAAATTCTGTATTGTCATGTGATTGGTGTGCGTTTGGATTTAGAAGATGTATTGAGTGGTCATTTGGGTTCAATTCCTTGTGATACTTATTGTATTTTTTTGATTTATTTTTTATTTGTTTCATTAAATTTTTTAATGGGAATTTTGTTTCAACTTGAGGTGAAGTCTCATCTAAAAAATGGGGTTTTCACTTTTCTTTTAAATGGTGGGTTTAAATGTGTGAGTAGTTTATCTATTATGGTTAGAGATTGATTCTTGTGTTATAATAATTGGACGTGTCATTAGCTCAACCCATTATGTGTTATTTTGAAGTATTTTGTATATTTTTAAGAGTTTAATTGTTTTATTGAATTATTTATATAGAACGCTGAACATTTTTGTATGGTATCATGTTGCAGGTGTCCAGAAGATTTTCATGTGCATTCATAATGTAAGATATATATATATATATAAATTCCCTCTTTGTGTATATTCCCTCATGGCACGAGGAATATGTGCAATGAAACTAGGGGTATTTATAAATATATGTATAAATGCATTGCCTCGAAGTGTGCAAGGTCAGATCGAGTGGTCGTCGACAAATAACGACAAGTTTGAGGTAGGTCCCCTATACCCTAATCTTTAATTAGAATTTCCATTTCTACTTGATGTTTCATTAAATGTATTTCCTTATTTTTTTTAAATCCATATGCACTATATATATATATACGGTTGTGATTCTTATAAAGTGGTTTCCTAGGTGTTTAATAAGAAATGGGTATTTCAAAAATTTGTGTCGACTTTCGTTCAATTTTGTTATGAAAGATTAGTGACATGCATTATTTTTAAAAATGGATTCCAAAGTAATTTTACATATGTGTTTTATTGTGAACATGTGATTAATGTATTGTATGATCTCTTTAAATGTATTACATCATTTTATGTGTGGTTTTGAGATTGTTTTTAATATATAGTACCTTTATGTGTTCTAAAATGACGAATAATCCTTCTAAATTGATGAGACCCGTTTGGCACATTGAGATTTGGTTTGCGAAAATGGAAAACCCCTCTTGATACATTACCCTTGATTTGAAAAAAACCCTAATGCAAGTGTTAATGTGCAGTGTGTGATATGTGCCTAGTGTAGAGGCTTGTGCATGGTTATGTGATGTAAAGAGGTGGAATTCACTTAAGGAGGGAGAACAGTGTTGAGAGGTTGAATGGGTTTTAGATGAAGAAAGTATTATGTATTTGTATGTTTTCTTGATAAAGAAAAATCACCTGCATTTGAAATAGAGAACAATGGAAAACCTGGGTATCTAGTTGGCTGACCAGGAATAGTTTCCTAGAAGACACGGCAGAGGTTCGTCCCGGTTTTTCTAGATGGATTGACACAACAACACTAACAAAACATGTGAATTTCTAAGGGTCATGGTCTTCTACGCAACATTTTTTCCGAGGGTCATGGTTTCTAAGCCACGTTTCACCGAGGTACGAGGTCTCAAGTTTCCCACTTGTGATAGCTACCTATAGGGATTATCCATGGTTCTCATTTGTGACATTCTTCATGTAATGTAACTTTCTTTTCATTTGTTTCATACTCGATGTCATGTTTGTGAAAACCATATTTTAATATACACTGGTTTCTTTTTTTTAAACGTTAATTCATACATGGAACCAATTTTGAAAATTCCGTGTGAGTGAAATGCATTACATGAAAATGAAAACTCATTACTTGAATTTTAAAAGAAGGAAAAACATTACATTATTGTCCTATATTTTTAAACTTGCATTATTGGATTTCTTACTAAAGGCCAGGGCATAGGACAGGGTTATATTTTGTCTTTCCTACTGAGTATTTCTATGCTCATTTTTATTTTACCATTCATTTTCATGTTTAAGTCTTGGATCACATTTGGGAGAGATTGTCGTTTTTGATCCACGATGGGCCATGGGGCCACCATAAGGTATGTCACATCACTTCATTAATTCCTATTTCTACTACCATTTTGTTTGGTTTATTTCCATTTATTTATCTGATTTTTAAGCTTTTTATTATTTATGTTTGTTAAGGGAAAAATAATTCCCAATAGTTTTATTTTGATATCTTCAACCAGTTGTCAGCCTGTGGGGATCAGGAACGCCCATCGGGCCAGGTCGTGGACTGGCACGGGCGACTGGTTCAGGGTCGACCCGGGTTGGTTCGTGACAAAACAGAATCAGAGGTCCCTTTTTATTTTGGGTGTCAAGTACCATGGTGATTAGGTTTCTCAGTACTCGAGAGGTAGGTGAGGGAATGACCTCATGAACCCTTGCTCGACCCAAGACTTGAGTTTCTAGGGGTGGTACAGGATTTCAATTTTCTTCTATGGATTGGTCTCTATGGATGAGAGATGACCAATGAGGTGAACTAGTGTTACACGGATGACATGCATGGAGTAACGACCCATGTACAACCCGAGGGCATGGTTCAAGATGCTTCTTGTGGTTAATGCTCACTCGGAGCACGGTCTACGAATCCATGTTATTGTGTTGGCATAGAAAATAGTTCCTTGTATTTGGAAAATTTTATGTGAGTTATGTTTGACCAATATTTTGGTTGGTGTGAGTTGATCAAAAAAATGAAAATGAATTTTTGTAAAGGTGTTTTCAAAAGGGTATGTGGTGTTAGAGTCGAAAAGTGGTTTTGAAATGGAAGTTGTTTTCTTTTAACGAATGTGTGGTTTCAAAAGGGAAAATGGGAGGAGTTTTGGATGTTGTTTTGGGATCACATCAACACTTTTTGGAATGTGAATTTGAATTTTTTTTGGAAAATGGAAATGTATTCCTTTAATGATAAGTTACTTTTTCAGATTTTTTGGGAATTTTTGCTTTATGTTGAATGATCTGTTTTGAAAATGAGCAGTGTCTTGAATTGAAGCTTGGTATTCATATGAGTGATCACGTACATTGAGGTGTGAATGTGGAATGTGGATAAATTGGTGATGTGAGTGGATGGGTGCTTGAACAAGAACAATGATATGTATGTGTGAGACTTCATGGAATATCAATGGTGGATATGGAAGTTGTTTTGTTTGCTGAAAATAATGTTTTTGTAAAGGTAATTTAAATGTTTTTAAAAAGTGAGTGAGAAATTTTTTAGTGTTCTCTTTTTGTGTTGGGTATTCTTTTTCGTGGGTTCTTGGTTTTCACATACTGTTCTGAAAGTCATTTTTTATTAATAGTTTAAAAGAAAAATGAGGGAAAACAAGGAAATTCTGTCAAGGGGGATGAAAGTGGTGCAGTCCCAGGGCAGCCCCTTGAACCACACATAAACACTCTAGGGGAAGGGAGTGTTGACTATCATAAACAACAAAAGAGTCCTCCTTTCTGCCCAAACAAGCCAGCAGCTCAGCTGCAAAGATAGCTTCTCTCTAGCTATGATGAATAATCCTTCCATTATTAGTTTCAGTCTTGCACCTTCAAATAATGTATGTCAGGTCCCATGGAATCCCATAACTTCGCTACGCTGCCCTAACCATGACCTCTAAATCAGATTCAATCTCCATCACATTCAAGCCCCTCCAAATGCAAATCAGAAGGCCGGAAAGAAGAGCCCAAGACTCTGCCCTTAGGGTGTTACCAGGACCATAAAAATCAGTAAATGCAATATACACTGAGCACCAACAGTCTCAATGTAAACCTACACCCCTCATTACTCCCTCTATGCAAGAACCATCGATATTAAGTTTCAACCCTTGGTTAGGTGGCTACCACTTTATCCAAATGCCATCCCTTCTTTACGGCATGCAAGGTCTCCTATGGATGTTAAATATCTCGACCAAATACCTCCCCCATTTATCCATGGATTCATGTTCCACATTGAGAGTTTTGAGCCTAATCAGGAGAAATAAATGAGACCTTTTAGAGCCTAGTCTAACCTGATTATGTGCCTCCCACAGGACCCAGCAGACAGCAACTAAGACGATGGCCCTAATCGACTTTCCCATGGCCCTGTTATGTGTCCCCGAGAACCAGGATTCCACAAACTCCAGATAGGTCCCATGCACTCTATATTTAAGCGGCGAGTTGGAGAAGGAGGACCAAATGAGGGAGGCCCATTGCCTTTGGATGAAGAGGTCCATCGTTGAATCAATACAAGGGAATTCACATTAGTAACAACGATACGACAAAAAAATCCCTTTCCTCTGGATATTCTCCTCTGTCGGTAGTGCTCTATTTGTGACTCTCCAAACCAAGAAGTTCATCCTCGTCGGAATCTCCTTGCACCAAAAAACATGTCCCCCTTCCACCATGGGTCTCTCCCTGTAAAGTAACCTCCTGTAGTCGCGGGCACTGAACCTACCGGAAGCAGCCTCCGTGAAGCAGCATATATCTGGTTCCTCTCTCATCACAATTTCTTCAAAAAGGTTCAACTGGGTGGGGTTCAATGCCACATGAATAACATCATACCTGTTGCAAGCTTCCCTGAAAGACACATCAGTAGACGGACAGCCTTCAAAGGCCAGCTTCCCACCCGCCCAGTTTTCATGCCAGAAACTAATATTCCCATTACCGATAATCCACCTGTAGTAACCATGCATCATCTCCATCTGATCAAATATACATTTGGACAGCCTCGTCACACCATGCATGTTGAATTCCTCACCCCAGCCGTAATGAACCCTGAAGAATTTTTCCCAAAGAGTCTCCCCCGTAATAATCTCCCATGCAAGACGTGCCTTTAAACCAAGGATAGAATCTTGGATGTCATGAAGACTGACGCCTCCTTCATCAACTGGACGCACCATTTTCTTCCACGAGGCCCAATGACAATGCCCTTCTGTCTTGGCATCCCAACTAAATGTTGTAAGTATGTTTTCCATTTTCTATACCATGCCATTCGGTGGCATAATAACTGAAAACACATGCATGTGAATAGAAAGAAGAACACAGTTAATTAGCATGACCCGACCACCAAACGAAAGGAGTTTATTATTCCAGTTAAGAATCCTCCCAATTATACAATCCATGATTCCATTAAAAAGCTGTTTCTTGACCCGTCTGGAAGATAAAAGAACCCCAAGATATAGATTTGGCAGTTGTTTTTGTTTGCACCCAGTAGCCCTATGTATATCTCTACATCTCCTTCTCGAACATTTCTCAAAGATAAAGAAATTACTCTTCGAGAAGTTGAACGATTTTCCACTATGCTTTTAGTAACTGGACATAATGACTCTCAAATACCATAAGGATCTGCACTGGTCATTCATGAAAAACAGGACGCCATCAGCAAACATCAGGTGGGCGATGTTCCCCGAACTCTTTTTTCCCATGTACGGTTTCAGATTTCTCTCTAACAAACAGTTCTTCAGATTCCTAGATAGCCCATCCTGAGCAATGACAAACAAGGATGGAGATAATGGATCACCTTGTCTCACACCATGAACAATTTTGAAAAAACCAAAACTCGTCCCCATCATATCCATCGAAATCCACGGCAAGGAGTAGCACCTGAAACACAAACCACAAAACCACTCCTAGAACCCGAACCCCCTCATTACCTTGATGATGAACATCCATTCAATTTGATCATAAGACTTGTTCATGTCAACTTAGAGAATGAAATTTGACCCCACCGTATTCTTGTTGATGTCCTGAACTAGCTCACTCGTGATACCAACCGCCCCCTGTATGTTTCGACCCTGTATGAACGCATGATGTTCATCCGAGAACACTTTGGGAAAAGTTTCGAAAGCCTTCTCCCAATCACCGTGGCCAAGATATTATAAGAAACGTTACAAAGGCATATGGGGCGGAAATGACTGATAAGGATGGGGTATTTCAATTTGGGAACAAGCACCACCCTTGATTCGGTTACACCCTTGTTTATGAAACCCCCCTAATGATGTCTTGGATAGCGTGCACAATGACTGTGACAACAACACTCCTGAAAAAACTATAGAATGACACCTAGAATTTTTCTGGACTAGGTGCACTTCCCTTGGGCATGCTCAACAGGGCCTCCCTTATCTCCTCTTCCTGGGGGAGGGAAGAGAGACACTCATTATCACTGTCATTCAACAAGAGCAGAAGACCACTTAAGAACCAAGTGTCATCCATGTCATATCTCACAAAACCGGACACAAGTTCCCCATAGAGAAGACTCTTGAAGTGTTTCAAGGACATATTTCTAGAAATATTCACATCTGACGTGAATGAACCGTCCTCCATCTTAATATTAATCTCTGTGCTTCATTTTTCATTAATACATGATTTGAAGAAGACAGTATTACGATCTCCTTCTCTGAGTCATATGACCTGAGACTATTCCTTGAAGACTCTTTCTATCTGAAGGAGTTTTTCAGCGAGAGCAACCATCTTTGTCACAAAGAACGATAAAGACATTCTGATCCCAGGCCACCAATAGAACACCCTCAAACCTCTCAATGTCGGCTGACATACTAAAAACACTGTTAGAGTTGTCTTGTTGATTGTTCTTCCAATCCCTAATATCATGTTTGAAACATTTGAGGTGATTCACCAGCCCTGCCCAAGATCACTCTCTCTCGTCCTTAATCCAAGAAGTTTCCAGCAAGTGAAAAAACCCTGGATCGCGGTGCCACTACCCCAAGTAGAATAAGGATTTACCCATCAACACTTCATGTCTGATTTCGATTAAATTAGGAGTATGATCTGAAAGAATACGGGATAGATGAGTTACCAAGACTTTTGAAAATAGGTTGAGGCCTTGCATGTTGGTGAGGCATCTATCCAGTTGACTTAATATGTGACCCGAACCATTACGATTATTACACCACATAAATTTTGAACCCATGAAACCTAAATCCATGAGCCCTGAATGCACCATGCACTCTTGAAACTCCACTAAACTTTCCTGGTTAAGCCCTGTTTCGCCTTTCTTTTCTAATGGATCCGCAACCGTGTTAAATTCCCCTTCCAGGAAAGAGCTAGTATGGGTTGCCTTTAAATGATACTATAATTACCATCTTCCACACCTCTAATGAGATTGAGGTTTGGAATTTTGATTTATGATGAGATTAGATTTGGATTTGTGCCTTTTTTTGAGTATGCTGCCCAGAAAAGTCCCAGAAGTTCCTAGTGAGCCTTTTCTAGTTATTGGTTCTACCCAGACACATAGCGGAGTGGTGGAATTGAATTCCTTTTGGTTATTATAAATCTTTCATTGTCATCATGATCTATCGATGGTAGCATACTGGTTTGGTGAAATCACAGGTGTTTTTAAGTTATTGGAAACTGCAAAAGCTATGAGAGTCTGTGTTGGTTCGGGTATTTTTGAAGTCGCAACATTGGATTGGTGGAGGAGATAATCCCTATATCGTAGCATGATGGTATGTCTTGGAAGGTGTTTAAGACCTCTCTCGTTTGATTGTTTATGCCCAAGGAAGTGAAGGCGTGGAAAATGGCAGAACTAGTAAGTGTTGAGTAAGGCCAACGAGCAGTGAAGTCCTACATGGGGCATTCCAAGGGGTTGATTCCATTTTCTCCGGAGGTAGCTTCGTCGAATAAATTAAAGTTTCTCTTTTGTGTGGTCTTCATCGAGGTTTCCATTACCGTTTATTTTCTGTGCTTGGGATGGTTCCACATCTGGTGACGAGATAGAATTAGAAGAACCGGTCATAGATATGTGTTCTTGTCAATTCCATCTGCTATTAGTCAGGAAACTCTTTTGTTCATTTCTGGTGTAGTCAGTTTGGGTACATTATGTCACCTTGTCGACATCCTTTGAAGACATTCCATCGGTGTTCCATTAGTGAATCTTAGAGAGGTTTCACTTGTGGCATCGTCAGAAGCAGTCTCAACAAGGGAATTTCAGCTCCTGACTACGGGGAAGAAGATGCTTCAAGACATCAGACCTCCAGCCACAGGTCTTAGAGGGATGCTCTTAACGCAGTCAAGAATCATTGGGAGTGGGGCATATTGGCGTATCATTTGTCTTCAGAGATAAAATATGGATGGATTTAATCCCTATATTGTAGATTCCTCGTCTTTGATGGTTAATTTTTTCTATAAGAGGCACAGAGGATTCTTTTTCTTTTTGTTGTCTTTATTCATTGAATACCCCACTATGGTTGTTAAAATTCCTGGTGATCATGTTTTCTTGTAATTCTAGTAGTTATTCCTCATCAAATATGAGATTTGGAGTTGTCTATTTATGGTTGTGAGTCTCAATATGATTATATCTCTCATGTGGATGGCTCCATTTGTCACTCATTCTTGTTTGAGGATATGCTTGTTTTGAATACACAAGAGTCATATGAAATAATGAATAGGTGGTTGGTCTGCTACACAGTTTGGGGACATCCGTTGATGACCCCATGTGTTGGGGTCTGGTTGGTTTGGAGAGATCATGGGTTGGTTTGTGCTGGTTTTCTCATATTGTTCCATGATAAATTGCTTAAGCAGGTCAATCCTTCGATGGTGGGGAGACCCACTATGGATGTTATTGCACATTCTTCGAGAGTTGGGGTTGGGGTATTCTCACATTTGTTAATGTCGGTAGATTTAGTATATAACTTGTGTTGAGACACCCAATGTTGGACATGGAAGTTAGGTTCTTGTGGTGGGGAGAACCCTCCTCATCTCTAGATGACATTTTTCATAGTATTTTTCCATAGAGCTCGTCGGGTGTGACTCATGGAGTGAGAAGTCACACTGAGTTAGATAGTTTTTTGGTCCTGTTCATTTTCAAGTTTGAGTTTGTGTCCCCATTTGGCTGGGTGAATTTATTGGGGCATAATGTTTTTTTAGTGGGGATAATTGTCACACCCGGATCTCAAGAATTTAATTAGTCTATTTATTTTAACTATTTCAAACCTATTTTTCATTACAAGCTCATCCCTTGTTAAAATTTGTGTTCTTTTTCTGATAAGCGATCGTTTATAGCATTGTAATGTTCGGCACATGGGAAAAGCACAAACGAATCCATGTGGCTTCACTAGAACACTATGTGGCCTACCTAAGGTGTAGTTAGTTAATTAGCTAATCGAATGAATAATAAATTTAATGAAAAAGATAAATAAAATTATTTATAACTATTTTAATAATAAAAAATAGTTTATATTATTAATATTATTATTATGTTTTGTTAATATTTTAATTATGTTATTTTTTTATTAAGTCTATGAAATTTTCCAAAAAATTATTAATGTTATCATTTTTATTGTAATTTATAATTGTTATTATTATTTTATGTTTTTTATGTTTTTTATTTTTTATTTTAATTTTAAATTACATTTTCGTCTCTTTTTTATTTTGTTTTATTCTTTTATTTTTTTCTTCCCTCATTTTTCCCATCCCTCTCTCTTACTCTCCCCTCTTCCCCCGTCACGCATAGAAAAATCCCCCTAAACATAGGTTGTGCATTTCTCTTTCCCGTCAGACCCCCTTCCTTTCTCACCTTTGGCTAGGCACCACTGGCGCTCTGCTCTCCCTCCCTTCCTTCACCATCCTCCCTCCTCCCTCATGTTGAGCCCACGTCCTTGCTTACTGATAGGCTTTCCAAACTACCGACGTCCTCCCCCAAGCCCGCTGCTGTCTCCATCACCTTCCCAGGAGCAGGACGTCTCTTACTTCACCAGTGAGACCTCTCCCTCCCTCTCCTTTTTCATTTGACCTATTTTTTTCTCCTTCACACCATCTTATTGCCTTCGGCCAAACCCTAGCTCATTTTCCATGTCTTTGATTTCTAGTTTTCCCCTATTCTTGGTTGGTTCATATGGTCTCTTGAGGCCCTTCAGAGCATGTCCTGACAACCACCATTGAAGGAGAGGTGGTTCGATGTGTTTCGGTCTATCTCAGTTCTTCAGTCACCATTTTAGTTGATGATTCTATTATTGGATTCTTTGATTTGGTTTTTTTATTCAATTACTTTGATAATTTGTTTTTTGGGTTCGCATTATACTCCTTGTGGTGCGATTGTATTGTGATTGGAGATTCGTGCCAATTTTGAAATGTATGTCTATACCTAGGTTTGTGAATCTACATTCAAATGTTTTTTGAGGAATTAATTTATTTGTTTAATTAATTTATATTGTTCAATAATTTATTTATTTCGTGAAAATTTGGATATCTGTGAATTTATCATGTGTCATATTTGATTAGTTTCTGGTTCATATTTAATGGAGTGTGTTCATGATGAAAACCCATGTTTGGTATTTTACTAGTGTTTCCCAGGCACTATAAAATCTATTTTTTCATTTTATTGGTGTGCATTTAGAATTAGAAGAATTTTTGAGTGAGAGTTTGTGTTCAAAAACTTTTGATACCTATTGTAGTTGTTTTATAAAATTTTTATATGGTTCATTAAATCTTTAAATGGTAATTTGGGATTAAATTGAAGTGCGATCTCATCTTAAAAATGTGGTTCTCACTTTTCTTTCAAATGGTGGGTTGAAATGTGTGAGTAGTTTATCTCTTTTGGCATGTGATTGATTAATGTGTTATAATAAATTGGAATGTCATTATCCCAAACCCTTATGTGTTATTTTGAAACATTTTGTATATTTTTATGTTTTTAATTGTATTATTGAATTATTTGTAATGAGCGTTGAAATCTGCTATATAGTTTCATGTTGCGGGTGTCAAGAACGCATGCATGTGCATGCATAAGGTAAGACATATATATATAAAAATTCCCTCATTGTACATATTCCATCATGCAATGTGAAATATGTTCAATGAAAATAGGTGTATTTATATATATATATCTGATTAAATGAATTGCATGGAAGTGGACAGGGTCGGTTCGAGTGGTCGTCGACAAATAACGACAAGTTTGAGGTAGGTCCCCTCTACCCTAATCATTAATTAGAATTTCCATTTATTCTTGATGTTTCATTAAATGTATTTAATTTTTTTATGTGAAATCCATATGAACTATATATATAGTTGCGGTTCCTAAAAAGTGGTTTCATATGGTTTGAAGATGAAAAGTGTATTTCCAAAATTTGAGTGGCCTTTCGTTCAATTTTTTTATGAATGTGTAACAACATGAATAATTTTTAAAAAGGGGTTGCAAAGTAATTTTAAAAATGGGTTTTGTTGTGAACGTGAGAATAAAGGATGGTTTCATCTCCTTAAAAGTATTATTTCATTTTATGTGTGGTTTTGAGATTATTTTATATATATATTACCATTATGTTTTCTAAAATGACGAATACTCATTCTAAAGTGATGTGGCATGTTTGGAACTTTGAGATTTGGATTGAAATAATGGAAATCCCATCATGAGACATTCCTCATAATTTGAAAAAATGTGATACAAGTGTTAATGTGAGATTTGTGATATGTGCCTAGTGTAAAGGCTTGTGCATGGTTGTGTTATGTAAAGAGGTGGAATGCGATTAAAGAGGGAGAGCGGTGTTGAGCGTTTGAATGATTTTTAGATAAAGAATATGTTATGTACTTGTATCTTTGCTTGATAAAGAAAACTAACCACTATTTGAAATAGAGAACAATGGGACACTTTTGTATCTATGTGGGTGACCCGGACTAGTACGCTAGATAGACGGTAGAGGTTCATCCCGGTTTGTCTTGTAGGATTGACACAACAACACTAACTAAACATATGAATTTCTGATGGATGTGATCTTTTAAGACACATTTTTTCTGAGGGATGTGGTTTCTAAGACACATTTCACCTTGGTACGAGGTCTATAGGTTCCCACTTATGCTAGCTACCTATAAGGATTTCCAATGGTGCTCATTTCTGACATGCTTCTTGTGATGTAACATTATTTTCAGTTGTTTCATACTCAATTTGTTGTTTGTGAAAACAATATTTTAATAGAAACTGGTTACTTTTCATTTTTTAAGGTTAATGCATGCTTGGAACATATTATGAAAATTCCATGTGAGTGAAATGATTTACATGAAAATGAAAAATCATTACTTGAATTTAAAAAGAAGGAAAAACAATAATTTATTATACCTCATTTTCAAACTGGTGTGATTGGATTTCTTACAAAAGGATGGGGATTAGGACATGGATATATATTAGATTTCCTACTGAGCATTTTGGTGCTCATGGATATTTTACCTTTCAGTTGGAAGTTTCACTCTAGGATCACTTTTGGGAGAGAGTGTGGTTTATGTTCTGTAGTGAACCACGGGGTAACTTGAGGTATGTCAAGTCGCTTCTTTAATTCCTTTTTCTACTACCATGTTTTTTGGTATATTTACCTTTATTTATTTGCTTCTTCAGTTTTTTGATTATTTATGTCTGTTACAGGCCAAATCAATCCCAACTAGTTTATTTGGATACTCAGCACTAGTTTCCCACCCATGGGGATCGGGAATGCCCCTCGAGCCATGTCGTGGACTGGCTCAAGCGACCAGTTCAGGTTCGACCCGGGTTGGTTCGTGTCATATTTTTTCTAAAATTTTAATTTTTTCCTTCATATTTAGAACCCACAAAGAAGATATATTCTCTATAAATCTATTCACTTCCTAAAACTTATTTAGATTAATACATAATACTTATAGATATGTCTTTGTATCATTTTATTTTGATAACATCAATCAATAAATTTTGTATGATGACATAGGTTTGGATGCCATGGAATCAGTTGTATGATAATCATTCATGATATATTGTGTTTGAAAAAAATCATTAAAAAACATAGTTGGATTACATCAAATGGAAAAATATATTTGATCCAACTAACTACAAACATTAATAAACCTCATTATAATCATATTTATATTGTTCATTTAGTTTTTTAAGAAAACATTAGTTTCATCATTCTTAATAAATTATCTACTAACATCATAAAAATTATATTTATCTAATGATATAATTCACAAAATTATTATATGATTGATGATTCATACACACATCAATTAACACTTGAAAGCCTCCCAAATAAATTATAATCACATGATTCCTATAAAAATTGAATTTGTTTGGAAAACACTCACCCAATAATTAGGAAGCATTGATTTGATAGTGTATATTTGATGCCTAACCAACCTAAAAATTAAATTATTAATCTCTTCAATGGCGAAAACATATTTAGTTGAATTCCTCATTCATTTGATTAAGGTATTTGACCTATCATCTTTTTTCATTTTATAACTCCTTATTAATTCTAAAACATACATTAAGTAATTCAATTTTCTATAATTATTTTTACATATTAATTCTATGATATCTTCAACAATTAGAATACCATTATGTATAATATAATCTTTAACATTATTTTATTTGATTCCAAAGAACGTGAATAATGAATCATTAAATGATTCCAAGGATACAATATATTTATCACAATAATTTTTTATTTTATAATTTTGTAACGACCCGAATCTGGAGCCCCTCCACTGGTGCCCCGTACCCGGTTTTCCACAAGACCTCAAGCGCGTTTCCCCATATTCTAGAGGCTGCCGACTAGCATCGATGGACTTGGTGGGTTTATGGGGAACCTATGCACTAATTCAGTAAAGTATACAGTGGAAGAACAACCAAACACAATAGCGGAAACAATCAACAGTATACCACAACTGAACTGAACAACAGAAGAAATGTATAAAATAATGATGATTCTACATGGTACTTATGTATATGGAAAGTAATAAACAAACCAATGTGCTGAAGTACAACTGAAAAAAAACGTGCAAAGGAAAACAAGATAAACACCTCAGCATCGTGAGCCCCGGCTCGGTCCCATGCTCTCTAGATCCAGTGCAATCAAGAACCTGGTGTAGAAGGGCACTTTCCCTTTTCTATACCTGCAGCAACATAGTCTACTTAGGCCCAAATGCACGACCCAAAATGGTGTGAGATACAATCCTAGTAGACAACCACCCAATGATTTGTGCCTAATAGTCAATGAATACAAGGAATGTAAAAGTGCATAAAGTAGTAATCAGTAATGCACACAACAACTACAATCCATAATTCTAACAAACAAGGTACACAAGTAAACATCCAGCAACAAGAAGGAAAAAGGTAACCCTCTGGGTAGCTCTCACATATTAACCCTTATGGTTCAACTTATATATACTAGAAACCCTCTAAAAGGCACACACAATCTAATCCTTCTATTTCATCTAGGAAATTAATAGACTCTCTCAGGAAGAACTCACCATCAATTCCCCTTATAGTCTCGTATTGTACTAAATGCTCTATGTGGAAGCACTCAACGTCTCATTCCTCCTGTATCCCGCGTCGAGGAACTAATGACTCTCTGAGGAAGAACTCTTCGTCAATTCCTCATGTGGTCTCACATTGTATTTAAAGAAATTCTGGAGAGGCCCTTACGTCAATTCTCCCTTTGGTCCACTACTATAGGTTCTCATAGATTTGAGTGAAAATAAACATATATAGAATGTGTACATCATCCAAGTAAACCTCCTGGACTACTTGGCTATCAATCTATGGCTCAAAAAAAATTAAGAAAAAATTCCACTATCCTACAGTTAGGCATGGAAACTGGGAACGCCAAAAAGTAAAACAAGCATGTCAAGCATCCAGAGTACAATAAAACTATTCTATTCACAAAGGTAAACCACTACTATAGAAATCATGAAATGAAGGAAAATAACAGGGGAAAAATAGGAAACACACAATTCCCCGTTCAAGGGAATTGATGGTAATCACACATAATACTCATCGAATTTCAACAGAAAGGTACAAACCACCGACCTCAATCCTATGATATCGATATATGTGAATAACAACGATTTATTCCCCTTAGAACATCATAGATCTGAGAAAATGCAGAAAAATATCAACCCAGAATAACTCAGAAATGAAGAAGAATCAGAAAGCAAAGATCAAGAAGAAATAAGATCTTACCGCTGTGATTCCAACACAACCGACCATGATCAAATCGGAGAATGGATGAAGAGGTGGGTGTTAGTCTAATATTCGGCTGTACGGGTTGCTCCCGAACAAACCAGACCTAAAAGAATATTAATAGCATGATGAGGCGCGACCCCGATGCGTTTAGTGAAAAAAAAGAAAAGTACATGGCATGTACTTTTAGAGTACACAGCCTGTACTTAGTCTTTTTCGTACTCCGAAAAAATCAGCCTCCACATCACCCCTACACACTGTGTGTGTGGCCCGGCACGGCCATCATAGGGCTTCGAGCTGGAGATGAGTACATGGCGAGTACTGAGAAAGTACACGAAGTGTACTTAGAAAATTTCTAGAATGTTCATTTTTCTAAAAAAACTGTTGAAAAAGGAAAAACATACCTGAAACGAATATCCGGGTTCTTACAAACTTCCCCCCGTAAAGAAATTTGTCCCCAAATTTAACTAACGTGGCGTAGAAGAAGAAACCCCAAACAGCTCCAGCCACTGCGATCATACATCGACCTCCCTTTCCCAAGTCTCTTCTTATACTCGCCCTTCCTTCCATAGAACTCGTACCAGAGGAACATACCACCTGAGGAGAACATTCATATTGTGATCAACAATCCGGATATGATGTTCCTCAAACAACACATCAACTTCAAGATCAACTTCATCAGTTTGATGGACATGAAACAAGTCTAAAAAGTAACATCGGAGGTGAGAGATGTGGAAGAGGTCGTGCATGGCCCGATACTTCTGAGATATCTACAACCGATATGCGACTGGCCCTACTCACTCTAAGACCTAAAATGGCCCGACGTACCGCGGTAAAAGCTCACCCTACCTATGAATCCTATTGTGTCCCATCCTCGGTGCAACATGTAGGAAAACCTGACCCCCGACCTCGATCACTAGATGTCGTCTCCGTTGATCAGCATAAGACTTCTATTGAGACTGTGTTGTAGCCATCCACTTCTGTATCTGCTCAATCTACTCGAAGATCTCCTGAACGAGATGATGTCCCAGCAATGCTGCCTCTCCAACCTCTATCCAGCACAAGGGTGTTTGGAATGGCCTACTGTAAAAAGCCTCAAATGGTGCCATCTGAATAGTCTCCTGGAAACTATTTTTATAGTAGAACTCCACAAGAGTAATATGCTTCTGCCAATAACCACCAAAGTCTAGGATGAAAGAACAAAGCATATCCTCAAGCACCAGGATTGTGCGCTCGGACTGGCCATCAGTCTGGGGATGGTATGTTGTATATAAAAGTATGTTTGTACCCAAGGCCTTCTATAGCCCTTACCAGAACTGATAAGTAATGTGTGCATCCCTGTCTGAAACAATTAGGTGTGGAACTACATGAAGACGAATGATCTCTCGAATTTGAATTCCTCCTAGATCATCGACACTGATGGACTCCTTGATCGGAAAGAAGTGGGCATCATTCGTGAGTCTATCGATGAAAACCCTAACAACATCGTTTCCCCGTGGCGATCTCTGCAACCCAGTCACGAAGTCTATCGCAACATTGTCCCACTTCTACTCTAGAACGGGTAACTACTGTAAAAGGAATGCTGGTCGCTAATGCTCTACTTTCACCAGCTAAAAAGTGGAACATCTGATGACAAAACCAGAAACATCCTTCTTCATACCTAACCACAAGTACTAGCGATGAAGATCCCGATACATCTTGGTGACGCCAGGATGACTGCCCAAACAGAGTAATGAAAATACCGCATCAGCACCTCACGTATGTCTGCTGAAACCAATACGTGTCCCTGGATGCACAAAATCTCATCCTCACCCATTGTCCATCCTGGAAGAGGATCCTATCCTGACACACTCTCCCGCATGACTAAGCCTTCTGAGTCTAATAGTTGCCTCATCCGTACCTGAGAATGAAGTGATGAGGTAACAGCTACAGAAGAAAGGAAATTATGTCCCTGTCAGTCGTGCACCTCTAGATGCATCTCAGAGAACATAGCCATCAGCTTCCACTCACTACTGGCCTCCTGAACCTCCTGAACCTGAGTTCTCCTGCTCAACGCATCTTCCACTACATTTCCCATTCCTGGAATATAGGAAAGATCAATGTCACAAGACTGAAAATACTCAACCCACCTACAATGTCTCAGATTCAGATCATGATGAGTGAAGATATACTAGAGACTATTGTGGTCGGTGAAGACCACAATGTGCTCTCCCAATAGGTAGTGTCTTCAATAGTGTAGGGAAGGGACAAAATCTTCCAACTCTACATCGTGTGTCCGGTAGTTCCTCCCATGTGGCCTCAAATGTCGAGACCCATATGCAACGACTCCATATCCTTGCATGAGCACATCTCCTAGACCGATACCTGAAGCATCACAGTAAACAATTTATCTCTTTCCTGGATCAGGCAAGTCAATTATGAGTGCTGACGTCAACCTCCCTTTGAGCACCTGAAATACTGAATCACAAGTATTTGAGTATAAGAACTTAGACCCCTTCTCGGTCAGACCTTTCAATGGTGCTACTAGACGAGAAAAGTCCTAAATGAAGCATCTGTAGTATCCAACTAGCCCTAGGAATCTCCTTACCACAAATACGTTCTTCTGCTTCTCCTAGGAAACTATAGCTCTCACATTCTCTAGGTCCATCGATACTCCTTCCTCTAAAATGACGTGACCCATGAAGGGAATCTGATCCACCCAGAAGTGGAACTTCGAGAGTTTAGCATAAATCCAATTTTGTATCAGTGTACTTAGAACGATCTCAAGATGTGTGGCATGGTCATGTCGATTGTGAGAGTACACCATGATATCATCCCCGAAGACCACAATTAAGGAGTACAAATAAGGATGGAACATTCGGTTCATTAGTACCATGAAAACTGTCGGCACGTTCGTGAGACCGAACATCATAACTATATACTCCTATAGACCATACCTGCTCCTGAAGGCTCTTAGAGGTTTATGTGATGGTCTAACGCGTAGATGATGATAATTGGACCTCATGTAAATCTTCTAGAACAATCGGTCTCCTCAATGATTATCAAAGAGGTCATCGACCCTCAGCAATGGATATCGGTTTTTGACTATCAACTGCTTCAGCTTCCGATAATCCACACAATGCTGAAGGTTACCGTCTTCCTTCTTCGCAAACAGGACAGGAGAACCCCAAGGAGAAGTATTGGGTTGGATGAAAACCTTATCCTGTAACTCCTCCAACTGCTTCTTGAGCTCCTACAACTCAAGCATAGCCATCCTATAAGGAGGAATGGACACCGGTGCCGCTCCAAGCATGAGCTCAATATAGAAGTCTACCTCTCCTTCCAGAAGAAAATCTGAAAAGTCCTCTTGAAAGACATCCCTAAAATGATCTACCACTAGAGTAAAGTCCAAATGTGAAGTCCCCTGGTCATCCAGAAAAATGTTAGCAATCTGGGACATCACCCTTCCTAGACCATGATGCTCGAGTCTTGCTCGACTCGCCCGAACGTCCCATTCGCCTTTATAAAGAAAGGAATCACCCTCTGGTGAAACGAATCTCACTCTGCGGTGATAACAGTAGACGACGGCCTGGAAAGCAACCAACCAGTCCATCCTAGGTATAACATTATTGCTTTTCATCTCTAGGACAATGAGATCCCATATGAAACGATACCCTTCAATCTCAAGAGGGCACTCTCTACACTGGCGTACATTAGATGTACTCCTACCAAAACGGGTGTCTAGTGTCAATGAGTTTGTAGAAGAAAATATGCAGAGCCCAAATCTCTCCACAAAAGAAACAAAAATAATGCTATGTGTGGCACTAGTATCGAAGTTAGGTGCAGATAAAACTGAGGCTACAAAAGTCGTACCTCGAACTGTAGAAAGGTCGGGATCCTGCTCCAGGTCAATCTACTCCACATCGAAAGACTGACCTGCACCACGGACATGTGCCCCTGGCTGACCACTCTGACCTAATCCACCATGTTGATGTTGTGGGACTGGTACCTGACCTCCATGGCCTCAACCGCCACCTCGGCCCGATCTTCCAGAAAAACTCTAGTTCCCAGACTGGTGAGAAACTGGTGGTGCTGCTCCTGAACGAGGAGTCATGGAAGAACCCCGGTCACCAGCTGATGGTAAGAAAACCTGGCTGATAAGCTGAAGGTGACCCGTCTTGCTGCATGATCGGCACTCCACGGGAACCCTCTGACACTGCTTCCTCGTGTTCCGTGACAAGCCACACTGGTTGCATGTCACTAGGCTGCCTGACGATTCATCATGCTTCCTCGGTTCACCGCACGTAGACTCCATATGGTGCTTATTGCTATCTCTTGGAGGCAAACTAGCTCTGGAAGCAGAACAACACTGGATAGCAGCTCCGGAGTCTTTCAGATTGCGCTCTGCAATCAGTTCATGGTTGACGATGGAAGTGATGGAAGTCAGTTGGAAGATGTTCACCGGCGAAAGGATCTCCCTCCAGAGACCATCCTCAAACTTCCTTGCTATGAACACCCCACTTACATCCCGGATGGGTGTGAAACGCTGCAGATCAATGAATAATGAAGAGTAATCTATGACAGAAAGTGTACCATGCTCTATGCTCAAGAACTCTTGTGCTCGGTCGGCCGTCAGGGTCTCCGGGTAGAAGTAGTCATAAAAGACGCGCTGAAACCCCTTCCAAGCCATGACCTGCTGGTGACCCGCCTGTGAGATCACGTCCCACCACCTATTGGGGGAGTCTCGAAGCATGTAGGTGTTGAGATTGACCCACCTCTCTGGAGGCATCTATAGATGTTCAAATATAGTCAGTATGGCTTCCATCCATGACTCTGCATCCTAAGGTCCTCCTTCCCCCGAGAATGTGGGAGGATGGTGCTGCTGAAAAACTCGCATCAAATCTTTCATTGACGTGGAAGGAGGCGGTGCTCCCTGAAATTTCTACATCGTCCTCATAAAACCTTCCAGTAACTTCATATTGGCGCCTGAAACTAGTAGGATAGTTGGTGCCAAGGCTGGCTAGACTAAAGGATCGGCATGAATTCCTTAATCAGCCATATCTGGCACCTGATCACTGCCTGACGACAGACGTACAACCAGAGGACATCTCGAAGGCATAGATCTGAAAGGTCAAAATTACACCTTAGATCATGAAAACAAGGACATAGAACACAAGAGTACAAAACAGGAATAGGGGATGAAAAACACACAAGTTTACAAAACTCGACTACACGGCGTGTATTAAACATACACGGTGTGTATTCATAAGCCACTGACATGGTCGTGTTCTCCTGCCCAAGTACCTAACAGGGCTAAACCACATGGTATTCTTAAACTGAGACTACACAGTGTGTTCCCTATGGACACGGTGTGTAGTGGACAAGGCTTCGGTGGCCCGTGTTGTTAAACACACGACCGTCTACAATACTGAACCTTACACGGCGTGCTCCTCACAAACACGACGTGTACAGGCAAGGTGACACCATCCCGTGTTGTTCGTGACATGTTCGGGTACCTCGAAAGACTACATGGCATTCTCCAAAAGAAACCCGGCCTGTCAGATAGAAGGTCACGCCGACCTGTGTTGTTCGTGACACTGCCGGGTACCTGGGAGGGACTACACGGTGTGTTCCGCTACAACATGGCGTGTGCTACTAGAGCTTCCCCAACCCGTGTTGTTAGTGACACGGTCAGGTACATGGCACATTACTACATGGCATGTACTTACCATATATGGTGTGTTCCTAAAGTTACTTTCACGACATCATTTTCTACTAACACGGTCAGTGACACGGACTGAAAACTACAGAACATGTATCCAAAATGTACACTCCGTATATTCTGGGTTTTTCGGTGTAGTAGCTAAGAAACTTTATAGAACCCCAGAAACACTAAAAGAAAGGCATAGAGGTGACAAATTCTGATTCATGAGTGCCCATACTCCCCGCGAATCAAAGCATGGAATCATCTACAATCACATAAAAGGGAAAACAAACAGCTCTCTAATATAACAACATAAATTATATCATGCATCTTTCACAACAGCAAGCATACTCTACACAATTTCTATCAAAACAACATTCAATCACAAATGCACCCTAGATGGCCTGGAAATAATGCATGGAATGTGATTCTACATGTTCCTATATGATGTATGAGATGGAATAACCTCATCTAATTGGGTTGGAACAGAAATAGAACCGAAATATCAAAACAATAATAGCATAAGTCATGTGAATCACTCTAGGTAAAGTCATATCAACCGTAAAATCTCAAAATCAGCAAAATGAAATTTATGAGGTAGTATGGATTTTACCTATACATGGGTTAGCTACTCCTGGGAACAAATTAATACCAAGTACAGAATCTATCCTATCCCTGGCTAATGTCGTGAAAATGTAAATAAAGAGAAATGAACTCCTCTGATACCTCTTTGTAATGCCCCGAATCTGGAGCTCATCCACTAGTGCCCCATACCTAGTTCTCCACATGACCTCAAGCACGTTTCCCCAAATTCCAGAGGCTGTTGACTTGCAGTGAGGACATTGGTCAGTCGGTGGGGAAACTATTCCCTCATTCAGTAAGTATGCAGTGGATGAACAACCAAACACAAAAGCAGAAACAATAAAAGCATAAAAAACAGTACTGAAAAGCGTAAGCAATGTTTTAAATAATGATGATGCAACATGGTACATATGTATATGGAATGCAGCACACAAACCAATGTGCTGAAGTATAATGAAAAAACCTAGTGCAATGGAAAAAAAGATAAACTCCTCATCATCGCGAGCCCTGGCTCGGTCCCATGCTCTCTATCTCTAGTGCAATCAAGAACCTGAAGTAGAAGGGTGCTTTCCCTTATCTATACTGCATCAACATAGTATTCATGGGCCCAAAAGCATGGCCCAAATAGGGTGTGAGATAAAATCCCAGTAGGTATCCACCCGGATATTTGTCCCTGATAGTCAATGAATACAAGGAATGTAAAAGTGTAGAAAGCAGTAAACAGTAATGCATACAATAGCTACAATCTACAGTTCTAACAAACAAGGTACACAAGTAAACATCCAACAACAAGAAGGAAAAATGTATACTTCTAGGTAGCTCTCATAGCCTAACCCCTATGGTTCAACCTATTAGTACTAGCTACCCTCTAGAAGGCACACACAGTCTCATCCTTCTGGTTCAACTATGAAATTAATAAAATCTCTGAGGAAGCTCTCACCGTCAATTCCCCCTATAGTCTTGTATCGTACTAAAGGCTCTCTGGGGAAGCACTCAACGTCTCATTCCCCCTATGGCCCACATCGAGGAACTACAGACTCTCTAAGTAAGCACTCATCATCAATTCCCCCTGTGGTCGCGAATCGTATTTAAAGACACTCTGGAGAAGCCCTTACGTTAATTCTCCCATTTGGTCTATTACTCTAGGTTCTCACAGTACTGAGTTAAAATAAACATGCATAGCATGCGTACATCGTCCAAGTAAACCTCCAGTACTACTTGGATACCATTCTAAGCCTCAACAGTAAAATAAAGCCACAATTCCACTATCCTACAACTAGGCATGGCAACCGGCAATGCAAAAAAGTAAAACAAGAATGTCAAGAATCGAGATTACAATAAAACTACTCTATTCACAAAGGTAAACCTCTACTATTGCAATCAAGAAAAGCAGGAAAACAGAAGGGGAAAAATACGATACACACAATTCCCCTTTCAAGGGAATTAGTGGTAATCGCATATAATACTCATAGACATTAAAAAGAAAGGCACAAACCACATACCTTAATCCTAGGAGATCAATATATGTGAATCACAATGATTGATTCCCCTTATAACATCATAGATCTAAGAAAACACAAAAAAATCTCAACCCACGAGAACTCAGAAATGAATAGGAATCAGAAAGCAAAGCTCAAGCAGAAGTAAGATCTTACCACTGCGATTCCAAATCAACCGACCGTGCTCGAATCGGAGAATGGATAAAGATACGGGAGCCCGTCAATGATTCGGTCGTATGAGTCGTTCTCGGATAAAAAAGACCTAAAAGATGATGAATATCATGATGAGGCACGACCCTGGTGCGTTTAGTGAAAAAAGAAAAGAACACGGCGTGTAATTTTAGAGTACACAGCGTGTACTGGGTCTTTTATGTTCTCCGCCAAAATCGGCCTCCATGTCACCCCTACACACCGTGTGTGTGGCCTGGCACAACCAGCACATGTCTTCGAGCTGGAGAAGAGTACATGGCATGTACTCAGAATGCACACGGCGTGTACATCGAATATTTCTAGAAAGTTCATTTTTCTTAAATTCTCTAGAAAATGGAAAAGCGTACCTGAAATAAAGATCTGAGTTCCTACAATTTTCATATATAATTTGTTGCTAAAGTATGTATCAAGATTACTATTACCTATTAACTATTCTGTCCTTTATGATTTTATCACCTAATGTTTATTATATTAAAATTAAGCAACCACCAATAATATGATACATCATATGGGTTCATTATATTTTTTATTATATATAGTTTAATTGAAACCATGGAATCTAGATTTTGGAAAATATTGATTAGAAAAAATAGAATTGTTATTGAGATTAATGTTAAGTATTTTATAAGAAAACATACTAAAATATTGGTAATTTTTAGAATATATGGATATCCGAGAAATAAATCCATGTATGAATACAATATGTGGACATAGTTTGGCAGAATGTCATATAGTTATAATAACCAATTAAAGAGTTTGTAATTTTATATATCCACTATAATTTTGTTTCATGGTGAGTGTTCCCTAAAAATAGACCTATTTTGACACCCTAGAGGATATTTATTGGATAAATCATCTTTTATTACATTGTAAAGTATTAAAATAAATGATGACTATAAGTGACCTATCCAAGAAAAGAATTTGACAGAAAATGTGTTGACTATGAGGAACCAAATTGGATGATGACTGGAGTGAATGATATTTTGATTATACAGAATAAGTTATCTTGATATAATATTAATAACCTAAATGATAACCAACTCATGAACTCATCAAATAAGAATAATATATGTTATTCTGAGACATCTGGTGGTGGAGCTCTTGGATGAAGGACTGATTAAATTTACACCATGTCTTAAATTTGGGAAGTGACACCACTGATATGGTCTCAAAGAACTGTGAAAAATGTTTTACGTTTAGTAAATAATGGTATAGATAAATTAATTTTCAATTAAACCTAATTTTTAGATCAATTTATATTATGATCATTCCATGAATCCATTTATTTATTAATGCCTTACTTTTTGAGAATATGAGAATTATTGTAGAAAATGTTGTAATCCAAAGGATAAATCATATATGAAGAAAAAACCCACAGCAATCCAATAAATAATGTATTAGGATTGAAATTTTAATATTTTGGGATATCATAATTATAATATAAATGTTTTATATCAATGATATTATATATTTAGAATAATCCATTAGAAAATTATTATTCCACAAGAGGTCTAAACTTTTAATATGAAATGTTACTTTTAATGTTACTCGTCACTATGATAATTTTTTAGTTTTAATGTGATAATTTCTTGTTCGGATATGAAGACTATTGACATAGATGAAGTATGTGTGACTGAATTGGTTACTATTAATTTATCTATTGGGTTGATGAATAATTTATTTAGGTTATCATTACTGTATTTTATTAAATTATTGGATTTATGGATATATTCTATGAAAATATTTGATTAATGAGAAATTGTTCATATTTTGGAAGATTATTTGTTTTTGTGTAATAATTACATAGGAGTTGTGGATAACATTATGGTTTTTTATTTTAAAGATGATAATCTATTTAAAATAATAGATACTGCTTTTAATGATTCATGTGATTATATATTGAGATGATTTGAATCTTTTATTGGGTTCTAAAATGAATGCCCTTATTATAATACAAAACATTTAGTAAGTATATGATTTTATGTTATGTTCATTATGGTATTTGGGATAATAGAACCATTATATTCTTGATGGTTAAAAAATTATTCAATGACAAGGTAGAATATCAATTATATTTAAGGAGAAGATACAGATTAAATGTCAGGTTACTATCTAATTTTGATTCATGATAATTTGGTTTGAATTTCATAATATTAAGAGATTTTATTGTGATTTATCATAGTGATTAATGTTATTTTTAATGAAAATTAATTGGGATAATGTAAAATAAATATTTATGTGTAATGTTTTCTTTAACCAGAATAAATATTTAGGGAGAATTAAATTGATTTTTTAGGAATGAAATCAAAATTTATGTTATATTATTCATTAATATAGAACTTATTGAGTAAATTAAGCTATTTGGTTAATTTTTTAAAATAATCTATTAATAAACATCAATTATATTATAGAATATTTTATGTAAAATGTTTTATTTCTTAATATGTTGATAAATACATTATTATATTTTCAAATTTAATTTAATTTATTGTTAATGTTTAAATTTTTTATAAGTATCTTGTAATAATTTTCGGGAATATTTTTATTTTAGATCATAAATTAGAAAATATTTATCTTGACTAATCATCATTATAGAATATTATGAAGTTTCGATGGAAATTTATAAATGTATTAAAATATAATTATCATGTATTTATGTTGGATTTTATATTTTATAAGGTTCAAGAATTATTCAACTCTAGGAAAATAATTTTTAAGTCAAAATGATACCTGATTATTATAATTTATTATAAATTTATGGTCATTTCAATATGTTATTGATTTATTGTTTTATAGCCAAAACAATTTTCATGATCATTCACATTTTTGTGTTCCATGTTCTCTACCAATATTCATTAAAGTAATGATATCTATTTACCTCAATGACAATATAATCACATCTGACTATTATTATTTTCTTATAAACATATTTATGGTCTATATAAGATGACCTTAATAATTCTCATCCCCTCTATTAAGACAATGTTTTGTTTTAAATTTTAATGAAGTTGGATTTCAATAAAGGTATTTTTAAATATTAACCACTTGATTTTCCTGAATATGATCAAAACATTTGGCTATAATTTTTATAGTTTTTATTATTTTGACACATTTATATTTTAAAGGAACTCTTTGATTGATTGTGTATGCAATAAAAAAATACCAAGACTGCGTGAAAAAAAAATTATAATTAATAATGAAAATTATACAATATCTTGTTAAATAGATGGTATCAATAGGATTAACCATGTCATGAAATATACTTATATATACATTCAATAAATTGTTAAAATTTATTGATTCTTTCTTAGAAAATAATCATTTGATTTTCTAGCGAATAAATTTTAATCTTCAAAATATATTTTATTAATAAATCTATTTATTTTTTTAGAAACTAATATATGTAATTTTTCGCACATTTAGAATATATCTTTTAACAAATAACCCAATTTTTAATATCAAAGTCACTAATTTATCATAAAATGAAATTTTAGTATCTTTACAATTGATTTTTTTAGTTAATAGTTAAATTTTTATATTTTTCAATTACTGTCATTAATAAATCTAATTTAAAAGTTAAATTTTATTTTTTATTTGATATTGAAGTGATATATGTTACAATTTATTTTAAATTATCGTATTAATTCGATTTTAATCATCATTACTCTTGTTTTTTGTATAGTTAAATGTTTATTATATAAAATGAATTTTTAAATGGATTTTCATTGCATTTTAATAATTTATATTTAACAAATTCCTCATAATTTTAAATTTATTCTTGATAAATGAGTAACATATTTGAAATTATATGCTCCAAATTTAAAAATGGTTCCATTTTATTATTTTGTCAAAGTTAATTGTAACCAATGTAAATTTATGTCCCCTTAATAAGGGTGAATGAGTAAAATAGTGCTTAAAACAATGAGATAATGTCTTAAAATCAATAAAAAAATACTCATTTATACTATTTTACATTTATTTATTAGTCATCTCTAACCAATTCTCAAATAAATGGAAACTTATTTCCATATTATTTTTATTAAGACCTTATTATCGATTAAATTAAATTGTAATTACTGAATGTGACTCCCTTTAATTTAATATCTATAAAAAATTTAATTATGTGTAGAATGTGGGTAATCATAGATATAAATATTTATTTGAAATATAAAATTGTATTTATAACATGTTAATTTATTTATATTTTTTAGTTATTTTAATATTATCTTAAATGCTTACGCAACCATGATATCAAATTTATTATATTAATAACAGACATTTAATAAACTACTATTAAAATATTAAAAGTATATATTTTTGGTGCATTATTTTGTACCGTGATTTCCATAGATATAATTCACATTTTAGTTATTTCTGAAATTTTTAGATTGCAATTTAGTTATCAGTATTTTATTTTCAATGTAATATTATGCGATTTCTTTTTAAAATGACTTTAAATTTTTTATGAGAAAAATATTTTATAGGTTTTTCTAAAAATAATTAAAAATATTCTAAGAGGAAAATTATAGTTATTAAATTTAAAAAACATCATATCAATGATATTTATCTTCAAAATATTAAATTATATGTAAACATTCTGGATTTTATGAATGAAAATGGAATTTTGGTGTATACGATTTTTATTGTTAGTCAGGGGGTTAAATAAAACATATAAGGATTAAAATGAAACCAAAACCTATATAAATTAATTATATAAGTATATTTTGTTGTTACACTATTTTTATTATAATATTTGGACATATCTCTACATTTGGGTGGAGAATGAATGAATTATATTTTAATTATTTTACATATTCCTACTCTATTGTTTCGCTCCTTCATTAATTGACTTTCCATTCACTTAATTACCAAAATCCCATGGAACTATAAATAATTAAAAAAACATAACTATTTCTCTTATAAAATTCTATATCCAACATGTATAGGTTTTTTTAGTCTTAAAATATCATTCCAAGGATCCTTAAGAAGGAATTTAAAATATGTTTATCTATTAATAGTTAATTTCCATTTCCAACTATTTCAAATACCATACGTTTTTTGACTCTTGAAAATATTATTTATGCATACTATATAATATCACTAGTATAATAAGTATAGATAAATTTCAATATTTAAATGGATAATCCAATTTCCATCTATTTTCCAACTACTATAAAATGAAAATGACACTCTTCCTTATGTTGGTATTATCATTTCTACAAAGCGGTGTGATTTTTATTAATCACCACATTAGATGAATTATTATAATGATTTAACAGATGAAAATATATAATATTTATGAAATAATTATACTTTTCTAATTATAATATTATTTCTACCTTATTAACTTCTATGTAGTATGATAATGATAATGTCGCCCATGCATACATATAGACTTCCACCAACACAATAAAGGATGCAATAATTTTTTTATTTATATTTATATGGATGGTAATGAGGATAAGATTAATGAATGTGTATGTTATAATAATGATTCAATAATATAGTATTATTATTATTTTCATTTCATTCATTTAAACCGATAAAAAGTAAACATAATGTTTGTTCATAAATATGGCCAATTGTCTCCATGAATAGTATAAATCATTTCTATATATCTAACATCCATGGATGATTATTTATATATTTATATTTAATATATTTTGTGTTAATATCTTGGATACAATAATTAAAAATTTCATTGAATATTTTATAATATTTCGGGAATTTTTAATTTTGGTTCGGTTGATGGGTAAAATGTAAAAACTATTGGAACCATGGTTGTTCTATGCCGTAATTGGAGTTTCGTTTGTGTTTGTTGTCAATCCTCAGTGGAAGTTCCGATTTTGTTCCAGTAAAGTGATCATACAGTTCAAGTAGACAACAGTATTGAAGGTGACTCTTGAAGACATGGATTGTATGCAAAAGGCGGTTCACATAAAAAGGAAGTGGTGCACGAAATATAAGAGGCTTGCGAAAAATATGTAAGTTGGGTGCGGAAAACAGCGGGATGCGCAAAATAGTTTTTCGCGCAAATAGTGTTTCGAAATCAGATTGGTGAAAAATGGAAAAGGCATGTACTGCGCAGAAAATAAGGGATGTGCGCGAAATACTTGAGCTGGGCGTGAAAAACAGCGTGGTGCGCGAAATAGAAGAGAAAAGTTTTTCGCGCAAATAGTGTTTCAGAATCACACCGTCAAAAAATGGCTAAGGCATGGGTTGCGCGAAATATCTGGAGAGGTGGGAAAAAAACGATACCTGTGCAAAATATTACGGGCCAGATGAGAGGTTTTCCGCGACGAAGTGGATTTTGCGAGCAGGGGTCTCAGTCGCCTATAAATATGAGGTGACCCCTTCATTCAGGTTGTTGAAGACTTAGAAAAGATCCGAGGTATGATGCTCGAAAAAGGATCAAGTAAAGGGGCTTGCATGAAATATTCAGAGTGGCGTAGAAAATTTCGAGATGCACGAAAAATGAAGGGTTGCACGTAAAAATTGGGTTCTCTCATAAAATATCCAGTTTTGCGAAAAAGGGGATTTTTGGGCTAAATATTTCTCCGCGCGAAATGTAAATTTTGCGCACAATATGAAGGTTTTGCGCGCAGAGGATTGGTGTTGCGCGCAATTGTCAGTAAATTTTGTCTGCACGTTCTGGTTATCTGGTTCAGTTGTTCTGTGCATTCGAGTGCATCTATTACGGACTTAAATGCAAGGAGAGTCTCTTTCTCAGCAGAGGCAAATAATTCAATGAAAATATATTGAAAAGTCCTTCACGTCTATAAACTGAGTGGGACTTCACCAAGGGCAGTGAGCCAAGGGGAGTCAACGGGAGTGACCCAAGGGAAGCAGTGAGCTATCCATGAACCTTTGTAAAGGTAGTGTTCCTGGGACATAGTGATTGTTCCCGAACCATTGTAATCTACAACTAGTGAAGCATAGTGGATTTTGGTACGACCGACAACCTGTCGGCGTATGCTCCTTGGACGTAGCCCTTAATGGTGAACCAAGTAAAAAAGTGTTGTGTCTTCTCTCTGCATGTGAATGTCTGCATTCTAATCTTATCAATCATACAGGTTTTACAAGTTCCTACCAACGTGGGAACAAGATCATATACTTTAAAAAAAATGTTGTTACCCTAATTCACCCCTCCCCTCTCAGGGTGTCCCGGGGTCCTACAAAACCAAGATTCAAAATGAAAATACAGGAAGAAGATAATGTAAAGATCACATAACTAGATTAAATTTAAGTATAGAGGGTGTATCATTTGTATTATTGTTACTCAGATGAATGATTCCTCGAAAATTTATTTCCACGATAGATATAATTTGTCACATAGTTGGAGCTTAGTTTGGGAAAACAGTGTGGCACAATCACAAGTACAGTTTTTTTAAGGATTGTGTCTATTTAATCATGTGTGGTGGCCCAAATTACCATTAATAACTATTGAATTAAATTAATCTACATTTAATAGTTGATGCATGTTTTGTATAAACTTTTTCTTAACCATGTTAGGGTTCATGCCACTTTTTCAATAGCTCATCATGTGATATTTATTGGTTTTCAGACCAAACACATAGATAACATGGTTAGGTCCACGTAACAAGTAGTAGTTCATGTTTATTGGTATATTTTTTAAAATAATGAAACCATTCATTGTGCATATTTTAAAGGGGTTGTTTTACTATTGTAGAAGTCTGGACTTTTCTATTCTTTATTCATTTCATCACTAATTTCATCCTACAAAATCTAGTAGGGAACTCCAATGACCTCTCCAAGGATTTTATGATACACTATCATTTTTCATCATAATAAAACATTGTGAGCCTTATTAGATACATATAATAAATCTCACAATTCATCATTATTCTTAAAGTATTTTTCCTCCTCTTATGTAATGTTAATTACATGTTATCAATTCATCCCTATTTTCAACTAATTTATCTATTATTTCGATTTGTATTGTTCATCCATGAATAAAATCATAACATAGGGGGAGTGAATAATGATAATTATATGATAGTTTTTTTATATAGTTTCTCATAAATTCTCATTTCAGTTTAAATATTGGCTTTGTTCCACAGAGAAGCTTTTTTGCGTGTTACTCTTTAAATATGAAATTCAATGTTTATGACATAATTAGATTGATTCAATTATTATTTTCACTAATATTTTACATGATTCAACTCAACTCAAAACACCACTTTGTTGGTTGTGTCACTAATGTTACATGTCAAACTCATTGATGAGGATATTAAAACACATGTATAGATGTTATATGAAATTCATGATTTACAATAGTCTATATAAGTTTTAATATCCTTTAGAAAAGATGTTTAAGTTATAATTTTATGGTTCCATAAATTATATTAATCGAATGGGTATTTCAAAAATGCCCAATTTTGAAATAAACCCACCATGGAAGTTTTTAGTCTTATTTAATAAGAAGTGGATACTAAGATGGTTTTTTAAAATGAAAATTTTGAATGAAACTCCATATTTATTCATTAATTTAATATGTAATTTTAACTAACCTGTAAATCCATATTACATTAACATAATTTTTTTGATTAAGAATATGACTCCTTTAAGAATTATTGGTTTCTAAATTAAGATTTCCATTGATGATCTCATTTGTTGGCTTATTTAAATATCCACATATTAGAATATTCGTTTCCCTATTAGGAATTCCTAGGATGTTTTCATTGGTTATCTGATTTGTTAAATCCTTATCAAATACATGGATTAATTTTTACAAATTTCATTAGACGAGATCAAAGGTTAAATGAAATATAATACATCGATTTCAAACACATGTTATTGAATATACCATCATTGATGGGATAATTAAGAATATTACTTATATTACTCATGTGTGATACATGGTTCCTTAGTACCTTACATATGGGAGTCCGAAATGGAAATTATATTGTTCAATGACATGAGTGATATATGTTATCATATGTGGTATAATATGGATGGACCCAATGGGTAATTTCTTTATATCATACATTTATTGATGCGTGGGTTAATATACAAGAAAAATTTGGATAGAATCCTATGGTGGTAGGATTATATAGTATACATAGAGATATTACATTATTCCTCTTCATAAAATACTTTGGAAGGGTTTTGGAAACATTTTAAACAAAATTAATCTTCATGCCTTCTAAATTGAAAAACCACCATGGATTCAGTATATGACATAAATAGATGATAGAAATTTTTTACATTCATTATAAGAACATGTCACAGGTGAAATGTAAGAACCAATATTATTATACATGGTTTCCATGTGTTTACTCAGGGCCTTCTATGATAGTTATATTTTTATAACAATAGTGCTATTACCATGTGGATTCATTATCCTCATCCCTCAGGTCCCAGTTTGTATTACATGACTTTATATATATGTGTGTTGGTAAATATGTTAATATTTGTTTACTGCATATATATTTTTAAAAGTAAATATATATATATTTATGGTGACATATATTCACAAAATTTTTTATTTGGAAGTCATTTATTATTCCTAAATATCTCAGTTTTTTTTGGACAATTAAAAAGATAACCATTTATATTTAAAGGGGTTTATCATTTGTTTTTTAAATTGATTTATTTGACAATAAATTTTTCATAAATTGACATTAAATGTTTTTATTACAAATAGAAAAACATAGAATCATTGGTAATGTACTTTATCCTATAAGAATCGACTTTTTAAAATATTATCATTCATTTATTTAAAAACAATTGTCTTGCAATTTTATCTTACAATGTAATGTATTTTCATACAACTAAAATTATTGAGCTAATTCATGCTCAATTTCATATATTTTTATCATTACAAGAATTATTTATCTTATGAAAATGATTTTTTAATGTATTATCATAATAGAATCAAAATAATTTTGGAATTTTATGTATAAAACATTAACAATAAATTTGTATTTATCTCAAAAAATTATCTTACATACTTTTGTATTCAATTTATCCATAATTTAACATATTTAAATATTTGATTTTTTCTTACAACGCCTCTATAAAATTTATCTTACAAGAATAGTACTGTCAATTGAATATATTATAATGAATTATCTTCTATACAGAATGTATTGATTTCTTGAATATTCACATGATAATACTCATTATGTTTTTATAATATCATTAAAGGGTTAAAACATTTATGGAATGATATATTTTCATAAATCGTTATTTTTTTAGGAATATAATGAACTATATAATAATATCTCATACATCATTAAAACAGATGTTAAATAGATATTTAGAGACAAAGGATGAATACTATTAATATAATATCCTATTAACTTTTCAATGGATTATCTACACATTCATTTTTTTATCTTCAATGATATTGTTCAAAACAAAATAGCGTATATAAATAGGATATTTAGGTACTACATGGTAAAAAAACAATAAATACCCAAATATTCCCACATATCCAATGAAAAATTAAAAAATAATTCTTCTATATAGATAATAAGAAAAAAATGTGATGTGATTTAAATACTATATTTTCAATTGATGACCATCTCGAGCTAATTTATAATTGATATCTTATTTTGAGAAAAATCGTGTCTACTATAAGTTGTTTCTTATGACGGTATGCTAGAATATATCCTCATAGTTTTATACATAATATTTTTATTAAAATCATTATAAGTGTCATTTAAAGTCCATGGATGAGTATTATAAAGGTAGAACCTTGTTGAAATGTATTTTATAATTTTCATAAATAATAACTACTTTTAATCAGCTAGGAAACTCTGAAAAAGTGATATGGTAGTGAAGATATCCACATTAGTGAAGTAGTGTTCTATTGGAGTGGACTAGTGGATTATTTTCCCTCAATCCCCTGTAAATATAATATTTTTGATCTCTTTAAAATAAGATTTTATATTTTGGCTCCAAATTTTTGTTAATTAAAAATAATATTTGTAATATAGCTCTAAGAGAGTGGTTTGAATTAAAAAATATTATATTCACTCAATCGCCAACATTAATTTTTCAACATACTATTGTCTAGTATAATAATTTGTGTTAGAGGTCATTAAACATTTGTTTAGAGAAATCAAGGAATTCAATACAATGTCATGTTTTAAAATGGTGATTGTGTCTAATAATCGAAAATTTTCATAAATGTTATGATATCATTAATTTTATATAAAATTGCTTGCTTATTGGATGTCTTTTAAGACCATATATTTTAAAAACTACATTAAAAGTTTAACATTATGTAGTAAATCCATTTTAAATACAAATTACATTTCAAAAAATTGGTGATGATACAACTAAAGTATATTATGATTTGATTTATCATACGATAATCACAATAATCTATGGATCAAGACCACTTGAGTGATATAGAGTGTATCAATTTCAAAAATACAAGGATATGTGGAATAATAATTCTAATTATTATAAAGGTATAAAAAATGTAAAGTCTATTAATATGATACATTCAAACTTATGTTTGATACATACAAAATGTTTTTAGGATACTGTAATATTCATTTGAATGTATGACTCATTGATATTGTGAATAATGATTCAAATAAAGTAACACCAATTACTGAGCTGTAGATTGAATTTAATGTTATAAGTGTTTTACCATCCATGTGGAGTGGAATAAAAAACACCATTCAAAAATATTTATAGGTTTTGAATTTAAAAATTGAATATCTAATTTGAAATATTATTATGTTTGAAGATGAAATTGATATTCATGATAGTGAATATAAAATGGAAATAAAATAAAACTCTTCCTTGAAGGTTTTTATTTCCAATGATGATAAGGAGAAAAATAAATATAGATCTCTAAAACGAATAATGAATAAAATGACTAAATAAACTCTAAATCAAATCATGAAACACTAATTTTTTTTAAAAGAACAAAAAATTTTATAATAAGAGTATTATATACAGAAGAACAATTAAAATGTAAAATAATCATGGTGAAAACTCTAATTAAGGAATATTTTATGATTTTAGGAAACTAGGACTTATCAAGACAGTATATATAAAATTGAATGAGAATAAAATTTCCATCAAAATGTTATTCATGATGGTTTTATATATAATGAATCCAAGTGGTCGATGAAGGACATATGATTTTATTACGAAGATTTTATCAAATATATGTCATTACGATAAAAATATAAAGATATTGTTGAAAAGGTCAATATAATCTTTTTTGGAATATTTAGATAAGGTACAATTGTACTGCTCATATTACCGTGAGGGGGAATCGAAAAATGAAAATTTCTCATATGAATAATTAAATTAACATTATACCATTTTAAAAAATAGATATGAAAGTGTAAAACCAGAAACCAATTAATAAATTACTCATATAATAAAACATTCAATAAAGGAGATAAATGGAAATAAAATTATTAAATTTGAATGCCCTATTAGAAATGTTTTATGTGTCAAATATTGACCAAGTTAGGACAATATAAAACCTATGAAAGGTGTTTAAAAGTATTTTATATGATGCATATGTTTTAATAAAGTGGAATACTATCTAAACATAATTCATAGTCAAAATCAACTAATGTGGAAAAATATGGAATGTGAAGTAAGGTTGAAAGGACCATTTTTAAATAAATATATTTTATTCCAATTTATGAAACTAAAAAACCTCCAATATCTAATTGTTTTCAATATGTATATGAGATAAATTATGCTTATGTTTTTACTCAAAAAACATTATATTATTTGAATCTAAATATTTTTTTATTACAACAAAAATTTCAACCACATATTATAAATTTGATATATAAAACACAAAAAACATGGATCTCGAAGTCCTTTTTAGCTATAATTTATGGAACTAATAGAATTATGATTCTAAATAATATTATTGTTGGATTATTCATTACATGGTATATACCACAAGAACAATAATGTAAAAACTCTAATGTATAGTCATTTTCAATGAATATTTTTATATATTTATCAATCATTGAAAAAATATAAAAAATAGATTGAGTATATTTTTCAGTAGGATAAAATGAAAAATGATTAATTATATTTTCATTAATATTTTGAAATAAACATTCATTTCCTAGAAACAATTTTCTTTATGTTTAATTCTTGAGAAACAACCTTATAATTATATCTCAACATAGTGAGCTTGGTAATTCTATCGATTTTTAAACAATGAATTCAAATTTTTCAAAGGCATGTCAATGATGTTTAAAGAACTAAGAAACAATAATTTATATACATTATATCTTTATTTTTTTCAAAAAAAATATGAATTGTTTGAAAAATGGAACAAATGAGTGACAAATTTGGAATTTAAATCTTCAAATTTGTAATGTCCTCTCCTAGAATGTGATTTCAAAAAATAATTTTCATTGTAACATTCCTGAACCAATATTAGATCATTAGAAGCTATGAAATGAATGACAAATAGAAACGAACTAAAATTCATCTTATAAAAATATTATTGAGATTTACACATCTAGATTTCTAGATATTGTCCATATTGATTTTTTCTAACCTAAAATAACTTCTAGCATTTTTGGTAAATCATTTTTATATATTTATTTTTCCTAATTCATGATAATTAAATTAATTTAAGATGTACAACTGATGCGTGATAAATTTTTACTAATTTAAGTATGTTTGTGAAAAATTAAAAACATTCTAAAATTGTGACCCATAGAGGTGACCATTGAAGAGAAATTTTATGTCGTGGATTTAATTCATATTTATAAAATCATGGTTTTAAACACTATTGTTTTGGTCTAGAGGCACCAACACATACTGTTGTTTCTAAATATATGAATAGAACAATTTGAGAAATTGATATAATTTTTTTTGAGAATTTAAAATTCCCAATTATTTTATGGAATACTATGTTAACATATACTTTTATGTAATTAGCAATGTTAAAATATAGACTTCCTTATATGAAACATTATATGAGTTATAAAATAAAAAAACAATATTCAGTGTAATTTAATGTATTTTGATGTAACATTTAGATAATAAACACCATGTTTATTTTTGAAATTTTTTATTGAAAAGATGATGAAGCTATATTCATATGATATTATACAAATTATAATTCTTGTTGAGTTTTCAACAAAAGGAGAAGAATATTTGAATAATAAAATCATGAAATATTAATTAATGTAAACCTTTTAATCTCATAATGACTCAAAATAATGAACAGAGTGATTCTCAAAATAACAGGAGACATAATACTCTCTCAAAAAACAAAATGTAATATAACACCCCAAAATTTTATTATATGTATCTTTGTTAATAAATTTAATTTATTATATAACATATGATGTTAATAAATATATAATACAATATGATATATTAATATGATTGTTGAAATAGTATTGAGTCTATTTGAAATAGTAATGATTTCATTTTAATAAAAACCAATCCTATAAAATTATAAATAAAAACAATGTATCTCCTAAATGATAATATGATATATTTATATCGTTGAAAATATATATATTTGATTCTAAAAGGATAAATTATGTTGTGTTATTTTTTTTGAAATTTGAATTTTTATTCACAATTTTATATTTTATCTTATTTTTTAATAGAAGATTTATTTCCGTTAAATATAATAATAAATGAATATTGTATTTAATTATAATTATAAGGAAATGTTTTCAATCATAATTATTTTTTTAGTGATTCTTAAAATCAATTATAATATGAAAATCAATATTTTTCAAAATAAAAGAATATTTTAAATAAAAATTATATTACTCACATTTAAAATACTTATATTATAAAATGGAGACCATTTTTGAACTCTATATGTTGAAACATCCTGTGGGTAATTTTTAATTATTTTTTAAAAACAACTGAATTTTTTTGAAAAGTGAAATACTATAATTTATGGTATTTAACATTTTAAGAAAAATAAATAAATTTCATGTCCATTTATGAAGTAATCAGTCATTATTTTTAACATATATTCAGTTAATACTATACATAATAACACGAATAAAAACCATATACAGTCTCGAGACATAATATTAATCATATTAATAAAATAAGAAAAAAACTCATATCTACCACTATTAACACAAACCCATTATACCACTTCTAATCACGCCTTGTAATCATTGATCATTAACAAAATTCATTGAAATTACCACCCAATTACATGTACCCACTTCCAAAACATTCAATTTGTAAAAAAATTCCAAATTCAAGGGTTTTAAGGTTGTTCCCATGGAAAATATATTTCAATAGGTAAAATACTCATTCATTATCATTTAATTTCATTTAGTTTCTAATTCTATATTCACCTACACAATCAAAATATTCAATGTAAATATAGTATGATAAATTTTATAGAATATTATTTTTAAAAATGTAATTTCCCTCATTAAATCTATTCTACTATCCTTTTAATATTAAAAATTAATAAGTCACATGTGATGTGTCGTTTCACTATATACGTGCAAGATGAGTTTTCAATTTTCATTACACTCAACTAATCTATTAGAAATCCAATTTAATGTTGAAATGAAATTAATATAAATCTATTGAAAATTTTAAATTATATATAATTGGATTATATTCATAATATTAAATAAAACGATTCTAGTATGTGATGGTCATAAAGAAAACTACAATTATCTAATCATTTTTTATTAATATTTTTTCTAATGAATCACATTCATACCATATAAAAATTTTTATATGAGGTAAATTTAATATCCTAGATGTGTATTAATATAATTCCAATCCACTTATTTTTTTCCATCAAATTACCAAGAACTCCCATAATTATGCACAAAGGTACATACCATAAATCAATGAATTGAATGATCCCGGAACAATGATTTTAAATAATATAACTCACCAAGATGGAAATAAAGTATCATTCTAAAATTACTAGGAATAAAATATATGTTCATTATGTTCTTAATTAACTAAATCATCAATCTAATTTTATTATTCATATCATTATGTTCAGGAGTGGTACTCATTCAGATAGAAGGATTGGGGAATGTATTTATGAACATTTCATTAAGACATAATATGTATTTTCTACATAATAATTTGTTTGTGGTTTATCTAGTAATATTATGAGAAATTTTTTAATTTTATATTATATTTATATTAAATATCCAAATATAGTGAATCAATTTTTTGATTATGTTATACGTTGTATACAATTTTTTACTATGTTTACATTGAATGTTATTTGATTAATTGGGAAATAATATTAAATATTATAATTTACTCAATAAGTATATTCATTAATAATGAATATTTATTTAATGATTGAAATTTATTATTTCTATATTTGAGGAATTATTTCGATATGTATACATGGGTGGGAAAAATTCAAATATTTCCCATCGATTTGTCGTTAGGTCTCGTGGGACAAAACAGTTTGTGATAAACCCTTCGACTTTCATTCCATGAAGAATTAGACAGGGTTCTATCTCTATACATAAACCATTATATTAATGTTATTTATGGTATAGATTCATGTTCTAGGTTCTTAACATCATATAATTAACTATTCCTTATAATTAGTATTCAATTATAAATATTCTTGATATTTTGACAATGAAAATATCTATGAATCCAGTATAATTATTATTTGATTGATTAAATGAATTATTTGTTTTCTCAATTACTCTATATTGATTATTCTTCATTTATTATTGGTTTATGTCTCTACAATATGAATCTTTTATTGAGAATTTTAGATCACCCTTTAACAGTTATCCTTCACAAGGTTATTAAGATAAAATCATTGAAAAAGTGTCAAGTGAGAAGTATATTTCCCTTAATTATGTTTTATACATAATTCATAATATAATAATAGAACCATGTATATATCTATTTTAAAAAAAATTAAAATATGTCATGTACATGGAAGAGTGATAGCTTGTATGAATTTCATATTAATAAAATAACCAATCACTCTGGAATACTGGGGATATGGTTGTTAGATGTTTTATTATAGAACTTTTAGTAAATACATTGGGAATAAGTTGTTAAATAATCCCATGATTTTAAATAATTTCTTGTTGTCATTTTTTGAAAATAATCATTATTATTATGACCTAAATCACTGTGTTCTATTATTTAATGATGTTTCCAAAAGTAATAATGAGAATCAATACATTAGGACAATGTAGAGATTTACCAACTGAGCATGTTAACAATGTTGGTATTGGAGCTCGGAAGATCAAGACCATATTTTGAAAAACAAATACTGAGGTTTTAAAACATAACCACTCTATACCTATATTAGATTATTTCGTGCTGTTGAAGGCCTTATATTTTAGGTTAATACAAATCAAGTGATATACGAGAAATGGATCCTATCCCTTGAAATCAAATTTCTGGCAATGGGATGGGGGGAAAGAGAAAAGGAAATTATTTTTTTATATTACCTCTTGGATGATGATGATCTGTGGTCGTTATATATCTAGAATAAAATTGAGTGATGTGAAATAGAATACATGGAACAAATTTATTTAAAATAAATAATCATTTCAATATACACCCCACATGATAAATCAACTAAAATAAAGTTTAAATTATTTATATTAAGGAAAAATTAAGAATACTATGTTTCATAGTATGAGGCTACCATTATAAGAATATTCATATATTATAAAAATTAAATACATGTTTATAAAAACAACATTTTCAGTTTAATAGACGGAATTAAGAGAAGTCTCTAAAGGGAACTCGCTTTTGAATTTTTTTCATATGATGAGATCATATTAATTTCAATCAAAGCGGATATGGACATATCTATATCCTATATGTTCAATAGAAATCAATGGATGAAGAGGTATTGAATAAAAATTGAAAATGGTAATTCTTGAAATAATAATAATGGTATAAGACAATTCCCATTGTGGGTTTTTTTGAAATAATCATCCTAAGTTATTATTGAATACTATGGGAGTTTGTCATATGTGGAGATAAAAGGTTTATCGAGATAGTGAATTAAATAAGAAAAAATCAATGAAATTAAATTCATCAAATGATATGAAATGTAGAATTATTCAGTCCAATTACCAATTGAATCTTGGTAATCTACCCTAGAAGAAGAAAAGGGGAGATATCCAAGCTCATGTGATCACCACCACTATTGTATAATTACCCAATGATGTAGTGGTAGGCATGTTAATATGATTTTCATATATAGAAAATATATTATTTAAATTTGGATCATCACAGACATTTTATATCAAACAAAGTTTACAAAAAAAATTAAATATTTCAATTTGTATTTTTTTATTGTTTTTAAAAAAAACTAAGGGATGTCTCGTGGAAACAATGAAGAGTATGGAAGTCCCCATTATAGAATATATACATGATTTATATTCTGATCATATCATATTACTAATTAATGAATATGATATATTCCTTGGTATATATTTTGTTCAAAAATATGAAGAATTACTTTATTCAAAGATGAAGAAAATTATGAATTGTGAGGAAGATATAGAATTAATTATCTTTAGAGAAGAAACATCATTATTTGATTCTTATCTAGAATCACCCCTAGTATATATAATAAATTAAATTCATGAGGATGATAATAAAACATTATAAACAAGTTGAATTTATGAATTACAAATTAAAAAAATATATTGATTTATTTCCTGATGAATTATAGGGACAACCCCCAATGGGTGAAGTTGAGTTTAACATTAATTTAATCCTGGTTTATATGAAAATATATATGAATTCATTATTGAATATCCATTGTTGAATTATCAATGCTTAAGAATCATTTATTTATGATCATTAATAAAGTATTTATGCAACAATGTGTTTCTTCCTAGAGAGCCCATATTCTGTATATTAGTAAAAAATATGGAACAATGAGGTAGTGCAATGACTATAGAGAAATTAATTTTATTAAAATAAAGAACAAGGATCATCATCATAGAAATGAGAAATTATTTGATCAACATCTTGAAAAAAAATTATAGAATATTGAACGTTGTTCAATGCATCATAAATTTTTTACAATAAATTATGATATTTTAATGATTTCTATTTCGTTCTAGGTATAGAAGTTAAATGTTTACCATAATTACTTTTTTATTAACTAATTCACCTTCAGATTTCAAAATTATAATGTGAATAATATTCATGTAATATATTTATCATTTTGTAATAGAATTCATTTATTGTCTCTCAATGTATAACCAAATATATAAAGACCATGAGAATCACTTGAGGGCCATTCTTTAGAAACAAATATGGAAATAGTTATTTTTATATTGAGAATGTGTGAATACTGGATTTATGAAGTATCATTTATTTTCCATAAAATCTATAATGATGGAATCTCAACTGATCCAATAATGAAAATGATATCCAACAATTGTCTAAACTAACCACCATATCGTAGGTAGATAGTTAGACTTGTTTAGAAAATTATTATATGAATTTTTATGGAATTTTTCCATGTTGGATAATTCAATAACCATGCTCACATGTAAAGGGTTTGTGTTTATATTGATATAAATGTGCAAAATGCCTTGATGAATTGATGAGAAGATTAGTCAGTGATATGAATTTGATTCTATCATATAGAAAAGATGGGTTTATGATATAAAATGATGCATCAAAGAATAGAATGGGTTGTGTCCCTATAGAAAAAGATAGAATTGCTGTTTATGGACCAAGGCATAAGAATATTCATTAATAAACTATCAAACTCATAATCTTGAGTTAGAGTCAATAATAAATTATCTAAATATATAGAGACATTATTGTTATGGAGAAAATTGTAGGATATATATGTATCACAATAGTTTTAAATACACCATTAAAAATAAGTAACTAAATATGATAGCGATACAATGGATCTAGTTACTCTCTGAAAATTATTTCTCAATACCATTCCACATAGGAAATGAAAATAAGGTAGTAGAAGCATTAAAATAGAATGATAATGGTCTAATAACCCTAATGAGTATTGATAAGTTCATATGGTCATTATTATATTAAATATGAATGTGTAAATTATTAGGTAAAGAGAAATATAACTACATTTACAAATGATAGTGACACCATATATATTCGGAAAGTTAAAATTCACTTAATTAGATGATTAACATTTTCTATAGATAAATAAATCCATTACGGAGGGAATATTAGAAGAGATTGTGTATGAGGGTTGAAAACTGATATATTGCAAGAGGTTATGTTTTCCATTAATAATTGTTATAAATGGGGGCTATTTGATTATGATCATAGTTGAAATATACATATACACATTACTTTCCTGAGATGTATACTGATAAAAGGTCGTATTTTTTATCGGATAATTTTAGGAAGTAAATTGCTGATTATGCATAATATGACGAGTTTGAAATTATTTTAAGGTTGAGAGATTGAATCATAGAAGATTCATTCATACTCAATCTATTCATATACGGAACTAGGATGGAATTACTATGTAATTATTCACTAGATTTAAAAACCCCCATAAATAATGATACAACATCAGTTATTCTTGATTTCGTACAAAATAATTACATTTTTATTATTTAATGGATGATTTCAATATTTAGTTTCCTCAAATAATATATATTAATTATGATGTAAGAATTTGTGGTAAAAGACTATCAATTGTGACATTTCTAGATCCTAGTTTTTTTTAAAATTAGATGATTATTTATAAGGCCTTGGATATTTTGCATCATTTAGGTACTTCACATCATCCTCAAACCAATAGGTTTAATTTAAAAGTATATTAAGACATTTTAATAAATTATGGGATCATAATAACATTACTTACATTTTATGTGGGATATATATTTACCTATGGTAGATTATTCATATAATAATCATCTCCATTATTTTATTCAAATGGTTTAACATAAAGACTTATATAAAATTTGATTTCCGACTCAAAATTTTATCGATTATGTTGGTGCTATGAATATTATAGTCCCCGAACATATTGAAGATAAAATTACAAAGTAAATGACTATTTTGGATCATATTAATCAACCTAAAAGTATGAAAAAAGTTTTATGATTAACATCAATAAAATGATTTGTAGTTTCAAGTGCAGATCGGGTCTTTGTGAATTTATATTCCTGGATGGGTGTCAAAATGATTGGTAAGAATGAGAAACTACACCCCAGATACATTGGAAAATTTAAATGTCAGGAAATAATTTCAGTTGTAGCTTACATATTATAAATTCAATTAATTCCCTCAAATACTAATGATGTGTTCCACATATCATTGTTAATGATGTATAATCGAGACCATATATATATACTCACATATGATAATTTTGAACTATGACATAATTTTATTACTATGAAGGGGATGCCGATATTATTAGTACTAGAGACTATTTATTTAGACATTAGATGACTTTAATGGGAAAATGTATTTTGGAGAATATAAAGAATGAAATAATGAAAGTGGGATCTTGGGGATTTTTATAAGAAGTGCCACCACCATCTGTTTGAATGGAAATATTAATGTAAAATATCAAATGAAAAATTTTCGATGGAAGGAACAATATAACACCACATGATTTTATTGTATGTATCTTCTTATATAAATTAGCATTATTCGAAATCATATTATCTAAATCGAAATTTAATAAACTATTAAACATTATCATCATCATCAGAATAATAATCCAAACTGTAAGAGTAGTAATGTGTCCATTAGACTAATAACCTCAAAAATGAAATTATAAATAGAATTTTGGTATCCCATAAATGAAAATATATTATATGTATGTCATGTTATATTTAAATAAATTTTTTAAAAGTAATAAATTATGTGTTGGTATTTTTAGTGAAATTTAAATATTTATGTATAAGATTATATTAAATATAAAAATTTATATGAAAATTTAATTTCCTCAAATAAAATCAAAAATATTATTTTTTATTATCATTATAATATGATAATTGTAGAAGAACATATTTAATTTTTGAAGGTGTTGTAAAATTTTTTATAATATGAAAAATGATATTTTTCCAATAAATTTGGATTTTAATTGGAAATTATATTTCTCATATTTTGAAAAATTATTTTCAAAAAATTGAATCTATGTTCGAAATATAAATTCCAATGTATTTTTTTGCTAATTGTTTTTGATTTTTATGAAATTGATTACATTTTTTGAATAGTGATATACATTAATTTAAAATATTGATTATTTTAATGAAAATAAATGAATATTTTTGTCATTCATGAATTATGAACCCATTATTTACAACACAAATTAATTAATTATTGTATATATTCAATATATTTAACAATGTTTATGTTTTTGAATGAATTAAATATTAAGATGAAATAAATTAAAAAAACACCCCTCTCCTTCTCCATAAATATCACCTCCCACTACCTATTCTCCTCACTTATTCTATGTCTAAATGAATTTCTAACTTAATCACAATTACCTTTTTTACCCACTTCTCCATTTTAATGATATATTTTTCGTACGAAAAATCCAAATCCATGTGTCTTAAAGAGGTTCCCAAAAAGACTATATTCTAGAGCTAAAATACACATTCATTCTATTTTAATTTATTTTATATTATATTATTATCCTCTAATAAAATATCCAATAAATAATAGAATGGTAATTTAGATATGATATATATACATAATTTTATTTAGTTAATATAATATTAATCATCAAAACTCATCTCGACTCCTTTTAATTTTAAAAATGTAAACCTCATCTATGATCTTTAAATACCCATCCATCTTCGACGATGAGTTTATTTCATTAATTACTTCATGGATCGTCATAAAATCACTTCTATGGTTAATAAATAATTATTTATTTTGGTCTAAACATATTCAATGTTCTGGAAGATTTATATAAACATCATATTAACTAAATTGATAATGGTATGTAATGGTTGAAAAAACTGCAAACATAATCTAATCATTTTTCATTAATGTTTTATCAATTAAATCCTCATCCCACAATGTTACCAACTTTTATATAAGGACAATATAAAATCATATAAGTATAATAATATCATTCATTTACAATTTTTCTGATTTTATTCTATTTTAGTAGTACTATAATAGTTATACTCTAGGGAACTAACCATAAAAACACAAAAATAACTTTCTCAAAATAACAAAATTTAAAATTCTAACTCATTGAAAATTACATAAATATTATTCAAAATATTATAATAAAAAAAAATATATATTTATGTGTTTATTAATATATATATTAATTATTCTTAATTTATTATCCCTTATATAATCTATATTTTCATAACTCTATCAGACATAATGTAATGGACATTATCCCAATCTACAATTCATTCAGAAATACTTGGTATTGGTAATCTAATAATCTCGTTGCGGTGTATCTACCAGAAATTTTTTATAATTTTTAATTTTAAATTATTTTTATCTTAAATATACATATTACGTGCATCATGGATATTATAATTATTTAATTGGTATATATTTTTTATTATGTTCATTTTGGATTTTATTTGATTAACTGAGAAAAAATGTCAAATCCATAACTTATAATGAATATAAAAATTCGTTGATAAAGAATATTGACAACATTAATTAAATCGATCAACATAAAATTTGATAAATTATTTTTAACATCATAAATTAGTGGGTCTCGTTTATATATTAGGTTGCGATACGTTGACTAGTTTAATAAGACAACACAGTTAGTGAAAACCCCTTACATTTTAATCTAAGAAGAATAAATTTAATTTCTACTCTCAGACATAAACCCCCTTATCAAATGACCTAATTTAAGTGGATTATGTGCTAGACACATGACCTCTAATAATTATTCATTCCCATAATTAATTATTTAGTAAAAACTATTCATATTATTTTCATTATGATAACATAAATTGTTGCAATTTAATTCCCATTTTTATAATTAAATCTATTATGTTTTTTCAGTTATGAAATATTTATTAATCATTAATTATTATTGATCAATGTTTGTTTCTTATGTAACCCTTATTGGTTATTTTATCTCACCCTTTTATTGTTTCCCATCTCTAGGTTATGATGTTGAAATCTTTTAATATGTTTCGTGGAAGAAGATTATTTCCATTTGTTATGTTTTAAGTTTAATTACCAACATAATAAAACACCTATGAATGAATCTAGTACTAAAAGTATAATAAAATTATCAATCTAATGTAATGTGATCTGTTGAATGTATTCCATGGTAATAAAATAACCATCGAATCTACTATAATTGGGTTAGGTTTATTTCAAGGATGATTATATGTAACATAGTTATCTTGAACCAAACCCTATGATAGTTGATGATAGTAAACCAGAATGTGTGATACCATGATTACCAAGAAATCATAAAGGCCTTAATTTTAAAATATTTAGTTATGTATGATGAGATAAATTTATTGGAAAGGAACACAATGTGGGAGTTAGTTTATGAAAGCTATGATTTACATATTATTTTAATAAAATGGTAATTTAGAAAAACAATAAGATAAACATGGTGTAGTAACATAAAAAATAGATTATTTGTAGAATTATACAATCTAGATAATGGAATATATTATGAATATGCCTTTTCCCCAATAGCATTATTAGAAGAGATCATAATACATCTATAATATACATCCAATATAAATTAATAATTATATCTTATGGATGTTTAATTTAAAATTTTAAATGAATTTTTTGTATAAGATGATTATGTTGATAAAAACTCATTTTATTGAAGACCCCCTCTAGAAAATATTTATTAATTAAACATAATAATGTTCTGTATAGAATTAAAGAAGAACAAATAAAATATAATGAAAGAATAATCTATTTTATTTTATGAAATGTGTTTTTAGTTGGTATGGATGAACGGATTTTATTTACGAAAACAACATAAAAATAAATTTTAATATAAATATATGCTGACTGTGTTATTTTTCAGTCAAAAAATAAAAACTTTTGTAATAGTCTTCCAAAAGATATCTAAACTGAATCTGAAATGAGTTTGATAAGCATGGGAAATTAATTTATGTGTATTAATAATTACCAAAAGGATTTTTTAAATTTATAAAAATATTATAAATAAATATATTATTTTATTAAGTAAATTGGACATGAAAATATTAAGACAAATTAAACACGAATAAGGTCGAATATTAAACATGATATAGATGAGAAGGGAAAACCATTTGAAAACAAGTGATACTATGGAATCATTGTGAGCTTTTCTTACATTTCAAAATGTAGATCATATATTGTGTTTTTTGTATTTCTATATTCATTATTTAAATACTATATATTTGACAATAATTTAATTTATACTGAATTTATTTTATTTTATTCCAAATAAAATGTATCTCTTTATATAATTTATTCCAATACTGCATATTTAAATATTAATTCATATTTTTTGTTGAATATTTAAGTTGTATATTTTAGTTTTTGTTTTGGAATAGATAATAAAATCACCTCAGAAACCTTCTATTTTCTTAGTAAATATAATGTGTCTTCATTATATGAGAAACAATACTATTTAGTTTTATAAACTATGGAAACATAACATATTAGAGACAGATATTTTTTTTCACAAGTGAATTTGATAAAACGCAATATAATGGAATTTTGATTCAATTATAATTTTCAACCAATCAAATGATATAACATTAGTTCAATAAACATATAAATGAATCCAATAAACCATTATAGAAGAAAGAACATTGATCCAAGACATCATTTCTATTTATATCAGGCACAAAAATAGTATGTCTTTTTAGAATTTGTTTTTACATTAAATAAATTAGAATATATTTTATCAAAACCATTTCTCATGGATATATTTTTATTTCCTAAATCAGAATTAGCTATATTTAATTCTACATGATTTTATCATATATTATAGAGTTCTTTTGAAACTAGATAAATATTTTATTTATATTATTTTATTTTATATCTCTCATTGCAATTTAAATATATATTCACATCAATATTGGAAATTTCACCAATTTTTTTCAATATTACAATAAAAATAATTATGAGTGACAAATATATCCCTATGAAATAGATGATAGTGTGTAATTTATAAACACGATTCCATTGAAGACATTTTTACCCTCATTTCAATAATATATGATCCTCTGTAACCTAAATCTGCAATCCTCTAAAAGTCATTGAGAATAAAATAAACCAAAGGATAATATAGGGCTTACTAAAGCTGGATTAAATTCTAATGGATGGCAAGGAATATTGTATGTGGACATGATAAATATTTTACATTTATAGATTCAACAAATATGTATCTCAAATAGGCCATAAATCACAAAGGTTTGGAGTTCAGTATTAACTACAAAGAGAAATATATTTCAATAAAATATGATTTTGAGAATTATGAAACCATTTTACCATTTTGTTGATAAAAAAATCATTATTATTATAATGGGTATCCAAACACATTTTTTTATTACATCTAAATAAATTCATGTTGTTTTAAAATTCCCTTTTGAATAAACCGATGTATTAAGCAACTGTTTTGTCACTATATATGAAGTGAGCCTATCGAAAATTATGGAGTCACTATTGTGCTCAATAGAAGTTGAATAAAATAACATGAAATACTTGTAACTTAAAAGAAATGTTCTGATAATTTTTATCTAGTATACCATCGCATAATGTAATTTTGATTTCGAAAAAAGCTATACTTAATGATGTTAAATTATTTTATTTATTTATTATTGAGAATCATATAAATATATCATATTATGTAATGATATATATTTTCAATGTCCAAAATAAGTGTATTTATTTTTTTTCCTTTTTAAAAGATGTTTACTCTAGTTTTTTATAATTTTGGTCTTTGTTTAGATGACAATGCTTAAACTCATTTTATCGTAATGATGATGTTGACATAAAATATCATGTGGAAAATTTGTTTAGTAAGAATTCATCTTTAAGATAGTTTCATTATATATATTATTATGATGAAATGGAAGATGATATTTCTTTGACTGATGATGATTCATCCAATCATTAAATTTATATGGTTGTTCAGAACTATGGTATGGTATCGGTTTCGACAGAAATTCTAATACAAAAAAACAAATATAATTTATTTTTTTGATAAAAAATATTTTTTAGAGACATAGAATATTAATTGTTGTATTTAATCTAGAAGAGTAACTTCTCAAGTCATTTCACATCCTCATTCTTCAAAAAATGATGATAAATGTATATTTTTATTAAAACAAAATTTATTATAGTCCATTACATAATTTTTTAATTCTAGTAATGAAATATATAAAATATTTTAAGTGTTATACCCATTATTGAAATATGTCATTTTGAAGAGTGGATTGGATGAATTCGAATAGAATATGTTGAATATATAGTTAAAAAAATTAGTGGTGAAAAACAAGAATAATAAAATAAAAATTGTATGGTTTTAAAGAGAATATATTTAGTTGAATTATTTATATATCCCCAATTTAAGAGATGCCAAATTATGATGTAAATAAATTGTGATATGACACTATAACTATATAATTACATCAATATAATTTTATATTATTCCCAAACAATAAAAATGTTCATAAATTTGTGTAATAGATTAATATACTATATATGAGAGAGATGGTAAAGGATACCAAAAATTGATGATTTAATTAAAATAAATAATAATTTATCTGAATGGTTTAATAAGATAAATTTGGAGTCTCTTTGAAAATGCACTTTCTAAAAATGAATTTAATATTGTAATTTTTTTGGTTTTCTTAGTATTATAATATCATTCTAGCGAACCCTATATATAAGAAACAAAATCGGTGTGTGTACCATTAATATTCAATGGTGTGTCTCTAGAAACAGACATAATTAATTCTATTATTTAATCAATGGAATTTTATATCATATATGGGGATATCGTTCAATATCATAAAAGATATGTGATTTCTAATGTAAAATGTTTTTTTTACATTTAAAATTTTTTCTACTATATCAATTAATCTGTTACGAATTGAAATATGCTCCTTGTTATAATAAAAGGTACATATTATTAATTATTTTATAAATAATGTAAAGTTCGTGTTAATATATTTATTACTATTTTGAAAAGAATAGACAGGTACATAAAAAATATCTTTGAGTTTTAATAATATAATTTTTATGAACATCAAAAGTTGGTTTTATACAATTTAATGTAATTATCATATAAATAATATGTCAAAAATGAGTCTGGTGAATTTATATTACCTACTCAATTTCAATTATATTTAAAATGAAAAGATTTTATTAATGTAGATCACAATATTATTATGTCAGAATACAATTTTGATGTGTTGAAAAAATGTTGGTTTTTACACGTAGGGACATTTATAGACATTATTTTGAATCTGTTCTCATTGGATCTAGAATGGATTCACAAATTTCCTAGATTACTCAAAAATATTGAAATGGTGAGGAGAGAAAATTAATGTGAATGAAAATGTTTAAAATTAGAGGTATAATTCTAAGAGTACATCCTATTATCAATCATCATACCTCATCCTCTTAATGATTTATGGGCATGATTGGCCCTGATGATTTTCATATAATGGAAAATACATGTTTTTCATTATGATTTTTTTTCATTACCTGAACCATATTTTATGATAATCATTGTTCTTGTAGATAATGTATATATGGTGAAATCATAGTAGGAAACACTCATAATCATATCCACATATATAAAATTCACAAGTATTGATCTATTTGGAAATGGAGGATCTGTACTAATATTGAGTGATGTTTTTAGAGAGACAGATGATGATAATTTTCTTACATCCTCTATACCTTCTCGAAGGCCTCTTTCTTTAAAAATAATATATAACAAATTTCATCACATTCTAGTTTTTAAACACATTCAAAAATTGTGTTCTTAGTTTGATGGTAATTTTGAAAACATTTTAATCGTGTTTTTTACAACTCATTTTAATGATTCTATGTTAATTTTTTATGTTTTAATTCATTTTTATTACTAATTAAGACATTTTTTGATTTATTTTTGTTGAATTTATATATATATATATATATTTTAAATACTTTTATTCTATATTGTAAGGGATTATTCTCTATTTTTTTGTTTGAATTTATTTAATTATTTGATGATATATACTATTTATTAATTTTTACTACAAACTAATACAATATTAAAATTAGAATTAGCAGCATTAAATACATAGAATTGTTCATGTGAAATATTGATTATATTTTATTCACTGTTATACTTATTTTTTCTATCAAATGGTTGTAGAAAAAATTAAGAATACAAATATTTAAAAAAAAAATTCAAGGGAATCATGTGAATAATAAAAAAATTATTATTTTTTCAAATAACTATTCACATTTTTCTTCATTCTATTCAAGGAATTTACTGATAATAGAAATTAGGAGGATTGTTAGATAGAATTATTTTCTCCCTCTCAATCATAGTTTTTTTTGGTGTTTTCAGGATTCGAAAAATCCCTCTTTATTTTATTGAGTTTAAACTAATTGTTTTAGAGGAAATTTTTATTATAATCAATTTATATTAAATTGGATTTAATATATTATCCAATATCTAGAAAAAAATGAATATCTATATAAATTTATTTTATCCTTCATGAAAAAATATTTTCAAAGATTTTCATTTTTTTACTAATAAACAGAAAACTATATGTTGAATGTTTTTCTTAGTAAGTAATATGATGTAATTTAAGGATAATTATTGATATACAATGTGTTAAATGTCAGATATTTCAGATAGTGTGTTACTATATGATGTCTTTATCTTACATATAGAATAATTCAAGGATTTGACTTACCTAAAAATGTAACTCATGTTGTTCTCTTGCACGAATAGTAACATATGTGTAATATCTTATAAATAATTAAATGTTATGCATAATGTCATTATTGATTTCATAATATCTTGATAATTTGATTCATTCTATTTTTACCATAAATGGTGTTGATCAACTATGAAATGATCAATTTGTTTAAATTATGGTTTTTTAGGATTAGAAACATTAAAATAAAAGGATATATGACATCATCAAGGGAGAATATTATTCTATATTTGGAAGGAATGGAATAATACTATTAAGAGTCTATCTTATCAATTTTTTTATGGATTATCATCATGACCATTATGGTTATCTCATATACCAAATTTTAAAATCATAGAAAATTTATAAATAGAAGAGTAATCAACAATATGATAATTTCAAAGAAAATTAAAAAAACATTCACACATACTCTGATAATGGTAATGAATCTCGCATGTACATATATATGCTGACATACTAAATTTTTTTGTGATTTCAATCCTATCAGAGTAATAAATGTTTTTTAAGTGTTGATCTAGGATGTTAATCATATTTCTAGGATTCATGTTCATATAATATAAATTACATACTGAAATTGTGTACTATATTATTTCATAAAAAATTAATCAATTATTTTTATTTTTTATTAAATTTAAGGGATTGTTTTTTTAACATGGATATGTATTGTAAAGGAATAGTAGGTTTGAAATATCTCATACAATTTTTATATTTAATAAAATCATGAACACAGTTGAGAGATCCTATAAAAATTATTGTTATATTTTATAATTCCAAAATCACTGAATATCGTTTTGATGGAGTGGACTATTAGTGTTTTTCCCCAATATACAATAAATATTCTAGGATCACTATCATTCCATTATGAATTTATCTTTTTGATGCATATAATAATTATGTGAATAATATTTATACTCATACACATCTTATATAGTGGTTCAATGTATATAATATTTTATAGAAACAATTCACCACTTATTTAGTCATTATCTTTTCATTTTATGGGATTTGTTTCATTTGAAAAAGTATGTTTCAATGGACGAGTTCCTAATGAGGAACTCCGACTAAGGTGACCTAATTTATTTGCTGTAATTCCTTTATTAATACCAGCAAAATACAATATTTTATCTTCACAAAATAGATATAATTATACTCCATTGGTGGTATCTTAATCAGTTTATCTCAATCCCTATCCAAGCCTCTAATACACTAGGGAAACTGATAAATCCTTATTGTTTCAGGTTCCTGTTCAGGTATTATTAACCATGTACATGAGATCTAGGGAGAACATGACAAATATGGAGATTACGATAATCATGGAGAAAGACTATGGGGTTTTTATTTCTATTTTATATTTTTGTGTATTTTATACAATATGTATTATTCTTTTATATAGATGAATTACATGAAATGAAAAAGATATATATTTTTTGGAATTCTATTTTATCATTTATTATTATCATCAAGTGCTTCACTATTTATTTGTATTGATTATTTTGATATTGATCCAAAAGATATAGTCTCCCTTCTGTTCTAAAAAATAACCCTCTCTACTAGTTGGAATCATTTTGTTTGTGTAGAGGCATGCGTATCGCCATGTGGCAAAAAATCCATCAAATGATTATAGAGTGAGGTGGGTATATATTTTATATAGTTATACTATATAATTCCTCTTCTCGTTTATTAATATTTATGAAATGGTTGATAAAGTACTATAAAAGTATCATGAACTGGAATATATCTCATTTCTGGGAATTATCAATATGTTCTTCGAGGAAATATTGATTGGGTAGGGATAGGACTATTGTGACATTTTTTTCATCAATACATTTGATTATGATTTCAACCTAATTTATTAATGTAATTTTTTATTTGATCTCACATACTAGATTTGTTTTATACCAACCATTGCTCGATATATAATGAATGTATTTATACATGTGTCATTATAGGATCATAGTGTTTTACATTCCATTAATATTACATGTCATAAAGCATTCATTTCATTATTGTTTGATATGATTTTGATTATTCAAGGGTGATTTTTCATAATGACTATATGTGTACATTGTTAATTTTATTATTTATAATTCATTGTTATTACTATGAAATATTACTGGTTATTAATGTGTTTGTATGAACCAAAATGGTTTTTTCCTACATAGATTCATGATATATCTTTAATAAAACAGTCACAACCATTTTTATCCATTGAACATTAGTTAAATTGGATAAAAAAGTTATGTTTTAGATTAAATTAGTTAAAAAAATATTTTTTATGATATGAGTCACTTATAACTAGGGGTGGGTAAACCATATAATCCAACCATCATTTAATAAAACTTATTATCCTGAAATAAAAAACATGATGACCCAATATGCATAGCAGTTATATATTCTTAATGAATATACCATCATAAATTGAGAATGTTAATGCATCTAACTGAACAATGATATGTTCATAATATCAATCCTTTTAGGAAATGGTTTTCATTTTAAATTTTAGTGACTATGTAACCTGGGTAGGATGTCCTAAATGACTATATTCATAAATTCACAATTGGAACCATGAATGGAACATGTGAAATGTTTTTATAGGAAAATGAAACTATGGGGGTGGAAAATATTAAATAAAACCACTATTATTGGGTTTTATTTAGATGGTATAAGGATGGAATGATGATACATTATTATTTCATATTATTCATCATATTCCATGTTACATAACCCCATGGGGGTATCATTATGCAATGTGGGGTTGTTATTTATTATTCCAATAGCCACTTTTATGGGTTTCATATATATATATATATATATATATATATGGAGGCATCTTTTTAAAATAATTCCCTTCAATTAATAAAGTCATGTTATATGCTTTTAGCATATACATATATGAGGTTACAGTTAATTGAAATTCCAAATGAATCATAAATGTAATTTTCTTATGTATCATGGAATATAAATTTTCTTTCTCATAGTTCTTTTTGAGAATATAATGGATAAATAAAAAGTATTGAATTAATGTATAAAATAAATTTTATAAATATGGATGGAATTTCTTTGATATATGTAATGCATGAAAGGAATATTGATATTAATTGAATATGTTTCCTTATGATGTTATAAAGATAATGCACCATGTATATTTTTTATTCCTGACTATTATAATGAAATTTGTTATAATATTGAACTTATTATATTAATATTAAATTTATGTCAATGTTATTTTAATAAATTAATCCATAAGGAAGAATCCTTAGTTTTGAACCTTACGTAAGAGATTAGTTAAATTATTCATTGATAAATTCCTTGAATAATAATATATGTATTACTATTGATCTCCTTTGACAATATTTTATGTTGATGTAGAGGATAGAAATAGAAAACTAGTAACCCTTTTGGTGTGACATATTTTTAATGTTTAGAAAAATATCATAATAAAGAAATTACCCATCGAAATAAGTGCCCACAAAATTAATAATAATGCGGAATTCTAAGGAAGAGTTTTATAAATGATGTGACTTCGTATTAAATTTCTCACGAGTTCTCCACTAATTGATGAAACCCAACGCATTGGTATATTAGTGTTTTTTTAGTAATTCAAACCTAATTGAAGTTCATAACATCATGTAATGGACTAGTTATTTTGGTAAGACATACCAAGGGAATGTCTGATGTATAGTAAGACATGTTGAAATTAAATTTATTTGGTTATAGATTACTGTATCAGTTATAATCGTAAATAACAGTCCCATAGGATAATAAGAAACATGGTAAAATCCTTTGAATGGGATTTATTATACTTGGATGCATAGGGATCATATGTATATCGATAGTATTTGATTTTCTTCCATTATTGTGGATGTTCTAATGATATTAAACATCATAAAATTCTATACCCATCATGTTTGTTATCATTTATAGTGAACTTCATGTGCATAGTGTTAATCTTTAAATCCAGGAGATGTTACACTTAATCACGAGTTTATTCTTAATATAAAATGACATTGATGTATGGAGAAGACGAGTTATCCATGTGCTTGGTTGTGAAAATGAAACATTACTGGCTAATGTAACACCAATTATTAGTGAAATCCATTCTTATATATATTTCGTGAATGACATGAATGCTATTAGATTTTGATAGCATCATGAAAATGTACAATATAAATCTAATCTAGTGTAATTGTATATAAGTAGATAACCTCTTTTTTTGATTTCGTGATTAGTAAATTCCTATATGATACATCTATCACCCATTTATATGGTGGATGAGCATGTTTTATATGATGTGTTCTCATTCTCAATAAATGATCATTATGATAGTCAAGTTGTGGTGACCATCACATTGATCAAAGATATTTGGTCCCTACTACAGAGAAGGTTAACACCAATAAAAATTCATTTTGGAGTGGTAATATTTTATATTGAATGTCCATGACTCTAGTAGTTGATGTATCATTTACAATATAGGATACTATAAATAAAACCCAGTTATGGGATTTTGTGGAGTCTGGACACTAATCTTAGGATTTAGGTGTGTATGACACTAAAATTGTTTAACTTTTATGATACATAATGATGCCTAAAAGGGTGCATGATAAAAAACTATATAAATTGATAGGTAACCTTTTATGAAAACACTATTAAATATTTTACTATAGTGAGTGTTTTTGAAACAATAACATTGTACCTCAGCTGTGAGGGAGTTATGGTTAGTTTATGAATATACATTTCCAGGTGGAGTCGAGATCACTAATTATGTATGTTATTAGCTGTTCAACTGTTATTCTTATTTTTGGATGTACATGGTTGGTTGAAACTATATTTGTAACATTATCATTGATATGAAGATATTTTATTAAGCATTATTCTAAGGCATTGATATCTTGTTAGTGTCTTCATGGTACATATAAGAACATTTTACCCATAATGATATCATCCCGGGGTACACTAAGAGTGTTTCATATGTTTGAAAAGATAATGGAAGGAATTAACTTACTTATTAAATAGTTAAATAAACACATTAATATTTTTATTCGAGATCCTAGGTAATACTAGAGGGGTTAAATATAAAGCGTGACACTGGGATTCTCGTATTATGAAGGCGTTGTATGAACCAATGGACACCAAACAATTATCAAAATCAATTTCTAATATAGATACAATTTTTTGGCCTTTGATAATGTCTTTGATATGTGTATGTCATGCATATTTAAAAATGTATCTCTTATGAACTCCAAATAATCTATTACCATGGTACTACTTTTTGTATTTTAGTGGTTGATTCCAATGATTTCCAGAACATGCAATCTGTCTCAGATTATGTGTTTAGTGTGTGTCAATCAAAGGGGGGTGGATCAGTATTCAACCATATTTATTTCATGTAAATTAAACATAGTATAAATTTTCTGTTAGATACACCACTGGAAGTCAGTTATAGAATACAATTTTTGTTCTCATAATAAACAATATATTCCTTAGAAAATGGTCATTGAAATAATGTATTTGATGAATCATATTAGGAAGTCAATCAATTATGAAGATAGGCGACCAATATTGTATCTACATATCATTATCATGGATCATTGAATTTGGTCGGTGAGAAACCACTTCACAAAAATCAACATGATAATATGGGTTCAATGAAACATTCATCAATGGGTTTTCATTGAAACTTTAGTGAGGCCGGGCTAAATGGGGTCAATTAGGAATGACCATTTGAAAAACATATAGAAATGTTACTAAATTATCATTATGATATTGAGGAAAATATTATTGTTGAATTATTTAAGGTGTAATATACTGTGGAATGAATTGAATGTTATAATATCAAAACCATAGGTGTTATCACCTTATTTTGGATAAGGAATGAGTGGACAATGTGACCATGTCTTGAGCATGGTGGGATCAAGAAATAGTAATCTTAATGATTTAGTTTTTGATATATAGATTGAATTGTGTACTACTATGTTATTATTAATGGGATTAATTTAATCATGGAATGTGGGAATGGTGCTTATAGTTAAACATAAACACTTCATCAGGAATTACATAACCCAATAAGGTTGAGTGATGTTTCTATTATCCACCAAGAAATCAGGGATATGATATATTTTAGTGTGGGGAGATTGTATGTCCATGTGTTTTGGAGAGTTTAAAATTAAAAAAGGAATTTAGAATATTCATTTAGTGTATAAGAAAAAATTTAAACCATGAATAAAATATAAATCCATGCACTAGATCATTTAATAGTGTTGTTTTTTTGTTTGGGATTTAGGTCCCAAATGGTTTCTTGAAATTCCATCTTCATTTTTAGAGCATCAACCATTATAATAAAATTTCAACTAGATATAGCATTAGGATGTTGACTAGTTCCTGGTTAGTGAAAACCATATTCCATGACCATTATTTCAATATTATTGATGTACATTATTTGGTTGAATATATGAGGTGTACGAGATAACCATTAAATACCATGTAATAATGTTTTATTGTATCATATGGTTGGTGACCAGTTTTTTTAACTATCCACCTACCAATATGTGGGGGTGGAGAACTTGGATAGTATCCCTTTATGTAGTACTCAAATTGTTTTTAATATTCAATATATATTTCTTGTTTAGTTCCACATAAACATAAGTGGTGTAGGGTTATCCACATGGTTTGAAATTTTATTCTGACAATCCATGCTGAAAAACTATACACCTCTATTAATGTATTTATATTAAATTTTTACACATCCTGTAATTTTCTTTACATCTTCTATTTCTTCCATAAATTATTCAAATCCAGAATTCTTGATATTTCTATTTTTATCTATTATACTTAGACGTGACTTGTTCATTTTTCATTAGAATCAATGAGTATTATTCTTATTTTATATTTATTTGTATGATCTCTGTTTATATTATTTCTTACTTCATTTTAACACTCTAAATGAAATTCTAATTTGTTGTGAGATCATTTCCCCAACACTCTGTTAGTCTTCCATTTCATAATAGTCTCCAAATTAAACATTGATTTGAATCCCAGTATTGGAAAAGGGTAGAATCATACATATAATTAAGGTGGTCTATTAGTTTTCCATTAATGTGCCATTTCTTTTTAAATACTATTATTATTTTCCAAAGAATATTTTTCCATCATACCACTGTAAATGTTAAGTTAATTTTTATAACCCTAATAAGTTGAATTTAATGATAATTTTGAACTAAATTAGACTGTTGGATGTGATTCACCTCAAATAAAATAACTTGTGTATGTGTGACACTTATATAACAAAGTGTAATCATTAATATAGAAATTAAATCAAACATTTGAGTGAAATTTTAAAAGACTGTGTTAGAATTCTTGAATTGGGAATTAATTGAATTGAGTTATTTAATTTTATGTATCATGTAGGAGTTTTTTAAATTTATATTAATGTTATTATAATATAAATTATGGTCAACATTTTAAAAAAACCACTATAAAGAGTATTGTCTTATTTAAAAAAATGGAAACTGGTGGATCATTTAAAATGATAAATGGGAAAGGATCTTTGAATTTATATACGATTTTTATCATAAAATTAATACTAAAATAGATGAATTTTTTACATTAATTAAAATGATATGAGGAATTATATCACTGATTTAGCATACCTTGATTTTCCCTATAGGATTTGTGTGATAAGGTCATTGGATGGATAAATTTTATTTTATCTTATGTGAAATTTACATTCCCTATTATGAATACTATTGATTTTTTAATTGGATATATGAATTATATAAACACATATATGATTAATGGGTACCTTTAATAAAAATTCTTGGACATGCTAATTTGTTAAAGGAATTATAATATATCGTGAGTAATTCAGGGTTATTTTCATGGAACAACCTGGATTTGCTCATCATGTAGATGAATTATTTTATGAAGGAGTGATACATGGTTCCCTACTGGGTTAAAATCGATAGGGATAGGGGGAAATACATCTATACTATTAAATAAATGATACATAGGTTCCAATGTTGTATACCATGGATGAGGTAAAATAGTTAATAAATTATACCTAACCTTGTGTTATTCCTTTTTACACATATTGAATGACTTTGACATACTTATATATTGACTGGAATTTATAGTATACCTAATGTGATACATTAGTTCCTTTTTAAAGAACACATAATATGGTCTTAGGATAAATTTTATATTAAATAAATGTATTTGTCTTCCAAGACGATGATAACATAAGAATTTAGTCAATTCCTTATATACTTGATCTCCAAATTATAAATCATTTATATGAACATGTTACATGTCCATTATAAGATCACTTATGATGTCACATCGATGTTGTTGGTTTACCCTGGTTTCTCTCAACCAGTTACACTTCAATGACACATAAGCTGTTTCTAAGTGGATTTCATGGCCTCATGACTCAGCTCCCAGATATTATTACACAGACACACACACACATATATATATATTATGTATATATAAGCATACATACATACATATATATACATATATTTACATAGTGGCATTTATTCTGACCCGTATAGCTTATGCTGAAGTTGGTAGTATCTATCGTGTATCCCATGTAGAACTATTACCTAGGTGATATATTTTATATAAAATTATTCATTGATTATTTACATCAAAATACAATATTTATATTCACATATTTTTTATAATTATATGATATTAGTGGATTTTATATTACACCCTATGCAGATCAACATTTCACTCGTGAACATGAAAAATCATTCATGTTACATGTTTTGTTCCATGGATTATAACACTAATTGATGGAAACTGGGAGAATATTTAAAATCATTATTTTTTAATTTCAAAAATATACACTTTGAGGGATTTAGGAATAGGGCATGACATCAAACACCAGTGGGAAACATATCCAAAATTAATTCAGTCCCCATTGAGAAAATTTAAAATGAGTATCATCATTGTAGGAATCATTGGTACAATGTAAGATCCCTAAAATCGTGCACCCACTTCAATTAAGTAGCCCATTGAAATCACTCAATGCCATATTCATCACCTGTTATCATCATCCGAAAATTTAAAACCACTACGAAAACCATCATTGTAACCCTCAATTCTAGAGTCACCACATCGTAGCTGAGAAAACCCCCATTGTCATCATCAACCATCATCATTGGGGCTGGGAAATGGGGCACATAATCATGAGATCCACCAATTAGTATCACTGTATTCATATCACCTCCATAAAACTCAATAATCAACACCATAAAACAATCATAAAAGAACCTAAAATCCATCTGAACAATATATTGTGGGCTTGTCTGCCTCCCGGAGACCCTACACCACTCGATCCCCACATCCCAAAACTTCTGGGAAGACCTGTGCACTAGACAAATATTGAAACAAGCGTAGTACTAGGAAGTCAGAGATGGGATGAAAAAATGGGTACCTCAGTAGGGGACCAAGCCAGAAACCACAACATTTCTTCAAAACTGAGATCCACTAGTAGACAAACAAAATCGAGCCCAAACAACAACACCAAACCATAACTCGAACTGTATCTTCCAAAAAAAGAGTGATCGAAATAGATTATGAACTAAACAACACTAAAAACTAATAATTGAGATCGACATCCTCTAAATAGTATATCACAAATTCATGGGGGAAAATAGCAAACCATTATCATTGCATGAAAAATAGAACTCAAGAAATCAGTCAAAATAGTATCTGACATCATAGGGGGAAGCTGAAGACAACACAATAGTTCAAGGAATGTCATCGACCTCGGAACATTGTATCCAAAAAAATATTTTAACCCCCAACTCCTTATATGACTTGGAGTGTCACGATGGAATCCGGGGTCAGCTCCATTGATTGGGTGGACAAGGGATTTGGATGTGAATAATTCATCGTGACCACCACCCTCCATCATGTGAGAATAAATTGTCAAAATGAAAAACGCAGAGCACAAGTGACAATTCAAGACCGTTGATATAAATGAGTAAAAAATTGATGGAAACGAGTGGAAATGAGGGAGGATGATGGGAATACACGAATGTATTCATCCCCTAACAAACATGTTGCATAATTCTGAGCCTTCTCTAGGGAACCTCCTAGGATTTTTCATTGATATTTAGTCAAATATTGTTTATTTTTATGTATTACCTTTATTATTTCTCCATCATTCATATAATAGTATAAAATGTATAAGAATAGATGTATTTAAAACATTAGAATTTTTATCAGTTATTATTATTTACTTTTATATTTACAATTTACTGGATTCAACAAGTTTGATACTAATCCGCATGATATAATCTCCAAAATATACATTCATTATACCCTCAAGGCATGTTAGTATCCTTTATAAAATAGGAAAGCATTATTGAAGAATAGTGATGATTTCTCCGGATATTGATTATATATTGATCCAAATCTAAACATTACAGTGGAAAATATAATGTTTTTGGAACCATGATCATGATATAAGGTCTATAAATGCAAAATTGAAAATCACATAAACCAAGATTAAATAAAATAAAATGTATTTTTTAAAATGAGATTTCTAATAAATTATGTTTTGAATATTATAAGTTCAAAATTTATTATATTATAATATTTATAATTGATTATTTAATGATTTAAAATGATATTCCATTTACTATATGTTATGTTAAAATTATATAACGGGGATTTCAGACCAATGATATGTGTTTATCATATCACTTTTGTTTAAATGATAAATATTCCATTTTTGCCACTTTTTTCATCAATGTTTTGTAAATACTACCCATTGATATGGATATCATTATAAAATATATATTAATGGAATTTAATTATTAATTTCATTTTAATTAATTCATGGGTTTTAAGTCTCAAACGTTACTAATGTGGTAAGGTATTATTTCACAATATCATAATTATACATGATTGTTTATGTGTAAGTTACTTCAATGAAATTTATATTATATTTTTTTCTGAAATGAATTCTATCTTCATTTATAAAATATATATCTATTAAATAAAAGTCTTCCAATCATTTTCCTCTCATTATGTATTCGTGATACTAAAATAATGATTTTATTGAGGATAAACATTGTTTTTCCACTCAGTCAAGAATATTATTCATTGAGGAAATGATTTTCATTAATATATATTAAATACTTTTATCACAATTTTCAACGAATTTATTAACGATATATTTTTCCGATTTTTGAATTTTATGAAATTGTTTAATTGCATTTTACATAACATATCTATAGTTATTTAAATTTTATATTTTAAAAAATATGATATTAATATTAGTTTTAACATAAAAATAAATGAATTAAATATCATTCAATAATTTCCACCCAACTATTTGAAGCAATCCTTATAATTTTCAATGTGTTTTTAAAAACACTATCATCAACATTTAAGAAATTATTTTTTATTTTGAAAATTTTACTTTTAATTGTGAATTTTAGTCAAAAATAATATTGTGGTATTTATATAAGTGATTTCAATTATTTCAACAACCAGTGGTAATTTTTATAAAATAATTAAGATATAATATACTATTACCATAAAATATACATCAATAGAAGGTTTTTGGTATGTTTGATTGGATTTTGTATTAACATTTTGATTTTTGATTTTTCACTAGGTAAAGTTATTAATTCTATCAAATTTTGATTATGTTATATTGTTTGTTCATATGAAAAATTTATTGGATTTATTATGTTATTGGTGGTCCTAGAATTAGATATACCGTATATATATCGGTATGTCTCATGAGTTAAAAATTGTTCAGTATTTGGATGAGGCCTTTAAAATTTATGTAAATGGCATGAGAACATAAATGTAATTTAATGATTTTTTAAATTATGTCTTCCATCATTATGATATCTCTTATTGATTTCGATGTGAATTTTTGGAAAATGTTTGAATCCTATGGATATGTTTCATGATCATGTGATTTGTTATATGAATGATTTTTATGATCACGTATCCATACAATATTGTGCTTCATCAACATATTATAAATTAAATATAATGTTTTTTATGTTATTCCCATTTCCATAGTGATTATACCCTATTAATTATAGAGTAGATTCTATTTATTTAATTCCCTTAATTAAAAATTTATCCCACACATTATTTTCATCATATATACACGATAAAATGAAGGAATTATTGAATGAGTTTAGGGATGATGAATATTTACCTTCAATATGTTATATTTTATGTTTCCAAATGTTATATAATATTGAATTATGTATCTTTTATCCCAATACTAGTAATTTATTTGATCATTTTCAATGTTATTTCATGTATCTTGTACTAATATAATAATGTAACCATATATTGTGGTTTAATGAGTTGGGATCATTACATTTATTATGGGTTAAGAATATTAATTCATATACCACATATAGGTGTTGACATTAGTCATTTATTATACAAAAAATATCATTGGATTAATTTGGGTTTTTTTACTCATGGGTTAATGTGATCGTCATTGTGTAGAGGTTTTAGGATAGTTAATGACATGATCTCATAATACATATAATCATATTTTTGTAATAATAATTCATAATGATCAATAACATGGGATGATAAAACAATGTAATGTAGTAGAGTAGAGAATATAGAACAAGATATTAGTTTCAAATGATACTTTTCATGCAAATTTGGATAGATGGATGTTGGAGAATGAAGAAAACAAACATAGTTGTTAGATAAAGTTTTCATTGATACCATTATGGAGTGGGTCATCATCTTTTTGTTTTCAAGGAGCATAGATGTGATTTCCTTGATCTAGGTGTGATCCAACATATAAGAGAGTTAGGAATACAGAAAAAGTGGAATCTATAGTAATTTTTTCAAGTGACAACATAGTGATTTGGATAGTATTGCTATGTTTTACCTTTGAATATTAGTTAGGGTATTTAATGGAACCTATATTTATAGTATAAAAATTATTAATATTTTTTTTCTTGGTGATGGAGGTGATACCTAGTACTGTGGGGAGTGTGTTATGATGAGTGAATATCTATATTAATTATAGGTATCATGTAGTTTTGATTTAGCTAAACAAAAAATGATCCATAAAAATAGTTTGCGTCAACATGGGGAATCATTGAAATCTAGTGATACACTATGTTAATGTTAGGATTAATTATATTATGGTTTCTAGATATGAAATTATGTTATAAGTGGTTTGAACATATACAAGTTGGGATATGAGGCCTGGTTATAATTTTGGAGGATATAGGATTCTAGGTGATGTGAGATGATTATAATTGATGACTAAGGGGTACATGTTGTTAGGTGGTGCTAGAATGATTATTTCTAATAATCATGTTTGATACCATCATCATCAAAGGTATTTTGGATTGGGTGAGGATACAAATATGAATTTGATGGTAGATGTAATGTATTTGTATGTATTAGTTTATAGTCACGATGACTACTGAAGAGAATGATTCTTCCAACATTGTCATAGTTATTATGGGTGATGTTAGTTGAATAGAAGGGATTTTCTAACTATGGGTCTGTGTGATGCCTTTGATAGCTCAAGGATATAACAGCCCACTATGGAAATGTTGTAATGTATTGGATCAGTAGGGTCAATTAGTAGAGTCATATCACATATCATGCTTGGGATTACAGACATTGTAGATATGTTAAATGTGTTTATATTGGCCAGGAACCAAGACACGGGTGTCAGACCTAGTTCAGTGGTAGATTTTATGTAAGAATATATTTTTTTAATGTAGCACTAGTCTCTAGGATGGAATTAATTTTTGGGAATGTGTTTCTAAAAAAGGGAGTCATGAACTATTTTCTAATGAATTTATATATTGTTTTGGCTGGTAATAGATTGTATGAAATATAGAAAAATCATGTGTCTAAGGGAAACTATATATAATAGTAATAGTATGTGATATATGAAATTTAGTTGTTTCTGTATAATAAGTATCTGATGTGATGTTACGGAAAATAGTAATTCAATGATTGGAGGGATGAAATGTAATGATACCTAAATGATGTGTAAGGGTAAACTAATTTATTTGTTTGTGAAAATGTATAATGTCCCTCTATATGTAAAATTATCCATGTTTGTAATAGTATATGAATGTGTATATTTTTCATTACTACAAGTGATCATGTGGTGAGAAATTATCTATGTTTAGGGAGTAACAAAGGTTACAAAAGATTAAAAAGTTTTTATAAAAAAATTATAATAGGTTGATGTGGAAAATTGGTTTGAATGGGAAACCTCAATGATATATAATCATAATCATTATAAAACAAATATGGTTCATTCACTTATTTGAATGTCATTATTTGAGCAACCTTGTGAAACATAAACATAATTTTGTGATATATAAATTTATCCTTTTTATACATAAATGTCAAAAAATATATAAATGTCAAAAATAGTATTGTATTTCAATTACTTAGGGTTATTTATCGGGAGATACATAATATGTCTACTCATAATTGTTCTGATAATAATGATAATTTTGTATATCAAATGTTGAGTAAGAGTATTTATGTCATCATTAATTATAAAATATTTCATATTATTTATCCTTGGAAAAAATTGATAAAAAATGGTGATTTTTGATATTTCAATCAGAATACAGTAAATATTATATACATTGTTATCTCATACACATCCCCATATCGAATTGAGTTTTTAACCAATTCAATATTGATCATTGAATTATTTGATTTACAGATTAGTTTTTGAAGGGATTGATTTTCTGTATTTTTGATTACTATTTTCATTAATTTATTATTTGTTTTCATCTAGTAATGAAATAAACATTGATGTTTTCATATAATATAATTTGATTATCCATCATTCCCATAGGCTAGAGTTTTGTAATTGGTAGTGTCCTATGACATCCAAGCAGGTGGTTCTTTATTATAATGTTGTTTTAAATTTATTACAAACTGGGTATTACTATGGTGATGTTATGGTTTTGTGTGTGTTTGTGTGTGATAATAAAACAACACGAGGATTACATTTGTCATAATAGACACCTAAGGGTTTTCTCTTATAGAAAATGATGAGTTTTATAGAATATTATTAGTTGGTTTGATAGATGGGTTTTTACTAACTTCATGTTTAGTGGATAGTGATTCCTAGGATATGATGACTGGTGTGGTTTATTGAGATGATGAAGGGATGGTATTTTTCATTATCATGGGGGTCATATATGTTCAATGAGGTGTTGACTTAGGATATGGATGATGTAAATTTCTATTAATATATATATATATATATTCTGTCATATTTTTCATATAACATAAATTCCATCCACTACATTTTTATTATTATTATAATTATATATTTCAATATGTTATAGAATCCTAAATATCCCTTATTAGTCCCTCACTATTGGATGGAAACCATCAATATTTGAGGAGGCTCAGTAATAGTTTATTGAAATACAATTTTTAGTAATATATATTAATCTGCTGAAGATGTTACATATATACTATATTTCATTTTCACCTTGATGCTAATTTGTGGGATATAAGAAATTGACAAAGTGTAGTTGTGTGAGATTTCTTTTTCTGATTCTTTCTTATGGCCCTCTTGTGTAGAAGTCACATACTAGTCATATAAGCCAACTCAATAGGTGATTTTATAATGATGATATATAATATCAATGAATTTTCGATATAATATTTGATGGAATCATATTTTTAAGTAATTTAAAAAATATATGATTTTTATATCAATCATTTATCTTAATCCATATAGTGACATGTATTCCAATAGCAATTAATTCATATTTTCTTGATTGGGAACTATATTTGTGTCAATACCCAATTTCTAATACAATGAATGATTATAGGCATTATTTTTTAATAGGCGCTATTTTTTACATTTAATTATTTGAGATATTTCAACTTATATATTTTCTGCTGGGAACTGAGATGGCGTGCCATACTTTGTCCCAGTGAGACCCTAATTAATTTTATAAAATTATTTAATTTAATTTATATTTTAAAAGAAGTATTTCATAAATAAAATTGGATAAATATGAAAAAGAATCTCAAATTATAAATCAATGATCACAGTTGAGTTTGGAACGAGATTTTTACCTTAGATGCAAACTAAACTACGTTGACGTGGTGAGTTCATATAAATAAACAAATTTGTGGAACACTAAATGGATTAATAAAATCCATAAATTAATTAATTAATTAATATAACTGATATATAATTAACATATCAATAATCCATCATAATAATTTCCTTATTTTTCCCTCTTCTGCATAGGATATTTGAGTGTGTTTTCTTTATCTTTCCATTAGAAAATTGTGATCTAGAAAGGATGAGATGTTGGATCCAAGAATATCATGATTCATTGACCCAAAATAACCCTCTGAATCATTACTGATAACATTATTCATTGAATAAAAATCGAATATATAGGAATAACACATAAATTCATGGTTTATTCCCCACATATCAGATATCATTGTTTATTTTGATTAATTATCAATTAAATTTTTTTTCATATATGTTTTCCCAATTTATTTTCTATAAAATATTAACAAACAAAAGTTGTTTTCTCCGATTTTCCTATGGTATTACACAACCTCTTGTTGGTATTCATTTCCACAAAAAATGGATAAATTGATAGGAATTTATTTTGAAGATCGAGCGTGATCTGACCCTTAAATTATTGGAGGATTCACTTATTATAAATGAATATAGGATTTGGGGATAATTCAAGTAGATATATTAGATATAGATGATGAATTAATTGGAATTGTTATTTGGGAATGAATTTCTAATGAAGTATGATGTATGGTTCTTGTGGATATTTTAATAGTATCAACATGTACATTTTTCTAGCCACTATATGGTCTAAAAATTGAACAATGTATTCCCCCTTTGATTTTGGTTAAAAAAGAGGCATTATTAAATGTGGTGGAGTTTAATCTGGATATGTAGGAACATATCTGGATTTATAGAAAAATCAAGAATAAATTTAATGTAGTATGATGAACAGATTATGTGTAATTCCTTGAGTATAGAGGATAGGATTTCATGAATTTTTATTTATCAAACAACATATTGGATACCCACTCACCATGTGAACCTTGGGATGGTGACTCTGAATTTCTCTACAATAGTTCAAATGAATAGTCATATCTATGAACACTCTATGATCAAAAGTATATGGACATGGGCATGATGCATGAACTAGGGTAAAAAGAACAAGTAGGACATCTGGTCACTACGACATGTTGTTGGGTCAACATTCACATTGTGTATGGATACATGTCCTATGAGATGTGTACCATTGGGGACACAACCATGTAATGGATCTAGAACACATGTCATATCGGTTCACTCACATGTTTTATACAACATCTTTCAACCTGAAGAAACCTAAAACTCTAATATGATTTTATTTTAGTCTAATATTTTTCCTTCGCAATAGCATATCACATGTGTTTTCCCCATCAAACTGGGTTGTGGCCTACACATGGTAAATTGATATAAAATTTATTATTTTTCATAAATGACACATATTTGTGATATGCATGACAACAATAGTGATCTGGATTCATCATTATATTTGAACCACATAACACACTATGGTGTAGTCATCTATATATTTCCTCTGTTAAAACCCCAATCTAGTAGGTTAAATATCATCTTTTTATAGATTGGTCCCCCCTATGGAATTTTTGTTTGGGTCCCCAATCCACTAATCAATATCTCCTATATTATTTGGGTTCATATCCTTTATATTACACCTGGTACCCACCTATGGAACTGCGGTGAGGGTCCCCAATCCTTCTTGTGAAACCCCTTATGGCCTTATATATTAGTTCTTCTATTTATTTAGTGGTACCCTTGACAGATTAGGCAAATTTATCAATATTTGTAGAGTTATAGCCCATTATCATATTGGACATAACCCCTACGAACATTCATATCACCCACAAGGTAATTAGTGTGGGAATCCTTTAACCACCATGTTGTACCCCCAATAAGACAAATAATATGTCCTCTTTACTCTATGTAAAACCCCATGATAGAGAATGAATTGGGTCATATTCATGGAGATAGTTCCCCCTCAACTATGGGCCACAATGGTGATGTGTGGGATCAATATAAGATAATTATTTTAATTGTCTTGTGAGATGTTGGGGATGGTAGATTGATTTCTACAACATTTGGCACTCATTATCTAGTAGGGATATGGGGAAAGCATCCTCTTATTTCTTGTTTTGGTTTATTTGGATTGAGAATAAATTTTCAAATATATTTCTATATACAAGTTGTTTTATTTTTAGTATTTTTCCTTTGGTGGATATAGCTAGGTGTTGGAACCACTTTGTGTATAATGTTGTATTTGTTGTCAATAGGTTTCAATGAAGATCAAAAAGAAGGAGATCAAGAGCTAATCCAATCAAACGGAGGAATGGATGATCAAAATGAAGGAGATCATGAAGTACTGTGATGAAGTGGAGGAAGGGTAATTCAGACAATTTTTGTACTGATCATAAATTCAAAGAACATGTGTCAAAGGTGATACAATGTTTACAACAATGAAGAATGTGAGGATTAATCCATTTGAGTATGATTAAAGAACAATGGGGTTTTTGAATGAAGAACATGAAATTACTCACGATTTCATGAAAACAATGCAAGAGACTTCTTGACGAATTGAATCATATGGTTTGCATGAAGTAGATCATGACAGTTGATTAAGAAAACAATGTGAAAATGAATGAAATTATAATATGGTCAAGCGGGGATTGCAATTCATAGATAGCCATGCACATCACATTGTCATAGAATATGATGATGCTATCATTATGCCTTCAAAGAATACAAATCACAATAGTATAAATTCTGATAAAAGCTGAACAGTTGCTGAAGGATATAGATAACCAAGAAGAATTTCTTTTGTGGTAATTGTGCTTGTTAACAAAGAAAACAAACGACATACAATGTTTTTGAAAAAAGAGATTCCATGGTGGTATGTCGAGTTCAAGGACTGTGGATAACGATCCATGTTTTATTCATGAATCATTGAAAAATGAAGAAAAGTGGTTTTGGAAAAGTGACTTGTGCATCTTGTACTTGAAGGAGAAGAATCTTGCATGCCATATGTTTTTTAAGGTCAGAACATGGAAAAATGGAAAAGGAAAGAGGGTCGCGCAAGGGTTGGGTTGGTCGCGCAAGTGGAATGCGTGCCGTGAAGAGGCTTGCACGCCTGTGCTTAGAAGGATTGGAAACTTGCGTGCCAATTTCATTTCAAGATCAAAACTTCAAAATATGGAAATGGTTGTAAGGTCGCATATGTATTGGTGTGTTCGCGCAAGTGAGTTGTGTGGCAGAGGCTAGGGGAGATGATATGCGTGCCGAGACTTACACGCCGAGGGGTGACTTGGGCGCCGCTGCGCAGGCTGACCAAATGCCTATAAATACTGGACCACCCCTTCTCATTTTCTATAGAGTTCAAGACATAGATATTGTTCAGGCTCTCGTCGTGAAGGTGATTGATCCGCGCAAGTGGTAGTTGGGTCGTGCAAGTAGAGGTTGTGGGTCGGTTGTTGGCTGCGCGCCCAAGGTTGTTTGGGAGAGAAATGAAGTGGGCCACACAAGTTTGTAGTTGGAAAAGGAAGCATCACAAAGGTTCTTTCCTGACACATGCACACCGGTTTGGACTTGCAAACTGAAAAATTTTGCGTCGTATTGGGACTTGCGTGCCGAGCTTGGATAAAAGAACCAGGTGCTGTTGGAGTAGGCCCGTCCTTTTAGAGATGAATGAAAGCTGAAAGATTTATCTATACCTTCAGTGCAACAGATGATGTATTCATTTTCAAAGATGAAAGATCAATGAACAATCTTTTTTTTTGAATATAAGTGGTACCACACACACATGACTGGTGTTTGACATCCTCATTGTGCTTTGTGAAGAGAAGAAGAACGGTTTGTGCCACTAAACTAAGATCTTCACAGAAAGAGGGGAATATATCAATACACCCAGGTGTTAGTATTGAGAATCAATGGAAGAGAAGATGAAGATATAGTGCATTCAGTTATTGCACTAAAGAAGAAGGTTAAATAAAAAAGTGGATCAAATCAGGACTCTGATGAAAGCAAAGTCTCATGCTAAACAGGAGACATTGACTTCAATGAAAATCTATTGATGAGACCTTCACGTCTATAAATTGAGCAGGAAATTACCAAATATAGTGAGCCAGGGGGAGTCAACTGGAGTGACCCGAGGGATGCAGTGAGCTATCCCTGAACTTTTTGTAAAGGCAGTGAGCCTGGGACAGAGTGACTGTTCCCGAACCATCACAATCCACAACTAGTGAATATTAGTGGAATTTGGTACGACCGAAAACATGTCGGCATATGCTCCGTATATGTAGACCTTAGTGGTGAACCAAGTAAAATTGTTGTGTTATCTCTTTGCATGTGAATGTTTCATTTTTGATCATATCTATCATATAGGTTTAGGTAGTTTCTTCCAACGTGGGAACAAGATCCACAACATTAAGAATGAAAAAGATGACACCCTGATTCACCTCTCCCCTTTCAGGGTTTCCCAGGGACCTACAAGTGGTATCTGAGTTAATGGTTAATGTATGTTGGATATTCTCCAGTAATTCTATTCAGAAGAGTATTTGAGTTTCTTTCCTAAAGTCAACAATGAAGACTCGTCTTGATGAAGATTCAATCATTTCTAAGCAGAAGTCTACATCTAGCAAGACCATGACAAACAGGTAAAAGAAAGAGAAGAAGCATCTAAATAAGTCCCACATATCAAAAGAATATTTAGTGTCTTATTCTCCATTACATTCCATTAAATAAGAAATATCAACCTTGGAAAGTATCAAGAAGGTGGCTCATAATTCTTCCAGAGGAAAGGATGAAATTCATAATTCAAGCTTCCAGGAAAAACTCAAAACATATATTCATGATATTCCTGAAGAAATGGTTGCTATTATTTGTTTCCTATTCCAATCTATGCGGGTTGAGATCAATCTATTAGAAAGGAAAGCTTACAATATAGAAAAGGGGTTGGAATGGAATGTTATGGAATGTATGAAGCTCACCAAATAGGTGAAATACTTTGATGAAAAAAATGAAGTCAATAAGATTCTAAAAGAAAGGATCCAAGCATTGAATATGAGCTGAAGAAGAGCAATGAAGTCAAGAGTTTTTGTTTGGAAGAAACTTCCATGAAATTCAGGGAACTTGACTCTTTGTTACAAAACAATGTTAAGATACATGAAGATGAGGTTGAAAGATTGAAGAAGGCCTGTGAAGAGAAAATTATTATGTTTGAAGATCAAAAGATCATCATCAATATTGAGGGTAAAAAATTGGAAGCCCAGTTGACCAAAATTGAGAATAAACATATTGATACCTCAGAAAAGAATGAAATGACTGATGCTTGTACTCAATGTTCATTGGAGGAATCTAAATCTGAAATACCTTCAACATGTGACAAGAAGATTATGACAACATTTGATTATCCACATCCATAATTAGTTTATGTTGGTACTCAATGCTAACTGGAGGATTCTATTTTCTAAAGACATCCAACATGTGATAAGAAGACCATGACTTCACTCATTGATCTATCATAAGCAACTGAGAAAGTGAAGGTACCATCCAAACCATCTTGTACACATGTTTTTAAATACACTCCTACAATCATTGCAGGTTAGAAGAAATTTTCTAAACAAGTATGGATGAGGAAAGGTGAGAAGAAGAAACCTTCCACAATGGATAGGGTTGATGAGAATAAAATGGAGGAAGTTGGTTCCTCAAATAAGGCACAAAAGATTAAGAGGAAGGCCCAACAACCTCATACAGAAGATACAAAGAAGAAAAGATTTGTGGTTCAATGATGGTGCTGCAACAAATTTGGGCATTGTGCACTGTATTTTTGGTACAATACCTTTAATGAAAAATCACATAGAAAGACTATACCAAAGGTAAGAAATCCAGAGAAGAAGAAGCAACATCAGCAGGTCCAGAAGCATCTGTTTACAGCAAACAGTTTTGGAATGATTGATAACATCTGTGATGAATGCAACGAAAGTGGTCACAGGGTAGGTACATGCTCATTTCAACATGATTTCACAGTTGATAAGAAAATAATACCTTTGATGTTGTCTAAGTATGATGCAATTACCTTGGGTAAAAACCATAAGAATGGTATGAGAACACATTTCTCCAATAATATATCATGTAGGGAAGCTGGGAAGACCAAGGATTTTAGATCCATGAAATTAAAGGGTCATTCATCCAAAAGTAACACTAAGTGTGACTAAACTCAGATGAACCCATGTGGAAGACCAAGAGTAGCTGCAATAGTTCCAAATGACATATTGGTCATCTGGCCCGAAGATTTGAAAATAATTAAGAAACATGAAGATGAAAAGGCCAAGGCTGGTGACAAAGGAAAATAATATATTTCACATGATGAAGACCCAGTGCATGAGAGATTGCAAACCATGAGAAACACACGTGTCAAAGTAGTTCTGTGTGAGAGATTCAAGAAATCTGGTCACATTTCAAAAGGATTCCTAACCATAATACCAGAGCAAGAAGCATTCCTTAAGAGGAGTAAAAATGTATCATTCATGATGGCTGTTAAGTAGAACAATTCCCCACACAAAGTAGAAGAGAATGTGAAGAAATGCATGCCACATCAGCAGATGCTAGAAAATATGATCAAATGTGCAGGCATAAAGACTGGAGTGAAAAGGGGAACATGGTTGAGAAAACATCCTCAACCATACATATCATATTGATGAAGCAAGGAGGAACCACTTTATTCCATTGTTCATTTTTTGTATTGTATTTGTTCTAATAATTCAGTGAATTGACGGTGAATCATGCTCTTAGGGGGAGAACCTGAGAATTAGTGAATGTTGTCAACTCTTGATAGCCAAGCTAAAGAAGTTTACATCCGTAGTAGATTTTTCAATTCATATTCAAATATTAAGATGATTAAGGATCACCCTTGATGAAGATAATGAGAAGTGTTTCCCTTGAGGGGGAGAAAAATTAAGAAGTTTCAAAAACCAATGTTTCAATCAATATCAACTCTAGATAGACTCAAATGTATTTACTCTATGAATTTCTTGAATAATATGTCAATGGATAAGGTATGGAATTTCTTAAATAACTATCCCTTGGTTACTCATATCAAAGATCATTCTATAAAGGGGGATCAACTTAATTGATTAGTGACATAAGAATAATGAATTTTCCCCAAGGTCACTTATCCTACCGATGGCACTTGAATGTTTTTGATCATTTTGCTTCTGTTAGTGTTAGAGTTTCAGGTTTATTATTCCCTATCAAATTTGATTTTATTCTACCTGAAATAAAATTGGTAAACCCTTGAATAAAAAATACATGAGTTCTCATCTAATGTTGGTATCATGATTTGTGAATAATGTAAAGCCTTGTTGACTTAATCAAATCATCTTGTTTTCTACATTGAGCATTGCTCAATTAGACTTAGAGTGAAATGATAAATGATACATTTCTTAAGTATGAATTGATACCCTTTATACCATGCGCTTTGTATTTCTTTTCAATAAGGGGGAGAGAAATTGAAATGAATGTTTGAAAAGAAATGTTGATTGAATAGAATATTTTCATTTTGACATTGAAAAATTCATTTTAGAAGATGTATAAGGTATTGACAATGAATACAAAGGGGGAAATTTTTGGAACCACATTGTGTATAAGGTTGTATTTGTTGTCAATAGTTGTCAATGAAGATCAAAATGAAGGAGATCAAGGAGTACTCTAATGAAATTGAGAAAATGGAAGATCAAAATGAAGGAGATCAAGATGTACTCCGATGAAGTAGAGGAATGGTAATTCAGATGACTGTTGTACTGATCATAAGTTCAAAAAACATGTGTCAAAGGTGATAAATTGTTTACAACAATAAAGAATGTGAGGAGTAATACATCTGAGGATGATTAAAGAATAATGGGGTTTTTGGATGAAGACCATGCAATTATTAATTATTGCATGAGAACCATGCAAGAGACTTCTTGATAAATTGAATCATATGGTTTGCATTAAGTAGATCATGACAGTTGATGAAGAAGAAAATGTGAAAATGATTGGAATTCTATGATGGCCGTGTGGGGATTGGAATTCTATGATAGCCATGAACATCACATTGTCATAGAAGATGATGATGCTAAAGCTATTCCTTCAAAGAATACATATCACAATAGTGGATTTTATGATAAAATCAGAAGAGTGTCTGAAGGATATAGATCACCAAGAAGAAGTGCTTTTGAGGTGATCGTGCTTGTTAAAAAAGCAAACAAATGACATAGAAATTTGTTGAAAAAGGAGATTCCATGGTGGCATGTTGAGTTCAAGGACTGTGGATAACGATACATGTTTTATTCAAGAAACATCGACAAATGAAAAAAAGTGGTTTTGGAAAAGAGACATGTGTGTCGTGTACTTGAAGGAGAAGAAACATGCACGCCATATGTTTTTCAAAATCAGAACATGGAAAATGGGAAAGGAAAGAGGGTCACGCAAGTGTTGGGTTGGTCACGCAAGTGACCTGCGCGCTGTGAAGAGACTTGTGCACCAGTGCCTAGAAGGATTGGAAACATGCGTGCCTATTTCTTTTCAAGATCAAAACTAAAAAATATGGCAATGTTCGTAATGTCGCGCAATTATTGGTGTGTTCGCGCAAGTGAGTTGTGCGATAGAGGCTAGGGGAGATGAGCTGTGCACTGAGACTTGTGCGACGAGGTGTGACTTGTGCGCCACCATGCTGGAAGACTAAATTCCTATAAATACTGAACCACCCCTTTTCATTTTCCATGGAGTCCATGTCTTAGAGATTGTTCGAGCTTTCTTCGTGAAGGCGATTGAGCCGCGCAAGTGGTAGTTGGGTTTCGCAAGTAGAGGTTGCACGCCAGTTGTTGGCTGCGCGCCCAGGGCGCTCTGGGATAGAAACGAAGTGTGTCGTTCAAGTTTGTAGTTGGGGAAGGAAGAGTCATGCAGGTGCTTTGGTGACACTTGTACACCAGTTTGGAAATGCACGCTGAAGACCTGTGCGCCTTATTGGGACTTGCGTGTCGGGCATGGAGAAAAGCGCCAGGTTCTGTTGGAGTAGGCCCGTCCTTTTAGTGCTGAATGAAAGCTGAAAGATTGATCTATACCTTCAGTGCAACAAATGATGTATTCATTTGCAAAGATGGAAGAACAATGAACAATCAGGTTTTTTTGAATAGAAGTGGTACCTTACACACATGACTATTGTTTAACATCCTCATTGTGCTTTGGGAAGAGAAGAAGAACTGTTCGTGAAACTAAACTGAGATCTGCACAGAAACAGGGGTATATATCAATACACCCAGGTGTTAGTATTGAGAATCAAAGGAAGAGAAGAAGAAGATATGGTTCATTCAGTTATTGCAATAAATTAGAAGGTTGAATATAAAAGAGCATCAACTTAGTACTCTGATGCAAGAAAAGTCTCAAGATGAACAAGATACAAAGACTTCAATGCAAATATTATTAAGAGACATTCACATCTATAAACTGAGTGGGACTTCACCAACAGCAGTGAGCTAGAGGGAGTCAACCGGAGTGACATGAGGGATGTAGTGAGCTATCCCGGAACCTTTTGTAAAGGCATTAGCCTAGGACAGAGTGACTGTTCATGAACCATTGTAATCCACAACTAGTGAAGATTAGTGGATTTTGGTATGACCCACAACTTGTCGGCATATGCTCATTGGACGTAGCCCATAGTGGTGAACCATGTAAAATTGTTCTATTATCTCTTTGCATGTGAATGATTCATTTTTGATCATATCCATCATACAATTTTATGTAGTTCCTACCAACATGGAACAAGAACCACAACTTTAAGAAGAAAAATTTGACACCCTGAATCACCCCTCCCCTCTCAAGGTGTCCTGGGGTCCTACACTATGTTCAATCTATTCATATCAGGTCTCAGTCGTCACCCCCATCATTATTTGGGGAATCATACAATGTATTTATAATATCACCCTATTATGTTATCTTACCTTAAATGTCTTGTATTATAAAAAATAAGGATGGGTTGGTCATGAAAAAATACAGTAATAGTAATACTTAGTGCATTAGAAAAAATTTTGTGGTGAGATCATAGTGATAAGAAGATGGTCCCTCTCATCATTTATATTAAATTCAATTTCATTCATGTTGGTACGTAATTTTTGTTTTCTGTGTATTTTTAATATTGATTTTTTTATACCATAACCTTAAACAAAATTAAAGTTTTTTAAACGTGGTTTATATTCTACTTAATAAATATTTTTATTAATATTCATCTGAATGTTATCAATGTGATGGTCAGGTGTGTGGATATAGCCAGATTATTTGAGGTCCTATAGTTTAAGAAATAGATATTAGTGCATCTCAGCACCCCCTGACTTATTTAAGAAGGCTTGAGGTTGTTAAGATTGTTCCCAGTTTGGTTGGGTGTTGAAAAAATGTTATCAGAGAATTTAATTCCATGGGATTTTGGATTGATTAGTTACATTATGGGGTTTTATATTTGTTGGAACTAAGGATGTTCTTTTCAAAAAATGTGCATGGTTTGTGTTTGTTGTTAATACCCTCATATATGATCAGGGAGATTACAACAGATGGAATAATACAATTCAATCCAAAAGTAGTATTGAAGGTGATTTTGTTTCCAAGCATTTTCCAAATATTTTGTTTTAATATTTTGATAATGGATTCCATTAAGAAAAGTGGTTCTTATTAGAGTCCTTATGAAAATACTTCAAGGGAAATAGTTCCACGGATATGGGCATCATGATTTGGGTATCGCAAAGAATTAAATAACTGAGATGGTGTGATCTGTGAGTATGAGAGTTTGATCATTGATCATTGAGAATGGTATACTTATAGAATCAACAATTCATTTTCATGGAAAATGCATGGTTTTCCCGAAATATGGAATGAGTATTTCTATGAAATGATATTTTGTGATTTGACACAGTGTTTCATTATAGTTATGATGAGCTTTGTAAACTGTAAATTTCATCAGAGATATGTGAGTTGGAGGAAGCACCTCAATGATTTTTTTTTCAATTCATATTTTACACCGGAATAAGTAGAGATACGCATTCAATAGTGCCTATAAATAAGAGGATACCACTATTCAATTGAACATGATTTTGAGAGAGAAAATTCATGATCTTGGTGTGTTTTTTAATAAAAGGGGGGCTCCTCGAGGTAGGTATTTATATGTGAGCATTATATTCACTAATATAATATTAAAGTCTTGATTGATGAAAATGATTCTATGTCATATGAGATTCACAATGATGTGGAGTTCTGCATTGGCTTAGTGAGTGTGGTGACATATGTTTCGATGTGAAGCTCTGAGCTTTGGGAAGGATTGTGCTATGCAATGTATTGATCTCTATAAAGGGTTGGGATAAGTGATATGGTGTGCCCTATGAATGGTTGATCATTGAAAAGAGTCTTTGATAAGTGATATTTTGAGTATAAGTGTTGAGGGGTTAGGGATTTTAGTGATAATATACTTTACTATTTGATGTAGGTTGTGTCTCATTCAGGATATAGACACAGACTTCAATGCAAATCTATTGAAGTGACATTCATGTAGATAAAATGAGTTTTCATTCTATCACTATTGTGAGATAGGGATAGATTATGGAAGTGTTTTGAGGGAAGCAGTGAGCAATCGACCATCATTTTTAATGAAAGTGTTCTTGGCATAGAGTGACAATGGCCAAACTCTTATACTCCAAAACAGCTAAAGATTAGTGGATTTAGATATGAGGGACACATGTTAGTATATGAACCTTGGACGTAGTCCATTGTTGTAACCCATGTAAAATTTTAGTGTTATCTCCATGATTTCATTTTAATGACAGATTTAACACGTTCCTACAAACGTGGGAAGAAGATCCACATCCTCATGAAAAAAACATTGACACCTCGATTCACCCCTCCGTTCTCAGGGTGTTCTGGGGTCATTCAAGTGGCATAAAAGTGACGTTACTAGTGATTGATATATCTTACCATCTGGATGAAATCACATAATATTTGTGGATTCCCACTATTCTATTGGGGTAATTTTCAAATCTAGAATAAAAAATAGGGATATAATCAATGATCTATTGAAATGGAAGTTAACTTTTTTGTGCATAGAATAAATGTTAATTTCCCAACATGGCTAGCCATTACTGATGGAGACAAGAAAATTAATGATATAGAATCTATAAGATAGAATACACAAACCACATAAATTTCTAATCAGATCTATCTAACGGTGTTGAGTTTCATGTTATAAATTTCTATGTGTGAAAAATTAGAAAATATTTTTGACATATATATCAATGTGATGGAGGTGAAACTACAAGTCATTCAAAATTGGTTTTTTGACCTTAAAATTTATCATAATGATAAGGCTAACTATTTATTCATTTGAATTACTCATGTTATTGGAGGAATTATTGGTTTCGTTGATGAAATCAAGACGATGATATTTTAATGAAAATATTGAGATGACTTAAACCATTATACAATACAATGGTGTTAACTCTTGAAAAAATAAATCCCTCCAATCATTCAGTGGATGATATATTGAGTAGCCTAGTGGAATATGCTAATATATTCAATAAAAAGATACAATGACTTGAGTGAGATAGGAAATATAATTCAATTCGATGGACAAACTGAAAATTTCAAAATATATTAATGGTGAACATGATGGGTAAAAGTAAACTATTTCACTCATTTACAAGAAATTTCATATGGACAAAGGGAAATTTAAAAGGGAAATTACATATGTAAATCTATTGTAGTGAAAAAGTAGTTCACATTTCCTCTCATTGCTATATAATATTATATGATGATGAATGAAAAGGTAAACTGATTGAGAAGCCGTTGAAAAGGTTCATAAAAAAGGGAAACATCAAATACAGATAGAATGTATAGAAGACATGTTTTTTTCATTATATAAGATGATGATAATAAGGAATTATATGATGAAGAATAACGAGATTTTAAAACTAGAAAGCATTCAACCATGATGGTTACAATTGAAATGTTTGAACCATCAATAGATAAAGTTGGAGATAACATGATGAAAACTAATATCAATCCTAAGTTACATCATAAGGAGTCATTTGGTATGCTTGAGAATAAATTTAAGAGATGAAATAAGTTGAATGAACTGGGGGGAAGAATCATCATAATATATTGATCCGCTTGAAGATGAAATTGAATGAATATAAGAAACGGTTAACATATATTCATCAATTTTGAAAATAATGATGATGTAGTGGAACTAAATCTCAAAATCGATGAATCAGAAAAGGTTATCAATAAAAATACCTCAAGACTAAATGAGAATTTTTAAAATATTGGCGGACTAGATGATAAAGATGTTTTATTTAGGATTAGGCTCAAAAAGTGAATGAAGTTCCAATGAAGAAAATAAAAAAATAAAGTTTGGTATTATCTCAGATATTGAGCAGCTGGAGTGGGAAATGCGATGGTTTAATTATAACGACCCAAAAGATTTCAATAGAAATTACCTTATTATAATAATGTTATTAAATAACAGGAATACCCAATATAATGAACTACTATGTTATATGTGACCTTTAAACATAAGTTTTCCACCTCTATGTTTGGAATTCAGAAAATATGACATACACGGTTGTGTTCAAGATGATTTTTGGAGTCTAACGAAACAAAAATAATATTTGGTGAATAGTAATCTCCACTTATGAATATTAACATATCCTTATGAATATTGATATTCCCTAATTAATATTTACCTTAAATTTGATAGCATAAAAATAATATTCATGTGAAAATATGGTCTACCTATATTTTAGAATAAGAAACTGAATGTTTTAAAACAGTTTTTAGTAATAAACCTTGATTTTAATTAAATATTAGATTAATAATATTTTGAAAATTATTTTTGAGAAATGGACTTCATTTTTTGATTAAACATAATGAAAAATTTTAGGGTTAAATTTTTGGTATTTTTTCTAGATACATGAATTTTTGATGAACACGGAAATAAAATAATTTACAAAAATAAGCTAAATATGATAATTATAGAGATATGTGTGAATTCTTGCTGATTTAAGACAACTTGGTTCGGTATCACATGATAATATTACTATTCTTGGTCATTCAAGGCTCACTATTTCAGGTCATAGGAGAAATTAATAAACTAATGAATTTTATATTATGTAAACCCCTCTCCCCTCTACTATAAAACCCACACTTCACACCCTCAATTTACAAGGACCCAACCTTAAAACATTACAAAATCTTGAATTAAATGAATAATTCACATTGAGGATCTTTTCATGTTTAGAGTTTTAGATAATTAAGATATAACTATTACATCTCAAAACATTACAATGTAGAAACTTCTACACATATTCCATTTTTTATACAAACCATGAACTCTTGAAAAAAAAGTCATTTCTAGTTCCAGGTTTAAGATAGCATGACTTTTCCTTGATCACATACATGACCCTATTCCACATTATGTCCTGTGAAATATATTTCAAAAACATTGGGTGAGCGTAAAAGTCTTAGTACGGGATATACAATGAATGAAAACTGTCAATTTTCATCAAAACAATATGTAAACCATGAATACTTTATCATAAGTAATAATTTTCACCATTATGATGTAGTAAATATTGATCAATAAATAAATGATCATTACTTAGTATTGTGTAACCAAAATATAACCATAAAAGCCGTATAAAGAACACATAACATATAAAGGTAACTTTGGATATAAACATACATAAATGGAATAATTGTACGACCGAATTCCACACATATCACTAATTTGAATATCCATATGGATGAATTCCATATCCAATGCATTGGAGGTTATAACATAACCACCTTTATTGGTATTCATGGTACCACCCGTCATATGGTTTATCACATAACCACCCATCAAATGTCCATGTACGATTATAAATTCATAACACATAAAACATTTATAAAGGAAATAAAACAATTCTACCTTTAAATCACAATATATCACATAAATATATTGACATAACAAATAAATTATCAAAAACATTTTCAATAAAAAAATACATAAACTCGTATATGTTATTTATTTAGTTTTGAAAACATTACAGCTTCATGAGAAATCCAAAGATCAAATAATACTCACGGCGGTGGAAAAGGTCATTATCACCACTTAAGTTAAAAGAAACAATTTTTCTTGTCATTTAGTAAAACTATTCATAGGAAAATATTCCCTTTGAAAATTAAAGTGTGTTTAAATAGCGTATAATATAATGTCTTGTATTAGAACGAAATATGCCTCAATGAAAGGAGATTGAGACGACGTCTCGTACCTCATGTGTGATTTGACTCGATCGTTCTTTAATCTCTTGAATAATAAACTAAAGTTAATTTATACTTGATTATGAACCCTTTTCAAGTTTATTATTCATTTTATATAACTTATTTCCATGTTATAAACATTATGTAGTCATTTATGTTAATAGTGTTCATTTTGGTGATATTTTGTAAGAAGTCAAAAATGGACTGCTTACAATTACAAGTTGTTCATGTGGTGAATGGTTCATTATATAAATAATTATATTCATGACTTGGATATCATATATATCATATATATCTAGAATATACATGTATTTATAATAGTACATAACATTTAGAGGTAAGAAATGAAATGCACCGTTCATGGAGACAGTAAGTCGTATGTACGCATGAACGGTACATTCATTTTTATTTTTTATTTAATGGAATTAAATCACAATGATTAAATGTTATTTTAAAATTCCAGTATAATATAATATATAATATTATTAACTCAATCCGTTAAACGTCCCACCTATGGAATTAATGATTCAAATCAGTTTGAGGGGGCGGTAGTCCGCACTTCCTAAAATGAAATTATCGGGTTTATCCATTATGGAAACCATAAAGTTATGACATAAATGAAAAATAAAAAGGTATAAGGAAAACATAAATATAATATATATCATATATAAATACAGTGAAATCTTAATGTCCACCATGAAAGGTGTTAAGAGAAAATTTAACAATCATCATTTCGTGAGGCTATAATTCGCCATCCACAGAAATAGTATGTTATTTATCCATTTGATGGTGGTGTGGGTAATTTTAGATCGAATAATTCTCATAAAAACATCCTAGTATATTGAAGATATTTTTTTGTTAAAAATATTAGGAACAAAAATAGTTTAGGGGGTTGTAGAAGCAAAATAAAATAAAAGAACATAAGAGAAGACATTACCTTTAAATCGGGTAACTCCCTTTAGATTTAACCAAAAGGGTTTATTGAAGAGATTTATTCCTAAGGTAAGGATTATATGATGAGTATAGGGATATTTTTGGATTATTTTAGTAGAGTTTGGACGAGCCAAAGGGCTTGAGAAGTGTGATAAATGTGTATTATGTGGGGTCTTATTATAAGGGAGAGGAGGGGCTCTTTTGGAAAACATGAAACTATTATTTTAATATATAATTCTTTTCAGTTTCTAAAAGTACAAGAATTATTAATTTCGATTATAGTGTTTCCTATTTTAGAAATAAAATCTTCCGATAAAAATTGTACAAGTGTTGGATATTATTTTAATCATTATCTTCTTATTTATTTAAACCATTCATTAATGACGTAAACACTGCATCATCATTATGTAATAAATAATTTTATTTATATGATGTATATAAATTATAAATAAAATTACCATGTTGCATGAAATATTTTTATCATTATAATTAATATTCATAGTCAAATATATCAATTATATAACCCCATGTAAAATATTTTTTAGCAAAACAATACATGTTTTTGATATTTTTATTTTTACTAAAAATAAATTGTTTTAATGTCAGTATATTACCCATGTGGCTCCATGGTGTCCCATAAATTGACCCATGGATTGTCTTGGTAGGAAATGACTTATATAATATGTTTAGGACATGTGTCAAGGTGATTTCATATTATTATAACATTATTTTTACCTTAAAGTACACTAATTACCTTTAATCACGATTAATAAAATTCAAATGTTACTATTCACCAAAAAAGTATTTTCATCCCATTGAACAATATTTTACTTACTAATGAAAACCATTTATGTTGGATTTTTGAATTCAATTCATAGAAGAGTTAAAATTTCGTTTAAATGAAAGATCATTTTTTAAACTACAACATAGTGGTTTCACTATTCATTAAAATTGTTGTTTTTCAGAAAAATACCAAAATTTTACCCTAATTTATATTTGATATTCCAAATTCAAAATTGATGTCTATTCTACCAAATTATAAATATATAACTTTCATTAATTAATTTCATAATTAATTCATGTTTTTAATAAAATAGTGTGTTTTCAAGAAACAATACATATCAAAAGATTAACACTAGTTTAAGTCCAATTTTAAAGTGAAATTAATTCCAATTACCACCATTAGATTAAATGGTGAAAATATATTCTAATTTTACTTAAACCCAATTAAAAATATTATCTAATCATATAAATATATTATATTAAATGATTTTATGATTTAAATTACATAATTTTTCACTTATTCATTAAAAATGAACTTTATAGGAAAAATAACAAAACATACCAAAAGAAAATTTTGAAGTCCCAATTCTAAAAATGTATTTTATTTGGTCCAATAGAATTTATTAGTGTGACCAAAACTATTTTTAAAGAGGGTTCTCCATCAAAAGGTGATAAATCGACCTAATAGTGAATATTAGAGTATCTATGACTAAAATTGAATTATTTTCTTATTTTAAGAATTTATCTTTTAATGGATAAATGTAAAAACATTTAACAAACACATTTTTGGTCAGAGTGGATACTCAATAAGGGGGGGGGGGGTGAATTGAGTTCCAATTAATATTTTTGTTTTAAAATCCCTTACCAAAATCCCTAAATTTAAAATACAAATTGAATTGTAGTGAATTTGAACTAAAGAAAACTTTCAGTTAGGTTCTCAAGGGATTGTATAGTTCCCAGTTAATCTAATCAGAAGAATAGATTAGATTTTGAAACAAACCTATTGATTTACGACTAATGTAAACACTTTCTAATTCAATTATCAGAGTAACTTTGAAAAAATGTTTATGTTTTAAAGCACTTAGCAGCGGAATAAAAGTATTTAGATAAAACAAAATAAAGCATAGAAGATATAACCAAGAGGTTCAGTCTCAAGCCAAGACATAGTCCCCTCAACAATTTATATAAATTGGATCCACACCCTGGATCGGGGTTCACAATAGTTTACAAATGTCCAGGTCAAAGATCTCTACCACAGTTCTACGTGGGAAACAAAACAACAACAAATACAGCTGTCCAGGTCACACACGACCTCTACCACTATCCATAGTGGGAAAATAGAAAATGTAATGAGTTTGAATGAGGATTTACAGATCCTACAGTTATGGTTCAGGTGACAGTGTGTGTAAAAATTAACATAGATGACACACACTTCTCGTAATGTAAATAATAAATCACTAAAAAAGATATAGAGTTTAGAATGGATCTAGTTATTGCAGTGTAGCTCTAGACTCCTTCGAATTTGATCAGAAATGGTTCTGAGTCCTCTTCTAGTTTCTGTCTGAAAAATAGAGTGTTGTCTGCTTGACATTTAGGTTCAGAGATAGTGAAATGTAGTCGATGAAGCTCTTCAAAATCCTCGTGAATGTGTATGAGCTTCTGTGTCTTCTTGATCATGCATGTATATCAGTATGAGCTCTTCTTCTTCGTTTATTCTTCTATCCTGTGTATATTCCTTGTGTATTTTGCATGTGTGTATGGAACTTCGTATATGTGTCGTCTCTTTTCTTGTATTGTATATCTTTGCAGCAATAGGGACTTCTTGTATTTATGGCATGAGCTCCGGTAAAAGAAATGATTTCATTTTTGCAGGTATGAGGTATGGTTCCCTAACATCCAACAACCTTCATTAAATAAATGATAGAGCATTAAAATATACCAAATATGAACATTGCTTAGATTAAATAATGATAAATAAATTAAGACATCATCTAATTATCTAGAACGAATGATTTGGATATCGGTAGCCTTGATTAATGGTAGGATTTTGTATTGGTAGACTCTTGAGTAATGGTAGCCTTTCTATCTGTAGACTTCATGTCTGTCAGAAGACATAATTTACAGATGACCTATCGTTTAATGGTATACTTCCTTCGATAACTTGTCTCTAACGGTAGGCTTGTATGTATCGGAAGGCTTGATGTACCGACATGATTGTATAACGGTAGACTTGTTGTACAGGTGACTTTTCTGTATCGGTGACTTTCACATATCGGTAGGCTTTTCATAACGGTGACCTTCACATATCGATAGCCTTTTCATATCGGTAGCCTTTTCGTAATGGTGACCTTCACATATCGGCATCCATTTCATATCGGTAGCCTTTTCATATCGGTATCCTTTTCGTAACGGTGACCTTCACTTATTGGTAGGCTTGATTTAACGGTGACCTTCACATATTAGTAGCCTTGTCATATCAGTAGCCTTTTCATATCGATAGCCTTTTCATATCGATAGCCTTTTCGTAACAGTGACCTTCACATATCGGTAGGCTTGATGTAACAGTGACCTTCACGTATCGGTAGGATTGATCTGTAACGGTGACCACTTGTCTATTTAAGCATTATTTTGGAAGAAAGGGTGAAGTTAGAATATATATCTATTCGAATTCTCTGAAGATAATATATATATTATAATATATGAACATTTTCATGGTGAACATAAATAATGAAATAAGTCATTAATTAATATAGGAACTTGAACATAATTGAGATTATAAAAATTATAATTGAGCATAATTAAAATATGATTGAGCATAGTTGGGATTATCATAATATAATTGAGCGTAGTTGGGATTATAAAAATATAACATCAACTAATTCTCCCAGAGGGCTAAACAATCTTCCACTTTTTGAAAATCACAACTTATCGCAACGTATGCCAAAGTATTGTGAAAATTAAGATTGTTTCAGAGGAAAAATTTATTAATAATAAAAACGCATTACTGTAAAACATAGTTCTCATTTTTCTCCGCCTTTCAATTGCACTTCCAGTTGTCATTTTCTCCCCTATTTTTCATTTTTCTCCCCCTATTTTTCATTTTTCTCCACCTATTTTTCATTTTTCTCCCCCGTTGTGATTAACAAAAAGAAGGGTAGAATTAGAGAATGATCAGAATACAAGAAAACATAAACACAGTAAAGTGGAGAATATAATAGCAAATTTCCATTAAGGTACAAAAGGTACAATCTGAGAATGTCAAGATTAAAAAATACAAGTGAGTCCTATCAAAAACATCCAGAAACACTCAATCATTTTCTTGAACAAGAGTCTTTACTTTAGGATCAGATGAGGGTGCAGGTTCAGATTGAGTAGAAGGCTTGGGAATAGCTGAAAACACAACTGGAGGTTCAACCACACTAATTATACCAGATCTGAAATCGATGCTTTTCTGTGGGATCAAAGGTTTCAAGCTTCGAATAGCCTGAATTGGTGTCAACATAGTTGTACTATCAGAGGCATAGGTAGGAAGGGTAGGAGGTACAATCATAGGTCTGGAATCCACATGCAAGAATGGTAGCTGCAGGTTCCTAAAATCCATAAGAATATTGCCTTCCCTTTCCATTGCTGACACAAAATCATATGGATTTTCAATGAATTTATCCAAGGCAGGAGTAAGCTCCCTGAGCTTACTAACCTATTCTCTGAAGGCTTTAGTCACTATAGGAAACTTCATATTCTCCATCAAAAGCATTAAATGATTAGTCATTTGATGCTTGGTATAGACCTTCTCAAAATAAGCATCAGATTTATTCTTAATTGCCTCTTGAGAAGAAGTAGCTGCCCATAGGAGATCATAAAAAAAACTACTAACTTCGCTAGTGGTAGCAAGGATCTGAGTATCTGAGGTACCACTGGTACAGGCCTTAGCCAACTCTTCCTGAAAAAAAGATCTGATCTGGTCAAGGATGACAGTGGAGCTGGATGAGGGAAGGGGTTTCACTGAAAAATCTACTGTCTCATTGAAAGATTGTGTCATATTACTAACCACCATCTAAACAGGTTCATCTTGACTATTCAAAAGTTCTTTTACTTATTTTTTAAAAGACTCAAACACTTCCACAAACTGTTTGACTACCTCTTTGATATATCTGATATCAGTATGCACATGGGTTTGAGAACTGTTAAATGAAGTCAATGAAGCAATGGATTTTTTGAGAGAAACTACAGCTCCTTTACACCTCTCAATTTGAGTATGGCATACCTTAACATCATCCATCATTTCCTTTACATGGAAATAAACATCCCATCCCATAGATAGCTCAAGGGATTGCTCCACACTTCTCATTTCATCTACCGGACTTTGCTTCAAATCTGCCACATATTCTCTCAGTGTTTCTTTCATTTCAGCCTTTAAGGACTCAAGGTCCTCCTTGGTTTCCAAATTCTCAGCTACAGCAGGTAGGATAACTGAATCTCTTTGGGGATGGTTATCCTCATCCGAATCTCCATATGAAAGTCCAAGAACCATATATCATGGATCTGATGTCCAACCTTCAATGTCATACAACACTGATACAAAACCAAGATGCCCCCCTCATTTAGAACATTCTCTTGAGGAATCTCCTCTAACTGTTCTGCATGATGTAATTCAAAAACTACTTCTACAACTGCAGTAGATTCAATAGCCATTTGTTCTGAGACATCAATGAATCTCTCATCAACAGATGCAGCTTCTGCTTCCTGATCAGGCAATGTCCTGACTATAATATCTATCAGAGGGCTCAAAATAATCTCTACTTCTTCATTTTCATCATTATCTGCTTCACCAGTAGTGTCATTCTCTTTATGAGCAATCTGATCCGACTCAGTTTCCTCATCCTCTTCAGAGGTCTCCTTTACAACATACTGACATTTTTCTTTTTCTTCTTCCTCAGTATCAGTATCATTGTCCATCAAAATAGTTTCTCCCCTTGGTAGTTCCTTTTGAGGGCTAGCTGCTCCATATGAAATATTTTGAGGCATAGGACTAGGAGGTAAATCAGGGTCTCCTCCTCCCTCAACTGATGTCTCTTCCTCCTCAGCTTCAGCATCACTGTAGTCCGGTTCTGGCTCATCTGTTCCAAGACCAGGATCCCTGACATCTTTGGTCTAGAAGGATGATCCACAGGAGTGTACTTGTCATAGATTTTTCCATCATCATTAACCCATGATTTCTTCCAAGGGTTCTAGCTAACTATCATAAACTTAAAAACAGTCCTGGTGAGGTAAAAATTATATTTAACTACAAAAGTTTCATCTTGAGGTCGAGCTACTTCCTTTGCTTTTATCATAATAGAAATTAACTTAGAAAAGAAAAGTGCATTGGACATAGACACCGGTCTAGTCATCTCTACAATCTGAATAATAAGCAGTCTTCATAAATTCACCTTTACTCCATGCTTTAGCAGATAAAACAAATAAATGTCTTGAAATATGAGAGTAGAAGAATCTCCTCTCATTGGACTAATCACATGGTGAATGAACATGAAAAGCAGTTTGTCCTCCCCTGCCATCTCTGCAGCAATGACCTTTCGAGGAGTTCCATATCCTGTCAACTCCAACAAGGCATCCTCATAATTGAAAAAGTCACTAGTAGTAGGTATGGATTCTAAATAAAATCCATAATCACCTTCATGTGGAACTGTAAGGTTCTCATCCCATTCAACTGATGAAAATGAAAACGATTGAACATTTACATAGGAAATCATCCTATTCTTCTCTTCTGATGTCTCAAAACAGACAATCTCAAAAAAATATTATACCGGAGCTGGATAGTACGGTCCATTATTTTTCATGAAGCATTTGATCCATCCTTGTTCTTGTAAAACTATCATAATCAAGGACTTGCTTACCTGCATCCATTATGTACATAATTCCTCTTCCACTACAATTTCTCGCTTCGATAAATGTGGATTCATAGGATTCTGTCGAACAACATCTCTACTACTTCCACTGGCCCCAACATTCATTACTTTCTTCATCTTAGCTTGTGGCGCATCACTCCTTTCATCCACTGAGGGTCGCTTCACATGGGCCATTTCAGATTCTGAGGCTTATGGTTTTGCGAGCTTGAGAGGTTTAGGTAAGAGGGATTCAAACAGATGGGTTAGCGGTGATTGAGTGATGTCTAGAGTCGGGTTTAATATCATTTAGGATTCACATATAAAATAAATCTTATATTAAAAAGAAATTTAAGGTCTCGGCCTTAATACGAAAATTTAAAACTGCGCGAGAGATGTACCGGTGAGGTGTCCTAATGGTGAGGTCCATCCTAACGGTGAGGTTTCTCCTAACTGTGAGGTTTCTCCTAAGGGTGAGGATCATCCTAACTGTGATGTTTCTCCTAACGGTGAGGTTTATCCTAACGGTGAGGTTCATTCTAACGGTGAGGTTCATCCTAACGGTGAGGTTCATCCTAACGGTGAGGTTTTTTCTAACGATGAGGTTTCTATTAACTGTGAGTTTTCTCCTAACGGTGATGTTTCTCCTAATGGTGAGGTTTCTCTTAATGGTTTAAGATTAATTTATCATTCCTAGTTCATGTCTAATGAACCTTAATATTTCTGAACTTAAAGGCTTAGTGAAAATATCATCTAACTGGAGTTCAGTGCCTATAAATTCAAGATTTATATCACATCTTTGATAATAATCTCTTAGAAAGTGGTGTTTAACATCAATGTGTTTGGTTCTACAGTGACACACAGGGTTCTTTGAGATTTTGATCGCACTAGTGTTATCACAGTTAATTGAAACATGTTTAAAATCAAATCCATAGTCCAATATATTGTGTTTCATCCACAAAATCATTACACAACAACTACCAGCATCTATATACTCTGCTTCAGCAGTAGATAATTCAACTGAATTCTGTTTCTTACTACACCATGAAACTAGGGACTTTCCAAGTAAATAAAATGTTCTATATGTGCTCTTTCTATCTAACTTGCATCCAGAAAAGTCAGCATCTGAATAACTTATTAAATCAAATGATTGTCCTTTTGGATAAAACAGTCCCAAATTAGATGTTTTTTTACGATAGTTGAAATTCTTTTTAACAGCAAGTAAGTGTGACTCTTTAGGGTTAGCTTGAAATAAATCACACATACATACAGTAATAATAATATCAAGTAAACTAGTAGTAAGATAAATTAAACTTCTAGTCATTCCTTTGTAATTAGTTTGATCTACTGGTTTACCAGTTTCATCAATGTCTAATTTACATGTGGTACTCATAAGTGTATCACTTCCCTTAATACCGTCTAAACCAAAACGTTTTAATGAATCCTTAGTATATTTACTTTGATTTTAAATAATACCATCTTTAGTTTGAATGATTTGAAATCCAAGAAAGTACTTCATCTCTCCTATTATGCTCATTTCAAACTCATATTATATAAACTTTGAAAAATCAGTACATAACGAATTTTTAGAAGATCCAAAAATAATATCATCAACATATATTTGTACTATTAAAACTTCTATAGAAATTATTTTTATAAAAAGAGTGGGATCAGAAATTCCTTTTGTAGATTCTTTTGAAATAAGAAAAATTGTAAGTCTTTCATACCAAGCTCTTGGAGCTTGTTTTAAACCATATAAAGCCTTAGAAAGTTTAAAACATGATTTTGAAAGTGAGGATTTGAAACAACAGGTGGTTGTTCTACAAAAACATCTTCAACAATAAAACCATTTAGAAAAGAACTTTTCACATCCATTTGATATAACTTGAAATTTAGATGTGATGCAAAGGCAAGTAAGATCCTAATTGCCTCTAATATAGCAACAGGTGAAAATGTTTGCTCATAGTCAATTCCTTATTCTTGATTGTAACCTTGTGAAAATAGTCTAGCATTGTTTCTAATGATATTTCCAGATTCATCAAATTTGTTTCTAAACACCCACTTTGTGCCTTTGTTTAATGTTTCTTTATGTCTTTCTACCAATTCCAAGAATTTTTTTCATTCAAATTGGTTTATTTATTCTTGCATATCTATTTCCCAAAATTCATCATTGATAGCATCATTGATATTTTTAGGATCTAACTGTGAAAGAAAAGCATGATGTTCAACCTGATTTCATAGAGAGGCTCTAGTCTGTGTTCCTCTATCTATATTACCTACAAAAGCATATAAAGGATGGTTCATTAGAATCCTAGTTGGTCTTGAAAAGGTAGGGCTAGAGACTTTAGGTTCATCAACAGGTTGAGAGACAACAGAAGCAGGTTCTGGACAATTTCCAGAACTGGATGTTTTAACTATAGGTCCGCTATCTTTATCATTAAGGTTCAAAATAGAGAGATCAACTTCAAGATATTTAAAAGAGTTCAAAGGTTCATATGGATCAGTTTCATCAAATTTGACGTGAACAGATTCCTCGACACATACGGTTCTCTTATTGAAAACACTATAGGCTTTACTAGAAATAGAATAACCTAGGAAAATTCCTTCATCACTCTTGGAGGCAAACTTGTCAAGATTATATTTAGTATTAAGAATAAAGACATTGCAACCAAAAACTCTAAAGTAGTTAACCATATGTTTCCTATGATTCCACAACTCATAAGGGGTCCTCTTAAGAACATGTCTGATCAAGAATCTATTGATAATATAACAAGCTATATTGACAGCTTCAGCCCAAAAGTAAATAGGCAGGTCATACTCATTGAGAATGGTTCTGGAAATTTCCGGAAGGGTTCTATTCCTCCTTTCTACTACTCCAGTTTGCCGAGGGTCCAAGGTGCAGAGAAATTGTGACTATAGCGATTGTGTGAGTAGTAGGATTCAAACTCATGATTTTCAAACTCACGGCCATGATCACTTCTCAAGGATTTAATCTTAAGTCCACTAAAGTTCTCTACAGACTTGGAATATTTAACAAAGTAAGAACATGATCACTTTTGTGAGCTAGAATATATACCCAAGTATACCTAGAATAGTCATCTACTAGAACATAAACATAGTGCATCCCATTTAAACTAGAAACTCTATAAGGTCCAAACGAATCCACGTGAACCAACTTGAGAGGTTGAGAAGTTGACACTTCTTTCGTTGATTTGAAAGAAACTTTATGTTGCTTTCCCTTTTGATAGGGGTTACAAACTTTATCAGCTGGGAATTCAAGTTTTGGTAGGTCTCTAACTAAGTTCTTCCTAGTGAGTTTTCTAAGTGAATGTACATTGCAGCGTCCTAATCTTCTGTGCCAAATCCAAGACACTTTATTTAAAGAATTTAAACAAGTAATATTTTTCATATCTAAAGAATTTAAATCAACATCATAGACATTTTCATTTCGCAAAACAGAAAATACTAAAGAATTTTAAAATTAATAACATTGCAACAATAATTTTCAAATCTAACATTGAAACCATCATCACATTACTGAGAAATACTTAGTAAATTATATTTAAGTCCATCAAAAAGTAGAACTTTAGAAATTAATACTGAGTCAGTGTTACCAATCTGACATAAGACGATGATTTTCCCTTTAGAATTATCACCAAAGGTGACAAAACCTCTATCAATTCTGTCTAAGCTTTTAAAGCATGAGAAGTCTCCTGACATATGTATTGAACATCCACTGTCCACGTACCAAGACTTTCTACATGAGATCTTTAAGCATTTTTCCTACAAAACAAATTTAGATTGAAAATGATTTTGGTACACAGATTTTCTTGGTTCCAGACAGGTTAACCGATAAAACTTTAGGTACGCAGATTTGTCTTATGGGTCTCATAAAATTTATAGAATCAAAATATTTTGAAAGATAAACCTTGTTAGATCCGAAACTATGAATATAACTAGTTGAAGCATATAAATTTCCAGAACTAGAACTATCAGTATTCTATCCAGATTTAGGAATAAATCTATTCTTAGTAAAATGTCTCTGTCCAGGTTTGTATCCTATTCCAGTCATGTATTTTGGTGAAACTTTCTTTCCTAGAATTTTAGTTAGAGTATCTTTTCCATTTGTAAAATTTTTTAAATCCTTTCTGAATTTCTCATTTGACACTTTCAGTTTAGTGTTTTCTTTTAACAGTTTATCATTTTTCTCTTTTTCAATAGTAAGTTTAGTTTTGAAAGTAGTAGTGAGAGAAAGATATTTCTTTAATGATTTGTATTTATCCTTAAGTTCATTGCATGTCTCTTCCAGTATATTACAATATTCAAACAATCCCTCACTAGTCATGTTTTCAGAACCAGAATCAGATGCTGCACTATGTTCAAAATAATAAGAATTTAAAGCTGGAGTATCTAAGATTACCTCAGATGTATTTTTCATAAAACACATGTTTTCATTATTTCTGATTTCAGTTTTAGAAGCTTTAGATTCACTGGAGCTATCCTCAGAAGCGCTCCATGTAGCCTTCATAGCCTTTTTGTACTTACTGTCCTTGAAATCATATTTCTTCTTGAATTTGAGCTTTGGGAAGTCTTCTTTAATATGTACTTTCTTTTTCACTCATACAGACAACGTCATCACTTTTATCTGGATTTTTCCAATCCTTCTTCCAATGTCCCATATTGTCATACTTTCCTTTTTAATTTGATGTTGGGAGAAATTTCTTCTTCTAATAAAATTTCTTAAACCTTCTGGCTATCTGAGCCATTTCAGCGTCACTATCAGAGTCTGAATTTTCACAGGCTGAACTGTCAGTAGGTGGTTGATCTTTATCCTTTTCCATTCTCTTTGAAGTAGTATTTTTGAATGCCACTGATTTCCTCTTAGGTTCATCACCTTCCTCTTTATTAATGTTGATTTCTTCCTCGTACATCATAAGCTTACCAATGAGTTCTTTGACAGGTAGAGAAGCAATGCCACATGACTCTCTGATTGAAACAGATGTGCCTCTCCATCGGTCTGGTAAACATCTCAGAATCCTCATAATTTGTTCCTTTGTTAGAACATCCTTTCCATGTGAATTCATTGTATTGACTACCTCATTAAACCTGAGATACATGTCAGAAATAGGTTCATCAGCTTTCATTTTAAAATTATCATATTTAATAGTATAAGTATTTAATCTCATTTCGTTATCATTGGTTGTTACTTCATGAGAATCACCCAAAGTATCCTAAACTTCAAAAGCAGTTTTACAGGAATAAATTTTGTTAAACTCTTCATCTCCTAAAGCACAGTACAGGGCATTCATGGCTTTACAATTATTATTTCAAGCAGTCTTTTTAGTTTCATCCAAAGTGGATCTAGCAGTAGTGGGAAGTTTATATTGTGATTCTATGGCAATACAAATATCAAAACCTATTCTTTCTAAATGAATTTTCATTTTATGTTTCCCCTGGGAATAGTTTGTACCATTGAAGAAAGGTGTACTGTTAGTAGAAGCACCCTCAAGTGTGTTAGCCATGATAACTAGGTTAAAGTAGAAATTTTAAAGAGATAAAAATTTAGAAAAAACAAACATTTTAAGAACTATTAAATAAAACTAAAATCACAGTTGAAAAATAGAGTACTTCAGAAAATATTTTAATCCTATGATTCCAAATGTTGGTCAGAGTGGATACTCAAGAGGGGGGTGAATTGAGTTCCAAATAAAATTTCTGTTTTAAAATACATTACCAAAATCCCCTAATTTAAAATACAAATAGAATTGTAGTGAATTTGAACTAAAGAAAACAATCAGTTAGGTCCTCAAGGGATTGATTAATTCCCAGTTAATCTAATCAGAAGATCAGATTATCTTTAGAAACTAACCTAATGATTTACATCTAATGCAAACACTTTCTAATTCAATTATCAGAGTAACTTTGAAAAACTGTTTATGTTTTAAAGCACGTAGCAGCAGAATAAAAGGTTTTAGATAAAACTAAATGAATCATAGAAGATATAACCAAGATGTTCAGTCTCAAGCCGAGACATAGTCCCCTCAACAATTTATATAAATTGGATCCACACCCTGGATTGGGGTTCACAACAGTTTACAACTGTCCATGTCAAAGTCCTCTACCACAGTTCTACGTGGGAAACAAAACAACATCAAATACAACTGTCCAGGTCACACACGACCTCTACCACAATCCAAAGTGGGAAAATAGAAAATGTAAGGAGTTTGAATGAGTATTTAATGATCCTCCAGTTATGGTTCATGAGACAATGTGTGTAAAAATTTACATAGATTATAGACACTTCTCGTAATGTAAATAATAAATCACTAAGAAAGATATAGAGGTTAGAATGGATCTAGTGATTGCAGTGTAGCTCTGGACTCCTTCAAATTTGATCAGAAATGGTTCTGAGTCCTCTTCTGGTTTCTGTCTGAAAAACAGAGTGTCTTCTGCTTGACATTCAGGTTCAGAGATAATGAAATGTAGTCGATGAAGCTCTTCAAAATCCTTGTGAATGTGTATGAGCTTCTGTGTCTTCTTGATCGTGCATGTATATCAGTGTGAGCTCTTCTTCTTTGTGTATGCTTCTATCTTGTTTATATTCCTCATGTATTCTGCATGTGTGTACGGAACGTCATATATGTGTCGTCTCTTTTCGTGTATTATATATCTTTGCAGCAACATGGACTTCTTGTATTTATGGAATGAGCTCCGGCAAAAGAAATGATTTCCTTTTGTAGTTACGAGGTACGATTCTCATACATCCAACAACCTTCATTAAATAAATGTCAGAGCATTAAAATATACATAATATGACCATTGGTTAGATTAAATAAAGATAAAGAAATCAAGGCAGCGTCGGATTCTCTAGAACAGTAGCTTTGGATATCGGTAGCCTTGAGTAATGGTAGGGTTTTGTATCGGTAGACTCTTGTGTAACGATGGCCTTTCTATCGGTAGACATCATGTCTATCAGTAGTTTTAATGTACCGGTGAACTTTCTTGTAATGGTAGACTTCCTTCAGTAACTTGTCTATAACGGTAGGCTTATCTGTATCAGTAGGATTGATTTACCGGCAGGCTTGTATAATGGTAGACTTGTTAAACCGGTGACTTGTTTTTATCGGTGACTTTCACATATCGGTAGGCTTTGCATAACGGTGACCATCTCGTATCAGTAGCCTTTTCATATCGGTAGCTTTTTCATAACGGTGACCTTCACGTATCGGTAGCCTTTTCATATCGGTAGCCTTTTCATATCGGTATCCTTTTCATATTGGTAGCATTTTTGTAACGGTGACCTTCACATATCAGTAGGCTTGATGTAACGGTGACCTTCACGTATCGGTATCCTTTTCATATCGGTAGACTTTTCATATCGGTAGCCTTTTTGTAACGGTGACCTTCACGTATTAGTAGGCTTGATGTAACGGTGACCTTCATGTATCGGTAGGCTTGATCTGTAACGGTGACCACTTGTATGTTTAAGCATTCTTTTGAAAAAAAATGGTCATGTTAGAATATATATCCATTCAAATTCTCTGAAAATAATATATATATTTTAATATATGAATATCTAAATGGTGTACATAAATAATGAAATAAGTCATTAAGTAATATAGGAACTTGAAAATAAATGAGATTATCCAAAATATAATTGATCGTAATTAAAATATGATTGAGAATTGTTGAGAATATCATAATATAATCGAGCATAGTTTGGATTATCAAAATATAAGTTCAACTAATTCTCCCAGAGGGCTCAACACACATATAATCATTTTTTAGTTATTTCTATTCATTACCACTAATAAAATGGCTACATGTTAACTACGATTTAAAATAATATTATTATATTGTTAGTGTGCAATGAATGATTTCAAAGAGACTTGTTGTTGCGTATCAGGTACGCTATCGAACATAGAAACCACATTAATGTAAAATTAATATTTAATACACAAATATTAATAAATATGAAAATGTAATATTTTTTATTTACATGGGATGTTATATCCTTCCCCCCTTTTGGGAATTGTGTCCTCGTAATCTTATTCACTTATCAAAATAACTAGGGGTATTTATCCCTCATAGCATTTTCGGATTTCCATGTTTTCTCTTCAACCATATAGTTTTTTCATAAAAGCATCACTTGATAAATTACATTATTTTTCAACACTTGATCTCTTCGGTCAATAATCTTGATTGGATTTCCTTCATAAGAGAGATTATCTTCCAACTAAACTACCTCAGGGATCAAAACATTATATGGATATGGTATATACATTCTCAACATCAAAACATGAAAAACATTGTGTACCTGAGAAAAACCTGGAGGTAAATCCACTCTGTATGCATCTAATCCAATTTCTCCTGAATTTCATAAGGTCCAATGAACCTTGGACTCAAAATTCCCTTTCTTGGAAAAACTAATTACACTTTTCCAGGGAGAAACTTTGAAAAAACATGATCACCTACCTCGAAAGATAGATCCTTCTTCCGGTTATCCGCATAACTATTCTACCTCCTATGAGTTGTTCTCATGTTCTTATAAATCAACTGAAATTTTTCTGCCATCTCTTCTACTAATTCATGTCCCATCAGCTTCCTTTCCCTTACATAAGTCCAAAAAAATAGATTTTGACACCGTTTACTATATAAGGAATCAAACATAAACATCTGTATACTAGAATGAAAACTCTTATTATACGAAAATTATACCAAAGAAAGATGTTGGTCCCAACTTCCCTGGTAATCCATCATGTAATAACATAACATATCCTCCAAGGTCATAATTGTTAGTTCTGAATTCTCATCTGATTTCGGATGAAAAGTTGTACTACAATTTAGTTTGGCACTGAAAGATTTCTGAAGGCCTTTCCAAAAGTTAGAAGTAAATATGGGATAACGATCAGATACAATGGAGATGGGAACTCCATGTAACCTAACTATATCATTATGATACAATCGAGAAAGTTGATCTAGAGAAAAATTTTCTCGAATAATAAAGAAATGAGCAGACTTAGTCAATCTATCAATAATAACCTGGATATCTTTATTATCTCGATATGTCTTTTGTAATAACTCAATGAAGTCCTTCATTATATTTTCCCATTTACACTCTTACACCGGTAATGAATGCAGAATCCCTTCCGATAACTACTGCTCTGCTTTAATCTACTGATAATTCAAACACTTCACAGAAAAATTAGCAATATATTTTTTTCATTCCATCCCACCAGTAATACTACGGCATATCTATGTACATCATAGTACTTCCAGGAGGAACTAAAAAAGGGGGACTATGAGCCTCACATAACAACTCATTCATCAACTATGAATCACATGGCACACATAATCTCTTCCCAAACCTCAAAACACAATCATTATAAATGTTTAATTCAGGCAACTTACCCTTCCGAACCAGATCTACCTTTTTCTGCAACCCACTGTCTTTCTTCTACGCTTTCTTGATTCTGGCTGATAGAGATGATCTCACATACACCTAAAACAAAATAGAATAAATTCCTACACCATCATCTTCTAAGACAATGTACATCAAATAAAAAACTAAAGGATCTCATTCCAAACATATCATGGTTAATGAATCATTACATTTTAGACTCAAAGCATTATCCAATTTGTTTGATTTTCCTAGATGGTAATGAATTGTACAATATTAATCCTTGATTAATTCTATCCATCTCCTCTGTTTCATGTTCAATTCATTCTGAGTGAATATATACATTAATCATTTGTGATCGGTATATATTTCACACATCACTCTATACAAATGATGCCATCATATTTTTGGATCAAAAACCACAGTAGTTAATTCCAAATCATGCGTACGGAAATTTAACTCATGATTTTTCAACTGACTTGAAGGATAAGAAATAACAAGATCATTCTACATATGGACACTACCATGTCCCTTCTACTAAGTGTCACTGTAGATAACAAACTCAGCATTTCTGGAAGGAAGATCCAAAACTGGTGCATTCACCAATCTTCTTTTCAATTTCTAAAAAAAATAATCACATTCTTTTGTCTTGATGAACTTAACAGCTATTCAATTTAACATATTCATTGGACTATATAACCATGAATAATTTTCAACAAACCTCTGGTAATAAACTTCGAAACCAATAAAACTACGGATCTCGGTTATATTTGTGGGTCTTGGCCATTCTTCAACATATTTTATTTTAGAAGGATCAACAGTTATGACATTTTTTTATAAAATGTGGCCAAGGGAAAAAAAATTGTAAACAAAAATCATACATGCTGAAATTTCCATATAGTTTCTTTTCTTTTAATGTTTGCAAGATAAACCTCAAATGACATTTATAATACTATTTACTTTTAGAAAACACCAAAATATCATCAATGAACACAACCAAAAACTTATCCAAGAACACATGGAAAATTTTATAAATTTGAGCCATGAATACATCAGGTGAATTGGTTAACACAAAAGGCATAACTACAAATTTATAATGGCCATATATAGTACAAAACACAGTCTTCAAAACGTCTGATTATTTTACTTTCAACTAATGGTACCCCGACCTCAACACAATATTTGAAAAATAATGAGCTCCCTGGAACTGATCAAACAAATCATCGATATGATGAATAGGATACTTGTTCTTAACAGTAATGTTATTCAATGCTATATACTCAATGAAAAGACTCATTCAACCATCTTTCATTTTAACAAAAAAGATAGGAGGACCCCATGGTGATGGTAACGACCCATAGTTTTTCAATGTAAAATTCCCTTCTTATATTTATGTCATAAAATAACATGAAAATACAAAATAATGAGCTACTTATTGATAAGTGACCTTTAATCATAATTGTGTCCCTCCTATGTTTGGAATTTTGAAAATCCGACATAGATTTTTTTGTTCAAGATGTTTTTGGAGTCTAAATAAACAAAAATAATTTTTGGTGAATAGTGAACGACCCTTATGAATACTAGTATGACCCTTTTGAATATTAAAACATCCAACTTAAGAGTAACATTAGCTATGAATAATTAAATAAAATTTAGATATCTTTGAAAGTGACAATTTGACCATAGAAAATGTTTTGGTATTTCGTTGGTCATAAATAATTAATTATAATTAATTTATTAATTTAAAATAATATTTATTTCCCTAAAATGTATTCATAAATTATTTAATCAATGTCCTATAGTTTTTAGATAATTTTACAAGGCCCTACGTAATTTTTGAAAGAACTATAAATCATTTTTAATCTAAAAAACAGTTTTTTATGTAAAATATGATTTTAATTAAATATATAGTCAATAATATTTAGAAAATTATTTTTGAAAAATTAAATTCATATATGGATTCTACACGTCGAAAAATTGATGGGGTAAATGTTTAGGATTTTTCTGAGATACATGAATTTTTTATGAATATTTGAATCCGATAATTCACAATAAATGCTAAACAATGTATTAATTCAGTCATCGATGATGATCTTATGATGTAAGCCCACTTGGTTCGGGATTACATTAGAAAATTAATATTCATGTTAATCCAAGACTCATTATTCACTGTCTTAGGGTAAATTAATAAACTAATGAATTTTATATTAAGGAAACCCATCTCCCATCCACTATAAAAGCCACACTTCACTCCCTCTTATCCTCACACCTCTCGAGCACCAAGCCTTCACTAAAATCTGTCCAAACACCCTCCCTAGCCCCTACCCCACGTCCAGAAGTTTCCGGTCTAATCAAATGACCAATACTATCTTCTTTAAGGAGGATCTCAAGAGGACGATTTAAGAGGCATTCTCTCTCCCTCGTCTCCTTTAATTTTCTTTCAAGTTCAAGTTCCTTTCTTGATCTCTCCCCACCTATATTCATCAAAATTGTTTTTAAACTCCATTATTATACATATAATATAATTTCATGATTCTAATGGGATATTATATCACCACACACCCTTTCCCTCTTCCTTTTATTATATTAATGAATCATTGTTCATGAGGTGTTTATTTATCACCTTCAAAAACGACATGCTCTCTTCTTCCATTTCTACCATCATATCTGGTCATGAAACCATTTTTATGGTTGAACCAGAATACTATATTTTTATTGTGTTCTATTTTATGTTCTGTGAATAACCTATGGCCATATTACTAAGTGATAATTTAAAACAAGTTCATTGTGATCCAAAAACCGCTCAAATTAACCCAAATAACCCTCATTAAAATCCTATCTAATGATTCGTCCACATGGATATAATATAATTCATTGTAAAATAATTAATGCTCCTATAATATCATTAATAACATGTAATATCTATTCTGGATGTTTACCCATGATCTACCCAAACTTCAACTTAAGATTACAAGTGAACCACTCAAGAAAACAATGAAAACGAACATCCCAGAACTATTTTTTTAAACTATATAAGTCATCCAAAGGAACATTATATGACATAATGAAACTAGAATGAACCCTATTATTGTATAAAAGGTTATGGAATTTCTAATTAATTAATATAATTTCATTATATAGGACAATAAAGAGAAGGAGGCATTCGAGAACAAGGTAAGGGGAAACTCTTGAACCCAACTTTCATCCTTCGTGTTCTACCTCTTTCACTCCATTTTTGATATGGTCACTCCATAAAGATCATTTTTTAATCATTTTCTTTAATTTTATTGGATATAAATGTTTTTTAATGAAGTTTATGTCAATCCAAATATTTTTTGAAAGAACTCTGCTCTAAATAACTCAACATTTACCACTCATTCAAGGTTGATGGTTCTTGTATCTAATATGTTGTTCCCTCTTTCTTTTAGGAACCCAATGTTTATGAATGTGTTATTATGAGATGAAACCCATTACTTTTCATGGGTTATTTATGTTCATTTATGTTATATGTTTATTGTGGAATTCATGTTAATTGATAATGTTATGATGTGATGGGTGCGCCCGGAATTATATAGCGCAATATGAATGTATAAATGTGATGGGTTTTCCCGGATATATACAGTGCTCCAATGCATTGGGTAAAGTGATGAATCTCATGACTATATGTGAAATTATGTGTGAACAAGATTCTAGCTTAGTTCACATGTATGTGTGGTAGTTAACCACTAAGATATGATGTTTCATTTTTATGCTTTTCCACATTTCAAGTCTATTATTTATGATCCTCTAATGTTCATGATCTTTTGCCTATGTTATGATTATTCTCACCCCGTGATATATTTTTCTTATCTATTCTCATACTAGGCTTTTAGCTCACCCCTTTTTTATGTATATCCTCATGTGAATACATGTACTAACGAGAGGACAAGTGTCAATAAGAAGCTGGAGATGAAGAAATTAATTAAATGTTTATGAATGATGTTGTATTTGTTATGTATGGTCCTCGTTTTCCCAAGACACTAAAACTTTGGATCCTCTATGTGTAATACGATTATGTTTTTTATCTTAGTAATGATGTATTAGTAATGTAATAAAAGGTCGGGTCGCTATAGTTGGTATCAGAGGCAAGGTTTAGTTAATTTTGGAATTAAGATTAGTGAACCCTAGGAAAAACCTACAGCATGGGACTAAGTACAAATATACACACAAGAATATTTTCCTAGGGATCCCATATGTTATGTTTGTGGTATAAATTTTTTAAATGAATATGTTATTCATGAATTTTTTACTTATGTTTTTTCTAACTTTTTCTATTTTAGAAAATATTGGGAACTAGGAGAAATTAGGTCAACAACTCATGAGAGGGCCAATGCAACGATTGCCCAAATGACACCCCCAATGATTTTGGAGGTGGAGTTCAGAACCTCATGGGGATTATTACCCAATTATATCAGGTTATGAATAATAACCATAATGATGGATATTGTCCTCCTTTACCAAATATGGAGCAACTGGCTATTTAATGTTTTATGCGGCAATGACCACCGATGTTTAGTGGATCTCTCAATCCACTAGTTGTGGAATAGTGGTTCAACTCCAGGGAGAAGATAATTTCTCTTCTTCATTGTTCTGAGACGAAGAAGGTGATTGTAACTGTTTAACGTCTAGATGGATAAGCCAAAAAATGGTGGGATTTTATTAAGAACACCATGCCAAGGGAGGAAATTGAAGAGATGGAATGGGAAGACTTTAAGATAATGTTCTTAACAAGTATTTACCAAGAACTATTCGAATGAAGAGGGAGAGAGAATTCCCAGAGCTCAAGAAAAAAGAAGGAGAATCTGTCACAACCTATGAATTGAATTTCACAAGGCTTTCAATTTATTCTTCGTGTTTTGTTATCAACAATGGTAGTAAAATTGATAGATTATTTAGTGGATTAAAACCACACCTTAGAAAGGATCTTGCAATTCATGACTTTGGTAGTTATGAAGAAGTTTTTTGGTGTGATCTCAAAGTGGATATGAAGTTTGGAGAATGGTCTTGTGGCTATGTTGAGATGAAAATACAGATGGAGTTTTAATCCAGTGGATCTAATGACAAAGTTGGAAAGAAAAATCAATGACCCACATGCCAAAAATGTGGGATGTTGCACAATTTGAACTACCTCAAAGGGATGGGGAAATTCTTCAAGTGTGGGAATGAAGGACACCTTCATCAAGAGTGTCGAAAAGACACGAAAAGGAATGATAATGTAGCCGATAAAAGGGGAGAACCACTCATGGTTCAATGCTACAACTGTAGGGATCTAGGGCACTATGTAATCTAGTGCACCAAACCTCGAGTTCTCGAGGGTAATCAGCATCAACAGCCACCAAATACAAAGGAATGCTTATGACATCACTACTGCGGAGGTAGAGCATGATAATGAAGTCGTAAAAGGTACACATACTATTCACTCAAGAATGTCAAAAGTCTTATTTCATTCTGGTTCTAAGCATTCCTTTATATCTTGCAATTTTCTTAGAACTACAAAATTGAAGCCCCAAAACCTTGAAGTAGAGAGATCTGTAAAAACACCAACTGGTGCAATCATTATAACCCAAGAGTTTAACACTTCTCATGTTCACGTATGTGGGAATATTCTTCTGGAAAATATCATAATACATCCCTTGGTGGAATTCGACTCTATAATGGGAATAGACTGGCTCTCATTATATAGAGCACATATCAGCTGTCGGGAAAAGGAAATATCTTTTCATATTCCGAACCATCCCATGTTCCACTAAAAATGCAAGGAAGATCATGAATCTTCTTTGATAAATCATTCAATGGTGAGGGTGTTGATTCCATATGAAGAATCATACCTCTCCCAAACGGTTGAGTCAAAGGAAAGTTCCAACCTTGAAGAAATTCCCATCATGAGATAATACAACAATGTATTTTGCAAAGAGTTATCCGAAATTCCCTTGGATCGTGAGGTAGTGTTCTCAATTGAACTCATAACTGAAGCTACTTCTATCTCAATGTGCACAACTAGGATGGCTCCTATCGAACTGGAGGAGTTAAAGAAGTAGCTACAAGAGCATCTGGACAAAGGGTTCCTACGCCCTAGTGCATCACCTTGGGGTGCGCCAGTGCTCTTTGTGAAGAAGAAGGATGGAACCATGCAGTGGTGTATCGATTATCAAGAACTCAACAAGATCACCATAAAAACAAGTATCATCTCCCAAGGATTGATGACTTGTTTGACCAGTTATGATTAGCTCAATAATTCTCAATGGTGTATCTTCGTTCTGGATATCATCAGATAAGGGTGACGAAGGAAGATATTCAGAGGACAGCCTACCATACATGTTATGGGCACTATGAGTTTTTGGTGATGCCCTTTGGACTTACTAATTCCCCTAAAATCTTCATGTATTTGATGAATAGAGGCTTTAGACATTACCTCGACAAATTTGTGGTAGTGTTTAGCGACGATATTATCATATACTCCAAGAGAAAATAATAACATCAAGAACATCTAAGACTTTTGTTGGTGACATTAAGAAAGGGGAAGTTGTACGCCATGTTCAGAAAGTGTGAATTTTGGATAAATCAAGTCACATTCTTGGGACATGTGATTACAAGTGAGGGATTTTTTGTGGATCCTTCAAAGACAATGGTGATTGAGGAATGTCCCAGGACCTCTATTGTCACCAAAATCCATAGTTTTATTGGATTAACTAGGTACTAGCGATGTTTTGTGAGAAACTTCTAATGATTTTCAAGCCCGCTAACTAAGTTAACAAGGAAAGGGTTAATGTATGTCTGGAAAGAAGAATGTGAGGGTATCTTTAAGAAGCTAAAGAGAAGGCTAATCACTACACTTGTACTCACACTACTAAAAAGTGTAGAATGTTTTGTGATATAGAGTGATGATTCAAAGAAAGGATTGGGTTGTGTTCTCATGAAAAATGATAATTTGATAGCCTAAGCCTCGCGACAGTTGATGATCCAAGAGTAGAACTACCCGACACATGATCTAGTGCTGGTGGCCGTGTTTTTTTCCTTGAAAATCTAGCATCACTACCTCTATAGTGAGAAGTGTGACATATACGCCGACCACAAGAGCCTAAAGTATATATTCACAAAAAAGGAGCTCAAAATCCATCAAAGGAGATGGTTAGAGCTAATCAAGGTTTACGATTGCTCTATTCACTATCATCCTGGAAAGGTGAACAAGGTAGCTTATGCACTACGTAGAAATGAACCTGCTACTCTTTCCATGATGTGGATTGAGAAAGACCCTATCTTCATGGATTAGCAAAGGATGGATTTTGGAATTGTAAGGGCATGGGATAAATCCTACCTTTCCCAAATTATTGTGCAACCATCAATCCAAGAGAATATTAAGGAAGCACAATGGGATGATATGGATATACAAAAGAGGGTGAATGCAGTAAAGGAAGGGAAGCTGCAAGAGTTCCATATCGATGATGATGGTGTGATTCGGTTTGGATCGTTGTTGTGTGTGACTTCATCACCTGGGATAAAGAAGGAGATATTGGATAATGCACATAGCTCAACATTATATATCCATCCTGGGAGAACCAAGATGTATCGTGATCTCTGAGAACACTTCTAGTGGGATAACATGAAGAAAGAGATTGCAGAATATATATCAAGGTGCTTAGTATCTCAACAAGTTAATGTTGAGAAAAAAAAGTCCAATGGTCTGATGAAGCCATTGACTATACCTATGTGGAAATGGGAAAATGTTACTATGGATTTGGTCACGGGTCTCCCAAAGACGTCAATGGAAAATAATGCGATATAGGTTGTGGTTGACCGACTCACCAAGACTACCCATTTTATTGCTATTTGGGAAGACCTCTCACTTGAACAACTTGCAATGATATATGTGAAGGAAGTGGTGAGACTGCACGGTGTTCCATTCTCAATTTTCTCTAACCATGATCCAAGGTTCACATCTATGTTTGGGAGGAGCCTTCAATATTCTTTGAGTAGCGAATTAAATTTCAACACAGCCTATCACCCCAAAATCGATGGCCAGTTCGAAAGGACTATTCAGACTCTTGAAGTTATACTAAGATTCTGCTCTCTTGAATCAAAGGTTGTTGGGATCAGCATCTCCCATTGTATGAGTTCTCTTACAACAATAACTTCCACTTGAGTATTCAGATGCCTCTGTATGAAGCTATTTATGGAAAGCGATGTAGAGCTCCAACCTGTTGGGATAAAGTTGGAGAAAGAAAGCTACTTGGGACCGATCTTGTTCAAGAGATGACAGATAAGGTTCAAGTCATCCAAAAACTCATAAAAGATACTCAAAGTCAGCAAAAGAGATGTGCTGACAACTGTCAAAGGGACTTAGAGTTTGACGTTAGAGACAAATTCTTCATTCGAATATCTCCTTGGAAGAGATTCATGTGATTCAGGAAGAAAGGGAAGTTAATCCCAAGGTATATTGGTCCCTTTGAGATCCTTGACCTCATAGGAGCCATGGCGTATTGTCTTGAACTTCCACCGAATATGGAACAAGTTCAGGATGTGTTCCATGTATCACTACTGAGGAAGTACATACAAGAACCCTCACCGGTACTAACCTCAGAGCTGGTGCGGCTTGAAGATGATCACTCTTATGTGGAGCAGCCAGTAAATATTCTGGACCGATGTGATAAGGTTCTACGAAACAAGACAACCCATCTTGTCAATGTGTTGTAGAGGAACCTTAAGTTTGAGGAAGCAACTTGGGAACTAGAAGAGGCAATGAAGGATAAGTATCCTCACATTGTTTTGTAAAGTGAAATTTCAAGGGAGAAATTTCTTAAGGGGGAAGAATGTAATGACCCAATGTTTTTCAATGGAAAATTCCCCTCTTATATTTATATCATAAAATAACATGAAAACACAAAATAAAGAACTACTAAGTGATAAGTGGCCTTTAATCATAATTGTGTCACTCCTATGTTTGGAATTTTAAAAATCCGACATACACAGTTGTGTTCAAGATGTTTTTGGAGTATAAAGAAACAAAACAAAATTTGGTGAATAGTGACCTACCCTTATGTATAGTAATATGACACAAATGAATAGTAAAACTTCTAACATAATGGTAACATTACCTATTAATAATTAAATAAAAATTAGACATCTTTGAAAGTGACAATTTGACCTTAGAAAATGTTTTCGTATTTTGTAAGTCATAAATAATTCATTATAATTAATTAATTAATATAAAAGAATATTTATTTCCCTAAAATGTATTCATAAATTATTGAATCAATGTCTAATATTTTATAAATAATTTTATAATGTCTTACGTAATTTTTGAAAGCACTATAAATCAGTTTTAATCATAACATCCTTTTTTACTTAAATTATGATTTTAATTAAATATTTAATTCATAATATATAGAAAATTATTTTTGAAAAATGGACTTCATTTTTGAATTCTAAACTTCGAAAAATGGTTGGGGTAATTTTTTTGGATTTTTCTGAGATACTTTAATTTTTGATGAATAGTTGAATCCGATAATTCACAATAAATGCTAAATAATGTATTAATTGAGTCATCGATGATGATCTTATGATGTAAGCCCAATTTGTTCGGGATTATATTATTAAATTACTATTATTGGTCATCCAAGACTGAATATTCCTTTTCTTAGGGGAAATTAATAAACTATTGAATTTTATATTAAGGAAACCCCTCTCCCCTCCACTATAAATGCCACCCTTCACTCCCTCTTATCCTCACACCTCTAAAGCTCCTTTCCTTCTCTAAACTCTACCCAGATAGCTTCCTTATTCTCTCCCCCACGTCCAAAAGCTGTTTGTCTCTTAAAAAGACCAAGACTAGCTTCCTTAAGGAGGATCTCAAGAGGAAGAGTTAAGAGGTAATCTCTCTCCCTCTTATCCTTAATTTTCTTTCAAGTTCAAGTTCTTTTATTGATCACTCCCCACCTATATTCAATCAAATGGTTTTGGAACACTAGTATTAAACATATACTATAATATAATGATTCTAATGGGATATTATATCACCCCACACCCTTTCCTTCTTCCTTTTATTTTATTAAATAGAACGTTGTTCATGAGGTGTTAATTTTTCACCTTCAAAAACGACATGCTCTCTTCTTCCATTTCTACCTTCATATCTGTTCATGAAACCATTTTTATGGTTGAACCAGAATATTTTATATGTATTATTTTCTATTTTATGTTTTGTAAATAACCTATGGCCATATTACAATGTGAAAAGTTAAAACAAGTTCGTTGTGATCCAAAACCCGCTCAAATTAATCCAAATAACCATCATTCAATTATTATCTAATGATTCATCCAAATGGATCTAATATAATTCATTATAAAATAATTAATTATCCTGTAATATAATTAATAACATGTAATATCAGTTCTGTATGTTTACCCATGATCTACCCAAACATAAATTTAAGAATACAAGTGAACCATTCAAGAAAACCATGAAAACGAACATCCCCGAACAATGTTTTTAAAATCTATAAGTCATCCAAAGGAACATAATATGACATAATGAAACCAGAATGAACCCTATTATTGTATAAAACGTTCTGGAATTTATAATTATTATTATAATGTCATTATACATGACATTAAAGAGAAGGAGGCATTCGAGTACAAGGTAAGGGGAAATTCTCGAACACAACTTTCATCCTTCGGGTTCTACCTCTTTCACTCTATTTTCAATATGGTCACTCCTTAAAGATCATTTGTTCATTATTGAATTTAATTTTCTGGGATACACATGTTTTCTAATGATTTTTATGTCAATCAAAATATTTTCTGAAAGAACTCTTCTCTTAAGAAATCAACTTTTACCTCTCATTCTAGGTTGATGGTTCTTGTATCAAGTATGTTGTTCCCTCTTTATTTTCGGAACCCAACGATTATGAATGTGTTCATATGAGATGAAACCAATTCATTTTAATGGGTTAGTTATGTTAATTTATGTTATATGTTTATTGTGGCATGCATGATAAATGATAATGTTATCATGTGACGGGTGCGCCCGAAATTATATAGCGCAATATGAGTGTTTAAATGTGATGGGTGCGCCCGGAATTATACAGCGCTCTAATGCATTGGTTAAAGTGATGAATCACATGAGTAAATGTGAAATGATGAGTGAACAAGATACTAGCTTGGTCCATAGGTATGTTTTGTAGTTAACCACTAAGACATGATGTTTCATATTTATGCATTTCCACATTTCAAGTCTATTATTTTTGCTCCTATCATGTTCAACTTGAGCCATTCGATAAAGGGGTTTTTTAATTGACTTAGAATCATGAACTAAATCAACAGTAAATTCAACTTCCCGATCATGAATAATACAGGGCAACTCATCAGGAAAAGCATCATGATACTCATTTACCACTGGCACTTCATTAATCTGAACAGTTCCTTTATTTTTAAAAAATATGTGCAAGGTAACATTCATATCAATCTATTACTAGTTTCTCAACTTCCTCATATGTTATCAAACACAACGGTTCAATCCTGAATATAAACATAATTTTTTTTTGAATAGAAACCGCATTATCTCTACAATCAATCATAGCATTAAAAACAGAAATCCAATCCATGCCCAAAATATCATCATACTCTACTAGAGGAAAAACAATAAGGCTCACAGGTAGATTCTTTCCACAAAAAAGGATAGAAAGGTTCATATAACTTCTTTTTGTCTCAAAATTTCCTCTGGGTGTTTTTTGCATAATTTTATAATTCATATCATGAGATGGAATTCCAAATTTACTAAAAAACATCTCAGAAATGAAAGAATGTGTAGACTCTAAATCAAACAACACATTGGAATAATCTGAACAATCAAATAGTGTACCTGATACTACTTCATTCGATGGACCAAACTCTGATGAAGTAGTTGCAAAGGATTTCACCACCTCTTTCTTCTTGTAGTGTAGCTGCTTTCCCTCAGTTGAGTTCTTTTTTAGACACTCATTTTCATAATGAACCATTTCATTACACATAAAAATTTATACCACTGGATTTTCATTGCCTACATGATCATGTTCCTTAAAATTACAAGCAATAATACCAAAGAACACATGTTCATCGGAAAACTCCATTTCCACCTTCTCCACACATCCAACAAGTTTTTCATAACTCTTGAACTCATGAGAAGCTAAGGCCCTTTGATACATTGGATTTAACCCTAAGTAAAAAAGGATGATTTTACTATCAAGATCTTGTATGAAATTGGGAGCATACCTTACCAGTTGAGTGAAATTTGCTTCCTAAACAACCACTGGGTCATCCTACTGCCTCACATCTAGGAATATTTTCCATCTAAAGATGACCACCTTAGGAAAATATTTCTCAAAAAACATAAATATGAATTCATCACAGTAAAGATCATCAATCTCATCAATATATCTGATATTTTTCAACATCAACCACCACTGATCAGCTTTACCTTTAAACGGTAAAAAGAATGACTTACATTTGGATGTTATGAACACCCCATGATATCAAAAATATTCTCAAGTGCATTAATCCACCATTCTGTAAGCACATGGTCAGATGATCCTATGAATCATGGGGGATGTTGTATCATGAAATGTTCAACCACTAACATGTTCTTGTGTTGTTGATCTGGATGATCTCGTGCATGGATACCACCTCCATTTATAGCCTGATTCAAATTTAACATCACTGAAACAATTTGTTCAGTTCCTATTCGGACCATCTCAGGTTGCTGATTTGGATGGTTGTCTTCCTCCTGATGTTGTCCCAACATAGCTGCCACGATTCCTCTGTGGAAAACCATTCTAAACACAAAAATATTTTATGTAAAGAAACATTGTAATATTTAAATTCTATATCATTTCAATCAAACCATAAATTAATTTATGTAAAACAATTTAACAATTTTATAACTCCTAAAGTTGTCTAAACCAACCTCTAATACCAACTATAAGCACCCAACCTTAAAACATTACTTAATCTTGAATTAAATGAATAGTTCACATTGAGGATCCTTTCAAGTTTAGAGTTTTAGAGAATTAGGACATAACTATTTCATCTCAAAAGATTACAATGTAGACACTTCTACACAGTTTTCATTTTTTTTACAAAACATGAACTCTTGAAAATAAATTCATGTCTTGTTCCATGTTTAAGACAGCATGACATTTCCTTGATCCCATCCTTGACCCTATCCCACATTATGTCCTGTGAAAATCATTTCAAAAACATGGGGTGAGCATAAAAGGCTCAGTAAGGGATACACAAAGAAGGAAAACATTTAGTTTTCATCAAAACAATAGGTAAACCATAAATACTTAATCATAAGTCATACTTTTCAACTTTATGAAGTAGTAAATACTTGTCTCTAAATAAAAGGTCATTACATACTCATTTGTAACCAAAATATTACCATAAAATACATATAAAGAACACATAACATATAAAGGTATCTTGGGACATAAACATACATAAATGTAATAACTATACAGTTGACTTCCACTCAAATCAATAATTGGAATAGCCATACGGCCAACATCCATACCCATTGAATTGGAGGATATAATGTAACCACCAGTCCTGTTAATCACGACACCACCCGTCATTTGGATTATCATGTAACCAACTGTCAAATGTCAAAGTACCATTTTAATATCATAACACACAAAACAATTAAAAAGGAAAGAAAACATTTCCATATTTCAATCACAATATATCACATAAATATATTGACATAAAAAATCAATTATCAAAAACATTTTCAATACAAAAATAAATAAAAGAGTTTATGGTATTTATTTACATTTAAAAACATTATGGATTTTTGGGGAATCCAAAGGTCAAATAATACTCGCGGTGGCAGAAAAGGACATTGCCACCGCTTACATTAAAATAAACATTCTTTTTTTCATTTAGTGAAACACATCTTAGAAAAAGAGTCCAATTGAAACTTCAAGGTTTTTTATAGAGTGTATAAAATAATGTCTTGTATTAGAACAAAATATGCCCCAATGAATGGAGGTTGAGACAAAGTCCCTTACCTCATGTCCGACTTGACTTGGTCACTCTTTAATCAACTAAATAATAAACTAACGTTAATTTCAACTTTTTTAAGAATCTTTTTCAATTTTATTATTCCTATTAAATCACTTATTTACATGTTATAAATATTATGTAATCATTTAAGTTAATAATGTACATTTTGTCGATATGTGGTACATAAGTCAAATATGGACTTCTTACCATTACATGTTGTTCATGTGTTCAAAGGTTGATTATATCCAGAATGATATTAATTATCTGGATATCATATATATCATATATATCCATCATATACTTGTATTTATAATTGTACATAACATTTAGAGTTAAGAAATGTAATGCATCGTTCATGGAGATGTTAAGCCGTATGTACACATGAACGCTACATTAATTTCTATTTTGTATTTAATAGAATGAAATAACAATGATATAAAGGTAAATTATAATTCTAGTATAATATCATATATAATATTATTAACTCCATCCTTTATATGTCTCACATATGGCATTAACAATTCAAATAACATTGAGGGGGTGGTAGTCCGCACATCCTGAAATGAAATTATGGTGTTTATTCATTATGGAAACCATAAGGGTATGCCATAACTGAAACATTCCGAGGCATATGGAAAACATAGACATAATATATATCATATATTAATATAGTGACATCTTAATGGCCACCATTAAAGGTGTAAAGAGAATATTGAACAATCAACATTTCATGAGGCAGAAATTCACCATCCACAGAAACAATATGTTCTTTAACCATTAGAAGAAGGTGTGTGTAATTTTAAATCTAATAATTCTCATAAAAAAATTCCTAGTATATTTAATATATTGTTTTTTTACAAAATAAAGGAATAAAAATAGTATACGGGGTTGGAGAAGAAAAATAAATCAAAAGAACATAAGGGAAGTCATTACCTTTAAATCGGGTAACTCCCTTTAGTTTGAACCAAAAGGGTTTTGTGAAGAGGTTTTTGACTAATTAAAGCTTCTATGATAAATATAGGGATGTTTGGGGCTTATTTGAGAAGATTTTGGACGAGCCAATGGGCTTGAGAAGTGTGAAGAATGGGTAGGAAGTGGGGTCTTTTTATAAGGGAGGGGAGGGGCTCTTTTGGAAAGCATGAAACTATTATTTTATTATATAATTCTTTTCAAATTCTAAAGAACCAAATATTATTAAATTTGAAGATAAGGTTGATCATATCATAAATAGAATCATCGGATAAGAATTGGACAAGTGATGGATATTATCATAAACATTATCTTCTTATTTATTTAAATCATTCATTAATGACGTAAACACTATATCATCATTGTTATATAAATAATTTAATTTATTTGAAGTCTAAAAATTATAAATAGAAATTTCCATGTTGTAGGAAATATTTATAGTTTTCTAATGAATATATATAGTCAAATATATCAAATACAAAACAACATGTAAAAATTGTTTTAGTAAAACAATACATGTTTGTGACATTTTAATTTTTACATTAAATAAAAGTTATTAATGTCATTATCTTACCCACATGGCTCAATGTGGTCCCATAAATTGTCCCATGGATTGTATTGGATGGCCATGACTCATCCAATATGTTTATTACCCATTTCATCATGATTTCATATTCTTATAACATTATTTTTACATTAAAGTACACTAATTACTTTTAATCGTGATAAATAAAACTCAAAAGTTACTATTCCCCATAAAAGTATATTTATCCCATTAAACCAAATTTTACTTACTAATTACATCCATGTATGTCGAATTTTTGAAATTCAATTCACAGAAGAGGTAAAATTTCATTTAATCAAAAAAGTCTGTTTTTTAACTACAACTTAGTTGTTTCACTATTCATAAAAAATTGTTGTTTTTCACAAAAATACCAAAACATTACCCTTAGATATATTTGATATTCCAAATTCAAAAATGATATCTATTTTTTAAGATTCAAAACATAGAATTTGAATAAATTAATTCGATAATTAATTACCGTTGTCAAAACAAATATTGTGTTTTTATGAAACAATATATATCCAAAGATTGACACTAGTTTATGTCAAATTTCAACATAAAATTAATTCAAATGACCACCATTGGAATAAATGGTAAAAATATATTCTAATTTCACTTTAAAACCAATTCAAAATATAACATAATAATATAAATAGAATAGATTAAATTAATGTTTTGAATTAAAATACAACATTTTTCCCTTATTCATTAAAAATGAACTTTTTCGGAAAAATAAAAAAACATACACCAAGAAAATTTTGATATCTCGATTATATAGATGGATTTTATTTGGTCCAATAGAGTGTATAAGAGAGAAAAAACTATTTTTAAAGTGGGTTCTCCATCAAAATGATATAAATCAACCTTTTAGTGAATATTACAGTATCTATGCCTAAAAATGAATTCTTTTCTTATATTGAGCCTGTATATTTTATTGGATAAATGTAAAAACATTTAACAAACATATATAATCATATTTTAGTTATTTCTATTTATTCCCCCTAGTAAAACGGTTACATGTTAACTACCATTTAAAATAATATTATCATATTATTAGTGTGCAATGTATGATTTCAAAGAAACAAGTTTGTGCGTATCAGGTACACTATCGAACATAGAAACCCCTTTAAAGTAAAATTAATATATAATTCACAAATATTAATAAATATGAAAATGTATTATTCTTTATTTATATGGAATGTTACACAATTCCTCACACCTCTCAATCTCTAGACACCACTAAAATCTGGCCAAACATACTCCCTAGCATCTCTCCCACATTCAAGAGCTGCTGGTCTCATCACAAGTCCAATCCTAGCATCCATAAGGAGGATCTCAAGAGGAATATTTAAGAGGCAATTTCTCTCCCTCTTTTCCTTTATTTTCCTTTCATGTTCATGTTCATTTCATGAACTCTCCCCATCTCTCATCATCTAAATGTCATTGTAACTCTAGTATTATACATATACTGAAATACGATGATATAAATGGGATATTATATCATCCATCCCCATTTACTTCTTTCTTTTATTTTATTAATGATCACATTGTTCGTGAGGTGTTAATTTATCACCTTGAAGAACAACAAGTTTCCATCTTCCATTTTAACATTCAGTTCTGGACGTGAAACCATTTTTATGGATGAACCATAACATGTTATATATATTATCTCCTATTTAATGTTTTGGAACTAACTTATGACCATATTTCTATGTGATATGTTAAAACAAGTTCGTTATGATCGAGAAACCGCCCAAATTAACCCAAATAATCATCATTTAAATCTTATCTTACGATTCACCCACATGGATATAATATGATTCATTATAAGATAATTCAATATCTATTAATATCATTATTAACATGTAATATAATTTTTGGATGTTTAGCCATGTGCTACCTAAACATCAATTTAAAAATACAAGTGAACCTCTCACGAAAACAATAAAAACAAACATTCGCAAATAATGTTTTATAAACTCAATAACTCACCAAAAGGCACATAAATTCACTTAATGAAACCATAATGAACCATATTAATGTAAAAAAGGTTCTGGATTTATAATTAATGAATATAATGTCATTATAAAGTACATTAAATAAAAGGAAGAATCCAGATACAAGGTAAGGTAAAATTCTCGAACACAATTTTCATCCTTCAGGTTCACCCTCTTTCACTTCATTTATTATATGGTAACTTCATAAAGATAATTTTTTCATCATTTTCTTTCCTTTTATGGGATATACATGTTTTTCATAGGTTTTTTTTGTCATACAAAATGTTTTCCAAAAGAACACTTCATTTAAGAATACACCTTTTACTTCTCTCTCAAAGTGGACGGTTCTTGTAACATGTATGTTGTTCCCTCTTTATTTTGGGAACCAAATGTTTATGAATTTTTTCTTATAATATATAATCCATTATTTTCCATGGGTTATTCATGTTCAATTTTGATATATTTTCCATGTTGAAAAAATGATAATGGTAATGTTTTGATTTGACGGGTGCGCCCAGAATTATATAGCGCAATAAGAATGTTTGAATGTGACGGGTGCACCCGAAATTATACATTGATTCAATGAATTGGTTAATGTGATTAATCTAATTATTAAATTTGAAATGATGTGTGAACAAGATGCTAGCTTGGTTCATAAGTATGTGTTGTAGTTAACTACTAAGACAAGATGTTTCATGTTTATGCATTGGCACATTTCAAGTCTTGTATTTATGATTCCTCTCATGTTAAAGATCTTTTTCCCATGTTATGATTATGATCAACCCATGTTATATTGTTATTAACTATCCTCTTAATGGTATTTTGGCTAACACCTTATGATTCATATCTTCATGTGGTTACATGTACTAATGAGTGGACAAGTGCCAATAATAATCTAGAGAAGAATAAATTAAATAAATGTTTATGCTTGATGTTGTAATGGTTATGTATTGTCCTAGTTTTCTCAAGACACTAAAACATTAGATCCCTTCTGTGTAATACTATTATGTTTTTTATATCTAAAATTATGTAATATTAATGTTCGATAAGGCAGGTTCACTATAGTTGGTATCAATGGAATGGTATAGTTAATTTGGGAATTAGGATTAGTGAACCCTAGAGAAAACCTATAACATGAGACTAATTAAAAATATGCACTCAATATTATTTACATATGGTTCCCATATGTTATGTTTTACATATAAATTTTTTAAATTAATAGGTTATTCATTACTTCCTTACATATGTTTTTTTAACATTATCTATATTAGAAAATGGTGGGAACCAGGAGAAATCAGGCTGACAACACGTGTGCATGCCAATGCAACAATTTCCCAAATGATATCCTCAATGATTTCCGAGGAGGAGTTCAAAACATCATGGTGATTCTTACCCAATTATCTTAGGTTAAGAACAATAACCATAATAATTGGTAACATCATCCTCCACCAAAGAGGGAGAAACTTTCTATCGAATGTTTTATGCGGCAATAACCACCGACGTTTGGTGGATCCTCTGATCCACTAGCTGTGGAACAGTGGGTCAACTCCATGGAGAAGTTCTTTTTTATTCACTATTCTGAGATAGAGAAGGTGACTATAGCCATTTATTATCTAGTTGGATAATCTGATCAATGGTGGGCATTTATTAATAACCCCAAGCCAAGGGAGGAAATTGAAGAGATGGATTGGGAAGAAGTTAAGATAATGTTTAATAATAATACTTCAAACTAACTCTTCATAAAAAGATGGAGAGATAATTCATAGAGCTATTGAAATAATAAAGATAATTTTTCACAAACTATAAAGAGAATTTCACAAGGCTTGCAAGGTGCGCTTCAGGTTTTGTTATAAAAACGGTTGAAAAATTGATATATTCTTTAGTGGATTAAAATATCACCATTGAAATGATCTTTCAATTCGAGACATTGTGAGTTATGAAGAATTTTTTCAGTTTACTCTCAATGTGGAGATGGAGTTTGGAGTATGGTCTCATGGTTATGGTGATAAGAAATGAAATATGTTGTTTAATGCTGGAGGATCTAATGATAAAGGTGGGATGAAAAATAAATTACCCACATGGAAAAAATGTGGATAGTTTCACCATGGGAACTACCTCAATAGAAGGATGAAATGTTTCAAGTGTGTTAAAGAAGGAAATCATGGTCATGAGTATCGAAAAGATATGAAAAAGGAAATAGAATGTAGCCGATGAAAGGAGGGAACCACTAATGGTTCAATGCTACACCTATAGGGAGCTAGGGGACTATGAAAACCAGTACACTAAACCTCATGTTCTCAAGGGTAATCAGCGTCAACAGCCTCCAAATCCAAAGGAACAAGGGACGGTTTATTCCATCTATAATTCATAGGAGGATCATGATAATGATGTGATACAAGGTACACTTTCTATTTACTCATGAATGGAAAAATTCTGTTTTGATTCTAGTTATACACATTCCTTTGTTTCTTGCAAGTTTTCTAGAAATATAATATCAAAGCCCTGAAACATTGAGGTAGAGATATCAGTAAAAACACCATGTGGTGCAATCATTTCAACCCAAGTGTTTGACTCTTCTCTTGTTGGTGTATGTGGGAAGATTCTTCCAGAAAATCTTGTAATACTTCTTTTGGTGAAATTTTACGCTATAATGGGAATTGATTGATATTAATTATATTGAGAACATATCAATTATCCAAAAAAAGTGATATATTCTCATATTCTGAACCATCCCTTTCTCCTCTACAAATGCAAGGATGATCATGAATCTCCATTGAAAAATCCTTCAATGGTGTGAGTGTTGATTCCCTATGAAACCTCATATCTTTCCCAAATTTTTGAGGTGGAGGAAAGTGCCAGACAAAATGAAATTCCCATCATGAGGGAATATGGTGATGTATTTCCAGAAGAGTTACCCAAAAATCCCTCAGATCATGATGTTGAGTTCTAAATTGATCTCATACTCAGATCTACTCTAATCTTGAAGTGTCCCTATTAGATGGATCCTATCGAACTGGAGGAGTTAAAGAATTAGATTCAGGAGAATCTGGACAAATGGATCATACGCCCTAGTGCATCACCTTGGGTTGCGCTAGTGAACTTTGTGAATAAGAACGATGGAACAATGTGGTTGTGTATCGATTATCGAGAACCCCACAAGATCACCATAAAGAACAAGTATCTTCTACCTAGGATTGATGAATTGTTTGATTAGTTAAGAGGAGCTCAATACTTCTCAATGGTGGATCTTCATTCCGGATATCATCAGGTAAAGGTGAAGAAGGACGATATCCAGACGACTAACTTTCGGACAAGGTATAGGCACTATGAGTTTCTAGTGATGCCCATCAGACTTACTAATGCCCCTGCATTCTTCATGGATTCGATTAATAGAGTCTTTAAAAATTACATGGACAAATATTTGGTAGTTTTTATTTATTATATTGTGATCTACTACAAGAGAAAGGAGTAACATGAATAACATCTATGACTTTTGTTGGTGATATTGTGAAAGGAGAAGTTGTACTCAATGTTTAGCAAGTGTAACATTTCGACAGATAAAGTCACGTTCTTGGGACATGTGATCAAAACTGAGGGAATTTATGTCGATCCTTCAATAACATATGTGATTGAGGAATGGCCCTGGCCCTCTAGTGTCATAGAAATATGTATTTTTCTTGGATTAGCTAGGTAAAACTGACGTTTTGTGAGAAACTTATAACGATTTTCAAGCTCGCTAACTATGATAACAAGTAAAGGGCTACGGTATGTCTAGATATTAGAATGCGAGGGAAGCATCATAGAGATAAAGAGAAGGCTGATCACTGCACCTGTAATCACACTACGGAAAAGTGGAGAATTTTTTGTGATATATTATGTTGATTAAATGAAAGGATTAGGTTTCCTACTCATTAAAAGTGATAATGTGATAGAATACGCCTCATGAAAGTAGATGATCCATGAACAGAACTACTCGACGCATGATCTAGAGATGGAATCCATGAATTTTTCCATGAAAATATGGCGGCACTACCTTTATGGCGATAAGGGTGATATATACAACGACCACAAGAGCCCAAAGTATATATTCACACAAAAGGATCTCAAAATGCATCAAAGGTCATGGTTAGAGCTAATAAATGATTAAAATTACCATATTCACTATTATCCTAAAAAGGTGTACAATGTAGCAAATTCTCTTAGTAGAAAAGAACCTGCTACTCAATCCATGATGCAGATTGAGAAAGACCCTATCATCATGGATATGCAATGAATGTATTTGGAAATCATAAGGACAGGGGATACATCCTAACTTTCCAAAATGATTGTTCAACCATCCATCCAAGAGAATATTTAGGAGGCACAAAGGGATGATGTGGAGACACAAAAGAGGGTGAATGCAGTAATGGAAGGGAAGCTGCTGGAGTTCCATATCGATGATGATGGTGTGATTCAGTTTGAAGCGTGGATTTGCATTACTTCATCACTTGGGATAATGAAGGAGCTATTGGAAAATGCACATAGATCAACATTATATATCCATCATAGGAGTACCAAGATGTACTGTGATCTCCGAGATCACATCTGGTGGGATAACATAAAGAAAAAGATTGTAGAATATATATCAAGGTTCTTTGTATGTTATGAAGATAATGGTGAGAGATAAAATTCCAAATGAATTATGCAGATATTGCCTATACCCATATGGAAATCAGAAAATGTTACTTTGGACATTTTCACGGGCCTCCTAATGATTTCAAAGGGAAATAATGCAATATGGTTTGTGGTTGACCGACTAACCATGATTTCCAATTTTATCACAATTTAGGAAGATCTATTTCTTGAAAAACATTCAATGATATATGTGAAGGAAGTGGTGAGAAATCACATTATTCCACACCCAATTGTCTCTTACTGTGATCCATGGTTCAAATATAAATTCTTTATGAGCCTTCAACATGCTTTCAATACTGAATTAAAATTCAACATGGCCTATCACCCCCAAACTGATGGCCATTATAAAAGAACAATTTAGAATATTGAAGATATGCTCTGAGGCTGATCTCTAAATTCAATGGTGGATGGAATCAGCTTCTCCCACTGGTTGAGTTCTCAAACAACAATAACTTACACTCGAGAATTTACAGGGATCCATATGTTTCTTTGTATGGAAAGCGATGTAGAACTCCAACCTTTTGGAATGAAGTTGGAGAAAGAAAGCTACTTAGACATGATCTTGATTTAGAGATGACATAGAAGGGTCATGTCATCCAGAAAGACATCAAAGCTTCTCAATTTCAATAAAAGAGCTATGTTGACCACCATTGAAGGGACTTGGAGTTCGATGTTGGAGATAATGTCTTCCTTCGATTATCTCCATGGAAGATAGTTATACGATTCATGAAGAAATGGAACCTAAGCCTAAGGTATATTGTCCCCTTTGAAATACTTGACCTCATAAGAGTCGTGGCCTATCGTCTTGCACTTCCACCGAATATGGCTCCAGTTCATGATGTGATTCATGTATCACTACTGAGGAAGTACATAACAGACCCCTCACATGTACTAAACGTAGAGGTGGTGTAGTTGGAAGATGATCTCTCTTACGATGAGAAACCAGTAAGGATTCTCAATCGAAGAGATAAGGTTATACGCAAAAAGAGAACCAATCTTTTCAAATTGTTGTAGAGGAACCATATGTTTGAGGAAGCAACTTGGGAACCAGAAGATGCAAGGAAGGAGAAACACCCTCACCTATTTCTGTAAATTGAAATTTCAGAGGTAAAATTTCTTAAGGGGGTAGAATGTAATGTCCCAGAGTATTTCAATGGAAATTAAATTATTATAATTATGTCAAAAAATAACATGAAATAACATCATATTTAACAAATAAGTGATATGTGACCTTTATTCATATGTTTGTCACTTCTGTGTTAGGAATTTTGAAAATATGACAAACACAATTGTGTTCAATATGATTTTTGGAGTCTAAAAAACAAAAATAATTCTTGGTGAATAGTAACCTACCCTTATGAATAGTAACATACCCTTATGAATATTTATATAACCTAATTAATAGTAACCTTACCTTTCATATTATAAAATTAAAATTCTAGTGAATGTATGATGTACCTATATTATAGAATAAGTAAATGAATGTTTTAAAATTGTTTTTAGTAATAAATAATGATTTCAATGAAATATTAAATTAATAAAATTTAGAAAATTATTTTTTAAAAATGTACTTCCTTATTGGATTCTACACATCATAAAATTTTTGGGGTAAATTTTTGGGATTTTTCCGAGATACATGAATTTTTTATGAATAGTGAAATACCGTAATTTACAAAAATAAGCTAAATAAGCTAATTATAAAGTCATGTGTGATGTTCTACTAATGTAATCCCACTGGGTTTGGGATCACATGATAAAATTACTATTCTTGGTCATTCAAGACACACTATTCAATGTCTTAGGTGATATTAATAAACTAAAGCATTTTATATTAAGGAAACTCATCTCCCCTCCACTATAAAAACCACCCTTCACACCCCCACTTCCTCACACCTCTCAAGCTACAAGAATTCTCTAAAATCTACTCAAACACCCAGCCCCTTCTCCTAAATTCAATAGATACAGGTATTATCAAATGTCCAATCCTTTCCTCCTTAATGAATATCTCAAAGGTTGATTTATGTGGTAATTTCTCCCCCTCTTCTACTTTATCTTCCTTTCATGTTCATGTTAATTTAATGATATCTCTCCATATATCTTCATAAAAATGGTATTGTAACTCCATTATTATACATATAATGAAATAATATGATGAAAATGGGATATTATATCATCCATCCACATTTCCCTCTTCTTTTTATTTTATTAAGGACAACATTGTTCGTGAAGTGTTAATTTATCACCATCAAGAACGACATGTTTTCTTATTCCATTTATACATCAATATCTTGTCATGAAACCATTTATATGGTTGAAAAGAAATTTTTATATTTATTATCCCCTATTTAATGTTCTGGATCAATCTTATGACCACATTACTATGTGATAAGTTATAACAAGTTCGTTACGATCGAAAAACTGCCCAAATTAACCCAAATAATCATCATTTAAATATTATCTAATGATTAAACTACATGGATATAATATGATTCATTATAAGATAATTCAATATTCTGTAATATCATTCATTACATGTAATATCAGTTCTGTATTTATACCGACGTTCAACCTAAACATCACTTTAAGAATACAAGTGAACCACTCACGAAAACCATAAAAACAATCATTCCAAAATAATGTTTTTAAACTATATAACTCATCCGAAGGAACATAAAATAACTTAATGAAACCAATATGAACCAAATTAATTCACACAAGGATATGGATTTCTAATTAATTAATATAATGTCATTATACAGAACATTAATGAGAAGGAAGCATTCAGAAACAAGGTAAGTCGAAATTCTCGAACCCAACACTCATCCTTTTGGATCTCCCTCTTTCACTCCATTTTTGATATGGTTACTCCTTAAAGATAATTTTTTCATAATTGAATTTCTTTTTCAGGGATATACATGTTTTACACTAGTTTTTATGTCAAACAAAATGTTTTCCAAAAGAACTCTTATTTTAAGAACACACCTTTTACTTATCTCTCAATGTGGATGGTTCTTGTAACATGTATGATATTCCCTCTTTATTTTTGGAACCCAAATTTTAATAATGTTTTATTATGATATATAACCCATTACTTTACATGGGATGTTTATGTTCAATTTTGATATATAATCCATGTGGAAAGCATGATAATGGTAATGTTGTTATGTGACAGGTGTGCCAGGAATTATATAGTGCAATATGAATGTTTGAATGTGAAGGGTGGGCCTGGAATTATACAACGCTCCAATGCATTTGATAATGTGATGAATATCATGTGTAAATGTGAAATGATGTGTGAACAAGATTCTATATTGGTTCACAATTATGTGTAGAAGTTAACAACTAAGACATTATTTTTCATTTTTTTTCATTGACACATTTCAAGTCTTATATTTATGATTTCTCTCATGTTGAAGATTTTTTTTCCATGTCATGATTATTCTCACCTCAATCTATATTGATTTTACCTATCCTATTACTGGGATTTTAGCTTATCTCTTTTGATGTATATCCTAAGGTGGCTACATTTTTTAAGGATAGGAAATGTTCTAATAAGAAGCTAGAGAAGAAGAAATTAAATAAATGTTTATGCTTAATGTTGTAATTCTTATATATTGTCCTTGTTTTATCAAGACACTAAACCATTGAATCTTATATGTGTAATAATATTATTTTGTTTATCTTCAAAATAATGAAATAGTAATTTAATAAAAGGTAGTGTTTCTATATTAATGGATTTCAAAACATTTTGAGTGATCAAAGACTGGAACACATGGTAAATAATGGAATATGTTGTGATATTGGGACATAAAATGATGAAAATAATGTATAATAGAATAAAGGCATGATAAAAGTTGATTATGCGGTAAAATCACTATATGCATTGTAAAATATACCCTTAAATAATAGTTAATGGAGAAAAAAATACTATCCTGCAGCGTATAGGAATAATAGGTAGTAAAACATTTTCCAAAGGATGATAACATGAAGAAAATTAGGATTGAGAAGTAATTTCATCACATGATGTGTCAATTCTATTGATATGGGGGTCATACTATTTCATATTGGGAAGTTACAAGAAGATATTTTTATGGATGAGAGGAAGGAGATCAAAAAATAAGAAAGAATTAATATCCAACCAACTACAGTTGAAACAATTTATATAGATATTATTTTAATGGTTATAAAATAGGCAATAACTCCAATTATTTCAGGCAGATGGGTGATAAAGAAACCTCGCATCAATGTCAAAGACATTTCAATGATCGACAAACATAATGTTTTTTGTCATTCCAATAACTTTTCCCCACTAGTAAAATTTCATGACTATGAAGAACCCATGTACATAGAAGAGATAATTGAATGTCTTATAGTATCATACACTTAATCCAATGTCACTTGTAATGAAAATAATTTTTTTTTTGAAATCCAACCCAGAAAAGCTATCCCTCCAAGATACAGAAATAAAACACCGCACCAAGATTCTTGATAGTGGCAGTTCATCCCATACGACAGCTAATAAATACATGTTAACCAATTCCAAGAAGAGGGTTTATGGAACACTACTGTTTGATAATTACAGAGCTTTGAAAATCTAAGGCAACATATGTAATGAACTAGAAAGTGGATATGTAATTAAAATTGATTTAATTTATGTGGACGATCGAAATAATAATCTCATGAGTGTGAGACCACTCTTAGAACCAGTATATATAGTTTGTTTCAATAAAAAAGGATGCACTATTATGATAATTACATGAAATTAACATATAAAAGGATAAATAATAGGAGGACACATGTATCTGGTTGATAATAATGAAAATTTTTCTACATGACTGTTAAATAAGAAAATAAAATGTTTTATCATATATTGTTGAAAATCAATAATCATGGAATGTAGAACATATAAAAACATAATGTTTTCATGGATATATCCAATAGTTAATGTTAATGGAAAATGTCTTGTGATGCCTGCATTTTGGGGATGCTAGACTGCAGTTCATATCAGCAAAAGAATAAAAGGGCATCTAATTTTTTAAATCTCATTAAAATATTTGTATATGGCCTGATAAATGTTTCTGAAAACCTTGAAAAAATATACTTCATCATTTTCATATATTATTATAGAAGAATGTAATGCATAATTGTTATACATAGGAAATGACATGATCTTGACTACATGAAAACATATCATCAATTCACAGAAAAATATACTAGGTAGACCATCAATGTGTAGTTATCACACAATTGAGGGGAACAAAAAATCCATTAAAATTGAATATTACATGGATAAGCATGGGATATATCATTAGGTAGTTGCTGTGAGAACATCCCAGACAAAATGGAGTAGTTGAGTGAATGAATTGACATGTGAACAACATGGAACGATCCATGCTAATTAAGATTCATATTCCTCAATATAATTGGAAATTGACATTCAATATGTTGTGTATATTAAATATTGAAGTTGGATTTATATAGGTGAGTCTAAGACACCATATGAATTGTGGAATTAGAGGAAGCCCTCATTGAAATACATTATTTTTTTTGGAGGTAAATGTTTCATTGAAAACAATAAAGGTAATAAGGGAAAGTATCTTGACAATTCATATAAAATATTTTTCCTTAGATACTAAATGAACTTCAAATACAACAAGTTTTTTAACAAGGGATTAGTAAGGATTGCGGAATATAGATATGTGAATATCAATGAATTTAAAACGAAAAATTCATCATGGGATTCATATGATGATGTGACCGAAGATGACGATGAATGTGAATATAGAAAAAATGGAAATAAAGAGATAGATGAAGTTGTACAGAATTATGATAACCCACACCATGGTATTGACTTATAAGAAAAATATTCATAGGAATCCAAGGATAGAGTGAATTTGGTTGATTCTCAATGAATGAATTAAAATGTAGAAAATGATAAATCATATATTATTGGGGATTATACTACACCCACACCGACGAGGAGAATGAGGAATTATATAGAATCCACATTTCTAATAGTTATAGAACCATCCACAGTTGAAGAAGGAGTAATGGTTGAATCATTGGTGAAAGAAATTAATGATGAGTTAGATCATATTGACATGAATCAAACATGGTACCCAGGTAAAAGAACCGACAGATACAATGTTATTAGTATAATGTGGATCTTCAAGAAATAGTTTTATGAGCATGGAAATGTGGCCAGATACAAGGACCACATGTTTATTAATGGATTCTCACAAATTGAAGGCGTTGATTTTAAAAAGTTATTTTATAATGTTGCAATACTGGAGTTAATCAGGTTATTTAGTTCCATGGAAATATATAGAGGTAATAAAGATGATCCGATTGACATCAAGATATCATTATTAAATCTATTTTTATATGAAGAAGTCTACATAGAACATCCCATGGGTGTATAACCTGGAAAAGACCAAATGGTGTTTTCCAAATTAATGAATTCTATTTATGTACTGAAACAAGCACCACAGGTGTGGTACACTCGTTTTGATTCATAATTGAGATAGATGGATTTTCAAAGATGATGAGTTGATCACAATATCTATGTGTAGAATTATCTAAAGGAAATTTTCATTGTATTGGTATACGTGGAAGATATTTGTTTTGGTGGAATTAGTCAAGGATTAGTAGATGAATTTTACATTATTTTGAAATAATAATTTTAAAGGTCTAGGATTAGTGACCTCGAAATCTTTTTATGGTTGTAGTTGATTCTTATGAAGGATTATTGTTTAGTTTCTCATGAAATTTATGAATGTGAGTTTCTAATGAAATTCAATATGAATGATTCCAATTCAATGGTAACACCACTTGAAGTTTGGAAAAAACTCTTAAATCACGTGGATGTGACGTCTATGTATCCCCCAATGTATAGGAGAATCATGAGATCCTATTTTACCTTACAGTGACATGGCCATATATTATATTTGCAACATGATTAAAATCCCACATTTAGAGTAATACAAAGGAGAATGATATGGAGGTAGTTAATAGAATCACGAGTTACATTCAACGTTTTCAATGTTATGGGTTATACATTTCCACCAGAGGAGACACTGAACTATCGTCATTTTTTGATACTCACTGGGCTGGAGATGTAGTGGAAAGAATGTCCAACAATGGTGGGGGATTCTATATTGGGATGAATTGCCTGGGCTAGTTAAGCAAGAATTTGAAAAGTACATCAGTTAGTACTCCTGAAGAATAATATATTTCCACTACCATGGAATGAAATTAGTTACTTTGGATAAAGCTGCAACTGAGTGAAATAGGTGTTGAGGTGAAACAAAAAAATGTTATATATTGTGATAATAAGAGAGGCATTGATCTTACAAAATATAATGATGAACATTCTCATATGAAACATATTGAAATTAGATATCATTTCATCGTATAAAAATATGAAAAAGGCTTGATCAAAATGAACCATGTGGGAAAATATGTGCAAGTGGATGAAATTATGTTCAAACAACTATTAGTAGCTTTTTTGGAGAAACACCCATTGAACCTCAGTGTTCACCCACCTCCCAGTGCATAAATATATTATGAATTCCCCTCCCCCTGATTCATTTAATTTTGTTAATCTTTTTGTGGATGTATTGTAGAATTATGGGGTAGATAAAATCCTTATGGAGTATGTTCTGATATCTACAATGTATAAATATCGATATTTTAGTTTATAACCAATGGGAAAGAAATGACTAAAAATAATGAGGAATTATGGGGGATGTAAGGTTTTTTTCTCTACTTACAAGCTCATTGATGAATAATTGCATGTCAATATTAAATAGTCAAATCATTCATTCAAACACACATGAATACATTTCAAGACTTCTGTCTTGTTTTCTAAAACTGTAATTTCTCACATAGACATATAGTGTATGATGAGTTGATTTTGGAATAATAGGTGTTTATAGTGATGTTTTCTCTAATGAATTTATTTTTAGATTGCCAATAAACCCAAAGGATGATATTGTTGGAACCAAGGAAATTATTTTCTTAAAAAGGAAAATAGTTTATGTCTGTTGTCAATCCTTTCATATATGATCAGGGATAGTTCATGTGATGGGGACATACTATTCAAGAAAAATACGTTTTTAATGTCGCATTGTTACAACTGGATTTCCAATTTTTTTGGATCAAAACTTGGAGAATGTAAATAATTTCAAAAAGTGGTTCTTCTTGGAGTAAATATGAAAATATGTCAAAGGATTGAGGTTTTCTGATATATGCTACTTTATTATTTATTCTCAACGATTTAAAAGTATTTGATGGTGTGCTCTGTTATTGTGAGAGTTTGATCATTGAGCTTTGTGAATGGTATTATTCTAGAATCAACATTTAATTTTCATGGAAAATGCATTATTTTCACAAATTATGACATGAGGATTTATAATAAACGTATCTATAGAATTTTAATTTGTGTTTCATTGAAGTTAGGAAGAGCTCTGTGAACGAGAAATTTCAGTGGAGCTTTGTATGCTGGTGGAAGCATTGCGATGAAATTATTGGCCAATGAGGATTTTATTCCAAACTAAGGGAAGACACACATTCAACTATGCCATTAAATAAGAGGCCACCCCTATTCATTTCCACTTGATTTTGAGAGATAAAATTTGTGATCGATGTGACTTTGCAAGGAATGAGGTTCTCTGAGAAGCAAGTTGTTCTATATGATATTGGGAATTGTGTAGAGACTATTAATGTCTTTAATGAAGAAAATAATTTTAATTCATATGATTATAATGATGACGGGGGTTTCCGCTTCGGCTCAGTGAGCTTCATGATGTAGGATTCAATGCGAGGTAGTGAGATGCATGATGGTATTGGCTCTGCGTGACAATGAGCTCCACGTAAGATAGTGCTCTATGAGGTGGTGTGTTATGAGACAAGATATAATTTGAGAACGGTTTTCTAATTATAAATGTTGAGTGTGCATGGACTTCATTGAAAATCGACTCAGGTATTAGATGAAATCAGTGTCCTGTGTTGGATAGATACAAGGACTTCAATTTCGATCTATTAAGGCAACCTTCATCTTGATAAACTGAGATATAATTCACTCACAATCATAAGTTATGGAGAGTTTATTGAACTGTTCCAAGTGAAGTAGGGACCCATCACGAAACATTTATAAGGGTAGTGTGCCTAAAACAATGTGATTGTGAAAAAAAATATTATACTCTACAACTGCTAAAGATTTTTGGATTTATGTATGGCTGGCCCACAGTCAAATATGCTCCTTCGATGTAGCCCTTTGCAATGAACCAAGCATATTTTTTCTGTCATCTCACTTCATTAATTTTATAGATAGATTTAACAAGATCCTACAAATGTGGGAACCAGACCCACAACTTTGTGAAGAAAAATATTACTCTCAGATTAACTCATCCCCTCTGAGGGTGTTCCAGGATCCATTAGTTTTAAGATAACTAAAATATTTTAAATGTGTCTTTAGTGATTATTTATATCGAGGGAACCTAGTGATGGTATGGGAGGCTGACATTAACATTCCTCCTGATGTGGACTACATAAATATTGACTCATCATAATGAGAAATTTTTTGAAGTAATTAATAATTCATTCATTGTATAAGATTGAGAATTTTTATGTAATTCTTAATTCATCACACCAATATATATATATATATATATAAATATATGTTCATATAATAGTGTTATGTCATTAATAAATTTTTTAGGATTTCACTAAAATTTTAGCTAGTCAGGATACTCATCACATATCATGGAGATGATCTGATGAGTTATTAGGAAAACTTTTATGGTCTATCCATTGATATTCTTCCACCAAGTGGACGTGTATAAATTCCACCACATATTGAGTTGTATATCAAACAAAAATAGTAGGTTGTGGATGGAGACACACTTAGTACACTCCTTGAGTTCTAACACCAGAGGTGGCTAAGGATCTGTGGCCAAACAGATCCTCGAATAGTAGAAATCTAGAATGAGTAATTAGTTTATGTTATACAACATATCAACAAACTAGAGGATAATGTTGTTTCACTGTAATATTGAAATTTCTCAGGATAATATGATCACTTGTGGATTCTTGTTTCCAAAATACATTGGGAATAGACACTCCCATGGTCTTATTGCTAGAAGTTGTTTCGTTAGGAGTACTACGCTCGTTCATGTGCCCTGTTAGTATTTAAGAGATTATTTTATCCATTGTAGGATGATATAATATATGATAGGTACTATTCGAGGTTCATATACCATACAAGGTACGCCATTGACATGATCTGGGATGGAATATTTTTAGTATGGATGTTTAAGAATTGTCTCTATGTGTATATATATATATTTATATTAAAATTTAGTATCACTGAGAATATTTGAATGTTTTATTGTGTTTTAGTGGGTTTTGATGATTGATATCATCATATTAGAGGTATTACTTAAATCTATTGTTGTTATTTGGATTTATAGGGTTGGGTTGTCTACAACACCTGGAAAGTACTAGTCATGACGATCTCGGTGCACAAAACCTCCCCATGATACATCACTAGACCTAGTTATATTAAATAATGAAAAAATGGCGACCAATGAAGTCCAAGGAGGGTTTTTTATATTCATGTGATCTACGAGATCACATGGAACATGACTGGACGAACATACCTCTTGAATATCATATGCTGGTAGCAGACAAACCACCATGATAAACGCAACACCATGATTTGGTTTCTCCAATGATAAATCATAAAGTCCCCCAAGGAGGCATAGATAATATTAGGTCATGTGGAGCACTAGGTGGAGAAGTTTTGGGTGGTGGATGATGCTAAGATATCAATATAGGAACACAATTGGTGGTCCACATCAAGATTATGAAGTTGGTAGTGGGGGATTATGACAGTATCAGGCTATAGAGGATTATGACCCTTTGATACATGAGATGATTATATGTATGATATGTTATTATTTTAAGATTTATTAGGCATTATTATAAATATTTTTATTAATTACATAATCTATTAACTAATGGAAAAGATTTGTATCACCTAATTGTGGTGTTAAACAATCATCATAGTCTTGATGTTGTGATATGGAATACTAACTCTATATTTATATTATTTGGTGGTTGTTTGAGCTATCACATTATAGAGATTGGTTCATGTGGGGCCTTTTTGAAATCATTTTGTAAACCTATGGTATCATCTGGTTTATTGATTGGAAGTTTATTTTCAAAACCTATACATACTTACACTACAGATTAGTCAAAAGCCCTTGTAAGATTGGATGACATGATTCTTTATTGAAGACATAGATCTTATGTTGAGACGTGTTAGTTTTTGTGAGAAGGGGGGATGCATCCCACCACCCATTAGTCGATGTGTGAACCCATTAGAGTGGTAGTCTTTTTGGGAATCTGATTTCCTTCCTTAATGGGGGATTAAATACACATATTCCCCGATGATGATCTCATACTACATTTGAGGCAGAATTTTTTATTCTATATTGGATTTACCCTCAGACCAATATAATGACATCTACAAAATATAGTATGATCACACCAATGTACCAAGAGTTGTGGTAATAGTTACAGGAACATGTAAATAAGGTTTTCAAGAGGCCCAATGTATCTCCATGTTTAGCATCAATGTTGTTCATGAGAAATTCAGAAGAGAGCCTGCAATTTTTTATTGATCATATTCACATAAATTGAGCCATGATATAGAATAAAAATGCATTATAGATGATTAATAACATCTTTGATGAGTTTGTAGGAGAAATATGCTACTTGAATATCATCATCTAGTCAGGATAAACAAAATTTGGGTGTTTTCTTGGTTGATATTGAAAATATATAATTTAGATGTATATTTAGAAACTAAGAGTTCCTAGTGATTACCTTTTGTGTGATGAACACCCCATCCATCTAAATTTCTTTGATAAACAAACTTTTTCTGCAATACATGATCATTTTTCGGTTGAATTCATTGATGAATAATCATATACATTGTATCAGAGGTGGTTTATGGTGTGAATATGACGATGTTCCTCTATTTTACATTATAGAACTAGTATTACAGTATACCCAAGAAGTGTTAGTTCTAGATTCATGAGGTTAACATCTTGGACCATATCATTTCTATTAATTGATTATCTATTAACCAAATTGATATTGATGATGTTATTTCATTAATGCCACCCATGTCTGTGCAATTGTGTAGAGTTTTTATAAGTACCCAACCTTAAACCATACTTAATATTGAGTTATTACAAGATTACACATTGAGGATCTTTTCAGGTTTAGAGTCTTAGAGAATTAGATCATAAAACATTCATTACATTCCACATTTAATCAAAGTGGTCACATAAAGACAGTATTCATTTTTTCCCATCAATAGAAACATATATAAAATAAAATATGGATTATTTCTTGACACTTCCTTGACACTATTATCATATCATGTACCTTTCCCTTGACCTATGAAAAACATTTCAAAAAAACATGGGATGAGCATAAAAAGCTCATTAAGGGTTATAAAAATATGGAAAGGAAACATGAGTTCATATAAACATATGAATGAAATCATACTTTACCCATAAAACATAGGCACATTAACATACCTCATCAAATACTGAATAAATCATAGAAATCATAAGACATAATGGTAACTTGAGGCATTCATAACATTCTTACGTAGGGAGTAACCCTCTTGGTTACGTTTGGAATACCCACCACAGTATATTCCCTAAACCTCTTTGGAGAAACATTAACGTTTCACTCCTTCGTGTTACCCAATGCATTGGAGAGCTATATCGGGCTCACCCGCCCTTAGTTTATCACGGAACCACCCGTCTTCATAACAACACCCAAGAACCATAACATAATCGTACTAGAAAATACATGCATAAATGAAACATAACATTTCCACATTTCAATCACAAGATATCAATAACACGCATTCATATAAAAAACCTTATGAAAACCATTTTCTATACCCAAATAAAAGAAAAGTAAAACATGGTATTTATTTTTCTTTTAAAAAGAAGGTATGGCTTGTAGAGGAAGCCGAAACTCAAAAAATGGTCATGGCGGTGGAGAAGTCGTTGTCGCCGCATACGTACGACAAAAAAATTCCCTTTTGTCATTTAGTAAAAATATTCATATTAAAAATATTCCTTTTTGAATAAACATATAAGTCAAAGGCGTGTATACACCGTATAAAATAAAGGTGTGTGTAATACAAAATATGCCTCAATGAATAGAGATTGAGACGAAGTCCCATACAAAGACAATATCCTTAGATTAAGAATAAATCGAATACATAATTATGTGTGACAAATGAATACACAAAATATAAGTGGATATAAAGTGTAAAAAAATCAGAGTTTATTGACACATATTCATAGAATGACATATTCAAGGAGTACAAGTTTATACCAAAGAATAAAATTTGGGTTAAGAATTTCCCTTGCAAAAATTTGACAGCCTAACGGCGTCACTACAAAATTTAGAAAATGAGTCGATGAGAGATAAAAAGGGTATCTCATCACATGGACATAAAATTTAAATCAATAAGGATATAGAATAACATATAACAACATAATAGTATGTGAATTAAAATACATAACAAATAATGTATTTTAAAATGAGGAGGGTGAAAGGTTCCCTTACCGACATGGGTATCTTTCGAGACATGCACCCTGGGAAAGAAGGACAATACAACATTGATTTAAATACTCATGAATGAAATTATATTAAACAATGAGAAAAATAATGGGCAGTACATACACCAATCAATGGAAATTGTGGAAAATGTAGCATAAATCTCACGGGAATAAAAGTGAGATGAAAAATACTTTACGAAAACTTGGCAGCCTAACGACACTACATAAAACATTCAAAATGGATTGATGAGAGAAAATATGGTCTATCATCATATTAAAATAAATTTTACAGAAAGAGTAATACAAAATAACATCCCCCAAAATAACATAGAGGAGCTTAAAAGAAGTGACATAAAGGAGAGTACTTAAAAAGAAAGAGAGAGGTTAGATCTCTTAAGAAAATCCGGCAGCCTAACGGGGCCACGCAAAACTTCAAAAATGGATTGATGAGATAGAATAGGGTCTCTCATAATATTAACAAAAAAATTATAGTAAGAGTAATATAATATAAAATCCCAATAACAATAAATATTAGCTTTAAAAGGAATGACATAAAAGAGTGTACTTAAAAAGAAAGAGAGGGGTAGGATCTCTTACCTCAAGTCTGACTTGTCTTATTCGTTTCTTTATAATCCTGAATAATAAACTTTTTTCAATTTATAATTTCCTAAAGAACTACTTTAAAGATTATTATTCTGTTCATATCACATATTATAATGTCATAATAATTGTTTAATAATGTTAGTTCATATGAGATGTTTTTGCTGATGTTTGGTACAAGAGTCCAAAATGAACTTGTTTGAAAAATGATTGCCCATGTAGTTATAAGTAAATAATTTCCAGAATAGTATTAATGATTAAAATATCAAATATATCCAGTACATATTCATTTTATACTATTCCATATCATTTGGAGATAAAAAACCAAAAGCACCGTTCATGGAGATGGTAGGCCGTACGTACGCATGAACGCTAATTTCATTTTTTTATCATATTAATGGAATTAAAAATAAATGATATATATATATATATATTATAATTATAGTATAATATTTATATGTTATATTTGTCACATATTTTCATTAATTTCATTATTTATATATTCCATGTATTGAATGTACGAGTCACATCACTTGAGGGGGTGGTAGTCCACACTTCCTCATATGAAATTATCACATTTACCCAACATGAAAAGAATAAAAGGTATGTTTTAAATATAAAATAAAGAAGCATATAGTAAACATAAATACCATATATATTATATATAAAATACAGTGACATCATAATGTCCACCTTTAAAGGTGTTAAAATAATATTGAACAATCATCGTTTCGTGAGGCCGAAAATTGCCAACAACAGAAACAGTATGTTCTTTAACCATTAGACGAAGGTGTGTATAAGTGTAGCTCGAATACATATTATAAAAACATCATAGTATATTGAAAATACTAGAGTTGTTACAAAATAAATGAATAAAAAGAGTTTAGAGGGATGGAGGAGCAAAATAAAACAAAAGGACTCATGTGAAGACATTACCTTAAAATTGGGTAACTCCCTTTGGTTTGAGCTCAAAGGCTTCCTTGGGAAGACTTCTGCACAAAGAGAGGCTTAAAAGAGTTAGATATGGATGTGTAGAGACAAAATGGGTAGGGGTTGGCCGATCCAAAGGCTTTTTAATTGTGGGTAAGGAGGTAGAGGTGGGGGCCGTTTATAAGAGGAGGGGAGGGGCACTCTTGGAATGTAAGGAAATGTTCATTTATTTTAAAACGAGTTTTGGATTTAAAAGGTCCCACATTGATATAATTTTAGGATAAGGTGATAAGGGTTATAAATATACCCATACAATAGGTTTTGTACCTGTGTAGGTCATAGATTTTAAATTATCTTTTCATTTTATTTAAATCCTTTATTAATGAGGTAATCGCTGCATCATCATGATTTCATAAATAATTTAATACATTTAATTTCTAAAAATTATAGAAAAAATATCATGATGTAGGAAATATTTTTAGCTTTCTAATTAATATTTATAGACAAAAATATTACTTGTATAACCCCATGTAAATGTTTTTTAGTAAAACATCTCATGTTTGTGTCATTTTTACTTTAACATTAAATAAAAAGTTATTTATGTCATTTCCCAACCAAAGTGGCTCCATATGGTCCCCAAGTAGACCCATTGGATGTCTTGGTCGGCCATGACACATCCAATGAGGGTAGGACATGTGTAAAGCTAATCTCACATTATTATAACATTATATTTACCATAAACTACACTAATTACCTCTAATCACGATTAAAAACATAAAAGTTACTATTCACCAAAAAATTATTTTAATCCCATTGAACCACATTTTACTTATTAATGACAACCATGTATGTCGGATTTTTAAAATTCAAAACACAGAGGTGTTAAATTTTCATTTAAACGAAAAATCAGTTTCTTAAGTACCACTTAGTGGTTTCACTAATCATCAAAAATTGAAGATTTACAGAAAAAAACCAAAACTTCACCCTAAGCTATATTTGATATTCCGGATTCAAAAATGATTTCTATTTTACACAATGAAAAAAATATAAGTTTCATTAATTAATTTAATAATTAATTCCCGCTGTCTGACCAAATAGCGTGTTTTTATGAAACTATAATTATCAAAAGATTGACACTAGTTTAAGTCTGATTTCAATGTGAAATTAATTACAACTACCACTATTAGTTTAATGGTAAAAATATATTCTAATTTAAATATAAAACCAACTAAATCATAATCTAATAATATAAATAATTTAGATTAAAAATAGGTTTTGAATTAAAATACAACATTTTTCACTATTCATAAAAAATTGAACTTTTTCGGAAAAATACCAAAAATGTTCACAAAGTAAATTTTGATGTCCCAATTATAAATAAAAATTTTATTTTGTCAAATATAACACATAAAATTTTAAAAAATTGGATTTAAAAGAGGTTCGCCTTTATAAGGCGGTTAATCGACCTTTTTAAGAATATTAGAATGTCAACACTTAAAATTGGATTCATTCGCATTTATAATCCTCTAATATTTATTGTAAAGAGTAAAAATATTTGACAAACATATATAATCATTTTTTATTTAGTTCTATTCATTCCCGCCATTACAATGACTAGGCGTTAACTACTATTTAAAATAATATTATTTTATTCTTAGAGTGCAAGGTAAGATTCCCAAGAAACTCGTTGTTGTGTATTGGGTACGCCATTGAGCATAGCATCCCCTTTAAATTAATATTAATATTTTATTCACAAATATCGATAAATATAAAAATGTCATATTCTTTATTTACCTAGGGTGTTACATCCTTCTCCCATTTTGGGAATTGCGTCCTCACAATTTTAAAATTGGGCTTGGAAACATCCTTGAAAGTCCCACATCGGAACAAGAGTCGGTAAAACAATCACTTTAAAATAAGGAAAGATAAGTACAGAGGTCACCCGAGTTAACCCATACTAGGATTCCATGTAGGAAAACATGGAAATGGAGGAGAAAACATGGGGCCTTGTTCAGATGGAGAGTGATAGAAAACATGTTTAGGAGAAAGTTAACCACAAGAAAATCACAAACTTGTGATGGGTTAAACGGTATTCGATTCCCTAGTAGGAAAAGTTAATAGACAACATTTTTGTTTTAAGTTACTTTTTATTGAGGAATTTATTCTTAAGGAAACATAATCCCTTATCATGTTGACTTTCAACTTTTATTAGATTCCTTACACAAACTCATATTTTCTCTAAAATACGAGTATTTAGGAAGACTTGTTTACATTAAGAGTACTATAATAAACTTCTAGAGAATCACCTAATCCACAAAAAAGAACTATATAATTCCCATTTCTTTAGTCTTTAACCAAAACCAAAACAAAAAAGGTTAGTACAAGATAAGATAATCTAGAAATGGATAACCCTTTATAAAAAGAAAATCTTATCTTAATCTCCAAAATTTGTCCAACAAAACCCAAAGTTCAATGAGGACCATTCGATAAACAATTTTTACATAAAATTATTCAAAGTAAACCAAACTAAGATTGAAACCCATATATTTGAAGGATTTAGTCCCATAGTCTTCCAAGTTAAATCGTAACATTAATCACTAAACCACATCAGTTTCTCTTAATGTATCACATTGAAATGTAATTAACCTAATCACATATCCTCCATGATAGGTTAATAAATTTCAATATATAACCCAAAATCAACTTACTCTTAATTCATAAAATCATCTAACTAAAAAGAATCAGTGAAACTAACCGGGGACTTCACCTAGTCCATTGGTAGGTGATAAATACCAGTCGCACTTTGGTTGTGGGTTCGATTCCCGCAGCATTGTCCAACGCGACGAGTTGTCACACGGTCTGCGTGTTGTCCTTTTTATAATACTCCAAAAATAACACTAACATGTTTTAACCTCAATAGGTTCCTTATACCTCTCATTTTCCTCCAAATTTGTTATGATCTGAACATCTTAATTCTTGAAGTCTTATTTCACCACCATAAGATAAAATAAAATGTTTCCCAAAATGAATAACATCATACATTGATCATGGAGTTTACTCGGTTTCATCATCATCTTTCTCACGTAGGTAAGAGTCACATGCATTACAACAATGATTTAGAGAGCTTTCAAAATCATTCGCTTCCTCAATACAAATACACCTTGTACAACATGGGTCATATTGGTGTTCACAGAAAAACAGTTTTGGAAAATAATCATGTATGATATATAATTCCAAAACATTTGATAAAACATGATTTCTATAAAACAGTCGGACAGAATTTGAGTTGAAACATTCTATTATTGGTCCTTTTAAAATACCGTAAGTTTGTGCTGAGAGACTATATTTTAAAAGCAAATATAAATAGTTTACGCAAGGGTCTCCTTCCTCAGCACCATTTTTAAAATCTTAATATGCTTCAAATTCTTGTGATAAGGTAAAATATTTGAAAATACCTTGATAATATTTACCATTCCGGAAAATTTGAGAATATTGTGAAAAAGTATTTATCTAAAAACAACCCATGATCCACGATGATAAAGAGGTATAGTCTAGGTGTTTTATATCTCAAACAACTGCTTGCAAGTGAGATGTATGCTAGAAAAACTTTCACAATCATCTGAACATGACTTTGAAATAATTATTGAAAGCATGTCATCAGGAAGAGATAGGAATGTCGTTTGAGATCCTTCTCCTTCCATTCGTAACCTACTTTACTTGACCTGAAAAATGTTATAAAACAAGGATTTAGCTGAAATAATTGTTATAGGGACTAATCATGTGTCTAACAAAAACTCCTAATCTCTAAAGTTGACTAAACCAACCTTTGATACCAACTATAAGGTCCCAGCCTTAAACCTTACTTAATCGTGAGTTATTACAATATTACAAATTGAAGATATTTTCAGGTTTAGATTTTTAGATAATTAGATCATAAAACATGCATTACATTCCACATTTAAACAAAGTGGTTACATAAAGATAGTATTCATTTTCCCATCAACGGACACATATTTAAAATAAAACATGGATTCATTCTTGACACTTACTTGACACTATCATCATATCATGTACCTTTCCCTTGAACTGTGAAAAACATTTCAAAAAAACATGGGATGAGCATAAAAAGCTCAGTAAGGGTTATAAAAATATGGAAAGGAAACATGAGTTCATATATACATAAGAATGAAATCATACTTTACCCATAAAACATAGGCACTTTAACATACCTCATCAAATCATGAATAAATAATAGAAATCATAAGAAATAAAGGTAACATGAGAAATTCATAACATTCTTACGTAGGGAGTAACCCTCTTGGTTACGTTTGGAATACCCACCACCGTATATTCCCTAAATCTATTCAGAGAAACCTTAACGTTTCACTCCTTCACGTTACCCAATGCATTAGAGAGCTATATCGGGCTCACTCGCCGTTAGTTTATCATAGAACCACCCATCTTCATAACAATTCCCAAGAACCATAACATAATCATACTAGATAATACATGCATAAAGGAAACATAACATTTCCACATTTCAATCACAAGATATCAATAAAACACATTGATATAAAAAAACTTATGAAAACCATTTTCAATACCAAAATAAATGAAAATTAAAACATGGTATTTATTTTTCTTTTAAAAATAAGGTATGGCTTGTATAGGAAGCCGAAACTCAAATAATTGTCATGGCGGTGGAGAAGTCGTTGTCGCCGCATATGTACGACAAAAACATTCTCTTTTTTTGTTTAGTAAAACGCTTCGTATAAAAAAGTTTCCTTTTTGAATAAACGTAAATGTCAAAGGGTTTAATACACCGTATAAAAGAAAGTTGTGTATAAAACAAAATATTCCTCAATGAATGGAGATTGAGACGATGTCCCATATAATGATGGTATCCCTAGATTAAGGATAAATCAATTACATAATTAGGTGTGACAAATGAATACAAGAAATATAAGTGGATATTAAGTTTAAAACAATCAGAGGTTATTCACAAATACTCATAGAACGACATATTCAAGGAGTACAAGTTTATCCCAAAGAATCAAATTTGGGTTAAGAATTTCCCTTGCAAAAATTTGACAGCCTAACGGCATCACTACAAAATTCAGAAAACGAGTTGATGAGAGATAAAAAGGGTATCCCATCATATAGACATAAACATTAAATCAATAAGGATATAGAAGAACATATCCCAACATAATAGTATGTGAATTAAAAGACATAACAAAATAAGTCTTTTAAAAATAGGAGGGTGACAGTTTCCCTTACCGATATGGGTATCTTTCGAGACATGCACCCTGTGGAAGAAGGACAATACAACATTGATGTAAATACTCATGAATTAAATTATATTACACAATGACTAAAATAATGGGCAGTACCTACACCACTCAATGGAAATTGTGGAAAATGTAGCATAAATCTCACAGGAATAAAAGTGAGATGAAAAAATACCTTACAAAAACTCGGCAGCCTAACGACGCCACTTAAAACATCCAAAATGGAGTGATGAGAGAAAATATGGTCCCTCATAATATTAACATAAATTTTACAGAAAGAGTAATACAAAATAACATCCCCCAACATAACAAATAAGAGCTTAAAAGAAGTAACATAAAGGAGAGAAATTAAAAAGAAAGAGAGATGTTAGATCTCTTACGCAAATTCTGCAGCCTAACGACGCCACTCAAAACATCCAAAATAGATTGATGAGAGAGAATATGGTCTCTCATAATATTAACATAAAAATTAATGTAAGAGTAATATAATAGAGCATCTCAATAACACGAAATACGAGCTTTAAAATGAATGACATAATAGAGTGTACTTAAAAAGAAAGAGAGGGGTAGGATCCCTTACCACAAGTCTGACTTGTCTTGTTCGTTACTTTATATTCCTAAATAATAAACTTTGGTAAATTTATAATTTCCTAATGACATCATTTAAAGATAATTATTCAGTTCATATCACATATTATAATGTTATAATAATTTTTTAATAATGTTTGTCCATATAAGACGTTTTTGCCGATGTTTGATACATGAGTCAAAAATAAACTTGTTTGAAAAATGAATGCCCATGTAGTTATAAGTAAATAATTTCTAGAATAGTATTAATGATTAAAATATCATATATATCCATTACATATTATTTTATACTATTCCATATCATTTGGAGACAAAAAACCAAAAGCACCGTTCCTGGAGACGGTAGGCCGTACGTATGCATGAACGCTACTTTCATTTTCTTGTCATATTAATGGAATTAAAAATAAATTATATATATATATATATAATAATTATAATTCCAGTATAATATTAATATGTTATATAGGCCACATATGTTAATTAATTTCATTCTTTATACATTCCATGTATTGCATGTACGAGTCACATCACTTGAGGGGGCGGTAGTCCACACTTCCTCATATGAAATTATCGCATTTACACATCAGGAATAGAATAAAGGTATGTTTTAAATATAAAATACAGAATCATATAGTAAACATAAATACCATATATATCATATATAAAATAAAGTGACATCATAATGTCCAACTTTAAATGTGTTAAAAGAATATTGATCAATCATCGTTTTGTGAGGCAGAAAATCAGCAACCACAGAAACAGTATGTTCTTTAACCATTAGACGAATGAGTGTGTAAGTGTAGCTAGAATACTTCTTATAACAACAGTATATTATATTGAAGATACTGGAGTTGTTAGAAAAGAAATGAATAAAATGAGTTTAGAGGGTTAGAGAAGCAAAATAAAACAAAAGGACTCAAGTGAAGACATTTACTTAAAATTGGGTAACTCCCTTTGGTTTGAGCTCAAAGGATTCCTTGGGATGACTTATGCCCAAAGTGAGGCTTCAAGGTGTTAAAAAGGGATTTGGAGAGACAAAATGGGTAGGGTTTGGCCGATCCAAAGGCTTTGGATGTGTGGGTAAGGAGGTAGAGTTGGGGGCCTTTTATAAGAGGAGGGGAGGGGCACTCTTGGAAAGTAAGGAAATGTTCCTTTATTTTAAAATGAGTTTCGGATTTAAAAGGTCCCACATTGATATAATTCGAGGATAAGGTGATAAGGGTTCGAAAAATACCCATAAAATAGGTTTTGGAAATTGGTAGGTAATATATTTTACATTATCGTTTCATTTTATTTAAATCCTTTATTAATGAGGTAATCGCTGCATCATCAATATGTCATAAATAATTTAATATATTTAATGTCTAAAAATTATAATAAAAAATATCATGAATTAGGAAATATATTTATCTTTCTAATGAATATTTATAGTCAAATTTATTACTTGTATAACCCCATGTAAAAAATGTTTTAGTAAAACATCTAATGTTTGTGTCATTTTTACTTTAACATTAAATAAAAAGTTATTTATGTCGTTTCCCAACCAAAGTGGCTCCATGGGGTCCCCAAGATGACACATGGGTTGTCTTGGTCGTCCATGACACATCCAATTAGGGTTGGAAATGTGTCAAGCTCATCTCATATTATTAAAACATTATTTTTACCTTAAACTACACTAATTACCTCTAATCGCGATTAAAAACATAAAAGTTACTATTCACCAAAAAAATTATTTTAATCCCATTGAACCAAATTTTACTTATTAATGTACGCCATGTATGTTAGAATTTTAAAATTCAAAACACAGAGGTGGTAAATTTTCATTTAAAAGAAAAATCAGTTTCTTTAGTACCACTTAGTGGTTTCACTATTCATCAAAAATTGAAGTTTTCCAGAAAAAAACCCAAACATCACCCTAAGATATATTTGATATTCTGTATTAAAAAATGATTTCTATTTGACAAAATTCAAAACATATAAGTTTCATTAATTAATATATAAATTAATTCCCACTGTCAGAGCAAATAGCGTGTTTTTATAAAAAAATAATTATCAAAAGATTGACACTAGTTTAAGTCTGATTTCAATGTGAAATTAATTCCAATGAACACTATTAGATTAAATGGTAAAAATATATTCTAATTTCACTTTAAAACCAATTAAAAAGAGAATATAATCATATAAATAATTTAGATTAAAAAGAGGTTTTGAATTAAAATACACCATTTTTCACTATTCATTTAAAATTGAACTTTTTCGGAAAAATACCAAAAATTTACACAAAGTAAATTTTGATGTCCCGATTCTAAATAGGAATTTTATTTTGTCAAATATAAGACATAAAATTTTAAAAAAAATGGATTTAAAAGAGGTCCTCCTTCAAAAGGCGGTTAATCGACCTTTTTAAAGAATATTAGAATGTCTACGCTTAAAATTGGATTCATTCACATTTTTAATCCTCTAATATTTATTGTAAAGAGTAAAAATATTTGACAAACATATATAATAATTTTTTAGTTAGTTTTGTTATTTCCCACCATTACAACGACTAGGCGTTAACTACTATTTAAAATAATATTATTTTACTATTAGAGTGCAACGTAAGATTCCCAAGAAACTCGTTGTTGCGTATTGGGTACGCCATCGAGCCTAGAATCCCCTTTAAAGTAATATTAATATTTTATTCACAAATATGGATAAATATATAAATGTCATATTTTTTATTTACCTGGGGTGTTACAGTTTTATTTTCATAATAGGGGACAATTTATGGTTCATCGTAGAAATCACTACGATTTCACTACCTTTTAATTCATTTATAGAGAAATAGAAGAAAATTACATTGAATTAGTAGTTCTATAGGTACTGTAATGAGTTGAGGCTACGATTGTTGAGTGATCTTGTTTTGATACTACTAGAGGAGGATGAGGAGTACATACTGTATTGTGATGCCTCAAGAGTTGTGATAATCAAATTTGTGATACTCCCATAGAAAGATATTACATATGAGTAGAGGCTATTGATACCCCATAAGAAAATATATATGACTAACTACCTATAACTAGCAACAGTATTATTCATTGGGAGGATTTGGATCCACTAAAATTTGTATTAGATCTTTTTATTTTACATATATGATCAGAGTCATTGGTATGTCTACACACATAGAGATGTGAACATGAGACATAAATGACGATTTTAATTCCTAAAGTATCATTAGATTGAAAGTGTCTATACATTAGCGATGTAAAATATAGTATAATGTTACATATTTAGTAATTCATTGGTTTCATTGGTGTAGAATGTTTCAAAGAAGGTTGATCCCATGTAGATGACTTAGGATGAGTAAGAGAGTACAATGATTTAGTAGAATATGGTGTCATCTTCAGTACTCCTTAACAGTGTGAGGGAGTACATGTTGGTAGACATTGACTATGAGTCCATGTGTGAACAAATATTTAGATGAGATTTACTAAATGTATATTCTGGAGGGAACAAAATTTGTCATCCTTTTCTTGGGAAATATAGTGGTCCTAATAATAATACATGGGGGAGGTGATTTAAATGTTCCAAACTTCGCCTTTTAGTATACATTATAGTGTGGGAAAAATGTTTGGAGAAAACTAGTAGTATATTTGGAGGGTTACAGTGAGATGGAGGTTGGCTAGGTATGATTCATGTTGCCTTACTAGTCTACATTTTAAGGCTGAGCAACAGGTTCCAGCAGGACTGCTACATCCCATTTCGAACCTAGAGTGGGAGTGCGATGGCATACCCATAGACATTTTAAAATAGATTCCAGCAAATAAAAAGGTCCATGATGCTATCTAGGTCATAGATGACCAACCCCAAAATATTATAAACTTATTTTGTATAGGTGAGCTAATTTTGGATTATTTTTCAAGGATTTTATATGTATAATTGATCATTATTCCCCCTATTTTTGACATGACTTTGTCTTTGGTAATTATAAGAGGTTATCAAAACAGTTGTGGAGATTCCCACTAAAAGAATATGTTACTAAAATGAGGATGATTATATCCATTAACACCTGATATATAGTCATAAACTCATATTATCTTGGTGTGGGCGGATATGATAACGCCTATATTGTTATACTTCATTCCAAGATATGAGGATCCCATTGCAATGGTAGATTTTGTGTATTAGAAAAGCTACCACTCTACAAATAACATGGAACCTTTTTAGGCCCTATTTAAGGGACCATACAAGTACCGAATATTATATATAGATTACTTCATTTCATATCTTATGGGTATTGAGTTGGTGAAGGTGATGATGAAAAGGTCTTGTTCTTTCATATGCGAATGAGGAAGGATTTGAGCAAGAATAAATCATACGCATATTTTCATCGTAGGATAATGGATTTTGTGTAGGGAGATAACATTTTATTGAGAGTATCCTCAAAAATAATATTTTGAATATTTGTATGTGTAGGAATGTTATCCTACATGTTTATAGGGTCATTAGATAACATGAAAGGGGTATGAGATGATGATTAAAACCTCACCATGAACCCATAATTAGAGAGGGTTTACAGATTCTAACTTATGAAATAGATAGAAAGATATGTGAATTACCCAACACATGTTATTTTTTATGGAGAGGTATAAATTGAGGAAAGATACTCGTTTTACATGAATAAATATATATTGAGTATTAGTATGAGATGAACCAATATAGATAGGCCACCAATTTAGTTTCAGTGTAGTTACAACATGAGATCCTGAAAGAGAGCTATTGAGAGTAGGAGATGTGGATGTTGGATCATAATCAAATGGTTTTTTCCTTGTTTTGATTTATAGGTAAAAACATATTTTGGGATGGAATGATATTGGGAGCCTGTGCTTTCCTTGTACTTTTTTAAATATTTTAACATACAATTTCAGGGCCATGTGTGAGGACGATGTGTGATTCTTAGGCTCGATGTTTCCACAGTTAATTTTATTAAAATATGAAATTCATTTTATATTTCTCTTCAATATTTTTTATATTAAATTTGGTAACAAACAATTGGAATCATATATCATAAGAACAAGTCCATTTATCTTCCTAGAACATGATTTTCATCCTTTTAATGACCTAAAATAGGTCAGCGTGGACTGTTCGATCATTGGTGGTATGTTTAGTGGATTAATTAATTAATTAAATTAAATTAACTGATTAATATATCTTAATCATTATTAATATGTAAATAAACTATTAAAATAGAACCTCCAAATTTATCGGCATTCACCTATGATAATTTATAACATCATCATCTTCCTCCTTCCATTGGGGAATCATGATTCGAGGATCAAAGGATTCCAGATCCTACTAGATTGAGACACATCAATCACATTGAACCATTTAAATCACTGTAGTACATGTTATTTGAAGATTAAAAATCCATTAATTTTATAATAATGGTAAATTTGTTTTTTATTCCATGATTTCCTAAAATTAACGAACATTGTCACCCATTTCATTGATCTACATCTTGTTCAAGAATTTCTATGCCCCCACGTATCATATATCATTAATTAATTTTATTAACTCTCATTTTTTCATTTTATTACCATATTTTTTAAAATTTGGATTCATTTTCCATGATATCCTGATCATTGATTGTTTAACCCTTATTTAAGCACTTTTTTCTACTAGTTATTTGTTATAATTGTCATTTGGAAATGGTGTCCTAGTTTGATATTTACCTATGGTATCAAGCATGATATGGCCCTTAGATTCATAGAAGAATCATTTTAGAATAATTTATTGATTATTTGGTTTTTTATAATGATGTTTTCTGAGATATAAATTATGAATACCTTGTATTTGAGATATGTGAAAAAAGGACAAACAATATAAGATGAACATGTTGTGAGAAAATTTTTCATGGATCAATAGTAAGAAATTTCCAACCACCGGGTGGTGGAAAATAATGAACAAGGAATATACGCTCTAATTTTTGATGATGAAGAGTTTTTATTTAAATTGGTCTATCTATATCTGGATTCTTAGGCAAAGAATATATTTTTGAAAAAATTAAAACTACATGTATTGTACACCAAAAACACATAGAACTCCATGAATTAGCTACAACATATTGGTTTTCATTTAATTATTATTATCTCAAAATGATTAGTACCCCTTCATGATGTGTGGGTATTTCAATAGTGACTCAATGTTTTTTTCTAGGAGTACATGTTGATGGCCGCAATAGGGCACACATTGTGTTCCAATGTACCCATATATGTGAAGGATACATGAACATTTCCATGAAGTAATAGAAGACCATGAATGGATGAGGAAAACAATTTAATCCATCTACACGCTATGTATAGATACATGGATAGATAGTTGTGAATAATTTGGGACTTGGACATGTGATGTAACGCGACCACATTCAATGTGGTACCCCTCACACACTGTGTACTACTTCTTAACTTATTGTGAAACACAATCATCGTGAATCTTGTTCCTTGGGACTCATAATGTGGCCCACAATTATCACATGACAAGGGGTCTTATATATATATATATATATATATATATATATATATATATCTTAATAGTGGAATCTATATGAGAATATGGAAATTATGTCCATTTTATTATCAAGACGCATAATTAGGTGGCGATCTATGATAGTTGTTATCGGGAATGAACATCAGTGGTGTATCCCCTCATGAACAATGTTGTGGGACCTATAATTATTTACATTGTAGTATCCATAGAATGGGGTTAGGTTTAAGGAAATAATGGACTGAGCGGTACCCCATATAGAATTAGGGTGTGCATCCTCTACATATTTAGTGTTACTACACTATGGAATTTGGGTTCCTATCTTCTATCCTCTGAGTGGTGCCCCTATGACATTATTGTTTGAGTAATCTATTACATGAGTGGTATCCCTATATAGAATTAGGGCCGAGATCCACTATCAATTGTGTGTGTCCTTTCTGATGGATTAGGGCATTACTCTTATATATATGTTGTGGTACCCCTCTATTAGATAGGGAATAGGTCCTCCCAACATTGAGTGGTTCCCCCTTAGCATTAGGGTGTAGGTCCTCTACCCACTGAGTTGTATACCTTATTTTATAGGTTCTTGGTCCTATTAATAATAAGTCGAACACCAATAAAAACTAGGGTAGGGGTCCTCTATTTAGAGGTAATTCCCCCTAGACTATGAAACATGGTGGATATTCTGAGACTATCAACATTGTTAATTCATTGGACAGGTATACGAGGTGATTGTTATTTTTTATGGATTTATGGAACAAATGGAACTCGTTCCAGGGTTGATATCCGTAATAATGATACCCTTATCTCTTATTTGGGTATTTTTGAGCATATAAATTTATATATTAGTTCCCATGTTTTTGATTTTATACTCAATTTATTTGGGTAGGTATGTGTTTTGTCTGTATATCCCTATGATGTCTAGCTGTTCTCCCCCTTCATCTTTTTCGGTGTTCTCCTAGGTAAGTATTAACTCACCCATACAAAGGATTTGACCACATGATTCATATCTTTTGTAAATAATGGATTTCCAAGTGGTTACAATAGAGTATCACGAGGATGCACTGTGAATTAAACCATATATGATGGTCGGACCAAACATATTATGATCCATTCATTCTCATTCTTTCTTTTACATTTCAATTTATTTTGGATTCTATATCCTTTTGATTTGGCATGCAATTTTTTCCTTTACATTTAATTTTCACTATCATACCCGTGGACACCCTAGAGGATTCACATACAATATTTATACACTAATTGTTGATTAATTTTATTGTTATTACTAGTCACTTTTTCATTGAAATGGAAGGGTCAGTGAGAATTGGTACAATAGGAACAATCCTCCAATATAGGATATTTCTTTCTTTTCATGTTGGAAGTGATTGGACTATGTTGGACATCTTTGGTTAGTTTCAGATCGAGCCCCACTAGATCATGTCCTCATAATTAAATTGAACTTATATTGTTAGTATTTAACCTTTATTAATAATTCCACAGTTTTATGGCTGAAATATTTTTATAAGTAATACAATAAAATATTTTTTCTATTTTATATTAAATAGGAATCATTATTTACTATTGAATAATCAAATATGTTTTGGAATTAAAAATCAGAATTTTTTTGATAAATTAAAATATTATATTCTCATGACTATTAGAAACATCATCTCCACCTAGATAGATTCTATAAATTATTTTATGGGTATTAAATTTATATAAATTTAATTATATTGAATTTTCATTCTATGTCATCCTATGAAAAATGATAGAGTTTATATGTAATATTCACTAAGATAAGTAGGGTAAACTACTAATGGTAGTTTCATTTTTTATATGGAATAAAATGATGATTATTGTACCACTATGGAACCAAACTAGATGAATCACCTATATACAAGTAGATCAACCCATGTTCCCCAACTATGAAATATAATTGATTTATTTTTCATGCCAAATAGATTATTCATGTGATCAAAAAAATATCAAATTTTCAGGTGGATATTTTACAGTTTCAAAATTTAATTGACTCTATCATTTAATGTGAAAAAATTACAATGGTTTTTTATAAAATGAATAACGATATCCCTACTCAAAAATATAGAACACATGTTTTGGAAATGATCTATCCCTAAATTAAACAATCTCATGTTTGCTGCATCATATAAACACACAACAAACACTAGTAGAATACCACATACTATATAATTTAATAGTATATTACCCTTTAATCAGTCCTGATATAGGGAAAGTGATGTAGTTTTTCTTGAAGATCAAATTTTGATACTATTGTAATAGGGGACCAAAAGTGTTACAATATACCAGTTTGAGTTATTCCACACTCCACTAATTATTTTATATAATTTCAAAAAATAAAAATCTGGTTTATTGATATGTAATTGATGATATTTTGAGTAATATAATTGCCTCATAAACAAATTTATTGGTAAAGAGGACCCCCAAACAATTATCAATTAAATTTATAATTATTTCTCATTAGTTTATACAATAAAAAATGTCTTTTAGAAAATATAATACATCTATTTCAAAATTTCTATAACTTGATCATTTTTAATGTTCATTTTTTCCATGAAATCAAGAATCCATTTGACAATGGGGACCTTTTTTCCAATATGCGACCTCCCTTATATGATTATTATTCTTAAAATCAATCCAATGAATCCTATCATTCATGCATAAATTTTAAAATACGGATGAGTTTTCGATTTTTAGTGGATATTGATTATCGTTTTCGTTAATCCTAGATATATGGGTTGGAACCCTTTTTATATGGTCAATAAATCAAGAAAAATCTTTTACCCATTATTTTCTATACAAAAATAATACACAAAACACTATAATAATTGATTAGTGTGGGAATTTCTCATCCTCAATGATTTCTTTCTTGGAGGATTCCATTATTTTCATTTCTCATTGGTCGAGTCAAATTTCTTATATCAATAGGTCAATTTTAAGAGTTATATATATATATACATTACCATTATAATGAAGTATCATTCATGACTTCATCTTGATCATATAAATACAATAACTACAAAAAAACTCTTAAATTCATTAGATATATAATCAATTGCTTGTACTAAATAACATATTATTTTTATTTTTATCACCATAATATATTATAAAAAAAGGTTTTGGGGAACAAACCATGTTTATTAATGCATGAACTCAAAAGAAACACCATTGGTCCAATTTGTAGAAATTTAATATGTCTAATCATTGATCATAAATGCCCAAACCTATGTGGAATCCATTGTTTCCTTAAAACATGACTATAAAAGCCATAATATTGCCCAAATAATGTGGAAGTAAACTAATTTTTGTCCCTAAATAAATGAGATAAAAATAAAATCAACATTCACCTAGGTATCTTAACTTGTTATTTGAATTTAAATTATGATATTTGTCTACATAGATATTGATTCAAATATTGTGGATATATTGGAATCCCTCTACTATGGAACCATTTAAATCCTAATGACACATTAACCTTACCATGTTTAAGTTAAACACAATATTTCACTTCATTATATAAAAAATAATTTTTTTAATATCATTTATCAAGCCCATATTCATTAAATGTTAAATATTAAAACATTTTCTATAACATTCATCTAAATTCATTAAAATCGAATGAAACATTTCCCCAAAAGATAAATGAATCTATTATATGAAATGAAATGAAAATAATATTACATATAAAATTATAATAAAATATAATAAAACATACTCATTATGGGATAACCCAACCTCTCATCCTCTCAATTTCAACATGCTAGAAAAAAATAGGAAAATGATGGAAAAAAACAATAAAAGAGAAATTTTGATCTCAATAGTAAATCCAATCCTTGAAATCTTGACATAATCTATAGACATGAATCCAAAATAAAATGGAAAATTCATTACACAATAACATGGTGATGTTTATATGACATTTCTGAGATAACAACATTACCTAATGTAAAATACACTAATTGTAACATATAATAAGAGCACATGTGATTAAAATAAATTTCATTATTACATGTACATATTTTTTTTCTTATTATAAAACATGTTATCACATTAAAGGAATTATATATATTTAAAATCATTAAACATTCTTACATGATTTTGTTTTCATTCCAAAAACACATTAAAACCAATTCAACACATTATAGTTGTCTTGATCAATATTTGAACCATTATAGAAATTTCCATAACAAATGTACAGTCTTAAATTGATCTACATCACGAAATTTATTGCTTGATGTGTTGAAAATAAAATATAACATCATCATTCAATAAAAATGATCCCATTAAAGGATTTAAAAAATAATATAACATCATAGATATTAAATAAATATTTTTTAAAATTATCCAACATTATTTATTTTAACAAATACTTGCAGAAATGTTTAAATTTTTAATTCATTAAATATAAAACTATAATATTTATTTACAAAATCATCAATCACAAAAATATATTAAAATATAATAAGATAATATTTATCTCCTTATTATTCATCTAATGATCATGATATTTTGGCTGTTAATTATATATATTCATTGAAATTCATAATGTATCTTTTTTTAATCTTTTATTATGTCGTAAAAACTACTTTTATTTCATATATCACAATATAGTTATGTGAATTGTGATTATTTATCAATATGGTTTTACAAATATAATTTATTTTATTCTTGAATTATTTTATACCTAAAATATTACCTGATAATAGAATAAAACTTTTTTACATGTTCGTTATTATATATTAATTTTTATGAATTCTATTTTTAATATAAATTTTAAAAAATATTATATAGTATTTTATTAATATAACTATAATATTATAGTATGGAGAATAATGTTATATTTTTAAATAAAATAAGTCATTATTATGTCATATTATAAAAAATAGATATATAATGTATTTACACGACAATAGTTTTTAGGAGGTATTTTAATTTTTCAACAATAATTGTTTTTTTACCTTGTTTTATCTTCCAACATCTCATGTATCCCACTATACAAGGAACTTATCCTCTACTCCCCCTTATTATTATATTCTAATAACAAAATAGGAATCTCTCCCACATTTAATTAATAAATACTTATGTGTTCTCCAAAATTATAAATTTTTAAGAGGATATAATGAGGGGAAAATGGAAATATATCCAAATTTTGATTGATAATACTTCCAAATAATAGTCCCATATAATAAAAGTTATTTTTAAACTAGTTTTTTTAATATATCTATTACATAATCCTTTGTTAAAAAAAATTTAAAAATATTATCACCATAATCCAATATATCCATGTTAATTTAGTATTATATAATAATATAATATGACTGATATATTTGTTTCATTTTTAATGATATGTTTATTATAACAATAATTATAACACTTGACCAAAAATAGATATGAAAACATCACTCAAATATATTTTACATGTTTCTTTTGAAAAATAAATTGTCTTGTGACTTTAGAAAACTTATTATACTGAATCAAAATTGATTGAATGAGTGAAAATTAATTCTGCTTAAATACATATGAAATTATGATCCCTCGTAAAAGAAATAACCTCAAAATTTAATATTTTGATCACATATATCTCCTACATAATTTATATTGGTATAGTAATAAAGATAAAATGATATTCATTTTTTATAACTCTATGTAAATGTATGTGTGAATATTACATATCCAATAGTCTGATTCAACACTATAAGTCACAAATCCCTCATTACACATTTGAATTTCTATCATTTAGTGATGGGAGAAAAACAATATCCGAACTTGTCGCTATAGAATATTATATTCCACCTATAAAACTATTGAACACTTTTATGTATATCAATCTCGTAAATTTGTGACTATGATAACATGAATCAGGATAAATCACCAAAATTAACTTCTCTATTATTATCAAGTAAAAAAATCAACCCATTGGGGGAATGTATATATTTTCTTCATTAATACCTTATTGAAATTTCTATATTCCACACGCAATCAATGTAATCATTCTCTCTTATCAGATAATATAATAAGAACTACCCATGGAAAATAACTTGGAAAAACAAAACAATCAATCAGGTCAACCAACTAATTATTTATCAATAATAGCACCATTTTAGTCATATGATAAGAAGGTTTCAAAACTAGTAGAGCACATAAAACCAAATAAATATAAAACACTACCATCGTATCCAATGGACGATGAGACAAATTTTTTAAGAAAAAAGTAAAAAATAATACAAAAAACATAGAGATTATCATTGCAAGAGGTTTCATCAGGTTCATGTCCTATAAAAGAATAAAACTCTAATTCTCTAGGTATGGATGTACAATATTAATGACCATAGATATAACTCTCTTTGTAACACCTCTGAGTTCTCATTAGTAGTAAATTAAAAAACATGTGGTCGGTAACCAACAATGTCACCATGATAATCTGTTGGATTGACCCTCCCGATGATGATGTCAAAAATTTATAGATTGAGAACCAATAATTCAAATAACAAATCTTCATCAACTATCAACAACAAACAATAAGGACTTTTAATACAATTCTCTTTCTTCTTCCCAAGTGGTGTCACTAAATCATCAAAAAAAATAAAGGATATCTGTTGGATATTTAACTATATCACAAAATTAGATGGATATAAACGAGTATGATTGATTTGTTTCCTATAAAATAGTCACTACTGATGATTCAATAAATATGGAACCTCTCATTATATTTTTACCAACATCTATATACATTAGAAACTCATCAACTTATATTAGGTTATGCACTCTTATGTGTTATATATGGATCCTTATTGTACTTAAATCATCTAATTATTTTATAGTAGATTTTGGATATGATGATCCTCAATCCTAACATGGTGTAATCATTTCATGAAATAAAATTTTTAAATGAACAATGAGTTTTCAATTATTATACATATTCACATGTATCGAACATGAATGATGGGTGGGAAAATCATTTCCGCACAAATAGTGTTTTTGACACATAGAATTTTAAAAATGAAATTGTATTTATGGCGGACTAGTGCTAAGAAACAACCCTATAATTATTGCATTGATTATTTTTCTTCAACATAATCCAATATAGTACCTTGAATCATTCAATAGGTTTAATAAAAGGTTTATAATAACGTACCTTACATGTCATATCGATCTCCACCATCATGTACCTACATAATGTATACACATTAGTCAACAGATTTATCATAAAAACCTAAGATATGATTTCCAATCATAATCCCTACATTTACATATTATCATTTATATGGTAATTGTTTATTACCTTTGCAGAAAAACAGACCAGCTCCTTCAACTGATTCACATACATCGACATTGATTCCTCTCTCTACAATAAGGAGAGGTACTCTAGAGACCTAAAAACCATTAGTGACTATGTACAAGACTTATGGTACTTTCAACCCATCTATTCAAATCTCATCTATCTATCTATATGTAAAATGAAATATCACAATATCTTTTTGGAAAAAGTGAGTCTTAACCCCATGCAATTTACATTTATATTAATATGTGTATTAAGGTTTTCAGTGATCTTATTGATCTTCCCAATCTAGTCCTCTACCTCTGTATTATCATTTATTCCCTTAAAAATAATTTCTTTCTAATCATTTTAGAACGACCATAATTGATTTGTTCCTCATGAATCTCCTAGATAAACCTAAAAAACAAAATTCTATTATTGTGGTGTATATTTTTCAATAGAAGAGACTGTCCACATGATAGCATTGATAAGAGTATGGCCTAGAAGATGATTACCCTTATGAGTATCTCATGAACCATCTGATTGGACATTTGAATGAAATATTTGGGACATAATATTTTAAATCAATATCATATAAATGATTAATCAAAATGATATTCCACGTAAAAATTAGAAAAAATATAATTTTTTTTATTATGATCCGGGAATCAAAATTGGAGGAAAAATCCCAGCATCCCATTATAAAATGAGTTCCTCAAGGTATTTAATGGCCAGCCAGCAACCAAAAACAACATCTGATGTTAGAAAAGTCCCGTAACAAGCCTAGAGAAATATTATTTTTTTGAATAATCATTCTCAAACACCAAAAACTGACAAACCCATATGTAATATCATCTCAAATTGGTACTCAAGATAATATTTAAATATGTAAAAGTGTAATCTCAATACCCACAGGTTGGTGACTAAAACCCAAGAATTTGAAATAGCAAGAGGGAATGAATTCTCCCAATATGAAGTAGAAACAATAGAATACATATATGAATTTGATTGAAACACTACAAAACAATAAATAATAAATGTGTTGTAACAAAAGTAAAATAAAAAAAACCAATATAACTCAAACATAGCTAAATAATCTCTTTGAATCATGTCCAATGAAAAAGGAAATCAAGAGCTGAAGTAGTAACTCTATCTGATTTCAATATAAAACACCCACCATCTCACCACCAGTTACCGAAAAATAGCTTTCCTAAAACTCACAGCCTCACTATGGATCTTCATCCTTCCCATCATCAATATACATGATATAGTATACTCACCACTGAGTGTCTGTGTAGGGTATGATTTAAACAAGATTATTAGAATCGAGCCTAGGATTTCCAAATAAAATATGCATACTACAATCAAAACTGACAATATATTAAATATAATTACAAAAGATAATTATTTGAATATTTTGTATCTCAAAGTCGTTGTATAATACATCCCCTTACACAAAATTTCCATATTCATAGAAAATTATTTGAAATAATACCACACATGACTTATAATTTTAATCAAAATCATATATCACATATCATATCAACTCTATACATTATAAATCAAAATCATAGGTAACATTAGGTCAAGGATAATTGCATGTCATGATAGATATAAACTCATAAAAAATAATGGGCATATTTTATCAATATATATACAATGAATCTCTGGATAAAAGGACACCCATATAAGTGATCCTCTAAATAGCTGTAACAACACACTTAAACAGCGGCCTAGAGAGAATAAGAACACCCAATGATTGGACCTCTAGAATATCAAAAGACAAGACATAATTCTTCTCCCTCCACCTAAGTAACCAATAATTACCATGCAATTCATTTTCTGTATCAATTCATCAAATGTATTATTTAAAAACCATTTTACAAGTCAATTTTACAGTGCATTAACAAAAAAATTCCTTCCAAAAATGAATGGGAATTACATATTTCATCTAATCATATTTTTAAACAGGTAATAAAATATTAAAAATTAATTTATTTTTTTTAGAAAAAAATAATTAATAATCCTCCAATATAGTCAATAGACAAAACCACATACATTTATCTCAAATCACACACACCCGAAATAGATTCTTCCAACATAGATGAATGAAATTGAAAAAAACTATACTATGGAATCAATATATATTCTATAATCAATTAAAAAAATTGACTAAGAAGATGGAAAAATCATATATAAAGAAGCTCAAATTCCACTCCAAAATTAAAAAAAGGACATACTCTATAAAGGTTCACACACTAGATATATAAAATTTTAACAGAATATACATGAAATTTCTAATAGATCAAAAAACACCTAATCATGATGTTGATATACACAATGGAAATAATGATGTAGAATGATCATTTACCTAGAGAGGCACATCACAACCACTAAGATGATCAATCACTGAAAAAAAATTACCCAAGAGGATTAGAGATCCCAAAACTCATCTGGGGGATCTCCTCAGTCTTGAGAATAAAAGAATCAGTATAATAGAAAAAAATGAGTTGCTCAACATAGTTAAACATGTATGGATCTTCATTAAACTCTTATATCTTTCTTATCATATTAATTTATTTTAAATTACACAAAATATGGAGCAATAAATTTTTAAAAGGATCAATACTCAATAAAAATATATAGTTATTATCAAATATGGTGATGAATAGTACTTGGATTCTACAATATAATTTCATTTATTAAGAAATTCATTGTATATAATATAATATTTATCCTCAGTATGTGACACTACACATAATGAGAGTGGATGAAAATATTCATGAATTCCATGATTTGTAATATCCTAGTCCAAGAAAATGCTATCCATTGGTTCTATATAATTTATGTGCAAACAGTTTCAATCGTTTTAAGTAATATTCTTTATATCACCATGTATTCATTATACCTATTTACATCTTTATCAGATATCATGGTGAATATTTATTCTCTAAATCCTTTTTCATCTAATGTAACATAAAAAATAGTGGAAAATAAACTCTTATTTTTCATCCATAATCTCTTCCATTGTCTAAAATTTTCCATATAATAACATAATTTGATCCTATAAATCTAATTTTCATTCGATAGTAAAATGATAATATGACCCTTCTTTTTCACCATATTCTCTTGATTGCTAATTGATTAAAATAACATTATCTATTGTCGATATGATCCATTGCTCTTATTATTTTTTATCATATGGTAAAAATTCATCCTACTCAACTGATCAATTTTATTTCTTCATCTATGTTCAGAAAATATACATATGATCAATAATTATTCTATTCTTCCTCTAAATATTGGTATATATGGCTGATGATTTTCATTTTCTAACACCCCATAGTCCAAAAGGTACATATTCAATAGATACTCTGACCAATATGATAATATATATAATGATTCATTACAACCAATTTCTTAGGGAAATATAGTTATTATGAAAATTAATATCAATGTATATCCCCCTTCACATCACTGCTATATCAATGAATCAACGACCCACAATATAGTTAGTGGTTATCTACAATTTTAATCTGGGGTATATAATTTAAATTCAAACTACATGCTCTATATTTTCTTGGCTAACTAATAAACATACTCATATTGATATCCTTTAACCATAAACAGACAAAGTATATAAGTAATATTCATAGGAATCTTTTTTAGAACGAAGTGTAAATGTTATACTTCAATCGACATTAAATATCATATAGAACAATAGTCTTCATTTGTGAGTATCTAATCATTGAAATTATAGATCAACATAAAAATAAATCATAAAATTATGAATACATTGTGAAGTGCCCGGATCAGTGTGATCACTGAGAGGGGGAGGGGGTGAATTAGTGATCCTTTTGAACTTTTTACTAATTGTTTCTTTATCAATTAAACCTATATGGCTTGTTAAGGCCTTGATCCACTCTTCTTGTATCTCTAAGCCTTTTCTCAAGTGATGTAGAAAATTTAAAGGCACAAGACACAAGGAATTACAAGGTTCGGCTCCAAAGGCCTACGTCCTTGCCATGTTGGTTAAACACCCCAACATGGTTTCTATACTATAATTCGGTTAGTAATTACAATGGTCGATACAGAGTCACACTAAATCTCTCATGAGTCCCACATGAGGTTCTTTATACTGCATCCCACAGTGTTACCAGAGTCCCACTGGCCTGCTTCAACTTTCACCAAAGACTTCTCCACCCTGAGTCTCACAGGGGGTCTTCTCCTGGATCCTTGAGTCACACGAGTGGCTCTTCTTATTTTTAATCTCTTCAAGAGTCTTCAACAACCTTGGATATGGTCTGTTGTCCTTGATCACTTCTTCTGACCACTTGTGGTGATCATAAAACCTCTTCTTTGCTCAGGCTTTATTCTCCTTCTTCTAAGAATGACTTGGCCTCTGTCTTCAAGAATCTTGATGGACAAATATGTTCTTGCACTGAGTATGCCCACTAAATCTTCTTGGTATTCTCAAACACTGAAAACTCAGATGAATGATGCCTTTAACTTCAGTCTGGCTTGAGTCTATCTTTAAATCAACTTCATGCACTGAGTGCATGGCTTCTCTGAATCTTCATTCACTGATTGCACGACTTCTCAATCTTCATGCATGACTTGCATGGAATCTCAAATTTCATCAAGAACCTTTTTTCTTGGACTTCTCAATTGCACACACACTGATTTAGTGTAACGCCCCGACCCCAGCTGCCCAGAGTCGGTGCATTAATTACATAACATTGGCATGATCACAAGAAAGATCAAATCCCGAAAGACCGATTGGTTTAGTAGCCTTGGAAACACTAGATATATTCATAAGTTTTACATTACATCATAAAGTGAAAAACTACTACAACAACATAATGTTTCCAACGTCCACACTATAAACCCCTCATAATATCCCTGCAAGTCAATCATAATTTACTTCTTCACTACCTGGGAAAAATAAAACATAGAAAAGGGGTGAGCTCAAATGCCCAGTAAGGATAACAATATAGCAGAAACATTCATAAATAAGAATAAACATTTAAGGCAATGTATAACTAAAACAAAAGCCTTTTAAACTTGAACTTCAACATAGTATGGCAAAAGTAAAATGAAATAATGCCATTTACTTATTCACATGGATATTCTACTAATCGAATAATCACATGCAAAAATCAATAACCACTTTCATAATGTTGGAATGCATAATGCCAGACTATCATAACCACATAGCCAAGGCCTCGTGCCAAGACTACAAATAAGATTTTGTCAAGGCCTTGTGCCAAGACACTAGTTTGTCTCATGAGACCTACCGATGCAATTTTTTTAGAAGATACTTACATTTAAAATTACTCAAATATACTCCAGTGATTTTATGAAAACATTATGCAAGCTTATGAAAACAAAATAACTTGTTCTGAGACTGCTCGACTAATTACAGGCCATGATGGGTCCACTCCCAATCCCTTCCTGTCTAGCACATTCGAGAGTCAGGTTTTCTAAAAACATTTTGGAGCTTGCGTTAAATACGTATACATTTGCACTGGATTTTCATATACTTGATAGAAATATCTCTCTTTTTTTAAAATCATTTAAAAGTCACATAATTATAAAATAAAACATTTAATTTGAAAATATTCTTATAATCTTGTAAAGGAAGCTTTGAAAATTTTATAACGGAGGAAAATAACCGCACCCGTCGTATAAGTTAAAAAAAACATTCTTACCTTAATTCTGTCGAAAAGCTTAAAAAGGACCTTGTTTTGAAAACGACAGAAAGATTCCTCTTATAAAAATTCAAACAAGGGTATAAATGACTTTAACCCATATTCTTGTAAATAATAAAAATGTTTTGAAATACATTTTGAAGAAACATGGATGTGGATGATAAAGAGATCCCAGTAGATTATTACATATAAACAACCTCGGATAATGAAGAGATTGTGAAATAACCCTTACCTTGTACTTTTCCTTGGTTGTGGTAGGTTAACCTCCTGTATAATGGTGAAATAATTGTTATTAAATTATACAAGAGTCATATACATTAATATGATATCATATATGATCTTTTAATATTGATTTGATAATAATATCTTAGTATTATCCTTGTTTCGGGTGTTAACTTACTTGTTTTCTTTTGTATGTTTTGTTACGTAAGTCATGTATGTAAAGGATAGGTTGTATATTATTCATATCCATAATGATATCCAGTCTTTAAACATCATTTTTAAATCATCAAATGATAATTATCCTTGAATGGATATGATGGAGAATGAATCTCATCGCGTTCGTGGAGACGGTAGTCCGTACGTACGCACGAGCGACAATATCATCCTTTTGATATTAAAATAATATATAAATGGATGGTATATCATATATACAGAATCATTAACATGTTATAGTTATTATTTACATGATTTACACATCATTATTATACCCATCCAAATAATATTATATTGAATAAAAATTACACCACGACGTGGAGACGGTAAGCCGTACGTACGCACGTATGGTGACATGTTATTCAAAGGGTGGATAGGATAATGAATATGGTTGTACCATATTTATAATAACATCACAGTATATGTGAGATACTGGAGTTATTATTTTAGAATGGTAAGAACAAAGGAAGAAGAAGTGGAAGAAGAAATGAACTTAGAAAAGGGTGGTGAAATCATTACCTCTTCTTCGGGTTCTTCCTTTTAATTTGATCAAAAGGGCTCCTTAGGTTGGCTTTCTGATCAAACTAAGGCCTCTAGGTTTTATTGAGGGATGTTGGGAGAGTATTTGGGCAGAGTTTGGCCGAACCAAAAGGCTTTAGACGTGTGAAGAAATGTTAAGGAGGAGTGCCCTTTTATAAGAGGGGTGAGGGGCACCTTTGGAAAAGCTGGAAATATTAATTTATAATAAATTCATATTCGGTTTCTAATGGCTCCAAAGTTGACTATTCAAAGGTTAAGGTGGGGATAGGTCGAAAACCACTCAACCAATAGAATTTAGACAGGTTTGGGTACTTATATTAACCTTATCTTTAAGTATTAACTCTAAGTTAATTAGTTTCACTTTTACAATGTCTCTTTGTATTTTTATATAATATGGTTAATAAACTTACTATATACATCCAAGCGACCCCCAAGTGGTCCATTAATGAGGAACCTATCATAATATAAGTCTCTTGGCCTAACCTTAGATTTTTAGGAATTTAATATCAATTAATAATATAATATTTGTTTTAAGAACTCTTTTATGTCAATTTTGACACTATTCAATAGTTGATTTTTGTGAAACTCCTAACAGATTGATTACTTCGAAAAAAGTCAATTAAATCAATCCTAATATATCATATCATCATAGAAAATTAGTTTAATTCATTAAAAGTTTCATATTATAATTATTTGGGTATTTATAAAATCAATTATTTTAATTTTTCACTATTTTAGTAATTACTGCATCATCATTGTGTCATAAATAAAATATATTATTTAATGTCTAAAAATTATAAATAAAATATCATTATGTAGGAAATCTTTTTAGATTTCTAAGGAATATTTATAATCTAAAATCCAACATGTATAACCCTATGTAAAAATTGTTCTTCTAAAAGATGTAAGCTTATGCCATTTTTGTATTCATTTTAACTTAATTAAAATAAAGTGTCATTATCACTTACAAGTGGATCCATGGGGTCCCAAAATAGACCCAAAGATTCCCATGGTCTACCATTTATCAACCAATAGGGTTAAGACACGTTTTAGGGTAATTTAGTATTCTTATAATATTATTTCTTTAACCCTTATTTACCGGATTTACCCTTAACCATGGTAAATAAAATATTTACCGCAGTAATTATTCAAAATGTCTAAAAATAAAAGTTACCTATTTACACAATTTGAACATCCTGATTCCAAATATGGAATCCATTTTTCTAAATTCAAAACACAGAAGTGGCAGAAATTAATTTAAAATTAATTCCCGCTGTCAAAACAAAAAGCGTGTTTTTGAGAGATAATAACTATCAAAAGATTGACACTTGTTTATGTTCGGTTTAATTGTAAAATTTTGTCTAATGAACAAAATTATATTAAACTGTAAAAATATATTCTAAATATACTTTAAAACCACTCAAATTCATAATTTATCACTATTAATTATTTTGATTAAAAAAGTTGTTTTTAATTAAAATTTAGTAATTTTCACTATTCATCAAAATATGAAAGTTATCCGAAATGTACCAAAATTTAACCTTAGGCTAAATTCAATATTCCGAATCCAAAAATGAAGTCCATTTTGAAATATAAAATATATATAATTTCAAAAATTAGGTATTACTATTCATAACGGCTAGTTTGATCGATTGTGGTGTGTGTTAAAACTCGAAGTTGCGTACAACACACGCTACTGTATTATTCAAAGGAAAGTGTACCGTGGAAGCTTGGGATGTTTCATTTTAATTTTTTTGATGTCCCCATTTAGTCAAAAAGTTTAAAATATTGTATTTAAAAAGGGTTCACTATTAAAAGTTGATAAAAGTGCAATACTGAAAATGAATTTGTTCTTGCATTATATCTAAGAAACTCATAATATGGATTCTAAAATTATAAAGATTATATAAAGTTTAAAATTTAGATAATACTATTCATAACCTCTTTTGAATGGCTTTTTTTTGTAAGTCATGGTGTGATTGAACTCGGTGTTGCGTGTAGTGCAAGTTATTGAATTATTTTGAAGAAATAACACACTATGAAATCTTGGGGTGTTACATTCTCCCCTCCTTCAATAAATTGCGTCCTCGCAATTTTAAATTGTTCTTCGAAAATAAAAGGTTGAAAATAGAAAATATATTTGTGGGAAAACCCACATCGGAAATTGGGTTACTAAAATTTAGTCTTAATATGAGGAAAAGAGAAATTAAAGGGTCACCACCAAATTATGATCTCGATTAGGAGAACATTGGTGGCATTTAGAGACATAAAATTGGAGGAAAAACGTAAATATTTATAGGTAGTGATTGAGGTCATCAATCACAAACAAGTATAAAATTGAGGTCCTTAAATTCATCAATCTATGATGATTTGAAATACCATCGGTTCAACAAAACATAGGGTATTAGGATAACACATTTTTGACGTTTCAAAATATCTTAGTTGAAATCCCACATCGAAAAATGAATTAATGAGGCCTCTATTTAAAATAAAGAGTCGAAAGTATGAAGATTACCGAAAATAACACATACTAGGGTTCCATGTAGGAAAATATGGATATGGAAGAAAAATCTAACCATCAATTATCTGATGGAGAGTGGTAGAGAACATGGCTATGAAAAGGCCAACAATCCCAAAGCCATAAATTTGTGATGATTTAAGGTACCATCTAGGACAACATTTTTGTTCTAAGTTCCTTTTCTTAACATTGTGGAATTTATTTATGAGATTGGATAAGATCATAAGGAGGTATACATACTTTATAATTCGAGTTTTATCCATTAATAAATTTCTACCACAAACTCATCTTTCACTCTAAAACATAATAGAACGTAAAAAAAATTCTATTTACACTATTCGTATAGGGTTCCAAAATAATCGAATTTATAATTCATCTACAAGATCTTTTAATAAAAACTAAATTATTTAATCCAGGACATCTCGTGGGCCAGTGGTAGGTGATACACCCTTGTCGCCCTTCGGTTGCGGGTTCAAGTCTCGCAGCTTTGCCGGACGCGACGGGTTGCCGCCCGACCTCCGGGTTGTCCTTTTATGGCAGTCCAAAATTAATATCAAACTTAGAATTTATCCAAAATACTTCTGTCCAAACTCACAGTCCAACATTTATAAGGAAGGTAAACATAATGTAGATCCTTTTTACCCTGTAATAGAATATTAATTCCTTCATCATGTATTATTTTAAAACACTGAAACATCCTGATTTACCATAATCCTTATTGATTACATTCATGCTCCCTTATTCCATATAGAATGTTGGATATACTTCATCAATCCAAAAATGTTTTAAACCCCACAATGATGGAATATACAAATCATTAATCAGCTTCAAGGTAGTCAAGAATATCCAATATAATTTATCCAAATCAATCATGTATTATTCTAAAATCACTACTTCGGTATCAGAACCATATTATGGTTTATCTTTCTCTCAACCATATATTTTCCAAAAATTTAACCTTCTATTGAGTCACTTTTCTTTGTTCCACACAATCTCAAGTCCTTAATGAAATACTACTGCAGTACAATCCTTATATACTCCATAATTATTATAACAAGTACATTGTTGATACAACACTCAATTGACATAATCAACATAAGAACTCTAATCATTCCTCTTCATCTGTGGTAGTATCATAACTTGATTATTATCCAATAGAATCATTTGCGGCATAGTCTGATGACTGGGACATAGGTTCGCGTAGTGTCCAAACTCCTTGCAAATGAAGCATTGTACATTTGAAACCATTTTCTTACCCTTGCAGTCACGTACTTTGTGCCCTTTTCCTCCACACTTATAACAAACTCTCATTCCTTTCAGGCAAGTTCCAGGGTGTTTCTTTCCACAGTTACCACATATGGGAAAATTCTTCTTTTCCCTCTTCCCTTTATCCATTTTTCTCTCTTCCATCCTTTTCTTCTCTTGCTTCCTTTTAAAGCCATAGGACTCAGTAAACTCTTTACTTATCTTATCAACACATGATATTATTTCTTCATATGATGATAATACATGGGAAACTATTTCTCTTATCAATTCTAGCTTAAGACCATGAAAGATATGATCCTTCCTTCTCTTTGGATCATGTGCATTTCTGGAGTTCTCATTCCTTCTACTGGGCGCCATTTCTAAACAATGGCATAAACTAGATCAGTTTATGAATCAAAATACATAATCCCATACTTATAAAACACTTAACATAAATTGAACTATGTATGGATATAATCCATAATCATAAAAATGTTTTCTTTGAGGAAGTATATACTCATAAACCCTTCATAATGATTTGTAAATAAAATGAGAGTTATCCTAAGCATATCCCCCGGGAGTGTCGTAACCAAGAGTGCAGCAAGGCCCGTTGTCGTGCACCAGTTCCCGTTCGAGTCTAGCTCAAAGCGGTGTTTTCGGGTTTTACCCCTAGGTACATCTGTGACAGAGCCGCCTCTACCTGCTCGTATCCAGACAGGGATGTATTGCTCGGAAAACTCACAAAATCTCTACAATACCAAAATTCTAGGAAATTATTCTATACTAATCCTCAAAGTTCATCTTAGGTCTACGTGCTCTAATCATAGTTTATCTAAATCTAGCTTCCAAGGTTTGTACTAAACTTCCTCTGATACCAACTGTAACGCCCCGACCCCAGCTGCCCAGAGTCGGTGCATTAATTACATAACATTGGCATGATCACAAGAAAGATCAAATCCCGAAAGACCGATTGGTTTAGTAGCCTTGGAAACACTAGATATATTCATAAGTTTTACATTACATCATAAAGTGAAAAACTACTACAACAACATAATGTTTCCAATGTCCACACTATAAACCCCTCATAATATCCCTGCAAGTCAATCATAATTTACTTCTTCACTACCTGGGAAAAATAAAACATAGAAAAGGGGTGAGCTCAAATGCCCAGTAAGGATAACAATATAGCGGAAACATTCATAAATAATAATAAACATTTAAGGCAATGTATAACTAAAACAAAATCCTTTTAAACTTGAACTTCAACATAGTATGGCAAAAGTAAAATGAAATAATGCCATTTACTTATTCACATGGATATTCTACTAATCGAATAATCACATGCAAAAATCAATAACCACTTTCATAATGTTGGAATGCATAATGCCAGACTATCATAACCACATAGCCAAGGCCTCGTGCCAAGACTACAAATAAGATTTTGTCAAGGCCTTGTGCCAAGACACTAGTTTGTCTCATGAGACCTATCGATGCAATTTTTTTAGAAGATACTTACATTTAAAATTACTCAAATATACTCCAGTGATTTTATGAAAACATTATGCAAGCTTATGAAAACAAAATAACTTGTTCTGAGACTGCTCGACTAATTACAGGCCATGATGGGTCCACTCCCAATCCCTTCCTGTCTAGCACATTCGAGAGTCAGGTTTTCTAAAAACATTTTGGAGCTTGCGTTAAATACGTATACATTTGCACTGGATTTTCATATACTTGATAGAAATATCTCTCTTTTTTTTAAAATCATTTAAAAGTCACATAATTATAAAATAAAACATTTAATTTGAAAATATTCTTATAAGCTTGTAAAGGAAGCTTTGAAGATTTTATAACGGCGGAAAATAACTGCACCCGTCGTATAAGTTAAAAAAAACATTCTTACCTTAATTCTGTCGAAAAGCTTAAAAAGGACCTTGTTTTGAAAACGACAGAAAGATTCCTCTTATAAAAAGTCAAACAAGGGTATAAATGACTTTAACCCATATTCTTGTAAATAATAAAAATGTTTTGAAATACATTTTTAAGAAACATCGATGTGGATGATAAAGAGATCCCAGTAGATTATTACATATAAACAACCTCGGATAATGAAGTGATTGTGAAATAACCCTTACCTTGTACTTTTCCTTGGTTGTGGTAGGTTAACATCCTGTATAATGGTGAAATAATTGTTATTAAATTATACAATAGTCATATACATTAATATGATATCATATATGATCTTTTAATATTGATTTGATAATAATATCTTAGTATTATCGTTGTTTCGGGTGTTAACTTACTTGTTTTCTTTTGTATGTTTTGTTACGTAAGTCATGTATGTAAAGGATAGGTTGTATATTATTCATATCCATAATGATATCCAGTCTTTAAACATCATTTTTAAATCATCAAATGATAATTATCCTTGAATGGATATGATGGAGAATGAATCTCATCGCGTTCGTGGAGACGGTAGTCCGTACGTACGCACGAGCGACAGTATCATCCTTTTGATATTAAAATAATATATAAATGGATGGTATATCATATATACAGAATCATTAACATGTTATATTTATTATTTACATGAGTTACACATCATTATTATACCCATCCAAATAATATTATATTGAATAACAATTACACCACGACGTGGAGACGGTAAGCCGTACGTACGCACGTATGGTGACATGTTATTCAAAGGGTGGATAGGATAATGAATATGGTTGTACCATATTTATAATAACATCACAGTATATGTGAGATACTGGAGTTATTATTTTAGAATGGTAAGAACAAAGGAAGAAGAAGTGGAAGAAGAAATGAACTTAGAAAAGGGTGGTGAAATCATTACCTCTTCTTCGGGTTCTTCCTTTTAATTTGATCAAAAGGGCTCCTTAGGTTGGCTTTCTGATCAAACTAAGGCCTCTAGGTTTTATTGAGGTATGTTGGGAGAGTATTTGGGCAGAGTTTGGCCGAACCAAAAGGCTTTAGAGGTGTGAAGAAATGGGAAGGAGGAGTGCCCTTTTATAAGAGGGGTGAGGGGCACCTTTGGAAAAGCTAGAAATATTAATTTATAATAAATTCATATTCGGTTTCTAATGGCTCCAAAGTTGACTATTCAAAGGTTAAGGTGGGGATAGGTCGAAAACCACTCAACCAATAGAATTTAGACAGGTTTGGGTACTTATATTAACCTTATCTTTAAGTATTAACTCTAAGTTAATTAGTTTCACTTTTACAATGTCTCTTTGTATTTTTATATAATATGGTTAATAAACTTACTATATACATCCAAGCGACCCCCAAGTGGTACATTAATGAGGAACCTATCATAATATAAGTCTCTTGGCCTAACCTTAGATTTTTAGGAATTTAATATCAATTAATAATATAATATTTGTTTTAAGAACTCTTTTATGTCAATTTTGACACTATTCAATAGTTGATTTTTGTGAAACTCCTAACAGATTGATTACTTCGAACAAAGTCAATTAAATCAATCCTAATATATCATATTATCATAGAAAATTAGTTTAATTCATTAAAAGTTTCATATTATAATTATTTGGGTATTTATAAAATCAATTATTTTAATTTTTCACTATTTTAGTAATTACTGCATCATCATTGTGTCATAAATAAAATATATTATTTAATGTCTAAAAATTAGAAATAAAATATCATTATGTAGGAAATATTTTTAGATTTCCAAGGAATATTTATAATCTAAAATCCAACATGTATAACCCTATGTAAAAATTGTTCTTCTAAAAGATTTAAGCTTATGCCATTTTTGTATTCATTTTAACTTAATTAAAATAAAGTGTCATTATCACTTACAAGTGGATCCATGGGGTCCCAAAATAGACCCAAAGATTCCCATGGCCGACCATTTATCAACCAATAGGGTTAAGACACGTTTTAGGGTAATTTAGTATTATTATAATATTATTTCTTTAACCCTTATTTACCGGATTTACCCTTAACCATGGTAAATAAAATATTTACCGCAGTAATTATTCAAAATGTCTAAAAATAAAAGTTACCTATTTACACAATTTGAACATCCTGATTCCAAATATGGAATCCATTTTTCTAAATTCAAAACACAGAAGTGGCAGACATTAATTTAAAATTAATTCCCGATGTCAAAACAAAAAGCGTGTTTTTGAGAGATAATAACTATCAAAAGATTGACACTTGTTTATGTTCGGTTTAATTGTAAAATTTTGTCTAATGAACAAAATTATATTAAACTGTAAAAATATATTCTAAATATACTTTAAAACCACTCAAATTCATAATTTATCACTATTAATTATTTTGATTAAAAAAGTTGTTTTTAATTAAAATTTAGTAATTTTCACTATTCATCAAAATATGAAAGTTATCCGAAATGTACCAAAATTTCACCTTAGGATAAATTCAATATTCCGAATCCAAAAATGAAGTCCATTTTGAAATATAAAATATATATAATTTCAAAAATTAGGTATTACTATTCATAACGGCTAGTTTGATCGATTGTGGTGTGTGTTAAAACTCGAAGTTGCGTACAACACACGCTACTGTATTATTCAAAGGAAAGCGTACCGTGGAAGCTTGGGATGTTTCATTTTAATTTTTTTGATGTCCCCATTTAGTCAAAAAGTTTAAAATATTGTATTTAAAAAGGGTTCACTATTAAAAGTTGATAAAAGTGCAATACTGAAAATGAATTTGTTCTTGCATTATATCTAAGAAACTCATAATATGGATTCTAAAATTATAAAGATTATATAAAGTTTAAAATTTAGATAATACTATTCATAACCTCTTTTGAATGGCTTTTTTTTGTAAGTCATGGTGTGATTGAACTCGGTGTTGCGTGTAGTGCAAGTTATTTAATTATTTTGAAGAAATAACACACTATGAAATCTTGGGGTGTTACATTTAGGCTTTGTCTACGTGTGCATGTGCATGCATGAATGCATGCACTCCCCTTTTCTTCTTGGTGTGATAAACCCTTAAAGGGTGTGATATATTTTAGCACACACACCTTCTTCCTGGAGTCACACTCTTTTATTCTTTCTCACACACAAAAAATTGTGTGTTGTTATTTAGTTTGAATTTATCCTTCTCTTTTACTTCTCAAGGTGTTCACCCACTTGTTCACTTAGTCATACATGCATGGTCATGCATGCATTTTCTTCCTTCACTTGGGCACACATAAGAGGTTTGGCCTCCATCACTTGTGCACATACAAGGATACGGCCTTCTTGTTTCTTTTCACACACTTTGTTCTTTTCTTCTTCTTCAAAGTGTGCACACTCCACTTGTGCACACACCAATGAAATGGCCTCTTCACTTGTTTCTCACACACACTACCCGTAGGTGTCCACTTCTTGTTTCTTTTCACACACAATCCGAATAGTTAAGTAGATGGTGTAAGTGTGAGGTTTTCTTCTCAAGAGGTTAACAAAGACTTGGCCTCATGCATGTGTTCCTCTTTGTGACAACAAAAGGCCTTAGTTTCTCCTTTGTGCAAAACAAGATTGCACAATCCTCCTTCTTCATGCAAACCAGGAACACGGGTCTTCTACGCACCAAGAGTGCTTGGGTTCAATAGGCGCACAGGGTGAGGCCTTCTCCTACCGCACAAGGTGCAACGCCTTCCTCTACCGCGCAAGTGGGGCAATAGATTTCTCCTGCCACGCAAGTTAGAGGGCCGAGAGGCCACGCAGGTGCGGCCACTTGCTACTGCGCAAGAATGTGGGTAGCGGGCGCGCAAGCCTCGTCTTCTTCCATATTGCTCAAGAGAGCACGTAGGGTGGCCTCCTCCTCTACTTATTTCACGTAGGGGTAGCATGAAAGGATCACTCAAAGCCTCGGGTGGCTCCGGGATGCTTTACTGTGCAAGTGGTGCGTGGCTCGGTCTCTTCTTATCGCGCAAAGGGATGCACAGGGAGGCTCAAATCGGCCTCTTCTTTCACACAAAGAATGCGCGGTTCTTCTTCGCGTTGCTAGGAGATTCGCGGGACTCCTTCACTTCGCGCAGCAAGGCTGCGCAGAAAACACAGCCCTTCGCGAACTAGAGGGTTTCGCGGTTCCACTGTTAATCTGGAGAAGCAGAAGCTCTCTCTCAAGGATGTCAGCAAGAAAAACCTCATACATAGGCTCCTCCTTTTATAGCCAAGAAGATCAATCGAAGCCATAGGGTCAAATCTTTGAAGGCCCGAGATTTGTTCCGTTGAATAACTGAGATATTTGGTTCGTTAAAAAAACATCCAACATGCGCTAAAAAATATTCCAGAAATCTCGGGTGTTTTCTTTTTTCAAACGTGGGATCCAATCTTTGTGTATGGATTCAAGATAATATACTCAATTCTTATACATGAATCTTGCACGAATCCATGTGGCCTCGGCAACTCTGTTTTCCTCGGCCATAACTTCATCCTCGAGATTTCTCATGTATGCAAGATGTAGATTGCATGCATGGTCTTGGTTTAATCAGAGGATCACCATGTAGTTGTTTTTGAGCTTCAATGGTGGTATGGATTCAAACATGGTGGATCGGCAGTGGTGATGGTGAGCTGGTTCACGTCGGGTGGTGATAGAGAGTCCATAGTTTGAAGACAACCTCAGTTTGTCACCTCGGTCGTTGGATCGGTGTTTAAATGATCACGGACGGTCAAGATTAGAACGCACTGTCGTGGATGAATCGTGCGGCTTAGATCAGACGCGAGATCGGATGAGCCGCTAGGATTTCCTCTGCGTTTTTAAAACCTGTTCCACATCGAATCTTCCTGCGGTTTTTCCGCAGTTTAACAACCATCGCATCCCCAAAACCACTCAGAAATATCCTCTCCCCCCTCCGATGTCGCCCCACACCGGTTCTCTACAGGCGTGCTCTAGAACCCACTCTGCTCGCTCGGGCATGCACCTAGCCCCCACTATGCTTCCTTCGGGCGCACACTTAGCGCCCACGATGCAGTAGTTCATCACTGTGTGGCACCCGCAAGCTTATACATGGCCCGCATCATGCCTCCTACGGCTGGCTCTACCTAGGCCTCCTCATGGGCGTGGTGACCAAGTCCCACATATGCCTTGGGTTGATGCTTGGGTAGCCAGCTCGTCGGTTGGACCCATTTTTTGTATAAGCTCATCTCCCTCCTTGTATACTTGGTTAAATTACTAAGTAGGAACAAGACTACATCATGCCATTCTCTTCTTCTTCTTTACCTCCTCTTCTTAATTAGAGTTCCTCATCTCTTCTTCACTATTTATTCTCTACATAGGAGGGAATTCACGAAGGTTCGTCTTCAACCATTGGTCTTGAATCAAATATTTCTTTAGTGTTGTTCTTCTATGATCTAATCAGAGATGAGGTTGGATCATCATCAAATCCTCATGCACTAAGAGATAGTACATGGTTTTCTTTAAAACACTTTATCCACTTAGGAGTTGTGGATGGTTCATCTTCTCATTCCTCATCCACTTAGTGATAGTGGATGGAACTTCTTCATCTTCTCATGCATTGTGAAGAAAATGCCTGGACTTCTAACAATGTTGTGACATTGTATCTCTTTGATACAAGTCTTGGAACTTTAAGATAAGCTCTACAATCGTCTGATTTTATATGGAGAATGTTTCAACAATTTTATCCTATACCACTTAGTGATTCTCCTAAGTTACATGCTTCTCGGTACCATGTCCATTCTCCAATCACCACCAAGTCCATTACTTCCTTTGCCATTCACAAATCCATTCGATCCTTGAAATCTTATTGACAACATCACCATCACCATCACATCCTCTGGAATTCACATATTGACACTCCTTGTCATTCATTCCATCATTGACACCTTATGACAACAAATTCAACACAGTTCACAACAATCTCCCACTTTGTATTTGTTGTCAATATCACTAGAGCACATATTAATGGGTCAATATGTGTGCCAAGCTCTTCTCCCCCTTATTGGACACCAAATGAAAAGGTGTGGTGTGGTTCTCTTCAAAATATTTCTTCCTCCCTTTGAATAGCATCTACATGAAAATCACTAAGAGAGGGATGATGTCACATGTACACTTTAGTAAAGAGCCTTTATTAACTCAACTCTAAGTCTACATGGGCTAACCCGGTGTGAGAAACAAGAGTGATTTAACTAAGGAATTCAATGCTGTCCATAATTCACTATACATGTGAGATCATGCTTAGGCATCAAGGGGTTGAAATTTTTCAGATATATCAATGAATTGCTAAATCCTGATCATACTTCATCAAACTCATTAGAATGTTCAGGTGAAAAGATAAAGCTCCACCTTTCATCCATTTATTTTTAGTCAAACACTCCCCCTTAATTGACATGTTAAATACAATTGAGAAACTAGGGATGAAAGTGTGATTGAAATACCTTCATTCTTCACAAGATGATATGAATCTCAAAATATCATCTTCTTCAGATTAGCTCCCCCTCAAGGGGTGCGTTCCATTCTGTCCATACCATTCTGAATTTGAGAATGATCATCATCTTCAATTCCATGAAATGTAATCACATGTATATACAAGTGATTAGGGAATAAGATGGAACCTCCTTTGTTCATTAGTTTGAACAACAAGGTTGAGAAGATTCTCTCAACCGAGATGTTCCACTTTCTTCATTCTTCACACTTGCACATTTGAACTACAATGATGTTTGTGCTGGTGTAGATATTAACACCTCTTCAACTTCTTTGTCTGTGACTCCTCTCTTTCTAAGTGCCTTCTGAGAACTAGCATCACCTAGTGCAATCTTCATTCTCTTGAAGAATTCTTTTTCAGCTAGAATGAGTGTCATGCATTTATCACTGATATGACCAGCTTTATTTGGCCTCACACACAGAACATCATCTTCATGTGAAATCTTTTGTTTTTCTTTTGCACTAGATTTGACATGTTTATTTTCTTCACATCTCATTCTTTCCAAATATTCTGGCCAGATGATTAATATGTCATTTGAAAGTGCGACTTCAGATTTGGATGTTCCACATGGTTCCTTTGATGCTTTTAAGTTACCTTTCTTAGGAAGCTTATTTTCAATCAATCCATGGATTGTTCACAAAGATCCATGGTATGACCTATCTTTCCACAGTAGAAGAATTTTTTCTTGGTGGTCCTTCTGGATTCATCACCCTTCCTGGATTTGAAATCCAAGGACTTCTCTTTCTTTTTCAAGATCTTCTTAGGAGCATTTTCAACTTTCTTCTGCTGGCTTCCAAAGGATAATTCTTCATTCTTAGCCAGTTTCTGTGATCTTCTCTTCTTTTCAGCTTTGGAAACATTTGGATATTGGTATGTATCATTCTTGTGACACTTTTGCATTCATCCTAGATGTTATCAAACTTTCCAAATCTGATTGCAGTAAATAGATGTTTCTGGACCTGTGGATGTTGCTTCTTCTACTCTGGCTTGCTCCCCTTTAGCATGGGTTTCCTTTGTGCTTTAATATTTAGAGGATTGTACCAATAATCCATTACACAATGTCCATAACTGTTGCAACACCAACATTAACCCAAAAATCTTGTCCTCTTGACTTCTTCTGATTGTTGGGTCTTTCTTTTGAATTGCTGTGTTTTTTCCAGAGAGCTCTCTTTCATCATCTTCTTCATCCATACTTGTTTAGAGTTATTCTTCCAACATGCACTTTTTGTCGAATCAAATTTGGAATCATTAGTACAAGATGGTATGGATGGTACCTTCTTCTTAGAAGATGTTTCCCATTCATTAAAGGATGTCCTCCGTTTGGAATCATCCTTCTCAATGCACACTTGAGTGGCAACATTCCTTCTTTCAGCTGACTGGGAGGCTTCAGTTTTGGGTGATTGCGGATTTTTCAATATCACCTCTAGCTCTAAAAATTTCATCTTGATAGAGATATTCTCATCATCAACAAATCTTATCCTTCCTTCCCAATTCTCTTTCAGTTGTTTAATCTGGTCTTCATGCACCTTCTCCATTTCTTGCAATGAATTTTCAAGCTCCTTTTCCCTTTTTACTTTGTCTTCTAGTTGAGCATCTTTGATAACCATTGACACTCTATGCCTCTTTTCCAGTTCATGGAAAACTTCATTAAACACAATCTCATAGAATTTTTTCTCACAAATGATTCTTTGTAGTTCTTCAGTGACATAATCAATTCTTTCAATACAAAGGGAAATGATTTCATCTTTAGCCTTCACCAGCTTTGTGAGAGTGTTGGTTATGCCAACCCTTCTTGCCAATTGATCCTCCATATAATTGTCTTCTTCTTCTAGTTGTAATTTTTCTTCTTGATGATCATGGATACTTGTAGTAATACACATTGCCACTTCCCTGGGGACTTTATTCTGAAGATATTTGAGTGAATTTAGGAGATCATTTATAGTTCTATCATCATCACAGCTAAAGCAGGCTTCATTAGATGAGTGATAAAAGGAATTGTCATCTATTGTGACTTTCACATTACCTTCAGTGGAAGGTGTTTATCTATTAGTAGCAACCTTCTTCTTCATCTTCTTGGACTGTTTCTTCTTTCTAATTTTCCGAGTCTTGGCAGATATCTTCACTTGAGGGTCTTCAATCATTTCCTCAAATCTGCACTTCATAAAGACTCCCTTGAATCTTTTAGCGGAAACCTCGCTCTGATGCCAATTGAAGTGCCCGGATCACTGTGATCACTGAGAGGGGGAGGGGTGAATCAGTGATCCTTTTGAACTTTTTACTAATTTATTCTTTATCAATTAAACCTCTATGGCTTGTTACGGCCTCGATCCACTCTTCTTGTATCTCTCATCCTTTTCTCAAGTGATACAGTAAATGTAAAGGCAAAGGAAACAAATATTTACAAGGTTCATCTCCAAAGGCCTATGTCCTTGCCATGTTGGTTAAAAACCCCAAAATGGTTTCTCCACTATAATTCGGTTAGTAATTACAATGGTCGATACAAAGTCACACTGTATCTCTCCTGAGTCCCACAAGAGGTTCTTTATACTACATCCCACAGTGTTACCAGAGTCCCACTGTCCTGCTTCAGCTTCCACTAAAGACTTCTCCACCCTGAGTCTCATAGGTGGTCTTCTCTTAGCTCCTCGAGTCACACGAGTAGCTCTTCTTCTTTTTATGCTCTTCAAGAGTCTTTAACAGCCTTGGATAATGACTTCTAGCCTTGATCACTTCTTCTGATCACTTGTGGTGATCAAGAATCCTCTTCTTTTCTCAAGCTTTATTCTCCTTCTTCTAAGAATGACTTGGCCTCTGTCTTCAAAAATCATGATGGACAAATATGTTCTTGCACTGAGTATGCCCAATAAATATTCTTAGTCTTCTCAACCACTGAAAACTCAGATGAATGATTCCTTTAACTTCTGCCTAGCTTCAGTCTGTATTTAATTCAACTTCATGCACTAAGTGCATGGCATCTCTGAATCTTCATCCACTGATTGCATGGATTCCCAATCTTCATGCATGACTTGCATGTAATCTCAAATTTCATCAAGATCCTTTGTTCTTGGACTTCTCAATTCCACACACACTGATTTAGGCTTTGTCTACATTTGCAAGTGCATGCATGAATGCATGCACTCCAATTTTCTTCTTGGTGTGATAAAACCTTAAAGGGGGTGATCTATTTTAGCACACACACCTTCTTCCTGGAGTCACACTCTTTTATTCTTTCTCACAAACAATAAATTGTGTGTTGTTATTTAGTGTGAATTTATCCTTCTCTTTTACTTCTCAAGGTGTTCACCCACTTGTTCACTTATTCATACATGCATGGTCATTCATGCATTTTCTTCCTTCACTTGGGCACACACAAGAGGTATGGCCTCTATCACTTGTGCACATACATTTCTACGACCTTCTTGTTTCTTTTCACACACTTTGTTCTTTTCTTCTTCTTCAAAGTGTGCACACACCAATGAAATGGGCTCTTCACTTGTTTCTCACACACACTACTCGTAGCTGTCCACATCTTGTTTCTTTTCACACACAATCTGAATAGTTAAGTGGATGGTGTAAGTGTGAGGTTTACTTCTCATGAGGTTAAAAAATCCTCGGCCTCATGCATGTGTTCCTCTTTGTGACAACACAAGGCCTAGGGTTCTCTTTTGTGCAAAACAAGAGTGCACAGTCCTCCTTCTTTGTGCAAACCAGGGAGCACGAGTCTTCTACGCAACAAGAGTGCTAGGGTGAAATAGGCGCGCGGGGTGAGGCCTTCTCCTACCGCACAAGGTGAAACACCTTCCTCTACCGCGCAAGTGGGGTGATAGCTTCCTCCTGTCATGAAAGTTAGCGGGCAGAGAGGCCACGCAGGTGCGGCCACTTGCTACTGCACAAGAATGCGGGTAGCGGGCGCGCAAGCCCCATCTTCTTCAATGTCTCTCAAGAGAGCGCGTAGGGAGGCCTCCTACTCTACTTCATTCGCATAGGGGTAGCACGAAAGGATCTCTCAAAGCCTCGGGTGGCCCCGAGTTGCTTTACTGCGCAAGTGGTGCGTGACTCGTTCTCTTCCTGTCGCACAAAGGGATGCGCATGGAGGCTCTAATCGACCTCTTCCTTCGTGCGAGGAATGTGCGGTTCTTCTTCGCGTTGCTAGGAGCATCGCGGGAATCCTTCACTTCACGCAGCAAGGCTGCACGGAAAACACTTCCCTTCTCGAACCAGAGGGTTTTGCGGTTCTTTTGTAATCTGGAGAAGCAGAATCTCTCTCTCAAGGATGGCAGCAAGAAAAACCTCGTACATAGGCTCCTCCTTTTATAGCCGATAAGATCAATCGAAACCACGAGGTAAAATCTTTGAAGGCCTGAGATTTTTTCCTTTGAATAACTGAGTTATTTGGTTCGTTAAAAAAACATCCAACCTGGGTTAAAAAATATTCCAGATATCTTGGGTGTTTCCTTTTTCCAAACGTGGGATCCAATCATCATGTATGGATTCAGGATCATATACTCAATTCTTATACAAGAATCTTGCACGAATCCACGTGGCCTCAGAAACTCCATTTCCCTTGGACATACCTTATTCCTCGAGATTTCTAATTAATGCAAGACGTAGATTGCATGCATGGTCTCAGTTCAATCAGATGATCACCATGCAGTTGTTTTTGAGCTTCAACGGTGGTCTGGATTCAAACATGGTGGATCGGCAGTGGCGAAGGCAATCCGGATCACGTCGAGTGGAGCTCGGGAGTCCGGAGGTTGAAAACAACCTCGGTTTGTCACCTTGGCCGTTGGATCGGTGTTTAAATGATCTCGGTCGGTCGAGATTAGAACGCAGCGCCGTGGATGAATCGTTGGCTTAGATCAGACGCGAGATCGGATGAGCTTCCAGGATTTCCTCCGCGTTTTTAAAACCTGTCCCACATCGAATCATCCTGTAGTTTTTCCGCAGTTTAAAAACCATCGCCTCCCCAACAACGCTCAGAAATCTCCTCTCCCCCCTCCGGTGCCGTCCCGCACCGGTTCTCTGCTGTCGCGCTCTAGAGCCCACTCTGCCCGCCTGGGCACGCACCTATCCCCCACTATGCCTCCTTTGGGCCCACACCTAGCGCCCACGCTGAACGGGTTCATCACCGTGTGGCACCCGCGGGCTTATACATGGCCCGCATCATGCCTCCTGCGGCTGGCTCTGCCTAGACCTCCTCATGGGCGTGGTGACCAAGTCCCATATGTGCCTTGGGTTGAAGCTTGGGTAGCCAGCTCGTGGGTTGGCCCCATTTTTTGCATAAGCTCCTCTCCCTCCTTGTATACTTGGTTAAATTAGCAAGTAGGAACAAGACAACATCATGCCATTCTCTTCTTCTTCACCTCCTCTTCTTCCTTAGAGTTCCTCATCTCCTCTTCACCATTTATACTCTACTTAGGAGGGAATTCAAGATGGTTCGTCTTAAACCATTGGTCTTGAATCAAATATTTCTACAGTGTTGTTCTTCAATGATCCAATCAGAGATGATGATGGATCATCATCAAATCCTCATGCACTAAGAGATAGTGCATGGTTTTCTTCAAACCACTTCATCCACTTAGGAGATGTGGCTGGTTCATCTTCTCATTCCTCATCCACATAATGATAGTGGATTGAACTTCTTCATCTCCTCATGCATTGTGAAGAGAATGCATAGACTTATAACAATGTGGTGACATTGTATCTCCTTGATACAAGTCTTGGAACTTTATGATCAACTCTACAATCGTCTGATTTTATATGTAGAATGGTTCAACCATTACTTCCTATACCACTTAGTGATTCCCCTAAGTGACATGCTTCTCGGTACCATGGCCATTCTCCAATCACCACCAAGTCCATTACTTCCTTTTTCGTTCACAAATCCATTCAATCCTTGACATCTTATTGACAACATCACCATCACCATCACGTCCTCTGGAATTCACATATTGACACTCCTTGTCATTCATTCCATAATTGACACCTTATTGACAACAAATTCAACACAGTGCACAACACATTGTTATGTAAATTAATTATTCTCTCTATTGAAAACCCATTTAACGTCTTATGATCAGTTATACATTTACATGAGTTCATTAAAAATTTAAAAAAATTATAAAAAATCCATTCATAATAAATCATTTTTTTATAACAATTTTTTTTTAAAAAAATATTGTTATTCCTTATGAAATGCATTTCAGTATACATTTATAGGTCTGTTTACTTTGTACTAAAGTTTCTCAAATTTTTATTAGTTTCAATCCATATATTGAAACCTAAAATTAATTTTCTTCAATATCAATTTAATGACTTTATATATCTCTCATAGAAGAATTCGTAATACATAGCGAGATGTCTTCGTATATAATTTTTATGAAAACATGTAAAGACATTTGGATGATGCGGTCTATTTAGAATCCTTGAAAACATTTTATTATCATCTCTTTCATGGGATAATTTTTTAGATTAACATCACTCAAAAACATTGGTCCGATTACTTCATATAGAAACATCTATTTTATCTAACTGAACACAATCCTTCAAAAACCTATATATGTTCTTAATTATATTTTTCAAATAATATTTTTGGGAATCATTACACTGATCATTCATAATCATTTATCTAATAACATAATAAGAATTATTTTATCTAATAACCTGATTTAAAATTTTATATATTTTTTATGATTCATAAATTACTCATTGATCATTCGACAACATCCTCATTCAATAATCATCACATGTTTACTCTGTCATGTGAATTTGATTGGAATGCATCCACCAAATAATTGGAAATATTTTATATAATAGATTATATCAAATTTCTAATCACCCTCATACTACTAACATTATTCATCAATTTATTAGATAAATCATCTTCAATATAATTCCTGATTCATTTTATGAAATATTTTTAATTATATTCTTAATAGTTGTGAAACTAAAACTAGTGGACATTGCACTAAATTTCATTTAGTTTATATCAGAACTTCATAATGTTTTTTATACCAGTATGCTGATAAACACATTCCATTCAAGCTAGTTTATTTCATTGCGAATTTTCTTTTGGTGGTCAGCTAAACATTCCAGTGTATGATTATAATTTTAATCGTGATCCATACATATGGAATTTAAAATATGAATATATATATATATATTAATATTATTGAATCTTTATTGATAAATTTATAGATTTTATTTCATTAGAATATCAGTGTGATAGCTCAATTCAAAAACCAACATTCATTGGTGTTACTTAGAAAACATTTTCGGTTAGAGTAGGTCTTGACGACTCCATCAGAGAACCATTGTTTTTCGGCCTCCATCTAGTCATCATACCCATATTTATAAATTTGAATTCACATATATAATAAGGAAACAAATTAATGAATAATTCATAATATTGTACTCAAATTTTAACACTAACAATCATATAGACCTTTGGACAATTTCTATGCGCTCGTCTATCATCATTAGAAAACAAAAAATATTAATAGAACATTCACTATTTGTGTAATGAACTCTTAAATTAAATAATAGGTAAAAAAATTAAATTTATGTGTTTATGAAGATAATAAGGATAAATAACATCATATATAATTTAAAAATTCAATGACGTTATATAAACAATATTATGATGGTTTGATACATAAAACAAACATTAAAACATATAATTCATTATAACTTCTTCAACATATTAACATCAGTGAAATATTTAGTTATCATTGAAACCCATTAAAATAGTTAAATCTCACACATAAGTGGTATAAATATATATATGGGAAAAAAACCATGATTCCATGGGAAACATGGATTTTTTAGTTTTTATGGATACAAATTAATTATTTCCTTCAAATAAATTAGTATTCTAATTTTCTTAATTTATGTTCTCAAAATCCTGAGAGAAAGATGAATTTACCATGACTAATATATGATATAATAGAATATAGGTTCAACTGAATTGTGTGTGGTTATTTTGACTTATATTTTTTTTATAATGTAAATGTTTTTTGGTTGTTCAATATTTCCTAAAAATGTATATGTCATTTTACCATACAAATTATTGGTGGAATTTTAATAATTTATAGTGTCTATGAGTATTATATTGTGGATAAGTATGTGATCAAGCATATATGTGGTTTGTGTGGTACCTAAAAATTTCAAGGATTGGATGGAGGATGTGTTCAGATGGTATGGTACATGGTGTGGTTTCCATGTGTAAGGTAATGTTAGTTAATACTTCTTTTAAAACAGTATACATTTTTTATATTTAAAATAATATATATTTATTGATAAATATTATTGATTCGTAATATGATTCCTCTTAGACTACCTAGACCAGATAGATTATAAGTTGGATACATCATTACCATGAGTAATTTACTCGAGGATCCCCATAGAGTGAATACTAGGCTTGAGTTGCATAATTTGGTAATATGGAAGGTGGGTTTACAGTAATATCTATTTGAGATTGGGTAGTGGTTTGTAGATATTAATAGTTATATATCATTAATAATTATATGAAATAATAATCAAGGAACGCAGGGAGAAGATATATAAATGATATATATAACAAAATATATCCACCAAAACATCTTTCTTTTTTTATAGTTTGGGGTGACCCTATATAGGAGAGTTCTATATTCAGTCAATATAGACAATAATTTTTCAATTGAGATGCCATCATGGTGGGGAGTAATGACTTATTTTTTCTTACTCAATGGAATGAGAAATCACTAGAGGTATATATAGGAACATGAATATAGGAATATAGGGATGATAAAATATGATTTATAGGTGAATTTCCAATGAATATAATTATAAAAAACTTTTGTTACACCAGAATATTTTAAATAAAACTATGTTTAATAGTGTATTCAAAAGACAATTTTAAGCATAAAAGAAAGAAAACTTAATATGAATTTCATAACCCAAAAATTAAATATAAGGGTTTTAATAATATTTATCACATAATTATATCTATATAAAAACCTAAATAAATAAAAATTTATTTATTATTTATTTTTAAATAAACAACCAATCTTTTTTATAATACATTTTTTCAGAATAATATAGTTTCATTAGAAATTATTATTTTTAACTCTTATGTGAGAATAAAATTAATAATTACATATAAATGTTGAAAATTTATTTGGAAGAAAATCATTTATCATATCATCATAAATAATTTCACATATGATGAAATATTTGAATTTTTCTAAAAAGATATATTATTTAGGGAATGGAGTAAAATATATATTTTTAAAATACAGTCAACTTTTCATGTAACATAATTTTTTTAATATAATTTATTTTGAACAATAATGATACATCTAATATATTTAAATGTTATTAATATATTCATTTCTATTTGAATCATCAATAATCAAGATTTTTCTATAAGAATATTTTTATTCTTCAAAATAAATTATTGTAAAAATAATTTTACATTATATTTTACAGATTTATTTTTTAATTGATTTTTTACAATAAAATATATTTAATATATTGAAATTTCTACAATAATTTGAAATATATGGTTAAAATTCGGTAAATTAGTCACTTTTATCGTTTTAGATATTAATGTTGGAAAAAACAAGTCACCTCAACAATGAATATTTGGTAAAATATGGTTTAAATCCTAAGATAAGGTCTACAAATCAACCCACGATTTGACTTTTTACTATTATATGTGTGTAGTCTGGTCATTTCAAACCAAGGAACTAATTTATGGCCTCTTGGTTTCATATTTCATTTATTATGTCATATATGTTAATTAATTTAAAAAAGATTAATCTCTTGAATTTAATATCATTAAATTTTTTTAAAAATGGTAATATTTTAATACTTTAAGTGCTTAATATTTGTTTGAAAATATTTTTTTACCATGTAAATTCAATTATAATTTTCTATTATTAAATAATAACCTTCCAAAATTACATTACACCAATATATTAGTTATTCAATTAATAGATAAGAAAAATAAACGATTTTAATAATATTAAAAGTAATAAAATTTGGGTTATTTACTGTGTTCTATAATTTATTTAGACAAAAAGAATAAATTAGGGATTAGTGAATTTTTTATATTTCAATTAAATTGTTTTCACATTGTTTTAAATTTCAACATCTATGAATAATTAATAAAAAACATTAATATAACTTGTTTATAATAATATATTAAAAAATAATTAAAATTCATCAAAAAAATTATATATTACAACTATGGTGATTAATGGTTTAAAAATAATATAATTGTAATTTATAATCTAGTTTCAACATTATAAGTAAAATTATAAATCATTATGAGTGAAAAGGTTATTATTGAAAATATGATTAAAATTGGTTAACCAAGTGGTCCAACCAAAAGACACGGTTTAAAATTACTACCAAAATGATATAAGTATTATTGTATGAGGATATCAAGAACTTCACATATTATTTACTTATTTAATATCATTTATCTTGACAATTAATAAATTATATTTATGTTTTTTTTAAATTCCAGGAAGGTTATTTTCCACCATTATAAGGGATACACAATTCTCACCAAATATTAATAGATGATTGAGCCATATCTATATTCCATATTCTTAACAATTTTATTCCAAAATAATTAATCCAAAAATTAGTGGTTTTTTCTTATTAATATTCTTTTACAAGGGTCGTAAATATATAGTCTAATGCAATTCTACTGAAGAAGAGGTAATCGTCTTTACCCCCTTACCCCTTTCAAATTTCATTATTATATTATTTATTACAGTTTTTTGGCATCCTAAAATAATAATTCCATTATAATATCTATATTAATATGTTATTTTAAATATGGTATAACAACTTTCCAAATATTCTTCATCATCTTAAATGTGAAAACATCGCTCTGAGGGACATACATCTTACCGTATTCATATAGTAGCATGATTCCCATTTCATCACCAAATTACCATGATGGATATAAATATGTACCAAATGAATATATATTACTTCTATGAAATTATTATTATTTTATTAAAAATATTATATATATACATTTTAAAATTTAATTCTAATGGAAAATGACAACATCGCTCATGCATACAAGAGGACTACCATCGACACAAATCGATATGACCATTTTAATTTTCACTTTACATGGATATACTTAAATAAATATTTAATGAATAAATAAGATATAATTTTTTTATTGAAATTTGAAATATTATTATACTTTCTTTATTAAAATCATTTTAGTGTAAAAAACAACATTCATATATACGCACATCATAGCATATCCTTGACAATTCTACTTCATTTTTCGATACCTACACATCATGGATTATAAAAAATATTTTTTTTAATAATTATATATGATATTTTTATCCTGATTAAAATTCTTTATATAATGTAATCATAATAATATTTAATTTAATGGAACTTCTAATCAGGTATATTACTAAAAAATTAGAAAAATAAAGCAAAAAAAATTGATTTTAACAATGATTTATTAATAATATCGCGTTAGAATATTATTAATTGATTCATTAAAATATTTAAAGAAGAAAATGATTTATATATATTTAATTTTAATATAGTTTTATTCAGTATAAAGGTTGTTAAAATCACATAAAATGGATGTTGAATATTATCTTAGGATTTCTCATCAAAATATTATTTTAGTGTCCCATATGTTATTTTCCATGATTGTTTCTATGAAGATGTGTAAATACTTACCCACTAAAATTATATTAAATGATAAAATCTATTTATATATTGTATTTACTGTTTAATTATAATTTTATTTCATGTGGTTTTTATGATTCAAATTTTACTAACGTGTTAAGGGGCGTATTCAAAAACTAATCATTATTCACATTTTATTATTTTTAAGTATCTCCTTGAGAATTTATTTGGTATTTAAATATTATAAAAATAATATTTCATTATAATCCCATTATTTCAATAACATACATTTTTTCCTTTCAATATACTCATCTTATGAAGTCAATATACCAAAATATTTATTTTTAGAAATACAAATATTATAATTCTACTTGATGTGGGTTTTTTTTCCTATATCTATATTTTCTTGAATATGATATAAATAGTTTTATTTAAAGAAATATCCAATAATATATGAATGAATTTTTATACATTTTTTTAATTGTATAAAAATATTTGAAATAAATATTTTCTTCTTTTCTTGGAGGAGTAAATTCGGTGTTTTTCAAAATAATAAGAAAAGAAAAATTATTTTAATTTATAGTTAATGATGGATATTTTCATCCATCAGTACCACAGTCATTAATTATTAATTTATATTATTCAATGGTTTCATTAAATGAATTGATTATATTTAATATTTGTTATTTTATAATATTTTACATATGTGATTTCATTGATAAAAGTATAATTTCTTCAAAAAATTATTCCATCCATATTTTTAAAATTATTTTCATTTATATCAACCTAATTTTATGATTATTTTTCATTATTTAGGTTATAATATATTTTCAAAATCAAAAATATTTCTATGTTTGTTTTATTATCATTTTTAATGAGGATATTATTTATATTCCTTAATTATTTTTTCCAAAATAGAGATTTATTATAAATAGGATTGTTGATTAGTTTTTATTTATGAATGATATTTTAAATTCAACGTAGCTATTATGATACAATTGTGGCATAGAATTACATATCTCCTAGTTTCATTAAAAGGTTTTAAAGATGAAAATAATTTTGATATTTTTCTATGGACTTAGAAATTTTGTAGATTTCTTTTCTTGAGGCCTCGATGAAATGTTTAAGTTAACCATCATTATGAATTCCATCATTATGAAATTAGTTCATGATATCCTTGTGATTTTCATAATAATTTTTATATACATTTATTTGTTTCCAATAGGAAGAGAATGTATATATATATATTAATTTTATCTTTATTTTTTTTTGATATTACTAATTGCTATCATGTTATTTATTAAATATAATTTGTTTTAGGTAATTAACTATTCTATATAGATTATACCATATTTATTCTATCACATCTTCTATAATTAAAATTCTCTTAAAAATAACCTGATCTCAATTTTTTCATTCCATACAACATGAATAAGGAATCATAGATTGATCTCAAGGATACAGAATATTTAAATTAACTATGTCGTATTTCATGTTTTGAAATATATTGTTTGTCTCGTGTATAAACATAGATTACTAAGACTATAAAACAATTCAGTCCTTTAAGTGGTTTTCACGTAAATGTTATGCAATTTTAATTATGTAACCACCAATAATTAGCAATAAGATTTGGGGTCTTTATATTTGTTATTAGATAATGGTTAATAGAATCCTTGGAAACTAGACTTTTTAAAATATATAATCAGGAAAATAACCTAATGGATGGATTTGAAGATAAGTATATATCATGTAAATCATCATAAAATATTTTTAGTTTATATAGTATATAGATTTCCTAGAAACAAATCTATATATGGTTACTATAAACAGATAGGGTATTGTCACAAATTCATCTAATGGAAAAAAATAAGTACTGGTTTTTTTCATCCATAATTTTATATCATGGTTTGTATTCATTAATTCATACTAATTTTAACACACTAGGGGGATATTTATTCATCATTTTTTTAAACCATTATGAAATATTGAAATCAATGAATACTATGAATGAATGAGGTTAAAAAATATTTTAATTGAAAATGTGGTGATTATAAAAAGAAAATCGGATGATTACTAGATTTAATGATATAGTGATTTTGAAAAAAAATCATGTCAAAAGATTAATAACAGTAACGTCAATGAACTCCTGAACTATTCTAAGAATATAAGAATATTTTATTCTGAGAGATTGAGTGGTCAATCCTATTATGTGGAGAATCTGTAATTTCATACCATGTAAGATAATTTAAAAGTGACACCCCCTGATAATGTCCCATACAAACATTGAAAATGATAATTATATAGAAAAAAATGACACAGCTTAAAGAGTTTTCAAATAAAAATTAATTGTTTGATCATGGTATATTAAGATCATTCTAAGATACCATTTATGGTTTAATTTCATAATTGTGCTGAATAAGGGAATTCACTATGATAATGTTGAAATCCAACGGTTAAATCCTGGAGGAAGAAAATCCCAATGATATGAAAATAAATGATGTGTAAGGATAGAATTTTAAATGTTTTAGGATATAATAATTATGATATAAAATTATATCATCAATGATTTTTAAATAATACAAATCATAATATTTTAAAGGATTATTACACAATAGATTTTCATTATGTATCTAAAAATATATGATTAATGTTGTCGATAACTATGATAATTAATTTATTGGTAATGTGATAATTTTACATTTAAATATAGAGACAATTAAAATTATTGTAGAAAATATGATATAATTGGTGATAGTAAAATTATATAGTGAGATGATGAAAAATTTATTTGTGTAATCATTGATGTAGTTTATTCTATTATTGGGTTCAATAAAATATTCCATGACTTTATTTGTGAAATTAAGACTCTGCCAATTTTTCAAATAATATATATTTTCTTGAGAGGATAACATAATAGTTATGTATAACATCAGGGGTTTATTATTTTATATCTAATGAATAGTTTAAATTATATATACCCATTTGATGTTTTATATGATCATATTTTGAAATTATTTAAACCCTTTTTGGGTTTTAAAAATAATATCTTATTGAAGATTAAATATCCCATTCTATTTGTTTGTAATAACATGTTATGTATATTATGGTCTATTGGATAGTGGGGAACATATATTATTTACGGTTAGAATGTGATCCAATTATGTGGTATATTTATTAGGATATTTATGGAAAATCTAAGGATTACATTTTAGGATACTATCTAAATTTGATTCATGAATTTTTTTAAATTTCCCAAAATTATAAGATTATATTATTATTTATAATAGTTATTTAAGATATTTTTAGATATACATAATTCTATTAAGGAAAAAATAATTTTTTTAATTATTTTGTTTATCAAGATTGATTATTTACGAATAATGTATTTAAATTCTTATACTATGATATCAATTTTGAGGTTAAAAAATAAATTACAATTTTAGATATTAATGTTAATTGTGCTATAGGGTTATTTATTTATGGAATAATCAATGATGAACATTTTATTTTATTATGGAAATATTTATGTTAAATAAATTATTTATTCGAACAAAGATTAATACATTTGAAATATTTTATTTCCTTTATCTATAAATTTCTATTATTGATAGTGTAAAAATATTTTCGGAGTTCCTTGTAATCATTTTGTGAAATATGTGATCTATAAAATGTTGATTTTAATTCTTATATCATGAAAAATTTATCTTGATAACGAATTATTTTTTAAAAATATTTAATTTTACAGGAAATTGATTAATTGATAAAATTATGATTATCATGTATGTATATTTCCTTATGTTTTCTATTTATATTGTAAATTAATTATTCAAATTTAGGAAAATAATCTTGAAATTAAAATGATAAAATATTATTATAATTTCCAAAAATATTTTTGAAATATTTCACACATTATTGATTTAGAGTTTAATAGTTATTATATTTTCTCAAATCTTTCACATTATTTTGTTCTATGATCTCAATAAATCTCTATCATCACGAGGATATTTATTTTACCTCAATGTTTTTAAAATTAGGTCTAACTAATTTTATTTTTTAGAATTATATTTATATTCTATTTCATATAACCATGATATTTATCTTTCCCTCATTTATGACAATATTTTTTTATTTATTTTCATAATTTATTATTTAAAAAATAGAATTTAGAAATGTAACCCCATGATTATGTAGAAATGTTTAACATTGTTTAGTCAGAATTTATTATATTGTGATGATTGATACATGATGATATTTTAAAGGAACATTTTTTGATTGAGTATGCATCACAAAATACAAAGCATTAACAAACCAAAAAATATTTTAATTATATTTGATCATTATAAATTTTTTATTGTATTAGAGGTTATGAATATGATTAATAATAGAGTCATATATATATATACTTCATACACAATAATAATTTATTGAAAATTTCAGAGTACACAGTCTTTATATTTTTAATTAATATGTTTTAATCATCAAAAAATTTTCTATTAACAAATATTTTTTTGAGAAAATAATATAATTAATATTATCCTCATTTAGATAATTATTAAATAAATATAAGAAACATTTTTTTATCAAACTCCTAAAATTATCATTACTTTAATTTTTTAGATTTTTTGAAAAGAATAACTTTCTGTGAATCGATGAATGTATTGATTTTTTAAATATTTTCAATATTTCAAATAATTTATAAGTATAATTATATTTTTTATTTGATATTGAAATGATATATGTTCTACTTTATTAAAAAGTATCAAATTATTTTTGATTGAATCATTGAAATTTAATATTTTGATATAATTAATTTTTATTCCTAAAACTACCTATTTCTAATAATGGGTTTTCATTGTGTTATATGAATTTATATTAGAATATATATATTTAACTCTTAAATTTTATTCATGATAGATTTATAACATATTTATAATTCATTTGGTTCAAATTATATTAATGGGTAGTTTTTGTGTTTTTTCATTTTGAATTTTAACCCTCGTAAATTTGTGTCACCTCAGAAAGGGTAAATGGGTAAAATAATGTTTAAAACCATGAGATAATGATTCAAAATCAACCCAAATAATTAATTTATCCTATTTTGTGAGTGAATTTTATTCATTTATATCCAATACTGAATTATTATGGTCTCTTGTTTTAATTATGAATTTTTGTTCATGATGGTAGTTTAGTTCGTGGTTACATTGGTTCTATTTGAATTTTTTGAACATTGTAATCTATAGTGCAAGGGTCTCTATAAACTTATGTTGTAGAAGATGCTTGTCTATGGTTCCCAATCGACCATAAAGTGACTTATCAATAAATTAAAAACATATTTGGGGTATGAAATAAATGAATTTACTAAAACAAATTTTTATATATTTTTTTATTTTATCTATTTTATTGATTAAGATAATAAAGAAATACAAAATGTAACTCTCTGAAAATTAATATCTCAAACAAATAAATAAGGATAAAAAATGGATAATTTTAGTTATGATTTATTATTAAAAATATTAGATTATTTTATAATCATTGTAATTTATTTCTACTAATTTATGTTATAATTACCTCAAATGATTACTCAACATGGATATAGTATTGAATCTATAAATAAGAAATAAACTAACAAATTTAACAAATATTAAAATAATATAATTTGGGTGAATTAATTTATTCCATGATTTTCATAGATAAAATTAACAAATTAATAATTTTTTACATTTTTTTGATTCAAATTCCTTAATTGACTTGTTGTTTTCAAAGTAAAATTATGTGAACAGTTCATAAAAAGAAATTAATATTATTTTTGAAACAAATATTTTATGTTTTTATTTAAAAATGATCAAACTATTGAAAGAAGAAAATAGTAATGATAAATGGTAAGAAACATAATATCTTGGTAATTTATGTGCCTATTGTAAACATATATGTTTAACATCAACCCATTACGATTGAAAAAGTCATTATCACTCTTATGATTTAAATTGGTTAGTCAGTGGGTTAAAAAAGGATAAGGATTAAAATGGAAAAAACTATCTAAAATTAAATTCTATGAATATTTTTACCATTAACTATTTTTATTATAATATTATTCCATATTTATTCATTTTTAATGAGAATTAATTACTTATGTTTTAATATTATTACAAAATCCATGTGTTTTGTTTCACTCGCTTATAAAAGGACTCCTATTTCTCATAATTACTCACACCATAATAAACAATAAATCATTACCAAAACCTTAATATTTTTCTTATAGAATTACATATCCACTATCTATTTGTTCTTGTAATCTTAAATGACCATTCATACGGTCCTTAATAGGGAATGAACTGGTTGATTATCTATGAAGAGGTTTTTTCCATTACCAACTATTTCAAATATCATACATATTTTAACAAATAAAATATTTCATTAACCATCATAAAATAATATCTATGGTATTATAATTACATAAAATGATAATATTTTAATGGGTACACAAATTAACATTTATTTTCGAACCTATAAATATGAAAATGACACTCTTCAATATGAACGAATTCTCATCTCTACATAGCGGTGTAATTTCTCTTTCACTTCCACATTACATAGATTGTTATATTTATTTAACAAATGAAAATATGTGATTTTTATAAAAAAATTATTCATCTGAAATTATAATATCATTTATATGTTATTACCTCATATGTTTTTTGGGAAATGATAATGTCCGTCGGGTATTCTAGTGGACTACCCCGATTAGAAAAATAAATGTGAATTTTTTTCATTTCCTATTAACATGGAAGATAATAAGGATATATATTATGAATAAGTATGATATAATATTTATTCTATAAGGTAGAATTATTATATTCCATTCATTCATTCCATACTAAAAAACATTAAAGAAACCATTGGGCATAATTATGGAAAACGTCAACATGAAGTGTTTTTCTCTTTTCTCAAGGACTAACATTCATGGTTGATTATAGACATGTATACATTGACAATATATTATATTCCTATTATTGTCATTATAATTCCCCATTTCATGGACAGGTTGATAATCCTAATGTAATTTAACATTTTATTTCATTTGGTTTGTATAATGTTAAAAAATATATTTAAAATAAAAAATTGAGTCATGGATCACAAAAAGGTGATATAATAGGATGGTATTTAAGGAATAAAGTTGTATCATATGTCTGAATGTTTTCAAGGTGACTCATCCAACAAAAAATTATTTCTATGAGATATTGTATTAAGCGCATGGTTGGTGCATTGTTAGGGATAACTATGCAGAAGAATCATGTGTCTTATATTTTTGATGGGTAGGGTTTTTTTGGTCGTGCATAGTGGCCCAGATAACCATAAAACCCATAGTAATTAAATTTCGAGGCAACATATACTGTATTCAGGTTTGTTGTTGAAATTTTACAAACCATGTGATTGGGTGGGAAAATTTTTCAGCATCTCCACATGGGATAAGCATTGTTTTTTAGACCATGCACATATACCACATGGATAGTACAACATAAAAAATAGTGGTACATGGTTTTATGTATAGTCTAAAAATGTGTGCCACTAAATCATGTGCTATTTTAAAGTAGTGATTTTATCATTTTGCATTTCTTTCCTTTTCATTTCATCCACAATTGTTTCTCTCATTTCTTTTAACAGGTGCCACCGGAGCTCCCCATAATGCCTACCCTAGGCTTTGATGCAAACCAATCATTCTTTAACATAATCATGATCAGTGAACCTCATTATTTATGTATTAAAAATATAACCATTCCACTTTCTTCATATTATGTTTCCCCACACCATATTTAATGTTAATTCCATGTGAGTATTTTGGCCTTATTTTCAAGGAATTTAAAAATTCTTCTTATTTCAATTATTATATCTTCAATCAAATCCTAAAATTGGGGGATTGAATCACAGTATGTATAATGTAGTCGGTCTATATATTTCTCCCCAATTTATCATGTCATTTAATATTATGGAATTGTTCTACATAATATATTTTTTAAGGATCACTAGGTAAATGTGAACATATTTATTATAGACCTATATATATTAATTAAATGGACATTTTTTTCACTAAAATTTAATTTTTTGAGGATTCACCTCAAATACAATCACACATTTTTTGGTTGAGTCACTTATATTACCAAACCTACACCTTTCATAGACAAGTAGAACACCCATAGGGAAGTTATTTTAAATTCATGATTTATATTTTAGGGCCATTGTTTTAATATCATTTTTTTGTGTTGTTAAAATTATAATATTTTTTAATATAAATTATATTAATTTAATGGGTATATTAATTATGCCTGATTTTGTAATAAAACCACCATGAATGCGTCATGTATTATTTAACATGAAGTTGAATCATAGTTTGTTATTTAAAATGACAAATTGGAATGACCCTGTTTATTTATACATAAATTTTATTATGAATTGATTAATAACATGGCCATCAATATTAGTAAAACATAAAATATCATAATATTAAATTCACCCATTTAGAGATCCTTGGTTTAAAAGGTATTATTTCCTTAGACGGGATCATTTTCATGATGAATTATATTTTACCATATGAAACAATTAGTTTCCCAAGTTCAAAATCCTAGGATGAGATATTTGGTTAGATGAATTTTATTAATAATTATGAAATAAATGGGTAATTATTTACATATTTCCTCAGATTAGATCATATGTTAAATGAATTATAATACACCAGTGTGAATGATGTTGTGGTCATGGCGGTGGTGAGGAGTGATGTGATGGCTGCATGTGATGTTGTTCAGTGAGCCGCAGTAGTTGAGCGTAAATTTTCTAAGGGATATGTCTCAAATGTGGATAGATATGGAGAAATTGATGATTTTAGGGCTCTGGTGATGTCTGCGGCAGTGGTTGATGTGGTGGAAGGAATGGATCAGAGTAGTTGGATGCCTTCAAAGGTCATGAGTCCCTCATTGGTGGATGAGGGTGTGTTGCAGCAAGGGGTGGTGTTTTGTATAGTGGAGAAACTGTCTAAGTACGTGGTTATTATGGTGTTGAATTATGCTACTGTTTCTGGAACAATAGGAATAAGAAACCCTTGTAGGTACCATGTCCAAATGGTAGGGGATTATGCCCGATGGAATTTCAAATATGTGCAAGATGGGGGTACTGAAAAAATTGTGATAATAATTGATACAACCTGTGTGGTTGAAAATAGAGAAATTATACTGGATAGATTTAAACATTATGAGAATTTACTCATTCCCTAACTTGTTATTACTTATGGAGGAAAGTGTTGGAAGATTGTTGATTTGGTTAGAAAGTTGACATATGTTTGGGGTTTTTCCGATTGGAAATGTATATCCATTAGTCGAGGATTACTTCACATTATTTTTCAATTAGAGGATCTGAAACAATGTTCTAGGGGGATTGGATAAGTTGTGCTAAATCCAAGTATGATTTGTTTTCAAGAATGGTAATTTATTTTCAATCATTTCTCAGTAAAAAAACCAGTTCTCATGTTTGTATTATAATTTTTGGTTTTCACTGGATTTTGTGGCATCCTACGATTATTTTTGGAATTTCCTATCATATAGAAATTCCAATCAAAATGGATAGGACCACAAATGATGTGGTGTTTGGTCATTATGTTAGGGTCCTAGTTGAAGTTGACCTATGTTATTGTCTGATTTTTTATTTATTTTGTTCTATATTGGATTCTGAAATCTCCCTAAAAATTATTTATGAGAGGTTACTAGATCACTTCTTATAATGTAAAGTAATTGGTCATGTCAAATGTAATTATTTTTGAATCATTATGTGCATTCTTTGCTTGCGAAAACGGCACCATGAGGCCTCTTGTAAGATGACATTGAAGAAGCATACATTGGAGAATAATGGTTCTTCCAATGACAAAAGATTTACTTATGTCGGTGTCCTACATGATGTGGAAGATATTCCATGTGAATTCGCACAAGGGTCTCAGGTGGTTCATGAGGCTAAATCAAGCTTTCCTATGCATGTAGATGAAGGTAGGATTGAGTTGACTAGATCTAAGCTAGGTTTGGACCGGATGTTGTTTCCTAAGAAGGGTGTTGATGGTGTCATGATCATAGAAATAGAACAGCATAACTTTGGTCCTACACTCGAGTGGAAACAAAATAAAAGTGGTGTTTCAAAGTTTCAGGAGGAAATTACCAAATTAAGGGAAACACATGGAATTTATGGGATGTGGGATGATATTTCAGATTATTCACTAATAATGTTAACTTATAGACTGACTTTATCCAATGGAAAAGTGGTTGTGAATGAAGAAGGGTTAAAAACTATTCCTCCAATGAAAGATAGAACGAGGAAAGACTAATCACATCCGAAACCAACTATGGTTACCCGGTACCATGGTTCTTTTGATTACGAGCCTGATTGGGATGATGATTATGATGCTGCATACTGTGGCTATGATTATTGATGTTTTTTCTTCTTCTTGGCATGAGGGAATGTTGCTGGTATGACCCTATTCACCCACACTTAGTTTTTCATTTCTTCTTAACAAAAAGGGCTCTAGCCGAACTTTTACTATAATACAGCAGTGTGATACACATGTTATTACATAGAACATCCTGGATGGGATCAAAGGGAATATTCCTTATATTAACCATGTGTGATACTCATTTCTCTAGTGATTTACTTAGTATGGTCTCAAAAAGAAATAATAATACCCAATTAAATGAGTAATAAATGGGTTCTTATGTCGGTTAAGATGGAATGGATTAGAGGGTTATGCATTTATACCATATTGTGAGTGACACATGTGTTTACATATGTAGAAAATTAGATGGAATACAATGGTATTTGGTTTTTATAGTATACTTGTAGTGATAAATTTTCTCATTTTTATGAAAAACATCAGATGGGTGTTGGGTACATTTTAATCTAAATCAATTTTCATGTCTTCCAAAACAAACTATAGATAGATTTCATCTTAAAATTATATACATGATGGCATAATTATGCATTCCATATATGAACATATTACATGTGAAGTATATAATCAATTATGATTACACAAGGATATCATGGGTTTACATTAGTTCTTCTATGATAGTTATACATTTATGATTATTTTTCTATTATTGTGGGGATTTTGTAGACTCATTAACCAAGTCCCTGTTAGTATGTAATATCTATAAATATGTGTGTGTGTGTGTGTAAATATTTTAATATGTATTTATTTAATATAAATAATTTCACATATATATATCTATATATAGGCTTACATCCATTCATTGAAATTCATATTGGGAATACATATGTTGTCCGAAAAAATCTCAAATTTTGGCGATTTGACAATTAAAAAGATACATATTTTAATTCTAATGTTTCTTCAAAAAAATTTAGATGATATTTTTTATAATAATGTTTTCTTTGGTTTATTTTTTAGTTTAATATTATAATGAAATAATATTTATATCTATGGTAATGTATTTTATAATATAAGAATCTATTTTTTGAAAGATTATCATTAAAATCCTAAAATTTAACAAAATTTCAATTGAACTTTTAAGATACTATTATTTTATTGCCATATAAATAGAATGATCGGCCTAATGCATGTTCTATGTCAGCTAATTTAAATTGAGATTCATTATAAGATATCTTCATCTTAGGAAAATTTCATTCTAAATGGATCATCTTACAAATATAAAAAGAATTTTTGAATGTTATGTAACAAACATGAATAATATATATTTATTAAAAAGAAAAAATTTCCCACAAAATGTTGATATCATGTTATCTTAAATGAAATATAATTAAAGAATTTCACTTTTCATACAAAGACTCTCTGAAATTAATCCTAAAAGAAAAATTCAATTAATTTAATATATTATAAAGAATTATCATCGATCCCAAATTTAATTATTACTTTTATTGTAATGGCACGGACCTCCCTGGTCCATTACTTTGTGAAAATGTGGTGTTGGAGGTGTTCCGGGAGGTCAAGGTGACTTATCCCCCAGCTGCTGCCTACCGGTAGCTCGGTCTACCGGTAGCTGCTGATTACCGGTAGCTCGGTCTACCGGTAGCTGCTGATTACCGGTAGCTCCGTCTACCGGTAGCTGCTGATTACCGGTAGCTCGGTCTACCGGTAGCTGCTGATTACCAATAGCTCGGTCTACCGGTAGCTGCTGCTTACCGGTAGCTCGGTCTACCGGTAGCCGCATCCTACCGGTAGCTGGGTTTACCGGTAGCCACGGCGTACTGATAGCTCGGTATATTGGTAGCCGCAGTCCAGCAGTAGATTGGCTAACACTTTTCCAAATTTCTAGTTCTGTGAACAGTGTTTCTATCTGTGAGGTTCAGTGAACAGTGTTTCTATCAGTGAGGTTCAGTAAACAGTGTTTCTATCGGTGAGGTTCAGTGAACAGTGTTTTCTATCGGTGAGGTCCTATCGGTGGACTTCTATCGGTAGACTTGAACAGTGTTTTCTATCGGTGAGGTCCTATCGGTGGACTTCTATCGGTAGACTTGAACAGTGTTTCTATCGTTGGACTTCTATCGGTAGACTTGTATAGTGTTTCCAGAATCCTAAGAGCTACCGATCCCATACTTTGCCAAATTTCACGAATGAACAGTGTTTCCAGACTTCATGAGAGCTACTGATTCCATACTTTTCCAAATTTTGAGTATGTGAACAGTGTTTCCAGCTTCGCAAATTTGACGTTTTCTTTGACGTAAATTACTTTTAAAACCTTATTTTAAGGACATTAAGGCCGATAAAAAGGCCATAAATTCAATATTAATTATTCCTAAGGCCGGGATGTTTTTACTTGGTCAAACCGCGTGGGTTAATGCGATCCGTTTTTAATGGAGAATAAATCGGATCTTAAATCATCGCCTCTCTAATTATTTTTTTAAAAGGAACAAGATATCGTTCTTCGTTGTTCTTCCTCCAGGTTCTCATCTACGAGACGCTAGAACCTTGCAATCATTCTCGTAGTCACAATCAAACATTACTCAGATCAGTTCCGCTCTGTTGATGCAACCAAGTTGTGTCGATCGTTCTTCCATATAAGGAATGTTTTATCATCGTTCCTTCGGGGATCACCTTCTCTTGTTCTTCCTTCCATATTAGCATGTAATCTCCATGGTTCTAATGGGTTTTCTTGGGGTTGGTTGGTACTGTCGTACCGTGGCATCCTCCGGTGGATGCAGCTGTCGTGAGGAGAAGAGGACTGTGACCCGTTGTGTGGATAAAGGACGTTAAGAACTCTTCGAGGTAGGGGATTCATGGCTTCTCTAATTGTGTATGTGCAATCGTAGAATTAGCATGATTTAGTCCTTTGGATCACAATGAAATTGACCTAATTAAATACTTGATCCGGATTGAAGGAATTGGTTGATCGCATGTTGTTACTTTGTACCGTGAGAACAGTTTGCCTCATGTTTTCCTAGATAGAGTGATATCTATGATTTTCTTTAATTTGATGCTCGTTCATGATGGAAATTGATAAATAACGTAAAGCCGGAATTATTTGTTAAATAATTGGCTAAAGATAAAGAGGCATGTTAATGAATCTGTTAATTCAAGATGGATTAAAGAACTATTAGTTCGATAATTTCAAAAGGGTTCTGAGTTACCCGCTTGATTGTAAGGCTGAATGCCTTGTGGTTTGGAGCTCTGAGTGCTCATCTTGTATGAAGGCTGAATTCCTTGTTAAAGGGCCGAGAGCCCGTTTTGTGATCTTTGATTTCCTGCTGCTTGTGATTTGATGTGATCCTGGATGGCTGTTGTGATATGTGGAGGCATGGGGACTTGTGGTTGTGGCAGCAGATGACGCCTAGTGTGGCGAGATGCATCGGTTTATGCATCTGGGTGTCGGGGAGGACACCAAGGATGATGGTATGAGATGAATGTGATGGTTTGATGTTGGTGGTTAGATTGTTTATCTTCTTTACTTTTCCCCACTGCTCAAGGCAGCTGGTTTTGCTTACCATCTTTCCGATGGAGGCGAAGACACGCGGGGTATGCCACGAGCTTTCCGTGTTTACCCTCTCGATGGAGGATGGGTCTATGCTCTTGTTATAGGCGGCAAAGACTCGATGGGTAGTATATCTACTCACCGTGTTGAGCCCTTTGTGTTTAGTAGCATATGATGCTTTTCTAGAATGCCTAGGAATATGGGGAAGGTAATTCCATAATGAAAGTTTGTTTAAATGGTGATAATCCACAGGGATAGAGAAACTGGAATTTAATAGTGATGTGAATCCTAAAAAGGAGCGGTTTTTGAATGTGATGCCAATTTAGTTTAATGTGGTAAATTGTTCAAGGTTAATTAATGTTTAAAGAATTAATTAACGTACATTGGAATTGATTAAATGAGAATGGAGTAATCTAATAAAGCTCTTCAAATGGTTGTGTGCTTATAGGATACCTAGTCTTAGAAGTAGCAGCCTGGAGTCTGAGAGACGTTAGCTGCAGTTGTCTCTATGACTAGTTAATGCCCATAGTGTGGTTGTGAGTTTTATATATTCTGTACTTTTTGTGTTTCTATACGCTACTCCACCCTGTCGGTAAGGGCAACTGAAACCCCTGGGATTCTGAGACCTAGGGGGGGTGCTTTCCCCAACATTCTGATGGGAGGTTGAATGGCTGACAACCCCCTTTGGCCCCGCTCCCTTCTCTTGGTAGATACTTTTTCCATGAGGCAAGCAGTTAGTTAGCCCATATATGTGTGTAGAGGGTTGTAATGGCTTGTGGTTATTCACACGCATATATTCTAGATATAGTATCCTATGGACTACTATAGGTGTAACATGTATAGGCTGTGATGGCATGAGGATCCTTACTCGGAGTATGGGCTGTAATGGCTTGAGGTATTATACCCGACGTATGATACACGTTATGCGAGCTGTGGTGGCTCCCAGAAACTACCTGGTTACCTTTGGTTGTGAGGACGGTGTGGTGCTTCGCCCAGGTGTTTGCGGGCAAGCCTATGTGGTGCACGAGGTGCAGATTGTGGAGCTTAGCCTAGGTGTCTGCGGGCAAGCCTTTGGAGAGAGATGCACAGGACGTATGTCGTTGGGGAAAAGAGGCAAACTAGTGGGGAAGTAGTAGCGGGGTACCCTTGATATTCTATGCTATATGCTATATTCTTGTATGTGTTACTTGGTGAGAGTAGCCATGGTGAGGTTGGGAACTTAGTATACCTGTTTAGGTAACTTGTTAGTTTCACTTGTTGTTCACTGGGATTTAGCATGCTTTCTTTACTTTTGCACGAGAGGCTTGAGGAGGATCCTAATGAGTATACTGTTATACTCACCCTATGTACATATAAACTGTTTTTCAGGTCACTTGGAGCAGGTTGGAGATCAAGCTGGTTACTACTAGCTTACGGTTGGAGGAGGAGCTGTTCGGGCTTGTGGTCGCTGCCGTTTTACTTTCTTTTGGGTACTTTTAGTTTTCCCTTTCAGTTGTAGTACTTTTGCATGACATTTCATATATGTACATGGGTTTCTTTTATATTTCAGTTATGAGTTGGAGTTGGTTGGAGTCTATTCTATCTCTCTCTTCTACATGTGTTCTCTTAGAGGGAAATGCCTCCCATTTGTGTGTGTATTATACCCTCGGTGCTAGTCGCCAACCCGGGGCCTACTGGAGGTGGGACTCGGGGGGTCATTATCTCCCTTCTAACATTTCCGGCCCAGGAGGGGTACACTTTGTGGGGAGGGGGTCCTGACAGAGTGGTATCAGAGGTCTGGTTGAGGGATAGGATGGAGTTTGGAGTTAGGAACAGGTGAGTATGCATGGGATGGTAGGGCAACGGTGTCATTCATGTTTAGAAAGTAGGGTAAACACTGGAGACCGGCAGAGACATAGGAGTTTAGGGACCCTATGATCTGTTGCACGGACCTTTAAGCTTACGATAGCTACTAAACAATGTGATACCGGTTGCAGGGTAGAGACCTAGGAAAGGATCATGCATCATTATTCTTTGCGCTTGTGTTTGAATGGGTAGACCTTGGGATAGGTAACCTAAAATAAATAAAACAAAACAATTAATTAATTATTGTTGAGTCTTCCATATCCCAGGCTTAGGAGCTCTAACAGTTGTTATTTTGCAGGTATGGCTGCAGGTCGATGTCCAAGTCAGGTTTGCGTAGAAGATTCCCATCAGGCTGTTCCAGCAGATCGCCGCCGAGTAGAGGTTGACGAAGATGACACTTGGAGGAAGACACTTCTAGAGTTTCAACGCCAGAGTCTACAGAAGTACGAGGGATCCGTTTTAGATGCAGTCACAGAAGACTGGTTGGAGGAGATTGAGATAGGCTTCAGTTCGATTCGTGCTCGGAAGGAACACTGGGTGTCCTTGGTTGTGACGATGCTGCGTGGAGCAGCGAGGCAGTGGTGGTTCTTATTCCTCGGTGATTGTGAGGAGTCATCAATCTCATGGGAGGAGTTTCAAGATAGGTTTAGAGTCGAGTTTCTTACGTCGACTGCGAAGTTGTCCAGTCGCCAGGAGCTTCTTACCCTTCGACAGCAGAGCTCCAGTGTTCGAGAGTTTGGAATCCATTTCAGGAACCTTCTACGATATGCTTCAGACCTGTTACCAGATGATGAGGCCAGGGTGAGGCATTTTGAGGAGGCTTTGCATCCAGAGATCCAGCGCCAGGTCACCCCATTTATGCTGAAGACATATCTTGAGGTGCTGGAGAGGGCAGAGGTTGTTGAGAGGACTTTGGCCAGGACTGGATCGTCACGAGAGGGGAATCGTCATGACTCCTCACGAAGCAGAGCTGTGGTCCGGGGTTCCCGGTTTTAAGGACATAAGAGTTTCCGGTCACCTGGGGGTAGGTCACAGCCCTTCCCATCTCGTTTCTCCAGAGGCAGAAAATCTCAGACCTATGCCAAGGGATCAGGCGTTTGTTTTTCTTATGGTGGTCGTGGTCATCAGCAGCGGGAGTGCCCGACTTTTCAGAGCAGTCATCGCGCACCGGGCGCTCCACTCCAGGTTCCTCCGTTGAGGTAGCTCCAGCCGAGGCAGCAGCAGCAGGTTGCACCAGTTTTAGATCACGAAAGGGTAGATTGAGCAGGCAGAGGACAGCCCCATGACGCTCCCCGTCCTCAGAGAGCAGAGCGCGGCCGTGGTGGTGGTCGTCATCAGGGTCAGAGAGGCCGTGGAGGAGGTCGTGGTCAGCTTCATTCTCTAGCGTTACCAGCCCCAGGCGAGCCAGATGTCGTTCGAGGTACCCTTTGCTTGTTTTCTACCTTGGTGTATGCCTTGTTTGATTCAGGAGCAACACACACCTTCATATCACCTACCCTTGTCCATGCTTTGGGACATGAGGTAGAGAGACTTCCAGTGCCCTTGGCGTTGACTACGCCAGTTGGAGGTCGAGCTGACTTGTTTGAAGTATGTAGAGACTGTGAGCTAGTGTTGGGGCAACACCGCTCTTGGGGAGATTTCCTAAGTTTGCGAATACAACCATATGATGTCATACTTGGCATGGATTGGTTGTATTTGGTGCATGCTGTTGTGGATTGCTACAGGAAGAAGGTCGTTTTCTTTGATGAAGATGGAGAGAAAGTTATGTTTGTTGGTGAGAGAGATCCTCGGATGAGTCATAGATGAGTTCCATCCATATCATCCATGATGGCTGGGATGACGCTGAGTTCTTCAGAGGTTCAACAGTTGGCATTTCCTAGGGTCGTAGAGGAGTACCCTGACGTCTTTCCAGAAGAGGTTGTATCCTTACCCCCTCGATGAGAGATCGAGTTTGGGATCGAGCTACAGCCAGGAGCGTCTCCTATCTCTATTTCTCCGTATAGGATGGACCCTTCTGAGTTACAAGAGCTACGTATTCAGCTCGACGGTCTGTTGCAGTGTGGTTTTGTTCGACCAAGTGTGTAACCGTGGGGTGCACCAATTTTGTTTGTGAAAAAGGCTAATGGCAGTTTGCGGTTGTGCGTCGATTATCGTCGGTTAAAAAAAGTGACAATAAAGAACCACTATCATCTCCCATGGATTGATGACCTATTCGATCAACTGAAGGGTGAAAGTTGGTTCTCAAAGATAGACTTGCGGTCAGGATATCATCATATGCGTGTAAAGGATGAGGATATCCCGAAGACTGCTTTCCACTGTCGTCATGGGCATTATGAGTTTTTTGTAATGCCATTCGGCGTGACGAATGCTCCAGCTGTTTTCATGGGGTTGATGAATGCTGTGTTCCGTGAATTCCTGGACAAGTTTGTTGTGGTTTTCATCGACGACATCCTTGTGTACTCCACCTCTGAAGAGGAGCATGCAAAGCGTCTACGAGCCGTTTTGGGAGTTCTTCGCCAACATCAGTTGTTTGGGAAGTTGTCCAAGTGTGAGTTCTGGGCTCGAGAAGTTCGTTTCTTGGGACATGTTGTGTCCCAACAGGGAGTAGCTCTGGATCCTTCGAAGATAGAAGCAGTGGTGTCTTGGCCAGCCCCCAAGACCGTGTCAGGGGTGCGAAGTTTCCTTGGTCTCGCAGGCTATTATAGGAGGTTTGTAGCTAATTTCCCCCGAGTTGCGACTCCTCTGACAGCTTTGACCAGGAAGGATCAAGCGTTCATATGGACTGATCAGTGTCAGACAGCTTTCGAGTATCTAATGGAGAAGTTGGTAAGTGCTCTCGTCCTTTGTCTTCTAGCGGAGGGAGTCCAGTTTGATGTTTTCTGTGATGCTTCACATCTAGGGCTAGGATGTGTTCTCATGATGCAGAGTTTAGTTGTTTCTTATGGGTCTCGGCAGTTGCGTCCCCATGAATGCAACTATGCCACCCATGATCTTGAGTTGGCAGCCGTGGTGTTTTCTCTAAAGTTGTGGAGACATTACCTCATTGGTGAGCACTTTGTGGTTTTCACCGATCATAAGAGTTTGAGGTATGTTTTCTCCCAACGTGACTTGAACTTGAGGCAGCGTCGGTGGATGGAGTTCTTATAGGAATACGAATTTGATATATTGTATACACCTGGAAAAGGGAATGTTTTAGCTGACGCACTATGGTGATAGATACGTAATGATGTTGTGCGTTAATCTGGTGATTATTGGATAGTGATGGAAGAGCTATCATCATTGCATCTTGATATGGAAGAAGTTGGGGGTAGAGGTTTTCTTTTCCAGATGACGGTGCAGTCATCCCTGATGCAGAAGGTGGAAGAGTCTCAGTTGGGTGACCTAGAGGTGGAAGTTTGGAGAGACAGAGTTGTATGTGGTGAGGCCCCTGATGGTTGGTCGGAGGATGAACAACACCGAGTGTTGTATCATGGAAGGCTTTTTGTTCCCTTGGCGATACGCGAGACGGCTCTCCGAGAGTTCCATAGTTCACCCTTGGAGGTACATCCTGGTGTGACAAAGATATACCGATCCTTGAGGAGTCAGTTTTGGTGGCCTGGGCTGAAGCGTACAGTTGCAGAATGTGTGTCTCGATGTTTAGTCTGCCAGAAGGTGAAGGTCGAACACCGTGTTCCTGGTGGTCTTCTCCTGCACTTAGAGATTCCTCAGTGGAAGTGGGAGGACATCTCAATGAACTTTGTTACAGGTTTTTCTCGAGCTCCGGGAGGACATGATGCTATATGGGTGGTAGTGGATCATTTAACAAAATCATCCCACTTCATAGCGATCAACGAGTCAAGCTCAATGGATGTTTTGTCGAGGCAGTATCTGGAAGAGGTGGTGAGGCTTCACGGAGTTCCTAAGACGATCATTTCTGATCGAGATCCTCGTTTTACCTCCAGGGTGTGGAGAGGTCTCTAGAATGCTTTTGGTTCTCAATTATGCCTTAGCACTGCTTTTCATCCTCAAACGGATTTTCAGAGAGAGCGAACCATCCAGACTCTTGAAGACATGTTGCGCTCTTGTGTTCATGATTTTGGAGGTTCATGGGTGAAACAATTTACCCTTGGTAGAGTTCGCTTACAATAATAGTTTTCACTCTACCATCGGTATGGCGCCGTTTGAAGCCTTGTATGGCCGGCCATGCCGTTCTCCGTTGTGCTGGACTGGGGTCGGAGAGTCAGCAATTCTCGGACCAGAACTAGTGCAGAATACAACAGAGATGGTTCAGGTGATTCGTGAGAGGATTAAGACAGCACAGGATCGTCAGAAATCATATGCTGATCAAAGAAGGAGATCGTTAGAGTTTAATGTTGGGGATCATGTGTTTCTAAAGGTGACTCCTCGTCTTGGGCAGTGAAGGTTTGGTCATGGAAGTAAGCTTTCTCCCCGGTTTGTTGGGCCTTTCGAGGTGTTTGCTCGTGTTGGAGCTGTGGCGTATCGAGTAGCACTTCCCCCTCAGATGATTCGGATACATGATGTTTTCCATGTATCACAGCTCCGTCTTTATCTTCATGATTAATCTCATGTTATCGATTGGGGAGAGATCGATATTGACGATGATTCAACCTTAGAGGAGCGACCTGTGGAGATCCAAGACTACAAGGAGAAGGTGTTGCGTGGGCGTTCTATCCCCTTAGTTCGTGTCTTGTGGCGACACAGTGGCATGGAGGAGAGTACCTGGGAGCGTCAGTCACAGATACGTGCTCAGTACCCAGAGTTGTTTAATGTTTACCTCTTTCCATGTAATGACGTTTCCTTTATGGTTAGACCTTTCATGTTTTATTTATGTGCCTTTGATATGATGTTATGTTTGAATTGATTGGTTATGGATTATTTGTTTCCATACTCTCGGATGTCGTAGTTTTGCTCCAGCTTTTGAACAACTCATGGTGGTTTTCCCCTGAGAGGTATCTTATGGGGTGGTTGTTCGGACCCCTCTTTTCTTCTGGGTTGGTTTTTAATTCTCGAGGATGAGATTGTTTTGAGAGGTATCTAATGTAATGGCCTGGACCTCCCTGGTCCATTACTTTGTGAAAATGTGGTGTTGGAGGTTCTCCCTGGTCCATTACTTTGTGAAAATGTGGTGTTGGAGGTGTTCCGGGAGGTCAAGGTGACTTATCCCCCAGCTGCTGCCTACCGGTAGCTCGGTCTACCGGTAGCTGCTGATTACCGGTAGCTCGGTCTACCGGTAGCTGCTGATTACCGGTAGCTCGGTCTACCGGTAGCTGCTGATTACCGGTAGCTCGGTCTACCGGTAGGTGCTGATTACCGGTAGCTCGGTCTACCGGTAGCTGCTGCTTACCGGTAGCTCGGTCTACCGGTAGCCGCATCCTACCGGTAGCTGGGTTTACCGGTAGCCACAACGTACTGATAGCTCGGTATATTGGTAGCCACCGTCCAGCAGTAGCTCGGCTAACACTTTGTCAAATTTCTAGTTTTGTGAACAGTGTTTCTATCGGTGAGGTTCAGTGAACAGTGTTTCTATCGGTGAGGTTCAGTGAACAGTTTTTCTATCGGTGAGGTCCTATCAATGGACTTCTCTCGGTAGACTTGAACAGTGTCTCTATCGGTGGACTTCTATCGGTAGACTTGTACAGTGTTTCCAGAATCCTAAGAGCTACCGATCCCATACTTTGCCAAATTTCACGAATGAACAGTGTTTCCAGACTTCATGAGAGCTACCGATTCCATACTTTGCGAAATTTTGAGTATGTGAACAGTGTTTCCAGCTTCGCAAATTTGACGTTTTCTTTGACGTAAATTACTTTTAAAACCTTATTTTAAGGACTTTAAGCCCGATTCAAAGGCCATAAATTCCATATTAATTATTCCTAAGGCCGGGATGTTTTTACTTGGTCAAAACGTGTGGGTTAATGCGATCCGTTTTTAATGGAGAATAAATTGGATCTTAAACTATCGCCTCTCTAATTATTTTTTTAAAAGGAACAAGATATCGTTCTTCGTTGTTCTTCCTCCTCGTTCTCATCTACGAGACGCTAGAACCTTTCAATCATTCTCGTAGTCACAATCAAACATTACTCAGATCAGTTCCTCTCTGTTGATGCAACCAAGTTGTGTCGATCGTTCTTCCATAAAAGGTATGTTTTATCATCGTTCCTTCGGGGATCACCTTCTCTTGTTCATCCTTCCTTATTAGCATGTAATCTCCATGGTTCTAATGGGTTTTCTTGGGGTTGGTTGGTACTGTCGTACCGTGGCATCCTCCGGTGGATGCAGCTGTCGTGAGGAGAAGAGGACTGTGACCTGTTGTGTGGATAAAGGACGTCAAGAACTCTTCGAGGTAGGGGATTCATGTCTTCTCTAATTGTGTATGTGCAATCGTAGAATTAGCATGATTTAGTCCTTTAGATCACAATGAAATTGACCTAATTAAATACTTGAACCCAATTAAAGGAATTGGTTGATCGCATGTTGTTACTTTGTACCGTGAGAACAGTTTTCCACATGTTTTCCTAGATAGAGTGATATCTATGATTTTCTTTAATTTGTTGCTCGTTCATGATGGAAATTGATAAAGAACGTAAATCCGAAATTTTTTGTTAAATAATTGGCTAAATATAAAGAGGCATGTTATTGAATCTGTTAATTCAAGATGGATTAAAGAAATATTAGTTCGATAATTTCAAAAGGGTTCTGAGTTACCCGCTTGCTTGTAAGGCTGAATGCCTTGTGGTTTGGAGCTCTGAGTGCTCATCTTGTATGAAGGCTGAATGCCTTGTTAAAGGGCCGAGAGCCCATTTTGTGATCTTTGATTTCCTGCTTCTTGTGATTTGATGTGATCCTGGATGGCTGTTGTGATATGTGGAGGCATGGGGACTTGTGGTTGTGGCAGCAGATGACGCCTAGTGTGGCGAGATGCATCGGTTTATGCATGTGGGTGTCGGGGAGGACACCAAGGATGATGGTATGAGATGAATGTGATGGTTTGATGTTGGTGGTTTGATTGTTTATCTGCTTTACTTTTCCCCACTGCTCAAGGCAGCTGGTTTTGCTTACCCTCTTTCCGAAGGTGGTAAAGACACACGGGGTATGCCATGTGCTTTCCGTGTTTAGCCTCTCGATGGAGGATGGGTCTATGCTTTTTCTATAGGCGGCAAAGACTCGATGGGTAGTATATCTACTCACCGTGTTGAGCCCTTTGTGTTTAGTAGCATATGATGCTTTTCTAGAATGCTTGGGAATATGGGGAAGGCAATTCCATAATGAAAGTTTGTTTAAATGGTGATAATCCACGGGGATAGAGAAACTGGAATTTAATAGTGATGTGAATCCTAAAAAGGAGCAGTTTTTTAATGTGATTCCAATTTAGTTTAATGTGGTAAATTGTTCATGGTTAATTAGTGTTTAAAGAATTAATTAACGTACAGTGGAATTGATAAAATGAGAATGGAGTAATCTAATAAAGCTCTTCAAATGGTTGTGTGCTTATAGGATACCTAGTCTTAGAAGTAGCAGCCTGGAGTCTGAGAGACGTTAGCTGTAGTTGTGCCTATGACTAGGTAATGCCCATAGTGTGGTTGTGAGTTATATATATTCTGTACTTTTTGTGTTTCTATACGCTACTCCACCCTGTCGGTAAGGGCAACTGACACCCCTGGGATTCTGAGCCCTGGGGGGTGTTTTCCCCAACATTCTGATGGGAGGTTGAATGGCTGACTACCCCTTTGGCCCCGCTCTCTTCTCTTGGTAGATACTTTTGCCATGAGGCAAGCGGTTAGTTACCCCATATATGTGTGTAGAGGGCTGTAATGGATTGTGGTTATTCACACGCATATATTCTGTATATAGTATCCTATGGACTACTATAGGTGTAACGTGTATAGGCTGTGATGGCTTGAGGATCCTTACTCGGAGTATGGGTTGTAATGGCTTGAGGTATTATACCCGACGTATGATACACGTTATGCGAGATGTGGTGGCTCCCAGAAACTACCTGGTTACCTTTGGTTGTGAGGACGGTGTGGTGCTTCGCCCAGGTGTTTGCGGGCAAGCCTATGTGGTGCACGAGGTGCAGATTGTGGAGCTTAGCCCAGGTGTCTGCGGCCAAGCCTTTGGAGAGAGATGCACAAGACATATGTCTTTGGGGAAAAGTGGCAAACCAGTGGGGAAGTAGTAGCGGGGTACCCTTGATATTCTATGCTATATTCTATATTCTTGTATGTGTTACTTGGTGAGAGTAGCCATGGTGAGGTTGGGAACTTAGTATACCAGTTTAGGTAACGAGTTATTTTCACTTGTTGTTCACTGGGCTTTAGCATGCTTTCTTTACTTTTTCACGAGCGGCTTGAGGAGGATCCTACTGAGTATACTATTATACTCACCCTATGTACATATAAACTGTTTTTCAGGTCACTTGGAGCAGGTTGCAGATCAAGCTGGTTACTACTAGCTTGCGGTTGGAGGAGGAGCTGTTCGGGCTTGTGGTCGCTACCGTTTTACTTTCTTTTGGGTACTTTTAGTTTTCCCTTTCAGTTGTAGTACTTTTTCATGACATTTCATATATGTACATGGGTTTCTTTTATATTTCAGTTATGAGTTGGAATTGGTTGGAGTCTATTCTATCTCTCTCTTCTGTATGTGTTCTCTTAGAGGGAAATGCCTCCCATTTGTGTGTGTATTATACCCTCGGTGCTAGTCGCCAACCCGGGGCCTACTGGAGGCGGGACTCGGGGGTCATTATCTCCTTTCTCACATTGCCGGCCCAGGAGGGGTACACTTTGTGGGGAGGGGTTCATGACATTTATAATCTAATGAAATGTCTCTTCATGTTTTTTAGTGTATCAAAATAGGTGTTGACCAATTTACGAATGAAATATTTTCATAAATTGTCATTTTATAATAATAGAAATATCCAATGAATGAGAACTATTACATCATTAATGCATAAGAGCATTACATATTAGGAATAAATATATTTATACTATTATTTTGATATCATATAATATTTTATATAGATTATCAACTCAAAAGTTTTTTTATCTTTAATGATTATGTTCAAAGTTAATGAGGATATATAAATGGAAAGTTTATCTACTGCATGGTAAGAAACACGAAACTACAGAAACATTCACACATACTCTAATATCGGTTAAAAATAATTATTATACATAGACATTGTCAAATAAAATATTCATGTGATGTGCTTTCAAGAATATAAGTTCAATGGATGATCATCCATTGTTTAGCATTTATGGTAATCATCTTTTCAGGACAAAACAATATCTAAATTCAGTTGTTTCTTTCATCTATATGAAGTAATAGTTCATCAACTGTTTATTCAAATTATTTTGATTACACACAGTGTAGTTGTGGGTTTTAAGGATATGATTTGGTCTTGTAGAGGTATAAACTAGTTAAAATCAATAATACAATTATAATAAATAATATCTTCTTTGACTCCGAAGGGAGAGCATAAAAAAGTTTTTTATAGCGAAAATCACCAAAAAAAAGGAGTTGAGTGTTGGAGAGTGAATATAGAAATTTTCCCCTTAAACAATAATAAATATCTTATTTTTTAATAACTTTTAATTAATATTTTATATTTTGGTGCCTATTATATTTAAGGGAAAAATAGAACTCATGTACCACTGAGAGATTGGATCAATGTAAACAAAAATTGATGGGCTCAATCCCCCTATTGTATTTTAAGCTAGCCATTATCATGGAAAATGAATGGTATCGGTGCTCGTGAAGAATAAATTCATATATTTAGTTGTATAATATCCAAGTATTTATTTTTAAATGGTGGCTATGGTCAATACGTCTTAAATAATGTAAATGGTTTTAGTTATTTAATTTAATTGTGAAATCTACGATTCTTGGAAAGATTATATTGCCATATATACTATCAACCATGGATTAATTGTGTATAATAATGTTTTACACAACTATTAAATACTAATTGGAGGACCTAAAATGTGGGATGATACAATTGAATTAAATTGTGATCATAATTCCAATGCCATGAACACTACAATCTATGGTCCAAGACCATATGTGTATAGTATTGTTTTTCAATTTCATGTAGATCATGATATATAGGCAAAAATATAAATTTATTATGAAGTTGAAGACAATGTAATGCAACACGGATATGCTGCTTCCAATATTTAGTTTCATTAATTAAAAATGGATAAAAGAAAATTTATTTCTCAGTTGAATAGAAGACTCATAGACATTGTCAATAATACTTCTCATCTTGGAAAACTGATTACAAGATCTAGAATGGATAGAATGTTATAATAGTTTTACCATACATGTGGAGTTGAATATTAGCTACCATTTAAAAATCTATAGTTGTCAAGAATTCAAAATAAAAGGTCTCATATTAAATCATATGATATGTAAAGATTAAATTGATTTTTAGTATTGAGAATATAAAATGTTAATGATTTAAAATTCATCCTTGAAGGATACTACTTCATCTAAATAAAAGAATAAAAAATGCATATATATTTATAAAACATGTGAACAATACGATTCCTTAAGAAACTCTGGATAAAATGATGACAAAAAATGAATCTATTGAAATATTAAAAATTAATATAAAGGGAGAATTTGATTAATAATAACCATTAGAATATGAATTAAGCTAGGTTAAAACTCTAAATAATTAATTTTTAATGAGTTCTAGAACCTAGGACAAATATTTATTGTCTACCACTAATTTCATGATAATAAATTGTCCAACAAAATGTTCTTTAATAAGGATTAAAATCAGAATAAATTCATGAGGTGTATGAAGGCCACATGGATTTATTATGAATATTATATCCAATATACTTCCTTGGGAATAAAATATTAATATATTAATAACAAGGTAAATATAGGATTTATCTAAAATCTGGATGAAGTACATTGTTACCACTCATCTATGAATGAGTGGGATTCAAAAATTAAAATTTCTCATATAAAGAATTAAATTAACATTATACCATGTTAAAAAATATATATGATATTATTAAATTAAGAAAAATATCCCAATAAATCTTACAATAAAATAATAAATGATGAATAAAAGTAAAAAAAAAATTGAAAATTTAAATTACAATCACAAATGTATATAAAAATAAATATTGAACAAGTTATCAATATAATGAATCTACAAAATGAGGATATAATATTAAATATTCCTCATGTGTTTTAACAATAGTGGAATACTATATATATTAAAAATATTTATCAAAATCAATTATTTTGGTTAAATTTTTAATATGAATTTATTGTGAAAGTACCATGTTTTTAAGAAAATATATTTTGTTTAGTTCTAAAATTAATAACCTTCCAAAGTCTACTTGTTTTCACTGTTGATATAAGAGATATTATTCTAATATTTTTCTGTTCAAAAATAATAAAATATGTGTAACTAAAATAAATATAATAAATATTTGGCCAAAAAAGATTAATAATATGACCTAGGTAACAAATAGGGGATCCCCATTTCTTTTTAGTCAGTATTAATGTACACATGTGAATTTGGATCCTAAAAAAAATATAGTGTTATATTTATTTACTATGAACAATACAAAGAATCATTAATGAAAATTTGTTTATGTATAGTTTTTATTCAATACAAATGCGAAGATATTTATCAATATTTAACATAATATGCATAATATATTGAGTCTTTGTCATAGTTCCTGACACTACTAAAGGAAAAATTATTTCTAATTTATTTGTTATAAATAAAAAATGTATTCAAAGAAACAATGCTATTTATATTTAAGGCTAGTGGAACAACCTGATATGTATCTCTAACTATTGTGAGTATGGTGATTCCATTTATTTTTTAATAATGAATTCATAGTTTTCACAGACAATTATATGATGATTATTGCATCCTGAATTGATAATGTATTTACATAATATGACTATTTTTGTAGAAAAGATATAAATTTGTGGAATAATAAAATTAATGGATCAAGGAATTGGCATATAAATTTAAAAAATTATAATGTTCAATCCTTTAAAGTTATATCAATGATGCATTTTAATTCCAACTTTATTGACCTTTAATTTTATTATTAAAATCATTGTTTATATTTTTAAATGGTGAATTAATAAAACTTTTAATAATAAAATTAAATTACTTTCCACACCTAGCCCTCTAGAACATGTCTCTATGTATTTGTTTGGATCTAAGAAAAAGAAAAGTCATTTTGGTAAGTTATATTTCTATGTGTTACTTAATGATGTCTAAATATTTATGTGGGATTAATTTTTAAGTTGATATGTTAATATTGTTCTATATTTTTTAATTTATGCATATTTATAGATAATTAAAAATATTTTAAAAACAAGACTTATATAAGTGAAAATTAAGGGTAATTTTATATTCATGTATATAATTTATATTTCAAAAAACAAGGTATTCAACAAACATATTATGATCCATGTGCACCTCAAAATAATAGTGTTTTTGAAAGGAGGAACATATCTTTTCATATAATTGGCAGAGAGATGTTATGTGAATATAAACTGCCCACACATTTTTTGGATGCGTATGTTAACATGTATATTTTTTTCATTAACATATTTCTAATATGGCCTATCATATGGGATAAATCATGTGAGTTATTGAAAAATATAACATCAACGGTAGGGTACAATAATGTTTTTAGGTAAGGATTATATCATAAACATGAAGGTTTATCATCGATTATTTGATTAAAATATTGATGGATGAATTTTCTATGGTTATTCTACTACATCCATGTATTATTTTGTTTCCATCAAAGGGACAATAATTTTAGGGGAATAATCTCACAAGTGTTTAATGAAATTCATACTTTTAGTCTCAAAATGACTCAATATAATGGACACAAAGATTATATCAAAGACATGTGACTAAATCCATTTTCTGAAAGGAACATTGATTATGACAGTAAAATATTTTTCGGTGTGTATCTTCTTAAATAAATTCAATTTATCTAACAACATACAAACTTAATAAAACCGTGATATACTATTACATATTTACATAACCGTTCAAATAGTGATGGGCCCATTAGGAATTTTATTTTGGCCACTATATTAATACAATCACTTATTAAATTATAAATAAAAATTAAGTATGTCATAAATAAAAATACTATATATTTATATAATTGAATAAGTATATATTTTTAAAAAAATAATAAATTAAATTGTGTTTTATTGTTGAAACATGAATTAGTATTCAAAATTTTATAATTAATATAACATTTTAATAAATAATTTAATTTTATTTAAAATATTCATAAGTTATCATTTTATTCATTTATAAATATATGAAATTTTTTGGGGTATATAATTTTATTTTCAATGTGTCGTAAAAGATGTTATTATATAAATGTCAATATATTTTGAACAAATTAATCCTTTATATAGAATTAACTTTTATCAAATTTGGAATGATATATTCAAATAATTGAGTCTGTTTTGGATATCAAAAAATCAAAAAATAATAATTTTAGTGTGTTTTATGGATTTTTTTTGAACAAATGTATTTTTGAAATACTGAAATCTAATAATTTAGGTTATTTACTAGTATAACCCAAAAAATGAATTTATAAGACATTAATGGTGTAATAACCCATTATTTATGACTCACATAAACTATGTATTATACTTATTAATAATAATAGTTACTATTTTTCGATTTGAGAAAAAAATACTAAAACAATCAATAATATAATAAATAAACATCAATCTCATCCACTATAAATACAACCCCAAACAACCACTTCTAATCAAACTTTCTATGCCTTGATTATTTATAAATACTACCCAATTATGTTCCAAATCCTAATAACCATGCCAAAAATAGCATATTCTAATAAAAATACCAAATTGATGTTTTTTATATAGGTTTTTAAGGAGACTATATTCGAGATGAAAACTACCCCTTTATTGTCTTTTAATATCCTTTATTTTATTATCCTCTCCTCACCTCCCCTATCAAAATATTCAGTGTAACCCTATTATGATTTAAATGTACTGTAATTTAATAATTTTAATGTAATATCCACCATCAAATATCTTCTCTAATAATTGTAATTCTAAAAATGAAAACACCATCTGTGTGGGGTTGATTCACGACATACAAGGGAGATGAGTTTTCATATTCATTATCACCTTCAATTGTGGTCCCAAAACAACATTAATTGTTATCCTAAATTCATATTTTTTTCTACTAAATCTTATATAATGATCAATAACTAGAATATAAACATAATAATAAATAAAATTATACTAGTCTTTGATGGCCGAAAAAACCCCAAAAAACAGATCAATTTTTATTTATATTTGACCTAATTAATCTCCCTTATTCTATAAGAAAATTATATATGAGGTCCATTTAAAATGAAACATTTATATTAAAAACAATTTATTCCACTAATGTGTTTTTTTCATAAATTTTATAAGAACTATCATAATTATACACATCAGAGCCGACCACAAAACCATGAATAGAATGCTCCATTAACAATAAATTTAATTATTATAACTCACCGTAAATTCCAAAATACAAACTTAGTAAAATTATTATTAATCATATATTTGTCGAATAGGATTTTAATTATGTAAATAATGAACCTAATTTGTTTTTTCAAAACATTATGTATGAGTGTGAACTCCTTCACACATAAGGTAAGGGACTTAATCATAACCTCCATTTAATTTAGATTTATTATTGTGAACTGAATCAATTTAATGTCCCTTATCTACCACCATTTTGAAATAATTTTTAATTTTATATTATTTTTATATTAAATAAAAAAATTTCTTATATCATGTATATGACTACTTTTTATGTATTACACTATTTTCTGGTAGTTCATCCGAAGAATTTTATTTGATTGAAAATAAAATACTGTAAAATATTAATCATTTACTCAATAAGGTTATTCATTTAGAAGGAATATTTTTAATTGATATAAATCATTCATTTTAGTATTTGAGGAAATATATGGATGTACATTCATTGGTGGGGAATTGGTATAGATATCACATCTATGAATCGACAAGTCTGATGAGAAAAAACAATTGGCGGAAAACCCCTTATCATTGATTCCAAGAAGAATCAAATGAGATTATATTTTCATACATAATCCTTATTTTCAATAGTCATTTTTGTATTTATTCATGTTCCAGATACATGACATCAAGTAATTAATCATTCCGATCATTCATTAATTAGTTTTTACTATTCAGTAAATTTTCACTAAGAAAAAAATATATGGATTCATTATCATTATTAATTTTTTGATAAAATATTTTTTTTGTTTTATTTTTTAAATATTTATTATTATTTCATTATTATACATTCTTTTTTATATTATATCTATCCCATAATGAGAATTTGAGCACACCCTTTAAATGTTTTCCTTCACATGGTTAATATGATGAAATCATTAATATGATTCATAGAGGAATATTATTATCCTTAATTATATTTTATTTTAAATTAGAAATGTAATACAGGAACCATGTATGTATTTAGTTTTTAATAACTCCAAATAAGGAAAATACATGGATGTTTGATATAATGTATCTATGCCATTTTTATTAAAAACCAAATCACTCTTGGATACAAGGGACATTTTTGTTAGATTTCATATCAGAGTAGGTTTAGTAAATTCATTAAGAACTAGATGTTAAATAAAAAAGAGAATTAAAAAATTCTTTATAGTGATTTTGGGTCACGTATCATGATTAATAAGTTCTAACTCAGATTATTCCATTATTTAATAATGACACATAATTGAAGAAAGTGGATGAATACATGACGATGATATAGGTATTTAACCAATGAGTAAGGAAACATAGTAGGTGTTGGTGTTGAGTAGAATAGGACCATATTAGGACAGAAAACATAGATTATGATGAATAACCACACTACACAAATATTTGAACATTTATGGATGTATAATACCCCTTATTTTAGTGTGACAACTAATATTGTAGCACATAAGAAATGGATCATTTCCATTTAATTATTTTATGAGATGGGATGTGGTGAAATTTAAAGGTTTTTGTTAGCGACACATGACATCAAGTATGATATTGATCATTAATTGTTGTTGATCTAGAATAACAAGAATGATTTTGAAATAGAATACATTGAATGGAGATATTATAAGGGTCAAATAAATGAAAAATATTTCCCTACTTAGCAACAAACTAAAATAGTGATAAAATTATTTAGCATAATGTAAAATGAAGGATAGGGTGTTTCGTAGTATGATGTTGAGTCGTAATGACTAGTAAGGTATTCTATAGATTACATACATGATTCGGAAAATACAATTTTTAATTTTATTAATATAATTAAGACATGTATCAAAAGACAACTTGCTTATGAAACATTTCATTCTTATGACATGAAAAAATTAAATTCTATCAATGTTTTGAAGGATTTATCTATAAAATATATGTTAAATGGATATAAATGAAATAATAGATCTTTTGATAACAATGAAATAGTTATATCATCAAAGATGAATTAAGGGACATGAAATTCCCATTTTTAAATTTTATGGAAATAACTATCCTAGGAAATACTCGAACAGAATGGGAGTTTTTTATATCTGTAGAATAACTGGATAATGAGATAATGTATTCAATTTTATGAAAAAAATAAATTATTTTCAATGATTCAACTGAAATGAATTGGATGAATATTTAAAATAATTCCATAAGCAATAGTGTATTGGCCTAATGTTTTTCAATGGAAATTCCCATCTAATAAAGATTTCATAAAACAAAAAAACATAACATAATGAAAAACTATGTTCCAAGTGACTTTTAAATATATTTTAGTCACTTATGTGTATAGAATTTCGAAAATATAACATACACAGTGGCAATCAATAGGTTATTTGGAGCCTGGTAAGAAAAAAACATTTTGGTGAATAGTAACCTACCCTATTAAATCGTAACATAAAATTATGAATAGTGATATACACTAATGAATATTAACCATACCTATTAAATTATATAAATATTATTCAAGTTGAGTGTTTGATATACAAATACATTTGAATGAGTAAATGAATGTTATAAAACATGTTTTGATAATAAATTGCGAATTTAATTACATATTTAAATAATGTTGTGTTGAAAACAATTTTTTAACAATGGAATTAATTTTTTGATTCTACACGTCGATTAATGGTTAGGGTGAATTTTTGTGATTTTTCAGAAATAGTTGAATTATGGAAGAATAGTAAAAATATGATAATTTACAATAAATGCTAAATAATGGAATTATTCAGTCATTGATGATGTTTTATTGATATAAGATCAATTAGTTCAATATCACATGATAAAATTACAATTAGTGGTCAATTTATATTCACAATTCCATTTCTCATGGAGAAATAATAAATTAATGAATTTTATATTGAGAAATCTCGTCTCTCCTTTACTATAATAACCCACCTTTCTTCCCTCATCTCTTCACCTCTATCAAGCCTAGCGACATTCCAATATTCTTCTAAAATCTCTCCCTTTGGTCCTCCAACACATTAAAACGCTCCCAATATTTTGAAAATTCCAAAACCTCTCACCTTAAGAGTTTCTCAAAGGAGGAAGTCTCAAGAGGTAAATTCCTCTTTCCTATTCCAACATTTCTTTTAAGTTCTTTTATTTTGGTAATATTTCCTCAACTCCCATCACACAAATAGTATGATAAATCCAGTAAAATACATATAATGGAATATTTTCCTATTAATGGTATATTTTATTGACAAATCTCATTTCCACAGCTATTATTTTAATCAAATGAAAGCACCATTTGAGATGTGAAAATTTATCACATTTAAGGACAACAATTTATCCATTTCTATTATAATCATTTATTCTGGCCATGAAACTATTTTTATTATGTTTGAACCATATTATTACATATGTAATATTTCATATTATTTTTTATTTAATCGTTTTGTACAAATGGTATTAATTTATAAAGCCAAAACATGTTCTTTGTAATCAAACACACCGATTAACAAAAACAGTTGTCACCATGGTTTTGTATAATAATTTGACATCAATATAAGTATCCAAATAAAATTTTAAACCATGTAATCCCATGGATGAAAAATAATATAATATATATTCATTTACAGACAACCACTTCCATCTTTCATGTTTATTCGAACATGAATTTAAGTGAACTGATCCTTTAAACCGAAGTAAAAAAACGATCCCAAACAATGAAATTTAACCTTATAAATAATAAAGTAGGCCATGAATGAACTATAAAGGGTTTTAATACTAAATAACATATATAATAGGTTCCATAATTATTAATCAATAGGCCTAATGTTTTATTTAGGTCATTTATAACATGTTGGAAACACTAACAGATTTATGGTAAGAGATCCTCTCCATTTCTCTCCTAACAAAGCTTTTCTTCTATGAAATGATATTTATGTGTAATCCCAAATGATGGGGTATGTTTCAATCCTACCCATACTTCCCTAATGGTTAATAATTGATGATATTCCCCTTAACTCTATCATTATGTCCTCTCAATTACACCTGATAAAATGCCGATAATCCATAACGAATTCTACCTGAACATCATTTATTCCTTCAGGGGTTTCTATCATTATTTTTACCAAATTTTAGTTTTCATATTCCTATGTAAAACTTATAAATTCTGTTTTTTCCCCGAAATCAGGTTCCAAGTACCATCTCTCATCCTCCTTCAGGGATGTACATTCATTTATCTGAATCCTTCATCGATACTTCCCAATAAGCACACATGTTTTAATGGAACTTCCAAACTTTTTACCCAATTTCAAGTTCAATATATCATATATTATAAAAAAAACATTTTATTTATAAATAATTAATTTATTATGGAAAAATTCTCTGTCATGACCCATCCTCAGGGCACGTTCCGTGACTACCCCAAGCCTGCCATCCATAGGGTAGGGCTAGCCACTAGCACCAAAGGCGTAAATCCCAATAAAAGGGAAGTCATTGAATTTATAAAGCAAAAAAACACCACAGAGTACACAAGATAAAGTAAACAATAACTAAATTGAGTACAAAAGTAAGTGCTGGAATGTAAATGGGCCAGAATACAAACCTAACTGTAATTAATGTACAACTGAAAGAAAGTACTGCAATAGAAATGTAAAGCAGCAACACGGAGCCGTAGACTGGAATTCCCACCTGATTGGTGGGTACAGATAGTCTCCTCAGCTCCTCAGGTCCGGTCGTCTGCTCTGCGTACGTCCCGTCCAGTGATCCTACTCCAGGTATCGTCCAGCTCCATGGGCCTCCACCTCGATCAGCGATATCCATCATCTGTATCCAACACAATGTAATGCGGGCATAAACTGTGCATGGGTGAGTATACTATACTCATTAGGGACCCCGAGACTCCCAATGGTCTCCCAAAATCCACGAAGGACAAACCAAAATGGAAAGATACAAACACGAAGTAACAACCAACTCTACTTAGGTATATTCCCATACATATACCTAAGTCACCAATTCCAGTTCATCTCCAACTCACAAACACAAGTTCAACCCAGTCCACACAGGAATGTACAACCCAATCCACACAAGAAAGCACATCCTAATCCACACAGGATAGCATGTCAATAATATCGAAGATAATGATTGAAAGTCAAGAATCAGCTCACACTACTTTACGAATCACTAAGAGGGGTGGAGATGATTGAGGTATCCTCTAAATCATCTCCTCTGCCGAACCCACGTAGGATCCAAGTATAGATGTCCTCGCTTCCAAAACCACATAGGATCCAAGTACAATAACTGTCGCTGCCAAACCCACGTAGGATCCAAGTATAGTGGTCATCGTTGCCAAACCCACAGAGGATCCAAGTACATTCATCATCGTTTTCGAACCTGTAGAGGATCCTAGTACAGTTGTCCTCACTGCCGAATTCACGTAGGATCCAATTACAGTCGTAATCATCTTCGCAGTCGCAGCCAGCTATAGGGTTCCCGCACACAGCCTGATCAATTCCAAAAGGGTCTACTCCAAGAGCCAAGAGATCGATACATTAACTGTCACGAAGTCCAGAGTTTATGTATCACAATGTTCCGTCTCATCAATAGGAACTCAACGCGATAGACGGCGCGTCATCGAATTCCCGGTCTGAGGGTTATTGGCTTTTTCGTCCTGGGGGGCCAGTTGGTTTTTATGTTAAAACCAACCCGACCGTACTCCAGTTGTTTCCAAACCTCGAGCGGAGTAAACCAAATGAACCGTCTCCCTATGCGGAATCCAACAATGTCGATGGAACATCAATCAAACGTCCGGAGCTCAAGTTATTAGCGTTTCCGCTCCGAGGGCCCGATTGGTTTTGTGTTTGAACCAACCATGCCATACCCAATTTTATCCGAAACCTTATGTGTAATATAACGAAAGGACCTTCTCGATCCAAGGATCCCAACACAACTGACAGTGCATTCATCAAAGGTTCGTAGCCCCTATTATGGGAATTTGAACAGAACTGTCAGAAAGTAGGGTGTTTGGGCCCAGTCCGACCTGGCCCAATACCCCCTGGGTTGGCCAGAACTAGGCCGAACCGACCCGGGTCCGGGTCCAGACCAACTGGGCGCCGCCCGGCCCGACCGGCGCTGCCAGGCCCCACCAGCGCGGGCCGACCCAGCCTGCGCGGCGCAGCCCGGCGTGGGCGGTCCGACCTGGTGCGGACGCCCGTGTGCTGAGCAGACAAAGAAGGGGGAGGCGCCGCCCCACTGTTTTCCTGAAACGACAGACCAGTGGGGTCCTCCCTAGGTGGCTACCGGGGGTTTCAAACCCACTATCAACTTTGAAATGGCTGACCATTACGGTTGGTCGGTTGTGCCATGCAGGACCCATGGGGGGTCCCACCTACTTGAGTGTCGGCGGACGGGATGACAGCTGCCTTCTGCTGCTCCGCCGTGGCCAAAAGCCACGGCCCCTATCCGACCGGTGTGGCGCGACGGTGTCTCTCCTCTCCTATGTGGCCCACTCCTGGATGCGGCTTCCTTTTTCCTGACAGGCGTGGTGGGACGGTGCCATGCTCCTCCACCGCGGCCCTCTCAGGTCGCGGTCCTCTATGTCCTCACGCGGTGAAATGGCACAGCGTCGCCTCTGTTCCAAGCCACAACGATGATCAACAACAATAGTGGAGGAGGATCAGCCGTGTTTGTGTGGTCTGATCTCCTCCAATGATATCGATAGCAAGTGGTGAAATAAATTCACGAAAAATGTTAAATAATTCTTGAATGATGAAAGGACTCCTACATAAATAACGATGAAAAAAATCAGCATCGCGATTGACGACGTCTGCATACGTCCAAGGAGGGGATGATGTCTCACACCGGATGCAGATAGGAGAATGAATGGCACATCAGTCTCTTCTTGCAGTGACGACGTTCTTCGAAGAATTGTGTTGTTTTTTTCGGGAGGTTGAAGCTCTTCAAAAGAACAACAGAAGAGCTATATTCTTTTCTTCGCACAACAAAATCCAAACAAAAAAAGGCTTTTCCATATTTTATTTACTTATGTCAACATTTCAAAACATAAAAAACTTAAACTCACAAAATTAATTTGTCTTGAATAGACTAATTAATTGGATGTCGTGTTGGAGAAATTTATTGAGGGGTTAGAGGAGTTTAAAGAATTTGAAGGGGTGGGGATTGTGTGGGCCCCACTTCACAGATATCCTAACAAGAGAAGTTAGGATTTAGTGAGACCAACCCAAACTTCAACACATAGATTATAATTACATAGAGTAGAAATAATATTATAACACATATTTTATTTCCCTCTTCAATTAAACCACATTTTTTAAACAACACCTCCCGAGCAAACGCAACTCTAGTAAAAGTCATCTTAAGAAATTACTAGAGCTGCGATTTCATCGCTGCCCCCAGATTTTGATTCTGAGAACCTACTCAAAAGTTATAAAAACGCGTTCATTCGTTCACTGAACGTACACGGGCCTAACTTTGGAAATTGATTTCGGGCACACCGGGCCTCAGAACCAGGCACCATCCGAAACAACCTACTCGTAGAATCCCAAAGAAAGCATCTGGTGGGACAATATAAAATCAGGGATTTGTGAATGTATTTCAAAATGACTGGTATTTCAGCAAGTGAAGGCTAAGTGAAAAAAGGATGAGGGTATTATTCATCCACTACCCATTCCAGCAATGAAGTGTGAGAACATTACCAAGGACATTGTCACTGGACTATCAAGGACATCCAGAGGAAATAAGACTTTATGGGTCCTTGTGGATATTCTTACGAATAAATATCACATTATTGTAGTTTGAGAGGACTTCTCATTATATCATCTTTCACAATTTATATAACTGAATTGGAATGGATGCATGGAGTGGCACTATATATTATGTTCGATCATGATCCAATAATCACCTCAATGTTCTAGAAAAGTCTCGAACATGCTCTAAGAACTAACTAATCATATGTATGACCAATCATCCTCAAACTAATGTCCAATATATGAAAACTATTAGGACACTAGAAGAAATGTTGAGAGCGTGTTCTATGGTATTCAATGTATTATTGTACCAACATCTTCAACTTGTTTAATTCTCATATAATAATAGTTTCCACTCAAGAATCTAAATGGAATTATATTAAGACCTTAATGGGAAAAGGGGAAGAACACCAACGTTTTGGGATGATTTCTATGAGTGTAAGATTCTAAGACATGAAATGGTCAATGAAACGGTGGAGAAGGTTAAAGCCATTCAGCAGCATATCAAGGCATCCAAAAGTCGACATAGGAGTTATGCATATTACCATTGATGATACCTTCAGTTAAATGTTGGAGACATGGTATTTCTATTAATATATCTGTGGAATAAGATCATGAGTTACGGATATAAAGTTAAGTTAAGTCCCAGATACATCGGCCCCTTTGAGATCCTTGATCCAGTCGGAGTTGGGGACTATTAACTGGCACATCCACCAAACATGTCAATAGTACATGATGTCTTTCATGTATCTCTGTTATGTATGTATATACAAGACCCATCGCATGTACTCTCTTCAGAGGTTGTACAAATGAATGATGATATTTCCTATGATAAGCATCAGTGAAGATCTTGGATAATTAAGACAAAGTTCTACGTAACAAGACAACTCATCTGGTCAAGGTACGTTGCTGAAACCATAAGCCTGAAGAGGAAACATGGGAACTACAGGAAGAAATTAAGGGAATGTACCCAAACTTATTTTTCTCTTAAAATGTAATATGAAATTTCAAGGTGAAATTTAATATTAGGGTAAGAATGCAACGACCCAATGTTTTTCAAAGGAAATTCACTTCTTATAATGATTCCATAAAATCATTTGAAAACACGACATAATGAAATACTATGTGATATGTGTGACTTTTAAACAAACATTCGTCAATTTTCTTTATAGAATTTCCGAAATCCAATATACACGGTGGAAATCAATATGTTATTTGGAGCATGATAAGAAAAACATAATTTTAGTGAATAGTAACCTACCACAATGAATAGTAACATACCCTTATGAATATTGATATACAATAATGGAGAATAATTTTACATATTCTAGTATATGAATCTTATTCTAGTTGAATATATGATATACCTACACTTTATAATGAGTAAATGAATATTCTAAAATTGGTTTTAGAATTAAATATGATTTTAATTTAAAATTAAAATAATCATAATTTGAAAACTACTTTTGAACAGTGGACTTAATTTTTGGATTTTACGCATTGATATATGGTTAGGGTGAATTTGTTTTGATTTTTCTATAATACTTGATTTTTTGATAAATAGTAAAAATACGAAAATTTTCAATAAATTCTAAATAATGGATTTATTGAGTCATTGATGATGTTCTGCTGATGTAAGACCAATATTTTTGGATCACATGATAAAATTACTATAATTGGTCATCAAAGACTCACAAATCATTATCATGTGGAGAAATAATAATTTAAGGAATTTTATATTGAGAAATTCCCTCTCTCCTCCACAATAAAAACCACCCTTCAGTCCCTCTTCTCTTAAACTCTCCCAACCTTGTGAATTTCCAATAGTCTTCCCAAATCCCTCCCCAAGGTCCTCCCCCATGTTAAAAATCTCTCAACCTCTTCAAAAAACCAAAACCTCTCCTCTTAAATGGTTTTAAAAGGAGAAATTCTTAAGAGGTAAAATCTATATTCCTATTACTTCATTTATTTTATGTTCTTTTCATTTTGTATTCTTTACTCACATCCCATAACCCAAATAGTTTGATAAATGCATTAACAAACATGTAGTGGAGTGTTTTAATACCAATGGTATATTTTATTGTCATCTCTCTATTCCACCACATTTATTGGAATGAAATGAAAGCACCATGGGAGATGTGCTAATTTATCACATTCAAGGACAATAGTTTATCAATTTCTATTATAATAATTAATGCTGGTCATGAAACCTTTTTTTTTATGGTTGAGAAATATTATTACCTATTTAATATATTATTTATTTGATTATATAATCCTTTTTTACAAATGGTTTTATTTAATAAAGCAAAATCATGTTCTTTAAACCAAACATGCTGATTAACAAAAATGGTTGTCACCATGGTTTAATATTATAATTCGACATAAATATAAATGACAAAGTTAAATTTAAAACCATGTAAACTCATGGATATTCACTAATAGAATATAACATCATTTCCGGACATCAAATTCAATCTATCATGTTTATTCATACCTAAATATAACTGAACTGATCTTTTAAAACCAAGGAAACAAACGAGCCTGAACAATGGAATTGAACCTTATAACTAATCCATAAGGTCTTTAATGAACTAAAATGGTTTTAATAAAACATTTAAAAAATTAATTGGTTCTGGAATTATGATTTAATAAGAAAATTATATTTATTCAGGTTATTAATAACATGTGGATAACAACAACTTATTTAAGGTATGGGATCCATTTCATTTCTCTCTTAATCAAGTTTGTCCTATATTCTATAATTTTTATGTGTAAAAATATTATGGGATATGATTCCAAACCTACCCCATACAACCGTAATGTTTTTATGTTATGTGAATCCCCTTATCTCTTTCATCATTCCCTCTTAGTTACACCTGATATCATGCCAATAAACCATAATAAAATTTACCATAACATACTTTATTCCTTTGAGGGGGTTTATCATAATTTTTAACCAAATTTATTTGACTTTTAATTGTATTTAAAATATATAAATAAAGTTTATATACTCCAAAATCATGTTCCAAGACCCATCTTTCATTCTCTTTCTAGGATATACATGCTTTTAAGTGAATCCCTCTTCGATACTTCCCAATAAGCACACTTGTTTTAAAGGATATTCCAAAATTTTTACCCAATTTATAGTGCAATATATCCTATGTTATAACCCACCAATGTATTTATAAAATAATTATTTTTATTATGAAAATATTCTTGGTCCAATTATATTTTTATATAAAAGATTTTCCTGTTTTTGATTTTAAAATCCTTATTGTATTTTCCTTAAAACCGCACAAAAATGTTTTAATGCTATTGTTTTAAAAAAACATTTATAATATATAGTCACTTATGTATGACACCACGTACCATTTTTTATGACTATTTTACCCTATTAAGGTCCATGTTTGTTCTAATAATTTTCTTTCAAGGACACCTTCATGAAATGCCCATTGGTTATGATTTATGTCATGATTGTGGTACCCCATTCATTCCATGGGTATCCTTTTCTTTATGTAAGGTTGATTATGATTGAGTATATATTTGGTAAGAATATTTATGTGGAAAAAGGTTTCATGAAAATATTGATATGGGTTCTCTTAGATAGTGCTCTTATTCATTGGGTAATGTTATGTCTCATGAGATTCTCTGTGTATCTGGATTGGCAGTCGCCCTTGACCCTTACTAAAATGGTAAATGGTATTGGACGTAATCCTTGACCCATACTAAATAAATTTCTTATAATTATCCTTCATTTTTGTGATTCCATTTTAATATTATTCCATTCTTATACTATATGATTTCATATGTTCCATGCTTTTGATATCTTTATGTCACGCCTCCTAACCCATATGCTTATATGTATCCTTGTGTACACTACCTTACTGCGATTTTAAACTCACCCCTTTGTTCATGTGTTCCCATTGGTACAATATGGAGATGTAGTGTCTCAAAAGAAGGTGGTATATCATTATGGTGATAAAAATAAGTGTATTTTCAGCCCCATGTTAAATGTTATTTTTACCTCGTATTCAATGAATCTAGACTTAATGATCCTTAGACTGTACTCTGATGTATAATTATGCTTAAAATCATGTAATGTTATATGTAAAAGTCTTGGGTAGCTATAAAAATGGGAATAAACTATATAATAGGATGAGGGTCGCTATTCAAGCTTGTTTTTTCTGCATGACAAAAGTAGACGTACACAATGATATAGTGGATTGTATGAAATTCCTATGTTCATATTTATCCAATGACTTATTTAATTCTTAATCATCACAATCTTTCTATATCTACACATTTTTTCATGGAAATTAAATATTTTGATTTTTATTTAAAAAGGGAGTTTCCAATAAAAACACCTACGGGAAGTCTCACTACAATAAAGACGAATTAGACAGTCCCCATTAAGGAATATAATTGTTAATTATTTTTAGACCCTCTCATCGTAGCCATGCCTAAATTTTTTAGAATCCTAAGTATGGATTGTCTAAATAAATAATTTTCAACACAATAATGAAATAAGTTGTAATTGGGATTTGTGAGGATGATATAGAATTGCATATCATTGGAGTAGAAGCTCCATCGTTTATTTATGATCTACATCAACCCACAGTATCTCTACTAAAGGAAAATCATGTTGATGAAGGGATACAAATATATAGTGTGAAGAATGTAATATAAAAATTTATGATGTACCGATTTTACTAAATTCACTGATGTATTTTCAGAGTAATTAAATTGAAATATACTAGAGTTTGAAGGTGAATTTATTATTGATTTAATTACTAATTCATTTCCAATATCAACGACTCCTTAATGAATGGACATTGTGGAATTACTATGGCTAAATAAATAACTAGATGATTTTACTAATATGGTATTTATTCAGCCTAGTGTGTCACCATGGGGATAACATATCCTATATGTAAATAATAAATATGAAACATTGAAGATCTTTATTTACTACTGAAAAATTATTACTATTAAAATAACGAACATGTATCATCATCGTAATTTTAATAATTTATTTATCAACTTCATTGTTTTTACTATTTTTTAAAGATTAACATTATTTCATCGTATCATTAAATGTGATTAAAGAAGGAATATATTCTAATGATTGATTTCTAGACCAGGTATATACATTATGAGTATATAATAATTGTTATTTTATTGACAAAATGCACCCTCAGATTTCATGGATCAAATTAGCAAGGAATTCAAGTAATATCATGATTATTTTGTTATATAATTCATTGATGAATTTACTATGTATTATAATATCTATGATGATCATTAGAGTTACTTTTTCAATATTCATTAAACTCAAATAAATATCATTTATTGGCAATACAATATTAAATTATGAAATCTCAATCGATCCTATAAAGTCATAAGTAATCCAACAAAGGCATACACCAATTAATATATTTGAGGTACATATTTTCATTATTTTATAAGATAACTCTCAGTATTTCATTTGAAATTGTTCCTGGTTGGATAAATCATTAACCAACTACACACTTGAATGGGTAATGTTTGTATGGAAAAAATAATGTTAATAATGTTTTTATGAATTGAAGAGAACATTAGTAAATGATCCGGTTTTTAATATACCATCTAGAAATGGTGGGTTTATTATATATACGGATGCATCAAAAAAGGTAGTGGGTATTTTGGATATGAAAATAGATATAGTTATTCTACATGAAACAAGAGATTTGAGGATTCATAAAGAATGTTTTCCAACTCCTGATCTTGATTTTCAATCGATAATATTTTCTATGAAGATATGGATATACTATCACTATAGTGATAATTGTGAGATATATATATATATCATAATAATTTTAATAATTGTTAATATGTAAATATCTCAACATGAGAGAGATAACATGTATTTAGTTACTAAATGTTTTTGATTTCTCAAAATACAATCACCTAGGAAAATAAAATAGGGTAGTAGATGTATTATAGTGTAAAGATCATGGATTTATAACCCAATTGAGGATTGATAAAGACATTATTTTTATGGATATATTTAAGGTAGATATGGGAATTATTAAGGAAGGTGAAACATCACTTTTTTTATAATTATTATGAATCTTTCTTTATTGGGAGTGACTAAAATCCATTAATTGAATGATTACAATTTCCAAAGAAGAAATATAGACATTAACACTGAATGATTAGAAGAATTCATTTATGTGGATGGAAACTATCATTTTGAACAAGAATATGTGTTCCATCAATACATTTTCATAATTGGGAACTATTATATGATTATCATTGTTCGAATTTCCATATACATGTAGGTGTAAAATGATGTATGGTGATATAAAGGAACTTATTTTGAGATATAATATTATGTGGGAAATTGATTAATATTTATTAATATGTGTTGTTTTTTAATATATGAAGGTTGAGAGATAGAATTCTATAGGATCCATTTTTCCTCTATAAATTATTTTGTGGAAGTGGGATGACATTACTATAGACTTCATCACGATATTTCCAAAGTCCCCTAGAAAGAATGATACAATATGAGTTATTTTTTATCACTATACTTAATGGAGTGATTTTTATGATTAAAGACAATTTTTTCTCTTGAGGTATTATAAGGACCCTATAGTAATGATTTTGTAATGAATTATTCTAATCCTTTATATATTATGTCTAATATATATCCCTATTATTGAAAAAATGATTCTTTAAAAACACATGGATACTGAGCTTCATTTATCTTATTCTTATCCCCTTTAAACTATTGATATATCTGAAAAGATTAGTCAAAAAATTTAAACATGATGATATACTTCTCACTTTATTATAAAGGTAAGTTGGATTAGTATTTACCTTTGGTATTGATTTCCTATAATAATAGTTTCCTTGTTTATATTCAAATGGTTCCACGAGAATAATTATATAGTAATTGATGTCATACCAAAACTTGTGGGGATGATATTGGTGAGAAGAAACATAGAAGTCATAAAATACTTATGTGACAAAGAAAATTTAAATGGCTATTTTAGATAATATTAATTCACGTTAATGTTGGAAAAAAATTTAGGCTGATACCCAAAAAAAGAATTTATAATATCAACTGGGAGATCAAGTTCTTATAAATGAATAGCCATGAAAGGGTGTCGTATGTTTCGATAGGAAAGGGAAACTACACCCCAGGTACATTAAACCATATGAAATTCAGGAATTATCTATAGATGCATATTATAAATTATAAAATATACCATGTCTCTCTAATGATCCAGATATGTTACACATATCATTATTAAAATGCACATTCCAGAATCATCATATTTGATCACCTATGATGAAATTGAATTGGCACTTTTTGTAATACTAAAAAGATATTATTGATATTATTAAAACAATAAATTATGTATTGATCAATTAGATGATGTGACTAGTAAAAGCTATTTAGGGAACCCTAAGAAAGAAAGATGAATTGTGAGATCCTGGGGTTGACATGAACAAGAAACAACAACAAATGTTTTGAATGAAATATTAAAAATATGTTTTAACGAAAAAAAATTCGAAGGGAAGAATATAACACCATATGAATTTATGAGTTTTATATTATTAAATAAATGCTGATTATTTGATATCATATGTGCTTTAGTGAAACATGATATATATTTAAATATTTTCACTTTGTAAGAATAGTAACTTACCCGTTATGAATATTAATGTGCCCATATAACCTCAATAATGAAATTATAAATAATATTCATGTATCTCAACTATTACTATATGATATACTTATAAAATGTTATATATTAAAAAAATTCATAAATGATTAATTAAGAGTTTGTAATTTTCTAAAATGAATGTTTTTATTTCGAATGATATAATAAATATTACAATTTAAACTAAAATTTATTTTAATAAAATATATTCTTAAATTAAATATTTGTTTTATTATAAAAATAATATAATTTAATGAGAGTATAATTATTTTTTCAAACTGCTGATAAATTCGATATAATATGAAAGTCAATATTTTTAAATTAAACGATTATTCTAATTAGGAATAATATTTTTCAATTTTAGAAAATTATTTTAATAAAATTGATATTATTTTTGAAATAAACTTTTCAATGGATGGTTATTCTGATTTTTTTGGATTTTTGTGAAATAATTGAATTTTTTGAATACTAAACAAAAATATTTTAGGGTATTTATCATTTCAATAAAAATAAATGAATCTTGATATCATTCATGATGTTAGAAAAAATTATATTTGATCTCAATGTATTTAGATTTTTTATATAGTAGAATGAATTAATACTATAGATTTTCCTGATCCAAAATAATATAAACAATGAATATTATAATAAAAAACACCCTCTACTATACTATAAATAACACATATCAAAACCAATTATCCTTCCCAATTCTATGTATTTGTGATAATCTAAATTCATACCAATTACCTTTCCAATATATATCACCACCTCCATGAATTTTGGTCTTACCAAACATTCAAATCCATGTTCCTTAAAGAGGTTCCCAAGGAGATGATATTCAAAACGTAAAATATTCCTTCATTATACAATAATTTCATTTATACTATAATTCTATCCCAACCACCCCAATTTAATATTTCATGGTAATTATGGTATAATATATATACTATAATTTTTTTGAGTTATTTGAATACTAATTATTAAATTTATCCCCAATCCATTTAATTCTAAAAATGAATATATTATCTATGAGGTGTGGATTCCCCACCATATTGGATGAAGAGTTGTTTTACATTACCTCTTTCATGGAGGGTCATAAAACCATTTTTAATGTTAAAATAGGTCATTATATTTGTATTAAAAAAAATTTGTTCTGGAATAAGAATATAGACATAATATTATATAAAATGATACTAGTACATAATTATTATAAAAAATGACAAAATAAAGTAATAATTTTTTATTAATGATTTATCTAATGAATCATACTCATACAATATCACTGAATGATATTTGAAGACTATTTAAAATTATAAAATTTTCGTAATATATTTTGATTCATCTTCAAGAGTAATTCATCTATTATAAAAAAAATCACACAATTATTCTCAATGTAACCTACTAGAAAACCATTATACAAACACTCCAATAATAAAAAAATTAAATAAAATACATCCTTAAAAAATAACATAGTAAAATTATAATAAATATATTATAAGTTGAGTAGGTTTTTAATATTCTAATTAATTATTCTAATTTTATAATCTAGGATGCTTTGTGTAAGTGGAAATCTCTTTCGGGCCAATCATAATTGAATACTTCTCAATATCAATTTCATGGGGAATTACATAACTTGGTGCAACTAATCATTTATAATTGGTTTATCTAATATCCTTTTTATATCCTTTTACATTATAAATTATATTAATCAAATATTAAAATATTTCTTGAATCATGGCTATTATTATTTTTTATCATGTATAGAATTTATTTATTTTATTTATATTGAATTTTTATTAAGTGGTAAATATTGTTAAATCCTTATTATTTAATTAATATAGATCATCAATGAAAAATAATATTTATTTATTGAATTAAATCTACCATTTTTAAATTTTAGGAATACATTGTACATGTATACTTGGATGGGGGAAAGTTATATGTAGTATCTTGATGAAAATAATGGTTTCCTAAGAAAAAATAGTTGGTGGAAAACCATTCACATTTGTTCCTATGAAGAATAATATGAGTTTCTATAATTATAAAAGAAACTCCTTGTGAAATGTCTTTATCCTAGTTATTCAATTTCCAAACCAATGACATCAAATTATTATTACATCCCATCGTTCAGTATTTTTTAATTACTATCCAATTTAATTTAATTATTACAACATCAATGGATGCATTATCATTCCCATTTTACTGATTAAATGGCTTGTTTTATTTTTTATTTATACCCTATTTGGTTTTCATTAATTATCATTTGTTCATGTTTCTTCATTATGTAACCCTTACTAATCATTTGATCACATTATTTTATGTTTTCCCTTCACATGTTTTTGAAGATGAAATATTTTGATAAGTTTTTTAGAAGAAGTATATTTCCATTTATTATGTTTTAGGTTAAATTACCAATGTAATAAAGCAATCATTTTTGTATATACTTCTTCAAGTATAAAAAACTAATATATCAATGGTAATTTTATTTTATGAATGCATTTATTTGTAATAAAATAACCACACACAATGGGAAATGGTGTCAGTTTTGTTACAAATATGATAATTTGGAACATTTTTATCACGAACCAAATCCTATGAGAGTTTAAAACAGTGAACCAAAAAGTGTGATACCAATATTACATATATATTATAAGGATAATTCATTGGATATATATATAGGAATAAATGATTAAGGTGTTAGAACTATAAAAAATGTAGGGAACCTAGGATAACTATATTATTTTTATCCCATCTTGACAATAAAATATTAGGAGATGATTTAGTTATTGAAACTTTTCTTTTAGTTATGCAAAATGTGCTAAATCAGTTAAAAAGGAATAATATGTGAGAGTTAGTTGATAGAATCTTTTCTTGAACTATTATGGGACCGAAATGGGTGTTCAGAAAACAATTCTACTCATTGATTAGTTATAGTAAAAAGATACACATTAGTTGCAAAGGGATATAATCAAAATGATGAAAAATAATACGGAGAGTCATTTTCACTTCTAGCTATATTATATAAAATTATAATAGAATTTGAATATAAGTAATAAATTAATTTTATATTATATAATAAGGATGTTAAATTAAAAAAAATTAATTTTATTTTTACTAGACGATGTTTATATTGATGATCCCATTGTATTGAAGACCCTCAATATCAAAATTATTTGTTCAACCATACTAACTTTTTTTATAGAAATAAAAAAGAAAAAATAAAATTTCATGATAGAGAAATATAATTATTTTTATCCATTGGATTTTAGGAATGAATGCATGATCTAATATTATTTACAAAAAACCTATCCTCTAATGTATTTTTTAGAAATATATGATGATAGTGATGTTTTTATCCAATAAATAATAAATTATGTAATGATTTTTCTAAAAATAGGAACAATAAATTAGAAATGAGTATAATGGGTGATAAAAACTATTTTCATGGATTTAATAGTTACAAAAAATTATTTTTATAAATTTTTTTAACTAATGAAAATAAATACTTTATTTACATAAGATATTTTGACATGAAAATAATAAGAACTATTGAACTATTATGAGGTAAAATATTAAACATGGTATAGATGATTCTAGAAAAACTATTAAAAAACTATTTTATTATGGAATCATTGGGTGTTTATATTATATAACATTATATAGACCATAAATTATGTTTTTAGTATATCTTTTTTCATCTTTTAAATCCAATTTAAATGATTTTAATTTAAATTATACCAAATTAATTTTAAGGTATTCACATAGAACTATATTTAATACTTCTTTAATTCCAAATACAGTTGATTAAAAAAAAATTAAACATTGTTATTGATATTCATGGTGGAAAAGTAGATATGAAAATCACCTAAATAACCTTACATTATCTTAGTAAATATCAAGAAGCCTTTTCATGTAAGAAACAATACCTAGTAGCATTATCATCTATGTAAGAAGAAAATATTGGAGCAGGATCCTATTATGAACAAGTCAATTAAATAAAACAGACAATAATGTATATGGGATTCAGTTTTAATTGTGATCTAGTCCAATGTGATTACACTAGATCTATCAAAATTTCAACGAATCATATTAACCATTCTATAATAATGTTAATTCGTCCGAGGGAACATTTATTGCGAAATCAAAAACATAAAGGATACTTGTCTTTATAATTTTTGTGTTCAATTAGTCCAATAGAATGTATTTTTACAAAAACATTTCCATTGACATATTTTGTTTTATAAAATCATAATTTTTAGAATTTATTTTTACAAGATTTTATCTTATCTAATATCATAGTTTTGTAGTGGGAATAATAGTTTATTTAATTAAGTGTTTTTTGAGTTCCTTGATAAGTATTTCATTATTTAGTCAAATACAAATTGTATACAAAACATAATATTTGTAATAATTACTCTACACATAATTCTATGTGAACTATATTTCATTAGATAAAAATAGATTTTCATTTATACACACAAATCTAATGAAAAAATTTTAACAATCATTTCAATACTACCAAATACTCTCTAAAATAACTGTCTAATCCTCCAAACAACATTGATATCAAAAAATAAACAATATTTTAAATATCACTTCCTTAAGAAAAATAAAAAACTTAAGGAAAAATGGAATTTTTTTAGTGGAAAAAGTAAATATTTTACTTTTTTAGACATAAATGAAATATTTCTGAAGGAGGTCATAAATTGTGAAGGATGTGAGTTCATTATTGATGAAATATAGAATTGTTGTTTCTTCAGATAATTTTATGAGTTTTATGAATACATTTTTCCCATTATAGTGATAATCAATTATATATTTTTATGATAGGGAATTGTGAAATGTATTTTGAGACCTCTTGAAGCAATTGATGTAATATTTAAATGACCTCATATAATAATAATTGTAATCAATACTTATTTGTAACTGTATATGATGTGAGACCACCAAAAATTATGATTTTATTCTTTGTCTTTACAGACACTAAAAAATCCTATGAATGAGTTAGACCCTAATGGAAATGACTAGAAAAATTTTAATCACTCTACAATCGAACAAAAAAATGGTAATTAAGAAAATGTCATGTTTTATGATGATAATTTAATGTATTTATTAATGATCGATAATATTAAAAATCTAGAAAAATAAGTGATGATATATTTATTAATTTTTAAAAATATGTCAATATTTTTTTAACATTTTACAAGGTTGTTAACTATATAATTTTATAAATTTCATGACTATTTAGATAATAGTACTCAAAATCATTATCATGGAATGATGATGTTGAGTTATAATATCCTAAGGAAATGTAGTTTTTGTGGGAATAAATCTTTTAAATTATGATATATATAAATAAATATATATATATATATATGTTTTTAACATGATATTGAAGTAGATTCTGCTCTATCTGAGGATGATTCATCAAAAATGGAAATTTCATGTGTTGTTCAGAATAATGATGTTATACTAATTTCTATAGAAAGACCAATACAAGATATTAATATTGATGAATTTTATTGATAGAAATTATTTTTGGGATAAATGTATGAGTATGGTTTGTTCATAAATTTATAAAAGGAACTTATTCAAATTTTATATCACATTTTACCTCTCGTAGCCTATTGTTACAACTACTTCTATAGTTAGAGAGATTTTACTATTGTCTATTGCATGCTCAGTGAATATTCGTAAAGGCTGATATCAACTATTTCATGTGTGATACCACTTATTGAAATATCTCCTTCTATGAAGTTCATTAGATGATATATAATATAATTTTCTTACATTTTCAGATAAAATGTTTCATGTGGACAAAAACAAGAAAAATTTAATATGGATCAGATGGTTTTAAACATTAGATCCTTATAGGTATTTGTGAAATTTCCCAAGTAGAAGAGAGACCCACTTTAGATGTGAATATTTTTGGATAAGATGTTAGGATTATAATACTACATCATGATACAACTTCTTTTATTCTCCCACAATAAAAAATTTCATTAATTTTAATAGTAGAGAAATATAATTCTATGTGAGAGGTTGTAAAAGCTACCCAAAATTGTTGTTTTAATTAGAATACTAAAATATTTAAATTTTTGAGTCTATAAGTGAAATTTGGACACTATGAGAATTTAGTTTCTAAAAATAAATTCAATGTTGTAAATTTTTTAGTTCATTTATTAGCAAAATTGAATTTAATAAAAAACTATAGGGAAGACACAAATTAGGGGGTTGTTCTTTAAATATTACAAGGAGATTATATAGAAATAGAAATAATTATTTCTTCTATTTATACAACACAGTGATATCTTTTCTCTAAGGAAATATATAAATATCATCAATGAGATGGTATTTGTATTGTTAAGTGTTTCCATTATTTTACAAGAAGTTATATTGTATCAATAAATCAATATCATTTGGATGTAAGATCTATGTCAAAAAAATGTACATGTTGTTGGTGTTTAATTAGATTATGTACAAAAGGATGTATGATTAATAATTACTGGTTTGAGAAGAATAGATGGTAACTAAGAATATATATATGAGGTTTTATTAAATCAATTTTGTGATCTTCATCTATTGGTTGTATATAGTTTAACGTAAGAATATAACAAAGAAAAAGTCAATGAAGATGAAAATTCTATTATTGAACTTATTAAATGACAATGTTCCATAAAATTGAATTATTTTATTTATGATGATCACAGATTTATATTATTATATAACAAATTTGATGTTTGGAAAGGTTCTGATGTAGGTAGTTACATGAAGTGAGATGTTCATAATTTAATTGGATGATTTTATAATTGGGTTTGGAATTGATTCACAACTCTACTAGATTAATATTTTAATTAAAATGGTGAGAAGAATCTATTCATATACAAAATAACTTTATAAAATCCCATGGATTATTCTACCTAGACATCATATTATCATTAACCATTACTCAAGCTCTTAAGGAGTTATAGTGGTAAATGAACCTATTAATGTTTATATGAGTGAAATATATTGTTTTATTAATAAATATATTTTCCTTTCTTACCAATATTTTATCCTATCATTTCTACATAATGATAATTTATATACGGTGAGATCTCATTAATCCATTAAATTCAACCGATCTACATCTATAATGATCTCAATAATTGATCGAGATGGACATTTAGAATCATTACTAACATTTGGTTATGTTTTTGGAAGGATGGATGCTGATAAATTTTATACCTCCCCATATCAATCCAGAAAACCTCTTTCATTCAAAAAACAACTCTACATATCAGGTCAAATTATAGATATGATATAGATTTTTTAATTCTGTTCCTAGTTGAATATGCATTTTAAAAACATTTTAATCAATATCTGAGAATATATTTGAATTTTAACATGCTCATTTTATATGTTTTTAATGATTTTTAAATGTTATTAGGTATTATTAATAATTTTTGATGAGTCATTAAATAGATATTGAAAATACTTTTATACTCTATTTATAGGGATTATTTGATATTCTTGATTTATGTTTCACTTTCTGTAATTATTTTATTATATTTTCTGCTTAATTATTTTTACTAAGACTTCCGAAAATATTATAATCATGACTATTAGAAGTAACAACATACAATTGTTTGTGTGCAATATTGATTATATTATTCAATCATTTTTATAATTATTTTTATATCATAAAAAATGGGGGAATAAAAATGAGAATACAATATTATAAATATTTATAATAGGGGGGAACAAAGAGAAGAATAAAAACAATTAATTTTTAAAAAATCTTGTTTAGATTATTGATCCTTAAAATTGTGTATATTGTTTGATTGACTTATATTTGTTCATCATATATATGTTATTATGTGTTATGATGAATAGAAAAATCCCTCGTTTAATTTTATTGACTTAATTTAAATGTATTATATGATATTTTTATTATAATGAATTTATATTATACTAATATTACTAGTTTATCTTTCATTGAGAAAAAATTTATATATATGGAACTGTATTATATACTATAATAATATGTTTTTCCAGAGATTTTCATCTATTTAATAAGAATTAGAAAACTATGTGTTGAATGTTTATCTTACTATGTAATATATTTTCAAACGATTAGAATTAATGAAATACCATGTGTTAAAATTCATATATTTTAGATAGAGTGTAATTATAAGATATATTAATAAAACATACGGTATTATAAAAGTATTTTTTTATCTAAAAAAGAATCTCAAGATACTATATGAGAATAACAGTACTATAAGATGAATTTCAAATGGATAATTAAATGTTATGCATAATGCCATGATTAATTTTGTAATCACATGATAATAATACAAATTGTTTTTAGTATATCAGAAATGGTATTAACAAATTATGTAATGTTAAATTTGTTTAAATTATTGTTCTTATAAAAATGAATGATCCAAATAAGAAGATATGTGACATCATCCCAACTAAAGATTATTATATATTTGGAAGAAATGGACACATAATATTAAGATGTGTCTTATCAAATATTCAGTGGATTATCCTTTGACCATATTTATTTTCATACAAACATAATATAAATATCATAGAAATTGTAAAAAATGATGAGTTTCCTACTATACGTTAAACACACACTAAATGGAAAAAAGGAACATGTATATTTGAATTTTTAATTAATAATGACTTCAAATTTACACGATGAAATAAAAAAAATTTATGTTGTTATTTCAATTTTATCGGTGTAATTGATGATTTTATGATATCAATCCTAGAAGTTTTTCATCTTCAAATGATTTGTGTTTATCTATTTTATGTTACTTCATTCAACTGTTTGCTGAAATGTTTCTTAAAAATTTTATTCATATCATTTTTTATACACATTGAATGTGAGTGTGTTAATGTTATTGATAGGTCGTGTAAAGGATGTGAATGCGTGAATGATCTCAATAATTTTTTAAAATTAAAATTATCATGTAATTAGTTTGTATCTCCTGTAAAAATATAATTTATAGTGAAAATCCCAAAACACATGTTACATATTTTGATGTAGTGGACTATGGGTATTTTGTTCCCAAAAACACAATATATCATCTGTGTTCAATATCGTTCCACTATGATTTTATATTTATGATTCCAAATTTCTTTATATAAAAATATTTTATCTCTTATGCATCTTATAATGTGGTTCAAAGAAAATAATATTTTAGGAACTCAATTGAAGACCTTCTTAATTTTTAGCTAGTCATTCAATGGGATGAAATTCTTTTCAATGGATGAAGTAGGATGTAATGATCAAGTTCATCTTAGGGAACTAAGATTGAGGTGAAATATTTTATTTCATATAATTCATTCTTTGTTTCCAATAAAAAAATATATATTAGGTTAACATGCCAGATATAATTGTACACCATTTGTGGTGTCTTACTATGTTTATCATACTGCAGTTTTGGGACACCAATACAATGTGAAGATGAAAAAAATCATGTCTGCAGGGTTAGGCCCATTTATTATTACGCAATTACATGAGATCTATGCATAACTAGACTATATTTGAGATTAGGATAATAATTGGGATTTCCTATGGTATTTTTTATTTTAGTTTTTTATTATTTATGTATTTCCAACCGTATTTTTTATTAGTTTATATTTAAGCATCACATGGTTATCAATGGATGTATTTGTTGTCTATTTTTTTCATAAATTACAAAAATACATTGCAATAGTATTTATTTTTTTCTCTATTTTGATATTTATATGGATTTTATGGTCTCCCCACTATACTATCATTATACCATTGCTACTATATATACGCCTTTTGTATATACAGAGGCACGTTTATGTCCATGTGGTGACTGGATCATCCAATAATTATATAATGAACTAGTTCACAAATGATATATAATGGTCCCAAATATTTTCATTTCATTTTTATTATTATTTTGGGTTGGTATATATGAGACAATAAATGTATGTTCAATTGATAAATATATCATTTTTAGGAATGTTCAATCCATGATTCTACGAATGGTATTGTTGCTAGGGATGTGATTGTTGTAAATTTTTTTCATAAATTCATTTGATAATTATTTCACAATCAGTGATTAAATTAATATTTGATTCATAATATTATATTATATTTTTTGTATTTTCCTATGGCTTGGTATGGAAATATGGTATTTTTACAGGAATCATTATAGCTAGATAGGGATTAACAGGCCATTCATCTTCCATGTCATGTAGACTGCATTGCTTGGAATGTTTGATATGTGTTGGATGTGTGATGTGTAAATTATCATAATGTCTATATGTATACATTGATAATGTGATTATTTATCATTATTTGTTATCACCATTATATATGACTGGTTATTAATGTATTTGTATCTAACAAAATATTGATTTACCGTATAGCTTCATCGTAAAACCATTGCAAACCAAGACCCCATTTTTTGAGCCATGTACCATGGGTTTTATGTGATTAAACAATATTGGTTCTGATTAGATTGTTTAAAAAACACTTTATAAGTTTTGTTTCGATTAAAAACATGGATGGGTAACCAATATAATCCAACAATCTTATATGAAAGTATAGTATTCAGAAATAAAAAAATGAATGTACCTATTTGTATGACAATTATATCAAAAAAAGGAAAATACTATTAATAATTGGGAATGATAATGAATCTAACTATACCATTATATGTTCTAACATTATATCCTTAAACTAAATGGATTCACTTATAAAGGATAATAACAATATAACCCTGGGGTGATGAAATGAATGACTAAATTCATAATGAAAAATTACACTCGTATATGTAGGTTGTGGCATGTGTCTTATATGATAAACACACCACATGTATGGTCAATATTTTGTAAATCAACTATTATCATTTTTTCTTTATATGGACAATGTTTTGAATGATGAGAAATTATAAAGTTATCTTTTTATTTTTATTAGATGGTCCATAACCCAATAGGGGATGTCATTATGCAATGTGGGTTAGTAAATTATATTTTCCATAAACACTTCTATGGGATAAATATAAATTTATAGTGTTATCTTACAAAATTGGCACATTTTAATTAATAAATGTGTGTTATATTCATTTATAATGTACTTACCTAAGGAGATAGTTAATTGAAATTCTAAATAAAACCTATATAGGATATACCTATGTTTCATGGAATTGGAATTTATTTTATCTAAGAACATTTTCGAGAACATTGAGTATAAATAAATTATATAAAAATAAATTATATGATAAATTTCTTTAGTTTTGAAATAAATTATTTCAAATATGTAATTCATGAATGGATTATTGATATTAATTGACTATTTTTTCTTATGTAATTTTCAAGATAATGTAATAATTGTGTTTTATATTCCTAACTGGTACATGTAATTTTTTAAATTATAGAACTACTATTATTATGATTAAATTTAAACAAATGAAAATGGATTAAAGGAAACCATAATGTATCATCCTTAGTTTTAACACTTCAGTAAGGGGTTCATTAAATGTTTCCATCATATATTCCTTGATCATGAATATGTATGTTACCTATGTGTCTCATTTGATCATTTTCACATTCATTATAATGTTAAGAAGGTATTCCCAGTGACCCTTTTAGTATGAACTTGTTGTAATGTAGACTACAATATCTCAATAAAGGGTTAGATCCATGTAGTTTAAACCCTAAAAATTACAAACCATTCTATATTCCTATGAACAGTAACATACATTAGGTGACATAAAATATCATTTGTCCCATGGAGTAAACATAGTGATGAATCCTAACCCATAGGTAGATTTTTGTTTTTTATAATTTTTAACCTTGTTTGAAGGTGATATCGTCTTTTAATGTACTAGTTCAGTGGGTAATACATGACAAGGTCATGTTAGTATTTATAATATGTCATCCCACAATTCTTATTCACCACTAATGGATGAATCTAGATGTCATCATCTTAATTAATTGTCCCATAGGATAATAAGACTCCCTGTTAAATTCAATGAATGGGTTGTCTTCTACAAGAATTTATAGGGGTAATTAGCCTATTGATATTATTAAATGATGTGATGTTATATTGGAATGGTGTCAATATTGTATGAATCAATACATTCTAACCCATCAAATTTTAAAATTTTATGGTGAAAAATGAAAATTTAGTGGAAATCATTAGATCCTTGAGAATTTAATATATGATTATGGGTCATTTCTGAAGTGAAATGACTAAAAAATATGGAGAAGTTATGTCATCACATTTTTTGGGGATGATAATGATATATTTTCTGGCATTGTAATACTTATTATTGGTATAATCAATGATTATATAAGTGAATTGAATGAAGAGAATTATTGTGGATCATTGGTTAATCATGAATATGTTAGAGTAAATATGTTCTTGTGTACTTGTAGTCATCCAGTTAACTACTCTACTTGATTTGGTGCTTCGTAAAAGCCTATTTTCCACATCTATAACCCCTATTTTGTGGTTGATGGAGCATGTGTCATGGTATGTGTTCCCTTTCTCATTAAATAGTGATAGAGATATTCAAATGGTGGGGAGAATCACATTGATAAAAGACATTTTCGTCCTTCAATATGGAAGGATGACATATATAAAGGTCATTTCTGATTCGTCATCATTTCTATTGAAATGTAATGTGGTTAGTACTTTAGGAATCTTGTAAATTATTTGATATTATAAATAATAGATAGTGATGTGTTTTGGTGGAGTATGGACATTGAATTTATACTTTAGGTGTTTAAGAATCTTATAACCTATAACACTTATAATGTGTATTATTGCCTACAAAGGATCATGATGAAAAAATAGTGATGTTGATTGGAATCCTTTTAGAAATCCATGAGTCATGGTTTAAATTTAGTGAGGTTTTTGGTATCATAAAATAGTTCCTCATTAGTGAGGGCATAATTTTGGTTAATTAAGATGCATTGGAAGGTGTAGTCAAGATCAATAATTATGTATTTCATGATAGGTTCAATTATTATTATGTTGTGTAGATGGACTATGTGTGTAGTAAATAATGTTTGGAACATCGTCTTGTATATGAATAAAGTTCCTTATAAAATATTGTAAATCATTGATATCTTTGTAGAGTACTCATAGAATAGATGGGATAATTTTCCCTCGCTTGATATCATTATGGATAAACTAATTTAGTTTTGAATTTATTCAAATATAATGTAAGGGATTAAATTAATTGTTTTATAGATAATTAGACACATTTAGAGTTTTTTCAATGTTCCAGGGTAACATTATAGGTTTAAAAACTCAAAAGTGATAGTTAGATTCTCATTAGGATGGCCATAGACAAAATCATCGGCACAGAGAAATAATTTGACTTGATATCTTAGTTAGATACAATTGTTGGTCTTAGTTATTGTCCTTTATATAGCATTCCCATGGATGTTTACAAATGTATCATCTTTATACTCTTAGTAATATTCTACATTGGATGAACTTGAAATAATCTATTGTTTCATTACAGGGTTAACCATAACTTGTGGTCAAGCGTATATGATTTGTTTAGGTAGTTGAAATAAAAGGGTGATGGTTCAATATAAAAAAATATTAATTTAATTGAAGTATAACTTAAATTATTATTTTTTAGATATTCCACTAAAAGACTGTTACATGATACATTGTGCATTCTCAGAATAAACATAGTATACCAATGAATATGGGTATCATTATTAGGTTGTTGAGGAAAAATATGGGCAAGTCAAGTGATTTTGAGGATATTTAGCCTATAGTTTATCAACTTTCATTTATAAGGTTCATTAAATGTGTTATGTGAGAAAACACTTCAAAAAAATAATATATAATTGTTGAGTGAAGTGGAAAATCCGTCTAATGTTATTCATGGAGAATTCAGTGAGTCTAGGATAAATGTGGTCAATTTGGAATCGATCATTTGATCAAATATAGAAAAAATAGAGTTTTATTAGGACATTGAGGTCATTATAGTAATTTAAATCCTCATTGTGTCATTTCCTATTGACTGTAAATGGACGTTAAATGTTAGAACCTATGGTGGTAAGCACCTTAAGATGTATAATAATGAGATTAGAACATGATCTTGTCTCGAGATATATGGGATCATGAATTAATCATCTCAATGTTTTATTTTTTCATAAAAAATGGATTGGGTGTTAATAGGATATTTTTCATGGGATTAATTTAATTTCCTATAGTCGGTGGGGAATTTAAAATGAATCATAGACACTTTATATGGAATTAATTAAACAAATATGGTTGGGTGATGTTTTTATTTTTTACCTTATAAATCATGGGGATGATATGTTATACTATGGTAGATTATACAATACTGTGTTTTGGATAGTATTAAATTAAAAAATGAATTTGATAATTTCATTTAGTGGACTGGGATAATGATTAAATAAGCATAAAAATGAATGTCCATGAACTGCATCATGCAATGGTTCTATTTTTGGATGGGTTTTAGTGCTCGATTTCTATTTGTATATTCATTTTGTGTTTATGAAGGATTGAACTATGTAACAAAATTCAAAATAGAGATATCCTTTGGAACATGAATAGTTCCTCGTTAGTGAAAACCATGTGGTGTTTCCATTCTTATTGTAATGTTGAGGTACATATTTTTATTGACTTTGTGAGTTTTCCCCTAAAAACTTGAAAACCTCTATAATAAATTTGTATTTTATTATATGGTTGGTGCACAATTTTTCTAAATGTATACCTAACGGTTTGAGGGGGTGGATCACATGGATAGTTTATTTATATGGGATGCTCATAATTTTTAAAAGTGTTCATAGTGCATGAATGGATAGTCTCACAAAAATAGTAGTGGTTTAGGTTTATCAACATGGTTTGAAAGGTAATGTCCCAAAACCAGGGTGGAAAACCATTACCCTCTTTTAAAGGGGTTATTTTCATTTTATCTCACCCTACATCTTTCATTACATCATCTATTTCTCCCCTCATTTCATCAAATCTAGAATGTAAAATATTATGATTTGGATCTCATGGAAAATGATGTACCTCTTATATTTTTCATTAGAATCAATATGTATCATTATTCTTGGATCTGTATTGGTAAAATCTCAATTCTTATTATTTCATAATTCATTTACCCAGTACATATGAAATGCTAATTTCAAGTGATATCTTTTCCTTGAATTTTAATGGGTTTTTCCTATTGAAGATATTCATATAATTATGACATGATATCAATCCCCACATAGGAAAAAGGAATCATCCTATGTATAATACTAGCAGTCTATAGGTTTTCCATTAATGTGTCATTTATTTTGAAATTATTTTATTACATTATATGGAAGGAATTTAATTCATTACACAATAAATGTGAAATTAATTTTTTTAGAACAAAATTTATTCAATTATATGACCATTTTGCAGGAAATTAAACCATTTGTATTGATATAACAAAAATAAAATCACTTTTGTTTGTTTGTCACTTTTATGATGTGATTTACTCTATAAAATAAAAAGTAAATTAACATTATTTTTTCTATTTTAAATTATTGATTTAGCATGCCCGCATTAAGCATTAATTACCTTGATCTGTGTAGTTTTAACTATCATCTAAGAGTGTCTTAATTTATATTGAAGGAATGGGTATATAAAAAATGGAATTTCTTGTACAAAAACAACCTTTGAAGTGAACTGTCTTGTTTAATAAAAAGGGGAAACTATATGGGTCATTTAAAATGATAAATTGGCATCGACCATTGAATTTAAAATTAATGTTTAAAGTGGTATTATTTAAAACATAGCATTAATTTTTTCTTATCATAAATGGTTTGATAAATTATTTCTCTCCTTGAGAAAACCATGATTTTCTATGTGGGATTTCCATTGATGAAATAATTGGATGTATGGAATATATGTTTAATTTTTGGGAGACACGACGTCCCAAATAAGAATACCATGGATGTGATAATTGGATATAAAAATTATATTAATCCTTCAGTGAATCCGGGGTTACTTTTTATAAGGTTGTTTGAATATTCTCATTGGAATAATGAATTAAAATATATTATGACTGATACATGATTATTTTTATAGAACAACTTGTATTAGATCAGACTGTAGATGAAATATATAATGAATGAGTGACACATGGGTCCCAAGTGATTTTTGTTGGAAGGGTGAGAATTTAATTATTTATGTTCCATTACACATGCGATACAAGGTTTCTAATGTTTTATACCAGGGAAGAGCATAGAGAGTTATGCATTTATACCGTACCATGAGTTATTTCAATGTTTTTATATGGAATGTATTTGATACAATCAAAAAGTTACTATAATTTATAGTATACATAGAGTGATACATGACTTACTTTTTCAGAACATTTTATATAGGCATATGATACGTATTAAATTAAATCAATTAATATGTCTTCCATGTTAATTAACATACATTAATTCACTGTACTACTTGTATACATGATGGACTAATTGTGCATCCTTGATATACACATGTTACATTGAAATTATTGGATCAATTGTGATTTCACATTTATTTTGTGTGTCTACTCTCTGTCCTCTATTCCTTTTAGAAATTTATGACACTTAAGATATTTCCATGTCGATTCCTTGGCCTCATGCCTTTGGTCCTAAATATTTAAACACACACACACATATATATATAAATATATATAATTATTATGTGATTATATACAATTATATATATATAGTGAGACATTTATTAAGATACATTTCAACTATTTCCAAAGCATGTAGTATCTATTGGGTAACACACAGGGAACTAATAAAGAGGTGTTGTATGTTATATTCCATTATTCAATCATTTATTCACCCACACATCTGAATTTACATTCTTATAATATAAAAATTTATAAACTGTTGGTGGTGGCCTATTGAGATTTTCTTACACCCTGTTCAAGATAAAATTTCACACAGGGACCTGAAAATACAATGAAATTACAATATCAGGTTCGTGGATTATTACTCTTATCATGGGAGTTGGTATTATAGTATTGAGAATTTCAAATTTAATTTAAATGATATTTCCATTAGGATTTTTTATTTTTTAATATATATGTATTTCCTATGGTACATCTTCATCATGCATAATTCACTATCACATGGACTATATTGGGATTATTTCTGCATTTTGAAAATTTATCAGTTATTATTATTTTCTATTACATTAGAATTTTTTGGATTGAAATATTTTCGTAATGATCTACTTGACACAATCATCCAACATTACCCACTATAGACCCTCTATGCGAGATTGATTCCTCTAGATTTTGTTTCAGGTTTTCGTGATGCATTAAAATGATTGTTCGTGCTAATATTTATCGTGTGATACAAACTAAAACATTTTATTAAAAATTATAATGATTATTCAACTATTATCATGGTACATGGTCTATAATTTCCCAAATTAAAATCCTAATAAAAATAAGGTAGTTAATATAAGGAAATTGATATTATAAAAAAAATTGTTAATTAATTATTGTTTGAGTTTTATAAGTGCATAATATATTATATTATAAGCATTCGAATAGTTTATTAAAATATTCTTTATACTTCCCAATATATTATATGGGAGGTTAAATGCACATATGGATGATTTTGGATCTATGTTATGGGGTTCACCTGTCACTTTTTCTTCAATGATATATATTCTATATTCACCATTATTTTCATTCATGTTGTGTAAAAACTACCCCATTGATATTATCATCATTATACACATTATATTAATGGAATATAATGGTATATTATATTTTAATTATTTAATGGGAGTTGTGACTCAAAATTTTCCCATGTGGTAAGGGATTACTTCACAACCTTTTTATTTTAGAGGACTGTTTATGCGTGTGTTTAAATTGGGGAAATTATTTTATATTTCATTCTTAAATGGAATTTACATTACTTTATTCAAGATATATCTCTAAATAAAATAATTCATTTCATTTTTCTCTCTTTCTGTACAAATGATTACAAAATAATGGTATTAATAAATATCCAGTTTTCTCTACTCAGTGAAATTTCTTTTTCATACATGATAATGTTTTAGGTAAAATATTTTAATGAATCTAATTTTTATTAACAACTAATTTATAGAAGATATTTATTCACAATTTTAATTTTTTTGTATTCGATTAAGTATTATTTTTTTCTATTTTTGATATCCATAATTTATGCCTTTAAAATTTTGTAAAAATGAATCTTAGATTCGACATAAAATACATAAATTAAAATTTCTTCCATAATTACTGCCCAGTTATTTGAAAATTCCATTAAAGATTTCATCGGAGTTTTTATTTAATGAATTTTTCATTTAAATTTTTGAATTTATGTTTATATTTATAAAACATTTTATTTGAATGTCAAAGTTATATTTTAACCAAAAATAATTATCATTGTATTTTTATAAGTAATTTGTTCTATTTAAACCTACATTAATGAGTCTTTGGATTTATTGAGGGTATAATCTACTAATACCATATTGTATATTTCCATAGAAGGTTTATGTTATGTTTGATTAGATAACCTATTGACATTATGTATTTTTTTTCTTAATATAGAATGCCATTAATTATAAGTAATGTTGATTATGTTATATTTTTATTCATTTGATTATTGATAGGATTAATAAATTATTATTGTTTCCTATAAATACATCACCCCTTGATACATTTGAATGTCTCATGAGAAAAAAAAATGTTTTTCATTTTTTTAATGACTTACCCATTAATGAAAATGTATTAACATGAGTACTCTATGGTCTGTATATGACTTTATAAATTACACATTTCATCATAATGATATTAATTGTTGATTTGATTTTATTTATTGAATATGTATGAAATCTATGGTCATTTCTCAATATTTTGGTATTTTTTAAATGGAATTTTTTCATCATGTATTACTTCCATAATGTACCTACTGAACATATAATAGATTAAATGGAAAGTATTTTTAGTTATTCACATTACCATATTCATTATATATTATTAATTATATAATTAATTTTATTTTTCATATTCCATTATAAATTGATCCCACCATTTATTATCCTCATTTCTACATGATATTTTGACAGAATCCCTATATGATTTCAATAATTATAAATAATTAATTCAACGATTTTATTTTTTATTTTTTCAAATGTAATTTTTGATTTTTTTATATATCATATTTAACAAATACTACTAAATAATATTTTCATTTCGGAGGTGATTTTTTATATCATTAAATAATGTAAAAATGCAACCACATATTATGGTCTAGTAGTGTTGAGATCATTACATTTATTGTGGGTTAATAATTTTAATTCATACTCCTCATGTAGGGGGGAGACATCATTCATTTATTATACAACGAAATTAAATGGTTTTATTTGGTTCTACTATACTCTGGGGTGAGGAGAACGTCAAGGTGAAAAAGATTGGGGATTTGTAATTAAATTAAGTCATACCACATTTAATCTTATTTATGTAAACAGTATTCCTATACATTGATAACATGGATTTATATTATAATTAAAGATTGTAGATGGGAGAATATAAAATGAGATATTTTTTTTCCAATGAGACTTGTTGTGGACATTTTGATAGATTTATCGTGCGTCCTGAAGAAACCCAAAATGGTTGTTAGATTAAGTGTTTTTTGATACCATAAAAAAGGGGTCATTGATCATTTTTCATTTGGGATCATTGATATGATTTTATTGAACCAGTTATGATCCAACACTAAAGGAGTGTATGGAATTTAGCAAAATTGGGAATGATGTGTAATTATCTCAAGTCACAACATTTTGATATAGAAGAAATGTATAAGATATACCTATAAATCTAATGTTTGGTAAGAGAAGAACCTATATCTAGTAGGGAGGAATTATTATTAAATGTGGATCTAGGGTGTGGAAGGGATACCTCATCGTGTTGTAATTTTTAAATGATGAGTGACACTCCTTCGAATGGATAAGAGTTAGGTAGTTTGTATTCTAGTCAACTACACATTATTGAGAAAAATAGTATAAATACAACTAGAGAGTCATTTAATGATAGTGGTAAACTATGTTCATGTTTGAATTAATTCTATTATGGTTATAAGACCAAAATATTCAAATGTGTATGTGGTTTGACCATATACATGTTCAGATATGAGGAATAGTAGTGATGTGAGAGGATATGGGCTTCCATATGATGTAAGATGATGAAAAATGAAGACTATTGACTATATGTTGTTAGGTTCAGCATTAAGGATTCGGTCTAATTTTCATGTATGATGCCATCCTCATTTTTTTTTGTGTGTGGTGATAACACAAATGTGTATTTTATGGTGGATGTAATGGATTAGTTTGTATAATTTTATAGTCATTATGACTGTAGAAGAGATATATTAAATCAACATATTCATACCTTTGTTTAAGTGAGGTGAGTGGAATATTAGGGTTTTACATAGTTTTTGATATGAAATTTATAGCTTAAAGATGATACATCCTACAATAGAGATGTTGAATATCATGGTTCATTGATATTATTATTAGAATAAAACCATTAATTGTCCTTGAGAGTTCATATACTATACATTTTTTAGTCGTGTAAATGTTGCTTGGATATTAAGAATCAAGAGTTGTAGCCTGATCAGAGGATGATGTTGTGTTAGACTATATTTCATTTATTTTATAACATTGGTCTCTAGGTTAGAGTTAATTTTTGTCAATATGTCACTGAATATTGTTTTCTAGAACATTTTTGATTAATTAATGAAAAGTTTTATGTTAATATTAGATTTTATTGAAAATGTAAAACTCATGTATATAAGGTTCAATCTATATAACTGTTTCAATAGGTGATACATGAAATTTATGTTTTACTATATAATAAATATCTTATGTGATGCGATGGGAAATTATAATTGGGAGATATGCAGGTTGATATGTTAAGAAAAATCTATGATTTATAAAAGAAGATTAATGTATAGGTTTGATAAAAAGTAATGTGTCCTTATATATGTATATGTAACTAGGTTGAAAATATGATTTATATGAGTAAATTTTTTAGTAATAAAAATTTTCAGGTGTTGATAATTTTTCAATGTTTTGGGAGTACACAAGGATATATAAGAGTATATCATTTATAAATACTAGTTCTAAAAACATAATGAGCTAAATGGATCTGTATGGGAAGCCTGTGTGATACAGAATCATTATTTCACTAGAAACATATAGTACATTGAATTATTTAATATTTTTATGAGAGACACATAGTGATACATAAGTTTCATTTCATTGTATATAAATGTGTACTTTTGATAGATAAAGGTCATATTATTTATAAATGTTATAAAGAGTAATTAAATTCATTATGTAAGGGATGTTTATTGGGAGATACTTATGACTACCACTTGAATTTGTTCAGTACATAATGGTTATTTTGTCTCTCAAAATTTCACTACAATTTTTTTTATCCAGATTATTTAAAAAATAATTCAAATTTTTTATTATTGTGGACAACTGATTAACAAATGGGAATTTGGGATATATTCATTATAATATAGTAAATATTATCTATATTTTTATCTCATTCCCTTCCCCGTCTCAGATTGTGTTTCTCACCAGTTCTATATTGATCCTTGAATAGTATGATGTGTGGCGTAGTTTTTGGTAAGGCTGATTTTTTGGATATTTAATTTATTTACTCTATATGTTATTATTTATTTTAATTTAGGTGTGATCATTGATCATAATATTTTCTAATAATAATATTTTATTTGAATGAATTTATATCGTCTATTGTGTAGTGATTAATAGCGTCCTACTACCTATGGGTACATGGTTCCAGGTTATAAATTGTTTTAAAATTTATTACACATTGGGTATTAGTTGGGTGACTGATGGGTTTTGCATATATTTATAATAATAAATCCACTCGAGGAATAATGTTTTCATAAAAAATACTTATTGGTTGACTCTATTGGAAAATGATGAGTTTTTAATATTCTTATTGGTTTCTATTTATGTGTTTTTTTGGAATGATTTAATACGTAGTGGATAATGTTAAAAATAATGTGATGAAAGATGCTGTTTATTGGAATGATTTTTGGAAGGTGTTGATCATTATCATGTGTTGAAGTAGAGGATCAGTGAGGTATGGATATAGGAAATAGATGATGTTTATTTTTATTATTGTATATATATTATGTATATTTGTTTTCCAACATCAAAATTTCCGTCCACTATAAAATTGTTATTTTTATAATTATATATTTCCATAGGTTATTGTATGCCCTATTATACACATGATGTTTATTGAAAGCCTAAAATATATGAGGAGTATATATTATAGTCTATTGTAATTATAATTTGACTAATATGTAGTGTTCTGGTTTGGATGTAACATATTTCATTTATATTATATCATTGTTGATGCTAATTGGTGAGAAATAATAAATTGATCAAAGGTTAGTTGTGTGAGTTTTTTTTTTCTGATTCATTTATATAATCCTCTCGCGTGGAAGTCACATACCACCCAAACAAGAAAACACTATAGGAGATTATTTTTTAAAGATATATAACATCAAGGAATTTTAGATATTATATATTATTGAACCATAAATTATAATATTTTTTGGGAAATATATGATTTGGTATATGAATCTGTAATCTCAATCCATGTAGTAATGTATAGCCCAATAAAAATGAATTTTGTTATTCTCTATTATTGCTCATTTAAGAACCAATTACTATAGTCTAAACTACTATATTATTATAGTTTATATATTTGTAGATAAACGATTATTTACTTCTAAGACACTCAAATATTTTTACATATACATTTAGTGATAAGCATAAAAATGGAGGGGCATTCTTAGAACTGGTGTGACATACATTAATAATATAAAAAAATTAAATAAATTTAATATTTCAAATGAATAGTTTCAAAATAAATAAGGACTAAATATGATATAGAATATTAGTTTTTAAATAAAAACCCATAGTTGAGTTTGAAAAGTAAATTTTCCCTGCAGCACAATCTAAATGTGTTTAGCACATGGAGTTCATATAAAAAATTCATTCAAAGAACAATATATGAATTGATAAATTATTTAAATTATTTTATTTATTAAAAAACAAAATATATATAACATAAATAATTACTTTATAATAATATCTCCATGTTTAGTCCCTTATGACATGGAATATTTACAGGGTTTTCTTTTTCCTTCCATTACTGAATCATGATTTGGGGATGATGACTGTCAAGATCCAATTATATCAACATTTAGCAAACAAAAATAACCCTCTCAAACATTAATGATAATTTTCTTCAATGTAGAAAAATCCAATCACAAATAAGAAAACATAATTTCATGGTTTATGTCTCTATTGATTAAATTTATAGAGCATTATCCCTCCGCTGATTGATCAACCTTTTGGTGAATCATTTTAAATATCCCACGTATCAGATATCAGTTTAAGATTTTATTAATTCTCATTTCATATGCTTTTTCATCATGGATTCTTTATTGGTATTCTCTTGCAAAGATATTTTAGTGTTATTTTCCCATATAGTTCTTATGGTTTTCCCCCACCAATAATTTGGGTTCTTAACCATTTAAAAATGGATGAATGATTTGAAATTTTCAGGGTTGATTGATCATGATCTGACCTACAAATTTGAGGCTGATACTCCTCCGATAAATGAATTGATTATTTAGAGATAGATTCTATTATTCAATGGGATATGGATAATTAATTCCATATATATGTGATCCACGATCAATGGGATAATGGAAGAGGATTCATGTTATGTGATATGATTTGATTTGGATCAACGTGTAAAATTTTATAGCAACTGAATGAATTAAAAAATGAACATGGACATACCCCTTTGATTTTGGGTGAATAAGAGGGCTTTTTTAATGTGGAAGATCTAGATCTAGAGATGAAGGAACATATCTATATTTCATGAAATATCAGAAATACATATCATGTAGTCATACGAATAGAAAATTTGTATATAAATTTCTATAGTAGATAGGTTTTCATGACTTTATATACATCCAACATTATATTGTATACATGCACAAATTGTGACCCTTGTACTGGATACTCGGAATATTTGTTTAGAAATTCATGGGAATGGCCACTGATGGATATAATTTGTGTTCTGAAACATGTGAATATAGTCCTCATACACATACATGGAAAAGGAGAACAAGGGGGACCAATAGTTTGTAATATATGATGTGTATTCTAACAACAATCCATGTATGGCTTCATAGTTAGTGAGATGTGTACCATTAAAGTCATATATAAGAGATGGAGCTGGACTACATGTCAAATAGGTCCCCCTAATTGTTGTGTACCCCTTCTTTCTATCTAATGAACATAAAACTATCATATATTTATATTTTTAACTCTTATTTTGTCCCTCTAGTATCCTATCATGACTGTTTTTTCAAATAAAATGAGGAATTTCCTTACATATGGATCATTGAGATAAAATTTGAGGTTTTTTAAGAATGAAAATTATATTGGATGTACTCAATGATAAAACAATCTCACTTGATCATTAGAATTTACCCCCTATCAAACTAGGGTGTAGTCCTCTATTTATCTCCATAGTTGTACACTTTATCGCGTAGGGCATTGGACCTCCATATATAGACTAGTTCCTGCTGTGGAATTCAGGTGTCGGTTAACAATCAACCAAATTATGTACAATATAATATTAGGGAGAAGATCATCTATGGTACAGGTGGTACCCAGCTCTAGAATTATCTTGAGTGTCCCCTATACACTTCGTGGTATCTCAAATAGATTTAATCATGGGACTTATGTCTATTGATTGGTACCCCATGACAGATAAAGATGCGGGTTTTATTTTTATGGAGTGGTACCCCAATATCGGATAGGAAGTTGATCCTCCACACAGAGACTAGTACCTCCAATGGTGATTGGGTGAAGGTCCTATAACCACTATGTAGTACCCCATATCAGATAAAGCATAAGTCCTCTTTAAACTAAATGTTTCTGCATGATTTGAATGGAACATCTCCTCTTATTAGAGATAGTACCCCCTCAATATTTCAACACAATGGTGAAGTATGTGTGGTCCACATTGTCACTTAATTTGATTGACATGTGAGATGCTGTGAATCATTTACTGATTTACAGAACTACTGGCATTCTATCCTTGAGTTGAAATTGGAGAAAAGTTCCACATATCTCTCATTTTAGTTTATTTTGTTTTAGAATATATATATATATTACATGGTTCATGAATTTTTATCCAATTGCATTTGTGATTATCTAACTATTGACTATTTATGCACATAATGTCTCTTTATGCACCCCAACAGCATTTGGAAAATACTACTATGTATTGATAAACTCAACCAGATATGTGATTTTTCTAAACATTCCATGTCTTATGAAGATATAGGATGGATTGGTGATGAATAAAGAAAACCATAAGGATACCTTATGCACTGGACCACATATGGTGGTTACAGCTTCAGGATAAGGAGAGAAGAACTCTATGTATTTCTGTTATATTCAATATTTACCTGGTTGGGATATCCTTCCTGTTATCTATGTATTATTTACCAGTACCTTCAGTTTTCTTTGTCATGCCATTATAGACCACGTTGGTTTTCCGTACATGGATTATATTCTAGTTGTTTCCTCCTTTTTTATTAATATTCTAAAAATTTTAATGGGACTATCTGGTGTGTGCATAAATGTACCTTATTCAAAGTCATACCATTTAAGATATTCATTTCCACTCATTTCTCCACCCCCGACCTATGAAGGTGGTATATCGGTAGTGGATCATCATCCCTATCATGTTATGTTGTGACATATTTATATCAGCGAAGTTAATTCCATTGGATAGTGTATTGATTGGTTCCCATACAGAGATTTGGTTTTGATTTAGGGAAGTAGTTTCAATGTTTATGAAGTGAATCTTACATTATAAGGAACCTAGTGATAGTATGGGTGGCCAACGTATCTGTTCTGGAGGACCTATACTACCTTCTTATTGACTCATAATAAAGAGACATTGGTTGTAGGAATCAACGGTAGATGTATCGAATAGGATTGAGACGTTTACTGTACTTTTTTATTCATCTAACTATTATATATATATATATATGTCCATAGTATCATGGTACATCTTTATTAAATTTTTGTTATGTCTCTAAAATGCTCACCAAATAGGTTACCAATTCCTGATATTAACGATGATCCAATATGTGATTAAGAATCAGTTCATTGTCCGTTATGTGATATTATACCTCTAATAGTATATGTAGAAAAACCCACGCATATTGATCTTCAGATAAAACCAATAATGTAGGATATGTATGAAAGAATTCTTATTTTACTGAGAGTTTTCAAACACTATTGGTCACATAGGTTATGTGATGAGATGGTTCCTTGAGTAGTAGAGGATAGGCTTGATTTAGTAGTTTATGTTTTCAGAATTATCTAGCCACCGCATGATAATTCTGATTCATTAGAATATATAATTATCAATATAGAATTGGGAATTGATGGAGTCATATTACCTAGATGTGTGGTGAATTGATAGCCTCATTTCCCAACATCTATCAGTTGTTTCGTGTGGATTACTACCACACATGCATGATCAGAGCTTGTTTGTAGGAGACTACTTCAGTTTCTTTATGGATTGATGATAGTGGATAAGTAATCTTCAAGTATCGCATACCATATAGAGTATTCCCTTGTCATGATCTTGTTTGAAATCTTTTGAGAAAAGCTGTTTGACCAGTGTCTCTAATGAAATATCATTTACAGTTTTTTACAATTGTGAATCCCCTACTATGTCAGGTTTTTGGAGTGGATGTTGACGACTTATACATTCCTATTAAAGGGATTCTAGGAAGATGGGGTTGGTATTTTACATTACTGGGAATAGTCATCTAAATCACGTAGAAGGATTTGGACATCAAGATATTGGTACGAGAGATCTCCCCATGATCTGACAGTGGGACATGGTCATAAAAATCCTCGACAAATCCAATAAATAGGGAAGAACTTATAGTGTTATTTATATTAAAGTGATGTTTATGATGACATGGATTATGACTGGCTGACTATACATGATGAGGAGCATAGGATGATATAGATGGACTTCCATGACCGAGGCATCACCGTGATTATTTTTGATTAGTGAGTGGTGAATGTGCCCCCCATAGAGGAAGAGATAGAATTGAAGCATCTGGGGACCCATGAGGAGGAGTTGTGGGTGGTGGATGATGCTATGAGACCCCTCCACTACCACCAATCTGTATTCTATGTCAGGAGTAGGGTCCGTGTAGTCATTGTCCATGACATCTAAAATTTATGGAGGAATAGGACCCTATAATACATGACATAATCATATGGATAATATGTTATTATTCTAATATTTATGAAGCATAAAAAAAATATGTTTGAGTCTTTCCATTATCTATTTACTCAATGTTCTAGAGATGGATGTCCCAATTGAGGTGTTAACCCAACTTATTTTACTTTTGGTTCCTACAGGGAAGACTTATTCTATATCATTTATCTTCTAGATGAGTGAGAAATCACTTGGTTGAGAAATGTTGACATGGGAAATTTTTTAAATAATTATGTATCCCTATGATTTCATCTTGTGTATGGATAGTTTTCCTATTTTCCAAACCCAGATTGACATTCACCTCAGATTTGTCAAAAGGCTTTTCAAATATGTTATGAGATTCTACATTATAAAGAACATATATATCATGTTGAGACATGTTGTTTTTCTAATAAGGGGTGATGCATCCCATCACCAATCAGTTTGTGAGATTACACCTCTATGTTGTAGGATTTTTAGGAATCTTGATTACATCATTCATGGAGGATTTTATGTTCCTTTACCATAGGGATGTTGTCACTTAACATCAACAAAGAATTGGGATTTTTTAATAAACATGAACCCTATGACTAATTGATATCATCATAGAAATATCAAATAGCCCCTACCAAGAACCCAGAGTTGTGGTTGCAGTTAGAGGAACATAGAGATAAGGGTTTGATGAGGCACTATGTGTCCTTATATGTAGTTCCAGTGTTGTTTATGAAAATGTTAAATGAGAGCCTTTGAATTTCTATTGATAATAATCACCTCAAACAAGCCATTTTATAGAACAAGTACCCATAAAATGCGATTGTTGGTGCCAAAATATGGCCCGAAAGAAAGGAACGAAAAGGACGGCTGGCGCGCTACCTCAGGAAGCACCCTCGCGAAGCCTCGCCGCGAAGCTCCCCATCCATCGCGGCCTCGTGAAGCTCCAGAGGCGGTAAGTCTTCGCGAGCGCATTTGACGTTCGCGAGCCGCCGCGAAGCTCCAGTGGCGGTAAGTCTTCGCGAGCGCATTTGACGTTCGCGAGCCGCCGCGATGCTCTAGAGGCGGTACGTCTTCGCGAGCGCATTTGACATTCGCGAGCCGCCGCAAAGCTCTAGATGTGGTGCCCTCCGTGGATGACGTTGACTTTCGCGAGAATACCACGAAGCACCGGAGGTGGCGCGCGAGTTTTGCTTCGCGGTGCCCCTTCCATATAAATACTGGACTCCCCCTGAGTCCCGAGGATGGACAATCCGACCTTTCGGCTTCTCCTCTCCCGAATCGTGAAGCACTCTTTGCCCCGGGAATCATGAGCTCCGCGAGGTATTCCTACATCACGAGACGCCTCTACTTTGTCTCGTCTTGAGCACCTCTTCCGATAGGGATGCCCCTCGCGAAGCTCAAGGGAATTCGCGAGGGAAGGGGATTCCCAAGGGAACCCAGGCAGCCGCGGAGCACATGTGCTTCGCGACACACCCAACCCATACTAGTGATCCCTTTGCTAAGGCAGGATCGCTACACATCGTGAAGCACACTGCTTTGCAGGACCCTGCTTCATGAGGCACCTCTCCTTCGCGATGCAGTGCTCCGCGAACACTGTTCCACTTCACAAAGCACCCTCCACTCACACCTACGCCCCATGCTAAGGCCAAGGCACTCCACTTCGCGAAGAACACTCCTTTGCTTAGCGATTCCTCTTCTCGTGCGACCCTCTAGGTTTGCACGATGTGATTTCAAAGTCCCATGGACAACACCACCCATAGCGTTGCTTCACCTAATGCTTCTTCTCATAGGCACACTAAAGGCTATTACTTCTTCGCATAGCCACGCTAACGTGGACCATTCGATGGTTCGTTCCACAACCCCCCTTGACCATGGCCTTACTGGTACCTTCCCTTCCCCAAGGACTAGAGGGTACCAGTTATGTAAGTCCTAGGGGTGTGGAGTGAACCCACCTCGTCCGAGCTGTAGGACGTTAAACTGCCAAGTATCACGTCCTCAACACATGATGTTAAACTGTGACCCGACCTCGTGCTTCGCACGCAGGGTCCCCCCAGCACAAACATTCTTTACACCACTCGTCTCCACAGGAATGGAATCACCCATCCACAAGGGATTATATCCTCCTTACTAGAGTGGTGTATGTTCATGGGAGAAGGGTGACCCAAGTTCCCCAACGGATGGTTGCACCCCTGCATCTCCGTACTTCCCCACTACCAAGGTCAGTGGAGGACGTGATAGGGAACGAGGCACCTCCCACCATTGGTCCCAAATCCCTCTTTCGATGCGCTTTGTCGCATCATGGGCCTCCATCCTGGAGTAAGTCCCAACACCATGGGCCGCCTAACACGTAAGCCCCTCTTCTATTCTCACGGACGCATCATTCGCGACGTGATCGTCAGGTCCTTGCAACCTCTTTTTTCTCACACCGAGCACGACTCACGTGGGCTTAGAGTGAGCACCGACCCTGACCCTCACCCATAATGAACTACGAGGTCATTGATCCATGTCAAGGCATGGTACGTAGGAAGCCTCGACGAGGTTCATGCCCAACCGTCGTCTATTCACATCGGGTCCCATTCCCATCCAGCACGACACTAAACTGCATTCCGGTCCAATGGTAAGCCGTTGCGACTCACCAATAGCGAACTACGGGGTCTTTGATCCATGTCAAGGCATAGTACGTAAGAAGCCTCCATGAGGTTCAAGCCCACCCATCATCCAATTCACGTTGATTTCTACCTACGTCCAGCAAGACGTTAAACTGCATTCCCCAACCTGAACTACGAGGTCTTTGATCCATGCCAAGGCATGGTACGTAGGAAGCCTTCACGAGGTTCAAGCCCACCAATAGTGGACCCCCGGGTCTACTTTAACATCGGTTCACCGAAGAACCCATCTGAACTACGAGGTCTTTGATCCATGTCATGGAATGGTACGTAGGAAGCCTCTTTGAGGTTCAAGCCTACCCGTTATTTCTTCACGTCGGGTCCCACCTTCGTCCAACATGACTTTAAACTGCATCTCGGTCCGACGGCAAGCCGTTGTGACCCACTCACCCATAGTGAACTACGAGGTATTTGATCCATGTCAAGGCATGGTACGTAGGAAGCCTCCATGAGGTTCAAGCCACATTGCTCGGTCGTTCATTCACGTCGAGTTTCGCCCTCGTCCAGCATGACGATAAACTGTATTCCCATCCCTCTGTCCTGCATGACATTAAACTGTATTCCCCATTCCCACCTGAACTACGAGGTCATTGATCTATGTCAAGGCATGGTACGTAGGAAGCCTTCCAGAGGTTTAATCCCACCACTCATAGAACCAAGGTCCACCTTTACGTCGGTTCGCTGACAAATCCCCCCATGTGAACTATGAGGTCTTTGATCCATGTCAAGGCATGGTACGTAGGAAGCCTTCCTAAGGTTCAAGTCAACTCAACATCCGGTCGTTCCGACCTCATTCACATCGGTTCACTATCGTCCCGCATGACGTTAAACTGTATTTCCAATCCGAACTACGAGGACTTTGATCCATGTCAAGGCATGGTATGTAGGAATCCTCCTAGAGGTTCAATCCCATCTCCCATGAGACCAAGGTCCCTCATTTACGTCGGTTCATCGACACCCACTGCCCGTCGTTTATTCACGTCTGGGTTCACTATCGTCCCGCATGACGTTAAACTGTATTCCATCAATCATCTGAACTACGAGTACTTTGATCCATGTCAAGGCATGGTACGTAGGAAACCTTCCCGAGGTTCAAGCCCACCACTAGTGAACCCACGGCTCTACTTTCACATCGGTACACTGACGATGCACATCGGACCATGGTCCACCTGCACGTTGGTTCGCTGACGATGCCCATCGGACCAAGGTCCACCTTCACATCGGTTCGCTGACACATCAGACCAAGGTCCACCATCACGTTGGTTCGCTGACGACATCCATCGGTCCAAGGTCCACCTTCATGTCGGTTCACCAGCACCATCCCAGACTACACGGACTTTGATTCCCTGCCACGGGGATACGTAGGAAGCATCTCCATGGACCAAGCCCAACCTCACCGTCGCCCCTGCGATAGTCCCATTTCACTCCCCCTCTAATCCATTCACCCACCTATCACCCATCCCGATTCTCGCCCGGACCGCCATATCTCGGTGAGACCATGTCAGTACGCTCCTCTTCACAGCCGCCCCTAGGCTGGCCCTGGTATCAGCATCCCTTCAAGGGAAATCCCTCAGTCCGATCTATCCAATCTAATGATCTGATCGGGCTGATCCGTCTCCGCTGGACGTTAAACTCGCAGAATACCCTGTGTTAAACCCGGGAAGCTGAGGAAAACCTCATATATGTGTCTATGTCATATAATTCCCCGCGTTCGATGTGGGATGCCTCAGGCTTCCACGCCCTCGAGAAGCCCTGTGACCAGGGACAACAGACAGACATGCCAGGTTCCCCAGCATCCAGACACGCTATTGATGCCTCAACGTGACTACTCCCCTGAATGAAGGTTGCTGCCCTAACCGGACCCTTTGGAATGTCCCGACAGAAGCAGTGTAATTAACCAGCATCCATGGAAACATGTCACTGGGAAGAGTTTCACGAACTATGTATGAAAACTATGAGGGAGACCCGGACAAGGTAATGAGCTCCGAGGAGGAATCCGCGGAGGGAAGAACTGACATCCCATCATCCTGTTTCGATCAAGGAGCAGACGTACCTGAACAAGGAATGCATGCCGCCCGCCTTTGGAAAGCGGGAATGTGGGGCAACAAAGCCGCGCGTCCTTCTCCTCGGACGGACGGATGGGTGCACGCCCTGGCGAATGTGTTGGAAACAGAAATGGTGAACCCGACGTGAAACTCTTCTTCTCAATATGTAGATTAGTAGCGTTCGAGACACTAGTAGATTGACGTGTCACCGGATCCATATATCCGGCACCTGGACCCGCCAAGCAAATAGCGGGACTATCGTGAAACTCACCGAAAGTTGGGGTAGTAGAATGTGGGGCACTCCGTTCTGCAGCGTGTTGGTGTGGATCCTTCTTACAGACGTGGAGAATGGAAGGACGCTGGGGCACTGGTTTTCGATCCTTTTCCTCTCAGTGCTGATGAGTTGATCCCTTCGTTTCTCAGGAACTAGGTTGCTGTTACACAGACGTGATCACCGCTCGCTAGCCTACTCAGGGGCAGGAGCAACATTGCCACAGCCACCCCACGTAGCGACACTACCGCCACGACGGCCGCCACATCGCAGAATACGGGGCGCCCACGTCCCCTTTCCCCATCAGAGGTCATCTAACGAAGGGTGATCAAAAACCTTGTGCGCAGGTACGAAGACGAAGGGGTCATCCCAACCAGGGATATGGCCCACCTAGACCTGGAGGGATCTAGGCCTCGCCGTCAACTCCACCCTAACAGGCCGCGCATGGGGCCCCTGCTCCCCACCCCAACGTTCAACCATTTCGGGAGCCTGTCCCCAGAACGCCTTGATGACTCCTCACCTAACGCCGAAGAGGCGGGCGCTGTCTGGCTCAGCCCGCTCAGGGTCCCGACCCAAGGGCTCCATGGGAGAGCTCCCTCCCGGCTGTGTCAGCGCCGCCGTCCGACTCTGCAGGAAGAGAAGGCAGGCTTTTCCCATCCACCTCCTGCACCAGCTCGCCTGACCCGACGTCAACGCCGGGCCCGGGCTGAAGATGCCCGCCTAGGCGTGTCAACGTCGATCGCTATAGTGCCTCAAGCCACCGCCGACGTGCATCATGAAGCCCCCACATACACTGAGCAGGGGCACTCTTTTACCAACTAGGATCAAGACCCCAACCTCCCCATGGGAAGGCTGCGTTGACTCTCCGGGTTGCAGGCCCAAGTGGTGATCGCCGCGAACTAACCCGCGATGGTGCCACCCCGTACGGAGGTCCTTCCTGTACCACTACTCCACAGAGCGAGGGCCTTCCCCGCTCTAAAGACCATCATGGAGGCATGCCTCGTACTACCCCCATCCCGAAGGAAGACCTGCCCCGCGGCAGTGACACTCAGCGCGAAAGTCTTTCCCACACCCACTATACAGGGTACGGAGTCCATCCTCCTGCCCCTGACCGCCGATCTGAAGGAGCTGTCCATCCGATCCTTCTCCAACATGGGGGCCCTCCCTACGTCCTATTTTCAACCAGAGAAGGTCCTCCTCGCCCCAGCAACTCGAGGAGTGAAGGTCAGCCTCGCTCTGCCCGCATCGACCATGGAGGTCCTCCCCATGCTCCTGCCAATTCCAACAGAGGCCCCGCCTAAACTGGTGTTGTTCGTGGAGGTCCTCCCCATGTACCCTTCGACATTTGCCCTGGTGCCCCTCGCACCTCGGCCATCTCGAGTGAGGGCCCTCTCCGCCACGGTGACAGCGCCGCCCCGAGACACCATGATAGGGATCAACCATGTCCCGAAGAGCCACCCCGGGGTAGGAGAGCAGGTCTTCGCCGCCCCAAGAAGAGTCCTGGGAAAGCCCGGGTGGAGATCAAACCCGCCCGCTTCTCCGACACTGAAGCGGAATGATATTCAGCGATGGAACCTTATCCCCTCTCCTTCGTATCAAGGACTGGGGCAGGAACCAGATGCGTTAGCCTCATTCTCCCAGAATATGAGGTCCACCAGATTCCCTTCTCTCTTCACAGGTACATCCAGGAGGAAGAAATCTTGGGAATTCCGCAGGTCTCGACCGCGCAATCATCGCCATCGTCAACAGAAGCGCCCTCTACCTCTATCAGAGATCACGGAGAGCTGTTTTGGGGGCTGGCGACGGTAGAACAACGACATGACCGGTAACTGGTGGTCGCGATTCCTGTTCCAGAAGTTGTTGCTATCAGCCCATCCTACCAAAACATCGTGGCAAGGTCACCTTGCTCTTCAGAGGATGGCCCGGAATTCGGCAGCCATTCAGCTCGTTCTCTGTATTCCCCACCGCCGAGTTTTCTATCCCAGAGGTTCGCCTCGGTACCGATACCGTTCCCTCAGCTACCCCCGGTTGATGAGTGGGGCAACACAGGGCCAGACCCCGAGTTCGAGCCCAGGAGCTTCTGGAGTATTCTCGCAGCGGATTACTCCCCGGAACAGTTCTGGCCGACGGCGCCGCTGAATTTTCACGTACAAGAGTCTCTTACCCCTGAAGAAGTGGGGTGCTTTTGTCGAACCCTATGGGCGACACACTTCCGCCTCCGTTACGAACAAGTGGTGTACCCCAGAAGTCGAGAGCACTTCGATGAAATCGGTGAGCAGTGCCGCCTGATCGATGCGGCCGCACTCCTTGTGGCCCAGCACCCTGAGTCGCCAGACTGCCAGAGCGCCCTTCAACGGAAATGCATTCAGAGTTTTAAAGCACTCCGCAGAATCGTCAGGGAAGCCACCCCCCATGTGCAAGTCTGTGGTTGGGGACACTATTCCACTCTCATATTTGACCCTATCCGACGGCAGCCCGATTCGTTATGCGACATCGAGGACATGCCCTCGAGAGGTGTCGCGGTCCACATGGCTGACATCGTGGACAAGGAAGACGATCTAGAATTCCTTGATGGAGACTTACCCCCCGAGGGCGTACCGCCACTGCTGGAACCATCAGGGAGACTTACCCGTCAGCAGAGGAACCTGCTAGGCCTCCCCGTAGCCACCGAATTGCTGGTACTCGGTCGAAACACCGCCAAGGGTAAAGAGAACGTCGGAACTGTCAAGCACTCCGACCCGTCCGCCTCTGTGCAGAAAATGGACGAGGATCATGAGAAGGCCACGTTACGCCAGCAGCTTGCTGAGCAGAAGATGCTGGTTGACGAACTCATGGCTGAGCGCGCCGCAGAGCTGCGACCTGACTATGGTAATCTCAGGCCGGGGCAGCAGCGGCAGGAGCAATTTCCCCCCAGTGAGATGCCTCTGGGCAACCCTGATCATGCTACTGCCGTAGACAGGGCAGAAGCAGGAACATATGGCAAGAGGGCGCGATACGTCTCGCCGAATCACTCCGAGCGACGGGGAAATCTGAAGAATCCTGTCCGGGTTCCCCCAGTCGCCCCGTAGGTCGCCCAGCCAGTTGACCCACGAGCGGTCGAAGCCGTCTACCGTGTTGAAGAACCTGGAAATGCACTTGTGGTTAGGGATTTCTATCAAGAAAAGGACCCCCCGCCCGAATTATCTTATTGCGGCACTCATATCCCACCTTGAAAAGTTAGAAACGCGGCAGGTGGCGGTCCCACCGGATGGCAAGCCTTATCCCGCGTGGGTAGACGATATGCCCGCACCTCTGGGTTTTGGGAACCCCACTTTATCTCCCTTCAACGGGACAGGGGACCCGCCCCAGCACTTGGCTCATTTCTTTTCCAGGTGTGGCCCCATGCTGGGGACCCCGACTCAGCAAGAAGCCGCCAAACACCGATGTTTTGTACAGACATTGGAAGGTCCGGCATTCGTCTGGTACAACCAGCTCCCTATCGGATTAGTGACCGGTTGGGAGGATCTTCGCCGGCAATTATTATACAAGTTCAACTCCCCCACACGGAAGACCATTATTGCGGACCTCTTCAAGTGCAAGCAGAGGCCAGATGAGCGAGTTGTAGATTTCATCGCCCGGTGGAAGGGACTTACGTATTCTCTCGATATGCCACTTACTCAGAAGAAATTGCTGACAATGTGTGTAGGGAATGTTAAGACATAGCTGGTACCCTCCCTGATCACCCAGAACTACCCTAGAGGGTTCAGATATTTATCAGATAAGGCTCAGCGCCTCGAGGAAGCCCTGCAACAGGCACGTTTGTTGCCCCCAATGATCCCAGCCAGGAGGACCGCCAGGGCTGAACCCGCCGCGGTGGCCCAAATAGAAGCCCCGAGGCAGCTAGAGTTACTGCCGGCGGCACCACCCCCGCAACCCCACAGAGGTCCTCCACCTCAAGCACAGGCTCCTTCCCAGCAGCGACCGCCTCAGAACAGACAGGTTCCCCCACGCAATGCCCCACCGCCACCTAGGCGAGACAATCCGGCGCCGCCTCCTCGGCAGGCCCCTCCGGCCCCTCGTCAGGGCCAGGCCCCCAGGGCCCCCTACCCGGAAAGAAGGCACCTGACTTATTTGTTTAACGAAAATCAGGTCCCTGGATATTTCTGAAGTGCTCTAGAGCAAGGGATTGTGCGTCTGCCGGAGTGCAGAAGGCCAACAGAGGCAAATCTCACCGATCACCCCAACTACTGCCCTTATCATCAGATTCTGGGGCACACCCTCAAGAAATGCTATGTGTTTAATTACTGGCTTCAAGACCAGGTCAATAAAAACATATTCATTGTGGCCCGACACCAGCACAAGTGGCGGGTGTCTTTGCAGGATCAAAGATCGGCAGAGACAGCGAAGGCGAGTGGTAGCAGGTCCCCAGCCGCGGATCCCAGAAATACGACGACTAGATTCCTCGAAAAACCGTCGTCTGTGCCCATGGTATCATTCTGGCGCGCCTGAAGCAGTCAGAACCTTCAGAAGAAGTAGTCGGTGCCTCCGCATCATCTTCACAGTCGACCTCTTCCCAAAAGGGCAAGCAGCGGTGACGCAAGAAGAAGCAACGCGCACCGCCAGTGTCGTCGTCATCCCCCACTCTCGGCGACATTATGCCCCCAGAAATGGGGATTCTTCCCAGAATCTACCCAGTAGCGGATGACTCCTCGAGCGACAGCCCGGGGTATGCTTCGGTTAACACCATGGAGCTGGTAACGCCCTATATGACCCCCGACGAAGGGGAACGCCAGGCGAACCTCCCCAACGTTTCCAGTCGACGTCAACGTCAGCGGAATCAAAACCGCGCCGGTCATCGAGGTACATCAGCAGACACATTTGGCCAAGTCGTGCATGCTACTGAGACCAGGCAGCAGACTCAGCATAGATCTCAGCACGCGCAACCCCATCTAACACCCTCGGCCCTACCTCCACCGCCGTTCGTGCTACTAGATCGGGGAGAGCTGCCTCATTCGTATCGCAGACAGTCTTGCCCGGATACAGGCCAGCCTCCACCATCCAATCCTAGTCCGGCGACTACTCTCCAGGCTTCAACTAGTAGGCAGAAAGATGTGCCTAGTACTAGCTGATCGCTGGTTCAACCGGAATGACCCGTTGTGCCTCCAAGTGCCGAGCGACCTCCTGTAAGCAGAGGTTCACGTTTGGCACGGAAGTTTGATGTCCTAAAGCACCTGGCTGGCATTCCGGTGAGGATCTCCATCCCTGAGGCCCTTCTCCTGTCATCCGAAATGCGTGAGGCACTTGCCGAGGCCCTAAGGAGCCCCCTCCAGTTTGAGACGAAGGTAGCAGTTGTAGAAGCCTTCCATACCGAGACGATTGAAAACGTCGAATGTCAGGGGGTTATCTCGTTCTCCGGCGAAGATGAGGACCCTCCTATACAGGGGAAAATTCGCCCGGTGTACATCACTGGCCACTTCAATGGCGTGGAAATCCGCCGCTGCCTCGTTGACACGGGTTCTGGAATCAATCCAATTCTGACTCGGACGTTGCGAAAACAGGGTCTGTCTGAAGGTGATTTAACTCCCTCTCACCTCAGAATCCAGGGGTACGACAGGACCGATCAAACCCCAGTCGGCAAGATCTACCTGAAGACTCAGTTCGGTGGCTTAATTGCCAGCACCGAGTTCATGGTCGTCTCTCAGGACACCGCCTACAATGCGTTGATTGGTAGGCCATGGCTCCATCTGCATGAAGCGTTCCCTTCATCGTATCACCAGTGCCTCAAGTACTCACTCAACGGTCCAGTAGGCATGCTCCAAGGATATGCGTCCTCTTTCGCTTCTTGTGAGGCCCACTATCTGGATGCGGGTTATTACAAAAGTAAGGATAAATAGATCCTAGTAAGCGAGGATGAACCCGCCCTGGTCACAAGTGTTCCCTAGGAAAGCATGGATGACGCCTACATCCTCTCAATCCACCGATTGGAGGCCACGACCCCCGAAATGGGGCAATGTTTTGTTGTTTCGGGTACGCAAGGAAGGCATGTTCTCGTGTCCATGCGACAGCGGAAAATCACCTCTTACTCCTACATCAACCAGGCTCAGGTGATCCCGGAACCTCCTACCCCTGTACGGTACCGGGATGTCAAGCTTATGACGATAGCGGTGTGCCATACGTGTCTCTTCCGCTGGGCTGGAATCCACTGACTTAGGCCGACACGTCACCACTACTTTGATATCATCAAACGTGGCCCCTTAGGCCGAAGACCAGATGGGATAGGGTCGACTGCCTTCATTGCTATGGTCTAGATGGCAAGTGAGTCTCCAGATATGATGACCACTGCTGCCCGAGCCGGCACCAGATTCCCCTCAGGCTGTGATAGCCCAGAAGTATCTCCCGTCGCGGGAAGTCCCCCCCACGGATCGGGAGGAAGACCTGGAGGATTCTCCCCCCGCCGTTGAAGAAAGTGTCTCTACCACGGTTGATGAGCTGGTACATGTGAACCTTGGTAGTGAGGCAGATCTGAGACCCACATTGATCAGTGCAGCCATGTCTCTCGAGGAGCGGCAGCATTACATAGACTTCCTCAAATAGCACCGTGATGAGTTTGCCTGGAGTTACAACGATATGCCAGGACTAGATCCCCAGGTAGTCGTTCACCATCTAGGCCTCCCGACAAAACATCGTAGGTTTAAGCAGCATACCAGGAAGATAGACCCTTATCATGGTGCTATGTTTGAGGTCAAAGTTGACAAGCTAATCAAAGACAACTTCATAAAGGAGGTCCAGTACACCATGTGGCTTGCCAACATTGTTCCAGTCAGGAAGAAGAATGGGAAGATCAGAGTCTTCATCGACTTCCGTGATCTTAATCGCCACTGCCCAAAGGATGACTTCCCACTCCCGGTGACAGAGCTATTGATTGACGCCACAGCCGGGTTCCAGGCTCCCTCTTTTATGGATGGGTATTCCGGGTACAACTAGATCCAGATGGCCCCCGAAGACGAGGAGTCCACTGCCTTCAGGGCTCCCCATGGTACCTTTTTCTACCAGTTTATGCCATTCGGTTTGAAAAATGCAGGTGCCACTTATCAGAGGGCCATGCATCGCATATTCAAACTGATCCTCAGGACATTGGTGGAATTATACGTGGATGACCTCATAGTCAAATCATGTCAGCGCCAGGACCATCTCAAAGACCTGGAGAAAGTGTCTGGTTTCCTCCATTCCCATCACCTGATGATGAAACCGCTGAAGTGTGCCTTCGGGGTCACCTCCGGGAAGTTTCTGTGCGTTGTTTTCAGATACCGAGGTATCGAGATCGACCCATAGAAGATCAAGGCCATCAGCCAAATGCCTCCCCTGAGCAACATTCAGGAGCTTCAAGGCCTCCAAGGCCACTTAGCCTATATACGCCGATTCATCGCGAATCTGGCCGGCAAGTGTAAGCCCTTTTCCTGGCTCATGAAGAAGGGCGCCGCCTACGAATGGGATGAGGAGTGTCGCACCGCCTTCGAGGAAATCAAGCAGTATCTGCTCCAGCCTCCGGTCTTGATGCCACCCGTCTCCGGAAAGCCGCTGGTCCTTTATGTGACCGCCCTGGAGAAATCCCTCGGTGCGCTGCTCACCCAGAAGAATAACGAGGGTGCTGAGAATAGTCTCTAATATCTCAGCTGCGTGCTTCTCGATACGGAGGTCAGATACTCCCCTATCAAAAAAAGCTGTATTGCGCTCGTATTCGCCGTGAAGAAGTTGCGACATTACCTGCAGCACCATGAGGTGCAATTGGTCTCCCGGGTAGACCCACTGAAGTACATCCTGAACCGCCCTATGCTGACTGGACGACTAGCACAGTGGGTAGTGATTCTCCATAAGTTTGATATCAGGTTCGTACCTCAGAAGGCCATTAAGGGACATGCGTTGGCAGACTTTTTAGCTGCCCATCCAACCTTCGTAGATCAAACACTGGACCTTGATTTTCCTGATGAGATGATCCTCTCAGTTGATCTCGTTGTCCCGTGTTTGCAAATGCATTTTGACGGCGCCTCCCGGAGCCCCATCGGTAGGAGGCTCAACGATCCCAAGATCAATAGAGTGAGCCTGGGTATTGTCTTCATTACCCTGGCGCAGGCTGTCCTGCCGTACTCATTCCTGTTGTCAAAAGGTTGCACAAACAACGAGGCAGAGTACCAGGCTCTCATCACCGGCCTCGAGCTGGCCCTTGAGATCCATGTTCCCCATCTACATGTGAAGGGTGATTCTGAGCTGGTAATCAAACAGGTTAACTGCGACGACATCGTCAGGAAGCCGGAGCTTGCACCGTTGCTGGAGTACACCCTCTGCCTAATGTCCCAATTCTATTCTCGACCAGAGGTTACCCATGTCCCACGGTCGCCAAAAGGCCAGGCAGATGCCCTGGCTGGTTTAGCCGCATTGCTCGCAGAACACGAGCAAGATGATTTGATCATACATGTGGCACATCGGAGAGTCATTGCCCCCGTCACCCAAGAGGACAATGACGGCCTGCGGGTAAGTCATCTCACTGCCGGACCCTCTACATCGGGGGTCCCGGGTTCGTCAGACGCAGTGATTGATGCCACTCCCAACTGGAGGGTACCTTTTGTAGAGTATATCCAAAATGGTCGCCTCCCAGACGACCGGGACGAGCGCGAGCAAATCCGACGCCGCGTGCTGCAATTTACCCTCCAGAGCGGCCCTAGTCTTGTACAGATCCTCTATATGCGGAGTTTCGATGGTGTCCTCCTCTGCTGCATCCAAGGAGTAGAGATACCTCAAGTTATGCAAGAGGTTCACGCCGGTTCCTGTGGCGCCCATCAAGTTGGGCCGAAGCTGTCCCACCAAATCCGGAGGTTAGGGTACTTTTGTCCCTCTATGATCCACGATTGTATTGGGTATTCCAAGAGATGCCACACGTGCCATGCTCACGCCAACTTCCTGCATCGGCCGCCGGAGCCCCTCCACCCCACCAAGTACTCTTGGCCATTTGCGGTATGGGGACATGATGTAGTGGGACCGTATCAACCGGCAATAGCCCGCCAGTGTAGGTTCATCCTGACTGCTACAGATTTCTTCTCCAAGTGGGTAGAAGCAGTTCCGCTCAAAGAGGTCGAGGCTCATTCCATCGTTGAATTTGTGAGCTCCAATATTATCCACCCGTTTGGGTTACCTCATGCCGTCCTCACCGATAACAGCACCAACTTCTGAGCTGCTAAATTAAAGATATTGTACGCCAAGTACAACATCTGGTCGAACCATACCTCCCGCTACCACGTGCAGGGGAATGGACAGATCGAGGCGTTCAACAAGACCCTCTCTAACATTCTGCAGAAGATGGTTGGTCAGAACAAGAAAAGTTGGCCGGACAAACTCCCCAACGCCGTCTGGGCTTACTAGACGACGACTCGCAACTCTACCCAGGTGACCCCATATTCCCTGGTGTATGGAGATGAGGCCATCCTACCCATCGAGATCCAGCTGCCGTCGCTACGCACTGTAGTTTATGATCACCAGACAACAGATGAGGTAGCCGAGATCCGTCTAGCCAAATTAGAAGCACTGGATGAGAACCTGCTTCGTGCCCTGCACAATCTAGAAAGGCATCAGGACAAGATAGTGAGGGCCATCGACAAGAAGGTTTGTCTCCGCTCTCTTCTACAGGGCGACATGGTACTGGCCTTTCGAGCGCCAATGATTCCCGGTAGAAAGCCGCCCAAATCAGAACCCAAATGAGAAGGGCCTTATATCATCCATAAGGTTTAAACCAATGGAGAATAATCATTGGTGACCACAGATGGAGAGCCTATAACCCCTCCCACCAATGACAAATTCCTCAAGCGATACTTTTCCCAGGGCAAAAGGGTCCTGCACGACCCTAAACTGCGAGATGGTACCGCACGACCTTAAACTGCACCCCCGTCCTTACTGTAGGACGTTAAACTGCAAACCAGTCAGGCCTTCCTGAATGAGGCTCAGCCTCAGGCCCCTTGGCCTCCTTGGGCCCCTGGCCCCTGTCCTTAATACAAGACGTTAAACTGCAAGCCAGTCAGGCCTTCCTGACCGCGGTCTGGCCCCAGGCCCCCTCGTTTTTTTCCCCGACTTACCCTCTTACAGGATTATATGGTATGGTGTGGGACTACGCCCTCATTCATGTCGGATTACTGGCCATACCATACATATCCCCAAATGAGATTCCCCTCGTCCCACATGATGTTAAACTTCATGTCAAGAACAATGTGCGGCTTGATTCCCATCTTCATGGGATACGTAGAAACGCTCAGAATCCTCGTCTTGAGCCCAGCCCCAAGCATTTCTCTTCAACTATCCCCCCCTGGGGGTAGTTTCCATGGAGGATCTTTCTGTAGCAGGGAGTAGGCTTTCTTAGCCCCGCTCATACAACCCCCGCTCGCACAAGGATTGTAAGGGTCACACCATGTGCCCACTCCCGTTCTTCTATCCTCCCACGTCCTCATCGCACGACTCTAAACTGCATGGCCTTCAAGAACTACGTATGGCTTGATTCTCATCTTCATGAGATACATAGGAACGCCCGAACATTTCATCTGTTGGCCCATCCCAAAAGCCAAAATCTTCCCCTCAGGTCAAGACATGGCAGGGTGCACACTTTTACCCCAAATCTCATCAAGAAAGCCTCGACCCGGCTGCACATTCCCCCTAGAGATGTTTTCCTCTTTCGTGGATGGATACAGGTATGCTTCACCCACTAATTGACTAGGATTCCATCATCTTTCACAACCGGAGGGACCCCCAAGAACGGCCTGGATACTACGCCCAAGGGCTCTCCTACCGATACGGGCCAACGCCCCTGAGGGGTTTCAAGCAACAAGCCGATACAAGTCCTGTGTTGCGAATTTGGTCAGCGGTCAACGCTCATTTGTTGCTTCCATATCGAGTCACCATGGGAACACTGTGTTTCGAACATGGTCGACACCCCCCCTGGATCTTCGGGTCCACCCCGAGATGTCCCAGACATCGAGTGGAGTGATTTATTCTACCCCATCCTGAGGTGACAAACATCCCCCCAGGTGGTGCTAGCAATCGGGCCCACGACCCTGATTCCCCGAAGGGGTGTACGGTGTGATCTAGGACTACGTCCTCCTTCACGTCGGGATCATGTACCATGTCGTACGCCTTCTCTTCCGAGGCCCAGCCTCAGGCCCCTTGGCCTTCTTGGGTCCCCGACCCTCGTCCTCATGTAAGACGTTAAACTGCAAACCAGTCAGGCCTTCCTGACTAATGCCTGACCTTAGGCCCCAATGCCTTCTCGGGCCCCCCAGCCCAGGTCCCCCTTACCCAGGGTGTATGGTGTGATGTACGACTATGTCCTCATTCACGTCGGGATCATGTACCATGCCGTACGCCCTCCCTTAATGGGGCCCAGCCTCAGGCCCCTTGGCCTTCTTGGGTCTCTAACCCTTGTCCTCATTTCAAGACATTAAACTATAAGCAGGTCAGGCCTTCCAGACCAATTCCTATCCATCAGGCCCGTTGGCCTTTCCGGGCCACGACCCAGGTCCTCCCTTATAGGAGTGGATAGTGTGGTGTGGGACTATGTCCTCATTCACGACGGCTTCTTTGCCATACCATACACCTCCCTTGTTTAGGGGTATATTACTCACATCCTCGTCTCGTACGACGTTAAACGACATTTGGATAACTACGTGTGTCTTGATTCCCATCCTAATGGGATACATAGGACCACCCGAATGTCTAGGATTTGGGTCCATCCCCATCCCTCGGGAATCTTCAGCCCATCTTGGCCCCTTGTCCTACCCTTCCTCCATGAGAGGATTATATGGTGTAGTGTGGTATTATGTCCACATTCGCGTCGGTCTTGTAATGACCACACCATGTACCTCTCCCTCCTGAGCTCTTTCGTCGATCCCTTTTTCGGCGGTTCACCAATGTGCCTCACAGTACTCTGGTTTATTACCCGGAATGCCAAGCTTTACTCGGACACGTCCGCACCCGCTCTCCAGGATTTGTGTATCCCTGCATCAGGGCTTCCATCATCATTCACACCTGGAGGGACCCCCATGAATGTCCTTGATACTACGCCCAAGGGCTCTCCTACTGTTACGGGCCAACTCCCCCGAGGGTTTCGGACAACAAATCGATAAAATCCCGGGTTGTGAATATGGTCAGCGGTCGATGCTCGTTTGCTGTTCTCACCTCAGGCTAACACAATATGGACGCTGCGTTTCCACCATGGTTAACAGTTTTCCTCTCTCGCCACGCCAACCCATTGGCCCAAAATGTCGGGTGCACAATTCACGCCCTTCATCACTTCACCGTGTCCAAGTGGAGTCTCGGAACTTTTGGTACTTTTCCTCCGTGCACGTTAGCGCGTTGGGGGAACAAGCTGCGTCAAAGGTGTCCTTTGGGGATCTCTACCAACTCCCATTTGACATGCCCCATGTATTGCGATGAAGATACCCCCCTTGTTTCCCACACCGAGTTTAGCTCATGTGGGCTTAGGGATCGGGTTGACATCTATGCTTACTTGGGAAGTGGTCACCATCCATGGTCCGAGCTCTAAGACCATAAACTAAGATTACCATCTGGAACTACGTTCATCTTGATTCCTATCTTGATAGGATACGTAGGAATGCCCAGACCCCTTGTCTCTCGGCCCAGCTTGAGTTCAGCAAATTCACCTCTCTGGTCCTGCCTTCAGGACCTCGACTACGGGACCGCGTAGCGTGGTGCAGGATTATGTCCACATTCACATGGGGTTTGCAATGGCTTCACCACGTGCACCCTGTTCTGAGGGTTAGCCCTCCTATTCCACGTCCAGCATGACATTAAAAGGCGCCCTTTAGAACTACGTGTGGCTTTATTCCCATCTTCATGGGATACGTAGGACCGCCCGGACGCCCTGTCATCGGGTACAGCCCATTTGGGGAACTAGTCACCCCCCTGTTTTACCTCTTACATCGATATAGGCCCCTCGGCCTAAGGTATCCCTCTTAGATTGGCGTACAATTTGATGTGGGATCATGTCTCCGTCAATTGTGGTCTATAACACTGTGCACATTTACCACCTAGCATCGTCTCTGCTACGTCTGCGCTGCATGATGATAAAATGCATGCATGGTCCTATCATACAACCCTAAACTGTGACATTATCATCCTGGCCGCACGACGAAAAAAGGCACTGCATTGTGATGACCTCGTTGTAGAGGACATCACGTTGGGTATTGGTCACTTTCCATGCCATTTGTCAACGCCCATCACGACATGATCCTTGTGGCGACATCACGACATACTATTCTAGGTCTATAGCTTCACAAAAAAAACCATTCACCTTAAAGGAAAAACAAGATTTATCAAATCCCGCTTCTTTTCGTGCAAGGGCCACGCCCACACTTCCCATTTCCCCTGGCATTGGTACCTTACCGTGCCAACCTTTTAGAACTACATATGGCTTGATTCTCATTCTTATGAGATACGTAGGAGCGCCAGGGCACTTCCCCACGGGCCCAGCCTAACCTTTGTGTTCGGTCCTTTGACTCGAGCATTTCCCCAGAGAATGCATGGTAAGTATGGCTTAGGTCCTCATCCAAGTCGGGTTTTGTAACCACCTTCCCATGTATCTCCTGCTCCCCTTACCCATCCATGGTCCGAATTCTACGACCCTAAACTAAGATCTCCCCATGGGAAAGAAATATGCTCCCTCTCTCTAATACGTCTTGTTGTCGTATTCAGATGTGTTTCGACAAAGAGCCCGATGTGTGGGATTTTTATGGGGACATTCCTCTCGTCCCATGACCAAGCTTCGTGACCTCTCTATTTGGATCCTCACACTCCTCCACATCGAAAAGAACCCTCGAATGACATGGACACTAGGCTTAAGGGCTCTCCATGAATGCTGGACCTAAGGGCCCTCCAATCGTTTCGGGCCAACGTCCCTATGGATATCTGACAACATTTGTGACATGGTCCCGTGTTTCGAACATGGTCAACGGTCAACCCTCATTTGTTTGTCCCATTCTAAGCTAACGCGACAGGATTTTGTGTTGCGAACATGGTCAACAGTTATCCTCCATCGTCACGCCACCATCATCGTGATCTGAATCACAAGCGCTATGATTCACGCATTTCCACTTCCTCATGTTCAAGTGGAATTCCATCATACTCGGCTCTTTCTCTTCACGCATCTAGGTGTGCTAAATGATTGTGTTAGTGTCATTGGGCTGGTATTCACCGAGCATCCCTTTGCCCTAACCTGCCCCTTTTTGTGTCGAGAAATTCCCACCACTACTGCTTGTTTCCCACACTGAGCACGACTCACGTGGGCTTAGTAGTTTTGGAAGGATGTGTACCAACGTGGCCAGGCTTCTCATCGTCCCACATGACGTTAAACTGCACTTCCAGAACTACGTATGGCTTGATTCCCATCCACATGGGGTACGTAGGAACGCCCGACCACTCTGCTTCGGGCCCAGCCCAATCCTCACTCTTGGTCCCTCAACCTGAAGAGTTTCCTCCGGGGGTATGTGGTATGATTTGGACTCCAAGTCCTCATTCACGTCGGTTTCATATCTACCACACCACACGCTCCCTGGGATATTTCCTTTTGCTCCACGTCCTATAGTATGACGTTAAACTACAGGAGTTTGTGTCCTCAACGCATGACACTAAACTGCGATTCTACCCTGAACAAGTTCAGGATGCCCCAAGATCCCACTGGGAAGTGACAGATCCCCTCTCCAGAGAGGCCTTGTCCCAATGAAGGAATGATCCATGATCAGACCGATGCACCCATCTGGTGTGCTCCCACCACGGTGGTGTAACTACCTAAGTGTTCGATTCTGTTCAGACAAACCATCACTCCATATTCCAAGATTTGCATATCCCTTATTCGGACCCTCGTCCCCTTTCATGTCTGAAGGAACCCCCAAACAGCCTGGTCTCATGCCGCATCGGCTCACCTACCGTCCTGGGCCAACGTTCCGAATGACGGGTCATGTCTGGAAGGACCCCCTAACAGTATGGATGTTTGACCTATGGTCCGCCAACTGTCCTGGGCCAACGTCCCGAAGGACAGATCAACAACATTTGTGACATGGTCCCGTGTTTCGAACATTGTCAGTGGTCGACCCTCATTTGTTGTCCCCATTACAGGCTAACGCAGTAAGGGTACCGCTTCTCCACCACGGTTAACGGTTGTCCCATATTGTCATGACATCCCCACAGTGTTCCGGATTTTGGGTATCGTGATTCACACTTCCCATTTTCATATATTTGGACTGATTTCAGCACCCCTGGCGTTGCCACGTTTGTGCCTAAGAGAACGCTGAAGAAACGGTAATTCGGTTATCCTGAAAGTTCCTTCTCCAATCAAGCCTCTCCTGTATTTCAGAAATCCGGACTCGTAATCCGAATCTCGGATGCCCGGATCATGATCCCCACTCCCATGTTAGGTGGGATGAGAAGGAAAATATCTCCTGTTTATCACATCGGGCTCGACCCACGTGGGCTTGGGGAATTGTCGTCGAACGTCCCGCAAACATTGTAGGGATGTAACAAGGAAATTCAAACAGTGGAAATTGTGCGCGCTACGGCATTCAAAACAAAGAAAGGAAAAAACTGAAGCATGAAAGTACCAATAAAAGGGTTTTGGGTTTGTTACAATACCCTGGGGTTGACTCCCCCCATGGACGGGTTGACCCCGTCAAAAGAGCATTGCAGCTCTGCCACCCGTTGACTTGCAGCATCCAAGGCTTCCTGCCGCTGAATCAGTACCCGCTCCTCCTCAGCAGCGGCGGGGCGCAGTTCGTCAGTCCTGGCTTTGGCCCCCTCTATGCCAGCTTGAACGGCAGCTATCTTTCCAAGGGTCATCCTCATCTTCTCTTATGCCTCTGCCAGCTGGGCCTTCAACCGTGAGACCAGCTCAGATTGTGCATCAAGAGAGGCTGAAAGCTCGTCTTCCTGGGTCTGCATCTGTTGGACCTCGCCTTCAGTCTCCTGGAGCTTCTTGATGCTGGTCGCCTTCCTCCGCTGCCAGCCCACGCTGAGCCCACGATCATGCTCCCGGATCTTCTCAAGCATAAGATCTCGGATGAGTGCGTGAGGACATTGGGAATCCACTCCCCCATCACATAGTTCATGCAATCGCGAGCGGAGTCTATCCATTTCGGCCAGCCATTGCGCTTGGGGGGTGTCCCTGATAAAGCGCGTGATCAGCTTCCACGACCGGCGGCGGACTATGCTGCTGTCATCCTCGTCGGAGGCCGTTTAATCCCAGTCCGCGCGATTGGCAGGCTCGTACGCGGGATACGCCCTCAAGAAATCCTCAACAGGATCTACATCTGGTGTTGAATCCGGTACGACACCTGACGCCGAAGCAGGCGCGACAGGACTGGGACCGACAGGTTGATCCTCTTCCTTGGAGTCCACCTCAGTGGCTTCGGGTACGGCCCCGCTGATGGTCCTTCCAGTGATGGTGTGTGTCGCAGCTTGAGGAGATGGGGGACTATCACCACCATCACCGGCATGCCCCTAGGGGGCGCCACCAGACATCCCGACCAGTCTTACCGCAGCAGCCCACGCCAGTCGAAGAACTGTGCGATAGAAAGGGATATAAACGTTAGTTGGCATGGCCTACATGTGACAACAAGGAGACCGATAGAGGAGAATTATGGAGATCGACCTCCTAGTGCTTCTCTTGAGCTAGTGCTAATGAGACCCCGGGACGAGGCCCTCCATATACTTTTGGAAGTTCTAAAGATTCCAGAGGAGCCACCCATGGCGCCCTGGTCCCACCAGACGCGGAACTGGACGCAGCCATAGGCGCGGGTTCTGAAGGTCCCGCATCATCAGCCAGCAAGGAGCGATAATGAGTTCTTTGAACAAGTTCCTCCTGCCTGGCTCAAACATCGGTGAGAAGTCCATAGTGACCCAAGAACAGATCGTAAGTAGAGAAGTTCGGAGTGCTACCTCGAGAGCCTCCGTGAAGTCGTCGGATTCTGAGCATCGGTCTCTGACCTCGCCCTCCTCTAACGGGCTCCCTCCTCCAGCCTCATCCTCCCGAGAGGAGTCCTCTGATACCTCTGGCAAGGGGAAGCGCTCCCTCAGATCGGAAGCCGATAACTGTGGGGGGACCGTCTGATTCAACAGTACCCTCACCCGGTATGTCATTGGGTGAGGGAAACCCCTGGAGTGGATGTAATCCTCCAGCTCATCCAGGTACTATTCTCCCTCCGCCGGAGACACCATGAATCCAGCCCGAACTGGGCCTATGCCCGTAATTCCATCCCGAGGCGATTCAGGTGGTCCCATATCTCGGGTGGGCTGAGGAATTTCTGGTTGACATCCCAAATGTCCCAAGCCTCCGGGAAGACGGCATCCTCTGCCATGTCAATATGACGCAGCCGCTTCCCCAGAGCCTGAGTGGATATCATGTGAAATCCCCTCGGTGGCTGCCCCTCTGGATGACCCTGCTCTTCCGGAATCACCGGATCCACCGCTGCTGCCATACCCTCGGCTGGTGTGGGTCCCGCCGCCATGGCAGCCCTGCTACCGCGAGTGGCCCTAGCTGCCCTCCGGCCCCAACCTCGAGATAGAGGAGGCCCACTGTCACCAACCAGGATAGTTGGTTGCTTCAGCATCTCCCCTGGGTAATCATCCTCCCAACTGATGGCGTACTCCTTCACCAATCTGAATGCGGCGGTGGATGGAGGCAATGCAATCCGCATTTTCCCATCTTCCCGTGTGAACATGAGCCACAGCTGCCTCATCACACATGGGTGCTCCTCGTGACGCACCTCCCAGTAGACCTGCGGGGTCAGCCACTGGAGGCACCGGAACTGCCTCGTAAATCGATGCGGGGTGTACTGTTCGCAGAGTGGCTCACGATCTATCTGTGCCACCAAAACTCCACCTCGAAAGGCAAGGAGGAAGGACCTATGTTCTTCTGTTCCCCGCCCGTCATCAGTAAGTATCCCCTTCGGCAAGGGGAAAGGGTGGAAATTAATCTCGTCCGCCCTCCACATCCGATTCAGTACCATCGGAACGGCCAGTTTGAACGGGAAGCTCCCGACCACATTCAGGATGGAGGGGAGGAAGTTTGATCCCATCGGCGAAATTGGGTTTGGATACTCGTAAATCACCCTGATATGTGCTGCAATCCACCCATAAAGGAGGTGGAAGGGCCCGCATATCCTTGACGGCTTCTTACCCTCGCTGATATGCCGCAGCATTCTGTACAATTTGGTGAGCATCGGGATCCCCAGATTGATCCGCTGCCCCATGGCCAACATCGACGACATGATAAAAGAGATGGGTCGTACCCCCATGCTTGTATCTCTCACCGGTAGGATCCAACCACAGATTAGAGCTGCGATGAACGCCGCCAGCCTGACTATTGGCTGTTGTTCAGTGCTGATACTGAAACCCCAAGTCTTCCATTGGATGTCCTCCAAGTCCCGCCAGTACGAGTGCCCCTTCCCCGTTTGGCCGCTCTCAGACAAGTTCGAGGCCTCGGAGGGAACACTCGATTCTTTAAGAAATTCAGGAAGCATTTGAACCATCTCCTAAAATGGACATCCCTCACTGCATCCTTGTCCTCTCCAGGGACGAGTTCCATTAGCCCCGATGCCAGTCGCGGAATTTGCTCTGTGCCCTCCCACGCACTGATGATGGGGAGGAATTCATCATTCATGGCCCCCAAGATCAGAACCCCAGAAATCTAGTGGACATCCCACAGGCTGATACCCACCTCCCTGTGATGCAGGTGAAAAGTGTTGGTCCTAGACGACCATCTGCTCAGAAATTCCGGCATCAATTTCTTGGGTTGATAAATGTGGAATTGGGAGGCCCACGCCGCCTCATACAACCCCACTCTCCTCAGCTCGGCCCCGAACTCCTCGCATGAGGCGCCTGCCAAGTAGGCCCAGGCCCAGTCATCAGTAATGTTGCCGCCCTGGTGTAGGTCCCACTCATCGGACCATCCCTTCTTCGATTCCTGCAAAGCCGCCTTCAGCATAGTACGGTAGAGGGGAGGGTAGGTCTCCAGCTACAGTGGCTTCCCGTCAATGTCGTTCACATGGTTGTAGAGACAGTCATCAGTGACGGGCGTGCAGTTCTCTTGTGCGTGACCATCGGCCGGCCTGAACCATTGGTGCTGGCATGGTATGCTCCTGAACCAGCAAGCTGGTTCATCCCTACTCTCCTCAGGGATAAAGACGTCATCCCTCAGCCCGAAGCCGTACAATGGTAGTTTCTTGCATTGCGGATAATTCTTCTGACCCTCCGATAGAAGATCTGTCAAAGAAGTGTGGTCCGAGTGGCTTCGAACCATCTCCCCCAGGCATGGATAGTTTTCCATCTCATCCCAACGAGCAGCATCTGCAAGCACCACCAATACAGCCTCTTGATGGGCCATTTTAACTCTGGCCCTCAAAAATAATTATTTTTCAGCTGGATCGTGAAGCTCGACTGCGAAGCTGAATCGCGTAGCCGGATCTCGAAGACCGGTCGCGAGACCATGCCGCAAAGTCTGGCCAAGGCCGGCAAGCAGAAGTTCACTAGCCGCGGACGTGGATTCAGAGACATGCGGTTCGCCGCGAAGCTCGATTCGCGGATGGCTGTCGTGGAGTACGCAGAGCTTCGCGAAGTCAAGAGCACAAAAAGACAAGGATGGCGCGGTGCCTCGCGAAGCACCCTCGTGAAGCCCTGCCGCGAAGCACCCCGACCATCGCGGCATCACGATGCTCCAGAGGCGATAAGTCTTCGCGAGCGCATTTGACGTTCGCGATCCGCCGCGATGCTCCAGAGGCGGTGCCCTCCGCGGACGACGTTGACGTTCGCGAGCACTCTGCGAAGCAACGGAGGTAGCGTGCGAGTTCTGCTTCGCGGCACCCCTTCCCTATAAATACTGGAATCACCCTGAGTCCCGAGGATAGACAATCTGACCTTTTGGCTTCTCCTCTCCCGAATCGTGAAGCACTATTTTCCCCGGGAATCATGAGCTTCGCGAGGTATTCCTACTTCGCGAGACGCCTCTTCTTTGTCTCGTTTTGAGCACCACTTCTAAGAGGGATGCCCCTCGTGAAGCTCAAGGGAATTCGCGAGGAAAGGGGAATCCCAAGGGAACCTGGGTAGCCACTGATCACTTGTGCTTCGCGAAACACCCAACCCATACTAGTGATCCCTATGCTAAGGAAGGATCACTACACATCGCGAAGCACACTTCTTTGCAGGACCCTACTTCGCGAGGCACCTCTCCATCGCGAGGCAGTGCTCCGCGAACATTGTTCCACTTTGCGAAGCACCCTTCACTCACACCTATGCCCCTTGCTAAGGCCAAGGCACTCCACTTCGTGAAGCACACTCCTTTGCTTAGCGATTCCTCTTCCCGTGCGACCCTCCAGGTTTGCACGATGTGATTTCAAAGTCCCATGGACAACACCACCCATAGCGTTGCTTAACCTAATGCTTCTTCGCATAGGCACTCTAACGGCTATTGCTTCTTCGCATAGCCACGCTAACGTGGACCCTTCGATGGTTCGTTCCACAACCCCCCTTGACCATAGCCTTACTGGTACCTTCCCTTCCCCAAGGACCAGAGGGTACCAGTTATGTAAGTCCTAGGGGTGTGGAGTGAACCCACCTCGTCCGAGCTGCAGGATGTTAAACTGCCAAGCCTCACGCCCTCAACACATGACGTTAAACTCTGACCCGACCTCGTGCTTCGCCCGCAGGGTCCCCCCCATCTCGAACATTCTTTACACCACTTGACTCCACAGGAATGGAATCACCCATCCACAAGGGATGATATCCTCCTTACTAGAGTGGCGTATGTTCATGGGAGAAGGGCGACCCTAGTTCCCCAACGGATGGTTGCACCCCTGCATCTCTGTACTTCCCCAATACCAAGGATAGTGGAGGGCGTGATAGGGAATGAGGCACCTCCCACCATTGGTCCCAAATCCCTCTTTCGCTGCGCTTTGTTGCACCATGGGCCTCCATCCTGGAGTAAGTCCCAATACCATGGGCTGCCTAACGCGTAAGCCTCTCTTCGCTTCTCACGGACGCATCCTTCGCGACGTGATCGTCAGGTCCTTGCAACCTCTTGTTTCTCACACCGAGCATGACTCACGTGGGCTTAGAGTGAGCACCGACACTGACCCTCACCCATAATGAACTATGAGGTCTTTGATCCATGTCAAGGCATGGTACGTAGGAAGCCTCCATGAGGTTCAAGCCCACCCGTTGTCTATTCACGTCGGGTCCCATTCCCATCCAGCACGACACTAAACTGCATTCCGGTCCAATGGTTCTCCGTTGCGACTCACCCATAGCGAACTACGGGGACATTGATCCATGTCAAGGCATGGTACATAGGAAGCCTCCATGAGGTTCAAGCCCACCCATCATCCAATTCACGTCGAGTTCTACCGACGTCCAGCATGACGTTATACTGCATTCCCCAACCTGAACTACGAGGTCTTTGATCCATACCAATGCATGGTAAGTAGGAAGCCTTCACGAGGTTCAAGCCCACCAATAGTGGACCCCTAGTCTACTTTCACTTCGGTTCACCGACGAACCCATCTGAACTACGAGGTCTTTGATCCATGTCAAGGCATGGTACGTAAGAAGCCTCTTTGAGGTTCAAGCCTACCTGTCATTTCTTCACGTCGGGACCCACCTTCGTCCAGCATGACATTAAACTGCATCACGGTCCGACGGCAAGCCGTTGTGACCCACTCACCCAAAGTGAACTAAGAGGTCTTTGATCCATGTCAAGGCATGGTACGTAGTAAGCATACATGAGGTTCAAGCCGCATTGCTCGGTCGTTCATTCACGTCGAGTTTCGCCCTCGTCCAACATGACGTTAAACTGTATTCCCCTCCCTCTGTCCTGCATGACATTAAACTATATTCCCCATTCCCACCTGATCTACGAGGTCTTTGATCCATGTCAAGGCATGGTACGTGGGAAGCCTTCCCGAGGTTCAAGCCCACCACTCATAGAACCAAGGTCCACCTTTACGTCGGTTCACCGACAAAGCCCCCCCTGTGAACTATGAGGTCTTTGATCCATGTCAAGGCATGGTACGTAGGAAGCCTTCCTGAGGTTCAAGTCAACTCACCATCCGGTCGTTCTGACCTCATTCACGTCGGTTCACTATCGTCCCACATGACGTTAAACTGTATTCTCCAATCCAAACTACGCGGAATTTGATCCATGTCATGGCATGGTACATAGGAATCCTCTCAGAGGTTCAAGCCCATCTCCCATGAGACCATGGTCCCTCATTTACGTCGGTTCACCGACACCCACTGCCTGTTGTTTATTCACGTCAGGGTTCACTATCGTCCCACATGACATTAAACTGTATTCCATCAATCATCCGAACTACGAGGACTTTGATCCATGTCAAGGCATGGTACGTAGAAAACCTTCCCGAGGTTCAAGCCCACCACTAGTGGACCCACGAGTCTACTTTCACGTCGGTACGCTGACGATGCGCATCGGACCAGGGTCCACCTGCACGTCGGTTCGCTGACGATGCCCATCGGACCAAGGTCCACCTTCACGTCGGTTCGCTGACGCATCGGACCAAGGTCCACCATCACGTTGGTTCGCTGACGACATCCATCGGGCCAAGGTCCACATTCATGTCGGTTCACCAGCACCATCCTGGACTACGCGGACTTTGATTCCCTGCCAAGGGGATACGTAGGAAGCCTCTCCAAGGCCAAAGCCCAACCTCACCATCGCCCCTGTGATAGTCCCATTTCACTCCCCCTCTACTCAATTCACCCACCTATCACCCATCCCGATTCTCTCCCGGACCGCCATATCTCGGTGAGACCATGTCGGTATGCTTCTCTTCACAGCCACCCATGGGCTGGCCCCGGTATCGGCATTCCTTCAAGGGAAATCTCTCAGTCCGATCTATCCTAGCTAATGCTCTGATCGGGCTGATCCGTCTCCGCTGGACGTTAAACTCGCGGCATACCCTGTGTTAAACACGGAAAGCTGAGGAAAACCTCATATATGTGTCTATGGCATTAAATTCCCCGCGTTTGATGTGGGATGACTCGGGCTTCCATGCCCTCGAGAAGCCCTGTGAACAGGGACAACAGATAGACATGCCAGGTTCCCCAGCATCCAGACACGCTATTGATGCCTCAACCTGACTACTCCCCTGACTGAAGGTTGCTGCCCTGACCGGACCCTTTGGAATGTCCCGACAGAAGCAGTGTAATTAACCGGCGTCCATGGAAACATGGCACTGGGAAGAGTTTCATGAACTACGTTTGAAATCTATGAGGGAGACCCGGACTAGGTAATGAGCTCTGAGAAGAGATCCAAGGAGGGAAGACCCGACATCCCATCATCCTGTTTCGATCAAGGAGCAGACGTACCTGAACAAGGAACGAATGTCGCCCACCTTTGGAAAGCAGCAATGCAGGGCAACAAAGCCGGGCGTCCGCCTCCACGGACGGACGGATGCGCGCGCTCCCCGGTGAAAGCGTCGGAAACAGCGATTAATGACCTCGTTAACCAGTTTTGAGGTGAAATATGGTTCTTGAAGATCATTCATTAGACCAGCTACAACCAACTTGGAGTTTGTGAGCATGATATTCCATACACGATTTTTAAATGTAACTATAGACACTATGTGTTATGTTTTATTACCTTGTATGTGACGAGCACCACCTCCATATCTATTCCTTTGATGAAACAAATTTTATGGGAAGACATAATCATTTTTTTTATTTATTAACATTAATGAATAGTCATATACATTTAATCAGAGGAGGAAAAAGTAGGTCATATGATGATTTTCCGTGATTTTCATTGAGAGAAGTAGTTTTATGGTATAATATGGATGATTCTATTCTAGATATATGATGTTAACATGCAGAATAATTATTTTTAAAAATATATTATCTATCAACCCAATATAGATTGATGAAGTGATTTCATGTGAGCCACCCAAGATATTGTAGAGGAACAATGTTATATTATCTTAACATGGTACTATTGATGGTATGTGGATGAAATATCATGGGTTTTAGATCATTTTTCTATAGTGACATGGAAAAAGAATCTCATTATCAATACTAATTATTGGTAGAAATCCTTTAATGAGATCAGGTTAAGGATGATGAGTAATCCTATTTTGAGACTACCGAAGGAGTGTGTGGAGTAAATAGTCTATTGTGATGCATCATGAGATAAAATAAAAATGTTTTTGATACCGAAGTAGGATGCTATCACATTAGGGTTGAGGTAGTTGATACCACTAAATAAAAACTATAAGATTCAAAAAATTTAGTTACCAATGGTTGTCTTTTAATAAAGTATTTTGAGGAACTATCATTTGTGATATTCCTTTGTGGTTTTACATAAAAAAAAGAGTACTAGGTATGAATTTTCAAATTGTGGAGTAAAATTGAGAGAGAGGTGATGGTTGGAGATCATAATGCACCATGACATTAAGATAGTCTATACATCAGATAGGTTAATATAATAGCATGTTCCTTTGCAGGAAGTCATTGTCTATTTTGGTGCATGATGATTCTATGAAATGGCCTTCAATAAATCTATCCATAGTGAGATAGAGAGTGTAGAGTTTTCCCAGTCAAATGTGTTTTTTTATCTTCTCCTTTAATGTGTGATGGAGTCTATGTTGGGAAATATAGACTATGAATTATTATGCGAGAAACATTAATCAATAGATTTTACAAATGGATATTCTAAAAGGTATAATCAATTCTCCCTTTCTTAGGATGGATGGGTGTCCCATTAATAATATAGGAGGGAAGTGATGTGATAGTCAATTGCATCTCCTTTCATTGTACATATTATTGTGTGAATGAATAATAAAGACCTTTAGCGGTAGTTTTTCTATTATGGAATCAAACAGTGCATAGTTGAGTTCGATTCATGGTCCCTCCTCAACCAATAGGTGATGTATGGGGACCACATTACAATAGAAATGTTGAAGCTTCTTATGATCCTGGAGTGGATGTGAGGTGGTATAACCATGAACATTTTGTAATGGATTCCATGTAAATAAAAAGGTCATGAAACTATATGGGTGATAGATTCCCAACCCACAAATTTGAAACAATTAATTTCTATAATTGTGAATAGTTTGATGGTTTTTTGGGATATTGTACGTACATAATGTTTTTCTGCCCCAAGGGATTCCTTTAACTGATGTATATGAACATGATGATTTGTTGACATCACTATTATGGAGAGGCCTAGAAGAAGTGTTTGGGACCCAAATGAGGATGAGTATATCCTTTCACCCCTAGGTAGATATTAATACACATAATAAAAATATATTTGTTGGATGATATATTCATGTAATTCATTTTTTTCTTTATCCCATACATGGATGATCAGTTTCATAGGGTAGAGTTTACCTATAATAATTTCTAACACTCGACGACCATCATGGTAACCTCTGAGGCATTGCAAAAGAGAGCATGTAAGTCTCCCTTAATCGTGACAGGGAACATAAATTGATATGTTTTGGTTATTGAGTAGGTGAAGGTGATAATTGAGAAGGTCTAGGTCAACAATTTGATGGTGAGGAATGATCAAGAAGGTAGAAATATTATTCATATTGTCATCATTGGAACTCAGATTTTTTTAGGTATACTACATTTTGTTGAGATTATCACCAAGAAGATGATTTTGATGAATTTTTTTGTAGGAAAATTATTCCCAATGTTTATAAGGACGTTCATGAGTTTTTGAAGGGTTGGATAGATTTTTTACCACCTCACCAAACACCCATAGTTTGAGATGGTTCATGTTATCTTTCATTTGGAACATTTAAGATGATTTTTTGTGACCCTGCACATGTTTTTTTTGTTGGGAATCCAATAAATTGGGAAAGTAAAATATTAGCAGTGAACATAGTGGTGATTGAGGATCGATATTAGAGTACCCCATGTGGAAAAACTTTCGTGTTGTATTGTGTATTAAGACAACATGAGAGAAATAATGATAACTCATGGGATAGGTAGATCAAGATTCAACATTAATATCTAATGTTTCTATTTCAATTTTGGATTTTTGGGAACCAAAAATTTAATTGGAAGATATGATATGTGGACATTATTTTTTCCATTTATCTTTTTTTTAATTACACATTACTTTAGATCCTGGTGCAGATATGACCTATGATTCTAAGGCCCAGGGTTCCATAAATTATTTTACAATAAATATTAATTTTTTTATATATTGATCATGAATTATTTTTAACAAAAAATTGATTCCACCCTAATGGTATCTCAGATAAAAATTCCAAGGACATGGTTGTGTCTGTATTGTGATTTTAATACATGGAATAACCTAAAATAGGTGATAGGAGTTAATTTAGATAAAAATATAATTGGATGTAGGTTCAGTGGGTTAAATAATTAATTAAATTAATTAATGATTATTCTTTCCTAAATGGAAGAATTCTATAAATAAACTATATGAACAATTTTAATATATTTATCCAATTGCACTGGGGATAATCGAGTGTGTCCTCCTCCTCTTCCTTACGTTGAGGAATCAATATTCTGTAATTACAAGGCCCCAAAACCAAGTAGATTGAGACAAGTCAAAAACAAAGACTACTACAAATAATTGGAGGACACATAATTTAGGGATGAAAAATTTTATCTCTATCTAATAATTATTAATTAGTTTTGTATGCTTTGATTGATTTAATTTATTGAAGTTGATCACACATGTCATTAACATGTGTCGAGGTCAATCCTTTTTATATGAAAACGTATCAAATTACATTTTTTATGTTGATTAACTCAGATTTTCTATGTTTTGTCACCCATTTTTAAAAACATGGACCCATTATCTATGATATCATTGCCATTGATTGTTGAACCCATCTTTTTTCTTTGATTCCCCCATGAAAACTTTTGGATATATGCCATTTGGATAAGAGTTGTGGTTCAACATTTCCACAAGGGGTCAAGAGCTATTAGAACCCCAAATTAAGAAAATCATAACTTGGGAATAATGGAATGATGATTTGGTTTTAGATCATGATGAATTATAGGAAACATATGAGGAATAACTTGTATTTGAGATATCAGATAGAAGGAAAATCCTTTTAAGATGAGAAGGTTGTGTGACACTTTTTTTATGGAACAAGAGGAACCATTTTTCATCCACATAATGGATGAAAATGATGAACACAAAATATTTTTCTTATTTTCATTTATGAAGTGTTCTGATTTAAATTAGTGTATGTTGATCTGGAAGCTCAGGTGATGATCAATATTTTTGAAAAAAATACCACAACATTTAATGTAGTCAAAAGAAAACACAAGGTTTCGTGAAATTATTATTTCCAAAAATAAAGATAGACCCCTTCATTCCATGAGAGTCTTTCACTAGTGACTATGTGTTTCATATGGGAGTACATGTTCATGGTCACAATAGGGCGCTCGATGTGTCCTTATCTACACACACACATACAAGATACACGAATACATCCAGGGAGTCCAGGAAGACTGTAGGTGGCTGAGGAACACTATGTAATCAACATATAAGATATGAACGGATAAATGGATGGAATTTTGAGTACCTTTTAGGAGTTAGTTATGATATGGAGTTTTACCACGTTACCTGTGGGTCCCCTTACATGATTTGTACCCCATTTTCCTTAAAATGAAACACTATCATCTCAAATATTCTAAATTTTGACGGCTATTTTGTTCCATTACTATCCCATCCAGAGTGGTCTTCCACATAGAATGTTATACTGGCCTATGTGGGGTCATTGTAATATGATACAAGATATACGTGGAATGATGCATACATTGGTGAAGCTATATGACCGAAGTGTCTAGGAATGATCATTATAGTTGTATCCCATATTAGACTTGGTTGTGGGTCCTCTATCTATTTCCATAGTGGTACCCACACAAATAGGTAGGGTTCATGTACTCCTTGAACTGATTTGGTCCCCTATAGAATTTGGTGGCATGTCCACTATCCTCTATGTGGTACCCCTATGGAATTAGGCAGTGTGCAGTATATTCCGAGAGTGGTATCACTGTATAGAATTAGGTTTTGTGTCCACTAATTGTTGTGTGTCTCTAATCCGATGGAATATTTCACTATTCCACCATTAATGTACTGTTACTATTCAATCTGATAAGGCATAAGTCCTCCCTACACTGAGTGGTACCCCCTATGTCATTAGGGTGGAATTCCTCAACCGACCATGTAATACTGACAATTTAACCGGGCGTGGGTTCTATTAGAACTATGTAGAACACCCTTGATAGACAATGGTAGGGGTCCTCTATTATGTGATAGTTCCCCTTTGACATTTCGATTTAGTGGGGGGCTCGTTCCCTCTACAGAGTTATTTTTTTGGGATTTCAATACTAGATGTTGGGTATCATTGATGGATTTCAAGAACTGTAGGAACTCATTCCAAGGATAATGTCTAAAATAGAGATCCCATTATATCCAGTTTGTGTTATTTTCTACAATCATATATAATTAGAAATTTTTAACAACATTGTTGGAATTTTTAATCTATTTATTTGGGTGGAGTTTTTTTCTTTTTGCCTATTCCAATGATGTATCTTTATACTCCTCCATTAGCTTTCAATGTGTCATATTGGTTATCTATATAGTCACCCATGCATGATATTTGACCATTCATGTCATCTATATTGAAAATAATATATTGTTAAAAGGTTACTAAAAAATATCATAGTGATACATGGTGTATTGGACCATGTATGGTGGTTAAAGCCTAGATATCGGGATCTTCCCTATCCCAGAATTTCATTTAATTTCCAATTATTACAGCGTGGAAAATCCTTCCTTATGGGTATGTATTTTTCCTAATTACTATTATTTTTCACTATTATACTCTAGGATAACCAATAGGTATTACAGAAATTATTTATATTTTTTTCATCAATTTTTATTAATTTGTACTATTGAATTAAAATGATAGGGTTTGTGTGATCATGTACAATATATAGTGACCTACAATTGAGGATGTGTTTTTGGTTCTTGGATGCAACCATTGACCTATAGATATAGGATTAGGGATTATTGGGTTTTCCCAATTGGTTCAGGGCATGAAAATTTGGTTGAATATATATTGTATGTTTTTTCACCATTTTTAATATATGCAGTGTTTGATGACTTGGAAATTTTGAAATGTAATAAAGTAAAATATTAATTTCATTTATATAAAATAAACAACCTGATTGACTTATGAATAATCCAATAGGTTTTGGAATTGAAAATATAATTTTTATGGCATCATGAAAATATTACCACCTCGACAGATTCACTAAATCGTTTTATGGTAAGTACATTACTCTTACATGAACAATATTAAATGTTCATACTGTCTTCTAAGTAAAAATAACAGTGTATCTACATGATTAACAACGGTGGGTATGTTGAATGTCCACGTGTGGTCCCAACAATTTATAAGGAAACACGTGCGAATTATTGTACAACTATGGAAGAAATTTAGTTGAATCAACAATATACATGTAGATCATACTTCATTCTCCGAAGAAGAAATCGGTAGGATGTATTTTTCATGCCAAAACGTTTCTTCAATTCATCATAAAAAATGTAAAATGTTGAGTTTCATATGTTCTGGATTCCAAATACTTATATACACTATCAATTAATTATATAAATTTAAGGGGTTGTGGATACCATGAATGATGGTATCTCTAGTCACAAAAAAAATTGAACCCATGGGATGGCGAGGAAATATTCATAAATTAATCAATAACATGTTCCTAAAACCATGTAAATACACACCCACCAATAGTTTTATAACACCTATAATGTAAAGTGATGGAATATTCTCCAGTCATCATCATAAATATTTGGAATATGATGTATATTTTCCTAATGATCAAATTTTCAAACTCTTGTAATTCAGGCCCACTAGTCTTAATAAAATCAATGTTTGATTTTTTTCACACACCAATAATTATATTCTATTGTTTGAAAATAAAAACATTATTTAATAATATAAAATATAGGAGATTTTGTGTCATATAATGTCCTCATAAAATCAATTTTTCAAGCCAATCCTGACCAATTCTCAAAGCACAGTGGATATATTTCTTATTGGTTTAGGAATTAACAAAATGACTTTAAACCAAAATAATACATCAAGTTCCATATTCCTATAACATAATCATTTTCAACATTCAAGTGTCCCTTGAAATCATGGATCCATTTGATAATTGGGACCTCACATCCAATATGAGACCTCCATTATATAATTAGTCTTCATATAATCAATCCACAAAAATATATTAATCTTGCATAATTTTGATAATAACGATCATTTATCCTGATGTTTTAGTGATATTTCATTTATCCTTATCTATAAAAATGTATATTTCGTTAGAAACCTCATTTATATTATTATCAATCATGAAAAATCTAATAACCAATATTTTTAATTCAAAACTAAGACACACAACACTATTAGATTTTATTTATGTTTGACTTTCTTCATCCTGAAGGATTCCCTTCTGGGTTTTCTCCATTTTTTTCATTTCTCATTGGTATAGTCACAGTTCATCAATCAATAATCTAATTTTTGGATATATATATATATATATATATTACCATTCCAATGTATTCTCTTACATGAAATCTCTTAGATCATATAAAGTTACTAAATATAGATAGATATTCATGTATAGGTCAGATATATAACAGAAGGATTGTAATAAATAAACTATTATTCCTATTTATATCACCTTAAAATATATTAATGAATGATCTGGGGGGAACAACCCTTGTTTCTGGATTCATAAAAACAAATGGAAAACCATTGGTCCTAGCGGTATAAAAGTAAATGTCACCACCATTGATCATTAATTCCATAAAAAAGTGAAACCTAATATGACCTTATAATATGACTATAAATTCAATAGAATTCACACTAGTAATATGTATGTCAACTAATTTTTTTCTTTTAATAATTGGGATAAAAAATTAACCAACATTCCCTATAGTGTCTTAAAATTTTATACAGTTTTAAATTTTGATATCAATCAATATAGATTTTGATTCCTCTATTGTGGATACATAGGAAACCCACTACCACGGAACGATTCAATTCCTGATTATAAATAAATCGTACCGTGGTTAGGTCAAATCCAACAATCCCTAGCCTTATTGAATATAACATGTCATTAATATTAATTATCATAATGATATATTTAAACTGTGGGACACTAAAATAAATTATCCAGTGTTAATTAAATTTCATTTCAGTCCTTGAAACATTTCCCTAAAAGATAAATGAACAAATTTTACAAAAGGATAGGAAAATAAAATTACATTTATAGGATAATAACATGGTAGAAAATAAACTCATAATGGGATAACCCATCCTCACTTCCTCTCAATTCCATCACACTCCCCGAATAAAAAAATTGGCCAACTAGAGAAAATTATCAAAATATATAAATTATGTTCTCTGCTGTATAAATGATCGTGGAAATAATGACACAATCTGTAGACCATAATAAAAAAATCAAATAGAACTTTCATTACATTGGAACATTGCGACTTGGTGTTGTTATTTATGAGATAACACAAACATATAATTTAAATTATATTATGTGTAACTTATAATAAGAGCATGTTTGATTCAATTTATTTTTATTATTTTAGGATCTTTCTCTTATTATTATAAAACATATAATCACATTTGAGGAATTAATTTTTTTCCAAATCAATGACCATTTGTACAGGTTTTTTACATTCCTCAAATAACCATAATATCATGTCAATGCAATTTAATTGGGTGAAACTATCATTAAACCATTAAAAATATCCATAGAAAATAAAATTTCCTAAATTGATATACTTTAAAAAATTATCTATTTTAGGAGTTAAAAATGAAATCCAAAAACATAATTCCATAGCCATGTTAACATAATATTATTTCATATGTAATAAATCAATAATTTTCAATAATATGTTTTATAAATTTTACAACATCTATTATTTATGTAAATACAAGAAATTTTTAAATAATAATTCATTAAATATATCATTATATTATTTATATACATTATCATTAAATGTGAAGTTGTATTACAATTTAGTAAGATAATAGTTAGATCATTTTGTTCATCTTATAAAAATGATCATTCGGATATTAATTATAAAAATATTAATACAATGAAATTTATATTCCAATATTTTCTAATATTTGTTTAATTAATATAAATTACTTTTCATAAATATATTGTAATATAGTTTTGTAAATTGTAATTTTTATTAATATGGTTTTATAAATTTAATTTTTCATATTCCTGAATTCTTTTACACCTAAATTTTAATTTGATCATAAACTTTATCTTTTTTAGAAGATATTTATTATATTTTTATTTCAAAAATAATTATTTGGAAAATAAATTTTGAAAAAATATTAAATATTTTTTTAATTAATATAAATTTCATATAATATTATATCATATACTGTTATAATTAAAAATAAAATAAGTCATTTTAAGTGAATAATATTATAAAATGTTGTAATATATTATATTTTACAATAATATAATATTTTTGAGGTATATTAAAATTTTAAAAATAATTTATTTCACATGTAATGTAATAGATCAATTATTGTAAAATAATAAATCATTCTATATTTTTTTAGAACAAAATAAAAACAACTTTGGTAAGGTTATGGAAATTATTTTAAACTAAATATTTATATTAAAAGATATTAATTTTTTTAATTTTATGATGACATTGATCATATTAGGATACATAATGTAATATTATGGATCAAAAATTTGAATAATGTATCATTTAATAAATAATTATCGCACTAGAAGTCTAATTACTCTATTATAGATAGTGATATTTTCAAGAAAAAGTTATTGTAGGTATTTTTTTATAGATAAAAATTTAATAATTAGTTGATATATTAGAAAATGGAATATATAATTGGATTCCATTTTACATATTTAGTCTAGTGGGGAGATTTAGTCATTTTAGTAACATATATCATTATATATTAAAACTGTATAATATAGGGAAATACAAGCAATATTACACGGTATATATATAATAATTATACAGTTTATCCATGTAAATTCTCATAGAATTAGGTTTTGCCTAATAATTATTATGGAAAATTAGGGGAGGTAATGTGTGAAATTAAGGCTAGAGTAGAACCCCACTAAGATAGGTCGTGTGTCCATAGTTAAAAAATAAAAACCAATACAATCACTTTTTTCAGCTATATTAGTGAAAATAATAATTATATGGTAATTAAAAAAACTAAAAATATTCTAAAATGATCAAACCATACACAAGGGTGAAACATTATTTTTTCTATCACTTTTTTTCATGTGTCTAATGATCGGTGTTTAGTGATTGTGATCATGAATCCACTATTCTAATTTTATTATCAATATGGAAAAGTAATGGAATTGGGTGATGACCAATAACTCCATATAAATGAAAGGATAACGAAATCCAATATTTTAACTGTTCATCATATCCCATTGCCTAATGTGACACCTCCATTTTGATTTCATGTTCACCATTATACATCTGCCTAAAGGACAACGAGAACCATTTCAAAACACTTCCAAAAAGTATTCATTACCTCCATGGACTACCCATTCAGGCTTATTTCAATAGCATTCCATCAATAATAGTAAAATCACTTATTATTTATAATTTTTTCAACTATAAAAGATTTTATTTTTTTAAATTCTGGGCTGCCTGTAATAATTATATATTATTAGAATAAAACCAAACGATCTAAAAATATATTTCAACTTAATTTTAGAATGTTCTCTATTCCTTAAAAATTATTCCACTCTCACCAGATACGTGGATTTATTAAAATTAGCAGGCATGCAAAATATTATAGACATTTATTCTAACCCAATAATTATTTGGTATACCCTGCTACTACCCTTTGTATACAGCTTTAAAAAAATTGTGTATACTGATCCATATCCACTCTAGTAAACAGATAATCATCAAAATTTTGGAATCTACGTCATGATTCTATAGTTTTTGATATAATAACAATATATATGGTGTTTTATATATCCATTGTAAAATCCTGTAAAAAATGAGTTCCAATGAATTATTACTTTATTACGATACATATATTATCATTTTTAAAATTTATATTAATAATTGAATAATATTGTTTCCTCCAATGAGTTCAGATCAGAATGGAACAGAAGGGTATGATGATGAATTGGGAGTGTATATATTTTATCATGTGATAGGGGTTCCATAATTAAGTCATTCAAATCATATTACTCATTTTTTACCTTAAGGGAGTTATTGTGGCTGGAATGATTGATTTTATGGGGTTAAATAGTGTGATATAACTAATGTTGGGTACACGATCTTCCAATGGACCCCAATGATTTTTGATTTTGCTACTATAAATTCCCAATGGCTGACATCTCTATGATTCACAGAAGTTATTTCCATGGGCAGTCTATTGTTGGGTAACATGGCCAACATCACTTAAGAACTCACAATGGTTGACATGATGGGAAGATGGGATCATCAGACCCTTTAGGTGGGGGGGTGAACTATTTATTTTTATGGTACACTCTTATATTTTATTGTATATTCATGAATACTTACATAATTACCAAGTATGCATCCATGGATTACCCTATGGTAATGATTGATCATAATCATGAATGGGAATGATATCCTCTACAAATATTTGTGGTTCTCCAGAAATGGTGTAATATGTATGAATCTGTGTTTTTTCATCTATGGTAACTCCTTTGGATAGATATATGATTTAATGGTCATTAAATATTATGAAGTTGGTTTTAAGACACATGGTGTGGCTCTCCAAAGTGTATGATATTCCTTTTGGTATATAAGTTTCTTTGAAATCCATATCGATCCAATAATTTGGGATCCTTAAATAAACTTGTGAGAGGAATATGAACCATTATAGTTTAGTGTTGTTTAATTTGTAACGTCCAATTTTTGTGTTATGTGAGGTGTAACCAAACATGAAATTTACTATCATGTGGAAATATAATTTAAGATAAATTATCTCTAGTAAAGGATATTGTGGGACTTATTTTGAGGTGGGTTAAGGTACCTGGAAGAGTGGTTTCCCCAATAGGGGATATGACCCTATTGGGAATTTGGCCTTGATAAAATTAGGGTTATTTGGATGTCAATATTTGTTCTAAGGGATGCTTGGTAAATATTTGAATTTGTTGGTAATAAACTCCCACTTTGTTGGTGTGTATGGTACTTACACATGGGAGATACCCATTTAAATGAGTGCATGATCCGGGCTTATGCCAGGAGGATACCTATTTTGTGCTTATTATTTGGGAATATGGACCTTTCATCGATTAAGAATGGTTTCAGAAGTTATTCCACGTTGGAAGACTATTTATGTTTCATGGTCATTTAGATTTCATTATGTCAACTAATATATAATCCCATGTGAGATAAACTCTATGTGAGAAATAAGATGAAGTAGTAGATATGATGATCGCACAATCTCACCCCATCCATTGGTGCATGGTGTAAGAACCAAAAATGTAGAGGGAATGGTAATTTGAGTGTGACCATTTCCTATAAAATTTACATATCCAAATATTCAATTTTTTTATATATTAGGGTATATCCTAGGAAGAGGAGAATAAGAGTAAAATTTTTGTGTGTAGGATGAATAGAAAGATACTTACCCAATATGGAGATCACAGTGTGCCTTTTTTGGTGTTCTAAATATGAAAAATGCATGAGTAATCATATTATTTATGGAAAAGTCCTCCAATATCTATAAATAATGGTTTTATATAGTTATATATCCTATAAAAATGAATATTTAATCGAATTTTAGTTTCTTGTTGTTGGGGAACACAAAAAAATAGTTTAATATCCTCTGTGTATGAAAAATATAAGGAAGATGCCCAAAAATTGATGGTGTGGGAATAAAGAAACATATCTTCTTGAGGTTTTAACCATGATGAGGATGTGCATTGTTTAAATTTAGTAGGAACATGATGAATGTTTAATGTCATCATATTATATGTAGTTGATTGTTGGGATGTATAAGGGGGAACTAAAAACATTATTGACCCACCTCAAAAAGTACACTGTGTAACTATCCATTTTTATTCGGTGTTATTGATGATAACAAAGGGACCAAACAATAGGGAAGGGTATGAATCCCAATAGGTATCTATAGTGGGGTTGTACCGGTGAATCCCACATGGTATGTACTAGCGAGAGCATAAGGCCTTCCACATAGAGTTTGTTGTGTTGGAGATGGCCGCAAAGAATATTTCATTATATAGATTCTTCATGGACCATTAGTGAAGTATTTAACAAAAAGGGTCTTTTATGAAGTGTTATCCAATGAAACATCACAAAAAAATCATCATCAGTAAAAAAATTCGTAAACGATTACCTATGAAGAGTTTCACACAATGCATCATTTGTGAATGGATGGAGACAAGGCAATTTATTCTTCCAAGAAATTCATTAATTAATGTTTTATATCAGAAATGAAAATACCTATGTATGGAATCATCTATATAGTTTCACACTCATATGGATCCCATGATGGTATTCAAAAATATATTTAGGTGTGCGTGTGATTACTCTTTCACCTCATCCTAACCATGCATCTATCCTCATGTCAACTCCTACTCTATTATTTTTGTAGACAAGCATCGAAACTGAATACTTGTATATAGGTTCATCGGCCATGTGGCTCCATTTTCGGAAGTCCTAGAAAACTAATTGGCCTATAAACTCTTTTCATCATGGGTAATGATCATCGGAAGAAGTTGTCCATCATTTCTTTGGTGGAAATTACCACAAACTTCCTTCAACCAAATTATATGTCATCTATTGGCTCTTGGTACTCAATCTCAATTAAATGAAGAATTTATATTGTGGTATATTATCAATATCTAGAATTACAACCTAGAGTAAGTGTCCACTATGGAATTTTTTATTCGCATTCTTGTACATTTGAATAAGTTTCTTCATTCATATTATTTGATTCCTTTCTACCCATTTCAAAATCAATTTAATTATCTCAATATATTTTTTGGATAATTCATGTACAAAAAATTAACCCCCTTAGAATGGGTTCCTATTAGGATGACGAGGTGGCTATGTTAATGTTGAAGTGGTCCTAATATAAAAGAAATATCTAATGATTATATAATATTTTCCTGATCCATGGGAATCTGTGAGAATAGTTGTGATTGTTTCTTAGGTTACACAAAAAGAACAGTCTTACATTTTTCCTTTTATATTATAAACCTAAATTTTTCTAATGACCACTATTCTATATTATTAGAGAGAAAAACATGACCTCTTATTAGGCTTCTCTTTTCTAGTAACTATCCAAAGAATTATTATGCCTCTTTTTAAAAAAATCATAATTTTCTTAATCCATGAAAAAATAGTATTAGAGATCATGTACTCATCTTTCTCAACAATTCCACATTGTAGGTTTTCACCCTAGAATGTATTGTGTCTCATTTTGTGGGCATTTTAGGGTCTTTAAAAATGGACTAGAATTACTAATGTTTTAGTTTGAACAATGTTGAACATGAATTGTGGGTGAGATCCAGAATAGGGATTACTATCTGAAAATATCCTAACATGATAATGGAATGGTACATGGGGAGTCACTTTAAGAATGGTTTCCAACACATTGTTATTGGGGGTGTACAAAATTTATAATGTCCTCTTTTTGAGAAAAATTACCATTGGTTTATAAATCCTTTTTGTGGACATCTTATGAAGATCTAATGAGGGGATATTATACATTGTCAAAAAATGGTTCCTTGAGGACAATGGTCCCCCTTTTCTGCTTGCTATGTAATTTTTTGGAAATTCATATTTATAACAACTATTATGTGTGTCTAGTTATGGGAATGGAGTCTGAAAATGACATGTAAATAATTATCAGCATTGATAATTATTGGGAAACCACTCTATCATATATTTGTCTTGTTTAATGGAGGGTTGTAGAATATTTCATTTTAACATCATATATTTAATACATGCAAAATGCATTTTAATTTCACACATCAAGGAGGCTTGGGAAATTAAATAAAATGTAAAAGGAAAAAAATTCATATACATAGTAATATTGTAATATTGAATTTTCTATCACCTTAATGCATCATGGAAGAAAAGGTTGTAAACAATAATCTAGGTGGTTTCTTGAATCCATGGATACATATAGAACAAAAACATTATTTTGTTTGTAAAATGTTAGGAATAGTCTCTCATGAGGATGAATCTTTCCCTGGTAGATATCCTCTATTTATAGGGAAATTTTACTTATCAAATTATGGAATACAATTCTTTATCAAAAAAATGTGTTATTAAGACACTATCACTCCACATTTTATGGTCGGCGATGGAAATATGGATCCATATCTTTCCCAACACAAATTTTGGTTCATGAAAATAAGGATTCTGAACAAGAAAGGGGAATTTCAAGTAACAATTTCAATGGAATATGTAGAAATGTCACCCTAAGTATGATTTAAAATTTTCTATATTCAGGTATGACCAATTATTATAGAAGGAACATATATATTTTTCATTGTGGAATGTCTTCAGATTAGATATCTTGGTGTCATTAAGTATCTCACTATGGTATTAATCATGATGTATATAGTTCTGGGAAGCCAATGCAGTTTCACATGTTGTGGTAAGCAAATTGATAGACTGATGTGATAAAAATTAAATGATGTGGTTAGGTCCAAAACTAGATATTCGAGCATCAAGATGTATCCTACAAGGTCAATAATCCAGCCATATATTTTTGTAAGGTTCCCTCACATGCTAATCAAAACATAATATAGGAAAATTTAAATTTATAAATGGACACAAGTCGTGATTAGCTAGATTCTCATACTAAAATATACAATAAAAGATCTAGATCATGCATAGGAGTAGTGAATTTTTGAAATATGTGATCACCAATTGTGGGGGGATCATATTTTACACTCTTATGAATATATATTTCCATCATAAAAATGTGGAGGGGAAACATTCTATTTTGTATCTAGTAATTCCTTTGATGATTAAACCCATACATAGGAAAATAGTGAAATTATTATCTCATGGCTGGTCCCATGATATATTAGTTAGGTGTCATTATGTATCATATGAAAGAATAAATCAGGAAATAGGTAGTTCAAAATATGACAATGTTTTTTTCGTGGGATTAAGTCATTGGAAGTACATGGTAATGTCATTTGGTGACAAAAATATTTCTTAGAACCGATGAGTACATGGAGACTAATAGAATGGGGATATTATGACTTACCTCATATGTGAATGGGAATGATAGGGTAAAACATGGATTAAGGGAATCTCATTTGAGGAGAAATGATACCGACCATGGAATCCATTAGGGGATATGGATGTAGGAAATGTATCTCCTATGGATGAATTCTTATTTGGTTCATAAGTATCTATAGTGGTTGAATTATGCAGAGAAAACTGAGGAAAACTATTTATAGTAAATAAAGGGTGTCATTATGTCTTTGTCCCTCCACTTCTGAAGGACATGGAGACTTATAATGATCTGAAATTTCTCAGGGCATTTTTTTAGATGAATGGAATGGATTAGTTCATACACATTAGAAATATTCTCCCCATGATTGTTAATGGATGTGGAATTCCCAGCCTATATCCGACTCATATATAGGGGGAGTCAATTATTTTCTATTTAAAGATCACTAAATGAAGAACCAAGATATTGGATATGCTATATAAATTTACTATGTGGAGTCAAGTAAATTTAAATATTCATTAATCCATGGAGGATTCTATGACCCAAGGACTAGTTTTCATAGTGCATCCCATTAAAATGTTAATTAATCCAGACATTGTTCATGACCAACAATGGATATTAATGTCATGCATTATAGACTTTGGTGTTCCTTGTATAATATTTCTACAGAGCCTTGGAATCCATGACACAAATCAATACACCTTGGTCATGTTGGGAAACCCCTGTAAAACCTCATAATACCATTGAATCTATGTTTTGTATGAAAATGAACTAGTGGAAATAGTTTATTCTTCCACATAGTGGATATCAAATGAAATATATTGGTATGTAAAATATGTTGTGGATGGTTCCATGAAATAGGGTCTATGAACTACGATGTATTTTCATGAATGGGAATCCAATGATATATATTTCATAAATGTTGAATGGTTTATGAATGATTCTAGGTGTGATGTCCTATTGGGCATGGTCATTTTGATGGTGCTCTGTAGGGTATCGTCCTACGAATATGATGTTGGTATAAAATATAAACATCATGTTGTGAGGATATAGGGAGAACAAGTGTTCTAATTGGTGGTGCGTAGCACAACTAATATGAACCATCATGAATGACTACCTAGGAGGCCGTATACCAAGAATCAATCTCATAAAGGAAACATTGGTCAAGGGGATAGAATGAGGAGTTCATTTATAGTTGGTCCGAAATGTATAATTTCCTGCATCACTACATATACTATATGTAAATGAATCAATCCATATGTAGTTCTAAAGGGAAATTAAATATGTAGGAATGATCAATAATAATAAGATGTCAATTTTACCATTTCCTATGGAATTTCCCAACACATAATTTATAGGAATCACAACATATCATGTGGTGGAATAAATGAAGTCACAGGTAGTTATGAAAAATATACATCCCACTTTGATATACCTATCATGAAGGAATATGTGTATTTCACCGTTCTCGTCATAGATTTAGAACATGTACAATGATATATTTATTTAAATGATGATCTATGTATTGTTTAATTTCATGTGGTAAGGATGACGTGTCATGAAGTATATCATAAGGTGGTAAGGAAGATGTATATTATAGTTTTACACCGTTTGATCTTGGTGATAACTCCTATTTTATGGTGATAGATTTGGAACCATGTGCGTTATTTATTATCATGAAGTTCAGATGATGTATTCAATATATTAACTTCATATGATTAGGATAATAAATTTGAGTTTATGGTAATAGATATTGCACTATGATGATCCATTCAAAATGGTTTTTTCCTATTGTGTTGTCATAACAAACCCAACATGAATGAGGACCAAATACATCCATACCCAAAATATTCATTCCATTAGTGGCTTTCATAAAGTATTATATTATAATGCTTTAACATGGACTTCCAATTTAAGGAAATAGTGTTTGGATCACATTTTCATTTGATCATAGTGTTTTCTAGAAGACTGACATGTAATTACATGAAATATTTCTTCAGGTACAATGCATTGGTGGTAGTCGTCGTGATATGCCCCTATAATTTGATATAAAGAAATATACTACATTGTAGTAGAATGTAGGAATACATCAGTTCCAATTTTTTGTTTTATATTATAGGATTGTTTTTGAGTTCCATTAGAGTCTTAAGGACCAACACCATCTCTTTTTTGAGGAAAGGCTAGAGGCAAATCATTATTTAAATTTTTGGGCTATCCTATTATTTTTTACCTCTAAATGATGCATGGTATGAAATATTTTAACATAATGTCACAATAATTCATACATCCATTTATAGGATATCTTATCCATTGATATTTGATCACAATTTAAAATGAGGAATTATGGGAATTGAATTTCAATGGGTAAGACTGCCTATGTCCCATATACAGAAATGTATTGGGTGGACCAGTTTGTGTTTTGGATCAAGGTCTGATAGTCCCACAAATAGTGATGATGATTTCCCATCTTATTATTATTATATATATTCTCCAAACATTGAATAATATTTTATAGGGTCTTATTTTTGGCATATATCTATTCTTTTTTCCCTCACATGGTAGTTATTATAGTGATTGGACTCGAATCTATACTCATGTTACAGTCTATTCAATTATATAGAATATAGATTGTTTCTATTGTCCATCAATATTGTGTCATGGAAGTTGATCCTTTTAAGGATACATGACTTTATGAAGTTGATGATATAATTCATCTCGACTTTCATGAGGGGTATTTCCTATGCACACTTGGAAATAAAATATGCAGTAGTAATGTTCCACACGAGTTTCTTGGCCATATAGGGGGTTATTTTCCCATGATGTCCACTCCCCATACAAAAACCGATCATGTGTAATTTGTTTTTTGATGTATATATGCGTGTTGGTTGATGATATTGGCATGTACTAGGATGGAATTAACCATCGTAGTGAATTTATGTCATCATGTGTGTAGTAGGGAATTGTTATCCAATTATTTGAATGTGACAGGTATGTTTGGATCCTGATTGGGGGGAATCCTAGGCTATAGTGCGCAGTTCAGTCATGATATCATAGTTCTATTATCATTAAATGCACCTTATATGGATCCCATCATGTTTTTCTAATTTGAGGCAATTTACTAACAAGTTCCATAATTTATGAACAAGTTAATTTATCAACATTAGATTTGATCCCTCACTAACCTATCCATTAGAATTTATCATTATTAATGGTATTCCATAATTCGTGTCATCATACTGGTGGTAGGACTGTATTGATTGATGATGTGGAAAATCTCATCAATTTATTCATGTTGGCCCAAAGGAATAGTGAGGCCACCCTATGGTTCATAATGATAATGACAATATCATCCCATTCTTGACCATCTAGAGATTTCTCTTCATTTAATAATGCATTATCCTGTGAATTCATTTATCAGGGGAAAATAGGTAATTTCATATTTATGGGTAATTCCACCATTAGTTATCAGACATGGTCCATCAAGGGGGTAACTTCTTCCTTTTGGATGGCATAATCATTGATAACCAATATCAAGACATGTTCTGAATCAATATTTAACATCATGTGTCTTACATTCTCTTGATGTGACATATCTAACCCTACAACGAGAGAATGATATTTTAACTCATTATTTTCACCCCATGGATTTAATTAAGAAGTAAGGCATGACCACCTTTGCTGAAGATATGAGTTTGAATCCCATCACCACTATTTGAGTGTTCGGTCATCAACCGTTTTCCCTATCATGAAACTATATGAACAATAGAAATGTATATTCACGGAATTTGGGTCCTCTTGAATATATAAAAAATATATTTATTATGATTTTAGGTCTCCTAAGAGGATATTTTTTTGGCATTCTTTCACAGAAAATCTTCTAACATCTACACTTTGAGAGCTTTTGGATGCACAAAATATATAACAAACTGAAACTGGCATTCTGGCCACTCTAAAAACATTCTGATCAACATAAGATTATTGATAATGTATATTAGTTTTTTAAAGATTGATACCAAATGTACAACATTATGTTGTAGGTTGTGTCTAAATTTTTGGAAAAAATTATTATCACTAAAGATATTTGTTTTTATATTTGAGTAATGAGTTGCAACATCGATCGGGGATTGGCTGACATAACAACTGTTTCTTCCCTACTAATGAAGTTATTCTATTAGATGATGGCACATAGGAATCACTCCAAGGTGGTTGCGTAGAAAATGAGGGTTCTTCCTTCGACATGAATAAATTTTAATGGATGAATTAAGATGTATCCATTCAGATAGTGAATATAGATTCTAATTTTACTATTCTTTTTTATGATTGAGAAGATGATGTCCATCCACGTAGGATTTTCTATCTCTTGAATGAAACTATATCTAATAATATTTTCATCATCATCATATAATATAACATCATTTGTTGGGTGAATCCTTATAGATGGTTGTTTATAGCCCCTATAATCATCTAGGAGGCCCATGGGGGGAGTTCCTACATATTTGTCGAGGACTATAATTTATGTGTAGTTTTAGGTGGAAATATCTCTATATTTCATTAGTAATTATGTGTATACATCATCTAAATCATAATACCTAGATACACTAATCAATGTGGGATGTGTGTCTTCATCTATAACCAAATTTCATTCCCGTAGTTAACCAATCATGGTGCAAAATACCTCTTCATATGTTGTAGGGGAAACAGTAAGGACTTTTCATGATTCCTATTCATCCTCCTCTAATTTTTATTGTTGTAATGTAAAAATAATTATTGATATGGGATCATAAGAGTTGAGAGAGAACTCGATATATTAATATTTAGATGATGTAGAAACTTTTTCAAACCCATCCTGTAGCGGTGGATAACATTGATACTCAAGGAGGATCTAGTAAAAAATAGAGTAGTGTCTTCATCTTCAAAGGGTGATGATACATCCAATTATAACTTATATCGATTTGTAGGGTTTTTTTGTAAATTTGGTAATATATTAATGTCATTTCTATTTGAGATTTCACCATGGATTGGGAGATCTGAAAATTTTATAAAACTTCTAGGCTCTATGGTCATGACTAAAATCTAGAGGGATTTGAAATAAGGATCCAAATTTTAACTCATACACCCAATGTGATTGATAGGGAGTGAATATTCAACACCGATCTATTTTTAGTGGTTAATTGGGATCATTTACATACAATTTTGGGTGGTGTGCCAATCAAACCATCGACCATGGGTCACATCCATTTCCACTAATAGAATCCTTCATCAATATAATGTGATGAACACGATTCAAATCAAGATCATTCATCATGAACTATTATTTTTTTCCACTAATACCTTTTTTATGAACTCTTAGTATAATAAGGGAGTAACTGCATCCTGATGCTCCCACGGACTTCCATGTATGTTGTTGAAAGCATTGATTTTTTATTTGGTTGGAATTTTTGAGTCGACTACAAGGTCTTCAAACTATGTTTTGAGCATGATATAACCCAATATATTCTTCTCAAATTTTTTTATATTTTTTGAAGGATAAGTAAGAAGGTTCTATTTTATTTTCAACAAATACTTCTAGGAAATGTTTCCACACTGGAATGAGTTTAATTCCAAATCCATTATCAACATAAACTTTCTAGACATCGACACTATTAAACATATATGACACATATATGTTTATAATGTGCCTCTATATGATGGTGTATTGATATTGATTTGTTAAGTAGATACATTTCTCATATTTTAAACAGTTTTTCTATATCCAATAGACTTTGATTGTGTCCACTTTGGCTTCATCATCCTCTGGGATCAATATAGCCACTATGAGCGCTTCTTTGAAGACTTTGAAAAAACTCTAGGCATCCCTAATTTAGAGTTTTTTTGGTACTGATTTCATTTTTTTAGAATGTCTTAATTCTTTTCTAAGGTCGAGATATTGTAAAGATGTGGGTTATACTTTATTGTTTCTTTATGGGAAGATGTTTTGGATGTAGAGATATATTCTCATCATATAGAAGCTAGATGAGATTACATTGTTGGTACAATGGGTCAGGTAGGAATGGCAGTACAATTAGGGGATTTAGACACATGTTCTTCTTGTGATAGATATTCTAGAATAACTATGCTAATGCGGCTTTTTTAAGGTGTAGGGATACATTCTTGTTACTATTGGGTCTACTAAAGGGAACTAATGTGAGCTTCTAAAACCTTGATATTTTGATCACGGTTGCATGTAGATATTTTATTCTTCTATGGCTGAACCTTCCCCTATATAATTTTTCATGCTGCCTCTTCCTCTAGATCTATAATTGGTTGTGTTAAACAAGGGATCATATACATAATCATCATAAAATAAGGGATCTATTAAGTGAATGAAATTAATGGATCGAATTATTATACACTCACCGGATGATGATTTCTCATGACTGACTACATATGGTGGTTCTGTTTGGAGGGTCTGTTCTAATTAATTTAGTAATGAATGAATAAAATATACAGGGGTCAAATATTAATTTTCTCTTGACATAGTCCCTTATTCATTCAAATTCTCCATGTTTTTTAGGATGGGATATTATTTTAAAGGATGACCTTTACGGGTTGTGGAGGTGAGGTCGTGGGTAGTGTTGCTGGGAGGGAAGTTGGTGGAATAGATGGTAGTTTCAACTATTCATAGATAATATAATGATTTAGGTTGACATTAATTCATGAAACAAAACTGTTTAACTTACATTATATAATGGTAAAAATATTTATTTCAACTCACCTCTTTCATCATGAGTAGTGGTGGATTCATATTCCACATGTGCTAAAAGTGGACCCAGTTTTACGTCCCATAATATAAAAGTTACTTCATGAGGTTCTTAATAAAAGAACATCTTGTATAGTGTTCCCTAGAATCCATTGAAATGGTATATAATCTGGTTGTTCATTGAGACCCTTCACATCTGCCCTTTTCGGATCTGGTAGATGGAATAATTTTTTTTTCAATGTGGAAATAAAATAGACTTTTCCTTGGTCATCTGAGAACAATTAAAAATTATTCCTATGTTCCATGAATATATTTCTCATGGGTTCCATACAATTTTCATATCATGGATATGTTTTTTGTTCATGTGTAGTAGGCGATTTCACGATACGGTGTAGGCATTAGAGCAGGAGCAGGTTCAAGGGCTAGCATAATCGTAATATGGGCTTCTTCAACTTTTATTTCTCTTTTTCCCATGATAGGTGGGGCTACTGGTGACATAATTTTTGTCAGTTTTATGGTTTCTTTCATTCATTGGAAAATGGTTGAGATATCATGGAACCCAGTCATACTCTTCACCATGATGGGAGGTGCTCACAGTTCTTCACTCATGTTATTAATGCATATAAATGCCATCTTATACTAGTCCAATGATTTGTTCCAAGAGCAGGTAATCACATTCTATTGGGAAATAAAATATGATAATCTCTCATTCTCTAACTAATTTTTGATCGAGAGTTAACAGACTATTTTTTGCAGCGTTGAGAAAAAATGGAAATGGAAATACCAATGGATATCCTCCCTTCATGTTATCGACAACACTAGAAAACTATTCTAACATTCAATGGATTAATCTTGTATTGTTCATTGGTTGAATATGAGATTCACTAATTCTTTTTATTATATTGTTCCCATTAGGTGATAACAATATGAATAATATTGTATTAGCTATTTTTCTTTTTATATAAACAACAATATTTCCGGAACATGGGACTCGCAAAATATAGTGGCGGTGGGGTGTCACTCACCCTATCAAAGTAAGGTTTCTATTCTAACTTAAATAGTGTTACCAGTAGTCCATGGATTCAAATTGTGATTTTAATTAATCAATGTAATTATGAATCCCTTGATTTGTGTTTAGTTGATCTAGGTATTGAGAGGAACACTATGGGGAATGATTTGATATGCTAGTTCAACTTGTACTTGAGATGAATATCTTCCTAGGTGCATCTATTGAGGATATGCCTTCAACCATTTTTTTTAAATTATAATTGTAGGTATATCAAAATATCCCTATACAATTGGGGCAAGGTATACTTATGTTATAGGTTCCATGGATGGTGTCTTTTCAACACATGAATAATTTTTCAAGATAAACCATTATTCTTAAAGGACACCTTTTTTATTTGTACATTGAGGTTCTTCTACAGGTGAATATTAGATATTATAGATAACATGAATTAGATCATCATTGATTAACCTCATCTATTTCAATTGTTTTTTCCTTCGAGGGAATATTTCTTCATGAATAAAGGTGCTATTCTCATCAAGAGGATTTGGTGGGTTATATAAAACGTTTATATTATTCTCATATTTTTACTAACATTCTAAAGAGGTGGAGGAGGATTGATCAGGGGAATTCCCAAATATAGGGTGGTCCTATGTTCCTAGGAAATAACACATTTATTTCTCAATGTAGATCAAATTCTAGTATGAACAATCCACATCCTGATCTTTTGCGCTGCCATTATGTTGGATGTGGATCACAATATTTATGATTATGACATTCACTGATTCCTAAGGAATTATGGGTGGGATAATAGATACTAAATTGTAGTATAGTGTCCATCACTCTTTTTTGGATCATCTCTTTCCACTCTAGGATTGTTTTTGGGTTTCATGGTCAATGGTAACATAAGTGAATTCATTTAAGGCCATGAATTATTCCTCCCTTCTAGGGGAATGAATTAAGAGATGGGATTGAATGGGAGATCCCTCAACTTATCAACCTCCATATATATGAAAATGATGTTTTCCACTAGGTGGTTGGTCAATGTTAAAATTATCCTATACTATAAGGAGGTGGCTTCCAAAAATCGCTGATAATGGGCTTCATCCTAGATCTATTTGTCTTTTGGGAGGATTTTGTTTTTAATATACCACCATCCCAATGGGTTGTGGCTGACCCAATACTATTTCCGCTTCTACTGCTATTTCTGTATTATGGATCCCATGTTTTTCCATTTTAGTGTGATCAATATATAGTGTCCGGTCTACAAGTGATTAATTTATTTCCAAGGACATCAAAAATTATTTGTGATTGGATTTCCTTATGTGTGAATATATATTATTGTTTTTCATTTCCTTTTTTAGATTTTAGATGGATTTCTCATGTCATAAAAAACACTTTTGAGACACAATCAGTGTCTTTTATTTCCATGAAATCTTCCTATCCATGTTAGGGAGATTATTTGGTCAACTTCATTTGATATTGAATTTATAGGAAGTCATTCTCAATTTTTTCTGCTGAATTGGGAGTGGGGTAAATTGTAATGCTCTATGATCACTCTATCCACTTATATAAACACCATGTATGGTATCACCAATAAGAATGTACAAGGTTCGTAGCACAAGGGGGTAGGTTAGTTTGATATCTTTCTTCTACATCTCCGATTATGGTCACCACAAAGATGGAATGGATTCCAAGTTAATATAGAAACACATCTCTCCAACAATTTTTAATTGGTATTGATATCCATTATAAGAAAATTTATTTATGATCACATGTTGGATAGCTTCATATATATTTAGACCAATATTATTTGTAGATTATTGTAACAAATTCTTTAGTTTGTCGAATTAAGATGTGATTGTGGGCCAAAACACAACTGTTATGTCATATTTTGGTAGTGGTCTTCTCATGAGAAACATATAATTTTTTCATTCCTCCATGTATTCCGTTTCTTGATATTCCATATATGAATGATTTTTGATGAATTTTTGTCATTTTGATGCAATAATATTGGTCAAGTATATATGAGAATGATATAAGGGTGTCTTAGAAGATTAATGTATCCCTATGTAGTCTCATGGTTAATATAATATGTAGATTTAAATTGATGTGGTATCATAATCTTTGATCTCATCCATCTAAACACCTCACAATATTAAGGATTACACATATTTTATATGGATAGTGGAGGAATTTTGAGTTGATATAGAATATATCTAATTGAAAGTCCTTAATCTTTAGTTACATAATGGAGAGGACTACCATTAGAGCTTGATTTCAAACATTAGAGAGAATTTATGTAGCATATAACAATGGAAGGACCATCTGGGTGGATGATAAAATGACAAGAACTTCTTATTAGATAAGATGTCATTATTGGTAGGACATTCACAGTCTATGCCACAATGGTGGGGACTAGCATAATAGATGGATGTATGAATTTATTGATAATTTATGTAGTGTATACCATGGGGATGAACATGATAGAGGAAAACATCAATGGATGACAATATTTCAGATCGATATTCTAAAAATTAGTTGGGATACCATGACACTCATTATTATATAGGATCTCATGATCGATGGGTTCATGATCACTATGTTATATATTGTGGTATATGGTATGGTGAGGACCTTTAGAACCACTAATAAAAATATTGTTTCAAGTACCTTCACAACTACTACTACCACATCCCTAATTTGGTAATGGATTATTTAGATCCTAAGCCACCAGAGATAATAGTATGATGGAATAAAGAACACTATCTTACAGTAGACTTGATTAATTTGTTTACTCTTCATTTTCTAGATTCCATTGGAATGATTTATTATAAGGAAATATCTCACAAGATACTGGAACTACATGTTTTATGAATTGTCCTTTATATATGGGTTCATGTTTGAGTGGAACCATTGGTTCATCTTGGATACACCTTCAAGATTCTTGAGTTCTAGAAAGGATATATTTTTTATTTGATGTGGCCATTTTAGTGAACCAGTGTCCCCCAGTTATAATATGTATTTTTGTTTGATCTAGAAATCTATTTATCAGGGGTTATTTATGAAAACCCTTCTAAATGGGATCAATGATACATATATTCTCTATATTAACATAAATATACTATAGTTGAGTCACCACACATGGTGAGGAATGGTAGTGGTCCCAAATGAATCCTGTTTTCTACAATGTGAATACTTCTTGAAAATTTTTATGGATATGGTCATGAATTGATTTATAACATCCCCAACCTAGGAGCCAGTAATTAGATGCTCTATGCTGGGTTGATACATGACCATAAGAACGAATTCCAATATTCCAAAGGTTTTCGACTAGTAGCGGCATTCCAAATAATGAATTGGGGAGAGTATACACCCTTTTTATCATATTTATCCCCAACAAGGATAAAAAATAGTAGAATAATAACAAATTATAACAGTGAATTCATAAAAAATATCCCCTATATGGGGTATATCCATGTCTAATAGTAAATATTCCATTCCATGATACAAGTGAATAGGTGAACAAAATATAAAATTTAGGCAACTACTAAATTACCAAAATGGTCCCAACAACAATTTTGGCTCACCCCCATGTACACCCATGCCAAAAAAATTAACTAGAAAGGGATTTTTCCATTCTCATGACCTATATTGATGATGTCTGCATAGGTACCCAATGGTGGCCTGAGCAGGGTGTGAATAAAACTGATTTGGCCACCCCAAATTATGTCTAAAAACATCCACTATAAATAAATTTTCATGAAAAATTGAAATTAATAATAAATGACAATGAAATGATTAAATTCCCAAATATTGTTTAGGTTCATTACCATCATTTATAACTATTTATATATCTTAAAATATCATCTAATTTTTCATTACATACCATTTCCAATAAAATTATAATGGTTTCATCAAACACATCAAGTTACAAGATCTCATATTACACAATCACATGAATGAGAAAAAAAACATGGTTATATTATCTCAATAGTACTAATATCTTCATGTCAACCATAATCTCACCTCTAATCCAGGGTATGGGTGGATAAAACCATTTTGTAAATAGATACTTAGTCTACTTCCCTAACTCATGAATTAGGGGTGGATTTTAGATCATCAATCTGACCCAACCAATGTGTGTAGAACCTCAAGTCAATACCCCACTCTATCAATCCATGTGAAAATGCTATATATACACATATCTGTAAACCATTCACACAACATCACGATTATTTCCCAATGAAATCATAAATCATAACAATATATTAATAGTTAATACCATTCCTTAACCCATTAATACATTTTCCACAATTCACATCATTTATACATTTATCCCAATTCCATTTTGTTACATTGATCGGACTAATAATTTATTCATTGTTCCATTATGACTAGGATTCATTTATTATGCCTGACTCAGTAGGCTTTATTACATGGATCATAATCCTTTACATTTTGGTGCTTAATCGTTTCCACATAGTATCCCATTTCATTGTTCATCATCCTCAAGTTTCAACCCATTTACAAATTAAAAGAGTATTCTAAATTCATATAGAAGAAATATATTCCACCCATATAAACCACTTACATTCTAACCCAATATTGATTTGGATATTATTAATCCTATGTGCATCTCTTATATTCTACCCAACAAAATCAATCATATAATCATGTTTATCAAGGTCTCTAAATATCTACACAACATTCTTACTTGTTCTTCCAAAATCACTAGTTCTGGGGAAGTTGGCACACCCCATGGGTGGCCATAGATTACTCTCATCACCATCGATGGATCCCATGGGGATCATGAGGGTTTAAATTTACCTTATTAATAACCATTTTACCTAAACATTCCATGTAATATCAAAACATACACAGAGACACCCAAGAACAAAACCACACATGAAAAAAATACACTAGTAAACAATGAGATAAAACTTGTAGACAACCTACCTCGATATTGAGTGTAAATGCACTCATAATCAAACACTTAGATTCAAATTCATCCAAAAATTGATGTTTCAAACTAGACCAATCCTAAATAGTATGGTTTTACTAGTTTAGAAAAATATGAGAAGAAGATACAAACCAAAAACTCAAAGGATAAGCAAGGATGGGATTAGCCTTCCCTAGAGCTCTGATCTGCAACCAACAACACAAAAAACCCATAGAAATGATGGAGATAGAATGCTTGGATCTCTTGAGATGATTCTTTCATTCCCACTATTGGGAGGAGAGAATGGGGAGAAAATTTTGAGTAGGGTATTAAAATCCTATAGGGGAAATTTTATAATTTTTTCAAAATTTACTGGGGCTCACAGTTTGGGCGCATGTTATGACAAATCATGTGAAAATCATTCACATACCACTTTCTAGGGGAAATTAGTCAGCATGGTTCCCATAGGTTGGATACACATTTTATAAACCATGAAAAATTCATTTTTGTGCCTTTATCTCATGAGGTGAACTGTTTTCCTAGTAAGACCACATGAATTTCCAAGCCATACACAGACCGTGCACCTTGCCTACACCGCCATGTTTCCCTTTCATTCATGTCTTAAGCTGCCCAAAAAATTATAAGGCTCCTTAAATATTTGAAAAATATCATTTAACCAAAAAAAGGATTCAATCCCAAACATAAATGTGGACATATCATTCTCTGAACATGGATCTTATGACCTCCCACCCTTATAACATCTCATCCTCATACTGAGCTCCAAATAATCATTCCACATCCCAGGAGGAGATACTAGGCCATTGAACCCACATATTTGATTCGCTTTCCCATTTTTCTTCCTTATCACTCTAATGCTAACATAGTACTAACAATAATGGAACAACCTTACCCACAAGACTTTCTCACTATGATCCACCACACAAACTGGATGCACCTCAATGGATGCATCAACCTCAAGATCTACATTCTAAATATTAACAACAAGATTTGGGTCAGAGTGATACTTCTAAGGTTACAACAGATGAAAAACATCATGATTATCTCTATATTGATGTGTATGATTTTGTAATCATGACTATTCTATGAAGTAAGTAGATTTTGGTTTTTGTTATATGTCAATCCACATTGGATGTTCAGAATGTATTCTAAGAAAGGGATCATACTTTTCAAGGGGAAAATAGTACAGAATGAACATCCGTAGTCCAGTTTTTTCCAAATTTGTTGGTCTGAAATAAAAAATGGATAGATTTGTTCTTATCAAATTAAGTTGCATGAAATATTTCACTGGAGTTTGAAAAGCATAGAACATGGGATAAATTTCTTTTTCATGGAATAATGATAGAATGTTGGATTTTTTCCACAAGAAGATATTTGGGATAAGAACACTAAAAAATGGAAATGGAATGAGTTTCATGAAAAAAATGGAGTTTTGTGCAAAAAACCGATCATACATGAAATTCATTGCATGCGAAATTGTAGGTTTTTCACGACATGGTTGAATTTCCACGTGGGGTTCTACGATGCCTACAAATAAGAGGTTAGCCCCCCTAATTTAGTTTAGGTGAAGACATAGAATAAATCTGAGAACTTTTGTGCATGATGATTTCATGTAATGTATTTTGTGACTAAATTTTGTGGTGGCACATAAATGTTATATTTTTGTGAAAATGTCGAAGTTTCATATAAAAGTTGATATTGCATGTAAAAGTATATGTGGTGCATAATTATTGTTTATGCGTGAAATATTTCCATGTGAAAAAAGAAAATATTGACCACCAATAGTGGATCAAGAAGAAAATGAATAATACTTCATAAAAATGATATATTTTTTCCTCATAGAGTATGTGTAACAACAAATATTCAGTGTAAAATAAATATATTATCTAAATATCAGATTTAATGGTTAAGTGGTTTCATGTGCATTAATTGATGAATTTGATGCAGGAGGAGTATTGTGCTGATTAGATAAGAACATTAAAATGAAAATATATTGAAGCGAACATCAATTATATAATCTCAGTTTGACTTCTCTCAGGGTAGTGAGTGAGGGTGAGTCATGGGATGTAATATGAGGGATGTAGTGATCTTTCCCTAAACCATTGTAAAGGTAGTGTTTGTAGCACATAGTGATTGTGATGATATCTTGTATACATAAACATAGTAAATATTAGTGGATTTAGGTATGACATATATAATGTTGGCATATGCTCATTAGACATATCTTTTTGCGATGAAACATGTAAATTTGTTGGGTCATCTCTGTGGTTTCATTTTTTGATAGATTTATCATGATTCTGACAACATTGGAACTAGATCCATAATATTAAAAATAACACATTGATACCCTGATTCACCCCTCCCCTCTCAAGGTGTTCTTGGGTCCTTCCAGTGGTATCAGGTGGATGTTACTGGTGATTGATCTATCTTATACCAACATATATAATTATGCTAGTGTCAAGGGAGTAACCCTATTTTATGGATATGATATTAATATTTGGAAGAATATAAGGAGATCTCATCTATGATCAATTGTAATGGATGTCCAATTTTCTATTGTACAAGGAAAACATGTTACTGATCCAACATGGATTGCTATGATGGATGCTAATAATAAAATTCTTGATGTAGATGCTAAAGTGCGGAACACTCTCACCACATCCCTTTCTGTTCTGATGTATCTAAAGAAGATTATTTTCACCACATTACAGTCCATGTGGGATAAATCTTAAAATATTTATAAAGGATGTGGAGAAGTGAATGGGGTGAAACTAAATGTCCTTCACAATAGTTTCGATTATTGGAAGATACATCCTTATGTGAATGTAGACTCATTCTTCAATCAAATTACTAAAGTGGTTGGAGCAATTCGAGGAACAGGGAATGAAATAAATTTCATTGATATTATAATGAATATATTGAGAATACATCGATGCCTGTAAAATGCCAAGATGACAACCCCAAAGTAATGTGATATTTATAAATAATACTTGATGGATCATTTGAGTATCCTGGTGACATATTAAATAAGAGTCTAACTATAAAGTTCTATAACTCAAGTGAGTGAATAAATAACATTCTACGCCACTGATAAACTGAAAATATCATAATATATTAGTAGTGAAATTTGGGAACATTTCCTCTCAGTGATTATGAATTACTGAGGATGGAGGTAGAAAAGATGAAAACATGAGAAGCCAAAGAAATGATTTTTCAAAAATTGTGTTTTAAAATATATTAATAATGTTCTGAATATGATTTTTTTCTATGATGATGATGATGATAATAACAAATTATATAAATGGAGGGAACATGATTTTAAGAATGGAAACCATGCTTCCATGTTTGCGACTATTGAAAAATTAGAACCATCAGAAGACAATAGTGTATACTATAACATTACATTTAATGATAATCCCGAGTTGATACTTAATGATCTTTCTAGTAAGATAAATTTTAAATTTAAGATCATTAATGATTGGAAATCATTTGTTTAAGAATTAAGTGAATATGTTGACAAGATAAATGGTTAAATTGAATGACTTGATGAATTTGCTAAAGAACAGTCTAAAATACTAGAAACCATTGATGATGTAGTGGATTTGAATCTAATATTTGATGAGTAGGAAAATTTAATCAATTAACTCATCTCTGTACTGGATGAACATTCCAAGACTATTGAAGCCCAGGAAGATTAATTTTTTACACTTAGGAGTAAACTTGAGAGTGAATCAACTGCAAAAGAATCAATGTATAAAATACAACATGGAATGTTCTCAAATGTTGAGCTGTTGGAGAGAGGAATATATGGTTTTAATGGACTTGAAATGATTTTTAATGATCAAATACCCACATAAATAGGATATAGTGGAATTTTTTGTGAGGCCAAATCATAGAATGCTACAAATAAAGGTGACAAAAATAAAGGAATTCTAAAAGAGGGTCATGTGGAAAAATCACCTTATGTGAAGAAAAATAAACCCCTCATTCAATATAAAATAAGAACATAATATTATTCAAGAGTGTCCGGGAATAATATGAGGTCAACTATTATCCCACAGAATATGGAATGAGGATAAACAATAGTGATAAGACATTTCCTCTCATGATGTGTCAGTTCTGTGGATATCTCGGTCACACCATTGATTATTGGGAAGTGTCAACAAGATATTTGAATAAAGAATAGTTGGAAGTTAAACAAACTAGATGAAAATCATATTTTAATTATTGTATAAGAAAGATTTTATATGGATATTGTTTTCATTGTTCTATCTTTGGTCATAAGGCCATTGATTGCAGGCACAAGATTGATAAGGACACCTCACACTAGAGTATGAGACATGTCAATGCTCTTCAAGCAAGCAATGTTTCTATTACAAATAGTATTTCTCATAGGAAAAAAGGAGTCTATATGAATAAACCATTTACACATAAAATATATTTGAAAATCCATTAGTGTCTTATACATAATCCAATTTCTCATGGAAGGAAAATAAGAAAATTGAGAAATCCAACCTTGTAGAGGTATCCCTAAAAGCTGGAAAGCCAAAAAACACAGGGATTCTAGATAGTTGTTATTCTTCTCATATGACAGGTAATCCAATATTGTTAATAAATGTCAAGATAAGGGTTGATGAAAAAAATAATTTTTTCCAATGAGGGAACTATGAAAATCAAAGGCAGTGGAATTACGGAACTATATAATGGAGAGCTAAAGAAAACTGAATTCCTTTATATTGATGTACTACATAAACATTTCATCAGTGTGAGTAAATGTTGTGACTCATGTTTTATTGTTACTTTTAATTATAAACACTGCACAATCAATGGAAACACAAGAAATTTACTTTTACTCGGATGGAGAAGTAAAGGAATCCTATATCTGGTTGATAGTAATGAAAAACATTGCTAGATGACTATTGAGGAAGAAAATTACTTGTGTCATCGGATATTGGGGAACATCAATCAATAAGACCTGGAGAAAATCTGAAAACAAATAATTTTCATTTATATTCCCAACCTGAATAATAAATTTGAAATGGCTTGTGATAATTATTTTCAAGGGAATCTGGTCTGCAGTTCATATCTTTTAATGAATAAAAGAGAATCTCATCTTCTTTATCTCATTCCTATGGACAAATGTGGCCTGATAAATTCTTTTATAACTCATGGTGAAAGGTACATCATCCTTTTCAAAGAATATTATAGTAGAATAGAATGTGTAATGGCTATACCCATTAAAGGAAAAGTGATTGACTATGTGAAAACATGTCGTCATTATCTAAGAATGATAATGTACAATGAATCAAAGTACTCCGACCTGAAAATGAAGAGAAATACCCATCCATTGAATTTTAAAAAAATTTAGAGAATCATGGGATACAACATTAATATTATTCGATGAGAACATCATAACAAAATGAAGTTGTTTATCGCATAACTCAAGAGCTGAACAACATGGCAAGAACTATTCATATTGAATGTCATATTTCTTGACATTAGTGAAAAGAGGATGTTCATTCTACATTGTATATTCAAAATCGAACAAGTGGTTTATGTGGGTGAAATTAAGACACCATATGAAATGTGGAATGTAAGGAATCCCTATTTGAAATGAATTTTTTTTTGGATGTAAATGTTTCATTTAAAACAAATAATGAAATCATGGGAACAATTATGATAATGGATATGATAGAATTTTCATTGGATACTCAGTGAACAAAAAAGAATACATGTGTTTTATCAAGGGATTAAGAAGGATTGTGGAAATATGGAATGTTAATAACATTGTAGATAAAACCAAAAATTCATTCAATATTTGATATGCTAATGTGATTGAAAATGGTGAATAAAGTGAAAGTTGAATAAATGAAAATAAAAAAATATAAGAATGTGTAGAAATCACTCAAGGGTCACATAATTTTGTAGACTCAAGAGAAGAATATAATGATGAATTCTAGTCTGGAGAGAATGCAGTTGAATCTTAAAAGAGCAACCAATGACCATAAATTTATCAATCCATAAATATTGGGGATTTGTCTACACCCACACAAACATGTAGTATGAGTAATTGCACACAAAATTTATCTGTATCAATTATGGATCAATACTCATTTGAAGCAACTACAATGGATGAATCATGGGTGAAATCTGTGAAGGAAGAGTGGGATTGGATTTAGAAAAATACGACATGGGATCTAGTCATGAGTCATAATGGTCATCATGTGATTGGTAAAATAATAATTTTAGGGAAAATGTTTGATGAGAATGGATGTTTTACCATAAAATAGGCATGACTGGTATGTAAATGATATTAATAGATTGAATGTGTTGATGTTGAAGAAACCATTTCTATAGTGTCCAGACAAGAGTCAATAATTCATTTTCATTCCATTTAAATAAATATAGGATATTATGTATATCAAATGGATATCAAGACAAAATTTTTTGAACAGTGTTCTCGACAAACATATATATATCGAAAACAGGTGGTTTTTCTTCTTAGTGTGGGTGAAACAAATGTTAGCAATTTAAATAAGGTCCTATATAGATTGAATAATGCAACATCATTATTGTATTATCAATTGTATTATTATCTCTTGAATCTATAATTCAAAACGGTATGAGTAGATCATAATCTCCATGTGAATAATTCTATGAAAGATCAGATTATGGTTCTAGTTTACATTGATTACATTATATTTTGTGAATGTAGGAAAATATAAGTGCATGAATTTTCTAATCATAGGAAATCATAATTTTTAATGTTTTTGATTTGGGAGCTCACAAAATTCTTGAGGCTATAGGTGTTTCAAAAAAAGGAGTACATTTTTAGTTCTTAGGATGTGTATGAAAGATAGGTGTTGATTAATTTTAAAATGCATTACTCCAAACCAATTTCAAATTAGATTGTAGTAAGAAGAAAACATGGAATGCATAGGTATAGGGCCTATGTTGATATCACCATGTACAAGTGAATTATTGGAAGCACGCTATACCCTATGGGATCACATCCTGATATTGACTTTTCAACATTTTTAGCGGCCCGATTTCAGATAATTCCGAAGGAATAACATATTATAGTAGTTCAAAGAATCATGAAATACATTCAAGGTACTCATATATATCTGTAATAATTTACTACAGGAAGGGTCAATGAATTATCAGCATTTTATAATGCTTACATTTATAGGGATATAGTGGATAGAAACCCCACCAGTGGTAGTGTATTTTATATTGGGAAAAAAATTTGATGGCTAGTTGAGAAAGAAACAAAAAATTTCTTCTCTTAGTACTAATGATGATGACTATATCTCTTCTATATAGTCATGCACTTAACTACTAGGGATGATGAAAAAACTAGTATATATTGGTGATGAGGGGAAACGACCAATGGTGATTTACAACAATAACAAAAGCGAGATTGATCTTATGAAGAATCTGGTTTAGCATTATTGTACAAATAATAATGAAATCATATATAAATTAATCAAAGAAAAATTAGAACACGGTGTGATTAAAATGGATCATGGGGGAGCTGATGAAAAGCATGGTGATATCCTGACCAAGACATTGTTAGTAGCTGGGTTTTGGAAACATCGATTGGACATAGCTGTTAATCCACCTCCTAGTGCTTAAGAGGTTATGAAACTCCCCTCCCCCCAATAATGTTAAAAAATTTTAAACATTTTCATGGATTTGATGTAGGTTTATGGGGGAGATACTATCCATAGTTGTGTTGAACTATACAAGGAACAAATTTTGGTCCTTGGGTTTTTTTGTAAATGGGGGTGATGGAATAAATTCAGGATATGAGATGGACATTTAATGGACATGTAGTACTTCTGTGACACGATGGAAATATAGTGTTAGGAGGAGAAAAATACATTTAGGGAATGAAATGCTTCTGTGAGATAGTAAGAGAATACCATGGGCATCATTAACAATTCAATAACATTTTAATCCATTTAAAGCATCCCCTCTTGTTTTCTATAATGATTCTTACTCACGTTGAATTAGAGTGTCGACTATGTTGACTCTATGGTTTCATGTTTTTCTTGAGGCTGGTGCTCTATTGAATTTATCTAGTGATTCCCAACGAACACAAATAGGAATATTGATGGAACCATGACTGTTCTATACATGCAATTGTGTATGATATGTTATTTTTGGTCAATCCTCAATGAATGTTCATAATATTTTCTAGGAAAGGGATCATATAATTCAATTATACAATAATACTGAAGGTGGTGTCATTTTTTAGTGATTGACAAAAAACTTTCCCTGAATATAAAATAATGGGAATATGTGTTCTACGAAAAGGATGGTTGGAAAAATATAGGATTTGTGCATGAAACTCTTGGTAGGTGTTCCAAAATAGATTTTCACAGATTACTGAAAGAAGGTGGTATTTTTTACACAATATTTGTTCTCAGATAAGAACACTGAAAAATGGAAAAGGAAAGAGCTATGTAAAATAATTGGAGTTGTTCATGGAAAATAAGTCCTATATGAAATGAATTACACACCTAATGAGGGTTGTTTCATGAAATTTTTTTGTTTTTATGCACGGGTCAGGGACACATATAAATTAGCGGTGACCCCCCCCCCCTGCACACATTCATTGCGGCTGCAGACTTTTTGAAAATATGGGCTCAGTTGCATGTAAATTTTTTGCATAAATGATGTTCTCCAAAAAAGTTTTGATTGAGAGTAAAAGATATACTTTCAAGTAAAAGAGGAATTTTTGCTTTAAATATGTAGTTTTTCATATAAGATGAAGTTGCTCATAAAATTTTTAGATGCATGAGCAATATGCGCACATAAAAGAAACTATTTTCACCATTAGTGGATCGTTCTTGAAAAGGATAATATTGCACTCAAAATTAATATTTTTCTCCCACATGATAGGTGTAACGCGCAAGAGTCAGTGTAATCTGAACACATGTTGTAAATATCTATTTCAGTGGTATAATGATTTCATGTTCATTAATTCACAAATTCAATGAATTATGTTAATCATAATGAATAATGAAATTGACTTCAATGAAAATCTATTGATGAAACCTTCATGTTATTAAAATTTCATTCTCATCGTTCATGGTAGTGAGATATGGGGAGTTGAGGGATGCAATGGGCTGTCCATGGTCCTTTGTTAAGGTAGTTTTCCATGAAAATAGTGACTGTGAAAAAATATTTCAATCCTTAAAATAGTAGATATTAGTGGATTTATGTACTAATGACCCAACTTTGGAGTATGCTCCTTAGACCAAGCCCTTGGTGGTGAACCAAGTAAAAGTAACTTGTCATCTCCCCTCATTAATTTGATTATAAAAATATAACATGTTTCTACAGACATGGGAATAATATCCCAACATTAATACAAAAAATTTGACACCCTGATCCACCGTCCCCCCTCAGGGTGTTTTGTGGTACTTCATAAGTGACAATTGATACGCCACCATCCTGATCCTCTCCATAAGCTCGAATGGCTCCACATACCTAGGTTCCAGCATTACCAGTTTTTGAATCCATCAGAAACCCAACTTTGGAGACACCCTAAAGAACACACCATCACCATACTCAAACTCAAGAGGTGCATTCCTTCAATAGGCATGCAAATTATTCCTACTCTGATCCATTGACATTCGCTTCAAGATCAACTCAAATTTCTCTGAAGACACATTTATGATACCTGGACCCATCAACTCAGATTCACCACACTCCAAGCAACACAACGAAGTTCAAAACGGCCTCCCATAGAAATTTGAAAATGTTTCGTTATAAAATATAGCCTAAAAATATTATTGTAGGAAAATTCAATAAGAGGCGTGTAATTCTATTAGGATCCAACAAAAATACAACACAGAAGACCTCAACATATCTTACCACACTTGGATTGAATTCTTTGACTGCCCTTCATTCTCAGGGTGAAATGATATACTCAAAATCACCTGCATACCAAGAACCTTCTAAAACACTTTCTAGAAGCACTCAGTGAAATTAAGACCATGATCCAAAACTATAGCCTATGGTACCCCATGAAACCATACTATTAACTGAACATACAACTCACCCAAATGATCAACTATGTAAGTCTCTTGAATTAGCATAAAATGAGCCACATTCATTAGATAGTTTACAACCTCCCAGATTTCATCATTCATCCAAGTAATCCATGAAACATCCACCAAAAAAATCCATCTCCACATCATTCCACTTCACTTTATGAATGGGAATTTGATGTAACAAACCACCTGGACGATGATGCTTAGCCTTCACCTACTGATAGATAAGGAATTGATCCACAATGTTTGCAACATCCTTTTTCATTCTCGGCTACCAAAACGCACTACTGAAGTCATGAAACATCTTGGTCAATCAAAGATGCACTGACCATTTTGATTCATGTTGTTCCTATGTCAACTCCTCCTTCCAGAATACCGACACTACAAAACAACCATGAATAGAAAAGACCTCATCCATACAGACGGCCCAACTCAAAGGTGGCTCCCCATCATTATGTCTTCCCTTCATGGGGAAACATTCATGATCATCGAGGTAACTTTACATTATACTACCCAAATGTATCGAGTCAACTTCCTTGGAATCTAGAGTCGCCTGAGAGTTTTGACCTTGTACAAACATGGGCATCTCTATGAACAATGTCAATACCTTCCACCCAATGATGGATTCCTAATCCACCTGGCTCTGAGCTGTCCTGCTTAAATAATCTGCTACGACATTCTCATTCCCTAGTGTATATACCATCTCAATGACTAAAAACTGATGATAGTCAACCCATGTTCACTGCTGAAGATTCAAATCCTACTGCGAAAAGATATACTATAGACTCTTGTGATCGGAATACACATTTAATCATTCCCCCCAACAAGTAGTGCCTCCATAAAATTAAGGAATGCACTATTATAGCCAACTCAAGATCATGAGTGGGATAATTCCACTCACGAGGTCTCTATTTTTTCGGTCCATAAGCCACATCTTGCTCATATTGCATCTGTATATCACCAATCCTGATAGCTGACACATCAAAAAATATGACATACATCCCACCTGGCTCAGGTAAGATCAATATGAGTCTAGTTTTCATGATTTTTTCCACTCTTTGAAAGGAGTACTCCTAATCCAACGTTCTATCAACCCTAAATCACATATAATTCAAGCCATAAATTAGTGATACCAAGTATTAGAAATTTTAAATGAACCTCCAGTAATACCCAACCAATCCTAGAAATCAATGAACATCTGAAACACAATTTGGCTTCTCCCAAGACATGGAATCTTTCACTTTCACTTGTTACACTGACATACTTTTCTAAAAGATGATGTAACCAAAGAAAACTCCCTACCAGAATTGAAAAATGACACTTTGATAGCATGGAATATAGTAGATTCTCGTTTATTACACTTAGAATGATGTCATGATTTTGGGCATGTCCTTCATGAGTTTTTGAGTACACAAACATGTTTTCAACAAAGATGACCACGAAATTATCTAGATAAGGATGTATGATTCGGTTCAATATATCCATGAACAATGCTGGTGCATTTGTTAAGATGAAAGGAATCACCAGAATCTCAAACAACGTGTATCGACTATTAAAAGCTCTCAGTAGTACGTTAGGAGGCAACACCCTAAAATTGGGATAATCTCTTGTCAGATCCATCATAGAAAACAATGATCCACCCCTCAACTAGTCAAACATGTCATCAATTCTAGGGAAAGAGTATTGATTTTTTACACTCCTCTAATTTAACTACCGATAATCATCACAAAACCTTAATGACCCATCCTCTTTCTTTGTAAAAATCACTGTAAATCCCCAAGGATGTGTACTAGGATGTAAGAACCACTTATTCTCAAACTCATCGAGTTAAAGCATTAAATCTAGAAGTTCAACTGCTGCATCTGGTATGGATGAATTCAGAATAGCTCCACTCCCAAAATCATCTTAGGAATGAACTCGAAATCCCTCTAAGATAGAAACATAGAGAAATCCCCTATTAAAAAATACTGAAACTAATCCACTATAGGGGGAACATATATTGTTCTCTATTTCATCATCAATAAATAGATAAGATACCTAAGCTCGGTGCCTTCCCAACTAGTGACAAAAGAGTCTCAAACGACCGTCCCAAACATCCCACTCTCCCCGATAGACATAAGAGTCGCCCTCAAGTGACAAAAATGATACCCAACGATTATAATATTCTATGTTCATGAAATACGATAACATCCAATCCGTACCCATGATCAGGTCAATTCACAACATACCAAGACTAAACAACTCCAATAAGAAATGATAGCCACAATCATCCAGAGACCATCACCTACATTTTCTGATATCTTCATTTCTCGCCACAAATTTAGTGTCTATAAACATAACCACGCTTGAATTCTCAATAGGCAAACCCAATGAGACCACAAGCTGAGTATTAATAAATGAGTGTGTGGAACCAGTTTCAAAAAATGCACTAGATAGCGTAGAGTGTACAAGGATCATACCTCAAACAGTTGATGGCCTTGCCATGCCATCACTATGATCGTACTGAACTTCATTAACCTGACCAACCCCTCTACCATGGGATACAACCTGCATGCCCTACACTTCACTTCCATGCAGAATTGTGTGATATTGCTCCAAGGTTCCACGTCCACCACACCTTACAATATTTCCCATAGTGATCTAAATGCCTGCCAGATATAGAGAAACTTATCCCTTCACTCTGCATGGATTCTACATGTAACTAGAATTCATTCTCACCAAATGAGGGTTCCTAACGACCCTCTGCATGTGTCCAACTCTTTTTCAGGAATGACACTCAACCTAAGGTCCAGGAAACTGGCCTGGAATGTGGTCCAACCCACCAAATTTATATTATAACACCAGATCATCACCTTGAAAGGCTTACCATATCTTCTGAAAACATTGCAAACTCATGCCCTGCAGAAAACTTCCAAAACAATGCTTCTTTCTTTCGGAAGATGCACCACTTCTCTACCCAAATGTTCTGACAATCCCACTACATGAATCACAATTTAGGTTCCCTTTTGAGGTCAAATATTGATCAAATACCATAGTAAAACTCTTCATGTGAAAAAATTTACATGACACCTGATCTCGTGTCTCATACCATCCTGGAAATTCTTCATAACTCCTACCTCATCCCCCGCCAATGTATGCATAAAGGGTCTTAGGTGAGTTAAGTGGCTAGAATACTCCATCACTGACATTGATCCATGAGTAAGGCTAATGAGCACTGCAACCCACTCTTTCATCAAAGTGTTTGGTTAAAAATTACCTAGATAATTTTCATGGGATTCTTTTCACCACATCATCTCAGCCTACCCAGTCTAATCTTGTATACTCCCAATGCTTTTCAAGGCCCTATAACATATAATCTATCAACATGACTCACATCACATCATGAGTCTCCAAATGATCAAGTATCGTCTAGAAAGACACTATCAGAATCTATACTACCATAGTCCCACCCTCCCCAGTAATGGTCAGAGATTGCTGCTGCGGTAACTCTCTATCATCTCAAACAAACTCGTTGTAACCCTCCCTAAGCCATGATCTGTAATCTTCATAAAATGATCCTTGTTATCTCATAACATCTATTACTAACATTCCTTGATCACCACATTCATGAGCTCCTATGCTGGAGGAGTTTTCACTACAACATCATCTCTTTTCCTAACTAGGACATGACATTGTGGTTTCATTTCACTAAATTTCCAAATATGAGGATTAGAACATGTACTATAAAACATTCACAACATCATAACTAGGGGGCTCTTAACCATCCACAACAACCCACCACACATGAACCATCCTAAAAAACATAACATTCAGAAAACATCAAACTAACCATCACCATCATGGGCTGACCATCACCATTACAGGCTATGGTTCACTAGGGTTAAACAACTATACACCAGCACCAAGCTCAGACAACATGTTACAAACAAACTTTAAATTCATTACAAACCATTAAATACAAATCAATAATTAAACATCACATTCCATTCTTTTCTCTTTAGCCACATTCATTTTTTAATTTACGAAATTTTTACCCTATTAATAACCATGATCAAAGGTTCATTCTATCATCCATTACTCACACACCCAAATTGTGTGTGCCTAGAATAATGTATGCAACAATTCATCTAGGTTCGTACAGTGATGAATGAATTCACAAACTCATTCCATTATGACCATGATCCAAATATCATAAAACGATCACATCGCAATACATGTGCATCTCCCAATGGGGAATGGTCATCAACTATAACATCACACAATCATGAAACATAATTCTAACCATGGGTGCCTTGAGTTTCCCCTCCTCCATGGGTTAGCTACTCCTAAAAATGACCTCATTTCCAATTCCTGACACATCCTAACTCTTGTCTACCATCCCAAAAGACAATATTATGGATATAGAGATGAAATACACACTTTGATACCACTTTGTACAGTCCCCGACCTAGATGCCACTAAAAAGGTTCATTGATCCAAGAGGCTACATGTCCTTAAGGCCACCCTATATGAATGAGGTTTCTAACAAGCAAGGGGTCCAAATAGTCAATTGGGTATACTATACTCCTTTTTTATCTGAGTAAGACACAATAAGGGTAAACATAATAGCAGAATAATAACCAATAATACTAGATCATTCATAAACAGCCATTCTACAAATGGGGTACAACCTTGTCCAACAATAAATATTCCTTTCCATGATACAAGTGCAATGGTGAACAAAACACAAAATTTAGGCACCTAAAAATCCCTAAAATGGTCCCTAAACCAAGATTGGGTCCTCCTCCACATACAACCAATCAAACCCAACTACATAAAAATGGAATTTTACCATCTCCATACCTAGAAAAGAGATGTCTTCTCAGGTACCCATCAATATACCACGAAGGGTGTGAGTACAACTCATTATTCAACATCCAACGATTTTTACAAGATATGTAATATAAACAATTGTGCATGAAAATGGAAGTGAATAATAAATGATAAGGGAAATATTAAATTATTTTACTATGTTTAGGTCCATTTGAAACATTTATTACTATTTCCAAATCTTACCATTTCATCCCATTTTCCAATACATACCATTTCCAATGTATTTATCAAGGGATCATTAAACAAAACATGTTACACTGGATCAACGTTCAAAATCACAGGCTTGAATAAAAATACATAGTTACCCAATATCACTAGAACTAACATCATCATGTGAACTATATCATCACCACAATGCCTCATTGTTGGTGGATTCAACCATTAGGGAAACATATCCTCAGTCCTCTTGCCTAACCCATTCATTTGAGGTGGAGTTTAAAGACTCAGTCTAACATGACTTGTGGGCATAGATCCGAAAGTCAATACACCAATCTACCATGCCATGTGCAAGTTATATATATACACATATCCATCATCCATTCACTCAACATCAAAAACATTTCCCAAGGAAAACATTAATCATAACAAAAACATAACAGTTAATACCATCCCTTGAAAATTTAACTCATTTACCAAAATTCTCATCATTTATCCATTTATCCCATTTCCGTTTTATAATTCTTATCTCACGAAGAATTCATTCCTTATGACAATATCATTAGGGTTCATTTATTATGCCTAACTCACAAGGCTTCATTACTAGGCTCATAATCCATTACAATATTTTCCTCAATGATTTCAACATATAAACCAATATATCCATTCATCATTCTCATATGTCAAACCATTTACACATTCCAACACAATTCACAATTCATCTAGCATAACTATGTTAAAACAATGAAAACCACTTCCATGATAACCAAATACCATGTAGGTTATTTTTATTCATATGTGTATCACCGATCTTATACCCCACATAATCAATCTCATCAACATGTTTATCAAGGGATCGATGTAACTACATAACTATCTCACTTGATCTTCCCAAATCCCTTTGACCAGGGAAGTCGACACACCCCATGGGCAACCCTAGATTTTTTTGTCACCCTCAATGTATCCCATGGGGATTGTGGGGGTTTTTCTTTACCTTATTAATAACCATTTTATCTAAACCAGCCTAATGTGATCAAAACATAATAAGGGAGACCAACAAAAAAACTACACATTTCCAAAATCCACCAATAAACCATGGGATTTAACTTGTAAATCATCCACCATGATTCCAAGCGTAAACACAATCTTGATAAAACATATAGATTAATCTTCATCCAAATCTTTTATTCTTCAACAAAGATCTCATCCATAAATAAGGGTTTAAGAGCTTTCGTATGAGAGGAGAAGAAGATAACAACCCAACACAAAAATTAAAAGGAATGAAGGGATATGCATTACCCAGAGCATTGATCTGCAACCAACATCACCAAATAAATATTATAAGTAAGGGAGACCGATATATTCGATCTACTGAGATATTTTGTTAATTCCTATGGTGATGAAGTGAAACTAGTGAGAAAATACTAAGTTGGGTATTAAATCCCAGAGGGGAAATTCTGTAAAATTGTCGAACGTTTTTTGGCCCATGGTTTGGCCTCATGGTTGGCCAAGCCATATGCCAATAGTTAACATGGAACTATCCAAGAGAATATTGACCACACAATTTCCTTGGTTATGACGCATGATTTTTGAACTATGTGAAAGCTTTGTATTTTTCTCTATCTCCAGGGTGCATTGTTTCCCGGGATAGCCACACGATTTTCCTGATTCTGCACAGTCTATATGCCCAGCAATGCTAGGCCTGGTTTCACGTTCATTCGTGTCCCGAGATGCCATAACATATCCAAGGCTCCTTAAACATATAAAAAAAAATTATTCTATCCAAAAAATGGGATTTAAACCAACACTTAAATGAGGAAATTCCTTTCCAATATATGGGATCTTACATGAATTATCCTCCTCCATTATTTCCAGTATGTGTTAAGAGATTTCTTTGGATGGAGTGGTAATATATATCTAGTCTGAAGTTAGAAATGGAATATGTGTCTGGTGCAATACCCCATTTACTTCTAGTGGGTACAAATAGATCACCTATGTGAGGTAAGAGGTATGGATCTAACCATGATTTATAACTTGGATATAATATGTTATTCAATTTTTCATTTTTTATGATACATTGAAGATTAATGAGTATAAATTTTCATCTACTCATTATCTAAAATTATATCTACCTGATGGGATTTCTATTCATCTATAGAAATATTAATCATCTTATATATGGTTTCAACCATATTTTAATCATTCACTTTATATTTTAAATGATATATTTTGGTATACTCATTGGATTACATCATATTTGAGTTATGTGATGTGTATTTAACGAAATGCATATGCGCATTCCAATAGTTGTTCACCCTTATGGATTGTTTCTTTTTTTGTATCAATGGTATTTTTTTTCTTCTAATAATTTCCCACCCTATATGTATGATTACTTTGGTGAGATATAGTGGGAATTTATGGTTTCTCATAATTTTATGATGTATATACATGGATGGATTCATAAGAGGGAGCATGGATATATATCATCTTACGATTTACACATTATTTTAATGGTTGGATTAGTCGATAGGAACAAGGATGATAGTTCATTCATGATTATATGAACAATTCCCTCTTCAGGTATCCATAAGGACACATACCTTCTATATTTCAGTGAGAGAACATAGAGCATTATCTTATTCATAATAATGATATTAGGACACCTATTTTTTGATCTTGTGACATCCATTATTGTACATTGAGAAGGAAACCATTCTAATAGGGAATAATTCATTAGTGGTAAATCTATCAGCCTCCTTAGGATAATTATGTCACACTTTGTTTCATTCTAGTATAGGCTAGAACAATATTTGGGGGAAACAAGTATATATTCATATTTATGGACTTTTTACCATCCTTGGGTTGGCAGTTGGTGGAGAATCATGGCCTGGAGGGCCTGTATAGATTCCTCAGGTGTGGGTAATGTACCCTTATAGTGGTACTCTTAATCATGTTCATTAAAAACCCAGCGTCGAATATTTTTTGTTTGTGATGGGGTCATCTACATTATGGAGGACCTGGCTAGTGACGTGGTCGACACACTTGTCTATGAAAGCTTCTCATATTCCATTGGTTTGATGGAAGATCTGAATAGTTATTACATTGTATGTGAATGTATTAGGAAAAAAACCTCATCTATGTATTTTATCATTACAAAATGGTTGATTTGTGTATGTAATTATACCTATTCCCTTTTGGATGTGAAAGGGTCTAGAATAGGGTTAATACTGCTGCCTTGGTGAAGGATTCACGTTGGATGAAAATATTTATTTCCACCGAATAGTTCACATAGTTATTTGATGAATGGTTTTGATGATTAGTGGGTAGTGTATCAAATTAATATTCTATAGTAGGTTCCTTAATTTGGTCATTCATGTCAAATATAACATTGTATTTTCACTAAATATCTATTTATGACCCAAACTGTAGACATCATTGGGGGTTAATTATTGTACACCAATGAATTTGGGTACAAAATCATTAAATAGTCTCCAACAAGTTGTCATTATTGATGTGACTATGGATATTGGATAACATATCATTGATTAATGGATTTTACTTCCAAAAGAATGATCTCCTTTGGAAACATGTACTACATCACTTAAGAATTCACATCGATCAATATTATTTGAAATAAGGAACATCAAACCATATTGGGTGGAACTAAGGCATGTTTCGAGAATATATTATAGGTTTAAGATATCTTTAAGAATATATAGTTTATACCCACTAATTCATATATATATTACCCCAATGTAAGGATTGATAATAATTACTCATTCATTAAAAATATTCTATTTGTATATATGATTATCCATCGATGGAGTAATTTGTATGTATTAGAGACTCTCAGTAAATTGTCTACATTAATGGATAAATAACTGATTATATTAAATTCATTGGGATAAGGATAGTTTTATTAAATATATTTTGGTGTTCTAATGTTTATCATTATACATGTGATGCAAAATTTGGTCAGATTTCGGGATCAAACCCATAAGATGGACTCAATCATATCCTCTCGAGAGGAATCAGAAACCACTTTTTTGGTGCCTTTAAACTTAGAAGAATCACCATTAAGTTCATGTGACGAGGACCCAAAAATGTAGTTTTACATCATTCAATAATGATTTCCATATACAATTGCTCATAATTATTATTTTTGCGGGGATTAGATTGAGACGCCCCAAGGTACCTGAAAGAGATGTGGTCTCATTAGTGGATACAACCCACATAAGAATAAGTTTCAGAGAACATATGGGAGTACTCAGTGTCGGGATTAGTACTCGCAGAGTCATTCTACATATCAAAATTAGTTATGAATTGAATCCTAGGAAGTTTAGTATGTTTGGGGCATACATGTAAAACTTTTCCATTTAAATTGAGGAGTAATAGAGGTGTATCCATGGAAACTACCCATTTGGTGTCCCATAATTATGAAGGTGGAATATTGAAGGTTGAACTATGTTTTTGGTACTTATACCGTATTTGAATCGAATTTGATATCTGGTATCTTTTATAAGTAAAAATTTCCACTAACATCTAATCCCATGTGTTTCATGCTTGGTGTGAGGAACAAAAGGATATAGTAGATGTGATGATCACATGATGTCACCGAGTCCGCCAATGGATAGTGCTGGAGCCCTAAAGGGTGGAAGGGGCATTGAGTGGGAATTTTTCTTATCATCTATTTATATGAAACACAGTCACATTTTGTGATCTATATTGGAATTTCATTGGTGGAGGTGGAGAGGAAAAAATTCAAACCTCTTACAAGAACATTGTGTTCTTACCTTAATAGGAGTTATGTGTGTTTATTTTTAGGTGGTTGTATTTTGACCAATACATGAGATGTCTTACTTATGAAACATAAGGAATACCTTATTTTTCAAAAATTTATACTATTTTGTATTTCATATATTAATGGATATGGGTGAATTGTTTATTTTCATATTGTTGAGATGACAGAAAAATGATTAATATCATGTGGGTAGGAAAAATATAAGCATTATTTCTAGGAATGGTTGGTTTGGTACACACAATTGTAAAACATAAAGGAGTAACCTTGAATAGGATTCTACTTGTCGTATTTTAGGAGGTAGATGATGAAATTTTTGATTCATGGTATTATATGGTGTGTAAATTAGGGTAATAATAGGAAAACCCCAAAATATCATCGACCCACCATGAAATGTTAATAACGATACTCTCCATTTTCATGGAGGACAATAAAGGTTAGAAAGAGACCCTATCATAGGATTACTACTACAACCTAGTAGTGATCCCGGAAGGTGGTGTGGGGGTGCATCCCTCATGATATGTTCCCATGAAAACATATGGTTTTACAAATAGGGATAGAGGCGTAGGTGCTTGATACAATGAATATTTCGTGACGCAGTGTCCGTATAATACAATATGATATGTATTTCTCAAAAAGGTTCATTCAAGACTGGGTTTCCCACAATACATTTTCTGCACGCGTCCTCTAATAATTGAGTATGTAATGGGACACCAGTATAGGGTATCACATAAATAAACATTCGTGAATGGTGTGTTGTTAATGGTATGATCGAATGGAAATGTTTTCCTTTTTTTGATGTCCCTAGTTAACACATCGAGGTGAAAACGATACTACCTTTTTAGGGAATCTTCTGCATAGGTTTTCCCACATATGGTTCATGAGATGTCATCTAGAATGTTCTTTGGTTAAAGGGGGGATTTCTCCCACACATCCTCCTGATATTTCCTCTATGCTTGTCTTGTCTCCCCTCTAATATTTTTTATAATATAGCAGCACAACCTACTACTTGGTTATCTTTTCACCGTGGGCTGTGGGGCCTCCATATTTTGGATCATAGGATGATATTCTAGTCCTGAGAACTATTTTTTTGCGATAAATAATTCATGGATGGGTGTCATTATTTTCAGTGGTGTAAATTATTTCCTCCATTATTATTATGATTTTTTTCATTTTCATGTGTTTTCTCTGTGAAATACATTCCATGAACTATTTAGTTTTTTGGTTCTTCACATAGCCAAAGATCACCATGCAAAGTGGTGTGTCATGATGGTATTTTTTCTTCTCACCCTTGTCCCATTGTACATTTCTCTTCAATATTAGTTTTGGATTCCATTCAATCCATTTCCAAAATAATATTATTATCTCGATGTTGTTTGTGGAGATTTTAAGACCCAACAAATAAATTATTCGACATTTGACTTAGGAATACATTATCATGAAAGTGAAAATTTTCCCTATATTGTAATGAAATCTATCATAATAGTAATTTAACATTTATTTTAAACCTCAAATACCATTAAAACATTTCTGGTAGTATTGTTAATAAATAAAACATGTTAACACTGAGAACACTTGAAGGAATGACCTCATGAAATAACATATTCCACATCGTTAATACATGTCTTGTGTGTTATGAAATATCCAAGATATTTTCAATGTCCCCTTTTATTTTTTTTGGTTTCATGGGAGTTAATTATATTTATTTTCTACATATTTCAGAAACTTCACCATGGTTCATATACCAACACCCCATGCCTCAAAATGAAGAAGGAATTAATCCTCTCATATACCTTATTAAGAACTAATATAAATTATGTAGGTGTCTCAACCCATTTAATAATGAAAAAAATTTAAACTATAAAAAAAATTTTAATCAGATATAAAGGAATTAGTGTGGAAATAATAATTTTTTATTAATCTTGATAAAGAATACATCCAAAACACAATCTATTTTTCTAAAAATTATTTAAAAGATGTCTATTTTTAATATATCTATAAGATTATATTTTTTAAACATAACCCTAAATAGTCTCACCAAAATACAATATATCGATTATTATGTGGTATTTTATATCAATAAAATTTTAAAATTATTTTTGTACAATATATTTTCATAATTTGATTTTGGATTTTAATATCACACCCAGCCACTAGTGGATAGGAAATCATTACCTTAATTAATTTGAGTTTTGGATTTGTCAAAATAAAATGTATTTTTTCTTTATATACCATAATATAAATAGACTTGATTTAACTATGAGTGAAAAATAATTTTTCTTAATAAGATAGAAATGAATTCCTAAAAAAAGATGTCAACTCAATATGTAAACTTTTGATCAAAAATGTATCCAACCGAATCTATATTTATATAATATATATTATAAAATAATTTAACTTTATAATAACTTAATACAAATGAATGAGACTTTTTTAAATATCCTTCATTTAATTCAACAGTATATGTTGTGGATCTCTCATATGAATATCTAATTTTAAAATTATAGTGATGGATTTAATCAATATTAAAGGACTGCGGTGTAACATAAATTATTCCACCAAGAATCATCTTCAACACTATTCATTACACACATCTTCCTTATCAATGTAAAACATTTTCCTAACTATTATATGATCAAATACAATACATTATTCTTATTTTGAAATTCATTCAGTCACTAATAAGCATAATTCTCTTCTGGGAGAAAAATATAATCTACTGAATTTTTTACATGAGAAAAAAATAATTTTATCATTACATGAGTCATGAAAAATTAATTTTTTTCTTATTGGGGTATAAAAAAAATATCACTTAAATAATTTTTCTTTCAAGATTATTTTTACATTAAATATAACATAACTATTTTAATCTACATTTTCATTCATGAATTTTATTCAAAACATTCTAATTTTTATAAATTAATTCAAATATTAATGTTATAACATTATATTATATAAAACCTTATATAAAATTAATTCTCATGGACCATTTGTGTAAATGGTAAAAAACTCCATATATTCATTGTAAAAATTTCCCCAATATCTCTTTTATAAAATGCCAACTTGTTCGCTATATAAAAAATATTATTGTTTTCTTGAGAGAAAATACATGAAAAATTTCAATTTATTTCATGATTTAAACATTATAGAAAACTACATGAAATCAATTACAAAAATTTATGATTAATCATTTAAAAAAAATTGAACTCCAATTTTTTTACCTTACCATTTATAAGGATCATATTTTTTTAAAGAACATTTTCTTTATCACATTCATGTAATTTGGAAATAATATAAACTCAGAATCGTTATTTTAATGTATTATAGTAAGATACTATTTCATTAGGTTTATATTTAAAATTATTTGAAGGGATTATTTAATTACAATTGTTATATGAATATAAAGAAATATACTACAAATTTAAATCATAAATATTCATTAGTATTGATGATTGATATGATATCCCTAATGATTTCTACAAGGTCATAATTTTTTCGGTCATTCAAACATAGAAATTCCTAACACAATTCCTTTATTATTATATAAATAATTAAAATTACTATAAAGTCCTTGAATATATTTTTATTTAATTAGATTACACTATTTCAATGCAATCTCACCCTTATCTATTTTTGGAAATTATAATATCCACAGGTAATTATGTGTATAAATGGTTTTTTTCTTATATATTTTCTAATAACTTTCCAATTATTTTTTCATATTATATTTTTGTAGTATAATACTTAACCAATCAAATATTTATCTAAGAAAATAAAATTCATAAATACATTAATCAAACATGAAAAAATGATTAATTGTAATTTTAATAAACAAAGGTCTCAATAATTCTACAAGATCTCTATATTCTATTTCATCCTAGTAATAATCATATAATTTCTTAACCTAATAATTTTGATATAAAAAATCAATGTTATTATAAAATGTTGTGATTATATATTTTTATACAAATAATATTTTCTTATCATGCACTAATTGTATTATTCATTCGTATCCTAACATTATTTGATGTGTCTGCTGATACCGTCAATATTCTTGAGGATTTATATATCGATATTCTCATATAATATACCATTATTATGAATATATTTCTCAAAAATGAATTATTTTATTCATATCTGTAACACCCAAAGCTTCCATGGTACACTTCTCTTTGAATAATACAGTATGGTTTGTTGTTCGCAACTTCGAGTTCTAACACAACACTACCAATAAAACTAGACGTTATGAATAGTAATACCAATATTTTAAAATTATATAAATTATATCATTCAAAATGGATTTCATTTTATTATTTGGATCATTGAAATTATCTTATGGTGAATTTGTTGTATTTTTCAAAAAACTATCATTTTTTGATGAATTGTGAGAACACTAAATAATTATTTAACACCAACTTATTTAAATAATAATTTATTTATTTTAAATTCATAATAGGTCAAAATAGATAAATAATACAAATATATGTTCAATGTAATTCACTGGAGTCAGTTTATAATAATTATATATATATATATATAATTAATTTAACATTTTACCATCTATTACCTACCTTCGAGAAGTATTTGCAAATTTACATAAAACATAATTTTACTTCTTCGTGTGTTGAATTTAAAAAATACTAATGATACAGTTAATATCAAGGATTAAAATGTGGTGAAATAAGATAAAAATAATTTCTGGTGAATTATATCTTTTCACTTTTATTTACCATGTTTGATAATAAATAGGGTAATTATGGGTAAAAATGAAATTATTATTACCCAAAAACATGTCCTAATTCTATTTAATAATTATAATTCGACCAAAAACAACCTTAGTAATAATATTTAAACCACTTTTGTCCACTAGGATTAGATTAGGACACTTATTATTATTTTATTTAAAGAAGAGTTAATAGAGTTAAAATCAATGTTTAATAACTAAATCATTTTTAATATAATGTTATAAATAAGTTAAATTAGACTATAAATAATAATTATAAAGAAAAACATATTTCCTACAAAATGGTAAATTTTTTAATTTTTTATACATTATACAATTTGTTTTATTTATGACATTGATTATGCAGTAATTACCTAATTAATGAAATATTAAATTAATTGAAATTATAAATATACAAATAAATGTAATTTCAGACAATTTATAAATTCCAAAAAGTTTATTGGTTAATATTAAATATTTGGGTTTGGTAGATGAATTTTTTTAAGTAATAATGATGTTATTAATTAAGAAAAAACAAAATACAAAATAGTGTCAAAATTGACATAAAAGAGTTTTTAAAACAAATATTATATTATTAATTGATATTCTATTCCTAAAAATCTACATTTCATCCAAAATACATATATAACGATCAGTGTATCATTAATGAACCACTTGGGGTTATATTGGAAATATATAGTAATTTTATTAACCATATAATATAAAAATACAAAGAGACATGGTAAATGTCAGACCATTTAACTAAGAGTTAAATCTAAATGATAATGTTAATACAGTGACCAAAAATAGTCTAAAACCTATTTTTTGAGTGTTTTTCTACCCATCCCCCCTTATAATTTAAATTATCCACTTTTTAGCCTTTGGAAACCGAAAATTATTTTGTTATAAAATAATATTTCTAGCTTTTCCTAAGGTGCCCCTCACTCCTCTTATAAAAGGAAACTCCACCTTCCCTCAAATTAACACCTTAAAAGCCTATTGGATCTTCCAATGTCTTAATAAATACCCTCTCAAATATCCTCCCTTAATTCTAGAGTACTTACTTTAGTTTTAAAGTCAATCTATGGATCCATTTTGATCAAATCAAATGGAAGAACCCGAAGAAGAGGAAAATATTTCATCACTTATTTTAGGTTCCTTTCTTCATACACTTCCTTTTTCATTGATTTTTCTATTAAACAATAATAAATCAATTATCTTATATATACTATGATTTTATAATATATATGGTAAAACAAAATTAATTTTTCTATCCACCCTTTGAATGACATGACACCATATGTGTGTACGTAAGGCTTACCATCTCCACATTATGGTGATATTGTTTTTCAATGAATTATTATTTGGATGGGTATAATAATGATGTGTAATTGATGTAAATAATAAATATAACATGTTAATTATTCTGTATATATGATATAACATCCAATTTTATATTATTTTAATTTCAAAAGAATGATATTTCCACTAATGCGGACGTACAGATTACCGTATCCAGGAATGCGTTGAGATTCATTCCACGTCGTATCAATTCAAGAATAACCTTCATTAGATGATTAAAAATAATTTTTAATGACTTGATTTCATTTTGGATATGAATAAGATACATTCCATCCATAACAAATATGTCTCACATAATAATGAATATAAAGTAAAATAAATCATTTAACACCCAAAACAATGATAATACTATGATATAATTAACAATGAAATGTTAAAAGATCATATATGATATCATATTAATGTATATGATTTTTGTATACTATAATAACAATTATATAACAATTATAAAGGAGGTTAACCTACCCTCTACCTAGGAAATTTAAATGGTAAGGGTTTATTTTACAATATCCTCAATATCCAAGGTTGTTTATATGTAATTATCTACATGGACCTCTTTATCATCCACATCCATGATTCTTAAAAATGAATTTCAAAACATTCTTAATATTTTATAGACTATGGGTTAAAGTAATTTATACAGTTTTTTGAATTTTATATGATGTTTAAAAGTTAATCATTCCCTCTTTTTCCAATCAAGGTACTTTTTATCCTTTTCGACAAAATTAAGGTATGAATGTCATTTTTTAAATTATATGACGGGTGTGGCTATTTTTAACCATTATAAAATCATCAAAGTTTCCCTTACAAGATTATAATAATATTTTCAAAGTAAATGTTTTATTTTATAAAAATGATACTTTTAAATGATTTCAAAAACAAAGATATTTCTCTCAAATAGTTCTGATGTCATCATTGCCAACATCCTTTGATAGATATTAAGATTATTTGAAGTTGATTTATTATGATACAAAACATCCATATTTAATTTAATGTTTTTTGATAATTTTGAATGTGGATGTGTTATTTTTATACCATTCATAGTTTATGGAATAATTATTGACATTTCATATGCGATTTTTAATACGAATGTCTATGTTATGATTAAACCTATTCATATGTGGAATGCATTGGACATAGTAAGTGACCGGTGGAGCCCGATATAGCTCCTAGATGCATCAGTATGTCTCATGTGACAATATAGTGTCTTGGTACAAGGCCTTGATAAAATATTATTTGTAGTCTTGTCCCAAGGCCTTGACTATGTGGTTATGAAATCCTGGCATTATGCATTCCATCATTATGAAAGTCGTTATTTATACTTTCTGTGATTATTGGACTAGTAGAATATCCATGTGAGTAAGTAAATGGAATTATTTAATTATATTTTTTTTCATATTATGATTTTGTTCAAGTTTAAAAGGCTTCTGTTTTAGTTATACATTTTCTAAAATGTTTATACATATTTACAAATGTTTCGGCTATATTGTTATCCTCACTAAGCATATAAGGTCACCCATTTTTATGATTTATTTTTCCTTTGATGTGAAGAAGTATTGTATGCCTGACCTATAGGGATAGTCTAAAGGGATATGAGTGTGGGCTGTAGAGATTATTTTGCTGTATTATTATCACTTTATGATGTAATGTAAGACTAATGAATCTCTGTAGTGTTTCCAAGGCTGCTAAACAAATCGTTCATTTCGAGACTTGATCTTTTGTGATCATGCCAATGTTATGTAATAATTCACCGAATATGGGTAACTGGGGTTAGGGAGTTATAGTTGGTATCAGTTGATATTTATTACACACCTTTGAATCTAGATTTAGATAAACTCTGATCAGAGCACATTTCCCCAAGTTAGACTTTGAGGGTTAGTATAGAAGAATGTTCTACAATTTTGGTATTGTAGAGATTTTGTGAGTTTTCCAAGAAATTCATCCCTGTCTAAATACAAGTAGGATGAGGTTGCTCTGGAACAGATGTACCTAGGGTTAAAAACCGAAAACAACACTTTGAACTAAACCCGAACACGAACTGGTGCACGACAACGACTCTTGCTTCACTCATGGTTACGACACTCATGAGGGATATGTTTAAGATAATTTTCATTTTCATTACAAACCATTATGAAGGGTTTATGAGTATATAGATCCTAAAATAAATCATTTTTTTTATTATGGATTATATCCATATACAATTCAATTTATGTAAAGTATTTTACATGTTGGGTTTTACATTTTGTGATTCATAAACTAATCTAGTTTATGCCATTGTTTAGAAATGGCACCTAGTGGAAGGATTGAAAATAGTATCAATATACCCAATCCATGTAGGGATATCCCTCATACTCAAGATAATTGTAGTTTATCTTGTGATACAACTAGTTCTTATCAACTTATCACTATACTGGAACAACTCACCCAGGATATGAAAAATAATTTTACTCGAATGGATCACCCTGATCCATAGCATAGAGGATCAATGGTAGATCACATCATGAGGTAAAAAAACCAAAATTCAATGGGGTTAAAAATACAATAGTATCTTAGCAATATATAAGTTCCTTTAGAGAAAACATTCCATGCCTTGGGGAGTAGCGAAAGGGAAAAAATTTCATGGCACTTTACCGCCTCACTGGAGATGTCGATCAATCGTGGTCAGTGATTCTAAAGATGATGGAAGATGATGAAGTATCAAAAATGGAATGGAGGGAATTTAGTTAGGTTTACAAGGGTGAATAACCTGAGGGGGGGGGGTGAATGAGGGTATGACTAATTTAAATTTAAATCCCATTCAGATCTTGTTTCGTTGTTATGAAAAACATTATTTTATCTCTTTCCCTTTGCACAATAAAAATAGACAGTAAAGTATGCACAAGACAGATTAATTTTTACTTGGTTAAACCTCAAGGGGTTACGTCCAAGGAGAATAAAACATGGATGTGCCACTATACCAAACCCACTAAGGCTCATCACAAATAATGATAGGGCTAGATAAGTTCTATGCCCCGGCCTACTGCCTTTATAATCTTTAGGTTTAGCTCACTGCTTTCCCTAGGGTTACTCCATATCTCTCTCTCTCTCTGTCTCACTTCCGAGGGAGGGGATCACCTTCTTCATCTTCTTTTTCCCACTACTATGGTTAGGATCCAATCACAGTTTATAGACTTGTAGGTATCTTCATTATCACTAATGAATACATCCTCTGTTATATGTAGATGCGCTGTTGAAATCCAAATTTCACCTGTAGATGAATCTATCATTGCACCGATAGTATCAGGCAATCTTCCAGCTTCCACGTAGCCCGTAACTACTGTTGTGAAACAACCTTACATGGATCCCTTCTCTAATCCTACGCACAAGTCAAAACTGGCGTGCAAGTCCTCCTCAACCACTTGCGCAACGCAAGGTTCTGCAACTCCAAACATGCATGACATAAACCCTTTTTTTCCCAAGACAATATTGGTTCACAACCAAAAACATTCGTGATTCTTCAAAATCTGGTGCATAAGTGTCAACAACCACTTGCGCGACACATACTTCTACCACTCAAAACATGCACGACTCACTTCCTTTCTCACTCTAGCCTCCTTAGGAATGAAACTATCACCTGGCATGCAACATATACATGCACAACCACACACCACTTGCGCGACCACCACAACTGCGCTACAGGAGCTCTGCTTTTTCAATGTATTGAACTCTTCACTGAATGAGGAGGGGTAAAAATCTATTTATAGTGATTTGGACACCCTACGCGGCAGCGCGCAAGCCTCCCCTAGGCGTTCATGTTTTGGCATGCAAGTCGTTTCCACAAAAATCCCATGCGTGACCAACCATAAAACTTGGGCGCCCATTTTCCCTTTGCCATATTGTAATGTTCTGATCTTTAAAAACATGTGGCGCGCATGTTTCCAATCTTCCAAGACATCAGCACGCAAGCCCCTATGCCAAAAACAGTTTTCTCCCTAAAACATGGGCGCCCCTCCAACACCTATGATTTTTTTGTAGCACCTCCATATCTTCCATTCCATTATAGACGTTCTTCAATCAAACATTGATTGTTAACCACAACCCTTGAACTCAACATGCCACCATAAAATTCCCTTTGTCAACATATTTTTATGTCATGGTTTTCATTATCAACAACACATATATCTACTGTGTAAACAAAGATAATCACCTCAAAATTGTTTCAATGATTCCTTGAGGGATATTTTCCCAATAAGTTTATAGATATTTTCTAACAAAAATACATTCCTCCTAACCACTGAGCAGATATTGAAACAAAAATTCTAAGTCAGAGGTAAAAGGAGGACAATAATGTTTCAAAATATGATACTATCATTTATAGGTTAGCAAGAAATAATGTGGATTATATACGTAAACCAAGAAGTATGATTGATAATTTATTTGATGGGTTAAAATTGTTTCTCCATCGAGAATTAGTCTCAAAATCCTTCTCATCGTACGAAGATATTTTCTCATCTGCTATCAAAAAAGAAAAGGTATTATCTAATTCATAAGACATTAATGAAAATGAATAAAAGAAAAGATCTATTGATCACTGAGGAAATGGAAATAAGGGGAAGAAGGGAAATGTTGAATATCCATCCAGATGTAAATGTGGGAAGAAACACCTCGAAACTTGCTTAATGGGAATGAGAGTCCGTTACAAGTGTGGTGAAAAGGCCACAAAACTCATGATTGCATGGGGAAAAAAATCTACCGATGTTCAATTGTATAATTACAGGGAGATGGGACATTATTCAATTGAATGTCCAATGTGTCAGGGAAACAAACCTCTGAAATGGCCAATAGATCTAGTCCAGGCTTATGAAATCACTACTACTCAGGTTAAAGCTACGAAAGATGTGGTTGTAGGTAATCTAATGTTTTCATGATGTTTAGCCAATGCTTTATTTGATTCTGGATCATGGAATTGTTTCATATCTTCCCTGTTTGCTATGAAAATTATATTTTTCTAATTTGATTTAACATGGGAGTTGTTAGTCAAAACACCTAAAAGGTGTTTCATCACAATAATGTTTTGTGAATAATTTCTCATTAGGGAATATACATTCTCTTTATTGATTGTTCTCATCATCATACCCATGATATAATGTGACATAATCCATAGTAAGATTGTATTTCTAACCATGATGTGAAAATTTATTGTAATAAGATGGAGGTTATGAGTTTTGATGATGATGATAAAGAACACCTTATCTTTAGAGAAGAATCGTCACAACCTGATTCTTATCTAGATCCACCCCCAGTAGCTGAACTAAATTCATTTATTGGGGAGGAAGAGAATGAAATATCTATGTGTGAGGAAAAAAATGTTTGAATATAGGATGTACCTATTGTGAAAGAATATGTTGATGTGTTTCTACAAGATTTACCTGGACATCATCTAGAATGAGAAATTGATTTTCCATTGATTTAATTCCTGGATCAAGGCCCATAACAAAGAAACCTTATTGAATGGCCACTGTGTAATTAGTGGATCTAAAAAACCACTAGTATAATTGAGTAATTATGGATTTATTCACCCTTGTGTTTCTCCATGGAAATCCCCAGTTCTTTTTGTTAAAAAGAATGATGATCTAGGAGTTCATGCATCTACTACAGGGAGATCAATGACATAACAATAAAGAACAAGTATCCACTTCCTTGAATTGATGATTTATTTGACCAAGTAAATAGAGCTCAATAATTTTCTATGATTGATCATCACTTGTGTTTGAAGAAGGAAGACATTCTAAAGAGATCATTTCGAACCAGCTACGGGCATTGCGAGTTTATAGTGATGGATTTTTGATTGACTAATGCACCCTCAGTATTCATGTATCTAATGAAATATTTTTTAAGTAATATCATTCTGACTATGTAGTGGAATGTATTGATGATATCGTGGTATACTACAAAAGATAAAAATATAATGAAAATCTGTTGCACATTATTCTGAATACTCTAAGAAGACACAAATTATATCGGAAGATTAGCAGGTGTGAATTCGGGAATCAAATGATTCCTTTTTATTGATATATTGTATCTAAGGATGGAATACCTGTTGATCCTTCTTAGACCAAGGAAATCCATGAATTTCTAGCACCGATGACTATAACCGGGGTACACAGTTTTATTGGTTTAGCAGGTTATTATCGACATTTCTTCCATAATTTTGCATTGTTAGATAACCCATTAACCAAACTCACACGAAAAGGGATAAAATTTGATTTGACAAAATAATGTGAAGAATTAGTCACGACCCGCCCTCGGGGTCCGTGTCGTGACTACCCCAAGCCCGCCTTCCATAGGCCAGGGGCTGGCGACTAGCACCAAGGCGTAAATCCCCGTAAAAAGGGAAGGCATTGCCTTTGTAAAGAAAACAAACACCACAGAGTAAACAAGCGGAAAGTAAACACTAAACAAAAGCAGAGGACAACTGAAAGTGCGGAAAAGTAAATGGGCCAGTATACAAACCCAAACTGAAAGTAAAGTACAACTCGAAAGGGAAAACAACAACTGAAAAGTAAAAGCCGCTACTCCGATCTGTCCACTGGAAATCCCACCTGAAGGGTGGGTACAGATAGCTCCTCTGCTCCACGGGTCCGCCGTCCGCTCCGAGCACGTCCCGCCCAGTGGTCCACCTCCGGGTACCGTCCCACTCTGCAAGCCTCAGCTAAGGTCAACACTGTTCGTCGTCTGCAACCAACACAACGTAGTGCGGGCAAAGCCCGTGCAGGGGTGAGTATAAGCTACTCAGTAGGAACCCCGAGACCCCTGAAGGTCTCTCAAAATCCACAAAGGATAAACCACGAAGAAAGGTACAATCACGAAGTAACAACCGACACTGCTTAGGTATATGCCCATACATATATCTAAGTTATCAATTCAAATACACTCCAACCTCCGAGCCCAAGTACAACTCAGTCCACACAGGATAGTAAACGTATTCCACACAGGAAAGCAAAACATAATCCACACAGGATTGCACAACACAATCCACACAGGAAAGCAATAGGATTCAGCTCACACAGGTATACTTCTTCAAGGACGATAAAGATGATCACTGATCCATCTAAGTCATCGTACCCACGAAGGATCGATAGGTAACTAACCCCCGCAATGACCCACACAGGATCAGGCCCACACAGGACCTATAGGCGCTGGCTCACACAGAACCGCTGAGCGAAAGGACCCACACAGGATCGGGCCCACACAGGACCTGTTGCACTGATCCACGTAGGATCGCTGAGTGCTGTAGTCGTCGTCGTCGAATCCACACAGGATCTCTGTATTGTCGTCGTCGCAGTCACAGTAGCAGTCGAAGCAGTAGTAGTAGCAGTAACAGTCGCAGCCAGCACTAGGGTTCCCGCACACAGCAAGCTCGTTCGGAGGGTCCGCTCCACGAGCCGAGAGGCTGATACATCAACTGTCACAAAGACCAGAGTTGATGTATCCAAAAGTTCCGTATCGTCAACAGGAACTCAACGCAACAGACGGCGCGTCGATCGGACGCCCAGTCTGAGAGTTATTGGCATTTTCGTCTCCGGGGCCCGGTTGGTTTTTAAGGCAAAACCAACCCGACCATACTCCACCTGCGTCCAAACCTCGGGCGGAGTATGCCAAAAGATCCGTCTCACTAAGAGGAACACAACGCGACTGACGGCGCGTCAATCAGACGTTCGTAGCTCAAGATATGAGTGTTTCCGCTCCGAAGGCCCGGTTGGTTTCGTGAACGAACCAACCCGGCCGAACTCAATGTAATCTGAAACCTTGAGTGTGATATACCGAATCGACCGCCTCGATCCAAGGATCGCGTTGCCGCAGACGGTTTGTCATTCGGATGTCCGAGGCTCAAGTTATGACCAAAAGACCGGAAATTCCGGCCTGCCGGCGGCGGCGCGGCGGCGCGGGGGACCGCGGCGGCTTGGTGCCGCGAGGTGGCTGCACGCGGGGGCTAAGCCCCCGCTGATTGAAAGGCGGTGCGGCCTTTGTGCCGCGCCAGTTGCAAGAAACAGCCCCCGCACGTGGGGGGCCGGCTGGAAATAAAACCGGGGGGCTGCTGCCCCCCCTTTATATGAAAACCGCCCCCCTTTAAGAGGGGGGTTTTTATGCGCTGGTCGGGGGATTAATTCCCCCGGTTTAACGTTATCCGGCCGGCCAGCTGGCCGGCCGGTTTTCTCCAACGGGACCGGAAATTCCGGTCCCCTCTTCGGCTTCCGACGCCGGCGGCCCGGCCGCCGGTCTTCTCTTCCCGCCGCGGCCCGGAACCGGCCGCGGTCTCCTCGTCCCGCAGCGGCCCGGAACCGGCCGCGGTGTTCGTCGTCTGGCGCGGTGCGACGGCACCGCGCTCCCTTCGCCGTGCCTTGATTCCTTTCAATGCGGCGCGAAGGCGTCGCGTTCTTGAAGATTCTTCCTCGGCGTGGCGCGACGACGCCGCGTAAAATAATTGTACGATTATCCGCGTGGTGCGACGGAACCACGCCACTTTGCTTCCACCCTCAAGAATAAACAACAAGAACGATGGAGGGGGTTCGGCCGTGTTCATGCGGTCCGCCCCCCCCCCCCCCCACGTTAAGCAATAACGCATCTTTAAATAATCCAAAGCCACACGTTAGACTTGCTAAAAAATTCATGATAAAAAAAAGAATAACTAAACAATAATCAACAACCCCTACCTCGGGTATAGGGTTCGAAGATTGTCAACGTTCCGCGGAAGACGACGTCGCGGAGGTCGGGAGTCGCGGTAGCCGTTCGTCAAATCCGATGAAGAAGGGATGCGTTCGAAGAGACGCGTCATTGGAGAAACTTTTACGCCGACGAAGGTTGTCCGAGGAAGAAGTGGTGTCCCCTTTCGTTGACACGGTAAACGAAGAATGGAGGTGCGGCGTTCTTCGTCGGAGCTTGAGCGTTCTTCGTCAAGATGAACGTTCTTCGAGTTCTTCGTCAGAGTTGAAGAAGAAGAAGGAAAAGCTCTCCACCTCTCCATAAGACAAACAAATAACCCCAAAATAAAATAAGACAACATCTTATTTTATTAACACACAACACACTAGAATTTCAAATGTTTGAAATTCAACAGGATTAACTCCCATAATTAAATAAGTAACTCAAGTCATTTATTGAGGCGTTAAGGGAGTTGAGAGAATATGAAAGCTTTAGGGGTTCGTGTGGGCCCCACCACACTTAATCCTCCCAAGGGAGGTTAAGTGGGTGTGGGTCCCACTTCCAACCCCCTTTGGTAGGTTTTATCAAGTTATAATAAAATTTGTTCTTCACAAATTTTATTTAACTCAAACTAAAAACCCCCAAACTAACTTTCAACCTGCAACAAACGCAACTTCCGAAAAGGTCTCTTTAAGAGAATATCGGTGCTGTGAATTCATCAGTTCTCTCGGATTTCAATTCCGAGCACCGGATCAAAAGTTAGGAAAACCCGCTCGTTCGTTCACTGAACGTACCCGAGCCAAACTTCGGAAATTGATTCCGGGCACTCCGGGCCTCAGAATCAGGTGCCGTCTGAAACCGCGCTCTTGTAAAATTCTAAAGAAAATTAACAAAAAATTTTCCTTGAATTTTACGGGTCTTTACATTACTCCCACCTCAGGTCTTTACGTCCCCGTAAAGATACATCAAAAACTAGGGAAACAAATGAGGGTACTGAGCACGCATCTGAGCCTCCCGCTCCCATGTGCTCTCCTGGATATTCCCGTGCTGCCATGTGATGGGCACAAGAGGAATCGATCGCCCACGTAGGACCCACTCCTGTCGATCCACTATCTCCACCGGGACCTCCGTAAAAGTCGCGCCATCGTCAACGTCAAGCTCCCCATGATCAATGATGTGCGTCGGGTCGTGCACATATCTCCTCAGCTGAGATACGTGGAAGACGTCGTGCACCCGGTGCAACTGAGGTGGTAGAGCCAGACGATAAGCCACCTCACCAATCCTGCTGAGAATCTGGAAGGGTCCGATGAAGCGCGGAGATAACTTGCCGCCTCGGCCAAATCTCCGAATACCACGTCGAGGTGAGACCCGCAAGAAGACTTGGTCGCCATCCTCGAACTCCAGTGGCCTCCGCCTCCTGTCAGCATAAGACTTCTGCCGGCTCTGAGCTGTCCTCATCCGCTCCTGGATGACCTGGGCCTTCTCTGTCGTGGCCTGGACCATCTCCAGTCCCACCAGTGCTGACTCTCCAGGGTCTGTCCAGCGCAAAGGAGATCTACAAGGTCGGCCGTACAACGCCTCGTACGGTGCCATCCCGATGGTGGAGTGGTAGCTGTTGTTGTACGAAAACTCCACCAAGGGTAGGTGGTCCTCCCAGCTACGACAAAAGTCGAGGACACATGCGCGGAGCATGTCCTCGAGAGTCTGAATGGTCCTCTCCGTCTGACCATCCGTCTGAGGGTGGAAGGCTGAGATCAGACGTAGCTGTGTCCCGAACGCCTCCTGTAACCCCTTCCAAAGCCGGGAAGTAAAGCAGGCATCTCGATCGGAGACGATAGATGATGGGACGCCATGGAGCTACACAATCTCCTGAACGTAGAGACGTCCCAAGCTCTCTACTGAGCCCTGCTCTCTGATGGGTAAGAAGTGTGCCGACTTGGTGAGTCGGTCAACAATCACCCAGATGGAGTCGTGACCTCTGGAAGTGCGTGGAAGTCCAGTCACGAAGTCCATAGATATGTCGTCCGAATTCCACTTCGGAACCTCCAAGGGTTGTACCAAGCCCGCTGGTACCTGATGCTCTGCCTTCACCTGCTGACAGGTGAGGCATCGAGAAACGAACTCTGCTACAGCCTTCTTCATGCCCGGCCACCAGTGCTGTCGTCTGAGGTCCTGGTACATCTTCGCAACTCCAGGATGTACCGCCAAAGGAGAAGTGTGAAACTCTCTCAGCACTTCCTCTCGCAAAGCAACTGGTACCATGGTACGTCCTCTGAAAAGGATGTCGTGCTCTGCTCTAAGGGAGAAACCATCAGGTGCCTGTCCCGAGGATATCTGTGCACGCCGTGTCTCACAGTCAGCGTCCTCACGCTGTGCCTCCTTGACCCGCTGAAGTAGTGGAGGAGTGACTGTGAGAGACTGAAGAAAGGCCGCTCCATCTCTATCCACGAAGGATATCTGCAAAGAGGCTAGCTGCTCCGTCGCCTCCTCAAGTAGCTGAATGCCCGTCCTCCTGCTGAGGGCATCGGCTACTACGTTCCCCTTCCCAGGAGTATAGACTATCTCAAAGTCATAGTCCTGGAGGAACTCGAGCCATCGCCGCTGTCTCAGGATCAGGTCCTTCTGCGAGAAGATATACTTGAGACTCTGATGATCGGAAAAGACTGTAAAGCGCTCGCCCATCAGATAGTGTCGCCATGTCTTCAGAGCGAAGACCACTGCTGCTAACTCCAGGTCATGGGTAGTGTAGTTCTGCTCATGCGGCCTCAACTGACGTGATCCATAGGCGATCACGACCCGCTCCTGCATCAGAACACATCCGAGTCTGGTCCCTGATGCATCGCAGTAGACTACGTACCCTACTCCCTCTTCAGGCAACCTCAATATAGGTGCACTAGTCAATCTCTGTCTCAGCTCCTGGAAGCTCTGCTGACATCTGTCTGACCACACGAAGGGTTTCCCCTTCTTCGTCAAAGCTGTGAGTGATGCCGCAACTCTAGAGAAGTCTGGCACGAATCTCCGATAGTATCCAGCTAGTCCCAAGAAACTCCGAACCTCAGTCACGCTCCTGGGTGGCTCCCATGCTAACACAGCCTCAATCTTCGCTGGATCCACTGCAACTCCCGCCTCAGAGATAACGTGTCCCAAAAAGTGGACCTCACGTATCCAGAACTGGCACTTCGAGAGCTTACCATATAGCTGGTGTTCTCACAGTGTGTCAAGAACAACTCGCAAGTGATAGGCGTGCTCCTCCTCTGTCGTAGAGTAAATCAGAATGTCGTCAATGAAGACCACGACAAACCGATCGAGGTATGGCTGAAAGATCCTGTTCATGAGAGCCATGAACACTGCTGGAGAATTGGTTACACCGAATGGCATAACCAAGAACTCATAGTGGCCATACCGACATCTGAAGGCCGTCTTCTGCACATCCTCGTCTCTGACTCTGAGCTGATGATAGCCTGACCTGAGGTCTATCTTCGAGAACCACCGTGCTCCCTTGAGCTGATCAAAGAGGTCATCAATCCTCGGTAGCGGATACTTGTTCCTCACTGTCACCTGGTTCAGGCGACGATAGTCAACACAAAGTCGCAAGCTCCCGTCCGCCTTCTTGGCGAACAAAATCGGGGAAGCCCAGGGTGAAACACTGGGTTGGATGAACCCCTTGCCCTGCAAGTCTTCCAACTGTACCCGTAGCTCTCGAAGCTCGGCGGGGGCCATCCGATATGCTGGAGTGGATATCGGGGCTGTCCCGGGGTACAAGTCAATATAAAAGTCTACCTCTCTGCGAGGAGGTAGCCCTGGAACGTCGTCGGGAAAAACGTCCGCAAACTGATCCACCACTGCAGGAAAACAAGGACTCCGCACGTCAACTGCTCCAAGTATGAGGCTAGCCAACTGATGAGTGATGGGCTGTCCTCTCCTCTGCGGAAGTCCATCCTGTGCTGCTAAGGCTCCCTTCTCGCCGGTGAAGGTGAACCTGCTCCCGTCGGTGCGTACACATCACACCTTGCGCCTAAAATAGTCAACCTGTGCATGGAGCGTAGATAGCCAATCCATGCCCAAGATGACGTCGTAAGGCCTCGACACTGCTACAAGAAGATCCCAGCCGAAACTCTCGCCTCCTAGAGTAAGCTCACACTGCCGGCACCAGTGCGTAATCGTCGAGTATGCTCCTGTAGGAGTCTCTAGCCGTAAGGATCGAGCCAACGGCTCTGTCGGAATCTCCGAGCTCCGAACAAGGGCAGCGGCTATGAAAGATTGACTCGCTCCTGTGTCTATAAGAACTGCAGCAAGGGTGGAATAGACACAGATAGTACCTCGAATCATCTCGGGTGCGCCGTGGTCATAGGCCTCTGCTGCCTGGAGTTGTGCATGTCGCTGCCCGCCAGCTCCCTGTGGTCGGGGTGGACCTCCTGGTGGTGGTGGTGGTAGAGCCTCAAAGCGTCGGCCACCACCGGCTGCTCGTCCATCTCCTCTGCCTCGTCCGCCTCCTCCCTGCGGACCGCCACGGTCGACCCTCTGCCTCTGCCTCGGTGGTCCCTCAACCGTCTGCTGCTCCTCGGCACGGCGGGTCGGGCAGTCACGAGCCATGTGGCCCTGCCCGCCGCACGAGTAGCACTGTCTGCCTCTCGTAAGACAGGCTCCTCGCTGTGTGCCCCGCACTGCTGAGCCAGTGCCCTGAGATCGTCTGCCCGAAGGTCTGGTCTGTCTGGACCCCTGAGTCATCCGTCGACTGCCTGCTGCAGATGACTCTGCCACGTGCCGCCATGCGGTGGGTCACTCTGCTGGTGTAGACTCAGCAAGGACGCTCTCGATCAGAAGGGCCCGCTCCAGTACTCCTGTCTGAGTCGGTATGCTGAGGGAGATCAGCGATGCCCTGATCTCGTGTCTCAAACCCTGCTCGAAGGTCCGGGCCCAGAAGAATGGGTCCCGTACCATGTCGGTCGAGTAGCGCGAGAGATCGGTAAATCTCGCCGAGTAATGAGCGACCGTCATGCTGCCCTGCCGCAGCTGTAGAAGCTCCTGGATACGCACCGCACGAAGGGTGGCTGGGACGAACTCCGAGCGGAAGAGGCTCTCAAAGTCCGTCCAAAGTAGGGATGCCTCATCGTGCACCTGGAGCATCAAGCTCCACCATCGTCCTGCTGCTGCGTGTAGTAGGCTCGCAGCGAGGATCACCATGAGGTCTGCTGGTGTCCTCACTAGCCTAAACACTCGAACCACTGCCTCCAGCCAGTCATCTGCTGCCTGGGGATCCGTCTCCCCGCGAAACCTGGGCGGTCGCTGGCGCTGAAACTCATGCAGTGCGCTGAGGCGACGTGCATCGTCAGCGGCTGCTGCTGGAAGCATCGGGGGATCGGCGGGTAAAGCTACCGTCGGTGCCACTACTGGCAAAGGGCCCTGCACCGAGGCCTCGTCACTCGGTGGGCTGTCGTCTCGCTCGACTCTCGGAACCCTAGCTGGCTGCCGTCGTGGGGCCATCCTGAAAAGGAAACAGGTGCGCCACGGTTAGAACAGTATACCTGGTGAGCTGATATAAGTAATCACAAAGAAAACTTTGAAACACACACGCAATCAATGTTTTCGTGCATTAAGTCGGAAATCAGAAGTCAGGGTCCTGGTGTACGGATACGTCGGCCGCCGCACCAACACTGGACTCCCTGGACTGATATCCACACTCAATACGCTAAACATTATTGCTTCACATAGAAAATATCAGAGTTCACGGTAGAACCGAACTCCTCTGATACAAATTTGTCACGACCCGCCCTCGGGGTCTGTTCCGTGACTACCCCAAGCCCGCCTTCCATAGGCCAGGGGCTGGCGACTAGCACCAAGGCGTAAATCCCCGTAAAAAGGGAAGGCATTTCCTTTGTAAAGTAAACAAACACCACAGAGTAAACAAGAAGAAAGTAAACACTAAACAAAAGCAGAGGACAACTGAAAGTGCGGAAAAGTAAATGGGCCAGTATACAAACCCAAATTGAAAGTAAAGTACAACTCGAAAGGGAAAACAGCAACTGAAAAGTAAAAGCCGCTACTCCGAGCTGTCCACTGGAAATCCCACCTGAAGGGTGGGTACAGATAGCTCCTCTGCTCCACGGGTCCGCCGTCTGCTCCGAGCACGTCCCGCCCAGTGGTCCACCTCCGGGTACCGTCCCGCTCTGCAAGCCTCAGCTAAGGTCAACGTTGTCCGTCGTCTGCAACCAACACAACGTAGTGCGGGCAAAGCCCGTGCAGGGGTGAGTATAAGCTACTCAGTAGGAACCCCGAGACCCCTGAAGGTCTCTCAAAATCCACAAAGGATAAACCACGAAGAAAGGTACAGTCACGAAGTAACAACCGAAACTGCTTAGGTATATGCCCATACATATACCTAAGTCATCAATTCAAATACGCTCCAACCTCCGAGCCCAAGTACAACTCAGTCCACACAGGATAGTAAACGTATTCCACACAGGAAAGCAAAACGTAATCCACATAGGATTTCACAACACAATCCACACAGGAAAGCAATAGGATTCAGCTCACACAGGTATACTTATTCAAGGACGATAAAGATGATCACTGATCCATCTAAGTCGTCGGACCCATGAAGGATCGATAGGTAACTAACCCCCGCAATGACCCACACAGGATCAGGCCCACACAGGACCTGTAGGCGCTGGCTCACACAGAACCGCTGAGCGCAAGGACCCACACAGGATCGGGCCCACAAAGGACCTGTAGCACTGATCCACGTAGGATCGCTGAGTGCTGTAGTCGTCGTCGTCGAATCCACACAGGATCTCTGTACTGCCGTCGTCGCAGTCACAGTAGCAGTCGAAGCAATAGTAGTAGCAGTAACAGTCGCAGCCAGCACTAGGGTTCCCGCACACAGCAAGCTCGTTCGGAGGGTCCGCTCCACGAGCCGAGAGACTGATACATCAACTGTCACAAAGACCAGAGTTGATGTGTCCAAAAGTTCCGTATCGTCAACAGGAACTCAACGCAACAGACGGCGCGTCGATCGGACGCCGAGTCTGAGAGTTATTGGCATTTTCGTCTCTGGGGCCCGGTTGGTTTTTAAGGCAAAACCAACCCGACCGTACTCCACCTGCGTCCAAACCTCGGGCGGAGTATGCCAAAAGATCCGTCTCACTAAGAGGAACACAACACGACTGACGGCATGTCAATCGGACGTTCGTAGCTCAAGATATGAGCGTTTCCGCTCCGAAGGCCCGGTTGGTTTCGTGAACGAACCAACCCGGCCGAACTCAAAGTAATCCGAAACCTTGAGTGTGATATACTGAAACGACCGTCTCGATCCAAGGATCGCGTTGCCGCAGACGGTTCGTCATTCGGAGGTCCGAGGCTCATGTTATGACCAAAAGACCGGAACAGGTTCGAAACGGGGGGGTCCGGGTCGGGGCCGACCCGGCGCGACCCCCCCTGGGGCGATCCGGCCGGCCGGCGGCACGGCGGCGCGGCGGCGCGGCGGCGCGGGGGACCGTGGTGGCTTGGCGCCGCGAGGTGGCTGCACGCGGGGGCTAAGCCCTCGCTGATTGAAAGGCGGCGCGGCCTTTGTGCCGCGCCAGTTACAAGAAACGGCCCCCGCACGTGGGGGCCAGCTGGAAATAAAACCGGGGGGCTGCTGCCCCCTTTATATGAAAACCGCCCCCCTTTAAGAGGGGGGTTTTTATGCGCTGGCCGGGGGATTAATTCCCCCGGTTTAACGTTATCCGGCCGGCCAGCTGGCTGGCCGGTTTTCTCCAACGGGACCGGAAATTCCGGTCCCCTCTTCGGCTTCCGACGCCGGCGGCCCGACCGCCGGTCTTCTCTTCCCGCAGCGGCCCGGAAGCGGCCGCGGTCTCCTCGTCCCGCCGCGGCCCGGAACCGGCCGCGGTGTTCGTCGTCTGGCGCGGTGCGACGGCACCACGCCCCCTTCGCCGTGCCTTGATTCCTTTCAACGCGGCGCGACAGAGTCACGTTCTTGAAGATTCTTCCTCGGCGTGGCGCGACGACGCCGCGTAAAATAATTGTACGATTATCCGCGTGGTGCGACGACACCACGCCACTTTGCTTCCACCCGCAAGAATAAACAACAAGAACGATGGAGGGGGTTCGATCGTGTTCATGCGGTCCGGCCCCCCTCACGTTAAGCAATAACGCATCTTTAAATAATCCAAAGCCACACGTTAGACTTGCTAAAAAATTAATGATCAAAAAAAAGAATAACTAAACAATAATCAACAACCCCTACCTCGGGTATAAGGTTCGAAGATTGTCAACGTTCCGTGGAAGACGACATCGCGGAGGTCGGGCGTCGCGGTAGCCGTTCGTCAAATCCGATGACGAAGGGATGCGTTCGAAGAGACACGTCGTTGGCGAAACTTTTACGCCGACGAAGGTTGTCCGAGGAAGAAGTGGCGTCCCCTTTCGTTGACACGGTAAACGAAGAATGGAGGTGCGGCGTTCTTCGTCGGAGCTTGAGCGTTCTTCGTCAAGATGAACGTTCTTCGAGTTCTTCGTCAGAGTTGAAGAAGAAGAAGGAAAAGATCTCCACCTCTCCAGAAGACAAACAAATAACCCCAAAATAAAATAAGACAACATCTTATTTTATTAACACACAACACACTAGAATTTCAAATGTTTGAAATTCAATAGGATTAACTCCCATAATTAAATAAGTAACTCAAGTCATTTATTGAGGCGTTAAGGGAGTTGAGAGAATATGAAAGGTTTAGGGGTTCGTGTGGGCCCCACCACACTTAATCCTCCCAACGGAGGTTAAGTGGGTGTGGGTCCCACTTCCAACCCCCTTTGGTAAGTTTTATCAAGTTATAATAAAATTTGTTCTTCACAAATTTTATTTAACTCAAACTAAAAACCCCCAAACTAACTTTCAACCTGCAACAAACGCAACTTCCGAAAAGGTCTATTTAAGCGAATATCGGTGCTGCGAATTCATCGGTGCTCTCGGATTTCAATTCCGAGCACCGGATCAAAAGTTAGGAAAACCCGCTCGTTCGTTCACTGAACGTACCCGAGCCAAACTTCGGAAATTGATTCCGGGCACTCCGGGCCTTGGAATCAGGTGCCGTCTAAAACCGCGCTCTTGTAAAATTCTAAAGAAAATTAAGAAAAAAATTTCCTTGAATTTTACGGGTCTTTACATTACTCCCACCTCAGGGCTTTACGTCCCCGTAAAGATACATCAAAAACTAGGGAAACAAATGAGGGTACTGAGCATGCATCTGAGCCTCCCGCTCCCATGTGCTCTCCTGGAGATTCCCGTGCTGCCATCTGATGCGCACAAGAGGAATCGATCGCGCACGCAGGACCCACTCCTGTCGATCCTCTATCTCCACCGGGACCTCCGTAAAAGTCTCCCCATCGTCAACGTCAAGCTCCCCATGATCAATGATGTGCGTCGGGTCGTGCACGTATCTCCTCAGCTGAGATACGTGGAAGACGTCGTTCACCCGGTGCAACTGAGGTGGTAGAGCCAGACGATAAGCCACCTCACCAATCCTGCTGAGAATCTGGAAGGGTCCGATGAAGCGCGGAGATAACTTGCCGCCTCGGCCAAATCTCCGAATACCACGTCGAGGTGAGACCCGCAAGAAGACGTGGTCGCCATCCTCGAACTCCAGTGGCCTCCGCCTCCTGTCAGCATAAGAATTCTGTCGGCTCTGAGCTGTCCTCATCCGCTCCTGGATGACCTGGACCTTCTCTGTCGTGGCCTGGACCATCTCCAGTCCCACCAGTGCTGACTCTCCAGGGTCTGTCCAGCGCAAAGGAGATCTACAAGGTCGGCCGTACAATGCCTCGTACGGTGCCATCCCGATGGTGGAGTGGTAGCTATTGTTGTACGCAAACTCCACCAAGGGTAGGTGGTCCTCCCAGCTACGACAAAAGTCGAGGACACATGCGCGGAGCATGTCCTCGAGAGTCTGAATGGTCCTCTCCGTCTGACCATCCGTCTGAGGGTGGAAGGCTGAGCTCAGACGTAGCTGCGCCCCGAACGCCTCCTGTAACCCCTTCCAAATCCGGGAAGTAAAGCGGGCATCTCGATCAGAGACGATAGATGATGGCACACCGTGGAGCCGCACAATCTCCTGAACGTAGAGACGTCCCAAGCTCTCTACTGAGCCCTGCTCTCTGATGGGTAAGAAGTGTGCTGACTTGGTGAGTCGGTCAACAATCACCCAGATGGAGTCGTGACCTCTGGAAGTGCGTGGAAGTCCAGTCACGAAGTCCATAGATATGTCGTCCGACTTCCACTTCGGAACCTCCAAGGGTTGTACCAAGCCCGCTGGTACCTGATGCTCTGCCTTCACCTGCTGACAGGTGAGGCATCGAGAAACAAACTCTGCTACAGCCTTTTTCATGCCCGGCCACCAGTGCTGTCGTCTGAGGTCCTGGTACATCTTCACCACTCCAGGATGTACCGCCAAAGGAGAAGTGTAAAACTCTCTCAGCACTTTCTCTCGCAAAGCAACTGGTACCATGGTACGTCCTCTGAAAAGGATGTCGTGCTCTGCTCCAAGGGAGAAACCATCATGTGCATGTCCCGAGGATATCTGTGCACGCCGTGTCTCACAGTCAGCGTCCTCACGCTGTGCCTCCTTGACCCGCTGATGTAGTGGAGGAGTGACTGTGAGAGACTGAAGAAAGGCTGCTCCATCTCTATCCACGAAGGATATCTGCAAAGAGGCTAGCTGCTCCGTCGCCTCCTCAAGTAGCTGAATGGCCGTCCTCCTGCTGAGGGCATCGGCTACTACGTTCCCCTTCCCAGGAGTATAGACTATCTCAAAGTCATAGTCCTGGAGGAACTCGAGCCATCACCGCTGTCTCAGGTTCAGGTCCTTCTGTGAGAAGATATACCTGAGACTCTGATGATCGGAAAAGACTGTAAAGTGCTCGCCCATCAGATAGTGTCGCCATGTATTCAGAGCGAAGACCACTGCTACTAACTCCAGGTCATGGGTAGCGTAGTTCTGCTCATGCGGCCTCAACTGACGTGATCCATAGGCGATCACGGCCCGCTCCTGCATCAGAACACATCCGAGTCCGGTCCCTGATGCATCGCAGTAGACTACGTACCCTACTCCCTCTTCAGGCAACCTCAAGATAGGTGCACTAGTCAATCTCTGTCTCAGCTTCTGGAAGCTCTGCTGACATCTGTCTGACCACACGAAGGGTTTCCCCTTCTTCGTCAAAGCTGTGACAGATTCCGCAACTCTAGAGAAGTCTGGCACGAATCTCCGATAGTATCCAGCTAGTCCCAAGAAACTCCGAACCTCAGTCACGCTCCTGGGTGGCTCACATGCTAACATAGCCTCAATCTTCGCGGGATCCACTGCAACTCCCGCCTCAGAGATAATGTGTCCCAAAAAGTGGACCTCACGTATCTAGAACTGGCACTTCGAGAGCTTACCATAAAGCTGGTGTTTTCGCAGTGTGTCAAGAACAACTCGCAAGTGATAGGCGTGCTCCTCCTCTGTCGTAGAGTAAATCAGAATGTCGTCAATGAAGACCACGACAAACCGATCGAGGTATGGCTGAAAGATCATGTTCATGAGAGCCATGAACACTGCTGGAGCATTGGTTACACCGAAAGGCATAACCAAGAACTCATAGTGGCCATACCGACATCTGAAGGTCATCTTCTGCACATCCTCGTCTCTGACTCTGAGCTGATGATAGCCTGACCTGAGGTCTATCTTTGAGAACCACCGTGCTCCCTTGAGCTGATCAAAGAGGTCATCAATCCTCGGTAGCGGATACTTGTTCCTCACTGTCACCTGGTTCAGGCGACGATAGTCAACACAAAGTCGCAAGCTCCCGTCCGCCTTCTTGGCGAACAAAATCGGGGAAGCCCAGGGTGAAAAACTGGGTCGGATGAACCCCTTGCCCTGCAAGTCTTCCAACTGTACCCGTAGCTCTCGAAGCTCGGCGGGGGCCATCCGATATGCTGGAGTGGATATCGGGGCTGTCCCAGGGTACAAGTCAATATAAAATTCTACCTCTCTGCGAGGAGGTAGCCCTGGAACGTCGTCGGGAAAAACGTCCGCAAACTGATCCACCACTGCAGGAAAACCAGGACTCCGCACGTCAACTGCTCCAAGGATGAGGCTAGCCAACTGATGAGTGATGGGCTTTCCTCTCCTCCGCGGAAGTCCATCCTGTGCTGCTAAGGCTCCCTTCTCACCGGTGAAGGTGAACCTGCTCCCTTCGGTGCGTACACATCGCAACTTGCGCCTAAAACAGTCAATCTGTGCATGGAACATAGATAGCCAATCCATGCCCAAGATGACGTCGTAAGGCCTCGACGCTGCTACAAGAAGATCCCAGCCGAAGCTCTCGCCTCCTAGAGTAAGCTCACAATGTCAGCACGAGTGCGTAATCGTCGAGTCTGCTCCCGTAGGAGTCTCTAGCCGTAAGGATCGAGCCAACGGCTCTCTCGGAATCTCCGAGCTCCGAACAAGGGCAGCGGCTATGAAAGAGTGAATCGCTCTTGTGTCTATAAGAACTGCAGGAAGGGTGGAATAGACACAGATAGTACCTCAAATCATCTCGGGTGCGCCGTGGTCGTAGGCCTCTGCTGCCTGGAGCTGTGCATGTCGCTGCCCGCCAGCTCCCTATGGTCGGGGTGGACCTCCTGGTGGTGGTGGTGGTAGAGCCTCAAAGCGTCGGCCACCACCGGCTGCTCGTCCAGCTCCTCTGCCTCGTCCGCCTCCTCCCTGCGGACCGCCACGGTCGACCCTCTGCCTCTGCCTCGGTGGTACCTCAACCGTCTGCTGCTCCTCGGCACGGCGGGTCGAGCAGTCACGAGCCATGTGGCCCTGCCCGCCGCACGAGTAGCACTGTCTGCCTCTCGTAAGACTGGCTCCTCGCTGTGTGCCCCGCACTGCTGAGCCAGTGCCCTGAGATCGTCTGCCCGAAGGTCTGGTCTCTCTGGAACCCTAAGTCATCCGTCGACTGCCTGCTGCAGATGACTCTGCCACGTGCCGCCCTGCGGTGGGTCACTGTGCTGGTGTAGACTCAACAAGGAAGCTCTCGATCAGAAGGACCCGCTCCAGTACTCCTGTCTGAGTCGGTATGCTGAGGGAGATCAGCGATGCCCTGATCTCGTGTCTCAAACCCTGCTCGAAGGTCCGGGCCCGGAAGAATGGGTCCCGTACCATGTCGGTCGAGTAGCGCGAGAGATCGGTAAATCTCGCCGAGTACTGAGCGACCGTCATGCTGCCCTGCCGCAGCTGTAGAAGCTCCTGGATACGCACCGCACGAAGGGTGGCTGGGACGAACTCCGAGCGGAAGAGGCTCTCAAAGTCCGTCCAAAGTAGGGATGCCTCATCGTGCACCTGGAGCATCAAGCTCCACCATCGTCCTGCTGCTGCGTGTAGTAGGCTCGCAGCGAGGATCACCATGAGGTCTGCTGGTGTCCTCACTAGCCTAAACAATCGAACCACTGCCTCCAGCCAGTCCTCTGCTGCCTGGGGATCCGTCTCCCCGCGAAACCTGGGCGGTCGCTGGCGCTGAAACTCATGCAGTGCGCTGAGGCGACATGCATCGTCAGCGGATGCTGCTGGAAGCATCGGGGGATCGGCGGGTAAAGCTACCGTCGGTGCCACTACTGGCAAAGGGCCCTGCACCGAGGCCTCGTCGCTCGGTGGGCTGTCGTCTCGCTCGACTCTCAGAACCCTAGCTGGCTGCCGTCGTGGGGCCATCCTGAAAAGGAAAAAGGTGCGCCACAGTTAGAACAGTATACCTGGTGAGCTGATATAAGTAATCACAAAGAAAACTTTGAAACACACACGCAATCAATGTTTTCGTGCATTAAGTCGGAAATCAGAAGTCAGGGTCCTGGTGTACGGATACGTCGGCCGCCGAACCAACACTGGACTCCCTGGACTGATATCCACACTCAATACGCTAAACATTATTGCTTCACATAGAAAATATCAGAGTTCACGGTAGAACCGAACTCCTCTGATACAAATTTGTCACGACCCGCCCTCGGGGTCCGTGCCGTGACTACCCCAAGCCCGCCTTCCATAGGCTAGGGGCTGGCGACTAGCACCAAGGCATAAATCCCTGTAAAAAGGGAAGGCATTTCCTTTGTAAAGTAAACAAACACCACAGAGTAAAGAAGCGGAAAGTAAACACTAAACAAAAGCAGAGGACAACTGAAAGTGCGGAAAAGTAAATGGGCCAGTATACAAACCCAAATTGAAAGTAAAGTACAACTTGAAAGGGAAAACAGCAACTGAAAAGTAAAAGCCGCTACTCCGAGCTGTCCACTGGAAATCCCACCTGAAGGGTGGGTACAGATAGCTCCTCTGCTCCACTGGTCCGCCGTCTGCTCCGAGCACGTCCCGCCCAGTGGTCCACCTCCGGGTACCGTCCCGCTCTGCAAGCCTCAGCTAAGGTCAACGCTGTCCGTCGTCTGCAACCAACACAACGTAGTGCGGGCAAAGCCCGTGCAGGGGTGAGTATAAGCTACTCAGTAGGAACCCCGAGACCCCTGCAGGTCTCTCAAAATCCACAAAGGATAAACCACGAAGAAAGGTACAATCACGAAGTAACAACCGAAACTGCTTAGGTATATGCCCATACATATACCTAAGTCATCAATTCAAATACGCTCCAACCTCCGAGCCCAAGTACAACTCAGTCCACACAAGATAGTAAACGTATTCCACACAGGAAAGAAAAACGTAATCCACATAGGATTTCACAACACAATCCACACAGAAGAGCAATAGGATTCAGCTGACACAGGTATACTTATTCAAGGACGATAAAGATGATCACTGATCCATCTAAGTCATCGGACCCACGAAGGATCGATAGGTAACTAACCCCCGCAATGACCCACACAGGTTCGGGCCCACACAGGACCTGTAGGCGCTGGCTCACACAGAACCGCTGAGCGCAAGGACCCACACAGGATCGGGCCCACACAGGACCTGTAGCACTGATCCACGTAGGATCGCTGAGTGCTGTAGTCGTCGTCGTCGAATCCACACAGGATCTCTGTACTGACGTCGTCGCAGTCACAGTAGCAGTCGAAGGAGTAGTAGTAGCAGTAACAGTCGCAGCCAGCACTAGGGTTCCCGCACACAGCAAGCTCGTTCGGAGGGTCCGCTCCACGAGCCGAGATGCTGATACATCAACTGTCACAAAGACCAGAGTTGATGTATCCAAAAGTTCCATATCTTCAACAGGAACTCAACGCAACAGACGGCGCGTCGATCGGACGCCCAGTCTGAGAGTTATTGGCATTTTCGTCTCCGGGGCTCGGTTGGTTTTTAAGGCAAAACCAACCCGACCGTACTCCACCTGCGTCCAAACCTCGGGCGGAGTATGCCAAAAGATCCGTCTCACTAAGAGGAACACAACGCGACTGACGGCGCGTCAATCGGACGTTCGTAGCTCAAGATATGAGCGTTTCCGCTCCGAAGGCCCGGTTGGTTTCGTGAACGAACCAACCCGGCCGAACTCAAAGTAATCCGAAACCTTGAGTGTGATATACCGAAACGACCGACTCGATCCAAGGATCGCGTTGCCGCAGACGGTTCGTCATTCAGACGTCTGAGGCTCATGTTATGACCAAAAGACGGGAACAGGTTCGAAACGGGGGGTCCGGGTCCGGGCCGACCCGGCCCGACCCCCCCTGGGGCGGTCCGGCCGGCGCGGCGGCGCGGGGGACCGCGGCGGCATGGTGCCACGAGTTGGCCGCACGCGGGGGCTAAGCCCCCGCTGATTGAAAGGCGGCGCGGCCTTTGTGCCGCGCCAGTTGCAAGAAACGGCCCCCGCACGTGGGGGCCGGATGGAAATAAAACAGGGGGGCTGCTGCCCCCCCTTTATATGAAAACCGCCCCCCTTTAAGAGGGGGGTTTTTATGCGCTGGCCGGGGGATTAATTCCCCCGATTTAACGTTATCCGGCCGGCCAGCTGGCTGGCCGGTTTTCTCCAACGGGACCGGAAATTTCGGTCCCCTCTTCGGCTTCCGACGCCGGCGGCCCGGCCGCCGGTCTTCTCTTCCCGCCGCGGCCCAGAACCGGCCGCGGTCTCCTCGTCCCGCCGCGGCCCGGAACCGGCCGCGGTGTTCGTCGTCTGGCGCGGTGCGACGGCACCGCGCCCCCTTCGCCGTGCCTTGATTCCTTTCAACGCGGCGCGACGGCGTCGCGTTCTTGAAGATTCTTCCTCGGCGTGGCGTGACGACGCCGCGTAAAATAATTGTACGATTATCCGCGTGGTGCGACGGCACCACGCCACTTTTCTTCCACCCGCAAGAATAAACAACAAGAACGATGGAGGGGGTTCGGCCGTGTTCATGCGGTCCGGCCCCCCTCACGTTAAGCAATAACGCATCTTTAAATAATCCAAATCCACACGTTAGACTTGCAAAAAAATTCATGATAAAAAAAAAGAATAACTAAACAATAATCAACAACCCCTACCTCGGGTATAAGGTTCGAAGATTGTCAACATTCCGCGGAAGACGACGTCGCGGAGGTCGGGCGTCGCGGTAGCCGTTCGTCAAATCCGATGACGAAGGGATGCATTCGAAGAGACACGTCGTTGGCGAAACTTGTACGCCGACGAAGGTTGTCCGAGGAAGAAGTGGCGTCCCCTTTCGTTGACACGGTATACGAAGAATGGAGGTGCGGCGTTCTTCGTCGGAGCTTGAGCGTTCTTCGTCAAGATGAACGTTCTTCGAGTTCTTCGTCAGAGTTGAAGAAGAAGAAGGAAAAGCTCTCCACCTCTCCAGAAGACAAACAAATAACCCCAAAATAAAATAAGACAACATCTTATTTTATTAACACACAACACACTAGAATTTCAAATGTTTGAAATTCAACAAGATTAACTCCCATAATTAAATAAGTAACTCAAGTCATTTATTGAGGCGTTAAGGGAGTTGAGAGAATATGAAAGGTTTAGGGGTTCGTGTGGACCCCACCACACTTAATCCTCCCAAGGGAGGTTAAGTGGGTGTGGGTCCCACTTCCAACCCCCTTTGGTAGGTTTTATCAAGTTATAATAAAATTTGTTCTTCACAAATTTTATTTAACTCAAACTAAAAACCCCCAAACTAACTTTCAACCTGCAACAAATGCAACTTCCGAAAAGGTCTCTTTAAGCGAATATTGGTGCTGCGAATTCATCGGTGCTCTCGGATTTCAATTCCGAGCACCGGATCAAAAGTTAGGAAAACCCGCTCGTTCGTTCACTGAACGTACCCGAGCCAAACTTCGGAAATTGATTCCGGGCACTCCGGGCCTCGGAATCAGGTGCCGTCTGAAACCGCGGTCTTGTAAAATTCTAAAGAAAATTAAGAAAAACTTTTCCTTGAATTTTACGGGTCTTTTCAGAATTATTCAAGGAAATGAATAGAATATTAGTCAATGATCCTATATTGAATCTTCCATTGGGGAATGATGGTTTTGTTATTTATAGTGATGCTTCATATAAAGGACATGGTTGTGTTCTTATGCAGAATGATAGGCTTACTGCTTATGCATCACGATAGCTAAAATTTCATGATAAAAACTATCCTACTTAAGATCATTATTTAGAATATGTAATCATTGCTTTGATGATTTGAAGACAATATCACTATGGTGAAATATGTGATATTTATACTGATCACATGAATTTGGGGTATATTTTCTCCCAAAGAGAACTCAACATGAGGAAAAGGCGAAGGCTTTATGTACTCATGGATTATGATTTCACTATACACTACCACTCGGGGAAGGAAAATAAGGTGAAAAATGATTTGAGTATAAAATATCATGGAGTTTTGAACAAGATGAGAGTTTAACAAGATCCTATATACATGGATCTAGTAAAGATTGATATGGGAATAAGCATGGAAATTGAGACATCAACACTTTTTTCATATGGTTGATAATCATATTTACTATAAAGGATAATGAATTAGACTGGTGATGAAGTGTTTAAAAAAAGATTAATGATGTGAATGATGGGATATTGAATGACTTTTTGTATGAAGATGGAATTTTGAAATTTGGGAAGATACTTTGTGTTCCTGATATAACTTATCTAAAAAGATAATTTTTGGATAATTCTCATATTTATAATATCCTTATACACCCTAGGAGAACCATCATGTTTAGAGATTTGAAGGAAACGTTTTTGTGGGACAACATGAAGAGGGAGATTTCTGATATTGTGTCAAGATGCATGGTTTGTCAACAAGTCAAAGTTAGAAGGAAACATACTGGAGGATTCATGCAACCTCTTCCCATACCTGAGTGAAAATGGGATAATATTATGATATAATTTTTTATGGGACTTCCAAATACTCCTAGAAGGAACGATGAAATATGGGTTATAGTTGATCGTCTTACCATGTCATCAAATTTTCTTGCTATATGGGAAGATTGACCACATTAATTTTTAACAACACTATATATTAATAATGTTGTATGAATTTATGGAGTCCCACTATAGATTGTTTCTGATTGTGATCCCCATTTTACATCGAGATTCTGGAAAAGTTTTTTGAAACCTGTGGATATTGAACTTCATTTGGGCACTGCCTACCTCCCCCAATTTGATAAAAATCAGAACAGCCTATTCAAAAATTAGAAGACATGTTCAGATATTTCTCACATTATTTTCAAGGTATGTGGGATCAATATTTACCTCTGGTATAATTTTATTATAACAATAGCTTCTACTCCATCATTCAGATGGAAACGTATAAAGCATTATACAGAATGAGATGTCGTACACCAAAGCAACTAAAACATAGCAGAAGAGCTATGCCGATAACAGAAGGAAGGACATGGAATTTCAGTTAGGATATCATTCATTCATGAAGTTATCTCCATGGAAGGGTGATATACATTTTGGAAAGAAGGGTTTATTGAGTCATAGGTATATTAGTCCTTTCAATATTCTAAAAGGAATTTGGGATATAGCTTACTATTTGGAAATGATGTAATGTCTCTCCAATGATCACAATGTGTTCCACATATCGCTGTTGAGAAAATACATGCATCCACCAACGCATGTACTCACCTTTGAGGAATTTTAACTAGAACCCGATCTATCTTATTGTAAATATCCTATCATGATTCTTGATATAAGAGAACAAGTGCTGAGAAACCGGACGACTCTTCTGAAAAAAGTTCCATGGATAATCATTAAGATGGAAGAGGCAATGTGGGATCCCAAGGACCTTATAATGAAGAACCACCCGAGTCTTTTTATACAGTAATAATGTAGAAATTTTGAGGATGAAATTATTTGGAGAAGAGGAGAATGTAAAACCACAATCTTCCATGGTACACTTCTCTTTGAATAATATAGTAGCGTGTATTGTATACACACTTGAGTTTTAACACACCACAACAAATCGAACTAGCCATTATGAATAGAAATACCCAAATTTTGAAATTTTATAAAATTTATATTTCAAAATGGACTTCATTTTTGGATTTGGAAAATCAAAATTAGCATAGGGTAATTTTTTGGTTTTTTTCTGAAAACATTTAGTTTTTGATGAATAGTGAAAAACACTAAGTCATTGTTTAAAACAAAATTTTTTAAAATAATAATTTATTTTATTTAAATTAATATCATGTCAAAATAGCTACATAATACATATATATGTTCAACTTAATTAATTGGAGTCAATTTATAATAAATTTAGATATATAAAAATTTTATTGAACTTTTTACCTTTTTTCACCTACCTTTGAGGAGTATTTGCCAATTTACATAAAACATAATTTTACCACTTCAGTGAGTTGAATTTTCAAAATCCGATAGAAACAGTAAATATCAAGGAGTAAAATGTGGTTCAAAAAAAGAAAATATTTTTTTGTGAATAGTAACTTTTACTTTTATTTACCGCAGTTAAAATTGAATAAGGTAATGAAGGGTAAACATGATATTATTATTACCCTAACACAAGTCGTAATTCTATTTTATAAGTATAATTAGACCAAAAACGACCTTATGAATATATATGAACCTCTTTGGTCAACACAGATTAGATTTGGTCACTTAGGATTATTTTATTTAAAGAATAGTTAAAAGAGTTAAAGTAAATGTTTAATTTATAAAACATTTTTCATATATAGATATACATAAAATAAATTCAACTATAATTATTAATTAGAAATATAAAAATATTAACTACATAATGGTATTTTTTTCATATTTTTTAGACATTAAATAATTTAATTATTTAAAACAAAATGTTGATGCAATAATTAACTAATTAATGAAATATTAACATAATTGATATTTTAAATATAAAAATAAATGTAATTTGAGACTTTTTATGAATTACTCTTATTTTAATGGTTCATATGACATAATAGGTTTGGATAGATGAATTATTTTTGAAGTAAAAATGTTTTTATGAATTTAGAAAAAACAAATTACCAAATACTTTAAAAATTGATATAAAAGTGTTTTTAAAAGTAGTATTATATTATTAATTGATATTATATTACTAAAAATATAAGTTTTAGCCAAAAGAATTATTTAATGATAGGTGTGTCATTAATGAATCACTTTGTGTTCTAATGGAAGTATATTGTATGATTACTAACCATATAATTAAAAATACAAAGAGACACGGTAAATGTCAAACTATTTAGATAAGAGTTAAATCATAAAGATAATGTTAATATAATGACACAAAACCCTCAAAAACCTGTTTTTTGAGTGGTTTTCGACCTATCCATACCATATACTTTAAACAACACACTTTTTATCCATTATAAACTGAAAATAAAATTATTATATAATAATATTTATAGCTTTTCATAAGGTTGCCCTCACTCCTCTTATAAAAGGGCACTCACCCTTCCCTCAAATTAACCCATTAAAAGCCTTTTGGATTGCCAAAAATCATATAAAATACCCTCTAAAATATCCTTATTTCATTATAGAGTCCATACTTTAGTCAGAAATCGTACCTATGTTGCCCTTTTGATCAAATCAAATGGACGAACCTGAAGAAGAGGTAAATATTTCATCACCTATTTCAAGATCATTTCTTCTTCCACATCATATTTCATTGTGGTTTCCATTCTAAAATAATAAATCAAGTATATTAAATCTTCTGTGAGGGAATTATAAATATGGTACAACCAAATTCATTATTCTATCCATCCTTTGAATGACATGTCACCATACCTGCGTACGTATGATTTACCGTCTCCACGTCGTGGTGTAATTGTTATTCAATACATTATTATTTGGATGTGTATAATAATGATGTGTAATTGAGGTAAATAATAAATATAACATGATAATGATTCATGTATATATGATATACCATCCAATTATATAATATTTTAATATCAAATGAATGATTTTCTTGATCGTGCATACATACGGATTACCCTCTCCAGAAATGTGATGAGATTCATTCCCCGTCATATCCATTCAAGACTAACTTTCATTAGATGATTAAAAATAATTTTTAATGACTTGATATAATTTTTTGTATGAATAAGATACATCCCATCCACAAAAAATATGACTCAAATAAAAAATAATATAAATGAAAATGAATTCGTTAACAACCAAAACAACGATAATACTTAGATATTATTAACAAAGTAATGTTAAAAGATCTTATATGATATTATATTAATGTATATGATTCCTGTATAATTTAATAACAATTATTTGACCATTATACATGAGGAAAACTAACACTCTACCAAATAAAAGTACATGTTCAAGGTTTATTTCACAATCTCTTCATTATACGAGGTTTGTTATAAGCAATTGTCTACTGGGACCTCTTTATCATCCACATCCATGTTTCTTAAAAATTTTATTTGAAAACATTCTTAATTTTTTATAGAATATGGTTTAAAGTAATTTATTCCCTTTTTTGAATTTTATAAGATATTTATACTGGAATATTACTGTTGTTTTCTAAACAATGTACTTTTTACCTTTATGAACAAATTTATGTAAGAATGACTTTTTTTAACTTATACGTTGGGTGAAACTATTTTTCACAATTATAAAATCATCAAAGCTTACCTTAGAAGATTATAATAATATTTTCAAAGTAAATGTTTTATTTTATAATTATGTCTCTTTAAAATGATTTCAAAAAACGAGATATTTCTCTCATATAGTTTTGATTTCATCTATGTCAACATCCTTTGATGGATTTTAAGAATATATGAAGTTGATTTATTATGATACAGAATATCCATATTGTATTGAATGTTTAGTGATATGTTTGACTGTGGATGTGGTATTTTAATTCCATTCATGGTTTGTTGAGAAAGTATTGACATTTCGTATGCTTGTTTTAATACGAATTTGTATGTTATGTTTAAACCTCTTCATATGAAGAATGCATTGGACTTAGTAAGTGACAAGTGGAGCCCTCTATAGCTCCTCGATGAATTGGTAGGTCTCATGATACAATCTAGTGTCTTGTCACAAGGCCTTTACAAAATCTTATTTGTAGTCTTGGCACAATGCATTGACTATGTGGTTATGAATGTATGTCATTATGCATTCCATCATTATGAATGTGGTTAATGATATTTCAAGTGATTATAAGACTAGTAGAATATCCATGTGAATAAGTAAATGGAATTATTTCATTTAATTTTTCCCATATTATGCTGAAGTTCAATTCTAAATGGATTCTTTTAGTTATACAATTCCTTAAATGTTTATGCTTATTTATGAATGTTTATGCTCTAATATTATCCTTACTGAGCATATGTTCTCACCCCTTTATATGTTTTATTTTTCCCATGATTTGGAGAAATATTTTTTGACGGACTTGAATGGATAGTCTGATGGGATATAAGTGTGGACTATGGAGCCTATATTGTCGTATTTTTTCAATTTATGATGTAGTGTAAGACTTATGAATGTATCAAGTGTTTCCAAGGCAACTAAACTAATCGGTCTTTTGAGAATTGATATTTTGTGATCATTACAATTTTATGTAATAAGGCACTGATATTGGGTAACTAGGGTCAGGGTGTTACAATATCTCTTTTGAGACTAGATTATATTTATAACACAATAAAATTTAAAAAACGATATTTTCAAAAGATATTTTGAGTTACAAATCTAAAAACATGAAGAATCCATATATATAAATCCAAAACTTAAAAAATGATTTACATTTGTCAATTAGTTGATTTTAATATCATTTGTCTGTAAAAATTTACCTGTACTGGCTCTTAGGTTTTCAATATTTATCTCACAACTATATAATATCTATTACATATCATTATTACCATTGAACACACTTATCATGTTTTGAGCCTCTCGTATTTAAGATTGACTATATTTCTTATATATTTTCTTATGAGAGGTTAACAAAAATCATTTTTTCAAATTACTATGAATCAAATACCCTAATTGATTTAACTATATCATATTCATATAGAAACTATCTTTTTATAATAATTATGAAATAAATATTTATTTTTTAATATAATATCCAAATATTTTTTCCATAATTTATTATTCAATTGGAATATCAATTATTATAGAAAATTAAACTGTTAAAATCATTACATTGAATAGATAACTCTTAATTTATTTTCATAATATAACAGAAATATAACATTATTGGGTTTCTTCTTAACAATATAGGTCTATCAAAAACCATTATCATTATGTAATTCATTGTTTCTAAAGTCAAAATTTATGTTTAAAACAATTTAATATATCTATGTATGTATATATTATTGGTTATATGTGAAGATAAACATCTATCATGTATCAATTAATTATCTCATTTTAAAAAAATTATATGTTACCGTATAAACTAACATATTCTCTTTCTTATTCCTAATATTAAGGATTTGTAAATTTAATTACTCATTAACTAATAAAATTTCAATATGAAATTTTTTTTTGTAGAATCTTGGTTGATATCAACTACTACATTGTTCCTTCGGGTAATTAACTGAGTTTTTTAAATTTAGATAATAATTATTATGTTACATAATTTGGAATATGGTAATTTTCGGTTACCTCACCCATAATTCAAAAAATATCATTGATTGATGGAGAGAGAGATTATATGGAACACCCCTATATTTTAAAATCTATAATATGTTCGACAGTTTATAACAAACACAAACCATGATTAAATTAATTATTATTTGTTTCTGTTTTATTATTGTTATATCATAGACATTAAATGTTAGTTAAGAAATGGATTAACAAATCTATGATATATATATATATATATATATAGGTTAACTGTGAAATAGAAGCCTCATTTACTAGTCTGAAAAACTCAATTATTAGATGTGAATCTTGTGTAATAATTACATTACATGATCAAATGGCCATGTACAATGAATATAGTTTAGTAAATGAATTGTTTAAAATACATTAACATTGAGATAATGATTTTCATATATAGTTTATAAATATTTATAAGAAGATATGAAATTACCTTATGTGATAATTAGTTCTTCATTAAACATCTATGGAATTAATATCATCATATTGTAATTTTGATGTTGGATCCATGTGAAATATTTATCTAGTGGTGATTCGGGCATGCACCATAATTTTTCAACAATATCATAGAATCGCAGGGTTCCAATGTGGAAGACCCTATTCAATTTATTTATTCATGGATAACCACTGTATAATTATTCTTCTGAAGGGAACAAAACATGATCATCTCTCATTGGATTTGGGAGTATGGACAGTGAGCAATCTAGATATCCCGAAAACATTCCATAGATTGAGAATGTACCGATCTGTCATTTGTGCACAACAAATCTATCTTATGAAAAATATATAACTATATAGTGCCTGTTTTGATGTGTAAGGTTTAACAAGTCATACACTATTTCCTTTCCAATTCCATAATTCTTAGTTGACACCATGTCCCATATTTATAATTATAATATAAATAATCTCTTTAAACACATCACATGAGTACATCCTAATGGGTATAATTAAATTTCATTAATTAGATTTCAAATCATAACATTAATCACGGTCTTCCTTATCTCTACAAAAATTACTATATTATGAAAATTACTATTAATGGAACTAATAAATATCACATAATTATTCATCGATAAATATATTAAATATTATATTTTATAAACTAAAAAAATATTTTTTATTATTATTAACACACTAATCATATTGAAAAAATTGTGAATAAATTTTGGAGATAAAAAATACCCAAATAAATATAATTTATTTAGACATGATAAATCCAATAATATAATTTATCCTAGAAAGTGTATGAACATAGTTTGTGACCATCTAGTCCCCTTTATCAGTGGAATCTGGTGTAACATACTAATTTCCATGGTTGTCTCTATTAAACACACCACACCATCAACATAAATGGAAGTCAACATCGTAATGACATCATACCTCCATCAAACATTTATTGTGTAACATAAAATATTTATCCCAATATCTCAAATACATAAATTTTCATTTATTTTCCATAAACTAATATTCTTACTGTCACATTATTTTACATGTCAAAAATGATCTCATACATTGAACCCCATGGTAATTGATTTGTTTAAGTTTTCCATTTCCATCTGAGGGACTAAGATATTATATTTCTTTAAGATAAAAAATGGGTAAATATTTTAACAAATTATCCACTAATTCTATATCATTAATGTCGAACCAAATATATCCTATAATTTTGGCAGATATGTATTTATATTTTCTGTTAATAAATAATATTAAATGATCCATAATGATAATATAATAATTTAAGGTCTGATACAGATGTTTAATTCTATGAACATCAAATGAAAAATGGAATTGTGGATTAACTATTGAAAATAATGTTCTCATTAAATCCTACAATAAAAAATATAAAATATAAAAAACATGACAAGGTGTCATAATGTCTTATGAGACCTATACCCCAGATAGACTATATTTTTCTAAAAACCATCACATGATACAATCTAGCTATAAAATAATAATTGTGGATATTGTCGTTGCACCATTATGTTCTCCTCATAGGGGGGAACTAATATAACATGTATTCATGAAATATATTATATGTACATACACATAGAGAAATATCTGTATAATTATAATAAATATTGGATACGGAAAATTAATTAATAATAAATTCATTTAAAAAATAGGAAAAAAGTTTGGTCTAGGGAACCTAATCAATCAATCTCCCAATTTGACGAAATCCAACTCACAATAACCATAAGTACACTAGCTATCACATGTTACATATTCTTCATAAAAAAATCCTTTTAAAAGGGGAGATCAATTTATTCAACTATGGAAACTATACTCACCACAACATCATCTCATTGATAAAAATATCTCAGGGGAGAAACATCTGAGGTAAGACGAACTAGTGAGAGGACTCTAAGAGACATCAATCACTCCATATTGCTCTAGGTTTTTTCCTATATGGTGATTTTGAGGTGGGAGGATCTTGTTTCTTCTTCGCTTTCTTCTCCTCCCCTCCATCATTTCACATACGACCCTTTGTTGAATTTCATATCATTGCATATTTGATAGATTATTCAACATCTTTCATGGTGTTGTTTTTATCTTGGTGAATCATTGTTGATGACCTTGGACACTAAAAAACTTCTCTGAAATCGCATTCCACCTCACCTACATGTGTCAGATCATGATATATTATATCTCAATTGATTTTGGACTTTTGGTTTTCCATTTGTTGATTTTATAGGTGTTACCTTGTCATCTCGATATTTTCTTCAGCTTTTAGTTTCACTCTAACATCATTTTTTTCACATGAAGCCATCATCATTAAAATACCTTACCTAATATCAAGACCCTCTTTTCCAATTTTACATGGATCAGGAGATGTTGTTACTCAGAGGTTTTGGTTGTGGGATCTAGAAGTCGACAGCACTCCACTAATGACCAATGTTGGTTTTTTCATGATGTTGGTATGGTTCACTTCATTTGGAGGATTTTAAAGGGGGAAATGAAAATGTAATGGAAATGTTTCCATTCATAATTTTTTTTTCCAAGTTAGCATTAATGGTTTTTTCATCTTGTGCAGTGGTTGATCTATTTCTTGTATTCGGTAAACCATATGATTTGTATCATTGGTTTGTTTTTGTAATTGTTGGTATATGGTTGTGGTATTTGTTTAGTCATTGGTGGTGTCGTGTAGATGAATTGCGTTTTTTCATGAGGATAGATCATTTTTTGGGTTCTTTGGGTGTCTCTTGATCACTAAGGGATAATGTCTTCCTAGCGATGATGTTTATATATTGTGAATTATAATGGTATTTCGGAGGAATTGGGTTAGTTTTGGGTTGCTGATCATGTTGATATGACATAATGACAACATTTAATCCCCCGACCATGATTTAAAAGAGTCTATTCATTATTACAAAACATTGGAATGATCACAAGGGATCAAATACCGAAAGACTGATACATTTAGAATCCTTGGATGTACAAGATATATTCATTAGTTTTACATTACATCATGAAATAAAAACATCAACAACATTTTTTCCCATTAAGAACACACTTATGTACATATCCTGACCCTACAGGTCAACCATTATACACTTCTTCAAAACCTAGTAAATATAATACAAAGAAAGCGGTGAGCTCAAATTATCAGTATGGATAACAATATAGAAGAAACATTCATAAATAATCACAAACATTTAGGGAAATGTATTACAGCAATACAAAAGCTTTTTAATCTTAAACTTCTGCATAATATGTCAACGATAAAATCAAATAATGACATTAACATATACAAATGGAGTTTATAATAGTAAAATAATCACATGAAATATCAGTATAAACTTTCATAAGGATGGATTGCATAACACCAGACTTCATAACCACATAGTGAAGTCCTTGTGCCAAGACTAAAAATAAGTTTTTTTCATGGACTTGTGTCAAGAAAATATTTTTCCTATTGAGACCTACTGATGCATATAGGAGCTATAGTAAGATCCACCCTTTATTTAATAAGTCCAATTCATTCCTCATATGAATAGGTTTAAGCTTAACATAAAAATTCATATTAAAAATAACATATGAAATGTCCACACTTTATACATAAACAATGAATGGAGTAAATACAACACATCCATATTCCAACATATCACTTAACCTTTAATACAATATGGATTTTTTTATCATAATAAATCAACTTCAAACAATATTGTAATCAATAAAAGGATAATGACATAGATGAAATAAAAACGTTTTTAGAGAAATATCTCTTTCTATTTTGAAATAATTTAAAAGTCATATAAATATAAAAGAAAATATTTCTTTTTAAAATATCCTTATAAGATTTTATGGGAATCTTTGACGATTATATTATGGTGAAAAATAGCCACACTCACCATATAATTTAAAAAAATACATTCTTACATTAATTCTCTCCAAAAGGCCATAATGTATCTTCTTTGGAAAACGACAGAAAGTTCCTATTCAAAACATATATAGTCAAACAAAGGTATAAATTAATTTAACCAATAGTATATTAAATAGTATGTTTTTGAATTTAATTTTTATGGAAAAATGAATGAGGATGATAAAGAGTTCCATGTAGATACTTACGTAATAAAACTCGGATAATAAAGAGATTGTAAAATTAACACATACCTAGTACTTTTCCATGGTAAATGGTAAGTAAACCTCCTTTATAATATTTAAATCATTGTAATTAAATTATTCACGATCTATATAGGTAAATATGATATCATATATGTTCTATAAATATTACACTGTTAAAAATATTTTAGTATTGTCATTGTTTCGGGTGTTAACTGAATGATTTTCTTTTATATGTTTTATTTTATAAGCCATGTTATTTATTGATAGGATGTATTTGATTCATATAAAAATGATATTATGTTCTTAAAAATTATTTTTAATCATCTATAGAAAATTATTCTAGAATGATTACGATGAGGAATTAATCTCATCGCATTCGTGGAGACAGTAATGCGTACTTATGCACAAGCGGAAATATCATTAAATTGAAGGTGAAATATTATATGATTGACTTTTATATCCTATATAAATAATAATTAACATGTTATATTTATTATTTACTTCAATTATAAATCATTATTATACTTCCATATAATGATGTGTTTGAAAAAAAACTACACCACGATGTGGAGCTGGTAAGCCATACATACCCACGTATGGTGACTCTGTCATTCATATGAGGGATTGAATAATTAATATGGTGGAACTATTTTTATAATAACATAAAATTATATATAATATAATATAGTTATTATATTATAATGAAAAAAATAAAGAAATGGGAAGTGGATGATGAATTGAACTTGAAAGAGGTGATGAAATATTTTCCTCTTTTTCAGGTTCGTCCTTTGTGTTTGATCCAAAAGGATTTGTAGGTTGGCTTTATGACCAAAGGAAGGCCTCATGGATGAATAGAATAATTTTGGGAGGATATATGTATAAGGGTTGACAGAGATAAATGTCTTTGGAAGTCTGAAGATAATAAAAGGAGTGGTGACCTTTTATAAGAGAGGTGATGTTCACTTTAGTAAAAGATTGAAATAGAATTTTATAATAAAATCATTTTCTAATTCTAATGGATCCAAAATGATTTATCAAGAGGATAAGGTGGGGATGGTTTGGAAAAATCTCATCCAAAAGTTTTTAGATAGGTTTAGGTCACAATATTTACCTTATGTTTTAGATTTAACTCTTAGTTTAATAGTTTTTAATTTACCATGTCACTTTGAATTTTATATTATATGGTTAATAATCATAATATAAACTTCTTAAAGAACCCCAAGTGGTTCATTATTAATATATATAACCTTATATATGTTCTTTTTCCTATCCTCATATTTTTTGGAATATTATATCCAATAATAATATAGTATTTGTTTTCAAAACTCAATTATGTCAAACTTGACACTATTTGGTATTTTATTTTTGTAAATATAATAACAACATGATTACTTCAAACAAAAATTATTTAATCAACCCTAAAAGTCATATTAACCTTGAAAATTTTAGGAATTCATCAAAAGTGTAAAATTACTTTTGTGTGGAAAATTATAATATCAATGATTTTAATCACTCTTTAATAAGGTAATTATTGCACCACCATTGTGTCATAAATGAATTAAATTATTTAAGGACAGAAAATTAAAAATAAAATACCATTACCTAGAAATTATTTTTACCTTTATAATGAATATTTTTTGTCGAATTTATATTCTGTATAAACCTATATTAATAATTGTTTTGTTATTAAACATTGAATTAAACTTTTTTCACTCAACATTACATAAAAAACTAAATTTACTATTCTAATTCAAGTGGATCAAAGGGGATCATTGTTTATTAATATGGTTGTTTTTTGGTTGAATTAAACTTATAGAATTGATTTAGGACATTTTTTAGGTTAATTATGATATAATTTTTCCCTTAATTACCCTTTTTAGTTTTAACTGTGGTAAATAAATATCTAAAGTTACTATTCGCCGAATTTTTTTTTCATGTTATTGAACAAAATTTTACATACTGATATTAACTATATCACTCAGATTTTTGAAATTCAACTCACAGATGTGAAATATTTTTTTATATTGAAATTTGAAAATTGTCCTAAGAGGTGGGTAAAAGACGGTAAGACATTCTATAAAATTTTTATATATCTAAGCTTCTTATAAAATGAAACCAATGAATTAAATTGAACATATATATGTGTTATTTATCAATTTTGACCTAAAATAAATTTATATAAAAAAATATTATTTTAATAAAAATTCTATTTTAACCAATAATGTATTGTTTTTTACTGTTCATAAAAAATTGATAGTTTTCAGAAAAATAACAAAAACTCACCCTAAGCTAATTTCGATATTCTGAATCTAAAAATGAAGTCCATTTTGAATGATATAATTTATAAAATATCCATAATTTGTTATTACTATTAATGATTTATAGTTTTATGGGTTGTGTTGTGTTAGAATCTAAAAATTGCGTACAATACAATCTATTGCATTATTCAAAGGGAAACATACCGTGGAATCTTGGGGTGTTACATTCTCCCCACCTTAAAACAATTTCCTCCTCAAAATTTCTAGAATATTACTATATAAAACGATTTGGGTGGTTCTATATCAAGGTTCCTCAGGTTCCGATGTAGCCTCATCGATTTTATTGTTTCAACATTGAACATTCACTAGACGAGTCATCCAGTTTCTCAACACCCGTTCTCCAGTATCAAGAATTTTGATAGGCTCTCCACAATAAGACAGATCAGGTTCTAGTTTAATATCCTCAAATGTGACTACATGTGTTAGGTTAGGCATGTAATTTCTTAACATTTATATGTGGAATACATCATGAACATAGGATCGACCAATGGTAATTGCCTAACGATAATCTACAATGCAAAATTTTTTCGAGAATTTCGAATGGTCCGATGTACCTTAGACTCAATAATCCATTCTTACTAAAACGTATAACACCCATCCATGGAGATACCATCAAGAAAACATGGTTTCGTACTTGAAATTACAAATCCTTCCTTTAGTTATCGACATAGCTCTTTTGAATACTTTGTGTAGCGTTGATGTGGGTTTTGATAAACTTCACTTTTTCCATTTTTTCTTCAACATGTTCCTGGCCAACAAGTTTTCATTTTACAATATCATACCAACAAGTTAGTGTTCAACATCTCTTTCCATATAATGCTTCATATCGTGCCATATGAATACTTGAATGAAAGATATTATTACAGAAAAAATCTCCCATAGTTAAATATTGATCCCACAAACCTATAATTTCATGTGTGATTGATCTCAACATTTATTCTATGGTTTGATGAGTCTATTTTTATTATCCATCAGTTTGAGTGTGGTAGGCAGTGCTCAAATGATGTTCAGTATCCATGGCCTTCTGAATACTTTTCCAAAATCATGATGTAAAATTTGGATCACAAAAAAAAACAATCAATAGGGGTACCACATGAAGTCTTAAAAATTCATCAATATATATTATTTCCATACATTCAAGTTATTAATCTTTTCATATAGCCAGAAAATATGCTTACTTTGTAAGATGATAAAAAATGACCCATATTGCTTCATTCCTCTTATAAGTCTTTGGTACCCCCATGATAAATTCCATTATAATATTATCTCATTTTCAGTCAGGTATGGGAGGAGGTTGCATGACTCCTCCAGGTTGTTTCCTTCAATAATTCAATTGTTGAAAAACCATAGATCCTGATAGAAAATCATCAATTATCCTCTTCCTGATGTCCCACAAAAAAATTTCCTTTAAATTTATTTACATTTTCATGATTCCAGGGTGTATAGTGAAATTAGAGCTATGAGCATCATCCAATAATTTTCTTTTTAGGTCAGGTAAATCAGAAACCCAAAGACTCTTCCAAAATTTCAAAAGCACATCTTTATATATTAAGTCACTAAATATCCCTTCATTCATAGCTTCAATATTCTTTTGAAACACTTCATCATCAGTATGAGAACTCTTTATTATCTATGGTAAATATTTTTTGTCAACTATTTGAAAAATAATTAATTGTTCTCCTTCCATGGTTATTCCCATATTCACCATTACTAGATGAATGAAAAAGTGATCGCTTTCAATTCTCATCTTGATCAAAACTCAATGATCCATTATACTCAATGAATATGCATCCATATTTTCCATTCCCGAGTGGTAGTTTATAGTGAAATCATAATCATGGAGTAGTTCAAGCCATCACATGTGCCTCATGATGATTTCTTTTTGTGTGTAAATTTATTTCAAACTCTTTTGATCAGTATAAATATAACATTTTTTCAATTGAGATAGTGACTCCATATTTTTAGAGCCATGGTTGCTACTACTAACTCAAGATCATGAGTTAGATTGTTTTGTTCATGAATATTTAGCTGACATGATTCATAGGCAAAAAACAATTATTTTTCATAGGGACACAACCAAGTACATTCTTGGAAGCATCACTAAAAATAACAAACCTGTAGAGACCCCAATCTTGATGTACATAGACATTACATTACTTTTGCGGAATATCTAATACAAAACAAAAACCGACACACAAGGACCGTAATGGTATAGTGTCATTGGAATCTCAGAACATAATCTTCTAATAGTTGTGAGAGATCTTTAACAACTCCCATAGAGATCTTATTTTTTTACCTAAATCTTTTTCTATAACCTGTGGAAAAGAAATCATATAAAGGGTGAGATCAAATGCTCAGTAAGGGTAAGCATGGAGAAAATAAAACTAACAATGTACATTTTAACTTCAAAACATGAACATAATATTTAGACATCTAAATCTTGATCAATGATAAGAAACATGGCAGTAGATAGGGCATATATCATAATATCATGGGAATAAATCAAGTAATTGTGACAAACCATTAAGCACATGATTTGATTTCCATAGTAGCCAAGGCATTGCTTCCAAGACCATCTTAGTGGACAAATTCCCTTTCTAAATTGAGTTCACTCCTCATTCCAGTCCTGTAACACTGAACTATATTAACATACCATTCCATCCTTGTCTATCTCATGAGATATAAATCTTTACTCAGTGCATTGGAGGGAGATATAGGTCCCACCCATCTCATAATGAAATCATTCTTACATGTTCCACAAAATAAACATAAAATATTCATCATAACCTAAAGAATAAAATGGGTTTCATAAACATCATCCCATTATCACATATTCCATATAAAACAAATGTCTATTTCATCATTAGAAAAGTGAAACCATGAAAATCATAGAGACTTTATACTTGAAACATACACATATGAAATAATGTCATCATAGATGTAAAATGCTTTTGATAAAACACTTGAAATGAATTCTTGAGGAAAATATCCTTTCTTCTTCAAAATCATTTTCTTTTAAGAAAATTACATGAAAATTTAAATGAAATTTATTTTGTTGAAAATAGTTATAAAATACTTTAGAGTACGCTTCATGAAAATGGGGCGTTATGAAACCGTAAAAATCTGTTCACGCTATATAAGTTAAAATTAACATTCTTCTAGTACTTTTGTTGGAAAAGTCAAAGAGTTCCCCGTGTAGTAAAAAAAGAAAGATTCCACTAATAACATGTGGTAAATTAAAAAAATGGGTAAAAAGGACTTTAAAAATACATGAATTGTTTTTAGAAAACATGGACGTGTATGATAATAATAACCCTAGTAAATATTTATAGATAAAAATCTCGGATAAGAACGAGATTGGAATAGTTACCCCTTACACAGATCTTTTGGTAAATAAATTTGACCAGTTATGTGTATTCACTATAAGGTCACATAAATAAATTATAAATACATGATAAGATATAAAAATTCATTTCTCACATAATCAAATAATGAAATAAACATGAAAGAGAAGATCAAACCAATGAACGTAAATTCGGTTAAGAAGATCCCTTACTTTGTTCCGAATTGACTCAATCGTTTTTTAATCTCATGAATAATAAACCAAAGATAATTTCTTCTTTCTTAATAACCTTTTTCAAGTTTATTATTCCTTTTATATCACTTATTACCATGTTATGAACATTATTTAACCATTTAAGTTAATAACGATCGTTTTGTCGATATTTAGTACTTGAGTCAAAAATGGACTTTTTATAATTACATGTTGTTCATGTGGTCAATGGATCATTATATCCAGAATGATATTCATGATATATATATCATATATATCATATATATCAAGTATATGCATGTATTTATAATAGTACATAACATATGGAGGTATGAAATGAAATGCACTGTTCATGGAGACGGTAAGCCGTACGTATGCATGAACGCTACTTTAATTTTTATTTATTATTTTAATTGAATTAAAACATAATGATACATAGGAATATTATAATTACAGTATTATATCATATATAATATCATTAAATTTATCCATTATACATCCCACATAAGGCATTATCGAATCACATCTCTTTGAGGGGGTGGTAGTCCGCACTCACTCAAATGAGATTATCGTATTTACCCTCTATGGAAACCATAAATGCTTGATATAAATGGGGAATCACAGAAGAATAAATAAATAATAAACATAAAATACATCTTATATAAATACAGTTCCATCATAACGGCCATCATGAGAGGCGGTAAGATTTTATTGAACAATCATCGTTTCGTGAGGAGTTAGTTTTCCATCCATAGAAACCTTATGTTCTTCATCTGTTAGAAGGATTTGTGTGTAAGTATAGTTCTAATATTTCTCATAACAACATACTAGTATATTTAGGACACTTTTTTTGTTTCAAAAAAAGGAAATAAAATTATTTTATGCATTGGAGAAGTAAAATAAAAGAAAACAATTTAAGAGAGATCTTACCTTTAATTTGGGTAACTCCCTTTGATTTGAACTAAAGGAATTATTAAGTGCCTTCTGCATAAGGTAAGGCTTCTAGGGGGAGGATAGGGATGTGTGGAGCATAATTGGGCAGATTTTGGACGATCCAAATGGATTGAGAGGTGTGAGGAATTTCATAGAATTGCTCTCCATTTATAAGGGAGAGGAGGGACTCTTTAGGAAAGTGTGAAAATAGTATTTTATTATAAATATATCATTGGTTTAAAGAGGTCCAAAACACATTAATTTCTAAGATAAGATGACTCATTTTAGAAATAAAATCATCCAATTGGAATTGGACAGGTTTTGGATAATATTTTAATGATTATAATCTTATTTATTTAAATCATTTAATAAGGAGGTAAATACTGCACCATTATTGTGTCATAAATAATTTAATTTATTTGATGTCTAAAAATTATTAAAAAAACCATGATGTAGGAAATTATTTTATATTTACAAAGAATATTTATAGTCGAAAATAGAACTTATATAACACATATAAAATTTAATTACTAAATGATTTTTGTTAATGTCAGTTTTGTCTTCTCATGAAATTAATTAATCTAAATTGTCATTTTCACTACCATGTGGCTCAATGGGGTCCCGAAATTGTCCCAATGATGACCAGGGTCGTTAATGACTCAATATATAAGCTTTGGACAAGTTTTAAGGTAATTTTGAATTATGAAAATATTCTTTTTACCTTGAATTACCTTATTTACCTTTAACTGTGGTAAATAAAAGTCAAAAGTTACTATTCACCAAAAATTATTTTCATCTGATTGACCCACATTTTACTTCATAATAACGACCATGTATGTCGGATTTTTGAATTTCAATTCACAGAAGTGGTAAAATTTCATTTAAATGAATGAGTCAGTTTTTTAACTATCACTAGGTGGTTTCACTATTCATCAAAAATTGAAGTTTTTTAGAAAAATACCAAATATTCAGCCTAATCTATATTTTATATTCCGAATTAAAAATTTATTTCTATTTTTCAAAATTAAAAACATAGAAGTGGAATTAATTTATTTTAAAGGCAATTCCCATTATCAAAACAAATAGTGTGTTTTTAAGAAACAATAACTATCAAAATATCGACACTTGTTTATGTCCAGTTTCAAAGTGAAATTAATTACAATGACCAAAATTGAATTAAATTGTAAAATTATATTCATATTACACTTTAAAACCAATTAAAAATATAATCTAACCTTATAAATTATGGCGATGAAAAAAGTTGTTTTTAATTAAAATATAGTGTGTTTTTACTATTCATCAAAATATAAAAGTTATTAGAATAATATGAAAAATTTATCAAATGTAAATTTTTATATCCTAATTCCGAAAAAAAATTATTTTGTCAAATTGAACTTATAGACATGTTAAAAACTATATTTAATGTGCCTGTGGAATCAAAAGGCGACAAAACTACAATTTTTGAAAAATACTTATTTTACATGAAAAAATTATTTTGTTCTCATACCATGTTCTATAAAATGTGTAAGATGAATTATAATGTTATAAAATTCAAAAGGTATATAATACTATTCATAATGGCTTGTTCATAATAATATTATTAAAATATATCATCGTTTATTGAAACTCGTTATTACGTACAACACACATTATCGAGGAAGGTCGCGATTGTGTGTAATCAAAGCCAAGTCTGGGATGTGTGTCGTGTGAGATCCTTTTGGTGTAGCATTCAAAAAAAGACATCAATGAAATTAAAAATAATAATTCTCTTAAAATATCGGGTTGTTACATTCTACCCCCCCTAAAATGAATTTTGCCATGTAAATTCGTCGGGGTTATAAATGGTTTACTACTCGAATGTTTCTTTAATAGAATCCCACAACGTAAAAAGGAATACCAAAACCCTCTATAAAAAACTAAAGTCTGAAACATATTGGTTACCCAAATTAACTAATCACTAAGTTTCCACATAGGATAAAATAGGTGAAAATATTGATATGGAAGAGAAATCTTACCATCATGTTCTGATGGAGAGTGGTAGAGAACATGGCTCCGAAAAATTAAACAATCACAAAGCCATAAATTTGTGATGATATAAGGTACCATCTGATTCATCGGATATGAGAGTACTAGGACAATATATTTTGTTTCCAAGGAAATTTCCTTGACATTGATGAACTTTTATATAAGGAGAAATACTTACGTGTTTTTAGTGTAATATCATCGTTGGTCATTCCATGAAACATTTCCACATCATCTCTATTTATAGAAATGAAGCTGAATTTTTCATTCATGAAGTGTTAGCAGATCATGAGATAGAATGATAAGTCATCCCATCTGTTTATATTACAAAAATGTTAGCAGAAGTTATTAAATATACATAAGTCTATCTATGGTGAGATTAATCGTATATGATTCAAAAAAATGTACTTATACTTCATTTATCATAACGCTTAATAAAATAAAACTGATTCCTACTAACCAGGGACTTATTGTAGGCCAGTGGTAGTCGATTAATGCCTATCACACTTTAGTTATGGGTTAGATTCCCACAGCCTTGTCCGACGCGACATGTTGTCACTCGTCCAACATGTTGTCTATTTTTCTAAAATTACATTATAATAAAATTACTGAAATAATATCGAAAACAATTATAGCTTTAAACAATACCAACTTATTTCCAACATAATCCATTCCAATATTTAGGCTTATCTAAAATACTTCTGTCCAATAAAATAGTATAAATGAAAATTATTACTAGAAAGGTCATATACCAAGCATGGGAATACCATCATTTATCTCTCATATATCATAATATATATCTTCCCGGTCACATTCCAAATATGTAAATTCCTTAATCATGCATTCTCTTGAAAAATGAATACTCATTGAACCTTAGTCAAATCATGAATGCTGTCAAAAGTTAACTCTTTCCACATACCAAAATTCCAAAAATTTCTATATAATCAAACCAATATATCACTTTGTCCTTATATCAATCATGAGCTCATTAATACTATCAAACATCTCCCTATCTTCTTATCTTTTCATTATGCACATATCATCTACCTTCCAAAAAAATTTGAATAACCTTTCATGGTTACCGGTAACATTAATCATATACATTAAAGAATTCAAGGAAATACAACAGTGGAACAATCCTTAGATTTTTGTTTATTCCATAGTACTATACATTATTCTTGATAAACATACAGTCATTCAACATCCTTCTTAAACAACTGACTGAGGTTCATCATTTATTTCATCTCATATATCATTTGTAGTCACTTCATTATCATCCACATAAATACTACCGATATGACCATGCTGATTCTCTTCATTAGATTTTCCCTTATGGAATTGGTTTGCATAATGCTCGTACATTCCAAATTTAAAACATTTAACTGTTATTAATGTCTTAGAAATACCATTATACTTGTCTGTGATGCTATCTAAACCTTTTCCTTTACGATTAATAGCTTTGTGTACTTATTTTACACACCCAAAGAATCTTCCAATTCCTTAGAAACATTATCCCTGATGCCTCTTCCCACATGATTTACATGAGGGAAATTGAACTTTCTTTCCTCTATGATCATCATGAAACTCCATATTTCTCTTAATATCTGAGTCGGGAAACTTACCAATGTTGAGATTATTGATCATATTATGAGATTTTTGATTAGGAATAATAATGATATGTGGGATTCCAGATCCAATTTCATTTGGATGCTCATGAAGAATATCATTCCATTGTCCATCATGTCCTCTATTATCGTGAATCTTCCTGTTTCCAACCACTTTCTAAAACCCAAAAAGAATAGTGTGAGAGGAAAAAATCATAATCAAGGGGGAGTAACATAAATATATAACATCTTAGGTTATATTCTAATATCTTTAGGATAATTCTAGGACTCTAACTTATACTTATAAGTAACCTTAGGGACATCCCTAGACATACCTTAGAAATATCTCTAGAGATGTCAATAAAGGTTTCGCATCCTATTTTCCAGAGGTTGACTAACCCTTACCTTTGATACCAACTTTAGAGACCCCAAGCTTGACCAACATAGACATTACATTACTTTTTTGAAATATCTAATACATAACAAAAACAGACATAGAAGGACCGTAACGGTTTAGTGTCTTTGGAAACATGGAACATAAACTTCTAATCGTGGTGAAAGATCTTCAACATCTCCCATAGAGATCATCTTTTTTTACCTAAAACCTTTCCTTATAACATGGGGAAAAGCAATCATATAAAGAGTGACCTCAAATTCTCAGTAAGGGTATGCATGGAGAAAATAAAACAAACCATATACATTTGAACTTTAAAACATGAACAAAATATTTAATCATCTAAATCTTGAGAAATGATATGAAACATGGAAGTACATAGGGAATAGATCGTAATAGCATGGGAATAAAACATGTAATTGTGGAAAACCATTAAGCACATGATATGATTCCCACAGTAGCCAAGGAATTGCTACCAAGACCATATTAGTAGACAATGTCCCTTTCTGAATCGAGTTCACTCTACGTTCCAGTCCTATAACACTGAACTGGATTGACAAACCATTTCAGCCATGTCTATCTCAAGAGATATAAATCTTTATCCAATTCATTGTAGGGAGATATAGGTCCCACCCATCTCATAATGAATTCATTCTTACTTGTGCCACAAAATAAACTTAAAACATTCATCATAACCCAATGAATAAAATGGGGTTCATAAACATCATCCCATCATCACGTAATCACTATAAAACAAATGGATATTTCATCATAAGAAAATTGAAACCATGTAAATCATAGATAAATTATATTTGAAACATACACATATGAAATAATGTCATCTTAGATAGAAAATTGTTTTGATAAAACACTTGAAATGAATTCATGAGGAAAATATCATTTCTTCTTCAAAATCATTTTCTTTTCACAAAATTCAATGAAATTTTAAAAGAAAATTATTTTGTCAAAAATATTCATAAAATCATATAGAGTAATCTTCATGAAAATTAGGCATTATGAAACTGTAAAAATCCATTCACACAGTATAAATTAAAAATAACAGTCTTCTCGTACTTTTGTCGGAAAAGTAAAAAATTTCCCCGTGTGGTAATCAAAAGTAAGATTCCATTCATAACATTTGGAAAATTTCAAAAAAGGGTAAAAATGACTTTAAAATTACATGAAAACATTTTTAGGAAAAATAGGCATGGTTGATAATAATAACCCATTTCAATACTTACAAATAACATTATGGGATAAGAACGAGATTCGAATAGTTATACCATACAAAGATATTCTTGTAAATAAAATAGATCACTTTTCTGTATTCACAATAAGGTAACATAAAGAAATTATAAATACATGATAAGATATAAAAATTAATTTCTCAAATAATCAAAGAACGACATAAACAAGAAACAGAAGATCAACCGAAAGAACGAAAATTGGGATAAGAAGTTCCCTTACCTTGTGTCTGACGTGACTCGATCATTATTTAATCTCCGGAATAACAAACCAAAGTTAATTTCTTCTTTCTGAGGAACCTTTTTCAAGTTTATTACTCCTTTTACACACTTATTACCATGTTATTAACATTATGAATCCATTTAAGTTAATAACGTACTTTTTGTCGATATTTTGTACTTGACGCAAAAATGGACTTCTTATAATTACATATTGTTCATGTGGTCAAATGATCAATATATACATAAGTATATTAATGATTTATATATCATATATATCCATTATATTCTTGTATTTATAATAGTACATAAAATATGGATGTAAGAAATGAAATGCACCGTTCATGGAGACGGTAAGCCGTATGTACGCATGAACGCTACTTTCATTTCTATTTCTTATTTTAATGAAATTAAAACATAATGATACATAGGTATATTATAATTCCTGTATAATATCATATATAATATCATAAAAAATATCCTTTATATATCGCACTTAAGGCATTAATGAACCACATCACTTTCTGGGGGCGGTAGTCTGCACTTCCTCAAAAGAGATTATCGTATTTACCCTCTATGGAAACCATAAAGGATTGATATTAATGGGGAAGTATAGAAGCGTAAAGAAATAATAAATATAATATATATCATATATAAATATATTTCCATCATAATGGACACCATGAGAGGTGGTAAGATGTAATTGAACAATCATCGTTTCGTGAGGCGTTTGTTTGTCATCCACAGAAACATTATGTTCTTCATCTGTTAGATGGAGTTTTGTGTAACTGTAGTTCCAATATTTCTCATAACAACATCCTAGTATATTTAGGATACTGGTGTTGTACCAAAAAAAGGAAATAAAAAGATTTTAGGGGTTGGATAAGTAAAATAAAAGATAACAATTTAATAGAAACGATTATCTTTAATTTGGGTAACTCTTATTGGTTTGAACTAAAGGACTTCTTAAGTGCCTTATGCCTAAGGTAAGGATTCTAACATGAAGATAGGGATATAGAGAGCTTAATTGGGTAGTGTTCGGATGACAAAAATGTCTTGAGAGGTATGAGGAATTGCATAGAAGTGGTCTCTTTTTATAAGGGAGAGGAGGGGATCTTTAGGAAAGTGTGAAAATATTATTTTATTATAAAAATATTTTCTATTTCAAGGGGTCCAAAACACATTAATGTTGAGTATAAGATGACTCATATTATAAATAAAATCATCAAATAGGAATTTTTCTGGTTTTGGAAAATATTTTAATAATTATAATCTTATTTATTGAAATCAATTATTAATGAGGTAACACTGCATCATTATTATGTGATAAATAATTTAATTTATTTGAGGTCAAAAAATTATAAAAAAACCATATTGTAAGAAATCTTTTTATCTTTCCAATTAATATTTATATTTGAAAATAGGACTTATATAACACCATATAAAAATTAATTAATAAAGGATTTTTGTTAATGTTAATTTTGTCTTCTCATGAAATTAATTAATCTATGTTGTCATTTTCAAACCCATGTGGCTCAATGGGGTCCCAAAATCGACCCAAAGATTCCCATGGTCGTTAATGACTCAACCAATAAGGTTTGGAAAATTGTTAATGTAATTTTGAATTATTAATATATTCATTTTACCTTGAATTAACGTATCTACCTTTAACCGCGGTAAATAAAAGTCAAAAGTTACTATTCACCAAAAATTATTTTCATCTTATTGAACCAAAGTCTACTTCTTGAGAACAAAAATTATGTTTTATTTTTGAAATTAAATTCACAAAATTGGTAAAATTTCATTTAATTGAAATAGTCAGTTTTTTATGTACAACTATGTGGTTTCACTATTCATCAAAAATTGAGGTGTTTCAGAAAAATTCAAAAATTCAGCCTAAGCTATATTTGATATTCCAAATTCAAAAATGATGTCTATTTTTCCAAATTAAAAACATATAAATCTAATTTATTAAATTTAAAATTAATTCCCGTTATCAAAATAAATAGCTTGTTTTTATGAAACAAAAACTATCAAAAGATCGATACTTGTTTATGTCCAATTTCAATGTGAAATTAATTCCAATAACCATTATTGGATTAAATTTTAAAAATATATATTCTAATTACTCATTAAATTAAATTAAAAAGATAATCTAACCATATAAATTATTGCGATTAAAAAAGTTGTTTTCAATTATAATATACCATGCTTATACTATTCATTAAAATATGAATGTTATTAGAATTATATGAAAAATTTATCCAAATTAAATATTAATATCCTGATTCAAAATAATAATTTTATTTTGTCAAATTGAAATTATAGACATGTCAAAAACTAGATTTAATGTTGGTGCTCCATCAAAAGGCGGCAAAACTGCAATTTTTAAAAATACATATTTTACACTAAATATTTATTTTGTTCTCATACCATGTTATATAAAAAGGGTAAGATGAATTATAATGTTATAAAATTCAAAATGTAGATACTAATATTCATAACAGGTAGTTCAAAATATTATTATTACAAAATATCATCATTTAGTGAAACTTGGTATTGCATACAACACACAATATCGAGGAAGGTCACGATTCCATGTAATGCAAGCCAGGTACGGGATGCGTGTCTTTCAAGATCCTTTTGGTGTAGCATACAACACAAGAAATCAATGAAATTAAAAATAATATTTCTCATAAAATCTCGGGTTGTAACAAACCCACCATTCCCTGAAGATAGATTCAAGATAGAAACATTGGCTATTTCACTCGTCAGTTATTCAAAAACAATATTCACACTCTTTTTTCCAATAAATATTTACACCTTTACATGTGAGCATGGTTAATGGGTTATCCAACTGGGAAAAATTCTGGATGAAACGTCGATAATATCCCACTAAAACAATAAATCTATACATCTCAGTTATACTTGTTGGTGCTTGCCATTCTTGGTTTTCCTTGGTATTTGAAAGATCAAAAGTCATTCCATCCTTAGAGACAATATGGCTAAGAAAATAAATCTATTGAAGCAAGAATTCACACTTGCTAAATTTCTCATATAATTCAATTCTTATGAGTGTTCGTAGGATAATGAGCAGGTGATTTCAAAGAACATCATATCTTTTTTAGTTTATCAAAATATCATCAGTTAATACCAGAACAAAGTCATCAAGATATTCCATGAATACTCTATTAATTTAATCCATGAGGGGAGAGGGTTCATTAGTCAATCCAAAATGCATTAATGTAAACTTTTAAAGGTCGTACATTGTTCAAAATTCTATTTTTGGAATGTATTCCTTCATCACACACAACTGATGATATCCAGATCGAAGGTCAAGCATTGAAAATTAGCGAGGTCCATGAAGATTTTCGAAAAATCATCAATGAAAGGTAGGGATACTAGATCATTATTCTTATAGAATTGATCTCCCTGTAGTAAATAAAAAAACTCATAGATCCATCTTTCTTCTTTACAAAATGAATATGGGCTCCCCATAGAGAATCACTAGGGAGAATAAATCCCATATTAATCAATTCCTCTGGTTTTTTATTTAGTTCCACTAATTCCACAATGTCCATTCTATAAGGGGTATTCTATATGGGCCTTGTAACAGGAATTCAATCAATGGAAATCCCTATATTTCATTCTGGAGGATGTCCATGCAAATCATCTAGAAACACATCAACATATTTGTGCACAATAGGTAAATCCTCTATTTGAACATTATTTTCCTCACCTATAGTTATTTCAATATCGTCCTTCCTAATAATTGAATTTTTTAGAGATATAGTGGGAAGATATAGATAATAATTAGGTGGTGATGTTTCTAATATAATGATAAGGTACTCTTTATCATCATCGTGAATGGTAACCACCTTCTTCTTATAATAAATTTTCACATCATGGCCCGAAATCCAATCCTTACCCATGATTATATCAAAATCAATCAAGGGTATGACAATGAGATCAGTAGATAAAGAACATTTATATTCTATAATGGGAATTGATTCAAAAAACATGGTTTCAATGATACTTCCTTAAGAGTTTTTACAAAAAACTCCCTTGTTATATCTAATAGGAAATATATAATTTTCAAAGCAAAATACAAAGATATAAAACAATGAAATGTTGTAGAATTAAATAAATCATTGGCTAAACATGAGAAAACCATTAAATTAACTACCAACATGTCTTTTGGATATTCAACCTCATTAGTACTAATCAAATAATCTTTTACTTTCTCCCATTACCCTTTATAAGGGAAGTTCCCTTGGAAAACAGGACATTAATTTTCCTAATTCTAATTTTCTCTACAATTGTAGCATTCAACATTAACAACCACTTTCTTCCCCTTGAAATCATGTTCTTGGTGGCCTTTTTCACCACACTTGTAACATACTCCCATTACATTCATGCATGTACCGAGGGTGTTTCTTCCCAAAATTACCATATGATGGATATTAATCATTTCCATTATTACCCTTATTTTAATTTCTATAGTGTTCAACTGATCTCTTCTTATCCTTCTTTGTTGTAAAGTCATAAGAATTAGAAAAAATTTTCTGTCCTGATAGCATATGAGACAATATCATTGTATGATAAGAAGTGTTGTGAGAATAATTCATGTCAGAGAAATAGTTTTAACCCATCAAATAATTGATCAATCTTACTCATCAGGTTATATATATAAACAATTGCATTCCTTGATAACTATGTAATGTTAACCTCATACTTCACGACATTATCGTCCTCCTTTTGCCTCAGAATCAAAAATTTTCTTTCCATATCCCTTTGATGGTCATGTGGAAAATATTTTTCTTTGAAAATATCATCAAAATTTTTCTATTCCATGTTTGATACTTATAAATATTCCTATTTTTTTGGATTAATGACCACCATTAATATGCATCTTCTGGGAGGTGATAAATTGTCAGGACAATATTTTACCTTTCACTAATCCTAAAAGTTTAAAATTTTTTCTCAACAAATTTATCTATTGCTCAAAAACTAATGGATTTGTAATTTCATTTAATGTTAGTGGTTGTTTCCTCATGAAGCGATCTAACATTGATCCTTTGCGTTGAGGATCAGGGTGCTCCATAGGGGTAAGAATATGATTCAAAACATGATTGAGTTGTCCTAGTATGGTGATAAGTTGATCAACAATAGAAGCATCACCAGCTCCACTATAACAATCTTGAGTGGGAGGTAAATCCCTATATGTATCACATGTGTTGATACATCTTCCATTCCTTCCACAATGAGCTATTTCTAAATAATGGCATTTACAAGATTAGATTATCAATAGTAATACATAATTCAAAACATGGAAAAAACTTAACATAAATTGAAAAATTTATGGATATAATAAATAATTATAAAAATGTTATCTTTGAGAATGTCCATACTCATACACCCTACATAATTTTTTTAAAGAAAATGACAATTATCCAAATCATATACCATATGAGTTTCATATCCAAGAGTACAGGAATGCTAGTTATCATGCACTAGTTCCCATTCATGTCTAGATCAAAGTGGTGTTTATGGGTTTTACCCCTAGGTACATTTGTGCAAGAGCCACCTCTACTTGCACGTATCAAGACAAGGATGTGGTTCTTGGAAAAATCACAAAATCTTTACAATTCCAAAATTCTAGGAAGTTATTCTATATTAATCCTCAAATTCTATCTTAGGGTAATGTTCACTAATCATTCTTTTTATAAATCTAGATTTAAAAGTTTGTAATAAACTTCCTCTGATACCAACTATAATTCCTTGACTATAGTTACCCTGAGTTGGTGCATTATAAAAAAACATTCATGGTCACAAGGGATCAAAACCTCAATGACTGACTAGTTTAGTAGCCTAATATGTACTAGATACGTTCAAAAGTTTTTCATTATATTATGAAATAAAAACAACAACAACATTTTGTCTCCTATTGAACAACCTTATATCCTTATTCTATCCATAATGGTCATCCAAAAAATAATTCTTCATAACATAGGAAATATAAAAACATAGAATGGGTGAGCTCAGATGATCTGTAAGGAAAACAATATAGTATAATCCTTCCTAAATATGTATAAATGTTTACGTCAAAGTATAACACTAAAACATATTCATTTTAAACATAAATTAGTGAATAATATGGAAAATATTATATAATATAATTCCATTTATTTATTCACATGGATATTCTACTAGTTTATTAATCACTTGCAATATCAATAGACACTTTCTTAATGATGGAATGCATAGTTCCATAATTTATAACCACATAGTCAAGGCCTTGTGTTGTGACTAGAAATATGATTCTGTTATGGCCTTGTTCCAAGACACTAGTTTTTTTCAAGAGACCTAATGATTCATCGTGGAGATATAGAAGGCTCCACACATCAATTACTAAGTCTAATGCATTCCTCACATGAGATGTTTTAAAATATAATAAACATTGGTATTAAAGCTATCATACAAAATGGAAATACATTATCTATAAAACATGAATTGTTTAAAAATAACACATCCATAGTCAAACATAACATGTAACATTAAATACAATATGGAAGTTTTGTATCATAATAAATCAATTTCAAACATGTTTAAAATATATTAAAGGATGTTGACATAAATGAAATCAAATCATTTTTAGATAAATATCTCTTTCTATTTTCAAATAATTTAAATGTCATATAATTATAAAATAAAATATTTATTTTGAAAATATTTATATAAGCATGTATGTGAATCATTGAGGATGATATAATGGTGGAAAATTACCAAACCTGCCATATAAGTTAAAAAAAGACATTCTTACCTTAATTTTGTAGAAAAGATCATAATGTACCTTCTTTGGAAAACGACAAAAACATTCATTTCAAAAAATATATGGTCAAATAAGTGTATAAATGATATTATCCCATATACCAGTAAATAGTAAAATAAATTCAATTGCATTTTTAATAAATCATGGATGTGGATGATAAAGAGTTCCCAATAGATACTTACGTAAAAACAACATTGGATAATAAAAATATCGTGAAATTAACCATTACCTTGTACTTTTCCTTGGTAGAGTGTAATTTAACCTATTGTATAATAGTGAAATAATTTTTTTAAATTTATACTAGAACCTTATATGTAAATATGATATCATATATGATCTTCTAATATTACTTTGTCAATAATATTTTAGTATTATCGTCTTTTTGGGTGTTAACTGAATCATTTTCCTTTATATATTTTGATACGTATTCCATGATTGATATATATAGGATGTATTTGATTCATATTTAAAATGACATTATATTCTTAAAAATTATATTTAAACATAAAATGAAAGTAATTATTCAATTATTACAATGGGGAATTAATATCTTCATGTTTGTGGAGACGGTAATCTGTAACTATGAACGGGTGACATTGTCATTCAATTGAAAGTGACATCATATATAATTGAATGTTATATAATATATACAGAATATTTTATATATTATATTTATTATTTAAATCAATTATACATAATTATTATACCTACATCAATAATGATGTGTTTAAATAACAAACTGCACCACGATGTGGAGACAGTAAGTCGAATGTACACACATATGGTTATTTTGACATTAATATGATGGATAGAATAATTAATATGGTTTTATCATTTTTATAGTAACATCACAATATATTGAAGATAATGGATTAATTATTTAATAATGGAAACAAAAAATATAGAGGATGTGTATGAATAAAATAACATGAAATAAGTGATTAAATATTTACACATTCTTTGAGTTCTTCCTTTTTATTTGATCAAAAGGGCTCATTGGTTTTCATTTATGACCTAAGGAATGCCACTTGGATGATTATAGTAAATATGTAATGATATTTTTTTCTGTGGTTGGCCTAGAAAAAAGGCTTTGGTGGTGTGAAATTACGAGAAGGTGAAGTTCCCTTTTAAGAGAGAGGTGAGGTTCACTTTAGGAAAAATGTTGAAATATTATTATATAATAAAATGATTTTAGGTTTTTAATGGGTCCAAAATAATTGATTTAGTGGTTTTGGTGGGTATGGGTCAAAAACCTCACAACCAATATTTGTTAGTTAGGTTTAGGTCACTATATTAACCTTAAAATATAGATTAAACTCTTAGTTAAATAGTTTTTCATTTTCCACGTCCTTTTGTTTTTTTATATTAATTGGAAAATAAACAAACTATAAACATCCAAGAGAACCCCAAGTGGTTAATTTTTATTATATAAAACTTTATCTACATCCTTTGGTCGAGCCTTAGATCTTTGGGAATTTTATATCCTTTAATAATATTTTATTTGTTTTAAATACTCAATTAAGTCAATTTTAACAATATTTAGTATTTGATTTGTGTGAAAATCATAACAGCATGATTAATTAGAAAAAAATTATTTAATCAATCATTTCAAGCCTTAATAACTTATAAAATTATGGGAATTCATCAAAACAATCAATTTACCTTCATTTGGATATTTATAATATCAATTATTTTAATAATTCTTTAATATGGTAATTACTGCATCATCATTGTGTTATAAATAAATTAAATTATTTAAGGTCTAAAAATTATAAATTAGATACCATTATGTAGGAAATATTTTTATATTTCTAATGAATATATATATTCTAATTTATATTTTGGGTAACCCAATATTTAAAATTTTTTAGTTATTAAAATTTGAATTTCGCTATTTTATCTATTATTTAAATAAAATAATAAAAAATTTCATATTCTAATCCAAGTTTAACAATATGAATCATATTTTATTCCTAATATTATTCTGTCTAATTACACTTATCCATTATAAATAGGAAATTTTTTAGGTTAATTATGATATCATTTTTACCCTTAATTATCCAATTTACTTTTAATCGTAGTAAATAAATGTAAAATGTTACTATTCACCAAAAAATTATTTTAATCCTATTGAACAATGTTTTAAATACTGATATTCAATATTTTTCTCAGATATTTGAAATTTAACTCACAAAAGTTATAAAATTATGTTTTATTGAAATTTGGAGATGCTTCTAGGAGGTGGGTAATAGACAATAAAAAGTTGGATAACAATTTTATATATCTAAGCATATTATAAAATAGATTCAATGAATTCATTTGAACATATATTGGTGTTATGTTTCTATTTTGACCTAAAATTAATATTAATAAAATTAAAAAAATTAAATAAGAAGTCTGTTTTAATCAATAACATAGTGTTTTTCACTATTAATCAAAAATAGAATGTTTTCAGAAAAAAAATAAAAATTCACCCTAAGCTAATTTAGATATTCTGAATCCAAAAATGACATAAATTTTAAAAGTTATAATTTATATAATTTCAAAATTTTGTTATTACAGTTTATAAAAGCTAGTTTTATTGGTTACGGTGTGTTAGAATCTTGATGTTACGTATAATTAAAGTTATTGCATTATTCAAATGAAAATGTGCGGTTGAAACAAGGTGTAGCATACCAGATAAATGAAGAATATGTAATTTTAATATTTATTAATATTTTTGAATTAAATATTAATTTTACTTTAATGGGGATGGTATGTTTGATAGCGTACCCGATATGCAACAACATGTTTCTCTGAAATCTCACGTTGGACACTAATAATATAAAAAATTATTTTAAATGGTTGTTAACTCCTAGCTGTTTTATTAGTGGAAATGAAAAAAACTAACTACAATATTACTATACATGTTTGTTAAATGTATTTACATTTATACAATATATGTTAGAGGATTAAAATGCGAATGAATCTTATTTTAATCATAATTTACATTAAATGGTCGACTTAAAACCTTTTAATAGAAAACCCTCTTTAAATATAGTTTTTATCAATTTAATGCATTATAATTGACTAAATAATATCCTTCATTTGAATGGGGTCAAAAAAATTTACTTAGGGAGATTTTTTGGTATTTTTCTGATAAAGTTGATTTTTAATGAAAAGTGAAAAATATTGTATTTTAATTCAAATTTTCCTTTTAATCTAATTTATTTATATGGTTAGATTATATTTTTAATTTGGATTAAAGTCTAATTAGAATATATTTTTACCATTTAATACAATTTTGGTTATTAGAATTAATTCCACCTTGAAATTTGACTAAAACAAGTATCAATTTTTTGATAGTTATTATTTATTTAAAACAAGCTATTTGATTTGATAATAGGAATTAATTTTTAAGTTAATTAATTCCTCTTACATTTTCATAATTTATTAAAATAGAAATCAATTTTTATTTTGGAATATCATATATTGCTTATGCTGATTTTTTGGTATTTTGCTGGAAAAATTCAATTTTTGATGAATAGTGAAACCACTTAGAAGTAGTTAAAAAACTAACTTTTTCATTTAAATGAAATTTTACTACTTATGTGAATTTAATTTCAAAAATCCATCAAACATGGTTGTTATAAAGAAGTAAAATTTGGTTTAATTAGATTAATATATTTTTTATGAATAGAAACTTTTGACTTTTATTTACCGCGGTTAAAGGTAAATAGGGTAATTCAAGATTAAATGAATATTATAGTAATTCAAAATAATCTTAACACATTTCCTAAATTTATTGGATGAGTAATGGCCGACTATGGGAATATTTTGGTATATTTGGGGACCCCATAGAGCCACTTATGAAAGACAATGACACTTTAGATTATTTAATTTAATATAAAGGCAAAAATGACATAAACAAAATTATTTTAGTAAATTAATTTTTATATGGTGATATATAAATTATATTTTTGACTATAAATATTAAATGGAATGTTAAAAATATTTCCTACAGAATGGTATTTTTTTATAATTTTTTGACATCACATAAAATAAATTATTTATGACTCAATAATGGTGCAGTATTTACCCCTTTAATAAAATATTTAAATAAATAAGATTATAAATAATAAAATAACATCCAAAAGCTGTCCAATTCATATTGGATGATATTATTCCGACTATTATTCATGTTATCTTCGACTTTAATGATTATTGTACCTTTATAAACAAAATATCATTATATAATAAAATAATATTCTCACAATTTCCTAAAGAGCCCCTCCTCCCCTTATAAAAGGAAACCACATCTAAGCATGTTCTCACACCTCTCGAGCCTTTATTCTCATCCAAAATCTTCCAAATTAAGCTCCCTACATCCCTATCCTCCTCTAAGAATCCTTAAATTAGCTATAAGGCACTTCGAGAAGTCCTTTGGTTCAAACCAAAGGTAGTTACCCAAAATAAAAGAAACAGTTTCTCAAAAATTATAATTTATTATTTTAGTTCTCCAACCCCTAAACTATGTTTATAACTATATTTTGTAACAAAACCAGTATCTTCAATATATTAGTATTTTTTATGATAAGGATTCGAAATACACTTATAAACACCTCCATCTAATGGGTGAAGAACATAATGTTTATCTGGATGGAAAACTAACGCCTCACGAAATGGTGATTATTCGATTATCTATTACCACCTCTCCTGCTGGCCTTTATGATGGAAATTTATTTTTATATGATATATATTATCTTTTTTTCTCTTATCTTTATTATTTTTTAATTTCATACCTTTATGGTTTCCATTATGTTTAAAAATGATAATCTTATTAGGGGAAGTGTGGACTACAGCCCCCTCAAAGTGATAGAAATCATTAATTCCTTATGTGGGATGTATATAGGAGGAAGTTAATAATATTTTATATGATATTATACATGAATTATAATATAACTATGTACCATGGTGTTTTTAATTCCATTAATATAATAAATTCTAATGAATGTAGCGTTCATGTGTACGTACAGATTACTGTCTCCATTAACGGTGCATTTCATTTATTACTTCTAAATGATATTTACTATTATAAATACTTTTATATAATGTATATATATGATATATATGATATCTAAATAATTAATATCATTTTTAATATAATGGATGTCTTACCACATAAAAAAATTTAATTATATGGTGTTCATTTTTTTAACTGATGTACCAAATATCGACAAAAATACTATTATTAAAATAAATGATTACATAATGTTTATAACATGGTAATAAATAATATAAAAGGAATAATAAACATTAAAAAAAGGTTCTTATGTAAGTAGAAATTAACATTACTTTATTATTCAGGATATTACATAATGAACGAGTCAAGTTGGACAATGAGGTTGGGGATTTTTTTATCTAACTTTTAATTCCATGAGATTTCCATTGTTCGCCCCTTATTCATTTCATGTGGTGTATTTTTTACTTACAATTGATATATATTATCATGATTCTCATTATATTCCCAATATTCTATGATTCATTTGGTGGTTATTAATTTTTTTATATGACTCAGTTGATTACAACTCTGTTAAGTGTTTATTCGTACTTTTTATTCCAGTGAGATTCATGCTATATTTTCCACTATTTTCTATTTTATGGTGTATGTACTGCCCATGATTGTAATATATGTTTAATATATTTTCATTTATGAGTATTTAAATCTTTATTGTATGATCCTTCTTTCATGTGTTGTATGTTTTTTAAGTTACCAAATCGGTAGCGGAACCATTCACCCTACTCTTTTTAAAATACTTATTTTTATTATGTCTTTTAATTTACATATTATTATCTTGGGATATGTTATTATATATAATTATTTATTTAAAATATATTTCCAAAGGATGAGATACCCTTTTTATCTCATCAACTGATTTTTTGAATTTTAAAGAGACACCATTAGGCTGTCGAATTTTTACAAGAGAACTTCTTTACACAATTTCAATTCATTAGGTTCAACTTTGACTAATTGATTATGTTATCCAATGAATATGTGTGAATGACCTCTTATTGTTTTACAATTAATATCCTCTTATATTGGGTGTATTTATATTTTTCAAAAATAATTATGATATTGATTTATCCTTAATTTAAGGATACCATCTTTATAATGGATTTCATCTCAATTTAAATATCCATTGTGACATCATTGTTGTTATGCACCAATTCACTCTTCTATGGTGTATATAGTGTCCTTTGACATATTATATCATGAATACCTTTATTCTCATGATATTATAATGTTATAATAAAATGTAATTCCTAAATTATTTGTATTCTAGTGTCTCTATTTTTGTTAGGAAAACTCTTTATCTAATATATCATTTTATATGTTTTAATTATTTATTCTTCTAAATATTTTTCTTTTATGTCCATGTTTTCATAATGGGTTTTAGGATTTTTTCATATAGAAATAAATGTTTTCAAATGATAATTTTTTTAAAATTTACAATGTGGTATTGGTCACATTGATTCAAAAATCTATATTTAAATGTTTTAAGAAAATTGATTTATTATTTCAATATCATGATATTAATTCTTGTGATTTGAAATTATATGTTATTAGTGAAATATTTATATTTTTAATATTTTATGTGCTACGATGTTACATGGAATTATGATGGGTGTTTATGTGATAAACTATATAATTGGTGGTTCTGTGAAAACCCGGACTGGTTGTTACGTTATAACCACTAATGCATTGGTTATGGAAGTCGTCCGTATGGCTATTCTATTTAGTGATATATGTGGAAGTCGACCGTATGGTGATTAAATTTAAGTATTCATATGTTCCAAGTTACCTTTATATGTTATGTCTTCATTATATGAGTTTTATGGTAATATTTTGGTTACAAAAGTGTATGTAGTGATTTTTTATTTATTGAAGAGTATTTTATACTTCATAAAGGTGAAAAGTATTACTTATGTTAATGTATTCAAGGTTTACATGTTGTTTTGAAAAACTATCAATTTTTCTTTTTTGTGTTTCCCTTACTAAGATTTTTATGCTCATACCATGTTTTTTAAATGTTTTTTACAAGAAATAATGTGGAATAGGGTCACAGATGGGATCAAGGGAAATTCATGTTGTCTTAAATATGGAACTTGATGTATCTTTTTTTCAAGTGTTTTTATTTTATGGAAAAAAAGGATACTAGGTAGAAGTTTCTACTTTTTATTCTTTTTTGATGTAATAGTTATGTCTTAATTCTCTTAAACTGTAAACCTGAAAAGATCTTCAATGTAAATTATTCATTTAATTCATTGTTATATAGGGATTAAGGATGGTTCCTTATAGTTGGTATCAGAGGTCAGTTTAGATAACATTAGAGGTTAGGGTATTCTTTATTTATAAGTTAAATTACCATAATTGTTAGGATTTCAAAAAGAGTAATTGTTTTTTAGATAAAGTGAATGAGATTAAGATAACATGAATAATTATATCTTAATATTTACCCTCCTCATAAGCTATTATATGATGATTTTTCTAATATACTCACACATACCATTCTGGTTTTAGTCAAAGGTTGGATCTAGTAGGCATCGAAATAACAATGGATGTGAAGAAAACTATGACGGTTTTATGAATGAGTAATTAAATGAATTGGGAGCTCAATGAGAACGCTTGTGGTTAATCTCAACCAACATTCTGGTGTCATGATTGACCACATGAACCTTGGTGATTTTTATAAGTCATTTTATATGCGAGAAAAAAATCCCCATAGAAGATCATGTAATAATAAAAAAAGGTATATATGTTAAAATAACAATGTGTCAAGGATGTGGAAAGAAACACCTAAGAAAAGTTTTCAAAGGGACATGAAGATGCTATAGATGTGGAAATAAATGTCATAAATCAAGAAACTGCCATGGAAAAAGGAAGCATCCAGTTGACTGTAGGAAAGGGAATGATGTTATTTCTGAGGGGTCAATTGAATGTTTTATATGTGGTGTGCATGGTCATTATACAAACACATGTCCTACGAAACATTTTTGGTAATGGGATCACTAGGATCGTATAAATAATTTTTTACCAATACCAAATTCCATTCCAATTGAAGATGAAGAAACTGACAATGACCAATGAATGGTATGGATTATTTATTAACATATGTTTTGATATTATTGAATCATAGGATATGATTTATGATTCTATTTATAGGAAAGAAGAATTTTCGAATAAGTTGAAAAGGAATGGTTAATGGATCATGAAGATTATTGAATGAGTCAGAAGTTACCATATAAGAGCTTCAAGAGTTATGGTAGATTTTTGGATGGTGAAACACTTAAAATTATTAAAGCTCTTTTGATGATGTGAATTACATTAGATGATTTCTTATAGTATCTGTAACACTGAAGTTTGATATGTGAAAATTTAATTAAATGAATAATTATCTTTTCGTTTTTGGATATAGTTATAAAGAACAATTTGGGTTAATATGATCCTTGAATTTGAGGAAATTATAGATTAGTATGTTTTTGTGATTCAAAATGAAATTTATTAGAAAACCTTCATGTGTAAAATATGTTATGATTATTTTTAATAAATTTATCTCTTTTTGTGAATTCTATTAAATTATATAGTGTTTGAAAAAAGGATAAAACACAGACCATGTGACAACTCATCATGTCAGACAAAGGTACAAGAAGCAAACCCACAACCAATGTGTGACTGGTATTTATCACCAACGATTGGACTATATGATGTCCATAGTCTGTATGACTAATTATTTTTAGTTACATGATTTTATAAATCAATAATCAGTCGGTTTTGGGTTATATATGGAACTGATTAACCTATCATGAAGGATATGTGATTAGGTTAATTAGTTTTCAATATGAGACTTTAAGAGTAACTAATGTTATTTGGAGATAAATTTTAAGATTTATGTTCGAAGACTATGTGATTAGAAATTTTTGAGATTTGGGTTTCAATCTAATTTTGAATTACTTTGAATAATTTTATGGAAAACTTTTTATTGAATGTTATTTGTTCAACATTGAGTTTTTTGATAAATTTTGGAGATTAATAGTATTTTTTATTTCTGTAAAAGTCTATCATTTTTTGGGGATTATCTGATCTGGTGCTAACCATTTGGGTTTTTTTATTGTCTAAATTCATGGGAAATATATATAATTCATCATTTCTGAATTATTTGATTCTCATGATGTTGATTATAACACTCTTAATGTGAAAAAATGTCATTCTGAATACACATCATTTTTAGAAAATATGAGTTTGTGTCAAAAATCTAGTAAAATTTGAATGTCTACATGAAAAGTAATAATATTTCCTTATGTTTTTAGATTAGCACATAAATAAATTCCTCAATGAAAAGTAACATAAAACAAAAACCATGTCTCTTAACTTTTCTTACTGGGGAATCAAAGACTATTTAACCCATCACATGTTTGTGATTTTCTAGTGGTTAACATTCTCCTAAACATGTTTTCTGTTACTATCCATCATAACTTGATGGTTTCTTCCTCCATATCCATGTTTTCATGGAATTTGAGTATATGATCTCTTAGGTAACAATTTTTACTTCTCTTCCATTATTTTAATGTGACTGTTTTGTTGACTCTTTTTTTGATGTTGGGCTTTCAATGAAGTTCCCGAGACCAATTTTAAAATAGTGAGGAAATAATTCCCAAAAGGGGGAAGGATGAAACATCCCAGATAAATAAAGAATATAACCTTTTCATATTTATTATTATTTCTGAAATTAATATAAATTTTACTTTAAATGGTTTTTATTGTTTGATATCGTACCCAATACACACCAATAGGTTTCTTTGAAATATTATGTTGCACACAAATAATATAATATTAATTTTATTTAAATGGTAGTTAACTCCTAGACGCATGTATTTCTTGAAATAAAGTTTAACATCAAGTTGGATGAGAGTATGGGAGATCATAGTTTTAGGTCTTAGAGCTCGAACCATATTAGGGAATACCCATTTTGTGTTTTATAAAACTGATTTGAATGAAGACTAGGATTTCCATACCACATTCATGTTTTCATAGGGGAATTTTTCAGCTAAGGGACTACATGTAGAATTTGGGTTTAGGCCCAAAGACTTGGGGCATGATTCAAGGGACGCCCGGATAGTCCTACGCATCCCATAAGGATGGTAATCATGCGGTATGTAGTTATTAAATTACCCTCTATACAGATTTGTTCCATACAAGTGAAGGGTGAAAGGGGACTTCAGTGCAATGATGGTTTGACAGAAGATTAAAGGTTCAGGCATTTCCATGTATGCATGTAATCTTTAGAATATAACATGATCAGAGATCAATGTAAATAATGATTCCCTCTCATGTGGGGGTGTCAAATAATGTGGTAGTTTATTGTCTTACAGGACAAATGTACGAATAGTTTGACGTCATATAGCAAGGACGATGGTGAACCAATGTAAAAAAATATTTGTTCTAGGGGCGGTTTCACCAATCAACATCGTATGAAACGAAGGTGAACATATCTGAAGAGTTTGATTTTGGGCTAGAACCTCAAGAGGTTTCCTACGTACCCAACCTAGAATGGAAGGATCAATGTATGTGTAGTTCGATGAATTAATGAATTGGTAATCAAGTTGTTCTTGAGGACAACTACCTAAAAAATAGTGGTGGGACTTACACATGTTTAGCGGCCAAGAGTGGGTGTTATGGTTGAATGTTACTCTAAACTCACATGAGTCTTACTCAGTGTGAGAAAAAAGAGGTATCAACAACCTTAACGATGCATAGTTTAATGTCATGTAGGACATATGAAGGGACCATGCAGTTTAATGTCTTGTAGTGAGGACTATTGGTGCTGCACAGTTTAGTGTCATGTAGTAGGTACAAAACACAATTTAATGTCATATAGGACGTATTAAGGGTCTTTGTTCAGTTTTACGTCATGTAGGATGAATGAGCGTTATTGTTTAATGTCATGTAGGAAAAATATAGGGACATCATTTAACGTCATGTTGAATGTGAACACAGTTTTACGTCATGTTGGACAATAAGGGTGCTATACAGTTTAGTGTCCAGTAGCTAAGACGATGGGGACATTACAGTTTAATGTCATGTTAGAGGATAGGGGGACTATACAGTTTAATGTCATGGTGTAAGGACAAAAAAGGATACAATTTAACGTCTTGTTGGATGTATTTGGGTCTTTTTCATGGTTTAACATCATGTTGGACGATGACAATGTTTAACGTCATGTTGGACAATGGGTGAGTAGTTTAAGGTCATATGCGTGGACCAAAGATTATGCAGTTTAACATCTTGCGGGATGTATTAGTATTTGTGTTACACAAAATAATTTTTCAGAAATCAGGCATTATTTGGTGTCGTAATGAGTTCACCGTCCATTGAGATTAAAGAATAAGCTCTACTGGAGTAATCCTTATGTATTGAATAAGGCCCTTCCTATTTTGGCTCCAGCTTGGGAGGTTTCTTTCCTGGTATCATTGGAGTTCTAAGAAAAAATACAAATTCTCACTGAATGGATGAATGAAGATGAAATTTTTTGTTGAAATATTGTGCTATTCAATTTTGTTAGATATTCAAGTGGTGCAAGGAGAAGAATCGTTTCTCATCTAATCATAAATATTCATCCAATGTCATTGGATATTATTCATCTATAGATGACTGATTACAAATGGCTACCATGAGTGAGGGTAATTGATCTTCAATGGGAAAGACTGCCTCTCTTATATATACCAATGAATATAGAGTTGATCGCATTGTATTGCGGGTGGTGGTCCAATAAGTCCTTAAAGAATGAATGTTTTTAATAGAAAATGAATTCTTATCTCTATCCACCATATTTTGCAGTATGTTTGAAAGAGTATTATTGAAGAATTCTATTTGGTCATTGTCTGATGAATGATACCGAGAGGAATGGTTGGATTTGATGTTTAATTCTTGATAAAACTTACTTACCTTGGATGAACAGACGTTGGTGCCATTTCTCGTCAATATGGTATGCGGGACACCAAATCTGGTAATGATGTTAGACTTGATGAAGCTAACAATGCATTTAGAACTGACTTCGTTGAGAGGTATTGCCTCAGCCCATTTAGAAAAGAAGTCAGTAGCAGTAAGAATGTATTTAAACTACTTGGATGTAGCTGAAGGGTAAGGTCCCAATAAATCCATTCCCCATGTGGTAAATGTCCATGAGTATTTAGCTGTATGAAGAAACTTTAGGGGTTGATGAATGAATTTGTCTTGTACATGGAAGGATTGAATGTTTTTTGTGAAATCAACACAATCTTGTATCATTGAAGGCAAAATTATCAAAGCCTTCGAATTTGATCAAATAGTCTATGTCCAGACTGATGGTCACCACATACTCCTACATGCACTTCATTCATGACATCCATTTTCTCGTCACCATCAATGAATCAAGAGATATTTTCAACAAAACTTCTATTGTAGATATTTTTCACCAGGTGATATGGGCTATCATAAAGAGTAAAATTTACCACATGTCACCGGATTTGTTCTTTCTCGGTTCTATCATGTGGAAGTGATCCATTTTGAAGGTATTACCTGATATGAGTCATCCATCCTGTAGTATGACCATTTGGTTCAGAAATGGGAATAATTTCATTGATTTCCCCTATTATGTTATAAACAAAAGGTGAAATTGTACGACGATGGGAAATTCTAATGATTGTCTCATCCTGATTTGGATCTACCAATGCTGTAGCTATATTAGCCAGTGCATCATCTTAGGCATTTTGTGATTGTGGGACATAAGAAAATTTCGGTTCCGAAGGATATTCCGCGATTAACTATCTAACATAATCATACAAATGGATTAACTTTTCTTTTATAATGGAAATATATCCATTGATTTTTTTTGTTACCAGGTCTGAGTGACATTTCAACTTTATGTGATTCAATTGTTCTTGAAGCACCTAATCCAATTCGGCAATGCGATCATGATATTTTGCTTCATAATTTGTCTCGCCTCCCAACAAAGAGAATGAGTAGGGTAGCACTGCCTTTTCTGTAGAAATGATCAAAATTCCTAAACCAGCATTGTTGAATTTATGATCTTCCATTTTCCTCCCTGTTGGAATTTTGGAAGCACCATCAAAGTACATTTCCCATGTTTGAATACTATCTTGAATAGAGAGGACTTCCTCATATGGATGCTCAATATCTAAATATGTATCCTCTACTAAATGGTGTTCAGCAAGGAAATCAGCTAGAGCAAGGCCCTTAATTGCCTTTGGGGACACATACTGAAAATCATATTGCTGCAAAATAACCTCCCACCATGCCAAACGTCCTTTAAGAATTGGACGACTAAGGAAAAATTTGAGTGGGTTATTGTGAGATACCAAATGGACTTCCTGATGTTGCAGGCAGTGTCTCAATTTCTGAAAAACAAATATTAATTTTAGGAAGCACTTTTCAATACATGAATATCTAGTTTCTGCTTCATGCATAGTCTGACTGAGATAGTAAAGGCTCTTTTTATTCCCAGCATCATTATTCTGAGTAAGGAAGGCTCCCAATGATCGCCCAAAAGCTGTCATATAACGAATAAGTGGCCTTCCTTCAATAGGTTGAATTAATACCAGTGGACACAAAAGATATTTCTTGAGAATATTGAATACTTCTTGACATTCATCAGTCCACTGGTAAGTGACTCCCATCTTTATTAATTTGTTGAAGGGTAATATTTTTCCTACAAAATTGGTGATAAAATGCTGAATATAGGTTATGGGTCCATGATTTCCTCTCAATTATTTCAAATTTCGTGGAGGTGACATTCCAAGGATTGATGTTTTATTCTCAGGATCAACATCGATTCCACGATGGAATACAACAAAGCTGAGAAATTTTCCTGAGGTTACCCCAAAAGCACATTACAATGGGTCATCTTCATATTATGTTGTCGAAATTGTGGAATATGACTTCCAAATCATCCATGTGATTAGAACATTGTTTAGAATTAACCACCAAATTATCAACATAACATTCAATAAACGTCCCTAAAAAGGGTTTGATGATACGATGCATGGCACACTGATAAGTTGAACCTATATTCTTCACGACAAAGACCATTACTCAATAGAAAAACACATCATGAGGGGATCAAAAAGTTGTAGATTCATCATCATCTAGAGCCATTCATATTTTAATATATCAAAATTATCCATTCTAGAAGGAATTACATCATATCCAGCTGTTTCATCAATTAAGTGTTATATAATCAGAACAGGAAAAGAATCCTTAAGAAAATGCCGATTAAGATCTCTTAAATCAATGCAAAATGTAATTTTTCAATTCTTCTTTTTCACTAGGACAATATTTTCCAACCATTTCGGATAATGAACTTCTCTGATTAATTTATCTTTTATAATATTATCCACTTCATCTTCAATTTTGGAAGCATAAGATGGGTGTGTTCTTATTGCGGCTTTCCTGAATCGTTGATGTTCTTCTAGAAAACCCAAATGATGAGTGGAAACATCAAGATCAAGCGATGGAATCTCTATATAGTTCCAAGAAAATATATCTCAATATTGATTTAAAAATGAAATATACATTTCTTTCTCTTCAAGATTCATGGCTGAACTAATTAAATTGGTGTGGGGATTTTCTTTTGTACCCAAATTTATTTCTCTAAGTTCATACACAGTGGTAGAGATACACTCTTCAAAAGTGGGAGGAGCATCAACGAGATCTTCCTCTTCTTCTTCAACATGTGTTACTTCTTTTGTTTCTACTTTCATAGTAGACGATGAATTAGAATTTCCTTGATGAGGAGAGATGTTAAAATATAAACATCTTGATGAAGAGGCTTCCATTTATGACCATGTTGATGATGAAGGGTCTTCCTTGGGTAAAATAGAGGAGATGATGGATCGAGAATCATCATAATCGTTCACCTCTGACAATGCAATATCTTCTTTCGTCCTGGTTGGCAAAGTATAGACTTTTTGGGTTTCAGCAGATGAAATGAAGACATATCCATTTGATCATTCATCATTACATGGTCAATCACCACCTTCTCCCATGATGTTAGGCATGATTGTCGTAATTGGCATTATGGACGTTTCTATAAGAGTACTTGGATTTGGGTATATCTCATCAATTTGACTGATAGTAAACACATACTCTATACTCACATGTGTGAATGTGTTTATTGGAATCATTTACAAACCATATTGAGCATTAACACTAGTAACCTCCGTGGTTCGGTATTTCTCCTTAACCTCCATGTGATAAAATTCTGACTCAATGTATTGAGATTCACATGTTTTTAATGGGGCCTTATCACCATAAAATGTCCCAATTTGACCATTAAATCAATATTTGTGGAATTGATGGTATGATGAAGGGATAACTGCATATTGATGTAGCCATGGTCTACCAAGAAAAACGTTAAAGGTCGTATCGTGATCAACAACCCAGAAATATGAATTCAATACTAGATCTCCAAACTGAGTTCTGAGTGTAATCTTTCCTAGTGGTTCATGTTCATTTTTATCATTTCCTTTTAACATCAAAGTAAAAGGAGATAAATCATATTCTTGTGAGGCCCAATATACGAAGTGTAAGGATAGGGATGAGGTTCAATCCTAAACCCTTATCAAAGAATGATCTTTGGATTTCTACACCATGGACCTTTTTAGATAAATACAATGGTCTAATATGTTCATTCACAAAATCATCTTCGTCTTCATCTGTGAAAGATATCACTGCATGGCATTCTGCCAGATTATTCTCAACATGGTAGACTTCAGCCGCATCAATTTCAGTTTCGAACTCCTAAGGACTTGTCAACGCCTCAATGAGTGCCTCACGAAGATCCTTTGATAGATTCAATGCATCCATAATTGATAACATGGCTGGTACATGGTCCAAATGTTTCAAGACATCATATTTCTGATCCAAAGGTCTGTTTTTCCCAATAGAAACATGTGTTTCACAGGGGCCTTAAAAGTTGATGATTTGGAATTAAATGGATCTTGTATCAGGGTAGGAGTTGTAAATACTCATGGATTTTGATTATATTAGACTGAATAAGTCAATTTAATTTTTTAGAGGAAGAAGTGGATCCTCTAACTGATCCTCCAGAATAATTGCTTCAAGACTGAATCTGTTATTGGGGGAAGCATTTTCTTATTCTTATTGATCTCGCTGAAGGGCTCTACCATGAGTTTCTTCTGCATATATAGTTCTAGCAGGGGTTGGATTGGAATAGTGGCTTCTGGGATATCCACATCATCCTATGTATCCCAGACCTCTGGGACTCTATCTAATTCATCTTTTTGAAACATGGAACTCAGGCTCATCAAAATCAAAATGGTGGCCATCATAAGGATCTATTATGTGAATCATGTTAAAAGAATGAAAGATCAATTCTTCTTCAGAGGAAGACTCTGCATGAATAGCCAATTGAGGTTGTGCCGTTTGGTGGGACTGTTCCCATGGCATTGAAGTAGATGGAAAAAAATCTGATAGACTCAAAGACAACTTGGGCTTTGACACAATCTCATCTTCATCTCATTATTCTTATTTCTTTGAATTCTGTCGTATCATCAAGGATTTTCCCTCTGATTATGGGGGTTTTGTTGTGGAATTCATATCATAAGACACAATTGGTTTCTTCAATTACATTCATTAAATGACATGTGTTCGGTTGATTATTTTCATGATCATCCAATCATCATATCTCTATGCTTTTTTTGACTTCCTTCCACTCACCATCTTCTTCTGGATCTGTAGAAGTAACACATGCTACCTGAGCTAAAAGAACCTTTTATTTTGACATGTCCGAGTCCACCAATATTGTCAAGAGGTCCTTGAAATGAAAACACTCCTGAGTGAGATTCACCAACATCTAATGAAATGGGGATTAGTTAGGACAATCTTCATATCCATCCATGTTCGGCCTTTTGGGTCTTGGAAATTGAACCAAATTATTTTCCAGAGCCAAAATGAATTACCGAGGAACATGTTCATTTCAGAAAGTGTAAACATTTATCTTTATATCCTTAAATTTTTTCCGTCATTGATCTCTTTGATCATCATGATGAAACGAACTCTGTTGGTGATGCTCAGGGGGTGGAGCCCTTCAATAATATAATGGTTTTGAATTAGAAGTAGGTACATGTGCTTGTTTAAGTGTAACTGTAGCTGTCTCTACTTTACCCATTCTCATTCATGGAACTGATGGAATTACATGAGTTTTATCATTAGTCTTCATAAGATAATCTTCAATATGCTAAGCGATCAAAGTAAGGTCTCGAAACCTTTTTTTGTATTTCATAGGGATCAATGGTGTGCACAACTTATCACCCACATTTGACACGAATATTGGAAAAAATTCCTCTTGGGGGATTTCTATGATTAGGAAATATGTTATTCGCTTCCACCAAGAAATGAAATATGAAACTCTTTCATTCTCCCATTGCTAAAAATTTGTAAGATCAAAAAACTGTTGTCTTTGCCAACGTTGAGCTGATTTGAAGAAGGAATATTTGGTAGAGATCCTCCCATCCAGTAATTGACTAGGATTGCAAGATTCTATACCAAAAAAAACAAGGTCCATGTAATGACTATACAAAACACCTGTTCTTAACTGCTTCCCGTTGTTGAGGGGTTCCCATCATTGGATCACAACGAGAAACAAAATGTGTTAAGTGTTTCTCTAGGTCTCATGAACCATTAATGATTGGGAATGTGGTACTTAAAAAATTTTATGGGGGAGAAATTGCATCTACCCATTCTTGGTAAGATCTCTTTTCTAGTTGAATTGGAGGACGTTTTCCCTCCATATCTTCCAACAAAGCTGTTAATGACTCAATAGTATTGATTAACTTTTTAGAAACATCTAGTGGATCTCGGACCAAATTAGGTGCAATAACTGGAGTTTGGACAGATGTGGTGGATGGTACTACAAGTGATGATAACACCATAGGTTGTTGTTGCATCTAAAACATAGGATTAGACCTGTGAGGTTGTACTGATAAAGGAAGATATTCTTGATCCATCATATTAGTTACAACAAATTCTGTTGGTTGTCTGACTCTAGCACCCTTAGGAGAAAGACAACCTTGATGATGTTCTTCATTCAACTACCTCAATTCCGTCATTTCTTCCTCTTATTATGTCAATATTTGATCTATTGAGAGTTATTGGACTTCTCTAGAGGAAGGGTATGTAACCTGAATCTTTCCTTTCCCCTTGTTGGATGCCTTTTGGAGAGGGGGGAGTTGATTATTTGATTGAATACCTTTATTCTGAGTAATCCTTTGATTTTGTGTAAGCCCACCTTCTTCATTTGTGTCTATGTGTACAGCTTCTTGAGCAAGAACCTCTTCATCTGATCCCTCTGAGTGAGACTCATGTTCTAGAGGATCAGAAAAAATGACGTTGATGACATTTATTGATGCATAACGCATTGCATCCCATCTATCATCATTTCATCAATATTGCCTTCTTCCATTTCCTTAATGAGACATTGGATTTTGTTTTTTGATCCCTCTGGAACTTCTTGACGAACCGTACTTTGGAGGGAATATCCTGATAATTCGGCTCTTCATTCATCTTGTGGATTCTTTCCAAATCGATATAAGACTGACTTTCACTGAGGAAGAGATTGAGGATTTGAAAAAGACCCCAGTCATGTGGACTGTGGCTGTTCCTACTATTCATGCTCAACACCTCGAATCCTATTTGTTGATTCTGAGGGTTCGGTTAAAAGAGTCCCTAGTCTAGAATCTGAGTTTTTTCTTGAGCTGTTATGTCTAAGACATTCTTAAAATAACTAATGATCATGTAGACTTTATTCCGGAAATTGGATGGATGCATCAACCTACATCCACTCAAATAACCTGGCTCAAATGAACGCTGGATGATTTCTTACACTTCTATCACTTGATGATGTTCACGCTCTAAACGAGAAGCATGTTTTCTATTCTCATTTTCCTAATGCATGAGTAATTCAAAAACGTGCTCTCTGTATTCCTAACATTGGGAAGAACTAGTTGAGGCATGTTGTTGAGTGAGCCTTTGATTACAAACAAAGTCAATTTGTTGTGGCCGGCCATGGGGAAAAATATTGCATGAGACCATTTTCAGTGGGCTTTGTTGGCTGACAATTACATTGGAATTTAGTGCTCCCTAGACACCCTATCCCCTGATATGAATACTAGATGGAGCGTTGGAATATAACAGGTGCAATCCCATTAGTGTGCCAAGTCATGAATGCTTAATGGCCCGCTGTTGCTTTTCAGCGTTCAGATATCGAGAAACATAGAGAGGCCAAATCGATTTGGAATTGAAACCCTTCGATTATCTTGACATTATTTTCATATTTATCATAAGATAATATTTTCTTTTTCAATTTACAAATAGTTGTCCACATGTTGTGACGAATATATTGAATACAATCTTCCTTCAATATCTCTGGAATGTCATAATGAGAGTTATCCAAAGCCAAAAAATGACTAGAACTTCACCTTTATTGAGTTTTTTTTCATATTCATCACTTCCTATTTATCATTAAATGAAGATTCTTCTACCTTATTAGAACAGAGCTGGTGCTTCCTTATCGATTCATCATATTCAAAATGATTGGTAGAGAATTCACTTATCAAACTAGAAGATGAATGAACCAGTGGTGGTTTGGAGAATGACCTACACCTTGGTTTATCTTGTGATTTAAAATGTATTTCACATACTAATGGTAAATAATCAGACATGACTGGCTTCACATTTGTAAGTGCCTCATGATAAGAGGGCTTTGTCGTCACTAAATTGTCCATCGGAGCATTTTCCATTAACTGTGAATTACTAGTGTTGAGAGGAATTTTACAACTAAACACATCATGACGGGGAGGACCACTACAGTGGGTTATAGCCAAATATTAAACATTTTTCTCCTTGGTCTTCTGGACACATAGAGGGTTCTTGTGGCTCTCATCTGAAGATGAAACATAGAGATCAACCGAACTTTCATAAAGCCAGACTTCATGAGGAAGTGTCTGATGAAGACCTTCAGAATTAATGTTCCCAATATTGGGAAATGAGAGAGTAGAATCTTGAGTTCCAATAGATAATTGTCTGAGGGATTCAAGAAATCCATCATCGAGCAAGGCCTTATTACAGATCGACTCTTGATTTCATGACAGTGTTGGATGGGTCTTCTTCTTAGACACCTTCTTACTAACTTTAGGAACCACTTGTTGACAAAAGTTGTTATTATGGACAGGTGTATGTTCTTGATCAAGATAAATGGTTAGGTTAGGCTGATTATCTCCACTCAAATCAGGTGTATGGGCCTAATTTGGTTGTCCGTATGACATGAGGGAGTATGCCGCACAACCCTCTGGGATTGGAACAAATGTGTGTGTCTATTACAGAGTGATATGTTGATGTATCACTCCATTGGTTGGGATATATTTTCATTTCCTTCCCTATGATGCTGCTGAAGCTGTTATAATATCCTGGCAGGCATCCCGAATATGATGTGGGATATTTTTCTGCTCTTTCACCATTGTTATAATGTGTTTTGTGATTTTAGCTGCCAGAACGGAGATATACGTCCATTCGGTTCTTGGAGTTGGTGTGTATTCCTGCTCCTGCCCTCCTTTTCCTGTCAGTGAATTCTGAAAGTTCTAATGTTTCGGGGCAGAGAGTTGAGTATGCCTCTTCTTTTTCATTGGGGATTTCCAATTGACTTCACTGGGTGCTACCAAATGAGACTGCCGGTAGGCTTGATCAATACTAGCAGGTGTATGTGCCTACTGATTTCACTCCACCGAAGATTATAAGAGAATTATTCTTTTTAGTTTCATTGATTTCCTTTGTTGTACGCTACATCAAAGGGAGATTTCATTACACACATCCCTGACTTGGCTTGTATTATAGGCAATCGTGACCTTTCTAGGTAGCGTGTGTAGTACAAAATACCGGGTTTCACTATACGACGATATATTGTTATAATGCCATTATAGACTAGCCGTTATGAATATTATTAACTACATTTTTAATTTTATAACATTATTATTCATCTTCAACATTTTCTAGAACATGGTATGAGAACAAAATAAATTTTTTGGGTAAAATAAGTATTTTTAAAAAGATAGTGTTTTACCGCATTTTATGGCACTCCCTCCTTAAATATAGTTTTATATATGTTTATAAGTTAAATTTGAAAAAATAAAATTCTTATTTTGAATCAATATATAAAAATTTACTTTGGATAAATTTTTCATATTATTCTAATTAACTTTCATATTTTAATGAATAGTAAAAACACGCTATATTTTAATTAAAAACAACTTTTTTCATCAGAATAATTTATATGGTTAAATTATAATTTTGAATGGTTTTAAATTATAAATAGAATATATTATTACCATTTAATATAATTTATGTCATTACCATTAATTTTACATTTAATTCATAGGTATAAATATTTCAATCTTTGGCAATGTTTGAACATTCAAAACCCGTTTTTCTTAACAATGGAATTAATTTTAAATTAATTAATGAAACTTATATGTTATGAATTTTGAAAAATGAATTCCATATTTTAATTCAGTGGTTCCATATTATGTTAATAGGTTACTTTTATTTTTTTCATATTATCAATAGTAACTACATCAATTTTTATTTACTCCAGTTAATGGTAAATCGGCTAATTAAGTGTAAAAATAACGTTATAAAATTCTCCTAACACCTTAAAAATTTCTATATGACGGATAATAGTTGAATATTATCACCTAAGGGTCGGATTATATACATTTTATGGACTTTTTACAATGAAAATAATTTAATTATTATTAAAACTAAAGAAAGTGACAACAAGTCACTCTCTTAAATACTATAAGTATAAAAAAACTTTAATTATTGATAATCTTCATGAAACATCAAACATGAATTATCTATAGAAATATATTAAAATAATATATATCATTTGTATTTATTTATAATTTTTAGGGATTAAATAATTATCATTGAAGGGGACACAATAGTGATGTTGAAATTATTTTATCGATTGAAATATCGAATAAATGGTTTTAAAAATATTAAAATAAATATTATATGAACTATTTAATGTGATCCACGAATTTTCTAGAAAAATATGAGATGTTATGAATCTATTAAATATTTTAGTTCGAACATATCATCTGTGTGGATATTATTTAAATTCGAATAAATTAATTGTGTCAAAATTGACATTATTGATATTTTATATTATTAAATTGTTCAAAAATCAAAAAAAAATATATTTTACAAATTAAAAATTAAAATTTATATGATCTAACATGTCATTAAATATCAAATTATGTACAATTATGAACACATAAGTAAGTATTTATAGCCTTATAACATTGACAACATTATTAGAAAAAATAAAATTAAATAAATTAAATAAGGATAAATCAAAGGGATAAGGTTTATGATAAAATCAAAACGTGTATAAATTTATTTGGATGACAATATTACAACCACATTTAATCTAATATAAAAATTTGAGTCACTTTGGATGTTTTTATGTGGGGTATAGGTTTATTATAAATTAATATTTTAGAGGTTTCCAAAAGTACCCCTCTCCTCCCTTATAAAAGGGCACCTCCTCCATCTTCTCATTACACAACGTTGAGGAATAATGCTCAGCCAAAACCTTCCCATTACACTTCTCAACTTCCCTAGTAATATTATTTAGTTTCTGGTTTTCTAAAAAGACAAAATCTAGTCCCTTAAGAGGAAGTTTAAAGGAGGCACGTCGAAGAAGAGGTAAGCTCTTCTACCGATTCATTCAAATTTCATTCTTCTTCAACTTCTTCTTCTTTAGTTATTTCATTGGAAAGTATTAAAATCAGTATCAATAATATACTGATATGATATTATAACTATTGAAAGTTCCCATTTCACCTTCTATCCATCCTATGGAAAAGGAAATCACCGCACGTGCGTACGTACGGAATACCGCCTCCACGTTGTGGTGCAATTAGTTTTTCCACCACCACCTTACTTGGATGGTTATAATGGGGTAAAGAATAAATATATATGGTTATTATAAAATAATTCTAATTCTTATATATTATATCATTCAGTCCAATTCAATTCAATTATTATGGGAACGATATCATCACTCGTGCGTACATACGGATTACCGTCTCCACAAACGAGATGAGATTCATTTTCCATGATTAACCATTCAAGTATGATTATAACGTATATATGTAATAAATAATCATGAATGATATTAAATAATAATGATACTAGATTTATGTACATATTTAACAACCCAAGATTCCATGGTACGATTCTATTTGAATAATACAGTAGCGTGTGTTGTACTCAACATCAAGTTCTAACACACACCACAACCAATAAAACTAGACGGTATGAATAGTAATAGAGACTTTTTGAAATTTTATAAAAATTTTATTTCAAAATGGACATCATTTTTGGGTTTAGAATATAAAAATTCTCTTAGGGTCATTTATTTTTTATTTTTCAAAAACATTCATTTTTAGATGAATATTGAAAAAACACTGAGTTATAGTTTAAAAATTAATTTTTATTTAAATAATTATTTATTTTATTGAAATTTAATTAAGGTACAAATAGAAAAATATTACCTATATATGTTCAATGTAATTCACTGGGAGTTAGTTTAGAATAAATTTCGATATATAAAAATTTTATTGAACTTTTCACCGTCTTTAACCCACCTCGTAGGAGAAATTTAAAATTCACACAAAACATAATTGTACCGCTATTGTGAGTGTAATTTAGAAAAACATAGAGACATGGTTAATATGAAGGAGTAAAATGAGGTTGAATAAGATAAAAATAATTTGGGTGAATAGTAACTGTTTACTATTATTTACCACAGTTTAATGTAAATTGGGTAATTATGGGTAAAAATGATATTAATATTACCCTAACACATGTTATAATTCTATAAGACATGTGAATCTCGGCCAAAAACAACATTAGGAAAAAAAATTCATTTAGGTACACTTGGATTTGATTAGGTCATTTATTATTATTTAATACAAAGAAGAGTTAAAAGAGTTAAAATCAATGTTTAATAACTAAAACATTTTTAATATAAGGTTATAAAAAAGATGAATTCGATTATAAATATTCATTAGAATGGTAAAATTATTTCCTACATAATCGTATTTTATTTATAATTTTTATACATTAAATAATTTAATTTATTTATAACACAATGATGATGCAGTAATTACATTATTAGCGAAATATTAAAATAATTGATATTATAAATATCAAAATAAATATAATACTTTTTAATAACTCCTCTAATTTTCAAGGTTAATATGACATATTAATATTGTTTATATAAATTTTATTCTATGTAATAATGTTGTTATGAAATTATCAAAAACAAAATATCCAATAGTGTCAAAATTGACATAAAAGAGTTTTTAAAACAAATATTATATTACTAATTGATATTATATTACTAAAAATATAACACTCTTCCAAATGACTTATATTATTATAGGTTATATATACAATGATGTTATTATAAATATGGTACAACCATATTCAGTATTCTATCCATCCATTGAATGACATGTCACCATACGGGTGTACGTACGACTTACCGTCTCTACGTTGTGGTGTAATTATTATTCAAAACATTATTATTTAGATGGGTATAATAATGATTTTTAAATCATGTAAATAATAAATGTAACATAATAATTATTCTGTATATATGATATTCCATCCAATTATATATTATTTTAATATCAAAATAATGATATTGTCGCTCGTGCGTACGTACAGACTACCATATACATGAACGTGATGAGATTCATTCCCCATCATATCCATTAAAGTCTCATTCTCATTTTATGATTAAAAATAATGTTTAAGGACTTTATATAATTCTACATAAGTATAATATACATCCAATCCATAACAAATATGGCTCACATGACAATGAATATAAAGAAAAATGAATCTGTTAAAACCCGAAACAATGATAATACTAAGATATTATTAACAAATCAATGTTACAAGATAATATATGATATCATATTAATGTATATGATTCTTGTATAATTTATTAACAATTATTTCACCATTATACAGGAGTTTAACCTAACCTCATTAAAGGAAAAGTACAAGATAAGGGTTTATTTCACAATCGCTTCATTATCTGAGGTTGTTTATATGTAATTATCTAATGGGACCTCTTTATCATCCACATCCATGTTTCTTAAAAATTTATTTCAAAACCTTTTTACTATTTTATAGACTATGGGTTAAATTCAATTATACCATTGTTGAATTTTTATTAGATGTATATAAATTAATCTTTTCGTCATTTTCCAAATAAGGTCCTTTTTATCCTTTTTGAAAAAATTAAGGTAAGAATTTCTTTTTAAACTTATACGGCGGGTGCAACTATTTTCTACCATTATAAACTCATCAAATCATCCCTTACAAGCTTATAAGAATATTTTAAAAGTAAATGTTTTATTTTATTATTATGTGACTCTTAAATTATTTCAAAATAGAAAGAGATATATCTCTAAAAAGGGTTTTGATTTTATCTATGTCAACATCCTTTGATGAATTTTAAGTTTATTTGAAGTTGATTTCTTATGATACAAAACTTCCATATTGTATTGAAGGATTTATAATATGTTTGACTATAGATGTGCTATTTTTATACCATTCATGGTTTATGGTTTATTATTCACATTTCGTATACTAGTTTTAATACGGATGTTTATTATATGTTTAATACTTTTCATATGAGGAATGTATTAGACTTAGTAAGTGATAGTTGGTGCCAACTATAGCTCCCCAATCCATCGGTAGGTCTCATGAGATAAATAGACGTGGAATTGGTCGTGGACCTTTCCCTATTTGATTTATGGTTTTTCTTGAGTCCTTAGTCATTTTTTGATGTCTTGGACGAGGCCTTCAAAAATATTTTCAGAATGTCTGACATTATACATTCCCACATTATGGAAATAATATTGATGGTTCATGTGGTCATTTGACTTGTATAATACCCATGATTATGTTTTATTATGGCATTATTTACTCAGTTCATATTCATTCCCTAAAGGTATTCATGTTTATTATTAGTAAAGGCATGTTGTTTCAATTATGTACCATGCTTATTATTTATGAAATTTTCCGCTGTATTACTTATGCTTACAGAGCATTTGAGATCACCCCTTTCTTATGTTTCATTTTCCCAGGATATGAAGAAGTTAGTTACGAGTGACCAGTAGGAATAATATAGGAGTCTTGGATTTTTATAATGAAATATATTTGTGTTGTATTTCTTTTCAAGTTGTAAAGTTAAACTTATGTATCAATATTGTTTCCAATAATACTAAATAGATTTGTCTATCAAGACATTATTTCTTTATGATCATGAAAATGTTATGTAATAAAGCACCGACTCTAGGTAACTGGGGTCGGGGCGTTACAGTTGGTATCAGAAGGCGTTTAGTAAAAACCTTGGAAACTATATTTAGATAAACTCTGATTAGAGCACATTGACCTAATATGGAATTTGAGTATTTGTATATAAGAACATCCTAAAATTTTGGTATTGTAGAAACATTGTGAGTTTTCCGAGAAATACATCCATGTCTGGATACGAGCAGGTAGAGGAAGCTCTGGCATAGATGTACCTAGGGGTAAAACATGAAAACACCGCTATGAGCTAGACTCGAACAAGAATTGGTGCACAACAATGGTCCTTGTTCACTCTTGGTTACAATACCTCTGGGGGATATTCTGAGGATAATTCTCATTTTATTTACAAACAATTATGAAGGGTTTATGAGTATATACTTCCTCTATGAAATCATTTTTATGATGATGTATTATATCCCTAAACACTTCAATTTATGTTATGTATTTTATAAGTTTGGATTTATGTGTTGTGATTCATAAACTAATATACTGTATTCCATTTTTTATAAATGACACCTAGTGGAAGAAATGGAAACCATATCAATACACGCACTCCATGTAGGGATTTCCCTCCTTCTAAGGAAAATTATAGTAGAGATGGTTATGCAACTGGTGCTGATCATCTAATCACCATACTAGGACAACTCACTCAGGTTATGAATAATAACCTTACCCGTTTGGAGCGCCTTGATCCATAGCGTGGAGGATCAATTTTAGATAGCTTCATGAAGAAACAACTATCAACATTCAATGTGATTACAAGTACAATAGTAGCTGAGAAATGGATAAATTCATAAGAGAATATATTTCATGCCTTGGGGAGTAGTGAAATGGAAAAAGATATCAGGGTCGTTTACCGCCTCATTGGAGATGCTGATCAATGGTGGTCGTTGATTCAAAACACGAAGGTAGATGATGCAGTATCAAATATGGAATGGAGGGAGTTCAAAGATCTTTTTTTGGAAAAATACATTCCTCTTGACCAATGAGAAGATATGGAAAAGAAATTTTTGAGTCTGAGACAAAAGGAATATGTGAATGTGGCAATGTATGAGGCTAACTTTACATGGTTATAAAGGTATGCTTCATATTATATATGTAACCCAAGAAGTGAGATTGATCATTTCTTTGATGGGTTAAACCCATTTCCCATCGAGCACTGGTCTCAAAATCCTTCTCGCCATAAGAAGATATTTTCTCGTGTGCTATCAAGATAGAAAAATAATTTCTAAGTCTTATAAATTTAAATCAAAGTAAGAGAAGAAGAGATCTCCTGAACACTCTGGGAAAAGAAATAATGAAACAAGGAATAAGGGAAGAATTGAATTTCCACCTTGGGATAATTTCATATTGTATCACCCTAGTTCCTGTCTAAAAGGAAAAGGAGTATTCTACAAGTCTCGACAGAAAGGCCATCTAGCTGGTGATTGTAATGGATAGAAAGAGGCTACCAATGTTCAATGCTACAATTGCATGGAGATGGGACATTATGAAAATTAATTTCCTAAGCGTTAGAGAAACATACCTCAGAAAATTCTTAGGGTCCAAGTCCAAGCATATGCAATCACTAATGCTGAGGGAGATTCCTCGAAAGACATAGTCGCAGGTAGTTTAATGGTTTCCTCAAGTTTATCAAATGATTTATTTGATTTTGGATCATCTAATTCTTTTATATCTTCCCATATTTCTATGAAAATTAGATATTTCCAATTCGATTTAACAAGGGATTTTTCAGTCAAAACTCTTAAGGGAAGTATCATTGCAGCAATGTTTTGTGAAATAGTCCCCATTAGAGCACATAAATGTTCTTTATCTGCGGATCTCATCATCATACCTATGATTGAATTTGATATAATCCTCGTTATGGGTTTAATTTTGGACCATGATGCAAAAATTATTGTAAGAAGATGGATGTTACTATTTATGATGATGATGATATGGAACACCTTATCTTTAGTGTGGAATCATCACCCCCTAATTCTTACCTAGATCCACCCCCAATAGCTCAAAAAAATTAAATTATGGCGGAGGAAAAGAATGAAATAACTATGGGTGGGGAAAGGAATGTTCAAATAGATGATGTATCTACTGTGAGATAATATGTTGATGTGTTTCCGGAAGATTTACCTAGACATCCTCTTGAACAAGAAATTGATTTTTCCATTGATTTAATTCATAGTTCATGGCCTATATCGAAGACCCCTTATAGAATGGCCACTGTGGAATTAGTTGAAATAAATAAAAAACTTGAGTAATTTAGTAATAAGGGATTTATTCTCCCTAGTGTTTCTCTATGAGGATCCCATGACCTTTTTGTTATGAAGAAAAATTGATATACGAGGTTATGTATCGACTACATGGAAATCATTGCCATAAATATAAAACAGGTATCCCCTACATCACATTGATGATTTATATGATCAACTACATGGATCTCAATAATTGTCAATGATTGAACTTCAACCTGGATACCATCAGTTGTGTGTGAATAAGGAAGACATTCTGAAGACAAAATTTCAAACTAGGTACAGGAATTACGAGTTTACAGTAATTCCTTTTTGATTGACTAATACACCCTTTGTATTAATGGATCTAATGAATAGAGTTTTTAAGAAATATCTCGATGATTTTTTGGTGGTATTTATTGATTATATCTTGGTATTCTCAAAGATCTATGAGGATCATTAAAATCATGTGCACATTATCCTGAAAACTCTTATAAGACATTAATTATATGTTATGTTTAGTAAGTGTGAATTCTCGATTCCGTAGATTTCTTTTATTGGCTATATTGTCTCTAAGGATTGAATCACTTTTTATCCTTATAATATAAGGGAAATCCACGAATGGCCTGCACCAATGTGTATAACTAAGGTACGCAATTTTATTGGTTTAGCAGGTAATTATCGACATTTCGTCCATAACTTTCCCTGATTGGCTAACCCATTAACGAAGCTCACACATAATGCGGTTAAATTTGTTTGGACAAAAGAATGTGAAGAATGTTTTGAAGAACTAAATATGAGATTAGTCAATTCTCTAATATTGGCTCCACCATCGGGGAATGATGTGTTCATTATTTATAGTGATGCATCGAAGAAAGGACTTGGTTGTGTCCTTATGAATAATGATAGAGTTATTGCCTATGCATCACGACAGCTACAAATTCATGATCAAAACTAGCCTATTCATTATCTTTAGTTAGCTATTGTAATCATTGCTTTGATGATATGGAGGCATTATCTCTATGGTGAAGAATGTAATATTTATACTGATCACAAGATTTTGAAGTGTATTTTCTCACAGAAAGAACTCAACATGGGGAAAAGGAGACGGCTTGAACTACTCAAGGATTATAATTGTACAATACAATACCACCCGAAGAAGGAAAATCAGGTGGCAAATGCATTGAGGGGAAAATATCTTGGATTTTTGAGCATCATGAGAATTGAAAGGGATCCTATTTTCATGGATCTAGTGAAGATGGATATGGGAATTAGCAAGGAAGGTGAAACATCGATACTTTTTCAAATGGTTGCCAAACCATATTTATGAGAAAATAAAAAGAGTTCTTAGAACAGTGATGATGAGTTTAAAAGAAGATTATAGCTGTGAATGATGGGATATTGAGAGACATTGTGTATGAAGAAAGAATTTTGAAATTTTGGAAGAGACTTTGTGTTCCCGATATACCTAATCTAAAAATGTAATTGTTAGATGATGCTCATAGTTCAAATTTTTTAATACACCCCAAGAGCACCAAATTGTACAGATATTTGAAGGAACATTTTTGGTGGGAAAACATGAAGAGTGAGAATGATGATTTTGTATCAAGATGTATTGTTTGTCAACAAGTGAAAGCTGGAAGGAAACAACCTAGAAGAGTCATGCAACCTCTTCCCGTACTAGAGTGGAAATGTGATAATATTATGATAGTGTTTATCACGGGACTACCAGAGACTCCTAGAAAGAACAATGCAATATAGGTCATTGTTGATCGTCTTATCAAGGCATCACATTTTCATAATATAATAGAGGATCTACTACTTGAACATCTAGTAAGACTATATATTAATGAAGTTGTGAGACATCATGGAGTACCCTTATCGATTGTTTCTAATCATGATCCATGTTTTACTTCAATATTCTGGAAGAGTATTCAGAAGGCCTAGGATACTGAAAATTGTTTGAGAGCCTCCTACCACCCCCAAACAGATGGACAATCAGAACAGACAATTCAAACCATAGAATACATGTCGAGATCATGATCACATGACTTTCATGGTATGTGGGATCAATATTTACCTCTGGTGAAATTTTCCTATAATAATAGCTTCCATTCTAGTATTTAGATGACACCATATGAAGCATTATATGGAATGTGTTGTCGCACACCAACCTGTGGGGATGACGTTGGTGAGAGAAAACTCGTAGGCCCAGAACTGGTGGAGGAAATGATGGAATAGGTGAAGGTAATACAAAACCACATCAAATTAGATCAATGTAGGCATAAGATCTATGTCGATAACTGAAGGAAGGATTTGGAATTTCAGGTAGGAGATCATGTTTTCTAGAAGGCTTCTCCATGGAAGGGAGTTATACGTTTCAGTATGAAGGGTAAATTGCTTCCCAGGTACATTGGACCATTCAAAATTCTAGAAAGAATTGAGGATATAGCTTACTGTTTGGCAATACCGACAAGTTTCTACTAAGTTCATAATGCGTTCCACCTCTCACTATTGAGAAAATACAATCCTGACCCAATGCATGTACTCACATATGAGGAATTAGAACTGGAACAAGATATGTCATATTGCAAAGATCCAGACAGGAATCTTGATACAAGAGAACAAGTGCTGAGAAACCGGATGACTCGTCCAGTAAATGTTCTATGGAGAAATCATAAGATGGAAGAGGCAACACAGGAACCCGAGGAACATATGATGAAGAACCACCTGAGACTTTTTATGTAATTATATTATAGAAATTTCAAGGACAAAATTACATGAAGCATGAGAGATTGTAACACCACAAGCTTCAATGGTACGCTTCTCTTTGAATAAAATAGTAGGTTGTGTTGTACGCAACATCAAGTTCTAACAAACACCACAACCAATCAAACTAGTCGTTATAAATAGTAATACCCACTTTTTGAAATTTTATAAATTTTGTCTTTCATGATGGACTTTATTTTTGGATTTAGAATATTGAAATTATATTAGGGTAAATTTTTGGTATTTTTCTAAAAACATTCAATTTTTTATGAATAACGATAAAACAATGAGTTATAGTTTAAAACAAAATTTTTATTTAAATAATTATTTATTTAATTTAAGTTCAATTAAGTTCAAAAAAGAAACATAATACTTATATAAGTTCAATGTAATTCATTGTGAGTTATTTTAGAATAATTTTAGATATATAAAAATTTAATGGAACTTTTCACCGTCTTTTACCCACCTCCTAGGAGAATTTAAAAATTCACATAAAAACTAATTTTACCACTTCTGTGACTTGAATATTAAAAATCCGAGAGACACGGTTAATATCAAAGTGTAAAATGTGGTTCTATAAGATACAAATAATTTTTGATGAATATTAACTTTTTACTATTATTTACCACGGTTAAATGTAAATAGGGTAATTAAGGGTAAAAATGATATTAATATTCCCATATAACATGTCTTAATTATATTGGACAAGTAAATATCGACCAAAAATAACCTTAGGAATAAAATATTATCATTTAGGTCTAATAGGATTAGATTAAGACATTTATTATTATTTAATTCAAAGAAGAGTTAAAAGAGTTAAAATCAATGTTTAATAACTAAACCATTTTTAATATACGGTTATACATAAGATAAATTATATTATAAAAATACATTATAAATATAAAATGACTTCCAACATAATGGTATTTTATTTATAATTTTTATACATTACATAATTTAATATATTTATGACACAATGATGATGCAGTAATTACCTTATTAGTGAAATATTAAAATAATTGATATTATAAATATCAAAGTAAATGTAATTTGAGACATTTTGTGAATTACACTAATTTTCTATGTTAATATGACATATTAATATTGGTTATATAAATTTTATTCTATGTAATAATGTTGTTATGAAATTATCAAAAACAAAATATCCAATAGTGTCAAAATTAACAAAAAAGAGTTTTTAAAACAAATATTATATTATTAATTGATATTCTATTCTTAAAAATCAATGGATTTGAAAAAGTACTTATATCATTATAGTTGAATCATTAATGATCCAAATTCGGTCTCTTGGATGTATATAGTATTTTTATTAACTATATAATATAAAAATAGAAAGAGACATTGAAACTGTCAAACTATTTATCTAAGAGTTAAATATAAATGATAAGGTTAATATAGTGACACAAACCTATCTAAAATCTATTGGTTTAAATGATTTAGACCCATCCCCACCTTAAAAATTAATGAATCATTTTTCTATCCATTATAAACTGAATATGAATTTATTATAATATAATATTTCATGAATTTCCAAAGGTGCCCCTCACCTCTCTAATAAAAGGGAACTCCCCCTTCTCATTAATTTACACCTTCAAAGCCTTTTGTATCAAACAAACCCTGCCAAAATATTCTCTAAACTTCCATAAATTCGACCTAGAGGCCTTATTTGGATCCGAAAGCCATTCCAAGGATCCCTTTTGAACAAATCAATAGGAAGAACCCGATTAAGTGGTAATGTTTTCACCACCCTCTTTCAAGTTCATTTCTTCTTCAACTTATTATTTCATTGTTATTACCATTATAAAATAATAAATCCAGTATCTTATATATAATGTGATGTTATTATAAATATGTTACAACCATATTCAGTATTCTATCCATCCTTTGAATGACATGTCACCATACGTGCGTATGTACGACTTACCATCTCCACGTCGTGGTGTAGTTGTTATTCAAAACATTATTATCTGGATGGGTGAAATATGGATGTGTTACTCAAGTAGATAATAAATATGAAATGATAATTATTCATTATATAGGATATAAAATCAAATTATATATTATATTAATATCAAAATAATGATATTGTCGCTCGTGCGTACGTACAGACTACCGTCTCCATGAACGAGATGACATTCATTCCCCATAGTATTCATTCAAGTATAATTATCATATGATAATTAAAAATATGGTTTAAGGACTTGATATCATTATTAATGTTAATAATATACATCCCATCCATAATAAATATGGATCACATAGTAACGAATATAATGAAAAAAGAATCTGTTAACACCCGAAATGATGATAATACTAAGATATTATTAACCAATCAATGTTAAAAGATTATATAAGTTATCATATTAATGTGTATGATTATTATATAATTTAGTAATAATTATTTAACCATTATACAGGAGGTTAAACTACACTCAACAAAAGAAAAAGTACAACGTAAGGGTTTATTTCACAATCTCTTCATTATCTGAGGTTGTTTATACGTAATTATCTACTATGATCTCTATATCATCCACCTCCATGTTTCTTAAAAATGTATTTAAAAAAATTATTAATATTTTATAGACTATGGTTTAAATTCATTTATACCCTTTTTGAATATTTATATGATGTTTATAAAGGAATCATTTCGTCATTTACCAAACAAGGTCCTTTTTATCCTTTTCGACAAAATTATGGTCAGAATGTCCTTTTTAACGTATACAGCGGGTGCGACTATTTTCTACCATTATAATCTAGTCAAATCATCCCTTACAAGATTATAAGAATATTTTCAAATTAAATGTTTTATTTTATAATTATGTGACTCTGAAATGATTTCAAAATAGAATGAGATATTTCTCTAAAAGGGGTTTTGATTTTATCTATGTCAACATCCTTTGATGGATTTTATGTTTATTTGTAGTTGATTTATTATGATACAAAACTTCCATATTGTATTGAAGGTTTTGTGATATGTTTGACTATGGATGTTCTATTTTTATACCATTCATGATTTATGGTTAATGTATGGACATTTTGTATGATAGTTTTAATCTGAATGTTTATGACATTTCTAAACCGTTTCATTTGAGGAATGTATTGGACTTAGTATGTAACGGCTGGAGCCCGTCTAGCTCCTCGATGCATCGCTAAGTTTCATGAGACAAATAGATGTGGAATTGGCTGAGGCCCTTTCCCAATTTGATATATGGTTTTGGTCGAGGACTTAATCATTTTTAGACGTATTGGCCGAGGCCTTGACAAAATGTTTCAAAATGTCCAGAATCATACATTCCCTCATTATGGAAATAATATTGATGGTTTATGTGGTCATTAGACTAGTAGAATACCCATGATTAGGTTTTATTATGGAATTATTTCCTCATCTCATATTCTTTCCATAAAAGTATTCATGTTTATTATTGGTAAGGTCATGTGGTTTCAATTGTTTACCATGCTTATTATTTATGTCATTTTCTTCTTTATTACATACCCTTACAAAGCATTTGATCTCACCCCGTTCATATGTTCCATTTTCCCTGGATATGAAGAAGTAAGTTATGAGTGACCAGTAGAAATAATCTAGGAGTATAGGATGTTTCTAATGAAATGTATTTGTTTTGTATTTCTTTTCATGTTGTAAAGTTAAACTTATGTATGAATCTTGTTTCTAATAATACTAAATCGATCAGTCTTTCGAGACATGATTTCCTTATGATCATGACAATGTTATGTAATAATGATCTGACTCTGGGTAATTGGGATTGGGGCGTTACAACATATATGTTTCATTTACATAATTTCATTCAATTCAATAAGGAAATGAAAACATTGTTCATGCGTACGTACGACCTACCGTCTCAACGAACGGTTTCTTTCATTCCATTTACCGATATATCATATATATTTATATAATGAATATATAATATATATGATTCATGTTTTAATTTCTGGAATTAATTGAATCAGGATATGAGTAATAATATCAAGAATAACAAATAGAAACACGTATGATAAATAAAATGTTTTTACCCAAAACAATATTTAACATGGAATTTACAAAGGAACATATAATATAAAGTAATAAGTGAACCATATATGATATCATAACAATTAATATTATTATGTAATAATTAAATGACTTTATTTAAATCATTATACAGGAGGTTCGGATATATACGTAGCATATCGGACATAAGGTAAGAGATACCTTTTCCAATCTGGTTTTTATCTGGGATTGTTTATTCATAAGTATTTACTGGGGTAATATTGATCATACATGTCATTATTTTATAGAAATAGTTTCATGTATGTTTAATGTCCTTTTACCTATTTTTTAATTTCACTACATGTTATGTAAGGATTATTTTTTTACCATACGAGGTACATTTTTACTTTTCTTGAAAAAGTAAAAGAAGAATGTGTTTTTATCTTATATGATGTGAATGGGTTTTTATGGTTTTATATAGACTTATATAAATGATACTTCCTCTACATAATTTCATGATTATTTCCAAAAAATACTCTCCTCTTAAAATTTCATGGCATTTTGAGGAAGTAAATTTATTTTGATGAAGAAATGATATTTTCCTCATGAATTCATTTCAAGTGTTTTATCAAAACTATTTTCCAACTAAGATGAAATTATATAGTATGTTTATGTTTCAAGTATAATATCTATATTTTTTACATGTTTTTACTTTTGTTATGATGAAATTATATCCATTTTTTTATCTGGATTATATTATTATGGGATAATGTTTATGAAACCCATTTTACTCATTCGGTTATTATGAATGATGTATATTTATTTTGTGGCACAAGAAAGAATGATTTAATTATAAGATATGTGGGACCTTTAACTCCCTCCAATTAATTGGATAAAGATTTATATCTCATTTGATAGAATGGATGGAATGGTAAGTTAATCTGGTTCTGTGATATAGGACTGTAACGAGGAGTGAACTCGATTCAGAAAGGGACTTTGTCCACCAAGATTGTCTTGGCAGCAATTCCTTGGCTACTATGGAAATCATATCATGTGATTAATGGTTTTCTACATTTACATGTTTTATTCCCTTGCTATTTTATCATTATTGATGTTCAATTATGATCTATTCCTTACGTACTACCATGTTTTATTTCATTTCTCAAGATTTTGATGTTTATACATTATGTTCATGTTTTTAAGTTCAAATTTATATGGATTGTTTTATTTTCTCCTTTCATACCCTTACTGAGAATTTGAGTTCGGGATTTATATGTTTTCTTTTTCCAAGGATATAAATAATGGATTTTGGTAAGCAAATAAAATCAGAAGATCTTTATGGGATATGTTGAGGATCTTCACCATGATTAGATGATTATGTTCCAAGATTTGAAATAAACTAAAAAATTATGGTCCTTGAGTGTTGGTTTATGATATTTATTAAGTATTATGAAAAACTAATGTATTTTACATATACGTAAAGTATGGGTCTCTATAATACTGGAAAACGAGGCTGCTAGCAGGATTGATGAGTGTAAGCAGGTGTATGTGCATGATTACCAGTTGTCAACACATTGGGTTGGCGAGATTCATCGTATGTAGTCAGACGAGCCTGAAGACTTGATGATGATTTATAAAATGGTGTATGTTCATGTCTATAGTACTCCACCGGAAATTCCTGGTGGGAATGGTGTGTTTCTGCTAGATGAGTCTATTGGAAAGAAGAATTAAAATGGATGGGTGTGTGTCCACGCTCGTTGCATTCCACCATGTTAGGTTGGTGGACTTCTCCGGAAATAACAGAGATAAGAACCTACAACAATTGACTGGTCGTCACATCTGGTGGTTCATCTTGCCTGGTAATATTTGAGGAACCCAAGACGAACACCGGGAGAAGACAACTTTATCATGTTGAGGGCACACTACCGCACGAGTATGACTGTTATTGTTGGTTGGAGATCTCGGGAAGGACTTATGTCTCCTTGAATTAAGGCCTTTAGTGACATTCTCATTCACCTCAACATAATATGGGAAGGACTAGTGATTTCTTTCCAGGGATAACAACCCAAAATGGTTGGAGATGGTGGTTGGAACCACCTACTTCTTGATCTATGGTCGTCACTGTCCAGACAACCAGGGTGAATTATTGTCTAGGAGGTCTTGTTGAGCGGCCTCCAGAGTCAGAATGGTACCAAGTTGATGGTATTCCTTAACTAGTGTATTTGATACCCAGCGTTGAAGATGTTGAGTAGGTGATGTTGTTCTTAGAGCGGACGAATATCCAACAGGAGTAGTTGCAGAGATATTCACAGTAAAGGCATTCACAGGTGTGAATTTAAGAGAAGCCATTTCTTTATCACAGAAGATCATGGAAAAGAGCTAATGATTGATATAACAGAAATAATTAATATATGTTCTGCTACTACATCTTTTGGATGAACACATATGTTTTTGATTATTTTGTTGGACCTATCATTGAGTTTAAATAGGGTCCTAACAAATAAGTAAAACAACATTTTATCTTTGTTAAAGATTCACAGCGGGTTCACCATTTTTTGTTACCTCTGGAAAAGGGGATGACATTATTGGTTTATGGTCAAAACATTCCAATCAGGTTCTAATGAGTATGTTTGTAGAACCAAACTAATCCAATGATTCTATATCCATTCAGACATACTTTCCAAAGGTAGGTGCTCATTATTTGTGAACAAATGAGGCTTAAGAATTTGCATTGGTCAAGAGGATGGGAGGTCAGACTTATCACACCTTCTTTGAGGGAATTATTGTCTTCTTCGGGACTCTCTTTATAGATTTATGTTTTGTTCATGAATCTTTATTACATTACCAAGTATAAAAATGAGCTTTCCTTTAGATAGTACAATCAATGATTAATATGTATAAGATTTAGAGAATCTTTTATATGTATTCGGGGTTCTTCATCGATAGAGAATCATCTGTATTTGTTATATATTCTTAGTCAATGGTATCCTTAAACACATTATATAAAAATATTTGGGTCATTATGATAACCATACTGGTTTAAAGCCACTATGCGGGGTAGTTGAAGTTTATTGTAATTCATAAGGACATATATTATTTCAGAGTTGGGATCATACCCACAGATGGGATACCTACATATCCATGTTTAGAAAAGTAATCATAACTCATGTAGTTCTAGTGTTTATTCATGGTTGATGGCTCACAGAAAAATGTAATAATTACTTTTACACTCGAAGATCACATGAGTAATGCTTGGTGTGAGAAACAAGAGGTATTGTAAAAACCTGACAATTGTTCCATGAAATATGATATCATAAGAAATAATGTGGGGCTTATGTATGTATGACTTCCCAGATAGATGAAGATTGAGATTTTCATCAGGGAAGAAACACTCGAAAAAGGTCCATACCGATATATGTGCTTTATGGAGAGTTGGATACTTAACATAGGTCTTATTCCTGAGAAGGATGCCCAAATTTGAGGGGAATTATTATTGGGTTTTACACATGAGAAGGAATCCCAAGTCAAAACTAAATTAAAACTGGTTAAGTTAAATTATGACTGGGGCTTATTCCTAAGAAGGCGGGCCAGGTTAAAGGATCTTGAGAACTAGGGCTTACTCTTAAAGAGGATTTCTGGGTAAAGGGAACATGAAGACTGGGGACTAATCCTAAAAAGAAACCCAATTTAGGAGACTTGGAACTTTGGGCTTACTCCTATGGAGGATGCCCAAAATTAAATAGGCTTATTATTGGGGAATATTCCTGAGAAGGAGGCCCAAATTGGGGGAGCTGGTGTTTACTCCTAAGGAGGATGACCATATTTGGGAATTATGATTGGGGATTACACCTGAAAAGAAGGGCCAGGTTAAAGGATCTTCTCATCTTAAAGGATGAGGTTGAATGAATGAAATTTATCACCATACTGACTTGAAGATATTTAAATCACTAGGTTATGAGAGATGTTCCACAGAATCCATTTCAGCTAAGGAATCCAACAAAGGAACCATGTCATAAATGACTTTCAAAAGGGTTTTGAAGGCCAAATATTGATGTGGAGTGGAGGATTTGAAGAAAAGAAATGAATGGACAAGAGGAGCACCAATAATAAGGTAGGAGTTCAGGTCTTGTTGGGGAACCTAGGTACTGGTCACACATGTATACCTGTGTGACACATTTGTACTTGTGCGCTAGTCAACCCATAGGGTAATACTTGGGAAAGAATTGGCACAAACCCTTAGTATTACCTATATAGGATTTTAAATGAGGGGAGCACAGGTTCTGTTAAAGGGATATGGTGGTGCACAAGTTTCTCCATTTCCCTGAAGGGTTAGAAACTTAGGCGCATAGGTGTTGATAAATTTCAACACTTAGGCCTTGTTCCCCTTTATTAGATCTTTTTTTCTAGGTAATAAATTAAATTATAATTGTTAGTAATACTTATAGAAGATATTAGGGCACCGAGAGCTGAAATTTGAGTTTCTGGATTTTTTCTTCCTCGAAATGAGGGGCCCACAAGGGGTATTTATTGGCTACTAATGACCCTGGGTGAAAATCAAATGTGGAACAAAGGCCACTTGCACGCCAAATATGTGACGTGCAGGTACCCTACTCGACCGCCTTGAAGGGGGGGTATAGTGGAGGAGAGGATGGTTTTCATGATATTATAATCATTAAATTATTAATTATTCACATGAAAAGAAATAGTAAGTAATACATGAAAAATTAGAGTAATAAAATAATTTTATTTTAAAACAATTGTGCTTACATTAGTTGGACATCATCAATGACACCCTAAATCAATTATTTTGCATTCATCGTCATTTTTCATATTCATCAATTCATTAAAAAATTTATGTTTTTTTAGAGAAAACCAAAAACATCACCCTAACCATTATTCGACATGTATAATCCCAAAATGAAATCTATTTTTCAAAAATATGACTCTAAATATGATTTCATTAATATTTAAATAAAATAATAATTTTAATTAAAACCCAGTTTAAATACATTTATTTACCTATTAAAAAATATAGGTGCACCAATCATTCAATTGAATTTTACTTTCACACTATCATAGGAAATGTTACTATTCATTACGGTATATCACTATTGATAAGGGTGTGATAATATCTATACGGGTAGATTACTATACATGGAAAAAAAATATTTTTTCCCTATCGAACTCCAAGTAACATATTGATCGCAATGGTATCTGATAGATTATCGAAATAGAAATCACATAAGTGACCAACATAGGTTTAAAGGTAAAATAGAACATAATAGTTAATTATGATGTTATTTCATTTGATTTAATGTCATATATATAATAATGTAATTTCCACTAAAAAACATTGGGTCGTAGCATTCATCCCCGCTTATGAAATTTCTACTTCAAGATTTTTTATTACATTATAAGCCATAATTAGGTGTGGGTACATTTCATTTTTCACCTCCTCAAGTTCCCATGTTGCCTCTTCATACCTAAGGTTCCTATAACAATTGGGTCTCGGTGATAGCGCAAACACCCCGCCATAACATGGACGTCGGTTCCTGACCTCCTAGGTACCAACAGTTCCCCCACAAACATGTGGTCCCCACCCAAGGGTCCACCCACATGCCTGAATGGTTCATCTGACAAATGACAACCCCCACATGCCAATATGTGTAAGTCGGATATTCAAATTCAAAAAAAATAAGTGACATACTTATGTTTAAAGATAAAATAGATCATATTAGTTCATTATAATGTGGTTCCATGTGATATTCTGACATATTTATAATAATGTAATTTCAGTTGAAATAACGTTGGTCGTTACATTCTTCCCCCCTTAGGAAATATCTCTTTCTAAATATATTTATACATTCTAGGCTATAAACAACAGTGGGTACTTTTCATTCATCACCTCCCCAAGATCCAATTTTTTTTCTTCATACCGAAGGTTCCTATAACAACGTGGTCTTGGTGATAACATAGACACCCCACCATACATTAAATGACATTGTCCCAATTCTCTGGTGTTCCGCCTCTTTTCCCATAATGGGATTCTTATGGTTCCATTTAGATGGTTGAGGGGAAACTGTTATTGTAAGAGAATTTAAACAGTGGAATATTTTGGTCCCTTCCTCCTTTGAATAATATATAACATGATCTCAAAATGTCTTCAGTGTCTGAATAGTTTTCTCGGATTGACCATTAGTTTGAGGACAATTTTCCGTAATATCGATCAGTGTAGTGCATCGATCATGTCGAAGTCTTTTTCAAAACATCAAGGCGAATCTTGGATCACAATCAGATGAAATTGATAGTTGTACTCCATACATCCATACCACTTATTTTATTTAAATATGTTCAAGTTGATTCAATGGGATGCCCTTTTGAATTGATATAGAGTGTGTTGTCTTTGTAAGACGGTCTAAAATGGCCCATATAGCATGGTTTCCTCAAGATGTACATGGATGTACAATGAAAAAGTATATGGTAATGTTCCTCTACATACATGTTGGTTTGGGTTGTGGTTTCATCATCCTATTAGATAGTTTCCTCTAAACCTTTACTTTTTGACATACCATGCACATTTAAGTATATTAAAAAATCACCATTTTTATACTGACCCTCCAATGGTTATCTCGGGGATCTCGATACAACATTGTGCTCCATGGGTTCATAGATTAGGTTGATCTTTGTGTGCCATTCATAAGCTCCTTCTTTATCTCTGATCATATGGTACACATAATCATGAACCAAATCTTACATCTCCTTCCCCATTAATTTTTAAATTGGAGGATTTCCCATTTCGGATTGCTTCCACCATTTTCTGAATTTCCACATCTTTCTATTGAGAATCATTTATTCTCTCCATGATAGATAGTTGAGCATTAATTTTTTATAGGATTGATGATGTTCTTAGATTAATTATTCACAATACGATCATTTTCAAATCTATTAAGATCAAATGATTTTCAATTATCATCATTGATAAAGAAACATGATCCTTTCTACTTAGAGTTGTTTCCACCTTGTTTACCTTAACAGGAGGCTAATGGATTGAGATGTCATAATCCATAACAAGTTTAGTCCATCATCGTCGGTGCATATGAATCGCTTTTAGTGTGAATATATATTTTAGACACTAGTGTTCTGTATATATCTCTCAATTATCCCCATAGAGAAAATTCCACGAGATTTTCCTCAGAATGATCACAACCACCAACTCCAGATAATTTGTTGGATAGTTTTTCACATAAAATTTCATATTCTTTGAGAAGAAGTCTATAAATATATCATTTTTCATTAGCACAAAACCAAATACATTTTTTGAATCATCATTGTACACCACAAAGAGTTTTCCACTTGTTGGGAGTGGTAGTACTGGCCCAGTATTAAGCCTCTTCTTCAACTTTGTGAAATAGTATTAACATTCCAGAGTCCAGACAAACTTTACTCCCTTCTATGTCAGATACGTCACTGGGTTTGAAAATAATTAAACATTTTTCACAAATCATATATAATACCCAACATCACCCAAAAATATGTGAATCTCTGCTATAAAAGTTGGCTTGGGACACTCTTCAATTACCTTTATCATAGAAGGGTCTATAGATAACCCTTTTGCCGGTGATAACATGAACCAATAATGATACATCCTCCATAAAGAAATCATATTTACTATAGTTTTCATACAACATATATCTTCACAATGTCATTAACACAATATTAATATGGTCATAAAGTACCTCTTTGTTATAGGAGTATATCGGAATATCATCAATAATGAATACCACAACTTTTTCATGGTAATTTCTATAGACAATATTATTTAAATCAATGAAACTTTCAAGAGAATTAGTGAGATTGAAGGTAATCACTATAAACTCATTGGTTCTATACATTTTTTGAAGGAAGGTCTTGGGAATATCTTCCTTCCTCGTATTTAACTGGTGATATCCTGACCGAATGTCCCATTAGATAAATAAACGCCCCCATGAAGATGCTAGAATGATTCCTCTATACAGGGATGGTGATAATTATTCTTTATCATGTTTTTTATCTCATGTTATTAAATTTAGAAGCACTTTGATCCAGAATACTTATTGGTGAAGAGGACTGGAACAACCAACATTGAAGCGCTCGGACTTATAAGACCCTTCTCCAGATTCACCTATAACAGCTTCTTCATATTTTATATATCTTCAGTGTAAATTTTGTAAGGTGTATTTCATATAAGTAGAGATCTAAGAATATATTCAATTGAGAACTCAATCACATGATCAAGAGGGAGACCAGCCAACTTTATAGGGAATACATCAGTATAATCCCTCCTGATGGGCATGTCTTCATGAAATATTGTCACCTTTTCCCCTATCATTTGGGATATATTTTCTTTCTCATTAGGCAGTAATATCCACACATGAGGAGATGATTCTAAATGAAATTAATATTCTTATTTATACTTTTAATAACTTGTATGATGATTAAGGATGTGAAGAGTGATCTCAATTTATAGATAGTTGATGTTGGTCTTGTATAAAGAAAGCCCATCCATGCCTAGAATTATGTCAAACTCCACTAAAGTAAGAATGAAGTGTTTTTGTGGGAGGTTTAGTGCACCTACATTAACCAGATAGGAGTTATAAACCATTGATGAAATAATATTCCCATTCTCTATTTTCACAGATAACTTTTCCTTTAAATATTGAGGTGGTGTTTGTATAGTTCTTATAAACTAGCATAATATGAAAAAATTCATAGAAGCATAATAAAATAGTATGTTCTATATTCATAAAATAACAACTACTGTATATGTCACCACATCATAGTTTGGATCCACCTCAGTAGTAGTGAGAGCATAAGCCCTTCCTCGTTACCTTGGATGTTGTTGTTTATTTCCCCAGATAACCCACATCTTAATAAAATTGTTTTCATAAAACTCATGCTAATTTCAGTTGTAACACTACACTACTAGATGTATAACTGATTATGAAACCCTTTTCTCTCGAATCATGCCTTCATAGGTACCCCAAACACCATGCTGATAAAACATAACAAATTCTACCCGAACTGCCTTTGTTATTTCCGGATGTCTTATCATTAATTATAACAAAATGGAATTATCTTATTTGTATATGTACATATACTTAATGCTATGTAGTTTTCAAAATATTCATTTATGAAGACCATTTCATCACTATGTTTGGGGGATATAAGTGTTTTTCAAATATTCCATCCTGAGAACATTCTGTTAAGAAAAGCTGTTTTAAGTGAAATTCCATAATTTTTTCCCAAATTCATGTGAACTATATCTTGTATTTTAAGCCCCCGTTGCCTTTATAAAAACATAATTTTTATTTTTGAAAATATTATTTGTCCAACTATGGTTTTATATAATTGATTCTCCTATTTTCTATTTAAACTGATCTATTGTATTTTCATTAAAATCACAAAAAAATGTTTTAATACTAACGATTATCAAATAAATTTCTTATATGTTGTCACTTCAGTTTTACATCAAATAAATTTTTATATACATATTTGACCTCATGATCATCCATGTAGGTTCTGACCCCTTTATTTCAAGAACACCTTCATGAAACTCCCATTGATTATGCTTTATATATTCATTGTGGTAACCAATTCTTTCCATGGATACCCTTATGTTTATGTATGGTTGATTATGTATGATTAATTATGTGGAATAAATATTCTTGAAAATATTGAAATGGGTGATCCAATATTTCTATCTAATGAATTGGATAATATTATTTCTCATGAGATGTGATGTAAAATGGGAATGGAAATTATCCTTGAAGGATACTACTATGGGGAAAATCATTTTCAGTTAGCCTTAACCCATACTACTATGGGAAACGAGATTGGAAGTTATACTTGACTAGTACTAGAGACGTTTTTTATGATTAATTACGTATGTTCATTCTTTTTATGTCATTATGTAATGCCTCATTACTCATATGCTAATGCTTTATCCTTATATTCATTCTCTTATAGAGATTTTTAGCTCATCCCTTTGTTCATGTGTTACCGAGGGTACCCTATGCAGGCATAAGGGATCAAAGGAAGTTAAGAACACATTAGGGAGATTAAATAATGATGTTTCTTAGCCCGATGTTTTATGTTTTATGTTCCTAGTCTTCCAATATGCTAGAAATAAATATACTTGTATTGTGCTCTGATGTTTTATTATGGTAAAAAACAGTTCACATTATTTGAAAAAGGCTAAGATCTCTTTATTTTCCCATAAACTATCATAAAAGCAAGATGTATATTCAGGTATAGATTGGGAATACCGAGTATGGTGTGTGTAAAACCAAGTAAGCCACCACCAACATTGTCTAAAACAATATCAAGACAATAAAAGTGTTTATTTTCATAAATTTGAAAAAACAATGCATATGTAATCAATAATCACATTATATATTTTTCAATATTTATGAACATAATATCATGGGACCCTAAGCACAATCAAACAAAAATACTTGCTTCCAACCACATTGGAATCTAAAATATTCTTAATGGATATCAAATTATAGAGTTCCATTATTAACATTCTCTATTTCAATTCATATATTAATATTTTATTTTTACCATTCTAGATATAAATTTTTATATGAATTCCATTATAATTGTTCATCATTTCATTAATTATATCATTAATTTATTTGTAATCTTAACCCCATTAATTAAATCAATGCTTAATTAATCATCCAAATCATATTAATTAATTACATAATTAATTATTTATATTTATCCCATTATTAAACTCATTAATAAATTAGTTATCAATATACTATTAACTATCTCAAAAATCAATTAATCATCAAAATTTCATTTCTAATTCAACATCATATGTATCCCATAAATTCCCTTAAAAAAATTCTCAATTAACTAATAAAAATCCACCATCCCAATAATCCGAAAACATGTTCTCAATTAATTATTAAAATCCCAATGTCATTATCATATAATTAATTAAACAATAAATTATTAATATTAAATAACCCAATATCCTAAAAATTTCAACAATTAATTAAATAAAATCAATAATTCAATTAACCCAAATGTTAATTTTTTTCAAAATTGATTATTTAAACTTATTAATTAAAAAGATTAAAAATAAATTGATAAAATTTTAATAGTTATTATATAATTACATATACAAAAATGAAAGAAATACTTTTTAATGTGAATTATTGACCACCTTCATCAATTTCTGGAAGAATGATCACCCAATATTAATCCCTAAAATTTGTGAAACATAATGATGTAGAACAATATCTCTACCAAAAACATTAAATCAAGACAAAAAAATCATTCCTCTAAGATATACATCATGTTACAAAATTAAATATCTAGATGCAAAAAAATAGATCTATATATAACCAAGAAAATGAATATTGTCCCATTCTTTAATGGAAGAAGAGATAAAGAAGAACGAGAATCTGTGTAGGACATGATTCATTTAATAAGAGAGGTGTAAATTTTTGGTTTAGTATTGAATTGTAATGAATGTAAGTAAGAATGGATTGAAATATTTTTTGAGGGCTCAAAAAATGGGAATGAAACATTATGGGCAAATTGGGGTCTATTTTGTATTAAGATTGTGGGTCAATAAATGTTGAAATAATATTTCATTTGAATTAAAATTTCATGCAATGTTTAATGGGAAGGGAACATTGTATCATATAATAGTGATAATTAACCAGGAACCCATAATAAGGGGATGCATGGATTATTCTTTTACGGAGTACATATGGAAAAAAATTTCCCCATCTTTGAAAAATTCCAATATCCATGTCTATAGGGATTACTAGGTTAGAGTACATGGTTTGGGAAAACCATGAACCAATCATGAACATGCCATCATCCTTACAATATGTCCAATTTAATTTCCCAAATATATCATTAGAAAAATACAAAATAAAAAATTAATTAGTATAACGAAAAAGGCTACCTACAATCAATCATGATTCATCTCTCGAAAAGGTACAGACCAATGCCTTAGAGATTAATTTTAATTATTAATTTTCCTCTTCTTTGTTTAGAATTAGGGAAAATGGATTCTATATTTGGAATCAGATATATATTTAATATATAATATATTGAAATTAATTTTTAACTAAATTTAATATTCTAAAAATCGTAAATATTTTACCATGGATTTGATAAAAATGGATTTACAGTAGCATTAAATGATCATTATAATAGTAAAAAATGCTCCAAATCAACTTGAAATCCCATTTTATACCATATATATATATATATTTTATTATATTATAAGGAATATCACTTTTTTTATTCTTGTGAAATCTGAAAAACACATATACCACTTTTTAATTTTAAAAATAAAAAAGTGAAAATAAAATCACTTATAAAAGGCCACACAATAGAATCTATTGTTAAGACTTCAAAAGCTATTTGGTTCAGCCCATACGTGTCAAAATAAAATCTTTAATTCACTCATATAATCCTATAATTAATATGTTTTCTTGAAATACATTTTATGGGGACTTTTCTTGGAAAACCAAAAGATAGTTTCTGAAAGAGAGGTAACATACCTAATCGATCATTTTTTCATCCTCAACCTCCTTTAATTTATATAGAAAAATCAAATTAATAAAACCCAAGAAAATCAATATAATGATATTTTATTAAGCTTATGTAATTTCAGAAATCCTTCTCCTCTTCAGTCTATTGTGTTTAGAAATAATTCTTCGTGTGAACAACAAAATATTATCTTGTGAACCATTATTCATCATTTTCAACAAACAACTCTAAAAAATGGATATAATAAAGTATTTTTTTATATAATAATTATTATATTATTATAAATATGGTATTATGATGTCACATGTTCCTCCATATCTTCCATTATGTGGGAATTTGATAGCATCTTCCATGTATACAGTGGAAAACTACCTCTGGATGCTATGTGATTTTTCATGATTTACATGGAAGGTAATAATGATGGGATTAATTAAACTATATAATATATTTTAAATAATTATCATCCTATAATGTTAATATAATATTTCACTTTTTTTTCTTCTTTCTATCAGTAAAATGGAAATAGATTTCTTGCGTACATACGGCATACCGTATACATGAATTATGTGTTTAATTTTTTAATTTTATATTTTATAGATCATAGTAAATAAATATATAATAAATATATATATAATTATTTTAAGAATTAAAATTATAGAGATTATGTAAAAATTATCAATTTATGTTTAATATAATTATCAAATAAAAACATACATGAAAAACAAAGTAGTTATTGCTCGAAAGAAGACTTTAACAATGAATTGTTAATAAAAAATTATTAAATGGGCATAATTAAATATTATTTTGTAATATATTTAAAATAATGGATATAATATATATATATATACATATAATAAAATAATAATTATTATACATGGGGTTTTTACATGTATGATTGAGGTAGATAGTTTTGCCAAAAGATTGACATCTCACATTTGACATATATAAGACATGTTCCATATTCACCACATAGTTCTTTTATATGGTGTATATACTACACATGCATTTTTATTATTATGATTCAATTAAATATGTTGGGAATTTATCAATACATTACAAGATATCACTATCACGTGATTTACTATTTAAATGATAGCAAACCGGTAAGGTATATTTTTCTCAAATTGCATTCTTTGGGAAATAAGTTATATTCAAAACCAATAATATACTATGATTATTATATAAATTGAAATTTTCATGTTATATTTTCAATATAATTATCTTTATGATAATAAAATTTTATTTTTATGGTTTTATTTAATGGGTAATCTGATTCAAATGTAACCAAAGTGGTAAAAGTTTGATTATACAATATCATTGTCTATCATTATTATTTATGTTCATGTTCTAGATGATGAATTCATAATATCAACCTCTAAATTAAAACAATATTTTTATTTTCATATGTATATTTAATTATAAATTATGTTTTCTATTTATCTCCCCTCAAACAGGAACTATATAGTTTTGAATACTATTTTCAGAAAAAATCATCATTTATAAAAATCATCTATCAGAACACATTTTTCTTCCTATACCATTTCTTATAAATATATTTTGTAAAATGTTTTCAAAATTAAACAAAATATTTTTAAAGTATAATTTAATAATGGTTTTAATTTTTATGAAATATTTTGAATGAAATCATTATGAACATTTCCAAAAAAGTCTCATTTGTACTGTACTAAAAATATAAAAAATTAAATTTTAAATTGGGTAAAAATTTATTTATATTTTCATCACTTCGGATAAAATAATTATAATGATGCTTCTATTATTATTAAAATTGTTTATATTCAATTGAATCAAGTTTCAAATTGCTTTATTAATTTTTAGCATTAATATGTATTTTAAAAATAAAAGGGTATTTTTTTTAATAATTGTTTCAATTATTTTTTATGAATCATTTAATAGTTTTCAAGTTTATTTCAAAATGAAAAAAATTTATTTTGTCAAAACAAATCATTGGGTACATTAAATATTCTTTATAAAATGTTCAATTTCATCAATCAAAATATTTTTCTATCTATGTGGACATCGTTATATAGTACATATTATTTACTAAGGATATGATTGAATAATATCATCATTAATCATTCCATGGATTGATATTGTTAATGTTGATGAAATAATTATGAAATAATTTTATTCTTTATGTGTTATGATATGGTGGTTTGTTTTAATATTTATGAAACCAATTTTTTGAAACTAAAAATGATGTTATGTTATGATAAATGCCTTAGGATATAAATGAGCATATAAATATAGTTTTGATAATGAGATTTTTGGGACCATTGTCTCCTTACAATGAATTTTTTATTTCATTATATATATGAGAAAACAATGGGAAAAATTAATGGACTTGATCCCTTATGGGAAAGAAGAATCATCTTCTATTTTAGGAAATATTTTTATCCCAATAAACAGGGGGAAATATGTGATAATTCATTATCAACTATGTTATTGATATAGAAATTATACCTTGATATATTATATAGTTTTTCTATATTAATTAAAGTGACACAAATTTATGATATAAGATTATGGATAATTATATTTTGGTGATTATTTATCACTCTTATGGTATATGTTTTCTAAATAAAAATTTTTTATAACATGAATCTGGATTTTCATCTATGATATGTAGTGAATATAAATCCCAATTTATTTGAATGATAACATACACATATGCTTATCATATGATTTCATATGATCATATATTTATATATCCCATAAATAACCTTAATGAAAATATTAACATGCTCATTCTAATGCTTTCTTCACCTTATTATGACTATTGTATTGGGTAGTGAATCCCTATACATAGTACCATTTTTGAAGATATTTTTCAGTTATGTGGATGGAATTTATAGGAATTAGATGTTTTTTAACATTTCCAAATACTCTAAATTATTATGGTACTATAATGTCAATTTAATAAATTTATTGAATATTTGTCTAAAAGTATGTGATATTTGTGAATAAAAGATTTGGTTTCTATAAGGTTGGAAGTTCACTACTCAAAGCACCATCAATGAAATTCGGCAAGCTAGGTGTATACAAAAGGTATGAAATAATATTTAACGTACTCTACCAAATATATATTTTGTATGATCACAATTTTTGAGAGGGAAAATTATATTGTATTTTTTTTGGAATAAATGGTAATCCATTCCCTGAAAATGGTTTGACTCAAAATCATAATAGAAAACGTCACAATTTCATGCATGATGCCATGGATTTAATATTTATTCTCATGTTTCCTAAGATATATAGAACAATATGATACCGCATAATCTCTATGTATAAGGAAAGAACCCAAGAATGATCAAGTTAAAAAAAAAATTCTTAAATAGCCTCACCCAAACACTATAAAAGCCCACACTCGAACAAAAGTAAAGAAAACATTTATCTCAATAAAAAAATCTAAAATTTCTCATATAAAATGAAAATAATTATTTTCTTGTTGAGAAATGTTTATAGAGTATCCAGCTTCAATAAATCTTGGAAAAAATGTGGTAATACTTCACAATTACCAAGAATCAACATATATCAAAGAAAATTATTGTTTCTCATAGGTAATTATATCAATCAAATTTTATAGTTCAGCCAAAATAGCTTGCATTCAGGACACACATATAATAACTTTATATCATGAATCCATAATATACATTTAGAAATATTCATGTAATTTCTATGATCTCCAAATATTTATATTTTTTTTATCAAATGATATATATATTCCTCCTCATTCTTAGATTAAACTATAATTTAATCCACAAATACCACCCAGAATGATTGAATGTTCACCTAAAATAAAAATTCCAAAAGTGTAATAAAAACAATCAGATCATTTCTTTGATAAAATGGAAGAAAAATTTACTCATAATGTAAATAAATACTTATGAAGGTGGACTTATTAATTTTAAAGTCATTTATTCCTAATAAGTGAAAAAAAAAACAAAGGTCATATTTCCAGAAACACGTTAACCATTTCAACAAGTAAAATATATCATCATCTTGTGGTATTATATACATTTTATTCAACATAACTCGATTGAGCTTTATTTATTAAATCAAATGGCTAAGTATCACCTTAGTTTTTTAAATATACCATGAACCACCCATGATGACCCACTCAGGCATATTAAATAATTATCAAACAATTCATCCAACTGAGGCTTTGTCCCTTAATGTTTAGATATCTCTATATGGTAAATTTTTTAAGGCACAGGTTGAGTACCATGTATTCTATTTATAGAAAATTCCACCTTTATCACCAACAAAAAAATCCTAGAAGTGAGATAAATATATATTGGGAAACCTGGTTACCATTTGATGGAGATTGATAATCATATATTCTTTCTTTCAGTTGAAATAAAACACTAATAGGACCCTACCACACTCCAAAAAAGGAGTTCGATCTTTTTTATACCTCCTTTAACATTCAATATGAAAAACACATCACACCCCATTATGTGTATTAATGTATAAATTTAAACAGTTACATTCAATATGGGGTATATAATCAATAATAAAATCCATTCTAGAAATTAAATCATGAGAATTCATGTTTATTACTAAGAAATTCCAGTTATTCTCTATCTATGATAATTTGAAAACAAAAGTTGGAAATTAATGAAATATATCTACCTTTATTCCAAGGGGTATAGTTAAATATTTCCCGTAAGATATTATATATATATATATATCAATAGGAACACAATATGAGTTGATATGAAAGACTGAGATTCACCCATATCACATTACGATGTCAGTAAATATGAAACAATGGTGATGGTATGTCTATCAATCGTTAGACCAGAATATGCTTACTATGGATACTATTACACTGCTTAAATATTCTTCACTCTATATTATTATGTTGGGAACCCCGTTGTTATAATGTAATATGATTTCTACATTGTATTTGTTGGAGTTTATGATCCCCTTATACAATGTGGAATATAAAATATTTTGTCAGAACTTTTATCGGTGTCATGATAGAACATAAGAACTACATAAATTTACTTCCTCATTACAGACCCATTTATAATGACCAATCATTAAAATTAAAAACATGTCAAGGGGAATATTTAAAAAACATAAGGAGGTTTAGATGATTTTTTTGTCTAGAAAAACAATGAAAATTCATCACTCTTCCTCTTCCACATAATAAAACAAAATGAAATACCACATGAAGATAAAATAACTCCCAGAAATTATAAAATTCAAGCCCTATCAAGCACTACAATAAATGATATATCTTGTAAATAAGTATAAAAATTGAACTTAAGTAGGAAAAATGATGATTGGATATTATGTTAATGGAACAAGGGATACTTTTGAGCCCTCATCTTTAAATTTGATACAACATTAGCTGGAAATTTAATAGGCTCTACAAAATGGTTCGCATAATATGTATTTGAACTTCCATCCACATTTAATTTTATATAAACACTTTAATAGTCTCCAAAACCATAGATTTCAGATGGAATGGATTTTTGGACAGAACTCTTATTTATTTCAACTAAAAACTATCATGTTTTATCATAATAACCAACAAATACCACCATCTGTGACAAATCTTCTCAATTTTGATGTGGGAAAAATTTACCATTGTAGCTTCTGGTGTATCCAAGAGATGAAAATTATGTTCAATATTTTTCATCCATTTTTTATCCAATTAATTATTTATTTAATTCATTGATTATTAGTGGTTTTTAATTATGAAATTTTTTAGTATTATGTCTAGATTCATCACATTGATGTCCAAATATAGGAGCCTAAATATGAACACATTTAACATCATATCATGTAGAATGGAAGGTGTTCAACACTTCCAAAAAAATATTCTTTTCATTCGAGGACTCATGTACTATGGTTCATGGAAATCTTCCTCTTATGAACAATTCAAATGTATCCTTAGATTCAATCATCTTCACAAAAACAATAGAAACAAATAAATAAATTAGGATGGATACACATATCAACAGGTCTATCAATATTAATTGGGATATTAATCAATCTAGATTTATTCAAAACTGATATATCATAAAAAAATACCAATATAATGAGAAATGCATTAAATAAGTTCAAATTTCTATTTAATGAAACTTATCATTGACGCCCATGGTGACATAAGGATTGTTATGGTAAGTGATTTCCATGCACACACTCATAACTACTTTATATGTCTGAATAATCGTACCTCATGCCTACAAGGATATCCAAAATACATACTAAAATATTCACAATATACATAACCTACCACTAATAGTACATTATAATAAAATATCCCACATTTCTTCATACACTGATACCATCCCTGAATAAGATATAGTTCAAGAGGAATTATGAATCCCCATGAGTTTGTGACTAACACCTCAACTCATAAAATGATCAAAAAGAAATTATTTATTATGAAAAATTTTATTATAAAAAAATATACAAGTAAATTTTCTAAGAACTCATAATGGGGAAACAATGATAATTAAATATCTAAAAAAATAAAATAGAACATCAAAATGATAAAAATGGTCTACAATGGTAAAACCACTATCATATCCCAAGTAATAGGTGGATCACATCTCAATTGGTCACCTCCCACACTCCATGTCCCAAGGATAGATAACATCCACCACCTCTCTATAGTGATTTCCCTTTTCGTGGATGTCATATGAAATACTATATATGTTATTAAATGAAAGGGTAGGGTGCGAGTTAAATAGCCATGTAAGGCCTCAAACATTCCCACATATATTGTTCCATAATAATTAAACGATGTTTTCATTAAATTTAAATAAAATAATAGATGGAATGAAATTTAAATATTTTCAATGAATTTTTATTCATAATAAATATGGATGAATGATATATAAAAAATTTTAAATGAACATTTCATATAAAAAATTTCTAAAAAATACCTATAATGAATAAAAAATTTCAATAATTAGGGGAATGTAATCATGAAATAAATCAATTCATTGAACCCATTAATGAACCCAAAGGTATGATAATGTATAGAAATAGTGTCCTCACACTACTCATTCAGTAATATTGGCACAATATGTGAAATCTTCCATCATCTTATGATAGTTGGTCTCAACCCCCCATTCGAGACATAATGCTACAATATGTATCTGTAAGTGTTGTAATTCACAATCCATTTTAGGGGGATAGATCCAAGAGTGTTTTCTTATAATTACCTATTAAATACAAAAAAAATCTATGTTATCAAATATTTAAATAAAACCATAAATCAAACAAAGATTTCAAATAATCATTCTAAATAAATTGAAAATAAAATTTCCCAACTATTAGTCTACAAAATAATTTTTCATTTAAGAACATAATCATAGGTTTTAATGAGTTCATTCTATTCCAAAACAATATTTCAATTTAATAGATCTATCTTGAGGTTCAATATCAAATTATTAGATAAAATATATTTTAAAATCAATACATTTGGTTTTTTAAAATTCACCAATCAATTAACATTCCAATGAATTTTTCGGTATTCATAATTTCCATGAACTTTTCAAAATCAACTATCAAAAATGTAAAATCATGGTTTTTTAATAATAAAAGATTAAATAAAATTAAAACTAATTATGATTAAAAATATAGAGTAATATCATATAGAACTCCTTACCTTTAATCAATGACAATTCAAAAACCACCATGGGAATATCCAATCATGTATAGAGTTGAATGTGACAAAGAATGAATTCCTCTATCACAGTTAATTGAGAAAAAACTAGGATTCAATAAGAAATATTTTTAAAATTTAATATTTAATGAATTATAGAGGAAGGATTATCTATCAAAAATATTGGAAATTCACCAAGAATCAATTACCAATATGAGACACCCTAGTGTGCTAGATTTTATCCCATCATGAGAGATAAGAGCTAATAATTGAGGTAAATGTTCTTGTATATGTCCAAATGAAGATTTACAATTATGAATAAATTTATACTATTAGTGTCGGTGGATGCATATCATAATATACAATTTTTGGGAGTAAAACACCCAACCTAGAACATGAATCAGAAAAGGAATAAACTAATGTTTAAAATCCAAATAAAAAAACGTATGGTCTGGGTTTGTTATATATAGTGTAAAATGATGTATGATGAAATATATTTTCTCAATTTTTTCCAATAAAACAATGCACATCATTAACCCAGTGTTTACATCATTTATTCATTTTATAGTCAGCGCCTTGTAGCTACCCTTTATAGAACCACCCATAAATATTCTTACTCAAGAATAATGCAAATTACACCCTCTAAAACTATTCTCAAAATTATACATGGACTCCAAATATTCAGAACAAACCATACATCCCTAAACATTAGTCCATTTTCCCTAACAAATTTTCTCAATCCTAAACTAAATAAACCTTATTCCATGGATGACTATAGGAAAACAAATATCAAACCTTTATCCAAGATGTTATATAGACTATGGAATTATATCATTCTTATCTATCTTAAAATAATCATTTGAATACAACTAATGAATAAATCTTATTCGTCTCCATTCTGTCAAAACATATCAACCTTATTTCTTTTAAAATTAAGTGAATCTTTTATAAAAATCCAATTATATTCACCTGAATCGTCATAATATCATCCCACAATTCTGATACAATATGAGACATAAATAATTTTATAATACATAACATACATCATAGAAGCTATCACATTTGAATATGGTATCTTACTCAATCCCTTTATTTTTTCTTTTATTTAAGAACATATTTTCTAGAAATAATGTATACAATGTGACACAAGAACCAATAAATTTTTGATATTATAACAAATAAATATAACTATTATCTAGAAAATATATGTACCTTGATGTAGTTTGAGATACCTCATAGACCAATCATTCAGGATTTTTATCCATTGAATATAGGCTCAATCACCTATGCCAATCATGGCGGTGTACATTCTCAACCATAAATGATCCTCTTGTAAGTATGGTATATATTTTCCAATTATAAATACGTTTTTAACACACAAATATATGAAATAAAATACACTATTATTAATCAATTTATAAACACTTGTATTCCATTGATTCGTAATTTAATAAAACTTTTTAATTGCAGTTTTTAATCAAATATTCTATATAATAATTGTTTGATTAAATACATTTATTCATATATTCAAATTTTAAACCATCTTGATATTTACTAGAGTCGAAATCCCTTTTATATGTGTCATATACACATCATCCTTAAGGATTTTATTATGTAAATCCATTTTGCTATCCATTTTCCATATAACAATGTCATAGTGGGATATTATAGAATGAAATTCTATGATGGATATATTGATTCAAACTGTAGAAAACTAATCATCACAGTCAATACATTGATTTTTTCTTGAACGATTTTCAACTAGTCTTTCTTATTGTTATTTAATTTACCTTTTTGGTATATTATTCTCCTGTATACTCCTTAGCACCTAACATTTTTTACTTAGATAGTCAAATTAATCAAAATTCAAAAAAAAATTATACATTGAATCAGTATTATAATTCATATATTTTTTCATATAATTACATATGTTCCCTAAAATTCCTCTTTTTAGGAGTGAGGATCATTATTTTCAATAAATAACGAGTCATCCTCTTCTATGAGTAGAAAAATATATCCCTATTGTTCTTATACTTATCATATCCTTTTATAATGATTTTTTTTTCTTTGAATCCTTTATTCTATATGGACTTATAATATTAGTTCCTAGAACAAATCTTATATATTTAATTCTGAACTTCTTCAAATTAAATAATAATTTGTTTATCCACCTTTAGGATTTACTCCATCACTGGAAGGATAATCAATCATACGACTTATAAAATCATTTATGAATGGATTTATATATAGTATCACTTTTCCATCTTGGGAAACCACATAGTGATACACTTTATTTTTCTGGGTTCTAGATATTTGTGACTTTTTGGATTTATAAATTTCTCACTACCTTGGGCATGATCATGATAAAATGATGTTTCTTTCTAATAATAAAATAAAAGATAATCTTATTTTAAATATTTGTGAGAAAATTATTTTGTTAGAATAATATTATCTATAATTAATATCCATAAATGGATAATATAATTCCTCAATGAATCAACATTTACCTTTCAATGTATAATGTGTTACAATTCCACCTTTCACTAAAAACACTCTATTGTGATGTATATATTGTAGTGAGTTGAGATAAAACCAAATACTCTTGTTCAATGTCGATAAAAACTATATTATATTATTATAAATCATGATCTAAGGGAAATTGTTTTATATTATTATGGTGTTTTTTCTCATCCTCATTATATAACTATGTGTACTTATAAAAGTATTCATTCTTATACCGAATTATCTAGATATAACCATACCTAGTCACATTATTGGTAAAATTTATTATGTACAAGTATACACCTCAATAATATACTTGATATTGTTTTTAAAAAGAAGTTTCTATTAATTATATAAATTCTAAAACCCTTTTACCTTAACCACATAATAGATGTTTAGTCTTTATTTCTTTTTAACAATCATGTTATCATTAATGCAGATTTATCTAAAATTTATCCAAATAACTATGTTGACAAAAAAAATTCAAACACTTCGCATATATGTATCCAAGACTTAGATTCCACAATTTTTTTATATGTAAAACATATTATATTAATTATTAATTAATAAATTTTAGATTTCAAAATTCAATAAATAATTACCATTTTTCATTGATGAAATTTATAACATATATTATCATTATTAAATTATAAAAATTCATTTCGAAATATGACAATAAATATATCTATATGTATGTATGAAATGTAAATAATGTTATTGGTTACACTATACACATAATAAAGGATAAATAAAAATGAAATTAATCATGTGGGTAGTGTGAGACGGCATAATCCAATATCTAGAAACACTAGCCTCACTCTGTTGGTAGCTTGTGAATCCACCTCATATATAGTAATCATACAAAATATACATGGTTCTAATATTTTCTTAAAAATGTGATCATAATATATAGTATCTCATAATGATTGTGTACATATAAAATTTTTACACTCAATAATAATTACACTAGAAGCATCAACCTAACTCAATAGAAGCATGAAATTCCACTTGTAGTGGCCCTTCTTGCCACATGAATATCATATAAAATTCAACTATATTAATTGCATCTTGATTATCATATTTTTAGAATGAAATTTAATTGGTTCACATGATAAATAAATTTTCCCCCATTCTTACTACTATTCTTCTTATTTGACGAGGGGAAAATGGGTTTTTCATTACCCATGTTTTTTCAAACATTCTGGATTAGAGTAATCTGTTTTCATAGGGTTTCATTACAATTTTTCAAATTATATTTCACTATAAAATTAGATAATTTTTTGGGAACTGAATTCATAATGATATCATTATGAATCTCTTCCTGGATAATAAAACACAATATATCTAATATCTAAATGTAGACACTCATCTTGACTACAGGTTCCTCATCTAACATCAACTATCAAAGCATGCCTGTGAATATTTCATTAGATATCTCATATATCTATGATCGCCTCTTCTCTTACTTAAAATCATTTATGTGAGATACTATGTTTTATGCATCAATTTCATCATATTTATATAAAATATGATTTTTAAGGGAAGATAATATAGTAAATTTATATCCATTGTGTTGTCCACATGTTTTATTTAGATAGTTACAATTTCATCACATTCCTTTTTAGCAAGTGACTCAAGATCTAGGGTTCCCCGTTTGTAAAATTATAATTTGTGGAATAGTATAACATGAATGTTCCATTACAATTCAAACATTTTCACACTAGTGAATGTGTTTTTCTTCTCTAGTATGGATCTAAATGATACTTTCAATGATGATGGATTATCCATACTCTATGAATAAATTTTTTTTAATAATACCGGTTTCATTAAAATATTAGATTATCCAATTCAATATTTATTACATTCACATTATTCCCCAAGTATTTTTTGAATTTTTTATCCCTCAACAATAGTTTTGTAATATTTAATTATATATATATTATTGTGGAAAGGATCTAAATTCCCATATAATAACCCAATGTTGTTACGGTGAATCAATATGAAGGTTTTAAGGTAATAGTAACCATCCATCAACAATATTTAATATTTAGATGATTAATTTAGTAGACTCCCCAATGTTGAATTCCTTTTTGTTATTTAATAAATTATTTCTTATTAGGTATGACATTTCCTTCTTATGAAATAAAATATTTATGTAAAATAATATTTGTTAACTGAAAACATTATACTAAAATTTACATGATAGTTGAGAGAATCCCAAAAATTTACGGTCATTAAAATTGAACAATGAGATTAATTATATCATAAATATTTTAAAGAAAAGGAAAAATAATATTTTATTTGAGGTATTTTGTTCTATATGTGTAATTAATATTTAATAATTTTATTTAACTTTTTAATAAAAATTGGATTTTACAAAAGTTATTAACCATTTATGTTGAATCAATTAAAAAAATATGAATATATTTTAACCCATGTTACATTTCATTTAATTTAATTATTTGGTGATAACAAATAATTAAAAAACATAAATAATAGTTAGTAAAATAGACTAAAATAAGATACAAATGTCTTGATCATCAGATTATATAATGGTTCTTTTATCTTATGGATAATAATGTAATTCACAATAATAGAGGAAGACACCCTAAACCATAGCATTGTTCATGTTGCAGTATTCCACCTTTCCTCCCTCTCATCTTCTAAATCAGATTCACCTCGTCTCCATGGGTCATAGAACCTATAATTTATTTTGGTACATTATCTTTTCATTAGAATTCAATCACACATAGATTATTTGATCCAATATATTGGTTAAATGGGGTTTACATAATCCATATTTGTGTTGGACCATAAATAATAAGGTGGTGTAGATGTCAATCTAACCATGAATATTAATTTCATTATAATAAATTTAAAGAAACCATTCACATCCATGGTATAGTCTAATCTCATGATCAATCACACATCAAACAATGATAATATATATAAATTCTTTTAATCAATTTCGTTGATTCATTATTTAATTATGATAATGCGTCACATAATTAGTCTAATTATTTTAATATTTTATAATACCACCAGCCCATCATTAAATTACACTCACCTATAATTTAATTCAAAATTATTTCCATTTATAATTAATGTTATATATAGAGTTATATGGAGGAAGCCTTGTTTTTTCCTAAATTTAATCACAAAAATAGAATACATTTATTATAGTTAATCATATGATAACTCGGGTACATTCTAAAGAATGAAACATTGGTCAAATAATCTAAATTATTTGTTATTAACTTAATAATTCTTCCTGTGAATATTTGAAAACACTTCTAGAAACAAACTTCAAAATGTGTTATTGTATATTTATCTTTTTAGTAGCACATTCCATAGTAAGTTCATGTTTCCTTCATTTGTCATATTCAAGGTACACAACCTGCACATGGAAAACATAATGTATAACCTTGTAGTTTTAGGGATTATATGTCCTTGTGTCGTGTATCTAATACACGTCCCCCTGGTACACCATTTTTTCTAGAGTATTAAAAGCATGGGACTACATGTTGTGTAAGATAATTATATGGGGTTTAGTTCTATATTACAAGTGTTAGTCAATTTTGATAAACAATTCATTCCACTTATGATGGATATTAGATCTGACTATATTATATCGGTCTAACTTTTTCGTATGATATAGGAAAGATAACTAAAATATATGACATGTATAAATGAATTAAGTTACATGTATTATTGTTCTTTTCATTAACAATATCGGAACCTCATAATAGTTTAAATCAAGTGATTAATTTTTATTAGGAATCAAATAGTAACATTTTATTTTACGTTGAATGAAGACATATAAAATTCAGTGATGTCAAATATTGAAACAAAATATTTTTAGTAAATGAAAAAGGAATATGAAATCTAGAAATCATAACAAATAAATATTCATTAAACATGTTATCACTCAAATACAACTTATATGTTCTAGGAATAGCATATGTTTTCTTTTATTTTGTGAAAAACTAATCTTTTAATCATGAATCAGTTGTAATACTTTAATTATATGATCAAAGGTCATTTACAGTGAAAAAAATAATATTACTTTAGGTGTTTAAAATCATAGAGCATTGTGAATGTATAATTGAAGGTAATTTTAAATTATTTTATAAGAAGATATAGAATTAAATTAATATTAAATTCACTCTTATTTGATTATCGATAAAATATATATAATTGTACCATCATTTCACTAAAGCTTCCATGTAATAATCTCTCTGGAAGTGGTCCACATATACAACATACTTACTGAACAATGTTGTAGATCACTATATGCAATAGTTGATTATATTTATCAATTTCTTTGTTTTTTTAACACAATACAATTAATCCTAAGATTGGAATAACTCTTAATGATATCTCATAGATTTTCAGAGGATGAGAGGACATTTTTCCTGACCTCGTAGTCTTTATTAAGGGCATGAGAGAGTCTCCTTCAATTTATTATCAACAAACCAAATATATATTTTTCGATGGAGATATTATTAGAGGATTAATTTCACCATTTTATGGTTTGAAAAATTGTAAACAATTCATTTACAAATTTTATATTTTGTAGTTAAACCTATTTTGTAAGATAATATAATAAATTTTATCATTAATATATTACATTTTTAATTCAAAAGGAATAGAAATGAATAATATGTATTCCATATCCATTTAAAAAATTATTATTTATCTATATTCCCTGGTCCACATTTTTTGATTCATGTATAATAACTAATTATTTAATATATTAATATCTCTGTATTATTCATTGATAAATAAAATAAATATTATATTCTATAAATCAAAAAAAATTATTATTTTAATCGAGTATTTTTTAAAATAACTTGTTTTTTAATTATGGTGGTAAGACAAACTCAAATAAATACTATTTATTCTAACACATTAAATTCATTACTAAAATTTAAGTAATATTCTTGATTTACCTAGTATGTCACCCTCAATGACATTTTCATAAAGGTGTAAGTAATAATCTCCTAATGTCAAAGGATTTCATCTAGTGACTCATAAAGACATCCAGGTACAAAGAAGTTAATGTTTTATTGTCACCCAATCTTCTAAAAACGTTTTAATTGTAATTTTATTCTTGTTTCATGATATAACGACTTCAAGATGATAGAAAGATGGTTTCGACAACCAATACACTTGATTCCTCTTTAATTAAAAATATTTAAATTAATTGGGCTTCTAAGAACAAGTCCTAGAAGTTTTTAGGGACTTCCATTCATATAAAATGGATTGATATATTTATATTCAGCATGGAACCAGAGGGATAAATCCATGATGAGATTATTTATTAACGATATGTCATACATGACACACCCAATATATCATACTTCACATAAAACATATATTTCAATTTTTTTTTCATCAATACTTCTAATTATTTGATTCTTGATATCCATTAATGATAATCTTGTTTTTTATTGATTAATACCAACTTTTGATTATTTAATAATCCAGTCATATTTTTGAATTTGGATATTTAATTTATGGTCATAATCTCACAATCTCTTATATTGGGGATCACTAATGGAGAGAACCATGATAAGGTGTCTAAATGTCATATGTTGATCCATCTCAAGGTAGCCTATATAATCAATGTATCATAAGAAAATATTATCGAGCCAATAAAAAAAGTTTAAAAATAAAATCATAGAACCAATATGTTGTTGTAATTGAATAAAACACCTTACACATTGAGTGAAACATATATTATAAGGATATTTGCACATAAAAATATCATGAAAAATAATAAACAAGATATGTTTAAAACCCCACTACAATGAAAAAATAGGTAATCAAGAACTAAAAAATTTGGTTCTATGGTGAAATATCAAAAAATTTATATAAGTAGTCCAACTCAATAAAAACATATTTATTAATTATTTTGAAATAAGAAATAATTTTTTTTTGTTAAATCGTTTTAAGTGTCAAAAATATATTTTCTTCAAAAATATATTTTATTTATATATGTAAATAAAATTTAAAACAATTTTTGGGCAATTTCAGATATTATATTTGATAAAAATCATATTTTTTAATAAATATTGTTTATTATTTAACTTCATGTGAATGTTTTATAATGTTTGTAAAAGTTTAATTTTTCAATTAATAGTTAAATTTTTTGAATGTATTAGAAAAATTATTTTTTCATGATTTTACATATTTATATTTTATTCAAAAAATATTCAAAGTAAATTTAGTACAATTATATTAAGAGTAATACAATTTAGTGCACTTTAATATATGTTAAGGTTCTTCATGGTATAATAACATATTTATATGTAAGTCATTTTTCTGAAAAAGGTGTTCATTAAATTTTTCTATTTTTATCCAAACGTAATTGATACCACTTATAAGAATTTAATACATAATATATAATTATTTATTTGGAATCAGGATGTCCACATTTAATAAATAGTTCCCTTTTATTGTGGTCTAATAAAACTAGTAACATAATAGAAATTTGTTAATATGATTAATGTTGAATGTTTTAATTATGGTTTAAACTATTTTGAAATAGTTTTTATTTAATTAAATATCATATATTTATTTCATTATATAGATATATTTAATCCATAATTAGAAAAAAAATAGAAAAAAAATCTTTTTTCTATTTAAATTTTATTTTAACCTTTATAATATTTTAGTAAAATAAATGTAATAAATGTAAAATTACTGCTCTTAATATATATATTTATTTAAGATATGGAAAAATATATTTTGTTCTTTAGTGGCCATTATAAATATTAATGAATTTTTCAATGATGGTGATTTATATTTATTTTATTATCATTAAATAATTAACATCATTACAAACTAAAAAATGGCATAGTTCATGTACTAGCTATGAAAAACTCATTTAAAAGTTACTAAAAACAATAAATGATCATTTTGGGGGTACATTAAGGTGTCTGATTAAATATAATAATAAATATAACATAATATAGACATTTTAATGGTATTTATCTGAATTCAATTTCTATCATGATATTTTCAAATTAATATTACCTGAATTGTTTTTTAAATTGTATTAAATATACATTATGATACATATAATTACTATAGTTAGTTAGAATAAAAAATGACAAAAATTATGATTATAAAAAGTGATATAATTCATCCCATGGCCATTAATGGAAAAATTATTACGTTATAATATCATTATTATAGTATAATATAAAATAATGTCTACCACTGTTAAGGATATACATTAATAACCATGGAGACAAAATAAAAGATAATTTTTTGAATGATTTATAAAATAGTAAAAAATTTATATAATGATCATATATATGTTATATCTTACGTAACATCTAATAAATGTTATTTGGTTACCATTTTTTCAAATTTAAGAAAAATATTATATTATATGATTTTATATTTCACAAAAAATGAAATTAATGATATTTTTGAAGATGATATATTTTATTTAATTTATTATAATTTTTAAAAATTATCTCTCTAATCCAATAAAAATTATATGAAATTAAATATCATTCATGTAATTTTTACTACCCAAATGTTTTTTATGGAAACATTCATTACCCTAAAGAGAAAAACATTGATATCCATGTAATTAGGAAAATGGTTAATGAATGGTTATATATATTATATATGTTTTTAAAAAAATGTTTTCAATTTTTATTTTAAGAGATTATTTATAAACTTGGTTTTATTATATATTAGTTTACATACATTTTCTAATAAAATCCATATATATTAATTTAAATATTTAATGAATTCTAAGAGTTCACAAACACTCAACTATTAAAGATAATTTTTTCTCCACTCTACATCAATGATTTTTAAACATATTTAATGGATAAATAATACCATAATACTGTAATATATTCAATTTATACATTCTATAGGTTTTTTCGTCCTAAAATTCCATCCTTTTAGGGCTTATAGTGTAATCTAAAGGAGGTTTCTCAATGAAGTTGAATCACTGTTAGTATAATGTTTTCAAATTTTCATATTTATTAATATTATAATTAAATCTTAATCATTATTAAATAATCATTTCATAGTATCTTATAAAATTAATTGTTATATTGATGATAGAACTATCATTATCTGTATTCTTCTTATCTCAAGTAATATAATTAATCGCTCGTGTGTATGTGTGGATAACTTCCTCCACAAAAATGATGTGAAAATGTTTTCAGTTATATATTACATGGATGGTTATAAAATATAATGTTAATGAATATATATGATATATGTGATAAATAGGGATTCTAATGAGGATAACTATTATTTACCACTCTTTCAATCCATTCAATTTAATTATTAGAATATTTTTCATGAGTACATATGGCCTATAATATCAATAAACGGTATAATTAATTTTCCTCTATATATCTCTTGTTCAAGACTATAATTATATATAAATATATTATAAATATATATAAAAATTATATCCTAGTGAACATTATGGAGATTAAGGAACCATCATCACTGTGTAAGGACCAGAACTACCGAACTGAACATCATAAGAATAAAGAATCAACTATTATAAGGAATAAAAGATATTAAACAGAAATTATTATAAATTTTGTGTGTAAATATAATTAAATGATCTTATAAGGTGTTATAATTAAATAAATAATTATATTATATGGGTTAAATGATTTAATATTTAATGTATAAGAGGATAGAGAACTTTCCAAGGATGTCAACCATTATGCATGTGTTCCTCATCTCATATTTATTTATGTAATAATTAAGTCATATTAACCACTTGTTTTCATTGATTAGTATATAAACAACTCATTAATGTATTTTATGATAATTTATTGAAATTTATGTCTATTAATAAATATTCATATTGTTCCCTCTTTCATGGGGTTTTGATATTAAGAATAAAAGAGTAGTAAGTGTTTTATATTACAATCTCATTCTTTATTTCAGTGTCTTATTATAATGTTTATGATGAGAAAATATCCTAATCTATATTTAAATAATCACATTAATTTTATTCCCCTTAATTTATATATGTAAAATATTTGATTTCATTTCATTTTCCTATATTAATGTATTGATAGTCTGAATGAATTTTTTTATGGAAAACTCATATTTATTTCTCTTTTTGGATAGAAATATTTTTTTTATTTTCCATGATTCATAAAAATGATATCAATAATGTATACATTTTATCCAATTATTTTATTCATTTAATGTAAAAAATGACTATTTTTTTAAAAAATATTTAATTTTATCTTCGTATCGATTCATGAATGATGTCATTTTTAATTATATTATAAATTGTAACATGAATATTTTTTTCAACATCTATGGATTTAATGGAATTTCCATCCATAATGACCCATAGAGTTTTTGAATATTATGTTATGACATTCCACATATCTTTTAAATTAATATTTTCCCATGACATTTTTATTTTTATGACTTTAAATAAGTGATTTCAAAAAAGGGTACATTCCCCAAGAAATAATCCATGTGATATTTAAATGTAATTTTATTATATGTTGACATAATTTGATGTTAATTATTATCCACATGGGAAAATACTAAAACATTACATCCTTATTCTTTCTCAACACATTTTATGGTTTTGATAATGAGTTCTTTTGGATGATGGTTTATCCTCCTAGGGTAATACAATGATGAATTGTTGCTGTGTTTATTAATGTAATTTAATTTTCATGGGTAACTTTGTATGATAATTTATTCATGATTTAATGTAATAAATATAAATGGTTTATAATTAGATGATTTTTTGGGCTAATATTATAAATCATTCTGGCCATTGTGTAAATTAGGATATCTCATGAGATAATAAGAACTAGAATACATAATGAACTATGATTAGTTAGGGACAATTTAAAGTAGTATTACCTTTATATAACAACTTGTCTATTAATACAATGGAATTGATTGTGAATTCAATCGATTATGATATTCTTGGAAGTTCTTATTGAATATAGAAATGATTTATTTTATTAATGCGTGTCCCACGAGAATATGTTTTATGCCGATGTTTTTTCTAATGGATCATGTTATTCGATTATAGTATGATTAATGACTTATAATCCATAATTTCTAATGACATGATTTAAGATTATGATATATGATATACTATATTTGATTTTCAATTTTTAATTTCATATTATCATATGCATCATATTAGGTTATGATTATTTGATTCTTGATACTCCCCTTTTATAAAATTATGGTTCATATGTGATGACCCTTTATTATTATTTTCACATGGTTATGAATAAAAGTATTAAGTATGATATATATATAACGGGTTATGGTTTAAATAATCATAGTGGTATATAATGTATATCTCAAATTAATATATTTTTTTATCCATATTTTCAAAGAAACTAAAATATTATTTTTTTTGTAAAGGATATAAATTTTTTGATTTATATATATATAAATTTATATATGTTATTTGTGAATGTAATGTGTAGGCATCTATTGTTAGGATCAGATAATGGTTTAGGATCATTTAGAAACATGAATGAGAATTTTTTTTCTCAGAACCCATAATGTATTATAATTTATATGATAACATCATATGATATCATAAAGAAGTGTTTTCAAAACATCTATAAAAAAATTCCTATCTAGATAATACAGTTGTACAAGGTTTATAGAACATATGTATCTTGTGGTATTATGCAAGAAATATGTTGTTTGAGTATATCTTAGACATTATTCAAGTTGATGGTGATTATCCCCTTTTGGATACATGGTTGTACACTCCGAATGGGACATTCATGGGTTAATTAATATTTTAATTTTGAATATTTCTCAATAATTTTTATATATTATGATCATTTATGTTATTGGTTAAACCTATGGTGTCACAAATTAAATAAAAATATTTCCTGATGTAGAAATATTATGAGTGATTTTTCAAGATTTTATAATTCATCACCATGACATCAATTTATCACACTATAATAGTTTGGCCTAGTTAATTTATCATACCAATAGAATTATTGTTTAAAAAAAATTAGATGTTAAACGGAATGATTTTTCATTATTTAACCCAAATTTAATTGAATTGTATGGTGACATCTTCTGAAGATTCCTGGTTGTTTTTCTCAATAAATAATTAATATCACTACATGGGATTTTTTTCAAAAACAACTAATAATTGAATTATGATGATTCATAAATGCATGGAAGGAAAAATATTCATCTCCTTTCATGTCAGGCTTCTCGTAAAAACATAGTAAATTGGTTCTAGGGATTTGATTGTTGTTTTATTCATAAAATATAAATGGTTTTATTAATTAATTGATGTTGAAAAACTCAAATTTCAATGGATTAAAATGAAGATATTCATATGGTACCATTTATATATTAATGTACTATTTGGGAAGATTATAGATGTAATTTGAAAAAAAAAATTCCTATTATGTTGGATAAATCATTGATCGTGGAAGGAAATTTGTTATGATAAAAATTTATCATAATGGATTTTTGGTTTTAAATATAGGAATTTGATATTTCTGTTGAGTTATTTTGATATAAATTATATTTAATATATATGAATAATGAAACATTTACATTATTCCAATATACAATTTCCATAATTATTTGAAAACACATGTCAAATATTATTGATAACCCCGAAATGTGATTTAACAATAATACACTAATGATTTTTTTTTGTAAATAGATGATTTTAATCAATGAAGTAAGAAATTATAGTATTGGTAAACATTAATATTATTTTTTTATTTAGGTCTATATTGATAGTTTTTATTGGAATTTTTTATTAATGAAATATATTAAATGTTATTTGATTTTATTTTAGGACTATGGATTGTGTTATGTACTACAATGTTCTAATTTTTCATGCGGGGTTAACATAAGAAATATTGATAAAATCATATGTTTTTCGATTAAGGATGATCCTAAGCTAAAATGTAATTATACACTATTATGGTTATATTTATAGGTAAATTTGGTAAATTAGATGTTTTTTATTGTTTTAGGAAGAATAATTTATAGAGGATTGAATAACTATTTTGGATAAAAATAATTTTTATTAAGTTAATTATGGAATATTGGTTAGTGGGATATTGATAATATTTAATTTTTAAAATTTATTCATTATCATGTTGATATTTTTGGAGATATTATTTGTAATACTAATGATTACCATTTAGCATAGAATCTAAATATGAATTATGGTACGTTGGTGTATTTATGAAAATTATATTTTTCAAAGGATGTTTATGTTGGGGAAGTATTATATTTTGGGAGATACATTATTGTGTTAATGAATAAAAAATAATTATGTTTATCATTACATTATCATGAATAATTCATTAGGAGGAATGCAATTATATTTCATATTTTTGAAGATAAATGTTGGTATATAACCATTTTTTATAAAAAAATATTTAATGTTGAGCTTATTATTATTTTTAGCTATGGTTATATTTTTGGGAATAATAAATTTTTATCCTTTTGTGTTGTTATTAAATTTTATATGTAAAAAGTATAATTTAATTATATGATTAAATGTAGATTTTAGATATTGTCCTAACATTTGTAAATTATTTTATTATGATTAAAATTTTTTATAAGAGTAAAACATTCCTATCATTTTGGGATGATTTGATATAAATTATTTTGATTTTAGATCATATGGTAAGAAACATGCAACTTGAATACTCAGCATTTGAAAACAAAAGATGTTATTGTGGTGGAAATTTATTAACGGATGAAATTATACATTCCATGTAATTATACTATCCTATATTAATAGTCTATATATTAAAGTTATTCTTATACTCTATATGATGGTTCTAAAAAAATTTTATATTATTACAATTGTTTTTTATTTATTGATGGAATTTTTTCTAACCTTTTGGATTTATTATATTGTGAGTATTAACATTTTCATTATCATTCAATTTAATCTGATCATTACCCTCTATCTCTCTCCATAATTATATATATTATTGTATTTTTTCTCAGTGATCATATTTTAACATACCATTAAGGATACAATGTATTAAAACATGTTTATGTGTAATTTCAGATGACCTTTTTTCCAATTTACAACTTTTCATTAGGATGTTTTACTAACACCTTTTAGGAAGTAGGTTTACAATGAATGAATTTTAAAATATCAAAAAATTCATTAGAGAATAAAAATTAATGATTAAATTATTCAATATATTCTAATGGTTGAGAATGTTAGACCCATATATTTTAAATGTACATAATATTTGATATTTTTTAATGAACCAACACTAATTTTAAATGAAACACCAAAATGTTAATAATAAATGAAATGTATATCCTTACATTTTTAGTAAAATGACTAAATTTAACCAACATAATATAAATATAAATATATATTTATCCAAATAAAATTAAAATTTAGATTGATGCTTATTAAATAAGGACTCATTTTCTAATAATATCATTTTAGAAATCAAAAAAACTTTTTCTTGATTTTTTTTTAATTTTTCGAATTTTTAATTTGATTAATTTATTGATCTAATATATTTTAATGTATTAATAATTATTTTATGTTTTTATTAGTCATGTAAAAATTACCTAATGATGAATATTTGGGAATTTATTGTAACGATTGATTTTTCAACTTATTTTGAAAAATACAAATCTTTATAGGAAAGAATATATTTATGTAATGAATATAAAAAGTATCCTTTGTTTTAAAAATATTAAAAAATAATATTAATTATTTTAAATATTTAATATCATGTAGTAGTGGTTTGGCTTAGTGGTAAGCACCTTGTAATCCTACCTGAAAATTCGGGGTTCAAAACTCATGGGTCACCGGGACTGTAGTAGTACTATAGCATACTATAGTAGGGGTGGCACTATAGAAATGACGTGGGCGGTAGCGGCGGTAGGTCTCTATAGTGGTGGGAGGGTACTTTAGCAGTATTGGGTATTGTGTGGTACTATATCAAGGGGGTTCTATAGTATTGATATTCACAGAATGGTCCTTGGGACATAAATTTGGGCCTACGGGCCATGTAATGGGATAAATTCCCACTCGGCCTTCTGGCTTTGTAATGGGTTTCCCTTAACCCAGTTTAAAGAGGTTTTTGATTGGATTTAATAATAAATTAGGCTTCACCCACAACCTTTAAAAGAATGAATATCCAAAAAAATTCCATTTTAATCAATTGTATTATTGGTTTTTTGGTACATATTTTTTAATAAATAAAAATACTTTTTGATTAAAGAAAATCTCCGTGATTTTGTAGTTTTTTCATTATTTAATTTCTGTATTAATATAAATTTTTTATTGAATAATCAATTATATATATGGATTATGGAAATTAAAAATGTGTATAAAATTCCCCGTTATTTTTGTTCAATAATAATATTAAACACATAATAATTGTTTTTTATAGTATAGGTATAATGAGTTAATTGGAGTAAAACATAATCTAAAAAGGCCTCAAATCTAATCAAAATATTTCATCTATTTCACTGTATGAGTTTATTTCATCCCAAATCATCAAATATTATAAAATATTATCATTTTAAAAATCACATTATGTCTTATAATTATAATAAATATTTAAAAGAAAAATTAAAAAATATCAATTTCATTACATAAATATATATGTTATTTTGGCAAAGATAATGATTCATTATTTTCAGTTATAAATATTTTTTTGAACGATGGATTTATTTTTTATTGATGTTAATTTATTTTCTAATTTTAATGTTGAAAAGAATACAATAAATTTTTACATAAATATAACTTTTGTCGCCAAAATTTGAGGTGAGAATAATATCCTAAAATCATTAAGGCCTATCGTGCGAAGATAGATCTCAAAGCTGCCGGAGCCTAGAGGCCGGTGCATAGGATCTCCTACTTGTGCCCTCACAAACCAAGGAGGCGAGACATCTCCACTAGTCCCCCTGATGTAAGTGAGTCCTCACGAAGCAAGGAGGAGAGACCACTCCATGAGGATTTCTAACATTCTCAAGCCTTCACGAAGCGAGGAGGCGGGACTGCTCCTCGAATCCATCTAACAATCCCAAGACCTTGCGATGTGGGGAGTCGGGACCTCTTTGAGAGGCCCCCATGTATTCATGATCCCTCTTAAAGAATGGAGGAAGGACCGCTCTATGATGCCCCCTGATGTTCGTGAGCCCACGCAAAGCGAGGAGCCCAGACCACTCCACGAGGCCCCCTAACGTTTGTGAGCCCTCATGAAGCTAGATGGCGGGACCGCTCCGTGATGCCCTCTGATGTTCACGAGCCCTTGCATAGTGAGGCTGTGGGACCGCTCCATGAATCCTTTTGAGGTTCGAAATCAATTACAAAGCGAGGAGGCGAGACCTCTCAGCGAAGCCCTCTGATGTTCGTGAGCCCTCGCGAAGCCAAGTGGTGAGACTGCATCACGACAGCAGGTGATGTTTACGACCTGCCACGGATCTCACCACGTGCTGAGAACGCACTGCTTCATGGAACCAAATGCATATAAATACAGGGATCCCCTCTATCCCGCCAGACAGTCTTTCTGACCATTCCACTTCCTCGCTCCCGAATCGTGAAGCACCAGTGTTCTGCAAACCATGAGCTACTCAAGATACTTTCTGCATCATGACGTACCTTCCACTTGGTGTTAATTAATAGCATAATTCAAGAGAGATCCCTTTTGTGATTCCCCTTTGTCTTCACGAAGGAAGGAGATCCCCAAGGGGACTCAGGTCTTCGCGGAGAACTTAGTCGTCGCATAGCACCCCCTATGCGCATGTATCCCAACTGCCATGGTCGGGTCACTATGCATCATGATGCACATTGCTTCCCAAGGCCCTGATTTGTGGGGAATTTCTTCAAGAATGACTCCTCACTTTGAGAATCACCCCCAAGTTCATGTAACTCACATTCCAATTCCATGTCACTATGCATCACGATGCACATCAATTCCCAATGCTATGATATGTAAGGCACCCTTGCCTTGTGATGCTTTGCTTAACGAATGCATTTCCTCTTCATGAAGCTACTCCCAAATTCACCTATGAACTATGTATAGAGACGCTAGCTTTACATAAATGGAAATTAAATTACTTATGTGGAATTAATAAATCATAACAAAAACAGACACACAAGGACCGTAATTATGTAGTGTCTTTGGAGACATGGAACAAAATTTTATAATCATGTTCAATGTTCTTAAACATCTCGCATAAAGATATTCCAATTTTGTTTTCTTACCTAAAAACATTCCTTATATCCTGGGTAAAGGAAAAAATATATAGGTTGATCACAAATTCCCAGTAAGGGTATACTTGGAGAACATAAAAAATTTCATTAACATTCTACCGTAAAAACATGAACATAAAATTTAAACATCAAAATCATGAGCAATGACATAAAACATTGCAGTACAAAAGGAATAGATCATAAAAGAACATTAATCATGGTAAAATATCATGGGGATAAAACATGTAATTATGGTTTGCCATTACGCACATGATATTATTTATATAGTAGCGATGGCATTGCTTCCAAGACCATCATATTGGGAAATGTCCATCACTGAACCGGGTTTACATGTCATTCCATCCATGTATTACTGAACCATATTTTGCTTGCCATTCCACCCATGTGAATCAAATGATATATTAATTATAACCCAATGATTTTGAGAGATATATAGGTCCCACTCATCACATAATGAAATCATCATACATGTGCTACAAAATAAGAATAAATAATTCATCATGACAAGAAAAATAAAATGGGTTTGATAAACATCATCCTATCATAACATAATCCACATAAAACAAATGAATATCATTTCATCATAAGAAAATTTTAACCTTGTAAATAATAAAGAAATTATACTTTAAACTTAATCATCCTAAATAATGACTTCTTATATGGGAAATAGTTTTTATGAAACAATTAAAATGAATTCTGGATGAAAATATCCTTTTTCTTCAAAATAATTTTTTTCACGAAATGCCAGGTAATTTTAATAGAAAATTATTACGTTCAAAATAATCATAAAATAATGTAGAGGATGATTCAAGAAAATAAGGTGCTATGAAACTGTAAAAATTCATTCCCGCAATATATGTAAAAAACATTCTCCTCTTACTTTTTCCAAAAAATTCAAAAAGTTTCTCGTATGGTAAACAAAAGAAATATTACTTCCATACTACATATTAAAAGTCAAATAGGGGTAATCATGTATTTAAACATACATGGAAGAATAATATAAAATTTATGAAAAAAATTTAATAAATCACAGACATGGAAGTTAAAAATATTCTCAGTAAATATTTATGTATAAGCAATATCAGATAAAGATGAGATTGCAAAATTATCCCTTACCTTATGTCCAATTTTTTCCATATGTGTCTGAGACTACTGTATAGTGGGCTTAAAAAGATTATTAACTTGTAATATAACATTAATAATATTTATGGTATCATATATTATTGAATTATGATATTATATTACACATTCATTTGTCAATTCTATGTTAAAGCAGTGTTTTTGGTAAAAGTGTTTCATTTATTGCATGAGTTTTGACTTGTAATTGTTTTCAAATGATCACTTTGATCATGAATAATTACTTCCAGAAGGTAAAACCTGACTTATATATCATATATATTTATTATAGTAATATATAAAGTCGATCGATAAATTGAATGAAATACACCATTCATTGAGACGGTAGGCCGTACATACCAATGAATGTAGTTTTTGTCTCCTTATTGAATTGAATGGAATTACCTAAATGAAAGATATATGAACATAAATATAGTATCGTTATTATGTCATATATTTATTGATTATTTATTTATATAATTTATAATCAACATGATTGGTTATTCGGGAGAATGAATCTCATCCTGTCGTGGAGATGGTAATCAGTACGTACGCACGAGAGACAATATCGTTCCAGTAATTGTTTAATTGTATTGGAGTGGATTATATAATATCTCTGAATAATTATTGTAACACCCTGACCCCATTTACCTAGAGTCAGTTCATTATTACATAACATTGGCATGATCACAAAAGATCATATCTCGAAAGACCGATTAGTTTAGTAGCCTTGGAAACACAAGATACATTAATAAATGTTACATTACATCATAAAGTGAAAAAAAACTACAACAACATCTTGTGTTCATATCCCCTCATACAATCCATTTAAATCATTCATAAAATACTTCTTCACATCCTGATAAAAATAAAGACATTGAAAGGGGTGATCTCAGATGCTCAGTAAGGATTACAATATAGCAGAATCTTTCATAAATAAACATAAACATTTAAGGTAATGTATAACTAATATAATTCCTTTTAAACATGAACTCCAGCATAATATGGAAAAAATAAAATGAAATAATGCCATTTTTTATTCACATGGAAATTCTACAAGTTGAATTATCACATACAATATCAATAACCACTTTCATAATGACGGAATGCATAATGCCAGTCTATCATAACCACATATCCAAGGCCTCATTCCAAGACTAAAAATAAGATTTATTCAAGGCCTCATGCAAAAACACATGTTTGACTCATGAGACCTATAGATGAATTTAAAAGCTATAGCGGGCACCACCCATTACCTATTATGTCCAATGCATTCCTTATATGAACAGGTTTAAACATAACATAAAAATTCGTATTAAAACTAGCATACAAAATCTCAATACATTCTCCATAAACCATGAATGGTATAAAAATAACACATCCACAATAAAACATGTCACAAAACCTTCAATAAAATATGGATGTTTTGAATCATAATAAATCAACTTCAAAAAAGCTAAAAATCCATCAAAGGATGTTTACATAAATTAAATCAAAACTATTTGAGAGTAATTTCGTTTTTGAAATGATTTAAAAGTCACATAATTGTAAAAAAAATATTTAATTTGAAAATATTCTTATAATATTTTATGGGAATCTGAAAAGATTTTATAACAGTGGAAAATAGTCACACCCTATGTATATGATAAAAAACATTCTTACCATAATTTTGTCGAAAATGTAAAAAAGTACCTTGTTTGGAAAATGACGGAATGATTTCTTTCAAAAATGTATAAGTTCAAATAAGGGTATAAATGCTTTATTATAGCGTCTAATAAATAGAAAAAATTTAATGAATTTTTTTAAGAAACATCGATGTTGATGATAAAGAGGTCCCAGTAGATAATTACATATGAACAACCTTGAATAATGAAGAGGTTGTAGAATTAACCCTTACCTCGTGTCCAACGTGACTCGATCATACATTAATCTCATGAATAAAAAATAGGGTTAATCACTACTTCCTTAAGAACATTTTTCAAGTTCATTATTCATTTTATATCACTTATTACCATTTAATGGTCATTATGTAGTCCTTTAAGTTAATAAGGGTCATTTTATCGATCATTGGTACTTGAGTCAATAATAAACATCTTATAATTACAAGTTGTTCATGTGGTAAAAAATCCATTATCTCCATATTTATATTAATTATCTAGATATCATATATATCATATATATCAAGTATATACATGCATTTATAGTATTACACAACATTTAGAGGTAAGAAATGAACTGCATCGTTCATGGAGACGGTAAGTCGTACGTACGCACGAATGCTACATTCATTTCTATTTCATATTTAATGGAATTAAATAATAATGATATAAAGGTATATTATAATTCCAATATAATATATAATATCATTTAACTCTTTCCTATATACGTCCCACAATTGGCATTAACGATTCAAATCACTTTGAGGTGTCGGTAGTCCGCAATTTCTTAAAATTAAATTATCGTGTTTACCCATAATGGAAAAAATAATGGTATTCCATAAATGAAAAATAAAAAAGAATAAATGAAACATAAACACAATATATATCATATATAAATATAGTGACATCTTAATTTCCTCCATGAAAGGTGTTAAAATTATACTAAGGTTTGTGTAGTTTTAAATCAAATTCTTCTCCTAAAAACATCCTAGTATATTTTATATACTGGTTTTTTTAGAAAATAATGGAATAAAAAGGGTTTAAGGGGTTGGAGAAGCAAAATAAAACAAAATAACATTAGAGAAGACATTACCTTTAAATAGGGTAACTTTTTTTTATTTGAGGCAAAGGATTCCATGGGAAGACTTATTCCCAAATTTAGTCTTCTATAAGTAAGATATGGATGTTGAGATAGTATTTTTGCAGAGTTTATCCGATCCAAATTCTTTTGATGGTGTGAATAAGGTGGTAGAGTTGGGGGCTTTTTACAAGAGGAGAGGAGGGGCTCTTTTGGAAAGATTGAAATGGTACATTATTATTTAATGATTTTCGGATTTTAAAGGACTCAAAATGATATATTTATAGTATTAGTTGATAAAGTATAGAAATCCTCCAATCTAATAGGCTTTAGACATGTGTATGTCTCAGATTTTACCTTATCTTTTCATTTTATTTAAATCTTTCAATAATGAGGTAATCACTGCATCATCATGGTGTCATAAATAAATTATTTATTTAATATAAAAAAAGTATAAAACATTTACCATGATATAGTAAATCTTTTTATATTTCCAATGAATATTTATAGCCTAAACGATAACTTGAATAACACATTGTACAAATTGTTTTAGTAAAACAATACTTGTTTGTGACAATTTTATTTTTACATTAATAAAAGGTATTAATGTAATTATCATACCCAAGTGGCTCAAGGGGGTCCCAAAAATCGTCACATGGTTTGTCTTGGTCGTCCATGACTCATCCAATATGATTATGACATGTTTCAAGATATTTTTATATTCTTATAATATCATTTTTATATTAAATTACCCTAATTACCTCTAATGGGTGTTAATAAAACTCAAAAGCTACTATTCAACAAAAAATATTTTAATCCCATTGAACCACATTTTTCATACTATTTACAACCATTTATTTCGGGTTTTTGAAATTCAATTCAAAGATGTGGTAATGATTCATTTAAGAAAAAAATCAGTTTTTTAACTACCACTTAGTGGTTTCACTATTCATCAAAATTGATGTTTTTCATAAAAATATAAAAAATTCACACTAAGCTAAAATTGATATTCCAAATTAAAAAATGATGTCCATTTTATAAAAGTCAAATCCTAAAAGTTTCCTTAATTAATTTTATAATTATTTCATGTTGTCAAAAAAATAGTGTGTTTTTAAGAAACAATATCAATCAAAAGATTGACAACTATTTATGTCCAATTTCGACGTGAAATTGATTCTTATTACCACTATTGTATAAAATTGTAAAAGTGTATTCTAATTATACTTCAAAACCTCTATATATTATAATTTATTAGTATAAATTATTTTGATTAAGAAATTTGTTATTATGTATTTTTCACTATTCATCGAAAATTGGATGTTCTTATAAAAATACCAAAAATTAAACTTTGGATAATATCGATATTAAAAATCCTAAAATGAAGTATATTTTGAAATGTAATATTTATATTATTTAAAAGGTGGATATTACTATTCATGACAGCTACTTTGATTGGTCGCTGTGTGTTAGAACTCGAGGTTGCGTACAACACACGCTACTGTATTGACTAAATTTTGATCATTATGCAATCCTTATAATTTTAGAATACATATTATGAGTTCTTTATGCAAAATTAAAAAATTAAAATTCAATTTTTTCTGATCAAAAATGTAACTTAATGCAATTTTACCTCATTTTAATGGTGAACCCTTTTTAAATCCAATATTTGAACATTTGTGTATTCAATATGAAAAAATAAACATCTTCTATAGAATAGGGACATAAGAATTTAGTTTCAATAAATTTTTGGTGTTTTTAAATAAATTTAATATTTGGGAGAATAGTGAAAAATAATATATTTTAAATGAAAACAACTTTTTTAATAAAATTAATTTTTAGTGTTAAATTATAAATATTAAAGGTTTGTAAGTATTAATATATAATATTTTACCATTTTATCAAATGTTATTAGTTGGAAATTATTTCACTTTGAAATTAAACATAAACAAGTACCAATATTTTGTTTATTATTATTTCTTAAAAATAAGTTTTTTGTTTTTGACAACGGTAATTAATTTTAATTTAATAAATTCAACTTATTTGTTTTAAATTTGGTAAAATATACTTAATTTTGGAATTCAGAATATGAATATTATATTATGGTGAAATTCTGTTATTTTTCCGAAAACTTTCATTTTTTGATGAAAAGTGAAAAACACCGAGTTATTGGTTAAAAACGACTTTTTATTTATTTTATTTAAATTTATTTTAGATTAAAATAGATATTTAATACCTATATAAGTTCATTATAATTCATTGGAGTCATTTTATAATAAGTTCAGATATATAAAAATTATATTGAACATTTTACCGTCATTTACCCACCTCCTAGTAGCATTTGTAAATTTGCATAAAACTAAATTTTACCACTTCTTTGAGTTTAATTCAAAAAATATGAGAGACATGGTTGATATTTTTAAGAAAAATTTGGTTCTATTATATGAGATTAATTTATGGTTAATAATAACTTTTGACTTTTATTTACAACGGTTAAAAGTAAATATGGCAATTAAGAGTAAAAATGATATCATAATAACCCTATAACATGTCCTAATTTTATTGGATAAGTGTAATTAGACCAAAAACAGCCTTAGGATTAAAATATTGTCCTTTAGGTCCACTTGTAATAGATTAGGACAATTATTATTATTTAATTAAAAGAAAAGTTAAAAATGTTAAATTCAAAGTTTAATAACTAAACAATTTCTAATATAGGGTTAAACATAAATTAATTCTACTATAAATATTAATTATAATTATATAATGATTTCATATACAATTGTATTTTATTTATATTTTTTAGTCATTAAATAGTTTAATTTATTTATGACACAATGATGACGTATTAACTACCTTATTAATGAAGTATTAATATAATTGATATTATAAATACCCAAATAAATATAATTTTAGACTTTTTAAGATTTAAACTAATTTTCTAGGTTACATTGAAATTTTAGGGTTGATTGAATGAATTTTATTTGAAGTAATAATGCTGTTATGAATTTAGAAAAAACAAAATACCAAATATTGTCAAAATTGACATAAAACAGTTTTTTTAAAAAAAATTATATTGTCATTTGGTATTCTATTCCTAAAAATATATTGTTCATCCAAAGGGATTAAATACTATTATATAAGTCATTAATTATAAACTTGGGGTTCTCTTAAATGTTTATAGTAATTTTATTAACCATATAATATAAAAATACAAACATACACGGTAAATGTCAAACTATTTCACTAAGAGTTATATATAAAAGATATTGCTAATATAGTGATCCAAACCTATCTAAAACCTAGTGTCTGAGTGTTTTTCGACCCATACCCACATTATAATTTAAATAATTCATTTTTCAGACATTATAAATAGAAAATGATTTTATTATAAAATAATATTTTATGTTTTTTCTAAGGTCCCCTCACACCTCTTATTAAAGGAAACATCCATATCTCTCAATTTCACACCTCCAAAGCACTTTCTCTCGACCAAACACTTCCCAAATACCATCTAAACTATTTTCCCTTCATCCTAGTGTCCTTCCATTCTTTATAAATCCATCCTATGGAGTCCTTTTGATCAAATCAAAATATTAATCCTGAAGAAGAAGTAAATATTTCATCACCTCTTCCATGTTCTTTTCTTCTTACACATCTTATTTGCTTATTGTTTCCATTATAAAATAACAACTCCAGTATATTCTATATATTGTGATGTTATTATAAAAATAGTACAACCATATTCAGCATTCTACCCATTCTATAAATGACAAAGTCACAATCTGTTTGTATGTATGGATTACCATCTCCACGTCGTGGTGTAATTTGTTATTCAACAATATCTTTTTTGAATGGATATAATGATGAGTAATATGTATATTAATAATGAATATAAAAATATAATGTCTCTGTAAAATTAATATACCATACAATTCCACACCATTAAGGAAATGATATTGTCACTTGTACGTATTTACAGATTACCTTCTCCACAAAGCGATGAGATTCATTTCCACGTTCACCATTCATCGAATATTGAAAAAATATATATATATAATAAGTATATAATAATTGAAATAATAATTATACTGGATATATATATATATATATGTACATACATGTATCTTTTTCACTTACTTCCGTTCAATATGATAAGAAAACCAAAACAATGTTTATGCGTACGTACGACCAACCACCTCCATAAATGGTGTTTTACTTTTCATATATCTATCTACTAAAAATATTTATATTTTAAATATATATGATATATAAATCAAGCTTTATATTCTGGATTTTTATAAATCATTATCTAAATTATACTATCAATAATTCGATCTTAAAACACATACGATAAAGAAAGCGATTATTATATGAAATTATAATTTTACATTCAAATAATTATTAAATGAGTATTATAAAGTCATAAATGAATTATTTATTATATAAAAAATATTAATATGGTTCTTGTATAATTTAATAGCATAATATGGTCATTATATAGAAGGATAAACGTAACATCTACCAAAGGAAAGTGCATGGTAAGGGTTAATTTCACAATATCATTATTATCCAAGGTTGTTATTACGTAAATATATACTGGGAAATATTTATTATCCATGCCCAAGATTTATAAAATATTATTCAAAAGGATTAATATTAAGGTAATTTTTAATAAAACATTGTTTTAAATGTTTTAAATATTTATTCTTCTAAATCGTTCTCATTAATGTCCATGTTTTCAAAATGGTTTTAAGGATTTATTTATATAGACATGAATGTTTTAAAAATGTTAATTCCTTTGAGTAGTTTCAAAGTGGTATGTGACACTTTTATTCAAAACATTCATAAAATTTCTTCTTTTTTAAATTGCGTGACTTTTAAATGTTTTCCTGAAAAATATATATTTCTCTCAAACAGTATTACAAATCATTTTCATCTATGTCAACATCATTTTATGGATCTTAAACTAGTTTGATGTAGATTTATTATGATACAAATATACCATTATGTATTTAATTATTTGTGATATTTATGACTTTGGATGTGTTATTTTTATACCATTCATGATTTATAGAAAATTTATTGATATTTCATATGATAGTTTTAAGACAAATTTTCATGTTATGTTTCATCCTTTTCATATGAGGAATGTAGTGGACTTATTATGTGACAGGTGGAGCCCGCTATAGCTCCTCGTTGCATCGTTAGGTATCATGAGACAAAATACTGTCTTGGCACAAGGAATTGACAAAACATTTAGTTGTAGTGTTTTCACAAAGCCTTGACTATGTGGTAATGATGTCTGGCGTTATGAATTACCTAATAATAAAATTAGTTATTACATGTGATTATTAGACTAGTAGAATATCCATGTGCATGTTTATATGGTAATGTTTGAATTAATTTTTCCATATTATGATCATATTTATGTTGAAAAAAGCTATTTTTTCACATCATGCATTAAATATTATTGATTTTGCTATATTATTTACCCTTAATGAGATTCTGATATCACCCCTTTCTTATGTTTTATTTTCCCAAGATCCCAAGAAGTGGTTTTTTTTGGGATACTGGGTTAAGCTATGGGAACAATGGCATTCTCATAGGATTTTTGTGTGTGTTGTATGTTATAAAGTGTAATGTAACGTTCATCCATGTAAACTATTTTCCAGTACTACTAAAAAGATCGGTCTTTCGAGACTTGATTCATTGTAATCAATCAAATGTATTAAAATAATGCACCGACTATGGGAATCTAGGGTCGGGGTGTTACAAGGGCCTATACTACTTTCGATGTCCTTGAAATAAGCGATTGTACATTTCCCTGAGTGTGGAAGTCCAGTTGAGGTGAAACTTGTTGATCACCCCAACTACTGCCCCTATCACTAGATCTTGAGGTAAACCCTCAAGCAGTGTTTTGTGTTCATATATGGGCTTCAAGACAATGTTGATAACAACATAGTACGGATGGGCCCGACCCCTGCACCAAGGGCACGTGTCTTCGTAATGCCAGACAATAGCAGTGACAATAATGGTGAGTGGAAACAGGTTTTTAAGCACGCGTCCCTCAAATATAATGAATGTATGGACCGAAAAACGATTGCTCATTCCCATGGTATCATTAGTGTATGAAAAAATAACCCGGAGCTTTCAGAAGTTGTAGCCGCTACTTCTGCAACATTTTCATAGCCGACCTCTTCCCATAAGGGTAAGCATCAATGACTCAAGGGAAAGTAATGCGTCATGCCAATTCCATCATCATCTCGCACTGTCGACGACTTCGTGACCCCAAAAATTGGGATTCCTCCCATAATCTCTTCAATGATTGATGAATCTTAAAGTGATAGTCAAGGGTATGCTGATGATAATACTATGGAGTTGGTAAACCCCTACATGACTCCCGACAATGGGGAGCTCCAAGAAAACCTCCCCAACTTCCCAAGATGACGCCAATGTTGTCAGAACCGCATCCATAGGGTTCTTCAAGGCATATCAATTGAAACCTCCATCCAGGCCGTGTATGCCACTGAGACAAAATAGCAGTCCCAACACAGATCCCAGCATGCACATCCTTTTCATCTGGTGTCGTCAGTCCCACCTCCACCACCGTTTGTGCTACTGGATTAGGTATAGGTAACTCGATCATGCCGTGATCAGCCTCAATCTACTATAGGTCGATCATTGTTTCCCAGTCCTCATATGAAAGCTCCTCTTCAGGCTTCGACTAGCGATCAGTGGGATATGACCAGCACCAGCCAGCCACCGGTCTAGCCGCAAGGGTCCACCAGGCCTCCTCTCATAGAGTGGCCTCATGCAATCATAAGTTCATGCTTATCCTGGATGTATGATGTCCTCAAGATACTTTATATCATCACAGGGAGGCTATCCATCCTCAAGGCCCTTCTCTTGACATCATTTATGTGTGAGGACCTCGCTGAGAATTTATGAAGTCCCCTATAGTTTAATATGGAGGTAGTAGTTGTGCAAGCCTTTCACTTTCAATCAGTCGAGAAATATGAATTTCATGTCATAATTTCATTCTCTTAATAAGATTAAAGCTCTCCCATATAGGGTAAAATATACCCAATGTACATCATCGACCAATTTAACAGTGTGGAGGTTTGCCGATGTCTTGTTGACATAGGCTATGGGATTAACCAAATCTCGACGCGAACACTACGGAAGCTGGGATTAATTAAAGAAGGTCTAACTCCCTACGACTTAAGAATATAGGGATATGATAGGACAGAGAAGACTCCTTTCGATAAGAACAATTTGAACTACCAGTTCAGTGGCCTAGTTTCTAGAAACGTATTTATTTGTCTCCTAGGACACCGTATACAATTCAATGCTGGGCAGACCATCACTCCACCTACAGGTGGTAGTTCTCTTGTCATACCACCAGTGCGTAAAGTACTACCATAAAGGCCAAGTCCACGTACTCCAAGGTGATGCATATCTTATTCCATCTTGTGAATCCCACTACCTAGATTATTACTATTACAAGAGAATGGATAAGAAGACTCCAGAAAGTGAGGTCAAATTCGTTACGGTTGCAACTGACCCCTGGGGAGGTCTAAATGATGCATACGTCTTCCTGATCCATCGAATGGAGGTCTCAAAACCCGATATGGGGAAATGTTTTGTTGTCTATGGGACTAAATGGAATTATATTCCCATGTCCATGACATGACCGAAAATCTCCTAGTACTCTTACACAAATCAAGCTCAGGTGATCCCAGAGCCTCCTACCCTCAAAAAGTATCAGGATGTTCGTCCAATGGAAATTGTAGTACATCATACACGTATGTTCATCCATGTAGGAATCAACCGGATAAAGACAATGCACCACTATTACATTGATATCATCAAGCATAACTTCTTGAGCCGATGACCAGATGGGATCAGGTTGACAACCTTCATTGTTATGGTTTCGGTACTATCGGAATCTCCCGATGTGGTGAACACTGCTGCTTAGGCAGGTACCAGCCTTCCATCAGGATCCGCTGACCCAAAGGAAGATCCTCCAACTAGGGATACCTCCTCCACAAGTGAATAAGAGGATTTGGAGGCTGCTACACCCTCTTCGAAGAAGGATTCTCCACCACGGTCGATGAACATGTACAGGTGAACCATGGTAGCATGTTAGACCTGATACCCACATGAATCAATGCTGCCATTTACCTCAAGGAGAAGTAGTGGTACATAGATTTCTTAAAAAAGCTTCATGATGTATTATCCTGGAGCTACGACTAGATTCTAGAACAAGATCCTCATGTTTTTGTCCACCACCTCAGTATCCCTGCAAATCATCACGGGTTTAAGAAACCTCCCAGAATGATGCACCCTTCTCACGGTTCCATGGATGAGGCCGATGTTGACAAACTAATCACAGATAAAATTCATCAAGTAGGACCAGTACACTAAATGTAATACCAACATTATGCCAGTCAGGAAAAAAACAGACAGATCAGAGCCTGCATCGACTTCCATGATCTAAACCACCATTGTCCGAAGGATGGTTTTCCCCTTCCTGTGACATAACTGTTTATCGATGACACGTTTGGATTTCATTCCCTCTCTTTCATCGACAGTTACTATGGATACAACTAGATCTGAATGGCCCCTGAGATGGATTATTCCATAGCACTCAGAGAACCCTAAGGTACTTCTTGTTTCCAGGTTATGCCCTTCGTCCTGAATAATGCAGGTGCCACCAATAAGCGGGCCATGCACTGCATATTCAATCCAATTATTGGGACATTAGATTAATTCAATGTGGAAGATATGGTGGTCAAATCTCTTCTGTTCTATGACCATATAATGGGCCATGAGAAAGTGTTCAGCTTCCTCCATTCCCGCCACCTGAATAAAAAACTGTTGACGTTTTCTATTAGATTCACCTATTGGAAGTACCATAGATTTGTTGTGAGGTACCGGGCATCACAATTGACCCAGAGAAGATCAATTCCATCAACCAGATTCCTCCCCCCGAGAATTATTTAGGAGCTTCAAGGTTTCCAAGGCCACATATCCAATATACTCTGATTCATTGCACTTCTGTTCGGCAAATGTAATCCCTTTTCCCAGCTCACGAAGAATGGAACTACCTATGAATGGGAGAAGAGTTCCAGGCTATGTTCGAGGAAATCAAGAAGTACCTACTCCAACCTCTGGTCCTGATGCCACCCATCTCTAGAAATCCCCTTTTCATTTATGTGATCACCCTGGAATGATCTCTCGGATCCCTTCTCGCCTTGAAGAACATTGAGTGGAAGGAGAACAGTATATACTACCTCAGTTGTATTTTCATTGATATAGATACTATATACTTATCTATTGGGAATAGATACCCTGCACTTGTATTTTCCATAAAAATACATTGACACTACTTACAGCGCCATGAGGTACAGCTGGTGTCTCAGGTAGACCCACTGAATTGCATTCTGAACTGCCCCTTGTTGACCATTCATCTAGTATGTTGTGAAGTAAAACAATAACAATTCGACATTAGGTTATTGCCCCAGAAGGATATCAAGGGACAAGAATTGGAATATTTTATTGCTGCTATCCACCCCCACGGACCAGTCCCTGGTCCATGATTTTCCTGACGAGGCAATCCTCTCGGTAGATCAAACCATATCGTGATGAAAAATGCCCTTTGATGATGCATACCGGAGTCCCACCTGCAGGAAGCTCAATGATCCTAGAGTCAACAGAGTTGGCATGGGTATTATCTTTATTACCCGGGATCAATCCATTCTGCCATATTCATTCCTGCTATCAGAAGGCTGCACCAATAATGAAGTGGAGCACCAGGCTCATTTCACTGGCCTCAAGATGGAAGTCAAGGTCGATTTGCCCCATTTTCATGTTAATGGGAATTTTGAACTAGTCATCAAGAAAATAAATGGCTGCTATGTCATCAAAAATACAGAGGTCGTACCATTATTGGAATGCACTCTCTAGCTAATGGCCCAGTTCCCATCTCGGCCAGAAGTTAATCATGTCCCTCGATCTCAGAACGGCCGAGTTGATGCACTGTCCGGCCTGGCTACATCACTTGTAGTTCCCGAGTAGGATAACCTAATTATACACATGTCACATTGGAGATTAATTTCTCCCGTCACCCCAGACGATGATGACGACCTGCATGTAAGCCATATTACTATAGGAGCCTCCACGCCAGGACCCCCAGGTTCCTCAGAAGCAGTGGTTGATGTTAACCTAGACTACAGTGCCCCCTTTTTCGAGTATCTCCAAAATGGTTACATCTCGGTTGATTGGGCCGATTTTGAGTGAATCTGATGCCACACACTACAATTTACTCTCAATAGAGGTCCCAGTTTTTGGAATATCCTATACAAGAGTGAGTTTGATGGTGTTATCCACTATTACATTCTTTGATAATAGATTTTTCAAATCATGTAAGAGTTTCATGCCAGTTATTTTGGGGCTCACCGGACCGGGCAGAAGCTGTCCCATCAAATATGAAGAATGGGGTAATTTTTTCCCTCCATGATCCATTATAACATCGAGTTCACCAAGATATGTCACAAGTGCCATATTCATGCTAATTTCCTACATCACCTGCCATAACCACTTTTCTCCCACATGTAATCCTACCCATATAAGGTATGGGGATTTGATGTCATGGGGATGTAGCCACATGCGACAGCTCATTAGTGTAGGTTCATCCGGATAGCCACATATTTCTTTTCCATGTGGGCAGAGGTGGTCTCGATCATAGGGGTTAAGGCCCATTCAATTTTTGACATCATGAGCTCCATTATCATCTCCTAGTTCGGTGTCCCTCACGCCATCCTCACCGATAACATCACCAACTTCCTAGTGGTTATGTTGAGGAAACTTTATTCCTAGAACAACATCATTTCTAACAATACATCCCACTACCACACTCTAGAAAATGGAAAGATCAAGGAGTTCAATAACACCCTATATAACATTTTGTAGAAAATGGTTGGTCAGAACAAAAATAGTTTTCTAGAAAATCGTTCCAATACCCTCTAGGCTTATCGGATGACAGCTCATAATTCCACCCAGGTAACCCCATATTCCCTAGTGTACAGAGCTGATGTCGTCATGCCTATCATGATATTATATCTTTTTTTACACACAACGGTCTATGACTAGTACGTTATAGATAACATAGCTCAAATTTTTCTAGCTGAATTGGAAGACCTTAATAAAAACATGCATCATACCTTGCACACTCTGGAAAGACACTATTAAAAGATATCTAGGGAGTTCAACAAGAGAGTTAATCTACGCTCATTATTTCAAGAGGACTTGGTATTGGACCTACGGACACCAATGACCCCTGGCTGGAAAACACCCATGTTGGATCCTAAAATAGGAAGGAACTTACATTTTTCACAGGGTTTACCCAAATGGTGCATACTCCCATGTGACCAAGAATGGTGAGAATATAACTCCTCCCACCATTACCATGTTCCTCAATACATAATTTTCTTAATACTATCGGTCCTTCATGACCTTAAACTGGACGGTCTCGCATGACCCAAAAAATGAAGGATGTTCCCACATGACCCTAAATTTCATGACGATCATGCAGGACCCTAAACATAATGATGGTCTAACATGACCATAAACTATTTTGTCTTATATGACTATAAAATCTAAAACGTACCACACGCAGTTAATATATATTTTGTCCTGCAATACATTACAGTGCACCCATAAAATGGTGTGTGGCTTGATTCCCGTCTACATGGGTATGAGAGGAATGCTCAAGCATTTCGTTTTGAGCCCAGCCCTCAAACCCATCTGTTTGGATATCCCCACAGGTATAGTTTCCTCAAAGGTTTCATACATCATATTGTAGGATTCCTTATCACCACTCATGTCATGATTGTAGTGGTCGTACCATGTTCCCACTCATCATTCTTCAATCCTTCCACATCCTCACCATACGATGCAAAATGGTGAGGCCTTCAAGAACTAAGTAGGGATTGATTCCCATCTGCATGGGATACGTAGGAATGCCCTAACACATCATATTTTATCTGATTCCAAATTAATGAATCAATCTTTGGGTTAATTCATATGGTTTGGCATAAAAGATTTCTCCAATTCACATCGATTTCAACTCGATCCGGCTATACATCTCACTCCTCAGAGGTGATTTCTTCTTTCACATATTTGTATAGCTATGATTCACCCATTCCTTTGACTGAGACTCCAAAATCATTCCCATCCATAAGGGCCCCCGAATGGCATGGAGGCTAGGCCTAAGGGATCTCATACAGCTTCAGGATATCAACCTCAATGATGTTGAGAAACAATACAATACAAGTCCCGTGTTACGAATATGGTCAGCAATCAATGTTCATTTGTTGTTCCCAGTCTAGGTAACTATAGGGATGATGTGTTTCAAACACGATCAACCACTATCTTGTGTCATTATAAACTCCCCAATATGTCCCAAACATTGAGTGTAATAGTTCATTCTTCCTCGTTATCTCTCCACGTGATGAAATCCTTTTGTGTGATGCCAACTGTTATACCCCAATATGATAGGGAGAGACGAGATGGGCTTCTTGTTTCCCAAACTGAGCATTGATCATGTGGGCATAGGAGCTATGATGAGGCTGTAATCGCACAAGAGGTCGTATGTCTACCATTGGTTGAGACACCCGGCGTTAGGCCCCTTGGCCTTTTCCTACCCCTTGGCCCTTTTTGGCCCTTGTCCCATGTTCATATTTAGGGTTGTGTGGTGTGGAACAAACATTTGTTATCATTAATTTCTAAGTATTTCTTCATTCCACACATATCCCCTTGAAGCATCCCATCCACCATTTTTCATCCATACCATTAGTGCAGCCCCTCCATGATTTTAGTGCTCAATTTCTGGCCCTCGGCACAAGTCTTAACTCTTACAGGATTGTGCGGTGTGGTATGTGATTATGTCCTCATTCATATCAGGTTAATCACTATGTCGTACACATCCCTTGTTTGGGTTATTTTTGAAATCCTTTTTTTACTGAAAAGTGTAGGGGATTTTTTGTGGAACAAATGTTAGGTGGGGTGAGAATATAATCACATTACTGATAAGTTATATCTAAAAAAATGGTTAGTGATATGTGATTGAATTAATTTAATAACAACTTTTTGTCTTCTAGAATGTGTATGTTTCATTTAAGAATAATAAAAATGTGTCCCCAAAGATTCACATTTTTACATTATTACACATTATTAATAATTGGCCACGGTGATTATTTCATTTTGAAAAAAATATTTGATAACCTCCTGAATCTAATATAAAAATTATGAATAATTCCTTGAATTATTTAAATCAATTATTATTTCCAAATATAATAAATTATCTTTTAAATTATGACCAATAAGATATCTATAATTCCTTTGTAAATAAATATATGTTTTCTTAGATTAATATCATATAATGGAAAAATCATTGATTTCAACAAAATATATATATATAAACATTAAATTAGGTCAAATATTTAAAATATTTTAAATTAAGTTATGTAGTTAAATATTTCCTAAAGAGTTAGAAACACAATTTATAAAATAACTATTCATCCTTTATTGTAGAATTTTTTTAAATTCATTTATTTATTTCTAATCCTAATATGAATATTCAACATAATTCTTAAAATTATCATTTTAATTAATAACTTTATACTAATCATATCAAATTCAAATTAAAAAATCGATAATATATAATTTTATTGAAAAAATGAATAAATTATAAAACAATATAAGACAATGTATATTTCTGGAAGAAAAGTACAATATCCTTATTAATTTCCTATTATTAAAAATTAGACTCTTGTTAATTTAATTCCTTATAATTGTTATCAATATATTAAATAAAACTAATCATTATATGAAAATATAATATAATAGAAACTATATTAAAAATAAATATATTAATAAATCATATTATTATGAATAAAATTATTCAATAAATTACTTAGAAACACTAATTTAATATCATTAATAATTTTGGTCAAAATATTTATTTTTCATTTTAAATATAAATATATATATATATATATATTGCATAATATCTCATCCCCTATTTAGACACACCAACTTAACAACCACATTATAACAATAATATTGACTTCATATATTAGTATTTTATTAAATTTTATTTTGGTTCATTTCAATTCGTTCTTGGGTGTTAATAATGATATTAAAAATTTTATATTATTAAATAAAATATATATAGTCATATTTCGATAAATAATATTTACTCCCTTAAATTAATTGAATAATATTAATTTTAATTGTTATATAGTAAATAAAATATGTGATAATATAAAATTTATAAACAACATAAAATATAAAATTTCAATAATTATACAATCCATATAAAATCCACAAAATATCATTTTACACAATAATTTATTACCATAAATATTAATTTCTTCTCCAATAATTTTTTCTAAACATCTTATATCATTGTGTATCATTATTCATATAAAATAATTATTTTTCCATAGAGTGTATATAGTTTATCACACATATATAGTTGATAATAGGATGATATGAAATATGAAATCCAACTCCAACATTAGTATGAGTCTAAAAAATTAAAAAAATTAAAAAATTAGATATATTTCATATAAATTGTAATAGAATAAGATTTAAATTAATGAATTTTCAAAAAATATCATCATGGGATACAATAACCCTAATAATAGATGGTTTCATCCATAATTTTTTCTATTTTGTGATGAATTGATTCCCATAAAAAAATATTTATGTATTAGTGTACTTAAAATCAATCATTAACAAGACAACCAAGACAATCAAGAGTATGATAAGTGTACCATAATTAATCAATAGTAGTCATTTCATTGGAAAACATGATGATCATTGGATGTGAAGGTTATTTATGTCTACAATCATAATTAACGATTTCTTTAAGATTCTAGGTGGTGTAGTTACCATAATTTTTCAATTGAAGAAATTGAGTGTTGGAGGTCAATTTGGAAAATATTTCATCCAACCAATATATCATTCATATTTATTTACTCTAGGACTTTATTTTAGCTTATTAATTAATTTACATATTCCTTAAAAAAAGTGTACTATTGATTTCAGTAATCTAGAATCATGTTACATCTCTTATTTTTCCTAAAAATTTTCGAATAAAAACATTCAACATTATCCAATTAAACCAGGGGACCTCAAATAATGATTTACACATTACTATAAATTTTTCATATATCCAATGTTTTTTGGGGTCTTAGTTTTATGATAATAAAAAATTTATAAAATAATTTACGAGTTAATTATAAAACTATAATCATTACATGGGATTCAGGTTAAATGTTCTCTATTATTAATAGTGGATTCAACATCCATTCTCTTTAAATTTATGAATTTTCTTCCTAGTCTAGTTATAATATTTTAAAGAAAACCATTATTGAGATATACCTTCGTAATTATTCCAATTTAATGGAGTTAAATTCATCAACCTTTTTAATATTAAGTATAAGAGTCCACCATTTAATAAAATCACATCGAAAATGATATACATCCAGAATAAAATTATCATAATCTAAACAAAAGAAAATGGGAAATTTAAATTCTATACCATTTATCATTGAATAGAAAATATGTTTATTTAATGGCGGTTGAATGTTGGTATACATTTATACAAAATTATATCAATAGTATTTTAGAACATCATTGGTGTATTTAGGATATCAAAATTGTTATTACTATAAATAAATATATTAGAAATATAGTTCTCCATTTCAATGTGGTTTTTTAACAGTTGATCAAATCCTTATTGGTTTATCATTGGGAAATCATAACATTGTCATTGAAAACAAATTTAAATATGGTTTTTCCTCACTCCATCTACTTACCAAAGGTAATATAATTATTGTGATTATCAAGAACCAATTATTAGAGTGTGTAATCATATGATAATTCAAATCATTCCCATGATGTCATAAATAATGATTCATTTTTATCAACATATGAGATCCAATATTTAAATCTAATATATATCCAAATACTCCCCAATTGATCATATGGAGAGTATTAATTAACCAATATATATCACTCTTATAGTATTGAATTTTTGTAAAGTAATTCATCTCTATCATTCACTATATAATGATAAAGATAAAATAAAACTATTATTTTTATGGTTATCACACCTAATTGAATTGTTTCCATAACATACATCAACATGATAATATCCACATAGTTATTCCATTCTATATTCACCACAGAATATTAATGTTTTATTTTTCTGGGATATTTACTATATTTGTACAAACCCATTGTGTTTCAAATAAATTGTTTTTAATAATAATCACAAAAAATAACAAAACACTGATTTGATATAAACTATTATTCCTCGGACTCACACTCTTGGGTTTGGTGAAGAAAACATATTTTATAAAAATAGGATTTGATACCAACTATGAACTCTTAAGAATAATAAAAAAAATATTACACAAATATAGATTAATATTGAATACCTCTAATAATAATACAAAATTAATATTCACAATGGTTTAGTTTATTTTGGGAATGGATACATAAATTAATTAATTATAAACTATCACCGACATTTCCAGGAATCATTCCTAACATATAGTATACTTATAGAATCATTATAAATAATATAATTTATCATAATAAAATGAAAATAATACCAAATAAAGGATGATATATGACTATGAATAAGCTAAATATTATAGATAATAATAGAATGGAATATGTAGGAATAAATGATAACAATTTTATGATAACATAGTAATGGTATATAATGTTCATACATAAACACATAAATCTCAATTCATGAATCCTGGAATACATTATAAGTTTATTATATCACATGATGGATATTAGTATTGAACATAAAACATACATGAGTAGTGAGAGGCTAACACAAGCATAATCATATAATGTAATAGTTTATCAAAAAACTATATAAGACAAATATATACTCTATCTATGAATGAATTCATTATATAGTATGATACATATAACTATCTAAATACATTATTGGACATAAGAAATCCCAATCAATGTACCCTCATTTGAATCATCCTACAACTCATGGACCTATTATGACCATATAAAAAAATATATTGCACTTGAAGGATACATAATTCTATACCAACCCACCTCATAATGATAACCACAAATAATTATTCCTCACGGCTAAAAAGTGATTGGACATTTCATTATTGTATTTCTAGCCCAAGTAAAATGAATGAGTTTAATGAAAATATACTTCAAACAAGATCATTAGTAATGCATATAGTGAAACATAGTGTATTATATTAGCTGAAAATATTATATTTGAACAATTCAAACTGTCATATGATATTTAAATATATAGAAAGATAATTTTTATGATTGTTGATAAAAATGAATTAAAACATAATAAGTAGTCATAATTTTAATATTAGTAGAATGACTAATAAATATAAAATTAAAATTATTTTTAAATTAAATATAGGATCATTTATAATTAATAATTATCATAATTGTGAAGGTTTTATTCTATATTTCAATCATTGAAAAGTTGTTATTATCGAACTTTTGGAATAAAATATATGTGGGAATAATTAAAGAATTCCTATAAAACACTATTAATGAAAGTAAAAAATTAAAAACAAATTTCCAAAAATATTATTGATGGATATATATGTAAATCTAAAAAATCATCTAAAGAATATGTATAATGTTGTGAAAAATTAACTACATGAAATTATATATGGGTCTATTTCCCATACAAAAATGACATCATGAAAATAATATTCCAAGGGGAAAGTGGATAGGGAAATATAAAACTAAAGAAATAAAAAATTTAATGAAATATAGGTGGGATTTTATTGATAATTGTCACACATTATACAATGATTTTAATTCATTCAAAATGGTCATGATTTCAAAATTAGATTTGAAGGAGATCCCTATAAATTTGATAACTTATTTGTCAAATCCCATTGAAGGAGAGTACTAATAATGAATTTTCAAATCCCTTAAATTAAAATATATGTGTACAATAAATATATATATACATTGAATATAAACAAAAAAATTAAAATAACAGTTGAATATGGAGAATATAACACTGAAGAAAAAATTTTGATGAGTAAACTACTATATAAACTCTCATCTTTACCAAATAAAATATATCCATTTTTTTGAAAAACAAAATAAATTAATAAATCAATTTTATCATTTCTAAAAATTATACACTTTCCCACAAATTAATTATAAAAATTCACTAGACAAGTATTAGTTAAAAAATTCTTATTATGTTTATTATATTTTTCTAATTTCAAAATTTTCTAATATTTTATTAATCATGATGTACAACCAGATTAATGTATTAAAAAGTACTCATTCCAAAATTATAAATGATGGTGAAATAATTATTTTCATTGATTTATTAGTCACCATGTTTTTTTGGATTCAATAGTCATTGTCTGTGAGGAAGGGATACATACTAGACTTTTTTCTACTAATTGAATGTTACTAATGAATTATTGTATAATGATAATTATTTTTTCTCAACCACTCAGAATCATGATCATACAATATTTTTCTTCTTAATATCATAAATATATATATTCATAAAATATATTTTATAACCAACCACTTATGGTAATGTTTAAAATAAAACAATTCGGTCTATAGAGGAAATAATTCATATGTTCATGCTGGAAATATCTTCTTTTTTTCTATAAACTTTTAAGTAGCTAAAAATTATATTATTTTTTTAACTAGTAATATTTTAATATGTATAATTTTTATTCATTAATAAATAAATTTTGAATAATGAGTAGAATGTTCATAAAATTGTAAAATTAGTTATTTATGGAGCTGGTAGTATGTATGTATGAATGGATGTCCTTTTCATGTTTTTTAGTAGAAGAGAGAGATGGAAATAATGATTATTCAATAAATATATAAAATAAATTGAAATATTAATATTTATTTGATTATCTGAATATGGTTATAAATTTTTTTGGATGGTTAATGATAATGACAATAATGGAATGTTATGGAGAGGGTGATACTCACAATGAGTGTTTCGATATTTTCCCAGAAGATTATATAAAAATGGATGAATTTGGGATTATATAAGATAAAATAGCTAAAAATAATTGTATAAGCCACTTTTTTAATTTAAATGGGTATATTATAAATGCAATTTAAAAATATTATTATTTCATGATATCGGATTATGTAAGATCCTTTTATTGGAAAACAATAGGGTTATTTATGTGGAATTGAATGATAGATGGGGGAATGAATGGAATTGAACGAAAAATTAGTTTGTTAGGTTATTAATTAATTAATATGTATTTATAAAATTACAACTTGTAAATGGTCAAATCATTATTGTTAACAAAATATTAACCACACAAGTTAACTAATTTTAATCACATTAATCCTTATTAAATATTAACCCTGATAATTATTGTTTTTTCTAAAAATATAATATAAATCATTTTATATAATCAAGAAAATGTATATTATAATTTATATTAATTATATTATAATTGCATTTATAAATATAAAAAATTAATTTTAAATGAAATACATTAATATGCATAAAAACATGTTTGTAATAAAAGAGCATTTGAAATATTAATTGCTTATAGACTTATTTCATATCAATGAAAGCCTAAATTTTAATTAATATATTAATATTTATATAAAAATATCATATTGATTTTTATTTTAATGTAAATAATCATTATTTACATAAATATGAATTATGAATAGAGTTTTACAAACTCTTTTATTAAATATGTTATTTATTATTACAGAGGTAATTTTTATTAAACCCAATATGTTATTTTTATGTTGAGAAATGAGGGATATATTTTTTTTTATTTGATAATTTTCATTAAAAATAATACGAAGAAGAAAAATTAGTTTCAATTTAAATATCAGATAAACATAATTCTTTTAATACAATAACACATAATACAATATATTAAATTTATAAGAAACCATATTTTAAGAAACAATAATCATATCCTTAATATCATTCAAATGAAATCATAACAACTATTATTATTTAATTTCAATGTAAATATTATCCAGGAATTTCAATTACGAAAATAATAATCTTAATATAATAAAAAGAATAGACTTTAAAAAAGAAAACATTTACTGAGATATAGATTTTTCATAAATTCTGTATTTAGTTATTCATATCTTCTAACTGAATTATTTTAACTATGTAGTTTTTAAAATATCTATTATTTTTCATTCCACATATATTTCATAATTTGGTTATTTTTATTTGTACCAAAAAGCATAGTAGATCAATTATAGTAGTTATATTGGTATAATATAATTTTATCATCATAAAAAAGTATCTTGGTTCAATTTGGATAGATGTTTACAATGTAAAAGTATATTCAATTTAGTACATAATGAATTTAAATTAATATACTAATATATTAGGGTGTCACTATCTCATTGTTTCTTTGTAGAATTTTAATATTCGTTCACTTTTTTCATCCTTCATCAATTTCATTGATAAAATGTTAAACTATATAGTTAATTCCCCTCCATAAATTTTTTAGCATTATCTAACCATAACGATAGAGAAATCACATAATTTATAAAATTTATTTCTTCTTTTTTCTCAGGAATAATATCTCCTATTTATTTGAAATCATTTAAATCACCAAACATTCATTTTTTTATTTGCATCTAAAAAATAAATTTTTATTGTTAATCATTTATGAAATTTCAATGTAAATGTTTCTATGATTTTACAAATATATTTTCTCTATCATGGTTCATATTTTCATGTAAGAACACTATAATGTTTATATGTAGTTGGAAAACCATATTTATATACCTATCATATCTTTCATCCGGTTCACTAATCCCCCATTATTTTTCAAATAAGGGATCATTGGAAAGATTTATTTTATTCAAAAATGTTATTTTCCAATAATCCAATGATTACTATTTATCTATTTCACATTATCCACAACATGATATGACTTTATAATTTTATAATAAATTACCTTTTAAATACAATTTTCAAGAAAGTTTTATTTATCAATACATTATGCCATTTTAATAAATTTTAAGATAGTTTATTCTTCAATATTTATGAGACTGTATTTCAAAATATTATTTTTTATTCTATGGTATTTTTTGTGGAAAGTGAGTAATATTACATTAAATACAATTATTATTTGGAATCATATTATTATACATAATTATAAAACACAAGATTCATATTAAATTACATTATTTATAGCTATGTAAATTCATGAATCATATTTTAAATCAATTTACTCTCTATGATACTTTTTGGGAACAATATAGTCCATACCTTTTGATGATTAATGTTGAATTATTCTTTTATTATCCTAAACTATTTTAGGATAAACTACATCTTCTCTCAATGAAAACAAAATCATTGTCCAATTTATCGATAGTTTACTAATAAATATACAGGTCCTTTGGTGTAAAATATATTAAGCTGAATTTATTCATAGATGTTATTATTGTCTTCTTTACCATGGTATATTATATAAATTTCTCCATAACATTTATTAAAAACAGTTTTTACCCAAATGAAGAATTAAAACACTATTTCATTTCTCTCCTAAAAAAATAGATAATATTACTTTGAACCCTCAATGATATATGTCTTATCAATTATATTTAATTCATTATTCTCCCTCATTACATTTGAATATCCATATCTATAATGGATAAATTTAATTATTTCGTTTTCTCCCATAGATTTCATGATTATTCTTTTCATATATAGTATATGTTATACAATATTTGGGTAAATAAACAGAATACGTAGTGAATTAAATAACATTAATTACATGTGTGTAATGTTATGAAACCATCCAATATATTTATATATTTAATACATTCCCATAAACATTATCACTCGTTTATTGTTAATGTTATTAAGAGATTCCAAAACATTCAAATCATCAAAAAAATAATTGAAAATTAAAAATCCTTTCCAAGGGGAAATTATTTTTAATACTATGATAAATATAAAATTCTTCTTTAAATTACCTTATGTTCCTAATGAATCTGACATATATTCCATGTGAGTGGACTATGTATGAGTAGAAAACCAATACGAATGGGTGAACCAGTGATTAACATGAACACCAAATCCCAGCATTACCTACCATAAATTTTAGTGTAAATATGTACTAATTGTGATTAAATAATTATTATAAAAAAAGTGGGATGGAAATTATAGGAACAAGGGGTAATAAAAATGTTAAAAACCCATTTTTATTACGTGGAAAATTCTCAATGTGAAATGATTCTTATCCCACTACAAATATTCTTATTGTAATATAAATAGGAAAAATTAAATGATCATTCAGAAGGCAACAAACTTAAATCACAAAATATAATGATGATTATTGAGATATAGATATATCATCGATTCTATTTCAATAATGTAACTCCAAAATTTTACATACATGCGCAACCTTTTTTACTCCATTATTAATAGTAAAAATACGTTATAAAACTCCCTATTGTTGGTAGTTTTTCAACAAATTCTTTCAAAAAGTCATATTAATCACACATCATTCATTCTATATGGATAATATATTATTTAATTAATAATATATTCATGTTTGATTCTATTTTTATGCTGAACCTATGATCTAAAAGAAATGGGAATAAAATACAAAATATCTTAGAGTACATGTGACCACCATTAAATCATTTAAAGTATTAATGTAAAATGATGCCTTTATCACATGTGTCATGGTTATATCAATAGATGAATTAAGATCAGATATGATATCTACGTAATATAATTCCTAATTATTATTGTAACTCCATTTTAATTCCACTACAACAAACAATGGAACATTTTTGGGTGTTCGATTCAATTTATAAATTCATTAGCACAATGAATGTGTATTTTTTGTTTAAGTCCTACCATTAGTTTATACAAATAATCTATGTGGAATAATAATCCTCCTTAAAAAATTATGTATAGAACTATCATTCTATGTATTTTTATATCATGGAACCTAATGTTGGTAGCAATATATCAAGTTATTTTTCATGAATTGACAATATATATTTCTTTGTTTGACATATTTGTCTCATATATTCACAAAAAATTATTTCTACTTTATTTTGGAGTTGACATGTTCTTTATAAACCACCATTTTATCTTAAATTGATGTAGACTACATCTAATATATGATAATTTTTTCAATAAATATGAAATAAAAATCATCACACTCATAAAATAATTACAGAAAAAGTTCTTATAAATCCATATCAATAATTTCACTTCTTATTTATCCACCATCTTCTATGTCATGTTTACGGGTTCATTAAGATTTGCGTAAAAACTGAGAAAATGGAATAATAAAAGGTTTAAGAATTTTTTGAAGAGGATTCCACTCACCATGCATATAAATACCCATGAAAACCAACAAATAAATAATTTTTTTTTATTTTGATTGAAAATTAATTGATTGCAAAAAAATATCTCACATATAATGATCTCAAATATTTGGTAGATTTATTTCACAATAATAACCACCAAACCATTGGATTAAAAGGTGTAATTTAAGAGAATATTTTACTCTTCAAAATAAGTTTTATCATCTACGTAATCATTTTTCTTTATTATCATCGTATGTAAATATTATCATATTTTTAGCTCTCAAATAACATGTTATTTAAATCATTTGTTATATAGATATGGAATAATTATATTATTTGATGAAATACTATTATTCATTTGTTTGTTTAAACTAATTATTATTTCGGTTAGTTTTTTATCCATATATTATTTTCCATAAAATATTCATTATTAATGATTTATAAAAATTAGAAAATTGTAATATATATAAATTCTGATTAATGAGGTTCTTATTATTTTTATTATTATTATTATTATTATGTAATATACATATTTATATAAATAGAAAAAATTTAATCTTTTTTTTAATTAAGTATTACACAATTTTTTTTCCTTATAACTGATTTTGAACATTAACTATATGATCCATTTAAGAAATAATGGAGGTCAAGAAATATTGAAAAATATATTCCAACACCACATTTATAGTCCAAAAAACTAGATCATATATTAAGACTCAAGACTATCATAACAATGATAGAAAGTAATTAATATAAAAATTAATAGATATTAGATATTTCTAATTACAAATGAAAAATAATTTTAGAATAATAAAATATAATTGGTTATATTATGTAAATAAATATTAGACATTATATAATATATATTAATAGTAATTATAAATAGGATTTAAAAGAATATAGAGCATTCTTGTGCAAGAAATAATCCAAAGGAAATGTTATTGCTCCCAATTTCCTTTATTTGAGAAATGTTTTATATTTTTCCAACTATATTACATTATATGGTTAATATAATACCCCAATGAAATATTTTATCATATTTTATATATTAATCAAGCTATTTTCAATTCATATTATAATTCTCTATTTATTTTTTTTATTAACAGATAAAAAATTTTATATGGTTGTTCATTCTCAATTTCACTTCATTGATACCTAATTAGTATTTTGGAACGAATTTTCCATTTTATGTTTTCTAATATAATTAATTTTAATCTATTATAAAGATTTAAATATGATTAATGGTATTTTAAATTCCATTTATTGTCCTTTTTTTAGATTATGAATAATAATTTAACAAATTTTGAAGAGTTTTTCTTGACTCTATAACCAATCATTCTGATAATTATTTTTTTTCTTTGATCATTAGAATTTATATATTCTATACATTCTATAATTGTTTCTAATATTTTCATCTATTCATAGTAAATTATTTTTTGAATAATTTTTAATGAATAAAATGTTTTGATCCCCTCATTTTTTCATATTAACAGAAATTGTATCATTTTTTCAATTACAATTTCATAAAAATTGGTAATTTGAATTATTTATTATTTTATTTTATTTTTTAATAATTTCCTGTAATAATATAATACACTATTTATATATTTTTAATATTATTATGTAATTGGGAAAAATTTGGACATGATATGAATAATTTTTACTTTGTGTTGATCTTATAACATTTCATCCAGTGTCCCAGGTCTTTCAACGGTTTATTTAAGATTTTTTACCAATATCATAAGTTTCCATGGAATTATATAGTATTTTTTAAATCACCCAAATATTTATAAATAAAATTCCCATTACAATTTAATTTATTATATAATTATGTACTATTTTTAGAGAAATCACATTCACATACATTGTTTTCTTATAACATATTGTATGAAAAATATCATTAATTATCATAACAATCGATTATATATCCATTGAATAGTGATCATCTGATTAGAATAAATATTATATTTTAAATAATATAATGGACTCTAGAAAATGAAGTGGTGGACTCATCATATAAAATCATACTCTATGAAGCCAATTTATCAAATATTCTAGGGGAGATCAGATAATAGGGATTTTATTTTGATCAATACCAATATGTGATCCATGAAATAATAAATGAATAAAACCACTTAGAGGAGGTGTGAAAGGTCATCAGGATCAAGATGAAAACCATGTATGCCGAAGCACCCCAAAAAAATTCCATCCCTCACAAAATCTACAATCAAGAAACATCATTTAAAAATAAAATGATATATATCAAGACCACATAAATATGAATATATATGTTGTTTTTCTAAAATATTAATGTCTATGAATCAAATTATTGTTATATTAAAAAATATTTTCATTTTTTTTCAAGAAAAAAATTAGGTAAGATATAATTTTGATTATGATGTTCCTTCTAATGAATGACTAAATATTAAAATAAAATATTTCATAATTATAATATTAATATAAAATTATTTTTAAAAGTTATAGTGAATAATTTAAACTCACCGACCACAAATTCCCAAACCAAGTGAATTATTTAATTACATTGGCATGATTTATATTAATTAAATCCCAAAAGACAGATCATTTTAGCTTTCTTGGAAATCCATAATAAATACTAGATACCCAAAATACATTGAGAAGAAGAAAATAAAACATTACTATTACTTCGCCTATGAAAATTCATATGAGAATTCAATATTTTATAAGATCATATAGGTTTTCATTATTCATAAATTTTGAAATGTATTTGTACTCAATGAAATCATTAGAAGAAAATAATGATAATGAAGTGATTGGGATACCCATGACAAAAGGAAATGGAGTGAAGACTAATAGTGATGGATATCGAAGATTATGGAATAACAGAGGAAAACAATGAAAAAATATAAAGTGTCATATATATACAATAAGAATAAAATATTAAATGACACTTATGTTCATAAAATGGGTTAATGCAATCATAAAAATATGGTGAGATCAAATGTTGGGTTAGAATTAACATAATTAATATCCATTAAAGATCATAAGTGGATATACAATGGGAAAACATGTCTATTAATGATATATAATACTATTACAAAAAAAATAATAAATTATAATTCATTTAATATTTGTCTAGCTTGCTTAAAAATATTGAATATCATAGAATAGTGTTATAAGGATGTAAAGTAATAAATCCAAAAAAATGCATAAAACCAAAAAATTAGGCATAACATGAAAATAATCATTGAGTTATTACTAACATAATATAAATGTGTATTCATGGAAATATAATAACATTATAGGTAAATAAACATCAAAAATGATAATATATCATATATTATTTCTATTCTAAATAATTAAATTGCAATTTCAGAATTACTTAAGCAGTGAGTTATTTCCAGTACATGGAAATTGCATCTAAAAAATTTTAAATTTTTTTATTAACCTTTAGGTATTCCATCATAGGGGGTGTACGTTATTGGGAAAGAAATGACGTTTTCTCATAGTATCTAGAGATTATTCCATGTCGCTTGACCCCATAATAGGAAATAAAGTTACAAAACAGACTTTTCTACAAAATAATATTTACATCAATGACTAAGTATAAATATGTAGTGAAAAATGATGTTATTTAACCGAGAATATGATAAAGAAAAGTTACCAATTTAGAATAAGTTTAACTATTTTGGATGTTATAATAAAATAATAAATTATCATGAAAAGTTTAGGTAATGTAATGTTCAAATAATGTCATGAATACCGTAATTTGATTTTGACCTGGAATCTCAGAACACACTATGGAGGATTCTTGCTGGTAAACATCTAGCACATCATAGGATGAACCCATTCAACAATGCATGATGTATCTAAAATCAAAATCTTCATAGAACAACATCAAACATGATAACAAAACACCAATATTGAAATGTTGCAATCATGCTCAAATAAGAACATCAACATGAGAAATGGAATTTGGGAAAGAAATCATACCACCAATGTATCTCTTCCATACCACTAGAAAAAAACCATTATCATAAAACATCGTCACAGACTATCCAAGAATCATTTTTCATAATGAAAATCATTAAAGGATTCCAGAATAATGAGTAATGGTCGAAACCCTATAGAGGAACAACATGAGCTGATGTTTCAAATAGTTGAACAAAAATTCAATAGATCAAAATCCATTTATACATTACCAATTCATTGAAATTCATATTTGTTCCATCATTATGAATCTATCTTACACTTCATCTAATATATTCTCCATTATAATTCTAAAAAATTAATACCTGATTTGAATAATTATCATCATTGTCATTTAAAAAATTTAGTTCATTGATGATGATTTTCTATATATTAATAACATCATATACAATAGTACAACTAGAAACATGGATAATAAAACATAATTAAATAGATAAAGGTACGGTACATATCAAAGAATTTATCAATTCATATCTATGATTTTAAATATCCTTTAGTATATCAGGATCATAATAATGGATTTAATATGGTTAAACTATAACAATATATTTTTATTTTAAAGTGTTATTGATGTTTTCTTATATTCAAATTATATAGTGGGAATCTATACCATCAATGTATTGTGGTCAAAAAGGGTAAAAATTAATTAGTTCTCCTATGTCTACTTATAATTTGTTATATTTAATATAGATTATTAAAGGTCTATGGATGTTTATTAAAACTAATCTATCATACAATTTATTTCCTAGTGTATATAATGAATAATGATGATAATAATTTATAAATGATATGAAACATTAAATGAAAACAATAGTACCAAATTTAAAATAGGGTTTTATAAATCAATAATGTTATAGTAGAAAACTAATTTTTCCATATAGTCCTCTAAAATTCTATCATTTATACATTACTAGAAAACTAAACTGATGGTTTATGTTAACCTAAAATCAAAAAAAATATGGGGAATTAATGAACTACACTGATAACATAATGGATTATAGTATTAATTCCATTGAAAAAACAGTTGTAAGGGAAAGACTATTGATCATAACACATGTTGTATAAATTTTAATATCCCCATGGGAATTTCTTGGGACGTTATGGTGAGGAGGGATTTGGGGCATAATCATGGGGTCAAGAACTTGAGTCGATGGTTTATGTGTATTTTCTTGGGTTCATTTTGTGTCTATTCTGCTATTGTGTCCATTTTATTGATAATTAGTAATGGCGTATAGAAATTACATTATGCATGTAATGAAACAAAAATATTGAAATCAATACTCATGAGTTAATATAATCTACTTGATATAAAAAAATATTGTCCAAAGAATAATTTATATTATTCATAACTAAACAAAACTTTTTTTAAGTAGAGGATAAAATTGTGAACCTTAAAACACAAATAAGTGAATAAATACTACCTTAATGAAAGAAATAGTTGTTTCAAATGATGAATTGTAGGAAAATATGTATTGTTTTTAAATAAGAAAAATATAAAGCATATAGTAATACGAAAAAATTTGTATAAGAGTTAAAAAAACTAATTAATTGATTAAAATGTTCTCTTAGTGTAGGAGATGATGAATAGTGATGATAATACAATGCACATCTTAATGATTAAATGAATACTGTTGTATAAATATATAAAGTTTTTCTTATTAATACTAAAATTTATAGTAAAAAATTATACTTACCCTTTTATCCACTAAAATATCATCACTTACACATGATACCATTACATTCATATACATGATATGGTTATAAATAATCTGGAATCAATGAATAAAAGTACAATTGTTCTTCAAAATTTTCATAATCCAGAAATATAGAGTCAAATTATAGATTAGGAACAACATTGAATTTAGGAGAACATGAATCAAACAATGAAAAAGTTTATAACTATTATAACATTTGAGGAAATAGATTCCCAATTTTGTGAATCGAGGAAACAATTTTCTTTAATAATATACGTATAAGATTAATGTTATGGAAAGTACTAAAAATTTATTATAATATTATTTCCACAATATTAGAACAGCATACATCATGTAAAGATTTGGAACTATATATTTATAGGTGAATAAATATTGTTTGAAATTTTGAAATAGATTTGGAAAACTGTAAATGGGGAAATCATATATATTGTACTATCATAAGAAAATTTATTATAATATGAGAAATAATAAAAAATATAGAGTAGGGAAAAACATATAGTTGTTTTTAGAAGATAATATCAAATAAAAATGATTCAAATGGTTACGAGAGTAAAAATGAAGGACAAAGTTATAGAATAAATCAATAATATAAGGTAAAGTGAAAATGAATAAATTGATAGATAATTATATTGCTGGGTAATTAATGAGGTGGTGTTAATAAATATATAACATTAATAAATTGTGTACAAATGTTAAAACAAATGTGAAACATAAAATATTAATAAAAAAGAACCCCAATAACCAAAAAGTGAAGCCCAAGAGGTTAACACCAGAATATAAACAGTGAACAAGGGGAAGAACTATGTTTTAAACCATGTTCTGGAGGTGACCACTTGAAATAAAGTGAAATTTCATGTTTATAACTATATATATTCATAAAAAACAAAGAGATTCACATTTGAAAACAATTTTGATATTTCATATTTAAAAATAATGTGCTTGAATCATATTAACATAATTAAATTAAAATGAAATCTGAGGGAAAAAAATATATGTATATATGTACAATTAATGTAAAAATTACCTTACATAAAAAACCATAGAAAAAAGGTCAATCTCATTAATAATATGAATAATCATGTGTAAATAAAGATAATATATTTAAAATATTGTTACAAAAACAGAAATATATAACAAATATTTGATGGTGTCAATACATTGGGAAATTTTATTTCAGAAAAATTTAGCATCAAAAAATAATAAAAACAAAAAACTATTGGTTTCAGTATACTGAAAGATAAATAGTTATATTGAATAAATTAATCAAATATATATCTACTTGAACTGAGAAAAAATATATAATCCTACTCATATGTAATTAAAAACACGTCAACATTGAAATTCTATAAAGGTTGATAATCAGAAACAAAAACACATTTGAATAGGCATAAATGTGATTTGATCATAGTTGAAAAACCATTTTCACTGCATAATTTTGAGAATTCACCACTGGTGCACTGCACTGATCAGAGTAGCTACCTATTTATTCATGTATCATACTGCTATCAAAACACTCATAATCACACTTAATGAAAGCTTGCTAAAACCATATCATCATTATAATGAGATATAGTGGAAAATCGTAGTATGATATTACAGATGTTAAGCATCCAAAAAATTCTACGACCATAAAATAACATTTACTGAAACATGGAATATGGAGTTCCAGAAGTTTTAAATTGACATGGTATTAAATAGTTGAGAGTTGGCTTGGAGAAGCATCGTTCACCTTGTTTAAATATTTCCTCGTTTTTAATTAATAATTTGATATTGTGATGCTGCCAGGTGGTGCAACATTGAAAGGTTTTTCATTTATTGTTTATTCAATTAAAAATGTACCTTTTATAGAGGGATTTTGGGTAAGAGGTCTAAGGATTGAATTGCGGTACAATGACAGTATCTGGAGACATAGTACAAGATTGACGATGAATTAATAAATCAGAGGCACTGTAGCTGATTCTAGAGTATATGAATTTATCTTTGAAATGTAGGAGATGATGGAGGAGCCGTAGAAGGATGAGAAATATTCGGAGGATCCAGAGACAGAGGACTAGAGATGAAGGAATCACAGGCAGAGAAACTGATAATGTACCACGTATTGTGGGATATGCATAAACCCAGGACGTATTATTGGTGTAGAAGTGGATAATAGATATTAGGGAGTGGGAAATCCTTCGTGGAGCATATTTCATGGGTAGGAAAATAGGTGGATGGAAATAGGGTCTAAATGGGGGATGAAGAGGTTGTGAAATGTGGCATGAAACATGCTAAAATTTGTATATATATTGATACATGAAAAAAGAAAATATAAATTATCCTTGAAATATTTTTCGTTGTTTTCTTCTCTGTAATCATGGGAAAAGAATAAAAATTATGGTGAGATAAAACTCTCAATAAGGGTATGTAAATGAAAAGAAATAATGAATCAATGAAAATAAATTAACATAGAAAGAAAAATAATTGATAACACATTTCATGTAAATAACTATATGAGGCAATATTTACACGGGTATGTAAGAAACTAAAACACAATCCATTAACCAAAAAATTATAAAAGAAATTCATAAATAGATATTTCGGAACAAAATATTTCATAGATTAATTTTGATTATAACTGAATTATTAATTATCGAAATTCATATTTATATGATGCTATGTTTCCAAGGTATATAAAACCATTACCATCAATAACATTCACTAGAAAGATTAAAACATACATTTAACAATCAAATTTTATTTTTATAATAGTAATTTTACTGTGAATACCATTTTAATGGATGTTTAGAACCTACTGGTTACATATTAGATCAGTTATTTAAAACTTATTTCATACCATGAGACTATAGATGCATCTAGGGGCTTACATTGACCTGTCCCAAACACCTAAAGTATTAAATAATTGGTTCTCAACACATTTTCTTCATTTAAGAGGATGTTATAATATATATTATTTAATATGACTTATAAAATATACATTTCTTGTAGTGGATACTTTTTTATAAAAAATTTCCAAATGGGGGATTGAAAATGATATTTTATATAACAGAAATACAATTAAAATATACTTGAGGAAAATAACATTTAAACATAAAAATAGGTCACATACCACATTGAAAAATTTATTACAAACATCAAATTAGTGTAATATCATTTAATTATTACCATAATATTATTATATTAATTATATTCATGATATAAATGTCAAAGTATGTATATAAACCATATAAAATAAACAAGGTGCAAAACAACAAATATGTCTCCCTTGACTGCTAATTGAGAGAAAAACTCCATACCACATCTAACATTTTTTATCCTTTATTATAGTGGATTAAAATATATTAAAATATTGTAAAATATCATAACAATGATTATAATACCTCATATCATCTTCATATAATATATTATTACCTAATTTTTTATAATCCTTCTTTATATTCACTATTTGAGGAGTGAATTCCCTAGTTCGCTCAAGTATATTTTTAATTGTTAATTATTGATCCTAAAAAATAGATCACGATTTAATCTTCTCCCTAATGTAAAAAAATATTGAATTATCATATATATTTATTATTATATATTTATAATAATCCATAGTGTTAAAATATAGAAAGTGAAGTTCACCATTCTTGGAGATAGTAAAACATACGAATGCATGAATTCTACATAGACTTTTTGACATAAGAATGGAATGAAAAGTAAATGATAAATATATATTAGTATTCTAGTATAAAATAAATTTCATATGTGTTACATATTCTAATTTTAAAAAATCATATATACATTAGATGTATAGTGTGATTGTGCCACATCATTTTGAAGGGGTAGTAGTCCACACCTCTATGAATTTTATTATCATATTTATAAAAATTGTTATGTTTAATAGTAAATGTTAAAAAATATTAAAATAATAATAAAAATAATAGATACCATATATAACACATATATATATTATTCCCTAAAAATCCCTCTATTAGCGGCGGTAATGGAAAAAATGATCAATCATCATTTCGTGAGGCTGTAGTTCGACGTACACGTAAATAATAAGTTTGTTACCCATCATATGGAAGTATGTGTATTTTCATAATGATAAAATATCATGTCAAATTCTTTTTATATTTATTATAATTGTGTTGTTATATAATAATATAATAAAATTATTTTAGGGAGTGTATAATAGAAATTAATCTAATGATCATGATGAACTATGTTACCTCTTTATCGGGTAACTCCTTTTAGTCTTCACTTGAACGATTAAATTGATTTATTATTACCCAATGGTAGGATTCATGGATGAAGGGAATGATTTTTTAATGTTAATTGTATAGATATTACCTTAAGATAAGTGGTTTGAGAGGTGTTAGGATGTTGGAGGTGTGATGGCCTTTTATAAGCGAGGGGATTGTCACTCTTGTAAATACCAAAAGACATTAATTAATTGGTGGTATAACCTAAATAATATGTCTCCAAAATGGAAATATAATAGATTATATGGGAATCAAAGTTGATAATAACCTCCAATAAAAAATATGTTCATTTTAATAATTTGGTTCCTTTACTTCTATGATTCTCCAATATTATCATTATGGTTATTATTAATGAAACTAGTTTTCATACCTAGGTAACACAACCATTAATACATAAATAAAGTGATTTTTATTATAAAATATAGATAAACTCATTTATTACTTTTATATTTTATTTATAAAATTAACTTCTTATTTTTTATTGACATTTATTTTGAAGAAGCACACATGACCCGTTAAAACAATACTTAAAATCATATCATGGTCACAATGTTTTAACAATATATGCGTCAAAAATAATTTTTTAGAAGAGATATTATTTCGTTAATAGATCATATTAAAAATTTATTAACACATAAAAATATATTTGGAGAATATATGTGTTTTAATAATTTTTAGTCTTTTAATAAAATATCTTTTATTATAAAATAACTATAATGTCAATTATGAATTTATTTATTTAATTATAATTTTTGAAAATTAGAAAAATATTTATATTTTAATATATTGATTTAAAATATTTTTAATAATAATTTTTTATTTAAAAAAATAATGTTAATAATTCAATCAATCAAAATCAATTTTATTATTTATAGAATCATTTATTTTAGTTAATTTTGAACTAAATAATCAAAATGTTATGGTTTCTTATGAATTTTAAGTAACTACATAATCATTTAAAATTAATGATATCATATTGTTATAAATATAACATATTTATATATCATAATGAAATATATAGAAGAAGATATGATATTTTTTTACATATCTCAATTATTATAAATGTTAAAGGTAGGGAATGTTACTTTTTGTATCGTTCCATAGATAACATTTTCAATAGGGAAACTCTATTTTATAATATACTAATAACTGATACAATTTAATCCAATATGTTATTTCTTTGATCAAATTTCATCCAATGTGTTTTAGACAAGTGTACGGGTCATTTTGTCCGATAATTATAAAGGATAGTCCCTTATTATTATTAATTTAACCATAACCACCTTAATTAATTTCAAACATTATTCCTACTATTTTTGGTCAAAAAATAATTCAATAATATCTAACCAATAAATATCTTGCATATAATTTATTATTTCTATTTTTCAATTTAGAAATATTATAAATGAGAAAATTAATATTATAATTATTATAACATACATGGTGAAAAAACATGTTTTAATATAATACCATTCAAATGTTTAAATATATTTTATATCAAATATTTATATACATGTGAATAAAATGACTGATTTTTTGTTAATCTATATTTAATTGATCTATTTTTACATAATAACCTATTTTTAATATAATATATTGATAATAATTATTTAATCTAAAATGTAGTGTTTAACTAAAATGTTGTATATTAACTATATCAAGACATCACTTTATGTAGTACCACATATTTCTTGTATTAAACCCTTACATTATGATTTTTATGTATATTATGTTAAAAAGTGATGTTTGGGAGAGTTTTGGGTGCGTTCAAATTGTATTTAGTGTAATGTGGGGGCACACATGATGCACACACTTGGTCTAAACCATGCGAAATTCTAGAAAGAATTGTGAAGAGTTTTATAGAAAGGATAATACATTCAGTATGGTGGGTTCATGGTCATATAGACTATTCATGGAGAACATGTCATATCCTTCTTGAGACAGTATCTAATACATGATTACTGCATAATATTCTAACAATGTGAACTAACATTGTGTATGGTCAAAGTAAGAATTTAAATAGTATGATCTCAATTGTTTTTCTCTAACACACTTCTTTTCCCATTTTTGGACATTATTTCCCATTTTTATCCATTTATGGTTGGATAACTTAACCCTTGTTATTTTGTGCCAATATAGAGCCCCCATGGCATTTGGATGTCTGATTCCTGTGATAATTATCATTCATCATTGTTCTTGCCACAATTTCTTCAAAAAGCCTTCCCTATTATCATGGTTTTTAATGTATAGTTTTTGGTTTTATATCTAATATTATGGAATAAAAAAGTAATTATATTTAATATTGATCATTTTTTGGAGAATATATTTATGTTTGTTTCATATATAATAAACCTAGTTTTGGGATAGTTCTTTGTCAATTATTTGTTTCCATCAAATATGTTAAGGTAGTTGGATTCACACTCCAATTATATTGTTATAACTAAATATAATTTCTTAAAATTGAATATATTGTGTTGAATTGGTTTTTTATTGTCTGTTTATCAATTTTTGTAAATCATTTGTAGTGACTGTTTGGTAAATTTTGAAAATATGGAAATATATTTGTTCACAAAAATTTGTTTTTATAAATTTTAAAATGTAGATTGTAATAAGAGTATTTTTTGGATATGTGGAATGTGGATTTGATTAAAAAATATCAATAAAAGGAATGATTTATTTAAATTAAATGGTCTATTTTAATTGTTTTGCTTCACTATTTTCAATAAAAGAATAGGTTTATTGAATTTGTTGAACACACTTGAATTTTTAATGGGATTGGCTTGAGTTGTGGTGTGTGTTCCTATTCATTGGGATGGATATAGGATAGAAGTATCTCTATTATAGGTTTGGGATGGATATGGGTGTTATGTATCCCCATCATTGTGGTCCAATAAGTGAAGTCTTGGTAGAAGGATGACTAACAACTCGTGAGTATAGGTATTTTTAAGTTTCATTAGTGGTTGGGTGTGTGGTGAAGTTAAATTGAATCTCTAAGCCAAAATGATATTGATAAATGGTTTTAAATCATTTTTTTTGGATTTCATCTATAAATATTATTTTCTAGAAAATTGGTTTAATAGTCACGTGATTATATGTTGTTTTAAATGGTTTTAATTTTTTTAATATTTATTTATAAACTATTGTGAAAAATTGTCTTATATAATATATTTTATATAATTGTATCCAAATTTCAATCCTAGTATTCAGAGTTGGGATATCATTGGTGAAATCCTACAATGTTTTATACTAACCCCATCATTGAAACTTTTGTTTGTTTGAAAATGTTATCATCCAGTATATAGTAAAAGGTAAAGTATCACATGTATTTAGCACCACCTCATGATACATGGTTTTTTTTGTGAGGATGGAGAATAGATCTTATGTAGAATTTGTTCTTGTTTTTGTCATGGAGTTTCATAGAGTCATAATCCACTATTTACATTGATAGTAACTTATCTTCCACTGTAGCATACATTGGGGTAGTTTTTTTATAAACATGAATATTGAGTTGCCTTATTTTTAACATGCAACATATAAATGTTTTTTTAGTTATATATATTTTGTTACTGTTTTATTTCATAATGTGTAAATCGTCTAATGCATAAATTTTAATCCCTCTATGTTTATTGTATACATTTGGCATCATATGGATGTTTCCTAAAGCCTAGTAATGATTCATTATGTTATCAAGACAATGAGAATAACCAATTAAATACTAATGGTATCATCTTATTCGATCTATGCATATCAATTGGTCTTCAATATCATGGTCTAAGAGTTGTATTCATCTGTTTATATTACTTTTTTTGAGTTATTAAAACAATGTAGGGTTTTTGAAACATGAAATTTATAGAATAAAAATTAATAGCTATCCATTTTATGTTGAACAACTAGTTACTAGTGTGTTTGGTACATATGTGTTTTGGATACACTTAGAGGATTTTGAAATCTCCTTATCAATGGGTTTTCCAATGAGATGATCATGTCATGGATTAGGGGAATTATTTCCCACTTGGATTTCATATTTCATTTTGGGAAATGTATTTTATTTAATGAATTGTTTTTAATTTTTTATGAATGAAAAATTTCTTTCAAATGATTAATTTTTCAAAAAGGGCATTGTCAAAGTATTTTGAAAAAGGCCATATTTTGAAAATCAATAATAAAATTTTATAAAAAATCGATTAATGGGGAAAAATATGTTTTCTGAAAACAACTTTGTGATGGTTGATGTGATAAAATTTGAAATTATATTCCACCAATTTCTAGTGTGTGGGACATAAAGAGATTGTAGAAAGTTTGAAAATTTGGTCCAGGTTACTGTCGTATAAAACAACTGTATGAAGCTATATAGAATGAGGCTTCACCTGAGCCATAGGTGAAACAAAAACTGGAAAAATTTATTGTTCACACGTTCTAATATATGTAAATATGTAATTGGTGATATTATACAAGGAATGTGGATCATTCTATCCAGTTAATGAAGTTGAATCCACCCATCATCTTGGGATATTCTGAACCCCAATTAAATAAGTGTGTATGAACATGATGAAATGTATCCTCAATTTTAATGAAACATTAGAAGAATAGAAATTTGAAATATAAATGTATAATATTGAGGATCTTGTATGAAGTGGAGGGATATAGAGGATCTAGCTAAATAGAAACATTTTTTTAGTTGGGTTGATCTTGATGAATTGTTCAACATACAATTCTATCCTCACACATTCATGAACTATAATATGATGTATATCTTAATCCTGGAGAAACAAGATCAATCAATCACAATGTATATTGATAAATTTATGAATTTAGTGAACATCGAACCAGATCCTTCTACTAGTACATCATTGTAGGAACACAACTTCGAATCAACTCTATGGTTAGAGATTATATAAAATATTATGGTGCTATATATTAAAAATTATACAGAGATGTTGAACATATAGACATGTGATTGCCATGATATCTCATTATTTATGGGAGGAGGAAGTATGATGAGACCTATGGAAAATGGTGGTAACTATAATTCTAGAAAAATGCAAATGAGGGACACTAATTTCCATGTTTAGAGAATACAAAAAATTCTAGAAAAAGGATAAGAATACCATCCTCCACAACCCTACAATAAAGCACAATATATTCAATATTTTTATATAGATCAAATTAAGATAGAGTATGCTGAACATCCTAGACTATTCCATAACAAATAATATATGTGGAATCATATGTGCTTTTTTCGTAGTTCTACACGTTAAGGATATCAAGACACTTCTATGGTTTCACACAAATCATTTGATTCAACATGACAAGGCCAGAAAAATTTTACTAATCAGAAGATCATGGTTATCCATTGAAATTATAGTAACACCATGACTCCTCAGCAAGGGAAATCAAAACATAGAAACAAAGAGAAACTTTTAGTGATGAAACAATTATATGGAGATGAGAATGTGATTAAGAATGATTAGGTTATACCATATATATTGAGTGGTATTATTATTTTAAATTCCACCCTAATGAATGTGATGTTTGATACTGGTACATTTATTTCTATCATTTTTTTCCTATGTTTAAATCAAAAAATGATTCCTTCTATGTTAAAACCTCAAAATCCACTTAGTAAAAGAGAATGTAAGGCCATATTGTGTAGAGCATGTTCAATAACTTTTTATTTAAATGTGATTAAATGTGATTTCATGGGGTTATATATAATAACCTTACCATATAAGCCATGATACAATGAATTATTTTAATACATTTTTATGATTACTGGGAATCATTTCCTGAAGGACTGATCAGTTTAGCACGCTTCAAAAATTGATTACCAACATGAATGTTAAATTACAATTTCATACAAAAAATACAACATAGATAATCCTTTTAGCACACTATTATTTCCCTTAGTTTAATCATTCATATCAATGATAATACAATTCATGAATCCTAGGGAAAATAATACATAAAACGGGGTATGATCATATGTTCTGTATGGGAGAATAATTCAGTAGAAGCTATAAACATTTAAGGAAATATGTATAATAAAAGATGCTTTCATTTAAACATAAACCTGAACATAATATAGAAAAAATAAATCAAAAATTACTATATAATCCTGAACCATGAGATTCTAATAGTCGAATAATCACATGTAATAAGTAATTTAATATTGAGGGAATGTATAATAACAGATAAAATAACTACGACATCAACAATTATGCCCAGAAAATTCATAAATATTCTTTTTATTCCTTGTACAAAGACAATGGTTTGCCTATTGAGACATAAAAATTGACTGTGGTGCAATTATGGGCCCCACCAGTCACATAATAATTCCAATTCATTCCTCAAATGAAAAGGGGGAAACAGAACTTAATAATTCACATTAAAAATATCAAACAAATTGGTAATACTTTAACAATAAACAATAAATTGTTTAAAAATAGAAAATAAACATTCAAACATATCATTACACATTCAATACAATATAGAAGAATATTTTATAATAAATTATCCTCCGTAAAGAATAATATCCAGTAAATGATGTTGACATAGTTGAAAATGATCTGTAAAACCCATTGAGATAAATATATCATTTACATGAAATATATTAAAAGTCACAAAATTTATAAATGAATTAATATAAAAGGTAATTTTGAATCTATGTGTCTAATACCTATTTGAATCATACTAAAATATTTGACATTTTAAAATAATCAAGTCCCAAAAAATAATTCATTAAAAACATTTTTAAAATAATTTCATTAATTAATAAGATTATGAAAAATAAATCATTAAAATAATTAAAATGATGATATATTTAATGATTATTTTTTATAAAACCATATAATTTTCCTTCTAACACTTTAATGAAACAATGAAATTGATGATAAATATTTCCCAATAAATACTTTTAGATAAATATTCTCAGATAGTAATGAGGTTGTTGAATTAACCCTTAACGTAGATTTGATTCTCTATGTACGTATTCGAAACTACTGTATAATGTTTTCAAATATTTAAATAACTTATAAAATAATCATAATTATTCTTATGATATCAAATATGATTCTTTTATGAAATTATATTAACCAGTTTTTAGAAATCCCATGTTAATGCAACATTTTAGGTAATATCATTTTGTTTATTGTACGTGTTTTGACTTGTTATTCTTTATCATATTACTTAGATCACTATTCAATTTCTTTAAGATTGTATAATATGATTTACATATCATGTATAGTTATAAAAATATATATATAATATATTGGTATATATAATGGAATGCACCATTCATGGAGACATTAGTCCGTACATATACAAGAACATTGTTTCTGTTTTCTTATCGTATAGAAAAAAGGTTAGAGAATGACATATTTGTCTGTGAATATATATATATATATATATCATCCCAATAGAAGAATGTTGTCATATATATCATTATTATTAATTATATTTATTCTTATAATCATTCTTGGATGGTAAACAAGGAAGATGAGTCTCATTGCGTCGTGGAGACAGAAAGCCATTCGTACACACAAGCGACATTATTATTTCCTTAATGGTTAAATGGTATATAATTGGATGTAATATGAATTTTACATAAGAAATATCATGTTATATTTTTTACATACATTCATCATATTAATATAAATACCCATAGAAAGAATGTGTAAATGAATAACACTTTACACCATGATGTGGAGACTGTAAGTTGTAAGTACACATGTATGGTGATATTGTTTTTCATATGATAGGAAAAAGGTGAATATTTTTATACCATAATCATTGAAACATATCCAGATATATTATATTTTGTAATTATTATTTTAGTTTTGTAACAACTTATTATGAGGAAGTAGAATAATAAATGAACACTAAAATAAGGGACCAATCAATTACCTAATCTTCATGTGTCTAAATTTTATTTAAACAAAAGGGATCTTTATGATTGTGTTATACCCAAAGAATGGAATCTAGGATGATTTGAGGCATTATGGGATGATATTTGGGGAAGGGTTTTCTGATAAAAGGTATTTTGTGATGCCAATAAGTTGGTAGATTTGGTGTCCTTTTAAAAGATGTGGTAGGGGCACTTTATAGAAGTCTAACAGTAGTAATTTATTATAAATAAAATGTTACATAAAAATGACCCAAAATTCATTTAAATAACTTTAAGATGATTAATGTTCTAATTATCATCATACATTAATTTTTATACATGTTTTTAATAATTTTTATCATTAACTTTTTAGTATAAACCTTATTTTACCCTTTTTAATCTTACAGTTATATAAAGATATTTTATAATTAATGGTTAATGTAATAACCATTTCATGATAAAAGACCCAGAAGTATTCATTTATTAAATATATTGACTATTCTTAACCATTTTGATGAATCATAGATTTTTTGAAATTTAATATCACTTAATTAAGTATTTTAATTTTTAAGTTATGCATTTTGTCACCTTTGGACACTATTCATATATTATTTTTTTTACAAATTCATAACCACCTGATTCTTCCAAAAAAAAGGAATTAAATCAATTATAGTTTTTTAATATCATCTAATTATTTATTATATTTCTAAGAATAACTAAGTTAATTTTTTTAATATATATAATATCAAGTATTTGAAAACATTAATAAAAAAATCACTCTTTGATAATTGTATCACAATTAAATTATATTTTTTTATGTCTAAAAATAATAATTAAAAAATAATTATCTAATAAATATTTTTATATTTATAATTAATATTTTTAGTCAAAGATCAAAATTAATTACCCCCATATAAAAATTGTTCTAATGAATGATACATGTTTATGTTATATTTTTCATTATTTTATATTTATTCTTATATCATTTCATTGTCACACCCAAGTGGTCCCATGGGATCATAAATTTGTCATAACGATGCCCATGGTCGGATATATATCATAATATAATATTATTTCATGTTCTAGGGATGTTTTATATTTTTATAATATTATTTTCTCCAAAAATTAAAATGATTTAGGTTTTGACCATGGTAAATAAAAATAATTACTGATGTTAGTATTCATAATGTCAAACAATAGTTCCATGTTTACATAATTTGGATCATATGATTCCAAATATTGAATAATTTTTTACAAATTCGAAACACATTGTTTTTATAAATTCATATAAAATTAAATCTCATTGAAAAAACTAGAAAGAATGTTTTTAAGAAATAAAACCTATCAAAAGATTGACAGGTGATTATGTATAATTTAAATGAAAAAATACACAAAATTTCCTAAATTATATTATATGATAAAAAAATATAATTATACTTTAAAACCATTAAAATGTATAATTTAACAGTATAAATTAATTCTATTAAAAATGTAGTTTTCACTTAAATTTTATTATTTTTCATTATTCTTCAAAATATGAAAGTTATCAGAAAAGTAACAAAAATTTAACCAAAATAATTTTTTATTCCTTGATTATGAATAAGAATATAATTTAATAATATGGAACATATAAAAGATTCAAATATTGGATTTAACAAGGTTTCACCATTAAATGGAGGGAAAATACATTTCTTTGGATAAATAATTCTTTTATAGGAAAATTGAATTTCTTTTTATATTATGATTAATTAACATAATATATGAATTTTAAAATTATATGGGATATGAAAAATTCTAAATGTTGATAATAATATTCATTAACGAGTTTTAAACTATTAGTTTGATAGGTCGTGGTGTTATTGAACTCGGTGTTTCGTACATCACAAATTATTGAATTATTTAAAAAGGAAGATTATCCTGGAAGATTGGGATGTTACGGTATCCCCTCTTAAATAAATTGTGTCATCAAAATATAATCATGGGATTGAAAACTAGGGGTTTTACCTTTCATAATTTCTTTGTTGAAATCCCAACTCAAAAAATTGATTAATGAGGCATCTATTTTAAAATAACAATGGAAAGTATGGAGGTAAAAAATATAACACTTAATAGGATTGAATCTAGGAACATTTTATATAGAATAGATAATTATCCTTCATCATCTGATGGAGAGTGATATAGAATATTATTAGGATAAAGATAACAATCTAAAATCCATAAATTTGTGATTATCTAAGGGATTATTTGATTAATAAAAAAGAAAGTACTAGGAAAACATTTTGGGAATTATAGTACATTACCTAATTATGTAAAATTAATTTAATTCATTAAAAATTAAAACAAAGTATCATACTTAATTGACATTTAGAGTTTTATACATTAACAATTTCTTACCACAAAATCAACATTCTTTTCAAATGATAATAAAATTCAAAAATATTTTACAATTCTTTATCTTATAAGGTTCCAATATAATAATATAACAATTAAAGAAGAAAAATATGTTCAAATAACTAGATCCTTCTTATAATAAAATGGTTGGAGATAAAGTAGTGTCACACTTTGGTTGTGGGTTTGATTCCCGTAGCATTATCCTGTGCGACAGGTTATCGCCCAATAAGAAGGTTATCCATTTTGTAAAACTATAGTATTATAACATTCCAAAAATAATTGTAAGAAATATTTTTAAGCTTAATCAATACTAACCAATGATTAACTTATTGCATTCAAACATTTAGAGCTATCCAAAATACTTCTCCCAAACTCTCTCTAAATGGTCACCAATTTTCCAAAATCAAATGTAACATCTGATTCCCCAAAGAGCGTAATGATGCACTTATTGTCACATATATAATATAACATTACCTTAATCATATTAATACCTTAATGAAAAAAATATTATTGTAGTACAATCCTCATATATATAACATCCTTCATATCAGTACAATATAAATATTGATTCCAAAAATACAATAATTATTCTACTTAGACCGTAGTAACAATTGAAACGTCACCTTGATCCATTTCATTTTTTTGATCTTCATTTACATGATAGTTTGAACAATCAATTTTATAATGTCAAATTGGTTTACAATTTTATTATCGAACATTTAAAGCCTCTCTCTTCCCCTATAAATCACAAGCTTGATAGCCTTTATTCGTTATAGTTGTATCAAACTCTCATTCCTTTTTGGAAAATACCTATGTGTTTCTTCTCTAAAATGTAACATAAGGGAAAATTAATCATTACTTTTTGATTTATTTCCATCTTACTCCCCTATTATATTCTTCCCTTACTTTATTTAAATGTCATAAGACTTTTAGAATTCCTTTTTCTTCATGATAGCACATGAGACTGTGTCCTAGTACAATGAGAATGATTGTGAGACCAATGCTCATCAGAGGAATTATTCTAAAACATAAATTAAATAGTCAATGATATATCATGTTTTATATATGAATTATGAATCATTTAATTCTATCCCCATGATTTTAGCCTCATTCTTTTAAACATTCTCATCCAATTTTTTTTAAGACTCAGAAATTTCATTTCCATATCAGTTTGTTATTCATGTGGAATTTAATTATCTAGGAAATGTCCTTTAAACACCCTCCAATATATATTTCCTACTTCTTCATCCTCAATTGTGTTTTGGTTTTATGAACACCATCGATTTATGACCCTTTAAAGAATATAGTCTTCCATAATAGCTTGTTCCCTTTCATTAAACCTCAATGAAAGAAATATTTTCTCTATGGATCTTATCCAATGCTCAACTAAAACGGGATTTGTAGTCTAATTTAATGTTAGTGGTTGTTATCTCACGAAGCAGTTTGGAATTTTTCCTCTGTGTTGCTGATCTGGATGCTCCATACAGGTAAGTTTATCAATCATAACTTGAGTCAGTTGTCAATGTATGGTTAAAAGTTATTTACTCCATGTTGTGTCACGACGTCCACTAACATTAAATTGCAGTGGAGAGAAATCCCTTCATGGATTATTTGCATTGATATGATTTCTATTTCTTTATCTTGGAGCCATTTCTAAATAATATCATACTATATATTCAGTTTTGAAACATATTGGCTAATTCCAAACTTGTCAAATACATAACATAAAATGAATAGTTAATTATTATATTATCCATAATCATTAATATTGTTCCTTTTAAGAAATAATAAATCCTAAATAATTCATAATATTGTTTAAAGAAATTATTAGTTAACCTTTGTAAATCCCTCAGGAGTGTCTTACCAGGTTCACAGCAAGGAATGTGGTCGTATCCCAGGTTACCCTGAATCAATCTCATAACACCATGTCATATTTTTCAAATCATGGTATATCTTTTCCAGAACCACATCCATAAGTAGTATCAACACAAGGATTTAATTCGTTGAATATCCACATAATCCCTACATTACAATAAATCAAGGGGTTTCTTCTAAACATATCCTCAAAGTATATCTTTGGTTTATGATCACTATTCTTATATTTATATTTTATTTCTAATGTTATTATTAAAATTTATTTGATACCAACTATAATGACCCAAACCCATCAGCTCGGACCTCAGCCATTATTTTAACACATTTTCATGATTACAAGTAATCAAGCTCTGAATGACCGATCCGCTTAGCTATATTGGAAAATAGATTACATACCTGAAAATTTTATTACAATTTTCATCATAAATAATGTATAAGATAATCATTTTAGATGCTGTTTTTGGATTGAAAATCATACATATAAATTATAGTAAAATTCTTGTAATCCTACTAAAATAAAACATAAAAATTGGTGAGTTCAGATGCTCAGTATGGGTATGTAATTTAGTGAATGATATAATCTTTTCAAGAAGATGTATAATAAAAAATAGCTATTTCACCATAAACATGACAATAATATGGAAAAAATATATCATACATTACAAAATATACATGAAACAGAAAATTCCACCAGTTGAATAATAACATTTGATAACTAATTTTATAATTAGGGAATGAATAATGTACGACATATTATCAACTATGTCTAGGTCTTGTACAAAGCCCATTACCAAATATTTTGTCATGGCCTTATGGAAAGACACTAGATTGTCTCAAAGGACCTGTCGATGCATCGAGGTATATAGATCCCTATTGTCACATACTAATTCCAATTCATTCCTCATATGGAATGGGTGAAACAGAACATTATCATTCATTCTAAAAATAGCATACAAAATGTCAATACATTTACTATAAACCATAAATGGTACAAAACTTTCACATCCACAATCAATAATATCATAACGAAATCAATTCTATATGGAAGATTGTATTATAATAAATCAACCATGATCAATAATAATATATAGAAAAGGATGTGGACATAGTTGAAATTTATTAGTAAAAACTTCTGGGAGGATGATCCATTTTTAATGAAAACATTTAAATGTCACCCAATTTATAAGTGTAGAAATTTAAAAAATATTTTTGAATCAAACTATCCCTTAACTATTTGAATTTTTAGAATGTAATTATGATATTAAAACAATTTTGTTCATATAACTAAATACTTAAAATCATTTTGTAAATATGGACGTTAATTAAAAATATTAAAAAATTAATTATTTAAAAAATTAAAATGATTATCTAGTTTAGGTGTCCCTTCTATAAAACCCTAAAATATAAATTTCCAAAAAATAATTATAACACATGGACATGGATGATAAATATTTCCCAGTAAATAGTTACACCTAAACAATCCCAGATAATAATGAGATTGAGGATTTAACCCTTACATTAGATCCGATACTCTCTGTATGTATCTAAAACACATGTATAATGTTTTTAAACATATTATTAATGCATATAAATGTCATTATAATATTTATGATATCATATATTCTTCTTTTATGTTATTATATTACAAATTTAATAACAATTCCAAGTTAATGATACATTTTAGGTAATATCTATTTGTTTATCATTCTTGTTTTAACCTGTAATTCTAGATCATATAACTTAGATTCCGATTTATATACTTTTAAATTTTATAATATGATTAATATATAATATATATTAATAAAATAAATAAATATTATAGATAGACATATAAAATGTAAGACACGGTTCATGGAGACAGTAGGTAGTACATACGCATGAACAATGTTTCCATTTTCTGATCTAGTTGAATGGAGGTAAGTTAATGTAACATATTTGTGTGTGTATATATATATATGATCCAAATTTCATTATTAGGTCATATATTTCATAGTTATTAAATAATATCTTGTTATTATCATTCTAGTATGGTGAACATAGAAGATGGGTCCAATCACATTGTCGAGTCCGTAAGCTGCACATATGAACGAGCAATGGTATCATTTCCTTAATGATTAAAACGTGTATAATTGGATCTAATGTTTATTTTATAGAAGAAATATCAATTTATATTTATTATTTACATCTATTTTATCCATAATTATACCTATATAAATATATTTTACATGAAAAAAAATTTAAACCGCATCTTGGAGAAGGTATGTCGTGCATACGCTAGCATGATGATATATCTTTTGATAGGATAGGTAAAATAGAAATATCGTTGTCCCATAATCATTAAAACATACTAAAAATAATAGATGCAATATTTATTATTTTATTATGGTAACAACATAGAATGTGGATTTATAAGAAGAAATAATCATTGAAGAAATGGATTAAATGTTTACAAATTCTTCAGATGTATCCGTTTGATTTGAACCAAAGGACTCAATGAGATGATTTTAATCCAAATACAGGGATTCAAGGATAACGTGATGAATGTTGGGAAGACAATTTTTATAGGTTTTTATTAAGAGTAATAGTTATGGAGGTTTGAATAACTGTGTAGAGGTGGTTCCCATTTAAAAAAGAGGGATGGGCAGTTTAGAAATGTCTTCAAATATTAATTTATTATAAATTAAATTTCCATTATTAATTGTCCAAAACTCATTCAAAAAGGATATATGATGATTTTGTTTCGAATAACCATCATCAAAAAAAATTTATAATTGGTTTTAATAATTTTTTTTATCATTATCATTTGTGTTAAACCCATATATTAAACTTTTTATTCTAACCATTATATCATCCTATATACATATTTGAGTTAATGTAATTATATTATCATTTTAAAAGATGAAAAAATAGTTTTTAGTGAAATATATTGACTTGTGTAAACCATTTTTAAGAATCATATATTTTAAGGAATTTAATATCATTTAATATACTATATATTGTTTTTAAGTTATGAATTATGTCAATTTTGGATTGTATTCATACATGTCTTTTTAAAAATTCATAACAACCACATTCCATCAACACAAAGGCATTAAATCAAATTTAATATTTCAATTTCAGCCATAAAATTAATAAATGACATTAAATAAATTATTTTAATTTATCATTTATAATATCATTTATTTGAATCATTTATTAATAAAGCAATCACTGCATCATCATTGTGTCATTATTAAATATATTTATTTTCTACCTAAAATTTATAATTTAAATATAATGATGTAATAAATCTTTTTATCTTTCAAATGGGTATTTATATTCTAAAATATTAATTTTATTTCCCCATATTAATTTTTTAGTTAATGATACATGTTTATGTTATATTTTTCTTTATTTAAAATTAATTCTTATAACAAGTAATTATCACAACCAGGTGGTCCCATACATACACACGAGTGACGATATAATTTTTTTAATAGTTAACTATTATGGAATTAGATATAATATGAATTATATATAATCAATTTCAGGTAATATTTAATTTTTAAATCCATTATATTCAGCATTATACCCATAGAAATAAAGTGTGCATGAAAATCAATTTTAACCATGACGTGGAGATAGTAAGAATTATTTACGCACACATGTTTATATTTCTTTATTGGATGGGAAAAATTGTATTATGATTTTCCCATAATCAAAAAATACAATACCTATAAATTAGAAGATAAAGTTATTAATTTTCTTGGGTAACAACATAGTAAGGGGAAGTAGAAGAAAAAATGAACTTTGAAATAAGGGATAAAACTATAACCTCTTCTTCAGATGTATCTGTTTAATTTGTACTAAATTACTCTTTATGATGGTTTTATGCCCAGTAGAAGGAATATATGATGAATTGATGTATTTTGGTAATATATATGGGTAGGTTTTGGCCTATAAAATGTCTCTGACGGTGTGAATAAGTGGGAAAAGGTGGTTCCCTTTTAAAAGATGGATGATGGGAACTTTATGAATGTCTTGGAATATTAACTTATTATAAGCTAAATTACTATTAGAAATAGTCCAAAACACATTTAATTCAAATATAAGATGATTTTGGTTCGAATACCCTTCATCAGATAAATTTTAGACATGTTTTATATATTTTTTATAGTTATATTTTGGGTTTAAATGTTGTTTTACCCATTTTAATCTTATAGTGATATCAGCTAATTTAAATATTGTGAGTTAATTTAATTAACATATCATGTAAAATGACCAAAAAACGTCATTTATGAGATATTCATGCTTCTAATAAAAATTTGTACAAATCATATATTGTTAGGTATTTAATTTCATTTAATAAACTATTTTATGTTTTAATATATGTATTACGTTAATTTTGAACACTATTCATATATGACTCTTGAAAATTCATTACAAGCTGATTAAATCAACTAAAAGAAATTAACTAAAATATAATATGTCAATATCTTCCTTAAAATTAATGTATGAAATCAAAATAACATAATAAATATTATTTTAACATTTATAAAATAATTAATTTGAATCCTTTATTAATAATGTTTTCACTGCATCATCATTAATTCGCAATTAAATTTATTTATATTATGACTGAAAATTATAAATAAAATATAATGATGTAATAAATCTTGTTTTATTTCCAATTGATATATATATTGGATTAAATAAATTATGTTACCCAATATATAAAAAAATTTAGTGAAAGATACATCTTTTTGTTATATTTTACATTATTTTAAATTACTTCTTATAACAAGTCATTATCTCACCCAAGTAGTACCATGGGGTCCTAAAATAATCATGAGGATTACCATGGTCCGATATATCTCATCCAATTTGATTATGACATATTCATTGTAGTTTTATATTATTATAATATTATGTTTTATCGTTATAAACCCGATTTAACTTTTAACCACGGTAAAAAAAAATTTCAGGATACTATTCATAAAGTCAAAAAATAAATGGTATCCATTTAAAAAAATTTAAACTTTTATTTTCATATATGAAATCCATTTTTTCAAATTCAAAACATTTAGTTGGAATAAATTAATTTAAAATTAGTTCTCCTTGTCAAAACTAGAATGCATGTTTTGAAGAATTAAAAACTATCACAAGATTGACTTTAGTTTTTTTCGCATATAAATTTACAAATATTTGTAATGAAAAAAATTATGTTGAATAATAATTATATAATAAAATTATACTTTAAATCAACTAGGATTTATAATTTAACATTATAAATTATTTTGATTAAAAATGTTGGTTTCAATGAAAATTTATTATTTTTCACTAGTTAGAAAAATATTAAAGTTATCAGAAAAGTGCCAAATATTTATCCTACCTAAATTATAATCTCCCTATTATAAATAATAATTTAATTACTTCTAATTGAATATATTATGGTTTCAAATATTGGTTTTAAAAATGGTACCCTTTAAAAGGCAAAAAAAACTACTTTTTTTAATAAATACTTCTTTATTCTGAAAAATTTAATCTATCCTCATATTATGTATAATAACAAAAAGAGATGAATTTTATAATTATATGGGATGTAATAATATCAAAATGTGGTTTTTACTATTCATAAATTCTTTTTTAAAATGCTAGTTTGGTAGGTCGTGGTGTGCTTGAACCTAGTGTTGCATACATCACATGCTATTGAATGAATAAAAATGGATGAGTACAATAGAATCATGGAGTGTTACAATAGAGATGTTTGTCTTTGATGTAATCATGGGCATATATTTGTTGAAAAATTTCTAGGCTCACTTATATTGTTATATCAAAATTGTCAGTTTCACAATGGAGGACGTGTTGATCATCTCTTTATGTCATACGAGGATGTCAATATAGGAAAAATGGGTATATTGGCATCAGTGGTGGGAATGATCTCCTACCAATTGGTAGTTATGATTTCTGAATCAAGGGAAGATATTGACGATAACACATTTCCATAATATGTTTATATACTTCTACACATCGTTAAAAATAACTATATTGTGTTACCACCTATAAGGACAATTGATTTTACAACTTATCACCTCTTATGGACTAGTCTTATATCTCTTTAATCTTATTGTATGACACGAAGAGAGTTAAAGGAAATAAAAGTGATGTTGGTGGATCTACAAAGAGAAATATATTATTTAACCATGGAAATTTCTATAGTCATCACTAGTCCTGTTTGGGAAGAAAAAAGATAAAAATCGTCAACTATGTACAATTTTTCATAAGTATAATCATCTTATGATAAATAATAGATATCTATATACACTCATTGATGATTTATTTGATAAATTGAGGGAGCTCATTGGTTATCTATAATTAATACAGGATCAGGATATCCCCATTGGAGTGTTCGGAAGGAGGATATTATGAAGATAACTTTTAGAAGTGGATATGGACACTACTAAAATGTTTTCACGCCCTTCAGTCTTATGAATGCACTAGCTGTCATTTTGGATTTGATGAATCAAATATTTTTTTGATATCAATATTCTTTTGTTTTATTGTTTGTGGATGATATCTTGGTGTATTCATGGACAAGGTAATATCATGGGGAACACAAAGTGATAGTGTTAGAAATATTGAGTGACCATCATTAGTATTCCAAACAATAAATGGGTGTTTTTGGGATACATTAGTTATGATTTTGAGGCTATATAATTTATGAAAAAAGTTACTTTTTGGAAATATAGAATATAGAATTTGTTATATCTTTAAAACCAATAAAAAATGACTTTGAGATATTATTGTCATGACATGTCCCTGTGGTGCCGGTTCCATGAATCCCCAATCCCTCCTCCAATATATAAAGGGCTAGTGTCTAGCACCGAGTAGGTACATTACTAACAAGGGAAGATTTCCCTATATAAATATACTCATGAAGACAACTCCAAGCCCACAAATTCTGAAATTTAAAAATAACCGTATGTAACAATATTCATGTATACAAGGAAACCTATCAAACCGAGTAAAATCGAAGTAATATACTGAATGTAAATTGGGACGGAAAACAAGACCACCAAAAACAAGAGTCTGCGAACTATAAAGTCCATCCTTTTTTATTAAAGAGGTTTTTGGATTTTTTTTCATAGTTGTAGGAACACCACAGCCAATAGTTAACTCATAATTCCCAGATCGGTACTGGTCCACCCTAGAATCCATCAAAATGTCCTATCTTCTACACAAGATAAGACACATGTGAGAAAAGACCATGAAGAGGTGAGTATAAAAATACATAGAAGAGGACATCAAAAACCACAAAGTAATACACATAGTAATGATGTTGTTATAACAACATACATTAGGTAAACTAAACATTTATAATGATAAAAACAAACCAGATATACTCAAAACTCTAACGCATAGTCAAGAGACAAACCAAACAATTGCGTACCCCACTATGGTTTCAGTTAGAACCTTCCACAAAGCAATCATCCGGGAGAACTCACTCTATTAGTATAATAGATCTAATAACCTCCATACAAGAAGTAATATTTGTCAGGAAAGGTCACGAGACGTAGATACACTCATTCTTGGAGAACACACACCGAGTGTGGAATGTTCTTGTTACACAAGTTAGGATCACTATTTGGGAATTGGTGGATACTGCAACTCATCTGGATTCACATAGTATTTATAGGATCTAGATCATATTGGAATATTCACATAGATATAGAACTATAAATATGGTAATTAATGGATTTCGGATAACGTTTCGAGCCTCTCAGAGAGATACCTCACTCTATCTCGGAATTTTCTCCTGACCAGATCATACATAGGTGGATAGAAATGATATATGACCATTAGGGGAATGAGATAAGGGGAAATAACCCCAAAGAAATATTTCCAGTATATGGTTTACTGGAGTTTAATGCCATGTTATTGGGTATACATCGCTTGTATATGGGTCACACTCCATGTCTCTCGACTCAAGTACTACTCGTGTAAAATGGCCCGAGTCAGAAGAACATGCAATGTAGAAAATTTTATACACTAGGTGTAGTACATACCACACATGGTGTTCTAGTAACTGGGGTTCCCTCCATGTATGTGGTCTTGTTCTTGTACATGGTTTCCACAAACGGGTTCCATTCATGTAATAGGTATACGAAGTATCCAGTGTTGCAGTCATAGTCTGGTCATGTGGTGGAAGAAACAACAGTATACCCACCCCATGTCCATGTTTCTTCCAAGACTCACGCAGAGTCCAAGTAAGGACAAAAATTCCTTATGAAAATGGTCACACAATGTGTTAGTTAATCTTGCCTCCCATAACATCAGTCGCTACTGGATGGGGCCCATATGAAATGTCACCTCAGAGGCAGATCATGTTTTTTTATTTTGTGCAATCTGGAAACTCTAACAGCCAATATTGGTACCACATGACATGTTCTTTTTGATACAAGTCTTGTGTTCTTGAATATTACTAAAATGTTAACCTATGCTAATTCTCAACAATTTCTCTCCAATATTTGATTCCACAATTATTATGCCTCAAATGTCGAATGTTATGGTCACTCCGACATTCTAAAGATATCTCCATTGTTTTCAGGACTCTGAACGGCCCCATAAACTTGAATAAATCCACACGTACGAAGAACTCTCTAAGAATAGTATCTCTTAATCAGAGCTGATTCAACGTCCACCATTGTAGTCGAACCACAAATTGGTTATTACAATGTCAAATCAACAATTTATGATCGTTGCGTTATGAAACAGATGCAAAATGATCTGTTGTTCATAATCTGACAAATAACACAAAGAATGTGGGGTTTGAAGGAGGAAGTAATCAATTACCACGAGGGGAACACACCTCCACCTTCTTTTGTCATGTTATAAATTCTATAGCTTTCAAATGATTAAATAAGACAATTAAAATGATAATCCAACATTTATCACAATAAAAATTCCCAAATTAAAACCCAATTAAAACGGAAAATAATAACCCTCCCATAAGAACACAAGATCCACGGATCAACCTGTTCGTCAGTTGATCTAAATTCTTCATTTTATCAAATAATGGGGAATCAAAACAAAGAAAAAAAACCCTTACTAAAATTTAGTGGATGAACGATCATTGTGTCACATTCATTATTAAGGTTCATTGAACCCGAAATGCGTTAATCGATCAAATCATTGTTGTTGATTATCTAGAGTTCTCTTGAAGGATCCATTAATTCTATAGATAAAGTCTCTATTTTATTCAAATGTGCAGCATTTTATTTACCTATTAAAATTAGTGAATGTGTCTCTACATTCTATCATGATGCATTTATAATGAATCATTAATGTTTTTTCAAAGGAATTATGTTATGGACTTAATTATCAAAACTACTACCCCTTCAATTCTCTGTAGTGAATGTTTCCAAATAAAATGAAATAAAAAATTACATTTATTTTATATCATTTTAATTTATTTTACTAAAAATGTCGAAAAATTAACTTCTTCCATCAACCTACATTGGCCATGGTTAGGCTCATTCTTAGATAAATTCATCATCCTGGACACAATTGTGCTGTCAGATTTATATTCTAAGCATCCATTTGGAATCTTCCACAACCACACAAACCCGCAAACTAATATAACCTTAACAATGTTCATGACATGATTCCAGGATCCATGTGCCTCATAATGGCATGTCATCACTTCTCTTTGTCTCAAAATAATTTCATATAATATTTCAAAATAATAACTAGAAAAATATAAGGAATTAAATTGGTCCCAACATGGGGATTTGCATCAACAAAAATCCAAAATAAGGATACTCAACTAGATTTGGGTACTATGCACAAATTTGTTCCTCCCCCACCCACATTCTCTCTGGAAGATTCTTATGTAGCTTCTAGACGCACACCAAGGGAATTGATCACCCATGAATGTTTCTCTCTTTTTGATCCTTGATCTCTACCAGGTAATCATCAAAGGTTATAACATCCTTGATGTCCATCTTTTCACAGTAGATGATGTCTGATGGGTCATGAATGTACCTTATCAGTTTTGACAACTAGAAGACATCTTGTACATGGTTCATCTGTTGGGGTAGAGCTAAGCAGTATGCCACCTCGCCAACACTATGCAGTAAATGTAATGGTCCAATTAATCTCTCAGATAGCATGTTCCCCAACCAAATCACTATAATTATTATTGATGTGAGACCTGATGGAAGACATGGTATCCATCCTAGAACACCATGGGTCTCTGTCTCCTATATGCATAATACATCTACTGGATTTGTGCAGACATCATATGCTCCTGGATGATCTGCACCTTCTCAGTCGTAGCTCTCACCATCTCTGGACCCTTGAGCACTGACTCTTCGGGGTAATCCAAATAAATATGTGTACATAAGTGTCTCTTATATAATGCCTATAATGGTGCCATGCTAATGGTGGATTGGTAGCTATTATTATATTCCATCACCACTAGTGGTAGATGGTCCTCCCAATTTCTAAAATATTTGAAGATATAGGCCCACAACATATCCTCCAGAACATGAATGGTCATCAAACTGAAGATGGATCATTGTACTCAATCATAGGTGAGTCCTGAAATCCTCGGACAATAAAATCCACTAGTGGTATGTGAATTGGGCATCTCGATTCATGACTGTAGTCATGGGACTCCATGAAGCTATACTATCCCCTGAATATAGAGGTTCACAAATAACTCTTTAGAAATATGCACTCATATAGATTGGAAGTGGGCCGATTTGGTAAGTTAATCAACAATCACCCAGATTTTATCATGCCAATTGAAAGTCTATGGAAAGCATGCCATGAAGTACATTGATATTCCAACCCACTTACACTCTATCACTTTTAGGGATGAGATAAACCTTATGGAACCTCGTGTTTATCCTTCACCTATTGGCACACAAGGAATTGACAAAGAATATCTATGACATCCTTCTTCAGGCCTTACCACCTGAACTACCGTTAGATATCCTATTACATCTTCTCCACGCCAGGGTGTACCTCCAAGGGGGATATATAAAACTCCTTAATGACCTTTTCCCATAATGAAACTAGTACAATAGTGCATCCTATAAAAATAACTACATTCTCCCACCGTGCGAATATCCATCAAGGGCATGTCCAAATGAATACTGGGCATATAAAACCTCACAATCAACATCCTCTCACTATGCCTCTCTAACTCACTATAAGAGTGGAGAGATTACAACCATTGAATAAAGATAAAATTCATCATATCTTTCAATGAAGGATAAATGTAACGAGGCTAACAATACCCTCAACGCACTAAACAACAATGAGGTAAATCTTGTAAGAACCTGGTTCTTGTTTTAGAGGTACGAGATTTTTTTTCCTTTTCCTTAAGTGATTTTGAGAAAATATTGAAAAATGGAGAAAAATCATATTTTTTGAAACAACATGCCATGTACTTTTCCCACACGCCGTGTACTTTTGGCCGTGTTGGGATAAGTACAAAGGTCGTATAGCCTCGCCGACCACAAAGGGTGTAGCAACCGACTACACGCCGTGTAGTGGTCCTTTACACGCCGTGTAGTCAGTCAGTAGGAGAAAAAGTAAGGTGGTGGAGTCGCCACAAGTTGGGCGGAAGTATACGCCGTGTACTCGGGAGTACATGATGTGTTACCTTGTCGGCAGGTGAACAGTGCAGGTGCCGCCAAATGGACAGTTAAATGAAATAATTACACGCCGTGTACTCAAAAGTACATGTCGTGTACTTTGTTTTTTCGGGTTAAAATAGGAAGTAGCCTCCTCATTTGGCAGAGGAGGCGTTTGAGCCATTTTGGAGCCAAAGGAGGAGGCCAGACCTTTGAAGATCCGCCGGGAGTTCGTCTGGAATCTGATTCGGCTTCGGACGATCTCGGTCGAACCGCACGGGTAAGCCCTTCCTCCTCCTGGTACCGTTCTTGCCAATTTTTCTCCCAACGTATGTTATTTACATTTGAATGGGTTTTTTGTTGTTTATCAGATCTATGCCATTTGTGGGCATTTCTGGATCCGGCGTTCGGGTATAGTGTTCGTTGGCACATAAGGTAGGTGGCTTGGTTTTTATTTTCCAACTATCGTGCATTTTTGTGCGTTTTCGTGCAACGAACCCATGTTGGGGTGTCGTGTGGGTTAGGCCATTGCTATATTTAATGCCTAGAATTGCATAGGTGATTAAATAGTGATAATAAAATGATGTTTGGGATCGTTTCTTGGATCCAGGACTATCCCGAGGGGTGTGTTCCTCTATTTAGTCGTTTGGCCAGGATACCCAAGGGTATGCATTGAATGTAGTAACTGTTAAATTTCCTTGAGAGGAATTTGTTGTTTACTGCATTTTGATATGTTGGGCATGGCCCGGTAACGTGTTTAGCCTGAGGGCGTTGTTGTGATTATCCTGAGGGCATGAATTTTTTACCCTGAGGGATATCGTTATTCCACTAGAGGGAAACCTTACGTGCATGAGGGCTTGACTTCTGTGCCTGATGGAGACACTTCGTAAGCCTGAGGGAGAGATTCGCTGTTACGCCTGAGGAAAATACATGTGGGTTGGATTCTGTATGGTCTAAGGGAAAGCTTGAGGGCGTGGTTACTATTTCAGCCTAAGGGCACGGTTCTGGTTAGCCCGAGGGCTTGGTGCTGAGCACAAAAATGGTACTAAATTAAAGGAATTAAATGGTTAATAAAATGTCAATTTTACTGTTATTGTATTTACTTTTTAGTACTGCTTAGTTATTGAATTTTACTACTGCACACTTGTTGCATGTTTTACACACAGTTGAGCACGGGCCATTGGTGGGTGCCAACTGAGATATATTTCTCACACCCTGTTTGGGTAACGCTTTTTGGCCAAAACAGGTTACGTTGTTGTAGGTTTAGATAGGGGGAAGAGTCCCTTTACAGGTACTTGACTGTTGCTAAGGAGTGGGAGGGCATGGGACCGAGCCTAGGCTCGCGATGCCGATGTCACCTGTTTTTTCTTGATTTGTTGTACTCTGTAAACTGTTGTACTGTATTGATGTATAACATGTTCTGGATGTTTTCATAGAACATGAATCATGTAGCATCATCACTTATATACTGTTGGTTATATCCACTACTGTAGTTATTTTAGTTGTGTAGCTTTACTACTTCTGCTGTTATTGTATGTTTATTTTGGTATTTCGTTGCGCTACGCATTCACAAATGAGGGCATAGTTTCCCCACTATCAGACATGGGCCCTCGCTGCTAGTCGGAAGCCTCTGGCGTTTGGGGAAATGCGCTTGAGGTCACGTGGTGAACCGGGCACGGGGCACCCGTTGCGTGGTACCCGGGGCCGGGACGTTACAAAGTTTTATCAGAGGCGGTTTCTTTTCTTTGACGTACTATTTGGATCCGTAGTCAGAGTTAGGATGAACGGTAGTTGGTAATAAGGTGTTCCTGGGAGTAGCTAACCCGTGTACAGGGAAAAGCCAGTCTACCTCATACTTTGCATTCTTTGATCTGGCAATTTTACAGTTGATATGTTTTCACAGTTGGGTACACACTTGGATTGTTCTGTTTATATTTTATCTGTGGGTTCTATTTAGTTTAAACATGATGATATAAGGGTATTCCGTCTCATGAATCATATAGGAACATGCTAGATATCACATGCCATTCATATTTTCCATGCCATGTAGGTGCATTGAAATTTGCATGTTGTTGTGATAGTTGTTGTGCTAGTAAAGCATGCTGTTGTGATAGCTACTTGATAAATACCTGCCTTGTGATATGGTATTATTGTTTGAGCTTGTTTATAGAATGGATTCAAATCTTTGGTCTTTGGTGAGTAAGGGCCCCCATTGACCGGAATTTGGTGGATCATTGGCTGGTTATTGGTTATAACACAAATAAGATGTCAAACTTTGATCCATGGGGTGTATGGGCCCCCACGGGTCGGAATTTGACACTTAGGTGTCGTTTTCAGTATTTTCTGGGTTCCGGAGAAGTTTCTGAGGCATACTATCTGGAAACCCAGTATACACGCCATGTAGTATTTTTATACACGCCGTGTATGTTCTTCTTTTCAGGAAGAAATATGAACTTTTGAGTACACGCCGTGTACCCTGAGTACACGCCGTGTAGTCTCTTCCCGTGTCACAAACCGTGTGGGCGGCGACACGGGGTAGGGAAAGGGGTTGGGAAAGACACGCCATGTAGTTATGTACACGCTGTGTAGTGTTGACCCGGAGTCCGGCCATGTAACTAACAACACGGGTCGGTAAACTCCTCTACAGAAAACGTCGTGTCAATTATAGACACACCGTGTAGTGTGACCTGGGGACTTGGCCGTGTAACTAACAACACAAGCTGATGTCACCTCTTTTAGAACACGTCGTGTACCTTTGGGACATGCCATGTAGTCTTGTCCGAGGACAGACCGTGTGGAGTTAGCTGTGTGGCTGGGAAACGGCGTGGTGTACACGCTGTGTATGGGTGTAACACACCGTGTGTGGTAAAGCTGAGTAGTCAGCCGTGTCACAGACGACACATGCAGTTGGAAAATTACACTATACACACCGTGTCACACACGACATAGGCAGTCGGTGATGGACTAATTTTCTTGTTTTACATAGCTTCAGTGCTTTGCACCCGTGCTGGTGGGTGATGAGATGCTGAGAGCCATACGTTTTGAGGATGGCAATCAGTATGACATCTGAGCACTGGTGAATGTTTTCAGGTTACCTACTATACACGCAATTGTGAACCATGCGTTGATTATATAGAGGAAACTGCGAGAATTTAGTGGTGTGGTCTAGGGTGGTTCGGGACCAGTTACTGGTACTATTTCTGCTGGCAAGAGGAAGAGGCAGATGGACTTCTCTAAGGGCGGCAGTACCAGCCAGACAGCTTCTTCAGGTCGCCCGATCAGGTGTTACCAGTGTGGCATAGAGGGGAACAAGAGGCCGTAGTGTCCACGAGACCCAGTGTAGTGCCGAGCTTGCGGCATTATGGGTCATCTGCAACGCTTTTGCTGGGATTTTCAACCCGTGGCTAGTGAGAGGGGTTCTGTGGAGACTCAGTGTGCGGGATCAAGATCGGTGGCTTCTTACCAGTCAGGGGACTGGAATATGTCAGGGCGTGCATGCAGAGATGGTGGTCGTGGGAGTGGTAGCCAGACACCAGGATCTCAGATGCAACAGGGCGGGACAGCTCAGGGTAGCCAGGCTATGTCACAGGTCCGCGGCACTGGTCAGGCATATGCAGTGAAACAGACCCAGCAGGAGCAGGATCTCGGGCATTCTACAGTCAGAGGTACTATTCTAGTAGCTTATGCCTTGTCATGAGTAATTTATGATATTGGTGCTACACATAGTTTTATATCAGTACCCATTGTGGAGTGCCTTGGGCTCAGTCTTTCTACTTCTTCTACTATCTGGACGCTACACACTCCGTTGGGGACTAGGACGGTTTATGTGCGTCAGTGCAAGGAGTACCCCCTTGAGGTTGGTGGGTGTCACTTCCTTTGGGACCTCAATGTGCTGGAGATGACGAGCTATGACATCGTTATCGGGATGGACTGGTTGGTTCCCTTATTTGCCTTTGTAGACTGCTATCGTCGCAGGATGCGTTTCACGTCACAAAAGAGCAGGGAGTTTCTATACAAGGGTGAGTGGGATGTTCAGGCGAGTTGAGCTGGACCAGAGCATCATGGGTGAGGTGGAGTCACAGCCCAGATTGCGAGCTTATATTTGGATGACCAGGGGAATTGTCAGATGGTTTTCCCTCCAGTTGTCGATCGTTTCAGGGATGTCTTCCCGGACGACATTTCAGGTCTACCTCTGGTGTGTGAGGTGGATTTCTGTATCGAGCTTGTGCCAGGAGCAGCACCGGTGTCCATTACTCCTTATAGGATGGCCACGCCTGAGTTGCAGGAGCTCAAGAGGCATTTTGAGGAGCTACAGGAAAAGGGTTTTATCCTACCCAATAATTCTCCTTGGGGTTCTCTGGTACTTTTTGCGAAGAAGGGGGATAATACCCTTAGTCTTTGTGTGGATTATCGGATGCAGAACCGGTTGATGTTTAAGAACTGATATCCCTTTCCGAGGATATATGATCAGTTTGATCAGCTTTGAGGAGAACGAGTGTTCTCGAAGATTGACTTGAGATATAGATATCATCAGCTACGCGTTAGACCATCTAATATACCTCTCACAGCTTTTAGGAGCAGATATGGTCTATATGAGTATACGGTTTTGCTGTTCGGACTTATGAACGTGCCAGCAGTTTTCATGGCTCTGATGAATTGCATGTTCCATCAGTATCTTGATTCATTTGTGGTAGTATTCATGGACGACATCTTGGTGTACTCTCACACTCCACACGACCATGCCACCCATCTTGAGATCGTAATGAGTACACTGAGAGAGAATCTCCTATATGTTAAGCTCTCGAAGTGCAATTTTTTGATGGGAAAGATTCACTTCCTGGGTCATATCATCTCAGAGGAAAGAGTTGCAGTGGACCCAGAGAAGGTGAGAGTAGTAGTTTTCAGGGAGTATCCCAAGAAATTGTTTGAGATACAAAGTTTCTTAGGGATGGATGGTTACTACAGACGCTTCATACATGACTTCTCCTGCTTAGGATCACCTTTGAGAAGTCTGACTAAGAAGGGTGTGATGTTCGTTTGGTCAGAAGCTTACGAGACAACTTTTCAGGACCTCAAGGGAAGGCTGACATCATCACTGATCCTGATACTCCCAGAGTAGGTGAAGAAGTACACAGTTTACTGTGATGTGTCATGGATTGGGCTGGGAGCCGTTTTGATGCAGGGTGACCGAGTTGTGGCGTACGGGTCTCAGCAGTTGAGGCCACATGAGAGGAATTACACGACACACGATCTCGAGTTGGCTTTAGTTGTGCATGCGTTGCGCTGTTGGGGACATTACCTGTTGGGAGAGCATTTTGTTGTTTTCACTGACCACAAAAGCCTCAAATATATCTTTACTCAGCGTGACGTGAATGTGAGGTAGAGAAGGTGGGTCGACTACCTACAGTCTTTCAATTTTGATCTTTCCTATACACCTGGTAAAGGTAATGCAGTAGATGATGCACTGAGTAGGAAGACTCAGATACATGCAGTGCAGGAGGCCAGTGGTGAATGGCAGATTACGGATTTGTTCTCTGAGATGCATCTGGAGGTGCATGGAAGTCAGGGAGAGACTTATCTTTCCTCTTTATCTGTGACTTCTACACTCCTGGATAGAGTGAGGATGAGGCATCTATTAGTTTCAGAAGGCCTAGTTCTACGAGAGTCAGTGACAAGTGAGGACCCTCCTTCCGGTTGGATGATAGGAAATGACGAGGTTTTTCATTTCCATGGACATGTATGGGTTCCAGGGGATATATGCAAGAAGATGATGAGGGAGTTTCATGCTTCAGCTTGGGCAGTTCATCCCGGGGTTACCAAGATGTACCGAGACTTGAGACGTCAGTATCGGTGGCCGGGTATGAAGAGACAGATAGCTGGTTTTGTTACGAGGTGTTCCACCTGTCAGCAGGTGAAGGCAGAGCGTCAGAAACCAGTTGGGATATTACAGCAGTTTCCCATTCCAGATTGGAAATGGGATGATGTCACGATGGATTTCGTGACGGGATTTCCAAGGTCACCTCGTGGAAATGACTCCGTATGGGTTGTTGTGGACAGACTTACGAAGGTATCTCACTTCTTGCCAATCAAGGAGACCTTTGGTGTGGACGAGATCGGAAGGTTGTATATCCGAGAGATCATACATCTTCCTGGGGTCCCTCATTCTATCGTTTCAGATAGGGACGCCCGCTGGACGTCTCATTTCTGGCAGAGTTGTCAGAGGGCACTGGGTACATAGGTGCTTCTGAGCACAGCATACCACCCTCAGACAGATGGCCAGTCAGAGCGGACGATACTGGTGCTAGAGGACATGATGCGTGCATGCGTCCTAGACTTTGGGGGCACTTGGGAGAAGCATATACCATTAGTATAGTTTTCCTATAACAATAGTTTTCAGGCAACTATTGAGATGTAACCATACGAGGCTTTATATGGTAGGTCATGTCGATCAACTTTGTGCTGGTTAGAGGCAGGTGAGGTAGCTTTACTGGGACCACAGATCGTGCAGGAGACATCTGAGCAGGTCCAGTTGATTCAGAAGAGGATGGCTACAACGCAGTCTCATCAGAAGTCTTATGCTGATCGCCGCAGATGACCTTTAGAGTTCGTGGTTGGGGATCATGTTTTCTTGCGTGTTTCACCGAGGCTGGGACACAAACAGATCAGGAGATAGGGTAAGATTTCACCGAGGTATGTGGGGCCATACTGTATTCTGGAGAGATTCGGGCTGGTTGCCTATCGGTTTCAGTTACCGCAGCAGTACTGAGCCATGCACGACTTCTTCCACGTGTCTCAGTTGCGTCACTACCATTCAGACCCATCAACCACCTTTTAGCCTGAGGAGGTTGAGATTCAGCATGATGCGTCCATTGAGGATCATCCAATTTGTATCGTTGATAGGAGCACGAAGTTCCTCCGAGGCTGGTTAGTTCCTCTCGTACGGGTTCTATGGTAGCATGACCGAGTGCAGGTCAAGACCTAGGAGCGGGAGGCTGATGTACGTGCTCAGTGGTCAGAGCAGTTCTGAGCTTTCTCTTTGCCACCCTCAAAATGGCAATTTGGGGACGAATTGCTATAAGGGGGGGGGGAGTTTGTAAGAACTTGGTTCTTGTTTTAGAGCTACGTGCTTCTTCTTTTCCTTTTCGTTAAGTGATTTTGAGAAAATATGGAAAAATGGGGAAAATCCTATTTTTTGAAACTACATGTCGTGTACTTTGCCCACACGCCATGTACTTTTGGCCATGATTGGATAAGTACAGAGGGCGTGTAGCCTCGCCGGCCACAATGGGTGTAGGAACCGACTACACGCAGTGTAGTGGTCCTTTACACGCCGTGTAGTCAGTCGGTAGGTTAAAAAGTAAGGCGAAGGATTCGCCGCCAGCTGGGCGGCAGTACACGCCGTGTACTCGGGAGTACATGCTGTATACTCTTGTCGGCAGGTGAACAGTGTCAATGCCTCCAAATGAATTGTTAAATGATATAAGTACACACCGTGTACTCAGAAGTACACACCGTGTACTTTGTTTTTTCAGCTAAAAACAGGCAGTAGCCTCCTCATTTGGCAGAGGAGGCGTTTGTGCCATTTAGGAGCAAAAGGAGGAGGTCGGACCTTTAACGATCTGCCGGGAGTTCGTCTGGAATCCGATTCAGCTTCGGACGATCTCATTGGAACCGCACTGGTAAGCCCTTCCTCCTCTTGGTACTGTTCTTGCCAATTCTTCTCCAAACATAAGTTATTTATGTTTGAATGGGTTTTGTTCTTCATCAGATCTACGCCGTTCATGGGCGTTTCTAGATCCAACGTTTGGGTATTGTCTTCGTTGGCACATAAGGTAGGAGGCTTGGTGTATATTTTCCGACTATCGTGTGTTTTTGTGCGTTTTCTTGCGACGAACCCATGTTGGGGTGTCGTGTGGTTGAGTCTGTTTCTTTATTTAATGCCTAGAATTGCATATGTGATTAAATGGTGATAATAAAATGATGTTTTGGATCGTTTCTTGGATCCAGGACTATCCCGAGGGGTGTGTTCCTCTGTTTAGCCATTTGGCCAGGATACCCGAGGGTATGCCTTAATTGTAGTAACTGTAGAATTGACTTGAGATGAATTGCTTGTTTACTGCATTTTGATATTTTGGGCATGGCCCAGTTACCTGTTTAGCCTGAGGGCGTTGTTGTGATTAGCCTTAGGGAGTGACTGTTTTAGCCCAAGGGCTGTCGTTATTCTGCCTGAGGGCAACGTTACGTGCCTGAGGGCTTGAATTCTATGCCTGAGGGAAACACTTCGTAAGCCTGAGGGTGAGAATCTATGATACTCATGAGGGCAATACATGCGGGTTGGATTATGTAAGGCCTGAGGGAAAGCCTGAGGGCGTGGTTACTATTTCAGTCTGAGGGCACGGTTCTGGTTAGCCTGAGGGCTTGGTGCTATGCACAAAAATGTTACTAAATTATAGGAATTAAATGAATAATAAAATGGAAATTTAACTGTTAATTTAGTTACTTTTGAGTACTGCTTAGTTATTGCATTTTACTATTGCACACTTGTTGCATGTTTTACACATAGTTGAGCACGAGCCTTTGGTGTGTGCCTACTGAGATATATTTCTCACACCCTGTTTGGGTCATGCTTTTCGGCCCAAATATATTACGTTGCTCTAGGTTTATATAGGGGAAAGAGTCCCTAAACAGATACATGACTACTGCTGAGGAGTAGGAGGGCATGGGACCGAACCTAGTCTCACGATGTCGTAGTCAGCTGTTTTGCTTGTTTTTCTATACTATGTTTTCTGTTGTACTGTATTGATGTATAACATGTTCTGGCTATTTTCTTAGAACTTTAATCATGTAGCATCATCACTTATATACTATTGGATATATCCACAGATGTAGTTATTTCATTTGTGTAGGTTTAATTCTTTCGCGGTTATTGTATGTTTATTTTGGTATTCCACTACGCTACACTTTTACAAATGAGGCCATAGTTTCCCCAATATCATACCTGGGCCCTCGCTGCTAGTCGGTAGCCTCTGGCGTTTTGGGAAATTCGCTTGAGGTCATGTGGCGAACCGGGCTCGGGGCACCTGTTGCGTGGCACCCGGGGCCGGGACGTTACAAGTCACATGCGATGAGAATACTTCACCTTGTAACCCTTCATTGGAGTATAGATGATCTCTAAATCATATTCCTAAAATAAATCTATCCAATTACTATTTCATTGATACTAGTACATTTATGAGAAGATGTATATGATGCTCTTGTATTAAGAGTAAATGATAAACTGCTCACCTATAAGGTAGTGTCACCATATCTTCAACGTGAAGACTACCACTACCATCTCATGATCATGTGTCTTCTAGTTCTGCTTGTGCGGTCTTAGCTAGCATGAACCACAATCAATCACTGCATATCCCTATAACATTACACTACCATGCACCACCCTCAATGCATCATGGAAAACTATGTACATGAAACCATCCTCTATAAATCCAATGATCAGGGCAGTCTTCAAACTCTATTTCAACAGCTCGAAGGCCATATGGAACTTCTCCGTTCACATAATGGGTATCCCCTTTCGTGTCAAGGCTGTTATCGGTGTTAATGTTCAGGATAAATGAGAAAATATTCTTTTTTAATATCCTACCAACCTAAAGAAGATATGGTTTTCTATCATGCTATGAAGCGGATCCCATGCTTTTACTACCTCCACCATGGATGGGACCCCAACTACTACATCTACTGAGAAGAAATGTAATACAAATTGGATCTCCGAAATCCAGAAATGGAACATAAAAAGGTTTATATAAAAAAAGTTCTCTCTGATTACATATAGATCCATCGGTGGGTGTCTTTCGTGCTCCTCATATGATTCCATGTACACATGGATGTATTTGATGAACACAACTCTAAACCGGTATAAATTTGGCTGAAAGATATTGTTCATAATTTCCATGAACACTATTGGGGAATTATTAAAACAGAAAGGAATCACTATATTATCATAGTGAAAATAGCGTCATATAAATATCGTCTTCAGTATATCCATGTCACGTACTCATAATTGGAGGTAAGCTGGTTGATGGTCAATCTTAGAGAACCATTGTTCCACTATTTGATGATCGAAGAGGATTCTGATCCTCAAAATCAGATACTTATTCTTCGTCGTCACCTATTTTAGGAGGTGGTATTCTTTCCCAATCCTCAAACTAAAATCTTCCATCTTGGAAAACAAAACGGGGTTTGCCCAGGATGAACTGCAGGTTCATATGAAGCCTATGTTCTGTAAATTCAATAATGGCACCCTCATCTCATGATGCTTTGAAAGAGACATCTGATACGGTAGTTTGGTTTTCTAGGCTGTTATAGGGTTTATGTTGATGCAGATGTTAATCATCTTGTGGGGAGGACGTCCTAGAAGCTATTTTGGAATGATGTTCCTATACGTCCCCACTGCTTCTGGGAACTAAAAGCTCACAATGTTTATTGCTCTACGGGTATGTCTAGCTAACTCATGAGTGATATGCTACATCCTATTATGCATTAGACAATCCAATGTTGTCTAGGTATCCCTTTAACCAACAATAGAAAAACTCATCCCATATTTTTGACACATCACACTCATTTCATAAAGTAGTTACTCTGGGCACGAACTGAAGATAACCAATCCATACAGAGAATGATATTTTAATTCCTCGACGCTGCCACCAAGAGGTTCAAATTGATACTATCATCTCCAAGGGTAATATCAATCTATCTGAAAATGTGTGTGATCATCGAATCTCCCCTCCTAGGTGTATCCAATCATAAGTCTTGAGTCAATGTATTTACTGGAATCTCATGGTTTCTAAAAAGACATGTGGAGAGAATGGAATGACTTGTACCTGTGTCTATAACTACAGAAACTAAGGTAAATAATAAAAATATAGTACCTTGGATCAGACCTAGGGTCTCTGGGTCATATTCATTGACCCCATGCTATTGTCCCCACCCATATCCCCTAACTCCATGTTCCTGGTGCGGTACTCTTGAGCGTGGTGGTAGAAGTTGATCGAAAAGTTTCCCACAACATGCATCTCTCCCTCTCCTCTACCACATCCATTAGCTGGCTGGTCTGTCTGATCCACTCTCTACCTATGCCTCAGTTTTCCATCTACCTCCTCCCCCTCAGTAGCATGATGGGTCAGAATTTCTATAGTGAGATTTCCCCCACCATATCATGAGTAGAATCACCTCTACCTAGGCTGATTGGATCCATCCTGAGAGTCAGGGACTATCGATTCCATGTCTTGTGTCCTCTTGTGATATCACCCACATCCAGGTCACTGTACCAGACGTCATCATCCTTCTCTTGAGGTCCCTTCACCATTCATCCTACCACTGCCTATCGTTTGCTGTCTCTGCTCTACCAAGAATCTCTCGGTCACCATGGCCCACACGAGCACTCCAACATAAGTTTAAATTCATAGAGGTACGACACTAGCTATGATGTCCCATTATAAACCTCACTCAATGCATCCAGATCAAAAGTATTGATCCTTAAACATATCCATCGAGTAACTAGTGAGGTTGGTGAACCTCGATGAATAGTCTTCCAACATCAAACAACATGGATGTAGATAAAGATTCTCCAGGATGCGAACGTCTCTCCACATTACCTGGTAGAACTCATCCACAATGAGTGTATCAAACTCTGTCGATGAAAGAGTCTCATCATCGTGAGTATATGTGGTCAGAATCTACCATCATCCCGCTGAACCCTGAACAAGGATTTATACTAGGATCGTTATATGCTTAACTGGTGTCATTAGTAGATGGAAAACTCTGGTCACTTCCTCAAGTCAGTCTCCATCCTCCTGATGATCAGGCTCACTACAGAACCTGGGGTGTCTCTATCTCTGGAACTCGTGGATTTCTCTCAGTATGCGACCATCATCTGTTGTTAATGCATTTACACTGGCTGCTCCCTAGGTTGGGGTATAATAGGTGATTCAGTTGGAGGTAATTTCTTGGGGATTGGTCCATGTATTGAAGCCTCATCATTTAAGGGGTCATCCTAGTGATTGAGATGCTGAATATTAGTGGGTACTTTTCATGGAAGCATCCTATATGGAAACAATATATACTAAGGTCAAAAAGTATATATGGATAGATGACATTAAAGGAATTAGAAAAAAAACCATTCCTATTTAATTCATGTATGACTCTTTTATTTCCATTCATCTAGTGTTTTCATGTAGTGAGTCAAAAAGTATGTTCTGAGAGTCCTTGTGTATTATTATATTGGACGCCCACACTAGCATTGGAGTCCGAGGACAGAAACCAATGCCTGGAAGAAAAATAAATATTTCCCCAAACACGTCCCATGGACTCTGGGCCTATCGTCAAACAGGCCACCTCTGATACCACTCTGTTATGACCAATCCCAGTGGGTCCTACTATGACTACCCAAACCATCCTCCAATTGGCCAGGGGCTGGTGACTAGCACTGAGTATGAACATTACTAACATGGGAGGAATTGCCTATATACCTATTCACATGCAAAAAACTTCAATCCCAAAAGTGCATAATTTTAAAAATCCCAATATGGAATAAAATTCATTTATACAACTAATCCCAACCAACGGAGTACAACAGAAATAATCTACTAAAAGTAAATAGGGCCAGAATACAATCCAACCAAAAATAAGGGTCTAAAAACAATAGATTCCAACATTTATTCACCAAGAGGTACAAGGAATGGTTCTCATAAGAGTATAAAAACCTCATCTTGTTGGGAACATAGAAAGCTCGGTTTGGTTTTTGTCCGCCCTCGACTTCATCAAAGAGGCCACTCATCTGAACAATACACAACACGTGCTGGAAAAGATCATGTAGGGGTGAGTATAAAAATACCTAGTATAAGAAAAAGAAGATTACAAAGTAATACACAATGTGAAGGTGATGTCAGAACTAAATTGTATATTTCTACTAAATGTATTGAAAGTTGGAGACAATCCAGATATGATAAAAAATCATACCCATAGTCTAGAGTCAATTCATAGAACTGCATACCTTGCTAACGATTTATTTTGGAGGGTCTAGAAAACACTCATCTGGGAGAACTGACTCCATGAGTCTGATAGCTCTGAGAACTTTCATCCGAGAAGAATTGTTTGTCAGGAAAGGCCACGAGAGATAGAGACACTAATTCCGGGAGAACACACTCATGAGTGTGGAATGTTCACAATACAAAGTTGAGGATAACTGACAGGGCCATGGATTATCACATACACAACTTATCTTAATGGTATTTTTAATTTATTTTCTGTTCATGATTTGTTATGATGGGTTCCCATGCTTTTATGGATGAATGGATGAGTTTTAACGAATTTGGCCAAACCATGAGCCCAATTCTAGATTTAAAAATAAATTTTGATTCTTTTATAACTCATTAATTTGTCAAAAATTTCATCCATTCCAATTCTTACATGGCCTCCCCTTACCTATTAAAACTACCATTTAAATTTTGCGCCTTTAGAAATCGATAATCATGGTGGATTTGTATTTTTATATATGGATTTGGGCCACCCTAAAAGCCCATTTCCAGTTTTAAAAAATCATTTTGATTATTTAATAACATATTCAATTATTACTATTTTTCGGGGATTCCACCTCTATCCTGATCCCACTGAACCTAGGCGCACCCCAATCTCTTATCCACCATTTTGGATCTCGTTTTCTTCGCAAGAACTTATTGAAACATCTTAAGATTTCTCAATTTGGGTAGATTTATAAAGGTAATTTGTTTCCTTCATAAATCCTTCATTTTCACTCTTTTTTCCCCATTAAAATTTCTACATGGTCTCCTTATCCTTGTTTGAACTTCACTTAAATTTTTGGTTATTTTCAAATTCATCTACTGGTGTGTGTGAGACGATTTATACAAGATCCCTCAAGTAAGTTTGACTACTTCATTATTTTTTAAATTTTCTTAGGGTTACATTCAATGTAATTAGGGTTTCATACCTTATCCATAAGTTTCCTAATGTCCAGAAGTTAGTGATAAAACACCGGGTTTGATTTCTTGTCTTTTGGGGGAAAAATCCTATTTTTAGGTTGGATTTCACTTCCTTGAGTTGCGACGATGGTGCAGTTTATGTTTCCCTCCATGTTTTGAGCGTTTCAACATAAAAGGTAGGTTATTTCATGTATAACCATTTTATTATGAGTTAGATTTCTTGGTTTGTTAATTTTTTATGTTTCATATCAGTTTTGTGTGCTACAGAAACTATTTTTTGATGGATTTGGTTAAGTGTAAAATTTTGTAGTTTCATTTTTTCTTGGAAATGCGTGCTTTTCATGCGATGCTCTTGGGGATATGATTTGGGGTATTTTATAACATATTAATGTGATTTATTAGTGTTTAAAGGTGATTAAATTCTTGTTTTTTAATTACTTAATGTCATGTGGGACTTGTAATGTGGCTTTTTAATCGTTTTAATGTGTGAAACCTTGTTGTACTTCTTGAACGTGATTTGTGAAAACATCTGTTTTTCATGTGTACTATTTGTGGTATTGTTTGAGGTATTTTTATAAAACATGGGTTTGGTTAAATAAATTTTATTTGGGTTGTCAATTCTGCTTTGGATTTTTATTGGTATTGTTTTGGTCTACTATTAGGGTTTTGAAATGGGGTTTGTATGAAACCCATGGTTTCACCTCTTGTGTTTATTTTATGAAAATTGTAAATGATTTAATGAGTTACACAAAGTGTGAAATTGTTGATTATGTATAGTTCCAGTGATAGTATAGTCCTAAAATGAGTTTTTGAATCATAAAGTGTACAGTTATGTTGTAAAACTTTTTGGTAATGTAATGTAATTTCTAAAGGAGATTTATTAAATTGGGATGTGGGTGAGACACGTGTTTTCGGGCCATTTAGAATTATTGTGAAGTGAAAAATGGACATTGTTTATAAAAAGGGTATTATGTAACATGTGAGTGGGCTGTAATGTTATGATCAGCTTCTTTTGAATGATTTTATTAAATTGTTAATGGATTTATTGAATTTTGAAAGATGTGCAAAATGTGTTGTGGGAAATTTTTGGTGTGAGTATGATTTAAAAATTCATTTAAATGGAAAAAGTAGATTTTTAGACTTGTGTGGAATACATGTGGGATGTTTGGTGATCTTTTGATGTGAAAATGATTTTCCCATGTGCAATGTATATTTATTGACAAGTTGAACATGTTTGAGAACAAGGGGAGAACCCGAGTATCTAGGTAGGCATACGTGTTCTAGTATGCTAATGAATCTGTGGGGTTTGGCCTCAGTTTCACTTAGAATGATTAACACTTACAACTCAAAATAAACTATGATGATTATTAGGGACCATTAGGTTATGGTTATGTTACCTACTGGTGGATCGTTCATGTGAACTATAATTGTGAGGGTTACTCTCACTGAAAAATGAGGTACCTAGGACCCACAATGAGCTAGTGCCTGGGGTTATTGCCTATTGATTATTATCGTTAGTTACGTTGTGCTTACCATCAGTGTACAATATGGTTTTCTGGAAAATTCAGTTTTGTTGAAATTATTTTTATAATTTTTTATTCTTAATAATATCTCACATGAAAATAGATTTAATTTTTTAGTTTCATCTTTTAGATAATTTAACTAGCATTTTTTGTTTATGAAAACTTTTTAGATTGTTGTCCTTTATTGTTTATCAAATGAAATATCTTAATGGTGGTATCGTACATGGAATTTTATAACACCCTACTTGCACCATTGGGTGTAATTAGACTTGGTTATTTTGTTATTATAGGTTAGGATACATTTTTTAGTCCCAGTGGTTTGGGATTATAGCAGGTCCTTTGTCGTGATGTCTTGTGAAGATGGATTTACGGGGGTGCTTTATGCCATGAGGGTCCTTGGACTGTTTCATTTTGATTTTGTACCATTTTTATTGTATTTTTTAGTTTTTTTTAAAACATATAATTCAGTTCTGAATTTTGTGAACGATGATTTTAGTTGAAAAATCCAGATTCATTTTATTGAGTTTGTTTGTTGTATAATGATTATAAACATGTGAATATCATTCTAAAACATCATTTTATGATACCCGGACACTTTTTCAATCCCTTGGAGATTGGTAACGCCCTTTGGTCTATGTCGCGGGCCGGGTCGGGAGCCGGTTTTGATGGCAATGAGATTCGGTTCGTGACAAAATTGTATTAGAGGATGTTCATGTTAACTCTTTGGGTCTTGTTATTTGGGGAAGAGTAGGGAATGTCTGGAGTTAGGATTTTTTGGACCTTGTATTCCATTTATGGGAAGTGTTCATGATCACCACACCTCATGATAGGATTCATGTTTCTTGGATAAGTCAGGATTTATCTAAGTCCATTGGTTTTCTTGGTTGATGATGATACGAGAAATGATAAGAGAGTTGGGTTAATGGTCTTACTGAGCTCGCAAGTCCTGAAAAGCCATGTGGTGTCGTGGATATTCCCTAGAACACTCTCGGTTATGGTGAAGTTATTGTAATATGTCCGCCAACCAAATGTCCAAGTCACCCACTAAAACTAGTTTTCTCTCGCAATGTTTTGTGCATTAGGTTTGAAATCTTGGAACATTTGTTTTAATGTGACTTGGTTTTATAAAGTGTAATTTATTGTGAAATGATTTTGAAATAAAGAGGAAATTTTTTGTTTATGAAATTTTTGAACTGATTTTTCCGAATGATTTTTAATGGAAAATAGTGTGCTTATAACTCTTTTGAAAGCAGGAACTATATTGAAGTTGGTTTTGAAATGTGTTTCCAATAGTGTTTTCTAAATAATCAATGGGTGTTATAATGAGATGAGATATTTTGTAATTGATTTGAATATCTTTAATTTTAGTTATTTTTTAAATATTTATGTCTTTATTAAATGTTTTGAAAGATTTGAGTTGGGATTTTAATCTCATGGTTAGCAGTTTTGAGAAAAATGATGTGTTAGTTGACCGTTTTTTTGTGAAATGTGAATTTTTTTTACCCATTTGAATTTTCATGAGAAACCACATGAATGGGGTTATATAGGATAATGGATGGTTTATGGAATATATTGATGAGTGTAGAGTTGAATATGGGGAGGTTGTAAGGTGTGCCATATAAACATTCATGTGTAAGGCGCATGGGGTACCATTGGTGGACACGCTAACCGCTGAACCGTTTGATTTCAAAGAAATGTTTTTAAATAAAAACATGATGTCTTGATGAATTGTTTGGTATGGTTTATATTATGTGTTTATTTGGAAAATGGTGATTTTTTTGGATGTATTGAGTCCAATAACCCCTCCTGTTCGAACAATGTTTTGGGTTTGTGTTTGGTCGGTAAGCTGGGTAGAAGGAATGGTTAGTAGTCTCCTCTGAAATGTATTTTGGGGAACCTTTATGGTGGTACCCTTAATTTTTTTGGGACTATTTATTGTCACTTTTTGACCTATGGACCATCTTGGATGGGTCCTTGGGTTCTATTATTGCGTACGGTATGCCCACATTAAGGGTTAATTCATAATTGAAGTGCAACCCGTATTGTTTCTCCATTGGAAAGTTCTCCAGTTGATTAATATAAGGAATATTTTTTTCTTGAGATCTGTACAGTGAGTCTATACACATTACATTATTTGTTTATTTTAAACTCTTGTAGTGGGAGAGTTTACATGGATGGTTGAAAGAGACCTCAGTTTCTTAATTTTTCCTGATTCGTCGAAGGTGGATGTGTTCTAGGGTTTTTAGTGTGGATGAGTTTCTCAATAGTGTCTAAAATGCACTTTTGGTTCATGACAGTTTCATTGAAGCATGAGTTCATGTTAAACCACATGTGTTTGAAATATTTTCATGATAGGATATTGTGGCCACTTTATAGAATTATATGTTGTTTGGGGATGTTGTATAAGGTCCCTCTCCATGCATTGTTTATACCTGTCACAATGGGCATGTTCAGTGATGGCTTAGGATGTCATGTTCTCGATTGACCGTAAATGAGAAATTTTGGAAATTTTCGTAGAGTCTCTGTTATGTTGGGATAATGTCTCATTTGAAAAAACCTAAAAATATTCCATTTTAGAGGAAGGTGAGTATAGGTGTTATTTACTTATATTGTTTATCAGCCAAACAAACAAGCTTTACTGTGTGTATATCTTATAAGCCCTTGTTTCATTGAAATAACGGGTAAGGGTAAAGTGAGATTGGAATATCTTATGTCTTGGAAAACATATCAGGGATTTTGGTGATTTTTAGTTTCACCGAAAGAATAATTCATGTTGAGGGGTTTTCCAAAGCCTAATTGTGAGTCTGAAGAAGCTTCCATCATTAGAGCTACAACCGTAAGTCTCGAAGATAATCTTGCATGTTGTATAGGGAAATCCAAAGGTTATTTAAACCATTGTACAAATTCCTATCCTCATTATAAAATATAGATATATTTCAAACCTATAGTGTCATCATCCTTTTTCGGTTGTTCTTGTTCGATGGAAATATGATGCAGGACTTGTACCCATGTCATCACCTAATGTCGTTCCCTCCCCCCTTTAGTTTCCATTAAATAATTATAGAATGGTTGTAAATTTGGATATATGTGTTGAAGATATATTTTGTGCATGATTATTAGTGAATGTGTTCTATTATGTCATGTAGAAATAATGATCTCCACAGTTAGTGCACGGTTTCCCAAATCATGTGAATAAACCTTACAACCTTCCCAAATCATTGTTTTTTGGGTCTTTCTGTGTTGGCTCATGCTGGTCTGTTAGGATGGATAAATATAATTGTGGAGAGACACACTATTATTCTCATGTACATTCTTAATTAAACTTTGAATTGAATTCCACCCTTTGTACTAGGGATTCCATTCAGGCCTCCCCTGTTACTGTCCTAATTTTGTCTCAGGAAAAATATCGGTTGTCTCTTATGGTTGGGAGCCTATTTTTTTCCTCCGTACAAGTAACTCAGATTTATCCATGATCATGGATTAGCGATAGGTAGTCTCGTTCAAAGATATAACTCTACCTAAATCTTCCTTGGTCAAACATTGAGATTGGATATTTCCCAATGGTTTATTTAAAGTAAGGTAAGTGTAACCTAGTTCGATGTTGTTGTTCGTTTAGGTGAATTGCTTGAGTTTTGTTCGGATACTGTTGGAAGATTTTTCTGTCGGAAAAAATAATTAATTAGATTGATCTTTTAGGGTAGTAGTGTATGTTTTTGTTGTGAGAGTAATCCTTATTTATTGATCACTATATGTGTTTTGGCCTTTGGGGGCGAAACCAGACAAGGGGGTACCTCTTGGTTTCATAGTTGGGTTTTGTTGATGCTTTGACATTATTGTGACTTTCCAGGGTATAATTTTTTCATGTTGGGTATAAATATCCCATAAATAAATTATTTTAAAGGTATTCTTAATTTATTTTCCCCTTATTATTTATTATGGAGGTTTCGAAAGATTTTATGGATGAATGGGTGAGTTTTTATGAATTGTGGAAAACCGTATGCCGAATTCGAGATTTAAAAATAATTTTTTTTCTTTTATAACTCATTCATTTTTTAAGATTTTTCATCAATTCAAATTTATACATATCCTCCCCTATCATATTAAAACTACCATTTAAATTTGGAGCCTTTTCAAATCCATAATCAGGGTGGATTTCGATTTTTATTTAAGGATTTGGTCCACCCCGAAATCCCATTTACATTTTTAAAATTACATTTTTTTATTTAATAACATATTCAATTTTAACTATTTTACGGTGATTAAACCTCTATCCAGTTCCCACTAAACAAAGGTGCACCCCAAATCTCTTCTCCCCCTCACTGGAGCTCGTTTTCTTCATAGAACATGTCAAAACTTTATAAGATTTTTCAATTCGGCCATATTTATAATGGTAAATTGTTTCCCTCATAACTCCTTCAATTCTCACTCTTTTTCCCCTATTCCAATTCCTACATGGTCTCCATATCCATTTTTGAACCTCCCTTAAATATTTGGTTGTTTTTTTATTTATCTACTGGTGTATGTGTGGCAATTTCTACAAGATCCCTCAAGTGAGTTGGTCTTCTTCATTATTCTTTCAATTTTCCTAGGGTTGAATTCAAGGGGATTTGGGTTTCATACCTTATCCATAAGGTTACTAATGTAAAAAAGTTATTGTTTAATCATAGGGTTTTATTTCATGTCTTTTGGGTGAAACATTGTTGTTTTAGGTTTAATTTCACTTCCATGAGGTGCGACGGTGTTGCAATTTATGTTTCGCACCATGTATTGACTGTTTTGACAAAAAAAGGTAGGTGATTCCATGTGTAACCATTTTATGATGAGTTGGAATCCTGGGTTTATTTATTTGGTATGTATCAAATCTGTTTTCTGTGGTTCAAAAACTATTTTTGGATGGATTTGGTTAAGAGTTTAATTTTGTAGTGTCAGTTTTTCTTGGAATTGGGTGCATTTCAGGCGTGGATCATGGGGAAATGTTTGGTTGTATTTCATAACATATGAAAGTGATTTATTATTGGTGAAAGTTCTTATAATTCTGGGTTGTTAATTCATTAATGTCATGTGAACCTCGTAATGGTGGGTTTTAATGGTTTTAATGTCTGAAACCATGTTGTACATCTTAAACGAGATTAGTAAAAACATGTGTTTTTCATGTGCACCTTTTGTGGTATTGTTTGAGGTATTTTTATAAAAAATAGGGGTTGTTTAATAAATGTTTTTAGGGATTCCAATTCTTATTTAGAATTTTATTGGTATTTTTATGGTCTATAATTATGTTTTTGAAATGGGTTTTGTATGAAAACCATTGTTGCACCTCTTGGGTTGGTGTAATGAAAATTGTAAATGATTTAATGAGTTACACAATGAGTGAAATTTATTCTTATACAATGTTTTGGTGATAGTATGTTCCTAAAATGAGTTTTTGATAAGTAATTTGTTCAGTTATTTTTTAAACCATTTTGGAAATTTTTTGTAATTTTTCGAGGTGATTTATGAAACTGGGATGTGGGTGCGAAAAGAGTTTTCGGACAGTTTTGCGTGAGTGTGATGTGAAAAATGGACTTTTTTTATGAAAAGGGTATTATGTAACATGTGAGTGCATTTTAATGTTATGTTTAGAATCTTGGGAAATATTTTATAAATATTTTAATGGATTTTTTGAATTGTAATAGATGTAAAAAATGTGTTCTGGTCTATTTTTGGTGTGTGTATGACTTCAAAATTCAATTGAATGAAAAATTGTATTTTTAGACTTGTTTAGAATACATGTCAGCTGTTTGGTGAATGTGTGATGTGAAAATGATATTTTCATGTGCAATGTATATTTATTAACTTTTTTATATTGTCTGAGCATAAGGGGAAAACCAGGGTATCTAGGTGGGTGGATGTGTACTAGTATGCTAGTGAATCTGTGGTGTTTGGACTTAGTTTCACTTATCATGTTTAACACATACAATCTAAATAAAATATTATGATTATGATTGGGGACCACTTGGTTATGGGTATGTTCCCTACTAGTGGCTCGTGCATGATAACAAATATTGTGATGGTTACTCTCACCGAGATACGAGTTACCTGGGAACCACAACGAGCTAGTGTCAAGGGGTTATTTCATATTGCTTGTTATCATTAGTTACTTTTTTTATATCATTGTAATACATTTTGGTTGGATGGAAAATCTAGAAGTTTTGACATTATTTCTAAATGTTATAATTCTTAATGATAGCCCACTAGAAAACTGTTTTAAGTTTTTTTAGTTTCATCTGTTAGAAATTGTAACTGGCATTTTCTACTTATAAAAATTTGCAAGATTATTGTATTTGAATGTCTATCACATGGAATATCTTAATAGAGGTATCCTACTGGGAATTGTCTCACACCCTACTTACACCCATGGGTGTAAGTAGACATGGTTATTTTTTGTTTGCAGGATTTGATACAATTTTTTGTTCCAATGGTTCAGGTTTCTAGCAGGTCCTTGGTTGTGAAGTCTTGTGGTGATGGCTTTAGGTCGGTGCCCCTTTTCCATGAGGGTTAATAGGCTCTATCATTTTTATATTTTTTTTATATTCTTTTGGAGTTGTTTTAAAACATGTAAATTAGTTATGATTTTTGTGAAATATTATTTTAGTTGAATAATCCAGATTCGTTTTATTGAGTTGGTTTGTTGTCTATTATTTATAACCACATGTAAATCATTCCCAAACATCATTTTATGACACCTGGGCACTTGTTCTAGACCATGAGGGATTGGTAAATCCCTTCGTACCTTATTGCGAGCCGGTGCAGGTGCTGGTTTTGAAGGCAACCAGAATCGGTTTGTGACATGGAGGATACTGTGACACTTCCGGATTCAACTAATAAGTAGAGAATCAATGTCCATTAGGAATATTCAGGTCTATGCCTAACTATACCTAGGGTAATAATTGGATAAAGGATCTCTCACTAATCCTATCAGAGGGATACCTAACTCTATCTCGAAATGTCATGGTGAAGGGATCACACTTATGTGGATAGATATGATACATGTCCTTCAGGGGGAACAAAAATGGGGTACTAACCCAAATTAATAATGTCCCTGATATGATGGAATAATGTTCAAGCCATATTCTAGAATATTCAGGTATATTATAAGGGTAACACACCATGTCTCTCGATATTGGGTAATACCCTTGTAAAACAGACCGAGTTAGAAGAATATATTGTGTAGAAATGTAAACATACATGGTGTAGTATGGACCACACGTCGTGTCATAGAAACTGGGGTTCCCTATGTATATGTGGTCATCTTCTTGTTCATAGATTCAACACTTGTGTGCTATTAATGTATCCAGTACTCTGGTTATCCCGTGTAGTTGGCCTGGTCTGGTCGTGTGGTAGAGGACATGACCGAATACCCACGAAGGGTTCATGTAACTTCTGAGACACATGCTGAGTCTAGGTAAGGACCCACCTGCCATGTGAAAATGGTAACACACCTTGTTAGATATTCTCGTCGACCAAGAACATCAGTTGTTGTCGGATAGGCCCCACATTTTTTGTCTCTTATGTGGCAGACGATTTTCATCATTGAATGCAGCTCCCTCACCACCACCATCGGTACCACATGGCGTGTTATTCTGGATACACAATGTGTGTTCCAAAAAATTCCATAAATTTGAAACATCTCTATTGCGAATATGTGTTTCTCCAATCATAGATTCGATGATCTGTTTTCCCCGAAATTTTTAATTTAAAGTCGGCCCGACGTCCCAATTCCATCTACATTGTTTTTAGTTCTCTGATCCGCCTTGAGAGCATGTATCGATCCACCTGTGTGAAGAATTATAGAAGAATGATCTCTCTAGATCTGATCCAACTTGTTGTCTTCCATCTTTGATGCTCTATTTCATGGTCATCATTATGTTAGATATTAAAATTAGTATCATTAGATTGAGAAATAAATGTGCAAATATTTGTTGTTCTAAATCCCATGAAAAACACTACTAATGTGAGGTTAGAAGGGTAATGAAATAAATAACTAATAGTGGAACGCACCGCTGCCATCATTCGACACGACATCGATTCTCTCTCATTATAATTCTTGAAAATGATGAATCAATATATAATCTGACCATTATCACAAAATGTTTTCCGAAATAAAAGCCCAAAAACGAAAAATAATGACCCTCCCGCAAGTACATACGATCTGCTGATAAACATGTTCATTTTTTGATACGAATTCATCATTTAATCAAAGTACATGGAAACAAAATAAAGAAAACAAACCCCATACTCAATGTGGTTGAATAATGATCACCATGTCACGTTCATTGTCAATGTTTGTTCAATTTGAGATACGTGCATTGATCACATCATTGTAGTTTTTTGTCGACATTTCTCTCCAAGGCTCCATTAATTCTCAAGAGTTCCTCTCAATTTTCTGCCAGTGAAAAAAATTCAATTAACCCATTAAGTGGAAGGAATGCCTTTCAGCATTACATTACATTGTGACAATAATGTTTTGTCACTTCTTTTTCTGATTCATTATGTTGTTGTATTAATTATTGAAATAGTTTCCCTATCGTTGGGATGCAATGAAAATTTTAAAATAAAAGAAAATAAACTATTCAAATAATATTATTTTAATCTATTTTTACTAAACACATATGAAAAATATAATTTTTTCTCAACCCCTATCTATTGATGATAGTCCCATTCATAGGGAAAGTCAGTATCCTAGACACAAAATTACCTAAGATTTTTAATCTGCGCATCCTTTGGGAAACATTCCAAACCACACACACACCCTCAAACTCACATTAGTTAAAGACGTTTTAACCACCATTCCGGGCTCACTGAGACTCAGAATGAAATGTGTTCATTGCTCTTAGTATCATAATAATTCTATATATTATTTCAATATAATACCTCAAAAAATATAATGCATTACAATGATGTTTTCTTATTATAGATGGTTATTACAAATGCATTTTTCATTACCTATCATACTATACTTAATAGTGAAAACATGGACAAAGAAGTATAGTTCATTACAATTGGTTATGATTTGTAGATGGTTTTCCAAGAGTTGAAATTTATTCATACATGATGTCTATCATAATTTTTCTATAATATGGATTGGGTGATGTTGTGTACTATGATGCTTTGGGATCTTGGATTGGACTCTTCCTCATACACGGAGACATGTGGTATCTTATTGTTTGTGGAAGCTAAGAGTTCATGAGAATAATTACCCAAAATCTGACTTGGTATTAGCTGCAGTTTTCCATGCTTTGAGGACCTATAATCACTATCACATGGGTAAGAAATTTACATTATTCATTGATCATATGATTATGAATCATATTTTATCACAACAAGATATGGAAAGGAGAAAAATGAGATAGTTAAATTATCTCAAGAAGATTAACATTGAAATGATGTAAACACAAGGAAATAGATATTTGGTGTCTAATGCATTATGTATAAAGTCATATTCTCATTAGGTGAATAAATATTGATATGATTGGTAGTACATGTCATAACTAAACGACATGCATGCATAATATGAAGACCAAGGTGACACTATAGTTTTATTTTTAGTTTAAGTGATTCATAATTTGTTAAAGAAACTCATGAGGCATAAACATATTATTTATAATTCATGTTTATGTGTTAAAAACATAGTGGTTGAGAGACCATTAGTGGTGGAAACTAGATAAGAGTTTGTTGTTCTTCAATAAGAAACAATTGTTTGTACCTTTGTCTTTCTAAGAACAACTTCTTCATTATTAGCACCACTCTATTTGGGATGTACATTCAAGAATCAAAAATATTTATATGCAATTGAAGGCGTAGTATTAGTGGATTGGTATGAAATGGAATGTGGCTGAGTTCATTTCCAGGTGAATACATTTTCATCAAGTTAATGTAGAACATTAACAACTAGTGGGTATGTTGCAGTTAATACCTATCCCTTTGATGAAATTGGAGTAGATAGACATGAATTTTCTTAAAGACTACAAAATATTGTTTCTGAAGCATGATTCCGTATAAGTGATAGTGTATCTTCTCATTATGTCGGATCATTTAATCCCTAATTGTAAAAATTATATGGTGGAGGATACGTCAAATATTTATATCGGATTAGTGGAAAATAGAAATGGCATACTAGTTTTGATAATCTCAGATAGAGATATAATTTTCATGTCTCATATTTAGAAATTCTTACATAAATCCCAGGGGAACTATTTGATTATGAGTATGCAGTATCACCCTCAGGCGGATGGTCAATCTAAAAAGAAGATACAAACATTTAATGACATGTTGAAGTCATAGATAATTGATTTTTGTGGCTCATTGTTTGAGAATAATCTTTTTGAGGAGTTATCATATAATAATATATATCTTTCCATGATACATACGGCTCAATTTGAATCATTTTATGGGATTCCAAATCCTTTTACACATTTTGGGTGTAAATAGGTGAGAATTCACTAGTAGGGCTGAGACTTTTACATGAAAAAACAGAGAAGATTCTGTATATTAGGAAGCAGGTGTAGATGTATCAGAGTCTTAAAATATTTTATTAGGATCATGGTAAATGACCGTTTTCATTCAATGGGAGTGAACATGAGTTTTTCAGGATCTTTCTAATGTTTGGACATTGTCATTATGGGAATCATGGAAAGTTATCACATTTGTACATTTTCCCAATCATGATACTAGAACAAGTTGGGGAGAAGGAATATTGTTTCGAATTTTCACCATAGTACAATTAGGTGCATAATTTTTTCCACTTATCTCAATTGAAAATATATCAGCTTAATCTTGACCAAGTGATTTAATGGGATTATGTTGACCTAGACATTGATTATTCATTTGTACATATCCCAGTATTTATTTTGGATAGGCTAGATAATGTATTACATGGAAAAATCATTATTCTTCTACTAGTTTAATGGAAGCATTGTCATATTCTTGATGCAACATTGGAATAAGAGAAGGAAATAAAGGAGAAATGGTCTTAACTCTTTTAGGGAAATGGTGGTGTTATAATTTAAAGGTAAGGAAAGTAAAATGGTTGGGATAATGTCGTACACCCTGTTTCTATAATTCACCCCTAAATTTGTAATTTATATATATATAATATATAAAAATTTATTTTGGGAGAGTTTTGGGATCATTCTAGTAGTTTTGGTGGGAAAAGGAAGGCGTATATGATGTGCATTGTTTGTTTAAACAATGTGGAATCCTTAGAGGAACTATGAAGAGTTGAAAATATTTGATAGAATAGTTTTCATGGTTGGAGTATAGTTTGAGAGAAATTTCAAGGAGAATGTGAGTGATAATTCTTCAGTTAGTATATTATATATGATTAGTTTATAGTTTTCCAAACGTTGCGAACCTACCATGCATAGGGTAAAAGGTGGATCTTAAAAAATAGGATCTCGCTCATTTTTCCTTTAACTACCTCGTTTTACCCCTTACATCCCTAATTTATAATTAATCGATATTTAAGGATTGATATCATAATCTTAGAGATGTTGATAAAATATAAAACCCTATCATTGTGTTTTCAATCCTAATTCTGGTTGTATGTATTGTTTTTCATTGTTCATGCTTATTTTTATTAGATATATTTCTTTTATTATCTCAGTTTTATATATATACACCCATGATGGTGAGATATAATAATATGGATTTCAAATAAGTGGATATATGTTCATTATTATGTTATGGAAGGATATATAGTGTTTTTTCACGGGGGATTGACCCATTTTCATGTGTGATCTTCATCCATTTTAAATATTCCTCTAAATGGTTGTGGTAGCTAGATGCACTGTAATGCCCCGACCCCAATTACCCTGAGTTGGTGCATTAATTTTATGCATTGGCATGGTTACAAGGAATCATGTCCCGATGGACCGACCAGTTTAGCAGTCTTGGAAAATAGATTACATATATGAATTTTATATTACACATCATAACATAAAAAACCACATAAATAATCCATCACGAATGCCATTATTCCTATGTCTTATCCCGACATATCAATCACAATACACTTCTTGGAATCCTGAAAAAAAATAAAACAAAGAAAGGGCTGAGCTCATATGCTCATTAAGGATATCAATACAGTGGAAACAATCAAAAATAAGCATAAACATTAAAGACAATTTATAACAAAAAAGCCTTTCAAACTTGAACTTCAGCATAATATGGAAAAGATAAGAAGAAATAATTCCATTTACTTATTCATATGGATATTCTACTAGTCGATTTATCACATGAAATATTAATCACCACTTTAATAATGATAGAATGCATAATTACAAACTTTAATTTCTGTGTCAATGACTCGTGCCAAGCCCTAAGGGATAACTATAACAGGAACCCAACCCGGAGAGCTTCAGTAACCTTACTCCAACCATGAGTGCCTCTAATAACCGGACATCAAACCAAAGTTCCTCTAATAACCGAAAACCAACCCGGAGAGCCACTAATAACCAGACGCCAACCCGGAGTGCCTTTAATAACCATACACCAACCTCGAGGGTCTGCTGTAACTGGACCCCAACCCGGAACATACTAGTCTAACACATTCATCATAATAAGAGGATGAAATAAATCATAAACATTCGTATTAAAACTAGCATATGAAATGCCAAAAAATTAATCAAAAACCATTAATGAAATAAAAATATCTAATACATATTCAAACCTATCACAAAACATTACATTCAATATTTATTATTTTTATCATAATAAATCAACTTCAAATAAGTGTAAAATTTATCAAAGGATGTTTACATAGATGAAATCAAAACTATTTGAGAGAAATACCTCTTTTCTGAAATAATTTAAAAGTAACGTAATTATAAAATAAATCATTTACTTTGAAAAAGCCCTTATTATATTGTAAGGGAAGCATTGAAGATTTTATAATGGCGTAAAATAGCCGCACCCACCGTATAAGTTATAAAATGAAATTCTTACCTTAACTCTGTCGAAAAGGTTAAAAAGGACCTTGTTTGGAAAATGACGAAATGATTCCTTCATAAATTTATTATAAAAAGTAAACAAGGGTAAAAATGACATTAACCTATAGTCCATAATATAATAAGAATGAATTTTTTTTTAAAGAAACATTGATGTGGATGATAAAGAGATCCCAGTAGATAATTACGTATAAACAACCTCCGATAATGAATAGATTGTGAAATAAACCCCTAACAATTTGGTAACATGTAAAACATACACCACTTGAAATAGGTATCATACAATGAATATGTAAATATTAATAAATTACAGTTTATTACACAAAGAATACAATAATGGGATTTATATACAACACACAAAAGGCAATAGTGGCAATATGGCCTGAATCTCACGGGAATAAGGAGTGAGATGAAAACCCCTTAACTTGCACATTTCCTTGGTATAGGGTAGGTTATCATCTTTTATAATGGTGAATTAATTTTTATTAAATTATACAAGAATCATTTAAAAGAATATTATATCATATATGATCGTTTAACATTGCTTTGTTAATAATATCATTGTATTATTGTCGTTTCGGGTGTTAACTTACTCATTTTCTTTTATATGTTTTGTTACATATGACATATTTGTTATGTATAGGTTTTATCTTATTAATATCCAGAATTATGTAAAGTCCTTAAACATTATTTTTAATCCTAAAATGAGAATTATACTTGAATGGATATGATGAGAAATGAATCTCATCATGTTCGTGGAGACGGTAGTCCGTACGTACGCATGGGCGACAATATGACTATTTTGATAATAAAATAATATATAATTGTATATTATATCATATATATATATATAATAATTATCATGTTATATTTATTATTTACATGAATTACACGTCATTATTATACCCATCCAAATAATAATTTTTTGAATAACAATTACACCACGACGTGGAGACCGTAAGCCGTACCTACCAACATATGGTGACATGTCATTCAAAGGATAGATAGAATACTGAATATAGTTTTAACATATTTATAATAACATCTCAGTATATAGAATATACTGGAGTTATTATTTTAGAATGGTAATAACAAAGAAAGAAGAAGTTGAAGAAGAAGGGAACTTGAACAAGGGTGGTGAAAATATTACCTCTTCTTCGGGTTATTCCTTTTGATTTGACAAAAGGGCTCTATAGGATGACTCTCTGATCAACATAATTCCTCTAGGTTGAATTTAGGGAATTTTATTGTGTATTTGGGTAGGGTTTGGTCGATTCAAAAGGCTTGGAATGTGTGAATTAGTGAGAAGGGGGAGTGCCCTTTTATAAGAGGGGTGAGGGACACCTTTAGAAAAGATAGAAATATTATTTTATAATAAATTCAGATTCGGTTTCTAATGGCTCCAAAGTGTATTATTAAAATTATAATGTAAAATGGGTTGAAATACTTTCAACAAATATAATTTAGGCAGGTCTGGGTCATTATATTGACCTTATCTTTTAGTTTTAACTTTTAGTTAATTAGTTTCACAGTTACCATGTCACTCTGTATTTTTATATTATATAGTTAATAAACATACTATATACATCCAAGAGGCCACCATGTTTTCCATTAATAATACACCTATCATGATATATGTCTCTTGGCCGAACTGTACAATTTTATGAATTTAATATTCATTAATAATATAATATTTGTTTTAAAAACTCTTTTATGTCAATTTTGACACTATTGGGTATTTTGTTTTTTATAAATTAATCGCAGCATTATTACTTCGAAAAAAATTTATATAAACAATTATAATATGCCATATTAACCTATAAAATTATTTTAATTTATAAAAATTCTTAAAATAACATTTATTTGTGTATTTATAATATCAATCATGTTAATTATTCATTAATACTGTAATTATTGCATCATCATTGTATCATAAATAAATTCAATTATTTAATGTCTAAAAATTATAAATAAAATACCAATATGTAGGAAATCATTTTATCTTTATAATTAATATTTATAGTTTAAAATATATATTATATAACCCTAATTAAAAATTTTTTTTCTAAAAGATATATGCTTATGTCATTTTTGTATTTAATTTAACTTAATTAATATAAAGTGTCCCTATCACCTACAAGTGGCTCCATGAGGTCCCAAAAACGACCAAAAGATGAAAATGGTCGGAAATGTATCCACCAATAAGGTTAGGACACATTTTAGGGAAATTTATTATTATTATAATATTAATATTTACCTTTTTTACCTGATTTACCCTTTAACAATGGTAAATAAAATATTTACGGAAGTAATTATTCCAAATTTCTAAAAATGAATTTTACCTATTTAAAAAGTTTGGAAATCGTAATTCCAAATATAGAATCCATTTTTTTATATTCAAAAAACAGAAGTGGTAGAAATTAATTTAAAATTAATTTCCGCTTTCAAAAGAAAAAGCGTGTTTTTAAAATATAATAATTATCCAAAGATTGACACTTGTTTATGTCCGGTTTAATTGCGACATTATGTCCAATGAAAAAAAAAATTTAAATGGTAAAAATATATTCTAAATATACTTTAAATCCACTAAAATTCACAATTTATAAATATTAATTATTTAGATTAATAAAGTTGTTTTTAATTTAAATTTAGTAATTTTAACTATTCATCAAAATGTAAAAGTTATCCGAAAATGACCAAAATTTTATCCTAGGATAAAATCAATATTCCGAAAACAAAAATGAAGTCCATTTTGAGAGATAATATTTATTAAATTTCAAAAAGTGGGTATTACAATTCATAACAGCTAGTTTGATTGGTTGTGGTGTATGTTAGGACTCGAAGTTGCGTACAACACACACTATTGTATTATTGAAAGAGAAGCATTCCATGGAAGCTTGGGGTGTTACATTCTCCCATCCTTCAATAAATTTAGGCATCACAATTTATGCTCGATATTGGAAACATGGTGTTGATATTTCAAAATATCTTAGTGGAAATCCTACACCGAACAATAGATTGATGAAACCTCTATTTAAAATAAAGAGTGCTAGGTATGAAGGTTATCAAAAATAACACATACTAGGGTTCCATGTAGAAAAATATGGATATGGAAGAGAAATCTAACCTTCAATATCTGATGGAGAGTGGTAGAGAACATGGCTATGAAAAGTCAACAATCCCAAAGCCATAAATTTGTGATGATCTAAGGTACCATCTAGGACAACATTTTTGTTCTAATTTCCTTTTATTAATGTTGAGGAATTTATTTATGAGATTGGATAAGATCATAATGATATATACTTTCTTTATAATTATAATTTTATCCATTAATAAATTTCTACCACAAATTTATCTTTCACCCCAAAACATAATACAACTCAAAAATACTCTATTTATCCTTATCATATAAGGTTCCAAATATAATGAATTTATAATTCACATATCAGACCCTTTAAAAAATTACATTATACCATCCATGAACATCATGTAGTCTAGTGGTAGGTGATAAATCCCAATTGCACTATGGTTGTCTGTTTGATTCTCGTAGCTTAGTCCGACGCGACGGGTCGTCACACGGTCTGCGTGTTGTGGTTTTATAAAAATCCAAAAATAACATTTCAAATTTAATCCATTCAAACCTTTAGACTTATCTAAAATACTTCTGAAAACTCTCAATCCAAAATTTTTATGAAAGGTAATCATAATGTAGATCCTTTTTACCCCGTAATAGCATGTGAATACCTTCATCATGTATTCATTTAAAACACTGAAACATCATTAATTACCCTAAAACCATATTGATTACATTCATGCTCCCTTATTCCTTATAGAATACTGGATGTACTTCATCCATAAAAAAATGTTTTAAACTCCAACAACGATGGAATATACAAATGATTAATCAGTTTCAATGTAGTCAGGAATATCCAATATAATTTACCCAAATCAACCATATCTTATTCCAAAATTAGTACCTCAATATTAGGACAATATTAATGTTTATCTTTCCTTCAACCATGTAATTTTTAAAAAAGTTTTATTCACTGTAGAGCCACTTTTCTTAGTACCATAAAATCTAAAATACTCAATGAAATAGTATTCTTGTACAATCCTTATTTATTTCCAGTACATCATTTACACAACACTTCAATGAAATAATTCCAAAATAACAACTTAAGAACACTAGTCATTCCTCTTCATCTTTGGTAGTATCATAACATGATTATAATCCAATAGCATCATTTGGGGAATACTATGATGATTGGAACAATGGTTTGCGTAGTGTCCCAACATCTTACAGATGATGCATTGTACATTTGAAACCTTTTTCTTAACCTTGCAGTCACGTACTTGGTGTCTGTTTTCTCCACACTTATAACAAATTCCCATTTCCTTCAGGAAATTTCTAGGGAGTTTCTTCCCACAGTTATCACATATGGGAAAATTCTTCTTTTCCCTTTTCCATTTATCCATCTTTCTCTCTTCTATCCTTTTATTCTCTTACTTCCCTTCAAAGCCATAGGACTCAGATAATTCTTTACTTATCTTATTAACACATGATACGATTTCTTAATATGTTGAGAATACATGAGAGACTATTTCCCTTATATATTTTGGCATAATACCTTGGATGATATGATACTTCATACTCTTTGGATCATATGTATTGATGGAGTTCACATTACTTCTATTGGGCACCATTTCTATACAATGGTATACACTAGGTCAGTTTATGAATTGCAATGAATAAATCCCAACTTGTAAAATACTTAACGTATATTGAACAGTTTAAAGATATAATCCATAATCAGAATTTTTTTATTTGAGTATGTATATACTTATAAGAACATCATAATGTTTTTTAATGAAAATGAGAATTATCCTAAGAATATCCCTTAGAAGTGTCGTAACCAAGAGTGCAACAAGGCCCGTTGTCGTGCACCAGTTTTCGTTCGAGTCGTGCTCAAAGTGGTGTTTTCGGGTATTACCCCTTGGTACATCTATGTCAGAGTAGCCTCTACCTGCTCGTATCTAGACTGGGATGTATTGCTCAGAAAACTCACAAAATCTCTACAATACCTAAATTCTAGGAGGTTCTTTTATAGAAATCCTCAAAGTCTATATTAGGGCTATATTCTTTAATAAGAGTTTATCTAAATCTAGTTTCTAAGTTTATTTCTAATCATCCTCTGATACAAACTTTAATTCCCTGACCCCAATTACCCAGAGTCAGTGAATTATTTTAATTCATTTGCATGATTACATGGAATCAAGTCTTGAAGGACCGATTAGTTTAGCAGTCTGGGAAAATAGATTACATACATGAATGTTACATTACACTTCATAACATACTAAACAACATAAATAATATTTCATGAATCCATTATTCCCTTGGCTTAACCATGCATATCAATCACAATACACATCTTGGAATTCTGGAAAAAATAAAACATAGAAAGCGGTAAGCTCAGATGCTCAGTAAGGATAACAGTATAGAGAAAACATTCATAAATAAGCATAAACATTTAAGAAAATGTATAACTAAAACCAAATCCTTTTAAACTTGATCTGTGGGCATTATATGGGAATGATAAAATTAAATAATTCCATTTACTTATTCACATGGATATTCTACTACTCGAATAATCACATGCAATATAAATATACAATTTTATAATGATAGAATGCATAATGCAAAACTATAATTTCTGTGTCAAGGCCTCCTGCCAATACCTAAGGGATAACTATAACTGAAACCCATCCCGGAGAGCCTCTATAACTAGATTCCAACCCAGAGTGCCTCTAATAACCAGACACTAACCCAGAGTACCTCTAATAACCGGACAACAACCCGAAGTTCCTCTAATAACCGAACACCAACCCAGATTGCCTCTAATAACCGAACACCAAACCAGAGTTCCTCTAATAAAAGGAAACCAACACTAAGGGTATGCTGTAACTGAACCCCAACCTGGAGGATAATATTCCAACACATTCATCTTAAGAAGAGGATGAAATATAACATAAACATTCGTATTAAAACTAGCATACGAAATGCCAAAAAATTAATCATAAACCATTAATGACATAAAAATATCTAATCCACAATCAAACATATCACAAAACCTTACATACAATATGGATGATTTTTATTCTAATAAATCAACATCAAATAGTTGTAAAATTTATGAAAGGATGTTGACATAGATGAAAAATAAAAAATATTTGAGAGAAATATCTCTTTTTTAAAATAATTTAAAAGTAACATAATTATAAAATAAAACATTTAATTTTAAAATATCCTCATTATATTGTAAGGGGATCTTTTATGATTTTATAATGGCAAAAAATTGTTTCACCCGCCATATAAGTTAAAAAAAGACTTTCTTACCTTATCTCTATTGAAAATGTTAAAAAGGACATTGTTTGGAAAACGACGGAAAGATTACATTACTAAAATCTTATAAAAAGTCAAAAATGGTAAAAATGAAATTATACCATATTCTATAATATATTAATAAAGATTTGAAATATTTTTTTAAGAAACATGGATGTGGATGATAAAGAGATCCTAGCAGATACTTATGTATAGACAATCTCTGATAATGAAGAGATTGTGAAATTAACCCTTAACAATTTGGTAACATGAATAACATACACCCCATGAAAGAGTTATCATAAAATAAATTTTTAAATACACAAAAATTAAAGTTTATTACACAATGATTACAATTATGGGAAGTATAGACACCACACAAAAGTTAATAGTGGAAAAATGGCATGAATCTCACTGGAATAAGGAGTGAGATTAAAACTGCTTACCTTTTACGTTTCCTTGGTCGAGGGTAGGTTAAACTACATTATAATGGTTAAATAATTGTTGTTAAATTATACATTAATCATACACATTAATATGATATCATATATTATCTTTTATCATTTAATTTCTAATAATATCTTAGTATTATAATCGTTTCAGGTGTTGACTTACTCGTTTTATTTTATATGTTTTGTTACATAAGCCATGTTTGTTATGGATAGTTTGTATATTATTCATCACCAGAATGATATAAAGTACATAAAAATTATTTTTAATCATAAAATGAGAATTATACTTGAATGTATACGATGGGGAATGAATCTCATCACGTTCGTGGAGACGGTAGTCCGTACGTACGCACGAGCGACAATATCACTATTTTGATATTAAAATAATATATAATTGGATATTATATCATATATAAATAATTATTATCATGTTATATTTATTATTTTAATGAATTACACATCATTATTATAACCATCCAAATAATAATGTTTTGAATAACAATTACACCATGACGTGGAGACGGTAAGCCGTACGTCCGGACTTATAGTGACATATCATTCAAAATATGGATAGAATACAGAATATGGTGGTACCATATTTATAATAACATCTAATTATATAGATGATACTGGAGATATTATTTTATAATGGGAATAACAATGAAAGAGGAAGTTGAATAAGAAAGGAACTTGAAAAAGGGTGGTAAAAATATTACCTCTTATTCAGGTTCTTCCTTTTGATTTGATCAAAAGGACTCCTTATGATTGGCTTTATGTTCAAAATATGACCTCTAGGATGAAGTCAGGGATGTTGAAAGAGTATTTGGGCAGGTAATGGCTGAGCCAAAAGATTTTGAATGTGTGAATTAGTGATAAGGGGGAGTGCCCTTTTATGAGAGGGGTGAAGGACACATTTGGAAAAACTAGAAATATTATTTTATAATTAATTCGTATTCATTTTCTAATGGATTCAAAGTGAATTATTAAACTTATAAGGTAGGTATGGGTCGAAATAATTTCAACCAATAGAATTTAGACAGGTTTGGGTCATTATATAAACATTATTTGATTGTTTTAACTCTTAGTTAATTAGTTTAACATTTACCATGCCACGCTGTATTTTTATATTATATAGTAAATAAAATTACTATATATATCATAGAGAACCCCATGTGGTCCATTAATGATACATAAATCGTGATAAATGTTTATTGTCCAGAACTTAGATTCTTACGAATTTAATATCAATTAATAATATAATATTTATTTTAAAAACACTTTTATGTCAATTTTGACACTATTGTGTATTTTGTTTTTCATAAATTCATGACAACATTATTACTTCAAAAAATATTTATTTAAACAATCCTAATATTTCATATTAACTTTTAAAATTATTGTAATTTATAAAAATTCTCATATTATTGTTATTTGGGTATTTATTATGTCAATTATCTTAATATTTCATTAATACGGTAATTACAGCATCATCATTCTGTCATAAATAAATTAAATTATATAATGTCTAAAAATTATAAAACAAATACCATTATTTTGAAAATATTTTTAACTTTATAATTAATATTTATATACGAATATATAATATATATAACCTTATTTAAAATTTGTTTTTCTAAAAGATATATGCTTTTGTCATTTTTGTATTTACTTTAAATTAATTAATATAAAGTGTCCATATCACCTACAAGTGGCTCCATGGGGTCCCAAAATCGTCCAAAAGATTCCCATTGTTGGAAATGATTCCAAAAATTAGGTTAGGACACGTTTTAGGGTAATTTATTTTTTTATAATATTATTATTTGCCCTTATTTACCGGATTTACCCTTTAACAACGGTAAATAAAATATTTACCAAAGTAATTATTCAAAATATCTAAAAATTAATGTCACATATTTAAAGAATTTGATGATACTAATTTAATATATGTAATCCATTTTATCAAATATTCAAAACACAGAAGTGGTAGAATGAAATTCAAAATTAATTCCCGATGTCCAAACAAAAAGTGTGTTTTTAAGAAATAATAACTATCAAAAGATTGACACTTGTTTATGTCCGGTTTAATTGTGAAATTATGTCCAATGAAAAAAATTGTATTAAATGGTAAAAATATATTCTAAATATAAATTAAAACAACTCAAATTTATAATTTATCACTATTAATTATTTTGATTAAAAATGTGTTTTTTAATTCAAATCTTGTAATTTTCACTATTCATAAAAATAAAAAAGTTATCTGAATAGTACCAAAATTTCTCCCTAGGGTAAATTTGATAATCCAAATCCAAAAATGAAGTCCATTTTTAGAGATAAAATTTATAAAATTTCAAAAAGTGGGTATTAAAATTCATAATGGCTAGTTTGATTGGTTGTGGTGTGTGTTTGAACTCGAATTGCGTACAACACACACTATTGTATTATTCAAAGAGAAGTGTACCATGGAAGCTTGGGGTGTTACATGCACTATAGACTCCTATTGATAAAGATTATTGGTATTATTTCAATTTTAATATCTTGTTTATAATTGATTATTAATTTTCTATTTAGAAGTTTTTTGAAACCATCTGTAGCGACATTTTGGTAAATAGTGGAAATTTGGAAAATTGGGTGTTCGGGGAAATGTTTTTAAATCATTATTATAGAATGTGGATTTAAAAATTGTTATCTTATATAATTATAGAAGATTTTTTTGATTAAAATGTTTTCAATAAAATGATTTTTTTTAAATAAAATGAATTGATTAACTTTTCTTTTGTCATGATTTTCAATAAAAGAACGTGTTTATTGTATTGGTCGAAGACATGTGGAATGGTCGTTGCTTGTTGTGTGGGTTAATCTACATTGGGATTAATAATGGAATTAAGTAATTACATAAAATAGTTGGGATGTATATGGGTGTGATTTACACCATTCAATTTGGTATACTAATTGAATTCATAGAGGAATGATAATTCACCGCTCTTGAGTATATGTAGTTTTAGTTTTCTTGAATGGAAGGGTGTCTAGTGATGTGGAATTAAATGATTGTGAAAAAATTATATTGAGTATTTGTTTTAAATAATTATTTGGTAATTCTTATAGAAATTACTTTTACTAAAAAAATATTTACTATAGAATGTTTAAATTTGTTTTGGAATGCTTTTGGCAATTTTTTGTATTTACTTACACATAATTTTTAGAAATTGTAATATAAAAGCAATTTTATATTAATGTTTCTAACCTTTTTATGTAACTACCCATGTTATTATAATATTAGATATTTTCATTTCTATTAATATTTTTGAATTAGATATTAATTTTCATTAAAAATGGACTCCATGTCAAATAGATTACTCCCCCTGCAAAACAGGTATCTTCGAAATCTTATTATGCTCACAAAAGTGTGTTATATTGAATAATAATAAATTATTAATTTGATTATTTAAAATTGTAGTTAACTCATAGTCAATTTATTGAATAGGATAAACAAAACCAACTCTATTTTTCTTACACATGTTGTTTAATGTTTTTATATTATTGCAATAATATTTATGGGATTAAAATAAGAATAAATAAAATTTTAGGAATAAAAGATCTAATATTTTCAAAATGTAGTTTTACATTTTTAAGAGGGAAACACAATTAAATTTTATATTTTTACTACATTATATGTTACATTTTAAAAAAACTTTATTTTAGAAGAGGGAAATCAAAATTGTTTTTGATACAACTAGTGTATTTTTATTATAACTGTCATATTTTAATGAATAGTTATAAATACTAAATTTTTAATCAAAACTGCTTTTTTGAATAATTTATTAATATAGTTATATTTTCATTTTATTTTATTTTATAGTTTAATTCAACTATTTTTTTCATTTTACCCAATATAGTTAATTTAAAATATTTTCAATTTGAATATATATATAATAACATTTCAATATTTTGAAAGTTTCAATTTAAAAGACAATTTCTTATCTTATTGGAACATTTATTTTTAAATACAATATTTCCAATTATTATAATTTTATTACATAAAATTGATTCCATATTTTTAATCCAATTGTAAAAATTTGTTTCTATTTTCTATTTCATTTTAGGGAATAAAAAAGTTTCCATGTTAAAAAAATATAATATACTGTAGTAAAAGTGAAATTGTGACAATTGTTAATGTTAATAGTTGAAAGCATATAATAACTAACCAATTCACATTGAATGGTTGTCACGAACCAACCCGGGTCGACCCCGAACCGGTCACCTGAGTCGGTCCGCGACATGGCCCGAGAGGCGTTCCCGATCCTCCCGGGCTGGCGACAAGCGCCAGGGCATCACAGAGTACACGTGGGAACGATTTGGCCCAAAATATAATAAACTAAGCAGCAGAAATAAATAGAACCAATGTAAATAAGGTTAAAGGAACCAACAACGCAACTTACCTGACCACGACCAAATCTCCACGTGACCTCGTGGGTCACTCTCCAATAACACAAACGACATCGCTCAAGGCGAACAACTGAAGCTGGAACCTGCAACAGAACTAAAAACAAGAAAACACTATAGGTGTGAGTATTAAAACTCAGTAGGTAGGCCCGACTAATTCTATCCCAAAGCACATACCAATAAATAAAGAATTTATCAATTCCAGGTTTGAACTAAATTATATGAAATAGGTTTTCCACACACTTTCATTTCTAAAACAAGTAACAGTCCATTGCCCTTTTTAATTTAGAACAAGTTTAATGTTGAAAGAACAGGTGCATTGCATTTTCAAAACATTTTTATGAGCAATTTAGAGATCCAAAATTTAGTTGTTAGTCAAAATAAGAATCACACACAACACACACTAAGGGCAATAGTAAAGTGGCACACAAGGGTCAGCAACCGAACTCGACCTCTCAATCGTCCGCCACACACAACTAAACACTAAAAGAAACATGGGTCTAACCTAGGAGATCGTGAACAATCCAGAACGTACTATACATGTGACTCATCCTGGAGGCATGCCATAACTCGATGACGTCATAACGCCCATAATACTACCCGGCATAGCCCTGCATGGCCTAACCGAGGGGCCCAATCCCCATAGCAGCAATAACTCAGTATTCCACTGCTATGGGGCCACTAGCAAGTGCGTGGTCTAAACTAGTGCAGCAATCGTTCTCAGAAAATTCACTCAATATGCCAGGTTCCCATGTCAACACAAGCAATAAAAAGGGGGTGCGTCTACAATGTAAATAAATCAGTCACGATGCACAAACGTCACATACAGCTCACGCAAACAACGCACACCAAAGATCACCCCCGAGTAGGATTTCCAAGATAATCCATTTCATTAATGTGCCAAACGGGCCTCCACAAATTTTTAAGTAAAACCTCTTTTCTCAAAAAACTCAAAACACTTGTTCAGAAAAAAAAATTATTTATATTTAAAACTAGAAGTACGTTTGAAATTCCGTGAATTATGTTTAAAGGCCAAACGGGCACTCTTTCAAAATTGGGTGTCCGCCCGTCAAGAAAATGTTCCAGGTGTTCGGTATAAAATAAACGGTTCATTTCACAATTAATAATCACTTCAAATTTAATTATCTAATATTATTTATCATTCATTAAAATTAACAAAAACATCAAGCAATTAATAAATTCTAAATTTAAGGGCGAGTGCAATGGGGGACCTACCTCGGCTCGCTGTCCAAACACAACGGCGCAACGCGCCTCGCACGGGCGCGCAAGCGTGTGTGCCAGATGACGATCGAATGAGTGTGGAAAAACCTTGCCAACACGCTGCAACCGCAAAGATAACCGAAATACGTAAACACCGACATAAAACAATCCAAATGAACAAACAACGCAAAATAACCAGCTAGACGTGTTTTGAAAATATCACATCCAAAGAACGTATCAAAACACAACCAAAACATCACCGCTTTTTATAAAAACTCACTTTTCAGTTTACACACACCAAAACTTGTTCAAAAATATATATGTATATACATATATATTTTATGACGCACTGCACAACGATGCTAAACCAAAACACAAACTGCAATGTTTGTGAAATGAAAATAAACAATTCTGCACGGTTGTTCACAGAAAACACGTCCATACCATAAATACATATCAACTTCAATTAAAAACTTTATCTGCATCAACCAAACTAATTAATATAATCGCTAAACTAATTTAAGATGAAAATTAATTCATAAACAATCGCTAAACGCACAAACATGCTACTTAGCAAAACAAATACATATTAAATATCAAACAATACCAGATTCGCAGTACGCAACTAATAAAAAAAAATAAACATGCTAAAATAATTAAACTCACAAATTAATTCATTAAACAAAATTTATACACAGAAACACCTACCTCGGAAATTGATAGACCACCCGAAAATGGTGCGAACCCTCGTTCGCACCGCAACCACACCTGCGGCAAACCAAAACCACCACACGCAATTAAAATCAAACCAACCAAAAAAAGGTTTTACCCCTAAAACAACAACCCTTACCGAAGACGGGAAAAATTGTAAATGGAGAGAGTTTCACACCGATGAGCAGAGGGCACGTCGGCCAGCAAGGGGTGCGCCGCTGGGAGGAGGAGTACGGTAGGGGGGGTGCACGGGGCGACAATGGACTGGCCGGCAGGGGCGGCTGGGACCGGACGCTGCAGGAGGCGGGCCGAGGGAGGAGTCGGCTGGGCAGTGAACAGGGAGGGGAGTCGACGGGTCTCGGCGGGGCGAAATCTGCTCGACTCAGTGAGGAGGCAGCTCGGGGTGGCTGATTCTCCGAAGCAGGAGGCCGTCACGGCGGGGTGGCCGAGTCGCCGGAACACTGGCCGGAGCAGGGGGAACAAGAGAGGGGGCCGCGCGGGGCGGTTGTGCTGGAGGAGAAGAGGATCACCTGGCGCAGCGGCTGGGTGAGGCGGAGGGATACCGGGAGGGGCTTGGTGCGGGTCACCGGCAGGGGGGGTGCGTATGGCAGAGCGGCGACGGAAGGCCGGTTCGCAGGGAGGTCGCCCGGATGTCGGTGAGGCCGACGGGAGGACACTGGTAAGAGGGAGGTGTGATGGCCGTTGTAGGCAGGGGAATCAACGGGAGGCTTGTGGATGCGGCCGAGGGCAGCGGGGTGCAAGGCTGAGGGCGAGCAGGGTCACGGGAGCCGGCTGGGGTGGTTGATTCGCCCGAGAAGGAGCAGGGGAGCCGAGAGAGGAGGCTTGGGCGCAGCCGGGAGGAGGAGGCGCCGGACGGGGGAGGCGGTTCGCGCAGGGAAGGGAGAAGAGGGTTTCGGACACGACCAGCAGGGGGGAAACAGGAGGCTCGCCCAGCAGCAAAAGAGAAAGAAAAAAAAAATAAAAGAAAGGGAGGGGGTGCTTGCGGCGCACAACAGGAGACATGAGGGCATGGGTATTTGGGTTAGGTTGTTTTTTTTCATTTTAATATAATAAAAATAATGATAATAACTAATACCATAATAATAATAAAAATTATCAGAATAAAATTAACAATAACAAAGATAGTAATAATTAAAATTACCTACAATAAAAATAATAACTATTTCGACAATATTAAAATAAAAATGATGATGAAAAATTAATCATAATATCTTTATTACAATAGTAATAATAATAATAGTAATAACAATAATAAAAATAAAAAAAATAGTAATAAAAATAAAAGAGAAATTTCACGACATGGCCAACTACGTGGCTTCCGACAACCGTGTGGTGGCCGCGCACGGGTCCGAAACCAACTAAAAACATTAAACTTCAAAAATTTTAAATCAAGACTCAACCCAAACCTCGGGACGAGAACCCAAAACTAATATATATTGAATTGAAAATTAATCCAAAAAGTTGGGGTGCGACAATTCTCCCCACCACAAAACTTTCTTCCCCCAGAAAGTCACCAAGCCCAAAGATATACAAAACATGAGTTCATGCCTGATCCAAAACCGAGAAGCTATGAAATTTGAAATGAACTTTTACTCCATAGGTCACACCAGACCGATCATGAAAAAAAACTGCGACATAAAACAAGGGCAGAACAAGGGAGCGTTCTCCCCACCACAAGAGCTCGACCAACACGGAGGCTTTAGAACCCAAATACACCACCCCGGGGAGGGGGTCAACGTGGGAACTCCCAACCCAAAACCAATCCACATAAGGTTTTAAACACACTCAATAAAGAACGAACGATTCAAAACGTTTCACTCAACAGACCATACAAGGATCCAAGCCCAATTGAGTCTGAAAGAAAACACAACACAAGGGAACGGGAGAACACGATAGGGTTCTCCCCACCACAAGAACACCACAAATGCGGAAATTTAACACCCAAACATACCACCCCGGGAGGGGGGGCGACGCAGGAACTCTCAACCGTTCCAAACTATCTTTTATAGTACGAGCGAAAAACACTTCCGAGCAGAACATAACCCAAGCAGTAAACCCGAGCATAACTACGACATCAACTCCTCCACATGCACTTACATCTCCAAACAAACACCACTAAACCGAGATTAACCCACACAAGTTCCAAACACACTTTTAAGATAAGCGCACGATTCGGAGAACCACGTCCATACAAACGGAACTTCTAGGATTATAATAGGTCAAGTCCATCGTAACTTCACGACGAACTAATGAACTCATAACAACACCAAAACTTTAACCAGCAGAAAAAAAACAAGAACGAAAAGACTTTAAGTGTTTCACAGCCAACACGAAACCCAAAATCTGAATTGAAGCGTCACACTTCTGACAACTCCTGACTGCGCGCGAGCTTCACCCCAAGACCTGTGGTCGGGGCTCTGATGGTTGAAGCATCCCCTGCCTCACAGTCAGGTACTGGAATCTTCTGGTCACCGTGTCTTCCTCATGAGATGCTTCCTGTAAAGCTTCTCTAGGTGACCTAGACACCTGCAATGATGGAAGGTCTTCGGAGGGGTGTGACATGACGGCTCGTATGCCCCAAATGTCCGTACTGATGGTACACCATTAGATGACCCGACAAACTAGAAGTTAGAGCCACTGCAAAGAACTCTTTAGAAACAAATTTACCTAACACACTCTGTTCGTCAGATGGGGGGACCTTCACGAGAAACTGAATACAATTGATTGACAATCGTTTGCGCTCCGGAGACTAACTCAACTAAGAACACCTCATGCACCCACTTCTCAAAAGTGATGCTCCCAAAAATGGAGGACTCACTCATTGATCTCTAGACGAAGACCCCTGATGAAGGGAGAAGCCTTCATCCAGTCCTGTGACACTACCCCCGGAAAAAGAGACACAAGATCCTTGAAATGGTCAGCATACGCTCTCACCATCTGCTGGCCATGTTGAGCACGCATGAGCTCTTCTGTTTCCTTCATCTTCACCCCACAAGTGTATACCATTGAACGAAGACGGCTATAAAGACATACCACATCATCCTAACTTGCAGTAGAGGCGGGGCGAACAACTCCTACTCGTCCAGAGTTGGACCTTCAAATAGACCCAAAACAACACGCACTCTAATCGCTTTGGGAGTTCCCAACATCCTAAAGCGCACTCGACCTCTTCAAACCACATAACTACCTTTAACGCCTCCAATCACCGTTAAGTACAGGAAATGTCCGAGAAGGACCAAAAGTTGGGCATGACTCATCAAAACTCTAGGGACCTTTCTGGGCGGTATTTTTTAAAAACATGTATAACACCGAGACGAAACTGATATCAATCGAAGCAACGTCAATAAGGCACCCTCGTCCAAAAACAACAAGCTCAAAACCAAACAAAAACAAACACAACCCCAAAACCGCTTTTCACTTTATATTTCAAAACCACCTTCTTTCAAGGCTACTTTCCAAATACCAACTCCACTTTTTAAACCAAAACCGCTCTCCAAAACCATTTTCCTCTTTAAAAGCCAATTTACAAAACCAGGTCAACCCTTAAATTTCAAACACACCCAGGTAATCTCATGAACCGTTGCACATGTATTCATCCACTTTCATTCATACGCACCAACGCGCACTTTCCATGCATCTTCTCACATGTGCAAACGTCCATAAGGAGTACCTGAGGTTTCACCCCAAACCGATCTCGACCAATTTCAAAGCAAACATCAGTTTTCCAAACCAAATGCTTTTAGTTTTTAAAACCCATTTCGTAAATTTAAAGTCCTTTAAAAGAAATCAGTCTCATTTTCAAAACCCCTTTTTTTTTCATTTCCAAAAATGCACTAACACCAACCAGAACAAAAACGACACTTAAATTGCATCAAACACCGCAGTGAGGGACTAGTAGTCACGCATAACCTGGTGACATGGTAGTGGGCCATGTCCCAAGTGGGCGTCGACCACTAAGAGGAATTCAAACCGTGTACCCAGAATCCACATGGGTCACTACTCCATGTGAAATCACGATGTAACATCGGCTTACATCTGTTGTCATCCCTTAATCCAAAACAATCCAAAACGAAACAAAGACTCGATTCCTGAACTATCCCTGGTGACTCGAGGTGCAGAACGGGCGAGGGTTCATGACGTCCTTCCCGTACCTACCACTCAAGTCCCGACAATCCTAATCTCCATCTACCAGACCTCCCAAATAACAAGAACCTCCTCTGATACCATTTTGTCACGAACCAACCTGGGTCGACCCCGAACCGGTCACCTGAGTCGGTCCGCGACATGGCCCGAGAGGCGTTCCCGATCCTCCCGGGCTGGCGACAAGCGCCAGGGCATCACAGAGTACACGTGGGAACGATTTGGCCCAAAATATAATAAACTAAGCAGCAGAAATAAATAGAACCAATGTAAATAAGGGAAAAGGAACCAACAACGCAACTAACCTGACCACGACCAAAGCTCCACGTGACCTCGTGGGTCACTCTCCAATAACACAAACGACGTCGCTCAAGGCGAACAACTGAAGCTGGAACCTGCAACAGAACTAAAAACAAGAAAACACTATAGGGGTGAGTATTAAAACTCAGAAGGTAGGCCCGACTAATTCTATCCCAAAGCACATACCAATAAATAAAGAGTTTATCAATTCCAGGTTTGAACTAAATTATATGAAATAGGTTTTCCACACACTTTCATTTCTAAAACAAGTAACAATCCATTGCCCTTTTTAATTTAGAACAAGTTTAATGTTGAAAGAACAGGTGCATTGCATTTTCAAAACATTTTTATGAGCAATTTAGAGATCCAAACTTTAGTTGTTAGTAAAAATAAGAATCACACACAACACACACTAAGGGCAATGGTAAAGTGGCACACAAGGGTCAGCAACCGAACTCGACCTCTCAATCGTCCACCACACACAACTAAACACTAAAAGAAACATGGGTCGAACCTAGGATATCGTGAACAATCCATAACGTACTATACATGTGACTCATCCTGGAGGCATGCCATAACTCGATGACGTCATAACGCCCATAATACTACCCGGCATAGCCCTGCATGGCCTAACCGAGGGGCCCAATCCCCATAGCAGCAATAACTCATTATTCCCCTGCTATGGGGCCACTAGCAAGTGCGTGGTCTAAACTAGTGCAGCAATCGTTCTCAGAAAATTCACTCAATATGCCAGGTTCTCATGTCAACACAAGCAATAAAAAGGGGGTGTGTCTACAATGTAAATAAATCAGTCACGATGCACAAACGTCACATACAGCTCACGCAAACAACGCACACCAAAGATCACCCCCCGAGTAGGATTTCCAAGATAATCCATTTCATTAAAGTGCCAAACGGGCCTCCACAAATTTTTAAGTAAAACCTCTTTTCTCAAAAAACTCAAAACACTTGTTCAGAAAAAAAAAATTATTTATATTTAAAACTAGAAGTACGTTTGAAATTCTGTGAATTATGTTTAAAGGCCAAACGGGCACTATTTCAAAATTGGGTGTCCGCCCGTCATGAAAATGTTCCAGGTGTTCGGTATAAAATAAACGGTTCATTTCACAATTAATAATCACTTAAAATTTAATTATCTAATATTATTTATCATTCATTAAAATTAACAAAAACATCAAGCAATTAATAAATTCTAAATTTAAGGGCGAGTGCAATGGGGGACCTACCTCGGCTCGCTGTCCAAACACAACGGCGCAACGCGCCTCGCACGGGTGCGCAAGCGTGCGTGCCAGATGACGATCGAATGAGTGTGGAAAAACCTTTCCAACACGCTGCAACCGCAAAGATAACCGAAATACGTAAACACCGACTTAAAAAAATCGAAATGAACAAACAACGCAAAATAACCAGCTAGACGCGTTTTGAAAATATCACATCCAAAGCACGTATCAAAACACAACCAAAACATCACCGCTTTTTATAAAAACGCACTTTTCAGTTTACACACACCAAAACTTGTTCAAAAATATATATGTATATACATATATATTTTATGACGCACTGCACAACGACGCTAAACCAAAACACAAACTGCAATGTTTGTGAAATGAAAATAAACAATTCTGCACGGTTGTTCACAGAAAACACGTCCATACCATAAATACAAATCAACTTCAATTAAAAACTTTATCTGCATCAACCAAACTAATTAATATAATCGCTAAACTAATTTAAGATGAAAATTAATTCATAAACAATCGCTAAACGCACAAACATGCTACTTAGCAAAACAAATACATATTAAATATCAAACAATACCAGATTCGCAGTACGCAAATAAAAAAAAATAAACATGCTAAAATAATTAAACTCACAAATTAATTCATTAAACAAAATTTATACAAAGAAACACCTACCTCGGAAATTGATAGACCACCCGAAAATGGTGCGAACCCTCGTTCGCACCGCAACCGCACCTGCGGCAAACCAAAACCACCACACGCAATTAAAATCAAACCAACCAAAAAAAAGGATTTACACCTAAAACAACAACCCTTACCGAAGACGGGACAAATTGTAAATGGAGAGAGTTTCACACCGATGAGCAGAGGGCACGTCGGCCAGCAAGGGGTGCGCCGCTGGGAGGAGGAGTACGGTAGGGGGGTGCACGGGGCGACAATGGACTGGCCGGCAGGGGCGGCTGGGACCGGACGCTGCAGGAGGCGGGCCGAGGGAGGAGTCGGCTGGGCAGTGAACAGGGAGGGGAGTAGACGGGTCTCGGCGGGGCGAAATCTGCTCGACTCAGTGAGGAGGCAGCTCGGGGTGGCTGATTCTCCGAAGCAGGAGGCCGTCACGGCGGGGCGGCCGAGTCGCCGGAACACTGGCCGGAGCAGGGGGAACAAGAGAGGGGGCCGCGCGGGGCGGTTGTGCCGGAGGAGAAGAGGAGCACCTGGCGCAGCGGCTGGGTGAGGCGGAGGGATACCAGGAGGGGCTTGGTGCGGGTCACCGGCAGGGGGGGTGCGTATGGCAGAGCGGCGACGGAAGGCCGGTTCGCAGGGAGGTCGCCCGGATGTCGGCGAGGCCGACGGGAGGACACTGGTAAGAGGGAGGTGTGATGGCCGTTGTAGGAAGGGTCATCAACGGGAGGCTTGTGGATGCGGCCGAGGGCAGCGGGGTGCAAGGCCGAGGGCGAGCAGGGTCACGGGAGCCGGCTGGGGTGGCTGATTCGCCCGAGCAGGAGCAGGGGAGCCGAGAGAGGAGGCTTGGGCGCAGCCGGGAGGAGGAGGCGCCGGACGGGGGAGGCGGTTCGCGCAGGGAAGGGAGAAGAGGGTTTCGGCCACGACCAGCAGGGGGGAAACAGGAGGCTCGCCCAGCAGCAAAAGAGAAAGAAAAAAAAAAGAAAAAAAAAGAAAGGGAGGGGGGTGCTTGCGGCGCACAACAGGAGACATGATGGCATGGGTATTAGGGTTAGGTTGTTTTTTTTTCATTTTAATATAATAAAAATATTGATAATAACTAATACCATAATAATAATAAAAATAATCAGAATAAAATTAACAATAACAAAGATAGTAATAATTAAAATTACCTACAATAAAAATAATAACTATTTCGACAATATTAAAATAACAATGATGATGAAAAATTAATCATAATATCTTTATTACAATAGTAATAATAATAATTATAATGATAATAATAATAATAGTAATAACAATAATAACAATAACAAAAATAGTAATAAAAATAAAAGAGAAATTTCATGACATGGCCAACTACGTGGCTTCCGACAACCGTGCGGTGGCCGCGCACGGGTCCGAACCCAACTAAAAACATTAAACTTCAAAAATTTTAAATCAAGACTCAACCCAAACCTCGGCACGAGAACCCAAAACTAATATATATTGAATTGAAAATTAATCCAAAAAGTTGGGGTGCGACAATGGTTTTTTGAGTTTTGGATCACTCATAACTAGACTATAAAACATTAATTACTAGAAAATGCCAGGTAAATTAAGCCCACCCCTATGTGGTTGGAATTTAAAATAAAATAATCAATAAATCAGTCATTTAAACCCACCTCTTATCAAGTACAAATACCACCTATACACCACGATATTTCATCCAACAAAAACATTTAGCTCTTCGAATCACATCCCAAACTTCTTCTCCTCACTCTATGAATGTAAAATTCCTTCTTCTCACAAAAAAGAACAAATGAAAGGTCCTAAATTTTTTTTTAAAGGATGCAAAATTTAAGAGGAAGGAAAATAATGAATGAGAAATGTCAAGCTTCAAGTAAGGGAATTTTTTTACATAATTTCTATTCATTGTGTTAAATTTATACTTCTTCATTATGTTGTTCAAATAATACATGGGAAATTAATTTTTTAATAACTTATTTTTTATTTATATATTTAATTTCATTAAATATTTTTAAAGAGAAGACTTTTATATTTAATGTTTGACTTTCCATAAAAAATATCAAAAGGAATTATTTTCAACATATACAGTGAAAAAGAATTCTATGTCTTCATAACCGATATTTGATATTTGGATTCCTATATAAGACATAATTTGTTTATAATGAAAGAATTACATTTTTTTCATTAATTTTTTTTATTGAAAATGGTTTTGAGAGGTGATTGATTATTTCAACATCATGAAATGAAACATTGATATTCTAATGTGGAAATGTTATTTTTACTTTATTAATGATTTATGTGTTGTGATTATGTTTTTTATATGTAATTACATATATATAAATGTTTTTCTATGATAAATCAAGGGTGAGATAGCTATGATAGATCTCCAATGAATTGGTTAATGAAACAATGTTAATTAATAATGTATATTTTAATAGATTTACAGAATATACGATGATGGATATTACAGAAATAACCAAAATGGTTACTTCATATGTGATTGAGAAAGTTAAAATTTAAGTATAATATATATTCAACAAGTTATCATTTTGACGTTTGATTTATATATGTTGTTAGCTAACATTTGTTTTAATGAGTTATCGTAAAGGGATTATATTTTATGTGTGAAATGTATGATTTCCATGGATTATAGTATTCATGGAATAACGTTCTTCATTCCTTTTTTTATATCCCTTAATTAAATTTTTACGATCACACTAGGATTTTATAAAGTTTTCATTAGATATATGAATGAGTAAGAGAAATGAATAATTCAATATGATTTTTATCGTAAGAAAAATATTATATTTTTTTAATGGGGTTTCCTTTGGGAGAAAAATATGGTATTGTTTTGGTAGTATCCTCTAGTATTATTATGGGATGATCTATATCTATAATTGAAAAATCCATTTTAACTACTAGCTCAAAAAGTTACTCTATGTTATTTCTCAACGTATATCATGATTATGAAATTTTTAAGATTGGGGATTTATTTTTTGTGTGATAGGTTAGTTTAGATAAATTTGTGGGGTTAAATATTTTAATATAATATACATAAATGATTTTATAATTATAGTAAAATTGATATGATATGGAATTCGAACATTAACATGTTGCTTTGTATATTATATGTTTGTTTATAACAGTTATGCACATAAAAAATAGGTTTTCTAGGTTCTAATGACATCAAGAGGAAAAAGACCATCCAATTCAGCAACCTAAGATGTTCAGAATTGGAACTAAATAGTTTGATTAAATGAAGGAATTGTTGAATCATTCTATACATGGTTGTGGTATCCATGCATGATATCAACCATATCAACCACTGATGAACAAGTATATAAGTTATCATTTCATGGGGAAACATACCCCATAATTTTGAGCATCATCGGATGCAATTCGAGATAATGGGTTGATGAAATCACTAGAAAATATATATTATGTCAATGAGTGTTCATATAATCAATAGGATAGTAATTTTTAGGATTTTAAATGTGATGTTGATCAGGGGTGAAATATGGTTAATAATATCATGTAATGTGATGATATTTATGATCTTAAGTGGGATGAATTCAAAAATATATTTCTAGAGAAATATTTTCATACTTTGGTTTAACTTTGGATGAAAACATATTTATGGAAATGAGTCAAGATGATAAGTTAGTGGTATAATATGAAAAAATTTCACTAGACTGGAAAGGTGCACAACATATTTCATCAAGGATATTGATTGTAAAATAAATCATATTTTACTCTGGATCAAAGAAAAAGTATGGAAGGTTGTGGCCATCTTCTGATGTCAAAATTTATGAAATTGTTGTTCGATATATGTAGAATATAGAAATTTAGTTTTCTTATGATCATGTGTTCTTTAAAAAAAATTATAATAAGAGTTTTTAGTGGTAGATGAATATGTCACTTAAAAAATTTCCTTTGGTTTAAAATTAGTTTAACAATTTGGGAAAATTGATGAAAATAGTATAATGGGAAATGAATTTTGATTTCTAATAAGTGCATATAATTTATTAAAATTGTACATAAGGGTCATAACTACAATAAAAATTATCTTGGTAATGATATGAAAAAATATGACATACTGTCTGTATAATATTACAAGTGCAATGAGATTAGTCAATATGAATATGAGTGTCTGATGGCGAACTCATGTGAAGGGTAATATATAGACTATCTGTATAAAGGTGTGGTGAAATCCTTATCAACTACATCAGGACATATTTTTTCATCAAATGAAGTGGTATCTGGTATATTGATTGTTTACTCATATTAAGTTATTTTAATTTTGATTCCAGGTCTAAAAAATCAATCATTTATGATAATGATTCATATAAATTAGAAATTCCACATAAATAAATTAATCCTGAACTTCTAGTAAAATAACTTTGGGGAGATGTTTATGTAAAAATAATTAATTACAATCTAATTGTGTTTGACTAGGTAAAATTTTTACCTATAATAAATATCATTTTCCTCTGGTATATTTTGAAATAATTTTTGTTATGGAAAAGAATTTTGTGTACAAAGATAAGATTTACTATATAGAAAAAGAGGATTCTTTTCAAAAATACTTTCAGTTTTTATTTAAGGATAAAACCATACAATTGATAACATATCAGGAATATGATAAATGATTAAAATATGGAAATTAATTATACAATACACATATTGTTGAAAACAAAGGACCTGTTCATATTAATGATTTAATAGTTGTAAATGAATATATTGAAGAATTTTCTAATGATTTTCTTGTTATTATACCAAATCGAGAAGATTAATTTATTGTTCACTTTGTTACAAATTCTAAGACAATTTCAAAACCCCCTTATCGAATTGCTCAAATTTAATTTTTAGAGATGAAAAAACAATTAGAGGAGTTATTATATAAAGGTTTCATTTGACCATTAACATCACAATGTGGTGATTTTTTAGAGCATGTTAAAAATAAATACGGTTCTATGAGACTTGTCAATGATTATATTCCTTGAATAAAAACACTATTAAGAATAAGAATCCATTAACTCATACCAATGATTTTTTTGACTAGCTTCAGGGAGCAAAATATTTTTTGATGGTTGACTTGAGGTCGGTGTCCCTTTATATATAATTAATAGAAGAAGAAATTCTAAAGTACACATTTGTTACTAGATTTATCAATTATGAATTTGTAGTTTTTATTTTTGGGTTAACTAATCCAACTTCCATATTCATGGTCTTTATGAATAGAATATTTATGTTGTTCATGGATAAGTTTTTTGTTGTTTTTATTGATCACATTTGGTATATTCTAAAATAAAATAGGATGATTAAATTCATCTATAGTTTAAATTTAAAACCATAAAATAAAATAATCGAAATTTGAAATTCAAAATGTGTGAGTTTTGGTAACCAAAAATATCATTCCTTATTGACATTGTTTCAAAATAGTTCATAACTACTGTTCATAATAAAATGCACGATGTTAAAGAATTGAAAATGGCCACAAATATAAATGATATTCATATTTTTATTAAATTAATAGGTTATTACAATAGATTTGTTAGTAATTGTTCATTGTTGTCTAGCCCATTGAGTAATTTTATATGAAGGTGTGTTTATTTCATCAGGACATGATAATGTGATTATTATTTTTAGGAATTGAAATAGTGATTGGTGAATGGTTTTATTTTTCATTACATTATATAAATAATGAATTTTTTATCAACAATGACACTTCATTGAAAGGAATCTGTTGTGTGCTAAAATATAATGATCAGGTAATTTCTTATGTTTGACATGATTAGAAAAATCATTTGTTAAATTTCCCTACTCATGATTTGGAATTACCTAATATTTTCGTCATTTTAAAATTGAATGCATCATTTGTATGTAGTAATATTTGAAATATATATTGATGAAAATTGTTTGAAGTATATATTCACTCACAAAATAATAATCTTCAGATATAGAAGATGTATGTAACTAATCAAATATTATGTTCCCAAAATTCATTACCCTCCCATTAAAGAACATAAAGTAGATGATTTAATGAGTCCAAAAAGTAATTCTATTTTTAACAATTTTATTTTGGAGTGTTATTCATATGTTGATAATTTGATGAAAATTTTTTGGGTTGTTGTTGGTGCAGGAAATTGTTCTATTTTTATTCATGTGTCAGAAAAGTCAACTCTATCAGGTAGAATTAAGCAAGCCTAGATGGAAGACAATGAGTTTCTGAAGTTGGTTGAATTGTTTCATATTGGTATGTTACATGAATTTAACATTGGTAAATATCGTGTTTTATGATTTGGGTAGAGTTAAAGAGAACAATTTGATTCAATATTGTTGAAAGAGTTGTTATTGAACCTCATAATTCAATATTTTTAGATCAACCAAGAAGTGATAAAATTTACGGACACATTAGAGAGTTATATTAGTTGGATGGAATGAAGTGATATATTATTGATTTACCATGATGTGTTAGAATTTTTATTAGTATAAAGAATAATGATATTTTCCAAATCAGATGATATAGACTTTTCCAGACCATAGTGTAAATTGGATCATATATCCATTGATTTCATAGTGGGATTACCAGGACATCTCAAGGTAACAATTTTATATTGGTTATTATCGAACGATTCAATAATTATAACAATTTTATTCTTATTAGAGATACTTTATTTCTAGATCAAATTCTATAGTTGTATCATAATGTTACATTCATGTTTTAGGGACATCCTCTCTCCATTTCATCAGATCGTGATCCCATGATCACATCTATCATTATGAATGTCCTCCAAAATTTTTTGGGTGCTAAATGATATTTTGGTATATCATTGAAACATAAATAAAAAGGGCTTTCAGGAATAAAGACTCTGACCTTTGTGGATATGCTACATGAATTTTCAATGGATTACTACTGATGATGTGATGAATATATCTCTTTGACATAATTTTCTTATAATATCAATTTTCATTCTAATCAATAGATTTAACTATTTGAGGCATTATTTGGAATGTGGCGTCAAAATACAAATTTTTGTGTTGAGTTATGTGGAAGTAGGTTGATGGGACCATAATCGATTAAATAGATGCAAAAATAAGTTCAATTGATTCATAAGAATATATGTAAACTCGGAGTAGGATGAAAAATTATGTAGATAACTAATGGAAAAATCATTCTTGTTGAGGTTGGTGATGAGTTTTTTATCAATGTTTGTCCATGGAAATCTCTGATGATTTTTAGTAAGAAGGGGAAATTGAGACCAATGATCATTAGACCTTATGAAATCATAGAGAATTTTGGATTAGTTGCCTATAGAGTGACTTTACCTCATATTTTATCCTAGGTACACCATTAGTATCATCTTCCAATATTACGAAAGTATATGTTGGATTCAACTTGTGTTTTTAGTCCCGAGGTGGATCAGTTGGATTAGAATATTTCTTATAAGGAACAACCAATATAGATTCATGACCAATGAGAATAACTGTTTTGAAATAAGCTGATTCCAAATGTTATGTTTTTTTGGAAAATCCATATTTTTTAATAGGTAGAAATGGAATCTAAAAATTACATGAACATGAAATACCTCCAATTATTTTATATGTGACTAAAAATTACAAGGACATAACATAAAATGGGGGAATGATGTAACATCCCATGTAATTATAAAATTAGTCATTTCCATATAGTTTAATATTGATAAATTAGATATTATCTATACCTTAAGGGGGATTATTTGTCCAATAGATTATTCTACCCAAAAATATAGGTTTCTCTAGAATCTTATGTTACACACAAAATAGAGTTATATTAAAAAATAATAAATTTGTAATTTTATTAATTTTAAATAGTATTAAGTTCCAAGTCATTATATTGGCAGAAATGAATAGATTATACTATATTATTATTATACTTGTTATGAAATATTTTTAATATCTTCCACTAAATTTTATTTTATTAAAATAAGAGTAAAATAATATTTAGGCATAAATGAAACATATTTTTAATAGGTATTTTTACAGATTTTTCATTGGGAACCAATTTGAAATCATAATTTTTAAAATATTATATGTTCTATTTAAATATAATAAACTTCTTCATTTGAAGAAGTACATAAAAATTTACCTTTGAAAAAGTTTTCTTATTTTTCGGATAAAATTAATTTTTAAATGAAAATTTAAAAATACTATATTTAAATTCAAAACATCATTTTTATGGTTTATTTATATATATAGATTGTAATATTAAATTTTTTTAATGTCTAATTAAAACAATCAAGTATTTATTAATCCAATATTGGACTTTTGAATCAATATCACGTTTAATGTAGATTTAAAAACATTTCAAGCTTTTGAATATTTCCCTTTAAAACTGCATTTTTTAGATTTAATTGGGACATTTATATTAAATCAAAATTTCCCCATTATATGAATTGAAAAACATTAATGTTAAAAAATAAATGATTATCATACCTAACAACTACCATATTTAATGGTTATTTATGGTTTGGTTATGATGTTTCCTTCCTATAAAAAACATTTGTGGTCAATGCCTTGAAATTTTTTTCCACCACTATATTAATGGATTTTAAAAAAAACATTATCTATAAATTTTTCTCATGAACCCACCGCTCCAAATGAATAAATACCATTTCTTTAGAAAACTATTTCCACCTCCATTGCCATGTAACACCTCAAATATCTTCCCTAAACTAACATTCTCACTTTCCTCTCATCCATGTGATGCATATATCATCAAAAGACTAAATCCAAATTCTATAAAGGCCTTTCATGGAAGGGATATACATGATAAAGCTAAAGAACATACTAGAAAAGTCATTCATGAGGTACGAGAAATTAATAACCCAATTTTCATTCATTAAGATAATATTTTAATTCATTATTATGTTGTTAAACACTTACTTGTTAAATGTATTTGGATTCTCTTACATTTTATTTATACCCTGAATTTCATTCATAGTATTTTTTAAAAGGAATGGTTTTATATTAAATGTTAGGCCTTTTGTACAATAATACTAAAGGAATGTTTTTTTAAAGTATATGGTGAGAATGAATTATTTTCCACCATAAAAATTATTTGATATTTGTCTTATTTTATAAGATATAATATTTTTTAAAGGAAAATAAACACCATATTTCTATTTTATGATTTTTTTGTTTTGAATATGGTTTTGATAAGAGATGGATTTTTTCAATATCACAAAATGATATCTTATGATTGCAGTGTGGAAATGTTATTTTTGATTTATGAATGATTATTGTGTTTTTATTTTGTTTTTGTTCATGGGAATTGCTTATGTATATGGGAGTTTCCATGATAATTTGAGGGTGAGTGAGTCTATGATAGCTCTCTGATGCATTTGGTATGAGAGGGAGAAAAAATTTAATTATTCTCCATTGATATTTTGGGAATATAAAATTAATATTATTCCAAACATAACCCTGAGGTTTACACTAAATGAATCCATGAACGATAAAATGTATATACGATATGGATTCCACATGTTACTTTTATGATTTATTATTACTATTAAATTGTGAAGAATCTTATAATTAAAATGTTTTGGTAAATAGATTCTATTTTACAGGTGAAAAATATGATTTCATTGGTTATTAGTTTTCATGATCTAATATTTATTTACCTTTTTTATGTCCCTTACTATGATTTTAATGCTCATCCCTAATTTATATTATTATTTCACATGGAATAAGGATGAGTAAAAGAAATGAAGAAGTCAAGAATATTTTTATCAAGAAACAAAACCATGTTTTATTTTTAAAAGGGTTACCTTTGCTGGATATGATGTATACTATTTTTATAGTAACATTTTTTATGACTATGTCATGTTATGTAGAAATGACTGATTAATTATCTAATACTCAAAACCTAAAAAGATACTCTATGTGAATTATTTATTTTAATCAATAATATGAAATGTTAATTATTGAGGCATTATATTCTATACTTTTGGTTTAGTAAGAAAGTTATTGGGGAAATCCAATTGAGTTTTATATGAACCCCTGATTCAGCACATTGGTGCTTTTGTAGACTCTATCATCTGGGATAGGGGGAAAGGTAAAGTATCACACATATTCATCACCACATTTTGACACTTGGAATTTTTTGTGATGATTGAGCATTGATCTTGTGGAGCATGGAGTCTTGTAGTTGTATTGGAGTTTCTTGTAGTCTTATTCAATTTTTTACGTTGATAGTTACTTGCCGTCAAATGTATCATACATTTGTGTAATTTTGATATAAATTTGATGGTTTATTTTTCATGATTTTATCATGTATCATATAGTTTTTTTTGTTTTTTATATTTGACTTGAGGTTTAATTTATAAAGGTTAAATCATCAACCCATTAAATTTGAAACACTATAATATTTATTTGCAACCATTTGATTATTGGGTATGTATCATAAGGCAAGTAATTATTTTTTGTGTTATCAATCCAATGATAATAAGTGGGTCATTATACCATAATATTATTTTGACATTTGAAAATTTAAAATGTATTTTATTTTTACAATTTTTTTATCAAATTGGACAATATTAGGTGAAAGTTGTCGCACAATTATATGGTGGTAAAACTAGATATTTCATGTAACACAAAGCAAATAATTATTGGGTGTATTGTATGCTTAAAATGGAATTGCATATCAAGAACTATAGTAAAAAATAATAACAATTATAACATGAAAATATTTTAATGTATACGGTTGATACATTATCCATAGGTTAATTAGATTACATCCTCAAAATTAAAACGAGATCATGTTAATCAAGAGTTTGATATTGGAAAATAATATTTTTTAAAAACTCACATAATAAATAGGGTTAAAAAAAAGTATTTATAACTAAAGATAAATGATATTCAATTGTAACATAACTAGGTTTCCTCATAGGATATCATTGGGTGGGAATGGAAATCATGATACAGAAGAAAAATACAACAATCATGTTATGAAGGAGTATTCTAGAAAACATGATCATGTTAATGTTCTAGAAGACAAACCAATAAAATATAGTTGTGAATAAAGGTTATTTATATCATCAATATGACGATAATATGACATAATTTTAAATAACATTTTCAATATAGTTATGAAATTCATTCAAAATATATAAATATTATTATATACATGTTTCTAAAAATAAAATTTTTTCCATTATTTCTCATTGTACTATTTTTAATTCATCTATTATAAATAGATACTTAATATAGTGACGTAACATATAAATATTTAAAACCACATCCAAATTACAACATAAAAAATTGATAAATAGTTAATATTTACAAAATATTATGATCCAGTAGATTAGAATAATTTCACTGCTAGTTGGTAGTATCCAATTTTCATGATCCATATCAATCTTTTGATTATACAATATTCAATGTCAAAACATATGGAACATATTGAAGAACATATTTCCCCCAAATATTTTGATTTTTTTCAAAAGGATTGAATCAATTTTATTTATAGAATTTAATATAAGATCTCAAATCCCTAATGAAGTAGTACTATAGTATAATACATACAAATTTTATAATTCATATATCAAGTACATCACAGATAAAATACATTTACAACATTACTCAAATATCCTAATACAAAGGGAAATTAATAATTCCACATTAGAAATATAAAAACATATTGATGAATTTGATCACTCTTGTTATTCTGAGTTATATTCCTTGTAAATTATGGGAATTCATTTATGTAGTTCCCAATCTCCTTATAGTAGAAGCATTTAATATTCGAATTTTTCTTCTATCCATTATGCATATAAAATTATTTTCATTTTTAAATGCACATATAGAAAACACTCATTCCCTTAGTACCAATATTGTGGGGGTTCCTTCCCCAATTATCACATATAGATAATTCATTCATTATCTTCATTCCATTATCTTTTTCTGATATTACTTAATTTTATATACTAGCTTCCCTTTGATACCATAATATTTTGATATTATTTTCTCTATCATTATGGAAAATAGAATAATTTATTGAAATGATGAAAAGTATTTTGCGACCCCAAAACATCAAAGGCATATCATAATCCAGTCAATAAGTGATCAATCATAAACCATGGGAGGCATATCTAATATGTAGAATCCCTAGATAACCTTGTAAAGGATGTTTCATCATAAAAAACACTCAAATCATCAATTCTCATTAAACTAATGAACATCCTCTTCATCTAAAATTGTTTATCACAAGGTTTGTTTTTATCGAAGAGTGTATAGTTAATATTCCTCCAATCACTGAGTTTAATTACTTCTACCTCATTTTATTTCTAGATCAGACACCACCATTAATCAACATTACCTTTGAGACATTACACCACAAGTGTGACCTTTTCCATTTTTTTCTTTCAGTAGAAAATGAAATATTTTCTATATACCTAATTCATTGTAAGATTACATTAGAATATTAGTCACTTTAAATAACAGGGGAATCTATTTCATAAAACAATACAACATCAAAGAGTCTCATTATGGAACATGTTACCCTTTTTGGTTATGGATATGAGTGGTAACATGATTATTATGCCCAAATATATCCACTATATGCTCTGTTCTAACACCATTTATATCGTCTGTATCTTTATAGAACCATTTATATTGGACAAGAGTATTGGTACACCTTTTCATTCTTGATTCCATTTCTGAACAATTTAATATACTAGATTAGTATATTAAATAAGGATATTTTCATAACTCTAAATACTGTGAAACACTAAAAATAATTAAAATTTATTTCATATATAATTTTATAATCATTAACATGCATTCATTCAAGATATTATTACATTAAAATCATTCATATTAATTTTTAACAAATATCAAAATTATCCTAAGCATGTCCCTTGATTGTGTAGGACAAGGTGCACAATAAGTCGTAATGTCATGTATTGGGATACACTTAGGAGGTCCCGACATTCCTTATCATAGTTTTTACACCTAGTTATATATGTTCCAAAACAACATCCAGTTGTAGTATCTTGAAAAGTTCATATTTAAAGGAACACCCACATAATATCTATGTTAACAAATTCATGCATGTTATTCTTTACTGATACACAATTTATATCATAGGGTTATGTTCCTTAATATATGTTTTGTAAATATTGTTTATGTGGTTGTTGCTAAACATCCTCTGATAGAAACTGCAGTGATCTGACCCAAAAATCCAAGAGTAGGTGAAATATTCTATTACATTGACATAATTACAAGGAATAAAATTCAAAAGGATATATTATTTTATCAGTCATGTAAATAATATTACATACTGTTTCCCATAATACGTTGGGATGTCAAAAATTAAAAATGATACCTAATAAAATCAAATAAACTACATCATTGATATCTACTTCCACATTTTCATCTTCATAAGATAGGAAAATAAATAATAATATGGATGAGATAAAGTCAAATGCATAAGTAATTAAATTCTAAAAAATAATTAATCCATTCAATTAAACCAACATTTCATGTAAAATAACTGAGAACACATTCCATTCAATGTAATATATAAGGAAATATAAATATGGCATGTTAATAAACAGAAACACATGTGTTTAATAAAAAACCAAGAATGAAATTAATGTATAGATATTTTAAATAAAAAATATCATGAATAAATAATGACAATGAATATATTATCAGTAATTTAAATTATTAATTAATGGACTCCTTGTATCCTGGGTTTACGTAACAGTTCTTGTGATGTCCTTTCAGAAGATGTTTTAAAAGATAGCAGTTACTAAGAAATTTGGTTTTACAACATTAACTATACCATCATGAAATTTGAAAAATAAGTTTGTAACATACTTTTTATAAATATAAAGGATTTTCCAACTATATTTAACCCCATGGGACAACCAGGATTCTAGGTTCATACTTTAACTCGTTTCCAACTTGTTTTGAATTCCATAAACAATCCACAACACATTTATACCATGTCTTAATAATTCATCATATTGAATAAATAATATACCTTATCAGATTTATATATTTTATATATGATATAGATCTACCAAAATTTCCTCAATGTATGATATGTACTCAACATTTAATAAAATAAAATTGAATTAAAACATTATTTAGTAAAATAATCCTTCAACATCCCAATGTGACCCATATACATTGAAACATTTTGAACCACAATAGCTATAAAGATATAAAATTAAATAAAACATATAATATAATGAGACGAAATATATTCAATATATTCTAATTCAATGTAATTATATACATCATATAAAATAAACTAGGTGTATAACAACAATTATGTCTCAATGGAATATAAATTGAGATGAAAATCCCTTAGCTTAAACTTAATTATTTTAGTTCAATTTTCCTCATTTATGGTAGTTAAAAAAATGTTTCTAACTTATAAAAAACCATATTCTTGTTTATTATATCTTTTCTCTTCTTCATATAATATCTTTGGATCCATTGGAAATGAATCATTTAATATATTCACTATTTTAGATGTTAATTGCCGAGTTTTGTCAAGCATTTTTTGACATCAAATTTATTTTTCATACTAAATGGATAATTTTTATATCATATAAATAATTTATTGCATGATTTAATTATCATATATTTTCATTATACAATTATATATAATAATCGATAATAATTTGGAGATAATAAAAGAAGTGCACCATTAATGGAGACGGTAGGTCGTACTTAAGTAAAAATGCTACATCCATTTATTTTACAAATTAATATAATAAAAGGTAAATTATAAATAATTATATTATTATTAGAGTATCATATATATTCCATATATGTTACGTGGTTTTATTTAAACAATTCTTATTGTGTTGAATGTATAGTCTAAATGTGTCAAATCTCTTTGTGGTGGCAGTAGTCCACACATCCACCAATGTTGTCTTTATCATTATTGAAATGGAAATTATAAAGGATTGCGTTATAAAATAAAAAAATAATCCTAAATTAAAAATAAATATAATATATTACATATATATATATATATACGCATATCGTGTCCATAATAATTTCCTCCAATTGAAGAGGTAAAAGAAAAATGAACAATCATCATTTCTTGAGTGGGTAGTTTATTGTACATGTAAAGAGTAAGTTTGTAACCTAATAGAAAGAATATTGTGTATGTGTAGGTATAAACCATAACATAACCAAATAAATGTATATTCAGGATACAAGGGTAGTCATATAATATTGGAATAATAATATTTCTGCATAGAGATATTGGAAATAATACTATAGAGCTTGAGGAATGATGTAACCTCTTAATTGGGTAACTCATTATGGTTTATACCAAAAGTAATAATTTGATTGATTATTAAAAAATGAGGCCGCAAATTGAAATTCAGTGATTTTTTATGCGAATTTATTATGTCTTTGTACAAATTAAGTGGTTCCATATTTTTGAGGAAGTGGAAGAGGTGGTGGACTTTCATAAGTCACGGGTTGAACTCTTGTAAATCACAAAAGGTATTCATTAATTGTAGGTGAACCATAAATAATGTGAATATAATAATGGAAATATAATATATTAAAAGGTAATATAGGTTGATAAAAACCCACACCATATAAAAAAATGTTCTCTTTTGTAATTGTGTTCTTTAACATCTATAAATCTCCAACTTTACTATTTTTTTATTAAAGCAACTAGTTTTCTTACAAATGTAACATAAATATTGAAAATAAACTAAATTGAAATTTATTATCCAATATATATAAACTGAATAATCAGAATAATATCTATTTTTAAAATAAAAAACTAATTTTTTAGGATATTAATTTCAAAACAACGGCATGTGTTATGCCATGAAAGTTCTTAATCTTAGAACGTTAGAACAACTATTTTATTTTTGTGTATCAATATGATAAATATTGAAGGCTAATTGCTCAAATAATATTAAATTTTTAATAATTAATAACATTTTCAAAAATATTGGAATAATATAGTATTTTAATCAATTTTAAATCATTTAATAGATAATCATTTATTTTAAAATAACAATAATGTCAATTTTGATATTATTTATTTTATTAACATATTAAAATATTAAAAATATATTATAATAATATATATTAATTAAAAATCTATTTGAAATTACTTATTCACCTAATAAATAATTTTTGGATAATAATTTAAAAATATATATTTCAGATTTAATATTTATACAATCATTTATTTATTTAATTATTAACAAAATAATCACTACATTGGTGTTTCATAATAAAATTAAGCAACTAAAACATATTTAAAAATTATTTATAAATTATTACAATATAATTAACCAATTTATATTTAAGATGTAAATTTATGACCGTATGTAGGATGTTTTGTACACATGTCCATGTTTTTTAAATGGCAATGGTAACGAATGTTCCCTTTTTGTATCATTCCTTACATAAAATTTTATACTAAGAACATCCATTTACGAATATAAAAATATACATTAAAATTTTATCAAAAGGGGTATTAGTTAGAAAAATTAGAAAAAAATTGTTATTGGATGTTTCTATAAGTAATTTTGACCCTTCTGTTTATGGTTTAGTCCCTTGTTATACATTATTTTAGCTTAATCGCCAGAATTAATTCTAATCACATTAACTAATATATTCTAACAAAAATTAATTATACCTTATTATACATAAATTATTATAGTGTTTACAACCATGTATTTATGTTTTTCAAAATTCCTATTAAAGAAGTATACAAATTAATATTAACATTAATCTCACAGACGTGTTGAGAAATAGGTATTAAAAAAATGTTCAACATTTCAATTATTTTTTATATCCAATATAAATATAAATATTATTCCAATGACCTAATTTTTTTAATATATAAATATATATATATAATTTATCCATTTTTATATAAAAAACTAATTTAAAATACAATTTAACATCAATGATTATATAAACCAAGAGGATTGTTTTATTAAATTGTAGTATTTTTCACAAGTCATAAAAAATAGAAATATCATAATATATTAAAAAAATTCTCCCTAAACTAAAATTTAGGTTATGAATTATAAAATTAAATATATCTTTACAAATGAAATTAAAACAAATTCCAAAAAAAAAAATTTAAAGTTGGTTCACCATTATTTTGCGTTAAAACATAATAATTCTTATTACACAAGCTCTGTTAGTGTTGTATGTAGAATAACCATAACATGGTGTCTCACATAAATAAAAATAGTATCAAAATAATATTATTATAAAATGGATAAAAAATTCACAACATGGAATGTTACAATATAATAATATAAGAAGTCAAAAAAATTAGAATGGATAGAAAAATAGTATTGTCCAAAAACCTATCATTTTTAAATAATGGTTTCTTCTAATTCTAAAATTAAATTTTTTTAAATTTTTAAATTTTTTTATAAATCAAATTTTATTTTATGGAATCCATTTTTCTAAATAATCCAATGGTGAATATTCTATAATTTTATGAGTTAGTGTAATATTTGGGTAAAAATTACATATGATAAAAATATATGGTGTGCATTAGTATTTCATAGTGGCCCAAATGTCGGTTAATAAATGCCTTAAAATCTATCTATGACTAAATTTATGTTTACCACCTAATATTATTTTAATTTCAAAATTTAATAAAACTTTTTTAATTCTTCCAAAAACTATAATGTATTTTATGGTTTTAAAATCATTTTTTTTAAGAAAATGACACAGTTCAACCTAACCAAGGGTAGTATTACATTATTTTCAGCAAATGGTAATATTATATAATTAAATAACCACTTATATTATAGAAAACATGGTAAATAACTGTTGTAGGATTTTTATATTAAATTATTATATAAAGTCTAAAACCAATGTTTGAGAAATGATTATGAAATATCATATCTTTTCAAATTGTAACATAATATATTCCCCACATGATACAATTAAAACATGTTGAATGATTTTAATCATCCCTCCCCACTATATATTCCACTAAAGGTTCCTAAAAAAATCTAAATTTGCTCTTTCCAATCATTAGGATTCACCCTCTCCAGCTATGGGATCCTCTCAATCTACTCTTCATTCAAGTATCATCATTATCTTATACCATTGATCTCGAATTACTAGTATTAGGGTATTTTCATCAACATAACGTTACTAAAAATATGATATTTAAATTATTATATATCCATTTATATCTCATTAATCCATCTCATGAACATTTATGTTCCCCCATTAACTTTCCAAAATATCACTATGAATATCTAGGCCAACCAATTATTTATTGAATACCCTTACCCATTTCATATTAAGGGCGTTGAAAGATACAATTATATAATTACTGTATTTGGAAATTACATGTATTCAATCCACACTCCATTATCAATTCATTAATGAATATAAAATTTTTAATTTGGTAAAATATCTATATGCCACAGAAATGTGTGTACATGAATGATTTCGATGGGTGGACCCAGATAAAGTTCGAATTCATTGGGTAATGTTCTAGTATTATGAGGTGTAATATATAGTTCATGGGGTTTGTCCTAAGAACACTATGTTTTTATATTCATGGTGGTTATCCTATACTTATTCTTATTATTCCATGTTTAATGTTGATGACACATTCCCACAATGCCTTTAGGGTGTGAAATAATATAAATCCACATTGTTAATGTTTATGATTCTTTGTATTTTTGTATCACATTCAAAATTCTATTGAATAACATGTCTTTCTATATTTATTTTCTTTTTATTTTTTATCTAAAATGGAATTATGGATCACTTATTTATTAAGTTTTTCCCCACGATATCCCTTATATTATTAAGTGTGATGGAATATTATGAGCATGTTAAGGAAATTTTCAATAATTTTATATTCCCCCATTTGTAATTTATTATTTATTAAACCTAATCTCTCTATGAGACTATACATATTGATACTTCCTATTCTATTTTTTGTTCCATTATTTGAAAAATTATTTAATAATGTGTAATAAAGACATAGGTTGTCAAAGATGGCATCAAAGTAATATATAGATATTTTTGGGATTACTATTAGAAATATATAGATAAATTATTATCAAACATTTTTTCATAATAAGAGATTTTATATTTTGGTAAATTATTGTTGACGCTCCTTTCGTCACAGAATCTAAAGATCGGAAAAGGGAATATCTCAGCTCAAAGTGATTCAACCTTTGAAGAAAACATAAAAAATCGACAAAGGCATGAACAAAGGATCAACAGCAAATCCACCACGCAAGTGATACCACTGCCGCGCAAGTATACTTGTGCGGCTATCTTGGTCGCGCAGGTGACTTGCGCGACCTAATTGGTAACCGCCCGGTAACCGCCCTGGGTCTTCTTTTGCCTATAAATAGACCCTGTGGGCCCCCCATTCGAGAGGATCTTTTTTCAGAAACTCGGATTGAAGCTCTCGACGCCCAAGTCTCTTCTCAAAGCTTCTGGAACACTTCTAAGGTAATTTCTGACCTAGAACGAAAGATCTAAAGAGAAGAAGGAAGGCCTAAGTGTTGAAACTTATCAAACACTTGCGCGCCGACTTAATTCCTTCAATATAACTTGCGCGTCCCTTTTCTGGAAGAACCTCAAGGGGATTCTAAAGGGTTTTATCAAGAGTCGCTCAAGTATTTCAATTCTGATTGAAAATCGCGCAATTACACCATGTGTCGCGCAAGTATACTTGCGCGACCAATACTTGCGCGCAGCCGCAGGACTTGCGCGCCTTTCAAGACTTGCGCGCCCCTATCTTTTTGGGTGCCCATCTTGCCCATTTTACCCCTCTTTCAGCCATTTCACCTTTCTTTTTTAAGATTCAGTCTTCAAGACACTCTTCAAAACCATTTATGGCATGAATTCTTGATTTGACATTCTTATCTGAAAGGAATTCTGTGAAATCTCTCTCAAAGTCTAGTGATTTAAATATCCTTATGTCACTAAAATACGGGGAGTTCATTCATTCTACCTCATCCTTTAAGATGAGAAAATCCTAACTTGGGTCTCCTTTTCAGGAATAATCCCCAGTTATAAAACCTTTGATCTGGGCATCTTCCTCAGGAGTAAGCCCCAATCAAGTCCTCTAATCTTGGGCATCTTTCTTAAGAATAAGCCCCAACCTCAAACCTGGGCATCCTTCTCAGGAGTAAGCCCCAAACCTTAATCCCTAACCTGGGTATCCTTTTTTAGGAATAAGACTCAGTCATAACCTTGGGCATCTTTCTTAAGAATAAGCCCCAACCTCAAACCTGGGCATCCTTCTCAGGAGTAAGCCCCAAACCTTAATCCCTAACCTGGGTATCCTTTTTTAGGAATAAGACTCAGTCATAACCTTGGGCTTCTTTTTCAGGAATAAGCCCCAAGTCCCCTTAAACTTCTCTTAACCAGTCATAAATTACCTTTGATTTGGGTTTCTTTTTCAGGAATAAACCCCAATCATAAGTCCCCTCCTAACTTGGGCATCCTCCTTAGGAGTAAGCCCCAAGATTAGAGTATTCAAATCTCCATGAAGCACATATAACTTTGTGGACCCTGTTCATGGATTTTCTCCCTAAAAGTAAATCGTAAACCTTCATCTATCTGGGCAGTCATCTATACATAAGCCCCAAACAAATTCTTATGATTGCATCTTTTATGTCACAATTGTCTAAATTTTACCAATACCTCTTGTTTCTCACACCGAGCATGACACACGTGAGTATAGAGTGTAAAAGTAATTATGACATTCATCTTTGAGCCATCAATCATAAACATCATACTCCATAATTCGAACTACGTGGGTTCTGATTCCTTTTTTAAAACAAAGGATACGTAGGTAGCCTGTCACGACCCGACCTCGGGGCCCGTGCCGTGACTACCCCAAGCCCGCCTTCCATAGGCCAGGGGCTGGCGACTAGCACCAATGGCGTAAATCCCGATAACTTAGAAGGCATTGCCATTACAAAAGCAAACAAACACCACAGAGTAAGCAAGCGGAAAAGTAAACACACGCGAAGAAAAGTAAAAGGGCCGGAAATACAAGCCCAACTGTAAAGTACAACTCGAAAGGGAAAAACAGTAGCTGGAAGAACGAAGCGGCCCCTGGGTCGTCCTCCTCGATTCCTACCTGAAGGGTAGGTACAGATGGCTCAGCTCCTTGATCGTCCACCATGGATCCTACCTGACGGGTAGGTACAGATAGCTCCTCTACTCCTCAGGTCCTCTCGTCTACTCCGGGTACGTCCGCCCAGTGGTCCTCCACCGGGTATCGACCTGCTCCGCAAGCCTCAACTGCGATCTGCACTGTCCGTCGTCTGCAACCAACACAACGAAGTGCGGGCATAGCCCGTGCAGGGGTGAGTATAAGCTACTCAGTAGGGACCCCGAGACCCTTAAGGTCTCACTAAATCCAACATGGATATCCACAAAGTAAAGACAGCAATCACGAAGTAACATCAGACTCTACTTAGGTATATGCCCATACATATACTTAAGTCATCAAGTAACCCATCCAATCACAAGGATACACAAAAATCATGAAATCAACGGATAACCATCACCCAGGTACATGCCCATACATATACCTATGTTATCAAGCGACCCATCTCAATCATGAGGAAACACAAAGATTCATTGACTCAGCTCAAAACAGGATTTTCATTATCGAAACCGTAACTGCTGAAGAGCTCCGTCTCTGGAGTGTACAGTGGTCCTGTCACGACTCCGAGGTACTGCTCACTAACCTAAGACTGCTGAGGTACTCCTCCTGTCGAGCACCGCGGGTCTGCGGCCAACTACCGGGCGCTCCGTCCGCTGTGGGTCTGTCGCCAAATACCGGGCGCTCCCCCCAATAGCCTACAGAGGTACTCCTCCTGTCGAGTACCGCGGGTTTGCGGCCAACTACCGGGCGCTCCGTCCGCCGTGGGTCTGTCGCCAAATACCGGGCACTCCGTCCACTAGGCTAGTCGACTCACTCCAAGTCGAGTCGGTCAAGCAGTCGTCAGGTCTCAGCCGGCTACACGGTCTCTGTACTCTGCACGCTCGTCTCCGGGAGGGTCCGCTCCACGAGCTACTGGTCGAGACTCCAAGTATCACAAGGTCCCGCAAAGAAGTGTCACAAAAGTCTGCCTCGTCACATGGGTCTCAACGCAACAGACGGCGCGTCAATCGGACGCCTGGTCTGTGAGTTATTAGCCTTTTCGTCCCGGGGGCCTGGTTGGTTTCATGAGCAAACCAAACCCGGCCATATCTCAACTGTACCCCGATCTCTCATAGGGTAAGCACATAGGGACCGTTTCTCAACGTGATCACCAACTCCGTTGACGGTTCGTCGAACGGGCGTCCTGGCTGAAAGATATCAGCTTTTCCGTTCCAGGGGCCCGGTTGGATTTCGGGTACAATCCAATCCGGCCATACTCCGACTGCATCCAAAACTCGGGCGGAGTATGTCAAAGTTCCGTCTCATCAAGAGGAAGTCAACGAAACGGACGGCGCGTCAATCGGACGCCCGGTCTGTGAGTTATTGGCTTTTTCGTTCCAGGGGCCCGGTTGGTTTCGTGTACGAACCGACCCGACCGTACTCCGTCGGTATCCAAACCTCGAGCAGAGTAAGTCAAAAGTTCCGTCTCACTGAGAGGAATTCAACAAAGCTTACGGTACGTCATTCGGACGTCCGGAGCTCAAGATATGTGAATTTGACCGAAATGGTCCGAAAACGGGGGGGGTCCGGGTCCGGGCCGACCCGGCCCGACCCCCCCTGGGTTGGCCCGAACCGGGTCCGACCCGGTTGGCCCGGCCCCGCCCGGCCAGGGCCGGTCCGGCTCGGCTCGGCCGAGCGGCCTGACAACCCCGCGGCACCCGCGGGGTGTCGCGCTGGACACCCGCGGGGTGCCGCCTGACAGCCCCGCGGCACCTGCGGGGTGTCGCGCTGGACACCCGCGGGGTGTCGCCTGACAGCCCCGCGGCACCCGCGGGGTGTCGCGCTGGACACCCGCGGGGTGCCGCCTGACAACCCCGCCGCACCCGCGGGGTGTCGCACTGGACACCCGCGGGGTGTCGCCAGACAACCCCGCGGCACCCGCGGGGTGCCACCCTGGACACCCGCGGGGTGCCGCCGCCTCCGGCCGCCGGCGCCGCCGCGCCGGCGACCCGCGCCGCCGCCGGCTACCGCGGGCCACCGGAGGCGCTCCGGTGGTCCGATTTGCTTCCCGTCTGCGCCTACGGTCATCCCGGGACCCGACCTTCACTGCGGAGGCCTCAAAATTAACTTGCGGCCTCGTTTGTCGTCGCCCATCAATCTGCGCTCAAGAACAAAATAAAATTAATTTAATCTGCGGCCTCTTTGGCGTGGCGCGACGACGTCGCATGCTTGATCGACTTCTCGGCGTGGCGCGAAGGCGTCTCGATCTTGTTTGATTTCGTTCCACAGCGCGGCGCGACGGCACCGCTCAATAGTTGTCGTACGATTCCCGCGTGGTGCGACGGCACCACGCCATCTCGCTCCATCCGCAAGAAACAAAAAGAATAAAGGAGGGGGGGGGGGGTTCGGCCGTGTTTGTGCGGCCCGACCCCCCTCGCATTAGATTGATAACAATCGGCCTTTCTAGAACGATAATCCATCACAATCTTTTAAAAAAATAAATAAAAAGATTCGGAAACAAGGGCCGACAAAAAAAAAGAACCTTCAAGATCGATGGAAAGATCAACAACTTTAAAAAGGTTTAAAACCCCTACCTCAAGCGTTGTCGCTCGCGAGTTCGTCGCGGAAGAGGACGATCGTCACGGAAGAAACGTCGCCGGAGAAACGTCGTTGATTCCGTTGTCGTCGAGGTGCGTCCGAAGGAAGAATGTCGCTTGGAAAGGAACGATCGTCGCAGAAGAAACGTCGCGGATGAAGCGTCGTTGATTTCCGCGGTTTCGACGTTCTTCGCTGGAGGCCGGCGTTCTTCGCGTTCTTCGCCGAAGAAGAACGCTCTCCTCCAAATTCTCCCCACGCCACAAGCTTCCACCCAAAATAAAATAAGAGTAATCTTATTTTATTAACGCACAAGAAACGATTAAAAAAAAGAAACGAAAAATTAATTCCAAGAATTAATTTACCAAAGAAACCGCCCAATTAATTGGACGAAAGAAACAGCCCAATTTAATGGTCTGTTAAGAAACTAAGAAACCGCGTCAGTTGACTTTCAGTTTCATTGACGGGTTTTCGCGGGTGCGTTACTTAGCGGAAGAAACGGCGGGGCTCGTGCGGGCCCCACCCACAAATATCCTATCAAGAGGATAGGATATTTCAGTTGCACCCTATCCGCTTCAACTAAGCTTAACCAGCTTAATGTGGCTTCAAGTGAAATAAAAATAAAGTTGTCGTAACAACTTTATTTTATTTCTTAACCTTAAGTCCCAAAATTTAAAAACCACACCTGAGCAAACGCAACTCCGGAAGAGGCGTTTCTAGGCAAAACCCGGAGCTGCTATTTCATCGGTGCCCTCAGAATTCGATTCCGGGCACCGGTTCAAAAGTTAGAAAAACCCGCTCGTCTGTTCACTGAACGTACCTGAGCCAAACTTCGAAACATGATTCCAGGCACACCGGGCCTCGGAATCAGGTGCCGTCAGAAGCTGCGCACTTGAAAAATTCCAAAGAAAATTTAGAAAGAAAAAGAAAAAAATTTCCCTTGAAAATCCGGGTCTTTACATTACAACCACCTCAGGGCTTTACGTCCCCGTAAAGCTTCAACCCACACTAAGGAAAACAAAGCGGTACTGAGCACGCATCTGAGCCTTACGCTCCCATGTGCTCACCTGGAGGTTCTCGTGCTACCGGAGAAACACACCAGAGGGATCGTCCGTCTACGCAGAACCTGCTCTTCTCGATCCTCGATCTCTACTGAACCTCTGAAAAGGTCGCCATGTCATTGACGTCCAACCCCCCTGTGGTCGATGACGTGGGATGGAACAAGCACGTATCTCCTCAGCTGAGATACGTGGATGACATTATGCACCCGGTGCAACTGAGGTGGTAGGGTCAAGCGATAAACCTCCTCGCCTACACTGTTAAAGACCAGAAGGTCCGTCGAACATCGGAAGTAACTTGTCACCTCAGCTACAACACCATAAACCTCGTCGAGGTGAGACCCGTATAAGAACGTGGTCTGCCACCATCAAACTCCAGAGGCCTTTACTTCCGGATTAGAACTGAAACTCAAAACTCCTGCTACCATGAAGGTAAGGTGGGTCGACCCAAGAATGATCGGCTACACCCTCCTGTGCATGTGTTTATCTTGAGCTGCCCAGGGTTTCCTTTTCTCCGACCAAGGAAAACCTATCCCAACGTTGTAGATAAACCACAACCTTTTTGCCTAAAACAGTCAACCTGGGTATGATCTGTGAATTCGATCCATAACCAGACCAACGTCGCAAGGCCTCGACGCTGCCACCAAGAGATTCCAACCGAAACTCTCGCCTTGTGGTCAGATCACACTGTCGGCGTAAGTGTGATTATCGAGTCTCCACCCAAAGGTATCTCCAGACGTGAGGGTCAAGTCAACGGCTTACCCGGAACCTCTAGGTCTGGGACAAGATTCGTGGAAGGAAAGAATGATTGGTACCTATGTCTAAAGATATGGCAGCTCATAGTAGACATAGCCCGTATCCCGAATCATTCTTAGAGCCCCTGGGTCACACTACTTGACCGCATGCAGCTACTCTCCTTCCCAGCCCTCCTGCTCCCTGAGCCTGGCGGGGATTTCAAAGGCGGGTGGTTGTAACATGTTGAGATGTACACCACCACCTGCTGCTCTCAAGGCCCCACTTCCACATCTGCTACTCCGCAGATTCATTTGTCCTTTAAGCTTCCCCATATTTAAACATTTAACACGCTCGAGTCTCTAAGACTGGAGTCGGTTCCCTGCTTCTTGCATTGTGCAGTCTTCATCCGCTCCTGGATGATCTGCACCTTCTTTGCCTGCGATCTGAAAGAGCTGCTAAAATTTCTCCTTTGCCGAAAAGAGAAACCCGGTCTCATCCCCTGGATGAACCACGCCCATTGCCTAATATAATCAATCCTGACATAAATTTCGCATTCATGCCATGGACGACGTCGTAAGGCCTCGACGTAACTACTGAGAGATCCAACTGTCACTCTCGCCTCCAAGGGTCGAGTCACACTGTCGGCATCAGTGTGAGGTCACTGGGTCTCCTCCAGTAGAAATCTCGAAAGTGAGGGTCAAGTCAACAGTTTTTTTTTAACCGGGACCACTCAGTATTAACCAAACAAAGGACAGGGAAGTGAACATCAAAGAGATAAGTGTCTTCTTTATTATTGCAGCTCATAATACAAAGACACGAATACAACAACATAAAGGAACTAGAAGTACAAGGGACGCATCCACTAGTTCCGCTCCCGTCCACTGCTCGGCTGTTGCTCAAGCGCTCAACACTGCCTCTGCCTCAGTGGCTCCTCCAAAACCTGCGTATCATCTGTACGAGGCGTCGGACAGTCACGTGCCAGGTGACCCTTTCCGCCGCAAGAGTAACACAGTCTGCTTCTGGCACGCCTAGCTCTGGCCCCACCCCGGCTGCCCCGCACCACCGGTCGTAAAACCCGAGACCGTCTAACTGCTGGTCTGGTCTTTCTGGGCCTCTGCATTATCTGTCTACTGCCCACAGATGACTCGGCGTCTGATCGAGAAGCACGCGACAAAGGCAGCAGCTCCCGAACACGCTCGGGGTGTAGAGCTACTGGCACATACTCCAACCTGAAGGAGGTCTAGATGTCTTCCCAAGAGAAGGCCATCCCACGGAAAAACTGGAACAAGTGGCTCCACCACCTGCCTGCTGCTGCCTGAAGAAGGCTAGCCGCAATGATCTCCATAAAGTCTGCTGGCGTCCCCACTATCCTGAAGACTCCCACCACAGCCTCCATCCAAACCTCAGACGCCTGCGGGTCCGTCTCTCCCTGGAACCTGGGTGGCCTCTGGCGCTGGAACTCGTGCAGCGCTCTCAAGTAGCGTGCATCGCCTACCGTTGGGGCGGGTGACATCGGTGGGCCAACGTATGGTAGTACCGCTGGTGCCTCTGTTGGTGCCTCGACTGCAAGAGGGCCCTGAACCGAAGCCTCGTCGGTTGGCAGGCTGTCAGTACGCACATCCCTCTGGGCTAAAGCTGGTCGTCCGAGAAAAGGCATCCTGAAAGAAACATCGTAACACGGTCAAACGATTAAACCTGGTGAGCTGACCTGGTTTGAGCTAACATTTTTAAACTTTGTAAACACACACGTAATCAGTTTTTTCGTGCACAAAGTCGGAATTCAGTTGTCAGGGTCCTGGTGTATGGATACGTCGGCCGCCCGCACCAACACTGGACTCCCTGAACTGAAAACCATACTCGGTACTCTTAACACTATTGCTTCACAGAAAAGGAAACATCAGAGTCTAGGGTAGAACCGACCACCTCTGATACCAATCTGTCACGACCCGACCTCGGGGCCCGTGCCATGACTACCCCAAGCCCGCCTTCCATAGGCCAGGGGCTGGCGACTAGCACCAATGGCGTAAATCCCGATAACTGAGAAGGCATTGCCATTACAAAAGCAAACAAACACCACAGAGTAAGCAAGAGGAAAAGTAAACACAAGCGAAGAAAAGTAAAAGGGCCGGAAATACAAGCCCAACTGTAAAGTACAACTCGAAAGGGAAAAAAAGCAGCTGGAAGAACAAAGCGGCCCCTGGGTCGTCCTCCTCGATTCCTACCTGAAGGGTAGGTACAGATGGCTCAGCTCCTGGATCGTCCACCACGGATCCTACCTAAAGGGTAGGTACAGATAGCTCCTCTACTCCTCGGGTCATGTCGTCTACTCCGGGTACGTCCGCCCAGTGGTCCTCCTCTGGGTATCGACCTGCTCCGCAAGCCTCAACTGCGATCTACACTGTCCGTCGTCTGCAACCAACAGAACGAAGTGCGGGCATAGCCCGTGCAGGGGTGAGTATAAGCTACTCAGTAGGGACCCCGAGACCCTTAAGGTCTCACTAAATCCAACATGGATATCCACAAAGTAAAGACAGCAATCACGAAGTAACATCAGACTCTACTTAGGTATATGCCCAGACATATACCTAAGTCATCAAGTAACCCATCCAATCACAAGAATACACAAAGATTCATTGACTCAGCTCAAACCAGGATTTTCATTATCGAAACCGTAACTGCTGAAGAGCTCCGTGTCTGGAGTGTACAGTGGTCCTGTCACGACTCCGAGGTACTGCTCACTAACCTAAGACTGCTGAGGTACTCCTCCTGTCGAGCACCGCGGGTCTGCGGCCAACTACCGGGCGCTCCGTCCGCTGTGGGTCTGTCGCCAAATACCTGGCGCTCCCCCCAATAGCCTACAGAGGTACTCCTCCTGTCGAGTACCGCGGGTTTGAGGCCAACTACCGGGCGCTCCGTCCGCCGTGGGTCTATCGCCAAATACCGGGCGCTCCGTCCACTGGGCTAGTCGACTCACTCCAAGTCGAGTCGGTCAAGCAGTCGTCAGGTCTCAGCCGGCTACACGGTCTCCGTACTCTGCACGCTCGTCTCCGGGAGGGTCCGCTCCACGAGCTACTGGTCGATACTCCAAGTATCACAAGGTCCCGTAAAGAAGTGTCACAAAAGTCCGCCTCGTCACAGGGGTCTCAATGCAACAGACGACGCGTCAATCGGACGCCCGGTCTGTGAGTTATTAGCCTTTTCGTCCCAGGGGCCTAGTTGGTTTCGAGAGCAAACCAAACCCAGCCATATCTCAACTGTACCCCGAACTCTCATAGGTTAAGCACATAGGGACCGTTTCTCAACGTGATCACCAACTCCGCTGACGGTTCGTCGAACGGACGTCCTGGCTGAAAGATATCAGCTTTTCCGTTCCAGGGGCCCAGTTGGATTTCGGGTACAATCCAATCCGGCCATACTCCGACTGCATCCAAAACTCGGGCGGAGTATTTCAAAGTTCGGTCTCATCATGAGGAAGTCAACGAAACAGACAGCGCGTCAATCGGACGCCCGGTCTGTGAGTTATTGGCTTTTTCGTTCCAGGGGCCCGGTTGGTTTCGTGTACGAACCAACCCGACCGTACTCCGTCGGCATCCAAACCTCGAGCAGAGTAAGTCAAAAGTTCCGTCTCACTGAGAGGAATTCAACAAAGCTGACGGTATGTCATTCGGACGTCCGGAGCTCAAGATATGTGAATTTGACCGAAATGGTCCGAAAACGGGGGGGTCCGGGTCCGGGCCGACCCGGCCCGACCCCCCCCCCCCCCTCGGGGTCGTCCCGAACCGGGTCCGACCCGGTTGGCCCGGCCCCGCCCGGCCAGGGCCGGTCCGGCTCGGCTCGGCCGAGCGGCCTGACAACCCCGCGGCACCCGCGGGGTGTCGCGCTGGACACCCGCGTGGTGCCGCCTGACAGCCCCGCGGCACCCGCGGGGTGTCGCGCTGGACACCCGCGGGGTGTCGCCTGACAGCCCCGCGGCACCCGTGGGGTGTCGCGCTGGACACCCGCGGGGTGCCGCCTGACAACCCCGCGGCACCCGCGGGGTGGCGCACTGGACACCCGCGGGGTGTCGCCAGACAACCCCGCGGCACCCGCGGGGTGCCGCCCTGGACACCCACGGGGTGTCGCCAGACAACCCCGCGGCACCCGCGGGGTGCCACCCTGGACACCCACGGGGTGCCGCCGCCTCCGGCCGCCGGCGCCGCCGCGCCGGCTACCCGCGCGGCCGCCGGCTTCCGCGGGCCACCGGAGACGCTCCGGTGGTCCGATTTGCTTCCCGTCTGCGCCTACGGTCATCCCGGGACCCGACCTTCACTGCGGAGGCCTCAAAATTAACTTGCGGCCTCGTTTGTCATCGCCCGTCAATCTGCGCTCAAGAACAAAATAAAATTAATTTAATCTGCGGCCTCTTTGGCGCGGCGCGACGACGTCGCATGCTTGATCGACTTCTCGGCGTGGCGCGAAGGCGTCTCGATCTTGTTTGATTTCGTTCCACAGCGCGGCGCGACGGCGCCGCTCAATAGTTGTCGTACGATTCCCGCGTGGTGCGATGGCACCACGCCATCTCGCTCCATCCGCAAGAAACAACAAGAATAAAGGAGGGGGGGGGGGTTCGGCCGTGTTTGTGCGGCCCGACCCCCCTCGCATTAGATTGATAACAATCGGCCTTTCTAGAACGATAATCCATCACAATATTTTAAAAAAATAAATAAAATGATTCGGAAACAAGGGCCGACAAAAAAAAAAGAAGCTTCAAGATCGAAGGAAAGATCAACAACTTTAAAAAGGTTTAAAACCCCTACCTCAAGCGTTGTCGCTCGTGAGTTCGTCGCGGAAGAGGACGATCATCGCGGAAGAAACGTCGCCGGAGAAACGTCGTTGATTCTGTTGTCGTCGAGGTGCGTCCGAAGGAAGAATGTCGCTTGGAAAGGAACGATCGTCGCGGAAGAAACGTCGCGGAAGAAGCGTCGTTGATTTCTGCGGTTTCGGCGTTCTTCGCTGGAGGCCGGTGTTCTTCGCGTTCTTCACCGAAGAAGAACGCTCTCCTCCAAATTCTCCCCACGCCACAAGCTTCCACCCAAAATAAAATAAAAGTAATCTTATTTTATTAACGCACAAGAAACGATTAAAAAAAAGAAACGAACAATTAATTCCAAGAATTAATTTACCAAAGAAACCGCCCAATTAATTGGACGAAAGAAACAGCCCAATTTAATGGTCTGTTAAAAAACTAAGAAACCGCGTCAGTTGACTTTCAGTTTCTTTGACGGGTTTTCGCGGGTGCGTTACGTAGCGGAAGAAACGGCGGGGCTCGTGCGGGCCCCACCCACAAATATCCTATCAAGATGATAGGATATTTCAGTTGCACCCTATCCGCTTCAACTATGCTTAACCAGCTTAATGTGGCTTCAAGTGAAATAAAAATAAAGTTGTCGTAACAACTTTATTTTATTTCTTAACCTTAAGTCCCAAAATTTAAAAACCACACCTGAGCAAACGCAACTCCGGAAGAGGCGTTTCTAGGAAAAACTCGGCGCTGCGATTTCATCGGTGCCCTCAGAATTCGATTCCGGGCACCAGTTCAAAAGTTAGAAAAACCCGCTCGTCCGTTCACTGAACGTACCCGAGCCAAACTTCGAAACATGATTCCAGGCACACCGGGCCTCGGAATTAGGTGCTGTCAGAAGCTGCGCTCTTGAAAAATTCCAAAGAAAATTTAGAAAGAAAAAGAAAAAAATTTCCCTTGAAAATCCGGGTCTTTACATAGCCCATTTATGGGTTCGATCCCAACTTTGAAAAAATCTATGTCCTTCTGAATGACGATAAACTTCAAGTGCCCCACTGAGTGGCTTTAAAACCAGCCTGGTCATCAAAATGACCAAGATACTTTTATATAAATGTTTTGAAGGATACCATTGACCAAGAATCTCTAAACAAATATAGATGATTCTATATTCATGAAGAACCTCGAATACATATAAAAGATTCTCTAAATTTCTTGAATATTTAATCATTGATTGTTAAAACTAAAGGAAATCTCAATTTATACTTGGTAATGTAATAAGGATTCACGAACTTAACTTAAATCTATAAAGAGAGTCCCGGAGTAGACAATAATTCCCCTCAAAAAGGTGTGATGAGTCCGACCTCCCATCCTCTTGACCAATGCAAATTCCCAAGCCTCATTTGTCCACAAACTAATGAGCGCCTGCCTTTGGAAAGTAGGTCCAGACGGATGTGGAATCATTGGATGTTTCCGGTTCTACGAACAAACCCATTAGAAACCGATCGGAACGTTTGAATCTCCCGTCCAGGAGGTCATCCCCAGATTCCACGCGAAACAAAAATGGTGAACCCGACGTGAATCCTTAACCAAGTTAAAGTGATATTCTTCTTATCTGTTAGGCCCCTTGGGCCAACAAGGCAATCATTGACATATGATCATCCAAAAGATGCAGTAGCCGGATTCATGTTGATGATGTCTGTTACATGGAACATGCACTCTTTTCTCAAGATCTTCTGCAGAAATGGCTTTCCTTAAATTCACCCCTGTGAATACTGCTGCTGTGAACACCTCTACTGTGAGGTCTGCTGCTGTGAAAACCAATGTTTCTACTCCTGCTGGAACGTCATCCGCTCTGAGGATGACATCACCAACTCAGCGTATTCAACGCTGTGTTTCTAATGCACTGGTTAAGCTGTACCGTCGCAACGGTACTATCCCAACTCTGGAGGCCGCTCGTCAAGCCCACCAAATTAACAACTCTACCTGGTCGTCCGGACAATGGCGGCCAGCAATCAAGAAGCAGGCGGTGCTGACTACCGTCTCCAACCGTTTCGGGTCGTTATCCCCGGAACGCAATTTCCATTTACTCCCTTACTCCGAGGAAGTGAATGAGCAGGTCCCTCGGGGCCTTAATTCAAAAAGACAGGAGTCCTTCCCGAGGGCTCCCATCAACAATCGCCGCCAGACTCGTGCGGTAGTGCGCCCTCAACATGATGAGGGTACCGACTCCAGGAATTCAGCTCAGGTTCCTCGAACCCGAGCAGGCAAGATGAACCGCCAGAGACGGAATCCGGTTAACAATAGGCAGGTTTTCATCCCTTCCATCTCCGGAGAAGTCCACCAACCTAAATTGGTGGCAAACAACGAGTAGGCATACACACCTGCCCGTTTTAATTCAGCTGTCCAGCAGACTCGTCTGACAGCATCAAACTGATCCCACCAGGCAATTCCGGCAGAGTACCATAGGCAGGAGCATACACCTGCTTATACATCATCAGTTAGTCAGCAGACTCGTCTGACTACATATGATGGATCTCATCAACCGCGTTTGGCGAAGTGTAATCAGTAGGCACATACACCTGCTAATACTAATCATGCCTACCAACAGTCTCGCTTGGTAGCACCCAGAGAAGTCAGTCGGAAAGCCCCGACGACAAACAGGAGGCAGACTAAACTCTCTGCCTCCACACTTGAGTACTGTCAGGATTCACTGATAGGAAAAGGAGGACAGGAGCAGGCACATACACCTACTCCAAGCCCGGAATGGACGTATATCCCTGTTCCAGCGGCTGAAGTCACCAAGCATATTTTGTCAATGGTGAAAGAGAAGAAGCAAATTCCTGCTCATATTCTGGATGCTTGCCAGGATATCATAACATCTTCAGCATCATCTCAGGGACAGACACATAAATCTATCCCTAGCAGTGGAGTGACACATCAACAATTCACTCCGGAACAGACACACACATCTGTTCCAGTCCAAGAGGGTTATGGGGCATACTCCCCCATATCATACGGACAACCAAGTCAGGCACATAAACCTGATTTGAGCGATGATCGTCAGCCTAACCTGACTATCTTTCCTGATCAGGCACATACACCTACTCAGAGCAATCACTTTCGTCATCAAGTGGTTTCTAAAGCGAGTAAGAAGGCATCTAAGAAAAAGATCCACCCAACACAGTCAGGAGATCAAAGGCCAATCTGTAACCAAGCCTTGCTCGATGCTGGAGTTCTTGAAGCCCTCAGATATTTATCTGTCGGAATTCAAGATTCTACTCCCTCAGTTCCCAATAACTGGAACATTAATTCTGAAGGTCTTCAACAGACACTTCCTCATGAAGACTTGCTTCATGAAAATTCAGTCAATCTTGAAGTTTCTTCTTCAGATGAGAGACACAGGAACCCTCTGTGTGGTCAGAAGGCCAAGGAGCAAGAGATTTCATCTTTTGCTGTAACCCATCATGACGGTCCTCCTCATGGTGATGAACTTCGCTGCGAAAGTCCTCTCCACAGTAGTGATTCACGTTGTCTCGAAAATTCTTCAGAAGGAAATGTAGTGACGAGAAATCCCTCCTATCTCTAGGCACTTGCAAACGTAAAACCAGTCATGTCTGATGCTTTACTATTGGCAGGTGAAACTCTTTCTCTATCAGAAGATAGCCTGGGGTTCAGGTTATTCTCCGAACCTTCCCTGGGTCATTCATCTTCCAGCATGAATAGTGATTTCTCTACCAATCTTGTTGAAACCGATGAAGCAACAAGGAAACACCAAGTCTTGTCCAAACAGGTAGAAGAATCTTTATTTAATGATAAAGAGGAAATGCTGAACATGAGGAAAAAACTGGCAAAAGGTGAAGTACCAGTCATGTTTTGGCCTTTGGCTGATTCCCAGTACGACATTCCAAAGATGTTGACGGATGATGGAATCCATGATATTCGTCCCAACATATGGAAAACTCTTTGTCAATTAAAGAAGAAGGTATTATCTGACGATGAATATGAAAATCATCTTATGATAATAGAAGGGTTACAACGCCAGATTGATTTGGCATCTCTATTAGTCTCTTGGTATCCGAAGGCTGAAAAGCAACAGAGAACCCTTCAACGTTCATGCCTTGGCGCACTAAGAAGATTGCGTCAGTTAATTTCCAATGCTCCATCTAATGTTCATATCAGAGGATGGGGTGTTCACGGAGCACTACATTTCACAGTGCTTTCCGGTCAGCAAAGCCCGCCGAAAATGGTCTCATGCAATGTTATTGCCCATGGCCGGCCACAGTCAATGGGCTTTGTTCATAATCAAAAGCTTGCTCGAGATCAAGCTTCAACTAGTTCCTCTCAAAATCAAGTATATAGAGAATAGGTTGTTGAATTTCTCCTACATCAAGTAGGCGAGAATATTGCACAAGCCTCTCGTCTGGAGCAAACACGTCATCAAATGACAGAAGTTTCGGAAATCATCCAACGGTCTGTTGAACCAGGTGATAAAAGTGGATACAGGTTAATGCATCCAGCTAATTTCCGAACTAAGATTCGTAAGATCAAGAGAGATTTCAAAAAAATCTCAGACATAGCATGTCAAGAGACACCCCAGCTTGCCAGACTGGGGACTTCTCTAACCCAACCCTTAGAATCAACGAATGGGATTCGAGGAGTTGAGCGGAAGCAACTGGAACACCCCCAGTCCACCGGACTGGGGACTTTTTCAAATCTTCAATCCCTCCCTCAGAGAAAGTCAGTATTCTCTCGATTAGGGAATAAGCCTCAAGAGGAACGAAGATCCAAGATGTCATAAGATTCTCTCCACGTGACAGTTCTCCAAGAAATTCCTGAGGGATCAAGTCAACGGAATGCCATGTCTCATCATGGACATAGAAGGAGACAATATCATAGAAATGCTGATAGAAAGGATTCCATGCAATATGCATCCATTAATGTCATCAATGCTGTTGCTGCTGATTCACCAGATGAGGCTCAATCAGAGGGATCAGATGAAGAGGTTCATGCTCAAGAAGTCGCGCACACAGACCTAAATGAAGAAGGTGTGCGCACACGTAATCAATGGCTTACCCAAAATCTGGGTATTCCTTCAATTAACCCACTTCCCCCTCTCCGAAAAGGATCCAATAAGGGGAAAGGTAAGAATCAGGTTACTTATCACCCTTCCTCTGAAGGAGGTCAATCGCTCCCATTAGAGCAAAGGTTTGCACAACAGGAGGAAGAAATGAAAGAATTAAGAAGGTTGAATGCAGAACTACTTTAGAATAGTCTTCTTCTTAAGAATGCTGAAGTCCGACAGCCGAAGGAATTTGTTGTAACTACTGAGATGGATCAAGAATATCCTCCTTTGTCAGTACACCCACAGAGGTCTAATCCTACGGGTCAAACGCAACAACGGTTGGCAGCACTACCATCAGTTGCAGCACCAACCACCACGTCTGTCCAAGCTCCATTCATTGTACATACCCAAAACCAAGTTCAACCTGACGTTTCTCAAAAGTTAATAACTACTATTGAGTCATTAACAGCTCGGTTAGAAACTATGGATGGGAAACGAGCGCAAGTTCAACCTGAAAAGAAAGTTTACCCTGAAAGGGTAGATTCAATTTCTCCTCCATCCAGTTTTGGAAACCCTATTTTCCCTACTTTCAATGGATCAGGAGACCCTGAACAACACATGACGCATTACGTATCTTGTTGTGATCCTATGATGGGAACTCCAGAGCAGCAAGAAGCAGTGAAACTCAGATGCTTCGTGCGAACCTTGCAAGGACCAGCTTTTGTCTGGTATACAAGCTTGAAATCCCGGTCAGTCATCGGAAGTGAGGATCTTCGTCAAAAATACCTTCTTCAGTTTAGCTCAACTTTTCCAAAAACGACAGTTTTCGATCGTACAAACTGCAAGCAAAGGGAGAATGAAAGAGTCTCTGATTTCATTGCTCGTTGGAAGGGATTAACATATTCCTTGAGTTTATCACTCCCTCAGGAGGAATTGTTGCCAATCTGTGTGGCAAATTTGCGTGACGAATTACGCACGCCATTGATCCCTGTGAAATACACAGGAGGGTTTCGAGACCTTACTTCAATCGCTCAACAGATTGAAGATTCCCTTATACAGGCTAAGGTTAAATCTCGTGTAATTCCATCAGCTCTAGGAAGAAGAATGGGTAAAGCAGAAACTGCTACAGTTATGCTTAAATAGGCACCTGTACCTATTTCTACTTCAAAACCTTCATCTTCTCGAAGAGCTCCACCTCCTAAACGCCAACAACAAAGTCTATTTCGTCCAAATGATCAAAAAGATCCACGACGAAAACAATTTGAGGATATGAAGAGTAAAACATACTCTTTCCGAAGTGAGCAAGTTCCTGGTTACTTCATTTCAGCTCTGGAAAATAATTTGGTTCAATTACCAGTGCCCAAGAGGCCAAACAAGGAAGGAGATGAAGACCGTCCCAATTATTGTCTCTTTCATCAAATGTTGGGGCATCCCATCCAGGAGTGTTTTGTATTTATATACCTCCTGCAAAAGATGGTCGACTTGGGACAAGTCAAATTGAAAGGTTCTTCAGCTCATGTAGCGTGTATTACCGCTACAGATTCAGAAGAAGGAGGCGAGTGGCAGGAAGTCAAAAGCAAAACTGCGAAAAAATATGATGATTGGATGGTCAGAAAGACAATCAATCGGACCTATTCCATTTTGCGAACACAATTGAAGAAGGCAATTGTGTCTCCTACAAAAGCTGCAGTAAAGCCTCCATCAAAGGACAAATCCTCAAAAGGGCAGCACAATTCAAAGAAGAAAGAGGAATCAGGAGAAGATGAGTATGCATCAAAGCCTAAATTGTCTTTGACTCTGGAAGATTTCATGCCATCTACTTCAAAGCAACGGGCACCGCCCCATCAAACGACACAACCTAAACAGGCTAACCAGCCAGAGTCTTTATCAGACGAAGAGTTAATCTTTGGTTCTGTTAATATGATTCAATTAACAGATTCATATTTTAGTCTTGATAAGCCTGAATTCCCTGTATCAAATAAAGGAACCCGAGGAAGTTCTAGAGGTTCAGGATATAGGGGAAGATATGGATCTTTCCGAAGCCACTACACTAATTCTACCCCTGCTAGCACTGTATACGCAGCAGAAACTCGTGGTAGAGCCCTTCAGCGAGCTCAAAAAGAACAAGCAAGTTCTTCTGCCAATGGCCAACTCAGCTTCGGCACAGTTATTTTGGAAGATCGATTAAATCTTCCATCTTCTTTATCTTAGCAAGTAAATGGATCTAATCAGTCTAATTTTACAAAACCAAAGATGTTGCCAACTTCAATACAAGATGCATCAGCTTCCAAAGCATCTACTTCCAAGGTACCTGCTAAACCGCATATTCCTATTGGGAAATGCAGGCCTCTAGATCAAAAGTATGATATATTGAAACACTTGGCCCAAGTACCAGCCAAATTATCAATTTTGGATGCTTTGAATCTATCAAGAGATCTTCGGGAAGCACTCATCGAAGCTTTGTCAAGTCCTCAGGAGTTTGAAGCTGAAATTGCTGCAGCTGAAATTTATCACATAGAGAATAATCCTGCAGAATTTCATGCAGTGATATCTTTTACTGATAAAGATGAAGATGATGTTGTGCATGGGAACATAAAACCTTTGTACTTATCTGGAAAAGTCAATGGTATAGATGTTCGAAGAGCTTTTATTGACAATGGTTCAGGAGTCAACCTCATGCCCATTCGTACACTTCGTCGATTGGGCCTCACGGAATCTGATTTATCTCCTTCTACCATGATGTTTCAAGGATATGATAAAAATGAACAAGAACCTCTGGGAGAAGTTACACTCAGAACTCAATTTGGAGATCTTGTTTCCAATTCGGATTTTATGATTGTTGATCAGGACTCAGCTTTCAATATCTTGCTTGGAAGACCCTAGCTACATCAGCATGCAGCTATTCCGTCATCATACCATCAATGTCTCAAATACTGTTTCGATGGTCAAGTTGGAACATTGTATGGTGATAAGGCCCCGTTCAAGACATGTGAGTCTCAATACATTGAGGCGGAATTTTATCACATGAAGGGAAGAGAAAAATCTACAATGAAGGAAATTACCAAAGTTAATTCTCCATATGGTTTGGAAAAAATTCCAATAAATCCATTTTCACATGTGAGTACAGATTATGTGTAACCTATCAGTTAAATTGACAAAATAGGCCCAAATCAAAATACTCTTATGGAAAGATCCATAATGTCAATTACGGCAATCGAGCCAGACAACATGGGAGAAATTGGTAACTTACCAAGCAGTGATGAAAGCATAAGTGGTGACGTTTTAATTTCGTCTGCTGAAATCCAACAAGTCTATACTTCGCTAATCAGGCCAAGAGAAGTTATAGCAACACCAGAGGTGAATATTGATGTTGATTCTCAATCCATCATCTCCTCTTTAATTCCCACAGAAGACCCTTTATCATCAATAGGGTCAGAAATGGAAGCTTCTTCTTCTTCAAAATGTGAAAATTTTGACATCTCTTATGGTCATGAGAATTTCATTTTTTCATCTACTTTGCAAGTAGAAATGGAAGAAATAACACATGATGAAGAGGAAGAGGAAGATCTTAGAGATGCTCCTCCAGCATTTGAAGAGGGTATCTCTACCATTGTGGATGAACTCAGAGAAGTAAATCTGGGTACAGAGAAAGATCCACGCCCCACTTTAATTAGTGCGGCCATGAACCTTGAAGAACAAGAGATGTATATTTCTTTTCTAAAGCAAAATAAAGATATTTTTGCTTGGAATTATACAGAGATGCCTGGCCTTGATCCTGATGTTGCCACCCATCATTTGGGTTTGCCAAAAGAACATCGAGGATTCAAGCAAGCCGCGAGAAGAACACACCCAACCTATGCTTCCAAAATCGAGGCTGAAGTGGATAAGCATATCAAAGCTAACTTCGTCAGAGAAGTTCAATATCCCAAGTACTTGGATAATATTGTCCCTGTAAAGAAAAAGAACGGACAAATTAGGTTTTTCATCGATTTCAGAGATCTTAATCGGTATTGTCCCAAAGATGATTTTCGAGTTCCGATTACAGAACTCTTAATTGATGCGACGGCTGGCTATGAAGTACTTTCTTTCATAGATGGATATTCTGGATATAATCAGATCCGAATGGCCCCAGAAGATGAGGAATACACAGCCTTCAGAGCTCCTTAAGGTGTGTTTTGTTACCGGGTGATGCCCTTTGGTTTAAAGAATGCAAGTGCAACATATCAACGCGCCATGCATCGTATCTTCAAACCTTTTTTAGGGAAATTTGTTGAATGTTATGTAGATGATTTGGTGGTTAAATCCAAACAACGTTTTGATCACTTGGCTGATTTGGAAGTCATATTCCACAAGCTTCGACAACATAATTTGAAGATGAACCCCTTAAAATGTGCTTTTGGGGTAACCTCAGGAAAATTCCTCGGCTTTGTTTTACGCCATCGTGGTATTGAAGTCGATCCTGAGAAGACCAAATCAATCCTTGGTATGTCACCTCCTCAGAATTTTAAAGAATTAAGAGGACTTCAATGACACTTAGCCTATATTCGGCGTTTCATCGCCAATTTGGCAGGCAAAAGTTTACCCTTTACCAAATTATTGAAGAAAGGAGTCACTTACCAGTGGACTAAAGAATGTCAAGAAGCATTTGATGTTCTCAAGAAATACCTCTTGAGTCCACCAGTACTCATGCCACCTGTTGAGGGTAGGCCTCTTATCCTCTTGTGACAGCTTTAGAGCGATCATTGGGTGCCTTTCTCGCTCAAAAGAATGATGCTGGGAATGAAAATAGTCTCTACTATCTCAGTAGAACTATGCTTGAAGCAGAAACCCGGTATTCGAGTATTGAAAAGTGCTGCCTAGCATTAATCTTTGCAGTTCATAAACTGAGACACTACCTGCAACATCACGAGGTCCAATTGGTATCTCGTAATAATCCACTCAAATTCATCCTTAGTCGTCCAATGCTTACAGGACGTCTAGCAAGGTGGGCGGTTATTCTACAGCAGTTCGACATCCAGTATGTGTCCCAAAAGGAAATTAAGGGCCAAGCTCTGGCTGATTTCCTGGCTGAACACCCTTCAGTGGAAGACACGTATTCAGATATCAAACTCCCTTATGAGGAAGTTTTTTCGATTCAAGATAGTCCTCAAACATGGGAAATGTATTTTGATGGTGCTTCTAGAAGTCCAACAGGGAAGAAAATGGAAAATCCTAAATTCAACAAAGTTGGTTTAGGAATTGTGCTCATTTCTCCAGATAAGGCAGTGTTACCTTATTCCTTTTTGTTGTGGGAAGGTGGTACCAATAATGAAGCTGAATACCAAGATCTCATTGCAGGCTTGGAGTTAGCACTTCAAGCACAAGTGAATCACTTAAAGGTGAAAGGTGATTCAGACCTGGTAATAAAACAAGTCAATGGGGATTATGCCATCAGAAAAGAAGAATTAATCCCTTTGTATGATTACGTCAGAGAGTTAATGTCGGAATTCCCTTCAGAACCGACATTTTCTTACGTCCCAAGATCACAAAATGCTCAAGCTGATGCACTGGCTAATATAGCCACAGCTTTAGCAGATCCAAATCGGGATGAGACAACAATCAGTATTGCCCACCGTCGTGCAATTTCACCTTATGTTCAAGTCAGAACAGAGGAAATTAATGAAATTAGTCCCATTCCTGAACCGTATGGTCATACTACAGGATGGATGTCACCTATCAAGGAATACCTTCAAAATGGAACACTTCCACCTGATAGAGCCGAGAAAGAACAAATTCGGCGACGTGTGGTCAATTTTACTCTTTACGATGGTCCAAACCACCTCGAGAAAATTCTCTACAAACGTGGTTTTGATGGAGTTCTCTTCAGATGTATTGATGGTGAAGAGACAATGGCTGTCATAAAAGAAGTGCATGCAGGATTCTGTGGTGGCCACCAGTCTGGACATAGATTGTCTGATCAAATTCTAAGGCTTGGATACTTCTGGCCTTCAATGATACAAGATTGTGTTAATTTCACAAAGAAGTGTCATTCATGCCAAGTATATTCCAACTTCATTCATCAACCTCCAGAGTTGCTTCATACAGCTAAATACTCATGGCCATTTTCCACATGGGGAATGGATGTGGTGGGACCTTACCCTTCAGCTACGGCCAAGCAGTTTAAGTACATTCTTACTGCTACTGATTTCTTTTCCAAATGGGCAGAGGCAGTACCTCTCAAAGAAGTCAGTTCTAAATGCATTGTTAGCTTCATCAAGTCTAACATCATTACTAGATTTGGTGTCCCTCATACCATATTGATGGACAACGGCACCAACTTCTGTTCTTCTGAGGTAAAGAAATTGTATCAAGAATACAACATTAAGTCCAATCATTCATCTCGATATCATGCAGCGGCTAATGGACAGATAGAGGCCTTCAACAAGACTCTTTCAAATATACTGCAAAAGATGGTAGATAATGATAAGAGGTCATGGCCTGATAAACTCTATCATGCTTTATGGGCTTATCGGACTACCACTCGCAATACAACGCGGTCTACTCCATATTCATTGGTATATGGAACAGAAGAAGTCTTGCCAATTGAAGTTCAATTGCCCTCACTCAGAATAGCCATTTGTGATCAGTTATCAACAGATGAGCAATCCCAAAACGGTTGAATGAATTGGAACAGTTAGATGAGAAGAGATTGTGCACTTTGCACCACTTGGAAATCTATCAGAATCGGATAGCACGAGCTTTTAACAAAAAAGTTCGTCTTCATTCATTCATTCAGGGAGAATTGGTATTGGTTCTCAGAACACCAATGATACCAGGAAAGAAGCCTCCCAAGCTTGAACCAAAATGGGAAGGACCTTATTCAATACATAAGGTCTACTCCAATGGAGCGTATTCTCTGATCTCAATGGATGGAGAACACATCACGACTCCAACTAATGCCAGATTTCTGAAGAAGTATTTTGTATAAACACAAAATATTGTTCCCAGAACCAAGACTCTTACATTTGGTTCATACAGTTATGGTCCAGTATGACCTTAAACTGCAACTTCGTCCAACATGACGTTAAACTGTGTCACCTTCAATGTCCTACATGACATTAAACTGTATAATGTCCTCTCTACATGACATTAAACTGTACAGAAGTTCCTTATTTGTCCGAGATGACATTAAACTATATGTTGTCCGAGATAACATTAAACTGTTATTGTGTCCTAGCAACATGACATTTAAACTGTACATCACCAGTTAGTCCTAACTACATGACTTTAAACTATACAGTAATGGTCCAGTATGACCTTAAACTGCAACTTCGTCCAACATGACGTTAAACTGTGTTACCTTCAATGTCCGAGATGACATTAAACTATATTTTGTCCAAGATGACATTAAACTATATTGTGTCCTAGCAACATGACATTAAACTGTGTGGCACTTTCATCGTCCAGCATGACGTTAAACTGTAAAAAGTCTCCAGAATTGATATCCTCATATTGGTTCACCTTAGTCCTAGCTACATGACTTTAAACTGTACAGCACCAATTCGTCCTTGCTATATGACATTAAACTATACAGCAAAGGTCCAGTATGACTTTAAACTGCAACTTCGTCCCACACGACATTAAACTGTGAAAAAGTTCCCTAAACCGTCCAGTATGACCTTAAACTGCATCATCCCTGGTCCATGTATATGACCATAAACTATTTGCAAATCCCTTATGTCCAGCAAGACGTTAAACTGTGACGTCCTAAATTACATGACGCTAAACTGTATAAAAGTCCCTCACGTCCGGAAAGACGTTAAACTATATAATCTCAAAAGTCCAGTATGACATTAAACTGCACCATTCACGGTCCATGCATATGAACTTAAACTATTCGCACCTTCGTCCGACATGACGTTAAAATGGTACACTCTTTTGTCCTTACTGAATGACATTAAACTGCACAGTCCCCCTTTCGTCCAATATGACGTTAAACTATTTTATCCCCATCGTCCTAACTACATGACGCTAAACTGTACAGAAAATCCTTGATAGGTCCTACATGACATTAAACTGTATTTTGTCCCTGCTACATGACACTAAACTGTGCAGCACCAATAGTCCTAACTGCAAGACTTTAAACTGCATAGTCCCCTTTTTTATGTCCTACATGACATTAAACTGTACATCATTAAGGTTGTTATTACCTCTTGTTTCTCACACCGAGTATGACTCACGTGAGCTTAGAGCGAACATCAACCATAACACTCCCTTTGGGCCACTAACCATGTGTAAGTCCCAACAATAATTTTTATTAGATCATTGTCCACAAGAACAACATGATCATTGATTCATTCTTTAAATTGAACTACACGGACATTGATCCTTTCCCTCCAGGCTGGGTATGTAGGCAACCTCCCAAGGTTCAAGCCCAAAAACAATCTCTTCACATCGTTTCACCACCATCTCATATGATGATGATTTGTGAAACCACCCCTGGAATCAATATCTTTACATTGATTCACTTTCGTCCTTGTTATATGACGTTAAACTATACAACACTTTTTGTCCAATACGACAATAAACTAAAAATATTCTTTGATTTCCTCATTTGAGAAGGAACCATTATTGACATTGATTTTTTTTTCAATCATGGTTTTCATTTTCAAAAGACTACGTGCATACATGGTAATGCCTGAACTTTTATCTTAGGTTAAACCATCATTGCACTGAAGTCCCCTTTCACCCTTCACATGTACGAACCAAATTTGTACAAAGGGCATTTCTAGAACTACGTGGACTTGATTCCCATCCTTATGGGATACGTAGGAACATTCGAGTGTCCCTCGAATCCAGTCCCAAGTCTTTTGGGCCTAACCCCAAATATCACTTTCAGTCCCTTGACTGAAAAATCCTCATGAAAACACACACTGTGTATTCATTATTATGGTCCGAATTCTATGACCCTAAACTAAGATCACTCATACTTTCGTCCCGCACGACGTTAAACTGCATTTCAAGAACTACGTATGGCTTGATTCTCATTCTTATGAGATACGTAGTGAAGTCCACGTTTCAATTCAGGACCCAGCCACAACATGATTATGGTTTTCATTGACCTATGTATATCTATATACATTGGACAATACCCATCTTTATGTATTATAATCCTAACCTTAAATATTTTCATATCTTCATAACCCTTTTTCATGACTTCTAGTCACAAAAATGTCAAACTTCTGAGAATTCTTTTGCATGACTATGCAGCACGTGCCCATAGGTGGCCTTGCATAAACAGTCCACATAACAGACTTGTCAGCCAAAAGATGCTATTCATTTGACCATGCAGCCAATGCCCATAGGTGGCCCTGCATATTTCAACCCCCTAATGGGTTTTGTTAGATAATAGTAACTTCATTCTTGGGAAGAATGCCTATTTTGTCCTTATTTGTCTTAAAACGACAGTATGTAGGGATCCGCAAAAAATAGCCATCCTTAACATATTTGTCCCATATCCTTTTTCATGATCTGAAAGTATTCAAGTCTATGGTTTATTCTTCTTCCCTACGTTTGGGTCAGACCTTCGTAGGAGTGATATTCATCCAGTTCTTCGATATTCTTGTTTGGAAATATCTTCTCCATATTCAAGTACCTCTTTCCATACAACAAACTCTATGCTTTAGAAAATTTGAATCTCCATAAACTTCCACTGGCTTTTAGCACTAGGAAAGTAAATTTCTGGGAGTTCTTTTGCCTAATTATGCAGCATGTGCCCATAGGTGGCCTTGCATAAACAGTCCACATAACAGACTTGTCAGCCAAAAGATTCTATTTTATTTGACTATGCAGCCAATGCCCATAGGTGGCCCTGCATATTTCAACCCCCTAACTGGTTTTGTTAAATAATAGTAACTTAATTCTTGGAAACTACTTCTACTAATGCCTTTTAGCTCTTTTTCATATCATTCCTCAGATTCAAATATTCCTAAGCCATAGTTTACATTTTTTTCCCTCATACTTGAGTATGGTAATATGTCTTCAGATAAATTGTCAAGGAATTGAATCCATTTTTTAATCCATTTTCGGTTAAAGCTATTTCAACCTTAAACATTAGCCCCTTTGTGTCCGGCGTGCATGACTTTAAACTGCCCACACAAAAGACAAAGGAACTCTGAATAAAAGTCAAGTTCCAACTCACTAAATATTCATTTTTTTTGTATGATTTAGGTAATATTGAGCAGTTAAAAGGTTCAATGTTTTTAGGGTTATTTGTAATAATCCTAGTAAAAAACAAACTATGCTTACTAGGCCCATTGGCTTATGTAAATTTGAAGCAGGTAATGGAAGAATGCAAGTACAAATGATTGAAGACAAAAGTGTTTTTCATTGATACACAAGAGTTAGAAGGACATCCACAGACTGGAATCTCTTCTCTTTTTCAAGAATTACAAGAGGCTTTCAACATAACACTTCATTTGATTTACGGCATCCCGAGCTTCATCAGCAACCACCTGGAATTCATTCATTCAACTGGATACAGAAAAGAGATGCAGTGATACCAGCTCTTCTTGGAACAATTGTAAAAGGATGATCTTGAGTGCGGTTTGAGAAAATTTTCTGCTAATCAAACAGTGACTCTGTTTCTGTCCAAGAGACTTGGAAGATGGATACATGGATTTGAGAATGGAGCATTGGAAGTAAAGAGCCATTTGGAGAGAGTACTCTTTTCAGATATTGCTCTAATACCATGTTTGTCTTCTCTCCACCAACTGGTAGTGGAAAACATTTCAGCCCATGGGTTTGCCATTTTCATATCTGCAAGGGAATGACATGGAGGAAGAATTTGAAAGTTCACACCATTATTGTTGCTCTTAATACATAGCATAACCAAAATGAAGGAGTAGCAGCGCAGCTGCATTTCAGGTGTATAGTTGTTTGCATTTGGAACATTGACTCCTTGCAAGTGACCATGACCACATAGAGACAGGTAGATGCTCTGTGAGAAATTAAGATGATATTTCTTCAAGTACTTAGCCAAATTTGGAAGAGTGTTGTCGCAGATGTCATAGTAATCATGGCCAATGATGTTCATCATGTCATCAATCCACTTGCTAGCCAGTTCATCAATTAATCCAGGTCTAAGAGCCATTGAATCTGCACAGGAGTTGAATAAATTTAACTCTTAAATGAGTTTATTTTTTTCATAAAATTTGTGAAAGAATTCGAAAAAAATGGATAAAGACATTAAGGCGCGGAAGTATGGAGATGTCGCACAAGTAATACATGTGCCGCACAGGTTTTTGTCGCGCAAGTATTACCGTGCAAGCCCTATTACCTTGAGAATAGCGCGGCATCAAGGAAAACACTAGAAAACAGAGCAACCTGCGCGGCGAGAGCTTGAGAAGGGATGAAGTCCGGAAATCCGGATACTTATACAGAGGTGAGGCCGTGTATTTATAGGCCTGGAGGCCTACCTGCGCGCCATACCTAGAATGTTTAGGGCCTGCGCGATGCAAACTTGTGCGCCGCCCTCTTCGCACTGAAGACTTGCACGCCACCCTTTTCCTTTGGAGGGATTCGATTTCCTCAGAGTCAAATCCTCATTTCTCTCCGGATCCAACTCTGAGGGGGGACTTTTGTTGACGCTCCTTTCTTCACAGAATCTAAAGATCGGAAAAGGGAATATCTCAGCTCAAAGTGATTCAACCTTTGAAGAAAACATAAAAAATCGACAAAGGCATGAACAAAGGATCAACAGCAAATCCACCGCGCATGTGATACCACTGCCGCGCAAGTATACTTGCGCGGCTACCTTGGTCGCGCAGGTGACTTGCGCGACCTAATTTGTAACCGCCCGGTAACCGCCCTGGGTCTTCTTTTGCCTATAAATAGACCCTGTGGGCCCCCCATTCGAGAGGATCTTTTTTCAGAAACTCGGATTGAAGCTCCCGACGCCCAAGTCTCTTCTCAAAGCTTCTGGAACACTTCTAAGGTAATTTCTTACCTAGAACGGAAGATCTAAAGAGAAGAAGGAAGGCCTAAGTGTTGAAACTTATCAAACACTTGCGCGCCGACTTAATTCCTTCAATATAACTAGCGCGTCCCTTTTCTGGAAGAACCTCAAGGGGGTTCTAAAGGGTTTTATCAAGAGTCGCTCAAGTATTTCAATTCTGATTGAAAATCGCGCAAGTACACCATGTGTCGCGCAAGTATACTTGCGCGACCAATACTTGCGCGCCGCCGCAGGACATGCGCACCTTTCAAGACTTGCGCGCCCCTATCTTTTTGGTTGCCCATATTGCCCATTTTACCCCTCTTTCAGCCATTTCACCTTTCCTTTTTAAGATTCAGTCTTCAAGACACTCTTCAAAACCATTTATGGCATGAATTCTTGATTTTACTTTCTTATCTGAAAGGAATTCTGTGAAATCTCTCTCAAAGTCTAGTGATTTAAATATCCTTATGTCACTAAAATACGGGGAGTTCATTCATTCAACCTCATCCTTTAAGATGAGAAAATTCTAACTTGGGTATCCTTTTTAGGAATAATCCCCAGTTATAAAACCTTTGATCTGGGCATCTTCCTCAGGAGTAAGCCCCAATCAAGTCCTCTAATCTTGGGCATCTTTCTTAAGAATAAGCCCCAACCTCAAACCGGGGCATCCTTCTCAGGAGTAAGCCCCAAACCTTAATCCCTAACCTGGGTATCCTTTTTTAGGAATAAGACTCAGTCATAACCTTGGGCATCTTTCTTAAGAATAATCCCCAACCTCAAACCTGGGCATCCTTCTCAGGAGTAAGCCCCAAACCTTAATCCCTAACCTGGGTATCCTTTTTTAGGAATAAGACTCAGTCATAACCTTGGGCTTCTTTTTCAGGAATAAGCCCCAAGTCCCCTTAAACTTCTCTTAACCAGTCATAAATTACCTTTGATTTGGGTTTCTTTTTCAAGAATAAAACCCAATCATAAGTCCCCTCCTAACTTGGGCATCCTCCATAGGAGTAAGCCCCAAGATTAGAGTATTCAAATATCCATGAAGCACATATAACTTTGTGGACCCTGTTCATGGATTTTCTCCCTAAAAGTAAATCCTAAACCTTCATCTATCTGGGCAGTCATCTATACATAAGCCCCAAACAAATTTTATGATTGCATCTTTTATGGCACAATTGTCTAAATTTTACCAATACCACTTGTTTCTCACACCGAGCATGACTCACGTGAGCTTAGAGTGTAAAAGTAATAATGACATTCATCTTTGAGCCATCAATCATAAACATCATACTCCATAATTCGAACTACGTGGGTTCTGATTCCTTTTTTAAAACAAAGGATACGTAGGTAGCCCATTTATGGGTTCGATCCCAACTTTGAAATAATCTATGTCCTTATGAATGACGATAAACTTCATGTGCCCCACTGAGTGGCTTTAAAACCAGCCTGGTCATCAAAATGACCAAGAGACTTTTATATAAATGTTTTGAAGGATAGCATTGACCAAGAATCTCTAAAAAAATATAGATGATTCTATATTGATGAAGAACCTCGAATACATATAAAAGATTCTCTAAATTTCTTGCATATTTAATCATTGATTGTTAAAACTAAAGGAAATCTCATTTTATACTTGGTAATGTAATAAGGATTCACGAACATAACTTAAATCTATAAAGAGAGTCCCGGAGTAGACAATAATTCCCCTCAAAAAGGTGTGATGAGTCCGACCTCCCATCCTCTCGACCAATGCAAATTCCCAAGCCTCATTAGTCCACAAACTAATGAGCGCCTGCCTTTGGAAAGTAGGTCCAGACGGATGTGGAATCACTGGATGTTTCCGGTTCTACGAACAAACCCGTTAGAAACCGATCGGAACGTTTGAATCTCCTGTCCAGGAGGTCATCCCCAGATTCCGCGCGAAACAATTATATATTACGATACATTCATCTAAATCTATCCCTCTATAGATACTACAAGTTGGTGTGTCCTTTAGATAGTTTTACCTAGGCATAAAAATCAAAAAACATGTATTGAGACACACTCAATCTGCAATTGATGTATTAAAATTAGTAATTCAGCACATTTTGTTTGTTACTCCTGGGAGATGATTTTATAAATTCACAATATCATTAAAAACATTATTAATAAAAATAAATGAAAATATATGTATATATTAGGAAACATATTATGTATAACATATATTAACTCCATAAAATTCATAAGTTATGGAATAAATGCCATTTATAATTTTTTTTAATCAATTTGGATTCTTGTATTTGTGTATTATATTTTAAAAATACACTTCACACCAATTTTAACTTTATTCATACCAATGTACAGAAATAGGAGGAAACAAGTAAAAAACCATTGTGTGATGAAATGTTCTAATTACCCCTGTGGGATTCAAAACCATATAGGTGTTGGAATCATGAACCTTGTGACGATACTCTCTTAGTTTCCCAGGTAATGGATAGAAACATGAATCATGATAAACTCCCTAATCACACTAATAATGAAAAATCATTATTTCATACCATTATTGAAAAAGGACTCTAAGATTCAATGTTTTATATGAAACCTTAATAAATAATAAAATGAACATATATATTGAGAATATCTTCTCCATCCTTTAATTTTAAGTGTTAGATATATTTTTACTACTTCCTTGTTACTGGGAAGGGTAAGCTGATCGGTGGTGGACATTGGTCTTGAAAATGAATCCCATATAATAGATTGATGTGATGAGTTAGAAAGAATTATAAAATAATTATTTAGATATGTTACAATAGTATTTCATTATAAAATAGAAATATATTTACATTCCATAAAAAATTATATCAAATCCATTGAGATGTTAAATGAATACATCATAATAAATGACCAATATGAATTTATATTTTTCATTACCCATGAATGAAAATCTGACTTCTTATGTGGGGGGATAAAACATATTCCACAAAATTTCATACTGATCAAATACATTAATAACTTTGATAAACTTTTCTACATTTCCCGAAAAGTTGAAATAAAGATTAGTGAATCTCAAGAGTATCCTGGAGTGACGAAGTAGAAATGGGAATTTGATTGTTGAGATGATATGGAAACATCTATAGGTGGAAATACATTTCAATATCCCACTAGTTAAATATGTGAAATAAGGACCCCAAAATTCCCTAATGGGGATAAAAAACAATTTTTTTTGTTTGGAATGAACGTGAACATAGTTAGAAAATTTTTAATAGAGAAACCCACTAATGAAATGGAATAACTAAATGCTTCATCCTATATTAAACATATTTTCCAATGTTTCAACTTCACATAATTAAGATGATATGTAAAACACTAACCAAAAAATGGTTTTTGTATATAATCAATGCCAACATGATCCATGGAATAAAAGGTGAGATTATTCCATCACAACCACTATGGTGGATCCCGACAATGAAGTGGTGATATATAATCTATTTATTCATTCATTAACAATGAATTTAATATTTTATTGTGGTTGTATGTGTTCCTTAATATGATCCACGTATAGTATAAATAATTAAAACCAACCACATATAAAATATTTAAAACTATCTGTGAAAATATAAAAAGAGGAAACTATTACATCCCAAGAATATTACTCATTCCCTTTCAAAACAAAAGGGATAAACATACTAATGATCCCTGTAATAATACATTTAGATGAATTTAATGAGATTCATGGTATGGGTTAGAATTCATTATTTGGAAGAAATATAATTTTCAACAATATGAAAATCAATTTTGGTATTGTAAATCATCCCCTACTTCGATAAAACATCATGGATGAGATAAAATTTTACTTCAGTTTCATTATCACAATCATTGATTTTATTGAAATATATGAATGTTTATATAGATCAAATATTGAATATATGATAAAATCATCCTTGAATACATGTATATTGTGTGGATATATGTGTAGAATACTAGTTAAATTAATAAATAATAAATTTTAATTTTAATTAATATTTTTTGGAATTAAATATTAATTTTACCTTAAAGGGATTTCTATGTTCGATGGCATACCTAATAGGTAAAAACATAATTCCTGTAAATCGTACATCACACAATAATAATAATATATTTTTATTATTTTAAATGGCTGTTAATGACTTTAGTTTTTATAGGTGTGAATTAACATAACATACTACAATATTATTATACATGTTTTTTATTGTTTTTACATTTATCCCATAATAGTTAGAGGCTCAAAATGCGAATGACTCTGATTTAATGAATAAATACTTTAATGTTCATTAAAAGATCGATTTACCTCCTTTTTTGGAAAATGATTTTTATATATAGTTTGGTCACTTTTATATGTTCTATTTAAAAAAATAAAATTATTCATTAAAATCGGGTCATAAAAATTTACTTTTGATGAAATTTTAGTATTTTTGACATAAAGTTCATTTTATTAATAAATATTGAAGAATATGGTATTTTAATTACAAACTTCTATTTAATCTATTTTATTTATATGTTAATATTATATTTTGAATTTATTTTTAAGTTCAATTAGAATATATGTTTACAATTTAATCCAATTTTAGTCATTATTAGTAATTTCACATTGAAATTGGACATAAACACTTGTCAATCTTTTGATCATTTTTTCATGAAAACATATTTTTAGTTTTTACCATTTGAATACATTTTATAACAATTTCTGTCACATATGTGTTTTGAATTTGAAAAAATTTATTACATATTTGGAATCAGGAGGTCCAAATTCTTCAAATAGGTATCTTTTATTTTTAGTGATTATGAATATATAGTTCTCTAAATATTATATTCACCATGGTTAAAAGGTAAATCATGTAATTAAGTGTAAACAAATTATATTATAATAATATTAGACTTTGCTAACATGTGTCTAAATCCTAGTGGATGATACATATCCGACCATGGGAATACATTTGTCGATTTTGGGACCCCATGGAGAAACATGGGAGTGATAATTTCATATTATTTTAATTAACATAATGTAAAGGAAAAAACGACTTAAACAATTATATATTATTAAATTCATTTTTACATGGGGTTATGTAAGCTATTTTTTCGTCTATATATATTACATGGAATGATGAAAATATTTCCTACATCATGGTATTATTTAATAAATTTTAAACATCTTATAAGTAATATTATTTATGACACAATAATGATGCAGTGTTTACCTCATTAATAAATAATTAAAATAAATAATATTAAAATGAATAAAAAAAATATCCAAAACTAATCCAATTTTTATAAAATGATTTTATTTCAACCGTGAGACATCTTATATTTTATGTAAATATATTTTGGATATATATAAATCTAAAATCATCATATAATAAAATAAAATTTTTAGACTTTCCTAAATATCCCTTCATCCCCTTGTAAAAAGTCCTCAACTCTAACCCATTACTCATATATCCTAAGCCTCTTGCCTCGAACATACCCTAAACAAATAGTCTCTCAAGATCCATTTATTCCTTCTATAATCATTAACATAGGTATAAGGCAATTCAATAAGTCTTTTTGGTTCAAACCAATCAGAGATTCATTATTTATAGGTAACAATTTTTCTTTAATATTTCTATTTTATTTTACTTCTATAACCCCTAAAATATTTTTATTAATTTACTTTACTAAAACAACATAATACAAAATATACTAGGATTATTAATTAGAATTATTATAACTACACCTAGATACACATCCATCTATTGGGTAATGAACATATTGTTTCTGTTGATGATAAACTAAAACCTCACGAAATGATGATTGTTCAATTTTCTCCTACCACCTCTCATGGTGGCCATTTATGATGCCACTATATTTAGATATGATATAAATTATGTATATTTTGTATTTATGCTTCTATATTTTTCATTTATATTCCATCTTTTTGGTTTCTATTCTGGGTAAGCGTGATACATTCATTTCAGGATGTTTGGACTACCACCCCCTCAAAGAGTGATGACTCGTTAATTCCATATGTTGGAGGTATAAGGGATGGAGTTAAAAATAATATATATTGTATTATACTGAAATTTTAATATAACTATGAATCATTCTATTTTAATTCGGTAAAAAAAATGAAATATCAATGAATACAGCGTTCATACGTACGTACAGCTTACCATATCCATGAACATTTCGTTTCATTTATTACCTCCAAATGTTATGTACTATTACTAATACATGTATATAATTGATATACAATATATATAAATTATTAGTATAATTATATATATAATGAACTTTTGAACACATAGAAAACATGTAAATATAATATGTTCATTACTGACTCACGTACCAAATATCGACAAAAAGACCGTTATTAACTAACATTATTACATAATGTTAATAAAATGGTTATAAGAGATTAAAAATGAATGATAAACTTGAAAAAGGTTTTTAGGAAAGTATAAATTAACTTTAGTTTATTATATATAAGATTATAGAATGAACGGGTCAAGTCGGACATGAGGTAATGGACCTCGTCTCAATCTCCATTCATTGACGCATATTTTGGTTTAATACACGACATTCTTTTATATGGTGTATAAACACCATTGAATTTTCATACCATTCAAAAAAAATCTTTTTCTATGTATAGTTTTACTAAATGACAAAAATAATGTTTCTATTAATGTAAGCAGTGACAATGAACATTTTTTCCACCTAGAGTTTTATTTTATCTTTTGGAATGTTTAACAAGCCATAATGTTTTTTATAGGAAAATAAATACCATATACTCTTCAATGTATTTTTGTATTGAAAATGGTTTTGATACATGATTTGTTATGTCAATATTTTTAAATGATATATTGCGATTTAAATGTGGAAATATTATGATTCCTTTATTTTTATTTTATATGTTTTGAATATGTTAAGTTTCTTCAACATTTTTTACGTATACAGGTTGTTCCATGATAATCATTGGGTAGGTGAGCTGAAGATTTCTCTACAATGCATTGGGTAATGTGACGGAGGTAAATTTGAAAGTTTCTCCCAAGAGAATTACGGAATATACTATGGTGGGTGTTCAAATTATAACTCCCTAAGTAGATGTGATAGATATAATGTATTTATGATATGGATTCCACGAGTAACATTTATGAATTATGTTTTCAATGTGTGATTCATAAATCTTATGATTTCATGATGTATATTAAATAGCATATGTTACATATGTACTGATGTACTAATGTTTTCATTCTTTGTTTTGTAACACGTACTATGCTTTTTATTCTCATCCCATGTTTTGAAATGGTTTTCAAAAGACTTAATGATGAATAGGGTCATGGATGGGATCATGGAAAAGTCTTCCGGTCTCAAACATTGAACTATAGATGAATCTTTTTTCAATAGTTTTTAATTTATGAATAAAATTAAAACTGAGTAGAAGTGTCTACCATGTATTTTTTGAGATGTAATGTAATAGTTATGGACTAATTCTTTAAAACTCTAGAACTAAAAATATTCTCAATGTCAATTATTTATTTAATTAATGATTATGTAATTATTATTGTTGGTCCTCATAGTTTGTATCATATGATAGTTTAGTTATCTTTAGAAGTTAGTATATTTTTAAATTAATATCGATAAGATAATTTATGATATTATTTATGTGATATAGAATATACAGATTTCCATGTTTCTCCACCAATGATATTTCTATGATAAAAATGGTTTTCCATATAGGAAACATGGAAACTATTTTGGGAAGGCATATAGTTGATAATAACCATCCAAATCAGTAAACTTGGATGGTCAGAATTTGAACTGAATAGTTTATTGCTGTGATGAAACAATTTACTCAATCTATAAATGTTGGTTGTATCCATGCATGAGATCAGTCATATCTTCCATAGAGGATCATTTCAGTAGTGGATCATTTCCTGAGGCAACATCCCCCCTCATTCAGAGTATCATCTGACCCTGCAATAGCTGATGGGTAGATTAATGTATTGGAAAAAACATTTAATTCCATGGGGTGTTCAGAACATAAAATGGTTAGTGTCGTTGTTTACTGTTTTGAAGGTGAAGCTGATAAGTGGTGGTCGATGGTGAAAAATATTTGGTATAGTGAGAAGATTTATGCACTTGATTGTGATGAATTCAATGGTATGTTTCTTGAGAAATATTTTCCGATTCTGGTTCTTCTTAGGATGGAAAAATAATTCCTAGAATTGTGGTAGGAGGATCACTTAGTCTATGCTTATGAAGAAATATTCACTCGATGGGCAAGGTATGCTCCAATTTTCATACGAGATCTTGATAGTGAAATGAAACATTTTTACTCTAGATTAAGGTGAAAGTATCGAAGGTATTTATCTTCTTGTGAGTTTAAATTTTATGAAAAACATTTTTTATGTGCGTAGAAGGTGGAAGTGGAGTTTGTCGATGATCAGGTGTTCTTTTAAAAACTACAAAATAAGAGGTCAAGGTGGAAGACAATATGGATGTAGTCTATATAAAATTATGATGGTATGAAACATAAGTTTACAGATTGTGTAAATTGTGTTAAAAATCATGTTGGGGAATTTATTTTGAATTCTAGTATGTTCTACCAATGTGGTAATATGGGACATAAAGATCATAATTGTACTGAAAATGATCAAGGTAATGGTAAGAAAAAATCTGATTTACAATCATAAAATGGTTTAAGTGTAATGAAATATGTCATTACTTAAATGAGTGTCCAATGAAGAACTCAACTAAGGGAAAGATTCCTGAATATAAGCAGTAAGGGGTGGTGAAATACTTTTCAACAACTTCAGTAGATGTTGGGCCATATAATGATGTAGTATTAGGTACACTGTATTATTTCTCAGACTATTCTAATGTGATATTTGATTATGGTTATACACATTCTATCATTTTGGAGAAGTTTTTTACTAAAATGGAAATTCCATGTTCGGATATGAATCCTGAAATTGTCGTAAAAACCTCTGTTGTAAATGTTGAGACAAAAAGAAAGTATGAAAACCTTAATGTAATTCTGTGTGGACAGAATCTACCTGAAAACCATATTTTTTTCCTCTAAAAGAGGTTGATGTTATTTTGGGTATGGATTGGATTTATGTTTATCATGCCAAGATTGACTACAGAGCCAAAAAGGTTTTTTTAGAATGATTATTTATTTTGTGTACAACAATGACCCCTTAAATTTGATAATATATTAGGACATTGAGAAACTAGTAAATGATGGAAATGAAAGTTACCTCGTACATATTGTTGAAAATAATGGAACTGTTTAGATTAATGATGTGGTAGAGGTAAATATGTACATTAATGTTTTTCTTGATGCATTTAGTTGTATTATACCAGATTGGGAAGTTGAATTTACTGTTTAATTAGTTCTTGATTCTAATAAAATTTCGATCTCCCCTTATTTAATGACTCAAATTACAATTTTAGAGTTAATGAAGAAATTTCAGGAGTTATTAGATAATGTTTTCATTTGACCTAGCACATCACCATGGGGTGCTCCAATATTGTTTGTTAAAAAGAATGTTTGTTCAATCAGTCTTATCATTGATTATTTACCTATGAATAATATCAATGTTATGAACAAGTATTTTTTACCTCATATCAATGATTTGTTTGATTAGCTCCAGGGGGTTTAGTTTTTTTTGATGACTGATTTGAGATCGGGGTACCATTTGTTGAAACTAAAGGAAGTATTCATTCTGAAGACCACATTTTGTAATAGATATGACCATTATGAATATTTAGTTATGTCTTTTGGGTTAACCAATGCAACAATTGTATTCATAAATCATATGAATTGTATGTTCTATGAGTTCATGGCTAGGTTTGTGGTTGTGTTCAATGATGAAATGTTGGTTTATTATAAAAGTAAAGAGGAGAAAAAAAGTCATATAAGGGTTGTTTTGAAAAACAAAAAAAAGAATATATATATTAAATTCATCATGTTTGAGCTTTGGATACAACAACATTCTTTGCTTTGTCACATTATTTCAAAAAAATGCATAACTGTTGATCCTGCTAAAAAAAAGTTGTTGAATATTGCCCAAGACCCACATATATAACTGTGATTCGTAGTTTTCTTGGATTCGAATAATATTACCAGAGGTTTGTTGATAATTCTTCATCATAATATATCCCTTTGACTATGTTAACTCGAAAAGGTGTTAAGTTCATCTGGAAGAATGAATGTGATGATTGTTTTTTGGAATTTAGAAGAAGATTGGTGAATTCACCAGTTTTGGAACTAACTTCAAGAAATGTTTTGTTTTTTATTTAATGTGATGCATCATTGAAAAGAAATGGTTGTGTCCTTATGCAGAATGACTAGGTAATTTCTTATAGTTCACGTCATTTGAAAACACATAAGTTAAATTACCGTACACATGATTTGGAATTTTCTGTTGTTGTGTTTGCCTTAAAATTTGGGATTAATCATTTTTATGGAGTAAAATGTGAAATATATAATGATCAAAAAAGTTTTATGTACATGATCTCTCAAAAGTAGTTGAACATGAGACAAAAGGGATGGTTGTAATTAATCATGGATTATGATATCACGATCCTTTATCATACTGGGAAGGAAAATAAAGTGGCTGATTCTTTTTGTTGAAGAAAGTAATGCAACATTAACCTTATTATGTTTCAAACAAGATCCTTTGATTAAAGAGTTGATGAACTTTTTTATTGATGTTTTTAGTGCAGGAAATTATTCTATTTTGTTTCATGTGTTAGTGAAATCATCTCTATCATACAAAATAAAAAAAAGCGTAGAAAGAAGACTATGTGTTGCAGAAAATGGTATCGTTGGTTCAGAAGGGTAATTTTCTTGAATTTAACATTTATAATGATGCTGTTTTCAGATTTGGAAGGAGATTATGTGTGCATTGTGATTCAAAATTGAAGAACGAGTTGTTATGTGAAGCTCAAAGATCCCTGTTTTAGGTTCATCCTTGTACTACTAAGATGTACAGATATCATAGAGAGTATTTCTAGTGGTATGGAATAAAAAGAGATATTTTTGATATCACTGTGAAGTGTTTGACTAGTCTGCTTGTTAAAGCAGAGAATCTATTACTGAAAGGGATACATCAGTCTTTATTGGTTCCAGAGTGGAAATGGGAAAATATATTCATGGAACTCATTGTGGGATTACCAAATACATCTCGAGGTAAGAATGAAATCTTGGTTATTGTTGATCGATTGACAAAATATTTTCATTTCCTTCATATTCGAGATAACTTGTCTCTAGATCATCATTCTAGGTTGTATGTTAAAGAGATAGTTTGGTTGCATGTCTCCATTGTATCAGATATTGATTACAGTTTTACTTCCAACTTTTGGAAATGCCTTTATAAGTCGTTGGGTGTTGAATTAAATTATAGTACAGTTTTCATCTGCAATCAGATGGGTGGTCAGAATGAACAATTCAAACCTTCGTGGATATGCTATGTTCTTGTTCAATTGAATACGAGGGATATTGGGACGAATATATTTCCTTGGATGAATTTTCATATAAAAACAATTTTCTATCTAGTATACCGATGGCTCCATTTGAGGCAATATATGGGAAGTGATATCAAACTAAAACTTTTTGGGACGAAGTATGTGAACAGAAGTCAATGGGACCTGAATTGGTAGAAGAGATGCCAGAAAATGTTTAGTTTATTCCAAAATATTTGTGAATATCTCAGAGGAGGCCAAAAAATTAGGTAGATAATCAGTGGAATGATCTTTTTTTGAGGTAGGTGATTAGGTCTTTCTCAACCTTTCTCCGTGGAAATTTTGGGATGTGTTTTGGTAAAAAGGGAAAGATTAGTACAAGCTTCATTTGACCTTATGAAATCTAGGATAATGTAGGATTTTTTGTGTACATAGTGGATTTACCTCCATATTTTTCCAGGTACAAAATGTTTTTCATTTTTCAATGTTGAGAAAATATTTTCTAGATCAATCTCTTATATTTAGTAGATATGTAGTTTAGTGGGAATAGAATCTATCTTATGAGTAACAACCAGTCCTATTTACTGACCATAGATAGAAAGTGTTGTAGAATAAGGTAATTTACTGGGTAAATGTAACACCCCAAGCTTCTACAATACGGTTCTCTTTGAATAATGCGATAGCATGTGTTGTACGCAACATCAAGTTCTAACACACCACAACCAATTAAACAAGCCACTATGAATATTAATACCTACTTTTCGAAATTATATATATTTTATATTTCAAAATGGACTTCAATTTTGGTTTCAGAATATCAAAATTGTCCTAAGATGAATTTTTGGTATTTTTCTGAGAACTTACAATTTTTATGAATAGTGAAAAATATTTAAAAACAACTTTTTAAATGAAAATAATTTATAGTGATAAATTATATTATTTAGTGGTTTCAAAGTATAATTAGAATATATTTTTACCATTTTATCCAATGGTGTTCATTATAATAAATTTCACTTTGAAATTGGACCTAAACAATTGTCAATCTTTGGATATATATTGTTTCTTAAAAACACGCTATTTGTTATGACAACGGGAATTAATTATAAAACTAATTAATGCAAAATATACGTTTGCAATTTTATAAAATAGACATCATTTTTGAATTCGGAATATCAATTATAGCTTAGTGTGAAATTTTGGCATTGTTCTGAAAAACTTCAATTTTGGATAAATAGTGAAACTTCTATGTGGTAGTTAAAAAACTGAATTTTTTCATAAAACATAATTTTACCACTTCTATGAATGGAATTTCTAAAATCTGAGAGAAACAGTTAATATCAAGAAGTAAAATTTGGTTCAATGAGATGAAAATAATTTTTGGTGAATAGTAACTTTTTACTTTTATTTACCACAGTTAAAAGTAAATAGGGTAATTAAGGGTAAAAATGATATTAATATTACCCTAACAAATGTCCTAATTATATTGGACAATTTTATCTTGATCAAAAACAACTTTATGAAAAAAATATTATCATTTACGTCCACTTGGATTAGATTAGGACATTTATTATTTTTTAATTCAAATAAGAGTTAAAAGAGTTAAAATCAATGTTTATTTAGTAAACATATTTAATATAGGGTTAAACATAGGATAAATTCGATTTTAAATATTAATTAGAAAGATAATACGATTTACTACATAATTAGAGTTTTTTTATAATTTTTAGACATTATATAATTTAATATATTTAGGACACAATGATGATGCAGTAATTACCATTATAGTGAAAAATTAAAATAATTGATATGATAAATACACAAATAAATATAATTTAAGACTTTTAATGAATTAAACTAATTTACTAGGATAATATGACATATTAGGATTGATTTAATTGTATTTTTTCGAAGTAATCATTCTGTTCTGAGTTTCACAAAAATCAACTATTGAATACTGTCAAAATTGACATAAAAGTGTTTTTAAAACAAATATTATATTATTAATTGATACTAAATTCCTAAAAATCTAAGGTTCGACCAAGAGACTTATGTCATGATATGTATATTATTAATTGACCACTTGGGGGTATCTTGGATGTATATAGTATGTTTATAAACTATATAATATAAAAATACAAAGTGACATGGTAAATGTCAAACTAATTAACTAAGAGTTAAAACAAAAAGATAAGGTTCATATAGTGACCCAAACCTGTCTAAATTCTATTGGTTGAATGTTTTTCGACATATCCCCACCTTAAACTTTGATTAATCAACTTTGGAGACATTAGAAACCGAATATGAATTTATTATAAATTAATATTGTTAGCTTTTCCAAAGGTGCCCCTCACCCCTCTTATAAATGGGCACTCCTCCTTCTCATTACGTCAAACCTTAAAAGCCTTTTGGTTCGGCCAAACCCTGCCCAAATTCTCTCTGAACTTCACTCACTACAACCAAGAGGCCATATTTTGATCAGAAAGGAAACCTAAAGAGCCCTTTTTGATCTAATCAAAAGGAAGAACCTGAAGAAGATGTAATGTTTTCACCACCCCTTTTCAAGTTGCTTTCTTCTTCCACATCTTCATTCTTTTTTATTACCATTCTAAAATAATTTCTCCAGTATCTTATATATAATGTGATGTAATTATAAATATGGTAAAACCATATTTAGTATTCTATCAACCCTTTGAATAACATGTCACCATATGTGTGTACGTACGGCTTACCGTCTCCACGTCGTGGTGTAATTGTTATTCAATATATTATTATTTGGGTGGGTATAATAATGATGTGTAACTAATGAAAATAATAAATATAACATGATAATGATTCTTTATATATGATATAACATCACATTATATATTATTTTAATATCAAAAGAATGATATTGTCGCTCGTGCGTACGTACGGACTACTGTCTCCATGAACGCGATAAGATTCATTCTCTATCATATCCATTCAACTATAATTATCATTTGATGATTTAAAAATAATGTTTAATGTCTTGATATCATTATGGATATGAATAAGATACATCCTATCCATGACAAACATGGCTTACGTAACAAAACATATAAAAGAAAATGAGTTAGTTAACACCCGAAACGACGATAATTCTAGGATATTATTAACAAAGCAATGTTAAAAGATCATATATGATATCATATTAATGTATATGATTCATGAATAATTTAATAACAATTATTTCAACATTATACAGGAGGTTAACCTACCCCAAACCAAAGAAACGTACAAGGTAAGGGGTTTCTTATCTCACTTTTAATTCTGTGAGAATTCCATTGTTCACCACTTATTTATTACATGTGGTGTGTGTACTTCCCATGTTTGTATTCATTGTGTAATATAATTTAATTAATGTATATTTACATCATCATTGTATGATACTTCTTTCATGGGTGTATGTTTTTTATGTTACCAAATCAATAATGGAATTTGAAATTTCCATTTTCACTCATCCGGATTTACGCATACTTCATTGACTATTTTACTCCAAGATTATGTGTGGAATCACAATTCATTTGATTATGTCATAATTTCCACTCACCTTTTTGTGGATATACTTTTTATACACATAATCACTCCATTGATAAATTCTCAAGTCATCGGAACGAACTTGATAAGAGTAATTTTTACTCAATCTCAATTTGTTGAGACAAACATCCAATTATTTGGTGTTGTTTTTACTAGAATATGTGTAAATGTCCTTTGATTGTTTTACACTGAATATACAATCATATTTAGTGTATTTATATTTGTCACACATAACTATGTCGTTGATTTATCCTTAATCTAAGGATACAACCTTTATGAGTGATTTGATCTCAATTTACATTCCATTGAGACTTCTTTGTTGTTATACACCAAATCAATTTTATGTGGTGTATATAATGTACTTTGACATAGTATATCATGAATTTCTTTATTCTCATGAAATTAAAATGTTTTGATTACCTCAATTAATTTTCTTCAAGTGTCTCTCTTTTTGTTATAATCTCTAACTAAAATACAATTTTTAAATGTTTTAAAGACTTATTCCTCAAAATCTTGATCATTAATGTGCATGTTTTAAAAATTGTTTTAAGGATTTATTTATATGGACATTAATGTTTTAAAATTAAAAATCCTTTTAAAAGTTTCAAATTGGTATGGGACACTTTGATTCAAAAATCTATTTATAAATGGCTTCTTGACAGATAGTGTGACTTTTAAATGTTTTCATCAAAAGGGGGATATTTCTCTCAAATATTTTTTATGATTATTTTCATTTATGTCAACATCCATCATTATTATTGATTGAGGTTAATGTGATAAAATACAATCTTCCATATTATATCGAATGAGTTATGTTTGACTGTGGATGTGCTATTTTTATACGATTCATGGATTGTGGTTAAAGTATTGACATTTCGTATGCTAGTTTTAATACGAATGTTTATGTTATGTTTAAACCTATTCATATGAGGAATGCATTGGACTAAATAAGTGACGGGTGGATCCCTCTATAGCTCATCTATGCATCAGTAGGTCTCATGAGACAAACTAGTCTCTTGGCACAAGGACATGGAAAAATCTTAATTGTAATCTTGGCACGAGGACTTGGATATGTGGTTATGATAGTTTGGCATTATGAATTCCATCATTATGAAAGTGGTTATTGATATTTCATGTGATTGTTCGACTAGTATAATATCCATGTGAATAAGTAAATGTCATTATTTCATTTTATCTTTTCCATATTATGCTGATGTTCAAGTTTAAAAGGCTTTTGTTTTAATTATAAATTGCCTTAAGTGTTTATAATTATCTATGAAAGATTCTGCTATAATGTTATCCTTACTGAGCATATGAGATCACCCCTTTAAATGTTTTATTTTTTCCAGGAGTATGAAGCAGTAATTTATGAATGACCTGCAGGGATAGTATGAGGGGATATGAAGACAAGATGTTTTTTTAGGATGTAATGTAAAACATTATGATTGTATCTAGTGTTTCCATGGCTACTAAACTAATCGGTCTTTCGAGACTTGATCTTTCTTGTGATCATGCCAATGTTATGTAATAATGCACCGACTCTGGGTAACTGGGGTCGGGGCGTTACAGTTGGTATCATATGAAGTTTAGTACAAACCTTGGAAGCTAGATTCAGATAAACACTGATTAGAGCATGTAGACCTAATATAAACATTGAGGATTAGTATAGAAGAACATCCTAGAATTTTGGTATTGTAGAGATTTTTTGAGTTTTCCGAGCAATACATCCTTATCTGAATACGAGCAGGTAGAGGTGGGTCTGGCATAGATGTACCTAGGGGTAAAACCCGAAAAGGCCGCTTTGAGCTAGACTCGAACGGGAACTGGTGCACAACAACGGGTCTTGCTGCACTCTTGGTTACGACACTCCCGGGGGATATGCATAGGATAATTTACATTTTCTTTACAAACCGATTTAAAGTATTATATATATAAGATGAGAGTAAATGAACTTGGTTAATCCTAATGTGTTTCAAATTGAGAATATGGTGACATGTTAATCTCTAAATGATTGTATGACTACTTTTACTCACATAATGCTTTCTAGTTTTATTCAATGGATGGATTCCAAGGAAGTAATAGTGACTTTGAGAATGATGTACAAGGTGGGAATTGTGGTGGAAATGAGAAATAAAATGGAATGTTGATGGGTGTAAAAGATATCATCTTTATTCCAAATCAATTTTCCAAAAATATGATCAATAATATATATATTAACCAATTAACGGACTCAACAAAGAAGAGAAAGGTGATGAATGATAAGATCTCCAGTAGTGGAGACCCTGGAGAATGAAATCCTCAATTTCCATCATGTAGGAAACGTGGAAGGAGACACCAAGGAAAGATTCTCAATGGGAAAAAGAAATGATTTACATGTGGGAAGGAAGGACATAAAGTTAATAATTTCCGAAGAAAAAAGAAAAGTAATATGGAATAAAATAAAAATGGTCCCAAGAGTCCATTTACAGTCATTTTCCATTAATGTAGGGGACCTACCCATTACCCGGGTGAATGTCCTATTCTATAGGATATTTTCTTGGTCAAAGAAGAAGCTATGTGGAAATAAATGGTTGGAGAAATGTTTAAAAAGTATTAGTGCTCCCTGTGGATGGGTTTACTTTGGAATAATTTTCTCTTGTATTTTTAACCCTACAGTTTTCCATAGAGAATGATATTTGAGAGAGTTATTAGTTATTATAATTTGGGATGAAAATGAAAGGTATGATATAACATTTGTGGTTAAATTATGTTATTGTATTTTGGGGAATTTATCTCATTTTGGTAATGTTATAAAATATAGTTTTTGAAAAAGGACAACACATAGACCGTGTGACAACCCGTCACGTCGGACAAAGCTATGAGAATCGAACCCACAACCATTGTGCGAGTGGGATTTATCGCCTACCACTGGACTAGGTGAAGTCCTTGATTAGCGTGAGTACTATTTTTAGTTAAATGATTTTATTGATCAATAATAATTTTATTTTCGATATTATGTCTTATCAAATGAATACCCTTATTATAGAAAAATGATTATGTGATTAAGTGATAAATGCTATTTTGGAAGTTGTTCGCTTTATTGTGAGGACTATATGCCCAAGGAAAATAGAATAGTATAGGATTTCATTTGAAGAGTAATGGTGGATTTTTATCTATGTTTTTATTATGGATTTATAGTGATTTGGGTTGTTAGGATAATTACTTTTAAGTATGTGACTTTAAGAATAATTAATGACATTTGGAGATACAATTTAACATGGAAGACTAAATTCTTAATAAGTTTTGGTTTTCAATATTAGTTTTGATTATATTGAAGGATTTTAAGGACAATTGATTATTGAATGGTATTTATTTAACTTTGGGTTATTGTTGGTTTAATTTTGGAAATTAAGATTAGTGTTTATTTCTCTCAAGGAATATCCTTTTGGGGGATCATTAGATCTTGTAATAACCATTTTGGTTTTGATTAATCTCTAAAGACAATGTAAATATATATTTCATCCTGCATGGATCATGTGATTCTATAGAAATTTATTCTAGCTATTCCAGTGTGACCAAGTCTTCTTAATTACTCATAGTTTAAAAAAATGAGTTAGTGGTGGAAATTTATTAATGATTGAAACTCTACCTAAAATGTAAGTATATATCTTTATATTCTTAGTCAATATCATAAATGAATGTAACTTAAAACAAATAAATGATTTCTGTTTACTTTCCTACTAGGAGACTAATGGACATTTGTCTCAACACATGTTTGTGGTTTTCTTATTGTTAATTTTCTCCTGATCATGATTTTTATCCCTCTCCATCAGAACTTGACACTTAGTTTATCATCAATATCCATGTTTTCCTATATGGAATCTGAGTATGGGTTATCTTGGTTGACATTTATACCAATCATTATTTCTTTTAAATTGATAGTTTTTTTGACTCTTATTCCGATGTGGGAATTCCCATTATATTCCCAAAAACAATTTTAAAAAATTGCGAGGACGCAATTTCTTGAAGGAGGGGAGAATGTAACACACCAATCTTCTACGGTACGCTTCTCTTTGAATAATGCGATAACATGTGTTGTACACAACATCGAGTTCTAACACACCACAACCAATCAAACAAACTGTTATGAATAGTAATACCTAATTTTTGAAATTATATATATTTTATATTTCAAAATGGACCTCATTTTTTTGTTTTGGAATATCAAAATTATCCTAAGATGAATTTTTGGGGTTTTTCTGAGAACTTCCAATTTTTATGAATACTGAAAAATATTTAAAAACAACTTTTTAAATCAAAATAATTTATAGTGATAAATTATATTATTGAGTGGTTTCAAAGTGTAATTAGAATATATTTTTACCATTTTATCCAATGGTTTTCATTACAATAAATTTCACTTTGAAATTGGACCTAATTAATTATTAATCTTTTGATATATATTGTTTCTTAAAACACGCTATTTGTTGTGACATCGGGAATTAATTATAAAATTAATTAATGAAACTTATATGTTTGGAAATTTGTAAAATAGACATCATTTTTTAGTTAGGAATATCAATTATATCTTAGGGTGAAATTTTGGCATTGTTCTGAAAAACTTCAATTTTTCATGAATAGTGAAACTACTAAGTGGTAGTTAAAAAACTGAATTTTTTCATAAAACATAATTTTACCACTTCTGTGAATGGAATTTCAAAAATCCGAGACACACGGTTAATATCAAGAAGTAAAATGTGGTTCAATGAGATGAAAACAATTTTTGGTGAATAATAAATTTTTACTTTTATTTACCACGGTTAAAAGTAAATAGGGTAATTAAGGATAAAAATGATATTAATATTACCCTAACAGATGTAAAAATTCTATTAGACAAGTGCATATTGACAAAAAACAACCTTGTGAATAAAATATTATCATTTAGGTCCACTAGGATTATATTTGGACATTTATTATTATTTAATTCAAAGAAGAGTTAAAAGAGTTAAAATCAAAGTTTATTGACTAAAACGTTTTTAATATAGGGATATACATAAGATAAATTCGATTGTAAATATTAATTAGAAATATAATAAGATTTTCTACATAATTAAATTTTATTTATAATTTTTATACATTGAATAATTTATTATATTTAGGACACAATGATGATGCAGTAAGTACCATAATAGTGAAAAATTAAAATAATTGATATTATAAAAACAAAAATAAATATAATTTAAGCATTTTAATGAATTAAACTAATTTTCTATGATAATATGGCATATTAGGATTTATTTGATTGACTTTTTTCGAAGTAATCATTCTGTTCTGAGTTTCACAAAAATCAACTATTGAATAGTTTCAAAATTGACATAAAAGAGTTTTTAAAACAAATATTATATTATTAATTGTTAGTAAATTCCTATAAATCTAAGGTTCGGCCAAGAGACTTATATAATGATAGGTATATCATTAATGGACCACTTGGGGGTCTCTTGGATATATATAGTATGTTTATTAACTATATAATATAAAAATAAAAAGTGACATGGTAAATGTCAAACTAATTAACTAAGAGTTAAAACTAAAAGATAAGGTTAATATAGTGACCCCAACCTGTATAAATTCTATTGGATTAATGGATTCCGACCTATCACCACCATAAACTTTGAATAATAAACTTTTGAGCCATTATAAACCGAATATGAATTTATTATAAATTAATATTTTTAGCTTTTCCAAAGGTGCCCCTCACCCCTCTTATAAAAGGGCACTCCTCCTTCTCATTTATTCACACCTTAAAAGCATTTTGGTTTGGCCAAAACCTGCCCAAATACTCTATCAACTTCACTAAATACAACCTAGAGGCCATATTTTGATCAGAAAGCCAACCTAAAGAGCCCTTTTCGATCAAATCCAAAGGAAGATCCCGAAGAAGAGGTAATGTTTTCACCACCCATTTTTAAGTTCCTTTCTTCTTAAACTTCTTCTTTCTTTGTTATTAAATTTCTAAAATAATAACTCAAGTATCTTATATATACTGTGATGTTATTATAAATATTGTACAACCATATTCATTATTCTATCAACCCTTTGAATAACATGTCACCATACGTGCATACGTACGGCTTACCGTCTCCACGTCGTGGGGTAATTGTTATTCAATATATTATTTTTTGGGTGGGTATAATAATGATGTTTAACTCATGAAAATAATAAATATAAAATGATAATGATTCTGTATATATTATATAACATCCAATTATATATTATTTTAATATCAAAATAATGATATTGTCGGTCGTGCGTACGTACGGACTACCGTCTCCACGAACGCGATGAGATTCATTTTCTATCACATCAATTCAAGTATAATTAACATTTGATGATTTAAAACTAATTTTTAATGACTTGATATCATTATGGATATGAATAATATACAACCTATCCATGACTAACATATCTTACGTAACAAAACATATAAAAGAAAACGAGTAAGTTAACACCCGAAACAACGATAATTCTAGGACATTATTAACAAATCAATGTTAAATGATCATATATGATATCATATTAATTTATATGATTCATGAATAATTTAATAACAATTATTTCAACATTATACAGGTGGTTAACCTACCCCCAACCAAGGAAACATAGAAGGTAAGGGGTTTCTTATCTCACTTTTAATTTCGTTAGAATTCCATTGTTCACCACTTATTTATTAGATGTGGTGTGTGTACTTCCCATGTTTGTATTCATTGTGTAATATACATTAATTAATATATATTTACATCATCATTGTATGATCCTTCTTCCATGGGTTTATGTTTTTTATGTTACCAAATCAATAAGGGAATTTAAAATTTCAATTTCCACTCATCCGGCTTTATGCATACTTCATTGACTATTTTACTCCAATATTATGTGTGGAATCACTATTAATTTGATTATGTCAATATTTCCACACCCCTTTCTGTGAATATACTTTTTATACACATAATCACTCCATTGATAAATTATCAAGTCATCGGTATGAACTTGATAAGATTAATTTTTACTCAATCTCAATTTGTTGAGACAAACATCCAAATCATTGGTGTTGTTTTTACTAGAATATGTGTGAAGGTCCTTTGATTTTTTTTCACTGAATATACAATCATATTTAGTGTATTTATATTTGTCACACATAACTATGTCGTTGATTTATCATTAATCTAAGGATACTGCCTTTATGAGAGATTTCATCTCAATTTACATTCCATTGAGACTTCTTTGTTGTTATACACCAAATCACTTTTATGTGGTGTATATAATTTACTTTGACATAGTATATCATGAATTCATTTATTCTCATGATATTAAAAAGTTTTGATTACATCAATTATTTGTATTCAAGTGTCTCTCTTTTGGTTAGAATCTCCAACTAAAATACCATTTTTAAATGTTTTAAAGACTTATTCTTCTAAATCTTGCTCATTAATGTCCATGTTTAAAAAATTGTTTTAAGGATTTATTTATATGGACATTAAAGTTTTAAAATTAAAACTCCTTTTAAAAGTTTCAATGAGGTATGTGACACTTTGATTCCAAAATCTATTTTTAAATGGCTTCTTGACAAATAGTGTGACTTTTAAATGTTTTCAAGAAAAGGGGGATGTTTCTCTCAAATAGTTCTGATGATTATTTTCATCAATGTCAACATCCTTAATTATTCTTGATTTAGGTTAATGTGATACAATAAAATCTTCCATATTGTATCGAATGAGTTATGTTTGACTGTGGATGTGCTATTTTTATACCATTCATGGTTTGTGGTTAATGTATTGACATTTCGTATGCTAGTTTTAATATGAATGTTTATGTTATGTTTAAACCTGTTCATATGAGGAATGCATTGGACTTAATAAGTGATTTGTAGATCCCTCTATTGCTCCTCGATTCATCAGTAGGTCTCATGAGACAAACTAGTGTCATGGCACAAGGCCTTGGAAAAATCTTATTTGTAGTCTTGGCACTAGGCCTTGGCTATGTGCTTATGATTTTCTGGCATTATGCATTCCATCATTATGAAAGTGGTTATTAATATTTCATGTGATTGTTCGACTAGTAGAATATCCATGTGAATAAGTAAATGGAATTATTTCATTTTATATTTTCCATATTATGCCGAAGGTCAAGTTTAAAAGCCTTTTGTTTTAATTATAAAATTCCTTAAGTGTTTATGATTATCTATGAAAGCTTCTTCTATAATGTTATCCTTACTGAGCATCTGAGCTGACCCCTTTCAATGTTTTATTTTTTCCAGGATTATGAAGAAGTAATTTATGAATGACCTGCAGGGATAGTATGAGGGGTTATGAAGACAAGATGTTCTCTTTACGATGTAATGTAAAACATTATGATTGTATCTAGTGTTTCCAAGGCTACTAAACTAATCGGTATTTCGAGACTTGATCTTTCTTGTGATCATGCCAATGTTATGTAATAATGCACCGACTCTGGGTAACTGGGGTCGGGGCGTTATAGTAAATATTTGGTGGAAGAACCATTTAGTTAATGAAGCTACATGGGAGTTATAAAATTCTATAAGGGATAACTACCCCCCATTTATTTGATCAGTTAATAAAATTGCAAGGACACAATTTCCAAAAGGGGGGAAGGGTGTAACATCCCAGATAAATAAATAAAGAATACATTTTAATTTTAATTCGTATTTTGTGAATAAAATGTTAATATTACTTTAAATGGGTTTTTATGTTTGATGGTGTACCCGATATTCAACAAACTGTTTTCTTGGAAATCATACGTTGCACAATAATAATAAAATATTATTATTTTAAATTGTAGACAACACATAGTAGTTGGGATTAACAAAATGAACAGAACTAACTAAAATATTTTTACATGTGTTTGTTTTATATTTTTACATTTATGAAATAAATTCTTGTGGAATAAAATGAGAATGAATATGATTTAAAGTATACATACTCTATTATTCATTAAATAGTATATTTAAACCTTTTTTTTGGTGAGCCCTTATTAAATCTAGTTTTAGTAACATTTATAAGTTATATTTAACAAACTAAAATTCTCTTTTATAATCAGGGCATCAATATTTACTTAAGAAAAATATTGTTATTTTTCTAATAATATTTATTTTTAAATTAATATTAAAAAATACTGTATTTTAAATCAAATATACCTTTTAATATAATTTATTTATATTGGTAGATTATATTTTTAAATGTATTTAAGGTTTTATTAGAATATATTTTTACCATTTAATCTAATTTGGGTCATTGGATGTAATCTCACATTTACATATGACATAAACAAGTGTCAATATTTTCATAGTTATTTCTTTAAAACATGCTTTTTGTTTTGATAGAAGAAATTAATTTTAAATTAATTTATACCACTTCTATATTATGAATATGGAAAAATGGATTTCATATTTGGAATCAGGAGGTCTAAATTGTGTAAGTTGGAAATTTTTATTTTTATACGTTACGGATATTTACATCAGTAAATATTTTATTCACTATGGTTAAATGAAAAATCGGTTAATTAAGAATAAAAAATAATATTTTAATAATATTACATTACCCTAATATGTGTACATATCATATTCATTGATAAATATCCAAACATGGACATCCTTAGGTCGATTTTGGGACCCCATGGGACCACATGGGTGTGATAATGAGACTTTATTTTAAATAACATAATGTAATGAAAAAATGACATAAACAAATATCATTCAGTAAATCAATTTTTACATGTTGTTATAAAAGTTATTTTTTCATCTATAAATATTATTGGGAAATATAAAATTATTTTCTACAACATGGTATTTTTGTAAAATTTTAGACATCAAATAAATAAAGTTATTTATGACACAATAACGATGTTGTGGTAAACTAATTAATAATTGATTTAAATAAATAATACCTAAAATATTTAAATGAAATCGAAAACCATTCTAATTTTTATGGGATGATTTTATTTAGACCATGAATCATCTTATCATTGACATTAATATGTTTTGGACGTTTAGAAATATAAAATAATTTTATAATAAAATTATATTTTCACAGTGTCCAAAAAAGAAAATGCTCCACCTTATAAAAAGATTTCACCTCTAACCCATTACTGACAACTCTCAAGCCCCTTGTATAATCTTAACATATACCAAATAATCTCTAAATATCTAACTCTTCCTTCAAGAATCGTTCACTTTGTTAGAAGGCACTTCAAGAAGTACTTTAAGTTCTATCCAAATGGAGTTACCTAATTTAAAGGTAACTGTTTCCCTTATATTATTTTCATTATTTTTTTTCTACAACCCCTAAACATTTTTTTATTATTTTAATTTATAAAAACACCATTATACTCAATATACTAGGAATTATTTATTGGATGGATTTGAACTACACTTACCAACACTTCCATCTAATTGGTAATGAACATACTGTTTCTATGGATGACAAACTAACACCTCATGAAATGATGATGGCTCAATTTTCTCCTACCACCTCTCATGGTGTCCATTATAATGGACTTATATTTTTATATGATATATATTATGTTTAGTATATCTATATACTTATTTATTTATCATTTATTTTACACCGTTATAGTTTCCATTTTAGGTAAACGTGATTACTTCATTTTAGCAAGTGCACACTACCGCCCCGTCAATGTGATATGACTTGTTAACGACATATGTGGGACATATAAAGGATTTAGTTAATAATATTATATATTATATTATATAGGAATTATAATATAACAATGTACCATTATGTTTTAATTCCATTAAAATATGAAATTGAAATGAATGTAGCATTCATGCGTACGTAAGACTTACCATCTCAATGAACGGTGCATTTTATTTCTTAACACGAAATGTTATATAATTTTATAAATATATTTATATATACGTTATATATGATATAAATTATATCAAAATCATTAATATCATTGTATATATGATGAATGGTTTACCACATTGACAACTTGTATATATAAGAAGTTTATTTTTTACTCAATTACCAAATATCGACCAAACATCCGTTATTAACTTAAATGATTACATAATATTTACAAAATGGTTATAAGTGATTTAAAAGGAATGAAAAACTTGAAAAAGTTTCTTAAGCAAGTATAAATTTAAATTATTTTATTATTCAAGAGATTAAAAAATGAACGGGTCATGTCTTACACGAGGCCAGGGACTTCATCTCAATCTCCTTTCATTGAGGCTTATTTTGTTTTAATACATTAATTTCTTTTATACGGTATATAAACACATTTTACTATTCAATTAATTCAAAAGGAATCATTTTATACTTGGCATTTTACTAAAAATAACCATTTTTCATTTAACGTAAGGGAAGACAACGTCCGTTTCCCCTACCGTGAGTATTATTAGTCCTTTAGGCATCTTTGAAAAGCCATAACGGTTTTAAAATGAAAATATGTACTATATACTCTTTTACATATTTTGGTATTGAAAATGGTTTTAAAAATGGATTCGTTATGTCAATATATATAAATGAAATATTATGACTAAAATGTGTAAATGTTATCTTTTCATTATGTTTGTTTTATGTTTTATGAATATGTTATGGTTCATGAGAATTGTTTATATATATGGGTGGTTCCATGATTAACCTCGGGTGGTTAGCCCGAGATAGCTCTTCACTGCATTGTGTAACATGAAAGAGGTAAATGTCAATGTTTCCCCTAAGAGATTTAATGGATATACTGTGATGTGTATTCCAAATGTAACTCCATGTGTAGTTATGATAGCTACTATATAAGTATGATATGAATTCCAAATGTTACCATTATGATTTATGTTTATTATGTGTGATTCATAAATCTTATGAATTCATGAGGTATTTTTTAGCGATTATGTTATGTATGTATTGATTAACTAATGTTCTCTTTATTTGTTTTATAATCCATACTGTGTTTTTTATTTTCATCCCACGTTTTAAAATGTTTTTCATAGGACAAAATGATGAATATGGTCAAGGATGTGAACATTAAATAGTCATTTTGTCTAAAACATGGGATAGACATAACTATTTTTCAAAAAGTTTTATTTTATGAGAAAAATTGAAACTCTGTAGAAGTGTCAACCATGTAATTTTTGAGATGTAATGTAACAGTTATGGCCTAATTTTCTAAACTTGTAAACATGAATATATCCTCAATGTGAATTATTTATTTAATTCAATATTATGTAATGTTTAAGGTCGGGTCCTTATATATTGTTAGTGGGTTAATTGAAGAATTTATGGGTCATCCTCCTATATAGGTTGGTTAATTTTCACTCAATCTTATACATGATGCATTTGTTTTCTATGAGATTATATGAATAATTGTTGCTATATTACTTAATTATCTAAAGAAACAACTATAATATAATCTATAAAGTGGGTTTATACACCATAGTGATTCCCCATGAAGTGTGTCGTCTCTCTTCCTCAAGAAAAATTATTGAGTAATGTGATGTTATATCAATAATTATGATAAAAAAAGATCTCAATAATGAACAAGTATCATCTTCCTAATATTTATTATTTGTTCAATCATTTAGGTGGAGTCCAATACTTCTACAAGGTGGATCTGCGACCAGAGTATTACTATGTAATAGAAAATAAGGAGGACACCCCAATTACTATTTTTGGAATAATTTACATGCACTATGAGTTTATATTTATTCCATCCAGAATCACTAATTCTCAAACAATATTCATGGACATGATGAATATAGTCTTTAGAAATTACCGTTACATATTTTTTTTGTATTTAAAGATGATATTTTCATATACTATAAAAAAGGAGAAGAATTAGGATCATCTAAAAATTAATCTGATAACAACAGGAGATAAGAATAATTATGAAAAGTATAGTTAAAATAGTCATAAAAAGTGTCATTCGTGATGAGAATAGAAAAGGATCTGATAAACATATAATTGAAAAGGAAGGACATGGAATTCAATAATAAAATAACATCATCAATCATATCAAAAATAGTTTCCCAACCATCCATTCTGAAGAATTTAATTAATGCTCAATTATATTGTGTGAGAATTCAAAGGAAGGATGAATATATAATAAAAAAATTATATATAGATTTGAAAATTAATGAAGAAAGAGTTTTATTATTTGTTCAAGACTATATGTACCATCCAATCCAATGAAAATAATGGAGCTGTTGGATGATGCACATAGCTCACCATTCTCCATCAATATAGGTAGGAAAATTATGCATTGATATCATAGGGATCACTATTATTGTGAAAATATAATTATGATCCTAATGATAAATACATTGATGTGTCTTGTATGTTACAATTGATAATATTAAAAGGAAAAATTAAATGGGATGAATTATCCATTACCCATAGATACATGGAAAAAGGAAAACATGACCATAGAATTTTTCACTGGTATTCCAATGAAATCAATTGGAAATATTTCTATATGAACTATGGTGGATTGTATTGAAATCTTTTCACACTTCATTGAAATTTTAGGGTACCTATTACTCAAGAAACATGCAAGGATATATAATAGAGAAGTAGAGAGGATACATGGAAGACCAATATCTAATAATTATGAACAAGATCAATTATTTACATCCATGTTATTAAATAGTCTCCGACATGATATAAATGACGAGATGAACAAAATTACATATTTTCTCCCTCAAACTAATGACCAATCTAAGAAAACAAATCCAACACTCGAGTATAGTTTTTGTGAATGATCAATTGACATCAATGTAGGTTGATATCAACGAGTTCGTTAGGTAGAGAACCCAAACAATAAATATTTATACTCAAGAATTCAAATGAATACCATATGTATCCCCTTATAGGAATAGATTCACATTACCTTAATTATAGGACGAATTTGGGGAACAAAATCAGAAAGGACTTGAAAAGGTCAAGGAAATCATGGAAATGGACGAGACTATTTATCATCACATCCAAGATTCTCATAGTCGACAGATGATATAAGTTGATAAACTTTGATGATACCTAGAGTTTTAGGTTTGAGACAAGGTATTCATATGAATATCCCAATGGAATAAAGTTATTAGATTCAAGAAGAATAGAAATCCTATTATAAGATATATCATTCCCTTTGAGATCCATGATCACATCCGAGTGGTGGCATATCACATACCACTCTCACCAAAACTACCCCAATTAAATGATGTGGTCCAAATATCACTACTAAAGATGTATTTAAAAGACCCCTCACATATACTCTATCCAAAGAAGGATTCATTGGTGAATTCTCATTTATATGTCGAGCAAATAGTGATTATCATTGATTGTATAGATTATGTTTATAGAAATTAAAAAAATCACCATGTCATTGTGTCAGTGAGAAAAAAAGGATTATGTAACTGATGTGGGAATTGAAGGATATGGTGAAACTAAAACGAACTCACATTTTTTAGTTTTTGAAATGAAAATTTCATGGGTGATGTTTCTAATTGGAAGGGTGGTGGGGTTATTATAAAGACATGAAAGTTTATAAATAAAATAAACATTGTGGTATAACAAAATATTTTATTATGTATTAAGGTTAAAGAAAACAATTGAAATTTATTGGTTTTAAAATGTCTAATCTGAAATAAAATAACAATAATAATAAAAATTATTGGAAGTATACCCATTAAAACATTATTATTTGATTATTATAAACATAAAATTTTCATAAATCCATTGACATAGAAAAATGATGTTATAGTTTCAACTCATTGGTTCAATCCAAATGATGCATGTTTATTAGAGAATCCATGGGAGATAGAATCAATTGGATTTTCCATGGACCAATCCCTATATAATATCTTACCACTAAATCATGAGAAAAAAGGTTTATGTGAGAAGTTCAAATTCATTATGATGAGGATCCAAATAATGTATGTTGGACAACCCCATGAAAGTCTCACCATCATGCATCTTACCTTCAAAATGATTATTATGAGACAAAAGGATATATCTCAATACCATAACAATCTGAGTATTTATATTTTGTTTTCAATTTAATAATTGATATATTTAATTTTAATTTCTTTTATTGTATAAAATATTTTCATCATTATTCAATAAAACATAAATTACAATTTTTGGTAATATTTAACTTCAATTAAAATATTCCTTCTGATGAATTAATAAATATTTGAAAAATAAGATTTTTTTAAAAATATTAATATTAAATCATATTATTTATTTATATTTTATAATATAACTTTATATTAAAATGACTCTCTTCCACATCACTATGTATTATATTTTCACGTGTTTATCTATCTAATATTTAAATTAACAAAAACCACCCATCATTGGTAAAATACATTGGCATTAACCAAGCGATGGTTTTGTGTTTTCATTATATTATTACATAGTGTAAAAAAATAGAGTATGAAAAACTATAATGAACCCCCTCTATTTTCTAATGCAAACACGCCTGGGCTCCCATTCTATTTCATTCAAAAACCACGGGGGGATACTTATTCATCCATCACTTGTGTATTTTCCTCCCTTTGTTCTCCCATGTTCTGTTGAGTCTCATACAAGGAATTTTCAATTACCTTAATAATGTATGGAATAAAATATTTATATTTTTTTGAAGATGATAGTACCATGGCAAGAAAACAAAGGAACAAATGTTATTTAAGAATAAAGTTAAAAGAGCTAGAATGGTGGAATCATATTACAGTCCATATTATAAAAAGGAGTACATCATCATGGAAATCATCAAGCCATGTAATATATTTTCTGAGTCCTTTTATAGCTAGTCCATATGCAACTGTGTTTTCTTCATGATATATATGAGTTATGATGTATTTAATGTCGATAAGAGATCAGGTGCAATCTATCCCACATGTTGTGGAAAATAAATTATTATTGTGGTTTTTTGAATATAGCATAACATTATATGAATGATCCCAAATTAAAAAAATACTCAATTTTAGAGAAAAGATAATTTTCAATGAAATTCATAATGGTGTCACAAAGATGGTCATATTTTGAATTTAACATTTCTCAAATGGAATAGTTGGTATGCCCATGTATTTGAATAGGTAGAGCCTTAGATATTAAGGGAGTTCTAGTCTAGTTATGCAACAAAAAAATTCACAAAAATAACCTCTCGAGACCATCCACCAAGAATTGTTCATAATGGATGAGAAGGATTTCTTTTTGGATATCCATATAGAAGTGATAAAAATTTGAAATTTTCCATATTACGTTATCCATAAAATCTTTTCTCTAGAACACCCATTGATTCAGATTTACTATAGATGACGTTCCAAGTGAGTCTGGCTTCTATAACTTCATTGAAATGTATATGGTTTTTAATTCTAATACCACCATTATCTATAATATTTCAACATGTCAACTAAGGGATATTAAATAGTTTACTCTATAATGTTAAACAAGTACAAATGTAATTTTTGATATAGTTGTTGATTTTTTATGATACTAGTGTGTCATTTAAGAACCCACCTAGATTAAACTATTTTAAAAAATATATATATTTAACCAGGGATATTTTACCTGCCATAGAGAGTGATTTTCCTTCACAATAAGATATTTTATTAATAATTTGTTCAAAAATGGTAGGGAAATTATATGTTTTCGTCCAACCCTAAAAGATGAGGACACCTAGGTATGTTAATAGTAGAGTTCCCTCTATTATACCTTGTTCATTTATATTTTCACCATTCGTATTATTTGTAATTATTTCCCCAAAAATGATAATATAATTTTTCCAACTAATGGTTTGTGATGAAACCACTTCATAGTGAAAAAAGGAATTTTTTAGATTCTAAATGGATATTTTATTAAAATGTAGAAAAATAAGGATAACATCATCATATAACATGTTAGTGAGAGAATTCACATTCCTCAAAACATAAATGGGATTTGGTTTGGTCTGTTCCACAAGGCAGATGATCAATCATCTATGAAATTATTCCTTAATGGAGAAAATAATGGTAGAAAGGGGGTCACCTTACCTAAAACCTTTGGATTATTTAAAATATCCCCAAGGGGATCCATTAACAAAAATAGAAATGTAGGTTGAATTGAAAATGGATCTTATAGTGTTGATGACGGTATCACTAAAACCAATATAGTGCATCACCTTAATGATATTTCTCCAATCCATTACATTAAATATTTTTTTTCATGTTTAACAGTTATATGGGATCTTCTTTTACAATTTTGTAATGTGTTAATGCATTCCGAAGAACAAAAATATAGTAATTTATGGATCGATCGTTAATAAACCAATGATGATTCTAGGAGAAAATTATATCAGTGATAGATGGAAGCCTATTTCCAATGATCATCGTGATGATTTTGTGAAGGGTAATAATTAGAAAAATAGTCCGAGAGAGACAAATCTCAGAGGCATTGTCATATTTTGGTATTAGAGGGAGGAATTGAAAATTTAATCCATGAGGGAGTAATCCGATGTAGGAAAATGATTTAACATGCTTGAAAACACTATAATTAATAATATCTCATTAGAATTGAAAGAATTCATTATTAAATCCATTCGGACCAATATCACTATATAGGTTTACACAAATTAATGTGTCCATAATTTCATGATTAGGTGGTATGATGAGAAGAAATCTGTTATCTTCATAATTGACCACCATTAGTATGATATCAGGTATAAGGCCATTTTTATTTTAAGGCACAACAAATAGAGATTCAAAATAAGATATAATTTTATTAGAAATATCATCTTTGTTGTCAAAAAGTTTTTCTCCATATTTTTTGAAGACTTAGGGTCTGCAATATTTTCTTGCTATTTGAAGTGAATTATTAAACAAAGTATTTCTATCACCATCACATATCCATTTAACATTAATCCCTTGTTTTCTCATGTTTTATTTAAAATTGAGTAAGGATATGAGATATAATGAGATCTTTATTCCATGATTTAGACTAGTATTAAAATCCGATATGGTATTATTTTTTATGTGTAGTTGGTTAAAGTAATAATCTTAAAAAAATTCATTGTAATTTTTTTTATCATAGGAGCTGCTCAAACCATTAAGAATTTGTTTAAGATATTTTAAAATAATAGATAATTCAATAGAATCATTGCAGTGTGTCATGTATTTTCAAAATATTTTAATTATTTCAGTTCATTCATCTTTTTTAAAAAAAATTATTAATATAAAAAAAATTCATGTTTCATAGTTTTTTTCGCAACATTTATCATAAAAGGATGATGGTCAGAATAGAGCCTGTGAAGAGTAGTGATATAGATGGTATACTCATTGTGTAAATCATTGAAATTAAAGAAGGTTATATTGGTATTGGTGGCAACCCACATTTTGTGAGGATTCCTATACTGTGTGTATTTAGAACTAGTAAGATTTATTTCTATAAGGTTGTTGTCTTCAATAGTGTTTTTTAATTATCTCATGGATATCGTGGAATGATAGAGGACAATTATTTTCACTATAGTTTAGAATATCATTAATGTACACAATCACAAACCAAGGTATCTTAATACAAGACCCCATATTAGTTAGATCATTGTAGACAGGTGTCATATATTGGTACATATTTTAACAATATATAATAGATAAGAAAAAAAAAACTTACCTAAAAAATTCACATGTAATGGGGAGCTCATTAATCATAAAAATATTCCTATTTTTAATAGATGTATGTGAGAAAATCCATAGTGACTCAATAGAGGATGAATGCTTTGTGCCTATAAAAGAGTTACTCTATTTACAAAATTAGAGTACATTGAAGAGAAATTAATTTTAGATTCAACAATGAAAAAAAATAATGGGTTGTGATTATTATCCATTCCAATTAAAATAGTATATTTATCAGAGTTAGTAATACCGTGAACATTTAATAAAAAAATTTCTTCATTAAAATCTATTATTGGAGATAGAGTTCCCTTGTTGGTTTTGTTGATCCCATATGCCTAGATGATCATATAACCCTAATAGTGTTTGGGATAATGTTTTTTCATGATTATTTTTACAAATAGAAAGGGTCTTTGCAGATTACATGATCTATTGATATATTGGAGGAAATCATTAAAGGGAGCACTCTTAGGTAAAACAATATAGGTTCTATTGGAAATATTATGATCAACATCTTGATGAATATTTATATTTTCAAAATTAGCAGAATATGTGATAAATCTCTTGAGAAAGAACCATATAATTAATAAATTTAGGGGTAAGAGATGTACCCAAGTCATTTGTGGAATAAGATTCTTTTATAATTATACTGGGATGCGTGTCCGATGATTTCTCGAAACCTAGGGACGTGCTTGTTTCAACCAGGTGCATTTGACATTGAGTAGTCATAGGGGGATGTCCTTGATCTTTATCACTGCCATAGCTAGGGATGGACTAGAATCTACATCAGCCTCTAGACTCATGGAATCCATGCATTTTAAGATGATGGAATTTTGGTTTAGCGTATTCTCATGAACCAAATCAATATGATCATCTACACAACTATATCCCCCATTGGTTCATGAAATATGATAGGAACATTATATGAGAAGTATGGTGAGTGAGGTAATTATTTAAATTTCATAGTTAAATTATTCATAGATTCATTTATCATACATTGATATCTATTTTGTTGCATATCATACTTTGAGGTAGCTTTATTATTACCCTTTATACTAATAACAATCAGTTTCTTCATGTTGGGGGGTGATTGTTTCAAGGTACAATTCAACACTGAAGAAGTAGAATCAGTCACCTAGATATGTCTTGTAGTTTTTTCCAAAGGTTCTAGAGATCATGTTTTAATATGATAAGACATACTACCCAATGTGGGAGGAGGACATGTATGCAGTCTAGAATTTCTGGCCATCATATCCTGAATGCCTACATCGTATTCCTCCTGGATGTCATTGACTGAGTTGGAAGCTAGATAAGTAGTGTTCATAGAACCAGTGCCATCCTTCCTTCCACAACAGTAATTAATGGGACTTATGATTGAATCTACAACGCATGTACAACCATCTTAATATGTTTCTAGGGAGTTATAAAAAACAGGACATTCGAAATTAACAACGATTTGGTAAGCTTCAATTTCATAGGAATCAGGGTCCCATTGATGTTGTATGGTTTCCAATACGAGGGATATTAGACCCTCAAAGAGATATTGATATTTAATAGTGTTGTATTTCTCATCAATCATGTCATCTCATGATTTACCTGGGGTATTCTATTTGGTCCCTATTCTATTAATTTATTTACCCACACTGCGTCCCTTCTTTTAGAAGTTTTAGGGATGTCATCCCATGATTTACCCGTGGTATTCTCACAATAAGGCAGTATTTTATCATATTAAATTCTAATATACGTTTTGAACTAATGTTCGATTAAATTTACTGTGTTAGGTAGTTTGTATCAATATTAACCTTAACTAAAACCCTATAAAATATGACCAATTCAGTTTTTAGAGATCCCTAATCTTTCATATGTGGTGATCTAATACAAGAAAAAATATTATTCAAAATATTCAGATGACAAATGTACCAGTTGATACGACGATATATAACCCATATATGTTCCATTATATATATATATGTGTTTATGTATAGTTGTTAAATGAATAGTCCCAGTATGAGAGAAAATGAAATCCAGGCTTGAGATGGATATAACCATTTTACATACATGGTAATGGTATTACTTTTATTTATAAAATATGTAAAAATAACTCATATCAATCAACACAGGTTTCAAATAATGAAAACCCTAGAAATGCACAATTCTAGGTTTTAAATTAGTTAGGGGCCAATGGATATCACCTTTCATGTATGGAAATCACTACATGATAGAAAATTTTCACATTTGAGATCACTTTTAGATTGCATCGAGATTTTCTTCAACCACGAAACCACCATCATCGTGATTCATAAGAAGCATGGGCTTCATTTTTCTCAGATTACAAGGATATGTTACTTTAGGCACATCAGGAAATGAAACCCCTTTAAATCCACCAATAATATTTTGTTTATGATTTTCCACAACTGAGGGTTTGGATATGTTCATCCATATTATACTAATTGTTCTTATGACGTCAAATTCAGAAATTTACCATTCCACTGTATCTTTTCACTCCCATTCACATTTATGTTCCCCAATAATTCTACAAAAACTCTGTTGTGATATTCCATGAAAATAAACTATTTAGTAAAAACATATACAGATTTCATATCAATGATTTCACTATTATGAACATATATTTATCTGACTACAGGCCTTAAATTTAAATATTAAAAATCAAATTAAATTTGTATTAAATGTTATAAAATATGATCTTTTTTATATTATCTAATATAAAAACATATTCAAACATGTGATATGATTATGATGGGTTCACCTAGATATAACTCCAATTAAATGGGTAGATTTTGGCAACATTAAATTCCATGTAATGTGCATTGGAGATTATCCTAATAACCTTATTTAATGTCTTTATGGTGTAAAAAATGAAATATTTTTAATATTTAATTTTTAATGTTATATCCACATTTCCATGTTTGCTTTATGTTATTAGATTATAACTTTAAACAATGTTAATTCTAATGATTATCAGCCCTATTATATTCCTTTGATATTCATATTTTCTAACAAGTAATACCTTCTTCATGAAATGATATACTAATTCCCTCACATGTATTGATCAGTCACCCCTACCTTATGTATGACTAAAAGCTACCCCATGTAGGTTAATGTATTATGGAATATTACAAGAATATTAAGGATGTTTTCAATAATATCTATGTGCCCATAGTTTTAATTTGGTATGTAATGTACACAATTTTATACATACAGTATAAATCATAGTCATCTGATTTTCATTGTGTGTACCATTTTGTAATACATAATGAATTAATATACACTGAATACAAGGATTTTCAATGATTTTGTGAATATCATAAACATTATGGCCTTTGTATAATTTTTTTTCACAATTCTTAGGATTTTTTTGTGTAATTATGAATCTTTGTCCACATCACAAGTCCTTATACATCCACCACATGTATTTATTATTCCATAATACAATCTTCATATTAACATTTTCTCTACATCATAAAAAAATTTCTTTCATAATGACATTTTACTAGTTCATAAGTCATTTCCCCATGATTACATTTATTTTAAAACAAATCCTCCGAGGACATTTGAACTCCCGTTTTCATGAATTAACATATTAGAGGACATAAAAATTGAAATGATAAGGATTCTGATATGAATAATTTCCCAAAATATCATGATCAATGAATTTATAGATATTCATTAAATATTTATTTATTATTTTCATTTTAGATGATGACCATGTACTCATTTTGAGAATGAGATGACTATTTTATGATTTTTCAATGATTTCAAAGAGATTAGAAGATAAAGGTGAATGGAAATAAAATTTTGTTGGAACATAAAATCATATGAGTGTCTGACTAATATTTACCTCTCAATGATATTATCACCAATAATAGTTTTACATTTAGGAATTATTTAAGGAGATATTTATTTGTAAAAATAATTTTAAGATAATTTAAGTCAACATCATATTTGAACAACAAAGGAAACATGAATTTTGATGATATGACCAATTGATAGGAAAATATATAGAGTGGTATGTGTTATTTAGGATTTGTGGGATAAGTGGGAATAAAATTGAGTTCTATAGCTACAAATGAAAAAATAAATAGTATCTTTAGGTGGTGGTAATCTTAATAGATTTTCCATATTTTTAATTCTTTTCACATTATAATTTTTGTATTAATTTTAAAACTTCTTTGTTGAATTAAGAATTTATTTTTCATTCTAAAAATAATTTTATTTTAAATAGTAATATATTTATATCAATTTCAGTATATTTTTTTTATTTTTATCTCTCATTAAACATCATTGGATAAACATTCATTTATAAATAGTGAATTTAATAAGCATTTAGTATTTTGAGTTCTTGAATATTTTGATGCTCATTCAGAGGGGGATCAACAATAATACCAAATTGATCATTTTATATTTAGGTATATTTTGGTTCTCACTCAGAATTCTGTTGCAGATCCCCCAATAAATACATTAAGAAAATAATTTTAGAGAATACCAATTGAGTTTAAAATTTTTAAAACCATTCCACACATGTTATCTTTAATCTATCATTTAAAATTGAGTTTTATTATGTCATATATCAATATTTTGAATCTAATTTTTTTACTATAGTTTTTTTCAATCCAATAATAAAATAATTAAAATACAACATTGAAAAAATAAATTTTCAAATGCGATATTTATCTTGTTTAATATCTACTATACATGGAAAACAACATAGGATACCATTGAACTATAGTTTTTATTAAATAAAAAATAAATAAGTTATTTTGATACAATATAAATTATATAAATAGGCACCATTTTAAGGGATGTATCCTATATTTCAATAATATGTTTCTTCATTAATATTTTATCAACAAATTTTGAAAATTAAAAAATGAAGTTTCATGGTGAATAATTTTATGATTGACCAAATTTAAATGAAATTGATTTTTCATTTAAGGGTGAATTTTTTAAATCAAAATTACCCCAAATAGCATTTTTGAGAACAAAAACTGATAAGATTACCCAATAAAATTAATTCACGATTCAATAAGTAATAAACCCAATAGAAACAAAATCCACTACAATAAAATAATTAATTAAACTAATTTTTGAATAAGAAGCTGATGAAAAGATAAAAAACAAATACAAAATGTTTCTTCCATTTACAACCCTTACTATGATGACAAGAAATTTTAATTGGTCCTTTTTTTCTCATTTCACTCTATAGAGGATGATACATGGAAATTTTATATGTTTTTTTGTTTTCATAATTTAAATTATTTAGATAAATAGTTGTATGGTTTTATAGAAACTAAAATACCATATCATTTTTAACAATATTTAATTGAAAAATTATGACTCATACGAATTTCATGAATGATTTTTAAATTTGCATTGAGTTGTTGTTTTATAAATGAATGATCGAATTACCACTATACACCTAATAATGAAAAATTTATTAACAATGTTCACGTTCTCCAAATGGTTAATGTTGAATGTTAACAGGGACACACATTTTTAGAGGGAACTTTTAATTTTAATAATTTTGAATCAAATTTGAAACTCATATGCCCTTATAATTTATTTTATAATTATTGTTATTTTTATAAGCCCCTATTTGATGATGATGATAATTAAGTAAAAATATATTTTTCACTCAGAATTGTCTGAATATTTTATTTCTTCACTAGATCAAATTTGTATACACATACCATTTGGAAAGAAATAAAATGAAATAATATTTAAGGATGACATATAAAACAAAAATATCATATTATAATATTATATCAGTACATTACGATATTTCTTATAGACCTTGTATTCTATAAATGAAAATATATTTTTTCCACCTGAAACTATTTTATGGAGACTAAATATTTATGGGGTATATTGGGATAGGAATTTATATATTGGATATTATACATGTTTTTTCAAAATGAAATTATAGTTTATATGATTATTTAGTGGTTATTGAGAATTAAACCACACATACAATCAAACTGGGGATACCCCGCTACCATTATCAGAAAATGGATTTAATAAATACATAAACAAATTCGGAGATCATAAAAGGATTCCATTCTATATTTACATTATTTTTCAAATGGAATTTATTTTTAAAAATATTAAATTCCTTCTTTCGTTTTTTTCATATAGGTTCTCTTGATGCATTTTTAAGAGGCAAGGACAATGATATTGTTTAATAGGAAAAAATTAGTTTTATTCTAATATAAATTATTCAATCATTTATTGATTATTAGTTTTCATTTCTCATATAAATTATAATAAAATTGGGATATTTTTAAAATATATGGGGGTAGAAAAAAAAGTTTTATGATATATTTCCTACTCTTCTATGTTTATTTTAATATATATTAATATGTATTTAAGTTTTTCCATTTAATATTATTTTTTATTGAATCCTAATCTATAAATGAATTTAAATGTGATTTATCAATCCAATTATAATTTTGTATCCAATTATTCCCAAAATAAATGAGATTATATAATATTGGATTATTAATTTATTGCACCATCAATATATTGGTAATTTCAATAAATGAATAGTTATTTTAAATTTATATTCCATAACTCATTATATAAATTTTTATTCTCATGGTTATATATTTTAAGAAACAATTTTTTAATATTTTTCACTTAAACATCACTTCTTAGAAGAACCCCTCCCAGAATGATTAACTGTAATTTGTCTTATTTCTATCAAAACCTATTACTGAGAGTTAAATTTTTTATAATTAATGAGTAAATCTATTAATATTAATGACCCTTTTTTCTATAGAACCATTTTATTTTTTTCACTCATATACAATTTATCATTAAGATACCATAGAATATATTATTATCCTATGTAGTTAAGAAAATTATAGTACAAATAACCCTATCCAACATGGTGTTTCTCTAAAAATTGCATGACCTTATTTAAATTCTTTTGGTTGGGTGTATGATGGGGAGATATGAGGGGTTGTAACTCATAATTATTGGATATGGTGGTGAAACAATTATATGGTGAAAATTCATTTTCAATTAATTTTATTTGGTAACAGTACTAATTTTTTTGTGATGATTTGGAAAAATATAATATGTATCTGGAGATACGATATTGAAGTCACTTTGGAAAAAAAAGGAACATAATTTTTTAGGATTTAAAGAGTTAAATAATCATTCTAGATAATGATGGGGAATATTTTTCTACTATTATATGATCATTGATTACTCTCATCCCCCCAAAATTTGTAATTTGTAATGAATTTTTTATAAAAACACTTCAGAGAAATATTATAAATTGACGGAAGAGGGATGGATATCCATTTCCCTATGGATATGATGAAAAGTGTGGACAAATAAATAATATTTTAACAATTATGGAAAAAATTCACTATGAAGGGGAGTTAAGAGGATCTATTTTTTTAATATAAAATCAATAATGTATATTTAATCATCAAAAAATCAACAGCCATCCATATTATTTCATAGATATTTTCATATCAAAAAACTTCAAGGCAAAGGTCACTAATCATACCTTATATTTATCATAATTAATAATATCCCCTTACACAATTATGTTGATAATTTTGTTATTATAAAGACCATGGTGAAGGATTTATGTTTTTCAAAAGAGAAATTATTTGAAATAAAATAAAATATTATTAATGATGTGAAATTATTGTAAGGGTAGTGTTTTCGTTGTAATAAAGTACATTATATGTATAAATTAATTCATTAAACTAAATGGGGATTTTAATATGTTGATTTTAATGATAAAATATTAAATTGTATCCATTTTTCAAATTTGTACATCTCATGTGTATGTGTTTTGGAATTTCACTTGTATTATATCAATAATTATATTCCTAGAAGAATAAGTTATATTTTTAGAAGAATTAATATTTTTTCTGTCTTCAATAAATTTCACATGTATCTGAACAATGTAATCCCCTCCATTTTATATAATAAACAAATATTAATTTTCTATGTATATTTTGGGAATAATTGTACAAAAGTATCAATTCATTTTTTTGTGGATTCATAATAATTTAATGAACTATTTGAATAATATTTGATATTTATTTTGATTCAAATTATTTTTAATAATAATAATAATAAGGCTCTTCCTAATTATACCATGTATTTTCCCATGATCTTATGAATTTATAGAATTATATTTCTATTTTTTATTATCATATTACTTATGGTATTTATTCAAGTACTTTTTCAGAATAATAATAATTTATTTGAATCATAATTATTTGAATCCATCATAATTATTTCTTCCTACATTAAATGTTTTTTTATTTAATAGGTCATTAATTAGATGCCTGTTTTCCTACATGTTGTGAAATTGTGAAGAATGTATAACATTTCACAACATCATAAGTTTAGTTCATATATTTTATAACAATAAATACACTAAATCATATAAAATCAAATATTACATATTCATGAATTTACATATTATATGTAATAAATAATCATAAGATTTGAAAATTCATGTGAAGAGTTATCATAAATATTATGATCATACATTTAGAAAATATTGTGGAATTTGGTATTTTATGTATTGAAATTCCATTGAACCATGTGGCCTCATTTATAGAATTAGAATATTAGTCTTTTTTTGAGTGATAATTTATAGTTGTATAAAAATTATATGTGCATAAAAATATTATTTAATCAACATTGGAAACCATGAGATGATAAAATTATTGTTGTCGCCACCATGATCTAATCACGGGGAAATGAATCACCTACAAAAAATATTCTTCATGATCAATTTAAGGAAGGGAATACTTTATGAATAATTATACTTCCAATCATGGATATATAATATGTCAAATATAAGTAATATAAATATATTAAATATAATGGTAGGTAGATATATATTCTTATTCATAAAATGATTATCTCAATAATAGGTTATCAAAAATATTAATATATACATTTAGGTGTAAAATAACAATTATTATTAGAGGGTAGAGTTATATGGATGATTTTCATTTTATAAATATTATTTCATAATTTTTTAATTTTTTTATAAAATATAATATTGAATGACTAAGTTCATTTAATTTATAATTTTTTTTCTAGTTCAAAATTTTCCTTGACTATAGATCATTTTTTAATGAAAAGTGTTTATTCAAACAATTGAAAGTACAGTTATAATGTATTTCCTTTATGAAATATTTCATTAGTGGGGTATGATTACATGGAATTAATTATGATTTTTATCTAGATATAGAACTTGATCAAAACTCATACCATATTTTTATATAGTATTTGTGTAGATTTTGGAATTCACTAGTATTATATTGGTAGTAAAATAAGAAATGATGTTGTGTTATTAATTATGATATTGGATGAGGGGGTTCCCTAAGTTAAAAACCTTTCAATGTTTCCATCAAGATCCATACTTTTAGATAAATTTTTATTCTTTATTCTTACATTTTTTCTAATCTACTTATTAGATTATCATTTTTTCAGAACAAACTATCGAAAATTCTAACTCTAACAGAAAATAAATATTAATAAAACATAAATTTTTATAATATTGTATATATCTATAAGGTGATAATATCCTAAAAACAAAGGAATGTATTTTTTTTATTTCAAATTATTGATATGAATTCCAATGATAAGATACATTCCATCACCCATATATCATTCATCATTGGATATAACAATATAATAATTATAAACTTTTCATCTATCCCTATCTCAATGAAAATTGAAATAAAATTCTAATTATCAGTATTTTACTCCATTATTATGGTTTTTAAAATGATGAATTGAGTACATATGATGGTAATAAAAGAATTAACTTTATCCCAATGGGGTACGATGTCCAGAATCAAGTTTGGTCAACATCTAAACCGGTGCACCCTTCTATCTAGCGACCACCCACTATCACCCTACTCTCCTCTAATACATATGCCTCCCATCAGGTAAGGTTTCCATTCCTCTTGTTTAGGGTTTTGATTTCCCCTACAGGTAGGGTTTTGTTTTTTTGGATGAGATCTTGATCTGTTAAATTAAATAAAACCTTATTAGTGTTCATTGTTGATTAGAAGAGGTGTAGTTACAATATCACAACATCATCAATATATTTCATCGTAGGTTATAGGTGAACCCATGTTTTATGATAATTAGATGATTTTAATGTTATTTCATGGTAATTTATATGTATTTTATTTTTTCTATTTTTTGTGAAAAACGTATTTTGGTAGTTTTTTTGCATAATTATATAATGAAATTGGATTTTACAACGAAAATAGTGAAATTTTGTAGGTATATTGTGGTGAAGATTCTTAAATGCATTTTTATGGTTATGTTAATGTGATTGAATGTGGGTTTATAATTTAAAATAGATTACATTGGCAACTTTTCTTTTTTGGGAACCTAAAATGCAGTTTGCGAATTGGTATGTTATGGAATGTGTGATTTAATGTGAAATAGGTTTATGTGATGATTTTAATAGGAAATGACCATTATAAATAGTTAAATTTATTATGTTATTTTATTTTATTATTTCCATATTGTTTTTTTGTGTTTTGTAAGTGGTTTGAAATATATTTGCAAATGGTTTTACAGTGAATTTAATTTTAAAGGGAATAATATGAGTTTATTTTTGGGGTAATGTCCTATTATGAATCATTGAAATGTTTTATTAAATGTAGATGATTTATTAAATTATAGGTATAGTGTGTGGTAACTTCATTATGGGTTTCATTCTCTATTTCCAAGGTGAATTATTTGCATGTGTATAGGTAAGTGTATATATATATATATATATATATATATATATTGGTTCCCATGATACTTGTATAGTCATCTATGGTAGTGATTATACCTATATTGGGCTTGGTGTGCCCATATATATATATATATATATATATATATATATTAAAATAGTTATTTAGAGGAGTGGAGACGGGTATATAAATAAAAGTACATATGGAAGGATCCCCTTGTACATGTTCCTGGACTTGCAGGTGTGTTTATAGGGGCTATGTGTCTTTATATGTAAGTGAATGTTCATAAACATAGTGGGGGAGTATCAAATTCTAGATAGAAATTTCCATTAGTTGACTGTCAGTTTGGTTCCTCCCTGAGTTAGGTTCCCCTATGATTAACACATAAATTTAAATTTAATATCTTCTTTATCTATTTACAAATCAGTATTTTTATTTATGTAGTATATGTATAAGATGTTCACTCTAGATTTTATTTATATACATAGTTCACTATTGTTTTAAATAATTTCTTCCAGTCCCCAATATTTTTGATTTTTGATTTTTAGATGCTCGTGACCTAATCTGGAAAATTTTACTCCTTTCTAATCATTATTTGATTTTAAAATCATAAATATTTTAATTTCCTTCCAAAAATACTGATGTGTATGCTTTTTGGGAATTCATATTTTGAATTATGATGGGATGGTGTTTGATTTTTATTATAAATCCAAAATTCATTGATTTGGTATATTAAGAATGATATATGGACATTGACATGAGATCAAGGATTAATCATATCATGACATTCATAAATGATATTATTTGATTTAAGAATGGTTTTCAAGTTATTTTATAATGTGATATTCCCTTGTTGTTTAATTAGGATTTCTAATAATTATAGAACAAAAATATGTTTGCTGAATTTTTTTCTAAAGAAAAATTATTTCATCTAAAATAACGAGTCCCATTTATCACTTTGAGAGTGTTTTAATATAGTGTAAAACCCCTATTAAAGAATGAATCTTGTTTTAGAAAATGATTTATACTAAATGTGGTAATTGTGATATGTGCCTAGTAAAGAGGATTTGTTATTATTTTTCTTTGAAAAAGGGTGACTGAACACAAGGTGGATATCGGTTGTGAGAGGTCAAATGTTTTTTGAATAATGAAAATTACTCATTCATGTATGTTTGTTTGATGAAAACTCAGCACCACTTGAAATCGTAATCATAGGAATCCTAGAAAATCAATGTGGGTGGACTATGACTAGTATGCTTGTTTATTAAGAAGCTGATTTTCATGGTTTCATCATGCATGATTAACGGTACAACACTAAGAAATCATGTAATTTCATCGAAGAACATTGGTCCATTAGATGTGAATTTCCCTAGTGGCTCATGTACAAGAACACTAATGGTCATGGTTTTTATACAACATTTATGTGATATGATTAAAGGCCACTAAGCATTTGATTGTGATTTCACCCTGGTGGCTTATGCCTGAGAACACATTTTGTAGTGGTTTTAATAACAAATTTTACCATGTGAAGGGGTCTCTAATGTCTCACATCATATAGATAACTATAAGGATTTCATGGTGTTCCCATTTGTTACATAGTTCTTTGGGTGTGATTTTCAATTCAATTTTTTCATTTTTTTTCTCGCTTTTCTGAAAAACAAATGTTTTATACTAATTTATTTCATTTAATATTGAAATTATCAAGCATTATTGGAACCAATTTTGGGAATGTAGTGGAAGAGAAATTGTATTCCTAAAATGGATACATATTAATTTAATATGAAAATAATGTAACGAAAATTATTTTATTATATCGTAGTTTCAAACTAGCATGACTGTGTTTCTTATTAATTGTATGAGCATTGTGAATTGTTGCATTTTAGAATTCTTATTGACTCTCTCAGTTATGAAAGATAATTTAATTTTTCATTTTTATGTCCTAGTTTGGGATTTCTCATGAAACGAGTGTGTTTCATTGATTATTTGGGAACCATGAGGCCATATAGTGGTATGATTAGAGAGAAATCATTATTTTATGTTCCTCATATAGTATTTAAATGTTTTTATAGTTTACATATATATATTTACATTTATTTCATTCATTTGGAAAATCATTTCCAATTACATTTTATACCTAATACATTATGCCAGCTCGAGGTGATTGTGAACTCCCCTCGGGCCTTACCGAAGACAGGGGTGGGTTCTGGGTTAGATGGAGACCCGACATAGTTTGTAAAAAATGGCATTAAATAAGGTAATGATTTTCTTTGTCTTTTTACATGAGAAAGATTCTAGGTAGGCCGAATATTGTATTGTTGAAACATGACGTTTTGGTAACTTGTATAGTTACATTACATCACACATTGTGACGTGACTATAGTTACCCAATGAAGTCGTGTTTTATCTTAGTCATTTGGTCATTGGGATTTTTCGTTTTTTGGTAAATAAAAAAAGGGTTGGGCCATTAGTCTCAGTGAGCTCGTAGAACCTAGAATGCTATGTGTATTTGGGGACATGGTCCTACAACACCCTCACTAATGCTTGTGTGACTGAAGTATGGCCAGCCACATTATGTATGGGTCAACCATAGATACTATGATCCTTTCACATCATATAGTGCCTTCTTATATTCATAATAATGTTGTTGTGGGATTTATTTTCTTTGAAATCCCATTTTGTAAAATATTTTTTGGTTGGTTCAACATCGATTTTTTGGTATCGAATAATGGTTTTTGGTATTTATCAATAACTATATTTGGAATCCTTTACATTGGATCCCCTAGTGTGTGATTTTTGTTTTCTAACATCTTTTATCCAATGGATTTGTTTGATGGATCAATTTGTATTTTGATACACTAACTAGTGTATACCCCATGAGACACTAATGCATGATTTATATTATATCAGGGGTGGTTCCTGATTGGCTAGCACTCCAACTGATCATATTAAAAACACTCTTCATTGGTTCTAGGGATGAGTATTCGTGTCTTTCCTTTCAGATTATGTTGATCCACCTATATCAAAAAATTTGATGTTGAAGGATTTCAAATGAATTATTGTTTTGTTATTATCTTGAATTACAAAATTTGAACTCAACCATCTTCATAACTGATGTTTATTGCTATAAGTGGTGATGTAAAATTCCATTTAATAAAGGTAGATGTTGTTTGTAGTTGTCTATGTTGGATACAATTTTAATGGACCTTTGGAAATATTTATTCATTTCTTCTAAGAATATGGTTAAAATTAGGCCACCAATGTGATTAATATAGTATTAAGAGACTTTTAAGGAATAATGTGGATATCGATTGATTATAGGGACTCATTTTAAGGCCCATATCATATTAATGTTCTTATTGATGTCATAGACCACATCCAAAAAAAATATTGCAATGTAATGTTCCTTATAATGTGTTACTGTATATGTTGTGGAACCTTTCATGGACTTCTATTTTAATGGAATAATGTGTTCCTTATTAGAGAACAATGAATCCCCTAATTTTAGAATAGAGTGTCCTATGTGTTTTATTTCATTTTGTGTTTCTTATTTGAATTAAAAAATGGGTAGTGATTTTGGATCTTCTATGCCCTTGTTTTTTTAAATGATGTGTTATTGTAATGTGTATTTAAGAGTTTTTATTTCAGAGTGTATCCTTCTGGGATATGGGGTGGTAGTCTGTGGAATCAAAAAAATAATTTATATTCAATGGATTTTTTAAATGCCTAATTGTGAGGTAATATATTCTTCAAAATTTATAGATCTATCTATATGTTCTATTATGAATCCATAATGTAATTAAGATCCCTATAAGATTAATCTATTATAGTCTAATCATTATCATTGGTGTTGGAAATGGATGTTGTTCGCTGTGTCTTATGTATCTGTCTCATTCCAGGTGGTCCTGTTTGGTGGAAGGTTTCGTGGGGGACCATGAATCATTGTTGTGAACATCATGTGTGAAAGATATCCCCTTGATCATTATGAGGTTTGGTTTATCATTTTCATAGTCTCAGTTCCTGTACCCTTGTTGGTGGGAGTCTCGGGGATGTTTCCCATATATTACCACCCTAGAAATGTAGAACAGGTTTTGTTTGGGCCCATATAATTATGGTAATGCCAGTGGTAGTGGTGAAATGTTTAATTTAATCTATTGGTTCAGAGATTCTTTTGTTGGGGACCTAATGGTTTAGGGATTTTTTCTAGGAAAGATATTCCCTAGAAGGCCCATATTGTACATTACGGGCTAATCCATTATAATCAGTTAAGCTGGTTGGTTCATATCGTTGAGAGACCCACTATGGTTCTCACTACATATCCCAAGAGTAAAGTGATTTTACTCAATTTTAATGGCTGGGAGACTATTCGGGCCTCCTTGTCTTGGTCTTTTAGCCTTGAATCAGTTTTTGGTTTTTTTATAACAGTTGGGAGTACATTTTGGTCTCCTCACAGATAATTTTCTATACTTTTATTGAATCAACGATATTGGAGTATTCATTGGGATGTGGTTGATCATGATTTTGGTTTCCGGAATGTGTTGGTGGCTTTACTGGGTTTTATCTAGAGGTCTGTGGCTTGGGAGGTTTTATTTCTTGTAATGAGAGATCACAATTCTTTTTATTAATCAACTGAAGTCATTTAAACACATTGGGGGGTTGCCTTGTTGAAGTTTGTCTATTTTGGCCCCTTGGGTTTAACTTATATTCCTATTTTCTTTCTTGTAGTGTTCTTGTCAGGTTTTACATTTTCATTCTTTGAAGATCTTCTTTTATTGTAATGGTGTGCCAATTCTTTCTTTAGAATAAAACATTTTATGGATTTCTAGGGTTGAAAATCATTATTGTTGGGAGAATTATCATCCACATGATTTTTAAAAATAATTTTTTTATTTTACAATCTATCATTGAGATATTTTGTCGAGGTGGAGGACGATGTAGATTTTTTTTTTTGGTTTTTCTGACTAATGAATTTTTGGTCTTGATAGTGTCTAACGCAAGGGCAGGGCACAGTCAAGGAACTGCGACGTAACCAAATAATTATGCACCATGCTCGATGCATAGTTAACAAATTAATTATCAAAATGAATAATAAAGTGAAACCAAAATAAAACAATATAAATATAATGAATCATGTATTGTTTTAATGATGTCATTGTTATTATTATTATTTTTTAATTATATTATAATTATCTTGGTTATTATTTTATTATGTTATTATTATAATTATTAACCCTACTTACTATCATTATTATCATAAATATTATGTTTTTATTTAAGATATTTAAGCTTTATTTTTTATCTTTCGCTTTTCCTTTTTCTATCTATCTATCAATAATTCTATTTATTTCTCTCATCCAATTTCTCATCCTTGCACAGTGCTACAAAGCCCTCCCCTTAAACGGACACTATTTTCTACCACTTCCTACCTCGCACGACATCTCCTTACACCATCCCACCCTCCTCCTCCAGCCAGATTCCCTCCACCATGGAATCCATATCGACTAATTACCCCCTTCTACAACATAAAACTGTATACCATGATATACCCCCTTGTTGGTTCCTTCCTCCTAGAACATCACCTTTTGGGTCAGATCACACCCTGTCCCACGTTTTCCATTTGACAACCACCGAAATGTTCCCCACTCTCCTCCAGTGCATGCACCTCCCACTGATTAATGTTCTAGTTCCTCTTGTTTAGGGGTTTTTATTCAATTTCTAACATGTTTGGGTTTATATGATAGGGAAATGAATAGTTTAGTTCAATCATTCCTTGTAAGGTTTCATTATTGATTTCTTGAGGTACAGTTTCATTTTCAAAAGGAATCATGCAATTTCATCAGAAATGGTAGGTGATTCAATTTTCAATAATTATTAGATCTATTAAATGTAATTTCTTTCTAATTTATATGTTTTTTGTTATTCATGTGTGTTGTGTGAATAATATTTTTGATGTGTTTTGGGATGACTGTATAGAGAAATGGAATTTTGAAAAGAAAATGGTTGACTTTTGTATGTCCATTGTTGCGGTGCTACAATACCATGTATATATGGTCATGTGAATGATTTTGAATGTGGGGTTTTAATGGAAAATGGATTACTTTTTGAAAATTATATTTTTTTTGGAATGTTTAATGCGATTCTTTAATTTTCTAAATTATTTGAAGAATGATTTAATGTAAAAATGGTTTCTGGAATGATTTTAAAGGCTATTGGCCATTAGAAATCATTAAATTGATTATGTTCTTTTCATTTCATATTTATAAATGTGTTTTATAAGTTATATAGGTTGTGTTAAATTTCCTTTCAAATGGTTATAGTGTGTGTTTTGTTTTATAGATAATAATGTTAGTGTTTTTTGGGGTAAATACTTGTTATGCATATTGGAAATGTTTTATTAAGGCTGATTTTTTATTAAATTATATGTGTAGAGTGTTTTTTCTTCATTATGGATTCAATATTTCGAGTTTATGTAGAAATTCTTACTAGTGTTTAGGTATGTATATATATGTGTGTGTGTGGGTTCCCATGATATATTTATAGTCATCTAGGGTATTGAATATACATGTATTGGGATAGGTTATATATATATATATTTCAAACGTAAGACAATGGGGACTATTATATTCATAAAAGAATAAATGTAAGTATCCCCTTGCACAATTTAATGGCTAAGAGGGTGTGTTAATATGGGCTAGGATTCCTTTTACGTATGTGAAAGTGCATATAGATAGAGGGGAATAAAAAATTCTAGTTAAAGAGAACCAATAAATGAATGTCGATTAAGTTCCACCCTATGGTGGTATCACCTTCTGCCTAACCCTTTAATTTGAATTCCATAAATACTCTATAATTTATGAAATATGTTTTTATAGTTTTTTAGTTTATATATATGCTTTGAAATGTAGCTTCCATTATAAGAAAAAGTACTGCATTAATTTATATAATTTATTTAAGTCCCCAATGTGAATTTTTACTGTTGTTATATGCTCCCAACTATTATTTGGAAAATATAATACATTAATAATGCATAATTAGTTTTAAAATGTTAAATCATTAGAAGTGGATTCCATAAATGGCTTGAGTATATTATTTATTTCGAAATATGGTTTTTTATTAAGATTGTTTGGGGTTTGATTTTCCATAAAAATTGGAAATTCCATGATTCGATATGTTATGAAATATTTATAGAAATTGACATGAATTCAAGGATAAATAGTTACTTACCATTCATAAATGAGTTTCTTATATTTATTCATTGTTTTTAATTTGTTTTAAAATGTTATATTCCTTTTGTTGTTTAATTGTGAGTTCAAATGTTTTATGAACTTAAAATAATTGGGTGAATTTGTTTTCTAAAGCAATACTCTTCCTCGTAAAATAATTAGGCGTGTTTCAAAATTTTAGAATGGTTTGTGAGCATAGAAAAAATAATATTGTGACATTACATTTTTTTTTGAAAATGATGTGTGTTGAATGTGGGAAATGGGATATGTTACCTAAAAAGATTTCTGTAAATTATTATGTGATTGAAAAAAGGGGTATTCTGCTCAAGATGGAGATCATTGGTTAGAGGTTGAATGTGTTAAAAATAAATAGAATGACACTTTCATAAATTTTAGTATATAGAATAAAAACATAAAAATAAAATTTATATCATGGGAAGCTAGAAGTACAAAGGTGGATGGACTTGGACAACTATTCTAGTTGATTCAATAGTTTCTTTTCCCAGTTTCTTATAGAAGTATTGACTCGACAACACTAACTAATCATGTGATATTGTCGAAGATCAGTGGGCCTTAGGATGTGATTCCCCCTAGTGGATCATGTTTGAGAACACCGATGATCATGGTCTCTAATTATCTTTTTTGTGATATTATTGGTGAATACTTGGCCTTTGGATGTGATTCACCCTAGTAGATCATGCCTGAGAACATAATTGGTTTTAGTTACTATACAACATTTCAGCTAGGTATGACCTCTCTAGGGTCCCACTTGTGCTAGTTACCTAATTATATTTTTTAAGGAGGTAATTAATGACATGGCTTGTGTGATGTAATTTTCAATTTAGTGGTCTCATCATAGCTCTATATTCAATAAGAATCATATTTTTAATCTAAATTGGTCACCTGTAATTTTGAAATGTTAATTAATGCTTAGATCTTATTTATAAAATGTAGTGAATGAGAATTTTTTTCTTGAATTACCATGATTCATACTTGAAATTGAGAATAATGAAAAACATTTTTTATTATGACATATTTTTGAACTATCATGAATGGGTTTCCTATTAATGGAACTATAATAGGGTGTTATTGTATTTTATGATTCTTATTGATCATTTTATTTCTCACTCCTACATTATATTTTAATATTCATGTCCTAGTTTTGGCTCACTTTAATCGCGGGTGTTTTTCAATGTTTGGTGGTGACCCATGCAGTCACAATGAGGAATGATTATCTAGTCATATTTGATTTATTTATCACTACTCATATTTACATTTTTTCTATATTAATTTTTACTTAAATATTTATTTACTATTCCTTATTATTTTAGGTAAAAAATTAAAAAACGTTCATTTTATTCCAATGCACTTGTGCTAGCCCATGGGGATATGGAACGCACTACGAGGATTGCTACATACTGCGTTCGACCTCAGGTTGGATGGAAACCAAAATTGGTTTGTGAAATAGGGAATCTATTTTATTTTTATTCCTCATTCATATTAGATAATTATTTATGCTCTCAAACCATAAGGTAGATGTTCATCTCACCTATAATTGTCATGGTGACATATGTACTAGATATTAATCAAATAAACTTATATAATAACATTATAAATGACAGTTTTTTTCAATGAAATTCAATAAAAAAATATTTTATTAATTAAAATGCTCATGTCGTGTGCGTAAAATATAATTGATAGTTTATTTATCTTTAAAAATATATGGATACAAGGGTAAAAATATAATTATTTATATTGGAATAATTATTTTCTTATAAAATAAATGAAAAGTAAAATTTTAATATAATTTCTTCAATGAATATGTAGAAATAATTGTTGGATTATTTAATTTAATTAAACATGATAAATGTGGGTATAATGCCCATACATTCATTAATAATCATTTAAATCAATAATAGTTCTTGGATTATTTTATAACAATATTTGTTCAATGTGTTAATTAATAATATAATTAGTATTTTTCATTGACATATATTAATTTATTATGGATGAAAATAAATTTTCTATATTCATTTTATATTTACTGTTTTTATATCATGAATATTTTATATTTATATGTTTTAATAATATTCTTTGGAAAACTAAATAATTACAAATTAATGGTGGGTCATATATTGTCCTAAATAGTAGATTCTTGGTCACTACTTTCCATTCATTTTTATGGAGTTTTTTTTTTGATTTTATGATTATAAAAAATAGGGAAACCATAATTCATTATATTAAATAGTGTTTCAATAGAGAGATAAAAATTAAGGGATAAGATATTGAATGATAATCATAATTACCCTTACAATGAGATATAATTAAATTAGATGCTACAGATTAAGTCAGTAATGGAGGTATAAATGGATGGATATTTAAAAATAAAATTCATCGAAATAATGTCACGATTTTATATTCTATGTATTTTTGAATATAAACTATGTAGTACAAAGAAATTGATTATTATTCAATCCATCCTTTATTTTTTATCTCAAATGAATGTATTGTGTCGTTAATATATGATATAAACTCCATGAAACTAATCATTTGAAACATTATTAGTTAAAGTGGTATTTTTAATGTCCTACTACATTATTCTCTATACTGGGTTTCCCAAAATATACCACATTTTCATTTGAAATCTAATATAAATGAACAAATTGTATTTTACATGAACATAACACATCAAAAATTATAAAATATGTAAAAACATCATTAAATTTCCTCTAATATTTTTTAATTGATAATTATATTATTAATGCGACATATATTTTGTGTACAAGAGAGAGATTCCATATACTTAACACCAATCATGGCCCATGTTGACATCACACGATCTAGTCCACTTAGTAGACCAAATGTCCTTTTACAATAACCTCATAAGATTTTAATATAAGATTAATTTTAAAAATTAAATGTGTTTGATAGAATTATATCCATGTAAAAATGAACATATAACATACTATAGTATATTTTTATGAAATGTAAATATTTATGTTGGGGAATTAAAATCTAGCAGCTGAAATATAAATAAAGAATTGGATTTTCTTCTTTATAAATAATTTATAGAAATAAAGTATGGGATAATTTTAATATTATTGGAAATTATTTTTCATTGGTTAAATGAATAATAAGATCATTTTAATTATTGAAATTAATTTTTGTAAATATAATTATTTTTCTATTCTTGGATATTTCTAATAAAAAGGAACATATTTATAATTTATGTTCATATAAATTAATATGAACAATTAGATTAAATAGTAATTAAATTATAAAAAGAATAGTAAAAATGGATTGTGATTGTAGGAGTAATTTTCCTTATTAATTCCTTTTTCCATAATATTTTATAATAATTTTTACAGTTAAATTACTATATTATATAACATAACATTAAAAAATGAATATTCTTTTAGAATTTATGAATGTAAAATTTTCTTAAGAATACTTTTTTGGATTTTTTCAAAAAATCTTATATTTTATGGCCAATATTACAATATACCATTTCTACATATATCATTATATATTAACATTATTTTTATCTAAAAATATAATCCAAATTTGATAAACCAATTATACAGAAAATATTAATTTTTTATGTGACATTTCGAAAATATAAAAATACTTATTCTTGTATAAAAACCTATATCTGATATTATATAACTTATGTAATATATTTATCATGAAAATGTTTTAATACATTATTCATTACATTATTTATAATTTATTTCTATAACTAATTAAAATTAAATATTATTATAAAGATAATAAATATGAAATAAATCATTATAAATTATATACGATCGAACATTTCAATTTTTTGCATAATGATTATAATACATAGGTAAAAACTCCTTTCCATGGTTGGAGTCTGTTTGGATAAATAGGTTATAACATAGGAAATAAGGATAGAATTTGATAAAAACATGTATGATAAGTTATAGTTATGAAATTTCATGACCTTGTACCTTCCTCAGATAAATATTTTAGGAATTTGGAACAAATATACAGTAATTTAAATACATATTATTCACTGGTTTTGGTAATTTTGAAAAATTCCATCACTTTTCACTTCAAAAGGGGCCTCTCACAATCTTTATAATACAACAATTGTGATTCCATTTTCAGTATAAACTAGTCTCTTTTGAATTTTCATTGACTGCACTATTTATAATCTTTTCATCTTGTGAACTTATATATTTTAAATCCTTCAATTACCAAGGGATCCCCTATACATGTTTCAATTTACTCATATGAATAATCTTTCATAGATAGCATTATTTATAACATTATAATTATTATTTATACATCAAAATATGGTAACGTAGTATTGGCCATACACAAAATGTTATTATGATGTGGTAATAATAATTAACCACTGTTCCCATCTTCATATAAAAAAATCGATTCAAATGTATGAATGGAATAACCCATTTAGATTACCATGTATTTGTTTTCCTTTACCACCTATAATGAAACCACACACATTGAATTTGATTTATAATTATGATATTTGTGTATTATTTCTTACTATTATATCATAAACTATATTAATCCATTCTCTCATTCATAAAAAATGAAATCAACAACCATGCATATGAGTGGACTACCACATCCAGGGAATAATGCATTCTTCTTTCACTAACACCACACTTGGATTGGCATATGAGTGGATTTAATGGTTATATTGTTTTAATACCATTAATATTATTTTATTTCTAATTTAAAACCATATTAATGGTATGATCATCAAATGATCATCATTAATTAGTTAGTCTAAAAGAATAATAAAAATATAAAAATAATCATATTCATATTAGGAATTGTTTTCATATTCATTATTTCTTCATATGATTCCTTATAATTATAATATGCCACACTATAATGAACAAAATAATATATGAAGTGTAATGATATAATTAAATCACAACTAAACCTCCTTATATTCATATATTAGTCATAGTGTGTTCATGTTTTGGTTAGCTTGACCACCTTTATAAATATTATATTAATTTATGTCATTCATGATAATTTGTATATAATTTCTATTATAATAATTTATAAATTTTGGTATAATTATATATTGGTTCTTTACAGGTAAAATTATTAGTCAGCTCATTTATTAATAGAACAAATCCCATTCTTTGATAATGAACTGACCATAATCATCACTAATGTCACCTTCATGAATTTTGAAGAAAACAATCATGTAATGGAATTATAACATTAAAAATATCAGGTAATATTTATTCATTGAAATTAATTACAATTTGAGGGAGATGTTTTCCAAAAAATTAAATGCCAATAAAATTTTTATAAAATTATTACTAACATTGATACTATAAAAACCTGATGTGGGAATATAGGTTTAAAACTCACAATAATTCAATGTGAGAATTTCTATATATGAAGAGTATAGATAATATTTTATAAGGGTAAGGTAAAAAGTAATATTATTGAGATATCTATGTTAATGTTACATGAGTTCAATGTATATTTTTTTATGTCAAGACAAATGGTAATGGTAATGGTTTTTCTTAATCCTTATTCTGATTCATTTAGCCAAAATAAATCTTTTCTACCATGTTTTCCATTAACGAAGAATTTTTATCCCTTGGATGTATTGTGGTCATCGTTTTTAAATACCACATTGGATAAACTATAAAAATAGTATCATTTCTATTAAATGGACATTCATTTTAAATTTTCCCCAAATAGTAAAGATTATTGAAAACCCAACAATCATTTATTGAGTAATGGGTGTCTCCATAACACATTACATATAAGTTGGGTACATGTTACCATTGATTATATTATGTGGAATCCTATCATTATTTTATATGTATTTAGTTTCTGAAAACATAATTCTATTACAAATATTTTTCACCTTAAGGAGTGTGACTCTCGTATGGGATATTGGTAGTAAAATATATTTTCGTAGAGTTATGATGTTTTGTATTAAATATTTTTCATACATGATTCATTAATAAAACAATGATATTTTATCTTATAGTAATTTTTAATTCATTTTGGTAAAAAATTAAATAAAAATAAGCCATTAATAATCTTTCTTATGATGTGGGATTTTAACAATGGTAATATTAATGTATTTAAAATGAAACATCTAAAATAAAATGATTTATATTTTGATCTACATTTACATTTAGAAAAAAAATTTAATTTCCAATGAACTACTATCAGTATTACTTTATAAAATTATTATTCTTACTGATAATTCAATCGATCATTTGAAAAGTTACATTTGAATGTGACTTGTATGATTTCATTTGATGTCTATGATAAAAATGGATTCGAAAATAAAATTATGGTATAAACCATTATTATTATTTTAAAATTTAAAATTATTTTCACTCTTGAAATTTATGGTAAAATATTATTTCTCAAATATTTATATATATTATTAAATAAATTGTATTAAACATTTTCTCTTTTGATCCATTTTTCTGTGATATAATTCAAAGTGTTATTTTTCATGGATACATTTATTTCGTGTCTTCAACCTTATGAGATTACTTTGTTCCCATAAGAAGATGTTATTTTTTTAAAATACCCAAACTCTCTCAAAATATATTATGTAATTTATTTACATAAATGTTGTGATCCACACCACATCATTATATTTGTAACCATCCACCATGAATTAGAATAAATAATAATTTAATGACATTTCTATGAATCCAATGTTTTCTACTCCATTGATTGATGTGTGTTTTCCTATATTTCATATTTATAATTATTTGAGAAATTATTGAAATAATTTTATACCATTAGTATATAAGTAATTATTTTCAGGGATTCATACCTAGGTAGATATTGCATTTATTTATTGGGATCTACTGAAAATCCATAAATTTGAAATTATTGAATATATTTTTGTTAATTACTTTGGATTTATATCTTTTATTATTTAACATTCCAAATTGTCCAATGGATGGATTATAATATTTTAATCCCATAAATTGACATTTAGAAATTTTATGTTATTATTTATAATAACATAATAATTTAGATGATTAGTTTATATTTTTATTGGATAATGTCTACTCATAATCTCATATGATGAATGAATTCCCTTTTATAAGTGATAGTTAGGGACATACAGAATATACCATCTCAATGAATCAATATCTCTCATAAGAAAAACATGTTTGAGTATATGGTGTATTCATGAAAAATCCAATAATATGTTTCGATTTTAGTCATGATTGAATTAATGTTTTCTTGGTTTTTCTGTTAATAATATGATCAAGACACATGAAATTATAAATTTTATTACAATGAGTAAAAGTATTTTCATCAATTTTTTCCTATTTATATTTATTTGAAGTCATGAATCTATTATTATTTTAGTTGGAGCGTGTTATATAATTTTGGGGACTAAAAATAATTACCAAAATATATATGATAGTCTTAGTCCAGGATTGCCTCTATTATATGTTTTATTTACTGAGCATTAATTCTCACCATTTAATAGGTTTTTATTTCCCTATATGATAAAGAAACTAAATACACATGATATAAAAATAATAAACCCTTATGTGTTGGATTTATGGGATATATTTTAGAATTTGTAAGATTCTTATAATATTATTTATAGTAGAAAAACACTTGTTAGTTGATAATGATTTATGAATTATTACAATACTATTATTTATAATTTTATAATCCTATAAGGGTAAATGGTATTTGAAATATATAAAGTGACATATTATCTTTAATTTCATGTAATTATGGAAATTTTATATATCAAATCCAGGAGTGTAGGTTTGTGGTGACATGGTTCATATCATATAATGGTTTAAATACATTTATATATTATGTTTTTTATAATTTAATTGTTGATATGTTAAGGTTGATCATAATTTCAATGTTATGCTAACAAATTTTGATATTATATTTTTTACTGTTAATGTAGTAGTAAATATTTTAATTATGGATTAGATTAACAGAACTATATTGTAAATCCTTGTAATAATTATATGAATATAATTACATCATGTTTTTGACCTAAAATACTAACTATATGGATTTACTAGAAAGTACATATTAGTTTGGGAACATTAATGTAGATGTGTCTATGTTGTAAATGTATATAATATCAATCAACATGAAAAAATATGATTGGGTATTGACTCATTCTTCACTATTGGTATAGTTATTTGGCCAAAGAGGACACATTTTGCGATAATCATCCACGAAATATTTTTTCTTTTATCATATCCTCTTTATGAACAACTATGATGGAGGGATTTCCTAGTTCATACATGTTATTAGGTTATGAATTTTGAGAATTAATAAAAATATTATATTCAATATAGAACAATATATGTTTTGAAATGTTTGATATAGTCTGAACTAGTAGTTATATAGTTTAGACTAAAAAAACTACTGTATAACATGATAATTTAAAAAATAACAAAATAATAAGTCATGTTTTAAAAAATTGATTTTTATTTTTTGTGACATATATTAACCCCTTTTTGTTTTAGTAAAGGATGGATATTCTTGGTACCATGTAATAAAACCATGTAAACAATAGGTGTGAAAAAAATATAGTTACTATACATATGCTATTCCGATTAAAATTGATATAGAAGTATAAATTTTGTGATTATTTCAAAATAAAAAACACAAAATATAATTATCCTCATGAACTTACATTAAATCAAGAACACACAAATGAAGAGAGGTAAATATTCTCATGGATTTTTTATGATATAGTTGATAATGAGAGGATTATTAATTTTTTATATTGTAACAGATTTTTAAATAACATAGACTGGAATTTCCACAAACTGATAAATAATTATTATATGTGTAGTGATGAAGTTTATCAAATTCGTATATTCAAAAGATTGAGAGAAAATAAAAAAATAAACTTCAATATGGAGTTATATGGGTATTATGTGACTCAATTTCCAAATATATGGTCTAGCTATGTAAATAAAACCCAAATATTTTAAAAAAATGATTTTTTTTCAAACATCACTATGTAATAAATAACAAGTTTTAACATCATATTTTCCGATGTATTATGTGATGCTATTTATCACTAAATATTGGAAAATAAGATAAAAGTAAAAAATGAATATGTTATTATTATTATTAATCATTTTTAATGATTTTTGGGATGAAATTACTTATAGATCTAGCTCTTATTCCAATATTAGAATTTTATGTTATAATTGTAATGGGTTATCAACATTTATAATTGTCTGATATTATGTTTTTCACAAAAAAAATATATAAATCCACATCATAAATATACAGATCATTATCTAGTAATGTATGGATAACGATAAGTTCCCTATATTAATAAATCTAGTCTTATGAGTTTCATTTCCAAGATTCAATTTATAAAAGGGGAAAATTTAACACCCTTAAATTTTAATATTTGTTTAAAATAAATCAAGATTGTTTTTTAAAAGCATACTCCAAAAAAAACCGAACCGAAATAAAACTGGTATATATTAAGATAAAATTTAAATATTCCAGTCATACAATTAAATAATTCAGTCATTGGAAGGAATGAGTAGAAGATGCCATTTTGGGAAATATTTACAAATATATAATATATATACTTTTAAAATGATTGAAATTAAATTTTTATAGATGAAATGATAATAAAATAAATTTTTCAATAAAATTTGTATTTATCTATATAATAACATTTTATAGGCTTGTGTTCTTTATATATAAAATATATAATGATTATTTAATCATAATATTTATTAAATTAATATTAATTTTATAATAATTAGTAAATTTAATGAAATAATAAAAGAATAGAATGTTTTCTAAAGAATAATTTTTCCTATAAAAATATTTGTCAATATATATTTAAATATTATTTATTAGTCAAAATTATAAATTATATAATTTAAAATTGAGAAAAAAATATTTATTCCGATTCATCATTATAATATTTTCATATAATCAATTTTTGGGATTTTTTCAGAAATATATGTAGGTGATTATGAATTATAATATTTTTAAAATAGAATTATTGAAATGCCCTGAAACTCTATAGACCATTATATTGTTGAAATACAGTCTGTAGGGAGTTCTATGAGGTAATTGTTACTCATTTTAGGATATTTCCTGCGGAATGTCATCCCAATTTTGAGTCACAATGTTGACTCATTACAATGACCCACAACAATGGGTTTGGATCGATGAGTTGTAATGACTGGTGGCAATGATAGGTTGAATTAATGTGTCATGATGGGGAGTCATCCAACGGTGTGTCACAACTATGACTCACACCGTTGGGCAACAAGAGTGAATCTCAATGGTGATTTATCCAAAGGAGATTCAGGAAACTCTAAATCATCCTATGGTAGATCATCCAATGATGGTTCTCTGATGGGGACTCATCCACTAGTGAATCATGGCATTTATTCACAAAATAGTGATTCAATTATTATAGATTTTCAAAATTTCTCAGTTTTACCATTTCGTTCAATTTTACCAAATTAATGTTTCATTAAGTAAAAAATGAGTTAAATACCATATTTAATAATTTTTTTATCTGTTTTAAATTATATGTATCTTTTAAAAACCTAAATCATCCTTTTATATTCCAATTTGTGTGGTCTTCGTTACGATTTTCCAATAATGGGGTTTTCCCTTGATATATGATATGAGATTTCTAAATATGAGATCCATTATTCCTTGTGTACACCCATTTTCTGTTAGTTTTCCCTAAACCTTTCTTCCAAATTAATTCATGTGTTGTGTTTTATAATATTTATAACATTTTACTAGGAGTTTATTCTTGCTTCTCGCACACCCCCTTGTTAGGAATAATAAGGAAGTTTTGACCTTTGGTTCAGCCATGTATGGATCCATTCATCTCTATATAATTTTTATATCCTTTCGGGTGTGTTTATGAATATATTATGGTGAATATAGTTTAACCCAAATTCAATATATATAATCTAATCTACTTTAAAACAGTAATCGTGGAATGAAAAAAAGTGACACATTCCTCTATTTTTTTCATTTTGTGTTTTGTATGGTATAATCAACCACTAAAAATTATGATCTTTGGTAATATTTCATTACACATGGTATGATATATGGAATTAATGATGTTTATTATTTTTTTAATGTTCCATCATGATTTTTTACCATGTATACATGGATAATAATTTCATTCCCGAGGATAATCCAATTTGTCTGATAACCCATGAATTAACAAGTCGATATAAAGAATAGATGATTGTTTAATGTTAATATTTCATTATCTTGTTTGTGTTGTGGTTCTAAAGTGGGAATAATCGTATCATTTGGGGTGGCACGTGTGGTTTAATTGAATCTTAGGTTGATAAATCGATTGATTGTGGAATAGATGGACAATGTCGTGTAGTGGGGCTACTTTGTATCATTGTGATAGAAGGTGTTGGTCATTGTGGAATTATTTTGGGGGATTTAACTATTGAGAAGAGGATTGGGTGAAAATTATTTTAAAAATGTTGATAGTGGTGGTTATTATAGGAAATTGACATTTAGTTTAGATATGGGTAGAATGTAGAATACATTACTTCGTTTCTTGAAATTGTAACATTATTATAGCATTAATGGGTGTTAAATGGAGTGGATATATAAATTGTGTTAAAATTATAGTCTCTTCACCTTCTAAAATGTCTATGTTAGTGTTTTAATATTATTTTGTGCAATTTTTGAGTTCAATACAATGTAGTTTTCTAGAAATTGATGTAGTAAATAATTACTTACTAATTATGAGAATTGGTTAAATGAATTATCTTGGGATATGATTTTGTATTTTTTGATTGTTGAGAAGAGGATTTCATATTAAACATTGAATGTGATCATAATTAAATTTGATAAAAGTTTTATGACGTTGTATAAATTTTTTACATGTTATGGGGTTTTCAGTTGGTTTAATGAGAATCTATAGGTTGGGATTGAGTGTTTGATACTGTATATGTATACATGAATTTCATTTTTTACATATATATTCAACCCATCCTAGTAATGCACAATTTTATTAACTCCACCGTAATCATGGAAGAGTTTTTATTTTCCCAACATCCCAGTGGGGGGATGAATTGGGGATTTTAGGATAATATGTGTTGTAGTTTACCCGGTATCTTTGGCATGAGGTGTTGTTGTAGCCCAGGTGTCTACATGTATAATGTGATGTGGTATGTGGCATATGTGTCTACGGGTGAGATGCGATCTGATTTTTTTCCTAGTATGTGGGACTATCTATGGGGAACATGTTTATACAAGTAGGATTTGAGGTGGTTTTTGAGGCCCAAGCGTGTATAGGTAGGTTGTGACAGGGGGCTTATGGAAGAGGTAGGAGAACCATCATTTTTTTATTTAGGGTATGAAAATATAATCAATGAGAACTATATTAAGGGTACCCAAATCAATGATTTCCAAAATATATTAAATTTACTGACTTTTCGTACTTGATGATTATGCCATGATGGGGTTGGGTTGGAATGTATACCTTGATATTTTTGTTGGGTATTGCAGTTTTCTAATAGGGGAATTAGTATGATTCCTCCGTTTGTGCATGAGAGACTGTGGGTTTTATTACTGAGTACATTTGTATGATCATGTTATGAATAAAAAAATTCATTCATGTTTCTAGGAGGACTTCAGGGACTGTTTTGGGAATTTCCAGCTCAGAACATGGGATGGTCGTTGGGTCACCAATTAGCCTTACTTTTGGAACATATTTTTGGATTTTTGTGGTAATTTTTTAATAATTTTTAAACATTCAATAGTGTTATATTTCTGAATTATTTAATATTTTGAGTTTGGAGTTATATTGGGATGTACCATCTTATCTCCCGATCATGTTTCCTTTAAAACGGTTATTACCTTCCATTTTCTGAGATTATTCCCCCTTGGTTATAGTCAACTCCCCTCGACCTACAGGAGATGAGTCTCAGGGTTCATTAACTTCTTTTCTTCATCTTCAGGAAGGAGGGTCGTGACACATTATCTACCTTGATAAAGGAGGGTCATGAATCTCAATACATCTCAATGAAGGGGGGTCGTGAAAAAATACTATCAGAGGTGATGGATGGAAGAAATGATGAAGTCTATAGTTATGGATAGTGATTATTACATGGTTTGGTGGGGAAACAATGTTAGATGATCATGGAGAAAGACATAGGTTAGGGATGAATGACTATATCATAGTTATTTAGGTCCCCCATAATCTGATGTAAGGACACAAACCATGCCGAATGATCAAGATAGGATACACCATTTACAGGGTAGAGACCCTAAAAAGGGTATTGGAATTATAATGACTAGTCTATTGGTATGAATTGGGTTGTTTTGGGGAATTTGAAAAGGATTATAGGATAATTTAAACTAGATAAAATGAATCATAAATAAAATTACATTATACATGGTTATAAGAGTTCCTTGTTTACTTTTTTCATCTATGGAACTCAGTCATTGTTCATGTGTGGCTTGGGCAGTCTAGGCTCAGTAAACTGATCTGGTTGATCTGCTGAGTGTTGATCCTTGGATCGAGAATGACCAGTGTTAGAGAACATTACAAGTTTTTCAGTGCCAGAACATTGTAATGTATGAGGGTAGTGTTTCAGACATTGAAATAATGTAATGGTTCGTGGATTTTGAGATCCCATTCTATTTGATTCGGGATCTTACAGAGTATTTAATTCCTTTATTGGCGAGTCCTATATGGGGAGCTACACATCCATGGTGAACGATGTACCTGGGAGAGAAGAATGAAACAAACGTTTGGTGGGGTGATTTCAAGAAGGAGGTCTGATATGAATACCATTAATTGGAAAAAAATGTAGATAATATACATGAGTTACTATCCTTATAGACTAGGAGTATGTGACTACAAGAGTTAGGGATCTTGTTCAAGGATCTCCTTCATTTTCTACCAGATAAATTTTTGGATGAATAGTCTCATGTGAGGCACCAAGAGGAAGAACTTTATCTTTCTATCTATAGTGTTTTTATCATATTTACATTGCAGAAAGACATGGAGGTCTAGAAGAAGGAATAATTGTCCTAGAGGGTGTACTCTCAAGGATATATATCATAATATGGGATCTATCAATGTTCCTTGAGAGGCAGGGTTTCCAGTAGCAGGTCTTCTGTTCCTGGGCCTTTAAGGGTTAAACTGACGGGGAATAAACCTCACCGGGTTCTTTTACAAAAAAATATAACTCGTATAATTTCGATGAAGATAGTATTGAGTTGGTTCACATACAGAGTCTATGGGAATCATCCTATTTAGTGTATGATTGTTGTTTCAGATTAGTATGGTGGATGTGGGAAGGTTCAGAACCCACCGAAACATATGTTTTCAATATAAGATTTTCAATAGTATTGAATATAGGCCCATACTATACTAAGATGAGGTAGAGTAGGTAGAGGATGAATATAGATTGTTCCTTAGGGACCTCGAACCCGGCATGGTTGAGGAGGTGGTCATTAACTTTGGAGTAGATGAGCTGGGTGTGGTCAGCTACACATTGAATACTTAGTTGTTTCGGTAGTTATAGAGATTGTTTGAGGTGTGCTCAGTTTCATTAATAATATATCTTTTAATTTGTTAGATTCAAAAGATTATCACTCATTTGTCACACCGGGTATAGCCCATGCTCTGGGATTATACATAGAGAGGACTCCCATTCCCCTAGTGTTGAGTATGTGAATCAGTGGTCAGACCATCATTATTGATGTATTCCTTGGATGTATACTGATAATCAGATCACATCAGTCCCATTGGGAGATTTTATTACTAAATATGAATACTTATGATGTTATTCTTGGCATTGACTAGTGTTATTATCTAAATTACATTATATATTTCTTCTAGAGGATATTGGAGTTTTTATATGTGGATTTTTGATGTATGTATGTCTTTGGTGAGAAGATTTTCTAGTTGGGCAGTTTTTATATAGAGCCTCTTCATCCATTTTTCTATGAACTATAAATATGATCAAGGGATAATAATTAAACGGACGTTCCTATATTTTTTGGGAGGTCACAAATGTTTTTTCCAAATAGGTGGTGACTCTACCCTCCACCCCATTGAAATGAAATTGAGTATGGGATAGACATACAATACACTATTTACCCAATATCGATGGATTCTTATTTAAGGGATCCTCGTGTGTTGTAGATGGAGATGATTAATATTTATGACCTTATTACGTCGGTTTTTTCTGAACCAATGTGTCGACATGGCTTTCTCTATTGTGTTTGAAAATAATAAAGATGGTGGTCTAAGGTTATGTATACACTAAAAAAGGATTCTTCAGGTGATAGTCATGAACCATTACCCTCTCCTATATATATATGATCAATTTGACTATTTGGGTGGAGAAAATTGTTTTTTAAGATGTATTTTTTGTCCATATATCACCAATTTTGTGAAAAAGAAGTCGATATCCGAAATACTCCTTTCAGTTTATGTTATGGGAATACCAAGTTCATTGCCATGTTGTTTGGTTAAGAGAACAGAGCACCAGGTTTCATGGTAACCATGAACTTTGTATTCCATGAGTTATTGGAAAAATTCATCATCATATTCATCAATGACAGGTTGATCTATGTTATACTAAGAGTATAAGCATAATGAGCATCTTTGGACTGTCTTATAGGACCTTCAATGCCACCATCTCTATGTAATGTTTTCCATGTTCATGTTTAGGAAATGGGAGATACATTTTCATTGAAAAGTAGTGTCACATTAGGATGAAGTAGTTGACCCTTTGAAGGTCGAGTTTGTTTTTTACTGAGAAACACCCTCGAATTTTGAATGGGATTGTAGTTTTCTTGGTCTTGTATGCTATTATCAGAGGGTTTTACTTGATTTATCTTGACTTTTAGATCCATTTATATCTTTATCTGGCGCAACTATAATGAGTTACGAGATCTATTGTCTCAAATCTAGATATCTATTTTACCTCATGGGACTCATGGGGATTTATCATGATTTTGGAGCTTAGATATGCCTTAAAACTACCTTCCACCCTCATAAAGATGGAATGACAAATCAAAGCATGCAGACCATGCATGATATGTTGTGGTTTTGTGTCATGTCCATTAGTAGAACATGGGTGTGATACATTTCCATGGTATTTTTCCCCTACAGTAATAGCTATCACTCATCAATTTGAATGACCCCGATTGATGAATCGTATGGAAGGATGTGTTGGTCAACCCTATGCTGGATAGTGGATGTGGATATATCCATTCATTTTCTAGAGGTAGTGATGTGCACAACAGAGAAGTCTTAGCTTGTTCATGAGATAAATAATGCAATATTGGACTAGTTGAATTCATATGAAAATCACAGGAGGAGGCCCATAGAGTTAAAGGTTGGCGAGAACATATGGTAGATGGTTTCCCATCAACATGGGTAGTAGAGGTTTGGTAAATGGTGTATTCTTTCTCCCATGTTCATCAGAATCTTCGAGGAGTTTGTATGAGTTTTTGATGTGGCATACTAGTTACCACTAACTACATTGTAGGAATGGATCCATAATGTCTTCATAATATTTCAGATCTTTCGGTATATTCACGATGACTACCACAATATTGATTGGGAGGAGTTGGATATCAAAGGAAAATTGAAGTATGTGGAGAGACCAGTAGACATCCAGGACCATCGGGATAAGGATCATCATGGGTGGGATATACCTTTTATTCTCTTGTTGCGGAGGCATGGTGTCCTGGATAAAAGTACTTTATACTGAGAAACCAAAATGTTTGGGCATTAATTTATGTTGTTTTGAGTTTTTACATGTTAAATTTTTCATTGTAATGTGATGTTCAAACCATTATTTTTGTGAGTTGAGTTCATTACATCTTCAATAATGTGTGTTGATGTAGTGATATGTGGAAGGGGGGGGGGGCAAATTAATAATTGAGATGAATTAATTAAGATGTGATTAATCATATGTGGGTGAGTTAGTTCCATCCAGAGTAGATTGAATCTTGACGGGGAGGGTGGTATTCAATGAATTGTGTGTTTAAGATATCATGGTTTTTATTCTTGTGTTGTGTGTCCTTTGCTCACTTTGCTTTGCACATGTATGAGGAGGTTTTCTTGGATTTGGATATTTCAATCGAGTATTCGATAAATATATGATGTTTCATCATATAATGTTGGCTTGTTTAGTATGTACACATTATTCCAAAATAGAAATATCCTTGAGAGGTATCTTGATGGATGGTTGTTATGATCCTTTTTTATAGGTGTTTCATTTTAATAATCAATTGATATAAAAGTTTGAGAGGTATATTATGTAATTTCATGGACCTATTTGTTCGATTACATTATGTAAATCTAGTCATTAGGGTGTTCTAGTATGTAACGATGACTCATTTCAGGATTTTTCAAAAAAAACATTGTTTTATAGTTGCTTGTTATCCAAACAATGAGCTCCGTCAGATACTCTAAATTGTGTGTAACGACATGTGATTTTTATTGGCAGGTGGTGATGATAGGTCAGGGCAGAAAGTCTAGAAAATTACTCATCCACTGGGGATTCACAATAGTGACTCGTACTAATGGTTTACTTGTGGTTACTCATGACATTGAATCGTCCAACAGTGTGTCACACAATGGTGACTCTTCCACTGATACCTCATCCATTGGTTGGTCATCCAACAGTGACTGATTCACCAGTGACTTGTAAAGGTAACTCATACAATAGTGAGTAATTTTTGATAGTTTTGAAAATTTTCAGAATCTTTATAGTTTTTCCATTTTCTCCTTTTAATAATTTCTTTGATACTAAATGAGATATATATATTATTTAATGATTTTTGGAGTCGTTTGGAATTGTTTCTATATTTTATAATCTAGAATCATCACATGACCTTACAAACCAGGAGGTTTTGTTAAATATCTTACTTTAATTTCCCATAAAAACTATTCCTTTTGTTGATAAATGATCTGGGAGTTTTGAATATGTTATTTTCACTTCTTTTTTTGTGCTCCCTTTTTTTTTTGGTGCACCCCAAACCATTCCTCATCGAGGAGATGTGTGTTGTTATATATACATTGGATCACATTTATCCTTTAGGTTCTTCATTATTCCTTCATAACCCCTATTTGGAACATGAATAAAGTTGTGATAATATGTTCTTCTAAGTAGGGATCGCTTACTCTCACTTTAATTTGTTTATCATACAGGGTGGGAGTATAAAGTTACCATTGTGAATATAACTGAATCCATATTCAATAAGGTTAAATGATACCATTTGAAAAAAAATAAATAGTGGTAGGGAAAAGGTGATTCATTCAACTATTTAATTATTCCTTACTGATATCATGTTGTGTATGGGTTAATTATCCACTAAAAATCAACATTTTTGGTGGTTTTAGTTTTCACATGGGATGATCTATGGTATTAATGATGTTTGTTCTTTAATAAATGTTCAAGAATCAAATCAATTACTATGTATAAATAAAAATAAACGGATTGCCCATGATAACCCAGTTTTTTTAATAACCCCCAAATTGACAAGAGGAATAGAATAAGAGATCCTTTTAAAATATAAAAAAAATGATTGGATTGTGTGGTGTAATGGAATCTCAGTTTGATAGATTGGTTGATTTTAGAATAGATGGTCAGTATTGTGTAGTGGTGTTTTTGAGAATGGTTGTGATGAATGGTGTCATGGAGTGTGTCTATATGATGGGGTTTTTTTTCTGGTGATATGATAAACTAGGATGAATAAAATTGAAAATGGTGACTATAGTGGTATTTATGAGTATCACTACAAGAGTTTCTCTAGGAGTAGCATACTGAAAGAATTACCCAATGTCATAAGATGGCTATTTTTTTATATAATGAAAGGTTGTTAAATGGATCAAAAATATTATGTATGTTAATCATGCAGGTTATTCACCTTCTGAAATAGTTATAGGGGTATTGAAAGTTTTTCTGTGATCCTTTTTGTGTGATATACTTGTTAGTTCCCTAGATAGTGATAGTGAAAATAAATACGTATTAATGAGGAGAATTGGTTGATTGAAATGGATGTGGTATTATGTTGAGTTTTTTTCATGTTATGTGTCTACATTAATATTCAACATAACCTGTGACCATTGTTAATGATTATAAATACATTTAAATGTAGAAGCATAATAAATAGTGATAGGGGTGGTTGGTTTTCTAATTTAAACCCCATTAGTTGGGCTTGATTATTTGATATTACATATTTATACCTCTATCTCCTTGTGTAAATTATATTCACAGAACTATATTAGAGCACAATGTGTCCAACACCACCTGTATGATGAAGGAGGGTGTATTTTCAAAAAAAAAACTAATTGGAGATGAATGGACGGTTACCTACTCTTCTCGGCTCCCACTTCTTGGAATTGATTTCCCATGATTCTTTGGGCAGGTTGTGGTGTGGTTTATGAGTCCCATATTTCTGTAGGAGGGTTTTAATTTCCTAGGTGTTTCTAGGATGAGATGTGTTGTGGTTACACTAGTTTCATCAGGATGAGGTGAGGAGTTTGACCTTGTGACTATGGTGAGGGATGTGTTTTATTACATGGGATAGTTGTTTGTGTGTGGGATTTGATTATCTTTTTTTTCCATGATACATTTATAGATGTGGGGCCCATGTTACTAAATGTGGGATGAGTTGTGCTTTGTGTGGCCTAGGTGTGTGTGGTAATTTTGTGACATGTGGATTCTTGAAGAAGTAGGAGTGATATGATTTTTTTTTATTTGGGATTGAGCAGATAATCGTTGGGTTGTTGTGGGGCTACCCAAATAATTTTTGATGTTGATTTATTACATTACATGACTTGGGATTCTCGGTATCTGTTCCATGGTGAGATTGGGGTTTATAGTATACCCTGATATGTGTTGTAGGGTTTATTTTTTTATAATGGGGGAATTAATATGGTTCCTCCACTAGTTAATGAGATACCATGTTTTTTATTTTGAGTATACTTTTATTCTCTACAAATATATATAAAACATTTTTATGGTTTCTATGATGACTACATGGACCATTATGGGGATTACTAACATAGACCATGGGACATATGTTGTGTCGCTGATTAACCTTTTTTTGGTAATTTTTTTTGGACTTTTGTTTTATTTTATGAAAATTTTATTTTAGACAATCACATGTGATATATTTTTTCATTCATTTATATACATCACTCAGAGATGTTTTGGGATGAATAGTGTAGTCTCCTAATCTTGTTTCCTATAAAAAGGTAATACCTTGCAGTTTGGGATATTATACACATTAAGTGCTTGCATATACCCCTTGACCTACTAGAGGCGGGAATAAGGGGGTCATTATCATTCTTTCATCATATTTAAGAATAATGGTCCTAAAATATTCTCCACCATGTTGAAAAATGAACGTGACACATAGTTCATCTTGAGAAAGGCCAGTTGTGGCAATGATTCAATGATGTTATTAATATGTTTGTGTGCCATAGACAATTGGGTAGCCCCTTTTTGATAAACAATATCTCTGTAATTATGGACATTGTAAATCTAAAAATAATGATTCATATTTACCAACCAATATCTACTACTGAAGAGAATAATTAATATTTCTAACAAGAAATATTTTAACAAATAAAATATAAATTATTTTATAATTAATTTTTATCACATGAAAATATTCAATCATAATAAAATAATTTTAAAATTATTATATAGTACATTGAAATTATTTTATAAATATTATTTTTTTATTAGGTATAATTGATACATTACTTCGGTAGAAATTTGTTATGATGGTAATAATAAATATATTATAGAATGGTATAACATGGTATAAATGCTAAATCATGTCAAAAATATTTGTGACAGTGTCTGGTTTAGGCCTCAAAAAATATCATCTTACGAAACATGTTATGACTAAATATCAAAAAAAATATTTTTAGTTACTTACCTTTATAAAAAATAATTTGTGTATTTTAAAAAATTACTACCCTTTTGTCTTACATTGGGGTCCCTCAAAACCCTCAATTTGAAGTCATTAAAATATGTTCCTTCTGTAAAACCATTTTTATTCTTCCAATATAATCCTTTTTTCATTCATTATATTTTTATCAGAATATTTTTCCATAAATATTATATTTTCAATGGATCATCGTCAGAAATTCTAGAGGGCTAAGCATGAGTAATCCTTTTTACAAATCATGTTTTGAATCACTAAAATTATAATTTTATAATCCATATGTGGTAAAACATTTTTTGGTTATATATTTAATTTTATTATCTTAATGGAACAATAATCAGCTACATTTTCTATCATCTATTAAAAATTCGAAAATTAGATTCATGTGTATGTGGGGATTAACTCCTCCATAGTGTAACATGTTGTTTTTTCTTCACCACCAATCTGGGATGGTATAAAATTGGAATTTAACATAATAATTGGTCATATATGACTTATTTAACTTTTTTATATGATAATCCATTATAATAATTTCTACAATTATTTTAAAATTAAATCATCATCCATGCATATTAGATGGCTACCACATAATATAATGATTTATTCGATATTTCCATACACAATTTCATATCTGATACTAATAAAAGGTAAAGTAGGTAAATATGATTTTAATTTTATTATTAACCTTATATTATGATAAATTAGTTATATTTATTATGATATTATCAAAAAATTATAATCATTAATTCCATTATTTAAAACAACCACAACAAAGAAGGAACTCAATGTATTCATATAGTGTAATATTTTAATCTACATTAAATCATTTTTTAATTCTATAAAATTCTGATATATCAAACTAATTAACATTAAATAAAATCATTATTCTTATGTATTAATGATATTAAAACAAGAACACTATGTAATCAACCATTAATCATGGAATGTTCATGTTAGTGTCTGGTTAACCCAATAATTGAAATATGATATGAATTCAAATCATAAATATTTATAAAAAATTAATCATATGTATAACATGAAATGAATAACAAAATAATTGTTATATAAATGAAATATTAAAATTATTTTTATGAATATTAATGATGAAAAAAGATTTTATATATTTATCATCCTTGGATGATGAATATCACCCAATTTTGTTTCTTGGTTTTTTACCACAACTACCATGGAATAAAATTAGGCAATCATAACTTTAATGAAATAAATATATTAGTAATATTAATTAGCTACAAATGATTAAAATATAAAAAATAATGAATAACATTGTAATTTTAAAGAAATTTGGGAAAATAATGAAACTATAATTGTTTGCTGTGCGAAATTAGATTGGAAAAATAATTTGAAGTCATATAAATAATGAATATATACGAACATTGTAAATTAAAATTGTTGTGATTAAGGATATGAATTATATGATTATGATATTTATAAAGACCCAAAATTTCCATGCAAATTCCTTTAATTAAATTTAAATTTTATGAGTCCATGAAAACTGACGATGAGTAATTCTGAGGTTCGGTGTACCCGGAATGAATTTTTTAAGATTTTTTTGGTACGTTCATTAAACGTACAAGTGGGTTTTTGTTACATTTTAACCGTTGGTCGTAATTTAAATCTGAGGTCACCACTTAACTCCCATCACCAATACTTTCGTATAGGGACCTTTACATCGACCACCGTAGGTTGATAGTGAAATAAAGAATTTGAAATTTTCATGAACGAAAAAAATAATATTAAACTGTGTAACATTTTATTTTATTTGGAACTCTCATGTTAATGATGAGAGGTGGGGACCACCAGAATTAAACCTCATATTTGAGGTTATGGAGGTGGGGACTTCCAAGATTAACCTCCAATTTGGTTTATCCTGGTGGGGACCACCTGATACTTAAAACCCCATGAACCCCTTTGAACTCCCTCGGAATGGGGAGAAACCCCTTGAGCTCCCCAATTAATTATGTTAACTCTCCCCTTTAATTAATTTACCCTACAAATAAATTAATTAATTAAACTATTTTGAAATTATGCCAACAAAAATAATAGATAAATTTTTCTATTATGTGGGCAACATTTCATTATTGTTTAATAGGGGGAGAATAACTATTTGGAGAAACCTCTCAATGAATAACGCTGACGAGGAACATATCAAACGATCAATGAACCGACGATCATGGAAACACCGACATCACAAACATATGTCTATCCCCAAAGACATCGCTTCCATCCTCGCGACCTCCGTCAAGAAACCACCAAGGTATGGGTTTATTTATGAGTGATTATCACTTCCCATGTTCTTCCATTATAAATAAAGAGAGGAGATCAACTCTCATAAAATAGTTGATCCACAGATGTTTATTTTCGGATTGGGAATAGTGATTTTTGATGTTTTAGGGGATTTGTGTTTTTTAATATCATCCATACACGTTCTTGCTTCAAATTTGTGAACCACTTTCTACCGCTCTAACGATTGGAGTGCATGCAAAACAAACATGGCCCGACCCCTCTTTCGTTCTTCTTTTGTGTTTTCTTCACAAAGATGATGGTTACCGGTGCTGGCTTTTGGCACCAGTGGAACACATGGATGACTATCAGCACCAATTCCGGCCTTGATGAAGACATCAACATAACCTTCTGGCCACCACCACCCAATGTACTCACACCCTTCGGGGCTCCGCCGTCCCATTCCCCCAACGAGCCATGTCGCGGCCCCATCTCACCATTCGCGGCCATCGCCAAAACATGACATCATATCCCGCATCTCCCATGCCTCCCTAGAGCCTCACTGCCCATGGAACCTCATGCCACATAGCGGCCTCGCTACTGGCATCCCCACACACCGCCCCTCGACCGCGCCGCCCCGCGGCTCCATTTTTCGTGGCCCTGCCGTGCCGCACCACAACTTTACCACCCTTTAGGCCCTTGTTCCACCTAGTACGGGAAACATGGTCAGGTCACCTAGCGTAGGCTGGGTCGATCCATACCAGGTCGGTCCGATAGGGTTAGACTGGAACCTGAACCACATTAACCCATTAATGTATTTTGGCCATAACATTGGCACCGAACGTATATATGATGAATAGTAATCAGTGCTAGAATACATGGAGTGATACAGTACCTTTGGTATTACCCATTGGATTTTATGATAATATTGGGGAATGTTCGTTTTGGATCGATCACAAATCCAACAAGGCCCTCATAACTAAAAGGCTAATATCTCCCAGACCGGGAATCCGATTGACGGAATCTCTATTACATTGAGTCCCTAATGACATGGAGATTCATTGGGATATTTATTTTAGAGACTTCATGCTATTTACAGTATTCAACAGTGGCTTGTAGAGAATACCCTCTCGGAGATGAGGGAGCTTAGCACGAGAACCCAGTTTCTAGCTATGACATAAGGAAGAGATCCTTCATGGGGTTGAGATTTATGGTCCCACAAGGAACCACTCTAAAATTCCATGAAGAACTACCTGAAATATTCTATGTGAAAAGATCCTTGGGATACTATTTTGGTCTACACCTAACGATCCTATGTGGCTCATCCCCAAGATATCATGTTTGGGTCAACACCGAGCACTCCTGTGTGGGTCAATACCGAGCGATCTTGTGTGGATCACCACCTAGAGATCATATGTGGGTCTGATGATGAATAGAAATACTTCATGGTTCTACCTATTAACAGTGTAATAAGATTATGTAGTTTCATCTAATCTTCTCAAGTACATTACCTATGTTATACTTTGTGTGAGCTATGTTTGTACCTTGTTGTATTTTTCTTCACAGTATTAACTCAGTGGCATTCTTCTGTGTGGCGTACCTGTGTGGTACATGCCTTCAAGGAATTCCTTTTTTGTTGAATACTTGAACATTGGGCTTTCCAGTTGGAATTTTTGTTTCCTCATGATTGATATGGGTTTACATGATAACATAGGGGTATGAATGGGCATATAACTTAGTAGAGATGTAAGTTGATTTCTAGTTGGGTGCTTTATCCTTGGTGGATTTGGTGAGTCCATGTGGGTGTCGATGCCCCAGCTAAGTATATTTATACTCACCCCTTCATGGGAAATGCCTCCACCTCGTTTTTCTTGGTGCTTACAATGGACAATGCTAATTGTGGATGAGGGTACGAGGACTGAAGGTAGCTCGAAGGTAGACTATAGTCAAGGCATAAACCAGAGATGAATTTTTGAGAGTTTTACCTAGACATTACATAGGATCCTTGGCATGTGATCTTAGGATCTCTTCAAGTGTACTTGTACTTTTAGGTACTTGTAATTTCTAGTTGGGCATGCATTCTGGCCCCTTTTACTTACATTACTCACTTTTTTTATTATTCAGTTTACTTGGGGTTGAATCTTGTTGGGTGCTTGGTTGTGTTTTCTTATTGGTTATGAAGTTAATGCAATACAGGTTTTAGGGAAAACACTTTCGGTGCTAGTCACTAGCCCCTAGAATATGGAAGGCGAGCATTGGGTAGACACAACACGTTCCCCGGTGGATGGGTCGGGAAAAATTGGTATCATAGGAGTCAGTTATGGTGTAAAACATTATATTGTGATATATTTAACGAAAATAGTGTTACGTGTAGTTAGTGTGGTTGTCAGTTTAGGGAATCCTGTGTTCGTGTGGTAGCAGACATATCCAGAAACAAGGATCCTGAATTCTAATTTCTGACTTAGTGCATGAAAAAATAATTGTGTGTGTTTTAAAATGGTTTTCATTGTGATCTGATGAGTTAGCTCACAAGGTATAAATTTTTTATCGTGGCACAACTTTTTCCTTTCTAGATGCCTCCACACAAATAGAAAACTATTGTTCTGAGAGTTGTACTTAGTGATAGCCCACCAAGGTATGATGCCATGGTGCAATTCCCTCTTCCAGTAGAGGCCCCAATGGAGGCACCATCAGTACCATTACCCATTTATAGACTTATTCCACCAGCCCCAATAGTAGACAATGAACACCAATTTAGTGCATTGCATGAATTCCAGCACTAGTTTCCACCTAGGTTTAGGGGAGAGATGAGCCCATAGGCATTTAAGGATACGTTGGAGGCCCTTGTGAGAGTATTCCGACTGGTATTGACATCATCTGATCTCATGGTGATACTTTCCACTAGTCTACTATATGTAGCAGCATGTAGATGGTGGAAAATGATGCTACATGCCAACGATGGGGTAACACTTAAATGGGATGACTATGAGAGCCTATTTCGTTCAGAGTTTTTCCCAGCGACCCTTTGTGCAGTGCACAAACATGACCTACTTCATATTTAGCATGGCAGCATGATTGTGGCTCAGTACTCAACGAGGTTCACTGACCTCTCACGCAACTACACAGATATGGTGTGAGACATATTATTTAGGGCTCATACATTCAATCAGGGAATCAAACCGGAGATCAAGGGTTCGATGATCTCACATAGATTCCCGACATAGGCTGGGGTGTTAGAGAGCGCCCTTTTAGTAGATATATTCCTTTCTAAGAAGTAACTAGCAGTGAGAGCGACTATCAGTCATAACGTAGCTGATTATTATGCAGCAGGTAGTAGAAAGATGTCATAGAGGACGAGTAAGATGATACTAATATGTGGACGACCATATGATTAAGGGTCAGTTGTTTGGGCTAACTATGGCTGAGCCAGTCATCCCATGAGTGGTTAGTGTTACACATGTGGCGGGAAGGGTCCCAGGGCTCGTGTCTATCCAACCCATTATATGGACGATCAGTAGATGGTCAAAGGACCTCCCAGGCAGAGATATAGATTATACAAAGGAGGTCTGTAGGGAGTAGTCAGACATGGCAGAGGAGCTAGTCGTGTAACTGGTGGTGGGTGATGATTCGAGATGTTACTTCCACCACCACCAGGAGGTCTACTCCGACCGTATAGAGCAGGTGGATATGGGAGATCCCAGCTCCAGACAGCTGAGGCCTACGATAACAGCACACTGGAGATGATATGTGGTGAAATATGTGTCTATTCCCCCATATCTGTAGTACTTATAGAAATAGGATCTAGTAATTTAGTTTTTTCCACAGCCCTCATTCGGAGTTTGGAGATTCCGATAGAGCCGTTGGTTCGGTATTTACTACTAGAGACTCTTACGGGGGTAGATTTGGTGATTAAACACTACTTCCGGTAGTGTGAGCATACTCTAGGAGGTGAGAGCATTAATTGGGATCTCTATGTAGTATCGTCGAGGCCTAACGACAAAATCTTGGGTATGGAACAGTTATCTACAGTCGATGCTTAGATTGACCGTATTAGGAACAAAGGGTGGTTTTCCGGTATAGATGGGACTAGGTTTACCTTCACCAGCAGGAAGGGAGCCATTGGCGCACATGATGGACTTTCATGGAGGAGGTTGAATCCGATCAATCATTAGTTGGGTAGCCTTACCCTTGGAACGATTGATGTGGAGATTTCGAGTTATCCTGTATTGGTGGACTAGTACATGAATGTCTTCCCTGATTTTGGTTCGGGTCTACATCCTCGCATAGAGGAAGAATTTTTCATTGACCAGGATTCTGGAATGATAGGGATATATACACTAGCGTATCAGATGTCTCTTCGCGGAGCTTCATGAGTTACAGGTACAACTGAAGGATATAAAATGGAGTGGGTTCTTCCTACCTAGTTTTTCTCTTTGGGCAACCTCTATTTTGTTCCCCATGGTGGAGGATGGAAAATTGATACTTTTTCACGACTATCGGTGCCTAAACCAGGTGATTGGGAAGAACAAGTACCATCTCCCGAGGATTGATGACCTCATTGATTAGCTGAAGGGAGAACAATGGTTTTCAAAGATAGACCTCAGATCAGACTATCACTAGCTTAGAGTATGATATGATGATGTGTAGAAAACCGCTTTCATATGTCGGTACAACCATTACATGTTCATGGTTATGTCATTCGGAGTAACCAATGCTCTAAAAGTGTTCCTGGGACACATGAAAAGGATCTTGTTTCCATACCTTGATCACTTTGTAGTATTCTTCATCGATAACATTCTGTTCTACTTGGATACTGATGAGTATCCTGCCTATCATTTTCAGTTAGTATTTGACACACTCTGAGAGCACCATATATATGTAAATATCTATAAGTTCCAGTTATGGATCCAGGAGATTAACTTTCTGGGTCATGTTCTCTTGGAGGATTGAGTTGTAGTGGATACAATGAAGATTGAGGTGGTTATTTCTTGGGAGCCACCCAGGAGTGTAATGGAGATACAGAGTTTCTCGATTATGGCTGGATAATACCATAGATTTCTGCTAAACATCTCTAGAGTTAAAACACATCTATCACTATTGAAAAAGAAGGGTAAACCCATCGTGTGGTCTAAGTGATGCCAGTAGAGTTTTCAGGAGCTGAGGCTTAGGCATACTACTTCCCCCATATAGAGGCTTCTTGAGGAGGGCATATGGGACATAATATACCGTAATGATTCTAGTAATCAGATTTGGTGTGACCTGATGCAGGTGTGAGTCGTGATCTCATATCATTGTGAATATATGAGAAAAAATAAGGTATACTACGCTACCCATGACCTAGAGTTAGAAAAAGTGGTCTCGGCCTTGAATATTTTGTGAAATTACATGATGGGAGATTGTTTTATAGTGTACTATGATCACAAGAGTCTTAGGTATATGTCCTCTCGGAAGGACCTGAAACTGAGACATTGACGTTTGCTTGAGTTTTCCCGGGACTATGAATTTTTCATAGTCTATACTCTTGGGAAGGGGGACATTGTAGCTTATGAACTCATCAGGAGGTTAGGAATACAGATTCAAGGTGAGGCGATGGAGCAGTTCACTACTTTGCAGATATCCATTATGGATCGGGATGTAGACGCTTTTTTCAGTCTCTTACGGTCACTCCTACACTTATTCAGTGAGTCAAGGAGGTGCAGCGTGGGGACATTGACTACGAGAATCAATGTGATCAGATATCAATAGAACATGAATCTGGTGGATATTTAAAAGGAGGGGAGAGTGTCCTCATCTTTATAGGACGTACCATGGTACAAGTGTTACATCGGAAGGATGTGATGAGGGAGTTCCACACATCCACACTAGCAGTACATCCAATAGTGGTGATTTTGTACTAAGATCACCGACGACCACACTTGTGACTCTGAATGTATAAATTATTTACAGAGATTGTCTCTAGGTACCTCACTTGTCAGTATGTGAAGGTAGAGAATCAGGTACCCGCAGGCTTGGTTTATCCATTAGAGGTCCAAAGTGGAAGGGGAATGGGATATACATGGACTTCGTGATAATAAATCCACGTACATCCATAGGACCTGACTCTATCTGGGTGATCATCGACCGACTAACCATGTTGACCGACTTTCTACTGATCCCAGAGCAAGGTTCAGTAGATATATTGGGGTGCCCTTATGGGCAGAAGATTGTGTGTAAACATGGAGTAACCTAGACGAGTGTCTTCGATCGTGATACATGTTTTACTTCCCAGCTATGGAAGGGGTTTCATGAGTCTTTCAAGACACAACTCCGTTTGAGAACCACCTTCCATCCTTAGATGGATGGTCAGACTAACCAGACCATTCAGACCCTTGAGGACATGCTGCATGCTTGCGTCCTGGACTTCGGTCAGAGATGGTAGGATCACTAAACTTTGTTGGAGTTTTCATATAATAACAGTGATCACTCTACCATTGGGATGGAACCTTTTGAGGTATTGAACGGGTGACCTTTACTGTCACCTTTATGATGGAATGATCGAGGGGATTCCACACTCGTTGGACCAAAGATGGTATCTGATTCCATTGAGAAAGTGCAGATCATCTAGGAGCGGAGGAATACTGCACAATGCAGGTAGATGTCGTATGCCTATAAGAGATGGAGACCTCTGTAGTTGCAGTATGTCGACCACGTTATTTTATAGGTATCACCTTGACAATTTTTGTGGATATTTTATCGAGGTATAAATTATCACCATTGTTCATTAGACCTTTTCAGGTCCTCGGCAGTGTTGGCCAGGTGGTATACCGCTTCTCTCATCCTCCTTAGTTACACTGGGTGCACGATTTCTTCCACATATCCCAACAGAGGAGATACATGCAAGATTATTCCAATATCATCAACCATGGCGCACGTTACATTGATGATGAGTGCCATTTTCGGAGGTTCTAGTTGAGATTGGGGATCAATAGGAGCAGGTCCTTCGGGGTCAGTCGATACCTCTAGTGCATGTTCGTTGGAAGTACAGAAACCTCCAGGAGTGCACATGGGAGCGGAAGGCTCAAATTCATGCTCAGTACCGCCAATTTTTTTCATAGTTTTGTGATATGGGTTTCAGGGATGCAAAGCCTTGAGGTGGGGAGAATGTAAAGACCTAGAATTTAAATATAATTTTTTTAATTAAATGGGAATTTTACGAGTATGTGAAAACTAATTACATATGATTATGATGCACGGTGTGCCCGGAATGAATTTATGAACACTTTTTCGAGTAAACTCAGAAAAAGTACAATCATATTTTTGTAACTATTTAACTAGGGAATATATTTGATATCTGAGGGCACTGTTTAACATGTGGTGCCGATATTATTTTAAGGGGACCTTCACCTAGACCGCAGTTGGTAGATGGTGTAATATTGAATTTAGAATGTATGTGAATGTATAAAATAAAATAAAATTGTGTAACATTTTATTTTATTTGGGACTCCCATGTGAATGATGGGAGGTGGGGACCACCAGAAATAGACCTCACATGTGAGGTTAAAGAGGTCGGATCCACCAGGATTGACCTTCCTTTTGGGTTATGGTTGTGGGGAACACCAGAGACCTTAAATCCAATGAACCCATTTGAACTCCCTCTTAAAGGGGAGAAACCTCTTCTTCCCTCCCACATAATTATCCTAACTATCCCCTTTAAAATATTTAGCCAATCAATCAATCAATTAATTATGCTATTATAAAATTATGTCAATAAACATAATATATAACATGTTCTATTATGAGGGATACCTTTCATTTTGGTGGAATTTGGGTGAGATGAACTATTGGGGGAATGCCCTCCAACAAAGAACGCCAACGAGGAAAATCTTCAATGATGAACAAACTAATGATTTGGGAAATACCAATATCATTGATGTCATTCTATCCTCAATGACATCATATCCTTCCCCATGGAATCCTTCAACAATCCATTGAGGTAGGGAATTTTTTTATAAGGGATTATCACACGCCATGTTCTTCCCTTCAAAATTAAGAATGTGGATCAACACTAATAAACTAGTTGATCTCCACATGTTTTCTATTGTGGTATTGGGAATAGTGATTGACAAAGGTTGTGGGGATTAATGTTTTTAAATATCTTTCATACATGTTCTTAATTCATATTTGTGAACTAGTTGCTACTACCTTCACCCCGTTCCCTCACATCGTCTTTGAATTCGCCATCCTATAGCCCCTCCGCACATCCCTCAGGCCTGTCATGCCGTCCGTGACCCCACCACATGACCCCGTTACCATAACCACTTTGCGGCCTCACTTTCTGGATGCCCTGCACTGCCATGAGGCATAAACGCCCGCGCCACCCCGCGCCACCTTGTGGCCTCACATTGTGTGGCACCGCACCCTACCTTAGGGCCTTGCCGCAATGGCCTCGCCATGCCCTTCATGGTGCCACCTCCACATGGCTCCGCCATGCCCCTTGTGTCTCCACTACGCCACCCCCATGGCTCCGTCATCCATGGCCCCGCCGCGCTTCCCTACGGCTTCACCACCCCCACGACCCCTGCGCTGCCTTGGCCGGGCCACCAAGCCAGACCCAATGGGTCGGACCGGTTCGACCCATAATAGGATGGCCTAGGTCGGGTCAGCCCTAGTCGGACTGGACCTAAGCCCACTTTGAACCATTACACACATTTGACCATAACATTGGAACCAAACATCCTTTTGAAAAACTATCAGCAGTGACAGAAACATTGGAGCGAGATGGATCTGTTGGTATTCCACAATGGTGTTTAGGATAATGTTGGGGAAATTTTGGGTTGGATCGAGCACGAATCCAACCACAACCTTGGGACAAAAAATCTAATTGATAGAAAACATCAATGTTATTATATGTGTTCAATATTGAAGTTGTTTTGTCAAATATTTTTTTGAAGTATTTTTATCCATTTTATATTCATATATAAAAGGATATACACTTATGGGAATTATTTTGAAAGATTTAATCTAATTAATATATATATATATATATATTCAAGGATTTAAACAATTGTATAAAGAAATTTGGTTCTGCATTCATTCATCTTTAATATTGTTCAAGTCTTTCTTTTGTTTGGATATGTTTTTCAATGCCATTATGCTTTTTGGTATCCATTCTTATATTTTTTATATTTAATATTTTATCCATATAATTTACTTCTATTGGTGAAATATGTATTTCATTTCTCTATTAACATTATTACCCCACACAAACTCTTCCATTTCAACCATCTACCCTTAATTGGTATATCTATCCATATACTACCATTAATTGGTGAATAATATATTTACTATGGCTTTGAATAAATAGTGTTCCACTATATTTGATATGAAGAATTATTGTGGAAGTATAACATAATAATATACCATTACTTTATATTGTTTTTAAAATTGTGAGATTTTTATGAAAAGAAATTTCATTTATTGATTTGGGATCAATTTAGAATCATTATAGTTTTTATTCTAAGTTAGATATATAATGATTATCTAGGAATGAAAACAATGTATTGTTTAACCAGTCAACTTATTTATATGGATGGTTTAAGATCATGTTATCCCTTTCAACGATATAGGAGGATGTTTTGGAGTTCTATATGTTTTTATTCTTATACGTATGATTCTATAAATATTTATTATAACTTATTTACTCATTATCCCATTTAATAATGAATTTGGAATAAATAAGTAAATGTTGGGGAATGAAATTATATAACCCCTATATGCATTGGTAGGTCCCATAAAGAAATCATGTTTAGGAATTTTTTTTGTATTTATGTCCAATTCTAAATGATATATTGATCCCAGTGTTAATGACATGATTGATGTCTTGTTTGGTGCCTTTATAGTAAGATTATGATGTCCATAATTTTACTTCATTAAATATGAAATTTTATCCCTTTCCTAATATTTATTTTAATTTATATCCATGTATATTTTATTCTCCTAGTATCAGTTGCTTATGGGATTTTGAGGATTACCACTTCAGATAATAATATTTATAAAGAATTTATTTTATTATAGCCTCATCAGTATATTTATCAATACTAAAAAATTTACACCACCCATTCAAATATTCCCCCTTCCATAGGTTATAATTAAAATATTTACCCATGATATTGATAGAAAAGTAAAATTTTGTGGGGATATATTGGATATATTAAATACTTCTTATGGATTTAGTAATTTATTATACAGTGGGAAAATTATTTTAGTTTATAATGAAAAAGTCATTAATTTTTTAAGATGTTTTAAAATTATATATTTTCATTACCGATAATGTTTTTAGGTTTATATAAAACATAATATTATATTAAATACCAGTAGTTTTTGGATAATTATTTTTGGGTATTTAATGTTGGTAATTATACTAGTATGTATTGTATGTGTTTATGGTTCCTGATCCTTGAGTGTGGGTAATTTGAATCACTTATACCCTATAAGGCACAAACTAAATATTATCTTTATAAATGGGTAATTGGATCATACATATTGATGGTGAGACAATTATAGCATATCTATATCTATTGTATTTTCATCTATAAATTATTTTCAATTGGTAATGACCCCTTTGGGACTTGTTACAATCCGTGTAATTTTATTGTTGGTAAAACCCTCAAAATACGTACATGAATAATGACATGTTATTAGTCCCTCGTAAGGGTCGATTAGACACTTGACTAATGTGTTTTATAGTGGGGTATAGTTTTCCCCTTTAATACTGAAAAATATAGATATAATTGAGCTTAAAAGTGTGATAGAGTTTATGAATTTTTTTCTTCAATTGATCATTTATTCCATGTTATATATATTTCTAGAAAATATTGGGGATTACATAGGATGAATGTTTAAATTATACTTGTTATGTTAAATCTCTATATGGACTTATACATTTTTTATAATTTTATCCTTCTATTATTTTTATTTATTTTCATGTGGCACTAAATTAATATTTATACTCACACTTTCATGGGATTCATGACCACATGTGTTGTGTTTGTGTAGGAAATGAAAAAAAATTTAGTCATAGTTATACAATAAGCTGAGCTATTTTAGATTTGATTTTTTAATGAATCTATGTGATTTATGGTGTTTGTTGTATGGGGTCCACATGATGTATTTATCATAATTTGATATTTAATTTTCCCTTAAATGTGTTTTTTCATAGTAATGAGATATCATGTTTTATACATTTACTTATTTAGATATTTTCCATGTATTTAATATTTTGGGATATTATTTTAATATCAAAATAATTTCATACATTATTGTATTTAGATATATATATATATATGGGAATTATAATATTTATACATTTACATTGTGGTGTATGGGTTTTTAATAGTTTATAGACTAAGTCACATCATATGTGGGATATTCCACATTTATGCTTTTTTAAATTCACTAATATGATAAGAAGTGGGCATATGGTTGCACACACAGCATAATAATGGACCTAGATGTTTCATAGTGGTGCATGTTATAAATATTGGTATTATAGAATATTGAGTATTAATAATGTTCCCACTATTTGATGGATAAGACTCAGATAAAAAAGGTAATGGTGTTGGGGGGGTCTTGATATAGTCTGGAAGACTACGAAACCTAGTTATATTGGTAAGAAATTGAAATAACCCATCACCCAGAATCTTTAAACTAGGTAGTAAACATTGATTTCTAAGAAATCAGTTGTGGGATTTTGTTGTACATTTCACTAATAAAATGATATCTTAGTGGGTTATATCAGTCAGCATTTCAGAATATGCATCAGTTATCAAAGGTTCAACCTATCTAATACAGGTTTCCACCCCATATGTAGAACAATAATATTTGGATATGCAATTTTGTTACATCCATTATTATTACTCATCCACTAGTTTCTAAAAATTAAACAGTTGGTACTTAATTTCCATTTCCAGAAAGAATGGTGGTCCTCCCAAAAGTCTGGTAAATGGTTGATATAGAATGGTATATTATAAAGAATACCTATCTAAAAAATATAAGGTAGTGCATAAAGATAATGAAGATAAATTTTATAGTTTGAGAACAATTATTTGTTTATTATACAACCTACATCTACGTTTCATGTATACACATGTGTTTTGGTAGTAGAGATTTGAAAAAATTGGTTTCTCATGTTTTCGAAATGCCTATAAAACCTACCATATAGATGGTGGTTTTTTTGATACATAGTTTTTACTATATAGAAGAATTCTATTGGGTTTTCACCACATATACTCATGATGTGGATACCCTAACCAATGTATATTTTAGATTTCTATTTAGGGAGTAGTGTTGCACATTCATTTTTGAAACGATAAATTTTTAGGAAAATACATTATTTTGGATAGATTAAATAACATTATACACACACACACTATGAGGCTCAATGACCTTATAAGTCATTATAAAGGGAATATTAATTATATGTATGATTATTCTCATAATATTTAGTTAGTTCTAATGCATAAATTTTAACCAAGGGCTCTACTCATATGCATCCCCCAGTTGTAGGAGAAATAGAGCCTGAATTTTATTTTCATAGTATTGATGGATAATTTCATCCACAGATAAGTGTAAGGTCCTAAAAAATATAATTTTTTGGAATATAATATGATCACACTAGCATATGTGGCTATATTTTTATTTCATGTCTCAGTGGTAAGAAACCAATGGATCCTTGGCTGGTTGATCACAACCAAGGAATAGATGTTGTTCCACATTTAATGAATTTGAAAATTAGGATCATTTTTTACACCCACGAGTAGTGGTAGATGATATCTATGGTGAAAAATGTAATTATCATCTACAAAGGTATCATATAGATCGTTTAACTACACAAATTAGAAATGGTGTCCATAATAATGGTTTATATGATAGAGTAGAATCTAAAGGTGGTGGCACTGTAATACACTCCTATCGCCACCAACTCTTTATAGATTATGTCAGGATTAATGAAATTAATGCCATTTAAGAAAAATGAATTATGAAATGCAAGTAGTTAGGTGGGTATTACATGATATGATTTGGGATAATATTTTTATTTTCTCTAACTTAGTTTAAAAAGTCGTCAAAACTGGTGGATTTCATTTATTTTATGCATTATATTTTTCTAATGAGATATATATCGAGGTAGGGTTTCCAAAAAAAACCAATAAATCTATAGACACAAAGTAGTAGAGATCATTCCCACTTTTATATCGGTTGTTACTGTGAGTTTATTATTTGAAGAACATATTTTTAATAAGACCTATTAGTAAAATAGATGAGATATTATGAATCATAATTCATAATCAAATTAATATCTTTTGTAAATGCTTATGTAAGTTCTTATTATATAAGTGTAATATTTTATCAAGAATACGTATCAGGATTCACCATTGGCTATGAAATACTACACATATAAAGGATTTGGATGTACAACCTTTATGATGATTCCACTCCTTTATAATCATATTAAGAAACATAAAAAAATGATATTGTTGTTTCTAGGGAGAGGATAGTGAATAATGATAGGATGCATGAGAATATTTTTTTCAATCGAATTATAATGGTTTCATCCTCATTTAGAGAATAATTTGATATCATCCAGAAATATTGAAAAATATAGGGTTTGTTAAATACATTCATGATTTCCCTAGTTGAGCTTAGGGAACATATGGAGTATATAGAGAATGTTTTAAATAAAGGATTCATTGGAAACAATTTTTCCCCTTGGGTAGTTCCATTTTTTTATTCTATGAAAGATGATTTGAAAATAAGAATATATAATTAATATCATCTCATGATTTTGTTGAATTTCATGATAATTTAACCTCTCTTCGGGATTGAGGATATCATTATTCAACTAAAAGGATCAAGAAGGATTTTAATTATTTATCTCTTGTCCAAATATATCCAACATTGGTCAAGGGTGGATGATTTTATGATGATGAATTGAAGGTTGTGTTATAACCATTAGGAGTTAATATTTTTACAATGAAATTTGAAATTAACACAGAATTATTCAAGGGGAACATAAACTAGATTCCACTATAATAAATGGACTAGTTCATGGTGGGTTTCATTGCAAATATCATTATTCAATATTGAATAGAGATGGATTACACCAATAATTTATATATTATGCCAGACTTACCCAATGTGAATAAATATTACAGAAATGTATCAAATTGTATGTTTTAGATTCTAGATGATATGTTTAGTGATCATATCATTATAGATCATTGTTTGTTATTGATTTAATGATTATTGATCTAGTAATGTTATGAAATCCACCCAAGATAGTTTTGAAGGATTCTAATTTTCTTTGTATAGAGATATACTAATATGGGATCATGGAAATATTCTCTTAATGAAGTCACCTTCTATAAAGGGTCGTCAATTTGAATAGTTTGATAAATTCAATGTATTTGTTTAAGTGACAAATAGAATATTGAAATGACCCTTAGTGTTGGGGTTTTAGCGTAAATATAGGAGTTTTTTAGTTTAATTCATCTTTATGTGGTCTAAAATTCATTTTGATGCATAGGAGATATGTGAATTACTACTGTACATAGATTCAATGGCCACATTAAATGAACTATTCAACTTAAGGAAAATATATTTAGGTCATTTTTTTAATAAATATGTTCTTATATTATCTTCCATTTCAATTTTCTCTACTTATACAAATGAATCATCAATTATTACTTTTGATTGTCGGAACCCAAATATACGAATAGGTAATGGACAATGTTCTTCTAGGAATAAAATTTTGACATAGGTTATTCCATAGTGAAGTGAAATGTTAAAGTCGATTATTAGTATAAAATCCCATGAAAAATTGGTATAGAATGTTTATATGAAATTAGAATTATTTTGGTTATACATTCTATATAAAAGATATTGTTTATACTATGGATCATCACTATTTGGGGTAAATCATGACATAACTATGATGTAACTAGATCTTAAGGTTCAGTTCCAGTGACTATAAATATTTTTTTGTTATTGTGTACATTGTGAAGAGTGATTCCCTTTTTTAGGTGAAGGATAAGAACCATGTTATTATAGGACTGAGTTATTCATTTTGGGTTCCAATGTTGATGTTGGGTATTTTATTGATCTCATTAAAAATTATAGACTATCCTTTTGTGAAGGGTATAGAGATGGTATAGTTTATCTTTTATCATCTGACCATGATTGATATATTTCTTCCAGTTTAAGAGTAAATTTAGGAAATTTTTATAAACATATAAACATTTTTTAGTGTGATATATAAGGGATTACCCTTGAAAATTTCATTGACCATGATTCTCATTTCATTTCCATGTTGTGTATGATATTATATGGGGATTTTAGAATCGAGATATGATTTATTATAGAAATAAAACTAATGATAGATTGAAATAATTAATAGACCATCTAGGACCTTGAGGAGAGGAGGTGACGTTACATGATAGATATTGGTAGGATTTGGTGAGAACACAAAAAATTATTAGAGTTCTCTTGGACTAATTTATAATACTATAATTATAGAATAAATCCATTCAATTAATTATTTAAGAGACTATAAGCGTATCAACATGACAATAAGAATATGGATGAGTAACCAATTAAAAGGCCCAAGATGGTATAGTTAATTATATAGAATGTAAGGTGATATCTAAGAAGATGAGAATATATTAGACTCATCCAATGTCATTTACAAATAGAAGAAAAATGAAATTGGATTTTTCAGAGGGGCACCATGACTTATCAATTTTCCTAATATTGAATAGATTAGGGATCATTGTATGGGGTAGCTATCTACACATATGATTTATTTGACCTTTTTATTAATTTAATATGGATTGTAAGGTTTCTTATCACCTTGTATTTCATTGATATATATAATGTGTACACGATATTTTAGACGTCACATCTAAAGAGGTATTTAAAATGTTGTGGTTCTAATCATTTGTTATTATTATGGATCAGAAAAAAACTCAATGTGTTTATTATTTCCATTTATGTGATCTTCATATTTCTAGATGAAATATTGATTATAACATATAAAGTATCCTCGAAAATATCTTATTAGATGTTATGACATCATAGAATTAGGCTATATGAACCAAAAAGTCACATTAAAGGAAGTGGAGGAGACACAACATTAATGAAAATGATAAAGGAAGAAACATAAGGTTTGTTTAATTTAACCTAAAAATATTGTATTTCTTAAGAGTTACCCCTTACTAAAGGAAATCACCAGCTACTAGGTGGAGGAGAAAAAAACATTCGGATACTATTGGGAAGTGGTACCCTCAAGAAATTCATTCTTTTAGGTGGCCACTAAAGGATAACTAAGAAATCATTTGTAGTAGACTAAGAGAACCATAATCGAGAAACCACACTGGTTAATTAGATTTTTCTATCAACTATATAGTGGCCTCATGTATATATTTATGAGACTACCATTTTTGATAGTAAATGATAATTGAACTTGTAATTATTCAAAATGATAACAAATATAAGATTCTAGAGTATTACCAAATGTAGTGGAACATATACATAGTGTAATTTAATGGACTTCAAAATCTATTGTTGCTCTATTTCTCATCCAATATTTAATTGTAGCTTCACCAATTAGTCAATTTCTCTCTATTTTTCTCTCATTTTTAAACAATATTTTTCTTTTTAAGAGTGTAAAAAATATTAGTTTCCAATGACCCTCTTCTATAGTTATTATTATTTCCTATATTTTATCATATTCATTCTGATAATTGATTCTAAACTACAATATAATTTTTGTAAAGAATGATTTTATTTTTTTGTTCATATAAAATTTATTCTCACAACCAATAAATTGTGGGTCATTTGTTATAAATCCATTATTTTATTAGGAAATAGACTATTATTTTTAGGTTTAAATCATTCCCATAAATGATTTAGATTCTACTGTATTGATTCATTATTGTTATAACCTAATAACGAATGAAATATTTTTATATCATTGATGAAATTTAAGAAAATGGACTAATACATTTAGTCCTTAAGGGTTTATAGTTATAGAAATGGTTTCCCTATTAGTGAATATGATAGAAAACCTTACCAAATATTTCAACTCATATAATTTCAAAAAAAATATTTATTTATCACATTAAAAATTTAATTTAATCAATTATTTTATCCTACAAATTTGATCAATAAAATTATCCTTGAATCTAGCTTCATTTTATATTAATGCTTATGTTATGTTATTTAATTTAATTCTGGTAATTAATACTTTGATTCATTTATTTCATCAAATGATTTTTTATTAATTAATTTATTATTTTTTTTGTAAATGTGAATTATTTGATTAAATTTGATAATGTGATACACCATATGCCTTATTTCTATTTTATTATTATATGACACTTATTAACCATCCAAGGTGTATTGAGTTAATTAATTTTTTTCAAAATAATTATTTAGTAATCTGTTTTCAAAAAAATTTCTTAGTTTTTTATATGAGGATATTTTTTATGAGAAATATTCTTTTAAGGAACTCATTACACCCAAGTGGGAATGTACATGATATATTATCTATCTTTTGCAAATATTTTTTTTATTGGATAAAATACATTTCTAATTTCAATATATTTTTTTCAAATATTTTTGTTATGATTTTAAATCATCTAATTACTATAAAAACTAAAATTGAACATAATTAGAGAACATATGATATTATTTTTATTGATTTATATAGTTTATATATTAATTCATTATATTGTGATTAAGATCAGAATGAAATAAATTAATTTTTAACTAGAAATATGGCTCATGATAATGTAATATTTGATAATTTACATATTAGAAAGTGATAAAAATTTCAAAGATACCGATTTAGATATATTTATAAAATATATTTAATGTTTATTATTTTATAGATGAAATTAGATTACTGAATTTTTTAATTGATTTATTAATATTAGTAATGGATGAAAATACCATTTTGATTCTATTTATATAGAACATATAGTCATGATAATTCTTCTAGTTCACCATGTAATTGTCAAAGTAAATTCACAACAATCCAAAAATTTCAAGATGGTGTGAAAATATATGTTTATGTATATATTGATTAAAAAATAAAATATGAGATTATATTGACAATAAAATCTACAAAAGGAGAAAATGAGTTTATTGAAACTTAATATCCTATCGATTAATATATTATAAATAACGAATCTTGAAAAGGAGAATATGAAGCTCATCATGTATCCAATAGTTTATCAATGTATATTGTTATGAATAGAGCTAAAAAATCCTTAAAAAATGAGAATAATGACATGTATGTTTCATTAATCAGTTTAAAAAATATGAAAAACAATAATCTAGATGTTACATTAAATAAAAAATTATAAAATTATTAAAAAAATAAGAATTCGCTAATGGTATCAACATACTATGATGATTAAGATTCTATTTTAATGTATGAATCATATGGTGAAGTTTACAACTACTTAATTTCCAATTTCAAGGTATGTGATGGAAACAATTTTATATGGTTTCATTCTTAAACCATTTTATAATGAAAATATTATTACACTTCGGAAAATCACTTTTTTTATGAATTTAAATTCAATATGTTTTTTAACCTCATTCAAAAATAAAATATCTCCAAAAAATTCATCCATGTTTGTTCAAAAGAGATATTATAATATCTATTAATTATTTTGTTATAAAATATAAAGAATAACAATATATTTATAATTTTTAACTTAAAATAATTTATCTCAAAAAATTTTTAATCATTTTATTCAGTTTGAATATTTTTTAAATACCAGTTTAGAATATCATCGAATTAATAAAATTAATAATTGGATTGGTTTTTGAAAATAATCACCATTTCCTATCTATTTAAAAATTAATTATCTTAAAATAATGTCTTAAATAAAATAAATTTCAAAAAAAATATTGTAATATTTTTCATTAATTCAATTATAAAATATCAATATATTTCATTTCAAAAATAATTCATATATATTCTCATTTATCTATTGTAAATACAAGTGAAAAAATAATTTGTAATTCCGAAATATATATCAACTAACTAAAGTGGACCTAACGTATTAGTACCAAATAAATTATTCTCATCTATACTGTTAATTGAAAAAAGGCCTCGAGAGAAAATATTTAGAATCAACATGATATATGGTCAGTAGGTTCTCAATCCACATGCATAGCGATCAATCTGAATGTTACCATCATAAGATATTTTATGGAGGACATGTCACATTAGAAAATTATTAAAATTATGAAATTTTTGTTAAAAGATTTTTTGGATTTAGAATAAATATTTTAGTTAATAATATTTTATTTTTTAAATATATAGACGAGTTTTTAGATAATTATTAGTTATTTCTGTGATACAGGTTTCAAAATAACATTTTTTTTTTAAATTCTAATTGAAATTATTAATTTACAACATCCTAATTTCCAATTATTTATAATAATTATTTAAAATATCTTACTAGAAGAAAATGTTATGTGTTAATGTGCTCAACACAATGAGTTTTGGAATCAACATCAGTTCAATGGATATCGAAATATTTATTATTTTATCAAGATAAAATGTAAATGACTCATATAATATATATTGAAATTATATTTTCAAGATTTATATGTTTTTATCCCTGCCAAAATAGAAAGAAAAAATATCCACTTTTGGGTCTAAAACTAATATTTCTCCTCTATATCAAAATAATGTGTCCAACATTAAATTTTTGGACCAACTAATGATTCTAGTATTTGATGAACAAATTGAACATGTGTAATTAAAAATGTTTTGAGTATTTTTATCTAGGTTTTCAACATATAATCTATGAATGAATCTAGTTCTATTTCTAACTAATTTTCAAGGAAGATAAAAAATTATAAAGGTTATAAATTTTTTTATGTCATAAAAGATCTTCGGTGGAAATTGAAAAAAAACTTGATGAGTTTTATTTTTCACATGGTTATCATTACTCTTTCCCCCTCCTTAAAAATATCGATTTGTTAATAAAATAAAATATGTGTATAGGACACATTTAAATTATTTTTAACATAAAAAATTCATTAGGATATAGTGTTTCAATATCATATAATTTGTCCAAAACTATTTATTAATTACACTGTCTTTGGAAAAATACTATACGATCTATAGAGGTTTAAATTTGATAAATTTTGTTTCATTAAAGGATTCACTAGTAAATGATTAATCACTAATAGTAATGATAATATTTTAATTTTTACCCTACATATAAAATATGATTAATTCAATGGAAATGGATCTAATTTAATAACTTCTGTGTCATTAATTTGAGGTTGTAGTCCCTAAAATAAGAATTGACATTAAATTCGATGAGAAAATTCCCAAATCACTTCAACATAGTGACCATGATGGTTAAAATCCTAGTTTCACCTTTATAAACAATTATATTCATATGTTAATGATGATTTTCATGATTCCCCATCTACTCTGTTATCCATGTCCAGGATTCAATCAAGAGATGATCCTCTTTGTAATATTATCAGTGAATTACAATCAAGAACTCATACTAATAATCTATTATTAAATGAGGATAAAAATTAATTTTTTCACAATCACAATGAGCCTAATTACAATTATCATGTTATTAATGATGAAAATTGTAAATTTACAAACAATAGAATATATAATAATTATAATGTTACAAAATTTATATACTCATGGAATAGATAGATAATCCTCATATTTGTACCAATTGGGTTCTTTAAAAAAATTATGAAAACAATTACATTTTTTAATGGATAGAGTAATGAATAATATATTGATTAATGCTTTTCACCCATTGAATTACTAAAATACATTAGAAATTTTTTTAAATTATATAATCATTTTAATTTCAATTTATATAGATATCATAAGAAAATTTCAATTTTTTTTTCTGAAATTCATTTGTGGACTAACCACCAAGTTTTAAAAATAGTAGTTTTCATATTTTTCTTCATTTTAAAAAAATTCAATAAGTTTTAAAAATTCCATATTTTATTTATATAAGAGGTTAAATAAATTTATTTTATCAAGTGATTACAGAATTTTACAAGTGTATTCAACCAATTTTTATCCAAAACAAAAAATGAATTATTTATTATTTATAATTATATAGATGATTTTTTTTCAACTCAAGTAATGAAAATAAATTTATTGAATTTGTATATTTAATATGTAATGAGTTTCAAATTATTTTTTTATGAACACAAATTCTTATGTGTCATTTATATTTCTTTAAAATGGTGGTAATTTATTAACAGATTACGATACATTACTTAATATGAAAAAATAATTTTCATGTATTATTGTTTGGAAATTATAGCTATAATTAGTTTGAATTTTATTCATACATTGGATGATTCTGATCAATCAGTTAGAAAAAAAATTAAATATTTATTATTAGAAGTATACAAGAACTTATATGACCAATGCAATTGACATGTTTAGTGTATTTCATTATGTTTATTTTCAATCAAATAAAAATTAATTGCATTTTAAAATCCCATGAAATAAATTATATAATTTTAAATGTAATAAATCCCTTATTTTAATTTTCCTAGGAAATCATTTTTTGAACATTTTTTAATTTCTATTGCTGATTTTGGAGAAATAAATCACGAATGGAAAATTACCAGTGTAAAATGTCATATAATATGTAAATATATACTCACAATTATTATTTAGATTAATATATATATATATATATATATATATCTTCATGTGAATTAGAATATGGACCCATTGGGATTTGGTGCACCCTGGTTATATGGATGAAGCATACTACATTGTTTTTAATTGCGACATAATATTAATTCCAGTTAAAATGTAACAATAATTTTTTGATCTATATTTATAAAAACCAATTAAAAACTATCTCATTAAAAAAGGACATGACCCACCATTTTCTAAAATATCTCATTCAAATAATTCTTCTATTTATAGAATTTATTTTCAAAATCCATCAAAATGTTGAAATCGTCACTATGACACATCTTATAAATCAATATAACTCAACCAAATGTAATTTGAGTATTATAATCTGGTGATATATACATCCTAATCATGAGAAACAATATATTTTTTACATATTTCTACAAAATTGTACTCCAAAATGGATTTCATTTGAATGAATTTATTTAAAAATATTTATTAATTTTAGAGAAGTTATGTGAGTATTAATGCCACACCTTGATACATTAGAATAAATATATATTAAATTTAATTAATTTTTTATTCTAGTTCTGTTTAATACAAAAAATGATTAATCAAACTATGATATACAAATTAAATATAATAATTTAAACAATAATGTCATAAGCTACCTATTAAAATTTATATTATGAATATGGATAACCACTTTTTTAAATTATTTGTACAATTTTTTAGATAAATAAAGTATATTTTTAAATAAAAACCCTGTTTTTTATTTGGTTATATGTTACAAAAACAATTATCCTCGTTTTATTTTACTTTTTTGAGAATTTAATATAACTAAATTCACCGACTATAAAAAAATTTAAAAAAATTACTACCAATTATAAAACCGACAATAAATCATTTAATTATAGTGGGTTTTTAAAAAATATCGAAAAATATAGATTTTTTAATGTATAGTTTACAATACTAATTATATAATATTATTTTATTCTCAATTCAAGAATTTATAGAATTTCATTTTTAGAAAATTATATAAAACATAAATTTCAGTATTTAAATTTATAATATTAAAATAACAAACCATATAATTTATTTAATACTTTGTTTTGGAATAAAATTGTATACACATATAAATATACTTTTTCTAGTAAACCTATTTTCGTCTCATTTTGGTGGCTTAATTTTAAATTAAATGCACCCATTTCTATCTATTGAATTTGATAACATGGATTACATATTTTAATTGATAACAAATAAATTTTTTTAATATGGTAAATATATTTTTTGTTAATTAGGAATAGTGATCATGTTAATGAATTTTCATGATGTTAAAAGATGTTTAACTGGTTAAAAATACGAGGTAAAAAATTTAAATCACACTAATATATGAATTAATCATATTTTATGGGTTTTACATAGAAAAATATATTTTAAATAGAAAAATAACGTAATTTATTATATACTTTTGAATTAGGTTACCTACACATCACTTTAGTGAGATATAGTTTTTAATTATATTTAAATTAATAAACTATATTCATTTCATAGAAACTGTGACGTGGTTGGATGATGTTATTTGGTGCATTATTTTCCTAATATAAAAAAATCATTTTTATTAATTATCAATTAAAATTTTATAAACAAATTTATTATATTATTTTAAGGTGAAATTATTGGTACAATTTAATTAGGTCAAAAAACTAGTTTTCTTTCAATTATTAATTACATTAAAACTAATTTCATCCTACTATAGAATATAAATGTAAGAAAATTTCATCCAAATTATTAATCATAATTTCTTAAAAAATTATATGAAATTTTTATTTTTTCTAATTTAATTATTTTTCCACTGTAAAACGTTCAATGATAATAATTAATGATAAAATTAGTTTAATGTTGATTATATAAATGATAAAGTTTAACATGTATCTCAAATTCTCTAAAATATTATTCAATTCATTTATCTCTATCCTATAACATCTTCCTTTTAAATTTGTTTGGAATTTTTTCAATTTTTCATTGACTTCATTCATTATAATATTTAAGTAATAGATAATGCCCAAAAGTCCACTTTCTATATTTTTAATTCCAATTATATTTTGTGATGAATATAATGAAAATTTTCTTTATTATAGAATCATTATTTTATATTTTAATGATATTTATTATTATTATTCAATAGTTGTAACTTTTTGTGATGAAATAATTACACTAAATCCTTAGTCAAAATTTACAAAAATGTTGTGAGAGTAGTAGAAAAACTATGTAAATGATTTAAAAACACAAAAAAAAATTTAGAATTTTATATTGTCCGATTAGTTTTTCGGATAAATATAACATATTACAGATGTTTTAATTGATTGTATTCATATTAAATTACTAAATTTTTTTTTTCAATGTCAAATTAAATAAATATTTTAAAAAATGACATTAATGACATTGTAAAATAATTAATAATTTATAAGGTGATGTAAAATTCAATAAAATAATTGTAGTATGGAAATGGATATCATGTAATAGATTAACCATGTTCCATTAATGGGTATCGTTTACTTTTAACATAACATTATTAAACATTAATTCATTTAAAACAATGATATTTGGGAAATTTTCAAAATTGTAAATGGGGTGTTAGAACAAATAGATAATGATAAACAATTAACCACTTATTGTATAGATTTTATTGGATAAATAATTTTACACTTACATATATCATATCCTTTAAATAATTTATATTTTATTATCTTGATTATAAAAATTTATATATATTAATTTATTACATTATTGTAATTCCAATAGTTCCCACCCTTAAATATAATATGAAATATATTATCCTCTCGTACTCAATTTTTTTTATAGGTTCGAAAAGACCTAAAATGATACCATTAAATATTACATAACAAGATCAATGTTCATAGATTCCTTCCAAAAGTAAATCCCTTCAAGCATTTAGGTGTAATCCATAATTGGTTTCTCAAATAATATTTATAACATTTAACATAGCATTTTCAATTTTATTACTTCTTCCACATCCTCAAAATTCAAGGTACACATTATATAATGAATAATTCTATATATTTAACATAATTAGTTGTTATTATGATGATGTAATAACTATTATTGACTTTCATTACATATTTTAAAACAAAAAAAAAACATTGCTTGTTTGTATGAATATAATACCATCTCCACCAAGGGGTGTAATTAATATTTCACCCCAAATTCAAAGGAATTATTATAAAAATGGGTTATATAAATATATTTCTTATTTATGATATTATTACTATAAAGGGATTTTTAATTTATCTTTCAGTCAATATGATTTTTTAAAAATATATTCAATGTTAATACATACATATAGCCTATCCTCCCCATGAATCATGTAATTTATTTTTTATATAATAATTTTATGTATGAATAAATATATAAATATATAATAAATATATATTATATTTTTCCCATGTGTAACATTTTGTAGATGGTCGAATTATTATTAATGTAATATTATAATATGTGTATAAGAAAAAAAACCTTGAATAATGAAGTAGTTATCATACATAAAAGATGAATTTTATAATGAATTTTTTTTAAAAGGGTATTGATATGTTATAATTGCATTATATATGAAGTTAATATAAGTTACTAACGTTATAGGGGTAAATAGATATCACAATAAATATTACAATAAAAAATGTTAAATATGATAACCCCAAATTTAATTCCAAATTCCCATTTAATCAAAACTGTACAATTATATAATTTAGAACATTCATAATGATTGTAGATGTGGAATTAGGGATAAACTCAAATAATATTTGAAATTTTATTGAAATATGATTCTGAAATACATAATCAAAAATATTATATAAATATATGATAATACCAACTATAAAATTAAGTTTTTGTTAATTGATTTAGATGATAAATTCCATTTTATATTTTAAAAGAAATTAAAATATAATTTCACATAGTGAAATAATACAACATGGTGACACTCAAGAGGATACATAATCCCATCCTATGGTAAATAAACTTATTCAAATAAGATTAGTATATCAATAGTTATATGTACATTCTTGTTATGGTTTTATAAAAAAATCATCACTTCTGTTTTCTATGGTCAAATACTCTTCCAAATATATAAGTTGGGGGGAAATAGTACTGGAAAACATAACCTATTATATAGTTTCTATAGGTATAAGACTAAATCAAGATGAGTCAATGTGTCAGGAATGCTCCAATTTATTCACTAGATAGATTCTATATTGATAAATAGAATATTACAACACATTTGACAAATACGAACATAAAAAATAGTGATTAAGTATGAAATGGTTATGATTATCAATGAATAATTCTTTAGTAGTTTAATTTTTTGAAGATATGTCTTGGAATGGGGATCCGAAAATTTATTCTTATATTAATGGTGAATAGAGTACCATAGTGTCTCAAAATATATTCATGTTTCTGTTGTTTTATATTTTTTTAAAACATCCATTATGTTCTCTTGATTTAGTATATGAATTGATATTATAATTTAGTGAATAAAACACATATTAAAAATAAAAAAATAATCATCTTGGAATACATGTTCATGATTAAAATCAATGAAATATATATACCCAAGATCCAATTATATATTGAATAATAATAATTATGGCATATGGAATCCTCATACTAAGATCTAATTATGGAATCCTCAGACATTCATTCATTGAATCGATGGCATGGTTTATGAATAATGACTACTAAATACACTTTTTGTTGTCTACATTTAATTATATAAACTATCAATTGGTGGAATTAAATTTTAAAGAAAAATATTAATCTTAGAATAATTTTGGTGGATCAATTATGATGGTATTATAAAAAATGGTAAAATAGAATAATTCAAGCAATATCCAGTGGTAGAGATGTCTAAATTGGGTCAATTGAACTAGTGGTGGATTTGATCAATGGTATATCTAATCTATATGTAGATATATCTATCTGTATGTCTGGTAATAGATTCATCTTTTATTATATCTAGATAGTGGTAGATCCAATAGGAGGAATATTTGATTGGCACTATAAATGGTGGGACGTCAATTTGTATTCCAAAATCAAAAGTTCATCTTTAGATATAATAATTTCTAACAATGGATATATTCGACTAATAGATGATGATTTGAACTAATAATGGATAACCTCTATGGTATCTCCATAAACATTAGATTATGTTGGAATATGTAATTTACTAGAATATCTAATATAACAAAATATAAAAAATCCCAACTAGTGCTTGATCCTCATAATTAGGATTATATCAATAAAAATCCTATTTTCTTCAAAAATTTATATAATGTCACAAAATAGTAATCTCATAGATACATAATACTTGTTATTTTTTACCATTCAAATAAGGAAGTACAAACAACCTCTCCCCCTTTTATGAAAAAAATCATTGAATTTTATAATCTATCAATAAAAATTATAGATATATACGGTTTAATTAGAGAAATAATGATAATCATAGCATTCTAAATTTCTATTTTGAAATATTATGTTGAAATTATGTAAAAAATAAAAACAAAAACATAAATTTTAAATTACATGAAAACAATAAATAATTTCATCCCCCAATTGGGATTACAAAAAATAAGTCAACAAATAGAAAATTTTAACAATGAATTCATGAATAATTAAATTTATTATTCATTAAAATACATTATCCATTAGAAAACATCTCAAATTTATATACAAAGGAAATCAAAGCATAACATATACTAGTCTAGGTGAAAATCACTCTCAACCATATTTGATATAGGATAAAATTGATATTTTCCATTTGAATAGATTGGTGGAATATATTTAGAGTCCGAGTGTGAAAATGTAAAAGTATGTAACTCATGGATCACCATAGTCCTAAGGTTCCCAATTTTTTCAATATGTGACATGTGAAAGGGTGGATTATGAGGAGGAATGGGTGCATTAAATGGTCCAGAATGAAGGAAAACATATGAATGGTCTTTGATGACACCACTTCAATCCCAAAGGCATATAAGAAAGATTAACCAGATTCAATGTATCCATGATGATATTCCAATAACTCACTATCACAGTGAAGAATTCATTATTCCCATCCAGAGATAGCTTGATCAAAGATTCAAATAGTTTGCGTTGGTATATTTGTTAATTATATTCGCTATTAACAATTGTAATAATTATGATCATAGTAATATATTTAAAATGTGTTTTTATATCATATTGGTTATAAAATTGAGAATGTTAGTATTTTAATTCATTATTAATAATTTCTATATCTCTTTTATAATTATTCATGCACTCCATAACAAATATATATTTCCAAAAATTGTCTTTTGTATTTTTTTAAGGGTCTTCATGTTGATATGTGGTCAGATCACCAATTATGTAATGATAATAATATATGAATATTGCTTTGACCATCTCAATATCACACTATTGTGTAGGAGGTGGGGTAGAGGATGTTAATGCAATAGTTGAGGGATATGATATGCAAAATCAGCAAAATACATGCCTATCTAGTAGAAAAGTTTGAACACTCACCTCCATGAGATACATTACATATTATATCTAGTTCACTGAACTTATATTCTGAATATCAACTATTATAATCTTCATTATCATCTTGGTATTAATATGAATGACAAATTGTTAAATTATATGACTCGTATTAGCTTCATTATGATAAGTAAATCATAGATCTGAGGTTATAATAACTCCAGGGAAATATAAATGAAAACTCTATTTTAAATATTCCAAATTATTTATTGAAACAGGATATAATGGAATAGATTGAGTAGAATGTAATGGTTTCGTATCCCTTTATTGACTAGGAATGATATGTTATTCATGATTAGATCTAGCATCTATAACATCAATGCGAAAATTTTGAAGCACAAGAGTTTCATAAATTCTCTCAAAGAAAGATCCATTTGGATCTATTATAAGACCAATATTTAATTTCCACCATGAGTTTTTGGACTGCTATGATCATCATCCCTACCTTCATTGTCACCTGAATCAAAATACAAAATCCCATGAATGTTTTAACTTAAATATAACAACCCTTTGATTAGTCAAAATCATAATCTAGGAAAAAATGATTATTATTTGGAAACGATCTGTACCTAGGAAAATCTTCCATTTTCTTCCTCTCAATAGATACTCTAGGCTATTCTCTATGAGTGGAATAATCATCTTCATGATAAATTGATTATATCTTTTCCATATACCTAAATAAAACAAATATAATAGTAGTTTTATGTTCTTAATCCCTATCAACACCATCAATTACATCATGTCCATCTGATTCAAGATATCCATCACTATCCCTATCTTAATAATCATACAAATGATTTGAAATGCCAACAACATATTTAGAGGTTTCAGAATAATTATCACCATATTCTTCTACAGATACATTAATCTCCCCTTCTTCACCATCACTCTATAGTATATCTACTTTAAGGAGGGGAATAAATGTGACTGAATTTCCATTGGATACACATGGACTCCTTCCCATGTCAGGGTCACCTCCATATTTTTTTAAAAAAAAAACTATTATTCAACTATACGATCCTCTTATTCAATTTCCTCCAGAGAATAATCTACCAATATATGTGGATAGAAGATAGTGTAAAAAATATTTTTATACCATGTATGGTTCTTGAGAGGATTTTGATACTCATAATTATTTTCATTAACTACAACAAATTCCATCATCCATTGATTTTAGTGAACCTTGATTCTTTTATAGGTAAAACATCATTCACAAAATACAACACATTTTATCCCTTATTCCGAAACCCAATTAACTAATCCATTAGATTCCAAAATACATTAGATCATCTTAAGATATAAAAAATAAGATATATATAGAAGAAAGCATGCACGTCTCAATCATATTATCTATAAGGTATCTCTATTGACTAACATTATCCCATTTTTCATTAGGGAAAATAATAATTCGTGATACCTTATCATTCTAAAATCTAATTTCTTAGGAAATAGAATATTCTAGATGAATTTAAATTGATGTTTACACTAATAAATGAGCTCAATAGTAGTAGGAATTCTCATAATAAATTTTTTGTTTAAGGATAATGGTGAACCCTCATATAAAACCAACCCCCTTATAGTTCGTATAATTCCATTATAGTTATCATAGACACCGCAATGTGTTAAATCTATGAATATATACCATTTATCTTCAGAAAATATAGTACTTTACCATCAGAAATACTGTGAATCGTATCATCATTTTCACCAATGATGTACACTACAAATTATTATCAATTGTGAAACAATATATAATAAAATATTCAATAAATATTTGAAAATGACCCAATCCATCCCTGACCCGAGTTAAATTGATCACCAATGACTTACTTGATATCAACCATTCCACATCTATATATTTCATTGAAAAAAAGCTCAACTCACAAGTTGGGGATTTTTTAGTTCGATTATAGCACAACCTAATTCATAATGATATGTATTCGAAGGTCATTAGAATTTACTATTTGACAATTACAGGTGCATAACTCTCAAAATCGTAATGAACCAAAAGTAAAATAAATAGTGAAATAATGTTTGATGGTCAATAGGGAAGGGAAGATGAAATATTTCAAAGGGTAGGTTATAGTTAATGAGTTCAAAATCAGATCTATGATTGATTTTATTCTTTTTATAATTGATATTTTATTGTATAGTAACATAAAAATAGATATATTAAAAAAATTAATATATAATAAATAGAACTGATAGAAATATTGAAATAGATACTCCACCTGTGGATTCTCAATGTGTATATCTCCTATTTTGGATAACTAAAGGTGGATCTCCAATGGTGGATGAACAATGGGGGATAACTAGTGGTGGATCCCCTATCGTGGATCAACCAATGGGGGATCACAAAATAGTGGTTCAATAATATTTGTTAACCCAATGGTGGATCTCCATAGGTGGATACAAAATAGTGGATCACTAATAGTGGATTACCGACTATAGATTTTTTAATGGTGGATCATCCAATCGTGGATCACCCATTGATGAATACAACAATGGTCGATGCTTTAAGATTATAGAGTATCTTAAATTTATTATTTCTAGTTTATATTGATGTAATTTAATCTCTCATAATTCTAGGTATTTTAAAAATATCTAAATGTTTATGAACATATTAAGTAAATTCAAATATTTTATCACATTTTTGAAATGATCGATCAATATGTGATCTCATACCATAATAATTTTTTTCTATAATGAGATAACATATTATTGTAATTATATTTCACACTTTTTTATCATAGTTTATTTGGAAATTCCTAATTTTATTCTGAAAGTCTATAAAAGTGTGTTAAAAAAATGACTATGCACAACAACATCCAATAACTATCCATACAGCTTAAGTTGGGGATAGTGAAAAATGATTTTTCTTTTCTACTATACCAATACATTGTTGACATGCCAAAAATTTTACATGTTCTTGAATTTATTTTTAATCTAACATTAAACCACCAAATTATTCATCTGAATAAGATAGTCCATCAAATGATTTCCTATTAAGATAAAACACCCCTAAATTTTTTGTATACTTGATCTATTTGAAAATTCATTTAATAACAAGAATGTGAGACTCGTTAATATTTCCATAAAAACAACCACCCATAAAAAACTAAAAATAATATAAATCCATCTAGAAGTTAATTATATAATGAATCTAATCAAAACTCCATAATCAGATTGATCTACTAAAATTTGAGTTTCATAAAGATCCGTCTTAGATGTTGTTCTCATTAGAGTATCACTACTCTTAGTTATAAAAGTAGAAATGTTTTAGTCGATATATAAAGTAAAAAATTTGATTATAAATACTTTTATAATGATAAATATTTTTTTAAATAGTGACATAATTTTATCTTGCCCAATAATATAGTAGCAAAATAAAGTTTCATCATGTCTTGAAAAATAATTACCTTAAAAATTTCACGAATAACTATAAATAATATAACCAATATATATAGGAAATATTAAAAAAATGAAATTAATTTTATAAATACATTTTGATAATATTTGAATTTTAAAATCCATTAGAAATATAAAAGAGATGATTTTAACAAGCTAAGTTCCAGGATCACGTTTTAAACAATATAAATTCTTTGATAGTTTAAAAACATGATTTAGTAGTTGATTATTTTTAAATTTAGGTTGTTTTTCAAAGAACAAAAAAAATATATATCCTGATTAGAATGCACCCCAAAAATCCATATTTAATGGTTTTAAATCTTAAAGTGTTTTATAGGAATGAATTATTTTAATGAATTCAATCCTTACCACCCATGAATTGGTTTCCTCAAATCGAATACACTATTCACCACTATATCAATTAGCCAAAAATATATCTTATTTATAAATATTATGTCCAACTCATCACAATGTTTTATAAATACCCACATACATTCAATAGTCAAATTTTCTTCATGTCTATCTAATACATTCAAAATGTTATTCCATTAGAATTGATTAAGTCTATTATGATTTTCCATCACCCAAAATTCATTATTGATTTCATCAATGTTGTTTATAAGATCATGATGTAAAAATAATTTTTGATAAACAAATTAATTTATAAAAGGAGACTTTTTTTGGGTAACACTATCTAGATATAAAAAATAGAGTATAGAATATGGTATCTATGATTCGTAATGATTTTTGGAAATTGAGGTCTTGTAATCTCAATTTCTTATTTGGGATCAGGTTTATGTTCAGGATGTTCATCAAAAGTGTATTATTTACCTTCTTGATTAATTGAATATTCAGAATGTTAGGAAATGATATTTATATTATGAAGATCATATTTATGGTTTTTTAAAGATATATTATGTTTATGTGTCTTAGTTGAATGAAATTTTATATTTAGAGATTACACCAAAATATTTATCATTTTATTAAAAACCATATACGATTTATTAGATGTTAAATTACCAAGGAATTTTCATTCAACCCTCAAAAATGAATTTTTTGGACGATTATCCTATGTTTTAATAATTACGACATTGAAATAAAAATAATAAGGTAATGAACCATTGGTTTTATTATTTTCCTTAATTTATAGGGGTTTTCTTTAATATATCTCTTATTAAATATCTATTAATTAATGAAAGGTTATATATATGTACATTTCCCAAAAACAATCTATAGGTATGTCATACTCATTGGGAATGTTCTAAAGGAATATCATGAAGGGTACTTTTTCTCCATTAAACTACACCATTCTACAGTTGTGTCTTTGGAGGATACAAGTTATGATGATATCAATTTTATTAAATAATGCATTAAAAAAATTCACGTTCAAACTCAAGCCATTTTCACTTATTATGATCTTAATTTTAATTACACTGATATTTTATAAATTTTTAGTATTATTGGTAAATTAAGAAAAATATAAAACTTTTTGAGTTATTAGTAATACCCAAATATTCTTAGATAATTAATATACTAAAACATAAACATAGTGCATCTAATTTATGATATATTCTATCGAAGGAACAAGAAATTCCATGTGATCCATCTATAGGTGTTATCTAATGGAAAAATAATTATTTTAATGGAATTTTATTTTTTGATGTTTATCTATTTTTCATGTGTTATATACTTTATCATTTTTTAATTTTAGATTAGGAAAATCTAGGAAAAACCATTTTATAATTGTCTTTATATGTCAATGAATATTGAAATGGCCTAGTCTCTAATTCCCAAGTGAATTTCCACTATGAATTTCAATTAGATAAGATAAATTTTTAGAAAACAATGAATATAAATTAACAGCATATACACTATCACTTCATACTATAGTAAAGACTAAATAATTTTTAAAATAAAAATATATGTAGTAAATTTTATCACAGATAACCTGAATATAATAATTACAAATATTTTATATGCTAAAGAGATTATATATTTATCCGTAAAATATTTAATATTTAGAAATTAAAATAGGGTTAGGGATATTGATAAGTCCAAATATTGTAATTATTATTTTGGATTTGTAAAAAAATGTTGAATTCCAACCATCAACCATGATCAGGATCTTGAAACTATAATAGTTTGTTTTATGTGTCTAGAACAACCACTATCATTATATAATAGGTTTTTACTAGAACACTTTAATATGGTTCTTGTAAAATAATTTAATCAAAAAAATGAACTTTGTAACAAAAGTCACTTTGGGTCAAGAAATTTTATTAATTAATGTACTCGGAATCCATACTTTATTATCATCTATCAAATAATTATAATTTATAATTATTAAAAGTAAAAACCCAACTATATATAGATGAAAAAAATTACATGATGAACTATAGGAACTGCAACTATGAATAAAAGTGTTTTTAATGATCATTACTTATCCATGTAGAAAGAATATCATTGTCATATAAATGGGAGATATTTTATTTCCAATAATTTAGGTACAATTATTTCTTGAGTTTTTAATATTTAAAAATATTTATTTAATGGAATATTATAAAATTTTATCTCATTTTTCTCTATTAAGAGTTTTAAATTTCTATCATATTCAATAGTAAGATCATTATTATAATAGAATTGAAGGCATACTGCCTATTTAGAATATAACATTTATCTATGGGATAAATAAAACTATCTTCCAACATATTAAAGTACTCAAAAATTTCATCATTATACATATATTTATCACTTTTTTTATTTATAGAATTCATATAAATATTATTATTACTTACAATAAATAAATTAGGTACCACATATATGTGTTTTCATGAAACACGTGTACTCTCTCTCGTGGTGGTATTTTATGCATTAATCAAAATCAGTTTAGATATCCTCTAAATCACTCCATGTTTCTTTCATATCCATCATCTACATATTTTCATTGTAATTATATTTCACCTTGACCATTCCAATATGAATGTCATCTTTGACATTACCATTTCACTTACACTCATTGGAAACTATATCATTCATAATATCGTCATTTTTCTAGTAGTTTCTCTTGTTTCCACTATTATCATGTCTGACATTATTAAGAGGGTTCGAAAATTACTATCTTTTTGTAGATTGTCATGAATATTTTATCCATTTGTTCCATTTTATCATCACTATCAGTAGGTTACCCCTCATTGCATGAGTATTCTACATTGTATTTCTCATTTTCGAGTGATTGTGTTTGATGGATAAATATTTAAATTATGTTTCATCCTTATCATCTGTATATAATTTATGTTCCATGTCATACATCATTATATTTTCTAATTTCTTCTTAATATTTTCCATGCTTACATTGAAAGATTATTTGGATGATACTGAGGTTCTTCTCTTTCAGTCTTCTAAACACCTTAATTGGTGGATCACACGATCTTTTTTAGAAATTTGTTTTCGAAAGGAATGTATAATAATCAGAATATCATTGATCTAGAGATAAATATCATGATTTATTCTTGTTTAATCTAAAAAGTATAATATATATTAGTATAAGAATTAAATAAAATTTTAATGATTTTAGATGATCCAATGTGAGAAACATATAATTTATCCAAAATATAAAATGATGTGGTGCATGAAAAAATAATATTAAATTTCATATCTCGTGAAGAACAATTTAAAAAAATCATGGCTGATCTGTCGTTATTATATTTTTATTTAGTAGCACAACTCAATTTAGCTACACTATTATTGGGTAATTTTTATTTATCATTAATGACTGTGTAGATTTCAAATATATTTATATTAATATGAAATAAAATTTTATTCTAAAAAATAAACAAATATAATTTCATTAAAATAATGATGTTTTTTATATTAGATAATTAGTTTCTATTAAAAAAATGTAATTATATTTTTAACTATCATAGATATATGATATCTAATTGATAACCAAATCATTTTTGAAATGGAATTTCAAAAACTACGCTAATATGAAAATGTTGGTTTGAGTAAGAGTTAGTGAATTGAATTCATATAAAACTTTCATTTAAAAAAATTCAAATATAATACCCAAAGTAAATTATAAATTCCATGTTATTCAATATAGAATAATTATATAATTTTTTACACTTTATTTTTTTTATGAGTGGTATTGTTGTTAAGATTATCAATATTGGATTTTATTTATATATTAAAACCAGAATACTTAATAAAAAATTTACATAGATAGAGGATTAAACTGAGTATCAATGTAATTATATACATATTTTAATTATAAATATAGATTTAGTTTTTAAAAAGAGAAAATTAAACCACAATTTGGAAGCAAAGGGTTTATAGGTTTAAGGTGAGACATTACGCCCCCCCCCCCCCACTTGAAAATATCCTATTGTCTATAGGATTTTTATATCTATAATAAAATCACTATAAAATATCTATATTTTCAATCAATATCATAATAATGTATCTTTCTCAAAGATTCATTCATAATTATACATTAGATGAATAATAATAATGGACATAAAGGGCCTCTTTGATAGTGTTTTTGGTATACAACAAAAGAAATTAGAATTAGTGTTTCTAAAACACACCGTGTTATGAAAATAGGATAATCTCTAATGATAAACAAAGAAATAAAAAAATATAAATGAAAAGAATAAATACATGTAAGGATGAAAAAATGTTTATTATTCTTTATATGTGATGATTTAGTTGTTTATTGGTGCTCAAATATTTTATTTATAATATCAAAAAAAAATTTCTAAAAAATATACTGAAATTAAATTACGGTAGACTATAGAAGAATCATCAAATTTTAGTTCTTTGATGTTCTATAAAAATAAACAATAGTTCGGTTGATTCTTCATAAGACATGATATTTTTATTCCGATTTTTTCATAGTTTTCACGTGCATGTTTATCATTATATTAGTAGCTACACAAATGATGGAAATCCTCTTAATATATATATTTACAAGTCCAATTATCCACTAATGAGTAATAATTTAGATATCCTAGGAACTTTTTAATTATCACTAATTTTGGAAACCTATGACTTCTCTTCATTTAATAAATGGAGTGGTTTATGAAGAATGACTAATAAATCGCCCTCAGGCTATATAAAGATTGTTTCAATGAAAATCCCATGTAGAAATTGAATTCAAATGAAAAAAAGAAAGTTTAGAACCCTGATAGTGGATCAACCCTGATGAGATCATAGTCCATGTATATATTAGAATAATGGCTTCATAATCCATTGGTTATAATTAAAAAAAATTGAATTAGAAGTGGATTTGATCATTGTAAAAAAATATTTCGTAGTAGATATGTATTGCAGTAGAATTAGATGGTTATAGATATGAGTAGATGTAGATCTCATTATAGATTAATATGGATGGGGAGTGGTCTAGCTGGGGGTATATATGGTGGGTTTTATATTAGTCTAGTGGATGATCTAGATAGATGTAGATCATGATTACTGAAGATATGGTTGGTCGTTTGAAAATTTCCCTTCTATATTTGATCTGAACTACTGGAAGATTTTCTAAATTAATAGTGTATGTTTCCAATAATAGATCAATAAATATTAGAGTTCTTGGGTATATTTAAACCACTATTAGATTTAATTTATCTAATTATAGATCATTATATCCATTGATAGATCACTATAATGAAACAGAGATCTATAGTAAATTAATTTTCTTCACAACAAGATTTGCTATCATAAAATAGTAATCCCAAAACAAATATTTTAATCATGATTTTTAAGAATTATTATTAAGAGGTTCTGTCATATGATATGATATTTATTTTTATTTTTATTATATAGAATAAAAAAATTATAAATGATGTTATAAACATATAAGAATAAACTCATACATGAGGTACGAATATCTCATCTTAAATTTGTTTTATAAGACATTTATTTTATTTTACACTTATTTCATTCATGTAGTATATATATTTTTATATTAAAATTATATATCAAATATACCTTTATATTCGGGGATTTTATGTTACCTTTTATTGATATATATTTCATGGGGTTCATTTTTGAAAAATTAGAAAACGAGTAAGAGTTTATTTCACAATATGATAGTTATTTTGGATTTTTTATATTTTTGTATCTGATATTGAGATTATATGTTTTATCATTCAGAAAACAAAAATATATTCTTCTCCTTGTGTGAAATATATTAACTAAATGTTTTATTTTAACATGATAATTTCATAAATTAAAAAATATTGAAATATTTTAGTAAATAGTACTGATTTTTTTATATTTATTTCGGAATCATTATATTCAATATTTAGACATTATCTAAAATACTCGAAATAATTTATTACTATTTTTAAATAATTATTATTTTTGTTTGTACTAATTTTTTAATTTTCTTAAAAATGTTTTAAAATGTATCTTCTTGTAATTTTTTAAATGAAAAACATTTTACCAATGGTGTGAATGGAATATGAGTATAAATGTACAAGGTATTAATAATGTTTTACACTATAAAAGAAAAATAACGATTTGAATATTAAATTACATGTTTCATTTCATCCGTCCAAAGAATTGGTTTTACATAATATTATTAATTCATTTAGTTTTTAAATCTGAAATTTCATTTTATACATAGTTTTTCTCTAAAAGATATTTTATAATGACATTTTAATATTTCCATCAATTTAATTATGGTTTGATGAAATATTATATTGATATCATCCCCAAATTAATCTATATGTTTTATGATCTATTTGTCTACAGAAAATTTTGACATTCTATGATATAATTCTACCAATATCAATAGTTATTAATTTTATAAGACAATATATTTGTTCGTTTGTTTATTCACATTTTGAGTGATTTGGACTTGTAATGTGATGCATTAGGCCTATAATTAAAAATCCCCTCAATGAATTGGAAGGTATCCTAATACAAAATATGTTATTAATTAGTCCAAACCCAAACACTTTTATATAAAATATCATGGTAAGGTGCATTGACTGTTTGTTTATGATATCTTCTCTTGAGGGTTATACGATAAGTATATTGTGCCCGGAAATATGCATTCCATAATTATGAAATATATCATTTAATTTATATTTATCATTTTAATAGGTATGATATCTATGGAAACGATAAATAATCATGTGATTATTTAAAAAACGTTTACATGATTATCAATTATTACCACTGTATTATAAATCATGTTGTAGTTGTAGAATTAATAGACTATGTTTTAGGTTATTTAGCTTTCCATAATGATTAATCCTTATTTAAAATTTATCTATATCAATGAATATATCCGTTAAAGATAATATAATCTGAACCCTTTTTTATGATACCTTTCCCTATGGTGTTTTAAGTATGCTATGATTGATATAGAAGGGTATTCTAGAGAAATTAAAGATGTTCGTACATAAAATAATACTTTTTATTTAATCATGTAAAATATTATTTTAGATTTAAGCATGTATCTATTTTACCCATATTTCTCTACTATTTGATCCATTGGGATGTGGTCAAATGAATCTTATGTAAATATTACATTTATCCTCAATATCTATTTTAATAGGGTCAATTTATTTATAGTTTTTTTCATGAGAAATTTTAGTACATACCTTCGGAACTATATATTGTAAATCCTAAATTAGGGAAAATTAACCTATGAATTATTTTTATGAATTGTATAATTATAGAATGACATGATATAATTTTATTAATGGAAATATTATTTAATTTTCTCGTAAATACATGATTTTATATGATATATAAGAGGATGATTCATTGGAATAGACACTTCTAGGGGTAATTAGAATAAAAATATTTTATTGAGTATATTTTAGTAATCAATAAGGTACATAGTGATTGTTTCTTTACTACATAACTATAATGACACTCTTTAGGGAAATTAACAATATTATTCACATGTTATCTATAATCTGTTGGGATAATTTTGAGAATATAACCAATAGAAACTTATGATATTTCATAATGATCTGTATTAACCAAAATATTATTTTTAAAAAACATCTACAGTTGATCATGTGTTTGAATGTATAGGTTCCCCTTTTTAGGTTTTATTTCATGGAATTGTCACATTATTAAGTATATTCTGCTTTATATATATTGAAATACAACACTTTTCTTATAATATTTTTTATTGAAACGTTTATTTCATGAATAGTTATTTCATATTTAGGTACGTTGGACTAAAATTATTATTAATTCTTATATTTAACCTGATTATTGATGTTTATGTATTTAGTATTGATTGTGATAAAATAGTTAACACATTATAATACTATATAATATATATGACCATGTAATTGAAAGGTTATTTGGTAACATAGTTATTAATGTTAAATTCATTATACTATGAACATTATATGATTATGATATAATTAATTAATTGAAGAAATATTTATTTAATTTATTGAATTATATATGAATCTATTTTTGGATTTTTCATATTAAGAATATTTTTGTAAATTATTAGTATATTTTTAGGTGTATATGGTTAGGCTATACACTTTACTAGTATATGAAAATATAGTTAATCGATAAAATTTTGATTTAATATATAGGTTGTTTTTAGAAAAAAAATATATGATAAAATATTACATATTTTTGGGTTTTTAATTTCTTCCAAAATATTATTTAATATTTTTTTGCTTATCTACCTATAAAATGATTTATATTTTTCAATTTAATTTCGATATTAATGTGTGGTAATTCAATATTAGACAATATATGATTACGAATTAGGCTATAGATGATATCTACTAAAATTAATAATGACATATCATCAATTTATAGTTCATATGATATATTGATAATTACTCTTAAGGATTCAATCATTAAAAATTATTAATTAACATTCATTATTTTGACTAGGTGATGAAGTTAGAGTTGATCAAATGGAAACCAAACAATGAAATTTTTTTATGAATGAGGAATAAATTTAGTATTCATATTTTCTTTTTTCCATTATCTCAAAATCAAATTAATCAATAAAATTTATGTAAAGGATCATGAAATAAACATAATATAACTTCAACCAAATTTATGATGAATTTATACTATTTTTCCCCTAAATGATATATGGTTTATTAATCATTTTCTTTTGAATGAAACTATTATATATTAAAATATATTATATCTTGGATGTTATTTTTCTTATCCATGTCAATGCATTAACTAACTAATAATTTATTTCATATCTTGGAGACTGGTTAATTATTATTTAGGTAACCATTATGATTCGCACATTACCTTTTAAAATCCTAGTTTATGATACATATATTTTGTTGGGGACACATTTTATGGAGTTGTATTGAAGATGTTGGTTGTAAACAATATATATTAAGGTGTTTTATTTTGTTGATCAAAGATAAATGATCAAAATTATAGTTTACGTGATTCAAGTTTTAAACAAGGATGATTGTTGTACTATTATTATGCTCATGATACTTATTCCACATAATTTAATGAAATTTCACATTTATTTTTAAGAATGTATAAGAAATTTTACCTATAAAATGTATTCATGATTCAGTGGATTATGAGTTCTTTGGAATTTATATTTTAAAAAATGAGAGAATTATGTTAAACTAAATATGATCATTCACATGATTATTTTCATGAAGATACCATGGAAAATATTTGGAAATAAATTTTATTCTAGAATATGTTTTCACATAAGATAAATTTAATATATAATATTGTTCAGAGTGCTAATAAAATATTATTCCAACAAAAACAAATCCAATGGGACATCCCATTAGACACATATGGGTATCATGGTGAAACAAATGGGTGTTATGGTGCAAACAAGATTTTATAGTAGCATAGGAGGGTATGGGTATGAATAATGGCCACATTAAATGGGATTGAAAATGTATAACTAATGTTGATACCACACTAGAAGACACATATATGTTAAGGTAAAATATTTCATAGTCTTTTCGTGATGTTTTTGTATGATGTATGTGTGACTGTAGATCCCCCATCACTATCTTGGAATATTATGGAATGGATTGCATTATATATAAGGGGAAAAGTATGTGGATCTATGTGGTATTAATTACAAGTGCTAATGTTCATTGAAATGTATAATGATATACATAATCATGTTAGACCAATTGGTTTAGTATGATATTTTTAATTGATCCCACATATCATATTCTACCTAGGGCTTTCAGGTATATGATATTTCAAGGGAAAAAAGTGTTATTCATATAATATCAGGGCCAGAATAATGATGATAAAAATGATATTTAATGAAAATAAAATTTTTTCAACTTCAACAATTGGTCTTGATCAAAATATCAAGAAATATTGTTTATATGATTAATTTTAATATTCTTTTGTTGAATTAAATTTGCAATTTCATTGGCTATATATGTGTGTGGATGAGTTTTTTCTTAAAAAATGTGATCATGAATGTGATTATTTTTATATGAAAATTATAAGCTCCCTATGTAAGAAGTTGAGAAATGATCTTCAACATCACTGAATATGCTAATCACATATTATAAATTTAAATTCTTATATCTTAAGGTCACTAATTTATTCTTCATAATATATTTTTCAAAATTGAATGTAATGCTATTAAAAGTGGAAGACGGTTTCAATTCACAATAGTGTGGACCGCCTTTAAATATTGATGTGTAGAGGTTGAAAGAATCTACTTATTTTATATGAAGAACACTCATTTTATCAATTAAAAATAATGTAATGTGAAATTTCTGTTTTGTGAAGTTGATATTCTACAATCCTCTTGGTTTGTAAAGGTAATTTTAAATGAACCTTCAAATCATGTTCACACATGAAGTATAATGCTCAATAGTTAAAATATCTATTAATCCCTCTATCTGTTACAAAAAATTAACAAAAACATTTTATAATTTCATTGGATTTTTGGAATATATCATAATTAACAAAAATATACACACATTTCCCAGATAAAGAAGGTAAATTAGAAAATTTCAGGAGTGATAGTTTCATACGTAGTGTATGTATTTGGTGTATACATTTTATATGTTGTAAAAAGGAAATCATGGGTCACATTTTCATTAGTAATACTTGAATAAGTTTAGAAGCTAGAATTAAATAACATCCATGTGATGCATAGTTAAAACCCATAATGTGATATGAGGAGAACATTAAATTTAAAAAAAAAATATAAATATACACATATATATAGTATATACGGTTCAGGATTTTATCAACATAATGGGTGTTATTTATTATTGTTAGTCAAGATTGTGAAAAAATACTAGTTACTTTCAATATGAAATGGTCTAGAAAAATATAATCAATAGAGTTATAACTTACTGAATTCAGTTTGGGTAAATGCAATGGTTGGTACAAAAAAATTATTGCATCATTTATCTATGTGTGGAGAAAGGGAATAGAAAATTAAAAAACATGAATCACAAGTTAAAAGTTATTTCATTCTTTCATTAAGGACAATTAATTTATTTTTTTCATACTAGTTCTTGCTGATTATATAATTTCAAATTGATGTCTCGGACATGGTACAAATACTGATTTGTGAACCTTGTAAATATTTTTTTTCGTGTGGTTATGATTTTATGTTTAATTTTTTTGGAATTTTCATATCCATTATATATGAGGTGAAGTATGTTTAAATGGGATGAAATATAAAAATTGATCAATGATTCACCCATTCCCCCTCATTGTGAACACACATATCTATTTTGGTCCATCGATGCAGTATCAGAGAGAAAAAACCCATCATTTTATCCTTCATAATGATTTATGAAACAATAAGATTATATAGAAATTCATATCAATAACACCCTAAGTATTTATGTATTATATTTTTTCAAATAAATTAAATTTATATTATGGATTTCATTACACACAACACCATGATAGGCTTTCACTAAATGAAACACTTCATTATATAGTGTCACATAGAACAATGAGTTTTAAAAAAACAATTATAAATAATTAATATATATATACATAACCATTATAACAAAAATTTTAAATTTAGTGATATTAATAGTAAAAAATAATATTTTAATATTATATTAAATGGGATAATATAATGAAAAAACATTGAGAGAAAAATACATAATTTTTTCCTAATGTCGTATTATTTTTTGAAAAGAATTACTATAAAATTTATTAATTTTTCTATCACTAGGCGAGTCTTAGATTTATATTTCATTATAATTTTATAAAATAAATTTAACAATATAATATTTATTTGAAATTTAAATTCTAAAATATTTGTTTGTGTGATTTTCTCAGATTTTCCCCAAAACATTCTTTTTTTATTAATATTGAAATATAGTAGTTTTTATGGGAAACTGAATTATTATTTAATTTATTTAGAATGATAATATTTTTAAAAAAATTTTAAAAGAAAAAAAATCAATTACATGTTGATTAATCTAAAATATGTCATTTTATACAATTTTATATTTAAATTCTATAATATATCTTTGTAAATCTATTATCCATTTCCCTTTGAAAACATGATTTCTAATCTCATCTGTGGGAATTATTTTCAATTATTTTTTTCAAATGATGTAAATAAAATTTAGAAAAATTGATTATGTATTATTAATCGACATAATTTATATGGGATAACAAGTTTAACTTATTTTTTTTGGCTAAAATAATTAGTTAAATCCAAAAAAAATTAATTGTCTCAATTATGTTAAAAATTATTTTACAGGGGCTTAAACAAAAATTTTGATAGTAACAAATACCCATAATCTCTAATAAAAACAAATTTATTGATATATTAATATAATTATACATCGAATGTTATATATTGTCCAAATTATTAACGTTATTTGACTTTAGTAAACTTTGGATCACTTATTTATTTTTTTTAAAAACAAAGTGTGTCCCCTTCCCCATTTATAAAGGGATGCCCATGTCCTTTCTTATTAAAACATTATTACCTCTTCGAATAGGCCAGTACCTACAAAAATAACTTCCATAAATCTCTCCCCCAATCCTAGAATACTTTTTATGTTATAAATACAATCATAGGAAGGATATTGGTGCATACTCGAGGTGGATACCCGAATAAGATGTATTGTTCCTTGATGATCGTTTTTCTTTTAAATCTTATTATAACCATTTAAATAATTATTATATACTTATTCTATAATATATTAATTATAATAGACATAATTTTATTTTTTATGTTAATTTATGGACCTAAATGTATCTCCACTTACACCAATGTTGGTACATAATCATTATTTGGGTGTATGGTGGACTACCGCCTCAAGAACTGTTGTCATTAATTTTTCCTTTAAAACTCTATAGGATTTTTGTACTGATTTATTATTATTTGAAAATTTATTTATATTATATGTATATATTTTATAATATTCGTTATTTATTATATCACACATACAATATACCCTCAATCTCGTGGAATATGATAGTGTCGTTTATAAGTACGGTGAAGTACTGCCTCACGAAGTGATGCGCTTTTTTCCTAGTACACATGGAATGTTGAAACGATTAGTTTATTAAAAATAAGTGATATATATAAAATAAAAATAATTATATAATTATTATATATATAGATAATTTACTTTCCAATAATGCAATTCCCATATGATTATTCAAACAGTGTTCACACATACAAACTACCTATCATCTCTATGAATGATTTATTTTATTTTCAATCAATAAATTATATAGATTACTATAAACACATGTATAAAAAATATTTATGACATTTATATAATTACTATAATGTCGGATATTATGGTACTATTATCTATGTATGATAACCAAATTTATAAATTCCAATCATACATGAAAAATAAGGAATTTATTAACTGAAACATACCATTAACATGAAATCTTTAATAAACAAGAAATAAATGGTCATAATAAAACTATATATGGTAGTACATAAATGAATATGTTAATATAATTAGATTATAAAAAATTATATTTATTATAGATTTTTTTTGACTGATTATGATAGATATGCAGACTTTAGGTAAGGGATTTTTATCTCACTTTTACTTTTTTTTGTGAAAAATGACATATTCATCAATTTTTTTGTGTGTGTATATTACCCATGAATTAATTTTATGAATATTATAATTAATATTTTGTTTATTTACATATAATTTTTATGAACAATAATTTTTATGGTTTATGGTCAATAAATACCAATGACGTATTGAAATGCTTACTCATTTTTCCATTTTTGTTACATACGTTATGTTATGCAATAATATTATTCACAATGTGTATACAAAACCCATTTGAAATTTAATATAATTAATTTATATTTCAGGATGATATTTTTAGTTCTATATTAACTCATTCCTTCATGGGGATTAATATTCATTGTTACCAACAAAAAATTGATTTTATGTTATAGTCTCATCATTTATTGTGAATTTTTTTGTTTATGTCTCCAATGATATAACTCAAGATATAAATATCATAAATTCATATAAATTTATAATCCTATAATTATTAAAGATATCATAATGTAATTTATACTTTTTTCCACTCATTGGTAAATAATATTATTTAGACAATGTTTTTTTAATATGCCATTATTTTTCACTTTGTTCAAAAATTTGCATTCATAAAAAACATGGTGTTCAAAAAATACTAAAATTTAATATTTTGATGATGGAAAAAAATATTTAATCATTTTATTTTTTTTAAATACTTTTTAATATTATCTTTAAATCTGTCTATATGAGCTTTTATGTATTTTTCCACGATATGATTTTTTAAAAAACTTTTATGTCTAAAAAATGAAATTTTCAAAGAAAATATTATATTTTCCTCAATAAATGTTTTAAATGAAAATTAAAAATTATTTACTATATAATATAACTTCTATCAGGGAATAAAATTCCTAACTTAGGAGATAAACTAATGACAAAATTCTTATACATTTACTAAATGGTTGGTGATTTTATGTCATGATGTTTATGAAACCTGTTTCATTTCCACAAGTTATAACTTGATAATATTCTTCGGAAATTCATTACATTCCGTAGGATAAGATATAAAATATGATTATTAACACTATCAATATTATATATGTTGTGATATGATGACATTTTTTATGAAATTCACCTCATTTAATGATTTATGATATACTGAATGTGATGACCTATGGTTACACATACGTATGATTTTCATTATTTGAGGCCTATGACATATATCTTCCTTTAAAGACTTATGGAATGATTAATGTTATATGATCTCAAATTTTTACGTGGGTGGTTATCCCATTATCAAAATAGGGTACATGAGATTTCATATAAGGCTTGAATAATATACACAAGTGGTTCAACAAATACTATAATTTCATGAATGTCTTTGTGGGTATCATTGATGTTGGATTTTTTTAGCATCTATTCATTCAAGAAATTATATGTCTTATATCATTACTATATTATCATGGATCATGTGGTTTGATATAAATATGATTCATGTCTTATTATATTCCTATAATTATAAAATCAATCAAAAATATGATTTTTGTTATGGAGGTTATGGTTGTCAAATGTTATTCTCATGTTATAACACCTTTATGTGATTTTAATACCTATGTATCTCTCTTTTTTCCATTATAATAATTTATGCTCACCATTTCTTAATTTTTCTATTCCAATGTTCTTATAGTTATGACTTTTCTATGTTATATACACCCGTGGTTCTATTTTTGAAAAATCTAGTTGGAGGGATGTAGCTCAATCATATATTTGTTTACAATTAAATGTTTTCAAAGTCACTAAACTATTATGTTCCTCGTAAATGTGTTTGATTTAGTTAAATAAAACATATCCAAAATTATTTAATTTTTATTCATGGTAATCCATGGTGGCTATATACATTATAATAACATTGTTTTTTTTATCCTTATGAAATATTGATGAGAAAACATCAGTGAGATCCCTAAGAACATGTCAAATGATAAGACATAAGATGAGTAAATGAATGGAAACAATGTCCTAGAATTTTGGTAATGGATTGGGTGATTAGTTTTTCTAGAATCGCAAACATCTCTACATAATACATGTGGTTGTGGATTTTTCATAGATTTTAATTGGAATAACCCCCCCCCCCCAATATGTTGGAATAGATCCGATCATGGATTGGTGCATGAAACTTGGCGTTCTGACGCACCTGGTTTGACACCACCATGGGATATTCTTTGGAAATTCCCAAAATATTTATGTTCGATCATGAAGAATATATATATATATACATATGATGACTATGAATAACATAATATAAGAACATGGTCATAATGATTAAAATTATTTTTTCATAATTTATAAATATTATAATAGGTTTTCCTAATTATGTTTTCCCCCACAATATTTATTGATTATTATATAAGGATTATTTGTTTTAGATATTTGATGGAACCAAATAGAACCACATTAATGTTGAGTGGAAATGAAAATTAAATGATTTACCCCTAGATCCTCCAAATATTATTGGTTTTGGAATGAAAATTTATATTACTATACTACCATAATTCTCACATGAAATGAATAATATAATAATTCCAAACTATAAAAGAATGGAATAATATTTTATTGATTTATTCTAGAGAAAAAAATTAACAATCTTCTGTGGAATATCTGATCAAATGCTTTCTCAAAAATGATTCTGACCTATAAAAAGTCATTTTACAAAATCTATTTTTTTGAACATGATAAATTCATATTTTATTTATATCATTTAGAAGGTGATGAAGATCAACAGTGGAATATAATCTAGAATTATTGGAAACACGCTAATAATTGATTAAATGGATTATGAATATTTCAAGAACATGTTTTTAAATATGAAAAATCTTCCTATTAATCATTTAGAGATGGATTTAAATATAAAATATAAAAACAATTTATATGAGAATAAGATATTGTCACGACCCGCCTTTTCCAAAAAACAGAGAAGGAATATAAGATTTCCAGACCCTTCCTTCTTTATGTTGTAGTAGAGATAATGACCCCCAGGATCATCCTTAGATAGGTCCCGTAGTGGTGACTAGCACCAAGGGTAGAGAATCACACACAAGATGGAAGGCATTAAACTTTTTATTTTTATAGGATCTGGTGATAAGAAAGAAACCCCAAAAAAACAACACCAAATATGAAGGTAAAGTTAATGCTGAAAATAAACCATTCACATATGCATGTTCAAAAGAAAATGATACAAGCCATAAGAAATCCAATGGTAATGTACAAAGAAAAAGGATAATGACAACAACAACTGCCCCATGTTATGAGCTAGTATGTCCTCACACGATCCCTGATGTTCTCATAGAAACATGAAATAAAGTTTTTATACTTAGGGTGAGCATATGAGTATACTCAGTAGGGAAAACCAAAGGCCCTCGTGCACAAGTGGAGATGCATTCTAATGACATGTGAGAAAAAGAGATAACTGAAACATCTAGCACGGTAAACTATTCACCCAAGCCTCACCAAGGCACACTCCCCGAATAATTAAGGTCAATTAATGTATAATAATATCACTTTCATATTTGGGTACCCCTTTACACTATACAACTAGTTATTGAAGACATCTTACGCATCATACCAATCCTGCCACTCTCACTATAGTCCCACAACCACACCCCGCCCATACAGACCTTGGCCGCAACCATGCATCCCGCCCACAAACACCTTGGCCTCAACCATCATCCAGCCCGCAATCACCTGGGACACAAACAACATGCGTATCCATGCTGGAAAACACCTGGGACATAACAACTACTTTCATGCTTGAAGACACATTGTCCTCATCTCTAAGTCTCTTGGGAAGCATCCTGCCCGCACACACCTGGGCCAACCCCCACAACTACCCTGCCTGATGAATCTTGGGCTATAATGGAACTCAAGCCATCACAGCCTACCCGAATAGTCATGGGCTATTCGGGAAAGGGATCAGAAAAATAGATAATAAACACCCACTAAAAGGAGTGTTGGGAAAGACATCCTCCCCACGAAATTGGGGTGTTTGACACCATGTGCTCGTCTTGGATGAGGTGCGAATAAGAAACATAAGAATACAATATAGGTATAGGTAACGGGCCCTCATCCTGACCTAGGGGCTCCAAAACTTAAGCACAAACACCCTCATTACTATTCATTCAATATGAAAATCACATCACTCGTGTCCAAGTCACAACTCATCCCCAAAACCAATTCCCCATTTTATACATTCTTGTTTTCATGTTCAAATAATCCCATTTTGGTGAGTTCTACAATACTGGTCAACAAACTGGCACAACCACATTCTAGATAAAGAGAAACAGACAAACAACAATTTAAGAATTCACACTTAGTTCTCTAGTGAACTCACAACAACAAAGGGATCAGTGAGATCCTAGAAAGTACTGGAACCAAACCATGCCTCAAGATACAGCCCCACACAGCTTCAGATTCACAACCAACAATTGTACCATAATAGAGGATCACATCCCCATCAGCATCACCCCATAAGCATTGAGCAGAACAAACAGACATTCCACGAAGACAATAAATGGAGGTTTCCAGAAACAATTTCTTTATTCATTAGCTTCTTCTTTATGTTTGTTAACCGGGGTGGTCAGCAAGGGATTCTTGTTTAAGTGAAATTCCATTTACACCAAATGTGTTTTGGTGACTAACCAATTTCCATGCTATAGTAATTTAGTCTTCACCGAAGACAAGGGTTCATTAGGATTCCAGTAAAGACAACGAACGACCAAGATTTTCAGTGAGCAAAAGCCCATACAGTTCACAATACATATCAACATAACAGAGTAAAACAACAAATCATTTACTCCCCCTTCATTATTTAAAGGTCTGTTCATTATCTTCATTATGTATTGATTCATTAATCCCTATAGAAACACTAGCATTCCCACCCCGCATGATACACAATAAGTAGATATGAATGAAAAACCCTACTTTGTTGATCAAGGATCCATGTTTTCCACGTTCCAAGAACATCAGGGACTCCATGGGTGAGCAGAAAGGTTCCGGCATAGGCAAAACTCTTTTCTCGAGAAGAGAGACTCCAAACGCACTAGGAAGAAAAGGTGTCTGACCAAAAAGGTAGAAGAAGAATCTGATATTCTCGTGCGATATATAGATAAGATCTCGTTGTTATGGGATATGGGGATTTGAACGGCTTTAAAGTTGGATCATGGTTCCACATATGGTTGGGTGGTTACAGAAGATGAGATTAATTGTTATTTAATGATTCATATCAGAAAAAGGTGGTAAAAATTGTGATTTTAAAGTATTTTATATAAACGCAGGGGCACGATATGCGGACACACAGATGGGTCCGTTGAGGTTCGCACCACACTTATGAATTTAAACATTAATTAAGGTCTTAAAAATGTCCTTGAACCAGTTCCAAAAGGTTAAAAAGGCCTAAATTTGGTGTTATGGGAGAAATTGCAGAAGAAAGACACGACAAGGACGGGTGGCACCGATCGGTTGTACAGATCGTTCTCACTGATCGGTGACACACCGATCGTGTCACACCGGTCTGTGGGGCACCGATCGGTAGCACGCCGATCAGTCGGACACTCTGAGACACCACCCCTGGGATCCATGTTTTGGAAAAGTGGTGGACCATGACGGTCTGGGCCATCAAATTAGATACCTCTCAAACTATTGTCGCCCTCTAGAATCAATACCAAACTAGAATAAGAGAGGGGGGAGGGTCCAAAAAATAGATTCTAAAGATACCTCTCAAGAGTGAACCTCATTGACATCTAGAAAAACTTATCCCTCAAGTAACCAGGCAACACCCAAGGGTCAATTGTTCAGTCATATGGATTAAGGAGGTCATTCCTCCGTATAAAGACACTATCCACTTTGGGTGGCACTGACTCGCCGGCACGGGTTTAACCATATCCACATTAATTCATATTGATTAGGGATTGAGTCCTCCCTTCTCCACAATCAATACATTTTACAACAGACCCCAGTTAGGGATAAAAAACATCTCATAAAAGTACATGGTCGCCACTACATCACAAAAATCATAGAACTAAATAGAACAAAACTCAAAACAGCTCTGGGTATTGGGCGTGCATCTGCGTCTCCTGTTCCCAGGTACTCTCCTTGATCCCACCATGACTCCACAACATGCTAACCAAAGGGTTGGTTTGTCCTCTGAGCACCTTCTCCTCATGATCCTCGATTTTCACTAATCTTTGCACAAAGGTCACTGCATCCTCGATATCTAGCTTTCCCCTGTCGAGGGAATGTGAATCATCGTTCAGATATCATCTGAGTTGGGGCACATGGAAGACGGCATGTATCCTCAGTAGCGGTGGTGGTATCACTGGTTAATAAGACACTTCTCCAAACTGCCGCAACACTTAGAAGGGTCAGATGAATCTAGGAGAAAGCTTACTCTTCTACCGAACCTCCGTTGTCCATGAGAATTGGAGACCTTCAAGAACATGTGGTCCCCAACCACAAACTCCAAGGGTCTCATCATATTATCACCATATGACATAAGTCGGTCCTGTTCCACCTACATCTTCTCCCGTATAAGATGAACCTTCTCTGTCGTGCTCTTCACCACTTCTGGGACAAGAACAGTTGTTTCCCATCCTCAGTCTAGCATACGGGTGAGCGACATGACCTTTCATACAGATCATCTAACAAATCCATGACAATGGTATAGTGATAGCTATTATAGTAAGAAAACTATACTAGAGGTAAGTATTTCACCCACGATCTCCCAAAATCCAGTATACATGCTCACAAAATATCCTCCAAAGTCTGGATGGTGCGCTCTGTCTATCCATTTGTCAATGGATGGAATGTAGTGCTAAGACGTAGCTGGATTCCAAAATCATACTGCAATACTCTCCATATTTGTGAGATAAACTGTGCATCAATATCTGAGACTATGCATCTCAGAACACCATGCAACTGCAGCACCTTATCCACGTACCTCCGTGCTAAGACATCCACTGCACCCGACCCCTTGATCACCAGGAAGTCAGCCGATTTCATCAACTGGTCTACCACTACCCAGAAAGTGTCACATCCTCTTAATCCTTGGGTAGTCCCATGATGAAATCCATCAATATTTCATCCCACTTCCACTCAAGGACATCAAAAGGCTAGAGAAAACCGCCTGGAACACGGTGTTCAGCATTCACCTGCTAACACACTAGGAATCTATCCATGAACTCTGCCATTGCCCACATCACCCTGGGCCACTAGGACTGGCCTCTCAACCCTCGATACATCTTGGAAACTCCCGGATTCACCGCTAGGGGTGTGTTATGGAACTCACTAATAACTCTCTCATGCATCACCTCTAGACAAAATAAATTTTCTCAGAAGAGCACCTGATTCTGACCTTCCTCCATCCACGATTCTAGAGAATCACCTTGGTTAACCTGGTCATGCTTCACATCACATTATGAGTCTCTCCATTAGGACTCCTATACCTTCCGCAATAGAGATGATTGCACTGTCATCTGATATAGGCATCCTCTACCACCTTCCATCCCTGCATCCTGGTCCAGGGCAACCATCTCCTCCATCGCCCTCCAAGTATCTGCCGAATCCAGAAACACATCCTTCTGGGAATTCCTTCTCAAGGCATCGACAACCAAATTTCCATTTCCTGAGGTGTAGGAAATCTTTATTTCATAGTCCTGAAGGAACTCCACCCACCTACACTACCATGAGTTCATGTCCCACTAGGAGAATATATACTTCAAGCTTTTGTGATCAATGAAGACCAAAAAGCTCTCCCTGAAGAGGTAATGCTGCCACAACATTAGTGCGAACACGACCAACACAACCTCTATATAATGGGTTTCATTGTTACGATCATGGGGACATAACTGCCTAGACCCATAGGAGATCACCCCTACCACTACATCATCACACATATGAGGCCTTTCCCTAAAGCATCATAGAACACCTCATACGCCACCCCTTTTTCTGGTAACCTGATAATTGGGGCACATACCAACTTATCCTTCAGATAACTGAATTCCACCTCACATTTCCCATTCCCCACGAAATCCTAGTCCTTCTCAGTCATGGTTTTCAATGTTTCTGCAACTCGGGAGAAGTTGGCAACAATCCTCCGATAGTAACCTACTAGGACTAAGAAACTATGAAATTATGTCACACACTTGGGTGATTCCCAAGAAACAAGCGCCTCGACTATTGATGGGTCCACGAATATCCCCTTCTCAGACACTATGTGCCCAAGGAAATGAACTTCTCGCATCGAGAACATGCACTTGGACAATTTCACATAGATTTGGTGCCTTCGGAGGACCTCTAAAACCGTTCTCAGGTGCTCTGTGTGATCCTCCTTTGATCTTGTGTAGATTAGGATGTCGTAAATAAACCCGACTAGAAATCTAAACAGGTATTACCGGAAGACGGAGTTCGTGAGTCCCATGAACATAGCTGAAGCGTTTGTAGCACCGAACGACATGAACACAAACTCAAAGTGCCCATATCTGCGCCTGGAGGCAGTCTTGGAGATATCTCCATCCTTCACCCCCACTTGGTGATATGCAGACCACATATTGATCTTCGAGAAGAAACATGATCCCCTCATTTGGTCAAAGAGATCGTCTATCCTCAGGAGAGGGTGGCGATTCTTGACCGTCACCTTATTCAGCCTCCTCTAATCTATGCACAGTCTTAGACCACCATCCATCTTCATCAAAAACAGTATGGGAGCACACCACGGTGAAAAACTTGTCTAAACAAAACCCTTCTTCATCAGATCGTCTATCTAGATCCGCAACTCCTGCAACTCAAAAGGTGCCATCCGGTATGGACCATAGAAATCGGATGGGAACCAGGTTGCATGTCTATCCTGAACTAAACATCATGTCAAGAGGGTATAGTCGCCACCTCTTCAGGGAAAACGTCTATAAACTCACTGACGATCCCTGAGACTTCCAACATCTCTACATCCACCGACTCCACTAATTGTTCAGCCAACAAGGAAAGGAGGGGCTCCTCTCATTTTCTTATTTTCTGACAACCCCACTCACTGATTAAAGTTACATGATGATAGACTAAATATGAAAACATGACCCTTCATTGGAAGGAAAATAGAAAGGACATTCAGTCAATGCCTAGAATGACATCGTATGGTTGTATCTACAATATTAGAAGATCCCATATAGACTGATGGGGACCTATCATTAGTCTATACCCTCATAAAACAAAAAAAAATCAGTCTGACCTCTGACTGGCATACTCAGCACCAGGGGCACTGAAAGTCACTCGACGCCTAAACCCTGGGCACATGCCAGAATGGGTATAAAATATGAGTTAAAATATCCGGTATCAAACTAGGAATAGTCTAGAGTACTGAACATGATGATCGTACCTTGAATGACCTATGTCCCTGCTAGAACTACTGCCTCTGTGGCGTGCAACAGCCCATGCCTAGCTCCTCTACCTCTCGGTGAGGGCCGACTCCCCGACCACACCCTGGTCGAGGTCCCTAAGGAGCGCCCTGAGGTTGGCCTCCTCCCTCTATGTCTGGTCTTGAATGGGTGGGAGCCTGTTGTCCCTACTGCTAATGATGAAGGCCCCTAGCTAGAAACTGTTGCGGCTGAGGTGCACGTTGAACCTTACCACCCCTTTATGTTGTACTCTATCCCGACACTGCTTCTGAAGGTGTCCATGGCACCCACAGACGAAGCACCTCGGTCTTGGGCCCAAAATAAAAGGTCAAGGACCAGTTGATTGGAACTAGAACTGCTGAGGCCTGCCTCCTGCTGTTCATAACATAGAGGGTCCTGATGCTGGAGGCCTGCTGTTGACGTCCTTCCACTTCGATGAGCCCTAATGGATCCCCTCTCGTGATACACCTCCTAGTGTGTGCATACTTTCCACCACATCAGCTTTCTTCTGGACCTATAAGTAGGTAAGTAAGGTTAATGGATTAACCTCATACTGAAGAGAAGGTCAATGTTCCTCCACCAAACATCTTGCATGAGACTCCTCATCCGAAAAGAGGCCCCTTGAAAAGAGAAGGTGATCCTTGAACATGATCCCCAACTCTCTTACTGACATTCTCCCATACTGGAGGGAGATAATCTCCTGCCTCTTTTCTGCCTTCATCGTGGAAGAGAAAAAATCCACCCAGAACTACCTCCTGAAGTCATCCCATGCAACCTCATCCACCTTCTTTTCACTTAGATTATGCATCCACCACTAACACATTGCTCCCCGCATCTGCCATATGGCCAAAGGAACCCATCACTCTATCAAAGCCTAAATTAAGATGAAATCTATCACTAGCTCCTCGATCCATCTCTCTATCTTCACATCTGAGTCACTGCCCTCGTACTTACAAAGGGTCTGCAACTGAATGGCACGATGCATCCTCTGCCACTGATCGTCCTCCTGTCAGTCATCGCAGTGTTGATCATACAGAGCAAACTCCTGGGCCTCAATCGTCCGCACTACTCACGGTCATCTCCCTGGTTCCATAGCTGCAAGGTTAACATGGAAATCCTATGCCCGAGTAGTGTAGAATATTGTTCTCAAATTTTATAAGGATTATTATTCATTTTAAACCCCCAATATTTCCATGAATCATAAGAACACAAGTCACTATGATGCATGTACCTCCCCTATGGTCTCTAACCTGCAATCAGTGCAGCCTTACTTTGTCATTCGGTAGCTCCAGAGTCCTTGCATTAGATCATGGGGGGCCCTAAAATCCTGTGTCCTAACTGGTCTTCCATGGCCTATTTCACACACCAAGATCACCCAAAATTGTTTCCCTACCATCCCATGCAATCCTCACTATGCCTAACCCCAGAATCCATTTTATATCTCAACCTGCCTCTGATACCATTATGTCACGACCCTCCTTCACCAAAAAGGAGGGAAGTAACAATAGATTCTCTTGACCTTCATTCATTATGTTTATGGAGAGATAATGACCCCCGAGGCCCGCGATTGATTGGCCCCAGAGTGGCGACTGACACCAAGGTTATAGAATCTCACAAAAGATTGAAGGAATTGCCATTTTTATTTTTACAGGATCGGGATATAAGATAGAAACCCCAAAAAAACAACACCAAAGCTGAATGTAAAGGTAAAGCCGAAAGTAAACCATTCCCATATGCATGTTCAAAATAAAAAGATACAATCCACAAGAAATCCAAAGTTAATGTACCAAGAAAAAGGAAAAAAATAGCAATTTCCCCAGGGTCCGAGCTAGTACGGTCCCGCACGATCCCTGATGTCCTCTTGGAAACAGGAAATTAGTTCCATATATGTAGGGTGAGCATATAAATATACTCAATAGGGAAAACCCAATTCCCTCATGCACATGTGGAGATGCATTTTAATGCCCTGTGAGAAAAGGAGACAAACAAAACATCTCGCATGGTAAACTATCCATCCAAGCCTTACCAAGGCACACTCCCCAAATAACACAAGTCAAGTAATGTATAATAATAGAACATCTATATTTGGGTAACCCGCACCACTTTCCCAATAGTTATTGAAGACATCAAACACATCGTACCAATCCCGCCATTCTCATTGTGGTCCCACTGCCACACCTCGCCTGTACACACCTTGGCCGCAACTACACATCCCACCTACAAACACATGGTCCACAACCACCATCTCACCCGCAAACACATGGGCCAAAACCACCATGTGTAACCATTCCCACAAACACCTAGGCCAGAACAAATACTGCCATGCCCGAAGACACCTAGGCCTCATCCTCAAGACTCTTGGGAAACAAACTTCCCACACACACCTTGGACAACCACCAAAACTACCCTTCCTGAAGAATCTTGGGCTATAATGGACCTCAGACCGTCACAGCCCACCCAAAGAGTCTTGGGCTATTCGAGAAAGGGATCAGAAATGTATATAATAACCATACACTCATAAGATTGTTGGGAAAAACACCCTCCCCATGAAATGTGGTGTTCAGAACTAAGTGATCAACATGGGTGAGGAACGAATAAGAAACATAAGAATACAATATGTGTATAGGAATCAATCCCTCATAGCAACCTAGTTTCTCCAAAACCTAAGCACAAACACCCTCATTACTATTCATTCATATAGAAAAGGACATCACTCGGGGCCAATTCACAACTCATCCCCACAACCAATTCCCCATTTAAACCATTCTTTTTTTCATTTTAAAGTGATCCCATTTGGGTAAATTCTATACTACTGGGAAACTAACAGGAACAACCACATTCTAGAGAAAGAGAAACAGCCAAACAGTAATATAAGCATTATCACCTAGTTCTCTTGTAATGTCGCAATGACAAAAGGATCGGTGGGATCCCTCAAAGAACTGGAACCAAACCAAGCCTCGAGATATAGCCCCAAAAAGATATAGATTTACAACCAAAAATTGTACCACAACAGACGATCCCATCCCTATCCACATCACCCCATAAGAATTGAGTAGAACAAACAGACATGCCACCAAGAAAGAACAAGGAAGTTTCCAGACTCATGCACTTCATTCATTAGGTTCTTCTTTCTGTTTATCAACCGGGGTTGTCACACATGGATTCATTTTTTACTAAACATCCATTTAAACCAACTACTTTTAGGTGACTAACCAATTTTCATGTTATAGTTATTTAGTCATCACCAAAGACAAGGATTCCTTATGATGGAAGGAAAGACCACAAATAGCCATGGTTTTCAGTAAGCACAAGCCCATACAGTTCACAACACATATCAACATAAAAGAGTACAATATAACATCAATCACACCCACCTCATTATTTATGTTCCTTTAATTATATTTATTAATTTTTGTTTCATAAATCCCCACATAAACAATATCATACCCACCAAACCTGATACACAGTAAGGAGAGAATAAGGAAAAATCCTAATTGGATGATCAAGGATCGATGTTTTCCACATGCCAAGAACGTCGGGAAATACATGGGTGAGAAGAATGGTGTCGGCACAGGCGCACCTCTTGTCTCGGGAAGGTAGACTCTGAACGCACTGGGAAGAAAAGGAGGTCAGCTAGAAAGAAAGAAGAAGAAGAAGAAATTCTCGTGCGATATATAGATAAGATCTCGTTGTTAGGGGATATGGGTATTTGAATGGATTTAAAGCCAGATCGTGGTTCCCCACGAGGTTGGGTGGTTACACATGACGAGATTAATTGTTATTTAATGATTCCTATCGGAATAAAGTGCTAACAACTGTGATTTTAACGGATTTTATATATACGTAGGGGCATGATACACGGACTCACAGCTGGGTCCGTTGAGGGTTTCCCCACCCTTAGGAATTTTAACAATGATTAAGGGCTTAAAAACAGCCTTGAACCACTTTCAAAGGGATAAAATGGTAGAAAAGTGGTGTTATGGGAGAAACTACAGAAGAAAAATCCGACAAGGCTCGGTGGCACCGATCGTGCCACACACCGATCAATCATACCGATCGGTCGCACTGATCGATCACACTGATCGGTTATTCACCAATCGGTGACACACCAATTGTACCACACACCGATAGGTCGCCAAATGATCAGTTGAACGTCGATCGGTCTCACACCAATCGGTCGCACACCGATCGGTCGCACCCACCGAGATTCAACATTTAGGATCCGGATTTTGGAAAAGGTGTGGACCATGAGGGTTTGGGCCATCACAGATATTTACATTATTTTTAATGTATGGGAAGAAGCAAGGGGTAGATTGTCTTAGCTAGACTAGAAAATGTTTTATATGTGGAAGGGATGTTCATTAGGAAATTAATTATTAATGTGTTTAGATTAAATTATATAATAATGTGAATAGATATAAATATATATATAATGCACCTCCAAAATATTATTAATTCATGTTTAATGTGAATAATGATTAATATAACAATTTCCCAAATATGATGGTGAATCAAGATGATAAACATAAATAATATATTATCTCCCAAAACAAGGATAAATCTACGGAGATAACAATGTATGATGAGGGTAGTGATAATGACATGGTTAATGGTATGTTTACCATTAAATTACAGAATTCCAATGTCTTATTAAACTCTTGAACTACACATTCATTCATATCTAATGGATTTTTTATGGTTTCATGATTCCCCACAAATGATTATATGTGGAGTTACATGTGAAATACACTAATTGTACAATGACATAATATCTTGTATATGAATTATTGTATGTTGATATTAGTGTAAAGGTGATTCTGGTAAATATTATCATTCTTCATCCAGTAGAATATTATGTAATCTTAGGAATTTATTGGCATTCACTTCATTAATCTCATAATAATTGATGTGGAAGTTAAATAACATATGTTATTCCAAACAAACCAATTTTCATTTATCAATGTGAAGTTATGTGTGTTAATAAAATGGATATGAAATCTATTTCAAGGGTTTCAGTTCTTATTCATATGGTGTGTTTATATCATATAGTTTGGTAGATTAATGACATCAATAATAGACCAATTTTAAAGTAATGTTTTGATGAATTTTGGAATAGTTTTCTAAAAAAATACCAAAATTTGAAGTTGAATTATAAAAAAAACTCATACAAAGAAGATAATAAATTTTAAATATAGTGTCCCTAATTGAGTTTCTTGAATTAATAAATAAAATTTTAAAAGACATTGATAAGGGTTTCACTTGGAAAAGTGATTCACATTGTGCAACACCTATTCATTATTTTACAAAAATTGATTGATCCATGTAACTTTTCATTGATTATTGAGAGCTAAACAATATCATAATTAGTAATAATTATTTTCATTCCCATATTTATGAAGATGTTGATCATTCAGGTGGAGCTCAATAATTCCGTAAGATTAATCTCCATTTTTTATATGATCAATTATGTTTCTAGAAGGAGGATATACATAAGATAACATTCTATACATGGTATAAACATAATGAATATACATTTATTCTTTTTAATCTTACGCATTCATTTTCTATATTCACCGATTTAATGAATAGAGACTTTAAGTATTACCATGATTAGTCTGCATATGTTTTTATAGATTATGATCACATCAATTCAAAGAGAAGGTAAGGGAATAAAGACCACATAATAATTTTACAAAATAAACTAATGGAGAAGAACATATATGAAAATTTACTATATGTGTAATTTGGATGATAAATTTTTAATGTTTTTGTAATATTATCTCTAGAGAAGAAATGAGTGTATATCTGTCAAATATAGACGCTATAAAATGGCATCCTAGACCAACTATAATAACTGAAATATGTAGTACTCTTAGATTAGGATTGTATTTATGGTTGATTATGGAGTATTTTTCACATATATATAATCCTTAAAAAATGTTTACATAAATGGGAACCAATATCATAATGATTGATGAATGTGAAAAAAAATTCAGGGAATTATTGATAAGATTATTAAGTACATCTTTTTCAACATTACCATATAGTTTGTATGTGTTTTAAATATACATTTATTCATAAAAGTGGTTATTGATATGTTTTCATATAAGTAATGTAATGGTTATAAATTATTCTTCATGATAACATATTATTAATGAACAAAATTACCCATCTTGTTATTTGAAATTAGTTATGGTATTTGTTTCATTAAAAATATGTAGCCATTATATTTTCTCATATAAGTTTGATATATACATACCGATCAAAATATTTGAAAGTAAATATTCACATAAATGTAGAAAAATATGAACCAATGAATATAGTTTTGGATGATTATTTATTATTATGACTAAATACACTTCCACCCAGGGAAATTCAACATGTTGAAATAAGCAGTGAGTCAAAAAAAATTATAGATTATCCGAGATGATGAATAGGAATGATATACTATTTATGTATTTAAAAAAGGATTGCAATGGAATTTATAAATTAAGGGGATAAATCATATCCTGGTCAATTTAATGTATTCCATATATAAATGTGAACAATGAAGAGGAATATAAAAGAGTTTTGGAGTTTTGAAAGATTGATTGAAATGTTTTTGAGGTTATCATTGGCCATGGTGCATTGTTAAGGTTCCTATACAGTTTACATGTTCTTCCCATACCATATTTTACTGTGTTTTTAGAAGAATCTCATAGTTAATCATTTTCTTATCATTGTAGATGTATTTAGATATTTATAAATTTTAAAGGGAACTAATGGGTGTATGTCTTCAAGAGTGATATCATAGAGTCTGTATCTCACTACTTAGGTTGTTAACATATTAATGATAAAATATAAAAATATATGGTGATGTATCATCGATTACCCATACCAAAATGGAAATAGGAGAACAATAGAATATATATTGTCATGGGTCTCCCCAAAAATTAATTGTGAGGATAATTTTATATGTGTTATTATTTATCACCTTAATATGTCAGTGCATTCCATCATTATCAGTGAGGGAGTCTTTGTGAAACATATATCCATGATATAAATTTTGGAAATTGTAATATTTAATGGATTACCACATTCCATTACATCTGATCATTATTAATGATTTACTATACTATTTTGGAAAAGTTCTCAGCAGGGTCCTAGTATGTACTAGAGTTTTAGCACTACGAGTCATGTCTAGGCAAGTATAAAAACATGCAGACAGAGACCATATAGGAGTGAGTATAACAACACATAGTTTGAAATTCATATGTCACTATGAAAAAAGAATAAATTTTAATATTTATCCCAGAACATGTGTATTTCAATAGAACATGTAATAGGAATATCTTGAAATACTCAACCAAGACACATTGTCTCAAGATAAGGCCACCAGCGTAATACCTCCATTGGATTCGTCCTAGAATATTCAACCTATAAAAACATCATTAGGGATAACTGTTCGAATCAAATAGCACTATTGATGTCCATAAAATAAGTAGTTCTCATCGGGTATCACCATTATATGTCTACACCTGAAGTCTGAAGAGATATGATACACTAATGAAGGTCACACCCAGGGCATTGAGGGATGCCAACAACTCAGTTATTATTATCCCTCTATATAGATGATCAGTTCCCATGTTGTGTTAGCCACTAAGATACCTAGAATTCCACCTTAAGAAAAATGATTATTGAGGATCTGACTTTAGACCTTATAGAAGGATTCCAATTTCAATATCCATAAAGATGTAATAAATGTATCACCATACTAGGGGTATAACAAATGTCTAAACATTCCATTAGAGAAAATGATACATTGAACACACAATGAATGTACCATATCCAATTTAAATACGACAAGGGATCCATTAAAAATCTAAAAGAGTGTATGTCATGTACAAGGAGTACACGATGTGTCTGATTGGACTTAGGTCCAACACATGTAAAAAAGGATTGTACATGTGTCTATATAGATGAAAATGGGGTGCCTCTAACCATGTACTCCAGACTGTATCCTAGTACAAATCTATTCCAATGTATCCATTCCTCGATTGTCTCATAATATGTTTATACAACAATCCCTTGTCTGTGTACCACAATCTGTGTTAATGTTCCCTCTATGGTACATGTCGAGATCACTTAAGGGGACCACACACCATGTAATAAGGTAACCGACCGTGTAATTATTAACCTCTTCCTGAATCTTTATCCACTGATCGAAGGGTCCTACACGTCGTGTAGTTATATTATTTATGACATTTAGATTGAAAATCTCATGATTTTTTTAGATGTAATCATGCCTCTCATTCACTTCATCAGATAAAAATCTGACAGCATGATGAAAATCATAGAGTGTCATCATGCGGGATTTCCATCAAAACTGGCCATCACATCTGTTTGTACAAACACATCAAAAATTCATTATTTTTGGCACATTAAGGATAAAAAAAATTGGTACACAAATGATATGATCCACCCACGATCCCATAATTTCAAAAATTAATCTTCATTCTGATCTCAGAAATATGATTTGAAATCATTGCAACATAAAATGGGTGTGCAATGTTTTATATTGTTGTATACATCAAACTACGGGCCAAAAATAATTTCCAATGATGAACCAAGAATCACAGTAGAAATTCAAAATCATAATTATATGGATGAATCTTTTCCTATGTTCATGTTATCCTAAACACTTCAACATTAGGGAAAAAATAAATAAATTAAATTTATTAAATAATTATCCAAAATGATCCTTGAAGATTACCTTACCAAACACCATGACCAATCCATGAATCAGTGTATTGTCTGACATATTCACATTCAACCAAGAAATAATAAATTGGGATAAAAACTAAATAAATTTATTCCCCTTTTCTTTTGGACTGATCTCTAATGATTAACAAATTTTCTTCATTTTATTGGTGAGATCCTTTACCTGGGTTGGTGCACGATTCTTGATCGGATCTCAATTCATCAACATTATCTATGACCATCCTCTTCCAGTAGCTCCCAAACATCCATGGATTTGTAGAAAACACCATGAAAAAATAAATATACATATGTTGAAATAATAATTACATAATTGCAACAATAATTATTATAAAAATAATTATTTAATTTATTTTAATAATTTACTCTTGAAACGACTATTTCACAAATTGACATCACCGATAATGATTATGTCATGCTTAGGGTAAAACCAACATTTTGAACTCAATGGATCCACCATATTTCTAATCTAGGTACATGTTTAGAATTTATTTTAACATTTCATGAATAATATGTGCTTTTGATATTTAATATATTTCAAAAATTAATTTGGGTCTAATAGTTCCTTAGAATATTAGGTATTCTTAGTGCCTACGTCCAAAAAAATTGCAATAAATATTAAAATGGATTAAATTCCATAAACTAGGAAAAGAAATAATTACATCCTATATGTATTATTTTTTCCTAAAAAAATACTAAAAAAATGGTGATGAAAGAGAACTTTTAACTTAGTCTCCAACTCCTAGGATCTCCACCAATGGCTTCATGTTCTATAAACAAACACACCACCATGGAAAACACCCTAAAAAATAGAGTATTTATCTTAACAATTATCAATGATACCATATCATTGAAAAGTAACTAACACTCAAAAGGAGTAGGTAGCCTAGATTAGTTTCATACAATGATTAATACAGATACCTCCTCAGCTCCAACATGTTATTAATTGCAAGAAAAGACCAACCTATAATCTTTATAGGTTTATTAGGCATACCACCTTATTAACATGAAATAGTAGTGAGAAATATAATTCATATAACTCATAGTTATATCCCACCATCATATCATATAATTACTAACTCTCAAACAAAAAAGGCATCTCTCATTATCCCACTCATGACTGTTCATGTTTACAATACTATCACCATCAAACCGTAGATGATTTTTACATTTCACAATGATCAGTACCACCAAAACTAGGACTCGTAAACTTTTACCCACCAGATATAACCAGCATAACAGTATACCACGAGGTTAATCTATCATGGACTAAAATTGATTCACTCAATCGGTGGAGGGATAATCATTATTAAAAAAACACTCTGATGATAGATAATCCACCCTGATCTGCCTTAAAGCTAACATGGATACCCAAAGAATGTTCTCCAGAACCAGAAAAGTCCATTCTACTAGGAAAACTAGTGAGGGTAAATCATTTTCCCCAAATTAAAATGTCCCTTGAATGGATTCCCTCATCCTCTCTTTAATCAAGTCCTGAAGATGGAATAACAGTCCAAAATAATAATCATGGTAACTCAACAATGATAGACAAAAAATAACACACCCATATTTCCTGAACTATCGACAATTATTTTTTGGCCACTATCTATAAAAATTTCCAATTATTTTAATTTAACATGGAATCATTCTTTTACTACTTTGGTTTCTCAACTAATGTGAAGAGAAGTCATTAAATCCCCACCTTGTGTTGATAATATAATTATGGAAAAAACATTCGTGGAACCATTTATCCCATAATTAATGAAATCACTAATTTTCCATTTAAAAAGGACAGCTGCATTCCCACCTTCAATAAAATCCCATTGATATTGTATCTAGTGGATACCTGATCATTCATGGTATCCCAAATGATATTTCTATGTCATACCTCCCTAACTTACATAACAAGATAATGGGTATCAAATATCTTGTACTAGAAAACTACACCCCCACATAGACAAAAATTGATCAACTGGAAAGTGTTCACCCACACAAATGCCTCTACCAAAAACAAACAACATGATCACTTACAAAGTGTGTTTTCCACCATGTTCCCCACCCCCACGAGTATTTAAAATATCCATGTCATAGTACTAGAGATACTATAATCATTTACTCTATTTCAAGTTAATATCCTTCGATGAGAATACATACATGACATTATTTTTGTAAGATTAGATGATAAATTTCTCACACATTAGGTATATTCTCTAAATATTCAGTCCAATTAAAAGTAATGATAGATCCAAATCATGGGTCAATAGTTTTTTTAATTTGGTACCAACTGATTTGAACCATATCCAATAATGTATTTCCATTTTACTATATCACAACTATGTTCTGACCTTGATGCATCACAGAACAATATATACTTGACTCACTCCTCTAAATATCACAACATATGTGTGCTATACAACCTCTCCATTGGATCCTAAATAAAGTGATGACATATTTTAGTACACATTAATATTTCTCCATTCAAAATCAATTCTATCAACGGTGTTCCGCTATTGATGAATCATGAAATACCCATTGATAGTTACTTGCAACCCAAAGGAATCCTGTTACCTTGATAACACTATTAAGTAGCTCCCAGTTAAGAATTGCCTCAACCTTCAATATGTACAAAACTAATCGTGCCATTGAGATTATGTTTTAATGAATTTTTTGAATGAATATCCAAAACAATAGTTCATGAGATTATCATAATGTGTGTTCTCTCAGAGTTTGTCCAATATCATATTCAACTATATCGTATAATCCTTATTGAACACTAAGGTCACATGGATTTCAATGATGAATACTACAATGAATTAATCCAAGAAGTGTTAAAGGATCCATTCCAAAGGTATATTAATTATATTATTTAGAAAAACTCACCAAAAGATATCACAACCATATCAAAATTAATTACATTAACTTTATATATATAATTAAGGGGTATCCTGCTACCCAACTAGAGCTGATGATAAAAAATCTAAAGTCCAACATAGCGATGGGTAATCAGTTCTCCTATGTAGATAGTTTCCCGCATGAAGCATGGCCCAATTAACCCTAATAAACACCCAACTACATGCTCTCATCAGCCTCTCATGCAAAAAACACATTTATTTCCATGAATAAACACTAGGTATTATGAAGGCCATTCTATGTAGAGTCATCCAACTACACATCTAGTTCTACTAGCTATGAGGGGTCATCTGATATTCTAGCTAAAATAGCAGGACATCATAATTGTAGATCAATGAAAAAATATGCTAGATAGTGAGGTAAACCTATATAATAAACAAGAAGGATGCCATAATACCGCTTTTCAGTCACATAAACAAATATATCATTTTATCCCCAACTCTATAAGAAATAGTAGACAATTGATTATGAATTTTTTGGAAAAATATTATATATTAGTTTATCCTTTAATTTTTAGAAACACTCATAATCAAAAGATCAAAAAATCCACCCCAGGGAATTAAATCACCCATAAAATTACCTATTAAAAATATCATGGCATGGTTGTTAGGAAACCATTCAATACTAAAGAAAATATCACATGGACCCACAATTACTAGGGAATTATTTCAACATGAGTTTCTCTGTCTCCTTTAAGAGTTCGGTCACATTGTTGTTGAAGGATGTAAATATTGAAACTCTAATATAGGAGACTCATGAACAAGGGTTATGAAAAAAAAAATTCCAATGAAATTACTAGGTCACAAATAGTCGATACAAAGAGGGAGATGTATTTCATATTTTTTTTGAAAAGTGGAAACAAGTTAGCAAGGACACAAGTTGAACCTCAATATATACTCAGGCCTCAATAATTACCCACTTAATAGAGTTCATTAAATCCCTATCACACCTATTTACCACATCTAGGTCATAATTTATCACATTAGATCAATGAAAAAACTCAAAAACACAAGTTAGAGGAAAAAATACACCACACTAGAATGTTATCCTGTTTTCGTTTCACTAACTATCCCACATGGGTTTTCATCAGGAAGTAAGGAACCATCTCTATGGGGGGATTGTACCATTTTCTTGTATGTAAAACTTCATTTCAAAAATTACTAAAATATATTTCTACTAATTCTAGCATCAACCTAAATAAGTATCTCTAACTAGACCACCATCATAGAGGGGCCTCAGCCATGAACGAAATCGATGATGAAATTTCACAAATGTCATCCACCATTCGATATGGGGGTATTTCCCATCATAAAACCAGGGTGATATCTAAACATTGAATCTTATGATTGATAATCTTCATAGGTGTTTCTTTTATCATTTACAAAGGATCCAACTACTTCTCCATATATATATTTTTAGTACAACCATCAAATTGATTGGGGTCCTCGCATATTTGGTACTAAAACCACTACCATGAGTAAAATGGTTACCACATAAGGTTATATATCATCAGGGAACTGTAGATATTCCCTTTGCATGATCATGTTTTACACTCCAAGCCTACATGTACAATCACCTTTCCCAAAATGATCATTCAAATACTAAACAAATATATGTTCATATTCCTAATTTTTGAAAGGATAAATATGGAAGTATGTAGGTGGTATAACTATTTGGTTCTCTCATGATGAAACAATAATTACAATTGGGTGTCTAATTAGAAATCTCATCACTCATCTGTTCATTATCATGGATTTCCACGAAATCATTGATTGCTATAATCCAAGAGGAATCTAGAAATATGTCAATATATACAATAATATATGAATATATAAGTAGAGGGATTAATGATTCTACATTCAAGCTACTCCCATGGTGATGCGAGAAAGGATATCGCTTCCATTATATTCCATCAATTCTTCAACCATTCTGTTGTGTCAATATCATTGGATGGGAATAGGGAAGAGAAGTTTGTGGGCCTGAAAAATGATATGGCTCCAACCTATAATATTTCTTTTATGAATAGTGGTTATTGGTGAATAATATATGGGGAATGTGCATGATTGGGTCTCGACATCGGCTTCATCAGAGCATGAGGAATCTGAGAGGTTCAGTTCTTGGTGAGCGGATGGGCCCAGTAATTCTATTGAAATCATTGGTAAGTCTACAAGGGATCCTTCTTAAGCATCTTAGGCATGGATCTCAATGGGGGGATTTGAAGAGTAGTTTTGTTTTATTCATGGGTAAATCATCAAGGGATAATGTGGAAATGATGCATCGCGAACCCTACCCCAAAAATTTCTTTCCAAATAAGCCATGTTTCTCCAGGAAAGGTTTCCTTGGATAATTATTCCTTTTTAATATTCAATGGAGTCATTAATTATTCCATTTTAAGAATATGAAGTATTTTGCATATCAAAATGGATCCTAATGTGATATATTAGTGGATGAAAAGCAGGGAGTTCTAAAATATTGCTTATTTATTTCTACCAAAATGCTCTCTACCTCTGAAAATTGATGATATCAAAGAAAAATTCAATTTATTTGGGGTTTTTATCAGAGAAGTGTAAATCCCAAGGACCAGAAAACATCCATATAATCATCCCTATAAAATTATTGCATGTCTGATCCTGGGTATATGATTTAATAGTGATCAAATGTTGGATTAATCATTTTTGTGAATTGGATAAAAAATCAATCCCCTTGAGGATGGTAATACAAATAGTCAAATCTGTGTAAAGGTTTATGGGTTATATTTGATACTATACCATCATAAATTTTTTTATGATATTTCAAGGCCTATCTGTATCCTGATTATGATTGATATGGAAATGAATGCTTCTCATTTGTGGCACTTCTCCAGGTTCTTTGTTGATGTTGAACTGGGGTCATCTTTTATTACATGGCAATTCTTTCAACTGATGATGATATTGTAGAAATGAAAACACATTATGATGAGATGACTATAATATGAAAGGAATATAATTTTATTGGTCATGATTCTTTTAAATTTGGGTGCTCTATATTTTTTTATTTTCTTGATTTTCGTGGACATGACATGAAAATGTGTCTCAAACAGAGAATAAGGGAACATGCTTGTAAAGTTAATGCTCTTTCTCAATTACAAAAGCATGAGGATTGAAATGATCCATGTAAATTTGATGATACATTATGAATTAAATCTGAAAATTATTTGGAGAATAAATAGGATAGGTATGTAGATTTGGGAAAGGGTGACCACCCAAGATTCTATGCATTAACCTCTTAGAACAAGTAGAAATCATGGGCTGCCACGTTTTCCAAACAGGTGAATGTTCACATTAGTTGTTATTATAACATAGCCAATGATTATATATTACATCACACTTAGTATTGTTCATCTCTTAAAGGTGACGATGGAATGGCTGAACTAGAGAATTATTAATTATTCCAAATAGAGGTGGATCACAAACATTCACATGAACATATGCTTTCTTTAGGTAACTAAAAGGGTAAGAAAATAATATATTATGACAATCCAATCAATTATAAAAACTACCATGCTTCTCAAAATCCTGTTTTGGATCATGAAATATTTCATCTTGTTTTATCCAAGAATACACAATCGCTAGTTTCCACACCTTGGGTGGTTGAGCACATGATAACCAAAAACACTTCTTCTCTATCTAAGAAGAATGACTATTCCACAGAGTTATAGCATTCAATTATAATCTCTCATGATGAGACAATACTAGGATGTTATGGATATGGCTGATGCAATGACCATTAATGGGATGATTATCCTTTTGGGAAGATACACCTCTTTCGATAAAGGGGGTTAATGATAAGAGCACATTGTTGATTTTAAAATCACTATTGCAAAGATGCTTTATAAAAGGATTCAATAACTTCATTAAAGTAGTGGAAATCAAGGTGACTAGGGTGAGTTCATATAAGGTTTAACTAGTATGCACATTACGGAAATGAAAAAATATTAACTACACATCTTTTGGAAATTCTCAGTGCGTAGTTTTTTATTTGGGTTTCCCCTGTTTTCTCAATCTCCTCTCAGCCGCTATATTTTTCACGATTTAAATAAAACAAGATCAACATACATATTTCTCCCAAAAAAGAATATATCTATATAGATCAATCATCGAGTACATAAAAACCACTTCCAATTTATATATAGTGTATATACTGATGTTTCCGTAAAAGCATTACCAACATACATTTAGTCAAGGTCCTAATGAATGGATTAGTCTTCCCCCACAAGAACAGTGGACTACCTAGTCTAATATCCTTACATAGAACTCATTAACCATATTTATATAGTTCACCAAACAAACATCGTAGATAGAAAAATTAAATGCCAAACTATTATCATATAGCCAAGCATTGTCATAACACTTATGGAAGGGGATTGAGATGAAAATATCATTGTCCGGACCCCAATTAGTCAAGGGCTAAGAAAAATTTCCATGAATGGATATCACCAATATTGTAGTTATTTTACTTAAGTACCTATATGTATCCACACATCATCATGACCATATAGTGCTGAAATACAAAACAAAAGACAATAATACACACATATAATTATAATCCCATAACAATTTAATGATTAAAAAGTAATTGAAATAAAAAAAAGTGTCCATAGAATAGCCAAACCAATACTATAATGTAAGGTCCCACCATCTCAAATGGAGGATACTAATTTAATATTAAATAATCGTATACAACTCAATATTTCTGTCCTATGAATGCTTGACATGTTCCATGTCCATAAATGAACCAACAAAAAAGGTCATTCTTTTATATAGCACATGACATGTGAATACAAGTCCCATTATTGTGTTAATAAAATAAAAAAAATGGACACTCTGAAATAACCCATAACATTGAATCAATATTAAAAGTAAATTATATGAATAAATATGTCTTTAAAACATTTCATAATAATATCTATATATACAAAAATACTCATAGTCATAAAATAAGATAACAATTGTAATTCCTTACTAAGATTCCATCTCAAAGTTTCCAGAATGTAATCTTCAATGTTAACACACATTACGAGTCATATAGCACTTATGTATTCCATTTAAAGGATTATTCTTATTGGGTCTCTCTATTAGTTGTATACAATAGATATCTAAATAAATATAATACACTGATGAGGATAACTCCAAGGGTCATGGAAGATCTTAATAAATCATTTTATAATGACCCACTATGTTGGGGATCGACTCCCATATAGTATTGTTCATGATGATGCAAAGAACCCACCTCAGAAACAATGATGATAGAGGATCTCACTCTAGGCCACATGGATGGATTCCAACAACAATATTCAATAATTTTTGATGATGGGTTCTCTATCCCGGGTATAAGATTTTCATCCAATATAACCATCATGAAAAACGATATGGGAAAAAACCATAAATAAAACATTTCCATCATATAGAGGACAAAGAATACAAATTTTCATTGAAGGAGTACTTGGTGTATAGAAAATGTAAATAATTCCCCCCCTTGGACTTGGGTCCTACCCAGGTAAAATGGCTCGTGGACATCTCTTTTTATAAGTACACTGCAAGCCTCAACTTCGGTACATCATCCAATTTCCTAGTATTTGCTTATTCCTAAGTATCGTCATCCTGTAATTGTCTTCCTCTGAGATGACGATGTTACAATTGTTGGGTATAATAATCCTTTCACATTTACCCCCTGAGTTACTTGTAATGAGAATAAAAGTGTACCACATGAAATGTGTAAATGTCAAATGACATGTGCTATATAATACCCTCCAAAAACAATGGCTACCATTGGATTGATCCAACATTCCATGTACCAATGGAGTAAATTCTATTTAGATTATAAATTTATATGAATCTCATAATTCTATCGTGTGTCTCCATTTCTACTATTGTATCTAACATGACCATACCCCATGTCAAAATCAGAGAGTGTAGTTGGATAATCCTTCCTATCCTCAGAAAATTGAAATATATCCATCAAATCCATTTTGAAAAACACCATTTAATCGAATTGATCATTCCATAATGATGAACACAGAAAATTTTTATCCTAACTATTATATCCTATTCATATTCCACAATTTAAAAATTTCTACATCATGATGATCTCGATTCTATGAATTTTAACTGTATCACCGTGAATAAGGTGCACAACATTCAAATTTCCAATATACATCATATTGTGGTATATTGGAAACATTATATTATGACCCAATAAATAGGGGAGAAATGAACAAACAAAAAACATAAGGATTGAACCTCATCCAATTCTCATGTTTCCATTCACCTTACTCCGTTATAACAATGAATAGAGAACAAAAACAAAAAATATATATGGCCCAAAATAACCACATAGATAACCCCATCTGGTTAAGTGACCAATAATTAAATCAAATATTTTATTTATATATTTTTTATCATAATATAAATTGATAATGGGGATCAAATAAAAATAAATAAATATAATACATTGTTTTGGATTAAATAGTGATGAAAAATGAATCTATATCATAGTCATTGGAATGACCCTCTAGATGTATCGACATTGGATCCCCATTATTATATCAATCTATCATATGTTTCCATGAACTCTATCCTTAAATGTATCCTAGGCCCCCATGGTTTACCTTCCAACCCGTATTCAGAATCCATATACATATATTTAAATTGGAATTTGATCACATCATGAAAATAAGAAATTAAAAAATAAATAAATAAATAAATATTATATTTTTATGTGTGTGAAAATATTCTCAATAAAGTACCATGCTGAATATGATTATGTGGTTATAATGGTAATGCAAGAATCATGATCTCAATAGCTCCCTTGAATTTACGATCATAGGTCTTATAAGGAGTTAATATACATTTTCAGTGAAACCACATTTTTTTCATATTTAATATATTTAAAAAATTAATTTCAGGCACACTAGGACTTGGAATCATAAAATATCATAGTTCATATCTCTAAGAATATTCTTAGATCTATTCTCACATATTACATAGAAGAATATGTGACATTAAAATATCTAAATTATAATTCAATGAGCTATATACTATTAAAAATTGTTATAGATGATATGTTCTAACATTTAATTCGATGAATTATAATTTCACAATGAATTTGATTGTCCAATATCTTATATTACTCATCCTAGAGATGAGAAAATATGTAATAATATGATTTACAACCATTTTATGAATGTTATTATATGAAATATAAAGATAATAAAAATATGATATTATATGGAAATTATAAAAAATGATATTTTTTAGTCTATATTTGAGATGGTGTACTCAATGTGCAAGGGTATAGAGATGAACAATGAGTTATCTAAAAACTACATAACATAATGAATATAATTTAAAATTCAAGGTAGCCATACATCATGTTTAGTGGTGAAAATTTGAAAACATATAAATTGGTTTTGATGAGTCACTTGATGAGGACATTATATGATTCCAGGAGTTATTCCAAAAATTATATTTTTAGAGGCAGAATGATTTCATCCTTTATAAACAATTTATAATTAATTTCCAAGATTGGTATGATTAAAAAATATCATACCTTGAATAATGATAATATGTTTTACTAGATTATTTAAATTACATAATCATTTCCAATAAAATAATATAAAATATAGTTCTCAAGAAATAAAAAGATGAGGAGATTATACTTGATGAAATGAAAAGGTAAAATTATATAGAAGAATCTAATATATAATCATGTGATTCATATGAGGGGGATGTAATATATGAATTCCACAATATAGTTTCTCTTAATTTACAAAAATTTACAAAATGTATGATGAAAGGAAGATGAAAAAAATAAAAAATGTTCTGGAATTGGGATAATCTTTCAATCCATTCCTTTGATTGTCCTATCAAGAAGGATAAAGACTGTAAATTTTATTATCATAATTAAAAGAACTGAAAAAAATGTGATATGATGAAAAATAATCATTTTAAATTTTTGAAAATTTCATTTTTTGTCTATCTTGAAAAATTATATTCATCATACTGTAGATAATTTTAATATTAGATCATTTTCAGATATGGATGAAAATTATTTTAATATCTCATGCAAAGATTATTATAGACAATAATGGAAAAAATATGATATTTTATTTTATGTTCAGATATAATAATATATTGAGGAAAATTAAAAATATCATACAAGGATATAATATTTTCCTAAAGGATAAAATATAGATGGATAGTAATAAGTAAGTGTATATAAATTAGAAATGATATACATTGAGGAGATCAAGATGTATAAATTGACATTTTCAAAGCATCATAATATAAAATAATATATTAAATAAAATATTACAATTTTTTTAGTTATTTGAGACACCTTCCATTAGGGTAACTAATCATTATGAGCTGAAAATGAGGAAGTAATGAGTCAAAATTTAGATGATATAAAAGGATAATTTGAGTCTAATTTATAATTAATGGTTTACTTGAACAACATAAATCTATATTAAAATATATTGAAAATATTAATTTTTTCTCTTATTGTGTATATAAGATAACAAAAATAATCGATTTTAAAACATGATTAATTACGGGAAATAAATCCCAAAAAATGAAAAGAGAGGTTATCCAAGTAGAAAATAACCCCCTCCTAAAAAAATATGTTGTACTTCTCAATAGTAAATAAAAACCTATGTATATATCAAGAACCATTCGGGAAGAACATTTTTTCATGTTTTTTTATATTGGTATAGTATGATTTGATACATATCCTACACATTTTTGTTATATTGGTCTTAAAAAAGCTTGAGTTTTAGTGATGAAAAGAGAACAAAATCTTAGAGGACACAACTTATGACCATATTAACAATAATATTTCCTACACAAAATAGATTTTATATTCGGGGTGAATTATATTATAAATATATATTATAAGGTAATATTTTATTATTTATTAGTATTGGTGGAAAATTTCCTTATGTTTCAAAATAGAATAGTTTCTTCAAGAAATATTGTTGTTTTTAATGTAAAAATTATATTGAATCTGGGAATATTAAGAAATAATAAATGATGGGTTGTCTAGTTAAAATTAATAAGCATTGAAATAAATATATCTTAAAAATTATAATTTAATATATTAAACTGAGGAATAAAGGTTCTATGTAATGAAAATTTTCATTTGAGTTGTCTTCAATAGTAGTGAGCTTGAAAAATATTATGAAAACATCATCAATTTGTGAGTATGTGGGGCATGGTTCAATGTATTTTGAATCTATCATCTCATCTGAAGATGTTTGTATGAGGAGGATATATAATATAGAAGACCATGCCATTTTCTTATTTAATGAGATTAAAAAGTTATTCTAAATATAAAATCTGTTCATGAGAATAAATCTGGTTGCAAACATATCCATGTAATTATAAGGGATAAGTGTGATGGTATTGGTGGTGATAATAAGTCCATATTAAGAGGATATTAATTTGATAAGATCATATTCTAGAAGAAAAAATATATTCCTTCCTTATTTATAGTTATTATTTTTTTAATTATGATAACATGATCCAAATTGAATAATTAGGATGTCGTGTAACCACATATGCACACAAAAAGGGATGATTTATCTAATGAAGTTATTATATAGATTATTCCACCTAATAAAAATTATATATGTTTATCCCATTAGAGGAATAATAACATGGACTAGTGTTTCTAAATAATTATTTAAAGAAAATATATAATTATCAAATAGATTTTAAAATCAAAATGTTTTTTATAAAAATTATTTATAATAGACATGATCATGACTTAATAATGTAAAATTAATTATATGGATTGTTGATCATTAATAAGATATGAGAAGAGGGATTTGAATTTTTTTTGACATCCTTATACCTAATATTTTAATGTACCTAGATATCCATTATATTTATACATTTTGATATATATATATATATATATGTTTCACTTTTGAATATAGTGAATATACCTTTATATTCAATATATATATTGTAATTTCCATTAGTAACATGTAGTAACAATATTTTATAGTAGTTCCCATACTAAAATAAGAACCCTGAGATACTATGATTGTAATATTAATCATTGTTTATATGGTATATAAACTTTATACTGACATGACACATATGATATATGACCATCAGTTATTAAGGGAATATAATCATTTTTAATTGTTCTTAGGCGGTTCATACATGGTGATCATGAGTTTATGAGAACATAAGGACTTGCTTTCTAATATGAACATGACACGATAATGGTGTCATTTGATACTCATATCTATTATAGGAAGTATTTGTATCTTGAATTGTGGTTATTATCTATGATTACCATTTTATCGTATGCATTTATAACATATAAAAATAATGGAATTTAAATTTTTTTCTGATAACATGTGATTGATAGGTAATTAGAGGTATGGAATTAGTTTAATGATTAATATATTCATATTTTCTATACGAAGTAGGGTTAATATTGGACATAATTGAATGGGATGTATGCACATTTATTAAAATAATTCCATGTTAGAATATTTTAATTATATCAATAATGGTAAAAAAATAATGTAACAATGGATAATGTCAATAAGTGATCATCCTAATTCAAGCGATATCTCAAGACTAAGAGGAAAAATATAAAATTATGTTTCAATAAGAGGTTTTCATATAATAACTAAACCATTTATCGTTAGGGGTATTTATGGGTTTTTATACATTTCTACTTTTTTACAAGTTTAACACACTATAAACGAGATAATTTTTCAAGGAGTCCCACACAATGTTCATTCAAATGTTTGGATAATTTCCGTTTTTGACATGTAGTGTCCCACACGATGGATCATGATATATAAAAAATTTAATGATCATATGAAATGATTATATTAATTATTATTCATGTAATTAATTTTAGGTATTTATTTGATTTAATATATGAAATAACTAGTAATTTAGTTAATAACTAAACAATGTTTTATGAATAAAGATTTATATATTTAATGTTCTTTATATGTTTAATGGGAGAAGTAAAGAGAACCAAGCTTCTCATAAATTGATGTTAAATATTTTTCTAAAAATATTCATTAAATTGAATGAACACATTCTTCATGAAAATAATACCTTATTACATTTAGAATTATAAAAAACAATATTATTAATTCATTATTAATATTTAATGTCTATCATAGTGATCTTCACAATTTATACTATAACATAAAAACATTCTTCATTTCCAGGGTTGTAGAAACATATTTCTGGGTGATATCTGATTCATAGTATGATTAAAGGTGGATAAATAATCATAACATGAGCATAAGGGTAAGTGAAAATGATCATTACTTATAAACATGATACAATACAAATCAATGATAAGAATACTCTGTTATAGTATAAATATTAGATGTTCATAAGATACAAATAATAGCAAAGTCAAAGAACATGATCCATGATAACAAAAAATTGGCAAAAGATATATTTTTTCAAACACATAATCTTTGAAAATATTATGTCATTAAAACTCACTAAGACATTCTTTCGATGTTTTTCATAGTCTATCCACCTATTTAATTATATTGACATTGGGATAACCACTCATGTATTGTATTATTCGTGCTTGGCATGACCACATATGTATGGTAAATTTCTGGATATGGATAACCCCTCAGGTTCACATTGTCTAATTAAATATTCATCATCTTGAAATTCATTATATAGATATATATAGGTCCCACCTATCTACGAATGAAAAAAGTAAACATTTTTTTCAATACAATCACAAATCATTCAACATATCATAAAACAAAAAATGAATTATGTATGATAAATATTTCAGCATACAATAACCTATGAAAATGATATATGATTCACAATAATTTTATTATTTCATTATAGTATAATCTTTGAAATGATGTTGATTTAATTAAATATCTATCACTGTATAGACAATGTAATAGAAATGTGTTTCAGAAATATCTTGTCAACATGAATATAAAACATATAAATATTTAATAATAATGGTATCATTGGAGTATATCCCTATTATGGAATTAGTAACCATAGTGGATGTCATCAAATAATGAGAATTATTTTTAAATATCGCATGGAAAATATCATTAGAGTAATACAATTTTATTGATGATGACTTTTTTATAACATGATACATATTCCAAATACATTTATTTGAAATTAATATTAAAAAATTATAAAATTAATTTTTGAAAAAATTTTCATAACCATTAATGAAGAAAATATATTATTAACTTGTAAAAAAATATCAAAAAATTTATGAATTTTTTTTGGAATATAAAATTGATAACTTATATTGAATCTTTTAAAAAACCATTCAATGAGTATCCTGAAGAATATACCCTTTCTACACCAGAATACATTTTTTAATTAAAAAGTGTTTTAAAAATCAATTTTATATTGATATAATTTATTTAATGTAAAACAAATTCCCAAAAAAGTGGGAAAAATTTCATAAAATATAAATATTAATATATGTGATATAATATTTTATAATTATTATTGTAATATTAAACACTTTTCTATTACCTTTTTAGAAAAAAGTATCTATGGATGAAATGAGGGTTTTATGAAAAGAGATAAATTATCATGATTATTATTAAAGACATTTCTTAATTATTTTAGTTTATAAATAGTGTAAATAATAAACTATAACTATAATATATCGGGAAAAATGTGATAAGAATACAATTCATCAGTTTATTGATATATAGATCATATGATGCCATTAATGGAAGCATGATCATGAACTATATTAGTAAATTATGTGATTTCACCAATAAAATAATACTACTTTTTTAAATTTGATTCAAAATAACATTGAATGATTTAAATAAAATGAGACTTAAAATATTATGGGTATAAATAAATTCTTGATATTAAATTACAAGTAGGAATTATATGCACCCTGTTAAGGAAAATATGTTCATAATATTACAGGTACTTAAAAAAAGAAAATTGATACAAAAATCCCTTACTACTTGTGAAACTCTTGAAATATCAAAATTATAAATTATTGAGCCCAAAAAAATTATTCAAATACCAAATATGTTTCTTATAATCATTATAAAAAAATTATTAGAAGCATATACACCACCTAAAAAACCGTGTGGTAAATATTGCAAGTGTCTCACGAAATAAAATAGGTAGATTAAAATCCCTTACAACATTTGAAGTATTTGAATTATAAGGCACAATAATTATTAAAATAAGAAGAATCAATAAATATATATAGATAAATGATATTAATTATATAAAATTTTAAATTGTTCATATATACACAATAAAAAACCAACGAGTGGGGTTTTTCTCATAAGTCTATAAAAAGTAAATGAGAGACTATAAATCACCTAACATAAGCCCCCCAATCATCCATACATGTTAATAAATCATCTATAATAAAAATATTATTATTAAACATCTATTGAAATAATATTAAAATATATAATACATCATATGAGTTTATAATGATAATTTATTTTTAATTTAATAGTAATTCCACGTAAATGTACCATACATGTTAATAACCACTTTTGGGTATTTTTTTAATTTTTAATTTTGTTCCTATTAATTTGGTCTAGGGTTATTCATCTAAAGAATCTTATCCATGATATTTAAATCATATATATTAACTATATTTTTTTAAGGATATATATAAAATTTAATAAAAGAAAATGAAGTACATATTTCATGAAGATTAAATATTATATATATATATATATGAAAGATGTTTCAGTTACTAATTCGGAATGAACAAAAATTTGGGGAAGGAAATATTATATTTAGATAAAACGTTTCATGTCATATATATCACATATATTTATTAAACAGTTTTCATTACTATCAATGTAAATCATGAAAAAATAACACAATATTGGAGGGTAGTATTTTGTCATACACACGAGCGACATTACCATATTCCCACGAAACATGAATAATTATTTTTTCTGATATAAATACTATAAAATCCTAATAATATTAATAATATCATATATAAATAATAAATCCACCATTATTTCCAATATTGAGATAATTCAATGGAATAACATATGACATCGGTTCAAAAGGTGGTAGTCGGTGGTACACACGGATGATGATTTCATAACCATTTTGATAGAATTGGATATGGTTATAAGTTATTAAATTAACATAAAAAATACATCATTATATGTTATATAATTCTGATAGTGTATTAATATATTAAAATAAAATATTATTGGTGAGGGTAAATAAATAAAATGAAAATTTTTATTGATGAATGTTACATCTTCATCAGTTATCCTCCTCGTGTTTATAGAGAAATCCTTTATAGGATCAATTTTTATAAACAATAAGTATTTTAAGATGAGTGAATGATTTTTATAACTTATTTGGATATGTATCTTCTAAAAAAATTGTTTTTTAATATTTTAATAAGAGGGGATTGGTGGTGGCCTTGAGGCGAGTGGCCAACTTTAAATTATTTGAAACAATGAATTCCAGCAACAATTGTTTCCCTCTCTTGAATATTCAATAAACTAAAATTATATATAATAAAGAAAATAATTTCATAATATTTCTATAAAATTTGTTTTTAGAATATTTTGGTCTATATTTAACCATTATATTTTTATTTTAACATCATCTATTCTAGTATTTACATTAACCCTAGTAAATTATTTTTTTATCATTTTCTATTCATTTTTTTAAAAATTATGATAAATATATTATAAATTATAAATTATTTTTATTAAAAACACGGAATTAATTTTTCCAAATTATTTTCATCTAATATAATTTAAAACTAATCTCGTCGATGCGACATGAAAGTAGGTTTTCAAAGAGAAAATGTTCAAATGTTTCAATGTTATCAGATACAATTTCAATATGAAATTGATTCTAATGACATAACTTGAATTAAAAGATAAATAATTTGATTAATTTTCCTTTTAAACTAATTAAAATTATAATTTTTCTTTATATATAATTCAAATAATAATGCATTCTTCAATTAAAATCGTGTAATATTCCACATTGTTTCGAAAAATTATTATTTTCCTAAACTTTCAAAAAAATCACAACATAATTTTGTTATATTATGACAGAAAAAATTATTTTTAAATTGGAAAATTATTTTAAAACATTTTAACCAAATTAAATTAAAAAAAACATCAAACATGACAAAAAATATGGATTTTTAAAAAATTGTTTTTATTTATGAAGAAGACTTTTTAAATGATGAAAAATCATAATAAATACATTAATGTAAATAATAATTTCTTGAAATATTGTATATATACATAATTTAAAAAATTATTCATTTGTTTTTATATTAATTAATTCAAATGGAGAATCATTATGTAATTGAAAATATCTTTCAGAAAATCCATATTTAATAACCAAAAAATAATTATTCTTAAATACAATATAACGCTAAGTCAAATTTAATTATTTGCAAAAAATATTAACAAATAAATATTATTTCACATTAAAATATAAAATGTAATTTATATTATATGATATATTATAAATATATGAATAGTTTACAAAATTTTATATTTTAAATATTAACTAAAAATTAAAATTTCCTAGAATATCCCTATATATCATCTATATTTGTTTCACATATCATGAATTCAAAAGAAAATATAATTCCTTAAAAATAATTTTCTAAAATAATTTTAAATTGATTATAATAAATTTAATAAAACACTTTAAATACAAGTTCTAAAAATATATATTTTCGATGAACGTAATTAAATTATATAAAATTGAATTATTTTTCACTAAGGATTTATAAATAAATTTTTATTTTTGATAAAATTTATATGTATATTTCAAAGAGTTCTTAAATATATTAATTTTAACATATTTATGGATATTTTATAGTAGTCATATTTAAAATAATATTATTTAATGGTTTGTAGTTGGTTAGTGACACATGTGAATAACACATTCTAATAAAATCATTATTGTGTTTAACACATGGTAAAATAAATTTTCATAATAATGAAATATATTCTTGTTTTTTTTGTAACAAAAAATATTGAAAATAATAAATTTATTTGAAAAAATATTTCATTAAATATTTTGTAGATACCTTCTTCCTCATAAAAAAATTTTCATTTCAAATTCACGTTAGACATTAGAGGTATAACCTTTTAAAATTACTTTAATGAAACAAACATAAAAAAATGATTAATAAAAAATCCTCTAGAAAAATTGAATTGGATTTATTTATATAAAATATAATAACACATACTAGTTTTTCAAATAAGATTATATATGTGGGATGTTAAAACACAGTCATTTAAGTGAAAACTGAAAAAAAAAATACTGATAGATGATGATAGAAAACATGTATCCCATAAATGTGGATGATACAGACAAGGTTAATGATTATATATCTAGAAACCAAATAAGTATTAAATATTTCATTAGTATCATTAAAAAAAATTATAACACAAAAACGTTTAATTTCGACACCCATTTCTTGATTTTGGGGATTTGTTTTCCTTTAATACTAAGACCACATTAAAATGTTCACAAGTTTACTTTATCAAAATAATTTAATCTTATGATTATTTTGTTATCATATTACACAAAATCTATTATACTAAGATATTATTTTCTTTTATTTCTAAATCATTAAATAAAATTCATACATAATCATAATTCAATCAATTTATTTATAGTTTAATAAAGAATAATAGAATTTATTACTTATAGAAATTTTATCATAATGTGATGTAATTTATTTTCATCCAAAACCATATATGAATTTCAGCATAAAAAATTCGATAAAATGTTATTCGTTTAACAGTTTCTTTATTTTATATAGTAAAGGTCACATAATTTATTAAAATAAAATTAACATAAATCCCGCATATATAATAAAGTGCATCTTGAACATCATATACCAAACATGTGAATAGCATTATCATGTTTTATTTTGTATCATGGTAATAACATATATTTCCATTAAACATAAATGAAAACATTCATGCTTACAAATTCACCAAAAAAATATATATTACTGAATATATTCAATATATACAATAATTTTCTAAACGAAAATAATGACAACATAAATCAGATTACCTCAAAATTATTAATTTTTTCTATGGTCCTCAATAATATACCTTTTACATTATAAAATTAAATAATATAATTATCCCAAAATCAAATTATCTACATAAGCAACATATTATGAGTTATCTTTACCTCAATAATTTTATTTCTATGAATATAACCTTTTCCTTAAATCACTTTACATATTCATTTGAGTATTGAAACAAATAATTTTCAATTTGTAATTAAAATATTATACAAAACAATCCTTATATATTAAAAAAATCATAAAATATAATTTTGTAATCCAAATACATCAATACTTTAATCATTACAATTCAATTATTGACATGGTATAGGTCATTTTAGGTCCTAGAAATTGATTATTTTGTCAAAAAAATTTGTTTTTATTTACATGTTACACACAAAAAATAAAGTGACTTCCTTGGAAAATTTTCACTATATAACAATATTTTACACATATTTATCATGTTAACCTCCATTAGATATATTTTGTCATGTTCTTCATCCCACCTTAATAAAATATAGTTGTATGAATCTTTCTTTTTGTTTCTTCATTACAATATAAACATTCAAAAATTTATGTCATCCTATTATTTTATTCGTTAACAATCTCTCTTCAGATCATAATATAATAATATATTCTAATAGATGATTAATCATAATAAAAAATACAATTATCACCAATAATCATCCAATTTGGATTCTCATGGTAAACAAATTACCTATAATATTTAATATAAACACGATTCATTCTATTTCAATCCATTAACTAAAACCAAAAAACAATGTATGAAAATAATAATCCTAACATGAAACCACATAACAAGAAAAGTCACTTATAAGATATATAAATACTGACACATTAATTTTTATTATATAAAGTGGTAGGTTTATACTAGTCCATTTATATTCACCATCTATTTTAATCCATCAAAAAATGGATAAAATTGTTATTGAATTTCCAATGCACATCCCTAGAGTTTGTCAAACCAAGTGTACTCTAGGTCCTTCCAACGTGATCCATGTGAAAATTGAATCTGAATAAATGTTCCCTTTTTTGATTTATAACCCCATGGTACCTTTGTTCTAGAGACACACCCAAATAATGATTCTAGTCAAGAATTTAATTTATTAGAAATGAATTTCTATTCCCACTACCAAAATTCTAGGACAGTTTTATATACATTGACTCATCCTTAGACATATCAATTAACTTATCCTGATAAATACCTCTAATGATTCTCATCATTGTTTCTGATGGATTACGAAACATATCATGTGATATTCATTATATAAAATCATTCATCACATGTATTGATATTACATCATTTTATAATAATATTCATTATATTACATAATCACACGCATGAGGATCATAATAGTTTATTCCCTTTTGAAACATGAAAGTCCATCATCATAACTGGAGAATGGTCATTGATTACTCATAAAAATACATTCCCCTTTAGTAATCCTAAATAAAAAAATTATTTATAACAATGGGAAATAAAACATAAGAAACGGTGATATAAAATGTTTAGTATGTGTAAACAAGGGAGATATATAAGAATAAAATAAGAATAAGGGTATAAGAACATGATGCCACCATATAAAAAACCGGCAAATGTATATAAGATATTTGAATATTGTGTCATGTGATAAATAATGGTTTTTCATAAGACATTAATCATAATTCAATAAATGAAAAATAACAATGAGAGACTAAAATGTAAATAATACGTAGATTTTTGGTAGACACAAAACCATAGAATATTATATGTTAATTATACCGACCATGAAACCAATAAAATGTTCATAATGAGATTTTATCCCATGGAATTTTATAATTTATGGGTTTACAACCTATGTAGAATATTTTTGGGCTTCGTCTTACAACGCATATACCCTCTTTTTTTGTCATGGCCTCACCACCAATGCACCATTTGAAATCATAATAAATTTTTTATCACACCATAAATTAGAGGGAGATTAATGTACAACCAATTACCTTGTAAAAATTATTCACATGTCCTCCATATTATCATAAAATATTCCTCAGAAAATATGTATTAAAATGAAATGGTTTTTGTAAACATTTCATCCTATCATATATATTATAAATGTAACATTCTTCATAATCATTCAATACTCATATCATAAAAAACCCATCAAAAGTAGTGGGTTTTCAAATAGTTCTATCATGGAATAAATTTTTCAAGTGAAACATTTTGCATAAACATTATCCGATCATAAATATAAACCAATCAGAGAAATAAAAAAGATTTTATCCTAGGATCTCATACCAAATCATTCTTAAATAGACTCAAAATTGTTTATATTATATATAAGTGGAATTATAATGACTGCCATGATGAATTGTTAATGGAATAATAAATTATTTAAAATAACTATTTAAAAGTTGAAAATTTTGAACAATAAATTCTCATTATAAATTTCTTTGAAAACCTAGCAAAGAACAACTTAAAAATTAGTTAAAAATTATCATGAGAAAAATATCATATTCATGATGATTTTTTTTTGAAAACATAAAAAATCGATTTTTAATTGAAATAATGAGGAAAACGTATATATCACGATTCAAAAAAATAATTGTAAACATTTTATTAGAAAAATATCATTTCCCCCAATAGATAAATATATTATAATTGAAAATATTTTAAAAATAAATCATTATTTTATAGAATTTACATAGAATAAAAAAATATCACAAATATTATTGACACAATTATCATGAATAAAAAATTGGATATATATAATGGAAAATAATATCATTGAGTTGTCATGAGTGAGGTAAAACTTTTCATTTTGTGCATGTTAAATTATTGATTAGTTTAACATTTTAGATAAAATATGAATGAGAAATATTTTTAAATTTAAATGAATACTTCAATAGTGTTTTTGTAAAATGAAAAAATACGTAAAAAATTTAATTTATAAATAATTTTATAAATTTGTAAAAGGTATTTATAAAAAAATTTCAAAACATGGTTTTGAAAAAACCTACAAAAAAGTTTAATAAATACGAATTTTCATATAAACAGAATGTCAATTATTTTATGTAAAAAATATTAAAATTATAATTTTAATTTAAAGTATCATGTATAACAATATTAGTATAAAATTCATTAGTATTCTATGTGAGAGATAAATTTATTTCATGATTGGATTAATAATCAAAAACATCATGATAAATTATTAGATTATAACATAAACCTCTTACAAGCACTGATAACGTTGAATAATAATATCGCTTAAAGATTAAATCAAATCAGAACAAGAAATATCATTTAAATATATAAATTAATGATATATTAATTCAAACTAGATGTTTATACACCTTCTGAAATAATGTAATTGTAGGACATAACACACATAATTAAGAATGAAAATTGAGGCAAAAATTCCATACTGATTGTGTAACATTTGAAATGTAAATACCATTAATGGGAATTGATAAAATGGATATGTATATAAAAAATTATCTATAAATTAATCTTAAAATAGATTTCTATGAATTATATAGACTTCTTAATCGAAATTGGTGTTGAATATGGAATTTGAATGAATGAAGTAAATTGTGTTATAGAAATCCACAACATCTTTTATTATTTTCAAAATTAAAATATTACATAGTTAATAACCTCAAAAAACTCTTTAATATCAATAAATTTTTTAATATTCAGAATTAAATATTTAAAATTTCCATCATATACAACACATAAATGAAACAAATGGTGAATTTTTATATATCTCCTATAAATAAAAGGGACACTATAAATCCCATACATTAAGTTTGGACTTCCATCACACACAATCAAAACTACATTATAATAAATAAAATATTATTATAAATCTATATGATAACAATATATAAATATTTCCTACCATATATGATTTATTTATGACTCGTTGTTACAAATTTATTAACATTTCCATGTTAATGGTATGTTTTGGTTAATAACTTCCTCATTTTTATTATATGGTTAAATTTTTTATTTTTGGTCCTACTACATTGATCAACGTTTAATAATATCAATAATTTTATCCATAGAATATATATAAATATAATATGGTCATTATATATGTAATTATATTAATCCTTAAAATTTAGTGATAAAAATTAAATTCAGTGCTAATAAAGACGACAGGTTGTAGGTATAAATGAACGTTTTGTCAATGTTAATTTTAACTAGAGAGAAATAATCGTAAATGATATATTATCATCAAATACTTATTTTTCTTTCCAATATAATACATATTTACGTTAAACCCATCATTATTCCATTCCATTCATAAGGTTGTTGACTACATTACACACGAGCGAGGTTATCATATTCCCAAAAAGGAAAAATATATACATATGTGTATTATAAATTATAAACAAGCATTAAAATAATATATATATCTAATATAATTAAAAATAATTCATATTTCTCACTATGAGTGGTGGTAATGGAAAAAATAATATCATTAGTTCAAGATGATGTAGCTCGTCGTGCTCACAAATGATGGTTTCATAACCCATTTGATAGAAGTAAAGATGGTTGTAGTTCATTACATTAATATAATAAAATCTATATATTTGGTATAATTTTTTTATTATATCATTAATTTATAATTATTATTTAAGGAGGTTGAGGATGGAATAATAAATTTTCATTGAAAAATGTAACCATTTCATTAAATATCCACCTAAATATTTCCTCAAAATCGTTCATATGATTAATTTTTTTTAAACTATCATAGGTTGATAGTAGGAAAATTGTGGTGTTATTTTGGGTTTACTTGTAAAAAATGGGTTTATATTAGGAATAATATAAGAGAGGGGTAGCCTTTTATATGCGACGTATATGAAAAACCTGAAGCAGTTTTATGAAAAAATTACACCCATGTATTATTCATATCACAATGAACCTCCATAGGACCAATCTCGAACACGAATATTTATTTTCTCACTATATCCAATTAGTTTTTTAGATATTATATGGGTTATTTTTAACCATTATCATTTTAATTTATCCCTCTCAATCTTCCCATTTTCTCACAAACAAGGATCTATATATTTTTTGTTTATACTGCTAATTTTGTTGAAAATATAAGTTGAAATTATATGAAAATATAAATTATTATTATTCCAATGAATTAATTAATTAATCCAAATTATACTTGCATAAGTGAAAATATTTAATTTAAAATTTACCCCAGAGAAAAAATTACAATGTCTATTGTCAAAGAGAAAATTATCAAATGTTTACAATGATTTTGTATCAAAATTAACTTAAAGAATTATAAAAATTTATCACATAGGAATAATTGATATGTAATTAAAATATTCTTTTATAAAATAATTAAAAATTTAAAATACCTTTTTAAATATTTGAAATTTAAAATAGTAATATTTTAATTTAAATACATTGTCTTTTTATATTCATTAAAATATATTTTCATAAAATTATCAAACAATTAAAATAATATAATATTCTCATCATGATATCGAAAAGAAATTTAATTTTGTACAACTATTTTTATAAAATATGATTAAAAATTATTAGTAAAAGATATCATGCAGATGTGAAGAGACATATGGTTTTTGAAATTTATATTTTCCAAAAAAAATATGATTTTATATTATATCTATATGTAATAAAAATAACTATGTGAATTAAAATTAAAATTTATTGAAATATAATCTATAAATTTCATTTTAAATTTCCCCATTATTTATTATTTTATTTAATTAAAATGGGGAATAATATTTCATTTTTATCTATTTTAGGAATTTTTTTATATCAAAAAATTAAACATATTGTGTAATACAATATAAAATTTATTAAAATTAAATTAATAGGATTAAATAAAATTAAGTACTAATTTTTTTAATTAAAATTTAATTTTTATTTTAATTTTTTTAAATTTATTTAAATTAACTTTTTTTTGTAAGAAAATATATAGTTTAAAATGTTTACATAAAAACCCATATTATCTGAAAAATCCATAATTTTCACTATAGGATTTCATTAATAATTTAATTTAATCATGAAGTTTATATTATCAAATAATTTTTTTGAAATATCTATAAATTAATTATAATATTATTTCATATAAATCAATAAAAATATTTTCCGATTAAAACAAACTTTTGAGGAATATAACAGTTTAATAAAAAATGATTCATAATATAATAAGATGTTATAAATAAATTTTTTTTCTGTATGAAATTATTCATTGTATTTTATAAAGTAGTTTCAACTATTTATACCCACATATTTATCATCTATGCTATAATCGTTTTATTTTAAATAATATTATTTCAATGAATATTGATGCTCGGTGTTGCATGTGATGCATGTTTTAAAAGAAAAAAATTGTTGTGTGTATAAAATATAACAATGGTATTGTTTATAAATCATGTTACTGATTTGTTTTTGTAACTAAAAATGTTTTAATAATTAATTTTTTTTTTAAAAAGTTATATATAAAAAAATGTTGTTGTTTTATAAGTATAGTGTCAAGATAATGGATTATTTTTAATCATTAAATATTAAATTTACGTTTAAAGTATGAGATAAATTATTAAAGATATTTTTCAAATTCCTTAAATTTCATTTTGGTTATTTTCCCTTCTATTTGAAGACTCAACATCCAAATTAATATAAATAAAATTTATGGATATTATAACCTTGATAATTAAACACATTAAGGGAAAAATTGGTATCTCCAATAATTTTCATGATATTTATCTCATCTAAAAATGTATATCATGTTATATATATGTAAATAAACAATATGTTCAAGAATAGTTAGATTTTATTTTAAATATTAACCATTAAAATCTCTTATAATAATGAAAACATCAATTATGCATTTTATTATTCATACATTCTCCCAAATAGCGATGTTCAACATTTTTGAATGGTTCTAAAGGATGTCCAAATAATCTTGATTAATCTAGAATCTACTCCCTCAAGTGATAATATTTAGTGATGAATGAAACCCACATTCAATCAAAATTTACTAATGTGTTGTTTTTATTTTTAATTACAGTTTCAATTTTATTTCCTTATTAATTATAAATTATATGATACTTGGATTAATTTGGCATGGGATAGACTAGAAATTTGGTTTTTATATGAATTGTGAAGTATAAATTTTAAATTATTTATTTCTACACTTCCACAACCCCTAAGATCCATCAATTGGTATCATAAATAACATGAAAATATTATTTCTATATTTATGTTAACCATTATAGGATTATGTAAGTGGGTTATAATATGTTGACAACTCAATTTATGATGAATTGAAGGGAGATCATATGACCATAAAATAGAAGATCAATTATCAATGGGATTATTAAATATCTATTGGTATTTAATGAATTATATAATATATATTTTCATATATCAATCAACACACACACACAGATATATATATATTTGGGAGGTGATTGCTTCTCTATTCAGGTGTGATTGGTTTAATATATTAAATAATGAATATATATATATATATATATATATTGATTCACTATATATATTAATAAAATTCCAAACATTGACCTGAATCCCTGCCATATCCCCCCAACCTATGCGTGGATCCCTAGTCAAGATCTGACTCGACTGACCCCACATGCTACCCATAAGTCTAAATTAATATGTGGAGACCTTCTTAGGGTACAAATAGACCCAAAATATTATAAACAAGAAAAAAAATATTTAATATTAAAAAATTTATTTAAATCATTTTTGTATAAAAATGAAATATTGATAATTAAATAAAATTATTTTATTATTTTTAGAGCATTAAAATTTCACAAAAGTGTCATTTTAGGAATTTTAATTTTTTAACACACGATAATTTCATAAGGACTGATATTTATCTAAGATAAACCAAAAAATATTTGGTATTTATTTATTAATTTAATTTTTCATTTTAATTTTAGAATGAAATAATTATTTGTTTATTTGAATATCTATGTTTCCCCCCACATTATTTAATTTTTAAAGGGAATTCATATTGACATTTTCCAATTAAAATTTAATTTCACATCATAAATTCAACTTACCAAAATTTGTGTGTAAATTCTATACATGGGAATCAATCATCATAATTTATTATAGGTAAATAACCAGAATGAAAACTAAACAAGATATATACCCATGGATTTGGTTGGTTCGGGATAATGAGCCAAGACACAACTCACGATATTATCGTATGGTCAACATTGATCCCTTTTGAATTCATTAGTTCAACAGGTTCATAATTATAAGGCCCTAGCCTTAAACCATACTTAATCTTGATTTAATAAAAGATTACACGATGAGGATCTTTTCAGGTTTAGAATTTTAGAGAATTAGATCATAAAACTTGCATTACATTCCACATTTAATCAAAGTGGTTACATAAAGATAGTATTCACTTTTTCCCACCAACGGAAACATATTTAAAATAAAACATGTATTCTTTCTTGACACTTCCTTGACACTATCATCATATCTTGTACCTTTCCCTTGACATGTGAAAAACATTAAAAAAAACTTAGGATGAGCATAAAAAGCTCAGTAAGGGATATAAAAATATAGAAAGGAAACATGACTTCATATATACATAAGAATGAAATCATACATTACCCCTAAAGTAAAAAAAAGGTTTTACACCTAGAACCCATTATAAATCCCAAATAAATACACAATGGCACAAAAAGTCCCTACCAAACATAATTGGAAGCCCAAAAAAGATTTATTAAACCATTTTTATATGTTATGAAACACACCCAAACAATACCCCTAGGGTTACACATGAAAAACAGACAATTACTAGAAAAAATGGAACAATAAAATTAAATACTTAACTAAATCCAACATAAAAAGTTTTTTCACCATACAGAACATATTAAGAACATGAAAAAACAATTCTAGAAAACTAACTCATCTAGAAATGATTGCACATCGAATCACCTACCGAAAGTGTAAAAACCTTGAAATATTAGGGAAAAACATCTACCCCACCACCGACGCACCTCAAGGAAGTGAAAAGAAACCTACAACCTTAATTTTGCAACCAAATGATAGTAATTTAGAACCTAGGAACGATCCCTAACTTATAGGCATTTAATAAATCATGAAGGGGTGAAATAAACCCAAAAGAAAGGGAATAAATCAAAGAGAGAATGAATTACTTTGATAAATATTGGAGGAAACTCCCTAAATCCACCAACATCTAAATCTAAATGTAACCTAAACGGGTATGGAGGCTCAATGGAGTCATAGTATGTCATGTGCAGAATGAAATGGGGAAAATGTGTAAATATAGGGTGTTGGGAATGAATCATTCTACCTCTTCAAATATGGTCAATTAGCGAATGATTTAGGAAGATCAACCTAATACACAGATGAGATGAGCTCCAAAGAGGCAAAAAAGCTAATGTGGGTGAGCCTCATGTGGTTGGATTCGAGTGGAAGGTGGAATCACCAAATAAATGTAAAACATCAATAGGTTATTAAATAAACAATATTAAATTTTAAAACATGATATGGGCTTTTTGGTAGGCCCAATCCCTTTAATAAAAACCCAAATCCAACATTATTATTCATTACTAAAGGGTCCAAATTTCAATGGCGGTGTTAATAGGTCAAATGAGGCCAGTTAGGAATTTTAATGGGTGAAAAATATTAAAAAATGAATATGTTATAAAAGAATCAAAATTGGTTTTTAAATATAGAAATGGGCTCACGGTTTGGACCAAATCATGAAAACTCACACTTTCCTCGAAAAAACCATGTTAAACCCACAAAAAAAGAAATAATGGAAATTAAATGAAAAATAAATTTAAAAGTAGTCATGGATGTTAAAATTCTACCAACCATGAAAACATTTCTTCCCCGAAAAGCCACAATAATTCAAAATAAAAAAACCAAAACAAACTGATAAACAAAGATGTACATCATTGGCAAGATTCACCTCCAAAGGCCAAAACACTTCCAATGATCAATCATTAAAGGATTAATCTCACAACCAAAACATACACCACATTTCTAAACTGTTCAATCAGATTCATACTTTATCACAATAGAAAACTCTTCAAACACTATCTGAACAAGACTCAAGAAATTCACAAAAACAAACAACAACTTCGAACAAGGTTATAATTAATGTAATTTAACTATACCATTAGGCGATCTCCAATCCCAAATATTAATCTAGGATGATATTGGTATCTAGAGCTCTTAATGCAACTACCTACAGTGAAGTAAAGACCATGGATAAATCTGAGTTATTTGTACGGGGGGACACAAATTGTCTCCCCAACATAAGAGACAACCTATATTTTTCTCTCGATACAGAATTTGGTCACTAACAGGGGGAGGCCTTAATGGACTCCTTGATACAAAGGGTAGAAATCTGTTCAAAAATTACTAATTAACGTACAGGAGATTCATAGTGGGTATCCCCACTATAATAACCAACTATCATAACCTGCCAGCAAGGGCCGACACAAAAAGTACAAAAAATTTACAGATTTGGAAAGGCTGCACGGTTATTAAGCAAATATTCTAGGAACACGGTCACTACTAATCATGCACAAACCATGTGATCGGCCTATCTAGCTGAATTTTTTGCCATTTTCCAAAGATTAATCGGAAACCAAATGGGGACGGAATAAAAATGGGTGATGTAGATATTACAAGGCCGACAACTAATTTCCACCGAACGAGAACAACAAAATAAAGATGATGACACTAGATGTTTAACTTCTTTTTATCTTTCATTCTAATAATAAGTCATTGTACATGGTTTTAAATGACCTTGGAATTTCCCCTGACTATGAGACAACTTCTATATGAGACATATGGCTTGTGCTCTAATGATTGAATAATCTTCAGACTCATATTTCGGCATTGGAAACCCCCTAAATGAGAATTATTCTTTCGGTGCAACCAACAACTACAATACAATCCGCGATAATATTTCCAAGACATTACACATTCCAAAATCACTTTACCCTAACCCGATATTTAACTGAAACAAGGTCTTAGAAGATAAACACACATCCCACTTTTTTTCTTCAGGAAGGAAAGAATATAAATAAAAAACACCTATACTCACCTTCCTCTAAAATGGATGATTTTAATGTTTTTTCACAGGAGAAATTCTCCTAACATATCATATACTATCTGATGATTTCCCAACATTCACCATTACGGTCAGTCAAGCACATGACATCATGAGGCGTCACTGAACATGACCACTACGATTGATATAAACAATGCACAGAGAGGGACCTAATACAATATCCCCAAGAAACACAAAATTATAAAAAGTGGCCATAATATCCTATCGTGACCATATTTCCCACACTAGTGGTTTTACATGAAATCAGGATTCAATGGAACTTTGAAGAATCCAGAGGCCCTCTTAGACACCATCGAGACACTCATCCCCACTAACAACCCTAGACCACTTCCAGATTCGATGAATTAGGAAACTTAAGAATCTAAGGTCTCTTTTAACCTTCCACGAGCACTCTCCCGCTACAAGAGGATAAAAAAAATATAAAGGAATGGGTGTAGACTCTATCAACAAATATTGAAAAAATATTCATTATATTAATGAAATGGAGGATATTCCATTGGGAAAACACTCTGGGGTGCACATCAGTTATCCATTAACCCTTAATGGGGGAGTACATATCCAATGAGAGAACCCAAGGACCCAACCAAGATTGTATATTGGTCAAAATAATAAATAAACTAGATCCAAAAAAATGAAGGGAACCACTATAATTCTGTCCCGAAACATATCTCAAAAGAGACTATAAAACGGTCCTTCTTCCTAGCTTACCGACCATACATAAACCCAAAACATAGTCCAAACAGGATGGGTTATTGGAATCAAAACATCCCAAAACATCATAATTTTCCAAAAACACATAATATAAACCATTACAAAGAATTCATCAAAACATAATGTTTTTCGTTAAAAACGTTTATTTGAAAACAAATGGTTCTGCGGTTAGCGCTTCCACCAATGGTACCCATGGACCATACACATGCATATTTCAATTCCACACAAGGAAACCTCTTTATATCTGTCCCAAAACTCATCCATAAATGACATCAACCATTCATAATCCCCTATAAACCCATGCATGTGGTTTATTACGAAAATACCAATGGTTAAAACCAAAATTATTTCCACTTTTCAAAATAAAAAATGGTCAACTAACACATCATTTTTCTCAAAACCGCTAACCACAAGATAAAAATCCCAACTAAATTCTTACATAACATTTTATAAAGACACCACCATTTATAAAATAACTCAATTTATAGATATTAACATCAATTTAAACACATCTAATCCAATTAAAACACCCTTTCATTGTTTAGAAAACTCTATTGGAAACAATTTTCAAAACCAACATCAATATAGTTCTTACATTAAAAACCTGTGTAAGCACACCATTTTCCTTTTCAAAATAATTATGAAAATTTAGTTCCACTATTTCATAAAACAAACTCTTACCTCTTTATTTGAAACTCATTCCACAAAAACATTACACTTCGTAATATCATGACACTTTAAAACAAAAGTGCCAAGATTTCAAAACTAAATCACAAAAGAATGCGAGAGAAAATTAGATTCAGTGGGTGACTTGGACATATGGTTGGAGGCCATAATACAATAACTGCAATGTCACAAAGAGTGTTCATGGGAATATCCATGGATCCATGTGGCATGCAAGGCCCTGTGAGCTCATTGAGACCGTAAACCCAAATCTATTTTCATTTCCCCTAATCATCATCAAATGATGAAAACCAAATGAATTAGATAAGTCCAGAATTCCCCTGGTGACTGAAATCCCATCATGAGGTGTGGTGTTTAGGGACACTAACCATAAGCAGAATACCAATTCCTTAAAATCCTAACTCCAAACTATCCCGACTGTTCCCAAAATAACATGACCCAAAGAGTAAACCTGAACCACTTTTGATACCATTTTGTCACAAACCGAATCTGTTCACAATCAATACTGACACTCTAACTGGCCCGCAACAAGACCCAAAGGGTATTCCCAATCCCCATGGGCTGGCACATGTTCCAGTGTATCATAAACAAAAATTTGGGAATGATTTTCTATGTTTTTACACTTAAAACAACAAATGAACCCAATAAAATGAAGCTGTATTTTTCAATTCAAACTGTCTTTTAAAAAATATTCAGAACTGAATTTCATAGTTTAAAGCAACTCAGAAACACTATAACAAATTAAAAAACCAAAATGAAATAGCCCAAAAAACCCTCACGGGGGGCACTGCCCTCAATCCATCTCCACAAGACTTCACCACTAATAGCCTGATAGAAACCTGAACCATTGGAAATAAAAACTATAGCCAAAATGCAACAAAAAAATAAATAAGTCTATTTACACCAAGGGTGAAAGTAGTGTATTAACCAATGACCAATATGAAGCCACCAATAACAGATTCCATGTGATAAACATTCAAATAGGAAAATCATTCATGTTTTCAAAAACCATAAATTTCTTGATACAATTTAAAAAATATGTAACTAAAAAATTCAGTTATCAATATGGAAAATTTAATGAATCTAATATTTTAAAAAAATGACAAATATACTGATTTTTTCTGAAATATAAACTATATATCTATTTTATGTATAATGTATCTAATCAGAAAAATCAATAAGAAATAACCAATAGTCACTAGGTCATTGTGGGTACCAGGTACCTCATTTATCAGTGACAGTAACCATTACTAATATTCGTTCTCATGCACGAGTCACTAGTTTGGAACATACCCATAACATACTGGTCCCCAATCATCATAATCATAGTTTATTTAGGGTCTTATTGTTAAATTATGCTAAGTGAAACTAATTCCAAACTCCACAAATTCACTAGAATAATAGTACACATCCACACACCAAGATACCCGGGTTTTCCCTTTGTGATCAAACATGTTCAACAAGTCATGAAATATAATTTCCACATCAATATATAATTTACTCATCAAACATTCACCAAAAATCCCACATGTATACCAAACAAGTCACAAAAGTACACTTTTCATTCTAGTTGATTTGAAATCCGACTCACAACAAAATAACCCTGCAACACCTTTTACATTTCCTTAAGACATCCAAAAATCCATTAAAAAATGTTATAAAACCATTACAATATATTAAAACTCACATAACATTCAAATGACGTGTTAAAAAATACCCTTTTCGTAACAAAAAATTCATTTTCACATCACACTTACACATAACATCCCACATCACTTTTACATCTCTTACACACATTAGTAAATCCTTTAAAAAATTATACAACATTTCCAAGATGGAACACAATAAAAAAAGCCCCATTCACATTTAAAATGTACCATTTTGAAATATACACAATACAAAATTGTTTTCCAAATATGTTTATCCTCTTACATAAATCATTAAATAATTAAATTATTTTGAAAAACAATTTTAAAGATTATACCCAAACATTTCTCATAAAACCCATTTCAGAACCATATTTCATGGATAAAATAATAGCAATACCAATTCAAAAAAGAATTGGAAGCCCCAAAAACATTTATTAAACTACCCCCATGTGTTATTCAAATACCTAAAACTATACCACAAAATATCCACAGGAAAAGTCGACATTTTTAAAATAACTTTCAAGAAGTACAATTAGGTTTTGCACCTTGAACCCATTAAAAACCCATCTTCAAAACCTATTAGAACAACAAGAACCTACCAAAGCATAATTGGCAGCCCAAACAAGATTTATTAAACCATTTTCAAATGTTATAAAACACACCCAAACAATACCAACAGGTTTAGAGATGAAAAACCCCCAATTTCAAGCTAAAATGAATCTATAAATTTAATTACTTAACGAACACTAATATAAACTATTTTCACACCATAAAATACATATTAGGTACTTGAAAAAAAATCATTCAATCAAAATAACTCATATATAAAATATTACACATGGAATCACCTACTGAATCTGTCGAATCTCTCAAATATTAGGGCGAACCATCAATTGCACCACCACTACACCTCAATGAAGTGAATAAAAACCTAAAACCTCAAAATTTTACCCAAATAACAGTAATTTAGAACCTAGAAACGAACCCTAACTTCTGCTCGTTTAATAAATCAAGAAAGGGTTAATGAAACCGTAATAAAAGGAAAGAAATCAAAGAGATATTTACTTACTTGTCTAAATATTGAAGAAAACCCCCTAAATACACAACCATATGAATCTCCATGTAACCAAACTGGTATGGTTGTTTGAAGGAGACATTTTAGGTCATGTGGGGAATTTAATGGGGGATACTAATGAAAATTGATGGACTTGTGAAAGAATGAATTTACCTCTTCAAATCTGGTCGATTTGAGAATGATTTATGAAGATAGACCTAATCTGTAGGGGAGATTAGCTCCAAAGTCGAACAATAGCTAATGGGGATGAGCCTCATGTGTTTGGCATCAAGTGGGAGGTGGAATAACCGAAAACTGTAAACAATGGATATGTTATTAAATAAACAAAGATCAATTTTAAAAACATGAAATGGGCTTCCTGGATGGCCATGTCCCGTAAATAAAAACACATATCCACCATTATTATTGATTCCTAAATTGTCCAAATTGAAATGGTGGTGTTAATAGGTCATGGGAGGAAATTTAAGAATTTTAATGGGTGAAAAATACTAAAAAATGATAATGTCAAAAAAGAAACAAAATTTACTTTTAAATCCAGAAATTGGATCATGGTTTGTCTCAAATCATGAAAACTCAAACTTTCATCAAATAAAAGCATTGAAAACCCCTAAAACAAATAAAGAATGGAAATTATATGAAAAATAAATTTAAAATAATTCTGGGATGTGACAATTCCTCTCCAATAGTTAGTAATAATGTTATTATTCCTACAATGATCACATATGGACATCTTTTCATATTTTTTGATTTCCACCCCTGATTGTGGGTCTTATGTTTTTGATCCTTCAAGAATAATATCATACATTATCATAAATTAAAATTATAATTGTATTTTATAATATACATTCTAATCACAATATCCAAATAACCCCACAATGTCCTTACATTGATCCTCCTTTTTAATGACCCTTCATGAGTTTGAAAAAGTATTATTTATAGCCACATTATTAGAAATAAACCTTCTTCAATCAAACAAGTTCATGGATTTTCATATCATTATTTAATGAAATTTTAGTTTGAGGGAAATGGATTTAATTTTGGGTATTATTTAATTGATTTTAATCATGTCAACATAATCTTTTGGGAACACATCAATTTCATTGTAGGGGATATTATTTCATTCAAGAATTGTTGGGAATGTATAATTTTATTTGTAGTTTTTTAATACTTCTAGAATGTTTTAAAAAAATGAAATATACAGATTATAAATCTAAAAAAAATATAAATAATAATTGGTTGTGTCTTTTTTTGGTTAATTGCATCTCTTCGTAAATATTATTTCTTATTTAAATTATTTAATTTTTTTTTGATACGAACAAAAAAAAGTTCAGAGATGTGTGTGAGATTTATTTAATTTTAATCATTTGATAAAAAATAAATAGAAATAAAATGTATCACTTTAATTAGATTAAAAAATTTCCTCTCTTTTTCTATTTTTATGGTTTACCCAACTATTCATCTTTTTGGACATTGTATTCCTACGATCACATATCCACTAAAAAATCACTAAAAATACCTCTTCATTCATGTGGACATTCATACTGAGAATATATGCTTTGATCTCTTATCAACATTAGTATTTTACATTTTTTTTAGGTGAATGATTGAACGTTTGTAAATAATGTTTTATCATCTTGAGAAATTGGATTGTTTAGTGGTTGAATTTTCCATTTCTAATTCTATGAAATAAAATTTATTGTTATTGGATCATTAATTATATAATAAAATGTTTTTGGAATAATTTTTAGATAACTAAACTTATAATTACCCCCATAATTAGAGAAAATGAAATTATAATAATTTTTCATGGGTGAAAATGTTTTAGTTCACTTTTCATCATTTTATTCTATTGATTACATGAACAAGAATATGATTGGTGAGATAGTGTTATTTTCTTACTCACAATGTTTTATCAACTCCCTTTTATTATTTTTATAGAAAATATCATTATTGTTTAGAAATTCACATGTTTTAATATTCTAAATAATTTTCTATCATTGTTTTAAATAAAAAAAATTCAAGAATATTTAATATTTTAATCATACCATTCTACCTAATGATACAAATGCTTTGATTTCTAATATTTAGGGTTCCTTATTATAAATACAACAAATCATTTAATTTGAGTTTTGGAAGCTTCTTCCATAAAGAAAGGCAACATAAACTAAACAAAAAGAATCACTGAATATATGAAGAAAACATGAAAACCCATGAGTGTAGTGTTTTTAGGCTTAATACAGATGACCAAATTTGATTAAACTACATATTATGTTTGATTACATCCATATAAATCTGGTATAACAATGTTACGTCTCGTATCAACCCTTAGGGGTCCCCAACTAATGCGAGTATGTCCAACCAATGAGACTATCCTTGACTAAAATAAAACAAATCATCAATGAAATTTTTCCCAATACAGATCAAACTAAGCTAGTATTTTTGTTTCAAAATATAGAATATAGTATTTAAACGTTTTTGTATAATTTTGTATCAGTTTTTAGGGTACATTTATTCCTTAAAAGCCATTAAATTGTGGCCTTAGATATTTTTTTGGATAAAACTAGTGAACAACTATTTGTTTCGTAAAAAATCATAACATTGGGTAAATAATAAAATACACTCCAAATATAGTGGATAAAATGTATCCATACATATCTGGAACATGTAATGTTGAGATATACCTAGAATTAGATTTATATATTATTTAAATGACAAGATATGTAGAGTGTCGACTTTTAATTACAACAAGTCCACATCTATGGGGAACAATTTAAAACCACTATTATCAATGAAAGGGATGGAATTTCAGTACTTTATAAAATTTATTTGAATTACTAGATCCTTTACATGATCCAAGTAGGAATTTCATTAATCATGTTTCAATAATAGATAACTCTCCTCTAGTGTTCATTTAATGGTTTTATTTAATTGTTTTCAATGTTTATAGATTTCGTTTTTTTATCAATTTAAGATAAATATTAATTCATTTTTATTTACTATAATCTCTAATTATCATCAATCCTATGTTTTGAAATATTTCTATTCTTGAATTTTATTAATCACGTTGATGATAATTCCGTTCATTTGGTTTCTATTTCAACTAAAATGTCAGTTTTAATTTTATTCACCCTTAAATTATGTGTTTTGTTCCAAACTATGTTCTTAACCAATTCTTTTAATTATAATTATAATTAATGTCCATAAAAATATATTTCCATATGACTAACCATGTAAATGGGTGTGTAAATATTTCATTGTGTTGAGTCATAAATTGGGTATGTTATGTAATTGAGAGATTTTTCTTGAATAATATTATTTTAATTGATATTGTACATGTTGAACATAAAATGACATATATTAATGAATGTTTTTTATTGAAATGCAGCTTACATGGATTATTTGAACCCAAAGTAAACATGGGTTCTTGAAATATTGAACCTTATATTAACAATAATTTTTTGTGATCTATACCCTTGTTGATGAAAGGATTAAATCAAATTCATTTTGGAATTCTGTTCAAAAATCATCTTATAAAGTTGGTGTTAATTTAATTATATGTATACAAAATATAAATTATATCTCAATTTGAAATCTATAATGATTAAATCAAACTAATCATTATTATCTTTTTGAACCAAATCCCCCAATTATTCATTAAATATAACTACTGAAACCCAGTTTCTCATAAGACAAAACAAAAAAAAATTATCTTAAAAATCAGTACGATCACCGAGGATTGGACACGAGTGGTGTTATAAAATTTCATGTAGTGTACTAGACCATTTATTTCTCGATACGTGACAATCATATTTTCTCCAACCTGAACATTTAATATGTTCTAGTTATACTGAATGTAATTAAAAAATATAAACATATGAAATATCAACTATAGATATGGTATGTGGTATATATACTAAATTAACATGCACCTACTAGTAGTTTAGCTGCAAATATATTTATGCAAAAAGTATATCATCTCAGATATAGACGAAAAGGTCGTATATATGTGGTATAAAATCGGAATTCTTTATAGTATGTTAATTTAATTTTGGGTAATTAACATTCAATATAAGATCCTTTGTGAAATGAATGGTTTTAACCCATGGGGGTGTACTAGGTTTTATAAACACATAAACATAAAAATACTCAATCCACCTCTTGACGTATTAAATATTAATAGAATCTATACATTATAAGTTAATGAACTTTAGTTTATCTATAAGAATATATTAGATTATATATAATGACTATGTCTTGGAAGATAGCCCAAATACGTTTTCGAGGAAGACTACTTTGGATGTATCTAATAAAGGAGGTAAATCTATCATACACTTCCCTTCATAATCAGAAAAATTTATAGTAATAGTATAAGATATTAACAATATCCCTTGATTAACAATACTAACTAGAGATTCTATGATATCCGTTTCACCTTTTTAAATATAATCACCACAATATGGTGATATGAATGAAAAAAATAGAGATAAAAATCAATGAGAGAATTATAAAGAACTAACTAGTCATCTAGAGGATGATTCCAATGCCCACATTCTTGAGGTAAAAAGTGATCCATTGTAAATTTTTTATTAAATTGTTAATTGAGATCTTATTTCATTAATTTACACTTACTGATAGGATCCACAGTGTTGTTTCAAGAATTATCTTTCCAGATAAATTCAAATTTTCATTTCCATGAATATCTACATCAACAAAAAATATACCTAAATGTGGTTTACCTTTGCTAAATTAAAGAGACACTAATGTATAAGATACTTAAATAATACCTAGATCAAAATATTAGAATTTATTTTTTTATAAGGTTTCTTCTATACTTCTAATATCAGGTCCAACTCACATCCTTGAGGTACATCAAGTCTACCACATGGAATTCTACAATCTGGGAATTATATTTCATGTCTCTAGAAACCCCATCCATTATCTCCACCATATACTAAATTACTACTGAAAATCCAAATACTTCAATAGTGTAGATCATTTGAACAACTTCATAAATTATTATTTGGTGTGGAACCCATACCTTGAATATTAGATTAGAAGGTCTTGAAGAAATTTTCATGATTCCCCATCCTTCCTCCTACTCATAACATAATAGTTTTTTTACACCTAAACTATACATGACCTATATTCTCAAAATTATTTCTTAAACCTGTATAAATCTATGGATATTAATGATTACATTTCCATCAAAAATTACCTCTTGGAAATGTTCCTTTAATTGGCCAATGAATAGTTTGGTATAGGTGTGGAATCACATTAAAAATAAACCTCAATATCTCTCGAAACATTATCAGTGATAAGGGAATGATTCAATATACATTATATAATGTTCAAATGGAATATTTTCCCCTATGAACTTATATAATACATTAATCCATCCTCAAAATACCTTACACTGGATTGGTCATCACAAATAGTAATTGGTGAGAAATGGTCAATCTCAGTAAATTGATCTGTATAGTCTATACTAGATATAGATCAAGATATAATGTCCATAAAATCTATAGAATTGTCATCTATCACATTATAGTGATACAAATAATCAAAAATAAATATATTTAAAAACTTTGATAAGATAAAACAATCTTTTTTGTCCTTCATGATAACATCCAATAATCTCTTAGATGAACCACTGAGCATATCTCTAGAAAAAATAATCACCTGCCATGACTTTCCTTCTTGTGACCACATCCCCATAAAAATAATATAGGTTTCATCATGGAATAAAATTATAGTCAACTATAATATAGATTGATGGGATCAGGGGGCTCCCAATATATGTTGGACTATTCAATGCAAACCCTCATAAAACTATGTATCAATTTCATGATCTTGAATAAAAATATACGCCAAAAGTGTAACTACAATAGGTAACAATAATATCCTAGGTCCCTCCACCTAAAAACCATTATTATTTCATCAATCCTAGAACATGACCTATGGTCTTCATGGTTTAATATCTCTATAATTCTAAATTTATTCTACATTAAAAAATATAAATGAGTTGATCAATGATAAAAGGTATATGATAAGTACAACACCCTCATTACAAAATTCCAGTCCCAATGCATACTCATAAATTCCATATAAAGGTTATATATAATATCATTATTAGTCATAATAGTCATTACATAATTCCCACTACTATGGTTAGGTCAGGGTGTAGTTCCTTGTTTCATTCCATTGGCATTTGTATATTGAGTTTCAATTGCATGTTATAGAGGAAAACACGCTTTATTCTACAACTATTATCCCCATTTAATGGAAACCATTTCACTAAACCATAGAGAATTAGAATGTTCATATTCATATATATATATATAACATAGTTCAGTAATATGATTAACCATTCCTATGTTATAACGTCATATTCAATGAAATTTAATATTTTATCTTCAGGTAACAATAACATGAAAATTACATCTAATAATTGTTTGTAAAAGCCATATTAAATGGAATGATTTGATAAATCTCTAACAAAATTTTTTCTTATAAATTAATATTTTAATTAATGATATAAAAATGATTCAATACAGGTGACCATAAAAGGAATACTCAAACCCTGAATAATTGATCAATTAAGGATCTATTCTAAGAAAGCTGAAAAAACATTTATCGTGAGGTAGAAACATAATAGAAAATTGTTATATGATCAATCCCACATATGAATTAGTGAAAAAATATATATCCCTCATGGATATTATTATATAAAATATTAAAACCATTAAATATGCTAAATATGTAATAGAATATGCATGAAATTTAAATTCTCATGTGTGAAGAGTGATGTGAGAACGAGAACATCATTGTCATATTAGATTAAGGATAAAAATTGATCCCAATGTTATAGAAAAAATGATAATGATGGTATTAAAATTAATTTTCTTAATCCATTAGTGAAAATTTTATTGTTATAGTAGTAACAATCCAAAATAACAATTACAATCCTTGGTTATATGAATTATTCATATATGTGGGTTTCTTACTCCCAGGTATATTTTCATTAATAGATTTCAACAAATTGTAATACTATATTATAAAAAAAAATTATAGAAAAGATTGAAATATATGTTAATACATTGTTGCATCTCTTACCTATCTCACTGATTAATAATTGAACTCGGTTTACAATTTTCCCTCAAGAACACCTCCCTATACACAATAGGCACTAGGACTGAAGTACAATAATTGTGTAGTGAAAAGATTATACCCTCATTTATTAGAGAAGCATGAAAATGGTATAAAAACTTATGATTATTGAAGAATATAATAATAAATATAAATGAATAATAAATTATATATACGTAATTAACAGATGGTTATAAACCATATGTAGGACATTAAGCTCTTAAGCTTTACAAAACACATCATGTCCTTATCTAATAAAATTTGGGGAATAAAACAAAGAACTAGAATATGAAATATAAACCATCATAAGAAAATATAAATTTTTTCCAAAAGATATAATCATTATCATCGAATGAATATGATTAGTCCTCTATACTCTTCCTCTATCATTGTATCGAAAATTCGGCATCCAAATATGTGAACCTCACCTTGTTCCTACCCATAGAGAGGAAGTCTCTCTAGGAATCCATCGATGGATGAATAGGATATAATATAAACTCTGTAGGCCACAAAACATAGATCCCAATATTATCCATGTTTTAATTTATAATTATTATTATGTATGTGTAATTGATAATTATAGTGAATTAGTTCTCTAAAATCTAGGCCGGCTCAGCTTTATCAAGGGTGTCGGTCTAAAACTACCTACTTCTAACTAATCTAGAATAATTATGAAAATCCATTAGATCCCATAAATTAATGTATTCCATAACTATAAATTAGAAATTTTCAATTAGAAATATCAAGTTCATATCGGTAAATAATCATTGTTTAACATTATTACCAATGGTTAGGAGTAATTTACTGGGGACATCATGTTTATTAATTATATAGAATCATTAAATAACATCATTTCCATGAAAAAAATTAAATTATTTAGAACTTATTGTCAATTAATCACATTTTTTATAATTAAAATCACATCCATAATACTGAAGTGAATATTATGGAATATCATATCAAAAATCATAAATTAAAATAACGAATGGTGTATCCAACAATGAAAGAAATCATGATATATATTTACATCTTTGTTAAATTATACCCTATATATATCAAGACACTATTTTAATTTTTTATTCATTTATTTATTTTAACCATGAATTTAGTATGTAAAATGAATTGGAAAATGTTATGTACTTTTCTAATCTATATCATTCTATGAATATGACATATAAGCTTACACTAGGAAACACGTATACAAATACACCTTAATATTTTTTCTCACAAAGGAAATATAATTCATTATGGAATATAATAAGTAGTAATCCATGGGTGGCTTTGGAAAAATTCATCAACCTCCATCTAGTTACCAAGGACTCATAACTGGTCTAGAATGAAACATCAAAAATTAATTAAGTGTTTTATTATTTTTTAATAGAAACCCTTGGAATATCAAATGTTTGGAGCAATAGAATTAAAAAAACATACAATATATTGGGAAATGATATGATAAAAAATAATCTATACATACAGTCAAATACTCCACCTTTTATATCATTTAACTCAATATATAATAGACTAATAACATGATATATAAAAATATCCTGAATATATGGAATATTATTTAAAAATATTAAGCATTCCATATGGAATAATAAAAATTAAATGACAGAGGTGGGTGGAAGATCCTATCCATGGAGATTCAAACTCATTAATCGTGATATAATTTGACACCATACGAAGATGGGGGATAATAACCTATAATAAGGATTAAAACTAGGCTCCAATGTGTATTTAATTTTTTAAAAGAATCATGGGTAAGGTGGGTTAGAAGATTTATTCAATAGATAGAAAGACAAAACATCACCAGTTCTAATAAGGGGACATGGTTTTAAAACAGTATTTTCCTAACCATGTTACAACCTTGTTCTACAAATACCAATCTAGAGGAGCAACTCAGACAACATAATAATTTATTAGGAAACCACATACGGTATGTGACAAATCTTTATCCGATATCTAAACAATGTTTCATGGTTGGTCACATTTTTAGAAAAACCATTCTGTAACAATGTGTTTCAACTCTCGAAAAGGTTTTCATAATTTCACAGATACATGTGGACTCCCATCTATAGTTTTATAAACCACACTACTTCATTATAAGGCAACATGGTTTGAATAAATGGCTTCTAATAACTATTTGTGAACCACGTGCCTCTTCATGTTTATATAAAAACTCGTGTTAGATACTCCCAAAAATAACAAGATGATTTTAAATATTTCAATTTACCCATGCAAAGTCATATAAAAAAATTATTGTAAACCTAAATTTAAAAGGTCTCTACCTTCATGATAAACTATGAATTTTCAATTTTCTAGGCCTATAATAAAAACATTGTATCTACTTGGATCCTATAATAACATCTCATGTTCACTTGTTGGTCTTGGGATAACCACCAATATAACTTATATTGGTTTTCATCTATCTACCAATTTACCATTTGAAATTATATAAATTTTGTCATTTCCCAATGAATTAGTCTTCTATAATGAATTAGGTCATCACATAATCATAATCCATTCAAATTTCTTCCATGATATAATGAAAATATTTAACATACCTATATAAATTAAACCGTGAAAATGAAAATTTCATACAATAATATTTCATTATCATAATAATTAAAGATAATCTGAAATAATAGGGTTCTTTTCATTTAATCATATCCCCAGTAATGTGTACATTACATAAATGGATTTCTTCATAGATAGATAAACCATTAATATATCGCTACACCATATCATGAGGAAAATTTGTCATTTGTTTTTAAATCACATAGTTATAAACAAAATATTTAAATAATATAATAAAATACATTTTCATTGAAAATTACAATCAAAAAAATAAATTGATATTCAAAAATTATTATTATTTGATGTGGGAAAGTCTTTATTTAGTATTTTTTAATGAATATTATGTTCACTATGTTAGCTAAACCTAAAATATTAAAAAATAAGGAAGATTAATTTTATATTTTATTAGAAATTCGAAAATGGATAAAAATTGAAATAATTATCCTTTTTATTTATTAAAAAATTTAAAACATTTTAAAAAATATATTTACATGGAATAGGATGAATCCCATATTAAAAAAAACTATTTATGTTATAATTATAAAATTTCATTCGAAATTTTATGTATATAGATATAGAAAAAATAAATGGAAAAATATAACCAGTAAAAATAAATAGAGGATAATGAATCAAATAAAATTTATATGGATATTTATCATATAATTTAACCATAATATATTTTAAGAGTAAGAAAATCATGAAAATGATATATTATAACAAGAACCCTTAAAAAATTGCAATTTTTGAATGATATGACCCATAAAATAAATAATAACAAATGAATAATTAAAAACAACGAATATAGTTTAATTCTTATTATAAAATTTAATATGGGTATTATATTCCAAAAAATGGATGAATTAGGTGGTTAATATGGAATATTTCTAAAAGAAACAAATCTTAGATGAGAAAACCTTACATTAAGTCTGATTTTCTTTATAAGTGCTTTTAGTAACCCATATTATTATCTAAAATATAGTATAAATATAATATATAAATATTTTCATAATTTTAAAAGCATTTATGATCCATTTAGGACATTAAAAATCAATTTTATTAATATTTATTCAATAAAATAACAATTGATGGTGATTATTGTTTAATTTGTATTCTCTGTTTTGATTTTGAACATCCAGTCCATCAACATATTTTACGGTTAAATATTTTCTAAAATTTTATAATTGATTTATATTTAATGTGTTTTAATTATATATATATATATCATTAACCGTATATAAATGGAATATTATGAAAATAAAATATATCACTCATTGAGATGGTAGTCTATAAATAATCATGAATGATATTTCCATTTACTAATGGGGAAAATGAAAATAACGTATATAATATTTTTTTATAAAATAAAAATTATAGTATAATAGATATCATATATAATTAGAAAAATTCATAATTATAACCATAAAATAGACATGGTGATCAATAATGAATCATATCATTACTTGAAGATGGTAGTTTTCACCTATACAGAAGTGATACATTTATTTCCCATTTGATGGAATAGATGTGGAAAATGGCTTCCACATAATCATAAGGACTAAAATGTATATTTACAATATTGGTTTTATTTAATTAATATTGATTTAGAATATTTAGTTGAATTACATGAATAATTAATTAGTGAAATCATTGGGTATGCCAATTTCTCCTTATTAAAGATGACAATTTTGATGAAAAAATAACCCATCATATAATGGACTTATGATAATAGTGGAATATAAATTAATAAGGAAATAGTATGATAATTATTTACTTTATGTTTTATATAATATGTATTGCTTGGTGACATTGAGTAATGGTGAAAATTAGTTTCCCCTTTATATGTCAAGGGAGGAACACTGATGGAATTTCATAAAACATTTAAATTATATAACATCATTTTTTATTTAAAGTTTTCTTATTTTAAATTAATATACATTACTATGTTTTATGGTCAGATTATTTTCATGATATATGACTTAGTAATATTTATGAATAGTTGTTTTACTTATCAATTAGTTTATCATCATTCATTAACTAATTTCAACCCTAATTGTTGCGATATTTTTAATATGTTTACATTTTATTATAACTAAAAAAGTGGAATCTTTTTTTAAAAATATTTATGTTTCTTCAAAATATTTAATCCATTTTTTCTTATTAATTGGTTATGATGAATAAATTAAATTTAAAACAATTTCAGAATAGGAAATGGAATCCATTATTCAAAAAACGATTTTAATGATATAATTGATTTTTTTTTTCATTTTTTCCATTTAAAAACAATTAAATGAATATTAATGTATTTGATTTAATAAAGTATCTATATATATCATTATCATATGTAATCAATAAAAATTAATATAAAATTTTAATATATAAATACATTGTGTATATAATTTTCTATAGAAAATAAAACTCTTTTACTATAAAATGATGAATCATTATTTTGAATCACTCGAAGAGTATTTTTTGAATTAGTTTTACTAAATATTTTACCTTTTAATAAATAAATAATTTTATAAAATTTAAATATAAAATGGGATAGTAATTATTAAAAAATACTAGTATTATAGAACAATTATATTCATATATTTCAGAATAAGGTTAATATTATTAACATATGTCAATCCAGTTGAGATGATATAAATATTAAAATATATAATTGTTATTTTAGACCTGGGGTTGTATTAAAACTAGGATTTTATATACCCAAAAATTATTTCAATTATTTATATATAAAATCTGAATTTTTGACCTTCTTCCCCCAATAAATGTAATTTCAGCTAAAAATGTTTGGGTCTCTGATTCAAAAAAATGAATATACTTAAAATTTATTAAATATTATATTTCCAATGAAGCATAATTGATTTTATGATTCAGCGAACGAAAAATATTGAGGTGAATAGTCTAGACAACTATACCTTTTTCTTAATGATCTAGGATTTTTACAAGTTATTCTAAATAATAATGATCATGCTCCAGCAGTTTGTCCCTTGTATTTAGTAAATATGAAGGAGAAGGATTTAATATACAGAAAATAGATAAATGGGTCGTATCATGAACTTGATAGTGGTTTGATTGGATCACCATGTAATAAAGTACCTTCTCTACTTGACTTATAATCAAAATGGTTCCAAAATACATATGAAATAACAAACCCTTCATTCTAAATTATTACACCATCTTCATCGGTGATATTTATATGAAATTTTTTTCAAAATATTATAATTATATATTTCAATAAAATTTATATGCATTATCCATCTATTGTATTTTTTTATAAATTCATAAGATGATGAATTGATCTTATAATATCTACAATTTCCTTGCCTAGCTCAGGTACCCAAAGCATCCATTCTCTAACTTTATCCTAGTATGTTGGAGTTCATCACTTTCGGTTATAAAAGGATTCATAATGATACATTTGAATTAAATGCAAAATATTTTGCAATGATATAATTGGATAATAAATTTTTTTATCCCAGCCTCTATTTAAATAGGGAGAAAATGATCTTAGCATATCCTCTTGGGTTTGAATGTTTCCCTCAATGTGATGACCTATCTAAGGATTATAGGAAATAAAAAAACTCAACAATGTTTCTACATATTCCTAGAGCCTTCTACAAAACCATGAGGAAAACCTCAATTATTTATCAGACACTGTTGAATTTTGTTCTCAATTATTCCTTACCATATAATAAATTTATATTTAGGAAATCTGACCTCGAGATAAATTTTCATTGATAATAGTTAAAATAGTGTACTTTGTTATGGGATACTCTAAAATAGAAATGTCTTTATTCCCCATGTATTTCATGGGTATTCCTATTATAAAATTCATGGTTATGTCTTATTGTTTCTATATATGAATGGGTAATTTGTTTAACATAACAATCAAATTATACCACACAACAATAACAATTTGGTTTACCATGATCTGAAATACATACACTACATTATCTATTTTTAAATTAAGACATAAAAATTCCAATTATTTTCTATATACATCCTATAACTTGTAGGATAAATAATGAATTATTTTCTATGGTTATAAAATAACATATCATTTATTAATTCTTCAAAAACAAAGATATAAACTATATTCCCAAACCTTATCATTCCAACACAATAACGTTTTATAGTAGAGAATGTTCTCAACTACAATTTTTTCGCTATATCTTCCTTCTACTCATATTTATTATTCAAATTGATGTATAGTTTATTAGATATTTTTTAAATATAATATTTATCCCTGTATATCAACATTTCAATGTCCATCCCATGAAAATCTATAAATATTTGATATTTTTCCTCCTAAACATTGATAATATAGAATATAAATTTTTACTCAAAGATTCTAACACCTTGTTCTCATTCCCAATCATTTAATTCATTTAATTGTAATAATATTTATTGAAATTAAACCATATTATATTTTATGCATTAAAATTTTTCCTAATGAATATATATATATATGTATATTAAAATTTTATGACCAGTATATGTTTCACACAATTCTCTATAAATGTAATTGATCGATGTAATTAATGAAAATAATAATGTTTTTATCTCTAAGTCATCGGGTATTTAATCTCATTAGATTTTTATTTATGAGAGTGATATTATATCACCAATAATTTTTATATAATATCAGATTCTAGTACTTTCATTTAAACATCACTATAGATCAAAAACTATTTCCATTTATTTTGTAGTGTGTGTAATGTTCAATTGTAAAACCATCTATTTAACTCTTTGAAATATTCCGCACATTAATTTCTCAAAAAAACATGAATATAATCTATGTAATCATGGTTAGTGGATTTAAAATCCAAGATAAATTCTTCAAAAAGAATACATGATATCTGGAAAAGCTATCAAAACAATTGATCTTAGTCACAATGTTGGTTCATGTCTACTATGAAATAAATTTATCCTTATAATGATCTCTTAATATATACTTTCATTGGGACACATGTCCCATAAATGATACATCTAATAAATAATTTTCATTATTATGAAAGTTGGAATATTGATTCTCCGTCATCATACATTGAAACTAGTTTTTTAATGTAATCTACATCATCTTACATGAATAGAGATTATATGACAATTTCATTTATAGTGGTATTCATAAATTGAATGATGTATACTGTGAAGACAATATTCGTTAAATCCATTAAGATAGTAGAGGTATTAGATTTTATAAATAGAATAAATAATTAATTATATTTTCCATGTCTCATATGTTTAGTGTTCTTATATATTCCTTCAATTTTATCTCTTAGTTGATAGTATCTTGAATGTAACCCAATATATGTGAATTGTTGATCTAATCATATTGATTTATGAAAAAAACAGTACAGTATATTATTAAATTATTCTTAATCATTATCTCACTATGTGAAAGTTTATCAAAGCAGAGTCACATGGATCAATCTTTATTAATACCAAAAAAGAGCTATTATACCCCATGGTGAAGAAATTGGATGAAATAACCCATCATCTAATTTCATATGGATTTTAATATTAAATAATAAGAACATAATCAATTCAATTATATAATTAATCATTGAATTAGATGTAGATAAATTTTTTAATTCAATTAGAAATTCAACATCAAAATTCAAAGTATTAATATGAGTCTCTTCATAGAATACAACATTAAAATATTATACAATAGTAAGTTATTAGATGTTATGTTTCTCACTATCCTATTGAGATAAATAGACCACATGAATATTACTCAACTCCCATAATAAGTATTTAATTATCAGTTGATTCTTATATTCATCATCAATAAAATTAATTATCATTGAGTCATATTGAATTTTAAATCTGACTACACATTCATTAATATTGAGATGATATCTATATAAATAAATCAATCCCATTCCCAAAATTTTATAAAAATATAATAGATGGATTATAAATTTTTTAGGAATCCCATTTCACTAAAAAATATTTGGAAATGAATTATAGACATAAATTATGATCATTGTACTATTAAAGGTTTTCAATGCTAATTCAACGTCTAATCATTGAGAATTTAAAATAATATATTGGGAGAGATGTTATGATCTAAATAAAATAATATGTCTACAACAAAAATATATAATTAAATATTTGAGTATCCCATTCACCACCTCTGCTTCAAATTTTTCTTTAATATCTCTACAAAACTAAAATGGGAAGTTTTATAATCAAAAATCATAGTGATAAATTATAGTATCATGAAAACAAATCAATGTGTGATTAAATATTGAAAAATTATTTAAAGCCTATGAAACCATATATTAAGTCTAGAACATCCATGGTCATCATCCATTTAGATCAATCATCATGGGTTTTGAATGAAATATGACTTTACTGATGAATAACCACTATGATTATATAGCTAGTAGTATATTATAAAGCTCACACATCATGTATAGAATACGACCATATTAATTTCAAGTCCATCCCTTAAAGTGTTATTACCCTTGGGTTCATCTATTCTATAACAAAATCATCATGCTATTATCTAGAAAAGGGATTTATTTTATTGGAAATTTGCACTCCATTAATTATAATAACATATGATGTTTTCCTATACATAGTCTTATTCTAAGGGTCCTTAATAAAGTCTTCACATCATAGTTATAAAAAATAACTAAAACATACATTTATACAAAGAGGGGCCTCTGAAAAGTTACATATATAAATATTAATACATTATAGATTAGATTTCAATATATATTATAAAAATAAATTCCCCCCAAACTAGAGGGTTTAGACCCATTGGTGATTATATAAATATTAATATCTTATTTCTTGAATGATATATAATATCTACCAAATGGATCTTCTTAAATTATACAATTCATAGACATACTCTATGTAAATTATTTCTTTATAACCATGGGATGTGAAACAATTGTTTGGGGAAGCTTAGTTGTTTGGTAAGGATTGACATGGAATCTGTTGATAAATAGTCATGGGAATTTATAACATGTGGTTAAAGGCATCAGATAATGATATTAAAAATAGAAAACATCAAACAAAAATTCATAAAATGATGATATTTTAGTTCATATGAAATTTATCAGAGAAAAATCTGAGATCAAGATCGATAAGATCATATGATATGTAAAAAAACATTTAATATAAAGGCATAATAAAGTGATTTATAATAATAATCCTATAAATCATATTTCATGATAACCATAATAATATGAATCACACATTGGTCTTATAAAACCACTCATGGAATTCCATTTTGGATTGTGATAACCTAACATGTAACCATTCATATCTCAAAATATTAATTTTTAACTTAATCATATTATTGTTTTAAAAATAAAAACCATGAAATAATCATAATCCATTAATACATATTCCATAGAATCCTGAAAAATTATATCATGCCTTCATGTCCTCAAAACTAGAAATGAAAAATAATTTCATCAGGATTTCATCATCATAATCAATAACCATAATGTTATATAATAATGTTTTTATAACCGAGTCATATCCTTATTAAATCATATGTTTTATCAATGGATATTTTCATAGAATAACATTTCATTAAAATATCACATTAATATTTCATTCTGAATATAATTTTTTTTAATAATTTATCTGAAATATAAAAAATTATTTGTTATTAGAAAAAATATATATTAATATTAAGATGGAAACATTAAATGAATTATTTAAATAAAATATTATTAATTATAGGGATAATGTTCTCCCAATCATCATATATAAAAATAATGATTATGATCATACCAGTTGTAAATAATCCTGAAAACATTTTAATGTAAATTTGTATAAGGAAGTAATATATTCCTGGATGAATAGATAAATAATGTCACCTTTTAGTGAATATATTCGTTCAGAGTTTTTATTACTCAGAGTGATGAAAATGAAAGGAAAATGTGTAATATCTAGAAATAAATATACAAGAATAATATAATTGATAGTTTTTAGTGATAATTCATATAATTTCATCATCATAAATTTAAATATATAAAATACCAATGAAAACATAAAATGTAACATAAAACCATTAGCACATTAGTAAAATTTGAATAATAACAACCATTAAACATTTAAAAAAAATTAATTAAAATAAAATTTATATTTATATTTTCATGATATAAAATATCAATGGGATGTTATATACAATATAAATACAGAATAAGTACAGAATATGGTGTACCTATTATAGAAACAATGTGAGATGATTTTCCATTTCATCAAGAATGGATTTATTCATTATTAATTTAAACATCATAAATAATATATTTAAATTAAATATTAACACTTATAATATCATTTATTATTCACATTTGGTATCTTATTATATTTTTATGAAGATATATTCAGCAAAATAATAGTTTTTGGTGATTTACATTTTCTTTTTCATATATGTATTTTAGATCTAATCCTTCAACATTTATTATGGTTTCATCATGTCAAGAATTTTTAATCATATTTAAATAAAATAATAATTCTTAATATATAATATTATAACTATTAATAATATTTGAATATACAAAATTAGAAATATTAATCATTGAGATAGTAGTTCGTTCATATGAATGAATGATACTTATGAAATAGTATAATAATTTATAATTTTTTTAATTAAATGTAATTACCCGAAAATTTCAAGGGAAATTTATTCATAAATTCTTTAGAATTTTTCGAGTACGCAGTTTCTTACGGCACCTGATTCCGAGGCCCGGTGTGCCTAAAATCATTTTATGAAGTTTTGTTCTGGTACGTTAAGTAAAAGTACGTGCGGGATTATCTATCTTTTAAACTGGTACTTGGAATTGAAATATGAGGGCACCGCTGAACTCATAGCGCTGATATTCCCTTATGGGGACCTTAACCATAGTTGCGTTTTGTCTGGGTTGAAAGTTATAATTTCTATATTCGTAGGAAATTAAATAAAATTGTTGTATTGTTAAATTTTATTTAAGAGGTGGATATTTCCTCCAATGGGGGGTTGAAGTGGGGCCCACACCCCACATAACCTTCCATGAGAGGAAAAAGTGTGGTGTGGCCCACACGAACCCAAACCCATTCACCTCCCCTCATTATAGTTCGATCCTCTCCAACTCCCTCCTCTCATGAATGTGTCAACTGTTGAGTTTAATTAATGCCACTTAATTAATCTAGTTTGGAAATAATTTTAAATGGATGGATAGAATGTTTATAATTTTGGGATACTACTATTTCATTTTTTTGGAAAATAACCTATTGGGGAGGCTCTATATAATTTCATGAAATGTTATCCTCTCTCGACGAAGAACACCATTCTTCAACGAAGAACATCTCCTACGAAGAACGTGAAGAACTTCTTCCAATGACGCTTCTTCCTCAGACGCACCCCGACATCAAGGAATCTACTTTATCTTTGGATTCTCTTCCCACGTCATGACAATGATTCTTCCTCCAACGTTGGTAGAACGACACTATTCTCAGCGACACCATCTTCCGCGATTCTCGACTATCCTGACGCTCGTCTTCCATGGATCATTGTTGTGTGACATCATTTATGAGGTAGGGGATTTGTATAATTTACATTTAGTAAATTATACATTCGTTTGTGTTGAATGAAAGTTTTCAACCATTGCCACTTGTCACTGCCTAAGGCGGAGGGTGTGGGTCGAATGAACAAAGCCCGATGACACTCGATTGTTTCCTAATTTTATTCGTGTTCAAGTTGTTGTTGGAAGATGTTGCAGTGATGACGACTGAAGGAGGCGACGACAACGGCGGCCGCACCCCAGCAAGAAGAGGACCGCAATACCGGGTTCTGTAATGAAGGGAGACCGCAGCCTGCAATTGGGGGCTGCTCGTCCAATGAAGAACCGGCCCACTAAAGCCGGCCGGGCTGGGATAACCGTCGCACCTCTCAGCGTTGTGCTGCGGAGAACTGCGTCATGCTTCCTTGGGCCACTTATGCAGGAGAACCAGCCGGCAGGCAGCTGGCCGGGTTGAAGAAGGCCGCAATACCAGATTGTTCCATGTGGGGTAATAGTGCCCGCCTGTGTGGGCCACTCATGCTGGTGAAGTCTGTCCGGCTCCGGTAGGCCATAAAGGATTGGTGGAACTGCTCGGAGCTGCCATTTCAGAAAACTAGGGCCGCACCCCACGATCGGTTCGGCCTGCTGTCCATGCGGTGGCCAGCCACGTGCCGAGCTGTGCCATGCCCGGCCATGCTGCACCGGCCGGGCCGGGTGGCTCCCCGCCGGGCTAGGCTAACCCCTTAGCCAGATCGGAGCTGCCGAGACAGGATGGGCCAACCCGCCAACCCATTGGGCTTGATGGTCTGTGCCCGTTTCACTGAAATGCAAATAACATCATGACCGTGCATCTGATTGACACGCCGTCTATGGCATAGGACCCTTAGGAAGAGGCGGTAATTTTGAGATACTCTAAATGAGTTCTCAACACCATTGAAAAACATTCGGTTTTTGAATGAGCATAATTCCAACCGGGCCCATGGAACGAAAAAGCCAATAACTCTCAGACTGGGCATCCGATTGAACTGTTGCCTGTTTCGTTGGGTGCCTTTTGATGAGACGAAACATCAGGGTACATCATATCTGGATGTTGTGATAGTTGATGTATTGACCTCTTCGTATCAAGGAGCGGACCCTCACGGAATTGGGTGTGATGTCAGCGGGAACCCTAGAGCTTGCTGCGACTGCAATGACTACCATACTGGAATCCTCCGTGGGTTCGACAGTGGATACAACAATACTAGATTTTAACATGGGCCCGATGGCGATGACCACCATACTGGAATACACTGTGGGTTTGACGACGATGACGAATGTTATTGTATCCTTTTTTGGTTTGACAGTATTTAGCTATGTAATTTTATCCTATGTGGGTCTGATAGATTAAATAGTCTGTTATCCTGTGTTGGTCCGACAACTTAGCTGGTCTTCTATCCTATGTGGGTCCTATAGTTTTGATGAATTTGTGACTATATCTGATCATAACAATCACTATACGAATGATGTATACCTGTATGAGATGAGTCTTGACTTTCAATCATTATCATCGATGTGATTGACTTCATTCCTATGTGGACGAGGTTTTTCTTGGGCTCGCGTGTTGGAGCTGAACTGAGATTGATAACATAGGTATATCTATGGGCATATACTGAAGTAGGATTCATTGAAATATTGTGGTTGTATCCTTCTTATATGGTTTATCCTTTTTTGTTTCTGGGAGGTCTTTGTGGTCTCAGGGTCCCTACTGAGTATCATATACTCACCCCTGCATGGGATATGCCCGCACTCCATTGTGTTGGATGCAGACGACGGACATCACTGATCGAGGTAGAGACTTGTGGAGCAGGAAGGTACCCGGAGGTAGACCACTCAGTGTGATGTACACGGAGCAAACGGGCGGACCCGAGGTGCTATGGAGACCATATGTACCCACCCATATGGTGGAATTCCTGGAGGACGACACATTAGTTTCTGTTTACTTTACTGTAGAAGTAATAGATTTTGAGTTGTACTGTAAAAACTGTTTGGCTTGTATTTTCAGCCTCATTCCTTTTAGTAATTACTTTTGTGTTCAGTTTTACTTCTTGCATAACTCACCTACGTACTATATTGGGTTTTTTTACTTTTATAAAGGAAATTCCTTCCAAGTATAGGTATTTACGACTTTGGTGCTAGTCGTCGACCCATGGCCTATGGAAGGCAGGCTTAGGGTAGTCACAGCATGGGCCCTGAGGATCGGTCGTGACAATTTGGTATCCAAGGAGTTGGTTCTACCAAAGAACTCAAGACTCTGATCTTTCATTTATCTGATGCAACCGTGTTAAGAGTATGGAGTGTGGTTTTCAGTCCACGGTGTCCAGTGTTTGTGCGGCGACCAACGTATCCATACACTAGGACCCTGAACTCATATTTCCAACTCAGTGCACGATAACAATGATTGCATGTTTGTTTCAAATGTTTTCTTTTGTGATTACTTTTAGTCAGGTCACTAGGTATACTGTTTTGACCGTGGTGCACCTGTTTATTTTTTGGATGTCCCCATGAAAGCATCGAACTAGGGTTCCGAGTTACGTACGAGTTGGCAGCCCACTGAGCGACAAGGCATCATTGCAATGCCCCATCACAGCGGTGGAACAAGTGGTACAACTACCCACTGGGTCTCTGATACCACAAGCCCTAGTAGTAGAGAGTGCACGTTGCCTAAGTGTGTTGCACGAGTTCCAGCGACAGAGGCCGCCCAGGTTTCACAGATAGACGGAACCACTGGAAGGAGAGGATTGGCTGGAGGCTATATTCAGTGTTTTCATATTAGTAGGGACACCAGCCGACTTATGGTGATCCTTGTTGCGAGTCTCCTGCACGCAGCACCGGGTATATGGTGGAGCATGATGCTCGAGGTTCATGACAAAGAATCTTTACTCTGGATGGACATCAAGAGTCTTATCCACTCGTATTTTGTTCCAACCACCCTACATGCGGTGCAGATTCAGGAGTTACTTCATCTGTAGTAGGGAAGCATGACAGTAGCTTAGTACTCAACGAGGTTCACAGACCACTCACGCTACTCAACGGATATGGTGTGGGACCAATTCATCATGGACCATACATTCATGCAGAGACTCAAGAATGAGATCAGGGCTTCGACGATTTCCCACAGCATCCCGACCTAGGCGAGGGTGCTAGAGCGATCCCTTCAAGTGGAGATTTTTCTCGTTGTGCAGTCACTAGCAACGAGAACCACCACAGGGAGACACATAGTAGAGTCTTATGCAGTCGGCAGTAGACAGATGTCCCAGAGGTCCAAGACGACCAGGCCATCAGGTGGGAGACCTCATGATAGAGGATTTGTTGTGCAGGGCCCACAAAATAGAGCCAATCCTATGAGGAGCAGGCAGTTCTATGCATGCAGCGGGAATGGCCACATGGATCATGAATGCTCGACCAGCCATGAGGACGAGCAGCAAACAACAGAGTCACTACAAAAGAACCGTTGTTTAGCGGTAGTTTAGCGGTAGTTTATAATAAACCGCCACGAAACGTTGTTTTTTTTACACCCAACCCTTCCCCCGACCCTGACCCTCCTTCCCCCGTGATCTCGGCCCCCCGCTTCCCCCACGACCCCAACCCCCCGCAACCCCAGCAACCCCACAACCCCAACCCCGGCGACCCCGGCAGACCTGGTAGCCCTGCGACCCCCCCCCCCCCCCCCCACGACCCTCGACCCCCCACGACCCTGTAAGCTGCACCATCTTCCCATATAGGTAGGGTTTTGTTTCTCCTTCTTTACGTTTTGGGTTTTTCAGTAGGTAGTGTCGTTGATTTAGGGTTTTTCATGTTAGATAGGGTTTTATCTTGTTTTTTTGGTAAATATTTCCTTTTTGGGGTTTCTTTGAGGTTTGGTTGAGGTACAAATGGGGTTCCAATCCATTTTAAGCAATTTCTTCACCCAATGTAGTTGCTTCCATGCCCTATCATTTTTAGATGATTTGATTTTTTTAAACTAATTTTAACATGTTTTATAGAGAAATTTTGTAATGTGAAATATGATTTAGATATATTTTGGAATTTTTATGTGGTGAAAATTGATTTCATAAATAGAAATGGATATGTTTAATATGTTCTCTATTGTGGTGTTTGATGGAATTGTTTTTATGGTTATGTGAAGTGTGTAAATTGTGTTTTCAAAGGCCCTTGAATTGAGAATGTGTTAAAAATGGGGTTTCAAAGGGACTTAATTTTATTCCGTATGTAATCTTTTTATGTTCCCCAATAAATGTGATGAGTTATTTGTGTAAATTAAGAGAAGCATGTTTTTAAATAGGGTAAATTAGCTTGTGTGATGATTTGGAAAGGGTTATCCCATGGAAATTGTTGAATGTATTATGTTGTACCCTTGAAATGTACCTAATGGGTTTTATGAAATTTTATAGTGATTTGAAGAGTCTTTTTCTAATCATTTTTTGTGTGTGTAAAATGGTAAAGATTAGTTTTATGGGAAAAAGGTGTTTAAAATGTAATGATTGGCCTGTATTGGTGAAATTGGTCTTATGAGTTACACGTGGAACATAATTGAGCATAAGGGAATCCTAGGTAACTAGGTGAATATATTTGGACTAGCTCGCTAGTGATTCTGATGTGGCTATGACCTGATTTCACATAGCGGGATGGAAATGTATTTATATTGATTTTTCCACTTCTATATAACTACCTACCCGAGGGTATGGTCTCCCCACTATAAATATAACACTCATTTATAGTCAATGACCTATGAAATATGGGTAATAATGCATGAAGTCCCATAAAAAAACTGATTTGGTTGCATGAGATAATGATAGATTGGGGGATGTAGCAAAGTGGTATCAAAGAATCATGTTTTAATTTATATTAATTACTACTTGTGGAAAGGTATAAGTGATACTAGGATGTGCCATGAAATAGAAATGAGCTTCTGAATAGGAGTATCTAGCCATTGTATTTGAGAAATATGTGTTCATATGGACGATATTGGTTCTTTTGTTATTTTATTGAAAATGTTGATGTTATTTCATCTTGGGTGATTTGTATTTTGTTTGATGGTATTGTTTAGTGATGAAGTTTGATTCTTGATATTTATACTCATGGCATAGAATGGTGTTAAATGAGTATTCATGCATCATGATAGTCACATATGAATGTATATATTGGCATTCATTCTTCATGGTAGGGACATATTTGTTTCATGTTCTATGATCTTTCCTTTATGATGTGTTTTGAGAAACCTATTGTATCTGATAAATGATTTATTCTCCCAGGCCTTTAATATTGGGAAATGGCATTGTTTTTTGTGAATAAATATTATGGAACCCTTCACCTTTGAAAATATTACCGAAAGATGAATCACGTCATAGTAAAGAACATGTTTCAAAAATGTATTCATGGTTTGTGTATAGACACCCATCCCACAAGGCCAATTCATTTACATCACAATTTATCCCCCTATTATCCTGTTTCAACTTCTCTCCAATCTGTATTTTCCAAATGTGGTTCACATTTATTAGAGGGGGTATTTCATAATTACATATAAAAAATGGTGGTTTAAAAAGAAAAGTAAATTTGGTTTCATTAGTGTGTTCCTTGTTTAATTTATACTTTTTTTATTTTATTCTTACCTTCATATATAATAATTACACATTATTTTGAATATATAATTTATATAGTTCATTTAGATGTTGTTGTAGTCCACTGTAATTTTCAAAAAGGATTATTTAGTTCTTATTCCGACCTAGAATACATATTGATTTGTTAATGTTAAATCATTTTCAAACGCGGACACCATAATAGGATTCCTAAATCAGTATCTTCCATCATTAAGTATTTTTCAAGTGTCAGTGGAAGCAGTTAGGTTGTTGGAAAAAATTGAGGTGATCCTCAATTATCTTATGGAACCTAATACTTTGTGTGTGAGAATTTTGTAGAACTGGATTTATAGTTTCATTAGAGCCTTCTGGGAGTCAGTGGTACCTTCTTAACTTCAAGAATGTATGAATTAGAATCTCATAAAGATTGATTTTTTAATGGTTATTTCCTAAGAGAAGGAATGTAGAGAAATAGACTGATCACATGAGAATTTCTATTGGTGACAGAGCACTATGGGAGTATGACAATAACCTATCAAGGTTTGTTATATAATCTCCAAAGATAGGGGTTATCAATTATGAGAAAAATTATTTCTTTGGTGATGGTCTTCACCCAGTCCATGGTACATCTCTACTTTATTTGGGCATAACATCCATTTTGGAGGTTTTCAATAGGGACATGTGAATGGAAGGTAAATATTCTTGGAAATCAATTGTTGTTCATTCCTTAGTTTTATCAGGTAACCAAAATATTAATAGTGGGAATGGAGAGAATCCAATGTGCAAGGACTAGAGGTAGGATGAACCATAACATGATGAAAAGCCACATTCTTGTAGAAACAATTCATCCATTTTGTTCTTCTAGTTTAGGGACTTTGAGGAATTTTGAGACACATTTCTTGATATATCCTTGAATTTTTCTCTATTATGGAAATTTTGTTCATCATTTTTTTGATGATGGGTTTATAGAATATGTCTCATGTTTTATTCCTTGTTTTCTGTGTAGGCACATTATGATATACATGGATAAAAGCTGGATCACATTACCGAGGAACACACCTCAGTATGTTAAGGGTTTGAATGAGTTTTTAGACTATGCAATTTATAATCGATCCGTTGAAGGGAAAATAAAATTTCATTGTCTAAAATGTAAATTTAGAACATGGTTGAAGAGAGATGATGTTTATTAACATTTTATACTGAAGCAACACCCACATCTGAAGGATGTCCAATTTAAAATAACCCCCAAACCACCTCTCATTCCATGTCCCTAGGATTCTTTTCCATGTGAATTTAATCCTGAAACATTAAAACATGTGACACCACTCAGAAACATTAACAATGAAAACTACTTAAATAGAGAACCACATCATTTATAGGACCATGGTGTCTTCCCACCATAGTATTTCTCAAACCACTATACCATGAGCTCTATACTACTATATAGCACTTCTAGTTCCACATTTAAATGTTTGAGCTTTTCTTGCTTTATTTAAGATAGATCTCACTTGAGCTAACTTGAAAACTCTTTATGAAGCGGTGCCACATGAAAATCGCTACCTCCATTTACAAATCAACCATCACTGTTAATCCAGTACTAAAAATTTAAACTAAAGGGTCATAACCAAAACACACTCTTCATTATTAATACATCTTACAAAGTGAAATATTATATCACAACATGCACTAGTTTTCTGAAATTTCATTCAGAACACATTAGGTTGACCTGCTTAGAGGACATCCAAATTGATGGCAAATGCCTTTATTTGAAAACTAAATCACATTAACATAAATTGAAAAGTTATATCATGATAATTGAGATGAACCCACTGAATTCAAAAATTGACACGTGGTGTGATTTAATGGGTTCATACTCAACCAACCATTTCAACATCATGCTACATTACAAGAAAATATGTGATATCAATCTATCACATTTCCTAGATTTCACTTGCAGCCCGAGTTTGAATATAATTTCAAAACCTAATTCAAACTCATACCTAATTCTTAAATTCAAAACCTACTCTATGCCTGTAAAACTTGAATTTTATTGCTCACAAACTTATGAATGTCATTTTGACCATTCATGACTATTCATCCCACAACCACTCTCCCAAAGGTTACATTTTCCATGACCTGTTTGATTCTCCACACCATATGATTTTAATATTCACATTTATAATAAAAATAGGAATATAATTCCCATTAAAAACACTCTTTCCACCACTAAACAAGGTTTTTGGATGTGATTCAACATAATTATACCATGTTCCATCACGACAATCCATCCTTGGCATACACTAAAGCATCATCTAGAACTAATATTCCATCCTTGAACAACTTGGGGTTCACTTCCTACCACATAGATTTACATCATCCACTTAATAATAAATAGAAATGGTCTATTTATAATCACATGCATTTTGAAATCCTCATTCCATGCGCACACATTCCATCAAAATCAATAACTACATCTTGATCTTTAACCTAGATTGATGATGTTATAAAACTTGATCCTCTTACATAGTCATCCTTAGAACTAGGATAACGTATCTTTTCTACTAAAAACTCTAGTCTACATCACTCACCACAACATAGTTAATACCTAGGTAACCTCACTCAGGGAGTTATCGGTTAACACAACCTTTTTAGATCCCACAACCCTAAACCAAGTAGTTATCTGATAATACCCCTCATGGTGTTACCTGTGATTTCATCCCTCAAACTCTCAGAGACTAGAAATTTTTTCACAAAACACCACACAACCTTCTCCACCAAACCTTATTTAAATAGGAAATTTATATGATAATGAATACTAAATTGATGTTACATCAATGAAATTGGAACAACCATTTCATTTAATTCATAGGACCATTGACACTGTGGAATCTTGGTATTTTCTAGCCTACTGAACAAATCAATCCCAAGGGTCATGTTTTCCTACATAACCATTTAACATGGATGATGAATTATTGAGTCATAAAACTTTGAAAATAAACTGACACAACTAACTAAACTAAATAAAATTATATTTGCATGTCAGTCCCACTAATCTCGAGCATTATAGATGCTCATAACACCTTGAAGTTTAACTTATCTCATGATCACCTATGAAAATGGAGAATAATTCCACAACTAGAGTCCTACTAAATCCAAAAATACATAAAAAACACATTATATGACAAAAAACTAAAAAGATGCATCCAATGATGCTTAATATCTCCAAGGATGCTAGAAAAACTAGGTTAACCCCTCACATAACACGAGGAATAAACTCTAATTCTAGGTTTATTCCTAATAGGTCACTAGAATCTCCCACCTAACCTATATTCCAACATAAAAAAGATGTCAACTAAGACTCAATGGAAATATCCACATTCCTTTAAAAGATATATCCCAATATAACTCTATAACTATTCCCATGATAGGATTTTTTATAACAATATATTTCTAATTTGTTATTTAAGATATTTCATTAGTTCAAATTTATTATAAGTATTAAGGATGGTTTCTAGGCCACAAAACCAAAAAAATAATTATATAAATGGGTTGGTACTAATATAACTACTAATTCATCAATTATCAATTTTTATAAGTAGAGTGGAATCATTAATGATGATCTATCTTAAGAAAGTAAAGTTATAAGATTTAGTGGAATCCAGTTTGGGATGTTACAATATTGTATCAATGTAGTTTTATCATCAAAGTGTTTACTATTTAGGTTATTTTATATATGAGTATGAGGAATGTGTTGGAACCTTTGATGGATATCTGACTGCTGTGTTAAAAATACTCTCTCTAATATGAAGACTTATTTTCCAGAGTTTCATATTTTTGTTCTATTTTTAAATATTATAGTTGTATATTATTTCTCATTGAGAGAAAAACATGTTTTTTGGATGTTGTGATTTATTATTGATATTCAGCTGTTGGTCATTGGTGGGAGGCCATCGATGGTTTTTTCTGGTTTTATTTTCATTTCCGGGCAGTGGTGCAGCCTAAGCAAAGAATTATATTTTTTATTCTGGGAGCTTTTCGCGTCAGTTTTAACCGCCGCGAAATGTATATTGGAGGTGTTTTAAACCACCACTAAACGTAAAACAAAATTTACTTTTAGGGGCGGTTATAACTGCCACTAAATAGGAGCATCGTGGCTTCCATATTCCGCGACAGTTCTCATGACTTTGGAAGTGGTTTTACGACTGATGGAATTTTAGTTTATTTTTGGCGGTTATATCTGAAATGAATAAAGTGATATCCAGGGCTCGTAAAACCCCCTCTAAATTCAGGGAAACCTCCGCGAAATGAGGTAGCGGTGACACTTTCCTGAAACCGTCGCTAAACGTAAATAACTATCACTAATAGATTGCCGACACCCTATTAGACATCGGTTTCTATAAACCACCGCCAAAAAATGTAGCAGCGGTTTAAACCTCCTCTAAATGGCAATTCTGTTGTAGTGAGGGACCTCTTAGGAAGATGCAGAGGTTCGACCCTGGAGGTCCGCAAGGAGCAGACAGACGAGGTAGAGGATTATGCCGAGCATCGATTGGTGGATGATGTTTCGAGGCACTACCACCACCACCACCAGAATGTCCACCTCAAGCACATGGGAGAGGGAGGCTTAGATGTGTGCTCAGTACCCTTATTTGTTTCCTTAGTGTGTGTTATAGATTTACAAGGATGTATTTTCCTGAGGTGGGGGTAATGGAAAGTCCCGAAAATTTCTAGGATTTTTTTTAATAAATTCTTTGAAATTTTAATATTAAGCATTTTCTGACGGCACTTGATTCAGAGGCCCGGTGTGCCCGAAATCATTTTCTGATGTTTTGTTCAGGTACGTTCCGTAAAAGTACAACCGAGTATTTCTTTATTTTAAACTGATGCTTGTAATTGAAATCTAAGGGAATTGATGAACTTGTAATGCCGATATTTTATTAATGGTACCTTTACCGCAGTTACATTTTATGCGAGTTGAAAGTTATAATTTGGGGATTCATAAAAAATTAAATAAAATTATTGTATTGTACAATTTTATTTAAGAGGTGGATATTTCCTCCAAAGGGGAGTTGTGGTGGGGCTTATACCCCATATAACCTCCCATGAGAGGATATAGTGTGGTGGGTCCAACACTAACAGAAACCCTTTCACCTCCCCTCATTAATGGTTGTGCCTCTCCACCTCCCTCCTCTGATGAATGTTCCAACTCTTGAGATTAATTAATGCCACATTATTAATCTAGTGATGAATTAATTAGAAATGGATGTATGGAATTTTTATAAATTTTGGAGCCTATTATTTCATTTTCATTTGCAAATAAACTATTGGGGAGGCTCTAGATAATTAGAAGAATGGTGATCCCCTCTTGATGAAGAATGCGAAGAACTTCATCAAATGACTCTTCCTTCTAGAGCACACCTTAAATTCAAGGAATCTACATCGTCTTCAGATTCAATTCCCCATCACGAAAACAAATCTTCCTCAAACATTGAATGGAAAACCTAATTCTCCACGACACCGTCTTCTGCGATGCCAGACTACCGCGAATCTTGTCTTCTCCAGCTCGTCGATGTGAGACGTCAATTACTAGGTAGGGGGATTGTATAATTTTAATTGTGTAAATTATACCTTCGTTCTTGTTGAATGAAATTGATCATCCATTGCCACTTTTTACCACATAACACGGAGGGAGCAGGTCGAATGAACATGGCCCGATGTCCCTCCATTGTTTCATGTTTTTATTCGTGATGGAGACAATGTTGGAAGAGGTGGCGGTAGTGAAAACCGAAGTAAGTGGTGACAATGGCGTCCTTGAACCATCACGAAGAGGCTCGAGACACTGGGTGTCATGTAGAAGGGAGACCGTGGACCGCAATCACGGGCCGCTCAGCCGATGAAGAACCAGCCTGCTAAAGCCGGCCGGGTTGGGAGAACCACGACGCCTCTCCGTGCCGCACAGTGGCGAACCGCGGCCCACTTCTGCGGGCCGCTTCGGCTGGTGAACCAGCCAGCAGGCAACCGACTAGGTTGAAGAAGTCTGAGGAACATGAAGGTTTTGTGTGGGAGAATAGTGGCCCAAATGTTCAGGTTGCTCATGCTGGAGAAGTCCAGCCAGCTTCGACAGGCATGATAGTAGTAGCGGCGCAGCTCAGCGCCGCCGTTTTGGAAAACATGGAGTCGCGCACCCCGATCCGCTCGGCCAGTTGACCGAGCAGCGACCAGTCGTGGGCCGGTCCGGGCCGCACATCATTGTGCTGGGCCGACCCCTTTGTCTGGTCAGACCCTCCATTCCAGGACGAGATGACCCGCCAGCCCACTGGGCTTGATGGGCCGAGACAGTTTCGCTTAAATGAAATTAACATCATGACCGTGCATCCGATCGACGCACCATCTGAATCACTAGGACACTTACGACGATACGTTCAATTTGTGTTAATCTATGTGACATTTTGACAACATTGGAAAATGGGCAGGTTTGGAACGCGCGTAATTCCAACCGGGCCCCTAGAATGGAAAATCCAATAACTCTCAGACCAGGTCTCTGATTAACACACCGTCTGTTGCATTGAGTTACTTTTGATGAGAAAGAACATCAGGGTACATCAAATCCGGGCGTCATGACAGTTGATGTATTAACCCCTTTGGCTCGGGGAGTATACCCTCCTGGAATCGAGTGTGTTGTGTGCGAGAACACTAGAGCTAGATGCAACTGAGACGACTATCATACTGGAATATTCCGTGAGTTATATGGAAAAGCCTACCATACTATAATCCTCCATGGTTTCTATGGAGATGACTACTTTAATAGAATCCTTTGTGGGTTGGACTACGATGACTACTCTTCTTATATACTATGTGGTTCTGTTAGTATTGACATGTGTACTTTTATCCTCTGTTGGTCTGATAGAGTAGTTTGTCTTGTATACTATGTGGGTCTGACAGCATAGCTGGTATTGTATCTTGGGTGGGTACAAAAACATAAATGAATCAGTGACTACATCTGTTCATCTTTATTTCTATATGGAAGAAGTATAACTGTGTGATATGAGTCATGACATTTAATCATTATCATCGATGTGATTGACTTCTTTCCTGTGTGGACTGGTTTGTGCTTGGGCTCGAGAGTTGGAGCCTAATTGAGATTGATAACTTAGTTATATGTATGGGAATATAACTATGTTCGTTTCGTTGACACTTCGTGGTTGTATCATTCTTATGTGGTTTATCCTTTGTGGATTCTGGGAGGCCATCAGGGTCTCGGGGTCCCTACTGAGTATCGTATACTCACCCATTCATGGGATATGCCCAAAATACATTGGGATGGATGCATATGACAGACAACACCAATCAAGGTAGACACTTGTGGATCTGGACCGTACCCGGAGGTGGAAAACTTGGCAAGACGTGCACTAAACAGATAGATGGACCCGAGGTGCTGCAGAGACGATCTGTACCCACCCTTCGGGTGGAATTCCTAGAGGACAATGTAGTAGCTGCTATTTACGTTACTGCAGTTGTATTAACTTTTCAGTTGTACTGTACTAACTATTGGGATTCTCTTTCCGGCACCTTTCCTTTCAGTACTTACTTTTGTATTCAGTTTTACATAGTGCTTACTTTACTTGCACACTATGTTGTCTTTTTTTACCTTTATAAAGGCAATCCCTTCCAAATATAGGGATTTATACCTTTGGTGCTAGTCGCCAACCCCTGGCCTATGGAAAGCCAGATTGGGGTAGTCACGGCAAGGTCCCCGTGGATGGGCAATGACATTAAAAAATAATTATTTTATCATAAATATCCTTAATATTTATTTAATAATTAATTTTAACCCTCTTTGAAATGAAGTGAAGAAAAATGAATCATATCACAACAAGAATACGATAGTCTACACATACACAAAATGTGAAAATTTTATTCCCATTTTGTAAAAAATAAGTGATAAATGATTGATTAATTATAATAATGAAATTTTAATATTTTTAAATTATTTTATTAATTATGTTATTATGGAACAATTATATTTAAATTATGTAGAAGAATAAATTAACGTTCAGAACCTAGAGTAAGATGATTAACTCTTATTTGATTGGCCTCCTTGGGCATAGACCTTAATCATTGTTATGTTGGTCTATGAGTATTAAAGGGATGTCAAGAAAGAATAAATTTAATCTAAGATGGTTTTTGGGAAGGTATTTTCAGATTTAATTTTCATTTATTTGAAATAATAGTGGGTAAGAAGTTATTTTTTTGTCGATGGAAGATAAAGACTTGGATTATCTTAAAAATATTTAAATATTAAAATTTAATGTTCATATACAATTTCATCCAAATGGAAAATATATAGAATTTCATATATAATAACATATAGGTTTTATTATCCAATAGTATTTTTATATTTTTTTGTGATATTCTTACTTAAATCTATTATTTGAACTCTACACATTAACCCATTGTAATCCTTACATGGGATGAAAAATTAAAATTTCAATTTATTAATTATGTTAAAAACTAAAAATATTCTTTATAAAAAGTTCACACATGATTATTCCAAACATATAATCTATTTTAAATAATTAAATTTCTATAACACTTGATCTTGAATTATAGTAAGTTTAATTTTCATTCATAAGATATATAACATAATGCATATATCATTATTCCTGATTGTGATTAAAATACCTTATTATAGATTTTTAATAATTTAGTTATCTAAATACTATTTAATTATTACTAATTCCTGTAAATATTATTTTTATATGAATTCTGTATATGGTTCAGAAATAGTTTATTTTTAGGTGAATCTTATAAAAATAAAAATTATTATGTAATATAATCTATATTAAATATGATGTCTCATATTGAAATAAAAGCTAATCATTTTCAAAATATAAATAATGTTTCTGTTTTAAAAAAATGTAATTTTCACTCATATTATGGTATATACAAGAATCCATTTTGTTCTAGTCTACTGTGGAAAGAAAAAGGCCAAATTTTATTTAACATATTCTAATTAATTTTAATTAATCTAATTTGTAGTTAATTTCTATATAAAATAATTATTATTAAAACAATCATTTACCCAAAAAACAATAATCATTTTTTTCACATATAGAATAAAAATAAATATAAAAAAATACATAAAATAAATTAATTTAATTTTTATTCAATATTTTTAAAAATAATAATTATTATATGGTATTATGGTAATCATATTTTTTTCATAATGAATAGACGAAATAATAAAAATTGAACAATTAGGGATAATCCAAGTTGATGAGGTCGTGAACTAAAAGATTAATCTATGAATGACACTTAATTATATCAAAATAATATTTTTTATATATTTTGAACATATATAATCTTATGATTCATTTTTTGGGATATTTTATTCGATATTAACATGAAAATGGCTTTATATTATTTAATTATTGTATGTAATTCTATGCCCCTGATTCAATTACAAAAGTGAACATATACCCCTTTCTTATCCAACAATATTTAGCACTCTATCAATGAAATATTATAAAAAGAAACCATCATTTATTCATTCCATTTATTATTGAGATTATTTTCTTCTCATAATTTTATACTATGAATGATTATGGTTCATGCAAAAGGATTTCTCCTCAAGGAAGATTTAGTTATCATTTCATAATAGTTAAATGATTATTTCAAATTATACAATATAAAAATAATTTCTATCTATTCTGACATAAATACCCTAACATCATAAATAAAATAAGATGTTATTATAATAATTCATAAATCATTTTCCCCCTCAATTCCAACAAATGTGAAATTAATGTATCACTTAGGTATATGTGTAAAATACCTCTTCTATATTGAAATAGGATTCAAACTACTTACCAATATTTAATTGTTGTATATTATGATTTCATTAAATTTTATCTTCTATTTTTATGAAATAATTTCTAATATTTATGTATAATAATATTTCTACTAACTAATTATTACATTTGATAGAAAATGATAACATTGCATTTTCATATGTGTCGACTAACACCACCACGAAGCATTTTTAGTTGTTTTTCTTTTTCGTTTTACATGGATGGTAATAAGGAAATATATAATTATTATATATCATATAAATTATATAATAATGATATTTAAATTGTAATTATTATTAATCATTGATTATTCTATCCATAAAAATATTTAAAAAACATTTGGGTATATATCTGTAATACCGTCTCAATAAAGTGATAATATTCATTTTCCATCACCATAATAAATTAATATTTATGAATTTGTATATAATTATTGAATATTATAATTATTACATGATTAATTTTATGGATTTTATTGATGCATTATCATAATCGAAGGAAAGAAACCACTAAAATAAAACATACATGAAAAATGTAATAGTTAACACTAAAAAATGATGAATTAAAAAAAATATTTATAAATTGGTGATGAAGTTATTAATGTGGATACTATACTATATTATAGGCACATATATAAAGGTATATATAATGAATTAAATTTTAAAAGCATTAAATTTTAATTGAGGTCAAATGAACTGACAAAAAAATTGAGATAATATGTTAGGGTTAATTTCTAAATCTCATCTTTAATTGAGATTATTCATGTTTATGATTCTATTTGAGGAATTATATGATATTTTATCTTGGAAAAAACCTTTTTTCTCCTTCTTCTATATTGATAAATTGCATATTTTCCAATCATTTATAATTCTTTAATTACAAAACATAATGAGAAAATAGTATTAAAGTAAAACCACCATTACTTTTCTCTAATATTTAGAATATATTCTTTCATAAACATTTTTTATTTATTAGGTTTTGAATAATTATTTTATTACTTTCCTATATATGAAAAAATACATTTATACCCATTTATTACATTCTATAAAAAATTTATAATGTTGTCTTCATGACATTTTGTAAATGAGAAACATTTAACAAACTACTATAAAAATCATTGTATTAATTTTACCAAATTATTGAATTTTCCCATCTTCATAACTATTATTTTTCTTGAATATTTTGTTACAATGTACCAGTGTTCAATTAATAGAAATTTTATCACAAATATTATAATTTTATTTGATTTTAGTTTAAAAATTTTTAAATGAAATGGGTATCATTGCCAAGAAATGTTCTGTCGACGTTTTAATTGAATTTTTATCATATTTAGTATCCATAGATTAGTATTACTATTTACTAGGGATGTGTATATATAATCGTACCATCCAAATTAACAATAAAGGTAGAATATTATAATATTTTTCAATTTATTTACTACTTGAGGTAATATGATTTTGTACTTTATTTTTTTCAATTTGAATGTTAATATTGATTATGTATTTAATATTAATTTATTTATTTAATATGATGCAAATATAGTTCATAATAAATGAGGGGTGTGGACCATTATATACCAATTATGATGTGGTAGGTCTAGTGAGGAAAACTATATTGAGTATTTAGTATATAGCTTATCAATTTATACATGGTTTATTAGTGTACGGACTTTAAGATAATATTATGATATCCGAAATATTGTATCCTACTATTATTAAATTAGTAACTGATATCAATAAAAATTTTTGTTGTCATGTCATCCATGGATTTATTCCATTTTCGGTTATTATTTATGTGGAATAAATTATTAGTATTCACATATTCAATATTAATATTTTTTATTGTCTTATGGGTTTTTTTGAATTATCTTATTGAGCATATGAAAGAACACATTATTTTTTCATGTTATGAAATTTACAAAGAGGTGATTGATGATTAATTTTAGACATATAGAAAAATAAATGATTATTTTTACACTATACTATTATGATTTAATTAATATTTTCAAATGTAATGTGATAATCATGTATGTAGATAGTCTACCTTGACTAATTAAATATTTTATCATTCTGGAATATATCACTTGAGTATTCTATTAATATTGGAATATAATAAAATTAAAGATCTTAATAGAGATGATGATTTGAATTTGGTATTAGATTATAATTAGTATAAACTAATGGAACTATATTTTTGGAATATATATATTAATTAATATAACACCTCAATAAATGATGATGTTATTTTTGTTTATAAAATGAAATTACATGTTCTGTATAAAAATTATGTGTGTTGTTTTCTTACATAAAATACTATAAATATTATATCATGTGTTTGAGATTGTTTCATTGATTCACCAAGGGGTAAAATTCTAGGATTGGTTTATTTGGTGTGAAGTCTATCATTAGCTGACCATAGTTATTGATTTGAATATATCACACCAAGATGATATTTTTTAGTTTATTCACACAGATTTTTATGAACCTTTATTAAATATTTCCAACTATTATCATAATACATGGATATTACCAATGTTATTATATATATGATTCTCACATTAACAATGTATAAAGTTTCAATTTACCATAAGGGCAATATTGGATTTTGAATTTATATACTATGATTAAACAATTAATAATTTTTTTATCCAATTAATTTTATTCCATTGATTATAATTTTTTTCTAGAAAAAACAGATCAAGTACCCAATTATGATATTTATGTCTATGGGATTTAGTGAAAGAGAGAATATTAAAATTGATTTTTATCATCTTAAAGTTTATGCTGATAAATAGTGGTATCTGATCTTGAATGTAAAGGAATAAGATGAAATAAATTGTTTATAGAGAAATAACTATGATAATATATTCATTTAAAAAATCTTATTTATGATTAAAAACATGACATGGATAGGAAATTATAAAATCTAAATAAAATAATGGTTTTTTTCCAAAATATATATTGATTTTTACATGTTTAGTAACTCACTTTGTTTATAATATATATCATACAAGTCGTATGATTTCATTATTCATTGATATGAAAAAATATATACATAAGTGGGTATTATATATCAAATTTTTTTTTAATGAAGATTTAGTAAAAACATATATCCTGACCATTTAATAATTATATAATCCATATAATTTTATGTCAAACTAAGAATAGAAGTGAACAGTTAAGAACTATAGAAAAGTAAATGAAGCATAAGGGAATAAGGGAAAGGTGGTATTTCAAATGTGTAATATTTTTTTCATTAAATGATATCAACAAAAAATTATTGTAATGTTATTTTTATCATGGGATGAAAAAATGGTATGGAGGTTCATGATAGAAAGTGTATTAATGAACCAGTCAATATCAAATGCATAATATTTACAGGAATAGGGAATTATATGCATCAATTCCCCATGAATCATGGGAATATTAATAAAAAAATGAAGTTAAAACGGCTATGCTATTGATATCCCAAAATCTATGGGTGATGTTTTGAAGGATGTAGTGTCATGTACATTGATCATAAACTCTATTATGGAAATTAATTTATTTGATAATCGATAATAACATACATTTATATCTTTATAATTTCTTTTAAATCGAGATATTTACCAATATCAATAATAAATGATTCATCAATCATGATTCCTAGTGGAAATATTATCATAACAATGATATTTTTGATGATTATAGAACATAATTACAATGCTTAATTTAAAGAATGATTATTAGAAAAGTAGTATAATTTAATATAATTTTATATATGGGTCTAAATTCAAATGAATAAGAAAAATACATACTACTTATGGAAGGATAATATTTATTATTATAGATATATTGAATGAAAATTATTTAGAGGCAGGACAACATTATCTAAATCATGTTGAGATCCAACTCCTATAGCTCTCCATAATAACGTTCCTATAGAGGGGGGCCAAAAATAACCTATGAATGGAAAATTTATCCTTAGAATAGAATATTTACCTATTGTGTATGAATGAATTGATGTTTTTATTTAATAACTACATGAGAACCCACCTAATAATGATGTTGAGATATACATTTTTCTCATATTTGTTATAAATCCTACATCTAAGACCCCCATGAATTTGGATATTGTGTAATTAGTTGAACAGATTAAACAATACAATTATTTTTTGATAGGGGAATTATATACCCCTAATGTTTCACCATAGGGATAAAAGTTTCTCTATAGTAAAAATAAATATTGGTATTTGATGTTTTTAATTGATTAAAAGTTAATTAATTACATTAATAAAAATAAAAAATTCATCTTCCCTATAATGATGACTTGTTTTATCAACATCATGGAGTATAATTTTATTTCAAATATTGTTATCCATTAATTGTATTATTGAATATGTGAAATATATGTATACATTATAAATATTAACTTTCATTGAGATAAAACATTACAAATGTACCATAATTACCTTTGAATTGACTAATTCACTGTCTAGTTTTATGGATTTGATGAATAGATTATTCATCGATTATCATGGTAGTATCATTGTAGATTCAATTCATGTTATCCTAATATAATCTAATTATTAAAAAAATGTTAAAGATACATTTTTGAGATATTCATAAGTCTCTTATGAAAAATTTGTTTTATAGAAATTTTAGTAAAATTGAATTATAGATTAATGAAATTTCTTTTGTTGGCCTTGTTTTCTTGATGTATGAAATATTAATTGATCCTTAAATTAAAAAAATTATGATGTAAGGAATAGTATCATCATATTTAATCATGGAATGTTGAATTATTATTTAATAAGTATACAATCGATTATTTCATCAAAAATCACATATATTTTTGTTACTATTATTGAAGAATAAATAAATTATGTTCATATGGTTAAAAGAATAAAAAAATATTTTAAATATTAAATGAAATGTATTTTGAATATAAAAACATAACGTTTTAGATGTTGAAGGGAAGGATTTTTGAAATATTGTGATGTAATAATGATATCATATGGATGTATATGTATTAAAAATTATTTTGATTTTTCGTGTGAATTATGGTTTTTATGAATTAATTAATATATTTATAATTTTTATAATCACGAGTTTGATGCGGTAATAATTGTATTGACAAATATGGGAATTAATGTTTTTCTGATTGATTTCAAATTTATACGGATCCCAAAATCCATCTATAAATCATATCACAAAAAGATATAAACATGAGAAAAAAATAGATGTTTATAAATACAAATGGATTGTTGTTTCCCAATACACTAAAACCCTGGGAAGGAAAACAAGATTTATATTTTGTTTTGTAGTAATGATAAAGGAGTTATGACTAAAATGTGAAATTTTGAAGATCGTAAATTCATCTATTTATTAATCTTTTAAATTAGAATTATTATGGAGTTAAGAAAATCACATATTATCAAAATTACATTAAAATGATCCTTAATTGTTAAAAAGGGAACATAATATTAAAATGATAATTGAATACATGATAGATGGATAGTAGGATGAAATAATCTATGAAAATAGTATTTTGAAATATGGATTTTGGTTACGTTTTCTATCCATGCATTGTATATGAATGAAATTTGTTTGTGAAACTCGCAACTCAAATTTCCCTATAATTTCTTATAAAAGAAAAAATTTATAATGTTTTTGAGAAATGTTTTCAGTATAAAAAATGAACCAAAAGAAACAAGTAATGTAACAAGATTATTGGTTTTTAAATAGGCAATGGTGGGATACAACATATTAATGTATTCATGATTCATATACATATTAATATATGAAAATTAGACAACAATAATTTTACTTTTTAAATATATTTCCAAATAACACTTGAATAAATGATTACATATGGTTTATTTTTCATCACCAATCTTTATCATCACATTTCCATGCATTAAGGGATGATATTCCTCTAGTTCTCCTTATAGTACTCCAAATTAATATAGTTTATTTTCATTATGGTTTACATAATTTAATAATATCATATAATTATTAATATTTCTATTATCATTTTGAATGATTCATCATATTCTCTGTATGATGAGCTAAATTTGAGCACCACATATATGATGTAGTTTGATCACCATAACCAACTAGTTTATTAAATGATTAATGTTTTATTAATGATTTTTTTTTATTTTTTCATATTGATTATTCTCTAATATGATATTTCATTGTGATAATTTCCATAGAATATATGTCACTGTGAAAGGTTGTAACACATACGTACTGGGATGAGAATATATAGGTGCAACAAAATTTTCCTAGAACACTATTCTGTAGCATGTTTATATTTTCCGAGGTGATATATAAAATAAAAGATATTAATATATTATATATAATAAGACATTGAGACACAGTCTCATCATGTTTGAGCTTTATAAACTATATTATATGAGGTTATATTATCATTATCCTCAATATGGTATCCCAATTTCCATGTTTCATTTAATTTTTCCATATATAGTACTGTCTTTTGATCCATAAATATTATTATTATCACTAATGGTATTATGAATGATGTACATTGATGTATTAAAAAAACTATGATGAAATATGTGTGTGGTTTATTAGGATATGATGTGCATTCCATAATTTATATATTTTTAATTGATAATGAGATTAAAGATTTATCGATTTTTTCTATTAAAAAAAGTTAATAACATAGTCTAACATACATAGGTTTAATAAATAAATACAGATTTCATTAGAATTCATGATATGATACATCGAGATTAAACGAACTAATAAATATTTTCATTTAAATGTTACCATTATATCATAGTTGATGGAATGATGTTAATGAACATTATTAACTAAATTATTACAATATGGTTTACATATGATTATATAATTATTCTTCGGTTACCAAATTATGTTTGAAATTAAATAAAAACCAATTGAATATTGAGGATCTATTTTTAGAAAACATAATTAAATATAAAATTACTGATTTATAAAATACAAAAATCACCCATTATGAATTTATTTAATTAATTATATATTTAATATATTTAATTTGATGTTCAAAATTTATCTTATATGTTTTATCGCTATTATATATAGAAAAATTCAATTTTATGGAAAATTGAGTATTTTTCTAAAAAATAGATTTACCAACTTATGAGGGATAACCACTATTAAATCTAGTTATGAAAATATGAATTGTTATATTTGAAAAAATAGTGTCCATATTTTGGATGTGAGACATTGAAATTTACCATGGTTGATTTTTTTTATTTTCTTGATAAAATTCATATTTTAATGTATTCTGAAAATACTAGATTTTAATTAAATATGCCATTTTGGTCTAATTAACATGTATAGTAATATTGTCATTTTAATGGGTTTTAATGCTTAATTAGATTACTATTTAATATTTTAATAAAAATTGTTGTCATTGGGTGTAATTTATCATAATGAATAAATATTAGCACATGCAAATCTTTTGAAGGTTTTTACGTTTGAATAACATGTTTTCTCATTTGGGAAAATGGGAATTAATTTTAAATTATTTAATACATGTATTGTGTTTTTAATTTGGAAAAATATTATCCATATTTGGAATCATAAGGATATTTTTTAAATAGTAGCCTTTTATTTTTTAAACAATTTCAATAGTAACCTTAACAATATTTTTATTTACCACAGTAAAAGAGTAAATCATGTAAATATGGGTAGAATAATATTATAATAATAATAAACTACCCTAAGATATGCAATAATATGATTTTAGGACATATGAATAACCACTAAAACCCTTGAGATAGAAATTTTTCCTTTATAATCCACTTTAAAATGATTATGACACTTTTAAATTTTAATTTAATGTGAGAAAAAATATTTTATAAACATGGAGATTTTTTAGAAAACAATTTTTATGAGTTTAAATAATGGATGTATTCAAATAAAAATAGTAATTATAATGATAATAATATTTAAAAATCCATTTATTTTTATTAATTTTTATTACATTAAATAATTTAACTTAATAATGGCACAAATTATGATTTAATAATAGACATGATAATAATGAAATTAAAAGATGATATTATAAATATTAACAGAAATATTATTTGACATAATTAATGTTATAAAATATTTTTATAAGTTAATATTACATGTGAAAATTCTCTTAAAATATTTCTTTGATATTGTATCTCTCTTTAAGTATTATTTATTTCGATGAATGATAGACTGTAAAAAATGACATAATTGACATTTTATAAAAATAATAATTTATTAATTTAGGTGAAACACAAAAAAAATATTGTATAATCAAAAAGAGATTATGAAAAAGATTAACATTTTAATAAGTTTTATTTTATAGTATATTGAGCCCATATAAGTAAAATTTATAGTCTATTAATAGTTAAAATATCATATTCATAACTAAAAGTTAAAGAGAATACTTTTAAATAAACTAAAAATTTAATGTTCAAAATAAAAATACTAACTGTGTAAAATTATTGGATGAGTGGGTTTGGAACTATACTCATTTTATCATATACATATCTCATGTTGTATAAATTTGGATTAAAAAAATTATATAATATTAATTTCACCTTTTATGTATTTCTAAGAGGGCCCCTCCCCCTTACTATAGAAAGAACCCACTCTTCTCTAATATTCACTCTCCAAGAACCATTTCTTTTGGCCAATACCTATGAAAAACTCTTCCTAGAATCCATATCCATATTCTTGAGGCCATATTTCAGGATTAAAATTGATAATAGAGGTGTTAGTGTGTTCTTCAAAGGTGATCAACTGATGAAGATGTATCATTTTATTTATGTATTTCTACATTATTTCATATTACACTTAATTTAAATAAAATTATTCTAAAATGAAATAATAATTCTAGTTTCTAAAATATAATAAAATTTTTTATAATAGTTTCAACTACTATATTAATATTCACTTCTTTCAAATGGTAAAATAATTAATTGTTCCCGCGTATGTGTGAATTATCACTGCCAACAACCAATTCCTTTCGTTTTCCATTACCGTCTATCACGATTGGTTAAAATAATTTAATTAATATTATTATGTTTTTAATGAAATATTTATCATTGTAAATGAATAATATTTCATTTATGTACTTACCTTATATGCACATAAAAAATGACATCATCTGTGTGTACGTGTGAACTATCACCTCCACGAAGTGATGTGAATCATTTTTATTCGCCAAAACCCTTGTTTGATATATATATATATATATATATATATTATAATGATAATACTTTACTGATAATTATATAAAGATGAAATAATAATTATCTGACTTCCAAAATGCTCAATAAAAATGTTACTCATGCTTACGTACAATATACCATCTCAATGAATATAACATAATAAGGTCATTGATATATCCTTAATCTAATGATATAATCTTTCTAAGGGAATTTGACTCAATGTTATTTAATTAAGGAATAATATAACATTATACACTTCTATATTTTATATTGTTTATAATCAACCCCTTAGTCTAATAAATACTTTCAACAGTTTTCATAATCAATAAATTTCTAAAAAAGATTTAACTAAATGAAAAATAGAATGTTTTTACGTATATTATAACAACGAACATTATTCCACTGAAACCACTATATGATATTAGGATTCCTATACGACATATAATTTTTTTAAATGAAATTTAAATAACTTATTCTCTTTTCCAAAATTATGGTATTGAAAATGGTTATCCTAATAGAATGATTATATCAATATTTTGAAATGATATCATAAGATTCCAATAAGGAAATGTTATTTTTCCATTAATATTGTATTGTGTTTTAGGATTATGTTTTGGTTCTGGTAATTTGTAATGTATATGGATTGTTTCATGATAACATATGGGAAGGTGAGCCCATGATAGCTTTCTAATGCATTGGGTAATGTGACAGAGTTAAAGGATAAGACCTATCCAAAGAGATATTGAAAATATATTGTGATGAGTTTTCAATACCTAACTATGAATTTTATACCACATGTTTCTGTGAATCATATAATGTATATAATATATGGATACCAAAATTAACTATCTTTATTTTTGATTTATAAGATTTTTATCAGGCTCTAATAATTCCATGATGTTTGTAAAATTGTTTCTGTTATAGTGATGAAAATTATGATTTAATAAAAATGTTTTCATGGGATTAAAATATTAATAGAATAATGGTTTTATTCAATATTTATTATTACTTAGTGATATTTTATACTCCTTATATGTTCTAGAAATGTTTTCAACACGTTATATGTTTGGTAATGATAAATGAATAAGTCATGAACAATTTTATAAATAAAATGAATCATGTTTATTTTGGTTTTATATTGCAGAATAAATAGATACTATTTTAGTTGTATACACATTTCATAAATATGAGTCTTTATGTAATAGTTATTGCCTAATTCTCTAAAAAATTACAGAAGAAAATATTATCAATGTGAATTCTAGACTTAAACCAAGATAATGTAATGTTTAATGCTTGGGTATTATTGTTGGTATGATGCATTGGTTTGGAAACAAATTAGGGATAATATGTTTTGGTTAGACATAATGTAAAACTAAATGCCTATTATTTTGGTAAATTTTTTATCATATATCTTATTTAGATGAAGGTATGACTTTTAAAAATGGACGAAGTAGGGTCTCAAAAAAATTCAAATCACTTACTGATGACTTTCTAGAAAAAAATATTATTAATTGTTGTATGGATGATTCTAAAAAAATCTATAATATGAAAATCACTTGCAATAAGTGCTCTGAGGTATCCAAAAACTCTACTATACCATGATACAAATGTGGATAATGGGTCATTTTTAATAAAAAATAATTTATTTCAATATTCTCATTTTTCATAAAAGGTAAATATTATTGTGTCATTTTAGATATTTGAACTTATCACATGATTATCAAGAACATTTTGATTATGAAAAATCTGCTGAATAAGGTGACCCCTATGCAAACTATTTTTATTTTCTTTTAATATATAATCATAAAGAACAGATTTATCGTATTTTAAAAGGACCATAAATTTAATGTTTCAACTAAAAATCAGTTCTAATATTTTATGATAAGATATTCTTATCTAATGTTTTGAAATTATAAGTTATACAAGATTATTTTACAAAACTATTTTTCGATGCATAACTATACAACCCTTGTTATACATGGTGTATTTTGAATAATAAAGCAAGTGGTTTTGATGAATCTCTAAATCAATTTTTCAAAGCATTGAACCTCTATCTAGGTAAAAAAATGACAATGAAAACAAGTGGATACCAAAATCCAGGTACAAAATTCATTCTTTTGGGTAGAGTTTTATTAAATCATAATGGGTTTGAAAAAAACATTTCAATATATATAAGACTTTATGAACTGAGAGGTTGGGGTAATTGTGAGTTGGGATAAAAATGAGTGGATCAAGACAACCTTTTGGGTTAAAATTTGTTCTTGCATCTTTTTAGGACATTATCTATTTTTGGGAATTTATATTAATTATTTGGTTTTAGAAAAATAAAACCCACAATATGGGTGACAATTTGACTCTTCAAACAAAAAATTGAGAATCAAACCCCCAAATGAATGGTGATAATGGTGAATGACATAAAATTGGCCTATTTTAAGTCACTTGTTAGTATAAATATTTTATTTTTAGTTAAATGATTTCATGGAATAAGAATAAGTTGATTTTAAATACAAGTAATTAATGGAATTGATATCAATGGGAATGAAAAATGATTTATCCATTATGTGAATAATGGTTTTTAAGAATACATTCACAATTATAGAAACCCTATATGATCAATAAAATTAAATACTATGGGATTTTAATGAAGTTGTAATGGAAGAAATATATTTGGGAAAAATATATTATTTATTTTGGGCATATATATTGTCACGAACCAGGCCGGGTCGCCATCCGACCCGGCACCCGACCCGGTATGCGGCAAGGCCCGAAGGGCATTCCCGATCCCCACGGGCTGGCACAAGTGCCCGGGTACCAAGAGTAACTTGTGGGAACGGTTTACCCGAAATTGTATACAAAAACACTAACAAGATAATAGAAAATGAAACCATGAATTGACAACCAAAGAGACCATTAAACTGAAATCAGATTTAAAGGTTTACAACTAGAACCAACATCCAAAAATAAACGACAACAAAAGAGAAAAAAAAAACTATATCTCAAACCTCCAACCTACATGAGTGGTGTAGCATCCGCACGCCACAACACCAACCTCCATGAGAGACCATCAATGACCATTCCACCATCGCTGAGCATGACGCACAACCTGGAATACACATGAAACAAGGTCTACATACACCCGAAGGTGTATGCAGGGCATGAGCGAAAAGCCCAGTAGGACGTCACCCAATAAAAAGGTTCCACGTATAAGCATTAAATGAAAAATACATTTGAAATATTAACTAAAGTAAAGAAAATGAATTCTTGAACAGTTTAAAAAAACGGTATTAAAGAAAACAATTTCAAATGGAACAACTTAAATTAAAACACACACACTCACTTTTCAAAATAACCAGTTTATCGCACTGATGATCGTAAGGTGACCAATGAGCACTAACACGGGAGGGGCCGCATGGGCGTTAGCTAGCATGGGTCCCTAGATCTTTGTGTCTCGGTGAAACGTGGCTTAGAAGGCCACGACCCTAAGAAAAAAAACATATATTTAGTCAGTGTTGCAATCGTCCATCCTGCCGGTGAAACCGGGTCGAGTCACCTCCGGAACACTAGCTCACTAGTCTAGTCCACCCTCCTAGCTACCCGGGCTTCCCGGTTTGTGCTCAAACAAGTTTCAAGTTCATGTAATATGTCACTATAATGAATAAAATCCAAACATGGTAATTACACACGCAAAACCCAATTTTTACACCCAAATCAGCTTTTAAAACCGTATGCACACCGAAATCTTTTCCAAACAATATTTTCATTGGTTACATACACAATTAAATCATCTGCACACTTTAAAAAACACTCATTGCTAAACAAACCACCACTTACACACGTAGACACTATTTTGAAATATGGCACACACTAAATCAATTTTCAAACATGTTTAGCACCATTTTCATAATAAAGTAAACCATACAAGAAATTATAAAGCAATAGAAAAAAAATGTCACATGTCTTTTCACAAACTAAAGTAACCATTTATAAGTTCAAACCCATTCACACGTCACACGCACTCAAATAAAATTTTAAAGTGTGACATGCACCACCCGAGTAGTTAAATGGAAAAAAACATACACTATTAAAAACACAAATTCAGAAACCACATAATTTAACAAGCCAAAAATAAAAGCTTAAATGAAAATTTTGAAAGAAATCGCTTGGAATTAACCACTAAACCAACACAAACCCCTCATTTACGATGAAACACACATGACGTCATGTCACGTATACTATTTTCACCACTTGCACAACTTAATAAGTCAACCGCATAATAAAAATAATTACTAACAACTAAATAAAAGTTCACAGTAGAAAACACACACGTACATAAACAGGCTACAAACAATTTTCAATTCAAATCAAACTCTAATTAAAACTCACTTCACACTACACCAATTAATTAAATAACATGCTAAACAAATTAAACATGCAAATTAATTTATTAAATAATGATTAAACATGGAACCACCGACCTCGTTGTAGGAAAACTCTGAATATTTGGTGCCCAACTCCAAATGCACAGGAAACGCACCACAACGAATTCAAGAAGAACCTAATTCAAGAATTTGGACCACAAATTTCAAAACAGAACTTAAAGAATCAAAATATAGGTGATTAAATCCTTACAAAGAGTAGGGTTTTTCCAAGAGATCCCGCCACCAGAACTTCACCGAAAAGGAGGAAGGAGGTCGCTGGTATGGGTCGCGGCGCAAGGGAACAGCCTGTCAAAAGGGTGGCGCCGCGCGAGTCCGTTCGAGGGGGAGGCAACGAGATTGAAAAAGGGATAAAGGGAGACCGGCACATGGTTGCCACTGGATATGAGTTTCAGGTGACCGGCTGGCTAGGCTGGGGGTCGATGAGCAGGCTAGCCGGGAGGGCCGACAACGCAAATCCGAGCACGAGTAGGGGGTCCGTGCGGCTACGCGAGCCGGGAGCAGAGGTGAGGCTGGTCCGGTGAGCGGCGCGAGCGAGGAGGCCATTTGGGGTGTGGCTCATTCTAGGTGGCCAAACAGGAGAGCATGGGGGGTGTTTTGTAGCACCGGAAGTGGGAGCACACCGGGGTGCGTTCGGGGCGGCACGCAGGTGCTACGCCGGAGCTGCTCGTCGGGAGGAGGAATCACCGATGGGGGGGTGCGGTGGTTTTGGTTCGCCGGAGAGGGAGACGGAGCGGCGGCCGGGGATGAGCGGCGCGACAAGGCTCGGCCAAGGGGGTGGGGTTTCGACGCAACATAGGGTTTTAGGGTGGAGGGGAGCGCAGCACAGGAGGGGAAAGGGTAGGGGACCCGACGGAAATGAGTGAAAAAAAAAGAAAAAAAAATAAAAATAAAAATAAGAAAAATAAGGGAAAAATAAATAAATAAAAAGAAACCTAAAAAATCTAAAAACAAAGAAAATGAATAATAATAATAATGATAACAAAATAATAAAAAAAATTAAAACTAAAAATAATAAAAGACTAATGATAATAATAATAAAAGTAAATGGAAAATAATAATAACAAGTTGCAACAATGGAAATAATAATAAAAATAATACACTCTATTAAATTATCATCCAATATAATAATAATAATAATTATTTCATTAATTAATCATCGACAAGGCATGCGGTGAACCGGGCGGGGTCGCATGGTAGCCTAGGCGAGCCCGCGCAGCTTCGACCGCGTTGCGCCAGATGCAATCAAGACCAAAACACCATGAAATCAAAATCTTATGTCGGTTTCAACCCGAACTACCCAACGCAATGTAAATTAATAAAATAAATAAATTTTGAAATAGAGGGTGTGACAATTCTCCACACCATAATGCTTTCCTCCGCCGGAAAGCCACAGCTGAGGCTGAGCCAAGAAGAAGAAACAGATACACCACTATGGTTTAAAGAGGATCCCCACAACCAACAAGTGAATAGAAGAAAAAGCATCATGCTCAGAGAAACTGACTCAAATGACCACATTAAGAAATGCGTAAAATACTTTCTTGTATGGGTCGCCCGCCCCAGTGGGTTAAAATACCTCCAGTTGATTGATCAAGGAAGACAACTCTTACACCCACAAAACCAACTTCAGAAGATGAAACAACTCAAACATTATTAAATTAAAACCACACCATTTGGTTGGAATCAACCGACAAGGTCAGACCATGTCCAAGGAACTCTCTTATCACTTTTCACCCAGCCATATTTAAAAAAACAGAGGCAACAGATCAACATGGGGAGGCCTGTGGGGCTCCCCACCATTTGGAACTCACTGATGCTCGAGACGAGACTGGAAAAGCTGACACAGGGAGGTTTGAGCGGACTCCCTACCATTAAATAAAATTCCAGCATTGATTCATCCTAGAGACATTCGTGCGAGACCCAATGTGGGTCTCCCCACCATTATGAACCTACCAATTCCCAAGGAGAATCTAGAAAACCAACATGGGGAGGTCCGAGCGGACTCCCCACCATTAAGGAAAGGCCAACACCGATTTATTTCAGAGACCTTTGTGCGAGACCCGTCTTGGGTCTCACTACCATTAGAACAAACAGAGGATACAGAACTTAAAAAAATTCTTGATGGTGACCAACCACCCCACCACAAGGGGCGGGGTTGGAGGGGCCCAACTACCAGGGCGTCAAAAGAATGACCCAAGACAAACTAGAATTTCCAAATTCCTGGATGCGCATTAATCAAGTTTGAGACAAATTTACCCAACAGACTCCCATAAGAACCACTAAAGAGATTGTATCCAGTGACATTTATGGCAACAAGACGAACACTCCTCCACATTGTTGTGAAAACCTTATGCAACCTGACTGCTCATTCGGAGTAGAAGAACCTTGGAGACAATTTAAACTGCCTCTGGTTTTAACACTGGTGACAGAAATAAAGTTGGGGTCTCATCCACTCCCGGGGTTCCCGACCACGCGCCAGCATCACTCCGAGGCCTATGGCTAGAGCCCTGATGTCTGAAGCATCCCCTGACTCACAGTCAGGTATTGAGAACTCTCGTGTGAAGATTCTCTTTTTGGTGTCACACGCAACCTCACTGCAATTGAGACAACACCAGCAACACAACACATTGCAGTATCTGAATGATCATACGTGGAACCTTCGCCAACACCAGAGTTGATATGGTGCATGAACATCACCCTTTGTCACACTAAATGAGAACACGACATCACCATTCATCACCTGAACATGCTTGTTTCTATTGAGAGGAACTTTATGCTAAGAAAGACCTCAAACCGTGTCTTAAACAACATGTGATTCCTGCGATCGACCATAACAGCCTCATAGGACTTGGTCTTCCAAACTAGTAGCCTAACACGAACCTTTCCTTAAACGAAACAAACCAAAGACCAGAGAGGTCATTTAGAACGATTGACCTCAGAAATAACATAGGGTTTCTACCACCTTTTTCCCACTAGGGTCTCCTTTACCACTTCCAAAGGGTCCTCACGTTGCAAGACGTCACAGAACATGACCCTTACAACCGATGTGAATACTACAAGGCCCTTCAAGACACTGGTCAACACTGAAAATTCCGAATCGCCTTCACCCTTCCCCACTGGAGTTCCTTTCGTCATTTCTAGGGGGAACCATCAAATGCGATGACGTCAAATTTCATATCTGACGACTCAGACAACATAAAGAAACCAAAACCCTGTTCAACTCCCCTCGCATATGTCATCCCGTTGTGGGAGGATCCACTTGTTGTAAAAAGGAGAGGTGGGTTCAATTATAGAATTCAAGAAGATATTCCTCTGATCAACTGGAGGGTGGACCAATGGAAAATTGTCCGTGGCCACACTTAAATCACATGTCAACACTTTATGGGGGGCTTACACTAGTTGAGAAAGTAAACCATGGACCCAACTAAACTGGTTCAGTAGTCGACACATACCAGATGCGCACACTAAACGTGCGGGGGAACCACTGAAAGGGATTCCTGAAGAACTTTCAAAATAATTCACTTACTACACAAAATATACCAACTTACATATAAAAATTCAAAATCAGAACACAAGTCATTCAGAAAAGATCCTCGACTCAAAACGCCTCACATGCAACATTTCCAATACATAAGGACACGCAACACAAACATCGTTTACTAAAACACCAAATTTTCCTTTTTCCTTTAACAAAACATTTTGAAAATAAGCAATCCCAGTGGATTCTACCAACACCAATGGTGTCCCATGAGCCTCGCACATGCATGTTCTCGTGCCGCACTGGCACCCACCTCATATACATCCAAGCACTCATCCACACGTGCCATTAACCTTTTCTCTTTTTGTATACACTCATGCATGTGGTTTCCCATAAGAGTGCCTAGGATAAAAAAACAAAGCTTTTCATTTTTTTCAAAACCAAAACATCCAACCCACACTTTCCAAACCATTCACATCATTTTCTTTTTACAGCGTTTCCTTTTAAAATATTTTCCAAGACCAAAACATTTTTACTTAAAAACCAAATTCCCACGAATCCAAAACAAGGAGACGAGAAACAATGCAGGAGGAAACTATGGTCAGCAGATGATTGGAACATATGGTTGGCGGCCATACGCTGATCACGCCACTGGCCACAGAGAGTATTTTAGGACAGTGTCCCCGGCTCCACAAGGCTTGCCAGACCCTGCGAGCTCACTAAGACCATTGACCTTACTCCCTTTTCATTCCCCTTAGACACGATCATCCGCAAGGACCAAAAAAACTCAGGCAAACCTCAACATACTTTGGTAACTCGAGTCCCACCACGAGGTGTGGTGGCCAGGCACATTGCTCGTAGTAAGGACGTCGAGTCCCGACAACCTTAACTCAAGTCTATCGTGACTCTATCCCAAAAGAAAACGACCCAAGAGAGTAAACCATTCCCTCTGATACTATTTTGTCACGAACGAGGCCGGGTCGCCATCCGACCCGGCGCCCGACCCGGTCCGCGGCAAGGCCCGAAGGGCGTTCCCAATCCCCACGGGCTGGCACAAGTGCCCGGGTACCAAGAGTAACCTGTGGGAACGGTTTACCCGAAATAGTATAGACAAACACTAACAAGATAATATAAAATGAAACCATGAATCGACAACCAAAGAGACCATTAAACTGAAATCAGATTTAAAGGTTTACAACTAGAACCAACATCCAAAAATAAACGACAACAAATGAGACAAAAAAAAACTATAACTCAAACCTCCAACCTACAAGAGTGGTGTAGCATCCACACACCACAACACCAACCTCCATGAGATACCATCAATGACCAAACCACCATCGCTGAGCACGACGCACAACCTGGAATACACAAGAAACAAGGTCTACATACACCCGAAGGTGTTTGCAGGGCGTGAGCGAAAAGCCCAGTAGGAAGTCACCCAATAAAAAGGTTCCACGTATAAGAATTAAATGACAAATACATTTGAAATATTAACTAAGGAAAAGAAAATGAATGCTTGAACAGTTTAAAAGAAAACGGTATTAAAGAAAACAATTTCAAATGGAACAACTTAAATTAAAACACACACACTCACTTTTTAAAATAACCAGTTTGTCGCACTGATGAGCGTAAGGTGACCAATGAGCACTAACACGGGAGGGGCTGCATGGGCGTTAGCTAGCATGGATCCATAGATATATGTGTCTCGGTGAAACGTGGCTTAAAAGGACACGACCCTCAGAAAACATGGCTTAGAAGGCCACTACCCTCAGAAAACATGGCTTAGAAGGCCACGAACCTCAGAAAAAAACATATATTTAGTTAGTGTTCCAATCTTCCATCCTGCCGGTGAAATCGGATCGAGTCACCTCCGGAACACTAGCTCACTAGTCTAGTCCACCCTCCTAGCTACCCGAGCTTCCCGGTTTGTGCTCAAACAAGTTTCAAGTTCATGTAATATGTCACTATAATGCATAAAAGCCAAACAGTGTAATTACACACGCAAAACACAATTTTTACACTCAAATCAGCTTTTAAAACCGTACGCACACCAAAATCTTTTCCAAACAATATTTTCATTGGTTAAATACACAATTAAATCATCTGCACACTTTAAAAGACACTCATCGCTAAACAAACCACCACTTACACACGTAGACACTATTTTGAAATATGGCACACACTAAATAATTTTCAAACATGTTTAGCACCATTTTCATAATTAATTAAACCATAGAAGAAATTATAAAGCAATAGAAAAAAATGTCACATGTCTTTTCACAAACTAAAGTAACCATTTATAAGTTCAAACGCATTCACACGTCGCACACACTCAAATAAAATTTTAAAGTGTTATATGCACCACCCGAGTAGTTAAATGGAAAAAAAAACTTACACTATTAAAAACACAAATTCAGAAACCACATAATTTAACAAGCCAAAAATAAAAGCTTAAAAGAAAATTTTGAAATAAATCGCTTGGCATTAACCACTAAACCAACACAAACCCCTCATTTATGATGAAACGCACACGACGTCATGTCACGGATACTATTTTCACCACTTGCACCAGTTAATAAGTCAACCGCATAATAAAAAAATTACTAACAACTAAATAAAAGTTCACAGTAGAAACCACACACGTACATAAACAGGCTACAATCAATTTTCAATTCAAATCAAACTCTAATGAAAACTCACTTCACGCTACACCAATTAATTAAATAACAAGCTAAACAAATTAAATATGCAGATTAATTTATCAAATAATGATTAAACAAGGAACCACCTACCTCGATGTAGGAAAACTCTGAATATTTGGTGCCCAACTCCAAATGCACACAAAACACACCACAACGAATTCAAGAAGAACCTAATTCAAGAATTTGGACCACAAATTTCAAAACAGAACTTAAAGCATCAAAATATATGTGAATAAATCCTTACAAAGTGTAGGGTTTTTCCTAGAGATCCCACCACCAGAACTTCACCGGAAAGGAGGAAGGAGGTCGCTGGTATGGGTCGCGGCGCAAGGGAATAGCCCGTCAAAAGGGTGGCGCAGCGCGAGTCCGTTCAAGGGGGAGGCAACGAGATTGAAAAAGGGATAAAGGGAGACCAGCACATTGTTGCCACTGGATAAGAGTTTCAGGTGAGTGGCTGGCTAGGCTGGGGGTCGATGAGCAGGCTAGCTGGGAGGGGTGACAATGCAAATCCGAGCACGAGTAGGGGGTCAGTGCGGCGACGCGAGCCGGGAGAAGAGGTGAGGCTGGTCCGGTGAGCGGCGCAAGCGAGGAAGCCAGTGGGGGTGTGGCTCATTCTAGGTGGCCGGACAGGAGTGCAGTGGGGGTGGTTCGCAGCGCCGGAAGCGGGAGCGCACCGGGGTGCGTTCGGGGCGGTACGCAGGTGCTACGCCGAAGCTCCTCGTCAGGAGGATGAATCACCGATGGGGGGGTGCGGTGGTTTTGGTTCGCCGGAGAGGGAGACGGAGCGACGTCCAGGGATGAGCGGCGCGGCAAGGCTCAGCCAAGGGGGGGGGGGGTTCGACGCAACTTAGGGTTTCAGGGGGGAGGGGAGCGCAACACGGGAGGGGAAATGGAAGGGGACCCGACGGAAATGAGGGGAAAAAAGAGAAAAAAATTTAAAAATATAAATAAGAAAAATAAGGGAAACAAAATAAATAAGTAAAAAGAAACCTAATAAAATATAAAAAACAAAGCAAATGAATAATAATAATAATGATAGAAAAATAATAAAAAAAATTAAAACTAAAAATAAAATAAGACTAACGATAATAATAATAAAAGTAAATGGAAAATAATAATTACAAGTTGCAACAATGGAAATAATAATAAAAATAATACTCTCTATTAAATTATCATCCAATATAATAATAATAATAATGATTTCATTAATTAAACATCGGCAAGGCATGCGGTGAACCGGGCGAGGTCGCATGGCAGCCTAGGCGAGCCCGCGCAGCTTAGACTGCGTTGCGCCGGATGCAATCAAGACCAAAACTCCAAGAACTCAAAATCTTATGTCAGGTTTCAACCTGAACTACCCAACGCAAAGTAAATTAATAAAATAAATAAATTTTGAAATAGAGGGTGTGACATAAATTTTTTATTTATTTAAATTATTAGCCTATTAGTGAGAATACGTGATTAGGAAATTACTTTTTTAGTATGAGTCATTACATTTTATTTATAGAGAAGATATTAAAGAATATACTTGATGGATATGAGATCATATCCCAGTCTTAGTAATGATTATTTAATGGATTTTTATGGTCTATTTTTGTTGAGTGGTCTATATAGAACATATGTATTACCCTTGTATTTTTTAGATTCAAAGTATTAATTCTCCTTATAAATGATTATTCATTTCAAGGGAATTATATGATCTTGTACTTTCCATTTTATTTTTGTTTAATGTCTAATTATTGTTGAAATATATAGATAATCATTTTCAGTGTGATTGATTCTTTAAACATTGATTATTGTTCTTTAGGTGTGACCAAGCAATCTTAATGACACATCGATTAGAGAAAAAGATGATTTTGTGTTGGAATTTGATAAATGAATGATGCAATACAACTAAATAATGTATATTTCAATATTTTATAATTCTATGTATTAAAATAATTCTTCAATAATACTAAATAGGATATTGAATAAAAAATATTTTCCCATTTAATTTTCCTACTGTGAAATAAATGATTTTTTAACCCATTATATGTTTGTCATTTTATGACTATTAACATTCTCTATATCATGTTTTCTATAACTCTTCATCAGAACAATATTTTTATTTTTCCTTCCATATTTATGACTTGTAATATAGAATCATATTATGTGTTATCTTGGGTGACCATTCTACTTCTCTTTATTTCTTTTAATGTTATAGGATTATAAAAATTTTTCCAAAGGGGTTTGTAGTAAATGTATTATGATATGACATACCATTATCATTAACCATAATTAAAATTATGAAGAAAATATTTTTTATTGTTGGGGATGATATAACATATATTGTTTTAAAAAATTAATGTTTTTATCAAAAGTGTACATGATATGCTATATCACTCTTAACAGAACAACTAAATATTATTATTTAAATGTTACCATTATAACCTATATGTAGGAATTTCTATAATTAAAATATAAAATAAATTTTTAAAATATTTTTTACATATGTTGATATAATTATTCTTTACTTTTCAAATTATGTAGGATGTTAAATTTAAAAAATTGTAAATAAATGTTTTGTTTTTCTGAAAAACTATTTGAATGAAAAATAAGTTAGATTATAAAATAATAATTCACACATTTTGTAGTTAATTAAATAATTATATATGTAATATTCTCAGTTTAATGTTTTAAATTCACCTTATATGTTTTATTATCATTATATAATAATAACATTTATTTACAATTAAAATGTATTTTTCAAAAAAATGTAGTTTTACCGCATTTTATGTTGTACCAATTTTAAATATATTTTTGACAATTTAAATACATAAATATGAAATATTATACATTTTATTTGCAATAAGGACATCAAAATTTAACAAGGTTGATATTTTAAATTTTTTTTCGAAAAATTCATATTTTAATGAATACTAAAAATACTGTATTTTAATTCCAAACTGCCTTTTCCTCTAACTTATTTTTATAGTTAGGTTATAATTATTATAAGTTATTAAGTGTAATTATATTATGTTTTTATCATTTAAACCAATTTTGGTTATATTACGTAATTTCACATCGATATATGATATAATAAAATTCCAACCATGTTATGGTTTTAAATATTAAAATCCCAATTTTTTAATTTTTTTCAATGAAAAATAATTTTATAATAATAAATAAAGGTTATGAATTTTAAATTTGAAAAAATGGATTCAATATTATTAATAATATGTTTGAAATTTTTTAAATAGATCCTATTTATTTACGTCATTATGAATAGTAGCTTTAGTAATTAATTTTATTTAACACAGTGAAAGTGTAAATCAAGAAAATAATGGTATGAAGAATTTTATAATAACATAAAACAACCCTAAAATGTGTCATAATCCTATTTTATGTCATATTTTTTACCATGAAATACGTTTGGAATTAAAATTTTCCTCTAGAATTCATTTGGGTGAGATTATGACACTTGTAACATTTTATTTAATGTATTGGAAAATGTGTAACAAAGATGGAGATTCATGAAAATGAAATTTTATTATGAATTTATATAAGTGATCTATTAGAATATATGTAGTCACTAAAATTCTAAGATTATTTCCTACATAAACTTAGTTTATTAATAAATGATCAAAATAAAATAAATAAAATTTGATTATGGAATAATAATGATGGAATAATATACTTATTAATGGACAAATCAAATGATGGATATTATAAATATTAAAATAAATATTATTTGACATAATTCAGAACATGGACTACTTTTATATGTTAATATTACATGTTATATGACTATTAACTTATTTTTTCTATGTTATTTATCAATTTACATTTTATTTAATTCAATAAATTGATTATTGTTAAAATTGAATTAATTGATATATAATAAAAAATAAATTTTAGAAGCTTTTTTAAATACTTTAACCATATTTTAAAATCAAAAACTAATTAATGTATTTTCTAAATATTTATTATGTGTTCAATTAAGGTTAATTTACCCCATATAAGAAAAATTTATAGTCTCTTAATATTTTTATTTTTAATACAAAAATTAAAATTAAAAGTGAATAATTATGGTTAAACTGAAACAATAATGTTTAATATATAATTATTACATGTATAAAAGTTATTATATGATATTAATTATCAATATACTAATGTTATCTTATAAATATCTCAGGTTGGATTTATTTTGATAAAAAAAATAATTTATATTAATTTAATATTTTTATAGTTACCGAAGGTGCCCCTCTCCTCTCCAATAAAAATCACCCACTCTTAATTAATAATCACTCAGCATGAACCCTTTGGTTCTTCAAATATCTACCCATGAATCTTCATATAATCTCACAACAATTTCATTCAGCATTATGTTGGTCGTAACACCCATCTTAACGGTGTGAATGTGTTCTTCAATAGTGATCAACCCAAGAAGAGGTACCGTTCAATTTATGTATTTAAATTTTATTTCATCTTCCACTTTATTTAGATAAAATTATTCCATATTGATAGAATAAATATAGTATAATTAATATAATGAGAAGTTATTATGTTAATACAATCCCTTAATTTCATTTACACTTCCACAAATGGGTAAGGAATTAACAATTTGTTTTTACATGAGAATTATCTCCTCCATGAACTAATTTAGTTCATTTTTCATTATCATATATCAATATTGGTTATAATGAGTGAATTAATTTTAATTATTGATATTAAAGATATATTTATAATTTAAAAAAAATATTTCAATTATGTTCTTACCTTCCATCCACATAAAAAATGAAATGTGATCAATAAAACTTTTTGTAATAGAAATCCTAACACTATTTACATTCATTGAGTTAAATATCCATGTCATTGGATTTGTTTTTTCAATAATAACTGGGAGTATCCTATTATTGTTTTACACATAATATCCAATTATATTGTATATGTTTATATTTATCAGACATAATTATGTCATTGATTTATCTATAATCTAATTATTCAATCTTTTTAAGGGGTTACATCTAAATATCCATTAATTGTTGAATAATTTGACATTATACACCTCTTTCATTTAAAATGTGTATAATAAAAACCATTTCATTTTAGTTTCATTCATTAGTTTTCAAATGTAATTATTTTATACGAAGTGTTAACTAAATGAAAAAAGGAATTACTTTTCACTTACATGACAACTATGACCATTCTCATTCCATATCCATTATTTGGTATTTGGATTCCAATACAAGACGTAATGATTTTAAAAGAAAATTAAATACCATGTTCACTTTTTTAGTAATTTAATATTTAATTTTGTTTTGATAATTTATTTATTATATCAATATTGTTAAATTATATCTTCTGATTGCAATGTACAAAAGTTATTTTTCCATTATGCAAGTTTTGTGTGTTAGGATTCTATTATTGTTCATGGGCGTTGCATATGTATATTACTGGTTCTGTGATATATTGATGGAGTGTGAGCCCGTGATATCTCTCAAATGGATTGTTTAATGAGATGTAGTTAAAATATATGGTTTTTGTGATTATATTTTATGAATATATTGTGATGGGTATTCTAAATGTAACCATTAAATTTAATCTTTATTTAGCTGTGGAACCTATAATGTAAATTTGTTATGGATTCCACAAGTTAAATTTATGATTTTTTATTTCTACGATTGTTTTTTGGGAATCTTATTATTTAATGATGTATGTTTAAATGTTTATGTTATATGGGAGAAAATTTTGTTTTTATAAATGTTTTCATGGGATCCCAATAATCATGGTCTATCAATTTTATTCATTAATTTATGTTACATATTGAGATTTTTATGCTCATACAATGTTTTTTAATTTTTTTCCACATTGTATGGTTATTTTTTAGAGAAAGTATGAAGCTAAGAATAATTTTATCAAGAAAATAAATATAGTTTATTGTAAAATGTATTTATATTGTAGAATAAATAGATATTATTTATGTGTTGTCCACATTTTATAAATATGAGTTTCTATGTAATAATTAGGTCCTAATTCACTATATCTATAATCCTAAAAATATCCTCAATTTTAATTCGTGACTTAACTATAGATAATAAAATTTCTTAGGATGGGGTAGTATACTCATGCCCTTTGAAAGTAATTGACTCCCATGAGTAAATCTATAACCATAGTGTTCAATGGGTTACTTCATTTTCAGATTGTCAATGAATTATACATCATGTTAATTGGGGAATAACATCAATATGAAACTTGCATGATTTGAGACATTTTGAAAAAAATATTAAATGACATGATTAACATTCATATGAGGTTAGATATTTTTTCAATGTAATCTAGTTTCCCAAAATATTTTGTTGAATTTATCAAGATGTTATCATTGAAGTTTATGTGTTTATTCCTATTGCAACAAAGAAATATTCCTAGAGGGTCACAAAATAAGTGAATTTCTAAAATTAGTTAAATTATGTGGTTGACATTAACTTGTTTGAATAAGTAATATTTGGTATGGTTTAGTTAGTAACTATAATTTAATCAAAATTTATTCAATAGAATAATTGTGTTAAATAATACTTAAATAACAAGTTACATGTTTTTTCAATGTAATATTTATTGTAATTATCATAGAATAATATAGTAAAATTTATTTAATAAATTGCAATTATTTAATAATCAATCAATGTAGACCTAGGGAAACAAACAGATTATATTGACCTGATTTAAAATAAATCATAGTTATTTATATTCAGTTTTTGCAAAGATCATGTGATTAAGGATACTATTAATAATATTATTATTATTAGGCATGTTGTAAACTATGATTATTAAAGATGGTCAATGGGGAGGGTGAAATTTTCCAACCCCAAACCTATCGCAACAAATATCTTATTATGAAATATTATTAAATACCATTTTTGGTGAGAAATTAATAACATGAGATTATATTAACCCCTTGAGAGGTTAGTTTCTTCCCCCACTATTGATACATAGAGATAACACCAATGATTATTCATCCTTCATGATGAATATTACATTGATTTACCATAAAATATAGAAGAAATCTATTTCATTTATTCTATATCATGGGTATTCTATGGTGTTTTTAAAATAATATAATTCTGGTTTGGATCATCCCTTGATTTATTATGTACCTAAATTGATAAGTTCCAATATGGGGAGAAAAATTCTATCCTATAAGATTATCAATGAATGTGGAATTTTATGTTGTGTTAATTCAATATATGCTCACTAGTTAGTAATTAATTACATGTCAATAACCTATACCAATAGTTTTGATTTATTAATATATTATATTAAATCTATTTTTCATTTGTATTTACATTTTTATCTTATAATCCACTCATTATACATTCTTTTTTACTAGAAGTAGATTTGGTCTACCAAAAAAGGATGCTTCCTCATACAAATAGTAACATAAACTGGTAACAGAGTGGCCACATGTTTGACGTATAATTAATTATTAGACACTTATTAATTGATTGATTTTTTGATTTCTTCTCATAATTTTATTTTTTTATAATATTTCATTTTTTGTCTCTTATTTTCATCATTCTAGATATCATAATTAGAAAATAGTTTGGGATTCAAAAAGGAATTTTCTAGATATAATCATCTGGTGGTTATAAAAAATATTTTGAGATAGAAAAGATATTTTTGATTAATCATATAGTACATGTCATGTACACATATAGTTCATATAGTTTTTTTATCTTTTTAATATAGGTATTTATCAATTAAGAAAAAAAATCAGTTCTAAATTCTATATAAATCATATTAGAATTTAGATCTAGATAGACTCACACCTGAAATGTACAAATATAATTAATTAAGGTACCTTTCACACTATGTACTCCCTAGTTTATCACTTCTAAGAAGTTGTGGTTTCATTGTGGGTTATGACTTGAATACACAAAATATGGCTAGACATATTATGAAACATTGATGTTTCACTCTATGGATTCCTAGTACACATAATGTTCATAAATATCGTATACGGTAGACCACAATGACAGATTTTATTATGTATTATATACATAAAAAAGAAGAAATGTACACACAACATATAATTATATACACTCTATAGTCAACTCATATGAAGAGTTATCAAATATTAAAAATAAATAAGAATTACATTGATAATTTAACCTTCTTATTATGTCTTTCATGTTTTTTTCGTTAGTTAGTGCAAACTATATCATATAATTAAAAAAATATATTAAATTAAATTTAATGGTCCATTTTAGAAAAAAACATCTGGTTTAATCCAGGTAAAATCGTCATCTACACTAATTTTAAATGAATTACAAATCATTTAAAATTATAGAAGATGGTGGTTGAAATTTTGTTCGATGAAATTATAGTAAATTGAATTTTTTGTATCAATTCATGGAACATTATAATAATTAAAAATGAATTAATGTAATTGGTAACATGATTGAAAGTGTACTCTCTTATATTCATTTATGGATAATCCTAATATTTTACTAGCCCTTACGTATAATATAATTTTGTAATTTGTTTATGGTTAAATTATTATTTATGTCATCTGTGTCATCAATTCCTCTTTATTTTGTAAGGCCCTATGTGCATGGGGATTTTTTTTAAAACCTCGTTATCTAATCTATTTGATCCCTTATCTCTGTGTGAGTTAATTTTTATGTATAGACTAAAAAATAAACTGACTAGAGGTGGTTTAGTTCAAGGATAAGTGGTGATGCAAGTTATGTCGACACAATGGATCCAAATGTAGAATGGTGAAATGAAAAAAATATGGTTCTTTGTGATTCAACTAGGTCTATTATTAGATTTTAATCTCAGAAAATATCATGATCATGCTAATAAAATGTTATTAATATTAGTATAATGCTTAATTGTTTATGTTCATTAATGTTTTGTTAAACTAATACATAAACCAACAAGAATTAATGATGGAATAATGTATATTTTTATTATATTTATATGTTTTTTCATTCATTGTATTTCATTTAAATAAATTAAACATAATAATAACATGACATGTAAAAAGATAAATAGAAATTACTCATATAGGTAAAAAATCTTTATTAAAATATTATGTCATCCTATCCTTTGATTAATTTTTTTGGATTGACCACTTAGTTGAAATAAATTGTTCACACATTGTTTTAGTGCATAAAATTATCACTGAAATCTGATGTTGAGGTTTTGGTTTAACATAACTAATTTTTCATCTATTTTTATTTTCTATTTGGGAACATGTGTAACTATGAGAAAATGGTGAAGGAATTCATGAAAAATATTTCATTAATATATAGTCATCAAATGAATTCAAGGAAGTATAAGATAGTTTCATTTTCCAGTTACACATACCAAAAATAAATCAAATATATTTTCAGGACCATGTTTGTGTTATGAGAATAGAATATGGATCAATTCTAGTAGAATATATATGATACAATATATTTGGAAACTATTGATTATTATAGTATTATTTTGAAAAATAGTGATAGATTAATAAGAATTTAATTGACATTGTTACTCTATTTATGTAATAAAAACAAGTACTACTAATCATCTCATAAATTGTATAAATTGAAAAAAAAAATGCATTGAAAAAATAACTATGATATTGAGTAGATATGTAATTACTTATTATTATCCCATATTTATTGATATTTAATAGGAACATCCACAATAAACTATTCAATTAATGAAAAATGAACATGTTGGAAGACCCATATCGAATGTCTCTTCCTAGTGAGGTTTCTGTGGAAAAATGTGTCTCTCTATTTAACCGGTGGATGTTGTAGTGGATGTCGATTGTTTTATGTTATCCACATTGTTGAATGAATGTTTAATGTAATATGAGGAGAAATATTTTTATAAAATTAACATTCATAATTCAGTTCTCAATATATTGAATTACATATTAATCAGATTTTAGTGTATAAAGAACTATTTAAATGCTATATTTGAGATTCAGTTCTAGCCATTGAATATATAGTCAGTTCGATTTGGTACATAAATTTCCTAGTCATCATGGGTTTCAAGATTATAGTTTTGCTACACATGGATCTCATTCAATCATCACTTCCCTAAAACAACTACATTTTATTTAAATTATAATATGAAAAATAATGTGAACACTCTATCCAAACATCAAACTATAATCATCCTTGTTGAGAAAGAAATTGTGTGTGAAAAACCCATATCCCTTATGATGAATACATAGTCGAATGATATAGATAAATGGTAAAGAGATTCGGTCTAAAATATGGTCATATGGAACTATATCTCTAGGAATAATAATATCTAAATGAAATGAAATTATGAAGATGCGGTGTGTTTTCCATCTGTTGAGTAGGTCCATTGGATGATAAATTGAACCCATAAAAATAATAATACTGTAAATTCTAGTTAAATTTTACGAAATATTAATTTTCTGATATCTATATATTTTGTATTGGATACTATATGAGTTCTGGAATTTGTTTTCCGAAATACCACAAACACGTAGATTTTAAAAGGATAGTAGATATGAGGAGGAAAAATTGGTGTCCAAGGGATTGATCATGGTTTCTCTATTTATTAGAGACTAAAATCTCATATTACTAACATGATTAATTTTTATTAAAATAGGATTTCTTATGCACCTGTTGTTACCAGGAACAATATATTTATTTCTATCGATGATTTGGATATATTTTTTCATATTTGAAAATAAAGGTTTCCAGTTATAAAATGATAACATATGTTATTGTATGGAAATATTAAAAAGTTAAGAATGTGAAATAATATTTGAAATCCAAGTTTTGGTGATAATTAAGAAATATTTTTTCATTACTCATAAATCACCTCTTTTATGGAATCCCCATCAGGGTCCTATAAAAGAAAATTATTTGGAAAATCTCAAGAAAATATTTTTATTTAAAATAGATTGAGATTAAGCCACATGAAATATGATACACTTGTTCTGGATGGAATGTTGACAAAAACAGACTATGGGGACATTTTTAATGGGAGAATGTTGTTATACAATATGTTCACATAGAAGTGTGTAGTACGTTTCATATAGAATCTTCTTTTGGATTCACATGGATTATTAATTTTACAGATGACTGGAGTTGGTATATTTATATCTAGATAATGAGGAAAAAGTACAAACCATTATATAGAGATAAATTGTACATTTTCAGACATGGTAAGGTCATTTATATTACATGAATTTATTTCATTAACCTTTTTGGGATATGATATACTGAAATAGTTGTTCATAAATTAATCATAAAACTAAATAAATTAGAAAATGAAATTCGTATAATGTTACGTTGTTGAAATGAGTCCATTTTATCACATGTTCTTGTGTGTGGTTTCCAGGAATTTATTAATGATATCATAAGAAAAAAAATATCACAATAAATCATAAATTTAATATTTATTGTGTCTCCCATGGAAAAAATGGGATACAGTCTATAATACTCATTATAAAAAAGTATATTTTCTAATTTATAACAACATCCATAATGGGGAAAATCATAAAAGATGAATTGTGTGATAAGTTTTTAGTTTGATTATGTTGATTTTCAAGATACAGGATAACTGGTACATATTTTAATTCCATGATTCAACATGGATGATGAATTTCCTAAAACTCATGTACTATATATGAGTTCTATATAGAAAGGAGAACCTGACATATATGGGTTTTAGGGAAATAATGATATAGAATAATTATTTGTTGTTAATTATAATTCACTCTCCTTCATAGAGTTAGTAGATATCTCAAAAGATAAAATATTAAATGAAAACCAAAAATCCAAAATAGATTCCATATATCACAACCATATTTTTGTTCTAATTGATCCACCTATTAATGAAATGTCTATTGGGTGAAAATGGTAATTCAAGAGAAATATGGACATAAAATGTAATTTAAATACCTATTATTCATATGTAGTGTCCCATAAGATTATAAATCATCAAGGGAATTACTATGTGTAAGATTTTTCATAGTTTCCATGTTTAAATACATCAAAATATTTCATGGAATAACATCTTACCATGACTATGCTATTTGAGAAAAAGATAGAAACACTAATATCATTAATCGAAACTATCAACTAGATGTGTATATGAATCATCTAGGATTATTTTTCACTCTATAAGAAACTATAAAATGTTCTTCATGTTGTATTGATTCATTATTGTATTAAATCTATAATCCATGTCATTGATCATTTGATTCAATGAATACATTAAGTAATGTTTTCATTAAGAAAAAATTTGATCCATGTGTTTGGAATTTTTTTATTTTTACTATATTTTTTTCATAATTGCTTATATTAAGGACATATTACTTAATATAAAATATATACCATCATTGAATTAAATTAATCAATGGTTAAGAACATACTTATTTATGATGGACAGAGGTGAACTACCCTAAATTATAGGGATCAAGATCCTGAAAGATATATCCAAGAGGGCATGTTGGTCAATTCGAGATATAAATTACCAAATTCATAATGATATTTGTTTGGATCAATCCGATATGAGATTTGTTTTGCTGTCACATTGTATACATCCTTATAGGAAAAAGGTTCCAAATATGAAATAGGAATGAGATATAATGAGAAATGTATTTTTGATTTTTCAATTGTATCAATAATATATGACTTGTTATAATAAATGATAGGTGTTTCAGATTCTTTTAGAATGGTAATAATATATGAATTAGACCTAGGTGAACAACACTGGACAACTATTAAAGAATATCCCTATGTATGTAATTCTAGTTAAAGATATGTTTATTTTTTATTGATGAAATGAAGAGATATTACATATGGGATATAATTATTCTTTATTTAGGACTGATCAAAATTATATTAATTCCAATATTGTATATGTCATTTTTCTAAAAAAAATTATATGTGAGCTCTAAGAGTTAAAAGCATCCAATGATTTTTAATTTATTAGTAGTTTATTAGTGTATTGAATCATTCGATGTTTCCAGGTAAGCTATTTGGATCCACCAAATAGCATCTGATATTGACGAGGAATCAAAAAGTAAAGATTATATCATCTGTTGCTTCTATAATAGTATATGGGTGGATCTCACTAGACTACCAAGGACAATACAATAAAAAATGAAAAAAAATAAATATTTTATTCATATAATTATTATTTTATATAAGGTGAAGTTATTGTGATCAATGTATCTATAATAGAACATGTGGTTAAAACAATGTTTAAATATTTATACCAGTAAAATATTTAAAATGATGTGGGTGAATGTTATTTCATCCTATCTTTTTATTGAAAATTATTATCATTTGAAAAATTAAATGACAATATATTATAATGTATAGTTTATTAATAATATATAAAATATTTCAAGAATCCATAGAACATTATTTTAATACATTTGAAATGTTTCATTATGGGTTCACATTTAGTAACTTTTAATAGATCTCTTATCCTAATGATATACAGAAATTGAATGTTGTGATCACCTGACCAGTAATGGAATAATAAATATAGATAATTTTTCATGTGGCCATGTGGAATGTTAATAAGAAAATGATGTATAAGAATTAAACAGTATTAAATGAACATTATCATATCATGTTACAAATAACCCAAATCATAAAATTGAAAATGTTTCAACAAACTTTAAATGATATATTCATAATAATATAACTATATTTTAGTCAAATGTATCGTAAAAAAATTACTATGTTAAGTCACTAATACATCAATAAAACCTATCCTGTTACAGATAATATAATTTAACCAATGAGTTATAGAAATATCCTGGTGAACCATTAATATTTTTTAATTTCATTTTAGATTCATTAATCCTAATAAATTCTTTTTCAATAACCCAAATAGAATAAATTATCAGTTTCAAATAAAATCATTGAGTAGGTAATTGAAAAAACCATCATCTGTAGTGTTATTTTTAAACCACCAAAAGGGAATTTGGGTTTTGTATTTATTAATCCCAAAATAAATAAATTTTATTAACATTGACAAGAGTTATCAGGGATAAATAAATGGTTTGGGTATTCACAATATAAAGATTTCTTATGGAAAATTGATAAAATTGTGCATCAAATTCAATAGTATTTTGGGTATAAAGAGTGTATTTTGGAAATGGTAATGTTAGAGGGAATTGTTGAAATTCATTGATAATACATTATTTTTGTAGAATATGTATTATCACAATAAAAAGAAAAAAATTAATATAATCTTTAGAAGATCTACCCAAAATAATTTCTTGAATGGAAAGGAAGATGCATAGAATACCCCTACCAATAAGTGTTGTTCCTAATTTATTAGGATGTAAATGTAGGGCCCGAAAGAAACCATGGGGGTTTCTTATAGGAAATATATATTAAAAACTCATGTAGTATTAATTTTGAGTGAATTATAATAGTGATATGGGTGGGTATTTATAGAAAAAGTGGATTAATTGATTAAAATATTCTATATAAATATATGTCATGAAAATATTTGTTGGGAAAAATGACAAATCATTATTTAACCCAAGTATTGTAATTGAGACCCAAATCCTGATGTACATGGAAATTACATTACTTTTGTGGAATACATAATAAATAAAATGAACAAACACTCAAGGACCATAATAGTTTACTGTCTTTGGAAACTTGGAACACAATCTTCAAATCATGGTGAAAGATCTTCAACATCTCCCATAAAGATCTTCCCTTTTTTGTTTTCTTACCTAAAACAATTCTTTAAATCATGGGGAAAAGAAAACATATAAATGGGTGAGCTCAAATTATCAGTACGGGTAAGAATGGAGAAAATAAAACAAAGCATATACATTTGAACTTAAAAACATTAACATAATGTTTAAACAAGAAGATCTTGAGCAATGACATAAAACATGGAAGTACGTAAGGCATAGATCATAATGAAACATTGATCCTGATAAAATAGAATGGGAATAAAACATGTAATTGTGGCAACCATTAAGCACATGTTATGATTTTCATAGTAGTCAAGGCATTGCTGCCGAGATCATATTAGTGGAAAAATTCCCTTTCTGAATCGAGTTCACTCCTCGTTCTAGTCCTGTATCACTGAACCAGATTAAATTTATATTCCCACCATGTCTATCTCATGATATATAAATATTTACCCAATTCATTGGAGGGAGATATAGGCCCACCCATCATGTAATGAAATCATTCTTACATGTTCCTCAACATAAACCTAAATCATTCATCATAACCCAAAGAATAAAATGGGTTTCATAAATATTATCCCATCATAATATAATCTATCTAAAACAAATGGATATCATTTCATAATAAGAAAAGTGAAACCATGTAAATCATAAATAAATTATACACGAAACATGCACATATGAAGTAATTTCATATTTGAAGGAAAATGGTTTTGATAAAACACTTGAAATAAATTCTTGTGGAAAATATCCTTTCTTCTTCAAAATCATTTTCTTTTCACAAAATGCCATGAAATTTTAAAAGAAAGATATTTTTTGAAAATAGTCATTAAATATTGTAGAGTAAGCTTAATGAAAATAAGGCGTTATAAAACCATAAGAATCTGTTCATGGCGTAGTATTTAAAAAAAACAGTATCCTCGTACTTTTGCCAGAAAAGTCAAAAAGTTACTCGTATGGTAAAAAAAGATAGATCATTTCCATAACACAATGTAAAAAGTCAAAGATGGGTAAACATGACTTTAATCATAAATGGAAGAATATTAAACACTTTATTAAAAACATTTATGTACATGGATGAAAAATAAACCCCAGTAAATACTTACATATAAGAAAACTCGGACAAAAATGAGATTGAAAAATTATCCCTTACCTTATGTTTGATATGCTTCGTATGTATCCGAACCTCCTGTATAATTATTTAAATAATTCCATTGAATTAATACAGAATCATATTCATTATTATGATATCATCTATGGTTCTCTTATGACTTTACATTACCTGTTCTTTTGTAAATTCCTTTTTAAAGCAGCATTTTGGGTAAAATCATTTCATTTATCATTTGTGTTTCGATTTATTGTTCTTGATATTATTATTCATATTTTTATTTTATTGATTGAATAATGTTAAAAAAGATTTATATATAATATTTATTTAGTATATAAACATATATGACAGATTGATTAATGGAATGAAATACACCATTCATGGAGATGGTAGGTCGTGCGTACACATGAATGCTGTATTCGTTTGCTTATTGAATTGAATGGGATTATGTAAATGAAACATATATGTACATAAATCTAGTATCATTATTATGTAATATCATTCATGATTATTTATTATTTATATACTTTATAATCATACATGAATGGTTAATCATGGAAAATGAATCTCATCGTGTTCGTGGAGACGATAGTCCGTTCGTATGGACGAGCGATGATATCGTTACCATAATTATTGAGTAGAATTGGAGTGAATGATATAATATCACAGAATTATTATCATGTCATAATAACCATATGTAGTTATTATTTAAACCATTATACCCATCAATTTAAGGTGGTGGTGGAAAAATAGATTACACCACGGCGTGGAGACGGTATTTCGTACGTACGCACGCGCGATGATTTTGTTTTCCATAGGATGGATAGAAGGATAAAGGGGGTTGATTCATATTTATAATAACATATAATTATATGAGTGATACTGATGTTATTAATTTATGATGAAACAAATAAATATTACGAAGTAGAAGAATAAATAAATTACAATGAATTGGAAAATGATATTACCTCTTCTTTGACGCGCCTCTTCTTAACCTCCTCTTAAGGCACTAGAGTTAGACTTTTGAGGAGACCAGAAACCCTACAATGTTTCTATGGAAGTTTATAAGGGAAATTGGTATGGTTTTCCAAGCTTTAAGTCTCAAAATTGTGTAAAGAGAATAGGGATTACGTTCCCATTTATAAGGAAGGAGAGGGGTACCTTAGGATAAACATAAAATGTTATTTTATAATAAAGTCATATTCAGTTTATAATAGCACAAAATAGATTTATTTCTAAGAAAATGTGGGGATGGGTCGAAATAATCTCAACCAATATGTTTTATACAAGTTTAGGTAACTATTTAAACCTTATCATTTAGAATTAACTCGAAGTTAAATAATTTAACTTTTACCGTGTCTTCTTGTTTTCTTACACTATATGGTTAATAAAAATACTAGAACAAGCCAATAGAAGCCCAAGTGGTTCATTATTAATATAGATAAACTTATTTAAGTCATTTTCCCGAACCGTAGATTTTTATGAATATAATAACAGTTAATAATATAATATTTTTTTTTAAAAGTATTTTATGTCAATTTGGAACTATTTGGTAATTGATTTTTGTGAAAATCATAATATCATGATTAGTTCAAAAAAAGTTAAATAAATCAATACTAACATGTAATATTAACCTAATTTTTTTTAATTTATATAAAGTCTAAAATTACATTTATTTGGGTATTTATAACATCAATTATGTTAATATTTCATTAATATGGTAATTACTTCATCATCATTGTTTCATATATAAATTAAATTTAATATCATCTCAAAATTATAAATAAAAAAATGTAGAAAATAGTTTTATCTTTATAATAAAGATTTATAGTCGAATTTATCTTATATATAACCCTATATTAAAAATGTTTTAGTTATTAAACTTTGATTTTAACTCCATTAACTCTTCATTGAATTAAATAATAATAAATGTCATAATCTAATCCATGTGGACCTAAATGATAATATTATATTTCTAAGGTTTTTTTGTCGAATTATACTTATCCAATAGAATTAGGACTTGTGTTAGTGTAATAATAATATCATTTTCACCCTTAATTACTTTATTTAATATTAATTATTTGAAATAAAAGTAAAAAGATACTATTCAGAGAAAAATATTTTTATCTTATTGAAACAAATTTTACTCCTTGATGTTAACCGTGTCTCTCAGATTTTCAAAATTCCAATCACAGAAGCTGTAAAATTATGTTTTCTGTAAATTTTCAAATTCTCCTAGGCGGTGGGTAAAAGACAGTGAAAAGTTCAATAAAATTTTTAAATATCCAAAATTATTATAAAATGACTCAAATAAATTACATTGAACATATATAGGTATTATGTATCAATTTGGAACTAAAGAAAATTTAAATAAAGTAAATAATTATTTAAATAAAATGAAGGCTTTTAAATAGTAACCCAGTGTTTTCACTATTCATAAAAAATTGAATGTTTTCAGAAAAATAACAATAATTCACCCTATTCTAATTTCAATATTCTGAATCAAAAAATGATGTCCATTTTGATAAATAAGATTTATAAAATTTCAAAAAGTTGTTAATACTATTCATAACATCTAGTTTATATAATATTTTAATAATATATCGTTGTTTAGTGAAACCCATTATTACGTACTACACAAGTTATCGAGGAAGGTCCCGATTGCGTTTAATGCAAACCATGTTAAGGCTGCTTGTAGTGAAAGCACCGTTTGGTGTTGCGTATAACATAATTAAAATTTATTTAATTTAAACATTAAACAGAATCTATACATAATGTTGTGTAAAATAATTTCAACAAAACAAACCTGAAATTGTGTATAACATGAGCCATAAATATTGTTGCGTATACTACAACCACAATACATTGTTGCATATAGTATATGCTAATATTCGTGAGTGTATAATAGAATACATCAATGAATTTTAAAATAATATATCTCAAGAAATCTCGGGGTGTTACATTATACCCCCCTTAAAACAAATTTCTCCCTCGAAATTCGTCGGGGTTATAAATGGATTTCTACTTGAATGTTTATTTCATAGAAACCCACATCGTAAAAAAGGGAAACTAAAACTTAATTTTTAGAACTAAAATTTGAAACATAATGTTTACCCAATGTAACTCAGCACTGGGTTTCCATATAAGAGATCATAAATGAAAATATGGATATTGAAGAAAAATCTAACCATCAAATTCTGATGGAGAGTGGTAGAGAACATGGTTATGAAAAATCCAACAATCAAAACGACATAGATTTTTGATGATACATGGTGCCATATTATTCATCCAATATAAGAGTATTAGGACAACAATTTTAGTTTTCAAGATCATTTCCCTAATGGTTAAGAATTTTTCAATTAAAATAAATTCGGACTTGATTTTGGTACAATCTCATTGTTCTTCATGTCTTGAACAATTTCTACTTCATCTTTTAAAGAAATGAAGTTGAATTTGTCTTCTTTGAAGTGTTAGCAGATCATGCGATAGATTTATAGGTCATTCCATCTATCTCAAACATAAGGATAGAAAAATTTATATACATAAGTCCATCTATGGTGATATTATTCGTATATGGTTCCAAACATGGACTTATACTTCATCTATCATACCGTTTGATAAAATAAAACTAGTTTCTACTAACCAGGGACTTCCTGTAGGCCAGTGATAGAAGATAAAGGCATGTCAGACATCGGTTGTGTGTTTGATTCCCCCATCCTTGCCTGAAACGATGGGTTGTCGCCCATCCTACGGGTTGTCCCTTTTTTTAAAACTATATTAGTATAGGATTCCAGCAATAATATCGAAAAAAGTTCTAGCCTTAAATAATACTATCTTAGGTCTAATTTAATTCATTCCAATCATTAGGATTATCCAAAATAGATCGGTCCAAGATCATAGTATAAAGAAAATGATTACTAGAAAGGTCGTCTACCAAGCATGTGAATTACATCATTTATATCCTATATATCATAAGATATATCTTGTTGGTCACATTACAATTATGTGAAAACCTTAATCATGTATTCTCTTGAAAAATTAATAACCATTAAACATCAGTGAAAACATGAATGGTGTCAAAAGATAACTCTTTCCACATAACAAAATCCCAAAATTTCTCTTTACTAAATCCATGATATCACATTGTCCTTATATCAGTCATGAGCTCATTAATACTATCAAACATTTCATTATCTATTTATCCCTTCATTATGAACATATCATCTTCTTTCCAACAATATCTGAATAAACTTTTATTGTTATCGGTACCATTTAACATATACATTCAAATACTGCAGGAAAAAAATAGTGTAACAATCCTTAAATGATTCTTTATTCCATAGTACCATTAAATCACATATAAAACACAACTCTTCATAAACATACAATCATTACACTACCTTATTAAACCATTCAATGAGCTTTATCATTTTATTCCTCAACACTTCTCTCATCTCATATATTGTTTGTTTTTTTTATCATCATCCACATAAATACTCCCCATACGACCATGCTGATTCTCATCATGAAATTTTCCATTAGAGCATTGGTTTGCATAATGCCCGTACATTCCACATTTAAAACATTTAACTGTTGTTGATGTCTTAGCAATACCATTATCCTTGTACATGGTGTTAACTGAACCTTTTCCTTTGCAATTATTGGCATTTTGTCCTTCTTTTCTTCACACAAATCATCTTCTAGTTCCTTTGAAACATTATCCTTGATTCCTCTTCCCACATGATTTACATTGGGGAAATTGAACACTCTTTCCTCTATGATCATCATGAAACTTCATATTTCTCTTATTAGCTGAGTCAGGAAACTTACCAAAGATGAGTTTATTGATAATATTATGAGATTTATGATTAGGAATAATAATGATGTTTGGACTTCCAAATCCTGTTTCATTTGGTTTCTCATGAAGAATGTCATTCCATTGTCCATAAAATCCTCCATTTTTAGGTCCACATGGCTGAATACCCTGAGACGGGGTGAATCAAGGTATGAAAAATTTAAAATTAAAGCTCGTTCTAATATTGTTTCAATTTTAAGAAAAACACTCTTCTCTCTCTTTCTTGTAGCACAGTATAAACAGAAAGTAAAGTAAGCACAGGACACAACAATTTTTACTTTGTTCACCGCTAAGGGCAAAGTCCAAGGATCATACACCAACAAGTTGGTAGTCATACCTAATTCCACTAAACATCACTAGCTATGGATTACAAGGTTTGAGCATAGACACTCTCTCACCGGATCTATACCTTTATATGTTTTAGGGTCAGTTCACCGGATTCCCAAGGGTCACTCCCTATTTCTTTCTCTCAGGCTCACTGCCAGTGGAGTGGATCACCTTCTTCCTCTTCCTCCGCTCACTACTCTGAAAAGGATCCACTATCAGTTTATAGACGAGTAGGTATCTTCATTATCTCTAATGAATTCATCCTCTATTTTATGTATAATCTCTTTTGAAGTCCAACATTCACACGTAGATGAATTTCCCTTTGCACCGAAAGTATCGGGAAAATCTTTTAGTTTCCACACAGCCCGAAAATAGTGTCGGGAAATCAAACATACTTGGAACGCAAGTCTAATCTGATGCGCAAGTATCGGTGCACAAGTCACAACTGGCGCACAAGTGCAACATAGAATCATGCGCGACACAAGATTCTATAACTCTAAACATGCGTGACTCACTTCCCGTTACGCCTAAACCAATATTGGCGTGCAACTAACAACACATGTGCTTCTTCAAATCAGGCACACAAGTCCCACTTGTGCGACCCACAACCACTTGCGCGACCACAAGACCTACGTGACGGGAGCTCTGATTTTTTCTAAGTCATGAACTCCATTTAATATGAGGATGGGTGGTACGGTATTTATAGGCATTTTGAAAACCATGCGCAACGGTAAGCAAATCAACCCTCAGCATGCAAGTCTTGGTGCGCCGATATCTTCTCCTGCAATTCACTTGCACAACCAACCCGAATACCTGTGGAACGCTCTTTCCTTTTCCATATTTTGATCTTCTGATCTTGAAAAACAACAGGCACAAAATTTTCAAATTTTCCTAGGCACTGGCGCACAAGTCCTTTTTCGGCGTGCAAGACACATGTGAGACCAACCCAATACTTGTGCAATCCTTATCCATTAGCCATATTTTGATGATCTGATCTTGAAAAACATATGGCGTGCAAGTTTCCTCACCTTCATGAATATGGAACGCATGTCCCTTTGCCCAATCCACTTATCTTGAATCAAACATGGTCCATTGACCATTGCTCTTGAACTCGAAATTCCAACATGAAATCCCCTTTTTCAACAAATATTTATGTCATTTTGTTGCTTCGTCAACAATCACAGCACAGATTTCCACTTTTTAAACACACACAATCATCTCAAAAATGATTCAATTATACCTTTAGATATTTTTTCCCAACAATCTCACCCTTTTGGTTTGTTGAAAACTCTTCCATAAAATGATACATCGTTAATTCTTCAACAACCATTTGCCTTTTTCGATTTTGATATCGATAAAGGATTTACTCAACATATACTCTAAGCCCACATGAGCAATTTTTAACAAATCGATACCAATTTGATAAAATATATTTCCAACATCACTAATCTACTTTTATCACGATCTTCAGCTGTCGTGATATCTATTCTTTTATCGATCAAATCTAGCTTCATCAGATTTAATACTCTCCAACTTTCTGCTCATAACTTCAACTCTAGGTAGCTAAAAAACCTCTTTATCCCTATTTCCTATGTTGTCCAAGATAAGATCTGGCTAAGCATGTTCAACTCCCCCTATCTGTCTGTTCCACCTATTAGCTTCTCCCCGTAACATTCATTATTTATCAAATAGCTATATTGTCTCCCCCTTGATCAGTCTCTATTTTCTCCCCCTTTCTCAAGGACCCCAAAAAATACTCCTTTGCAGTCTGTAACATAGTAGAGAACACGTATCAGTACATTAGGGAAAAACACATCATACCTCGGGGAGAGGGGGGTTCCACATCTATACTCTTTCATGTTCTTCTAGTTTACAGATCTACTAGAGCCGATCGATTCCTCTCAAAAGCTTCCATGGATAAAGCCTTTGTCAAAATGATTGCAACCTACAGCTCTATAGTCACATAATCCAACTTCACAATTCCCCACTCAACCTTCTCATTGATAAAACTATACGTTATCTCAATGTTCTTTGTCCTTGACTGATGGATAGGATTATTGCTGAGATTTATAGCACTTGAGTTAACACATTGGATTCTGATCGGAGACTTCAAGCTGATACTTCTTCCACAATAATTGTGTGCATGCTTGAGTGGCCGCAATATACTCAGCTTCTGTAGTGCTCAATGAAATTCAATCGTGCTTCTTGATTATCCATGAAATACACAATCCACCAAGATATAATGCACCTTTTGACATTGATTTTATGTCATCTTCTAATCCGGACCACTCTGCATCTGTGTAACCTAATAACAGTGATTGATATTTTCCATTATACATCAGATTGAAATCCACAATGCCTTTGATATACCGGATTATTTTTTTAACTGAAATCATGTACCTTTCCAAGGGATTACTCTGATATCTCACTACTTGGCATGTGGTGAAAACCTTATCAGGACTCATCGCAGACTAGTACAACAAACATCCAATGATTTTCCTGTATTTTGTGATATTAACTGCCTTTCCATCCTCATATTTTGATAATTTCATACGGGTAGCAACCAAAGTTTCCATCTCCTTGTAATAATCCATGACAAACCTTATTAAAACCTCCTTGGAATATTTGGAATAAGAAATTAATGTTCTATTCCTTCCTTGTGTCACCTGTAGACCAAGAAAAAATGTTATCTCTCTAATCATTGACATTTCAAACTGATTTTTCATGAATTCAGAAAAAGTTTTACACTGAGCTTTATCTGATCCACCAGATAATATTTCATCAACATACAATAACACTATCATTCTTGGATTTTTGTCGTTGCTGAAATAGATATTGTAATCAACTCCCCCACACTAGAAACTGAGCTTCTTCAAGTGCTGATCAATCCATGAGTACCATGCTCTTGGAGCTTGTTTCAACCCATTCAATGCCTTCTTCAGCATGCAAACATTGTTCCCATCCTCATGAATGAGAAAACCATATGGAAGCTCATTATACACCTATTCATCCAGAATACCATTCAAGAATGGGGATTTGACATCCATCTGGAACACTTTGATCTCATTTGCACTGATATGGAAAAAAATAATCTGATTGTCTCTAGCCTTGCAACTGGTGCAAATGTATCATCTATATCTATTCCCACTATTTGGCAGTATCACTTTCACACTAGCCGTGCTTTGATCCAAATCATTGTTTTATCTTCATTCATCTTATTGTGATAGACTCATTTAGTCCCGATGACATTTTTGTCTACTGGCCTCGAAACAATCTCCAATGTCGGGTTCTTCTCAATCTGATCAAGCTCTTCATTCCTAGCCTGAACACAATTTTCATCTTCAGCTGCATTGGAAAAACATTTCAGCTCTACCTGAGATCAAAACATAGTTTTTTTTAAATTATTTCTATCATTGATTCAGAACTAGAGGTTTCTCATCACCAATGATATTCTGCCTATCAATTTTGGCATGACTGTTTGGCTTCCTTCCGGACACAAACTTGACACTTTCTTGTTCATCATCAGTATCTTCTTTTTAGTCAGCCTCACCCACTTCTTCTCCCCCTGTGTTTCTTACCTCATCATCAAATTCATCCAGAAACTTTTCAATACGTCGTTTAGTATTCTGTTAATTTTCAACTATAGTGACATCATTTCTCTCAACAATTTTTCCCAACCTTTTGTTGAAACATTTATATGCTTTTCTTTTCCCTGAGTAGACGAGGAATATCTCCTTATTTCCTTGTGTCTCAATCTTCCTGGGATTGTTTTTGTTGAGAATGAAACAATTACACTCAAAGATTTTAAATTATTTCAGCGTTGGCTTCTTTCCATAACACATTTTATATGGAGTATTTCCTTCCTTTGGACACAACAGATACATGTTCGAAATATAAAACGATATCAAAACTACTTCCTTCCCAATTTTCTCTGGTAGGTCCTTTTCAATAAGCATCATTCTGGCCATGTTGTTGATGATCTGATTTCTCCTCTCAACAACTCTATGTTATTGGGGAGTTCTCACTGATGAAACTTGATGCCTTATCCTGTGTTTCTCGAGATAGTTTTTGACTTGATTCTTTTAGAATTTCGTACTGTTTTCAGTACGAAACAACTGAATTTTCTGCCCAATCTTCTTTTCTAATTCCATCCTATACTGCTTTATGCAATTGAACACATCTATCTTAAGGGTAATGAAAAATACCCAGGCCATTCTGCTATAATAATCAATTATAAGAACATAATACCTTTTCCCATTTATAGCTCGTTGTGACATATGTCCATATACATTAGCATGCACCAATTCGAGTATTCTACTTGATTTCTGTTCCTTTGGCCTATATGTATTTCTGATGATCTTCCCTTGTTGGCAAGAATCACATGTATGAGAGCGATCAAGATATAGTTTGGGAAGGTTACTAGCAGCATCACACTTTACCATATCTTTCCTAGATGGTTCGCATAGATGAACAAGTCACTTATGCCACAATGGTTTTCTTCCTCTATGGATAAATGGCACGTATCATCTTCCCCACCTACAAGGTAAGGATTTCCCTTTTTCCTTTTTCCCTTTAGAACAACGACACCATCATTTCCTTTCAAAACACACTTCTTCTTGGTAAATCAGATAGTGTTCCCAGAGTCACAAAGTTGACTGACACTGAGCAAGTTATGACTAAGAACCTCTACAATGAAGACATCAGTACGTCTCATTTATTTTCCCCCAAACTAGGATTTTCCAAACCCAACAATCTTTAGGAATTCAATGTTTCCAAATTTGACAACTCATTTGTCATATTATATGCATGTAACAAGATCCATATTACCTTTCATGTGAGAAGTGAAACCACTATTAAGGATCCACACACCAGAGCGATCTGATGGTTTAAGGGAAATCTCATCCACCACAGCCTTCTCATTTTTCTTCTTCTTGGAAAAAACGTTTTCCTTAACACTCGGCATGGATTGAGGCTTATGTTTCTTCTCAGAGAATGATAGACCCACTTAATATTGCAAAGCTAAAAATCTATTCAGCATTGTTAACTGACATGTTGGTTTATTTATTTGCTGCTTGTAAACATTTTGATTTTGCTTTGGCACATTTCTCTGAATGGACGAATTGCAGTACCTGGCCATGTTCCCAAATCCTCTACACCAAAAACAGTGTCCTTAGAAATTTGTTCTGGAAAACCATTCTTTGATTGGATTCCACCTCTGTTCTTGTTCCCTTTGGTATCTTTTGGATATGGAACCCACATAATCTGAATGTCCCATCCTTCCACAACAAAAACACCTTATATAAGTTAGTTACTTTGTGTTACATCAGAATTACGATTTTCCCCTTGGGATCTCTGAATATTCTTCTTCTACATTGTGCCCAAATAACCCTTCAATCATGGGACTAGATCTTGTAGTGTGGCTTCCATTTCCATTGATTTTAACTTCTGATAAAGTCCAGAAACAGCCTTAACATTTGAGCTCAATTTTTACTTCATTCATGCTGAACTACTAGGCTCCTCTTTCAACTTTTAATTTTTTGTAATGACCTATTTTCCCAAGAATGTACTGGGAATAAAGGGTTTTATGGTCTCTAAGTTTTCTCCACAGACTAACAACTTCTTTTTCAAGCTCTTCGATACGCTTGAAATGATCTTTCACTCTTCTATTCAATTTATTGATCTCACTTTTCTGTTCTTCAATAAAGATCTTGTACTCACTAACTGATTTTGAGTTCTCTGGTGTTGATAAGATGAGTTTTTAAATTTATTCCATTATCTCATACTTTTCTCTATCATGTTGTTGCATATAGAGTTTGGAATCACAAACCAATTTATTGGATTTCTTCGTTTTGGCTCTCCAAACATCTATCTCCTCAAGTGATGCTTCCAATTCGGCTTTCATATCAACTCTTCCTTCAACTCCTTATTCTTATTATCTAGAGTATGTTTCTTCCTTTTTATGAGAACTGCCGAAGACCGCCACCATAGCATTTTCTCCATGATCCTTGCAGTTTTCAATCTCTTCAACCTCTTAAACCTCAGACTCATCTGAACAATCAATTTTCTTGTGAAAGATGATTCTTCTTCTTGATGAAATTTTTCTTGAACTGCTTCTTCCCATTCATATAGTCTTAAGATTTATTCTTGGGAATTTCAACATCATCTTCATCATTTTCTTCATGAAAATTTTGGGGGCATCTTGATATGAGATTTATACCCTTTCCACATCTATATCATACAAGAGGAAGTTTCCCTTTGGACATTCCTTTTATTATTTGAATGTTTAAGGAGAGGAATGACATTACCGCATCTGTCACTTATTTCTCCTAAGAATCTCCAATGGTGAACTTCTTCATGGCCTTAAATGCCAACTCTTTGGATTTCCCCTTTTTCATAGCATCGTTATCATCATTTCTCATTTAATATGAAATAAGAGTGTTGTGTAGTTTATGCAATTTTATTTCTTTCGGATCATTATCTTCCAAAAACGAAACTTTCAGATTGAACCGAGGTGGAAGTTTTCTCATGATGCGCTTCACAATTTTTATGTCTTCGATAATTTCACCAAGACCTCACATGTCTTCTGCCACAGAATTTACCATGTCAAAGAATATATCAACAGACTCATTCAGGTTCATTCTCAGATCTTCATACGTGTCACACAACACTTCCAGCTTGCCTCTCTGACCTTTGAATCCCCTTCATATATATTCAAAATCATATCCCACATGGCATGTGACTTTTTTCATGAAATCACCTTTGTATAGATGGGATTTGAAAGGGCTCCCTCCTAAGGCATTTATTGCTTTGGAATCAGCATCCAAACCTCTATTCATAGATTTTAATAATGCACAACTATTAATATCAGATATGATACCATTCATAGCTGCTGAAAAGTCATCCATTCCCAAGGATCAGAAATAGTGTTGCATTAGATTCTTCAATATATGAATATTAAATCTATTGAAGATTGGAATCCCATTATGATTAGTGACTTCCATTTAGAGAAGAACCAATATCAACCTTTCCATTTAATACCAATTGATAGGTCCACAAGAATGAATACCCTGAGAGGGGGGGAGGGGTGAATCAGGATATGAACAATTTAAAAATAAAGCTCGTTGTGATCTTGTTTCGCTGTTAAGCAAAACACTCTTCTCTCTCATTCCTATAGCAAAATATAAACAGAATATAAAGCAGGCAAAAGACACATCAATTTTTACTTGGTTCACCGCTAAGGGCTATGTCCAAGGATCATATGCCGACATGTTTTCGGTCATACCAAATTCCACTAAACTTCACTAACTGTGGATTACAAGGTTTGGGCACTGTCACTTTGTCCCAGGATCACTGCCTTTACATGGTTTAGGGTCATCTCACTACTTTCCCAAGGGTCACTCCCATATTCTCTCTCTCTGGCTCACTGCCAATGGTGAGGATCACCTTCTTCCTATTTCTTCGCTCACTAATCTCAAAAGGATACACTCTCAATTAATAGACTTTTAGGTCTCTTCATTTTCTCTAATGAATGCATTCTCAATTGTATGTAGATTCTCTATTGAAGTCCAACTATCACCCGTAGATGAATTTCTCTTTGCACCGAAGGTGTCGGGAAAACATACAGCTTCCACGCAGCCCGAAAACACTGTCAGGAAATCAACCCTACATGGGGTGAAAGTTTAATCGGGCACGCATGTATCGGCATGAAAGTCACAATTGGCTTGCAAGTCCACCTAAGACAATTGCGTGACACAACCTTATGAAACTCTAAACATGCGCGAATCACTTCCCATTATTCCAAAACCAATATTGGAACACATCTAACAACAATTGCGCATCATAAAATCAGGAATGCATGTCCCAATTGTGTGACCCACCACCACATCCGCGACCACCAGACCTACCCGACGGGAGCTCTGATTATATCTAAGTCATGAAATCCGTTGAAAATTAGGAGGGTTGGTCAAGTATTTATAGGCATTTTGAATACCCTATGAAACAGCGCGCAAGTCAACCCTTGGCACACAAGTCTCGACGCGCAGATCTCTTCTCCAAAGATTCAATACCATGACCTAACCATATACCTGCGCGACCCTCTTTCTTTTGCCATATTTGGATCTTCTGATCTTGAAAAACAACAGGAGTGCAAGTTAACAATTCTCCTTGGCACCGGCATGAAAGTCCTTTGTCGGCGCGCAAGTCACCGGTGAGACCAACCCAATACGTGCGCGATCCTTAACCATTTTCCATATTTTGAGTATATATTCTTGAAAACCATATGTCTCCCAAGTATCCTCACCTTCAAGAACATGGCCCGCAAGTCCCTTTGCCAAAAATGGTGCAAACTTGTATCTGTTCTTTTTGTACCGCCTACAGATCATTCATTTCTTTGTCGATGATCTTGAATCAAACATGGATCGTTGACCATAGCTCTTGAACTCGACATTCCACCATGACATACAATTTTTTAACAAATTTGTATGTCATTATTTTTCGTTGTCAAAAATCACAGCCTAGATTTCCACTTTTTCAACAGACACAATCACCTCAAAAATGTTAAAATGATACCTTGAGGGATTTTTTCCCAACATCGACTTTTGTGAATCTTCTTGTTTTCAGCCTTTTTCTAAAACCAAAAAAAAATAGCGTGCGAGGGATAAATCATGCTAGGAAAACAACATAATAATGTTGGAGTACCATCAATATCTAGCATCTTAGGTTTAATTCTAATATCGTTACCATAATTCTAGGACTATAACCTATACATATACTAAACCATAGGGACATCTCGAGACATACCTTAGAAATATCTCTTGGGATCTCACTAAAGTTTTCACGCCCTAGTTTCCAAAGGATAACTAAACATCCATCAGATACCAACTGTATAGACCATAAGCATGATGTAAATGTATAATTAATTACTTTTTTGGAATACTTAATTAATAAGAAGAACAATCACTCACGCACTGTAATAGTATAATGTCTTTGGAAACTTGGAACATAATCTTCTAATCATGGTGAATGATCTTCAACATCTCCCATAAAGATCTTCCCCTTTTTGTTTTCTTACCTAAATCCTTTCTTTAAATCCTGGGGAAAAGAAAACATATAAAAGGGTTAGATAAAATGCACAATAAGGGTAAGAATGGAGAAAATAAAACAAATCATATACATTTGAACTTAAAAACATGAACATAATGGTTAAACATCATGATATTTAGAAATGACATAAAACATGGAAGTATGTAAGGAATAGATCATAATGAAACATTAATACTGATATAATAACTTGGGAATAAAACATGTAATTTCGGAAACCATTAAGCACATGTTATGATTTCCATAGTAGTCATGTAATTGCATCCAAGACCATCATAGTGGACAAAGTCCCTTTCTGAATTGATTTCACTCCTCGTTCCAGTCCTATATCACTGAACCAGATTAACATTCCATTCCATCCATGTCTATCTCATGAGATATAAATCTATACCCAATTCATTGGTTGGAGATATAGGTCCTACCCATCACATAATGAAATCATTCTTACATGTTCCACAACATAAAAATAAATCATTCCTCATATCCCAAAGAATAAAATGTGTTTCATAGACATCATCCCATCATAAAATAATACATATAAAACAAATGGATATCATTTCATCATAAGAAAAGTGAAACCATAAAAATCATAGAGAAGTTATACGTGAAACATTCAAATATAAGTAATTTCATATTTGATGGAAAATGGTTTTGATAAAACACTTGAAATTAATTCTTGGGGAAAATATACTTTCTTATTCAAAATCATTTTCATTTCACAAAATGACATGCAATTTTAAAAGAAATATATTTTTTTGAAAATATTCATGAAATTTTGTAGAGTAAGCTTCATTAAAATAAAGTGTTATAAAACCATAAGAATCTGTTCATACTGTATAAGTTAAAATAACATTCTCCTCGGACTTTTTCCAGAAAAGCCAAAAAGTTCCTTGTATGGTAATCAAAAGAAAGATTCTTTCCATAACACAATGTAAAAGTCAAAGTGGGGTAAAATTTAATTTAATCAAAAATTGAATAATATTAAATACTTTATTATAAAACTTTTTATGGACATGGATGAAAAATATACCCCAGTAAATACTTACATATAAGAAATCTCAGATGAAAATTAGATTGAAATATTATCTCTTACCTTATGTCTGATATACTTCGTATGTATCTGAACCTCCTATATAATGATTTATATAATTTCATTGAATTATTACATAATCATATTCATTATTATGATTTCAAATAAGGTTCACTTATGACTTTATATGACTCGTTCTTTTGTAAATTCCAATTTAAAGCATCGTTTTGGGTTAAATCGTTTCATTTATCATATGCGTTTCAATTTATTGTTCCTAATATAATTAATCATATCCTGATTTAAATAATTCAAAAATGAAAAAAATTATTTATATATAATATATATTCACTATATAAATATATATGATAGATCAATAAATGTAATGAAATACACCGTTCATGAAGACGGTAGGCCATACCTATGCATGGACGTTGTTTTCATTTCCTTATTGAATTGAATGGAATTAAGTAAAAGAAACATATATATATATATATAAATGCAGTATAATTATTGTGTAATATCTTTCATGATTATTAATTTTTTATCCTTTATAATCATACTTGAATGGTTAATCATGGAAAATGAATCTCATCATGTTCATGGAGACGATAGTCCGTACGTACGCATGAGCAATAATATTGTTCCCATAATTATTGAGTAGTATTGGAGTGAATGATATAATATTTCAGAATTAGTATCATGTCATAATAACAATATATAGTTATTATTTTTACCATTATTCCCATCCCAGTATGGTGGTGGTGGAAAAACAGATTACACCACGACGTGGAGACGGTATTCCGTACGTACGCACGCACAAAGATTTCGTTTTCCATAGGATTGATAGAAGGTGAAATGGGGTTGTTTCAAATTTATATTAACATATAATTTTATTATTGATACTGATGTTATTAATTTATTATTAAACAAATAATGAATATGATGTAGAAGGTTAAATAAATTGGAAAGAATCGGTAAAGGATATTACCTCTTCTTTGACGCGTCCCTTCTTAACATCCTATTAAGGAACTAGAGTAGGTATTTTGAGGAGACCAAAACCACTATAATGTTTATAGGTAAGTTGATAATGTAAATGGGAAGAGGTTGGCCTAGCTTCATGGCCCAAAATTGTGTAATGATAAGAGAGAGGAGGTGCCATTTTATAAGGGAGGAGAGGTGCACCTTAGGAATAAAAATAAAATGTTATTTTATAATAAAGTAATATTCGATTTATAATAGATCCAAATTGATTTATATCGTAGGTAATGTGGGTATGGGTAAAAATAATCTCCACAAATAGGTTTTATAAAAATTAGGTCACTATTTTAACCTTATCATTCAGATTTATCTCTAAGTAATATAATTTAACTTTTACTGTGTCATCTTGTTTTCGTACACTATATGGTTAATGAACTTACTATAACAAGCTAAAAGAACCCCAAATGAATCATTATTAATTCATATAACCTTATCTATGTCATTTGGTTGATCCTTAAATATTTAGTAAAATAATAACAATTATTAATATAATATTTGTTTTAAAAACTATTTTATTTCTATTTTGACAGTATTTGGTAATTGATTTTTATGAAACTCATAACAGCATGATTATTTCGAAAAAAGTTAATTAAATCAGTACTAACATTTCATAATAACCTAAAAAAATTATTGTAATTTATAAAAATCTCAAATTACATTTATTTGTGTATTTATAACATAGATTATGTTAATATTTCATTAATACGGTAATTTCTCCATCATCATTATGTCATAAATAAATTAAATTAATTAATGTCTAAAAATAATAAATAAATAAAATTATGTATAAAATATTTTTAACTTTGTAATTAATATTTATTGTCAAATTTATCTTATGTATAATACTATATTAAAAATGTTTTAGTTATTAAACTTTGATTTTAACTCTTTTAACTATTCATTGAATTAAATAATAATAAATGTCCTAATCTAATCCAAGTGGCCCAAAATTATAATATGATATTACTAAGGTTGTTTTTTTTTCTAATTCTACTTATCCAATATAATTAGAACATGTTTTAGGGTAATAATAATATCAGTTTTACCGTTAATTACCCTATTTACTTTTAACCGTGGAAAATAAAAGTAAAAAGTTACTATTCACCAAAAAATATTTTTATCTTATTGAACAACATATTACTCCTTGATGTTAACCGTGTCTCTTTTATTTTCAAAATTCCACTCACAGAAGCAGTAAAATTATGTTTTGTGTAAATTGTCAAATTCTCCTAGAAGGTGGGTAAAAGACGGTGAAAAGTTCAATAAAATTTTTATATAGCTAAAATTATTATAAAATGGCTCCAATTACTTAAATTGTACTTATATAGATAATATGTTTCAATTATGACCTAAAATAAATTTAAATAAAATAAATAAATATTTAAATAAAAAGTCGGTTTTTAAATAGTAACTCAGTGTTTTCACTATTCATTAAAAATTGAACGTTTTTAGAAAAATACCAAAAATTCACCCTTGGCTAATTTAGATATTCTGAATCCAAAAATGAAGTCCATTTTGAAAGATAAAATTTATCAAATTTCAAAAAGTCATTATTACTATTCATAACGGCTAGTTTATATAATATTTTAATAATATATTGTTGTTTAGTGAAACCTGGATTTGTTTACTACACACTCTATTGAGGAATGTCGTGATTTCATGTAATACAATCCATGTTAAGGATTCGTGTAGTGAAAGCTCCGTTTTTTGTTACGTATAAAATAATCAAAACTTATTTAATTTAAACAATAAACAAAATCAATACATAATGTTGTGTAGAATAATTTCCACAAAACGAAGTTGAAATTGTGTGAAACATGAGGCAAGAATAGTGTAGCCTATACTGCAAGCTAATACAATGTTGCGTATAAAACAAGCTAATCTTGGTGTATTTTATAATAGAATACATGAAAGAAATTAAAAATAATAATTCTCATGAAATCTTGGGGTGTTTAACTTGTTTTCATTTTTTTTCAGATAGGACATATATATAATAATAATTTAATCAATTATAACTAAACATAATTTTTTTTATATTTAATTTTCAAAGGAAATATATAGTTTCTACGACGTAATGTTTTTTAAATCAAAATATCAATTTTTTATTGCAATGTCATTTATAGGTTTTGAAATTGATTTAAATATATTAAAATACACAACATTAATATAATAAAACACATTATGACATGGATTATGGTTTATAAATTATTGAATCATTATTTAAAAATTAAGATGTCAGAAAACATTCAGAAAACCAAAAATGACATTTTTAATAATCACTAAAATATATAATATTCTATCAAATTATCAACAATTGTCTATTTCAATATTTTGAGTAGATGATTTCAAATATAATATGTATTTTATAAAAAAAATTTAATTAAGAGAATTTTATATTTTAAATATAAAATCATATTTTATTGAAAAATATATTTTTTAAATATGTAGCCAAATATTTTATACTTATTAAAAAAAATTATGGCATTATTAAATTATATTAAAATATTTATTTAAATAAGAATGTTATAATTAATTGTTTCCTTAAAAAATTATTTATTCAAAATAATTGAGTTTATAATAAATATGAATATATTTTCCAAAAAAATAAAATTTTGGTTTATTTTCAGCCCACAATCATTTTTTCACATTGGCCCTACAGAGACATACATTTTAGTATTTAAAATTTTTATCAAAATAGGAATGATGAAATAATTATTTAATCTATTAAATATAAATTAACTCTATGTAAATATTTCTAGGACATCTATCCCTATATTTGACAAGCGTACACCATACATGTATGATGTCTGTTTGTTGTCGTTTCTTGGAGAGGCTATACTAACATCGATTAACTGATATTAACCACTATCTTGATCTTCCCCCTTATATTAGTTCATTTTATATTTACATTTTGAATCTCAACATGGTCTTGGTAGAAGAATAACCCTAGTGATTCTATCTCTATCCCATGATTTCACAAATGGGATTCAAATAACATGACTCTATTGGATGAGGCCATGGTTTCACCATTCAACATGAATTTTCCATTATCATTGCAACTTATAAAAACATTTTATAACAGTGAAATTATCACCAAAGGTTATAATTTCTAATAGTTTGATGTTAAGAAGGTTATATATAATAGTATACATATTTGACAAACTACACTATTTGAATATATATATATATATATATTAATGGTCTCATTACTCCCTATAAATTCAACATCATTATTTCCTTCAAAACATACTATAATTACTCTTAATGTTATATTTTTTTCTTAAGATTATTATTGGTTTAAAAATATTTGGAATTCTTTGTATATATTTTTATGGGGAATCTGTCTCTAGAAAATATGGGAAATCCATATTTAAAAAATTTAAATTTAATAGTTTTAATTTTTTGATAATTATAATGTTAAATATTATAAAACGTTTAATATTTGGAAAATGTGTTGATTTTTATTAATGAGAAAAGTTTCCATTTTTTCTTGAATATTTTTCTGTGTATAATATAGAATAATATAACTAACACATTCTCTCAAAAAAATATGTCATGACCCCCTCCCACCAAAGATGCCCCTCCTGAGCTGACAATAGTGAAAGGGAGATATTGACCCCCGAGTCCCGCCTCCAGTAGGCCCCGGGTTGGAGACTAGCACCAAGGGTATGATTTTTCACAAATATGGTATGCATTACACTTTTTATTATTTAGGATCGGGATATAGGACAACTCAACCACCAAAAGGGAAATGAACAAGTGTATATAAATAAACAAAAACCAATCCCACATACATGTTTAATCAATTTTATAACAAGGTTCAAGTAAAGGAATTCTCAAAAGTACAATACCAAAACAAAACAAGAGAACAACAACTACAACAACACCAACGGCTTGACTAGTAGGGTCCCGCACGGCCCTGGTTGTCCTCCTGGAAACCTGAAAGTAAACGTAGGGTGAGCATACAAGTATACATAGTAGGGAAACCTAAAGCTCTCATGCACAATTGAGGAGACATCCTAATGTCATCTGAGAACAATAGAAGACACTTAACAAGGACGTCTATCCACCCATCCTCACCAGCCACACTCACCAAAACACAATCACAACAAGTAGTAGTAGTATAAGAAAAAGAGTATTGGGTGCCCCGCACCATTTCCCATTAGTTAGCTGAACGTCCTGATGCTATCACACTCTCCCCGCCTGCACACACCTGGGTCTCACATCCACGTATCCTGCCCGCACACAATTGAGCCTCACATCCACACATCCCGCCCGCACACACCTGGGACTCAAAACCACAACCACATCCCCACCCGAAGACACCTGGGCCTCATCCTAAAGATTCTTGGGAACATTAATAGTAATAGAACTCTCACCCAAAGACACCTGAGCCTGAAATCGAAACCTACCTGAAGAGTCTTAGGTGTAAGGTCACCTCAAGCCATTATAGCCTATAAGCCTGCCCAAAGAGTCTTGGGCCTAATCACCCCAATCGAAACCAACCCGAAGAGTCTTGTGTGTAAGGTCTCCTCAAGCCATCATATCCAAGGGGAGAAGGAGCGGGAAAGAGTTAGTAACAATGGGAAAACACCCTCTCCCATGAAATGTGAGTGTTCGGCACTAAGTTCTCAACTTGGGTGCGGTGCGATAAAACACAAAATATATAGATATATATATATATAGCAACCACTCAGCCCAACCTATGGATTCCAAAAAAAGAAACTGAGCACGTGCCTCGGCACTGCTACCACGAAGCATGCACCCATCAAACAACCCCAACCCCATTAACGTTTTCACGTTTCAGTAGAAATTAGCTTATTTAGTTCCTTAAATACTGGGCAACTATCCACAACCAACCACTTAAATCATTCGTAAAACATATCCCTGCCATCGAGAAAACAAGTTAGGGAAACAAACACAGTAACACAACAAGTTCATTCTTATTAACCAACCAACCCATTTATTATTATTTTAGTTTCATTACCAAGCCCCATCATTCATTAACTCTTCCACATTTATTTATTATTAAACACAACCCAAAGTCTGTTCAAAAACAAGACCATCCCTGTAGCCCCACTTCCAACCAGCATAACCACAACCACACCGAAGCCACACATCCACATCCCTTTAATACTATTTATGGCAGCCCCGCGGCCCATCACAATTAAACATTCACACATTTCCACAACCAAGCCAACTGCAGCCCCGCTGCTCACCCATTTCACAACAACCCACAAAACACCTCCATCACATGCCACGTAACCAAGCCAACACCCACATGTTCATTATTCCATTTTGGTTCAACCGGGGGGATCACACAAGTGTTCCTGATTTTCATATAAACAGCCAACTTTACGTGATTAACCAATTTCCACATTCCATGAAGATTCCATTCACAAAAACGGTCTTGAAGATAGGGCACATTTAATTGCGCATGCAAATGCCCCCAACGACCGTTATTTTCAGTAGGCATAAGCCTATCCATTTCACAACATAATATCACAGGATATAAAGTAACAACAATCACAAACTTCCCAACCCCATTATATAAGCCAGTTATTATCTTTTTTAAACCGGTTCAATAGTATTTCATGTAAATAAGAGAACACCCACCACGCATGATGCACAAATTAGAGAGACGAAGGTATGATACCTACATCCACATGTTCATGATCACGACGCTCCCCCAGATCAACCTTAGAAGATGTTCGTCGGCGTCCGTCACCTTTGTCGGGTCCCAGCAAAACCTCATCGGCTGGAACTCGGAAAAGAAAGGCCAATGGAAAGACAATGGACCCAGGCATAGAAGTTCCGCCTCGTCATTATGATCCCGTTGCCGCTGACGGATCATAAATCGGAGCTCGGACGAAGAAGTTATGGTAGGAAGATCTTTTGAGTCTCTTGAGAGAGCTCTGCTCAGAGGAGAGGGGAGGAGAGGTGTGAGATTAAAGAAGGAGGGGACCCCTCCTATTATAGGCATGAAAAGAAAAAGTACAGGGCGTGTACTTATGGTACACGATGTGTACTCGACCATTTCCACACGGTCTCCACGCGGCCTCCAACATGGTTTCGTGGCCATTGTCTGGTCAACACAAGGTTTGAAGGTAACACATATGCGGGGAAGGACTACCCGGTGTGTAGATTGGACACACGGCGTGTACCTATTTATTGCACATGGCAGGGACACAGCTCCAACGCGGCACACAGCCGACGACTGGTCAACACACGCTTACGCATATGCGGGGAAGGACTACATGGCGTGTAGATAAGACACATGGCATGCACCCATTTATTGCACACAGCAGGGACATGGCTCCAACGCGGCACACAGTCGACGACTGGTCAACACACGGTAACGCGTATGTGGGGAGGGACTCCACATCATGTAGTACTGGACACACGGCGTATACCCATATTCTTCCTGCGACAAAGACACGGCCATCCACACAGGGTATACCTGGCAAGAGGGTACACGAAGTGTACTCAAACTACCCTGCCTGTAGTTTCAAAATTCTGGAAAGTGTGGTAAAAGTCTATTTTACCCTCCAGAACACTTGTAGCCATCTTTTTGAAAAAGGAATGGTCTAGAGAGATCCGTGCCATTACATCAGATACCTCTTAAAACATTCTCATCCCCAAGAATTCAAAAACCAACCCAGGGGAACCCAACAAGATACCTCTTAGGGTTCTCGTTATAACAGGAACCCAAAAAAAACCTAATTATTGGTGTTAGGAATTCCTTCTCTTATGTCGAGATATTATCCGCTTTAGGCGGCACTGACCTGCCTACACAGGTTTAATCGCATCCTCATTAATGTGTCTCAATTAAGAATCAGGTTTCCCCACTTCCATACATTATAATTTTTCATCTCACACAGCCCCCAACACAGCACAACCCATACATTTCCCGAAAACGTGGTTTGAGAAAAAGTCCTTTTCCTATGTCGAGATATTATCCTCTTTAGGCGGCACTGACTCACCTGCACAAGTTCAATCACATCTGCATTAATGCGTCTCGATTAAGGATCATGTTTTCCCCTCCCCACATGATAGGGCTCTTCACGTACATTTAATGAAACCCGGGAAACAACATAGCATTAAAAACTCACAAAAAACAAGGTCCAGTTCCAAGGAATGAGCAATAGAGTTCCAACAAATCATAAATGAGTTAATTCAAGAATACCCAAACACATATCAACTGAACCCTAGTACTTCTAGAGATGTTGCCTCAGATGCATTTCTGTCACGACCCCCTCCCACCAAAGACGCCCCTCCTGAGCTGGAAATGGTGAAAGGGAGATAATGACCCCCGATTCCCGCCTTCAGTAGGCCCCGGGTTGGCGACTAGCACCAAGGGTATGATTTTCCACAAATATGGGAGGCATTACCATTTTTATTACTTAGGATCGAGAAATAGGACAACTCAACCAACAAAAGGGAAATGAACAAGTGTATATAAATAAACCCAAACCAATCCCACATGAATGTTTAAACAATTTCATAACATGGTAAAAGTGCAAGAAAGCTCAAAAGTAAAATACCAAAAGAAAACAAGAGAACAACAACTGCAACAACCCTAACTGCCTGACTAGTAGGGTCCCGCACGGCCCTCGTAGTCCTCCTGGAATCCTGAAAGTAAACGTAGGGTGAGCATAAAAGTAAACACAGTAGGGAAACCTAAAGTTCTCATGTGCAAGTGAGGAGACATCCTAATGTACTGTGAGAACAACAGAAGAAACCTAACAAGGAAATCTATCCACTCAACCTCACCAGCCACACTCACCAAAACACAATCACAAAAGGTAGTGGTAGTATAAGAACAAGAGTATTGGGTACCCCGCACCATTTCCCATTAGTTAGTTGAACGTCCTGACGCTGTCAAATTCTCCCTGCCCGCACACACATGGGCCTCACATCCATGTATCCCGCCCGCACACACCTTGGCCTCACATCCATACATCCCTCCCGCACACACCTGGGCCTCACAACCATAACCACATCCCCACCCGAAGACACCAGGGCCTCATCTAGAAGATTCTTGGGAACATTAATAGTAAAATAACTCTCACCCAAAGACACTTGGTCCTGAAATCGAAGCCTACCTGAAGAGACTTAGGTGTAAGGTCGTCTCAAGCCATTATAGCCTATAATCCTGCCCGAATTGTCTTGGGCCTAATCACCCCAATCGAAACCTACCCAAAGAGTCTTGGGTATAAGGTCGCCTCAAGCCATCACAACCTAGGGGATAAGGAGCCGCAAGGAGCTAGTAACTATTGGAAAACACCCTCTCCCATGAAATGGGCGTGTTCGGAACTAATTGCTCAACATGGGTGTGGTGCGATAAAACGCAAAAGATATGGATATATATATATAGAAACCCCTCAGACCAACCTATGACATCTAAAAAGAGAAACTGAGTGCGTGCCTCGGCACGGCTACCATGAAGCATGCACCCATCAAACAACCCAAACCCCATTAAGGTTTCCACGTTTCAGTAGAAATTAGCTTATTTAGTTCCTTAACTACTGGGAAACTATCCACAACCAACCACTTCAATCGTTCGTAAAACATATCCCTGCCATCCACAAAACAATTTAGGGAAACAAACACAGTAACACAGCAAGTTCCTTCTTATTAAACAACCAACCCATTGTTTATTATATCTGTTTCATTACCAAGCCCCATAATTCGTTAACTCTTCCACATTTATTAATTATTAAACACAACCTAAAGTCCGTTCACAAACGAGACCATCACTGCAGCCCCGCTACCAACCACCATAACCACAACCACACCGAAGCCACACATCCCCATCCATTTAATACCATTTATTGCAACCACGCTACCCATCACCATTGAACATTCACACCTTCCCACAACAAAGCCAATCGTAGCCCTGCTGCTCAACCATATCACAAAAACCCACAAAACACCCCCATCACATGCCATGTAACCAAGACAACACCCACATGTTCATTATTCCATTTTGGTTCAACCGGGGGGATCATACAAGGGTTCCAGATTTTCATTTAAACAGCCATCTTTACGTGATTAACCAATTCCCACATTCCATGAAGTTTCCATTCACAAAAACGGTCTAGAAGATAGGACAGCATTTAATTGCAAAAGAAAAGTCCCCCAATGACCGTTTTTTTCAGTAGGCATAAGCCTATTCATTTCACAACATAATATCATAGGATATAAAGTAACAGCAATCACATACATCCCAACCCTGTTATATAATCCAGTTATTATCATTATTAAACCGGTTCAAAAGTGTTTCACGTAAACAAGAGAACACCCACCAAACATGATGAAAAAATTAAAGAGATGAAGGTAAGATCCTTACTTCAAAGGTTCTTGATCACAACGCTCCCCCGGATCAACCATAGAAGACGTCTGTCGGCGTCCATCACCTCTGTCGGGTCCCAGCAAAACCTCCTCAGGGTGGATGTCGGAATTTAAAGGCCGAAGGAAAGACAATTGACCAAGACTCAGATGTTCCGCCTCGACGTTACAATCCCGTGGCCGCTGACGGATCATAAATCAGAGCTCAGACGAAGAAGTTATGGTAGGAAGAGCCTTCGAGTCTCATGAGAGAGCTCATATCAGAGGAGACGGGAGGAGTGGTGTGAGTTAAAAGGAGGAGGGGACCCCTCCTTTTATATGTGTAAAAAGCAAAAGTAAATGACATGTACATATGGTACACAACGTGTACTCGGCCGTTTTCACACGGTCTCCATGCAGCCTTCAACATGGTTCCGCGGCTGTTGAGTGGTCAACACACGGATTGAAGGTAACACATACGTGGGGAAGGACTACACGACCTGAAGATTGGACCCACGACATGTACCAATTTATTGCACATGGAAGGGACATGGCTCCAACACGGCACACGAACGATGACTGGTCAACACACGGTAACACATACGCAGGGATTTGCATCAATCTAATTACAAACTAGATGAATCTATTCCATGTATATATCTAAAAGAAAAACATTGTCACAGACACCAAACTACACGTCCCTTCAACAGTTTTCACCATAGCTCTTCTGTTGACTTTGATAATCTTGTATTTATCGTTGAATAGAATTAACATCTTATATCATCTATTTCACTATATCATTCCCTATTTGATTTTTCCCTATATTCATAATAATATGTATGTATTCTTTATAATTTCACGTATAGATCTTCCAAGGGTGATATTTTAATACTCTATTGGTTTTTGTTTTATGGTAACAAAACTAATGGTTGGTTTTGATATAATCCACCATTAAATTCTATTTAGATTGTACACATCATTTTCTTATGTTCCTGAATAGTTCGTTCATATTGGCCATCAATTTTGAAGAGATATATTTACTTAATTTTCTATTCAGTATTTATATCAGGTTCATAAAATAGTTTAAATTAATATTTGAACCATGTATCATGAAAAAAATGTTAAAAAAAGGTTCCCCATAAAGCCTCTCCAGTTCATTTTAATATATAATGGAATGTTTTTTAGGCCATAGTTATTATTGAATAGAAATAAAATGGGTATTCCAATTGATACAATCAATAAAAATATATATCAAATTGATTTCATTGGATGTTATTGAGAAACTATTGATGATATACATTGTGATATTGTCCCACATCCATGTTGGTATTGGATGTGGTTGCAAAACACCATCAGAAAATAATTAAACCAACATCACTTCATGACATACATAAAAACATGATGTATATCTAATAGACTCATATTTCATATCATAGAAAAAATAATGATCTTGATGATCCCTATAAATTTAAGTGATTTCAAGATGTATACAGAATGAAGATCTATGATTTTCGTCCACTAGCCCTATATGTATGGTCATAAATGATTGGAAAAATGTCTTATTATGAATGTTTTATATATATTCTAAATCAATATTAAACACTTTTTACATCAAATTCATCACGACATCAATCATGTTCAGTATCAAAATATATTCCCATTGAGAATCCTTGACCCTCTCATGAAATGAATTTTATGATATAACATTGGATTAGATTTATGATTTTCATTACCATATGATTCTCATGACTAACCTTACTAGGACATTGAACAATAGAACTCTATAAAATCATAATCATTTCCTTCACTACAGAGTCATTCCATCTTCATGTGTTAGTGTATTTGTTTTCTCATTTGGGGAAAAATTAACTAAACATTTATACTTTTTAAGAATATCTGACCATCTACATTGAATCATGTTCAACAAATAATGTGTGAATATATACATCAAAATATTGTGTTGTAGGTATATATCACATTCTCTATATAAAGATTTTTCCTCAAAATATTCAATGATTATTTGACTGTAGCTAACTCTATGTCAGACAAAGGACAATTATTCTCATGTGGATTAAACTATTGAGGGTCTAATAAATTAGCTTATAAATTTCCTTAAGGACATATTAAATCCCATTTAGACATGGATTTATATATATATTTAATTATTTTCCAAAAGGGGTTATATTTAACACATGTTTAGAATTCAATCTATTATTCAGTTTTAGAAAATATTCTTCACACTCCTCTGTCCAGACAAACATAAGTCTTTTTCGAGATTACAGGGATAGTGTATTAGACTTTTGAGAATAGTTTTTTCATAACCCTATGATAATATCATTAAAAAACACCGAATCTATGAATATATTTTTTAACAATAATTTAATATATATTAATTAATTAATTTTATGATTAGTTTATAAATTAAAAAATCAAGTCTGAGGACCATAATAGTTTAGTTCATTTATAAACATGGATCTCAATATTGATAATTTTTTAAATATTTTAATAATATTCCTTAATGATTTCCCCATTTGGTAATATTCTAAAACATATCATATATATTATAATTCTTTTTATTCTCTTCAAAGAAAAAATTTAAAATGATTTGCTCAATTGTTTAGAAATGTTAAACAGTAGAGATATTTAAGAATAACATGAAAGTAAAGGTACAATGACATCAAAATGAAATTATAATTCTATAACCTACATATCAATGATCATAATCAGGAGTAATGGAATAAATATTGGTAGTTTTAAGACATGATTGATAATTTCAACATGAATATGAGCCTTGGGAGAATAAAGTTTCCATAAGACATTGATTTTTACCATACAATTGAGTCTAAAAAACATATATATAGGATACCCTCCAAGAGAGTCATATAATTTAATGAATGGGATAACCACTAGAATAATATAATTTGTAATGGGATGACCTCGGACTACAATATTATATTATTGAGGTATCCACCCATGTACACGCTTTTCTTGGATTCAGCTATCCACCCCGGTACCATTTATGTTCCTAGAAAATTTATCATTATCCAATGCATTGAATGGAAATATATCACCCAATATTCTAATAATGAAAACAATATTTAAGGGTTAAAATGATCATAAACATTGAAAATATCATAACCCATGAAATGAAAAAAAAATTCAAAAACATTTCATCATTTCATAACATGTGTAAAAGATGAAGTATTAATTATTATTTTATCATAGCATAGCCTAGGAAATGAAGTATAGTTCATAATTTTTTTACAATAGTATATATAGTGGAAGAGCAATGGGTTTCATAATCAACTTTTAATAATAATCATATTCCATTTATATATTAAATAATATTATCCTTGGACTGTATCCCTAATAATGAACAGGAAATATCAACAAATGTCATCATTGTTGGAGAAAGATATTAATCAATCATTTTAAATATATCATGAGAAAAATATACTCCTTTATTTGAAAAAAATACTAACACATTAATCTTTTTTGGAAACAAATAACATTGAAAATAAATATTATAAATTATTAAGTAATACATAGATAAATTATTGGTAATGAAGTTGCAATATTCTTTTCATGTCATACATTTTGAAATGAATATTCTACTAAACATTTTGTTAAAATACAAACGTGTATTGTTAGTATATTACATGAGGATTCCATTCAATAAAATATTAAAAGTACTAGTAATGAGTAATTATTTATTTTAAAATTAGTAATATAATAATTATTAATTTTTTATATCATTTTCAAGAAACTATGGTTTTGAAAGAGAATAAATATTCAGTACATGATACAAATAAATTCTTGATTTCCTTAAAAACATTTGAAAATTATATTCAATAATAAAGAGTAGAAAATGGTATAATTACTTTAACATATCATGAATAACCATTGGAGAGTAAAATTAATGAGGATTAATGATTAGTAGATTAAGAGAGTTAAAAATTATAGAAAGATTAAAAAACAATCCTTATAAATTAGAATATCAAAATAAAAATATTTACCATATTTAAAATACTGAATCATAATCAGTCTTAAGGAATAATATAAGAAAAAACATAATAAATAATACGGATAAATAAATTAATCATATTACATGCAAAGGATGACGTATATACACCTCAGGAAACCAATAATCTTGCATATGATAACATACTCCTCAATGAACAGAGAATGAGATAAAAATCACCATTTAGTTTTTTTAATGTTTGAAACATAAAAAACATGAAATTGATATACAAAAATTGATATATTAACCATAATAATTTTCATGATAAGTTTCATAAAATAAATTCATAGGTAGTATATAAACCAAATCAATTAAATACATGATGAATGTTCTATAAGACTCATTAATATAATGGTGATATAGAAATCCCCTGGATCATGTCTTCACATCTTTTATACTCATTCAAACATCATATTATATTGGTATCCTCATTAATTTTTAAAAAAATGATTTATTGGTATGATTTTTTATAAAATTAGGCTTTTTTGTTGAGGGGATAAAACTTAGCATGTGATAAGGGTATATCTCAGTCAACCCAAATGGCATGAGAGGTACTAAGAAGTGTGGAGAGTGAGTACCCTTTTATATGTGAGGAGGACATAAATTATAATAAATACCTAATTTATTTCACCATTATGGGGATATTATGACTTCAATTGTCTCCAAACATCCCAAATAAATGTGTGGATGGATATTATTTTTATAGAAAACCTCCCCCAATATGAAAAAATATATTTTTTAATCATTTAATTCCTAAACATATAAGTATCTATATTGTTTGATTTTTAGTCATTTACTATGGTAATTATTATTGTAATAATGTTAATTTGTCCACTATAACTAAATTATATTGTTATATATTTTATTAGATATATGAACTGATTAGAAATATGATATATAATTTATAAATTATAAATCGTATGTGTGTTGGAAATTAATTTTAACAAAATCATATATAACATGCATGAACACCACATTAAACATAGCCACCATAGAAGTGTTTTCAATATTTAAGGGTCAATAAATTCATTATAAATAAAAATTTGGTCCATTAATTGGTCGTATTTGTAATTTATTATGATATTAATATAACATGATAGAATACAATATTTTTAGTAATTTGAAACCATTGAATAAAATATCATTTACCATTAAATAACAATTAATTTAAATTGTGTGAATATTAAATTAACTTGTATTTTTTAAATATCATGAAAATTATTTCATCTAAATATATTATTTTAACACCCATATATCATAATATATTCTTATAAATAATTGATGCAACAAAATAATTCATTACTTATACTTCACAACTAATATTTTTAGTGGCCTTTATTTTATTTTATTTTAAACTAAAAAATAATTGTGTTCACATTAAATAATTATTTAATGTAATTAATTCATCTCACATAAGATAAAATAAATTTTCATGACAAAAAAATTTCTTTTATATTCCAGAATATTATATATAATTTAAAATATTTCAACTTTCCATATCCCATGGTTCTTTATATGTTTAAGTAATAAAATTATTTTTTTTCTTTTGGTTTACATAACTTATTATATGGGACTTATGGAAAGTAAAGTATGAAGGAATATAAAAAAAATCGGGACATTTATGGGAAATTTAAAAACACATCAATAAATAAAATTAAAATAATATTTTATGACATCTTCAGACTTATTATTAATTATTAGCCCCATGTAAATTAAATAATGCCTTAATAAGGATAATTATTTTGTACCATATTCAATATTAATTTTGGTATGTAAATAATTTGGCCTTTTTAGATATTATATATATTGATGATTAGAAATATAGAATATATTTATAAAAATTCAAAAAATAAATTTGGAAAAAATAATTTACATTACTCCTAATGATATGATGAGAATTGAGGGTTTTAATGTGAAAATTATCAAAAGTTGACAATGATTTTCTAACCAGTTTCAATGTGAAAATGATTCTAAGGGCTAAATGTTTATTAAATATATATATATATATATAATTCTAATAATTTTTAAATAAAATCAATTTAAATTATAAATTACATTTATAAATAAATAAATTAAAAGGAAGTTATCAATTAAAAATTAGTATTATAATTATTTATAAAAAGTTATACATTTTAGAAAATCATTAAAATTCACACTATTATAATTATGAAATTTTGAATTCTAATATATATTTTTTAATCTCTCAAACTTATTTTCAATAATTTCTAAAATGAAATTTTCTTATTTTCCCTAATATGATATGAAAACATTTTTTGGAGAAAATAGTATTTTTGATAAATATAATGAATTTAACAAAAATTATGTACTTTATTTTTTATATGTTTAATATGCATAAATATATTATCATTAAATTTTAATAATTATGTATTAATTTTCATATCACTATGTTTAACCTCTAAGTTTTAATCATCATGTTTAAATTACAAAATTAAAAATATATCACCTATTTTTAAATAAGTGTTGCATAAAACGTAATATAAGATAAGATTTTATATAGTACAAAATTAGAATGGTGTTATGTATAACAAAATATTAAAATGTTATTTAATTTAAATAATTCAATCATTGAAATATATTTTATTGACAAATTTTAATTCATTCTAAAATTATGGTGTTACATTCTACACAGATTTAAATGAATTTATCATTTGAAATTCCCATCAAAAATAAAATGTTTAACACATGAAAAATCATTCATAGAATCCCACATCAGAAAAATATTTAATAGAATATCATCTTTAAATAGATAATTTAATTCAGTGAAGGTCACATGGAATAATACAATCTAAGTTTTGCAAATTTGAGAACATATATTGGAAGTGAAAAAATGGCCATATAAGATAAAAATAACTCCAAAATACAAATATAAATAGTTATATAACTTTATGAAGAAATGGTTAATGATAAAAAATCCATAAAAATAGTATTACAAAATGTTATTGATATAAAAAAATGGTTATAATAGGATAAAATTTTATTATAGCACCATTTTATTAATGTTTAATAATTTGAATGAGAGCATATATTTATTTGATTTTATTCTATTTCATAAGTGAAATCTCACATATTTTTTGTTCCCCAATAAATTTACACATCATTTATTAATCCAGAAATTATGTTTAATTTTTTATTACTAGATAAGTTATAGTTCAATAAATCCATATATTGATGTTCAATTCATTCATTCCATATTTAGTTATCATCAAATCAAATTGGATTTTATAGGTCACCCAATATTACCAAATCTTCAAATGGTAAGGTAATACAACAATATCAAATATAAAATTATATTTAAAATACAAACTATATAAAAAATGGTTATCCATATGTCAAATTAATGAGATATAATCTGAATCATTAAAAATAATTCCACCATTTTTTTTAAAATAATTTGATCGCTTTTCCACCAAATATAAAAAATTAGAACTTTATTTTCACATATCAGTCATCGAACACCATTATCATGTTTTAATTTGAAACGAGGAAAAAACACTAAATAAAATAAAATAATATGGAATACATAAATTCATATTAATTAATTACAAATATCATTTATTTTTGGATATATTACTTCAATATAAAATGTTGTAAACTCCATCAATGATAGAGAAAACTAATTTTCAAATAGATTCATAAACAGATCATAGGTAATCAGTACTATAAAATTTATATTATTCTTATACAACATCATATTATCAAAAATAAACACCATTTCCACATTATCAAGTACACTTTAATGGTTACCTTTTATAATCAAGAATTTTTCATAAATATCACATTTTTTCACTTCAATAATTCGAATAATATTTGTACATCCTAGTCCTCAAATAAAATTATCATGTCATGGGATTGAGTTATGAAATAACCATTTTCTACACATTTAAGAGATTTAAATACTTGATATATTATCACAATATGTGTAACTCCAAATGATTTCATAGTACGCTATCTCATTAACGTAATTCAATAGCTTGAATTACATGCAACACTGTGTTCAAAGTGCACCACAACATACCAAATTAGTCATTCAAAAATCTATTATGAATAATATTAACATTATATTGAGTCCTATATAGTCTATATAATTTGAAAATATATATTATGTGTTTATTAGAAATAATATTTGAACGAATTCATTTTTCTCATAGAAAAGAAGTATTTTTTCAAAAATGAAATTTTACCATGTTTAAAAGTGGAACCCTTTTTAAAATCAATATGTAACAATTTTATATATTTAATTTAATGAAATTATATTCTTATTTAGAATAATGACATAAAATTTTATTTTGGATAAATTTTTGGTACATTTTTTATAACATTCATATTTTGACGAATAGTGAAAAATACTATGCTTTAATTGGAAAAAACATTTGTAATCGAATCAATTTATAGTGTTAAATTATAAAATTGGAATATTATGAAGTATAATTAAATTATATTTGTATCATTTAATACAATTTAGGTAATTTTAAGTAGTTTATCATTTAAATTTGTCATAAACACATGTCAATTTTTTGATTGTTTTTATTTTTAAATACCCTCTTTGTGGTTTTGACCACATGAATTAATTATAAGTTAATGTAATAAATATTTATTCTTTTAATTTGAAAAAATATTCTTAATTTTTGAATTAGGAATATCAATATTAGCTTGTGGTGGAATTTTTGTTGTTTTCTGAAAACATTCAATTTTTGATGAATAGTGAAAACACTTCTTTACTATTTAAAACTAACTATTTATTTAAATATTTATTTATTTTATTTTAATATATTTTAGGTCAAATTAGATACATAATACCTATATAGGTTAAATTTATTTAATTGGATTCATTTTATAATAAGTTTAGATAAATAATTTTTTTTACTTTTGAACATCGGTTACCCTCCTTCTAAGAGCATTTATAAATATGCATAAAACATAGTTTTACCGCTTCTGTGAGTTGAATTTCAAAAATCATAGAGAAATGGTTGACCACAGTAAGTAAAATTTGGTTCAATAAGAAGTAAGTAATTTTTTGTGAATATTAAATTTTAATTTTTATATACCACGGTTAAAAGTAAATAACGTAATTAAGGGTAAAATGATATTATAACTACACTAAAACATGTCCTAATTATAATGGATAACATTAATTCGAAAAAATACAATATTAGGAACAAAATATGATCCTTTTGAACCACATGGATTAGAGTAGGACAATTATTATTATTTTATTTAAATAAGAGTTAAAAGGGATAAATTCAAAGTTTAATAATTATACCATTTTTTATATAGAGTTACACAAAATATAAATTTGAGTATATATATTAATTAGAAAGATAAAAAAATACAAATAATTTTATTTTAAAATAATTTTTAGACATTAAATAATTTAAATTATTTATGACACAATGGTGATAAAGTAATTACTTTAACAATGTGATATTAAAATAATTTATATTATATATATCCCAAGAAATGTACATTGAGACTTATGAAGAATTAAAATAATATTATTGATTAATATGACACGTTAGGGTTGGTTAAATATATTTTCTTCTCAGTGATATTATTTTGATGGATTTGAATAAAATCATATACTAAATAGTGTCAAAATTGACATAATTGAGTTTTCTAAAACAAATATTGTATTATTAACTTATTTAATATTCATAATAATCTAATTATTGGGAAAAGGACATAGATAAGGTTATATATATTAATAATGAACTACTTCGGTTCACTTGGAAGATTATAGTGATTCTAATAACCATATAATATAAAAATAAAAAGAGACATGGTAAATTTCAAACTATTTAACTAAGAGATAAATCTAAAAGGTAATGATAATATGGTGACCTAGAACTATAAAAAACCTATTGGTTGAGATTTTTTCGACCCATATCCACCTTATTCTAGATATAAATCATTTTTCTTCCATTAGAAACCAAACATTTTTTTATTTTAAAATAATATTTCAAGCTTTTCTTAAAGTGACCCTCACCTTTCTTATAAAAGCGTAATTACCCTTATCCTAATTTCACACCTCAAAATTCATTTTGCTCAGCCAAAACCTGTCCAAATATCCTCCCAACTTCCCTCAATAATCCAAGATATCTTACATTGATAATAAAGATATCCTAAGGATCCCTTTTGATCAACTCAAAAGGAAACACATGAGAATGAGGTAATAATTTCTCAACCCTCTTTCAAGTTCATTTATCCCCCACCACAATTCTCTATATTTATTGTTTCCACAACAAAATAATCAAAACAATACCTTTTACTTACTTTTATGTTATTATAAATATGTTAAATCCATATTTATTATTCTATATATCCTATAAATGACAAAGTCACCATTTGTGCATCCGTACAGCTTACCGTCTCCAAGTCGTTGTGTTGTTTATTATTAAAACACATAATTATTTGGATGGGAATAATAATGACTGTAAATGATGTAAATAATAAATATAAAATGTTATTTGTCCTGTATATATGATATATAATCCAATTAATATGATTTTCCCATCAATATAATGATATTATTGCTCATGCATACGTACGAATTATGGTCCCCACGAATGCGATGAGATTCATTCCCCATCATAATCATTCAAGTATAAATTTTATTTTGTGATTCAATATAATGCTTATAAACATAATATCATTTTGTATATGAATCAAATACGCCCTATTCATAAAAAACATTGATTACATAAACAATCATATAAAGAAAACGAATCAGTTAACACCCAAAATGATGATATAACTAAAATATTATTAACAAAGAAATATTAGAAGATCACATATGATATCAAATTTATATATATGATTCATGTATAATATAATAAAAATTATTTTAGTATTCTACATGAGTATAATGTACCCTCGATGAAGGAAATGTACAATGTAGTGTTTAATTTTCTAATCATTTTATTATTTGAGGTTGTTGTTACGTATGTATCTACTGTGACCCCTTTGTAATCCCAATCTGTGTTTTCATAAAAATGTATTAAAAACATATTAAATATTTACTAGACTATGGTTTAATTTCATTTATACAATTATTTGACTTCATATATCTTGAAATGAATCTTTTCATTATTTTCCAAACAATTTACTTTATAAGAGTTTCAGAAAAATGAATGTAAAAAATGTTTTTAACTTAAAAGGCAGGTGCGGCTATTTTCCACCATTATAACATCATAAATTATTCCCTTACATAATTGTATGAATATTTTAAAAATATTTTTTTTCTTTATTAATGATGTGACTCTTAATAATTTCAAAATAGAAAGAGATATTTCAGTCAAATATTTTTGTTTTCACCTATATCAATATCCATTGATAAATTTTACACTTGTTGGAAGTTTATTTTATATATTTCATATTGTATTTATGGTTTTGTGATATTTTTTGTTGTGGATGTGTTATTTTTATACCATTCATGATTTATGGTTAATATATTGACATTTCATATTCGAGTTTTAATACGAATGTTTTTGTTATGTTTCAACCTTTTCATACGAGGAATATAATAGAATTAGTTTGTGATGGATGGATCCTGTTATAGCTCTTTGGTGTGTCTGTAGGTCTCAAAAGAAAATTAGATTTGTAATTGGTCGAGGCCATTCCCAATTTGATATATGTTTTTGTTCGAGGGAAAAATCAATTTTTGACGTCTGGATGAGGCATTGAGATGATTTTTTAGAATGCCCAGCAATATACATTACCTCATTAATAATGTAGTACTGATGGTTCATGTGTTTATTCGACTAGTAGAATACCCAGGACTATGTTTTATTTTGGAATTATATACTCAGCTCATATACCTACCATAATGTGCACATGATAATTATTTGATATCAAATGAGTTTTTAATTATTCACCATGCATAATGTTTATTTTCCCTTCTGATATATTGCTTAATCGTGCTGAGCCGTTGATCTCACCCCTTTCAAACGTTTCATATTCCTAGGATTACATGAAGTTATATATGAATGTTAATGAGGGTTAATCCGTGGGATTAATGGTGTTCTTAAAGGATCATTTATGTTGTGTTTTATTATCTTATGTGTAAATTAACGTTCATGTATGTAATATAATTTTAAAGACTGCTAAAATGATCGGCCATTTGGGACATGATTCCTTGTAATCATGCCAATGTATTAAAATAACACACCAGCTATTGGTAACTGGTCTAGGTGCATTACAGTAAGTATGAGAATATTTTTAACAATATCCTTTGAAATAGATATAGAAAAAATCTAATTAGAGAACATTGACCCAACATAGACTTTGAGGATTAGTATAGAAGAACATTATAGAATTTTGGAATTGTAGAGATTTTGTGTATATTTCAAGAAATAAATCAATGTCTGGATACGAGACGGTAGAGGCGGCTCTGGATAAAATGTACCTAAGAGTGAAAAATCTAAGAAGGAATTTCAGGCTTTACCTGTGTATCCTAGTACATGATAACAACAGTTGTTACACTCTTGGTTACGACACTACATGGGGAAATTATTAGGATAATTCTAATTTTCATTACAAGCCATTATGAAAGATTTAGTGTTTAATACTTTTAATCAATTTTGTGAATATATATTATATGCATAATATTTCCAATTTACATTAATTATTTTACAAGTATAGAAGTATACATTGTTATTAAAAAACTATCCTAGTGTATGTCATTGTTTTGAAATGGCGCCTATTAGTTGGAATGATAATTCCAACAATATGCATGATCAAAAGATTAAGAATGGCCGTATCTTTCAGTATAGTATGACATCATTTAAAAGAGAAATAATCTCTCACATATTCTCATCAAATGAATAAATAATATCCTGTGTAAATAAGATAGGTGATGAATTATATATTTCTTATGGCATTAATGGGAAAAAAGATAAGAAAATGATGGAAGAGAGAAGGATGGATAAAGTTAAGATGGGAAAGAAGGATTTTCCCATTTGTGATAACTTTGGAAACAATAACCTTAGTAAATAACTTTGGAATCAATAACCTTAGTAAATGCGTGAAGGGAATGTGATTTTGTGATAAGTGTGGAGAAAGAGGACACCATGTATGTGATTGCAAAGGTAAGGAATTTATTTGAAATGTACAATACTTCATGTAAATATGGTTGTGACACTACGTGAAGCAATGTCCAAATCATCAGAGTATACCCCAAAATGCTACTATTTGATAATAATCATTTTTTTATACTTCCGAAGATGAAGATGAATTATTATATTTCTTATGTTGTTATTAAATTATTATGTCATTTTATTATTTTATTAATGATGTTCATGTTATATGAATTACTGAGTATAAAAGGATTGTACTGATGTTTTATTTCAATAAGGACTTGAGATTGTGTGGAACAAAGAAAAGTGTCTCAATAGTATGTTAAATGTTTTTTAAAATATATTGATGAGAGAAAGATAAAACATATTATGGTTCTAATACTGAGGTAGTGATTTTTTCATAATATATGATTTATTTGGATAAATTATATTTGATATTCTTGACTACCATTAAACTGATTAATGATTTGAATATTCCATCATTGTTGGAGTTTATAACAATTTTGGATAGAAGGAGTATATCAAGTATTTAGTAGGGAATAAGGGAGCCTGAATTTAATCAATAAGGTTTTATGGTAATTTTGGGTGTTATAGTGTTTTAAAAGAATACATAAGGAATGTATTCACATGTTATTACATGGTAAAAAGGATTTTCATTGTGTTTATCTTCCATACAAATTTTGGACTGTGAAATTAGAAAATGTTATTCTAGGTCAGACTAATGGTTGGAATGAATTATGTTTTACATTTGATACTACTGTTATTGTTAATAATTTCATAATATTGTTTTTGGATTCTTATGAAAAGGACAACCAGGAGGTCGGGCCAAAACTCGTTATGTCCGGCAAGGCCACGAGACTTGAACCTGCAACAGATGGGCGACAAGGGTGGATAACTTACAACTGGTATACATGATGTCCTGCTTTGTATAATATATTTTTTTAAATAGTTTGAAAAATGAAATATAAATTCATCATTTTTGTAACCCTATATGATTATGATCAATAGAATATTTTTGAATTCTATTATCTTTTAGAGTGAAAGATGTGTTTGTTGTTGAAATTAGTGGAAGGATGAAACCTTAATTGTCATGTATATTTTTTCCTCTTATTCTATGAATAAATAAATTCTTAAACTTTAGGGAAAGGATCTAAGAAATTGAAATTGTTCATCATAATACTTTATGTTTTGTTGAACCAATGATATTTTAAAACCTCATATATTGATGTCACTGAGGACCTATATTTTACACTATATTGTGATTTATGACCTCAATCACTTCCAATAAATATTTAAATTATTTCTTCAATTATTTTCTATAATTTCCAACATTGTTCTCATAATCTAGATCATTATTTTGTGGTGAATTTTTTATATCCCTTTACCTCTTATTCGGAAGAAATTTTATTAACCCAATTTCTGGTGTAGGATTTCGACAGTGGTATTTTTCTTTTTTAAAATTTTATTTTTTAAAAAAAAAATCAAATTGCATGGACTCAATTTTTGAACGAGGGGAGAATATAACACCTCAAGATTTTGAATTACGTTATCTCGTTAATGTAATTCAATAGCTTGTGCTACACACAACACCATGTTCGAAGCACACCACAACTTTTCAAAATAGTCATTCAAAAAGTGATTGTGAATAGTATTAACATCATTTTGAATAGAATATATTCTATACAATTTTAAAATCCATATAATGTGATTCTTAGACATAATATTATAAGAAATTCATTTTATTTAGATAAAATAAGTATTTTTTTAAAAAACGACATTTTACCAACTTTTAGTGGAAAACCATTTTTAAAACCAATATATTACACTTATTATATTCAATTTAATGAAATATAACTCTTCTGTAGAATCAGGACACAAAAATTTAGTTTTTATAATGTTTTTGTACTTCTCTAATAACTTTCATATTTTGACGAATACTGAAAGATACTATGTTTTAATAGAAAAAACTTGTTTAATGAAAATAATTTATAGAATTAAATTATGAATTTGGAAGGTTTTGATGTATAATTATATTATATTTTTATCATTTAATATAATATAGATTATTATAAGTAATTTCACATTAAAATTTGACATAAACATATGTCAATCATTGGATAGTTTTTACTTTTTAAATCCCTTCTTTTTGGTTTTGTCAGATGGAATAAATTTTAAATTAATATATGAAACTTCTATTTTTAAAATTTGGTAAAATAGACCACATTTTCTAATTCATAATATCTGAATTATATTTGGGTAAATTTTTGGTATTTTTCCAAAAACATACAATTTTTGATGAATAGTGACAAACATGCCGTTATTATTTAAAACTGATACTATATTTAAATAATTATTTTATTATATTTTATTTTAATTTAGATAAAAATAAATACATAATACTTATTTATGTTCAAGATAATTTATTGGAATCAATTTATAATAATTGTATATATATATATATATATTTTTATTGAGCATTGTATGGTCTTTTAACCACCTTCTTGAAGAATTTGCAAATTTTTATAAAACATTATTTTACTGCTTTTTTGAATTGAATTTCAAAAATAGGAGAGACATAGTAGACATTATATTGTAATCTTTTGATCAATAAGATGAAAATAATATCTGGTGAATAGTAACTTCTAACTTTTATTTAACACGTTTAAAAGTAAATAGGGTAATTAAAGGTAAATTAATTATTATAATTACCATAACACATGTCCTATTTCTATTTTATAAATATCTTTACCAAAACATAACCTCAGAAATTAAATATGATCCTTTTGGTCCACTTGGAATAGTTTATGAAATTTATTATTAATTTATTTAAAAAATAGTTAAAAGTGTTATATTCAATGTTTAATAAATAAACAATTTTTAATATAGGGTTACATACAATATAAATTTGACTATAAATAATCATTTAAAATATAAAGGGATTTCCTCTGTAATGGTATTTTATTTATAATTTTGGACATTAAATAATTTAATATATTTATGACAAAATTGATGATGCAGTAATTACCTAATTAATGAAATATTTAAATAATTGACATTATAAATATCTAAATAAATCTATATTGAGTGTTATGGTGAATTAGACTTATTTTTTAGGTTAATAAGACATGTTATGGATGATTAAATAAATTTTAATCTAAGTGATAAAATTTTTATGGCTTAAAAAACATCAAATACTAAATAATGTTGAAATTGACATAATTGAGTTTTATAAAACAAATACATCATTATTAATAGATATAATATTCATAAAAATTTATGGATAGGAAAAAGGACTTATATAATGTTATATATATTTATACTGAACTCCTTGGGGTTCGCTTGGTAGATTATAGTATGTATATTGATCATATAATATAAAATAACCCAAGAGATATAGTAAATGTCAAACTGTTTAATGAAGGTTAAATCTAAAAGATGTGGTTAATATGGTGGAATTAACCTTTCTAAAACCTATTGGGTGAGATATTTTCGACCCATCCCCACCTTATACTTGAAATAAATCTTTTTGGAGCCATTAAAAAAATTATTTTATTATAAAATAATATTTCAAACTTTTCTTAAAGTGACCCCCACCATTCTTATAAAAGGGTAATTCCCCTTCTCTTAATTTCACACCACCAAATCCATTTGGCTCATACAATACCTAGAAAATATCCTCCCAAAATCCCTCACATCATCCTATAGTCCTTGCATAGATTTAAAATCCATTCTATGTATCCCTTTTGATCAACTAAAAAGGAAACACCAGAAGTAGAGGTAAAAATTTCACCACCCTCTTATATTTTCTTTTCTCCTCCCACATTCTCTATAATTATTATTTCCATACCAAAATAATAAATCCAATACCTTTTACATATTGTGATGTTATTATAAATATTTTAAAACCATATTCATTATTCTATCTCATCAATAAATGACATTGTTACCATAAATGCATACGTAAGGCTTACCATCACCACGTGTTGGTGTTGTTTGTTATTCAAACACATCATTATTCGGATGGGTATAATAATGATAAAAACTAATGTAAATAATAAATCTAACATTCAAATGATTCTGTATATATTATATTCAATTCAAATACATACTATTTCGCAATCAATAAAATGATTGTGTCACCCGTGCATATGTATGGATTACAGTCTCCATGAACGTGATGAGATTCATTCCTCATCATAATCATTCATGAACAATTTTGATTTTATGATTCAAAAGAATTTTTATAAACATAATATCAATTGGTAAATAAATGAAATAAATCCTATTCATAACAATCCTGGATTATGTAACAAATCATATAAATGAAAACAAATCAGTTAACACCCAAAACGATGATACTAATAAAATAATATTAACAAAGAAATATTAGAAGATCATATATGATATGATATTTATGTATATAGTTCTCTAATAAATTAATAACAATTATTTAACTATTAAAGAGGATGTTAACCTCTATAAAATGAAATGTACAACGTAATAGTTAATTTCAATATCACTTTATTATCTAATGTTTTTTCTATATAAGTATCTACTGATACCTCTTTATCATTGACATTCATGTTTTCATAAAAATGTATTTCAAACCATTTTTAAAATTTACTTGACTATGGTTTAAATAAATTTATAGAATTAATTGACATTTTTTTAATGTAATATTTTTGTCATTTGAAAAACAATTTCCTTAATGACCTATTCAACAAAATAAAGTGATGAATGTTTTTTATATATATAGGGAGGTTGGGGTTATTTTATTCTATTATAACATCATAAAATATTCCTTTACAAGCCTATAATGATATTTTCTAAAAAAATTGTTTTCTTTTATAATTATGTGACTCTTAAATAATTTCAAAATAGAAATAGATATTTCTCTCAAATAGTTTTGAGTACAACTATGTCAACATCCTATGATAAATATTACACTTGTTTGAAGTTGGTTTATTATATTTCATATGGTATTTAAGGTTTTATAATATGTATGACTGTGGATGTGTTATTTTTATACCATTTATGGTTTATGATTTAAGTATTGACATATCATATGCTAGTTTTAATACGAATGATTCTGTTTTTTTTTCACAATTTCATAAGAGGAATGTATTGGACTTAAAATGTGACGGGTGGAGCCCGCTATTTCTCCTCAGTGCATTGGTAGGTCTAGTGAGACAATTTGACATGGGATTTTTTGTGGCACTTCCAAATTTTATATATGGTTTTGGATGAGGCCTAAATCATTCTTTATGACTTATCCAATGCCTTGAAAAGATGTTTCAGAATTTCCGTAATTATACATTACCTCATTGTTAAAAAAAATTATTTCTGGTTCATGTGGTTATTCAACTAGTAGAATACCCATGACTATGGTTTATTATGGAATTATTTAAAAATTTCATATTTCTACTATAATGTTTAATTGTTTATTATTTATAAAGGCATGTATTATATATTATTCACCATACCTAGTGGTTATGTTTTCTTCTACTATATTACTTACTCTTACTGATCATTTGATCTCACCCCTATATTATGATTCACATTCCAAGGATTTGAAAAAGTATTTTATGATTGATAAAAAGTGTTGAGCTAGTGTATTAATGGCGTTCTCAAAGGATCATTTATGTAGGGTTTTATTTTCAAATGTTTAATGTAACATTCATATATGTAATCTATTTTATGGGACAGCTAAATTGATCATTCTTTTGGAACTTGATTCCTTTTAATCATGCGAATGTATTAAAATAATTCACCAACTCTAAGTAACTGGGTTCAGGGAATTACAATATGTTGTATTTTTTCACACACAAAACAACATCCTCACCCATTTGATATATTTAATAATCATTTTCTTCTAAAAATAATGAAATATAAGAAAAAATCATCTTTCCAAAATGTTTATTTCCTCATTAATTTTCATAAAATTCAATCTTCCTGTTATTTTTCATGTAAAGGTTCTAACCATATTTCATGTTTATAATGATATATTATAATAGCTAATTAGGAATAATTACAATATAATTATCTCCTTTCATTATCTAATTTTAATTTTTAGAGTCACTGAATTTTCCACAGGTTTCATTGTTAACATGTTTTCTTCTAGTTCCATCGATTTATTATCAATAAAATTGAATTTTTAGGATGTTATAATCACAATGTAGAACCACATATTCATTAAAAACTCTTATATTATGTAAATATAAGTAAACCATTATTAATTTATTAAATATCAGGTTTATCATAGTCCATTAAAAGTAATATTATTGTGAAATATGTCATGATGGTTTGTAAAGAGTTTATGAATATCAAAAACAAATCCCACTTGAGTGTCAAACCAAGTGTGTAAGAAGTCTTGTTTTTTGTAACTAGTTATCAATTAATCATAGCTCAATATAGTGATTTCAGGGTTGTTTCCCCTATGTAAATCTATTCAATAGACACATCCACATATTGTATCCAAAATGGGATATATTTTCTTTTATATAACTCCCTATATACATTAAGAAAATTAAAGGAATGTTTCATATACATTGATCCATCATTATACTTATCCTTAAAAAAATCCCTTGATATTTCCATATAAATTTCATTTGGTATCTCACAAAATTTTTCGATTCCTAGATAAAAAAGATAAATTAAACATATGTTTTATACCATAATTAGTGAGGCATAATTTTCATGCATGGATGTTTCATCATTTTAGAAGAATTTTTAATACCATAATGAAACAAAAACATAAGAACCATTATTACATAGTGCCTATGTAAACATATAACAAAATATTATTAATTAGTGAATGAGTTTCATAATCTCTCTTAAATATTTTCCATTTTGTATTCATAAAAAACATGGCCATCATAAATACATTTATTATTGCATATGGTAAGGAAACCAAATAAATTCTGAGCTCAAACTCTTACTACGTGTAATATTGGAGATATATAATCATAAAATAAATATAATGGAATGAGGATATGATAATAACATTTGGAAATCATACCCTCTCTATGAAAAATCAAAATATTGAGTCATAAACAAAATATCCGTCGTTTATAAGTCATTAATCTTAGTTCAATAATAATCATTGACCATGAAAAATTATAATTTCCATAAAATATAATTTTTTTGAACACAAATATAAAAACATCCATGTACATGTATAGACATAAAGTCAATAATAGAATGTTATTCCTGGTATAACCAACCACCTACCTACATTAGGCTTGGAATTACATCCCTTGATCCCTATATTTTGGGCTTGTAATGACCATCCATGTAACCTATATACTCATAAATCATTTTTCATTAACCAATACATTGGAGGGATATATTGGTCAAACCTATCTCATAATGAAAGTAAAATTTTTGTTTTACATAAGATCATAGAAGTTAATAAAATAAAAACACATGAAATAAAAATGGGTATATAAAACATTCATCAACATGACCTGTGTAATAGATTAATTTTTTATAAAAAATATTATCCTCAAATAACCTTTCAAAATGTGCTCGATAATAATTATTTTATCATTGTATAAACCATTAAAAAAATGGGATTCATAAAAAACATTTAATCATTATATTAAACCTTTACACGAAATAATTGTAATGGTATCATAGTATTATATCATGTGTAATGCATAGTAAACATTAATGGGTGTCATCTTAGATAGGAGATGCTTTTCATCAATCATTTATAATTGTTTTAGGAATATATCATTTCCACTATCAAAATAACATATTAAATGAAAACATTTTTTTCAAAACTATTTAATTTGAAACTAACCTTGAGAACATAAAAATAATGCTTCAAATCAATGACTGTTCATGTCATTAGAAACATTTGTCTATATTGTTTCAGATAAAACAAGGATTTGTTTCACTTTTTTGGTAAAATCTAAACGAGCATTGTTTCAAGAATGAAATGATAATTCATATAAATAAATTTTAGAAAAGTTATAATTTTGTTACTCTATATGTGAAAAATCCCAATACATTACTAAAATATATTTTAAATTAATTTTTTTACTAAATATGATTTTTAAATAAAATATATTTATGACAGAAGAGAAAAATAATGCTATATTTTCTTAAAAACATTTTCATAATTATTTTATGAAAAACTTTTGTATAAATTATACCATTAAAAAAATATCATCAATGACATTAGGATAGAAAAATATAAAATAATTACGGCGTTTGGATCAAAAAATAATGATAAATCATGAGAGAGTAACATTAAATGATTTCCATCATAGAAATGATGATTCATAATCCCAAATAATGAGTAAAATAAAATGAATTTTAAAAGATATTAAGGATTAACAAATTCAAGATTATACATGTAAAATGAGTTCTATATTCACATAATTAAAGGATATTGGTGTATTGAATAATTTACATCTCAAATAATACACATTGATACAAATATTCCAATATGTATTTTTTATCTTTAGAAATGTAAACTCCTTGAAAGAGTGATCATAAAATGGATATTTAAACCCTAATAATATTCATTATATGCTTCATAAAAACAATTTTTATTTATTATAAACAGTATATATTATTAATATGTATTCAATATGGATTGTGCTTCACATAAAATAATGGTGATATGGTAATCTCGTACCATATGTCTTGACTTATATCATATTCATTAAAACCTCATCTTCTTCATCTTTCATCCTTATATTTTCACATCAAAATTATTGGTTTTATTTATATCAAAATACTTCTTCTTATTTTATGGTATTAAAATGAGGATTTATTTGAGTATATATTGGATGATTCAAATGTCTTGAGTGGTTTGATGAAGTGAAGATAATGAGTGGCCTTTTGTTGTTGCAGAGTAGTGGATTTCCTTTAAATTCTCAAAATTATTCACTCTTGGGAGGTCAATAAATCATATTGTGGATCAAAATATCATAATTAATTGATTGATTGTACGAAACGGTGATGAAAAACATTCATAACACAATGATACATTTGATTCAAACTTTTTATTCCTTCAAATCTAACTATCCATATTTTGGGCATTATTTCACTAAAATAACTATTATTACAACCATTGTATTTATTCATATGAAACAGTTAGAGTAAAATTACAAGATAATTTTTTCCCACTGATTCTATATATCATAAAAAATTTACAAAATATTAAACTTAATTGTTTTGGATATTAATTTTAACTTACACACATGTTATGTGAAGAACAATAATTTAACATTAATAATGTTAAAAGAGATTTTACAATTTGATTATTTATTTTTTCATTATAAAAGAAATAATCGTCCATTAATGGTAAATATTTAGGATTTTTTAAAATTTAGAAATAACATGGAATATCGACGGTTTTTTATTATTTTAAATTATTTTATGAAATATCATTTACAATAAATGAACATTAATAACACTTTTTAGATCTATTGTTTATTTATAAATTTTAAAAATAACTATCTATAGATGTAACTAAAACATATTATTCTACAATATAGGTATTATGATAAATTATTCTACCAAAATAACGTAAAATAGTAATTCATTCAATTTACATACATTTTATTATTGTTTTTATCATTTATTTTATACATTCATTATATATAATTGTTTTTGTTGGTGTTTCTGATGCATTAATATTAATTATTTATTTTATAAAGATAAAATAGATATTAAATAAATTGAAAATTATTTATATTTCATGACTATATATATATATAAATAATATTTCACTATTATATCATGTCTTAATTGTTTTTAGACATTTGATGTATTAAAATATCTTTTTAGACATTATATTTAGAAAACATATTATTTTAGTAATATTCCAAGGAATGAAGAAATAAAATTCAATATTTTAAATATGTTCTTGTACATGATCACAATAAACTAATTAAATAACCTTTTTATAATATTTTATGTCATTTAAACTATTATTATTCTACTTTAACCCAACGATAAGTCCATTTCTTCATTAACCAAGATAAATAATTTTTCTTTTATTCAATATTTGTTTTTATAAAAAAAACTTATATCAACATATTTCCAATTATAAATTATTATAATTAAAAATATTGAAAAAAAATTTAAAAATAAAATTCAATTAAGTGTCAAAAATATATTTAAATTTATTCTAACAAATGTCATGAAAATTATGGTTTTTAATGTGAAAATTATCATTTGTCTATAGTGTGTTTATATCCAATTTAAATATAAAATTGCTTACTCTAAACAAAACAATTTCAATATATTTATAATTTAACAAAAATATAACTCATAAACAATTAAATTTTTATTGTCACTTTATATATAAATTAAAAAATATTGTTGTTCTAATTTAAAATTTATTATTTTTCCAAAATAATAAAAAACTAAAAATCTTCATAAAATCACAAAATATTCATTCTAAAATAATTGAGAAATTATTAATTAAATTATGAATTTTTTTTATCATAATAAATTTATAATTTTTTTAAAAATTATTTTTATTATAATTAACAAATTAAAATAAAATAATTTTTTCATTAAAAATTATTACTTAATAATATAAAGAAAATAATGAAATTATTTATGTTAATATTACCTTCTTCTATTTATATAAATAAATTTTTTTTGTTGGAATGTATTTATTACTATTTATATGACAATGTGTAAAGGAAATGAAATAACTGCAACATTTAAATAACTAAATTAATAATATAACGTGGTTCTGTTATAGTCATTACTGTGTGAAACTCCAGATAGGATAGTATCGCTTGCATCACCAACTTAACATGGTGAGGCATATATGAAATATTAACATGGAGTTTCGTGTGAAGCATTCCAACGATGATATTTAATTTTGTAAAAATTTTCAATTAATAAAAACTCATTGGGTAATATAATCACGTTTACTATTTATGGATGAGTATACTCCTCTTTGACATTGGTATCGGTTGGGTCATATATAATTCATTAGTTAGTTAATATATTCCATACAAATGAAAGACATTCTGACTATAATAATAATTTTCTAAATTTTTCAAATACCATATCCTTCATCATCATTTTTACTATAACCCTAATATGATACTTATGATCTTGATGAATTTAGAATATTTTATAATATCATCAATATAAACTACCACTAGTATATTTTCATAGTCTTTAAATAATCTATTCATGGAATTAGTAAATATATCTGTAGAAATAGTTAAGATGATAAAAATAAAAACAAATTCAAAATTTACATATCTTTTTCTAAAGGAAAAAATAGGAATTTCATTATTATCTACCCTTTACAGATGATACATTGGTTGGACGAAAATTTTGGAGAATAATTGATCCCCAAGAAGCTAGTAAAATGAAAAATCTTTCTTTGGGATAGTGTATTTTTTTCAGTTCGATCCCATTGAGTTATCTGTTATCAACACAAATTTGCATTGGTTTATTATTTTCAAATACAATGATAAAAGTTTCTCCAAAAAGAAACACACATGGTTTTCTAAATCCCTTGTACCAATATAAGTTGACATTTTTTATTTAATTCCGTAATATCCATATTTGGAATTAAATATATGGACTTTGATGTTGGTTTGGATCTAGGTATGATTTTAATGGAAACCTCTGCAACTCTTTCTCTTGGAGATAAAGGTACTTCTTTAGGAAATAAATCAACATATTTCAAAACTATTGGATGATTTAATATCCTTGAAATTTTATTTACATTAATATATTTAATGATTTTATCCCCAATGAATTATGTGGGATATTCTTTTATATAATTTGTAGGTTAGGACATCTCTTGATTTCAGTTGTATTTAGGATTTTTATTCAATATAGCTACAATTTCATTTTTCCTACACTAGACCATATAATTATTTATTATCATCATGTCCATCCCTAGTATAAATTCATATTCCACTGTATTGATGACTGCTTTTTTATGATATTTTACTCTCCAATGTTAATAATGGAGTTTCAAAAAACACATTCTTATTGGATAATCCCTCAAGAAGGCTTGATTGATATAACTAATTATTTCAGTTCGTGGATGAATTATATATTCATTGATTATGTGGATGAAATAATGGAATTTATATAACCATAATCAGAAAATATAATTATTATCAAATAGATAATAATCTCTTTACATTCCGACATTTAATTTGGATCCTCCAGATCATCATTTATGAGAGAAAATTTGTGACCATTCCATATTGGCCTTCATTAAGGTTGATGGTATATTCCCTCCAAAATATTATGATTTCAAAATTAGTTGGAAATGTTCATAATCATTCCATGCATGTGTCATTTAACTTAAGGGTAGGAATTCATTATCTTACCTTTTTTTATAATTGGAAGTTGTGGCATCACCACCCAACGATAGTTCCTAGATATATGGACATATATTATACAATTTTTTAACTTTTCACAACCATTAATGTAGCTACAAAAATTAAATTTTTAATATTATTCACAAGTAAGAACATACACTTTCGTTACACCTCTTCTATGATCAATATTATTAATTGATTTTGGACCCATTTCTACATTATATTCATTCACCCATCAAGACTACAATGTCTTTCCAAACATGAATTAAAACATCATATTACATAGTATTATCTCATAAAATATTTCTGGGTCTTTAATTTCAGAATTCTTTCATTGATGGGGTCTCTGTACACTAATTAATATATCAACCATTCCCTAGTGATCCAATAAAAAAACTATAGGTTTATCATGAATTTATAATAATGTTTATATAATATCTTACCACAGATTAATTTTAACTATAAATTTTCTATATAAATTCCATCACTAATATTCTCTACATCTAATGGGGAAAATATTTATTTAACAATATATCCTTAAACTCTTCCTACATCATATCATTACTTTCCAATTTTGATTTCATACTTTTAAACATTTCCCACCACTGATCAACTTCTCTTTCTCACTGGTATGTATCCATGGTGGCATTCCAATGCTCGTAATAATGGTGTACAAAAATAATAATTTCTATAGAGGTAATCAATTGTTCATAAATCGTTATATTGTAAGATCCCCTAAAATAATTTCTTCAATGATGCATTAAAGACTCAAAAAAAACTTCTTCCCTTAAAGGTAATGTTAGTCTTTAAATATGATTAATATAATTATTCATAAAATGTGTTAATTGAATCATCATCTACATGGAGTTTTCCATTCGATATTTCATTGGAATGGCATCACTTCTATATATTATTTCACTCATCATTTATGTGTTTCCCTACATTTCCCACTAAATTTTAAAAATTATAAATTGTAAGTGAGAAAGTTGTTACATTTAGGAATAATATAAATCAAAAGGGGGATTATGGCTTTAAACATAATTATTCAATATTTTATTAATATTCTATAATAAAAATTTTATTTTATATATATTCTTAATAGTGATACATAAAAATCATTTGAATAACAAAATATGCCTCATACGAGAGTGTCAAACCAAGTGTGCATCAATGATCATTTTCATGCACTAGTTCCCAAATGATTTTATATTAAAAGAGTGTTTTTTGGTGATACCACTAGTTTCATTTATTATATATACCTATCCACATGTAGTATACATATGGGTATGTATTTTCTATGAAAACGCTTAAATTTTTCTCCCGAAAATTCCATGATGTTACCTTATATTTCAAAATTACTATCAGTTTTATAAAAGGTATTTATAATCAAAATTTCCAAAAAATATATAAACAGTCATTTGATACCATGTATGGAATCATTACTAATTATTACATGAACATTAAATATTTATATTCATAGAAATTAGGAGTATATTTTAGAAAATAATAAAACAAATATTATAATACTCATGAAATGATATATAATGAGATCACCCTATGTTACTTGTATTATATTTCTTATCCTCAGGACATAGAAAAATTGATATTGTTTATCATAAGCCTATTAAATGAATAAGAAATAGATATATTTAGCATTTTTACCAGAAATAATATCTTTAATATAATGTGGTAAAAAATATAAAATGATTGAGTGTACCTGAAAATATTCATGAAAAATATAACAAGAATCAAAATATTGAAATTTGGATAATGAATTTAAATGATACATTTATAATCATATCAAAGTTTTTTATCAAAAAAAAATTCATACATAAAAAATTTCATGGTTATTCACATTTGAATCCAAAAACATGTCATCACTGGAGATTAAGAACATTACTCTTTTAAATGATGTGATATCATGGTACACCCTTAATATATATCAATTTTATATGGGATTAATTGATCATATTAAATAGTTTTTTCAATAACTAATGGATAATAATGTACTAAATTTATATAAAAGAATTAAGTACATATATTCTCAAAAAATTGACAACAAAATCGTTATTATCCTATAAATATGGAATGATAGTTTCCTATATGTAAATAATATAATCAATAAATTATATTTTTATAAATATCAATACCAATGGATAATAAAATTTTCTATGTATTGGAAATATAATATTTTATTATGTAAAATAGAGATACATGATATGTTTACTTGGAATCTTTAAATGTATAAATAATTGATTTAATAATGAGCTAAATGTGAGATAAATTTGGTATCTTAGTGATAAATATTATGTAGGTGGTACGTGTAAGATTAAAATTATATGAAAATAATGTAACAAACCCTTTAGATGATGTAAAAATAACGAATTTCATTAATTTAAATGAAGATGATGTGAATTACCTTACGTAAAAGTGTTTTTCCAAAAAAAATACAAAAGGATTACTAGGTGTTTAATAACACATTGAAGGGGATCTTGGTGAGGAAATATGATCATATTATTAGGAATGATAAATATTGAGTAAAGGATAATGGTTTAATGGATGTATATTTATGGAAAAAGTGAAGGAATCATTTAATAACATTCAAATATTGGTATCGTGGGTCTAGATTGTGGAAACTAAATAACCATTGGATTAACCCTTTCTTTTCCATTGTTTTTTGACAATCGTGTCACAATTTAAAATATTTTAATCTATTTGTTCTGAACAACATTTTTAATATTTATATTTTCACTGAAAAGTAAATTTTCATCAAAGTATTGTTTTTAATACAAAATATCAAATTTTATAAATTAAAATGTAACTGAGAAAATTGTAAATTAATAAAAATATATTAAAACACATTATTTTAATAAAATAAAATACTTTACGTTGAGGATTTTATTTAATTAATTATTCAATTATCATTCAATTAATATGATTTTATGAGACATACAGAAATCTCAAAATAGAATTTTTACTATATATTGAAAAATAAAATATTTTAGAAAATTCTTAAATCTTCAACCATAACCCATTTAAATGAATTGATTTCACATATAATAATTATTTTATCAAAATAACTATAAAATATTCAAGTTTAAAATTTAAAATTAAATTTCCTTATTTTTAATAAAAATTAAATTTTAGGAAATAATCAATTTTAAGAAATTATAAAAAAATGAAAGGGAATTATATTTATTTTATTATTTTTTTCTATATAAGGTTGTTTAAAGAGTAAATTTAATGAAATAATATTTTTCAATAATACCTTGGTTTATCAGAAATGTGTATATATTTTGAAACTAATATATTTATTGTTTTCTTGCTACCAATAAAAATTTTATCAAATTACTCGTACATAAAATAAAATTTCATTAAAAATGATTATTCTAAAAATTGATTAATAGGGCAACTATTTTTTTTATACAAGATGGAATTAAAATTTATGAAACTACAATCAATTAGTGAAACCTCTTATTAATTCCTTATACACTCTTAGGGTATTATGTGGAATGGAGGAAGGTTCATGGTGTGGTTCTGCTAACATTGAATGAGTGGTAATACAAACTAACCTGAATTCATCTAATAGTTGATTTAATTTATGATTGATTTGTTAATTCACATCATGGTTTTAGTGTAGATACAACCACAATTATACTTCCTGCATCCCATGTTTATACAAATGGGCTTCAAATTACACGTCTCAACTACTTGAGACCAATTTTTCTCCTCTATAAAATAATTTTTTCTAGAAATTACTACTTAATCCGCCTAATATTAATGCTAAAAATATTTCCAAAAATTATTATTTCGAATTTACAAATATAAAAATGATTATATTGACCAATGTTAAAATTTTCACAATGGTTATATTACTATTTCAATGGTTACATTTCATCATATTATGTAATGATTCTACTTATTGGATAATATTTTATTTGTTACTCTTTATTTTTTACTTGTATAATATTATATAATGTAATAAATATTTTTTTAGAAACAAATATAATATCAAAATCCATGGTCATTACACTAGATGACTAATATATGTTTTAAGTTGGATCTAGTGACATTTGTATTCTATTAGAGTTTAATCACTAAAAACCCCATTTTTAGTACATTATTACATGTTTTTTGAAGGAATTTTTTCATACCACAAAATGATTATTCATCGGCATGATATAAGGATTTGATAATGTCCATAGAGTATATTTCAAGATGAATTGTCATTAAATTTACCGACTATGATGAAAACATTGATATGTCCTGAAATTATTCATGATCACTCATCTAAGTTCATCTGATATTTTTATATTGGACATAGAAAAAATATGATCTCAGGTGTATGAGTCTCATAATAAGCTTATAAATACTCTAATTCTGTATTCCCTTAGTAATCACTAAAATATAAGGATATGGGAAATGGACCATAATTATAAAATCCACATCCTAGTGTGTCATATGATGTTAATATCCTCAAATGATTGTGTTCATTATTAGACATCAAGATTATAATTAATCAATATCATAACTCAAGTACATTAATGTATTTGAAAGAACCACAAAGGTTTATTTTTTATGCGAGGTTGGATATATTATGTGTGTAAAATATGATATAACACTATTAAATAATATGAGAATGTATTTATACAATTTTTCCCATGTGGAAGGATTATATAATGTGCACTTTGATGAGTAGGAACTATTTATACAAATAAATGTCCATATGAATTGATGAGATATTTTATTTTTATAATTTCATGTAATGAGACTTTATGTGTATAAGTTCATGAACCACAACGTAACCTTCATGAATTTATATATTGTGATAAATTTATTATATTACATAGTATTAATTTATATGAGGTTGGACATAGTTGTAACAATAAATTATTACTCAATGGATGCCTTAGTGAGTTGGTAGATACTAACATTGGAATATATATAGTTATACCTTATTCCACTGTTAAAGTGGACTATAGGATTAAACACTAAGTGTATCTTCAATCAAAGTTAAATTTATTTATTGAATTTAATCAATTTATAGTAAATAATGTTTAATATAGTATTCATGTTCACCAAAATTAATCCCATGTCATTCAAAATCAAATCATTTTAAAACACATATAAATTTTTTTGAAGTTTGTAAAATATAATATTAATTATATTTATCAAATAATATTTTTGATTAATTTTTTATTAAATATTCATTATTCCAGAATAGATAAATGTCGATGAGGGGAACTGTAATGAACTTAATGGCCCATTTAGTAAAAAATTATATTTAATCATATTCATTTTCTTCCACATTACAAGATATTAGCAATATTTTTATTATTTTTATGTTCCATGGGTTCAACAAATAATAATAAATATTGTAATAGGGTTGGTTTTCATCTCCCAAACATAAAACTACGTGGTTAAGACATAATACTAAACTCACTAACCAAATCCTTAGAAGTGGTATAATAAACATAAAATTTTTCATATAATAAAAAAATACATGTGTAAATCCTTCAAATAGAAAATATAACTCCTCTCTTTCCTCTAAAATGGTATAGTCATGGTTGTATAAGATTCATTGTGGCTTTAAGAACACTAGAGCTTTCCACAACCAACTATTTTGTTTAAGCTTTGGTCCATGTCTCTAGGTAAGATATATATAACATCACAATATCAATTTAGGATTCATATTTATTGAAATATTTTGCCATTTAATATCTATATCATATGTAAATTATTTAATTTAGTGGATTAAAATTTCAGATTCATGAGGTCCTATAATCCTTATGAACTAGATGGTTGTATCAACATAAAACACACAACAATATTTTCCATCTCCTGGAAGCACTGGTCCATAGCACAATGTTTTGTAATTGAAAACATAACATGAGATATCAAACCTAATCATGAAAACACAATTAGTTTAATTCTGAAACCATAAGTAACAATTATATTTTCCCAAACTGGCAAGAAGAATCAGCATATTTCAATACCATTCAAAAATGATCAATATTCAAAAAGTAAATACCTGGTGAAAATAGGCATGATATGGCATAATGCATCACAAATTAATCCAATTATGATTATGATTTTACATATTCAAATAAAAAATACATCATTTCATCATGATTAATTAATGATATCATCATCTCAATAATACTAATATCATTTAAATAACAAAACATCGGGTCACCGATTATAATAATCATATCAACAAAAAACAGCAAAATAAATATTAACAATTTCCCTCCCTGGTAATTTTTTTCCAATACAAGGGCTAGTTATGTCCAAAAATATAGAATAATATAAAATCCATTGAATCATAGTCTCTTATGTAATACCCAAAAATTATGATAATGGAAGAAAATGGATCTGATACCACTTTTTAACATCTTGTCCAAGGGTCCAATTACCTATGCCCCAATATAGTGGGTCACATGGCCTAAAATTCAACTCCCCATATGCCATAGGATGCATTCATGTATTTATGGTCTGTATGTGTTATGATGGGGATTATATACTCTCTAATATGTGTGTATCATTTGATGAAATAATTAAATTAAGAAGGTCGAATCTTATTTTAATATATTGAAAAACATAATTATAATATCAAAATCCTCTATGTTAGTGTCATTAAATTGATTCATGGAATGTTTCTATTCAAAAAATGTACAGGGGAATAGGCTTAGAATAATGCTATGAAAAATCAATAAAATAATGAAAGGGTAATCCACAGTATATCAATATTTTTCTTGGTCCAATACCTCAGTGATCCATATACAGGTAATCAGATATACAAAAGATAGTAAGGCCTTTTCCTTAACCAATACATGCATAAAAATAATATTCTCTAGTACCAAAGTAAGACTAAGATTGATGTATCAGTAGGCCACCACCAATGGTGTCTACATGCAATACATGTTGTGAACAAAACTAAATTATGTACAAGAATTAATAATTAATTGACAATGAAGAATAAATAAATACATAGCCACCTAGGTTCTAAAGGGACACCCGGTTGACCACCTGATTTGGCTCTTATCCAGAATGGATGATTTAATAGTTACTATATATGGAATATATATATATATATATATATATTACATCCACTGATATGAACCAAGAATGTAAGGTCATAATTGTCCATTTTCCTTTAATTCTAGTTACTGACTGGACTAAGTCATATCCACAATATCCATGTCGTGTCAAACAAGCCAATAATCACAAGGAATAGGATACATTCCCTACATACCAATAGAAGTGTGAGGAATCATGCATGACCCTCCTAAAAGTGAGTGAGTAATCGTTTCATCACATGGACAATGGAATGTGGAATGTAAAGCCCACCATTATAATAGTATTAATGTTGAGAGACATTATTCTCAACACCGGTTGTAAGGGAGCACAATACCATCATGATCAACTCATCCAATACTATCATACAATTCCATAACAAATCATATTTAAGTTTCTAATATAATAAATGATTCATATCCTTCTAATGCATCCCATTTTCCAAATTCAATTACATAGGTGGTCTTGCTATTTCCAATGTCCACATTTATAATAATAACCAAAGGTTTTGTATTAACACCCATTACAAAAAATTACTAAGGGATCATTTTATTTAAATCACTTTATATCATTTTAGGCAAATAAAACCATCATGCATAACATATCCCATGTAATTTTATCCCATTCATATACGAAAATAAGGACGATTAATTTATGAGGAAAATGAGAATTTTTACATTTTGTGAATTCCATTAGGTGAATTCAATACAAGAAAAATTACATGATTTGTATTAACAAACACATGTTAGTATCCCTTTGTTATCCCAAGAATGAGCATTTCAGGGGAAATCTACTTTAAAATCATTGTTTGATGCTTCAGTGGAAAATATGAAATATACATAAATAATTATGATTGAGAAATTCATCTGGGAACACATTATTGGTGTCTATAAATGAGATCAACCACCTCTAATACTATATAAAATGGCCAATATTCATGTATCGTCTTTCAGGAATCAGTTAGATATTAAAAACTATATAATATCGTATTCTTGAAAAATTATGGCTGGTGGAATAATGTCATGGCTATAGATCATAAAAAATTCTAAAATAACATCACCTCCTACCTCTATGCCACATAATACTCCTTGCTTGATATCATCCTCATATTTGATGCTGGTATAGAGTGTTTTGGAAAATAATCAAACACCCTCAACATATAGAAGATGTTATTGTAGATATATAGAATGATGAATCTAATGATAACCATTTATAAGAAGGTATACGATTATATAATATATTGTGATAGATCTAATTCTTTTGAAGAGTCATGAATTAGAAAAACAAAATGGGAAATGCCACAATTCCTAGAAGATGGTATTTTTGAGCTCAACAAGAGGGAAAATCCATTTCTTGTTGTGGTAGGACTATTATAAAGGGTGAAATATAGTTTATAACTATATGTGAGAGGAAAAATTCAATTTCTGCTTAAAAAATATGGTCTGATGTTTTCCCCACAACTGGAAAATCGCAATCCAAATATGATCCATTCCACTACTATATAGGGGTACCCCAAATGGTTAGGTGCACAGTTAAACAAAGTATTCAAAAATCATGAAAAAAGCCTCTAGAAAAAATCTTATCATTACCACCCAACAATGTTCTTTGGATTTCAGGGTTTTCAGAAAAATTATGTAGGAAACAAGTGATTATTGTTTTAACTTCATGGTTTCAGACAAAACATGTGAGCTAGGTGGAGTAGTTTTTTCTAACCATTAAACACAGACTTTTCTTCCAATTTTGGTGATACAGATGATCATTAGATTCACCAGTGACATTCATTATTTCATTTGGAAACATTTTTATGGAAATTTAGCTAATGAAAGATGAAAAAACATACAATCCATATCATTTTGATGGTATGGGTCATTATAATGAGACATGGGATGTGTTTGGGCTTCGTTTGGAGGTCATATCCATGAACATTAATGAGGAATATTGGGTGCCATATTTAGTTGAAATATTGTAGGTCATCTGTCAAGGTTTATCCTAAGTTGTGGTTTTCGACAGGGGGTTTTAAGGAGGTCATGGTTATCTGCAACCATATAACACCAGGTGCATGGGTGTGCATGAATACCAACACTCGTTAATGTAAGGTTTCTCAATGTTTTGTCATCATTATACAAACCTTAAGCCAAACCATGTATGGTGGCCCATTTGAAGAAAAATGTGACACATGGAAGGAACACTTCTTGGTAACCCATGCATCCATACCATGCACACTTACCTTAGTGGGTGAAACTGTATTTTTCCCTAATAGTTAATATTTTTACCCATTTTCATCCTTCTTCTTAAATGGATATCTTATCCAAATTTTATTATATGATGTTTTCCTCTCCTCTCTATGGGATTATTGATAGCTCCTATATCAGGCTACTTTTTTTTCTCATATTCAAATCCATCTAGAATTCTCGCTATTTTTTTCATGTATACCTATATATATGATGTGCTATATTTTTTCAATATCATTTCCCCCATGTTTTAGTGAATTTTATTATTTTTGTAATTTCATCTATTATATAAACTATAAAAGGATGATGCTAGACAAGGTAAACACTACAACCCTGTAGTATATTCTCATTTTTATTTCCCCGCATTTTTCTTCCTTATGAAATGGGTCATTATTCCAAGAATTGGATGGATCTGATGTATCCTCATTAAATTAATTATATTAAATTAAAAGCATAACCTTGACAACTGTGTCCCGATATAGAATATATTAAACCACTTGGTTTGATATTTATATGTTACTCCACCCCATTGGTTGTGAATCACCATTGAGGCTTAATTTCCCTTTCCCAATATTGGAAAAACATCCATTGAGGAGTGTTTATTGATAAATGAATCATTGTGTTAATGAATTGAGCTTAACTAATTAAATTGTTCATGAGATTATGTGTTGTGTATTATTCATTATTATTTAAAGTTAAAATTTTATTATTCTATTATTGTTGATGTAAAGTAAGAAACTAGAGTTCAAATGTCTGAATAAAAAGAAATGACCTTTACATTGATACATGTTATAAAATATTTATTTTATAAACAAATTTCACATTAGTGTTGAGGGTGATATATGTGGTTCATAGTAAAGGACCAAATTGATGGACTCTTTCATTCCTCCTTAAAATAAATATAAATTCATTTTAATCACACCAGGGAGACAGTAGCTATTCCTACGATGGGATTGTCGAGCACATTGGATTTTACCTCTAGAAAAGTGATAATAATTTCATAGGGGAAACCCCATTGATGGGCTCGACAGAGCTGCAGTTATACATTGTTAAAAAAGATACCTGATCCCCAAAATGTGATATGATATAGTGACCCTACAGTCAGTTCATATTTTCATCAAACCATTCCTTTAATGACACCTTGGAATCCATTGTTCAGTCACCAAAGGTGGAATCCATTTGAATTGGAATCATATTAATCTCTTATAGTGGTCAAATGTTTTTTATATTGCAACATATTTCAAGTTCATGTCCATGAGTTATTTCAAACACTCAAGAAAGTGATGTTACTCACATTTTGGGCATGGTTAGAAAAACTATATGCCTAAAGGCAATGGGTTCACCTTTGAAAATGGACATGACACACTATTGGCACATAGTGTGTCCAACCATGTGGAAAACCCATATACCATTTCCTATGTGGGTAAAATTATGGGATTCCCATCAATGTATATTTTAAAACATTTCATTTCCCACTTTATTCTCCACTGTATATCTTCTCATGATTCTCTCCCATGAAAGAATAACACATCTAAATAGGTTTAGGCATAAGTCATACATTTGGAATCTATTTTTATTGTTGGATAAACCTTTAGGAAAAAATGTTATGTTCCACAATCATATCCCTTATATTTCATGTAAATATTCCTATCTATTATGTTGTCATGGCATAAGATCACTTATTATTTCTCATGGAATTTGATAATTTCTTTGATATATTCTTTTCTAGATCCAATCAAAGGGTGACATTAGAGGAGACATGACATATGAGTCTAGTGTACATTGTCTAGGTTTCTACCCCATTTTTCATTGATCCTTATGAAATGTTCATTTAGGTTATTATTAAAACCATTCTGGTGTATCCCCACCTATGTTAATAAAATTAAATTTAAAGACTCACATTTCCAATTGAAACCCTATATAGTGGTGAATAAACCCATTGAGTTGTGGTACCAATTTAGATGCTCTTAACATTGCCGTCTTATTTTTCCTTCCATAAATTTGATAAAAACCCCTACATGTGTATTTAAATATAACCTATTCATTGAGTTGATTAATTTATAGAACTAATTAAATTTACATGATATTAGGTCTCGGGTATTTTCCGTTATGACATAAATGGATCACACAATGGAAATTCAATAGATAATAAGCATGTTATGAAACAAATTTTCAAATTAAATGAGAAATATTTTTCCTTGAGACATGTTATAATATCATTGATTGATTAAATTATTTTATCATAGTGTTTAGATTGATAAAAGGGGGGTTTACTTATAGACCCTTTTATTTAATATATGTTACATCTAGTTAGAATTGTAAATTGATTTTAAAAATAGTAGGGAGACAATCTATATGACATTGATGGACCCACAAAGTTCATTTCTTCCTCGAGATCAGTGACATTAGTTCCTTATGGGAGACCCCTTATAATGGATCAATGGAACAATGATATTAATATTCATTGAGATATAATTTTTCCCCTACATGGAACATCAATGATGGACATCCCAATTAGTTCATATTGTCTACACACAATTCCTAGTGTGACACATGGGACATCATTATTAGTTAACCTTTGACATAATACATTGTAAATAGACTCATACCAAGACCTTTGAGTGATATATGGAATTCATTCTGAATCTCCATAGGCATTATCTGTTTGACACTCTATGTTTTATTAAAAAATAATAATAGAATTTAATATAATGTTAATGTATTTAATTATGAAATTTTAATTTGTTATAGTGAAAATAGGGATGTTTGATCCGAGGGGAATGGCAATATTTGATACAATCCACCTCCACTATTATCACCCCTATCACATTAAGATTACATTATCTAATGTTTAAGAATTACAATCTTAGTTAATAGTATGTAATTGTATGAGTTTCTGAGTGGGTGATTATCCAATATACTAATTTTTTATTTATTTATTGAGTATGTTAATAATATCTCTCAATTTTGTTTTTAATACAGAAATGGATTCAACTATTAAATATTTGTTTTGGCCAACTAGGATCTTATCTCACACCCTACTCAAGACACATTATTAAACGAGTAAAATTTACTACCGTGTGGATATATAAGGGGATGCTTCCAGCTTCAAAAGTTTTATTTTCAATTCATGGATGGATTATGGTGGTAGAGGACCCAACGTATTCTCAATATTCTAGTTGTAACCATTTTTTTCCTTTTTAGAATTATTAAATCATGTGTTATGTGAATTTATCACATAATTGTAGAATTTAAAATTTTATATAGAATCATAGTTAGTCATATATGTTCATTACTCACCTTTTTATTATATTTTATTTATATAATTTTTTTTTATTAATTTTTCAACTTATTTTTGTTATTGATACAGCTTCATCTGTGGTCGGTTACTAGTCTTATCATATATCATCTACTTCTGGATATTTATATTTATTATATAGTGTTACACTACACTCTGATCAATGGGGGAATAGTCTCCCAATTTATACACACATTCCCTATATTCTATTCTGAAGCCTTTATTTTAGGCACACATGAGGTCTTCTGGAAACCATCTTAGGGAACCATTATGTGACATCCAGTTCAGTGCAAAAAAAATTACATAACTATTAAAACCTTTAGGATATGATATATTGTATCTAATTCCAATTTGTTTTAATAACCATCCAATTTTGGTTACTAGAGTTGTGATGATATATTTTCTACATGTGGAAGATATTAAAAAAATTCATAACAAAAAACATAGTGAAACCTATTTTTATAAAATTCAATTTCATGGAATTAAAATAAATTTTTATCTATTCATTTATTGTATTACTATTATCTGTGTGTAAATGTATTTATTTGAATTTGTAATCAATATATATTATTATCATTAGTAGTCCAAAAAAATTAAGTTCATTTACTATGTAACAAACACATTGATCACATAAAATCTATTTTGGAAAAATTAACTTATTTTCCATCAAATGATTTTATCATCATTATGAAAAATTATATATAAAATGTATGAATATTAATTCATTTTATAATATATTTTTTAATAATGAAATTATTTTTTAATTTTTTTTTAATTATTGTAACAAAGTAATTTATAGAAAATATAATGTAAGGAAAATAATTAAATATATTTCATAGTAGGGTTAATCCAATTTGTACCTTCCCGTCCAATAGATAGGTTATAAACGTTATAATTTGTTATGGTTCATTCCATTTGGGGATTCATTTATAAAATTTTATCGTATATATAAAAATAATTTCAATGGAATACATAAAAAATCATAGGATGTTTGTGTGGGTGTTTAAAAAAAATATGGCCATATAGATTCATATAAATACTTATAAATCATATATCATTGTATGTGGTTTCATGAAACTTAATAGAATAGATTAAGAGGTAATATTATCACCATTGTTATTATGAAAACAATAATAAATTTTCATGCAATATTAGCCTACCATGATTATGTGATTTGGAATATGGATTGGAAAATGAATTTCCAAAAAGGAATAATGGTTGGAATCATCTATGTCACAAAACATGAGGGTTTTATTATGACAAAGTGTTCTAATAAATTTTTAAATCTAATGAGGTCTATTTATTGACTGAATAAGGAATCAAGATAATATAATGTTTATTTTGATGATAAACTAAGATATTTGGTTTTTATAAGTGTGAATTATATGTATATGTATATTAAAAGGTTATTGACAATTTAATCATATTCCTAGTAATATATGATAATGAAATATAGATTTTCAGAAAAACATTACGTATTACAATTATTTAAGATGTGATTAACTGAATTCTTACACATGAATTAATTATGTTAAGCATCATATATTCTAGGAATAATTATAGATCGACAAAAATTTGAAAGGTTACTTATGTGAAGACAAAGAATATATATTGAGAGGATACCTAGAAGGATACATATGGGTGAATCCAATGATGGATTTTTTGGAATCTGACCCAGAATCATTATCTCTAAGTGATGTATTCAACAAATATAAGAGGATTTTTTAAAGGATTATTATAATCCAATATTTTTGGTAAGTTGGTAATATCATGTATTCTATGATAGGTACTATGTCGAATTTTACCTTTTACTTGTTCATAGTGAACATATATATACAAAATAATGGATAGGTACATTAAGTAACTATGAAATCAATCATATAATACATAAGATATACTCGAGGATGTGTTAATTAATTATGGAAGAAATCAAAAAATTGTAGGAAGGGTATACACATACACATCTTCCTAGACATATCATGATGATTTAAAATCATAGTTTGGAAATATGCTTTTCCATTATTTTAGTGTTGTTGGGTAGACAAGATTAAAAAAATACATGTCTACTGATTCAAAATAGAGTAAAATTATATTGATGCTACTGATGTATCTAAGTGTGTATTTTAGATACGATGTATTGTCTTAGATATAAGTTTTATGCCTAGAATGGCATACCTTGTTTCAATTTACTATGATAATACTAAAACAGTGGAAATTTTTAAGCAGCCCACATCACACCTAAAGAAAATATAGAATAATTCTTTAGAATAATCTATAAATCTTATATTTTAATATATAAATTCCATTTAATGTTCCAAAATATATTGGTGGATTTCAACATGTTCATTATCAAAAATAACAAATTGTCATAAATTTAAGCAAACTATAAAAATTTATATATGATTGTTAAAGAATAATTTCAGAATTTGATGGAATGAATATGAGAATTTTTTTATGCAATATATGTAATTTAAAAGGAGGCTAAAATTAATATGAATTCAATTCAATTAGTCTTAAAAATATAATTAATAATATAATTTTTTATTTTGAAATTTATTATTCAAAACATTATCATTTTATTTAGTATGAATTACTATTTTTCGAAGAATACGATTAATGATTAAATATTTTGATTCATAATCATAATTTTATAACATAAATTTAGTTAGTAAATGAAATGTAATTTTATTAATGAATCTTTCATAGTTGTAACAATCATTTTCATGTTAAAATGTGAATTCATTATATTTTATGATTTTATTCAAAAATTGAATTCAAATACATTTTAAATAAATTTTTGATTATGAATATTTATTTTATTTAAAATAATAATATTATCTTAAGATAATATTTTATATTTTTTAGAAATATTTTCATTTAATTGGAAATTGAAAAAATACTTACTTTAATAAAAATATAACTTTTATGAAATTATCATCATACAAAAAGTGAAATAATAATTTTTATAACCTTTTTCTCTAAAATATAAATTTATAATTAAAATATATTTTTTTAAATTACTATGTTTTATTTTTAAGTCCAATTAATACCGTTTTTTGAAACAAAAGTGATGATTTATTCTTAAACTATTTTACAATTTCTTATATTTAAAAATGATTCACTTCAAATAATTAAATATATATTTATTTATATCATGTTTTATATCAATTTGATCATGATAATGAAAAAATATAATTTTAATGATTGTTATCCAATTAGAATAACTAAGATCAACGATAAATTCCATGTTAATAGTGAAATAATTTTATCAAAAACAATTTCTTATAATCCTCGAGTAATTTAAAATACAATTAATCCCTTTTAAATAATTAATATAATGTGATGAATATATATATATATATATATATATTGAAAATTATTTTATTTATAATAAATATTTAACAAAACAAATTAATTTAATGTGGAGAAAATGTTTATATTAAAATACCTTTTCAATAAAATATTTGTTTAAATTTAAATTTAAATTATCACTTATTTAGGAAAAAATTAAATTATTAGTTAATTGTGTTTCTTCACCCATAAATTTTTCATTAGTGGTAAAAATTGAATTTTAATGATATTTAAAATTACATAGTTTTAAAAAGGATAAATTATTAAAATTATTTTGGGTAAATAAATAAAAATATAGAGATAATCAGAAAAAGAAAAAATGTTTCACCAAATATTTTATATGTGGGTATTTTAGAACATCAAATCTCTCAAAATCCATATCATTACATGTTTTAATTAATTAATAAAATGGATAGCTGCACCACTTCATTAAAATGTAATTTTTATATATTAATGTGATTTTACATTCACCTAAAAACGATTCCACTTATTCACTTTTATGTAACAATTAACCTTCAAATTCATCCCCAAAATATTATATATTATACTCACAATTGATCCTTCTCCAATTATGATAGTATTATATTAACATAATCTTAGCCTATACATCAAATATGTATAATTATTGCTAAAAAATATTAGGTCTCTAACGTGATTGTTATCAACTACGTAGCTTTTCATATTTCTATTTCACATTACAATATAATCTAAAAACATGAATATAATAAATTTATTATAATTTAAAAATTATAAATTTAAACTATTTATTATTAATAAATAATATAATTATCTCCCTCTTCCATTATGAAAAACGAAATCATTGTCTGTGAATAAGTGAAGACTACTATCTCCATGAAATGGCACATTCAATTTTTCATCTCCAACAATCATAGATGGCAATGAAGATATTAATATATTATAAATATTTTTTGTCTAATATATTTGGGATTATTAAATTTAATTTTACAATATACCATCATTACATCCATTACATATGAAATGGGATCATTAATTCTATTAATGGGCATATTATTACAGCTCTAGAAACGAATTTGATTTATCATCACCAGCCAACTAGTTTGTTATAAGAAACTTTTAATGTGGACATAATATATATATATATATATAATTTTAATAATTGTTTAATATATATAATTAAAATATCTACTAACAAGTTTTTATTCATTCAAAGTTATAACCTGCTCTTGTTTTTATCGATTCTACCACACATATGAATAATGTGGTAATATGAATGTAATAGATGATTAATGATTGTTCTGGAAACAATTTTAATAAAAATTTATTAAATTGGTACTAATTATTGGTGATGGTAATATTAATATCTACACATGTTATTAAAATTTATTCTTTATTCATTGTAATAATTTGAAACTAGTTTGTCACTAGTTTTAGCATCATGGGACTTAACTTATACTCTTTTGGAATTCATGTTGAAATTATAAATAATTTGTGAAAATAAATCATATTAAATTAAATAATCTTCAAAATATAAACATGAAACCCTTTAGTTATTATCATCCTCTTATTAAATATGTTTTTATGAAAAAAACAACTGAATGCTCTAACACTCTATATTGAAAATAGACCAAAATTTTGTAAATAAATTGGTAACATACTGTTATAATATAATTAAAAATAAATTAATTTTTTTATATATTTTATTAAGATATTAATGTCCACTAAATTGTATTTACGATAATGACCAATTAAGAAGAAATAAATGTTATTGGTTTTTGTCTCAAATTCCACTGTTTGAGACATGTATGATATTTTGAAAAAAAAAATTATATAGATTATATAATTACTATTTTAGTTTTCATATAATTATTTAACATTTAATCATGGTATTTAAATTTTAATTAAACAATCTCTCAATTAATATGTTTTTATTTCAATGATAATAATGTTGTAAGGGTTATATTTTACATCACATTATTATATAAGACAATTTTATGTTATACACCACATTTAACATTGAATGGTGTATTTACATCTAATTGGATGTATCTTAAACATATATTTTTGTTATTAATATAAGAATATATCCTATATATGTTATCTTTCATTATATTTCATTGAATCAAATTTTATCCAAATTGAAAAGAATTATGGAAACTCAATTTTTAGTCATTCAGTTATGATAATTATCATGGTATAAAAACCATGTAACATTCTAATAATTTATTAAATTATTTTTTATTTCATTTATTCACAATTAGTCCACATTAAATCTTTTTTTAAAATATTTCATGCATTCATGGCTATTTTTCTCATCATAGATATTGATAACTCACGTTTTTTTTTCCTTAGGTTAAATTGTTCTACCACGAACTTCTTTTCTCTTTGCATGGGTTGTCAAACCAAATATTTTATAATATATTAATTTTTTTCCTCTATGTGTAAAAACTTATTTGGTTTAAAATTAATTTTTTTATAAAATTTTTTTAAAAACATTTCTTAAATAAATGTACTTTTGAAATAATAAAAGCGATTTATTTTTCATTGTTATATATTTTAGTTAGTCTCTAAATTCCAGAATGATAAACCATTGGTATTTTCAAGACACAATTATTTAATATTATTTTTATCATAATTATCTTATGATGGTTATATAAATTTATTTGAGATAATTTTATATTTTGTGAATGTTGAAAAAATAATGATTTCTCTAACAAATGTCTATTTTATTACTTTATAATAATAAAATAATGACATTTTTATGAGACCACTTTTTATAATATATATATATATATTTAAAATATATATATTGTCTAAAATTAATATTTTTCTTCATAAAACCCATTTAGATAAAATTTCAATCATAAGAAATACATTATTCTAAAAAAGACTTTTATTATGTATTTTTTTAAAATAATTATCTTCACATATAGAAATTAAATCTAGAAAATTAGATGTAATACATTATAATATTATTTTTATAATAAGTATTTTATTAATTTTCAATTTTTTTTATAAATTCATTATTACTAAGACAAAATTTAGTGACTATGTTATTGGTGAAACTTCCATTTTCAATGAAATCTATTATAAACAATGTATAATTTTTACATACTAATTTTAAATTAAATTATTATAAATAATGATTCAAATGATTCGTTTTATTATATATATACATATATGAATACGTATATTATAAATATTTTAGTTGGAAATAAATTATAAATATTATTAAGAATAATTTATAAAGAAAACACAGTTTTCCAAATAATGTAGATTTTCGATACAATAAGTTGTTTAACATCAATAAATGATCATTTTATTAAGTAAAATTTTATTAAATTAAGATTTAATTATAGACCATAACGTATAATTATTTAATTTTATTAAACATTTAATTAAAAAAATATAAAAATATTTATTTATAAAAGTAAATGATAATTTTGGAAAAAAGTTAAAAGTAAAAAAATGTAAAATATTAAAATGATTAAAAAATTCTAAAAAGTTAATGGATGTGGGGATTATCATTCTTATGTTTTCAGAAACACTATATTTTCCCACTATGGGTACATTTGTCCCATTATTTCAGTCATGATATGTTGAATTCGAATGGTAATGTACATAGGTGACCTTACCTTTAGTTATAAAAGGTCACCACATCCAAACATCAAAGATACACATATTTATTTAATAAATCTATGAAATGATTCCATTATACACTCCTTGTATAATTATCCAATGAAAATAATCTACTAGGTAAAATATTTTACCTTATGACCTTCAATTAAAATATGTATTCTAAAGAAATTTCAAGTCTCAAAATTGAGTATTGCGAAAAACCATGCTCGTAATATAAATATTATTCTTTAAAATTTGTTCCAAAAACCATAATATGGTTACATTATTAAAAATTTTAAGGTTTAATTTCATTATATTGAGGAAAAAATTACAATATATTCCTATTTTTAATCCTTTTATGAAAACAAAATAATTTTTCTTGTGTATATAAGGACTACGGCCTCAATGAAATGATTCTTTACATTTTTCTTCACCGCCTCTCAAGGATGGTTATAAGGACTGATTGGATGAATCAATATGGTTTATATAATAGAATTATTATTTTGAAATTTGATACAATCATATACCACCATGGCTTTTATAAGATGAGACATATACAATCATTATAAACTGTTGCTTCATCCATATTCTCAAAATCATTAATCCTATATAGTAATAGGAATTTATGATTGAGAATACATAATTGGTATAATAAACTAAAAAAATATCTACTTATGTTAACATATACCAGATCATGGTTTTGGGTAAACCCAATTTAACTAATGAAGGATTTTACTCAGAGATGCAAATTCGGGGTTAGCAGTGTGGCCCAAAAATAGAAACAAGGTAGGCCCCTAAATAATGTATAACTAAAACAACATGATTCTCAAGTGATAGGTAGTGGAATTAGGGTCAATAGTAGTTCATTATAGTTCATGTGATAGTGTATTGAGTGGGTAACATTGACCCAACTCCAAAATTTAATTTTATTTCCATTACATGTTTATAGATATGTGTGTGTGTGTGTGTGTGTTTGTTTGTATTTCCCTTTCCTTTTTAGAGTTGTTACTTGTGTACCCAATATTTTATTATAAACATTATATATTACATGTCATATCAATGACTTATATAAGTTTATGAGATATTATTGAAACCTTGAGATATTATGAACATAATATGAACCATTTGTTCTATAGTATAAATACATAATACATAAAAGACAAATATTTGAAAAGACAAAGAAAGATAATTTTGTTTACTGATAAGGGAGTTAGTTCATTAGTGATATATTTTTAATATCTGTTTTATTTATTATGAAACAAAATTAAAATCATTTTACAATGTTATAATATTATTGGAAACAAACTATCAATCCCAACAATGAAACAAAAAATCATACAATGTTCACGTAATAACAATAGTGGCCAGTCATTGGCATGGATTGGAAATAATCCAGCACCACACAATTCAGTAGAAAATAATATTGTTTATGAAGTTACTATAACAAAAAATATCTATACATTTTTCATTCAATATTTCCATGACTATATTTTATTAAATAAATAATTTATATTATAAAACCATTAATTTGAACCAGTATTTAGAGAATATCACCAATAACTATAAATAATTTCTTTGTGCATCATTTACTTATTCACATATTCACTTCATAAAAAAAACACATCTGAAATCCTTTTTTATAAAGAATATGGTAATAAAATAAATTTTTTACTTCTGTATAAAACAACATGTAGTCCTTTTTTCCAATTTATATAAACTATTTTTAATGATGAGTTTCTCCGAAATAGTTTATATCGATAGTTCTATTAACAACTTATGATAATCGAAACAACCTTTTTATAATTTTTTAACATAATCCACGTGACATTGATGTTTATCATGTGACAGAAAACAATTATAGTTCATAAAGTAAATATCCTATTTTAATTATCTTATTCATCTTCTACCACATCCAAAATATACAACGGTTGGAAATTTACACCACAAACATTGGTTAAAAAAAAATTCACTTGTATATTTGTATAGAAAAAAATTCTATAGAACATAAAATATTACAACAAATGTATATAAAACTGCCATCCATACTCTTACATGAACCATTGATATAAAATCATATAAATGAATCTTGATCTTCAATTAAATTTTGATTTCTCCTTAAAAAATCATTATATTAGAAACATCGAATAAAAAATTTCAATCATTTATTAAAAAAATTCTATAATACTCAGTAGTGAATAACAGAACCAAAAAAAACATAACCATTCATTAAATTTACTTAAAATTGGAAAAAAATAAAAACTTCCATCCCTTATATATGATACATTAAAAAAATATCCCATAATCCTTGAATTTTTTATCATTTTGAATAAATTATAATTAACAAAATACCAATAAAAACAAACTTCTAATTGAGATGCCTGATATGATTATCTGCTGAAGAAATTTATTTTCCCTATTGATCTTCCTACCAAAACATAATTCAAAATAGAATAATAGTACAATCATTCCTTAATACATATTTTATGAAATTATTAAATGTATTCTTGTTGAAAAGTTATATATACTATTTCTTTCATTAGTATAACATTGACAAATGACATCGAACATTAGAAGGACATAGTATATTAGATTGAATCTTTTAGTCTAATGGACTCCATACATCTGATAGACTTTTTAAATTTATTAGACATCATATAATTCCAACAATTATAATTTTCTCATTATTTCATTGGAATATTTTCGTATTATTTTTTTACATGTCCATTTGATAAACATTGTACATCAAATTCCTCAGAAGATTCACCTCAAAAATCAGTAAAAAATCATACTCACATTAAATCTTATTGTCTTGTAAATATACCATTTTAAGTGTTTGTCCAATAGGCATTATATTAAAATAATTTCTGATGAACATATATCTCGTGATATTTTCAAATTGAATTTCACTTGAATTAGACATTTTATGAATTGGAAATCAGCCAATTTAATTCTTCATCATCTCCCTTTTTACAATAAAATATTATAATATTCAACATACATCATAATCATTATTCATAAAATACCTAAAATTTATTATTCCATTGTATATTTAATTTTATTGAACCCTTACGGATTTTATGGAAAGAATGAAAATTTATTTATGTAGATTAATTTTAATTGTTTTGTAGTTAAACTAGAAATTCCTTTTATATAGCCCTCTGTTGAATTTTTTTTGATGGGTTATATATAACATCGTAACAAGAAAATTATATGATCGATAATGTTATTACATTTATAAAAAATGATTGGATCCTGAGATCAATATAACACATGATATTGTAAACATTTATAATTGAAAATAATCAAAAGATATTTATTCAAAGAAATTCAATTGATGGAACTTTTAAAACATTGGATGAAAATAAATTGATTTAAAAAATATTCTACTATCCTAATTTAAAAATTGATTGTCCAATGGAATTAGGATGATAACCATTTATCTTAACTTCTCCATGAAATTAAATCTCAATTAAATTAATATTTTTATAAAATAGCATAATGTGATGTGGTGTCTGTTATGACTAAAATTGACAACCATTTCCTGAAAACCATCATTTACAAAAACAAGACCACAGAACATCAAAACCAAATCCATTTATAACATAGGATCCTTCATCAAAAATGGTTCCCATAATTTCCCTATTTTTATTTTCTTTTCATCCATTAAACATAAATAAATAGATTTTTATACTCAATATATTTATTACATATCCAATTATTCTATGCATTTATGAATGAATTCTAATTAGATAATAAGATTTATAGTATTGTAAAACAGTGATTTAAATTAATAATGAATTATGAAACATATTATTCCATATAAAAATTGTAAACCATTTACCTAAAACATTATCTTTTCAAAAAAATCTCCAACATTTAAAAATTGGTTCTTGCATCAAATTCAACATATTATTAAAATATTTGACCCATTATTAAATCACAAACTACCTTTTAAAAATTCTCCCTTAATACATTTTATCTCATTATGTATATACCAAATGATAGATTTATGTTACCAAAATTACCCCACCCTACTCTTTAAAAGCACTATTCAATGATAAAAATAGATATGGGATGGGATAAAACATACATTATACTGGAAGAGAGTGGGGTTATAAACCCATGTTTAAGAAAATGTTATAGATTTCTTCCTTTATAAATGGATTAGTTAATATATCATAATGTTTTTCTATTATAGGAACACTGACTACTTTAATTGCATTCATATACCCATGTTATTTGATGATTTTATATATTTTTTTATCAATTTTATTTTAACAAGATTGTTCCAATTGAATTTTAGTTATGCTTCAAAAAATTGATTTTCACAACACAATATAAGTTATAACATCAAATATACATTAGAAAATTCCCACTCATTTGTCATACAATGATGTTAAATAGAGTATTTATTATTGGGAACATACTCATAATTATCGTAACTGAGTGTTATATAACTTTTCATATTTTTAGGATGACATATATATCATTCACCCAAAAATAAAACAAACCCATATTTTAGTCTTTTATCAACAAAAATTCATGACTATTTGTAATAGATATAACTCAAAAATCAATCACTCCTAATATATCATATTTTATTCCAATGTTAATGTAAAATCAATATTTCAGAATTTTTGTCCCTACCATGATATGATATTATTTTTAGGAACATTGAAAAGTTTCATACAATGTAACACCATATAAGAAATATATAATTCCTTATGTTAGATATAAAAGACATACCTAAATCTTCTTAAACATTTTTTCATCAACTTAATTACCTTCAAATTCTATTAAAAACATATTTTTCGTAGAAATTGATTTGGAATCTTGTTTTTAATCACATATTTTAATATTCTGTAGATGATCTTTTTCATAATCTTCATGATATATGAAAATAAGTTTCTTATTCAGTGAGATCCATATTCATAGAAAATATTTTTTTTCTAGATTAAAAATAATAAATAACTTATTCATCTCCTTTGAAAATATTTCTAATGTTTCAACATCATTCATTCAAAATATAATATTGTCAATTTAAATAATCATAATGTGTGAAACAAAGTGAATTTCATAAATGTAGTATATATTATCAACACTTATCTCTTAATGATTACAATCCTTAAGATAAAATCGTTTTTTTAATACCACATATTAGTAGCGTTAATCAACCCATAAAAGATTATTCAATATATTGAGATAATTATCATCATTCCAATCACATAGCCAAACTTTTCTTCAATCAAAACAACTTTTTCGAGCCCCAAATTGGGAAAATATGACATTTCAAATATCATAAAATATTATAACCATGTTTTTTTATTGAAAAATAAATAAATTATAATGGTATATAATATTTAATCTAGAAAAAAGACTCATTTTAATTAATGACCTAAACTTGAGAGTAACCATTTCAAATAAGTCGTTATTTGTTTCCTATCACATCACCATCTCCATTTATCCTTTTTTGGATTAATAAATTTGTATTAATATGATTTTTTGTAAAATTTCACAAGTATCATTCAGATCAATATGATCATACTCATAATTCATTGTTAAAATCAACTTTATATTACTATAAAATTAATCATCCATGTTGGCTCAATATTTGAATAAAATGTTGTATGTAAAAGAAACATTAATTCTCTTCTGTTTTGAACAAAAACATTTCATCTCTAATGATGTTAGGAAATCCGACTTATTTTAGCATCTTTTGATAACATAAAATTGACCATTCCTCAATAATTGAGGTTGATAATTTAAAATAATTATACCATGAAATGTAAACATTTTCACAATCCCAAATTATTTTTTCATTTTCTTTAAAAATAACCTTTTCATTAAAATATCCCTTAAATATGATCCATTTTAGAAAACAATATTATCTTATTTTTTATGAATTTTTTTATCTGTAGAATCAGTTATATTTCAAGTTTCATTAATAAAAAATATTTATCATTAAACATTATATTCATTTCTAATAAATATACCACAAACTTCTCCCTGATCAAGAAACCAATAATCTCATCGATTGTAATTTATAATTAATAGCCTTACTAATACCCATAAATGAATAAAAAAAAGAGTTTAATTTAAATTTTTTTTGGCAGAAGTAATATCTGTGACTAATCTATGAAAAAATCAATTCTATATAACAAATTACAACAATGATATCCTGCTTCCCAATATAATGATTAGTATTGTGTTTGATCAACATTTTTATTACCTCAGCCCTAAACATCTATTGCTTATTAATGTAACACGACTTTCATAAGGTGATTACATTTTACTAAACCCATGATGAATTCCTTTCTCTTCCCTATAATCTCAAAACACCGTGTTTTATTATTTTCTACAATTATCCATCTCTATCTTCATTACAAAATAGACACAATATTTTCTCCCATTCTCTTAAAAAATTTAATCAATTTTAATTATTATGATTTATATTTTAATATAATAATACATGTAATTGCGTAAAAAAATCAATAAAAAATATAGGTTACTATGTACATTATATTCAATGTTCACCAGGTGGTACACATTTATTATAGTGAATCATATATAAATGATTACTTGAATAAATTTAAAATTTCATATGTACATTGTATACAATCAACCCATTATTTCAAATAGAATTACAGTGATCTATTTTTCAACTCATGTTAGTAATATCATTAATACTAAATGTAATTGTATGCTTTCTCATATGCCAAGAATAAATATTGCCCAATCTCTTATACCATCGATAATTTTATTCTATAATGATAAAATTGAAAATTGATTACTACAAATAGAAAATAGTATTTCATTTCTTTGTTGGACAATCCTATCATCTTTTACATATTTAATACCCTTCACAAAAAAACAATATTTTCAAAAAAACTGTAATCCATCATCTTAGAGTTGTGAAACACATAATATGTTTTTTCAATAATTCAATATACACATACTATATAGATATTATATTTTCTTAAAAAAATAGAATTTGGGAAACAGATTTAATAGTGGATCATAATTTCATAATATAATTTTTTCTTATTTAAAATATTTCACATTTCTCTATAGCTTCATATAGTGTATCATATTTTAGTAGAACCCACTATCCAAAATATATCAATTTTATACTTTCGTATATTTGAGTTATATTTTAAAAACATAATTCCTTACCCTTATGTTTTTTATTCTTCTCACATGGAATTTTTTTTTCAATAAAAAATTGTTGTTTCTGTATCCTAAAATTAAATTATTTCAAATTTGGCCCTGATTGATCACATATTTCAGAAAATGATTTCGATGGGTCGAATCTAATTACCTCATTTTAACTAACATTCTTCATCAATTTATTTTTAGCTTTTTGGATCCCGCATGAAAATTTATTCCTTATTCATTTTGATTCACTATAATGTAGGTTGTTAAACCTAAATATATATAATATTTTCTATAATCCTCTTAATTTCTCATAGTAACCAAATAAATCATATCACCATATATAAATCATTTACTACTAATAGTTGTTTTCCTTATTATTATTACATTTATAACATAATAATTCGGTATTTCATTTCATTCAACTATTTTGGTTACATTATAATACATTATTTGTCCACTTATATATTTTCTCAACTTCAATAGATTCAACAATAGTAGTATATTTTATTTCACACATTTTTACAATTGAAAATTCATGATTTTTTTTCAACTGATTTTAGCTACATGAAATGATTTTTCACATATTTTTCATTCTATGTATCATAATTATTCTTAAAATCATATTATGAAAAATAATGTTTATCAATATTATGACTACAATTCCCAAAAAAATTACCAAATTCAATATTTTTGTTTTATAAATTTGTAACGTCTAGCTCCTAATTAACATGTCTTTATAGAATAATTTTTAACTCTTCATCCATAACCATAAAATTTACATCAATATATATGTTGTGGTATATCTTATAATCAAAATAAAATTACATATTTTTCGTAAATTTTAGATTATTTTTTTTCATTAAGAATGTATTCTTCATTGTTTTATTACGAGATGTTCATTCTCCACCAACTTATTATCCTATTCAATGTAATTCAAACAAATAAATAAGTCACTAATCGATTCATAAAAATTCCTATTAATGTCATCATACATTAATATAAAAATTTCTTACATCACTTTTAATATTATATTTTTTCGATAAATGATGTTCAATAATATTTATAATATATCATTAACCATAATAAATAATTTATGTTAATGAAACTAAATTTTAATGATATTGTAGTGTATAATATTTATATAACTCACACCATTTTCCAAATAATTCTTATAAATTTCTCTATGTGTACATTTATTATTGTGAGGATGAAATACATATATACCAACTTAAAAATCTATATAACTGTGGGGAATTAGAAAAGAAATAATTAAATTATTTTAAATATTTTTTTAAAAAAATTAAAAATATAAATCCCCGTATTATTTAAATAATCATGATCATCCATTTAAAATTATATTTTCTCAAAAAATAGGCAATGAATAGACAGAAGACTCTATTTCCCCGATATTAGTAAAAATTCTTGAATAAATCATTGTGATAACTGAGATGTGGATTGGGTGAATAAATGATCTATTTTTATTTTCTGTATTATTTCTTATAAATGATAAATAATCAATGATTAATATTCCTGAAAAGTTATAGAATCAAAAAAAATCCCCTATTTAATAGAATAATTTAAAACATTCACTAAACAATAAGAGAATCTAGTCATCCATAGGGATTGGAAGTAATAAAATACAACAAAATACACTATAAATAATATTATTTATATCTGGTCAAAACAATATGAGAATATCTATAATCATGTGGTACATTTTTATCAAGACTACATTTCATGTTCTACTCAGACATATAAGTGGAACGACTTATTTTTTAATTAATTTGATAAGACATCAACAATAGTTTTACTTTTTTTTCTCTATACTTAATGTATTTATTAACTTTATATATCCTTTAAAAAACAATAACTCATCAATATTAACATTCTCATAATGTAATAAATTATATTTTTACTTATATATAAACCATTATCTTCCCTTTGTATTCCCATGTTATTTGTCTAAATTTTCATCTATTTAGTTCAACATAAACGTTTTTCCATAAGGTACAACTAGTTACTTATGATATTTGAAAAAAAAATTATTACACTTTGTTCATCAAACTCCACCAGTTATTAATGATTCCCTAGTTAATAAAAAATATTCATCTCATTATTTGTAATCCATTGATCGATATCAAATTCTTTTTATACACCATAAAATATAATCCTTGGGTGGAAATTTTCTACTAAAATATTTTCATAGAAAAGTTCATATTCTATCATTGTACAAATATAAATGTACTTTCCTTTAAAATTTATCATGAGTCGAAATTATACAATATTTTATAATTATATATTCATCAATTATAGAGAAAAATTTCAGAAAGTTTTAGTAGGAATTCATATTTTATTTCCATCATAAATAAAACATGAAATTACTAATTCCCACCTAAATAAATCTCCCAAAACATATAATAACTTCTTGATAATTAGGGATTACATTTGAGAACCATCAATGACATCAACATTCATTAAATTTAATTAATGTATACCTATAATCATGATTTTCATCCCTAAAATTCATAAAATTTAATGAATAGACACTATCTCCACATTCGATATCATTAACATTATTTTATAGAACATTGAACCCAAAAAATATCATAAAATTATATAATTCACAGTATATATTTATCTTTTTAAAAGATAAGTTTTTATGGTAGAACATCATATCAAAAAAGTAGGGCTAATAAAATTCCCTTCTAATTGTTACATTATAATCATTATATAAACATCATAAAAGGGTTATTCATGAGAAATCATCATTCTAATTCCATTCATCGTGAAAAATGAGTATCAGGACTTCTGTTGTCTGATAGAATTCATATATATTATGGAAATTTTATATCTGATGTATTTCTAACATATGATGGATGTTATACAATAATTGAACATCATCTGATTGGATCCTTTGAAATATTTTCTTTTGAAAAAAATAACATCAATTCTTAAATATACACATACCCATTATATAGAAATTTCATGTCATATTTTTCAATAGATTACCTTCGACATCCAGAAAAAATGATATTAAATTTCATATTATTATCTGTTAGAAATATAAACTTCATAGATGGTAGTACGTCCTACCTAGAAAAAAAATTATTTATCATGGACAGTTTTTTAAATATTTTCCCTATTTAATTTCATAATAATTGTAAATTTTATAATTTTTGACTTTATCCTATTACATTTTATAGTATCTCCTTTTGAAATTCAGTATCAATTTTATGATCACAACGTTCAAAACCATTCATCATAATCATTGTCAATCTTCATCTTAAAAACATCTTAGACATCAAATGAACCAGTATATGGTAAATGGAAATGTCAATAATTTATTTACATATAATATTTTGATTATTTTACAATAATAACCTAAAAATATTCTCATCCTTTACCTTATATTATTATCATTGTTTGTTGGGTTCTATAAAACATCATAAAAAACATTTTTTCCATAACATGTTTCTCACACATTTTAAGAAATTTATTGTATCATAAGATAATTATAACTGATTTCGTTGGAAACATTAGGTATTAAAATATCATTAATATATTTTTTATCAAACATTATGTATGCCAGAAATTTTGAAAATTTAAATGATAAAAAGTCATCATAGATACAATATATATTATTCATCGTCAAAAAAATTAATTCAATGGACATGTATTAGAAAAGAAACATCAAATCCAATTGGTTTGATATAATCTCTATAGGATTAATTTTTTTAGACACCATTACATTGTTATGTTATTTATTTAAGACTATATAAGAAATCAATTTCTTGAATATCATATTTTTCAAAACCAGACCAACATAAATTCATCAAATAATCATCATGAAACCTCAATAACATTATCAGACAACTTGTTCTCCTCAATATGATGTCCTAGAACAAGTTTATGGGGGTTATAATAACTGATACATAATCTCATGAATTTTTCACAAGACTACATCATGGGTATGATATCATGATGGATGAACAACAACTTACAACACTAAAATTCAAAAGTGTCATTCTATTTTAAAAGATATGATAAAAATTATTGGTATCTTTAATTAGATTATTATAAATGTGTACAATTTTATTTTTTACCCCGGGGTTATTTGAAAATAATTAGAATTATATTTTTTTTGACGTATTTTAATTTAGATCATCACTAGCTTTATGGAATTGTTTGGACAATGAATATAAAATTTTTCTTTTCTGAAGGGAGGAGACATCTCCTACCTAGTTGAAACCGATTGTAGTGCATTATTTAAATCACTAAATGTTAACCCAATTTATATAATGGTCTAGCTTTTTAATATTATTTTTTCATGACTTCATAATAATACATGGGAGGCATTGTGTCTTAGTAAGGAATATATCAGAGACTGAATGATTTTAAAAAATGAAAAAATCAATATTATTTGAGTTATTATTATTAATTATTGAGTGTATTAAATAATATTTTTCACAAGATACTGTGTAAATACTAAAAAATAATGAATGAAAATTTTCTTCTTAAAGGTTTGATACATGTTTAAGGGGAGAAGGTAGTGAAGATAATGAATTGGATTTTATTATGTTGCATGAATTTATTTTTAAAATTATGCCATATAACATTCATGTCATTTACGAAATTTTGTAACTATATCTTAAGTCAATTTTTGGTCCATTTAAGGTTTAAATTCTATACATAAATTATTGAAATTTATGGAAGTAATAAAAAATTTATTTAAACAATTATAACCCATGAATGATAAACCTATTAATTTGTATGTAATATATCACAAATCAATCACTTTATCAAATTAATGGTATAAATATATGGGGAGGATTAAAATGGTTTTAATTGAGGTCATATATGAGATAATATCAAATCCAATGATTGGGAAAAACAAATAATTTCCTCTGATTTTCCATGTAATTCATGTATCACAAAAATCAATATTTGAAAAATCCTTTGAATCATGTTTGGATGATGTAACTAGTTCTACATTTAGTTCCTCATTGATGGTCATCCATATAAAGCATTACACATGATCAATAATTATCATACAAACTATAGTCTAAATTTGGTATTAATGAATTTATTTCTTTTTATATAAAATAAATTTGCATCTGATCCTTGGATGAATTTTTGAAAAGGTATACGAGAATTCTTATATTATAATGGATCCATAGAAATAAATTTTTAAACACATATTCCCATTATTCTATATATATATATGGGTTCCAGAAATATGAAAACATTTATATGATTTTTTCTAGTTTTTTATTAAAATTATGGTGGGATATATGTTTCTTTTAAAACAATCTATTTTATAAATACCTTAATTGAGAAATTATGAGATATTGAGCATGATGTCACTTGAATGGTCATTTTTGGACAACATGGAAACCCTTGATTTAATACCTCTTATTTTTAACAATATAATACCCCTCATAAACATAGAGTATTAAAATAAAAATTTGTTTTATAATTAATCTATGTGGTATCATACATCCCTTAAGATAAAAAGAGTATAACAGTATGACTTCCTTGAATGAAATAAGATGATATAAAAATATGCTTACATTGACCATTGAATTTTTTTTGTAATGTGTATAATAATGAATACATTATAATACACTCATTAAACATACATAATTATCTTATTTATAACAAAATCTATATGTGGGATTTTTATTCCAATGTGATTAATTCATTTTTCGTCAATTGGTTCAATATGTGTCTACTATGATGATGATGATGCTTTGAGTATTATTTTGGGATCATGTCATGGAATTTTATTTCATCTTTGATAAAGCATATATGTATGTCAATATTATTTTTTAGGTTCATAAAAAGATTATTTTAAATGAATACCAAGGTTACATGATGAATACCATGATTAGAGATTTTCATGTAATATTAGAATTTATTTATTGTGATTGCTGCTGTGGTGTTATTAAATATAATCAAATATAAGTGTTTATAGTTATAGGGACCTAATATAGAACATTTTATATAATTATATAAGTGATTGAGAATGATTGTATATTAAAATAATATCATATGAGTTTTTTTAATTGAATTCTGGATTCACATAACATACTTATTACACAAAATTATATCCCCATACAAAAATTTATGGGACAAATTTATTTTCAGAAAATCTAAATCAATGTTTATGAAAAACTAGAAACCTAGGGGAACATATTTATCTAAATGACACTCTTCCTAAATTTTCATAACCCATCTAGGTGTTTGAGAAAATTTAAGGGAGTGTGGCAATATTGTAAAATGAATATTCATAGTTGATGTGAATTACATAGATGAATTTTGGACACGTAAGGGATTCCCATAAATGATTGATAATTGAGTTAGGTATTATATCATTATATACATGGAGATATTTATACAATTAAAAATTATAGAAAATAGAAGGACTATGTGTTACATATTTATGAGATAATGATCACATAAATCTGGAATGTTTTTTAAAATATTGTTTTTATCAGAATAATATATGTTATGTGAAATACTTCATGGTAAACAATATATGATCCTGTTTAATAGGGGGGATAACTATTTGCTGATGAAAATGATATTGTGACATGCATGCCTAACTATTTGTGAAAGTGGTTTGTGGTGGGGGTGTTAACTAGTTAATTAGAATCGATATAGATGGTGTTTCTAACAAATGAGCTAAACTAATTGGTGGTTTTAGGATATAACTAGTTAAACCCTTATAATTTTATTTGTTTTTGGATAACTAGTTATTACCTAGAAAATTTAATTGACTGATATAATTATAAAATTTAATCTAGGTTGGGTTGTCTAACAATGATTTGAAGGATATTTTTTTAATCATCATGTTAAAATATGTGTTCATTCATTTTTATTCCAAAATATGTGATTTTGTGAGATACTATTGATTATATTGAGAACTCAAACAATTATATGTGAATTAAATATCTGGTAGTATAATTTCAAACAAGTGAACACTAAAATTAACAGCTCCCCTATTAATTGGACATTTTTAATCTTAAGACCACCACTATGAATGTTGTATATCATAATTTTATTTATATTAATATACGTAAATTTTTTATTTGTAATATTAAGATAAATGTATGATTATTTCTGTGAAATGGCCACCATGTATATAGAGGAAATATCATGTACCTAATACATGACATGGGATATATTAATATCCCATTTTGGTGTCCCCCTTGATATATCAAACATAATTTCCCCCTTTGAAATTACATTATAACCTTTCATAACATATTTTTTATATTGAATTACAAAATCAACCTTCCTAAGCACACCGTTTTGTAAAATTCCATAATATACTTGTGATGTAACTGGCCGTTTTTGATATTCCTCTTATAACACTTCCAAAAATCCATCTTTTTTTGTATTAGTTGTCCCAAATTTTTCAAACATAGAAAATTATATTAGAAAAATAATTTCCATCAATATTTTATATTCATTTTATTTATAGTTTCATAGATTCATTAAATTAAGAAATGTTTATATGAACGATTAGTGAAAAAACTACATTTATAAACTTATTAGGTAATATATGTCTATATTTTTTCCTGTATATATATATTGATGTATGTAACTCTCCCATAGCGGGGGTGTATAATTAAACTATTATTATATTTAGTAAACCGCTCATACAATGTAAACTCGTAATTTCTAGGTACATGTCCTCTATATTCATTAGTTACACCATAAAATGGTGTGACTTCCAATGGTTAATGGGTTCACTATTACTTATTCTATATTGGAATATTTGGGATCATACATTTTCTTTATTGTTCAAATGAATTTGTTTCTAATATTATTTTGGTGTGAATTTGTAATTTGTTGACTTATTAAATTCTTTGTGTTATAATATTTACATATGTTGATTTATTTTATTATGATAAGATTTTATCATTGTATTCATTTTATATTTTTGGGAAAATTTTAGATATTTATATAGTCCCCTTCAAAGGCGTTGTGGAAACAATTGTTTCTTATTTTCAAAGGATAAATTGTTTGGACATCAAATTATAGGACATGGATATTATGATGTAGGTTAATTATTGGTGATTATATTGTTTGATTCTTTAAATCCTCATGTAAATGATTTCATTGTCTACAAAATTATTTTTCCCTTATTCGGTTCTGGTTGATTTCTTGGGATATTGTTTTCTATAAGATTCTCAAATTATATCATTCAATAGTATTTTATTGTATGGATATTTTATATTGTAAAATTATTATTGTATTTTGGTTTTATTATTTTTAAATAAGGGATTTCATAGTTATATTACAAAAATGTGTGGTATATAGATATTTATAGGATTATAGGATAACATATACCATTCATATTATATCCCCTTTTGGTTCTTATTGTCAATCATCAGTGTATCTGATGTAACATTGGGATTCAAAACTCTACAAACTTCTAGTCTATGTGGTTCCCTAGTGGGTTAGGTGGTGCTATTTGGGTGGTAGAATGTTTTTTGTTATAATATCCATTTCATGATTACATCATATTCCATAAACAGAGAATAATTTTCTCAAAAAAGCAATTTTTTGGACAATAAATATATAATGTATGATTGATATCTATTGTGACATCTATGTAAGGTTTTTCAACAATGAGGTCCTTGTATAGTGTGGTTTAGTGAGAATTTTTATGTGTTTAATCGTACTATTAAGTCCATATAATATTTATGTTAATATCAATCTACAATAAAAACAATTATTGATTAATGGAATCAAATAAAATAAGGGACTAAAATATATATTGAATTTATAATTAATTTTAATTCACATTTATGCCTCATTGTCTAGTCAAATTGATTAGATGAAACAATCTTCTAAAATTATATACCACTAGTTGTAATGCTAAATGTTTCTCTAAAATGTAGTGAAAATCACATAGTTTATGGAATCCTACAACATGAACATATTAATAATGAATTTTAATTATATATATATATATATAAACCATTAATAATTATCATATGTACTCGATTGTTTTAGGATTATTACCAAAATAATACAACAATTTATATTCTATTGAAATGATTATTGTTAATAATTTCTATAATAATTATTTATCAACATAAATAAACATGAATTGGACTATAGATATTTTAATGCCGAAATTATTTTACTCATTATCCCTCTCCCTTTAATCGACATACCACACATGTTTCCAATTTGTTCCATAACATGTGAAGGATTTAACCATGGGAATGATTTATAGAAATGATAATAAAATTTATAGTGAGGAAACTTTTAAAATAATATATTCTAAATTTAATTAGAGAGGAAAACATTGATAAAAAATGACCTAGATGTATTGAGATAGTAATGAAACTTTTATGAAAACAATAAAATGATAATAATATATTAGTATTTTGAACTCACCATAGTTAAAGATGAGTATTATATTTCTATTAAAAACTATCATGGAGTGACCAAAGTCATTTTTTATGATTCACAAGGGGCCATATAAATATATAAAAATTTATTTCTTTCTTTAAGTATATCACAAAATCTATTGTATCTTTATAGAATTATTGGTTCATTCATTATTTTGATTAATAAATTAAATCAATGAATGAAAAAATGAGATCCCTCTGTATCAAATAGGGTTTCATTATCCCCATTCATTAATAATATATGTTTTTATGAGGAAGTAATTTTTTCAATCATGGACACCAATAGCAGTATAGAATTAATCTTGTGTATTTACTTATCCTTATCGGTTTCTTTAGTCAAATAAAACAATATTTCTAGATCATTTATTGCATTATGCATTAATAAGAATCATAATAGAACACCATTATTCGTAGTAAATCCCACAATTGCTTCTCAAGAAGCTATGTAAAATATCATACATTCCCTTAGAGGCCCAACATTATATTAATCGTCCTAAAATAATTTTACATTCATTTTATTTTGTTGAATCCTCTGACATTATTTCATTATATATTTATACTTGTATGAATCATAACATCCCAAAAAAATTGTATAAATGGGTTCCCCATACGAGGTATATATATGTTGAAAATTTGGTATCCATAGTATGAATGAAGTGTTTTTATAATGTCACATAATCATCATATATTCCACACCACATTGTTTCTAATGAAATATTTTACCTCATACTTATAAAAATTATAATATTAATTTCCATACATAATTTTGTATCAAAATATATATTAAATTTTTCTGAAATGAACCTGATGATCTTTGAAACTATCCTAAAAAACATTTAAATGAACCTTATCTTGTTTGTAGAGCGTATCCAATCTTCATCTTATAAGGAAAATTTATAAGCAAAGTAATGAAGTGAAAGTCAATTTCAGTTTCAAATAGTTTTCTAAGGAAATAAAATTATTCATGACATAAGGATCTATGTAATGACACATTTCGTTAAATATTTATTCTCTCTAAATCTATCTTCATAGTACTCAAACTATGAAATCACATGACATTGAACAATATTTTTCATCATTTCCCAAAACACCTCATGTCCATAGTAATTATTCTGACCATCAATCCATTAGTTATTCATCCTAGAAACACTAAATATTTAAAAAACATATTATTAGAATTTATAAATATTAAATTATTATTTAATTGAGACAAATTACACTATAAACAAATATATAAACAAGTATTTAAAATGAATATAATCATGAAAAATATAATGACCTTAATGGGGATGTAAGTAGAAACAATCCAAAAATGATGTTAATAAATTTCAAAAAATCATATATCTAAATCATATTATCATACTTTATCATTAAAATTTCACTATAACTCCTCACTCCTATAATCATCATCTCTTATCTTTTCCTTAAACATTCATATCTGTATTTTGATCTATATTTAAAAAAATCATTCACCACTAATGATAAATATTAACTAATTATATTTTTTATATCAATTACAATCTTTTTATACATAACCCTATGAAAATTCTCAATCTCCACCTTAAAAAAATAAAACAAAACAAACCATGATAATTTTTTCATTTTGAATCAATTGACTATGAGGTTTAAGGTGGTTGGATAATGACATAAAAATTGAATTTTATCCTACTAAGGAAGGGTTAAACTATTTATATAACATTTCATAATGTTATAAATAGACACATATAGACACCGAAAAAGGTCCGTAACCCCTGGAGGAAGTTTTGAACTGACGAAGTGTAGTCATATTCGGACTCAGAGGCCCAGTCTGGAGGACCTAGGAGTGGTGCACAAAATTAAAGAGGAATTGCGCAAAATAATGATGTTTGCGCGAAGGACCACCGGGTTTCGTGAAAAAGAACCATCGAGGTGCGCAAATTTGCACTCCCGGTTCCGCGCAGAGAGGCTTTGTTCGCCGACTGGTCCTGGTGCGGAAGATTTAACATTCCATCTGGATTCTGCACCGGTGAATGCCTATAAATAGATGGAGACCACAACCGTTTCGAGGTTGAGAAATTCGGACCAGCTCCCATACGGGCAATTCAGACTCCTGCGCGAGCAATATGACTTCCAGGTGATTCTCCTTTGGACGCAACCTTGCCCTGGGGATCATCATTGTGCGCAACCCCACTAGCTTATGTGAATTTTCCAACTCCTCTGGGTTCTTCATTTGAGTGCAATCCTTGACCCTTGCGTGCAATCCCCTACAATTGCACGCAATCCCTTCCAAATTGCATGCAATCCCTCTGTTAGGTTTCGTCATATCTTAGGGATCGTCCATTACCCCCGCGTTCAATCCAAGCCCTTTGCGTGCAATACCCAATCCGCACGCTATCCTTCTGCCCCAATTGCGCTCCATCGTGGTGTTTTGCACGCAAAAATTCTCTTTGCACAGAAAAACCAGTACCCCTCACATTGACACCCCTTGGGTCCTCTCTGCGTCGGTGCCCGATGTCTTCCACGACTGGCATGTACTCCATGCATTGCTTTCCCGTACGGCCTTCCAGGCTCATATGAAGTAACATCAAGGTCCCTTTGGATGGGTTTCCCGTTGTGTTGCTTTGCCTCATTCTTTTTCGCATAGGCACGCTAACGACAATTGCTTCTCCGCATAGCCACGATAACGTAGACCCTCGATGGTTCTCCCTACGGCCCCCTTAACTACGGCCTTGCCGATTCCTTCCTGCCACATGGGGTAGAGGGAATTGGGGATGTAAGCCCTAGGGGTGTGGAGCAAACCCATCTCGTCCGAGCTGCAAAACGTTAATCTGCCATGCACCTCGTCCTCAACACATGACGTTAAACTGTGGTCCGACCCCGTGCCTCGCATGCATGGTCCCCCAGTCTCAGACATTATTTGCGCCTCTAGTCTCCATGGAAATTGAATCTTCATCACATGGAATGAGATCCTCCTTTTGGAGTGGAGTTTTTTCACAGGGGAAGGGTTGCCTCAGAGTGTAAGCCCCTAGCCACTCTTACGAAAGGTTTGACCGATGCACCTCCGTACTTTCCCACTGACAAGGCTCATGGAGTCCCATTCCCACTGTGCATTGTCACAACATGGGTCTCAATCCTGGAGTAAGCCCCGACACTTAGGGTTGCTGACCACGCATAAGCCCCTCTTTCCTCTTTGGGCCACTCAACGTGTAAGCCCCTCTCCGCTTCTCACGGACGCACCCTTCACGACATGATCAACGAGTCCCTGCTTCCTCTTGTTTCTCACACCGAGCATGACTCGCGTGGGCTTAGAGTGAGCATCGACCATGACATCCTCTAATGGGCCGACTCAGAGCGTAACCCCATCTCAACGAACTACGGGGACATTGATCCGTGCTAACACATGATAGATAGGAAGCCTCCACGAGGTTAAAGCCCACCACTCGTTCGTCCCGACCTCATTTTCATGTCGGTTCGACAACCCCATGGGCCGCATTATAGTGTAAGCCCCATGCCCTCGTCCCACATGATGTTAAATTGTAAGCCCTCGTACCACATGATATTAAACTATATGCTCTTCCTGCATGATGTTAAACTGTTTTCTCGTCCTGCATGACGTTAAACTGTATGCTCTGAACTACGTGGACTTTGATCCATGCTAATGCAAGGTACGTAGGAAGCCTCCATGAGGTTCAATCCCATCACTCCATTTTTCCGACCCCTCCGCATTGGTTCACCAGGACCATTATGGGCCGCCTTAGAGTGTAAGCCCCATATTCCCCACCATCATGGGCTATCTCAGAGCGTAAGCCCCATGTCCAACACCCACGTCTCATCCTGACCTATCCCTCGAGGCCACGTGCCTCGGGAAGCTCATGCCCAAGCACAAAGGTCTTACTCCCTCCAGGCTCCAATACATGTGTGCATTCTCATGGTCCGCCTCTTCAGGTGTCCCACCATTTCACTGAACTACGTGGACTTTGATCCATGCTTATTCATGGTACACATGAAGCCTTCATGAGGTCCATGATTGTCACTCCATTACTCATCTTGATTCCCACCCGGGCCACCACATCCCGGTGGGATCATGCCGCCTTATTCCACTCCACAGTATCTTGGAAGTCGCACATGTGCTGACCCCAATATCGGAGTTCCCTTTAGGGGGTTCTTTCATTTGATCCAATCTCAGTGTTCTGATCAGTCTGATCCATCTCTGTAAGACATTAAAATCACGTCATACCCCGTGTTAAACATGGGAAGTTGAGGAAAACCTAAGATGACACATAGTTACCTACATTTGATGTGGGATTCCTCAGGCTTCCGTGCCCTCGAGAAGCCCTACAATAAGGGACAGAAGACAGACATGCCAAAAACACACCAGCGTGACCATTCTCCTCATCGAAGGTTGCTGCCCCGACAAGACCCCTTGGAGCGTCTTGACGGAAGCAGCGTAATTAACTGGCCTCCATGTAGATATGGCACCAGGAACAAATATCATGAATACGAGTTAGATCAATGAGGGTGACCTAGACTAGGTGACGAGCTCCGAGGAGGAATCCATGGAAGGAAGAAACGACATCCCATTATCCTGGTTTCGATCAAATAGAAGGCGTCCCTGAATAAGGAACGAATGCAGCCCTCCTTTGGAAAGTGGGAGTGCGGGGCAACAAGCCGCGCGTCCTACCCTGCACAACAGATGTGTGTACGCTTCCCGAAGAAAGATTTGAAAATAGAAAATGGTGAACTCGACGTGAATCTCTTCTCCTCAATACGGAGATAGGTAGTGTTCGGGGTGTTGGAAGAATAGCATGTCACCTGGTCCGGGCACCTGGCACTGGGATGTGAAACCCACCAGGGGTTGAGGTAGACTGGACGTTGAGCACTCCATTCTATGAATTCTTCATTGTGGATCCCTCTTACCGACCACATAAGATGGAATGACACTGGGATATTGTTAGTCTATTTCTTTTTCTATTAGCGCCAATGGGTTCATCTCCCTGCTTCCAGGAATTAGATCGTTGCATCTGGAGCTCGATCGCCACCTGCCCACCGGTGCAGGGGCAGGTGTAGTACTGACATGGCCACCCCACGCAGTCCCACCTATTCCATGGCAGCTTCAACTCTGACCGTCGTAACTTCTGGGTGCTCACGCCCCATGTCCTTGTCAAAAATCATCCAACGAAGGGTGATCAACGAACTAGTTCATTGGTACGAGGAGGATGGGATCATCCCCACCAGGGGCATGGCCCATTTGGATCTATAGGTAGTTGCGCCTCACCAACATCATCACCCCCGAGGGCCACGCAACGAGCCGATGCTCCCCACTCCGACGTTCAACCGTTTCATGAGTTTGTCCCTGGAACTCCTTGACACCGCCCTCCACTATGCCAATGAGGTGGGGGATTTCCAGGTTTGACCGATTGGAGACTCGTCCAAGGGTTCTGTGGAAAGGGACCCCGGAAGGCTGAGTCAACACTGCCGCCCAACTCCCCGGGCCAAGGAGCAGGCAATCTATGTGCCTGCACCACCAGATACTTCCCACCTGACCCAATGCCAGCGTCGGGCATGAGAGGAAGAGAATTCCCGCCCTGAGGCACCAACATCAGTGACCACTGTGGCCAGAGCCACTGCTAACCCCTTTTGTCAGACCCCCGCACACATTGAGTAGGGGTAGTTATATGACCGACCCAGATCGAGGCCCCGACCACCCCCAGGCAGGTTGGGTCGACTCTCCCGGTCACTGGCGCAAGCAATGGCCACCGCGGGCCAATCCATGGTATTGCCATCCACAATGAAGGTCTCCTCCGTGCCACTGATCTGGAAAGAAGAAGGCTTCTCCGTGACAGCTATGCTCTAAATTTGGCTCTTTCCATCTCCCACTACACGGGGTATGGGGTCACATCCCCTATCTCTATCCGCGAGTATGGAGTCGTTGCATATCTGGACACTCTCCCACATGGAGGTCCTCCCCATGTCCTTTTCGACATCTTTCTCGGTGCTCCTCGCACCCCGGCCTCCAGTCCTCTCGGCCAAAACATTATTGTAGAAAGAGGACCCCATTATGGAGATCAGCATTGCCATGAAGAGCCACCCAGAGGCAGGAAGGTGGGACATCATCGCCGTAAGAGATATGTTAGGGATGTCAGTACGGAAATCAAACCAGTCCATTTCTCGGATTATGAGGTGGAGTACGGCTCGACGAAGAAGCCTTCCTCCAGGTATTATAAGTCAAAGGAAGGGATGGGGAGATGCCACGCCAGCCTCATACTCCCTGAATAAGAGATCTGTATGATCCTCGCTTCCCTCCGGAGGTATATCCAGGTGGACGAGGACCTGGCGTACCCCCAGGTATCAAGCTTTCAGTTACCACTGGCCTCTCCGGAAGCACCTTCCACCAAGGTCAGAGAGGGGGGAGAACTTTTCAGGGGACCGAAGGAAGATTCATAACATGACACTCCCTTGGCAAGCACCGACACTATGAAAGGAGGCCCGTTTGCCAGCCCATCCTATCGTGACGTGGCAGTCGGGACAATGCAACCATTGTAGGATGACTTAGGATTCGGCGACAAATCGGTCTGCTCACCATGTTCTCTGCCGTCCAGCCCACCGGCCCAGTTGCATGCCTTGTCACCACTTCCAGATCCCCAGCCATTATCGGTTGATGAGCAGGGGTAGCAAGGGCAGGATCCCAAACCAGATTTGTGGAGCTTCTGGACTGTCCTCACGGTAGGCCACTTCCCCGAGAGGTTTTGGCTGATCGCAGGATCATATTTTGATATACCATAATCGCTCACCCCAGGAGAGATTTAATATTTCTTCCAGACTCTCCGGGTGACTCACTCCCATCTTCGCCATCAGAATGTGCCTTATCCTGGGAGTCAGGTGCATCTTTAGGATATCAGTGAGAAATGTCGTCGGGTCGACCTGGTCGCGCTCCCCGCGGTTCGGCACCCCGAATCACTTGGCCACCACAGGGCCCTCCAACAACAATGTGTCCAGATTTTTCAAGTACTTATCAATTTTATATAGGAGGCCACCCCCCAAGCGCACGTCTGTGGATGGGGGTAGTACGCTACCCATTTTTTCCGTGTGATTCACCGACAGCCCGACTCACTGGGCGGCCCTAAGGGAATGCTACCATGGGTAGTGAAGGTCAACATGGATGACCTTTAGGGTGAGGAAAATAGTGTGGAACATCTCAATAGAGACTTACCCCCTGAGTAAAGGCCGTTACCAGACCACTCCGGGAGGATTACTCGCCAGTAGAGGAACCTCATGGGCCTCCCCACGCCCACTGAGGCATTAACACTAAGACGAAACATCAGAAAGGGTAAAGAGCACGTCGGGGATGTCAAGCTTGATAACACACCTTCCTCGGTATATAAGGTAGAGGAAGATCCTGAGAAGGTCACGCTATGGAAAATGTTTTCTGAGCAGAAGTGGCTGTTTGATTAGCTCTTGGTCGAACGCATTGCAGAGCAGCAGCCTGACTACAGTGATCCTAGGTCAGGACAGCAGGGGCAGGATAAAACTACCCCTTAATGAGATTCTCCCAGGAACTGTGATCATGCCTCATTCACCGAAAGAGGAGAGGCCGGAGCCCATTGAAATAGGTTGTGATACATTTCACCGAACCCTCCTGAGTGGCATGATCACCCAAGGGACCTCGCTCGGTTCCCTCCCACTGCCCCGAGAGTCACTCTGCCAACCACCCCACGAGCTTCTGAGCTTGACTACAATATTGAAGAGCCTGACAATGCTCTTGTGGTTATGGATCCCCGTCAGGACAAGAACCCACGTCCGGACGATCTAATGGAAGCACTCATCGCCCACTTAGAGGCCCTGGAAACTCGGCAGGTGGAAATCCCACTAGACAGTAAACCATACCCATCATCGGTGGATGATATGACGGCCCCTCTGGGATTTTGGAACCCCACATTCGCTAATTTTAATAGGACTCATGGCCCGCCACAACACGTGTCCCACTTCAACTTGAGGTGCATGACTATGTTAGGGACTCCAGCATAGCAGGAGGCCGCCAAGCTCCGTTGCTTCGTTCAGACACTGGAAGGACCAGCATTAGTCTGGTATAGCCAGATCCCTGTTGAATCTATGAGTAGATGGGAGGTCCTTCGTAGGAAATTCATCTACCAATTCAGTTCGACAACCCAGAAGATGAACATCGCAGACCTCTTCAGGTGAAAATTGAGGCCCGATGAGCGAGTCGCGAACTTCGTCACCCAGTAGATGGGGCTCAAATACTACCTTGACATGCCAATAACTGATGAGTTATTACTGAAAATGTGCATACGGAATGTCAAAGAAGAGCTGGTTCCTTCTCTGATCACTCAGAATTACCTCGGAGGGTTATGGGACTTCTCAGAAAAAGCTCAGCACCTTGAAGAAGCCCTGCAACAGGCCAGCCAGGCACGCCCGCGGCCTCCCCTGATCCCTGCATGGAGAGATGCTAGAGTCGAGCCTGCTGTTGTGGCCCAGATAGAGGCCCCTAGGCAGCTAGAGTTGCTACCAATGAAGCTAGCTCTGCATCCCCATAGGGGTCACCCCCGCGAGCGCAGCCTCCAGCCCAGCAACGACCACCTCAAAATCGGCAGGGGCCTCCATGTAATGCACCGCCACCACCTAGGCAATACAATCAGGTTCCGCCTCCTCGGAATGCTCCTCCGGTCCCTCGTCAAGGACAACCCCCTAGAGCCACCTTTCCAGACAGAAGGTATCAGACCTACTCATTTGACAAGGCTCAAGTCCCCTGTTATTTCTATAGTGCCTTAGAGCAGAGAATCGTGTGGCTGCATGAGAGCCAGAAGCTAATAGAGGTGCATCTCACTGATCACCCCCACTACTTCCCTTATCACCGGACCCTGGGGCACACTATCCAGCGATGCTATGTGTTCAAGGACTGGCTCCAAGACCAGATTGACCAAAACATAGTCTGGTTGGGCCCAGCCCCGGCAAAAGTGGCAGGTCTGTTTGTGAGATCAGATGGCAATAATGGCGACGAGGATTAGTGACAGTAGGTTTCTGACCATGGGTCCCAAAATTATAGTGACTGGATGAACCGTAAGACAGTCTCCTGTTCCCATGGCATCATCTGTGCCCGCCTGAATCCACCAGAGCCCCCAGAATCTAAGGGCGCTACTTCGGAATCATCGTCACAGCCTACCTCTTGCCAGAAGAGCAAGCAGTGACGCAAGAAGAAAGAACGTGTCATGCCAATGCTGTCGTTATCCCTCACTCTTGGCGATTTTATACCCCCAGAAATGGGGATCCCCCCGTGACTCCATCCGGTAGTGGTTGACTCCTCAAGCGAAAGTTCTAGGGGTACGCTTGGGTTAACATCGTAGAGTTGGTAAATCCCTTTTTGACTCCCGACGGTGAAGAACGCCAGATAGACCTTCCCAATGTCCCCAACCGCCACCAACGTCGGCGGAGCTGCAACTACATGAATCATCGGCGCACGAAAGTTGGAACTTCTAGAAAGGCCATGCACACCGCTGAAACTAGGAAGCAAGCCCAATACAGAGCTCCTCACACGCAGACCCTTCATCCGGTGTCAAAAAGTTCACCTCCACCACCATTTGTATTTCTGGATCTGGCAGAAAAACCTAGGTCGTGCCACGACCAGCTCTGCCCTGCTACCAGCTGACCCCGGCTCTTCGGTCCTAATCCAACAAACACTCTCCAGACCTCGACCAGTGAACAATGGGACGTGCCTAGTACCAGTCAGTCACCGGTCCAGCCGGTGGATCCCGTCATGCCGCCAATCGAAGAGCTGCCTCCTATATGAAGAAGCTCACGTATGGTCCGAAAGTATGATGTCTTGAATAACCTCACCAGCATTCTGGAAAGGCTTTCTATGCATGAGGCTCTTTTCCTATCGTCTGAAATGCGTGCGCACTCGCCGAGGCCCTAAGGAGCCCCCTCCAGTTTGATACGGAGGTAGCGGCTACAGACGCCTTCCACTCCGAGGTGATTGAGAACATTGAATTCTAGGAGGTTATCTCATTCTCCGACGAAGATGAAGACCCTCACATACATGGGCACATTATCAAACTGTACATCACCATCCAATTCAATGGCGTGAAAGTCTGACGCTGTCTTGTTGACACGGGTTCTGAGATTAACCTAATCCTAACACGGACCCAGTGAAAGTTTGGGTTTTCTGAGGATGATTTAACTCCCTCCGATATCAGGATCCAGCGGTATGATAGGACATAGAAAACTCCAGTCGGCACGATTTTCTTGTAGTCCCATTTCGACAGCCTAATTTCCATCACTGAATTCATGGTTGTCTATCAGGACACTGCATACAACGGGTTTATGGGAAGGCCGTGGCTCCACCTTCACGCAGCGGTCCCCTCATCGTATCACCAATGCCTCAAATAATCCTTTAATGGTCGAGTAGACGTGCTCTATGTAGATTCGTCTCCTTTTGCCTCTTGCAAAACCCATTATCTGGATGCCGAGTATTACAAGAGAAAGGATTACCAGATCCTGGCAGGTGAGTTCGAGCCCTCCACCATAACGTGTGATCCCGGGGAAGGTTTGGATGACACTTATGTCTTACCAATCCCTCGGTTGGAGGCCACAAACCCCAACAGGGGGCAATGCTTTTTTTCAGGTACCAGAGGAAAACATATTTCCGGGTCCATGGGACGGCGGAAAATCACCTCATACACCAACACCAACCAAGATCCAGTGATTCCCTAACCTTCTAACCTTGTACGATATCAAGACGTCATGTTCATGGAAATGGCGGTAAATCATACATGTCTATTTCACCAGGCCGGAATCGACCGAATCATGTCGACGCGCCGCTACTGCTTTGATGTCGTCAAGTGTGGTCCCCTAGGCTGAAGACTAGATGGGATTGAATAAACCTTCTTTTTTCGCCATGGAATCTGTGGTACATGAATCTCCTGACATATTGACCACTGCCGCCCAAGCAGGCACCAGTTTCCCTTCAGGGCCTGACTTCCCCGAAATGACTCCCCTCGTGGATGATCCCTCCACAAGTGGAGAGGAGGACATGGAAGATGCACCCCAGTATTTGTGGAGGGCATCTCCACCACAGTCTAAGAGTTGGTACAAGTGAACCTCGTCATCTTGGCGGGTCCAAGACACACATTGTTCAGCGCCGCCATGCCCCCCGAGGAACGCAACAGTCTGTAGACTTCCTTAGATAGCACCGAGATGTGTTTTCATGGAGTAATGAAGTGATACCAGGATAAGATCCTCATGTATCCATCCATGGCCTTGGCCTTCCCGCGAACCATCGCAGGTTCAAACAGCCTCCCAAAAAGATGAACCCCTCTCACGGTTCCCTAGTTCAGGCCAAAGTTGATAAGCTCATCAAAGACAACATCGTTAAAAAATTTTAGTACCTCAGGTGGCTAGCCAACATTGTGCCAGTCAGGAAGAAGAACAGGCATATCAGGGTATGTATCGACTTTCGCGATATCAATCGCCACTGTCCGAATGATGATTTTCCCCTTCCAATGACAGATTTGTTGATCGATGCCACGTCTAGGTTCCAATCCCTATCCTTCATGGATGGGTATTCTGGGTACAACCAGATCCAGATGGCCCCCGAGGATGATGAGTTCACTACCTTCAGGGCCGGCCAAGGTACATTTTGTTTCCAGGTTATGCTCTTTGGCCTGAAGAATGCATGTGCCACCTATCAACGGTCCTTGCAATGCATATTCAAGCCAATCCTCAGGACACTAGTGGAATTCTATGTGGACGACTAGTTGGTTAAATCTCACCACTGCCAGGACCATCTCAAGGACCTTGAGAAAGTGATCAGATTATTCCGCTCTCGTCACCTGAAGATGAACCCGCTAAAATGTGCCTTCGGGGTCACCTTCAGGAAATTTTTTGGTTTTGTTGTTAGATACCTAGGCATCATGATCGACCCTGAGAAGATCAATTCCACCCGCCAAATGTGTTCCTCTATTAACATTTGGTAGCTACGAGGTCTCCAATGCAACTTATCCTATTTATGCTGATTCATTACGAATCTAGCTAGAAAGTGTATGACCTTTTCCCAGCTCATGAAGAAAGTCGCCACCTAAGAGTGGGATGATCATTGTCAGACCGCCTTTGAGGAAATCAAGCAGTTTCTACTCCAACCTCTGGTCAAGATGCCGCCCGTATCCAGAAAGTTGTTGGTCCTTTATGTGACCACCCTGGAATGGTCCCTCGGTGCGCTTCTCACCCATAAGAACAATGAGGGAACATAGAATAGCTTCTACTAACTCAGATGCATGCTTCTCGATATGTAAGTTAGATATTCTCCCATCGAGAAGATCTGCGAGGCACTCATATTTTTCATGCAGAAATTGCGTCACTACTTGCAGCACCATGAGGTACAGCTGGTCTCTCGGGTAGACCCATTGAGATACATCCTGAATCGACTTATTTTTACCGGTCTACTGGTTCCCTGGGCGGTGATACTCCAGCAGTTCGAAATCAGGTTCATATCTCAGAAAGCAATCAATGGACATGCACTGGCAAACTTCTTATCTACCCACCCAACCTCCACGGATCAGCCAATAGATCTAGGATTTCCTGATGAGGTAATCCTCTCAGTGGATCGTGCCATCCTATGCTGATGGATTCAGTTTGATGGTGCCTCTTGGAGCCCCACTGGTTGAAGGATCAACAATCCTAGGCTCAATAGAGTGGGCCTAGGTGTCATCTTCATCACCTTAGAGCAAGATGTTCTGTCGTATTCATTCCCGTGGTAAGAAGGCTGCACCAAAAATGAGGCAGAATATTATGACCTCATCACTAGCCTCAAATTGGCTCTCGAAATTGACGTGCCCCATCTACATGTCAAAGGGTAATCTGAGCTAGTCATCATACAGGTCAATGGTGAATATGTTGTCAGAAATCCATAACTTGTGCCATTGCTGGAGTGCACCCTCCGTCTAATAGATATGTTCCCTTCTCGGCCAGAGGTTGTTCATTTTCCCCGGTCGCAGAACAGTCAAGCTGATGCTTTTTCCATCCTGGCTGCATCACTTGTGGAGCCCGAATAGAACAACCTGATTATCCATGTAGCACACCTGAGAGTAATTGCTCCCGTTATCCCAAAGGATGAGCGTGTACCGCGAGTGAACCATCTCACCGTTGGTGGCCCTATGTTAGGATCCCCGGGGACTTCAGATGCGGTAATCAAAATTGTTCTTGACTAGAGTACGCCCTTGGTTGAATATCTCCAGCACGACAATCTTCCGCCAGACTAAGCTGAGCACGAGTGAATCTGACTCCGCGCACTGTAGTTTACCCTTCAGAGTAGTCCCAGCCTTGAGCAGGTCCTTTACAAACACGGATTTGATGGTGTTCTCATCTGTTTCCTTCAAGGAGCTTATATCCATCAGGTCACGCAAAAAGGGTATACTGGTTCCTGTGGCGCCCATCAGTCCTGGTCGAATTTTTATCCTCAGATTCGAAGGCTAGGGTACTTCTGGACATCCATGATTTATGACATCATCATGTTTTCCATTAGGTGTCATGTGTACAATGTTCACGCTAACATTGTGCATCGGCCACCAGAGCCACTCCATACTACCATGTATTCTTGGATCATTGTAGTCTGGGGGTTGGATTTTGTAGGTCCTTACCCGCCGGCGACGACCCGCCACTGCCAGTTCATTCTAACCGCTATGAATTTTTTTTCCAAGTGGGCAGAGGCAATTTCACTCAAGGAAGTCAAATATTGTTCTATCGCTGACTTCATGAACTCCAACATCATATATCGATTTGCAGTACCTCATGATATCCTCACGGATAATGGAACCAACATCCGACCAGCCGAGAAGAAGATATTGTATGCCATGTACATCATTCTCTCTAACCATACCTCCCGCTATCATGTGCAGTAGAATGGAAAGATCGAGGCGTTTAACAAAACCCTCATTAACATTATTCAAAAAATGGTTGGTTAGAACTAGAGATGATTTCCGGACAAGCTCTCCAATGCCCTCTGGGAATATTGGATGACGACTCGTAATTCTACCAAGGTGACTCCGTATTCCCTGGTGTACCGATCTGAGGTTGTCATGCCCATCGAGATTCAGTTTCCCTCATTGCGCATGGAGGTCTACGACCAAAAAGCACCGGGTAGAGTTTCCGAAATCCGTCTAGCTGAATTGGAAGAGTTGGACGAGAATAGGCTTCACGCTTTACATAACCTGGAAAGGCATCAGATCAGGATGGCTCGAGCTTTCAACAAGAAGGTTCGCCTCCGCTCCTTCCTGTAAGGTGTCCTGGTGCTGGCTCTTAGAGTGCCAATGATTCCCGGCAGGAAACCACCCATGTTGGATCCCAAATGGGAGGGGACTTTCATTTTACATAAGGTTTATCCCAATGGAGTGTATACCCTAGTGACTATGGATGGTGAGCGTTTCACTCCTCCTACCAACTCTAGGTTCCTCAAATATTATTTTGCCTGAACCCCTTGGTTCCAAGTTCAAAGACCTAAAACTAAGATCCTTGTGCGGTCGCGCATGACCATAAACTGCACCCAGTCCTGCATGACCCTTAACCACATTTTTATCAACATCTGGGGCCCTTTGGTCTTTGTTCTAAGACTTTATACTAAGACTCTCATGGTCTAGTGTGACCTTAAACTGCATTCTCCTCCTCACTGCAAGACGTTTAAATGCAAGATGGTTAGGAATCCCAGACCAAGTCAAAACCTCAAGCCCCTTGGCCTTCTCAGGCCTCTTAGCCCCAGCCTTCACCTGGAGCGTGCGGTGTAGTGTAGGATTAGGTCCTCATTTGTGAAGGATTATCCGCTGTGCCATGCACACTCCCTGGAAGAATTGCCCCTTATCGTCCTACATGACGTTAAACTGTGTGTCAAGAACTACGTGTGGCTTGATTCCCATCCTTATGGGATACGTAGGACTACCTGAACACCTAGATTTCATGTGCAATCACATCTCTTAGGAGATCCCATGATCTCCAGGTCACCTCGGTCTTTTGGCATGTCCCCCCCCCTGAGGGATGTATAGCTGTGGCACATGGTTTTTTGGCTCCATGCACTCTTCTCCTGGGAATCTGCCATATTTTGGCCACCCTCAAACTAAGCCCTTAAACCCTTTCTAGTGGTCCCCTAATGTGCTCGGAGTACTCTGGTCTAGGACCTGGAGTGTCATATTCGACTTAAGAATGTTTTCTCGTCCACATTACAAGCATCATGCTCCCCTTCATTCAGGCCCCCATTATCATTCAAACACAGAGGGACCCCCAAGAACAGCTTGGATACAATGCCTAAGGGATCCTCTACCTTCACGGGCCAACGCCCCCCGAGGGTTTCAGACAACAAATTTTTACAAATCCCATGTTGTGAACATGTTCACCGGTTGATGCTCATTTGTTTGTCCCCGCTTTAGGCTAACGCGATAGGATGCTGTGTTACGAATATGGTCAGCAGTACTACCCAGTCATCATGCATGCTCCATTAGGCCCTGAATGTTGTTTTCATGATTCATATTATGTTCCACCCCACCATGTCAAGGTGGAATATCAACACTCCTTGCAGTAACCCTAAGTGCACCTCCACACATCAGACGGACAAAGCTGCATTACAGCATCTCTTGGGGCTCCCGCGATCCGAGCACTATGATTTGGGGATTGGGTATTCTCTAATAGCCACACACGGCTTGACCCTCATCCCCACGGGAAATGAGGAGTTTCCCAGACATTGCGTCCCGGTCCCAGCTAAGCTGGAAGCTAGCCTCTCCTGCCCCCTGATTCTGGGACCCTCGTAGGTCCCTTCGCCCGAGGCCCCTCTCCCAGAACCGCCTGTGCTGACAGCACAAGGATATTTCTCATCCACCCTAGGTGTGCCTTATCGCATCATGCGTATTTCCCTAGGTCCAAGAAATACGACCTTAAACTGTGCTATCTGGTCCGAGCCACACGACCATAAACAGTGATGGTATCGTCCTGGCCGCGTGATGAAAAACGGGACTGCATTGTAGTGACCTCCCCATAGAGGACTTCATGTGGGGTATTGGTCTATTTCCATACAATTTTTCAATGCCTGCTACGGCATGATTATCGTGGAGATGCTAGGAATTCCTGCCCTTGGCCGGTCAGTTCAGAAAAGAAAAAACCCACACCTTCAAGGAAAAACAAGATACATTAAATGCCACTTCTTTTGGTGTGGAGGCTAGACCTGCACACCTCCTTCGTCCTTTGCGCATACACCATGTCGTGTCGTGCCATCTTTCGAGAACTACATATGACTTGATTCTCATACTTATGAGATACGTAGGAGCACCCGGGTAATTCCCCGCAGGCCCAGCCTAACTTCTGTGTTCGGTCCCTCGACCTAAACACTTTTCCAAGGAACACATTGTAGGCAGGACCCCGTCCTCATTCATGACGGGGCCCTTCATTCACTTTACAATGCTTCTCATGCCCTTCTAATTGATCCCTGGACTGATCTCTAAGACTATAAACTATGATCTCCTTAGAACTGTGTCTGGCTTGATTGACATTCTAATGGGATACGTAGGAACGCCCAGACCTCTTGTCTTTGGGTCCAGCTCGAGTTCAACTAGTTCATCTCTTCGGTCCCACCTTCGGGGCCCAAACCACGAGACTGCATGGCGTAGTTTAGGTTATGTCCTCATTCACGTCGGGTATGCAACGAATGCATCCCACGCACCCCGTTCTAAAGAATTATCATTCTCGTCCTTTCATCTTACATGACGTTAAACTGTGTTTCATGAAATACATGTGGCTTGATTATCATCCTTATGAGATACATAGGAATTCCTGGAAATTTCATCTTGGGTCCGACCCCATTGATTACCAAATCTCGTCTCTCCTTACTATCGACCCCTCAGCCTGACTTCCTGGGTAGTGGTGTAGTTGCGAAATCTACCCCGAATTAGTTCGGGATGCCCCTTAGTAATGTTGGGAAGATAGATTTATCTCTCCAGAGAGGTCATGTCTAAAAATAGAGATGATTTGTGACTAGATTAATACCTCCTCCTAATGTTCCTCTACCACGGTGGCACAATTTTGGGAGTGTTGGACTCTGTTCGATCAAACCACCACTCCACATTCCACGCTTTTTGGTCCCCTTTATTCGGATCCTCAACCTATTTCATGTTTGATGGGACCCTCTTATAGTATGGATGATTGACCCATGGTACGCCTACTTTCCTGGGCCAATGTCCCGGAGGACTGGTCATGTTTGCTGGGACCCCCTAATAGTATGGATGATAGACTTTGGTCTGCCTGTTGTGACGATATGGATGGAAGACCTTTGGTCCGCCTATTTTAACAGTATGGATGATAGACCTATACTCCACCTGCTATCCTTGGCCAACGTTCTGGAAGACTGATCGGCGATTTTTGAGTTAGGCCCCATGTTGAGAACATGGTCAGTGGTCATCCCTCATTTGTTGTCTCCGTTTCAGGCCAGTGCGATATGGATGTTGCGTTTTCACCACGGTTAACAGTTATCGTCCATCGTCGCGCCCCATAGTGTTCCGAATATGGGTAACATGATTCACCTTTTTCGTCTCCCTATGTTTGGATGGATTTCAATGCTCCCTTCATTGCCCCGCTCGTGTGTCAGAGCACATTGAGAAGCTGATATATCGATCGGTCTGAGGACCTCTCCTCATAAATCTAGGCACGTTGCCTGAAGCTTGGTTGATACTCCCATGAAGTAATAAATTAAGGTTTAGCACATTAAACAAAAGGTAAAAATAATTATATTGGTCCATTCATTGGGTCAAAATAATGAGCAGTACAAGGAAAAAGTTCCTGAGATGGCCAAAACAAATCCCTTAGGGATCCGCGTGCTGGATCAATAGTTCCAATGCCTCTACCTTTTGGCTGGTAGCCTCCAGGGATGCTTCTCGCTCCATGAAGACTCTCTCTTCATCAGCAGCCGCAGAGCGTAGATCGCCAACCCTAGCTTGTGCATGCGCCTGCTTGGTTTGATGTACAGTCATTCAGTGACTCGCCTCTATCATTTGTTCTTGTGAATCAGCTAGATGGGCCATCTGTTGTACCACGACCTTAGAGAACGTTGCAATGAAGGCCTCTTCCTCTGTCACCTTCCCTTCGAAGTGCCAAACTTCCCGCTTCGCCCTTAGAAATGCTCGATTGCTCGTCGATAATTCCCGACACTGGGCAACGTCGGCGCGCCGACTGCTCTCGGATATCTTCTCGGCCATGAAATCATGGACCATTAGATGAAGGCATTGAGCATCAGCCCCTATAGCGCACTGGAAGCGCAGCCTGGTCTGGAGTGATCCCATCCGCCTCAGCCAATATTACTGGGGGTGCATGAGAAAGTACTGGATACACTTCCACCCTTTACGCCATGTCATCCAGATTTCCTCATCCACCTCTGAGTCTGAGTCGTTTATCTCCTCAGGATCAGTGGGACGATATGCATTAAATGCAACCAGAAGGTCAGCAGTAGGATCTGCCTTGGATATGTCTTTATGAGGAATAAGATCCTCGATGCCCGGGCGACCTTCCTCTCTCACCCCGATAGCGACGGTGCCTCAGTCAACTTCCAGCCCCGCTCCAGTGACAACACCACTAATGCCCGTCGCCCCCTTCTCACTTACTGCCGAGGCTGACTCAGTGTGGAAAGTATGTTCTGGATGAGGTGGTATGTTCGCCGTTGGTTCGCTCATGGATGGCCTGTGCTCAGCAGCCGGACGAGCCTCCAATGTAGAGATCACTGCACAAGACGTACCTTGATTAGTTGGAATCCTCGATAGTAAGCACCAGTAGTGAATCCTGGGACTTACAATAACCCAGAATGTCGGCCTCCAGTGTACTTGCCTCTACAGGAGCTGTCGTAATAGGAGACCCCTCAGCACTTGTTAGTTCAATGATGGGTGTCAGATCCCCATCCTGTCCCACCAGTTTCTTTTCACCCTCCTCTAGTGGGGATGCCTGACCAAAACACAGGTGATCCTGAGTGAGGAAGAGAGATGGGTTAGAAATTGCAAAAGAGAATGGATGAAGAAATAAGATGATTAAGGATAGAGAAAAACCTCGACTATCTCGGTTATGTCGAGATCAAATCCGACAATATCGCCGCGATCCCGGAGACTCCCATGGTAGGCCGCCCCTACGATCCCTCACCTTCTCCTTCATCTTCTCATTCGCATTCATCTTCTCCAGTTTCCTCCTCTCCCTCCGACTCATCATCAATGTCGCCTTCTCACGGAGGCATCACTTCCGGATCATGCTCTTGGCTGAGCATCATATTCACCAGGAAATGTTTCTTCGTACGCCTCCCCCTTTGGTGAGAGTGTGAGTCCATGGCCGTCGGATATGCATGCTTTCAATGGATGTTCACTTTTTCAGTAACTCGAATGAGCCCGACCTCGGGCAGATGGATCCCATTCTGCATTATCTTCTGCCAGACAGCTTCAATGCTCAGTGATTTCCGCAGAGTCATCCATGCCGACCACACTGGTGGGAAAATTGCATATTGGGAAGGATCAAGTAGGTATTTTATCTGCTCTCTGTCCAGTTCTTTGGAAGCCTCATGTGCCCCCACTCCGAGAAACGTGGTCGCGGCAGCACCGTGTGATTTCCCCGCTGGTGAAGTCCTAGCCTGCGCAGGCCTCGCTGCCTGGCGCGCCCCTGGTTCCCCCTTCCAACATCACCTTTCCTGCTTCCCTGACTCCTGGTTTCCATGCGGGTTGTCTCGAGTTGCCAGACTTGCTTGCGTAAAAGCCTCTCGGGGTACGCAATGGTCCAATGCTCATTGTACTCAGTTGCTAGGCCAGTGTCGACCCTAGTGGGAGGAAGGGTGATGACGTCGTCGGAGCTGAAAATGGTGAACATGAACCACATCTGGCGTAGAACATAGAGATTCTTCAACTCCCAGATAGCTGTGAATACCTTCTTCGGTATTTTATGGAGGCACCCGAATTTCCTGGCGAATCAGGATGGCACATAAGGCTCGCAGACCACCTTCTCGTCGATCCGGTCAATGAGCACCCCGCCCAGGATGCTCTGAAAATTCTCCTGATGTTCAAGTGAGCCTCCCCCATTGTCCACCATCTGGCCGATTGTGGTGGGGAATGAGCTGATGTTGAAGTTGGTGTCATTACCAATGTGGATACTCACGTCCTCCTCATTGAGCGTCATCAGTGCCACCCCGAAGATGTTCAGCAGAGATAGTCGCTGGCCATTGCCCAGAGGACGGATGGCATTATGGAAAGTATACCCGCAAAGATGAGCAGCCACTCAGCATACAGCTTGGCTAGAATGGGGACCCCTAAGTTGAACCTTTGGTTGGAGGCCATGGTGCCCGTCATCATCAATGTTGCTGGACGGACGCCCAACCTCGCGTCTCGCACCGGCAGAAGCCACCCTCTCAAGAAGGCGGCAAAGATCCCAGCGTACAGGACGTTTGGGTCCTAGGACTCGATGACGCGGTATCCCAATTATTGGTAGTGCCCCGCCTCAAGGACCCTCCAGTATGACGCATCCCTGCTCCGCTGTGCCTCAGTTGGGCCCCGTTTTCCCCATACCAGCATCTTGATTACCGGGTCCTTCTCTAGGAACTGACTGAACCAGTGCTTTTAGGCAATGTTCTTCAAGAAGTCCCTGACCCCAACCTCTCTTTGGCCAGTTCCAGCAGATGCCACGTCCACATGGTGGTCCGTGACATTTCTTCCCAGGTTTTATATGGAAGAACAAACTCATCATATTGGTGGCCTTCCAGTGGGATACCTCCGATGCAGTGAACGTCTGAGAGGCTGATTCCAACTTCCCCGTGGTGAAGGTGGAATGTTTTGGTATCAGGGGACCATCGGGTGAATAGCTCCATCCCGAGCTCAGGCTGACAGTGGAAGTGGAACTGTGATGTCCATACCACCTCGAACAGGCCAATATGCTACAGCTCGGCCCCAAACTGGTCGGAAGTATGGAAAACCAAGAATTCCCAAGCCCACTCACTGGTAAAGTTTCCCCCATACCGCAGGTCCCAATCTTTTAGCCAGCCCTTAGTTTCAACCGTGACGCTTTGACGGAACGTGCTTGCGTAGAGGGTCGGAGAATTCTCTATGGTAGGCTCATCCCCAATAATGGTTCTAGTCCTCAGGTTTAGGTCATATACGTCCATATGCATGGTTTCCTTGGAAGTATGGCCATTGTTGGTGATCTTATAGCAAGGACGCTCATCCTCCCAGGTCACCCATGACTGCGGTGTGTCCACCTCGATGCTTGATAGCAGAACCTCCTCTACGATGCCGAAGTTCCAGAGCGGGAGGTTGTAAGATAAGGGATACTCCTTCTGGCGGGGCTCAGATGATTGAACAAAGTTATGTTGTTGGGAATGATTTCCGTGGACCCATTAACCACCTCATTCTACGCCATTTTGTACTAAGAGTGGTGGCTTCCCCCTCATCAACTTGGTTTGCAGCCATATCGAATATTTCTAGAGTTGCGCGAAATCAGGTCGAAGTGCGTGGAATAGGAGAGAGTTGCGCGAAATCTGAAGCTGCGGCACGAAATCCCGGTGTTGGGCATGCAATCAGGACCATTGGGGCGCAATAACCCTAATCTTCAAGCAAATATGGCCAAAATTCATAGGGAATCGCGTGCTGCCAAAGCCTTTTTACGCACAGCCGCGGAAGCAATTGCTGGCACGAGAGAAGTATGCCTATCACGCGGAAAAGCTTGAGTATGGATCGTGGGACCCAACGCCCCTTTTTATAGGCGAGGCTAGGGTTCCGCTCCATGAAGAATACTAATATTGTGCTGAACTGTGGTTTTTCATGCCTCGTTGGATTTTTGTGCACAATGTACCTAGGATACCCACCACTTCGGTGTTTCGGCGTTTCCCTCGGAATCCGACCATTGCAACCTCTCGCAGATCCAATTCCGAGGGGGGGAAGTTGTAGACACTGAAAAAATGTCCGTAACTCATGGAGGAAATTTCGAACTGACGAAGCGAATTCATATTCATACTTAGGGGCCCGGTCCAGAGGACTCGGGAGTGGAGCGTAAAATTAAGGAGGACTTGCGTGAATGAATGATGTTTCTGCGAAGGAACCCCCAGGATTCGCAAAAAAGAACCATCATGGCGTGCAAATCTGTGCGCCTGGTTCCGCATGGTGAGGCATTGCGCGCTGACTAGTCATAGCGCGGAAGATTTCGCGCGCCATCTGGATTCCGCGTCGGCGAATGCCTATAAATAGAAGGCAATCCCAACCGTTTCGAGGTTGAAAAATTCTGACTAGCTCTCGTGCGCGCAATTCGGACTCCCACGCGAGCAATATAACTTCCAAGTAATTCTCTTTTGCGTGAAACCATGCCCCGGGGTTCTCCATTGTACGCGACCCCACTTGCTTAAGTAAATTTTCCATCTCCTATGGGTTCTTCCTTTGCGCGCAATCCTTGCCCCTTGCGCTCAATCCCCTCCAATTGTGTGCAATCCCTTCCAAATTGCATGCCATCCCTCTGTTAGGATTCACCATGACTTAGGGATCATCCATTTCCCCCATGCGCAATCCAAGCCCTTTGTGCGCAATCCCAAATCAGCGTGGTATCCTTTTGCCCAAATTGCACGACATCCTCATTTTTTGCGCGCAAACATTCACTTTGCGTGCAAAACCCAGGACCCCTCACCTTGACGCCCCTTGGGTGCCTCTCTACACCGGTGCCTGATGTCTTCCATTCCGAGGATGCATGCCATGCGATGTTTTCTCGTAGGGACTTCCAGGCTCGTATGAAGTAACCTCAAGGTCCCTTGGGTGGTGTTTCCCATTGCGTTGCTTAGCCTCATGCTTCTTCGCATAGGAATGCTATCTGATATTCCTTCTCTGCATAGCCACGCTAACGTGGAACCCTAGATGGTTCGCCGTGCGGCCCCCCTTTACTATGGCCTTGCTGATGCCTTCCCTCTAACAAGGGGTAGAGGTTATTGGGCATGTAAGCCCTTGGGGTGTGGGGAGAACCCACCTTGTCCGAGATGCAGGACGTTAAACTGCCAAGTACCTCATCCTCAACACATGACATTAAACTGTGGACCGACCCCGTGCCTCACACGCAGGGTCCCCCCGACTTGGATATTCTTTTAGCCTTTCGTCTCCATGGTAATGTAATATTCCTCACATGGAATGAGATCCTCTTTTTGGAGTGGTGTTTATCCATGGGGTAAGGGCTACCTCAGTGCATAAGCCCCTAGCCTCACTTGCAGAAGGTTTCACCCATGCACCTCCATACTTCCCCACTGCCAAGGCTCATGGAGTCCCTTTCCCATTGTGCCTTGTCACACCACAGGCCTCCATCCTGGAGTAAGCCCCAGCACTAAGGGATGTTAACCACGCGTATTCCCATGTTTCCTCTTTGGGCCGCTCAACACGTAAACCCCTCTCCGCTTCTCACGGACGCACCCTTCGCGACGTCATCTTCTGGTCCCTGCTGCCTCTTGTTTCTCACACCGAGCACGACTCACATCGGTTTAGAGTGAGCATCGACCATGACATCCTCTTATGGGAGGCCTTAGAGAATATGCCCCATCCTAGAAAACTACGAGGACTTTGATCTATGCTAACACATGGTACGTAGGAAGCCTCCATGAGATTCAATCCCACCACCCGGTCGTCCCGACCCCCCTTTTCATCTCGGTTCACCAACCTCGTGGGCTACCTCAGAGCGTAAGCCCCATGCCCTCATCCCGCTTGACGTTAAATTGTATTCCCTCGTCCCGCATGATGTTAAATTGTATGCTCATACCGCATGACTTTAAACTGTATTATCTGAACTATGTGGACTTTGATCTGTGCTAACGCATGGTATGTAGGATGCTTTCACGAGGATCAAGCCCATCACTCCGTTGTTCCGACCCCTCTGCGTCGGTTCACCAGCACCATTTTGGGCCTCCTCAGAGTGTAATCCCCATATTCTACACCATCGTGGGCCAACTCAGAGCGTAAGCCCCATGTCCAACACCCACATGTCATCCTGACCTCTCCCTTGAGCCCACATGCCTTGGGAAGCTCATTCCCTAGCCCGGAGGTCTTACTCCTTCCAGGATCCAATCCATGCATTCTTTCTCACGAGCCGCCTCTTCAGGTGTCTCACCATATCACTGAACTACGTGGACTTTGATCTATGCTAACGCATGGAACGTATGAAGCCTCCATGAGGTTCAATCCCATCATTGCATTACCCATCCTGATTCCCACACGGGCTACCACATCCCGGTGGGATCATGCCACCTCATTCCACTCCACATTATCTGGGAAGCCGCCCATGTGTTGGCCCCAATATCGGAGTTCCCTTCAGGGGGTTATTTCATCAGATCCACTCTCATTTTTCTGATCAGTCTGATCTATCTTCGCAAGATGTTAAACTCATGGAATACCCCGTGTTAAACATGGGAAGCTGCGAAAACCTCAGATGGCACACAATTCCCCGCATTCGATTTGGGATGCCTCGGGCTTCCGCGCCCTTGAGAATCTCTATAATAAGGGACAGAATAAATACATGCCAATGACACACCAGCGTGACCAATCTCCTCACCAAAGTTTGTTGCCCTGGCCAGACCCATTGGAGCGTCCCGACGGAAGCAACGTATTTAACTAGTGTCCATGCAGATATGGCATCAAGAACAAGGTTCACGAATATGTCTTAATTCTATGAGGGATACCTAGACTAGGTGACGAGCTCTGGGGAGGAATCCATGGAAGGAAGAACCGACATCCCATCATCTCAGTTTCGATCAAGGAGCAGACGTCCCTGAATAAGGAACGGATTTCGCCCGCCTTTAGAAAGCGGGAATGCGGGGCAACAAGATGTGCGTCCTCCCCTGTGCGACGGATGCGCGTGCGCGCCCCGACGAAAGCGTCAGAAACAACACAATAAAAAACATGTTATAATATACATATATATATATATATATATAACCCCCATAAATATCCTCTTAAAATCGTTATTAGATTATATGAAATATCAATTAAGATAAATTTTCCCCTATTATTTTATCTTCCTTTTTCAGTTAATATATATTTTCATTTTTTGGTCATTCATCATATAGATATTTTTATAGAGATAATATCCAATCTATGAAAATAATGTTATTTTATATTCATAGGTAAAAAATTATATTGGTTGAAACAATTTTATAATTTTAACAAGTTTGAACATCTATAACACTATATTATAACCCACTAGTATATTTTTTCATTAATAATCGAATATGGATCAAAATATTACATTGAAAAAAATCATTGATTTTATTCAGTACTTGTGAATGAATTATTACATCATCCCATATATACATTTCTCATCTATAAGTTCAATATACCACTACTATCCTACAATATAGGCAATAGAAAAAATCATTAATTTGTGACATAATAAATAAGGGAAGAATAATAAATTGGAATATAATGTGGCATGATATCATGATATTTCATGATCATTTTGGTATTAAAATAATTACATATTCAAGGTGGTTCCATACATAAAGTGTATTAAAAAAGTACTTTAGTTATAACAACACTATTTCTAGAAATATCATGATTTTATTTGATTGATGTTAATGTTCAGAAATTTACAAAGTCATTTCATTAAAGAGGGTTCAGGGAAGTATATAAAAATCATTTATATATGATTATATATTATATATGTTATAATGTAACATACACACTTTTTTTATATATTGTATAAATTTATAGTCAATTAAGAATAAGAAAATATAGGTAAAAATAAAATAATATATCAAATTATATTTTAATATAAATTAATAAAAGAAATAATTATTCATTTAATTTCACCTAAATTATTTACTTCATTGTCAGTACTTTTATGAAATTGATATTTAGAAGTGTTTTTAAGGAATATATCATTGATTGTGATAAAACTAATTTCGATTCAAAGAAATGTTCAAAGAGTGTCCCCACCTAATTAGAATCATATATTTTTTCCCAATTTTTGAGATCAATGGGAGAATTTGATAGAAAAAATAATGAAATTAGAATAGATAATGAATTATGATTAAATGAAAAATGTACTCATGATGAAATTATTTACCTTCTCAAATCAATATATATCTGGAATATATAAATTACTAATATTTAATGAAAGGTTTCATCATTCCTGAATTGAAAATAATAAATTGAAATATAAGAGATCAATAAAAAAATTAAAACAATCCACATACATTTTACCTCTAGAACAGGAATAAAATTTATTATAAAAATTAAAAGTTTAAACACCCATACAATATAGTATATATTTTCCATTAAATAATTATTATCTCTTTGATTGATTTCATTACACTTAACACTATGTTTAAAAAAACTATTTTAATCTATTGAAATTTGATTATTAAATTAGAAATTTATTACCATATCATTGTTTTTATGATATGAATAGGATCATCTAAATATAAAAGTTATAATTTAAATATTTATAAAATGAAATCATTAGTTAAAAAAATTTTAATTAAAACAAAATCATTTAGAAGTAAAAAAATACATATTTTCTAATTAATTTATGTTTTCATGCAAATATATTTCATCAAAATAAATAAAATTAATAAGTATTGATTAATATTTATAAAAAACGTTTTTATCTATATTCAATAGAATATGTTAACATTCATTTAACAGTTCTTCCAACATATGGATTAATAAGAAATTTACTATTATTATTAAAAAAATTTAATAAATAATTGTTTTCAATGTGTTATTATCAATTATAATAATATCCATTTTTGAAATTTATAGTAATAAAAATTGGTGAAATTTCTACTGAATTTTGAATCTGAATATATAATTGTTTTAATCATACCACAATAATTTTTTATAATTAAAAGTGGAAATAGTAAATAAATTATCTTTTGTACAACTTAAAATGGGTTTTCTATGGGATCAACAAATGATATTAGGTTTAAAACAACCTAAAACGTTGTTTCAATACCATTTTGTGGATTGATACTCATACTATATAATTCAATATTAAATATTTAATCACATTGGATACATTTTTTTTTTCTAATTTGGACTTAAAAATATTTTAATATTCATTATAATCCTAAGTGTGTCACTACTCTTATTATATTTAATATTATAAAAATTTATTTTTATTATATATCCAATATCTATCTTCAATATGTGTAATGGAAAAATGAAACATCACTTGTTCATATGTATGGTTAACTTTCCCATTGAAGTGATGCATTTATTTTTTCATTGATGTCACTCATTAAATGTTATATAGGCTAATATAATAAATATTTAATCATTATAAAATAATATTGTAACTAAATTTTTTATATATTACATACCTTCATACCGACATATCCATTATAAATTTATAACTTTTCTCATGCGTTTATGTGGGAAACTCCTACCGTAAAGTGATGTTGTTTTTTTCATTCAAATGTTTCATGGATGATAATAAAGATAAAATATATTAATATAAATGATATAAAAATTATTATATTAAGTTGAATTAATATTTACCTTTAAATCAATTTTTACATAGAAAATTTGAAACATCACTCGTGTGTACGTACATACAGTCATCTCTACAAAGTGTTGTAATTCAATTTTCATCACAAATTTATATGAATAGTAATAAATATATATATAATGAATATATATGTTACTTATAAAATGTCTTATAATTTACATATGATGATTTATTTTCCAATTTTCGAGTATTGGAAACATCGAACAAAAATATTCATGGAGAACAACCATGTTTTGACCCAAATGTTCATTTCAAAAATGAATTGTTAATAAAGGGAATATTGGAAATTGTAATAGAATGTTTCATAGTATGAGTTTATTTAGCATGGTTATAAAATATCTATATTATTAATAAATATTAATTATACATGAGATTTAATGTGTATGCATAAATACCAGACTTGAGGTACGAGCATATCATACCGTCTAATTTCCATTCATGATATCTTTTTTAGACTAATATTTAAGGAAATTATATGATATATATCTGTTAAAACCCATTTAAATTTCCTCCCAATTGATTATTTCTAGTATTTCCATGCCTTAAATTCATTATCCTATATTTTCTAAATAATAATCATAAAAAAATTTCTATTAAATTGAAGTCATATTAAATTAATCTTTATTCAGTATCTTTTTCCATCCATTACCATATTCATTAAAAAGACATCAATAATGTTTTCATATATAGTAAAATAATCATTTTAATTCATTATGAACTATAATTGAATTTATTTTTTGTGTTTTTAAATGTATATTATTTTATTTTTTCTGAATGTATTTTATTTGGAACATTTTTCGAATGTTTGAAATGATTTATTATAATATAATTTACTACACAAATGGATTTTTCAACTATATAAATTTTTATTAAATTTTATGAGTCTATAATATTTTTCAATATTAATTTCCAAATAAATTATTTAATTAATATATTCAAAAAAAATTATTTTAACGATACCTATAAAAAATGATTTTTTCACATGTATTCATGGAAATAATCAAATTCAGTTTTAAATTTATTTTTCATCTATATCAACATACATTATTATTTTATATAATTCATTAGATATATTATGTAATGAAATGTTATATGTTCTTTCTTAAGATGTATTTTTACTCTGGGATATTAAAATTTTATGAATCACACTTCTTTTATGTGGGTTATTATATATTGATTTGATGAATGGTTTTATGATGTTGTAAAACTTGTATATATGGTTTTAATTATGTGATGGGCATATCTAATAAATTTAGCTAATGAATTGGGTAATAACAAACATCTCATTTGAAAATATAGATATTAATTTTCAGTAAAACTAGTTTATGATGGGATTCTATCGATTATTATAGTCTTTGAAGTGAACCATGACCAAGGAAATGGGGGAATGTGGGTGAACCTAAATAACATTGTTAATTATTCCATAATGATAGTATTAGTAGTGATACATGATAAATGAAACTATTTTCTAGGATTATTATTGTCGAACACAATTTATATAACATTATATTTTTCAAATTATATTCTCTCAATGATCATAATTGATTTTTTATAATTCCTTCCACTTATTAATCTTGACTTTGGAAATAAAAATTCTTTATGGCATGAGTCATGATTTATATCTATTACTCATTGGATATGAACACTGTAAGTGAAAATCATGATCTTATAAACTTATTTTTTTCATATTATTTCATATGATCATATCATTATGTCGCACATGTTTACCCATACTGAACATCATTTTTAACATATTCTTATGATTCCAATTTTCCAATTTTAGGATGAAATAATTTAACTTTGAAATATAAATACTGAATTAAATGAATGAATAACATTGTTGGAGGTATTGAATATCATTTTTGAAACATGTTTATTATGTATTTGTTCTCCAATGATACTACAACCATAGGATTCAAAGGTGTGCATAATTTTAGTTCATATTTTTTATTCATCTAAAATGTTATCATATTGTTGTATGTTATTCATGGGTGATGTTAGTTGGTGTCTCAGTTGGGTAAATTATTTATAGATATTAGTTTATGGAATATATCAATATAGAACCTATTGTAACATCTAATTAGATCAATGTGGAATTAGATGTATATAGAATATCACAAAGATGATAAGTAGGTGGCATAATTTCGGTACTCGATTCAATGATATAGATCATTATATGATTTATTATTATAATTATAGTGTGATTGTTACAAAATGGTTTTCAGTTTTAGAATATTTCTAAAATTATATGTAATCATCTATAAATTGAATGATATGAAAAATTAAATGAGAAACATAATGAATTTGGACTTTTGATGTAAAATAAAATTGATATGCTCCCGAAAATATCCCAAAATCTCAAATAATTTTGAGATTCAGTATTAGAAATGGACGGAAAAATTCACCACTGATAATTTCATTAGTTAATACTCAATTTTATTTTTTCATACTGATATCCATTAGTTTATATAAAATGGATCAATAGAGCTATAAATATAATTTATTTACTACCGTGATTACCAGCATAATTGTTTTTCCTAGAGGTGACTCATTTTTAAGGGGAATCATAAAAGATGTGTAATGTTATTACGAATATCATTAAAGAATACTAAATTGACTTTAATCGAAAGAATGCATTTAATTGATCAATTTATAGTAATTACATTCCGTAAAATGTTCACAAGAAATTGTAACATAAATTCTTTGATTTAAGTAGAAGTATGGTCACTCTATTCATACCTTTGTAGAAACTTTTACAATAATCACAATTTTGGATTTTTTTATTTATCATCAACCCTGAATGAAAAACTACTCCGTGATTAAATGTTTTGAAAATAATCCTCCAACAAATTATTTCTGTAAGGTTTTTTTGATTTATTATTAAATTGTAAAATGTGATCTCAATGTAGAAATGGAGAGTGTATATTCCCATAATTCCCATAAATCAATAAGAACAATAATATAATGTTTTAACTAAATTTTAATTATATAACCATTAGAGGAATGAAACTGATTATTCATTTATTCCAAATTTATAGAAATAAGGATAGGTAAATTTTCACAAAATAATGGACAGTTGTTTCATGTCTGTAATGAAATTTAATCACTAAAAATATTGATATTTTGATTTGTATAGGCTGGTCAATATTAGTGATAGAGACATTGAGCATCATGAAACTCTTAATCGAAGTGATATTAGGAAGTATCATGTGATCTCAATTAGCGGATAGAGTCATAAGAAAAATATGGTGAAACATACAAATACCATCAACTCTAGAAATTATAATGTTTTATTTGATTATTATTCTACAAATGATTTAATTTCAAAATATGTTTCCAATGGTATAATATTTCCAACCAAATGATTAGAAGATACAGTATTGGTGAATCTCTTTATTGGTATGATGATCACATAACATGTCCATTTCCTCACTGATAAATGTTATTTTGAAAATTATTCATCAAAATCATCATATTCTTCCTCTAATTAAATTTTATATTATTTTTGGAATGGATTACCACAATCTATAACTATCCCATATCAACTACAATGGATGAGATTTCACATTTAATATTTAAAATAAATACATTAGTTCTTATTACTAAGATGATAAATAAAAACCTATAATGGAAACTACATCAATTGTATGGGTCAAATTTCTTCTAACAAGTTCATGTATCTCAAATTATTGAATATAAACACAAAATTGATAATATACATATTCTATGGAATATTATAGTGCATCTTCTAATGATTTAATGAGTCTCCCCCTAAATATTTTAGTTTATTTTTCAATATAACTCATAATTCGTGATATAACAATTTTTAATAAAACATATAGAATGGGTCACATTGAGTTATAGAAATTGGCAAAAAACTCTATGATAATTTTGATAACAAATTCATATTCCCTAGGACATCAAGATTGTGTGTACCTTTTTTTGTAAAGAATGTAATTATGTAAATAAGAATTTTCAATTATTTTCAAGAATATGATATGAAAACTATCATGAAAACGTATCTTTTACCCTATATTAGGGACTATTTTGATCATGTCGGTAGATCACAATACCTTCCAAATATTTTACATCATTCTGGTTATCATAAATTGAGGATAAAAAAGTTGATAAACCCAATAAAAAATATCTACATTTTATGATGATTATGATTTTATATTAATTCCATTTTTATATTCCAATAAAGCTTATATTTCTATATTTTAAGTGAATAGATCCTTTTTTTAATACCATGATAAATTTTTGATATTCATTATTGATGATATTATTATATTTTCAAAGAGAAATAAAGCGTTTGAATATAATTTGTGGATTTTTTGAACATCCTAATTAATAATATATTAACATTAAACTATTACAAATTTGAATTCTAGATATCAAATAATTCTTTCTAATATTATTTAATCTCAGGTGTGTTTATTTGGTGGTATGCATCATTGGCTTATATTATAAACAAATAGCCCAATCAAATCATTGAATCCAATATCCATAGTTTTCATGGGTTTTTTTCATAATATAGTATATTTTTTAGGGATTTATCATATATATATATATATATATATATTCAACCAAACATGTGGAAATTTATTGGATTCATATTGATATAGACTAAGTAGTGTGAGGAAAATTTCAACGAGCAGAAAAGAATGTTGTCTGTCGCAACTGTCCTCATACTATATTGGAGTGGATAAGGGTGTATATCAATAGTTATGCATCATGGATGGGACTATGATGTATCAACATGTAAAACGACATAGTTACAAATTATTAATCATTCCAATTGAAAAAATTACATCTCAATTAATCAACCACTGATTTGGAGATTGTTGTTCTAATATTTTCATTGAAAATATTAAGTCATTATCCTTTTGTGCCATGAACTGATATATATATATATATATTATAACATATTTATGTATATATTCATAAATATTTATTAGTTATGTGGTAAAGTGGATGGTTTAAATTGATTAATAATTATAATTACATGATAAACTGCCACTCTATGGAAGAAAAAAGTGGATGTTGCTCTATGACAGAAGGTCCATGTTAGTTTGTCACTATTAATGATATCAATTGAATTAATATATTTCGATTTACCAATGACAGGTAATGAAATCCTTATTAATGTAGAATAATGATATATTTTTCATATGATTGTTAAATAATTAATCAATGTGACAATTATAGGGGCATATAATGTATATGTTGAACTACATAGGATAGTGTGGAATGTTTTTGACATTGAATATGATTGTGATAGAATTATAAGGTTTAATAAGAATGATTTTTTCCTGTGAATACAACAATTTTAAATGGATATATTATATTATTTTCATAGTTCCTCATTCTTTATCTATCATAGAAGCATGAATATCCTAGAGATCTGAAATATAATTTCGCATTGGGTGATATGTAAAAGGATATCATAGTTTATGAATATGGATTACTAAGGTCATTAAAAGACATGTCATAGAGATATGAATATACAATAATTACCAATCCAAAATATAAAAGATAAAAATTACCATTGATTTCATCATCAGACTCTTATAAACATCTAAAAGCCATAATTCAATTTGAATTGCAGTCGACTAAAATATAAAATCCACACATTTAATATATATAAAACAATATTTCTATGTTGATCATATTTATATGACTCTCAGTAAATTACAGTATGGATTCATGGGGTAATACATTCTACTATTTGAATTTCGATCTTATATTTATCATTAAATTTTTTACATGTCATTAGGAATCACTAAACATTGGAATTGTCAATTGAACTACATATCATCCTGAGATATATTTTATTTTTGAGAGGTACATAAAAAAATTATAAGATATATTATGATATTTTTATATGGATTTCAAAATATGTATTGATTAATACCTTCGTTTTTATTAATTTTCATACAATAATAGCTTTTACCCATGAATTTATATGGATCCATAGAGATCACTCTATATTCTGAGGTGAAGAACTCCAACATGTGGTGATGAATTTGGTGAATAAAATATTTCATGACCTTAACCAAATTGGGACGTTCTAGCGATGGATGGATTATTTTATTAGAACATCATTGTAACATAGAGTCTATAGAAATGTTTTGCTAAAAATCACTGGTGAGATCTAGATGTAAAAATTTTAGATTTGGTATTCTTATAAATATATACAAGAACATGGTTATGATACATATAAATAATTTAATGATGATCCCTGGATATATCATCCCTTATGAGTTTAGAAATATAATCATGATGGTATCTTATCTATTGGGACTTTCACTAAATCTCTTAAAAGATCATGATGTATTTCTAGTATCCTTGACAAAGAAGAAATTATATTATAATTAAAATGTACCAAACCCATATGTTATACCAACAAAGAATGATCATTCTTATAAGGATCAACCAATTGATATTCTAGATCATAGAGGGGATATTTTGATAAAATGGAAAACTAACATAGTCAATGATTTGGGGTTAAACCATAAATTGTTAGAAGCCAAACAAGAAACCATGGATGATGTGATGTAGGGGTATCCTTAGTTATTTGAAATATAATTATGTAATTTTGATGGTGAAATTAATATAATTGGTGTAAAATATAACTACTTGATATTTTAATTTCTATTTATCTTTAAATTATTTCTATTTAAATGATATGATTCTTTACATGCAATACCATGATTGAACATACTGTGAAATGCTATTGAGATATTATTTTAAATTGAGTAATTTATCACTAATTCATTGTATTTATGGTTATTAATAGAACAAAAAAATTATGATAATTTTTTATTTTTACTTTTATAAATTTATTTCATTTGTTTTCGATCTATTATAAATAAAAAAAATCATTTTAGAGATAAAATGCAATGCTTTTTATAAAAATATTTTTTATTCACACAAGGTGATTTTATTGTAAAAAATTAAATTGAAAACAATGGTAAATTATTAGAATGAAAATATTATATTATATATTTAATCACATATTTACCATAAATAATGTTTATTATATTATATTAATAACAATACTTTATGTTTTATTCTTAACAATTAATTTTTCTAAAAAAATTTATAATTGTATTTAAAAAACATATATGAAAATGAATTTATACTAATTATTTGAATTAAAAAATATAATTTTTTCAATATTTAGAATAACAATATCCATTATTAGTAATGAGTCATCTTTCATTTTTTAAAAAATTACCATGATTTTTACATAAGAATATTCACTCTACTAATGATTAAAAGGGTATAAAGAGTGGTTAAATTAGATAGATATTTTTGTTCAATAAATTAACATTCCATAATCTTATTGGTTGAGTGTATTTTAATATTATATCATCATCATTTTAAATTTATTTCTTATTTTTGACATTTCCTCCAGGGATTGGCTAAATATATTTCAATATACTTAATTAATAAACTAGTGAAACTATAATATCATACAAAATAGAACCGCTTCTACTCTTTTCCATAGTCATAAATATCCATTTAGCTCAAACAATACCTACCCAAATCTATTATAAACTAATCATTCAATGTCATATATTTTATTCCATTCATAAAATACTATCCCAAGGGCCCATATGAATATATTGTAATAAAGATTGTTACTTAGGGAAATATATGATAAAATGGATGAAGAATAAATATAAATTACATAAAAATTTATTATAAATATTTCTTGAAAACATATGATGAATGATGTGGATTTTGTAACAGTATACATTACAATATAATTTAATTAAAATATTTTCTGTGTTATAGTTCAATAAATTCAAATTATATTATTATCATCCATTAAACCATGACTTTTTAAATTCCCACTATTTATTTATAGTGTTTACATGTTTTCCATTATTAATCCCCTCATTAGTGCATAAAATTACAAGAAAAATGTTTTCTATGAAATTTCATTATTATATCCTTATTGGTTGATGATATTTTTATTCCTTGTCTATGATTATTGAAAACATTTCATGAATGCTAATTTATATGATATAATACTTGTTTATAGTAATTTTAATCATTAGATGACATTATTTTCTATATATTAAAGGGTTCCTTCATTTTTTTCCATATCATAAATATTGTAATTTTTACCAAAAGTGTGGAATGAATATTTTTGTAATATCCTCAAGAAACAAATCCCCACCCTCATGACCATAAATTCAATTATCCTTTTCATTAAAAATGTCTTAAATTTTTATTAAATTATTTATTTTGAATAAAATTATATTAACAGATTTTTTCATATGTTTTAGAATAAATGATTATTGTTGTCTTTAATGTTTTATTCATTTATTCCACCATCCTTTAATATTTATTATTTTTAACTAAGTATATGGTAAAATATACCATCAATGCTATTCCTATTCCTAGTTTGTGAATATATTATTACAAAATCTTATTGAAAATGATTAACATTACAATTATTATTCTATAATGAATTGATGAATCATTTTACGATTTTGGGGAACACATTATTATAGTTTTTATTTTGTGATAGTGTGTTCTATTAAATACCTCTTACGATCTGTGTAATGATTGATATGTAATTATATAATAAAATAAATAACATGGAGGGGTCCTAGTTTAGTAAGGGGTTCTGTTTAATATGATAGTGTTTGGAGGGTACATGGACTAATTTAATGATAGAATATTATATGAATCCAATCCATTGTATAATATTTTCCTCTACGAAATTCTTGGAAGTGATCCAATAGTAATGATATGATTTTATAATTTTGTAATTATGTAAAATAATTATCAGGACATTACCTTATTCTTTTGATATACTCTCACTGATCATTATTTATTAAAAATAATTCATCATTATTATGACTCAATTCATTTGTCATTCTAAAATTTTAGTTCATGAATCTTGATTTATAATTTTTGAATGATTGTGTATAAAACTTTTATTTTATTTTCATGATCACATACAATTATGTGTATCTCACTCTTATATTTGATTATTGATTAATATAACCCATTATTACCCTTATTGAGAATCGAAGAAAAAAATGTATTTCGTTTATATTTTCCTCAAGTTATGAAGAAATATTTTAATTAAAAAATTCATTAAATCAAAATATATAGAAAAAAATAGAATGATATTTTGAATATCTATTATTAAAATTTTTAGTTTTTATATATACTCCAATGAATATAAAACTTTATACATTTTTGGTCTACACAATTTTGATTTATATTGAATATTCATCTAAAATGATGTAATATTTATGGATTTTATGCTCTATTTGCTTTAGTGGTGAAAACCAAAAAACCAATTGTTTACTGGTCGGTATGGTTCTAGTATAAAATATTATTAGATGTATATATGTTAACAATTTATTTTATAGGTTTCCTAATTATTCCTCTCTACGTTTGGTATTTTATGAATTTCTAATATATAGAAATATCAATTATCTAGTTTCTATAAGAACTTATTATCTATCTGAATGCATTTATAGGTAGCATAAAATGATATATTATATTTATAGGGAATATAGTTGAAGACAATTCCTGTGGTGGATGTGGTATTTTTCACATATGAGTAAATGGGTTTACTGTTGCCCCTTGAATGTAAGCCCCATCATCTGAAATAAATCCCTTTGGTGATCTATAAGGAAATGTAGAAAAACAATTAAGGAATCCTAACCTATAAATTTTATTTGTGTAGATATTATTGACTTCATATTATTACTAACCACTCTTTATATACTTCTTTGGATTTCCCAAACTAATAGGTAACTAATTATTGGTCATCTAGGGAATTAAAATTATCATTAATATATGCATAATCATTGACATATTTTTACTTCGTTATAACTATTTTTCAATGGTATATTCTTGAAAATTATATACATGTCTATTAACAATATAATAAAAAATGATTATAGGATATGTGTTGACTCAAACATATCTTGTTTCATAGATAGGTGGGTGATAACATATCCACACATCAATGTTCTTTTGAAATAAATTACATTACCTATGATAAATAGTGTAATATTGTGGGTTTTATTGATGTTTCATCACTCGAAAATGTTAGATATTAGAGTATCCTTTTAGGGGATTACATCCCGTTAAAATTCCACTCTATTTAATTATTAATTAGAAATAGAACAATGTAAAATCCTCAGTAATGGATGATAATATTATGTTCCTCTCATTATCACTGTGTAATTACTACTATCTGTGAAGGTATAATAATTTCCCACTTCATTAAATACAATATCTTTTTACTCTTTATGAACAAATCACCTGAGATTCCAAAAAAACATAACTATATAGACACATACTCGAATAAAAATCTAATAGATTGAATGTCTAGTATTTATAGAAAAGATATATGTATCATTCCCCATTGTAATATTAATGAGTGATATGAACCCCAAAGAAATATCGTAAGAAATAATAGCTTTTTTGAAGAATATAGTCATGTTATATCACCTAGTATGCCTACATGATTTCCTCTAATATGTTATTATGTTAGACTCCCCTCAGATCTAGTAACATGTTTCTGTAAATATTATTCATTTATATCATGTCAAAAATGTCCAAAAATATTTTTTTTTGGAAATGTGGTAATAGTATAAGAATTTTTTATGAGGTATCCTCCCCTAGAAATAATGTGAAATAGAATAGTATGAAAAGGATGGAATATTGGAAGGATTGAAAGAGGTTTAGGGATATATTTTTTACCAGTGTTTGGATAGTTTTATTGGCCACTTGGATTGAAACTAGTGGGGAATAGTTTGGCATTGGTTTTAAGTCTTATGGGTTTTTCAAGGAACATGGTAAATAGAATGAAGGATAAAAATTATATACTGTTCGTTTTTAATAGAACTTATTGGTAAAATATAATGAGGTGTCAATTCAGGTTTAGGAAATGAAATAAAATGTAATACTAAATTTTTGGGAATATTATATATTTGTGGAAAAACCAATAAATAATAAGATTACAACTCAACACAATTAATATTGAGAAGGGAGTTTATAATAACATGAGGTTCACTATGATAGAGAAGATAAATAATATTTTTTTTAAAGTATTCTCTAATTTGTGAGAATTAAAATAATTGATTCTATTAAATCCAGTTGGAGTTGAAATTTGTTATATCCTTGTGAAGTGCCCAGATCAGTGTGAATCACTGAGAGGGGGAGGGGGTGAATCAGTGATCCCTTAAAACTTTTTTACTAATTGATTCTTATCAATTAAACCTCTATGGCTTGTTAAGGCCTCGATCCACTCTTCTTTTGTCTCTCAACCTTTCCCGGATAATGCAGTAATGAAAAGGCACAGAAAACAAGGATTTACAAGGTTCGGCACCAAAGGCCTACATCCTTGCCATGCTCTCCCAGCATGGATTCTCCCATTATAATCTGTTAGTATTACAATGGTCGATACAGCTTCCCACCGTATCTCTCCTGAGTCCCACAGGAGGGTCTTTATACTGCTTCACACAGTGTTACCAGAGTCCCACTGGCCTGCTCCAGAATCCCACTAGAGACTTCCTCCACCCTGAGTCTCACAGGGGTCTTCTCCTGGCTGCTCAAGTCACACGAGTAGCTCTTCTTCTTGTTCATCTCTTCAAGTATCTTCAACAGTCTGGGATAAAGACTGCTGGCCTTGCTCTGTACCTCTGATCACTTGTGATGATCAGGTATTCTCGTCTTGCTCAGGATTTATCTCCTTCTTCTCAGGATGACCTGGCCTCTCTCTTCAAGAATCTTCAACAGCCTCTGAAAAGGTCTGTTGGTCTTGCTCAGCAATATTCTGATCACTTCACTTGATCAGGCTCTTCTCAATTACTGAATACTCAGACAACTGATGTCTTTAACTTCAGTCTGGTCCAGTCTCACTTCAGATCAACTTCATGCACTGAGTGCATGGCAACTCTTCATCCTCATGCATTGAATGCATGGCCTTCTCAAATTCTTCGAGAACCACTGGTCTTGGACTACTCAATTGCACACCACTGATTTGACTTTGTTCGCGTGTGCACGTGCATGCATGCATGCATGCACTTCTCCTTTCCTCTTCTTGGTGCAGTAGACCCACAAAGGGTGTAGTCACTTTAAGCACACACCTTCACTGAACTTCACACACTTTATCCAATTTGTTTACACACTTAAAAGTTTATTATACATTAGTGTGAGTCTTCCACTTCTTTCTTCTTCTAAGTGTGTTTACTTTTAGTGCACACACCTAGGTTTGGCCTTGTTCTTGTTTAGCCCACACAATTTATTCTTTTAGTCTTCTTTGCACACAAGGCTTTGCCCTTCACTTCTTCTTGCACACACAACCCGTAGCCTTTCTTCTTCACTTTTCACACACACAAAATGTGTGGTCTTCACTTGGTGCACACACAAGCCACTGCCCGTAGGTGTTCTTGTCTTCTTGGCACACAAGCACAAAGGTTCGGCCTTCTCAAAGTTCACACACGAGGCACTGCCTCGGCCTTCCACTTCTTGTGCACACACTGGCCGAACTCCACCTTCAAAATAGGTGCGCAAGGGGTGCGGCCTTCCTCTATTCACAGCCGCACAGAGTGCACTGGCCGCGGGCGCGCAGGTGCTATTGCCGCGCAAGCGCACAAGGCCACAAGGGCGCGAAAGGTGTGAAGCACCTCAGCCACGCAAGCTCCTCCTGCCGCGCAAGTTTGCGGGCAGTGAGGGCTCCTTCTGCCGCGCGAGTATGCGGGCAGGGACCACCTTCAGAGCCTCGGGTGGCTCTGGAACTTCAGCCGCGCAAGGGTGTTGCGCGGGGCTTCGGCTTCGCGAGGCACAAGGTGCACTCACGGTTCTCCGGATCTTTAACAAAGAATCAGCAAGCTTCTTTAGAGCCTTGGGCTCTTCTTTTATAGGCGAGGCAGAGGCGGTTCATCCGCGTCATCCAACTCAAAATCCCAAGATCTTCGGATCTTCAAAAATATTTCCAAATCTTTATTTTTATTCTCGGTTTGACGCGGGCTCCCTTATTTTTCTTCCTCCTCCACGTTCATGCTTCACCGAACGTGTGCATGGCTCTCTTAAGTCAATCCATGCACAGCTATAATCCTCATGGCCTTCGGCAGCTTCGCATGCCTCATCCGAACTCCAATTTCTCATACATCGTGTGCATTCTCCCTTTTTATGCATGGAAATGTTCAGTAGGATCAGACGATCACAATGGAGGTCTTACTTTGATCGGAGGTGGCCGGAATCTCGAATGCCGTCGTCGGGAGGCGCATGGTTCGAACGGGGCTCGCGGGTGGCTTCGGGCGAGCTCGAGGAGGAAGACATGCTATTCGCCGTTGGATCAGGCGATCAATTATCCTCGGACGGCCTGGATCAGATCACCTCGCCGCGGATCAGATGTGCGGCCGAGATCTGGCGCGCGATCGATCGTGCGGCCAGGATCGCTCCCGCGGAAAAATTCCGCGTCCCACATCGAAACGGCGTCCGGTTTATCCGCGTCTTATCAACCAGGCGCTCCCTTCAGCCGCCCAGTTGAACTTCCCCCTCCACGGTGCCTCCCCGCACCGTGTTCTCCCTGCGGGCGCACTCTGCGCCCACTCTCGCCTCTGCGGGCGCGCACCTAGCGCCCACTATGCACCTCGGGCGCGCGGGTTTCACCACCGCGTGTCCTCAGGGGCTTATACACGGCCCCCTGCCGCCTTGTGCTTTCACCATGGGATCCCCCATGGGCGTGGCGCCTAGTGCCCATATGAGCCGTGGGGTTGAACTCGTGGGCTGGCCTTGGCTGGCCTATTTTTTGGCAAAGGACAGAATAAACACTTTGTTGAAAATGAAGTTCTCCCAATGTATAAATGCCAACCCAAGTTCTTCCAAGCCAAATGCCACTTCAAATTATTCTTCTCCATTTCTCCCATTTCTTCATTTCTTCTTCATAAGAATTCTTCCAATCTCCTCAACATATATTCGTTACTTAGGAGGGAAATTCTTGAAGGGTCTTCTTCATCAACCGAGCTCCTTAATCAAATAGAGTCTTCAATGTTCTTCATTGATCCAATCAGAGATCAAGTTGGATCAACTTCTAATTCACATGCACTAAGTGATAGTGCATGGACTTCTTCTGCTCACTTCATCCACTTAGGACTTGTGGATGGATCTTCTTCAACTCCTCATGCATTGTCACTACAATGCATGGTCTTCTAATCATGTTGTGGCATTGTATCCAGTTGATACAAGTTCTTTGAACTTTTAAGAACAGCTCAACAATCGTCAGATGTTCATGGAGAATGTTTCAACCACAATTTCCAATACCACCTAGTGAATCTCCTAAGTGACATGCATCTTATTACCATGGCCAATCTCCTTCATCACCATCACATCCTTTGTCATTCACATCTTGACATTCCTTGACATCCATTCATTCCATGACAACTTCATGCCTCATTGACAACAAATGCAACACAATGCACTTCAATCTCCCCCTTTGTATTTGTTGTCAATACACTCCTTCAGCACATATGAATGGGTCAATATGTGTGCCAATATTTCTCCCCCTTATTGGCAATCAAATGCAAAGGTGTGGTGTGGCTCTCTTCAAAGTATTTCTTCCTCCCATTGAATATCATCTTCTTGAAAATCACTAAGAGAGGGATGATGCCACATGTTCTCTTTAGCAAAGAACCTTTAGTAAATCAACTCTAAGTCTACTTGGGCTAACCCGGTGCAGAAAACAAGAGTGATGTAACCAAGGAACTCAATGCTGTCCACATTCACTGTAAACATGTGAGATCATGCTAAGGGGTTCAGATATTCAATGAATTGCTGAATCCTGCACATACATCACAAAACACATTAGAATGTTCAGGTGCAAAGATAAAGCTCCCCCATTCATCCATTTTCTTAAGATGATATTAATCTCAGAACATCATCTTCTTCAGATTTGCTCCCCCTCAAGGGGTGCACTCCGTTTTGTCCAAACCATCCTCCAGATGAGAATGATCATCATCTTCAATTCCCTGCAATGTTAGAACATGTATATACCAAGAGTATAAGGGAATAAGATGGAACCTCCTTGGTTCATCAATGTGAACAACAAGGTTTAGAAGATTCTCTCAACCGAGATGTCCCATTTTCACCATTCTTCACACTTGCACATTTGATCTTCAATGATGTTGGTGCTGGTGTGGATCTCAATACATCTTCATGTGAAATCTTTTGTTTCATTTTTGCCTTAGCAATTTCCAGTGCTTCATCTTCAACTCTTTGTAGTTCTCTGGAAAGTTGCAACTGATGTGGCCATATGACTAGTAAATCATTTGGAAGAGTGGCCTCAGTTCTGGAAGTTCCACATGGTTCCTTTGATGCTGTCAAGCTACCTCTCTAAGGCAACTTGTTTTCAACCAATCCCTTCTGCTTCTTCTGGATTGATTGTCTGTTTAAGTCCAGTCTGCTTCTATTTAATTCCATGGCTTGTTCACAAAGATCCATGGTATGACCTTTCTTTCCACAGTAGAAGCATTTCTTCTTGGTGGTCCTTCTGGATGCATCACCCTTCTTGGATTTAGACTCCAAGGACTTCTCTTCCTTTTTCAACATCTTCTTGGGAGCATTGTCACTTCTCTTCTGTTTGCTTCCCAAGGATTCTTTCTGAGCCAGGTTCTGTGATCTTTTCTTCTTTTGAGCTCTGGATACAGTTGGAGATTGACATGTATCTTTTTGACCACTTTTTCAATCATCCCAGATGTTGTCAAGTAATCCAAATCTATTTGCAGTAAACAGATGTCTCTGGACCTGTGGATTTTTCTTCTTTCCTTCTGGCTTGCTCCCCCTTGGCATGAGCTTCCGTTGTGCTTTGACATTTAGTGGATTGTACCAACAATCCTTTGAACAATTCCCATACTTGTTACAACACCAACATTGACCCACGAATCTTGAATTCTTCAGTCCTTCTGATTTTAGGGTACTTTTCTAGAGCTGCTGTGTTGTTTCAGGAGAGCTCTGCTTCTTCATTTTCTTCATCCATACTTGTTTGGAATCATTCTTCCATCCTGCACTTTTAGTAGAAACACTTTTAGAAGCATGAGTAAAAGATGGTATGGATGGTACCTTCTTTTTAGAATTTGTTTCCCTTTTATTAGAGGATGTCTTTCTTTTAGAATCATCCAGCTCAATGCATACTTGAGTAGCAACATGTCTTCTTTCAGCTGACTGGGAGGCTTCAGCTTTAGGTGATTGCAGATGTTTCAATATCACCTCCAGTTCTATGTATTTCATGTTGAGGGAGTTCTTCTCATCCTCAACAGTTCTTAGCTTTCCTTCCCAACTTTCTTTCAGCTGATTCATCTGGTCATCATGCACTGTCTTCAATTCAAGCAATGAATTGTCAAGCTCCTTCACCCTTTTTGATTTGTCTTCAAGTTGAGCATCTTTGAAAACCATTGAAACTCTGTGTCTCTTTTCCAGTGCATGGAAAACATCTTTGATCATTATCAAAAATATTTCTTTCTCAGAAGAGCTCCTTTGCAATTCTTCATAGGTATCTTCATATCTTTCATTGCAAAGGGAAACAGTTTCATCTTTGGCCTTCACCAGCTTTCTGAGAGTGTTGGTTATGCCAACCCTTTTTGCCAATTGGACTTCCAGAGAATTGGCTTCATCTTCTAGCTGTAATTTTTCTTCTTGAAGATCAAGGAGGCCTGTATCTATACACATTGCAACTTCCATGGGGACTCTCTTCTGAAGATATTTGATTGCATTTAGAAGATCATTGTTTCTTCCATCTTCATCACATCTAGAGTAGGCTTCATCAGAAGAATGATAAAAGGAATTGTCATCTGATGTGACTTTCACATTTCTTTCCATAGAAGGAGTTTCTCTGATTGCACCAGCCTTCTTCTTCATCTTCTTTTCCTGTTTCTTCATTCCATTTTTCAGAGTCTTGGCAGATATCTCCATTTGAGGTTGTTCTTTCATTTCCTCAAATCTGCACTCCATATAGACTCTCTTGGATCTTTTAGAGGTAACCTCGCTCTGATACCAATTGAAGTGCCCAGATCAGTGTGAATCACTGAGAGGGGGAGGGGGTGAACCAGTGATCCCTTAAAACTTTTTTACTAATTGATTCTTATCAATTAAACCTCTATGGCTTGTTAAGGCCTCGATCCACTCTTCTTATGTCTCTCAACCTTTCCCGGATAATGCAGTAATGAAAAGGCACAGGACACAAGGATTTACAAGGTTCGGCACCAAAGGCCTACATCCTTGCCATGCTCTCCCAGCATGGATTCTCCCATTATAATCTGTTAGTATTACAATGGTCGATACAGCTTCCCACCGTATCTCTCCTGAGTCCCACAGGAGGGTCTTTATACTGCTTCACACAGTGTTACCAGAGTCCCACTGGCCTGCTCCAGAATCCCACTGGAGACTTCCTCCACCCTGAGTCTCATAGGGGTCTTCTCCTGGCTGCTCGAGTCACACGAGTAGCTCTTCTTCTTGTTCAGCTCTTCAAGTATCTTCAGCAGTCTGGGATAAAGACTGCTGGCCTTGCTCTGTACCTCTGATCACTTGTGATGATCAGGTCTTCTCGTCTTGCTCAGGATTTATCTCCTTCTTCTCAGGATGACCTGGCCTCTCTCTTCAAGAATCTTCAACAGCCTCTGAAAAGGTCTGTTGGTCTTGCTCAGCAATCTTCTGATCACTTCACTTGATCAGGCTCTTCTCAATTACTGAATACTCAGACAACTGATGTCTTTAACTTCAGTCTGGTCCAGTCTCACTTCAGATCAACTTCATTCACTGAGTGCATGGCAACTCTTCATCCTCATGCACTGACTGCATGGCCTTCTCAAATTCTTCAAGAACCACTGGTCTTGGACTACTCAATTGCACACCACTGATTTGACTCTGTTCGCGTGTGCACGTGCATGCATGCATGCATTCACTTCTCCTTTCCTCTTCTTGGTGCAGTAGACCCACAAAGGGTGTAGTCACTTTAAGCACACACCTTCACTGAACTTCACACACATTATCCAATTTGTTTACACACTTAAAAGTGTATTATACATTAGTGTGAGTCTTCCACTTCTTTCTTCTTCTAAGTGTGTTTACTTTTAGTGCACACACCTAGGTTCGGCCTTGTTCTTGTTTAGCACAGACAATTTATTCTTTTAGTCTTCTTTGCACACAAGGCTTTGCCCTTCACTTCTTCTTGCACACACAACCCGTAGCCTTTCTTCTTCACTTTGCACACACACAAAATGTGTGGTCTTCACTTGGTGCACACACAAGCCACTGCCCGTAGGTGTTCTTGTCTTCTTGGCACACAAGCACAAAGGTTTGGCCTTCTCAATGTTCACACACGAGGCACTGCCTCGGCCTTCCACTTCTTGTGCACACACTGGCCGAACTCCACCTTCAAAATAGGCGCTCAAGGGGTGCGGCCTTCCTCTATTCACAGCCGCACAGAGTGCACTGGCCGCGGGCGCGCAGGTGCTACTGCCGCGCAAGCGCACAAGGCCACAAGGGCACGAAAGGTGTCAAGCACCTCAGCCATGCAAGCTCCTCCTGCCGCGCAAGTTTGCTTGCAGTGAGGGCTCCTTCTGCCGCGCGAGTACGCGGGCAGGGACCTCCTTTAGAGCCTCGGGTGGCTCTAGAACTTCAGCCGCGCAAGGGTGTTGCGCGGGGCTTCGGCTTCGCGAGGCACAAGGTGCACTCACGGTTCTCTGGATCTTCAACAAAGAATCAGCAAGCTTCTTTGGAGCCTTGGGCTCTTCTTTTATAGGCGAGGCAGAGGCGGTTCATCTGCGTCATCCAACTCAAAATCCCGAGATCTTCGGATCTTCAAAAATATTTCCAAATATTGATTTTTATTCTCGGTTTGACGTGGGCTCCCTTATTTTTCTTCCTCCTCCACGTTCATGCTTCGCCGAACGTGTGCATGGCTCTCTTAAGTCAATCCATGCACAACTATAATCCTCATGGCCTTCGGCAGCTTCGCATGCCTCGGCCGAACTCCAATTTCCCATACATCATGTGCATTCTCCCTTTTTATGCATGGAAATGTTCAGTAGGATCAGACGATCACAATGGAGGTCTTACTTTGATCGGAGGTGGCCGGAATCTCGAATGCCGTCATCGGGAGGCGCCTGGTTCGAACGGGGCTCGCGGGTGGCTTCGGGCGAGCTCGAGGAGGAAGACATGCTATTCGCCGTTGGATCAGGCGATCAATTATCCTCAGACGGCCTGGATCAGATCGCCTCGCGGCGGATCAGATGTGCGGCCGAGATCTGGTGCGCGATCGATCGTGCGGCCAGGATCGCTCCCGCGGAAAAATTCCGCGTCCCACATCGAAACGGCGTCCGGTTTATCCGCGGCTTATCAACCAGGCACTCCCTTCAGCCGCCCAGTTGAACTTCCCCCTCCACGGTGAAGCCCCGCACCGTGTTCTCCCTGCGGGCGCGCTCTGCGCCCACTCTCGCCTCTGTGGGCGCGCACCTAGCGCCCACTATGCACCTCGGGCGCGCGGGTTTCACCACCACGTGTCCTCGGGGGCTTATACACGGCCCCCTGCCGCCTTGTGCTTGAACCATGGGATCCCCCATGGGCGTGGCGCCTAGTGCCCATATGAGCCGTGGGGTTGAACTCGTGGGCTGGCCTTGGCTGGCCTATTTTTTTGGCAAAGGACAGAATAAACACTTTGTTGAAAATAAAGTTCTCCCAATGTATAAATGCCAACCCAAGTTCTTCCAAGCCAAATGCCACTTCAAATTATTCTTCTCCATTTCTCCCATTTCTTCATTTCTTCTTCATAAGAATTCTTCCAATCTCCTCAACATATATTCGTTACTTAGGAGGGAAATTCTTGAAGGGTCTTCTTCATCAACCGAGCTCCTTAATCAAATAGAGTCTTCAATGTTCTTCATTGATCCAATCAGAGATCAAGTTGGATCAACTTCTAATTCACATGCACTAAGTGATAGTACATGGACTTCTTCAGCTCACTTCATCCACTTAGGACTTGTGGATGGATCTTCTTCAACTCCTCATGCATTGTCACTACAATGCATGGTCTTCTAATCATGTTGTGACATTGTATCCAGTTGATACAAGTTCTTTGAACTTTTAAGAACAGCTCAACAATCGTCAGATGTTCATGGAGAATGTTTCAACCACAATTTCCAATACCACTTAGTGAATCTCCTAAGTGACATGCATCTTAGTACCATGGCCAATCTCCTTCATCACCATCACATCCTTTGTCATTCACATCTGGACATTCCTTGACATCCATTCATTCCATGACAACTTCATGCCTCATTGACAACAAATGCAACACAATGCACTTCACCTTGAATATGTTAATATGATTTTTATATCATTACACCTTGAAAACAAATGTGGAATTCTATAAATTTTAATGGCTTCGTTATAGGAAATGATACATTATGGGAACCATCCATCAAAGAGAATAGAGATAGGTTTTTTATACAACATTCAATTTTTCCCTTATAAGTATTTTAAGGAATGCCATTAATATAATGGCCCAAACCCTAGTAGCCCATAAACTATGGATAGATTTATAAATTCTCATGTAATGAGATAGAGGTTCTCACAATTCTTATTCAATAAGTTTATCTAGAGAGTCCCCACTATTTCATTCAGGACTATTACCATATTTTAAAGATAAATAACATCAACTAATTTCAGGACGCAAATCAATGGGGCACCATACAGAACCCCTCATACCCGAATCTAATAGGTCATGGGAAGTTTCTAATTGTAATTAGGCATATCAATATCATGGGAGGTATTATCCTATGTACCTATAAACATGCACACATTCTAAAACAATTCATTGTGAAAATGAATAAAATATTACCAAAAGTGAATGAAAATATCTCAATCCAAGAACCAATGTATGATACAATGTTAAAGAAGGTAAATCGGTTTAAATATAGGCCCCTAGAATCATGAATAAAAATTTGTTCAAACCCATTGTGAAATTTGTCAGTGGAGTTCTAATTATACATGACCACACCTTGGTATGTATGGTCTCACTATGAACGATCTTTTCCCGGTCCATCTATAACACTACAAAAAGGAAAATAATCTAAACAAGACATGACACATGTGGAAAAATCCCATACATGGATGAGTATAACAATACCGAGTAGAATGACCAAAAAACACAATGCATACAAAAATGTAATATAGTTATTTCTTCATAGGTATATTTCAAAAAAAACAAATAATAATAATATCCTAATATAGTCTACATATATATATTGTATAATGTAATGTCACAACATTAATTTCATCCCATGATTCGAGCTAGATGGTTTCACAATGTACACATTCTGGAGAACACATGTCTAACACTGAAAACACTAATGATGTATTTCTGGGAGATAATGATTAATATATCTTATCATATAAATTAAGAGATGATAGTTTGAAGAAATAAATTACAAAAAAGATGACAAATATTAAGGCCATGGGTTATACCAACAACTTATACTAGATTATCATGCTAAGAAGAAGATCAGAGGCCACATAGTGTTGTTTATAATGATACTGTGAACATCAAATAGGGATATAAAATGAATAAGGAATCTATCTCTGGGCCTCATGGAGGGATTCTAATAATTCTATCTAAGAAGTCCTAGTCGAGGGATTAATGTCCTATACATAGAAGGAGATTCCATATTAGCCCTCTGGGAAATGGATAACATGATCACACCCTAAAAAACATGTCAAATATACAATATAAATGAGGTAGAGCAATGTTTTTGGGATTACACATCATGTAGTAGGGATAACCACTCTGTCTCATAACTTCGGGTCCTACTCGTATAAATGGCATGTGTCCCTTGGTTTTGTTCATGTAATAGTTCATAGTGTATTGGATGCCCATGTAATTTTCCCTTGTACCATTACATGGATAATTCAATGTATACTTTTCAGGCACTTTCGTGTGGGATTATATTGTGTGCACATGACCATGTACTCTATCCTATGTTCATGTACCCTTTATTTTATGCATCAGGCCAATGAGGAGATATCACACTCCATGTGACACATTACTTTCTCTAAAACTCAATCCCCCTCTTAGAGGGGCCCATAAATCATGCGGCTCATTGTTAAATTCCTTATATATTTTAAATTTCCCAAACCCCATATTGGGAATCCTCATTCATTCTTGTACCTTTACCGTTCGATCAGACGACTTTGAAGTTGGGAAAAGGATAAAATTTTCTTTTCTATTTGATGCTATTGACAATAATATGTTCCAATCATAAAATTATATTATAAATTTTCATAATTCTTTATTATTCATTAAATACTAAAGAACATGAAATCGGGTATTAGGGATTGTAAGATTCATTTTCATTTAACTCTTCTCACTGCTATTGTGTCATGTAGATCCCAGATCTAAAATATTGGATCATTACATGATGAAATTTATGTTCAATGATCAATTCATCACATTATATTGAAACATGGTCTAAATAATGGACACCTACTATGAAAAAATAATCAGTGGAAGAAATTATCACTAACATTCAAGAGGAATATACCTCGTACATTGTTCATGTAAACCTCAATTTGATTCCATTAGAACTTTGGATGAAAATTAAATAATTAATCATGAACCAATTTTCCAATATACTGATTAATTTATTCCATCCCATAATATCAATAATCCACAGACCAATCTATTGTTTGATTGAATTGTTTTCATTGTAGAAACCAAAATAGGGAAATGAACCCAAATATAACACATATTTAACAATGGTTTTTAATTATACATGGTGAATAATGGATCTTCGCTATTATCATTGCTGATTACTTCTGATTTCCCCTAACACGGTTCGTCGATATCTGACACAATTTTTATCCATTGAAGGGATCACTGCCAATGTATCTATTGGATATAATAAATTCACAGTGTTATGAAAACAAAACACCAAACTATGTCTTATTCAATGGTAGCTCCTATGATTTTTTTATATAAACGTATTTAAATAAATAAATTAGTTCTCCTTTTCAACAAACAAATAAAAAAAATTATTTAAATATTTTACTCATTTTTCTCATTCGACGCCCATTCCAAAAACATCACATGATATGTAATGTTATTTCATGCCTAGCATAAATACTATTTTTTGAAATAAATTATTTCCATAGGTTTTTTATTTTAAATCCCATTTATGATTTATTCAAATTTATCATGAAAAAAAGCATGTGTCTGCTATTACTAATTTTTAATATATTTTAAACATTTCTTCCAAGAACAAAAAGCCTCATAATCACATTATGTCTCACTACTTTTCACAAAACTAATAGTCACTATATCAAAGAAATTTTATATGAACAATTTGAGCAATTTCATTCTCCACAACACAGATTTTTAGGTCCAAAAAATCCTAAAATTTGTTTTTATATACAGTTATATGGGATCTGATCATGTATCTGAGCCTCCCACTACCATGGTATATCATGGAGATTCCTATGAAGCCACATGACATGCAATAAAGGAATTGCATAACCATGAAGGATATGATCCAACTGATCCTTGATATCTAATGGGTACTCAACAATGGTATCTCTGTCATTGATTTCTATATCACCACAATTGATAACATGAATTGGGTCATGCAGGTAACTCCTCAACTACGACACATTAAACCCATCATTCCCATAGTGTAGCTGTAAAGGTAGATCTAAAAGGTATTCCACATTTCAACTATATGTTGTATTAGTTAATATCCAATGAATCTGAAATATTTTTTCCACCATAACAACATCTCCATTGTACACATTGGAATGAAGCATTTATGAACGCAAGGTATCCCTCCTCAATCTCTTGTAACCTCTATTTTCTACTCACAAAAGACTCATAGTGGCTCCATGAAGTCTTTATCATCTTCTAGATGATCTTAAAATTATTAGTAGCTGATCGCACCAACTCTAGCCACATGAATTCTATCTCTCATGTGTCTGTTCAGGAACATAGTAACATATAGATTCTCCTATAAAAATCCCCCAATTGTTCCACAATTATTTTTTAATAGTAGTTCTCTTTAAATACTAAATAACCATATGGTTGAAGATCCTAATAACTATGTCCAATGTTCAACACACATGCCCGCAACATGTCCTCTACGACCTGAATGGTTCTCTTTTATAGGCCTTTTGTGTGGTGGTGAAACCATTTCCTAAAGTGTATCTATGATCAAAATTAATACAAAAATACCTTCCAAAATGGGGTTGTGAAGTGATAATCACATTCATAATTGATAATTTATGGATCTATGTGGTGTTAAAATATCCCATACTTGTAGAGGATTCCCACTCTCTCTATTTATTTCTACTCCTTAATAACTACGAAGATGGAAAAAATTGTTAGTTAGTCTATAATAAAGTAGACTAAATCAGTTAAATTAGATTTCTATGGTAAGACCATAATTATTTATATCTATATCCAACCTAATTACACTCTAAAACCTCAAGTGGATGTTCTAACACAACTAAAACATGGTGATTATCCCCCACTTCTGATAAATAGGGGAATGATTGACAAACTCTACAACTCCCTTTTTCATCCCAGTCCACAAAAACTGATGTTAATTATCATGTTTCAATTTTTCCACAAATATATGTACAGATAAAGATATGTATGAATATATCTTATAACCTCGTCATGTAACATTATTGGTGCTATCATGCAGCCTCTTAAAATAATGACATGATCCCCACCTTTAGAAAATCCATCAGGAGCATGTCATGTGGACATCTGAGTATGTTGGGAATCACAATCAGTATCCTAATGTTGTGCCCCCTTGACCACTACTTGAGGAGATGAGTGAAAAAAAAACTTTATCTAATATGATTCATCCACATCAAAAATTACAACTGAAACGGGGCTAACTACTCAGAAACCTCATTCAGTAATGACAAACCATATCTCCTAGTGAGAGAATCTTTTACAATTTTTCCCTTCCCATGTGTATATAAAATCTCAAAGTCATGATACTCTAAGAACTATATACATTGCCTCTATACCACGTTATTTCTTTTCTTTTAGAGTATATACTTGAGACTCATATATTTAAAATTTTTAATAAGCTTCTCTCCAATAGCATAGTTCCACCAGATCATCATTGGGAAAATGACTAGTACTAAATCAATATCTTGTGTAATGTTATTATTTTCATGTTGTTTCTAGTAATGTGAACAATAGGGTGTCACTGCCTAAATCTCCATCATAACACATAATAATCTCGTTTCGGATGCGTCACATAACACAACATACTCAACACCCTGATCTATAAATCTCAATATGGGAGTGCACATCAATATTATCCCCAACTAATGAAAATCTGGCTTGAACCTCTCTACCCACACCATAGTATACCCATTATAGTTAAAATATTTCATGGGTTATAATATAAAAAAGAACTCATGTCTGAATCTCTGGTAATATCTTGGAAACTGATGGAATATCATCAACTCAATCACACACATTGGTTTGTCCCAAGATAACACTGACTCAAACATGGTGGTGTCCATACATACTCAATATGATTAGGTAATGTGTCCCAGAAAGTGGACTACATTATTCCAGAACTAACACATAGAGAGAATAACTAAATATTGGTGCTATTAGAGAATATACATAACTATCCTCAAGTATCACATCTGATCATCCTTGTACAACATGTAAACAATGATATCGTCGATGGAAACTACCATGTACTAGTATTATAAAGTATTAATGATATATTTAATGAGTTATATGAACACTATGGGGGTGTTAATTATTCCAAAGGGTATCCCCATGAAATCAAAGTGAACATAGAAACATCTAAATTCCATCCTCTGTATATCTTCACCACTCCCTCACAACTGGTGATTTCCTTACCAGAGGTTGATATTCCGAAACAATTATTCCCTTTCAACTGATCAAAGAGTTCATTAATCCATGGTAGCAAATATTGATTCTTCAAGGTAACATAGTTCAAGCATTGTTAGCCCACACATAACCTCAATCTTCTATCCACATTCTTGTTGACCAAAAATTGTTCTTCCTAGGTATAAAACTGGGATTAAAAATTCCATTCCTCTCCAAGTCATCTGACTACACCCTAAAATCGTGAATAACCTCTGGAGTCATCTGATATGGTGGTGGATATATCAGTTCTGTTTCATGGGGTATATTTTTTATGATTCATATCTCATAGTGTGTTGGTAAACCTAAAACATATATAGGGATGACATCCTTATACTCTTCAATAACCATAAGAAACTAAGAACACATAACAACCACTGCACTAACGGTCAGGATATCCAGATGATGTGTAATCAGCTACACATTTCTATGAATTAGTTTATTATACACTACATGACATATAATCTCTCCAAAAAATGAGAACATGGTTCTGTCACTATGGAAACACCACATTATCTTCCTAAAATAGTAATCATGGGCCTCAACTATGGATTTCCATTCTACAAATAATATGAATTTTTGAGCACCCATCATTTCTACAGTAATATACCAACAGTAACTCTCACCTCCAAGATTCTAGTCACACTATCAGCACAAGTGTGTTATTATTGATTCAAATAATGAAGTATTATGCATGTTTAAGGTAAATTATGAGATCTTATCAATATTATATAAGCATATAATATGATATGTTCCTAGAAAGGAATAACTATGACATGAGTTAATTAGAACAAATTCCTTCATTAAAAGACACATATTTTTAGTCATATAATTCCCAAATACACTAGTTAATATGCTTATGTGACCTACAATAATCCTCGCACCTTTCCTATAAATCTCTAATCCTGGTGTGGACCACCTGGGGATGGTGGTGGTAACAATCCAAAGAATCTACCGCATCCTGCATCTATCCCAAATTCTATTCCTTATATGCCGCCATACATTCCTTCCTCATCCTGCTACTTCCTCTCCCTATGATGACCCATCCAGCTTCTCCCTAGTAGTCGTACAGTGGGCCGAAAAATCTTAGTCAACATGTCCCACGTCATTAAATAAATAGAATTTCCTTTCTATTGGCTGATTAGACCAACCCTATGAGCCCTAAACCACATATCCACCATCTTGATACCTCATCCTAAATTGTATCCCATATTCCTGTCATAGATAGTGACATCATCTCCCTATTTTTATGTTATCTACTCTTTCATTACCAAAACATGAAATAGTAGGTTGTATCTTCTATTCCAAGAAACTCTCAACCTCAAAATCACTCTCCAGAACCATAACATAATTAAAAATTCATATTGGGATGACATAAACATGGATGTCTCCATACCATCCTTGCTCGATGTTCTAAGAGCTAAAGAACTAGTCATGACCCAAATAAATCAAGTACCTAGAATGTTTTGTAACTAGAATTGAACAATCAGATAATAACGTGCTTTGATGGTGATGATTTAGAGTCTCAATGGTACGTGCATCCCTAAATTTGGTTATAGATAATTGATATTTAATGATATGGTCAATCTGTGACCCTGCTATAGTTAACTCATTATAATATTTGGTTACCAAACCCCACCATCATCGATCATATACCTAAATTAGATTGTCCACATGGACCACCGTTGTATCTGATGGTGTCTTGACCACAAGAAAAACTCATGCCACCACTGTATGACATTACACAACTTCTTGTCATTTGTTCTCACCTTGAAACCTGAGTGTTCTCTATTACTAAAACTCATACAATATTCTTATACTTTTCACCTCATTTACATGTACTTCGGGTACCATGTTTTGCTATAGAGGTGGTGTATATCTAGTATACCACATAGAGGTAACATATCTATAACTAGTCCTTGTATTAACTCCTCATAAATAATGGGATCATCCCAATGATCATGATGATGAATCCTAGATTGAATACATCAACGAGACATCCTAAAAGTAAAAAATACATACCATGATCAATGAGTATAAATAGATAGATAACTCAAGAAGGATGTGGGAACCATAACCCATTCATATATGATTTATATAACATTGTTTTACATTTACCTAATTATATTATTTACCTAGTTGAACAAATGTGTTTAAGGATGTGATGTATGGATACATCAACAGCTACACCAAAAATCAAATCCCTAGCCTGAAATCCAAACATAAAACACTTAACATGGTTTCCCCAATCCAAATTGATAGACTCTTGTCCAATGGAAGAACCAATGAATCTGGTACCACTCAATTGTGACACATCCCAATGGGTCCTATATCACAACTCCCCATTCCAACCACCAATAGGCTAAGAGTGACTTGAGACACATAGGCATATCACTAGAATGGGAGGACATAGCCTAAATACATATCTTTATGCACACATCAATAACACTATAAAATGTTGAACTGTTAATGAAATTGAAAAACCATGCATACCCACAACTAAATCCCAAAAGTATAGTGTGCAGGAATGTAATGTGAAGTAAACATAGAAAATTATATTCCCAACAGAAAGAGTCTTAATATAATTCAAACATGAATATAAAATCAGTACTGTAATCATGATACTAGAGAAACACACCATGGTTTATCTATCCTAACTATTCATCGTATTGTCCAAATCTATATATGAAATCATCAAAAGGACGAGCCATTACAAAAAACATGATACATGTGGGAAAAACCAATTCATTTTGAGTATAATAATACCCAAAAGGACATGCTAAAATGAAAATGTAAACAAAAAATAATATTACAAATATATCTAGGTATATTTCCACAACACATATAATAAGAGTATCAAGATATACTCATTAGATACAAATAGTCTAATGGTAATTAACACCCATAATCCCAGTCGAGTTCTCTATCTCAATGGGTCCACAAATATCTCATCCCCTATATTACACTACCCAACCTGATTAAAGTATTATCATCCATTTGATTGGTAATGATATTTGAGTCAGGTCACATAATGTATTCTCTTATAGTATAATGTTATATTTTAGATATATCTAAATAACCCTTAAGGACTTTAGTTATACAACAGACACAAACTTGATTACAACACTATGTAGAGGATCGACACCCATGTAGTGTTCATCAAGAAGATACCAATAAATCCACCTAGGGAAAGATAATTAATTGAATATCTCAGTCGGGGATCATTGGGGGATTTCTATAACTCTATCAAATATGTCCTACTGAATGGATCGTCTTCATATGTGTAAGAATTCATTCCATAATAAACCTCATGAAATGGTTTGGGGGAAAGCTCTATAATGAAAATCATCCAAGATATAGAAAATTCGGGATCCAATATATATTTTTTGGATTACCTAAAGTGTAATAGGTTTACACTCCGTGTCCCTTAACCTCAGGTCATACAGATATAAATGGAACGTGTCCTATGGTTGTGTTCATGTAATAGTACATGACTTGAAGAATCCAATGTACAATTGACATGTTCATATACACTAATTATCCCATGTATATTTCCTAAATCCGAGTCCATGAGGGATTACATAGCGGGCCCATGCCCATGTACTCTATCCAGTGTTTGTGTACACTTTGGTGTAATAATAGTTCCACTTAGTAGGGATCAAATTTCATGTCATTGGTTCAGACAATGTGGGATATATATCATTCTCTAAAACACGTGATGCACTATGAGGTGCCAACATGGTATGTGGATACAAGTTACATGTTGTGTGTTTTCGGAATTTGTTGAATCCTATATCTGGAATATGCATTCATTCATGTACTTTATACCATAAATTAAGGGACCGCTACATTTTTAAAAAAGGAAATGAATTTTCTTAGCATCACAATCACTGAACAACAGTTTCGTTTCACTAAATAAATACATAAATTACCATTATCTATTATTCTTCACTACGATATGAAGAATATATAATCAGGTAACAATGACAGTCAGATCTGTTGTTGCTTCCACCGTAGAACAACCATTGTGTCTTAATGGCCCCATTTCTACAATATCTGATCATTATGCCACAAAATGGGTGTCTAACAATAAATTCATCTAGATATGTTGAACCACGAGACACAGAAAGAGTAATTGTGATGATAGAAGAATCTTGGAAGTAAATAAAACAACAATCAATATGAATGGACAACATTCATCATTCTTATTGACATCAATTTTTTTGTTAAATTTAATAATTTATGTATAACATTTATGTGAGAATAAGTTCTCCCAAATCCATATTAATATATTCCATTCAAATATACTCATGTTATTTTGATCCAATTTTTGGTTTATTGACTTATATTAATTATACAAACTGAAATGGGGAATGAAAATTAAATCAAACATACATCTTACCTATATTTGGATTTATCACTGATAAAGAATAAGGTTTTACTGTGATCATTGGGTAGATCCTTGGAAATAACCTTACATCTGTCATTGATCTCTGATTCGGTTATCATCGTCAAAAGATATCTCCTCCAATTGCTCAAATATTAATCATCAATTCTAAGGGTTTATTTTCAATCATGAAATGCATCCATAAGTGGGAATTTAATGTATATAATTATGGAGATCTGTCAAAAACAAATAAATTAATTTTTTTCAGTATATTATTGAATTTACTATCATAATGACCATTTTTAAAATGTTCTAAATTTACTGTGCTTATGTTAAAACTTGGGTAAACCCCGCATTCTGAACTCAATGGTTCCCTCTGATTTATGATATGGGCTCCCATTGATGTTTTAGTATAGTTTTTATAAAAACCCATCTGAGTTAGATATTTAATATATTTTTCATTTTTATAATATTTATTATGGACACCCTAGGCCTCATAATATAAATACATATTCGCACCAGGTCTAAAAAATAATCTATACTATTTCCAAAAATAATACATCGAAAATCAGATTCATCATAACGTATTAAAATCCAGGATTCAAAGTTTAATATCATTAGAAACATATGAACATACAAATTTTAAACATAATAAATGATTGATAATTATTTAAAATCTTATTGATAATATTTATAAAAATCAAATTCTTTTTATTACATGTAACCCCCTTTATATATTCAATAATGAAATGGGTGATCTAAAATCATATTAAAAAGATAAATGAAACCCATTAATCATTATAAAATGGGTTACAATAATAATCCTCATCATATCATAATAATAGATTTTTCATATACATCATGAGTGAAATATGTTATCAATTCATGTAATGTTGCAATGCATAAAAGTGAAATATCATTTCATTGGGTTCAAATTACACACATAGTTGTGAATAAATATAGCATCATGTTCATGCATTAAATATTTACAAAATCATAACATAAGAAATGTGAAAAAACAAATATATTTTTCATGCATAATATATAAAAAATTATTATATAAATTTAATTAAACAATTCTATGTAGAGCTATATAATTAGTTTCCCACTCTCCATAAAAAACATTTACACAATCATTTATTCCACAAAAAATATATAAAGTCATTATCATTAAATGACACATGGTAATGGATGTGCCACATAAATATTTCATCAAATATAATTTCAATGATACAATTGGGGTAAAAAATAAATAAGTTAAATAATATGTTACATAATATTCATCATTATGTAGCGACGAATAAACAAATCAACATGACTAAAATATGTGTTTTTAGAAATAAGTGTTCTTTTGGAAAATCATTTCATTTGTTATAAAATAGATTATAAATCATGTATATCATAGGAAAAAAATTAAATAGTGGTAAAATGATATTTATGGAACCTTATAGTTGTATTGATATAAAATAATTCATGAATGGGAGGTAAACTCATTTAAATGTGTTAGGTTCAATAATCCCCTCACCTTAATTCCTTCTTTATTTAATCATTTTTTACGCCTAAAGAATTATAAAATTATATTTTTTTAAACAATGAAAATAGAGAATTATATTAATTTATTATAAAATTTATATATTATTATTATTTAATTTTTTTCTTAAAATATGATGATTGATATTCGGAATTTTATTATCATGTTTTTCCAATAATTTCCTTAACATTCCTTTTATTTCACCATTCGGTTTCAAAATAATTTATACATTATTATAATTTATTACTGTATCATATAATACATATTTTTACACGTTTATATATTATATAAATTTTATAATATATATCCATGATGATTGTTATATGTGTTGACTTGAAAATTTCACTATTGGTGGTTAACTGACCATTAATGGGATGTTTTCAAAAGAGTGGGAATGAGAGGCAGTAAATTAAAATTTTACAAAAATATGAAAATTTTATTATTTTAACATCATTAATATAATTTTTTATAGAAAAATTAATTTTATATAATATGGTTTTGATGGAATTGGGAAAATGAATAAATTGAAGAGCCATATGTGAAGAATTAATATAGAATTACTCCCTCCTCGGTGTAGTTTCTAATGCAAGAAAATATAAATTTATTAGTGATTGGAGTTATATGACTTCATATTGTACATAATTATTCTAATAGGATATAGAGGGAGGATAATGGTATATTTTTGGATTTGAAATGGGTGGTAGGATTGGTTTACCTAGGTAAGGGATATGGGTTATTTACACCCGATGAGGGGTATTATTAGAATAAAATATTTAATAAAATATTCTTTCCATTAAAAACATTTTAGTAGATAATTTTGTACATTATAAAGAATATATAACTATTTTATAATGGTTTTATGTCCTTAAATCCCATTGAATAATCTTTTAATTAGTTTATTAAAAATAAATTTTGAAAAAAGACAAATTGTTATTTTCAGGGATCACTTTTGACATTAGAGTTTGAAAGTTAATTTTTGGTTTGGAAATTATGTTTATTTTATTTTAATGACTCATTTATAAAATAAAACAAATAATTTACTATAATATTTTTATATACAAGATTATGTTATCATTATATCAGTAAAGATTAAATTTAAGATACATAAGTTATATAAAAAACTATATTATTTGTATTCAAACAACTATTGAAGAATTTAAGAGAATTACCAAAAAAATACCAATGCGAATTATTTGTATTCTGATTTCTATATTGATGTTATTTTTATCAAAAATATTTCTCTAATATAAGAAATTTTAATTTTAATTATAAGAATTGTGATTTTTACAAAATACTTCAAAATAAAATTTATTAAAAATGTTCGTTTGTTTTGATTGTTTTTTAAATCATGATATTTATTTTTTCATTATAATATATATATAATTATAATTTAAAGTTGATAATATTAATTATAATCATAATTTTTTATTTTTGGGGTCATGAAACTATTTTAGTAGTCTTGTTATTATTCCCAATATTAATTATATTATTCACAATAGTTACATTACTATTCAAACAGTCACATTACCTCTTCTAAATAGCATATAATTATTACTCTCAAAATCCAACTGATCTAATCTCAAGGATCTATATTTTCATATTCTATTATTTTTGATTATTTAATAATATATTTTTTCTTTTATATAGTGTTTGTAGGGGGATGGGGATTCTAGAATATTATGGTAACCCATATTTTCCCAAATTTTATTTTCTGTTTTATATATTTTTAGTTTTCATTTTGGGGACTCTAATAGGTTTCATATTTTATTAATGAAACATTATTTAGTAATTAATTTATTAAATTAGGGTTTCACATTTATTTTGTAATTATATAATATAATACAATATAATATACACATATTTAGGAAAAAATGTTACTAAATAAAACTGGGTTGTAACATTATTCCCCCTTTATAAAATTCAACCCTGAAATTTCAACTCATATGCTCAAGTGAGAATTGGTTATGGTACTTTTATTTCATTTTTCTCTTCTAGTTCCCACATCACCTCTACATTCATATGGTTCCTCTACAATGGTACAACATTATGAGTTTTATTATTGTGTAGAAATTTGACTCTACAATACAATATCTTCATAAAAAGCTCTTCATATTCATTCTCTATTTGTACCACCAATGGATTCACTGAATATTTTGTATTATATAAGTACTTCCTTAGGAGTGATATCTGTAACACATCCAAATGTATATTTATACATGGTGGAAGTGAATAGTGATAGGCTAAAAATTTATGTTACCAAGGATTGTAGGGGGCCAATTTACATTGGCCAAATATTACATTTCATTTCAAAACAAATGACTATCTTCCCTAGTGATAATTGAAGGAATATATTTCCTCCCATATCTAACTCCACATAGCATCAATTATAGTCAACATAGATATTCTACAACATTTATTTTAATTTATATGTTGTTGGATAGCTTAAAAATTCTCTTCCATATCTAGTATAAGGTTACGTCTATGTATACTATTTTTAACAACATCAACCAAACAAATTCGAGTTTTACATCACTTCCCATATAGAGCATCATATTGAACCATTTTAATACTTATGTGGAAGATGTTATTATATGATAACTCAAATTTTAGGGATTTTTGATCCCAACATCCTTTAAATTACTTCGAGGAGTCTCTTAGTATGTTCTAAAGTGTCTTTATAGTTATTTCATGTTTTCCATAACATTGAGTACGATAAGCCACTAAAAAAATAAATTTAGGACTCAATCCATGTTGAATGATTCTCCAAAATTTTTAGTCTAAATTCACATCATGGTTTTAGGTGATCAAACGTTGATCCCCTTACAACCTCACCACTTACATTGTAGATATCATACCATGTTGTTCAAGTGATAAATCATCCCAAATAGTGAAAATATTGGAATTCCTTATGAGGTAATCTATGAAAACCAATATACCAATGTTTCCATTACATGTTTTTGAGAGACTAATGATACTTTTTATAGTAACATTATCCTATTTTCTTGTGCATATTGAAAATTATAGCGTCCTTCCATTGCCATTTTTTCACTATGGTTTTACATTCCAACATATAAAAAACCATGAGATATACTCTAAAATAATCTAAATTTTGATGACCAACCAGAGGCATTCTCCAAGATCGTGGGTTATCATGGTACATCCATGGTAGATAGTTAACTATGAGATATATGAATTATTTATAATATTCTTCTTTTATATTAGGTAATTAATAAACATAAAGCTTTATTCGAAACATAATCACACCATCATCATTAATGTGGAAGTCATGTAGCTTCCCTTTTTTACTAAACATCTTCTTTTATGTCTCCATATCATGCCTTTGTGCCTCCATTATATTATCTAGGAGAGTTGGATAAAAATAAATTGGTAAAGGATGAATGTATTCCAAGGAATTATGATTTCAAGATATTTTGGTTTCATATCTATGAATATATTCTCTCTTTTATTCTGTATCATGTATAAAGTAGAAATTTCTTATCAGGAAATACCATGTTCTACCATGTTTATCATTACTATATAAAAGACACTAGAACAATCCTTATCCTTTATTATATCAAACCATATTCATTGATTCATGTTGATATATTTTTTTGTAAATATATACTTTAAACTCTTTTATTTTGTATATATTTCCCACAATTGAGAATATATATAGTGTTTCTATATTATCAGAGCACATATCACACCTGCTAACTCTATATTATGTGTTGCATATTTTTTCTCATGGATTCTAAATTTACATATGGAATATTCTTTCACAATAACATCATTCATTAGTATAAAAACTAAGACATTATTTGATGAATCACTATTAATAATACAACATTATCCAAATTGTTTGTAGTGTCAGTAAGGGTTCACTGATTGGCCTCTTATTAATCTCCTTTATTCAATCCATTAATTTTTTCAACTATAAATGATTTAACAATTTCCATGTTAACTACTCTAGTGGTGAAGAAATTCATGAGAAATTTAACACCAAACATCAGTAGTACCCTTATATTTCAGGAAATAATAGATCTCTAAAACACTAGTGGTTCTGGAACATTTCTAAATTTTAATTGAAATTTAAGGGTCCATAGAAATTCCATATCATGTGGTAATGTTCCACAATAATGTTACATATTCTATCCAAAGTAACACTATCAGAACATATATATCATTTTCTCCTTCTTTAATCTCACGACTAAAATCCTTATTTACTATTCATGTTACCCCATGATCATGGAGTAAAAGAAAATATCATTGACAAATAGTGCAAAATTTTTTTTGAGGACATCCCAAAATACTCTACTCATCAAATCCATTATTATTTTTAGGGAATTATAAAGTCTGAAGAAAATCACTTAGAACTCATAGTTCTCATAACATACATGGAACTAAATATATTAAATATATTCCTTCTTCGCAAATAGTGGATGACATTCAAAATAATGATCCACATTTGAGAAGTAATGACCTCCATATTGATAATAAAATATATCATAAATCCATTTAAAATCATACTTTTTCTTCATGTTGATATTTTTGAGCAGTTTGAAATCAATAGGTATCCATATTGATACATCATTCTCCGTGAAAAATAGAATCAGAATACCCTATCATGTTGCATTAGGGAATAAAAACCATTTTTCAAACTGATCATGCAACAGCTTCTTCAACTACCCCAGTTTGATCTATATCATCCGATATGATAATATTGATAAATGACTGGCATTGTTTATAAATTATACTAAGAACAATACCAAATTATCTAGGGGATATCCTGGTGGATAACTACCTTTGAAACAAAAATTAATCATGGTGTGATTCTTCATAGGGTATCAACACCCACACCATTGAGGGATCATCTGAAGGAGAGTCAAGATATTCCATAAATTTATAGAGGAGAATTGGATGGTTTAGAATATGAAAAGAGATTTCATTATCCCAGTACATTATGTGGTCTTTATAAAATTTTAGACAATTCATTTCTAGTATAGTGTCAAATTTCACTAAAGGAATTAGGAGAAAAATCACTAGAGAAATATTCAAATATATTTTTATAGAAGGAGTGTCCAACACTTTGGTGGAAATTATTGAAACAGAAAGTTTTTTTGGTTTTTATCTCCACATAAAATAATCAGGGATTTAATTAATCATTTCATGATAACATGTAAAAAATTAAGGAATATGTAAAACAAAAATTGAACAATAAAATTTCATTCATGAGTTAATATGAATTTTACCACATTTGAATTTTATTTCCTACTGCACATCATCAATATTGATGACATAATTAATTCTTTTCCCCTTTGGATTTTATGGGTTCTAACTATAATAACCCTTAAGGAAATGTATTTCAGTGCACTATCATTCATACTCTAAGAGCAATAGAATTAAACCATTAAACTATGGGTGCAACATTATGAGATTCCCTCCTTTCCGAAATCATGTTCACTGACATGTTCATGTATCATCAAAATTCATGAGTTTGGTGGAATTCAATCCCACAATTAAAGAATCTCCAAATTACTTTTAGGAAATTAACATGACGTTTTTCCCATATTTTTAACATGTGGGAAGTCATATCCACATTCCTAATTTTTAATTGGATCCACCATCTTGAAAATCCATTCTCATATACTAATCACCATTACTATGGGACCATTCTCTAATATCTAAATATTTTTTAGAGAACATCAAACCACTTGTTCATAACTAGAAAATTCATGGATATCTAGATCTATTAAATGGTTTATAATTAAACAACTAATGAATCTATATCTATTTTGAGGTCATTATTGATAAAAAATATTGGATTATCTTGCAAGCCTTGTGACGTTTTTCTCATTATACATGATAGTTTCACCATCATATTACATCGACTCTACTAATATAGTCTATATATTTGTTCTATGAGTTTTGGGGTAATACTTGGTATGAAGTATTTTCCTAATGTATTCACACTCTGTCACCTCCATTTCATCATATTCTTTTTAGTTATTTATTAGTTACTATAATTGACTGACATCTCCATCTTAGAGATAAATGGATGAAGTCGCCCTATCCATCTCCGAACATAAGATTGCTAAAATGATCATCGCCATTGATTTAACCAACCATACAACGAAAAGTGGATTGGACATTACAATAAATGATTGTGGTATCCATTATATAATATAATCATTTGATACTTGATCCTTCCTAGGTTAATGCTGATGTTCAACATTGTTCAGAATATCATTTATATCATGAGACAACATGGTATGAACTTTCGTGTTGTTTTGAACTCCACCTACAACAGAATTTGGAATGTTGTTTAGAAAATGATTTCATTATCCATCATTTGTTTTTTTGGACTGGTTTCTCTTTATTACCACTACTTAAAATATTTCAAAAGTTTTAAAAAAATATATGTCAAAAATTATATATAATTTTTTCTTTTAAAAAATTAACACTAATGGAATATCTAATGGTATGTGTTTGATTATAATTTTCTTAAAATACTCTTATTAGACATTTTATATATTTATAGGTGTATATATTTGGTTTTTAGAGTTAATCATAATTATAAAACTAACTAAAAATTACATTGAATCCAAATATAGTGATACGACATTCTCATTATTATATATTACATCATTTTAGATATGAACAACATAAATGTGTCATAATATATGATCCAAAGGTTTTGAATTTTGTGAAACAAATACCATGCATAACATATACATAATATAACATAAAAATTTATTTATAATATACTTTATTATTTTTCAAACACTTACATTATATATATTACAAGTAGTCAATTGAAAATATACATTATGAAAAGGGTTGAGCGAAAAGCCGAGTAATAGGATAAATAAGGGACTTGAATCAATATAATGTGTGTAGAATAGAAGTTATATCCATATCCTAATAACAATATCATCATAAATTTCAAGAGAGAAACATGTAATAAAGTCATGGAATGAGGCATTGCATTAAAATATAACATCATTTCATAGTTTTCAAATAAAAGACAATGTTGTGATCAACGATACACTCATGTTCATGAAACAAATATGTGCATAAAAATAACAAAATCATTATGTAAAAAAGATTTAATCATATTCATTCATAATATATATCGTCCTAGGATATTCATCACATTAACCAATGTATTATAGGGTAATATAATTCTTATCCCAGTCGTCACATCATAATATTAAGATAATCTTGTAAGCCACATAGAATGTACAAAAATCATAATCCTGGAATAACCCACAAAAAGGAATGGTTTTCATATCGATTTATTCAAACATAATTTAGTAAAAACACCTAGGGTTATAAAAAATAATATTGAAAGCACATTTGGCATAATCATCATCATTGAAGAGTGATGATGAAATAACTCAAGAGTAGTAAAAGATTTGTTTGGAAAGAATATTTAATTTGGAAAATAATTTTATTTTGGTTGTATATTATATAAAATAGGAATTTAACAATAAGGAAATTATATTTGAGTAATATTATAGGAGTATTTATACCTAATTTTCATGAAATAAAGATAACCTTGAGAAAAGATGTTGGGTTCAAGAATCACCTTGCCTTACTTCTCACTTTATATTGTCCCATTTTCACTTCATGAATAATAAATATATATATATAATAATAATTTAATATAGAAGGTAATAATATTAATTAATAATAATATTTACCAATTATAATAATTTGAATTTTTTTTTATACAATTGAATCATTTGGATATCATGCATTTCATAAATGTTTATCATGTAAGTTTGATTTCCCAATTTCATTAAATTTCATTTATATAATAGTATATATATATATATATATATATTATTATATAATACATATAATTAAATTTTTATAATTTATATGTATATTATAATGTTTATCCAAGTTGATGGTTATACGTTTTGAGATGTAAATGTCTTCATTGGAGGTTAACAAACCTTTTAGTGGACGTTATCGAAAGGGAGGGAAAGGGAGGTATGACATAAATATTAATCAAAAATATTATAATTAAAAAATATTATGATCATTAATATTAAAACAAATTAAAATTTAATTGATTATATACTAATTTATTATAATTTAATTTGGACAGTGATAAATGAGAAGACGAAAAGATGGGTGTGTTCATAAAGACTTATTATTTCCTCCTTGTAGGATATCTAGTATGAAACTATAACTCCTTTTTTGATTTGAGTCGGATTGAAAATTATGTATCCAAATATTTTAAGTGTATTTAGATGGAGAATTTTGGAAGTGAATGTGATTTATAATGGGAAATATGAGTAATTTTCTATAGGAATGGGGTTCTTTATGGATGAGGAGAGGGGAATTTTACGAATAAAATATAAAAAAAATATTATACCCAATATGAAACTTATAAGAGTAATTTTTGGACATTGTAAAAATTTAATAAATATTATCAAATGGATTTTTTACATTAATTCGCCTTTATAATTATAATTCATTATATTATAAAAATGGAATATAGAAAAAACAGAAATATTTACTTTAAGTAATCACTTTTTACTTAGGGTTATTGAAGGTTCATTTTAGTTTTGGAAATAATGTTTCCTCAAATTTAATGAAATATTTTTTCAAAAATATATATCATAATAGAAATATACATTATATAAAGGAATTTTACATGATTACAATATGAATTATATAATTTCGGATACATCGGTTATGTGAAAACATATTTTAGATAATTCACCTAAAATTTTAACTATTTCAAAAAAATTACAAAAACATTACTCTAGGAATATTTAATGGTGATGATTTCAAAATTGATATAAATTTTTTCTAAATACATTTCTAAAATAGTAAATATTAATTTATAAAGTGAAAATTATTATTATAAATAAATACAGAAAAATAGTCATTATTTAAAATGTGATAATATTTTCCTTGATCATTATATCATTAAATTTATTCTATTGCATTATCATATTTATATTTACGTAATTAAATATTTATAAATATAATTTTTATCTCTATTTTTTATTTTGTTGTAAAATTACTATTCCAATGTTCATGTTACAATTCCTAAAAATTTCGTTACTATTCCCAATTGTCTGGTAATTATGACAAATGGCCAAGTAACTATAACTAATGGTCATTTTACTATTCCAAATGTCACATTACCACCAAAATAAATACAACATCCTTATTTCAATTAATATTTAACTAATTTACTCTCACATTTTTATAATTAAATTTTATAGTATAGTGATTATTTAATAAAATTATTCTTTTATATAGTGTTTTTTGTTGGCGTGATGGTCCAAGTAGGTTGGGGAGATTCATATTTTCAAATTTTAGCTCTTATAAATTTTACTTTAATTTTTGTATGTAATTAATTAAGATTTAATTAATTTTAATTCTGATTAATGTAAAATTATTTAATAACAAAAAATCCTTTTTTTATTCTCTATATTTAATATGGGTATAATATAATATATTAAAACACACTATTATTCATAAAAAATAATATTAATAATTACTATGACATTACCTAAAATAGTCTTACAGAACAAGTAACATTTATAATTCCCATATAACACATCAAATAAAAAATCCATTGTATTAAATTAAATCTAACATCCTTGATATTATTCATAAAATAAAAATTTATATCCTATAGAAAAAACCAATAACAATGTGAAATTAGATGCTCAGTATAGAATACATAGGGAAAAATATACGATTAGTAAATCAGGTATAAATAATATTGGATAGTTAATAAAAGGAAAAACATACCATTTAATTATAAGATGATCACAAAATATATACATATATATTATAAATATAGTTATCTCATGGATAAAAATAATTGAATTCTCAAAGAAGTAAATTATTATTATTATTTAATGCCTTGATATTAAACATTATTTTATCTATACCATTGAGGACTTATTCTAAGAGAGTTTATAAATATCATTTAAATTTACCCAAAACAAAATTTAATTATACCATTTAGAATTGTCTGAAGAGACCTATCAGTGTATCCTAAGATAATATAATTTCATTCCCTAACAGTCATTACTAGTCCATTGTATTCCACATATATCAAATAATCAATTAATTTCAAAAACTATTTTCCCTATCAATAAATATATATATTTATAATATAATAACTATATATAAATATTATATTAATACAATAATCCATTTTAATGCAAAACATGATTATATAAATGATACACGATTTAAGAAATAATCATATCCCAGATTTATGTAATATGGATATTTAAGAGAAATATAATATAAAATGATCATGTGTATTAGAATGTTTCAAAATATGGCATCATAAAAACACATCCCCATTTGATAATGTCTAAAATATATCAGTCTTTTATTTTACAAAAAAAAATAAAAATCCAAATAATCTTATTCAGAAAAAAACCATTCCATTTTTAAAATTTAGTTATTTAAGAAAACTAAACAATTATAATGAAAATAATATTATTTTGAATTAATATTGTAATAATTTAAAGAAAAATTTGAAGAAAATATTATCCATTATAGTTATAAAACACTCTTATGTAGTATAAGTTAAAAAATTTCTTCGAGTCATTTTTCAGAAAAGACCCAAAGTACCACATTTGGACGATTAAAAATTGATTCACCTTAAAATTTTATGGACAAGTAAAACCTGTGTAAAGTTTTTTTTAAATAATTTTACATGTGTAAAAAAATAACCATTTTCATGAATTTATATCTATGAATGATAAATATGTTCAATTAAATTATAAATAATAAATATTTTATTAATATTATCCTTACATTTTTATACATCCAAAGAATGAAAATGTTGGAAGAAAAGATAGATAATCATTAATAGAGAGAAAATTAAATGTACTATATTTAACATGAAATAAATATTTTCATGTTAATTACCTATAAAAATAAGTATATACACGTCATTAAAATAAATAGGTGTATAATACCAAATATGTCTCCATGGAGATAAAATTTATATGAAATGTGTTACCTCATGTCTGGATTGTCTGGTGGGTGTTTTAGCCTCCTAAATAATGTATTTATATTTATTATAATGATATAAATTAAATATATTCATATATATGATATCATATATTATACATTATTACCAATTTATCACCCGTTTGTTAATAATATTTCATTTATTACATTTTTTTGATGTTAACTACTTTAATATTCATTAATTTTTTGACATAGTGGTCTCAGTACTTTAATTATTCCCATGGTTCCATAATCTCTTGATTTTTAATAAATATTAAAATATATTATAGATTTAATATAAATATATTTATTTTCATTGATAATATACATGGACTAAAAAATTAATTACTTCACTCTAAGAGAATGCAGGTTGTACTTATGTTATTAAGATGATTTCAATTTTATGTAGATCGAACGAAACAAGGTAAGAAAATTATTCACCTTGAAAGAATGACTATTATATTATTTAAATTATATGTATAAATAAAATCCAAAATCATTTCTTCTCTTTTATAATGTAAAGGAAAAATGACTCACATCGTTTCGTAGACGTTGTTGTCCACTTGTACATATAAGAGACATTATAATTTCCCAATGATTTTGAATGTAAGGATGTAGATAATATAATAACATTATAGTTGTGTAATTATTAAATAAATATATTATATAAATATAAAACCTTTCATAATTACCATCCATAAATTATGGTTATGAAAAATGAAATGAATTTCTATATGGAAAAGGTAATGTTTTTATACACAAGGGTGGTACATTCACATATAATATTATGGGAAAAAAGGTTGGTAACTGTGCATTAATAATAATTATAATATTTATGTATATTCAGGATATATTTTTCTAATTATGGTTATTTACCATCTTTTTAAGGGAGTTTTAAGACAACGTAAATAAACCATGTGACCAGTTAACAAGATTGCAAATTCTATTGAAGAACTTCTTTAGATCTCCTCATAAGGATACTAGGGTTATTATTTTTAGAATTCCATCAACAATATAATATTTATATGTAAGTTTAGATGATATTTTTTCATGGTATGGTGTATCAATAATGGTCAATGTGGTGTAATGAAGTGAGTGAAGTTGATCCCTACAATAATTCAGGTACAAGGTAATTTTATATTTTTATTGAAAATTATAATATAATTAGACGTTCCAATAATCACAATCTTCATAATATCCTTTAATTAGAATTTTTTGTTATGATAAATTCATTAAATTAAATTCAAATTTTATTTTGATTTAATTTTTTCCTTAAAGCATTAAATAACCACTTGGTTATTCCTTTTAGGCCATAATTATGGTGACCACAATTTTAATCACAAATGGTTACTAATGTTATAATAAAAGAAATATTACAAATAAATGGGAAATGAATGATTGTATTAACTATATTAAATATAAATTTATGAAGATAATATATATTTTAAAACAATATTATTTAATAAATTATTATTTTGATAAAATATTATTAGATATAAATTTTGAAAATATTCTTTAAATATTACATTTACTATATCAATAAAATGTGGGAATCAAAATTAATTATGTATAGCCTATCTAATATTTCATAAATATATATAATACATTTGATATATTAACTAATTTAAATTATATATCATTAATTATTTTTATTATCATTTTTAGGATAAATAAATTAATATAGTGTCAGCATTGCATAAGAATTTCATCTAATAATATATCAGTTGAAAAATAGTTTATATCATATATTTATTCTTTACATATGTGGATACACAACTGACTTAAAAATCATATATTGTGAGGTTGGATAAATTTCTTTTCTTTAATAATTTGGTTAGATTTTCATGTAAAATATTACATTAGACAATTATATTTAAATCCTATGGTAGTTAGGGTCGAACTAAATTCATCCAAGAATTATTACAATGAAAACATTATTTACTCATCACTAATATTTGAACTTGATTTTCCCAATTTACCCATTATTATGGAGGTAAATTTTACCACAATTTATAAAAAAAATTCCTATAAATAAATAGGACATATGTTCCAAATTTGAACACCATAATGAGAAATATGGAATCCATTTTATTTCATTTATTAATTATATTTTAAATATATTTATTCTACAATATGTTCCAAAAATGCAACAAAAATTTATTTTAAAAAATATACAGTATTTCATAAAAATTCATTTTTTTTGTAAAAAAATGTTTCTATAAAAATTTAAATTATAATATTATGTTCAATTATAATAGTTATATTGTTCATAATATAACCTAAATTTTTTTAATTTAAACAATTTTAAAATAAAATATATCTATTAAATAGTTCAAACTAAAATACATTTTTCAATAAAAATCAATAGTATTCTTAATTCATTATAGAAATAATATTTTCATAAAAATCTAAAAAAATCACCCTTAAAAATTTTTGATATGAAAATATCATAAATTGTATTATTTTTGAAAAAAATAGTTTATATATTTCAAAAAATTAAATATAATATAATATCAGCATAAAAATAAACATTATTTTTTAAAGATATCATATATATTAAGCCTCAAATAACATTACGGAAAATTAGGAAGATATTTCATAATAATTAATCAATAATTGTGTAATGATTAAGTCCTTTGAATATATATTTAAAAAAAATAAATTATATTCATACCCTCCAATATTGCAGTGAGGTCATAATAGTCATATATAAATAATATTATTTTCAACTTTCATTTAAGCTTGGTGTTGCATGTTATACATGATAGAAAACATTATGTTATAGGTTTTTACATTATCCCAAATAGAATAAATTAGTTTCTCACAATTTTAAAATTTGATCAATAATCATTTTCATGTCCAATATAATTTCATTTTTTTTAAAACCCACAAGGTCAATAGTGTTAATTAGATTTCCTATTAATAATGTGGGTTAGAGGAAAATATAAAATATACATAAATAATATATCTTAGATAAGATAATATTAGTGATAATTAAAAACCATTAAGGGGAATATTAATCGAAGACATAATGATTAATAGTGAGTGATAGATAACATGGACATGGAAAAGTTAACTATTAGAAAAAATTAAATATATTATATGTAAAATGGTCATTAATTTCTCATTTATAAAAAGGAAATGAAATATAAATTTATTGATTTTTCCACCACTTCATTTGAATAATATCATTATTTGATTATTCTTCTTTCTTTTTCCACGTCATATATTATGCGGGGAAATAGATATTTGGTATGATTTATTGTTTCCTAAAGAACTATTAATGAGCCAAAAGATCCATAAATCATTCCTACATCCTATTAATATTTAGAAAAACATAAATAATTATCAATGGTTATCCAATATAATAAATTCTACATTAACCATAAATAATAATATCCAAAGTTCAACATAATCCATTATATTGGTAGTTATACATACTACAACTCCATAATAAATCTGGAAATATTATTAACCCCAAAAATTTATCTAAATATAATTCGTAGACAACATAAATAAGTTAATAATAACAAATTCCAAACATTTTAATACATTGATATGTAAATTACCATTATCTTTATTTTTCTTTCATATATCTATATCTAAAAAAATATTAAAATATATAAAAATATATCCTAAAAACATTTTCAATAAATCATTATAAATTCTAAAGGGCATCAATACAATCACATTTTCTACATCTATTTCAATATTACATTTATAACGATATAAAATTATTAACTCAAAATTAAGAAAATATTAACAATTATATTTCCCTTAATTATGTATCCTCCAAAAAAATCCATTTTCTAATAAATCACTTTTTGAGGTTACATGAATTATTCAAAATATTCATTCACATCCTTAAGAAAACTACTTTATCGTAAATTATTATATGTGTCTTGATTCTTATAATAATCAAATAATTTAAATGATAATTAAAAATATCTCATAAATATAATCACCCAAGTAAATTACTCATTAATCAAATTCTATAATAAAAGTAAAATATCGGTACTCTCCACTTGGATTTATAAATGGGTTGTTCCATTAACCCATAGGAAACTATATTAATTTATCCTTGATCATATTTTTGTTGAAGAACTCAATATTAGTAAATTATTTCATTTTCATATATTCATTATCCAGATGACCCTTATCCTTACACTTCTAGAAATATCCTGAAATCATAATGAATTTTTAAAAATGATTCTAATCATGATTTTCACAGAATGAGAATTATTTCATTTTCTTTTTATCAATGGATACTTTTCCATTTTATGGGTGACTTATTAAACACGTATTCACTTAATATTTCTTTAAGGTGTATGATTTAAAATATTCATTCTCAGTCATCATTTCACGTGATATTATGTCGTCATATGATATAAATGTTTTAATAACATGTTTCCTTCAAAGAATAGGATTAAAACTATCAAGGATATGGTCAATCATAGTATCTTAACAACATATGATGTATGATTCTTTCTATGAATGTATTTTAATTTTTTCCTCCTACTCTACTACAATATCATCTTCAATATTCTTTAATGTGAGGAACACCCTCCCTATTTAATCTCACTATCATTGAGGAAAGTATTTATCAATGAAAATCACATTCAAAATTATCTGTTCCTTATTTTATATTAGTTTATCATCATTAATTTTTTGAAACAATTATCTCCATTAACTATTATCAATTTTTTTATTATTAATTCCCCTAATGACATTTTCACTTTTTCTATATCCAATGTGAGGAATATTATTCTAGGATATTTAATGAATTTTTAATCTAAAAATATAGTTTTCATTTCCCAAAAATATGGAGGCTTCATTTACTGAAATTTGTCAAACAGAGGAGAAACAATCTATAAAAAAATTGGTTTTTAATAAGGGATAGGTTATTTGACATAACCAGAGTTAACATACCTAATATAGATGATTTCTTAACAATTTTGACTCTTACTATTTAGGTGTCCCTACAATGGAAATCAGTAACTTGTCTGTGGGTGTTGAATACCTTTCTTGGACTAAAAACAATCACATAATAATGGTACAAAAGGATTATTAATTTTGATCCCTAAATTAAAAATAACTCTATGGGGAAATTTTAAAAAATAATATAATTAAATAATAGAATTCACATTTTGGTTATATTTATTTAAAATATAGATCTAATTACATCTACTAATCCTTCTCTAATACCTTCCTTAATAACCCCAACAACAGTACTAAATATTTGGTAGTTACTTTATTAAATTTTCATATACAAAAGGTATATAACCATCCATGATAGATCATTTTATCAAACATGGATAACAAGATACATTCTTGATTTCCATATTATAATTAAAATATTAAACAAGTATAATAATAAAATTATTATATCCTTGATATTATTCATTATATCCATCATTTATCCTGGTGAAAAGAAATCCTATAAGAGTTTTTGGTCACATGTTCTGTAAGGGATATATAGAACATAATATATCTTGTGTAAATAATAAATTAGTAATATTCAATTGTTAATTACTAATAAATTTTCCATTTTATACAAAAAATAGCCCAAAATGAACCCATGGATAATTTAAATACGATAATATAATTGGTTATAATAACCAAATTGTTAATATTGGAAATTTTCTAGTATTGGACACCTAATCTCATATATCCGGTTATTTATAACATCATGGACATGTGTGAATAGTGTTTTTAAATATATATTACAGTATTCCCAAAACACATTTATTGATATCTTACATATTTATCTCATGATAACTATTAATTCATCAAGGGGATATATAAATTTATTCTCCACCCATCATTTCTTGTTCGATTCATTATTCATTTATTAAATTAACAATCTATTTGATAATATATATTCCTTTTCAAAAAATATCTATATATATTAAACAATTGATATTTTTAATAATTATTAAACAAATATAATAACTTTAAAAGATTAAAATATATATATACTTTTTTTATGTCTGAGGTAATAATCATTACCAAGATAAACAATATTAATAATCAAGAGTAATTCTATATCCAATTATCCTAAATAAATTTAACATATAATAAAATGGTATAATTTCAAAATATCCAAAGTAGTGAATAAGATAAATAGAGGTTTCATGTTATTAATGAATTGAAATTTCATAAAAAATTAGTAAAAATATCTTCATGAAAATAAACACGCCATTTATTAAAATAGATAATTAAAAAAGAAATATATTATAAATTAAAACAATGTCATTGAAAGTTATCTTGAAAATTTATAAAGTAATATTAAATTTAATTATTATTAGAAAAAACATGACAAAATTCTCATGTTTTATACTTTAATAAATCATTCAATCCATAATTCTGATTGAATATTCACAATAAACCTTGTTTGGAAATGGAATAATTATTCTTTCCAAACTATTTATTAAATCATAAAATATTAGTAAAAATGATATTTTATTAATTAATTTAGATGTTAAAAATAATATTTGAATTTTTTGGTATAAAATATACATATTCAATAAATTATATCATAAGAATAATTATAAAATTGGGTTTTCATTTTACTATTTATTTTCATTATTCAAATTCTAAAAAGATGACATATTAGTTGAAAATATGAAAAATCATTAAGAGTGTAACATTGTGATTAAATTTGATAATAATGAATAAATATATATTTATGTCCATTACCAAAAAATTTATTAACATACAAAACACAAATATAAATATGTTTATTATACCAAATATGAATCAATGGATTGAAAATTGAGATGAAATCACTGACATCTGGTCTGACATGACATATTGGTTCTCTAACATCCTTTGTAAAAAAATTACTTTTTAAAAACATTTAACAAAAAAACCATATTCATATACTTTATATAATATATGATATATTTATATCATTTTATCAACTGGTTTGTAATAATAATTTATAATAATCATTATTTTGTGTGTAAACTAGTTTTTTTCAAGTATGTTTTGATTCAGTTGTATTGGAAATTGAATCCTTTTTTACTTTACAACAATCTCAGAAATTATAATAATGATGTAGTTATGTAATAAAAACAATTATAATCTACTTATATACATATTTAATGTATATATATAGAAAAATGAATTATACAATTCATGGAGATGGTATGACATACGTATGCATGAAATCTATTTTAACTTTTAGATAGATGGAATAAAAGAGGGTAGAATTATAATAACCATGAAATATTAATTATTTTATAATATAAGTCATATAAATTTAGAAAATCAATCATCATTACAATCCTTGTGAAATTGAAAAACAATGTATTTCATTGTTTGTGGGTAAGGCAGTCCAAACGTACTCAAGGTAGCGTTATTATTTCTCCACCATATGTAATGTAATAAAGTTGATCAGATATTACAATTAAAAAGTATAATTATGTTATAAATATAATATAAAAACAATATATCAATCATAATTCCAATCCATATAATATATTTATTCAAAATGAATTTTATCTCTACATGGAGATGGAAATCCATGGATATGCTTGAGCAACACATTCTATTCCCATTTGATGGAAAAGAGGATGCATATTTGTGTTTTCATAAACACGGTAACATTTTAGTATTTTTTGGAAATTAAATTTTAATTTTATTCTAAATAACAGCAATTTATAAGATATATAATAATTGATATAAAATAATGTTTTCAGTTAAGGCGATTACCCCTTTCTTTTGATGAATTCAGTTGTATCAATTCATAAAGAACCTAGAGACGATCTTTTTAGGAGACCACCATCAATTGATATTTTATATGGAAGATAAGAATATATTTTTGTGTTTAAGGGTTGATATCTAAGTCAAAAATTTGTACAAATATGCTACTTATGAGGGTCCGTAATATAATTGAGGTGAGGGCCACATTCTGACTTTCAATAGAAAATATAATATAAATTGACAACTCTAATTAAAAATGGATCAAAATATTTATTAATTCTAACATGTATTTTGTATACATTTCATAACATCATAATATTAGAATTAGATGAGTATGGATATCATTATAATCCTTATCTTTTTTATTTACCCCTTGGTTAATCATTTTTTGACTATAATCATGCTGACCAATATTTTAGTCACAAAGGTTTGATAATTTTACAATAAATAGGAATATGAATAATAAATGGACTATGTTTTATCTATTCATAAATATTAAATTGACATGTATGACGATATTATATTTTCAGAAATTTAAATAATTTAAAAAAAATTAGTATGAAGAAAATATTATTAATAAAAATCTTGAAACATTTCATTTAATTTTACATTTTTTATATTAATAATCTGGGGGATTAAAATATAATTAATTAACACATCTCTATTAGGTAATTTAGATATATAATTTTATATAAGTTAATAACTCATTGTTCTGATAAAATAGTGTTAATCTTAATTTTGACACACATAATTAAAATTTTCATTATAAATATTAGTTAATTTTTTATTGATAATTTTCTATAGACCAAGAAGATAGCGCAAAAGGACCAAATATATATTTTAGAGTACTCCAAAGGTAGGAAAATGTTTCATGACAATCATTAACACCATATAGGTGACAGTAGCAAGAAGGAACACATGTTTTTTGTTTGTCCCACTAAATATCATATAACATGACATTAGTGAGTACATGTACACTAGATTGAAAAACAGTTTTGGCTAGGTTCCACCAGCTGCATAGTAGTGTATATATAGTGAAACCAAAATTAGTTTTGGTGGACCCGATGGCCTTAACTCAATTTCTAATGCTCCCTACCACCCTCCAAGTATCTATAATGTTCATAATTCTGTGGGAGATAGTGAATACACCCCTATGGTTATTATAAGCTTCCATTTATCTTCATGATCATTTTAGAGTGTCATTTTCTAATTCTTTATCTTGTTATATTTATCTATTTCAATTATCTCATATCATCCATGATTTTCCTCATTCATAGTTATTTTTGGATGATTGTGAGTGTTCCTCAATGGGATTTCAATAATAACCCTCTTATATATTCTTTTACTTGGTGCTACATCAATATACTGTTAGGTTTTGGCATATCAGAACCATTGAGTGTTATTGGGTTCATTCAAATTACAATTAAAATTTTGTTATCATGGTTTATAGTCACATCTACTAAATTATAATCATTACAAATGGGCTTCATTGAATAATTTCAAAAAAAATGTTTCTCACTTCATGCAAATGGGTACTTTTGAAACCATTAAATCAAAGCAGTAATGGTAACACTAGATAATTTTAAGGATAAGTAAATAGAGTATATATTTGATTATTTCTAAAAAAATTATCAATAGATTATTTTAATGTATTGTATTTTATATTTATATTGAGCATTTATATTTGTTTGTTTAAAAATTTCTATAATTGTTTTAATTATTATAAGCTGTTAATGTTTAAAAAATATATTAAAATGAAATCAACCTCGCTAATAATTATATATTTAACTCATATAAACATAGCTATCATTTAAAATAAATATACATGATTTAAATCATTTAAAATTATTTTTAATCATTATAAAAGCTTCATTTTTTCTATAATACTTGTTTTTTTACTATGTAATATATTTTATAATATAAGAATAACCACCATAAAAAATTTTGGTTCGTTTAACCAATATTTAACATATATTTAATGTTGTTAAATTTATATACTTGATAAAACTATCATTTAGATTAATAAAAATAATATATAAAGAAACAGCTTTCTATAATATGTTTTTTTTAATAGTTTCTATTTTTAAAATTATTTTGTATTTTATAATTGCGTAATGAGTAAAAATATATTTATATATATATTTAATATTATATTATATAAATTATTGAGATGTGATTAGTTTATGTTAATAGATAAATATTTTATATCATTACTAAAAAAATTCATTGAAAATAAGAGTTTTATCATTATCATGGTTCTAATATTTATATTAGTAATCACAATTTCATTCCCTGGAATTAAATTGTACTAAATACATAATATTATTGAATTCATATATAATTAGATTTTCAATTTCATATATTATATTTGTAAAGACCCGTAAATTTCAAGGATTTTTTTATTAGTTTTCTTTGGAATTTTACAAGAGTGTAGATTCTGATGGCACCTGATTCCGAGGCCCGGTGTGCCCGGAATCATTTTTCGAAGTTTGGCTTGGGTACGTTCAGTGAACGGACGAGCGAGTTTTTCTAACTTTTGAACCAGTGCCCGGAATCGAATTCTGAGGGCACCAATGAAATCACAGCGCCAGTTTTTTCTTAGAAATGCCTCTTCCGGAGTTGGGTTTGCTCGGGTGTGGTTTTTAATTTTCGGGCTTAAAGTTAAGAAATAAAATAAATCTTTCGACAACTTTATTTTATTTCACTTAAGCCACTTGGAAGCCACTTGAATCTTCTTAATGACGGCTTAATCTGAGTTGAACCAGATAGGATGCTATCCAGAAATATCCTACCCCCTTGGTAGGATATTTTTGAGGTGGGGCCCGCATGAGCCCCGCCATTTCTTTCCACTAAGTAACGCACCTTCAAAAACCCGTCATTATGAACTCAACTGATGCGTTTTCTTAAATTCTTAACAGACCATTTAATTGGGAAGTTTATTTTGTAAATTAAATGAGCTGTTTCTTTCGTTGAATTAATTTAACGAATTGATGGGTCATTACTTACCCATTTTCGTTTGTTGGCATAATAATTAAATAAGAACAACCTATCTTTTGGAGGATTACTCGTTGAGAGGAGTTCATGAACCTTCAACCTCCTTCGTGAAGAACGTGAAGAACGCGAAGAACGCGAAGAACGCCGAACTCGGGAATCGATGACGCAACGCTGTGATCCGCAACGCCGACGTTCCCTTCCTGCAACGTTCTTCTGCGATGTCTCTTTCTCCGCGACGGATCATCGATCAGCTACTTGAGGTAAGAGTCTCGGACTATCTTTTTAATCTCCTTTTTGGTTCTTTACCAAAACATGGATTTAATTAATTAAATTAAATTTGTTGTTCTTGGTCTGTTGAGTTCGCCGACTCAACGCCGGATTCCGGGACGACGCAGCGCCTTTCCGCGACGACACGACGCCTTTCCGCGACGACGCGATGATCCCCTCCTTCCGCGACGAACAATTCCGCGAAGAACGTGCGTTCGACGATGACTTCGAGGTAGGGATTTTATTTCGGGAATTGCCCTTTTCCCGTGTTATTTCCGTTCAAGGATGAAGAACCCGGACATAAGAAAATTTTTTATTACCCTTAAAAATTGTTGAATACATGTGTTGATATTATTCCTCCCGTTGTTTATCACTAACGCGGAGGGTGCGGGCCAAACGAACACGGACCGACGGCCCTCCGCCGTTCTTCGTTGTTATGCAGATTTGAAGGGCGACGACGGAATGTGCCACAACGGAAGTTTGATGATTCCGCAGTGAAGAACGGATCCCGGGAGGGACAACGGTGCCGACGGGAAGAAAAACGGGCCACCGGAGCGACTCCGGCGGCCCGCGGAAGCCGGCTGCGGCGCTCGCGGGACGCGGCTGAAGTCACGTCCAGCGCCAGGGAGACACCCCTCGGGTGTCACGCAGGGGCAGCAGGTCCCCCCGCATCACTCGGGACGTGGCTTTCAGCCGCGTTCGGTTGTCTGGTCGACAACCCGCGGTGCCGCGGGGGTGTCACGCGGGACGGCGGCTCCCCCCGTGTCGGCCGGTCGGCCGCCCGGCCGAGCCGCGTTGGACCGGCCCAGGCCGAGCCAGACCGGTCCAACCGGGTCAGACCAGGTCGGACCGGGTCAGACCAGGTCGGACCGGGTTCGGCCGACCCAGGGGGGGTCGGGCCGGGTCGGCCCGGGCCCGGACCCCCCGTCAACAGACCCTTTTCGTTCTAACACTCGTAACTTGAGCTACGGGCCTCCAAACGACTCGCCGTCAGCGGAAACACGATCCTTGGATCGAGATGGTCGTTCCAGTATATCGCACTCAAGGTTTCAGAATACTTTGTGTTCGGCTGGGTAGGTTCGTACACAAAACCAATCGGGCCCTCCGAGCGGAAACGCTCATATCTTGAGCCACGGACGTTCGATTGACGTGCCGTCAGCTTTGTTGAATTTCTCTTTGTGAGACGGATCTTTTGGAATACTCCGCCCGAGGTTTGGACGCAGGTGGAGTACGGTCGGGATGGTTTTTCCTTAAAAACCAACCGGGCCCCTGGGACGAAAAAGACAATAACTCTCAGACCGGGCGTCCGATTGACGCGCCGTCTGCGACGTTGAGTTCCTGTTGAAGATACGGAATTTTTGGATACATCAACATCGGACGTTGTGTCAGTTGATTTTTCGGCCTCTCGGCTTGTGGAGCGGACCCTCCCGAACGAGCTTGCTGTGTGTGGGAACCCTAGTGCTGGCTGCGACTGCTACTTGGACAGTGATGACCGTGCAGAGATCCTCAGTGGACTACGACGACGACTGTGCAGATATCCTCAGTGGACAGCGATGACGACTGTGCAGAGATCCTCAGTGGACTCCGACGACGACCGTGTAGAGATCCTCAGTGGACTGCGGCGACGACTGTGCAGAGATCCTCAGTGGACTGCGACGACTACTGCACTCAGCTATCCTGCGTGGATCAGTGCTACAGGTCCTGTGTGGGCCCGGTCCTGTGTGGGCCCGATCCTGTGTGGGTCCGATCTTGTGTGGGTCAGCGCTCAGCGGTTCTGTGTGAGCCAGTGCCTATAGGTCCTGTGTGGGCCCAATCCTGTGTGGGTCTTTGTGGGGGTTAGTTATCTATCGATCCTTCGTGGGTCTGACGACTTAGATGGATCAGTGATCATCTTTATCGTAATACGAAGAAGTATACCTGGGTGAGCTGAATCTTCTGTTTACTCTCCATTGTGGATTGTGTTTAGCTATCCTGTGTGGATTTACTGTTTACTCTCCTTTGTGGATTGTGTTGTGCTATCCTGTGTGGGTATACGTTTTGTTTTCCTGTGTGGACTGGGTTGTGCTTGGGCTCGGACGTTGGAGCCGAACGGGAATTGATGACTTAGGTATATGTATGGGCATATACCTAAGTCATGTCAGATGTTACTTTGTGATTGTATCTTTCCTTTGTGAATTATCCTTTGGGGATTTCGAGAGACCATCGGGGGTCTCGGGGTCCCTACTGAGTAGCTTATACTCACCCCTGCACGGGCTTTGCCCGAACTACATTGTGTTGGTTGCAGACGACAAACAGCGCTGATCGTGTTAGAGGCGTGCGGAGCAGGATGGTACCTGGAGGTGGACCACTGGGCAGGACGTACTTGGAGCAGTCAGGAGGACCCGAGGAGCAGTGGAGGCTATCTGTACCCACCCTTCAGGTGGGACTTCCAGAGGACGGCTCGACGCTGCGTCTTTTACCTTTCAGTTGTTGTTTTTCTTTTCAGTTCTACTTTACAGTTGGGCTTGTATTTCCGGCCCCTTTTTCTTTCAGCACATCTTGTTACAGTTTTACATAGTGTTTACTTTTCCACTTTCTTACTCTGTGGTTCCTGTTTAATTTTCAAAGGCAATGCCTTCCCTTTTTTTGGGATTTACGCCTTTGTGCTAGTCGCCAGCCCCTGGCCTATGGAAGGTGGGCTTGGGTAGTCACGGCACGGACCCCGAGGGTGGGTCATGACAAATTGGTATCAGAGGTGGTCGGTTCTAATGCAGACTCTGATCTTTCTTCTATGTGAAGCAATAATGATTAGTGTATTGAGTGTGATTATCAGTCCAGGGAATCCAGTGTTGATGCGGCGGCCGACGTATCCGTACACCAGGGTCCTTACTTCTGATTTCTGACTTAATGCACAAAAACATTGATTGCATTTGTGTTTCATGTTTTCTTTGGGATTACTTGTGTCAGCTCACTAGGTATAATGTTCTGACCATGGTGAACTTGTTTCCTTTTCAGGATGGCCCGACGACAGCAGCTAGCTAGGGTTCCGAGAGTAGAGCTCGACGACAACCCGCCGAGCGACGAGGCCTCGGTAGAGGGCCCGTTGACTGCAGAGGCACCGGCGATACCTTTACCCGCCGAGCCCCCGATGCTTCCAGCACTGGAATCTGACGATGCATGACGCCTCGGAGCTCTGCACGAGTTCCAACGCCAGCGAACACCCAGGTGTCATGGGGAGACGAACCCCCAGGAAGCCGAGGACTGGCTGGAGGAAGTCGTCGGAGTTTTCAGGCTAGTGAGGACACCAGCAGACCTCATGGTGATCCTCGCGATGAGCCTTATGCACGTAGTAGTAGGGCAATGGTGGAGATTGATGCTCCAGGTACACGATGAGTCCTCCCTCATCTGGACGGAGTTCGAGATCCTCTTCCGCTCAGAGTTCGTCCTGGCCACCCTCCGTGCGGTGCGCATTCAGGAGCTTCTTTAGCTGCGTCATGGCAGCTTGACGGTCGCCCAGTACGCGGCGAGGTTCACCGACCTTTCTCGCTACTCGACAGACATGGTACAGGACCCCTTCGTCCAGGCCCGGACCTTCGAGCAGGGTTTGAGACACGAGATCAGGGCGTCGCTGATCTCCCTCAGAATCCCGACCCAGGAAGGAGTGCTAGAGCGAGCCCTTCTGATCGAGATCTTCCTGGATGAGTCCACATCGAGACCTACCGCAGGGAGGCAGATAGCAGAGTCTTCGGCAGAAGGTAGCCGACGAATGACTCAGGGTTCCAGGCAGACCAGGCCTTCCGGCAGACGACCACGGGACACTGGCTCAGCAGTGCGGGGCACACAGCGCGGAGCCAGTCTTTCGAGAGGCAGACAGTGCTATGAGTGCGGCGGGCAGGGCCACATGGCTCGTGAGTGCCCGACCCGCCGTACCGAGGGGCAGCAGACGGTGGAGGGGCCACCTAGGCAGAGCCAGAGGGTCGATCGTGGCGGTCCGCAGGGAGGAGGCGGACGAGGCAGAGGAGCTGGCCGAGCAGCAGGTGGTGGGTGACGCTTTGAGGCTCTGCCACCACCACCACCAGGTGGTCTGCCCCGACCACAGGGAGCTGGCAGGTAGAGACAGGCGCAGCTCCAGGCAACAGAGGCCTACGACCACTGTGCGCCAGAGATGATTCGAGGTACAATCTGTGTCTATTCCACCCATGCTGCAGTTCTTATAGACACAGGAGCAAGTCACTCTTTCATAGCCACTGCCCTTGTTCGGAGATCGGAGATTCCGACAGAGCCGTTGGCTCGATCCTTACGGCTAGAGACTCCTACGGGAGCAGACTCGACAATTACGCACTGGTGCCGGTAGTGTGAGCTTACTCTAGGAGGCGATATCTTCGGTTTGGATCTTCTTGTAGCAGCGTCGAGGTCATACGACGTCTTCTTGGGCATGGATTGGTTATCTACAGTCCATGCTCAGATTGACTGCATTAGGGGAAAGGTGCGATGTGTATGCACCGATGAGAGCAGGTTCACCTTCACCGGTGAGAAGGGAGCCTTCGCCGCACATGATGGACTCACGCAGAGGAGAGGACAGCCCATCACTCATCAGTTGGCTAGCCTCATCATTGGAGAAGTTGACGTGCAGAGTCCTAGTTTTCCTACATTGGTGGATCAGTACGCGGACGTCTTTCCCGATGATGTTCTAGGGCTACCTCTTCATATAGAGGTAGACTTTTATATTGACATGTACCCCGGGACAGCCCTGATATCCACTCCAGCGTATCAGATGGCCCCCGCTGAGCGTCGATAGCTACAGGTACAGTTGGAGGACTTGCAGGGCAAGGGGTTCATCCGACCCAGTATTTCACCCTGGGCTTCTCCGATTTTGTTCGCCAAGAAGGTGGACGGGAGCTTGCGAATGTGTGTCGACTATCATCGCCTGAACCAGATGACTGTGAGGAACAAGTATCCGCTACCCAGGATTGATGATCTCTTCGAGCAGCTCAATGGAGCACGGTGGTTCTCGAAGATAGACCTCAGGTCAGTCTATCATCAGCTCAGAGTTCGAGATGAGGATGTGCATAAGACTGCCTTCAGGTCTCGGTATGGCCACTATGAGTTCTTGGTTATGCCTTTCGGCGTAATCAACGCTCCATCAGTGTTCATGAGCCTCATGAACAGGATCTTCCAGCCATACCTCAATCAATTTGTCGTGGTCTTCATCGACGACATTTTGGTGTAATCGACCGCGGAGGAGGAGCACGCCTACCACTTGAGGGTTGTACTAGACACACTTCGAGAGCACCAGCTTTATGGAAAGCTCTAGAAGTTCTAGTTCTGGTTACGTGAGGTCCACTTCTTGGGGAACGTCATTTCTGAGGCGGGAGTTGCGGTGGATCCTGCAAAGATCGAGGCAATGCTAGCTTGGGAGCCACCCAGGAGAGTGACGAAGGTGCGGAGTTTCTTGGGTCTAGCTGGATACTATCGCAGATTCGTGCCGGACTTTTCCAAAGTTGCGGCGCCACTCTCAGCTTTGACGAAGAATGGGAAACCCTTCATGTGGTCAGACAGATGTCAGCAGAGCTTCCAGGAGCTGAGACAGAGATTGACCAGCGCACCTATCTTGAGGTTGCCTGAGGAGAGAGTTGGATATGTAGTCTACTACGATGCATCATGGACTGGGCTCGAGTGTGTCCTGATGCAGGAGCGGGCCGTGATTGCCTACAGATCAAGTTAGTTGAGGCCGCATGAGCAGAACTATGCTACCCATGACCTAGAGTTGGAAGCAGTGGTCTTCGCTATGAAGACATGGCGACACTATCTGATGTGAGAGCGCTTTACAGTATTTTCTGACCACCAGAGTCTCAGGTACATCTTCTTTCAGAAGGACCTGAACCTGAGACAGTGGTGATGGCTCGAGTTCTTCCAGGACTATGACTTTGAGATAGTCTATACTCCTGGGAAGGGGAACGTGGTAGCTGATTCCCTCAGCAGGAGGACGGGAATCCAGCTACTTGAGGAGGCGACATAGTAGCTAACCACTTTGTAGATATCCTTCGTGGATAGAGACGGAGCAGCCTTCCTTTAGTCTCTCACCGTCTCTCCCCCACTTCTGCAGTGGATCAGAGAGGCAAAGCGTGAGGATGCTGACTGTGAGACGCGGCGTGCGCAGATATCATCCGGACAGGCACCTGATGGTTTCTCCCTTGGAGCAGAGCACGACGTCCTTTTCAGAGGATGTACCATGGTACCAGTCACATTACAAGAGGAGGTGTTGTGGGAGTTTCACACTTCTCTTCTAGCAGTACATCCTGGAGTGGCGAATATGTACCAGGATCTCAGACGACAGCACTGGTGGCCGGGCATGAAGAAGGATGTGGCAGAGTTCGTTTCACGGTGCCTCACCTGCCAGTAGGTGAAGGCAGAGCATCAGGTACCAGCAGGCTTGGTACATCCCTTGGAGGTCCCGGAGTGGAAGTGGGACGGGATATCTATGGACTTCGTGACTGGACTTCCACGCACTTCTAGAGGTCACAAATCCATTTGGGTGATTGTTGACCGACTCACCAAGTCAGCACACTTCTTACCCATCCGAGAGCAGGGCTTAGTGGAGAGCTTGGGGTGTCTATACGTTAAGGAGATTGTTCGGCTTCACGGTGTGCCATCGACTATCGTCTCCGATCGGGAAGCTAGTTTTACTTCCCGGATTTGGAAGGGGTTGCAGGTGGCATTCGGGATGTGGCTACGTCGGAGCACCGCCTTTCACCCTCAGACGGATGGTCAGACGGAGAGGACCATTCAGACTCTCGAGGACATGCTCCGCGCATGTGTCTTCGACTTTGGTTGCAGCTGGGAGGACCACCTACCCTTGGTGGAGTTCGCGTACAACAACAGCTACCACTCCACCATCGGGATGGCACCATACGAGGCATTGTACGACAGGCCTTGCAGATCTCCTTTGTGCTGGAGAGACCCTGGCGAGTCAGCACTTGTGGGACCATAGATGGTCCGGGCCACAACAGAGAAGGTCCTGGTCATCCAGGAGTGGATGAGGATAGCACAGAGCCGACAGAAGTCATATGCTGACAGGAGGCGGAGGCCACTAGAGTTCGAGGATGGCAACCACGTCTTCCTTCGGGTCTCACCTCGATGTGGATTACGGAGATTTGGCCGAGGCGGCAAGTTGTCTCCACGCTTAATCGGACCCTTCCAGGTCCTCAGTAGGGTTGGTGAGGTGGCTTATCGCTTTGCTCTGCCACCTCATATGAAACGGGTTCACAACGTCTTCCATGTCTCTCAGTTGAGGAGATACGTGCATGACCCGACACACATCATTGACCATGGGGAGCTATATGTGGATGATGGGGCGAATTTTACGGAGGTCCCGATGGAGATAGAGGATCGACATGAGTGGGTCATATGTGGGCGATCTATTCCTCTTGTGCACATTAGATGGCAGCACGGGAACCTCCAGGAGATCACTTGGGAGTGGGAGGCTCAGATGCGTGCTCAGTACCCACATTTGTTTCCCTAGTTTATGATGTATCATTACGGGGACGTAAATCCCTGAGGTGGGAGTAATTTAAAGACCCATCAATTTCTAGAAATTTTTTTTTCTTAGTTTTCTCTGAAATTTTTCAAGAGTGCAGTTTCTGACGGCACCTGATTCCGAGGCCCGGTGTGCCTGGAATCCTTTTCCGAACTTTGGCTCGGGTACGTTCAGTGAACAGACGAGCCGGTTTTTCTAAATTTTGAACCGGTGCCCTCAATCGAATTCTGAGGGCACCAATGAAATCGCAGCACCGATTTTTGCTTAGAAACACATCTTCCAGAGTTGTGTTGGCTCAGGTGTGGTTTTTAATTTTCGGGCATAAAGATAAGAAATAAAATAAATCTTTCGACAACTTTATTTTATTTCACTTAAGCCACTTGGATGCCACTTGAAGCCTCTTAAATACGGCTTAATATGAGATGAACCTGATAGGATGCTATCCAGAAATATCCTACCCCCTTGGTAGGATATTTGTGAGGTGGGGCCCGCAAGAGGCCCACCGTTTCTTTCCGCTAAGTAACGCACCCGCAAAATCCTTTCATTTTGAAGTCAACTGACGCGTTTTCTTAAATTCTTAACAGACCATTTAATTTGGCGGTTTATTTCATAAATTAAATGAGCTGTTTCTTTCGTTGAATTAATTCAAAGAATTGATGGGTCGTTACTTACCCGTTTTCGTTTGTAGGCATAATAATAAAATAAGACCAACCTATCATTTGGAGGATTACTCGTTGAGAGCAGTTCTTGAACCTTCAACCTCCTTCACGAAGAATGGGAAGAACGCGAAGAACGCGAAGAACACCGATCTCGGGAATCGACGACCCAACGCCGTGATCCACAACGCCGATGTTCCCTTCCTACAACGTTCTTCTGCGACATCTCTTCCTCCGCGACGGATCTTCGATCGGCTGCTTGAGGTAAGAGTCTTAGACTTTCTTTTTAATCTCCTTTGTGGTTCTTTACCAAAACACGGATTTAATTAATTAAATTAAATATGTTGTTCTTGGTCCATTGAGTTCGCCGACTCAATGCCTGATTCCGCGACGACGCGACGCCTTTCCGCGACGAAGCGACGCCTTTCCGCAACGGCGCGACGATCCCCTCCTTCTGCGACGAACAATTCCGCGAAGAACGTGCGTTCGACGACGACTTCGATGTAGGGATTTTATTTCTGGAATTTCACTTTTTCCCGTGTTATTTTCGTTCAAGGATGAAGAACCCGGGCATAAGAAGAATTTTTATTTCCCTTAAAAATTGTTGAATTCATGTGTTGTTATTATTCCTCCCGTTGTTTATCACTAACGCGGAGGGTGTGGTCCAAACGAACACGGCTCGACGACCCTCCGCCGTTCTTCGTTGTTATGGAGATTTGACAGGCGACGACGGAACGTGCCGAAACGGAAGTTTGATGATTCCGCAGTAAAGAACAGATCCCGGGAGGGACAACCGCGCAAACGGGAAGAAAAACGGGCCACCACAGCGACTCTGGCACCCGGCGCGCCGCGGGACAAGACCGCCGCGGCACCGGCCGCGGCGGCGGCTCCCGCGGGACGCGGCTGAAGCCGCGTCCTGCGCCAGGGAGACACCGCGCGGGTGTCCCGCGGGTGTCACGCGGGGGCAGCGGCTCCCCCCGCGTCACTCGGGACGCGGCTTTCAGCCGCGTCCGGTTGTCTGGCTGACACCCCGTGGGTGTCGCAGGGGTGTCACGCGGGGCGGCGGCTCCCCCCGTGTTGGCCGCTCGGCCGTGCGGCCCAGCCGAGCTGGACCGGCCCTGGACGGGCCAGACCGGTCCGACCGGGTCGAACCGGGTCGGACCGGGTTCGGCTGACCCATGGGGGTCGGGCCGGGTCGGCCCGGGCCCGGACCCCCCGTCCACAGACCCTTTTTGTTCAAACGCCCATAACATGAGCTACGGGCCTCCAAACAACTCGCCGTTAGCGGAAACACGATCCTTGGATCGAGACAGTCGTTTCGGTATATCGTACTCAAGGTTTCGGAATACTTTGAGTTCGTCCGGGTTGGTTCCTACACAAAACCAACCGGGCCCTCGGAGCGGAAACACTCATATCTTGAGTCACGGACATCCGATTGACGTGACGCCCGCTTTGTTGAATTCCACTTTGTGAGATGGATATTTTGGCATACTCCGCCTGAGGTCTGGATGCAGGTGGAGTATAGTTGGGTTGGTTTTGCCGTAAAAAAAAACCGGGCCCCTAGGACGAAAAAGCCAATAACTCTCAGACCGGGCGTCCGATTGACGCGCCATCTGCGACGTTGAGTTCTTGTTGACGATACAGAACTTTTGGATACATCAACTTCAGCCTTTATGTCAGTTGATGTGTCGGCCTCTCGGCTCGTGGAGCAGACCCTCCCGAACGAGCTTGCTGTGTGCGTGAACCCTAGTGCTGGTTGGGACTGCTACTTCGACAGCGACGACCGTGCAGAGATCCTCAGTGGATTGCGGCGACGACTATGCATAGATCCTCAGTGGACAACGACGACGACTGTGTAGAGATCCTTCGTGGACTCCGACGACGACCGTGCAGAGATCCTCAGTGGATTGCGGTGATGACTGTGCATAGATCCTCAGTGGACTACCACGACTACTGCACGTAGCGATCCTGTGTGGATCAGTGCTATAGGTCTTCTGTGGGCCCGGTCCTGTGTGGGCCCGATCCTGTGTGGGTCCGATCCTGTGTGGGTCAGCGCTCAGCGGTTCTGTGTGAGCCAGTGCCTACAGGTCCTGTGTGGGCCCGATCCTATGTGGGTCTTTGCGGGGGTTAGTTACCTATCGATCCTTCGTGGGTCCGGCGACTTAGATGGATCAATGATCATCTTTATCGTCATCCGAAGAAGTATACCTGGGTGAGCTGAATCTTCTATTTACTCTCCTTTGTGGATTGTGTTGTGCTATCCTGTGTGGATTTACTATTTACTCTCCTTTTTTGATTGTATTGTGCTATCCTTTGTGGGTATACGTTTTTCTTTCTTGTGTGGACTGGGTTGTGCTTGGGCTCGGACGTTGGAGCCGAACGTGAATTGATGACTTAGGTATATGTATGGGCATATACCTAAGCCGTGTCAGATGTTACTTCATGATTGTATCTTTCCTTTGTGGATTATCCTTTGTGGATTTCGGGAGACCTTCGGGGGTCTCGGGGTCCCTACTGAGTAGCTTATACTCACCCCTGCATGGGCTTTGCCCGCACTACGTTGTGTTGGTTGCAGACGACGGACAGCGCTGATCGTGGTAGAGGCGTGCGGATCAGGATGGTACCTGGAGGTGGACTACTGGGCGGGACGTACTTGGAGCGGTCAGGTGGACCCGAGGAGCAGTGGAGGCTATCTGTACCCACCTTTCAGGTGGGACTTCCAGAGGATGGCTCGATGCTGCAGCTTTTACCTTTCAGTTTCTGTTTTTCTTTTCAGTTGTACTTTACAGTTGGGCTTGTATTTCCAGCCCCTTTTGCATTCAGCACAGCTTGTTACAGTTTTACTTAGTGTTTACTTTTCCGCTTGCTTACTCTGTAGTGATTGTTTACTTTTCAAAGGCAATTCCTTCCCTTTTTTTTGGGATTTACACCTTGGTGCTAGTCGCCAGCCCCTGACCTATGGAAGGCGGGCTTGGGGTAGTCACGACACGGACCCCGAGGGCGGGTCGTGGCAATATGTCTATATGTTATTTTAAACATTATCTTTTCATTACTGAATTAATATATTTTAGAAAAATATTTCATTTGTTTCAAATGAAATTCAGAATATTTTTTAAATTTGAAAATAGTATTTATTAATTATTTAAGATTCACTATAAATTATAATTTATGTGTGTTAATGTTTTAAAAGAATTTTAATTCATTCTTGTATAATGGTAATTTTTTAATAGTGATAGTATTACCAAAATTGTTATTTCTTTATGATGAAAAAAAATAAATTAATAAAAAATCACAAAAAATCACCATAATAAAAAAACATGGTCGAATAAAAATATTATTTTATTTTTTAAATAAAATTATTTTTTTATTTCATAAATTTACAATTTAATGTAATATATAATATATATTGATATATATAAACTATTTATATTGAAAAATATCTTTTAAAACTATATTCATCTCTAAAAATATTGTATATGCATTACATAATTGATTAACGTTTTTTATGTATAGAATAGGTGTTATATTCCTATATTTCCGTAATAATAAATATTTATTTTATCATTTTAGTATTTTTAAGAATATTTATATTTCTATAAAATATTTTATTATTTTAAAGAATAAAATATCTTGGTAACTATATTATACCCACCTTAAATAAGTTATTTTCATGAAATTTTATTTTGTAATCCTTTGTGAAAATAGGAATGGGTATTCTTAGAATATTTAACCTTTAGAATGTAGCTTATATTATGAGATCTACCTTACTCTCATATGCTATATAATTTTACATATCATCCCTCAAATAGAATTAATCATTCATACAACCATATATCGAACTATGTATATACACATATCAAATATTATATATAAGGCCCCAACCATAAACCTTACTTAATGTTGAATTAAATGAATAATTCACATTGAGGATCTTTTCTGGTTTAGAGTTATAGAGAATTAGATCATAAATCATGAATTAAATTCCACATTTAAACAAAATGGTTACATAAAATATAGTATTTGTATTTTCCCGTCAATGGAAACATATTTAAAATAAAACATGGATTCTTTCTTGACACTTCCTTGACACTATCATCATATCATGCACCTTTACCTTTACCTGTGAAAACCGTTTCAAAAACTTTGGATGAGCATAAAAAGCTCAGTAAGGCATATAATAGTACGAAAAGAAAACATTATTCCATGTATGAAATCATACTTAACTCCTATAACATAATCATTTTAATATACCACATCAAATCATGAATAAATCATAGAAATCATAAGACATAAAGGTAACTTGAGGAATTCATAACATTCTTACGTAGGGAGTAACCTTCTTGGTTACGTTTGGAATACCCATCACAGTATATTCCCTAAATATATTTGGAGAAAACATAATTTTTAACTCCTTCGCGTTACCCAATGCATTGGAGAGCTATATCGGGCTCACCCTCCCTTAGTTTATCACGGAACCACCCGTCTTCATAATAATTCCCAAGAACAATAACATAATCGTATCACATAAAACACGCATAAAGAAACATAACATTTCCAGTTTTCAATCACATGATATCAATACAACACATTGATATAAAAACATTATGAAAACCATTTTCAATACCAAAAGAAAAGAAAAGTAAAACATGATATTTATTTTTCATTTCAAAAAAGTTATGGCTTGTAGAGGAAGTCGAAACTCAAATAATTGTCACGACGGCGGAGAAGTCGTTGTCGCCTCATACATACGACAAAAAAACATTGCCTTTTGTCATTTAGTAAACGCTTCATATAAAAATATTCCTTTTTAATAATCTTAAAAGTCAAAGGGGTTTATACACCGTATTAAATAATATTGTGTATAAAACAAAATATGCCTCAAATAATAGAGATTGAGACAGATTCCCTTACAAAGATGGTATCCTTGGATTAAGGATAAATCAATTACAAAATTATGTGTGAAAAACTAATACACCAAATATAAGTGGATTTTATGTGTAAAACTATCATAGGTTATTCACACATATTCATAGAAAGATATATTCAAGGAGTGCATGTTTATCCCAAAGAATCAAAATTGGGTTAAGAAGTTCCCTTGTAAAAATTCTTTAGTCTAACGGCGTCACTTCATAATTCAGAAAACGAGTTGATGACAGATAAAAAGGGTATCTCATCACTTGGACATAAAATTTACATCAATAAGAACATATCCCTATATAAAAATATGGAAATTAAAAGACCCAACAAAATATGTCTTTTAAAAATAGGAGGGTTAAAGGTTCCCTTACCGACTTCGGTATCTTTCAAAATATACAGCCCATGAAAGAAGGACAATACAACATTGATTTAAATACTCATAAACAAAATTATATTACACAAAGATTAGAATAATGGGCAGTATATATACCACTCAACATGAATGGTGGAAAATCTAGCATAAATCTCACGGGAATAAAAGTGAGATAAAAATTCCCTTATGAAAACTCTGCAGCCTAACGACGCCACTTAAAACTTCCAAAAATGGATTGATGAGATCAAATAGGGTCTCTCATAATATTAACATAAAATTTACATGAAGAGGAATATAAAATAACATCCCCCAACATAACAAAGAGGAGCTTAAAATAAGTCACATAAAGGAGAGTACTTAAAAAGAAAGAGAGAGGTTGGATCTCTTACAGAAATTCAGCAGCCTAACGGTGCCACTCAAAAATTCCAAAATTGATTGATGAGAGAAAGTAGGGTATCTCATCATATGAACATAAAAAGTATTGTAAGATTAATATAAAAGAATATCCCAATCATAAGAAATATGAGCTTAAAAGGAATGACATAAAAGAGTGTACTTAAAAAGAAGGATGAGTTAGTCTTTGTATTTTGACACATCGTATATTGGTATTGGGGAAGAAGTGATGTATGGGATCGATTCATGCCATATAGATCATGTCAGTTGTAGCCTCATGAGACGAATTACCTCACGAATGATCTAGAGTATGAAATAGTAGAACAAGTGTTGTAGAGTTTGACACAATATTTACAGAGGATCATTTTATGGTATACTTGTACCATACAATCCCCAAATATCACTTTATATAGCATGATCTGAATCTGGTGCATTGATGGGGGGTGATGTACATATTGAACTTTTTCATTGATAATTCTAATACTCCTAGTAATGGTAATGATGTTTTTATGCACTAAATAAGAGGACACAGATAAAAGAAGTGCAATAGGTCCCTAGAGAGTGGTAGCATATGGTGTTGTTCTCTAAGATGCATCTTGAGGATCATGGAAAAAAGGACATACATATCCATCACCAATAAATGGGACCTATATTCTACAATAAAGCGTTACGATGTGTCAGGTATCAATTTAGAGGTCCTAGATCTATATGGTGCTGAGAAAACTAAGGAACACCATCCTGGTTTGATAATAACTGATGGTGAAATACTATGTATCCATAGAGATTTCTGGGATCAAGAAGATATACACTAGGAGATGATGCATGAGTTTCTTGATTCATCTTGGGCAGTTCATCCCATGATCACCATGATGTACCAAGACATGAGCCATTTGTAATGGTTTCTAGGTATGAATTGAGAGGTAGATAGTTCAGTTAGGATGGATTCCACCTATCTGTATGTGATGGTGGAGCACGGGAAACCATATCATCTTTTATATTAGATACATAATTTGTTGTGGAATTGGAACAATGTATTTATATATTTCATGACTGGTTAACCCAGTTCACCTCGAGGTAATGAGGACATCTTGGTTCTTTTTCATAGGGTTACAATGGCCATTCATTTATTTCAGATTAAGGATAGCTTAAGTGTGGATGATATTGGATGGTTGTTAATCCATGAGGTGTTATGAATTCATGGGGTCTTGCAAACTATCATTTTAGATAGGGGATATATATTTACTTCTCATTTATGGTAGATGTTTTAAAGGGTGATTGTTACAAATGAGATTATAAGCACAACATACCACCCTTAGACTAATGGTCAGTCCGAGTATATGATACTTGTACTAGAGGACATGCTGTGAGCATGCATCCAGGATTTTAGTGGAATTTTGGAGAGGCACATTCCCCTAGTAGAGTTCACCTATAATAAGATTTATTATGTCAATATATAGATGGAACCATATGATTGTTTATATGTTAGGACATTTCATTCTCATTTATGTTAGATAGAGGTTGGTGAGGCATACTTATATTGACTACATCTCATGTAGGATACTTTTGAGCAGGTTGAGTAGATTTAGAAGTAGGTGGACACAAAATAGTATTAATTAAATTCTAATGTAGATATATATTGATTTCATCTAGTGTATGAGTTCGTGGATTGGGTTTTCATTTTTGTTTGTCCAATATTGGGACACAACCGGTTCAGGAGAGAGGGTAAAAGTTCACTAAGATATTATATATCGTTTCATATTGTGGATATAGTTTGGAATGTTTCCTATCAGATGTAGTTACCATAGAGGTATAGATCCATGAATGGTGTCTTCCATTATTCTCATTTGATTTGTTATCATCTGGAATATCTCACATTTTTCGCATGGGGAGTTTGTGCTACAGGTTGATGCACAATTTGAGGAGAAATTGGTACATATTGTTGACAGTAGCCCCAAAGTTCATCGGGGCCAGTCAGTTGCTCTAGTATGAGAGTTATGGAAGCACAGTCATTTACATGAAGAGACTAGGGAGAAGGATGCCGATATACATAATTACTGGCCATATTTGTTCTCAAACGAATCCTTACCACCCTTCAGAGTGAAATTCAAGGTCAAATTTCTTTAAGGGGGGTATATTTTAAGAACCCAGGTTTTCATGCATGGTAAATGATAATTTCATTCTACGATTGAATTATTTGTTACGGACTTTCCTATATTCCCATTTTGTTCATGGTTGTTTTAAAGTTTTATGGGTCTTGTTTGGAACCCATAACCAATTTTTGGGTGGAAAATGGCATGGCGGATGGTTTTTGAAAGACATGCGTATGGTTATTATAACTGTGTTTGTGGAGGGAGTACCTTCCACACAGTTTTTTGGAACTGTGCAATAGAGCCTTCATGGAAATGAAAATGTATTTAAATGTCTAGGTTTATAAAACAATATTATCCATAGTATACTCAGGGATAGTTATACCATGCGGAGAAACCGTACGAAGTGCCCCCTTGGAGACAGTAAGCGGCGCACAGTCAACACACAGTTTGGGAAGTAGTGTGGGAATACCATACAATCTTGGTGGATGATTTTTTTTAATTCTAATTAATTTTTTTATTTTCTTTTTAACCCCATATATGTGTTTCTTTAAACTCATAGAGTACTCATGTAGGATCTCTCCCTTGAGGCGTCAAAGCTAGGACTTGAGCCCTATCATCTGCCTGATCAACATTTTGATCATGTATCTACGTATCATATTTATATCTTGAAAGGATGACATTCCATTTTAGAAATAATTGATTTTTTTTGGAAATCAATTGTGCTATTAGATTTTAGGATTCTATTCCATAATAACATATTCTTCACCCATTATTCATATCTCTCCTAAACCATGACGAATCATGACCTGATGCTGGGCAAGCTCTCTATTTATGAGATGAGGTAGGTGGTCTATATTTTCATTTGTATTTTCTGTTGTTTTTCAGGTGTCTAGTCTATATGATGCTCATCATACATTCTAGAGAAGCTTCATTTTTTATCGATCCACTTGTCGTAGGCTTCTTCAGATCTAATGAGGATTCCTATATGTTCGTTTTAGGTGTGTTGGTACCTATTTCGCATTTCTAGTTCACCCAAAGGGTGTTCATTATGGTTCTTACATTTATATGCCAATATAAAGCATCCATATGTCGTGTTCATGTGCATTCCTAGTTAGAGGAATCCCTTTAATGTGTTAATGGTTTGTGTTTTTTTCCTATGTGATTTGAGGAATACATTCATTATTTTATGTTGTGATGAATTTTTTTTGATAGTTTACCAAATATGCAATGGATTTTATGGGTGTGTATATCAATATAATTTGACTCATATAATTTTAAATGGTAAATATAGGAGGGTGGGGACATATGAATGGTGAATGATAAATGCATAACATTAGTGGGTATACTCATGGATTTTGATTGGTTATGTGAATGAGTATATTCTGATGTAATTGAATTTTTTTATTGAATGAATTGAATGAAACATGTGATAGATTCCATGGAATGATCTTCCTGACTTTGGAAAGAGGAAGTGGATTCCTTGAGTGGACTCGTACCCTTGGGTCTTGATTCAATTGGATTCCTCTGGCCCTGCTACCATGTGGATCCTCCATTCATGTAATCGTGTAGGAAATATCATTACACATGCTCCTAGGACCCTAGTATGTTTTAAGACCGAGTTTCCATTGGGTCACCCATAAGACTCAATGTGAATGACATGGACAAGTTCCACATAATCAACCCTCTATGGTCTAGATTAATTATAAGGATTCCTTGGTACATGATACCTTTGATATGGCCCTTCTGGTCTACTATTCATTATACAGTGTGGCAATGGGATTCCTATCTTCTTTATATGGAATGGCCATGTAGTGATTGGTATGGATAGATGTCTGGCGTGGTTGTGTGATGTGTTTACATTTCTTACAGCTGACTCTTATTATAGGTATCCATGAGGGGTTATTGTTTTTTCTTTTTGTAGTAGACTTATTCCATGGTAAAGCACAAGTAATTTACTAATTTATTTACACATTATATCACATAGGATATTTATTTTATAACAGTATTGTCTTGGGTGGTATTCTACTAGGATGGTTAACTCACATCCTATTTGGTCCTCCTATGGATCCCAAAATTTTTATATGGTTGAGCGTGATGATATGATAAATCACCCTAGTACATGTTGTTGACATTGGAATTGGATCTAGGATGCATGAACCAAACTGCGGATTGCAATGCTATAGGAACTTTTTGTCTATTTGGTCTTTTGGGATACATGTATTTCATTGTATTTCCATTTACTATTTATCTTACATTCTAGATACATGTTTCATTAAAATCATTTTGAATGTGAGAAACTTCTAGTTTTTGATACATTTTCATTTATTAATTTTTTTTATTTCTATTTATTATTCTTATTTTATTTACTTTGTTATACCATTTTTGTGATACTTTGGTAATGAGGGCATAATATCCCCACTAATGACCTAGTCCCACATTTCTAGTCGGCAGCCTTTGGAGTTAAGGTAGATTCACTTGAGTCCTTGTGGCCAACCAGGATTATAGCACCATTGGGTGGATTCCAGACAAGTGGTGTTAAATTTATAATTTTTCAATTTGATTCTATGATATTTTAAGCCACTAGAATTGAAAATGTAATTGGTGATGAGCTTCTTTTCAATAACTTTTTTATAAAAATATGTTATGGAAATGATTTATTAATAATTAATACAACCCTTACAAAATATTAGACTAAATATTATTTTACTCGTTGATGATTAAAATATAAATAACTATATCTTGACCCCATCCCATAAAAGGCATCCCTATAAGGTAAAAATTAAAGGAATTGAGATAATGTCCCCCATGTCCCACCTTCATTAGGCCCCAGGTTAGCAACTAGCACTGAGGATATACAAATATGACATATTTATGGAATTAAAATAAATAATAATCATTTTATTGGGAGATAGAATTTATACCGACCATTAATCATTGTAATAATGTAAAAAATAATGGATAAGAAACTATCATAGATTTCATCACAACTTCAACAAATCAATATAAAAGCATCCAAAAGGAACAAAAATAAAAATTCATAGGGTATAAAATCAAAAACAACACTAATATAATATATAGTAGTTTCCATCTATGATAATAAACTCAACTAAAAAACTGAAAATTAGTTCATATATCTATAGTGAGATCATTACATTTACACATAGTGTGATCATACCCATGTTATATCATTCACATGGGAAAAGAACACAAAAATATAGTAGTAACAAAATAGTCAAACCAACTTGTACAAAAAACTATCAACTAACTAATCTTAGAATCAAAAATTCATTCTCAAAAAATAAAGCATCAACTATAATATTATACTATCAATATAAAATATTGTATTGTCACCCTTTTACCACTTCCCCACAAATTTCAATCCATCATCCCTAATTTCACACATAATATGTACTCATCTCTTCTTAGAATATCACATTAAATACACATAAATCACTATTCTGGGTTAGGAAAAATCCATAACAACCCACCATAATATGTTCTATAATAGGTTCCTAAAATTAGACAAAATCCACCAGTCACATCCCCATCACATTTTCATGTCTTGTATGTAGTGTGGTAAGGTTTTTATTGAAGGGAATTAACCTCATTCCCTCCTCCAACCATGCATAACCCCACCACATATCATGTACTCATCTTTAAGGGTTTATGTGCAATACAAACCCAACTTCACTAGAAGATATATATTATAAAAAAATGTCATAATCTATATACATAAAAAATATTTAGGAAGAGGGGTAGCTAGAATGTAACCACCCAGATGTTATAAAAGTTATGGACCATTTAATTATTGGTTAAAAAATGTAAAATAAATCTATTCAAGATGAAGAAATATATAAAGTGTTTATTAGGGGTTTTTGGGGTTTTTTTGGAGATAAGAGCTCCGAAAATATATAATGAAAATTGGGCCACACTGTCAGAAGAAATAATTCTTCCAAGCATGGAGAATTATCCAAATCCATGTGGTTAATGTTAGGGGGCAGCTATGGGCTACACAGTTAGTCTGCAACCATTCCATATGTGGTGCATTTTATTGTGACCACCATTATTTTTTTTTAAATAACGATTTCACATGTTTTTAGATAATTAGATTGTGTTTCAAATCATTATATATTCCCTCTTATATTACTGAATAAAACATGGCTGGAATATGGGTTATCCAAACCCTGATTCAATACCATGCACAATGTATTTTCTCATTGAAGTTCACATTTTAAACATAAAAAAAATTTCCACATAATTTTATTTATTCTCTTATCCTTTCCATTATTATTTCTCTCCCTCCCTTAGTGTGTGGTTTCTTCCTTACTCTTCCATAATATTATGAGATATCACATTCATCCTTTTTCCAAATCCATAGACATGAAATGAAATAGAAATACCATTGTAATATTAACCTTCTCCACCTATCTATATCAAGGTTCCACTCTTATCTATTGTACTATTTTTTGTGACATTTTTTCTGTATTCTGTAGGATTTAATGAATCCTTTTATTTTTTCCAATCTATGTTGAATCAAGACCAAATAACTATTGAGTGTAACAATAATACACAAATGTAGGGGGATATTATCTTTTTAATATTTCATCGCACTTTAGATTTAATATCATAATGAATCTCTCAAATTTTTTTTGAAGAGGCTTCATTCTTGTTAAAATAATTATTTAATGTGGTATTCCATGACTTTTGAGACCCTACCTTATGTATAAACCTATCTTACAATAATTCACATCATAATAGACCTTTTCATTGAGTGTTCCCTCTAGGAATGGAATATCCCATGTTCCTTAATTGGTTAATTGCATCATGTGTATGGAATTGTTATGAGATTTCAAAAAATATAAATTGAATTGAGTTAATGGGTTTTCCATTAGGTTTTCCCTTGAGATTAATGCCTCACATGTTATATTTAAAATTTATTATTGATGAATTATATTGAATTATATATTACTTATATTTAAATTGGGCTTTTCATGTTTAATTAATACCATGCTTCATTCCATAACATTTTATTACATTCATGGTGTTCCATGTGCAATGTTCCTTTTCATTGTTTATGACTTATTATTTATGAATTTTCATTGGTTTGAGTGGAATTCATTGCATGTTCAATGTTGATAACAAGATATATTGATATTTAATTTGTGACATGTTTTTAGATAATGAAAAATTCCTTTTGCATATTCTTCAATTATGTTTCTTATTCTTATTATATAATACCTAGTGATCAGATATTTCTATATATAGATTATGCATGTGCTTAATAATCTCTATATTGATAGTTTTTAATTTGATACAAGAATAGATGGTATGATTTTTGTGAAGAGATGTGTATTTACTATAATTAAATTACATTAATTAATTTCCATTTTGATATGTGCATGGTTGATATTGTTAACATGCAATGGTCTAGGGTAGAACATGGGTCTTAATTTAAGGATTCCATGGATGTACTCACCATGCTAGTTGGAATTTCGTAATGTGTTGATAGAAATACTTTTTCATTCCATGTTAAATATAAATGGTTACTTTTTCATAATCATGAGTGATTCTCATTCCCAAGAGAAGAAATATAGCATGGAACCATGTTGAATGATGGTTATTCAATTCATTGATTAATAACGGGTCTCCTATGTGTGATAATTGTTTTTGACATAGAGTCATCATACCTTGGGTGATACAAGGAATGAGATGTGGGTTTCCTTTTATTGAGTCATATGTATTGTGTTATTCAGAGTCACCCATAGTTTCCCCTGTTATTTTGTTTAGATCACCATGGATGAGCTTTGGAATCCACTAATAGATTCGACATTTGCTGGAATTCATGCCCACTTATTTTAAGTTTTCCTTATTTATATTCTGATCTTGGTGATATAATGACCTTACAATATGACCACCATGATAAATCACAAGCTTGGTGTTTTTCTATTTTACATTGGTTCGTTAAATTATAATGTCCTTGTATACATAATTTTACATTAATTTGTACCTCCATTCACAAATCCATCACATGTCGAAATAGGTGGTATGAGATAGGTTTCTATTTATGAAACTGTATTAATGTGTTGTTATCTTATTTATTTAAATCCATATAACAACTATTATGGAATAATTCATAAGTAATTATTTCAAGGAATTGATCGGCCTAGAACTCTGGGTGCCAGCCTACTGAGATTTATATCTCACAATCTTCTCAGAGGTCATTTGGCACCCCCAGTAAACATTATGGTCTCAATATTGGAATAAACGAATCATGAAACTTTTTGTGGATGATTGATTTTTAGCATTAGGATGTAGCATGCGGAAGAGGATTGAGACTATGCTCGAGAATCTAATATTAGTTTTTTTCAATATTAACATTTTCTCAATATATACTATATGATTGTATCCCTTAATACCCATAATTACACATTTTATAGACACATGACATCATGACCCTAATATTTTATCAATTATTATTATTCCAATTCAATAAGTTTCTTATTCTTATTGCATTGTTTTTCACAGTATAATCCCCAACTTTTAGTTGCATTCTTTTAATTTTTCTATTTATTATATATCATTTAACTATGTGAATTTTATAATATTTGATGGAATACTCTCCAAACAGACACTTCTATGGAACTCATTGCATGTCATAATACACTAGTGTTCAATGAGATTTACATAAGGTCCTATATACACTGTCTTTGTGTAATTTTGAGTGGAATATAAGGAGGGAGTATACCAAGTTATATGAGAGAATTTTTTTTCTTTTTTAATTTATTTTGTTTATAATGTATACATTGATGTAAGAGTTTCATAATGATCATATTCCAGTGAGTAGCTACCCTATGAACATGGGAAACCAAAACTACCTAGGATAGAAAAATTAAGTTATTGATTATGCCATTTATGGGTGATATGACTTTACTATAGGGTGAGACACTTGGTTTGTGGTGTTAATGTATTGTTATTATTGAAATGATGATTTTTATAACTTCATACTGATGATATAATGTTATATATAATCATGAATCATACTAGGAAATAAAGAAAATGAAATGTCATGAATTATTCCATGCCATATTTACTATTCATAATTCATTGCCTTTTCCATTTGATTTCAATTGAGATTTGAATAGTTGAGCCTAATAGTTATTTATCTGATATATTATTGGAAATCATCATACCCTTCATGAAAGAGAATGTTATTATTTGGATTAAATGGATAAACATTTTCAACCCATAACGTGTATGTTCACTTATTATTTTTAATGTTGGTCCCCCAAATTAAACATAATTAAAAAGGCGATTGAATACATAAATTAAATAAAAACTAAATCCATCTATAAAATGAAATGATCTTTGAAGTGATTGATGTGAGGCCTTGGAAATCACCTCGCATTGAAAATGTATTGTAGATCATATCTATTGTGATATTAAGATGACTTTTCCTTCTTATCTACACCCGGATCTTTAAGGAAGTTTTTTGTTATCCCATGTTTTTTTGAAGGACTTCTACCTACCCTTCTTTATTAAATTCATAATCTTCATTTCCCATTTGAAGTAAATTATATCATATGATAGTTCTTGGAAATTATAGTGAAATTATATTGTGTGGTCCCAATTTTATATTTTATGAGAGTGGATATTAGCACACTCTAGAGGTGGTGGGATCTGAGTCACCTATTATACATCCTATAGTGGCCCCTAAGGATCATCCTACAGATAATCTTCTTGGAACCAAAGTTTAGTTTCATGATATATTCCTCAAATTTATATAATCTATTAATAGAGATCTATTTCCTACCCTAACTATGGAAATTCTCAATCAGGAGTTATATTAGTGTCATCTTCCTACTATAACTGGGCATTTCAGACATCATATTGTATAGATATTTTTGAATTGCTAGTTTAAATCCATGAACATCATGAACCACCTCTGCAATTGATGGTCAATATCTTTCTATATGACACACGATTCTACCAATTAATATTGGGAAATCATATCTCAGATTGAGCATCATCTAGGTATGGTGTGCGTAGATTTCAAGATAGATTTCTATAACCACATCTTTCCCCATAGTGTAAGAGTATATCTATATGGAGATTTCATGCATCAATAGTAGGTATCTATGGCTATGGTTGATTATTTATCTATTTTAACAGGGCTTGAATATTTCATTCCATCTCTGACTAGGGGTATGTTGACTACCACAAGACTTTTTGAGGATGGAATTGGTAGTGCTATCTAATTATAGGTGAATAACTTCTATTTGAATATAATGAAAAATATAGAATATTATTCCATAATTTCAAGAATTAATTATCTAAGAATATGGTTCATTAAGGAAGGGATGTTCAATTTTGAAATTGGTGAATGTTCTACCAAAAGTCACTAGTGTGGATGGAAAATCCTTAAGAGGCCTCAATACATGAGGATCTCGATCGAATAATGACCATATGGAGGGATGGGTATGTTTTAGTGCCAACACTATTCTTTTAATTTAGTATTCAATGGTAGGGGATCATTACCATCATCTATATCAGGTTCAATATCTGTAAAATCACATGAAGCTAGGATTTTTTCTTATATAGTTTGATTTGGATAAGGAGGTAATATTCATTACTAAGGTAGTTATGTCCCATATATTCATTGTTGCAGTGTTGGTATTCTCATGAAAATAAATATGAATTTAAGGGATAAGGATAAATCCACAAGTAGGCAATGAATCCGGGTCTAGAAGATAATATTCTATGTCCATCTATAGTTAGTGCTACTATTCAGATGACATATAATATAGTTTCTACCCTTTTAGATTTAGGCACATTTCAATATTTCATATCTGATGCAGTTTTTGAAATTCTAGGTCTTTAAATTGAATACCTATATGGTGTTATGTCCATAAACACGATTTATTGGGTCCAAATGGATAGGTATATGTCAGTGTTATAATTACCACCATTGAGATTGGTCGGTACAATTTCATCTGATATTTCTTCATCATTAAGATGATTGGTTTGGACATCATTATTTTTGTGGATTGGCTCATTCAATATCATTCCCATGTTTATTTCTATCACCATTGAGAGACCATTACATCAGCTATGGAAAAAATGAATGTACAAATGAGTGAATATGATATCTAAGAATATTGAGATGGATCCATGAAAAATGGGCTTATAAGGATGATAGATCGGTGGTCCATAAACATTATGAGAGATCCTGGAATGATGTTAGTAATGTTTCCTATGGTTGTAGATAATTTTTGGGATGAATTCCATGATGATTTCCCTAAATTTCATTCTATGATAGAGTTTGGGTACACCATAGTGCTAGGGATAGGTGTTACAATAGTGTATATTCTTCCATTTAGGATAGAAGCTACATAGATCCATGAACTCAACAATAAGCATAAAGATCACGATAATAGGGGCTTTATATTCTCCATCATATTGTTATGGGGTATACCTATCCTTCTAGACAATAAAGAGGATGGTACCCTATTATTTTTCATCAATTACTTATGGTTGAACCACCTTACTGTGAATATTTGTTATACAATACCTCATATAGTTTACCTCTTCAACCAGCTCTGATGAGAAGCTATTTTCTCCAAGTTAAATTTATGGTTGGGCTTCCACCAGGTGGTTAAGAGTCCATCAGATGTAATGTGTATAGTGTTCTAAAGCTGGTATGGATTTTACATGTGTTAGGTTATGTTTTTCGATATGAAGAACACACCAATAGTCTTTATGTATCTTATGATTCAGTTCATTCACATGTACATTAATTTCTTTTAACGTTGTCTTTGTAATTGAAATCATTGTGTACTCACACACCAGACATGACCATGAAAATTATATTGATATCCTACTAGGTAAATTGATGGAGAACCATATTTATGTGATGATCATTAAATTCCACTTCTGGATAAATAAGGTTCTCTTCATAGATCATATAATATTCAAGGTAGGTGTTTTAGTTGTCCAAGAGAAGGTGATCATTGTGGTTTACTGGGAGAAACCTATGAATGTTTTCAACATGAAAAGGGTTGTGGGGTTAGCTGGCTGTTGTAGGTGATTCGTTTAGGAATTATCCCACATAAATGTCCCTCTTATATCTATGGAATAAATCTTGCGAGATAGATTTTGTAGAGTAAAATGGGAGACTCATTTCACCTTGGATCATAATACTACTTAAGTTGGTCATATGTTATATGGTTTATTGTGATGCTTTAGATATCATGTTGTGAATAGTTATTATGTATGGGTATTGAGTAATAGTTTATGGATGTTACTAGCATAGACCACATTATAGGAACCATCCTACACAAGTTATTGAGCAGGCAGTCATGGTTCATGGGGTTAACTATTAGATTAAATATATATTATAAGTGATATTTTTTTGTTACACTAATCATAAACTCCTATAATATATCTCCCCATAGTGGGCTGTGAATTTGAGGTGATGTTAGTGGGTGAAATAATATAATTGAATCAACAATAATATTTATTATACCCATAGTAAGGGTAATTTATTGGATGATGCATTCTTCAACAAGACTCAGATACAACCCATCAAGGCATCTAGATGTGAGTGGAAATTGGTTGATTTATTCTCTATGAGACATGTTTAGGCTTGTGAATGAATTGGAACACTTGTGTTAACAGCTCTATTAGTGACATCCTCTATACTGTAGTTCGTCTTAATGAGGTAGGTGTTCAATTCTGAGGGCCTCATCCAGAGGGGTTCATCCTAGCTGAGAACCCACCTCCTAGTTATGATATTGGTTGTTCTATGTCCTTGCACTACCATGGGCATGTATGGGTTCCTTTAGAAATTATGGTAGATCTTATGAAGGAATCACATGCCTCTATTTGAGAAGTTAATACTCACCTTATCATGTCGTATCATGATATGAAACATCATTATTGGTGGCCAAATATAACTTGGTCGATATGTGGTTTCATTACTTGGTGATCCACATTTAGGTAGTGAGAGATGTGTCACTAGTGACATGATGGACATTTATAGCCACGTTCAATTGATAAGTTGAAATGGAACAACATCACTATGGTTTTATAATAGAATTATCAAGATATTGTCAAGGAAGTAGCACATTGGGGGTGATCGTTGATAGGTTGAAAAAAGTCACACACTTCCTTTCTATCCTAGAGACCTTTTCTATTGATGAGATATGGAGGCTATACTTTTGGTAGATAGAGACCCATCATGGTTTTACGTGTTCTATCATTAAGGATAGAGGCACCCAATTTACATCATGGTTCAGGTAAGGGTTCTAGAAGGCACCAGTTTTATAGTTTTTCATTAGTGATGCCTATCACCCTCATACTGATGGGTTGTTAGATAGGACCGTATTTTTATTATAGGATTTTCAACACGAATGTATCATTTTTTAGTGGAATTTTCCAAAAAACATATTCCACTAGTTAGGTTTTCCTAAATAAAATATTTTATAAAATTATTCATATGGATCTGTTAGAGGATCACTATGGTAGAGCTTTTATTCAACTCTATTCAATCTTGATTTAGGTCAGGCATATCTATTAGGGCCTCTCCCTATGTTTGATAATTCAAAGAATTCCAAGGCGATTTAAAAGTGTATGGATGAAACGCAGAATTAGTAGATGCCTTATATTGATCCTCATTGTAGTCCCTTAGAGTTTGTGGTGGGACATTAGTTCATTTTGCGAGTTTCACCAAGATTTGTTCATAGTTGAATCATTATATAATGATGTTTTAACCTCAATATGTCGGGCCATTCATGATTGAGTAATATGTAAGTCTAGTATCATGTTAGTTTATATTTCCTAAAAGGTATCATCAAATGCATGCTATCTTATATGTATTGAGGGTTTGACATTATTATAAAAACCCATCTCATTTTTTTAGACCTAAGGATATCTAGATAGATGTTGATGCACTCTTTGTTGGGCATACAATTATTATTATTGATCACAATTTTATTTTTCTCTATGGTGGGTTAGTTACGTTAAACTTGGTGTTATGGCATTATAGATTTGTGCAAGGAGAAAGTGGGAATATTATGTTGATATATTTGTGAAGTGTTCAGAATATTTCATAGAATAAATATTACAACCCCCTTAATGGAATCATAGGGATGAGTTATTAAAAGGTTGGGAGGTTGTGGTATCCCAGCAATACCCAATGCTACTTCCCATTAATTTTTTTTGGGTTGAAATAAAATTAAATGAACCTAATATATGTGAAAATTGGTAAATTTAATCCCTGGTGTTTCTATTGATTCATTTATTTTCCAATTCTCAGAGAATATTAGGAGGAGACTAGGTTACAATGTTATAGGAAACTGTGGTGCCCAGTTCACATAGTTAAACTAAGTTGTGTGGTATCCCGAAGTTGGAACTTGTAGGGTACACATTTAGTCTACAAACATGCAATATGGGGTTCATGGAGATGACAAAACCTACAATTTTGGGACAGATATGTTTAACAATGTTTGGGAATGGTAAGTGAGATTGTGCCCCTAACAGTTATAGGTTCTCCTTTATAGCAGTGAACGTCGAATTGTATGCATGTGGTTTGGATAAAATATGCATCCAAACTATTGATAGAGTTTTTTAATCCTGGAATACACATGATTAAATTAATTAATGTTTCATCAAAATATCATTTCACCTCCTCTCCATTACAATAGTATTTATCCTCCTCCCTTGGTGTGTGGCTTCCTCCTACATCTTCTATGGGATTTTTATTTATCTCCTTTTTTTAGAGTCCAAAAAATTCATCACCATACAAAATATAAATCCAATGGAAGTATATTCTTTATTCACCCCTCTTTTTCATAGTTCCCATCGAATTAGTGATTATATTTTTGGTGTGGTGTGTTATTCAATATTTCCAAAACATTTGATGAATATATTTATTTAATCTATTTTTGATTGTATCCAGGAAAAATATATATTGATTGGAGTTCTAGTACATCAATGGAGGGGTTATACTCAAATTTTGATCATTCGATTACATTTTATATGTTTCTTATATGTGTGTCCCACTATATTAATTTGGTGATGTATACTTCTTTTAAATTACATATTTAATGTGGTTTCCCATGCTATGTGTGACATTAACATATGGTAAAACCCATATGAGGGTTATTGACATTGTCATTTACCTCCCATATGGGTGTTCCCTCCATGTATTAAATATTTCCTATGCATTAAATGGTTAATTAACTCATGCGAGTTGTGTTTTGATTCAATTCATTTGATAATTTATTTAACTGATATAAATTGTTTTCCATGAGTTTGGTATTCGAGTTTAATACATTACACATTATATTTAAATGTTCAAGATTGATTATTTACATTGTGTTCCATATTCCTTACATTTAAATTTCTAATTTCAAATTGAATAAATACCTTTCTTTAGGTATTATTCATTTATAACATTCATATTATGCCATGTTCAATGTGTGTTTTCCCTGTTTATAGATTATTATATAAGTCATTTGATTTTTTGAATGAAATTATAAGGTTGGTAAAGATGGATTTCTTGATCTATTGAAAACATGTGGCCAGTTCTTTTGAAATCATGAATCAATAAGATTATCACCAAATACAAATTGAGGTGATATCCATTATTCAAATACATTCCTTGATAAAAAAATATGGATTCCTTTACTCATCTTCTGGGTCCCAACATTTAATAATTATTATGTAGAATTTATATATAATTTACAATATAGATGTAATAATCATGGAACATATAAAGAGTATTCCATATTACATTTTCTATATGTATTTGATACATATGTTGAATTGTACTGATAACCAATAAAAGTGATATAGTGATAACGAAACATGTTAAAAAACACATGATTATGGGATTCATAACACTTAATATTTATTTGATTTTGAGATAAACCGAAAGAGTATGGGGATGATATGTATAATGGAATTATTATTTTTTAAACATTGATTCCAAATTTAATCAATAATTTGATGGAAACATATCACTATTAAGGATATTTAGGGAAACATATTACAAGATGAAATGATTTTGAGTTGATTAATCATCTTTTAGGAGATGTATTATTGGTTTGGGGAATATATATTCTCATTAGGATTAATGTAATGATTCTTAGAGATGAATAATATTGTGTTTTTTTAATTTTTATGATTAATGGAATGAGATAAACATTTAGGATAAATCATTCCTTAATATTGAGGATATTAGTGTTATTTGTGTTTTATGGTTATTTATTAAAAGACTTATCTATGTTAAATCTCTTGGGTTTTTTTGAATTTTTGGGACTGATTTATTATGGTTTATTTATTTTCAATATTATCATACATTATAAAAACCATTGTTTATTAATTAATTAAATGTGGAATATTTTTTTCTTTGATGAATTATGTGATCCATTATTAGCTTATTCTACTGCATCATGCATGAAAAATTAACTTGAGTAGTAATCATTTGGATTAAAAGATGATATTGTAGTTAAAGTTTATTAAAGGGTGAAATTATAATTTTAATGAATGTATGTTTACAAATTTTCCTCATAAAGACGTTAAAGGAATTATTGAACATATGGAAATGAATCTTGAAACAATAAAGTACTCACATTATGATCATTTATTATGAATTCATGGATTTTTATCCCATCCAAAATTTATGGTTTTTGGGAAATTTAATTTATCCTAAACATGTTCTCTTACAATATATATTACTTATTGGGAGTTAATTTTTTTTCTTCCATGTCTAATATTACACATCCAGTTAATGATACAAACATAGAAACCCAATTATGTTAAGATATTTTTACTTCATTTTATTACTTATCAAGTGATGTTTTTGTTAAAAAATTTACATTGTGGGTTTTAAATATATATATTTTTATGTGTGAAAATATTTCATACCATTATCGTGTTCAAATTGCGAGGAGTGAATTTATCAAAAGTGGGAAATGTAACACCACATGTTTTTTAAAGAGACCACTAGGTTAAAAAGAAAATGTGATAAAAAACGTTGCACCAAAAATAACAATGGTTATTTAAATATGATCATTCTACCATTGCTACTAAATTTTAATATATTAATACTATTAAATAAATTAAGATATATATTTAAAAATTTCATACTCAATATGATTTTTTTAACTCATAGAAAATTCTAACAGAAATATATAGTAATTTCATTTTAATATATAAAAAAAATACTTTAAAAAATATAAATCTATCAATAATATTTTTATTATAATAAATTTATAAAATAGTAAAAAACTTATTTTATCAAATTTAATACTTCTTTGAAATCCTTATATAAAAATCAACGTAGGGTGAAATTTATGAATTTTTCGTAAAATATTTATATTCCGTTGAATAGTGAATAAAACCAATTCCTTCTATAAAGCAATGATTTCTATTGTTAAATTATGAATGTTAAAATTCATGTTAATTTTTTAATATTATTTTAATTTAATATAATTATTTTATTATTCTATTAAATAATACATATTAGGTTTTACTCTTCTATATTGAGGATTTTAGTATATGATTGTTTTTAATCACGGAAAGTCATTTAAATGTAAACTCTTAAAAATCATAATATATCTCTTTTTTTAAATAATTAAAATAATTCACTAATAGGGAATGGTTTTATTAAATTCATTGGCCATATATATAACATTGTGAATTTAAATTCTTGTATTGTTGATTATTAATTATTTTGCTAAATCAAAATCATCATTTCCTTGAAAAACAAAATTTTAAAAAATACAGGTTTCTATCACTTTTGCATGTATCACATTTAAATAATGTTCATCCAAATCTGTAAATTTATTTTAATAATATTTATTCCAAATTTTGAAAAATAAAAATTAATATTATATAATATTTCTTGCGTATTTTTTAGAAAATAAAAATAGTTTCTAGAGTAATTTTTTATTACAACAATAAATGAAAATAAGACAATTAAGGTAAAAAAAATTTAACAGAGACTAAAAACAAAGTAACCCAGATAAAATGATTATTTATTTTTTCATTTCAATATAATAATTATTATATAATTTTTATATTAATATATAATTAAAAATATTTTTGAGAAAAAATATATTTTGATATGATAAAAAATTTGTGTTATTATGTAATAAGTAATTTCAATTAAGTCTTTAATTTTTGTTAAATTCATGAATTTTTAAATTTTATTATAATTTATTTTAATAAATCCATTAATTAAATTTTATAAAATATAAATTTAAATAAATTTTATGACGACAAATTTAATTGTAAAATGTGTTTGAAAATTTTTATTCTAAAAAAGGCCAACATTTCACAATAAATTTCAATTATTGTTTCCAAAAATAAAATTAACATATTAATAAAAATAAATATAAAAAATTTACTATTTTCTAAAATATTATGTCGAAACTATTGTATTGTGAATATTTCATATTTTTATAAGGTAATAGAATTTTCGAGTAAAAATGAAATAATGTATAAATATATAGTTTGTATTATGACATTGTAATTACTGAAAAGTGATGTAATAAATGTTATAAAAGGTATCTAATACAAAATTAGTAATTTTTCAATTTAAATTAATGTGTTTTGGTGTTATTTGAATTAATATATAAAATTTTTATGAATCCTCCAACACCAATATTATGTTTTAATTTTAAAAAAATTTAATCTGGACATGACTAATTTAAAAAAACTAAGGGTATTGATTTATTGAGTTATTCCCATGGAATTATAAAATTAGAAAAACTATTCATATTTTTAAGATACTATGTTTAAAAACCATGTGTTGTTTTTTTATATTATTTATTGTATAGATTCCAAAAGCTGTTTTTGGGAAATTATAAAGTAATCCACTATTATTTACAGTATAACCCACTTTCTCTAATTCCACTGCTCTAAATAACCACGGATCACATACTCACTCTTACCTCAACTCTCAAAATTCTTCATATGGTTTCCCTAATATATCAATATTATCCTCTCACACTATTGAACCACACTCTCTAGGTGAGTGGGAATTCTCGCCTTTTTTCAATTCAAGAACATTATTTTAAATTAACCGTTAAAATATAAATATTTAATATTTTTTTTAAATTATAAACATCCATTTACTATCAAAATGATGTTATTTTAATGAGATATCATTTATCCCCACTCGTTTTCACCATTAGATAAGATGTTACCATGTTGAATTTTAGTAAGGGGACCCATATTTCTCCGGTTTAAACAAACACTATATTTTTTAAATTAATATTTCCTCAATTAAAAATGATGAGATATTATTTTTACATATCCTAATTAATTACAATAATATTTATAAATTATGATACTCTACATAAAATATCATTTAACAACTTTTATGTGATTAAGTACCATTATTACTTTTCCCAAATTATCCTCCCATTTTCCATTCAAAGTATCAATTCAATCACCATATTTTTCATGTGGATATTATTTCATAAATTTTCATATTTTCTTGTGTAATTAAATATCCCACATAATTTTAATTTTATTAAAATTTGAATATAGTTCCCTTTATCTTTTATTTATCCATTTAATGAAAATTTGTGTATTTTCATTACAAAATAGAAATGTCACTGTGATTTTAGATGCCTAAAATTTGTAAGGTTTATAAATATACCAATTTCCACTTAAGGATATTCACCTAGTTATTCCTATACATAATTTATTTTTTAATTTCATATATTTATCCAAGATACATAATATTTTTATTAAATGTGATGAAATATGTTCTTATGTTATATAACCTATTTGCACACTTTTTCATGTCAATATTATGAATGTGACGAGTCCACTCATAATTATATGGATCTACAATTAAATAGGCAATGATTTAGTCTTATGAGATTCCATGAATGTTTAAAGGGAGATTATGAGAATATTTTCTAGTTTTTTGGAAGTTATACTTGATACAAGGTTATGATGTCATGTTTAATATTTTTCCCACTTTCGTATGGTGGTATCATTTTATCTTATTATATCCAAACTCATTGTTATATATTATTATTTTCATAAAATTTATGTACTTTTAAAATCATATTTTAAAACATCTAATAATTTCATTATCGTATATTTTTAATCTCTTACTTTTCAGTATAGATCACCCATTTCTTCTTTTTGTCCCCAAGTCATGCAGAAAAATTATAAAAGCCATGTAATTTTAGAAACATATAAATGAAGTTTTCAAAAATATTATTTTAGACATGATTCATTTTTATGTGTTATGTATCTAATATTCCATGTACACTAGTTTTATATATATTTTGAAAATTATTATATTTATTCATATATAATATGACATGAATTGATTTGTAATAGATATTTGGGTTGTCATAGTTCCTCTATTTATTATTCTTTAATTAAAATATCCTTACAATCATTAAATATTATTGATAATTTAACATCTTTAAAAGGGCCGAACATAATTGTTCTCTTCCTCAATTATACAAGAATTCCTATTTTTTATTATGATTATTAGTAACATCCAAATCTGAAGGAATAATACATCCTAAAGGATTGGAACATCCACCTATTCATTTTTCACTAGGATCAAGGAATCGTCTAGAAAAAAAATGAATTTCTATAATTTGATAGGGACATCATCATGTATATCCTTGAGGAATTTTTATTATTGGTCTATAAGTTAAAATGGCAATAATTTTTTTTTCTTATTTAATATTATCTTCCTAAATAAACTAATTTTAATTAGTTTTTCCCCATTACCTAAATCCATATATTACTTCTCTAAAAGATTGTAGGAAACATATACATGGAATTAAGAAGATATAAGGTTCCACCATATTCTTTTTGATAATTTTATTTGTGACTACAGATAAATAATCCCTAAGGTTGATATCTACTAATTATTCTTACATTCTTTTAATCAAAATATGTTATTTTCAATTTTTTCTGTAATTTAATTTTTTTAAAATGTATTAAATATTCTAATAATGATATGAGGATGAATAAAAATATATAATTGTTTTTAATTTATCATAATATTTTCCAAAAAATGTACTACTTACTAATATATGATGTTGTGTATAGGGGTCATATTTTTATATTCGTCTTCTCTTACATATTTATCTAACTAACATGTATCTCCTTCCTCATTATCACTTTTCTACTTGTCTATGATATTATCTTTTGCATACTAATAATTGATTCCATATATTTATATATAATCTTATTTTTTATCTTCTGTAACCTTAATCATATATAGTTAATGATTTTATTTTATTTATCATAGCATAAAGTGGCTTCATATCTTCCATTTATCATTCACATCATAAAATCTACGAATATGCCTCCTACCTATAAGATATATCAATAATATCATATAGTGTACCATATAAAAACATTTATAATGTATTAAAAAATATACTCCACTTATATCTTGAGTTTTAAAAAGGAGTTCATTTTATTCAACATGTTATTTTCTTTGACAACCATGCATTGACATTATATGTTAATAAATTCACAGAAGATGCCCTCAATAAATGATTATCAGTGATGGTAGTATGTGATGAAATGTGTTAGAACTATTTCTACTAGAATTAATATTTTTTACCATATTCTGAGGTTTAAGGTGTAGGGAATGGATAAAATTGATTTTTAGGATACGAATAAGGTGAAATCCATTTTTTCTGAATATCAATTAAGGTTATTCCTTCCTCAAATATGGTAAAAAGGATAGTTTTTCAATATTTAGAAGTTTACTAGTATTAGAATGTTTTAATATTTTTGAAACTATCTTAAAAATCATATTACTAAAATAATTATATTTTTTGGAATAATTATCTTATAATCCTTCATAAAACTTTTAAATGGAATGTGGACAACCCAAAATCTCAAAAATATCCACCTCTTCTATGAGTGCTGGTAATTATGGATACTGCAATGGAAATTTAAAATTATCCAACCTTATAATATTTTCCTCAAACTATGTAACCAAATGTGTAGCCTTAAATTCATAGTGAACTCTTCTCCACAGCATTTCTTTATCACTTTTAAAAAATGCTTCCACTATTAGATTTTTCATCATAAGTTCCCATAAAAGTGTTTGGTGTCTTTACCATACGGCTTCATTATTATAACTAATCAACCATAACATGAAAAATAGATATAATCAATATTGAATTTTTTTACGGGATATCAAAAAATTAATAAATAATGTGTGAATATATAAAATCCTCAAATCCTTTGTATACCACAAAAATGAATTCTCTTTCAATATTTTTAATGGATTTAATATCACTCTAAATCTTCCTTGTTTTAGTTGGTGGGAAATATTTATCCAATATGTTTATAGTTGGATCATCTCATGTAGTGTTGGATACATCAAGATGAATCTTTTTCAAACCAATAACATTATTTTAAAGGGATAAAGAGAATACTTATATCCAAATAGTTTTGAGAAACCCATTTTCTTTTTGAAGGTTTCATGGATCTATATAGAATAAGAGATGTAGCCCTAAATATTCATACTCTATAGTTTGATCAATTAAATATTTTATATTGAATCATTTGAATCTATCATGGATATATATAAAATTTTATATTTTGTATTCGAGGAGAAAAAAATAAATTGGATACCTTATTAATATATAATAATCATTGCAAAGATGATGTGATCCCAGTTCCTCAGTTGTGTTTTTCCCTATTGTATCATGGGTGAAAACTATAGATTATATCTATTGTTTAGGTTGTGAATTTTTTCCATGGATAGACATCATTTTGATAAAAGGACTCATTTGATATATATTTTGAGCCAATGTGGATCTTAAATATCAATGATTATTGATATAGTGGCTAGTATCTACCTCATAAATTTAGTATCCTATAAAGGGACCATTTGAACAATATAGAATAATAGAAAGAGTAAAATTGAAAAACAAATAGGAGTGTGAAAGATCTTGTGTCAGTAATTAAAATTTTTTAAACTATAAAGCTCACCATGACACACTTAGAAATGTTTAAAATGTATGGTCTGCATAAGGGTATCATTTATCACCCACATATTACTAAAACATTATATATATATAGTATAACTCTATCCATCAAGTTAATTTGCATATATATTAATTGAAGTATGGGATCAAACCATTGGGTGTAAAACTATGAAATTATATATGTTTAATCCTATTGTTGACAAAATATTATATTATGAAAAGGATCAACGTATATTTATGTAAACCAATTTGTGATGAAGAAAATAAATAAAAACAATGTTTTATAATTAAATTTAAAAGATTAAGAAATAATTAATGTAATTTCTCACTCAAATATTGTTATAATTTTTTAGAAATAAATTACATCCAAAAAAACCAATATCAAATTATAAATTATATAATTCAATGTATGACAAGAAATTTACATTGGTTTAATAAATCGTCTAACATATATTATTTACAATTGAATCTTAATCAAAATAAAAAATATATATTATTGATCATAGTAAATATCTTATTATTTATTTGGGTTTCTACCATAAACACTCCACGTGATCATTTTCATATATAGGGATATGAATTTATGTTATTTAATTAAAACAAACATATACTCTTGATCCCTCAACGATTAAGACACTACCTAGTCATGAAAAATATAATCTCCATCACAGATGAACCATCTATATTATGGTATGATTTTTTGAAAATATATTTATGTGATTGTAATGTGCTATTTTAAAAAATAGAAACCTACAAGAATTAAATATGTGATTTGGGAAACATAATACACAATAAGGGATGATAGAAAAAATTGACATCATTAAAATGTATAAAAAATATAATAACTATGAAAATTAGGAACCCCTAACACATTAGACTAACAATTCCATTAATAGAAATTCATAATTTGTATCATGAGAGAAGATGTAGCAATGATATCCCCCAAGTAAAATATTAAATTTTCATGGTTTAATTATTTTGTAAAATATTTCATGGTGTGACCATTACCTTATAAGTGAAAGTAGTTAATTTATTCTTTATAAAATATTATTAATTCACATATTAGTATAAAATATACCCCAAAAAGTTATTTAGATTTATTTAATTACCACTTTTTTTCTAGCCACATTATATTGAAAAAGAAATTCGTCCTTAATGAATAATCTATAGCATTCACTTCATTTGTAAAATTCATATTTTACAACTCATGTTTTAATAAATCGCATTGTGTAATCCTTTGATCTCCATGTTACACCACATGTTAATCTTGAAATGTCTATATTTAAATAATATGAATTCATCTAAAGATTATGTTCCATGAAACAATTAGTTTAAACGAACCACACAATATAATTAAAACATCGTGTCTATGTTATTTTATAGTAGTTGGATTGGTACTGTGAATATGATTAAATTATTTTAAAATAATAAAAATCTTCCAAATAAATATAAATTTATTGAAAAATAATTAGAAAATAATACCACAATTTTCAGTAGTTTCATTTTATTATTCAAAAATAAAATTTTTCCAATATTTTGTTTTTTATAATTAATTTATGAGATTTTGATAATATTTATTTGGAAAAATTAACTTCATTTTTTAATTCAGAATTTCAATATTATCTTATTAATAATTTTTGTGATTTTTTTGAAAATATTAATTTTTTCAATGAATAGTGATAATACAAATTTTTTTATTGAATACTGCATTCTTCTTTTAATAAATTTACAATGTCAAACTATAAAATTACTAATAATTTATTAGTTAATTATGATATAAAATATTTTATTTACCAATTTTTTAATGTATTTTATACTTGAATTTTTTACAGAAATATTCTCTAATTTAATGGAAATTTTCAGAATAATAGTTTTTCATTGCCTTTTTCTTGATTAATATTAATTTCAATGTAGATTTTTTTTCAAATGAATTTTAAAAAAGTGATTAAATATTTGTAATAATGATATAAAAATTTACTATATTATCCCCTTTTTTTGAACTATATGAATAGTAAACGTATTAATTTTTCCTCCCACGATAAAGGGTAAATCGGGAATGTAACAATAATAATATTATAGACACTATTTAATGACTACAAAATGAAATAAATATTATTTAATGACGATTTGATGAACATAATTTTAACACCCCGACCCTAGTTACCCAGATTTGGTGCATTATTACAGGTCATTGGCATGATCACAAAATATTAAGTCTCGAAAGACTAATTAGTTTAGTAGCATTAGATGAACTAGATTGATTCATAATGATTACATTACATCATAAAATAGAAAACATCAACAACATTGTTTCCCTAGAAAACACCGAGATCTCATAGAATATCCCTGCTAGTCAGTCATAATATACTTCTTCACATCCTGGGTAATATAAAACATAGCATGGGGTGAGCTCATATTCTCAGTAAGGTTTACAAAATATTGGAAACTTTCATAAATAAGAATAAACATTTAAGGAAATTTATAAGACTAAAACAAAAGCCTTTTAAACATGATCTTAAGCATAAATGGAAAAGATAAAATAAAAAAGAATCATTTACTTATTCACATGGATATTTTACTAGTCGAATAATTACATGCAATATCAATATCTACTTTCATAATAATGGAATGCATAATTCCAGACATTCACAACTATATAGTCAAGGCTGTGTGACAAGACTAAAAATAAGATTTTTTTCAAGGCCTTCTTCCAAGTCACTGGTTTGTCTCATGAGACCTACTAATGCATCGATGAGCTATAGCGGGCTCCACCCATCACATACTATGTCCAATGAATTCATCATAAGAAAAGGATTAAACATATCATAAAAATACTTATTAAAACTAGAATACAAAATGTAAATACATTATCCATTAAACATGAATGGTAGAAAAATAAAAAACCCATAGTCAAACATATCACAAAACCATCAATTCAAAATGGATGATTTGTATCATAATAAATCATCCTCGATCAATAATAATATCTCATAAAGTATTTTGACATAGTTGAAATTGATTAGTAATACTCATTGAGAGAAATATCCCTTTTTCATGAAATCATTTACAATTCACTTAATTTATAAATGAATTCGTTTAAAATATAGTTTTTAATCAATGTGTCCAATACCACATTGAAACTTTTTAATTGAATTAACATTTTAAAACATTCATATACATACAAATAAATACATAAAATCATTTTGAAAATTTGGACATTAATGAGAATGGTTTACAAGAATAAATAATTAAAACATTTTAAAATGGTCATTTAGTAATAGGTAGCATAAAAATATTCTCATTGAAATATCTTTTATGAAACATGGAGATGGATAATAAATATGTCCCATTGGATAATTATGGAAAAACAACCTTGGATAATAAAGAGATTATTAAAATAACCCTTACCTTGTAATTTTCCTTGGTTGAGGGCAGGTTAACCTCCTTTATATTGGTGAAATAATTGTTATTAAATTATTCTACAATCATATAAATTAATATGATATCATATGTGATCATTTAGCATTGGTTTGTTAATAATATCTCTTATTATCGTAGTTCCGAATGTTAACTAATTTGTTTCTATTTACATGATTTGTTATGTAAGTAATGTTTATTATGGATATGATTATCTTATTTATATTTTGAAAGATATTATGTCTTTAAATATTATTTTAATAATCAAATGAAAACTAGTTTTGAATGGATATGATATGGAATGAATGTCATCGCATTCATGGAGACGATAATCTGTACGTCACACGAGCGACAATATCATTATTTTGATATTATAATAATATATAATTGAGTGGTATATCATATATACAGATTCATTATCATGTTATATTTATTAATTGAATCCATTACGCATCATTATTATTCCCATTAAAATAATAATGTATTGAATAACAATTACCCCACGACGTGGAGTTGATAAGCCATACTTAGGCACATATGGTGACATGTCATTCAAAGGATGGATACAATAAAGAATATGGTGGTACCAAATTTATAATAACATCAGTGTATGTATAATATACTGGATTTATAATTTTAGAATGGAAACAAAAAAGAAAAAAGAATTTGAAGAAGAAATGAACTTTAAAGAGGTGATGAAATATTTACCTCTTGTTCAGGTTCTTCATTTTGATTTGATCGAAAGGGCTCCATAGATTGGCTTTCTAACTAAAGGAAGGCCTCTAGGATGATGGGAGGATAGTTGAAAGGATATTTGGGCAGGTGTTGGCCGAGGATATTTGCGAAGGTGTTGGCCGAGAAAATAGGTTTTATATTGGTTTGTTTTACTATATTAACCTTATCTTCTTGATTTAACTCTTAGTTAAATAGTTTGACATTTAACATGTCTCATTGTATTTTTTTATTATATGGTTAATAAACATACTATATACTTCCAAGAATACCCCAAGTGGTTCATTAATGATACACCTACAATTATTTATGTCATTTGGACGAGCCTTAGATTTTGAGGAATATAATATCAATTAATAATATAAAATATTTTTTATAATACTTTTATATCAATTGTGATGCTATTTTGTATTTGGTTTTTTATAAATTCATAAAAGATTTATTTAATTAAAAATTCATTTATTCAACCCTAATATGTAATATTAACCTATAAAATTAGTGTAATTCATAAAAAATCTCAAATTACATTTATTTGGATATTTATAATATCAATTATTTTAATCTTTTATTAACACAGTAATTAGTGCATCATCAATGTGTCATAAATAAATTTACATATTTAATGTCTAAAATTATAAATAAAATAAAATTATCTGGGAAATAGTTTTATCTTTCTAATGAATATTTATAGTTGAATTTATCTTATGTATAACCCTATATTAAAAATGTTTTAGTTATTCTACGTTGCATTTGACACTTTTTACTATTCTTTGAATTAAATAATAATAAATTTCCTAATCTAATCCAAGTGGACCTAAAGGATCATATTTCATTCCTATGGTTTTTTTGGTCGAATTAAACTTATTTAATAGAATTAGGACATGTGTTAGGGTATTAATAATATCATTTTTAACATTAATCGCCATATTTAATTTTAAACGTGGTAAATAAAAGTGAAAAGTAGTTATTCCCCAAAAATTATTTTTATCTTATAGAACAACATTTTACATTCTGATATCAAATGTGTCTATCAATTTTTAGAAAATAAATTCACATAAATGATAAAATTAAGTTTTATGCAAATTTTAAAATGCTATTAGGAGGTGGGTAAAGGAAGGGTCAAATTTCAATAAACATTTTATATATCTAATATTATTTTAAAATGATTCCAATGAATTATATTGAACATATATATGAATTTTGAATCTATTTTTAACTTAAATAAATTTTAATTATTTAAATAATTATTTAAATGAAATTTCCCTTATTACCAATAACGTAGTGTTTTTCCCTACTCCAAAAAAATTAAATGTTTTCAGAAACATACCAAAAATTTAACCGAAGCTTATTTTGATATTATGAATTAAAAAATTTATTCTATTTTACCAAATTCAAAACATATAAATTTCATTTATTAATTTAAAATTAATTATCGTTGTCAAAACCAAAAAGCATATTTTTATGAAAAATTAACTATCAAAAGATTGACAATTGATTATGTCTTATTTCAATGTAAAAGTACATACAATTACCAGATTTGTATTTAATGGTAAAAATAAAATAAATTTATACTTCCAAACCGTTAAAATGTATCATTTAATAGTAAAAATTATTTTGATTCAAAAAGTTGTATTCAGTTAAAATATAGTATTTTTCATTATTCATCCAAATAAGAATGTTAACAGAAAACACCAAAAAATTATTAAAACTAAACTCTTATGTCCCAATTCTAAAGAAGATGTTTATTTTTTAAAATTTAATATATAACTGTTTCAAATATTGGATTTAAAAAGTGTTATCCATTAAAATGCGATAAACGGGAATTTTTTGAAAAATACTTCATATATTTTAAAAAAATAAAATTTTTCAACAATTATGTCTAAGAAACTCATAATATGGAATCTAAAATTATAGAGTTTATATAAACATAAAAATTCAATTAATGATATTCATAACCTCTTTAGAATGACTGGTTTGGTAAGTTGTGGTGCACTAGAACTCAATGTTGTGTGTAGTGCAAGATATTAGATTACTTTGAAGAAATTACATACCCTGAAATATTGGGGTGTTACATTCTTCCCTCATTCAATAAACTGTGTCCTCACAATTTGAAATTATTTTTCATATATAAAATGTTGAAAATTGAAAATTCCTTTGTGGGAAAACCGACTTCGGAAATTGGGTTAATAAAATTTATTCTTAAGAAGAGGAAAGGGGGAAAGGAAAATTCATAACCAAATTATGATATTGATTAGGAGGACATTGGTGGAAATTAGAGAAACATAATTGGAGTAAAAATTTAAATATTTTTAGACAGTGGATGAGGTCATTAGTCACAAACAATTGTATAATTGAAAGTCCAAAAGCCATCAATTTATGATGATATAAAATATCATCGGTTAAACAAAACATTAGGTATTATGATAATAGATTTTTATTTTCAAGATCCCTTACCAAAATATTAAGATATTATTTCTTCATAGAATAAGAGATAAACAAATATATACATGACAAGTGGAGTTCCATCCATTAACTAATTTCTACCACAAACTCATCCTTAACTATAAGAGAAAATAGAACATAAAAAATATTCTATTTATAAAATTCATTTAGGGTTCCAAAAAATGAATTTATAATTCACTAATCAGACCATTTTAAAAGAATAAACTACATTATTAAATACAGGTACTTCACGTAGTCCAGTGGTAGGAGATAAATCTATATCGTACTACAGTTATGGGTTCGACTTCCGCAACTTTGTTTGATGCGATAGGTAGTCACATGGTTTGCGTGTTGTTTTTTTATAAAAATCAAAAAATAACCATAACAATAGTATCCAATTTCAAACATATTCCATTCCAACCTTTAGAATTATCCAAAATACTTCTATCGAAACTCACATTCCAAAATTTATAAGGAAGCTAAACACAATGAAGATCATTTTTTCACATAATAACATTCGAACACCTTCATAATGTATTATTTTAAAAAATAGTAACACCTATAATTACCATAAATCCTTATTGATTACATTCATGCTCCCATATCCTTTATATAATACTGGATAAATTCTTTATATAAAAAAATAGTGAATATTCCAACAATGATGAAATAAAAAAACTATTAATCAATTCCTAGAAAGTCAAGAATATCTAATACAATTTATCCAACCGACCATCTCTTATTCTGAAATCACTACCACATTATCGAGATCATCTGAAGGTTTATCTTTCTCCAACCTCGTATTTTCCAAAAAGTTTAACTTTTTGTTTAGTCACTCTTCATAACACAATATAATCTCAAAACCTCAATGAAATAGCATTGTAGTACAATCCTTATATATTTCAATAATTCATATAACTAGTATATCATCGATACAACACTAAAATGACATAATCATTTAACAAATACATAAGAATACTAGTAATTTATATTCATCTGTGGTAGTATCATAACTTTATTATTATCCAATAGCATCATTTAAGGTATATTCAAATGATTTGGACATTGATTCGCGTAGTGACCCAACTCCATGAAGATGAAGCATTATACACATGAAACCTTATTCTTATCCTAGAAATCATGTACTTTGTGTCTTTTTTCTCCACACGCATAACAAACTCTCATTCCCTGCAATAATTTACCAAGGTGATTCCTTCTACAGTTATCATATATGGGAAATTATTTCTTCTCACTCTTCCATTTATCCATCTTTATCTTTTCCATCATGTTCTTCTCTTGCTTCCTTTTAATTCCATACGACTCAGAAAATTCTTTACTTATCTTATTAACACATGATATTATTTCTTCATATGTTGAGAATACATGGGAGACAATTTCCCTTATAAATATTGGATTAATATCATGAATGATATGACCCTTCTTACACATTGGATCATATGTATTTTTGGAGTTCACATTCCTTCTATTGGGCTCCATTTTTCTAAAATGGCATACACTAGGATAGTTTATGAATTACAATGAATAATTAAAAACATGTAAAATACCTACCATAAATTGAAATGTTTAGGGATATAATCATTAATTATAATAAAATGTTTTCCTTAAGGATGAATATACACACAAACCCCTAATAATGGTTTGTAAGGAAAATGAGAATTATCCTAAGCATATCCCTTGCGAGTGTCGTAACCAAGTGTGAAGTAAGGCCCATTGTTGTGCCCCAGTTCCATTTTTGAGTCTATATAAAAGAAGTGTTTTTAGGTTTTACCACTAGGTATATCTGTGCCAGAGCCGTCTCAACCTTCTCGTATCCAGATAGGTATGTATTGCTTGGAAAACTCACAAAACTTCTTCAATACCAAAATTTTATGAATTTCATCTCTACTAATCAACATTGTCTCTCTTAGGGATATTTGATCTAATCAACATTTAACTAATTATAGTTTCTAAGGTTTAAACTAAACATCCTCTAATACCAACTATTATTCCCCGACCATAGCTACCTATAGTCGGTTCATTATTACATATAATTGGCATGATCACAAAAGATCAAGTCTATAGAGGCCGATTATTTTAGTAGACTTGGAAGTACAAGATAAATTCATAAGGATTACATTACATAAAAAATGGAAAACAACAACAACATTGTTTCCATAGAAAACATGGAGATCCCATAGACTATCCTTACAGGTCATTCATAATATACATAATCGCATCCAGGGAAAAATTAAACATATAATGTAGAGAGATCATATTCTCATTAAGGATAACAATATAGTGGAAACATTCATAAATAGGAAGAAACATTTATGGAAATACATAAGACAAAAACAAAATCCTTTTAATCTTGGACATCAGCATAATATAGAAAGGATAATGTTAAATAATGTCATGTAATTATTCACATGGATATTCTACTAGTCTAATAATCACATGCGATATCAATACCCACATTCATAATGATGTAATGTATAATACCTGTCTTTTATAACCACATTGACAAGGCCTTGTTCCAATACTACACATAAGATTCTATCAAGGCCTTGTCCCAAGATACTAGTTTGTCACATAAGACCTATCGATGCATCGAGGGACTATAACGGGCACCACCAGTCACTTACTAAGTCTAATTCATTCCTTATATGAAAAGGTTTAAACATATCATAAATATTGGTATTGAAACTAGCATAAAAAATGTCAATACATAATCCATAATCCATGAATGGTATAAAAATAACACATCCATAGTTAAACAAATCACAAATCATTTAATACGAAATGGAAGACTTTTATCATAAAAAATCAACCTCGATCAATAATAATAACCTGTAATGGATGTTTAAAAAGTTGAAAATGATTAGTGAAAATCATTGAGAGAAATATCATTTTTTCATGAAATCATTTAAAATACACATTATTTATAAAGGAACCATTTAATAGATAGTTTTTAATCAATGTGTCTCATTCCACTTTGATACTTTTGAAATTAATTAACATTTTAAAACATTCATGTCCTTACTAATTAATATTTAAAACATTTTTTAAAACATGAAATTAATGAATTTTTTTAGATGAATAGAACTTTAAAAATTTTTAAATTAATGTTTTAGTAAAGGGTTCCATAAAATTATTCCCTTTGAAAACACATTTATGACAATGGACGTGTATAAAAATTATGTCCTAGTAGATACTTACGTAAAAACAACCTCGGATAATAAAGATATTGTGAAAATAACACTTACCTTGTACATTTCCTTGGTCAAGGGTAGGATAAACTCCTTTATAATGGTGAAATAATTGTTATTAAATTATACTAGAATCATATACTTTAACAATATATTATATATGATATTTTAACAAATTTTTGTTAATAATATCTTACTATTATCATCGTTTCGGGTGTTAACTAATAAGTTTTTATTTTATCTGATTTGTTATGTAAGTAATGTATTATAAGGATATGATGTATCTAATATATATTCAGAATGATATTAAGTCTCTAAAAATTATTTTTAATCATATAACTAAAATTAATCTTGAATAGATACGATGTGGAATGAATCTCATCATGTTCATGGAGACGGTAATCGGTACATACGCATGAATGAAAATATAATTATTTTGATTTTAAAATAATGTATACTTTGATGGTTTGTCATATATAAAGAATAATTATCATGTTATATATATTATTTACATCAATTACACATCATTATTATACCCATACAAATAATAATGTACTGAATAACAATTACACCACGTCATGGAGAAGATAAGTCATACGTATGCACGTATGGTGACATGATATTTAAAAGATTGATACAATAATAAATATGTTTGTAACATAATTATAACAACATTACAGTATTTATGAGATACCATAGTTATTATTTTTGAATGGAAACAATAAATAAATAGAATGTGGAAGTAGAAAGGAACTTGAAATTGGTGATCAAATATTTACCTTTTCTTTGGGTTCTTCAATTTTATTAGATAAAAAGGGATCCATAGTTTGGCATTATAACTAATGGAAGGACTCTAGGATGAAGGAATTGATGTTTATTGGATATTTGGACAGGGGATGGCTGAGCCAAATGGCTTTGGAGGTGATAGATTTAGAGAAGGGGGTGTGACCTTTTATAAGTGTGGTGAGGGGAACCTGAGGAAAAACAAAAAAAATTATTTTATAATAAATTAATTTTCTGTTTTTAATGACTAATAAATAAATTATATAAATAATAAGGCAGGGACTGGTCAAAAAAACTCAACCAATACGATTTATATTGGTTTAGAACACTATATTAACCTTATCATTTAGATTTAACTCTATGTAAAATAGTTTCACATTTACCATGAATCTTTGTATTTTAATATTATATGGTTAATAAACATACTATATACTTACATAAAAAATCCCAAGTGTTTTATTAATGACACAACTATTATTATATAATTAATTTTACCTATCCATAGATTTTATGAATAGAATATCTTTTAATAAAATAATATTTGATTTAAAAACTCTTTTATGTCAATTTTTCCACTATTTGGTATTTTGTTTTTGCTAAATTTAAAACAGAAATATTACTTCAAAAAAATTATTTAATCACCCATAATATATCATATTATCTTATAAGATTACTGTAATGCATAAAAAGTTTCAAATTACATTTATATGGATATTTATAATATCAATTATTTTAATCTTTTATTAATACGGTAATTACTACATCATTATTGTGTCATAAATTAATTTACTTATTTAATGTCTAAAAATTATAAATAAAACACCATTATGATTGAAATTTTTTTTTCTTTCTAATTAAGATTCACAGTCGAATTTATCTTATGTATTACCCTATATTAAAAATGTTTTAGTTATTTAACATTGAATTTGACACTTTTAACTCTTCTTTGAATTAAATAATAATAAATTTCCTAATATCATCCAGTTGGACCTAAAGGATCATATTTTATTTATATGGTTTTTTATGGTATAATTACACTAATCCAATAGATATAGGATATGTGATTGGGTAATAATAATATCATTTTTACCTTTTATTACCATATTTACTTTTAACCATGTTAAATAAAAGTCAAAAGATACTATTCAACAAAAAATTATTTTAATCTTATTGAACCATATTTTACTTACTCATATCAACCGTATTTCACAAATTTTTTAAATTCAATTCGTAGAAGTAGTAAAATTATTCTTTATGAACATTTGCAAAATGCTCTTAGGAGGTGGGTAAAAGATGGTAAAATTTCAATAAATTTTTTATATATCTAAACTTTTTATAAAATTACACCAATGAATTACATTGAAAATATATATGTATTACGTATCTATTTTGACCTAAAATATTTTTAAATAAAATAAAATATTATTTAAATGAAATGTCAGTTTTAACCAATAATGTACTGTTTTTCACTATTCATCAAAAAATTGAATGTTATCAGAAACATACCAAAAATTTACCCTAAGCTAATTTTAATATTATTAATTCACAAATCAATTCAATTTTAAAAAATTCAAAATATATAAAATCTATTTATTTATATGAAATTAATTTCCATTTTCAAAACCAAAAGTGTATTTTTATGAAATAATAAAAATCAAAAGATTGACACTTGTTTATATCCACTTTCAAAGTTAAATTACTTACAATGAAAAAAAAATTTGATTAAAATGTAAAAATATAATAAATTTAATCTTCCAAACCATTAAAACGTTTAATTTAACACTATAAATTTGTTTAATTAAAAAAGTTTTTTTCCGTTAAAATATAGTATTTTTTATTATTCAACCAAATATGAAAGTTATCAGAAAAACACCAAAAATGTATTAAAACTTAACTCTTATGTCCCAATTCAAAATAAGAAGTTTATTTTGTCAAGTAGAATATATTAAACATTAAAATATTGAATTTAAAAAAGATTCTCCAAAAAAAGTTGGTAAATTTCAAATTTTTGAAAAATAATTCTTTTATTTGAAAAAATTGATTTTGTTATTACATTATGTCTAGAAACTCATAAAGTGGTTATAAAATTACAAGGATTATATAATGTTCATAATTTAGTTAATACTATTCATAACCACTTTTGAACGGCTATTTCGGTATGTTGTGGTGCGCTAGAACTCGGTGTTGTGTATAATGAAAGTTATTGGACTACTTTGAAGAAATAACGCACCATGAAATATTGGGGTGTTACAAAAATCATCCAAGGGTTAGTAATATAAAATTTTTAACCCATTTAAAAATTATTATGAAAACTATAATACATTATTTAATGAAAATTCAAACATGCTACAATTATGTTTTTAGTTAGTGAAATATTTTAAATATGTAGTTCTCCCAATCATTTATTCAACTATATATAATATTTTTAAACTTATATAATTTATTTTATTCATTTTATTTCATTAATAATTTTTGCATATGAAATAAATAATATAATTTATTTCTCTATGTTGATTGAGGTATTCAAGAATTAATAGAATAATAAAATAAATGATGGTAAAAATTTGATAAGAAGTGTAATTCCATATATTTAGGGTGATAAATGACTTCCCTTGATTTCCATGAATATTATTGGATAATATAAAACGTTTTAATATAATTATACTATTTTTATGTTGTTAATACAATGTAGTGAATCGTTTTAAAGTTTAAAATACATATGTTTTATGAGATTGTTATTTTATTAAATTATTAAAAATTATTAAAAAATTAAATAAGAACACTGAGGAAAATATATAGAGGAAAATTTATTATCATATTAATTTATTTTTCATTTTGTTGCCTATGTATCTATAATAGCCCAATTATAAATTAATATTTTGAGAAATTCCAAAGATGCCCTTCACCTCGATTTTCAATGGTCACCACCTCCCTTAGTTCATTACATAACCTAAAGCCTTCTATATTAGAGATACTCATCCAGATTATATTATATATTTAACGATCTACACTCTATATTTTCTTTTAATACCAAATTTCCATTATTAGATCCCTATAGCGGACACCAAATGGGGTAATTATGAACAAGAGGTAGTTGCTCTACCAGATCACATAATTTTTCTAGTATTTTTTTCCTCCACTAAATCAATGATATAAATCATAAAATAATAACATTGGTATCCTGAAAATTCATAAATTTTATTTAATTTATTAAAAACCCATTTTAAATTCTCTTTCCCATCAATGAATAAGTCAATATACCACTCATGTGTTCATATCACTTATCGTCTACAATTAGCGATACAATTCATATTTCATCACTATATTTTATGGATGGAAATTATAATGGGAATAATTATTATTTGTGATATTTATGAGATAATTATTAATCTTTTAATGATAAAATTTGGTCTATGTTCTTATAAACCAATATTTTTGGTAACTATATCATCTCTCACGTATATATATGGACATCCATCTCCATGATTTAATATGATTCATTATCATTTTTATTTCATATGGATGAAAAATAGGAAATATAACATGAATATATATGATACATATATAGCATAATAATTATTCTATAAAATATTTATTATTATTTACCTTTCCTTCATTCCATCTAATGAAAAATGGGAACAACGTTCATGTGTACATATGACATATTGTCTCCATGAAAAGTTTAATAAATTATTAATTCTATAATTTTTATGAATGATTATGAATATTTTTATTACGAATATATATTATAGTAACACCATGGATAACATTTTGTTATGTTAATGTACCATGATAAATGTTTCATATTGGGGACTACCGAACATAAAAGTGATATGAATACAATGATATTATCAACGAGAATTGTGATTTTAATAACAAATTATTAATAAATGGGTATGATATATCTTAGATAGTATGATCTAGATTTATTCTATGTAGACCCAAAATGGACAATTTTGAACCTTGATATCTCCAAAAATTCTTCATTGTTGCACCTGCTACTGCATTCATATTTCAAGTAACACCATTCGTATCGGATTACATGGATTTCCACATTTTTGGATGTTATGGTCTATAGAAGAGCGTGATAGTAGGGCTATATGACTCTAAGAACATCATATTAAAATTCTATGCTTTGGATTATTTAACATTGGATTGGCCATGCTCAACTCATTCCTGCAATGGATCTTGATTTCTGCTCTTTAATTGAACATATGATTTTCATATGAAATGTGATTCAATAACCATGGAGATATGGATATGGTTTTTAGAACATCCAATTACTTTTTATAATTCTTTAATAATCTGTATGTTAGATAAATTAATAGTTTGATACCGTTTTCATATAGATATAATAGGTATGTATGTCATCTTATTTCATTAGGAATTTGTATTGAGGTTGTTGTTTAAAATCTACATGTTGAGTATTTCGGGGTTACTTTTGGTGAATAATTCAAATATAAAAAATAATTTTTTTTAATAATTATGTAAATTATTTCCCTTATGATTGAAAATGGGGAAAATGTTTTAAAATTTTAGGCATGGTAAATCAACAGAGAATGAGCCTGGATAAATTGAAAATTAGTTGAATATTCTCCCTGGTGAGGTGCTTTCTATTCATGGAAGCTACATCGATGTGAACTGAAATAGAAAAATTATGGGTTTTGAGTTTGTTTTGTTTGATGGATATCCTAATCAAGATGACGATTCAGTGACATTATATATATTATGTAAGGTGTTGTCAAAAAAATCATATTCTCAACCTCCTGTCCCAAAAGTTACTCAATGATATGACAATTTTATATGTGATATGAAGGTGGAGAGTTCTAAATAAGTTGTAGTGATTCTATGTTCAAAATAAATTTTGGGAGATGTTTTTGAAGTAGTTAATGATCATAATAAAGGTACAGTGAAATTTTTCTATAATATGCTAGTATGTGATGCCTTTGATACTAATATAAAAATAAGTGTGTAAAATAATAATGTAGTTAGAACATTTGAGGTGGATGCCCTATTATATAATGTTATTGTAGTGCATACAACTACTCTTATTGACCACAATGCTTGCAATGATACCCACTGTGTGGCTCTGTATGATACTAAAATGAAACATTCGTTTATGGGGCCTAGATTCATTCAACTGATAGGTTATAATTTTTTATTACAATATCCAAATGGTGACATCATTTTATTTCACAAAATAATAAATTTGTAGAGGATATCCAAAAATTATACACCTCCATTATGATTTCACACTAGTGGATTAATGCCTTTAATTATGAAAAAGGGATAGGCCCACTACTCCTCAACCCCCCCCCCCCCATTAATATTTTTTGCAGAAAAACATATTCCATGTCATGGAAAAAATAAGTCCATTGAAAATGTTGGTCTTATATCTCCCCCCTAACGAGAAGTTCATGAAAGGGCTACTATAATGGTCTAAAGACCGTAACTACTAAATATTTCTATAAGGTCTTAAAAATATCCAATGATTATATCATTAAGATATTCCATTATCCAAATTGTCAATCTAAATTGTAAAATATTGATGAGTATAGTTACATAAAAGACCAGTATTATCATGATATGTGATTTTTATTTTTCTATGTGTGGGAAAAGGTTGTCTACCCCATCTGATAGCGTTTCTAACCCTTTTTCATCTTTTTATAAATGTTTATAGACATTATTGGTATTAATAAATGGTTTATAATATTTTATTTATATATCATATATTGTATGATAGATATATTATTATGTAATAAATTTATTATTAATCTATATTTATTTTACTTTTTTCCAATGTAAATTTCTAGGGAAAGACTCGAGGTAAAGGTTTATTTCACAATATAATAATTACTTGGGAAATATTATAATTATTTATCAATTATCGAATATTTCTTTTCCATAAATTTGATTTCTAATTTTTTTATAAATATTATTACTCGTATCATACAATTTTTTAACAAAATGTTTTTTATTTTTTTATTTTTACAAAACAATTTGATATGGATTTTTATTTTATTTTTATAATATAGGTTCTTTATGACATCTTTAATTCAATTTTAGAATGATATTTTTTAAAATATAAATAATAGGAATTTTATCCATCCATCATCCTGAATGAATGACTTCAATATCCATTTACAATATTATAAGGTTTCTTTCATTGAAAATGACTTTTTATATAATTGTGTGTCATAAAATTGATTCAAAATGAAAAGGATATGTTAATCATGAATTATTATAAGTGATCATTCAAAATCATTTTCCTTATAGTTAGGAATCATTCTATTATACTAAAAATTTCATTGTAACATGAACCATGGATAATATCTTTATTCTTACACTAAATGTTATATGTTTATAATAATAAAATGATGGTTAAAACCAATCTATTTTCCATGGTTTATAATTTTATTAAATGATTAGGGAATATGTTTTATTTTAGGACTTTTGAGATGATGATGATTTTATCCTGTTTTGACACACATATGTTCTATTTTCATTATTTTATTTCATGTAATTGGATCTCCCTCTAATGAAATTAGTGACAATTAATATCACGTGAGATAACAATGGGAAATAAATTGATGGGCTTGATCTACTATAAAAATAGATAAGTCCCTATCCACTATAAGAAGAAGGTGATTCTAATATACTATTGGGATCTATGGTGTCTTGATCTTCTATGGGAAACAAATGAATCCCAATTCACCGTAGCTTATAGGTTCTTTGTGATCCTTAATGGGAAGAAGGTGAATCTTAATCCACTGTGAGAAAAAAGGTGTATCTTGACCGACAAAGGGAAACTTATGATAATAATGATATTATATATTAAATATCCCTATTTGTTAAACTCAACATATGTAGTATTTTAATATATTTATAATGGTAACATGCTATTATAACATTATATTGTTATTTGTGTTTTATTTATGATGATATCTCACTTTAATATCACAATTTTTCATTGTAATTATAATGTTTTTCAATGACACATGTTTATAATATATGACAGATTGGGTATGTAATTTTAATTTCATTTTCATGACCGTATACTCAAATTATTTTTTTATGACTACATATGATCAAATATTGATATAACATACGTTTACACTTATTGATAATATTATCATTATAATTCTTATATTCCATTCCATTGGTTAAAAACAAGTGGTTTTAGGGTGTTCTTATGAGGAGTTATATGTGATAATATCATTTCTAGATAGGTTGAAGATCATTCACTAAATAAGAAAAAAAAATTATTTTTCAAAGACTCAAAACTGTTCCGACCTTCATGCTTCTGTTTATGAAATGTATTGATTTTTCATCTAAAATGATGCAATATATAGGAAAATTTTTTTTTACATCATTATAATTGTTATCATAGGATATGTTTTGTCAATATTTGGATTTTATGATTTGAAATAATTATATTAGATCCCTAGGGATATTCCTAAGTATATGTATAGGTATTTTTCCTGTATTATCTCTAAGGATATTTCAATGGATTTTTCAATGTATAAGAGACTATTATGGAATTATAGTGAATGGTAGGGAAATGAGTTTCTGGGAAATTATATCCATGTCTAGAGAATAAATGTGTATTTTGATCAAGTGTGGTGGTTCATAGGTGTAGAAACACTTAAAATGGATTATTGAGCTTGACATAGTTGTCAATTGGTGTATGATAATGATCCTAGTTACACACATGGTTTGAAACTCCGATGGGATATACATGGAAAATCAAAAAAAAATCTTTATTAACCATTGAGATTGACTTTAATAATGGACATGTATGGCCAAGGTTAAACATAAGGTGCCATTGATCTAAAATAAGGTTTCATGATTTAGACATCCAATAAAAAATTGTTAATTCTTATGTTGTCCACACAATGATTAATTTTACTATGATTTTTTATAGTCAATGGATAGAACATGAAGGAATCATGTAAACAATGAATCAGATAGAATATTTCTACAATGAAAAAATAAATGGGATAGTGAGTGGAGAAAATGATATTTCAATTATGCGTAATCATCTGTCATGATATATTATTAACAACCTAAACCTTGGTGGCCTAACATAACCAAAAATAAGTTGAAGGAGTACTTTTATGAATGTTCATGTGGCTATGAATAGAGATGAATGATAATTCTACATCCAAAATGTCAATAAGGATAAAATAATAACATGTAAAAACATCTCCATTTTTTTGAATGATGTTATTAGTACACAAAATAATGATCTATAGTGAATAAAATTTCTTAGATAAATGTCTTATATGTGGTGAACATGGGAATTTCCCAATCAATTCTCAGCCACATGATTTAACATATAGAATAAAGAAGTACATATTCTATGCGAGTAATTTAAGTGAAAGCATTTAATATTTTATTTGTTTATTCATGAATTATTTTACTGATATATTTTCCCAGTTCTATTATTGTTATAATAATATGAATCATCAATTGATGACATTATTTTTTTATGAATATTTTCCTCTATGAAAATTAACTAAAAAGATATTAGTACGATCATTGGTTTATGAGTTCATGGTTTATCCAAAGATAAAAATTCTTGATATCCCTCTTGATGTTTTTTGGGATTTTGTTTTTTAAGATTAATGATATTTTATGAGAATTGTATTGCATAGAAACCATATGGTTTTTTGTGGAAAAGTTATTTAATGAGTAATTCCATAAAACTTTATTGACATATGATAAAATGTACTAGTAAACATTTGTAATTATCTTATCTATAATGATGAATTAAATTTGTGTTGTATTTGATTACCAAATGATGATAGAACATGATGTCTCTATCATAGAATATGTATCTTTGGATCCTATTTCAAAAATATAGATTAAGGAAGTGGTGAGGATTTGTGGTGTATAACATTCCATTGAATCAAATTTTTATTAAAATTTAAACTCAATGATTCAATGATGTCATCAGAATGATTTACATAAGAGTTGAGTTCTATCATTATTTAATATCCTCAGATATATAGTTAATCCAATATAAGAATTCTGAACCTAGAGGATATGATGACATATTTGACTATGGATTTCAAAGGTGGTATGGTTCAACAACTTCCCCATGTTTTGTTTCTTGCAATCAAATATTTTACTCATTAACTATGATGACTATTTATAGATAATTTTATATAAATAATTATATAACTCCAACACAATTAAATGAAGTGATTGAAATAACGTTATTGTGACATGGTATAGCTGAGGAGATAATAAATAATGTTAAATCCATTCATCAAAATATAATATTATTTTAGAGTCAAAAAATATATATGATAATCGTTGGAAAGTTAAAGAGATTGAAGTGGGTGATTTGTTCATCCTTTGAATATCACCCAAAAATAGAGTAATGTTAATTTAAAATAAATTCATGATTATCCCTAGGAATATCTGTCATTTTAAAATTCGTGATAATATCAGGATTGTATCTTATCATTTGTATCTTCTATCGAATCTCACTCATGTTTCTGATATGTTCAATTAATGTATCCTGAGGAAGTACATACCCAATCCTTCATATTTGAAAACCCATATATCATACTAATATAGAAATAATATTCTAATTGAGAAACCCCATGAGAGGGTATGGATTTTAGAGATAACATACATTAAAAAAAGACCACACAGGTGGTCAATGTTTTTTTGAAGAAACCACCAAATTGATAAGGTTATTTGAATACTTGAGGATGTGATCAGGAAGAGGTATCCCTATATTTTTTTTATAATAGTGAAACATTTCAATGGATAATTTTATTTTAATGGGGGTAAAATGTACCTCCCTGTGATTTTTTATTAAATATTTCTCATTAAATAATATGAATTCTTAAGTATCATGTATTACCTAGAATAGATTATTTCTTTGAACTGAATAATATTATTTAAATGTTTTTTATATTTTATTACCTATGCATTTTATTTTTGTGTTTGAATAAGAATAACATATTTATGAAAAAGTTTATTCTCTAACACAATATAATATTATTGAAATGTTTATATAAAATTATCACATAATTTTTACTAATGTGATTTTATTCTTAAAAAAATTCTCGATAAATTTTTTCCATATAATTAATTTATGAAAGATTATGAATTTTTTAAATAACTAACATCATATTTTATTTCATAATGTCAAATTTATCTAAAGATTAATTTTTGATAATTTTATAAAAATATTGATTTTTAAATAAAGAGTGAAAAAAAAATATTTATATTTAAAAATATACTTTTGTTCTGAATTATTTTAATGAAAAACAATATTTGTATATTAATTATATTAGTTTAATTTTATTTAATGTAGTTCATTTTTGGTTTTTGAAATTTATATTATACATGAACTTTTTATAATAACATTTTATAGTCGAAGAGAATGTTGATAAAAAATATTTTTCTTTTGCTTTTTCCATTTAATTTTAATATAAATTATGAAATATATATGTTTTTATAAATGTCATTAATATTAAGAATTTGGTGGTAAATATTTTTTAATTTGTCCCTCTTTTTTGGATTATATTAATTGTAAACATAATATGTTTTGATACCATGGTAAATGGAAAATCCAGTTGGTAAATGATAAAGATAAAATAGAATATACTATTGAAAGACCCAGAAACTTAATTTAATATTATTTTAAGAGTATACATAGATTATAATAATCCTATTTCCATATTTATTACATTTGGGGAAATTTGTATAATATTTTTCCATTTATAATATTTTATATAAAGACAAACATGTATCACTCTTAGATTTAATAAGTCAAATATTTTTCATATGTGGTTATGTAGAGTATATGATTAAATATTAATATCATTTCAAAATTTTATATATTAATCTCCCACATTTAATTTTATATTTTATTTTTATTAAACTAAAATAACATTAAATTCTTGCACAATGTTGATGAAAGTAAAATTTATTTAATAGAATGATCAAATAAATGAAACTAAAAATATTTAATTTAACATAACCTTTTAAATTTATGGTGATACATGAAATATATTATTTCCCCAGAAATTTTAAGTATATTATAATTTATTTTATTAATTTTAGTTATTCTCTAGAAATAGTTAGTGTCAAGGTAATAAATAATGTCATAATTTGCAAAAATCATATTTAATGAGAATAATAATGTATTACATTATTTAAAAAAATAAAAATATCAAATGAGATCAAAAGATAAAATATATGGTAAAAAATATAATCACTTATGAATCTATAGTGTATTTATATTTATTTCGATCTATAATATTCTTATTATAAATTTATATTTTGAGAAACTCAAATGGTTCACATAACCTCAATTATAAAATGGTACCTTATTCATCTATTCATTACACAATATTTAGACTTATTGATATAAAATTTACATCAATATTTCCCTATCAACATCACTAACTACATTCTTGATGTTCTAGTTTACCCAAAACAAACCATAGAGTCGTTTAGAGGAGATCTAAAGTAGTAATTCCAAAGAAGAGTCAATCACTCTATATAATCAATTTATTTTTTATACTATAATTTTCCGAATATAAATCTATTATAGTGATCATAGAATTATAAATTTAGTATCCACATGTTCTTTAAATTATATTATAATTATTAAAATATCTTCATATAGCTTATTTATAATCAAATAAGAGTTGAATGTATCGCTTGTGTGTACAAACAACTTATCATATCCACATAGCGATACAATTACTTTTTTATCCTCATATTTTATCGTTTGGATTATGATGGTTATAATGACTATCTATGATAAAAATGAAATAATTATAATTCTTTTATGATAATATCATATCCACATTTTTTTCATCCAGTCTCTTGGGAAATGATATTGTTGATTCTGCTTACGTATGGACTACCATCTACACTATATAATGTGACTATTTTTTCATTGATATTTTACATGGATGGTAACAATGATTATTTTATGAATAAATATTTTATAGGTAAAATTATAATTAATATGTAAATTTTTATTATGTTTAACTTTCTTTCATTCAATCATATCACAATTGGATATATCATTCATGTTTACGTATGACCAACTATCTCAATAAATGAGGTAAATAATTTGTCTCCTCTAAATTCTATGAGTGATATTAAATATATATTTATATAATTAATACTGATGAATTTTATACTATAATATAAATTCATTAAATTATGTTACCATGATCAATGTATTAGGATCGGGACCATAAAATGGAAACATTCTTAGAAAATGAAATAGTCATCACACAAAATAGTAATTCTAATAATAATTTATCGATAAACAGGTTGTAAGACATTATAAGTGTGAAATAATGTTATGATATTGAAATGGGTATGTAATTAATATAAAATAATACTATATATATTATAATGGTTTTTTTAATGTGACTTGGGAAATGTGATACATGAGTTATTAGTTTACTTCACAATCTCATCAACATTAAAGAATATTTTTGTTTATGTCTTCAATAAGGAATATTTATAATCCATTTCAATATTTTCTAAAAAATAAGAAATGTTTTATTATTAACTTATAATATTGTATATAATTCTTACCCATTTTTAATTTTAAAAAAAAGTTTAGATTTTTTTTGTTTTCTAAATTTGGTTCATTGTGACATTTCTAATAGAATTATAGATGGATTGTTTCTTAATATACATGGAATGATTGGTTTTTCCCAACATCAAGTATAATTAATGCTTTTATCATTCCTTTAGAGAATTATAGGGTTAATTTCTAATAATATGACTTTATTATCAATTTTGTGTCATAAAAATAATTTCATAATTGAAATGATATTATTATAAATAATTATTCCTAGTGATATTTCAATATCATTTTCCATCTAACATGAAATACATTGATGTTACATAATATTTGATAGGGAAAATGAACCATGCATATCATCCTTAATCATAATCTATACTTTTTATGTTTATAATAACATGATTTGGGTTAAAACCAATCCCTCTAACCATGACTTATAATTATATAAATTTTTTATGAAATCTATTTTATATCATTAGTTATGTGATGTTGAATTTTTTATGATCTTAATCCACACATATCTATAATTTTTTATATGATTGATCGGTCTTATATCTCCATCCAATTAATCTTTTAATTCCTAATATCTCATGAGATAATAATGGGAAAAAATTTGATTGGGTTGATCCACTATGGGAAAATGATGATTCCAGATCCACTATGTTAAAAAGGTGTTCTCAAATATATAATGGGAATGAGGTGCATCCTATTCAACCATAGGATATATTCACGTCCTAATCCTTAGTGGGAGACAAGTGAATACATATCCTCTATTAAAAATAGATTATTCTTTACCCACTATAGTGAATTAGTGTATCAGGATCTACAATGGAAAAAAGGTGACAATTATGGATCTACATATTTTATGACCATGGTTGTAAACCTCAACATATAGATGATTTTAAATATTTAGATTGGTGAAAAAAATAATAATATGAAAATATGATTAAATTTCGATTTATGATGACTTATCACTTTTATGGAACATATTTGTTTGGGAATTATAATGTATTATTCCATGACTTATATTTCTGATCTATTATATATTGGGTGTGAACATTATATATTCTATTCATGATAAAATACAATTATTCATATCATATGGTTTCATTTGATAATATATGAATATATCCATTCTTTACCATCACAAATCATGTGAGGCCTACCATTCTTTTATTTCCTTCCCTGGGTAATTAGAATATTTAGGTATTATATTCTTATGAGGAGTAATATGGGAGAATATAATTGTGGGATATGATTATGATCATTCATGAAATATGAATATTGTGTTTCTGAATTCCAAATAAACTAAAATATTTTAGTCTTTGATAATGTTTTAGTTATTTTTTTAAATATTTTTATTTTAATATGTGTTATTTATGTATATAAATACCAATCCATTTATTACCATCCTAAAATTCTTTCGAAACATCAACCACCACATGACACACATTAACACGGTATGTCATAGATTTCCTTCTCCATTGGATAATTAATATATCATCTGTTTCTACTAAGGATCATAAAAACTATATGCATCCAAATATATTTAATAATTCATTTTATTAACTGATATCGACTAGATTGGATTGGGAAAATATAATAATTTGAATCCATCATATAAAGCCTATCCACTATACACATTGGCTTCATATTAGAGACATAATTTTTTTTCATATTTTATGTACAAGGTATGTATGATAAATCCTCTACATGAATGACCATATGATCTAAAAACCCTTGTGAAATAAACTTCTTGTTTTTACTTCATATTTCATGTAATGGGTAAATATTCCATTCTATATCATAATTATTCTATAAAAAATCGAATATTAAGCAGAAAAATTAATTTTCACTTTTCTCTACTTCATAGATTATGGTAGATCTTGTTTTTTGTATCAATAATTTATATAATGAAATTTGTAATGATACATATGAAATTTAGAATGAAATCTATGATGTATGTATTACTTATTAATTATTTATTTTCTGAGACACACTATAATCCAAGCATAATAACCTGAATCATTGTTTGCACAAAATGATGACCTTATGATAATAAATTATCTGTGGGGAACACATCTTGATCTTAGTGAATCTCATACATGATTTCATATTTCTCAAAAAAAAACGTAACACCTGTCATGTTGCGAACACACCTCTCAGATCGAAAATTCATTTTCACTTTCCAAAAAAATTCTCAAAATATCATAAACTCATCAAATAATAAAACAAAAAATATTTCATTTTACAAACACATAAAGCTATATTATATTGTATATAAATATTAATGAATGTTACAATTATTATATGAATGATTTAAATATTTCACATATTCTTATTCCACCTATGAAAATGATGTTTTCATGGCCAATTATTACTTTATAATAATTTCACACTCCTATGTTATTGTTAATTTGTTTCTCCTGTAATGATAATTCTGTGTTTGATTCCCTTATTAAATGTTCAATAACAATTTTATATTTCTTTTTACTCACATTATATAATTACATAGTCTTATTCTATTAATTAATTATTCTTATTATAAAAATTCATTCAATACTATTTATAATTTAATTGTGAATTCTTTTTGACTCATTCTTATACTTTGAAACATAAATATTGTTTGAGATCACAATTTTCTTATGATTCCTCCTTCCCATGGAACACATAAAAAGGGGAATGTCTAAGAGTAAATCAGGTGTTGGAAATTTTTGGGTTTTGATGAAGATTTATTATATGATATAGTCATATATATAATCATAGAAACACTAATACTTATTGTTTTATTTGTGTATTTTAGTTTTCATATGTAATGAATAATAGATTTAAATGGTTTAATATCTTGATAAGTAGTTTATAGGATATTATTAGTTATATTACTGTACGGTATTGTATTTTTTTATCAATTTTAATTAGAAGAATAAGAGGACCAGTCTTAATGAAACCATGGATGAACTAATAGTTTCATGGGTGAAACCAATGGTATTATTTTGAAACCCTAGAGTAATAGGATGAAATATAGGATTCATTAGGTATTGCATTATATGATTAATTTATTTTATATATATATATATATATATGTTTTCTTAGAATAATTTTTTTTTATTTTTATCACTATCCACTAAAATAATTTTCTATTGTATTATGGTTGGAAACATTATCACAAAAATTTTTTAGTAATGTGTGTCCCTGGAAACTCTTTAGTATTGTTACTCACTAAATGATATATTTTTTCGAATAGATTGTTTTTTTTAAAACATATTAACACATGAATATTAAGAGGTATATACTGAGTTCCCATTTATTATACAAAATTATATGTATGGATTCTAAAAAAAATTCATGTCTATTTAAATGATACCCTCACATATTTTTCTTTTGTAAAAAGAAAATTATAAATTAATAGATTTAATTTTCTATAGGGTGGGGGTGGAGTAGAATAGAAAAACCCTGGTTTTGAATAAATAATTTTCTAATATTACATCATTAAATTATAAATGAATATAATAAATTTATTATTTTAAAAAAATTATGATACACACTATTATAGACCATCAACTTTGGAATGGTATGGAGAGAACAAGAATCGTTCTAAACTTTAGTGAATTACATGATAACTAATATATTGAAAGAAATATAAGTGTATAAAATATATTTAGGGAATTATTAACACTTTTAAATAACATAAATTATAATATATGAATAATAAAAGTATGATATAAATATGAAGCATGATCAAAATATATTATACTACTAAATATAACATAAAAATAATAAGAGTTGTTTTATTTTTTTATTTAACACTTTAATCAAGCATGCCCACATGATCAATAGACATTATGATGTTAAAAGTGTAACTAAACCATGATTAACACAACACACACTTCTAGTATCTACCTTCCTTCTACCATGAGCACATAATCAAAATACCCAACTAAAAATATAATAGATCTTTGCCTTACCTATATCAAGATGAAAATAATATATGCACTCACGATTCCACAAATGCATTAAGTGAGTATAAAAACATATAAGTAATCCCCTACAGTATTCCCACATAAAACACGATATCATGGAGAATATAAATATCATTATTTATATATGAATGATAAGGGAAATACAAAAATGGCTGATAAGATATATAGATAATAATGTAAAGAAATCATAATATACACAGCCACATAATGAACACACACACTAATTAAATGAACTAGACTATATCATACATGAATTGTGGCATCCACCCACAGGTATCAACCAATCAATAGTTCCCCAAAAAAATCAAAACTGAGGATAGAAACCTTATCCCTCATAACCAATGTCTCAACATGATGATACAATCCTTATATACCATTATTTGTCATGGCATAAATGTACTAACCCACAAGTGCCTATTGTATGCATCATCAACAAACCCATTTCCATTCCAATAAATTATATACAATCACCTAGAAAACCTATTTATTTATAATAACAGACACACCATTTTGTGATTTCAAATACCTAATAAGAAATATCTGTAACTATTATTTTCAAAACAAATAAATAAATGATAATAATACCATTAATATTACTTAAACAAACATAATTATTAAAACCTTAAAATAAAAATCATATATATCAAAGGTAATACAAGAGTTACATAGAATCTTATTATCATTAAAAGTCATTCTTATGTAGTTGTATCCCAACATCATTTTCTTGGGATCTCCAATGTTATCCAATAATCATTTACGTAAATATTAAACCAATTATAATGAATATTGAATACATATAATGATAATTCATTGTCAATTACCAAAATGATTTTTTGTTTTGGATACTATATACATTAAGAAAATATTTATATAAATGATCCAATATCAAAAATAAATATTATTCTTATATGATGCCTTTCCTGACTCGATATAAATAATTTCATTGATCATATCCTGGTATGAAGGTAACAAAAAATTAGATCATCTCATATGATCAATAATTGTTAATAAGAAATCATCAATTGAGGATCATAAGTGACTGTAAAAACAACAAACAATATTAATAAATAATCAATATATATATAGGTCACACCCAAGGACATAAATCTAAAATAATCCATCATGGAATAACACATTTATATATCCTAGAACATCTTTAATAATAGTGTAAATCATTAAAACATTTCTTGATAAATATTCATATTATACAATAGTGTGGTGAAAATATTAGGATATAAATCATATGTCAAGAATATCAATGAATACCATCATCATATAGTAGTCTTTGGAACACTAGTTGTATACCTTTCTAGGAATGGAATCTCCACCCATGTAGCCTCTTGGTATTGGGATAACCACATGTGTACCATTTGATTATATTATAATTTAAGCATTAGCAAATTCATTTGAAGGATATAATTCAAGTTCCACCAATTAAACTACAGTAAACATATATAATTTTTCCAAAATAACATAATAACATATATTATTTCAAAATCAAATTATTAACACAAGGAAATGGAACCAATTTTAATTAATTATAACAAAATTTAAATATAATATATATATATATAGACATTACAGTTGTTAATTCTCCAGGTTTGTTACATTACTATTTATCTATGCTGATAATGTTTCATAGGTAATGAAACCAATTCAATTAATCATAACCATTCAGTAGGTTCACTAAATATAATCTTATTTACCATAATAAGGAATATTAGGGCATAGACCAATTAAATTTATATATGTCATAGATAATTGATGTTTCTAAATATACATTCTAATTTGAATTCACTAATTTATTAAAAACACGTAGTATATGATGATAAATCCATAGCTCGCATAATCGATAGTGTAGATATTCTGAAATATTATACTAAAGAAATAACAGAGAGTACACCCTCCACGGGGTGAATGGACTTAAAGTCACATCCTCTAAAAGAATATATATAATATATCAATTGGGATGTAGAATATTAGTATAATGATTATATGCACTGAATATTAATTTAATAATAAATTCTCGGTGAACCATTCTTGTGAACAATGGTGATAGTACGTATAACATAGAAACATTGATGTGTGAGCCATATAACACCAACATCAATCATATTTCACTCTCCTCGTCTAGTAACTGAACATATTTTTATATATTTTTTAGGGAAATAAAGGAACATACTGACACCGTGAAGATAAGGAATATTGTCTTACACTATAATAACATCAATAAGGGAAAGGAAAATAGTGAACTAAGACTACGGGATGGGGAAATTACTAAAATGAATCTTTGATGATGATCAGATAATGAATTGGAGTTTGTATAGTGACATAATAAATGAACCAATATTAATACCCTGGAGGGATCATCTGATGAGAATGAGGATCTCATTCTATCCACTGGAGAATAAAATGAAATTGTGGGTTTAGATTAAAGGATTTTAAAAAAAATAGTAAATTTACCCAAAAATTAGTGGGTCACATTTTTTTTCTATCATGATGGAAAATCTGTGTTCCAATAATGGACCAGGATCATCCTTTTGAGGGAATATATATGGTTAGTCCACATAGTTTGATAAATTATGTACCAACTGTGCTATTTGGATCTTCTAAATAATACAGACCTCCAATTTGAGATTATGGAACTAGGAACATGGTTAGGGAAGTTCATTCAACTAAACTAAAAATTTTAAATCCCTACATGATTAGGGGATGTTGGGTGGGCCAGGTCGCATGGTTTTTACTAACCATGTGGGTGTGTGGTTTCTTCCACTAGTTTGGGTTCTCAGATCTTAAAATTCCCTAAACACACATGAAGTTGTAAAGAACTCATTAACAACCCATAATAGGTCCAAAATATCTAATTATACAGGTATTTAACATATTTAAAACTTAATGAATAATTAGGTTTATACAATCTTACCTCTAAAATGATCTTGTAACCGAGTTCACCTTCAATGGGATGTGAAAAAATAGTCTAAGAACAACTCAATCCACATGGCATATATGTTAGACACCTAGTCCAAGTTCTGGTCATATATATGTTTTCTCTTCCATATCCACTATACTAATAGGACTTTCTAGCCTCAGATATCCTTCCTTCTCCATTCACTGATGGGTATGGGACACACCAAAAAGAAGCATGACAATCAATTTCATCATAAATGGGATCTAAAGATTGAGACAAGGTGTCTTGATGTTGATGACGATATGAAATGTGGAAGGATTCACACATGTAATTGTACCCCAATGATTGAAGATAAAAATATGGTCGTGGCCCAAATCATCCAAAGATCTAAAATAGCCTGACATAACATGGAGATAGCATCCCTTGCCTCTGTATCTTTTTATTCCCATGAATTTGGAATAATTATAACAACACAAGATCCCCGACATCGAACACCAGTGGTTTTCAATGGTGATAAGAAAGTGTTTTCAATATAGAATAAGCAGTCGTCACTCAAATTCATTCTGGCCTAATGAACCTACTCATATGTCTCTTTCCGGGGACAAGGGAAATATAACATTACCTCCCATGCATCAATGTTTCACAGGGGTGAACGACACTGCCTACTAAACATGGCCTCATATGGATCTATCTAAATCACCACATGAAATATATTATTCAATTAAAACTAACATACATGTATATTCTTATCACTTGATCCACCCAAAAAAAAGATTCATTCTCCATGAATTTCCACTGACAACTATATCATCTACCACAATTATCTTTCATTCTATAGTGAAAATATATTCATTAATGCACCTACATACCCATATAACTTTGTGACCCCAACCTGAACATCAATATGAATCTACCACCCCTATCATAAATTTAATTACTATGGAATCTGTGTTGATAAAATATCTCATATAAATATTTTCTTCTAATATCAACCTATATGAAAGTGTCCTATAGGACAAGGAAGTGGGGTACTTTTCTCTATATATCCATGACTACCAAAACCGCATCACTACATCAATAATGCCTTAGTAATACGACTACAAAATACATTTCAACATCTTACCATGTGCATCCAAAAACAACAATGCATGTAATAATCCAATAGGTCACTAATGCTCCGACCATCCCCGACTAAAAAGAAGGAGACATAGTGATACATCATACTCTATGATGATTCATCCCATGCCATAAATACTGTATACGCATATCATTATATATCATGGATATTCTGGGATGAATTTTCCACTTATATGAGGGGGGGATTTCATAAATGTTCCTCCCTCATATCTGTAGAAACCCAAAAAAAGACCATTTATATGTTGGATTTCAACTTTATCAACTAACTAATCCTATGGCAGCTCCTTGATAGAAATTTTCTCCTTGAGAACCATATATTAAAGATCTAAAAACTACAATCTCTTTAACAAATCTAGAGGGAATGAAGTAACAACTATTTTTTTATGACAAAGCTTCTCATGACACTCCTGAAATGGTGAATGCATCATAAAAATGAGGTATATTAATTTCCATTCATCATTGGCTTCAAGAACATCATGTGACTCTGTTTTCAAGATCAATGCATCAATTACCATATTTCCCTTTCATGAAAAATAGGAAACTTCATTGTCAAATTACTAAGAGCATTGGATGATTCATCCCTATATTATATTAAATTGGAAATATCTAAATATATATTTTAAGATCGTGGGGTTCACATACACCTCAAAGTGATCAACCTTGAGGTATTGTCTCTAGTAGCTCATGTAATAGACAATTAACACTACCATAAGGCCATGAGTAAGTTAATTATTCTTCTGAGGTATCAAATGTATACACCCTTATGGAGAATCATTATCCTCCTACATCAACACAAAACCTACATTTATTCCTAATGAATGATTGGAAAAAGTATTACCTCCACCTACCTTTGAAAGAACATGAATTGGTGCGAGGTAATCCTTCCTTTCAACTCCTGAAAGGATTTTTCCCCTATTTCAGGACAAAGTAAAGTCACATCATTCTTTGTATCACTATTAATAGTATCAAAATTGATGATAATCCCAATATGAAATGCATATAATATCCTTCTAGACCCATGTTGTTATGTATAGAAAACATGTTCTTAGGAAACACATAAGAATCCACAACACTCATCATATATAGGTTAATAGGTACTCAATACTATGAAATAATGTTACCCAAGAAGTAAACCATTTTGATTTTTAAGATGAACATATAATGTATAGTGGAAAGATGATTCCATTTTACTATATTAAAAAATATACAAATGTTTTTGGCATTATGTCCTTGAGTGTGGTATTACACTAAGTATCATCCAATAAAAACATGAAAAGGATTCTAGATAGGGTGTAAAACCCTATTCATCACATCAATAAACATGAATGGTGCATTCATATGAAAGAATATGATAACGAGACCCTCATTTATAATATACAAAATATGGAAATTCATATGTGGTATATATAAAGGACCCATATGCACATAATGATACACCAATCAAAGGTTGATCATCAATAACACTATAAATACACAATTAAAGGTACATAAATTGTCTATTTGAGGTAGTTTATACAATTATTAATAGTAATATGGTATAAATACATGTGTTCAATGCATAAATGAAGGGTCACATCGACCTTCTCCATAATACCCATGGGTAACAACAAGATGCATTGTTAGGTCAGATATAATAATTTGATACTACATCCTCCAACTATATATTTAGATCATGGACCATATAACATCCCATTATGTATTAAGGAATAGATAATGAATTTTCCCCTGGATTAAGCTCAACCGAAGACTTTATCTCTCTATCAAGAGGTAATCCAAAAATAATATTTCAGATAAAACATCCAAAAAATGATATACTATTAGACGAAAATATATTCTATGTATTACAATATCCTCCATGAAATAAATATAAATTTGTGATATCAGTATTCCCTACCGAAGATTCTTTGGTCATGGTCTACCATCCTAGTCATTCAAATACCCTATGTGGTTACAAATGACACCCTTTAGTGCCGAAAATGATACCCTAAAGCATTAGTAGTCCATAAAAATTTTATAAGGAACAAGATAAAACATTATGAAAATGATATAAAATCCTTTTATCTCTTTTATGATGATGTCCCATAATAAGTGATAATTTCTTTTCAAAAGGGGGAATTCCCAATAGTGGAGTATTTTATCATAACATGCCCCAAATGGTGTGTCTAGGGTCATCACCTAAGTGAATTACTAAATTTGTGTATAAATACATTCCAATTTTGATAAATATATATTTTAGTGATACGAATCTATGTTATATAATGTAGATAAAATAGTAGATTCTGTTAGAATTGTTGTAACACATCGAGATTTTATGAAAAATATTCTTTTTAATTTCATTAATGACTTGTGTTGTACGCTACACCGAAAGGATCTTTCACAACACGCATCCTTGACTTGCATTTCATTTCACGCAATCGCGACCTTCCTTGATAGCGTGTGTAGTACGCAATACCGAGTTTCACTAAACAACGATATGCTATTAAAATATTATTAAAACTAGCCGTTATGAATAGTAATAACCACTTTTTGAAATTTGGTAAATATTATTTTTCAAAATTGACTTCATTTTTGGATTCGGAATATCGAAATTAGCTTAGGGTGAAATTTTGGTGATTTTCGGATAACTTTCATATTTTGATGAATAATGAAAATTACTAAATTTTAATTAAAAACAACTTTTTCAATCGAAATAATTAATAGTGATAAATTGTTAATTTTAGTAGTTTTATAGTATATTTATAATATATTTTTACAATTTAATACAATGTTGGTCATTGGATGTAATTTCACATTTAAACCAGTTATAAACAAGTGTCAATCTTTTGATAGTTATTGTCTCTTAAAAACACACTATTTGTTGTGACAATGGAAATTAATTATAAAATTAATTAATGCAACTTATATGTTGGTAATTTTGTAAAATAGAAATCACTTTTGAATTTGGAATATCATTTATAGCTTACGGTGAAATTTTGGCATTTATCTGAAAAACTTCAATGTTTGATAAATAGTGAAACCACTAAGTGGTAGGTTAAAAACTGAATTTTGCATAAAACTTAATTTTACCGCTTCTGTGAATGGAATTTTGAAAATCTGACCGACACGGTTGATATAAGTAAGTAAAATGTGGTTCAATGAGATTAAAATAAATTTTTGGTGAATAGTAACTTTTTACTTTTTTTACCGCAGTTAATAGTAAATAGGGTAACTAAGGGTAAATATGATATTACTATTACCCTAACACATGTCCTAATTCTTTTGGATAAGTTTAATTCGACCAAAAACAAACTTATGAATATAATATGACCATTTAGGCCCACTTTGATTAGATTAGGACATTTATTATTAATTTATTTAAAGAAGGGTTAAAATAGTTAAAATCAATGTTTAATAAGTAAATCATTTTTACTATGGGGTTATACAAAAGATAAATTCGACTATAAATATTCATTAGAAAGATAAAAGATTTCATACATAATGGTATTTTATTTGTAATTTTTAGAAATTAAATAATGTAATTTATTTATGACACAATGATGATGCAATAATTATCTTATTAATGAAATATTGACATAATTGATGTTATAAACCCCAAAATAAATGTAATTTGAGACTTTTTATGAATTCCACTAATTTTCTAGGTTACTATGATATATTAGTGTTGTTTTAATTAACTTGGTTCTAACATATAATTCTGTTACGACTTTCACAAATATCATATTACAAATAGTGTCAAAATTGACACAAAATTCTTTTTAAATCAAATATTATGTTATTAATTGTTATTTTATTCCTAAAAAACTAAGGTTCGGCCAAATGACTTAGATAAGAATATATATATTAATAATAAACAATTTGGGGTTCTTTTGGCATGTTATAGTAAGTGTATTAACCATATAGTGTAAGAAAACAAAAAAGACACGGTAAAAGTTAAATTATTTAACTTAGAGTTAAATCTAATTGATGAGGTTAAAATAATAACCTAAACTTGTCTAAATCCTATTGGTTGATAGTAATTCGACCCATCCCCACTTTAGATTCAAAATAAGACCCTTTAGAACCATTATAAACCGATGTTTACTTTAATATAAAATAATATTTTGAGATATTCCTAAGGTGCCCCTCTCCTCCCTTATAAATGGACACCTCCTCTCCCTCCACCTCACACCAATTTGAGCACTCAAGCTCGGCCAAACCCTGCCAAAATCCATTCTCCACTTCCCTAGAATAATCCTAGAGGTCCTGGTCTTTTTCAAAGACCAATCATAGTTCCCTAAGTGGAGGATTCAAAGAGGCGTTTCAAAGAAGAGGTAATATCCATTACCGATCATTTCAATTTCTTCCTTCTTCAACTTCTTCTTCCTTAGTTGTTTCATGATAAAGTAATAACATCAGTATTACATACATACTGATATGTTATTATAAATTTGAAACAACCCTAATTCACCTTCTATCCATCCTACGGAAAAATGAAATCACCGCCCGTGCGTACGTACGGAATACCGTCTCCACGCCATGGTGTAATCTATTTTCCACCATCACCTTAAAAGGATGGGTATAATGGTTTAATTAGTAACTATATATGATTATTATAAATTGATATTGATACTGAAATAATATACATACACTTCAACACAAGTTCACGATCATGAGAACGATATCATCGCTCGTCCGTACGTACGGACTACCGTCTCCACGACGCGATGAGATTCATTCTCCACTTTAAACCATTCATTATGATTATAAAGTATATATAATAAGTAATAATGAAATATATTACATAAAAATGATACTGTATTTAGGTGTATATAGATGAATGTCATCTACTTAATTCTGTTCAACTCAATAAGGAAACGAAAACAGCGTTCATGCGTACGTACAGACTGCCGTCTCCATGAATGGTGTGTTTCATTTCATTTATCTATCTATTATATATATATATATACTGAATATATATGATATATAAATCATGTTTTATATTCTTTAAGTAATTAAATCATTATATAAGTAATAATAATGTCAAGAACAACAAGTCCAAACACCTACGATAAATGAAACGATTTTACCCAAAACTCCTCTTTAACATGGAATTTACAAAAGAACGGGTAATATAAAGTCATAAGTGAACCATATATTATATAATAACAATTAATATGATTCTTTAATAAGTTAATGACATTATTTAAATCATTATACAGGAGGTTCGGACACTTACGAAGCAAATTGGACTTAAGGTAAGGGAAATATCACAATCTCATTTTTATCCGAGATTGTATATACGTTGGTATTTACTGGGGTATATTTTATCATCCAAATCTATGTTTCCTCAATATGTAATGTTACTTCCATCCACCTACAATTGTTTAAATCCAATTTTACCCTTTGTTGAGTTTTTAATAAAATATATGAAAGGAATCTTTTGTCGTTTTTCGTACGAGGTACTTTTTGACTTTTTCGACAAAAGTACGAAGAATGTTTTTTTAACTTATATGGCGTGAACGGATTTTTATGGTTTCATAACGCCTCATTTTCAAGAAGATTCCTCTACAAGAGTGCATGATTATTTTCAACAAAAAACCTTATATTTTAAAATTGCATTGAATTTTGTGAAAAGAAAATGATTTTAAAGAAGAAAGGATATTTTCCTCAAGAATTCATTTCAAGTGTTTTGTCAAAACTATTTTTCATCTAAGATGACATTATTTCATATGTGTATGTTTCAAGTAAAATTCATATATGATTTAAATGGTTTCAATTTCCTTATGATGAAATGATATCAATTTTTTATGGATTATGTTATGATGGCATGATGTTTAAGAATCCCATTTTATTTCATGGGTTATGCTATGATGTATGGTTTATGATTTTATGGCACACATAAGAATGGTATCATTATGAGATGGGTGGGACCTATATCTCCCTCCAATGCATTGGGTAAAGATTTCATATCTCATGAGATAGACATGGCTGGAATGGTATGTTATACCGGTTCAGTGAAACAGGACTGAAACGAGGGTGACTCGATTCAGAAAAGGACTTTGTCCACTAAGATAGTCTTGGAAATGAGTCATGACTAACAAGAAATGATTCTCTATGATTATGTGTGTATGCCACAAAGTTTCATGTTTTATGTTATGCTTATTGGGATTTCATTTCACTACTATGATTTATCCCATGTTATGAAATTATGCTCTCTTTTGCAGGTTAAGATTTCCAAAAGTTATGTGCTTGTGTATATGATGAGATTTATATTTATTTTGTTTACCCTTACTGAGCATTTGATCTCACCCTTTTATGTTTTCTTTTCCCCAGGATATAAAGAATGTTTTTAGGTAAAAAAGGGAATATCTTTATGGGAGATATTGGAGATCTTTCACCACGATTAGAAGATTACATTCCGAGTTTCAAAAGACACTAAACTATTACGATCCTTGTGTGTGTATTTTTTGTTATGTACTAAGTATTCTGCAAAAGTAATGTAATTTTCATGTACGTCAAGCTTCGGGCCTCTACAGTTGGTATCGGAGGAAAGGTTTAGTCAACCTTTGGAAACTAGGATGCGAAAGCGTTAGTGAGATCCCTAGAGATATTTCTATGGTATGTCTAGGGATGTCCCTAAGGATAAGTATACGTATAAGATATAGTCCTAGAACTATGGTAATGATCTTAGAATTTAATCTAAGATGTTAGGTATTAAGGGTAATCCCCCTTTATTATGTTGTTTTCCCTAGCATGATTTTTTCCTCTCACACTATTCTTTTTGGGTTTTAGATGATGGCTGGAACCCGAAAGAACTGTGTTGATCAATGCAATGGACAATGCAATGATTGTCCTCCTGAACAAACAAATGTTATGGGAGATGGAGTGCAAAATCTTATTTCTATACTTACACAATATATGAATCATTCTGTACTTCAAAATGAGCAGAGAAGGGAACAATATTTTATTGAGTCCTTCATGAGGCAACGTCCACCTTCTTTCAGTGGGTCTTCTGATCCACTTGTTGTTGAACAATGGATCAGTACCACTGAAAAGAAATTTTCAGTTCTTCAATGTTCTGAACATGATAAAGTCATCTTAGCAGTATATCGTTTGGTTGGTGAAGCTGATCAATGGTGGAATCTTATCAAGAATATGAGGCCAAGAGATGAAATTGAGTCCATGGAATGGGACGAGTTCAAGAACTTATTTTTCAATAAGTACTTCCCTCGTATTCTTCGAACAAAGATGGAGAAGGAGTTTCTTGAACTAAAGAAAAAGGATGATGAATCTGTTGGTATATAGGAACCGAATTTTACAAGACTTGCAAGGTATGCATCTGGCATTTTCATCCAACCTGAAAGTAACGTTGATCGATTTTTCAGTGGATTAAAACCAATTCTTCGAAGGGAATTAGCTATAAGAGACATCAGTAGCTATGAAGAGATTGTGTGTTGTGCTATCAAGGTAGAAATGGAAGTTGGTGTTACATATCCATCTCACGGTTTTCACAAGAAACGAAAGATGGAGTTCAACGAGAAATCTCAGAATAATGGTGAAAAGAAGATGAATGTTTCCTTATGCACAAAGTGTGGAAATAAGCATGGTGGAGATTGTCTTAAAGGGACTAAAAATGTTTTAAGTGTGGAAAAGAAGGTCATCGAGCAGCTGAGTGTCGATGTAATGGGAAAAGGGTTTCTAATGATGTGAATAAAGAAAAGACTACAGAGAACGCACCACCAACACTTCAATGTTTCAAGTGCAAGGAGATGGGACATTATGCCAATAAATGCCCTAATCCAAGGGTTAGTGATGATCAACATGAGCAACCACTTAAGGCAAAGGACAAAGGGAAGTCACATGTGATCACTATTGGCGATTTTGAATATGCCAACGATGTGGTGGAATGATTATGTGTTTATGTAATGGGATTCCAAAATAATGTTAGTATTTGAATATTTATGTATTGGTCTAATGTGGTATTCAAAGTGATTGAGATATTTTTGGAAATAAAATGATATGCGCATAATGAAGGTAAAACGAGAAAATGAAATGTTTAATAGTATTCATAATCTCATGATTGATATAAGGAATAAGTGATATCAGGGTTTGAGTATATAGAATTTTGAGGATTTTGGTATTTGGAAAGTGTTAACTTTTAACTGCATTCAAGTTTTCACTCAGGTTCAATGGGTATTCATTCTTCAAGAGAATTCATGATTATGGTTTTCACATGTTTGTAATTTGACCAACAAGATATATCTTATGATATATGGGGGATAAATGATGGCATTCACATGATTATTCTGTGACATTTCAAGTAATCATTTTCTTTATACTATGAGCTTGGATCGAAGTATTTTAGATAAGCATAATGATTAGAATAGATTATGTTGGACATAAGTTAGGATAAAACGTTTTTCGATATTATTGATGGGATGTTATAGTAATGTAGTTTTAGAAAAAGGACAACCTGCAGGACGGGCGACAGCCCATCGCGTCGGACACGGATGTGGGAATCGAACCCACAACCGAAGTGCGACTGGCCTTTATCGCCTACCACTGGCCTACAGGAAGTCCCTGTTTAGTAGAAACTAGTTTTATTATATTAAGCTGTATGATATATGAAGAATAAGTTCATTTTAGGACCCATATATCATTAATCTCACTATAGATGGACTTTTGTATTTTTTGATAACTTTTCAAACCAATTGAGACAGATGGAATGACCCATCATTCTATCACATGATCTTCTATCAAATCATGAATGACAAATTCAACTTCATTTCTTTAAGAGATGAAGTAGATATTGTCCAAAGAACGACAAATAGTGAGACTATACCAAAATCACGAAAGTATTTCTTCTAATTCCAATTTCATCAACTTTAGGAAATGATCTTGAAAACCAAAAATGTTGTCCTAGTGCTCTTATATCTGATTAATCAGATGGTACCTTAGATCGTCACAAATTTATGGATTTGTGATTTCTAGCTTTTCCATAGCCATGTTCTCTACCACTCTCCATTAGAACATGATGGTTAAATTTCTCTTCCATATCCATATTTTCACCTATGTGAAAACCCAGTGATTAGTTTATTTGGGTAACCGTTACGTTTCATACTTTTGTTTTTAAAGATTGGTTTTGGTATTCCTTTTTACGATGTGGGTTTCGATTAAAGAAACTTTTGAATAGTAAACCATTTATAACCCCGACGAATTTCGAGGGCGAAATTCATTTTAAGGGGGGTAGAATGTAACACCCCGAGATTTTATGAAAAATATTCTTTTTAATTTCATTAATGTCTTGTGTTGTACGCTACACCAAAAGAGGCATTCACAACACACATCCTTTACTTGCCTTTCATTTCACGCAATCGAGACCTTCCTTGATAGCGTGTGTAGTACGCAATACCGAGTTTCACTAAACAACGATATGCTATTAAAATATTATTAAAACAAGCCGTTATGAATAGTAATAACCACTTTTTGAAATTTTGTAATTATTATTTTTCAACATTGACTTCATTTTTGGATTCGCAATATCGAAATTAGCTTAGGGGGAAATTTTGGTGATTTTCAGATAACTTTCATATTTTGATGAATAGTGAAAATTACTAAATTTTAATTAAAAACAACTTTTTCAATCGAAATAATTAATAGTGATAAATTGTTAATTTGAGTAGTTTTAAATTATATTTAGAATATATTTTTACAATTTAATACAATGTTGGTCATTGGATGTAATTTCACATTTAAACCAGTTATAAACAAGTGTCAATCTTTTGATAGATATTATCTCTTAAAAACACGCTATTTGTTGTGACAATGGAAATTAATTATAAAATTAATTAATGCAACCTATATGTTGGGAATTTCTTAAAATAGAAATCATTTTTGAATTCGTAATATCAATTATAGCTTACGGTGAAATTTTGGCATTTTTCTAAAAAACATCAATTTTTGATGAATAGTGAAACCACTAAGTGGTAGGTTAAAAAAAGTATTTTGCATAAAACATAATTTTACCGCTTCTGTGAATGGAATTTCGAAAATCTGACAGACACGGTTGATATCAATAAGTAAAATGTGGTTCAATGAGATAAAAATAATTTTTTGGTGAATAGTAACTTTTTACTTTTTTTACCGCGGTTAATAGAAAATAGGGTAACTAAGGGTAAATATGATATTACTATTACCCTAACAAATGTCCTAATTCTATTGGATAAGTGTAATTCAACCAAAAACAACCTTATGAATATAATATGACCATTTATGCCCACTTGGATTAGATTAGGACATTTATTAATAATTTATTTAAAGAAGGGTTAAAATAGTTAAAATCAAAGTTTAATAAGTAAATAATTTTTACTATGGGTTTATACATAAGATAAATTCGACTATAAATATTCATTATCAAGATAAAACGGTTTCCTACATAATTGTATTTTATTTGTAATTTTTAGACATTAAATAATTTAATTTATTTATGACACAATGATGATGCAGTAATTATCTTATTAATGAAATATTGACATAATTGATGTTATAAACCCCAAAATAAATGTAATTTTAGACTTTTTATTAATTACACTAATTTTCTAGGTTACTATGATATATTAGTGTTGATTGAATCAACTTGGTTCGAACATATAATGCTGTTATGACTTTCACAAAAATCATATTACATATAGTTTCAAAATTGACACAAAATAGTTTTTAAATAAAATATTATATTATTAATGTTTATTTTATTCTTAAAAATCTAAGGTTCGGCCAAATGACTTAGATAAGGATATATATATTAATAATAAACAATTTGGGGATCTTTTGGCATGTTATAGTAAGTGTATTAACCATATAGTGTAAGAAGACAAAAAAGACACGGTAAAAGATAAATTATTGAACTTAGAGTTAAATCTAATTGATAAGATTAAAATAATAACCTAAACTTGTCTAAATACTATTGTTTGATATGATTTCGACCCATCCCCACATTAGCTTCAAAATAAGACCCTTTGGAACCATTATAAACCGATTTTGACTTTAATATAAAATAATATTTTGAGATATTCCTAAGGTGCCCCTCTCCTCCCTTATAAAAGGACACCTCCTCCCCCTCCTCCTCACACCAATTTGAGCACTCAAGCTCGGACAACCCCTGCCAAAATCCCTTCTACACTTCCCTATAATAATCCTAGAGGTCCTGGTCTTCTTCAAAGACCAATCGTAGTTCCCTAAGTGGAGGATTCAAAGAGGCGTTTCAAAGAAGAGGTAATATCCATTACCGATCTTTTCAATTTCTTTCTTCTTCAACTTCTTCTTCTTTAGTTGTTTCATGATAAAGTAATAACATCAGTATTACTTACATACTGATATGTTATTATAAATATGAAACAACCCTAATTCACCTCTTATCCATCCTACGGAAAAATGAAATCACCGCGCGTGCGTACGTACGGAATACCCTCTCCACGCCGTGGTGTAATCTATTTTCCACCATCACCTTACAAGGATGGGTATAATGGTGTAATGAGTAACTATATATGATTATTATAAATTGATATTGATACTGAAATATTATACATACACTTCAACATAAGTTCACGATCCTGAGAACGATATCATCGCTCGTGCGTACGTACGGACTACCGTCTCCATGATGCGATGAGATTCATTCTCCACTTTAAACCATTAATGAATGATTATAAAGTATATATAATAAGTAATAATGAAATATATTACATAACAATGATACTGGATTTATGTGTATATATATGAATTTCATCTACTTAATTCCGTTCAACTCAATAAGGAAACGAAAACAGCGTTCATGCGTACGTACGGACTACCGTCTCCATGAACGGTGTGTTTAATTTCATTTATCTATCTATTATATATATATACTGAATATATATGATATATAAATCATGTTTTATATTCTGGAAGTAAGTAAATCATGATATAAGTAATAATAATGTCATGAACAACAAGTCCAAACACCTACGATAAATGAAACGATTTTACCCAAAACGCTACTTTAACATGGAATTTACAAAAGAACAGGTAATTTAAAGTCATAAGTGAACCATATATGATATAATAACAATGAATATGATTCTGTAATAAGTTAATGACATTATTTAAATCATTATACAGGAGGTTCAGACACTTACGAAGCAAATCAGACTTAAGGTAAGGGAAATATCACAATCTCATTTTTATCCGAGATTGTTTATACGTTGGTATTTACTGGGGTATATTTTATCATCCACATCTATGTTTCCTCAATATGTAATGTTATTTCCATCCACCTACAATTTTTTAAATCCAATTTTACCCTTTGGTGAGTTTTTAGTAAAAGATATGAAAGAAATCTTTTGTCGTTTTTCATACGAGGTACTTTTTGACTTTTTCGACAAAAGTACGAAGAATGTTTTTTTTAACTTATACGGCGTGAACGGATTTTTATGGTTTCATAACGCCTCATTTTCAAGAAGATTCCTATACAAGATTTCATGATTATTTTCAAGAAAAACCCTTATCTTTTAAAATTGTATTGAATTTTGTGAAAAGAAAATGATTTTAAAGAAGAAAGGATATTTTCCTCAAGAATTCATTTCAAGTGTTTTGTCAAAACTATTTTTCATCTAAGATGACATTATTTCATATGTGTATGTTTCAAGTAAAATGCCTCTATGATTTAAATGGTTTCAATTTTCTTATGATTAAATGATATCAATTGTTTATGGATTATGTTATGATGACATGATGTTTAAGAATCCCATTTTATTTCATGGGTTATGCTATGATGTATGGTTTATGATTTTGTGGCACACATAAGAATGGTATCATTATGAGATGGGTGGGACCTATATCTCCCTCCAATGCATTGGGTAAATATTTCATATCTCATGATATAGACATGGCTGGAATGGTAGGTTATATCGGTTCAGTGAAACAGGACTGAAACGAGGGTGACTCGATTCAGAAAGGGACGTTGTCCACTAAGATAGTCTTGGCAATGAGTCATGACTAACAAGAAATGATTCTCTATGATTATGTGTGTGTGACACAAAGTTTCATGTTTGATGTTATGCTTATTGGGATTTCATTTAACTACTATGATTTATCCCATGTTATGAAATTATGCTCTCTTTTGTAGGTTAAGATTTCCAAAAGTTATGTGCTTGTGTATATGATGAGATTTATATTTCTTTGGTTTACCATTACTGAGCATTTGAGCTCACCCTTTTATGTTTTCTTTTCCCCAGGATATAAAGAAAGGTTTTAGGTAAAAAAAAGGGAAGATCATTATGGGAGATATTGGAGATCTTTCACCACGATTATAAGATTACGTTCCGAGTTTCCAAAGACACTAAACTATTACGATCCTTGTGTGTGTATTTTTTGTTATGTACTAAGTATTCCGCAAACGTAATGTAATGTTCATGTACGTCAAGATTCGGGCCTCTACAATTGTAATCGTACATTTTATTGTCTTTCACTATAGTCCTTATGTATCAACTATATTGCCTGAAACTTACCTGATTTATGGTCATGTACTATACTAAGAGTGCACTAATAGGGGAATATTTTCTATTGATGATAGTCAAAATTAGAGCTACCACATCCACGAACTCATCCTATTCATATCATTATTCTAATACTAACTCCCAAGCTAACAAATTTTAATACATCCTTCTCTTATATGTAGAGTATGTGAGGGTCCTCTTATAGTAGAAGTATGTGGGAATGGTTAACCAAATCATTAATGACGAATGATACGAGCACAAGAATGGCACCCAAGATCATCTATATCATACTAAGGCATTGCATTCCCCTATAATATACACTTATGTAATAACACTTTGCTACTAGTAAAAATAGTCTAACACCCACTACTCCGACAAGAATTGTCTTCGACACATTTCCTTCTATTATATGAACTAATTCCCTACCACAAAATAGAACCCATATTTCCGATAATATCAGCCTCTATTAGATTTTACATAGTTAAAGTAGCATCATTAACATTATTCGAAAGGGTATATAGTTGAATGAAATTTAACTTCTTGAATATGGAATACATTATCCCATCATAAAAAATAATTTCTTGAGATAAGTCATCACCCTCTAGAAGCAATGAAAATAGATGTAATTTAGTAAAAAAATAATGATTAGTCCATAATGAAAATAGAAACATACTCAATATTAATGAACTCTATATCTTGGGTATCTCTTATTGAATAAGGTATAAAATAGAAATAGAAGGCATTCTAGAATTCCATCAAAACTGTGCCCGAAGGATGACTAGCCCGACTAATCACAACCCACCAAATGTTGGTGAAATAATGTAGCATATATGTGGTGAGCATTTACCACCTCTTTGGTGGTGGATCATTAATTTTTATGATTTAATGAATGGATTCTATAAATGATTTAATATCTTTTGGACCATTATCCACTATGAAAACAAGAGAATTTTATATATAGAACTCATGGTTAAATCAACCATAGTAGGTGCAGGTCGTGGAGCACTCTACATGGTCATTATTATTTGACGAAAACTCTCATGAAGCTTAGTATCACTACCCAGTATTGGTATAATCAGTGTTTCCACTATTTTAACTACTAAAAGGATTATTGGTCTCTCATGGCCTACTAAATCAAGAGCATGATCATTAATACCCTCTAAGCACACCACTCGAGGACATTATGGTGAAATAATAGTTCCTATTAATATAATATGCCTCAAACTCAATAAAGTCGACAGAAACACTATTGGAATTATATCATAAGAAAAAAGGGACCACTACCAAAGGTATATTACCCCATATACCGAAAACGAAGTCCAGGATATTGGTATGAATTCAAATATTATTCATAAGGGTTCTCGTAGGTGAATGGTCCCTTATACATTGCATCTTTATTTACTAAAAACCATTTCTTTTTATAATTAATTGAATAAATATATTTAATATATTTAATTATAATAATATATCATGTTTCGATTCAATGGTTATTCATTTCTATCTATTAAAAGACCATACAAGATGTAACTTATAGAGAAACACATTTAATGTTAATTATCCCCCATAAAATCAATCTAAGGATATAGCGAGTAATATATGATGGATCGAATTTACTAAATACCCATAAAAATTATCAACGGGACATACACCTCATGGGTTGAAACTAGTAGTCACTCAATCGCAGCCCAATCCTAGCACATGTAGGAAGAGTTACATATCAAACATGGGTGGAAACTAGCAATTTAAGATACCATCATAAAACTATATATAAAAACATTATATATATTGATACCAACAATTTAAATACCCAATTACATTTCCCTTTAGTTGATATTAGTAGAGCATGTATAAATATAAAAATCAACCATCCTTTGAAAATGAGGGTAGTCAAAAGAAATAAAATAATCTAAATCCTCTTATATGGAATAACATTTTCAGGGATGGTGAATTCTTTTTTCCAATAATGATGTATGAAGAATGATCCTTTCCTTTCCATGCCATGGTAAAATATCCATTATCGATATCAAATAACAAAATTCATTTTCATAAACCAATGGAGGAATTATTTCATCTACAATTGGAATAATATAGAAAAATAATATTCCATTCCTTAGAAACATGGCATTTACCTTGAAATTTCTATAGCCACTCCCATTCATGTATTATAATCAGGTTCTAGTATTTTTATAATTTCCATTATAAATTTAAAAACATTATTATAAACTAAATTAATATAATGAGAGCATCGATACCATGTTGTGATGTCCCAACCTAGGTTCCACTCAATGGTTCCCATAGCCCATAGGCCATATGGCCTCAACAACGCCTCCTCATATCCCTAAAGATTCCAAATAGTGGAAAGGGCCTACCATGTGAGAGTGGGGAGACTATTTCCTCTAGTAAATGTGTAACCTAATGGAGATAATAACTATTAGAAATAAATAAATTGTTGAAGCATTATAATGAATAAAATATAACCCTTATTATGAATAATAAACCAAAAAATAATCAACTAAAAAGATGAAAATTATCATTTGATAAAAAGTGATGGAATTTATTGTCTCTAAAAATATAAATGAGATGGAAAAGGAATGGTATGAAGCACTAATATACTAGCTATAAAAAATAATCCAAAAGACAGAAAACTATCCAATCATCCCAATCCCCTTATCATCCATCATCTAACCGGATCCATCTTATACATCAAAGAATTTCATGTGCCCAAAGTAGGATTCTTCCCCTCACAAACACCTAAAATCAATTAATATTCCTGAGTACCAATGGATTCTTGGATTGTGTGTTTGATAAATATGAGTAGTACATAGTATATGAATATTATCTGATAGTGTGAAGATATATATATAAATTAAATGAAATGAAAAAATAAATATCTTATACCTACTTCATCCCAAACTTATAATGTCTCTAAATATTTGATAATTTAATAAATTCATTTAAATTAATTTTTTATAAAAATCACGAGAATTTGTCAATGAAATAGGAATTGATCCTAGTAATAATAATTCATGTTCGATGTTGTAACCATGACATCCTGGACTTCTTGGGTAAACCCACCCATAGTAGTAACTCATGAAGTATAGAATTAATGGGATATAAGATTTACAAAATGGTAAATGACTAAGTAATTGCACAATAAATGATTCTACCCAAGTCTATGGATATATTCTATTGTATGATCAAGCTCAAAATTACTGGGCCTAATGGAGTGAATCCCTGGTGCCACATGTCTAAATCCATCAAGATGGTTCTAATGAGTGTATCTGAGTCATATTATTATCTAGAGAGATAGTGAGGTATCCTAAAGAAAAATTTTAGGTATCCTATAGTAAAAAAGCATCATGTTTAAGGATGAGTTTCCCGCATGGAAATCATATCCTTCAAACAAAATGAAAAATTTTGAGTACACAAGGAACTCCCTTTAGAAATAATGGATATATCATGTATGATTATTCCTATTTACATAAAAAAGGAAAATATTCTATTGGCACCTTATACCTAATTAATTATTTAATTACGAAATGTAATACTCATAAAAGTAATAAATCTATTTGGTTTATTTCATTGCCTTTCAAAACATGTGACAAGGTAAATTAATGACATGGAACCAAGTTCAATTAATTATATGGTCCCAACGATTCTAGACACACACACACACACACAAACACAGACACATATATATATATATTTGAACATTTTTAATTATTTAGTTTTGTTAATATGCCTTTCATAAATGGTTATAAGGTTATATATGACATGTAACCAAATAAAGTAATCATAATTGTTTATTAGGATCATTCAACTTCCTTTTATTAAGAATAACATTGTAAATATAGACATGCAATAATATCCCATTATATAAGTCTTTCCAAATTTCCATCTATTTATATACATGAAAATTATAAAAATTTTAATTATTTTAAACACATTATATATCAAGGTCCTATCAAATAACAATTAAATAGTTGTGCAGATAGTCATAATAATGCTTCTAAATTCATAATAGAGATTAAACAAACATGGGGGGTGAATGAAACTGAGGTCACATCCTTCATTAGTGTGAATATCATGTATTAATATGGACAAAAAAAATATTAGTTCTATGGAGATTATTCTAGACAAATAATTTAATAAGCAATCCCCATTAAAACTGACACACAAACACAACAGATGCAGTTTATATTAGGGTGATATATTGAGGGATGAGTCATAGACCACCTACCTCAATCATATAATAATCTATTATTCTATTATTTTCTCTTATATCAACTGTGATTAGAAGAAAATGAAATAGTATATGAACTCTCTAAAAAAGGGCATATGAGTTTAAATCAAGGTAACATTATTGAGAGAAAAAATAATAATTAATTGAGCCTAATGACTAAATAACATACTGATTATAATCTAATGTAATTATTAGATCATGATTTTCAATCTAGATAGATATGTGACTAACGAACCATTCCTACTTCCACTGATAGAGAATCAAATATGTAAGAGGATATTATTCTCTCCACTATAAAGGAAAATGGGGTGGGGTTGGGTGGAATTAAATATATTTTAGGGGGAAAGGTATATTGAACCAAAATTTATTAGGTCGCATGGTCTGGATGTGAGGCTTTCCAACATGTGTGATAATCGTGACATAGGATACACCGTAAAATGAAACCCACAAGGTTTTAATGCATAGTTTTGGAAACTATTACCCAAACATAGTATTTTAATCTAGTAAAAATTACAAGCCTCCAGCATGGGAATGCGGACATGGGCGCTTGGTTAGGGAATCTTGTGTTCCCTGATCAACCATATAAAGTCTATAAATCTAAGGTAAAACTATTCCAGTAGCATCATATGGATTCGAATGACTATTAGGCCTAGTTTTTTCATCCACCTTCTAGGGTCCCAAGCTACGAACTATCCCTTTAAACCATCGAAACATATATTCCCTCATTAGGAATCCATAATAGGTCCAAAATAAAAAGTTTGAGAAATTTATAAAAGATCCATACGATGTAAAAATACCTAGTTATTAAATATTTCCCAAGACAAACGAAATTTATGGTTTGAATAATTTTATGGCTATAGTGACCTTTTATAACTGGTGTAAAGGAACCCACATTGAAACTACATGGAAAATTCAAAAAAAGAAAAAAATTAACAGTCATTATAAACCAAAAAGAATTAAAATGTACCAATATTAGAAATTTGTATTGATTATATAAATTTTTTTCCATCCACTGTTTTTCATACATGTGTTGTGTAACTTTAAACACTTCCCCTTTTTCCTTTATCCCATGAATAACACATTTTTACATTAAAAATGGTAAAAATGTTTTAATTTTTTCATAATTTATTTTGATATAAAAACAATTTTTACCATGTTTGATAATTTAATTTGTTTTGATTCAAAATACAAAATCCCTTTTAAAAAATAATTTCTCAAAATATGAATGATTTATTTTATAATTAATTCTATATATGCAATGAGAAAGTGATTTTTGAATGTGAAATTGTTCAACCCTATACTAATTTTTCAAATTAAAAATTCAAAATAAAAATAATAAAAATTTTATAAATTGGACTAATTTTTTTTAATTAGAGTAATTTAAATTTAAAAACATTTTCAAATATTATATAACATTATAAGTAAACTTCAATGAAAATAATATTTTCCATTATAATTTAGTTTTCATAATATTCATAATAAATAAATAAATTTTGATTAATTAAAAATAAACACACTAATATAATTTTAATATGAGGAGTTAAAATTTTTTATCTCAAAAAAAAGAATAGTTGTAATAATTAATATTCAATTGCGAGCAACATTTTAACAAAACTATTATTTAGAAAATATAATTTTATGCATAAAATTGTATTTATTCTTATATTATTTCTATGAAAACATAAATTATATTTTAAATTTTTTATTTTAAATCTATTATATATCTTTCATTAAAATTATTCACAAAATTTGATTCATATAATTTATTGGGGTTAACACATTTAATTTCATATAATAGTTTTCCAAAAAATTATTTCCTTTATTTTCAAAAAGATATTATTCTCATTTATAATTATTTAGTTTGAAAAAAATTCCATATATATTCATGTAAAAACATATATTTTCATTATTTATTTAATCCAATTCATACCCACCATTTTTATGGATAAGTGACAAGTATAGTATTAAAAACTAATACTTTAAATGGAATCACGCATCATTTAAACTTTTTGGTTATTTTAACACATACTAAACTTGGTACTATGTGTAACAAAAGACAAAATTAGTGTTTTTTGAAATGAAAGATAAACTCATTATTACTTGTAATGAAAATTGTCAAAATTTATAGAATCATTTAGCAATCATTATTACACGAAACCTGAAGGTATTATAATGAATATTAAAAATTCACTTCAAATTATCATTGATACTATCTATATATTCCCTGAAATAACTATCTCATAATTACGTGACCTTAAAAAATATTTCATTACATGATTTTCCAATACTATTTTTATATATAGGTTTATTTAATTATAAAAAATCCAAAAATAATGAGTCAAATATCATTCTATTCCAATGTATATTTATAACAACATATTGAATATTAATTAATTTAGAATAGTTCTTCAATATCACCCATATAAATTCTAAACATAATATATGACTAGTAATATAATTTTTAATAATTTCCATTATAGCCTGTTGTAATTGAAATATAATAAGGGGGAAGATCGAAGGCTCGTGGATGAAAAAAATAGAACTAAGGGAATCATTTCAAAAACATAGAATAATTATTATATTTTGAACTGGTAATCATCATAATTACATAATAAACAAAATATGAGAGTATAATATATCCATGGATATCAATTAAAATATAGGGATCACATCAATAGAAATATAAAAATTCATAATGATGTAATTTATAATCATGGAAATCATTATCTTACCATCAAGGCCTCATCCATGAATACAATTTTGTCATCAATACGGATGTCATGGAATCATGTAGAATTGGGAAGCAATGCACGAAATATCCAAAAAAATAACCACATTATGCCTGATGATTCATCAAGGGGATATATAATTTTGACCCCACCTTTACGTTTTTTAATTTATTTCTCTCAATATTTGAGATACTAACTAGTCTGTATATATTAAAACTTTCTAATAATCATATATATATAAATAATAATATATGAAATGAAAATAATATTTACCTTCTCGAAATATTCATAACATCATTATAAATGATCCCTAGAAATAAGGTGGATTGTTAAAAAGTATATAGTCTACATTCTAGAGTAATAAATAAAAATCCATCTCAGAATAACAGATATAGAAATTATCACTCATTCCTCAAGAAACAAATGGAATAGATTTATATCATTGAATCCCTCAAACTAGCAACATATATATTATAGGTAGAATGTAAGCCTGCAACATCCCTACTAAATGGATATCTGGAACCATTTTAAACATAATTTAATCAATGAAAAGGAAATTTTGATATTCATAATAAAATTTAATTGGATGAAACATTATTCCCATTCATTATGGACATATTTTTAGGAAAAAATTGTTCAGTGATAATTTATTTGATAGAGAATAAATCTATATAATTAAATCATATAAATAAGTTAGATAGTCCTACAAAATCATATCCTTTTTGTCAAATTGGAATATTGGAAGGATTTTTACATAGAAGAATAAAATCCTTCAGAAATATGATTTTAATGGTATCATAAAAAAAGGTATAAAGAATCAATTTTTTTTATATAGAACATTCTAACAAAAAAATATGAATTTATATATTTATTATAGAAAAATTCATGTAACAGAAATTAGGAGAGTGTAAATCCTTTGGAATAAGTAATGGAGAATAAAGTTGATAACTATAAAATATTTTTTAAAAAAATTAATTTTATCTAACATGTAAATAGACTTTTACATTTCAACATTTACATTTGAATGGGTGAATTCAATTATTTTGAAAAAATTTACATTTTTTTAATAATGGATACTTGAAAATGACAGTTAGTTTTCTATATTATGTTTTTATCTAAAGGGGAAACTTATTATTATTAAATTATCCATTCATATACATTCAAAATAAATTTTTTTAAAAAATAAACTATTAATAGTGGTATAAAAAATTTCTCTATTCATACATCATTTTCTCAACGAGGAATATAAAATACCATATAATGTAATATTCGGTTTGGAGAACCCATGCTGCGAATAACAATGTTTTTTCTTGTGTAAATTTCATCTAAACCCAAAACGACCATCTTTAGATGAACTAAGCATGTTTCCCCCCCTAATGGACCATTATAGATTCAATTATAATTTGTCATTCATTTTCCAGAGGCTATTCATAAGAGCCTCATTTCATAAAAAACTCATTATGTATGAAAGATGATCATATTTTTCATGACTAATACCAACGATGATAGGGTTCCAAAGACCAATGCTTACTAGAAATAGGGGATGCATGTAAAAAATTATGGTTTCTTGAAATATGAACATTTTTCTCCAAATATGATATCAAATTTGGAATTTAACAAAACCAAAATACTGAATCAATAGATGTAGTTGTGAAAAAAAACGTTCTACACCCAGGGACATATGTTCCCACCGTAGAGGATTTTATCTATAAATAGTAGTTCATCCCAACCTATGATAGACTCTCTCGATGATGCAATTTTTTCAATGAAGCACATGCATGCTTAACCTATAAAAAATTATCTCATAGACCACCCAATGTATAAAATATTATGCAACAAACATCTTTTCGTCCCAAACATGATTTTTTCAATGTATAATTGATCCTTGCGCAACTATCTATATGGCTAGTAATTTGTTCACAATGAACCTTCCATCAAGAATCGTTGACCATTTGTGAGACCCTAAAAATAGAATGAACATATTCATCTTCACTCCATGTCTACTTTTATGATAGAGCACCCTGTACACACTATAAATAGATGAAACACTCATAACATGTGAGCCACAATTTTGGTATCCCCATCATGACATATTAAATTCCATTATTGAATCCATTTCGTTATCTATAAATTATTAGAATTGTAATATGAAACCTTTTTCTTCTAAGAATAGGAATTATTATGTGGACCCTATGATTCACTTATAAAAAATGGTAGTGTCAACACCATGTCCGAACAAAAGGCACGTTAGTGGTGGTTGCATAAGCCATTGGTGTAAGACGTGTGTCCCACACATTTGAGCTACATTATGTATAAAATGACTACTTCCATTCCATACTAAAATGAGGTTAAATAGACTAACAAAATAATCTGTATACAACTTAAACCTATAGCCTTACGCAACATAATGAACACTTGATTCCCCATGTATGCTTATCATGGGATCCCGCATTCTCTTCTACCACTGGATATGAGTCCCCAAAAGGGAATCTCAATTCATAATCCCCACATGGATAAAAAAATAGAAATTTTATTTTAATTGTAAATTTCATTGTTTACACCTTAAACCACACCTCATCAATCCCCCTTTAATGACAAAGGAGCACTTATTATAAGGTGTTAAATTTCATTGATCAGTCATGTCAGATGAACAAAGGTTTTGTAATAAAATTGCAATTTATTATCCCATTCATCAAGATAGGTCATGTAAGAGGCCTCCATGAGGATTAATCACAATCAATAGTAACCATAGCTACTCCCCCTCAAGACAATCCTGCATAGACTACAACAATGGTAATCATGATCAAACTTTTAAGTCATTTTCTAGGGAGATTATATTCTATCCATCTAGTTGTGTCATATTCACTTTGAGGGTCACACCTATATGGTTCACCTCAATGGGTGTTATTAATCTCCTTTTAGTTCTTCCTCAAGGGGGTGTTCTATTTAGTCCACCAAGGTGTGAATTCTACCCTCTTATAAATATACCTCAATGGTTTTCCCAAAGGGTATTCTAATAAACCATTCATGTCAAAAATATGTGGAGTTATGATCCTTCCACCAAGGTGTGAAAACCACATTCTATGGGACACATAACCTTGGACCACCTCATGGGTAAATCATATCATCTATTCTAATCCAACTCAAGGTTCGTATAGACCCATCCACCCAATTATGACATCTTAATTCGTAAGGTAACACCTTCATTGCCTGTCTCATGTGGCATTTTTGTCACCTTTTTGGGTCTACCTTGTGGTGTGTTATTATCCATCCTCATAGGTGTGACATTTTCCCTCTTAGTGACACACCTCTCTATTCAGCCTCATGGGATTTTTGGATCCAAATTTAATTCATTCTTAATGTGTGTTTTTATCCATAAATATAGTTGTGATATCAAGTCTCTAAGAGAGAAACTTCTTTGGTTGATCAACCACTCAGGCCTACCTCATGTGGAGTTATGATCCATCCACACATGGGTGACATCTGACAACTAGTAGAAAAGATGTTCTTTATGGTGGGTTTTTCACATAAGTTAGTTATAATTGATGTGAAAATTTGGGAATATTATTATTTAATTTCAATTTTCAAAAAAAAACGTGAAAATGTTGTTATTAAATACTCTTCCATGTTATTTATACAATTTAACCAACATGAAAATGTGGTTATTCACCACTGGGATATATTTTTTCTCTCGTTGAAGCTAGAGTATTCTATTTTCTTTGATATGGATGTCCAAATAATTACTTATGATCTAAATCAAACTATACGGTTTCATCGTCCACAGGTTATGCATTTGAAGTAAGCCTCAAATATTTTTTTTGCCTCTTTTAGTTCACTCTTAGACTTAAAATATAAAACTAATGACTGTTCGAAAAGATGTTATTCATTCTCACATTACTAACATCACACATTTGTGGTTTATTATATTTATCATTGCATATTCAATTATCGATCCTCTGCACTCCAAATTTCTCACATGAATGATTGATTATATTTAATATTGTGTTTATTATTTATTCATATAGTTCATTTCATATTTTTATAGGGATTCTGGAGCATTTCATTTGAACAATTTTTTTGTTTTTATGTATTTTAATCAACATATTTCTTTATCTTTCAATTGAAGATAATTTTATAGTGTTAGAAGTGGAAGGATGCACTTTTTAATAGTTAATAATGTTATGACTTCAATAATTATTAAATTTTTGGTCCAATCAACAATAAATTCCTAATAGATTTTTTTTTATTTTTTTGTTTTTGTGAATTTAGCCAAATGTTACAACTATAGGCTAGGAAAACTTCATAACCCCCTGCATTAATTCTTAATTTATTACTAAAAATACTTTTTTTACTTCGTGATGGTTTCTTTTTGATAACTTTTTACAAAATTAATGGTTTTTTTGTTTAATATTGAGTGGAATTAATTTTTTTAGCGAGTGGACTATATATTTTAAGGAACATTATTTTTTAAACTATTAAAAATTCATAAATTAGTTTATATATTCATCATGGGTGCACTGTGTAATATTTATTTTTCCCATATTGTATTTTATGAACCAAATAGAACAATACTTTTCCATTTCTGTTCTTATGCAATATTTAAAATATTTTGACTCTTTCAATTTCCAAATCAGAAGGATAATTCATTTAAAATAAATATAGGTGATAAAACATTATATTAGATTCGGATCAGAAATTATTGATTTATGATGGATTCATTGTTTTAGTATAATAGTGTGTCCCATAAAATTGTAAATAGTGGAATATATATTATATTTTAAATTATAATTCAATTTTTTAGTTTACTTATCAATTATAAAAAGGTAACATAATAAAGAAAGTTAAATGCGGTAGATATTTTTTTAGTTATGCAGCTTGATAGAATGTGTTAATGTCAAATTCTCATTGAATGCCCCACAATATTGAGACTATATATTCTATATATGAATTTATAATTATTTAATTAGTTATTCATTTTATTTAATGGTAAATATTATTAAACGATGATGAAATTTTTGATTAGGTTATATTATTAATTAAAATATAGAATAATTTTTAATAATTTTTTAAAGTAATCAACTATGAATTATTTTTTCCATAGTACATATTTTTATGGATATTTCAAAATAGATATCATTGTACATATTTTATAAAACATTCATATGGTTATATACATATAATTTTACTAGAGAAATTTTTTAAATGAATATATTTTATAATTCCTACCACATGAATGAATTCTGTCATCCAAATTTTCTATTTTCCTTCTGATGTTTTAATTTTTTATTTTCTATAATTTTTTATTTAATTTCAAATCACAATAGTTTATAAATTACTATCTTTGTTTTTGGATGTTTATTTTATAATTTTTTTTCATATATAATGTATTAATGATGGGTTAATGTGCCATTAATTGGTAATAAATATGAGGGAGATATGGATTCCTTTTAAGAATTTTCGAAATTAAATGTTCCAAATAATTACAAGTTTTTTTCCATCCATGAATTGTTTAAATTTAAAGAAGTTGAAATTTATAATGATCGAATATCATTTAATTTTGTTATAGTTTTAATTTGAGTTACAACCCTTGATCTTGGTATTGTGAAACTGGGAAGAATTTCAGATCTGTTGATAATGGTTCTTTGCAAGACGACTAATATGATAAACATGATAAAATGATTCATGATATTGAAGTAGACGAATATAAGAAAAAATAGAAAATTGGTTTATTTTTTGGTGATTCAGAGAAACCATTCTATATATTTTATTAAATATATATGATTTATTCAATGGAGTTAAGATTGATAATCCTGAAGGAGAAACATTGAGGGTGTGACAAGACTGTTATAGAGATGCTAGAACTGTTGAAAGGGATTCTTCCAAAAGACAACAATATTCCACATTCAAATTATAAAGAAATAAAATTATTATGACTGATCGGATTGGGGTATAAGAAAATACATGCCTTTCCCAATGACTATGTTCTAAATAGAAAAGAATATGAATTTATGTGAGAATGTCATAAATTTTTGACATCACAATATATGTTCAAAGAGAAATCACAGGAGTATTGAAATAATTCATGCTCCCTTACCAAAGAATTTTAGTATCATCCTATAATTTTTCATTTGATATGTTTATTTTCTAAATATCATGATAAACAAAATTTTGTATGTAATTCTGATGAATAAATATGTGATGTAAAAATCATTTGACATTTTGATTATCCACAGTGGTAGAACATTGTTCACCAGTTTCTTACATTGGTAAATGAAGTCTAAATTATCATGTGAAGACTATACACCAATTGGATGTATCCATAACAAATCCATAGAAAAATAGATAGTTCTCTTCCTATTTTATTTTTAACTTGCCACTTATCTCATGATTGTTTTATGAAGATAAAATATGTCTTGTTGAGTTTAATGATCAATGCACCAAAACATCTCGTAAATGATATTGATGTTTTCTTGACACCATTAATTGATGATTTGAAACTATTTTGGATGTAAGGTATATGGGTGTATGATTTATATGAAATGGACTATTTTGAAATACATGCGATTATTATGGTCAATATACATGACTTACCATAATATAGAATTTCATTTTTCTAAAAGTGTTATGGGGTATAAAGCATGTCCAATTTGAAAAAAAATGTTCGTATTGTTAATTGCATCATGGTAGAAAAATATTATACATGGTTTATCGAACGGTTTTTCATATTTATAACTCTTATATTAGATTAAAAAAGGATTTAAATGGATTACCTAAATTTGATATTGATCTAACCCCATTATCCACTGATAAGAATTACGAGAGGGTGAAAAACATTGATGTGACCTCTAGAAAGAAACATATATCTTGCAATGATAATAAAATTGGAATGAATGAGGAATTTGTTAGAGCTACCATCTTGTTCATATCATGAGTTGAAACATAACATTTATTTCATGCATGTGTAAAAGAATATTAATGAATATTTGATTGGATCATTGTTATATATTAAATGGAAAATTTAAATTTGGGATGAATGCATGAATAGATTTAATATAAATGGGAATACAATTGGAGTTGGCTCCCACTCATCATAGAAGACAATCATTACTAAACCTAGATTTTCATACCTTATTCAAAAAGAAGAAAATTGTTTTTTTCAATGTCTTCATGATATCAATTTTCTACATGGTTATTCATCAAATTTAAAAAACTATGTATCAAAAAAATGATTTGAAGTTGAAATGTAAGAAATCACATGAGTATCACCTTATGATTCAACAACTCCTACCAGTTTAATTACGTGGAATATTTCCCACACATTTTAGAATGACTATCATGATGATGTTTTATTTTTTCGATTCAATTTCTAAAAATATGATTGATTTCAATTAATTTATCATAATTTTCAATTATGTAATTTCTATACTTTCTCAAACGGAAATGAACATTCCTTCATCTTTTTATGATATCATGGGTAATTTAATGGTACATTTGGTATGATAAATAAACATTTTTGAAATTTTATATCAACATCTGATGATTTATTTTAATGGTCATTTTATGATATTTAAGAGGTATGATAATAAGTCATATTAACTTCAATCATCCAATATTGAGGTGCATATTACTAATGAGGTCTCATAGTTTGTACAAGATATTTTTCTATTGAGGATCAGAATGTATTACATATATCTGCCTTGAAGTAGTTAATTTTATGGTAAATTGATTTCGTAAAATGTATGTCAATTCATTGACAGGTGAATAGATAAATAGGGTATAATTATACATCGTGAATGAAAAATATGACTTTCAATAATATATAACATTTCTTATTGATGAGTTGAAACAATTTGATCCAAAGAAGAAAGATATTTTGATTCTGAATGTGAATAACCTAAATTTTTTTACCGTGGTTTAAAGAGAACATGAAACCAGGTGCATCAAAAACATTGATATTGTTAATAGAAAGTCCATGATTAATTTTTATTACATGGTCTGGGTATTACATAAATGGATATAATTTTCATATGAATGAAATGTACAATAGAGGTACACATCAGATTAGTAGCGTATATTTGATCATAAAAGCAAGGCAATTTTCTAGTGCTAAATGAAAAACCCCAATCTATGCATCAACCAAATATTATGGAGTCATAGTAGAAATAATATTGGTTTATAAATTTAAATTTAAATTTCCATTATTTAAGATTAAATGGTTTATCTGTAACAAAATTTTCTTATAAGAGGAATTTGGAATAACATTAGTTAACTTTAAATTGTATTGTGAAAATGATTCATTTATCATTGAAACACATGATTTTTTTTTCAATGTTCTATATTAATAAAATATATAGTGTGATATTATATTAAAATGAATCATATAGAAAATTATTGTTGATAAACTTGAAAATGGCGTTTATTTATGTGGGATCCCCACATCTTGGGATAGATTAACAAATAATATTAATGAACTCATGGAATACATGGGTTGTGCAATATAGGATTATCATGAAGAAGGTATTTAGGAAATAAAATATTTATTACATGTCTAATATTACAGGTAATTTATGTTAAATTATGTTCTTTATTTTCATATTTCATTGGATAGAAAATTTATATTTATTTTCATTAATAAAACATGTAATATAATTATTTCACTTTATATCTCATTAAAATATTATTTTTTCATTCAATTATGTGATTTAATCACTCATTTATAGTTTTCTAATTATATTTATCTTTAAAAAATATGAATAAAAAAGTGTTACATTTATTTTACTTTTCTTTTTTCTGATAATTATGAATTTTATTATTTACAGTTACATGTAATTATTTGTTTTTTATATTTTTATAATAATTAATATTGAATTTATATTGTAGGCCAATGATATATCATTCCTATGATGCACCACATATTTCTATAGATTAAAAAACTTATCCCTATAGGGAGGAATGTACACATGGTCATGTTGTTGTGCCTCCTCATAATTCATAACATGAGACATCTAATTCCACAAAGGAAAAAAGAGATTAGCAGTTGGTAAATGTGGCACTACAAATTTAACAAAATTTCTAGTTGCGCATACCCAGGAGTAAAGGATACCATTGGAATTTGATGAAAATGATATTCATATAGGTCCCATGGAAAAAAATTAAAAACTTTAATATAATTATATAATAATATAAATGTTAATATTTAGTAATATGATTGGTTATTTGTTCACAAAGTGACGTTATCACTATTTTGGGAGACCCATTTGGTAGGCTTTCTTGTCATTATTTTACTTATAATTAAAATTTAAAATTATTATATCTTTTTCTAGTTTTCTGATGATATATTATATAACTGAGAAAAGAAGAGTCAATATTAAATTTATATCATTGGAGGATAGGATATTTAGGAAATTTCAATCATTTTTCACATCACAATTAATTTTTTGTAATTGAATGCATGAAAATATATGTGATATATATCCATTTATAGATGAAAATAAATGAAAAATAATAATTATTGAATATTGAAGACATGAACAGTTTTTATTAAGTGACATGATACCTTTTAAGATGTGTTTTTATATTGATGACCATGTTAATGATTTCATTATTATTATTTATTAATTTAGAAAAATCCAAGAGATATCATCTGAAGCTTAAACAATAAATTTATACCCTCATAAATAATATTGAGTAGGGTATATGTTATTTGATGAACATATGCTAGAAGTAAAATATCAAAACCTGAGAGATGATTCATCCAGATCAGGAGATACCCCCAATCTACACATAAAAAATCAAATAGGTAATGAAAGGGAAATGAAAATATCATTCCAAAGAGTCAAGAGTTGTAGCTGATAATATTGTAACATGTTTATTTATTTATTTAAGTTAAATAAAATAATTGTATATTTTGACACATTATATAATTTCCAAATATTCTATATAGGATCTTATTGAGGACTAGAGAATACATTGTATATTTATAAATGAGGGTAGAAATGATATATTATCTGAAACATTTTGAAATATTGAACTCCCAGATCATGTACAATGGTACCAAACTATTGTTTCAGTAATAAAAGTGTTTTCACATTTGGAATAATCATTAACTGAGATTTATATAAAAAATAGAATTCAGAAACAAATGTTCAATATATTCAAGACATGATAGATGACATGATTAGAGAATCTCTACAAGTGATTTTTTTCATAAATGAATGTACAGTTTGGCCTTTTGATCCATCTCCTCCACCTCCACCAATAGATCCTACTCCTCCACTTTATTCTACCTGCAAATATTTTTTTTTCCAGACACTACTCCTTATCCTACCCCAACACCCCCTCTTCCATAACTTCCATGTTTCGATGAATTATTTTTGGATGATCCACATCATTTTTTTGTATATGGGAGGATATATTAAATGAGTGATACCATTCATAATTTCTAGAATAAGATAGAGAATCATAGGGTTCTTGTTCATGAAATAATAGATAGATGTGAAAAAAATACCTTGTCCCATAGATGATGTAATTATAGTTTGACTATGTACTTGTAATATTTTTGTTTGGATATTTAGAATACATTTATATATTACCATATAGGTATGTATATATGTGATATTTTATTTCATTTTATTATAATTTTTTTCATTATAAATTTTATATATTTATCTAATTTTTTCACGAAGCATTTTAAGGATAATAAATACAATATGGATAATATAATTCAGTGTTCCATGACATAATTTAAATAATCTCTAGATCTTCATTGATTTTCAACAAACTCAAAAAAATTGGGATTATATGTCATTCCACATGTGGTTTTGATTTAATGGTATGAAATGGATGTGAGCATTTTGAAAAATGATATCATTGAGATTATAACTATCGATTAATTGAGAATCAACGAGATGCATGATTTTTACATGTATGTCGATTAAATTTTTTTTCAATCCATTAATTTATTGAAAATTTATAATTATGTATTATTTGTAGTAGGTATTTTTTTAAAATGTGTACAGAGCATGAAGATGTGGATTTATATGGATTTATGGACTTATGGGTTATTTCTATAATAGTTAAAAAATGATCAATACTCAATGAAAAATTTATATAGCTGAATGATTTAAGATGAATGACTTCCATAAATTATGTATGTATCCATATAATGAATGGTATGATATATATTATTATAGAAAGTGTTATATGTAACATAAAATATTAACAACCCATATTTAATTTTATTTTATATCAGTGGTTATTAGATGTTTTCTTTTCATTTGGCCAAGAGAGAAGTCATTTTATTTGATATGATTTATCTATAGTTAAGTGAGAGTAAATTTTAATAATATATTGAACATTTATGTATTATTATTTTAATAATTTTATATATTAATATTAAAAAAATGTATTACATTCATATTATTTCCACACAGGGCATGGGATTTTGTTATAGAGGCGACAATAAATAAGAGAACCAATATCACCAAGATCGAATTCATAATAGACCAGGTGAATTATGAATTAATATTAAAAAATTAATGATACATCAGAAATAAATATTATTTTGAAATAAAATTTAAGAACATGGTTTTTACTACAAAGGACTTTGAAAAATTCTTGAGGTTATTCCAGAGCAACGCCATCAGATGGCGTGCAATTCTAATCCATTGTGTGTCCGAATTTAATTTTTTTCAGTGTGTTCTCATTGGAAACTCCAAATAAATAGAATATCTCTTAAATAGAATCTTTAATGGGAATACCAAGGGCACCGTTGAGTCCAGTGTGTTCCATTTACCCAGGTAGGTCTAATGGGAAAATGCCACCAGGGGTGTTTTCGTAATTTTGTGGCCTCGGGCATTATGTTTTATTATTTTTGAATGGAGGCCCAGATTAAAATTAGGAGACTTCCATTGTGCTCTTGTAATGACTTTTACCCTAGGAGAGGTTTAATCTCGACCCTACTCTGTGTTCGGGAATGGGCCTACAACTGGGGGATTAATTCTAATTAATTTAAAATTAACATAATTCTCTACATAAGTAATAATCCATCTCATCCCTCTCATTTTAATCATCTAGAAGAACTCAACCAAAGATCTCCTCTCAACCCCATGCTCTCCATCTCCTCCCCCTCTCCAATCTGTTGCGGCCGACAGAGCGTTGCGAATTGACGGGCTAAACCCCCGAGGTAGGATCATGCTTTTTTTTCAGTTACCGCATCTAATTAAAAAATTAATGACAATATGAAATATCTGTTAAATTATTTAGAAAAAACAATATGCGAGTAGTTATCTTTATAAGCTTCCCAATGCATGCTTCTTGTTGAAAATCTGAGTTCTGAGGAAACTGTAGTGATCCGACGGAGTTTCGAGAGGATATGGGTGTTTTTCCCGCAGTCTGGGCCAGTCCAGCATCTCTTCGGGTGGCAGTGGTCTTTAGAAGTGTTGGTGCGGGGGCTCCCAGATGAAAAAGACCATCCACCGAGTGAGGTGGAATCAGTCGGGTGAGGCGTCTAGTGGTCAGGCCCTAGCGGGTCGCAACGACGCGTTCCTGCAATCGGGACGAACTTTTATCCCGATGGCACACGCGGGATACCAGGGTCTTCGGACCCCGGCTGGCAAACAGGGACCCACAATACACGGGTCCTATGGAAGTAATTCGGGACCATCTTAAGACGGTACGATAATGGTGGGATGATTCGCGTGGTGAACTTCGGGTCGTTTCATGTATATGCTGGGCTAGCCGAACCAGCTCGACCCACCCGTTCGGTCCACTAAAAATTAAAACGGCCATAAAACTCAGGCCAGGTGTCGTATTCACGTTCTGTCTATAAAGACTTGTTCTTGGAATCAAGATGATCTTTTTGATATGGTTTCAGGGTTTTCAATTCCCGGACAGGGGCCTCAGTGGCGCGACATGCTCGTCAAGTGGATTGGCATTATTCCCGGGGTTCTTGTTTTGGGCAACGTGGACACATCTAGAGTCTATTTTTAGCACTATCAATAGCGTTGGGACCATTAAAACAAGGCATAGATTTCCAGGGTGGATTTAGGCATTGAAACCGGAGTTTAGGTGTGGCCCCACGACCCGTCTTTAACGAAATAATCATCATTTAGCCACTTTTTAATCAGACATCCATTCGGGGCGTGCGAGCAGTCGATTCAGTGCATTTTTTCAAGGGAATTGAAATAGCACAATCCACCCACTTTAATTTAGCATGGTGCAGGGGGACCCATTGGGGTCATTTTGGGTGTTGGCGGCGATTTCTATCCTCTTCAATGGGTGTCCATTTGGGACAAGTAAATAGTCAATATTGGGTGCTTCTCTGAAAGGATCGCAATGGTTCCATCAGTTGGCAGTGCATCAGGACTGTGATGTGGGTCCCATGCAGCACCGCTCATATGCAGTATGATGAAATACATCATTTTCTCCGGATATATGTTCCATACAGGTAAGTATTAAATTTAATGTGTTTTTTCGAGGGGATCTAAATTGTGTTATGCGCCTGACTGTTTTTGGGACCAAGGATCAGGACCACGAGATGTCGTTCGGGCGTAAAGAGGTGTTGGAAAACTTTTCTATCAGATATCCATTTGAGGTGAGTAGATAGTCTATCTCGCATGTTTTTCTGCAAGTAAATGGTTGAAAAGGTGTGTTTGTCCATGATAGGGCCATGATTTAAGCAAGATGGAGAAATTATGTTTTCACCCTTTTTGTGTTGACTTTGGACTTCATGTGAACTATAGCCTTTGGGATGGAAATGTGGTGTACTCTAGGAGTATAAGGGTTTTCATGGAGGTACATGTTGTAGTTTGTACCCGAGAATATTTTTGTACGTGGTTTGGAGAAGGGACAGGTCCACAAGTGATGAGAGCCCCATGTGTGTTTCGTGTTCTACATTATGTACAATTGACCACTCGTGACGCATAGGGTCCTTCTGTTAACAATGGTTTAGTCCAACAGGCTAGATTGGTTACCCCAGGTTCTTTTCTCGATGGTTTTATTGGGGGATTTTTTTGGTCTCCCTTGTTCCTCAAGCCGTGTGGGACTTCAATATCACATACTTTAGTGTTCCGTAATGGGGTTATTGTGGATTCGGTGTGACCAATACTTTACATGGCCCCTGATCCTCTACCCAGGTGGTTGTTTCATGTTGGGTGCAGAGCCCAATGAGCCCTGGGCACAAACTCCCTAACCGAGTATCGAGATCATATCTTCAATTTGTGATCTAATGTGACGTGTTTCCCTAGGAAGAGTTCTAGGTATCGGTGTGACCCACACTATAATGGTGTTGTCCCTTTGTTAGGTGTGTTTTTCTGGAGTCAGGTTGTTGCATGATTCCCACTCCATGTACTGTTGGCCAGTGTTGTACCATCGGGTAGGGATGACCAGAGCAGTTCCTGGTTTACCCTCTAGCGGGGCTGCGTAGTGGGTTTCCCATCAAATTCGTAGGGTTTACCCTATAGACGGGTTTGGGAGTGGGTTACCTGATGACCTATTAGGTTTTACCCATAAACGGGGCTGGGAAGTGGGTTACCCGAGGACCTCTTATGGTTTACCCTCCAGCGGGGCTCGACAGTGGGTTACCCGATGATCTCTTACGGTTTACCCTCTAGCGGGGGCTGAGAAGTGGGTTACCTGAAGAACTCTATGGGTTTACCCTGTAGAGGGCTGGGAGTGGCTTACACAATGACCTCTTAGGGTTTACCATCCATCTTGGCTGGGCAGTGGGTTTCTCGATGACCTCATAGGGTTTAACCTCAAGCTGGGCTAGGCAGTGGGTTACCTGTTGACTTCTATCAGTCTCAGTCTATTCAATTAGTCTAGTCTATGGATTTTCTCCGTGACTACCGAAGTTGGTCCCTTGGTTGTACGGGTCAGTGATGTGACAACTTTGACATTGAAAAGACCTTTCTACTATGTGACAGTGATGAGTTGTGGTTTCACTTTCCCCAAAACACTCAAGAACAAGGGGTTCTTTCCTCACTGAGACACGTCCTTGTGACGCGACCAAAAACCATGTGGGTGAGTCAGTACCGCCCAAAGTGGATAGTGTCGAGGTGTGCTGATTTGATCCCCTTGAATTGTAGTTAGAGGAAGACATTTGGGAAACTGGGTATAGATGGTGTTTACTTCTAGGACTGCTGGCGGCTCACATTCATGGGATGAGCTATGAGATTTATATCCCCTAACGACCTTGTTCAGGTTTCTTGATTGAGCATATGGAAATGTATATACCGTGTTCTAGTACCCCCCTTATTGGTTTTTGGTTACTATCCTTCCAGTATAGGATAATATGTGTGGGGTATGCCACGTGCTTTCCGTGTCAAGCTTCTTGTGGTTGGACGAGTCTATTCTCTAGCTATAGGTAGAAAATTCTCAACAGAAAGTTCCAATTCCCACAGTTTCTACCTCTTTGTGTTAGGATGAGTCTACTTCCTTCTTCTTGTTGGGTCGATTTGTACTCTTTTCTACACTCTCTGTTGTACTCATTTTCTACTCCATGTTCAATCCACTTCTCAGCCTTCGGTACCTTCTTTTGTTGGACCATCGTGCCATTAGGGTATCCTACTGAGTATTTTTATACTCACTCTTTCTTGGTATTTTCCCGCACTTGGTGTGCCCTTGAAGATGAAGGATAGGTTCCTTGTGACTGAAAAGTATCTTAGGTGTTACGGAGCTTGGACCACATGTGGCTAGTGTAGTCGGGTTATAGTTGTGGTACTCTCCCAACTATTTTACTTTTGTTTACCAGTTGTTGGGTTGTGGAGAATTTCTGGTTGGGCATGTGTTTTTTCATTTTCTATACAGTATAACATCAGCACTAAATTTTAATTGTTTAAAGGGCGATGAACCTTGTAATTTTTTTATAGTAGTTGGTACAGTACTATTCCATTTACTCTGAACTTATGCATTGAGTGGGATATGAGTGTTTGTAATGGTACGTAGGAAAAGGCCTCCCCGAGTTGTTTAGACTTCGATGCTAGTCGCTAGCCCCTGGCCTATGGAGGTGAGATTTGGGTATTTGTGGCTCGATCCCGTGTAGGTAACGTTTTGATAATGTGGAATCATAGTTGGTTCATTCCATTGGTTGTTGTTCGAATGTCCTTAATAAGGAATTGGATGGGATCTAGGGCTACCCTGTCAACGTGTCTCGAGAGTGGCTCTCAGGCCAGAGATTCTAGCGATCAAGCGGTGGCTGACATATCAATTCACCAGGACCCTAATAACCCGCTTGTCGACTCAGAATTCTACGACACCCGTTGTAGGGATGATTTGTCATTAAATCACATAGTATTGAGTCTTTGACTATCCTTCTAGAGTCTGCTCCGAATCGTTGTTATTGTCATATACATATATGCTCATCTGATTGTAGGGCTCCATGATAACATTCAGGATTCCTTTGTGAATACATCCAACAATGATAACATCATTGGTTCATAACGATTACCTAATGGGAGACGAGGCCTCATACCAAGAACCATTATGCGAGTCCCTTTCTCTGGGTGGGCCGGTAGCATCACCCCCGCCTAGTGAGCAGCAGACAGCGTTAGCAGAACAGACTGTGCTTGAGCGTGGGTTGAGCGTGCTCCGTGAGTTCCAATGGCAGAGACGGTGGGGGTTCAACGGTGAGCCAGACCCTCAGGTGGAAGTGGTTCGTCTAGAGATAGTGGTTCTACTATTCAATCATGGGTAGATATCAACAGATCTTTAGTGAGAATTGTCCTCCAACCATTTCCACAGAGCATCTGGGTGTTGGTGGTGTCTGGTGACTCAGTTACACGATGATACATCACATTCATGGGATGAATTTCAGCACCTGTTTCATGGGGAGATTTACCCCTCCTTCTTACTCTCTCTTCAGATCTAGCAGCTCTTGCAGTTTCAGCCGGGAGTGATGACGGTGACGGAGTATGCAACTAGGTTCACGGGCCATGCACGCTTTTACCCAGACATGGTCCATGAAGGCATCTTCAAAGCGCGGATGTTCAGGTAGGGTCTCTGCAGAGATATTCGTGCATTCATCGTACCCTTGTTCATCGCCACTTACGCCGAGGTGCTAGAGTAGGCACTGGTGATTGAGAGCTTTCAGTCACTTTTTACAGTTGGTGGTGGTAGTAGGCACGACCGAGCTGAGACATCTACCGCAGCTAGAAGGTCCCGGATGACAGAAACATGAAGAAAGTGGCCTTCCCACCACCGGTTTTGGAGATGTGGTCATGAATCATTGTGGTGGCTAAGCGCAGAGCCTCAACCAAGGAGACCCTTCTGTGATTGGACTCCGGGTTGTGTTCATACACCAATGTGGCGCTGGAGGGCACCAGGGAAGCCCAGAGAGCGCTGGTGCTATTCTTTTGATGGGCAAGGTCACTTGGCATGGGACTACCTGAACAGGTATGCTGAGAACGTTGGGAAGGTGGTAGGCACACAACCATGGCAGAGGCAGCGCCATGATCGTAGTATTTACAAGAGAGGTGGGGATAGAAGAGGAGAAAGAGGAGCTGGAAGTGGGGTATTACATTATGAGGTCTTCCCATCACCACCAGGTGGTCCACATTAGGCTCCGGGAGCTGATAGTTGGGACCACGGACAGCCGTGAGCTTTGGATGTCTTCGTTCCAACAGAGCATGAGGTGATAAGAGGTATGCTCTACAGCTCTTATACTTTTTGAAGTATAATTGTTAGACTCTATATGGGAAATGCTTTTCTCCCTACTACCTGTTTGATGTTTTACCAGGGTGACGAGGGGTGTTGGAGTAACCCTTTGAATATAGATTATAAGACGTGGAACTTTTCCATTAGTCAATGGTATCAACTCGTTCGCTTACCGAGCGTGTAAGAGAGTCTTGGTCGTGGGACATCGACTCTGAAACCTTGTGGGACTAGACATCCTTGAGTGTTTCACCATATAGTTATTCTAAAGGTGGGAATCACCGGGCATTGTCCCAGGAACTAATGGTGATTCCTGTCAAAGGTGTGCGCTGTGGGGGTTCGACCAGGGAGGTGAGTAACCCCCAAGGGCCTTCGGGCCAATAGAGACCGTGAGAAGGGATGAAGAGGTTGTCTACCTCCATATTGTAACCCCCCAACATATATATTGGGTTCATGATGCCTCCCACAAGACATAATGGAGGAGATGTGTGTGTGATCTTATGCACGTCATCGACGAGGGCAGACCTCACGTGAACGGATCAAATCCTATGTGTGTGGTGACACAGAACTTTGCATGAGTTTTCCTGGGTATGGGAGAGCTAGGTGTGGGCTTAGTACCCTGTTTTGTTCCATGTTTTTGCATTTTGGGGAGGAAGTATAATGACCCAAATTTAATTAATGAAAAATCCCTCTTGATCCAGTTAAATGTCTCTTTATAAAAAATGTTTTTCTAATATGTCAACTTCTTTGGTTTTATGATAGGAGTTGTGAAAGATACTTTTATTGTCGTTGAACAGTGATCACATGAGTAGTATAAATATAAGTATTTAACGATCCAAATTTTACTCAGACAAAGGAAACGATGGCCTCATCTAGTAGAATTTCCCCATACGAAGCCCATTTGTCGGAGCTCGGAAAATAGGTGGCATCCTTGGGCTTCTCCCTTGACCAAGACCAAGATGAGCTTCATTATGTCAAGCTCGAACGTGACCATCTACGGGAAAAGTGGAAGTTTATAGAGATTACCACTCGAGCGATGTTATCCGAGCCACCCCGAGAGTCTGTCACCATTGCACACCTTACCCATAGGTCTTATGCGGCTATTTTAAGGGGTTATGTAACAAATAAATAGTACTATGTTAATGTACATTATTTGTTTTGTATATAATAATGAATATAATTTCTTGTCATTTTTGATACATTTTAAATAGTTTTTAAAGCACAAATGAAGTTTTTAGTTATTCTTTAATTGAGAAATACATTTTATAAAATTAAGGGATTTTGAATTAAATATTATTTTAATAAAATAATAATATTATTATTAAATTAATTTTTACTAAATATAAATGATCTTATAATTTTATGAATGGAATTAAAATGATATATTGTGGTTTGAAATCCATTTCTGTCAAAACCCGTGAATTTTCGATAACTGTTGGTTTCTATTTTAAAAAAATTAACATATTTAGAATTTTATTAGATAAAATAAATGTCATTTCTGGAATCAGTACGTCGATATTATCCAACGGTGAATTTTTCATAATTTTCTGAGACTGTCAAATTTTTGTGTAAAAATTAAATACCGTTTAAATATATAATGTGTTTTATGACATCATAATGACCCAATGGTGATGTAATAAAATACCATAATCCTTATGTTCGGTCATTATATGTTTTAACATTAAAATAATGTGATTTTTGGTTTGTTTTACTTACTTTTCAAAGCATTAATGGACCCCTCTAGACATATTCAACACTTTGCCTTTTTAATTAATTTACATGGGTGTGTGACTCACCTACACATAATCAACCTTATTATTTTATGAAGTTCAGACTTGGGGCTTATAAAATATTTTTTTTGTCTTTCCTTTTCCAAAAAACATGGGCAAAAACTAGGGTATGTTTTGTGGTTTGGATTAATTTAATGTAAGGGGACCCAAACCTAAATAATAAAGAATTCCCTCACCTTTCCTATATAAACCCACCCATGCTCCCACTTCCTCCTCACTAAAATACATTGGAGTTCATCCAACCTCTGCCCTACTCTCTCTAGAATCCTCCCAAGGTGCCCCAAGCTCCCAAGAAGACTCTCACAAGCCTCTCTCTAGTCTTTGGAAGCACACTTCCAAGTAAGGGTTTCTTTCTTCCTCTCTCTTTATTGTCAATTTTCTTTAAGTTGTATTGCCCTTTTAATTTCAATTATGAATGTTGGGGTATGTTTTCACACCTCCCCCATACAGACCTCTTATTTTTTTAATAATGGGAGACCCCTTTCTCTCTCATTAAATGCCTCCCATGTACACCCGTTACTATGCCGAAATTCCGAAAGGAACTTCTCTCTCTTCTATTACATTCAATCAATACCTTTGTAACATGAATCTAAATTCCATTTCAATTGATGGGACATTTATCTATATGACCTCATTACTGTCCATTACATGTAATTATTATGAGGAACCCCTTTCTATCTCATCATCCTTTTTTATGAATTCTTATGTCACACAGTTACGTTGCCGAAATCACACCGATTTTCTAAGCCAATATCATTGTGTGGTTAATACCATGCCCATTTCTCCATAAAGGGTATTCACTATTATGCACATTTACTTATTGATTGTAATGTTTCGTGTATAAATTCAACATTCCTTTATCATGGAATAGATGAATATATTTTATGAATCAATGTTTTATGATCCATGTGGCACACTTATGCATGAAATGAAATGCTTAAGAAGGGTGCGCCCTTATAGCACTCCAATGCATTGGGTAAAGTATAGTATCATGATACGTCATGTGCAATGAGTGTTGACTCATGCTAATTCAAGTACAATGAGGGTTTACTCGTGCTTCATGTGCAATGAGGGTTTACTCATGCTTTATGTGCAATGAGCCTTGGCTCATGCTAAATCCAAGTTAAGTGTTGTTGCCACATTTCCATGTTATGATTATCATGCTTTATCATTAATTTATGTTCATGTTTCTCTTCTTCTCTATTGACATGCCTATTTCCAAACATTTATTTTACTCCTCATGTTATTCCATGTGTACTCCCTTACTGGGCTTTATAACTCACCCTTTTCTTATGCATGTCCTCAGGTTATCCCATGAAATGCTAAGTACGAGGGAATGTAGTGGTCATGTAAAAGAAGTTTTCAATAATGATGTTTTATTTCATCTTATAAGTTCTAATGTAATGATCCTAAGCCACAAAGACACTAAACGTAACGATCTTCTTTGTTGTATCAGGTGATGTTTTATGAAACAAAGCAGGTTTAAGTTGTAATAAAAAGCAGGGTTGTCATAGTTGGTATCAGAGGATAGGTTTAGTTATTTTTGGGATTAGGAAACCCTAGTAAAGCCTCAGATACCAGAATAAGTATAATAAAAACATCCCTATGTTTTGGTAAATACTAAGTAAGTGGTTTATCAAAAAAATACATCCCTGTCGGGATACAAGCAGAATGAGGCGGCTCTGGCACAGATGTATCCCAGGGGTAAAACCCGAAAACAACGCTTTGAGATAGACTCGAACCGGAACTGGTGCACGATAACGGGCCTTGGTGCACGATAACGGGCCTTGCTGCACGCTTGGTTATGACACTCCCGAGGGATATGTTTTGATAAATTCACAATCATGGTATGAACCATTATTAAGGAAAAAATTCTCCTAAGAATATATGTTAGAAAGTAGATAATGAAAAGCCTAGATTGAATCCTATAGACTCATGAGTTCAAGAAATTAATGTTTATTTATAATTCATCAACATTTGTCTTTTGATTACTCTTTATTTGTCACCCCTAAAATTCCTTTTATTCCATCCAATGGTCGGTTATAGGAGGACTCGGGCTAACAACCGTTGTGAAGATCAGTGTGATGATTGTACTAATGAGATGCCCAATCCAATGGGAGCGGGAATCGCGAACTTTGGCATGATTCTCTCTCATCTAACTCATGTTTTCAATAGAATCACGGGTCAAGAGTAACGTTCAACCCCCCTAAGAAAAAACAAGTCACTATAAAGAGCTTCATGAGACAAATGCCTCATAATTTTAGTGGATCATCCGATCCCATGATCGCTGAACAATGGATCAACTCCATTGAAAAGATATTCTCCATCCTCCAATGTACTGAACAAGAGAAGGTTCTCTTTATGGCTTATAGTATGGAGGGTGAAGCTGATAAATGGTGGACGTTGATCAAAAATAAGAAGCCTGAGGAGGAGATCGAGGCTTTGGAATGGAAGGAAGTCTGGAAGATGTTTTTCGATAAATATTTTCCGTGCACCCTTCGTTTTAAGATGGAAACGGACTTCCATTCCCTCAACAAAAAAGTTTAAGAATCTGTTGGAGCGTACGAGGAAAACTTCACAAGGCTTGAACGATATCCTTTCGGCTTTGTCGTTACCCCCGAATGCAAGGTTGACCACTTCTTTGGTGGGCTTAAGCCTAGCTTGCGGAAATTATTAGCGATCTGTGACTTCGACAGCTATGAGGAAATTGTATGATGTGCCCTCAAGGTTGAAATGGAGATCAGATAATCACAGGGGTATCATGGGGACAAGAAGCATAAGGTGGATTTCAATGCTGGTGGTCTGATAGATAAATCCAACGGCGCTAATATGTTCAAGCACCCCACTTTCCAAAAGTCTGGAAAGAATCACCCTGGAAATTGCCTCAAGGAGACGAGAAAATGCTTCAGTTGTGGAAGAGAAGGGCACCTAGCTATAAACTGTCGGCAAGATGGACTCACAGCTGCGACAGAGGAGAGGAATGCTCCATTCGAACCTCAACGCGTTGTTCAATTCTATAAATGCAAAGAACCGTGTCATTTTCCAAATCAGCGCCCTAATCCAAGGTTTATCTGAGGGAACCAAAAACCTCCAAGACAGCAAGGAAGAGCTTTTTCCATCACTTCTGCCGAAGTGAACCCCGACAATGAAGTGGTGATAGGTAAGCTAGTTATTCATTCAAGAATAGAGAACATACTTTTTGATTCAGGTTATATGCATTCTTTTATATCTCGAAAGTTTAGTAGAACAATACCAGCACCACCACAAATCATGGAAGTAAAGATGTCGGTGATTACGGAAAATGGGGAATCATTGCATCCCATAAAAATAAGTCCTCCCCTGTTATAATCTGTGGATTTAATTTCCCGGAAAACCTTGTCATACTCCCTCTGGTGGAATTTGAGGCAATTCTTGGCATGTATTGGCTTTCCTTATATAGAGCCAACATAAATTTTTGGGAGAGGGAAATCACACTTCATATGGACAATCGGCCCCCGATTCATTACAAGTGTCAGGAAGAAGATGAATCTCCTTTGGATCCATCATCTCAAGCAAGGATATTACTACCCTTTGATCACGTGTATCTGGTTCATATGATTGATTCCAAAGAAGAAACCATCCTTGAATAAATTCCTATTGTGAGGGAATTAGCGGAAGTGTTTCCAGGGGAACCTCTTGGTCTTCCTCCTAGAAGAGATGTTGAGTTCTCAATTGAAATTATACCTGGGCCATTACCAATATCCATGACTCCATATAGAATGGATGTTTTTGAGATTGAAGAGCTTAAAAAATAACTACAGGAGAATCTGGATAAAGGGTTTATATGCCCAAGTGCTTCACCATGGGGTGCACTGGTCCTCTTCATCATGAAGAAGGATGGGTCAATGCAGCTCTGCATCGATTATCGTGAACTTAACAAAATCACAATAATGAACAAGTATCCTCTCCCAAGAATAGATGACTTGTTTGATCACCTGTGTGGAGAAAAATACTTCTCTAAGGTGGATTTTCGGTCATGATATTATCAAGTAAAGGTGAAGAAGAAAGATGTCCCCAAGACTGCTTTTCGTATAAGATACGGGCACTATGAATTCATAGTAATGCCATTCGGACTCGCCAATGCTCCAGAAATATTCATGGACTTGATGAATAGAGTCTTTAGAGATTACCTTGACAAATATTTGGTAGTATTTATTGATGATATTCTAATATACTCCAAAACCAAGGAGGATCATGAGGATCATTTAAAAACTGTAATAGATACATTGCACAAGGAGAAGCTTTATGCAAAGTACAGCAAGTGTGAGTTCTGGTTGAAGGATGTCTCATTCATGGGCCATTTCATCACGAGCAATGGGATATATTTGGAACCCTCCAAAACAGATTCAATTGAGGGATGGATGAGGAAAACATCTGTAACAGATATCCGTAGCTTCTTGGGGTTAGCTGGATATTATCGACGATTTGTGAGAAATTTCTCATGATTGTCCAACCCTCCTACCAAGATAACTCAAAAGGGAGTAATGTTTTCTTGGAGTGATTAATGTGAAGAAAGCTTCAAGGAGTTGAAAATGAGGCTTATCACTACACCCGTGCTCACTTTACCCACAAGTGGGGAGCTTTTTGTGGTATTCAGTGATGCTTAGAAGAAGTTCTTAGGATGTGTGCTGATGCAGAATGATAAATTGATATCCTATGCCTTAAGGTAGTTGAAAATCCATGAGCGAAACTATCCAACACATGATCTGGAGTTGGCGGCGGTGATCTTTGCCATGAAAATCTGGCGGCATTATCTCTATGGAGAGATATGTGAGATATATACTGACCATAAGAGTCTTAAATATATATTTACATAGAAAGAGTTTAATACGCGCCAGAAAATATGGATAGATCTCATCAAGGATTATGACAGTTCAATACATTACTGCCTTGGGAAAGTGAACAAGGTGGCAGATTCCCTAAGTAGAAAGGACCCATCAATTCTATAAATTATGAGAATTAAAAAGCATCCAATCTTTTTAGACTTGATGAAGGTGTATGTGGGAATCATAATGAAGGGAACATCATGAATCCTTTCACAAATGATTGCTCAACCATCTCTTTTGTAAAGGTTAAAGGATGCTCAAAAGGATGATGAGGTAATTCATGAAAAAGTGGAAGCTATCAAAAAGGGGAAATCCTCAGATTTTAATGTTAATGAAGAAGGAATTGTGCAGTTTGGGAAAAGACTATGTGTTCCATCATGTCCGGAGCTGATGAAGGAACTTTTGGATGATGTGCATAGTTCAAATTTCCCTATTCACCCAGGGAGCACAAAGATGTATCGAGATCTCCGAGAACACTTTTGGTGGGATAATATGAAGAAGGATATCGCTGAATATACATCAAAGCGCCTGGTGTGTCAGCACGTGAAGGCAGAGAGGTAGATGTCTAAGGGGATGATGCAACCATTGCCCATACCAGAATGGAATGGGGAGAACATAACCATGGATTCTGTCACCAGATGTCCAAGGACATCCAAAGGAAACAATGCAATCTGGGTTATTATGGATCGTCTTACAAAGACTGCACACTTCATTGCTATTCTAGAGTATTTCTCATTGGATATACTATCACATATATATATTAGGGAAGTGGTATGTTTTCATGGAGTACCACTATCTATTGTGTCCAACCGAGATCCAAGATTCACCTCTATGTTTTGGAAGAGTCTTCAACATGATCTGAATACTGAACTAAACTTCATTAAGGCCTATCATCCTCAAGCTGATGGCCAATTCGAGCTAACGATTCAAAAACTTGAGGATATGTTCAGAGCATGCTAAATGGTCATTAAAGGAGGATGGGATCAACATCTTCCTCTGGTTGAGTTCTCTTATAATAACAGTTTCCACTCGAGCATCCAAATGGCACCATATGAAGCCCTTTATTGGAAATGGTGCAGAACACCGGCATGTTAGGATGAGGTCGGTGAACGTAAGATACTAGGACCAGAAATGGTCGAGGAAATGGTGGAGAATGTGAAACCCATTCAGCAGCATATCAAGTCAGCACAGTGTTGACAGAAAGGTTATACAGATAATCGTCGATGAGACTTTGAGTTTAAAGTTGGAGACATGGTGTTTTTACTCATATCTCCGTGTAAGAAGGTCATGAGGTTTGGAAGGAAAGGGAAGTTAAGTCCAACGTACATCGGCCCCTTCGAGATTCTTGATCGTGTTGGGGTTGTGGCCTATCGACTAGCACTTCCACTTACAATGGCCAAGGACCGGATTGTCTTTCATGTATCCCTCTTAAGGAAGTACATACCGGACCCTTCACATGTACTCTCTTCCGAGGTGGTACAATTGGAAGACGGTCTTTCTTATGAGCAGCAAACCCGTGAAGATCATAGATCATAGAGGAAAAGTTCTAAGAAATAAGACAATGACCCTCGTCATGGTGTTGTAGAGAAACCACAAGATTGAAGAAGAAACTTGGGAGTAGGAGGATATGATGAAGCTGAGTTACCCACATTTTTTTTGGTGTGGGAAAAGCAAAATTTCAAGGGCGAAATTTCTTCCGGGGGGAATATTGTAAAGACCCAAATTTCATTAATGGAAAATCCCTATTGATCTAGTTAAATGTATCTTTATATAAAATGTTTTTATAAGATGTCGAATTCTTTGGTTTTATGATATGAATTATGACCGTTACATTTATAGCCGTTGAACAGTGATCACATGATTAGTATAAATATAAGGCATTAACAAACCCAATTTTACTCAGAAAAAGGAAGCGATGGCCTCATCCAGTAGAATTGCCCTATACGAAGCCCATTTTTCAGAGATCGGAAAAGAGGTGGCATCCATGGGCTTCGCCCTTGACGAAGCCCAAGCTGGGCTTCATTATGTCAAGATCGAACGTTACCGTCTACGGGAAAAGTGGAAATTGATAGAGATTACCACTCGAGCGATGTTATCCGCGCTGACCCAAGAGTCTGTCACCATCACACACCTTACCCTTAGGTCTTATGCGGCTATTTTAATGTGTTATGTAACAAATAAGTAGTACCATGTTCATGTACATTATTTTTTTGTATATAATAATGAATATAATTTCTAGTCATTTTTTGATACATTGTAAATAGTTTTTAATGCACAAATGGTGTTTTTAATTATTATTTAATTAAGAAATCCATTTTATCAAATTAAGGGATTTTTGAATTAAATAATATTTTAATAAAATAATATTATTATTATTAAATTAATTTTTATTAAATATAAATTATCTTATAATTTTATGAATACAATTAAAATGTTATATTATGGTTTGAAAGCCATTTCTATCAAAACCCGTAAATTTTCGATAAATGTTGGTTTTTATTTTAAAAGATAAAATTAATATATTTAGAATTTTTTTAGATAAAATAAATATCATTTCTGGAATCAGGACGTCGAAATTATCCAACGGTGAATTTTTCATAATTTTCTGAGATGGTCAAATTTTTGGGTAAAAATTAAATATCATTTAAATATATAATGTGTTTTATGTCATCATAATGACCCAATGGTGATGTAATAAAATACCATAATCCTTATGTTCGGTCATTTTATGTTTTAACATTAAAATAATGTGATTTTGGGTTTGTTTGACTTACTTTTCAAAGCATTAATGGACCCCTCAAGACATATTCAACACTTTGCCTTTTCAAATTAATTTCCATGGGAGTGTGACTCACCTCCACATAAGAAACCATATTATTTTAAAAGGGTCGGACATGGGGCTTATAAAATATTGTTTTCCTCTTCCCTTTTCCAAAAACCATGGGCAAAAACCATGGGATGGTTTGTGGTATGGATTAATTTAATGTAAGGGGACCCAAACCTAAATAATAAAGAATTCCCTCACCTTTTTCTAAATAAACCCACCCAAGCTCCCACTTCCTCCTCACTAAAATCCTTTGGTGTTCATCCAAACTCTACCCTACTCTCTCTATAATCCTCCCAAAGTGCCCCAAGCTCCCAAGAAGCCTCTCACAAGCCTCTCCCTAGTCTTTGGAAGCCCACTTCCATGTAAGGGTTTTTTTCTTCTTTTCTCTTTTTTGTCAATTTTCATTAAGATGTATTGCCATTTTAATTTCAATTATGAATATTTGGTTATGGTTTCGCACCTCCCCCATACAGCCCTATTATTGTTTTAATAATGGGATACCCCTTTCTCTCTCGTTAAATGCCTCCCATGTACACTCATTACTATGACGAAATTATGAAATGAACTTCTCTCTCTTCTATTACATTCAAGCAATACATTTGTATAATGAATCTAAATTCCATTTCAACTGTTTGGAAATGTATTTATATGTCCTACTTACTGTCCATTACATGTAAATATGATTATTAACCCCATTCTCTCTCATAAACCTTTTTTATGAATTCTTATGTCACGCCGTTACGCTGCCGAAATCGCACCGATTTTCTAAGCCAATGTCATTGTGTAGTGAATACCATTCCCATTTCTCCATAAAGGGTATTCACCTTTATAAACATTTACTTATTGATTGTAAAGTTTCATGTATGAATTACACATTCCTTTATCGTGGAAGAAATGATTATGTTTTATGAATCCATGTTTTATGATCCATGTGGCACACTTTTGCATGAAATGAAATGTTTAAGAAGGGTGCACCCTTATAGCACTCCAATGCATTGGGTAAGTATAGTGTAATGATACGTCATGTGCAATGAGTGTTGACTCATTCTAATTCAAGTGCAACGAGGGTTTACTCGTGCTTCATGTGTAATGAGGGTTTACTCATGATTTATGTGCAATGATCCTTGGCTCATTCTAAATCCATATTAAGTGTTGTTGCCACATTTCCATGTTAGGATTATCATGCTTTATCATTCCTTTATGTTCATGTTTCTATTATTATATATTGACATGCCTATTTCCTAACATGTATTGTACTCCTCATGTTATTCCATGTGTACTCCCTTACTGGGCTTTATAGCTCACCCTTTTCTTATGCATGTCCTCAGGTTGTCCCATGAAATGCTATGTACGAGGGAATGTAGTTGTCATGTAAAGGAAGTTTTCAATAAATATGTAGTATTTCTTGTTTTATGTTTTTATGTAATGATCCTAAGCCCCAAATACACTAATCTTCTCAATCTATTTTGTTTTATCAAGTGAAGTTTTATGTAATAAAGCATGTTTAAGTTGTAATAAAAAGCAGGGTTGTCATAGGAAATTCTTAAAGGAGGGAATGATGTAAGAACCCAGTTTTTTCTATAAAATACTTTGGAAAATTCTTGATGTTATTCCAAAGCAGTTCCTTCAGACGGCGTGCGATTCTGTGCCTCGGTATGGACGGTATAAATTTTTTTCATTGAGTTTACAATAGAAACGCCAAATAAATAGGATTTATCCTAAACAGTAGCATGTATTGGAAAACCGAGTGCTTTTTTGAGTCTGTAGTGTGTCGTTTACCCTAGGAGAGGTGTTAGTTTTGTGGGCGCGACCCTTTAGTGGAAAATACCACCCGGGGAGTTTTCATAATTTGGCGACCTCGGGCGTTATGTTTTATAATATTTGAACTGTAGACTAGATTAAAACTCTAAGACTTCCATTCTTCTCATTGATTGGAGTTTACCATAGGAGAGGCTTAATCTTGACCCCGCTGAGTGTTCAGGAATGGGCCTACTGGAGGTGGATTAAAGTTAATTAATTTAAAATTGACTTAATTCTCTACTTCTGTTATAATCCCTCTCATCCCTACCATTTTCATCCTCTAGTAGTACTCAATGAAGTAGACCCTCTCAACACCAAGCTCTCCATCTTCTCCTCCTCTCCAAGATATTGTGCCAAGCGGATAGTTGCGAAGTGACGTGCTATGCCCCCGAGGTGGATCATGCATTTATTTTTTTCCAATTACCGCATCTACATAGATCATTAATTACAATATTAAATCTATGATAAATTATCGAGCGAATACCATATGCGAGTAGTGCTTGTTCTAATCTTTCCAACGCATGTTATGTGTTGAATATCCAAGTCTTGAGGCGATTGCAGAGATCCGATGATGTTTTGGGATGATATTGGTGTTTTTTTGGCGGTCCAAGCCGGTCTGGCGGCTCTTCGGGTAGTTCCAGTGATCAGTGGCACTGGCGCGGGGGCTCCCAGGTGGTGGTGGTCTTCGCCCAGGTGAGGCGGTGTTGACCGGGCGAGGTGGCATCAGTCGGGTAGGGCGGCGAGCGGCTGGGTGACAGTGAGGAGGGGGGGGGGGGAGCATGGCACGACGAAGCGGCCAGACCAACTTTTTTCGGTAGGCACGCGCGGGAGACTGGGGTCTTCGAACCCCGACACGAATATTGGGAACCACAATACATGGGTCTCGTGGAAGTAAATCCATACCATCTTAATCCGGCACAAGTGAGGCAGGAGTCCCTGCGCGGTGAATTGGAAACCGGTTCTGGTATATGGTGGGCCGGCTGAACCGGCCCGGCCCATCCATTTGTTCCATTAAAAATTAAAATGGCCATAAAACTGAGTCCAGGTGTTGGTTTTTCATGCCGTCTATGGAGACGTATTACTGGAATCAGTACAAACATTTTGAGATTTTTTCGGGGTTTTTGATTTTGGTGATGGGGGCCTCGGTGGCGCGACACGCCCGTTAAGTGGATTGGTGTTATTCAGGGGGTTCTTGTTTTGGGTGGTGCGAACACATCCAAAGTCAGTTTTGATCACCTTCAGCAGCATTGGGACACTGGCGTTGAGGCAGAGTTTTTCAGGATTGTTTTATGCTTTGAAACCGAAGTTGAGACCTAGGCCCCACGTCCCGTCTTTTAAGATGTACCAGGTGTTTAGAAACTTTTTCATCAGACGTATGTTCGGGGTGTGCGAGTAGTCGATTCTGGGTTTTTTTACAAGGGCATTTCAATGGCACAATCTATCCTCTATAATTTTGCATAGTGGAGCCAGCCCCACGGGGGTCATTTTGGTCGTTTGCGGTGATTTCTATCCTCTTCATCGTGTGTCCTTTTCGGAAAAGTTAATATTCAATCTTGGGTGCTTCTTCGAGAAGGTCGCAAAGCTGAGATCTGCTGGGAGGACATCAGGACTGTTATACGGGTCCCACGTCACACCGATCGTGTGTGGTATGACGTAATGCATCCTTTTCTCCAGATATCTATTCCACACGTGTATGCAGTCAATTTGACGTGTATTTTCAAGGGGATCACAATGGTCTGATGCACCTGAATATTTCCGGGACTGAGGCTCAGGACCACTGGACACCGTTCGGGCATAAAGTGGTGTTGGACAACTTTCCCACTGGATATCCATTTGAGGCAAGTAGATAGTCTATCTCACGTGTTTTTCTTCAAGGATTACAGCAGAAAAAACCGTTCGGATGTGCAGAGCCTCATTCGAGATATAATTAATTGTGGAGGCATGAACGTTGTACGGGTATAGGTTCATCCCGTGATGTTTCCTGAGAAACCATGGTGTGAGATTGTGAGTACTCCTGTGAGAGTGAAGTAAATGTTTGAAGATGTTTGGTTGGTCGTGATAGGTACATGGTAGAAGAAAGTTGGAGAACATACATTTTCGTTCTTTTTGCATTGATGTTAGACATCATGTGCACGATATCTTTTTGGATAGAAATGTGGAATACTCTGGGAGTATACGGGTTTTCATGGAGGTTACTGTTGTATTTTGTATAGTAGAATGTTTGTGTAGGTGGTTTGGAGATAAGATAGGGCCACATTTCGTGAGGGACCCATGTGCCTACCATTTTGACATTACGTACCTTTGACCTGTCACGATGCAAAAAGTCCTTATGTTAATGATGATTTAGACCAACAGGTTGGTGTGGTTTCCCTTGTTCTATTATCGACGGTTTAATCAGCAAAGATGTTTTGTTTCCCCTATTCCTTTATCCATGTGGGCTATTAGTATCACGTCCCATCGTGTTCCCTGGTAGGGTTATTATGGGTTTGGTTTGACAAATACATTACGCGGGAACCGATCCTCTACCAAGGACGTTGTTTCTAGTAGGATGTAAAGCCCAATGAGACCTGGGTGCAGACTCCCTAGGTGAGTATCGAGATCATATGTTCCTTCCATGATCTACTGTGACATGTTTTCCTAGGTAGAGTTCCAGGTATCGGTGTGACCCACACTACACAAGAACTGAACCTCTACTAGGTTAGTTGTTTTGGAGCAGTTTGTTGCGTGATACCATCTCCATGTCCTACTAGCCAGTGTTGTACCATCCGGTAGGGATGGCCAGATCAGTTCTGGGTTTACCCTCTAATAGGGCTAGGCAGTGTGTTTCCCATCGACTACTTAGATATTACCCTCCAGAGGGGTTGTGTAATGGGTTCCCCAATGACCTCTTAGGTTTACCGTCTAGTAGGGCTGGGCAGTGGGTTCCCTGATGACCTCTTAAGGTTCACCCTTCAGTGGGGTGGGGCAGTGGGTTACCCGATAACCTATTCTGGTTTACCCTCCAATGGGGCTGGGCAGTGGGATACCCGACGACCTCTTAGGGTTTACCCTTTAGTGGGGCTGGGAGGTGGGTAACCTGATGACCACTTAGGGTTTACCCTTTAGTTGGGCTAGACAGTGGGTTAGCCAATGACCTCATAGGGTTTACCCTCTACTTGAGCAAGGCATTGGGTTAACTAGTGACTTCTCTTAGACTCAGTCCTTTCTACTATTGTAGTCTATGGTATTTCCCTTTCACTATTGGAGCGGGACCCTTGGTTGTATAGGTCAGTGATGTGAAAAATTTGATTTTGAGAAGAACTCTCAATTGTGCGACAGTGACGAGGGGTGGTTTGACTTTCCCTGGAAATCTCATGAACGTGTGGCGCTTTCCCCACCAAGATGCATCCTTGTGACGTGACATAAAACCGTGAGGGAAAGTTAGTACATCCCAAAGAAGATAGTGTCACGATGCAGAGATTTGAGCCCCTTGAATTGTAGTTCGTGGAAGATGTGCAGGATACTGGGAATCGATGGTGTTTACTTCTGGGACTATTCGTAGCTCACTTTCTTGGGCTAGGCTATGCGATGGAGATCCCCTTACGACCTTGTTCCGATTTCATGACTGAGCATATGGATATGTATATACCTTTTTCCAGCACCCCTGTAACACCCCAAGATTTTATGAAAAATATAATTTTAATTTCATTAATCTATTGTGTTGTATGCTACACCGTGATTACCTTCCACTATACGCATTACCGTATTAGCTTGTAATATACGCAACACTATTCTTGGATCGTGTTACACACAATTTTGATAATAGTTATTCTACGCAACATTGAGTATATATATATATATTAATTCAATGTATAAATAAAATATGGTTGGATTCTATTATACGAAACAACGAAGGATTCTTTCACAACACGCAACCCTGACTTGGCTTGCATTAAACACAATCGCGACCTTCCTCGATAGCATGTGTTGTACGCAATACCAGGTGTTACTAAACAATGATATATTATTATAATATTATTATTATCTAGCCGTTATGAATAGTATTAACTAAATTTTTAATTTTATAACATTATTATTCATCTTACCCATTTTCTAGAACATGTTATAAGAACAAAATAAATTTTTCAGGTAAAATATGTATTTTTCAAAAAATACAGTTTTGCCGCATTTTGATGGTGCACCAACTTTAAATCTAGTTTTTGAAATTTTTATAAGTTCCATTTGAAAAAATAAAATTATTCTTTGGAATCAAGAAATAAAAATTTACATTGGATAAAATTTTCATTTTATTCTGATGACTTTAATATTTTAATGAATAGTAAAACACGCTATATTTTAATTAAAAACAACTTTTTTCATCGTAATATCTTATGTGTCTAAATTATAATATTGAATTTTATTAAAGTATAAATAGATTATATTTTTACCATTTAATATAATTTATGTCATTAACATTGATTTTACCTTGAATTCATTGGTTAAATCAATTCAATCTTTTGCAATGTTTTAAAGAAAAACCCGTTTTCTTTCGACAACGGGATTAATTTTAATTTAATTTTTGATACTTTTGTGTATTGATTTTGGAAAAATGGATTCCATATTGAGAATTAGTGGGTCCAAATTATGTTAATAAGATACTTTTTATTTTTGGGAATTGTTAATAGTAACTACGGTAAATTTTATTTACTATAGTTAAATGTAAATCGGGTAATTAAGGGTAAATATAAGATTATAAAATTACCCTAGCACTTGCAAAAATCCTATTGGATGACTAAAGGTCGACCCATATCACCTAGTGGTCGGATTATATTCATTTAATGGACTTTTTTCCATGAAAATAATTTAATTATTATTAAAACCAAAGAAAGTGACAACATGTCACTCTCTTAAATACTATAAGTTTAATAATTTTAAGTTAGTGATAAACTTAATGAAACTTAAAAAATTAATATTATATAGAAATATAACAAAATTATCCACATCATGAGAATTTATTTAAAATTTTTTGGGCTTAAATAATTATCATTAATTGTGACACAATAGTGATTCAGAAATTATTTATCTAGTGAAAAATCAAGAATATAGTTTTTATTAAACTAATAGTGACCAAAAAAGCAAAAAACCCTGACCAAAACATATTGTTAATGTAAATTTAAACTATAATCATCCAATGTTCGAATATGTGACAATTTGGAGTCTTATACAATAAATTATGACACTTATATTACATTATTTTAAATGATGACAAAGTTTCCACCTTCATAATTTAATAAATATAACAATTTAACAATTGTTATTTTAAGATGCTAAATTCGAGTAAAAGTATTATTGTGAAAGCTAATAGATTTATATTCATCATAGGATTTTATTTTTAATTTTTAGGCAACATATAAGTATATTAAATAATTATACAAAAATGTTGTAGTAATTATTGTATGAAGAGATACACCAAATAAATGGTTTTAAAAATATTAAAATAAATATTATATGAACTATTTAATGTTCTCCACTACTTTTCTAGATACATATGACCTTTTATGAATATATTAAAGCTTTTAGTTCTAAAATATCTTTTATATAGTTTTATTTAAATTCAAATAAATCAATAGTGTCAAAATTGGTACTATTGTTATTTTATAAAAATAACATATTATAAAATTTTTCAAAAATCACAAAAATATTTAAAAATTATAAATTTAAATTTATATGGTCTATAATGTTATAAATTAAACAATTATGGAAAATTCACAACAAATAAGTAATTATATGTTATAATTTAATATTTAGATTTTTATTATCACAAATAAACCTAAATAGATTAAATCAGGATAAATCAAAATGATACGGATTAAAATAAGATCCAAACGTGTCTAAATTTTATTGTTTGATGGGATTAAAACCCTATCTCATCTATAATTCGAATATGAGTCATTTCTGGAGGTTTTTAAGTAGGATTATATTTATTATAAATTAATATTTTTAAGAATTCCAAATGTGCCCCTCTCCTCCCTTATAAAAGGGAACCTCCTCCCTCTTTTCCACACCCCACATTGAGCATTCACACTCAGCAAAAACCTGAAATATTCTCTTCTCCACGTCCCTATAAACATCCTAGAGGTCCTGTAATTTTTCAATGACCAATTTTAGTGCCCTAAGAGGAGGTCTCAAAGAGGCGCTTCAAAGAAGAGGTAATTTTCATTACCGATTCGTTCACCTTTATTTCTTCTTCCACTGATTCTTCTTAGGTTTTTTTATTATGAAGTCATAACATCAGTATCACTAATATACTTATATGTTATTATAAGTATGAAACAACCCTATTTCACCATCTATCCATCCTACGGAAAACGAAATCACCGTGCGTGCGTACGTACAGAATACCGTCTCCATGCCGTGGTGTAATCTATTTTCAACCACCACCTTAATTGGATGGGTATAATGGTGTAAATAATAAATATATATGATTATTGTAAAGTGATAATGATTATTTAATAGTATACATACACTCCAATAAAATTCCACGATCATGGGAACGATATCATCGCTCGTGCGTACGTATGGAATACCGTCTCCATGACGCGATGAGATTCATTCTCAATGATTAACCATTAATAAATGATTATAAAGCATATATAATAAGTAATACTGAAATATAAGACATAATAATGATACTTGATTTATTTATATATATATATATATATGTATGTCATCCAATTAATTCCATTCAATTCAATGAGGAAACGAAAACAACGTTCATGCATACGTACGACCTACCGTCTCCATGAATGGTGTTTTTATTTCCATTTATCGATCTATTGCATATATGTATATTCTGAATATATATTATATATAATTCATTTTTCACATTCTGGATGTAAGTAATCATGATCTAAGTAATCATATCAATAATTACAAGTCAAAACAGGGACGACAAATGAAACTATTTTACCCAAAAAGCTCTTTAACATGGAATTTACAAAAGAACGGGTCATAATTGAACCATATATGATATCATAACAATTAATATGATTCTGTAATAAGTCAATAACATTATTTAAATCATTATACGTACGAGGCATATCAGACCTAAGGTAAGGGATAATTGTGCAAATCTCATTTTTACCCGAGATTGCTTATTCGTAAGTGTTTACTGGGGTTATTACAATCGTCCATGTACATGTTTTATAAAACTTTATTCATGTATGTTTAAAGTCCTTTTTACCCATTTGACTATTACCCCATGGTATGGAAGGAATCTTAATTTTATTTACCCTACAAGGTACTTTTTGACTTTTCCGACAATAGTACGAGAAGAATGTTTTTTAACGTATACGGCATGAAAGGATTTTTTACAGTTTTATAAAGCTTTATTTTCATGAAGCTTCCTCCAAAATATTTCATGACTATTTTCTACAAAATCAATTTCTTTAAAATTTCATGACATTTTGTGAAACGAAATTGATTTTGAATAAGAAAGGATATTTTCCTCAAGAGTTCATTTCAAGTGTTTCATCAAACCCATTTTTTCCATATAATATGACATTATTTCATATGTGTATGTTTCAAGTATCATGTCTCTATGATTTACATGGTTTCAAATTTCTTATTATGAAATGATATCCATTTATTTCATATGGATTATGTGATGACGGAATGATGTTTATGAAATCCATTTTATTCTTTGGGTTATGATGAATGTTTTAAGTTTATTTTGTGGCACAAGTAAGAATGATTTCAATATAAGATGGGTGGGACCTATATCTCCCTCCAATGAATTGGGTAAAGATTTATATCTCATTAGATAGACATGGCTGGAATGACAGGTTAAACCGGTTCAGTAAAACAGGACTAAAACGAGGAGTGAACTCGATTCATAAAGGGACTTTTTCCACTAAGATGGTCTTGGCAGCAATGCCTTGGCTACTATGGAAATAATTACATGTGATTAATGGATTCCACAATTACATGTTTTATTCCCCTGCTATTTTGTCATTCTTAATGTTTCTTTATGATCTATGCCTTACGTACTTCCATGTTTTATGTCATTTCTCATGTTTTTGATGTTTAAACATTATGTTCGTTTATTTAAGTTCAAATGTATATGGTATGTTTTATTTTATCTATGCATACACTTACTGAGAATTTGAGCTCACCATTTGTATGTTTTCTTTTCCCTAGGATATAAATAAAGGTTTTAGTTAAGAAAAAAAAGGGAAAGATCTTTATGGGATATATTGAAGATCTTTCACCACAATTAGAAGATTACGTTCCATGTTTCCAAAGACACTAAACTATTACGGTCCTTATGTTTCTTTTTTTGTTATGTATTAAGTTTTCCGCAAAATTAATGTAATGTTCATGTACGTCAAGCTTCAGGTCTCTACTATTGGTATCAGAGGAAAGGTTTAGTCAACCTTTGGAATCTAGGATGTGAAAACTTTAGTGAGATCCCTAGAGATATTTCTAATGTATGTCTTGGGATGTCCCTATGGTTAAGTATAAGCATAGGTTATAGTACTAGAAATACGGTAACCCAAGATGTTAGATATTGAATGTACTCCCCCTTTATTATAATGTTTTCCCTAGTGTGATTTTTTCCTCTCACACTATTCTTTTTGGGTTTTAGACGATGGATGGAACCCGAAGGAACCGTGTTGATAAATGTAATGGACAATGCAATGATTGTCCTCCTGAACAAATAAATGTTATGGGAGATGGAGTGCAAAATCTTATTGCTATACTTACACAAGCTATGAATCATTCTGGACTTCCAAATGAGCAAAGAAGGGAACAATATTCTATTGAGTCCTTCATGAGGCAACATCCACCTTCTTTAAGTGTGTCTTCTGATCCACTTGTTGCTGAACAATTGATCATTACCACTGAAAATATATTATCAGTTCTTCAATGTTCTGAACATGATAAAGTCATCTTAGCAGTATATCGTTTGGAAGGTGAAGCCGATCAATGGTGGAATCTTAACAAGAATATGAGGCCAAGAGATGAAATTGAGTCCATGGAATGGGATGAGTTCAAGAACTTATTTTTCAATAAGTACTTCCCTCGTATTCTTCGAACAAAGATGGAGAAGGAGTTTCTCGAACTAAAGAAAAAGGATGATGAATCTGTTGGTATATACGAAGCGAATTTTACAAGGCTTGCAAGGTATGCTTCTGGATTTATCATCCAACCTGAAAATAAAGTTGATCGATTCTTCAGTGTCTTAAAACCTAATCATAGAAGGTCATTAACTATAAGAGACTTAAGTAGGTATGAAGTAATTGTGCGTTGTTCTATCAAGGTAGAAATGGAATTTGATGTTACTTATCCATCTCATAGTTTTGACAAGAAACGAAAGATGGAGTTCAAGGAGAAATCTCGGAATAATGGTGATAAAAAGATGAATGTTTCCTTATGATCAAAGTGTGGAAAGAAGCATGTTGGAGATTGTATTAAAGGGACTAGAAAATGTTTTAAGTGTGGAATAGAAGGTCATCGAGCAGCTGAGTGTCGAAGTAATGGAAAAGGGTTTCTAATGATGTGAATAATGAAAAGACTGCAGAGAATGCACCACCAACACATCAGTGCTTTAAGTGCAAGGAAATGGGGCATTATGCTAATAAATGCCCTAATCCAAGGGTTAGTGATGATCGACAAGAGAAACCACTTAAGGCAAAGGACAAATGGAATTCGCATGCGATCACTATTGGCGATGTTTAATATGAAAACGATGTGGTGGAATGATTAAGTGTTTATGTAATGGGATTCCAAAATAATGTTGTATATAGTATCGTGAAATATTGGAAAAGTATTTGTCTATGATATTTTTCAATAATTTTATGGTACTGGTAACCATGGAAAGGGATTGAGATATTTTTGGAAAAAAGATGATATGCACATAATGAAGTGAAAATGAGAAAATGAAATATTTGATAGTATTCATGAACTCATGATTGATATAAGGACTATGTGATATCATGGTTTGAGTATATAGAATTTTGAGGATTTTGGTATGTGGAAAGTGTTAACTTTTAACTACATTCATGTTTTCACTATGGTTCAATGGGTATTCATTTTTCAAGGGAATACATGATTAAGGCCTTCGAATGTTTCTAATGTGACCAACAAGACATATCTTATGATATATGGGGATAAACGATGGTATTAAACCTCTGGTAATCATTTTCACTATATTATGAGAGTCGACTGCAGTATTATGTATAAGACTAAAGATTGGAATGGATTATGTTGGACATAAGTTAGTATTGTTTAAGGATATACGTTTTTTCGATATTTTAAATGGGATATTATAGTAATATAGTTTTAGAAAATGGACAACCTGCAGGACGGCCGACAGCCCATCGCGTCGGACAAGGCTCTAGGAATCGAACCCACAACCGAAGTGTGACTGGCCTTTATCACCTACCACTGACCTTTAAGAAGTCCTTGGTTAGTAGAAACTAGTTTTATTTTATAAAGCGGTATGATATATGAAGTATAAGTTCATTTTTGGAACCATATACCATTAATCTAACCATAATATGGACTTATAACTTTTGCTAACCTTTTGTTTGAAAGTGATGGAATGACCCATCATTATATCACATGATCTGCTAACACATCACGAATAACAAATTCAAATTCATTTCTTTAAGGGATGAAGTGGAAATTGTCCAATTCACGAACAATAGTGAGATTGTACCAAAATCATACAAGTATTTCGTTTAATTCATCAAATTTAGGGAAATGATCTTGAAAAGCAAAAATGTTGTCCTAGTGCCCTTATATCCGATTAATCAGATGGTACCTTAGATCATCAGAAATCAATAGCTTTGTGATTGTTGGATTTTTCATAGCCATGTTCTCTACCACCCTCCATCAGAACTTAATGGTTAGATTTTTCTTCCATATCTATATTTTCACCTATGTTCTCCTACGTGGAAACCCCGTGATGAGTTAATTTGGGTAACCATTTAATTTCATACTTTAGATTTTAAAAGCCATGTTTTGGTATTCCTTTTTACGATGTGGGTTTCTATTAAACAAACATTCGTGTAGTAAACCATTTATAACCCCGACGAATTTCGAGGGAGAAATTCATTTTAAGGGAGGTAGAATGTAACACACCGAGATTTTATGAAAAAGATAATTCTAATTTCATTAATATCTTGTGTTGTATGCTACACCAAGATTACCTTTCACTATACGAAATACTGTATTAGCTAGCAATATACGCAACACTATTCTTGGATCGTGTTACACACAATTTTGATAATAGTTATTCTACGCAACATTGAGTATATATATATATATTCAATGTATAAATGAAATATGGTTGGATTCTGTTATTCGAAACAACGAAGGATTCTTTCACAACACACAACCCTGACTTGGCTTGCATTACACGCAATCACGACCTTCCTCAATAGCGTGTGTTGTATGCAATACCGGGTGTTACTAAACAACGATATATTATTATAATATTATTATGAACTATCCTGTATGAATATTATTAACTAAATTTTGAATTTTATAACATTATTATTCATCTTACACATTTTCTATAACATGTTATAAGAACAAAATAAATTTTTTCGGGTGAAATTAATATTTTTCAAAAAATACAATTTTGCCGCCATTTGATGGAGCACCCACATTAAATATAGTTTTTGAAATGTTTATAAGTTCAATTTGAAAAAATAAAATTATTCTTTGGAATCAAGATATAAAAATTTACTTTGGATAAATTTTCTATTTTATTCTGATGAATTTCATATTTTAATGAATAGTAAAAACACGCTATATTTTAATAAAAAAAACTTTTTTCATCGTAATATATCATGTGGTTAAATTTTAATATTGAATGGTTTTAAAGTATAAATAGAATATATTTTTACCATTTAATATAATTTATGTCATTAGCATTTATTTTACCTTTAATTAATAGGTTAAATCAATTCAATCTTTTGCAATGTTTTAACGAAAAACCTGTTTTCTTTCGACAACAGGATTAATTTTAATTTAATTTCTGCCGCTATTTTGTATTGAATTTGGATAAATGGATACCATATTTGGAATCATTGGGTCCAAATTATGTTAATAAGCTAATTTTTATTTTTGGGCATTGTGAATAGTAACTACGGTAAATTTTATTTACTATAGTAAAAGGTAACTCGGGTAATTAAGGGTAAATATAAGATTATAAAATTACCCTAACACTTGGAAAAATCCTGTTGGATGACTAAAGGTCGACCCATATAACCTAACGGTCGGATTAGATTCATTTAATGTACTTTTTTCCATGAAAATAATTTAATTATTATTAAAACCAAAGAAAGTGACAACATGTCACTCTCTTAAATAATATAAGTATAATAATTTTATGTTAGTGATAAAATTCATGAAACTTAAAAAATTAATAGTCTATAGAAATCTAACAAAATTATCGACATCATGAGAATTTATTTAAAATTTTTTGGGATTAAATAATTATCATTAATTGAGACACAATAGTGATGCAGAAATTATTTATCTAGTGAAAAATCAAGAATATAGTTTTTATTAAACTATTAATAACCATAAAAGGCACAAAACCCTGACCAAAACTTATTGGTCATGTAAATTTAAACTATTATCATACAATGGCCTAATATTTGACCATTTGGAGTCTTATACAATCAATTATGACACATATAATATTTTATTTTAAATGATGCCAAAGTTGTCACCTTCATAATTTAATAAATATAACAATTTAAATATTGTGATTTTATGATGATAAATTCGAGTAAAAGTATTATTGTGAACGTTACTAGATCTATATTCATCATATAATTTTATTTTTAATTTTTATGGAACATATAAGTATATTAAATAATTATACAAAAATGTTGTAGTAATTATTATATTAAGAGATAAACCAAATAAATGGTTTTAAAAATATTAAAATAATTATTATATGAAATATTTAATGTTCTCCACTAATTTTCTAGATACAAATGACCTTTTAAGAATCTATTAAAGCTTTTAGTTCGAACATATCTTCTGTATATATTTTATTTAAAATCAAATAAATGAATATTTTCAAAATTGACACTATTGTTATTTTAAAAAAAATAACATATTATAAAATTTTTCAAAAATCACAAAAATTTTAAAAAATTATAAATTCAAATTTATATGGTCTATAATGTTATAAAGTAAAAAATTTTGGAAATTGACAACAAATAAGTAATTATTTATTATAATGTAAAATTTAGAATTTTATTACCACAAATAAATCTAAATAGATTAAATAAGGATAAATCAAAATGATAAGGTTTCAAATAAGATCCAAACATGTCTAAACATGATTGGTTGATTCGATTACTACCCTATCTCATATAATATTCAAATATTAGTCATTTTTTGAGGTTTTTAAGTAGGTTTAGATTTATTACAAATTAATATTTTTAAGAATTCCAAAGGTGCCCCTCTCCTCCCTTATAAAAGGGCACCTCCTCCCTCTCTTCCACACAACACTTTGAGCCTTCATGATCGTCCAACCCCTGGAAAATTCTCTTTTCCACTTCCCTAGAAACATCCTAGAGGTCCAGGTCTTTTTCAATTCCAATTTTAGTGCCCTAAGAGGAGGTCTCAAAGAGGCGCTTCAAATAAGAGGTAATTTCCGTTACCGATTCTTTCACCTTTATTTCTTCTTCCACTTATTCTTATTAGGTTGTTTAATTATGAATTAATAACATCAGAATCATTCATATACTGATATGTTATTTTAAGTATGAAACAACCCTATTTCACCATCTATCCATCCTACGGAAAACGAAATCACCGCGCATGCGTACGTACGGAATACCGTCTCCACGACGTGGTGTAATCTATTTTCCACCACCACCATACTTGGATGGATATAATGGTGTAAATAATAACTATATATGATTATTTGAAATTGATAATGATTCTGTAATAGTATATATACACTCCAATAAAATTCCACGATCATGGGAACGATATCATCGCTCGTGCGTACGTACGGAATACCATATCCACGATGCGATGAGATTCATTCTCAATGATTAACCATTAATAAATGATTATAATGTTTATATAATAAGTAATAATGAAATATATTACATAATAATGATACTGGATTTATGTATATATATATATGTATGTCATCCAATTAATTCCATTCAATTCAATGAGGAAAAGAAAACAGCGTTCATGTGTACGTAGGGCCTACCGTCTCCATGAACAATGTTTTTCTTTCCATTTATCGATATATTACATATATGTATATTCTGAATATATATTATATATAAATCATGTTTCAAATTATGGATGTAAGTAATCAGGATCTATGTAATCATATGAATAATTATATGTCAAAACACGGACGACAAATGAAACGATTTTACCGAAAACGCTCATTAACATGGAATTTACAAAAGAACGGGTCATAAGTGAACCATATATGATATCATAAAAATTAATATGATTCTTTAATAAGTCAATATAATTATTTAAATCATTATACAGGAGGTTCGTATACGTACGAAGCATATCGAACCTAAGGTAAGGGATAATTGTGCAAATCTCATTTTTATCTAAGATTGCTTATTCGTAAGTATTTACTGGGGTTATTGAAATCGTCCATGTACATGTTTTATAAAAGTGTATTCATATATGTTTAAATTCCTTTTACCAATTTTACTTTTACCCCATGGTATGGAAGGAATCATTCTTTTATTTACCCTATAAGGTACTTTTTGACTTTTCTGACAAAATTACAAGAACAATGTTTTTTTAACATATACGGCATGAAAGGATTTTTTACGGTTTTATAAAGATTTATTTTCATGGAGCTTCCTCCAAAATATTTCATGACTATTTCCTACAAAATCTATTTCTTTAAAATTTCATGACGTTTTGTGAAATTAAATTGATTTTGAAGAAGAAAGGATATTTTCCTCAAGAGTTCATTTCAAGTGTTCCATCAAAACCATTTTTTCCATATAAGATGACATTATTTCATATGTGAATATTTCAAGTATCATGTCTCTATGATTTACATGGATTCACTTTTCATATTATGAAATGATATCCATTTATTTCATATGGATTATGTGATGATGGAATGATGTTTATGAAACCCATTTTATTCATTGAGTTATGATGATTGTTTTATGTTTATTTTGTGGAACAAGTAGAATGATTTCACTATGAGATGGTTGGGACATATATCTCCCTCCAATACATTGGGTAAAGATTTATATCTCATGAGATACACATGGATGGAACGGCAGGTTAAACCAGTTCCGTAAAACATGACTGGAACGAGGACTGAACTCGATTCAGAAAGGGACTTTGTCCACTAAGATGGTATTGGCAGCAATGCCTTGGCTACAATGGAAATCATTACATGTGCTTAATGGATGCAACAATTACATGTTTTATTCCTATTCTATTTTGTCATTCTTAATGTTTCTTTATGATCTATGACTTAAGTACTTCCATGTTTTATGTCATTTCTCAAGTTTTTTATGTTTAAACATTATGTTCATGTTTTTAAGTTCAAATGTATATGGTATGTTTTATTTTATCCATGCATACCCTTAATGAGCATTTGAGATCACCCTTTTTATGTTTTCTTTTCCACGGGATATAAAGAAAGGTTTTAGGTATGAAAAAATTGGAATGATCTTTATAGGAGATGTTGAAGATCTTTCACCACGATTAGAAGATTACGTTCCCAGTTTCCAAAGACACTAATCTATTATGGTCCTTGTGTGTCTGTTTTTGTTATGTATTAAGTTTTCCAAAAAATTAATGTAATGTTCATGTACATCAAGCTTTGGGTCCCTACTACCCCATTCTTCTGTTTTTGTTAATCTACTTCCAGTAGAGGTGAAGACGCAAGTGGTGTGCCACATGATTTACATGTTTAGCTTATCATGGTTGGACGAGTCTACTCTAATGCTATAAGTAGCGAAGGCTTGACGAGAATTTCCACTTCTCGCTGTTTCTATATCCTTGTGTTAGGACGAGTCTACTTACTTCCTCTTGTTGGGTCAATCAATACTCTTTACTACACTCACTATTGTACTCCTTTACTACTCCATGGTTGATCCACTACTCACCCTTCGGTAACTCCTTTGATTCTCCCTCGAGCCCTCGGGGTATCCTACCATGTACTTTCATACTCACCCCTGCTTGGGATTTTCCCGCACATGGTGTGCCCTTGCAGATGACATACAGGTTGCTCCTGACTACAGAGGATCTTAGGAGTTCATGAGCTTGGACCACGTGTGGTGGTCATAGATGGGTTTCAGGTGTGGGACTCTCCCAGCTATTTTACTTTTTTTTTCCTGTTTCCAGGTTGTGGCACTTTTCTGGTTCGGCGGATGTTTTGCCCTTTTCTTTTCAGTTTACCTTCAGTAATATCATTGTACTCTATAGATGGAAATGCGCCATGTTGGTTTGTTTATTGTAGTCGGTACATTAATTTTTATTTCACTCTACACATATGCATTGAGTGGTTTGCGTGTGTGTGTACATGTACTTATACAAAGGCCTCCCTAAATTGTTGAGCTTTCAATGATTGTCGCATGCCTCTGGCCTATGTAGGCAAGCTTGGGGTAGTTGCAGCTCGATCACGTGTAGGGTCGGGTCGCGAATTAAAATATATTTGGATATGTTTCCTAAACAACAAGGTGGAACTGAATGATCATATAATCTATTAAGACTCATGTATTAAATAATTTCTACTAGGATAGTTACAATATTTCATACTGCTAGATTTATTTATGAAGCCTTCCTATATATTTAATTTTATTATTGTAAACTAATGTCATATGAGTTATGTATTATTCCTTAATATTTTTTATAAAAAATGGTTATATAGTGTAGATGTGTTGATCCATTTACAAATTGAATGGGAAAACAACATTATAGTATTTATTGGATTTTAGTTTATTTGAATGTTTTATGGTATGCCTATTTTTCTAGATTTGGTGTTTCCTTTTCTACTACCATTGGTGTTGTTTTTTGACTTCTATTGGTTGAGGAGATGATTCGATGTACATTGGTTTTTAATTTATTATAATGTTTAATGGTATGTGTATTTTTCTAGAATTTTTTCTACCTTTTATATTTTATACCTCTTTTGGTAGTTTTTTACTATTAGTGGTGGCCTTTTCTGTGTTCTTGTTTTTGCTCGTGTAGGAGATTAATAAATATATATTCATTAAAAAAACATTTTTCTCATGTCCTTTATTAGATAACTATGGTGAAATGAAAAATTTCATATCCCTTAACCTGTCTGTTATTTGTATATACATCTTGATGAATTTTACAAAATTGGTTTTCACGTCGGTTATTGAAAATTTGAAGTCAAAAACAAAATTCACATAGTTTTCAATTACATTTATTTAAAATAATCATAGTGATAATTTGTGGGTAATGTTTTTTCAATATTGGTTATCCAATTATTTAAATGAAAAACAACTGTTTTAATTTATTTATAACATCAGCTTCTTGAAATAAACAGGAATACATTACATACTACAACCCATAAAACCACATCGCCTAAAAACATATTTTGACACAAATAAAAACCTATCATGAAGAACACATCATTTACTAGTTAACTTCATAGTAAAACACATCTCTAGAACATCTCAATGTCACAATCTAATAATCCATATATTTCTACCTCAAGGGGAATTGTGATCCATCCAACTAGGTGTGACATCATCATTCTTAATAACACACCTCCCATGTCCTCCCTAAGGGTTCTTCTAATCAACCTTTCGATTCATCCATAAGTGGTGTTTTGATCTTTACACCCTCATGAGACATCATACCTCCTAGGGACATGCCTCCATAGTCCACAGTAAAAGGAATTATGAACATCCTTTCATGTATAAATCATGGGGAATTCTAGTCTATCCCTGCATGTGGCATATCTACCCACCTAGGGACACACCTCCCAGATCCACCTCATGTGGTGTTCTGATCAATCTTTGGGATGCTCCTACATATGGAATTTTGATCCATTAGTAAACTATTATGGTGTGACATATTCCCTTATAGGGAAAAACCTACCGAATCCACCTCGAATGGGAATTATAATCCCTATATAATTTCCCCACAATACAATAACCATGTTTCCATATCCATAAAAAAAGTTACAATTTATCCTCGATCCTTCTCAAAAACTCATTCTGATATGTCTTAATAGGACATAAAACTTGTTAAATAACTAAATATATACACCCTATGTGTAAGGATGAGATGTTTGAGAGAAAAATAAAAGGATAACATATTCCATGGGTGTTGATACCTTGTGTTTGACATGAGTTTTATGACCTTCTATTCATTGAGATTCCTCACATGATATTTCCTCTTAAGAAGTAGTGTACATGTGGCAATTTCTCCTAGAATACTAACATGCCCATCATTTCCCAACATGATATCTCTCAAAAACAATGGTTATTTCCCCATAAAGATGAATGTATAATATCAATATAGAAGTAGTGTAATTAACCATTGTCCATGAATAGATGGTTATGTGAATTAGTTTCACGATAATGAATTAAGTATATGAGGTCCTAAACATGGGGATGATTCCAATGATTAATCCATAAAACAAGTAATTAAATTCCCATTACCACATTTCAAATAAAGAGAAAACATCAATATTTAATGTTATGAAATACACCACCCATTGGAATGTGAGAATGTGGGTAAATAAAAACCTCCAGTGCAAGCATCTGTGTCCATGTGAATAAGGGGCCATGGAAAATTGTCCGAAAACAAACATTCTAAACCCAATATGAAACTCTTCTCCTCGTCATGGGGACTTTTAGCATTAGGAAATTGATATAATAGCATGCCAACAAATTGAGATAACTATAACCATGTTATACTAAGGAAATAATGGAAACATCATAGAAATCACTAGAAAATGGTCCAATTTGAAATATGAAGTCCAAAATCAACGACATTTTCAAAATAGGTACATAACCATCATCAGATGATTAGGTGATGTTGGGGCATGGGAAATTTATTTCATTCAAAAGGTATTTATTGAATAATCATCATTCCATACAGGACTCAAGATGCTGGAAATGATCAACCCAATGCCACCGTGTTCCAAGGTAGAAGAAATATAGACGTGACAACCCCACAAAACTCTAGATCTACCCAAAAATCCTATATATCATTATATATTTTGGGTAAATTCCCCTTAAAACCCTCATATGTCATCCAGTTAAGCGTGATTGATTCCCATGATATTTGGTATGAAAAGGAGGTGGTTATTATCCCAAGAGACATGGACCACCAGTACCTAGAGGCATTAGTTCCTCACCAACAATTCCACCACTGGGATCTGCGGGGAATATCCACTACCCATTCTCATTGACAAATAATTTAAGAGTATCTACATTGAGTGATCCTATGAAATTGTATATAATAATGAATAGGTGGGGGATGACCATGTCTCCATAGTTATTACAACAACTAAACTTCCAACAAGTATGGATCCTAAACATTGGCTTCAATTATAGTAATGACTGGACCCATTGTCTAATGAACATGTGGCATTTACCACTACTCCTCTAGTCCTTGTCTGAAACACCTAATTCCAATGTTAGGGTATGGCTCAGTAGAATTCCAAAAAAGGGGTGTCATCTTCCATTGATCATGTGGTTTCTAACACTTGTATATCATTCTATGAGAACCCTGAAATTGGAGAACATGTATCCATCTTCTTCGGATTGGGATTGAGATTCCAATAGCCTCATATGCAATCCTGGTTGATTGTTTCAGTCAAACCCAACACAAACAGACATCACTGTCAACATGTAATGACGAGACACCTTTTTTAGGTTTCCCCTACACCATCAATAATAATCATGAATGTCCTCCATGTGTTTATATTGATCAGTGTTCTTGTCCTACCCACTCCACCAAAAACAAGTATGATGACCTCAAATTATGCCCACATCTAAACATGGAGGTCCTTTATGTGATATTTCTATCTAGTATGAAGGTCTTCCTTAGGTCCCAACCAATGAAATTGGTGGTCCACCCCATATTGAATAGATATCCTACACTGATGAACCATCTTATATTAATAGGTCATCCAATCTCCACAGAAGGTGATATCTAGGGATACACTAATTTTACATTGACCTCAACGATATTTCATATTTTGAGGATATGATTGACTTATTAATTGAAGTACCACCCTTTATAGTTGAGTCTAGGAGAGGATCTTGAATGTTAATGTTCCCCATTCTAGAATATGTGGTCAATAGGATCTCTTGATCTCACTATAGTTACATATAGGTATAGGATACTCTTTCCCCTTCAATTGGATCAAGGTGAAACCATCTCCATCACCATTATTTTACCTCCACTCTACCTATACCCCTACTATTATACTATTGGTATGATCAATAATGACTCTTTTATAATGTGAGATCCTTGTTGAGAGATACCATTCATAGAAAACTACTAGCACCCCCACCTTTACACATGAGGCAGAAGTGAAAAATCATTCTTATAGGGACATCATGATGTGATGGGAACCTCCCACGAGGAAATTATAGGGATGCAATAAATAAGAGACCTATTATAGAACTCCTCTATATTTAAAATATCCACAAAAAATATTCTTCTACTATTCCACCCATTTCTAAACCATCATCGATCATTTCTTATACCGAATATGAACTGGGATCTAGAAATGATGGTACATGGGAGATACTGGCTACTAACTAGTTGTGTGTGATTTTTCCCCCCTCTAGATAACAAACATGATGTCCCGGAGTCCCTCATTGAGTGAATGTATATGTATTCCCTCTAGAACAACCACTGTATGATTCACCTCCTTTTTTCCAATCAGTTAGTTAATCCAGGAGGCTTGGGAACCTTGAGGACATCAATTAGCTTAGTCAATGAGTTGAGTTAGAATCACTACCAGCATGTAGTTCTTGAGAGTCCCAACTATTATCCTACCCTCCAAAAAATTTTCCCTAAGATACTAATAGTCCACTGTTGGATTATGGATGAGGTTTATCTCTACGTTCATATCAGATATTGGGGAAAATATACCTACATATTCTTTAGACCCATCATTTAACAACCTGACTTACTCATTGAAAAATAAAATTCTAGTCCATGGATATTTATGTTACACATGGTTGTTCTAGAGTTACATGAGAATATAGGAACTAACAATGATATTGACTAGAAAACTCTACCCCAAGGGGAAGCACATTTTCACACAGTCCCACATACATTCTTATTCACCTTTTAGAAAAGGAATTCACCTATCCTCAAGGATCACTATGAGACATTGGAATCCAAAAAAAATTCTGACAAGGGTTAGTGGCATGTTGGTTCCTCTAATTGCATTGGATCTTGCACAAAAAAATTATTATAACAAACATTGGATTCCATAATTAATAATGTCCAAGAGAAGAAAAGACTCATCAATGGGATAATCTATGATCGGTGCATGAATTATGGTTTAGCTCGATGAGATCTAATTTCTCCATTAGCAGGGCAGCATGACTTTTGGTTTCTATTGACACCATTCACGATCGGTAACACTATACATCTTAACATATCATTGAATAGACACTATATATAGTGGTTGAGGTATTAGTCATTGAACCCACCTATGATGCATAATTTTCCCCATCAGTATCTGGGTTATGTCGTTCCACAAGTCATTGAACCCACCTATTGAATTTATGATCTTTCTAGTAATTAATGATCAACAATCCTTATATAGGTAGATATATTATACATGATTATTTGACATATTCTCTCACCACATATCTCAATGTACAAAATATGTGATAGGTGGTGGTCATGGGTGACCAAAATCCATACATGAAATTTTTGGGTGACATGTCAGTTCCCCTAAAGTTGGGAAACCAATATATTCCTCTTAAAATGAGATTGGTGACCCATTATAGCATTTTTCAAACATTATACAAAAATTACAAACCTCTGTTGGGAACACCATAGAATTAGGTGGCACTATAATTTATTGTTTCATTGAGAATATTAAAGGATATGTATTTTTTTAGTACATCATGCTTCCAATAGTGTCCACTAATGGTTAAAAATACCATCATAGACTATTCCTCTTCCAGCTATTCTCCCCCACATATAAGATAAGTATTTATAACCACCTATGATATAAGAAAAAACCTGATTCCATGTCTCCAACATAGCCTTTGGTTCTAAAGGCCTCACATAATCAGTCGACATGTCGCTGGCTCATGAATAATAGCAAATTATTTTATTGAGGAATGTAAAGACTGATACAGTCCCCAGCCACATCAGAAATATATTTGTAGACGCGTTTTATTGTTTTTTATAAGTTCATGCATTTGGATGATTTCTTTTGGTGGGCCAATTTTTTTTCTATATGTCTCTTAAAGCTCCCACGAGAAGCAATACCTAAGAATAAATTACATCCACAGTTTAGGAATAGGACACTTAGCTACTAGATTTGTTGTAAACTCAATATAAATAGAATCAAATTATGTATAATACTGACGAAGAATACCATCACCCAATACAGAATCAACAATAACCTCCCAAACATATACAACATATTAAATGGGATACTGTGGAAACAACTCCTTTTTAGGGTCCAAGGCCCCATCTGGGCTAGGATCATGGAGTTATATTCCCAGATAGAAGGAATATGACCTCATATGTCATAGATTAAATGTTATCTCGCTATTTAAATGGTTCCGTAGAGAATGGGATTCTAAAGATTCCAGATTATTGGAGACCTCAAGAAACCTGAAACACTGATAGTCTCTACCATTTCCTTTACAAAAGGATCCAATAACAAACCATACTGGAAGGTTATGTGTTTCAGTATTCTCTCTAGGATTATTTGGATAATGGTTTGGTCATGTTTGGTGACATCTTCCCCTAGGTAACACATATCTCCATCACTCTCGTTACAGAATCTGAGTTTCAGGTGAATGGAAAATGGATTCTAACTATATGACCAATATGAATGATGAATGGTTGGCTCATAGAGGAGTGACTCATGCCCATGGTTTCATTTTTACCCACATATGAAGACCATAAATTCTTCATATTGTTGAACCTTATCTTACTACTTTATTTGGAACGACACCACAACCCTCCAAATTTTTGAAAAGCAGACCCCTATGGTGCAAGGGAATCCAATTTCTTTCTCTAGTTACAAAATCATCACTTGATATTATTTATTTTATTCCATCAAAAATGGAAATCACTCTCTTGGTCTTTATATCCCAGAAAGAAACCTCATAAGATTAAATGTAGAAGCCTATGTGAATGTCACCAAGTTGTTGGACCGTTTTACACATCCTAGTGATGAGGAATTTCAGGAAAACACCTTAGTTACCATGAATGAAAGAATCATAGGAGGTTTCATGTAAAATAAAACTACTAGAATGTATATGATATCACCTCAAACACATATGTTCCATCTATCAATACTGGGTAGTATTATTTTTTTAGAGTTTAGTAGGGATATTCCTATATACTCGCTCCATTAGATACACCTACCGAGAAAAACTTTCTAATTAATAGAGAAAATCATCCATGACCACACTATGATCTTCCTTTTCTAGTTAGATCCCATGACATAGTCAGCTTTCAGTCAACCAATAGTGGTTCAGAGAGTGTCATCCAAGTACCATAATGACATTTCTAGTATTAGGCAGAACCTGGTGGTTTAACCTACAACATATATCATGACCTTAGTAAGAAGGGACCATTTTTGGCATAAACATTTATTGCAGTTGATGTATGACATGATGAATCACCATTATGAATACCTATAGAGAAATTGATACTCCAGTCCCTCTTCTTTTCAAAAGTAGTACATGAGTCCCTTACAAAATTATTGAGAATACACATCTAGTTTTATGTAGATGTATCCACAATCATGGCCTACTATATTGAGGAGGTCGAGTGAATGTAATTCCAAGCTACCATATCATTATGTAGAAAGGATAATACTTCCCTCATAATGGGGAACATAAACATGTTTTACATCCCATGCGAGTCTAGTGGTGTAGAGATTCATTGTCTCATGGTCAAAAAAGGTTTGGGGAATAATATCATCCAAACCAAGATTCTATATTAGATAGGGATGACCACTAAAGACATGGATCCTTCTAACAAGAATATCCAGTGTTATGATATGACAGAGCAGAAACCTTGTAGGAAGATTCAGTTGATGACTGAATTGTTTGTCTTGATATAAAGTGATAAATTCATCGATGTCTCATAGGATACCACATACAACACATATATGGGTAGGTCATAGCTTCATATTCATGCTGAAGTACCCTTGTCATATCACCAGTGTGTCAATTATTCCATCAATGGTTTAGTATGGGTTCTCTAGGGTGATGTGTATCCATCTGAGTCTTGTGGATCCTACTACCAAGGTTTTAGTGATTAAATAGGGGAGTAGTAGTTTTAGACCAATGAGGATGATCCCAAACCAACCCTAGAAAATATATGGGTAGACATGGATGATTCTTTCACACTCCCTCTCCATCTATGGGATACCAAAATTCCTACTCTATGAGGTTTTTCTCTCATATTTTATTGAAATGGTCACTAAATTACAGGAAAAATAGATTGTCAATATTTTTCCCAATCATCTTACACTTTACTAGAATGGGTGGTTCTTGAAACCCCACCCCTATAAGGCAATGAGAGGTCCATGCTATGGCCACCATTTTGTGGACTTCTTTTATGTTCTGCAATATATGGTTGAATCACTATAAGCTAACATTCCACCATTACATTAATATCATTCATGAACATCATAATTGATGGATAGGTGGAATTGGATCGACGCACTCTTTTTCTGTGGTTAATACGAAGAAAGAAACCCTTCGTATAGATTTTTTTATCCACCGAAGAGGGAACCAGTACAACTCCTATGTAATCTATCCTAGGTGAACCTATGCCTTATATTTTCATTCCATTTTATGGTGAATATGATTTCAATGAAACTCTTCTATCATTCAAAGAGGGTATATCCAAAACCATTCATGATTTGACACATGTAAACATAAGTACTAATTGATATATGAGAGAAATGATGATTAGTCTTGATATTCCCTATGATGAGGAGTATCAGCCTGTGGATTTCTTAAACCAGCACCATGACATCTTCAACCAGATATAAAAAGACATTCCCAGACTAGAGAATTAGGTTACTATCAATCACCATGTTCTATTTGTGAGTCTGAATTGGTTCAAGAAGCCATATATAAAAATTAATCCCCACCATGGTAACATATTATTGGACAACATTTAAAATCATAGGAAAAAAAACTTCTTCTTGAAAGTTTAATACTCTACAAGGATATCCCATATCTTAATTATAGATATGAATAATGAGAATATTAGAATATGTATTGAATTTTGGGATTTCAACCCCCATTTCATGATTTTATATTTTTCCCTTTTGGTGATAGAGTTTTTGATCACTGATATAGTCATGTTTTGGTTCCTCTTATTTACGGATAGATAATATGGGTATAATAAGATATGGATAGACATTGAGGATTATTATTCAACTACCATCACGTACTAAAAGGTAATGTTTCTTTTCTTATCATTCCATTTTTTCTAAAAAATGTATGATCCACTTGTCTAATATCCATGCCCTGAATACTCAAACCATTACATAGGATATTAGTGTAATTAAATAAACAATACATAGAGGATAAATCCTACAATTTATAGGACTATCTCAGAGACCATAAGATGTTTTTAGCTTTTTTTTCTCCATGAATTTGATGATAAAACTGTTGTCGGTTCTCATTGGGTTTACCTCTAGGAGGGTTCATAAAATCATATTCAGAAACTGAGTCATCAATATGAGACCATAAAAAATCAATGAAATCATCCGAATGTGACGCAAAAGCAAACTACTAAAGTTGTGAGGCATCCAACAACACTAAAATTATAAACACTAATTCTTAATGAATCTGGAAAAAAATTTAATCTCATTCTATGGATCGGGAATAAAGGAACATCTGACAAGTGGGATCAAGAATTTCTGGCTGATATTGTGGAAATCATTTAGTATCCACTACATGATCTATTTAATATGATGTTTATTTTAGGGATACATCAAGTTCTCTATGTTATTGGCCATGAGTGGGCCCTCTATTCCCTTCTCAACTAGCTGAACAATATCTTCGTGGTATTCACCTAGGCATAGAGACATTATAATCCCTCCTTGAGAAGTACTACCTTTCTCTCGTGTTTTTAGGGTAGAATTTGCATTATTATTGGAAACATCATGAGAAAAAGTTGTAGTCCCATGAATATTTACTAAGGTATATCATAAATCACCCCCATATTGTTTGGGTGGTATGAATGATGGACATTGAACCTTCATTAGATTGAAACATGTTGATTTTTTTGTGAAATTGTAATGGGTCAAGAATTGGTTGTCTTCTCGGCCACCCATACATCCCTCAATGTATTGTTCCAAGATATCAATTTCCCAAAAGATGCTAAAATATAAACAGACTAGGACATGATGTATTGGTAGATTCACATTTACGGTTCCTCCCTTAGCCCAATCAGTAGATATAACAACAATCCAAACCTCAATTAAGTGGACCTATGGATTTTAATCCTCACCCTGATACAAGCTTATCGCCAATACTTGTTCATATTTTCTGAGGGCTAGAACAAAAATCAGTTAAGGTATCCATCACTGATCATTGCTCTCTAGACGGTTCTCCTGATTGATGGCCCTTTCCAGGATGTGATGGGAGACACTAAGTAGATCATGAAATAAATTATTGGGTATTATATCATTAGATGGACATATATTCTTCTTATTGTGTTCCAAAATTGTCATTTTATGGTCTAGATACCTTTCTAGTGGGAATTGAATCATTTCCCAGGGTTATATAATGGTTGAGAAAAGACATATCCTATTTAGTCGGGTCTCTAGCAGAGCCTAACTAGGATGAACGATTCATCCTTGTGGTGCAGTAGAGGATTATCACTCATATCATTTTATATGATGATAAATGGAAGAAGGTAAACCAGTTTTTCTAAACAGAAATCAACATTTATACACTTGGGATCCCCTACAAAAATTTAAACTCTTTATTAAACAACTCATATAATTGAGTATCTCAAATGTAGAATTCTCCAACCCAGATAAGCTGAGCTTGAGGGAATCTATTGGAAATCAGTTCTTTACACCCTCAAGAGAGTAACTAAACTAGAGAAAAATCTTTTTAGACGTGGTTTTTATGAATTTTTACTCTGATTAATCCAAGGAGAGGATATTACTCACGTTATGAAGGATGCTAATGTTGTGTCTTATGGTGCCCATCTACTGTTGATGAGTCTCTTCCATGATATTTGGAGTCTTGTATTCATCTATCCATCCATCTTGAATGATTAAATCATGTATTCTATATGGTAATTTAATATCCATTCCATCTTCGTGCATCGAGCATCAGAACTTTTACATACTACAAGGCATTCCTGGACGTTTGCAGTAAGGGGAATCGATGTTATATGACCATATCTTCCATCAACATCTTGCCTGTGTTGGTTCATTTTGGCATAATGGAATTCATCTATATGTTTTAATATGTGATTCCTCTCAAGGTTTACAAATCATAATCCATGAATTGGGATGATGATATCCCACTTCTTTATTCAATTTAAAGACCATCACCACATTATCAGCAAAAATGGTACCATATTTTGGTCTATTCATATAATGGTATTCCATGACATGTAAAATATATAAACAAAACTTACATCACTATATCGTGCACAAGAAATTACATTTCTTGACGATTTCAACCAGGCCTTATATAGAAATTTGGAGAAGATGGATGGCCAGAATACGAAAACATAGGCAGACATTCAGGCAAACCCCTTTGGAACTATTGGGCAATGACCCAGAATTCTGCATAGGTGAAAACATATTCAATGTTTTATAGAACATTTAAATTTTAACCCATTGATCCCTAGATTACATTTATTTAAAGATCTATCTATGAACACCAAATTATAGAAACAATAGTAGAAGTATGTCTCACTATGATGGAATCGATCATAGATAATAGGCTTTAGACCTCACATAATCTTGAGATGTAACAAAACACGATATAAATACTGATTAACAATAAGTTTCTCCTAAAATACTACATTTAGTGTGAGACCATATTTTCATTCATAATGCTAATTATATGAGGAATTAATCTTTCAATATAGGGTCCCAAGTGGGAAGGACCATACATAATTTACAATGACTATTACAATGGTTCATAGTCTTATATCCCCTTAATTATAGAGTGTATCACATCTCCTACAAACTACAACCATTATAAACAGCGCATAACGTAAGTAGATTATCTACATCATGATAACATGACATTTAATAGTATGATAAACCATTATCACTTATAAAATTAAATTGAATTTCTCTATCCCTACCCAATAATGATAAACTATACAATTGGCCTAAACATTACGTTCTTAAAAATAATTCTTAGGGTTTGTATTATTTGACATTATACTAGGGGATGAAGTCCTTCCACCATGTCTGTGAATTTTAAGCAATTATACTCAGTAATATGTGATGTGGAATTTTCCATCCTCATTCTTCATTCAATTTAGGTTTGACACTCTGCTACACCACAGATATCTTCTTGGGATACACAACATCCTAAATTCACATCATAAAACTACAATCCTACCCCATGTTAAATTGTTATTCATCATAATGAGAGATTATTTATCATTAATTTAAATTTGATTCTGATTTAAAAAAACATGCGATGAAAAGACATCAATGACCATAGAGCATGATGTTAAATTGTATTTTTACCTTGTTTTATTTTGATTTTCTTCATAATTATATATTTGAATAAACCCATCATTCAAACAAGGGACGCACCATAAATACAATAGGATTATTTAATTTCCCACAATAGAAAGGATTACCCATTCCAGAGTTTGTATATTACCATGACATGTTTCCCCACCACATGGGGCCTAATTATAATCCTCATAATATATATAGGGATACCAAGACTTTTTATCTCTGGTTGTATCTATGAATTTTAGTATCTCGATCACATGATGATAAATTGTGTGATATAACAATTATTTTAGAACATAATATTATATCTTCCCTCATTCCAATAATCATTAATTTAAACTGTTTACAAGCCTTCTAAAGAATGTGATGTCTACTAGTGGGCTTCTTTAGACCAATATTCATATCAGGGTTGTCACTATGTTTTGGTACACATTCCCATTTCAAACACCCCTTTTAGGTCTAAACTCTATGATCATAAACTGAGAGCTGAGGATCATATATTTCATACCAAAATCCAAGAGTCAGGTTACGGTCAATGTTATATGAAAATAAACTTTTTTCCGAGATTATGTTCTATTACCTAGATCCACATGGGTCATCTATCCTATGTCTAGTTAGGTCCTTAGCGTTCCTCTGGAACCCAATTAATTGGAACAAATTTTAATCTTAGTTTCTGTTATTCCCATCTATAATGAAAAAATATGTTGTGGTGTGGAACCTAGAGTGGTAAATCCCAAACAGACATTTCCTTAATCCACATCTAAACGTTGAATCATTATACGTCTAGATTTCCATAATTTTTCAAATACAAATATACCCCATAACATTGATGTTTCTGGTAAATAATGTCATTCATATCATTATATGCTAATTAAATAATTGATATGTGGAAACAATTTGATGATCTTGTGTTAAAAACATGGTCAAAAGTCAATCCTTCATTTTCTAACACCATTGATGACTTATGTGGTTGTGACCCCTTTGTTACAAAAGGCTCAATAGTCAATCCCTAACCATTAGTCACCCCTTATATATATAATAAAATTCTTGGAAAACCTCTATCCCAATAACTTATATCTGGGTGGAAGTCAAACACCCTTGGTGCAATCCTGCTGTGTATCTACATGCATCAAGTATGACGATCAGTATCATTAGGATGTTCTGGGGCCATTATCTTCTTCCTACATCAGATATCATCCATATGTCAAGAAAATACCCTAAAAAATCATTACTTCCCACATTGATCATGAGTCATATTTTCTTAAGAGTCTTGGAATGGCGTTTGTGGACATTTTCAACCAACACGAGGTTTTTGGTCAGAGCTATGTGACCTTAAACATAGAACCCTAGTCCAAAAATAAAAAATATAAAAATTTATTTAGTATTAGCATGAATTTTTTTGTGTGGTAATGGAAATTCGTTTTAACTCATTCACTTCATGATTTTCATTACACTAGACTAATGGTAACCATTTTAAACACCCACCCAATGGTCCAACTTCTCTTACCATTAACATATACCCCATGGTCCAAGATTATAGACATTAAACTAAGATCCCCACTAGTTCTTGTCAGTATGACACTAAAATATGTGAAATTAGTTTCAGTATCACTTCACATAGTGTAGGGTCACGCTGGTGAATTCATAATGGGTTTAAACTCTTACTGTGAATGCACATTATTGATCCTCCATCATCTCATGGTTTAGATAGTACAATTATAATAATTATAGATCCACCTAATAATCATTGTGTGTCTTGATTCCCAACCTCATGGAAAACATAATGATGCCTAGACCTTCTGTATATGGTACATGCTATAGATTAACTATAAAACAATTTGTTATCTATACTTCCATCACAATGAAATTCCTCATATACATCCAACCTAGTGTAAGCTGTATTATATTACCTTTACATATTAGAGGGTTAAGATTCCACTATATCCTGATATTAAGACGGTTTTATCTTAGTGTATGATATTAAAATCTTGCATTATATAGTAAAATTTTATGATTCCTCTGAATAAGTGATTATCCTACCCTCAATCAGACTAGGATACCCTATATGACAAATATGGGATGAAAAAATACTAACGTCCTCTGAATACAATGTAAAACTATGGACTCTGCACATCTAAGTTTGGGATACAACATATCTATGTATGAGAAGATTCTATACTCATATCAGATCAGGTATTCATATTATAGTATCTTGGACCTCTTAGATCCATGACATTGGGAAATTCTGGTGGTTGATGTGTTCGGGAAGATCAAGGTGACTTATTTCAAACACTTTTAAAATTTTACAGTTTTACGAACAATTTTCCCAAGATAAAGAGTCACACAATGATATGTTGAATATTTTTTTCAGGATTTTGAGTCATCTAATGGTAGGTTTAGTAGTCTTTCTAGGATGGTGAGTCATCATACGGTATGATAAACATTGTTTCTGGGAAGGTGATTAATCCTATGACAGGTTGAAAAATTAATCTAAGATAGTGAGTCATCCAACATTAGGATGAGCTGCTTTTCTGGTATGGTGAGTCATCCAATGGAAGGATTAGAAAGGTTTCATAAATGTAGATTAATCAAATTTTATCTTGATCGATTTTTGTCAAACCAGTAATTTGGGCACTGTTTCCATCTTCCATCATTTTCCCTCTTTGACAATATCATTGATATAAAATGAATTCCAAGCCTTATTTTAAAGGATTTAAGGATGATTAAAATCACATATCTCTAATATAAAATTTTCATAGGATATGGGTTACTTAATTAGTTAATTTATATAATATTGATCATATCATCCATTAATGTAAAATTGAAATTTTATACAAACTACTACTCCATTTAGATGTTCATAATGAGAAGATTCCTTACCACTTGTTGGTTTTTATTATATTTCCTTGGTATTGGATTAACATATTTCATCATTCCCTATGATTTGTGCAACAGAACTATAATCATTGGATTGTGTTCCCATTGGATTTTCTCCTACAACATGTGCCGATCATGTTTTAGTTCAACAAGGATCTGTCGATCCATCTTCGATATAATGTATGTTTTACCCCTATAAATCTAGGGTCCTCAATTTATTTCCCCACATTTCTAATATCCATGTGATGTAATGAGATATTCATGTTTATAATATATATTTCATGGTTTTTTGGTTGGTGTAGTGGTTTCATGACATCCTCAGGTGGATGCAGTTGTTACGGGAGAGGTGATCATGAACAGTTATGTTGGATCATTCTCTTTTTAATAATGCTAAAGTAATTTTGTGGTATGGATTCATTTCATCCATACATATTTACATGAAACAGAAGATATATCATGATTTTCCTTTTGGATCAAAATAAAATTAGCATAATAATTCATTGAACCAGATTAATTAATTGGTATCAGTCACATAGCGTTGTTGGTCATTTGTATCATGATTCTGGGTTGCCTCTGGTTTTCCTAGATAGTGTGAGATCAATTCCTATTGTATTTAACATGAAATTATTGATGGAAATTATTATATAATATAAATATGTAATTAATTGGAAATTAATTTGATAACAATAAAAAGGCACATTTAATGAATACATTTGTTTTTGGAGTATTTTTCTATAATAATCAAATTACTACTAATATTAATGAATAAATGAGTTGGTTAAGAACTTCTTATATTAATGAAAGATAATTATTTTACTAGCATGGTTATTTTTTATTTATATAAATTCCATTTTCAATGTGCTATGGATCCCAAATATCCCATTGTATCTGAAAAACATATTCCTTTTTTAGGGTCAAGAGCACAGTTGGAATGCTTTTTTTGAATTATTTTGATGTAAAATAATCCTTGTATGTCTAATACTATAGTTATATTGTGATATTTGGGGAAAGGAATGATGGTTTTGGTGGAAACAGTTGATTCCTAGAGTGGTTATAGGCATCAGTCTAGGCTTATGGGTGTTGGGGAGGACACAAAAATGGGTTGAATTCGGGCTTACCCGTTGATATGAATGTTGGATTCATGGTGACCATGTTGTGGGATTATCTTGTTTATCGTCTGAATTTCATGAGGAAGATGGTTTTTCACCCTCCATTAATTAGAGCTGTGGATGAGTGAGGTATGCTACTTGATTTTTGTATTTATATTCTAGAGGATGGATGCATCTACGCTCCTAACATCGGTGGTGTGAACATGACACATCATTCATCTATTTGTCATGTTGATACCCTTATGTATGGAAGCATACAATTTTTTCGTGGAGTGCCAATAATTATGTAAATTTTTAATGTTTTTAATAAATTACTGAATAAATTTTTAACCAATGGGGTTAGACTTTCTCAGATGTAATTATGATGTGGTATTTCTTAGAAGATGTGGACAAAATTGTTATGAAGGAATCCATAGGCCTTGGTTGGAATGGTAATAAAATAAAATTAGTTAATTGATAATGGTTAATGAAATAATTAATGTAATGTGAAACTAATTAAAATGAGAAATATTATATAATTTAATGTGGCTCTCTAAATGTTTGTGCACTAATTGGATATATAGTCTTAGTAGTGGAAGGTGGATGTCTTAGAGACATTATCTACAGTAGATCCTGATACTAGGTTATTCCCATAGCGTGGGTTTGATCTATACATTATCATGAAATTTTTTCTATAAATTTTATTACATGTTTTTCATTTGGAAACTAACACCCAAAGGATTATGAGCTAGTGGGGGGGAAGTTGTTTTCGCTAACATCCATGTAGAAGGATGATAGACTACCCCCTTTAGCCCTGATCTCTTCTCTTGGTAGTTAATTGTTCGAGTAGGAATGAGAGTTAGTTTTCACAATATATGTGTGAAGATGTCTATAATATATTTTGGTTATTTAACACACATAATTCCTTGATATATTTTTATAAGGACTACTATATGTATACTGTGCATTGGTTGTGATGGCCTGAGGATCCTTACTCTGTGTGTGGGAAATGATTTGATAATGTATAACACCCAAGGAAAGATACAAATTATATGAGTTGTGGTGGCTCCAAGAAACTACATAGTTACTTATGGTATGTGGATGTGGCAGTAAGCTGCATGATGTGCATGTTGCGGTTCTTTTCCTAGGTGTCTTTGAGCTATCCTATTTATAGATAGATTATCAGGATGTGCATTGTTGGAGAAAATCGGGAAACCAGTGGGGAAGTCATAGAAATTTACCTATGATATTCATTATTATATTATATACTATTTTACATGATACTTGTTCAGAGATGCAATGGTATGTATGGAAACCTATTACACCTATTCAGTTAATGTGTTACTTTTTCTTAATGTGCACATTGTTTAGGAAGCTTTATTTACTTTTTCTCAAGAGGGTTTGGGGAGGATCCTAGTTAGTATACTATTACACTCATCCAATATTATTTAAAATTATTTTAGATCTATGGGGAGAGGTTTTATATCATGTCTTTTACTTCTATCTTAGTGTTTTCCAGAGCACTTTTGTCTTTATCATCACTGTCGTCTTTACTTCCATTTGGTATATCTAGTTATCCATTTCAGTTTTTATAGTTCTTGAATGAAATTATATGTGTGTACTTTGGATTTATTATATTTTTTATTTTGATGAGGAGTTAGTCTGTTTCTGTTTTATCTCTCTCTTGCAAGTGTGTTTCTCTAAGAGGGTAATGCATCATATCTGTGTGTTTACTATACCCTCGGTTCTATTCACCAATCCCAAACATACTAGAGTCAAGACTCTGGGTCACTATATCTATTCACTCATATCTAAACCGAGAGGGTCAAACATTGATTGGAGGGGGTAATGACAGAGTTTTATCATATGTCTGATATAGGGATTGTGTGGTGTTTGGGATTAGGCATAGGTGAGGATGCATTTTTTTGGGTACTATAACATTGTTAGATATATTTAGAAAGCTTTGTAAACATTGTTTTCTTTATGATACATTGGTATTTGGTCCCCAGAGATCATCTTCATGGAAAATTATGATTAATGTGGCTACTAAATGTGGTAAAATTAGTTTAAGGGTAGATACCTAGGAAGGGATCAGGTATCATTAGTCATTGACCCTATATTGAAATGGGCATACCATGGGATACGTTAAAAAAAATAAAACAAATAATTAATGTTAATAGCATCGATAATCAAAATTTTAGAGTTCTAACTATTTTTTCGTTTGTAGGTATGGCTCTAGGACAACACCTTGTCAGGTTTTTGGAGAAGATGTGTAACTTTTTGCACCAATAGATCGCTAATTAGTAGAGGATGATGGTGAAAAAATGTATAAGGGGAATCCTTGAATTTTAGCTCTAGTTTCTACATAATAATTAGGTATTTATTTCAAATTTATTCATAGAAGACTAGTTGGAAAAAGTTAAGATTGAATTAAGTTTGAACTGTCCTATGAAGGAAAAGATGGTATCGTCAGTTGTCATGATGTTTAATTGGTTAGTGAAGAAGTGATGGATATTATTCCTCTGTGATTTGGAGGATTTTGTAGTATCACGGGAGAAGATCCATGAAAAATGAAGGGACATGATTCTTTCTTTGACCAGGAAGACAAACAGTCACTATGATATTCTTATCCATTATTAGGGAAGCTCCAGTGTGTGAGAGTTGGGGGTCCATTTTAGGAACCATATGTGATACACTTCAGAACTATTTTCAGATGGGGAATCTAGTGTGAGGAATTCTAAGGAGGGTTAGTGTCATGAGAACTAGAACTAGGTATCCTCATTTATGCTAACAACGTATCTCGATGCACTATCAAGGGAATATGTCATCGAGAGAATGATATCCAGAAACAGATCTTAATGATCATGTCGTTTTCATGATTCCCCACAAAGAAGATAAGTTCTTGGGGGTTTATGGTTTTCAGGGAAGAAGAGTTTTCATTTGGCAGGATTGGTTCAAGCCCTTAAAGACACATTTCTCCCAGGGTAGCGACTATTGTTCCAATACTAAGGGATCATTCTATGTTTTTTATTATAGTCTGTGAGGTCATTAGGGGAATGAGTTCCTAACCATTCTAAGTAGATAGAATGATCCATGAGTTCTTTTCCAGGTTTCTCCATTGAGGTAGTTCTATCAGAGGACGCAGCAATAGGTTGCACCTACATTTCATCCATAGAGAGAATTTGGTTCATGCAAAGGATAGTTTCAGGATGCTCAAAATCCTCCTAGATAATAACATGACCATGGAGGTGGTCTTTATCAGGGCTAGATTGGTCGTGGAATGGGTCAAGGTTGTCTTCATTCTATAGTATTGCTGGCTCCAAGTGAGCCAAATGTAATTTGTGGTACCCATCACCTATTTTCAACATCGGTGCACACATTGTTCAATTTAGAAGAAAAACACTCCTTTATATCACTTGACCTTATCCAATCCTTGGGGATTTGGGTAGAGAGTCTTTTAGTTCCCTTAGCATAGAACTTTCATATTGGAGGTCGGGCTAACTTGTTTGATGTATGTTGATTCTATGAGCTAGTTATATGGAATCACTTCTCATTTAGAGGTTAACTATGATTAAAAATACAACAATATGGCGTCATCCATGACTTGGATTGGTTGTATTCAGTGTCATATATTATGTATTTATTCCAGGGGAATGTGTCATTCATTGATGATAATGGAGATAAATAGGGTTTGTGGGAGACTGAGACCCTCAGATGGATTAGAGGTGTGTTACGTCATTGTCATACATGATGGCTATGATTATTTTGAGTTAATTGAAATTTCAGTAGTAAGAATTTCCAAGATTCCAGGAAGAGTTCACCGACTCTTTCCAGAAGATGGTGTATCATTACCCCCAAGATGTGATATCATGTTTGGGTTCAAGTTGTAGCCATTCAAGTCAATTATATCGATGTCATCTTATAGGATTGTGCCTTATGAATTTCCTGATATTCCTATATATCTTGATAGACTATTGTGGTGATTTTTCACTCATCCAAGAATGTCACTATAGGGTGCTCCTATTTTTCAGGAAGAAGGGTGACGACGATTTTTGATTGTGTATCTATTATTGTCACGGGAACCATGTGACCGGGAAGATTTGTTATCCTCTAATTTTTATTGTTTATTTATTATATCAACTGAAGGGTTCATGTTGGTTCATGAAGATATATTATTGGTTAAATATCATCATTTATGTTTGACGGATGTGGATATCATTAAGTCTACTTTCTATTATCGTCATGGGATTTTTGAGTTCATTGTGAGGATATTTGGTGTGTAGAACGCTCTTGATGTGTTCTTAGGGTTAATGAAAATTGTGTTTGGTGAGTTCAGGGATATGTTTATAGTGGTCTTCATTGAAGAAATGTGTGTGCATTATTCATCTGATGAGGATAATGCAGAGAATATGGGTGCCATTTTTGGAGTTTTTTTCAACAACCGCTATAAAGGATGTTGTTGAAGTGTCAGTTTTGGGCATGAGAAGTCTGTTTTATAGGGATTTTTTGTTCCAATTGGGATTATCCAAGGATATATCAATTAATGAAGTTGTTTTTTCTAGGAGAGCCACCATGAAGGTTGCAGTGGTGTGATGTTATTTTTCTTCTATAGACTATTACAAGAGGTTTGTTGTTAATTTATTTTGTGTTAGAAATACTCAGATGTTGTTGAAGATAAATGATCAAGAATTTTTATGGAAAATTAGTCTAATGAAGCATTCATTTATTGGAAGAAGAAGTTATTCTATTCTCTGGGTAATTGTTTTCTAGGATATGGTATTTAGTTTGAGGATTTTAGTGATGATTCATGTCTGGTGTTATGTATTTTATTGAAGAAGGAGAGATAGTTCATTTACTACGAGTCTCTTAATTTTCATCATCATGAATTTAATTATACCACCCATGATTGAAAGTTGTCGGAATTAGTTTTTCCCTAAAGTTGTGGAGACATTATCTCATTTTGGAGGGGTTTTTGGTATTCAGTAATCATTAGAGAATGAGTTACATTTTCTCCCATCATAACATGATCTTCTAACAGTGTCAGTGGATGGAGTACATATAGGATTACGACATCGATGTTTCATATTCACATGTAAAAGTAAATGTTATAGGTAATGAACTAACTAGGAAATTACGTAGTGATGCAGTGTGTGAATCCATCCCTTATGGGATTGTGATGGAAGAAAATTGAACATTACATATGTATACATGGGATGTTAATTGAATTAGATTTATTATTTTGATGAAGATACATTCATAACTAATGTAGCATGTGGAAGAGTCTAATTTGGGGGATCATGAGGTGGAGATCTAGAGAGACCTAGTTATTTGTGGTGGGGCCCTTGATTATGGGTCCAAGGATGAATAAACTTGGGTGTTATTTTAGGGATGGATTTTAATTCCTCTGATGATGTGGGAGATTGTTCTCAGAATGTTCCATCGTTCTCCCATAGTGGTATATCCTTGTGTGAAAAAGATGTATCATTCTATGATGTCTCAATTTTTGTGGCCCAGATTAATTCATGTCATTTCATAGTTTTTATTGACATAATTATTGGTCTACCAGAAGATAAAGGTTGAGTACCATGTTCTGGATGGTTTTCTTCTGTCATTATTTATTCCTCAATCGAAGAGGGAGGACATCTTGATAAAAACTTTTACTTGTTTACCTTAAGCATAATAAGGCTATGATACTATTTTCATGGTATTTAAACATTTGAAAAAAATCATCCCACATCATATCAATCAATGAATTGATATCAATGTATTTTATTATGGAAGTACTTAGAGGAGGTGGTGAGACTCCATGGGGTCCTGAGGAAGATCATGTTTGTTCAAGATCTCGGTTTTACCTCTAATGGGTGGGGATGTCACAATAATGATTTTTTCTATAAGATTTTCCATATCACATCATTTCATCCATATATGGAGGTTCAGAGAGAGGAAACCATCCCGACTCATGAAGACATGTTGTACTCATGTGTCTTGGATTTTGGAATTTCATGGGTGAGGCACCTAACCTTGGTATAGTCTTCTTACAATAATAGTTTTCATTCCACGATCATTATGGCAGGGTTAGAAGCCTTTTATAGAAGACCATTCTATTATCTATTCTGATGTTTTAGGGTCAGAGGGTTATTAATTCTTACGATGGAACTAGTATATAGTATGATATGAGATTCTACTATTTGTTCTTGCGGAACCCATTCTTTTGTATGGTATCTCCTCAAAGTTAGTATTTAAGTGTTTTTTGTGGTGGTCTCATGGTTTCTCATCGATCCATGATGATGAAGTTGAGCTCATTTGGTTCAAAAATCATTGAGAGTTATCTCATATAGATTTTATTAATACTGAATTTTCTCTTTCATCAATGGTTTGAATTTTCATAATCTAGTTTCAGAATAGTTTTAGAGGTATCAGATATAATGTCTATGATCTCCCCAGTCCATTAAATTAATAAAATCAGTTGTGTGAGGATTTCTATGAGGTCATGGCAACATTATTTTAACACTTTTCCAAATTTCCAGTTCGGTGAACAACACTTCCTGTATGGTGGTTCATCCAATGATATGTTGGGTAGTGTTTCCAAAACATTGATTCCTCATTTGGTTAGTTAAATAGTGATTTCGGGATGGCGATTCATATAATAGTTGGTTAGATAGTGTTACTAATATGGTGAGTCATTGAACAGTAGGTAGAACATTGTTTCCAGGATAGTGATTCATCCAATGATAGTTAGATAAGTGTTTCTAGGATGGTGATTCATCTAATTGTCAGTTGAACATTCTTTCGAGAATATTTATTTGTCCAAAAATATGTTGAATTTTTTTTCCAGGATGGTGAGTCGTCCAACGGTAGGTTGAACGTTGTTTCTATGATGCTTAATTGTCCCACAATAGGATAAATAGTGTTAACATGACTGAGATTCGTCCAATAATGGTTGAATCATGTTTCTAGGATAGTGATTCGCCCATTAGTAGGTGGAACAGTGTTTCCAGAATTGTGAGTCATGTAATCATATGATGAATTGTGTTTCTAGGATAGTGAGTCATCCATCTATAGTTTGAATAGTGTTTTTATGAACAATACGATGAATAGTGTTTCCCTCTTCCTTTAGTTTCTCCTTTTTGACAGTATCATTGACAGAAAACACATTCAATGCTTTGTTATAAGGGATTTATGGTTGATTAAAATCCCATAGATATTGGATAATATTCTATAAGGGATTGAGTTCCTTAATCAGTCAAAATGCAAAATCTTGACCAGACCCTCCATTAATGATAAATCCAAACCATATCTATATATCTCCATTATTAATATTTTAATTTTTTGATATACCTTCCACATTATTATTTATTCTTTTCTTTTCCAGGGTACGATATTCCTAGAGTTCTTCAATCTATAAGATTCATTTCATCAAACTGTAATCCTTATTTTGTGTTTCTCTAGGATATTTTTCCTACTGTATTTATAGATACAATTTATGTGAAACTAGAAATTGTTGATCAAAATTTAATATAAGGAATTTTTTACCGCTATTAATATATTTTTGTGGATGAAATTGAAGATAAAGTAATTGGTTGAATATGGTATTACTTATTAATATGAATGTTGGATAGTTTATGAAACTGTTGTATGACTATTTGGTCTACATTCCCCACTTATTGAAGATTAAAGATTTCTTTAACCTTATTTCAGGATATGAGAATATGTGTGGGATTTTAAATTTGATTTTTTGGATTATATTCATGACTAGGGTTTGATCTAAACTTCTTCTATCAATAGAGAATATTCAATGGGTAGTTCATCAAATCACCATGTTGAGCCCCTTGTGTTTGGTATTATAGAATGTTTTCGTTGAATTCATAGAATTAAGGAACATGTTTATGATATTAATAATTTAATGAATAAATTTTTAACTTATAACATTGGTTATTTCAGGGATTAAATCCTAAGGAAGTATTTTGGGGATGTTTTGTAATCAGTATGGTTATGCTTAGAGGGAATAGATCTTTGTTGGAATGGTAATAGAAATAAAATGTGGTGACTGATAATGGATAATTAATTGTTATTGAATAAATTAACATAATATGAAACTGAATAAAATGGATAATATTATTTTATTTAATGTGTATCAATAAAATTATTTTCATTATAGGATTTATAGTCATATCAGTGGTATCTAGGTGTTTGAGGGACGTTAGATAAAGTTGATCCAGAGACATGATTTTATCAATGGTGTAGTTGTGAGCTATATTCTATCCTATACTTTTTATATTTCTATATGCTACCCAACCATTTCAGTTATGGTAAATGAAACCCCATGGATCTTGATCCCTGGGTGGGTATTTTCTCCAAAATACCAGTGAGAGGATGGATAACTGACTACACCCTTTGGCCCTTCCATATTCTTGTAGTGGTTACTTATAATAGTAGGTCTCATGGTTTGTTTTCTACATATAAGTTTTTAAATGGATATAATATATTTTTTCATACACATATATTCAGGATATAATTTCCTAAGGACTACTACAGTTATAAATTTCATTGTTTATGATGGATTGAAGATCTCAATTCAGTGTATGTGCTGTGATGGCTTCTGCTAAAATACCTAATGAATGTTTCTGGTTATGTGAGCATTGGTGGATCCTAAAAATTACCTATTTACTTGTGGTTATGTGTATGTGGATGTGAGTATCATGAGGTGCATATTTTATTGCTTCTCCCTTGTTTCATTTGGAATGTGTTTTTAGGAGAGATGCTCTGGACGTGCGATGTTGTGGAAAAAGATGAAAACAAGTGGGGTAGTGTTATATGTGTACCCTTGATTTTTTTATTGTGTCTTATAATTTTTATGAGTGTTTTTATGAGAGTATCCATGGTTAGTGTATGAACATAGTATACCTATTTTGGTGTTTAGATTGCTTCACTTTTTGTTCATTATGATTTTTCATGCATTCAATACCTTTACAGGATTGACCTTGGGGAGGATCATACTGATTATACTGTTATAATCACCTTATGATATATAAACTATTTATAGGTCAGTTTGTATAGGTTTGATAATAGACTTGTAGCTACTAGCTTGGGGTTTTTCTAGTTATCATTGGGATTCATGGTCATTGTTGTCTTTACATCCTTTTTATACTTCTTGTTTTCCATATCAGTTTTTGTAGTTCATATATTACATTAAATATGTAAACATGGGATTTTTCTTATATTGTTGTCTATGCTGGAGTTGGTTGGTGTATGTCTTATCTCTATATTTACCATGTGTTTGTCTGATAGGGTAATTCCTTCCATCGGTGTGTTATGTATACGATCGATGTTAGACACTAACCCGGGGCCTACTGGAGATAGGACTCTAGTTTCAATATCTCTATTCTCCCATTTAATTCCTAAAAAAAGACGCACTTTGAAGAGAGGTGATCATAACACCCTTACCATCATTTGTCTTTTATCACACCATGTTTCATCTGCCATGTAGAAAAACCTTAATCTATTGTCCACCTTCCCCATCCATTCACTTTAATAAGGGGGCCTTCATAGATTACATTTACATCTTTAAATACCACTTCATTCCATCCAAAACACCTCCCCATGGGTCAAATTATTTGATATAAAATATTTTCTATATCAATGAATCAAGAACCAAAACAATATGAATCCCACACAATATTATATTTATCAATGTGGGGACTCTAATTTTGTTACCCACATTCCCCCGTAGTGCTCATAGCCAGTAGTGTATCATTCACTTTGGTTCACTATGTCCACTTTTTCACAATTATAAATTTCAATTCTACATCGTTTAATGAATATGAGATTCCCTCATGACCTAACAAGATAATTAAATGATGGGTTTCTTAGAACATAAGCATCATGTACCACATCTTATTCAAATGAAATTAAAATATGTGATTCATCCTTGTCACACGATGAAAAAATATACGATGCTACATCATAATTGTATGATGTAATACAAAATTTACAATGTTCAAAACACATAACATAAAACATGATGTTTAGCTTATTCATTTCAGGGTTTAAAACAGTAATCTATCAAAGGAACTCACCCATTAATTTCTTTCCACCTGTTACGGTCATCTAATTTTACCTTTAATTTTTATTCATTCGACATTTGAGATGATTCACCCCCACGAAGGTGAGTTCGGCTATTTCTCACATCTATTCGCTCAAACCAATATACACAAATCCTTTTTTTCTTAATTCCCAGAGTGAAAAAATAAATTCAAATATTCCATCCATTCATATATATGCTTCTTGTTTCCTTAATTTGAGCCCTCATCCTCCACTTTATCTGTAGGGACACCCTAACAACATGGTTCCTCGCCACACTCGCACACCTAACATCCTGGGAAAATGTTTGGAAGAAAATTGAATAAAATATTGATATAGGTTCATTGTTTTTAATATGTTTTGTGGTCAACCCTCATTTTTTCCCCATTCCAAAAAATGGTATAGGTGATGTATTTGAAAAATGAATAGTACATCTTATTATTCTTCATTACACACTACATGTGTTCCCATTTTTTAGAATTAAAATTCAGAATCCCCATTCCCCTTTGTTCTAGAAGAATTTCATTCCTCTGACATTACCCCAATCATACACAAGACCATGCTTGATGGGAATGTCAGTTACTTAAAAACACATTTTCTCCATCCACATCCTCTTTATTTCAAGAAACTCTCTCATGAATGATTATTCAAATGGTTGAAAGTTGTTTCTAATACTAATCAAGGCTCATGTGATTCGGGGAGTGATTGTTGTTTGTCTCAAAAATATGATCAATGTGTGATAATAAAGGAAAAAATATAAGTCCATTCATGAAGGATAAAAAAGGAAAATAAATTTTAGTAATTTATGAGGTTTATACACATATTGGATCCTCTCTTATGTCCAGGAAAAATTTATACTATAGATCTACCATAGAAATTGGGCACATTATATCTTCTAGCCTCTAGCATGTTGCCTTGAAGACCTACTGTCACCTCCCAATATAAACTTCCCACTCATCAGCTTCTGGGTGATGTTCAGTATCCCTGCATTATGGTTAGTCCATCTCATCTTGGAGCCCAAAAATATAATCAATTGTATTCTTCTATTGATTATATGTGACCATTATATGAGCCATTAGATGGTTGATGTACTATGAATGAGAGATATGGACAAAAATAATTGCATTCATTTCTGTTCTAAATGATTAAATTTAGGGTTGAATTGTTGAAATGTAAGATTGGTTTTATTGTATTTCATTGCTAAAAAATTCATTGATGTTGACTTCAATCGTGAGGCTTCTTAGAAAAGAAATCATAAATCACTGCATGTGGGTTATAGGAATCCAACCCTCGGTTTCCCAAGATCCATTGCTAGTGGTGGATGGACCCCATCCACCATACTATATATGGTTCCAGATTCCGAGTTGTAATATTTGGTTTTCTTATCCGATCCATGAACCATACATTGTGATTATTGTTATCATTTTCAGACCTAGATGCTTATATCTCTTTAAGGATTAGAGGATCATACATAATGAATGCGGCAAGGGCGAAGGAAGTAGGGTCCTCTTCCAGGAACCACTTTGATAGGTCTGCCTCTATGTAAAGTAGTTGTTCATCCTCATTTGACCCCTCTTCAATATCATCTCCCTTGGCAACCACAAGCTCAACCCACTAGAATTTCACATGTGACCACATGTGACTGTTCCACTAGGTCCATGTTTGGATGAGTTTGAGTAACTAGCTATTCCAAGATAGGTGTGTCCATCTAGGAAGGGGCACTAGATTCTTCTTATTTATTCTCTTACATATTTTTCAACCATTCATGCACTACATGGTATAAGAACAGGTCAACTAATCTGATAAGGAAATCGGTAATTATACTTTTAAAATATTTAAATACATATGGGTGCTTGGAATTTAACGATTCACTCCCAGAATCACTATAAGGTTCTATAATATAGGAGATCCTATAGACACTAGTCGTCACTTCAATGGTTGTTACAGATTCCTCTTGCACTGGGCATGCATGAGCTATGAGAAAATAGAAAAACATGTATGTACAAAGCTCTATAAAATTTTTACAAGTGTAAATTGAGTCAATATACCCTCTTACCACGAGGTTTGGATATTTTGATGATGATCTACCCTTGTCGTTATTCTTCCCCAATAATGGGAACCACTATTGGAATATTAGGTTGTGACCCCCCCATAGATTATCAGAAGGATTTGGGACTCCGAGGTCATCCATATGACTTCATCATTGGGATAACCATATACTACAACCTCTATAATGGGCCATGAATCATGCTCCCTAGAACTCGATGGTGCACCATTTCCCGCTCCAACAAGTCCCTTTCCAATTTCTGAGTTTCACATATACAAGGAAAAATTCAATTGGATATTTTGGATAACATAGGGGAATATAATGCATTAAAAGTATAAGGGAATATAATTTCCCAAAAATTAATAATATATTTACTATTTAAATACCAATTTATTGCTTTAAATTCATGCGATTGTGTGTTAGAATATGTCCCATGTAACAACGAGTTTCTTCAATGGCTTGTGTAACACACATGACCATGGTTTACTGAACAATAATATTTTATTAAAATATTATTATAAATTTATATAAAAAAGCTGGTAAATTTGTGGTTTTGACTAGTATTATCTACCTTATATAAATATATAGATTACACAAATATGAAATTAATTCATTGGTTAGTAATTATATATAAATTAATATGAGAACTAATTTAATATAAGGTAATGTTTATATTGAAATATACTTTTATAATCTCAAATTTGGTTGATCCTAATAAATTAACTTAATTATAATTAATGAGTAATATTAATAATATATATATATATATTAAAAATCCTACCAAATAATTTTTATATTACCATAATTGAATTTATATTCATGAGATAAAAATAAACCCAGTATTACACATAAAAATTATTTTTTAATAAATGCACTTTTACAACCTTTTAATAGAGAACCTATTTTAAATCCAATTTTTGGCACTTTTCAATATTTTACAAGACATCAAAAACCTCGTATTTGAAATTGAAATATAATTTTTTTTTTACTATGATTGTTTTTATTTTACTGTGATGTTTCATTTTGTTAATGAACATTGAACAATATGGATTTTATCTCAAAACTAATTTTTCATATAAGATATTTATAAGAATAAATTATAATTTTTATTTGTTATAAAAATTAAATTGATAAAATTTATATAATTTAAAATAATTTAAGTCATTAGAATCAATTTCACTTTGAAATTGGATATAATAACGTATATAACTTTTGAACATTTTTACATTAAAAACATGCTTGGTTGTCCCCGTCCATGGGAATAAATTTAAATGAAATTTTTCTACATAGATGATTGGAATTTTGAAAAAAGAATTATACATTTGGAAAAAAAATTATAATGTTAAATATGTTCAAAATATTATTTTTATTATAATTTATTTATAAAAATAAATAAAATATATTATAATGACTAAGAAAAATTTTAGATTTATGAAAAATAAAATCTTAAACCTTAGTAAAATATTACTTTGATTCATATCCATAATAAATTATATGAAAATATTTCAACTATATCGTCACTTTTGTGGAATTGTTTCTATTATGTGATCCACATGACATGGGAAAAACATGGGTGAAATTCCCTTTCAAAAATTTATAAGAGGGTCATTTCTTATACACTATAAAAAGGCAGTCACACCTACCACTTCCTCACACCTATCTTGGCACATTGGATCGAACATGATATACACAATATCTCCAAAAAATATAATTCCATATCCTATAATCCTGATTTTATGATGGTATACATCCATGGAAGCTCATTGGTGATAACAAAAATGAGTTACACAAAGAAGTGATAATGATGAGTCCCCTTAAAATAGTTTTGAAAAAAAATCTATAATAAGAATGAATAATGTTCTCTGGATTCATGTAAAAAGTATCTCTCATAAAATTTTGTTTGATTCCCCCACAAATCCTTTCTCCTGCACTGTACCTCCTGAAAGCATGGATGATTCCCTCAAATGTGTGTGCTTCAATGCTACCTTTATCTTCTTAGGATGGACCTTTCCTACCTCTCAATATATTCCCCGTGCATGTTCATATACTCCATAACACATAAGGAAATTAAATGGATCCCAAAACATATTATCCTCCTTATTATCCCATAGATAGACAATTTTTCCATTCGGGTTTTTTGATCTCCTACATTCTATTTATCTTCCAAAATCTCAGAGATCATTCCATGTTCAATCTATTATGGATGTTATTTTTCATTCCTCTAGTTAGATAACTTATTTTTATTCCACATCATAGATTTAGCTATACAATATCATGGTAGACACATTGGATGGATATCCATTACTCCATTTTCCCTTATAATCATTCAAGGAGTCAATTAACATTCATTAGTGGACCCTTGTGGCATGGTTTGGTGCGGACAATCCCCCTATATCTATATTCTAGAGCATCATGGACTTTTTGGGACTAGATCCACTATTTCATGTGTTTTCTATCAGCCATATATATTTATATGTAGTGACTATATATAATGAAAATATCATGAATTTGTCAACCTGATGACATTGATCTATTATAATATGTTCTTTCAACTAGTATTTAAGGTCTATGGATTCTCATTTCATTTGATATTTACGTCAAGCTACACTGTGAATAAATCACCCATGCCTCTAGCTTCCCTTACACAATTATTCTTTTGTGCTATATATATGTGATTGTATTAGATCGTATCTAGTTAACTTATTAGTGGAAAATTACTCTCCAAGATGCGTGTATGGTCTGTATATACGTTAATATGTATTTATCTTGTTCTCTTCCTACGCACATTCTTCTTAGAGCCAGTACAAAAGTGTCCTTGTGAAATCTTCTTATATTCATTTCTCCAGTGTGGTTTTATAAAAAATCCATATCGAAGAACATTTTATCTAGGTCTATTTTCTGTTTCAAGCAGCGATTCCCCTTGCACCCTCATTGAATATATCAACCGATTATCTTTATATTATAATTCTATGTCGTTCTTCTCTAGAGAACTAAGTCAAATAAATCCTTACCCATCCAACTAGTACCCCATAATGACCCCCAACATTTCCCCTCAATCTAGTTCTATTTGGTGAGAATAAATCATTCATCGACATGGTGGTTTGGTTCCCCCTAATCCTCCACAAATCATGGATTCACCAATTTTATCTATGATATAACCATGTCTTCACACCTAGTATTGGATCCCTCATATTCTATAAAAATATTTACATCTTGAGATATGGAAATTAGTATAGAATGTTCTCAGATAAAGACCTATTATGACCCCACATATCAATCTCCAATAAAGATAAGATGTTGATTATCTCACAATGGAAAGAAATAGTATTGTTTTTTGGGATCTATCATCAATATTCTCTCCTTCCCAAGGCCCAATCCTACTGATATTCAAAATGGATTCATCATATTAAATCAAGTGAATCCAAATGAATAATTCATTTTTCCAGAACCTCTTAGTGGCACTCAAACCAAAAGTGTTTCCAAATAGGAGAAATCATCTACCTCGTTTCTGTCATATATCCCTCTATCACAGGGGTAAAATACCAATCCCCTTCTATTATGATGATCCCCTTCCACAATTGTAATTTATTTGGATTGGGATCAAGGGATAAGACTGATTTCATGGAAACAAATGTTCAATGTAATAAAATCATGTAGGTGAATGTCCCTAAGGTCAAAATACATCCTTGATAACATTGTGACAACTGTTTCAAGATTGGGAATCATAATTTCATGTATAAATTTCCAAACATTTAAAATATCTGGATTTTATATAATGATGTTCTTTATATGGAGATTAACTTAGATTAAAATCATTATACTTCCATGAATGATATTTTTTTCATGTTCTTTTTCTATTTTCCTTTTTCAATGCGAAATTTGATTCAAGCAAGAAGGATTCACTCTGGGATGAACTTAGTAGCTTCAACTGGTGTAATGATACATAGAATTTAAGAGGATATTTGAATTGAATTTTGGATCCTTCATAAATTAAATGATGTGTTTTGTAACTCATAATAGATCAACAAGTGATTTGGCAATTTTTCACTTAGAATTGACTCTTATATTTTTTATATTCAGGGGACAAGTACATGTGGTAAAATAATAATATAGAAAATTAGTTTACATGGTTAAGACTAGACCATTGACATACCAACCTATGGTTCATCTCTTCCTATCCAAATACTAAAATTGATGATTTTTTTCAATCAATTCCATGCCATTATCCTCTTATTATTCTCCTCTCATGTGGGGGGATAGTAATGTTTTTTTGTTCTACTAAATCATATGGGATGTTTAACCCTCTATTAAATGTGCATTTCTTTCATCGTGGTAGAAAAACATGCTTACTAGGTCCTCGATTGGATTTCCTAACAAGTAGAATAGGTTGAATGTGTATCTTCATATCAGGAACAACAAAACATTGTCTCAATTCTAGGAGGTAGATGGCCTGAATGAGGGCATTGATCATATCAAAATGTAGATGGAATATATATGGGATAATGAAATTTTCAATAATTTAGTTAGTCAAAAAAATCACTTGAAATAATTTATTCTAAAAGTGTAATGTGTTTTCATAGAGTTCTCTAGGTTGAGAAGGATAAAATAATGATATCAAAAGAGAGAATATTGTTAGGCACGAATCAAGGATATGTGGTGTCCTTATGCTGATATTATTCTTCTAGACGATGGAACATTCACTACTTACCCAAAAATGGTTGGAGTTATGGATGCATGTCATAATTATTCCATTTTAGTGGATGACTATCCTTGAATATGGGTGGGATATCTTCAACGGTGGGCGGTTTTTTATTCTTCCCATATTGTTTTTTTACCGGCTAACAATGAATTTTTTGTGAAAATTCTAGATGATAAAGAGATTTTATGGGGGAATATTAATAGCCTTAATGTGGGTAGTTCCCTTTGACCTGAAGGAATCAAAGGTTATTTTTACATTTCATACTATGATATCATCAGAAAAAATTTGTTGATAATATTCAAGAGTACTTCAGGGGGTCATTAACCTAGAGTTTCATGTGATAATAATTTGATTCATGGACAGAAAATCAAGGATCAATCATCTTTTATTTATTAAAATTGTATATGTATGTTAAAAAATTTCTATAACACCTAAGAATATTTTTTGAATAAAATAATTATGGTAAACCTCCATTCATGGATCTCTAAAGAGAAACATGGCTTCATTCAAGCCTAGTCTACCCATACTGTTATTTCATTGGCTCGTCAAATGTTTATCAATATTAACTAGTAGTTAATTGCGTATGAAATTTTCATCATGCATGATAAAGAAAAATACTATGACAATTTATATTGAAACATTATTATAAGAGTCATGTGTTGCATGCGATTATCTTAAATGATGATTCAGAATTTCTTCAGGAGTATTGAATCATAGTGGTTATCCATCCCATTAATGGGAAATATTTATGGATTCTTGAAGTCATATATGGTTCTTATACAGGGAAACCCCCTTATACCTAGGTTCTTAATAATTGTTACAGTTACCTCAAGTAGATATATTATTAAAAAAATGAAGAGGGGAGGGTTATTTCTTTCTGTTGTAGGCCGGACAAATTATTTCATACCATTCAATTCATTTTAGATTACATAATAATTTTAACTAATGGTATTAGTTTTTCAATTTAATAACTCAATCAAATTTTGAATTTTTTCTTTCATTGGACTTTGAAGCTTATCAACCATGGTGAGACCATATTATTCGTTTAAAAATCATTCATAACGAGTTTATGTAATAATATTTATGAGATGAAACGATTTTTTCAAAGGAATATTTCCACTTAATTACTCCGGAGAACCTATATCATAGGTAAGGGTATGTGCTCCTCACTTTTAAAACCTTTTTGACAAGTTATCTATATGTATTCTAAAAAGGTATAATGTAACAACCCAAAAATTCTTTAATGAAGACACTTTATGATCAAATTAAATGTATTATTATTATAATAGGTTACATAAGTTATTCACTTTATTTGTTTTATGTTTTTTGGATTTTAAAATACCTTTAAAAATTGTGACCATTTCTAATATATTCTATGAATGGTGATCACATGATATGTACCGAATAACATGCATATTTCACCATCATGTGTATTCGCCTTTATGAATATTTACTTATTGAATATTGAGTTCCTTTTAATAATTCTATATCCCATTATCATGGAATAAATGATTATTTTTAATGAATCCATGTTGTATGATCAATGTGGCACACTTATGCATGAAATAAAATGTTTAAGAAGGGTGCACCCCGATAGAACTCTAATGCATTGGTTAAAGATTAATATCATGATGAGTCAACTGCATTGAGGATTTAATAATGAAAATTTAGGTTCAATGAGGTTTTACTCATGCTCCATGTTCAATGAGCCTTGGATCATTCTAATACCATGTTAAGTGTTGTTCCCATATTACCAGGTTATGATAATCATACTATTTCATGCCATTATGTTCATGTATCATTTTGATCCATTGATATATCTATTTCCAAACATGTATTATATTCTTCATGTTATCCCTCAATTACTCCCTTATTGGGGTTTATAGCTCACCCTTTTCTTATTCATGTCCTCATGTTATCCCATGCAATGGAAAGTATGACAGAATTTAGTTGTCTTGTAAAAGATGTTATCAATAAATATTTTGTGATTCATGTTCTATTTTGTTACATAATGTTCCTGAGCCCAATAGACACTGAAACTCTCGATCTTATATCTTGTATAATGTAAAGATTTTATTTAATTAATCATATTTATTTGTGTAATAAACAAATTAGTTGTTATAGTTGGTATTAGAGGATAGGTTTAGTTATTTATGGTATTACTGATAGAAACCCAAGTGAAATACTTATGGATGACTATAAGTATAATAAAAACATCACTATGGTTTGGTGATTATTGAGTAAGTGGTTTGTCAAAAAAATACATTCATTTCTGGATACAAGAATTTAGAGGCAGCTCTGGCACAGATGTACCTTGGTGTGAAAAATCCAATAAGGTGTTTTGGTCTTCACATGGGGTATCCGAGTACTCAACAACAAGCCTTGATGCAATCGTGGTTATGACACACCTGGGGGATATTATTTGATAAATTCACAAGATTGGTATGAACCATTGTTAATAGAATAAAAAATCCCATATGAATATATGTTGGGAAGTATATCTTGGATAAAATAGATTGATGAATATAGATTCATAAGTTAAGGAAATAACATTTATTTATTATCATCTATTTTTTCCATGTATTACCCTTCATGTGCTATCCCATTCAATCCATTTATGCCATCAAATTTCCGGTAATAGAAGGACTATGGCCAATAACTGATGTAAAGATCAATGTGATGATTGTTCTAATGAGATTCCCAATCTGATGGGAGCAGGATTCAGGATAATTGTTATGATACTCTCTCAGTTAACTCATGATTAGAATACAAACATGGGTAAAGAAGAATGTTTAACCCCCCTAATAAATAAAAATTATCTATCGAATGTTTCGTGAGACAAAGGCCTCTAACATTTAATTGATCATCTGATCCCTCAATCACCGAATAGTGGACCCACTCCATTGAAATGACCTTCTCCATACATAAATGTTTCGAACAAGAGAATGTTATTCTAGATAATTATCGAATAGTGGGTGAAGCCAATCAATGGTTTACATTGATCAAAAATTAAAATCATGTTGAGGAGATCTAGGTGTTGTAATGGATGTATTTTAAAAATATTTTTTTTATAAATATTTTCCACACATTTTTCGACTAATGATGGAAAGTGACTTTCTTGACACCATGAAAAAAGACAAAGAATCTATTAGAGCATATAGGGAAAATATCACAAGGTGTTCACTATTTGCCTCCGCCATTGTCATTACCCCCGAATGCAAGGTTGACCACTTATTTGGTGGGGTAAAACCAAGACTTTAGAAAGCTCTAGTGATCTAAGACATCAACAACTAGGAGGAAATTGAATGATGTTCCCTCAAGGTAGAAATGGAAATCAGATAATCTCAGGGGTATCATACGGATAAGAAGAATAAGGTGGACTTCAATTCTATCATTCTTCTGGATAAATACCTTGGTGCTAAGAAAATCTAGAACCCCAGTTGACAAAGGTGTGGAATAAAGAACCTTAGAAATTGCGTAAATGGGATGGGGAAATGCTATAGGTGTGGAAGAGAAGGGAACCTTGTCGTTAAGTGTCGAAATGAAAATCATGTGGCTATAAAAGAGGATAAAAAAGCGTTATTAATATTTCAATATGTTGTTCATTTATTCAATTACAAATAACAATGGAACCATGAAAATTAGTTCCCATTTCCATGTTTATTTAGATGAAACCAATAAATCGATGGTAGTAGGGGAGATTGTTTTCCATCACTACCATAGAATATAACCCCGAAAATGATGTGGTGACAAGTATTTTAGTTATTAATTCATGAATAGAGAACATAATTTTTGATTCTGGTTCTACGTATTCATTTATATCCACAATGTTTAGTAGAACAATCCCAACACCACCACAAACGATTGAAGTAAAGATGTCGGAGAGTACATAAAATGGGGCAATCATGACATCCCTTGAATATAACTCCTCCCCTATCATAATATGTGGATTGAACTTCCTAGAGAACCTCATCATACTCCCTCTGGTATAATTTGAAGCAATTATTTGAATGGATTTCCTTTCCCTGTATATATCCAACAAAAATTTTTCTGATAAGGGAAATCACTCTCCAGATAGAGAGTCGACCCCCGATTCTATACAAGTGCAAGGAGAAATATGAATCTTCTTTAGGATAATTATCTCAAACGTGGACATTAATGCCTAATGAGCATGCATATATGGTTCAGATGGTTAAGACCGGTGACAGAACCATCTTTGAAGACATGCCTATTGCAAGGGAATTCACTGAAGTGTTTCCGGAGAAATTTTTTGGTATCCCTCCTAGAAGATATGTTGTATTCCAAATTGACCTTATACCTGGGGAATTGAGAATATCTAAGAATTCACATAGAATTGATGTTATGGAGCATGAGGAGTTGAAAAAAAATAACAGGACTATCTGGATAAATGGATTATATGCCCATGTTTATCATGATGGAGTGCACCAGTCCTCTTCCTATAGAAGAAGGATGTGTCAATGGTTGATTGAATTTGTTATCGTGAGATAAAAAAATCACAATAATGAACAAGTATCATATACCAGAATTTAGGACTTGTTCAATCTACTATGTAGATCATAATACCTCTCCATTGGAGATTTTCTTTCAAGATATTATCAAGTATGGGTGGAGAATGAAGATATCCACAAGACTAATTTTCTTAAAAGATACAGGCACTATAAATTCATAGTGATGCATTTCATACTCTCTAATTATACATAAATATTAATGGACATGATGAAAATAGTCTTTTGATATTACCTAGAAAATTTTGTGGTAGTCATATTAGAGGATATTCTAATATTATCCCAACCGAAGGAGGATCATTGGGAGAATATATGAACTGTTCTATTGAACTTGCAGAAAGATAAGCTCTATGAAATGTACAAAAACTGTGAGTTCTAGTTAAAGAGGTCTCATTCGTAGGTCATATCATCACATGCAACTGGATATCTATTTATCACACCAAGAAAACTAATATTGTTGGATAAAAGACTCCATCATCAGTAATGGCTATCTGTATCATCTTGAGGTTAGATGGATATTATCATCGGTTTGAGATAAATTTATCATGATTGTCCAACCCTCTTACCAAGATAACTCTGAAGGGAGTAAAGTTTTCTTCAAGTTATGAGATTTAAGAGAGAATCAATGAGTTTATAAAGATACTTATCACTATGTTCGGGCACAATTTAACCACTAGTGGAGAACTTTTTGGTGTATTCATTGATGCTTTCAAGAAGGTCATGATATGTGTGTTGATGCAAAATGATAAAGTGATATCCTACACCTCATGGTAGCTAATATTCTTTGATAAAAACTATCCCACACATGATCTATAGTTGGCGGTTGTGATCTTCGCGTTGAAAATCTAGCGACATTATCTCTATGGGGTGATGTGTGAGATATATACTTATCACAAGAGCCTAAAATATATATTCACACATAAATAGCTTAATATATGCCAATTAAAATACATATAACTCATCAAGTATTATGACTCCATGATCCACAACAATCACGTTAAGGCAAATAAGATGGCAGATGCTATAAGTATAAAGGATCTTGCATCTTTATCAGTGATGAGAATTTTTTAAAATGATCATATACTCATTGAAATGGAGAGGAAGGAAATTGGAATCATTAATGGAGGAACATCATTAATAATTTCTCCATGGTTTTTAAACCATCCCTCTTGGAGAAAATAAAGGATTACCAACAAAAGGAGGTAGAGATTATGAGAATGGTAGATGCTATTAGAAATGTGAAATAATCATAGTTCATGGTGGACAAAGATGGAATTATGATATTTAAATCACGATTATGTATACCTTCAAATCTAGTAATATAGAAGGATCTTTTGAATGATGCATAATGCATATCCTTCTCTATTAACTTGGGTAACATAATGATTTATCAAGATTTCCGATGAAAATATTGGTGGGGAAATATGAAAAGTCATATAGTTGAATATACATCATAATGCCTTGTATATCATCATGTGAAGGACTAGATGCCAATTTCTAGGGAAATCATGCAGTGAATACCCATACCAACATTGAAGAGGGACACCATTACAATGGGATTTTTCAGTGGACTTATAAGGACATACAGAGGAATCAATGCTATATGGGTCGTTGTAGAAAATTTTACAAAGAAAATTCACTTTATCAATAATCATGAGGACTACTCGTTGGATCAAAATGAACGTATTTACATCAATGAAGTGGTAAGGATACATTGTGTACCACTATCTATAGTATCATACCATGAACCTAGATTCATCATGAGGTTTTGGAAAAGTCTTCATCATTCTATCATAACTTAACTGATCTTCAGTACAGCCTGTCATCCTCAAACTAATGGAAATTATGAGAAAAATATTTAGACACTGGAAGATAAGTTAGTATCATGGTCTATGGACTTCAATGTAGGATGGGATCAACATATTTCTTTTGTTGAATTATCCTACAATAATAGTTTACAATTGACCATCCAAATGGAAACATATGAATCCCTTTATGGGAAAAGGTGCATAACACCAGTGTGTTGTGTTGAAGTTAGTGAGCGTAAAATACTAGGACTTGAAATGGTTGATGGAATGTTGGAGAAGGTGAAAACTATTCCACAGTATATCAAGTTAACCCAATGTTGACAGAAGAGAAATATACATTACCATCAACAAGTCTATGATTTCAATATTGGAGACACTGTATTTCTATTCATATATCCATGGAAAAAAGGTAATGAATTTTCTAATGAAATGGAATTTAGGTCCTAGGTACATTATCTCCTTAATGATTATTGATTGTTACGGGGTTGTGGCCTATCAGGTAGTACTTCCAACCACCATGGTCAAAGTACATGATGTCTTTCATGTATACCTCTAATGAAAGTACATACCAGACCCTTAACATGTATTCACCACAAATATAGTATATTTAGAGGATAATCATTCTTATGAGTAGTAGCCAGTGATGATCTTAGATCGTATAGAATATTTTCTAAGAAATAAGTAATTTCCCCACATCAAGGTGTTGTGGAGATACCACATGTTTGAAAAATAGACTTGTTAATAGAAGTTAGATATGAAGAAAAGTTACAAACATTTGTTTTAGTGTAGGAAAAGTATATTTTGTGGCTGAAATTTATTATGGGGGAAGGATTGTAATGAAACAGACAATCATTAATGATAACACATGTTGATCAAATTAAATGTTTTTTATGTAAAATGGTAATATAACATATGAACTTCCATTGTTTTATGTTTTTATATATTAAGATACCATTATGATTTGTGACTGTTGCAAATATAGTCGTTGAATAAAGATCACCTGATTATTATAAATTTAGGGCATTAACAAAGCTAATATACATTGAAAAAGAAGTGATGACCTTATCCTGTAGACTTGAACCATAAAAATCCAATTTAACCGAGCTCATAAGGGAGTTGGAATTATTAGGATTTGATCTTGACCATGCCCAAGCTGATATTCAACATGTTATGATGAAACTGAACCAATTACGGGAGATATAGAAGTTGATAGTGATTACCACCCAAGTTAAATTATATGAGACACCCCAAGTGACTGTACCCATCACACACCTTACCCTTTTGTCTTATTAAAGTATTTCAAGAAGTTCGGTCACGAACCCTAGTACTTTGATTATGTACAATAATTTTATATAGAAAATATACATTTATTTTATTATTGTTACATTGTATATAGTTTTTAATGTAAAAATAGTATTTTTAGTTAATATTCGAGTAAGAAATATATTTTGATTAATTAATGGATTTTTTAATTAAATAATTTTCTAATTAAATTTAATTATTAATGTTAATTTAATTTTTATTAAATATAAATGAATTTATGTATTTCCGAATGTAATTGTAATTTTTATTAAGGTTTGAATGTTGATTTTTCTAAACCCATGATTTTATGATAAATTTAATTTTTATATTAAGAGAAAAAATTCAATTATTTAGAAAATATTTTATATTAACTGAACATTATTTTTGGAATCAGTTCGTTGAAATTACCCAAAAGTAAATGTTTCGTAATTTTCTATGACAGTCAAATTTTTGGGTAAAAATTCGAGTGCGTTTTTTTATATAATGTGTTTTTTGACTTCATAATGACCCAATAGTGGTGTAATAAAATATAATAATTAATATGTTCTTCCATTATATGTTTTTTCATTATAATAATTTTATTTTTGGTTTATTTTATTTAGTTTAGAAATCATTAGTGGACCCTCCAATACTTATTAAAGTTATCTTTTTAAATTGATTTCATTTAGAGTGCGACTAATCTCCACATAAGAAACTATATTATTTAAAGATGTTAGGAGAGTGTACTTAAAATAATTTTTTTCCACTACCCTTTTTTTGAAAACCATGGTAATCCTTATTGGCTAGCTTGTATTTTTGATTATTTTAATGTGTGGTGTCCCACTCCTAAATAATAATGAATTCCCTCATGTTTCTTATATTAAACCACCCATGAACACATATCCTCAACACTAAAATCCATTGCTATCCATATATCATTTACCCTCATCTTTCTAGAATCCTCCCTAAGCACCCAACTCTCCCCATAATCTTCTCTTAAGCCTCTCCCAAGCCTTTGAGGTCACACTTCCCGGTAAGGGATTTCTTCCATTCTCTTTTTGTCAAATTTTCGTTAACTTGTTATAACCATTTATTTTCTATTATAAATGTTGGCGTATAATTTCTCACCTCCCCCATAGTTACCTATATATGTTTTAATGATGATAGGCCTTTATATCTCCTTAATCCATCAAATGTACCATTGTTACCATCCCTAAATTCTATAAGGAATTTATCTCTCCTCATTTACATTCTAGCAATTATAATGTAATATGAATCTAAATTCAATTACACTTGTAGTGAAATATATCTATTTAAACCACTACAATATACATTTACTAAAAATATTATAATTCACCCATTTATATCACATCAACTATTTTTATGAATTCTTATGTCATGCTGACATGCTAGTGAAATTGAACTGCGATTTTTCAAGACAAAGTCATTGTGTAGTGTATACAATGCCAATTTCTCTATCAAGGGAAATCACCATTATGAATATATACATTTTAATTATAGAAATACATGTAATTATTCCACATTTCTTTATTATTGAATAAATTTTTATGTGTAATGAATATATGTTGTATGATCCATGTGGGACACTTATGCATGGAATATAATGTCTATGAAGGGTGCACCCTAATAGCACTCCAATGCTTTTGGTAAAGATTAATAACATGATACATCAAGTGAAATGAGGATTTACTCCTTGTAATTCTTGTTCAGGGAGGTTTTACTCATTCTCCATGTTTAATGTGCCTTGTCTCAGGCAAATACTATGTTAAGTGTTGCTGCATCAATTCCATGTTGTGATGATCATGCTATATCATGCCTTTATGTTTGTGTTTACTTTATGATCCATGGATATGTCTATTGTTTAACATGTGTTTTATTCTTCATGTTATGTCTTGATTACTCCCTTAATAGGATTTATTTCTCACCATTTTCTTATGCATGTCCCCATGATATATCATGCAATTCTAAGGATGATGTAATATAGTGGTCATGTAAATGATTTTTTTCCTAAAGATTTTTTGTTTAATGTTTTAAGTCGTTATATATTGTTCATATGACCTAAAGAAACTATAGATCTCGATCTTCTATCTTATATCAAGTGAATATATTATTTAATAAATCATTTTTACCTATGGAATAAAAAATAAAGGTATTAATATATGATATTTTATACATGGAGGTAATATTACATTGGATAGTCGTGTTGTTTCCACGATCACCATGAATTTTTGATCTATACTAAATGTCCCTAAAATTTAACAACATAAAATTTATAATATAATGATTAAATTTTTCTAGGACACAAATTTGGAAGTAATGTTTTACGAGGCTTTATGGAATAATTTTTCTCATGATGTGGGATCGGGTGGAATCAATATTTGAAGCATGCATGAAACCGTTAATATTATATAGGCAGAAATAGATTGTGATTTTGGGGAATTTCTCTTCATTTGGGCTATTTATACATCTATGAAGTAAATTGGGTAATTAATCAACTATGGAGGTCATTACTCCAAGCCCTGGGATAAAAATTGTCAGCCTGTTATTACTCTTCTGTGGCCCTTATGGTGTATTATGGGGTGTAGGAGGATCATATTCTAGAAGGATAATTGTCTGGGAACTACTAAGAGTATTCCAGGTTGTCTATAACTGAACATATCTTTTTGTCACAATAGTAATATCCCGAACTATATTCAAGTTGTCCTTAAACCTCAGCAGCTCTATTTTTTGAGGCATCGTGATCTTTTCTAAATTAGACATGCTTGTATACACTGGACAATCTTATGTGCTTTCTAATTGAATGTTTACATGTGGGTTTCTCATTTGAATAGGGGTCATGACCAGTAGGGAATATTTTATGCAGTAAGAATATTCCTAGTATTATAAATTTTATTAATATGAATTATACATATTCATGTGATCTCTAGTAATGAGGGGGAGTAGTGTAATGAATTTACCACCATCATTAAAGTGCACAGTTTACCTCACTCAAAAATAAGATTCTACTATACATTTATTATTTCTAGGTGATTGGGCGACCGCATTATGGAACAATTTATGTGGGCTTATAGGAATGGACATTCGGTTCTTTTTAGGGGATAATTTTATCATGTCATGTTTTATTGGTGTGGAATAAAACACTCATGAGTGGAATAAAAGTTAATTATTAATTGTATAATTATGATGGGTGATCAAGAAGACTCTTAGCAGGAACAGAATGATGGTGCTTCATGTTCACAGTTTTCGATGAAGGCTCGTGAAAAAATCATGAGACACATCTCACTCAAGTATATAAGAAGTTGGATATTTCTTCTTCATTATGGATGATCATGGATGGAAATTGATTTACTTTTTACTTCAAAATGGATGATCAAGTGAAATGGGTAAGAAAAAATACCCCTTAAAGTAGAATTTAATTGAATGGAAATGGATTGTGCAATAAATGTTTTATCAGGGGAGTTGGTTCATCCATAAATTGTGTAGATTTATATTTTTATGTTTATTTGAAAGATAGTGTGATTATATCATTACAGAATCAATCACCATTCTTAAAGGATTTTAGTTGTGTGCTACTCGGGTGTAAATAAATATTAGATGGAGACATATTATTCAATTATTCACTTGCAGATACCTAAACTGATAAAAATACCTTGGCCTATCATATACCTAATTGTTAATTGAAAAAGGCTAATTTCTAAGGATTGTATATTATCCAATATTTGGTGAGAGGGAGATATGTTTGCAGTTAATTCGGATTCAGATGGATATCTATGTAATCCATGTACTGTTAATCATAATATTGTATTCCTTATGTTGGAGGGTGTTAATTTTTTTCAGGAGGATACCATCGAACATTATTATATAATAATTCCTTAACATGTTCGGCCTTTTCAATCCAATTATTTTTAACGAACTCTATGAATGTTGGATTGAATAATTGGTAAAATATTTCCTCATTCTCTTTTGTTTTATTTCCATTCACAACCCCACTCATCTTATTTTATTCCATGAATATATAACAACACCAGTAATGTAAATATAGAGATAATATTTTATGTTATGTTACTAAAATACACATATAATGACTTATATATAATAGGTAACAAACATAATATTTCTGTGTACGGAGAACTTCCTCCACATGAAATAATGATTATTTTTTATTCCATTACTATCTATCAAGATGGTAATTATGAAGAAAGATTTTTTTAATATATGTTATATATTTGATATTTAATATGTCCTTATTCTTATTCAATTTTTATACAAAACATACCTTTATGCTTTCCATTTTTTTATATACTATAATATCATTTGTGGATGTGTGGTCTACCAATTCCTAAGAGCGATATGATTCGATCACATGAGACATGGAATGTATATAGGATGGTTTTATTCAACCATAACAAGAACATCAAATATCAATATTAAAATCCTATCATAAGTCGAATTACGGAAATATAATATATATCATTTTCATTATTAACCCTTCATAGAAATAAAATATGAATAAGTCATGCATGAACGTGCAAACTACTACATCTAAGAAACTATTTGATTCATTTTACATACCAATAGTTATATATAGAATAATTCATAAGATAAATAATATGATATATTTATGATATAGATATTATTATTGGAATCTATATTTTACATACCTTTTTTACATAACAATCATTGAAAAATCGGAATGTTACTCAAGTGTACGTACGACCTTCCATCTACATGATAGTAACATTGGTTCATTTTTCATTACTAGATTTAATGATTGGATTTCAAAGAAAAATTGTTTTATAAATATGATAATTATTTAAATTATTATTATTACTATTTTATATGATGAACCATTTGACCAAATATTTTACCAATGAATTTTTTAAACCAAAACTGAATTTGGTAAAAACACTTGATGTAAATTTATTTGATTATGTAGTTGTATAAAAAATTGGTATAATTAAAAAAATTTATGATAAACATGAAAAATGATATGAATTAATTAAATAATAAAACCAATATTATTCAAGATTCTAAGGACACACAATACAATTCATATACAATGTCAAGTATTTTCATCTCACTTTTAACAACTGCGAGATAAATTTCATATTCACCACTTCCATATTTTGTGTGCTGTGTCTGCTACCGATTTGGATATATATTAAATAATTATAATATAAATGTACACAATATTTATATTTTTCATTTTAGGTTATAACTTCTTGAGGATCGTGATTTGAAATATTTCTATGTAGTTCAAGACTCTTTGTAATGTTTTAGGATTAATTTCTCATGAAAAATTTTAATAGAATTTTAAAAGTATTTCATTTCAACGAAATTATATGACCAATTTTTAAAACATCATATAATATTTCTTGATAATGGTCATTCATGGTTTTATTCATGTAATTGAACCATTTCCCCACTCTTTGGTACTCTAAATGTTCTAGAAAATGCTTTTATAATAACCCGCCTTCATTTCTCTCTTTAGTCTGAAAACATGTTTTTTTTAAAACAACTATTTTATAAAATTGTTTTCAAAAATTGTTTTTAACCATCCTAAAAAGAATTATTAAATACATTTTACCCATTTTTTCGTTTACTAATGCTTTCAAGGGAATCATCTTATCAATTTTTTGAGAAGGAAATTTTCTGACATTTTTACCAAGAAAAATGAATCTTCTTTTACATTGTATGGAATGTAGAGATTTACCGATTTTAATTTATTTTAATCTTCCTTCTCATATATAAAATTTTCATATTAATAATTATATATTGAAATTTTATTTTTGATGAAAATTTCCTCATAAAAAGGATAACTTCATCAATAATATTTTTAAGGGAACTTTTTACAGTGTCTCTATTAATCATTGAAAAAACCTCATTATTCTTAATCCATTTAGGACATGATGAATTTCTAAAATCAATATTACTCATTCATATTTTTTATGATATAATTTTACAAGGATAGTATTGATATTAAATTCCTTGATTCCTTCAAGACACCTTAAAATATTAAATTTTCATTGGTCAGTTAACATTGAATTTCCCCAAATTATTCATGTCATTTTCAAAGATAAAATTACTTCCTAAACTATATTCCATTTCTCAAAATTTTTAAACTTTTAATATTCCTTTATTATTTTGGAAGCATTTATAAATATATATCCTTTATTTAATATGAATATTTTTAGGGAACATTTTTTTTGAATTAGATTGATTGTTAAATATATTTGGAATGCATTCGACATGCACTACACATGTTGGGGATAATTAAATTTATGTATTATGAGTTGAAAACGATTTAATATAATCCCCTAAATACATAGAAAGTATTATTTGATGAAATTAGTTGGTGATAAAACATTTTATTTAGTTTCCAACCACATAATGGTTTTCTACACACATCCGTAAAATCTCATAAAGATAAATATTGATAATATATTAGTTCACATTCTAGATACATGACATCTACTAAATTAATTGTTTCATTAAATTTTTGTTATTTATCATTCATCCATGATATTTTTCATCGATATATAAATGGATACATTTAATTTTAGGTTTATTTATTAAATGGATTATGTTTATTTTTATAAAATTCTCTTATTGGCTTTTAATTATCTAGTTTTCTGAATGGTATATTTTTATAGTTTATTGTCTTTCATTAATGTTTTTGCACTAACTTCTTTATATTAATATTAAATTTTATGAGTTTCCACTTACATACCATGTAATATATATTATTCTAATTTATTCATTATTTCATTCACTGTACATTACCCTTACTGAGAATTTTACTACACCCTTATTTTGTATCCATGCCCCAGGATTTTGAAAAAATTACAAAGAATAATAAGAAAGTATACACTATATGGAATAATGATTTTATCCTCAAAATAAAAAATTATGTCATAATAATTTTATTAATTATTAATATTAAACTCAAGTATGTATCTTGTTTAAAATGTTTTGTAAACCATAATTCCCTTTGAGATGTAATATACATCTATCTTTTGCCAATGTAATTGATAGAAGATAATGGATCAATTATTTCTATGTTTGGGTCACTATAGTTCATATTATATAATGTTTAGTAGCAACCTTGGGAACTATATTTAAAGAAAAAAATATTACAGAACATAACAGTAGGTTAAGAATTTATGATAAGTATCTAGATGAAAATAATATTGTTTTGGTTAGATATAGTTTAGTTAGGTATTCTAATAAATAAATCAATGTCTGGATACTAAAAGTGGAAATGGTTTTGGAACAGATGCACCTATGGGTAAAAACTCTAAAAAACGGTGTCGGGCTTGATTCGTTTTGACCTTGTAAAAAACAATAGGCCAATTTATGTACCTATTTTGACGGTCCTGGGAGATATGCTTAGGATAAATCACATATTCATTTCCAAAACACTATGAAGCATTTTTACAGTGATAAATCTTGTAAATTCCTATAAACATTTTAATTTAAAATAATTTTTTCATGATTTTGGCATCATATAAATTGGCATATGATTTTCTCATAAGGAATTTTTTTACTCACAAAATTCTTATGGTTTTAGTCAATTTTCAGATCCCAAATTATTTAACATAACACTAAACTTGAAGGACAAGGTGGTGTTAATGAGAAACCAAATTAGTTGTTGATTTGAATAAAATATACTTTTTTTATTCGTAATCATATTCTTGTAATATAATTAACAAAATATACCTTAAATAACCCTAAAACTCACCATATAATAGAATGATATATATTTCTATGAGAACTAGCGGTGGGTTCTATAGATAAAAAATGATTTATTCCCCTCATGAAATAAATGTTCAAGGATACACCAAGAAAAGTGTCCCAATGGAATACTAAAATGATTTTTTGAGTTAGAATAGAGGAAGAAATGTGTAAAAGTTCTGAAGAATAATAATTATTTTGATGGAAGGAAGTGAACCTCATCCAAAAGAATCCGATCTAGTTATTTTTTATCAATACAAGGAAACTTGAAATTACCTGATTCAATTCCCAACTCCAGAGCATACACTCTAGAACATGGAAGGAACTATGTGGAAATTAGTGGATGATATATTTACCTATAAGGGTTGTATTATAAACATTATATAAAATGAAATTTAGTGACTAACAATATTTCAAGGGTTCTAATATTTGTTTAAGAAAATTATATTAATATGGTTTTATAAAAGAACAACATATATTTCTCGTGACAAAAATCATTTCTTGAAAGGTATTGGGTCTTGTGCCCATGAAAAAATGGTGATAAGTGATTCATGTCAACAACTGGCCTTCACTATGTACAGATTAATATGTCATTTTAGTTAAAAAATTATTAATAAAAAATATTAATGATGAATCAATTGTGTTACTATTCAGGATTAGATATTAATGTCTTAACCATATTTGATTTGGTGAATATTTATCGACAAATGTAAAGGGTTTTCACTATTTTAGGGTCATTATGATTCATTAAATTTTTTTAGTGAATTGAGAATCAAAATTAATTTTTTGATAACCATTTCATTATGTACGGTAAAAATTATAATTTGATCGAAGAACAACCCTAAGATAGAATATTTCATATGAAATTGAAATGTACCATGTATGATAATTTCATTTATTCTTTGGAAATTAATTAATTTCGTAATCAAGAGTAAATGGATCTTAATGATAATGTTTCCCTAATATCATAATTTATATTGAACTGATAGTATTCTAAATCATCACATATTTGTTGCTTTAAGGCCCTCAACCAACCATTTATTATTTACATATTTGGGGTTTATGACCTCATTCACCCTTATAAATAATTACCGTTTTCCCCTATTTAAAATTATCTACATTCTACTAATGTTCTAAAATATTTATTTCTAGTTTTATGACATTTCATTTTACCGATGTACATCAAATTATCTCTTTTAAAAATGGTTTCTTATGAACCATTCTCAAAATGTGGGGTTTCTAACATAGAAAATATCAAACAATATATCACTAACATTGAGATCAAATTATGATAATGAAATTTAATTATAGTGGTAACAATGTAACACTCGATAAAATCTAATCTATGGACGTTATATATTGATAGTGTGTACGACATGAAACACTGAGAATGCGAGTGAATATAATATCCAGAAAATTAATAATATATTAAATATTTGGAAGAAATTTTGTAGCTCAAAATATATGTTACGGTGACTTATTGAATGTTTCATGTGACATTGACTTTATTCAATGTCCTGTAGTACACGTAAGACCAGGTTTCTCGAATAAATAACATATTATTATAATATTATTATAATAAGATATATCTAAGATATAATATTAGAAATTTTGGATAGTATAAACTAACTTATTAAAATATATAGTCTAAAAAATGTGAAAATTATTCCTTGATTACTTATTAATTTGAAATAAATATTAGAAAAAATAAAATATAAAGAGAATGTTTATATAAATTTTTTTTATGAATAAAATCTACTTTATCCTTAGAAATTAAATTAACAAAAATTAGTGAGTTATATAAATTATATATATATATATATATATTTTAAAAAATATATATATAAATAAAATAGATTTTATAGGTGTGAGATAAGAAAAAACTAAATATTACACATAAAAATCAATATTTTTATAAAATCTATTTTTCACCATTTTAATGGAAAAATTCTGAAAATAAAATTTTTGGAACATTTATATGTCTAATATTTTAAAATATACTTAATATTTGAATGTATTACTTAAAAATTAGTATTTGGAAAAATTTTGGTATTTTTCTATGATGATTCTTTTTTTGTTGAATAATGAAATTAGCAAATTTTAACTCAAAACATATTTTTCATGTAATTTATTTATACTATTATTTTAAATACATGATAAGAATAATTATATCCATTTAATTCCCATTAATAAAATTTATTCCAATGGAATCAATTTCACATTGAAATTGTACATAAAAGAGTAATAAACATTTGATCATTTGTACCTTAAAAACATGCATTGTAATCCCCTTCCATGGGATAAAATTTAAATAAATTTTGGACACAACTATGATTGAAATTTGAAAAAATTAATTACATATTTGTATTAATTATAATTCATAATTTCTAATAATTTCAACTTAGTTTTTGAATTAAAAATATTAGTGAATGTAATTAAAATTAATTACAATGATTAAGAGGGAAAATAGTTATATAAAGGACTAAACCTAAAACTCAAGGGTCAAAATGACATAATTCATTTCAATAACTCATTTGGTGGAAATATTTATACACTTACCCCACTACAATATAATTTTTATTACCATTTCAACCACTTGGCACAAGAAAAACTTGTAAGGAATTCCCATTCTAAATATTTATAAGAGTTCCACCCCTCATCAATTATAAAATGCCACCCACCCCTACCACTTACTCACACCACTCAAAAAGAATTCGGTGGAACAATATCTAAGAAAATAGCTTCTAAAAATCCATACCCCCATCCTGTAATCACCCAGTGGATATGGGATCCATCCGTGGAATTCCTTTGATGCACACCAAAATGAGTTACCCAAATAAGAGAGAATGTATATATTTCTTCAATATCTTTATACCTATTTCCATTATTGAACCCTAATATCTCTTTATTCAATTCATATATATATATAAATATCCTAAATATACTAATATGATTTTTTGGTATGTTTTTTACCTATACATTTCTATTTTCCTTCAAATAACTAACGAACTTATCATTTAGGTGTTTGGTGAACTACTACCTCACAAAATAATGATTGTTTGTTCTTCATTGCATCATCTAATGGTAGAAATTATGATGGACACTTGATATATTATATATATATATATATATTCATAACTTAATTATTATTATTTATTTCTTATATAAATCATAAATTTATGATATCATTTTTTGAAAATACAATAACATCATCTATCGATGTATGGGTTTCAGCCTCTTAAAAGTGATTTGATTCAATCACACTATATAAGAAAAATATAATCATTGTTTTTAATTAAAAATATGTGACATATAGAAAGTATATATGAATTTAATGATATAATTATATCTATATAAATATAATATATGTCTAATACTTTATTATCTTTTCAGAATCTTAAAAATTGTTAACGTCATTCGTGGATGTGTGGACCATCGCCTCCTTGACACAATATGAATCCCTATACAAAATAAGACATATATATATATATTAATATATATGTTAAAATGAATTTATATTAAGGATTAACTTCTTTTCTATAAATAATAATTTTATATACATTATCTCCATAATGAATATTGATTAATGGGAATGCTAATCATGCATATATAAAGCCTACCATCTCGATGACTTTAACATTGGTTCATTTTCCATAACAATATTAAATGATTGGATTAAAGAGTATAATTTTTTTATATATGATATTAATTTCATTATCAATATTCATGGTATGGTATATAATCAACCTTGTGAATATAAATTTCCAACCAATGTTTTTTGACACATAAACTATATCTATTAAAAACCTCTAACGAAAATATACTTGACTATGTAGTTGTATACTTCAAGGTAATAAGTGAAATGTTATTAAATTCATGAAAAATATTCATAATTATGTAAATAATTTACTTAATGATACTATTAGGGAACATAAATACATACAAGTGATGTCAAACTCAAGGTAATATATTTTCATCTCACTTTTTACATTTGTTGGAGAAATGTCATATTTACAACATACTTCTTTTGCATGGTATATTAACTGACAAATTTGAATTATATTATATCATTAATACTTTTAACTAAATGTTATTTAAAAATTTTATTTTATGTTACCCCTTCATGATGATTAGGATTTAAAATATTTCAATGTGGAATGGGAAACATTGGCATGTTTAATGATAATTTTCATCTTTAATAAATATAATTATTTGGCACTTAAATTTCCATTATACAAACTTATATAACCATTATTCAATAAACCCTTTAAATTTTGCATCATTGTGTTATTCATGATATTTTTTATGTATTGGTACCTTTTTTCTACACATTGTTACACTAAATAATTTAGAAAACATTTTTAATAAAACCTGAATTACTTTATCCCTTTAGTTAGAGAACATGTTTACTTCTAAAAACCCTATTTTGTAAAATGTTTTTCAATTTTTTTTAATACTTCCAAAATTATTTACTAATCCTCTTTTTATGTGTTTTTCTTTTAGAAATTTTTTAATTGATTAATTTTATCGCTTAATGAACAAGTTATATTTGTAACATTCTTATGATGAAAAAGAAATGATATTTTTCCTCATAAAACATGTATGGATTTACCCACACATAATTCATTAATTCTTCATTTTAATATATAAAATATTAATTTTTATGTAAATGTATTCTAAATTTATTTTCCAGTAAATGGTTTCTAAAAAATCTTTTAAAAAAATTGATATTTTCTTCAAAAACCTTTTTAGTATAAATTATTATAGTATCTATTTGAATCAATGACAAAAAACCCGTTATTCGTACTCAAAATATGAATTATTTTTCTGATATCATATATATTCCTCCAATGGTTGGATTACAACTTATTTTTTCCACAGATTGTATTGACATTATCTTCCATTATTCCTTCTTATCCTCTTGAAATATTCAATTTCCTATGACAAGTTAAAATTTATTTTCCACTAATTTCATATATCATTGATCATAGAAATTTTTATTTCTTGAATGGTATTAAATTTTTCATATGGTGTTTAATTTTCATTTTATTTGATTATTTTTTTATATTTTTGTAAATCTGTATCCTTTATTAAATATCAAAATTTGATAAGGAACGGTTTTTTTCAATAATTGATTATTAAATATATTATGAATGCTTTGGACATGCACTACACTAGTTGGGTAACATTCAATACAATATCTATGGTACAGGGAGTGGAAAATGTAAACCATTTTATTCATATACAGTCTCATTATATGAATACAATTGGCGAAAATCCATTTGAGTTTGTTTCTAAGAAGTCTACCTGGTTTTCTACCCACATACATATAATCTATTAAGCGAAAATCTTGATAGTATAATGTTTCATATTCCATATATATTAAATCAATAATATTAAATATTTCCATAATTTATATTTAATTATTATTCATTTATGATATTTTTAATAATATATCAATGGATACATTTAATTTTTAGCTCAATGATTAAATAGAATTTGCTTCACTATATTTCCATTCTTTATGGATTTTTAATTATCTAGTTATCTGAATGGAATGTGTTTCTTGTTTATTAAATTTCCATATTTTTTGTACAATAACATCTCAATGTTTTTTTCTTACAGTTATACATATTAATTTATTGACCATGACATATTTATTATTTTCATTTAATAATTATTTTTTCCCTTATACTTTACCCTTACATAGAATTTGACCTCACCCCCATTTACATTAATTTACTGGGGATTCCAAGAACATTATAATGAATGATATGAAAATATATTATAGATGTAATAAATTATTTAATTCAAAATTTGACAATAATGTTGTAATATATTTGTTAAATTCTAATATAAAAAATATGTATTTAGTTGTTCTACAAAAACTACTAAACTATTTTGTACCTAGGTATGTGATTTACTTATATCTTTGGAAAATGTAATTGGTATAAAAGACCAGCACTGATATTTCTTGCTTAGTGTTGTTAAATTTTATATCAACGAATGTTTAATAGCAACCTTGGGATCTATATTTTGGAAGAAAAATAAATCATAAAAGATATCCCTATTATAGTAATTGAGAATATATATAGAATAACATCCTATTGTTTTGGTTAGACAAATATTATATGGTTAATAGAAGAAATAAATAAATGTTTGGATAATATAAGTTGACATGGTTCTGGTATAGATGTACATAGGGGTATCAACATAATACTGTTGTGTTAGGCATGACTCATTTTATCCTGGTACACAACCACATGCAATACCACACTCCTAGTTTAACACACGTGGGTGATATACTTAGGATAATTTAAATTTAATTTATAAACCTCTATAAATATTTTTTAAGATGATCAATCTAGTATAAACCTAGTAATTTTTTGATTAAAAATAATTTCCCATAATTTTGATATCCTATAAATGATAAAATTATTTTCTCTTAATAAATATGTTTACCCAAAAATTTATTTCTAGTTTTATTAAATTTTATAAACCTGTAAAAGATTATTTAACATTAATAATGAAGATAAAGGTGGTTATAATGAGTAAAAACATGACGTGTTGATTATATTGAATGATATATTTTATTCCTAATTAGTTTTCCCAAAATATAATTAACAAAATATACATAACCAGATCACAAAATCACTAAATAAGAGAATGATGTATATTCCTAGGAGCATAAGTCTTTGAGACCACAGAGGGAAGAATTTTCAATTTCCCTCTGGTAAAAAATATAGAATAAGACACCTAGAAAAGTGTGTCAATGTAATGAGGTAGTGGATTATGTGTGGGAATGAAGAAAATAATGTGTTGAATTATGGGGTAAATATGAAGACATCCATAGAAAGAAATTACACTCATAATGAAAAATCTATTCCAATTTGTTGTCGTTAATGTGGGGATCCCGGACATTACTTGAAAAAATTCCCTCTTATAGAGGATAAATTCTTCAAAAAAGAAGGATCAATGTTTAAATTAGTGGATGATGTATTTATGAATTGGGGTTCTATTGAAAACCATAAATGAAATAACATTAAATTACAAACATTATTTCAAAAATTCACATAATATATATTTTATTATTTATATTAATATTGTTATAGAAAATGACAATGTGTATTTTTTGTAACAACTAATCTTGACAGGAATTGTTGTGGGTCCAGTATCCATGACCGAATGATGATAACACTTTTACACCTACAACAAACTAACACAATGCCAAGGTTAATATGACATTGTTTTTATTTAATAATTTTTGATGAATAAATATTAATTATGAACCAGTAAAGTTACAATATATGTTTAGAGATTAATGTCTTAACCATAATGGATTTACATAATATTTAGAGGGAAATATAATGAATTTTCACCCTTTTATGAGACTTATGATTCATTAATTGTTTATTTCAGTTCATTAGGAATCATTGTTAGTGTTTTAATTTCAATATATTTATGTAAGGTATGAAATAATATTTCCTCAAAGAATAACCAGAAGATATAATTTTTTATATGAATTTATAATGTTTCATGTGTGTTAATTTTCATATATTCTTAGGTTGTTAATGAATTTCAAAATATGTGGAAAAATAAAAAACAATGTTTCTAAAATAACTTAATTTATCATGAAACAATTTTATATAAATCATTAAAAATTTATGTCTTTAACGCCCTCATCTTTTAATTTATGAATCCCATTTTTTGATTGATGACCTCAGTCACCATATTAAATATTTATGCATTTCCTCTCTGTTTGAATGTCATATTTCCTATAATTTTCTTCAAATTAGATACCCAATTATATGATAATATTTGTGTCCTTTATACATTACATTCTCTCTTTTCAAGAGTATTTTTTATCAACCCTTCCCACAATGAGTTACTTTGAACATAGTATATAAAAATAATCTATCACTATTGTTGAGTTTAAATGTTAGAGTTGTAAATTAATTTAGATGTTAATAATGTTACGCCGTAAAAATCTAAAGATAATTTTATTTGATTGTGTGTATAACATCAAAGAAAAATCATGTAGTGAATATAATATCCTGATAATTTGTAATATTCTTTCAATTTTAAATCAAATTTATTTATTTAAATGTTTTAGATAACGATATAGTGTATTTCACTAGAAACACTGCATTTCCTCATTGTCCTACGGTACACAGAAGAATGAGTTTTACGAAAAAATATCTTATTATTAAAATATATTTTTTATAAGATTCATCCTAGAAATTAAATTAGATGTTATGAATTGTAACACCCCTAGATTTGATAGTACAATATCTCTTTAATATAATTCAATAGGTTGCACAAATGCAACACCGAGTTCGAGCACAACACAACTTACCAAACTAGCTCTTTAAAAAGCGGTTATGAATAGTATTTACTACATTTTGAATCATATTTACTCTCTATAATTTTAGAATCCATATTATGTGTTTCTTAGACATAATATTAGAACACATTCATTTTTTCACATAAAAGAAGTATTTTTCAAAAAGTGCAATTTTACCGTCTTTTAATGGAGAAAACTTTTTAAAACCAATATTAGACACTTTTATATATTAATTTTAATTAAATTAAATTCTTATTTTGAAGCGGGACATAAAAATTTAAATCGGATAAATTTTTATTACTTTTTTGATAACATTCATATTTTGACGAATATTGAAAAATACAATGTTTTAATTGAAAAAAAACATTTTAAAAGAAATTATTTATATTGTTCAATTATTCAATTGAAATGTTTTTATGTACATATAGATTATATTTTTATCATCTAATACAATTTAGGATATTATAAATAATTTTACATTTAAATTATACATAAACACATGTCAATCTTTTGATAGTTTTTACCTTTTAAAACCCACTTTTGGGTTTTGACAATGGGAATTAATTTTAAATTTATAAATGAAACATATATTTATAAAATTTGGTAAAATATACTACAGTTTATTATTCATAATTTCAAAATTATCTTTGGCTGAATTTTTCGTATTCTTCTGAAAACATTCAATTTTGGATGAATAGTCTAAAACACAACATTATTATTTAAAACAGACTATTTATTTAAATAATTATTTGTTGTATATACATTTATTGTAATAAAAAAATAGATATATAATACCTAAGTAAGATCAATATAATTCATTTGATTCATTTTATAATAAAATTAGACGTATAAAAATTTATTGAACATTTTAACCTCTTTTACACACCATATAAAAGCACATGAAAATTTGAGTAAAAGGTAATTTTACCGCTTATGTGATTTGAATTTAAAACCTCCAAGAAAAATAGTTTATATTAATAAGAAAAACTCGGTTCAATAAGATGAAAATAATTTTTTTTGAAGAGTATCTTTGGACTTTTATTTACCATAGTTAAATGTAAATAGTTTAATTAAAGATAAAAATGTTATTATAATTACCGAAACACAAGTCCAAATTCAATTTTATAGGTTTATATCAACCAAATAACTCCTTATTAATAATATATTATCCTTTAGGTTCACTTGGATTAGATTAGGACATTTATTAGTTTTTTATTTAAAGAAGAGTTAAAAGTTATAAATTCATGATTTTATATCTAAACCATTTTTAATATTTTGTTAAACATGATATAAATTCAACTATAAATATTAATTAGAAATATAATATTATTAATACATATTTTTATTTTATTTTTAATTTTTAGACATTATATAATTTAATATATTTATAACATAGTGATGATGTAGTAATTACCTTTTTAATGAAATAATCAAATAAATGGTATTAGAAATATTAAAATAAATATAATTTCAATGTTTTCAGGAAATATACGAATTTAATAGGTGAATATTGCATATTAGTCTTTATTAAATATATATTTTTCTAAGTAATCGAGTTAAAATGACATTCAAAAGAACCAAATACCAAATAATGTCAAAATTGACATAAATTAATTTTTAAAACAAATACTATATTATGGGTTGATATAATATTAATCAAAATCAATGGTTCTTTGAATTAAATTAAATAATATTATATATTTCAATAAATTACTACTTGATGTTCTATTGTATGTTTAGTATATGTTTATTAACCATATACTGTAAGAATACAAGAAGATGTTGTAAAAGATAAAACATTTAACAGTGAGTTAAATCTAGAAGATAAGGTTAATATGGTGTTATAATCCTATCAAAAACCCATTGGTTTAGTTTTTTTTCGACCCATAGCCACCATATCCTAGAGATAAATCTTTTTTCATCCAATGGAAAACGAAATTTATTTTATTATAAAATATTTTTTCATGATTTTCCTAAAATGACACTCACCTCTCTTATAAAATGGTACTTCCCCTACTCTCAAAATCACACCTCCAAATCCATGTTTCTCAGCCAAAATTATAAAAAATATCCTCCCAACATCCCTCACATAATCCTAGATTCCATAAATTAATTATAAATCCATCTTATGTAGCCCTTTTGATCAACTCAAAAGGAAACACCCAAAGAAGAGGTAATAATGTCCCCACCCTCTTTCATGTTCTTTTCATCTTTACTTCCTCATTAATTTTTATAACCATAAAAAAATAATTACTCTAGTGCCTATTACATACTATGATTTTATTATAAATATGGTACAATAATATTACTAATTTTATCCTTCCTCTAAATGACAAAGTCACCATAAGTACGTATATACGGCTTACCATCTTCACATCGTGGTGTAGTTTGTTATTCAATCGATTCATGAATTGTATGGGTATAATAATGAGTATAAACGATGTTAATTACAAATATAACATTTCAATAATTCTGTATATATGATATACCATCCAATTAGATAATATTTTAACATCAATATAATGATATTGTCGCCCGTGTGTACATACAGATTACTGTCTCCATAAAGTGATGAGATTCAATCCCATGTTCTCTATTAAATAATGATTATGAAAATATATATTATAAATAAGTAAGTCAAATAAGACATAATAATTCTACTAATGATATATATGAATATATTTATGTACTTACATATATCATATTCACATTCATTAGTTCAATTCCATATGAAAACGGAATCAACATTTATGTGTATGTACGACCTACTATCTCCATAAACGATGCCAACCATTTACAGTATCTATCTATTATAAATATTTATAATCTAAATATATATTATATATTAATCTAGTTTTATATTTTCAAAGTATTTAAATCATTATATAAATGTTACGATCAAGAATAACAAGTTAAAACACATACGAAAATGGAAGAGATTATTACAAAAAATATCACATTAACATAGAAATCATTATTAATTGGGTAGTATAAAGTCATTAATAAATAATTCATGATTTAATAAATATTAATAATGTTATGGAATTAATTAATAACATACTATTTTCAATATACAATAGGATAAACATTCCCTTGACTAAAGGAAAGTGCAAGTTAACGGTCAATTTCTCAATCTCCTTATTATTCGAGGTTGTTTTTGGTTAAGGTGTTACTAGGAAATATTTATTATACATTTACATGATTCATAAAAGAGTTTTCAAACTTATTCTATTTAATTCAATATTTTATTGAAACCACATATTACATGTTTTTAATTCTTATTCTTATAAATCATTCACATTAATGTCCATGTTTTCAAAATGATTTTTATGGATTTATTTATATAAAAATAAATGTTTTTAAAATCATAATTCAATAAAAATGTTTAAAATTGGTATTGGATAATTTGATTCAAAAATTTCATTAAATATCTTCCTTTCTAAATTATGTTACTTTTAAATTTTTTCATGAAAAAGTTGTATTTCTCTCAAAGAGGTTTACAAATTATTTTCATTTATGTCAACATATTTTGATGTATTTTAAACTTGATTGATGTTGATTTATTTTGATCCAAGTATTACATATTGTATAGAATGTTTTGTTATATGTATGACTATGGAGGTGTATTTTTATAGTATCTTGGTTTATGTATAAAGTATTTACTTCTTCTATGCTAGTTTTAATATTAATGATTATGTAATGTTTCAAACATTTCATATTTTACCATTGTATTGGACATAGTAAGTGATTAGTGGATCCCACTATATCTCTTCGATGCATTGGTAGGTCTCATGGGACAATTATACATGTAATTGGATGAGGTCTTCACAAATTTGTTATAAGGTTTAGTTCGAGGCCTTAATCATTTTTATAAGTCTTGGCCAAGGCCTTGACAAAGTGTTTCTGAATGTCGATAATTATACATTCTCACCTTGTGAAAATAATATTTATGGTTAATGTTGTAATTCTACTAGTAGAATACCCATGATTATGTATTTATGGAATTATTTTATTCGGATTATATTTCTTTTATATAGTTTTCATGTTTATTATTTTTAATGGAATGTGTTTTCAATTATTTTTCTAGTGAATTGTTTATGTTATCTTCCACTAAATTTCATACCCTTACTAAGCATCCGAGCTCACCCCTTTGTTATGTTTTATTTACCAAGGATTTCTAATATGTGTGTTATGATTGATATGTAGAGTTATGCATAATAGGAATAATGGTGTTCCCAAATAACTATATATACTGAATTATATGATTGAAATTGTAATGTGTAGTTGATGTATGTAATCTATTTTCCACGACTGGTAAACTGGTTGGTACTTTGGGACATGAATAATTGTAATCATTCCAACATATTAAAATAATGCACCAGATCTGGGCTTCTGGGATCGGGGTGTTAGAGTGGGTAAAATAAGAAGTTTAACAACAACCTTGAATATAGATTTAGATAAACTCTGATTAGATAACATTACCCTAAGATAGAAATATTGGAATAGTATAAAAAACATTACATATTTTTTGTAATGTATATATTTTTTTTGTTTTTTACCGGAGATACTTATCTATCTATATATGAGCAAGTAGAGGTGGCTCTGGAACACATGTACCTTGGAGTGAAAACTCTGAAAAGGAGTGTTGGTCATGACCCAAGGTATCTTGGTACATGACAATGGGCCTTGTTGCACTATTGGTTGCGACACACATGGGGGATATGTTTAGGATAATTCACATTTTCATTATAATCCATTATCAAGGATTTAGGAGTAAATACTTATCGAAGATAACATTTTATGTTTATAGATTATATGGATAATATTTTCAATTTATATTTGGTTTTTTAAATTTTTGGAATTATGCATTGTGATTCATAAACTAACCTAGTGTATACCATTGTTTAAAAATGATTCCTAGTAGAAGGAATGTTAAATCTAGCAATACGAATGATAAAGAGATTAAGATGGATCATATCATTCATGTTATTAGGCCAAAATTTAAACATGATATAGTCTCCCTCATATTCTCATCACATAATGAAATTTTATCATGTGTTTATTAGATAAGTAAATAATTATCTGAGTCCTATGGCTTTGAAGTGAAGCAAGAGAAGAAAAGTATGGAAGATAAAATGATGGATAAATGGAAGAGGAGACAGATAGATTTTCCCATACGTGATAGTAATGGAAATAATAAAATGGGTAAATGCTTGAAGGGAATTGGAGCTTGTTATAAGTGTGAAGAAAAAGGTCACCAATTACGTGATTGAAAGGGTATGAAAAAGGATTCAGATGCAAAATTCCTATTCTACAAGGAGTTGGGACACTACGCAGAGAAATGTCCAAATCAATAGAGTATACACCAAATTCAGATTTTGGATAATAATAAAGATATGATAATACCAAAAATGAAGGGACATGATTCAATTTTATATATTTTTTATTTATTTATTATGTCATTAGAGTATTTTATTAATGATGTAGATGTTATAATAATTAAAGAGTATAAAATGATTGTAATGTATTAATATTTCTTTAAGGATTTGATATTGTGTGGAACCAAGAAAAGTGACTCAATATTAGGTTATTTTTTTGGAAAATATATATTTGAGAGAAATATAAACCATAATATGTTTTTGATACTGAGGTAGTGATTTTTGAATAATAAATGATTGATTTGTATAAATTATATTGGATATTCATGACTATTTTGAAATTGATTAATTATTTTTATATTCCATCATTGTTGGAGTTTACAAATTTTTTTGATAGGAATATAATGAGTATTCTATTAGGAATGAGGGAGGAAGAATATAATAAATAACATTTTATGGTCATTTCGGGTGTTATTTTGTATTAAAAGAATACATGATGAAGGTATTCACATGTTATTACATGGAAAAAATATCATTTTTGGGTTTACCATCCATAAAAATTTTGGACTATGAGTTCGGATACAATTATTTTGGAAAATAGATATGGTCAAAATCTAATATGTTTGACATTGATTCTATTTTTAATGTTAAATGATTTCTTGAGATTATTTTTGGACTGTCATAAAAAGGAAAACCCTGAGGTTGGGTGACAACCTGTTGCGTTCGACACCGATAAGGGTGGATCACCTATCATAGGCATATGTGATGTCTTAATTTGTATAATATAGTATTTTAATATTAAAAGAAATTAATTATAAAATAAATATTTTTTGAACCCAATACGATTAAGTTAAATAGAATATTTTTTAATTATATTATCTTTTGAAGTGAAAAATGAGTTTGTGGTCGGAATTAGTTGAAGGATGAAATTCTAAATGTCAAGAATATATTTTTTCCTTTTATTCTATGATTAAATTAATTCTTAATCATTAGGGAGGGGATCTTAAAAACAAAAATGTGTTATTTTAATAACTTATGACTGGTTGAACTAATGATATTTTAAATCATCATAGATTTATGGCATTGAGGACCTATATTTAACACTTTTTTTATTGATGACCTCAATCACACCCTATAAATAATTAAATTTATCTTCCAATTATGTGACTTTAATTTCAAACAATTCTCTCCTAATTGAGATCATAATTTGGTTGTATCTTTTTCATTCCCTACCCCTCTTTTTAAGATTTAATTTTCTTTATCCAATTTCTGATGTGGGTTTTTCAGAATGGAATTTTTTAATTTTTAATCATTTATTATGAAACAATAATTTCAAATTGTGAGGATGTAATTTACTCAAAGTGTGTATAATGTAACACCCATGTATTTCATTGTACGTTATCTCATTATTGTAATTCAAGAGCTTGCGCTACAAGATACACCGAGTTCAAACACACCAAATCCTACTTAACTAGCTGTTCAAAAATAGGTTTGAATAGTAATAACTAAATTTTCAATCTTATATAATCTATATTAAGAAACCATATTATGTGTTTCTTAGACATAATATAATAAAAAAATTCATTATTCAAAGAAATGAAGTATTTTTTAAAAAATGGAATTCAACCGCCTTTTAGTGGAGAACCATATTTCAAAAAAATTGTTGAACACTGATATATATTAAATTAAATGAAATTAAATTCTTCTTTAGAAGCGGGACACAAATATTTAGTTTGGATAAATTCTTTGTACTTTTCTGATAACATTTATATTTTGACAAATAGTAAAAAATACTATGTTTTTATTGAAAACAAATTTTTTAATCGAAATAATTTATAGTGTTATATTTTGAATTTTAACGGTTTTTTTGTATAATTATATTATATTTTTATAATTTAATACAGTTTAGGTCATAATAAGTAATTTCATATTTAAATTTATCATAAACACATGTCCATCTTTTGATAGTTTTTTATTTTTAAAAATCGGCTTTTTGGTTATGACATTGAGAATTAATTTTAAATGAACAAATGAAACATATATATTTTTAATTTGGAAAAATATACTTCAATTTTTTAATTCAAAATATCACAATTAGATTTGCGTGATATTTCGGGATTTTTCTGAAAACTTTCAATTTTGGATGAATAGTGAAAAATATTGTGTCATTATTTAAAACCAACTTTTTATTTAAATAACTATATATTTTATTTCAATTTATATTAATTAAAATTACATATATAATACCTATATAAGTTAAATTTAATTCATTGGATTCAACGTATAACAAAATTAGATGTATAAAATTTGTTGAACTATTTAACCTCTTTTACCCACCATCTAAGAGCATTTGCAAATTTGAGTTAAACATAATTTTTTCACTTCTACGATTAGAATTTCTAAAATCCAAGAGATATGGTTGATATAATTATGTAAAAGTTTGTTCAATAAGATGAATAAATTTATTTGGTGAATTGTAGCTTTTGACTTTTATTTACCACTATTAAACTAAAAATTCTAATTAATGGAAAATATGATTTTATAATTAGCCTAACACATGTCCTAATTCTTTTGTATAAGTGTATTTAGACCAAAAACAACCTTTGGAATAAAATATAATCATTTAATTGTACTTTGATTGTATTAGTACATTTGTCATTATTTTATTTAAAGAAGAGTTAATATTGTTAAATTAAAAGTTTAATAACTAAACCATTTTTAATACTGGTTTACAAAAAATATTTTTTAGACCATAAATATTAATAAGAAGTTTGAAGCGATTTCTTAAATAATGGTATTTTATTTATAATTTTTACACATTAAATAATTTAATTTATTTATTACACAATGATGATGGAGTAATAACCTTATTAATGAACGAATTAAATAAATTGTCTTATAACCATTAAAATAAATATAATTTCAATGTTTTAATGGAATCCATGAAATTTCCAGGTGAATATGAATTTTTATTGTTGAATCAATATATCTTTTTTTTATGTAATAAGGATTTGATGACTTTCAGAAATATCAAATATCAAATAATGTCAAAATTGTCATAAATTAATTTTTAAAACAAATACTATATTATTGGTTGATATAATATTCCAAAAAAATATAAGTCTTGGAAAAAGGGCCTAAATAATTTTATATATTTCTTTAATAAACCACTTGGGGTTCTCTAAGATGTTTTTAGTATATTTAATAACCATATCGTGTAAGAATACAAGAAGACACGGTAAAAGTTAAAATATTTATCTTTGAGTTAAAATAAATATAAGGTTAATACGGTCTCATAAACCTATCTAAAACATATTTGTGTAGTGGTGTTCGTCCCATACACACAATATCCTATAAAAAAATCATTTTTTCCCATTATAACCTGAAATTGATTTTATTATAAAATAATTTTTCAGGATTTTCCTGAAGTGGCACACACCTCTCTTAAAAAAAGGAACATCCCCTTATCTCAGAATCAATCCTACAAATCTATTTGGCTCATCCAACCCGGTGCATAGTATCATTTAATATTCCCTAACATAATCTTATAGTCCTTACATAGTTCATAATTCCATCCTATGGATCCCATTTGATCAACTCAAAAAGAAACACAAGGAGAAGAGGTAACAATTTCCCCACCTTCTTTCAAGTTCTTTTCATCTTCACCATCCTTATTCTTTTGGGTTACAATAATATAATAATAATCCATGTACCTCATACATACTGTGATGTAATTATAAATATGTTACAACCATATTATTTATTCTATCCATTCTCTAAATGACAAAGTGACTATACGTGCGTACGTACGGCTTACCATCTCCTCATCGTGGTGTAGTTTGTTATTCAAACACTTCATTATTTGGATGGGGATAATAATAATTATAAATGATTTAAATAATAAACATATCATGTTAATGACTATTTATATATTATATACCATCCAATTACATATATTTTCACCATCAATAAAATGATATTGTCTCTTGTGCGTACGTATAGATTACCGTCTCCACGACATGATGGGATTCATTCCAACATCCATCATTCAACGATGATTGTAAAAATATATATTATTAATAAGTATGTAAAATATGAAATAATAATGACACTGTAGATATATATGTATATATTTATTTAATTACATTCATTTTATTCACTTACTTCCATTCAATATGTTATGAAAACTGTAATAGCGTTTATGCATACGCAGGACAAACCATCTCCATAACTGGTGCCATCTATTTCATATATATATATATATATTTTATAAATATTTATATTCTAAATATATATGAAATATAAATCAATTATTATTTTTTCATTGTATTGAAGTCATTATCTATATGATACATTCCTGAATAACAAGTTAAAATATGAACAATAAAGAAATTGATTATTTCCCAAAATGTTAAATAAGAATTGAAATAATTATTAAATGGGTTGTATAAAGTCATTAATGGAAAATGTATGATATAATAAATATAAATCTGGTTCTGTTTTAATTTTATAACATACTATGGTCATTATACTGGTGGTTGAATGTACCATCAACCAAGGGAAAGTGCAAGGTAAGCGTTAAATTTTCAATCTTATTATTATTCGAGATTGTTTATGGGTATGTTATTACTTGATAATAATTATTATCCTTGTCCATATTTCATAAAATAGTATTCCATGGGAATATTATTTAGGTAATATTTTATTAAAATAATATTTTAAATGTTTTAAATATTTATTTATATAAATAATTTTCATTAATGTCCATATTTTCAAATTGACTTTTAAGGATTTATTTATATGGACATGAATTTTTTTATAATGTTAATTCCATTAAAAAGTTTCAAAGTTATATGGGATACTTTGATTCAAAAATTTCATTAAGTGTCTTACTTTCCAAATTGTGTGACTTTGATATGTTTTCATGAAGAGGGAATATTTCTCTTAAAGAGTTTTACAAATCATTTTCATATCTGTCAATATCCTATGACAAATTTTAAACATGTTTGAAGTTGATTTATTTTTATAAAAATCATCCTTATTGTATTGAATGTTTTGTGATTTTTTTATTGGGGATGTGTTATTTTTATAAAATTCATTGTTTATGGATAAATTATTGACATTTTTATGCTTTTTTTAATTTGAATATTTATGTTATGATTCATCATTTTCATATGAGGATTATATTGGACTTAGTAAGTGATGGGTGGAGCCCGATATAGCCCCTCGATGCATAGTAGGTATCTTGAGGCAATTAGACATGGAATTTGTCATGGAATTTCCCAATTTTATATATTGTTTTGGCTAATGCCTAATAATTTTTAGATGTCTTGGTCAAGGCCTTGACACAATTTTTCAGAATGTAAGAAATAATACATTCTAATATTATCAAAAGAATATTGATTGTTCATGTGGTTATTGAGCTATTGGAATACACATGAATATTTTTTTATGGAATTATTTACTCAGCTCATATTTCTACCATAATGTTTTCATGTTTATTACTTGTAATGGATTGTGTTTTTAATTATTCACCAAGCCTATTGTTTTTTTTATCTCTCGCTAAATTTTTTACCCTTACTGAGCATCTGAGGTCACCCCTTTGTTATGTTTTATTTTCTAGGGATTTCCAAAAAGGGTATTATGATTAATATACAAGGTTAAGCTAAAAGTAAATAACATTATTCTCAAATAACAATCTATTATGTATTTTATGTTTGAAATTTTAATGTTAATTTTATGTATATAATCTATTTTTCAAAACATCTAAAATGATCGGTCCTTCATCACTTGATTCATTGTAATCATGTCAATTTATTAAAAAATGCACCGGCTCCGGTTTTCTGGGGTTTTGGAATTACATTAATAGTATTAACTATCTTATGAAAATTTATAGTTTACAAAAATATGAAAATAATTCATTGGTTACTAATAAATTATAAATCTATATAAGAAAAAATTTAATATAAAGGGAATGTTACTATTGAATTTTCTTATAAACAATGTGTTATTTTACTCAAATAAATTAAATTAATTGTAATTAGTTCATTATATTAATGTAATATATATATTAATATATACTATATTTAATAAAATATTTATAATATTTATCTAATGGATTTTATCATCATTATATAAGAACAAACCCATTGTTACACATAAAATCCTATATTTTTATAAAGTCACTTTTACCAACTTATAATGAATACATGTTATAAATAAAATATTTGAACAATAATTTGTATTATATATAAAGATAATATTAATATTTTAAATTGTAACATAAAAAATTGGTTTCGGTTATTTATTGGTATTTTTATGTAATTTTTCTTTTTTTATTGAACAGTGAAAATTAATTTATTTTAACCCAAAACTCTTATTTCATCTAATATATTTATAAAGGTACATTATTTTTTATGTTTATTTAGATCCAATTTATTTAATTTAATAAAATATAGGTCATTGGAATCAATTTAACTTTGAAATTATATATAATAACATAGCAATCTGTTGATCATTTTTACTTTCAAAACATGCATTATCATCCCCTTCTAGGGAATGAAATTTAAAATAATTTATTACAATACTATTATTTTTATTTGTAAAAATGGATTATATATTTGGAATATTTATAATTTATAATTTCTAATATGATCTATTTAGTTTTTAGCCCAAAAAATTAGTGAATGTAATTAAAATTAATTCCAATGTTTAGGAAAAAAATTATGTTATACAAAGGACTAAAACTCAATCATAGAGGAAAAAATAACCTAGAAACATTTTCACAACCCATTTTACCAAAATATTTATAACATATACAATATTTTATATAATTTTTATTAATATTGGATCCAATTAAATGGGATACCATGTTTCTAATACCCCTTATAAAACTGTATAAGACTGCCACGCCTTCATAAATTAAAAATTCACTCACCCCTCCCACTTAATAAAGAATCTCAAGAATTTTTAGGTGTAGTAGTATATAACAAAATATCCCCTAAAAACGTCCCATATTACTATAATCCTCATTTTTTATGGAATCCTTTAATGAAATCCCATTATTTAAAACCATATAGAGTTACCCAAAAAAGTGGTAATATCATTCCTCAAGCTCTAATGTTTTACATCCTTCCTCCGCAACTCATCTCCACATATTACATTAATATATAATAAAAATAGTATCATCATTATACTGAAATGGATCTATGTTATGTTCTTACCAACACGTATTAACACTTCAATCTAATTGGTATCACAGTTAACATTTATGTGTATGACCAATTACCACCTCAAAAAATGAAGATTGTTCGTTCTTCCTTTACCACCTCTCATTCTAGGAATTATAATGGAAACCTTATATATATATATATATTATGTGATATTTTAAAAAATAAGCTTATTAAATATTTATATATATCATATCATTATTATTTATGTTTCATATAAATACGATAACATTGTTTGTAGAAGTATGGGATTCCACCACTTAAAAGTGACTTGATTCAATCACACAACACATGAAATGTATAAATGTTATATTTATTTAAAAATATGTTCTATACACCAAATATATATCATATTCATATCATATTTTCATTTCTATAAATATAATATTTATCATATTCTTTAATACCATTTCGCAAATATAAAATTTGACAACATCATTCATAAACATGTGGACACACATCTCCCCAACACGATATGTTTACGTTTACATAAAAAGATTTTTATATATGGGTGTATTTTATGAAATAAAATGGTATTTATGATATTATTATTTTTATAAAAAGATAAATTTCAAAAACCTTATTTCCAGAACGATCATTGAAAAATAGGAAAGTTACTCATGTGCACGAATAACCTAATGTCTTCATGATTGTAACTTTGGATCATTTTATATAACTAGATTCAATGATTGGTTTTAATAGTTTAATTGATTTATAAATATGTTATTTATTTCAATATTAATAATCATGATATGTTATACAATGACCCATCAGGCTGTTCCTTACCAACCAATGTTGTTTTCTACACATAAACTGAATTATGACAAAGCACCAAATGTAAACATACTATTTTATTTATAAATATCATACATTGTAAAAAGATAAATAAAATATTTGATAAAGCTATAAATGTTTATTATTCTTGTAAATAATTTACATACACATATTAGACCAGGATATAATCACACACTTGGAAAGTCAGACTCAAGTTAAGGGATTTTCATCTCACTTTCTACATTTGTAATATAAATTTCATATTTGAATCTTACTAATTTTGCATGGGGTATATAACTTAATGGTTCTGAGCGCAACATAAGTTCATGGGTGGATGTGAGCACATGGAATTTTGTCATTAGAAATGATCAATCTGGGAGTAATACGATGATAAATGCATGTCTCTATGGATCGAATAACAGAAATAAAAAACATAAAAGGGAAGTCCCAGAACCACAAAGTAGGATAATTACAGGTTGATTGCAATTAATTTAAAAAATTGAATGGAAACACATTTTAGTTGTTCTTTCTTCATTGATGTTCTTGATCATATTTATATGTGATTCTTCGTTGTGTCGCAGAAGCCTTGTGTAGACTTCCTCTAGTGGTGATCTATACATGTACCTTGTATCTCAGGACATCTGCAAAGGATTCTCCTTGTTCTTACGTGGAGAAACCTTTTCTTGAGTTGTCCACCTTAGATCGTCTTCATCCAATGGAAGAGGATCTCTCTCAGTCTTGAGAGCGTTCATGGAAGAAGAGGTTCTTTCAGCCTTGAAAGAATTCTCCAGAGATGTTTTCTTTAGGAAAAGAGTTAGGGTTGTGAGGATATTTATAATCGGATGTGTGGAGTTATTGAGTTATCACAATAAATAAACATTTTACACAATATAATTATTTTATTCACTCTTATTTAAAACCCCCATGTATAATAATTAATATTTTGACATGCGGCCATGCTGATTATAATAAATATCATTTAAAACAATATTATATCCTCAAAATCCCGACAGGAAAATCTTCACGGCATGTACTTTATTTTCTTTGAAAACTACACGGCGTGTAAATTCAATGTACATGGCATGTATATCATGTTTTAATTTATTCATTTCCTTTCCATAAATAAAACAACACGGTGTGTAATTATCAATACACAGCATGTACATGTTTTCCATGAAAAACTACACTTCGTGTAATCTTTAATTAACGTCGTGTATATCTTGTTTTTAATTTCCTTCTTCCTCCACCATTAAAACCATTTAGGCATCCTTGAATAATTATTAAACCACGTATGGGAATAATCTATAGTCTACTTGAGATACTTGAATACACTTACTGTGTGACCCTCTAGGCCTCTTTCTCGTTGGCATTAGGTGTGGTTGCCTAAAGTCCAAGATTATTGTCTAGCAACGAGTCAAGGCACCCAAGAGAAATAAGTTGACGCATGATTGACGTATCACCACATATGAATTCTTACTGTGTAATTTAATCCCTTTGTCTTGATATCTCATCAAGCAGGTTTCATGGTAGTGTCATTAACCTATATGCTTGATCCGTCATTCTTTGTCTACCTGAAATAAACTCGTCGTTCACACCATAGACATGGAATTTAATGCAACAGTTGTATTTCATTCCAAGGGCCGAGATATCACCTTCCATAATTGGAAGGGACAAATCCTTCCTCAACTTATCCATTAACAACATGTCACTCATAACACACCCAACGTACCCTACTTCCCACCCACTGTCTTCATGAAGGTTTTCGTCAGTAAATCTATGTGTGTGAGTCATGACATGAGTTAATGATAATCTTCCAGTATAAGGACCACTACACACGCTCGTAGGTAGTAAAGTCCTTTGACACCAAGACATGCAGAATTGCTACTGGCGGGTCTGTTCTCATAATCTCCCATCTTGGAGATTACCATGTGTAAACTCCATGAGAGAGAGTCTCGTCTTCTTACGAGTACTCGCACATGACGGTCTGTAAACTATGTATCCTTTAATAGTATTTCATCCAAACATAGAACATTATTTAAGAATATTGTTATAGCATTTCAAGGTTCTCATCATAGCGGGGATCTTCCGTGACCATATCAATGAAACAAAAAATCCAGGTTATTATTATATTATAGTCATGCAGAATAATGAAAAATATATAATAAGTGAACATTCATGTCATCAAAGTAAGAAACAGTTGGTTCTCATTTCACTAACCCTTACAAACTCCCACTTGGAGTAGACACTACTACCTATGACTTTTAGTCCTCTAGACCTCACATGATGATCATGTTTTTGCTGAGTCAAGGCTTTAGTCAAGGGGTCTGTCGCATTTTATTCTCTGGAAATACTCCTCACTACAACTTCACCACTCTGAGAAAAATACCTCAAGAGATGATACTTCTGAAGTATTTTCGTTGACTGCTGATGTGACCTTGGATCATTATAATGTTCCACCGCTGCAGTATTATCACAATAGAGTGAGATAGGATCTTTACATCTTGGTACAAAATACAACTATTGGATCATGATTCACATCCATACATATTCTTTACCTTCCTCAGAAGCTACGATATACTCAGACTCCGCTGTAGAATCTACCACCACACATTTCTTTGGCACTTCCAGCTCCCTGCACCTCCATTCAAACTGAAGATGTATCCAGTCTGTGAATTCATGTCATCATTACCAGTCTGGAAAATAGCATCTACATTTCCTCTTATGATTATTTCCTCATATCCTCCATAAAACAGGAAAATATCCTTAGTACGCCTCAGAAACATAAGGATAGTCTTGACTGACATCCAATAGCGGTCTCCAGGATCAGCATGATATATGCCTACCGCACATAATGCGTAAGTAACATATAGACTCATACATAGCATAGCATACATGACTATCACAATCCCGGATGTGTAAGGGATCCATTACATTCTCTTTCATTCCTCATGTGTTTGAGGACACATTTTCATGGAAAGAAGAATGCCATGTGACATTGGCAAAAATCCCCTCTTGGAATCTTCCATACTGAATCTCTTCAGTATCTTGTCAATGTATGTACTTTGACTCAGTCCCAAAATTCTCTTAGATCTATCACGATGGATCTTGATCCCAAGAATATATGCTGCCTCACCCAATTCTTTCATGGAGATTCATTTATGCAACCATGCCTTAACTGACTGTAAGACAGGTACTTCATTTCCAATTAGTAATATGTCATCAACATATACAATTAGAAAATTTACTACACTTCCACTAAACCTCTTGTAGACACAAGGTTCACATTTATTCTTAACAAAGACACATTTCGTTACATCTTCATCAAAATTAATGATCCATGACCTCGATGCATGCTTTATTTGAAAAATGGATTTCTAAAACTTGCATACCTTGTTGGCATCCTTTGGTGTCACAAACCCTTCAGGTTGTGTCATGTAGGAATCTTCCTGGAGGTTCCCATTAAGGAATGTTGTTTTGACATCCATTTTCCAAATTTCAATTTCATGGTAAGCGGAAATGGCCAATAGGATTCTAATGGATTTCAGCATCGCAACTGGTGAAAATGATACATCATAGTCAATTCCTTGATGTTGTCTAAAACAATTTTCAAGCACTCATGCCTTGTAGGTGCTGACATTCCCCTCCTTGTCTCGTTTATTCTTGAATACCCATTTATTACTAAGAGGTTTTACATCAACTAGATGATCTACCAAAATCTAGACATGGTTTTGGTACATGGAAACCATTTCAGAATTCATGCCATCTTGCCACTTGGCAACATCTATGCCTTTAACTGATTCCTTGTAGTTAAGTGGACCATCATTGTTTACCAATAATGAGTCATCATCCTCGGTGAAATGAAAGCCATATCATTCTGGTTCTCTCACCTCTCTCGTGCTTCTACACAGTTCATGTGTCTCTGGAACAGATTGTTCTTCCACGGGGCATTGTGGAATCTGTTCTTGTACCAACTCTTGTGTATCATGAGCCTCAACTTCATCGAAGTCTATCTCACACCCAATTTCTCTTTTTGAGATGTGCTCCCTCTCAAGGAATATGGTTTCTCTTGCCACTATAACCTATTTGACTGAGGGGTTGTATAGGTAATATCCCCTTATTTCTTTGGGATATCCTATAAAGATACACATTGTGCCTTGGGGTGCATGTTTGATACCCGAAGAGGCCTTAACAATTTCTTTGCTACCCCACACATGTAAATTTGATTACATGGCTTTGCGCCCACTCCATAACTCGTATGGAATACCATTTATCGATTTAGTTGGTAATAGGTTTAGAATGTGCGCTGCTGTTTGTAATGAATATCCCAAAAAGGATAATGTAAGACTTGAATGACTCATCATTGATCTCAACATGTCCAACATGGTGAGGTTCCTCCATTCACTTACACCATTCCACTACGGTGTGTAAGGAGGAGTGAGTTGAGATAGAATCCCATACTCCCATAAGAAATCATTGAAGTCCTGATTAAGATATTCTCCTCCACTTCCTGAGTGGAGTCTCTTCATCCCTTTACCAAGCTGGTTATCAACCTCAATCTTGTATTCTTTTAACCGATCAAAAGAATCTGACTTATACGTCATTATGTAGATATATTCATATCTACTAAAATCGTTAGTAAAAGTTATGAAGTATGAGAGCCTAGCCCTTGCCTCAACTAGAAATGGCCCATACACATCTGTGTGATGTAATTATAGAATCTCTTTAGCTTTTTCAGCTTTCCCACTAAATGGGTATTTGGTCATTTTACCTTGTAGACACACATCACATACACAAATTGGTTTTAGTACGAAAGAATCTAAATACCCATCTTGATGTAGTTTTGTCAAACATTTCTCAATGACATGACCTATCTGGTGATGCCAAATTTGGGTGTGGTATGATTCATGTTAATTGACATTGTCATCGATTTACATTACTTGTTTTGTGTAGTATAACACATAAAAGTCGTTATATAAATGCTCCCTACCAAAACAAATTCTATATTTATAAAAGTAGCAACATTCATTTCAAAACATGAACATGAATCCATCAGAATCTAATTTGGAAAATGAAATAATGTTTTTAGTAACAGAAGGCACATAATAACAACCCTTTAACACCAAGATCATTCATGTTGGCAACATGAGGTGGTAGTCTCTGACAACTACAGCCGCAAGTCTGGCTCCGTTGGCTGCTTGTAGATCAACCTCCCCTCAATCAATCTTCTTGAATCTACTTGGTTCCTATATTTGGATACAGATGTGGGCCCCACAAAATGTATCTAATACCCAATTAGTACAAACAAATAGATTTCATTCGATAACAAACACACCTGAAGCTTGCCCTTGCTTCCTTGGATAGGGGTAGTCTTTCTTCTAGTGGCCCTTCTTGCCACATGCGAAACAAACAACATCGTTTTCCATTCCCTCCCCTTTGATCTTTCTTTTCTTGGAAGTCCTTGAATATTATTTATGGTTAAAGCTCTCTACCTTCCCTTTACTTTTATTCACCATAAGGATAAAAGGCTTTTCACACTTCATGTCATTGTCCACTTGGAAAATAAGGATAAGTAGATCTGACAGAGACTTCTCAATGTTGTTCATGTTGAAATTAACAACAAATTTTGAGAAGCTTTGGGGGAGTGATGCAAGAATGAGATATGTACCTAGTTTATCAGGGATTTTAAACCTAGAACCTCCAAGAACTCAATGTAGCCAATGAGCTTGACTATATGAGGCCCAGCTGGGGAGCCCTCTCCATGGTTTCTCTGAAATAGAGCCTTAGAGATCTCAAACATTTCATGTCTTTCTCTCTCCTGGTATAGACCACAGAGGTGATCGACTATGCTATAGGCATCCACGTCTTCATGAGACTTCATCAGCTCACTAGACATCGATGATATCATCAAACATTGAATGTCGAGAGCATCGTTCAAACGTTGATCCTAGACAAGGAAATCTTCATCACTAGCCCTTAGGGCAGGAGAATCAGGAAGTGAGGAATGTAGGTTCCGGGCGCAGGAGAAGTGGGTGGGTGGATGTACCCACATGGATTTTTTTCCTTAGTAATGATCAATCCGGGATCAAAAGAATGATAAATGCCAGTCTGCACAAATCGAATCATAGAAATAGACAAAAGAAATAGAATGTCCTGGAACCACAAAGTAGGATCACTAGAGGTTGATTATAATTAATTTAATCAATTGTAAAGAAATACCTTTTGGGTGTTCCTTCTTCATTGGTGTTCTTGATCACATTCAGATGTAATTCTTCGTTGTGTCACAAAAGACATGTGTAGACTTCCTCTAGTAGTGATCCACACATGTACCTCGTATCTCGAGAGGTCGCCAAAGGATTCTCCTAGTGCTAGCATGGAGAAACCTTAATTTCATTTTCTGACATAGATCGTCTTGATCCGATAGAAGTGGAACTCTTTCAGTCTTGAGAGCGTTCTTGGAGGAAGATGTTCTTTCAGCCTAGAAATAATTCTCCAGAGATGTTGTGTGTCGGAAAAGAGTTGGGGTTGTGAGGATATTTATAATTGGGTGTGTGGGGTTATATCGTTATGATAATAATGAAATGTGTTACATGTTTTATTTATTTCATTGACTCTTATTTAAAACCCCCAAGTCGAATAATTAATTCCTTGGCATGCGCCCACACTGATTATAATAAATATCATTTAAAACATTATTATATCCTAAAAATCCCTAATGGAAAAACTACACAGCGTGTATTAATAAATACATGGTGTGTACTTGTTTTTCATTGAAAACTACACTCCGTGTACATTCAATGTACATGGCGTGTATATCTTTTTTTCATTTATTCATTTCCTTTCCATAAATAAAACTACACAGCGTGTAATTATTAAAACAAGATGTGTACATGTTTTCCATGAAAAACTACATGGCATGTAATATTTAATACATGGCGTGTATGTCATGTTTTTCATTTCCTTCTTCCTCCATCATTAAAACGATTTAGGCTTCCTTTAATAATTATTAATCCATGTACGGTAATAATATTTATTCTACTTGAGATATATGAATACACTTTGTGTGTGAGCCACTAGGCCTCCTTCTCATTGGCATTAGGCGGGCTTAGCTAAAGTCCAAGATTACTGTCTAACAATGGGTCAAGGAACCAAATAGAAAGACATTGACGCCGCATTGACATATCAACACATACGAACTCATACTGTGTAATTTAATCCCTTTGTCTCGATATCTCATCAAGCAGGTTTCATGGAAGTTCCATAAACCTATATTCTTGATCGGTCGTTCATTGACTACCTGAAAAAAACTATTCATTCACACCATGGCCATCGAATTTAATGTGAAACTTCTATTTCAATCAAAGGGCTTAGATATCAACTTCCATAAATGGAAGGGACAAATCCTTCCTCGACTTATCTATTAACAACATGTCACTCGTAACGCACCCAACGTACCCTACTTCCCGGCAACTATATGCATGATGGTTTTTGTCAATAAATCTATGTGTGTGATTCATGACATGAGTTAATGATAATCTTCTAGTATAATGACCATTACACAATCTCATAGATAGCAATGTCTGATGACACCAAGACATGCAGAATTGATACTGGCGGGCAGTTCTCATAATCTCCCATCTTGGAGATTACCAAGTGTGAACTCCATGAGAGAGAGTCTCGTCCTCTTACGAGTACTCGCACATGATGTTCTGTATACTATGTGTCCTATCATAGTATGTCATCCAACCGTAGAACATTATTTAAGAATATTGTTATTGCATTTCAAGTTTCTCATCATAGAGGGGATCTGCCATGACCTTATCAATGCAACAAATATTACATGACATTATTATATTATATTCATGAATAACATTGAACAATATATAATAAGTGAACATTCATGTAATCAAACTACAAAACATTTTGTTCTCAGGACACTAACCCTTACAAACTCCCACTTGGACTACAGCCAATTTCCTTCGACTTTTAGTCCACTAGACCTCATATGATGATCATGTTTCTGCTGAGTCAAGGCTTTAATCAAGGGGTCTGCCACGTTGTCTTCCATGGAAATACTATTCACTGCAACTTTACCTCTTTGAGAAAAATCCCTCAAGAGATGATACTTCTGAAGTATGTGCTTTGTCTACTGAAGTGACTTTGTCTCTTTAGCAAGTGCCACTCCTAATGTATTATCACAATAGAGTGTTAAAGGTTCATTACTTCTCGGTACTACATCCATCTCTTGGATGAAGCTTCACATCCATACTGCTTCTCTAGCTGCCTCAGAAGCTGTTATATACTCGGACTCTGCTGTAGAATCTGCCACTACACATTGCTTTGAGCTCTTCCAGCTCACTGCACCTGCATTCAAACTGAATATGTATCTAGTATGTGACTTCATGTCGTCTTGATCAGTCTGTAAACTAGCATCTACATTCCTTCTAATGACTAGTTCCTCATATCATCCATAAACCATGAACATACCATTAGTACGCCTCAGATACTTAAGGATAGTCTTGATGACCATCCAATGGTGGTCTCCTGGATCAGCTTGATATCTGCCTACCACGCTTAATGCGTAAGCACCGTCTAGCCTCGTAAATAGAATAACATACATGACTGTCCCAATCGTGGATGCGTAAGGGATCCTTTCAATTACCTTTCTTTACTCATGTGTCTGAGAAAACATTTTCTTGGAATGATGGATGCCATGTGACACTGGAAACAATCCCCTCTTGGACTGTTCCATACAGAATCTCTTCAGCATCTTGTCAATGTATGTACTTTGACTCAGGCCCCTCATTCTCTTGGATCTATCAGGATGGATCTTTATCCCTTGAATATATGCTTCCTCACCCATGTCTTTCATGGAGATGAATTTATGAAACCAGGCCTTACCTGACTGTAAGACAGGTACTTTGTTTCCAATTAGTAATATGTCATCAACATATACTATTAGGAAAATGACTGCACTTCCATTAATCCTCTTGTAGACACAAGGCTCACATTCGTTCTTAACAAAGCCAAATTCTGTTACAGCTTCATGAAAACGAATGTTCCCTGACCATGATGCTTGATTTAATCCATAAATGTATTTTTGCAACTTGCATACTTTGTTGGAATCCTTTGGAGTCACAAACCCATCAGGTTGTGTCATGTAGACATATTCTTGGAGGTTCCCATTAAGGAATGCTGTTTTGACATCCATTTTCAAAATTTCAAAGTCATGGTAACCAGCAATGGCCAATAGGATTGTGTTGGACTTCAACATTGAAACCGGTAAAAAAGTTTCAATATAGTAAATTCCTTGACGTTGTCTAAAACCTTTTGCAACCAATCGTTCCTTGTAGGTGCTGACTTGCCCCTCCATGTCATGTTTCTTCTTGAATACCCATTTATTACCAATAGGCTTTACATCAACTGGAGAATCTACCCAAATACAGACTTGGTTTTTGTACATGGAATCCATTTTAGAATTCATGGCTTTTGGCCACTTGGAAACATCTGTGCCTTCAACTCCTTCCTTGTAGGTAAGAGGATCATCATTGTCCACCAATATTTAGTCACCATCCTTGGTGACAAGAAAACCATATCGTTCTGGTTCTCTCACCTCTCTCATGCTTCTATGAAGTTCTTATGCCTCTAGAACAGATTTTCCTTCCATCGGGATTTGTGGAACTTGTTCATGTACCAACTCTTGTGTATCTTGAGCCTCAACTTCATCGAAGTCTATCTTAATCCCCCTCTATCTTTTTGAGATGTGTTCCCTCTAAAGGAATGCAGCTTGTCTTTCCACTATAACCTTTTTGTCTGAGAGGTTGTATAGGTAATATCCCTTTGTTTCTTTGGGATATACTATAAAGATACACTTTGTGCATCGGGGTGAATGTTTGTTATCTGAAGAGGCCTTAACAATTTCTTCGCTACCCCACACATTTAAATTCGATAACATGGCTTTGTTTCCACTCCATAACACGTATGGAATACCATTTATCTATTTAGTTGGTACATGATTTAGTATGTGCGCTACTATTTTTAATGAAAATTCCCAAAAGGATAATGGATGACTCGCATGAATCATCATTTATCTCACCATTTCCAATCGGGTGTGGTTACTCCTTTCACTTACACCATTCCACTGCGGTGTGTAAGGAGGAGTGAGATAGGATATAATCCCAAACACCCGTACAAAATCAATGAAGTCCTGATTAAGATATTCTCCTCCTCTGTCTGAGAAGAGTTTCTTAATATTCATACCAAGCTAGTTATCAACCTCGTTCCTGTATTATTTGAATAGATTAAAATAATCTGACTTATACCTCATTAAGTAGATATATCCATATCTACTAAAATCATCAGAAAATGTTATGAAGTACGAGAACCCACCCCTTTCCTCAACTTGAAATGGCCCACACATATCTGTGTGAACTAAATCTAGATGCTCATTAGCTTTTTCACCATTCCCACTAAATGGGGATTTGGTCATTTTTCCTTGTAGACAAGCATGACATACACCAATTGGTTTTAGTTTGAAAGAATCTAAATACCCATCTTGATGTAGTTTTGTCAAATGTTTCTGATTGACATGACCTAGCCGGTGATGCCAAAGTTGGTTGTGGTATGAGTCATGTGAATTGACTTTTTCATCGATTTCCAATATGTGTTTGTGTATTATAACACATAAAGGCCGTTATATAAATGTGCCCTACCAAAAAAATGATATCTTTATAAAAGTAGCAACATTAAATTCCATTCTTGAACTTGAATCCATAAGTATCTAATCTGGATACTGAAATAATGTTTTTAGTAACATAAGGCATATAATAACAACCTTTTAACACCAAGATCATTCCAGTTGGCAACATGAGGTGGTAGTCTCCGACAGCTACAACAGCATGTCTAGCTCCATTGGCTGCTCTTAGATCTACCTCCCCTCGATCAATCTTCTTTAATCTACATGGTTCTTGTATTTTGATATAGATGTGAGCACCACAAGCATTATCTAATACCCAATTAGTAGAAATAAATAGATTGCATTCGATAACAAATGCACCTGAAGCTTCCCCTTTCCTCCTTGGCTGGGTGCATTTATTCTTCCAGTGGCCCTTCTTGCCACATGCGAAACCAACAACATCCTGTTCCTTTTCCTCCCCTTTGAACTTCCTTTTATTGGAAGGCCTTGAAAAATCTTTGGGCTTAATTATCTTGGCCTTCCCATTCCTTTTATTCACCATAGGGATAGAAGGATATTCAAACTTCATGTCATTGTCCACATGGATCATAGGGATAAGAAGATCAGATAGAGACTTCTCAATGTTGTTCATGTTGAAATAAACAATATGGTTTGAGAAGCTTAGGGGGAGTGATTGAAGAATTAGATCGGTACCCAGTTCTTCGGGGAGTTTAAACCCTAGAACCTCCAAATTCTTAATGTAGAAAATGAGCTTGACCACATGATGCCTAGATGGGGCACCCTCTCCAAGATTGCTCTGAAATAGAGCCTTGGAGATCTCAAACATTTCCTTTATTTCTCTCTCCTAGTATAGACCACAGAGGTGCTCGAGCATGCTATAGGCATCCATGTCTTCATGAGACTTCATTAACTCACTAGACATCGATTATAGCATCAAACATTGAACGTTTAGAGCATCATTCAAATGTTGATCATAGACCAAGAAATCATTATCACTTTCCCCTAGGGCAGGAGAATCAGGAAGTGAGGAATGTAGCATGTAAAAATTTCATTCATGGCATAGGATAACCCCATGGTGCCTAACCCATTCCTGAAAGATACTGCTCGTGAGGATATTTTCTTTATCCAGTATTGACCGTAGAGAAAATATGGTTGATGAGTTTTTCATCTTGATTCTACAATTTAACAGAGAAGATTTATTATTACTTTCTTGATTACAATATATGAGAAATAATGAATTAATTAATTAATTATCCAACTATTTTATGAAGTCCTAATGGCCATCACCATTGAACTCAGAATGTCCAGTTTCTTTGATATTCTAGTGGCAAGGAACCATATTCCCCTTCGAATAACCCCAACAAGGGTTGGTAAAGATATTTGAAGGTATTTAGGTAGGCAGTTCTTTGCCAACTGTGAGCTTACAGTTCCTTGATATGTTGAGTGGACTATCCAATCCTGAAATCATGACTTGGATTTCCTCAACTCATGCTTCCAATATTACACCAAGTCTAGAAAGGTTTACTTCTCTTGATGTAATATGGTTAAGTCAACCTGAATCCTTTTATAAGGACTTCCTTTATAAATGTATGTGTCCCAACAAGTGTTGGTCAAACACATAGTTTTATTGAGTCTTGCCCTTATTTAGTTAACAGAAGGCTTGGTCTGACTTCATATGGTATTGAGGGATTTTAGTCCTTTATGCACAATTTTCGCATTATCCCATGCTTGTTAATATTAAGTGATTCTTTCTTAAGTGATTAACCATGTTCTAATAATGTTTACGCATAGTCTGGTTTTTATTTTATTCCATATTTTCATGCTTTTTCATATTATTAATTATGTGATCGCGAAAACACATACATAATAAATAAACCATGCAATCAGACTGAAATAAAATAAGATGACATGATCATGAGTTTCTATTTCGTTAGCTTATCTAGCGGTTTTGATAAGTTATCCCTCACCTAGGTAAAACACCATAAACCTGATGGTCTGTGTTTTGCAGCTCCAACATGTCCACCTTTGTATCTTCTTGCGTCGGTTTCTCCTCGGTTTCAGGATTTGAACCATCTCCTCTGGCATGGGATATCCTCCATTACATGGGTTTACATTATAAAAACCATGGGCACACAAGCCCTACATTTTATTGGAAGAAGGCTTGCAGGATAAAAAATTAAAATTAAATAAATTTAAATGAAACCATACACATAGAAAGGTACTTTGGTCTAGATCATGATCATCCATTGAATGCAACAGAATTTACGCATATGTAGAATTCAAATTCATTTAACCGTTATTTAATTTAAGATATGCCACCCTTGAATTTAATTAATTATGATCTTATAATTAATTAATTCATTTTCATAAATTCCTTTCCGAATTTACTTGATAATATTCTCATCCATATTCCTTGTACGGGGCATTTTACATTGGAGGAAACCTGGTGAAATTCCATTTCTAGAAAGTACATGGCGTGTAGTTTATAATTACAAGACCTGTATTTATTTTCACCCTTTATCCAAAGTACACACCGGGGGATTTAGAGTGTTTTCTTTACATTGGAAATTTTGGAGTACACGGCATGTAGATATATCATACACGGCATGGACTTCATTATTATGCATTTTTCAGCCTGGCGATCCCGTGTATGCGGAACATGGTTTCTCCTTGTACACTGTTTTACCTAGAACGGATCGGACTACACGGTGTGTTGTTCCATCATACACGCAATGTATTCTAGTTCGCATGCGCCATTCATTTCTGGTCACCATGGTGTGATTAATACTTAGACATATTGAATTTACACGGTGTGGTTTGGCGGACCGTTGCCGGTTCATTGAACATAAGCACACAACATGTAGTTTTAATTAAACGCCGTGTAATCCCGTGTTGTACAGACAGAAAGAGCGGCTCCTCTGGATGAGTTCCTCATTTTTATTTTAATCAAAAATAAAAATAAAAATTTTATTTCTGTGATATGAATTGAGAAATGAAGGAGGAAGAATATATCACGTTTATTACGATTTATAGAACGATTTATTGCGAATTGAATCAAATATAAACACAGAAATTATCAACAAAAATTAAATAACTATAATTAACGTTGTATCCTCGATTTTATACCATTTGATGGTTCCGGGCGTAGTGGAAGCACATGGGTGGATGTTCCCACATGGCTTTTTGTCATTAGAAAAGATCAATTCGGGATCAATACGATGATAAATGCCAGTCTCCACGAATCGAATCCTAGAAATAGACAAAAGAAATAGAAAGTCCCGGTTCCAAAAAGTAGGATCGTCACAGGTTGATTATAATTAATTTAATCAATTGAAAAGAAATACTTTTTGGGTGTTGTTTCTTCATAGATGTTCTTTATCATGTTCCAATGTGATTCGTCATTGCGTCACAGAAGCCATTTGTAGACTTCCTCTAGTGGTGATCCACTTGTGTACCTAAAATTTCAGGACGTCGCCAAAGGATTCTCTGGGTGCTAGCGTGGAGAAACCTTTTCTTGTGTTGTCTGCCTTAGATCGTCTTGATCCGATGGAAGAGGATCTCTCTCGGTCTTGAGAGCGTTGTTGGAGGAAGAGGTTCTTTCAGAATTGAAATAATTCTCTAGAGATGTTGTGTGTCAGAAAAGAGTTGGGGTTGTGAGGATATATATAAAATCGTGTGTGTGGGGTTATAGAGTTATGACAATAAATAAATGGGTTACACATTTTATTTATTTCATTGACTCTTATTTAAAATACCCATGTTGAGTAATTAATTCCTTGACATGCGCCCACGATTAATATAATAGATATCATTTAAAACAAAATTATATCCTCAAAATACTGACTGGACAAACGTCACTGCGTGTATTAATAAATACACGGCATGTACTTGTTTTATATTGAAAACTAAAGGGTGTGTACATTCAAGGTACACGGTGTGTATATCTTGCTTTCATTTATTCATTTCATTTCCATAATGAAAACTACGTGGCGTGTAATTATTAATACACGGCGTGTACTTGTTTTCCATGAAAAACTACATAGCGTGTAATCTTTAATACACGTCGTGTATATCTTGTTTTTCATTTCCTTCTTCCCCAATCATTAAATCTATTTAGGCTTCCTTGAATAATTATTAAACCATGTACGGGAATAATCTTTATTTGACCTGAGATACTTGAATGCACATAGTGTGTGACCATCTAGGCTTTTTTCTCATTGGAATTAGGTGGGCTTTCCTAAAGTCCAAGATTACTGTCTACCAATGGGTCAAGGAACCCCAGAGAAAGAAGTTGACAACGCATTGACGTATCACCACATACGAAATCTTACTGTGTAATTTAATCCATTTTTCTTAATATCTCATCAATAAGGTTTCATGGTAGTGTCATAAACCTATATGCTTGATCCGTCTTTCTTTGACCACCAGAAATAAACTCGTCATTCACACCATGCCTATGGTATTTAATGCGACAGTTCTATTTCAATCAAACAGCCATGATATAAACTTCCATAAATGTAAGGGACTAATCCTTCCTCGACTTATCAATTAACAACATGTCACTCATAATTCACCCAACGTACCCTACGTCCCGCCGACTGTCTGTGTGACGGTTTTTGTTAGTAAATATAAGTGCGCGAGTCATGACATGAGTTAATGATAATATTCCAGTCTAAGGACCATTACACATGCTCATAGATAGCAATGTCCTATGACACCAAGACATCTGGAATTTCTACTGGCAGGTCTGTTCTTATAATCTCCCATCTTGGAGATTACTATGTGCGAACTCCATGAGAGAGAGTCTCGACTTCTTACAAGTACTCGCACATGACAGTCTGTATACTATGTGTCCTATAATAGTATGTCATCCAACTGTAGAACTTCACTTAAGAATATTGTTATAGCATTTCAAGGTTCTCATTGTAGTGGGGATCTGCCATGACCTTATCAATGCAACAAATATTCTAGGACATTATTATATTATAGTCATGAAAAACAATGAACAATATATAATAAGTGAACATTCATGTAATCAAATTACAAAACAGTTGGTTCTCAGGACACCAACCCTTACGAGGACTCCAGCACATAAAACATTCATTCATGGCGTAGGATAACCTGAAGGCTCCTAAACCATTCCAGAAAGTTACTTCTGGTTAGGATATTGTCTTTATCCAGTATTGATCATAGAGAAAATTTAGTTGATGAGTTTGTCATCTTGATTCTACAATTTAAAAGAGAATATTTATTAGTACTTTCTTGATTACAATTTATGTGAAATAATGAGTGAATTAATTAATTCTCCCACTATATTATCAAGTCCTAATGGCACTCACCATTGAACTCAGAATGTCCGGTGTCTTTGAAATTCTATTGGAAGGGATCCATATTCCCCTTCACATAAACCCAATAAGGGTTGGTCAATCTATTTGAAGGTATTTAGGTAGCCATGTCCTTTCCAACTGTGAGCTTACTGTTCCTTGATTTGTTGTGTGGATTCCCCAATCCTGAAATCCTAACATGGATTTCCATAACTCTTGCCTCCAATATTACACCAAGTATAGCATGTGATACTTCTCTTAATGTAATATGGTTATGTCAACCCGAAACCTTTCATAAGGTCTTCCTACATAAAATTAAGTGTCCCAGCAATGGTTGGTCAAACACATAGTTTTATTGAGTCTTGCCCTTAATCAGGTAACAGAAGGCTTGGTCTGACTTAATATGCTATTGAGGGATTTTACTCCTTTATGCTTAGTTTTCACATTATCACATGCTTGTTAATATTAAGTGATGTTTTCATAAGTGATTTACCAAGATCTGATAATGTTTATGCATAGTCCGGTTTTTATTTTATTCCATCTTTGCATGTTTTTTCATTTTATTAATTATGTGATCATGAAAACAAATACATAACAAATAAACCATGTAATCAGACAGAAATAAAATAACATGGCATGATCATGAGCTTCTACATTGTTAGCTAATCTATTGGTTTTGATAAGCTATCCCTAGCCTAGGGAAAACACCTTGAACCTGATGGTTCATGATTTGCAGCTCCCACCTATCCACCTTTGTATCTTCTTGTGTCGGTTTCGCCTCGGCTTCATGATTTGAACCTTCTCCTCTGGCTTGGGAGATCCTCCATTACATGGGTTTAAATTAAAGAAACCATGGGCACGCAGGCCCTACATTTTATTGGAAGAAGGATTGCATGCCAAAAAATTTAAATTAAATAAATTTAAATGAAACCATACACATACAAAGGGTCTTTGGTCTAGCTCATGATCATCCATAGCATGCAACAATATTTACTCATATTTAGAATTCAAATTCTGTTAACCGTTGTTTCATTTATGATAAGTTGTGCTTGAATTTAATTAATTATGATCTTATAATTCATTAATTAATTATCTTAAATTCCATTCTGAATTTACCTGAGATTCTTCTCATACATATTCCTTTTACGGGTCTTTTTACATTGGAGGAATCCTGGTGAAATTCCATTTCTGGAAAGTACACGGCGTGTAGTTTATAATTACACGGTGTGTATTTCTTTTCACCCATTATCCAAAGTACACGCCCGAGGCTTTGGTGTGTTTTTTTTTACTTTGGAAATTTTGGAGTACACAGTGTATAGATAAATCATACAGGGCATGTACTTCCTTGTGAGGTGGTAACCGGCCTGGCAATCCTATGTACGCAGTACGTAGCATATCCTGGTACACGGTTTCACCTGTGCAAAAACGGACTACACGGCGTGTTGCTCCAACATACATGCCGTGTCTTCTAGATTCCACACACCATTCAATTCTGGTCAACACGTCATGATTAAAACTTGGGCATATTCAATTCACACGGTGTGGTTTGGCGGACCAGTTCCGATTCGTTGAACTTAAGTACACGGTGTGTAGTTTTAATTACACGTTGTGTAATCCCGTGTTGTACAGTCAGAAAGAGAAACTCCTACGAATGTGTTCTTCATTTTTATTTTAATAAAAATTAAAATTAAAAGGCCATTTATGTGATATGAATCGATAAACTAACAAGGAAGAAGAGATCTTTTTTATTCAGATTTATAGAATAATTTATTTCGAATTGAATCAAATATAAATGCGTAAATTATCAACGAAAATTAAATAAATATAATCAATGTTGTAACCTGATCTGATACCATTTTAATGTTCTGGGCGCAGTGGAAGCATGTGGGTGGATGTTACCACTTGGCTATTTTTCATTAGCAATGATCAATCCGGGATCAATACGACAATAAATGCTAGTCTCCACGGATCGAATCACAGAAGTATACAAAATAAAAGGGATGTCCCGGAACCTCAAAGTAGGATCGTTATAGGTTGATTATAATTAATTTAATCAATTGAAAAGAAATACCTGTTATGTTTTATTTCTTCGTTGATGTTCTATATCACGTTGCGATGTGATTCTTTGTTGCATCGCAGAAACCATGTGTAGACTTTCTCTAGCGATGATCCACACGTGTACCTCGTATCTCAAGATGTCACCAAAGGATTCTCCGAGTGCTAGTGTAGAGAATATTTTTCTTGCGTTTTCCACCTTATATCATCTTGATCTGATGGAAGAGGATATCTCTCGGTCATGAGAGCATTCTGGGAGGAATAGGTTCTTTCGGCCTTGAATGAAAACTCCAGATATGTTGTCTGTAGGAAAAGAGTTTGGGTTGTGAGGATATTTATAATCAGGTGTGTGGAGTTATAGAGTTATGACAATAAATAAACGCATTACGCATTTTATTTATTTCATTGACTCTTATTTAAAACCACCCATGTAGAATTATTAATTCCTTGACATGTATCCACGCTGGTTATAATAAATATCATTTAAAATATTATTATATCATCAAAATCCTGACTGGATAAACTACACGGCATGTATTAATAAATACAAGGGGTGTACTTGTTTTTCATTTAAAACTACACAGCGTGTACATTCAATGTACCTGGCATGTATATCTTGTATTAATTTATTCACTACCTTTCCATAAATAATACTACACGGCGTGTAATTATTTATACACGGCGTGTACTTTTTTTCCGTAAAAAACTACACGGCGTGCAATCTATAATACACAGCATGTATATCTTGTTTTTCATTTCCTTCTTCCTCCTTCATTAAAACGATTTAAGCTTCCTGGAATAATTAATAATCCACATAAGAGAATAATCTTTATTCTACTTGAGATACTTGAATACACTTACTGTGTGACCCTCTAGGCCTCTTTCTCGTTGGCATTAGGTGGGCTTGCCTAAAGTCCAAGATTACTGTCTAGCAACGGGTCAAGGCACCCAAGAGAAAGATGTTTACACCGCATTGACGTATCACCACATATGAATTATTACTGTGCAATTTAAACCCTTTGTCTCAATATCTCATCAATCAGGTTTCATGGTAGTGTCATAAACATATATGCTTGCTTCATCGTTCTTTGACTACCTGAAATAAACTCATCGTTCACACCATGTCAATGGAATTTAATGCGACAGTTCTATTTCAATCAAAGTCCAAGATATCAACTTCCATAAATGGAAGGGAAAAATCCTTCCTCGAATTATCCATTAACAACATGTCACTCGTAACACACCCAACGTACAGTACATCCTGCCAACTATCTACGTGACAGTTTTCATCAGTAAATCTAAGTGCGTGAGTCATGACATGAGTTAATGATAATCATCCAATCTAAAGAACATTACACACGCTTTTAGATAGCAATGTCCGTTGACACCAAGACATGCTGAATTGCTACTGGTGGGTCTGTTCTCATAATCTCCCATCTTGGAGATTACCAAGTGAGAACTCCATGAGAGAGATTCTCGTCTTCTTACAAGTACTCGCACATGCCGATCTGTAAACTATGTGTCCTATCATAGTATGTCATCCAACCGTAGAACATTATTTAATAATATTGTTATAGAATTTCAATGTTCTAATCATAGCGGAGATCTTCCATGACCTTATCAATGCAACAAATATTCCAGAACATTATTATATTATAGTCATGCAGAAGAATGAACAGTATATAATAAGTGAACATTCATGTAATCAATGTAAAAAACAGTTGGGTCTCCGGACACCAACCCTTACATAACTCCCATTAATAGATATATAAAAACATTAAAATATGTATCTAAATTGTATTTAAATATTTAAATTAATTTTTTTTAAAAGAGTCATATTATTTAAAATTTTGAAATGCATCAACAGGCACTTTGTAATGTTTAAAGGTTATATTCCACAAGAATTATTTAATTTTTTTCAATAGCATTTAAATTTGGAGAAATCATATGTTCATTATTTAATAAGAGATTTATTTTTCCACTCCTCGGGTTATTAGTTGCATTTTAATGTATTTGTACCATTTTTTGACTATTTGTTACCCTAAATATTTTAGAAAATATTTTTATGAAAACCGAAATTCATAATACTCATTATTCGAGGAAACAATTTACTTCCAAAAACTTTTTTTCTAAAATTGGGTACAAGAAAACATTTTTCCATTGCATATTTTTTTATTAAAAATATTTTAACCATTATCTTCTTTTATAAATTCATTCAAATGAACATTCTTGTCACTTTTCAAACAAGGAACGTTTTCTATCAATTTAATCTTAAAAAAGAATATTCATTTACCTCAAATAGAATGCACATATTTACTCTCCATCATTTAATTGAATTTTTACTTTTCATTTAATAAAATTTATTTTTAATTTAGATTATTTCAAAATATATTTTAAAATAAATGATTCATAAAATGTTTTTTAAAAAAAAATGAAATTTTCCTCTTGACTTTTTTAATAAAAAATTTAGTATCCTGATTCATCAATTTCAACTACCTTTTAAATTTACTACAATATCTATATGTTGTATTCATACAAACCATATTAATTTTATTCAATGGTAGTAGTCTCACCTCTTTCCTGAGAACTCTCCCCCATGGAAGTACATACACATGATTCCTCATCACTGTAGCCATTTGCACCCTCATCATTTGACACCTCTTCACTTTAATTATTGATGGGTGTGGTATCCTCATTCCACGTATCACCACAAAATATCCCATGTACTTGGGTGAAAGTCTGTTTGTCATCTCCTCGTTGTCATGTTATGTCATACACGGTCGTCAGGTTTGTGTACCTCTCATTGAAGCCCCTTAGGCCATCATTAGAGAAATTAAAACATCCAGAAGCTCAATTCAACCACGGATCAACATCCTCCATATTTCATCAATCAAACTGGATTCATATAATATCCTCCATGAAATACAATGTGTGGGGTAGATAGAATACTAATATGGTTTCATTATGTGTATTAGATTCTTCCAAGGAACCCTCCTACCACTACTCATCTCGACCTAGGATCATATTTCTTGTACACATGAAAACTCTTGGGACACCTCTCCTCCAAGGGTGGATTGTGAAATAGTTCCATGTGAATCCCCACCAATTATCTAGCCTGATATGATGAAGGGTCTATCCCAGTCCATTGATATAATAATCCCACAATGTTACTGGTCTGATGTCTCACTCACTGGATAAATTAGGAACATAGCCATCTAGAATATTGCACTATCAACCTACCAGTGTCTACATTGGTTAGTGTTAGTCTAGTATAATCTCTTTATCCAATTCCTATAATCATACACTATTGTGGATGAAATATATAGTGATACGATTTCTCATAAACCCTCGTCCAGAATATCAAATTAATCATTCTGAATATGATGATATACTATGAAAACATGGATTATTTATACAGTTTTTAGTATACGGGGTCATCAATACAGACCACCATCACACAACCACTAAATCACTATAGGAACCCCTTATGTTCCCATGTCCCCTGTTTTTTCCTCCATTATGTCAATGAGGTTCAATAATGGTTATATTTTGAGTTTTTCATGCTATATGACCCAAATTGTGACCCAGGTCTAATTGAGTGTTTCATGCAGGACAACTAATTTTTTTAACAATGATGGAAAAAACAACATTTTGTTGGATGATGGAATTTGGGAACTCATAAAATCCTAAATAATACATTATATTTCCATGTAATATCTATAATGGGATAAAAATCCTACACATAATTATTTCCCTCAACAGATGGCCTAAAAGGTTGTGGAGCTAGGCCAGCATGGGTATGCCCATGTTTACTATGTTTTCATCCACTAAGATTGTTTCCATCACCGGAATTCCTGGGAGGAGTCCCATCCATGTGTCCCTCATTGGAAGTTTACAAAATATTTGGAATGTATTATGGAATGTTGTATAGTAGCCCAATGTTTCCCAACCTTCCACCACACTATATATCCACATCTCAAACATCCCCTACTCTTGGATGAGCTAATATGATCCAAGACTCCACCTCTGTGGTAGTATTAGGAACTTCATTACCCACCCCAGCATCCTCATGGAATTATTATTATTAAAAAAACATATCCAACAACACATTAAACCTGATATCCTTGTGAATTATGGGAGCATTGTATATCTTTTTATTCAATGAATCCTGAAGGTGTTGCGATGGATAGGATTCTAATACCTCTAATTGAAGGTGTTATGTGATGTATGAAAATAATCATGTTGGATACATTCCAAATGGATGGTCCTAATGTAATGATAATACAAAAAAATGTATTTAAACCCCCCTCCCAATGATGAATATTGAAGGTATTGGTATATGGGGACCACTGACTAAGGAGCTATGGCACCAACATATATTTAAGGTAGAAATGACACATTGACATCCAAACTACCTCAAATAATCTATTTTAGTGAAAATCATCCTAGTATAATTAGAATTTATATTGTAACTAGTATTTCCATTCCATTCACTTGTGAATATTACTCAATAACAAAAAACCCCAATCCATGTTCCATCCCTTCTATTATACTAGTTGAAATAAAATATAAGGATTATATTGAGGGGGGGAAGAAACTATCCAACCTCTGGTTATTCACATGTGATTGTCCTGGTCAACCCATTCTACAAATAGACACACAAATCTCCTTTCTTCATAATAGGGTGGCCATAAATGGTGATGTTTTGAGTATTGAGCTCATCCTCAGGTGGGAACCAAGATCATGGTGTGTTCACCTCATGACTTGGGATGTTCATGTCGTCATGATTCCCAATGTTCTACCATGGAAGGGGATATCCTTGTAGATTGTTCTTTTATGGTTCGATCACCATTCTTATGAGTATTTCGGTATTTTATGTGAGCCTATATGCTCAGGGTATATTTGGTTTTTAACTATTTATATTCTTCTGGATGTAGAGAATCTTCAATCTCAACCTATTTCTATTAATGGGACATATTATTATTATTCAAAAAATCTAAAGAGAGTTGCACATAACAGTAGGTATTGGCACATTACAGTAGAGTTGTCATTAATTTTTTGGAGATTTTGCACAAAATTATCTCTTGGTCATAGAAATATATGGAAGGATGTTGGGATAAAGGTATGGTTAATTTGAAATTTTTTCACATAGGAGGCTGACATACAACGATAAGTTAAAATCATATCATGTAAGTAAGAAATGTTACAATACAGAGGGCCACTTATAAATTTTTATAATAATGGACCATGGGCTTGAACATGTACACAACACTCTTACATGACCAATTACAATTGTTGTATGCACCCATTGGAATGATACCCAATCTTCTATGTATCTCTATGAAGCCTACCATCTAGTCAGTTATCATCTTAGATTATGAGGGGGGACATTTTAGAAACAAAATTTCATCTAAAACCCAAAATTTCATGTTTTGGATAAACTGAACATGTGGTCTACGAGAAAGGACCAATCCATAGTCAATGAGTATAGTTTGTGCATGTTCCAAAGGCTATATTCAAGAGAACTATTTTTATACAAACTGCTTATATTCCAAATATGATTATATTTCTCATGTATTTCACCATGGTCAATAGGATTCTAGGGCTTCTGCATTCATGAATGAAAATATTCATATAATAAAATATATTTTTGTACAATAGAACATTTCTCACCAAATATGACATTACAATATAAATTTGGTCTAGTCAAAGTACCACAATAGATGAATTTGTGTAAAAATCCCCATCTATGTTCAAGTTCTTTTTCCCCCACAAGAATGTATTTTAGATAAAATAGAATAATAAAATCCCCACATCCTTGAAGATGATCCCCATAAGAAAAAAAATGGTTCACATGTTACAAATTACTCCTATTTCATGACGGTGCACCACATGGACAACCCACTGTAGAAAATACTACGTGACATATCCCATGTAGGATCAATTTTCACTTGACCCACTAATGATTTATCCTTTCACAACTATCTCTAAAGATTGTTAGTTGTTTTCATTAGTCATGCATGTGTGAAACCAAGACCCAACATGCATCCCTTAACAGTGTGCATACATATACCCAATGACTATATGGTATTCATTTGTGCAATAGAACCACCTTCATGAATCTCTTGCAGGAAGCACCACAAATTTTCATGAAACAACTTTTCTTTCCCATACATGACATCCCATGTGCCTCCAGTGCACTAGTTCCCATTCCTATATCTTATTTACATGGGTAATGTAACCCCTTTTACATTTTAGAATGGGAACTCTATCATGTACCTCATAATTGACCACTCTTCCACGGACATTACAACACCATGTCTCTCCAAAAATAGATTGAGTGGTTTCCTCATAAGCCCAATGGGTAAGAAGTGAGCCCCTAAATGTCTTATTGACATTATCAAAAAATACATATTTCCACATGCAATTCGTATACCAATGAACTTCATGATGATTTTCTCATTATATGTTGTAAAAACATATCATTTTCCAGTGAAAAAACATAGAATTCCCCATGTAGTCTCATCATGGGATGCCACCTTCTCTCCCACCACTAGATAAGAGTCCTCATAAGCGATGCTCATTGTGTAAGCCCAAGAACATTCCAACCAAGATAAAACATCATATGATTGGAATCTTCAATGTGATATCCCCAACCCATCCCTCATCACATATTCATTCAAGACATTATCATTATTACAACATGACATTAAAATTCATGGTTTAGTCCTATCAGATGTCTTTAAACATGCACATTGAAGTACCTAGGTGTTGATCAATGCCTTCTAAACTGGGTATGTAGGAAGCCTCCCTTAGGATAAATTCCAATAAATGGTAATTTTTAGAACTTCCTCCTAATGAAACACCACCCTAGTCTACACATGGTGTTTTCTATTCAAAATTTTAAGTCTACCTCAAGGAGTGTTCTCATCCATACACCATGGTGTATAATATTCCCTCCTAGGGACAGACCTCCCTATTACAACGCAAGGGGCATTATAATAAACCATTAGGTTATTTCTCAAGGTTAAATCTATTCTGTCCAACCATATATGATGTCTTCCCTCCTAGGGAAAAGCCTCCATGGACCACCTTGGTGGGCATTACGATCGTCCTTTTGGGTATTTCTCATAGGGTGTTCTGATCCATCCACCTAGGTGTGACATCATCCCTTCATGGGAAACCCCTACTCAGTTCAACACAAGGGGAATTCTGACATCATTATTGGACTACATGAATTGGGGTGCTGATTCAACCACTCAGGTGTAGCATCTTCCCTCTTGGAGATATAATTACCTAGTCCACCTCATGTGGAGTGATGATCATATTTTTTGGTTCGCCTCAAGTAGTGTACTGATAAATCCATCCATTTGTGACTTCTTCCCTCACAAGGACAGACCTCCTAGGACCACATAAATTTGAATTATTATTAACCATTTTGTTCCACCTCAAGGGGAATTCTGATCCATCCAACTAGGGGTAGCATATTATCACTAAGGGAATGACCTCCCTAATTTCCTCAGGGACTGTTTTGATCAATCTTTCCTTTTTGCATCAATGGGACTTCTAATCCATCGACCATGGTGTTGAAATACTCCATCCATCGGACAAACCTCAATTTTCCACCTCAAGTGTCATTATGATCAATATATTTTGTCCACCTACAAGACATTTTGACACATCAACCCTAGAGTAAAATCTTTTCTCCAAGGGACATGCATCCCTCGTCTTCCTAAAGGGTTGTTTTGAATAACCTTTTTAGTCTACCTAAATTGGTATTTTGAACCATTCACACAGGCGTGACATCATTCATATTAGGGACACTCCACCATATTTATCATCTTGAGGTGTTATGATCAATATTTTAGGGTATCATAAATGGGTGTTCTTATACTTCCACCAATATGTGACATATTCCCCACTTAGAAAACACCTCCATGGAATTCCTCAAGGGGTGTTCATATCAAAATTCTAGTTCTTCCTCCATTGGTTGTTTTCATCCTTTGGAAAACTATCCAACGGTTTCATATTCCCTCATAGGGAAAAACATTTAAAAATCCTTTTACATATAGAATTATGATCCCATATGTTTTTCCCACCATACATTATACAAGTTATTATCTAAAAAGTCATCAATCATGGTCCCTAATCAATATCAACCATATATTCTAATCCATCATGACCAAACATAGATATTTTGACCTATCAAAAAATACATAACCCATGGATATGTGATGGATGCATCAGTTATGAAATACATGAAACATTTACATATTTTGTGTCATTTCCTCATGATCAAAACATGATTCCTTCTGTTCTGTGCCTTAATATTTCCCACATTAGATTCCCACCAAAGATTAGTTGTACAAATGACCAATACACCCACTGTACAAACATGTTCAGTGATGCCCAATATGCTAATTCTCCGAACTTTAGTTTTTTTACATGTTAAGATGAATCATGTAAGTCAAGAGAAAAGTAGTGTAAATAATTAGGCAATGAAATGGAATTGATAATGAGTTCCAAGTGAATTTTTTTACTTGATTATGGATATTGATACTAGTAAATGAGTTCCTTAGAGGAATTAATTGATGGATAAGTTGATATCCTATAATCTTGTTTCAATCAAAGAGCTTAAATAACCATTGAATGTGATGATGGTTTATCACAATTGGATGGATGGAATGTAATGAAAAATAAAAATGTAGTTCTTGAAATTCTTTTTGATGTGTTGGTTGGTCCCATAAAAATCATTGGATGACAATGTTCAATAATGTACATTATAAATGAAATAAATGAGATTTGAGCTACCAAGATCCAATATGGGAAACTTACATCATAAGGTAAGAAATATTAGTTAAGGATTTATGACTTCGAAATAAATATAAATAGAAATACTAGATAAAATACTACATATTAATATCCAAGGTTGAATGTACTCGGCTTCAATGAAATATGCTCAAGAGACTAATCATATCTCAATGAATGAAAGTTTATTTACAAAAAATACTCACAACTAGGATGAAAATTGAATCAGTAGCTATATGAAGAAGGAAATATTATATTTCTATGTATATCCCATAATTTAAAATAAATTATGTTTCTTATAAATCCATGAAAATTTAATAGAATATATTAGTTAAATCAGGTTTAAAAAAGGAATCACGTCCCATGATAATAATTCTTACACTGAAATTCAATAAAATATGAGAAATGATCGAGTCAAAACACCATGATTGATATGATTTCAAAAAAAACAACAAAAATATTAATAAAGTGATGATAATAGTAAAATTATATATTAAAGGGGTAGTAGATACACCATTCAAACTAACATATGTTTTCTATTAAAAATAATGGTCAAAAAATTGAAATTTGATTCAATAATGACTATCAAGTAACATAATATTTGAGGTTAGAATCATTTGATAATGAGGTTATGTGTAAGAAAATTAAAATAAAAAATAATGAGAAAATAATATAAAATTTATTAATTATGTATAATATATCAAACATGAAGTTACACTGTTCAATAAGAAATTTGGTAACTCAATTGATGAAAATTATGTTTGAAAAAACCATAAATATTTTCCGACTTTGTTCTATGTATTTTTAAAAATTCTTAGGTACCCTAAAATCTCATTTGAAATTATGAATTTATATTCAAGGAATAAGCATTAAAATATATAATATAGGCTTATAAAGATTATATCGGTTCATATGATTTCAAAATAGAAGTTATATTGTAACAAATTCCATGTGATAGGTGTGGTATACGATGAAGAAAGACTTTTAGGTGAATATAAGGAAACTTTTTAGAATAACCTATAATTTTTTATTATACCATCCCATTTTCCATGTGTATAAAAATAAAAATGTTATATATAATTATTTGATTTGTTTCCTTGGATTGATTATTTTTTATTACTCTTTTTTTGAGGCCCCATCCTATTTGTTGTGGTGCACCAGCGTGCATATTTACCCCATATTTACTCTTTCCATAGTTGTGCAGAATTCATCATATTCAATAGATATGTAATCTCCTTGATCGAAATTGGATGATGGGATATAATTTCCTTTTTTATAGATACCTCATTACAACATTTCCCTTTATATGGGTCCCTCTAATTGATTATGCAATATTTGTGAAGCTCATTATCAGTTCCATGTCATTGTGGATGTTGGTTAATTAAATTTCTTCTTTCTAGTCTTTATAAAGGGTCTTGATAGGGTTGAAAGAATCAATATAGTGAGTAATCACCTTGGGAATTTTTGGAATCTCAAGACGCTGGGATCATTGGTCACCTGTTTTCATTCTCATAGGAGGTAATCTAATGGAGGAATCATTAGACAAAGAACCCAAGGCATACTATGTTGATAATGAGGTATTAAATGTTCAAGGCATATATTCCATGAATTTATCCTTGGGAATCCGTTGTTTTTTATAAGGTATCTAATGGAATATGTTCATATCTTCTAGGAATTTTACCTCATTCCTATTATGTTTCAAATGTGGTAGCATTTTGTTATAGGTTTTGAGTTTATCATCATCTAGATATTAAGTTGATTGATCAGTGTTCCCCATAAAAGAAAACTATGGATATGCACCCCTAGGAGGAGTCACCGTGGTTTTCCATATTAATAGATCAAATCACCCTTGGTGGAATACCTAATAGGTGTGTCCCATAATGTTAATATGTCACCCAATTTAGGTTGATTATATAATATTTAATGGAAAACCAGGGGGTTCATCCGTATGAGGGGCCCCATAATTTATGGTTAGATCAGATTTTACCTTATTTAGGCATTCAACAAACCCTATATAGGGTACATGGATCAAAAACCATGTGTTTGGATGCCACTGTTTACAACCATGTTATAGGACCATTCCATTCATTTTAATTTCATGTGGTTAGCAAGATTTCATCATATAATGAAAATCATTGAGTTATGGACTGGTTATTACACATGGATGAGATCTATTAAATAAGTATTGTTAATGGATGGATTTTGTGGGGCTTTTGCATCAAATATGTATGGTTGCTGCATGGAGCAGTAATAGTGTGGATATGGATTATGTGTTAAAGTCACAAAAATGAACCAAGAGGATATATGGTACCTTGGTTGGGGCATGATATTTCCAGGATGTGATGTCCCATGTAATGATCAGGATGGATGTGTATGGAGTAATCTATTTTTGGGTGAAGTGATTTTTGTGGTTGAAGTGCATGATTATTGGGTTATGTGAATGTAGTGTATGGAGTGTTGGGTTTAAATCTCAGAGATACTTCCCACGTATCTCAGTTAGTTGGGAAAAAAATCCCACAACGTTATGAAATGTTAATTGGGTCATAAACCTAAGGAGGAGTCCCATTTTGATAGAGATTATATGTGAATGCTTCCCAGATATGTTTTCATTGTTAGTCATACACAAAATGAGGACACACATGGTTAATTGATGGATTGGAACTTAAACATGGAAGAATCCATTTGGATGGTGGATATTAGGGAATACTCTAGGAGGGAAGCCCATATGAATAGAGGTTTTACAATATGTAGGCTCACTACTAAAATCGAAGGTAAGATTATTCCTTCTCTGTGTGGTATACAAGAGGAAATAGTAGGCATAAAGATCATGTCAAAGAAGATTCACCCCTATGAGATTATGTGTGGCTTACTCATATAAGGTTTCCAATAACTATTTCATTCCATTTGTGGAGAATCTAATTCCATGGGAGGAAGATATCATTTCATGTGAGTTATACATGTATTGTACCATCATGGGTGTGTGGGGATTACATGTGAAAAAATTTAGACTACGATGATATCTCTGGATGTGAGGGAGAGGTTGAAATCCCATGATTGGCATACATGGGGAATCCTATGTACATTTTACACCGTATGATTAATGTTTAATAACATTTGATTATGAAGTTTGTTCATTGTAGTTTTAAATCTTGTAAACTGGACCTGGGGGACTCACTCCTCACCCCTTGGGAATATATAATCACATATCTTTCACCATTAAGAATGCATGGATTTAGTAATGAAAAGGTGTAAAATTTTGGGGGATTGGTCTTTCACAAAGTCCACATTATTATTAATAAGATGAGAACAAAAATACATTAGTGTAACTTTGATAAGAAATGAAAGGTATGGAATCAAATTTACTATAGTCCAAGGGAAAATATTTCTAGGTCCATGAAATTGTTGAACGAAATCATCGAGGGTTACACACAAGAGTTTTATACAAGGAATTAAGGTCATGGGAAAGGGGAGATAAAACATGTTGATTTGAAATAAATATAATCCATAGAACTTAAAATAAGGTTTGTGTGATAGATTGGAGGATCACATTCAAGGGTCAGGGGTGCATACATGATTTTTGATTCCTCATAATGTATAGGGTTCATGAAGTAATATACATTGCACGCACTGGACATGGGATGAGATTGGTTGGGCAAGGATTACTAAACAGTGGGCTTACATTATGGAGAACCCATATTGAACATACTATTAAATATCTCTACCACAACTGTTCCATTGATTTCAAGAAGATAGAGAATTTCAGTCTTATTTTCATCCAATCAGGGGATCAACTTCCAGAAGATCACCCCACATAAGGGGGATTCCTTCTTATTATATATGGAATCCTCAGTGTATGTGTGGATATTTTTTCTTAGAGAAGAGGACTTCCTCATAACTCTATCCTTATCCATATAAATAGATTACAAAATGGGATAGATGATGTCTTATTGGTCATGCAAGGATATTTCGTGTCGATAGTACTTTTCTTACAATAATGATATCAAACTCGCTTATAGTGTATCGACATTGAATGGTGTTCTGAAATTTGAATGAGATACGTCATATATGGGAATAACTATTCTTATAAGAAAAATTACATCCTTTGTGCAAGCATCAATACTTTTGTTTTCCTTCCTTTTCCTTCATGGAATGTTCTTTTGAGTTAGATAATGGATTTGGTTCAGACAATGTTAGCGGGTTTTTGGTACATGTGAAATTAATAACAATGAATTACCAAATCTTAATATAATCATAAAAAAAACTATATGTCGAGTTTGGAGGTAAACATAGAGGAAAATGGATTATCCTCTAAAGTGAACACAAAATAATCAATTATCCACATAAGGCACTTTCTTTGGCATGGATGTCCATGTATAGTCCGATATTTAAATTGAGGGTGCCATTCAATGGAACCTTGACATTCCACATGATTCAAAATTCTATATTGTAATCCTATGTTCAATCCTTTTTCAGGGAAAAATGAGCATAGACAACTTCTTTTACACCTCTTCAAATTTTTGTGTTATCTTTTCATTTCATTAAAATGTTATTCTGTGCGACTGATATCAAATCTTGTGCACAGACCACAATCATCAAAAAAAAACCTTGAATCTTGTGTACTTATTACTTTTAACTTTTAGAAAAATTAAAAATTAATTATCAACAGGTCACTACTCTGATAAATGTTGATACATCCACTATGAGATATGATATGAATGGAAGCCCTCAGATTCCACATGAGTTTATTAAAAGAAAATTAATGATTCTATGAATGAAGAATAAAATTCAAAAGAATTATCTGCTGAGCGACTATATCCCATTGTAGCATATCAATTTACCATATTAAATGAAAATAACAGCCTTCTTGTTTGATTCACCATGGTTATTCTGGAATCCCCCCATTTTAATACAAAACTATTCATTACAGTTTACATACAGAAGATATTTAAATTCTAGTGTCTTGGAAATTAGGAACATAATACATGAAAAACATCATATAACATTCATTTAATCCACTTTTAATGATTCATCCTAATATCATCGTAAGTACAAATACTTCCTTTCTTAACCTGGAGACATACATCAAAGTAAATGGTGAGAAGAAGGCCCAATAAGGGTGAACAAGGGAATCAATGTACTTAGGATATCAATAATAACATGAATAACAACATAAAGATATGAGATATAGAATTATATAGGTATATCATAATGAAAATGACTTGAAACATAACTTGAATATGTTTCTCCAAAATTTTATTTATACATTCATGAACATATCACCATGGTCTATCCCTAGGGTGTGATAAAAATTACCAAGGTTATTCATCAAGGTTTCGTGAAACTTATCATCTCTAGAGATTAAATATTTACCCAATTCCATGGAGCGCTATTTGGGAACATTGTTAATATGAATTTACTTACAATTTATCCACATATATCATAATCAAACATTTCATAAATAAACCATTGATAATAAATGAAATGGGGTTCATTTCAAATCGTGATGTTTTAAACGCTCTTAAAAATAAGATCATTATATCATTTATGTTCAATGGAATGAGAGTGAGGGTTATATGTATGTCAGTTACAAAATCAAATATATCATCTTTATATATTTATAAACACCCATATAAATGAAATAGGTCTATGTTTTCACATAAATAATCAAGGGAATTTCATGAGACAAAGAGATGGAAATTTTGAGATGAAATTTATGGAGCATAATGGCAATATATTTTTGTTTTATAAAATATTAAAAAGTGATGGGACAAGTGTCAAACACTCAAAAATAATTCATAACACAGTATGGGTACTTAATTAGATCATGGTATAGATATTTTTACAACATTCCACATGAAAATGAATCATGAAATAATATAGAAGACGTCATTTCTTTTACGAGAAATTCAGTAGACTAGCGACATAACATAAAAATTCAGAAAAAAAATTGAAGAGAGAAGAAAAGGTCTGTCATTATTTGGACATAAAATAGATAGTAATAAGAACATATAATACCATACCCTCAATATAAAGAGATGTAAAATATATGACACAACATAAAAGAATTCATGACTTAATAGAGGAGGGTGAAAGGATCCCTTACCTTGAAGAGTAACTCTGAAAGCGTGAAGGTTGTGACCTTGGGAGGCTTGAGGGAACCTTGGGAGGAATACATGGTAGGTATGGGGACCATAAATATGTTTAGGAGGATTTGGATATTAAAAGGATGAGGTAAAGTCTTGGTATTTATAAGAGAAGTGAGGGGAAAAGTCATTAATGGCCAAGAGACACCTCATTGGCGGTATTGGAAAAACCATGGGGTTTCTCATGGTATTTTCCCTTGGTATTGGTCACTTGGGACACCTAATACCATATATTATTATTCATGAGTCGACAAGAATGATTACGTAATTATTACATCCTTAATTATGTCATTAAACCCTTGAAACTAAAAACTGTATTTTCACTATTCACTGAAAATTAATTTTTTTTAGAAAAATCACCAAAAATAAACATACCCTAAAAAGTTAGGGTCGTTACATTCTTCCCCCCATAAGAATATGTTTTCCCTAAAATTTTTAACTCATACCCTCAGAGGAGAAAATGTGTGGGTACTTTTTCCACACAAACTCCTCTGGTTCCCATGTGGCTTCTTCATATTTGTGGTTTCTCCACAACACATTAACAAGGTGTGTAGTATTTTTGCGTAGAACCTTGTCTCTATGATCCAATATCTCCAAAGGCTTCTACTAATAAGAGAGTTCATGTTCCAGTTGTACCACATATGGGTTTAGTACATGTTAAGGGTCAGATATTTACTTCCTCTAGAGGGATACATGGAAGAAATCATGAACTTGTGCTAGATTTGGATGATGTGAAAGCTGATAGGCCACTACTCCCACACGATCAAGGATTTCGTAGGGACCAATGTACCTAGGTCTGAGCTTTCCTTTCTTCGCAAACCTCATTACTCTCTTCCAAGGTGAAATTCATATAATGACCTTGTCACCAACATCAAAATACATATCCCTTTGACAGTTGTCGGCATAGCTCTTTTTTCGACTTAGAGCAGCCTTAATGTGTTGTTGGATGGAATGGACATTTTCTGTCATCTCTTGCACAAGATCAGGCCCAAGAATATTTCTCTCACCTGCTTCATCCCAACAAGTAGGAGTTCTACATCTCTTCCCATATAGAACTTCATAGGGTGCCATTTGAATGATCGATTGGAAGCTTTTGTTGTAAAAGAACTCAAATAAATGGAGATGTCGATCCCATCCAACCTAAAATTCCATTGAGCACATTATTAGCATGTCCTCGAGTCTTTAAATAGTCCTTTAAGATTGGAAATCATTTGGGGGTGATAGGTTGTACTGAAATTCAATTCAGTTCTTAGAGTTTGTTGAAAACTTTTCTATAATTTTGATGTGAACCTTGGATCACGATCAGATACAATAGAAAGTGGAACTCCACGTAGCTGTACCACATCCCTGGTATAAATACTGGCAAGTTGATCAAGAGAGAAATATTATCAGATAGAGATAAAATGGGTAGTCTTAGTAAGACGGTCCACAATAACCAATATCACATTGTTTCCTTTTGATGTTCGAGTAAGACCAGTGATGAAGTCCATAGTGATATTGTCCCACATCCATGCTAGTATGGGTAGTGGTTGCAATACCACTATAAGAAGTTTTCACTCTGCCTTAAATATCTGACATACTAGGCACCTTGAAGTGTAGTCAAAAATCTCTCTTTTTATATTATCCCACCAATACCACTTCCATGCCTCTTTTTTGTAGGGGAGCGCATCGTTGGATCGCTATGGGAAGAAGCTCATAAAAGATTTCAGTAATGCTGCGGAGAGCTGTAGCTAACAGTACGACCCCTGTGGTGGTGGAGTTTCTGAGGTTCATAATCCTACATGCCCTAGAAATCCATATCCATTGTGGTAATAAATCCATTCAACTCATATGATTGTACATTGTAGTCCAACTGTAACGACCTGAACATTGGAATAATATTTTTATCCTAAATTTGTGTGTTATTTTATTTTAAATTCATAAAAATTATATCCATTAATTAATGAAGTGAGTGTAATTAAAATGATACCATTGGGTTTCAAATTTTATATGAATGATGGTCAATATCACTATTGGAATATAAATTTGTAACATTATAATTATTGTTTATAAATACAAGATATCTTGGTTAATTAATTTAAAAAGAAGAGTCAATGGACTCATCTTGTATACTTGAGATGTACCAAGCCCAATTATCATAGCATGGGAAAAAGTTGCATCACTAGGCATTCCTCTAGACCAATCTCACACTGTTCTTCAACATGTGAATCTTTAACGAAATAGCCTTTGGGAGAATTTTATGCCGATAGAAATGAGCACACGAGAAATTTTGTTTGAGTCGCCCCATGATTCTATAACAATTTCACAACTTACTCTATGGTCCATTGAAGGTGTTATAAGGGCCTATGTAATAAGGCCATAGTTACATAGTGTAATATTTTTGAATGAATAGAATATTTATTTCATATTATGGTAAAAAAATTTGCAAGTGAAATGTTAAAATACATATATTATGAATAAATAGAACTTCAATATTGTTGGTGAATATTTGATAAAAGGGGTGTTTAAAAAAATTGCTTTACATAATTAATAATGTTAAATGATTTTCAAAAAATGGTCTTCTACAGTTTTGTAGTGTAAGAAATTTAGAGTCTAATAAGATCAACTTAATTGTATACTGAATAGTAAAATATGAATAATAATTTTACCAATATCAATAGTATTGGGACTAATGGAATAGTAAACTCTCTTTAGAATGTATAAATATAATTTATGAATCTCTTTTGGTAATGTGATATTATATCATATGTAAATAACTGTTTTAGAAATTATTAGATAAGTATTAGTATTTTTTGAGTAAATAGTGTCATTACATATAAATTAAATATTGAATAATCAGAAAACAAAAATTCATGACATTGAGTTCTTTTTTTAATTCATAGCATCGATATTAGTTTAGGTTAAATTTGTGATATTATTGTAAAATGTTTTGTTTTTTATGGATAGTAAAAATATTTGTTTGAGATTAAATATCTTTAATGTCATCATTTGCGATGTGATCACGATGTAATAATTTTGATCAACATGTTAAATGTATTAAATGTTATGAGGTGACCCAAGTGGACAATTCCCTGGGGAAATACCAGGGGGAAGCCCATGGTTTTTCTAATACAACCAAAGAGGTCTCCCATGAATATTAATTAAATAATCCCTCACAGTTTCTATAAATACCAAGTCATTCCATCATTCCATTCATTCAAAAATACCCCTCAATGAGTCTATGATCTCTTTACCTCCCGTGGTTTCCTCCCAAGGTTCCCTCAATCCTCCCTAGGTCCCAATCATCATGTTTTTGAAGTGACTCATCAATGTAAGAGAACCTTTCACACTCCTCTTATAGCCAACACATTAAATATGTTATGTCTTTGAATTTCCATTTTCATATGTTGGCGAACGATATTTGTTATCAATCATACTAAATTTTTGACATCCATCTGATGAGATACCCTTATTCTATGATCAATTAATTTTAATATTTTTTAGGTGACACTGTTAGGAAACCAAATTTTCGTAAAAGATATCACATCTTATCTTTTCTTTTAAGTTTCATTTTCATGTGGTATGTTATTAAAATATAAATACCATGATATTGTATACATTTTATTGTGTACCTATACTTTATTATGAATTATGTATGATTGGGATATCCCTTCCACTTCCCTTTATAATGTTTTCTAAAACAATGTTATATAGATGTTATGCTGCAAGAAATTTTGTCTCAGAATCTCTCTAATTTTTTTTCAAGATATTATCTTACATTATATATGTGAATTCCCATTCCTATTTTACAAACGTGGGGTATTCATCAATACATAAGAATGGTATATTTTTTTCAGGATTTTACATACTTAAACCCCACAATCATTTCCATGGTTTATAAATGATATAACTATCATGTTTCTACCCTATTTTAAAATGTCACGATTTTGAAATGAATCCAATTTTTTTACTCAATAGGGGTTATTTATGAAATGATGGATTATGATCTATGTGGATAAAATTAAAATAAATAACTTTTAATTGTTCACACAAATATCACACTAATGTATTGGGTGTGGAAATTAATCTTCAGATATGACATGTTTTACGATACCTTTGTCAATAACCATGCTAATTTTTATGACACCATGGGATGGACCATGGTTATAAGTTCAAGAATGTCTAAATTAAATTTTTTATCCATATTTCATGTTATGATTCATTTTATTATTATTACGATATGCCTCATTGTCAATCCATTATGATATCCCTCATGTATTATTTATATTTCTCTTGTTCCCAAGTAAACTATTTCCCTTGTTTTTATTAATAAGCCTTCTGCTCAACCTTTCCTTAGATGTTTGTCTCTAGGTTATTCGATTCAGTAATTGTACATAGTTTAAATTTATTTTGAATTCATAAAAGTGTATTATACGATTTTTTATGTCCTTTTAATTTTTATTTTACCTGATTTCCAAGACAATAGACTTTAATGATCCTCTACTTGTCAAAGGTAATGAAAAGTTATGTGATAAAAGGGTGGATTTTATAGTTGTTATCAAATGAAAGTTTAGTTATTCATGGTAATTATTCTATTAAAACTTAAGGAATAATCCTATAGAAATTATTAAATATGGGAAAACAAACTAGTATTTTTCTGAAATATTAATTATGTGGTTTCCAAATAAATAAATCCAGGTATAGATATAAAAAAGATGATTTGGATCGGGAATAGATGTATATAAGAGTGAAAACCCCGACATGGAGTTTTGGGCTTGACCTAGGCTATCCTGGTACAGGACAATGGGAATTCCTTTAGTCTTGGTTAAATAATCCCAGTGGATATGTTTGGTTAATCACAAGATTTTTCTGAATCATCATGAAGGATTTATAGTGAATTTTAATTGATTAAGTATATGTTTTATGACATAAAATCATTTTATTTATATTATTTATATATGAAATAAGATTCTAACTATTGATTTATTCTTTTATAAAATGTAGGGAAATATGAGGAATTGTAAAAATGGTGTCCACAATAGACCATGTGATACCAACCCTATGAGGTATGATAGAATGAAAACATTCAAGAGAATGAGTAACCAACTGAATCACGATATGGGAAATAAATTGAATTATGCTGGGAGACTGATCTCACCAAAAAGGGAACAACATTATTTTGTGTCCATTAATCATCAACAGAATCCATCCTTTTAGTATCCACTAACCCATTGATTGATAAATAGTGGATCATCCCTATAGATATGATCATTTATATTCACTAATATTCTAAAAATGTTTAAGTCACCCTGGTTGTATATCACTTAGAGGGAGAAGCAGATTAGTTGTGGGAACTGAATAAAAACACAAGGACAAGTGTGGAGGTTGAAGCTATGGATTGGGATGATTTCATTGGGATATTATTTAATATGTATTTCCCCCAATATATATAAAAAATAATGGAATAGGACTTTCTCATGCTAATACAGACGGAAAATGAATCTACTGGAAACTACAAGATGAACATCACTAGACATTCGCGTTACACCTCAAATGTGGTCCAAGATCATAATGGGATGGTAGAGAGATTCTTTGGTGTACAAAACCTCATGTGTGGATGAATCTAGAAAATTGAGATTTTGAAAGCTATAAGGAGATCATATGGAGTGTGATTGAAGTTGAACAACATTTTGTTGAGACATAATGGTCTAAAAAATCCAATGGAAGGAAGAGATCAATGGAGACAAGAATAGGAAGGAGGTTTGTTCAGGGAAGAGGAGGCAAGAATGTTCAACGTCCCACATTTCCTAAATATTGGAATAAGCAATCTGGGAACTGCTTCTTTAGGAGAGATAAGTGCTAAAAGTGTGCATGATATGTCCATATAATGTGGAATTGTTGTAGTGAGGATAATCCTCAACTCCAAAACAATAATGACAAGGGGAAGATGATGCAGGGCCAACCAGATATCCAATTCTATATGTGTGGAAAAATTGGGATTCTTTTCATATCACACTATAAATTTTACAACAGTGGTGGGGAATACCCATCAACCTCTTCAATGACCAAGGGAGTAAGGTCGTACATTTGAAATCACTATGTTTGAATTTAATGTTCTAAATGATGTGGCAACAAGTACTCTTGTGGATTACTCAAAGATGGAAAGTACATTGTTTGATTATGGGTCTACATATTCCTTTATTTCCTCCAATTATTCAAATAATTTTGAATAGACTACAAATTTTCTAAAAGAAGAGTTATCAGTCAAGACGAATGGTGGTATTATTCAAGCATTTTCTGTGTTTAATAACTATAGTATTTACTTTAGTGAGAAAATTATTATTGCAAATATAGTAGTCAATTACATGATGGAAATCAACAATATACTAGGTTTGGAATGGCTATTAATGTATAATGCTAATATGAAATGCAGAAGATAGGAAATCTCAATAGTCTTGAATAGAATACCTATGGTTATCTTCCAAGGGGAGATATTTCAACCTGAGATTTTTTCTGGAATAACCTCTTATATCATTTTTTATGGAGTTGATCGGTGAATATGAAGAAATAAATGAGAGTATAAGGATAGAAAAAACCCAATCATCCTGGAATACATTGATTTCTGTCTTGAAGAGTTACCCAAACCTTTTCTAAAGAGTGAGAGAGAGAGTAATCCATTAAACTAATACCTAGATCTCTTATGATATAAAATACCCCATATATGATAAAAACTGTGGAGCTGGAGGAATTATAGACACAACTCTATGATATATTTTAGAATGGGTAAATCAGACCTAGAGTGTCACCTTGGGGAGCACATGCTCTCTTGGTGATGAAGATTGACAGTTCTATGTGACTACGTATTGATTATATTTAACTAAACGGGATCATAGGGAATAAAAAATAACCACTTCTAAGAATTTATGACTTTCATGACCATATTTGTGGGGCGCAATTCTTTTATGACATTGATCATCGATCTGGTTATCATCAATTGTGATTGATGGAAAAAGATATCACAAAAACTCTATTCTGATCAAGATATGCGATTTTGAGTTTGTTGTTATGCCCTTCAGACTAACAAATGCACCTGATATTTTCATGGATTTTAAGAATAGAGTATTTAAAAATACATTGATAATGTTTTGGACGTTTGTTTTGAAGTTATTAAAATATATTCCAAAATTCATGAGAGGTATGAGGATCATCTAAGATTTATTTTGAAAACACCATGGAATCAAATGTTGTTGGGTAAAGTTCATCCAGTGTGAAATTTTCTTACAAGAAGTTTATTTCATGGGGAACATTGTAACCAACTATGGAATCACAGTTGACCCTATAGAGGAAAATGTTTTCGAGGAGTGGTAGCAGCATAAAATAATAACAGATATTCATAGTTTCCTAGGATTTTTAGGATATTATAGGAGGTTTGTTAAAATATTTTTATGACTATTAGATATATTAAAAAATATATATCAAAAATGGGTCAAGATAATTTGAAAAAATGAGTGTGAGGAATGTTTCCAAGAGCTGAAGAAGATACAGTTTTCTGTAATAGTTCTAACTCTACCCTTATGTGGTGAAATATTCTTTATTTTTAGTGATGAATATCTAAAAGGACTGGTGTGCTTCCTCATGAAAAATGAAATGGTAATTTCTTAAATATATCGAATGTTGAAGACACATGAGAATAACAATCCATCTCATGATCTATAACTGGTTGTGGTTGCTTTTTTCTATAAATATATAGACACACTATCTTTATGGGGAGAAATGTGATATATACCAAGACCATCAAATTTTTATTTATATTTTCACACAAAAGGAATTGACCACGATACAAAATTTATGTTTGGAAATCCAAAATAACTATGATTATTCAATTAATTTTCATCCTGAAAGAGAAAACAATTTCTCTTATGGATTATGTATGAATGAAGTAGATGTTCTTTCCATGATAATTATTCAAATAGATCATATAATCAATGACCTAGTAATGCTAGACATCTAAATTATAATTGAAGGGACATCATCAACACTAACACAAATTATTAATCAACCATAATTACTAGAGAGTATCAATAAATATCAGAAAAAAGATACTTTGATAGAGATGATGTTTGAGGCTTTGAATGATGGGATGATTCCAGAGTTCAATATTGATAAAGTAGGTGCACTGAAATTTTATACAAGACTATGTGTTACATATATTCTATAAATAAATAAGGAGATTATGGGTGAGGCTCATATCTCTATGGTATCTATACATCTTTGGAGTACAAAAATGTATAAAGTCCTTCTTGAACTTTATTTGTTGGATAATATGAAAACTGAGATTGCAAACTACACTACAGGGTTCTTGGTATGTCATCTTGTGAGGGCATAGAAAAAACTCCCGAAAGGGGAACCACAATCACTATAAATACCAGCATGGAAGTGGGATAGTATCAATATAGACTTCATCAATGATCTCCCGAAATAATCCAAATGAAACAATGCAATGTGGGTTTTAATGTGCCATATCTCCAAGACTTCCCATTTTATCTCCATTTGGGAAGGTTTATCTCTTGTTCAAAATGCCAGGATTTACATGAAGGAAGAGGTAAGGCTACATGGTGTTCCACTTTTTATTGTATCTAATCATGATTATGGATCACATCATAATTTTGGAGATGTCTTCCACATGAGCTGATTACTAAATTGAATTTTAGAATAGAATATCACCCCCAAAATGATGGAAAATCTGAATGTACTGTTTGAAAACTGAAGGAGATGCTAATAACATGCTCAATAGATGTTAAATTATAACGGGATCAAGATTTCAATTTATTTGAGTTAACTTACAAAAAAAATTCCACTTGAGCATTTAAATGGAAACCTATAAAGATCCCTATGTGAAGCGATGTATAACTCAAAATTGTTGGGATGAAATAGGTTACTGAATGCTTCTTAGGCCCGATCATGGACATGGGATTACATAAAATATTCATTCCATCAAGCAATACATTAAGGCACTCCGAGTCAGTAGAAGATTTTAGCTGAAATCCATTGAAGCGATATGGATTTTGATATTGGTGACAAAGACATTCTTCAAATATCACCTTGGTAGAGATTCATTTGGTTTAGGAAGTAAAGGGAACTCAAACTTAGGTAAATTGGCCCCTATAAAATCATTGATCATGTAGGATATGTGGCATATCAGATTACAGTCCTTCCAATTCTAGAAACTGATCATGATGTCTTCCACGCAAACCTCTAGAGAATGTACTTAACTGATCATTCATATGTACTAAACCTAGAGGTGGTACAAATAGAGGATGACCTCTATTATAAAGAGTATTTGTAACACCCCAAGCTTCTACGGTACACTTCTCTTTGAATAATGTGATAACGTGTGTTGTACGCATCCCCGAGTTCTAACACACCATAACCAATCAAACTAGCCATTATGAATAGTAATACCTACTTTTTGAAATTATATATATTTTATATATCAAAATGGACTTCATTTTTGGATTCATAATATCGAATTTAGCCTAAGGTGAAATTTTGGTACTTTTCGAATGACTTTAATATTTTGATGAATAGTGAAAATTACTATATTATAATTAAAAACAACTTTTTTAATAAAATAATTAATAGTGATAAATTATGAATTTGAGTGGTTTTAAAGTATATTTATAATATATTTTTACCATTAAATACAATTTTGGTCATTGGACATAATTTTACAATTAAACCTGACATAAACAAGTGTCAATCTTTTGATAGTTATTATCTCTTAAAAACACGCTTTTTGTTTTAACAACGAGAATAAATTTTAAAATAATTTCTGCCACTTTTGTATTTTTAATTTGGAAAAATGGATTCCATATTTGGAATCAGTATGTTCAAATTGTGTAAATAGGTAACTTTTATTTTTAGAAATTTTGAATAATTACTTCGGTAAATATTTTATTTACCATGGTTAAGGATAAATCCGGTAAATAAGGGTTAAAAAATAATATTATAATAATACTAAATTACCCTCAAACATGACCTTAACTTATTGGTTAATACATGTTCGACCATAGGCATCTTTGGGTTGATTTTGGGACCCCATGGAGCCACATGTAGGTGATAGAGACACTTTATTTTAATTAAGTTAAAATAAGTACAAAAATGTCATAAGCATATATCTTTTAGAAAAACAATTTTTACATAGGGTGATATATGTTAGATTTTTGACTATAAATATTCATTAAAAAGATAAAACGATTTAATACATAATTATATTTTATTTATAATTTTTAGACTTTAAATATTTTATTTTATTTAAGACAAAATGATGATGTAGTAATTACCATAATAGTGACAAATTAAAATAATTGACATTATAAATACCCAAACAAATTTAATTTTAAAATATTAATGAATTACACTAATTCTATACGATAATATGACATATTATTATTGATTTAATTGACCTTGTTAGAAGTAATAATTCTGTTATGTGTTTCACAAAAAACAACTTTTGAATAGTGTCAATGTTGACATAAAATAGTTTTTAAAACAAATATTATATTATTAATTGATATTCAATTCCTAAAAATCTAAGGATCTGCCAAGAGACTTATATCATGATAGATGTATCATTAATGGACCACTTGGGTGTCTCTTGTATGAATATAGTAAGTTTATTAACTATATAATATAAAAATACAATGTGACATGGTAAATGTCAAACTAATTAACTAAGAGTTAAAACTAAAAGATAAGGTTAATATAATGACCCAAACCTGTCTAAATACTATTGGTTGAATGGTTTTATATCTATCCCCACCTTAACATTTAAATAATCCATTTTGGAGCCATTAGAAACCGAATATGAATTTGTTATAAATTAATATTTCATGCTTTTCCAAAGGTGCCCCTCACCCCTCTTATAAAAGGCCACTCCTTCTCATTTCCTCACACCATCAAAGCCTTTTGGATCGGCCAAACTCTGCCCAAATACTCTCCCTAAATCCCTCACTACAACCTAGAGGCCTTAGTTGGATCAGAAAACAAACCTAAGGATCCATTTTGATCAAATCAAAAGGAAGAACTCGAAGAAGAGGTAATGATTTTACCACCCTTTTCCAAGTTCCTTTCTTCTTCCACTTCTTCTTCCTTTGTTATTACCATTATAAAATAATAACTCCAGTATCATATATATACTGTGATGTTATTATAAATATGGTACAACCATATTCAGTATTCTATCCATCATTTGAATAACATGACACCATACGTGCGTACGTACGGCTTACCGTCTCCACGTCATGGTGTAATTGTTATTCAATAAATTATTATTTGGATGGGTATAATAATGATGTGAAATTCATGTAAATAATAAATATAACATTATAATGATTCTGTATATATGATATACCATCAAATTATATATTATTTTAATATAAAAAAATGATATTGTCGCTCGTGCTTACGTACGAACTACCGTCTCCACGAACGCGTTGAGATTCATTCTCCATTGTATCCATCCAAGTATAATTATCATTTGATGATTAATAATAGTATCTAAGGACTTTATTTCATTCTGGATATGATTAAGATACAACCTATCCATTACAAACATGGCTTACATTACAAAACATATAAAAGAAAACGAGTAAATTAACACCCGAAACAACGATAATACTAAGATATTATTAACAAATAAATGTTAAAAGATCATATACGATATCATATTAATGTATATGATTATTTTATAATTTAATAACAATTATTTCACCATTATACAAGAGGTTAACTTACCCCAACCAAGGAAAAGTACAAGGTAAGGGTTATTTCACAATCTCTTCATTATCCAAAGTTGTTTATACGTAATAATCTACTGAGATCTTTTTATCATCCACATCCATGTTTCTTAAAAATGTATTTCAAAACATTTTTAATATTTAACATAATATGGGTTAAAGTCATTTATAGCCTTGTTTGAATTTTTATAAGAGTTTTATAAAGGAATCTTTCCGTCGTTTTCCAAACAAGGTGCTTTTTAACCTTTTCGACAGAATTAAGGTAAGAATGTTTTTTAACTTGTACGGCAGGGGCGGTTATTTTCCACCGTTATAAAATTGTTGAAGCTTCCCTTACAAGATTATAAAAATATTTTCAAATAAAATGTTTTATTTTATAAATATATGACTCTTAAAGGATTTCAAAATAGAAAGATATATTTCTCTAAAAAGAGTTTTTATTTCATCTATGTCAACATCCTTTGATGGATTTTACGCTTATTTGAAGTTGATTTATTATGATACAAAACTTCAATATTGTATTGAAGGTTTTGTGATATGTTTGAATGTGGATGTCCTATTTTTATACCATTCATAGTTTATGGTGAAAGTATTGAAATTTCGTATGCTATTTTTGATATTAATGTTTATGTTATGTTTATACCTTTTCATATGGGAATGCATTGGACTTAATATGTGACTGGTGGAGCCTACTATAGCTCCTCGATGCATCGGTAGGACTCATGAGACACAATAGTGTCTTGTCACTAGGCCATGATAAAATTTTATTTGTAGTCTTGGCACGAGGCCTTGGCTATGTGGTTATGATAGTCTGGCATTATGCATTCCATCATTATGAAATTGGTTATTATTGCATGTGATTATTCGATTAGTAGAATATCCATGTGAATAAGTAAATGGCATTATTTAATTTTTGTTTTTCCATACTATGTTGAAGATAAAATTTTAAACGGCTTTTGTTTCAATTATACATTTACTTAAATGATTATTCTTATTTATGAAAGTTTCCGCTATATTTTTATCCTTAATGGGCATTTGAGCTCACCCCATTCAATGTTTTATTTTTTCCAGGATGTGAAGAATTAATTTATGAATGACCAGCAGGGATAGTATGTGGGGATATGAGTGTGTTCTATAAAGAGAATATGTTGTTGTAGTTGTTTTTCACTTTATGATGTAATGTAAAACTTTATGAATATATCTAGTGTTTCTAAGGATACTAAACCAATCAGTCTTTCGAGATTTGATCTTTATTGTGATCATGCCAATGTTATGTAATAATGGACCGACTCTGGGTAACTAGGGTCGGGGCGTTACAGTTGGTATCAGAGGAAGTTTAGTACAAACCTTGGAAGCTAGATTTAGATAAAATCTGATTAGAGCACGTAGACCTAAGATGAACTTTGAGGATTAGTATAGAAGAACTTCCTAGAATTTTGGTATTGTAGAGATTTTGTGAGTTTTCTGAGAAATACATCCCTGTCTGGATACGAGCAGGTAGAGGCGGCTCTGGCACAGATGTACCTAGGGGTAAAACCAAAAAACACCGCTTTTAGCTAGACTTGAATGGGAACTGGTGCACGACAACGGGCCTTGCTGCACTCTTGGTTATGACACTCCCGGGAGACATGCTTAGGATAACTCTCATTTTTATTATAAATCATTATGAAGAGTTTATGAGTATATACTTGCTGAAAGAAAACATTTTTATGATTATGGATTATATCCATAAATAGTTCAATTTATGTTAAGTGTTTTATAAGTGTGGGATTATGTATTTTGATCCCTAAACTGATCTGGTTTATGAAATTGTTTAGAAATGATTCCTAGTGGAATAAATGGAAACCGTATCAATGCACGCACTCCATGTAGGGATTTCCTTCTTACTCAAGATAATTATAGTGGAGCTGGTGATGCAACTGGTGTCGATCAGCTAATCACCATACTGGAACAACTCACTCAGGTTATGAATAATAACCTTACCCGTATGGAGCACCCAGATCTGCAGCGTGGAGGTTCAATGATAGATCGATTCATGAGGAAAAAACCACCAACGTTCAATGGGAGTACAAATCCCTTAGTATCTGAGCAATCTATAAATTACCTAGAGAAAATATTTTAGGCTTTGGGGAGTAGTGTAAGAGAAAACGTTATCATGGTAGTTTACCGCCTCCCTGGAGATTCTGATCAATGGTGGTCATTGATTCAAAACACGAAGGAAGATGATGAAGTATCAAATATGGAATAAAGGGAGTTCAAAGATTTGTTTTTAGAAAAATACTTTCCTCGCGACCATCGAGCAGATATGGAAAGGAAATTTATGAGTCTGAGACAAAAGGAGGATGAGAATGTCACAAAGTATGAGGCTAACTTTACAAGGTTAGCAAGGTATGCTGGAGATTATATACGTTACCCAAGAAGTAAGATTTATTGTTTCTTTGATGGGTTAAAATCATTTCTCCATCAAGCAATAGTCTCACAATCCTTCTCATCGTATGAAGACATTGTCTCATGTGATATCAAGACCAAAAAAGAATTCTCTATGTCTTATGACTTTAAAGAAAAGAAAGAGAAGAAGAGATCTGCTGATCAATATGGGAATTGAAATAAGGGGAAGAAGGGAAAGGTTGAATATCCATACTGTAGTAAATGTGGGAAGAAACACCCCGGTACTTGCTTGAAGGGAACGAGAGTCTATTACAAGTGTAGTGAAAATGGCCACCATGTTCGTGATTTCAAGGTGAAGAAGGAAGCTACCAATGTTCAGTGCTACAATTGAAAGGAGATGGGGCATTATGAAAATGAAATTCCTAAGCATCAGGAGAACATACCTCAGAAAAGTCCAAGGGATCAAGGCCAAGCTTATGCTATCACTACTGCTGAGGTAGAAGATCCGAAAGACGTGGTGGCAGGTAATTTAATGGTTTCCTCATGTTTAGAAAATGCATTATTTTATTCTGTATCATCGCATTGTTTCATATCTTCCTAGTTTGCTAAGAAAATTAGATATTTCCAATTTGATTTAACAAGGAAGTTGCCAGTTAAAACTCTTAAGGGAAGTATCATTGCAATAATGTTTTGTGAATCAGTCCCCATTAGAGCACATAAATGTTCATTATCTGCTGATCTCATCGTCATACCTATGATTGAGTTTGATATAATCCTTGGTATGGACTGGCTTTCGTACTATTATGCGAAGATTTATTGTAAGAAGAAAGAGGTTACGATTCTTGATGATGATAATAAGGAACACCTTATCTTTAGAGCAGAATCGTCACCACCTAATTCTTATCTATATCCACCCCCAGTAGCTCAACTAAATTCAATTATTAGGGAGGAAGAGAATGAAATAACTGTGGGTGAGGAAAGGAATGTTCAAAAAGAAGATGTACCTGTTGTGAAAGAATATGTAGATGTATTTCTGGAAGAATTACCTGGACATCCTCCAGAACGAGAAGTTGAGTTTTCCATTGAATTAATTACTGGATCAAGGCCTATATCAAAGACCCCTTATAGAATGGCTACTGTAGAATTAGTTGAACTAAAGAAACAACTATAGAAATTGAGTAATAAGGGATTTTTTTTGCCCTAGTGTTCTTCCTTGGGGAGCCCCTATTCTTTTTGCTAAAAATAATGACTGATCTATGAGGTTATTTATCGACTATAGGGAGATCAATGCTATAACAACAAATAACATGTATCCCCTACCTCACATTGATGATTTATTTTAACAACTACATGGAGCTCAATAATTTTCAAATATTGGCCTTCGATCTGGATACCATCAGTTGTGTGTGAAGAAGGAAGACATTCCAAAGACATCTTTTCAAACCAGGTGCGGGCATTACGAGTTTACAGTAATGCCTTTTGGATTGAATAATGCACCCTCTGTATTCATGGATCTGATGAATAGAGTTTTTAAGGAATATCTTTATGAATTTGTGGTGGTATTTATTGATGATATCTTGGTATACTCCAAAAGCGACAATGATCATTAAATCATTTGCGCATTATCCTGCAGATTCTGAGAAGACATGAATTGAATGGGATGTTTAGAAAGTGTGAATTCTGGCTTCAGGAGGTTTCTTTTCTTGGCCATATTGTCTCTAAAGGTGGAATCTCTGTTGATCCTTCTACGACCAAGGCAATCCATGAATGGCCATAAATTACGAGTATAACTGAGGTACACAGTTTTATTGGTTTGGAAGGTTATTATCGACGTTTCGTCCAGAATTTTTCCCGATTGACTAACCCATTAACGAAGCTTACACGTAAAGGGGTTAAATTTGTTTGGACAAAAGAGTGTGAAGAATGTTTCGAAGAACTTAAAAGAAGATTAGTCAATGCTCCAATATTGACTCTACCATCGGGGAATGATGGGTTCGTTATTTATAGTGATGCATCGAAGAAAGGACTTGGTTGTGTCTTTATGCAGAATGATAGAGTTATTGCATATGAATCAAAACAGTTGAAAATTCTTGAAAAAAACTATCCTACTCATGATCTCGAGTTAGCAGCTGTGATCTTTTCTTTGAAGATATGGAGGCACTACCTCTATGGTGAAAAATGTGAGATTTATACTGATCACGAGAGTTTGAAGTATATTTTCTCACAAAAAGAACTCAACTTGAGGCAACGGAGATGGCTTGAATTACTCAATTGATTATGATTATACAATACACTACCACCCAGGGAAATCAAACATGGTGGCAGATGCTTTGAGAATAAAAGACCATGGAGTTTTGAACGTGATGAGAATTGAAAGGGATCCAATTTTGATGGAACTAGTGAAGAAGGAAGTGTGAATTACCAGGGAAGGTGAAACATCAATGCTTTTTCAAATGGTTGCCAAACCATATTTATTATAAAGGATTAAGAGTTCTTAGACCGATGATGAAGAATTTCAAAAAAAAGATTAAAGCTATGAATGATGGGCAATTGAGAGACTTTGTGTATAAAGATGGAATTTTGAAATTCAGAAAGAGACTTTGTATTCCTAATATACCTGATCTAAAAATGGAGTTTTTGGATGATGCTCATAGTTCCAATTTCTCTATACACCTTGGGAGCACCAAAATGTATAGATATTTGAAGGAACATTTTTGGTGGGACAACATGAAGAGGGAGATTGCTGATTTTGTGTCAAGATGTATGGTTTATCAACAAGTGAAAGCTAGAAGGCAACAACCTGGAGGATTCATTCAACCTCTTCCCATACCGGAGTGGAAATGGGACAATATTACGATGGAATTTGTAATGGGGCTTCCAAATACTCCTAGAAGGAATTATGCAATATGGGTTATTGTTGATTGTCTTACCATGTCACCACATTTTCTTGCTATAAGAGAAGATATACCACTGGAACGTCTAGAAAGACTATATATTAATGAAGTTGTGAAGCATTATACATAAAGAGATGTCGCACACCAACATGTTGGGATGACTTTGGTGAATGAAAAATTTTAGGTCTAGAACTGGTGGAGGAAACGATGGAAAAGGTGAAGGTAATACAAAATCACATCAAAGCAGCTCAAAGTATGCAGAAGAACTTTGCCGATAATTGAAGGAAGGATTTGAAATTTCAAGTCGGTGATCATGTTTTGCTGAAGGTATCTCTATGGAAGGGAGTCATATATTTTGGTAAGAAAGGTAAATTGAGTCCTAGGTACATCAGACATTTCGAAATTCTAGAAGGAGTTGGGGCTATAACATACCGATTGGCAATGCCTCCAAGTCTCTCCAAAGTTCACGATGTGTTCCATGTATCTTTGATGAGGAAATACATGCCTGACCCAACACATGTACTCACCTATGAGAAGTTAGAACTGGAACCTGATCTGTCTTATTGTGAAGAGCCCGCCAGGATTATTGATATGAGAGAACATGTACTGAGAAACCGAACGACGCTTCTGGTAAAAGTTTTGTGGAGAAACCATAAGATGGAAGAGGCAACGTGGAAACCCAAGGAACTTATGATGAAGAACAACCCGAGTCTTTTAATGTGATAATATTCTAGAAATTTCGAGGATGAAATTATTTGAAGGAGGGGATAATGTTACACCCCAAGCTTCTACAGTACGCTTCTCTTTGAATAATGTGATAATGTGTGTTGTACGCAACACCGAGTTCTAGCACACCATAACCAATCAAAGTAGTCGTTATGAATAGTAATACCTTCTTTTTGAAATTATATTAATTTTATATTTCAAAATGGACTTCATTTTTGGATTCAGAATATCAAATTTACCCTAAGGTGAAATTTTGGTACTTTTCGAATGACTTTAATATTTTGATGAATAGTGAAAATTTCTAAATTTTAATTAAAAACAACTTTTTTAATCAAAATAATTAATAGTGATTAATTATGAATTTGTGTGGTTTTAAAGTATATAAATAATATAGTTTTACCATTTAATACATGTTTTGTCATTGGACATAATTTTACAATTAAACCAGTCATAAACAAATGTCAATCTTTTGATAGTTATTATCTCTTAAAAACACGTTTTTTGTTTTAACTACGGGAATTAATTTTAAATTAATTTCTGCCACTTATGTGTTTTGAATTTGGAAAAATGGTTTCCATATTTGGAATCAGGATGTTCAAATTGTGTAAATAGGTAACTTTTATTTTTAGACATTTTGAATAATTACTTCGGTAAATATTTTATTTACCATGGTTAAGGGTATATCCGGTAAATAAGGGTTAAAAAATAATATTATAATAATACTAAATTACCCTAAAACGTGTCCTAACCTTGTTGGATGATACATGTTCGACCATAGGCATATTTGGGTCTATTGTGGGACCCCATGGAGCCACATGTAGGTGATAGGGACACTTTATTTTAATCAAGTTAAAATTATTACAAAAATGACATAAGGATATATCTTTTAGAAAAAAAATTTTACATAGGGTAATATATGTGGGATTTTCGACTATAAATATTCATTAGAAAGAAAAAACGATTTCCTACATAATGATATTTTCTTTATAATTTTGAGACTTTAAATAAATAAATTTATTTATGACACAATGATGATGTAGTAATTACCATAATAGTGACAAATTAAAATAATTGATATTATAAATACCCAAATAAATATAATTTGAGACTTTTAATGAATTACAATAATTTTATAGGATAATATGACATATTAAGATTTATTTAATTGACTTTTTTCTAAGTAATAATTCTGTTATGAGTTTCACAAAAATCAACTTTTGAATAGTGTCAAAATTGACATAAAAGAGTTTTTAAAACAAATATTATATTATTTATTGATATTAAATTCTTAAAATCTGATGTTTTTCCTAGAGACTTATATCATGATAGTTTTATCATTAATGGACCACTTGGGAGTCTCTTGGATGAATATAGTATGTTTATTAACTATATAATATACAAATAAAAAGTGACATGGTAAATGTCAAACAAATTAACTAAGAGTAAAAACTAAAATATAAGGTTAATATAATGACCCAAACCTGTATAAATTCTATTGGATTAATGGTTTTCGACCACTCCCCACCTTAAAATTTAAATAATCTACTTTTGAGCCATTAGAAACTGAATATTATTTTATTATAAATTAATATTTCTAGCTTTTCCAAAGGTGCCCATCACCAATCTTATAAAAGGGAACTCGTCCTTCTCATTTCTTCACACCTTCGTATCCTTTTGGTTCAGGCAAAATCTTCCCAAATACTCTCCCAACTTCCCTCAATACAATTTAGAGGCCTTAGTTTTATCATAAAGCCAACCGAAGGATCCCTTTTCATCAAATCAAAAGGAAGAACCCGAAGAAGAGGTAATGATTTCACCACCCTTTTCCATGTTCCTTTCTTCTTCCACTTCATCTTCCTTTGTTATTAACATTCTAAAATAATAACTACAGTATAATATATATACTATGATGTTATTATAAATATGGTACAACCATATTCAGTATTCTGTACATCCTTTGAATAACATGTCACCATACGTGCGTACGTACTCCTTTCCGTCTCCACGTTGTGGTGTAATTGTTACTCAATAAATTATTATTTCGATGGGTATAATAATGATGTGTAATTAATGTAAATAATAAATTTACCATGATAATGATTCTGTATATATGATATATCATCCAATTATATATTATATTAATATCAAAAGAATGATATTGTCGCTCGTGCGTGCGTATTGACTACCGTCTCCACGAACGCGATGAGATTCATTCTCCATCGTATCCATTCAAGTTTAATTCTCATTTGATGATTAATAATAGTATATAAGGACTTTATATCATTCTGGATATTATTAAGATACAACCTATCCATTACAAACATGGCTTACGTAACCAAACATATAAAAGAAAATGAGTAAGTTAACACCAAAAACAACGATAATACTAAGATATTATTAACAGATCATTATTAAAAGATCATATAGGATATCATATTAATTTATATGATTTTTTTATAATTTAATAACAATTATTTCACCATTATTTAGGATTTCAACCTAACCCAACTAAGCAAAAGTACAAGGTAAGGGTTATTTCACAATATCTTCATTATCTGAGGTTGTTTATAAGTAATAATCTACTGGGATCTCTTTATCATCCACATCCATGTTTCTTAAAAATGTATTTCAAAATAATTTTACTATTTAAAATAATATGGGTTAAAGTCATTTATACCCTTTTTTGACTTTTCATAAGAGTTTTATAAAGGAATCATTCTGTTGTTTTCCAAACAAGGTGCTTTTTAACCTTTTCGACCGAATTAAGGTAAGAAGGTTTTTTTAACTTATACGGCGGGTGCAGTTATTTTCCACCGTTATAAAATCATCTAAGATTCACTTACAAGTTTAGAAGAGTATTTTCAAAGAAAATTTTTTATTTTATAAATATATGACTCTTAAATGATTTCAAAATAGAAAGAGATATTCCTCTAAAAAGAGTTTTGATTTCATCTATGTCAACATCATTTGATGGATTTTACGCTTATTTGAAGTTGATTTATTATGATACAAAACTTTTATATTGTATTGAAGGTTTTGTGATATGTTTGACTGTTGATGTGCTATTTTTATACCATTCATAGTTTATGGTAAAGGTATTGGCATTTCGTATGCTAGTTTTAATACGAATGTTTATGTTATGATTAAACCTTTTCATATGGGAATGCATTGGACTTAATATGTGACGGGTGGAGCCCGCTATATCTCCTAGATGCATCGGTAGGTCTAATGAGACAAACTAGTGTCTTGGCACAAGGCCTTGGAAAAATTTTATTTGTAGTCTTGCCAAGAGGCCTTGGCTATGTGGTTGTGATATTCTGGCATTATGCATTCCATCATTATAAAAGTGGTTATTATTGCATGTGATTATTCGATTATTAGAATGTCCATGTGAATAAGAAAATGGAATTATTTCATTTTATTTTAGCCATACTATGTTGAAGTTCAAATTTTAAAGGGATTTTGTTTCAATTATACATTGCCTTAAATCCTTATTATTATTTATGAAAGTTTCCGCTATATTGTTATCCTTACTGGGCATTTGAGCTCACCCCTTTCAATGTTTTATTTTTTCCAGGATGTGAAGAAGTATTTCATGAATGACCTGTAGGGATAGTATGTGGGGATATGAGTGTGTTCTATGAAGAAAATATGTTGTTGTAGTAGTTTTTCACTTTATGAATATATCTAGTGTTTCCAAGGCTACTCAACCAATCGGTCTTTCGAGATTTGATATTTCTTGTGATCATGACAATGTTATGTAATAATGCACTGACTCTGGGTAACTGGGGTCGGGGCGTTACAGTAGTTGGTGGAAATCATAGATCATAGAGTAATGGTTTTGCGCAATAAGAGTACCAAACTTGTTAAGGTGTTGTAGAGGAACCAAAAATATGAAGAATCCATGTGGGTTCCAAAGGAGTCTATGAGGTAGAAGTACACCTACCTTTTATCATTAGTGGGTGTGAGAGAAAACTCCAGGGAAACAATTTCATAAGGGGGAAGAATGAAATTACATGAAATTTTGAATAGTATATGGCTCATAAATTTGATTGTAATTTTATTTTATATTCAAAAAAAATATAACAATTAATTAATGAAGTTGGTAAAATTAAAATAACATAGTTGGGTTTCATCTATTATATGACTGTTGGACAATATGACCATTGGAAACAAAACACATAAATTGACAATTAATATTTATAAATAAAATTTTTATTGGTTAATAAATACAGAAAGAAGATCTGATGGCCTAATTCAGTATACTCTAGCCATACTAAGCCAATATATTAGAGCATGGGAAGGTGGTTTCATCAGTAGGATTTTCTCTGGACTAAGCACAATCTAACCATCACCATGTGAAGCTTGCATGGAATCACCTATGAAATATTTCAAGATGATAGAAATCACCACTTAGGATATTTTTTCTATGATTCCCCACGATTCTATCACCATTGTACACCTTATACTTGGGTCCTACGCAGGTGTTATATGGGGATGTGTATTATGAACTTAGTTTGTGTAATATTTTCGTGTATATAAAATTTTTATTTCTTATTATGGTTAAATTTGTGAATTTAAAATGTAAACATACATATATGATGAATTAATAGATGTTCTATATTATTGGTGAATTTTGAAAAAAAAAACGGGAATTCTAAATTATTTTCGTATACATTAAATAATTAATAATTTGAAATTATGTTCATGAAATGGTCTTCTATAGTTGTGTTGAGTATGAAATTTAGAGTCTAATAATACTAACGTAATTTTATAGTGAATAGTAAATTATTAATATTAATATTACCCTTATGAATAGTAGTGTGACCAATAGAATAGTAAACATACATAAGATATCATAAATATAATTTAGCCATATTGGATGGTAATGAGATATTATTTCATAAGTAAAAAACTATTACATAAATTATTAGTTACGTGTTAGTATTTCTTATTGGTAAAGATGATTTTTACAAAAAAATGTAATATCTCATATTTAGAAATATATCTTCTTGAAATGGAGTAAATTTTTTAATTCATTACATCGATATTAGGTTTGGGTAAATTTAGGATATTTTTATAAAATGTTTGTTTTTTGAATAGTAAACATATAGTTTTTCATTTTAAGTATGATTATTGTCAACATTATATATGTGATCATGATTTTATAATACCTGTAGACTTGTGAATAGTAAGATATGTTATGATGTTTCCAAGGATTCTAGTTACATTTTTAAATACAATGGAAATGCACATGGTTTTTCAACCACCAACGAATAGATGTCCCTTATAAATTTATAAAATATTCCCTCAATTTATCAATAAATACAAAGCCATTCTCTCATTAAATTCATTAAAAAATACACCTCAATGAAGATATGGTCATTTTACCTCCCATGGATTCCTCCCAAGGTGCCCATAATCCCCCCATGGACCCAACCTTTGAGTTTTTGAAGTCACTCTTCAACGTAAGGGAACCATTCACCCTTCTCTTTTAGTCAACACTTCTTATATGTTAGTTTTTTGAATTTACATTTTAATTTTTTGGGGTATTATATTATTTATCCCTAATACTTTAATTTTTATTTCCATATGGGTATATACCCTTATTCTCTTATCAATTCATTTTCTAAATTTTTAAATGACGTTGTGATGTTGATGTATTTTCGTAAAAGCAATTGCAACTTATATCCTATTGTAAGATTCTGTTTCTTATATAATGTTATTAAAATATACATAAATTGATCTTATTTACATTTTATTATGTACTTATTCTGTATTTTTATTTATTTTTGAGTGGGTAACCCTTTCCCCATCTATTTTAAATGTTTTCTATAACCATGTTATATAATAGTTATGCTGTGGGAATTTCTTCTCAAAATATCTCAATCTCTTTTATATAAATTATCATACTTTTTTATGATAATAACAAAAACAATTTTAGCTATTGGGGTATCCATCAAGTCATAAAAATGAAATATTAGGATACAGAGTTGATACACATAAACCCCTCATTCTTTTTCATGGTTTATAAATGACTTAATGATCATGTTTCTACGCACTTTTAAAACATCACGATTTTTAAATTAAACCCATTTTTTATTATATATGGTTTATTTAAGAAATGATATATTATGATACATGTGGATTAAATTATAAAAATACATAATAATTGTGTGCCCTTTTATCACTCTAATGTATTTGGTATAGAATTTAATCTTAAGAGATTACAAGTTTTATGAAACCTTGGTGAATAACCCTATTAATATTTTTGGCACATTGGGGTTGGAAATTAGTGATATGATAATGAATGACTAATTTAAATGTTATTGAACATTTTCAAGTAATTTTACATGTTAGTGTTTCTTTGATATTCTTATTTATCATTCTATTACAGTATCCCTCATGTTTTCTTTTTCATATTTCGCAAGTTCACATGTAAACTGTTTTACTTGTTTTGTATACTAGGAATTATGGTCACATGTTCCTTTGATGTATGTCACCAGGTAATGATATGTAGTAATTTTCACTAATATGATCTTATAATTAAGCCTTACTAGTGTATTAGAATAATGTTTTATGTTATTTTCATGTATATTGTTCTTGATTTCGAAGACACATGACTTTAATGATCCCATGATTGTAAAATTTAATGAAAATTTAAGGGATAAAAAGTTTTGATGTTAAACCATCATCCTCCACTGAGTGATATATGAAGTGAAATATGGTATGGGAACCCGATATTCATTATGCCAAATGATGTTTTGGTGGGTGTGGAGTCACGTGGGATTGTCTCGTCGACATATCTCCTACAATAGTTTCTGCAGGAATTGGGTTATGGGATTACATTCTCATGGGTCCTATAAAGAAGTAAGATTCAGCTATCAGAATTGATACATGGAATTCAATGTCAAATTTTCATGCATTTCCCAATCACAAATTGTCAAATATTGAGACCCACACTATCGATGTCATAGTCTAGAATTCTAACCATTTACCTATACCAATTTCCTGTGAGTTCCATGATGTGTTCACTATTTTCTTAGTTATACCAGATGATAGAATATTGGATCTGATGACATTATAATCTAAGAACAGTCCATGATCTGATGAACATCTAAGATAATCCACATGGTTAAATGCGAAATAATTCACATGAAATACCTTGTTTCTATTCCCAACACTTTAATCATTTCTCCCTCCTGCATGTTATTATTCTCTCACATGCACTATTACCTAGAATTAACTCTTTCTAATGGAAGGAGGTATTCATAAATTTTTATGTAAATCTATACTTCTTAATCTAAACAATATGATGTTATGTTAGTTCATGATTCCATGTAATCTTACTTGGATCTTATAACCTAGTCTGGGAATCCATTATTGATTACGTTATGATCATGTAAATAATTATTAATGTCATCCCATTTTCGATGTTAGTTAATTATTCTACATCTTTTTGTACATTCCCAGTGGTTTTGACATGTTTAAAACATTTTTCAAGAGTGTAATAATTTCGGGAATCAATGGATTGTCTCAAAACTGGGATCATTGACCACCTGTAATTTTCATTATTGGATGGAATCTCATAGAGGAATCTTGTGGCACAAAACCCACGGCATAGTTGGTCAATCATGAGGTATCTGAAACCTAATGAATATCTTCTAATAATTTCACCTTAGTAATCCCATTCATAACATGGGTAGCTGACTCCATATGACCATATCTATCATGGATTTCACCTCAAGCATCCCATATTTGGAATGAGGTAGAATTATAAGACAAGTTGTGACTTTATATTTTTTAAGAGATGGAAGTAAATGATTATAACAGAATATGAAGGTGGATGGTGGAGATTCACTCTTAGGAGTGTTCACAACGGTTTAATTGATATATGATTCATAACGCCCTTGGAGGTGGATAGAGGAGGTGTGTTCTATAAATGGTATAGGTTATACTCTAAAGGAAGATTAGAACAACCTTATAGGTGGATAATGGTATGATTACCATAGAGGAGGACCTCAGGTTTACCATTTATTATGATTTAATTTAAAAGAGACATACTGCATACACTATTTAACCGATAAGAATCAAAACCCATGTAGTTTGATGTCGCAATTTACAGTCATGTGACCAGAAAAGTTGATGTATTTTAACAACATGTGGTAACGGTGCTCATGTCATGAAATGACTATCTAAGAGGGATAATATATTGTTTTCACAAGGAATATTCCCTTCACAAGAGGATTTTTATTGGTTAGATTGTGTGAAGCATACACATATGTGATGATTGGGTGAATTTATAATCAGTGATTCTATGGATGGGGAATATGAAAGAAATCAGATAAAAGGGATCCAAATGAGATATGATCCCTTTGTTTGGGAATTATCTTACCGGTATGTGATGTCATCGGTAAATATAACGATTTATGTGAGTGGATTGATGGTGTGATGGGTGATGAGAATGGAGATTTTGGATTTCTAAGTATGGACCTCAGAGAGGATTCCTAACTATACCAATTAATTGGGAATCAAAGACAACGTAGTTAGAAAATGAATATTGGGGATCAAAAAAGAGGTGGAGGCCCATTTGGATGGTTCTTCCACTTGAATACTACCCATATTAGGGATCTTGCTAAGGTATACATAGAAGGAGGATTCCCGTGATGAGAGGGTTCTATAGGTATTTTGAGTTGAACATTCTCTTTGGAAGGTGGATAAATGGGCATAATCAAAGAGATTTTCCAAAATTATTGGAGGTTATATGGTAATAATGTCCACTACTAACCTCTAAGGCCATGTAAGGACCCGAAATTTTAAATATATCTTGTTTCCTAATTTTATGTGTTATTTTATTTTATTTTTATACTCAACAAAAATGTTTCATTTGATAACATGAGTATAATTAAAATGAGACTGTTGGGTTTTGATTGTTATTTGACCATTGGTCAATATGACCACTGGAAACTAAACGTTTTGACTTTTGTCTCTAAATACAAGAAATCTTGGTTAATTAATATAGAAAAAAGATTCGATGGCCTCACCCAGTAGTCTTGGACCGATCGAAGCCCATCTAACAGATCATGGGAAGGAGGTAGCCCCACTGGGCTTTGCTCTGGACCAAACCCAAGCTGAACTTCATCGTGTGAAGCTAGAACGGGATCGCCTTCACGAGAAGTTCAAACTGATAGAAATTACTACTCGTGCGATGTTGGTCGAGCCTCCCTCGGATTCTCTCACCTTAGAACACCTTACACTTAGGTCCTATGCTGGTGTGATAAGGGGCTATGTAAGGAGACAGTAACTGCCTTGTGTAATCTTTTGTTTTAAATAAAAATTGGGATTTCTTCTTATGATGAAGTTTATGAATTTTCAAATGACCGGATAAATATAATATGCATATTTTTGATGAATTTTAGAAAAATGATATTTTAAAAATGGTTGTGTAAACCTTAAATAATTAATAATGTGTAATGATTTTCGAAAAATGGTCTTCTACAATTATGTTCAGTACAAAATTTAGAGACTAATAAGACAAACTTAATTTTTGATGAATAGTAAATTATGAATAGTGATTTTATGATTAGGATTAGTAATGTGTCCAAATGGATTAGTAATCTCACTTAAAGAAAGTATTAATATAATCTAGGCACCTTGATTAAGTAATGTGATTCAATAAAATGGTTAAATAACGGTTTCATAAATTATTATTCAAGTATTAGTATTTTCGGGTGAATAGTGATATTTAATTAAAAATTAAATTAAAAATATTTAGAAAATTATTTTTATAAATTGGATTTCATTTTTGAACTTAGAGCACTGATATTATGTTATGGTAATTTTTGGGGTTTTTTCTGAAAAAATGAATTTTCAGTGAATAGTGTATTTATTTAAAAATAAATTTAAAAATATTTAGAAAATTATTTTTATAAAATGGAGTTCATTTTTGAAATCAGAGCATTGATATTTGGTTAGTGTGAAATTTTGGGATTTTCCTGAGAAAGTTGAATTTTCAGTGAATAGTAAAAATGCAGTTTTAGAGTTTCGGTATGTTTAATGACATCATAGTTGTGTCATGATGATGTCATGAGATATTTTAAAGGTTGGACGGCCAAGGGTGATGAATTATTGTTTTTTGGGCCCCATGTGGCCTATCTCCATGGTAAATTCCAAGGGAGAGCACATGGGTTTGAGAAAAGCACATGTGAGGTGTCCCTTGGCCATTAATGCCTTGTCCCCTTACTTTCCCTATAAATACCAAGCCCTCATCTCATCCATTCTACTCCCCACTCTTCCCCAATGAATTTATAGTCTCATTACCTCCCAAGGAGTCCTCCCAAGGTGCCCCCAAGCCCTCAAGATCCAAACCTTTGAGTTTCAAGAGTCACGTTTTAAGGTAAGGGATCTGACCCCTCTCTTTCTTTTCAAGTGATCTCTTTTATGTCATTCCTTTTATTCTCCATGTTCTTATGTTGGAGGATGTTCTTTTATACTCCTCTTACTGCCCTTTTCATGTTCACATAATGAGAGATCCCCTATTACTCTCATTATTTCGTTTTATGATTTTTTATGTGGCGCCGTTAGGCTGCCAAATGTTTTTTAACGGATTCTTTCTCCCTTCTCATTTTTCAAGATCTATTTTCATGTAAAGTATTTCAAGTTCATTTTTGTTATGTTGGGGTATGATCCCTATATCTATCATACTGGAGTATTATGTTCATATGATGAGAGACCCTATTTTATCTCTTCAATTCAGTATTTTGATGTTTTAAGTGGCGCTGTTAGGCTGCCGAATTTTTAAGTGGTTCTTCACCCTTCTCGTTTTGAAGTTCTACTCCCATGTCAATTCATTCAAGTTACTTTTTTTATCATGTTGGGGTATTATCTCTAAATTTATCATACTGAACTTTTATTATCATATGATGAGAGACCCCATTTGATCTCTTCAATTCAGTATTTTGATGTTTTAATTGGCGCCGTTAGGCTGCCGAATTTTTAAGTGGTTCTTCACCCTTCTCGTTTTGAAGTTCTACTTTCATTTCAATTCTTTCATGTTACTTTTTGTTATGTTGGGGTATGATCTCTATATCTATCATAATGGAGTCTTATGTTCATATGATGAGAGAACCCATTTTATCTCTTCAATTCAGTATTTTGAAGTTTTAAGTGGCGCCGTTAGGCTGCCAAATTGTTTAGGGGATTCTTTCATCCTTCTCATTCTTTTCAATGTTCTACTTTCATGTCAAGTCTTTCAAGTTACTTTATAATTATGTTGGGGTATTATCTCTATATCTATCATACTGAACTCTTATGTTCACATGATGAGAGAACCTATATGATCTTTTCAAATCATTTTTGTTGAAGTTTAAGTAACGCCGTTAAGCTGCCGAACTTTCATAAGAGAAATATCATTTTTCTCTTCCTTCCAGGTTTTTCATTTCAAATGGTATGTCCTTGAAATTTCATTACCATGATCATGTACCCTTATTATTCTGTCCATCTACTGTTTTATGGGTCATTTATGAATGTTTGACCCATTTTCCCTCTCTTTTTAATGTCTTCTAAAACCTCGTAACATAGCTGTTATACTGCAGAATTTCCGTCTCAAAATGTCTCTCTCTTTTTCTAAAGTTATTTTATATTATTAAGTGAATACTCAAAACTCTTTCTTCTAAAGGGGTATTCACATATATACCAAATGTTATATTTTAAATTCTGGTATTTACATACATGAGACCCACCTTTCTTTTCTGTGGGTTTTAAAGTGACGTAAAGATCACGTCTTTAAAGCAGTTTTTAAAACGTTGTGATTATGAAATGAAACCCATTCATTTTATGATATATGGGTTATTTATGAAATGTTTGATGATGATATATGTGGCTCACATGATAATAAAGGAAAATTTAAGGGTGCACCCTGATAGCACTCCAATGTATTGGGTAATGATGCAACCACTAGAGATTACAATTTTCACGATACCTTGGTGAATAACCTTGGTAATTTTCAAATGACACCCTGGGGATGGACCTTGGTGATATGTTCATGATTGTCTATGTTAAATGATGTAGCCACATCTTCAAGTTATGAAAATTATATTTTTATTATGATATGCCACATGATTTTTTTTTCATGCCTTAAAGTTCTTGTTCATGACATAGTTGATGTATCTCAAGTTCACATGTTAAATGTTTCCCTTGTTTCCCTTACTGGGCCCTCTGCTCACCCTTTCTTTTGATGTATGCTCCCAGGTTATGTGATGCAGTAATGAACCTAGGATGAAAATGAGGAGAAGCCTTTCAAGTGTTTTAGAAGAATGTTTTATGTTTTCATGATTTAAGTTCCTAGTTTCCAAGACACTAAACCTTAAAGATCCTCAGTTTTGTATAATGTAATGAAAGTTTATGTGAAAAAAAAGTCGGGATGCTATATGCCACGTGAGTCTTTCATGGTTTACGATAGAAGAGGAACCCGTCAACCAGAATATCATGTTGTTGAAGATCTTCCGACGAGAGATAATGTTTATATTATGAAAAGAAGTTTCTAGAGTCTTATTTCATTTAATATGTTAATTATATAATTCTATATGAGGAATATATCATTCAATATTAGTCATAAAAGAAGACTCCCATCAAGTTTGTGTGGGGATGATGCATGAATATTACCCGAGGATGATTGTAACACCTGAGACTTTTATGTTATATAAATCATCAAAGAAATCTTTTTCTACACAATACTTGCTTGGCTTGCTTTACACAAAATCGCAACCTTCCTCGATATCTTGCGTCGTACGCAATACTGAGTTTTACTAAACAACGATATGCTATTAAAATATTATTAAAACTAGCCATTATGAATAGTAATAACCACTTTTTAAAATTTTGTGAATTTTATTTTTCAAAATGGAATTCATTTTTGGAATCGGAATACCGAAATTAGCCTAGGGTTAAATTTTGGTATTTTTCTGAAAACTTTCAATTTTTGATGAATAGTGAAACCACTAAGTGGTAGGTTAAAAACTGAATTTTTGCATAAAACATAATTTTACCGCTTCTGTGAATGGAATTTCAAAAATCCAACAGATACGGTTAATATCAAGGACTAAAATGTGGTTCAATGAGATGAAAATAATTTTTGGTGAATAGTAACTTTTTACTTTTTTTTACCACGGTTAATAGTAAATAGGGTAACTAAGGGTAAATATGATATTACTATTACCCTAACACATGTCCTAATTCTATTGGATAAGTGTATCTCGACAAAAAACAACCTTATGAATATAATATGACCATTTAGGTCCACTTGGATTAGATGATCACATTTAATATTATTTTATTTAATGAATAGTTAAAATAGTTAAAATCAAAGTTTAATAAGTAAAACATTTTTAATATGTGGTTATACATAAGATAAATTCGACTATAAATATTCATTAGAAAGATAAGAAGATTTCCTACATAATGATATTTTATTTATAATTTTAAGACTTTAAATAAATTTATTTATTTATGACATAACGATGATGCAGTAGTTACCCTTTTAAGGAAATGTTAACATAATTGATGTTATAAATGATCAAATAAATGTAATTTGAGACTTTTTATGAATTCCAATAATTTTCTAGGTTACTATGATATATTATTGTTGATTCAATCAACTTGTTTCGAACATATAATTCTGTTATAATTTTCACAAAAATCAATTACTAAATAGTGTCAAAATTGACATAAAATAGTTTTTAAAACAAATATTATATTATTAATTGTTATTTTATTCCTAAAAATATAATGTTCGGCCAAATGACTTATATAAGGATATATATATTAATAATAAACAACTTGGGGTTCTTTTGGCATGTTATAGTAAGTGTATTAACCATATAGTATAAGAAAACAAAAAGTCACGGCAAAAGTTAAATTATTTAACTTAGAGTTAAATCTAATTGATAAGGTTACAATAATAACCTAAACTTGTCTAAATCCTATTGGTTGATAGGATTTCGACCGATCCCCACTTAACCTTCGAAATAAGACCCTTTGGAACCATTATAAACCGATTTTTACTTTAATATAAAATAATATTTTGAGATATTCCTAAGGTGCCCCTCTCCTCCCTTATAAAAGGGCACCTCCTCCCCCTCCTCCTCACACCAATTTGAGCACTCAAGCTCGGCCAACCCCTTCCAAAATCCCTTATCCACTTCCCTAGAATAATACTAGAGGTCCTGGTCTTCTTTAAAGACCAATCTTAGTTCCCTATGTGGATGATTCAAAGAGGCGTTTCAAAGAAGAGGTAATATCCATTACCGATCTTCTCAATTTCTTTCTTCTTCAACTTATTCTTCTTTAGTTGTTTCATGATAAAGTAATAACATCAGTATTACTTACATACTTATATGTTATTATAAATATGAAACAACCCTAATTCACCTTCTATCCATCCTACGGAAAAATGAAATCACCGCGCGTGCGTACGTAAGGAATACCGTCTCCACGCCGTGGTGTAATATATTTTCCATCATCACCTTACAAGGATGGGTATAATGGTGTAATGAGTAACTATATATGATTATTATAAAGTGATATTGATACTGAAATATTATAAATACACTTAAATTCAATTCCACGATCATGGGAAGAATATCATCGCTCGTGCATACGTACGGAATACCGTCTCCACGATGTGATGTGACTCGTTATAAATGATCATCATTACATAGTAATTATATAAATGAATTTAATGAATAAATATGATATATGTTACACTAATACCATTCTGGATATAAGTTATCTATAACCTTAAAAGAAGAATAAGAATTTATTCGGCAAAACACGCATACGAACAAAAGGCAATAAAGACTCGAGTAACAAGTAACAATGAAATATTACTAATAAGAAGCTATTAATATGACCATATATGACATAATATCAATATGTATGATTATGGAATAAGTCAATAACATTATTTAAACCATTATACAGGAGCTTCAGACACGTACAAATCAAATCGGACGTAAGGTAACGGAAATATCACAATCTCACTTTTATCCGAGATTGTTTTTACTTTGGTAATTACTGGGGTGTATTTTATCATCCACATCCATGTTCCCTCAATATGTAATATTATTTCCATACTTCTACAATATTTTTTATCCAATTTTACCCTTCGGTGAGTTTTTAGTAAAAGATATGAAAGGAATCTTTTGTCGTTTTTCGTACGAGGTACTTTTTGACTTTTCCTACAAAAGTACGAAGAATGTTTTTTTTAACTTATACGGCAAGAATGAATTTTTAAAACATTATTTCCAAAAATCTTCCTTTATAAGTTTTCATGTTTATTTTTAATCAACTTCTTTTAGTTTATAATTGTATGACATGTTAAGAAAAGAAAAGTGTTTTTGAAGTAGAAAGGATATTTTCCTCAAGAATGGAGTTCAAATGTTTTATTAAAATTATTTTCCATCTAAGATAATATAGGGTTCTATTTTTATCCCTATTATTACATTGATTTGATTATGTTTTGAGGAAATTATTTTTATGAAGTCATTTACCTTATATGATTTGTTTTATGATGTCATGATGTTTCAAGAATCCAATTTTTGTTAAATGTGTTATGCGACGATGTGTGATTTATGATTATGTGGCACACATAAGAAAGGATTCATTATAAGATGGGTGGGACCTATATCTTCCTCCAATGCATTGGGTAAAGATTTATATCTCATGAGATAGACATGGCTGGAATGGAAGGTTATTCCGGTTCAGTGATACAGGAATGAAACGAGGAGTGAACTCGGTTCAGAAATGGACATTGTCCACTAAGATAATTTTGGCAATGAGTCATGACTAACAAGAAATGATTTTCCATGATTATGTGTGCATGCCACAAAGTTTCAAGTTTTATGTTATGATTGTGGGGATCTCATTTGAACTTCTATGATTTATTCCATGTTAAGATAAAATGATCTCTTTTGCATGTTATGATTTTCAAAAAGATACCATATGATTTTTATTTCCTTTATTGCCCTTGTTGAGCATTTGAGCTCACCCCTTTTTGTATGTTTTCTTTTCCCCAGGTCAGGAAGATTGATATTAAGTAGAATATGCTAAAAGGGACCCTAGATATGATGAAATAAATTGGAGACACTGTAGAAAATTTATGAACCGGTTGTTTATGTTTCCCAGTTTCTAAAGACACTATACCTATACAGTCCTTTGTGGTTTTGTCATATGTTGTAATAAGTGTTCTTCAATTTTGAAGTATTAACAATGTTTGTAAAGTATGGGTCGTTGTAGTTGGTATGAGAGGAAAGGTATAGTCAACCTTTGGAAACTCGGATGTGAAAGCCTTAGTAAGAACCTTAAAGATAAGTCTAAGCATTGAAAACAATCTTAGTGTTTTAGAAATGGCCATGAATAACCTAGGATAAGACATTAAGTGTGAAAATTTTATTCATGAATTATGTGGTTTTCCTATTATAATTATTATTTCTCACACTATTCTTCTTGGTTTTAGTCAATGTCTGGAACCCGAAGGAACCGTGTTAATGCGGAATGCGATGGACAATGCAATGATTGTCCCCCTGAGCAACCAAACAATATGGGAGCTGGAATGAAAAATATCGTAGCCATGCTCACACAACTTTCTCAAGCTATGAATCATGCAGGACTTCCAAATGAGCAAAGGAAGGAGCAACATTCTGTTGAATCCTTCATGAGGCAGCGTCCCCCTTCTTTCAGCGGGTCTACTGATCCATTAGTTACTGAACAATGGATTAGTACTACTGAAAAGATATTTTCAGTTCTTCAATGTTCTGATCATGATAAAGTCATCCTAGCAGTGTATCATTTGGAAGGAGATGCTGATCAATGATGGAATCTTATTAAGAATACGAGGAAAAGGGATGAAATTGAGTCCATGGAATGGGACGAGTTCAAGAACTTATTTTTCAATAATTACTTCCCTCGTATTCTCCGAAAAAAGATGGAGAAAGAGTTTCTTGAACTAAAGAAAAGGGATGATGAATCTGTTGGTACCTATGAAGCAAATTTTTCAAGACTTGCATGGTACACTTCTGGTATTATTATCCAACCTGAGAGTAAGATCGATCGATTTTTTAGTGGCTTAAAACCAAGTCTTCGAAGGGCGTTAGCCATAAGGGACTTCAATAGCTACGAGGAAATCGTTAGATGTTCTCTCAAAGTCGAGAAGGAGATTGGAGTAACCCATCAGTCATATGGGTTTGATAAGAAGAGGAAAATGGAATTCAAAGGAAAATCTAAAGAGCACACTGAAAAGAAGATTAGCTTTCCCTTATACTCAAAATGTAGAAATAAACATGGAGGGAGTTGTCTTAAAGGGACAAGTAAATGTTTCAAATGTGGAAAGGAAGGTCATTGGACATTTGAATTCCGCGATAATGGGAAGAAGATGTCTAATGATGAAAACAAAGGAAGGGATACACAGAATGAACCTACTACACTTCAATGTTTCAAGTTCAAGGAGATGGGGCATTATGCCAATCAATGCCCAAATCCAAGGGTTGATGATGATGGTCGACGTCAACAAACTTTTAAGGCTAAAGACAAAGGAAAGTCACATGCAGTTTCTATCAGCGATGTGGAGTACGATAACGATGTGGTGAAAGGTACACTTACCATCCACTCTAAAGTAGCAAATGTTTATTTGATTCTGGAAACACCCACTCTTTTATTTCTGAAGACTTTACTAAGGGTATCACCGTATTACCTCAACAATTAGATGTTGAGTTAGCTGTGACAACACCTAATGGCACATCAATTGTATCAAAAGTTTATAATTCTTCTCCAATGGACATTTGTGGGAAAGTGCTTCCTGCAAATCTTGTGATCCTTCCTTTAGTGGAATTCGATGTGATTCTTGGCATGGATTGGCTTTCTTTATACAGAGCTCATATTAATTGCCAAATAAGGGAAGTCACATTTCATATTCCAGATCAATCTATGATCGTCTATCAATGCAAGGATGAACATAACCTTCCAGTGGAAATTTCTTCCATTTTATGGGTATTGATTCCACTAAATGAAGGTTATTTATCTCAAATGGTTGGTGAGAAACTCGCGATTAAGAATATTCCCATCGTACGGGAGTTTGATGATGTCTTTCCGGAGGAATTACCGGGTCTTCCACCAAATCGTGAAGTTGAGTTTTCAATAGAACTCGTACCGGGTGCTTTGCCTATTTCAAAGACACCTTATAGAATAGCCCCAATTGAGTTGCAGGAATTGAAGAAGCAACTCCAAGAGAATCTTGATAAGGGATTCATACGCCCTAGTGCGTCACCTTGGGGAGCACCTGTTCTATTTGCTAAGAAGAACGATGGATCAATGAGACTCTGCATTGATTATCGAGAACTTAACAAGATCACTATCAAGAACAAATATCCTATCCCCCGCATTGATGACTTATTTGACCAACTACCTGGAGCTCAATACTTTTCCAAGATTGATCTTCGTTCAGGGTATCACCAATTAAGGGTCAAAAGGGAGGATATACCAAAGACGGCATTCCGTACAAGGTATGGAAACTATGAATTTATAGTGATGCCATTTGGTCTTACTAATTCCCCTGCTATCTTCATAGATCTGATGAATAGAGTCTTTAGAGACTATCTTGATCAATTTGTGGTAGTCTTTATAGAAGATATTCTTGTCTATTCAAAGATCAAGGAAGAGCATGAAGATCACTTGAAGATTATATTGAAGATCCTGAGAAAGGAAAATCATTATGAAAAATTTACCAAGTGTGAATTTTGGCTTCAAAAAGTTTCATTTTTGGGTCAAATAATCTCAAAAGAGGGGATATCTGTGGATCCATCAAAAACAGAGGTTATCGAAAGATGGTCGAGACCAACAACAGTAACTGAGATCCGATGATTTCTTGGTTTGGCAGGATATTATCGACGTTTTAGATTTTTCACGATTATCTAACCCACTCACCAAGTTGACTCGGAAAGGAGTTATGTTTGTTTGGACAGAGGAATGTGAAGAGAATTTCAAGGAGTTGAAAAGAAGGTTATCCAGTGCACCTGTGCTCACACTGCCTTGTAGTAGAGAAAGGTTTGTGATCTACAGTGATGCATCCAAGATGGGATTGGGGTGTGTTCTTATGAAAAATGATATGGTGATAGCTTATGCCTCACGACAGTTGAAAATACCTGAGAAAAATTACCCAACACATGATTTGGAGTTAGCTGCGGTAATCTTTGCATTAAAGATTTGGAGGCATTACCTTTATGGTGAAAGGTGTGATATTTATACTGATCAGAAATGTTTAAAGTATATTTTCACAGAAAAGGAGCTGAATATGCGTCAAACAAGATGGTTGGAGCTGATTAAGGATTATGACTGCTCAATCCATTACCACCCTGGGAAAGCAAACAAGGTGGCAGATGCATTAAGTCGACAAGACCATGCTAGTTTATCCATGATGAGGATCACAAAAGATCCAATATTTATGGATTTACAAAGGATAGATCTTGGAATTATAATGGAAGGGGAAAAATATTATCTTTCTCAAATGAATGTTCAACCATCTATACATGTGAAGATTAAAGAGGCACAGAAAAAAGATTTCAAGTTACAAAAGAAGGTGATAAATGTGCCTGAATTCAACCTTGATTGTGATGGGGTAATAAAGTTTAGGAACCAGGTTTGTGTTCCTCCCATCCACGAATTAAAGAAGGAGCTGTTGTATGAGGCTCATAGTTCTTCATTCCATATTCATCTTGGAAGCACGAAGATGTATAGGGACCTGAAAGAGTACTTCTGGTGGGATGGCATGAAAAGAGATGTTGCTGAATATGTCTCTTGATGCTTGGTTTGTCAACAAGTTAAAGCTGAGAGACAGAAGTCTAAGGGGATGTTACAACCATTACCCATACCCGAATGGAAATGGGAAAACATCACTATGGACTTTGTCACATGACTTCCTAAAACATCCAAAGGCAATAATGATATCTGGGTCATAGTTGATCGTCTTACAAAGCCTTCACACTTCATTGCTATTAGAGAGGATTTCTCTCTAGATCAGCTTGACATGATATATGTAAAGGAATTGGTAAGATTGCATGGAGTACCACTTTCTATTATATCTGATCGGGATCCGAGATTTACCTCAAAGTTCTGGCGAAGTCTTCAGCATACTCTGGATACAGAGTTGAGTTTCAGCACTGCTTATCATCCTCAGACAGATGGTCAGTCTGAGAGAACAAATCAAACCCTAGAAGATATGTTGAGAACTTGCTCCATGGATTTCAAAGGAGGTTGGGATCAACACCTACCTTTGGTGGAATTTTCTTATAATAATAGCTTTCTCTCCAGTTTTCAGATGGATCCTTATGAAGCTCTCTATGGAAAGAAATGCAGGACTCTAACTTGCTGGGATGAAGTTGGGGAAAGAAAGTTATTAGGACCTGATCACGTTGATAAATGGCAGAAAAGGTTAGATCTATTCAAAAACACGTAAGGGCAGCTCAGAGTCGACAGAAAAGTTATGCCGACAACCGAAGAAAAGACCTAGAGTTTGAAGTGGGTGATAAAGTGTTCTTATGAATATCTCCCTGGAAGAGGGTTATGAGATTTGGAAAGAAGGGGAAGTTGAGCCCTAGATATATCGGTCCTTTCGAAATACTGGATCATGTTGGAAAGGTAGCATAGTGATTGGCGCTTCCACCGAATCTCTCTCAAGTTCACGATGTGTTCCATGTATCTCTCCTGAGAAAGTACATACCTGATCCTTCACATGTACTCAGCTCAGAAGTTGTACCACTGTAGCAAGATCTTTTTATGAAGAACAACTGATAGAGATTTTGGATCCTAGCGAAAAAGTCCTACGAAACAAGACCACTCGATTGGTGAAAGTTTTATGGAGGAACCACCAACTTGAAGAAGCTACATGGGAGCTTGAGGATATGATGAGGGAGAAGTATCCTCATCTGTTGGTTACAAAGTGACGAATTTCGGGGGCGAAATTCATTTTAAGGGGGGTAGAATGTAACACCTGAGACTTTTATGTTATATAAATCATCAAAGAAATATTTTTCTACACAATACCTGCTTGTCTTGCTTTACACGAAATCACGACCTTCCTCGATAGCTTGCGTCGTACGCAATTCTGAGTTTCACTAAACAACGATATGCTATTAAAATATTATTAAAACTAGCCATTATGAATAGTAATAACCACTTTTTAAAATTTTGTGAATTTTATTTTTCAAAACGGAATTAATATTTGGATTCGGAATACCGAAATTAGCCTAGGGTGAAATTTTGGTATTTTTCTGAAAACTTTCAATTTTTGATGAATAGTGAAACCACTAAGTGGTAGGTTAAAAACTGAATTTTTGCATAAAACTTAATTTTACCGCTTCTGTGAATGGAATTTCGAAATTCCGACAGACACGGTTAATATCAAGGACTAAAATGTGGTTCAATGAGATGAAAATAATTTTTGGTGAATAGTATCTTTTTACTTTTTTTACCACGGTCAATAGTAAATAGGGTAACTAAGGGTAAATATGATATTACTATTACCCTAACACATGTCCTAATTCTATTGGATAAGTGGATTAGACCAAAAACAACCTTATGAATATAATATGACCATTTAGGTCCACTTGGATTAGATTATGACATTTAATATTATTTTATTTAATGAATAGATAAAATAGTTAAAATCAAAGTTTAATAACTAAAACATTTTTAATATGGGGTTATAAATAAGATAAATTCGACTATAAATATTCATTAGAAAGATAAAACGATTTCCTACATAATGATATTTTATTTATAATTTTTAGACTTTATATAAATTAATTTATTTATGACATAACGATGATGTAGTAATTACCCTTTAAAGGAAATGTTAACATAATTGATGTTATAAATGCTCAAATAAATGTAATTTGAGACTTTTTATGAATTACACTAATTTTCTAGGTTACTATGATATATTAGTGTTGATTTAATCAACTTGGTTCGAACATATAATTCTGTTATGATTTTCACAAAAAATCAATTACTAAATAGTGTCAAAATTAACATAAAATAGTTTTTAAAACAAATATTATATTATTAAATGTTATTTTATTCCTAAAAATCTAAGGTTCGGCCAAATGACTTAGATAAGGATATATATATTAATAATAAACAACTTTTGGTTCGTTTGGCATGTTATAGTAAGTGTATTAACCATATAGTGTAAGAAAACAAAAAGTCACGGCAAAAGTTAAATTTTTTAACTTAGAGTTAAATCTAATTGATAAGGTTACAATAATAACCTAAACTTGTCTAAATTCTATTGGTTGATAGGATTTCGACCCATCCCCACTTTACCTTTGAAATAAGACCCTTTGGAACCATTATATACCGATTTTTACTTTAATATAAAATAATATTTTGATATATTCCTAAGGTGCCCCTCTCCTCCCTTTTAAAAGGGCACCTCCTCCCCCTCCTCCTCACACCAATTTGAGCACTCAAGATCGGTCAACCCCTGCCAAAATCCCTTCTCCACTTCCCTAGAATAATCCTAGAGGTCCTGGTCTTCTTCAAAGACCAATCTTAGTTCCCTAAGTGGAGGATTCAAAGAGGCGTTTCAAAGAAGAGGTAATATCCATTACCGATCATTTCAATTTCTTTCTTCTTCAACTTCTTCTTCTTTAGTTGTTTCATGATAAAGTAATAAAAGCAGTATTAATTACATACTGATATGTTATTATAAATATGAAACAACCCTAATTAACCTTCTATCCATCCTACGGAAAAATGAAATCACCGCGGGTGCGTACGTACGGAATACCGTCTCCAAGCCGTGGTGTAATCTATTTTCCATCATCACCTTACAAGGATGGGTATAATTGTGTAATGAGTAACTATATATGATTATTATAAAGTGATATTGATACTTAATTAGTATAAATACACTTAAATACAATTCCACGATCATGGGAACAATATCATCGCTCGTGCATACGTACGGAATACCGTCTCCACGATGTGATGCGACTCATTCTACACGATCATCATTACATAGTAATTATATAAATGAATTGAATGAATAAATATGATATATGTTACACTAATACCATTCTAGATATAAGGTATCTGTAACCTTAAATGAATAATAAGAATTTATTCGGCAAAACACGCATAAGAACAAAAGGCAATAAAGACCCGAGTAACAAGTAACAATGAAATATTACTAATAAGAAGCTATGAATATGACCATATATGACATCATATCAATATGTATGACTCTGGAATAAGTCAATAACATTATTTAAACCATTATACAGGAGCTTCGGACACGTACAAAGCAAATCAGACCTAAGGTAAGGGGAATATCACATTCTCACTTTTATCCGAGATTGTTTTTACTTTGGTAATTACTGGGGTGTATTTTATCATCCACATACATGTTCCCTCAATATGTAATATTATTTCCATCCTTCTACAATAGTTTATATCCAATTTTACCCTTCGGTGAGTTTTTAGTAAAAAATATGAAAGGAATCTTTTGTCTTTTTTCGTACTAGGTACTTTTTGACTTTTCCGACAAAAGTACGAAGAATGTTTTTTTAACATATACGGCAAGAATGGATTTTTAAAACATTATTTCCAAAAATCATCCTTTATAAGTTTTCAAGTTTATTTTTAATCAACTTATTTTAGTTTATAATCGTATGACATGTTAAGAAAAGAAAAGTGTTTTTGAAGTAGAAAGGATATTTTCCTCAAGAATGGAGTTCAAATGTTTTATCAAAATTATTTTCCATCTAAGATAATATAGGGTTCTGTTTTTATCCCTATTATTACATTGATTTGATTATGTTTTGAGGAAATTATTTTTATGAAGTCATTTAGCTTATATGATTTGTTTTATGATGTCATGATGTTTCAAGAATCCCATTTTTGTTACATGTGTTATGCGATGATGTATGATTTATGATTATGTGGCACACATAAAAAGGATTCATTATAAGAAGTGTGGGACCTATATCTCCCCCCAATGCATTGGGTAAAGATTTATATCACATGAGATAGAAATGGATGGAATGGAAGGTTATTTCGGTTCAGTGATACAGGACTGAAACGAGGAGTGAACTCGGTTCAGAAATGGACTTTGTCCGCTAAGATAGTTTTGGCAATGAGTCATGACTAACAAGAAATTATTTTCCATGATTATGTGTGCATGCCACAAAGTTTCAAGTTTTATGTTATTATTATGGGGATCTCATTTTCACTTCTATGATTTATTCCATGTTAAGATATTATGATCTCTTTTGTAGGTTATGATTTTCAAAAAGATACGATATGATTTTTATTTCCTTTATTACCCTTGGTGAGCATTTGAGATCACCCCTTTTTGTATGTTTTCTTTTCCCCAGGTCAGGAAGATGGATATTAAGTAGAATATGCTAAAAGGGACCCTAGATATGATGAAATAAATGGGAGACACTGTAGAATATTTATGAACCAGTTGTTTATGTTTCCCTGTTTCTAAAGACACTATACCTATACGGTCCTTTGTGGTTTTATCATATGTTGTAATAAGTGTGCTTCAATTTTGATGTATTAACAATGTATGTAATGTATGGGTCATTGTAATGATGACTGTTTAGGCGTTGAGGGAGAGGGTGGAATCCCATTACGTGTGTAAATGGGGCAACACATCTAAATTTATCTATGTTAATCATGAAGTAAATGTCATGATATTATGATTTAAGTGATAGGAAGATTTACATAATACATTGTGGACTTGGGGGACTGACACCTCACACCATGGGATTACATAACCACAATTCACACACCTCTGGGAGGGGCATGTATTTTGAAAATAAATTGTTTAAAGATGTGGAGGATTGGTAAATCCTTAGTTACATGTTTTCATACCTATTATGATAAGAATAGTATATTATCATAACTGTATTGAGAATAATATGGTATGTCAACACATCCACTATAAGCATAGGGGACATCTCATGAGGGTATTTGAAATTGTTCTGTGATGGAGGTTCATGCTTGGATTGGGGTTTTTCATAAGAGGTTCTCAGAGAAGGTGAAATTAAATTAATAAAATGCATGGTTCTTAAAATAAGGGGTGAACACAATATTGGAGGACTATACGCAAGGGTCAGAGATGCACACATGATGTGGGTCTATATGAAATTTACTAGGTGAGCATAAAAAGATACCTTGCACGCAACTGTTATAGTTTTACTGTGGTTGGGATAAGATTAAGAATCAATGGAAAATCTTGAGGGAGGACCCACATGGAAAAAATATTGAATGATCATTACCTTGAGGGGTTCATTTCATTTTCAATGTCTCGAATGATCATTATTACGAGTAGTAGTGTGGTGGTTCAACATTAGAAGGATCGCCTTGAATAATGGGGTTCTATAATTTTTAAATGTGGAATCATTGGTGATGGAGAAAAATAGATTTTTTTTGGATGTGGTATTACACATTGATTCTTCCTTATTCCTGGAATTCAGGTGTGAAATGGGTCGATTAATGTCGTATTTGGCATGTAAGAGGCATTCATGTCGGTCAAATTTTTTGGGTTCACCATAGATATATTACATTCTCATTCCATACCTATTTCTAATGGGCTTCATGTAAAATTCATGATAAACAATATATCAAACATGAAAGGGTCCTATGCTCAAATTTAAATCTTGTGTGCACTCCCTGAAACATGTGTTCATGTTCATTTAACTTCTTGTATTATTTTGTTGAGATGGATGATATTTTCAATTCTACAATATTTGTCCAATTTTTAATCCATGTGTAATTTAGTTCCATTTAAATTCATCGTCCAATATTTTTTAGCCATTTTTGTATTTATTTACAATATGTTTTATTTCTTGTTACAATTATTGTTTTTACCTAAAATCATGTTTTTAAAAAATATTTTATGGTTTTTATAAAAATATAAAATAACACCTCATAAAAAAATTGTGTGTTCAAAACATAAATTCAATTTCAAAATGTGATAAAATTATTTTTAATCATAAATTATTTTAACTATCAAGAAACATATTTTTTGTACAAAATTATATTTTAACTGTTATGCTTTCATATTGTTATTTATGATTGGTTTCAAAATAAATTTTCATTAATATAAATATATATTCATTTTAAAATCATACTAATATCATAATTTTAAATATATTAAATTAATTTAATATATAAGAATTTCACAATGAATAAATTCTTGGAAAATAAGAATTTTACTACTATCATGGTTATTATCCTCATTCTTATTAATCACACTATTATGAAAAAAAATTAAATTTAAATTGTTATATAATATAAATTTGATGATCTAAAATTGTAAAAACTATTATTTTTATTTAATTCAAACAAATGTGGAAATTAAAATTTCATTATAGAAAAATGAAAACTATTTTTAGAGGAAAATATTACTTTTTATTATAAAACGTTACACATTAGTTTTTTGAAATTAATAAATTATTTTTATATAATATACTTTAAATTTTAAATTTTTTTAAATAGGTAAGGTAGGAACCCTTATTATAAAAAGAAAAATGAGAGACAAAGAGAGATGGATGGGGTCATGCAAGCAATTATGCCCTCATACCAATGGAAGATAACATCAAAGATAATAATCAATTTGACAAGAAGAGTCATAGTCCTCATACCAGTCTAATTGTGAATCAGAGAGTCCAAGAGACCCGGTAACCATGGTTGGCTTAAGATATGAGTAGTCATTTTTACACCTTGATTTCCGAGGAGGTACAAGTTGGAATCCTTTCTCGTCTACAAGACCCTTCTTTCCCTTAGACAAAGCCTGAAGAAAGGAAAGCTTTTGGGGGGAATCATCCTTTACGTCATCCCATTTTCCATTGATACCTTGTGTTTATCATAATTTATTGATTTCCTCTTGGATCTTTGAAAGAGTTTCAATGTTATCTTGGTCGGGGAGATTCTCTGTTACCAAATTGTTGTCTTGCACAACCTGTTCTCCTTGATTTAGTCCCCCTAGCCCTGATTCATCTAAATTAGGTCTGCTTTCCTCAACCACATGGTTTGGAATATCTTGTTCATTAAATTGATCTTTATGAGCCACAATCACCAAATTTTGAGGATATTTTTCAACCATTTGAATAGAACCATCATTGACATGCTCTTTACCCCTATCAAGAGGGGTTTTCTTGCCGCCAATATGAACCACAATATTCTGCATTTCATGTCTTGTTTAATTTCTTCTTACAAGAGGCCTCAGAATGCACTTTTAATGAACAAAAGGAACAAACCACATTCTTGCTACAGATATCCTTAACATGAAAAATAACTTGGGAGTCATGACAATAATCAGGAAGTCTTTCATATTCCACTTTTAGAGTTATATCATCATCCAATGTAGATAATATTAAGTTATAAATCAGAAAAGAGCTTAAGTCTACCTCCACTAAAATTCTGGCATTGGGACCATATTTGGCAGTCTTAGTGGTCTTATCCATTTTGATGGGGATTCCCACAGGAGAGGCTATATCAAATAAAATATTTGGATGCCATAAGATCCAGGGAAGACCAAAAAAATTTATCCATACTTGGGCTCTATTATTTTTTATCGCAAAAGGATTGAAGAGAAAATCCCATTCTTGAAAACAAACCATATCTTGTTTTAATTCCATTGATCTAATCCCCCAAGCTTTGCGTTTCAGATGATATGATGTGAAAATGATGTGATAATAACCCTAACCCATTGAAATACATCTCCAATCAGAGGAACTCCATGAAGAAGTTAATTTCCGAACCAATTCACCAGTTTTCCAAAGCTTTCCTCCTGTAGGTATAACAAATCTCCCAATAATAGAGTGCCTACAGATCATGAATCTGTCAAAAATGGAATCCTTGGTACCTATTACCCGAGAAGTTTCTCCATTCTTCAAAACCCATTCCCTATCATCATCTTTAATAATTGCAAAATACCTTCTGTTGAGTTCTATTTCGTCATAACGAAGTGGCACCTTTGTAGCATCTGCTATGTTGAGTTCTGTTTCAGCAGAACGAAGTGGCACCTTAGCTACTGCTACTATACCACCAGATTGGTGCCTCCCCACTTCATCCACCAAATCATCTTTCAGTCGAGGATTAACCCCCACAATCGGTTCATAAACAACCGATATGAGACCATCATGAGAATCGGGTGCGACCTCTGCTACATGCCTCAACTCGGATTGCTTGAGGTCGACCATCCATTAAATTTTAAATATATTATTTATATATTGAATTTAAAACACATTTAATTTATTAATGTGTTAATATAATGCTATTAATGTGATGGTTTATTCAATATTCGTATCATTCATTACTAACATAAAACTCAATTTTTCTAGAAAAATACTAAAAATTAGGGTTTAAAAAATAGTTTTATTCTAAATACAAAATTAGATAATTTTTTTATAAATAAAATTAAAAAATTTGAATATTTTACTTTTGGTCTGGAATTTCAGGATCCTAGTGATCATGAACCTAAAATTTAATAAAAATGATTAATAAACCATTAGTCAAGAATTACATGAGCTTTTGAAGAAGTTTAATAGAATCCGACACCAAATATCAAAAACTACAATGGAGAATCAATAATTAGGTGACAAATATGAAAACATTGTCCATATATCTATAACATATTTTTCAATAATGCATCTTCCACTTTATTGGCCCCTAATATTCATTTGAACCCATTAGGTTTAGTTGACTAGCTTCTTGAATAAAATTTATCCAGTTCATAATTACACTCCCTAGAATATTATCGATTCATTTATATAGGTATTAAATAGAAACATTTGATGATGAATCTTTCAAAAGATGATTTTATTCACTATAAACAAAATTTTATATATCTTGACTTAGGGACAATAATTTAGCCTCATATGTATTTCGATTTCCAATATAGTAATGAATGAATGCCATAACATTTACATGATGATTGAGAAATACCCCTCACCACCAATATGCCACATGTGAGAAACATTACTCACCATTAACATTGGAATTGATAGATAGTGAAATGTCTTGAATCCTCCAGAAGTATTTCATGACAAATGGCCTTAATTCCCTTTTGAAGGAAATATATAGCAATGTTGATTTAAGATAACAGAATCAATTTTCCATTAAACCAGTTTGGATTATTGATTCAGTGAGTATTTCTATATTCATTGAAATGATGTTCATGATAATAGATGGGATATGACTACCATATATTAGTTAGTCATTTGGCTCACCATGTGCATGTAATCATAGTTGATTATGATAATTTCATAAAATATTGGATATATTCACTATAAGAATATTCAACAATGGATTGAAAAATTTATAAATGGGGATATTAAATCATATTATGAGAAAAATGATATATGGAAAATTATCAAAATGTATCAAAATAAATCCTATTCTGAGAAAAATATGATGAATGTTTTCCTCCGCCCCATAAAGAGAAGAATAAATGAGGATATATTAACCCCACCCATATATATTTGATAATGGGTGGTAAAAAAACTATTCCAAATATTAAAAATTATAAATTAACTTATTGGAATGATTACAGTAACTCTAAACATGGAAATCCAAGAAGGAGTGATGATTGTACCCTTATAGTGATTTCTGAACAATTATTTTCCATTGACATTTCTATTATTAATTAGTGTCTAAATATTGCTTTACCTATACAAAAAATTTATAATATTAATTTCATTATATATATATGGAGGGAAAATGTTGTCAGGTAACATATTGGTGTGAAGTAACTCAACAGTATAAATTATATTCCTATTGAAAGGGACAACTATGGATTCATCAATATTTTGTGAAGACACATAATAAGCTATAGATTCATCATTGAATCCATAAAATCATATAATTTAGATCTACCCATTAGTCCAATATTTTTAGGAATTATGTAAATCCAATTGTATGATGAATGATAATTTGAATTTATATTAAAAAACAAATATTTTATATAAGAATTCAATAGAATCATTACTGTGAGTCAAATGACTCATTGTAAATTTAGTGATAAGTGAGTAATTAATAGTTAAATGAACAATTATTTTTTTCCTCCCATGTTAGTTGGTATAGTGCATTCATGCCACATAATTGAGATTAATTTCCATCTTGGGATAGAACCTCTCAATATATTGTTTTTTATCATCTGATGGATGTATATGAAAATTAGTTTGGAACATATAATCTTGGAGAAGGTATATTTTATTTTTTTAACAATGTTTACCAAAAACACTTTCCAATCTTACGACAGGTCATTTCCTTTCCCATTATACAACTAATTAAGGATTCTAGAACAAATATTCAAAATATAGTTTCTTCTAATATTACCTCAAAAGTCTGGAACACCAAGACTAGTGAAGGAAATATTCCCAAATTCATTCCTAGAGTTATAGTAATCTTATTAAATATTATTATAGAGACTATTTATCCAAATATAAATATGTATTTTTTTCACCTTATAGCCTTCCCAACCACTTACTAGTAGGGGTCGAAAAATTATTTGACAATAGATAATGTTTTTAGGCCTGACCAGTGAGAAGGATATCGTCATTGTAAAAGATGAGGGAAAGACTAGAAAACTACCTTACTATCATAATAAATTTGTGGAGACCAATATAATAAATTTTATTGATAAATATACTCATGTAGCATTTATAAATGTAATAAATGAGGCCTTATATGGGAAATCCTTGTCATACACCCCTCAAGAAATTAAAGAAGAAAATGGTTAAAGCATTATTTATAATAGATATAATTGACGTGATAAGAATATGGATGATGACTCTGATAACATTATTAGAGAATAAATTTTTTTAAAATAAAAAAATTATTTTCTATAAGAGATAATCTGAATTTATCATGATTTCAATTTTTGGGGAAATATTCTCAACTAGTGACTTATTCTTCATACAATTTTTTCTTCTAAATAAAGGTAACACAAAATTTAATATGAACCTTCTAGGGGAAAGCCCAAAATTATTCTATGTTTTAGTGTCCCAAAAAAACCTCCCATCCTAGTCAAAATGGTCATGCTTATGGTTTTAGGTCTAAGGCTCCCAACTATATCTGTTCTAATGTACCTACTATCAATTAAATTCTCTTTCTTGTGTATTAGAGAGACAATGAAAAATTGATGAAAAAATGTAATAGAATAATAATATAAAAATTACTTCATATAAAAGGTCATTTTATCATGAATGATGACATAGTTTAATGTAAATAATATTTTGGTGAACCCGTTAGGTCTAGGATCACTATCAATATTAAGTGGAAAGAGTGCCCTTTTTATTTCCTCCATCATAGTAGGAAAACTAAAGCCTTGATTTTTATGAAAAATTTTTCTTGTTGGAATGTTTTCAACCATATTAAGTGATTTTTCGTGGCCATAATTAAAATTAAGGCCCTATAAATAGGTAACAACTATCTATTAGACTTCAATTTCAGTTTGGAAGGGAATTCAAGTAATTTCTCTAGTATTTATTAACCCTTTAGTCTGTAATTTTTTTTTGTATTTGAGGAAAGGCCATGGTATTCCTATCATAGTATTTTAACCATATAACATTGGGGTGATTCTTGGTCAGCCTATCCTTAATATCCAATTCCTCATCCAACTTTTAAATATCTTTCAAATCTTCCCAAGATGGAGTATCTTAGTACTTGTATACAATATGGTGATATGAATGTTGTTCATCATCAATATTAATATTAGTATGAATCACGTAAAAATACATTTCAGTCCATTCCAATGGAAGTCCCTTGATTATTGTTATCATTCCATCTAATAATTGAAGATTACTTATAATATAATTAAAATTCATTGTCTTTATGATAGTTCTACACATATTGTTTAAACATTCCAAGAAGTATTGAACATAAATTGAATAGGGTTTCACCTTTAATGATTCATTTGAATATTAATAATTATAACTATGTTAATACAGTGAATATTTTGGGAGATTAATTCCATATATTTCATCTACACGACTTCATTCACAACATAAATGAAAACTTATTCAATATTACTTGTATTCCTACCATTATGGTTATATATACATAAAGTGAACTATTCTATAGAGATTTATTCCACAATAATATAGTGTTGATAAATTCATATTGGGGATTCGTGGGTGTAATTTCTGTAGAAAATATTACAAAATATATCATCTAGTCCCAAAAATATATTTAGGTCACATATAATAATCCAATTGTTATTAATGATATCATTAATTGTTCCCAATACCTTCTAGAGAACCTTTTACTAGATGTATTATATGTAATCATAAGGTAAGTTAATAATAAAATATGATCCATATATGGTTTTGGAATCTAATACACTCTAATGAGAAATGAAACATGAATAAATCTATAACATTTCATTCTTTGAAAAACATAGTTGTTCCGTGTAAATGTGGGGGTATATTCTGATAAAGAATAGTGTATCCAATAGAGGCCCAATTTTTTTACCTGCACTTGTAAAACACCGTCGTTGGTTATGAAAGAAAAAATAAGGTTGGTTTGTTAGTCATAATACATTTTCTATGTGATTTGATTATAGGGGAATTCACATTCCCTTAATAATTCCAAAATAAGAGCCTCATTATTTAAGGGATTTTTCCCTTGTTCAAGGACCTTCCTTTTGTAGAATCTCCATATTAGATTTATTCATTCCATTTCCTTTCTTCTTTTTACATTTATGGGTTGTGAACTTCAGTGTGTAATAATTTTCTATATGATACTTATTTACATCATGGATATATTCATGAAGTATCGTATATTCATTTCGATCATCCTATGAACTTGTATTGAGAGTAGTAAATATATTATTTGAGTTCACATTTTCAATGGGGACAACATCAAAGTTCTTACTTTTTTCATCCTTAATAGAGGAATCCTTTATGGAGGAGTTCTCAAATCCTATTTTTTCAATATATTGCCGAATATGAGGAATTATTGAACTTTTACCATCTATTTAATTATCATCAGGGTTCACCTCAATATCTTTTGGGACATATAATTGAAAGAAAATTATATAACATCTAATGTAATAGGATAATGTTTAGTTTTAAATAGAAAATTATATCAAGAGTGTATAAGAGTAGTAGTGATTCAATTAGGGTTAAAATCTGGTTTATTTTTTCCATTCTTCCCAAATATGGGGCAATAAAATGTGTTCAATATTAGGGAAGCCCCTTATTTTCCCCATCAATATATAAAAGAAACTTTTCTCTACTAGACTCGTCATGATCATAGAAAATCCTCAGCTAACCCATCATGAGAGTCCTTGGAAACGATCCTCTATTTTAATTCTCTCTATAGATAAATTAACCGTTTTATGGAGTTCAAACATCATATGAGTCCTATATTTGACCGTCTCTTCCAACTGATTAATCTCAATGATATATAAAATTTCAAAATCCAATTATTTCTTCTAATCATTATGTTGGTGATCCTGTATTGGATTAGTAATATTATAAATATTTTAAGATCATATCCCTAGTGTATAATAACAGTGCCTAAAAGAGTATCACATAAATATAAACACTTCAATATAAAATAATTCAATATATGCTTTCATAATCAAGACAAAAAATCCATTTTATTTTGGTAATAGTTAAATATAAATAGGCTAAGAAAATGGGAAGATGGATTTATTTATAATAAAATTGACTCATTTATAATAAATTTCATAATAAAATTAAAACATGATAGTTGTGAAATCTATCCATGTCATGTATGTTAAAATAAAATATTATATTCATGTTGTTGTAAAATTTAAAAAGTGGTTTTTATAAAAAAAAACACTTGGAATGATTCATTTTAATGATTATAAATGAAATGAAAATTTATTTGAAATATGTTTTTTAAAATTTTGATATATATTTCAAAATAAACTTAAAAAAATTTGAAAAACATATGTATATAAAAAAATCATTCTCTATCAAAAAGAGGAATTATGGTCTACTATTCATATAAAAATTTACTCAATCAAATTATATACCAAATATTGGAGAATGAATTATAGAAATTGAAACAACAAACATGGAGATAGGATTAGAAAATATATATGGGTTTTAGGGGATATGAATCATATATTTTCCTCAATGAAAATTTAATATTAACAATTCTGAAAAGTAATGTGATTTTAATATAATCATATACATTAAATTTTAAATTAAATTATATAAAATCATAACCTCCTATAGGAATAATAAATAATTTTAATAGTTTTGTAACATATCCTTATTCATACATTTCATATAATATTTCATTCCAATAAAATATCAAATTACCAATTATTAAGAAAATTTCATCAAACTCATTAGGTGGTTGTTCAATGTTTTTTCACATGCTGGATTGAGTTAACAGTTCATGATATTACTTAGTGATCATGATCTTATCATCTTAATAATTATACAAAAGTAATATTTGAAAGATTTATTTTTTATATCCAATTTTATAAACATTAATGTATGTTACACAAAATTAAATGAATTTCTTCATGGATATAGTATATCACATGTATGCCTGAGTGATGATTTCATTTACAATCCCATGTGAGTAATAATAGGTAAATAATGATATACATTTATATAATAAAAATAATATAATAATTATCATCTATATACAAATTTAAACTATTGTTATTACCAATCATGTTATGAATAATAGAAAAATTAAGCACATCACATTGTGGAGCTGGTAGGCGACATGTAGGCCAGAAGAATGTTTCAATTTTCTAATGAATGGTATTGTGGGAAGTTTGACAGTATTGTTTCATTATAGAAACATAATAATATTATATGAATAATATATAATCATTAAATAAATAAATATTACAATATTTTAAAGGCATTGATGAAAAACAAAGTATATCACTTCGTGGTGAAGTTGGTCAATATTTAATCATAAGTAATGATTTTTACTTAATAAATATAATTGATCTATAAAATGGAAGTAAAATTTACATATCAATTATTTAATTATATTAAAAACTATAATTGTATCTTATTATTTTGATTATATGATATTAAGAGGGGTTTTCGTAATAAATAATTTTAAAATTGATCAGTAAATACAATTCCCTCTTCTCTAAGTAGCATAATTTAGCTTATACAATAAAAATTATTGATATTGTATTTTACTATAATTGATTCCAGTGAGAAATATTTGAGAAATTTATAAAGGTATTTGGGTATTAATAGGATTATATTTAGATCAAACATGGTTTCGATAAGTGAAAATATGTGATGCAGTAGCAAAAGATATAAATACTTGGAAATTTATTATATAATATTTTTCTTACATATGAAAAGTAAATCATAATTTTTAAATTTTATATTAAAATAAATATTAAATTGAAAAAAATTTAAAAATTATAATTATCTAATATTTTTTTTATTTTAAATCAAACTGCATAGGTAAACCCCTCTTTTAACCCATTTAACCCTCACAAAGGTAAAATGTTATTTTGTTAGGAAAATATTCAATATCGATAAATATAATTTGATAATATTAAATAATATAAATTATAGTGATTGAAAATATGGAATATTTTATAGAAGATATTATTCCTAGAGGTGATAGAAATTATTTCAAACATCACCACATAATAATTATTAATAGAAAATTTTCATTTTTATGTGAAACAAAAAATTAACATACATAGGAAAATTATTTTTGGGTAGTGATTCATCCCATGAATATAATATCTTAATTATATGAAATTTAAGATTATTTTAAAATATAATTACTAAAAAACTAAATTCATTCATTGAACCACCTCATTAGGATAATGAATCCAAAATAGTTGTTTAATATAATAATATATAACCTTGGTTTAAAAATGGAAAGCATGAGATTCGAAATTAATAATAAATTTATTATATGATATAAATTAATAAAAAATATACATATTTGGTTTAGTGAACTTTTTCACTTTGTTTAAATCATTATTAAATCAAAATGATGACATAAAAATTGGTATTTTAAAAAATGGTATTACTCATTTTGGTTGAAAAATATTAATTTGAAAAGAAAGTCCCAAAAAAGAGATCAAAAGTTATATATAAAAATATAGAAATGTTGCTCATTTTTTTAAAACTCATATTCTATATTTTATAAAAAATTTCAAATTAAACATATATAATATACAATAAACACAATGTTTTAAAATAACTCATTTTAATTTATTGATAACATATTAATTTAGTATTTATTAATATTTATTTTAATAATTATGTTTCATTTAGTATTTTGATCAGGAATTACTATCTTTAGTTTTGTGATAGATTCATAAAAATTAATAAATACTTTTAATTTATTAAATACTATTTTATTTTAAAATCATGGGGTGTTATTTCATCCCACCATATAAGAATTTTCCCATTTGATGTTTGTTAATAAAATGAAAAATATTAGGATCCATTCTCATTATTTCATATTTTGTTTCCCATGCAGATCCAATATTTTATGGTTTATCTATATAATATTGACTAGGTGGGTGGTCTTGTCCCGTATTACATTATCTTCTATTTCAATAATCACCACTAGTTGTTCAATAAATGAATGATAATTCACAAGTGGTATGACCCATGAGTTTGATTCGTATGAATAATAAGGTATACACTTCTAGGAAAAAATCATCAGGAAAATCATGAAGCTAGTTAAGGTTTCAAAGATGGTAAAAATATATAATGGGTTGATATATCAAGATATAGGCATTCAATTATTTGGAAATCTAAAAACATTAAATTTATGAGATATTTTTTGGAAATGATAATCACCAACCTAGAACTCTATATCTCAACAAATATCATTTATAAATTTAATTTCTAATTTGTGATACCCTAAGGTAATTCTAAATGGATTTCACATTACCTAGCCTTTTCTAACCATTGTAAGGAAATAAAATCCTTCATTCCTTAAATTCATCTTATCATATAAGTGTTCTACACTTCCTTTAATATAATGATTCATAGGGATCTATATGAATTCCTCAGATAAATTTATTGTATTACAAAAAATCTACTATTGTAATTTCTTGATCTAAAAAATATATAAATCTATTGAAAAATATCTAAAAAATCATCTATGTTTTAGTGGTTATATTATAGTTAGAATCTTACTACAGATGATATACAATCCTAAAACACATCTCTATGCTCATGAGATTCTAAAAAATTATCTTAATCTACAAGGTAATCCTTGTATCTTGATAAAAAATACAATATGTCGTAATCCATGAATCCAAATTACTAATGTAATTTAAATTATTTTGAGATGATCAAGATGGATTTATTCTCTTACTGAAATAAAATGTGTTTAATTCATGGTAATATATTGAGTTGAAACAATTGCTTATCTAATTTTTTTTATCTATTTTTGAATACATAAAAAATTCATTATGAATACATAATTGATGATTTTATTATGATTGTAAATATGAAACCATTCACTATCAAGATAATTATTCCATATTTTTAATTTAAAAGCTAATAATTCCTCCTACAAATTTTTAATTTGGATGTTTATATCATTGAACATCAATTAAAATGAGGCTTACAATACAACCCTAAAATTTGACATAACAGAATATCCCATTAAGTTCACCAATGTATCACAATATACAAAACTGCTTTTCAATTTAGTGTGGTTTAAGTGACAAAATACTGACCAACATTTTTTGTAGTCCCTTGAAATTTCCTTCAAAATCATCGATCTAAAAAATGGGCCACTTATATGTCAACATATTAATTATATTTTATATTAATGAATAATTTTTATAATTTTTCAGTATTATAAATCCCATATAATAATCCCGGGTATTTAAATCACCATTCTTATTCTGGGATATTTGTTAAATAACTATCATTCTAGAAGCATCCAACTATATATCATCCCTTATGAATATATTGTGTAAAATCCTAAAATTTTCTGAGATTGGTAAGGATTTTTTATAGGTAATAATCTTACTTGTGTGATTATTTTTTGTTTAGGTGTTACTATTGATTGTTATTAGTTTAATTTGAGAAATTTGAAATGAACAGAGAAAGTGAATAGTTGGAATACGGTTTTCCCAAACCATAAACCCAACCCAATAGATCACTTGAACTCAAATAGAAGGGATTGACATGGTTTTTTCATGTTTTCTAAAACCATTCACCCTATTAGAAAAATACATGAACCCCCCCCCCCCCCCCCCACATGAAGAGGCACATAGTTAAGGCATACAATTTCTTATACAGTTATTTTCCCCATAGAATATCATGGTCATGTTCTTAATATATCCATAAACTAGATTTAAAAAAAATTACCCATTTTTTCCTAAATCAACGAAACCATGGATATATTGGATTCCTCGCATTTTTTGGCGGCCCCCAGATGACTTCCTTGGGATACTGACCTTTAATCATGGCAAATAAAATAGAGAGTTAAAGATATTCACCTCCTAGGGAATCTACTTTGTTCCTAGTTAAATATATATCTCTATCGCTCATTCCCCTTCTCCTAATATATTGGGGATTTTAATCTATTTTTAAATATTTATCAATATCCTGGTTTCTCAAATATTAATTTCTTAAATATGGGATCTTGATTTTAGCTCTAGATCATATTATTTTCCTGGGCTATAACCTATATATTTCAAATATTGGATTTTCCCTTGAGAGATCACTCATGAATTAATTGAGGCTGGTGGTATATTCTTCAAATCCCAAAGGCTTTATTTCAATAATTATATGTAATTCTATAATATATATTTGATGATTAGTAATTGAGTTACTAAGATTTAATTATTTAACTTGGTAATTTAAAGAGTTTTATATAATATAATATCAGGAAAATTAAATTGATTGAATTGAAATAATTAATTGTTTAGTTAATTATGTGGATATTGAGATGGTTTATTTGGATTAATTAGTTGGTGAATTAATTAATGATTTTTTTAAAAAAAATGATTGAGTTAGATTAGTTATTTTTTGAATTAGTTATAATGAAATTGAGATCATTGAATATCATTAATTCATTATTTAATTTATCAATGTATTGTTTTTATTGGTAAATAGATTGTATTTCATTAAATACGTAACTAATTAATTAATATAAATTCCTGAATTATTAAATAATTTCATGAATTATGTAATGGGTTTGAAATGATTAATTTATTGTTGAATTAAGTAAAATAATTGATTTGATTAATTAATTATTGAACTAATTAATGAAATTATGTAAATATATAATTGTTTAATCAGAAAAATTACTTTTTAATTAATTAATCGGTGGTTGAGGATTAGTCGATAATGAGATATATGTGATTTTTTTGGTTTTCTGGGAGATATTAATTGAGAAGATGAATGGTAAAAATGGTATTCATATGTGAATTAAGACGATGAATGGAGACAATGGAATTCATATGTGAATTGAGATGATGACTAGTTATGATAGAATTCAAATATTAATTGAGATGTTGAATGGTAAAAATGTAATTCTAATGTAAATTTAGATGATGAATAGTAATAAAGGAATTCAGATATGAATATAGATAATGAATTGTAAAATTGGAATTCAGATATATGATATCCCTTGGAGATAGTTTAGAATCCAACATTGCCCGATGTAGGTATTGAGAGTTTGGGTGTCCTTAGGAACCCGTCAGTTGTGTGGTTAAATATAGATTAATTGAATAAATTTAAATTGTTTAAATTATTTCTAGAAATTTTTTATTCATAAAACTACATAGAATGTTTTGATTGGATATTGTTTTTCAAATTACTGATGGGGGACAACCGTGTTGAACTCACACCCAACTCGTGGTACTTGATTGGTACCCAAATATAATTCATGTCTACATAACATGATTATAGAAAATTCCTTATGTAAGATGGTTAATTTGGGATGGAAAATGGATGAGCGAACCGGAATTGTTCTCGGTACCATCTTAGGAGTTTCCAGTACATATTTTTTATTTAGGTTTTTTATATTGATTGTAGACATGTACTTTGGTATGGAATATCTAATGTTTTAATTTGGAATCAATTTTATTATTTTTTCATCATGTGATATGTGTATAATTATATTTTTGTTTTTATTATTTTGTTATTGTTTATTTATTTCTACAATGATATTACTCTAGTAAAGATGATATAGTATCTCCATTATAAATTTTTGTACCCTGCATCTAGTATCTATACTACAAAATATTAGGAAGCATGATTGGGATCATGTGAATGACCCACTCAAGGAGCCAACTTGTGTAAACTATGTTGGGATATTACATTGTGGTATCAAATCCCATAATTCTTTTTTGTTTATTTTTCCTTAGTATTTGGGAAAAGGTAGATAAGTGATTATGAAGATTTGTTCCTTGGATGTGATCTTGTACATGGGTGTGGAAAACAATTGTATGAGAGGAAGAACAAGTACCCGAGAGTGGGATGATTATTATTGGTATTTGCGGTTACAATTTAGTGATATTTCACCTTCAGTGATGAACATGTTGTGTAATGTGATTATTGTTTATGAAATTTGATATGATTTTGTAAGTGGTCCAATACGAAACAATAGTTGAGCATTAATGCATCATTATAGGTATTAAAGGAGTTTCCAAACATGAATCATTATAGGAACATAGATAAAAGATTGTTCTAGGGTATGTTTTTGAAAATGTTTTTTTTTCATATGAATTTATATTTGAAATGCTCTTAATGTGAATTTGAGAATTAAAAAACTATGTAATGTATGAATAAATGGGTGTCAATTGCTTCCTGAATGAAATGAATTAGTATACCTTTTTTAACCATTACCTCTATGTAGGATTCTTAAGGGTAGTGATAACACCTCAATTATTACCATGTTGCGGGGTTCGAGAAAAAATACCTATCATTCTATATTGTTTTTTCATCGTACAAAAATGTGCTAATCTAGTTATATAATTCCTGATATATGTGTTTTGAATTATAGAGATATTCCTCCATGATTATTCTTGTTTGGGGGAATACATGTGAAAATGGCTATAGATTCTCCACTAGCAGTGGAACCTGGGGAACCGATAGTTTCGGGTGAGAAATCATGAGAGAGGTTATGTGAGAAACTCACTTAATTTATATAGTTTATGGGAAGAGACCCAGAGTAGGTGGTGAAGTGTATGGATAGACTTACACCGGTGTTATAGTTAGAATACCCTCTTTCTTTTACAAGAGTGTGTAGCCCAGATGCATCGGATTTATTAATTGAGAATATCATGAAAATACATGGATCTTTTTGGACTCCTAAAAAAAGATGTTCAGGATGGCCACATAGATTCAATGAGGATTAGTGAAGCACTAGGGGGAAAATCAATCTTAGACTGGAAATGAGGATGGTATGTAATGGAATGAGATTTTATAGAAATTCCTAGATGACATTTACCTATAAATGATGAGGTATGAGATAACAACTATGTTTGTCAAGTTAAATCATAGGATTACATCCTTGATGCACTATGGAAGATTAATTACATATTTGATGTGATAATATCAAGTGGTGGTAGGTGATGTGCCAACTACAACAAGGATGTTCTAGGAAGGACATAAATTTGATATTACATCCCAAATTAAACTCTGTCGATTGATGATGTTTTCAATAGTGGTGGATCATGATCACATAGTTGGGGGGAACCAAAATATGCCTTCAAATGCATGAAAAGAGTATATTAGGAAGGGACACTATCATAGAAATTTTCTCTTACCACCTAAATAGTTATTCTCTTTTCGTAGGATGGAAAATATACAAAATATCTATTTAAATCCTTGATAGATGGATAGTTATGTAAAATCTAGATCGAACTAGAGTGAAAGAAGGGATAATATGAACCATTTCATTCTAACTTCTATAGTCCTACTATTTGTGGTGGAAGAGATAGAAGATGTGGTGTAACTAGGAATGATCTTCTATATAAATATAGTGTTGTATCTTAGTGGATTCCTACTGCATGACATAGATGAGGGGTTGTAAAGTTTCATGTATTTTATACTATATTTTTGGACAGTAAAGATTCACCATCAACAGTTAGGGTTACAATTCTTGTATCTTGAACATTATAATGTGCCTTCTTTGATACAAATGACTCCCATTATTTAATTTATATAGAACATTTGAATTTTTTGATCCTAACATTAGAGGTCATGAGAGGGGTGTTTACAAAAAAAACACCTCATTTAATACTGTTGAGAGACATCTATTTGTGAAATTGGAGTTCTCTCGAGGTTATGGTGTATCCTGTTCACTGGGATATGTATATACTAGATATGTTAGGTTTTGACCTAATTGTGGTTATGGACTGATTAGTGTCATACCAAGCCAATTAATATTTTTACAGCAAGATATTAACTTTTATATCTCTACTGGGTGACAACTATATTCACCATGGAGAGTGGGATATCAATGTTGGTCATTCATGTCTAGTTCTCTAAAAACAGAGGGTGCATACTTCCCATGTTTCTAGTTTTCATTATTAATGATGGACGTGTAAAGAATGATGTATTTCCACTAGTAATGGATAATCTTTTTGATGTTTTTTCTAAATAATTATTAAGGCTTCCACATCAGATATATATGGGTTTTACAATAGATCTCACGCATGGTGTTGAGATAGAATCAATTCCACCATGCATAATGGCACTAAATGATCATAAATAGATTAAGAATCATCTACAAGAGTTGAAAAATAAGGTATTTATCCATACATGTATGTCAAAATGTGGTTCTCAATAGTGTTTTTTTAAATAATGTTGTTGAGTCTCTCAAATTGTGTCAAATAATAGAAAATGAATTAGATTATAGGGAAAAACTAAAATCCACCTTTGTTTATCAATGATCTCTTTGACATGTTATGAGGATCTTTCTTTTCTAAATGTATGATTTGAGATCATGGTATAATTAGTCAAGATTTCAGTTTTCTGATATACCTCTTACTTATTTTAAAATATTTTGTGTCCAATATGAGTTCTCAATTAATCCATTTGTGTTGACGAATTCAGTTGTTGTGTTTATAAACATAATGAATAGAAACATCAACCTATTCCTGAATCAGTTTGTGGTAGAGCTTGTGTATTACATCATGGGGAACTTAAAGACTCATAAAGATAATTCCCAATATCTATATTCCATCCCATGTAGTATGAATCTTCATTGTCTATAAGAAAATATATTTATGTGTGTGTTTTTGGATTGATCAGGTATCCCTCAAAGGATACAACATCTTAGAGGATGGGGTGTTAATGGACCCAAAAAAGTATATGTCGTTCTTTTATTTGAGTATCCCATGAACAATTTTGATATTTGTATATTTCTTGTGTTTGGAATATTATCGAAGGATAATCCAGAACTTTTTCCATTTTGTATAACCACTTATGGGTTTGAACAAGAATGTAGTATCGTTTCAATGGTCACAATCATGTGATAATGTCATCCCTGAGATGATAAAGTAGTTTACATCCGCACCAACATTCTCCCCACCTAATATATGTGAGAATAACATGTCTTTTAATCATGATATAGGGTATGTTATGGATCTCTATTTATTTATAGAGATCGAGTTGTGGTTTATAGGTCTTAGATGTTGAGACCAAATGAATCAAACTACCCTTTGCATGACATCGAGTTAATTGTTTTAGTTCCTGATTTGAATTTATTGCAGCATTATTTGTTTGGGAAGAACTATTCAATGTGTACTAATAATAAGAAGATAAAGTATATATTTTCATATAGATATTTTAATGTTCTGAATTTTAGGTGGGTTGATTATATGCGGTAATTTGATTTTTAGGTAGAATATACACATTGAATGGGGAATAGTGATGATGATTCTTTATGATGGAAAACTCATACTCGGGTTGGTCATGAGTATAGTGCTATGTTGATTATGATGATGTTTCTGGATGATATGCATGTTGTGGTTATGGAGAGCCAGGATATGATGACAATCATATCAATTTTATTAAAGACTAAACATTTGGGAAGAATCAGGGACATACAATATAATGATAAGGAATTCAAGACCTTATGTTAAAAAATTAAAAGTTTAGTGTCACCATCAGTTAATAATTTAGATTTGGATGGGATCATCAATGTCAGAAATTAGTTTCATTTACCTAAAATCATCTGTGAGGACCAGATGCATGTTTTTCATGCACCAGATGGGGTGGTACATCTTGGTGTGACCAAAATATACCATAACCTATGAAGTTAGTTTTGTTGGATGGGATTTAAATAGGTGATAGAAATGTCCTTGGGATAATGACATACCTACAAATAGGGGAATGTCAGGAATCAAAATCCAGGTTGTTTGTTGCATCAATTTTCTATTCTGGAATAGAAGGGTGGTGATGTTAGTATTGTCTTTGTGGTGGGTCACCCAATGAATCAAGGGTAGAATGATGCTATTTTGATTATTGTGGAAAATTTGAGAAAAGTAAAACATTTCATATTGGTAAGATGGATTATCTCAGTCATGAATTTAGGAGAGTTTTATTTTCATAAATATTCCATTAGTATGGGGTGCCACAAACTATTCTATCAAACCAGGACTCATGTTATACATCACACATCTGGTAGAGATTACATAAGAGTATTGGTACATAGTTTTAATTTATTTCATATTTTATGAACATAAAAATGGGAATTCAGAACATTATATAAAAATGAAAGTGTATATTCTACGAGTATCTGTACAAGTCATCAGTGGGTGTTGGGAGAAACATACATCACATATGGACATTTATTATAAAAATAGTTATCAGGAAACTATAAATATGGAACTATATATGGATTTTTATTTTTGGATAGGAAATCACCTATGTACTGGAGAACATCGGGTGAGTAATATTTTTCGAAATATGGGTAACTTACAGGAGATGTCAGATCAGGTACAACTGATTCAGTACTATATAGTAACAGGTCAAAGTATTATGATGTTGAATGCCAATAGACATTGACAACCCCTATAATTTATATAGGGTGATTTTTTATTAATTCAGTGTATTCTTTGGTTGGGCCACCATAGGATAAGAAGATAGGGAATGGTGATGCCTTGTTTTGTTGGACCTGTTGATGTTATTGAGAAAATAGATCCAATGACATACCGATTGGATATTCCACATAGATATTGGTTTTTCAAGATGTTTATCACGTGTCACAACTTCGATGGTATCACTTGGATCATTATAATGTGATCTATTAGGATGATGTGGAATATTATATATATTTGTCCTTAGAGAAGCATATTATAAGTGTGTTGGATCACAGTGAAAAAAATTTGTGGGAAAATACCAAACAAATAGTTCATGTATTGGGAAAACATGTTCATGTTTAGGAGTAAAATTGGGAGAGAGAGAATCTGATATGGGGGCTCAATTTCCGTATCTCATTCAAAACGATTATTAGAGAATCGAGGTGGAATAGATCAAGGATGAGCTATTATAAGGTAGAGATATTGTAAACCCCCATCCTTTTCTTAAGATGTATTTTTTGTATGTATGGGTACTATTTTTTCATTTATTGAGTAAATTTAATTTAGTTTTTATCATAGTGTGTTTTTTGGTGAAATTTGATAATTTTTTATAGGGGAGGTAGAGTTTAATGTTGTTTCATTTTCCACCAAAAATTTTCTTCCCATCAGAACAAACCATGAGAACCCAAACAGAGGGTACTCACATACCTAGAGGTCAATATTTTAAATTTTACTCCTCATTAAAATAAATTCTGCACCCCTCGAAATAGGTGCATAGTTAAGGCTCATGGATTGAAAAATCATACACCCCTTCCCAACAAACCATTAAAGTGTTTTTAATAGATACAATAATTAGATTTATAATTTTTATTCACATCCCCAACATTCATACACAAAATCATCCCCAGATAAAAAATGTATTCCAATCATTTTTTTGGTTGCCAGTGGATTTTCTAGGGTCCTGACATACTTTCTTGGAAAATAGATTGATGGGTTGTATATGTTCACCTCATTTGTTATGTGATTTCTTCCTGTTAAGATATCTCTCTCTTTATCTTCACTTACTCCCTTATAAATGATGGATGTTTATCATTTGTTGGATCAGCATCCAAATCTTTCTAGATCCTCTTTGTCTTATCATTGATCTATGTTTTAGTTTTATATCATTTTATTTATTGTGGGTTTGATGTATCTATTTCAAATAAGGGATTTTTGTTCGGTGAAATATTGGTAATGAATTGAAGTAAGTGGTCTATTAGTCATATCCCAAATACTGGATTTCAATTATGATTATGTAATTGTAGAATTTATATTGAATCATTAGATATTGAATTACATAGAATTAAATTAAAAAATTTTGTATATTAATTAACTAATTGATTGTGAAATTGGATATATTGAATTGATTGAAATGAAAAAATTAATTTTTTTAATTAACTATATGGATATTATGATTGATTAAATAGATTAATTAATTATTGAAATAATTAATGGAAATTGTTTTATTTATCAAATAGTTTGAGTTATACACATTAATTTTTAAAATAATTATGGATATATTTATAAAATTGAATATCCTAAATTATTTGTTGATTTAATTTCTAAATGGTTATGATTTTACAATTGATTGGAATTTATTAATTAATAATTTCTTAATTAAGAAATCTAGAATTCGGATTAATTAATTTAGTGCATTAATTAATTGGATTAATGTGATAAATTAATTTTTTAATTAATTTATGTAATTTAATTTATTAATTAATATTTTAATTTATTAATGGAATGATATTAATATGATATTATTGAATTTAATTAATTATTTAGTGAATTAAATATTTGGTTGTTGTGGTATATTTGAAACTATGATATATGTGATACTGTGATATATATATGATATTGTGATATTGAAATATATTTGAATTGAAACATGAAATATAATTTCGAATGAAATATCAATTATTTTAGTTTTGTATTGTATTTTTCTTCATTGTTCATCATGGTATATTGGTAACATTATGTATTGTTATATATTATTTAGTGTTAATTTTATTTATTTTTGTAGTCATATTTTCTAATAAATAGTTTATTGTCATCTCATGACTAATATTAGACACTCATTTCTTGTTGGAGGCCTATTGTATACAAGGAGTCACACCTGTGGTCATGTGATAGATGGGCTCAAGCCACCATCATGTGGAACCTTTGATAGGACATTACACAATTTAATTACTGAATGTAATCATACATATATATTACAAAATAAAATATTAATATTCATTATATATTATAATGATCCACGTCATAAACATTTTGGTCTTATCTGTTTGGAAACATGTGGATTTAAAATACTGATCCATATGTGATAATTTTCATTAGTAAATGTATTATTCATAACTACCACTTTATTAGAAATATCACACATAACACCATTCAAAAAAACCTGGGAAAATGAAATACAATTAATGGTGATCTCGTATGCTTAGTATGTTTATTCATGGGAGATATCAACAAATCATGAACGTAATGGTGTGAGAACATGAGAATTAATATACAAAACAATACTACGGGTATCATAGATAATAATAATGAGTCGTGGGATAAATCATTATAGTTTATAAGAAATGAAACTTAATTTAACCATATAAAATGATTACTGATAACAAAACATTAACATAAGTCACATACATGTTGCATGATATGAGAATAGAAAAACATTTCATGGTAGTTGGAGGATCATTTTAATGAATATTATTGTTGAATGGTTTCACCTCCAAACCATAATAGTAGTAGATGATCACTCACAAACATATCATATTGTATAGAGTCCCCTACTGAATTGGGTTCGAATCCCATTCATGTCCTATTTGTCTCTTGAGCTATCAATACCCCCCTAATTCATTGGAGGGAGATTAAATTCCGTAACATAACATTTTATGAATTATATATAAATTATCCACAGAATCATAGAACATTCATGAAATAGAAACCTTTAAGAAATATGTTTCATAATGATCCCATTATAGAATATCATATGGAAAAGTAACTTGTTTCATAATAATTTCATTATTCCATTATAGCATAACCCATTTAAAGAGAAGAAGGATTCATAATTTTTTTTCATGGGATAAGTAATGGGAAAAATGGGTCTCATAAAAAGAATTCATCAAAAAAATAATCTTTTTTTGTGAAATAATAAGAATGGGTTTCCTTGGATAAAATAACCATTGATAAATATGTTACATATAAAAAGATACAATAGATAAAATCACATTTTAAAAGGTTCATAGGAAAATTAATTTTGGAAAATAACAATTATTTTTAAATATTGTTTTCAAATATAAAACAATTTCATATTCCTTTCGTTTACAATTACCATTGAACAAATGAATGTTGATTTAAAAATAATTGAAAACATTCCATTGGGATAATAACCTTTATTTGAAAACAAAATTTAAAATCTAAACATTCCAAGAACATTATGTAAATTTTTTCCATCAAAATAATATTTAAAATATATATTTGTATATTTATAAAATTGAGTTGTTCATGAAGGGTGAAAATGATCATCACATCTTATAGGTCAAAACCAATATTCCATTCAAATATTTAGTAAAAATAATAATAGCATTGTTTAGAAAAAAAATGAAGACAAATTTATATATATTTTAAAAATGATTAACAAATTGGATAAAATTTTATTAATTAATTGAATTGTATATTTTTTGAAAACATTTTTGAAATAATATTTCGACAAAATTATTTGGGAAGAAAATTGATTTTTGACCGAAGAGAGATAAAAATCCAGTATTTTTTAAAACATTTTTTCCTAATCAAGTACCTCGGGATAGGTAAATGAAAAGAAAAAATTTATTCTGATGAAATAATACATTGAGAATAATATTCAAGAGTTATTTTAATTATTTTTCATAATATTTCATCATCAAAATCATAATCATAAATAATTTTGATAAATGATGAGATTATATCATAAAACCATTATAACTATGCTCACATGAAACATAATCCCCATGAATGAATAATAGTAAATTATAATTTGAAAATTATGATAATAAATAAATTCATGATATCACATATCAATGGTGAAATATATACACAACATATTTGATGAGAGGTGTATACCATAAATTATATCTAAAATTAGGAAAATTAATATGTTGGTCTATTACTGCTTTGGTAACGTTAAAATGTAAACCCCATAAAACTTAGATAATCAAATGTATTTAAAATACTTGTAATATTTATTAAAATAATCATAAAATATATTATTTTATGGTATAATCGTCATATAAAATACATGGTGAATATGGATAATTTACCATGAAAAATAAAAGTAATATATAAATCTCTTACCTTCTGTATCGACTTCCTTCATATACACTCAGACCTCCTATATTAAAAATATATATTTTTGATTAATATAATAATGAATCTTAAATATATATATATATATATATTTATATATTTATATATATTAAAATATTTATTTTACAAATGACCTTTATTTAAACATTTAATAACAATTTATAGTAAAAACTTAGTTTTGGTTAATAACTGATATGTATTTCCCTGATGTTTTGGATTTTTATTTTTGATCATAATAAATTGATCAGGGTATAGTCATATATATAATATTAAAAATAATATAAATATCATATATATTCAATATATATGTACATATATTAATCCAAAAAAGATTCATATATAAAATAAAATATATCATTCATGAAGTTGGTAGGTTGTTCGTGTACCAGAATGTTGTTTCCATTTTTCAAATGATGACATTGAATAATTTTAAATAATATAATTCTACTAAAAATAATATGTTATTATATATCAAAAACATTAATTAATTACTCCCTAATTCCTTTTATGCAAGACATTAGTAAAAAAAAATATGTCACATTATGAAGAAATTGTTCATCATACACAAGAACAGAGTTATCGTATCTCCCATGAAATGGAAAGTAAAAAAGGTTATATTTGGTATCATATATAAATAGGTATTAATATGTTAAAAATATCATATATATTAATTGAAATAATATTTTTTACCATTCATATAAAACTAATACAAAAAACACATCACATCGGTTAGTGGGGTGGTAATACATCATATATATAAGAAATGTTATTATTTTACAATGTATATGGATGTATGAAGATATATTTGGTATTGTAAATAATTATTTCTAATATTATAGTAAATATAATATATAAATATTAAATCCATTGATAAATAATTTCATGAAATATTGTGATGGAAAATAAATAACATTGGTTTGTGAGGAGGCATATGTGGTACACATGAATGCTGATTAAGTATCTAATTTTATAGAAGAGGGAAATGATTTTGTGCTTTTAAATTAACATAATAACCTTTTATTAGTCATTATATAATGGATTTATTACTTTTGGATATTTTTAAAATATTAATTTATTTGGAATATGAAATAAAACAGTAACTCATGTTTATGAATATTACCCCTTCTTCAAAGAGCCTATATAGGTTTACACCTAAAGCCTTATTATGTGATATTCCTTTAAAAAATATTATCCTTATGAAAAAATAATACATGATTTAATTAAATAAAATTACACATAGTAACACAGAAAATTTCACTAGGTCTTGTGTCTTTGGGAATTATATTCATTTCACTACACCATTAAACATGAATAACAACGTCTTTATAGAAAACATCCTTAACAAGCATGGGCTTAAAACTGAATTGGATAACCTTGGAAAATAAATATGAAAGGGGTTATCCATAAATCCATGTAAGGGAATAAATAAGTAAAAACATGAAGATAATAGTATCTATTAGTCAATGAAAATCAATGAGGCATAGAGGAACATGAATAATATGGAAAGATATATCATGATAATTATCACATGGGAAATGTGGAAACAACATAAAACACTACATCATAATCATTGGCCAAGGATAAAAAACATTGGAAACATGTTTGAAAATGTAAAACAAAGAAATCAGGTATACCAATGTCCTAACATGACATATCATGATACCAAATATTACCTAATTTATTGAAGTAAAATATAATTTTTGGTGCACTGGTGACATTAATTTCATTATCTATCATAAGTCTTAAATTTTAATCATAAAACATTGATTCATTCATCATCATAATATATTCCACAATTACAGAGTGTAGAATATACTCATTTAATTTTCATATTAAAATCTATATGTTCATTAATTATAACACCATTGATATGAAATGTGTATGGTTTTTACTACACAATTTGTTTGACATGGATATGCACGATGAAAATTCATATGCATAATGACATCACATAATGGTTAATAAACATTTTTTATGTGATATAACATGTTCTCTAATAACATTTACATGAATTTTACATAAACATGCATATGAATAGGAATTTCCACACATATATATATTATGAAGCATATAAAAAGTGATAATAAATAAACAAGAAAAAATGTAAAGGGAAATGGTTCTTAAAAATATAGGAATGGTTACAAGTGTAAATTAGAGGAATTAATGAACGATAAGAGGGTATATCATCATATGGAAATAATATGTTAAGTAAGGTAGAGATTAGAAATCAAACCCCATTATTATTAATTTTAAGTAAAAGGAAATAAAAATATAATGAAACCCTGATAATGATGAGAAAGGAAGGAACCCGAACAATATTGTGTGGCTCCAAAAGCTTGAAAAAATGGATTAATTAGATCTTGGGGAACCTTTTAAGGATTTTAGAAATGTTATGGTTGAGTAATTACATGATAAATGCATTTTTAGTGATGCTAAATGGACCATGGGTAGGTTTATGTTGGAAATGAATGGGGAATTATTTTTATTATTTCATTTACATTGGTGGTGGACTCTATATAAAATGATATTCCAAACCAAAAACCATCCCATTTATTTTTCCAATGTGGGGAGGTTTTCATTACTATATTTGGAATGTTTTAAAACAAAATAAGAAATTAATTTTACTTATGAGGAGGAAAATCACCCTGTTAAAGAAATGAATTTATAATCATTAAATATTTTATATATTTTTGAGGATTGATAAATCCTTTATATAATAACTAAAATAAAAATAAAAGAACATTAAATTAAAAATAAAAGTTATATTTTTCATATTATACAATATATATTATTTATTACATCATTTTTTCGGTCAATATGATGTCATAATACACATTGTATATTTATATGGTAATTAATATTCACTTGAAAAGATTATACATGTTTTATTTTATGGTAAAATTGAAATGGAAAGTTCATATATATAATATACTTTCCAAAACTGCTAAATTGGTCAGTCCTTCAGAACATGATTCCTTGTAATCATGAAAACGTATTAAAATAATGAACCATATTTGGGTAACTATGGTTGGGGAATTACAGATTCCCCTATGTAACCACAGTTATCACCTTTTCAAGGATATCCAAAACTCATTCTTTTTTTAAAAAAGTGACCCAATAGGATAACCTCTCCATCCATAAATAAAATTTAATAATATTAGCACATAGGTTGGTGATCTATCATTGTATTCAAAACTATCACATGATGATTGTCATAGTCAATTAGAGTATGATAAATCATCATTATATCATCGATGAATACCAGGAAAAATGAATCGAGATAGGTATTGAAAATAATATTCAACATATATTGAAAGAATATGGGTTTTTTTGTAAGACCAAATGGAATCATGGGATAATCATATAAATAAAACAGACTATTGAATGTTATACATGGAATGTATGAAGGTCATACTTGAACCTAATTATATAATGATATCATGTTAATATTCAAAAATACCCTTGAACTAATGAGAGTGTCAAAACGGTCATCTATGTAAGATCAGGGATTTTAGGTTTTTAATGTTATCAATTCTACATTTGGTATTCCATGTAAATCCTATGGGTTTTATATGCCTTCTTGGAAGAGGGGATTAGTAAAAACAAGGGAGATGTACCTGGCCTAATGAATACCTTGGACTCGAATTCCTCTAGATTTATCTTGAGATCAAGAAATTCAGTTTTACATATCAATTAAGGAGGAAACGATACTGGTTTAGCTCTTGAAACTATATTGATAGTAAACTCTATATATATATATTTCTGGATGTAGTCATACAAATTTATCTAGGAATACAATTCCAAATATATCAACTATAGGATGCAATACAATATGATACATTCCATGATAATTTATTTAAATACCATCATTATGTTAGCTCACACCCCCTTTCCCATGATTATCAAGTACAAATCTATTATCCGTGACTTCTTTCTAACCCTGTTGAATATAAACTTCATCCTCTAGTGATGTAAATGGCACACTCTAGTGATAAAAAATAAACAAGGAATGATAATTAATGGACCAATAAATCATAGAAATGATGTGTAAGACTTCCATATTTGGGATGAAGTGGTTTCATATAAAATGATGGTTTCCCACCACATGTGGAATGTTGTTTCATTGGTGTACACCCTGTGATCATATACTGAATGGTTTATCAGTCTTCATAATGCCACAAGACTATTCTTCATGAATACCCTGACACTCAACAATAGAATCATATATGAAATAATTTTATTAACCTGTATCAAATAATGAATAAATTATAGTAGATTATACTATTACAGTACCTCAAATAGTATATGGTCGAGTGTCTGGGTAATCTTGTATAGTCTATAGTGAATAGAAATGGAATTATCCATTACTATGTGCAACAATCGAATACAAAGAGTATTTCTACTCTGTTGGTGTAGTATATTTGATGATTGGGTGATATGAAAATTACCTCATCCTCTTCCTATAGAATTAGTAGTACTCTAACTACCTGTTTAAAGAGGCGCTACTGTATTTTTTCATAATGGTGGAGCTATCAGGGATCTGATCGCACTCTGATCAGTTGGGAAGGTCCTATTGAATTGTTATATATTTACCAATATTATATAGCCTCGACACCTAGTGGGATCCCTAAGTCATTGAGGCTTCTTATTCCTAGGTCACTAACAATAGTGACATACTACTTATCTATCTATTGAAGGCATATTCCAATCTTCTCTAATGTGCATTGTCTCAAAGTTTCTCTTTTAACCACTGGTAGAACCACTACCATATCTAGGTTTTGAACCACCCCACTCATATAATATTTTACCATTAGTTTTTAAATAATTTTTGGGGACTTGTTACCGATATATGATATTGTATTCAATGGGAAAACATTTAGCCATGAAATAATAGAATGCCTCAAACCATCCTCAAATCATCTCACTTTTGCTGGCTCAATAGTAGTATAGATAGGACCAAATCACATAATCTCTATAAAATTATACAAATAGTCTATGAATTTATTTTTTCCTAAGTATAGGCTCATGAAATTGATTGAATTATTTTCCATAAAGGTCTTTGGATGGAAAAAGTCAAATAAAATTTAGTTGAAATCTCTCTAAGTCATTTTCCAATACCGACCCACCTTGTTATGAATATCCCATTCATGTTTGAGGAATCCTTGTAGCATATATATAGCGTGTGTCACATTCCTCTAAAGAGGATTAATTGGATGGTTGAATATATATATATATATATAGTATTCTAGATCAATAATTGTACATCTTACTCTCCACCATTCCGTAAAATCGTGTGTTGATGCTACAGCCTAAACTCCCATGTCAAGTCCCCCGTTGAAGGGGTAGTGCAAATAGATCCCACTATCTTCTGCATAAATCAATATATATCTCTAAAAAATTGATCATCAACACCTACTATGGTAATATGAAGAGGTTATATATGAGGCATTACATGAGGTATAAATGGTATATCAGGACCCATAACCTCTGAAGCATGATTTCACTGCCCTATTGGCATACGATAAGATGACATCATGATGGTATTTCGTAATAACCTTCCAACACATGTATCATATAATATTTGAAAATGGAATAATCGATATATATAGAATGAGAACAGGTAATAATTCCTTGTACCTAATTATCACGCCCCATCAGTCTGCTAAAATAGTCAGGTCTAGGTGATTGGATCATCTATATAGAACAATAGTGATAGTAGCTACTAAACACTAATATGGTGGTGACTGGTCAAGCTAAATATTATTGAAATTAAATTTCAATAATTAATAATATTTATGTTATCATTATGATTAAATGGTTGATGAAAATGGTTCACCGTATCTAATCCATAAGGGCCCGTACACCTTATAACTAATATTTGGTGTCCACTTTATCAATACCATACATGTTCCAACCCATGCGACTAGTGTTCTATGAATCAATGTGACATAACAAACAACTTATGATGTATATTTTATCCTATGATGGAAAACACATTTAGGTTAAAACATTCACTCAATTTATCAATTATGTTGTCTCAATTATCTTTCAGAATCATTATCGACTGATAGTCATATTTATAAAAGTCAAATAACTCATGGAAATCACAGGGGATCCAAACACCAATATATTCTTATAAGGTATTGCATATGCATAGAATGTGATTTTCTTAAAAGGTGTAAATGATGATTCATGATCAATGATTTCCTTCCCTCATTACATCAAGCTAAGTGTAAAAGATAAAACACAATTATATTGATATTATTATTACTATTAAATTTAATCACCAAATGGTGGAATTTAATTAATATTATTAAGAAAAAAAATAAGAAAACATAATATTCTTTTTGAGTAAAATTGTACATATCTATTAATATGTGTTAGCTACCCCCATGAAATGATTTTTACCAAATCCCAATTCCTTACACATATTTTTTCCATTGACTCAATATAGTATATAATGAAACTAAATACATTGATACCAATTGGTGATGACCTAGGCCCGAGGTCCACTCAGCAGTTCCCAGAGCCCAATGGGCCACAAGACCATAATATCATTTCCCTAAACACTAGTGGAATCAGACTAGTTGTAAGGGTCTTTGGTGCATTTGTGAGGAGACAATTAACTCATTACTACAATATTATATTACTACCATCAATATATAACTATAGGAAGAAATAGAATATTTGGAAAAATTAAATAATATATAAACAAAAAATTAATTATAATCAATTGACAATGTGATACTAAATCAAATACAACAGACGATAAGATGATATGTTTAAAAATTGAAAAACTTTGATACAAGTAGCAAAAAACACATGTTGGTCATGTCAACCAAAGGTTCCAAAAGGCCAAATGAATATCCATGAATCAAGATCTCATTCATGGTATTATGCTACCAATCATAATTCATATCTCATTCAAGATGTCACACATCAGTCAGAGAATAATTCCCCTTATATCCACTTGTAAGCAAGTATACTTTTTTTGTGATATAGGTCGCCCAAATAATGTTAAATATAAATCCATGTAATCTCCACCGTAAATTTTTATAAATATTAAATATGTTTATATAACATGGTTGTGTCAAAATATAATAATTTAAAGAAATAATTATAATTTGTAATTGGTTGACTCTAGTTTTACTATGAAACTGGGCTGGCATTGCCTTCTTCGACCCATGTCAGAATAACTCAAAACTAGTAAAATGGGATTAATTATCAGTATCACAAATATATGGGAATCCAAGAGCACTTTCACAATTATTAAGGGAAATTTATTCCCATTATCCCACATTTAAGGGATTTTACACCCAGTATCAATGTAATAAATCGTATTTCAGTCCCAGTATCACATTTATAAGGGATGGAATGCCTAGTATATGTGTTAGGAATGCCATTCCTATATGGTATCACAAGGGATATCAATACCATATAGTATCACAACGTACATAACACCAATATAGTATCACAATTACATCACATTTTTCATGCCTGTTTTATATCACAATTACATAAGCGTCACCACGCCTGTATCAATTTAACATGTTTATGGGTTGTTATTCCCATTTAGTTTAAAGGAGGGATTCCTTGACAATTTATATAATTTGTTCATAAGGGTTAATAAGAACATTTATATAAAATATGAATAAGGGTCACCATTAAAATTATTAATATTCATCAAGGGTCATTATCAACACTTTTCATTACTAATATTATCCTTCGGGATTAAAATGAACTAAGGAAATTTTTCAAATTTCATATACATTTAATATTGAAAGAGGTGTTATCATTTTCTATTTTATAGGGTGATGTAGAATAACCAATCACCTATATTAAATTTTATTAATTAATAGTAACCATCAAAATAACTATAAATGTTATTAATCTTCTTTCATTTGAAATGAAAATGATATTAACATGTATAATAAAATACAAACACGTTATTTGGTGTTTGACGTGTAAAGTCCTGGAAAAACAATTAGGCCCAAGGTGGGTTCAACCAAATTTATGGATCAACCCAAATTTGTAGTCCATTATATGATTTGGGTTCTAATATGTCAACCAACTCATGGTTGATAAAATTTAACGAAACGTACGGTGAAACTGGCATGTAGAAAAAACACAAGTATTATAGAACATAAATACTTGATAGATATAATATAAACCACTAACCTCATTATCGTACAACACTCTTCATACACTATAAGCCCCTATTTCAGTATGATATTGAATAATTATGAATGAAAATTGAATTTTTGGATAATAGGTCACTTGACTCTATAACTCGTTAAATCTTTCTAGACAATGAACAAGAGAGAACGTCACAAGAGGAATTAATATCTTTTTAGTAGGTATCCAATGAGAATTAGAAATGGTGAATTAGACACTATACCCAATAATTAACATGAATTATAGAATTATAGAGGTGGAATCTCAAATAGGATAGAAACCCATTAACCTATATAGATGAAAGAAAAATTTTAGAATATGTTTAATTATATAACTAATTATGGATTATTTGGTCATTCTAACAAAAATTTATATGGTCTACATGGTTCTGCAGAATGTTTGTCCAATCTATACAGTAAATGTGTTCCCTTAATTACATCAATGGCATATCACATGGTTTATGAACATAGTTTGTCTCACCATGAAATCTAACTCTACAAAAAAATATATTTTTTGCTCGCACATGCATGTGTCCCCTAATGAATAGTTTCTTAAACTGTGAACCTCTAGACAGAGGTCTGGATTATCCCACACTGTTCCACTGAACCATGTGACATGGGAATAAGGTTTCTTCAAACCATGTATCAGAAATGAATAACTCATATTGTTGGGTTATTGGATCCGAACATGCCCTGAACACACCCCTAAACAGGCATGAAACTATTGTAAATCTGTAATATGTTCAATAGAATTATTTGGATGTAAATTAAAAGGATATTTACCTAAAATAAATATTTTTTATTACAATGAATATGTGGTATTTTAATTAAATATTGATAATAATGTAATTAATATCAAATATATAAACATAAAATACATTATTATATCCATCTCTAATAGGTGGTGACGGAAAATGAGGGACATCATTTTCTGAAGTGGTAGACTGTCATACAAATGAATTATAATTTTTTATCTCATTTAAAGAAAGAATATAAATACATTGTTTATTCCAATAAATATTAAAATATCATTATATAGTAGATAATTTTGTTGTTATTATATCATACTTGTAATCTTACAATGGAATTGGAAGAGTAAATAATACAAAAATCCATGTTTAATAATTTTACCTATTCTTCAGAGATCCTCTCTTGTTGTACACCAAAATCCTTTTTATGAGATCTTCTTAACGAAAATAAGACCTCTATGATGAGGTTAGGGAAGTATTGAAAAAATTTTATAATGGATATTCTAAACTAATTTACATTGGAATGTGTGAATATGAGAGGATATGAGAGGACCATAATAAGTGTGGTGACTTACACACATTTAATTATGGAAAAGAAAAATGAGTATCCACATTTTCGAAATGGAAACAGTGTAAAAAATGGGCCTTTATGAAATATTATATGTGATAAGGTATATATATGTAACATCCTTGGTAAATAAAGAATATTAAATTTTTATATTTAATAATATTTTTTAATAAAATGTTAATATTACTTTAATGGGGATGTTATGTTCGAGGGCGTACCCAATACGCAACAACATGTTTCGTTGAAATCTTTCATCACACACTAATAATATAATAATATTATTTTAAATGGTAGTTAACGCCTAGCTGTTGTAATGGATGAAATGAATAAAACTAACTAAAAAATATTATACATCTTCGTTAAATATTCTTACATTTATCAAATATATTTTAGAGTCTTAAAATGAAAATGAATCCAATTTTAAGCATAAATATTCTAATATTCTTTAAAATGTCGATTAATAGACATTTGATGGAGAACATTTTTTAAATCTACTTATTGTCATTTTTTTATGTTATATTTGACAAAATAATATCCTTCTTTATAATCAATACATTAAATTTTACTTTGTGTATTTTTTTTGGTATTTTTCCGATAAAGTTAATTTTATAATAAATTGGGAAAAATGTTTATCTTAATTAAAAACCTCATTTTAGTCTAATTTATTTATATTGTAATATTAAATATTTAATTGGTATTAAAGTCTAATTAGAATAAATTTATACCATTTAATCCACTGTTGTTCATTGGAATTAGTTTCACATTGAAATTTGACATAAACAAGTGTCAATTATTTGATAGATATTGTTTCTTAAAAACACACTATTTGTTTTGACGACGAGAATTATTTATAAAATTAATTAATGAAAATTCTATGTTTTTAATTTGGTAAAATGGAAATATTTTTTGAATTCGGAATATCAAATATTTCCTTGGATTAATATTTGGTATCATTTTGAAAAACATCAATTTTTGATGAATAGTGAAACCACTAAGTGGCGGTTAAAAAACGGATTTTTCGTTTAAATGAAATTTTACCGCTTCTGTGATTTGAATTTCCAAAATCTAACATACATGGTTGTCATTATTATGTAAAATTTGTTTCAATGGAATGAAAATAATTTTTGGTGAGTGGTATCTTTTGAGTTTAATTAACCGTGATTATAGTTAATTAGGGTAATTTAGGGTAAAAATAATGTTATAATAATATGAAATTACCTTGACATGTGTCCTAGCCATATTGGATGATTTATGGGCGAACAAGAAAATACATGGGTGATTTTTTGGGACCCAATAAAGCAACATGGGAAAGATAATGATATTAATACCTTTTATTTAAGGTAAAAATAAAAATGTCAAAAACATGTATTATTTTACTAAAAAAACATTTCAAGGGGTTATACAAGTTATATTTTCAACAATAAATATTACATAGTAATATAAAAATATTTCCTAAATCATGGTAATATTTTTATTATTTTTAGACATCAAATAAATTAAATTATTTATTACACAATGATGATGTAGTTTTTACATCATTAATGAATAATTTAAATAAATACGAAGATAATGTTTAAACAAATGTCCAATACTAGTCCAATACTTATTGGATGATTTTATTTCAAACATGGGACACATTATCTTATAATATAATGATTATGGGTCCTTTAGAAACCTAAAATCATTAAATAATAAAATAATATTTTCAAGATTTCCAAAAGAGCCCCTCCTCTCCCTTATAAAAAGAACCCACTTCCTACCCATTTCTCACACTCCTCAAGCCCTTTGTCTCGTCCAACCTCTACTCAAATAAGCTCCCAATATCCCTCCTTTCATCCTAGAATCCTTAACTAGGGCATAAATCTACTAAAGAAACCCATTTGGTTGAAACCCATAGTAGTTACCCGATATAAAGGAATATAAAAAAACATAAATGACATGTCAGACAAGAGGTAAGGGATCCTACCTCTCTCTTTCTTTTTATGTACTCCTTTTTATGTCACTTATATTAATATCATCATTATTATATTTTTTAATGTTCTTTTATATTTCAATTACTATAATTTTTATGTTCATTTTATGAGAGACCCTACTTGATCTCATCAATCCATTTTTTATATGTTTTTAGTGGAGCCAGTAGGCTGCTGAAATTTCATAAGGGATTTCTAATCTCACATTTAATTCCCTGAGATTTCCATTGGATGAAACTTATTTATTTCATGTAGTGTATTGTTTACTACCATTTTATATATATTATCATGATTCTATTTATATTCATGGTATTATGTTATTCATTTGGTGTTTTTAATCTTTTGGTCATACGACTCGATTGATTACAACGAGTTAAGGGGTTTTTATCTGACTTTTTATTCAAGTGAGATTCATGCTACATTTTCCTCTATTTAATTTTGTGTGGTGTAATTAATACCCATGATTGAATTATTTATGTAATATAATTAAATTTATGGTTATTTTATCTTCATTTTTTAATCCTTCTTTTACGGGGTGTACGTTTCTAATGTTACCCAAATCGATAAGGGAACTATTCACTCTCTTATTTTTAAAAGACTTATTTTTATTATGAAATTTTACTTTACATATTCTTATGTGTGGGATATGATCTTAGATATCATTATTGCTATAAATATTATGTATAAGTGAGGAGATATCATATTTATCTCTCATTAACTCATTTTCTGAATTTTAAAGTGACGTCGTTAGGCTTTCAAATTTCTGTAAGGGAACTTCTTAACCAAATTTCAATTATTTGGGTTAAACATCTTCTTCTTGATTATGTTGTGGTATGAATATATGTGGATTACCTATGATTGTTTTACACTTAATATCCACTTATATTAGGTGTATTTATTATTGTCACACATATTTATATCTATGATTTACCCTTAATCTAATGATATTGTCTTTGTATGGGACTTCATCTCAATCTCCATTCATTGAAGCATCTTTTTATTTATACATGACATTATTTTATATGTTGTATAAAACCTTTTTGAATTTTAATTTCATTAAAAATGAATATTTTACATGGAGCATTTTACTAAATGACAAAAGGAATGTTTTTGTCTTACGTATGCGAGGACAACGACTTCCTATGGTCGTGACCATTATTTGAGTTTCATCTTCCTCTTCAAGCCATAAATTTTGTAAATAAAAAATAAATACCATGTTTTAATTTTTTTTTATTTTGGTATTGATAATGGTTCTGATAATTTTTTTTCTTATATCAATGTGTTGTATTGATATCTTGTGATTGAAATGTGAAAATTTTATGTTTCATTTATGCTTGTTTCATGTGACACGATTATGTTATGGTTCTTGAGAATTTATTATGATGTCGGGTGGTTCTGTGATAAACAAAGTACCAGTGACCCTATGTTATCTCTCCAATACATTGGGTATCGTGAAGGAGTTAAACACTAAGGTTTCTCTGAATAGATTTATGGAATATACTGTGATGGGTATTCCGAATGTAAGCATGTGGTTTTCTCCCAACGTAAGATTGTTATGAATGCCTCACATAATCATTATGTCTTTTCATTTCTATGAGTTATTCATAAATATTATTATTTCATGAGGTATGTTAATGTTCTTAGGTTTTATGAGTAATGCATAATTTCATTTATTCTTATGTATACATGGACAATTGTTTCCATTCCATATTTTTATTTCCCTTACTGATCTTTTTATGCTCACCCCACATTTTTAAAATTTTTTCCATAGGACATTAAGATCAATAGGTTCAAGGACGGGATCATGGAATGAAATTATATCTAAAACATAGAACAAGACATGTTTCTTTTTAAATTTTTTTTTTGAAAAAAATGGAAACTGAGTAGAAGTGTCTACTTTGTAGTCTTTTGAGATGTAATAGTTATGTCCTAATTCTATAAAACTCTAATCCTAAAAAGATAATCAATGTGATGTATTAATTTAATCCCATATTATGCAATTTTTTAAGGCTAGGGCCTTATAGTTGGTATCAAAGGTCAGTTTAGATAACTTTGGAAGTTAGGATATTCATTAAGCATAAGCGAGATGTTTTGTATAACCACAATGGTTAGTATATTAGATGGATTCATTGTAGTTTTTGAAAGTTGAAATGAGAATGAGATAACATGGATAGGTATATCTTACTGTTCATCTTCATCATTAGTACATGATGATTTTCTTGATATACTCTCACTAACAATTTTTTTTAGTAAATGGATGGATCTAGTAGGACCCAATGTGACAATGCGTTTGAAGGAATCTATGGTGGTTCTCTAATTAAGAGAGTGGATGAAATGGGAGATTCAATGAGAAATCATATAGTTATTCTAAATGAAATATCAATAGTCATGATTAACCCATTGACCCTTGGTGTGTTCTCTAAATGAATCATGAATGAGAGAACAAACTCGATGTGAAAGTTGTGGTAATAGTCATATAGGTTACTATTAGGGTTTATATGATCCTTACTTTTGAGGTAATTATGGGTTAATATATGATCTATTGGAAAATGAAATGCATGAAATAAAAATGAGGGTAAAATATGTTATGGTTATTTTTGATGGATTTATCTCTTTTTGGAATGTTATAAAATTATATAGTTTTTGAAAAATGACAACACGCAGACCGTGTGACAAATCATCGCTTCGGATGAAGCCGTGGGAATCAAACCCACAACCAAAGTGCAACTGGTGTTTTCCTCCTACTATTGTACTACGCGAAGTACCTAGTTAGTTTGACTAATTATTTTTAGTTAAATGAATTTATTAATCATGAATAAGCTGATTATGGGTTATCTAGGGAAATGATTAACCAATCAGGGAGGATATGTGATTTCGATAATAATTTTTCAATATGAGAGAAACTAATGTTATTTGGAGATAAATGTTAAGATTTACAATGGAATACTATGTGATTAAATCCTCCATAGATTTTTTTCAGTCTTAGTTAGGATTACATCGAAGAATTTTATGGATATCTGTTTATTGAATGGTTTTTTTTTGAACATTCGGTATTGTTTGAAATTTTTTGGAGATTAAGAGTAGTTTTTTTTGTAAAAGATTATCCTTTTTGGGGATTATATAATATTGTACTAACCATTTTTGTTTTTGGTTAATTTCTTATGAAATGGGAAATATATAGTTCTCTTTTATGGATTTGGTGATTCTCTAGATGTCGATTATTGTGCTCTTAATGTGAACAAGTCATCCTAAATACTCATCTTTGGGAGAAAATATGTGTTTGTGTTAGAAATATAGTAAGAGATAAATGTCTACATGACAGGTACGTAGGTTTACTTATGTATTAGTTATGATCATATATAAATTCATTATTGAAAAGTAAATTAAATCAAAAACGTTGTCTGTTAACTTTTCCTACTAGGGAATCAAATATCGATTTACCCGTCACAATTTTTTTATTTTCTGGAAATTAACTTTCTCTTAAATCATGTTTTCTATCACTCTCCATCAGACCATGATGGTTTGATTTCTCCACCATATCCTTGTTTTCATTGAATCCAAGTGTGGGTTATCTCGGGTGACGTTTTTTTTACTTTTCATTCTTTCTTTTAAAGTTATAGTTTAATTTACTCGTTTTTCGATATGGGGCATTCAATGAAGTTTCCATGCCAAATATTAAAATTGCGAGGACTCAATTCCCAAATGGGGGGAAGGATATAACAAAACATTTAAATAAAGAATATGAAATTTTCATATTTATTAATATTTATGAATAAAATGATAATATTACATTATAGGGGATGTTATGTCTGATGGCGTACCCAATATGCAACAAAAAGTTTCTTTGAAATCTTAGTTCGCACACTAATAATATTAAAATATTATTTTAAATGGCAGTTAAAGACTTGATGTTGTAATGGAGGGAATGAATAGAACTTACAAAAAAATTAATATATATGTTTGTTAAATATCTATACATTTATCCAATAAATGTTATATGCTTAAAATTAAAATGAAACCAATTTTAAGTATAAATATTCTAATAATCTTTAAATAGTCGATTAATTGCCTTTTGAGGGAGAATTTTTTTAAATCTACTCATTGTAATTTTTTTATGTTATATTTGACAAAATAAAATCTTTCTTTAGAATCAGGAAATCAAAATTTACTTTGTTTATGTTTTTGGTATTTTTCTGATAAAGTTCATTTTTTAATGAATTGTGAAAAATGATGTATTTTAATTCAAAACATCCTTTTAGTATAACTTATTTTTATGGTCAGATTGTCATTTTAATTGGTATTAAGTTATAATTAGAATATATTTTTACCAGTTAATCCACTGTTTTCATTGGAATTAATTTCAGTATTAAATTAAAGATAAACAAGTGTCAATCTTTTGATAGATATTGTTTCTTAAAAACACGATATTTGTTTGGACAGTGGTAAATAATTATAAAAATAATTAATGAATATTCTATGATTTGAATTTGAAAAAATGGAGATAATTTTTGAATTTGTAATATCAAATATATCATAGGATGAAATTTTGGTATTTTTCTGAAAAACATCAATTTTTGATGAATAGTGAAACAACTAAGTGGCAGTTCAAAAACAAATTTTTCATTTAAATGATATTTTACCGCTTATGTGATTTTAATATCAAAAATTTGACAGACCTGGATCCCTTTAGTAAGTAAAATTTGGTTTAATGGGATGAAAATAATTTTTTGGTGAATATTAACTTTTGACATTTATTTACCGAGATTAGAGGTAATTAGGGTAATTTAAGGTAAAAAATGGTATAATAATATGAAATTTCCTTGACACATGTCCTACCCTTATTTAATGAGTCTTGAAAAACCAATAAAATACATGGTTCAATTATTTCGACCCCATGGAGGCACTTGCATATGATAATGACATTAATACCTTTTATTTAAAGTAAAAAAAATGTCACAAATTTATATTGTTTTAATAAATCAATTTTTACAAGGGGCTATACAGTTTATCATTTGGACTATAAATATTTATTAGAAATATAAAAATATTTCCTACATAATGGTTGTTTTTTTTTATTTTTAGACATCATATAAATCAAATCATTTATGACACAATGATGATGCAGTGTTTACGTCATTAATGAATAAAATAAATAAATAATAAGATAATGATTAAAACAATATCCAACACTTGTCCAATTCTTATTGGATGATTTTATTTAGAACATGGCACAACTTATCTTCTAATTTAATGATTATTGAACCTTTAGAAACCTAAAATAAATATATTATAAAATAATAGTTTCCAGATTTCTAATAGAGCCCCTCATCTCCCTTATAAAAAGACCCCACTTTCTACACATTTCTCACACTCCTCAATCCCTTTGGCTCGTCCATCCTCTACTCAAATAAGATCCCAATATCCCTCCCATTATCCTAGAAGCATTTCCAATTGCAGAAATCTCTTCATGAAATCCATTTGGTTAAACTAATAAGAGTTACCTGATTTAAAGGAATATAATGAAACGAACAAGACATGTCAGATTTGAGGTAATGGATCCTACATCTCTCTTTCTTTTTAAGTACACTTTTATATGTCATTTATTTTAATATCCCATTTCATATATTGGGGGATGATCTTTTATATTTTTCTTAATGTACTTTTATGTTCATGTGATGAGAGACCATACTTAATCTCATCAATCCATTTTTTTTGAAGTTTTAAGTGGCGTTGTTAGGCTATCGAACTCCCGTAAGGGATTTCTTATCTCACTTTTAATTTTGTGAGATTTCCATTGTTCTCCATTTAATTATTTCATGTGGTGTATTTTTTACTACCATTTCATATATATTATCTTTAATCTATTTATATTCAGGTTATTATGTGAATCATTTGGTGTTTTTTATCTTTTGGTGATACGAATCGATTGATTAGAATGAGTTAATGGGTTTTTATCTCACTTTTTATTCCTGTGAGATTCATGATACAATTGAAACTATTTAATTTCGTGTGGTGTATGTACTACCCATTATTTTATTCTTTGTGTAATATAATTTAATTTATGGGTATTTACATCTTTATTTTATGTTCATTCATTCATGGGGTGTACGTTTCAAATGTTTCCCAAATCGGTAAGTGAACTTTTCACCCTCCACTTTTTAAATACTTCATTTTGTTGAGCCATTTAATTTACATCTTCTTATGTAGATATATGTTATTATAAACCCTTATTACTGTAAAATTTCTATCCATGTTAAGAGATATCTTTCTTGTCTCTCACAATCAAATTTCTGAATTTTAAAGTGACGTTGTTAGGCTGTAAAATTTCTGAAAGGGAACTTCTTAACCCTATATCAATTATTTGGGTTAAACCTCTACTTCATGGTTTGGCCGTGATATGAATATTTGTGGATGTAATCTAATTTTTTTACACTTAATATCCACTTATATAGGGTTTATTTATTTTTGTCAAACATAATTATGCCATTGATTTATCCTTAATCTAAGGATACTATCTTTGTACGAGACTTCGTTTCAATCTCCTTTCATTGTGGCTTCATTTGATTTCTACACGACATTATTTTATACTGTGTATAAAACCCTTATGAATTTTAATATAATTCAAATGGAATATTTTACATGAACAGTTTTGAAAAATGTAAAAAGGAATGTTTTTGTCTTATGTATGCGGCGACAAAGACATCTCCGCCGCCATGAAAAATATTTGAGTTTCAGCTTCCTCTATAAGCCATAAATTTTTTAAAAGTAAAATAAATACCATGTTTTAATTTTATTTTATTTTTGTATTGAAAATGATTCTCATAATGTTTTGATTATATCAATTTTTGGTATTGATATATTGTGATTGAAATGTGGAATTGTGATGTTTCTTTTATTCATGTTTTATGAGATATGATAATGTTATGGTTCTTGGGAATTGTTTATGATGTCGGGTGGTTCCGTGATATACTAAGGGAGGGTGAGATTGAGATAGCTCTCCAATGTATTGGGTAACGTGAAGGAGTTAAACAAAAAAGTTTCTCAGAAGAGATTTAGGGAATACACTATGATTGGAATTCCAAACGTAACCATGAGGGTTTCTCCCTACGTAAGAATGTTATGAATGACTCAAGTTACCTTTATGTCTTCTTATTTCTATGAGTTATTTATAAATCATATGATTTCATGTGGTATGTTAAAGTGATTATTTTTTATGTGTAAAGTATTGTAGAGATCCGAAGCATAACGTACATGGACATTACATTACTTTTGCGGAATACTTAGTACATAACAAAAACACACTCACAAGGGCTGTAATAGTTTAGTGCCTTTGGAAACTTAGAATATAATCTTATAATCATCGTGAATGATCTTAAAAATCTCCCATAAAGATCTCCATTTCATTTACCTAAAAACTTTCTTTATATCCTAGGGAAAAGAAAACATAAAAGGGTGAGATCAAATGATCAGTAAGGTTAAACAAAAGAAATATCAATCACATCATATTCATAAGAACATTACATTTTGGAAATCTTAACCTGCAAAAGATATCATAATATCATAACATGGGATAAATCATAGTAGTGAAATGTAATCCCAATTATCATAACATAAAACAAAAACTTTGTGCATACACACATAATCATAGAGAATAATTTCTTATTAGTCAAGACTCATTGCCAAGACTATCTTAGTGGACAAAGTCCATTTCTGAACGGAGTTCACACCTCGTTCCAGTCCAATTTCACTGAACCAGTTTAACCTTCCGTTCAAGCCATGTCTATCTAATGAGATATAAAATCTTTACCCAATGCATTGGAGGGATATATAGGTCCCACTCATCTCATAATGATACCATTCTTATGTAAGCCACAAAATCATAAACCATACATCATAGAATTACCAATGTAATAAAAAATGGAAATATTAAACAACCTGACATCATAAAACAATTCATATAAGATAAAAGAATTCATAAAAATATTTCCATCACAACATAATCAAACCCATGTAATAATAGGGATAGAAACAGAACCCTTTATTATCTTAGATGGAAAATAATTTTGATAAAACACTTGAACTCCATTCTTGAGGAAAATATCCTTTCTACTTCAAAAACACTTTTACTTTCTAATCATGTCATACAATTCAAAACTAAAAGAAGCTGATTAAAAATAAACTTGAAAACTTTTAAAGGAAGCTTCTTGGAAATAATGTTTTAAAAATCCATTCATGTCGTATAAGTTAAAAAAACATTCTTCTCGTACTTTTGTCGGAAAAGTCAAAAAGTACCTCGTACGAAAAACGACAACAGATTACATTCATATCATTTACTAAAAACTCACCGAAGGGTAAAATTGTATTTAAAAAATTTTCTGTGGATGGAAATAATATTACATATTGAGGAAGCATGGATGTGGATGATAAAATAAACCCTAGTAAATTTCAAAGTATAAACAATCTCAGATAAAAATGAGATTTTGATATTTCCCTTACCTTAGGTCCGATATGCATCGTAAGTGTCCGAACCTCCTGTATAAGGATTTAAATAAGGTCATTGACTTATTCCAGAATCATACTCATTGTTATTATATCATATATGGTTCACTTATGTCTTTATTTTACCCGTTCTTTTGTAAATTCCATGTAAAAGAGCGGTTTGGGTAAAATCGTTTCATTTGTCATCTGTGTTTTGAAATGTAATTATTCATATGATTACTTAGATCATGATTACTTAATTACAGAATATAAAACATGATTAATATATAATATATATTCATAATATAAATATATATAATAGATCAGTAAATGGAAAGAAATAAACCGGTCATGCAGACGGTAGGCCGTACGTACGCATGAATGCTGTTTTGGTTTCCTTATTAACTTGAATAGAATTAAGTAGATGACATAAATATATATACACATAAATCCAGTATCATTATTATTTCATATATTTCATGATTACTTATTTTATATACCTTATAATCATTCATTAATGGTTAACGTAGAGAATGAATCTCATCGCGTCGTGGAGACGGTAGTCCGTACGTACGCACGAGCGATGATATCATTCTATTGATCATGGAATTGTATTGGAGTGTATGTATACTATTTAAGAATCAATATCACTTTAAAATAATCATATATATTTATTATGTACACCATTATACCCATCCAAGTAAGGTGGTGGTGGAAAATAGATTACACCACGGCGTGGAGACGGTATTCCGTACGTACGCACACACGGTGATTTCGTTTTCCGTAGGATGGATAAATGGTGAAATAGGGTTGTTCCATACTTATAATAACATATCAGTATATGATTTATACTTATGTTATTACTTCATAATGAAACAACCAACGAAGAAGAAGTGGAAGATGAAATTAAGTAGAAATAATCGGTAACAGACATTACCTATTCTTTGAATCACCTCTTTGAGATATCCTTTTAGGGCACTAAAATTGGTCTTTGAGGAAGACCCAAACCTCTAGAATGTTTCTAGGGAAGTGTAGAAGTGAATTTTCCAGGGTTGTCCGATCTTTAAGGCTCAATGTGGTAGAGGGAGGAGGTTCCCTTTTATAAGGGAGGAGAGGGGCTCCTTTGGAAAAACTAAAAATATTATTTTATTATAAATCCAAATTCGGATTTAAATAGCTCGAAATTGATTTATTTTGAAGCTTAGGTTGGGATGGGTTGAAATAATCTCATCCAATAGAATTTGGACAAGTTTAGTTTTCTATTTTAACCTTATCATTTAGTTTTATCTTTATGTTAGATAATTTTACTTTTACCATGTCTTTTTGTGTTCTTACACTATAAGGTTAATAAACGTACCACAACAAGCCAAAAAAAACCCCAAGTTAATTAATATAATTATATGTAAACTTATCTAAGTCATTTTTCTGAACCTTAGATTTTTAGGAATAAAATAACAACTAATAATATAATATTTATTTTAAACACTATTTTATGTAAATTTTGACACTATTTAGTAATTGATTTTTTTGAAAATCATAACAGAATGATTAGTTCCAAAAAAGTTAATTAAATCAATAATAACATGTCATATTAACCTAAACAAGTAGTTTAATTCATAATAAGTCTCAAATTATTTTATTTTGGTATTTATAACATCAATTATGTCAATATTTCATTAATAAGATGATTACTGCAACATCTTTTATATTGAAAATATTTTTATCTTTCTAATGAATATTTATAGTTGAATTTATCTTATGTATATCCTTATATTAAAAATTATTTACTTATTAAACATTGATTTTAACTATTTTAACCCTTCTTTAAATAAATTAATAATAAATGTCCTAATCTAATCAATCTGGGCCTAAATGGTCTTATTTTATTTCTAAGGTTGTTTTTGGTCGAATTACACTTATCCAATAGAATCAGGGCATGTGTTAGGGTAATAATAATATCATTTTTACCCTTAATTACCCTTTTAACTTTTAACCGTGTTAAAAAAAGTAAAAAGTTACTATTCACCAAAAATTATTTTCTTCTCATTGAACCACATTTTACATACAAACATCAACCGTGTCTCTTGGATTTTTGAAATTCCACTCACAGAAGTGGTAAAATTATGTTTTAACAAAAATTCATTTTTTTAACTACCACTTAGTGGTTTCACTATTCAACAAAAAATGAATGATTCCAGAAAAATACCAAAAATTAGGCCTAAGCTATATTTGATATTATGAAATGAAAAATGATGTCTATTTTACCAAATTCAAAATATATCATTTGCATTACTTAATTTAACAATTAATTCCCGTCTTCAAAACAAATAGCGTGTTCTTAAGAGATAATAACTATCAAAAGATTCACACTTGTTTATGTCTGGTATAAATGTGATATTACATCAATTGAATAAAATTGTATTAAATTGTAAAAATATATTCTAAATATACTTTAAAAACACTCAAATTAAAAATTCATCACTATTAATTATTTCGATTAAAAAGGTTGTTTTTAATTAAAATTTAATAATTTTGACTATTCATCAGAAAATGAAAGTTATCCGAAAAGTACCAATATTTCACCCTACGATAATTTTGATATTCCAAATCCAAAAATGAAGTCCATTTTGAAAAATAAATATTACAATATTTCAAAAAGTGGTCATTACTATTCATAACAGCTAGTTTTAATAATATTTTAATAGCATATTGTTGTTTAGTGGAACTCGTTATTACGTACTACACACGCTATCGAGGGAGGTCGTGATTGCTTGTAATGAAAGGCATGTCAAGGATGCATGTTGTGCAAGCTCCTTTTGGTATAGCATAAAACACAAGAAATTAATGAAATTCAAAAGAATATTTTTCATAAAATCTCGGTGTGTTACATTCTACCCCCTTTAAAATGAATTTCGCCCTCGAAATTCATCAGGGTTATAAATGGTTCACTACTCGAATGTTTTTTTAATAGAAACCCACATCGTAAAAATTAATACCATAAACAATATTTAAAAAAAAAATGAAATGTAACGGTTACCCAAATAAACTAATCACTGGGTTTCCACAAAGGTGAAAATATAGATATGGAAGAGAACTCTAACCATCATGTTCAGATGGAGAGTGGTAGAGAACATGGCTATGGAAAATCCATCAATCAAAAAGCCATAAATTTGTGACTATAAAAGGTACCATCTGATTCATCAGATATAATAGCACTAGGAAAACATTTTTGGTTTTCATGATCATTTCCCAAAAGCTGATGAAATTGGAATTAGAATAAATACTTTCGTGATTTTGGTATAGTCTCACCGTTAGCCGTTTTTTGGTCAATTTCCACTTCATCTATTAAAGAAATGAAGATGAATTTGTCATTCGTGATGTGTTAGCAGATCATGTGATAGAATTAGGGGTCATTCCATCAGTCTCAAACAAAAGGTTAGAAAAGTTATCAAAAAATACGTAAGTCCAACTATAGTGAGATTAGTCATATATGGTTCCTAAAATGGACTTATACATCATATATCATACTGCATAATATAATAAAACTATTTTCTAGTAAACAAGGACTTACTGTAGGCCAGTGGTAGGCGATAAAGGCCAGTCGCACATCGGTTGTGGTTTCGATTCACAAAGCCTTGTCCGATGCGATGGGCTGTCGCCCATCCTGCAGGTTTTCCTTTTTCTAAAACTTCATTACTATAACATCCCATACATAATATCAAAAAAACTTCTATCCTTAAACAATACTAACTTATGTCTAACATAATCCATTCCAGTCATTAGGCGTATCTAAAATACTTCGGTCTAAGCTCATAGTATAATGAAAAAGATCGTGTGAAAGCCATCATTTATCCCCCATATATGATAAGATATATCGTGTTGGTCAAATTACAAACATGTGAATAACTTAATCATGTATTCTCATGAAGAATAAATACCCAATGAACCTTAGTGAAAACATGAATATAGTTAAAAGTTAACACTTTCCACAAACCAAAATCCTCAAAATTATTTATACCCAAACCATGATATCACATAGTCCTTATATCAATCATGAGCTCATGAATACAATAAAAAATCTCATTTTCTTCTTATCCCTTCATTATGAAATATCATCTTCTTACCAAAAATATCTCAATCACTTTCCATGGTTACCGGTTCCATAAAATTATTCAAAACCACAATAGACCAATACATAAAAATTCCAATATTCCACGATAAAATATACAACATTATTTTGGAATCCCATTACATAAACACTTAATCATTCCACCACATCATAGTCATATTCAACATTGCCAATAGTGATTGCATTTGACTTCCCTTTTTCCTTTTCCTTAAGTGGTTGCTCATGTCGATTATCACTAACCCTTGGATTAGGGAATTTATTAGAATAATGCCCCATTTCCTTGCACTTGAAGCATTGAAGTTTTGGTGGTGCGTTCTCTGAAGTCTTTTCATTATTCACATCATTCGCAACCCTTTTTTCATTACATCGATACTCACCTGCTCGATGACTTTCTTTTTCACACTTAAAACATTATCTAGTCCCTTTAAGTCAATATCCACCATGCTTCTTTCCACACTTTGAGCATAAGGAAACATTCATCTTCTTTTCACCATTATTCTGAGATTTCTCCTTGAACTCCATCTTTCATTTCTTGTCAAAACCATGAGATGGATATGTAACACCAACATCCATTTCTACCATGATAGAACAACACACAATTTCATCATAGCTACTGAAGTCTCTTATAGCTAATTCCCTTCGATGATTTGGTTTTACGCCACTGAAGAATCGATCAACATTACTTTCAGGTTGGATCATAAATCCAGATGCATACTTTGCAAGCCTTGTAAAATTCTCTTCGTATATACCAATAGATTCATCATCCATATGATTTAGTTCAAGAAACTCCTTCTCCATCTTTGTTCGAAGTATACAAGGGATGTACTTATTGAAAAATATGTTCTTGAACTCATCCCATTCCATGGACTCAATTTCATCCCTTGGCCTCGTATTCTTGATAAGATTCCACCATTGATCAGCTTCACCTTCCAAACGATATACTGCTATGATGACTTTATCAAGTTCAGAACATTGAAGAATTGAAAATATCTTTTCAGTGGTAACGATCCATTGTTCAACAACAAGTGGATCATAAGACCCACTGAAAAAAGGTGGACGTTGCCTCATGAAGGACTCAATAGAATATTTTTCCCTTCTCTGCTCAATTGGAAGTCCAGAATGATTCATAGCTTGTGTAAGTATAACAATAATATTTTTCACTCCATCTCCCATAACATTTGTTTGTTCAGGAGGAAAATCATTGCATTGTCCATTACATTGATCAACACGGTTACTTCGGGTTCCAAACAATCGTCAAAAACCCAAAAAGAATAGTGTGAAAAGAAAAAATCACGCTTGGGAAAAAACATAACAAATGGGGAGTACCTTAAATATCTATCATCTTAGGTTCCCGTAATTCTAGTAATATAACCTATACATATACATAACCTTAGGGACATCCCTATACATAACTTAGAAATATCTATAGGGATCTCACTAAAGTTCTCGCATCCTAGTTTCCAAAGGTTGACTAAACCTTTCCTCTGATACCAACTATACAAACCTAAAGCTTAACGTACATGGACATTACATTACTTTTGCGGAATACTTAGTACATAACAAAAACAGACACACAAGGACTGTAATAGTTTAGTTTCTTTGGAAACTCGTAATATAATCTTCTAATCGTGGTGAATGATCTTCATCATCTCCCATAAATATCTCCCTTTTTTACCTAAAACCTTTCTTTATATACTGGGGAAAATAAAACATAAAAGGGTGAGATCAAATGCTCAGTAAGGGTACACAAAATAAATATCAATCACATCAAATTCATAAGAACATAACATTTTTTAAATCATAACCTGCAAAATAGATCATAATATCTTAACATGGGATAAATCATAGTATTGAAATGTAATCCCAATAATCATAACTTAAAAAATGAAACTTTGTGGAATACACAAATAATCATATAGAATCATTTAGTATTAGTCAAGACTCATTGCCAAGACTATCTTAGTGGACACAGTCCATTTCGGAACCGAGTTCACTCCTCGTTTCAGTCCGGTTTCACTGAACCGGTTTAACCTGCCGTTCCAGCCATGTCTATCTCATGGGATATAAAATCTTTACCCAATGCATTGGAGGGAGATATAGGTCCCACCTTTCTCATAATGATACCATTCTAATGTGTGCCACAAAATCATAAACCATACATCATAGCATAACACATGTAATAAAAATGGGAATCTTAAACATCGGGACACCATAAAAGAATTCATATATGATAAAAGAATTCATAAAAATATTTCCATCATAACATAATCAAATCCATGTAATAATAGGGATAGAAACAGAACCCTTTATTATCTTGGATGCAAAATAATTTTGATAAAACACTTGAACTCCATTGTTGAGGAAAATATCCTTTCTACTTCAAAAACACTTTTCCTTTCTTAACATGTCCTACAATTCTAAAATAAAAGAAGTTGATTAAAAATAAACATGAAAACTTGTAAAGGAAGATTTTTGGAAATAATTTTTTAAAAATCCATTCATGCCGTATAAGTTAAAAAAACATTCTTCTCGTACTTTTGTCGGAAAAGTCAAAAAGTACCTCGTACGAAAAACGACAAAAGATACCTTTCATATATTGTACTAAAAACTCACCAAAGGGTAAAATTGTATTTAAAAAATTGTAGGTGGATGGAAATAATATTACATATTGAGGAAACATGGATGTGGATGATAAAACACCACCCAGTAAATTTCAATGTATAAACAATCTCGGATAAAAATGAGACTGTGATATTTCCCTTACCTTAGGTCCGATTTTCTTCGTAAGTGTCCAAACCTCCTGTATGATGATTTAAATAATGTCATTGACTTATTCCAGAATCATAATCATTGTTATGATATCATATATGGTTCACTTATGACTTTATTTTACCCGTTCTTTTGTAAATTCCATGTTAAAAAGCGTTTTGGGTAAAATCGTTTCATTTGTCGTCCGTGTTTTGACTTATAATTATTCATATGATTTATTAGGTCATGATTAATTAATTCCAGAATATAAAACATGATTAATATATAATATATATTCAGAATATACATATATATATTAGATCAGTAAATGGAAAGAAATACACCTTTCATGGACACAGTAGGCCGTACGTACGCATGAACGCTGTTTTCATTTCCTTATTGAGTTGAATAGAATTAAGTAGATGACATAAATATATATGCACATAAATAAAGTATCCTTATTATTTCATATATTTCATTATTACTTATTATATATACTTTATAATCATTCATGAATGGTTAACGTGGAAAATGAATCCTATCGCGTCGTGGAGACGGTAGCCCATACGTTCGCACGAGCGATGATATCATTCTCATGATCGTGGAATTGTATTGGAGTGTATGTATACTATTTCAGAATCAATATAAATTTACAATAATCATATATTGTTATTATGTACACTATTATACCATTCCAATTAAGGTGGTGGTGGAAAATAGATTACACCATGGCGTGGAGACGGTATTCCGTACGTACGCACGCGCGGTGATTTCGTTTTCTGTAGGATTGATAGATGGTGAAATAGGGTTGTTTCATACATATAATAACATATCAGTATATGAGTGATACTGATGTTATTACTTCATAATGAAGAAACCTAAGAAGAAGAAGTGGAAGAAGAAATAAAGTTGAAAGATTCGGTAACAGAAATTACCTCTTCTTTGAAGCATCTCTTTGAGATCTCCTTTTAGGGAACTAAAATTGGTCTTTGAGGAAGAAAATAACCTCAACGACGTTTATTTGGAAGTGGAGAAGAGAATTTGGCAGGGTTTGGCCGAGCATGAAGGATCAAAGTGGTAGTGGGAGGAGGTTCCCTTTTATAAAGGAGGAGAGGGGCTCCTTTGGAAAAACTTAAACTATTATTTTATTATAAAGCCAAATTCGGTTTTAAATAGCTCCAAAATTATTTCTTTCGAAGCTAAGGTAGGTATGGGTATGAATCCTCTCATCCAATATAATTTGGTCTTGTTTAGTTTACAATTTTAACCTTATCATTTAATTTGAACTTTTAGTTAGATAATTTTACTTTTACCGTGTCTTTTTGTGTTCTTGCACTATAAGGTTAATAAGCATACAATAACAAGCCAAACGAACCACAATTCATTTATTATTAATATATATAACCTTATCTAAGTCATTAGTCCGAACCTTATATTTTTAGGAATAAAATATCTATTAATAATATAATATTTTTTTTTAAAAACTATTTTATGTCAATTTTGACACTATTTAGTAATTTATTATTGTAAAACTCATAACAGAATGATTAGTTCAAAAAATGTTCACTAAATCAATAATAACATGTCATATTAGCCTAGAAAGTTAGTTGAATTCATAAAAATACTCATATTACATTTATTTTGGTATTTATATCATCAATTATGTCAACATTTCATTAATAAGATAATTACAGCATCATCTTTATGTCATAAATAAATTAAATTATTTAATGTCCAAAAATTACAAATAAAATACCATTATGTAGGAAATATTTTTTTCTTTTTACTGAATATTTATAGTAGAATTTATCTTTTTTATAACCTTATATTATAAATTATTTACTAATTAAACATTGATTTTAACTATTTTAACCCTTCTTTAAATAAATTAATAATAAATTTTCTAATCTAATCCAAGTGGTCCTAAAAGGTCCTATATTATTCCTAATATTGTTTTTTGTAGAATTTAACTTATCCAATAGAATTAGGACATGTGTTAGGGTAATAATAATATCATTTTTACCCTTAATTACCCTATTTACTTTTAACCGTGGTAAAAAAGTAAAAAATTACCATTCACCAAAATTTATTTTCATCTCATTGAACCACATTTTACTTATTGACATCAACCGTGTCTCTAGGATTTTTGAAATTCCACTCACAGAAGCAGTAAAATTATGTATTATGAAAAATTCAATTTTTTTAACTACAACTTAGTGGTTTCACTATTCGTCAAAAAATGAAAGTTTCCAGAAAAATACCAAAAATTAGGCCTAAGCTATATTTGATATTATGAACTGAAAAATGATGTCTATTTTACCCAATTAAAAATATATCAGTTTCATTACTTAATTTAAAAATTAATTCCCGTCGTCAAAACAAATAGCGTGTTTTTAAGAGATAATAACTATAAAAAAATTGACACTTGTTTATGTCTGGTTTAAAGGTGAAATTACATCCAATGACCAACATTGTATTAAATTTTAAAAATATATTCTAAATATACTTTAAAACCACTCAAATTAATAATTTATCACTATTAATTATTTCGATTAAAAATGATTTTTTTAATTAAAATTTAGTAATTGTCACTATTCATCAGAAAATGAAAGTTATCCGAAAAGTACCAAAATTTCACCCTATGCTAATTTTGATATTCCAAACCGAAAAATGAAGTCCATTTTGAAAATTAAAATTTACAATATTTCAAAAAGGGGTTATTACTATTCATAACGGCTAGTTTTAATAATATTTTAATAGCATATTGTTGTTTATTGAAACTCGTTATTGCGTAATACACACGCTATCGAGGGAGGTCATGATTGCGTGTAAGGCAAGGAATGTCAAGGATGTGTGTTGTGTAAGCTCCTTTTGGTGTAGCGTACAACACAAGAAATTAATTTAATTAAAAAGAATATATTTCATAAAATCTCGAGGTTTTACACGTATGATTTCATTGATTCTTATTTATACATGGACTAATGTTTTCTTTCTGTATTTTTATATCCCTTACTGAGATTTATATGCTCATCCCAAGTTTTTAAAATGTTTTCCACATTACCTAATGATGAATAGGGTCAAGGACGAGATCAAGAAAATACATTTTATCAAAAACATAGAACTAGAGACATTTCTTTTTATGAGTTTTTATTTTATGAAAAAAATTGAAACTGAGTAGAAGTGTCTACTGTGTATTCTTGTGAGATGTAATAGTTATGTCCTAATTCACTAAAACTCTAATCCTAAAAAGATCATCAATTTGAATTATTCATTTAATTCAATATCATGTAATATTTCAAGGCCGAGGCCTTATAATATATGGTAATATTATGGGTTTTTTAAATTTTAAAGTCATTTTTAGCCCTTTTATTTTTAATCATAATACTTAGTAAACTCATTTTTAACCTAACTACGGTAAATAATTTTTATAGTTTTAACTATTCATTATTATAAAAAATTAGGATCACTATATTACATAATTTAAATTATTATAATTCAATGAATGGAGTCTATTATAATAATAATAATTCAAACGAGCTGTATAATTAAAAAAATTATACATTAGATTCAACAAAAGAGCAATGCCCAAATATAAATTTTTAATAAATAAAAACAATTATCAAAAATTAATATGAAATTAATTTTAATGACCTAAATTGGATAAAGTAACATATAAGTGAACTTATTTAACTTTAATTACTTTATTAAAATAATAGTATTTATATAAATTTATTAAAATAAATGAAAATTCATAACAAAGATAAGTAGTTTAACTATTCATTGAAAAAACAATTTCCCAAAATTCTCAAGGTATAACTATAATCTGATTATTTCATGTAGATTTTAAAAATTTAGATTATTTTTTTAAATAATTAATGTAAAATTATGAAAATTTTAATTTAAAATTCGTTTCAAAAAGTTAATCATTCTATTTATTCTAATAAAATAATTTTAAAGGTAAAATTGCTTTCATTAATATATATTGTCTACAGAAAAAAGAAAAATTAATGATAAAAAAATTTATTGAATATAAAAAATATATATTTTTATAAAATAATTTGGTAAAACTTTATTTTATATGTTGAGGTAGAATGTATTTCTCTAAATAGAATTGTTTTTTTCACGACCCGTCCATGGGGCCCGTGCCGTGACTACCCCCAGCCCACCTTCCAGAGTCCAGGGGCTAGCGACTAGCACCAAAGTTGTAAATTCCAATAAAAATGGAAGGAATTTATTTTATGAAACGTAAACACACACAACTAGAGTACATTCGAAAGAAAACACTAAGTAAAGTAGTAACATAATGTGTTCAAAGTAAAAAGGGGCTATAAATACAAGCTGAACAGAAGGGTACAACTACAACTGAATGTAAAGTACAACAGAAAAGACAACAGCAGAAAGGTGAAGCATCTTCTGGATCGTCCTTTGGATTCCTACTTGAAAGGTAGATACAGATGTCCTCCTCAGCATTCTGTATCTATCGGTCTAGTCCGTGTTCCATCATGCGGAGTGTCCACCTCTGGGTATAGTCCAGTCATTGTACACTATACCTCGGTCAGTGTTGTCTATCGTCTGCATCCAACACAACGAGGTGTGGGAATAGACCGTGCTGGTGTGAGTACAATGATACTCAGTAGGGACCCCGAGACCCTCATGGTCTCACAAAAATCCAACCCGGATAAACCACAAAGAACTATCTCTACAAATAACCTTTACATAGGTATATGCCATTCATATCCTAAGTTATAAAGTAGCCCATCATAATCATGAGTAAAACACAAAGGTCATTGACTCAGCTCAAACCATGATTTTTTATTAACGATACCAAGGATACTTGAGAACTATTCTTCTATCATGCACAGTAGTCCTATCATGACTTTGAGGTGCTACTCACTTACCTTAGACTACTGAGGTACTTATGTTGTCGAGTACTGCGGGTCGGATACCAAATATCAGGTACTCTGTCCGTTGTGGGTCTGCCGCCAAATACTGGGAACTCCCCCTAATAGCCTACAGTGGTACTCCTCCTTTTGAGTACCGCGGTTCTGCTGCCAACTACCTGGTGCTCCGTCCATCGTGGGTCTACCGCCAAATACTGAGTGCTCTGTCCACTGGTCTAATCCTATCACTCCGAGTCGAATCGGTCAAGCAGTCGTCAGGTCTATAGCTACTGGGTCTCCACACTTCATACACTCATCTCCGAGAGGGTCTGCTCAATGAGCTACTGGTCGATACTTCCATTTGTCATGTAACCTCATGTGGATATACCTCAATGTACCGCCTTTTCATATGGATCTCAACGCAACAGATAGTGCGTCAATCGGACGCCCGGTCTGTGAGTTATTAAAATTTCTATTCATGGGGCCCAGTTCATTTCTAAAATATACCAACCCGACTACACTCCAACTTAATCCAAAACTCAAGTGGAGTATTCCAAAAAAAACCATCTCATTATAAGGAATCCAACTTAATTGACGGTACGTCAATCAGACATCTGTTTCTTACGTTAAATGTGTTTCTTCTCCGAGGGCCTGGTTGGAATCATGTTTGAACCAACCCAGTGATACCCAAAATTCTCCAAAACCATGAGTGTAATATATCGAAACTACCCTTTGGATCCAAGGAATCATACATAATTGACGGTGCGTCGATCGGTGGTCTGTACCTCATGTTATGGGTGTTTAACCGAAGAAGGTCCGAAAATAGGGGGTCTGGCCCCGGTACGCCCCGGCCCAACACCCCCTCGGTCGGTACGAACCGGGTCGACCCAACCCGGGTCCGAGTCCGGCCTGGTTGGGAGCGGCCCAGTCCAAGGCACTGGCCCGGCCCGCGTGGTGCGGCGGCCCAGCCCGCACGGTTTTCCTGAAACGGTGGCCTAGTCACGTGGTTGGGCGATGAAGTCTGCCTGGTCATCCTGACCAGGAAGCGGTGGTGCCCTACGGGGCCCTCCCTTTCCATAAAGGGGGCGGTTTGCAACCCCTCTGTCTCCTGTAACGGAACTGGAAAGCTCTGGTTTGTTCTCCATTGAACCACGGGGTTCAGCCCTTGCACCTCCTTGCCGTTGGCTGGCTTAGTCTGCTGCCCTCTTGCCAAACCGTTGCGGCCCAGCCGCGACTTCCCTTCCAGCGCTGCACGATGGCGGCGTGTGCAAGCCCTCCTTCCATGGCTGCCTTTACGACAAACCTACTCCACCAGCACAGCATGATGGCGCACCAACCCTCCACCGTGGTCCGCTGTGGCCATTATCTCCTTTGTGTAGTAAAATGATACCACACATTCTTGACGACCTGACGTTCTTTGCGCCGCCATTCCCTTCTTTGCGGTCAGCTTGTTTCAGGTTTTCGCTATCTGCTCCCGTTGTTAACCAAATACAAGATCATTTTTGGGAATGATTTGTCCGTGTTAGTGCTGTCTAAAATCCCCCATGTTGTAGTGATACCATTTGGTTGTCTAGATGTTATTCCAACGACATAGAACGGTTACGAAAACATTCACTTCAATGAATATACTCCGACCTCGAGAAAGATTCATGGTAGTCGGGCATCATGGATGAAGGTGTCGATTCCGTCGTCGTCGGAGTGTACCCGAAGATGTGGCATCTCCTCGCTTGTCGCGGAGAAATGTATAGAAGGCGTGTTGTCGTTCTTTGTCGGAGGGTTAGAGAACGAAGAACCTCTAATTTCTTCAGAGGTTCCCCCAACAAATTATTTTCCCAGTTAAATATTATAAAATCCTTCTCCCATTTTAATGAAATTCCAACCATTCAAATTAATTCAAAGACTCAATTCATTAATTATTTGTGTATGTAATATTTAATCTAGGAGATGAAGGTAGAGAGGCTACACAATTAAAGAGGAGTTTACAAATTAATTTAAGGACTGATAAAGGGATTTTATGGAGTTGAGGGGGAGGTGAGGAGGTGGGGTCTAGTGAGGGACCCACCACACTAAACCCTCTCATTGGAGGTTAGGTGGGTTTGGGCTCCATGTCAAACTCTCCCTTTGTAGGATAATAACCACCCTCCACAAATAAAAATATTAATCACATATTTTTATTTATTCTTTAAAAACAAACAAAAAATTAACCTCTTCTTCCGTCAAAACGCTACTACGGTGAAGGTCCACTAATTTAATTACATGCACTATGACTTCATCAGTGCCCTCAGATTTCAATTCCGAGTAACAGTTCAAAAGATAGAAAAACACGCTCGTTCTTTTACTAAATGTACCCAAGCTAAAAATCAGAAATTGATTCTGACCACACCGAGGCTCAGAATCATGTGTCGTCAGAAGCTACAGACTCATAAAATTAGAAGCAAATTTAGGGAAAAATTTCCCCAAAATTTATGGGTCTTTACATTACTCCCACCTCAGGGAATTACGTCCCCGTAAGGCTATAACACAAACTAGGGAAACTAAATTAGGTATCGAGCACGCATCTGAGCATCCTGCTCCCATGTGCTCCCCTAGAGGTTTCACATGCTGCTAGAGAAAGTGCACAAGAGGAATTGAAAATCCCCATTGGACCCACTACTGTCAATCCTCAAATTCTACTGGAACCCCATGATAGTCTCCCCATCATCGATGTCTAGCTCTCTGTGTTCGATGATGATAGATAGGTCGTGCACACATCTCCTTAGATGATATTAATGGATGACATTGTGCACCCAATGTAACAGAGGTGGAAAGGTCAGACTGTAAGCCACATTGCCTACCCTGCTGAAGACTTGGAAAAGTCCGATGAAATGTGGAGAAAACTTGCCGCATCAACCAAATATCTGAAGACCTCATCGATGTGAGACCCATAAGAAGACGTTGTCATCACCCTTGAACTCTAGTGGTCTCGTATCTTATCTACAAAGTACTTCTGTCTACTCAGTGAAGTCTTCATACTCTCCTGGATGATATGAACCTTATCGGCCAATGCCTGGACCATCTCTGTTTCTACACGTGATGATTCCAACACTATCCACAAGGGATATCTGAAATAAGTTCAACTGCTATCTCGCCACTCCTAACAGCTGAAAGCCTGATTTCCTATAAGAGCATATGCTACAACATTACCCTTCCCTGGAATATGGACTATCTCGAATTCATTTCCCTATAGTAACTCAAGACATTGCTGTTATCTCAGCTTCAGGACCTTCTGAGAGAAAATACACCTGATTCAATTGAGTTGGAGAGAATCTCAAATTGTTCGCTCAATGAACAATGGATGAGACTATCCAATTGTATGAATTCATCTCTACCGTTCTTCTTCTATGTTCAACCAATGAGATGTTGAGATTTCTCCTTTTCCGAAAAGTCAAAATTAGGTCTCATCCCTTGGATGAACCACATTCTTCGCCTAATACAGTCAATCCTGGCATCAATTATACTAATTCATGTCATGGTTGGCATTGTAAGGCCTCGACGCTGCTACTAAGTGATCCAACCGTTAATCTCACATCCAAAGGTTGAGTCACAATGTTGGCATCATTGTGTTGTTATTGGGTCTCCTCCAGTGGGAATCAAACCAGTGAGGGTCAAGTCAACAATTTTAACCGAAATCACTTAGTTTCAACCATACAAAAAGGACAGTAAATTAAACGTCACAACAATAAGTGTCTTTTATTACTGCAGCTCAAAGTACAAAGACACAATGAAAACACAAAAACAACCACACGAAAACTAGAAGCACCAAGAATAAAGGCCTCCATGCTTGGAACTTGTGTTGCTCCAGTCCACCTGGTTATGGATCTCCGTAGTCAAATGCTTTAGTTTTCTGAAGCTATGATCTCCCATATCCACCTATTATTTGAGGTCGGGGTGGACCACTTGGTTGTGGTGGTGGAGAAACCTCGAAGCGTCGTACACCACCTACTGTACAGACAGCTCCTCTACCCCGGTATGGTTGTTTCCTCCACTGCCTGCTGCTCATCTGCTAGACAGGTTGGGCCATCTCGATCCAAGTGACTCTTCTTGCTGCATATATAGAAATTCATACTCCTCATTTGGTTGGATCTATTTCAAGTGCCTCTCATAACTAATCTTGTACCCTGAGGTCACCCACATGTTGTCCTGGTCCTTTTGAACCTCTGCATCATCTGTCTACTGCCTATAGATAACCCAAATACTGATAGAAAACCCTACGGCAAAGGCAGTAGCTCTTGAGGACGATCACAGTGTAGAGTCAATGGTATAAACTCCACCCTGAAGAATGTCTCGAAGTATCCTCAGGTGAAGTTAATTTCCTCGCAAAAATATATTATCTAGATCCACCACTTCTCAGCTGCTCCCTGAATGAGACTAACATCTAGGTACACCATAAAGTCAGCGGGTGTCCCAGATGTGAGGAACTCTCATGCTACAATCTCAATCCACTTCCCAACCATCTGAAAATTTGACTAACCTCGAAACGTCGGAGGCCTCTATCGCTGGAACTCATGTAATGCGCTGAAGAGGCGTTCACTCCCTATTGGTGTCTCATCTAGAAGAGGTCCTTGTACTGAGGCCTCGTTGCTATTTGATCTATCATCACGCTTTCTACTAGGTACCCACGCTGACTGACTGGGTGAACATATCCTGAAAGAAATAGATGTGACACAGTCAAAATACTATACCTAGTGAGCTGACCTGTTTTGAGCTGATTTAAAAGATAATTTTTAAAACGCACATGCAATCAGTGTTTTCGAGCACTGATTCAGAAATCCGAATTCAGGGTCCTGGTGTATGGATATGTCGGCAGCCCAAACCAACACTGGACTCCCTGAACTAAAGACCACACTTAGTACCTTTAACAATATTACTTCATAGAGAAGAAAAATATCCGAGTCTTATGTTCTGTGGTAGAACCGACTCCTTTGATACCAATTTGTCATGACCCATCCTTGGGGCCCGTGTTGTGACTACCCCAAACCTTCCTTCCATAGGCCAAGGGCTGGGGACTAGCACCAAAGGCGTAAATCCTGATAAAAAGGGAAGGCATTGCCTTTATGAAATGAAAACACACAAAACCAGAGTATAAGAGGAAGCATACACTATCTAAAGCAGTAAAAAAAGTTCTGAAAGTACAAAGGGGCCAGAAATACAACCCCAAAAAAGGGTACAACTACAAATAAAAGTAAAGTACAACTGAAAAGATAACATATGAAAGGTGAATAAGCTCCTAGATCGTCCTTCGGATTCCTATCTGAAGTGTAGGTACAGATGTTCTCCTCAGCACTCTTCATTTATCGGTCCGCTCCGTGTTCCATCACACCGAGTGTCCAACTCCAGGTACCGTCCATTCCTCATACACTCTACCTTAGTTAGTGTTGTACGTCATCTGCATCCAACACAACGAGGTGTGGGAATAGCTCGTGCATGGGTAAGTACAACGACACTCAGTATGGACCTCAAGACCATCATGGTCTCACTAAAATCCAACAAGGAGAAAACACAAATAAAGATCTCAACAGATTACCTTTACTTAGGTATATGCCCCTACATATACCTATGTTATCAAGTATCCCATCTCAATCATGAAGAAAACACAAAGGTCATTGAGTCAACTCAAACCAGGATTTTTCCTTAACAAAACCACAAATTCTGGAGAACCCCTCCTCTGTCGAGCACAATAGTTCTGTTGCGACTCTGAGGGGATACTCAATAACCAAAGAATATTAAGGTACTCCTCTGGTCGAGTACTATGGGTCTTCTGCCAAATACCGGGTGATCCGTCCATTGTGGGTCTGCAGCCAAATATCAGGCGCTCCCCCTAATAGCCTATAGAGTTACTCTTCCTATCGAGTACCGCGGGTCTACTGCCAACTACCAGGTGCTCCGTCCACCATGGGTCTACAGCTAAATACCAGGTGATCCATCCACTGGAATAATCAAATCACTTCGAGTTGAATCGGTCAAGCAGCCGTCAGGTCTACAACACTAGGTCTCTGCACTCCGTACGCTCATCTCCAGAAGGCTCCACTCCCCGAGCTACTGGTCGATACTTCCAAGTGTCAAATAATATCACATGGAAGTACCTCAAAGGATCGCCTAGTCATAGGGTTCTCAACGCAATAGACGGTGCGCCATTCAGAATCCTGTTCTGTGAGTTATTAGCATTTCCATTCCAGGGGCACGATTGGTTTCTAAGCTAAACCTACCCGACCGTACTCCAACTGCATCCAAACTTCAAGTGGATTATTCCAAAAGAACTATCTCATCATAATGAATCCAATGTAATTGATGGTATTTCAATAGGACACCAAGTTCATAACTTATATTTTTTTCCTCTCTGAGGGCCCAGTTGGTTTCGAGTTCAAAACAACCCATACAAACCCAAACGTTGAGAAAACCTTGAGCGTAATATACCAAAACAACCATCTCAATCCTAGGAATCCTACGCAACTGAGAGTATGTCCATCGGAGGTTCTTTCATCATGTTATGGTAGTTTAAACGAAGAAGGTCCGAAAATATGGGGTCTGGGCCCGATCCACCCCTGCCCCACATCCCCTGGGTGGCCCGAACCGAGTCAACCAGACCTGGGTCCAGGTCCAGCCCGGTTGGGCGCCGCCCGACCCAAGGCATCGGCCTGGTCCGAGCTGTCTTCGTGACCCGGTGGCCCAGCCGCATGGCTGGGCGGTGAAGTCCGCTTGGTCAGCATGACCAGGCGGTGGCGGTGCGCTTTGGGGCCTTCCCATTCAATAAAGGAGGCATTTCGCACCCCCTTTGTCTCCCATAATGGAACCGGAAAGCGCCAGTTCCTTCTCCATGAAACCGACGAGTTCCACCCCGGCACCTCCTCACTGGCAGCCTGCTCAGGCGGCCTCCCTCTTTCCAAACCGCTGCGGCCCAGCCACAGCATCCCTTCGGGTGCGGCGCGACGGTGCCTTACACCAGCCATCCTATTGCGGCCACCCTAGTTACGGACCTACTCCACCGGCACAGCGTGACAGAGTAGTGCCCCTTCGCTGAGGCCTGCCTTGGCCGTGACCTCCTTTGCGTAGATAAATTATGTCGCACCTTCTTGACGACCCGACATCCTTTGCACCGCGAGTCCCTTCTTCGTGGATGGCTCGTTTCTGGTCACTGCTATCTGCTCCCGTCTTTAACCAAAGAAAAGATCAATTGTGGGAAAGATTTGGCCGTGTTAGTGCGGTCTGAAATCCCCCTTTTTATGGTGATACCATTTGGTTGTCAAGAAGTGATTCCAATGACGTAGAACTGGTAGTAAGACATTCTCTTCAACGAACAAACCCTTACCTTGAGAAAGATTCTCTATAGCCGAGCATCATGAATGACGGTGTCGATTCTTTCATCGTCGGAGTGTACCCGAAGATGGGGAGTCTCCCCTCTTATCACAGAGAAAATAAAAGAAGGCGTGTTTTCATTCTTCATCAGTGGGTTGGAGAACAAAGCTCCTCTAATTTAATCAGAGGTTCCCCCACCAAATTTTTTTCCAAGGAAAAAATTTTAATAAGCTTCTCCCATTTTAAAGAAATTCCAACCATTCAAATTAATTCAAAGTTTTAATTCATTAACTATGTGTGTAAGAAAACTTTAATGGAGGAGAGGAAGGTAGAGAGGCTACATAATTAAAGAGGTGTTTAAAAATTAATTTAATGAGTGAAAAAGGGGGTTTAGGGAGTTGAGGGGGAGATAAGGAGTTAGGGTCTTGTATGGCCCCGACCACAATAAACCCTCCCATGAGAGGTTAGGTGGTTGTGGGTCCCACCTCAAACTCCCTCTTTGTAGGATAATAGCCACCCTCAACAATGAAAAATATCAATCACATATTTTTATTTATTACTTTAAAAAAACCCGGAAATTAACCCCTTCTCCAATCCCAACTCAACTACTGTATATGTCCCCTTAAATAATTACTAGCGCTATGAGTTAATCAGTGCCCTCGGATTTCAATTTCAAGAATAGGTTCAAAAGATATAAAAACTCGCTCATTTGTTTACTGAACGTACCCTAGATAAACTTTGGAAATTGATTCTGGACACACCGGACCTCGAAATCAAGTGTCGCCAGAAGCTACACACTCGTAATATTTCAAATAAATTAAGAAAAAAACATTACCTGAAATTTCTGGGTCTTTATAGTTTTTTTGAAAAAAATTTCCTTATTTTTCAAATGGATTTTATATTAATTTCTAATTAACTGGAAAAAAAATATTTTTCTTGTATATTAATTTATAAATCATATATTTGAATAATTTGTTTATTATTATTCCTAATGACCATTCTAATGACTAGGTAACAACCTATTATTAAAGAATAATATTTCAATTATATGTCATGTTTTGTGTAATTATTGTCTTATTGGTATCAAAATCTGAACATAGAATTTTTTGAAATGAAAAATATAAATATTATTAAGTTCACTTAAAAAAATATTTGAAAAATATCAGGGTGTTTTACACATGATATAATAATGATTCTACATGAATCTAAAAATATGAATTTATATATTTTCAATATTATTTCTCCTTCCACAAGGTCTTGTACAATATTCTAAAATGATCTTCATTGTATTCATTTATCATGGAATATATAAGAATATTTTCTAGAATGACTATGAAAAATACATCAATGTAATATCTATATACTTTATTCATTACTTATATAGATATATTGTGGGAATGGATATTTCCAAATGAAATCATTATAAATTCCTATTGATCATACCTCATATAGAAGGTTGTTTTGAGTAAATCATTATTATTGAACCTCAAATGATGGTATTATTAATAAAATTTAATATTGTAAAAATCATGAGCTCCATGTAGGAGATCGGATATGTCATAAATATTATATAGGGGAATATTTGTTTGAATATTGTTCTTATTATGTTCCTAATAATCAATGTAATGTCTCTTAGAGACATATTTCTATTTAACAAAAAATAATAGGTTCTCAAAAATGTGACACAATCAGGTGTGTAATTTTATTGTCAATATTCTCATAGATTTTGTTTCATAGTTTTTACAAATAGGTCTATGAAATATTAAAATGTTACTTTGATAAATGTATTCAAACTATTATATGTTTTTTTTGAAAAAGAATTTCATGATTCAATAAAAGACTAGAGAACTCCTTAGTAAACACAATTAAATATTCCTAAAAATTTACCCAATCACCAATGTTAATTTTCTCCCCAATCATAATAGATATGTACCACAAATGAATACTTATTAAGACCAATATAATGGATATAATTTTAACTAATCTTTAAGGTTCACCATCAAACTTATAAATGTCATAGTTGATTTGTAGTGTAAAATGTGAACTCCCTTACTAATAAATTGATATGGGATATATATTTATTTATTAAATATATTTCCATTATAACATAAAAATAAAATATATATTGAATAAAATGATTGTAGGAATCGCATCCCCATGAACCTATATCAGAGATAAGTTGTAGACACGAGATGTAATCATTGTAAAATTATGAATTTTTTCTGATAATTATGTATCTTCACACTTAGGATATGAATTATCATTCCTAGAGACATTTCATTACATAAATATATTCATCTAAATATTCTCATGTATGATAATTAAATATTTCAGTATTCCATTCACCACATTGACATTGAATGTTTTTCTTCAATTCCTTAGAAATACATAATTCATAGTGTGGGAACAATAAATCCATAATAAGAATGTGTAATCAACACCATTCATAATAACATGAGGAAGGTAAGCATAATAAATGGTGAGATTAGACTCTTTATAAAGGTAAACAAGGGAAATATAAATCAATGATAATTAGTTAATATATTATGTGAATATGGTTAAGAACAAAAAAAAATTCATAGAAAAATAAATGGGTCTCAAGTGTGTGTAATCATCAATAATTAATAATGGACCTTGAAATCATATCAAATGTACATTCATATTTTTTGGAATGTACATAATCATAAAAAGTGATTTCCGTACTCATGGCTCACTTTTAGGCCCTTTATAGTCCATAGAGTCCCAATGTAGATTGGTTACATTATGCATTCCAATAAATTTATTATATAAGGCCTAATTAATGTATTATCATAATGGATAGTATAGTGATAGAAATTTTCATTACATAAAAAATAAATCATTTATATGATAAACAACATAATAGTGATATAATATTGGACTCAAAGGTTCAATGTTTTGAGAAAACCTTGTTCATAAATAAAATATATATAATAAAACTTAACCATTATTAAAATTCTAAATTTTAATAATTCTAAAGAACTCTTAATCCCTTTATTATATGTTGGAACCTTATGTCACACATAAAATTTAAGGTTGTGCACAAAACCGTGTACGAGGCTGAATAAGAGGCACAAATCCATAGTATGTGGGTTGGAATAATGAATATTATCATATCATAATAATAACATTGTACTCATAATATTGATGGAGATATTTTATAAATAAATTGAATATGTAAGGTTCCTAATAAAAAAACAATCTAACATAGTTGTAAAATACCACACATTGTTGTGAATAAGTATAGCTTAATGTTTATGAAAAACATATGTGTATAAATCGCAATTTTATACATGTTTACATGGATAGAATAATGTTCATGAAATATAAACATAATCTAATGATATATATCACATTACCTTAAAAATGGATTGATATTTAATTATAGTCCCACCTGTCACATTATAAAATACTGCGAATCAGGTATAAAACAAGAATGAATAACAATTACTGCAATAAAATAACTCAAGTAAAGGAATGTGTTTCCAAAATTATGTCAAATATCATACTTCATGAAATAAAATTTAGGATTCCCAAATTCATATGGTATATCATACATTTTCATAATTTATCAATTTTTTTTGTTTTGAAAAACAACATAAGAGCATTTATGTGATGTTTTTTCCAATTGAATACTTTATGATAATTAATTGTAAATGTGTTAGAAAATCATTTTTGATTGTATGAATTTGTATATTCATGAAAATTTTGAAAAATAATATCAAAATGAAATATTTTTTATTATGAACAACATTTTTACTTGAATCTATGTGAAATGGTGGATAACCTAAAAGAATGAGATTGGGTATTAGAATAAACTTACAATAGACCATACTTTATTTTGTATATATTCCACCTACAAAATAATAAATATATTTCAATTAAAAAATTAAAACCTAACAGAATTATTTAATATTTTCTATATTTATAAATTATAACCATTGGATTATATTTCATAATTACTTGTTTTTGTGGGAATGTAATTAGATAAAATGCTTTTCTTAAACATATATTATTTTACTTATTTTTTCACTATTGTTGTTAAAGTTAATTTATTCATTAGTAGAATTAATTAAGTTATAATATAAATAAATTTATGCATACATTTATATTTTTAAATAAATTATTATAACCATCCATATGTTTTTATGATAAGAAATTATTCGGTAATTTCTTCATTTGTGGTTAACCGGCTATTAACAGGTCATAGTCAAAACATTCCTAATGATAATTAGGAAACACTATTTCATCATATATATGAATATTTAACTAGTATCACATAATTTTTAAAACATTAATATACTAATTAATCAATATTATAAGACATTATTTTGGAAGGTGTAAATAAAAATATAAAGGGAAGTGGATAACAAAAAAAAGATTAAAACCAATCTTCTTCTCGTTGGTGGTTCTCTTGTATGGATATAAACTCCAATTATAAATGGATCTAGTTAATCTAGAACGCCCTTAAGGATCATACGGGTCTTGAGGGAGATGATTTTGTCTTAGATTTTTCATTGGTAGGTGAGGGGTGAGTTGTTTTCTATGGAGAGGGTGATGAGTAAATTATACATGTAGATGGGGTATTTCTAGAATAAAATTTTAAATTAAATAATATATAAAATTCAAACTTTCTAATAGTGATATTAATGAAATTATATAGTATTTGTAATTAAAATATACATTATTATTGACTTTATGACCCTTTAAAATTTTAAATGTATTGTTTTTTAATATAGAATTTGGTGAATAATTAAAAAAATTTAATTGAATGGTATACATTAGATTTTGGAATTTTGAAAACACGTTCTAGGTTTTTAGAAAATGATAATATTATTTTTATGATTAATTTATAAAATTTAATATGTTGATATTCTATCAAATATATCTAGAACTGATTAGTTCATTATTTCATTGTGAATTGTTTAATTTAAAACAAGAAAATTGTATTTTCACTATTCACAAAAATTGATGTACATCAAAAAATTTCACGACATAAAACATGGATAATTTATATATGTTGATATATAAATGGATTTATTTTTATCAAATTATTGTTTTTTACTAGTATTTTTATCATCATATTTAAATTTAATGATTTTTTTTAAATAACATAAAATTTTACTTATTAAAAATGTGCTTATAATTTCATTGAGTTAATAATCATTATAATTTGTTTTGGAAATATAATATTAATATACAGATAAATTACTCATGGTAAATTTTTATTATATTAGTATTTTTTATTGTATGGTCAAATTACTATTAAATCGTTATGTTACTATTCTCAATGGCCATGATAGTGTTTCAAATATCACATTATTATTCCAACAATCACATTAATTAATATAAATTGTATTTCATTAATTAATTATTTACTAAATTAAATTCCTCAAAAATTATTATGTTTACAATTTCTAATATATCGATTGGTTAAATAGTTTTTTGATTCATTTATATATAGTTTGATTTGTGGATAATTTTTTTATCATATTGGATGGATTATAATTTTAGTACCATATTTTATTTTATTTTATTATAAATCCCATTATAATTGTTGGAAATATAAGGGGTTCAGTTTCTGATTGATGTAATCATATTATTTTACTAAATAATTAGTTTTTATTTCTTTATCTTTTTTATGTGTGTAATTAGATAAGATATATTTAAGAAACATTAGTTTCAAGGAAAAAAATATAATTTATTAACTATAGGTTGGTACAATATCCCACTATTTGTACATTTCATCAATGAAATTTAAAATAATATTCTCAGTTGAAAATAATCTGTGTACATCATTTGTATTGTTTCATCCGGTTCCCATGTAACACCTTTAAATGTATTGTCACCTTAAAACACAATGACAAGGTTAGTCTTATAGTTGCGTAGATTTTTATCTCTATTGTCCATGATATTAAATGATATCTAATCATAAGAGATGTCATTATACAGTTTTTCCACCTCAGAATTCAAGAATGTTTGATGGAAAAGGTTTATACTTATTCAATAGAGGTACATAGAACACATCATGCTCATAATTAATGCTTGGGTGAAGTGAAAGATGTCAGGAAACATCTCCTAAGTGATTAAGGATTTAATAGGGGTTAATGTACTTAGGTATAACCATTCAAGTTATTCCAAGTAGAAAAACTCTCTTCCATAGTGATAGTCAAAATAATAAATTTTCTCCATCTTCAAATTCGATGTACAATATATTATTTTCATTATAGATATTTTCTTGAATCTAAAAATATCTTATATATTGTTTGATTTATTGAAACTTATATATCATTTGTTGCACACAATTAGGTCTATATAGTTTTTATTCAACAATTTTATCTCAATAAGTAGGTGATTTTCACCACATCCAATACAGAGCACTATATGGATCAATTTAAATACTGAGAAGAATCTTTTTTTGTATGAGAACCCAAAAAACGGTGATATGTTGATACCATTATTCGTTAAATTCCATTGATTAGGGATTTAATGATTCTTCATGTGTTTAAATATTCATTTTATAATGACTATAAATATAGGGGTGATTGGCAATATTGAAATTAAATTCAATATAAAATTTATATTTAGTACCTCTACATAATTTAGAAGTGAACCTTGGTTCATGATCACAGATGATTGAAATTTTTAAACCATGTTGCCTCACCACTTCCATCGTGAATATTTTAGAAAATTATTCAAGTGAAAAATAATTCAAAATAGAGATGAAGTGATCATTCATAGTTTTTCATTCCACCACAACTGATATCTCAATATATCCTTGAGATGTCTTTTAATGATCATGGAAAATGTCTATGGTGATATTATCACACCTCCATTTGGCTAAAGGATATGGAGCCATCATCCCTTCTGAATTATTTCTCCCTTATTTACCATTCTATATGATTAATAACTTTGATCTGTACTCATCCATAACCTTATTCATGTTTCCCTAACATAAGCTCTCTTAGAGATTATAGTATATATTAGTGCTTCAATAATGGATGGGGAAATATGAGTTATAGTCATCTTACATAACCACATTCACTATACATGGGATTTAAGTAACACAAATACTTCTTCTAAATTTATTGAAACTATCTTCATCAATGCTGACTCATGTATCTTCCCATAATTTTTTGATTTCACTAACTTTTAAAGCTCTAAGTAATCCATTTGTGCATCTGTCATCTTCTCTTGGATAGATGGTTGGGAAATAATTTTTGAAATGACGTTTATATTCCCTACCATTATTATTTATATTACTATTGACTACATATCTAGGAAGATGTGGTATTTATAATTATTCATCATTGATAGTGTTGTATGTTAATTTCAACTTTGATAAGCTGCTACAATGATCATCATTCCAAACTGACAGTGAATAGAGAAATTGTAGACCATAATTAACACTAACCATATTACCAAAGTAATATTGATCTTGTTCTATGTGAGTATATAATTTATACTCTAATAAATTGTATTTATATCACACTTCTCACCATTGTGGATGTTCTGTAAATTATTTAGATAAAACTCATAGCAAATAACTACAGATCATGAATTACATAGATATTCTCATGGATATTCAATTTCCTTTTGGTTTTGGATATCACATTATTTTTTATAGGTATAATTTATCCCCTTCCATGTTAACATAGTTAGTGAGATATAAAATGGAGTGTAATTTCTCAAAAAAATAATGCGGTACCCAACTAAGACATGAAATATAAAAAACATTATCTGATACTATTAGGTCTAGGTAATTATTCAATTTCTATTTCCATTGATGGTTCCACATGAATTTACTAACTTTTTATTAAATTCCTTATAAATGTGTCTATCTATATCCAAAATTCACACATTATAAAAATTGAAAATATTTTATTCTTTATAATTTATCTTATAAATTTCTTATATTAACATCTAGTTCCTAATTCCTCTTGGAATAAATATAAATATCATAAATAACTATCACCATAAGTTTTTTTATGATAATATTAAAAGAAAATATTAGTCAAATATATTAGTATTTAGGAGAATTATTACATATAATGAGAATCACTATGATCTTTTTATTCAGGTCTTGTTTAATAGTTTTTCTTCAGAATATATTAATTCTTTACATTCACTTGATGATATCCACAATCAAGAACAACCCTTGAAAACTGATGATCACTTATTATTTGATCAATTGTGTCATTAATAACTTCCATGGGATTGTTTCTCTTTAATGTTGTTTTTTAGCACATCTTAGTCTATACACACATGTATTGAACTATTATATTTAACACAAAATAGAACGAAAATGCCCCAAGGAATTGTAATAGAGAATATAAACCATTTTCCTGAATGAAATTGTAGCGACTTCTTTAAACTGTGAAATTCTATTTGGTCCATCCTAAAGGGTAATTTGTAGATAGTAATCCCTCCACAAATAATCTCTATTGAGAACTCTAACTTGTTATCTGGTGTTAGTTTAAGAAACTCTTCAACAAATACATTATTGTATTTACTAATAATGGTAGTTTAATTTTTTTATGATTCCCTTTGATATATATATATTTTAAATGAATGTTTCTTCACAAGGTATCATCACACACGCTATGTAGGTATTCTCCTTTAAAGACTCGTGATCTTCCTGTCATTTGTATTGGAGCATGGGATAGTTCGAAATATGAAATGAGGATTCCTTTTCCCAATAGTTGTTTTTTTCTATATAAAATGACTACCGATACATCTCAGTATTTCATGAAATTACATTAAGTATGTATTATGAAATTAACTAAGATAATCCTCCCATAGATGCTAACAATACAAGATTACAAATCATGGGTTTCACATATTAAACAACAATATTCTTTTATATATATCTTTGTATTAAGTTATCAGTGTTTTTGATTTAATAGTTCTAGAAAACATACATGATAAAAATTAATGTTTATAAGTAGAATAAAATAAAAAAAATTGAATTTTCTAGGTATATGAATAGTATTATTCATGACTTTAATTATATGTTCCACCTCAATTATTTAATGTAATTGGCTTTTTTTACTCGTTTTGATTTAGTAGTCGATGATGCTGATTACCCTTAATGAGTGATAGTTTAGTAAATTGTCTTATATAGTTCCATTTCCCATTATAATTGAATAATTGATCTAAGGGTGTTGCCTTACTAACCTCGAGAAAAGTGGTCATATTATTCATGTCTCTTCTACATTTATAAGAATGGGGGCCCTCTCTCCAAAGCATGAAGTCATTCCTTATCTCAATTAGGTAATTACCATTATGCATCTTCTCATATTTTTGACATGTGGGTGAAAATATATTCTTTACTACTTTTACATTTTATTTTGAAATAAAAAACTCCATATTTATTTTCTTATCTCTATAACCATGGTTCCATTAAAAATACTTCATTTCATCTTTGGGGGAACAACTAAATATTTTTTCATAACTACCTATGTCTCAGATAGATTCTTCATTTCAAAAGTCTATTTTTGAAAACACTAATATGTATATATATATATTTCTATCAATTCTGATAAATAAACCCCTTCACATATCTTGAAATCCATTGGAGATTTTTATCAAAAATCCTGATTGATTCACCCACAATTTTTATTCTAATTGAATTATATTTTCATATTTATTTGAGAGCTTGATGGAAATACATGTTATGAAATATATCATTAACGTATTTACAAAAAATATAATCCATTTTAATATTCTATGTGGAATTATTTACCAATCCCCACAATAAATCAACTTCTCAATCAAAATGATAGTTCAATAGAGTCACCTAATCCTTTTTTGAATAGTGTAGCTCAAAAAATATTGTCTCCATTGAGTTTTCACAATGTTCAAATTCATGTCGATCCAAATACCAAAAAATTATTTTTAATTATCACATAAAAGGAAAAATATCTAGTTTTTACTTCTTGGGAGAAGTTAAGAAATACACATGGTATTTATTAATTTTCATCATTTCACTCAAATAGATAAGCATCCCTGTGAAGATTTTAACTATAACTCCCAATAAAATAGGAATGTTTTTAGGTCATTCATTTAAATATCCCTTATATATATTTTTAGTCTAGTTTCTCACGGTTCATACTATTTTCTAATTTAAAAAAGTTATTAGGAAATTATAATTCAAAACAAGATGAATAAATATTTTATTATTATGGAAAAAATAACACAAAAGTCATTTTTATATGATCCTTATTTTTATAATTTTTCTAAAATGACTATTCTTCGATGATTACGAATACATAGACTTATACATATGGTTTTAACTATTTTTTTCTTATTATAATTCCATAATTAACTAAATCATTCTCACATACCAACTATGTAGACCCTATATTTTCATACATGGCTATTAAATAAGTTTGATGATATATAAATTAACAGTGGAAAAATATGGGATCAAAAGGTTTAGTGTCATGTGTAAATTTAGATCATACATAAATTATAAATAAATAATATTAAAAATTCATTAAATTATTATTATTTATATTTCATAATATATCATGATCGAATTTGTACATGAATTCACCAGAGTAAATACATCAAAGAAAGAGGTTTGAAAAATTTCCAATAAGGTGAGGAATTAGGGACATGAATCAATAGTATTCGGGTGAAATTAATCAACGTCATATTATCATAATCATTCGATCATCATTATAATCGCTAGGGAAACAATTAATTAACTCATTTAAAATAGAACATATAAATAATGATACATTGTAACATAGTTTTGAAATACCACACATTGTTGTGGATAAATATTGAATCATGTTCACACATGATATACATGGGAAAATAATAACATATTAAATTTTAAGAAAAATAAATTCATGTTCATGAATAATTTACACATTATCATGAGATATAAAACATTAAACAATCCATTTTAGGTCAATATAATTTTGAACCAACCCATAACATCCTAGATTTATCAAAATCATGCATTCCAAATGGAGGGATAACAATTATAGTATTGAAATATCCTATGGAATGGAAAAGGATTAACGAAAAATTACACATAGCATACATCATGAAATAAACATTGTTATTATCAAAAAATAAATGATATTATACATTGGAATAAAATAGTGTTTTTTATTTTTTATGTAGAAACAACACAAGAGGATTCTAGATATGATTTTAGAAATTGATGTCTTTTTGATATATAACTTGAAATGGATTATAATACATTTCATAAGCATAAAAATTTTATCATTAAAATATAAAATAATTAATATTGAAAATAAATATTTTGGATATTTATGGGTGATTTGATACTAAAATAAATGTGAATGGGAAATAACTCAAGGAAATAGTTTTGGTTTATGAACATGCTTACCTAAAATCCTTTTTTTCTTGGTCATTTTTCCTCATTCAATATAAAAAACAAATGATTTTTAAATATTGAATAAGAATTTAATTGATGTAATTTTTTAGTTTTTATTAAATATAATCATTATATTATATTTATTAATTCCCTTGTGTTAATAGAAAATAATTTGATATAATTTTTTCATTGAAAATGTTTCATTTTTCTTTGATTTTACTATTTTTGTTCACTGAAAATTTTAATTTGTATAAATAATTCTACATGATTAAAATAAATATACTTATACATTTATATATCAACAAATATTTATAATATCCATCCTACGATTTATAATAATATAATAATTGGATACATCCTCACTAGAAACTAACCGATAGTGAACAGATCATCGTCCAAGAAGGTTGTTTTGGAATAATAAAATATAATTACAGATTAGATAAGATTATTTATGTATAAAAAATCATTATAATAAATTTAAATTAATTTTTAATCAGTATAAAAACTTTTTGGTTTTGAAAGGTATGTTAAAATGATGAAAAGAAGAGGAAAATATACAAGAAGTGTTAATCAAAACATACAATGTTGTCTGTGTTTCTTCTATTGTACAACAATACAGACCCTTTGATGATTTTGGTTGGTTTATATAAAAAATTCATACAAATTATTACAATCATTAGTGATAATATTTTGATAGTGTTTTGGATTTAACCTCAACACTCCTTAAATTATTTTTATATAAACACTTTCAACATGTATTTTGTTACATCATACATTATATCAACCACATTTAAAATAAATTTATATTTATAATAAATTTAAACTATAACCATATTCACAAATATCATAAAATATATCATTTTATTGTATTTTTGAATTACCCATTAAAAAACAATTCTTACCTTAAATCAATATTTTTTTGTCTATTGCTTTGTTTCCTATTAATGTTTCTGTTCAATTATTCTGTAATTTTCACCATGGTAATGATTTAATTCTCACTAGAAAGATAATAATTTCATTATTATCATACTTATTCATTATAAACTTTTTTATATCCATTTATACATAGATGTGTTGATAAATTAATTACATCACTCTGTAAAGAAGATAGTCTTTATATAAATATATGTTATAAACTTTATTCACCATCAAATTGAAATAATCCAAATAATAAATAGTAATATTAAATTACATAACCATAGTAATATCATATAGTTCATATATATTCATTAAATATGTCTTTATTACCATCAATGTCAATTTGGAATGAAAAACGAAACACATTTCATTATGGGAGTTGTATCCCACACATTCACATTGGTGATGTTATCATTTTCCAATACATATGAGGATATAAATATAGAAATTATTTTATTTTTCTTAATAAATATTTTGTAATAAAATTTATATATTCTCATTTAACCCATATATATAACCATTCTTGAAAATAAGTTAATAAATATAAAAAAATCGCTTCAAGGTGATGGTAGTCGATATATATACACGAGTGATGTTTTTAAATTATATTACATACAAATTAGATATAAAATGGTTATAATGTAATCATAGAAACATTTTAATATAGTAAATATTGTTATGTTTTCATATTAATAATGTTATATGGGTCCATCAAGAAATCATTAAATAACTATAATTGAAATAGATTGCAAAGGAAAATTACCACTTCTTCAGGTATCATCCTTTAACACACACTAATCCTTCATGAAATTGTATTTTTATGAGACCAAGACCACTATGAATTTTTTATGAGTTTTTAGGAGGGATTTTTTTAGTATTTTCAAAAACTATATTCCTCAATTGGTGTTGTGTGTTTATGCGAAAAGAGGATGTTTCATTATATAAATGGTGTGGGTTTAAATAAAATAATTACTAGAATCTTTTTTATATAATATATGTCTTAGTAAAGTCAACTGGTGCCAGATTTCTATTTTTTAATATAATAAATGTAATGTTTAAATATAATCACTCAATGATTTTTAATCATTATTTTTTTTATTTTAAAAATTGTCCTTTATGTTAAAAATACTTGAAACTGATAGAACCATTTCTATAATATCAACATTTATACTATCGTAAATATTCATTACAGATAAAAGATAATTTTTAATAATTAATATTTTTAATTATTGTGATTCTAAATATAGATTTAATTTTTCAATATTCAATACCAATATGTGAATGAAATTAAATCTAATATAAGTTTATAAAAACAATTTTTTTGATATAAAATCATCTATGGGTAAAAAATGGATTTATAGATATTTAATTCAAAGATTCATTAGTAGTGGTCCTCCAAAAAATTTATAAGATTATTACTAATTAAATTAAGGTACATTTTCATTATACCTAGTCCAAAAAAAGGAATCAATAAACCACCTCATTAATGGTATGGAATTAAAAATTAAATTTAACTTTTTAAAATGATTTATTTCACTCCATAAATATATCATTGATAGGTGTGAAGAAATTATATATTTTTATTTCTTTATTATATTGTAATTATTTTATTAATATTATGGTATTCGTAAAAGAATTTTTTTCACAATGACTAAAAAATTATCGTTTAATGAAAAATATAAAAAAAATTAATCTATGTTAGATTTGGTATGATTAATTTAAAAATTAATCATTTTTTTATGAAAATAATTCTAATATTTAAGTCATTAACTATAAAATAATAAATATATAAATCTATTGAAGGTATTTTATGTAGAAAAAATATTTTAAATTAGTTGTGAATAATTATTGTGGCGCCTCTTATAATTGGTCATATTAATTGAATAACATGAATATTTTGAAGATAAATATTTTTTAAAATATGAAGGGATTTCATTTTTCATTTGTATCTTCAATCAATAAATAAAATAGTACATAAAATTGTTTTCTTACTCATCCAATATAATTTTTTCAATGTAAACTACACTTTTTTTATTCCTTAATTAAGATTCAATATATCCTCTAAAATTGTCCTTTCATAATAACCATATATATATACATATATATATATCTTAAATAGTAATCTTAATCTTAACATATGTTAATGGACTCCAATAAAAATGTGAGCTCTCATTATCCATAAGTGAAATCATAGAGTATAATATATCATGAATATATATGGCATAAAAAATATGGTCGAGTGTTTGATAAATGTATATAACATTTAATCAACAACATGATCATGAATCTATTGATGAAAATTATCCATTAATAAATTATATGAATTAAAATAATAGATTTATATATTAAGAAATTCATAATTGAATAAATTTATACCTTATCATAAAGTCCTCTACTAAGAGTCTTTTAAAAATGTAGTATTAAATACCAAAATAATATATATTCTATTCCATACTAATTACCTCACGAGACCTACTGATTAATCTAAGGGAAATATAACTACCTAATCCCTATATCACATACACATGTCTAATTCATTCCTCAAATTTTTAATGAATAACAAAATTCACCATCTATACCCACTAATAATAAGAAAGTGTCTATATTGAATATTGTAATACATAATGTTGTTACATTCTAGAAATCTAAAATAGATGATAATAATCTGTATTAAATAATGTGTTATATGAATTGTCAATATTATTATTAATCATTAAATGGGCTATCTTACATGGTAAACACCCCAAATAAAATTTATAAAAAAATATTTTTATTATGTAGAGAAATTGGTATGAATACAATTCAATACATAAACAATTTTAATAAACATGGATATTACGGAGAAATATAGAGTCAAAAGGATGGTGGGTGATATGGAACATAATAAAAATGATGTTGGAAAAAAATATGTGAACAAAATGAGGTATAAATTATAAATTATTCAATTATTTATATTTTCAATAAATTCATTAAAAATATGTTTTTAATATAATAGAAATCATTTTTCCCTATTTAATGGAAAATGGGAGTAATATTTTACAAAATTTCAAAAAAACTATTATATCTCTTGAATACAAATAAATCTATAAACCAGATCGAAAATATTTTCTAATGTTTTACAATATAGTTTTAAAAAGTATTTTTAAAATAATCTAAAAACAATTATTGAAAATAATATATTATCGTGTACAAAAATGATGTTTGTTCAATTAAGATACAAATAAATAAAATGAAACATTTTATCACATATTTTTTTAAAATAATTTCCAAATATTTTTTAATATTTAAAATTGTAAAATTTTCATGAATAATTGGATTTATATTTTATTTAAGAGGATTTAAATGAAAAATAATTATTAATTGTTTTTATGATTTGTTGAAATTTTAGTATTTGAAATAAAATTTATTTTCACACATTTTTAAACATATTAATAAAGGATTGAAACAATAAAATATGAAAATATTTTATTTTAAACCATTTAATATTCCGTAAAATTTAACCAAACTTTACTTTTATAAATCATTAGGTTAAATGATACAAATAGTTAAATGTAAAATAAGGTATATGGCCGTGATATAAAAATATTCCCCCAAAAAATGAGAAATAAGACCATCTTTTCCTATAAATAACCTTATGTTGTATCTGAGAGACATAGAGATGAAAAATATATAGAATACATGAAAACCAAATTTATAATATAGGCATATGAAAATAAATGTTGATTTGTATAGTAGTATGATATAATCCCATTGAAGGAAATTGAAAGACAAACAATCATGAGGAAGAGGGATATTATACATTAAACCCATATAGATATTATGAGGTATGAATGGAAAAATATAAAAAGAGAAAATTTTAAATGGGAATTTAATGAAAATTAATATAAATTGAATCATTGTATAAAATTTCAAGCATATAGAATGTAAAACATGTATTGGAAATGGGTGTGTAATTCATAGCATCTTTCAAATAAGAAAATTTGAAATGGGAAATAGTTATCTAGGATTCCATTTTTGTTGGACTTGTTCCATCATCGTGTATAATTATTTATATTATTTATTAATATATATCATATCTTTATTAATATCTATCTATTAAAATATAATTTTTTTCATTACTTATTTTTAACCATTTAATAATATTTATTTTTCAAATAAATCATTTATGTAATAATTATTCTATTTCTCATGCATGTGTTGATTTGATTGTTCTAGTCCTTGAATCATATTCATAGTTTCATTTCCATTAAAATGATAATAAATTCATATATATCATACAAATATAGTAAATAAACATATTTAACCATCCATGTATGGTTGTGATGAATAATGATATACATCGTTCATGGATGATAACCTCTACACGTACAGTTGAGCTATGTATATAATATTATAATATTTCAAAATGACATATAATAGATAAATGTTTAGACATATTGAATCATAATTACAATATAATTATCAAATTTTTTAATTAGATTCATTCTTATTATTATCCATGTTATGTATTGATAAAAAAATTAATTAATCACTTCCTAAATACAGTGGTTTGTATAGATGTGTGAGCAATGTTTTCATTTTTCAGTAAATATATGGGGAAAAAAGTTTTTCATTAAGAAAATAACGTTTATGTACACTAAATACATTTATTTAATTAAATTAGGATGGATATAATAGATTATAAGATGACGATACGAAATAGATAATTAATTCCCACTTATTAAAATACATTATGTGGGAATAATTAAATATAATATAAGTTTACTAAATGCAACAAAAACTATTTTAATAAAGAAACCCATTTCGAAGCATAAAAATTGTTTTACAACAAAATAGTAGATAATATTTATTGTCACTGAATTATGTGAATTATATTCAATATATAGGATCTAATTTTTCATTAAAAGTAAAAAAAAAACCTAACCCAACCATTTTAAAACATTATTAGTATATAATAACCATGGTCCTTTTTATTTGAATAAAAGCATTACAATGATTTATAATTTACAGACAAAAATTTCCATGGTCGATATTAAACTTTTAAATTTAATATATTACATCATTAATTTTTTTGAAATTATTTTCAATAAACCATAATGGAATTTTTTTATCATTATCTCATAAATGTGATAGAACATGAAAAATCAGAATTTTTCACTATTCATATAAAAATAATATAATTATAAAAATTATAAAAATTTCACCATAAGAATATATTAATATAACAAATAAAAAATATATTTGTCTTTTCCTCAAATTAAATTTCCTAAATTTATAAATTAATCATCAAATTGAAAAAAAAATCAAATATAAAATAAATTTTTTTAAAAAAATTCATTTTAGACATTATCTTTAAATAATATTATTTATCCACAATTTATAATTAATTTTGTTCAAATTTATTTATTCATTTATTTAAAACCATTAAAATTAAATTATTTATTATACTAAAACAACACATGAAAACAATCCTCATAAAACCCCCTTTTAAACATGAAATTAATGTACTCTCATATCATAAATGAATTATTTTATAATCACCAAATTCAATCACTGAAAAAAATAGGGAAACATAATTTTCATTATTTTTTATTATATTTATTGTCAAAAATGGATTATTTTAATATATTTTGACTCATTTCAGTGTTGTGTTCCATTAATCAAAACCTATATTAAATTGTATTATTTTACAATGAATTATTTATTTAACTCCTAAGGTGTCACATTAAGCACATTATATAAATTTCAAACATAAAATTTTAATTTATTTTTAATCTAAATGAGTATATCATTAAATATTAATATAATTGGATGTATAATTTGTATTATTAATATAATAAATTTCTTTAAAATGAATCCAATTCGTTATTAATTAAAAGTTTCTTAAATCATGTGTGTTTCAATCAATGACTGCTTGTTTTAAATTAGTTTCTTGAGTCATACCATGATTGTTATATGATATTTTCAACAAAGGAATCAATCAATTTATCTTCACCTTCATTGAGTTGAAGAGTTTATTTACCATCATGATAGAGGATATCATAAAATATACATACTAGATTTATTTTCATTTCATAAGTACAATGTAATCTAATCATTATGTTTCGATCATTTTGTAACCAGTTATTTATATTGTACTTTAATGATAAATGACCATGAATAATTTTTCTATATTTATTCAATAATATTGATTATTAATAGATAATAATATTTATAAAAGTGATAATGGGTTATTGTTCTTATCTATATAAATTTACTAAATCCAAAAAAATTACAGAATTTATTATATTACTTAATATGAATTGTCTTCGATATGATGAACTGGTACATCATAATAAAATACAAAAATATTTAACCAAACTGATCAACAAAAATAAATCCCAAACTTTTAAAGAGTAATCCTTCTAAATATAAGCTTCATAAAATGTAAAAAAAATTAAAAATATATAATAACATTTTATTCAATGAAATTAATTTTTACCTATAAAGAATATATGTTATACATATTTAATTACAAAAATTTATATTCTCATTTAATAAATTAAATAAAATATTCAAATCATTTCCAAAATATACAATCTCCAAATCAAATAAAACCCAAATAAAAAATATATTCATTGAAATGATTACCCAATGTTTCATCCTCAAATAATATAATCTACCTACACAATTTCAAATATATACCATAATCCTATATTATAGAAAATATCTATCAAAATAATTTATCATGTAATTACCTCTCAATCCTAGTGGTAATTAATAAATTCCAGAAAATAAAATAACTTTATATCTCCACAAATAACACATATTTCCTTAACATAAATTAAGTTACTAATATAATATTTTTATACTTTTTTGTGAACCAATTTAGGATTCCATATATCCTTGGACATGACTAACCCAAAACAAGTTATAAAGTGAATAATCAATCCCTATATGCATGAAACATATAATTTGGTGTCAACAACATATTTTTGGAATGTAATTACCATTTTTTTAAATAAACATCCAACAATGTTAAGAATCATGTAACCAATAAATATAAGCAAAAATGGTTCAATAATTTTCATAATAAATGTTTTATTATTAAAACCAAAACCCAATGTGGAATAATTAGATAGTAACCACTAAACATCCCAAAATCCTCCTTGCAGCATATGAGACGTCAACCTCAATCCACCTTCACCAACCAAATTACCAAGTGGAACTCTTTGGAAACTGGAACCACCATCATAATGTCACATCTTGACCTTACCATGGTTAAACATAACAATTTCTACATATACCAAATAGTGTATGTTTGGTGTGTAAAACATTCGAGAAGGATTCCACCCAAAATGAATTGATTCCATGATATAACATTAGAAGATAACTGAAAATGATCTTTTTTATGTAAGTACATAAAATAATTTTCTAAGGACACTCAAGTGGACATTTTCCGAAAAACATCTGTCATGAAAATCATTTTTTCAAAATAATCTAGTCTCAATAAAATCACAAATACAAGGTCTACTATAAAACAACGGTTGACACCACATTAGATTTATAATTTCATGATAGAGAAAAATGGGAAAATATCTATGTGTAGTCTGTCACGATTGATTCACTAAGAACCTCATACCTAGGTGGTCAATATCCTATGGACTAAAGCCACTACGAGGGATCATCCTAAAAACCATGAGGTATAAAAATAATAGTCTAAGGGAAACATAATATCATCAATGATCCACTATCAGGGATCATTGCAAGGGAATATTATTCCCCAGTCAAATCAAATGTTTAGTTAGTGTTCCTAGTGTAAATACATCATATTTAATTCCTACATTTCTAATTCTGAGTCATCTAGTGTGAATCCCCTTGAAGAATAATGGCCTTGCCACTTCCAAAACACAATATTACATGTACAGTTTACTGCCTTGAAACTCAAGATTCCATTTCTACTCGAATTATACTTCATAGGTAAAAAAAATCACTTCCAAAAGCACATTAGAATCAAACAAAGATCATAATAAAATCCCCAATTTCACAGGGAACACTTGGAAACTGCCATTTATATAATGGAAACCCCCTTTTAATTATAAACCCACAAAACAGAGTCGAAATACTTTTCTTCATCACATGAATAATCAATGAACCAAATTCTGAATCTTCAAAAGAAAAGTACATAGTCAATTCAGCCAATTTCCAAGGGATAATACCTTTTCAAATAATGAAATAAATCAATTTCAATTTAATACAACATTATCATCAATTATATGATACCCACATCGCATTAGAGGTGCAAAAAAAATAATCCAACATGCCTTAAAATCAATTTCATATGAAAAATCTACTCTCAATAAATTCTGAACCCAATTTTCATCAAGAACTGATTTTTAACAATTCAATCAATCATAAAAAACATGTGTTATGTTGCATAATAGGGAAAACATAAAAACATTACCATTTTCCAATTAAAATCCAATTTTCATTATTTATTCATTTCAAACTTTTTCTATAACATGTTTTTCACCACAAAAAAAAATTCATAGAATACATTCATAATGCCAAGATATCAAGCCAAACACATATAAAAATTTAAAATTATATAATCACTTACCTCAAATATTGATATTCTCATAAATTAGATGAAAAACTAAAATCACACCTCCAGGGAACCCTATAAATGAATGATCCACCAACAACCATCAGTATATTCTACAAAATTTCATGATCTAACCCCTCATATATTTGAAACATCCACTGGAAAATAAAAACCCAAGAAACTGGTACATACAAACCAAGAAATATGGATGAATCTACATGTAAACCACTTATTGGAAGAACCATTGAGGTTTTCAGGTCATAACCACACATGAAATGAATCCCAATAGATATAATGAATCATAGAGGGTGATATAATGGTTGAAAATCGCATATGGGGTAGAATGTGTGTGTTTTAGGGTTAAATCCTATGAGGAAACAGATGGAATTTTTAATTACTTGTACATGTCAAATATTATACCAAAAAATGTTTCCAAAGAATGTAGAAACCGTGTTCCCCTCATTATCTAAGAGGAATAATGATTCTTGGTTAAACCACATGGCCTGTAACCTTGTGCTAACCATGGAGTTCACCACTAAAAAACATGTCATTTGGCCACATGGTTTTCCATGAAAGGTACATAATCACTGATTACCTTATTCAATATATAAACCACCCATTCTTAAGACCAAAAAATAAAATTTTCACCAAGGTTCAATGGGGAAACCCATGTTCAAGGTCTAGATTGAAAATAACCAAGGGAATACCGAAAAATTAAAACATGAATGTGATAATTATTATCGCCATGAAAAAATGCCTCCCCCATAAAGGAATTCTAATTACTAATCCAAATAATGGAATATTTACTCTTTTTCAACCCATTAACTCCCCTCCAAAGTTTCTTATTTATCACATCCTTGATTCAAAAGTACTTAGAACAATGTAATAGGCTTCCCTCGATGCACTATCTCTTGGAAATCTACAATATGCAATCACCACTAAAACATAAATATATCAGGATCCAACAATAACTCTTCCAATCATTACACATGGAAGAAATATGAGTTATTCTTATTCAATTGTGATACTTGAAAACCCTATTGAATTGATTTCATATTGGAAGGAAATGGAAATATATATTCCACCCTATCGACTCTCTATATAATATCAAGTGTAGTAACGTACCCTTGTGTATGCTTCCACTTCATACCCAAACTACAATGACCCATGTGAGGTTCCTCCTTCCATAACACCCGGTCGTCCATAGAAAATTATAAATCATGATGCCTCATATCAATATAAAACATATAATGAAACTATGTAGTCAAAATTTTCATCATAATCAAATTCAACTCCAAATATGATTCAAATAAAAGGGTTTCCCCAGAAATGAGGTCTCATCAACCACATCCCAATACAATGGGTACTGACATGATTGACCATGTTGTGCCTCAAATGTATCCATATGAATAGAATATTGGAACTGTTATTATACGTGAAATCATCTTATCAAAAATTTCAATCATGTATCACCATATTTCATAATATCAAAGGCACTAAAAATTCACATCTATAACATAGAGCTCCCTTAGGAGACAAAAAATACTAATAAGCTTCCTACCCACCATTAAAAACCACATATAATGCTATAAAAACTCATCATTGGGTTTTTTCAATTGAATCAATTCCAGGAGGGATGAATTCAGCTACACACTATGCAAGAAGTCACCACCATCATGCTCATATATCTCCATCTACATCTTAGAAAATTTCCCCATCAATGTCCACTCATCAATAGTCTTCTTTATCACTTACACTGAAATGTTCCTATTCATGTTATCTGCAACCACATTAACATTTCTCATGGTGTAATGAATATAAATATCAAACCCTTGAATGAAATAAAATAAATTATGCTACCACAATTCACATCATATTTGGAGAACATATATGAAATGATATTATGATCATAAGAAATCCATGATTTCACCAAAAATTATAATGGTTGCACATCATGGGGTAATGCATCTACATTGATAACTCTATGAAATGTTTTGGGTAACATGTTTCATGTTTTTAGAGTTAGTGAGATGCATATTCCACTACACGATCACCCTAGATTATCATATAGCCAATACCCATACCGATGGAATCCCAATTAACCATATACCCCATTACATATTTTCGAATGATCAATATAGGAGTGATGGTCAACTTCCACTTAAGATCCTCAATTGACGCTTGAAATTTTGGGTACAATTCAATCATTAATACCATTCTGGTTAATAGTGGTCATGGATGAAGAAATCAAAGATAAATTTCAAATAAACCACCAGTAATATCCTACCTATCACAGAAAACACTAAATCTGAAATACATTACATATTTATTCCCATGAACTAAATTATATGATCATATCATGGTCTATTTAAATTTCTTTCTACAAGATCATGTGAAAAGGAAAAATCAACTCCCAATTCCTGAATAAACTATGTGTTCTTCCATGAACACCACAATGACGGAGTTGAGATATTGATTAAACATCCTATTGATAAGTTCCCTAATGACCATTAGATCATTTTCACCCTTAAGGGAATGAAAAAATAATCTAAATGGTTTTATATACGTTGAAAATATATTTTCAAAATATATACTTCTATTGCTCCATTTTTTCGATAATCTGAATTCATATCAATACTCGAAAACCACCTCAATTCCATTAACAAATTTATCAATGTTGGGAATGGGATATTTTTTCTTAATGATCAAGTATTCATCTTCATGTAGTCATTGAACATTCATTTAAATATGGTGGACTTTTTCACAAACAAAACAAAGGCATCCAAAGGAGTTATGCTAAAGAAAAAGAATCCATTGGATTCCAAATCATCTAGTCGTACCATTAATAACATTAACTCTATGGGAGAGTACTATATGATGGAAATGATAATGGATTTGTTTCTTACATTAAATAAATGAATAAATCCACATCTCTCTTTTGATGAAATACCAAGAAATCCTTTTGAAACACCTCTGAGAAATGATCAACCCCATGAGGTAATCTATAATCATAATTACTACCACAATTCCATAACATGATTGGAAATAATTGATATATAGGGATAACTAACTCAAGAAGTCATGGACTAGCATTACCTGACCGAGGATCCCATTCAAAAGGAAATTACTTGGTATTACCATCAGGTGCCAAAAAAATCAATCACCGCCTATTGGAAAATAAATTTTGACTTTAAAATAAAACTGAAAATCTATTATGAGGATTACATAAAATATGACCATTTCTAGGACCAGGAAATCCCACTCCAGCATGACTCCAAACATAGTGAGTGTAAAATATAGACACATGAAACTCATCTCTCACTTTATACCATGATGTATTATGAACTCTATTTGATATAACACAAGCTCAGTTAGATTCATCAACACATCCACAATACGAGAATAAATAAATGTCAATGATGAACCAACATAAAATAGAATAACATATGAAGGGGATTCCATAAGAAAAATACCTAGAAATGAAATAGGCTATACATTTCATTCCACGGGAGATCTATACCCCAAATAAATAGGAATCATATCATATTTTGTATGCGAACAACCACTAACCTTCAAATATAACCTGAACTATCATTGTCCAAATAATGATCATTGCCTTATTCCCTATCCAAAAAACCAGTATCCCACTCTCCATCAAGGTTATGTTCAAGGTAACATCCCTTTGTAAGAGATATATCACGCACTACTCTAATTTAGGAGTGTTACAATGAAAACATATTACATGTTCCTAAAAAATTAGTTCCAATGAAAAGGTTTGTGTGGTAAAACATATGCATCATTCTCTTGTTCCTCGCTTTTACAAACTGATGAGAAAACACTGATCCTACACCTAAATACATGGATGATGAAAATATAAGAGGATTTATTGACCCAACACTATCTCACTTCTCTTTCTCCTCCCATGACCTATTCTACTCATATAAACTACCACTATCATTCAACTCCACAAATCCATTGGAATTAGGATTTACATTATAAGAAAACTCCATCATGATATCATGATTAAACCCCTCAAATTTTTAAGTTTTAACTGAAATACATGAGAATGAACATATGGTATACACCTCCTATCAAACTTCATATCATTAAACTTTATACTAGAAACAATATCAGGTGTGTATCATACCATCCTTGTTTAGCGGTTGGTATTTCCCATTATTATACAGTCTCCCCATGTATGATCCTTGAATTGCCTATGAATAGAAAAAACCAAAACAATATGAAAATACAACATGTTTAAATTTATTTTTAAATCTCTACAACTAATCTACTCATGCTTTTCAACATGAAGCACAAAGTACCTCCATTTATGAATGGGACCTCCCAATAGAACTAAATCAAATTTCACTATGATAACCTTAGATATATCAATAAATTATAAAAATATTTATATATTCTAAAGAAACGCCTCCACTTCCTATGATTCCACTTTTTTTGGTACAGAGGGTGGCTTGATCCTGAGGAACTCCATATCATTTTTCATTCCATGTCCTAGTTCAGGTTCCCTAATCTGAGTAGGTCCAGATACATATCCTTTTCCAAAATATTGAATTACTAGAACCACTACTTCTATTATCCATTAATCAATTTGTTAAAGAGAAATCTCTCCATACTCTTCTTGTGGTTGAAAGGGGACTCCCTAAGGAGGAATTTTTCTATAAAAAGAAACATCTAAAATAAACACCTTAACACAACCATCAACCCATGTTCTAAAACTTTTCAACAATAATAATAGGAAATATCATGCATATTAATAAATCAAAATGAATCTATTTCTTATAAAATAAAATGATGAACCAATTCTCCAGCTCATTGTTTCCATATACATTCGGCAACCGACCTGTCTCACATAGTGTAAAGTCAAACCCCATCCCAACATCCCATGGTAACTCGAGTCCTATAACGAGGTGTACTGGCCAAGAACCAAACTCGCAACTTGAACAAAAAATCCCATCATTAATTAATTCAGTCTATCTAGATTCTTCTAAAATATAGTGACCCAATAGAGGATGACCTCCTTTTATTTCATTTTATCACAAACCAAACCCAAATTACATCTGGCCTGACACCAGACCCTATTAGAGAAAATGCTAGAAGGGAATTATTGATCCCCACTAAATGATAACTAGAACCTGGGTACCAACAAATTTTTTGGGTAATTATTTTACACATTTAAATAACACTGACCATCCAAAAAAGGTATATAAACAAGTAACAAATTGAAAAAAACAAACATGGTACAACACTTTTTTGATTCTATATTTTACAATTTAATCTAAAATCTAAATTTATACAATGGAAAGGGAACCACTAAACATTCCCATATCATATGTTCAACATAAGAAATATCACCCTCATGTCACCACCCCCAACAGCTAAAACATGTGTAACTTTCAAGAAACTATAACCACTATCACTGTGACACATTTTCCTTTACCTAGGATATACATAACAATGTCTACATACACCCAAAGGTGTATGTTTTGTGTGATCCAGAGACTAATAGGATTCCACCCAAAATTAAATAATTTCTATCTCTAATATTATAATAAAAATCAACATGAGTGTTTATATAAGAGTACTTCGAATCATTTTAAAGGACATTCGATTGGACCTATTTAGAAAACAATCTTTCAAGATAACCAATTTTTTAAAAGAATATTTTCTAAATACCACAATATATAAAAGGTCCACCATAGAGCAACAAATTACCCCATATCATGTTTATGTTTTTTTGAGAGTGAACCATTGGTAAATACAAAAGAGTAGTCTCATATATGCGAGTCACAAGTAACCTCATACCGGAGTGATCAATATCCTCCACTCAACTTGAAACATATTTCACATTATGATCCACAAGGAGGGATCATCCTAATGTCCTAGTGGTGTCCAAATAATAGTTCCATTCCAACATATTGTCCTTCACAAGCCACAATGATGGATTCACCCAATGGACTAATGGTCTATATTCATATCATATGTTTAGATATTGTTTTTAGTGTAAATCATTATTTGTTAATCCAAGCCATTACATTTCTGTGTCGACTAAAGTAAATACACTATAATAATCACATACATTCCACATCTAAATTACTTCCATATTAGTGAAATTTTACCCTCCTAGATACATTAGATTCCAATTATTCTCAAATTTCATATCTAATTTTACACAACCATATATTTCACAAATAAATTGCAAGACACATATTAACGTAAATAAATCACTACATTCAAAAAAACATATCAGACCGACAATTTTTTATAACAATAAATCACTTTCCATTATACAAAAACAAAAATCATGTCAAAATACATTTTTAATAACATTAAAGACCAATGAAAGTCATTCGGAAAAATTCTAAGAATGGCACATAATCAATTCAACTATTTACATGGTACATGCCATTTCCAAATCCACACATAAAACAATTTCACTTTAAAACATACTTCTCAACATTTAAATGTTTCTCACATCACCATGAAGGTGACCAAATGATAATCCAACATCCCATGAAATTAATTTTATTCAAAAAAAGACGCTTTCAATAAATTCCCATCACAATTTAATTAAAAACACATTTATAACCTTTCAAAAAAATCTTATAACTCATACAATAGGTTACCCAATAGGTTAAACATGTAGATGTAAGCATTTTCTTTTGGAAAACTAATTTTAATCACAAATTAATGTCATTATCTTTTCAAAATATTTTCTAAACATACAAAAAATTCATAGAACACATAAAAAAAATACACAAAATCAATCCAAACTCATCCATCAATGTAAGAGCACAGAACCACCTACCACACACTTGGATATTTCCCAAAATTGTTGAAACCAACCACAAAACCTCTTGAAGACTCTATAAAAGAATTATATACCCGAAATCGTCATTATCTTCCCAAAAATTTCATTATATTAACCATTATTGGTAAAAAAATATATATAATAAAATAAAAACCCAAAAATGATGGAGAATAAACACTTAAAATATAGATGAATCAAGAGAGAAACCACTGAAATGAAGAAACATTGATGTTCCATGGTCAAATCCCCCTATTGAATTATTCCCAAGAGGTCCATGGAAGAATATAATGGAAAAAATGGCTTACAATCTTGTATGGGGTTGAAATAGGGGTGGTTTGGTGTTAAATTCCAAGAGGGAACAAATGGAATTGTTTAAATTTTTTTGATGTTAAAAAGTTGCATGCTTTTCTATACAGTATGGATACCGTGAATCCCACACTATACATGAGGACCCAAACTACCTGGTTAGGACATATTACTTCAAACCATGTACAAATAGTTTCGTTCGCCAAAACCGAAGATTCATTTTTGGCCACAAGGTTTTCTCAGCAAGGCGTACAATTTCCCATTACAGTTCCCCACCAAATGGTATGCGAAAAGAACTCAATTTTTAATCAAATGTTATAAGGGAAGCCCATGGTTAAGAAATATACATAAAATAAACAATCGAATACCTCAAAATGAAAACAAAGTTCTGAAATACATCGTCAACTTTCCACATGATATAAAATTTGTAATGACCTTGAAATTTCAAGGAACTTTTTTTCTTAAATACTTTGGAATTTTACGAGTCTTTGGATTCTGACGGAAATTGATTCGGAGGTCTTCTGTGTCCAGAATCAATTTTTGATGTTTTGCTCGGGTACGTTCAGTGAACGAATGAGTGGTTTTTTCTATCTTTTGAACTAGTTCTTGGAATCTGATTCCAAGGGCACTGTTGAACTCGCAGCGTAGGTAGTTTCTTAAGGGGACATTCACCTCGAATGTAGTCGGGGAGGTGTGGATATTAGATTTCCGGGATTCGTGAAATAAAAATAAAAATTATTTTATTTTTATTCATTATTTTTGAAATTCATATTTGTTTGAAATAATGTGGGGGGTCCACCACCCGCATAAATTCAATGAAACTCCTCTCTCAATTAAATAAGGTAGAATATTAATAGATGAGGGGGAATCTGCTGGAGAAACCCCTATCTTCTCCTTATCTCTTCCTCTTCTCCTCTTCCACCATTATTTCACCATAAAGGGACCTCCTCCTCCAACGATTGAACGAGTGACGAACCTCCAAGGAAACGACGACGTCATCTTCTGACATCAACGAACGACGCTACCTCTCTGCAGATCCTTCAGTGATCACGTCACGAGGTAGGGGTTATTTTTGTTCAAGTTGTTATCATAGTTCTTCATTGCTTAATGTTTGTCTGCATGATATAATCGTAATGTGATGAGATTGGAGCACACAAAAATGACCGATTCTCCTCCCATCTTCTTTGTTAAATCTTCGTTGATGTTGTAAATGAAGGCGCACAATGTCGTTGCACCGTGCGGTGATTGGTAGGGAACCATGACCATGCAAGCCCACGACGAAGGTGGCGTGGTGTCATTACAATACACAGAGACGTAGAGGGTTGTGGCCAGAGTGGGCCGCGGCAGTGCTGCGAGGCGTCGTCGCGCCGCCCCGGAGGGACCGAGGAAGGCCGCAACCGAAGTGGGCCACGACAGAGGGGTGCGGCTCCGTCATGTCGCACTGGTGAGATGATCCGTTGTCTAAGGCCACAACAGACTAGCAGGGGTGGCCTTCCATGCAGGGCGCCGGCGTCTCTAGGATGCCGGACACCTTCTGGGTCCCGTGACAGCTCACAAACTGGTCGACCTTAATGGTCGACCGTTACCCGAAAACTGGGGGGGTGTAACCCCTCCAACTAGCTAATAGAGAGGACCCCACTGGGTCCGTCATTTCCATAATTAGGGGGCCATGCCAGCCAAGCCAGGCCATGCCCAACCAAGCCGGACCCGGACCCGAGTCGGGTTGACCCAGTTCGAGCCGACCAAGGGGGTGTTGGGCCAGGTCGGACCGGGCCCAAACCCCCTATTTTCAGAACATTTCGGTTAAATGGATATATCTTGAGCTAAAGACCTCTTATCGATAAGCCATTAGTTGAAATGAATTCCTTGGAACAACACGGTTGTTTTGGTATATTACATTGGAGGTTTCGACGATGTGTGTGTACGTCCAGGTTGGTTTGAACCTGAAACCAACCGGGCCTTTGGAGCGGAAACTCTTATAACGTAATGACCGGACGTTTGAATGATGATCCATCAACTACGTTGAATTAATATTGGTGAGACGGTTCTTTTGGATTACTCCACATGAGGTTTTGACGTAGCTGGAGTAAGGTCGGGTTGGTTATAGATTAAAAAACAACCAGGCCCCTTGGACGGTAAATCCAATATCTCTCAGACCGGGCATCTAATTGACACACCATATATTACGTTGAGTTCATATTGATGAGACGAAACTTCAGGATTCATCTACTCAAGACTTCATAAATGTTGATGTATCGAACCTCTTGGATCGTGGAGCGGACCCTCCCAGAATCGAGCGTGTTGTATACAGGAACCCTAGAGAAAGTTGCAACTACGACGATGATGATGACTATACAAGGATCCTACGTGGGTTCGGCAGTTAGGAAGACTGTACTTGGATCCTCCGTGGGTTCGGTAGTGTTGACCACTGTACCTGGATCGTATGTTGGATCAACAACGATGATTACTATACTTGGATCCTACCTGGGTTTGGCAGCGATGAATTCTGTATTTAGATACTATGTGGGTTCGGCAGGGGAGATGATTTAGAGGCTACATTTATCATCTCCACCCCTCTTCATGAGTAGTATACCTGTGTGAGCTGAGTCTTGACTTTCTGTCATTATCATCGATGTGATTGACTTTATTTCATGCGTGGAATGGGTTGTGCTTTCCATTGTTTACTGGGTTGTACTTGGGCTCGTTAGTTGGAGCCGAACGGGAATTGATGACTTAGGTATATGTATTTGCATATACCTAAGTAGAGTGGGTTGATACTTTGTGTTTGTATCTTTATTTTTTGGTTTATCCTTTGTGGACTCTAGATTACCTTTGGGGTTCTCGGTGTCCCTACTGAGTATCGTATACTCACCCCTGCATGGGTTATGCCTGCACTACATTGTGTTGGATGCAAACGACAGAAAACACTAATATAGGTGGAGTATTGTGGAGAGGGACGGTATATTTTGGTGGACCACATGGTGGGACGTAGACGGAGAAGATGACCGAACTCGAGGAGATGAGGAGACCATTTTTACCCACCCTTTCGGTGGGATATCTGGAGGATGAATCAGTGGTTTTTGGTTTACATTACTACATTTGTTCTTTCTATTCTGTTGTACTGTACTTTCAGTTGTGTTTGTATTTTGGCCCTTTTACTGTCCATCACCTACTTTTTTACTCAGCTTACATAGTGTTTACTTCAGATTGCATACTCTATAGTGTTTGGTTACTTATATAATGGCAATTCCTTCCCTATTATTGGGAATTATACTTTTGGTGCTAGTTTCCAGCCCCTGGCCTATGGAAGGTGGGTTTGGGGTAGTCACGACATGGGCTTTGAGGGTGAGCCGTGACAAATTGGTATTAGAGGTGTCAGTTCTACCGCACAACATAGGACTCTGAAAATTTATTCCTATGATGCAATATTGTTAAGGGTATTGAGTGTGGTTATCAGTACAGGGAGTTAGGTTGTGGTGCGGCGGACAACGTATCAATACAACAGGACCCAGACTTCTGATTTTTGACTCAGTGCAAGAAAACATTTATTCCATGTGTGTTTTAATGGTTTTCTTTGTGATTACTTTGTGTCATCTCACCAGGTATATTTTATTAACCGTGGCACACCTGTTACATTGTAGGATGGCCCCACGAAGGCAGCCAGCTAGGGTTCCGAGCCACGTGCGAGATGGAAGCCCATCGAGCGACGAGGCCTCAGCACAGGTCCCCTTTACAGTGGAGGCACCAGCGGTCCCTCTACCTACTAGGCCACCGATACCACCAGCCCCAGCAGCAGAGAGTGCACACCGCCTGAGTGCGCTGGACGATTTTCTACGACAGAGGTCACCCAAGTTCTAGGGAGATATGGACCCTCAGACATTTGAGGATTGGCTGGAGGCTATTGTCTGAGTCTTCAGATTGGTAGGGACACCAGCAGATCTTATGGTGATCCTTGACGGAAGTCTCATGCATGCATTAAATGGTAGATAGTGGAGCATGATTCTCCAGGTTCATGATGAGGCATATCTAATATGGACGTACTTTGAGAGCCTCTTTCGTTTGGAGTTTTTTCCAGCCACCCTCCATGCAGTGCGCATCCAGGAGTTACTACAGTTGCGGCAGGGCAACATGACAGTTGCCCAGTACTCAGCGAGGTTTACCGACCACTCGTGCTACTACACAGAAATTGTATGGGACCCATTCTACCGGGCCCAGACCTTCAAGAAGGGACTTAGGCATGAGATCAGGACTTCGATGATCTCACTCAGAATTCTGACGCAGGCATGAGTACTGGAATGAGCCCTTCTTGTAGAGATATTCCTTGCTGAGCCTATGGAAGCAGCGAGTCCTACCACATGGTGACATGTAGGAGAGTCTTCTGTAGCTGGCTATAGATAGATGTCATAGAGGTCCAAGCAGACCAGGCCATCAAGTGGGAAACCTCAGGATACTGGTTTGGATGTGCGGGGCACATGCAGTAGAGCTAGTCATACGAGAGGCAGGCAGTGCTATTCATGCAGTGGGCAGGGCCACATGGATCATGACTGCCCGACCCTCTATGAAGAGGTGAAACAGACGGTTGAGGGACCACCCAGGTAGAGGCAGAGGTTCGACCGTGGAGGTCTATAGGGAGAAAGTAGATGAGGCAGAGGAGCTGGCCGAGCAGTAGGTGGTGGATGGCGCTTTGAGGCTCCACCACCACCACCACCACCACCAGGAGGTCCTCCCCGACCACAGGGAGTAGGAACACAAGGGTAGGCTTAGCTCCAAGTAGTCGAGAACTACAAACAGGACACACCTTATATGATTAGAGGTAATATATGTGTCTACTCCACTCTTGCTGAAGTTCTTATAGACACAAGAGAATGTCATTTTTGTATTGTCGCTGCCCTTGTTCGGAGCATGGAGATTTTGACAGAGCCGTTGGATCGATCCATACTACTAGAGACTCGTACGAGAGCAGACTCGACGATTACGCACTAGTGAGGATTGTGTGAGCATACTCTAGGAGGTGAGAGATTCAGATGGGATCTACTTGTAGTGGTGATCGAGGAAGTACATGCTTTAGACCCACACATGAGCATGACAGAGGTGTGGAGATTCCTATGTCTGGCTGGGTACTATCAGATATTTGTTCCAGACTTCTCTGGAGTTGCAACACCGCTTTCAGCTTTGACGAAGAAGATGAAACCCTTCATCTGGTATGATAGATTTCAGCAGAGCATTCAGGAGCTGAGACAGAGATTGACCTGTGTGCCCATATTGAGGCAACCAGACGAGGGCGTAGGGTACGTAGTTTACTGCAATTCATCATGGAAAAGACTCAGGTGTGTCCGGATGCAGGAGCGAGCTGTGATCCCATATTGTTCATGAAACTTTGGGAAGCAAGAGTAGAACTACGCTACGCATGACCTAGAGTTAGCAGCAGTGGTCTCCTCCATGAAAATGTGGTTGCACTATCTGATGGGTAAGCACATTACAGTCTATTCTGACCAGCAGAGTCTAAGTTTATCTTCTCGCAGAAGGACATGAATCTGAGACAGCGGTGATGTCTTGAGTTCCTCCAAGACCATGACTTTGTGATAGTCTATACTCATGGGAAGGGGAACGTAGTATCTGATGCTCTAATAAAGATATTGGGAATTCAACTAATTGGAGAGGAGATAGAGAAACTAGTCACATTGCAGATATCCTTCATGTATATAGATGGAGCAGCCTTTCTACAGTCACTCACAGTCACTCCTCCACTACATAAGTGGGTCAGAGAGGCACAACATGGGGACGTTGACTGTGAGACATGACGTGCAATGATTTCCATAGGACAGGAACCTGATGGATTTTCTGTAGGAGGAGAGCATGTCATCTTCTTCAAGGGACGTACCATTGTACCAGTTTCATTATAGGAGGAGGTGCTAAGGGATTTTCACACATCCCCTTTGGTGGTACGTCCAGGAGTAGCGAAGATGTACCAGGATATCAGACGACAACACTGGTGGTGGGGTAGAAAGAAGGTTGTGGCAGAGTTCATTTCACGATTCCTCACCTACCAGCAGGTGAAGGCAGAGCACTAGGTTCTGGATGGCTTGGTGCAGCCCTTAGAGGTCCTGGAGTGGATGTGGGATGGGATATATATGGATTTCATGATGGAGCTTCAACGTACATCCAGAGTACACGACTCTATCTAGGTGATTGTCGACCGACTCACCATGTCGGCCCACTTCCTACCTATCTAAGAGCAGGGCTCAGTGGAAATCATGGGATGCCTCTACATTCAGGAGATCATACGGCTTCTTGGTGTGCCATCTTCTATCGTCTCCGACCGATATGCTATCTTTACATCCTGGTTTTGGAAGAGGTTTTAGGAGGAATTTGGGATGTAGCTATGCCTGAGCACCGCATTTTATCCTCAAACAGATAGCCAGATGGAGAGGACCATTCAAACACTCGATGAATTGATCTTTTCATGTTTCCTTGACTTTGGTCGATGTTTAGAGGATTTCCTACCCTTGGTGGAGTTTGCGTACAACAAAATCTACCACTAAACCATTGGGATGACACCATACGAGGCATTGTACAAACAACCATGAAGATCACCTCTATGCTGGACTGACCCTGGGGAGTCAGCACTCCTAGGACTAGAGATGGTTCAGGATACGATGGAGATGGTACATATCATCCAGGAGCGAATGAGGACTGCACAGAGCAGATAGAAGTCTTATGCTGATATGAGACGAATATCACTAGAGTTCAAGGATGGAGACCACATTTTATTATGGGTATCACCTCGAGGCGGATTTCAGAGATTTGGTCAGGGATGCAAGTTGTCTTTTCTCTTCATCGGACCATTCATGCCCTTATCAGGGTAGGAGAGGTGTCTTACCGCCTGTCCCATCCACCTCAGTTGCACCAGGTGCAGAACATCTTCCACGTATCTCAGCATAGGAGATACGTGCATGACCCGACACTTATCATCGTCCACGGGGAGTTGGAAATCGATGACAAGGATACATTTGCAGAGGTCCCAGTGGATATCGAGGATCGACAGGATCAGGTCCTATGTGGATGGTCGATTCCCCTGGTGCGAATTCGTTGGTAGCACAGGAACCTCCATGAAAGAACATGGGAGAGGGAGGATCAGATGCGTGCACAGTAACCTCATTTTTTTCCTAGTTTATGATCCATATTTATGGGGTTGTAAAGCCCTGAGGTGGTATTAATGTAAAGACACTGAAATTTCAAGGAAAATTTTTCCTTAAATAATTTGGAATTTTACGAGTCTGTGACTTCTGACAGCACTTTATTCTGAGGCCCAGTGTGTCCTAAATAAATTTCTGATGTTTAGCTCAGGTACATTGATTGAACGAACGAGTGGGTTTTTCTATGTTTTGAAATGGTGCTCGGAATTGGATTCTGAGGGCACCGTTGAACTCACAGCATCAGTAATTACATAAGGGGACCTACACAACGAATATAGTCGGGGTAGTGTGGATGTTAGATATCTGGGCTTCGTGAAAAAAATTAATTTATTTTTATTCATTCCTTTTTAAATACAAATTTGATTGAATTAATGTGGGGGTCCACCACCACAATTAATTCAATGAAACTCCTCCATTAATTAAATAAGGTAGGTTCATAATAGATGACGGGGCATCTGCTAGGGAAACCACTCTCATCTCCTTCTCTCTTCCACTTCTCCTCTTCCACCATTTTTGCACCACCAAGGGACCTACGATGATAATGATCAAACGAGTGACTAACCTCCAAGGAAACAATGATGTCATCTTTTGATGTCAATGAACAAAGCTACCTCATCACAGATCCATTGAGTGATCACATCACGAGGTAGGGGTTATTTTTGTTCAATTCTTTTTCATCGATCTTCATTGATTAAGGTTTTGGCCGCATGATATCGTCATACCGGGAGGATATCAGACCGCACAAACACAACCGATTCTCCTCCCCTATTCATTGTTAAATATTCATTGATGTTGGAAGCAGAGGAACACAGTGCCGTTGACCATGCGATGATAGGAAGGGAACCATGGCCTTGGAAGTCCACGGTGAAGGCGATGTGGTGCTGTTGTACCGCACAGAGATGTAGATGGCCAAGGCTGGAGCGAGCCGCGACGGGGGTGCGCGGCGCCATCGCACCGTGCCGGAGAGACTTAGGAAGGATACGTCCAGATTAGTCCGCGACGGAGGGGCGTGATGCCATCGCGCCGTGCTAGTGAGATGATCTGCAGCCTAAGGCCACGGCGAACCAGCAGGGGAGGCCGGCCAAGCTGGCCGCTGGCGTCTCCAGGAGGAGGGACCCCTTCTCGATTTCGTGGCAGCTCACAAACCGGCCGACCTTATTAGTCGGCCGCTACCTGGAAACTGGGGGGGTGTAACACCCCGACCATGATCTAGGGAAGACCCCACTATGTCCTCTGTTTCCAAAAAAGGGGGTTGCTCCCCCTTTGTGTCCCGCTCACCCACTGGACGAGCCTCGGTTGGCTTCCGAGCCAGGCCGAAGGCCACACGGGTCGGGCCAGTCGCAGGCCACATGGGTCGGGCCGGTTGTGGGCTGGGTCGCGCTAGATGGGCCGATCTATGCCAAATTGGGCCGGACCAAGACCTGAGACGGGACGACCCAGTTCGGGCCGACCCAGGGGGTGTTGGGCCAGGTTGGACCAGGCCCATACCTCCTATTTTCCAAACGTTTCGGTTATACGAATATATTGTGAGTGACAGACCTCCTATTGACACACAGTCAGTTTCATAGGATTCTGTTGAACGCGGTGTTCGTTTCGGTATATAAAACATGAAGTTTTAGTGAAGTTTGGTTATGACGGGGTTGGTTCGAACCCGAAACCAACCTGGCCCTTGGAGCAGAAACCCTTATAACATAAGGACTGGACGTCCGAATGACGTACCATCAACTATGTTGAATTCCTCATGGTGAGTCTGTTCTTTTGGATTACTCCACTTGCATATTGGACGCATATGGAGTATGGCCGGGTTGGTTTTAGCTTAAAACCAAACTGGGCCCCTAGGACGGAAAAGCCAACATCTCTCAGGCCAGGAATCCGATTGATGTGTCTTCTAATTCTTTGAGTACCCATTGACGAGACATAACTTCATGATACATCAACTCTAGACTTAATAATAGTTGATGTATCAACCCCTTGGCTCATTGAGAAGACCCGCCCGGAATCGAGTGTGCTGTGTGCAGGAACCCTAGAGCTGGCTGCGACTGCGACGACGATGACGACTGTACATGGATCCTATGTGGGTTCGATAGCAAGGATGACTGTACATGCATCCTCTGTGGGTTCGGCAGCGATGAAGACTGTACTTGGATCCTACGTGGGTTCAGCATCGATGCCTTCTGTACTTGGATCCTAGGTGGGTTAAGCAGGGGAGATGATTCAGAGGCTACATCTATGATCTCCACCACTCTTCATGAGTTATATACCTGTGTGAGATGAGTCTTGACTTTCAGTCATTATCATCGATGTGATTGACTTGTATTCCTGTGTGGACTGAGATGTGCTTTCCTGTGTGGACTGGGATGTACTTGGGCTCGTGATTTGGAGCCGAACTAGAATTGATGACTTAGGTATATGTATGGGCATATACTTAAGTTGAATTGGTTGATACTTTTTGTTTGTATCTTTCTTTTGTGGTTTATCTTGTGTGGATTCTGGGAGACCTTCGGGGGTCTCGGGGTCCCAACTGAGTATTGTATACACACCCCTACAAGGGCTATGCCTGCACTACATTGTGTTGGCTGGAGATGACAGACAGCACTGGTCAAGGTGGAGTCTTGTGGAGCGGGATAATACCTGGAGGTGGACCACTTTGCAGGACGTACACGGAGCGGACGACCATACCGAAGGAGGATAGTAGACCATTTTTACCCACAATTCATGTGGGATATCCGTAGGATGACTCAGTGGTTGCTGGTTTACTTTACTGCATCTATTCTTTCTTTTCTGGTGTATTTTACATTCAGTTGGGTTTGTATTCTGTCCCATTTACTTTCCAACACTTACTTCGGTACTCAGTTTACTTACTGTCTACTTCACCTTGCATACGCTGTTGTGTTTGTTTAATTATATAAATGAAATTCTTTCCCTTTTATCAAGATTTACGCCTTTAGTGCTAATCGCCAACCCCTGGCCTATGGAAGGCAGGCTTCACGACACGGGCCCTGAGGATAGGTCGTGACAAAATTACCCTCCAATAACCACTATAATAAATCATATTAATAGACAAATTTTTTTCGTTTAAATAATAATCTCTTTTCATAAATATATTATTAAATATTTTTAATCCCAAACAAATCTAGTCATATATTAATTCAATAGAATATATATACCTTTTAATAAATAATTAACCGTAAATATATAACTCTTAAATTACCTGTAATTGTTAATATCATGATCACTAATGCTTTTAATCCCCTCTCTATTACAAGTTGTAGTAGCACATACCCATAATTAAATATCTATTACTATAATAATATCCTTAAATAATAACTCTAATACCAATTAATATAACTCAAATTTACCCTCCTATTATTTAAATAATAAAAATTAAAATTGATTCTCTTAGAAACAGAAGATCAATTTAGGTCGATAGATTTAGATAATTAGAAAGATATTTGTAACAACCCCAACTCATGTAACCTATAGTCAGTTACTACGTTGTTATATTTGAATAAATATTAATGGATAAAATAAAAAATGATCAATCAGTTTATTATTCTAGAATATCTGGTTACATACTCAATTCCCATTATGAAAGTAGAAGTAAATTATTCTCCATAGTAATGGTGAACATTTGTATAAAAAAACTAATTCAATGATTAATTCATTATATCTGGGGGAAGGAAAAAATAAGGGTGATCTCAAATTAATAGTAATGATTACATACATTAAATTCTATCAATATCTAATATGGTGTATTCAATATGGATAGGTAAATAAATGAATAAACAATCCATTTGATCAGTAACTTGAGCGTGAAATGCATCCATGAAAAATATCAATTTAATAATCATATTGATAATTATAAATGAATTAATAATTTATTAAATTCATAAAGTTAGACATCATGATATTATACATCCTGATATATTACCTTCGTGTCCTTTTATCCTGAGAGTTTATGTAAATGGATTAGAATACCATAAAAACTCATTTAACAAGGTTGAAATACTAGTTTATCTCATGAGACCTTTCCATGGATAATGATGATGTGTAATTTCAAGACACACCCATCGCTACATATATAATTAATTTCTCATATATTTAATGAAAAATTTAATTAATAAACAATATACATCATAAAAATATCATTATAGAGTAACGAATAGGGAATCTAAATATTCATCTATTCAATAAAATAATTTCCATAGTAAAACCCCATTTATAGAAATATTATACAATTCATGAAAAATATATATATGATATAAATAATATGTTTATGGAAGTGTAATGTAATTTATTTATAATAACCATGAACCTAAGAACCAATCTCCAATACTTAAAACTAAATCATTATATTTTTGAATTTGATACAAATAAATATGATCCAAATTCAAACACATATTTAATGACCCCCCGACTCTAGTAATCAATTTATGGTGTCTTAGTATATTATATTGGGATTAGATACATGTAATCACATCATCATGGATTGAATATTTTTTAGTCCTATTAAAATATATACATACATGATTACCATATTATATATAAATACAAATATTATAGTGTAATTCTTATTTTATGATAACAAAATTTTCTATGGTATATCATTACATATCTAACATATGTCACACAATGTATTCTTATTGAATGAAACCAAATAATGGGGATCTATAATTATTAGTATATATTATGTAAAATGAAATATATACATAATTCAAAAGAATAATAAACCTGGAATTGTAAATAACAGAAAACGCAAGCCATTTAATAAATATAATGATATGGAAATGTCTCCATATGTCATATAAATGTGAAAAACACACTGATAAAAATAAATATGTCAAGGTAATTAACTGATCATACGTACATTTTAATCACATAACTATAAAGAATAATTATTGTTTTTAATCAATATGGCATGGTAAATATTCGAATACTCAATCGATTTAATCAATAAACTAATATTAAAATTCATTCAACTATAATATAATTGATAAAATCACATGAATCATAAGATATAGAATAAACAATTTGGAAATGTAAAAAATTGAACAAACATTCAATTTAATAAATAAACTATAAATTAATAGAATCTCAAGATAATATCATTATAAAAACTTAATTGATAAAAATAATTAAAATCTTAATGAAGGAAATTATTTGTATTTAGATGTCGTGTTCTCAGATTTTATAATACCTAGAATGTCAAGAATATTTAAAAGTAAGTTTAAATCAATTTGAAAAACAAAATTTAATATTATCATATTGATTTTTCTCTTAATACAACAATGAAATAAATGGGAATGATTGTTCTGAGTGATATTCATGATTTCATGTACACAAACATCATCATATATTGAATCATTGATTTAGTTGATATACAATTTGAATTTCTATTAGACATCTGTATTGAATGTGGAATATGAATTTATAATTATTTACCATAAAAAATATAAAGCTCTAATTATATATCACTTTTGGTAAAAATGAAATATCATTTATGAAATAAAAATATATTCTATACTTAATATGGATATTTATTTTAAATTTAACGTGAAATGATAATAAAAAAGTGATTATTTAATGGAAATGTTAATGACTATAAAAAAAGAATCAAGAATGTGGATTTCATTAAATTACATGGTCAAAATTAACATAATACAACATAATAATGATTAAGGATGGTATTATTCATATGAATCCCCAATAGAGAATATGTAGAATAATGAATTGATTCTTTTAATAATTTAAATTCCATGAAAAGATCAATTCAAACTATCTTGATAAAAATAATCAATGCACATTAAAAATATGCATTTTACACTAAAATTTAAGAAAAATTAAAATATATTTCACTAAAAATTAACTATGAAAATTATTAATTAATATTTAAAACATTGTTACTTCATGATGTATAAATATTCAATTCATGTTGTACATGTAAAAATAATGATTCGATTCACATTATCAGTAAAAAAAACACAAACATGTTATTAAAAGGACTAGAATATTACATTAAAAATATGTTATAAAATGACCAAATGGGTAGAAATATATTTAATGACTAATTTTTTAATGGATTAAAAAAATTTAAAACATTTTTATAAAACAATGAGTTTGTTAAGAAATCAATTTCGACCGAAGAGAGAAATAATGTCGTATTTTCTTAAAAGAAATTCACAACTATTTTAACTACTGATGACTGGAGAAATAGTAATAATATGTGACCGAAAAATTATTATTAATATGATAGAAAAATTAGTTTATTTTATTATCAAATGATCAAATATTTTCATTCTATTTATATTCAGGCGTAAATATTCCCAATTAGAATGAGAATATGAAGAAAACCCATATAAACATCATATAATATATATGATAATAAACCAATAAATTGATTATTCATTTCAAATGTAAATACATATCAAAAATTGAAAATAAAAAATAATATATTCAATTATAATTACATGATAAATTTTTTACTAATAAAAATAAATTCATGATGTTATATAACCCAAATAAAATAAATGGTTTTTTATGAAATTCATTACCACATGGTAAATTTTAAGTCAAATACCCTTTGATAATATAGTAAAAATTAAAACATAAAATTTTATTAGTCAATAATTATGAAAAGTTATTAAATTAAAAATAGAAATTATATACTCCATATAATTGAAATTAGTTTCATAAAACAACTATGTGCCTCAATGAAGGGAAATTGAGAAAATCCATTTACATCATGTTTTATTTTAGTTAATCTTTATTTAACATCATGTATAGTTTTTTTAAATAAGGTATTAACATATCCCATAACCATATAAATATTTATAATATAGTATATTTTATTTTATTTACATATTACTTCCAATTTGATAATAACAGTTTTTTATTTTTTTCTACTGTTAATTGCATTGTTTCCTCATTCGTGATTCTTCATGAATACTCAGTTTCTTAGGTATATAATATAGTTTTATTCTCCCATGAAATATATAAATGTTAAAATAGTTTTATTTTTCATTAGATGAATTTAAAAAATTATTCTATAATGTTATTCATTGAAAAAAACATCACATCACATTAGGGAGAAGTTTGGTCCTATATACTCATGAGATACAATATCATTACAATAACTAGTGAATGGGTTATGAAGTGGTTGATATATTAATAGTATTTTTTAAATATAATCTGATATATATATTATGAATAATAAATGTATCCTTATTACCTTCCATGAAAATTATAACTAAAAATTGAATCACATCGCCTTGTGAGGCTGAAGTCCACGATACACATGAGTAACATTATATAAATTTAAATGGAATAAATATTTAGAAGGAATGTGATAATATAAATTCAGAAGTATAATAATATAACATAATTTTTTGGATTTTATCTTCATATCTATCATTGAAATGTGGTGACGGAAAATGAATTTCATTGGTTTATGTGGCATTAGTCCACTATATACATAATAAAGGATTTTATATACCATTTGTTGGAGTAAAATATGGTAAAATATTATTAAATAAGAATAATAACCTCTAATTAGTTTTGAGATACTATTTTTATTATCATTTAATTTATAATAAATAATTTATGGTTGGAAAATAAAAAACAAAAAAAATATATTTGTTAAGGGAATTACTCTCTCTAAGAGAGGCCATATTTTTATTTCTCATCAAGGACCTTACAGTTGATCTTCTAGGAATGCCGGGATAAATAAATATTTATAATCAATTTTTGAATGAATTTTAAAATTTTTATCGACACAAATGTCTTGGGATATTTCAATAAATGAAGGAAGTGAGTGCACATTAATAAGCGGGGAATGAAAACCCTCTCAGAAATTGCATGAATATATCTCAAAATAATCGAAAAATAATTTGTTTTTAACATGTAAAATTACCCCAAATGGACATAAATTCAAAATTGTGAATGATTACGTTTAAATATGACCATAAATTAATTTTCTAAAAGTTATTATGTAATATTAAATATTATCATATTATTTTATCCACCAGAAACCCATTTTTTACCTTAGCCATAATGTTTAATTTTTAATTTTTTTCAATTCATTTTTAGAAACATTTCATTTAAAATTCGATGATTATAAATTTTTTTATGATCCTAAAAATGGATTCTATTTTGTCATATTCTATTCACTAAATTTTTTTAATTTAATTTAAAATTATACAAATAGACCCGAAAAAATAGAAGCTTTACAAAGAGGAAATTCTCTATGTATTGAATGAAATAATAATAAATTTAAATATGAAATTGATTAACCAGAAAAAAATAGTAACATTGTGATAATAATTAACTTATTTTTCATTACAAGTGATTCAAATTCTAATTTAACCTTATTTATTATTAAATCAAAAATAAAGTCTTCAATAAAAATCAGTATTTTCCCTATTCTTTGGACATTGAAACCATTAGGAAAAATATGAAAGGATCTAATTATAATAATTTTTCTACTATTATTTTAAAAATGAATTTAAATTTATCAAATAAATTTTCAATTTTTTTCAATAATATATTTTAAATTATGTGTTCCAAGCATGACTAATCATATTTTAAAAAAAGTACAATTTTTCAGAAAAAAAATATCATATTATTCTTAATGGTTATTATTATTTTTCTAATAAATGTATATATAGTGATTTTATTATATAACGATTTGATATTAATAATTTATTTGTCAACATTCATACAAGATAATTTAACAGATATGTTATAGTGTTAAACCATATTAGGTTTCACTTAGATTGGGAGTTCAATTTTTTATAAGCTATCAAAGAGTTTAATTTCCAAAAATTATATTTCCTATGATAATGTATATTAGTATGGAATGTCACATATTTAATTTAATATAATTTATATTATTTTATAATTTAATTGTTTTTAATTCTCCCAATATTAAATAAATTAATTTCTCACAATTTTATCCTCCGATTAGAAATTAATGGTTTTATATTTGAAAACTACTTTATTGAAACACCACATCGTATGGGTAAAGAAAACATCATCTAATTAAGAGATAATGGTATGTAAAAAATTATTATAATACATAAATATGTTTCAACATAGTAAAACTTTTGTTTAATCTAATGATATGGACAATGAAGAGAAGAAACAAAATTTATAGAGATTGAAAGAGGTCATTGATCACAATAAATTGAATGATTGATCGAATGATAAGGAAATTATAACCATAAATTTGTTATGATAAAAACTACCATTTGATTCATCAAATATAAATTTAATAGGATAACATTTTTTCAAGATCATTTTCTTAACATTGAGTAATACTTTAATTGTATAAGAATAAAAGGAAATATAATTACTTGATTTGTTTTTATTTCAAAAGTACAATTTCATCAATTGGATGTGTATGGATCAATTTCCAATTCATCACTTACACCATGAAATGAATATCCATGGATGATATTTTTCATAAGGCTATAAAATTAAATTTTTATAGATCATAATATCACTAAAATTTGAATATAACGTTCTCCTATCTCTACCTATATCCCAAAACCAATATTGTATGAATAATGTATTCAATATAATATATTAATCTCTAAACAAAAAAGGGTACAATAATAGTTCATCATTAATATTTACTCTTAAATAATATTAATGTAAAAGCAGTGACATATTAACTAAGACATTATGTATGCTAGTGGTTTGAATAAAACCCATATCATCCTTAGGTTGTGGGTTCATGATCCGTGGCCTTCTCTTGATGAGATTTTTTGTAAAATGGTATGTAGGATTTTCTTTTTCTAAATTAGTATTAATATAATTCATATAAAATTACCAAATTGTGAGGACTGACAATTTCTATAGTATCAATGTTAAGAAAAAACAAAAAGGTTATCGATAACTATAATCATTATACAAAAATGATTAATGAAATTTTTACTCTGATTACTTTCTCATGTACTAATCCAATATATTGTATTCCAATAAATGTTTATAAAAATATAATTAATCATGTTATATTCCTACCACAAAAAAATCATAAGGTCTGATATAAAATATGAACTTATGATCCACCTTAAACTCATAAACCCAAGATGCAATCCATAAATCATACATTAATAAACTAATATATAATCCCCAAATTCTACACAATTGTTAGATATTTCAATATTTTTATACCAAATAAAATTTGTAAAAAGAATCTATCTTAATTACCAATATATAATTAAATCATCTGTTTATGTTTTGAATAAGACCTTCTTTGGATTCAGGATTTACCTTTAGAAGAGGGTATCAACATGGATAATACCTTATTCATCATGTTTAATAATAAAAAATAAAAATGGATATATATGTTGAGATTTATTCCCTTATATCATAATATTTATTTTACCTTGATGATTTCTTGCATTATTCCCTTCTTTTAAAAACATAAAAAAAACATTCCAATCAATTTCATTACATTATTGTATATCTAATTCCATGTTTCTAAGATTACTGTAATTGAGTATTCATTCCTCCATGGTCTATATCAGTTATTCTCTAAGATAACATTATTATTCACTTCTTTGGCGTGTCTAGTTCTGGGATAACGTATATTCTGTTAATATTATTTCACAATAATTGATTATGAATAATTATTATATATTTCACTCTTATAATCATCTTATTTCATTTATAATTGTGACAACATTTATTTTTATTTTTAAGGTTAACACAATTACTGTGGTTTCGATACACATACTTAAACTAAAATTCATAGTGTGAGAAACAATAATCATAGTGGTAAATCATATAATCCGAAAATATTCATTTATAGGATTTCAAAATTATGAGACAATATTTTAAATATAATACACCTTAGATTCCACCTATTTCATTTGTTATCATAGTCATCTCAAATAAATTAAAATAGTTTTTAAAAATAATGTAAATTATTCAAATAATATCATCTAGGATTGTCAAACTAGACGCATGGTCAAGACAATTTTCATGCACCTGATGATGATTAGGTCAAACCAATTATTCCATATCTACTCTAACTATATCTAGTAATAAATTTTGAGGGACCCTGTCTATGTTTTTATCCAATATAAGATTTAATGGAAGGGAACCCGACAACATTTTATAATAATGAAAATTATATGATGTTATTATATATATCTACTCAATTTATATCATTGGGTTATGATATATAATTGTTTTTTCTAGAATCTATTTATCATGGTTTATAAATAAATCCTATTATATGAGTTATTAATACCCCGACTCTAGAAACCTCGATCTGCTGTGTTAATTAATTACATTGGCATATGATACAAATAATATCACCTCGACTGATCCTATAATTTCATGGAATTTTTAAATTAGATACAATCATGAGTCTCATATAACTTTAGAATAGAAAAAAAAATTATAAAAATTTGAGGCTAAAATTATTACCTCAATCATATCCTTTAATATCAATGATTGTACTCTTTATGGATTCATGTGGAAGGAATCAAAATAATGTTTATATCAAATGCTTAGTAAGGGATAATTGTAATGAAATATATCATGAATTAATAATAATAATCATTATTGAAAGGTAACCAAAAAAATAAACATGTATTGTAATTAATACGTTGTGAATGAAACGAATCTATAGAAAATATTAATGTGAAAATACCATGGATAATAATCAATATGACTTTTGAAAAATAGAAAACACATTCAATTTAAATTAATTGACTATAATTAATAGATAATGCATATTCAATATGATAAAATAAATATATAAATGGAAATGTGATTTAATCAATAAAATGATAATGAAATTCAACTAGAGATAATATCAACGTCAAAACCTTACAGATAATAAGATAAACCATAAAAAATATTATATGGTAAATAATTAAACAGAAATCCCATTTAATAAAAAAACTGAGAATTAAATGCATCCATATATAATATCATTTTTTAAATATCCTAGATTATTATAACTGAATTCTTTTTGAATGAAATTATTATTTATTGAATGTCTTTGGTTCATGAGTGATGATGCCTACTCTATAAAGACCAATAACAAGGATAAATAAATCAATGCTTAAACAACTATTTGGATATCAAATAATGATTCGACTCATGAGACTACTAATCCATCAATCATATATATAATTCTAGGAACCACTATTCACAACATGTACAAATCATTCATCACATATTTTATAATCTATTTGGTTTATGAGCAATGTACCTTATCAATAAATATCTCTATTTAGTAAAGAAACATGTTTATCAATATCTTTACAAATAAATAAATTCCTTTTACTGTTAAAAATTACGTACATATGATATATGGTTTAATTAATAAATAGATCTGTTGTATATAATATCAATTTATAGGGGATATTTAATTTCCAATGATCAAAGAAATGTTTATATTTCAATGAAATATTAATGACTACAAATAATAATCAAGAAATATAAAGTCAATACAGTACATGGTAACCAATATGATTAACTATGCATATAATTTATAATTATTATATCAATACGACAAGTTCATAATGGTTAATTAGTAGAAAATGAGTTATTTTCATTGACGAAGAGAAATTTACTTTAAATATCGTTTATAAAGTTCAGGAAAAAATAACATTTTCACTTTAAAATTAACCTTTTAAAATGAAAAGACTGTAAAAATTTAGAAAGTAACAGTTTATACTTTTCTAAAACAATATTTAATACCTTGAGTGGTCTTGAAGGCTAGAAATTCAATTTAGGTCATACAAATTAAAACTAAGATTCATTTATCTCTTACTATAAAATAAAAATTATTATTGTTTTGGAAAACATTATGAAGATTCTATACAAAAAAATTATACATAAAATAAGATAAAAATTAATTTAATAAATAAATTTTAAAATTTAAAAAATAGTTGTAATTATTTTTATAAAACATGGTTTTTAATGGAAATGGGGATTTAAGCAATGAGATAAATGATGTCATATTTTATTAAAAAAAATATCAACAATTTTATATACCAATGAGTTGATAAAAGGTAATATTATTCAACAAAATTATAATTATAAGATAAAAATATAAATTGGGTTTATTATCCAGTGATCAAATATTTTTCTTATATGGAAATTCAACTATATAAAATATTGATTAAAATTAGATAGTGATGTAAATACTTATAATGATAATATTGTTTTAGTGATAATTATCCAATGAATAATTTTTATAAATATTATTATAATCCAAATCAAATATGATTAAATAAAAAAGAACTTATTCAAAATCCATTAAATAAATAATATTCTAATATTAATGAAAATGAAGAAGTAATACATCCAAATTAAAAGTAATATAGTTTTGAAATTATCTTACCACATGTTGAATTTTATGTATAAACCTATTATTTAAAATAATTAAAATTTAAAAATAAAATATTTGGAATAAGGATTTAATAATGATATTACCTATCAATATGGTTTTATAAACACCATATAAAAATAATTATGTGTATAACATTACATGATTCCTCAATGAATGGAATTTTAGATGACGTCCCTTATCATACGTTTTCATTTTGGTGGATATGATTTAACATCATGTATATATTTATTAAAATTGTTTCTAACTTAAAATAGATCTATATTAATATTTATAATATCATATATGATAATTTTATGACAACTTATCACCTGTTTTTTAATAATACTTTCTATTTTTCATTGCATGTATGTTAATTGCCTTATTTTCTCATTTCTTCTTTTCAAAAAAAAATTTGGTTTCCTTTGTATATTATACAGTTAAATAATCTCTAGTATTATATTTATTTTATAAATATAATTTTTATTCATTATATTGTATTATTTAATTATTCATTAAAGTTGTTCATGTAAAATGAATCGCATCGCTTTGTGGATATGGTTGGTCGTACACACGCATGAGTGATGGTATAATTTCTTTTACGAGTAAAATAGTAAGGTAGTGGTAAATATATTAATCTAATGAACGAAATATTATCTCACATATGTCATATATAATTATTAAATTTATAATTATTCCATATCAGGTAATGAATAAGTGAAAAATAAATAGCATTTCTTCATATGGAATTATTCTGTCATACACACAAGAGATATTTCCATAATTTAAACAGTGTGGAATGTAAAGTGTTATATTTGAAAATATAGTTATAAATTTAAAACAGTATTAAAAATTTAAAATACATGGGTTACATCCATCCTTATTTCTAACCGTGGATGGTGGTTATTGAAATCAATTTGCATTAATTCGTGAAGCAGTAGTCCACCGTACACAAGATCGATGATTTTGTTTCACATTTAATGGAAGATGAGATAAATAAATATTATTCCATTAACATAATAAAATATAGTTATATTTTACATAATGGTGTTATCATATTTAAATTTTTTAAACATAAATTATTTCAGGAAAAAGTGAAATAAAATTGAAGATATTAGTTAATAAAATTACCTTTAATATGATATACCTCTTTTGGATAATATCTTAAGGACCCTAGGGTTGTTAATTTAAAAATAATAGAAGTTACATGATGTTTCTAATGATATAGAATTTTTTTTTAATTTTATTTCACAAAAATGAAGATTGTGTGGGGTGAAATAAGTGAATGGAGTATGTTCCCATTCATAATTAGGGAATGGAAACCCAATTTGAAATTTAAGGGAAATTTCCCTAAATAATACAAAAATGATAATTCAATTCAAATAAAAATTGGTTAAAAATATCCATATATTATAAATTGTGGTTATATTATACTAATATTTAAATTATATATGATATTTACGATTTTTTATGTCATTTTAATAATTGTAATCTTATTTTAAAACTCGGTGACACCATTTATACCTTAAACATCGTAATACATTTTTACTATTTTCACTATTCATTTTGGTCCAAAAATTAAGATAAATTTTTTAAACAATATAAAATATTCATATTCCAATAATGTAATCCATTTTTATAAATTCAATTTTTATAAGAGGAAGAATACAATTCTAAATCATACCCACATACATTATGAAAAAGTGGGTTTCTAAATTAGAAATTATTAACATTATAAAATGATCTAATAAAAAAATCCAATATAAAATTCACCATAATAATCTAAAGTATATTAATATTATTATAATTGGTCTATTTTAAAGTTAAGACAAATTTACAATGTAATTTAACATTGTTAATTTTACAAACATAAATGAGGTTTTCAATCTAAATCTGTATATTTCAATATTCATCCAAAAATAAAATATTTTCAAATAGTACTAAAACCCACCCTTAGATAGTTTCAAAATTATTATTTCCAAAATGAAGTTAATGTTTACAAATATTTTTTCCCAAATTATTAAAAACTATTTCTGTATTATATTTGAAATCATACCTAAACCATCCTTTTTTAAAAAGAATTCAGAAAACATTTCCATTTATTTTAATTGATTCTTATTTTTCCAGAAATTGATAAAAAATGATTTTTATTTATGTTTATACCATATATTATTAATTATTTATTTAATAAAATTCCTACCTAATAATATAAGGGATAGGATATAATGGTAGAATAAATCCGGATTAATTTCGACTCGGTGTTCTATTATCTGCATGCTATCGAAGTGATTGAATTTAAAAAAACACTATAAAAAAGATATTGATATCAACCGTTTTTTTTGTTTTTGATTTCCTGGATATTTAAAAATCCAACATATGTTTATAAAGTAGTTTCAATAGTCTGCTGATAAATTATTTGTTCGTTTACAACTTGGTTGGGTTTTGTCTATTTTTTTGTGGTTTCATGAAACGATCATATAATGATTATTTAGTGGGGTTTTTTAAGAGATGGATTTACCTACCAAGAAATTTAAAATAAATAGCAATGGTTTAAACATTTTTAATCCACATGAAAATTTTGGGGAGGGTAAACCACTTCTATAACCAAAAAACTACCTATTAAAAAATTCCACTATTATATAGTGGCAGTTTAAATTGTTTGTAAAAATAATATATAAGATAAAGCAATTGTTAGAAATTTTCATAAAAATCACTTTCCAAATAAATTAAACTACTTAATATGTATCCCTAGAAAATCCAAAAAAAATATATACGAAAATATACAAAACTGACTAATTAAAATATTAATAATATCCTCATCAGTTTAAAAATGATCAGATCAACTAAAATACATCAGATCAACTATATATAGCTAATTACATATATTTTATGCGTTTTATTGTTGTATTTCCTAGAAGGAGGTTTAAATGATGAATTTATATGATGTTTTGGATTCTAAAATTGATACAATTTTTCTAGTTCCACTTTGAATGATAGATTATTATAGAAACAAAAATATATAAAGATATATTACTTGATATATCATCTTCCAAATATTGTATAAATTCCATGGATTCTTTGGGGTGGTCATTATTTATTATTTGTGTAATTTAACCTATATTGAGTTAAGATAATTGAAACTATGGTTCTTATCACACATCATTTGAAAGGGAATCATTTGGGTTGTTCATGAAACGTCATGATTATTAGAGATGTGGTTATGTCTTGTTTTGGACTGATGTAATTAATATGTAATGGTCCAAAAAGATCAACTAGGGAATGGATAATGATAAATTATATACCCTAGGATTCATGGTGGTGGATTTCTTTTTGTTTTTGGTTTTTGATAAGTTTATTACTCTATAAGATATGCCTTGAAGTAGTAATGAAATTAAAAACATATCGATTTCATGAATATGGTGTTCGTCGAAAACATTTCATGAGTTCATAAGAATGGGTTGGAAGAAATATACAGATTGTGGGATATTATATTATTTTTATTGAATAATATGGTTGTGAGTGAGGTCTTACGAAGTACTGATTTTTTTCCAAGATCAATAATGAGTAAGGAAAATTAATGAAAACATGAAAGTCTCATATATAATAGTTGGTTCAATCTATATAAACATACATTTTTTCAGAATAATTATAAATAATTAATTGGATCGTAATATTTGTTTATATGATAATAGATCATAGAGTATAGTAGGGTTATGAAAATATATGTAGATGTATTTACAAATAATTTGAGGAAAAAACCCTGGTATATTGAATGGGATTTATATAATGGAATAGTTTTCATTTGGGTGAAATAATCTCAATATAATCATGAAAACTAGAATTTTTTAATGTGTTTATCTACAATCATCAAAATCATATATAATTTAACCACTATTGTGTTAAAAATAGAGATCGATAACCCCTGACTATATAATAGTATTCTTTTAAAATGGTAGTGATAAATATTTTTATTTATTTTACCATAATGTATAAAATCAACAGAATATTATCAGAGATACAGAAATAATAATATCTTGATGGAGTTAGACTACTGAAACGTTGAGACTTGGACCTATGTAGTGGTAACAATTTAATTTGTACCAATTATATATATAGATAAAGGAACAATGGGAGTTCATAATTCTGATAGTGTTATACATTATATATTTTGCGGTTATAGGTAGTGGTTTGTTCCAATGGTCTCATTATAAATTTTTTTATTTTTACCATTATTATAATTGATCATCGAGAAATGTTTCATAAAAAATGACCACATAGAGTTAGACTATGGAAATGGAACATGAAAAAACCAATTAATATGAATTCAAAAATGTATGGGGATTATTAATTTTGTTATATCATTCATTAGATTGAAATTTCCATATATTTATTAATAATTTCTCTTGAACTCAATTAATTAACATATCTTAATTATTGAGATATAGGGATGTGTGACATTAATGGGACCTTACACGAAATTTAAAAACATTCCCCATATGTATGTATTTTTTAATTGATATTCCTCAAGATCACATGGTCATGCACATACCTTTTTCCATTGTGAAATCACATACATAAGACTCATTTTCTTTTTATTTCATGACTTAATGTTTTCTACCCTACTACACATAGCCATATGGATTTCTTTTATTATAATGAGTCCTCAGAAAAATAAAATTTAAATTCCCAAACTCATAAATATTTAAAATAGAATTAAATATATAATATATAATATAAGAATGTTATAGGTGTTTCAAAATTTATCATCTATATAATATTCAAAAAAGTCAAATCATATAGTAATATTCCGAATAATATATATAATATGAACCGAGAATATATATTATCATGAAATCTAATGGATATACAAATATCCCAACTAGAAATCATGACATGGTTTCTAAATCAGCATATTAGTGATATCATGTCACATATTTAGTTACAAATAATCTATGAATCCATCATGAACATTAATCACAACCAGATGAACATTGATCAACATCCTATATATCTCTATCTCAACTCTTAAAAAACAAAATATTAATTTGAAATATGATGAGAATTGAATAATTTTTTATAATTAAATTCAAATATAAAACCAATACCATTTTTTCTAATAAATAATTTTGATGTTTTATTATATAATTACTCACTACTATACACTGAGGAAATATCATTGGGGATATATCAATTTTTTTATTATATAATTCAATCATTGATTTTGGAAATGATATGGAATTTTAATCATTAGCAGTCACATGTTCCACATGTTCTAGAATGGTTATATTCCTTATAATAAACTCTCACAATGTATATTTATGTAGGTAGTGACTAAAACTAAGGATTGATATTGTTGCCATCTCTGATGGAAAATTAAAGTCCTCTAATGGTAATGGTTTCATACCCATCCAATAAATGCATGAAAGGTTCTCATACCCAATGACATGACCAATGGGATAATATTGGATGATTGATAAGGATGTTGTGGGATTTGAATATAATAATTCTTTTATTTTTAAATATAAATATAATATAATTATTATATTTAGCAATACATATTAACATAGTCAAAACTAAAAATTAATTTATCATAATTAAAAATTAAATCATACCAATACTATTTTGGAGGGCTCAATAACATATCTCCCATCATATATTGTATGATCCTCTGACCATTGTTCTATTCTAGAGGCACGATTTCATAAATTCACAAATATAATGTTAACATATACCCATGAATTCAAACTATTGGAATAACCCATAAAACCATGGTTATATATTATACCCTTGGTTTTAAAAACCATGGTGAGGTAAGGCATAAGTATAGATCGGAGTTATACTAATGGTTTGGAAAACTCTATACCAATGGTTTTCAACTGTGAGAATAGGTTTATAAGAAATATCTTATCCTATCAAAAACCATATTCCCACACTTCACAGACCATGGCTATATGATTTAGTAAAAAACAATTTCTCATGGAATTCGATCCCTGGATGTGTTCTTTAGAAATAATTTGACATAACCATTCCACAAATTTGGTTAGGCATAGAAAAATATATATTAAATTATGTATACTGATATAAATCTTTCATATAAGGAGAAAAACTGTGGTCATTTTTTTCCTACCAAAATTTTTTCTGTTCCCACATATATTTTTTGTTCTTGTGCTTCTATGCGAAGGCTATGCCCATTGTTCCTAAAAACCATGGGTATAGTTTTTAAACCCAAATCTATACCATTGATTTTGGGAAAACCATTGGTATTGGGGAAAATGTTTCCCACATTTACTTTAAAACTGTTGGTATAAGTCTAGAACTAAACCCTATACCTTATGTTTTTGGAAAACCTTAGGTATAAGATAAAAATTTCACATTTTCCCAAATATTTGGAAATCCATGGGTATAGAGTCATTTCCAATACTGATTTATTTAATTCACTAAAAAAATAAAAATCAATAATTTAATACATAAGACCAAAAATCTATGCTATAATAATTTAAACTACAAAAAATATTACCATATTAGACTAGCTTATACAAAAACTCCATGACCCCACATTTAGGGGGATTATTTTTTAACCTCAACATGATTTTTTGTGTGGATTGATTCTAAAATAAATAACTTTTAATTTCACATTAATGTATGAAATTTAATATCATTATCATAAGAGTGTATATATAAAAAATGAACATTAATATTACAATATATATATTACAACATTTCATTCCTCTCTTGTTGATGGATATCAACAAAAACCATATATTTACTTATAGATACCTATAAGGACCCAACCTTAAACCTTACATAATATTGAATTAAATGTATAATTCATATTGATGATCTTCTCAGGTTTAGAGTTTTAGAGAATTAGGACATAACTATTATATCTCAAAATATTACAAAGTAGACACTTCTACTATATTTCCATAAAATAAAAAAAACTCTTAAAAAGAGACATGTCTAGTTCCATGTTTTATATAGAATGAATTTCCCTTGATCCTGTCCTTGACCCTATTCCACATTACTTCCTGTGAAAAACATTTCAAAAAAAACTTGGGGTGAGCATAAAAAGCTCAGTAAGGGATACACAATGAATTAAAATTGTTAGTTTTTCAAACATCACGTAAACCATGTATACTTTATCAAAGTAATACCTTCACCTTCATGAAGTAGTAAAAACTCTTCACTTAATAAGATATCATTACATACCCTTTTTTAACCAAAGGATTACCATAAAACCCATATAAAGAACACATAACATATAAAGGTAACTTGGGACATAAACATACTTAAGTGGAATAACCATTCGGTCGACTTCCACACATATCACTTCATGGAATAGCCATACGTACAACTTCCATACATACTTAATGGAATAGCCGTACAAATGACTTCCATAACCAATGCATTGGAGGTTATAACGTAACCACCCGTCCTGGTATTCACGGCACCACCCGTCATATGGTTTATCATGTAACCACCCGTCAAATGTCCAAGTACCAATATAAAATCATAAAACATAAAACCAATATAAAGGAATGATAACATTTCCACATTTCAATCACAATATATCATTTAAATATATTGAAATAATATAATCCTTTATCAAAACCATTTTCAATACCAAAATACATAATAGAGTATATGGTATTTATTTTATTTTAAAAACATTACAGCTTGTTGAGGAAGCCAAAGACCAAATAATAATCGCGGCAGTGGAGAAGTCGTTGTCGCCGCATACGTATGACAAAAACATTCCCTTTTGTTGTTTAGTAAAACACTTCGTATAAAAAAGATTCCTTTTGAATAAAAGTAAATGTTAAAGGGTTTTATACACAGTATAAAAGAACATTGTGTATAAAACGAAATATGCCTCAATGAAAGGATATTGAGACGAAGTCCCTTACCTCGGGTCCGACTTGACTCGATCATTCATTAACGTCCTGAATAATAAACTTGAGTTAATATATATTTTCTTATGAACCTTTTTAAAGTTCATAATTCCTTTTATATCACTTATTTCCATGTTATAAACATTATGTAACCATTGAAGTTAATAATGTTTGTTTTATCGATATTTGGTTCTTAAGTCGAAAGTGGACTTCTTACAATTACATGTTGTTCGTGTGGTCAATGGTTCTTTATATCCAGAATGACACTCCTGATTTGGATATCATATATATCATATATATCCAGCATATACATGTATTTATAATATTAGATAATCATTTAGAGGTAAGAAATGAAATGAACCGTTCATGGAGACGGTAAGCCATACGTACGCATGAACGCTACTTTCATTTCTTTGTCATATTAATGGAATTAAAACTAAATGAGAGGTATGTATATTTGAATTCCATAATTATATTCATCATTTAGATGTATCATTCATCATATATATACATTATATACATTACATATAATAGTACATTAAATTTGGGGATAAGAAATGAAATGCACCGTTCATGGAGACTGTAAGCCGTACTGACACATGAACGCTACTTTCATTTCTATTTCATATTTTTATGGAATGGAATAATAATTATATAGAGGTATATTATAACTCCAATATAACATAATATATAATAACATTAAATCCATCCTTTACACATCCCACATATTGCATTAACGAATCACATCACTTTGAGGGGGCGGTAGTCAGCACTTCCTTAAATAAAGATATCACGTTTACCCATAATGGAAAACATAAATGTATGTCCAAAATAAAAAATACAGAAGCTTAAGGAAACCATATACATATTATATATCATATATAAATATAGTTTCATCTTAATGGCCACATTTTATGGTGCTAAAAAATGTTAAACAATCATCGTTTCGGGAGGCTGAAATTCGACATCCATGGAAACAGTATGTTATTTAACCATTATATGAAGTTGTTTGTAAGTGTAGATAGAATAATTCTTATAACAACATCATAGTATATTGATTATACTTTAGTTGTTACAAAAGAAATGAATAAAAAGAGTTTAGGTGGTTGGAGAAGATAAATAAAACAAAAGGACTCAAGTGAATACATTACCTTAAAATAGGGTAACTCCCTTTGGTTTGAGCTCAAAGGCTTCCTTGGGAAGAATTCTGCCCAAAGTGAGGCTTGAATGAGTAAGAGAGGGAAGTGGAGAGACAAAATGGGCAGGGGTTGTCCGAGCAAAAGGCTTTGGGAGTGTGGGTATGGAGGTAGAGATGGGGGCCTTTTATAAGAAGAGAGGAGGGGCACTCTTGGAAAGTAAGAAAATGTTACATTATTTTAGAATGAGTTTCGGATTTTAATGGTCCCACTTTGATGTGTTTCGAGGATAAGGTGATAAGGGTTATAAATCCACCTATCCTATAGGTTTTGGACATGTGTAGGTCATAGAGTTTACATTATCTTTCCATTTTATTTAAATCCTTTATTAATGAGGTAATCAGTCCATCATCATGAAGTCATAAATAACTTAATTTATTTAATGTATAAAAATTATCAAACAACTATCATGATGTAGGTATTTTTATTTCTTTCTAATGAATATTTATAGTCTAAATTCTGACTTGTATAACCCCATGTAAAACTTGTTTTAGTAAAACACTTCATGTTTGTGTCATTTTTACTTTAACATTAAGTAAAAAGTTATTTATGTCATTTCCCAACCAAAGTGGGTCCAGGGGGTCCCCAAGTTGACTCATGGATTGTCTTGGTCGGCCTTGACACATCCAATTAGGGTAGTACATGTGTCAAGCTCATCTCATATTATTAAAACATTATTTTTACCTCAAACTACACTAATTACCTCTAATCGCGATTAAACACTTAATAAGTTACTATTCACCAAAAAAATTATTTTAATCCTATTGAACCACATTTTACTTCTTAATGACAACCATGTTTGTCGGATTTTTTAAATTCAAAACATAGAAGTGGTAAAATTTCATTTAAACGAATAATCAGTTTTTATAAGTACCACTTAGTGGTTTCACTATTCATCAAAAATTGATGTTTTTCAGAAAAATACCAAACATTCACCCTAAGATATATTTGATATTACGAATTAAAAAATGAAGTCTATTTTAAAAAATTCAAAACATATAAGTCACATTAATTAATTTAATAATAAATTCTTGATGTCATGACAAATAGCGTGTTTTTATGAAATAATAAGTATCAAAATATTGACACTAGTTTAAGTCCGATTTCAAAGTGAAATTAATTCCAACGACCACTATTGGATTTAATGGTAAAAATATATTCTAATTTCACTTTAAAACCAATTCAAAATATAATATAATCATATAAATAAATTATATTAAAAAGAGGTTTTGAAATAAAATACAACATTTTACACTATTCATTAAAAAATAGACTTTATCATAAAAATACAAAAAATTTACACAATGTAAATTTTGATGTCATGATTCTAAAGAAGAGTTATATTTGGTCCAATAGAATTTATAAGAGTGATCAATACTATATTTAGTTAAGGTTCGCCATCAAAAGGTGATAATTGAACCTTTAGTGAAAATTAGGGTATAAATGCCTAAAATTGAATTCTTTCCGTATTTTAAGCCTTTATCTTTTATTGGATAAATGTAAAAACATTTAAAAAACATATATAATAATATTTTAGTTATTTCTATCCATTCCCGCCAATACAACGGCTACATGTTAACTACCATTTAACATAATATTATTATATTACTAGTGTACAACGTATGTTTTCAAAGAAACTCATCGTTGCGTATCGAGTACACTATCGAACGTAGAAACCCCTTTTAATTAAAATTAATATTTAATTCATAAATATTAATAAATATGAAATTTTTTATTCATTATTTACCTGGGATGTTACATCCCTCCCCCCTTTTGGGAATTGCATCCTCGCAACTTTATTCACTTATCAAAATAAGTGGGGGTATTTATCGCTCAAAGCATTTTCAGATTCCCACATTGCCTCTTCAACCATATGGTTTTTTCACAAAACCATTACCTGGTGAATTACCTTATTTCGCAATAATTTCTCTCTTCGGTCAAGAATATGGACTGGTTGTTCTTCATAAGATAGGTTTTCTTCCAACTGAACTACCTCTGGACCCAAAACATGAGTTGAATCTGGCATATACTTCCTCAACATCAAAACATGAAAAACATTGTGCACCTGAGATAAACTCGGAGGTAAAGCCACTCGGTAAGAAACTGATCCAACTCTATCCAGAATTTCATATGGTCCAATAAACCTTGGACTCATCTTTCCTTTCTTACCAAATCGCATCACACATTTCCATGGAGAAACCTTGAGAAAAACATGATCACCTACCTCGAAAGATAGATCCTTCCTCCGGTTATCTGCATAGCTCTTCTGCCTGCTCCGAGCTATTTTCATGTGTTTCTGAATCAACTAAACCTTTTCTACCATCTCTTCTACCAATTCTGGTCCCATCAGCTTCCTTTCACCCAATTCATCCCAAAATGCTGGAGTTTGACACCGCTTCCCATATAATGCCTCAAATGGTTCCATTTGTATACTAGAATGAAAACTTTTATTATAAGAAAACTCAACCAAAGAAAGATTTTGGTCCCAACTTCCCGGATAATCCATCGAACAAGCTTGTAGCATATCCTCCAAGGTCTGAATTGTTCGTTCTGACTGTCCATCTGATTGCGGATGAAAAGCTGTAATAAAATTTAATTCAGTACCCAACAACTTCTGAAGGCCTTTCCAAAAGTTAGAAGTAAATCAGGGATCACGGTCAGATACAATGGAGAGAGGAAATCCATGTAACCTGACTATCTCTTTAAGATACAATCGATAAAGTTGATCTAGAGAGAATATATCTCGAATAGGAAGGAAATGAGCAGATTTAGTCAAGCGATCAACAATAACCCATATTTCATTATTACCTCTAGATGTCTTCGATAATACGACAACAAAGTCCATGGATATATTATCCCATTTCCACTCTGGCACTGGTAGAGGCTGAAGCATCCCTTTCAGTAACTGCCGCTATGCTTTAACCTGCTGACAAGTCAAACACTTCACAGTAAAATAAAAAATATCTCTTTTCATTCCATCCCACCAGTAATACCTCAGCAGATCTCTGTAAATCATAGTACTACCAGGATGAACTGAAAACAGAGAACTATGAGCTTCACATAACAACACTCTCTTCAACTTTGAATCACAAGGCACACACAATCTCTTCCCAAATCTCAAAACACAATCACTATCAATGTTGAATTCATGCAACTTACCTTTCTGAACCAGCTCTACCTTTTTCTGCAACTCATTGTCTTGCTTTTGTGCTTGCTTCATTCTGTCTGATAGAGATGATCTCACTGATACCTGAAACAAAACAGAAAGATATCCTGCACCAACAGCTTTTATGCCAAAGTTCATCAAATCAAAAACCAAAGGATCTCGTTCCAAACGTAGCATGGTTAATGAAGCATTACTTTTTCGACTGAAAGCATCAGTCACTTTATTTTCTTTTCCAAGATGGTAGTGAATTGTACAATCATAATCCTTGATTAATTCTAGCCATCTCCTCTATCTCTTGTTCAATATTTTCTGAGTGAATATATACTTTAAACTTTTGTGATCAGTATATATTTCACACTTTACTCTATACAAATGATGCCACCAAATTTTTAAAGAAAAAACAACAACAGCTAATTCCAAATCATGTGTAGGGTAATTTACCTCAAGAGTTTTCAACTGACGTGAAGCATATGAAATTTCCTGATCATTCTTCAGAAGGACACAACCATGTCCCTTCGATGAAGAATCACTGTATATAACAAACTCACCTTTCCTGGAAGGTAGTGCCGAAACTGGAGCATTCACCAATCTTCTTTTCAGCTCCTGAAAACAATCATCACATTCTTTTGTCCAGATAAACATAACACCCTTCTGAGTTAGCTTAATCATTGGACAAGATAACCGTGAAACATTTTCAACAAACCTTCAGTAGTAACCCGCCAAACCAAGAAAACTACAGATCTCAGTTACATTTGTGGGTCTTGGCCATTCTTCAACAACTTGGTTTTTAACATGATCAATAGTTATTCCATCTTTTGAAACAATGTGACCCAAGAAAGAAATTTTTTTTTACCAAAACTCACACTTGCTGAATTTTCCATATAGTTTCTTTTCATTTACGGTTTGCAAGATAACCCTAAAATGACTTTCATGATCCTCTTTACTTTTAGAAAACACCAAAATATCATCGATGAAAACAACCACAAACTTATCCAAGAACTCATGGAAATTCTATTCATAAGGTCCATGAATACAGCAGGTGCATTGGTTAACCCAAAAGGCATAACTACAAATTCATAATGGCCATATCTAGTATGGAACTCAATCTTCAGAACATCTTCTTCTTTTACTTTCAACTGATGGTACCCCGAAATCAAGTCAATCTATGAAAAATACTGAGCTCCCTGGAGCTGATCAAACAAATCATCAATATGAGGCAAAGGATAATTGTTCTTAACAGTAATATTATTCAGGGCTTTATAATCAATGCAAAGTCTCATTGAGCCATCTTTCTTTTTAACAAACAAGATAGGAGCACCCCATGGTGATGTGCTAGGTCGAATGAAACTTTATCTAATAACTCTTTAAATTTCTTCTTTAACTCTAAAAGTTCAACTTGAGCCATTCGATAAGGGGGTTTTGAAATTGGCATAGAATCAGGAACTAAGTCAACAGTAAATTCAACTTCCCGATCATGAATAATACCAAGCAACTCATCAGGAAAAACATCAAGATACTCATTTACCACTGACACATCATTAATCTGAACAGTTCCTTTATTTTCAACAATATGTGCAAGGTATCATTAATTTCCATCTTTTACTAGTTTCTCAAACTTCCTGATATGTTATCAAAAGCAAGGGTTCATTCTTGTACACCAACTGAATATATTTCTTAAAATAAACCATTTTAGCTCTACAGTCAATCTTAGCATGATATACATAAATCCAATCCATGCCCAAAATAACATCAAACTCTACTAGAGGAAAAACAATAAGGTTTGTAGGTAGATTATTTCCACACACAAGGATAGGAAGGTTCTTATAATTCATTTTTGTCTCAACGTTCCCTCAGGGTGTTTTTACCATATGTTCAGGATTGGTATGTTGAGATGGAATTTCCAATTTACTAGAAAACATCTCAGAAATTAAAGAGTGTGTAGACCCTGAATCAAACAACACATTGGCATAATCTGAAGAAACAAATAGTGTACCTGATACCACTTCATTCGATGGCCCTAAATCTGCTGAAGTTGTAGAAAAGGATTTCACCACCCCTTTCTGCTTGTAGTCTGGCTGCTTTCCCCCAGTTGAGTTCTTCGTTGAACACTTGTTTTCCTAATGACCCATTTCATTACACTTAAAATATCTTACCGTTGGATTTTTATTGCCTTCTTGATCATCTTCCTTACAGTTATGAGCAATATAACCAGACTTAGCACACTGAAAGCTCTTACCAGACTTGGATAAATATTCCCCAGGATGAATTTTACCACACTTCTCACAGGATGGATATTTGGTTTTCTTACCTCCTTTCTCTTTTGATGAATTCTTCCCCTTTGCCTGCCAACTGGACCTCTTATTCTGTTGTTTGTTATAGAACATCTGATCATCGGCAGAGTCCATTTCCACCTTCTCTGCACATCGAACAAGTTTTTCATAACTTTTGAACTCACGACAAGATAAAGCCCTTCGATAATTTGTCTTTAGACCTGAGTAAAAATGGTTTATTTTACTATCAAGATCTCGTATGAAGTTTATAGCATACCTTGCCAAACGAGTGAAATTTGCTTCATAAGTAGCCACTGAATTATCCTCCTGCCTCAACTCTAGGAACTGTTTTTCCATCCTAAGACGAACCACCTTAGGAAAATACTTCTCAAGAAACAAACCTTTTAATTCGTCCTAGTGAAAATCCTCAATCTAATCACTATCCCTGATATTTTTTACCATCGACCACCACTGATCAGCTTCACCCTCAAAACGGTAAACAACAAGACTAACATTTTGATGTTCTGAACACCACATGACATCAAAAATCTTCTCCAGTGCTTTAATCCACCCTTCAGCTTGCACGGGGTCAGATGATCCTCTGAATGATGGGTATGTTGCCTCATGAAATGTTCCACCACTGACATGTTCCTCTGCGGTTGATCTATCTGATCTCGTTCATGGATACCACCACCATTTATAGCCTGAGTCAATTATTCCATCACTGCAACAAACTGTTCAGTTTCAATTCTGACCATCTCAGGTTGCTGATTTGGAAGGTTGTCTTCCTCCTAATGTCGTCCCAACATATCTGCTTTGTTTCCTCTGCGGAAAACCATTCTGAACACAAAAATATGTTAGGCGAATCAACATGGTAATCTTTAAATGCTATATCATTTCATTCATACCATAAATTAACTTATAATTTAACAATTTTTATCTCATAATGTTGTCTAAACTGACCTCTGATACCAACTATAAGGCCCCAGCCTTAAACCTAACTTAATATTGAATTGGATGAATAATTCACATTGAGGATATTTTCAGGTTTAGTGTTTTAGAGAATTATGACATAACTATTACATCTCAAAAGATTACAAAGTAGTCACTTCTACTATGTTTCCATAAAATAAAATAAAAACTCTTAAAAAGAGACATGTCTAGATCCATGTTTTATATAGCATGACTTTCCCTTGATCTCGTCCTTGACCCTATTCCACATTAAGTCCTGTGAAAAACATTTCAAAAAAACGTGGGGTGATCATAAAAAGCTCAGTAAGGGATATACAAAGAATGAAAATTGTTAGTTTTTCAAAAATCACGTAAACCATGTATACTTTATCAATGTAATACCTTCACCTTCATGTAGTAGTAAAAACTCTTCACTAAATAAGATATCATTACATACCCTTTTGTAACCAACAGATTACCATAAAACCCATATAAAGAACACATAACATATAAAGGTAACTTGGGACATAAACATACTTAATTGGAATAACCATTCTGTCGACTTCCACACATATCACTTAATGGAATAGCCATACATCCAACTTCCATACATACTTAATGGAATATCCATATGGCCGACTTCCATATCCAATGAATTGGAGGTTATAACGTAACCACCCGTCCTGGTATTCACGGCACCACCCGTCATATGGTTTTTCACGTAAACACTTGTCAAATGTCCAAGTACCAATATAAAATCATAAAACATAAAACCAATATAAAGGAATGATAAAATTTCCACATTTCAATCACAATATATCATTTAAATATATTTACATAATAGAATACTTTATCAAAACAATTTTCAATACCAAAATACATAAAATAGTATATGGTATTTATTTTATTTTAAAAACATTACGGCTTGTTGAGGAAGCCAAAGACAAAATAATACTCGCGGCGGCGAAGAAGTCGTTGTTGCCGCATACGTACGACAAAAACATTCCCTTTTGTTGTTTAGTAAAACGCTTCATATAAAAATATTCCTTTTGAATAAAAGTAAAAGTCAATGGTTTTTATACACCGTATAAATGAAAGTTGTGTATAAAACGAAATATGCCTCAATGAAAGGATATTGAGACGAAGTCCCTTACCTTGGGTCCGACTTGACTCGATCGTTCTTTAACGTCCTGAATAATAAACTTGAGTTAATTTATATTTTCTTAAGAACATTTTTCAAGTTCATTATTCCTTTCATATCACTTATTTCCATGTTATAAACATTATGTAACCATTTAAGTTAATAATGTTTGTTTTGTCGATATTTTGTTCCTAAGTCGAAAGTGGACTTCTTACAATTACTTGTTGTTTGTGTGGTCAAAGTTTCTTTATATCCAGAATGACACTCCTTATTTGGATATCATATATATCATATATATCCAGAATATACATGTATTTATAATATTACGTAATCATTTATAGGTAAGAGATGAAATGCACCGTTCATGGAGACGGTAAGTTGTACGTACGCATGAACGCTACTTTCATTTCTTTGTCATATTAATGGAATTAAAACTAAATGAGAGGTATGTATATTTTAATTCCAGAATTATATTCATCATTTATATGTATCATTCATCATATATATCCATTATATACATGTACTTATAATAGTACATTACATTTGGGGATAAGAAATGAAATGCACCGTTCATGGAGACGGTAAGCCGTACGTACGCATGAACGCTACATTCATTTCTATTTCATATTTTTATGGAATAGAATAATAATGATATAAGGGTATATTATAACTCCAATATAACATCATATATAATAACTTTAAATCCATCCTTTACTCATCCCACATATGGCATTAATGAATCATATCACTTTGAGGGGGCGGTAGTCCGCACTTCCTTAAATGAAGATATCGCGTTTACCCATAATGGAAAACAAAAAGGTATCCCAAAATGAAAAATACAGAAGATTAAGGAAAAAATAAACATATTATATATCATATATAAATATAGTGTCATCTTAATGGCCACATTTGAAGGTGATAAAAGAATGTTGAACAATCATCGTTTCGGGAGGCTGAAATCTGCCATCCACAGAAACAATATGTTCCTTAACCATTAGATGTTGGTGTGTGATAGTGTAGATCGAATAATTCTTATAACAACATCCTAGTATATTTTTGATACTGGAGTTGTTACAAAATAAATTTATAAAAAGAGTTTAGGGGGTTGGAGAAGCAAAATAAAACAAAAGGAGTCAAGTGAAGACATTAGCTTAAAATCCGGTAACTCCCTTTGATTTGATCTCAAAGGCTTCCTTGGAAAGACTTCGGCCTATGTTAGGATTCAAGGAGTAAGAGAGGGAAGTGTAGAGACAAAACGGGCAGGGATTGGACGAGCCCAAGGCTTCGGGAGTGTGGGTAAGGAGGTAGAGGTGGGGGCCTTTTATAAGAGGAGAGGAGGGGCACTTTTGGAATGTAAGAAAATGTTACATTATTTTAGAATGAGTTTCGGAATTTAATGTTCCCACTATGATGTGTTTCACGTATAATCTGATAAGGGTTCAAAATCCACCCATACAATAGGTTTTGGACATGTTTAGGTCATAGCTTTTACATTATCTTTCCATTTTATTGAAATCCTTTATTAAAGAGGTAATCACTGCATCATCATGATGTCATAAAAAATTTAATTTATATAATGTCTAAAAATTCTAAAAAAATATCATGATGTAGGAAATCATTTTTTATTTCTAATGAATGTTTATAAGAAAAATTAGGACTTGTATAACCCCATGAAAAAATTGTTTTAGTAAAACATTTCATGCTTGTGTCATTTTTACTTTAACATTAAATAAACAGTTATTTATGTCATTTCCCAACCAATGTGGATCTATGGGGTCCCCAAGTTGACTCATGGATTGTATTGGTTGGCCATGACACATCCAATGAGGGTAGGACATGTGTCAAGCTCATCTCATATTATTAAAACATTATTTTTACCTCAAACTACACTAATTACCTGTAATCGCGATTAAAAACTTAATAAGTTACTATTCACCAAAAAATTATTTTAATCCCATTGAACCACATTTTACTTCTTAATGACAACCATGTATTTCAGACTTTTTAAATTCAAAACATAGAAGTGGTAAAATTTCATTTAAACAAAAAATCAGTTTTTATATGTACCACTTAGTGGTTTCACTATTCATAAAAAATTGAAGTTTTTCAGAAAAATACCAAAAATTCACCCTAAGATATATTTGATATTCCGAATTCAAAAATGAAGTCTATTTTAAAAAATTCAGAACATAAAAGTCACATTAATTAATTTAATAATAAATTCCCACTGTCATGACAAATATCGTGTTTTTATGAAACAATAAGTATCAAAAGATTGACACTAGTTTAAGTCCGATTTCAAAGTGAAATTAATTCCAACGACCACTATTGGATTTAATGGTAAAAATATTTTCTACTTTCACTTTAAAACCAATTCAAAATATAATCTAATCATATAAATAAATTATATTAAAAAGAGGTTTTGAATTAAAATACAACATTTTACACTATTCATTAAAAAATGAACTTTATCGGAAAAATACATAAAATTTACAAAAAGTAAATTTTGATGTCCCGATTCTAAAGAAGAGTTATATTTGGTCCAATAGAATGTATAAGAGTGATCAAAACTATATTTAATGATGGTTCGCCATCAAAAGGTGATAATTGAACCTTTATTGAAAATGAGGGTATAAATGCCTAAAATTGAATTCTTTCCGTATTTTAAGCCTTTATCTTTTATTGGATAAATGTAAAAACATTTAAAAAACATATATAATAATATTTTAGTTATTTCTATCCATTCCTGCCAATACAACGACTACATGTTAACTACCATTTAAAATAATATTATTATACTACTAGTATACAACGTATGTTTTCAAAGAAAATTATCGTTGCTTATTGAGTGCGCTCTCGAACGTAGAAACCCCTTTTAATTAAAATTAATATTTCATTCATAAATATTAATAAATATGAAAATGTTTTATTCATTATTTACCTGGGATGTTAAAATACCACTACAGGGAACCTTACCATATTGTAGTTGATTATTAAATTAAGCATCTTTGAATTCACCCCATAATCATTATTTTTTACCCTTCTATATAATTCCCAAATTATTCACTGTACACTTTTGTGTGATAAGACCTCCAACAGTATTGTTGAATAACATTTTTACCAAGTGTTAGATTTTTTAAATATTAGTATTTAATAACATAATGACCTTCAATTACATATTGATGTATTAATATTTCCTTTAAATGGGAATCATATACTTTTTTTCCCAGGATTGAGCTGCATTCCTCTAATTAGAATAGGTAACGGGAAGGGTAACCAGCTCTGCTGTTAGATAGCATTGAGTCTGGAAAAATAATCCTACAGTGTAATCTCTGTGCAACCTATACCACTCTAATGGGATAACTAACTTCATTTCATTTAGATTTATAACATTAAATTATCTATATTAATCTCTTTATTAATTTGTGTTCCATATTTATTAATGAAATATTTCTACTATAAAAATGATCAATAACATTTTCGTATTGGAATTTGTAACTATAATGTCCACCCTCCAATATTCATATGAAAAAACCTGAGTGACGACATGATCTCGCAATGATAAACCTACTTAATGGGGAGGTACTATTATAGATGTCGGGTTCATGTAGATGGAGGGTGTAACAAATTCTAAAGGAATACAGGGCGTGTGGGATATTGAAGGGGGTACATGTAAGATTCCTCAAATTTTGTAGAGTTGGGTACAAATGGATCTTACTATTGGTATGGTGAGGGGACTATCAACATGGAGTTTGTTAGGATCTTTGAAACACATATTAATTTTAATTCAAATCATTTAATCATATAAAATTAAATTCAAAATGTATATTTTATAAAATCATGGATAAAAAATAGAAATGATAACAGATGTATGGTATTTGAAAAATATATATAAAAATTTATAATAATTAATGACATCACAAATAAAATAACTGGTTAATAAATTATTGGATGAAAACACATACAATCCATTTTTCCTTCAATCAAGTCATTTTTACTCCATTATTACCTTAACTATTTCACCCTTTCAAAACTATTATTTTCAACATCATGATTGAAATTTTTTTCATTTCATTCTGTTTCAATTTTAGATGAAAAATCATCCACATCAAAACCCTTACCAATCAAGTCACTTTGTTTTATATGAACAACTACACTCAAACATTCATTCATGAATTATTCCACATAATAAACCATTATATATTATTTTTGGAAAACATATGTATCATGTAATTCACAGTCACCAAAATCCATCAAGCGATAGATATTCAAATAAGTATATTTCCAAGATTCAATTCTAATACCCCTGGAAAAAACAACCCACATTCATTATAATAAAAAACAACAAAAATTCCCATGGTGTATTAATTCAATAATATCTGTCAATTCTATATCGTATCCCACTTTGAAAAATATAAATATACCATTATTATATTGTTTTAGACCAACTTCATGATCTATAATGTGATATTCAAATCCATTGACACTGTAAGCATTTAATTTTATATCATGTTTTAGAGGACCTCAAGCCAGAAATATCAGTTCATCTGATAACTCGGCCTGAGTATTATTATTCATGATCCATAAATAATGATATACAATATTATATTTATTAGATATCTATAAACCTAATATCAGTATTTATTTCAATTTTTATAACCTTACATGACATGAAAACCGTTATACTGTCACATTATTGACAAAAAAATTTATCTCATTCACATATTTTTATTATACTCACATATATCTCTGTGTTTTTATCTAGATATATTTAATAAATAATTAAGAAATTTAATTATTCTATATTATATATCTATATGCCTGTATTAATTCCATTTCTATTAGTGTATCATTTGAGATCCTCCCAACTAATTATCCAGCAGTATGAATTATTTTTTTATTTCCCATGTATGTGAGATTGTATTGACACTCCTTCAACATGATCAACATAATTTCATATTGTATCCATAACATCCACGTATCTAGAAAAAGTGTAATGAAACTTCTATACAAAATTTACTTCAAAAAAATAGCCTTCAGGTTGATATATGTTTCCACATTTGATATCAAATGTATATGTTATCTGTGACATAACATAAATAGTGCATAATTTTTTTTTAATAGAGTTAGAAATTTTTTTAAAATGATATGGAAATCATACAAACAAATTAATTTTCAATTTGATTCATCCATCGATAATGTACGAGTACTCTAATTTTATTTCCCTGTACCAAATGCACAGTAAAAATCATTGTTAAAGTAAAAAACAATAGAGGAAAAAACATTACATTACAAAAAGTGTCAATACAAATAATTATTGATGGATTAAAAAAATTAGTTAATTGTAGTGTTTTATCATACATTGTTTTGATGAATATGAGAAGTTAGAGTACATCCACAGTATCCTTTTTTATAATAATGTATAACATTCCATGTTTAGTAACTTCCTTAAAAAATAAATTAATATTTTCCCTTAAATCCATGTTAAATAAGGTAATTTACGTCAAAACACCTTGAGAGGTTACATAAATACCCATTTGATATTTTTATATGATTTAAAATTTGATGCAATGAATAATTATTCCAATTTTCATGTCAATTTTTTTAAAGAATAATATTCATTCCCATCTGGTTAGAGAAAATGAATTATGTTCATTATTTTTTAGTCCATCCATAAATTGAGAGGTTCTTTTGATTTTACATTCTCCCAAAGCAATTTGAATAAAAAATTACCAATGAAATTTTTCTCAGAATTCATAATTTCAGGATTATGGTGCACTAAATAAAATTCCCAAGACATTTGTTCTATTATTGAAACTTTTTATTCCGTTGTTACGTCAATACTCTAGTGGGGGATTCACATTGAACTCATTTCCCACATTCATTAAAATAATTCCAATTATAAAATCTTGATTCATCATTTATAAGTCATGAATGTATTTCATAACCTATCAATAGCATTGGATATGGTATATTATAAATAAAACCATTTCATTCTTACCTATAAAATCAAAATATATGAGATGCAGCATAAAATCCTTGATGGCGCAAGAATACACGTTTTTACTATAAGTTAGTAATTATGGATCAAATTAAATGTTACAAATAGGACAATCCAAACATATGTAATATATCCAACTAGATATGTTTTCTATTCCATGGTTATCAATAATGGTTCATATTAGATAAGCATGAATTTTGGACATTATTCTATAATATGTGTCATATGTCTCAACCTCATTTCTCTATAACATCATTTTTTATTTGACTAGACGCACGATATATACCTCAATATCATATCAAATAAAAACATCCCATAGAATAATCATCAAAATCATAAAATATATTTGTTACATATACATCAATGTTGGTTGATTTTAAGGGATCAAAATAACTGGACAAATGTTAAATCTAGTCCCCAATGACACAAATTGGTTGAATCCATCAACATCCAATACAAATGACACATTACTAGGATCGTAATTTAAATTTGGATTTATTGAAACAAATGTATTACATGATTTTGAATCTTTTTTATGTTGAATAATTCCATATTTATTATAATCTATTGAATTCCACTTCATGTGTTCAGTGATTTTTTATGACATGAAGACTATTTGTAATCAAGGTATCAAAGGGAAGTAACGAGAATCCATTATAGTTGGGTTCTTTTTCATATTCATTAATTTATTTTATTAAATCATAATTTTGATATCACCCATTGACAGAAATGTATAAGAAGAACATTTCTTGAAATCTTAACTTCGTGAATCCTCTCAATAATAAATAATTCAATCAGTGGGATAAGCATTCATTTTTGTATAACATAGAAAATGGTTGTTACAAAATTTCTCTTTTCATAAAAACAATTATGGATCATATATTCATGAAATGAATAATGAAAAAGTTCCAATATAATGTACATTACCTTATTTATAATCTCACACAACACATTGATGTTATACAACTTTGGTAGAAATTAATTTTGTTAATATTTCAAATATTCACTTTAATGAAAAGGAATTCTATCATTAAGAAAATATGAAATGAATTTTTCTGCCCAGTGAAGTTAGCTCTTAAATTAGTCTTCATAGAATCAATGGGATGATTCAATGATATGTTATAATGTTGATCTGGTGATCCTATAGTCTCAAAACATCTCATGTAAAATTATTATTTGTATCTCCCTCAACTAGTATTTCTGATATTTTTTTTATAAATAATTGTTTGGTATAAAAATGATGAAATAATCATTGATAAGGTTTTTTGTTTCGTTTTAGATTTTTTTGTGAAGTTGTAATCTCATTATGTTTATTGACATCAGTCCTCAATCATTATATTATATTTTATTTTCTATGAAAAATACAACACAAATATTGAATAAGGTATTTCTTCAAAATCATTTATTTGTAATCCTTATGTCCCTTAAATGCTCTTATAAATTTACATTTAGGTAATGAACTACTTATATTCCTACAAATGGATTAATTGGTAATTGAAAAATCTAAACCCTCCTCCAAACCATTAGAATACTAAGATTTATTCCATGAAATTGTGATTCAGCATTAATCTATATATATCACAATGTGCATGAACTTAATTAATGAAATTTATAACCTTGAAAAAAAAAATATTTTATTATTATAAATAAATTAATATGGATAATAATATTTCATATAAAATATAGAGTTATATATGTGTAATCATAATAACTAACAAACAAAAATATTGTAGTTATTTATGTAAAATAAACAACCCATATTAATGTTAAGTTTTATCAATTAGAAATAATTTTGTTTTTATATAAAATAAAAACACTAATAAATTTCCACATAAATCACAGAAAAATATATGTTTTTATATCATACACTCTTCGAAGTTCACTGTCTCCAAAAAAATCAACAATTACTTATCAAATTTTTAAAAAAATTCAAAACTATGAGATTCCTCTATAAATGAACATAATGTATCTATCAAAAACGACAATATAGTAATTCCATTATTATCATTAATTAATTAGAAACATTTTATAACATTCACAATTCCCACTATATAGATCACATTAACATCCCCTTTAAAAATTATTGTCATGATGATCATAATGGTACCAAAAAAGCCTCAAAAAATATAATGTTTATCAAAAAAATAATAAATATATTATACTTACATATTTTACAAAATTTATCATATAAAATTTAAATTCTATATTATTATTATAAGTAAATTAATAAAATTTTTATAACCATGCAAAAAATAATAATGAAAATATTTACCATGAAGTGTAAAATTTTATCTCAAGCCTTAATATTCAATTTTTTTTCTTTTCATATAAATATTTAACAATATCACAATTATCATGAGTCATCATTAAATCCAACAATTGTTTTTGATATTTATCATCTCCAATAATAATCTGTATATAATATATAATAACTATATATTATGAAATATAATGTAAAAACTATATTTTAGGTGTTTTATAACCATGCAGATTTTACTTTTCAAAAGAATGAATTATAAAAATATTACATAACATGTTAAAAACGTTCAAATAGTATTTACAAATAATATTTTAAAACCGACACAAATTTCAACTCATTAATAATGTCAACATGAATTATTCTCAAGAATTACCTCTCTAAATTACCAAATAAAATATTATAAAACCATAATTCAATGTGATTTTTATTATAAGAATCTTAAAGGGAATGGTAAGGGTTACATAATAGAAACTTATACATTATAACTATTTATTAAAAATACCATATTAACACCAGTATTATATTTTTTTATTTATATTATTTTTTGGTATTCTTAAGCATTGGTTTTGTTGTTATTGAGAGATTATTAATTTGATCCCATCAATCCATTTTTAAATTCTAATATTTTTTCAAATATAATTCATCAAGAACAATGTAATTCCATATTTATTCTCCTATATCAAATTATAATATATATGTCATAATTAAATGTAACACTATGAAAATATTTGAATTATAACTTTATAATTTAATTAAATCCAAGACATATTAGATTGTCCATTATAAAACAATTAAAAACATTATTATCCCTGGTGGTTCTACAATAACTAAGTGACTGAAGACAATTAATTTTCAAATAAAACATTTATTAATTTTCATAAAAAATTGGTTTTATTATTGAATATAATATTTATAATTAGTTAAATAATATTTCTAATTATTTATTTGAAATTAAATTAACTATATCAAATATATTAAAAATAAAAAATCAAAATGATTTTAATCAATCAAAATGTATAATGTAAAATTGAATAATTATTTGGAACCCCATTGTAGAATATTTAAAATTATAGACCACATTTAACTATTGAACAAAATGAAACTGCAAATTTATACATTTGGAGGTCATGGAAGTATTTGATATTGTCTATAAATTATTATCATTACTATTGGTCATAGTTTGAAACTCAATATGGTAGGTGTAAATTGGGTTCCAAAAAAATATCATTTAAAAATTAATTATTTGGATGTCAACCAATTTAAAATCAAATTGTCCAATTATACAAGGTAGTATATTTGTAAATTATTTGAGAGTTTGAAATATTCTTTAATGATTGATTAATTCTTAGTGAAATATGTATACTATGTTACATTAACTTTTGAAATTAGTCTACATAAATAATTATAGAACAAAAATTAGTATTGATTTATTATCAAGTAATGTTTTCTTATATTAATAAAACAATATGATTGAGAAAAAAGATATTCCAAAATTTTGATAAAAAAAGAGGATCGGTATCAAGAAGACATGTATTTGTCTCCATTTGGTGATCACCATACACCACATAAAATATACACAACCATGATTGATGCACACCCTAGATTAGGGTTTACAACTGTATACAATCTATCATGGTCAAATATACAACTACTAATGTTTTATGTGGGAAAAAATATAACCAATATGCAAAAAAAAATCCATAGTTATAAATGTTAATAAAATTTTGTATGTGAGTAGGGTTGAGAGGATACCATGTATCCTCCAGTTTAGCATAGGAGATAGTGTGTGTTTTTTAATATAGATACAGACACTGGTCAAAATAATAATAAAATATTAAATGACAGAGTAGAATATAATAATATTGTATTATAAATTCTCTATTTGTAGTACTATATAGTTCTAGTATATTTTAATGTTATATAATTGAATCTCAATTCCTCTTTAAGAAATATTACCAGAAACAGAGTGTCATTAGTTCTATGTTTTGGTTTTTAGTTCAATTAGATGTTCTTAATAACTCTGCTTATCCTTTGAGTTGTTTTTTATATTGGTATGGACATAGTATGGTTCATAGTGAGTTCTTCATTAGCTCACATCAAACTAGATAGATTATTGTTGATCTTATGCATGGTGTGGTGTGTGTCACTCTATCATATTATTCCTCTCATGTGAAATAATATATTAATCCTATGGTGTTTCATTTTTGGGTGATAGAAATAATTACCTCCAAAACTTGTACCACATACTATATATTGAAAAGTCTAGATGAATCATTAATAAAAACAGTATCATTAAAAAGTTATCATATGACCATTATAAATAATATTTGATTTAATTTAAATAAGGTAGAAATGTCTATTTATGAAATGTTTTCTTAATCAACAGTGAATTAGAAATGGGGTCATAGGATATCTGAGTTAGGACTGCTTCCATAGTTAGTGCAGACTCATCCTTAGTTTCCATGTAGCGCTTCCAGTCTGGTGTCTCATACTTCACAAAAAATTTGATTCGGTTTGGCGATACAACAGTGTTGCTTCCAGGATGTCAGGTCCTTTAGGAGAAATGATGTCATTTTAAAAGGTTTCATTGAAACAATGGTATTGAAATGGTGTAAATATAATTGTGTCATGAACATTGTGAGTATTATGAAATAGGATGCATTATTTTTGTTCTATATCAACATTTCTGGGTCCATTGTGAATATTCTAAAATAGGTCTCTTGATACAACAATGTCTGGTTACATGTGAGTTCTATAACTGCTAGCATGGTATAACAGTGTCACTATAACGGTGACTCATACATCACCAATTTTCACACTAAATGGTGATACTATTTGGTCAATGATATGGTGAATGTGAGTTCACCATAAAAGTGACTCATACTTTACCAAATATTTACAATTTTTCATATGATCTAACACGTAGAAAATGGATTATGATTAAAATTGAGATTACTGAATCATTATAGAACAGTAATAAATGTGATTTGTAAGAGTTAATTATGATTTTTGAGAATCAATGCAAGAGGACTCCAATAATATCCCCCATATTGATGATCACAAATCATGACCTTTACAAGTCATACACATCAGAAATGAAAAAAAAATCATAACATATCAAATACATTATATGATATTATGACATAATATTTAGGAATTCTATTATAGTATTAGAACATATATGTAAAAAATTCATATATTTCTTCTCTTCTTCTCCATTTTGTATTAATAAAGAAATTTAAAAAAAATAATGACATGTACTACATGAAATCAATAATTGAATAAAAGTGATTACACATTTCTATGAATATAATAATATTGTAAAATAGAATCACAAAAATAAAATACATAATAACCCTATAAAAAAGCCTCCATAAAATATTTTATGATAATGGAGCCTTCCCTTGATAATTGTTAGGAACAATTGGAATAAGAGAATCAAGTGTAGAAGTAGTATATGTGGGAAAGATATGTGGAAGATAAAATAATGGGAGAGAAATCCCATAAAAAATAGAAGGTTCAAGGATTAGTTTGTATGAATAATGAGGAAGAGTATACTCTATAATTACTAGTCTAATCTGGATTAGAGCCTATTTAGGGGTCTTGGTAATAGGGAAAAAGGAGGTAGGGGAATAAGGAATGGTAGAATGAAGCAGGCTAGATCTGAGTGGAGAAAGTTCAAGAGATACAATAGTAGTGTTGTAATGATGTAGATAGGTATTAAATATATTTATGAAATTATTTATGGTCTCACAAAAAATATTATATAACCTTATTTTCCATAAACATCTCATGAGCAGGAATATAATCTTTTAACAATCTGACTTACTCCATAAATGGTTGAGTCACTAAAGGATGCTTCAAATTCTACACAAGATATTAAAAATGTCTTTTCATTCGAATCATGGTGTAAATATATGTAAAATAAGAATCCACCTTTTTGGAAATCACTTCTGGAGCATCAGTGGAAGTCATTGATTATTGTCTGACCATATCATTCACATGATCATTGTACTTCTTAATTTTACTCAAGACATCCTAATTTCGACCACCAACCAAAGCATGAATCTCTTCTCTAATAACTGATCTGATCAAATCACACTATAAAGGTTGAGAGTTTTTGTGAAAATCTAGATTGAATTTAAGTAGATGAGGATATTTAATTAATATTTTTAATAATGTTTTTTAAATATCAATTATACTCATATGTTAGTTGATTGATTGTGTTCTCAAGCCTATGAATTTCATTTCCTATCTTTTTCTTATTGGTGATATGTTTTTCAAAAATTGAAATCATGTTTGGTTGAATCTATGATACAACCATTCCAAGGAGAATGTCAATGTCCCCTTCACCAATACTAGCATCAAGATCTAGAGTAGCAGAAGCATGGTAATCCTTTATTATCTCCTCAACTAATGATTTTATGGACCTCAACTCATCATTCAGATTTTTATTTTTAAGACTTTCTTCCATAATCTCTTGAACCGTTCTAAGTAGTATTTTACATATAAGCTTTTCCATAAGAATTACATAATCTATTTTATTGAGTAATGTAATAGGATCAGGTTGTGACTTCATAATCTTCATAAATCAAGACAATATATCTTCTAAAAACTCTTTTAGATCATCATGGATAACAAAACTGGCTGTTTCATATTATAGTTCAAGAAGATAGATTGGTTCTAGATCCTTAGAATATATCACATCATTATTTGTGATTATTTTGAGTTAAAAATAGAGTGATGGGTTATTTTCTTTCACTACGGAAATCTGAGAATCATCAACATCAATGAATCTAGGAAACCTTTATCAGTTTTCCACTGAACATGAATCCACATTATTCTATACATCAACCTATTTTAATCATGGGTTCTAATCCCCCTAAATAAATTATACTACATTAGGGCTAAGAGACCAATTTATTATACTATTTACACATCATAAATTATATTTTGGAACCTCTTAGTTTCATCCACGCATCTTTCTAATTGAAAATCTTGTTTGGTCCTTATTTTAGCCGGTATAATGAATTTTGTTTATGTAGATTCTTCTTTTGTCTGTTTTTCATTAGAAACATGTTATTGGTTAGTGTATTCAAAAATTTCGTCATATTTATCCTTGGATTAATTTTCGTCAATTACACCTTCACCACATTTAGAGAAAAGATAATCTATACAGTGTATATCCTGATATAGTTTCAGAGATCCATGAGGAGGATCCTCAGTCCTTTTGGAAATATCTTTGTCATTACTTTTAGAAAAAGTTGTATCATTGACTCTAGGAACATATACATCCATATCATTATCTAAGTATTCAAAAAATCATCTATTTCCATAGCATGATCAATTACATTAATAGCCCTTGAAGGGTACTCAACAAGATTGAAATCCTTACACAACCTTTAATTTTCTTCAACCCATGAATTATTCCCTGTATTCTATATGATTCTCATTTTCCAGCATATATCCATAGATAGACAAAACTACTAATCATTAATAACTTTATAATACTTACCTAAAAATTATTTACATTATGAATTAATGAAATGAATCTCGAATAGAATATCGTGGTTGAATTTGATGTTGTGTTGATCATATAACACATGTAAATTTCAATATACTTTCACAAATTTATCATGTGAACATTCATCAAGAGATTCAATAAGAATATATATTGAAATTTTAGAGTATCAATGTCACATTTCCTTGTAATAATCAGGTTTTGAATAAATATTTACATAAATCATGTCTCACCATCTAATTCAGCAACTATATGCTTTATCCAATTTCCATCTCCAGTCAAGTCACCCAAAACCTCCTCATCGATATGTTTATCAGTTAGAGGGTGACATCCTATTTGATAGTCCAATAATATACCTCAATTATGCACTATTAAACATGAATCCCACATCCCTGAATAAAATAACACCTTTGTCCATTTACCTAACTTTTATCCACAAATTCATCCATATAATTGATCATAAACTGGTTAAATTGTTAGAACATAGAAAATACTATGGTGTATATGGGTATATTATATATTTTAAACCATTATATACATCCCTATTCTTCCTAATAGTTTAGAACATTAATCTTAGTTTTGGGAATCCATGTTGCAGTCACTTCTGTTACTTGCATGACTACCCGATCTAGGAGACAAAGCTATAAGGATTTATATGACTATTTAATAAGGGAATTTTTTAAATTCATATTCCTCTATTTATTATCTAGAGTTGAGGATTTTTAACACTTCATTCATGGAATTTATGACATTCATAAATGTTTTTTAGGAGATCCAGGAGTTCGAGAGAGATGGGTTTCAATTTTGGGAGTAGAGAACACGAGTGAGTACAGAATCGGTGTGGTGGGATTTTATCAATAGTTATTCAAAATGACACAATCTAAAAATTATAATATAAAAGTCAAAAAAATAATTAATATAGTTATTCATGGAAAGATTACTATGTTTGAAAGTTGATATGTAATGGTGAGACAAGAATGTGATGTCACTGTGGCATCACAACACTGTGAATTACACTAGTGATAAAACAATTAATAAGACAACAAATTGTGAGATATCAATATATGCGCTAGTAAACTATGAGATAGTATATGGTAATTAAATTTTCATAATTACTAATTCATGTATTATGTAGTTCATTTTTTATGAATTTAATCAATTAGTAAAAATATAAACAAACTGATTTTCTATGGCTATGAATTCTAAAGAAATATTAGCTTTTTATAATGATCTACAAAAAAGTCATGTATTACATCAATATATTTTGTTCATGAAAAATAAATTGGATTCTTAGTTATTATAATATAAATCTTGATACCATAGTTTATATGGAAATTTATAAATTGATATCCATAATCTATAAAAGTATGTTTCATCCACATAATATGAGCATGAAAACTATCAAATGCTATGCATTACGATTCAATAGTTTATAATGAAATAGGATTTTTCTTCTTATGAAAACATGATATGAGTGAATTTCCCAAAAAGTGACATGTTTTAGAGGTTCATTTTCTTTATAACATAAATCCAACAAAATTAGTATCATAATAACTAATAAGTCAAATGGTTATCCTCTATGATAGAATATTATTATGTTGGAATTACATTTTAGGATTTTGATAATTATATTAACATCCCTTAAATGATATTATTTAGTATTTTATTGAAAAAAAACACACATACTCACACTAAAAATAATATTAGTTATACTAGTAGTCAAGAATATAAGATTACAAATCATACTTTTTCAATTTGATTGATGAAATGATTTTCCATTTTCATGAATATCCAATTTATAGGTGGTCCCCATATATTGGTCAATACATATACTACTATATAAAACAAAGCATTATTTATGAATTTTAGTATATTTATGTGGATTCCAAAAAATAACTTCATTATTTTGAAACATTTGGAATCCTTGAAACAATTGTTTTCACCCATCAAACCAATTTCAAATATATTTTGTATCATTTACAAAAACTCAACAAATAATTAAATTTTTTTATATCCTAAAATTATATATTCAAAATATATATGTACAAAAAAACAACTTTAGAAAAAAAATTCTAAAAATATTAAAATAATATATACATTTTTATAGAACCTTTAGTAATAAGAAAATTACATAGTTTATCATACCATGCTCTTAGAGTGTATTGTAAATCATATAAATCCTTTTTTAATTAAAAACCATGGTTTCTAAAATTATTTTTTGTAAAAACCAAAGGATATTGAACAAAAAAAATCCTCAACTATATATCCAATTGGAATGAACTATTCAAATACATTTTATATTGATTTATATTTATATGTGGTACATTTTCTATCTTGATTATATGGATTCATGTCTAGGAACTAGTGAAAAATAAACATCATAGTCAATGTCATTATTCTAAATTATATTCTTGTGCAACCAATTTAGAAATATTTCATACAATAATACTAGCTACAAATTCTATATTTCTAAACATCAAATATTTTCTTATAGTCAGGGTGTCCTTAGGTCTATATACTATTTTCCATACATTATTTCATTCAAAATGGTTGAGCTCTTCTTGTGTAGACATTACCCAAAAATCATTATTGATTGCATTATTGATGTTCTAATGATCATGATGTAACAAAAATACTTGATGTTTAACCATTTATCCAAGAGAATAAATAGTTATAGTTCCATTTTATTAATTTTCATCAATAACATTTAATGAATTGTTCTTAATAGTTATTGTAGGTCTAGAAATAGAGGGTTTGATAATTTCATCTTCATTAATAGGTTTGGGATCATCATGACATGATTCTAGAGAATGTCTACAACTAGATGATTTAATAGGTTTCATAAAAGAAGGATCAAAAGATGTGATAGCTATGTCCAAATTGGATAGATCATATTTATGGTATTCTAAGAATGTATTGGGTTAATGAGGATATGTTTCATCAAATTTTACATGTAATGATTCTCCCACACACATGGTTATTTTATTAAAGACTCTATAGGATTCTCCAGAGGTTGATTATAGAAGAAGGATTCCTACATCACATTTGGAGGCAATCATTTAAAGTTTATCCTTTGTGTTAATAATATAATATTTTCATCCAAAAATGTTAATGAAATGAACATTGGGTTTCTTATTTCTCTATAACTTGTAATTGGATTTCATAAGGATAGGTCTAATCAAGATTCTAATGGTTAAATATAATATTTTATTAACAGTTTTATCCCAAAAATTGTTAGGAAAATCTTATTCATTAAGCAATGTTTGTGATATTTCTTATATGGTTTGTTTTTTTCTACAACTAAATTATATTGGGGTCTCCTAGTAATATAGAATATGTGATTATATCCATTTTTAATGAAAAATATTCGGAGACATAGTTTTCTGATTCATGGACATGGTCACTTCTTAAGGATTTAATCACAAAACAACTTATTTTTTCTTTTATTCTACCATACACAGTGAAATGAAAGAATGTTTCAATTTCATGATCAAGAAATAATGTCGACGTATATATAGAAAATTCATCTACATTAACATAGGTAGAGTTATTCATATTAATACTTGAAACTTGTGAAGGACCAAACAAATCATTGTGAACCAACTCAAGATTTTGTTATGTTGTTATTTCATTCGTTGGTTTGAAAGTGGTTCTATTTTATTTACCATTATTATAAGGATTATTGAAATTAATATTTAGGAATTATAGTTTTGGAAGATACTTGACTATCCCATTCTTTGTATGATTACTATGTGAATGATTATTAAAATGTCATCATATCTAACAAATGATCCAAGACATGTGGTGAAAATCACATAAAACAGAATAAATTTTAGAAATTAAGGAATCTAAAAATGGGGCATAAAAATTATCATTTCTAAATTCAGTAAAAGATAAATCATTTTTAAAATTAAACACATTACCTATATCATTTTTAAATTTAAAATTTAAAATATCATCATATAACTAAGGGACTCTCAGATGATTATATTTTATTCCTCCATGCAAAAAGAAAATTGGAATTAAAATAGTAATTAGTTAAACAAATATGGATGTGGCCAATTATATTTCCATTAGAATTATCACCAAATCTAGAATGATGATCATCCATGTTTATTAGTTTTTTCTTGTATAAAAAAATATCCAATCTTTTTTCTTGAATATCAATTGTATATTTACCATAGACTATTACAAGAGCTCTTCAAATAGTTTTATTTTAATGAAAATTTGAAAAAAGAAAATAATTTTTTTACCTAGACTTACTTGGGACCAAAAATATTAGTAATTAATCTCTTCAGAGCCCGTACATGCTTCATGTGTTTCCTATAAACCATTTGTAAAGTATTTGAAGAATAAACATTGTTCGGTACTGAAAAACCATAGGTAGTAGAAGGACATACAATTATATATGGATTCCAAAAATTATGAGTTATATATATATAAAAGGATTTTATATATTTGGTTACAAAATAATAATTATCTCTTTTACTCTATACAGGTTGGTTTCCAATACTAGTATAATTACAATGAGTTACTTTTTTGCAAATAATATGTGTTAGAGTAATTGTTCCATTGGTAAACATTTCTATGACATTTTTTCACTTGTTCATTTGATAATTTAAGCACATTAGTATGTTTATTATATTGAGAACTTCTGTATATCTCTATATCGAGTTCATACTTAACATTATAGGTAAGATCATGTTGTTTCATCATAATTTTATATTTATATTTAAATTTTTTAGATGTTTCTTCATGCATTTTTAGTACACAAACATCTCATTATTGGTCTTCTTCTCAAAATAAAATTCATCCCTAGAATAATATAAAATTATAAGAGGAGAAACATTAGTTAAATCAGATTTGTTTATAATGAAACATATCATTTTTGTATCACCATTCTAAAAATGTGATCATCCAGACTCATTGGAACGATCCTTAGAATCACTCCAGGTGGCCTTCATTAGCTATTTGTACTTCCTATATTTTCCCTAATATTTCTTCTTATACCTTAACATTGGACTATTTTTCATTACATGTCCTCTACTCTTATATTCATTGAAAACTATCTCATTTTTATTTTCATTTTTCTTCCTATCCTATTTTCAATTCCCCATATTTTCAAATTTTCATTTGTAGTTGGGATTCATGAAAAATATATTCGTTCTATATATCTTTTTAAACCTTATTTCTCATTAATCCATTTCCACATTATTTTGTAATGGTGAATCATCATTACTTGAACTATCGTAATGAGTTTTTACCTTTTTATTTTCTTTATTTTTTAATGTAGTGGTTTTGAGATCCACTATATATCTACATAGTTCATCATATTCTTCTTTATTGACCGTTAATTAATCCTTACGCATCATCATCATTCCTATTAGCTCCATGACTGGATACGTGCTAATATTATATGATTCTATAATGGTTTCTGAGGTTGATCGCCACATTTTGGGTCGACATCTATGTAACTGCCTGATTTGTTATTGGTTATTCCCTATATTCACAAGAGATCTCATTGTATTTACTGTCACACTAAACCAGAGATACATGATAGAAATGGGTTTATCAGGCTTCATCATTAAGTTATCATAATTAATAGTATTGGTATTAAGTCTAATTTCCTTGACATTGGTTGTTCTATTGTGTGAAATAATTAAGGTATTCCAAATTTCATATGTAAATTTACATACAAAAATTATATTAAGTTCTTTATCCACGAAAGCACAAAACAAGTTATTCAAATCATTAAAATTAATATCGTAAGAAGATTTCATTGATTCAGTCCATGTAGTTCATGGAATTTCTGGTATGTCATATTTATCTTCTATTACATTCCATATATTAAACCCCATTATTTCTAAGTTAATTTGAATCATTATATTACAATGGGAATAATTTGGTACATTACTGTCGGGAGGTCTATTGGTAACAGAACCTTCTATGTATTATCCATAACAATGAATAAATACTTTATTTTAAATAGCTAATAAATTATAACTCACAATAATTTAGATATCTTTATAATACTAATAATAAAATAGTTGGAAATATTTAAAAATATCCATTTTAAGAACCTCCTCTAATACCAATGTTTTGTTAGAGTAGGTCACTGAAGAGGGGTTGAATTGAGTTCCTATAAAAATTTCTTGTCAACTTTTTTTCGAAATTCCCGCAATTTAAAATAAAACACACTGGTTATCAAAGATATGATATTTGTAAAAACTTTTAGTGTCTGAAAGATATCCCAAAGATCAATTAACTCTCAGTTAATGAATTTTATCTAATTAATTCTTATTTTGAAATCTGTTTACTAAAACAAATTCCCGAAAATACACTATATATTATTAACTATAAAATTAAAGTAATTTTTTAATGTTTGAATAAAAAAATATATGATATAAAACTGAACTTGACCATAGTTTATAAAAATAAGAGGTTCAGTCTCAAGAAGAGACATAGTCCTCTACACCTGGTGATCACCTGAAACAAAGAATATACATATAATAAAGATAGAATCATTCCCTAGATTGGGGTTTACAATAGAACACACGCAATACAAGTCAACTATACTTTTTACATGCTAAAAATATAACCATTTTACATAGATACATCTTCCAGAGATATATGATTTGTTAAAATGGAGTAAGATAATAGTAGTTAGAGGATATCATATATCCAATAGATTTGCATATGTGACATTGTGTGCTTTTTATAATGATATTCACACTTGTCAAAGGATTAATAAAATAGTACAAAATAAAGAATAATCTAATAATAAGGGATTAGAAATGCACTGAGTTTTGTTCAATGAAGTTCTAGACTCAATGAATTTAGTAGATTTTATGCTTGGGTTCTCTTCTAGAAATGGAGTCATAAATAGATTATTATGAGTTATGTGTTCTGGTTTTTAGTTCAATGAAATGTTCATAATTTATCTTATTGTCCTTTGAGATGATCCAACTATAAGGATGTCCACAACATTGTTTACAAAGAGTTCTACTTCACCTACCACCATGCAAGATGGATTATCACAACTCTTCTGAGTGGTCTCGTGTGTGTCACTCTCTCATATTTTTCAACTCATGCGTCATATTATATTAATCCTTATGTGTTTTTTTGTATGATAGAAAGCATGATATCGACACATCATACCTCATATAATCTACTGAAAAGTATTCAAGAATCATTAACTATATCAGTATCATTAAGTATCATCAATATGGCCATTAGAAATAATTTTGATTTTAATTGAAATAAGCATGAAATGGATGTGTATATAATGTTTAGCGAGGAGTGGTTCCACAATTAATGGTGACATGTCATTTACTTCAATGTAGTCTGTCAATAAATTTGTCTCATACTTTTCAAAAATAAAAAATTGGTTCGGTGATGAAAATGTGTTACGGTAATAGTGTCATGTCCTTTTTGGGAAACGATTTCACTTGCAATTGTGTCATTGAAACAAAATCATTGAAATGATGTCACTAGAATTCAGTCACTGTATAAGGTCCCAACCATAAACCATACTTAATATTGAATTAAATGAATAATTCACATTGAGGATCTTTTTAGGTTTAGATTTTTTTAGAATTAGATCATAAATCATGAATTACATATCACATTTAAACAAAGTGGTTATATAAAAGATAGTATTCCTTTTTTTCCATCAATAGAAAAATACTTAAAATAAAACATGGATTCTTTCTTGACACTTCCTTGACACTATCATCATATCATGCACCTTTCCTTTTGACCTGTGAAAAACATTTCAAAAACATGGGATGATCATAAAAACCTCAGTAAAGGATATAAAAGTAAGAAAAGAAAACATTAGTCCATATATGAAATCATAATTTACTCATAAAACATAAGCATTTTAACTTACCTCATCAAATCATGAATAAATCATAGAAATCATAAGGCATAAAGGTAACATGAGGCATTCATAACATTCTTATGTAGGGAGTATCCCTCTTGGTTTCGTTTGGAATACCCATCACAGTAGATTCCCTAAATCTCTTCAGAGAAACCATAATGTTTAACTCCTATACGTTAACCAATGCATTAGAGAGCTATATCGGTCTCACCCACCCTTAATTTATCACGGAACCACCCGTCTTCATAATAATGCCCAAGAACCATAACATAAACGTATCACATAAAACATGCACAAAGGAAACATAAAATTTACACTTTTCAATCACAAGATATCAATACAACACATTGATATAAAAACAATATGAAAACTATTTTCAATTCCAAAATAAAAGAAAATTAAAACATGGTATTTATTTTTCATTTAAAAAAAGTTACGTCTTGTAGAGGAAGATGAATCTCAAATAATGGTCACGTCGGTGGAGAAGTCGTTGTCGCCGCATATTTACAACAAGAATAACATTCCTTTTTGTCGTTTAGTAAAACAATTCGTATAGAAAGATTCCATTTGAATAAATGTAAAAGTAAAAGGGTTTTATACACCGTATAAAATAATGTTGTGTATAAAACATAATATTCCTCAATGAAAGGAGATTGAGACGAAGTCCCATACAAAGACAGTATCCTTGGATTAAGGATAAATCAATTACATAATTATGTGTGACAAACTAATACACCAAATATAAGTAGATATTAAGTGTAAAAAAATCAGATTTCATTCACACATATTCATAGAACGACATATTCAAGGAGTACAAGTTTATCCCAACGAATCAAAATTGGGTTAAGAAGTTTCCTTGCAAAAATTCGACAGCGTAACGACATCACTTCAAACATTAGGAAATGAGTTGATGAGAGATAAAAAGGGTATCTCATCACTTGGACATAAAATTTACATAGATAATGATGTTGAAGAACATATCCAAAAATTACATTATGTAAATTAAAAAACCCAAAAAAAATAAGTCTTTTAAAAAGAGGAGGGTGAAAAGTTCCCTTACCGACTTGGGTATCTTTCGAAACATACACCCCATTAATGAAAGACAATACAGCATTGATGTAAATACTCATAAACAAAAATATATTACACAAAGAGTAGATTAATGGGAATTAAATATACCAATAAAAGAAAATGGTGGCAAATGTAGACTAAATATCATGGGAATAAAAGTGAGATGAAAAACCCCTTCCAAAAACTAGGCAGCCTAACGACGCCACATAAAATTTCCAAAAATGGATTGATGAGATGAAATAGGGTAACTCAACATATTAACATAAAATTTAAAGCAAGAGGAATATAAAAGAGCATCCCCCAACATAACAAAGAGGAGCGTAAAATAAGTGACATAAAGGAGAGTACTTAAAAAGAAAGAGAGAGGGTGGATCTCTTACGAAAATTTGGCAGCCTAACGGCACCAATAAAAACATCCAAAACGGATTGATGAGAGAAAATAGTGTCTCTCATCATATGAAGATAAAAAGTACAGTAAGATTAATATAAAAGAACATCCCAATAATAAGAACGATGATCTTAAAAGGAATGACATAAAAGAGTGTACTTAAAAAAAAGAGGGGTAGGTTCCCCTACCTCGTGTCCAACATGACTAGATCGTTCTTTAAACTCTTGAGTAATACAATTTAGTCAATTTATAATTTCATAATTAAATCCTTTAAATATTATTATTCATTTCATATCACATATTATAATGTTATAATAATTGGTTAATAAAGTGAGTTCATATCAGGCGTTTTTTTCGATGTTCGGTACATGTGTAAAAATTGAACTTGTTGAAAAAGAATATTCCATGTAGTTATAGATACATCATTTCCAGAATAGTATTGATGTTCTAAATATCATATATATCCAGTATATATTCTTTTTATACTATTCCATATCATCTGGATATAAAAAAATTAAAAGCACCGTTCATGGAAACGGTAGGCCGTACGTATGCATGAACGCTACTTTCCTTTTTTTCATATTAATGGAATTAAAACAAAATGAGATATATATATATATTTTAATTCCAGAATGATATCCATCATTTAGATTTAATATATTACATATATATCCATTATATATATGTACTTATAATAGTACATAACCATTGGAGATAAGAAATGAAATGTACCGTTCATGGAGACGATAAGTCGTACGTACGCATGAACGCTACGTTCATTTATTTTTTTGTATTCAATAGAATGAAATAATAATGATATAAAGGTGTATTATAATTCCAGTAGGATATAATATGTAATTCAATTAATTCCATCCTTTATACGTCCCACATATGGCATTAACAAATCAAATCACTTTGAGGGGGTGGTATTCTGCACTTCCTAAAATGAAGATATCTCGTTTACCCATAATGGAAACCATAAAGGTATTACATAAATGAAAAATACTGAATATTAAAGAAAAAATAAACATATCATATATCATATATAAATTTAGTGACATCTTAATGGCCACCTTTGAAGGTGTTAAAAGAATATTGAATAATCACTGTTTCATGAGATAGTAATTCGTCATCCGCAGAAACAGTATGTTCTTAAACCATTAGAAGGACGTGTGTGAAAGTGTAGCTCAAATCCTTATTATAACAACATCCTAGTATATATAAGATTCGTGTGTTGTTACAAAAAAGTAATAAAAATAGTTTAGGGGTTTGGAGAAGCAAAATAAAACAAAAGAACACAAGGAAATACATTACCTTTAAATCGGGTAACTCTCTTTGATTTGTGCTCAAAGGCTTCCTTGGAAAGGATTTTTCACAAAGTGAGGATTCAATAATGAAGAGGGGTTTGTGGAGAGACAAAATTGATAGGTCTTGGCCGATCCAAAGGCTTGAGAGGTGTGGTTAATGTGGTAAAGGTGGGGGCCTTTTATACGAGGAGAGGAGGGGCACTCTTGGAAAGTTATAAAAGGTTACATTATTGTAAAATTATTTTCGGATTTTAAAGGTACCAAAATTATATATTTCGAGGTTAAGGTGATAAGAGTTCAAAATCCACCCATCCAATCGGATTTTGTCATGTTTAGGTCTTGGATTGTACATTATCTTTATAATTTATTTATATCGTTAAATAATGAGGTAATCGCTGCATCATCATGGTATCATAAATAAATTTATTTATTTAATGTCTAAAAATTATAAAAAAACAATCATGATCTAGGAAATCGTATTATATTTATAATTAATATTTATAGTTAAAAATATGACTTTTATAACGCCATTTAAAAATTGTTTTAGTAAAACAGCTTATCTTTGTGTGATTTTTATTTTAATTTTAAATAAAACGTTATTTATGTCATTTTCATAAGAATGTGGATCCATGGGGTCACCATGTTTTCCCATGGATTTTCATGGTTGGACATGACACATACAATGAGGGTAGGACACGTGTATAGGTCATTTCATATTATTAGAACATTATTTTTACCTTAAATTACACTAATTACCTTTAATCGCAAATAATAAAACTTAAAAGTTAATATTCACCAAAAATTATTTTAATCACATTGAACCACATTTTACATGTTAATGACAACCATGTATGTCATATTTTTGAAAATCAAATCACAGAAGTGGAAACGTTTCATTTAAACGAATAATCAGTTTCTTTAACTACCACATAGTGGTTTCACTATTCTCCTAAAATTGAAGTTTTTTAGAAAAATTCCAAAAATTCACCGTAATCTATATTTGATATTCCGAATAAAAAAAGGTTGTATATTTTAAAAAAATCAAAACATATAATTTTCATTAATTAATTTATTAATTAATTTCCTCTGTCAAAACAAATTGCGTGTTTTTATGAAACAATATCTATTAAAAGATTGACACTAGCTTAAGTCCAATTTCAAAGTGAAATTAATTCCAATGACCACTATTGCATTAAATGGTAAAAATATATTCTAATTTAACTTTAAAAACAATTCAAAAGATAACCTAATCATATAAATAAATTAGATTAATAAGAGGTTTTGAATTAAAATACAACATTTTTCACTATTCATTAAAAAAAGTAACTTTATCAAAAAAAATACCAATAATTTACAAAAGGTACATTTTTATGTCCCGATTCTAAAGAAGAATTTTATTTTGTCAAATATAAAACATAAAAATGTCAAAATGTTGATTTAAAAGTGGTTCTCCATCAAAAGGCGGTTAATCGACCTTTTAAAGAATTTTAGAATGTTTACGCTTAAAATTGGATTCATTAGCATTTTTAATCCTCTAACATTTATTGTAAAAAGTAAAAATATTTGACAAATATATATAATAATTTTTTAGTATATTCTATTCATTCCCGCCATTACAACGGCTAGGCATTAACTACCATTTAAAATAATATTAATTTATTATTAGAGTGCAACGTAAGATTCCCAAGAAACTTGTTGTTGCGTATTGGGTACGCCATCAAGCATAGCATCCCCTTTAAATTAATATTAATATTTTATTCAAAAATATGGATAAATGTGAAAATGTAATATTATTTATTTACCTGGGGTGTTACATCCTTCCCCCCATTTGGGAATTGCATCCTCGCAATTTTAAAATTGGTCTTGGAAACACCACTGAAAATCCCACATTGGAACAAGAGTCAGTTAAACAATCACTATAAAATAATGAAAGACAAGCACAAAGGTCACCCAAGTTAACCCATACTAGGATTCCATGTAAGAAATTAGGGATATGGAAAGAAAAACAAAGGTTCATGTTCTGAGGGAGAGTGATAGTAAACATGTCTAGGAGAAAGTTAACAAAAAAAGATCACAAACTTGTGAGGGGTTAAACGCTATTCGATTCCCGAGTAGGAAAAGTTAACAAACAACATTTTTTTTTTAAGTTACTCTTCATTGAGGAATTTATTTCTGAGCTTAACTAAGTCATAATTAAACATACTAACTTGTCACATACACTTTCAACTTTTACGGATTCCTTAATCAAACTCATATTTTCACCAAAAGACGAGCATTTAGGAAGACTTGTTCGCATTAAGTGTACTATAATCAACTTTTTGAGAATCACCTAATCCACAAAAGAGAACTATATATTTCCCATGTCTTTAGAAAAAAACCAAATCCAAAATTATTAGTATGTGATCTGATAATCCACAAAAGTATAATCCTTTATAAAAAGAAAATCTATTCTTAATATCCAAAATTTGTCCAAAAAAACTCAAAGTTCAACGAAGACAATATGATAAACAATTGTCCATAAAATTATTCAGTGTAAACAAAACTAAGATTGATACCAAAATATTTGAATGATTTAATCACATATTCTTCCAAGGTACAAATTAACTTATATCTCCAACTAACATTAGTTGCTCTTAAATTCTCATATTGAAAAGTAATTAACCTAATCACATATCCTCCATGATAGGTTAACCATTTCCATAGATAACACAGAATAAACTTAATCTTGATTCCTAAAATCATCTAACTAAAAATAATTAGTCAAATTATCCAGGGAATTCACGTAGTCCAGTCGTAGGAGATAAATACCAGTCGCACTTTGGTTGTGGGTTCGATTCCCGCAGCTTTGTCCGACACGATGGGTTGTCCCATGGTCTGCGTGTTGTCCTTTTTCCAAAACTATATAATTCATATAACATTCACCGTAACGAGATAAAATCTTCAAAAATAATCATAACATATTTTAACATCAAGTTTATCTCATGCCTTTAATTTTACATCATATCATAGAGTAACCCATAATTACCTAAAAAGTAAGGATCATATAAACCCTAATGATTACCTTTATAATTATTACTTGAACTTCCACATCGAATTGTCTTCCCGTACATGATGCATTACAGAACATACCAAGGTTAAAGTGTTTGATAATGTCTCCTTGATATTTGGTTTAGAATAACCACGAGTTTCCTCATTGAATCCCCCATTTCATCCAGTCTCTTAATCAGATAACCACCACAGTTTCCTTCAAACCTATTGTCACTTTGGTGCCTGCTAGATCCATCCATTCACTAAAAACAGAAATGCCTGTGTGAGGATATCAGAAAAACCATCATGTACTAATGAGGAAGATAAAAACTAAGATATACTTACTCATTGATTTTATCTAAAACTAGGACTCTTTCTGAAATCCTAACAATTATTGTAATGTCACTTATTATTAGAGAATACCCTAACAACTAAATTTATCTAAACCGACCTCTGATACCATCTATAAGGCCCCATCCTTAAACCTTACATAATATTTAGTTAAAATAATAACTCACATTGAGGATCTTTTTAGGTTTATAGTTTTAGATAATTAGATCATAAATCATGAATTAAATTCCACATTTAAACAAAGTGGTTACATAAAAGATAGTATTTGTTTTTTTCCATCAACGGAAAAATATTTAATATAAAACATGGATTCATTCTTGAAAATTCCTTGACACTATCATCATATCATGCACCTTTTCCTTTGACTTGTGAAAAACATTTTAAAAACATGGGATGAGCATAAAAAGCTCAGTAAGGGATATAAAAGTACTAAAAGAAAACATTAGTCCATGTATGAAATCATACTTTACGCATAAAACATAAGAATTATAACATACCTCATCAAATCATGAATAAATCATAGAAATAATAAGGCATAAAGGTAACTTTTGGCATTCATAACATTCTTACGCAGGGAGTAACCCTCTTGGTTACGTTTGGAATACCCATTACAGTATATTCCCTAAATATCTTCGTAGAAAACTTAATGTTTAACTCCTTTGCATTACCCAATGAATTGGAGAGCTATATCCGGCTCACCCGCCCTTAGTTTATCACAGAACCACCCGTCTTCATAATAATTCCCAAGAACCATAACAGAATCGTATCACATAAAACATGCATAAAGGAAACATACCATTTCCACTATTCAATCACAAGATATCAATACCACACATTGATATAAAAACATTATGAAAACCATTATTAATAACAAAATAAAAGAAAAGTAAACCATGGTATTTATTTTTCATTTAAAAAATGGTATGGCTTGTAGAGGAAGCCGAAACTCAAATAATGGTCACGGTGGTGTAGAATTTGTTGTTGCTGCATACGTACAACAAGAAAAACATTCCTTTTTGTCGTTTAGTAAAATGCTTCATATAAAAATATTCCTTTTTAAAAAACATAAAAGTCAAAGGGGTTTATACACCGTATAAATGAAAGTTGTGTATAAAACATAATCTTCCTCAATGAAAGAAGATTGAGACGAAGTCCCATACAAAGACGGTATCCTTGGATTAAGGATAAATCAATTACATAATTATGTGTGACAAACTAATACACCAAATATAAGTGGATATTATGTGTAAAAAAATCAGAGGATATTGACACATATTCATAGAACGACATATTCAAGGAGTGCAGGTTTATCCCAAAGAACCAAAATTGGGTTAAGAATATCCCTTGCAAATATTCAACAGCGTAATGTCGTCACTTCAAACATCAGGAAATGAGTTGATGAGAGATAAAAAGGGTATCTAATCACTTGGACATAAAATTTACATCAATACGTATATATAATAACATATCCCTAAATTAAAATATTTAAATTAAAAGTCCCAAGAAAAAAATAAGCCTTTTAAAAAGGGGAGGGTGAAATGTTCCCTTACTGACTTGGGTATCTTTCGAAACATACACCCCATGAAAGAAAGACAATACAAAATTTATGTAAATAATGATAAACGAAAGTATATTACACAAATAGTAGAATAATTATAAGTACATATGACACTCAAAGGTAATCATGGCAAATTTAGAATAAATATCATGGGAATAAAAGTGAGATGAAAAACCCCTTACGAAAACTCGGCAGCCTAACAGCGCCACATAAAACTTCCAAAAATGGATTGATGATATAAAATATGGTCACTCATCATATTAACATAAAATGTACAGCAATATGAATATAAAAGGACATCCACCAACATAACAAAGAGGATTATTAAATAAGTGACATAAAGTATAGTACTTAAAAAGAAAGCGAGAGGTTGGAACTCTTACGAAACTTCAGTAGCCTAACGGTGCCAATAAAAACATCCAAAATGGATTGATGAGGGAAAATAGTGTCTCTCATCATATGAACATAAAAACGTACAGTAAGAGTAATATAAAATAACATCCCAATAATAAGAAAGTTTAACTTAAAAGGAATTACATAAAAGAGTTTACTTAAAAAGTAAGAGAGGGGTAGGTTCCCTTACCTCGTGTCTGACATGACTCGATCGTCATTTAATTGCATGAATAATAAAATTTGGTAAATTTATAATTTCATAAGGACCTACTTTAATGTTTATTATTCAGTTCGTATCACATATTATAATGTTATAATAATTGGTTAATAAAGTGAGTTCATATCAGACGTTTTTGTCGATGTTCGGTACATGAGTAAAAATGGAACTTGTTGGAAAACAATTTTCCATAAAGTTATAGGTACATCATATCCAGAATATTATTTATGTTTTAAATATCATATATATCCAGTATATATTCATTTTATACTATTTCATATCAGTTGGAGATAAAAAAATTAAAAGCATCATTCATGGAGACGGTAGGTCGTACATACGCATGAACGCTACTATCGTTTTTGTCATATTAGTGGAATTAAAACAAAATGATATATATATATATATATATATATTATTACAGAATGATATCAATCATTTAGATTTAATATATTTCATATATATCCATTATATTTATATTTACTTATAATAGTACATAACATTTGGAGATAAGAAATGAAATGTACCATTCATGGAGACGGTAAGCCGTACATACGCATGAACACTACTTTCATTTCATTCTTTTGTATTAAATGGATTTAAATAAAAATTATATAAAGGTATATTATAATTCCAGTAATATATAATATGTAAAACCATTAATTACATCCTTTATACGTCCCACATATGGTATTAACGAATCAAATCACTTTGAGGGGGCAGTATTCTGCACTTCCAAAAATTAAGATATATTGTTTACCCATAATGGAAACCATAAAGGTATGCCATAAATGAATAATAAATAAGATTAAGGAAAACATAAACATATTATATATCATATAAAAATATAGTTACATCTCAATGTCCACCTTGGAAGGTGTTAAAAGAATATTGAACAATCATCGTTTCGTGAGGCAGTAATTTACCATCCACAGAAACAATATGTTCTTTAACCATTAGACGGAGGTTTGCGAAAGTGTAGCTAGAATACCTCTTATAAAAACATTCTAGTATATTTAAGATACAGTTGTTGTTACAAAAAAAAGTAATAAAAAGAGTTTAAGGGTTTGGAGAAACAAAATAAAACAAAAAAACACAAGGGAAGACATTACCTTTAAATCGGGTAACTCTCTTTGATTTGAGATCAAAGGAATCCTTGTAAAGGATTATCCCCAAAGTGATGCATCAATGATGAATAGAGGGATGTTGAGAGACAAAATGGTCAGGGTTTGGCTGAGCATATGAATTAGAAGGTTTGGGAAAGGTGGTAGAGGTGGGGGCCATTTTTAAGAGGAGAGAAGGTCACTCTTGGAATGTTATAAAAGGTTACTTTATTATAAAATGATTTTCGGATTTTAACTGTCCGAAAATTATAAATTTCAAGGATAAGGTGATAAGGGTTCGAAATATACCCATCCAATAGGTTTTTTACATGTGAAGGTCTTGAAATATACATTAGATTTTCATTTTATTTAAATCGTGAAATAATGAGGTAATCGCTCCATCATCATGGTGTCATAAATAAATTAATTTATATAATGTATAAAATTTATAAAAAAAAATATCATGATTTAGGAAATAAAATTATATTTCTAATGAATATTTTAGTAAAAAATATATCATGTATAACCCCATTTAAAAACTATTTTAGTAAAACAACTCATGTTTGTGACATTTTTATTTTAACTTTAAATAAACAGTTGTTTATGTCATTTTCCTACCAATGTGGATCCATGGGGTCCCCAAGTTGACCCATGGATTTTAATGTTCATCCATGACACATAAAATGAGTTTAGGACTTTTTTCTTGGTCATTATATATTATTAAAACATTATTTTTACCATAAATTACACTAATTACCTTTAATCGCGATGAGTAAAACTTAAAACTTACTATTCAACAAAAATTATTTTAATCGCATTGAACCACATTTTACATCTTAATGACAACCATGTATGTCGGATTTTTGAAAATAAAATCACAGATGTGAAAAAGTTTCATTTAAATGAAGAATCGGTTTCATTAACTACCACTTAGTGGTTTCACTATTAATCTTACATTGAAGTTTTTCAGAAAAATACCAAAAAATCACCCTAAGCTATATTTGATATTCCAAATTAAAAAATTTCATCTATTTTACAAAATTCAAAACATATAATTTGCATTAATTAATTTAATAATTAATTCTCGTTGTCAAAACAAATAGCGTGTTTTTAAGAAACAATATATATTAAAAGATTGACACTAGTTTAAGTCCAATTTCAAAGTAAAATTTATTCCACTGACCACTATTGGATTAAATGGTAAAAATATATTATAATTTCACTTTAAAAACAATTCAAAAGGTAGTATAGTCATTTAAATAAATTATATTAAAATGAGGTTTTGAATTAAAATACAACATTTTTCACTATTCATTAAAAAATGAACTTTATCAGAAAAATACCAAAAATTTACACAAGGAAAATTTTGATGTCTAGATTATAATGAAGAATTTTATTTTGTCAAATATAATACATAAAATTGTCAAAAAATTTATTTAAAATTGGTTCTCCATCAAAAGGCGGTTAATCGACCTTTAAAAGAATATTAGAATGTTTACCCTTATAATTGGATTCATTCGCATTTTTGATCCTCTAAAATTTAATGTAAAAAGTAAAAATATTTGACAACCAAATATAATCATTTTGTAGTAAGTTCTATTCATTCCTGCCATTACAATGGCTAGGCATTAACTACCATTTAAAATAATATTATTTTATTATTAGAGTGCAACGTAAAATTCCCAAGAAACACATTGTTGCGTATTGGGTACGTCATCGAGCATAGCGTCCCCATTAATGTAATATTAATATTTTATTCACAAATATGGATAAATGTGAAAATGTAATATTCTTTATTTACCTGGGGTGTTACACACTGGCATAACAAAATTCTGAAATATGTAGCATGGTGTCTGGTCTATATCAACAGTGTCAAGTCCATTGTAATCATTTTGAAATAGATTTCATTATACAACAGTGCCTGTTAAATTTCGAGTTCTGTAAAAAGTATCCTGATGAACTAGTTTCACTCTAATAATGAATTATTCTTTAATATTTTTGAAATTAAATTATGATACCTTATTGGTCACCCCCACGATGATTGTGAGTTCACCTTAACGGTGACACATACTTTACAAAATATCCAATATCTATCTTAAGTAATACTCAAAGAATATATTAATATTAAGCATGAGAAAAATGAAAAATTATAGAAAAATATTAATAATGATTTACATAATTTAATCATTATTTTAAGTAATTAAAACAATAGGATTACAACAATTATATGAATATATATTTTGAATCATGAACTGAAGAAAATAAATTGACTGTTTAAAAAAAATACACCAGTTAATTATTAGTATAATGGTGATACATTATTTAAAATTTAAACTAAAATAGTGAATTAATTAATATAAATAAATAAACTAGGATAATATATTCTATATCATGAAATTTGGGATTTGATATTATGGGTTTTCTCTCACAATCCCTCTTCTATCAAGAAAGGTTTCTCAATTTTCTCTCATATATTCCCAATAATGGATATAAAATTAAATCCATATAGGTTCAAGAATTTAAAAACCTAAAATAGGGTAATATACTTCACACATGATTCCCGTGAAAAATATTATGTAATCCCACCTCAAAAGAGACAATAAAACCCTAAAAAATAAAGACGAACCTAAAAATTAAGATATTCATAGTTTATTTTGATCCAAATTTGAGGAATAAGATAAAAGAAACTTCAACATGGAGAAAAGTATCTTTTTCAAATTAAAATAACTAGAATGGGTGTTAAATCACTCATCACAAACCCTATGAAAAAAATATTAGTAAAAGTAAGCACCCTATTTAGTTTGTTTTCATCCACGAGATTTGATAAACTAAAAATTGGAGGAGGATATAGTGATAAAATGGGATCATGGCAATGGGGGTAGTGTTGAGGGGGAAGATGAGGATGTGGTGATGGAAAATGGGGCAGCATTGGGGGAGAATGAGGTCCGCACTATGGGTTGGGGAGTGGCCTTGAGGGGACATGTTTTGGATTAAGGATTGACAATTATGGGGTATATGGAGAAACAACAAGGGGGAAAGGGTGGTATCGAGTTAGAATATGAGCTACAATGAGGGGGCACGATTATGAATAGTGCTAGAGATTGGGACTAGGGATTTATGAATCAAGGGAGAGAGGGAGGGGCTATGTTTTTGGGTATCTTGTTGAGGGGGATGAAGTTCATTTGTTAAAAACCAAAATTTTGATATGTTGTTTTTAAAAAATTACCACTGAATATATAAAACAATTAGTAGCAGTTTCTGAAACAACTACCAATAAAACCAATGATATTACCCGAATTTGGTTTAGTAGAATATATTTTGTGGGTTATTTAATATCAGTTTTATGTATCTATTATGATATCAAAGACAACGTCTTCTTTTATAATTTTTATGTGTTACGATATGAATCATACAACATCTATACGAAATATTAAATTACTTATATATAAATTGAACTTATCGGTTTATAGTCGTATATATTTTAGAAAAAAAATGTTAAAAATGGAAATTTACACATAGTATATAATATTTTTCAGAAAATGGTTCTTTTTAATTTCATGATTTCTTTAATTGAGGTAATATTCATATCTATAAATTTTACTCGAGGAACATTTCGACTCATCCATAAACACTATAAAACATTTAAAAGTGTGGGATTAGCACAAAAAACTCCATAATGTACATAAAAATATGAAATACTTTAGTCTAGTGAAAAAGAAGAAACACCATAAATATATTAACATTATGAAATTATTATTAGATAATATAAAAAACACTTTTTTCTCATCAAACCATTTTATAAAATAAATAATAAAGGAAATATTTTTTTTGATAGAAATTATAATATTCATTACTCACTTTTACTAATTCTATAAATTACTATATATTATTTAATTTATTTGCAAAAACCACCATGGATAACTAACTCCTTACATTAAATGACATGAAACATTATACAATGTTTTGGAGAGCTATATTAAGCTCACTCATTCAAATAAGTTGTATTAGGTACATCAATACATTTAAGATGTTTCAGAATCAACTTCATTATATGTGATTCCCAAGGGCCACATAATAAAAAAAATATTTTAATCTTCAAATTTTTATCTTAAAACCCTTGATGATTTTTAAACATTTATAAAAAACATTTCTTGATATTCAAAAATCATTTTTCTTAAAAAAAATTTTAAAACTATATTACACAAAAAAATGGAAAAAGTTTTTCATGGAAAATAATTGAATCATGTAATGTAATAAAAACAATAAATAATGGTTTTGTGGTGGGAATATATATTGACACTGTTTATATTAAGAAATAATATTCTATTTTTTTTGTTAAATAATGTCAAAAAATTATGTGTAAAATTCATAAAAGGATTCATTTTCAAAAAAAAATTAAAAAATAAAAAAGAGACCTAAAATTTACTTTATAATTTATTGAATTCAATATAAAAACATACATAAAATAATTTTCATAATATGGAAATGGAATATAAATCATTAGAAAATCAATCAATAAAACATTTAGAAAATCATTTTTGTTTAAGTGACCATTAACATGATTATTTCTCATTACATATGTTATTTAAATTCTTGAATAATAATTATTCTCATTATTCACGTTAACAATATATTGTTTTATTTTAGTTATTATTTGTATTTTATTTATTATCAGTTCCAATTCAGTTTCATAACCAATAAATTTCCCAATAGATTTTTTGATAGTATTAGTCACATATTTACAATATTACATCAATAGGTTTATGGCTGTAAAATTTGGTATTAAAACATCATATCAAATATTATTATCATGAAATAATGATAAAATTTATCAATTAAAAATACTTTTAAAACCATCCACGTAATATGGTTATGAAAATTCAATTTTGATGAAATCAATGAGATTGTAAGTCATGTATATGAATAAGTAATGTTTCCATTTTTCAATGAGAATGACGAGAAGACGATATGTATCCTATTATTTTTTAAATAGAAAATAATAACATTGATAAAATTTTATTTATTTTAATACAATTATGTTTATATTACATGTGATGTCATCATGAAAACCCATTATCATCCCTTTATAGAGGTTTTAATCCAATCATATGTGTGAATGATGTAATCATTCTTCAATTAATGATAATATAATCAAATTGATGATAAATTATCTTTCCATAAAAAAAATTATTCCATTATTATCATATATACTCTTTAAATAAATCATTATAACCACCAATGATAACTATTGATCAAAAATGATTTATATTAGTTAGTGAAGTGGTAGTCCTCTATACACATAAATGGTAGTAAAATTTCAATTTATATTTAATAGGAGATAGTTAAAGTTATTACATTAAAATAGTTACATATACAACAATTGATTAAAACAATATTATTATTTTTTCATGGTTTAATAATAACTTATTTAGGTGTAATAATAAAAATATAACTATAATTTTAGTGAATTACTTGTAAATATTCCACATATAACATCCTTTTCAGTACAAATTAATCTATATTAGGATGTTATTTTAACCAAAATATGAAAAAAAGAACATGTGTATGGATATTTAATATAGTTTTCGGCATGTATTTGATGATATAATTTGATCAAAATGTGTGAGGAATAGATGATATGTGTTACCCTATTTTAAATGATTCGAGGGGAATTACAACAAATTCATAAGTTATTAAATTAATTTAAATTATATTTCTTGTTAAGTTAGATCCAAATTTTTTTAATTATAATATAGGATTAATATGGGAATCTCATCCCATAAAATTTGTACAATCATATTTTATTATTTTATCATTAATTCTTTTTTTAACACCTTAGTTAATCATTTTGTCAATCACATCGATTTCTATGTTTTTGAATCTTTAGGGGGCACTAAATTTTTAAAAAAAGATAGTGTCCCATAAATTTACCATAGTGGATTTGTTACACTATATACCATTCCCTTCATCAAAATATAGGGTTTTTAATTTTAAATAATTTAATAAAACAATGTTTATGATAAAATATCATTATTGACATTTGGGAACAATTCATTTCATTTTTCATTAAAAAACTAGTTATTTTAAATTAATTAGAATATAAATTGTTCGAAATTATCTAATATATTATATTAATATATAAAATATCTGGTAAAATATAATATACCAATAAAAAAATTAAATATTGAATTATAAACATCATTTAATTGTTTTCAATTCTTCTTTATCAATCACTAAGATAGTTTCAAGAATGTATTTTATTTAAATATCATCACTAAAATTTTATAAAAAGTTATCATAATAAAAATATATTAATTAAATTAAAAAATAAAATTAGTATTCACTGTTTATATATTTTAATCACATATATTTCTTTAATAATTCTCTAAAATGTCTTTTTGTCATTTAAATACATGTGTAAGAAATATAAAAGAATATGGATAGAATTATCAGAATATATATAATATTATAATAAATTATAAAGTCAATAAAAATAATTCATAAGAACTAAAAATGTTAACAAATTATTTTTCACTTATAAAATATATTCATAATGATGCCAAATTTAACTTTTCCAGTGTAGTGCAAGCACTACAATAGCACAAGAAAACATTTTCAAATTTATCATAAAATAAATTCAAATTAATATATTTCAAAATAATTTCTACCATATTTGTATTATATTATCATACATGATTGATTTAATAATTTTAATAAAACAATATATCATTTTTTATATTATTATAAAATATATCATTTTTCATAATAACTATAATATTTTATTATTCAAAAAAAATTGACTCTTTAAGAAAAATATCAAAAATTAATACTAGAATAAATTTGAATATAAGAATAAAAAATTATATGAATTTCAAAGAAATTAAATTCCAATTTGTTACATAATTTATTTTAATATAATTGAATAAAATGTAATGAGAAACTGTTTTTAGACTAATGAATTTTTAAGGCAGAAAGTGAATATATAAAAAAATAATTTTCTATAATGATACTTATATACTTTATTATATAATTAATAATTAAATAAAAAATTTATTATTTAAAAATAACACATTTAAATTTCATAATTTATTTAATACATTATAATTTCACAAACAAATAGGAGGGTTTCATTGTTCATTGAAAACTATATCTTTATAGAAAAATACCAAAATTTCCCCATAAGATAATTTTGATATTTTAATTTTTGAAATGATACAATTTTTAAAAACTAATATATATAATTTTCCATGAAATAAATTATAATGATTATACATAAAGAATAAATAAAAATCAATTTTTAAGAAAATATATTTTTCAATCAACATAAAATTTTACAAAAAATTGTCAGTTTGATTCATAATAATTAGTCAAAAAAATTATTTATTTTGAAATTTATATATATATTACATGAAGAGTTTATTCCTATTCCTATCCATCTGTTCAATTTCAAGGTTATAATTTCCTTATTTAAATAAGAATTTTTTTTTGGTTCGTTTATACATGGTGTTTTGTTTCATATATGAAATTAAACATATTAATATTTTTTAAATATCAAGGTTTTACATTCCACTCATGCATTAATAAATTGTGTCCTCACTATTTGAAATTGTGTTTAGTAATAAATGTTTTGGCATTTAAAACTATATATTCACTTGAAATAGAAATTGTAATGAAGGAAAATTGAAACATTGCATTAAAAATATATATAAAGATAATATGAAGTTCATCTAAAATAAAAAATATCTAGGTTTCTAAATACTATAACATTAGTTAGCATTGAAACCATTGACAAAGATGAAAATTTAAATTTCTAGACAATGATAGAGAGTGATAACGAACATTGATCCACATAAATTGATTGATATTGGGAATGATAATGACTATAAAACTGATAATCAATGAGTTTTGAAATAGACCATAGATTCAATAGAAATTAATGTTATTTAAAAAAAAAATTTGTTTCAATATCCTTATCCTACATATGATAAATTCGTTTACTTATTTATACTAAAAAATAATAAAGTATAATTTCATGAGATGTATAATTACATCCTTTAACAAATTTCCGCAAAAATCCCTTCAAATTTTCATAAAAAGAGTTTCCAAGATAAATATTTAAAGAAACAAGAACTGGAATGAACTTATAACAGAAATAATAATCCAAAAATTGATAATAAGATATTCCTGTTATATTTTCTAAAACCAAGTTTATTATTACAATTATAAATAATACCCAAAATTAATATACCATCATATTAAGTAATTTTACATTAATATTAAAAACTAAATAAATTATTCAATGGTTTAATAAAGACCATTTAAAAAATATACAACTCTGTATCTCAAATAAGTTCACTATCCTAAGAATTAATGAATATTTTGACATCAATGGTTATCTCATTCCATTAAACTTCTATCTCTAAAAAGATAATAATTTTTTTATATATTATTTTATGTTATATAAAATAGAAATATATACCTCAATCCAATAATACATATCCTATAATATCAATAATTACCTTCTAATAAATAAAATTCCAAAGTATTTTATACCATAATATGCATCCCAAAATGAGATTTATCCTTATCGATTAAAAAGTTAAATTTAAAAAAATATCACACTAACAATGAAATCGTGTAGTTTAGTGGTAAATTTTTTCCCTTGTCCTATATTTTTGTGTGTTTATGCCCTATGCCCTTTCCATATGTGACGCATTTCGACATATCCTACATGTTTTTGTTTTTCTAAATCAATATTAACATTATTCTTTAACATAGTAAAAAATAACACTTTTTAAGAAATTAAATTTAACGTCACCACTTTTCAATGGTATAAAGTTCATCTAACATATGTTACCATATTTTGGAACTTCTCCAAAAATATCTTTATTGACTTAGAAACTGAATAACTACTCAACAAATTGTTTTCTATTCAGTTAAACATATGTCCATAATATATATTAACAATTTATCCAAGTTAAGCTTAGTTAATTCAATATTTAAGATCACATTAACCCTTGAGTTTATCAATATCATAAATCTTATGCCCAAAAAAGATAATATAATTATTAATCAAATTTTTTTTAATAAAAGATACACTATAAAAAAGGGTTACATTATCATTTCATTCTAAATTAATACTATTAATCATCATAAAACCATATCACATAAAACCTCAAAAGGGGTTTTATGCCTGTGATCATTTTATCAAACAAAAAATTGTAAACCCATTATGGTATATTGTACAATTAAGCTAACATCACATGAAAATATACTAATTTCAAAAGATATATAAACACTTCTCGTAGACCAACTATAATATCCCAAAACTCACAATAATATTTATACTGCTAAAAACATTATCAATAAATTTTTTAGATTAATACAAATAATAATGGATTAGTTTCAACCATAAAAATATTAAAAAATCAATTAGTTATATTGGATAACTTACATACAAAAGGGAATTTTAGGTTGATAATTTTATAAAACATTAAATCATTTTAAGAGTATAAAATTTCTAATGGAATTAATGTTTATCAGAAAACAATTTATTGATGAAGGCATTATTTTTTTTATCAAGGTAAATTCCATATTTGGGACTTTTCTTTGTTAAAAATTATACTCGTCCTTAAAACCTATAAAAAAATTGAAAAATGGGGATGACTAATAAAAACGTATTAAAAGACAAAAAATAAGAAATATGTGATTCCATTAAAAAATGAGAACCCAAAAATCATTGTAGTGTTATTATAATATTAATTATGAATATGTAAAACAGACCATGTAAAAAATAAAATATTTAAATACCAGAGAATGAAAATGGAAGCATCTTGAGGAAACATAGAGCCTAACATTAAAAAGTTGTGTTCACTCATGTTTGAAATAAATGGACACTAGTTAAGTATATTGGATAAACCAACATGGTTAACACCCTATTTTTTAACGAAAGGTAACATTACACAATTCATTGGAGAGAAATATTTTGATAACATATTCATATAAGTAGTGTCAAGATTATATGTTCATCTCTGATAAATTGGGGTAATCCACTAGTGTAATATATTTCATGATCTACCTTCATAATCAAAAATTATTCTGTACTACATTGAGAAAGAAAATATAATCCAACATTATTTCATCTTTAAACTCTTGAAAGTCCCTATGGAAACCTTATAGAAATTTTTTTAATATCAACAAATTATTTATTTTGAAAGAACATTTTATAAAAAAATCATAATAAAGAAAATTGGTATTTTTCATAGTGAAAACATGAAAAATTTATATGAAGAAAAATACATTATATAATGGTGTTTGTGGAGGAATATGTAATTGACACCATATACATTAAAAGTGAACATTAATTTTTATTTTTGTAAATAATTTTGAATCATTCTATATATAATACGTAATAACTCATTTGAAAAAAATTATAACAAATAAAAACAAGAAATAAAATATCATAAATAATTTAATTATGTCCATATAAATAAATAAATAATATAATTTTATTAATATCAACATTGAATAGAAAATTAAAAATTAAAATCTTAAGTATTCTAAAATGAGGTTTTATGTTCATGTATCCCTTCAATATATTCTATATCATCATGTACATTATTTATATTTATGAATAATAAACATTGTCGATTATTTACATACCTTAAAATATATTCCACATTTATAATTACATTTAATTTATTTATTACCATGTTATATTCAATTAATTATTAAATTATGTTCAAGTTAGATGATTAAACAATATTCGAATCATATATCTAAATTGGAATCAGTGTGTTAAATATGGTCAATGTGGTCATTAATATATCTTATCCATATAAAAATAAGTTACTTTATAATAATTTTAACTGTATATTTATTCTTTCAAAACCATATATGAATTATATTTATAAAAATGGATTATGTTACAATCATGGAGATGGTATACCATACATATGTCTGAGTAATGTTTCCATTTTTAAAAGAGAATGCAAAATATAAATAAAAGAATTTTTTTTTCAAAAATATATATTATTTGAAAGATATCATATTATTTATTTAAATAAACAAAAACACACACACATACATTTATATATATAATCCATGGGATGTGGTCATTAAAAACTCAACTCATCACTTTGTGGAGGTGGTAATTCACATATAGTGGAGAATGATGTTACAATTTTTCAATGAATTGAATGGTAATAATATATATGAAGGATTATCTTTAAAGAATTATAATAATGTCATTAATATCATATATATATATATATCATAAATAAATCCTTATAATCAACAATGAGAGGTATTGAAGGAAAACAAATTATATTAGTTTACATGGTGGTAGTTTTTTATTCACATTAACTATGGTTTTATTTCACATATTATTGAATGAAAGATGGATATATATAATTTAAATTATATAATAAAATCTTATTATATCTAATATACTAATTTTATTATTTCATCATGTTTTATTTTGATTTTATGTAGTTATCAGACAAATTAAAACTAAATCATTTTTTAAAAACTCAAAACTTTTATTCTAAGAACATCATTTTCGTTACCTATAAAGGCCTCTAATATTAATTTTACAAAAATGAAATACGACCACCGAAATTTGTTAATGATTATTTGTAATGTATTTTCACAGTTATTTGATTATCTAATATGCTCAAAATTTCTTGAAACAAGTGGTGAGGATGTGTCCATTTACATGTGAGGGTTGGGTCATTATTGAAATAACATAATTTATTAAATTAATATAAATTAATTTTCATATTAATGTTTGCTCAAAATTTATATAATTATATGTTTTGAGGATAATGGGTTGTAATTATCACAATATATAAAATGTGTACATGGTTATAATATTTTTTTAACCTTATCTAATTTTTTAACCCTCATTAATAATTTTGAAAATTACAATCATATAAATTTATTTTACTATTTATGGATCATGAATGTTATTATAAAAGGATACTTTTACCATAAAGAAGTTTTTTTTGATATTTTCAAACATATTCCATCATCCTGTATGAATATTTTATTTTATAAACTTTTATTAATTTGAAAATATATTTAAATTAACAAATAATATTAACGTCATATTTGGAATTACTCACTTAATTTTAAACTGATAATAACATAATTATTCCAGAATATGAATATAAATACTAAAAAATAACTAAACATTTATATTTATCTACGAAATTTTATTACACTACAGCTCACTTGTATAAATACATTTATATTTTTTAAAACTATTTACATTATTTTTCATCTCCATTAACAAGCTATTAGTCGACATTACATAAGCATTCAATGAAATTATTTTTGGAAAAATAATTTAGAAAAACTAAAATTAAATAAAATTAATTATTTAAAATATATAACCTTACATTCATTGAATATTTATATTTACCCACATCTATCTATTGAAAACATATTGAAATAATTATTTCAAATTTTCAATCATTTTGTATGCGTAGCACAATATTTTGAGAACAAACATGTTATATAAATACAATATTAAAATATATATAATAAAAATAATTTTTATTAATTAGTATTTATTAAAAATGTACATGAAATAATTTTCCGTTCTCAAATACTATATCTATTACAATTAATATGACATTTTTATGTTTACGTAAACACTACACCTATATATATATATATTATTCATTTATCTGTGATATCTCAATAGATATTGTATTTCATAAATGGAGTATTTTTTATTCAATAAAAATTCATAATTTTCCAAAAAATGTCAAAAATAATACTATAATAAATTTGAATTCATAAACCCAAAAATTAATTCTATTACATAATATTACATTCAAATAATCATATGAAATTAATTTCAATATAAATTTTTAATACATAATGAAAAACAGTTTTTTGAAAAAACAGTTTTTATGCCAAAAAATAAACATATCTGAAATCATTTATAATGATGATGAATTTTTATTTTATTATATAGTTTCTAATTTAATGATTATTATTTCACATTAACCTACAATTTTAATTTTTAATTACATTATTTTTGAAAAATGGACTTTTTTTCAAGAATCCTTATTTTTTACCATTTAATAAAAATTCAGTCTTTAAAGAAGAATACCAATAATTACCCATAATATCATCTAGATAGGAAGAAATAAAATTATATAATTTTTTAAAATGAATGTTCTATAAAATTAATAAATTAGTCACAACATTCCTTAAGAAAAAAACAAAAACAATTCCTTGGAAAAATGTATTTTTGAAGAATAAAAACTTTTTACTGAAAATTGAATTCTTTAAAAATAATTATTCCATAATTTATTATTAATTATTATAAATATAAATATATATATATATATATATTTAAAACAATTATTATTCATATTCATTCCACCCATTATAATGTAAAATATTTTATGTTTATTTTAAAATAATTGTATTTTCGGTTCGTTTATGCTTAGTGTTGCGTGTCATATATTATAATGAACATATAATTTTTTTTAAAATGTCCTATTATATTTTTCTAATAAAAAATTATCATATGAATGTGAATGTTTTTGGAAAAATTTAATGACCACCAATTAATAATAGAAAATAAATGGCCATCTAATCATCCAAAATATAGGTCTTATAATAAAATCTTGTCTTATGGTGAATAGAAGAAAAAAGATTCAAAATAAATAAAATATATTTTCAATAAAAAATTTTATTTTTAAACTCATTTAAAATGTAGAATAAATACAATATTTTAGAATAATTATTGTTCTGGGTAAATCTATTTGATCCATATATGTTAAAAAGAGACATTCCTTTTTGAATTTTTGTGTAAATAATTATCCTTTTGAAATGCATTATAAATACTCCTTCCATGTCTTGTAAAAATTAATCAATTGAATAATATTTTTTTATATAATTTGGGTTTATGAAATGTAATTTTCTGGAATAATATTAAAAAATCAAATATGGAGTAAAAATATACTTTATCTAAAATATAAATAAGATCAGTTTTTCATTTAAAAATTTAATTTCTTGATTTATTTTGCAAATAGAGTTAAGTTTAAACTAAAACATTTAATCTCTTTAAATATCATGAGGAAAATAAATTGTATATATTTTATTATGGATATAATATAATATTAATTTAATGAAAATTAAAATAATCCCAAAAAAACTCATTGTATTAAAAATATACCTCTTCTGTAACTTTAAAATTATAACATGAAAAGTAAAATGTTGTTTTAAAAATTATTTACCATGGATTTATATTTATATACATAAATTTTATATAAATATAATGGTTGTTATACACTTAACCTTAAATAAAATAGTAACATAATACTAATTGTGTCTCTTTATTGTGGAAACTGAGACAAAATCCCATATAGCAAGCTCCAACATTCATAAACATGATTTAACATCATGTATACCAAATTCAGATTTTTTATATTAACATAAAATATTTCTATTAATATTCATAATATCATATATGATGCATTTATAACATCTTAATATCTTTTATTAACAATGTTTCATTTTTATCATTTCTTATAGTCTTAACTCTTCATTTTTCATCTTATTTTTCAATTGGAATTTATAGTACATATGTCTTGATCATAGTTCTATATTATATAGAAATAAAATAATGGTATAAGGATAATATATATTCCTTTTATATACATATTTATTTTGATAGTGCGGACCAAAAAGCTTCCCATTATGCCCTTCACTTAGACCTGATTTGACTTCACAATGTGCACACCTTCAAAATCGAGTGGGAAATCTGAATAAAGGGGAAGCCCTCAACCTTCACCATTTATGTCCACCTTAGGCCCTTTCTCCATGATAGTTTAGGATTTTTGTGTCCATTTTTATTTCTTTTCTTTAATATAAATATACATGATGATGATATTAGTCCATACATACGTATGAGTGATTTTGTCATTTTAAGAAGGTTGAAGGGTAAGATGGTAGATGATATATAAAATTTAGAAACTAATTATAATGTAGTCATTAAAATATTATTTTATTAGTTAAATCATTATGAAAATAAATTTTAGGAGATGATGGAAAACAATCTACATTTTTTTGTGAGGAGGTAATCTGCAATACAAATGAGTCTTGGTTTTGTTTCTCATTTGATAGAGAAGGGGATGTAAAAGAATAATTACATAATCATAATAAAAAATATTTATATTCAAGAAATAATATATATTTTAATTTAATTTTTATGACATAATTGAATGCGGTAAAAAAAGAAAAATTAATGTGTTTTGTAAAGATGAATGCCTCTTCTTTAAAGGATATCTTTTATATATCACCATAGACACCCTACGGTTGGACATTTTGGAAGAATAAAAACTATTGATCATTTATAAGTATTTTGGGGAAATATTTTGATAGGGTTAATTAATGATAAATGGGGCCATAGAAACAAAAAATGTTAGGGGTGTATGAGCCCTTTAATAATTCATGTTTGTGGTACAATTATAAATTTTTAATTTTTTAGAAAATTATGAATAAATTTTTTTGTTAATATCTATGTAAATGTATCATAATATAATGTTATGAGTTAATGGTTGAGATATATTTATCTATTTTAATATATTCAGGTTTTTTTGGACTTTTTAAACATAATATTGTAATATTGACTCTAAAGTAAACCAATTTTAACCTTAATTATGTTAAAAAAATTTAAATATTTAATATTAATAATGACAAAAAATGAAAGATTCCTCATTAAAAAATTTGGTTAAAATTTTTTATATATGGAAATAATTTCATACAATTCTATTTTTATAAGTTTAATAAATAATTTATAAATAAACCCAAAATTGTGGTGCAAAATAGTTTTTCAAGAAATGCATTTATTATGAAATGCAGAACATAAACTAACATTAGGAATATTAATAATCAATATATTAATTTAAATTAATATATATAGATATAAATTAAAATGAATTTATTTTAAAAACCAATCATTTTTAATTATTTTAATTATTTAAAATAAAAAACTATAATGCACTTCAAAACAATTTTCTAAAAAAATATCCATTTTTATTTCAAAATTATTTCATCAATATTCTATCAAATTGAAAGTAAATATATATTTATTGATTCATATTTTAAAAAAATATTATAAATATAAATATCATTATCTAAAATCACATTGTAAATAATTTAAAAAAGCATGTTACTAAATGAAATTACAAATTTTTTATTCTATACTTATTTTGAAATGGTATGTTCCAAATTGATATTAATCCTATAACATAAAAAATTTCTTCAAGAAAATTTAATATCTTTATTATTATATAGTTTAATTAATATAAAATTTCCACTTACTATAATTTAATATCATGGGTTACATTCTTCTCTCCATCAAAAAATTCATTATATAAATTTTTATAGAAATTTAATTCAAAAGAAATAATTATGCATAATCGTTATAAAATAAATAAGATCCAATGATTATTCCTCAATTTATTGATTTTTAGAAATACATTTACATGTCATGTCATCCCATTCAACAACACATATTCTATTATGTCATGGATATGGAAAGGATCTTCATAGATTTTATATCATGTTCCAATTCCATTTATTTAGAGGTCAACACATGAATTTGATATGTCATATAGTTTCTTGACAATGAGATAAAGAGAACATCATTGACATTAGAGAGGATTAGTGGTATTCCCAAATGGTATTATACATGTCCATTTCATAAAAAAAATTTAATAGTGAGGATGTACCATGGGTTTATTTTACCTTAAATAAATCTATTACTACATTCTATAGAGATACATTCAAGAGAACATGATTTCCAACTTGAAATTACAATTAATTACATCATTTGTTGACTTAGAACCATTAACTATTTAAATATACATTAATACACGCCTTAATATAATATTCCATATTTTTAATCTCCTAAACAAGTTATTTTCTGTCATTCTTCCTCTCACTAACTCCATCCTATTACTATTGAGTGTGAAATAAATTTCTCTATAATTCTTATTACAATACCATTTCCATAGAATAATATAATCTATTATAACAATAAAACTCTAAAAAAATATTAATCCCATATGCCCTAAAAGAAAATTGAGACTAACTTAAATATGCCTTATAATATTAGAAGAGTATATTCAAACATTACAACAAACTGAGGGTGATAGTACATACTAAAATAAATCTCAATAAGAAGATCTTTTGAATACATTTAAATAATTTATATAAAAATAAAGGATTATTAAAAAAATTAATTAATTACACAATAGTTACTTTGAACATAATTAATATAGAGACTTGTTTAGTTTTTAATGTTGTATATCTTCACAAATATAAAGTAAATTTGAATATTTTGGATTGAGATCCACAATAACCCATAAAGTTTCATTATTTATATGCTTCTTTGGTAATATATTAATAATATCCATAGACATTTCATCCCATATACACATATTAATAAGTAGAGGTTGCATGAATCCTCTAGCATGTTGTTTCTAGAATTTTTACCATTAAAAAATTGAAAGTCTTGAAACATAATCAACAATTTACCGCTTCATATTATCCGAAAACAAATAATCCTACAAATCTCATCAAATACTTATTCTACCCATGACATTGATGAAATTTTATCTATGATAATCATTTAATAATTCCATTTTCACATTTTCTATAGATCGAACACATATCTTCATTCCAAATTTTAGAAGTACATATTCATAAATTATGTATGATATTTTTTAATTTCATTGGATATTTATCTTCATTAGTATGAGATCATTTTAATTTTTCCCAAAAATATGCTTTAGAACTAATTTGAGAATTATTTTAATTTCCATTAAATAATAATTACCTTATACATATTTAAATAATCTATAAACATATGATACATGTTTATCCTTATTTTGATTCGGAGTCAATGATATTTCATTCTTAATGCATTTGCTTCATTATTTTACTTCATGATGTGGTTGTGTATTGAGATATAATAATCCTTGAGTAGTTTAAGTCATCACATTTTTCTAATGTTTTGTTATTTTAGTTAATGGATTTATTTTAGACTCTTATTATCTGTTTTTATCTCACATATTTCAAAACAGTAACAATTTCATAACTTATTCAATGATAATATTATGGATACTAACTATATTTCATTTTTTATATAGACTTATTTATGTGTCTTAAACTACCTTTATGAATAGGAAATTAATTTTTTCACTCTTATAAATTTAATATCAACTTCCCTTATTCAATGTATAATTATATATTACAAATTCATCCATTCAAAAGTATAAATTTAATGTCAAATAATTAACTAATTTTCACTTTAATTAGTTAAATAATTTTCCACATTTTATTCTCTATATAAATATTACCCATTTAAATGTAATCTTTGTTCTTGGGTTTTCCAATAAGGGAATGTTTTTAATGACTTTATGATATTAACATTCCAATCCATGGACACTATATACCTATGTTATATTTGTCTATGTGGGTCATTCATTTACATTAATTTCATTGTAGTGTCAATTGCGATTAAATTCTTGGAGAAAATATTGATATGATGTTAAAATCTCTAAAGAATGAATTATAATTTTCTAAATTTAAAATAAAAATATTTTCCTCTATGAGCCTCAATAACAATCTACATGTGATTATAATGGTTGTAATTTTTTTTTTCGATAAATCAATATATCATCCATAAATACCCAAAAATTTACCATGATATTCATTTATTATAATGAAAATTATATACATAAATATTAAATGGAGAATTAATCTATGAAAATAGATTACTATTAATTAATTATATATAGAGCTAATATGTAATATTTATTCTGAATTTATTCTTTAATTACTCTCAATAGATGATACCCAGAATAATGATAAAATATAAAAAAATATTGATCTATATGATGATGACCAAGAAAATCATCAATGTGTGTTGTATTATAATTTACTGTTCTAGTAATCTCTATTGAATCAATAAGGTTTTCCTTATGAATTTTTCCATTACATCATTCATGGGGGAGATTGATAAGACATCAAGGTTTCTTTATGACATTACCATTCCTCTTTTTTTGAAAATCAGGAAAACTTTTTCTTAAGGAAAATTTCATTTTACCCCTGTTTTATTTCCATAAGGAAAATTTCATTCCCAAACAAAATTTACCCCTACCTTTGTTTTAATATTCATATCAATATTTTTCATAAGTATAAAAATTGGATTCATATCTAAAACCTCATACTTATATAATACGTATATATGAGGTATTCTGTTTAAGACTCCGAATTATGGATACGAACTCTGATGAAGTTCCACTCTGAATTCTAGATACGAACTCTCATGAAGTTCCACTTTGAATTTTGGATACGAACTCTACAGAAATTACACTCTAAATTCTGGATACGAACTCACTTAAAGTTTCACTACGAATTCTAAATATGAACTCTCATAAAATACCACTGCGAATTCTGATTATGAACGTTTATATGTTCTGACTCTGAGTTATTTGAATTCAGACTCCGAACTCTAATGAGGTCTGAATCTGAATTCTCATGAACATAGAATCTGAACATTGTATGTTCTGGATCTGAATTCTTTAAAATCAAACTCCAAATTTCCTTGAAATTCAGACTCCATATTTCTATATAATTCAAGTTCCAAATTCTTACAATAAAGAATCCAAATATTCTTATGTTTACAGACTCTGAATTTATTTTTACTTCCATTCCGATCATTATCCTTTTCCATTCCAAATTCTAATTTTCTACTCTATTCCGAATATCAGTTTAGTAATTCTTACACATGTTTTATTACAAAACTATTTCATTCTTTCAGTTATTAAGTAATCGTTGTTTGAGTGACACTTTTACAGGTCCCTCCAAAATTCAAGGTAGAATATGACCGTTGGAGGAGTGATCCGACCGTTGGAGTGTTGCCTATAAATAAGATCTCATTGGAAACTTTGATATAACTCTGAAATCTGGGGTTACATGCTATTGAAGTGATTTCTAGAGATAGAGACTCTTATCAACTCTAAAGCTTCATACAGAATGTTTGAATATCTTGTTCAAAATTTTCCTTGTGAATATTTTCTTCGTACGACTCTGATTGTTGCGGTGTACAATCAAGGGCCTTCGGGGATAGGAATAAAGAGGTTCCAAAACCTTGAAATTGAGGATTTCATTTCTGAGGATGATAGAGGTGTCGACTATCTGATAGTTTAGGGCTTGAGGGGATAATAATACATACTCTGATCTTCGTATCGAGGGAATACCCCAGTGTGGGTAAGACAGACATTCATGAAATTATAAATCAAGGGAGATTTATCCAACGTTTTTGGATACCCTTTTCTTTAGCTTAAAATACTTTTTAATTGTTACATGTTTTTGTTACATATTTTTATGTTGTATTAGGTATTTTTGAGGAAATTATACTTTCTTATACTTCATCATCCTTGTAATCTGATATACTTACATTCTATACGCTATACGGTAGAATCATAATATATTTATCTTTAGTAAAGATCCATTTGTGGAATCACTTTTCTAGAATCTAGCAAGTCTATTAGAACTCATAGAGGTCTTGTGAATTATCCTGTTTAACCTTGTTAAACATAACCTTCCTAAAAATTTCCTAATTGAATTTTTAAAAGCTACAATTCACCCCCCCTCTTGTATCTGAGAATCTCATTCTTATTTCGATCCTATGTTTGGTATTATAGAGTATATCATACTCAGTCACATAACATCCTAACAATTCGTATCAGAGAATTTGGTTCAATATAAATTAATCTAATGATTAGATTCAGATGAAAATTCTTAGAATTGAATTTTTGGATTCACACTTCCGGGTTCATATTTTTTGGAATCTATTTTTTTCAAACTCATAGTTTGGATTTAATTTTTCGTAGAGATACATTTATTCTATATTTTCTTGATTAGAATATTTTCCATGATTACAAACCTTTTCTACTAACATGTTTTTATGGAAATACTTTTATTAAATATGGGAAGAATCAATGTTGGTTCAATTTATAATCTTAATCCAACCAGAAAACCAATATTTGATGGTAATGATTATGAATATTGGAGAGATAACATGAAGGATTTCATTATCAAACTGGGGTTGAATACTAATGAACAAGGAGTGCTAGTGGTGGAGACTCTTCAGAAGAATATTCAGATTATAAATCTTCTAGATAAAATAATCATGGTCTTATAGCCAGGCTACCTATTGATAATAATTTCTTGATGGCTAAGGTACAAAATGCTGAATCAATGACCAATGATTCCTTGAATTCTAATGATAGTAAATATTATAACTCTTCTGATGAAGATAATACTTTACCTACCAATGATGAAGTTTCTAGGTTTTACAAACTCTTTGAGAATGACCATTCAAAACTCATAACAAATCATGATAAGGAGAATTCTAGAAACACTATTCTAACTAAAGAAATATCATATATTTCTAATGATCTTGATATGAAAAATGCTGATTTTGAATGTATTTAAAAAAATCTCGAGGAAGTATGTTCTGAGAAAAATAAACATTCTAATGAACTAGAAAATGTAATTTTTATGAAAAATGTTTTAGATCCTACCTCTAGTTCAAATGTTTTTGAAGACAAGAACATAGTTATTAAACTCAAATCCGAAATTTTTTCCTTGAGGAAGTTATTTTCAAACATTTAGCTAGGTAAAGAAAATTTTGATAAAATGTATTCACAAATTCATCCTCGAATGAATACTTCTAGTTTTGGTTACAGAAGTTTTAAACCTATTTTTAGTAACAACATCTTGTTCCACAATGTGCCCCATTCTATACTAAATATTATTATAGTGGTCACTGGGCAACGAATTGTTCTCTTAACAAAAACCAATCTTTAGGATTTCATAAGGCTTATTTTTATAAGAAGATGTGGGTACCCAAAATATTACTTTCTGAGATTTCCGGATCCAAGCAAGTCTGGATTCTGAAAACCTAACTTTTTCTTATTTTCATGAAAATAGGGAAAGTACCAACAATAACAAATGGTACATGAATAGTGGATGTTCCAAGCATATGACTAGTAACAAAGACTATTATGAAAATATTATCCAAACGAAAGGAGGAAAAGTAACATTCGGAGATAATGCTCAGGGAGAAATTATTGGTATAGGTAATATCTATCTTCTTAGAAAAACAATGATTTCAAATGTTTTTTTAATGTCTTTAAGCACAACCTCATCAGCATTAGTCACTTATGTGATGAAGGCTACCTTGTGAATTTTAGGAATGATATGTTCTTAGAACACAATTCCAAGGAAGAGATTATTCTTTCTTCCCATGTCTAAGAGAATTTTTACACACAAAACATAGAAGACAAAAGGATCCAAGAATTAAATTGACTTTGTGTAATGGATGATCATTCTTGGTAATGGAATAGATGGTTAGGACACTGTAACCATATGAACATATGTAATGTTTCAAAGAAAAGTTTAGTTAAGGATCTAACGAAGCATAGATTTTATTGTTCAAAAGCTTGTGACACTTGTCAATATGGAAAGAAACATACATCAAGTTTTAATTCAATCGGTGAATTCTCAACTACTAATGTATTTGTTTTGGTTAATGATTACACTATATTTACAAAGGGGTCTATTTTCCAGCAAAGATGTCTGAAGCTTTTTCTTATTTATATAAATTTAGAGCCCATGTTTAAAATGTGAAAAACCTTACATTGAAAATTGTTCATAGTGATCATGAAAGATAATTTCAAAATTCTGATTTGGAAACATTTTGTAGAAGAAAAGGTATTACTCACAACTTCTCAGCACCCAGAACACCTCAAAAGAAATGTTTTTGTTCAAAGAAGAAATATTATTCTTCAAGATATAACCTGAACTATGTTGTGTGAGTATTCTATTGCCAAACATTTTTCTGCTAAATCATTAAGTACTAGTTGTTATACTATTAATTGTGTTTTTATTAGACCTATTCATAATAAAAACCCTTATGAGTTATGGAATGGTAGAATGCCTAGACTTTCTTACTTTATGGTTTTTAGATGCAAGGTATTCATTCTGAATACAAAAGATAACTTACACAAATTCGCACCAAAATCTGATGAAGGAATTTTCTTAGGATCCTCCACAACTTCTAAGGCATATAGTGTTTTTAACCAAAACACATATAATGTTAAAGAGACAGTACGTGTCAAATTTGATGAAACTGATCATTTTTTTTAAACAACCCCATCTTACATCTTCGGATATGTTTACAAAAACTGATTATCAACCTATGATAGAATATCCTTCTGATAAGGAGAAGTTACAAGAATATACTTCTGAAACATTTAACCCATAAGGATTTCTACCCTATGGCGAGGAACAAGTTTTACAAAACCCAAACCAGTTGTTTCTTAAAAATAATCCTTGTGATAGTATCATTGGTGATGTAAATCAACCTATATGGACAAGAAGATCCTTATGAAATGAAGTAGAGCATCTAGAATTCCATTCCAAATTAGAACAAAAAAGAACTGATGAAGATTTAGGTGAAGATGATTGGATTAAATCAATCCAAGATGAACTAAATGAATTCGAAAGGAATAAAGACAAGACCTTGGTTTAATGACCTAAGGAAACTTCTGTTATTGGGGTAAAATGGGTCATCGGAAATAAGTGTGATGAAAATGGAATCATCGTAAGAAATAATGTTATATTGGTTGCTAAAGGTTATAATTTAAAATAAGGAATAGACTACGAAAAAACATATGCTCTGGTAGCTAAAACTAAATCTATTCGTATTTTTCTTGCCTTTGCAGCATTCATCAATTTCAAGCATTTTCAAATGAATGTAAAATGTGATTTCCTTAATGGTTAGGTTCAAGAGGAAGTTTTTGTTGAAAAATCTCCTAGATTTAAAGATAAAAAACATCCTAATCATGTTTTTAGTCTTACCAAAGCTTTGTATGGCCTTAAACAAGCCCCTTCATCTTGGTATGATAGACTTATCGGAAATTTTCTTCAAAATAACTATGTTACGGGAAATGCAGATCCAACCCTTTTTATAAACAAAGATAAGAAAAATGTTATTATTTTTAAAATTTATGTTGATGAAATTATATTTCATTCAACTCAGTAATCCTTAACTAATTCCTTTGAGGATCTAGTGAAACATGAGTTGAAAATTAGTATGATGGATGAGTTATCATTTTTCCTTGGTTTTCAAATTTATCAAAAACCAGAAATAATCTACATATTCCTACATAATTATATTTAATATCTTCTTAAAAAGTATGGATATGATAACACTAAGATTACTAGTACTCCCATCGGTACCACAAACACACTTGATCTTGATGAAGGTGGGAAACCAGAAGATCAAACATATTTTAGAGGTATGGTAGGAAACATACTATACTTGACAGCTAGTCGACCAGACTAGATGTTTTCAGTATGCTTATGTACAAGATATCAATCCAATCCTAAGGAATCTTATTTAAAATCAGTGAAAATAATTTTTCGCTACTTAATGGAAACCATGTATTTAAGACTATTTTATACTTCTGTAAATGATTTTGTTTTAAAGATTTTTTTAGATACTGACTTTGGTGGATTTAGAATGGATAGAAAGAGTACATCCGAAACTTGTCACTTCTTAGAAGATTCATTAGATTTTTCATCTTTCAAGAAGCAACACACAGTATCACTCTATACTACTGAAGCTGAATATGTAGCTGTTAGATGTTGTTGTGCTCATGTATTTTGGATGCAACACACACTCATTTATTATGGATTGAGTTTTACTAAGACTCAAATTTTATTTGGTAACACAAGTTCCATTTCCCTTAGTAAAAACCCTGAACATCACCCTCGTGCAAAGCACATAGACATTAGGCATTACATTCTTATGGATCACAGTAAAAGGAGATATCATTCTTCAATTTATCGTAACACAAGATCAACTTGTTGATATATTCAAAAAATCATTATCCTCTGATAGATTTCAATACATTAAACAGAAGCATGGAATTATAACTGTGAAGTAATCTTCATTCATTAAATTCTTGTTGAACCATTCTCTTTATAGTAATAAACTCATTTTCATAGGGGGATTACATCTTCTTATTCATTTTTCATAATATTCGTATTGATTTTTTCATATTTTCATAATGATGTTTTCATATTTTTAGTAATTATGTTTTTATATTTTTTTTATGAAATTTTAGTACTGAAATTTTCGTAATGGGAATTTTTGTAATCATAATTTTCGTAATCATGTTTTGGTACTCTTAGTTTATGCAATAAAATATTTTTTGATCTTTATTCATTTGTAGTAAGTTTTTCGTAATGATTTTTTTGTAGACAAATTTTCTTCAAGAAGAATATCACCTATTACAAATAAATTTCCTAGCCAATCCCAAAGGTATGACATCCGTACTTATTTTTTCAGTGTCATTTTTAGTTGTTGATAGTTTCTTTTTCTTTTAAAATTTCTTGGATTTGTTTCTTCTTAAATCCGAATAATTTTCTTAAAACCTAAAAATATCAGATTCAAAGAATCCTTGTGGGCATGTTTTCAACCGTCAGATCAGATCATACAGTTTTTCAACTATCAGATTGTTTTTAGAAGTTGAAATGTCATCACCACCACCTATATAAAGGGGACCCCAAATGCTATCCCACATCGATTTCCATGCTCTCGCATCTTGAAGCTCTGTCTCAAATCTTAAATCCCGTTCTGAATCTCTTATAATTCCTCGAATTCGAATGTCTGTAGAAGGCACATCTCAAGAAATGTCTACCACGAAGCCAATCTCAAAACGACAAGTATACAGGGAAAGTTTGGTCTATCCGATCATTTTCACATATGGTTCTATCATCTCAAAGAATATCACATTAAATTGTTGGGAAGATGTATGCATATCTACGATAGGTGATCAAGACATGGTGTATATGGAATTTTTCAAAGAGTTATATGAATCAGTTTTATTCTTCGACGAAGAGGGTAGTGAAAAATTTTCTTTTATGAGTTATGGAATGTCCTAGAAACTTATATAAACCAAGGATAAAAGCTTGGTGGTGCTGTCATACAAAAGAGAAGCTGAATTTTTCTCACATAAACTCCTGGATGTTTTAGGTAATTTGGTTATGGTAATGGCCTTAAAATGTCTTGGACTTGATGATGTCAAGATATCCAAAATTTCTCACCAATCTTCTAAAAATCAATTTCCTTAGTTGTGGGTACAATGTTATTTAGTACCAAGAATGGGTGAAAAAGATACTCTAAAGAAAAGTGATATATATTTCACAGACTTCCTGGTAAATCTAAGGAAAATAAATCTGTTGAGTCACATACTTGTTATAATAAATAATACCAAGGATGGAAATATTAGAGCCCAAATTATCATGTATCCCACCTTACTTTAAAAAATTATAGTTTGGTGTCTTGAGACATTCAAGATTTCATGAAAAAACTAGTCTTTTAATTGAAAAATTATTCTTGTTAGTGATGACACTCTGAAAATATTGAATATGGATTTTTATAAGGATACATAATAATTTTGTGATCTGTCAGAGGAAGAGGCATAAGTGAATCTAGAAAATTGGTAAAAGGCTAAACCATCGAAGAAGCCCGGGAAGAAGAGAAAGATGAAGGAATTGGATGAGACAGAAAAAACAAATATTGTTATGGAATCTTTGTCCACACCTCCCAAACCTAAAAACAAAAGGCATTCCCAGATGAGGTAGTAGCAAAGTGGAGAGAGCTCAAGGAAAAGAGGAAAAAGGGGAACCTTAGTTCGGACTAGACCCTACTGAAACAAAGTCTTTAATAGAGAATAATATTGAATACCTTGAGAAGGTAGAAAAATAGAAGAAGATTAAAAAGAAAATATTTAAGACTGATGTTGTACAATCTCTTTTGAAATCCATAGAAGTAGCTTCTGAGAATATTCCAGTACCGGATACATTCCTTGTCGGGTCATTACCTGACACTCAGGGGAAGTATTTCATCACTCTGGAAAAATATAAAGAGAAAGAATATGGGGAAGAAGTAGAAAAAAATGTTTTTTAAGAAGTTGGAGAAGAAGAGGAAGTAGATGAAGAAGTACAATATGAAAGTGGTGATTTAGATTATCTGATTAAACAAGTTGAATAATATCATGATAAGGAAATTCCATCAGAAAATTTAACACTCCAAACATCTAAGGCCGAGTCCTCAATTCTTTTCACTCTGTGAAAGGAAGATGTGAAATATGGTAATAAAGATGAAGATAGAGAAGAAAAGAAAGATAATGAATTTTCGGAGGATGAAAGCTATGAAAAGCACTATCTTGAGGATGGAGCAGGGAAGGAATAACCAGATGAAGACAAGATAGTTCAACAATCTGAAAGTGAGGAAGAATATCCGGATGAGGAATCTATTATGAAATTTGATAAGGGTAAGATAGTTCTTATGGACACCCCAACGAAAGATATCATAAGTAAAATGAATGTTGGAGGCTCTTCTAAAAGAATGATTGTGGAAATTGAAGATGAACATTCACCTAGAAAGATGTCGGATTCAGAGTCATCTGCACTGGGACAATTTTTTGTTGTTGAGTCTCTGAAGAAATAGGCTGATACAATTCTGATGATTCCTACAATAGACTCCAGGTTCTAGATGCTTCAACACATCTTAAATCAGAAGTCAGAATCCTCATCTATAGTGATGGATAAATGTGTGAAAATTGAGGTTGAACATAAAAATATTCTTATCAATTATGAGGTCCAAAGAAAATCTTGCAGAAAAATTAATTTATTGTCAAAGAAAATAGATGAGGATTTGAAAGAGCTTGATACCTTTCAGAATCATCTGAATGATGCTTTTGAAACTGAGGATTCCAAGAAGAAGAATCTTCAGAAAAAGATGAAACTTGAGCAAATAACTCAAAATATATAGGGGAAGGATCTAAATTGGAAGCTTAACTTGGTTTCTCAAAGCTGTAAATGGGAAAGAGATCTCCGGAATGAGATCAAAGAGAAGCTTGTAATGCATGATGAATATCTTAAGGATCAGTCTGTCGCTCTGAAGGCTCAAGATGATAGGATTAACGCCATAGAAATAAAAGATGAGGAGGACCACAAAGACTAAAAGAAGTTTAAAACCCTTCTAGAGAAGCTAATCCCAATGGAAAAAAGAAGACAAATAGACAATTCCGATATTTTGTTGTATTGTTTTTTTCTTTTACTAATACTTCAAATAATAATTGAATTCTCGATGCTTGTTTTCTTGTATATCTTTAATAATGTTTTAGGTACTTTACTGTTTATCCATTACCTCAATTTTTTTTGAAAATCACAAAGGGGGATATTGAAAAAGAACTCAAAAGGGAAAAGAAAAAATCTAAAAGGGAGAAGAAGAATAATTATGTTATGAAAAACCATCCTTATGTAATGGGGAGTTCTCATATGAAGACTTCCATATTCTTAATGAAAATCCCATTCCGGAAATCTAGAATATGATATTTAGAGTTTCAAAGACTAAGGGGGCGTTATTTATTTTCATCGTTGATTATAAAAAAAGAGAGATAACCTTTAATTACATGTCTATAAATTTATTTTAAGTCATTACATTCTTTTTCGTAAAGATTGTTGTGCACTCCAAAAAGGGGGAGATTGTTGAGTCAATAAAGTTTTAGTTATGACTTTTTTTATTTCATCATTCATGGGTGAGGTTGATAAGTCATCATGTTTTCCTCATGACTTTACCATTCCTCTTGTTTTAAAAATCGAAAACTCCTTTTGTTAATAAAAATATCATTTTACCCCTTTTTTACTTCCATATGGAATATTTCCTTTACAAAATAAATTACACCCTAACATGTTTTAATTGTTCATATCAATATTTTTCTTAAGTATAAAAATCAGTTTCATATCTAAAACCTTGGAATTGTATAATACTTATATATGAGGTATTCTATTTAAGACTCCGAGTTATGGATTCAAACTCTCATGAAGTTCTACTCGGAATTCCAGATACAAACTCTCATTAAGTTCCACTCTGAATTCTGGATACAAACTATCATGAAGATCCACTCCTATTTCTAGATATGAAATCTCATGGCGTTTCACTCTAAATTATGATTATGAATCTCATAAATTTCCACTCTGAATTCTGATTACAAACTTTCCTATATTCTAACTCCGAGTTCAATGAATTTAGACTCCAAATTCTGATGAGGTCTAACTCCGAATTCTCATGAACATAGTCTCTAAACATTTAAAGTTCTGGATCCAAATTCTAGTGAAATCAAACTCCTAATTTCTTTGATAATCAGAATCCAGATTTATAAAGAATTCCGGATCCAAATTCCTACAAAATAGAATCCCAATATTCTTATATTTCTACACTCCAAATTTATTTTTAATTCCATTATTAACTTTAACCTTTTTCATTATGAACTTTTATTTTATACTATATTCCTAATATAAGTTTAGTTATACGTAAAATTGATTTATTATAAAATGATTTCGTGCTTCTAGTTATTAATTAACAGTTGTATTAGTGACATGAGTATAGGTCCCTCTGAAATTTGAAGAAGAATATGACTGTTGGATGAGGGAGTCGACGTTGGAGCTTCGCCTATAAATTTTAGCTCATTGGAAACATAGATACAACCCTAAAATATGTACTTACATGCGGTTGAAGTGATTTATAGAGAGAGAGGCTCTTATGAGATCTCATGTTTCATGTAGAACATTTGATCAGCTTGTTCAAACATTGCCTTGTGCAGATTTTCTTCTCGCGACTCTGATTGTTGCTATGGAAAATCAAGGGCTTCCGGGGATAGGAAGACAGAGGTTCCAACACCTTGATGTTGAGGTCTTCCTTGCTAAGGAAGGCAGAGGTGTCGACTACCTGATAGTAGATGGATTGTGGGGATAGCAAGACAGACTCTGATGTTCGTATAGAGGGCTTACCCTGGTGTGGGAATGACTGACATTGTTGATAGTATAAATCATGGGACCTTTATCCAGTGGTGTTGGATACCCTTCTCATTATGTGAAAGGACTTATTACTTGTTACGTGTTTTTATTACATGTTTTTCCGATGCATTTTTTATTGTTGACGAAAGTATACATTCTCATACTTCTTCATCCTTGTACTCTGATATAGTTAGATTCTATACGCAATAAGGTAAAATCGTAATCTATGTAACTTTTGTTATGTTCCATTTTTGGAATCACTTTTTTGGAATCTACCAACTCTATTAGAACTTGTATAGTTCTTTTGAATTATCTTGTTTAACCGTGTTAAACATAACAATCCAAAAAATTCCTAAGGGAATTTTTAATAGGTACAATTCACCCCCCCCCCCTCTTGTATATGAGAATAACATTTTTATTTCGATCCTAAGTTTGGTATTATAGAGTATATAATACTCAGTTACATACCATCTTAACAATATCATTTATATCTATATAGTTAATGTACAGCCTCATGTAACCTTCTAATTTCTTAATGAACAGATTTGTGTATCCAAAGATGAAATGACATGGAATATAAATACTATACCAAACAACCATTATAATTGTTTCTTTTGATCCACTAATTCCATAGGAAACATATAATTTGAAACATTCATATAGGTATATCATGTTGGGTAAAATCACTATAAAAACAACTTTTTGTTCTAGTGGATGTTAGGTAATTCATCTGAAAATACAAATGTGTATTCTAGTATTATATGTGCATCCTAAAATGAATGAATACCTATCCCATCTACTAATTATATATATTATTCTTCCTTAAAAAATTAAATAGAAGTGCTACTAGATGTTTATCTTAACATAAACAATATAATAATGTCGCCGATTTAAATATCCGGAATTCGTCAAATTCTTTGTGAATCAGGATTTACTTCTCCTGGTAAAAAAACCAATATATATCTAATTATAATCAATAATAGGGATTTTATGACAGTTAAACATATGTATAATAATTATGTTATCATATATCTTATGACTATGTTCCTAAATGAAACTTACTAACACATCCTTTTGTGGTGAGATTTCTTCTATGAGTCATGAATTATAGATACCTCTTAAAAGTATTAGTAAATTATATAATATTTTTTTGATGAAACAATGGTGATAATCGATAATCAAATATATTATTACATAAATTTCATGTTATGATTATATTTAATGCCAATATATCTTTATCAACATCATACTTTGGTATAGTCATCACAAAATCCTAGCATTATACCCCTCTATATTTTATGTATTATATGAAATCCTTATAAGAATATATAATTCTCCCATGGTTAAGAATAATATAAATTTATGAAATGAAAAAAAACAACCAAATAAAAGGGTGGTATAGGAATTGAAATTTTTTTGATGATCCCTTGGATCTATGGATGGATAAAATTTTAATATAATTACAAATAAATAATACTATTTTATTTTTATGAAATTTAATCTAATATATTGAGAATGTGATTGGTGAATTACGTGGGAAATAAAAAAAGAAAAATTGTTTATGGTGTCTATGAATCCATGATTATGTGATAACAATGTATGTAAATAATTAATTAGAAATCAAGAAGTCATTGGAATATGGTACTAGTAAATCCAATAGTCATGTTAAATGCTCTCTGACCTATGATTTCTTTTCATTATAGTCATGTGCTATATATTGAGATTAATGGGTCAGCTGAAACATTATTAAAACATTGTTTAAGGAAAAACTCAATGGTCATAGAGAAATTATAAATCCAAGAAACCACAGTAAATAATGTTAATTAATAATCGACGGTAATGGTCACCCTCATTTAAAACTATAAATTAAACCCCTTTCTAATAATAGATGATAGTGGTCATGCAAGAAGAATCAATGAAGTGGTAAAAATGAAAAAAAACATGAAACCACCATATAAATGGAAATAAAAAATAATATACCTCAATTATTAAAATCTTGTCCATCATGAATATTTTTTCGCCAATAAATAACCCCCTCAAGATTGTATTGAAGGGTGAGAAAAATAAACAATAAACACCAACAAAAAAAAGAGAAGCAGGGCTTTTCAGTTGTGTGACTTGGGGTATTGTCATCTATTATCAAGCATCTCCATTCAATATTTCATATGCTGGTGTGAATGACACGTGGTTCTAAATTTTTTTTTGTGAAAACCTCATTCCCCTTCCTATATTTCATGTCATTATTAATTCTATTACCTAATAAATACATAATTTTTATGCTTAAAATATGTGTATTTAACTTCAGAAAAAACATCATTGTATCTATATATATCCCAAACATTCAAATTTTGTATAGTGTAAATGATATCTAATGTCTTATCACAATTTTTATTCTTTCAAAAAATGTCTTGAGATGTGGAGGATTCATGATAGAGTCATGTCGTGTAATTTAATACATAATTCTCAAAGATATTCCTCAAAATTCACTCCTCTTGTGTATTACCAAATTTACATTTTCACGCCATGAATGATGAAAATAATCACAAAGTATGAATTTCACCCAAAAAACATAGATTTTTATTAATTTTTAAAATTCTGGATATTTCCATCATTATAACAGAAAATAATTAAAACCATCCTAAATTTAGAAAGAATAATCATTTTAACAAATAATTTTTTTTAAACACTCTAAAATGTATGATTGAAATAAACAAATAATTTGGATCACATGATGTTTAGTGAATTAGTGTAAATAATTATGAATTTCTCTAAAATTGATATATTGGATTACATTGGATTATTCATTCACCTTTTATTCATTATCAAGATGAGTCAAATATCTACATATGTAAAAAAAATCTCACTCCCATAAATCATTTAATATATTGTTTCATTTAACAATATTCACATAATGGTAATTCATTCGGTCCCATATTCTTTAATGACTTCTCCCATTATTCTTGTGGCCATTAAAACTCTTCTTCTATTTATTTATTATGAATGTAAAAAATATTTATAATTATGTGTCTATTTTTATTGAACATAATACAATTTGAACATATGATTAAATGGTTTATAAAAAAATTTACTTTAGGGGAATCATTGGATCCCTTTAAATAAATGGCCAATGATTTTTTCTGGAATATGAATGTATTCCATAAATTTTGTACTTATTATTATAATGTTTTCCACGTATTTTGATAAATTTTGTTCTTCTGTTTTCAATAAATAGTGTAACATTTTCTTCATTCCATCTTTTTTTCATGAGGGAAATATTTGTTGAATAATTTTACATTCAAATCACTTCATTGAAAATGTGGTATTTCTTATTCTCCCTAGTATTTATGATTCACAACCACACTTGATCATCATAAACAGTAATAAAATACACTATCTTAAATTTTTTTCCCATTCATTACATCACATGACCAGTTATAAAATTTCATGGGACTTAATTCATTGATCAACAACCAATGTATTAGTACATCTGAAAAAATATCAAGCTCCCTATAGTATGAATCATTCCATTATAGGATTATTATTCTTTAGAACACCATGTGGATCTATATGTGTAGGTTAACTTGTCAAAACATTGGTTGGATTTTTTAATATTTTCACGATCAACTATGTCCTCCAAATCAAATTTCATTATTATTTTCATAAAACCCACATGGAAAATTGGGAACCACGTTACATCATACAATACCATAAGTCAAATTATAGGTCTGAATTCAAAATTCAAAAAGAAAAACGCATCACTGTGGGAACCAAATCCTGAAAATCACACACCACTAGGAAACTCGTTGGCCACATCATCATCACTATATAGTTAAAATAATCACATTGTCTCCATCCCTGCCATATGTCTATATCTTTTCATGCCATCCTGTCAACACGTCCTCATAGTCACTACACTTGTCGCTAGAGAACTTTACCACCATCAAACACCATACCAAAAGAACATCATTCATCATCCATTACATCCAAATGCCACACCAGAATGTTAGTGATAGTTGGTCATCGACCCCCAAAACACCCAAAGTACAGAACGAGCTTAGCACATGAGAACACTCAAGACTGATCTGTCGACCATCAAAACCAAACATTGACAAAAACCACTCGAAAAACACATGACGGGGTTCATCACCGATGAAAAATCAATCAGATCATCCCATAGTAGAATAAGAACCAAACATTGACAAATGAGATGTGGAAAAAATCCAATTGAAACTAAAACAAACCAGTGATGATGCCGAAACCTAAACGTCAAGGAAGAAATAATGTCGATTATGTCACGTGAGTGGCACTGTCAGCCAAAAAAACTGACCTACCAAAATGTTTGAGAAGCCACCACTCCATATCCGATAAGGTGAGGAGATGAGGGACATAAATTCAGGTTAGAGGATTGAATGGTAGAGGAATCCATATGACAACATCCCAGGGAGACTGACACAAGATCCAATGAAGAGAACAAGTTGATGCAAGAGCATGCCTGAAAATGGTTGTCCGACGAATCTAAAATCCCAAAACCCAGATGAACCAACACTACAAATCTGACCAGGAAAAGAGCATTGGAACACTATATCAGATCTGGTTGGAGCATCCTGAGGCTTCTACAATGAACTAACTTCGACAAAAACACCATGAATGATAAGCGTACCATAAAGAAATGAAAAATGAGATTCAAGTAAGGTGGTAAAGCTAGAAAGAGAAATTGAAATGTAGAACGGAATGGAGAATGAAACAGGCTTTAAGTAGCAGCGTCATCATGAGGAAACATAAGCGGAATGAAATTTTAAATGAATGGATAAAGAGACGGGGCCATAAGGAGTTGCGTCATCATGAAGAAACCCTATGAGGAAGGAGATAACCTGGTGGTCTTAAAAAATGGTGGTATTTTTTTTATTTTTTATTTTATTTAATTTCATTATACACCCCAATCCCCCAATTTATCCCACATGGTTGTGGTGACTTGCTAATTCCTTCATCTCTCCTTGCATGATTCAATATGTGATATTTTTTCAGATCATTTGTTGTTATTCATCCAGATCATGACATATAAGGTGCTCTCTTCATTTACCATTGATTTATATATTTTTATCAAATCCCTCTAAACTGAGTGGATTTTTTTATGAATAACATTAATAGGTTTCTAGTATATATATTTTTTTGTGTAATATTTTCAATCTATATATGGATTCCTTTTAGTAAGAATTTCTCGACGACATCGTGGTTTCGTCTCATGAGGTAGAAGTTTCTTCTCCTTTTTGTATCCATGAATTCCATTACTTCATGGGTTATTAAAATACATATTTTCACTATATAATTGTTGTGTTTAATATGAAGGGATGTTTTTATAATTATTTCACTAACATAGATTGTTTTCCATGTGTAAAATTGGTTGAATTTCATTCTGTAAATGGAATCATGATGTGAACTTTTATTGTATGCACTCCCAATGTTTGAGAAAATTTCCAGGTTGGTTATCAAAAATAACCAAACTTATATGTAGTGTTTTAAGAAAAAATAAGTCTCTAATGTTTAATTACTTTTATGTTTATATGTTAAATTTATTGTATTTAAGCATTGTTTGGAGTTATAATGTGAAAATTATTTTCACGTGAATTTTGAAGTTATACGATTTATTGATTATGTATTCATTCGAAATAGTTTTTGAAATCAATGTTTTTTTGTTATAATATATTCCCCAATGTATGTTTTGTGTGTATAAATGTGATGTCTATGTTGTAACCTTTTTATATTTGGATTTTTTATCATGCCCCAATTGATCCCCCTTGTTTTTATTGATTTTTTATTGACCATGTGATGCATTCTTGGGTATATGATTTTTGTAGTTATTTTGTTATTGTGATCACTATGAGGTAATTGTAGGAGTTGACAATGATGTGATTTTTGTGTTATCCTTGGGGTCTATTTATTTTAATGTGAAAATGTTGTTCACAGCTCATCACTATTATTATTTTGTGTGAGAGTGATGTAATGCAACCTAATTTTATGAGATATATTATTTTTAATTTCTTTTATGTCTTATATAATATTATACATAAATTTAGATTCTGCAATACACAACACAATATTAGCTTTTAGTATACACAACGGTATTCTTGGCATCTGTTACAGAAATTTTTTTGTTCTTTTGGTAAACATTATTTCACGCAACATAGTGTATAGATTTTGTTCAATTTATAAACTAAAAATGTTCATATTATGTTATAAGAAACACAAAATGAATATTAAACTAAACTCAACACTGATTTGTCCTTCATTACCCACAAGTGCGACCATCATTGATTTCTTGTGTTGTACACAATACCGAGTTTCACTAAACAATGATATAATTTTTACATATTATTTTTTAATGGGATATAAACTCGGCATTATGAATATTGTTAACCATATAAATAATATTATATAATATTTTCATTCATATTACGTGTTTTCTAGAATATTATATAAGTAAAAATTCAATTTTGTGGATGACTGAATTATTTTCTAAAAAAATATTGTCTTGTGATCTTTTGATGGTGCACCAATTTTAAATAATGATTTTAAACACATTTGTATGTTATATTTAATAACTAAATCTATCATTTAAAAAAACAAAAAAAATTAAATTGTTTTATTTTATAGTATTTTTTGGGATAATATTCATATTTTTATGATTAGTGAAAAGTATTAAATTTTAATTCAAATATAATTTTTATTTTTTTTATTTTTATATTTATATTCCATTTTTAGTTGTTTTAAAAATTTAATTTATTTATTTTATTATAATTGAATCATATTATTGTTATAATAAGTAATTTCACATTTAAATTTGACTTTAACACATGAAAATATTTTTAATGTTTTTACTTCATAAATAACAACTTTTCGGTTTATACAATAAAAATTATTTTTAAATTATTTTCATTGAATTCTGGGTTTTTAATATTTAAAAACTAATTTCATTTTTGAAGTCATGATTTCCAAATTGTGTAAATTGATACCTTTATTTTTAGAAAATAATGAATAGTTACTTCAGTAATTATTTTTATATACCCTGGTTAAGGTTAAATCAGGTAAATACGGGTAAAAAATAATATTATTACAATTTAAAACTACCCTATCACATTGAGTCATCCTATTTGATGACATTTGATTGACCATGGGATTCCATGGTTCTATTTTAGCACCCATGGATCAACTAGATATTGATGATGATATTTTATAATATGTAATTTAATGTAAACACAAAAATAATATAAATATGTATCTATATACTAAAACAATTTTTTGTGGGGGTATAGAAGTGAAAAAATATACTATAAATAGTTATTATAACTCTAAAAATATTTCATACCTCATAATGTTTTATTAATAATTTTAGGCATTAGGTAAATAAATTTAATTACATCAGATTGATGATGAAACAATTTCTTCCTCAATAACAGATTCAAATAAATGATATTATAAATTTTGTAATAAATATTATTGGATATTATTTATTTCATCTACAAATTTTATAGGTGAATATGAAATGTGAGGATTGAATTAATGTTTTTTTTCATTGGAATCAGGTTGTAATAAATTTGTAGAAAATTAACGTATGACTAGTGATCAAAATTGACATAATTCATAACGTAAATTATAAAATAGTTCAATAAATGATATTAAATTCATAAAAATATATGATTTGTCCAAATGGTTATGATCCGTACAAATAAATCATAAATTTAAGTTTTATTTTGTTTTTTGACTTAATATGGTAATTGCATTAACCCACAATGTTTAAATAACATTATATAACTATATGCTTAATAGGTTAAAATAAGTGTTAAACCAAAATGTTAAGGATAAAACACTGAACAATTCATGGATAAAAATCATTTTATGACATGTATGAGAAAAAAACTAATATTTTAATTAAATTAATTTTGGACCATTTTTTTATCTAAGTTGAATATATAATAAATTAATATTTTAAAACTATCTTGAAGTGCCCCTCACATTTTCTATAAATGGTAACTTCTTCATATCTTTGTCTCACCCATATAATTACATTTATTTAGTAAAAAATCCATAAAAATAACCTATTTTAATCCATACTTTCATCTTGGATGCCACTCTTTTGACATAAATCCATCTTATGGAGTCCTTTGTGGATACCAAAAAAGATACCCCAAATAGTGGGAATTTGTTTTAATTACTCTTTCAAAATTCCTTTAATTTTATAGATCCAATTCTTATGTTTTTTCATACTAATGTAGAAACCAATGTATATTATTCATTATTAGATGTTATTATATTTATTTTACTACCGTATTCCTTCTTTTACACATCTTTCAAATAACAATATCACCATGTGTGTGTACGTATGACTTATCATCTCCACACCGTAGTGTAATTTTAATTCAATAATAATTACTTTTTATAAATACATTGTTGATTAAAATGAATTTAAATAATATATATAACATAATAATTATTCTTTAATTTCAATTAAAAATCCAATTCAAATAATCATTAAGTGTATGACAACTTCACATGTGCATACGTATGACCAACTGTCTCAAGGACGCAATGAGATTCATTCTCCACGATTACTATTACAGATTGATTATAAATAATCTCTAATAAATAATAATGTAATATATGACATAATAATTTATATATATATATATATATATATATCATTAACCTTCTACCATTCAATTCAATACAGAAATAGAAGCGGTGTTCATACGTATGTATGACCTACCGTCTCCATGAACAGTGTATTCCATTGAATTTATAATTTTGTTATATATATTTATATAATGAATATATAATATATATAAATCAGGTTTTATATTTTTATATAATTTAATCATGATCTGTTTAATAATATCAATAATAACAAGTCATATCATGTCAAATAAATTAAATTATTATTAACCTAAACGTTGCATTTACATGGAATGGATAAATGAATATGAAATATAAAGTCATAAGTGAAACATATATGATATAATAAAAATTATTATGGTTTTATTACAAGTTAATAATATTTTTAAACCCATTATTCTTGATTTTTAGACACATATAGAAGAAATCATACGTAAGGTCGGAAATAATTTTACAATTTCATTATTATCTGAGATTTTAATTATTAATTATTTACCAGGGTATATTTATCCTTTATCTCTATGTTTTCTAAATATATAATATTTTTTCCATTATTATACTATTTAATGTTGTATTTCACCAACTGTAAAAGTTTTCATAAATGATATGGAAGGAATGTTTCGTCTATTTTCCATTCAAGGTACTTTTTGAATTTTCTAACAAGAGAACAAGAACTTTTTTAACTTATACGGAATGAACATATATTTATGTCTTTATAAAAACATATTTACATTAAACATCCCCTATATTATTTTAATTTTGTTTAAAATTTTTTTTAATTTAAAATTACCCAGGATTTTGAAGAAAGTAAAACAATTTTAAAGAAGAAAATATATTTTCCTCAATAATTAAGTACAAGTGTTTTATCAAATTCATATTCCATCTATAATGACATATTTTTATGTTTCATTGAATACTATTATGATGATTATCTTTTTTTTATGATGGAATTATTTTTATGAAATTCTTTTATTTTATATGGATTATTTTACAATGGAAGGATGTTTAAGAAACCCATTTTATTTCATTGGTTTTGTTGTGATGAATTATTTTGGTCTTTCTGGACATATAATAATGGATTAATTATGATTTGGGTGGGACCCATATCTCTATCCAATGCATTGGGTAATGATTTATATATCATGAGATTGACATGACTGGAATCACATGTAAATCCAATTCAGTAATATAGGGTTGGTGAAGCAAGTAAACTTTCATCAGTAAAACATTGCCAGAATGGAAAATAAACCATGTTTAGTCATGGAATATTTCCACTATGATGGTCTTAGAAGTAATTCTGTGGCTCATATTGAAATCATAATATGTCCTTATTTGTTTTCCACAATTTCATGTTTTATGCCAATGCAATTCTATTATAGTTAATATTCCATTATGATATATTCCTTATGTACTACAAAGATTTATTTCATGACTCGTTATTTTGATATTTAATCTTTTTGTTCATGTGATAACATAATTATGCTTATGTTTTGATTTATATACTCCATGTTTACATTTATTGATAATTTTATCTCTCCATTTTTATGATTTCTTTTCCCCAATATATAAAGATAATTATTAGGTAGGAAAAGAAAAGTTCAAGATATTAATGGAATATGTTGATGATCTTTCACCAAGTTAGTATATTATGATCCCTGTTTCCAAATAAACTAAAGTAATACGGTCATTTTTCATTAGTTTGTTTCATGTATTATGTATTATGAAAATATATTTTAATTTCCATGTATGTCAAGTGATGTTTGTTACAGTTGGTATCATAGAAATGTTTTACTCAGTCTTTGGGAATGAGGATATGAACTACTTTGTGATATCCCAAGAGATATTTATAAATATAGTTCTGGGCTTGTCCTATGGATATGTTTATGTATAAAATACAATCCTGTGGTTTGGTTATAATAATAACTAACCTAGTGTAATACCGATGATATCATAGACTGAAATATTATATGTAAATTAATATATATATATATATATATGTTTCTAATATTTGATATGTATTTCTCACACATTTTTTTCTACTCTTAGTCATTCGCTAGAACTACGTAGAACATATTTAAAAATTGAAATTTTAAGATGTGAAATGTATGGGAATTATGATGATCAATTTCTTATGTGGAAACAATAAGATGAGAATCGTGATTATGGTATATGAATTTTTCATACTATTAAGGAAAAATAGATTGTAAAAGTTATGTGAAATGTGTGTGATTTTCTTCAATTATTATTTACATTAAACCTATTGTGTATATATCTATAAATTCTAAAATAATGGTTCATATTTTAGAGAAGATGAAGATGATTGATCTTGAGTAGTGGTTTAAGAATAAAGTTGAAGGATTGATGTTTATATGTTTCATAAATCAAAGATTATGTTATTTTAATTATGGAATATACATGTGTTTTAAGTATATGTTTTTCATTACAGATTGAAAAAGATATGTTGAATAGTTATAAAGATCCAAAAAAAAATTATCTAATTGTAATGTGATATAATTTTAGAAAACATGATTAAGGGAAAGATAACTATTAATATGTCCATTATATTAAGATAATGATGTTCGGATAATGATATATTGGCTCAGATTAAGTAAATTAGATGATAAAATTTTCTTGTGAACAGATTTGGTAATTCATGAAAAAAGGGTTATGATGTCATTGATGAAGCATAAAACATTTTCGAAGTTAAGTATTATATCCAATTAGTAATTGAATAATGAAATAGGAATTTTATCACAATAGATATATGTCAATTCAGGTTGTTATTATACTGAAGAGAATACACAATGAAGGTATTCACATTTATTTAATGTGACCAACCGATGATATCATATGATATATGACGGAAAGCGTTAAGCTGATTTAGTGAATGATTTCATATAGATTTGGATTTTAAGCTTTAATAAGTTTTGTAAGGTTATAATTTTTTCCAAAATTTAAGTTAAACTTTAGATGAAAACTGTTAGAATAAAATAATATCTCACAATAGGTAGACATACATATATTTGATATCCTGTTACAACATTTTTTTTGAAACAAATGGAATAACCTATAATTTTATTTAGCGATCACATGATCATCCAACACATTAGGAATGAAAATTTCATCTTCATTTATATGAATAAGGGATGGAGTGGAAATAGTTCAAGGCATGAACAATGGTGATATTTTACTAAAATCAAGTAATTATATCATCTCATGTTCTACATCATTTAGAAAGGGACATAAAAAATAAAAATGTTATCTTAGTACATTCTTATCTGATGAATCATATGGTCCATTAAATTATTCTAGATTAATGGCATTCCTATTGTTAAATTACATCAAACCATGTTATCTATCACAATCCAATAGATCATGATGGTAAAATTTTTCTTATATATCAATATTTAATGTTCCCATATATGATCTCCTATTTAGAAACCATGGGATGAGTTTCATTCGGTAAACTTCATGTTTCCAAGTTTCCTTTTAAAAATTATGTTTCAACATTACTTTGGTGATTAGGGTTTTTATGAAGGAACATTTCATGTTGTACATCATTTACAACCACAATAAATATTGAGGGTGAAATTCAATTTAAATTGGGAAAAATGTGACAACTAGATTTTATGAAACATTTTTTTATTTTTTTTTCAATCTGATATATGATACACTATGATTATCTTTCACAATACAAAACATTGTATCAGATAGTAGTATATGCAACACAATTCTTGACTTGTGTTAGACATAATTTCATGTTATTTTTATAAAAAAAATTCACACAACACTGAATATTGATTTATTTCAATTTATAAATGAAATATGATTAGATTATTCTATATGAAACAACAAAGTATTTTGGAATTAAAATCAACACTAACTTTTATTTAATTACATGCATGAGCCACCTTAAACAATATCTTGTGTAGTACGCAATACTGAGTTTTACTAAACATTTATATTTTATTAAAATAATATTAGTTAATGGGATATTAACTAAAATTTATTAATATAATTAAACACATTTTGAAATTTAAATATCATTAACATTAATCTTATGTATTTTCTAGAAAATTATATAAGAAAAAATTCTTTTTTTTATATAAAATAAGTATTTTATTAAAAAAACAATTTTGTCTCCTTTTGATGGAGAAAAAATTTTAAATCTAGATTTTTTTAACAAATTCATATAATATATATGAAAAAATAAACATCTTATTTGGAATCAGGACATCAACATTTACTTGGGTTGATTTTCTGGTATTTTTATGATAAAAATCTTATTTTATTATACAGTAAAAAAATAGGCATTTTAATTCAAAAATAATTTTAAATCTAATTTTTTTATATAGTTATATTATCTTTTTAGAAGGTTTTAATGATTAATTAGAATATGTTTTTATCCTCAAATCCAATTTGGATAACTGCATATAATTACAATTTATATTAGACATAAACCCATGTCAATCTTTTGATAGTTTTCCTTCTTGAAAACATGCTTCTTGGTTTTGACAAAGTGAATTAATTTTAAATTAGTTTAATCAAATTAAGTGTTTTAAATTTCCAAAAATTTATTATAGATTCATAATCATACAGTCCATATTGTGTTAGTAGTTACCTTTCATTTTTTTTTGAAATTTTGAATAGCAACTTCAGAAATTATTATTATTTTCAATTGTTAAAGGGAAAATAATGTAAATAAGAGTAAAAAATAATATTATAAAAATTTAAAACTACCATAAAACATGAGTTACTGATATTGGAAGACATATGTCCGAACAGTTCGGTCTTTGGGTTGATTTTATTACCCCATGGATTCATATGGGATTGATAATTAACAGTAATAATAAGTAATTTAATGTTAGGGTAAAAATAACATAAACATGTATCTTCATACTAAAATATATATATATGTTGTTATATATGTGATATATTCGACTATAAATAGTAATAATAAAGAAAATATATTTATTATATCATGATATTTTATTTATTATTATTAGACATTAAACAAATAAATTCAATTATGACACAATGATGAAGTAGTGATTGCTTCATTAATACAGAATTCAATTAAATGGTTTTATAAATATTAAAAAATATATTATTCGATATATTTAATCTCATCCTTGAATTTTATATGTTAATATTACATTTTTATGACTTATTCAATGTTTTTTTCGAAGTAATCATTTTTATAAATTTGTAAAAAAGTCATGTATGAATAGTGATATTAATTGACATAATTCATTACATAAAATATAAAATTGTTTTTTAAATGACATTAAATTACTAACAATATACGATCAGAAGAAAAATTTGTTATGTCCAAATATGTGATAATGGTTTTTTCTGGGTCATTTCATATGATATTGTAATTACATTTATCCACAATGTGTAAAAACATGATATCACTATAAGATTAAAAAGGGTAAATAAAGGGTTCAATAAAAATATAAGGATAAAAAAATAATCAAAACATGTCTAAAAATTATTGGATGAAATTTATTCAAAAAAACCTTTATGTCATTGAATTAAATGTTTTTTGGCCCATTTTTATTCCAAATATAATTTTTAATAAATTAACATTTCAAGATTCTCTTAATGTGCCCTCCACATCTTCAATAATAGCGAATTTTTTCATCTCTTTATCTCCAACATCCAAAGCCTTTTAGTTTGGAAATTATCTATTTAATAATATTCTTATGATCACTTCATTATTCTTAGAGGCCACCGTTTGGCTAGGAATCAATAAAAATGAGTCCTTTGGGGCACACCAAAAAGAGATACCCGAAAAGAGCTAATGGTTTTATCACTTCATTCCAAATTCTCTTCTTTTCTACTTATTCTTCATATATTGTTTCCACACTAAAAAAATAAACTATATTATACATTATTATATTTGATTATAATTATATAACAACTATATATCGATTTTTACCCATACTACGAATAAGAATGTCACTATGCACGACTATGTACGAATAACCTTCCCCACATAGTGATATATTTTTTATTCAACATTACGTAATTTAAATGGGTAAATTGATGAGTATAATTAATGTAAATAATTAATATAACATAATAATTATTCTATAATATACATATAAAATACAATTTATATCATTTTAACGCTTAATTGAATGACATCGTTGCTCGAGAATACATATGACGTACCATCTTCACAAGGTAATGAGAATCATTATCCACGTTAACCATTAAAGAATTATTATAATGTATATAAAGAATGAGAATTAAATATATGAACAAATATTCCTTCTTAATTTATGTATATAATTATATATATGATTTATTTCATTAATTCAATTCAATAAGGAAACATACACAATGTTCATGTGTATGTATGACCTACAGCCTTCATTAATGGTGTATTCCATTTCATTTATTTATCAATAATATATATTTATAAAATGAGTATGTCTAATATATAAATAATTATTTACATTATTTATATATGTAAATCATAATCTATATAATAATACCAAGAATAACAAGTCAAAACATGTAAGATAAATAAAACGGTTATTACCCAATACATTGAATTGATAACGAATTGAAAAATGAATTGGTATTATAAAGTAATAATTGAATCATATATGACATAAAAAATATTATTATGGTTCGGTTACAAACTAATAATATGTTGGAACCCAACATAGACTAGTTTTAGACACATATGTATTAAATCTGACTGATGGTAAAGGATAATTTTTCAGTCTCATTATTATCTTAGATATTTATACTTAATTATTTACTAGGGTATATATATAATTTACATGAGTTCTTCCAAAATATATTATATTTTTTATATTATTATACTATTTTTATGGGGAATTTTACACATATTTAAATGATTATGAATTGTTATAGCATAATCCATCCACCATTTTACATACGATGTACATTTTACATTTCAGAAAATAGTACTAAATGATTTTTTTAACATATACAACCTGAACAATTTTTTACGTCATCATAAAAACATATTTCTTTGAAAAATAATCTATATTATTTCATTTTTTATTTTCAACTATATTATTTTCTATAATAATTTTTCTTAAATTGATAAAAGAAAACATTTTCTAAGAACAACATATATTTTCATCAAGAATTAAGCTCATGTGTTTTATAAAAAATATATTTATGGATTGATGGAATAGGTTGTTTGTCTATCCCTATTATTAAACTTATTTTATAGTGTTTTTATGGAATTATTATTATGAAATCAATTTATTTTACCTGTATTATGTTATTATACAATGATTTTTAAGAAAAAGATTTTATTTAATACATTCGTATAGGATGAATAATTTATGATTTTATGGAACATTTAAGAATTATTTCATTATGAGATGGGTAGGACATATATCTCCCTCTAATTTCTTAGAAAATGATTTATATCTCCAGAGATAGACATTATTGGAATATAATGTAAATATGGTCCAGTAATATAGGTTTGGAACGACCTATAAATTTGGTTTAGTAATACATAGATGGAATGGAAAGTAAACCTGATTCATTAAGGGACTTCGTCCACTATGATGGTTCTGAATGCAATTTAATGCCTACTATGGATATCATATTATGTTCTTAATTGTTTACAACAATTACATGACTTATTCTAATGCTATTTTATTATTGTTAATGTTCCAATATGATCCATGCTTTAATATTCCCATGAATTATTTCATGAAACATGATTTTGATATTTACAGTTTATGTTAATGTTTAGACATTACTATGTTTATGGGTTGTTTAATGTTCTCCATGTCTACCCTTAATGACAAGTTGATAACAACCATTATATGTTTTCTATTCCCCAATATATAAAGACTGATTTTAGGTAGTAAAAGAATATGGGATGATATATATGTAATATATTAATGATCATTCACCAAGATAGAATATTATGATCCATGTTTCCAAAGAAACAAAAATAATATGATATCAAGGTGTCTGTTTGAGGCATGTATTTAGTATTCTTCAAAATTATTTTAATGTCCATGTATTCCAATCGATGTTCATTTCAAGTGATGTTGTAATGTTTAAATTAGTGAGAATATTCTCTGAATGAATAGGTTTTACACTGGACATACAAACCTTAGTTGTACATAACACATGGATTTGGGTTTTTTCATTGAGGATAATTCTTATATAGATTTCGTGGTTGGATGTGTGATCATTAACATTCCAACTGTTAACTCCATTATTGTGTGTCATGTGTGGTCCTATTAGTCCTCATTGTCTTTCCAAATGTTATGCATCTATGATATTCTTCTTTAATTTTTTTTCATTATGTGTATACTTTATTATATAGATAAAATTATTTCATCGGTGATTCATAATAGATTGTAACTTTTATTTACTAGTTTCACACAAACTACGTAATGAAATTATTTATAATCCATTTTTTCATACTAATATAAATGTTTTTGTTATTTACTTAAAATATTTGAGTTGTGCATATGTTATCATTCAATGGAATTAAGGATTGGTTTACAGATGGTATTATTGGATTAAAAAGTTTAATTTTAAATTTTTGAAACAATATTTAGGTTTATTTTCTAAATTATAGTTTTCACGATAATGTTTTTATGGAATCTTATTTGTTATGAAATGTCATGAATTTTTTGAAATAATTTTACAATGAGGGTATTTGAATATGTTCATCTTTAAATGTATTTTCATCCCATGATTTTAATTTTAAAATGAAACATTATTTATTCTACACCTTATTTCGAAAATATAATAATTTTTTAAAATATAAAAAACTAATTGGAATTATAGTGGTGTTTTACAGGTTTTAGCTCACACAAAAAATACTCAGGTTGGTGGGAATAAAGTCTTCATTTCTTTGGTAGGTTCCTTTTTGTCTTATACATAGATTTTCTATAATTCTACCTTCTTTGGAATGTGGTTGGAATCAACATCATGGAGGTAAATCGAGTGTCTTGTACATAAATTGGTTCAAAAAACAGTTTGTACAACTAGTTGGCTCGAGTTGGTTTGTCATTTTTTTGTTTTTGGGAATTTTTAATGCTCCAAGTTATGTTTAATACACATGATTATTATAAAATGCCAAGGGTTTTGGGGACACTCTTCATGTTTATGGTGGGATGGGTTGGTAATAGATTCATATGGAAACATGGGTTGTTTCATTATAATATGGTATGAGATGTAAGTTGATGAAAGGGTCATCGATTATTGAGGCACACCATCTTGTTGTTTTAGGGTTAGTGGTTGGATATATATAGGATATTTGGGACTCAGGTGTTAGGACTATGAATGTTCCTAGAAGAATATTTCATGCATCAAATTTTGAGTATCCATGGGTGGTTCCAACAAGACTATTATTTTTTAACTCGTGGGGGTTCCCTTTTTTTGATATTTCGGTCTGGAGTTCTATTAGACAATGTTGGGGTATATCCTGGGAGTTTTCTTCAATAATGGAATCGGTTTGGAGATAATTTGAAATAATTCAAGTACCATGGTTAAGGCGCACATTCTATCAAACCGTTTGCAACCCATTTTACACCAGTCTAAGAAAAAACCAATTTCACTCTCATATATCACAAATTTCTGGAAAAAAATGAATCCAAACCATTAATAGTGTAGAATTTAGGTAAATTTTTCCATTTCCCTCTTTACTGTTTTTCTCCAATCTTTATTTTTTTAGATTTTTTGTGAGGTTGTTTAAGTGAAGATGTATATGATTTCAATGTTATTTAATAGTATTGTTTTATAATTTAGTTGTGATGTTATATTTAAAAATACAATTTTTTTTACCACATGTATGTGATGAAAACTTTTTGGGTCAATTTGATAATTCAAAGAGGGGAGTTTCATGGGTATACTGATATAAAATTCATGAAAAGTGATTAAACTCAATACAGGCATATTATAAAAAAATGTATTCTTAGATAGATTTTTCATAAAAAAACTTCGGCTGTCTTCTTTAAAATTTTATAAATTATTTTAGGAAAAAAATTTATATATGGATTGTGGAAATTTTTTGTAATTATTTTATGTTTGATTCTCTTGTGTGGAATTTTGACGTACTTTGTGATATTATATTTTTGACATTATTTTTATTGATAAAATTTTTCTGAGATATTTTAATGTATTTTATTGATTTATTGGTTTTTATTGATATAGAATTAGTCTCCCATAAATTAATAGGAAATTATATCTGGTAATTCCATTGGATGAAGTCGCATGGATTCATTATTTTCCCTTCTAATTTCTGTCCCTTTGAAGACTCATGATGGAGTTGTATATAATTGTTCTTACTTTATCATTGATCATGTGTGAGAGTTTCAAAACCAATAACACCAAGTATTCTATAATGATCGTAGATCATAGGAGGAGGATAACAGGTTAGATAATTTTGAAGAGATTATTGAATCCCTATAGACACCAAAAATATCTTTGGAGAGATGTGGCATTAGATTTTGTTGATTGTATGGGATTGGGATGGTGGAATCTAACCATTAATACGAAAGCATTATAGGAAATATAATGGTTATATTTCATGTATTCAATTATATAGTTGGTTTCTTCTAAATAATTGAGTGTCAAGATGTCAATAGAGTACCTATGTGTACTCTAAAGTGACCAGTCAGTGAAGGAATATACTTGGAAATTCATTGACTTGTCACCATAATCAACAATTTTGTCTATTAAAAAATTAAATTAACTGTGGTTCTTTTCTAGTGTCCCGTATCCAGAGATACATTTATTATATAGTAAAACATGTATTCAATCTAAGAAGCATTTTTAAAGGTTTTTGTTGTCAAAATGGTCTTTGCAAAGAAGCTTATGGCATGTGAATATTTATTTTCAACTGGAGCAAGTAAAGATGGTTGGGATAGTTAAGAAGGGAAACATAATACTGATAAGAGAGGGATTTTTTTTTGTCAAACTATCATTAATTCATCAATAAATACACACCATGTTTTCTATTTTCATTTTCATAAATATTGGATCTTTATGACATTATATCTGTAAGATAAAATACATGTCATTTGTGTGGCTGCCCTGATCAAATTCATAAGAACTGTAGGACGGTTGGGAATCAGTAGAAGAAGCATGAGACACAACTTCTATCTTCTTAGAAGTTTTCTATTTTTTCAATTCCAATAGAGATTTGGATTCCCTGATTTTCTTTGGATATTTCACTTATTTAATTTTTCTTTTTATTTGGGATTGTACTATATTTTTAGAACAATAATTCCTTTTTGTGAAATAATATAAAGGTATTATAATCATAATTTAAAATATCTTTATATTTTCATGCCTCATTTTTCTAGTTTTTCTCTTATAATGTGTAAACCATGACCGATTTTATGTTTGTTGGTTTATAAGTGGGAGGGATCTAGGGTGAATTTAACGATTATTGGGGGTGTTTTTCATTTATTGTTATGTTTTGGATTCCAGATTGTTGTATTAATCTGTCATAATTACAATAGAATAGTGTTTCATAGAGTTGTGTGGGAAACCATCATATTGAAATTGTGACCCTTTAGATGGATCCAAGTACATTATTTACGATACATTCAATTTTGTCATATTCTAATTGGATTTAAGGATGCCTATTAATTTAGAAATCCAACATTTAATTCATCAAGAGGATTAGTGATGGTTTTCTTCTCCTGATCATAGTTTGGTTACCCTTATTTGAGATCGATTCATGGATCCAATTAGATATTTTGAATGTTTGGTTGCTTGTTTTTACCCTATTGTTCTAAAAGAAGATATTTTTTGTTGAAATATCATTACATATTAACTATTAATTATACGGATACTAGTGTTAAATATGTTATCTCTTTGAGAATCAATGTATTTTGGATGTTTGTCATGTCTAGTGACCTAGTTCTTTATTTCATGGTTGCGTTAATTTTTTAGATCTTTTTATCATGGGTTGTATAATATTTTACTTTGGGATGTGATATAACTAGTGGGATCACATATCATTCAATTCATCAGTGTCCGAGAGATTCTAAATAATGGACAAACCTACTATATGCCCCCTTGTGTTTCAGCCTTTTGGTAAATAGTATACATCATACAGATCCTAGTGAATTATCTATTTCAATAATCTAGAATCCTTTGGGCATGACAAATGTCCTTAGAATTTAGGTTAAGGGGGGTCTTAGTTATTGATTCCTCACTAGGGTATATTTTTTCATGGAAACCATATTTTTTTACATTTAAAGGTTAATTAAATGGGTATAATGTGGCTTGGTGGGGAGTTTATGAAACAAAATGGATTCACCTTTCAAGGAAGTAATGTGGTAATTGAATTTGATCATGACTTTGGGGGTGTTCTCGGTGATGATTTGGTATTTTGGAGGGCTTTTCATATGGTATCTTGTTAAGGTGCATTATTTTTAAAACCTAAATAATCTCTTGGGAGAACCGTGAAATGTGTTCACTGAGAATTAGAGGAAATCATAGTTAGGTAACAAAATTATATAATTGTGTACTCTATGTTTTCATACCATTCACATGATAACAGAATTGATCCATAAAATTATCACACTTTTTATGAAAACTATAATAGGTAACCATATGGCCATCCTAGAATGGTGATATTTCAATATTTTTTCATTATTTGTAATTTGGATTTCCAACACAAGACATACCATTTTACCCACTCTACCATTGAAACACTCCACACCCTCCTCCTCTCCATCCAATATTCGCTATGTGATTTTGGATTGGAAATTTTGTGTTTTGTTATCCAGATCAAGAGGTATGAACTCATGACTTTTATTATCTAGATTTCTATTCTAACATACATCGGTGGTCATGAATGGACATCTTTCTGGGTTATGGTTACCATGATTTAGTGATTTTAAGTTTTAATAGTTTTATTCTAGTGTATGTTTTCTTTTTAGGTTGATTTCATCAAAAGAAACATGATTCTGACACTGGAGGTAGTTGTTTCCATTCTATTTTCTTTTATTAAATGGTTACCTTGTATCGTATGTTTTCTTAATCCACATTTGTATTAGAAAATTTTTGGTTTAGAATATCTATGATTTATTTCTAAATATTTCATTGACTTTAAGTGTTTTTCATGTAGATGATTGGGGGAATGTCAATCATGAAATAGTATATTTATGTGAACTGGTCTTATATGAACTCTCTATGCTTGTTAATGTACAAAAGTTTGTTTTAAAAAAAATTACTTTTTGTTTTTTTTAATGAAAATTATTTTTCCCAGATGGGATTTCATATTAGGATTAAAATATGGATTTCAAGTTTTAATGGGGGGTTCGATGTTATATGGTGAAATAGTGTTTCCCTTAAATAGTGTGGTTGTACTGGTTAATATTTATTTTTTTACTTTTGAATAGTGATTGAATTTCTTCTTGCTTTTTAAATTGGGGTTCCATAATGATTATGTTATATGAAAAAAAAACAAAGATTCACCTGTAACATTATGGTCTGTTGATTTTTGGCGGTTCCCTTGTTGAGACCACCTTATTTTTGTTGTTGTTGTTCTTATCTAGGTGATGCATTCATGGTTATATGAATAATGTTGTTCTTTATTAATGGTAATTAATTTAAGTTTAGAATGGGATATGGGAAGAGAATTATTTAAATTTTATCTATATGGGATTTTAATTATAATGTGATGACATTATTTATCACGGCCTGCCTCAATTGTTAGTCCATTAGAAGACTGGTGATTCTATGTGGGAAGTAGTGGAAAATATCATGGCTAGAACTTGTTTTTCACTTTCTATAACCACCTATTTTGTACATAGAACCATTATTTATGGATCCACACTAAATATACTAATTTGAATGATTTTATGGATGTATGTGTCGATGTTACACATCGAGTAGTTTGTTCCACATTAGAGTGTCACAAGCGGTCATGTAAGTCCTCATAATGTTGCCTCATGATATATACCTATGTTATATCTATTTTTTTATAATTTTTATACATTATTTCAAATATGGTCCTATTTTATCTTTGATCCTCTTTCTGATAGGCAGTTTTTTTACATGATTTATACCATCTGTTTAATGTGGTTCTTTATTAACCATTTCGATCATGTTCACATCCAAGTTGTTGTTGTTTCCTTGTGTTATTTCAGTTGGGTATAAGTATGCATTCAATGTAAAACATAGGGAATAGTTTTCATATGGTTCACATAGTTTTAAAAGTGGATTTTGAAATATTTTAAACCCTGTATGGGTTTTACTATCAAAAAATGTATTGTTTGATAAAATTTCATGTTTTTCCTTTGAATCATCTTTTTTTAATAAAACCATTTTTCATGAGATGTTTTTTCAGAGGGAATATTTGACAATACGCATGTTTTTAAATTTTATTCTCCCATGAACTTAAATTGACAATGAAAAGTTACTTCTTTATTCATTATTTCAAATATACCATATTTGGATTCTTATATAATGAATGTTAAATAGAATCATTGTTGTATCCTAATAGATTCATTTCGCACCATACTTTCTCACATAGTAGGGTATTTAGTGTTCATTTTTCTGATAGGTTCCTTTTTTTCGTTGATTCAAGTTGAATTTGGGAACACCCTAGTTGGGAGGCAGTTTGAATAAGGATCGTGGTCGTGACACAAGTGTCTCATTGAAAAATTTGACAGATCATTGGTTCCTACAACCAATTGTCATGAGTATGTTTTTATTTCTAGGTTTTCCTAACTTGTTTTTCATATATTGTCTATTGTAGTCTGCCTATTTGTACGGGGTGTTTGTTTATTTGTAATTACATTGGTGAATGTGTCTACTAATTAGTGATAAAAAATATTTGTATATTGTCTTTTTTTATTTATGAGGCTGAAACCTCCTCAATGGTTATGTAAAATACCCTTGTTTATTGTCTTTAAATGGGGGATAGTGGATGTGCCTATGATATGTGTAGGGTCTTTTCAAGTATCAAATCCAATGTGAATCAAATATGGTTCATTATATAGGGTTAGTCTTCTAGGATACCAACAATAATATTTTAACATCATACCCAGACATCGTATAAAAACAATAGCTTGACTAGTTTCCACTTGGCTTAAATAAAGCCTCCCCATATAACATATTTTTTCAACTAGAATCAATGGTCTAATGATTATATGCTGGGGGAGAATGTACCCTCATCATCAGAGTACCATGGAAATATATCATTAAAACAATAACATACAATAGAAGAAGTTGCAATAAATGAAGTAAATATTATTGTAAGAATAATAACTAAATATAAATGGACAATGTTAATATAACACAATTCATGCATATCTAGATGATAGAACATAAAATAAAATAGAAGACATAAATAATGAATCATGATATAGTGAAATACTAGAATAAATAAAGGATAAAAAACATGAGAATGAACACCATGAGAATACTGAGCTCCCACTCAATTTGACACTCATAACTCAAAGGTACAAGTAAGTAAACATAAAAATAAGTCCATTGTATTTCAGGCATAAGATCTTCTCATGTACCCCAGAGAAATGGAAGCCTAATCATTGTGTGAGATAATCATAGTGGGCCAGCATCAATGGTTTCTACAACTAAATAGAGTCTTTGAATATAAGGTACATCAGTTTTTTGGTATATAGTATAAAAAACAAGTCTTAATAAATAAATAACAGTTCTCTCATGTTTCGTTAGGACACCTGGCAGACTCTACATAAATTTTAATTTCCTGTAATTAGTGTATGATCGATACTAATTTTTATAATCAATAATATATGTATAGTATATTTATATCTTGCATACACAAATATGTGTTCTGTATGATTGTACGTTTTATCAATATAATTAGTATTAAAGGTGTTGCATTAACAGCACACATGAATGCATAGAAGGTTTTCTGGTATTTTAAACTATTATATAAAATATAAATATATTTTTTCCACCTGATACTATTTTTATTATTTAGACCAAATTCCAATAATAACATATATAATCTCAATTGGGGTAATACATCAACAGTATTACAAATTAGAATCAAGGAATATATGGAGTATTCCCTCATGTAGCATAATAGAATATTTATAAATCCAAAGATACATGGGAAACGAGCTATAGACCAACTCCCATAATCCAAGGATGATTACTCAACAAATATTGGGCCTAGATTTGGTCTCATTGGAAAGAAAAAAACAAATAGCCTCCCTAAAAATGGGGTGAATGAACTCACACAAAAACTTCTTAGTAGATAAGAATTGAAACTATTTTATAAAGTATGAGTATTTAAGTTCATAATAATGTGTATCCAACATGACTAATGGTTTTCTATTTCAAGTATGAATGAGAAATTGGAATTAGAACATAACGATGTGAGAGGGAGTGCTTTTATAGGATAGAGGAGGGATTCTCATATTCATGAAAGAATAAAAATAATGATGGGTTTAAATAATATTTCAGTAAGGAACTTTTAGTTATTTTACCATTTGCGGTAGGGTTCTACATTTTGGATGCACTTTTCTCCCAACTATGTGCCAACTGTTTTTTCTTTATTTCAATAGAAGATATTCAAATTGATTATGAACATGGTTCATGAAAATGTTCACAAAAAAGTGATTTATCTATATTAAATACCTATATAAGATCGCATCGTCAACGTAACCCCACTTTCACGGTACTTCTATAGAATATGATTCCTTTAACTCCACTGGTCTAGTCACACTATTTATACTATAGTTTCTCACAGTATATGTCAGACCATATACCCTTACTATCCTTCTTGGTTTTTATTATCTGGGGTCCTGATTCTTCCAAAAAACCATGGAACACTCAATGACCTCATCAGGGATTTATCCATGTCTAAGAAACTTTTCTGTGTTCTATTTCTCAGAATTTCAATTTTAAGAATGGTTCTATGAATGGCCCATCCACCAAACACCAACAATTAAAATTCTATTGGAAATATACCTTGGCCCAAATAACGAGTCATTACAACCTACCCAACATAGAACATCTCATCCCTAATAATCCTTATGTGAAAATAAGAAAACCACACAATATACATGTTACAGGAATTATCATTCAAATGGCCTCATTTATTTTCATAAATAACCATTCACCTCCAAGCACTTATCAAGAGTTCAACACTTAATCCATCAAAATCTAATCCAACGCCATTTTTTTGACTAAATCCTAGAAACCATGATTATTGAAAACCATTTATTTAGATACATGATAGTTTTATCACTTCATTAAATATATGGTTAATTGTGCTCCCCCATATTGTGTATAACATAGAAATGGAAATATTATCAGTCGGTATACCTCCCTCATCAGAATTTCATTCAATGAATGCTCTGACTGCCATAATGATGCTCCAAGAATGAATTTCATTTTCCCAATGGATGACACCCGACTAACCTCATTGATAATGTATGAACATTATTTTCAGGAAAATCAACGAAGAGACATACTAAACTCATATCCACATAGAATCATGCCAAAAATTTCTTCACCAACTGTATTACTTAAAACACAAGAGAACAAGTTGATCCATTCTAGATGTTCATTTTCAGAATCTCATCTTATTCTGATGGAATACTACATCAAAAATAATTTCACGTCCACCTAGTCATTTTAAATTACCCTTGATCATGTCTACCGAAGCTCATTTCCAACATCTTATTTCTTTGGAATTCCAACATTAGTTTATGAATTCATGCCACAAAATGAGTATAGTTTCACACCCAATCTTATATACTTGTATCATCACTCAAAACAAATCTCATCATAGACCTACTAAGGCTCAAGGTAACCTTAAATTCATCAATTATAATTTGAGTATTTCATCCAAAATATCCTATACTCAAAAATTTAGAAGTGACACATCAATACATAACCGATTCATATACATGTCAAGAATACAAATTGAGCCCAACATAAATAAAGTCAGAAACTGACTAGGGTTTATCAATCCATCCTAGGACATCCTACTAGGAAAATCAGGTATCAATCAGAATTAATAACATATGTTCAAATATAAACATTTTATAATTCTAACACCCATTCATTTAAACTTTCATGACCAATGACATTTAAAAATTAATGTGTCGTATAATTGTTGTTCCCTTTGTGTACCTAAATGATATCAAGATTAGGGAAATTATAAATACTATGAAATAGTTCACTAAGAGGATATAAAGAATAAAAAGCATATTTAATCACATTTATCATAACCAAGATGATGTGTTCAATAGATTCACGCCAAGCACATTCTAATCACCGATAACGGGAGAAATTGAATCCCTTCTTGTCGACTTCTCCTAAAAGAATATTTTTTTCATCAGCTAATTAATTTCAACTAAGTGAGCAAAATTAATTTTACAACAGAGGAATCATGTGATCAATCATGATTTTACACTAAATCACATTCATGAACTATGATGATCCCAATGGTTTCATGCAAAACCCATAATTATACAATAATGATGCCTTAGAAGCACAAACATTTTATGAGAGTCAACAAATTCTATGCATTTAAAAAAACATATTATTTTTAAATGGTATTACCCATATGTATTCCATTAACCTATAAGGAAATTTACTCACTTGTACTAACATGATTATACAGACCTTAGGATTTTACAATTCAATTAATTGAGAGGTATACTAGCATCTCATGAGCATTCTATATCAGATCCACCATAGATACACATGGGAAACATCTCTAAGTCACACCCAAATAAATCATAGAATTTACCATGAAATTCAACACCAACATATATGGTATTTTAAAACCTCTGATCCTCGTTAAATGGAATCCTATTTTTTGGGACAATTTAATTCATTTTTCACCCAGGTCACTCTACTCTAGAGATATTCCAAAAATGTACTCAACATCTCATGGATTAACATTCCCATTGAAATAAATCGGCATTATATATATTTCCAAACTGTATGGGTATAGTATATATGAATACACACAACCAAAAGGCTTCTTTATTCTGTAAAATATAATCAATATTATTCAGGGGATGCCTCTATATACATTAATGTACCAGTTGTTTCATAAATGATATTTAACCACAAATTTGTATTTCCCCATATTAAAATTAACATGGATTATGATGCACGTATTCAACATCATGTGGAAGAACAGAGGGTTATATGACCTAATATGCATCTGATCATGCCATAGTCTTGTCTAACTTATTCAATCCAATTACTACATGATGCTCAATCTTATAATAATGGTAAAGGATACAAAGACAACCCATCCAACAATGGTTCCTTTTAGAATATAAGAATCTTACTTGGAACAACAACACCCAATTAGTACCAAACATCATAAATCTCATAGAATTTATCAAGGAATATAATATTTAAGGATGATATCTACCTCACGTTATCCCCTTTTAAATTAATATTCATCAAAATTATCACTAGGTCATGCAAAACAGATTTCACTGGGACCTACTCTTATAAATCAATCTTACTCTAAAAATTAATATTCTGATAGAAAACAGTCACTTTTCTATTCGAAAATAACTCAAAAATATTTTCAAAATACCCTTATATGAGGGTTTAAACTAAGGGAACCACATAATCTTCTTTCGTTAGAATTTAATTTGATTCACATTCAATCATTAAACATTTGAATGATTTAATTCAGAATAGGAAGTACTAATTATAATTATAAATTCAGTCGTTACCTATTTTAATTAATGCCGTATAGTAAAAATATGAAAGTATTATTAAACATTCTTTTTAAACATGAAACATTCACTGAAATCTAATCATAATTAAGAAAATTATCATATAAATTTCTTCTAATAATTTTATTAATCCGTAAGGATTTTTAAAATTTGTCTTATTTAAATAAAATTTCATTTTCAATCAAATAGTCCTTGTTTCATTATTAAAGTTTCAAATCACCCATAGTGGGATACATCAAGAAGAAACATACTACGAAATGACATAATTTAGTATAATTTTTCATTTTATGATGTTTATAATACAGATCACCATGTAGGTTCCATAGAGTCACTATGCTTTATAAATTCATCCATCAACAGTTGAAATTTTTAAATATCAATTAAATGGTTTTATCTGATAATCTGAAATACCATAACTTACTTTCTATGGTTGAGTCACATAATATTTCATTATGAAATAATTTAATTTCAGATCAATTTAAAAAATATTAAATTCAAAATAATCAAAAGATATATATAATTCTCTTATATAATGGTTCGATTATATGGATTTCCATCACCCAATCTATAATGTTCACATACACTGTGTGGACTGTATACTAGATCCCTTTTAATCAAAACAAATTCCCATTAAAAGATTAAATTTAGTTGTATTTACATTTATAAAATGATCTCTAGAAATACATAAAAATCTCAAAAAATTATTTTTAAACACTTATTACCATTCCACAATTTATAAGGTGCACATACAACATACAACTCGAAACATGCTCCCATTGAATCACAACTAATATTTTCATCCCATCAAACAAATTAAAATATTTAAATAATAAATGATATTGATATCAATACTAATAGACATGAATAAACATATTAAAAGCAATATAATATTGATATATAAGAATGGAATGCAAAATAAGTAGACAATATGGCATATGGTTTGCTAATCTTGGCCTCAGATTAATCTGATTAGTAAATATTCCTAGCATGTTTTATAAAATATAATCCTAAATAAATACCTAATAGTTACAACACTATGAATATCACAAATATACATAACAGAGTAAATGAAATATAGGAACATAATCACAAAAGGAACATAATCACAATCAACAGCCATCCTAAAATTGTAACTACATGGCATAACATATGCTTGGAATGTGAATATCATTATGAAATTAATGATTAATGTAATGAAACTTCCTTACCATAATTGGACAAGATAAAAATACTATAAATTTTATAAATCAATATTCAATAGAAGGAATGGTAACCATAGAAGTGTAAATAATAATACATTATAATTGTGAACTTCATGAAAAATAAACCCATCACTCGCCACTTGGTCTCCTCTACATTGGTGGGTGGATCACTTTAAAACACTACCATTTACCTAGAACTAAAAAATAATATTCTCCAGTCTACCAAACCCTAATAGTAAAACAATGTAAAAAACTTGGATACCACTTTATTACATCACATCTTGACTTCATATATTACTAGTTGCTGGATTGGTCACCAGATGGCCTCAAGAGTACCTCCCCATATGCCAGAGCTAGATGACGTGCAGTGAGGGTCTAATGATTTTGTTGTTGGGAGACTATACCCTCAAGATCATATTAGAATATCTGTATCAGAAAATAAATAACATAAAATAATGGATGTATTAATTAATGAAATACATGGCAGTGGAAGAATATGATCAATTGAATATAAATGGTAAATTCCAATATAAAATAGTTAATGCATGTACATATACGATGTTACATGAACAAAAATATATTACACATAACGGGAAAAATAATATAGTGCATTGAATGAATAAATATAGGAAATAAAATCCCTGAGGGTGAACTCCCGGATCATCCTGACCAATAGCTATGTCCATTACTCCTAACACTATGGTACAATCAAGTATAAATTAGAATCTTTTTATGGTTTTATAAACATGAGATCCCCACAGATACACCAATGAAATGGTGGACTATGCACGGTGTGAGATAAATTAATTAGGACACCACCATTGGTGTCTACAACTAAATCAAGTTTGTAAATATACATTATTGTAGTGTTCATATATACAGTATAATAAAAACCCTTAATAAATAAATAATAGTCGACTAAGGATCCACAAGGACACCTGGTAGAGTCTACCTACTTCGGCATAGTTAAGAATGAGTGTCTGATCAGTAATGGGAAATATATATATATATATAGTAATGATATGTATATATTATATAGATATATACTACACCGACCTATATTTTCTATGTACTTGTGGATATAAGTATCCATACACCAAGAATACTCGGTGATGGTTGGATCTTGGCAGAACTCAAGCATCCATAACTAGTTTAAATGTTTCTATTTTATCATGTAATGGGTAAATGACATACATATCATAATAAATGTGAGACGTCATGATTTGCACAAGATATGTTTGATGAGACATTGAGTTGTAACCCAAAAAAAGGGAAGTGGTGTGTCTTTCCCACCAACCAAATAGTTCCAAAGGTGTGAGATGTAATGCTCAACAGATAATGTAACTGATAGTGAAACATCATTCTAAACAATTAACATAACCATAGAATCACATATAATATCATGTTTGTATTATTCTTAATAATTAGCCATTTAATTTTTATATTATTCATTAGCCCAATATAACTGAAGGCATATCATTTATTACAATTCACATATGTCATTGTTATTTATATATAGCATGTGGCATGGTCATATCAGCCAACTAAATTCCCTTAAATATAAACTATTAATTTTTTAAATTCTAATTCATTTATCTTATTATAGAAATTTATAATAATGGATTTAAAAAAACATATAAGGTTATAGGTCCTTGAAACAATTTTCCACATGGAAGACCATGCTTCATTATTAAATTAAATTAAGGAATCCACGTGAGTCCATGTACTAAGAATTCCATATATCTACAAATGAAAAGAAATCATATGAAAACACTGATTTTGTAAGGATATGTACGATTTAAATCACTAATCACCACTTCTTAGGTTTCAATACAATGCATCTCAGCTTATTTGTTTTATTATAAAACATGTAATTATTACAATAAAATACATTTAGCACAAATTAACAGAAAACTGATGATGAATAACTAAATTTACCAAAATGAATCACTTTAGAATGCTACCAAACATATAAATACAATTTCATTGTTTAACCTAGAATATAGATGTTACTACAATCAACTAGGTTATTACCTATAGGGGGAATTCCATTTAAAATCAATGGATATTACTTAAAAGTAATTCCATGATTTCAATGAATTATATATAATTATAAAACTACTTGTCATGCAAAATTTGGTGGGAATAATAGGGTTCAAAATCCTTTAATCACATTTTATGTCTCAACATGTGTAATAGAACATAGATATAACAATTTATAAATAATGTTATCATTTTGTGGTGATGTGAAAAAAAGGATGGAGTGTTGATTAATGAACATAGTTATAAATCAACTAAATTTTGGGTAAAGAGTTATATATAGGAATACAAAAGGCATGGAATATTTACTCAACCAATATTGAGGCTTGATTTGGTCTGGTTAATGAGAAAATGTAGAAATGTATATCCTCCATAAAAATCGGTAGAATGATCTCACACAAGAATTGGAAAATATATATGAATAAACCTGAGATATGAAGAAATGTAATTTCGTATCATACTTTTATGGATCCAAAGTGACTGATGACATTTGATTTGGAGTTGGGATGTGTTAATGACATCAAATCATATCCATGAGAGTGGGATAACACTCAAAGGTTGATTCGAGGGGTGATCAACCTCTCTAATAATGAAAATGAAATATGGGTTTAGATAATAGGTCAATTTAGGAAATTTTAGTAATCATTCCCCTCAAGATAGTCACACATGTTTTGGATTCCTTGTTTCCAAACCCATGATCTAAATGTGCTTCCTCTATTAATTTGTATGGGAACACGCACAAAATATGTGTGTGGAATGGGAAACCAAGTGAAATACATGTACTTTTTCATGGATCTAAAATCGGTATAAAACTACACAATAATGCATCCACACTCCAAAAATGAGACCAAACCATGAAATACCTCCAACTCTACTAGTTTATCCATACAGTTTTTATAGGAGGGTTCCATGGATTCAGAAAAACTATGATCCCTTGTAAACCATCTCTATTTTGGAGTTTCTTATTGTAATATTATTTCAACTCTCAATAAAAACCTAAATAACTCCTCGAGACACTAAATATTAATAAAAATAAATCTTTTAACAATTTTAATTCTTGTAATGTCATTATGAATCTCATTTAAATGAAATGTCTATCAAGAAAATGAAAACAATTTCAATTACCTTGGAATTATAACTTGTCTCCAAACACATTTCATTACATATAGAATGATTATAAATATTCATATAGATTTTTCTATTGGTTTTGTTCAATATAAATGGCTCATGAAGTGTGAATAAGTTATGTGTAGTGGTGCACTTTTATTAGTAATGTGACTGGAACACTAATAATTTTTCAATGTATTAAAATAATTTTGTATAAATTTAATTAAAAAATGGTATGACAATGAATCATATTCAAATGTGATAAGTTTATGATTGAAATTATATCATACAATTAAATTTTGGAACACTTTTTGGTCATTTTAACTTTTATTCATTATAGATTAACACCCAATAATCCCTTTTAACCATTATCAATGGTAACCAATCTATACCAAGTTTACTACTCATAATGTCCATAAATGAAATTGAACTAATTAACAAATATTAAAATTATAATTCGAAATATGTAAACTATTTTATTAAATTATATTTTCATATATAGTTGAAATTAAGTTACAATAATATATAAAAGGTTAATAATAAATTTTATTTCGGGAAAAGCATTTTTCATGCATAAGATGATATTAAATTTACAATGAATCATTAGTATTATAGAAAATTAAAATACTTATACCTGGAAATAAAGTATATATATTTCATTTAAATAATTCATCATTACATATTACATTTATTATCTATAATGAAAAATTATTATGCACTTATAAATATGTTTTTTATTTTATTCCCAATATATTTTGGTATTTATATATATATAATTCATTATAAATATATTTTAATAATCGATATAATAAAAAAAATTATTACAAATCACAGTATCATCTGAATTGTATATTTTTAATTATTCAATAAATCTAAATTCTAGGAGAAATTCTCAAAATTTATTATACTATTATTTTGACATAGTACGATACAAATCAATATTCATCCAATCAAAATTTTATTTTTATTTGATTATAATTTATAATATTAATTTAAATAATTTTTAATTAAGGTAGAATATTCACTTACTCAAATTTATGTACGGTGTAAAAAATATACTAAACATATCAAATATCATTCTCACCAATTGGAATGGTATCTCACTATAACAAAAAAAATTTTCTTCTATAATAAATATTCAATATATCACCAAAACATTTCATCACATGACATATTTTGTGATATATCATATAGATATCACTTCTTCATAACCTAGTGAATGGAGACCTGGGAAATGGTGAACTCAGATTCTTAGTAATAAAATACCTAAAATGGAATCTATCAAGAATATAAATCTGCAAGTAGTAGGGAAGAGTAAATAAGAAATAAATATTAAATTTAATCAATAATGTAAGAATTAATTTTTCATGGAAAACTATTTATGAAAATCTTATGAAAAATAATAACTATTTTCTCAATAATGGAATTTATAATATCACACTTTTAAATATTTCCAACACTACCTCCTCCTATTATCATTCAATAATTGGGTGGGAAATACAAAAATAATACATATGGAATTATAACCGGATTATATCTTGCATTTAACTAATTCATTGAGGGAATATATAATTATAAGACACAACTATCACATAAAAATTTCATTATTATTCCTCATATATTTTATGAATAATAAAATTGAAAATAAATATAACATAACAATCAATAAATAATTTTAATCAATTAATATGGAATGCAAATATTTCTTCAAACATGGTAAATATACAATTATAATGAATAATAATGTGTATATAACAAATATGTTTATGAATTTTGAATATTTTATTAGTTAATGAATATGTTAACATTTTTTATAAATACCCCAAATATGATATATCGAAACTACAATTTTCACACAATATATATTAACTAGTATACTTTTAATTGAAAACAACCATTAAAACAATTATCATGGACATAAGAGAAGAATTTAATTTCCAAAGTCATATGGATCGTGACAATGAACAGAAACACAAGGTTGTGAGAATATCCATCATGAGAGAAATTAGGTATAAATAATAAATCATTAAATGATTTGAGAATACCATAGATTAATAAAACTGATGTTTTGATGTATAAACATGTAATATGAGAGTTTAATTGTAAAAAATTGTGAAACATTAAGATTAGTTTTCTAAAAGAATTTATAATATTTCCATTAATATGAATATAGACACCATTTCTAAAAGTATTTTCTAATAGTGAAAAATTGATATTTAAGAAGATATATTTAAACTAATTTATAAAAATGGAATCATAGAAATAAACTATTCTTATTTATGAAACTGTATAGTGGATGATAAAAATATAAATAAATATAATAAAACCCCACTCTCAATTCCTATAAGAATATAATATAAAACAAATTTTTTTAATATCTAAAAAAATGAATAGTTGAATAAAAAGACTAAAATTTTTATTAAAATCCAATAGAATATTGTAATGAAATCTTGATAATGAATAATGTCTACGATAGTTTTAAATTTCACTCAAGCGGTAATCTTTAAAAATAAATCTTTCCACATTTTTGTTATGATATTCAAAAAATAATTGTAAAGAAAATGATGAATATATTTTTTGAAACATATAAATATGGTTTAAAATTAATATAAAATGACCATAAGAAATCATTTACATATATAAAATAACATTCTTAATATATATATTGAATATGGTTATGGAGGATAATATCAATAGACAAAAATAAGAAATATGGTCAGTCGCTCATATAAACAATCTATTTGTGGAATTTGGTTCCAAATAGATGATAAGTTCAAAAAATACATTAAAACCCTACAAAAAAATTGGTTTTAATTTTTTTAAGATATTAAAATTATAAAAACCCTTCAACATAAAATGAAACATAAACAATCATTATTGAAAATGAAATTCTACATTAAAACCATATTAATATTTTAACACATTATTCAACAAAATATTGAAATACACAACATGAAATTAGACATCAATTACAACGAATAAAAATTTATTCATGATATAATATTTTAATGTGAAATAAAATTACACCATGTATTTGAAATAGGATTATAATTCAAAATATGTCTCAAAAATTGTAATTCGATATGAGAAAAATGTATCATGGATTATAGCTTAGTAAATGTGTTTGAACCATGTTAATAATATATATATATTATTAATCTATATCAAATCCATATTTATTTATATATTTTAGGATAAAATTTATTGAAAACTTATTTTACCCAATATACACATAATTATTAGTTAAAATAAGTTATATATGTAGTAACTGTTCTATTTCTCTTCTATATTTTGATTCAATGGTTCCCATCCTAGAACCTATTTATTAGATTAATCGGCAATGTTGTATAAAAATATTTATATTTCATATTTATAAAATAAAGACCATTTTTAAACCATCCATGTATTATGCTGATGATAATTTCAAAACATCATTCATGGAGGCTGTAGTCCACACATATACATGAGCGGCATTTTTTTTAGAATAATGGATGAGAAGAAAATATCATAGAAAATGGTTTAAGCTTCCATAACCGTATAAAAAATAACATATTTATTCATTAAATACATTATTATGGCCATCAATATGAGGAAATTATGAAAAATAAAATACATTAATTAATGGAGATAGAAGGTAGTATGTACACATCGGTAATGATTTCATTTTCCATTAGAATGTAATCAGGTAGAAAATAGCCATTCAACTAATTAAATAACACATATGTATTTTAATGATAATTATTTCATTATATTAGGATGAATAAAACTTATATGTAGATGAATAAATATTTTTGAACTAATATTGTTAAATCATATAACTATTTCTTAGATATCATCCTCTATATTACATCTTAAGTATTATTAGATTGGTATTTTTGTGGTAAAATGAAAAATAGAACATTCTTAATGTTTATTGAATGGAATTTTTACATATCATCAGAATGATATTAGGTTATTTGTTGAGTATATAATTATGGAGGAGATTTATCCATTTATAAGTTAGGGGAATGTAATCGTTATAGAAATTAAGAATATTAAAATATAATATATGAATCCATTATGGAATGTTTCTATATTTTAGTATAATATTGAAAATATGACAATTTATGGTATAATGTCAATGAAATATATAAAATTTAGGAAATCAATAGATATTATTGAAACTATATCTCATAGTTTAACCCCACTATTATAATTCATGCTTTTAACCATTAGTGTATAGATAAATGATTTCCATGTTAACTATTCATTTGGAATATAAATTAAGTTAAAATCATTACCAAATTTCAAAATTTGTTTTCTAAATATATTAATTTTTTCATTGGATAAAAAAATTATAAGTGGTAAAACAAATTTTTTATATTATTTAGTAAAATTCAATGAAAATCATTATTATAAAATTTAAATTTCAAAAAAAAATATTTCATAATAACACTTGTATAATTTTCTTTACCATCAAATTAAATGGATTATTTTTAATCAATTTCATTGTATTTATGATTAAAAACAAAAATAACTAAATTTTTACGTGAGAGTAATTGATTAATCTAGAAGAACCCAAATTGTATTTCATTTTAACAACAACATTACTTTGATTTCCAACATATCATACATATATTTTAAATTGAAAATGAAATTTTAAGAAACATTTTATTAATTAAAATAAATATATATATATTATAATTAAAAAAAGGATTCATAAACCATTAATTTATTATTCTATCATAATATCATAAAATTTATAATATTCATAAAATATATATCTTCCACAATTCACCGTTTAAAACCCTGAATATTCTAAATGAGAAACTTTTCATTCGATAGTGTGTGTGAGACGAAACACTAAACATATAATGTAATATAACCACTCAATAAATTATGAATTATTTAATATTTTTAATTGACATAATATATCATTTTTTATTCATTTGACACATCACTGAGTTATCTTAAATCACACTAAACAATGTATCTCTTCAATGACTATCATTAAATACCTAACCAAGGTTTACCGGAAAAAAAAATACATTATTAAGTTATTATTATTTAATAATATAAGTCTTACCCTAGCCATAATATTTTCATCTATGAATATTATTAACATAAAATTTTAATATATATTATATATCCAATAAATTTTTTGGTCATTTATCCAATACATATTATAGTAATATGATAAGTGGAAACCCAATATTACCCATAAAAACCAATATTATTTTAATGGAAATATTACCTCAAATTTATTGAAAACATATTATAAATCTGAATTTTTGAACTCTTATATATTTTATATTCCAAAAAAACTTCATTTTGTATGTCTAAATGTAACAATTTGTTTAGGGTGAATATTTTGCCTTTTTTTGATATATATCATTTTTATTGTGAATAGTGTAAAATAATGAATTTTACATCAAAATTACCTTTTCATCAATTTTATTAATAATGATAAATATAATTTTCGGTTAGTTTTAAAATTAAAAAAAATATCAATTATACAACGATTATACAAATTTAGGTAGTTGGAATCAATTTCCCTTTGAAATTTGATACAAAAAAATTGCAAACGTTTGAACATTTTTAATTTGAAAAGTTGAATTGTCATCTCGTATGGTGAATTTAATTTAAATTAATTTGATCCACTTATATGATATAAATTTATAAAACTGTATTAAATAATTATAATAATTATAATTTATAATTTCCAATATGTTTAAATTAGTTTTTCACAAGAAATATTAGTTAATGTAATTAAAATTATTTACTATGATAATGGTAAAATTATGTTTGATAGGAGAATAAAAATTCAACATAAGGGCCAAATGGACCTTAAAAATTCTCCAATAAAACATTATGGTTCATATTGAGACCCTATACTCCCTTTTATATAATTTAATTCATTATTAGAGACACTATTAAAAGTAAAAACATGGGAGAAATTCACTTTTCAAAAATTTAAAACAGTACCCCTCATCCTCCACTATAAAAAGAAACTCACCCCTCTAAATAAGTCACACCTATAAATCCATTTACCTCACCAAAAATATGATAAAATTGCATCCAAAAATTCCTAATATATTACTATAATCCAATCCTTAGGCTGATATCCAAACCAATATTTTGGTATAAACCTATTGGAGTTAATAATAACTAGGTTACATTATACAATGATAACATTCATTTTATTTATATCTCCACCACTAAATTTTTATTTGTCCATTATTATATAGTAAAATAATTATCCTAAGTATAATTATTTTTTATACTATAATTTTTTCTGACACATTGAGACACATCCATCTAATTCATAACAAACATACCATTTATGTGTTTGACAGACTACAACCTCACAGAACAATGATTGTTCATGTTTTTCCTCACCACCACTAATGGAGGGGAATTATGATGTAAATGATATTTATATATGATATATATTATATTTAATTTTTTTGATTCTTAATAATTTTTTATATAACACATAACTTTATTCATTAAATTTTACAGGAATACAATAACATTGTTTTTTAATGTGTGGAATACCACCCCCTCAAAGGGATGCGACTCATTCACACAATTCATGGAAAATTTAAAGGATGGTCTTAAAAAACCTATGTTAAGTATATTACATGAATATAACACTATAATAATAATACAAATTTAAATATATAACATTGTCTTATTTTCCTTTTAAAATGATAAGGAAATTAAAGTATTGTTTATGAGTACATTTGACCTACCGTCTCCATTAACCATGTTTTTCATTTCCTATATCCAAATAGAATGGATTGTTTTAAGTGCCTATTTATTGAATATATATGTTAAATAAATAATGTTGTAGAATTTTTAGAAGATTTAATCAAGATTTAATTAATTGGAACAACAACTATCATGTAAAAACATACTCAATGAATTACACCATTATCACCCAAAATAGTTTTTTTAATGAAATATTACAAAAAACCGGTAATAAGATATTATATGAAGATCATATATGACATAATAAATATTAATATATTCCTATAATAATTAATAAAATTCGTTAAACCTCTATATGGTAAGTTATAGGACGTTCACCAGAAAATGAAACACCGGGTAATGGATTTTCATCTAAATTTTTACATCTGTGAGATAAATGTCATATTCACAACTAATTTTTTTCGGTATGTCTACTTCCAATTTTAATATATTATATAATTAATTTTTTTCAATACCCTATATTTTCTAGTTTGATTTAGGATTGTTTCTACTAAGGATATTTCAATTAAAATGTATCTAGTTGTATATAATTTCATAACCCAGATCCTTTTCATTGGGATATATTACATCCTAATTGTTGTTAATATTATAAGATAGAGTGTGTAATAATGTTTTACAATATATTGTTTTATTTCTAATTTACCTGATGTGGAGTAATATTTTACACAATCAATCTATTCGTTGATTAATCCTCACATTATTATTATGTTATTTTCAATGATATACTTCACATTCTCATTTTGATAAATATTGATTACAAATGAATTTAAATTAGATAATTTATAGAGTTATTTCATAAATAATATATTAATTTCAATATAAATTGTTAATTGATGGAATTTATCATATAATAGTACCATTTTCCAATCTTTGGTACTAAAAATGTACCGAAAAATGCTTTTAGGAAAGCCTAACATCATTTCAATATTTTGTTGGAGATCCTGTATTCTTTGACAAACAATATTCCCTAATATAGTTTTCAAATTTATTTTACCATTTCAAAATATATTTAATAAATAATTATTTAGCCTTTATTCTATTACAATTTTTTTAAAGGAATCTTCTTATCACATTCAATAAAACAATTTTTTGACACTTATAACTTGTAAAAGGAATATTCTTTTTACCGTTTATGGAATTTATGGATATATAAACCATTAATTTTTTAATATTATTTTTTCACGTATAAATGTTATACTTTTAAAGTAAAAATTTAATATCAATTTTTAATAAATTATTTAAAAAATCCACAATGAAAAATATATATTCCACATGAATGTTTGAAAAAACATATTTTATATTATATTCATTATTTGAATATAAAATCTCTTTATTCTTACTACACATGGGTTAACTTTTTATACAATTCTTATTATATCACTGAATAGTTTATGGTTTATTTGGATAAGTATAATATTGGAATTCACATCCTTGATTCAGATGTCTAGTCCCCTTAAAACATTCAATTCCTGGTGATAATTAAACAGCAAATTTTAAAAAATTATACTTATCATTAATCATGGATATGATTATTTCCTAAACTATAAACAATATTTAGATACAGTGTCTACATTGAATTTTATTTGATATATTTGAAAATCATTTATAAATGTGAATATTTCACTCAATATGGATATTTGATAGGCCACATTGTTCATAAATTAAATTCATTATTAAATATTTTTGGAATAATTTTGAGTTCTTTGACATGTGTGGAGCCGTTTTATTGATATCCCCTTGACATATTAGTAGTATCCTATGATGAATTATTTGGCTTGCCTATGATAATGGGTTTTCACCTGCCATGTTAGAAATTATCTTATACAAGGTATTAATGGTAAAAGTACTATATTCTAATGATATATGGATTCCAATAATTTATAATTTACTTTATTTAGATTTAGTTACAATTTTCCGTGATATTTTTTCCTAGAATTATTTCTGGATGATTTTTATTCCTAGATCATTTATCAAATTTCATGTCTTGTAGATATTTTCCATTCCATATAGATTATTCCTTATCTATTTATTTGAATTGAATATTTTTTCAGTTATTTCATTTCCATATTATTTATCCATTATGTGTATTGATTATATTAAATATCTGTTCATTTATAACATTTCCATATTTATTATTCTTATTGATTCATTAGTGATTTCAATATACCTAGAACATGGTGAGTATTTGAGGTAACCCTATTTTTATTTCCTTTTACCAAGAATATAAGAAGTGTGATAAGAAAAGAATATAATGATTTTTTTTACGTAATAATGTTAATTTTGTTTAAAGGAAAAAAATTTATGTGGTACTCTGTATATTCATTTAAAAGACTGATGAATTTATTTAGTTTACCAAGAGTAAAAATTGATTATTCTATTGGGACGTGATATAAATATTTATAATTCTAATGTAATGGTACTTTGACATTGACTCTAGGCATTTTGTAGATGGGGTGCTATAGTTGGTATCTAAGAATGTTCAGTAGAAAACATTGAAACTATATTTAGAGAATGTAGATTTGGGGAAATTACCCTAGGATAGCAATTTAAGATAAGTATACAAGAAAATAATTTTTTTTGGTAAGATGGAGATTACATGGTCTTTACAATAAATAAAAATCTATTTGGATACTAAAAGTGGATGTGGTTTGGGCATAGAGGTACCTTTGGGTAAGATCTCAGGAAAGGTGTGTCGGTCCAGAGTCGATCGTAACCTAGTACATCATAACAGAACATACTATGCACCATGTTTGAAAATTATATAGATATTATTAGGATAATTAATGTTCACTTTACATTCCATTATTAATTATTTCAATATATTATTCAAATGAATAGCCTTGGTTAAACATGAGGGTTCATAGATAAATAAATAATGTGTCTCGATTTAGGCACAATAAAATTGATTATATGGGTTTTCTAATATGATAATTGATTCACACACTATGTTTTTTTTGTTTTACGAAATTCCATCTTCTAAAGAATATCCTTTTGAACAAGGAATTAAATATGTGGATATAAATTGATGATGTTTTTAGGTATTATGGTAGTATTGAAAACTATATTTAAAAGTATGTTTATTGATTAAATTTCAATGAATTCATTTATATTCATGTTTGAAATTATAGAAATATATTTTATGAAATGGAAAACAAATATGTCGAGTGACAACCCATATTGTTTGGGAAGGCCACATGTCTTTAACACATGACTATTAAATGATGAGGGTTCATTTCCAACCATTGACCTATGAAATTATCTAGTTACTAGGTAATTTCTTTTAGTCAAATAATTTGATGAATAAATATTAATAATGATCCTATTGTGTTAATTTTTAGTATTATATATTAATATATTAACATTATATGGATTCATCAGTATTTAGACACAAATGGAAATACTTTTCACACTATTATGAGCCTTACAGACCATTAAGCATGTTTTTTATCCTTTGTGCATAATGGTTACCTTTTGGATACCCATATCATGATGTAATGGGTAAATTAGAATTGGATCAGATAGAAAAAAAGGATGAAAATTTTGTTTTTGTAAATCCAACCAATGAAGTCTTTTTTTATAAACTAAAATGAGTTTCCTGTAAATGTTGTAACATTATTCAACGTTCATTTTCATTTCCTTATCCACCATCTCAAATAATATTATTATATTATTATATATAAAATTCAATAGAATAATTATATAGACATTATTAATTATATTTTTTTACATACACTTACACATATATCCATCTAATGGGTCACGAACATACCATTCAGGTGAACGGCGGAGTATGGCCTAACAAAGTGATTATCGTTTTTTCTTTACCCCCTAAATAGAAGGGAATTATAATGGAAATAGTGTATATATATGAAATGTATTAAATTTATAATATCATTAGGCATAAGTAATTTCTATATATCAGATATCAATTTGTTTTTCATTTTTTGGTAATAGGATACCATCATTTGTAAATGTGTGGACAATCACTACCTCAAAGCGATATGACCCATTCACACTCTACATAAAACATATAAAGGATGGTTTTAGTAAAACATTGTGAAATATATGACATTAATTTGATAAATTAATTATAATATAAATATAAATACATATCATTGACTTTTCATTTTTTAACAAATGAAATGGAAATGGAAGTAGCGTTGATGTATACGTTTGACCTACCATCTCCAAGAAAAGTGAATTTCATTCCTTGTCTCAAAAAATAATGGATTATTATAAATAAATATATATATAAAATATATGATAATTATATCATGTTTTCTAATATTTATAATATTAAATCATGCAATAAGTAATAGGAACAAAAAGTTACAATACAAAATATTCTCTAAAAAACAAGAAAATTAACACCTAAAGGAGTGATATTTATAAAAGTTGAAAATAACAGATAATGTGATATTATATAACATCATATATGATATATTAATTATTAATGTTTTTTTGTACTATTTAATAAAATTAATAAAACCACTATACAAGAGTTTTAAGTAAGTTCACCAAAAAATAAAATCAAACAGAAGGTATTTTCTTATAACTTTTTACATCTATGTGAAAATTGTCATATTCACCACTAACTTATTTATATGGAGTATCTAATTCCTATTTTGACATATTATATCAGGAATTATTTTATATTATATTTTTATTTCAAATTTAATTAATTCTCTTTTGGAGTGTTGATTTAGAAGTTACCTAGTGGTAAAGAATTTCATAACCCAATTCCATTTCATTTTTTTATGTTAATTCCTCATTATTGTCAATATTATGATAATATGTATGTAATAAGTTTTTTCTATAAATTTTTTATTTCAAATTTATTTATGTGTCATTAAATTTAAATAACCTATATATTCTTTGATGGATTCTCAGGTCTATGTTATGGACTTTTCAATGGTTTACTTTATAATAATTTTTTTTGTTAAATATTATTGACACATTAAAGTATATTTGAGGAAATTATTGGATAATATCTTACTAAATATTTTCATTTATAATTTTTCAAGTTAATAATGACCTTTTTCATTTAATAGTAACATTTTCACATCATTGATTTTAAAAATGATTAACAATTTTTAAGAATACCCGAAATTATTTCACTCTTTAGTTGGAGAACATATTTTTATACAAAACCCTATTTTCTAAAATGGTTATACAAATTTATTGTGCCCTTTAAAAAATTATTTTACAATAACATTTTTACCATTTTTACAAATATTATCAATATAATTTTCGTTGACTCATTAAAAAAACCAGTTTTCATTTCTTTTTACCTTGCGAATTGGATTGTTATTTTTTAAATGAATGAAATTTGTTGATTTACCCATCATCATTTCATATAAGATTATTTTTCAAGTTTAGATTGTTTAATTATAAAGAAATATTTTATCAAATATTTTTTCAATGAAAGGTTTTTTCAAAATTCTTGTCAAAATGAAAAACACATTTTCCTCTAGAATTTGTCACAATATTTTTTTAGTATTATCATTCATCAATGAAAAAATCAATATTATTAATTCACATGGGATATTTAATATTAAAACCATAATTATTATTCATATATAAGGTTTATTATTGATTTGGAAAATTATAATTTGTAAATTAACTTCTTAGATTAATTTTTATAGTCCCCTTGAAATATTCAATTCCAAATGATCATTGAACATTAAATTTATTATAAATATCAATTTCATTAATCAGGGATATAATTATTTCCTAAATTTATAACTATTTATACATACAATTTTTACATTGAATGTTATATTATATCATAGTAAATATTGATAAATCCGCATCTTCTTCCTGAGGAAAATATTTGATAATGCGTATTGTTCATGGCTTAAATCAGTTATTTTATTATGGGAAATGATATGGATAGGTATGGACATGATGGGGCTTGGATATAGATTGACCCCCGATAAATCAATTATATATGGGATTAATTAGATTTCTCTCATAAGATAATGAGGTTTTCACCCTATATATTATAAATCCTCATGTGAATAGTGTTGGCGGTAAATGTACAGTGTACCTAGGAAAGATGGCATATAATAATTTTTTATTGTCTCCATTTTGATTCAGTTTTTAGTTCATATTAGATTTTTCTTTGTCATTATCTATGTATTCAATTCATGCATAGTTCATTGATTGAATGACATGCATTTATGTTATTTTCGTTAACATAATTCTAATTAGATATATATATATTCTAATCAAATGTGTTTTTAGTTATTAAATATCTATATTCTATATCTATTCTATTTATTGATTATATGGATTATTTGTTCAGGAATTACATTGACATATTGAATATTCTCATTGATTAATTATTACATCCATTATTCTTATCACTTTCTTGGATTTTGAGATCACCCATATTTTGTTTCCATTCTCTATGAATCTATGATGTGTACTGAGAAAGATATTCGAGGATATACTATATGGAAGAAATTTATTATTCAATAAAGAATAAGAAATATGGTGTAATTTGTGTATTAATTTACATGACATGTGTATCAATATATTTTAATAACTATACATAAATGTTCAACCCTTTGAGAGATAGCTTACTTGAATATTATTACAAGGTAATGATAGCACATCTCATGCTTAGGGATTTCTAGGGTCAGGTAGCTATGAACCCAAAAAATAATATATTCTATAAAATTGTTAAATATTCAACAACGGTAATGTTTGATATTTTGAATAAAACATTGAAGTTAGTTACATGAAATTGAATTAACAAAATATATGTTTTTTTCTAAATTAAAATGAACAATATAAAAAAAAATAATATAATAAAAAAAATTACTTTTAATAATTTAATTTGCCATAATAAAATTAAATATAAATTTATAATTACCTAGGTGTTAATTTTCTATTTTATTAATTACATTCATTTAATATTTATATATTTTATATTTTAACAAATACATTAAAATTCATTGAAAATTACCTTCTTAACATTGAATTATTTTTTTCATATCATAATAATTATTTATTTTAAAAAAATTAAATTCAATATTTAAAAACCAAATAATTTTATTTAAATACCAACATTTATTATTTTTATTCTTTTTAGTAATAGATTATTGTGAATTTTTTCGACTCATTTTAGTACACTTTCTTATGAAATGTTGTTTATCGAACAAAATACTATTTAACAATGATTTTATATTGAAATACTTGTGTGTAACACGTTGTCCTTTCTCTATAATATTCCCTTGACCCAAATTAGTAGTGTTAATTTCATAGGAATTCATGTTATACTTTAGATGAGGATGTTGATGGCATCACATTTCATCATTAACATAGGCTTTAGGCTAGTTATTATTATAATTCCCATACTCAATACCATTGAATTATTTGAGAATGTGTGGTACATTTGGTTTGGATTTGTCTTCACCCATATCTCCTTGGTATTCATGTTCTTGGTGACCATATTTTATACACTTTAAGAATATATGTATCCCATTGTGAACATTTACACAATGATTCATCATATATTCTTGGAATTAAGGGGTATTATATTTCATTACACAATGTGTTTTTTATTTAAATTACCAAAAATCTATTTTTCTATTCTTATAAAAAAACGGTTATATTAATGTATTTATATAATCAATGTTTATTCCATAATATAATATCAAATTATTTCTTCATTTATATGAAAAACTCTTATAGGTATTTCCATTTGAAGTCATGATCATATTCCACTAGATAATCTATGAATTTTTTCCATGGAAATTTTATTAAACGAGATGTGTACCTGATAAGTTTCATGATCTTTTTCCCATATATATCAACCTTAAATGTTATGAAATAAATTACATTTTGATTGTGTAAATAATTTATTATAATAGAGAACACATTTCAAACATTTGGTATTTGGGATCAAGACTTGTTGTTGGATTTAAAGGACCATTAATCATCTTTACTATTCATAATATAATTTTTTAATGTTACCATTACTATAAAAATATATTATTTATTGTAAAAATATATAATTGACACATATTGATGAGATGATGGACTCAGCCAGTAGTACCACACACTATGAAGCCCATTATTCAATGCATCTAGGGGAGATGTAGACACAGGGATTGTTACATGACATAACCCTACCAAGATTATATAACTATATAATTATAAATCTCATTTATAGGATAAGTTCAAGAATAATTATATCATGACTAAAACCATGTTTATAAAATCATCCCTAAAACGCTCAACCATCAAACACCCTACCATTAGGGAACACACTATTGTAATAAGGGGATATGATTCTAACACCTAGTAAAATAAATTCAAAATATATCATTGTAATGAAATAATTAGTATATTTATCCCTTTTAATAAACTTTCTCAATGATTATATAATCGTTTTGATAGAAATTATATTTTCACAGAAATATAAAAAAATTATATTTTTAGGCAATATATGGTCTCGATTAAGACATTATTATGATACACTCTGTAATTTTTTTAAAAAAAATATATATTTAAGAAAATAAACATAATATTTAATATTTATTTAAATAAAAATTATAATATAAATTAATTAATTCCAATGTAATTTTTATAAGGGTAAAAAGTAGTAAATTTCTTAAAAAATATAATTTTCAGTATATATGGTTTTTTATTCACAAGTGGAAATTGTTATATTTAAAAAATTATTTTTATAAAACAATTAATAGATTTTTAATTATCAGGTTAAAATAATATAATTAGGAATTTCATATAATTTCATGTCCAAATACGTCATTTTCATTTTTCAATAAATCCACTTTATGATTTACCGGTAATTATACATTCAGAAAAAAAATAGCAGACCCTGATTTCACAATACATGTTTGATATTCAAAATTAAAAATAAATTATAAATAAAACCAAAAAGATTAAATATAGCAAAAGAAATTCAATATTCAAAATACCAACAATACACATAGAACCTAGCACCATCATCATATGTCGATGAATGCCTCGAGTCACCTGCATAGTGCTTGTCAAACTCCATTCTAAAGAATTATCCACTAAAACATCACATATAATTCCATTGTGATTCACCTACATCATCATTTTAATATTCCACCAATCATATTATCACTATACAATCATCACAACAATCACAAAGGATAATATACTACTGGATCATGTCACTACTGGAGTCAATCGACATGACTGTAGGACACAAAAATTAAACCCCACAAACTATTAGATCCATAAGATGAAGCTTCTATAGAAAAACACCTACCACTCACAGAAAAAATTCCAAAACCATTTCAAATATCTTTACTCCGGACCAATCTAAAATGGGTAGTGGATCCAAAATCTAGAAGAAAGTGGGTGTTGTTGAACCTCTATATTGACCCTTGAAGAAACAAGCACCATCAGCCTGTAGAAATCATCAATGATGATCTAGACCATTATACAAATCTAGTGGAAATCTATTATAAAATAGATTATCGAATCAAACATAATCATAGCCTGTATGAAATATTATAAAAATCAGTTCCCTATTCTATCTTATATAACAAGAAGCTGAATAGGTAGTCATCTCCTTCCGAGTCGATCCACCAACACTTATTTGCACCAAGAAATAAAATCCCAAAACCACAACGAACTCCCTCATATCGAGATGTATGAGATCACTCATATGGTAAAGGGTATCATGAACATATGATGTCAAAGGTTCAGGGGGATTCCTCCAAACCTCACAAAAGAACAATCTGAAACCACATGAGCACCTTCATCCCAAATTGAGATAGTGTTTAATATAAAGGATCATATGATATGTGTGGAGGAGTGAGAGACAGATAGACACAAAAATATATTGAATAGACCACCCAAATGTATCAAGTTAAACTATATTTTAGTGTAAGATGAATGATAAGAAGGGGACAACATGGTTTCTAGGGAGAATTGAATAACCCGATAAAGGAGAAATAACCAAAGATAGGAAGGAGTTAATTTTTAATTAGGGGAATGAGAAGATGGTCAAACCAATACAAATCCTATAGTAAGATCCCTTGAAGAAGTAGGATCTGGCACATGTGAGCTTTCCATATAAAAATGAGTCCATCATTTATTAAATTTAATTTGATTGATTAATTTTTAGGTAATAATTAAATGCAATATAAATATTTTATCTATATTATGACACCATAATGGCCAAAATGAAATATAAAAAATTTCTAAAAATAAATTCCTAACCAAATAAATATTTATCCTTCCAAAAAATGAATTTTTTATGTTATTTTAGAAATTTAATAATCCCATAATAATCCCTCAAAAAACTATAAAAGATATTACAGTTTTAATGTCAATTCTTTATGAAAGTAAATAACATCCATAACACCAAGTGTATTATTTTAATAATTTTGGTAATTGTACATATAAATAGATTAATACATTCATATATTGTAGAAAACATGGTTTAAAACCAAGGTATTTTTTTCGTTAATTCTTTTTTTTCATTCAAAGTCCAAATACCTAGGTTTAGGAAATAAAAAATAATTCCACTATATTTTTTTTAAATACCCATCCACAATCCCACTCTTCTTAACATAAATACAATAGATCCATATGTTACTCTCCCTCTACTTCTATAACTGCCTCCCAAGATCTTTATATACTCCACTCAGGTATCTGTAATCCCCCTCTATAGGAATGTCAGTCTCTTTCTTCTTTTCATTTGAAGTACATTCTTTGTACTATGATTTTTTTCAATTATACATATTTTATTGAGATTTTTAACCTCCATTAATTACCCTTATGATTTCAATTTATTGATATAAAAACTATAACCCTCATTAATACCATTTTTAAACCATTTTATAATTCTTTTATTATTCCAAAACTATCATATGATTTTCCATGTTCAGTATTTTTATAGTGAATACGCACCCCCATTTTAAATCAAGGGTATTCACTGAGTTTAAAATATTGTAAATTTACTAGTAAAATTACTATATATAGTCCATAAACCTTATTAGTGGGGTTAAAATAACAAATGGTTTATTTATTTAATAGTATCTATGTGCTGGAAAAATGCATCTGCATGAAATTAGTGCAATTGATGGTCCTGGATTTATATATCCCTCCAAATCATTGGGTGGGGGTTTTTGTCTCATGACATTTCATTTTTGGAGAATTAGTGTTTATCATGAGAATAAATTTTATGAGGTATTGGTATTTATCATTGGATTATGAATAAGATGTCATGTTTCTTGTTGTTTACACATTATTATATTTTAATAATGTTGTCAACATATATCTGGAAACAAGGTACTAGTTTTTATATAGCACTTCTTTTATACAACCATGATATTCCACTGGACTATAATTTATTAACATAATCATATTATGCTATAATTATTACCATAAAAGGGTTTATTATTCACCGTTTTATTATGTATTTCCTCAGTTTATATTTTTTGGTTTTAGAAGATCAATGTAATATAAGTACATGTTTATGGATTCAAAAATAATGCTACATCATGCAGGTTTTATTTTTTGGTGTTTTGATTTTATTACCCAAATACACAAGGCCATTCAATATTTTAGGATTCAATTATGTGTGTATATATGTAATAGTCAGTGAATATGGGTGTTATAAATATATAGTATTTAATAGTGGGAATCCGATCAACGTCTAGTTTTTTTGGGATTACGATTACCAACCCATAGAAATGCCTTTATGATAAGACGAAATAATTTAAAAATCTAAATAATGGTAACATATAGAATAATATGTTTCCCTGAAACAAATTATCATCCTTGATAGTATAACTTGATATAGATCTTACATAGTTTAAACTATGAAATTTACTCCCAAAAAGGGTGTATTGGAATTTGGCTCAATCATCGTCCAGTGCACAATAAAAATTCCAAATAGTACACCATCATTGATACTTCCGTCGGATATTTTTTTGTAATTTACATTATGTTCACAGACCATTATTAAGGGATAAAAATTTCCATTAAATATTATTCACAGAAATAAACCATAGTTAACAAATATCAAAATCTATAAGATTATATGTTAAGGAATGTTTGTAATTTAAGTGATATATCATCATTTTCAATGATTCCATTTTATGGTTCCTGTTGTTTTAAAATTATCAATCCTAATTTTACATTATATTATTATTTTTCTGGGTATTGGTTGAACCAATTCAACCTCCAATATGGTTAGTAGTATAATGGCTCGACAAATGATATTCCCAGCTCGATAGGAGAAGTGGTTGAAAAATTAAAAAAATACTTTCTCAATTAACATGATTTACAAAGATATTAATAAATTAGGTTGAACACCCAAATTAAACTAAAAATATAATTCTTTAATTGATTCTTTTATGAGATGAAGGGCTCTAACTTTCAGAAGATCTTTCTATCCATTATTATTGTAATAATGGATCTACTCCATTGAAATGATATTTTTCATCCTTCAAAACACATCGAAAGATAAGGACATTCTATAAATTCCATGTATTGGAGGAGATACTGATTAATGGTGTACATTGATGAAAATTATGAATCTTGATGAGGAAATTGAAATGATATAGTGGAATAATTTTTGGAAAATGATGTTTGATAAATATTTTCCTCGCACTATAAAACAGAAAATTTAGAGGTAATTTGTCAACTTCAAGAATCAAGAATAATAATCTTATAATTCATATGAGGTTAAATTAAAAATAAATTCATGTTACACACATGGACTTATCATTGACTCAAAAAGTATTTTATAAAAAATTATTGGTGTGATTAATCATAGTATATGAAAATATTTAATGATTCTTCCCTTTTGTATATATGAGGAAGTTATCTCACGATTCCTAAACGTTAAATATGAGATAATTAAATCCCAAGGGTCATAGGATGTTGGATATAGGAAGAAGAGAATGTGATTTTTTTCTAGTGGTGTTATTGAGAAATACCATTGGGAATGAATTCCCATAATCCCACATGTTAAAAGTTTGAGAAAAAATATACCAAAAATTTCATGAAGGGGATAATGAAAAAAAATTCAAAAAGTAAGGGAATGTAGATAGTGAATGTCAACAAAATAATCCCACCAATGAGATAGAAGAAAGTAACATAACATTCAACCTTCGACCTTGATCCAAATGTTTTAACTACAAGAAATAAGTAAATTATGACAATTAATGTACAAAACAAAGTGTTATCGAAGATAAATGATCCCAATAACTTTTAAGGACTATACTAAAAGGGATAGCTTATAAAATCACTACTGATATGATAGATCCTTATAATAACGTGTTAATAGGTATACTAGCTATTCAATCTTGAATATCAACTGAATTATATGAATATGTGTCAATGAATTCGTTCAAATTAGACAAGTTTTATAAAACTATTATAACACCACCACAAAATATTGATGCAGAGCTCTATATAAAATTGGGTAATTGGGAAATTATTAAATCCCATGTATATAATGTTTCCATTGTTCGTATGGGTGGGTTGAACATCCAAGGGAACCATATGATAATTCTTTTAATTGAATATCTTGTAATTATAGGCAGGTATTTGAATTCCATATATAGATACGACATAAATTTTCTATATAATTAAATAACTATCAGTTTCATGAATAATTATTTAATTATATAAAATTTCAATGATAAAAATGAATATTTGTTGATTTTATTTTTTAATGCATGGATATTTTTACCTTTTTATCAATTATATCTAAATAAAATTAATGATGGAATAGAAAAGATCATAATTGATAACATGAAAATTTTAATTGAACGTGCTTATGTGTTTGTTAAAAAAATTCTAATTGCCCTCTATAGCATGAAGTTCATTTCTTAATTAATATTATACACTGTGATTTTCCACAATCAATGATTCCATGTATAATTGAAATATTTGAACACGAAGAGTAAATGAATAAACTATATGATAATATTGATAAATGGATTATGTTCCAAGGTGAATTTGTTTGGAGTTTCTGGGTCCTCATCATCATAAAGAAGGATTTGTCAATGGGCATACACATTGACTTATACTAACTCATCAAAATCATGATAAATAACAAGTACAATCTTACATGGATTGATTAATTATTCAATTCGCTACGCGTATATTTGTACATCTCTTAGGTGGATAATTTTTTAGGATGTTATCAACTAAAGGTCAAGTATGGGGATATCCCCAAGACTAATTATAATAAAATATAATTGAACTATGATTTCATTGTGATGTTATTGGGACTATCAAATTCTATAAATATCCCAATTAGATTAAAAAATTGATACTTTTGGGATTACCCCAATAAAATGGTACCCTTTATAGAATATAATCTTATTTACTCTAAAATTATGGATTATCATGGGGAGCATTTGATCATCATTCTAAAAATCATGTGAAATTAAAATTTTTATGCTATGTAAATAAATGTGAGTGTTGGATGGAGCATGCAAAATTCATATGGAATGATATCACATGAAAAAAACGATATATATGTATAAATTAAAAATAATAGAAATTTATATATGGAAAAAATATCTTACAATGATTCATAATTTCCTTGAATTAGCTAGATATTATTCTTGAGTTTTGATAAACTTATCATATTTTTCTTACCAACATATCAAGGTGACTAATAAGGGAGAAATAATATTTTATGAATTTTAAGAGAGATTTAAATATAGTAATAAGTGTCCTTCATTTAATATATTCTCACATTAACAACTCATGGTGATGTGTTATTGATATACATAGAGCTATTAAAAATGAAATGGATTGTGTACTCATGAAATATGAAGATGTGATAGATTATACATACCATTAATTGAATATCTCTTGGAAGAAAAATCCAACCCTTGATCTAGAATAGAGTTAGTAATATTCAAGTTAATATTTTTTGTGAAAAAATATCTATAAGTAAATTTGTGATGTATATCATGATAATAAAATCCTAAGTAATATATTCAAACAAAACGAGATTAATACAAAACTATTAAGGTAGTAAAATATAATAACTGATTTTGATAGTTCAATCCATGCCCAAATTGGGAAGGAAATCAAAGTGAAAGATGTTATGAGTTGAAAGGATCCTAAAACCATATCTCTAATGAGGAGTTAAATAGATCCCATATTATTAATAATTTATGGGATGCACATTGTAATAATAAAATGATCGTTATCTTACTCATCTTAATTTATTTCTCGACCATGTAATTCCACAACCCTACAAAAATAAATTTGGTGCATTATTTTAGTGCATATGCATAATTTCAAGGAATCAAATTCTGAAGGACTGATCAGTTTAGATGTTTTGGAAGACCATATTAAAAACATGATACTCATTGTACATTGGGATATATTTTAAATATAACCTGATACATTTAAAATTTAATTTCAATGTTGGATGGTTATTCAATGATTTCTTCTTTATAACATAGGGAAAGGACACATAATGATGGTGAGATTAAATACTCAGTAAGAGTAATATGAAGAAATAATAATTGAGAAAATTCAATGATGAATATAAATTAGGGCTGGGTAAATAACCTTAAAATCTATTCCATTAATTAATTGTCAATGAAAATTCATCCATAGCCATTGTCATAGTGAAAATATATTGAAATTTATAAAATGAGTACTGAATGACGAAAATTATTATCTACTGGAAGTTATGATTATGGAACATGAATGATTATAACTTCAAAATTGATTAATTCATGGGGTAGAAACCTGTATAATTATATTTGGAAACAAACACAATGTGGTTCTCACCCACTATTTTTCCTCATGAGACATTTCGATGCATAAATGGGATATAACATGATACATATTCATAAATGTTTCCAAGCTAAAACAACATTTTAAATAAACACTATGTGTGAAATGGAATACAGATAAGACAGTAATAATATTAATGATACAAAAATATGGATATTAAATAGAAATGTAATGTAAAATGAAAAATAATCACTAAGTGGGAATTCTATATACCACATAAATGTTATTAGTTTCACAATTCATAGTATGTCACAAGGAGATAGAAATTTTGATGAAATAACATACCTTAGCTCCTACTAAATTTTTTTGTGTTTGAGCCTCCTGATAAATAAACAAATATTTATTAAAATACTATTCCACGAGACAATTTCATTCATTTATGTAACTATTTATCAATTATAATCATTTTTTTATGTTTCTTAATTGTCAATGATGAAAATTGAAGCGTTTGATATCATGTTTTACATAAAATTTTAACTTTTTTCACCACATTTTCTGTTTTATATAAATAGAAATTTTACATTATTATAATTAACTACAGACGTGTATAATGACTATAATTATAATTTTATATAATATTCATAGTTTATTACATCCAAAATTGAGGATGGTTTTATGTGTTGACATGGATAAGTATTTATTTTTGGTTTACCAACCTTTGGTGATACAATGACAGAATAGTGGGAAGAAGATGTTTTAAAATTTTATATGTAGTAGTATCACACAAAATATAGGTTAAAATAATTAATATATTGTTAAATGACATCTTAATTAATTACATTAATGATTTTTTTGGAATGGATGGTGGAAAATGAAAGAGTAAGCATCATGTAATGGAAAAAATCTATGTTTGAGGAAGTTTCATTCCATGGTTATAATGATCCGTTCACTTACATATAAGTAATGATGATATGGTAAAATGGGTATAATTTTTTAGAATTGAAATTTTATATTTTTAATGGACATAAAAAATAGTAATGTTTTTATATATCATATCATTAAATTGAATGATTATGAATCATTAGATAAATATTTAGGGAAAATCCATTGATTATTTTTGGTTTTTTCGATCATCATGAATTAGTTTTGTTTAATTAATTAGTTATATGCATTTAATGGTTCCAAAACACTACATTGGATGTAATAAATATTTTATAACCTAATTGAACTATTAAAATTGTTTCATTACTAGACATGAAGGATAATTTTAAATATGAAAATTCATCGTCCATGAATGTTGTAAATGGGAACCTCAGTGACAATTATTTCATTTATAAAATAAAATTGTGGGGGGGGAGAAAAAAAATGATTTTATAGAATGATATTCCATTGAAATGATGTCATTATATTATATATATGATACTAGATTTATCATGGAAATTTTTAAATAGGAGATAAAGAGTAAATAAGAAATGAAAAAGGAAAACAAATAAAAAATAATGATGATTTACCTCTTGAATTCTCCTCCTTCAGTTTCTATTTAAGGAACCATTGTCTGATCATTTGTGGATACCATGTGCTCTTGGATATGAAGTAGAGACTTCTGATGAGTATTTATCAATATTTTCACAGGTTTATATTCTTTTAATGTGTGAGGAGAAAGGGTGATGGGTGGTATTTATAGTGGAGGAGTGGGAAGTTGTGTGAATATTTTATTCATTATTTTATTAATTTAGGTCATGAATATAAATAGTTATTATTCATGGAAATTAAAACTATAATTATTACATTTTAGTTTGAACCATTTATTCTTACATCATCAATGTCTCAATGAAAATATATTTAACTTATAATGTATATATACCGTAAATTACTGTGTTTTACTATTTACCAAAAATTCATTTTTTTCAAAAAAATTACCAAAAATTATACCTAAACATTTTTAAATGTTTAGAATCCAAAAATAAACTCTATTTTAATAAAATAATTTTCCATAAATGATAAATTTAATTTTTAATTACCATTATAATTTACTCAAAAAATATAGATTTTATATTTTTAACCCCTTTTATAACACTCTAGAAAATTAAATGTGATCTCTAAAAATTATATTATAATATAAGCCCACATAATATAAATTTATTAATACAAATTACGAAGATATATTTTATTTTAAGCCATTATTTAATTAAAAAAATATATTTAAATATTTAAGACATTAAAAAAATACCCACTAATAATTAATATTTTTTAAGAATATTCATTTACATATATTATGATATAATTAAATAATACATTCATTTTTAATTTGATGAAATTTATTTATACTTTCATGTTTGTGGTAACTATTCATTTTGCTAATTAACTTTTCATAAAGGTTATATTACTACTCCTAATGTGAAATTACTATTTTATTGATATATGTTTATAAACATCCATAAGTACTTATTATTTCATTCATTTATCATTTATATAGTTTTAATATTGTTTTCTATGTAATTTTATGAGATTTATATTAAATAATTTTGTATAAAATGTTAATTTTTCACGACCCGTCCTCGGGGCCCGTGCTGTGACTACCCCAAGCCCGCCTTCCATAGGCCAGGGGCTGGCGACTAGCACCAAGGCGCAAATCCTGGTAAAGGGAAGGCATTGCCTTTGTAAAGTAAACAAGCACCACAGAGTAAGAAAGCGGAAAAATTAAACGCTAAGTAAAAACTGGTACAATAGTAAGTGCAAAAAGTAAGTGGGCCAGAATACAAACCGAAACTGAATGTAAAGTACAACTCAAAAGGGGAAAACAACAACTTAAAAGAAAAGTCGCAACGTCGAGCTGTCCTCTGGAAGTCCCACCTGAAGGGTGTGTACATAAAACCTCCACTGCTCCTCGGGGCAAGTCGACCGCTCCGAGTACGTCCCGCCCAGTGGTCCACCTCCAGGTATCGTCCTGCTCCACAAGCATCCACCATGATCAGTGTTGTCCGTCGTCTGCAACCAACACAACGTAATGCGGGCATATCCCGTGTAGGGGTGAGTATAAGCTACTCAGTAGGGACCCCGAGACCCCCGATGGTCTACCAAAATCCACGATGTATAAACCAAAAAGGAAAGATACAATCACGAAGTAACATCCGACAGGACTTAGTTATATGCCCATACTTATGCCTAAGTCATCAATTCTCGCTCGGCTCCAACATCTGAGCTCAAGTACAAACCAGTCCACACAGGAAAGGATAACGTAAATCCATAGAGGATAGCACAACACAATCCAGAAAGGAAAGTAGAACATGATTTAGCTCACACAGGTATACTTCTTCGGATGACGATAATGATTTTCACTGGTCCATCTAAGTCGTCGGACCCACAAAAGATCAAAGGTACTAACCCCCGCAATGACCCACAAATGATCTGACCCACAAAGGATCGATAGATAACTAACCCCTGTAAAGACCCGCACAGGATCGGGCCCACAGAGGACCTGTCGGCGCTGGCCCACACAGGGCCGCTGAGCGCTGACCCACACAGGATCAGACCCACACAGGATCGGTAGTACTGACCCACAAAGGATCGCTGAGTGCTGTAGTCGTCGTCGTCGAATCCACTGAGGATCTCTGCACAGTCGTCGTCGTCATAGTAGCAGTCGCAGCCAGCTCTAGGGTTCCCGCACACAACAAGCGCATTCGGGAGGGTCCACTCCACGAGCCGAGAGGCTGATACATCAACTGACACCTAGTCCATAGATGATGTATCCAAAAGTTTCGTATCGTCAACATGAACTCAACGCAATAGACGGTGCGTCAATCGGATGCCCGATCTGAGAGATATTGGCTTTTTCGTCCCAGGGTCCTGGTTGGTTTTTAAGGCAAAACCAACCCGACCATACTCCACCTGTATCCAAAGCTCGGGCAGAGTAATCGAAAAGATCCGTCTCACTTATAGGAAAACAACAATGTCGACGGCACGTCAATCGGACGTCCGAAGCTCAAGATATGAGCGTTTCCGCTCCGAGGGCCCGATTGGTTTCGTGTACATACCAATCAGGCCGAACCCAAAGTATTCTGAAACCTTGAGTGTGATATACCGAAACGCCCGTCTAGATCCAAGGATCGCATCGCCGCTGACGGCATGTCCTTCGGAGGCCCATAGCTCATGTTATGAGCAAAATACTGATACAATCTGGAAACGGGGGAGTCTGGGCCCAGACCGACCCGGCCCGACCCCCCTAGGTTGGCCCGAACTGGGTGGACCCGACCCGGGTCCAGGGCCAACCCGGTTGGGCATGACCCGGTCGGGCCAGGCGGCCCGGCCCAGCCTGGGCACGACCCGCCCGACGTGTCGGCCTGGCTCGGCTCAGCCGAGCGGAGGAACCGCGGGGCACACTGCCCCCTCGGGATGAGGTACTGCGGCCCCGCGTGGGGCCGCGCTTAGTCAGCGGACGCGGCTTTGCTGTGTCCCATGTGTCGTCGGACCCGCGCCGTCGCGGGTCTGGTCGGCCGCCGCCGGTGGATTCTGCGGGCCTCCAGAGTTGCTCTGGTGGTCTGATTCCACTTTCGTCAGCACCGTGGCTCCTCCCAGGTCCCATTCATCACTGCCAGGCCCTCAAATCACCATTGCGGCTCCGTTTGTCATCGTCCGCCATTTCGCGCCCCAAGAACAAAAAAGTGTGGTGGGTTCGGATTTTTTCGTTAGTCTGCACCCACCGCGTAAGCGGTTTTTAAAAAAACACATAAATCCCATCAATTGATAAACCACGTCCCACAATAATAATGGACCGCAAACCAACTTGTTAATTTAGTTGGATCGCCTTCCTACCTTGGAGGAAAACAACATGGTAAAAACATTTTCCAAACGACCCCTACCTCGTAGCTGTTGCCGGACGAGAGTTCTTCGCGGAATTGATCGTCGCGTTAGGAGGTGATCGTCGCGTCGCGGAAGGGTGTCGCTTCGTCGCGGAATGGCGTCGCGTCGATGATCTCGGAGGGGTAAAGAAAGCACACATATTTAATTTACATGAATTAAATCCATGTCATGTATAAAAACCACAAAGGAAATTTAAAAGATTTTAAATCTCCTACCTCAAGAAGATGTTCAAAGATTTGATGCGGAAGAAGGGACGTCGCAGAAGAACGTCGCAAGAGGAGATTCGTTGGCATCGCGGAACATGGCGTCACATTGTCAATCTCCGAGGGTTCAGCGTTCATCGTCACCATTCGTCGAAGGCTGGCGTTCTTCGCATTCTTTGCGTTCTTCGCAAAAGAGGATGAAGGACATAAGGTTTCTATAAAATCCTCTCAACGAACAACACTCAAGAAGAAAAGTGTTGGTCTTATTTTATTTCATGCCAACAAATGAAAACAAGTTAAGAAATGAAAAAAAATTAATTCATAGAAATAATTCCATCAAATAAACCGCCCAATTAATAGGAGCGTTTAATTGTTTAAGAAAACACCCTAGTTGACTTTCGTTTAATAGGGGTTTTTGCGGGTGCGTTACTTAGTGGAAAAGAAATGGTGGGGCTCGTGTGGGCCCCACCTCACAAATATCCTCCCAAGAGGGTAGATATTTTGGGTTGCACCATATCCGCATCAACTCAGCTTAAGCAGAATTAAGTGGCATTCAAATGGCTTTACGTGAAATAAAATAATGTTTGTCACACCGGTTTATTTTATTTCTTAACATAACCCCAAAATTTAAATACCACACCCAAGAAAACGCAACTCTGGAAGAGGTGTTTCTAAGCAAATACTGGCGATGTGATTCTATCGGTGCCCTCAGAATTTGATTCCGAGAACCGGTTCAAAAGTTAGAAAAACCCGCTCTTTCATTCACTGAACGTAACCGAGCCAAACTTCGGAATATGATTTCGGTCACACCGGGCCTCAGAATCAGGTGTCGTCAGAAACTATGTTCTTTTAAAATTCCAAAGAAAATTAAGAAAAAAAATTACATGAAATTTATGGGTCTTTACATCACTCCCACCTCAGGGCTTTACGTCCCCGTAAAGATACATCATAAACTACAGAAACAAATGTGGGCAATGAGCACGCATCTGAGCCTCCCGCTCTTAAGTGATCTTTTGGAGGTTCTCGTTCTTCCACCTGAGGCGCACTAGAGGTATCGACCGTCGACATAGGACCCGCTCCTGTCGATCCTCGATCTCCACCGGGACCTCTGCAATAGTCTCCACATCATCAACGTCTAGCTCCCCATGGTCAATGATGTGTGTCGAGTCGTGCACGTATCTCCCTAGCTGAGATACGTGGAAGACTTCGTGCACTCGGTGCAACTGAGGTGGTAGAGCCAGGAGATAAGCCACCTCGCCAATCCTGCTGAGGACCTGGAATGGTCCGATGAAGCGTGGAGACAACTTTCCGCCTTGACCAAATCTATGTAATCCACATCGGGGTGAGACACACAATAAGACATGGTCGCATCCTCGAACTATAGTGGCCTCCACCTCCTGTCAGCATAAGACTTATGTCGGCTCTGAGCTGTCCTCATCCGCTCCTGGATGACCTGGACATTCTCTGTTGTGGCTCAGACCACCTCTGGTCCCACAAGTGCTGACTCCCCAGGGTCTGTCCAGCACAAAGGTGATCTGCAAGGTCTACCGTACAATGCCTCGTATGGTGCCATCCCAATGGTGGAGTGGTAGCTGTTGTTGTACGCGAACTCCACCAAGGGTAGGTGGTCCTCCCAGCTGCGACCAAAGTCAAGTACACATGCGCAGAGCATGTCCTTGAGAGTCTGAATGGTCTTCTCCGTCTGACCATCCGTCTAATGGTGAAAGGCAGTTCTCAAACGAAGTTGCGTTCCGAACGCCTCCTGCAACCCCTTCCAATGACGGGAAGTAAAGAGAGCATCTCGATCGGAGACAATAAGTGATGGCACACCGTGAAGCCGTACAATCTCCTGAACATAGAGATGCCCCATGCTCTCCACTGAGCCCTGCTCTCTGATGGGTTAGAAGTGAGCCGACTTGGTGAGTCAGTCGACAATCACTCAGATGGAGTCGTGACCTCTGGAAGTGCGTGGAAGTCCATTCCCGAAGTCCATAGATATCCCATCCCACTTCCACTCCTGGACCTCCAAGGGCTGTACTAAGCCTACTGGTACCTGATGCTCTGCCTTCACCTGCTAGCAGGTTAGGCATCGAGAAACGAACCTTTCCACAACCTTCTTCATGCCCGGACACCAGTGCTATCGTCTGATATCCTTGTACATCTTCGCCACTCCGAGATGTACAGCAAATGGAGAAGTGTGAAACTCTCTCAGCACATCCTCACATAAAGTGACGGGTACCAAGGTACGTCCTCTGAAAAGGAATTCGTGCTCTACTCCAAAGGAGAAACCCTCAGGTACCTGTCCTGAAGATAACTGTGCACGCCGCGTCTCACAGTCGGCGTCCCCACGCTGTGCCTCCCTGACTCTCTGCAGTAGTGGAGGAGTGACTGTGAGAGACTGAAGGAAGGCTGCTCCATCTCTATCCACGAAGGATATCTTCAAATCGGCTAGCTGTTCTGTCGCCTTCTCAAGTAGCTGAATGCCTGTCGTCCTGCTGAGAGCATCGGCTTCCACGTTCCCCTTCCCAGGAGTATAGACTATCTGAAAGTAATAGTCCTGGAGGAACTCAAGCCATCGCCGCTGTCTCAGGTTCAAGTCCTTTTGCGAGAAGATGTACCTGAGACTATGATCGTCAAAAAAGAATGTAAAGTGCTCGCCCATCAGATAGTGTTTCCATGTCTTCCAGCCGAAGACCACTGCAGCTAACTCCAGGTCATGGATAGCATAGTTCTGATCATGCGGTCTCAACTAACGTGATCCATAGGCAATCACTTTCTTCTCCTACATCAGGACACATCCGAGTCCAGTCCCTGATGCATCACAGTAGACTACGTACCCTACTCACCAAAATCCACGATGTATAAACCACAAAGGAAAGATAAAATCATGAAGTAACATCCGACAGGACTTAGTTCTATGCCCATACATATGCCTAAGTCATCAATTCTCGCTCGGCTCCAACATCTGAGCTCAAGTACAAACCAGTCCACACAGGAAAGGATAACGTAAATCCATAGAGGATAGCACAACACAATCCAGAAAGGAAAGTAGAACACGATTCAGCTCACACAGGTATACTTCTTCGGATGACGATAAAGATTTTCACTGGTCCATCTAAGTCGTCAGACCCACAAAAGATCAAAGGTACTAACCCCTGCAATGACCCACAAATGATCTGACCCACAAAGGATCGATAGATAACTAACCCCCGTAAAGACCCACACAGGATCGGGCCCACAGAGGACCTGTCGGCGCTGGCCCACACAGGGCCGCTGAGCACTGACCCACACAGGATCAGACCCACAAAGGATCGGTAATACTGACCCACAAAGGATCGCTGAGTGCTGTAGTCGTCGTCGTCCAATCCACTGAGGATCTCTGCACAGTCGTCGTCGTCATAGTAGCAGTCGCAGCCAATTCTAGGGTTCCCGCACACAACAAGCGCATTCGGGAGGGTCCACTCCACGAGCCGAGAGGCTGATACATCAACTGACACCTAGTCCAGAGATGATGTATCCAAAAGTTTTGTATCGTCAACAAGAACTCAACGCAATAGACGGCGCGTCAATCGGACGCCCGGTCTGAGAGATATTGGCTTTTTCGTCCCAGGGTCCCAGTTGGTTTTTAAGGAAAAACCAACCCGACCATACTCCACCTGTATCCAAAGCTTGGGCAGAGTAATCGAAAAGATCCGTCTCACTTATAGGAAAACAACAATGTCGACGGCACGTCAATCGGACGTCCGAAGCTCAAGATATGAGCGTTTCTGCTCGGAGGGCCCGATTGGTTTCGTGTACATACCAATCCAACCGAACCCAAAGTATTCTGAAACCATGATTGTGATATACCTAAACGCCCGTCTAGATCCAAGGATCGTATCGCCACTGACGGCGTGTCCTTCGGAGGCCCATAGCTCATGTTATGAGAAAAATACCGATAAGGTCTGGAAACGGGGGAGTATGGGCCCAGACCGACCCGGCCCGACCCCCTAGGTTGGCCCAAACTGGGTCGACCTGACCCGGGTCCAGGGCCAACCCGGTTGGGAATGACCCGGTCCGGCCTGGCGGCCCGGCCCGGCCTGGGCACGACCCGGCCCGACGTGTCGGCCCGGCTCGGCTCGGCCGAGCGGAGGAACCGCGGGGCACGCTGCACCCTCGGGATGAGGTACTGCGGCCCTGCGTGGGGCCGTGCTTAGTAAGCGGACGCGGCTTTGCTGTGTCCCATGTGTCGTTGGACCCGCACCGTCGCGGGTCTGGTCGGCCGCCGCCGGCGACACGCACCGCCGGTGGATTACCGCGGGCCTCCAGAGTTGCTCTGGTGGTCTGATTCCACTTTCGTCAGCACCGTGGCTCCTCCCAGGTCCCATTCATCACTGCTAGGCCCTCAAATCACCATTGCGGCTTCGTTTGTCATTGTCCGCCGTTTCGCGCCCCAAGAACAAAAAAGTGCGGTGGGTTCGGATTTTTTCGTTAGTCTGCACCCACCGCGTTAGCGGTTTTTAAAAAAAACACATAAATCCCATCAATTGATAATCCACGTCCCGCAATAATAATGGACCGCGAACCAACTTGTTAATTTAGTTGGATCGCCTTCCTACCTTGGAAGAAAACAACATGGTAAAAACATTTTCCAAACGACCCCTACCTCGTAGCTGTTGCCAGACGAGAGTTCTTCGCGGAATTGATCATCGCGTTATGAGGTGATCGTCGCGTCGCGGAAGGGCGTCGCTTCGTCGCGGAATGGCGTTGCGTCGATGATCTCGGAGGGGTAAAGAAAGCACACAGATTTAATTTACATGAATTAAATCCATGTCAAGTATAAAAACCACAAAAGAAATTTAAAAGATTTTTAATCTCCTACCTCAAGCAGATGTTCAAAGATTTGTTGCGGAAGAAGGGACGTCGCAGAAGAACGTCGCAAGAGGAGATTCGTTGGCATCGCAGAACATGGCGTCGCATCGTCGATCTCCGAGGGTTCGGCGTTCATCGTCACCTTTCGTCGAAGGCTGGCGTTCTTCGCATTCTTTGCGTTCTTCGCAAAAGAGGATGTAGTACTTAAGGTTTCTGTCAAATCATCTCAACGAACAACACTCAAGAAGAAAAGTGTTGGTCTTATTTTATTTCATGCCAACAAATGAAAACAAGTTAAGAAATGAAAAAAATTAATTCATAGAATTAATTCCATCAAATAAACCGCCCAATTAATAGGAGCGTTTAATTATTTAAGAAAACACCCTAGTTGACTTTTGTTTAATAGGGGTTTTTGCGGGTGCGTTACTTAGTGGAAAAGAAATGGTGGGGCTCATGTGGGCCCCACCTCACAAATATCCTACCAAGAGGGTAGATATTTTGGGTTGCACCATATCTGCATCAACTCATCTTAAGCAGCTTTAAGTGGCATTAAAATGGCTTTAAGTGAAATAAAATAAAGTTTGTCACACCGCTTTATTTTATTTATTAACATAACCCCAAAATTTAAATACCACACCCAAGAAAATGCAACTCTGGAAGAGGAGTTTCTAAGAAAATACTGGCGATGTGATTCTATCGGTGCCCTCAGAATTTGATTCCGAGCACCGGTTCGAAAGTTAAAAAAACCCGCTCTTTCATTCACTGAACGTAACCGAGCCAAACTTCGGAATATGATTTCGGTCACACCGGGCCTCGGAATCAGGTGTCGTCAGAAACTGTGTTCTTTTAAAATTCCAAAGAAAATTAAGAAAAAAATTTACATGAAATTTATGGGTCTTTACATCACTCCCACCTCAGGGCTTTACGTCCCCGTAAAGATACATCATAAACCATGGAAACAAATGTGGGTACTGATCACGCATCTGAGCATCCCGCTCTTAAGTGCTCTTTTGGAGGTTCTCGTGCATCCACCTGAGGCGAACTAGATGTATCGACCGTCCACGTAGGACCCGCTCCTGTCGATCCTCGATCTCCACCGGGACCTTTGCAATAGTCGTCCCATCATCAACGTCTAGCTCCCCATGGTCAATGATGTGCGTCGAGTCGTGCACGTATCTCCTCAGCTGAGATACGTGGAAGAATTCGTGCACTCGGTGCAACTGAGGTGGTAGAGCCAGGAGATAAGCCACCTTGCAAATCCTGCTGAGGACCCGGAATGGTCCGATGAAGCGTGGAGACAACTTTCCGCCTTGACCAAATCTATGTAATCCACATCGGGGTGAGACACGCAAGAAGACATGGTTGCATCCTCGAACTGTAGTGGCCTCCACCTTCTGTCATCATAAGACTTATGTCGGCTCTGAGCTGTCCTCATCTGCTCCTGGATGACCTGGACATTCTCTGTTGTGGCTCAGACCACCTCTCGTCCCACAAGTGCTGACTCCCCAGGGTCTGTCCAGCACAAAGGTGTTCTGCAAGGTCTACCGTACAATGCCTCGTATGGTGCCATCCCAATGGTGGAGTGGTAGCTGTTGTTGTACGCGAACTCCACCAAGGGTAGGTGGTCCTCCCAGCTGCGACCAAAGTCAAGTACACATGTGCAGAGCATGTCCTTGAGAGTCTGAATGGTCTTCTCCGTCTGACCATCCGTCTAAGGGTGAAAGGCGGTTCTCAAACGAAGCTGCGTTCCGAACGCCTCCTGCAACCCCTTCCAAAGCCGGGAAGTAAAGAGAGTATCTCGATCGGAGACGATAAGTGATGGCACAGCGTGAAGCCGTACAATATCCTGAACGTAGAGACGCCCCATGCTTTCCACTGAGCCCTGCTCTCTGATGGGTTAGAAGTGAGCCGACTTGGTGAGTCAGTCGACAATCACTCAGATGGAGTCGTGACCTCTGGAAGTGCGTGGAAGTCCAGTCCCGAAGTCCATAGATATCCCATCTCACTTCCACTCCTGGACCTCCAAGGGTTGTACCAAGCCTACTGGTACCTGATGCTCTGCCTTCACCTGCTAGAAGGTTAGGCATCGAGAAACGAACCTTGCCACAACCTTCTTCATGCCCGGACACCAGTGCTATCGTCTGAGATCCTTGTACATATTCGCCACTTCGGGATGTACCGCAAATGGAGAAGTGTGAAACTCTCTCAGCACATCCTCTCATAAAGTGACGGGTACCAAGGTACGTCCTCTGAAAAGGAAGTCGTGTTCTACTCCAAAGGAGAAACCATCAGGTGCCTGTCCTGAAGATAACTGCGCACGCCGCGTCTCACAGTCGGCGTCCCCACGCTGTGCCTCCCTGACTCTCTGCAGTAGTGGAGAAGTGACTGTGAGAGACTGAAGGAAGGATGATCCATCTCTATCCACGAAGGATATCTTCAAATCGGCTAGCTACTCTGTCGCCTTCTCAAGTAGCTGAATGCCTGTCGTCCTGCTGAGAGTATCGGCTTCCACGTTCCCCTTCCCAGGAGTATAGACTATCTCAAATTAATAGTCCTGGAGGAACTCAAGCCATCGCCGCTGTCTCAGGTTCAGGTTCTTTTGCGAGAAGATATACCTGAGACTCTGATGGTCAAAAAAGAATGTAATGTGCTCGCCCATCAGATAGTGTTTCCATGTCTTCTGGCCGAAGACCACTGCAGCTAACTCCAGGTCATGGATAGCATAGTTCTGATCATGCGGTCTCAACTAACGTGATCCATAGGAAATCACTTTCTTCTCCTACATCAGGACAAATCCGAGTCCATTCCCTGATGCATCACAGAAGACTACGTACCCTACTCCCTCCTCGGGAAACCCAAAGATAGGTGCGCCGGTCAATCTCTATCTTAGCTCCTGAAAGCTCTGCTGACATCTGTCTGACCACACAAAGGTTTTCCCCTTCTTCGTCAAACCAGAGAGTGGTGCCGCAACTCTGGAGAAGTCTGGAAAAAATCTCTGATAGTATCCAGCTAGTCCCAAGAAACTCCGCACCTCCGTCACGCTCTTGGGTGGCTCCCAAGCTAGCACTGCCTAGATCGTTGCGGGATCCACCGAAAATCCCTCCTCAGAACTGACGTGTCCCAAGAAGTGGACCTCACGTATCCAGAAATGACACCTCTATAGCTTTCCATAAAGCAGGTTCTCTCGGAGTGTGTCTAGTACAACCCGTAAGTGGAAGGAATGCTCCTCCTCAGTGGTCGAGTATATCAAAATGTCGTCGATGAAGACTACGACAAATCGATCGAGGTATGGTTGAAAGATCATATTCATGAGGCCCATGAACACTACTGGAGAATTGGTTACAACGAATGGCATAACCAAGAACTCGTAGTGGACATACCGACACCTGAAGGCCGTCTTCTGCACGTCCACGTCTCGAACTCTGAGCTGATTATAGCCTGACATGAGGTCTATCTTTGAGAACCACCGCGCTCCCTTGAGATGATCAAAGAGGTCATAAATCCTCGGTAGCGGATACTTGTTCCTCACTGTCACCTGGTTTAGGCGCCGATAGTCGACACAAAGTCGCAAGCTTCTGTCCGCCTTCTTGGCGAACAATATCAGGGAAGCCCAGGGTGAAACACTAGGTCAGATGAATCCCTCGCCCTACAAGTCCTCCAACTGTACTCGTATCTCTCGAAGCTCAGCGGGGGCCATCCAATATGCTGGAGTCCATATCGGGGTGGTCTCAGGGTACAGTTCAATACAAAAGTCTACCTATCTGTCAGGAGGTAGCCCTGGAACGTCGTCGGGAAAGACGTCCGCATACTGATCCACCACTGCAGGAAAACTAGGACTCCGCACGTCAACTGCTCCTACGATGAGGCTAGCCAACTGATGAGTGTTGGGCTATCCTCTCCTCTACGGAAGACCATCCTGTGATGCGAAGGCTCCCTTCTCTCCGGTGAAGGTGAACCTTCTCCCGTCGATGCGTACACATCACACCATGCGCCTAATACAATCAATATGTGAATGGACTGTAGACAACCAATCCATGCCCAAGATCACGTCGTAAGGCCTCGACACCGCTACAAGAAGGTCCCAGCCGATGCTCTCGCCTCCTAGAGTAAGCTCACACTTCCGGCACCAGTGCATAATCATCGAGTCTGCTCCCGTAGGAGTCTCTAGCTATAAGAATCGATCCAACGGCTTTGTTGGAATCACCGAGCTCCGAACAAGGGCATCGGCTATGAAAAAGTGACTCGCTCCTTTGTCTATAAGAACTGCAGAATGGGTGGAATAGACATAGATCATACCTCAAATCATCTCGGGTGCGCCGTGGTCGTAGACCTCCGATGCCTGGAGTTGTGCCTGTCTTTGCCTGCCAGCTCCCTGTGGTTGGGGTGGACCTCCTGGTGGTGGTGGTGGTAGAGTCTCAAAGTGTCGCCCACCACCTGCTGCTCGGTCAGCTCCTCTGCCTCGTCCGCCTCCTCCCTAAGGACCTCCACGGTCTACCCTCTTCCTCTGCCTATGTGGCCCCACAACTGTCTGCTACTCCTCGGCACAGTGGGTTGGGCAGTCACGAGCCATGTGGCCCTGCCCGCCGCATGTGTAGCACTGCCTGCCTCTCGAAAGACTGGCTCCATGCTGTGTGCCCCGAAATACTGATCCAGTCTCCTGAGGTCGTCTGCATAAGGGTATGGTCTGCCTGGTCCACTGAGTCATCCGTTGACTGCCTTCTGTGGAAGACTATGCTACGTGTCACCCCGCGGTAGGTCTCGCCACTGGAGAAGTCTCAGCAAGAATGCTCTTGATCAAAAGGGCTCGCTCCAGTACTCCTGCCTGAGTCGGAATGCTGAGGGAGATTAGTGATACCCTAATCACATGTCTCAATCTCTGTTCAAAGGTCCGGGCCTGAATGAATGGGTCCTGTATTATGTCAGTCGAGTAGCGCGAGAGATCGGTAAATCACGCCGAGTACTGGGCGACCGTCAAGCTACCCTGCCGCAGCTGAAAAAGCCCATGGATGTGCACCGCACGGAGGGTGGCTGGGATGAACTCTGAGCAGAAGAGGCTCTCAAAGTCCGTCCAAATGAGATATGCCTCATCGTGCACCTAGAGTATCAAGCTCCACCATCGTCCCGCTACGGCTTGCATTAGGCTCGCTACGAGGATCACCATGAGGTCTGCTGGTGTCCTCACTAGCCTAAAATCTCATAAAACTACCTCCAGCCAGTCCTCGGCTGCCTGGGGGTCCATCTCCTCGCGGAACCTGGGCGGTCGCTAGTGCTGGAACTCATGCAGTGCACTAAGGCGACATGCATCGTCAGCGGCTAGGGCTGGAAGCATCGGTGGCTCGGTAGGCAGAGGTACCGCCGGTGCCTCTGCTGTCAAAGGGCCCTGTAATGAGGCCTCCTTGCTCGGTGGGATGTCGTCACGTACAACTCTCAGAACCCTATCTGGATGTCGTCGTGGGGCCATCCTGAAAAAGAAATTGGTGTGCCATGGTCAGAAAAGAATACCTGGTGAGATGATACAAAGTAATCACAAAGAAAACTTGAAACACACATGCAATCAATGTTTTCGTGCATTAAGTTGGAAATCAGAAGTCAGGTTCCTGGTGTACGGATAAGTCGGCCGCCACACCAACACTAGTCTCCCTGGACTGATAACCACACTCAATACGCTTAACAATATTGCTTCACATAGAAGAAATATCAGAGTCTGCGGTAGAACCGAACACCTCTGATACCAATTTGTCCCGACCCGTCCTCGGGGCCCGTGCAATGACTACCACAAGCCCGCCATCCATAGTCCGTGGGCTTGCGACTAGCACCAAGGCGTAAATCCCGATAAAGGGAAGGCATTGCCTTTGTAAAGTAAACAAGCACCACAGAGTAAGAAAGTGGAAAAAGTAAACACTATGTAAATACTGGTACAACAGTAAGTGCGGAAAGTAAGTGGGCCAGAATACAAACCCAAACTGAATGTAATGTACAACTCAAAAGGGGAAAACAACAACTGAAAAGAAAAGCTGCAACGTCGAGCCGTCCATTGGAAGTCCCACCTGAATGGTGGGTACAGAAAGCCTCCACTGCTCCTCGGGTCCAGTCGACCACTCCGAGTACGTCCCGCCCAGTGGTCCACCTCCAGGTATCGTCCTGCTCTGCAAGGCTCCACCACGATCAGAGATGTCCGTTTTCTACAACCAACACAATGTAGTGCGGGCATAGACCGTGCAGGGGTCAGTATAAGCTACTCAGTAGGGAACCCGAGACCCACGAAGGTCTCCAAAAATCCACAAAGGATAAACCACAGTGAAAAGATACAATCACGAAGTAACATTCGACACGACTTAAGTATATGCCCATCCATATTCCTAAGTCATAAATTCTCACTCGGCTCCCACATCCGAGCTCATGTACAACCCAGTCCACACAAGAAAGCATAATGTAAATCCACACAGGATAGCACAACACAATCCACAAAGGAAACTACAACAGGATTCATCTCACACAGGTATACTTCTTTGGATGACGATAAAGATGATCACTGATCCATCTAAGTCATTGGACCCAAAAAGGATCAAAGGTACTAACCCCCACAATGACCCACAAAGGAATTGACCCACAAACGATTGATAAGTAACTAACCCCTGCAAAGACCCACACAGGATCGGGCCCACACAGGACCTGTAGGCGCTGGCCCACACAGGACCGCAGAGCGATGACCCACACAGGATCGGACCCACACAGGATAGGTAGCACTAACCCACAAAGGATAGTTGAGTGTTGTAGTCGTCGCCGTCGAATCCACTGAGGATCTCTGCACAGTCGTCGTCGTCACAGTAACAGTCACAGCCAGCTCTAGGGTTCCCGCACACAGCAAGCTTATTCGGGAGGGTCCGCTCCACGAGCCGAGAGGCTGATACATCAACTGACACCTAGTCCAGATTTGATGTATCCAAAAGTTCCGTATCGTCAACTGGAACTCAACGCAACAGACAACACGTCAATCGGATGCCCGGTCTGAGAGATATTGGCCTTTTCGTCCCAGGGGCCCAGTTGGTTTTTAAGGCAAAACCAACTCGACCGTACTCCACCTGCATCAAAACCTTGGGCGGAGTAAGCCAAATGATCTGTCTCACTTAGAGGAAAACAACAATGTCCACGGCACGTCAATCGGACGTCCGAATCTCAAGATATGAGTGTTTCCACTCCGAGGGCCCGGTTGGTTTCGTGTACGAACCAATCCTGCTGAACCTAAAGTATTCCGAAACCTTGAGTGTGATATACCGAAAAGACCGCCTCGATCCAAGGATCGCATCTCCGCTGCTGGCACGTCGTTTGGAGGTCCGTAGCTCAAGTTATGATCAAAATACCGAAAAGGTCCGGAAACGGGGGGTCTGGGCCCGGCCTGACCCCTCCTGGGTCAGCCTGAACCGGGTCGACCCGACCCGGGTCCAGGTCGGACCCAGTTGGGCACGACCCGACCCGTACTAGGCGCGACCCGGCCCGGCGGGTCGGCCCGGCTCGGCTCGGCCGAGCGGCCTGGCAGAGGAACCACGAGGCGCGCTGCCCCCGCGGGATGAGGTGCCGCAGCCCCGTGTGGGGACGCGCTTGGTCAGCAGACGCAGCTTTGCTGCTTCCCATGTGTCACCGGACCCGTGCAGTCGCGGGTCTAGTCGGCCACTGCCACCATGGCTGAAGCCGCGACGGCTCCATCCGGCGGCGCAGTGGCGACCCGCGCCGCCAGTGGATTCCACGGGCCATCGGAGTTGCTCTGGTAGTCCGATTCCACTTCTGTCAGCACCGTGGCTCTTCCCGGGTCCCATTCTTCAATTCCAGGCACTAAAATCGCCATTGCGGCCCCGTTTTTCATCATCCGCCATTTCACGCACAATGAACGAAAAAGTGCGGTGGGTTTGGATTTGTTCATTAGTCCGCACCCACCGCGTTAGCGGTTTTTAAAAAAAACATAAATCCCAGCAATTGATAAACCACGTCCCGCAATAATAATTGTCCGCGAACCTACTTGTTAATTTGGTTGATTCGCGTTCCTGCCTTGGAGGAAAACAACATGGTAAAAACATTTTCAAAATGAACCCGACCTTGTAACTGTCTTCGGACGAGAGTTCTTTGTGGAATTGACCATCGCGGGTAGGAGGTGATCGTCGCGTCGCGGAAGGGCGTCACGTCGTCGCGGAAGGGCGTCGCGTCGTCGCGGAAGGGCGTCATGTCGACGATCTCCGAGGGGTAAAGAAAGAACACTGATTTAATTTACACGAATTAAATATATGTCATGTATAAAAACCACAAAGTAAATTTATAATATTTTAAATCTCATAACTCAAGAAGATGTTTGAAGATTTGTCGCGGAAGAAGGGACATCGCAGAAGAACGTCGCAGGAGGAGAATCGTTGGCGTCGCAGAACATGGCACTGCGTCATTGATCTCTGAGGGTTTAGCGTTCTTCTTCGCCTTTCGTTGAAGGACGAAGTTCTTCACGTTCTTTGAGTTCTTCGCGTTCTTCGCATTCTTCACGAAGGAGGATGAAGGACTTAAGGTTTCTGTCAAATCCTCTCAACGAACAACACTAAAGAAGAAAAGTGTTGGTCTTATTTTATTACATGCCAACAAACGAAAAAAGGTTATGAAACGAAAAAAATTAATTCATAGAATTAATTTCAACGAATAAACCACCCAATTAATAGGAGCGTTTAATTGTTTAAGAAAACACCTCAGTTGACTTTAGTTTAATATGGGTTTTCGCGAGTGTGTTACTTAGCAGAAGAAAAACGGTGGGGCTCGTGCGGGCCCCACCTCACAAATATCCTACCAATAGGGTATGATATTTTGGGTTGCACCCTATCCGCATCAACTCAGCTTAAGAAGATTTTAGTGGCTTTTAAGTGGCTTTAAGTGAAATAAAATAAAGTTTGTCGCACCACTTTATTTTATTTCTTAACTTAACCCCAAAATTTAAAAACCACACCCGAGCAAACGCAACTCCAGAAGAGGCGTTTCTAAGCAAATACTGGCGCTGCAATTCCATCAGTGCCCTCAGAATTTGATTCCGAGTGTGGATTCAAAAGTTAGAAAAACCCGCTCGTTCGTTCACTAAACGTACCCGAGTCAAACTTTGGAAAATGATTCCGGGCACACCGGGCGTAGGAATCAGGAGCCGTCAGAAACTGCGTTCTTGTAAAATTACAAATAAAATTAAGAAAAACATTTCCATGAAATTTACGGGTGTTTAAATAACTATCAAATGAATTAAAATTATTAAAGAGGATATATACCATAAAATCATAGTTTGTTATATTCATACCTCAAATATGCATTTCATCCGTGAAACATTTATCAAAATTGCAGTCTAAAAAGTTGAAATTGGTTTTTCTTCATAATGTCCCAAGGTTATTACATTGCTTCGTCTTTCTTATAGTTTCACCAAAAAACTATGACCAATCTAGTCATATAATTTCTCAACACATGCTCTCCTATTTCAGGAATCTTGATAGGATCTCTATAGTATTACACATAAGGTTCTAATTCTATTTCTCTATATGTGAGTACCTGTGTGGGATCTGTAATGTACATCATTAATAATGAAACATCTAAATCATCATGAACATTTTAGACACATAGTAGAATTTCTCAACGGTAGTCCACATATCAAATTATTTTTAGAATTTCAAATGGTCCTCTATACCTAGGGCAAACATTCACTTTCTTATCTAACATTAAGACACACTTCTGTGGAGATTCTTTTTGAAAGAAACAATCTCCCACCTGAAATTGAAAATCTTTTCTCTTCTTTTCAGCATAACTCTTTTTCCTATTATGTGCTGCTTTAATATGGGTCTGTATTGTATTCTATTTTATCATTGTCTCTTCATTATGTTTTTTTTCATATATGATTCCTATTACAAAAATTTTCCTAATATGTTGGAGTTAGAAATCACATTCCATATAATGATTCATATGTACCAATTTAAATATTATAATTCAAACTAGTATTTGATGATAATTTCACGAGTGGAAATTAATGATCCTATATTCCTTGAAAGGCATGTCAGAATTATCTAAACATGAATTCTAATGTTTTAATAGTCTTTTCAGATAGTTAGACAGTTTTTGGGCAATAATATGTACTAATATGAAACTCATTATACAAAACAGTAAAAATAATATTCAAGAATATTTATGTAAATCAAGGATCTAAATCATATTTGGTTTAAAGTGGTGCAACAAGATGTATTAAAACATCATAAATATAGTATTTCTAAGTAATCTAGGGGAAAATTGTCCCATATTGTGATGAAATTAGCTTATTTGTTGACTGGATCAATATTAACCCTAATTACGTCATTCCTTCTTAAATTTCTTGGTTGTAAGGTGAAAATTTCTATTATAATATTATCTCATTTCAACAAAATTATAGCATGTGGTTTTATATATACATTAGGATGTTTCCTTTCTACAATAACTTATTTAAAACTAGCCATCTTGACACATAGTAATCAATTTGCGACATCAGATTATGGCACCAATTATGTTCCTTCATATCTCTATACATTGTGGTACTAAAATAGTTTATTGAACATCTTGAGCTATAAGAATTATATAATTGGTCCCTATTAGCACCGGTATTTATAGAAAGCATAACATCACCCCAAATCTGATAATTCCATCCTTATAGATGTTGTCAACCAATCCCCCATCCTTAATGGATTTAATTTTCATTTTCATGTTATCATCATCTGATTGAGAGCTTTTTATCTTTTCTGGTAAGGATAGTTTAACAATCATTTGGAAAAGGAATTAATTTTCACCTTCCTTTAAAATTCCAAAACCCATCATCTCATGATACATGAACACGTTATCTCTCTCAATCCTCATTTGTGTTAGAATCCCCTGATATTTGTAGCTTAATAAATCTACTAAATTATTTTCATTTTATAGGTGGTAGTGTAGTAAATATTTATAATCTTTTAGAAAGTAGAGCCATCCCCTTTTCATCTTGTTGATTTATTCTGATGTAAAAAATGTATTGCAATCACTTGGTATCCCAATATATCTCAAATCTTTAAAAATAGAGATAGTGTCCCTATATTTTCAGATAAATGATTCTCTCCAATAACTCATGATCATAAGTTGTATAATTTTTTTCATGTTTCATTATGTTACATGAAGTATAAGAAATCAAATTATCATCTTTATTAAGGAAAAAACCTAGTACATTCATTAATACATCATAGTATATAAAAACCAATCATTTCTATATGGACGAGTGAAAAATTAGTCCATTTACCAATCACCTATTCAATTATTCAAATAATTCTGTATATTATTTTTCCCATATGAACCTAGCCCCTTTATGCTTGATCTTGGATAGAGGGTTAGCTAATCCATAAAAATTACAAACAAAATTTAGATAGTAAACAGATAATATAAATAAACAATGTATCTTGGTTATGTTCATTATAATATTCCATTATATTATTTCCTTATTCTTCAAAGGTTCTACTGAGATTCAATCAATAGAAAAAATATTTCCCCTAAAATAAATTTACTAAATCCATTATTCACACATTATAATATTCCTATATAAATATTTTCATTTAATATTATCTAGAATAACTCGTAAGTGGTTCTCATGGTCTTCATTTCTTTTGGAAGATATCAATATATAATAACAAAATACCACAAGAAAATATTCAAGATAATCCTCAAAAACATTGTTCAATATATCAATTTAAATAGAGGGTTCACTAGTCATTAAAAATAGAATTATTAAAATCTCATAATGTCAATACCATGTAAAAAATGATGGCTATGAAATATATTTCTTCCTTACACAAAATTTATGACATCTAGATCAATGATCAATCATCAAAAAATACTAATCATTTTAAATTTGATCAAATAAATCATTATTGACAGGCAGCAGATATTGGTATTAAATTTTAATAGCCTTCATTTATCTATGGATAATTTACATCCTCATGGATCCATATTTATTCTTCAGAAATTGAACAGGGGCTCCCCATGGAGAAACACTATGGAGAACACATCCATTTTCACACAATTACTCTTGTTGTTTCTTCAGTTGCAATAATTCCTTAGTATCCATTCTATATGGAGTCTTTGATATAAGTATTTTATAATGAATTAAATCAAGAGTTAAATCTTTTTACCACTATTGAATATGTATAGATAAATCCTATATAAAAACATCATTAAATTCTAAAACAATTGGTACATCCTCAATTCGATTATTATAGTCATCATCAATATATTTTCATTGCTCATCCACCGTATTTATTTTATTTATTAGTTCTTATGAAGGTGGATCTAGATAAGAATTATATTATAAGGTTTAAATTCTAATGATATGGGATAATACACCTTTCTAAAAAATTGAAATATCCCTTTTCTTGAAAAAAATTATGCATTATAGTTTGAAATCTAGTTCATAATGAGGATTAAATAAATGTTAATCATATGTTTAATAATATGTAATGAAATTAAATTATATTTATGGGTTATAAAGGGAACTAACTAACAAATAATTCTTTCAATAATACTTCTCATTGTATTTTTTATTGATAGCTCATTTATTAAAGAAAATGGATAATGTGTCATTATCTTGGAGAACTAGGATGATATAATAGAAATTGAAAATATTGAATCTCATAAATAATTAGATATGTTTGATGAAATGATTAAGGTACCTACCACCATATCATTAGGAATTTCAACCATGGATTTTGTGATCATATTTTCACTTCCTTACTTTCCTATCCTTTTAGAGGCAATTTTCTATAATTATTATGGAAATAATTTTCATTGTATCTAATCTCAATATAATTATAGAACTGAACCTCATTTATGTGTTCCCTGCCCTTATATTCATTAGCTTGGTTACTATTTTCTCCACACATAACAAGAACTCCCATGACTTTAAATAATTTTTTATGATGATTCATTCCATATTTTTTTCATAATGGGAATTTCTTTATTCCCATATTCCCCATTAGCACATATCCTTTTTTGTCTGCATCAAATAACCTCCTATTCAATTGATTTCTATTAAGAAACTGAGATCAAGAAAATTATTTCTTTATTTTTTGGGACCATTTTACAATTTCATAATATAATGAATATTTTTGTGATGCCAGTGATATTCTGAGTATTGTCTTACAACCTTAAAATAACTGATCAATCTTCTCTTATGAATCACAAACACAATATATATCCTACCTGGATTTTCTTTTTTAATTTAGAATCATACTTCACAACAATACCTTCCTCTCATTCCACTAAGATACAAAATTTACTCTTCATTTTAGTTTTTTTCTCCTGAGGACAATTTTTTTTTAATTATTCATTAAAAGTTCTCTAATATAAGTCCTCAATTTATTCATCTGCCTTATTATTTTGTATTAAAGAACACCATTTGTCAGTATCCCCTTGAGATAATATACTTCCAACACTAACTTTTCTTTTTCATTACATTTCGAAAAATAAAAATTCTTTTCATGGGACATGATCCACTAATCATATTCCAATGGATTTGTATTCCCACTATAATATTGGGGATTAATCCACATGAAATAGTCCAACATAGTTTTATTGTGGTTATTTTTCATAATATGATTATATTGTCCAAATATTGTTAGGATCTTCTCATTTCAAACACTAATTTTATTGACCAGTTCAGTGGTATAATCCCTACATTGTCTATAGGTATTGATTCCCATTAATAAATTTGGCTCAATCACTAAAAATTAAACACAAAACATTAGTTTATGAATTATAATTCATAATTTCAAAAAAGAAAAAAACCTAACATTAATTGAAATTTTGTGTGTTGCTAATCTCATAATCGTAAACATGGTTCCATTGACTACCTATTTACATTTAGACACTTCGTATGGTTTTAATGAATATTAGATCTAATCTATGAATATCCCCTGGGAGTGTCAAAATATGTGCATAGTAAAACCCATTTTCATGTACCAGGTTACCTCACATCTAGCCCAGTACACCTTTTCAGAGTTCTTAATCCTGGGAATATCATTCAAGAACCACAACCACATGTAGTTTCTAGAACTGAAATTATTTCTAGTAAGGCCCACATAATAACTACATTAAAAAATATTGTGTCATAACATGATTATCGTCAAAGTATATCATATATTTATGTTAACAAAACTATATTTCCTAAAGGTAGTTTCTATAGTTACTGCTAAACTTCTTCTGATACGAAATATATCACCTTGACAGTAGTAAACTAGAGTCGATGCATTATTTAATTAATTATTCATGATTACAAGGAATAAAATACAGAAGGTCCAATAACAATAGATATTTTGGAAGACTATATTACATACAAGGTACTCACTGTACATTGGGAATGATAGAAAATAAAACATGACACAAAGAAATATAAATTGCATCTGTAAAAGCATTTTCAATGTTTTATTCTTCATAACATGTCGAACGAAGGAATAAAAAGGGAGATATCATTTTCTCAGCAAGGGTTATATAAGGTAATAAAAAGTTAAGTAAATTAATTAAAAAATATAAATTATATTATGGTAAATAATCTAAAAAATACATTCAATCAAAATATAGGAAATGAAATGCTTCCATAGATTTTTTCTTTTTGAAACTATCATATAAATGAATAAATGAGTAATGAATAATGAAAATTATTATTTATTGGAGGTAAATTATCTGTAAAATGATATATTATACCACTAATATGTTTTATGTATATGGGTAGAATCATTTATGATTTTATATGGAAATAGACACGAAGGTTTATCACTATCTATTTAGTCTCATGAGACATGTAGATGCATAGAGGGGCTATAACAGTTCCCACACTTCACTATAAGTCCAAATAATTACACACATACCTATTTAATTAAGAAAAAATGTATCTCATAAATATTATAATTGATTAAATGATACTGTTTTATCAATATTTCCCAATTTGAAACCACATTAAAAAATTCCCCATATTAAAAAAATTCAAAATAAATACCATATGCAATATGGTATATGAATAAGATAATAATAATATACATGAAATAATAAATATTATATTTTATATAATTGTAATTTCAAATAAAAATCATCTAGAAGGGCTAATTAGATACAACACATAAAAATTACTAGGTGAACAATAATAATTAAATAACAATGAAATTGATATTGAGAAAAAATCTTTTATCTTAATTACTGCTTAATCTTATCTTTTTTCAACGCCCTATGAATGTATATTTATTAAAAGACATATCCATATGTAAATTATAATTATTTATATAACTATTTATCAATTTTAATAATTGTTTTTTATTTCATATTTTCTTTTGATGAAAATTCAAGCATTTGCTATCATGTTGTACTTAAAACATCCATTTATTCTACACTTATTCAATTTTATCTAAATTTAAATTATAAATTAATATATTATATAATATAATTACAAAATTTAAATAATTATATGTCTATATATTATATGAAGTTTATAAAATACAACTGTGGGGAAGGTTATATGTGTTGACATGGAAATGTCTACATTTGAGGTTGACCAAACTTTGATGGGATATTAATGGTATAGTGGGGTGAAGATGTTTGAAAAATTCATATATTGTATTATGAAAATTATTGCATGAAAAAATAATAAAAAATATATTTAACGTAAATACTATTATATTAAAGTAATTATTTTTTGTCAAATGGTTTCTATAAAAAAACAAGAGGTATAACCCGAATGCAAAAATGCGGGTTCTGGAGATTTTGTTACCTTGGTTTTAATGATCAGTTTGCTTATTTATATGTAATGATGTTCATGGAAAATTCGTATTATATTCTAGAATTAGAATTATTCGTTTTTAATAATTATACAAAACTATAAATGGTATTATATATAATTTGGTTAAATGTTATTAGGATTAATCAGTGGATAAAATTGTAGTGATAGTTTCTTAGATTATTTTGTCATTTCTTGATCATCATGAACTAGTTTTGTTTAATTAATTAATACTACATATAACATGGTTCAAAAACATTACATAGGATTTAATAAATATTTTATAATCATTTTCAATTATATAAATTATATTATGTCTATCCTTGAATGAGAAATTAAAGAACTAACATCAGTCATCCTCAAAGGAAGTAAATTGGCACCCCATAGACAATGATACCATTTTTAAAATAAAAGGGAGACAAAGAAAGGAGAATATTGAAGGATATTACATCAATACGATATAATTCCTGTATATAGATGATAATAGAGTTATCATTATCATATTTACATTAGAGGTGAGGAGTGGTTAAGAAATCAACAATTAAATTAAAAAGAAATTACATGAAAAAGAAAGCGGATTTACCTCTTAAAATATCCTCTTTGAGTACACCATTAAGGGACCACTGATTGGAATTTAGTTTAGACTAGTAGCTTTTTTATGTGGGAAAGATACATGGGTTTATTATTGTATATAATTAAAATGATTAAAAAATATTTGAATGTGTGAGAAAAAGGGGTGGTGAGGGGGTATGTATAGTGGAGGAGTGGGGTGGTTTGTTAATATTTTATTCATTATTTTATAATTTTTTCTCACGGTAAAAAATAAAGATGAATCTTGTCTCTAAATACAATAATATACACAAGTTATTTTGAATGAATTTTTATTAAATTATCCTTGACCAAATGAATAATATATTTAACTTATAATGTATATATACTGTAAATTCCCGTATTTTACTATTAAAAAAATTCAAATATTTCTGAAAAATACCAAAAATTATTTTTAACCATTGTTTGATGTGCATAATCCAAAAATTACCTATATTTTTTGAAAATAATTTTTTAAATATAAGAAATATTATTTTTAATTAAATGATCATTTACTCAAAAAATTCATATTTTAAATTAATAAATCATTTTCTAACCCACAAAAATTATTTTATGAATAAATTTCAGGAAAAAAAAATCATTTGAATAAATTTATAAATTTAAAATTTTAATTAAATATTTATGTCTTTCTAAAATGCCATATCTTAATTAAGAATATTAAAAATAATCATTTACACATTAAATGATATAATTATATCATATACCCAATAATAAGATGTTTATTTTTACGTGTACTTTCTTGGATGACACAAATATACTTTTGGCTGATTTATTATTCGTAAGGGTCATATATCAATTGGTAAGGCCAATTTATTATTTCATCGGTATAGGTTTATGAACTTCTAAAATTAATATTATATAAATCGTTAAATATTTATAACATTTTTGTTGTGTTATCTATGTGTTTTATATGATTAATGAAAAATATATTTTTGTGTGAAATGTAAACGATCAAATTAATTTAATTTATTAAAAGAATAAATACCATAAAATCATGGTGCATTACAAACATTCCATTATGGAGAGGATCAATGACCAAATAGATATTGTGTAGATATATAAGAAGTTATAAAATATTCAATATTTTATATTTTCTAAATATGGATTTATAAGTTTTAGAACCGAGACATCTGTCCCATAAAAACAAAAAATGTAAAGGAATTTTCTAGATAGTCTTCATAGCACATCCTTCTCAATTCATCCTAGCAGAATTTCGATTTATTGGGATTTGATGAAAAAAACATGGTGGCATAACATGAATAGTGATATTGAATAATTTTTATCTTAATACACGGTATTTTAATAAGTCATGGATGATGGAAACAATTCTATGTTTTTGATGCAACCATTTCCCACACCAGAATCTAAATGGTAAAATATAATGATGTAATTATTCATAGGACTCCATAGGAAATATAATGTAAATAACTCCATCTGGTGGAAAACGATAATATTTCAAAAAGAACACATTTCATTATTATAATGGATAATTTCTATCTCAAACGAACCACTGAGATATACATAAGGGAACTAGTAAGACTGCATGGAGAAAAACAAACCATTGTGTATGATCGAGATCTTAGGATTACCTTAAATAAAATATTTTTTTTAGTAAATAATTATTTGAATATAAGGGCCAATATAAATTAATGAAGTCCAATTTAATTTTTTTAACGGTTAGAAAGTTGTTAAAATCATACAAATTACAACTATTTTATAAATAAGGGTTTTTATTTAAAAGTAGAACATATAAAATTTAGAAAGTAATTCTGAGAAAATAATTATTATTTTTTAAGGATATATATTCGGTATTATAAAATGTTTAATCATTTGTAATTTGGTTAGAACAACATATTTTTTAGAAAAAACATAAATATGGAAAAAATATATATGTGTTTTTATTATGACATAAAACTGGCCCAAAAGTGAAGTTATAAATTCCATAAGATGTATCAAATACTATATAAATATATTTCATTTAAAATAAATTACATTTGATGTAATGTTATTATTTTTATAAACCCTTAATGAATCATCTAAAACATATATTATATTTTATGGTTTTTAAACCAATTCATTTGAAACATGACTCACTTCTACATTCCCATGGATGTTATTTTAAGGATTCTAGTTCATGGCCTTATAAACTATTTAAATATTCTTTATTATAGATGATACCTTCTATGAATCCATGGTATTATTTGTTATTTTTATTATTTTTTCATAGATTCCAATACAAAAATTAAGAAATTAATAAATAATTCTGCTCCATCATAATATAAATACCCACCCATACTCCCACTCATCTTAATTTAGAACTCATTTTTCATGAATACAATCAATTTATCCATCTCAATATATCCCACATGTATCTCTAATACTCTTAATAAGATCCTCTCAAGCATTTAGAAGCACCCTCTCGAGGTAGTGGACTCTCTCCTCTTCTTTTTATTTAATGTACATTCCCTATGATATGACTTTTGATTTAAAATTTTACTTGATTTAATGATATTTATCACATAAAATTAATATCCTTATGATTAATATATAATTGTATACCAACTTCAAATCTCATTCAACAATTGCATAACCATTTTTTACACTATATATTTTTACAAAATTATCATGCACTTTTCCATGCCAAAAGTTTGTATGGTGAATGCCTACAACATTTTACACTCACATGTATTATGATAGTTTTACCTATGATTCATTGAATAATGTAATCAATGTATATATCTAATACTCCTTAACACTGGGGTATAATTTTATTAAAAAATTCTAATGTTTTATTGTCTATGTGTCACACAAATTCATGTGTGTGATATGAATGTGACCGGTGAGCCTGGATTTATATAACCCTCCAATGAATTTGATATTGTTTTAATATAATGATATTATGTTAAATATTTATTTATGGTTATGATAAGACAATATTGTTATTATTTATAGGTATTTATCCTTGAAAAAAAGATATGATTTCATGTCTTATGTTGTTGCAAAATTTTTATCTTTTCATGAATTTATCATATTATATCATGTGTTGATGTTCTTGTTTACGATTATCACCCCTTTTAAATCACCAATAAATTACTCTTATCTAACATTTATTTCAATCATCATTTTATTTTTTGATTATTTCCTAACTATGATTTAGATATCACCCCTTTTATTATATACATCATCGGGTTTTCCAAGGCAATTTTATAAGATAAAAAGAATTTATAGGAGTGGTTTGGGACTTTTTAATAATTTTGTTGACCCAATTTCCTAATATATGGTTTTTTATGTAATTATGTATATAAACAGTTAATTTAAATCCATGAGTATTTTTATATGTGAAATTATGTTATAAATAATGAATAAATTTGTATTAATGATCTCGGTAGTCATATCATATGTAATGATGGATTCATGAATCTTTTTTTAGTTCTAGGATATCCATATATATTTTATTATGATGAGTTAAAATAATAAATATTTAAATATATTATATTAATATCTATCAATTTAATCAATTTTTTTCTATTTCCTTATATTATTTATAACAATCCTCTAATTATTTCATTCACATTCCAAAAAATAGACAACCAATACTATATTCTTCCAATATGAGCACATGGGAAGGAAAAAATTATTTTATATCAAATTAATCCATTAAAAAGTATTATTTATATAAAAATTCACATTATTTTAGGGTGTATGTTTACACATAATACACACAATATTAGGTTCCCTATCCTTGTATCCTTCTAAATATTATCATATATCACATTAGAATAAAAATCATTGGTGTGAATTGTCATGATATTTTTCTAAGAAAATCTTAGGGTCACTATTTTTTTATTTTGATTTTTATTTATCAGTTTGTGTCATTTTAGTGATTATAGTCATTATGAGTGAAAAATACGTATTTTGGGGATACAGTCTAGGGGATGGGGACTTTCCAAATAATGTATTAACAATGTAAGGCGTGCTGAAATTTGAAAAGTGTACCTTCAATGTTTTTATAATTGTTTTTTTCAGTAAAAAATTTAAAATAAAACCATTTGTCTTTTTTCTTTAAAAATATTCCCCTGTAGGATGGAGACATGGTTTTCTTAATTTTTCAACCATAATGTGTGACACTCTACATTTCATTAAAATAGTGAATTTACAAAATGTCTCATATTTTTTCTTGTTTTTTGTGTAATGTTTCCTTCTCCAATGTGCATATACCTCCCCCATGGGTTTGGATCTCTACCCTACATCTTTGGTTGATTCCCATATGAATTATTGGTGGTTTGTATTTAAGAGATTTTATTTCTCATTTTTTTCTTCTTCATTTTCCATCCTTAAGTTCCATTCTTCTATTTTTATGGATTAGTGGAACCCTATGGGTGGTGTTGTACAAATGTAGGGTTAATGAAATGGGGTTTTTGGTTGGTTATGTTATGGAATATGATTGTGAGTATTGGTTCTAATTCTTCCGAGTGCTCTCCATCATGGGAGACTAGATTTTGACAAAATTATAAGTAAGTTTATTCATTTTATATAATTTCAGATAAAAGACATTTAAATTATGAATTATATTTTGGATTTTTATTAAATTTCCATATGAATAATTCATACTAAGTTCATATTCCATAGTTTATGTGTTTCATGTATTATAATGGATGTTTTTGAGTTTAATGTTGGGTTTTCGAATTGGGTATGACTAGTATTCCCAACAAGTGATTGATAAAATTGATCAATGATTATTTTTTAGTTTTATTGGACTTAAAAAGTGGTTTTAGAAAAAAAAATCTCTTGTAAAATGGTGATTTATTAAATTATTTATGTTTTTTATTGAATAGATTATGTTATAGGCTAATTGATATGTACAAATTCTTATGATGTGATACAATAGAGTATCACATTTGTTAATCAGAATTTTTGTTTGGGGTTTATCTAAGTGATCGCTTGATATTTAATGGGATTACCATCAAATCTTACATTTATTTTTTATTGAGTGATATTGTGAACCTCATAGATAAGACTATGTGACCCTCCATTTATTTCCATGGGGCCGAGTGAGCCCCCAGGTGGGATGACTATGTTATATTCCATTGATATATATCATTCATGTTCACTCATGAAATATTGACCAAATGTTCCGAACACGTAGATTAAATTACTCATGTCAGTTTGGTTGAAATTATTTATGAATTGTATTACATCCATTGATATGATGATATGTACTATTCCCATGGTTTATTTTTTACATTTTTATGGTTATATGATTTTTATTTTCATTATTAACCATATCATGAATTTGGGATGTGTTTTAGAATTTCGTTCCTTATAAAATTGTTTATTAATTTGATTCAGGTCAGAAATGTGTCTAATAAAACAATTATTTTTTTTGAAGTAACCCCAAATTGATTTGTAATGTTTTTATTATCAATGGTATATTTTCAAGTTGGTTTATAATTCAAAAATTTTCAACTAATTAATTTATTTTCATTGGTAAATTCTATAACTAGACACATGGTTCTATCCTACAGGGATTCATTCCTTATGACCTCCATGGTCCGGTTTTTGGAGTTATTATAATTCTTTTTGAATAGAAAAAATAATATAATGAGCACCATGTTCCCGGGTGGCTCTCCATGGTTACCATTGTCCTATGTCAATTGTCGGAGAAATATTCTTATACGTATTGATTCTAGTGTAGTTGTTTTAGGTATTTTGTTCCTCCTAGTTTCTAATTGGGCCTTGTGTGGCTCTCTAGCCCTTTATTTTGAGTTTTGGTAGCTTATTTTAAAATAGAATGTATATTTATTATTGTAGATTATTTTTTTTTCGTCATGTATGTTATTATTTAAGGTGTTTTTTATCAATTTCAATTAATTATAATGATATTACTTTATCTATACCATTTTAATTTATGGTTCATCCATGATTACCTGTAAAGAAATAATTCCCAATAGATATTAGATTATGACTAGTTCATTCCTCTAACATATGGAAATCGTTAATGCCCATCGGTCCATCTGGTTGTCCAAATTGGGTGACAGGTTAGATTAACCATGAATTGCATATTGCAATTTTACGTAAGATCTCAGATCCGTTGGATTATCATAGTCACAAAAACCACATATTCCTTCCCGACATTTTTAACTATATTCCATCATATTATAATCCTTTACTAAATCCCAAAATATTATTATGTCTTCCATACATTAATTTGAAGAGTGGGGAATAACATTACAAATGTGAATAATTGTAATGATGTACTAAAATTTAAAACTGTATAATCAACTTATGAAATTCTAGGTGTTAGTATATAGTATCTTCGATTCCTTAATATTGGAAAATAAAGAGAATATAAATTATTAAAATAATATCACAAATGAGTTTTAGAGTAGGTTCACAATTAATCATCTTTTTCATGTATTGTTTTGAGTTCATTTTAATAACCTAATAGCATGTTTCATGGTTAACAATCCCAAGTGAATCTATGAAAAATCATGAATCCACATGTTCTTTTCCATATAGTAATTTTACTAATACACACAATATGTTACAAAGATGTTATGATTTATTATATATTTGGCCTTGTTTCATGGTTTCCCTCTAATGTATTCTAATCGCAATCCCACAATGTCATTAAAACCTAAATCGATACGATCTACGATGACCCGTGTATTTCAAACATATATATTTATTCATATCATATGAATAATCCATTAATATCACAATAATAACAGATAGATTACCAAGAAAAATTGTTTCATTAGAGATGTAATACAAAATATTCATATTTATAAATAATTTTCAACATCTTACACAATCCTCCTTTATTAGTGGTACCCTTTAATAATCATCTTACATAACTCCCTTAATCATTACCTATGAAAATAAAAAAAATAAAAAGGGGTTATCTCATATGATAAGAAATATTAAATAAAGGAGAAATTTTTCTAATATGATAATTTGTTATAAGATGAAAATGAAATTTGATAAAAATAATAATGCTACGTAATCATCTTACCTAATGAAAAATATATATCTTTTTGAGACATGGAATAATAAATCAGGATAACATTAAACAAGAGTCTTACGAGTGTGGAAAAAATAATCATATATTAGATTAGAAAATGGAAATTATAATATGACATAATTGTATTGAATAAATAAAATCATGTAAATCATATGTTAAGGATATAAAAAAACATTAATATAAAAGAACGCTTGAGCTAAATAACAATGTAACTTCTTTAGCCTGGGGTAACCACACTTGTACTCTCTTGGGATTGGTATATCTACCCAAGTACACTATCATATAATGATATATAATACGTTATATAATGAAATAATGGATATAATTCTAGTCTCGTCAAATAGGTAAAGAAGACCATACGTAATTGTCCCATGAGATTATAAAAACATTCATCACTTATTCATAGAATAATTTTCATATAAAAAGAAAATAGCTCTTATTAAAACATCATTAATAAAATATATAATTATATTTCCAATTAATAATGTTTTTTGGTATAATATGAACAAATCCCCACTATATCATGTTGAACGTCAAAGGAAGATCCCATAAATGAAGATTAAATTTTTAGGATTATAAAATATATAAAATCATAAAATAAGAAGGAATAATAATTTTATATTAAAACCCATTAAAAACAATGATAATTTGGAACATTAATTTAATAAATACAATGTAATATTAATATCTATTAATGGTAATTAAATATTTTGTAAACATATAATAATTATTAGCAGGTATTTCTAACACTTTTCACTAAAACAACCCATGTAGAAAATGTAAAATGATTATATAAAAAAATTAAAAATTAAAAATATATAAAATTGCCTAAATAAATTATTAAATAATAAATAAGGTTATACATCAAATATTCCAATGAATATGGTCATATATATATATAATATTATAGATTTTAAAGTTGTGGTGGGTTCAGTTTCTCTCACAACCATTACATCGGGTAAAATATTTAGCATGATAGATACAAATGATATTGGGAATTTAAAAAACCAATAAAAACAATCAGTGAAGAAAATAGATGGGTTTATATATAAAATACTAAAAAATAATTCTCAATTTTTAAATTCCTTCATAACAATAACAATTTGATAATGATTTTGGAAAGAAACCCTAATAAGTTTCTCTAGAGGTTCAAAAAACCCATTAATAACCTATATAATAAAAATAGACCTATAGGGAAAATATTCTAGAACCATATTAACAGATATAAAATATATATTATTCAATTATATGTATTAACTGTACATTAATTATTTACTTAATGTTTATTTTTATCAACATATGTTATTAATTTCAATTTTTATGGTTGTTCACAAATAGAATTATCCAAACCCATTATTTGATACCAATTTCATAATTTACAAGTTTTAGAAAATATACAAATAATTATTTTTTATTTATTTTTTCATCATTAATATCACATGATTGATGTTACAGGCCTGGTTTGTGTTAATAATATATATAATGAATTCATTCTCATAATTTACTGATATTATTGGACTACATCTCGAGGATCATTAATTAGTTTGCCATTGTTTGATAACCATATACCTGAAATATATAACTCTATTATTTAATATAACTATATATATTATATTAATAACCATAAATGTAGGGAAGTGAGTAAAAATAAAACACATCATTCAATAGACACAGTAGACCACACATACACATGGATGACATTTTCATTTTATATTGAATGTGAAAATAGAAGAAATTTATTTTTTTATAAAATAAAACATTGTTATAAATATCATATATATTTATTAAATAAAATATTTAATCCATCCTCTTATGAACTTTATTTAAAATATAACACGCCATCCATGGAGTCTGTAGAATGCACATATGCACATGTAATGTTTTCATTTTTCTAATAAAAATGGAGGATGGTAGATAATTATGTTTTTAAAATATATATAGTCATTTATTATAATAATGATACTGATTTTGTTATAAGTGTATGTTTATGATTTATTTTTAAAATGGTGGGTTATCTTTATATATATAAGAATATTATAGAGTGATAAATACTCAAGTTGAATATTTGAATCATCACATAAAGGGTCTTTGAAAAATAGTGTACTTAGTCAGTACTCAAAGAAAAAGAGGCTAAAAAATATGTAAGAAAATACTAGGGAACATAAAATATTATTATTCCTTTATGAATGTAAAATGATAGATGGTTTATTAATTTTTTGAATGTGATATCATTTTATAGTTTAAAAAGAGGAATTTTCCCATGAGAATTGAATTGTTAATGAGGCGTAGGAAAATATTTCTATTGATGTCATGTTAGTTAGATGAGAACTAATTTTTATGACATAGATGTTTCACATTCAAACATAAAACATTTCTAACAAAATCTCTTTGATTCATGTAATCTTATAAAAATAAACACACATATGTTACCCATTTTAAGCCCTAAACTCCATTGTTTGAAATAAAATGTGGTCAGTAATTAATAACTAATAATATAAGACGAATAGAATTTAGAAAATTATATTTTTTTATTCAAAAAAGACAATTCATCTATTCCAAAAAAGTATCTACAAATGAAAACATTTTCTATTAAATTAAAATATATGACACATCGAAAAATAACATTTAGTAGAAATTTTTTTTTTCATACATTAAAAGTTTGTATTATTATTTAATTTAATGATTTGATTAAATAATAGTTAATATATCATGTATATGGACAATATAATTAATCATTAATTAACCAAAATATATTTAGTTTCATGTAATGAAAATACATTATGAATGAAACCATAGTTTTAGGAAAAAAAATTCCCAAAATGACCATATTGTTATTTATCTTCACAATTTGAATTTTATCAATATTTTTTTATTAAAAATTTACATGTTTTTTAATTATATAAATATATTTATTATTGTTTCCACCTTTATTTATAACATCTATTTCAATGAATGTATTATAATGTTATAATCATGAAATATTTCGGTTCGACATTTCATGTGAAACTTGTTTTTGAACACATCAAATATATTTAAGGAGGAAATGTGTTTTAAAATAATATTTCATCACATATCCTATCTCTAAATTGATATCAAATACATGACCTCCAAAAATCCATGAAAATGAGTATTACATGGATGATATTATCGAAAATTTCATAATATAACTTTCTGGTTCATGATCTATAATAAGGAGACGGCTGGAATAAGTGTTTCGGGGCATTATTCATGTTTAAACTCTATTATTCAGAAGCCCAAAATGGATTCAATGGTTTTTTTCAAATGTTTTAATGTTTTAAATATTCCAATCCCCACAATATATCTCTCCAATACTCTGGGATATGTTTATGCAAGTTTACCAACTGTAACAATTAAAAAATAATGTATTGGTAACCCACATAACCATATCACCCTTGACCATGAATACCTACATAGACCCATCATTATTTAGCATGAAACCTATCTCTATTTTGAGGAAAAAATAGCAAATATTAAAACGTTGAGGAGTTAAACTACTCACAGAATTTCTCGACCATTATATGAGGAATGTATCATTTTGAACATTACTAAATTATATTTATCAAGGTCAATGAAGTTTTTACTGAGAGTATGAGGGGCCTCAAGGGTGTCTGAGAGATTCTGTATAAGGAAACACTAAAAAAGTGTCCATCTATTGTCTGTTTCATTGTTGGTTAATGGTTAGTGATAACTGGGATCCATAACTATGCATCCTTATGGATGGTAGTGAATGGTCAGAAATCTATGCAAGGGGGCCTAAAAACCATGAATCCTTGGATAGATTCAAGTTCATGACATACATGAGGATTGGAAGTCTATGTAGACTCCGCAAAAAACCATTTTAACCTATAACCTCTTAGATATAGGGTGTCACAAGGTATTTCCAACCATGCGCCTCATTAAATAGGGGAAATCACATTTTTCCCTCATTAGATTTAGGGGTTATTACCTTTTCCTCCCCTCCACCTCCATCTGCAAGAGTGATCAGTCAGGAGATTTATTGTAACACCCAATGGATTTATATATAAATTTAATGCATGAAACACTAGGTAACTATAAAACACCACATTGTTAAAACAGAGCTAGTAAACCTAATATTTCCACCTTGGTGATTTGAATTTCAAAAAACTGATAAACACAGTTGCATTCAGTAAGATAAATAGAGTATCATAGGAAAAACATAATTATTGGTGAATAGTTTCACATCCGTGGGAATAGTAATATGACTCTGATGAATAGTAAATAATATCAATATTATATTGTCTTAAGTATAAAATATAATTATTTCTTGATCAATTTCTTAAGGTAACATAAAACAAAATATAGTTTTAAAAATTTTATTTAATGAATAAATTATTATTTTATTTAACTGTTAAAATAATCATATATAGAAACAAAAATCAAAAAACAAAGTTCATTTTTGAATTTAGAGCATCAATACTAGGTTATTCTAAATTTATGATAATTTTAGAGAATACTTTTGTTTTTTTTTAATAATAAAAATATTGTTTTGAGTTTTTGGTGTGATTAATGACATCATAATGTTGTTATAAATAATTTAAAATGTTTATATACTGATGTACATTAAAATACAAGATTATTTGTCCTATTTGACGAATTCTATGTGATAATTCCATGGGAAATCCAATTGTTTAGAAAATAACACTAATGAAATGTCCTTTTAAATTAATAAAAAGACTCCATCTCTTCTACTATATATATACACTCTTTCCTTCGTTTTCTTTAATTAAAAACTCATCATCATAAAATATAATGTATTTTAACCTCACTAGGAGTCCTAATATGTTTTTCTCCATTCACCATTGAACCAAACAATAATTTTTAGGAGTTACTCTGCACGGTAAGGGAATCTACCACCCTTCTCTTTTTGAAACACTATTTTTTAGGTTATTATCGTTTAATTTCAATTTTTTTATGTTGGGATATAATAATATATATCCCCTCTAGTATATATTATTTCTTAATGATCATATAACCCTTTTTCTCTAATAAAAATATTTTATACGGTTTTAAGTGATGCCATCAGGCAGCTGAATTTTCATAAGGGATTTCTTAACTCTTCTTTTATTTCGATTTCCATTATTTTTTTTCCTTCTTCAAAAACATTCATCTAAATGTTATTATAAATATACCAGCATACAGGTAATATAATTTTGTTATGATAAAATAATTATTCATCATAATCTCTAATTTACCCATATTTATACAAGAAATGAAAACACCTTCTAAGATGTGTTAATTTATCAAAATCAAGGACAGTGATTTTTCAATTTCTAATATTGAATTCAATTATGGTCATCGAAGAATATTAATGGTTGAATCAGAATATAATATATGAATTATTATGTATTTATGGTTTTTTACACTTTTATTAAACATGATATTAATTTATAAATCTTAAAGAGTTCATTGTGATAAAAAACTTCCAATACAGTGAAAAAAATATCATCACCGTTTAATATAATGATTTATCTTAACCCCAATAATCGAATTAATTTTATAACCATGTAATATTTTGGATGATAAGAAATAAAATAAAAAATCTACTCTCAACTGCCATTCTCATCATACATGTTTATCCTTACACATATATAAGTAACCGGTCATGAATACCTTGAAATAAAATGCACCCAAAAAAATGTGTACCTCTAAAACACATCAAGAAGACCCTGAATAAAATTAATAAGGCCATAGTAAAAAAATTCATAAAAATAATATGTTCTATAAATATTTATTATTTATTTTAATTTCAATCATCGAGGACACTAATATCAAGTTTTTAATTCCATCAGATATAAGGTTTGGTTTTCCTTCTTGAACCACTATTTTCATCCAGGGTACTCTTATTTTCTAACCAACTTAATTAAATTATTATTTATTCATATCTTCTCCCCATAAATTATTTTTGAATATTCTATATATATGTACTAAACAGAATCTGACATTTATTTATGGGGTGCGAAATGTTATAAAAAGATGTTTCAAAAATTCATCCTGAAATACAATCCCGGTTCAAGTGAATTTCTCAAGTTCTAATATATTTTCTACTACAATATATAATCTTTTTTTAGGAATAATTATCTTTATAAATTCACACATTTTATTATGAAAAAAAAATATATTATTACAATTCTAGTTTTAAATAATAATTGTTTCCAATAAAATTTTATTTTAAATGCAAATGAGTATTTGTATTAGAAATTACTCAATTAATTTATAAGAGAATATTAATATATTTATACAATCTAGTTGATTATTATGTATTATTGGTTTTATTAATTTATGATATCATTCTAATAATTTAATTGAATGGTTTTTAGTTGTTTTATTGTAGATATGATGTCATAAAACCATTCAATAATTTACTCTAAATGGTTAGTGTTTGTGCTTAATATTCGGGTAAATTTTTATTCAATTCATATGTTAGATTCAATATGAATATATATGTTATTTTTTATAATTATCTTTAAAATGAGGAATTCATTGGACTTAGTATGTAATGGTTTGTTCCCTATATATCCCCATGATGCATAGATAGGTCAGTTGATAAAACTATGCTATTTGTAAGAGTTCTTGAAAAAATGGTTATTTTTGTTCATGGCACGAGGTCATGATAGAATGGTTAGGATATCCGACATTATTCATTCCCTTAATATGGAGATAGAAATTCAATGTTCATCTGGTTATTCAACTAGTATAATACTTATTATTATTCATTATTATGGAATTATTTATTCATCTCTTATTCCTTCCATAATGTGTTCATGTTTAATTTTAAAACATGTGTTTTTTTCTATTCACCATGCCAAATGTTTATGTTAATGATATCTTATGATGTCTTTATTACCCTTATTAAGAATTAGAGATCACCCCGTTCATATATTTCATATTCCCTGGATATGTAATGGTATATTATAAATGACAAGCAGAGATAACCGAGGAGTTATGAATATTGTAAACAAAATATTTATATTGTAATTACTTCCAGGTTATAATGTTTAAATTATATATGTATCTTGTTTTCAAGGATACTAAACTACAATTTTCATCAGGATGAATATTAATTGTTTATATTCCAATGTAATAAAATAATGCACATGTTTCGGGCTTCAGGGCTCAGGTTTTTACATTTTTCCTATTACAAGGATCTTTTTCCTTCAATAATATGTCATTTTATTCTTTATTTGTTGTGAGAAATGTTTTAAGTGAGTTTATCAATCCACATTCTTCTATTTTATAAAATAACTATGTTTTTGTGATTCTTCATTTTTAAGATTACTGATAACCAATTTTATAATATATTATTATTTAGGGTGTTGACGGATGATTGAGCTTGAATCAAGGGTTATGGTAACGGAGTGGTTGTCTACAAACATGAGGTATGGAATCTACAAGTTATATCACATAGTATGGATGTTTTTTATCTATAGGTCATTGTTATTTTTATATACTGTGATATATATTTTATAATGTGGATGTCACGACCCATCCTCAGGCCCGTTCCGTGACTACCCCAATCCAGCCTTCCACAAGCCAGGGGCAGGCGACTAGCACCAATGGCGAATTCCCGATAAAAGGGAAGGCATTGCCTTTAACCCTATAACCCACATAGTTTGTCCACAAGAAGTATAAGCTGAAAGTAATAATATAGAAAAGAAATATGTGTTGAAAGTAAGTAGGCCATTATACAAACCCAATTGAACAACATGTATAAGTATAATTAAAAAGGGAAAAATAGCTCCCAAATCATCCACTCGAGAATTCTTCCTGAAGGGTAGGTACAGATCTCGATCAACATATCTCTAAGGTACCCCCCGTATAGTCCAGCTCCGAGCATAACTATCATACCCATGATCTAGAGTTAGTATTAGTGGTCTTCACCTAGAAGATGTGGAGACACTATCTTATTGGAGAACGATTTATAATTTACAATAACCATAAGAGTCTCTGGTATATCTTCCCCTATAAGAACATGAACCTGTGACAGTGGCAATGGGTTGAGTTCCTCCGGGAATATGACATCGAGATAGTATATACTCCTAGGAATGGGAATGTTGTAGCATATGCTCTCAGTATGAGATCAGACATTCACCTCCTAGGAGAGGTGACAGAACAACTGGACCCATTGCAGATATCCTTTGTGGATCAGGAAAGAGTAGCCTTTCTGCAGTCTCTTATAGTCACACAACCACTTTTTCTAAGAGTCTGAGAGTCACATCATGGAGATGGTGAATTCGAGACACAACATGCACAAATATCTACAGGGCAGGCACCTGATGGATTTCAAGTAGGTTGTGTGCATGTCATTCTCTTTAGAAGACATACCATGGTACCAGTTTCACTTCAGGAGGAAGTGTTGAGGGAGTTCCACACATTTAATTTTTCTTATACCTCCCAGAGTGGCTAAGATATATCGGGACCTTCGATGACAACACCGGTGTCTAGGTATGAATAATGCAGTATCATATATTTTCTCATGATTCCTCACTTCTCAGACAGTGAAGGCAGAGCACTAGGTTCTAGCTGGATTATTTCATCCCTTAGAGGTCCCAGAGTCGAAGTGGGATTGGATATACATGGATTTCATGATGGTACATCCACGTACAACCATAGGACACGATTCTATCTGGGTGATTTTTTACCGACTCACCAAGTCGGCCCACTTCCTACCGATTAGAGAGTAGGGTTTAGTAGAGAGCTTGGGGTGCCTCTACATACAAGAGATACCACATCTTAATGGTGTTCCATCAAGGATAATCTCTGATCGAGATGCTCGTTTCACATCATGACTATGGAAGGGGTTGTAGGAGGCTTTTGGGATGAAACATCACTTGAGAACCACCATCCATCCTCAGAAGTATGGACATACTGAGAGGACCATTCAGACTATCAAGGACATGATCTGTGCATGCGTCCACAACTTTGGTCGTAGCTGGGAGGATCACTTACCCTTTGTAGTGTTTGTGAATAACAACAGATACAACTCCACCATCGGGAAGGAACCTTTTGAGGCATTGTATGGATGACCTTGCAGATCACCTCTGTGTTGGACTGACCTTGGGGTGTCAGCACTTGTAGGACAAGAGATGGTGCAAGCTACGACATAGAAGGTGCAAATCATCCAGGAGTCGATTAAGACTGCACAAATCATGTAGAAGTCATATGCTGATAGGAGACATATACCCCTAGAGTTAGAGGATGGTGAGAACACCTTTCTATGGGTCTCACCTTGATGAGGTCTACAAAGTATTTTCCGAGGTGGCAAGTTATCTCCGCAATTCATCGAACAATTCCAGGTCCTTAGTAGAGTAGGCGAGGTGCCTTACTGAATGGCTCTTCCCCCTCAGTTGCACCGGGTGCACAACTTCTTCCACATATCTCTACTGAGGAGATATGTGAACAACCTATCCCACATCATCGACCACAAGGAGATAGACATCAATTATGGTGTGACTTTCAAAGAGGTTCTAGTGGATATTGAGGATCAACAAAACTGGGTCCTATATGGGTGGTCAATACCTCTGGTGCATGTTCGCTGGCAGTACGGGATCTTCTAGGAGAGAACATGGGAGTGGAAGGCTCAGATGCATGTACAGTACCCCGATTTGTTTCCTTAGTGTGAGTTGTAGCTTATGGGGACATAAACCCCTAAGGTGTGGAGAATGTAAAGACCTAGAAATTCTGTTGATTTTTTTTAAATACATTGAAATTTTAAAAGTCTTCTATTTCTGACGGTGCTTGATTCTGAGGCTTGGTGTGCCCGAAATCAATTTCTGTAGTTTTGTTCAAGTATGTTTTGTAAATGTACGAGAAGGATTTTAAAAATTTCGTACCGGTGCTCAGAATTTAAATCTGAGGGAACCATTGAACTCACAAAATCAGTGATTACATAGTGAGACAATCATGGCAGTTTCATTTTAATGAGAAAGGAAGTAAATTTTTTGGGAATATAATAAAATAAAATAAAAATGAGTGTAACTCATTTTTATTTTTGTGGCGGTTTAATCCTCCAAGTGGAGGTTAGTGGTGGAGGCCATAATACCCAAACCTCCCAAGAGAGGTTACAGTGGTGGGGCCCTCTCGTACATAAACTCCCTTGGGAGTATATTATTAGATGGGACCCAATGAGCTAACCCCCCCCCCATTAACTCCCCTTTATTAATTTGACACCTCTTCTTATTAATTAGAGGTTCTCACCTCCTCTAAATATTGAATTTGAACCATTCCATAGAATTAATAATATGAATTGCCTCATTTAATTAAACACAACTTTGTGTCATTGTGCCAATGAAATAAAAGAGATAATTTTTTATTATTTTTTGTGTTTGGCACAATATTTTTAAAAATCTTTAGAGATGAGATCTCCATCCTTCCAATGAAGAACCACCTAAGAATGATGAAATTCTCCTTCAATATTCGACCAAGCCAAAAGAGAATGAGTCGCCCGTGAAGAATGCTGACGAAACTACTTCCTCAGACACTTTAGAAACCAACAAATCGACGCCACCTTTTTCAACGACTTCATCAATGTTCATCAAAATGAGTTAGAGGTTTCAGTTTTACTCTCAGTTCTTCTTTGTTCAAATTACAGATTTAGATTTTCCGTGTGTTATCATCATAACAAGTAGGGTGCGGTCCGCACAAACATGCCCCTACCCCTTAGTTTATCTTATCTTGATGGCGACATAGGTGGCATAGCTGTGGGCTGGAGAAATAGTTCACGACCAACGGGCCGCGGTGATACGCATGGCGACCAGTAATGAGAAAGCCACATGAAGATCCCGCAATACATGGGTCCCTGGGTATCAAGAGGAGCATGGCTCCATTGCGCCACGTAGAAGATTGAGTCGCGGCTAAGCGGGCCACAGCGGTACCGGAGGGGCGTGGTGTCGTCGCACCATGCTGAAAGAAGAAGTTGTGACCACGAATTCTGCGACAGTCGGATGAAATGGGCACAACGCCCTCGCGCCGCGCTTGGGAGGAGGTGAGGACAAAGGCCACAGAGGACAGAGGAGGGCGGCTGGCTGAGCCGCGCGCTAGCAGCACTCTAAACCGGCGCTTAACATCTGTTCATATGGAAGTCGGGTGGCGGCACCCCCCCCCCCCCCACCCCCACGGTGTGGCTGGCCTGGGCATGTGGGCTAGCCCGCCAGGCCACATAGACCAGCCAACCGGTTGGGACACCCTCAGCCATGCCACCCTCGGCTATGCCTCCCTCAGCTCGGATGCCCTCGGCCGGGCCTCCCCTAATCATCGCCGCCCACCATTAGGCTACCTCAGGCCGGGCTGCCCTCGGGTAGGGAAGTCCATCCGTCCTCACATCCTATTCAGGCTAGGCCTTCCCCTGGGCTCAGGCAGCTTCCTTGGACTGAGTCAGAACCATGGACTAGGTCGGGCCGGGTTTGTCCGACTAGGTCAGACCGTAACCGGACCTGTTTAACCAGTTTACGCCTTTTCACCCTCTTATTAGGCTATGGGATTCTATTAAATGAACCACATGTGGCGATGGAAGTCTTCGTGTGAGATGATTATTTGGGAATAATCCAATTGATGTTTGGATGCAGTTGGGGTACGACCAGGATTGTTTGAGCCGAAAAAGGAATCGGGCCCCCATACCGGAACTGCCAATAACTCAGAGACTGGGCGTTCAATTGATGCATCACCTGCTGCTATGGGTTCCTTATGTTGTGACTGAACTATAGGATACATCAAAAGAAGACTCCATGTTAGTTTATGTATCAAGACATGGCCCGAGGATCATATCCTCCTATAATCGAAAGTGCTATTGGCGGGAACCCTAGGGTTGGCTACGACTATGATGATAGGATTATACGTGGACCTACTACTGTACCTGGATCCTCCATGGGTTTGAAAGTGATGATACTATGCCATGATCCTCTGTGGGTTTGACAGTGATGAATTCTATACTAGGATCCTCCATGGGTTCAACAGTGATGACTTCTTTACTCAGATCCTTTTTGGGTTCGATAGCACTGATATCGTTCCATGATTCTATGTGGGTTTGATGAAGGATATGATTCAGAGGCTACATCTAATAATCTCTACCCCTCTTCATGAGTTTTATACATGAGTGATTTGAGTATTTTCTTTCATCTGTTATCATTGAGATGACTGACTTTACTTCCTGTGTTGAATGGGTTGTGCTTGGGCTCGAGTGTTAGAGCCAGACTGTGATTTGTAATTTAGGTATATGTATGGGTATATACTTAAGTAGGGATGGTTGATACTCCTTGATTGTATCTTACTTATGTGGTTTGTCATTAGTGGATTTTTTGGATTCATTCAGGGGTCTTTAGATCCCTTACAAGGTATTGTTATACTCACCCATGCACGAGCGTCGCCGGCACCATATTATGTTCTGTGCAGACGACAGTACGCAATAATCGAGGCTGAGGGTGATGGATGAGAGGCTGCTCGGAGCTGGACTAGCTGGGACTTACCTCAGAGACAAGTTGGTAAAGATCTGTACCTACCCTTCTGGTAGGATTCTCTGGTGGATGATCCAAGAGTTGTTCTTTCATTTTTACTTGTACTTGTACTTTTTGTTCTGTTGGGTTTGTGTACTAGCCCACTTAATTTTTTCACATCTTTATTTTGAATTTCAGTACATGTTACTTATACTACTTTTGTTCAGACAGTGTGAGATACAAGTTTAAAATAAATTTCTTCCCTTTTATCAGGAATTCACCATTGGTACTAGTTGCTAGCCTCTGGCCTATGGAAGGCAGGCTTGGGGTTGTCGCGACACGGGTGTGAGGACGGTTCGTGATAGTGGATGTAAATGATAAATTGATTGTTTAAATGATGTATTGCAACCCTATTGATCCTCATAGGATTCATTAAGGATAATTATACAGGGCCTAAGGTCACCCATGGCGTGTAACAATCCCTTGAACATGATAATTTAGTTAATAATTGAAACATTCAAGGGTTTTTGAGATTAAACATATATCAACTGATTCTAGAATTTAAACATAATGTTAAGGGGTTCTTTGGTTTAACATAATTGATTTAATCATATGTAGCTTGTATATGACTAATTTTGATAAATCGGTAAATAGGATTGGACTTATGTTAGTAGAATTAAATTTGGTGAAAAAAATTCACTTGATATTAAATGGTAAAATGTAATATCTTAGGTAAATAGGAATATGTAAATAGTAATTAACAATGAAAAAGAGATAAATTTGAAATGTGAACCATTAACATTATTGATTGAAAAAATTTCACTAATTTCATCCTTGTATATGTGATTGATGGTTTTGGGATATTGGAATGTTGTTCCAATCCCTTATGTGGTCTATATTCATGCTCCCAGATCCCCTATTCGAAGTGTGTTTCATTGGATGGATTGTTTTATTTGAATCAATTGGTATGGATATGTTGTTCCATATCATGGTTCTGTGGTCATACATGTAATAATGAATCTCATTTGGATATTTGGATCGATAATCCTTTTATTACAATGTGATTCCACTTATACATATGTTTCAGATGAACAACATTGGCTGATGTAGTTTTGATGAATATTTGTATCACTCAGAGCCAATAAAATATGGGGTTAATCCAGATACTGTTAAATGATGAAACAATATTTTTTATATTTTATCAATTGCTTACTATACTTATTTATGCATTGTATTATATTATATTTTTTTATACACCATAGTAGTTGGTATAATGAGTTGTAATCATGCCCTTCTCAGGCTGCCACTTGGTACCAAAAAAGGATTCATGGTTGTATTCCAGGAAATGGTAAAAGGCCCTATGATAAATGGATAATATGGGATTTGGACATATCATGTATAATAGAAGTAGACATGAAATTATGACATTTTTATTGTATTTTATTTATAATTTTATTTTTGTTTTTATTTCTTCACTTTAGACCATTAAGACATGACAGGTTTACTACTTTAGATATTTTATACTTTCTCAGTTTGTGATCGTTGAATGTGAGGATTTTTATTTTTATTATTATTTAATATTGTGTTTTATCTTGTTTTCTAATGATTCATTACTAGGGTATTAGGGATTAGTATCCACACATTTTTCTATAGACCCTTGATACTAGTTGGAAACCTCTGGCATATGGGAACGTGGACTTGAGGTCATGTGGAAAATCATCTAGGGAAACAATTTATAGTAGAAATCAACATAAAACATTACAATGTAGTTTTACTGCCATTTTCTTTTTTGTGGAAATACTATTTCTGAAAGATATAAATGAGATTAGGTTGTGTTTGAACTAGAAAATTAACTTGGGTATGGGTGTATCAAAACCGTGAATGGGGAAACCCAACGTTCCGGTGTTGTATTGATGTTCATGATAATTTTTCTTACCAATGGATGTTATTTTACCTAGTGTGATTCAGTTATTTTGTAATGTTATAATTTTTGAGGTTTTATCATTTACTCAATATGGAACAACATTTTTCATGAATAAATCAGTTTCGGAACCGGTGATTTATATTTCTTGAATCAAATTAATAATTTAAGTAAAATAAGGTTATGTTTGGGTTGTGGGAATTCAAAACATATTTTTACTTTTTTAAGGGTTATTAATAATTAGTGACTAATATAGAACTGAAAAAATGTTAATGTTTAAAGGTGATAAATTGAAGCTATTAAAATTTATTCCAAATGGGAAATATCATGGATTTTAAAAAATGGAATGGTTTAATTATTAATAATGAATTTCTTGTGAATGTGTTTTTTTTCTTTTACCACACGTTAGCCACGAACATAGTTATGGATGATAGGGGGTAGTGATCGTGTTGCATTTCTTCCTCTTGGGATAGATTATATGATGTAATATATTTATGGATATTACTAATCCTGATTTTTAGTAATTTTAATACCCTTATTTTATGTGTTTTGATACTTGTGTTTAGAATTTTAGATAGATTACCTCACAACTACATTAACTAGATGGTTGATAAGAGGAAATTTCATTAATGAATTATCGTATAGTGATTAGAATCCATATTGAATTTGGGTTGTATGTAGAAAATTAGTTTCATTAGATAATTTCCTAATTTATTCAGTGTTTGGAGAGAGACCCTATGGGGTTATAATTGAGTATAGTTGACCTAATGAGAGAGTTTCAACTATAAAACCCTATGAATGTTTTTGGAGAGGGAGGACCTAAGAAACACATCTTCTAGATTGAATCTAAAAATTTGAATATTTATCATGTAGATAATCATTATAAAAATATATTTATATTTTAATCTTATATTTTTTAGGATCAATGAAGAGCTAATGTTATTTTCCTTATTTTTATGAGAAGAAGGAAGGCATGGATTTATGATAACCTTCCATCATATTTCATATTAATAAATGATTTATTAAACAACATTACACGTAATAAAGCCTTATATATTTATACGAATAGTTTATTTTGAAATTAGATACATTACATGAAAACATAAAATAGGAAATACCTCATCATTATTGAAAACATCCTTGACATTTTCATACTTAAAACAATATTGGATAGCCTGGGGATATATATAAGGAATATGTAAGCTATAATTCCTAACATTTAAAAAAATGGAATAACATAAATAAATTAATAAATTTTATAAAAAACACATCTATTAGAAAATAAATGGGTGAGAATCATAAACATTAATAATAAGTCATATATATCATGATATACATAAAGTCAACATGATAAAGGTGCAATCAAATTAAAACATTTCATCATTAACATAGATTTGTCATAAAAAAATACACACCATTGGAATAATTCCCATGGAGGAAATAGGTTTACTCTATGTCCCAACATGACATCCCATTAGGCTAAACATTAGCCAATGCATTGGAGAAATAAATTATTCCTGGTGCACCTATCACTTTCATTTCACTATCATTCTTTACTATTACTGATAAATCAAACAACATGAATTCAATTATCATCATATTTTATTCAGTGATCATGGATTTTGGAATAAATACATTAAATCCCAATTCAAATAATATGATTTTTATACGGCTGAGAACCCTTGACTTTAAATCAGTATGGTATTCACTACAAAATATTGTATGGAAAATCACTGCGAAATTTCAGGTTCATAACAAATTCAATTAAAATTTCATAAATATGTATGGATAAGAGATAAATTTTTATATAATCATTTGAAAATAAAGTGGGAAGTAATAGGGACATGGAACAATTTTTCAAAAAAAAGGAATTGGAAATAGAATGAATATGATAATAAATAAACTTGAACAAAGAAGAGAATGTGAGGACCCCCTACCTCAAGATTATGACTACAAAATCTTAGGAGTAGTATTTTTAGAGAATGGGTAACCTTGGGAGGACTCCATATAAGTGTGTGTGGAGTTATGATGTTATCCATGTATTATTATTGAAGATAAATGGGATCTTGTGTCGTTATATTTAGGAAATGAGTGTGTAATTCATTATTATTTTTCATGAATATATCATTTACACTATATAATAAAATAAGAAACACCACAAACCATTCTAGGGGTTTTAATTAGGGATTCTACGAACGCACAATGTTTTTAATTATTTTATCTAGAAAAGGGAAGAACATAATAAAATTATATTATTACATATTTGTAAGTGACTTATACTATTAATGAAATGATTTTTAATCATTAAAAATTATTAATGGTTTTTAAGGATTTTTAATGGATTTATATAATTAATCATATAAAAATAATTCCACATAGTTTAACCTTTAAATTGTTTTTTTCTTTTATACCCTATATAATATTTTTACACCACTTTTGTGTCGTTATGATGTCATAACACATGCAATATATTTATAAGGTATTTGTTTTTTACCCAAAAAATGGGCTATATTGTAATATTTTTAAAAAATAACCATTGAGTAATTTCTACATTTTCATACAAAAAAAATATTTTTTATTTTAAGAGACAGTTTTTTATAGATTTTAATAATAATTTCTGAAATAAAAATCTGAATTTATTATGAAATATTGGGTCATTTGATAATAACAGTTTTCAAACCCTTATAAAAATTACATTTGGAATTATAAAATTTATATGATAATGTGTATATAATAAGAAATATAAAATAATAATATTTTTTAAAAATGTTACTTATTTTAAAAATTATTTAATTCATAAAAAATTCCTAAATTTCATTTTAATATTAAAAAAATAACACATTGTCTTTTATTGAATGAAAATAAAAATCATTTATAAGGTAACACCAATAAGAAGTAAATATAAACATTAATATTTTGAAAAAATTGTACATGATCATATTTATAGGGTAATGATTCATATCTCTTTAATACACCGAAAATCACCCTGAGGGTATAGTTTGTGATAAAAATACATTCATTGGGTTGTTAGGAATAAATTGTTAGGTTCGTGATCTCGATGAGATTAAACTTATCATGTAAATGGTTTCTCTCATACGTAAGTTATTTAATCCCATCTAGGTATTTTTCAAGGGAAAATCTTAGTGATGTTCTATCCCTCATAATATTTGATATATGGGCTTCATAGTGTATGATCCCACACGTTTTGTTCATCACTTATTCTTTCTATGTAAATTGGATTAGATAAATCCACATTTTTGTACTAATCTTGAGATCATTGGTCAATGGAGATATTATCAATGGTAATGATTCGTAATGGTTTTCTTAATCTAATAATATATATTAAAAAAACTAATAGTATGATAATATAAAACCATAATAAATAAAAATACACTTAAATAAAATTCAAAGGGGAATTTATTAATAACTATTTGGGGTGTTACAATATTCCCCCCTTCAGAAATTGCACACTTGAAATTTTTTTCCTATAGTAAACAATTTTTTGGCAGTTTGTTTCTTCACTTCCTCTTGTTGCAACCTTACAAATTCTTTCTTGTGTTTTATCTATAGTACATTGACCATATGCATTTTCTTATTACATTGAAATTTTCCTCTATGATATAATATCTCCCCCGGTTGCTCCTCATAAGATATTTCATTCTCTAATGGTACCAATGCTATATTATATATTTTGAGGAGTCTTGTATGTGCATCCTCATCAGGGATACAAGGAATTCTTATGTACTTGACATTGGTTAGGTTGGTGTGCTAGTCGATAAGCCACTACTCTAATGCGATCAAGGATATCAAAGCTACTAATGTATCAGAGACTAATATTTACCTTCATCCGAAATATCATGACATTATTCCATGTAAATATGTAGAGTAATACCCTTTCACAAAAATAAAAATCTATTCCTCAATGATTATTGTCATCATTAAACTTCTATTGACTGTAGGAAGACATGATGTGCTAGTGAATGGTCTTAACATTTTCCACTATTTACATAAACATTTTAGGACCTATTAGTTTTCTTATCCCAACACCTTCCAAGAAAGAATGTTTTCTACACCTCTTCCTCTGTTAGGCTTTCTAAATAACCATTAAGTTTCTTCAATTGAAGCTATTATTGTATGAGTACTCAACTAGAAGAATTTGCATATCACATCATCTTTTAAAGTAAATTTTTTATGATAAAAACATTTCGTCAAGTGAATGCATATTATTCTCATAATTGAAATTGATATGAGGATGATATTCCATACTGATGATTATATCGGTGTTTAGATAATTATGGATAAATTTATAGAACATCGAGGTAAATCTCATATCATGATTTGATACAATTCATAGTGGTACACCTAGAAAACTATCTGTTACTCTGATGTATATTCATTAAATTTGAACTATTGAGAAGTCCTATATATTTTCAATAAAATGATCTTTCTTTGTAAGTCAATCCAAAAAACCCTATCTAAATTTATTTCTTATTGATGTATTTGGAAGAACAGTGAAAACTTCCATGGTGATGTTTTCCCATTTCTATGTATGTATGGTTAATGGTTACATCATCCCCTTATGTTATTGCTTTTTTTCTATCACTTACTGAGTTACAAGTCATATAAATGTATATACTATGATATTCTTCATCATATTTTCCCACCAATTGTGCTCTCAGAGATCTCGATGCATCTTTGTGCTTCCTAGATTGATGGAGAATGTTGAACTATGTGCATTATCCAAAATCTTCATATTTAAATCAGTATTTTATGTCACGCATAGTCTAGACCCAAATATAACAAATCATTATTTATTAAATTGACCTTTTGGGATTTCCCATTTTCTATAGTTTACACTTTTTTCTGAACTCCCACATACACTCTTTGAGCATCCCTTAACATCTTAAGAAGGGATGATTGAAAAAAAAATATGAGAAAGGAATGGTGATTTTCCTTCCATTATTATTCCTATTTCCTACCTTTCTAAGTCTATGAAGATTCAATATCTCTAAATTCTTATCAATGATATATTTTATTATCCCTTTTTAATTAAATAATCTTCAATGTTATTGGATTTTACATGATGTTGTTGAATTGTGAATTCATATTCCTTGATTATATATATAACTATCTTCGTTACAAAATATTTAGTTATTTCTATGTGAATATATACATGAGGCTTTTGTGATTTTTACATATTTCACAATTCACCCAAGATAGATAATATGACCTTCTTTTAATAGAGAAGATCACTATGGAAAACTACATATCATTCATTGGGTAGTTATATTTTATGAATCTAAAATTTCATGAATAATAGGCAATAACATTATGATTTTAAATTAACAAAAAAACCCATTTCCTTCATCGAAGCATCGCTGAATACCATGAAATGTTCCCCAATTGTGTATAATTTGAATACAAGTGCAGAGATAAGATTCTTTGTCATCTCCTGGAAAATATATTTGAGTTCTTAATTCCATGAAAACATTACTCCCTTCCTTATTAGTTGGTTTTTTAGGTTTGATAATCATGAGAAATTTCTCAGAAGTCAACAATAATACATACATAATGTATGAAAACAACTAATATATATTATAAATGGGGGCCTCAGCTATCCTTCAATAGCTAATGTGTTTTAAGAGTCCACAAATATCACATTTCTTTAGAAAATATGACCCAATAATTATAGTTCATTCAACCATAACTCACATATGTATAATTGAAGTAAATATTTCACTTTTATAATGTCTTTAGTATATTGACCAAATTTTTTTCAACCCTCTCATTTATTTTAGAGTATATTAGAATATAATCTATAAATGCAACCATATATTTTTTATGGTAATCATTAATTAATCTATTAATCAAGTCCATGAATATTTCTAGAGTATTAGAGAGTCTAAATGGAATTAATAGGAACTGATATTACATATACCATGTATGAAAATAAATCTTGGGGATATCCACCTTCTTCACTATAACATGGTAATATCCTAACCCTAGATCCACCTTGGGGACATAATATTCTCCATGTATCTGATAAAGAAATTTATTAATCTATAGAATATGATACTTTTTCATTATCAAGATATTTTTGTGATCATGATAATAGAAAAGGTTAATTGACCCATCCTTGATCTTGAAAAAGGGTATTACTGCATCCCATGATAATGCACTTGGGCGTGTGAAACAATTATCCATATTCTATTGTAGTAGTTTCTTTATCCTCTAAAGTTCCAAAAAATCCGTTCAATACTAATTCCTATATAATGGTAAAACCCTTTTTATGATCTCAACTAGAAACGCAACCTCTTACCTAAGAGGTAAAATAGGCAATTATTCATAAAAAACAGTGTACCCCGTATAAATGGACACATATTCATTGATTATTCTTTACATATACTAAATAATTGAAGATGTGTATTATTTATTCAATTTCAATTATATAAATACATGAGATGATGGTTCTAAAAAATATTTATGCTCCTCCTTCTACTTGTACAGAATCTAGGGGTTGATTTTTTATACGAAGGGCGATTTATTTGTAGTGGAAATTTAGGTTGCCTCTATATAAGGAAGACCAATACGTACACATAATTGCATAAAATTCCACCGAAAAGAGTTTTTAATGTTCAATGGGATGTATAGACCATAAATTCTGATGGTGTAGTATTTAAATAAATAGGATTTGATAATTTCCACAATTTCCATTTTGATTAATAACTCTACATCCACGATTTATGGTAGTTTCTGAATTCTACATAACATTCCTTATATGACGAAATTATAGAACCAAAATCAAAATGTAAACTCATTATTCTAGATTTAATAACTACTTTATGTATCACCCCTTTATTTTTGGGATCCAATTTAGTGATTGTTATGGTAAAATCACACCCTTATAACCTTGTTGGTTTTTGTTTTTCTCCAAAATCCCATGTATTACTTCATTGAATTACAAATTTCCATGTTTTGATGTAGTTGATGTAATGAACAATGAAGTAAGGGTGGACCTAATCTTTCATTTCAGATATCATATTAATTGGTTTCTTTTGTCAGTAATAACTATATAGGTTCCCTTCCTTCCCATAAATAATGAATTTCCTCCTCCCCCATGTGAAATTTTATGGGTTCTTCTATTCATATCTTTGACAAGTGGAATGATAAAATTAAGTTGAACCAATATATTTCTTCATCAGGCTAGAATAATTAATCAAAACCTTCAAATACGTATCCCTTAGATAAATTTTAGATTCACTTATCTTCCTTTTAACTTTGAGGTCACATTCAAGAATTTCCACATTACTATCAAAGTCTCAGATCCCCAAAGCATTTCATAAACTAGGTTTTATCTGACAAAATATGTGTCCAACCTTTAATTCAAGAGTAACAACAATTCTAGGGAAATCTTGTGAATGTTTATAGTAATTTCATTTTATTCCATGATAGATTAGTTTAGTTTTATTCCATGAGGACATATAAATCACTTTAAATATTATGTTGGGATGTGAATGGAAAATATTTATTGAAAAATAGTTTCCATAATTTCATCCACACCATCACATAAATAACTCCCTCATGCTTTATATTCTTTATCAATGTCCACCACTAATTATCATCCTTCTCCTTATGTCAAATATATAGTAGAACCATCCATTTCTCATAACATTGATGTTTGGAGAAGATCGTCCCAATTTATTTGATCAATTGTTACATGATTAATGGAATATATTATCCATTTAAATTCAAGGGTCTTTTCAGATAAATAAATAAATTGTGGCCTATTATTTATTATGGGGGTTTGGGAACACCTCATAGTCTAGTTTTCTATTCAGAACCTGTTGTAGATGTGTGAGTATCATCAGAATGTATATGACCCCCACTCCCATCGTTTTGGGAATTTCATTGGAGCAGTCATCACATTTCCCTTAATAATGATTACTTACTTGATTCCTCTTTTTTTTCAATCGTTGGATATATTAAAGAAAAAATATTGGATTTGTATTTTTGACATATTAAACGCATTGAAATGAATCTACTAAAATTAAAGGGATAAGTGAAAATTTTAAATTATTTCATTATCTTATGAATTTATAGTCTTCAATCTTGGTTATCCATGATCTATTTCCTGATATATAATCTTATGGGTATTTTTACCATAATCAAGGTTCTTAATATGATTTTTATTTTTCAAAAACAAATCACCTGGGAGTTTTAAACGTAGTGTGATGAATGTTTAGTTCTGGTGCACCAGTTACGTGTAATTTCTAGTGCAATGCAGTATTTTTAGGTTTCACTAGGATGTAAATATGTTTTGGAGAAACATCCACATGTTGTATCTGAAAATGGATGTTTTTCTTCCTAAACCACTAACAATATAACACCAAAAAATCAGGGTTATTTTCCTATAAACAATCTTATCCATATGTATTTAAATATATTTTTCTAATCTTAATCACAAAAATAAATAAACATTTTCTTTGATACTAACTATGAAAACCATACTGCTTATTTGAAATTATTATATGATTTATTACATAATATTACACATAATATAACCAGAAATATTAGGATTTCTAGTGTCCTTTAGAATTAGGTACATTAAATAAAAAATTAAAATATGAAAAAAAAATATTGAAAATTTCCATCACATTTACACACATAAAAGAGTAGAGTATAACCTAGGGACACACATATGAAATGGGTGATCTATAAATACTAGTATGGGAATAAACATGGAGTAATAGGATGAATGAAATATATGATATAAAATTGGAATATAAATGGGGAATAAATGTGTGACACTCGAAAACATTAATAATAAGGCATGATATAACATTATAATATCAATAACGACATAAAAAATGTGCCATAAACATAAAACTGTACATCATAGAAATATGTAAAGGCGATCATCCAAGAAACCATGATGAAAAAAACCCATAAAGGAATCCTTTATACACCCTCTACCAACATGGCATAATAGGTGACTAAAATTACCGAATGTTTAAGGGTGATATATAATTTCTGGTGTACCCATCAAATTGACTTCATTCTCATGATTTATATGTGCCACATAGATCAGACCGCCTGAATTCATTAATTTTCATATTTAATTACATGATAAAGGAGGGTCGAATAGATATATATATATGTACCAATTATAAAATTATAAGTGTGTTATGGTGAACACCATTGATAGTAAGTGGGTATGGTATTCACTACACAATTGTTTTTGGAAGGAAAATCATGATGAAATTTTGGATATAAAATGATGTCGCCTATAAATTCATAAATTTTTTTATGAGATATAAATGGTTATATAATCAATTGGAAACAAAATAGAATGTTATAGATAAATGCAAATAAATATCCTGTCATTTGTAATTGGAAATAAAATGAATCCAATAATAAAGAAACATGAATAATGAAGAGAGGGTGAGGATACCTTACCCTGAGAGTGTGACTTCAAATGCTTAGGAGGAACTTCTGGAGAGCATAAGGGAACCTTGGGAGGACATTAGAGAGGATAGAAAAGAATACTCATGTCTCTAAAATTTATTAGTGAATAGAAATGCGATATTATGTGGGTCCATATAAGAAATAAGTGGGAAATTATTTTTTTTTATCAAACCTAGGTTTTGTCCCTTTTATAATAAAATACCCCAAACCACAAATCATACCTTGATATATCCAAATAGATTTAATAAAATAGGGTGTTTTAGTCATTTAATAAGTTGAAGTTATGATTTTAATAAAATAATTCCCACGGTGATGTGTAAGAGGGTCATACTCTTTAAAAATTATTTTAAAACCATAAAATATATTAATAGTTTTGGAGGATTCAAAAAAGAATTATAAAATTAATAAAATAAACATAAAATCCCATTATTGTAATGAGAAATATTTATATTATGTCAGGTATACCCTTTATAATATTTATTTTATCACATTAGGGTCTTTAGAATTTTATAATACACAGCTTATATGTTTAGGGATGTTAATTTTCACATGATAATTTGACTATTTAGAAAAAATTTGGAATTTTCCACATTAGATAATTTCAATATTATGATTCAAAAATAGTATTTATTTTGTGAAAATAAATTTTTATATATGGTAATATTCAATTTTCAAATAGTTATATTCATTTATTGTTAAATGTATGGTTTTATTGACAATAAAATTTTTTAAACCCTTAAAATTTAAATTTAGATTCATTAAATTTATATGATCATTTTTGATTAATAAAAAATAAAAAATAAAAATAAGTTATTAAAATTTTTTTTATTCAAAAAAAAAACATTATTAAAATAAAATAAATTCCAAAATTTAATTTAATTTTTTAAAAAAAATACACATTATGTTTTATTAAATAAAAATTAATATATTTTATAGATTAAAAGGAATAAGAATTAACATATATCGAATTATCAATTGAAAATAATGTACATGTTCATATCTATAGGTTATTAATATATATACATTTAATACATCATCAAACACCCTAAGGGTATGGTTCTTAATTAGGATACTTTCAAGGGGTGGTTCGGTGTACATGGTATTGTTCGTGATCTAGACAATATTGAACTTCTACCATAAATGGATCCATTCATGCATATTTTAGTGTATCCCAGTCTGGGCTTGGACATGAAAAATCCATTATATATTATCACCCTTGTATGATTTGATAAATGGGATTTATATGGTATGATACTAATACATTAGGCCATCACTACCTATTTTTGTGACAATTGAATTTTCTAAAACCCTATATTTATACTAATCATAAGAATAGTATTAAACATATATACTATAATAGTTCAATATACAAAAAAGTATTTTATATCTGATAGGATATGTTAAAAACAATTAGTTCATGTGTTTTATATATAAAAAATATATAATAATAAATTTAAATAAACAAAAAAGGGAATTTTATTTATAACATTTCACGTCATTACAGACATTGATAGTCATCCAAGATAAGTTTGTATATAATTTCTATCGAGAGTCCTAGACACATAAGAATGATAAAGAGTTTATGTATTTTTCATACGTAATTATGATAGTGATGAATTATGTTTGTATCCTCACACACATACAATGATTTTCCTCAACATTGATTGGAGATGAAGAATCTATGAGAGGTTTTCAGAGAATGTAGAATAGGAGCATCAGTTTTTGGGAAATATGAAATAGTTTTCTAGCGTTGGGAAGGAAGTTTCAGTTCGGAGATCTTTTGGAACATATTCCAATTGTAGGAAGTGTCACTATAAGAACATTATCTGAGGTTATAGTGGATAGAGTGGCCAATGTGGAGGATCACTCGGATTGGGTCGTATTTATGTCACATTTTATCATTGTAGTTGACCTGGTCATGGGTTTGGTTATTTCCCTCAACCATTAGCGGATTTCTATGTATTTATAAGTATTATCCAAATATTTTTGTTATATAAGTACCCATGAAATATGGAATGTTATGGGGGACTTAAGATTTTATAGTACAACCTCAGGGGATCAACCTCCTCATATATATCAAGAAGGAGGATTTATATTGGCCATATCATTTGGGAACCCATAATTTTTACATTATGATAAATATTATATAATAGCATGGCAATAATACCCTTAAAACTCAAATAGGATCATCTAGATGAGGAATCATAAATTTTTCTGAGGTTCAACCTACACCCATTAGGGATATTTCTAGATCATTGACCATTTGAGGTATGATTCATACAGCTTAGGAATTTCGTCGTTCATTATTTGATGTAGTAGAATTAAATTATAGTCTATTTGTGGCTAGTGGTGGTGTATATATTTGGGTTTTTTCCAACCAACACACTATTGAGGTTTTTAATGGAAGGAATTGGTCAATTTAAGGATTGTTACATCATGGTTTTTTGGTAAAATATCCATTGGGAACTATACATGATTAATGTTAAATAGTTTTAACTAACATTATGGGTGGATTGGATGTTTACATACCTAGACCACATTGATTATTACTTTAGTAGAGTGATTTTCATTTCTTCTAGGGTGAAACATATTTAGATTATGGATAATTGATAATCCAAGTATGATGTGTAGGGATAATGTTTTAGAAATTGTATGAGCTCATATACATGGTGGAACATCATATTCATTATAATGGTTTTGAAATTAAACATGTCTTCTCATCTTTGGTGGATTAGTTTCATGAGGGTTTTAAAAATTATTTTTTAGGTTTTCCACCTAAGAGGAGGGTTGATTACATAACGTATCCAATTCACCGAGATGAATCCATACCTTTTCCACCTTATATAATGGAAAAATAATAAATCATGGAACATAAAACTCAGCAACAAGAATAAGAGGAGAAATATTTTTTCTATCCAATTATTTTACCTTGGATATCTTTGGTTTTATTTTATATTAATGAGTATATGATGTTGTGGTATTGTATTTATTTATAAAAGTTTAATCAAATAATGATTAAGAACTAATACCCCTTCTATGTATTGATTTCCTTTTTTAACCAGCTAAAAGGGGCTTCCATGTTCAACAAATTTTACCAAGATTACGTATACCATAATATGAGGGTGGTATTATCTAAAATTCAAAGAATTGATTTTTAAAAAATTATTGTTTATATATGTTCTTTTGAATTTAATTCAGTTTGATTTATGCACCTACAATGTTTCTGGGGATCATAAAATGATTCTCTATCATGTACCTAGATATATTTGTAATTTTACGTGACATCTTGGTGTACTCTTGGGATCGCTAGGATCATCCCTATCATCTTTATATAATCTTCGGAATACAGATATGGAATCTTTTATTTTCCATGATATCAATTTATCAGTTATGGATAAACAAGTTACATTTATTAGGCCACATTATCTCTTAGTATGGCATGTCAATGGACCCTGTGATAGTTCTGGTAGATGATTCATGGGACCATCCCAAAAATGTATTTTATATATAATGAATTTTTGGTATGGTAGGGAATTACATAAGGTTTATAATGAGTTTTATATCTTATAAAAACAAATCACAATATATATCATTAATAGTATAAGTATTAAGTGGCATAAAGCACATGGAAAGACATTTCCATCAATGAATCATCATTTGGAAGCTGCACCAATTCTGATCTTACCTAACCCGGGTAAGGTGAATACATTGTTTTTTAAATGAATCTAGTATTGGTATTGGGGTAGTGTAGATGTTTAGATATCAAATTATGTATTTTAATGACACATTAATAGACATATTCTATTAAAAAATTGATTTTCCATCAGAGTTTTTTTCCTTGAAATGTGGAAAACATTATATTTGGGGTGATAAGATTCTAATTATATTATAATAAGAATGATACGTGCATATTTTCCCACCGTGATTTTATCCTGCGGTATTATAGATGGTTCATGTTTATATTGTCTTATGACGTTGAGATATCAAATAACATGGTAAAGGGGAAAAATATCATATATTATTTTAGACAGTAGACAAAGACTCAGGTGGTTCAGGGGTCCAGTTCCTTATGGAAGATGTTGGAATTGTTTCATGAGATTTATATAGTTGATCAAGAGGATCATGAGATAATGACACTCATATAATTTTCCATCAACCCATATATTTTTAATCATCTTAATAATAGTTTTTATTGGGATTTATAATTTTTTTCCATGAGGGATAGTTCTGTAGGTGGGGAGACACCCATTGATTGTTATATTGATGTGGATGAAATTATTCATATTTGTGGACTTGATTTCATTCCTAACTTATATGAATTAAGATATGATTCAAGATTTTCCTGAAACAAATTTGGAGTTACACCTTGGTTTAACTAAAATTTATCATGGTCATTATAGATAGTACTAGTGTCTTTGAATGAAAAAAATGGATCATAGGTTTTCTGAAACGATTTTACACCTTTAATCATTTGATGTCCTAGAAAAAATGACCTACTTGTAATTTACATCAATTTAGAATAATGGAATTTAACAAGTATTATTTCAATATAGATTTTTTTGTTGGACTTCCATGATATCCTTGGAATAATGATTCAATCATGTTAAAATGGGATTTGTTGACTAAGGTGTCACAATTATTACCAATTTGATATTCTTTCACCTTTTACTATTTAGATTAATTTAATGACCATGAGATAGTATGTTTTCAATTTGTTCCTTATAGTATTTTTTCATATTTGGATACTTGTTTTTTATCAATCATATTGAAATATATCATATGGATCTTGGTATGCCAGTGTTTTTAGTATATATTCCCACCCATAAATTGATGGACAATTAGAGCATACTATCTGGGAATGAATTGAAATATTGAGCGTATGTATCTGAGACATTCATGGATCTTGGGAAAACACTTTTCTATTATTAATTTATACTTAAAACATTGATCAGGAATGTAGTCAGATGTCACCATAAAATTATCTCTATGGTAGGCCATGTAGACTTCCCTTATATTGGATGGAACCAGAGGAATCAAAATTTATGGGAAAAATTCTTATACAGGTTATGTCGAAGTAGTTTTTATTGTTAGATATGAATATAGATATGGAATTGAGTTTAAAAAATTAATATTTTTATTAGAATCACAACCTCTTCATCTTTGTGTGGGTGACCATGTGTTCCTTAGGATGTCACATAAATTGGGTCCTGATTAGGTTTGGAAATAGGTCATGTTATCACCTAGGTTTGTGGCCTTGATTGATATTATGGATAGGATTGAATTGTTGGAATACAAATTGGAACATCCCTCTTAGTATGATAATATTCAAGATTATTTTCATGTGTCCTAGATTTTAATGAATGATGCAAATATATATTATGTGATCGATGAAGATGTTGATCCTGAATATAATGTGTCCATTTAGGACCATCTGATTCATATTGTTGGTCAATGTGAGAAAATTATATGGGGGTAAAACTGGTTCTTTAGTGTGAGTTCATTGGAAGCTTGGTAACAATCAAGAGGAATCTTGAAAGGGGAAATTTTTATATGGGACATTATTCCTTATAATTTTACCTCGTTGTCTTATCTATGGTTGGGAAAGTATCTCGTGGACATGCTATTATAATGTGGGGATATTATAATATCCTAGACTTTGTATAGGGTAATAATAATTTAAATTTTAGATAAATTCAAATTTTTAATAGTTAATGAAATGTTTCCAAAGGGTGGGAGGGACCTCCTGGATTTTCTAGAGGTTTTAGGATTATAAAACAAGGGTAATGTGTTCATCCATTGTCTATTTTGTGGTTGGTTCATGGTTAGTACTACTTATGTTTTGTAATCATGCATCCCCATAGTTTTATCATGGTCAGAAAATTTTGAATTGGGGATCTAAGAAACCATGCATCCTTGAATAGATCCATGTACACGTCCTCTTTTTGGTTTGATAAAACAAGAGGAATCCCCAAAAAATTGTGCAACCCATGCCACCTCTTAGACAATGTGTTCCACACTATGGTAAAATGGTTTTGACTACCATGTGGATAAACTATTCACCTTATTAATGGAGTGAAACACTAATTTACCCAAATTGGATTTTAAGTTTTATCACCTATGTTTCTACCCCAATCCACATCCAACAAATTCAGCGGTCAACTGAGAGATCTCCCCTATTACAATGATCATTCTCCTTCTATGTTGGGTCATTGTAAGTATTGTTGGTTATAAATTGAGGAATAATGTGTGTATTTCACTCTAATTTCTCTTATATTTTTAAAAACCATGTTTTGATGTTTTTTATCAATATGAATCCATTAAACAGTTATTATATTGAAAATTATTAATTTTGGAATTGATGGATGTTTGAAATTATATAATGGTTAGTGACTAGGCTTGAGATTGTCATTAAAGTTGATATATGTTGTCTATAAGTTATGTCCCATTATATTGACATAGTATCAATTTTATGGGGTTTTTAATTTGATATGTTGTGCTACATATTTTATTCCTTGATAAGAAATGATAAATTAGGTTCTTAAATGATCTATTGAACCCATTAGGATCACTATAGAATTTGTTGTGAATGATTAAACTAGGAATCTGGACACACATGGCGGTTTATACTCCCATTAACATTAGAATTGATTTTTAAAATTATAATGTAAGGGTTTATAATATTAAAAAAATTATTGTTTCTGGATTGTTAGCCAATAATATAGGTTTGGATTAGTTTAACTTGAATGAGTTAATTAGATGGTTATTGTTAATTGGTTATTATGATAAATGTTAAAACTATCACGAACTCATTATTAAATTTCATGAAATGGTAAAAATGGATGTATTGTTTCTAAAAGGGGTAAATGGGATAGCTAATTGAATTGGAACATTTTCCAAGTAATGAACATTGGAAATGTGATAAATTGAATTTACACCATTATTTATCATTGATAATAATGGTTCACTAGTGATGAACCATGTATATGAATATAATGGTTAATGGGATGTTATAATAACACTCTACTCCTAGGTTCAAGCCATACAAGTGATCTTGGATCCCATATACATAGTCATATTTGTAGGATGAACTGATGGTCAAGACTCTAAGTGCATGGACATTGAATTCCATAACATGGTTGTGATGGTCATTCATGTAATAATAAATATTGGTTTGATCCTTGAACTCAATGTCTTTTTATATATAAATGATACCACTCTGAAATATTTTCTGATTATTGGAATAAGACAAAGAATGTTTGATGGATATAATTGAGAAATAAAGAGGATAATATAAATACTATTAAATAATGAAGTTGGGTTAATTTACTATTTATACATTGTTTTATTGTGCTTATATGTACACATTATTAAATTGAATATTTTCATATACACTATTGGAGGTGCTCGACTATGCATTACTCACACCATACACGTTCTTCCACTTGGTTCTTGAGCATGCTCCATGGTTCAAGGTTAAGAAAAGGAAAAAGGGCCTATATTAGATAACTAATTTTGGATTTTGATGGAGGATGGATTGGGGAACTGTATGTGGTGTCCGAACCCATTTTGGGTCCTTTTATTTCTTGTCTTTTTATTCATTTTTCAATTTAGAGTACCATAACATGAAATGTTTAAAACGTAAAATGGTTAACACATATATGATTTTGTAATGTGGTATATGAGGTTTATGTAATTATTTTTTTCCATAATGGAATTTATCTTGATTTACCTTATTGGTTTATCAAAGTAAAAAGATTTTTGTCACCTCATATATTCCATTATACATTCCCTACTAGTGGTTAACCTCTAGAATATCGAGATGAGTTCTTGAATTTATGAGCCGAACTAGATTAGGTAATAAGTTATTGTAGAACATATGATGGGATGTTACACAACATTTATACAGCTCCCAAAAAACGGGATGCCACCTACACTCTATAACACCACAACCACCAACACTGCCATATTACTCTCCACGTTTCTTAAAGGGAAAGACTATTATAACCACACCACCTAAACATGATATTTTTACCTTCATAATTCAATGAGATTCCATCAAACATATTCAATATATTTCACACTCCAAAATAATATTTCAAACATTTTGGTTCACTATTCAGAAAAATGTATTTATCTATCATCCATAACTAAAAAATAGAACGAACTATAGCCTCTACAAAGGCTACCTCTAAAAGAATTTTGAATCTAAGAGATCAAATATATCATTCTCCAATTGTGACAACTTTACAAAATATAAATGATTTAAATAATTTTGGAACGTACCAATACTAATCCCAAACTTTTCATAACAAAAAAACATAAAGAAAAAATATAAGATATATCAAACCTAAGGTATTACATTATCGAAACCAATAGAATTTCCATTTTTATAATGATGGTGGTTGGCAGATTAATTGAAATATTCTCTTCATTTATAATTTTAAAACATTCTTTGTTCCAATGTTTCTTCGTGAATTTCGTTATGTTTTCATAATAAACATACCAATAATACTTTTCTACCTTGATATTAATTTTCCAACCCATTCAAAATATTAATTAGGTTGTGAGAAAATTTTACATGTAGTTGAATCGTGACATGATCCCATTTAGTAAAAATAGTGGGGACCACCCCATGCATATTCTCTTTATGTAAAAAAACATTGTTAAATAAAATTCATTAGAGTGGTTTGGACTGTTTATAATCATAATTTCATTAATATCTATAATATCAAGGATCCAATATTTTGAAAGAACAATATACACTATTTATATGGGTGATAATAACACATTATTATTGATAGAATAAAAAAAATTATACATCCAAATAAAATAGATTGTTGATGAATACAATGATCAATATAATATTTATGATGGATTTGGGACATTCCAATATGTTTCAAGATCAATTGGGTTTTTAGAAATCTCATAACAAAGGTATCACCCAATCCCTGATAATTCCAAATAGATTTCCCAAAAATGTGGGTAATGGAATTATTGGCCATTAAATGACTCAAAGCGATTAATATATATCATTTCCTCACAACTATAATTATATGAAAACCCATCAAATGTAATATTTTCTATCTATAACCCACAAAAGTCCTTGAAACATTCTATGAACAAATCATCTAATATCTATATTTTATTGTCTAACCATTCATCTATATTATAATGGTATGTTGTACTCATAGTCTAGTTGAATCCTATGTCTTTTTATTGAATTATAAAAATCTATAAGTTAAATATCATGTCTCATTTTTTGACATTGTAGATTGGCTTCATTTGTAACTTGAATACCTCTTGGATATGAAGATTTTAAAACTCATCAACCAAATTAGTATTCATATTTTTAATTTCATGTAAGTACTTATTTATTAATTATAAAAACCACAATTGGATTCATAATCCCAATGATTCCACATTAAACATTTGACAATATCTATAGTTATTTTCAATAATTTTTCTACAATTATGGTTAATGATTTAAATATTCTAACTAGATGTTGATGATAAAATCTCACCCATTAAAATGTGAGGCATGCTATAACATATTATTCCCATTTTCACTTCATTCCTGACCTCAAAAAATAATTAATCAATATATTAATCATTTTATTTATACATACATTAACATTCAACTTGGAAATCTGAAAAGTATAAAGTATAACTTTTGGAAAAAATGTGGCCCTACAATCAAATATCAAATCCAAAATACTTTATTTTAATCCTCTATCCACCTATAAATATTCTCCCAAATATGGATATTTGACCAAATAATTCGGAACTCAAAATGAAATCATCATTCAACCATAACATGATTAACCAATTAAATAATAATGATTCTCAAATAAAAAGATGGGATAATTATTATCAGTGCAATAAAAGTATATTTTTTCAATAAATTCCATTATATTTAATTAATTTTGAGATCCAATTACCACATGATTTTATGAATTATTAAATAATACATCATCCATATTATTTCCTTTCTCTAGGGTGAAAACAAATACCACTGTTAATCATTTTGAGTTAATCTATACATGTTTATTGTCTTCAGTTTTGAGACCCTTTCTAAAAATATGTTATTCAAAATTATTTTTCATTTAACATAGTGAAATTTATATATTGATTTTTTTAACATATATAACACCATGTATAATTATAGAAAATCCATTGGGTAGTTTTTTGTGTGAATATCAATTTAATCTCCCATAATCCACGACATGGTCTCTCTATATAAGAACCCAACCCACTTCTAATCTTGATGAATAATAATAAAAAATGTATCCATCATTGGGTAAAAGTTAGGTAATGATAGGTGTTCAAGTAATTTGATCCTATGATATGTACAATGATATTACACTACATGACTATAATAAAAATTCAATACCAAATATCATTGTACCTCAATGACATTATTAGGATATTTCCTTGAAATGGAAGCACACATTTTCATTGGGATAACTGAAATTCCATTACCAAAAAAATGATCCCAATGAATTAGAATTATTTTATCCCAAAGTCACATGTTGGAAATATTTACTTCAAATAGTGACCTCACTATTCAATGAACACAACCTCCATTATCCTCACATGGTCATCTATAGCCAAGTGTACACTATGATATTAAAAAAATCTATAATAAAATACTCATGGTTCCTAGGAAAGACCCAAATCATTAATTTCAAAAATACTATTGGTAAATGAATGAATAATTGGAATAGATATGAATTCATAAGAACCATTATATCATCTATAAGTTATATTTTAAAATCCATTTTAACATGAAGTTGGTGATACCCTTATTGTAGATAAATTTTATACGACAACATGTAACATTTTAATTAATCAAACCGATCAAAAATTATAGGATGCAGATATATATTTTTATAACCTGATTGATCTTAAAATAATTATCATAAGTTAGATGAATATAATATTCACAGTTAAAAAATAAAATTGGATTGTCCCAAGTTTATGTACATGGTTTTTTAAATCCCATACTTTCCAAATGTTCCAAAATAGACATTTTCTTCCAATAATTATATTATAATTATATGATATAAGGGATTTAAAATAAAAATCATTTATAGAAGTAGTTATAAAGGAAATTAATCTTCCTCTTCTAATAGTAATCTAGAATAAATATCTATGATAAATTTGGGTATCAATCTACATTTTTATAAAGAATACAAATCTATATTAAATCATGATCGCCAAATGATAGTGCGAGGCCCCATCCATAAACATTACATACTCTTAAATTAACAAAATAATTCACATTGAGGATCTTTTTTGGTTTATAGGTTTATAGATTTAGGTCTTAACATATACGAAACTACTTGAATATCACATTTACACACTTCTAATCACTATCCATATAAAACCACAAATCATAAAAAAATAAACATGTCTAGTTCCATGATTTAGAGAGAATGACTATTCTGTGATTCCAATCGTGATCTGATTCCACTTTATCTCTTGTGAAAAAAATTACATAGCATTGGATTAGAATAAAGAGCTTAATAAGGGATACATAAATAATGAAATAGGTTTGACTACAAAACAACATGTAAACCAAGAATACATTTTCATAAATTAATACTTTTCACCTTTAAGAAATATCAAAACCAATTCCCTGAGTATAATCTCATTTACTATAATTTTGGTAACCAAAATATTACAATAATTCCCAAAAAGATAAACATATAGAATATAATGGTAATTTTGGACATAAACATACTAAAATGGAATAAATATGTGGTCTACATCCACAAATATTCCTAAATGGAATAGTCATAAGACCAAATTCCACAAATATCACTAAATTGAATAACCATATGACCAAATTCCATACCCAATGAATTGTATAATAAGATGTAACCACTCATCCATGGTTTACCACTGAACCACCAGTCATTTGGATTATCACATAACCACCCATAATTATTTTTCATGTATCCACCCTTCAAATTTCTATGGACCAGTAAATAATCAAAAGACATAAAATATATCAAATATCAAATATTTACAAATAAAATTTCATTTGAAATCACAAGAAATTATTCTAAGATATTGAAATATTCAATCCATTTAAAAACCCATTTTCAATACCAAAACACCCAAAAGGAAAATACAGTATTTCATCTCCTTTTTAAATCATTATATCGTATAAAGGAAGAAAAAATCAAATAATTCTCACAATGGAGGAAAGGACGTTGTCACCACATATGTTAAAAAAACATTACATTTGTAATTTAGTAAAATTCATCATAGAAAAAATATTCCATTTGAATGAAATTAAATTTAAATGGGGAATATACAATGTATAAATTTATTTTATGTCTAAATAAAAATATGCATCAGTGAATAGGGATTGAGACGAAGTCCCTTACCCCATGTTTGACATTACTCATTTGTAATTTAATTTTCTGAATAATAAAATTAATTTAATTTATTCCATCTTAAGACAATTTTTAATTTTTATTATTACTTTAATATTACTTATTACCACGTCATAAAAATTACCTATTCATTTAAGTTAATATCGATCGTTTTCAAGATATTGGTTATTTAAAGAAAAAATGAACTTGGTATAATTAAAAATAGTCCATGTGGTGAAAAGACAATTATTTATATAATATAATTCAAATATATGATATATATCCAGAATATATGTATTTATAATATTCTATAAAATTTGGTGATAAGGAATGAAATGCACCATTCAGGGAGACGGTGAGTCATATGTATGCATGAACGCTACTTTCATATTTATTTAATATTTAATGGAATGAAAACAAAAAATGTAAATTATTATATTGTAATTATATTATAATCTCAAATGAAATATATGTCATATAAGTACATTGAAAAAAATCATTATACATTCCATGTATGGCATGAGGGAGTCATATCACTTTGAGTGGTCGGTAGTGCGCACTTCCTCAAATGAAATTATCATGTTTACACATCATGAAAAGAATTAAGGTATGTTGAAAAATAAAAAATACCTAAGAATAAAGAAAATATAGAGAAAATATATATCATATAAAAATAAACACTTATCCTAATGGATGCCATGAGAGGTGGAAGGAGGTAATTGAATAATCATCGTTTCGTGAGGTAGTAGTTCACCGTGCACAGAATTTGTATGTTATAAATCCATTATATAGAGGTGTGTGTATGTTTAGTTAGAAAACATACCATAAAAATATACGATTATAATTAGGATATTGTTTTTTATTTAACTGAATAATAATAATATAATAGGTTGTGAAGATGTAGAATATTGGAAATGACCTTTAGAGCAGACGCTACCTCTTAAAAAGGGTAACTCCCTTTAATTTGATCCAAAATGTTTTCATGAATATCCATATGCATAATTTTAAGATTATAGTGGGATGATATGGATTTTTAAAGATTATAGGAGCAGATTTTGGACGATACACGAGGCTTGAGAGTTGTGAGTAATGGGTTCGAGTTAGTGGCCTTTTATAAGAGGGTGGAGGGGTACTTTAAGAATTTATTGAAATATTATTTTATTATAAATTAAATTTCAATTTTTAAAAGGTAAAAAACATATTTAATTAGAATGTAAGATTCTTAATGATCTAAATCCTTTAAAAAAGGTTTTATACATGTTTTGGATTCAAATTTAACCTTGTCATTTAGCATTAACCCTTAGTTAACTAAATTAACTCTTACCATCTAGTCTTGTATATTTATACTATATGGGTAATATAGTTTCTATATATTCCAATCAAACCACATGTGATTCATTAATGACATTTAAAATAGTATCTAATTTATTTTTCTGAATTCTTGATTTTTAGGACAATTATATAATTTCTAAAAATGGTGTTTGTTTTAAAATCTCATTTAAGTCAATTTTTATACTATTCGTGTCATGACTTTTTAAAAATCCATAAAAAATTGAATCATTCAAAAATAAATCATAAAATCAAATATAACAAGTCATACACATCTCTAAAATTAATAGAAGGCCTAAAATGTGTCAAAATAAGTTTATTTTCAAATTCATAATCGCAGTTACTTAAATCTTTTATAAATAGGGTAATCACTATGACATCATTTTATCAAGAAAATATTTATTTATTTTTTGTGTAAAAATTATAAATATAATACCATGATGTAGAAAATAGTTTTATATTTATAAAAAAAATTATAGTCGAAACAAATACTTATATAACCCCATATAATATTATTTACTAAAAGATACATTATTAGGTTCTGTTTTCCCTAACTGTATATTAAATGTAACTAAATGTCAATTTCACACACAAGTGGTTCAATGGGGCCCTAAATACTACCCCAGGATATCCATGGTCCAGAATATCTCAACCAATAGGTATAGGACTTGTGTTATGGTAGTTTATAATTATTATATTATTATTCTTTTACCCATATTTAATATATTTACCTATTAACCATGATAAATAAAATATTTACTGAAGTTACTATTCATAATGTCTAAAAATAAAAGGTACCTATTTAACGAATTTGGACCTCCAAATTCTAAATAAGAAATAAATTTTTTTCAAATTCATATCACAGAATTGAACGAAGGTAATTTAAAATTAATTTCTATTTTCAAAACTAGAAATCTATTTTTAAGAATTATAAACTACCAAAAGGTTGACGTTTTTTATGTTCAAATAAAATGTTAAATTAATTCAAATGAAAAAATTGAATTAAATTGTAAAAATATTATCAAATTTCTTTTTAAACCAATTTATTGGACAATGTAACTATATAAATCAATTAAATTAAATGGCAGTTTTGATATAAAATGCAGTATTTTAACCTATTAAATAAAAAATGTTATTTATTAATAAATATCAAAATCTCATCCAATGTATAATTTTATGAACAAATTCTATAAAAAATGTTTATTTTATCAAATATGACATATAAAATTGAATAAAAAACAATAATTAATAATGGATTCTCCATCAGAATGTTGTAAAATAACTTTTTAATGAATATTAGAGTATTTCAGGCTTAAAATCAGATTCCTTCTTATTTTAAGACTAAAAAATTTATTAGATAAATTTAAAGATGTTTAAAAAACATTTAAAATCATATTATGGTTTGTTCTATTCATTCTCTCAAATATAATGGCTATGTGTTAACTACTATTAAAAATAAAAATATTATTATATTATTTTTCGGTAAAAATCATTGTTGTGTGAAATGTAATATTTCTATGAAATATGTTGTCGCGTGTATAGTACTCTATCCAAAATTACATCCCCTGTAATGTAAAATTAATATTTAATTCACCAATATTAATAAATATAATAATTTCATGATCTTTATGACCTTGGATGTTACATCATTCTCCCCATTTTGGGATCACGTCCCCACATTTCATTTCACTTATCAAATAAGGGTATTTATCACTCAATGATTTTTAATATTACCATGTTGCCACTTCAACCATATGGTTTTTCAAAAAATCCATTACCTGATGAATTAACTTATTCGTAAAAACTTGTTCTCTTCGGTCAGTAATCTAGAATTTTTGTTCCTCATAAATGAGATTATCTTCCATCTGAACTACCTCTGGACTAAAAACAATATATGGATTCGGCATATAAATTATTAACATTGAAACAATAAATACAATGTCAACCTAGGATAAACATGGGGTAAAGCCACTTTGTATGCAACTGATCCAACATTATCTAGGAGCTCATTGGGCCCAATGAACCTCGAAATCTGCATTACCTTTTTAACAAAACACATCACACTTTTCCAGGGAGAATCAATGAGAAATACATAATCACCTACATCGAAATAAAGAACGTTCTTTTAGTTATTCTCATAAATTTTCAACCTCCTATGATCTATTATCACGTGATTATAAATCAACTAAACATATTTGCTATATCTTCTACCAATTTTGGTCCAATCAAATTTCATTCACCTATATCATCCAAAAAATATGGAGTTAGACATCTCTTTCCATATAATGCTTTAAAAGGTGCCATCATTATACTGGAATTAAAACTTTTATTATATGAAACCTCTTCCAAGGAAATAGGTTAGTCCCAACATCCCTAGTAATACATTGAAGAAGCACATATCATATATTTTAATGTCAAATTGTTTTTGTTCTGACTGTCCATCTGATTACGGATGAAAATCTGTTCTGAAATTTGATTCAGTAAATAATCGATTTTGAAGGCCTTTCTGAAAGTTAAAAATGAACTTGGAATCACAATCATATATAATGGAGAGGGGAAGTCCATGTAACCTAAATGTCTCATAAACATACAATAGTAAAATATGATATATAGAAAACGTATCTCGAATAGGAAGGAAATGATGATATTTAGTCATTCGATCAAAAATAACCATGATTGAATTATTACTATGAGATGTATTTGGTAATCCCACAATGAAATCTATTGATATATTTTTCCCATTTCATCTCTTTCACGGGTAAAGGCTGAAGCATCACTATCAATAATTTTCTCTCTTCATTACCCTATTGAAAAGTAAAACACTTCCATGTAATGTTAGAAAAATTTCTTTTAGTCCCATCCCGTCAGCATTACTCCCAAAGATCATGGTATGTCTTAGTGCTACCAGATTAAATAAATATGGAGAACTATGTGATTAACATAACAACTCATTCATTAACTGTGACTGAAAAGGAACAAATAATATCTTCCAAAATATCCAAAAACAATCTTTATCATTGTTAAAATTAGGTAACTTACCCTGCTTATCCAATTCTACCTATTTCAGGTACTCACCATCTTCTTTTTTCACTTTCTTAATTCTTTTGGATGGAGATGATTTCATTGACACCAAAAACCAAAAAGAGGGGTCTCCATCACAAACATCTTCTATTAAAAATTTCATCAAATCCATAATCAAATGATATTGTTCAAAATGTTACATGATTAATATAGCCTTAATTTTTCAACTCGTAGCATCGACCACATTATTTTCATTTCCTCGATGGTAATGTGTTGTTAAACCATAATGCTTTTTTAATTCTATCCAGCTCCTATGTCTCATGTTCAATTATTTTTCAGCGAATATATACATTAAACATTTGTTATCAATATATATTTCACACTTTACACCATACAAATGATGACTCCAAATTTTTAATGTAAGGACAATAGAATATAATTTCATATCATGTGTAGGGTAATTTAACTCTTAATTTTTCAACTAACATGAGGCATATGTAATTAACTGGTCAATATGCATTTTGAAACAACCATTTCCTTTCAACCAAGCATCACTGTAGATATAAAATTACCAATTTCTAGAAGGCAAGGCCAAAACTAAGGAATTCACCAATCTTTTTTTCAATTCCTAAAAACAATTATTATATTCTTTTTTCAAGAAAAATTTAACATATTTTTTTGTTTACTTATTTAGTGGGCTATATAACCGTGTTGAATTTTCAACAACGCTTAGGTAATGTCCTACCATAATAAGAAAAATATAGAAATTTGTGGAATTGGTAGGTCTTGGACACTCTTCAACAACATTTGTTTTAGAAGTGTCAACAGTTCTGCCACATTTAGAAACAATATGGCCACGGAATGAAATTTTCAACCCCCAAAACTCACACATTTTGAAATTCCCAACCATGTTATTTTTCATAATGGTTTTGAAGACAACACATAAATGACATTCATGTTCTCTTTAATTTTAGAATGTACTAAAATGCCATCTATAAACATAATTAAAAATTTATCCAAGAAATTATGAATAATTAATTATATAAGAACCATGAATATTTCAGGTTCATTGGTTATCCCAAAAGGAAAACTAAAAATTCATTATTCCCATATCTAGTAAGAAATGTGGTCATAAGAATGTCTTCTTCCTTTACATTCAACTAATGTTATCCTAACCTCATGTAAATCTTCGAAAATATTGAGCTCCCAAGAGCTGATCAAACAAATCATCAATATGAGTAAAAGAATACATGTTCTTAACAGTTATGATTTTCAAGTGGCTATAATCCACGCCATGTCTCATTAAACCATCTCTATTTTTAACAAAAAAGATAGGATCACCCCATGGTGATGTGCTATGTCAAATAAAACCATTACATTAAAATTCCTGCAATAGTTTCGTTAAATCTAAATGATCAATTTGAGCCATTTGATAAGGAGGTTTTAAAATTTTCATAACATCAGGTACAAATTCAATAGATGAATCGACTTCCTGATCATGTATTATAACAAGAATATCATCAGTAAAACATAAAGATACTCATTTACATTGGGCATATCATTAATATGATCATTTATGTGGTTTTGATCAATATATACAATGATTTATTTATTTCAATATTTCAATAGTTTCTTAGTATCTTGATATGTTATCAGAGTTAAGGGTTCAGTCATGTTCACTAATTTAATGTATTTCTGAATGTTTACCTATTTAACTATGTATTCAATCCTAGCATGGTAAAGAAAAAGACAATCCATTCCCAATATAACATAAGACTCTACTAGAGGGAAAAAACTAGGTTTCTAGTTATGTTCATTCAACAGATATGGTTACAAAGATTATTATAATTTCTTTTTGCCTCCACATTTCCCCCAACTGTTTTTACTATAGGTTTTGGTTTCGTTTATTGATGTGGAATTCCAAATATACTACAAAATATCTCAGAAATGAAAGAATGTGTACATCCTAAATCAAATATCCCATTGGAATAATCTCAAAAAACAAACAATGTACCTCATACCACTTCATTTTATGGTCCTACGTACATTGTAGTAGTAACAGATGATATCACCACAACCTATTGGTTTTGAATTTTCAGATTTCCACTCTGGATAATCTTCTTTGGACACCCATTGACATAATGCCCTAATTTATTGCAACTAAAACATCTTACTGTATGATTTTCATTGCATTATTGATCATTTACGTATAGTTACGATCAATATTATAAATATTACCAAACTGGAATCACATTTCATATTTTTTGATACATTATCAATGATTCTTTTTAAACACTTTTCATAACATTGAAATTTAATTTTCTGACCTCCAGACATCATAGATGAATATATTCCATTTTCCTGCCAAAGGTACCTCTTCCATTTCATTCCCTCATGGAACATATGATCTTAAAATAACACTGTTTCTACTTTATAAACATGTATGAAAAGATTCTCATAGCTTCTGAATTCACGAGAGGCTAATCCCTTTGGATATCACATCAGTAATCCTCTGTAAAACTGATTTATCTTACTATCATGATCTTAGATGAAATTTTGAGCATACAATTCCAGTCGAGTGAATTTTTATTCGTATAAAGCCACTGAGACATCCCCTTACCTCAATTCTAAGATTTTTTTTTCTATTTTATGTTGAACCACTATATGAAAATATTTCTAAAAAATATTTCTTCTAAATTCATCCAAACAAAGAGAATCATTCTCTTAATCATCCTGGAAATTTTTGACCATCAACCACCACTGATTGGACTCATTCAAATATATAAATAGAAAGACATACCTATTGATTTTCTGTACAACCAATGACTTAGAAAATCTTTTCTCAGGATTTATTCCAGTCTTCAACTTGCACATGATAAGTTGATCTTCTGAATGATGGGGTATACTGCCTCCTGAAATGCACCAAAACAGAAATATTCCTCGATGATTGATCTGTTTGATCTCGTGCATGTAAACAACCACCATTTACCACCTGGGTCAACTGATCCATCACTACAAAAAAATATTCAAATCTGATTCCGATATCATAAGATGGATATTTTGAAGTTTGTTATCATCTATATGTCGTCGGAGAATAGTTTTTATATTTATTCCATAGAAAACCATTCTGAATAAACATATCTTAGATTAATAAACATGGTAATCTTTAAATTATAGATCATTTCAATTTTACCATAATGTAAAAAAAATTTATGGATAGTCTACAAACGAAATTATACCCTCTCATGTATTCTAAACTAACCAACAGTACCAATTGTAAGGCCCCATCACTAAACATTACATAATAATAAATTAAGTTAATAATTCACATTAACTATATTTTCAGATTTATAGATTTATAGAATTACGTCATGACATATAAATCACAACTTCAATTTTACTAGTAGACATCTTACTCAAAATATGTATAAAAAAACTCTTAAAAATGAAACATGTCTAGTTCTATGTTTTAGACTACCAAACTTTTCATTGATCTCAGCATTGACCACATTCCACTTTAATTCCACTGATAAACATTTCAAAATATTATATTAGCATAAAAATATTAGTAAGGTATACATAAAAAAACATTTTCTTCAAAACAACATGTAAACATTGAATACATTATCTTAAGGTAATAATTTTCACCTTTATGATGTTGGAAATACAATTCATCTGATATAGGTCATTTATTACCCTTTATATTAACAAAAACATTGTCATAATGACCATAGAAAGAATAATATTGTGTATAATGGTAACTTGGGGAATAAATATACTTAAATGGAATAACCATATGGTCGACTTCCACACATATCAGTAAATGGAACAGCGATACGATCGACTTCCACTCGTATCATTAAATGAAATATCCAAATGACTGACTTCCATACCCAATGCATTGATGGATATAATGTAACCACCCATCATTGGTTTATCATGAAACCACTCATAATTTGGTTTATCGTGTAACCACCCCATCAGTGGTTTATCATATAACCACCTAAAAAAAGTCCAAGTAACATTATATAATTATAATACATAAAATAATGTAAATATCAACATTTCACTAATAATATTTCATCTTCAATGACAAGAAATAATTTTAGAACATTGAAATATTCAATTCATTTCAAAAACCATTTTCAATACCAAACTCCCATAATGAGATTAATGGATTTCATTTCCTTTTAAAAACATTAAATCATATTAATGAACCCAAAAATCAAATAATGCTCACGGTGGTGGAAAGGTTGTTGTCACCATGCATGTTTAAAAGAAAAATTACTTTATATTTTTTAGTAAAATTCTTCATAGAAAATATATTACCGTTGAATGAAATAAAGATACCATGGTTTTTATACTCCATATAAAATATTGTTGTGTATAAAAGAAAATATGCCTCAATGAAAGAAGATTGAGACGAAGTCCCTTACCTCATGTCTTCCTTGAATCGTTCAATATTTAGTTTCATGAATAAAAAACATAAGTTAATTTATACTTTCTTCATAAACATTTTAATTTTTTTATTCCTTTTATAACACATTGTACGACTTTATAAAAAATTCAATATTATTTAAGTTACTATCAGTCATTTTTTCGATAATCGGTACTTGAGTCTTAAATGAACTTGTTATAATTACAAATTCACCATGTGGTCAAAAGAAAATTATCTCTAGAATATAATTAATATATATAATATATGTCCAGTATCTATGGATTTATAATATCCCATAACATTTTTAAATAATAAATGAAATACATCGTTCATGGAGATGGTAAGTCGTATGAATGCATAGATACTACATTCATTTTTATATCATATTTAAAGGAATGTAAACATAAAAGAACATGTGTATATTATAATTAAATTTTAATATAATATGATATATATGTTATATAATTTCATTGATTCCATACCTTATTCATTCCATGTATGGCATGAATGAGTCATATCACATTGAGTGGTGGTTGTTTGCACTCCCAACAATGAAATTATCTAGTTTAAACTCCAAGAAATGCATAAAGGTATGTTGTATATCAATTATACAATAATAAATATAATGTAAACATAATATATGTCATATATAAATATTGTTTCAACATAATATCTACCATTATTGGAGATATTCTATAATTGAAAAATGATTGTTTCGGGAGGCAGTAGTTTGTCATCAATAGAAACCGTATTTTATAAATCCATTTGATGGGGATTTGGGTAAGTCTAGTTTGAATCCTTTTTATAAAAACATCATATTATATTTATTATCATTATGTTGTTATGTAATCAAAGAATAATAACATAATAGGGAGTGAAGAAGTAAAATATTTGAAATGACCTTTTGAGAAGATGATACTTCTTTAATAGGGTAACACCCTTTGATTGGAGCGAAATTGATTTCTTCATTATCATTATTTAAGAGGTAAGGGACTTATGTGTAATATAGGGATGTTGAGAGATCATTGAATAAGTGTTTGGATGAGCCATGTGGCTTTAGACGTGTGATTAAGGGGATTGATGTGGTGGACATTTGTAATAGGTGGGAGGGGTACATTAGTAATGTCTTGAAATATTATTTTATTATAAACTGAATTTCTATTTTCAAAAGGTCCACAACATATTTAATTCGAATATATGAAGAGGATTGATAGAAATCCTCTCAAAAATTAGGGTTCAGACATGTAATGGTTTCAAATTTCACCTTATCATTTTTCATTAACCCTTAGTTAACAAATTTAACTCTTACCATGTATTCTAGTATATTAATAATATATAGATAATATAGTTAACATATAGTTACAGTAAAACATAAAGTGGTTAATTAATGAAATTTACAAAATTTTATATTTAATTTGGAGGATTATTATATTTTTGGGACTATTATATAATTTAATAAAATAGTATTTCTTTTAAAAATTCATTTATGTCACTTTTTAAGCAATTCATATAATGAGTTTTTTGAAATCCATAATAAATTGATTAATTCTAAAACACGTCATAAATAAAAATATAAAAATTCATAACCATACCTAAAATTCTTGGATATCATTAAAAGGACAAAAATAAATTTATTTTAATATTTATAATCTCATTTATCTAAATCATTCATTAATAAGTTAATCACTGCATCATCGTTGTATCAAAAATATGTTTATTTTTTGTGTCTAAAAATTATATATATAATAAAATGATGTATTAAATCTTTTTTATTTATCGTTAATATTTATATTTGAAAATATAACTTATATAACCCAACATAAAAATTATTTTAGTAAACAATACATGTTTGGGTTATATTTTCCATAACATTAAATTAAAAGTAATTAAATGTCATTTTAACACACAAGTGGCTCCATGGGGTCCTAAATTCTGCCCAGGGATGCCAATGGCCGGACATATCACTACCAATAGGGTTATTACATGTGTTAGGGTAGTTTAATATTATTAAAATATTATTTTTTACACTTATTTACCAGATATACCATTTAATCATGGTAAATTAAATCTTTACTGAAGTTACTATTCCAAATATATAAAAATAAAAGGTAACAATTTACAAAATTTGGACCTCATTATTCAAAATATGGAATCTATTTTACAAAATTCCAAACACATAACTAGTATAAATTAAGTAAAAATTAATTATTGTTGTTAAAACCAAAACGCTTGTTTTAATTAAGTAAAAACTGCCAAAACATTGACATGTGTTTATGTTCAATTTAAATGACAAGTTACATCTAACGTCCAAAATTAAATTAAATGGTAAATATATAATCCATTTTCAATATAAAAAAAATTAAAAAGAAAAATATAACTATATAAATAATCTATTATAAATGACTGTTTGGACATAAAATGAAGTCTATTTCACAATTCATTCAAAAATAATCTTTATCACATAAATACAAAAATTTCAACCAATGTAAATTTTGATGAACCGATTCTATAGAATATGTTTATTTAATAAAATATTACATATAAAAGTGTCCAATAATAGATTTGAAAAAGGTATCGCCATCAAAAAGGAAGTAAAACAACATTTTAAAGAATATTAGAGTATTTCATGTTTAATAACAGATTCTTTATTATTTAATACCTATATAATTAAATGGATAAATGTAAAGACATTTCAAAAAACATATAAAATAATATTTTAGCTAGTTCTTTTAATTTTCTCAAATAAAACTGGTATGTGTTAACTATAATTTAAAAAAATAATATTATATTTTTATTTTTTTGGTACAACTCAATGTTGGGGGAAACGTAAGTTTTTGGGGAAATCTGTTGTTACGTGTGTTGTATACTATCAAACATATAATTCCCTTTAAAGTAAAATTAAAAAATAATTTAAAATATTAATAAATATGAAAATTCCATATTCTTAATTTACATGGGATGTTATAGACAGTGTTCCGAATTGATAATAGATGTTTTCATATATTATCGCTAAATTCCAGATACTAATAGTATTCTTGACTCATACCGTTTTGTAGAGATGCATAACTACATATCAGATTTAAAGGTATTTTTCTATGCATAGCATTCAATATGAAGTATGAATATTATAAATCCTTCCATCCCCTTGAACAAATAAAAAATTTCTATCTCAATGATATTTAACACACATAAAACCCCGACTAAATCACTAATAACGGAACATGATAATCACCAAAATATGATACAATATCATTTTTTAAGAGGTTTCATTATCTGTAGGATATTAGTAATAATTTCTATCTAAAACACCATTTTTATTTATGAAATCTAATATAAAAAATTTGGATTTTCTATTTCCATATAATACATGCATTCAAGTTGAATCTATATGAATAATTACTCACACCAATGTTGGTAATGGTTATTATATATCTGTGGTCATTTTTTTCATACATAAATCTGGATTAGACCCCCTAAATTACTCTCCCCAATATTTTTTTTATAGTTCAATAAAGCATACTAGTGTTACAATATCTAATATTGTCCTAGGTCTGTTCCTCTTTAATATTTTTCGACAAATTTATGTTTTGAAATCGAGTTTTGTATACCACTGAATGTGTTTCTAAAGAGTTGTTTGGGGGCTCATAAGAGATGATCCAGCAAAATGATAATTGTGGAATACATCACTAGAGATTCTACAATTCCACTAGAAAGAAGAGGAAGTCTGCCAACTAGCTGGTCAGATTCCCATTAAATAAGAAAGATTATAGAAGACTCATCAACTAGATAGTGAGACTATATATCTATAGAATTAATCCTATGAATATTGGGTGTCCTATAAGAGTCCAACCGGCTAGTTAGTGGGGTCTTTGACCATCCAGGATCACTGTAAGAAAAAACTGACATACTATTGGTACCCCCCATTCCAGCTAGTGAATTGATGATTAGTATATGTAAACATCTGAAGAATCATATTTTCTTCCCCATTGACCCCTATATAATATACAATTAACCAATATTTGACACAAATTAATTATTTATTATACGAAGGGTTTTTTATGGATCCTTATAGACCTCCAACCGAATATCATATGTTATTTAATCCATTGTTCAATACAGATGCATTGAAATTTTGATTTCAACTCAACTTCGGTATTTTTCTATTGGTTCCTCCTTGATTACTCTTTTTCTAACCTAGTTGTAATTTTCAAATCATTTTCCATAGTCGGTCATGGTGTTTCTCTTTGATCTAGATACCTGATATTTTGATTTCCCTCTTCATTACATGAAGTGGGTTGTTTAAAAAAATCCATAGTCTTTTTTTTTCTATATTTTCTGAACCATGTGTGGTCACACTTGAAAACCATGAATATTACAATTATTATGTGGAAATTTATAATTATTAATGCCTAGACATCCAATGTATCCCTTTGATTCTATTGTTGATAAGAACTAAACTTGTGGCCACTGGAGAGGTGTTCCAACCCATAACCATATATTGGAACATGGAATGTATAAATAAAAAACCATGTGTGTAATTTCAATCTACTAATGAAATGTATTAACAATGTGAATTTTATTAGAATGTTAAATGTAGTAATTATCTTATTAAGACTCCACTTAGTAAAAATATGGATAACTGGAATGGAAATGGAATTCTTAGAATGCCATAATTTTTTAAGTACATTATTGATATGTGATATGATAATTGGGAATAAATAGAATATGAAATGGAATTATTACAGTGTTTGTGATAGTGGGTAACTTGGAATGAAATGAGAAATTAGATTAAATGGTATAATTTAATGTAATTGAATTTTGTAATGTAATTATAAATTGATGTGAATTGACCAATTAATATATTTTAACATGTTTTGAATGATTTATTATTTTTTTGTGATCTTTGTTATCAATTTCATTGTTGTATGACTTGTAAAAGTATCCTTATCATTGAAATTCTCATAAGGTATAATGTCTTCTCTTAATTTATGTGGCCCTAGAATGGGAATTTACAGTAGTTCTAAGGAATAATATATTCCTAGAAATGGTCGTGTTCTATTGGAATATGTAAATAGATCAATAATTGGATTTTTTGTAGATCCTAGTAAAATTTTAATTTATATCTATCCTTTGGTATGGTAATGGACGATATGAACACATAACGTGATGTAACATGGGAATTCACATAGATCCTAGTATTTCACGGTTTCTTAATGACCATAGGTTATTTTTTTGTAAATTTATGCATGATGGTGGAATACACTGAAGTGTGATACAAGATATCAGTGAATACTCCGATGAAGTAGAATTCACCGATGTATAGATATATCTAACATAGTGTGAAAGTGTGTATTTCCCATCCTTGTGTTTCTAAACTAATCATGGGGTTCTTGTAGTTATTTTATATTCTGTTTTAATTTATGAACCAATTACCTTATATTTCACATTATTTTATGCACTATAATTTCATACTGATTTTTGAACATAGTAAGTATCAGCCTATTGAGTTATCTTCACATCCTTTTCTGGTATCCATTTGGTATCCAGTCATATTTTTTAGATACATGTATATGTATTGGTAAGCGTCCCTTTGGTTGATTGATTTTTTTTGGGTTGTATATTGGAGTTGGGATACATTGTGGGATTCATGTCTAGTATTTGGAGTCTTTATATTTTATCTATAGTTTAGTTCACTTATTGTATGAATATTATACAACCTTTAATATGACATGACATGTTATTAATATTTTTCTCTTCTGTTCCATCTAATTTATGATGTTGACTTCATAAATTCTTGTTGGTTTCTCTTAATTATATTATGATTTATACTATATTCTTGAGTATATAGTATCATGATTATATATTGTAGACCCTAACTGCAAGTTAGTAGCCTCTTGCATATGTGGTTGTGTTCTTGAGTTCTTGTATTTAACCTTCTTGATCCTATGAGAAATAATGGGGTCATGGGTTATATAAATTGGTATTATATCCTAGGTATTTTTAGTTGAATTTATAGTTCGGGGGTTTAAATAGGAGACTAGGATGTGTTGGTAATTTGTAATAAGCTCATTTATTGTAGTCTCTAACCCATTTGGGGGGTGGATAGGTTCTTGGGAATTTTATTACTATTATTGATTTATTTCATATACATTTTATATTATTTCACCTTAGGTGGTTCACATGTTGTTTGATGTTTCTATTTTAACATATTATACCTATAGCCTAGTATGGAATGAGTTGTATAAACATGCATCATTTTACACATGTAGATATATATAGTCATGTTTCTTTCATTCAATGTATATTTTCATCACATATGATATATTTATAAATATACATTTTTAATTGAAATCTCTTGAAATTTAATATATATATAAATATACTAATATATTATAGAATGTTAAACCACATGTTAAATGAAGCTTCAGAGTAACTTTGTGTTACTGGATCACTATTGTGACTTTTTTATTATGACTTTTTTCGTGTTATGTATCACGTGATAAGAGTATTTTATTGTTCAGTGTAGAGAAAATACATCAACCACATCTTTATCTTGATATTAATTTTAGTGGTAATAAACACAACTCTCACACTGGGGAGCTTGATCTTCCAACACCAATGGGGAACTAGATGAATGATCAACACCATAATGGATATAAATTGATTATATGATCCCTGGCATAGGATGCTAATAATGTAATTCATTTCATGTCTATGGTCACTATAGGGTTATACCTATTTTACCTTACCATGTTCATTGTGTAGCTAATATATGGTTAGAGACTATCTATGAGATCATTAAGAACTATATACTCCCACAGATAAGAATATAAATCTTGTTATTTAAATTATATGAGGAATATTTAAGGATGGCTGTGATTTTGTAAAGAAATAGAATATTAAAAATCAAACTAGGTAGTACATCAAGTAGATGTTCAAGAGTCACTTCTATCTAGAGATGTTGAGGTATCAGAGTTCTCAAGAGTTCATGCACCAGATGCATGGTAACATGTATGTAATGAATGTTAATGTTTAATTAACAAAAAATAAGTGTATTACAACATATTTTTTTAAATATGATATAGTTAGCTAAAAGATCTTATATGATGTTTTTCTATATGAGATGATGTTGCTGGTGATCATCCTTCTCAAGAATAACATCTATGACATGATACATTATACTCTCATTACTAAAGAGAATATAAAGGAGGCCTCATGTTGTAGGTAATCAATTTTAGTAGGATGATTGGGACCTTTTCATCATGTAGTAAGAATAATATCGATGAGATTTACAACCATGGAAATGGCACGTAAAGTAATGAGTGAAGTATATAGTTATACAATCCATTCAGCTTGGGGTGTGATTTCACTGTTCAAAAGATATATAAACACATTTATAATTTCATTTTTATGTTTTGGAGTTTTGAACGTATAGGAAGTTGAAATATATATAGATGTTATATTAGACAACTCAGACAATAGCTATTTGTAGAGAATCATGGAATGAAGTAGATTTTAGAAAGGACTCACCTAAACTATAGATGATTGGTTGCTAGAGCTCCCCCAATTGATCTAGACGGGTAGGGGATGTGGCACCCCAACCATGTATTGGTAATATGATTATGATATATCTTCATAGGGGAGTCTTGATGGAGCCTGATATGGAGGGGTTAGTGAGTTTCTTGTTATATATTCTACTCCTAATTTTCTAGATGTAGGACCTTCCATTATTGGTTGTGTGACTCTTATGTCATATTCCATTGCCTATGTTTTTTTAATATAGGGGAATCATATTGCCTCATATCTGATTAATATTACAGTAGCATAGTTATAACATTGGAGATCATATATGTGGTTGTTTCCATTGATACACCATTAACAGTGTAATCAATGGGTATCATAAAATTTCAAAATATTTCTATCAAAACTAGAGGTTTCCATTACCATTGGTAGTTACTATTAATAAAAATGGTAGGATTTGATTTGATTATTGTAACATCCTAGGTAAATAAAGAATATTAAATTTTCATATTTATTAATATTTTTGGATAAAATGTTAATATTACGTTAATGGGATGCTATGTTTGATGGCGTATCCAATACGGAAGAATAAGCTTTTTTCGAAATCATACTTTGATCACTAACAATATAATAAAATTATTTGAAATGGTAGTTAACGCCTAGTCCTTGTAATGGTGGTAATGAACAGAACTTACTACAAAATGATTATATGTGTTTGTTAAATATTTTAACAATTACCCAATAAATGATAGATTCTTAAAATGCGGACAAATCCAATTTTAGGCATAACTAATCTAATAATCACTAAAAGGTAGATTTATAGCATTTTGATGGCGAACCCTATTTTAAAAAAGTTTTTTTCACTATTATATATTCTTTTTGAAAAAATAAAATCATTCTTTAGAATCGGGACATCAAAATTTACTTTGTGTATGTTTGTTTTACAATAAAGTTCAATTTTTAATGAATAGTGAAAAATGTTGTAATTTAATTCAAAAACACATTTTCATCTAATTTATTTATATGGTTAGATTATATTTTTAATTGGTTTTAAAGTTTAATAAGAATATATTTTTATCATTTAATCAAATGGTGGTCATTTTAATTATAATCACTTTGAAATTGGACATAAACAGTTGTCAATCTTTTTATAGATAATGTTTCTTAAAAAACACGCTAATTGTTTTGACAGTGGGAATTAATTATAAAATTAATTATTGCAACTTAAATGTTTTGAATTTTGTAAAAAAGACATAATTTTTGAATTCATAATATCAAATATATTTTAGGGTAAATTATTGTTATTTTTCTCAAAAACATCATTTTTTGATGAATAGAGAAACCACTAAGTGGTAGTTAAAAAACTGAATTTTTCATTAAAAGAAACATTATTGCTTCTATGAATTGAATTTTAGAAATCCAATAGACATGGTTGTCATTAGTAAGTAAAATTCAGTTCAATGGGATAAAAATATTTTTTGTTTAAAATTAACTTTTAAATTTTATTAATTGCGATTAAAGGTTATTAGTGTAATTCAAGGTAAATATATGGCTAAAATAATATAAAATTACCGTTAAACATGTCATAACAGTCTTGGTTGAGTCATGGTAGAACAGTAAAATCCATGGGTCAATTTGTTGGACCCCATGGAGCCACTTGGGTAAGATAATGACATTAATACCTTTTATTTAATGTAAAAATAAAAATGTCACAAACATGTATATTTTTATTAAAAAAAATTACAAGGGGTCATAAATGTTATATTTTTGACTATAAATACTCATTATCCAGATAAAAATATTTCCTACAAGATGGTAATTTTTTTATAATTTTTAGACATCAAATAAATAAAATTATTTATGACACAATGATGATGTCGTGTTTACGTAATTAATGAATGATTTAAATAAATAAGAATATAATGTTTAAAATAATATCCAAAACGTTTTCAATTCTTATTTGAGGATTTTATTTTGAACATGGGCCACCTTATATTCAAATTTAATAATTTTGGGACCATTATAAACCGAAGTTCATTTATAATAAAATAATAGTTTCATGCTTTCCAAAAGAGCCCCTCCTCTTTCTTATAAAAAGACCCCACTTCCTAAACATCTATCAAACTTCTCAAGCCCTTTGGGTCGTCCAATCTCTACTCAAATACTCACCCATTCCCCCTATCTTCATCCAAAATCCTTACATTAGGATGAAATATCTTCAAGAAACCATTTTTTTCAAACCAAGGGGAGTTACCCGATTTAAAGGTAATGTATTCTCTTATGTTCTTTTGTTTTATTTTTCTTCTCCAACCCCTTAAACTCTTTTTATTATTTAATTTTGTAACAAAATAACTATATAATATATAATATGATATTATTATTATAAGTATTCAAGCTACACTTAAACACACCTTTATTTAATAGTTGAATAACATACTGTTTCTGGGGATGGCGAATTACTACCTCACGAAACGATGATTGTTCAATCTTCTCCTACCACCTCTCATGGTGGACATTATGATGGGACTATATTTATATATGATATATATAATATTTATTTACTCTAAATTCTTCTGTATTTAATATTTAAAACTTACCTTTATGCTTTTCATGTTGTGCAAATTTAATAATTTCAATTGAAGAAGTGTGGTCTAATGCCCCCTCAAGTGATGTGAATCGTTCATGCAATACATGGAAATTATAAAGAATGAAATTAATGAACTTATGTGACCTATATAAAATATATATTATACTGGAAATATAATATATATATCTCTCTCATTTTGTTTTAATTCCATTAATATGACAATGAAATTAAAGTAGCATTCATGCGTACGTACGGCCTACCGTCTCCATGAAAGGTGGATTTCATTTTGTATCACCAAATGTAAAGGAATAGTATAAAACAAATATATAATGGATATATATTATATTTAAATAATTAATACTTTTATGGATATGATGTACTTATAACATGATGGACAATTCATTTCAACAAGTTCTTTTTTGACTCATGTACTGATCATTAACAAAACGTATGATATGAACTCACATAATTAACAATTATTATTAACTGATAATATGTGATATTAATTGAAAAATAATCATTAAATTAATTCCTTTAGATATTATAAATTTACCTAAGATTATTATTCAGTAATATAATGAAACGAACAAGACAAGTCGGACTTGAGGTAAGGGATCCTACCTCTCTATTTATTTTTAAGTACTCTCTTTTATGTCACTTCATTTAAACTTCTATTTATAATGTTGGGGGATGTTATTTCATATTCCTCTTACTGTAATTTTTATTTTCATATGATGAGGTACCCTATTTGATGTTATCAATCCATTTTTGGTTGTTTTAAGTGGCAATGCTAGGCTACCGAATTTTCGTAAGGGATTTCTTATCTAACTTTTAATTTCGTGATATTTTAATTGTTCGCTACTTATTTAATTCATGTGGTGTATTTTGCTCTTCCATTTCATATATATTATCATGATTATATATATATTTATAGTATTATGTTATTAATTTGGTTTTTATTATCTTTTGGTCATATGACTCGATTGATAATGATGTGGTAAGGGGTTTTTATCTCACATATTATTCATGTGAGATTCATGAAACATTTTCCACTATATCCTTTTGTGTTGTGTATGTACTGGACATGATGTATTATTTGTGTAATATACATTATTTATGGGTATTTACATCTTAATTGTATGATCCTTCTTTCATGGGATGTACATTTCGAAAGATATCCAAATCGGTAAAGGAATCATTCACCCTCCACTTTTTAAAAGACTTATTTTTTATTTGTATTTTAATTTACATATTATTATGTTGGGATATGTTCTAATATATCCATATTTCTATAAATTTGGTGTCCATGTGATGAGATACCCTTTTTATCCCTCATCAACTCATTTTCAGAATTTTAAACAGACGTCGTTAGACTATCAAATTTCTGTAAGGGAATTTCATAACCTAATTTAAATTCTTTGGGTTAAACCTCTACTTCTTGATTATTTATTGCTATGAATATGTGAGGATGACCTATGATTGTTTTAAACTTAATATCCACTTATATTTGGTGTATTTGTATGCTTCGCACATAATTATGTAATTGATTTATCCTTAATCCAAGTATACTGTCTTTGTATGGGCCTTCGTCTCAATATCCTTTCATTGAGGCATATTTTTATTTCTACATGACTTTATTTTATACGGTGCATAAAACCCTTTTCAGTTTTCATTTTATTCAATGGGAATCTTTTCACTATGATTAATTTTACTAAATGACAAAAATGAAATTTTCTTTTTTAACGTAAGCGTTGACAATGAACTTTTCTGCAGCCGTCAGTATTATTTGATCTATGGAATCCTTAACAAGCCATAATGTTTTAAAAAGAAACATAAATACCATATACTCTTTTTATCTATTTTGGTATTAAAAATGGTATTGAAAATGGATTTATTATTTCAATATCTTAAAATTTGTATTTCAATATTGGAATGTTATCATTCCATTATGATTAAGTTATGTGTTATGATTATGTTATAGTTCTTGTCCATTTTTCCATATACTGGTGGTTCCATGATAAACCTAGGGTGGGTGAGCCCGAGATACCTCTCTAGTTCATTGGGTAACATGACAGAGGTAAATATTAATGATTCTCCTATGAGATTTAGGGAATATACTATGATGGATATTTCAAATGTGACTCCATATGTAGTTGTGATAGATACAATGTAAGTATGTTATGTATGACTTAAGTTACCTTTATGATTTGTGATTACTATGTGTTATTCATAAATATATTGATTTCAGAAGGTATGATTGAAAATTATGGATTCATACATTTGTAATTATTGATTGGTTAATGTTTCCTTTCATTAATTTAGAACCCTTGATGAGATTTTTTATGCTAATCATATGTTTTTGAAATGTTTTCCACAGGACGTAAAGATGAATAGGGTCAAGGATGGAATCAAGGAGATACATGCTATCTAAAACATGGAACTATAATTGTTTCTTTTTAAGAGTTTTTATTTTATGGAATAAATGGAAACTGAGTAGAAGTGTCTACTTTATAATCTTGTGAGATGTAATAGTTATGTCATAATTATCTAAATCTCTAAACCTGAAAATATTCTCAATGTGAATTATTTATTTAATTTTATATAATTTACTGTTTTAAGTATGGGGCATTATAGTTGGTATCAAAGGTTGGTTTAGATAAATTTAGAGGTTATATTGTTGTTTAATATTAATTGAAAAGTTGTGTATAACTACAATGGTTAGTATATTAGATGGAGTAATTGTAATTTTTGAAAGTTTTAATGAGTTTTATATAACTTGGATAGGTATATCTTAGTTATTATCTTCCTCAATAGTACATGATGATTTTGTTGATATACTCAAACTGACATTTTTTGTATTAGTAAATGGATGGATCTAGCAGGCACCAAATGACAATGGGTTTGAAGGAAACTGTGGTGGTTCTCTAATTAAGAGACTAGATGAAATGGAGGATTCAATGAAAAATCTCGTGGTTATTCGAAACCAACTATCAGGAGTCATGATTAACCACTTGACCCTTTTTGAGTTCTCAAATGCATCATGTACAAGAGAACCAACTCAATTTGGAAGTTCGGGTAATAATTATAAAGGTAACCATTGGGGTTTATATGATCCTTATTTTGATATAATTATGGGTTACTATTTGTTATAATGGAAAATTAAAGGCATGAGATAAACATAATGTTAAATTATGTTATGGCTATTTTTGATGATTTTATCTCTTTTGGGGGAATGTTTTACGAATTATACAGTTTTGGAAAAATGACAACATGTAGACAGTGTGACAACTCATCGCATCGGACGAAGCTGCAGGAATCGAACCCACAACCAAAGTGCGACTGGGATTTATATCCTTCCACTGGACTACGTGAAGTCCCTGGTTAGTATAACGAATTATTTTTAATTACATGTTCTTATGAATCACTAATAGGTTGATTTTGGGTTATCTATGGAAATTATTAACCTATCATGGAGGATATGTGATTAGGTTAACTACTTTTCAGTTTGAGACTTTAAGAGTAACAGATGTTATTTGGAGATAAATGGTAAGATTTACAATGGAAGACTATGTGATTAAATCCTTCAAATATTTGGGTTTCAATCTTAGTTTAGATTAATTTGAATAATTTTATGGATAACTGTTTATTGAATGGTCTTGGATGAACATTGGGTTTTGTTGCACCAATTTTTTGAGATTAAGAGTAGATCTTATTTTTGTAAAAGAATTTCCTTTTCGGGGATTATTTGATCTTTTATTAACCATTTATTTTATGGTCTAAATACATGGGAAATATGTAGTTCTCTTTTTTGGATTAGCAGATTCTCTAGAAGTTGACTATAGCATTCTTAATGTAAACAAGTCATCCTAAATACTGACCTTTTGGAGAAAATATGAGTTTGTGTAAGAAATCTAGTACAAGATGAATGTCTATATGACAAGTAAGTATATTTCCTTATGATTTAGTTAATCCCATAGATAAATTCATCAATTAAAAGTAAGATAAAATTTTTTTTATGTTAACGTTTCCTATTGGGGAATAAAATAACATTTAACCCATCACAAGTTTGTGATTTTCTGGTGGTTAACTTTCTCCTGAACATGTTTTCTATCACTCTCCATCAGAACTTAACCCTTTGATTTCTCTTTCGTATCCATGTTTTACTATACGGAATCTTATTATGGGTTATCTTGGGTGACATTTGTAATTCTATTTCTTTCTTTTAAAGTGACAGTTTAATTGACTCCTTTTCCAATTTTGGGGCTTTCAATGAAGTTTTCGAGCCCAATTTTAAAATTGTGAGGATTCAATTCCCAAAAGGGGGGAAGGATGTAACATACCATGTAAATAAATCTTATTACATTTTCGTGTTTATTAATATTTGTGGATAAAATGTTAATATTACTTTAATGGAAATTCTATGTTTGATGGCGTACCCAATACGCAACAATGAGTTTCTTTGAAATCTTATGTTGCAAACTAATTATATAATAATATTATTTTAAATGGTTGTTACTGCCTAGACGTTTTAATGGTGGGAATGAATAGAACTAAATACAAAATGATTATATGTGTTTGTTAAATTAATTATCAATTTCCCAATAAATGATAGAGGCTTAAAATGTGGATGAATTCAATTTTAGGCATAAATACTCTAATATTTACTAAAATGTCGATTTGTTGTCTTTTGATGGAATAAGCTCTTTAAAAATAGTTTTGGTCAATCATATAATTTCTTTTGGATCAAATAAAATCCTTCTTATAGAATCGGGACATCAAAATTTACATTCTGTATGTTTTTGTTATTTTTCTGATAAAGTTCAATTTTTAATGGATTGTGAAAAATGATGTAATTTAATTAAAAACCTCCTTTTAATCTAATTTATTTATGTGGTTAGATTATATTTTTAATTGGTTTTAAATTTTACTTAGAATATATTTTTACCATTTAATGAAATGGTTGTCATTTTAATTAATTTCACATTTAAATTGGACATAACCAATTGTCATTCATTTTATAGATATTGTTTTCTTAAAACACGCTAATTGTTTTGACAACGAGAATTAATTATAAAATTAATTAATTCAACATATATTTTTAGAAATTTTTAAAATAAAAATAATTTTTGAATTTTGAATATCAAATATATCTTAGGGTAAATTATCGGTATTTTTCTAAAAAACATCATTTTTTGATGAGTAGTGAAACCACTAAGTGGTAGTTAAAAAAACTGAATTTTTTGTTAAATGAATATTTACCACTTATTTGAATTTAATTTAAAAAATAAGAAATACATGATTTTCATTAGTAGGTCACATGTGGTTCAATGCGATGAAAATATTTTTTGGTGAATAGTAAATTTAATGTTTTATTAATCGCGATTAAAGGTAATTAGTGTAATTTAAGGTAAATATAATGTTAAAATAATATGAAATTATCTTTACACTAGTCCTACCATTATTATTTGAGTCATGGATTAATAATAAATTCCATGGGTCAATTTTTGGGACCCCAAGGAGCCACTTGGGTAAGATAATGACATTAATACCTTTTATTTAAAGTAATAATAAAAATGTCACAAACATATATTGTTTTATTAAAACAATTTTTACAAGGGGTTATAAATGTTATGTTTTAGACTATACATATTCATTATCCAGATAGAAATATTTCCTACAACATTGGAATTTTTTTTATAAATTTTAGAAATCAAATAAATAATATTATTTATGACACAATGATGACGCAGTGTTTATGTCATTAATGAATTATTTAAATAAATAAGAAGATAATGTTTAAAATAATATCCAACACTTGTCCAATTATTATTGGATCATTTTATTTCGAACATGGGTTTCCTTATATTTGTCTTTAATTATTTTTGGACTATTAGAAACCGAAAATCTTTATATAATAAAATAATATTTTCATACTTCCCAAAAGAGCCACTCCCCTCCCTTATAAAAAGACCCCAAATCCGACCCATATCTCAAACATCCCAAGCCCTTTGTCTCATCCAAACGCCACCAACATAGGCTCCCAATATCCCTCTCTTCATCATAGAATCTTTACCTTAGGTAGAATGCTCTTCAAGAATCCTTTTTTATTCAAACCAAGTGGGAGTTACCCGATTTAAAGGTAATGTCTCCTCTTATGTTCTATTGTTTTATTTTTCTTCTCCAACCACATAAACTCTTTTTATTACCTTCTTTTGTAACAAAACCCATATATTCAATATAATAGGATGTTTTTATGTGATTTATTGGAGCTGATCGTACACACACCTTATTCTAATGGTTGAAAAACATACTGTTTCCGTGGATGGCGAATTACTGCCTCACGAAACGATGATTGTTCAATGTTCTCCTACCACCCCTCATGTTGGACATTATGAGGGAACTATATTTATATATGATATATATTTTATTTTTTTCTTCTCTATGATTCATTATTTTATATTTAAAACATACCTTTATGCTTTTCATGTTGTGCAAATGCGATAATTTCATTTGAGGAAGTGTGGACTACCGCCCCCTCATGTAATGTGACTCAGTCTTGCAATACATGGAATGTAAAAAAACGAAATTATGTGACCTATATAAAATATATATAATACTGGAAATAAAATATATATCTCTTTAATTTAGTTTTAATTACATTAATATGATAATGAAATGAAAGTAGCGTTCATGTGTACGTACGGCCTACCGTCTCCATGAACGGTGCATTTCATTTTTTATCACAAAATGTAATGGAATAAATTAAAAAGAATATATAATGGATATATATGATATTTAAATAATTAATAATATTATGGGTATGATTTACTTATAACTACATGGAAAATTCTTTTCAATAAGTTCATTTTTGACTCATGTACCGATCATTGAGAAACCGTATGACATGAACACACATAATTAACTAATTATTATAACATTATAATATGTCATTTGAAATGAAAAATAAACATTAAATTATTTCTATAAGAAATTATAAATTGAATGTTTTTTATTATTTAGGAATATAAAGAAACGAACAATACAAGTCAGACTTGAGGTAAGGGATCCTACCTCTCTCTTTCTTTTCACGTACACTCTTTTATGTCACTTCATTAAAACTACTCCTTATTATGTTGGGTAATGTTCTATGATATTACTCTTACTATAATTATTTTGTTCATATGATGAGATAACATATTTCATCCCATCAATCCATTTTTTGGATTTTTTAAGTGGCGCTATTAGGCTGCTGAATTCTCGTAAGTGATTTCTTCTCTCACTTTTATTTTCATGAGATTTCCATTGTTCTTCCCTTATTTGTTGAATGTGGTGTATTGTGTTCATCCATTTCATATATATTATCATTCTTCTATTTAAATTCATTCTATTATGTTAATCATTTTGTGTTTATTATATTTTGGTCATACGACTTTATTGATTACGATGAGATAAGGGGTTTTATCTCACTTTTTATTCCCGTGATATTCATGATAAATTTTACACTATTTCGTTTTGTGTGGTGTATGTACTGACTATGATTGTATTAGTTGTGTAATATATATTATTTATGGGTATTTACATCTTCATTGTATGATCCTTCATTCATGGGGTGTACGTTTCAAAAGATATCCAAATCGGTAAGGGAACCTTTCATCCTCCTCTTTGTAAAAGGCTTTATTTTGTTAGGTCTTTTAATTTACTTCTTATTATGTTGGTATATGTTCATATATATCCTTATTTCTATAAATTTTATGTCCAAGTGATATGATAGCCTTTTAACTCTCATCAAATCATTTTCATAATTTTAATGTGACGACGTTATGCTGTCAAATTTTAGTAAGGGAACTTCTTAACCCAATTAAAATTCATTTGTTTAAACCCCGAATTCATGATTATGTCATGATATGAATATGTGTGGATGAACTCTGATTGTTTTACACTTAATATCCACTTATTTTGGGTGTCTTTATATTTTTCTCAAATAATTATGCAATTGATTTATCCTTAATCTAAGGATATCGCCTTTGTAAGGGACTTCGTCTCAATCTCATTTCATTGAAGAATCTATTGATTTCTACACGACGTTATTTTATACAGTGCATAAAACCCTTTTTAATTTTCATTTCATTCATGTGGAATATTTTCTCTACGAAGCGTTTTACTAAACGACAAAAAGGAATGTTTTTTTTAACATAAGCATTGACTATGACCTTTTCCGCCGCCACGAGTATTATTTGATCTATGGATTAAATAACAAGGAAACATGTTTTCAAAATAAAAATAAATACCATATACACATTCTATTTATTTTGGATCTGAAAATAGATTTTATAATGGATTTATTATTTCAATATCTTAAAATTTTTATTTCAATATGGGAATGTGATCATTCCTCTATGATTATGTATTGTGATATCATTATGTTATAGTTATAGGCTAGTGTTACATATACGGCTGGTTCCATGATAAACCTAGGGTGGGTGAGCCCGAGATAGCTCTCCAATTCGTTGGATAACGCGACAAAGGTAAACTTTAATGTTTCTAATAAGAGATTTAGGGAATATACTATGATGGGTATTCCAAATGTGACTCCCTATATAGTTGTGATAGCTACAATGTAATTATGTTATGTATGCATTAAGTTACCTTTATGATTTTTGATTACTATGTGTTATTCATAAATATTATGATTTCCAAAGTTACGATTAAAAATTATGGGTTCATTGATTTGTATTTATTGATGGGTTAATGTTTCCATTATTTTTGTTATAACCCTCAATGAGATTTTTTATGCTCATCCTATGTTTTTGAAATGTTTTCCACAAGACTTAATGATTAATACTGTCAAGGATGGGATCAAGGAAATACATGCAATCTAAAACATGTAACTAGACATATTTCATTTTAAGAGATTTTATTTTATGAAAAAATGGAAACTGAGTAGAAGTGTCTACTTTGTAATCTTGTGAAATGTAATAGTTATGTTCTAATTCTCTAAACTCTAAACCTAAAAAGATCCACAATTTGAATTATTCATTTAATTCAATATTATGTAATGTTTTAAGGATTCGGACTTATAATTATTGGAATGCATTAAAAAAATTTATACTAGTCTCTTATACATATTTAATACAGGTAGTTTTCTTTTCTATCTCCATAAGGGGTATTTATATCTATCATGATTAATAGGATAATCAGGATATTTTTACAAGACTAATTCAATGTTGATTGGACTGTTCTATATCTTTGGTAGAAATCCTCATTATGGATGATGGAGTGTTTTATAATGATACCATTCCTCTTGCGGTTGATCACACACGGGGTGTATTTATTAAAGATTTAAATAGAATACCCCCTAAATGAGGGAATGAGTTTACTATAGAGTTAGTGATATTAGCTTGTCCAATTTATTTTATACTATATAAGATTTCATCCATTGAGATTGGATTGTAGAAACTGAAATTGGAAAACTTGAAAGCTATGGGATTTATATAGCAGAGTATAGTATCATCGGGTTCTCTTTTTTCGTTTATCATATAAGGATGATGAGACTTTCACATGTGTGTCAATTAACATAGAGTGAAAATTTTAATGGTCAAGAACATGTTGACCCTTCCACACATTGATGATCTGTTAAATTTAGTGAGTGGTACCCAGATTCACTCCATGATTGACCTAAGTGCATACTTCCATTATATGGGGTGATATAATCTAACATTCCCAAGACTACTTTTAGGATTAGTTATGTAGTGGGAATGTTAATGGTAATATTTTTTAATTTTATGATTTCACCGATTCTATTCATGTAATATACTAATTAGACCTTCCACCATTTTCTAGAATAGTTTTTAGTGGATTTCATCATTGACTTCATGGTCTACTCTAATTATGTGTATGATAATTTCCATCATATTCATATCCTCATATGCTCACTATGAAATAATTTTATAAACCCTATGATATATATTTTCATTTCTAGATTAATAATGTACACTTTATTGTCACATTATCCCAGTTGTTAGACAGTAATTTGATATGGAGAAGGTGTATGTCGAGGTATCATATGAATAACCAAAAACACAACATTGAGTTTAAAATGTGTATAGGACTAGTAGGCTATTATTTTTGTTTCATCCTATAATTTTATAGTCTAGAAGAACCAATTATCATACTAATTAATGTTACGATGATTTTAGGATGTACATATGATCTTGAGTATTTATTCCAACATTCAAGTACTAGGTTTATATTAGTACCTATCCTCACCATAACTATGTTGAGTAAGGAGTATATCATGTGTTTCACCATTTTATTAGCTAGTCATGAAGAAAAAATGATGTAGGATGATTGAGTTTTTGCCGAGGGATCTAAATAGCTATGGTCATATGATATGAATTATCATAATCATGATATTGAGTAAGTTGGGATTATATATTCCCTGAGATACTAGTGGTATTATCTATTTATCAAGTGGTTTTTCATGTACAATAATCACAATATCCTAATGTATATATTTTCTTCGTAGGCCCTAAAACCTTGGTAGAATATGTTAGATTAGTATATATTATTTTTTTCATTTGAGTTTGAATTTGCTCTTGGTAATGAAAATTTAATGGTCGGAGATAGAATTATGAAAACTCAATCAGAGGTTGTACCAGAATCCTTTGATGAGTGAGGTGTACTGGTAATATTTGTGAATATGCATTTGGATGTCCAAGTGTCACCTTAGTTAGTGACTCTAACATAACCATCTATTAATCTCATACTTTTAAATGAGATCATATGGGGGATGTCATCTTCTACAGATAATTTATCCTTGAGTAACATCTTGTATGTTGGGGATCCACCATTCGGTTGTTCTCTAGACATTGATGTGGTTATTCAGGTCCGTGTATATATCAGGTTACCAATGGTATTTTTTTTAGGATATGATGTGATAATTATATAAATTAATGTGGGTGATATATCTTAGTTTGATGAAGATATTTTGTAATATCTATAGGAAACACGGGAGTCTAGGGATGATTGATGGTATATTAGGTTTAGTAGTGTAATGATTAACTTTCTAAAATTTTATGGTTGGCCATCAGATGTCTAAGGGTTTACGATAACCTTTTTCACATTTCAAATATGTAATTCTAATGATGCAACACCTTCGGTTTTTTGAGTGGGTCAAAATCCTCATCATGTTGGAATTTTTCGGAATTGGTAGTCAGAAAAAAAAATCATGATCATAAAAACAAAATTCTGAGAGTTTATTTGACCTACAAGAATTTATTTTATATGATTTTTAATGATAGAAAATTTTATCAGTGTTTCGGTTGGATTTTTTGAATGCATGATCCATTAATCATAAAATTTCAATATACGTAGATAGTGGAGCATAGTTTAAAAATACTACTATATCAACTCTTCGAATTTGTATGGACACAATGTTTCTCTTGTCGGGATTTAAAAAACCATGTAGGAGTTGTTTCGTAGTTTTTCATCCAATCTATAGTTTTTAAGAGAGGGGTGGAAATATATTTTTCATGGTTTTGGGAAAATCGTTTACATGGGCCCATGATATGTGGCACTAAACCAGTGGTTACTCATAGTATAAGAGATGATTGTAAAAATAGTGCGGCCCAACCATGCATGTTCGAGTTCCTATGTGGTGGGATCTTCATGGTTGTCACATAGGTAGCCAAACCATGTAGCCAAGACGTATGGGTCATTAATAGTCTCAAAAATTAATAAATGTCCTCCCAAATATTTATTCTTTTATTCCCCCATTCTCCCACATTCATTCACGAATAAAATATGTGGGAACTCTATTCCTTCCTCCATTAGTATTTCAATTGAATACTTCATCTGATATCAATTTCAATCATCATCATGTGCCTTGGATCTGCACTGGTAAGGCCTTGGATCCTATTTCGTCATTACTTCCATGATATTATCTTACATTGTGCTAAATACATGGAAGAAATTTTACCCTATTTTCAAGTTTTTCATCAAAAATAAAAATTTCTTCATAACCTTATTGATCATGGGGTTGATACAAGATGATCTTCAATGTACCAACACAATGTGTGTGGTTATTATCTTCCTCCATGATGTTTTGAGTGTTGGGGGAGTAATTCTTGAGATTTTGTTTTCTGAGAGTTACCCAATAGATGAAATTATTGTCTTAAAATTAGTTATATCAATGATGTTATATATATATAGCCTTGCTCCTCCATGTCTACATATGGTTTGAGCCTAGTGAAATGCTTCAAACCTTGAGAAGATTTGGTTGTGGTGTTTTCCCTTATTAAATTAAATTGAACTATATATGATGATTATAATGGTTCCACAAGAATGTGAATGGTGTGATATATGGAAGAAAATGGTTCTAACCACCTTTCATAAGGTGATTTTTGTCAACATGTTGGGATTCGACTGAATAATTTGGCTGATTTTTTTCACTGGTAGGGTGACATGCTCATCAGATTGGGGAGGCGACATCATTAGGATTAGAGAATTTCCCATGTGATATTTGGTTGTGTGGGACATCTGGTTAAGAGACATTGTATCATGGGAATGAGGTGTTGATATGATTTGGATTAGGTATTTGGTTAATAATTACAACTCACCATGATTGGTTGACATGTCATTAGAGTCATGGGAACATATATAGGAATCATATGAGGAGTGGGAGTTGACAACTCATATGAGTGGAGGCCTATGTTATATGTGTCTTACGGTGTTTTTTATCACCATTATTGTTGGAGGTTTTCTTTTTATAAATACATATTGATAGTGAGGATCCATCGGTTGCTAGTGTTGAGACCATATGATGGGTGTTATGGCTCACTATGTGTTAAATACGTTGAGATAGGATTGTTCGGTAGGATTGATATCATTATTAGTTGGGAAATCAACTATTTTTAGATAGTTGTATTATTTAGAGGATAGATATTGTTATTCCAGAGAGGTTATGCTTGGAGCTGACCGAGGTTCATCTACTCTGAGGTCTGAGGGACTAGGTAAATGATTGGTCATGCATTCATGTTGATACTTATTTCTTGTTGGAACAAGGTAGTAGGTTATGACTTGGAGGTGGAACCTGAGGTTTCACCATGTATGTACTATCCTTATGTAATTATATTGGGATTTATGCTAAGGATACTCTTCGTTACTATTGTCATGTTGTCGGTCGAAGGACGTAACTGCTTCTTTGTGGAATCTTAGAAAATGAGAAGTTCGTTATTTAAATAATGATCATGTGATTTTTATTTATGTTTTGTATACACCTTCCATATAATATATTTAATATAAAAACATATTTGTGGTGGGATATTGAAATTATTCCCATACCCTACACGGTCCCCTCGGGATGCATGTAGACTTTATTCTCTTGTGATTAGGTAAATGTTAGGCCTCGAGAGATGGACCTCATTAGTCATTTAATATTTATTAGAATGGGATGGATAGAAAGGACCTTGGTTCAAAAATCAACGGGACATTATTTTTTGAGTGTTTCTTTTTGGCTGCATACTTATATATATGTATGTATAATGGTAGGCCACTGGAGACCCTTTCGATTTACTGCTTTGTATGAACTAAAATGATATGGAATGTTTAGATTTACTCTAAAAATGGTATCTTATGGTGTCTATTTATAAAAAATTTGTATTGTAATTTATTATTCTGCTGTATTTATTTATCACATCTCAAGCTAGTATATAATTTTTCTTCGACTACAGTGAGTTAATGGTCTTATATTATTATGGGATTTATTTATATATACCTATGTGTGTATTATGGAGAACATTTTTATTATTATCACCTATAGAGGGTATATTCTCCCCATTATCAGCCATTTAAAACCTTTATTCATGTCAGTAGCCTATAGCATATGGTGAGGCATTCTTAATTCCCATCGGTCAACCAACCATTGTCATTATTCGAGTAGAAAGATTGGTTGCGACAATAAAAACTGTATCTTAGTATTTAATGAATAATAAATTAGTAGAAGAATTTGGATGGATACTAATTATGTCAAATTATTTTATTTTTATTTCTTCTTACTATTTGGGATATGGTATAACACATACTATGATGTTGTTATAACTGGGTACATAACTTGTTTTTGAGTGCCTGCATCCCCCTGCACGGGGGATAGAACAAGTTTATAGGGGTGGAAAATTATTGTTCTTATTTTCTATTTTTATAGTTTATATGATTTTCACCTTGATTTATGCACATTAATTTCATTATAATCAATATTTAAATGTGACCATTTACATTTTTTGGTAATAAAGTAGGAGATATAGCCCCTTGTCCTGGTATGGAAATGGATGTATGTTTATTCTTTCTAGATTGGAACATAGGAGTTGATATATATATATATACACATAAGTGTGTGTTTGTATTTGTGTATCCTTGTGATAAATTACTTGTGATTATCATTTAGAACCATGATTGGGATTAGATGGGTTGGATTATTTAAGGTATCAACGAAGGAACTAAATTGTGTTTTCTTATATAGCCTTAATCGGTGTAATTATACTATGAAAAAAATTAATGTGGTTCCAAAAAATATGATTTAGTGATGTGATATGATATGTGATATATATATACATGTTTTTAAGGCTTTGATATTGGTAGGGAGTTAAAATGTTTGGGTTGAGATATTTAAATTATAAAAGAAGAAATATAAATTGGATTTTCTAATATATCCTTATTTGGTGGAATCCTACATAGCTACATCAGATTAAAATTCGCTTCATTGTTCTAATGTGGATAGAAGAGGGTCCATGAGGCATGATTTATATGTGAAACTTACCACTGATATGGGTGTGCAAGGGGGAAGTGGATGGATGATGTGTGAGATTGTTTCAATGGTGGAGGGTAGGTTTAGTAATATTGTTTTTTATGTTAATTATTTTTCTATCTTCATTATATATATATATATCTCTATGTGTGTGTGTTAATATTGTTGTTTGAAAACATTATCAGTATTTAGTGGGTTTCCTTATATGGTTTATAATAGATCTTCAGGTGGGTGGTGATTTGGTGCCACAAGAGCATGCATAGGTTGACGCGACTAAGGGTCCAGATAAGACCCCATGAGGGTCAGGAAGAACATGAGTATTTTCTATAGGCATTTGTACAAGATCAATTACATTCTTGGAAACATCATGATTATAAATCAATTTAGGTCATGGATTTATGATCAGATCAGGGAGTGATTAGATCATGTCAACCATGAGAGAGATAAAGGATCTCAGGGGCCTGAGCCTTCCATTGAAAACTAGACTCGAGGATTCAGTTGTATGACCCACCACTATTTTCATGTTGAGAATGGACCACACACAATGGATAATTGAATTGATTTTTTTAAACCATATTAAATTATATATAGACACCCGTAATCTAGAGGGATATGTAGGCGACATATATCCTTTGATGTCCAATAAATCACTGATGGGACGTGTAGGTTCAGGACGACAAACTGGATGGATTGTCCTAGAAATATTTTGAGGCCATGTTCATTTAGCATAGATTCATTTAGATGATGATGGAAGATAGATCATGTGTTTTATTAAGTGAATATCAGTGTGACTTTTTAATAATTGGCAGTGAATCTACTTTCACAAACTTGTCTTGTTTTACACTCAGTATGGTGGACTATGTCATTGACAAAGTCACTTGATTAGAGGAATTTTTGTGGAAAGATATTCTATTCCAGGTAAAAATCATCATGTTATACTCATTATATGAAGTGGTTTATCATGTTATCATAGTTGAGAAAAACATAAAGGACCAGTCTAATTTGAGTTGGGTGATGGCTTCAGTTGATTATATCAATGATGCTTTAGATGGGAGGAAGTGATGTCGAGATGCATTTTACTAGGGAGTTCATGCTATAGACTCGACGATACAACCAATGTGTGAGTATTATATGTTTTTATTATAGTGCGGGGATTTGATACATTTGTGATGTAGTTTGATTGGGAAAAGAAGGAGTTCCAAGAATACAAACATATTGGTAACCATGATAGGTTCTATAAGAGGAATTCTTCGAAAGCCATTAGTTAGCAACCATGGAAGAATCATTTTTCTAATGTTAGACTTGGAGAGAAACTTGAAGTCTGTATCCATGATTAATCTAGACTCAATGTTAATTGAATTTATTGTGAGACAAAGGAGTGGGGGTAGTTTCAAGTGGTTGGTGCATCACCACATGGAGGCCATGCTTCCGGCAGTCAGGACTCAGGCCAGGTGCATATCATCATGCTTTCAGATTTTAAGTAGATATGTGTGCAAAATAGTTTGATATATTCCATGTACATGTCCGAGTTTATTTTTTAGGCATGTACCTTTTTTTAGCTATGTCAGTTTTGTTTGCACGAGCTGCATTGGATACTTCTAGACATACCATCTATTTGTTGTTTTTTTGCAATCAAATCAAATATGTGATATATATATATATATCTGTGTGTGTGTGGGTGTGTGTGTGTGTGTGTGTCTGTTTTTATGTGTGTGTATATCATGTATGGCACTAAGATTTTCTATTTACATTGACATGATGAATTCTTCATTGAGTTTCATGGTATTCTGAGAATCAGTGTGATGCTATAATGGTGTGACATGAAAGAAACCATGACATCATGTGGGAATCTGTTGAGATAATTGATCTCATTGATTTCATGTCTGACATAGGAACTATGTGGGAATTAAATGAGATGTTGTACTCTGGGGTTGTTGAGTATGACATGATATTATTTAAGAACCTCAAGAGGTTCAATATTGATGATGCATTATGGCAGTACATTCAAGACCAAGCATTTTTAGTTGACCATTGATTTTTTGGAATTTTCAGTAATGAAGCGATATGGGAAGGTAACTTCATATGTGGGGAGTGCCTTAAGATAGTTGAATCATGCTCTTTTGAATACGATAAACATGGTAGTTTTTAAATTAGTGGTATATTTGGTACCATCATTGACTGATTTTTGTACATCGGGGGATGAGATATGTTTAGGTCTAGATATTTTAACGTCATGGGTTTTGTATTTGGTAAAATTCCAAAACCCATTTGATTTTTTTTAGATTAGTGGTTGGACTATATTCTTTCTTGATCATCATAAAATAATTACAAGGGTTTCATTTACATGATTAATTACTTTTATATGTGTTTCTATGAACATAATGTTCCCTATGGTTTCATGGATTTCATATCCTTGAAACCAAAATTCCTAATTTCATAGATATAGGCACCTTATTTGTTCAAAAAGTGTGACCTCTCTATAGAATTGGTGAATCCCTCTTTCTTTAATATACATGGTTTATGAAACAATTTAGCATGGGATGCACATTCAAGAGAGAAATCTTATATTTTTATATAAGTGGTTTGTGCGGCCTATGAAATGTTTAGGAAACTATGAAAATGGTTTCATGATAACTTCCACTTATTTAGTTGTTATTCATGGGATCAATATGGTTTGTATTGATTTTGGGTACCAACTGTGTGAGTTTTGCTTCTTGAAAATTGGGAGACACATGATTGGTGCATGTTTATCTAGATCATCTGTCCAAACTCAGCGGGTCATTATAATTTTGAAATTTCCAAATTCGATCACCCATATTTCATCTTTTTCTTTTCATTCATCTCCGTTTTCATGTATTGTAGATAGGGTGCTCCATTTCATTCTACCATAGGATTTTAGCCATATCCTTCATTTAATCTCCATTTTTATCATCATCAGTTAGGTTTAAACCACATTGGTAATTCTTTTCAATCATCTTTAAACTTTTTTCCCTTCCTCTAGCCTTATAGAGAGAAAATTTTGTCCAATCCAATTTACCCTATTTTCATGGATTTGTTTCCAATATTCTGATTTCATTAAATCAACTCAATCTAGAGGCTGATATCAGATGATATAACTTCTTCCAACATGAGTTTTGTGGTTATTATATTTTTAAATAATATTTTGGTATTTTGGGTGTTATTTCTTACTAGGATCATTAGGTTGTCTTATATAGAACCTATAAATGTAATTCTGGTCTTTTAATTAATAAAAATAACCCTTTGATATTCCTATGGTCATTCTCCCCCATCTCTATGTATGTTTTATGTCTAATGAGAGGCATTGTACATTGGTAGATTAGGTTGAGGTTTTTTTATAATTATATTAAATTTAATTATATATGATGCTTGTGATTATTACATATGAACATGACATGCATGGATAGAGGATTGAGATGGTACGAACCATCTAGCATTAGTGGATTGGGTTTTAAGGACAGGAATAACCAGTATACATTGTCTTATTTTTTCACTGATTGGGTGACATGGTCTTTGGATTTAGGTGATGACATCATCAGGATACATGCATGGACCCTGTGATATTGGTTTGTGTTGGCCATCATATTAAGAGACAAATTTAATGGGTTATGTTGTACCAGGATGATGTGGCGTAGTTGCATGATATGGGATTTCAACTTATAATCATTGACTGAATTGCCGTTGAATTCATGTGCACACAGATAAGACTTAGTTGATAAGGTGTTTTTACCCACTCATGTGGGAAGAGACCACTGTTAGATGCATCATAGGGGGGTTTTGATAATTAGTATGGTTATAGGTACCTGTAGTATAATGCCATATGGTTGGTGATGATATATTGGTTGATGGTGGTGAGACCATTGGTTAGGGGATGAGTCTAGCTTTATATTGGGGACTTTGGTCAAACACTTTTTGAGAGGATAGATATAATCATTCCTTGGTATATTAATAATTGATTATATTATGTTATTATTTATAGGATATGTAACACTATGACTCAGAAGTCATGCTTCAAGAATATGGGGATTAGTATAAGGTGAGATCCAAAGGATCAAGTACATGGTTGGGAGGGCCTTCAATACATCTGTTATTTTTTATTGGAATTAGTTTTTTCTTTGTGAATTGATGGTGGACCCTGAGAGTTCACCTAAGATGTACATTAATTAGGGGATTATTTTAGATTTATGATAAGGATCCTCTCCACTACTAATATATATGTGATGACCGAATAAGTTAACTTCATCCTTATGAATACTAAGCAAATGTGAAGAAAGTAATTTAAATTATGTGGATTTTTAATTTATTTTTATTAGACACCTTTAGTATTAAAAATTTTATACATGAAAAAATTAGTGGTGGCCTACTAAGATTGTTGCCACACCCTGCATGGGCCCTTTTGGTGGAATGTATACTTTATGCTCTTATAATCAGGTAAAGGATGATCCTCAGAATATAGACCTTAGTTATCATGTCAATTTTATTAGAATGGGATTTATATAATGTAATTGGGTTCTTACCTGAATTGGAATTTATCATTGGAGTCTTTATATTGTATCAATATGATTATATATATGTATGAGATGAGGTGGTATCTGTGAGACTATTTCAATATATTTATTTGTATAACCTGATATGAGCTGGTGGGTTTTTTCTGAATTTACAAATGGTATCAAGTTGTGTTTATTTCTAAAAAAATTATGTAGGTATTTAATATTTTTCTGATGCTTTTTATTATTTCTTCTTCTATTTTATTATATTGCTTTTTCATATTAGGAAACTGGTCACGTCATCCTATGGTATTTATTTATTTTCTTATTTAAATGTTTTATATATGCCATTATTAATATTACCTCATTAAGAATTATTCTTATCACTATCAGCCAATTACACCCTCACTACTAATCAGAAGGCTTTTATATATGGAGATTCTCACCTAAGGACTGGTGGTCAATTGGACCTCAGAACTATTCAGTCTGTATGATAGTCCACAACACTACAAATTCTATCCCCAGGGATTTTTGATTAGATTACTAGGGAAAATAGGAAATAATGATGCTTATGAGAGATCGTGGATCGATGGATGAAGGTCTCACACATCTTGACTAATAGGGAGACCATCACCATGGATGATATATGTAATCTATATGTGTTGGAGATAGTGAGATTATATGGTGTTCTAGGGATCAGCATTTTAAATCGAGATTCTTTATTCACATCATAGTTATGGATGGTAATTCACATGGAACTGGTACCATAGTTTTTTGACTAAATCCTACCATCCTTAGACTAAAAAACAGTTTTATTGGGAGATTCAAATTTCATAGGATATTTTATGGGACTTTTATTTAGATTTTGATGGTTCTTGGAAGCATCGTCTAGAAATCATGGAGTTCAATTATAAAAATATCTTATATGAATATATCCAAATAGATTAATTAAAGTATTTATATGTAAATATATCTTTTTCTCTATTGTGTTGGATGCATGTGGGTGACTTCAGGATTATTGTACCTAGTATCGTACATGATATGACTAAGATGGGTTAGTTGATGAAAGTGAGGTTGGTATCCATGAAGATATGGAATAAATCATATGATGACTATCATAGAATACATATAGTGATCAATATAAGTAACTCACCTTTTCATCAGATATCTTCTATTTTGTTGAAACAGTGTATCTATGAGTAGGGAAATCTAGCGCCCAAGTATGTATTGGAATTTTAGATATTTGAGTGAATCAGTTAAGTGGAATAATATTGGGATCTTCCGGAATGATACAATTCTATGCATGGCATATTCAATTTTTCTCAACAATGGAGTTATCACCCTGAACCAACACATGTGACTGATTTTGATGATACAGATCATGATTTGGAGTAATACTACTAGAATAATCTTATATAAATTATTGACCATTGTCAGTAAACTCTCCTGGGAAATACATTTCGTCTAGTTTGAGTTCAGTCATATCATGGGAATGGGAAAGAAGATTCCTAGGAGATTAAGTATGATATATAGACATAGTAGCATGAGTTGTTCGCCAATACCACTTAATGATTCTTGGAATCATAGATCAGGTAAAATATATAATATTGGGAATATGTTATAAAATCATATTTTTTTCTTAGGTGTCATCCTATTTGTGATTTTTTAGTTTAATTATGTTTTTTCATAGAGATTCGTTTCAAATATAAATTTGTGTTTTAGTGGAGTTTGGGGGCTAAATGGATAAGAGATAAAAGAATCATAGATATGTAAAACAAAACGTGATATACTAGGGTACCACAAGATTCATGATACAGTCCTCTAGGAAGCATGTGGGGTACCATAGAACTCATTAAACCATCATAAGTCTGACCATATTACTAGTTAGACCCATAAAATGGTCAGTGAAGGCCCACCGACCCACCATTAGAGGATCCAACCATGTTAGTGTACTGAAGGGTACCATTAGATCTATAATTTCATCATTATAGACTAGAGTAAGCTATTGGAAATAAAATATTCTTCCCTCAAGACCCATTTTTGAAACCAATTAACCCATGTTGGACCCAAATTTTCTATTTACATATTTAAATTATTCTCTAAGGATAATATTTATTGTTCAAAAATATTTCCTCAGTACTTCAATCCATGGTTCTATCAAGCTTCCGTAATGTTGTTATTTATTCTTGAATTTTATATTTTCTTATTTCTGTATCATTGAATACTATTATTCTATCATTGAGAGAATGTTTAAATAATTACCAATAGGTAAACATGGTATTGAAAGTTGATCTAGGTTTTTTATCATTGGATTTTTCTCAGCATTTCGTGAGTTGGCTGGATTGAAATAAGACACTAATTTATAATTTTTTTCCTTATAATGTGAAACATGTTTGATTACACTCTCTTACCATGAGCTAGAAATTTCCTTACTGTAATTACATAATTAATTATTACTTCAAATCCAAAGGATCATTTTTGTTTTGTTTTCATTAGCACCAATTTATTTTGATACCCGAGTGGTGTGCCAACCCATTACACTTAGTTGAAACAAGGAACATATAAACCTAGATCCCTAAGTTAAATTGGATATTGTTAATGGAATGGATTAACATGGGGAATTATATTATAATATGAAATAGTGTAGATAGATTGATAATGAATCACTTCACATGTATGTAGTTTAATGTCATTGAATTGGAATAAGATAAATGGAATCACTGTTTAAAGACATAATTAATATGAGAATCAATATTTGGGATTAAATGGAACGTGAAATAGAATTTTGGTAATTACAATGGTAATTGGGAACGTGTAATGAAACAATACATTTTATTCAATGGTATAATATAAGGTAATTAAATTTGGTGTGATTATTGATATTTGTCATGAATATAAAAATTTAAAATATGTTAAAAAAATTGGCATGTTTGGAATTAGTGGATATATTTGATCTTTATTTAATTAATGTATTAATTGTAAAATAGGCCTTATAGAAGAAATATTCATAATTTATTATGTTCTATCATTACTTAAGTGACCATATCATCATAATATTAACAGAATAAAAACAATAATTTTTCATTTGTTATGGTATTGCATAATGGGAACACATAATAATATCTAACATGTGAATTCACATAGATGAAAATAAATTTTGAATATATATCCGGCCTATGGAATGGTAATGATCCATGGAACCACATAATTATCTCTACAATGGTTACTCACAACGATCCCAATATTTCATGCTTATTTGATGCCCAAGAAAGATATTTTTGTGTACTTGATGCCTGAGGATAGAACTCACAGATGTGTGATACAAGATATGGGGGATTCATCCTAGGTAATATTATATACCAATGGATAAAGATATCTTTAATATAGGTGATGTAGATATTTTCCTCCCACGGTTTCAACCCAAATCTGCCTGGTAATTGGGATATTTTCGGATCTGTATTAATTTATGAATTGATGCATTAGTTTATCAAACAATTTCATGCACAATATTTTTATATTGAATTCCTTATGACAATTTTTGTCTTATACTACTATAATTTTCTCACTATTTTTCCATGTCACCCTTTATTACCCAATGGATTTCATCAATATACATTTTCCCATAGTAAAGGGTCCCTATTAATAATTTATTGCCTTATGGGTTGTGATTGGAGTTTTGTGTCAGGAATAGGAATGGGATTTGGGACCAGTTTTTGGATCCTTGGTTTTTGTTTCCATTATTCAATTCGATTAGTTTAGTACACATTGTTGGCATTCAGTATGAAAGGAAATGGTTTATTAAGAATATATTATTTTTCCTGTTAAGTCATTTGATTTATGTGGATGTTATATGTTCTACTTTTTTATATCTTTTTAAAAAGTATGGGGCCATGTCACCTATTTTATTATGAAAATAAATCCATATTTAGAACCGTGGATGATATATAATCCTAAAAATGACATGATGGTCAACTGATATGAATTTCCATAAAAAATTTATTTCCAATAGTACCAGATTATTGATATCCAAAGAAAATGACCTGAATTCCGAGGTTTAACATTCAAATTTTTCAATCTTAATCTTCCTGATGTGACCCCCACAATTCATATTTTTTATAGATATTCCCCATCATGTGGTCATTAAAGATAACCCTTCTTAAACCAATTTCTAGGAAGAGTTCCAAATGATAGGTCCCAGCACGCCCATCACTCTTTTGAGATATCTACACAGTAACATCAATATGATTACATTCCATGTCGTTTCCAAGATATGTATATAGTCCTATATTTTTTTCACAATCTAAAAAATATATTCCCCCCTATGATAATGATAATAATGATATGTTAACCATTACAATTCCATGGATTAGTACAACTATGATTGTTGTCTATTTTTTCAATTGTTATTACTAATTTATTTTATTGATTTTTGTTTCCCCACTATATTCCATAAACCCACATTTCTAGTTGTAAACCTCTATAATATGGGGGAACACATGATATCGCATTCCAACACATTTAATAACATGAGTGATAACATTGTATATGATGTTATAAGGGTATTCTAGAAATCAATGTGACTAAATTAATTATGAAGATTAGAAAGTCCATCATGACATCTTCAGGATTGAAAATGAGGGGATAGAGATAGATTAACAAAATATACATTATTTAAATTCAAGGGATTTCGAAATATCAATTGAGATTTTTTATTCAATATTATTTATTGACAAATTCATGTGGTTTCATATACTACATACTTATGCTCTCTATGAATCCGAATATTAAATAACAATGATGGTTATTATGAAATGGAGGAAAAGAATTTGAACATGTGGATTGATTCTCCAGTGCTTAGAAACCTTTAGATTTTATCTGTATTTAAATTTTATTCCACATATATATTTTCACCTATATTGTGGTTGAAATTTTATTCTCCAACAATGATTCCCAGTAATGTATTTTCTTCTTCCAAAACATTGATCACTATTTATGTGTATTTTTCTATTCTGAAGATCACCATGGTTTTTATATTATATTATTTAAGAGTTGGTTCAATCCCAAACACATTGAGATATTTAATTTATAAAAATTATTCATCAAAGTTAACAAGGTAAAAAAAATATCAAAAACTAAAAAACTAATATGTACCCATTCTAATATAAAGTATTTAAATTTTTCACAATACTTAGATTATTTGTGGGAAAATTTATATGTACAATGATATTCTTTTTTATCATTACGTCTCATATCACCCTAAAATATCAGTGGGTTTTTACATTGAAATAAATATGATAAATCCACTTAACATTCTCCCTATACAATGTCTCTTTTTCAATAGGATAAAAATTTTACAAAATTACACTAATGAGTTACTATGTTACTTTTTGATTTTGTGGAACTACATACTCAACAACACCCTCCAACATATATCTTTGTATAATAACTATTATCATTTTCTGAAACAAATAGTGAAAAATTCTCACATTGTCTCCAAACAACATATTAGTAATAAATTTTACAATATTAAGGGCCACAATCAGAAAAATCATAACAGAAAAATGATAAAATCATGATCAATATATCATATTTGATTTTATAGTGGGGTATTTCATTACTAATGCCTGATACTCACTCTCATTTGTTTAAACCCAATCTATGAGGTGAAAAAACATATTGAATACTTTAACAACATTATTTATAACTAAACTACCATAATAATTTTTTTTATTATAAATAGTTGAGTTATTAATTTTATCATCTATATTCCAAGTCATGAAAAATTATTTCAGTATAACAATCATCCCAACTAATAAGTTATACCAAACAGATACCAATTTTAACACTCTAGCCACATCTCATTATCTTGGTATGACCAATAATTCCCCTAAAAGTAGTTTAATACTTAAAATATAATGTATGGAAATTAATTCCAAGTGTATATAGTATCTTTTGGGTTAAATCCACAATTTATTCAACACTGCTCGAATCAGATAAACTAAAATGGTATAACATGGATATGATAGATTATAGAAGAACAAAAGAATATATATATATATTAAATAAAACTAAATAGTAATTTGAGTAAAAATATTTGACTATAAACTCTATGTTTCCCCCAAAACCACAATATTAATAAACTCTAAGAATCAGAATGTGGTAGTAGTCATGATCTACCCCGCACTAGCCACCGTTGGCATTCCCCAACCGTGAGAATTACATCATGATTTTATACATGAAATGTGTGTGATTTTCTCCATACCAATATCACATCAAACAAAATCTTCACATGAACCCTTATGCATATTATATGGGATGATTATAGTACCATATAGTAAATTTCATTAATACATTCCACACTCACCATAAGAACATAGTGAAGTTATATATCATTTGTATCTAATAAATAGTAGACAAATATAAAAACCAGTGGAATCTTGTCATACAATAACCCACATCATGAACATATTCTAACAACTTAATCTTTTCATACATAGATATAAAAACATTTTTCAGAATATATAATACATTAAAAAAGAAAATTTATAATTATAGTTTTAGTTTAGTTCCTATGGTGACATAGAACACAATTCTTCTAACTCATTGGAAGATCTTAAAAATTTCCCACAATGATAATACCCCTTGGTAATTCTACTAAAAATAATTTCTTCAAAACCTAGCGAGAGGAATCATAAAACACAGGTGATCTAGAATGATAATTATGTATAATTAAAAAAAATATAGAAACAAAACATGAATATAAGTGTACTAGAATATGATCATAACATTAAAAAAACAAAACACTTCATAGAAAAGATGCAAAACAAGAATCATGGCATAAATATTAGAAGTTCATAAGAAATAAATAATAAAGTGATAAATTAAAAAACCTTTGAAATCAAATTATGGTAGTAAGACATAGATCTTGTGGCATACACATAATCCTTAAAAATCATATTTTAGGGATAACTACCAAGAACATCATAAAATGCTTGTTGGTTGGAGTAGAGTACTCAAGAGGGGGTGAATTGAGTATCTATAATATTTATCTTTAAAAAGTACTCTTTAAAAGGTTCCCAAAAAAATTTAAATTAATCCTAATTAATAAAATAAATATTTTTATGAAATATTAAAAATTTAAATAACTTCTCAGAATATTGACTAATTATTATTATTAGTAATATCAGTTATTAACATTACTTTTAGATTGATTTTAAATAAAGAAAAAACAATTAAAACATTTTACCAAGATTAACAGTTAATGTAAATTTAGTGATTTCTAAATTATAGAGTAAAAAATGAAATCTAAATTAAAAAACACAAAGGATATAAAATAAGTGGTTTAGTCTCAGTCTGAGACCAAATCCACTTATCTTGGTGATCACCTACCATAAACTCTTTATATAAACAAATATTATTCAAACCCTAGACCAAGGTTAACAACAGTACACAAGAATGTCTAGGTCACATGACCTCTTCCATAGTTCTTCGTGGTTATGAATTACAAGGTCACCTAGGGAACTCATCCACACTTATCAAGAGGAATGCACATGTTTAAAAAAAATTTATGAAAGGATATCTTGTATCATTAAGTTTAAAGTAGGAGACAATGTGTGTTTTAATACAGACACAAACACTCTTCTAAAAAGTTAAAAATAGTACACTACAATGAAAAACTGATGAGATAAGGTTATATGTTCTCTGAGTGTTTGTCTATGTAGATCTGGACTTCTAGGATGAAGAAGATTCAGATATCGAGTCTTCTTGTGTAAAACAATGTATCGCAAGTCCGCTAGATCTAGAACGTGTTCTTCACAGAGATGTTAGTGGGAATATGTTATCAACTCTATGATTAAATAATTATTTGTGTGTCCATTAGTAGTTCCACATTTCATGTTTCAGTTCTTCATTCATCAATCCTGGTGTTTATTCATTATCATGCACATAATTGTTTCACAGTTGTCTATTTTGTCACACATTTTGTCAGGCCTTTCTATTCTTTTTATTCAATGAATACAAGTGTTGGAGATGATATGATGCTTGTATTATTCACCTCATTCCTCATACAATCTGGTTAATTGTCTACAAATAAACAGTAATTATTTCGGTGCATTTAAAAGATTCAAATATGATCGTTAAAAATTAAATTGAAAAATGACAAAACAGGTTATGAAATGATGTTACTGTCTATCTCGGAACGGTGTCTACTTGAAATGGTGTCTCCTTGAAATAGAGTCTCCTTTATTAACATTGATCTACGAGAGAATCATGATGGCAGAATTGTATGGGGATACAGAACTGGTAAGATTGATGCAGTGTTTGGATCACATTGTCTAGTCATAGTATCTGATTCACAGTGTCTGGTCATGGTGTCTTGTCACGGTTTCTAGGTTACTGTGTCTGGGTCACTGTGTCTGGCTCATGGTGTCTTGTTCATGGTGTCTGGTCATGGTTTTTTCTAACAATGTCTAGGTCACAGTGTCTGGGTCATGATATCTAGTCATTGTGTCTGGTCATTTTCTAGAAAAACATAACTTGTGGTAGACTAATGGTTTCTCAGACTTTTCCAAATATCTATACAGATACATAAACAATGATATTCATAGAATGAGTTATGAATAATCGTTCATAAGAAAATTTCATTATAAAAAATAGTTTACAATAATTTTTTAATTCATAAAGAGATAAATCATCTATACAAATGATTTTAGATATATTATACAGGATTAACAAGATTTAAAAAATGTATAGTATTTTGATCATTAAAACATGATTAACAGATGAGGAGTCCAAAAATACCCCCCCTTTTTATGATCCCAAATCATGTGAGTGAGAGATCTATTCTTAGGTAATGTGTCTCTTCCTTAGTGTGCATAAAGAATACATATTTCTTCCCATTTTGAGCTTATCAGAAAGAGTAAATAAGAAATAGTAAATAAAATTTCACAATTAATTCGATGGATAAAATGTGTCATTACACACAATAAGTAACAAGAATATAGAAATCATCCATATCAAAAGATAGTAGTCACTAATCATTTTTCTTCTAATTTCCCAAAGTAACAACATCACACTAAAATGACATAGGATCAAAGGTAGAAGTTGAATAAGGAAGTGAACCAATTGATAGAGAAGGTAACGAGATTACATAAAAAACGGAATGGGCCAAGGTAGGTGTAGTGGAAGACTAAGGAGACTATTTATCGAGGATAACTAGTCTGATCTGACTCAGGGCATGAGAGATAGACATTATTGTAATGGAAAGGGTAATAAATGAGAAGGTAGGAAAACCAGATCTCAGGGGTGTAGTTGCAGGAGCGATAATGGCAGTACTTTTTACATTTAGATAAGGCCTCAAAAGATTGATGAAGTCACCACAATACATGGAATTCTTAATTTCATCCTTGTTCTCCATAAACAATCCCCACAATGGCATTAAATATATTATATTTTAGAATTGAGTTTTGAAAGTGTGAGTGACTGGAGGGATTCTAAAATTATTCACTAGGTATATGAAACATTTGGTAATGTAATGATATGAGAAGATCATATTGAAGTATAAGTCCACATTCTTAGTAATCTCATGATGCACTAAAATTTCAATTTTGGAATTAAATCTCACCAAATCAAGAACTCTGTCACTATTCTTGACAAAATCAGATAGAGATTCATTGACAAAACCAGTTAAAACAATCAGAAGTTCTTCGTTGTCAACTTTTCTATGAATTCCATTGTATAAAAAGGGTTGATATGATTGTAATGATGTATGAGAATCAGTAACAATTGAAATAAGGGTATTTAGTTGATATATAACATTCTGTAAACATCCCTTATTCTCCTCAATCAACATTTTAAGACCAATAACAAGTGAATGTTTCTCTTGAACAAAATTATAGTTTCTTTCAGCTACCATGTCATCAAAAAAGGTTATATTAGGTTGTATCAAGTAGGATACATCCCGTGGAATATGAATAACAACATTCTCAATATGATGAGAAATAGGTTTAGTTCATGACTTTATCAATATATACATTTATTCAATAATATCTTTTAGAGCCTTTACTTTATCACTAAGAACTTTGTTCTCAACTCTGACTTCATTAATATCTTGATGAATTTTCGGTTAAATCTTCCATATTTTCATTTCCAACAATAATATGGTATACCACTCACTCAAATTGGTTATAGGAGCCTATTGGGTATTCATTAGATATTCAACCCCAACCAATAGCGTAGATTCAAATTCTTTAAAATAATCCTTACTATTTAAATTTAAAGGCTCTTGTGAAGGCTCGTAAATAGGAGTTGAGACATGCTTAGGTTCCATAGTAGATGAAACATCAAGAGTAGATACTGGTTTCCATTGAAACCTAGTATATAGATATATGAATTTCACTAAATCTTCTTGGAATTCATTTACATCAAAATAAAAATGTAATTTATACCATGTATCACCTTGGAATAGATCAACGGTATTAGGAACTTCAACAAGTTCCCAATTTGGGTGCTACTTCCCCTCAACAGGTCCACCTTTTTCAAGACTGAAAGAATTTGATCCCTGATCTATTTCTAAGATTTATACCGTTATATCCTCACCTATTTCCTTTCTATCAAACTGAATAGTTGTCTCCTTTTTATCACTAGCATGTGGGATAATTTTAGGAACATATTGTTCCTATGGGTGTTCCTCAAGTGATGATTCTTGCATAAAAGAAATTTCCATTTATATGTTCTATTCTACAATTTTTTTTGACTGACAACAACAATAGATTATTCTTCAGTAGTATGTTGTTCTTCTAAATAAGTATTTTCATCAAGAACATGTATATCCTTCTTAGGTATGTTTTGGAGAATAGTTTCATTGTCTTTCCTATCCATAGTAGTTTCTCCTGTAGGTACAACAACGTCTTCCTCTTTTTCCATATCAAAATACTCAAAAATTTCATCTAGTTCAAAACCAGGATAAGAAATATCTTCATGTCTGGAAGATTCTTCCACAAGATTGATCTATTCATTAAACATGACATTATATTGCACACAAGATTTTCTCTATGGATTACAAATGATTTTCATTCTCATTAATGAAAATTTTTTATGACCAAACTCATAATCCATAATATCTTCTTCATAAGGTGCAACCAATATTTTTTTATTATGCATAGCTAAGATATTCATTTAATAGAATATGGAGGTTTTCATGGAGGTTTTCTTGATCAACTCACACATATGGAGTATAAAATATTTTCAATGGTTGATCTTATGTCCATTGTTTATTAGGTGTATCAAGAATACATACTGATACTTGAGTGTAGCAATTTCACCGTTTCTAGGGCTAATTAGATTCTGAGAAAATATAAATAGAAGTCTGTTTTTACCATCTAGCTCAGTTGTTATGGCTCTTATCTTTGTTTCATTCCCAATTAAGCTCCCCAATGCTTATTCCATAAAAAGAACTCACATGGAGGGGGAGGAACTCACTCACATTACTCAAAAATACCCTTATGATGTATCCTAAGTCATGCATCCCATAAGAATGAATAAAATGTACTACTCTGGCCATTGATCCAACTTTTCACAATCGGTCCATCTTTGGTATCAAAAGATAATGGAACTTACTAATAAAACTGTGAAACTAATTTTGGGTAAATATTACAATCCTATTTTGTGAACCAATCCATACATCTTTTCCCTATAAGTACCTTCAATACCAAAGACATTCTTGAGAGAGGCCACAAAGGGAATATATACTTTTGGGGTACCACTAATTTCTCTACCAGATTCTGATTCACATTACTTTTGGGTGCTAACATCTACTCTATTTTAAACTTCCTTATAGAACTACGCTTCCCCAGAGTTTACGATGATTGCGATTCTTTATGAGCATTAACGAAATGTTCAAGAGAGGGGGAAAGAAAATTGAAGGGTTAAATTAGGGTTTATGGTTTGATAGAAGTGTGATGGAGTGTAGAAAGAAGTGAAACATCTTTTATTTTATCTTTTAGGGATATCAAGCATCCATGGGTCAAAAACACAGAAAAGTAAAAGGGTAAAATATTTTATTATCGTGATACGGGTTGTAATATGTAAATAAAAAATTAATGTGTTTTTTACATTGAGACCGTAATCAGATTTCATGGTGAGACAGTAACTTGAAATCACGGTGACATTGTAACATGCATTCATTATTAGACTGTAACATGCTTTCGCGGTGTGACTATAACTGGCTTTCATGGTGAAACTATTACTATAATTCATGTTGACACCATAACTATGAGATTTATAAACTGTGATTTACTAAAAAAATGAAAGAGTATACTTACTAATTAGGATTTATCATTCCCAATTCAAGTATGATGTAATCTATTCATTCTGAATTTAATGGTTTGGTAAATATATCGCCAAACTGATATTTAGTTCCAATGAATTACAAGGTGATGTCACATTTTTGATATTGACCTCTCTAAAAGTAATGTCATAGACAAATATGTTTTGTCCTGGAGTGTTAAAATTATTTTTTTAGATGTTAATAGCACATATATTGTCACAATTTATAGGTACAAGCCCAAATTGATACCCATAATCTAGTAATGTGAGTTTCATCAACAAATGTTTTGAATGACAACTACCATCGTTAAGTATTCATCTTCTGCATTAGATAATACAATAGAATATTGTTTCTTACTACACCTTGAGATAGCTGACTTTCCAAAAAAGTGACATGTTCTAGAAGTGCTATTTCTATATAACATACAACCATTGAATTCAACATCAGAATAACAAACTAACTCAAATAATTGTCCTCTGCGATGGAATAGTTCTCGATTGGGTGTATGTTTGAGGTATTTGAAAATCCTATCAACAGTATTTAAATAAGAATCTATTATTATTTCATTAAAATAGTCACACATAATCACTCTAAACATAATTTCATGTTGTCTAGCAGTTAGGTAGACAAGACTTCCATTAATATCTATGTAAGTGTATTGATCAATATATTAACCATCTTCATCAAGATCCAACATACATGTAGTACTCAATTGAGTGTCACTAATTTTAGTGATATTCAAAAAATAATTTTTTAGAAGATCTAAAATATTTTTTCTTTGATTGAAAATAATATCATCAATATTTTTAATGATTTGAAATCCAAGAACTAATTTTAGTTCACCCATTAAACTCATTTCATATTCTCTTTGAAACATTTTAGAAAATTAAATACATAAATAATTTTTTGAGGATCCAATGATAAGTTCTTCTACATTGATTTTAACTAAAAATACATCATTGGAAATTCATTATATAAAGAGTGTAGGATCTGATAATCCTTTTATAAAACCATTTGAAATAAGAAAAGTACTTTTTCTATCATACCAAGCTCTTAAAGCTTGTTTTAAACCATATAAATCATTTGATATTTTATAAATATGATTTTGAAAATGAGTATTTTTAAAACAATGGGGTTTCACAACAATGACAACCTCAACTATATAACCATTTATGAATACACTTTTGACAAAAATTTTATATAGCTAGAATTTCAGATTTGTTTCATAAGAAAAATTAATTCAGATGGCTTCAACTCTAGATACTGGTGCAACAGTCTCTTCATAGTTAATTCCTTCTTCTTGACTATTGAATTGATCAACCAATATATCCTTGTTTCTAACTATATTTCCAGCATCATCTACCTTATTTCTAAACACCCATTTAATGAATATGGTAAATGTTTCATTGGGTCTATCAAAATGTTTCCAAACATTGTTTCTTTAAAACCGATTAAGCTCTTCTTGAATAACCATCACCTAAAATTCATCATTAATAGCATCATTTATGTTTTTAGGATCATGTTGTGACTAGAAGACATGATGTTCATCCTGATTCCTAAGAGAAGTTGTAGTTTGAGTTCCTTTATGTATGTCATATACTACAACATCTAACGAATGGTTCTTAAGAGTTCTAAGGGCTCTTGTAAAAGAAAGACTAGTGATTTCATGATCGTCAACAGGTTCAGGTTCATTGTGACTTGAATCTAAAGAATTTCCATAATGGAATATTTTATAGATTTATTCACAGGATAGTTAGATTATTTTGAATTTATGTCGAGATTTGATTCATCGTCCTCCAGGTTCTCTAGTGTTGCTTTAGCCTCATGTGTATCTGTTTAATCAAATTTGACATGGAGAGATTCTTCCATACATTTAGTTATTTTATTAAACACTCTATAGAAATTACTAGAGATTGAATTTCAAAAAAAATTCATCACTCTTGGATGAAAATTTCTCAGGAATGTCTTTATTATTAAGGATATAAATGTTTCACCCAAAAATCATGAAGTAACTAACTTTGTGTCTTCTATTATTCCAAAATTCATTTAGAGTTATATTAAGAATAGTTATAATCAGCACCCTATTGATAATATAGAACTTAGTATTTACAACTTCTTCCCAAAAATAAATTGGTATGTCATATTCACTAAGAATGGCTCTATAAATCTCTTGTAGGGTTCTATCTATTCTTTCCACAACCCCATTGTGTAAAGGTTTTATAGGGGCAGATAAATTCTGACCATATCTGTTTATGAGAAAAATGATTCAAAATGTTTATTTTCATTCTCACAACCATGATCATAGCATACAGAATTAATTCTATGATCACCAATATTTTCAACAGTTTTTGAATATTTAGTAAAATGAATCGTGGCTTCAATTTTATGATCCAAAAATAATGTCCATATATAACTAGAAAATTCATCTACAATAACATAAACATTGTGCTTCCAATTTTAGATAGAAACTCTAGATGGTCATAAAATCCATCTGAACTAATTCAGGAAGTTGGGAATTTAACACTTCATTCTTTAGTTTGAAGGAAATTTTGTGTTTCTTTCCTATTTGACAAGGATTACAGTCTTTATCAATTATAAACTATAGTTTGGGTTGGTCTTTGACAAACGTTTTTCTGGTTAACATTCTAAGGGAGTGAGTGTTACAATGTCATATTCTACTATTCCACTTCCAAGATTTTTTGTGAAATACAGTTAGTCATAAGACATTTTGAATGACTAAAGAATCTATGTTAACAGAATATACATTTTAAATCTATTAAAGTAGATAAAACTAATTTATTATTAGAATTTAATGCACTACAAGCATCATTTTTAAATATAACATGAAATCCATCATTAAATAGTAGTGAAATAAAAGGAAAATTTTATTTTAATCCATCAAAAACAAGTACTTTGGAAATTAAACTTATTTAGAGTTAACAATTTTTCCAATTCCAATAATCATTCCTTTGGCATCATCACCAAATGTGATAAGTCCACCATCAATCATTATTAAAATTTTGATTCATTAATAGTTTCTTACCATGTGTCATGAACACCCACTATCCAAGTACCATAATCTTCTATTGGATCTCTTTAATCAGTATTCTAACAAAATAGTCAGATAAAAATAGATTTTGGAACCCATACCTATTTGGGTCTAGTAGTACTAGTGACTACTGCATTAACAACACATATCTTCCACAAAGGATTCCGATAAGCATTATGTAATTTATTTGAAAAAAGAAATGCTATTTTTTCTAGAAAATCATGAAAAATTAAATAGTGTTTTATAATGTGAACTAGGTGAATGTTTTACACAACTAGGAGTAAAGCTATATGTCCTAGAAATATAAACAAAATTACTTCATAAAAAATTTCTTTTAACAGGTTGATATCCAATTCTAGTAGTATATTTAGGAGCAATCTGTTTATCTTGAATTTGTACTTAGGTATCTTTACCATTAGTTAACGTTTTAAGATCCTATTTCATTATCACATTAGATATTTATAGTTTATTGTTATCTTTGAGTAATTAAGAATTTTTTTTCTACACTATATTTAGTTTTAACACTTGAGGTAAGAGCATGGTGTTTCATTATAGACTTGTATTTATCTTTTAATTCATTTCATGGTTCTTTAATAATATTATAATATTCCCTCATTTCCTTATTAGACATATTTTTAGAGTCATTATCATCTCCAAAAATATAGAAATTTTGTATAATAGATTCTAGTGTTACTTTATATGTGTTTGTCATAAAACATGTATTCGATTTGTTATCATATTCATTGTGTGAATATTCATAATTACATGAACTATCCCCAGAAGCACACCGAGTTTCTTTCATTTCATTTTCATACATTCTAAAGTTTTCCTCATATTTCATTTTGTACGTGATCTCAGCACAACCATACTAGATATGTTCCTTTCACTTACATTTATAGCATACTATCTCATAAGAATTGTCATTTATTTTCCAATCACTATTATATCTTGATTTTTGATCATATTATCCATTAAATTTAGGCTTTCTAAATATGTTCTTCTTCAAGTAAAATCACTAAAACTTTCTGGAAAATTGATCAATCACCTCAATAATGTGAGGTGATGATTGTTCATGGTTGGAAATTTCTACATATTCTTCCACCTTCCCATTATTATGAGGTTTATAGAGGTGGTGGTATTGAATGAATGTAATTTACATTTGCCTGCATCCTCTTATTCCTTATTGACATTCAGGTCCTATTGACGCATCATCAGTTTCATAATGAGTTCTTTAACTAGTAACTTGTTGTTGTCATATTATTCTTTAATAGAGACAGAGGTTCCTCTCCATCTGTTAGGTATGCATCTTAGAATCCCCATGATCTGTTCATTTGTACTAATATCTCTTCTAAGAGAAACCATTGGTTTCACAATTCTGTTGAACCTGAGATAAATTTCAGAAAATGGCTCACCAGGTTTCATTTTAATGTTGTAAAATTTAATAGTGTAAATATTATGTCTCATTTCTTTCACACTATAATTTCATTCATGTGAAATAGACAAGAATCTCAAATTTCTTAGGCAGTTTAACATGTCTAAATTCAATTAAATTTGTCATCTGGTAAAGATAAATATAAATCATTCATGGATTTAACATTTTTATTATATGCAGTCATGGTATGGTCATCCCACGTGATTCAATCAGTAGTAGGAATATTATATTCATCTATAATTTAAGACCTGATTTCAAAACTCGTAAATTCTAAATGCATTTTTATTTTAATTTTCCATTGGGTATAATTTGTTCCATTAAAAAATGGTAGTCTATTTTTTACTTCACCATATACTCTATTAACCATAATAAAGAACTACTTTTAAAGATATAGAAATTTAGAATCAACAGAAATTGGAAGATCTTTAAAGTAAAACTACATTCAATGTTTAATTGCATAAAAATAGTGTCATAATAGGAATAACAATTAATCCTCTGATTCCAAATGTTGGTTGGAGTTGAGTACTCAAGAGGTGGATTAATTGATTATCTATAATAATTTATATTTAAAAGTAATTCTTAAATCAGTTCCCCAATGAATATAAATACAAACTAGTTAATAAATCTAATTTAGTTATGAATGATTGAGAGCTTAGATAACTTCGAAAAAGATTGATTAATTACCATTAATCATAATAACTTTTATTAACATTACTTTTTAATCTTTTCTTATAATGAAAAAAATAATAACTTATTTCTAAAATTAACTATCAAATTAGATTTAGTGATTTCTAAATTATACCGTAAAAAAATTAAAACTAAATCAGGAAACACATCAGATATAAAACAAGTGGTACAGTTCCATGAAAATACATAATCAACTCATATTGGGGATCACCTACAATCTATTTGATTATATAAATGAATGTGATCCACACCCTAGATCTTGATTAACAAAAGTATACAAGACTATTATGGTCACATGACCACTTTCACAGTTCTCTGTGGGTAATAACTACATGGTCACATAGGGACCACTTCCATTCTAATTTATGGGAACACACAAGTGTAAAACGATGTATGAGAATGGATATATTTTATCCTGTAGATTAATGTAGGAGACAATGAATTTTTTTATACAAACACACACACCCCGACTCGAATGATACAATTAATACACAATAGAGCAAAAATGAGGAGATAAGGTTAGAAGTGCGTTGATTGTTAGTCTATGAAGCTTTGGACTTCTAGTAATATGTAGATATAGAAATCGAGTCCTCTTGCAGAAAACAATGTATAGAAAGATATGGCTATTATTCATCATGGATTTGATAGTGAAAAAATGTTCTCAACTCTAGTATTCAAGTACACGTTGTCTGTTATTTAGTAGTGTTAGGTTGCATGAGTTAGTTCTTCTTTCATGAATGCTCGTGAATCATCGTTATCGTGCACACACTTTTTTCTCAATTCTCATTATTTTTGAACTTTTGATTCTTCCATGATGATATTTTTCTTTTTAGAATTCATGTGTTGGAGCTGACAAAATGCATGTATAAAACACCTTGTATCTCATTCTACCAGGTGACATGTCTATAATTAAACATTGACTATGTCAGTGCATTTAAAAGCTTTAATTATGACTGTATGAAATTAAATTGAGAAACGAAAAAACAGATTAAGAAACGGTGTCATGGTCACTCTGGAATCATTGTCTCTTTTAATCAGTTCCTCCTTGAAATGGTTTCTTGTTGATTGTATTTTATCGATGATAAAGACATGATGTAAAAATTGTAGTGGGATTAGAAACTGTTAGCACAGAGGCAATGTTAGGATCAGAGTGTCTAGTCATGGTATCGTATTCATGATGTTTTGTAACAGTGACTAGTAATAGAGTTTGAGTTACGGTGTCTGGGTCACTATGTATGGGTCATAGTGTGGGGTCTTGGTGTTTAGTCATGTTGTCTAGTCACATTGTCTAGGTCACAGATTCTGTGTCATGGTATCTGGTCATGGTGTTTGCTCTTTTTATAGAAAAACATAACTTGTGGTAGACTTACAGTTTCTCAGACTTAACCAGATATCTGTACACAGACATAAAGAGTGATATTCATTTAATGGGTTAAACATAATCATTAATAAGATAATTTCATTATAAAAAAGATAGTTTAAAATAATTATTTAAGTCATGGAGAGACTAATCGTCAGTACACATGATTATAGATAAATTAAATAGGATTAAAGAGCTTTAAAAAATGTATAGGATTTGTGATCATTAAAACATGATTAATACATATAGAGTCAAACAATTTTTATTCATGGGATAATCACTTGTGTAATAGATTTTTGCTTGGGATGACAACCCATGTACCCTATTTTTATCAATATTAGGACAAAAAATATATACCTTATTGCTTTTAGGATTGTTGTACTATATTCCATCTTACTTTAAAGGTTGGGAAACAACCCATATATATGATAATTTTCCGTCCGGGCCTAAAACCTATGTATCTTCTTGTTTTTGTGAATGTTCTAAATCCAATTTACCCTTTAAGATCATATACAATTTATAATTACATAATTCATTGGCAGTAGATATAGGTTTGAACCATCATATAAGAAAATCATAAATTCATGTGCTATAAGATAATTATACTTGCATCATATCATGGCCCATAGAAAAATATGGGTTTCTTAAACATTATATTATTACCCATGTAATAAAATTGGAATCATAAAAATTATATGAAATCATAAACTCTGGAAAATATATAGGTTTCATAATCATTTAATCTTAAAATAACTCATCATTGTAAGAAGGTTTCATTATAATTTATCATGGTATAATCCATTGAAAAATAGACGGGTTTCATAAACATCATTATATTAAAACATAAAAAAATTTGGAATATAATATTAATGGAGTGTTTGGATAATTTCTCTAGCGAGGCATGAGTACACCAATTAATGTTATATTATAATTAATATAATATCGAAATATCGTATAGAACATTTTTTGAGTAAAATATAATTTAATCATGGAAAAATTATTTTAAAAGAATAAAATGATTTGAATCCCATTTTATTTGAAACACATTGAAATATTATAAATAATGATTGAATGTATTTTGAAAACCATTTATTTTAAAACATTTTAAAACATTTAAGAAAACGTGCAGACATTTGGAATAATTTTTTTAAGATACATTGAAAACACATAATAATCCATTCGAATCGTTGAAATTATTTTCTATGAATATAATCTTTTTATGACTCATAATGGAATATTGTAAAATAATTAAAAACCCTTTTTAAAGAGAATAAAATTCGTGAAAACCCATTTTTCATTTAAAAATATTTTAAAATTCTAAAATTCCCATAATATTGAAAAAAAAAATTCTTCAAAAATTATTTTTTAACCATATAATATTAGTATCAACCAAATTACAGTCATGACTGGGGGTAGGTCCATACATTCCAAACATTCTTGTTGTGCCATTAAAGTTTATGAATATTACTTGATCAGAAAAATAAATGAATATTAATTTTAATAAAATTTTTAAAAAATTTAATAAATGGATATAAATTTCATTTAAAAATAAATTATAATGGTAAAACATTTTTTAAAACATTATTATAATACACATGTTTTAAAGAACTAATATTATTGACCAAAAGGAGAAATACATTTGAATATTCATGAAAATATTTTATTAATTATCTAAAGCACCAAAGAATGAAAACATTGTACCGATTATTTGATATAACAAGAGTAACAAGATCGTAATAAAATTAATGAGAGTTATTGAGAGAATAATTATATGATTTCATTAATGGAATCATAATCAATTTCGATGAGATTTTGGCTGTAAATCCTTTCCACTTTTATAACATTGAGTCATCATAAAATTGAACAAATAACTTTACATAATGATTTAAATATAATGAAAATATGGTGATACATTATATAACATGTCAATGGAATTATATAAACCTCATTTAAAACATAGCCACATAACATGGAATGCGTCTAAAAGACGGAAAATTAAGACAATATACGTTACTGATTTCGTATGTTTTGAAACATATAACCCAAGAAATAAATATCATAAAATTGATATGATTATAACCATAAATTAAAATATAATAATAATATAAAACATCTTTAGTCAAAATAAACATAATAAAAAATGATTTATTGGTGAATATGACATGTATATCACATCAATAAAAAGATGAATGAAATTCCCTTAATATAAGTCTTAACAGTATTTGTACACATCCGAACGTAATGTATAATAAATATAATTTGACTATACCTATATATAATAACTATATATATAATACAATATATGATTCACTTGCTACATTATATTATTCTTTAATTAAAAACCCCATTTTGAATTTTCATTTTAGGGATAAATTTCTTTTGTTATTGTATGTGTTTCAACTTGTTATTATTGATCCTCATGAATATATCTTTATTTACATATTTCTAGTATATAAAAAATGATATATATATATATATATATATATTATAAAAATTTAAAAAATTTGGAGTCTGTATCCCACATTGGACTTGTGGTCTGATGTGGTCTTTATCATTCATTATAAAAGAACGCCTCATCCTCACATTGAGAAAATGAGGCAAGGGGGATTCTCAACCAAAATGGAATCAGAGGAGGTTTTTGAATCCCGATACCTCCCTCCATAATATTCTTTTATCCCTTCACGGTTTTGGGTTTTTCCCTTCCGGGGGCGGTGGCTCCAATCCAATTAGTCGACCCCCTTCTATTCTTCCCAATCTCGCAATCCCCCCTCACAACGGATCTCCCTCACCAAAGGATTTCCCCCTACTGGCGTTTCCTTCCACTGCGGGTCCCTTCACATCCGAATATTATCCCCTCCTGCGCTACTCCTCCCCGATGACCTCCCTCCAGGTGCATCCCATCGTGGCGCATCCCATCGCACCACCTTCCCCTCGCTCCTATGGAGCTTCTCCCCTACGATGCACCTTCCGGCCACGCGTCCCATCATGACTCGCGATCATGCTCATTCCTCATAGTAGATCACCTCCTCTCCGCTATGTGCATGCTGTTTCCATCCCCTTTCTTTTCCCTAAGCGGGCTTCCCCCATCGGCTTCACCCTGTACGGGCAACACAATCCTGGCATACCCTCCCTGCGCGATTCCCTCAAGGACCTAATCCTCCTCCTCCACCAGCAGCCCTTCTTCCAGATCTATCCTAATCCAGTCGTATCTCGTCTGCACACAACATCACTTCAACTCCTCCCCCTTGCTCCATGCATGAACAACTGCTCCATCCATGTCGGCCTCCTACTTCTTCCAACGGAATCCTCGCCTCCCAACACGGTGCCTCCTGCAGAATCCTCACCTTCCATTGTGGTGCCTCCTGTGGAATCCCCTCCTTCCTGCCCGGTGCCTCCAGAGGAATCCCCACCTGCCTTCCTGGTTCCTCATGTGGAATCACCGCATCCCATCATCGGTGCCTCCAACGGATTCCTCAATGCTTTGATGACCGGCCCTCCCATGCGGATTTCTCAGCAGATTAACGATCAGACCGACATTGTGGAATTTTCGGTGCTCTGACTGATCATACTGTAGTGCGGATTTCCCAATGTTCTGACGACCGACCCGCCAGTGTGGATTCCTTGATGCTCTGTTGTCTGGCCCTGCGCATTTTTTTCATTTACCCACCCTTTTTCAGCATCATTATATCATCTTCATCAGGGGAAGCATCAATGTTGAAGCATTATCTTTTATTATGTTTTATCATTTTTTTGTCATCATGTAGGGCCTCTCTAGCATGAGGGGGAGTGTAGCATCTATTTTGTGGCTTTCTTTTCATTATGTGTCCAAGCTAGTTACACTTAGCTTGAGGGGGAGTGTTAGAGTCAGTATCCCACATCGGACTTGTGGTCTGATGTGGTCTTTATCATTCATTATAAAAGAACGCCTCAACATTACTTTGAGAAAAAGAGGAAAGGGTGTTTCCCAACCTACAATATTAACTTATAAAACATATATATATTTTATGGAATAAAACATTCATGGAGATGGTAGGTTGTACATGCACATAAACGTTTTTCGAGTATATTGTCATATTGAAATAATGAATGTAAATGACATATATATATATATTAGTATTATTATAATGTATCATTATCATAAATGATTTCTAAAAAAATCCATAATGCATCCCTTATAATGTTTCATTGATTCACATTGTTTTAAGGAATTAGTATTCCACCTGTCCACAAAAACATTTTGTATTTACAATAAATTGAAATAATGAAGGTACGATATAAATAGTGATTAAAGAAGAATAAATAAAACATAAATTACATATAAATCAAATAAAACCATAGTTAATATCATAATTGCCCACCATGATATGTGGTAAAGAAAAAATGAACAACATCACATTGTGAGGTAGCAGTTCGATGTACACAAAAATGATAATTTTGTTAACCCTTAGATGGAAGTGTGTTCAATGTAGGTTGAATCCTAAAAATAAAAAAATGTCCATAAATCTAGTATAATGATTCAATTATGTATTCATGGAATAAGAATAATTGAGGTGGTATAGAAATAAAATAAAGAAATGAAGCTTGATGAAGGATGTTATATCTTCAATGGGTAACACCTTTGGGTTTGCACCAAAAGGCCTCTTTGGATGGATTTATTCTAAAATCGATGAATAATATAGTATTTTAGGATTATTGAGAAGTGAATAATATAGATATTGGATGAACCTATGGTGTATTGTAGGTGTGAAGAATGAGTATATGTGGTGGCCATTTACAAAGAACTGTGGGGACACATAAGGATGTTTAATGAAAAATATATGTATACCCGCATATTTAGATAAAAAAGTCCTAAAAACCAAAAAAAAACTCATATATAGAATTTTTATGGAATAAATATGGCAAGACTATTAGTTTTGGACAATTTTATAGGTCATTTATGCCATTAAGATAAATTATTAGCCTTGGGTTAGGCTTAATTTTACCTTAATCATTTTATTTAATTTTAATCAATTTCACTAATATTTTGGGTAAATAAATAATATGATCTTATTAGACTATAAATATTGTACTTATTATAGCCATGTAGGTTCATTTTTATAAATTATATTAAAAATATGGAAAAATTAATTTTAAGGAAAATCATACATACGTAGCAAGATATCATATTTTTAAAGTGATAATGTTCTAATGTTTATTAAGGGTTTATATCTAAATTCAATTTAAAAAATGTTTCCAATGGATTAAAATGGTTTAAAAAATGTATAATTGACCTATTCTATCTATAAACCCAATATAAATTGTAATTTAACTATATATTTATTATAAAAAAACATATTTTCGAATTAAATTTCAGTATTTTTTCACTATTCACCAAAAAAATGTTGTTTCTCAAAAAAATCCCAAAAATTCACCATAATAAATTTTTGAAACTAGTAATTCTAAAATTTAGTTCAAATTATCAGATAAAAATTCTATGATTATAGGAAATTAATATTATTATTTTTCATATATGCAAAAAAAATAAGTTCATTTGAGAAAACAGTATTCTCAATCATAATAAAACTATACGAATAATACATTAATATGTTTTTTATATATACATTAATAAATATTTAAGAATTTTTTTATTACTATTCATATAAATAATATCAATGCCTAGATTAAAAATATTTCATTTAATTAATTATAACAATATAGTGTTGTTCAAAAAAAACTCAATGTTTCATGTAACACAAGCTATCAAACGTAAAAAATATTTTGGGCAATATAAGACAATCATGGTGTTTTGTTTATGAACAGATAATATTATAGTATTTTTTAGTGAATTATTAACATGGTTTTTTTTATAACCCAATCCAAACATTGTTCTATAATATCAAAATAATATATTCAGTGTTGCATAAAAATTAAAATATCAATAATATTAAATTAATTAGATATATATATATTTCACAATTTCTCGAGGTGTTATATTCTTCCTCCCAGAAAATAAATTTCCAACTCAAAATTCATCTATGTTTTAAAATGTTCAAAAGAAAATCACATTTTATGAATTAATCAAAAAATATCATTTAAAATAATAATGTTATAAATATAACTTTGATGCAATGTAACATGTAACATGGTTTCCTAATTGAAGAACATTGATGGGAAGTGAAAACATGGACATGAAGGAAAAGTGTAAATATTTTCTAGGAGCGATTGAATTAATAAATTACAAAAAAAAAATCAATAAATGGAATATTTAGGGCCAAAATTATTGAAATATATGTTGATTTAAAAGTCCATCGATTTATCAAAAAATATGGTATTAAGAAAATTTTTTATTCCTGGATCATTTTCCTAATATTGAAAACATTTCATGAAAATATATACTTATATGATTTTAGGACAACCATAAAATCTGTTTGGTCATGAACAACTTCCAATTCATCTTTCATTCCATGAAATTATTTTTAATTTGTCATTTCTAAATATATAATTATCATGATATGTAGGAATATAAGTATATAACATTACATCAGTTTATATCACAAAAATTTGTTAGCACATGCTATCAAATATACATAACTCCTCATATGATGAGATAATAATTTAATCTCTATAACCTTATTCAATGTTTTACAAAAACCACTCAGTAAATGGTTATCCATATAACATTTCTAGAATATGAAATTCTATTTCTATAAAAACAAAGGCACTAAATTTAATAAAAAATGTTTATCATTGATCCTCCATATATAATAATGTTTTACATTTCCATTCAAGTGAATACTCGAAACTAGTTTTTCATTGAAACATGATAATTACCGGAATTTAAAAAATTCATATTGAATACATTCATGATTCTATATTCTTATGTATGATGAATATTTTCCATAAATACAAAGTACATTGGATATATTTCATAAATCCAAAAAAGTTGCAAATTTATCAATTATAGAATAACCACTTGTCAATATGTCCTTAATTAGATATAAGTTAATCAATACCTTCCAATATACAAATTCATATCCAATATATATTTTTCCAAATAGAATTATCATAACATAAGGAACATATTATTGGTTATCTGGTCTTTGTACAAATTTCACCTTTCCATTATGTAGCTTTTCCTGTATATAAAAAACAATCAATATAAACATGAAAATCGTGAATGAAAATCATAATTTGAATAATCATTGTTTATTTCAAACTTCATATAACAAAAATCATCAATCAAAATAAATAAAATATTTAATTTTACCACATCATCTATATTCCAAAAGAAGGATACTTCATTCTATTTCCTATACATCTTTCTATTCAAATTTCATATGTAGTCATATCATCCTCAGTAATATTGAAATTACTCACACCACCATTATGATTCACTTGATGATCATTCCACTTGGGTCCCCGATTTTTCTAATGAACTTTCATTCCAAACTTAAATAATGTATACAATGATTATGTATTAGGGGGGCCAACATTCCCACCCATTTAATTAACTGAACCCTTCAATTATTCATTGATGTTACTCTATTTATGTCCTTTTCCAAAGTCAAAACATCGTATTGTTCCACTAAGACATTCATTTTTGTGATTGTATCTAAATTATTAACACAATGGAAAAATATTCCTTCCTAAATGATCCCCATTATCCAATAATTTAGAAAACCTTTTCAGTATCTTCCATTATGAGTTTTGGAGTTGGATAAGGTACTTGATATTAATCATGTTCTGTGAAAAATGACGAGTCATGATCAAAACAACTTTTAACCTAGTTACCATGCCATTTTACTTGTAATAAAAAATTATATCAAATTCAATGTAATCGTAGTTCCTTCTTGTTCTGTCAATTGACTAAAAATATAAAGTAATGAGTTTGAAACAATTATCATAGATATGCACCACATAATCATGAAAACCAACTTATAGGATGTATAATGTATGACACCATACATAATATATGATGCCTTATATTTATAGTATGTTATTCCTATAAAACAACTATTTTAGTCTTTCATTATTGTTCAAAGAGAGTTTGTAAATTTATAAATCATATCCCTCAGGTGTTTTAAACCTAGTTTTAAGAAAAGACTATGGTTGTGTACAGGGATATGCTCGAGTGATGGCTGACATAAATTTTTAGATTGGTTAACCCTTGATAAATCTATATAAGAGACATACCCACTTGTAGTTCCTAGATTACGATGTAATTATATTAAACCAATAACTCTATACTTTACCAAAACTCACAGTCATTTTACTAAAAACTAACTTATCCTTATAATTTTCTATAGAGATACCCATATGCATATCCATAGAAATATACCTAGGTATGTCACAAATGTTTTCTAAAAATAGTTTCTAATTTTTGTCTAAATTGTTTCTATGTTACCAACTATAAAAACAAAATCATAATGTAATTAGAAATTCCATAATTTTATTGAAATACTTAATACATTAAAAAACATACGACTAATTTCCATTTCAGTTTAATTCAATTGGAAACATGTAAAAAAATATTGCAAATAATTGGAATATATTTAATGTTTCCCATAACGATCTTACCCCTTAGTAATTATAATCAATGTCCATTCTTCATAACCTAGGGAGAGGAATCATAAGAAAGGGTTGATCTCAAATAATCAGTACAGGTAAATAAATGAAATATATAAGCATAACATTAAAATAAGGGTATGAGAATATGAAAATAATATTCAAATAACATACGATACATATAAAATATCATAAACATAAATCATGTTTAAAAGATTTGATGTTCATAAAACATGAATGATAAGGGGATCAAGATTATTGTTCATGTAATAATAGCATATAGTTAAGACATTGAATTTTTGGAATGCACATAAATATATAGAATATTACTTCCAAGATACCTTCCAAAAACATATTATAATGTTAGTATTTTTCTAATTATTAGTAGACTTGATTCAATCTTGGACTAATATCCCATGTACCGACTTATTTTCACTGTCAGGATACAACCAGTGTACCCTTTTACTTTCAGTCTTGTGCTACAAAATGTGTACCCTCTTAATTTTAGGATTGGACAACAACCTATTTACCTAGTTATTTTTTGGTTGGGGCTATAACCCATGTACCATCTTGTCTTTGGAATTGGTCTAAAACATGCATACCCTACGAGCACATATGCCATTTATAATTACCTAATTCTTTTTAGGGAGATATAGGCCCCACTGATCACATAATAAAACTATATATACATGTTATATTAGATAATAAAAAATTCTTCATATGATGACTTATAAAAATACATGGTGTTTAAAAACATCATATCATGACCTATGAAATAAAATTGGTATCTTAAGAATTTAATCATATCATAACCTATGGAAAATATATAGGTTTCATAATCATTTCATCGTAAATTAAACTATCAATAGTAGTAGGTTTTACTATTATTTATTATGGTATATTTGGCCGAAAAGAATGATCGTTTCATAAACAACATACCATCAAAACATTAACCATTCAGAGAAAAAATATGAATTCAACCACTAGATAATTTACCTATAATGTCTGGATTAATACCAAAAGATTTCATCTTTAATGGGAAATATTTTATAATTATATTTAAAAACATTTTTAGAAGAAAATATCATTCCTTTTATGAAAATTTATTTTTAAAATATAAAACATTTTAAAACATATTTTATTTGAAAATACATTAAAAAAATATAAAGAATGATTGAAAACGTTTTGACAAAAATTTCATTGAAGAAAAATTGAGAACATATTAAAAATGTTGATCAATAATTGAAATTTTTTTTGAAATTACATTAGAAACACATAAAAATTATTTGAAAAAATTACAATTATTTCTCCGAATAAAACACTTAAAATCACATAACAAATGTTTTGAAAATAATATAAAACACTATTTAAAAATAAAATTTTATTGAAACTTATATTTTCTTCCAAAACCATTTTAAAATTTAACAATTTCCAAAATTTTATGAAATCAGTTAAATTTCAAAATAACAATGTTAACATACAAATAATGTATCAATGAAATGATTGTTATGACATAATCTAAATTCGTACATGCCGAACATTCCATTTTCACCATAAAATATAAAAAATGTACCTTGATAGAAAAATGAAAAGAAGATTAATTTCAAAGACATTTTGTGAATATTTAATACAAGGGAAATAATTTTCGATAAAAACATAGGACAATAGTAAAAAATTCCTGAAAACATTATTAGAAAACAAAATTACCAAGGAACATAGATTGTTTACAGAAAAGAGAAACCATTCTTGATTATCCAAAAAGAATTTTATTAATTATCTTGAGTTAAAACGTGTGGGAAAATGGGACCATTATAGGGAAAAACATTAATAAATAAAGGTTACAAAAATTATTGGTATTTTCTAGAGACATTTCATAATATTTTATCAATGGATGATACAACATAAACTATCTCATTGAGATTATGGCTATAAATTATTTCCAATTAGGTAACATTGAGTCACAATACCATAGAATTAATAACATTATCTGAAGCACAAAATATAATAAAATTAATTATATTCATGATATAAAATTTCAATCAAAAATTATTCACATCATAGAAAAACTCTGGTCCACAACATGGTCTGTGTCTCCATGATGGAAAATTAAGACAAAATTGCATTTTCAAATTGGTAAATTTTGAAACATAAACCCCAAGAATGAAAAATAATTAATTGGATATGTAAATTACCATAAATTTATGTACAAGAATCATAGAACACGTCAATATGAATTATACAAACCACAAAAAAATATCGGTAAATAAGAAATGTATCTCATCGAAATAATAAGTGAGGTGAAATTATATTACCTTGTGTTTTGAATTTCATTTCACACATTTAGTCCTCCAATATAATAAATATTACTTTATTATACATAAAACATAAAATTATATTCCTATATTCCATATCATATATGATTCAATTAAAAATTTATGTTATATGTTTATAAACAATAACATGCTAATGAAATGATTGAGGAAATAAATTTTTTATTTATCGTACATGTTTTGACCTGTTATTCTTGATCTTATTAATTAGATCACGATTTAAATATTTTTGGTATTTAAAGCATTATATATATAATCTATATCTATCAATTATATAAATATTTATAATAACCTTTAAAATATATTAATATGAAATAGAATACGGTGATCATGGAGATGGTCGGCCGTACATATGGATGAACTATGTTTCTATTTTCTTTTCATATGAAAAAAATTAAGTAAATGAAATATTTTCATGCATATATATTTTCATTAAATTTGTATTATTATTTATTATACCTCATATATGATTACTAAACAAATTGTTAATTCATCTTATGTAATGTTTTAATGAATCATATCGATTTGAGGAGGTGGATTCCCACACATCCAGAAATAAAGTTATCATAATTAAAAAAAATTAAAAATCCGGAAGTAATGTTAAATATAATAGTTAAAGAAGTTGTCACAAACCATCTCTTAGGGTTCGTTCCCTGACCACCCCATGCCCACCGTCCATAGGCCAAGCGCATGTGACTAGAACTGGAAAGGATTATCCCTATAATGGTAAGGAATTGCCTTTTAATCCTTATATACACATAGAACAAGAACATAAAAAGAAGAAAACACAATGTAAACTGATGTAGTAAAAGTGATCTAAATGTAAAGGGGCTGGAATGCAAGACCAACTGAAAGTATGAGTACAACTGAAAAGTACAAATAAAACTAAATATTACACAAATCTACTCGATCTTCCAATGATGATCCTATATAAAGGGTAGATACAACTCATGAATAGTAGTATCTGCATCACAACAAACCAAATGGTCCACTAATAGGTACCATCCAGTCCCAACTCCCATATCCTTGATAATTGTTTTCTCCCACCTTCATAAGTCACAATGAAGTGCAGATGTAACACGAGCATTGTTGAGTATAACAACACTTAGTAGTGCTAGCTGTGTGGTATTTCTACATTCATGGTGTTAAATTTGTGTTATTCTTCCCTCATCTGAGAGATGTGTATATCTTGATAACATAGGTATATTTATGGGCATATACCTATGTAGAGTTGACATCATACTTTTTGGTAGTTCCTTTGTGGAACTCTAGGAGACCTACGAGGTCTCGGGGTCCGTACTGAGTATCATTATACACACCCCATCATGTGCTACACCCGCACCTTATTATTTCTTGTGCAGACAACAGACAACATTAATTGAGGATAGGGGATCCAAGACAAGATGATGCCTATAGGTGGACCATTTGGTGTGACGGAACACAGAGACTATTGTTCTTGAGTCGTACATACCCATCCAGTAGGATCCTTGGTGGATGATCCAGGAGTTGTGTGTACATTTCAGATGTATTTGTAATTTTCAGTTGTACTCATACATTTGGTTGGACATGTATTCTGGCCCAATTAGTTTTATCACACATTTACTACAGAAATTTAATTTGTGGTTTCTTCTTATTGTGTTCTTGGACTAAGGGTTTGTTCAAGATAAAAGGAAATGCCTTCCAATTATAGTGATATGCCTTTACGGTGCTAGTCGCCAACCCCTGGCCTATTGAAGGTGGGGATGGGGTAGTGTTGACATGGTCCCTATGGGATGGGTAATGAGAAAGTGGTATTAGAGGAGTCTGTTATTCTAAAGAGATGTGACATTGGTCTTTTCTGTGTGCCAACAGTGTTAGGTGTTATGAGGGTGGTTTTCCATTTGGGGAATTTTGTGTTGGTGTGGTGATCGACGTATCCATACACTAGGACACTGAATTCAGATTATAGACTAAGCACATGATAACACTAAATGTGTGTGTTTTGAAACTTTTTTTTAATATCGTGATTCATCTGACTAGGTATAACTTATTGACCATAGCACACATATTTTCTTTTAGGATGTGGCTACATAGACTACCAACCAAGATTCCAAAGAAATAATGGGATGATGACCCACTGAGCGATGAGAACTAGGGGCAGGACCCTCTTATTGAATTAGAAACTTCGAGTGGTGTACCATGAACAACACTACCCATTTTGTAGTCATTTCTAGCAACTTCCCTTGTGAAGGGTGCACGATGACATAGCAAATTGCATGAGTTTCAGTGGAAGAGGCCTCTGAGGTTTTGAGGCGAGATGGACTCACCTGCGGCTAAGGACTGGCTAGAGGTTATAGTTAGAGTATTCCTCTTGGTTGGAACACCAAATGACCTTATGGTGTTCCTAGAATCCATTTTATTCCATGAAATAGTAGGGATATGGTGGAGCGTAATTCTCCAATTACAGGTTAAGGCGGCCCCCATCTGGGTGGACGTCGAGAGCCATTTTAGGGAGGAGTTCATCCTAGCATCATTACGCTTAGTGCATATATTAGAGCTACTGCTGTAAGAGATGGGAATCCTGACTATGGCCCAACACTTGGCAAGGTTCACTGATCTCCACCTCTTCTCCACCGACAAGTTGAGTGACCCTTTCATTAGGGCTCAAAATAATGAGAAGGGTCTTCGAAGGGAGATCAAAGAATCATTGATAACGCTCATCATTCTGATGCAGGTTGTTGTTCTAGTGTGATCACTTTGGGTGGAGAGCATCCTAGCTGAGTAGGAACCGACAACAATATCTACCACCAGACATGATGTAGCATAGTCATCTGTAGTAGGTAGTAGGATGAATATGTTGGTGCCCAAGCGGTCATTTCCTTCGGGTGGATGACCTACGGAGACATGGTATGTGTTGCGGGGCACATTGGATAGTGGGGGACACCTAAGGAGAAAACAATGTTATACATGTGGTGTGTATATTCACATGGTTCACGAATACCTGAACCACCCTATGGACATCATACATATGGTCAAGGGACCGTCGAGGTAGAGGTATAAATTTTATTGGTAGCATTCATAGGAAGTAAGAGGATATAGAAGAGGATTTGGCCATGCAGCAGGAGGTGGGCGGTGATTCGAGGATCTACCACCACAACCTCTAGGTGGTCCAACCTGACTACAAGGAGTAGGTGGAAATGGATGAGCTCAACATGATACTATTGAGGCCTAATACCACGGTTCTTCAGAGATAATTAGAGGTATGATAAGTTTCTAATCTATCTTATCTTAAATACTTATAGACACATCTGACAGTCACTTTTTTATTTCCACAACCCTTGTTTGGAGCACTGAGATTCCAGTGGATCTGTTTGCTCGATCCTTACATTTAGAGTCTCTTATGGGAGTGGATTCTATGACAACAAGTTGGTGTTATCAATTTTATCAAACTATAGGTGGTGAGAGTTTTGGCTGAGATCATCGAGAAGCGGCATCAGGGCCTTACGAAATCATCTTGTGCGTGTACTGGTTATCCTCAGTCCATGCCCATATTGACAGTATTTGTTGCAATGTGTTGTGTGTCCGTGGGGATGGGACCATATTTTCATTCATCGGTGAGAAGGGATCCACTGCATCTCATGATAGAATTACATAGAGGGGGTGCATCCAATCACACTTCAGTTGGAAAGACATACCCTCAGGGCAGTATATTTTGAGAGTCCCAGCTATCCTGTAGTGGTAGACCAGTATGCTGGTGTCTTTCTTGATGATTTTCTAGGACTACCTCCATGCAGAGAGGATGAATTTTACATAGACGTGTTCCTCAGGATGGCCCAAATATCTACACCATTATATCATATGGATCTCATAGAACATCACGGTTTATGGGTATAGTTGGTGGTCTTGTATAGAATGGGTTTCATAAAGCCCAGTGATTCTCTATGGGCAACCGCGATTTTATTCTCCAAGAAATAAAATGGGAGTTTGAGACTCTATGTGGATTACCGGTGCCTAAACTAGGTGATTGTGAAGAACATTTGTCAACTTCTGGGGATTGAGGATTTTTCGATCAGCTGAAGGGTTCTCGTTGGTTTTTAAATATAGAGCTCAAATCTGGCTATCATCAACTTTGGGTATTAGATAAGGATTTTCATAAGATGACCATCAAATGATGGAATGGCCAATATGAGTTCTATGTAATGCCATTCAATGGGACCAATGCCCGAGTAGTGTTCATGGGACTAATGAATAGGATAATTTAGAAATACATCAATCAATTTATGGTGATATTCATCGATGACATCATGATATACATAGCGAAGAAGGATGAGCATGCCTATCATCTGTAGATAGTTTTGGATACACTCAGAGAGCACCATCATTATGGTAAGAACATGAAGCGCCATTTCTAGATATTAAAGATCCACTTTCAATGACATGTTGTCTTGTAGGATAGAGTTTTAAGGGATCTATAGAATATAGGGGTGGTACTTTCATGGTCGCCACCCAAGGGTGTGACTAAGGAGTAGAGTTTATTGGGGATGGCTGGATACAATCAGATATTCAAGCCTAACATTTCTAGATTTGTTTCAACCTTTTCAGTGTTGAAAAATATGTTATAGCTATTCGTATGGATAGAAAAATTCTTGTATAGTTTTTAGGAGCTATGTAAGAGACAGACAAGTTCCCCCATCTTGGGGATACCAGAAGAGGTCGTTTGGGATGTAGTCTATTACGACACATCTGGGACCATTCATAGTGTGTCCTGATAAAAGAGTGAGTTGTGAATTCCAAAGGGTCATGATAGTTGAGACAGAATAAGAAGAACTATTCTCGTCATGACTCGGAGTTAAAAGAAGTGGTCTAACATTGATGATGTGGCGGAAATATTTGATGGGAGAAATTTTTACTAGCAACTCTGATCACAAGGGTCACTAGTATATCTTCACTCAGAAGGACCAGAACATGAGATATGGGTGATGAATATAGTTCATAAATGACTATGGAATTGTGATAGTCTATACTCCTAGGAAGCGAAATGTGGTTGGATATGCACTCCACCGGAGGTTTGTTCTACATTTTATAATTTTGGGGACAGAGCAGCTAGCTGTGGTGCAGATATCCATCATGGATAGAGATGGATAATCTTATCTTTAGTCTATGACAGTCACTCCCACACTCCTTCAGTGATTCAGGGAGGTTTATCTTACGGTCATTGAATGTGACGCTCGATGTGCTCAAATATCCATATACATGCAGTTGATGGATTTTTTGAAGGTGGGGAGCATGTCATCTTCTTCAGAGGATATACCAAGGTACCAGCGGTGCTATGGGAAGAGGTGGGGAGGGTGATCCATTTCTCCCCTCTATCAGTATATCCGTGTGTGACTAAAATTTACCAGGACCTCCAAGATCAGCATTGGTGTCCATGGATAATGAATTCATTGGTAGAGTTTGTTTCTCAATGCCTCACATTTCATCATATAAAGGCCGACAATCTAGTTCTAGTAGGCTTATCACATTCAGTAGATGTGTCTGAGTGGATATGTTATAAAATCATCATGGAATCTATGACATGGATTCCACCTTTGTCTAGGGGACATTATTCAATATTGGAGATCGTTGATAGACTCCCCATGTCAACCCAATTCTTACATATCTGAGGGCATGGATCAGAAGGGGGATTGCGAAGCCTCTACGTACAACAGATTTTATCTAATCATGGGGTGCCATCGACAATCGTCTATGACCGTGACACACATTTTACATCTCGGTTGTGGAAGGGGTTGTAGGAGGTGTTCGCAAATCAGCAATTTTTATGTACTACATTTTATCCTTAGACGTATGGCTATATAGTAATGATCATTAGGATATTATTGGACTTGAACAGTTTTATGCATCCTAGATTTTTTTCATAGTAGGGAGGATCACATATCCTTGGTAGAGTTCACATACAGCAAAAACTATCACTCCACCATCAGTGTGGAACCATTCGATGCCCTATATGGTCAACCTTGCAGATCACCTCAATGTTGGACAGACCTTGGGGAGTCATCACTTATGGGTCCATAGTTGGTATAGGCTAACAATGAGAAGGTTCACATCATCCTGGAGTAGATAAAGACTGAACATAGCAGGAAGAAGTGTAGTGATGACTAGAAATGGTGACCACTGGAGTTCCATGAGTGGGACCACACATTCTTGTGAGTCTCCACTCGACAAGGGCTATAGAGATTTGGCGGAGGTGGCAAGTTATAGTCGAGGCTTATCAGACAATTTCTAATAATTCAGAAGATAAGCGATGTGGGATACCAGTTGGACCTACCACCACAATTGGAAAGGGTGCACAATTTCTACAATGTATCTCGACAAAGGAGATACGTGCACGAAACATCAATCCTCTTCTACCACAGAAAACTAGAATTCAATTATTGGTTGACGTTTATGGAGGTCCTAGTAGAGATTGAAGATTGATAGATGTGAGTCCTTTGTGGGAGGTCGATACCTCTGGTTCACATTCACTGATAGCACAGGAACATCTAGGAGAGAATATGGGATCAGGAGGCTCAATGTTGTTCTCAGTACACCCATTTAATTCCTTAGTCTATTTTGTGTATTTCGGGATGAAAATCCCTATGGTAGGGAGATTGTAAAGACCTCGATTTTCCATTTAATTTTTTTAATTATATGGAATTATTATGAGTCTTGTAAAATTGACAGTGTCTGATTACGAGGCCTGGTGTGCATGGGATAAATTTATTAACTTTTTTTAAGTTATGTTTAGTAAAAATACTTATGGAAATTTTTAACATTTGAACATGTGAATGGATTAATATCTGAGAGATCTATTGAATCCATAGTCTCCGGATTTTCTTAAGGGTTCATTCACTTCGACCGCAGTAATCCCAATGAAAAAGTTAATTATTGGGACATTTTTTTAAAGAAATAAATTTAATAACTTTTTTATTTTATTTTTTTTCTATCTCATCCTCCATCAGACACACGGAGGTGGGACAATTGATGTTTCATGCCATTAAATGGATTTAACATTCATTCTTATGTAATATTATCAATGGAGAATTTGGATGCTTCTTAATTAATGATCCCACATTAATTTCCAACACCGTTACACACTCACCCCTCTCGTATTTATTTGGATCATGGGGATAGGTTTTGGCATAGCTTCGCCAAGGAAAAATGATCTAATAGAGTATCTAGACACCAAACCCTTGAAAAACATAGCCAGTTTCGGCATGCGATGTGGAGCGACAAAAAAACCACAAATCGATGGACAACGTGCAAGCAGCATCGTTGCAAGCCAATGGAGGGAACAAAGATCACTGATCCACAGTTAATCACGGATGTTCTGGAACAGGTTTACAAGGCATGTGTTTTATTTTTGTTTAATTCAGGTGAATTCCTTGAGACCATTAAATCCTTACTTGTTATTACAAGATAACATAGATAGTGTGGGCCTAACAAACCCATCTCAGACCTCTGATACTTTTCTACCCATGTGTTCTCCATGGAATACTACTAGTGTGGCAGCACTGACCAGCTACAATGGAGGATACATGTCGTCGCATTCCAAAAGAGGAGTTTTTGGCCCTATTCCAAACAGGTTTGTAGAACGGTTGGCACCAGTTAGTGGCGGAGGAGGTGCGGTTAATCGTCGTGTGTCGTCAGAGGAATAAGAAACGGCTTGTCAGCCGCTGTGGACAAAAGGAGTGATCGACAAATCAACATACCAAAGAAAGCAAGGGAGGCACAACCAATGAAATGGTGGGGGATCTGTAGCTCTGATGCCCCGATGGTAGGACCTGCTCTGGTGCCACAAGTGGCTTGGTAGTTCCAATTGGCACTACCTCATAATCTTCATAATGGAGGGGGCCACTCCCCTCCCATGACAGCTCTAAAGAACCACGATGGGGGGCACCTGTGTAGCGGGTTGGGTCGCGCCCCACCGCTCGCCGGGCCTAGGCCCTAGGCGGGCCGGGATACCCCCTTGTGGGCTGGGCCGAACCTTCACATAACTGTCCAAGCCTACAATGTGACAGCACAGCTGGGTCGAACCGAACTAGGTCGGGTCAGCCTAGACTTGGTTGGTCCCACCGGGACGTACCATACCTGGGCACAACTAAACCCAAGAACTCTTAAAGTACCTAACATCAAATTCAAGCATATGTTTCATAAACTGTCTGTGGAGTTGAGACCTTTGGAGCAAAATGGTTTTTTTGGTAAACTCCACTTGTGTATTGGAGACAATTGGAGTATGGTCGGGTTGTATCGATCGAACCTGAATCAAACCGGGTCCTCATAACTAAAACGCTTCTAAATCACAGACCAGGAATCTAATTGATGCACCGTCAGTCGTGTTAGAACCCTTATAACATTATGGAATTTTGGGTTACTCCATTTTGGAGAATATTGGCGGTCAATGTACGACTGAAATCTCAAGGGGATGATTCTATGGAGCTCAAGCACACCAGGTGAGAGGAATCATGTGTCTGGTTATAATGTGATAAATGATCATCAAAACAAAGGGGGTCAGCATCTATCATATATTGTGTGGGTCTGTGCTCAGTGATCATGTGTTGATAATCCCATTTTGATCCTGTGTCCGTCAGTGGGGGTTAGTTACCAATCAATGATTTTTGGGTCAGATCCTATGTGGGTGAGTTGGGGTAAGTTACCTATAGATCTAATGTGGGTTAGAAGTAGTGCTACTAGACAAAATAATATGATCTAGACATACGACTAATAATCTGTACTTCTGTACTTTTGAAATACTTGTGTGTATTATCTTAGTCTTTTAACAATGTTAAACTTCTCTCTTTGTGGAGTTACCTATGTGGTACTTCTAGCTTCGGGGTGTTACATGTGTGGCACATCTACCTTGATGGTAATGTCATCATGGTTTTTTTTGTGGTATTTCTCTCTCAGTGGTTTTATTTTTTTTATTTCTACCTTCATGGTTTAACCCTTGTGGTATTCCTCCCTCATGTAAGAGATGAATATTTCATGATTACATAAGTATATTTATGGGTATATACCTAAGTGGAGTTGAATTCTTTCACAGGGGTATTTCCTTTATGGAACTCTAGGAGACCTACAAGGTCTTAGGGTCCCTACTTAGTATCGTTATACTCACCCCTGTATGGGCTACACCAACACCTTGTTGTGTCTTTTACAGATGGTATACAACATTGATCGATGTTGTGGGAGCCAGGAGTGGATGGTACCCAGAGGCTGACCATCGCATGATGTGACATAGAGACTACTATTTGTCACCTTTACCTACCCTTTAGGTAGGATCCTAGGGGGATGATTTAGGATATGTGATTACTTTTTAGTTGTATTTATACTTTTCAGTTGTACTCGTACATTCAATTGGACATGAATTATGACCCCTCTACCTTCATCACACTTTTTTTAAAGCAATTTCCAAAATGGAATTCCATAGGATAGGGGCTGTCGTATAGTAATGGAAAGTGGTATCCATATAATCAGATGTAATTGTCTTTTAAATCTTGGTTCCTTCTTATTGTGTTCTTGGACTGTGTGTCTATACATGTTAAAAGAAAATTTCGTCCTGTTATAGGGATACTACTTTCCAGAGATAGAAGCCAGCCCCTGGCTTATGGATGGCCATCTTGGGGTAGTCACAGCCCGGGACATGAGGAATGGTTTGTGACCGAATCATAAATACATCATAGATATCATATTTAACATACAAAACCTTCGTTTACATAATAATTCCCAACCATTATGGGGGGTAAATGAAAAATGAAAAACATTTTTTTGGGAGTTAGTAGTTCGTCGTATACAAAAACAATATGTTTGTTACCAATTAGATTGATGTTTGTGTTTGTTTAGGAAAAAATATTTAATAACAATATATAGGTATTTCTAGGATTATAATGTAATTTTTTATTAATGGTATAAGAATAAATGAGGTGTGGAAAAATAAAATAAAGGATCTTGAGGAAGGATGTTACCACTTTTTTAGGTAACTCTTTTTTTCTTAATCTAAAATGACTCCTTTGATGGATTTCATCCCAAAGGGAGGATTAATTGTGTAAATTAGGGATGTTTTTAAGTGAATTGGGTATATATTGGCCGAACCTATATGGTTTGAGGGGCATAAAGAAGTGGTAGAGTTTGTGGCCTATTATAAGGGAGGGAGGGGACACACATGGCTGTTTAAAAAACAAAAGTAAGGTTTACCCACGTTTTTTCCAATCAAAATCCATGTAAAACAATAATACACAAAAATATATTGTTTATTGAAGAATTTGTTATCATAAAATTGTGGTTTTACATGTACATAAGTCATTGTTTCCAATAAATTTAATTTTTAGTCTTTTTTTATACTTAATTTTACCTTATCTACTGTAATTAATTTTAATCACTTTGACTAATACTTTAGGTCAAAAAATTTTATGATCACATTAGATTATAAATATAACACTTATTAATATAATTTAAGTATATTTTTATAAATTTCATTCATAGAATTATTAAAATTAATTTAAATTCTAACCCTGCAGATAAGTTGTGAAAGCTGGTTTTTAGAGTGAGAATGTTCAAGAGTTCATTAAATTTTTATATATAAATTAAATAAAAAAATAAATAAAATAAACTAAATTGAATTAATTAATCTATATTTAATTTATTTATAATTTAAAACCAGATCTAAATTTAATTTGATCAACTAAATAAATATGAATAAAAACAATTTTAGAATTAAAATTCAAAAGGAATCATTATTCATCCAAAAATGATGTTTCAAAAAAATCCCATCAAAAATTAACCTAGGATAATTTTGACATTAATAATTAAAAATAAAATTTTATTTATTAAAATTTAATTTATAATAGTGTCTCAAATTAATTTTATTATTTTTTATGAAAGGACAAGAAATGTAGTTGATTTGAGAAAATAGTATTTCCCAACATAAATAGTCATTACAAAAAAAATTATATTAATATAAGTAATATTTATAAATACATTATAAATAATATTTTAAAAGTACATATTACTATACATGTTACTAAATTTTACATCTAGATTATGCCTATCTCATTTTAATAATTATAACAATAATGTTTTGATTCATAGAAAATCATTGATGTGTTTAATGCAAGTTATCGAAGGGACACAGTACTATGTGCAATACAAGAAAAAAATCATTTTTAGTCAACCACAAGATAATATTAGTTTTGTGTTCAGTGAATGATTAAATATTTTCCTTATAATTAAATGAAAATATAGTGACTTAATATATAAAAACTATATTCAAGGTTTCATGAAATGAAAAATATCAAAAAGATTAAATTAGTTTGGAGAAAAATATTTCACAAAATTTCAGTGTCCTACATTCTACCCCACATAAAATTTATTTCACACAGTAAATTAATCTATGTATGTAATGGTTTAATGTAAAACAACAATATAAATAATTTATATCAAAACATCCATTATGAACAAATTGGGAAATGTCATGTTTACCCAAAGTAACACCTATCGTCGTTTCCTCATAAGAGAAAATATATGGAATGTGAAAAAATTCACTTGAATGAATATAAAGAATAGTTTATGGAATTAATGTGGTCATCAATAAAAATTTATAAACTGGTAAATGGAAATTTTATTGCCTTAATGTCTTAAATATTATATATTTTAACATTCAATCAATTTAACAAAAATTAAGGTATTAGGACAATATTTTATATCAGGATAATTTTCCTAAAGTTGAAGAATAATAAGGAAAAGATATACTTACATGATTTTAGTAAAACCTTACCCTTTGTTATTACTTGATCAAATTTCACTTCATATTTCATTCCTTGAATTGAGGTGAATTTTTCATTCCCAAAGCATTAACATATGATGATATCCATAAATAGAATCACATTACATCCATACTATTTTTATCACAAACAAATTGTAGTACAAGTGATCAAATATGAAATAATCCAAATTTGCTGAGAAAATAAATTTATTCATAAAACCTTATCCATAGATCAACATAAATCATTCCATAAATTATTAACCTTATAATTTTTCCATATGGTGAATTTCTATGACTCTAGAAATATGTTTACCAAATTTTTCAAAAATAGCTTTTAATTGATCCACCATATATAATAATGTAGCTCTTTGTTGTCACATACCAAACATTTGTATAGATTTATCATTTATTCCCTTGAAACAAGGTAATAATTTAAATTACCACAGTTATGTATTGAAAACATACATGTTTCTTTAATCCAAATTATATTTGATATATTCTTTAAATACAAAGATGTTGTTATATTCATAAATGTTATCAAAAAAACATTTAAAAACATCCTAAATTAGTTAAAAGGTATTCGTCACCTTCAAATTTTTTTCCTCATATCAATCATATCTTGATCCAAATATCATTATCATAAGAGAAGGAACATATTAAGGGTTTTAATTCCTTGGTTAAAATTCCACCTTTCCATTAATTCAATATTCTTGTCCATAAATTAATTCAACATAAACTTCTAAATGCTAAGTAAAAAACATAAACAGATCAATCCTAGTATATTTTTCCATTCATATAAAATAAATAATAAATATAAATTATTAGAAACAAAAATTATTCCACTTCATCTATAATTCATAAGATGGATACATAATCTAATTACATAATTCCACTTTTATTTTATATTTAATATATTGTCTCAACATCATCAATGATATGACCATTACTCATAACTCCTTGATAATTATTTTTCTGATTTTTCAACTTGGGGAAATTATTTTCAAAATAACCATTCCTTGAACACAAAAGTAATATAACCATAGATGATGTATTTGGAAGCGTGATATTCTTTTCTATATCATTAACTGAATACATCATTTTTCCTTTGTAGATACATGCTTTGTGTTATTCTATTCCCTAATAAAAACATATTTGTCTTTCTATTTGAAATTCAATTAGGTTATTACTTACACATTATTGAAATAAGAGAAAATGAATATTCTTTCATCTATGGTCTCCATTACATGAAATTTTATTGAACTCAATCCTTCTCTCCCTTGGTGAGTTAGAGAGTTGGTTAAAGTAGATGTTATTAATTATGTTCCCTGAAAACTGACCAGGAAAGATCACGCCATCATTTACTCCAATAAACATCCTATTTGACTACTCATCATCAAAGTTTCCATCACATTCAACTATAACCATATTATTTCTGGTTACCTACATTAACTAAACAAGAAATCATTGAGTAAGAAAACATTATCAAATTAAGGAACCACGTAATCATAAAAACCAAATTATAGTATGACCCCTTCATTAATATATTATACCTTGGGTTTATATTCATTTTTTGGTAATTTAAATTTAAATCTTATATGATGGTTTGTAAAGAATTTTTGAATTTCAATGAACATCCAACATGAGTGTCAAACTTCATGTGCAGCAGGGCTTGTTGTCGTGTGCCTGGTTATACTAGAGTCAAGCTGGACACACCTTGTTAGAGTTTTTACCCTTAGGTACTTATCTTCTAGATCCAAAACCACTTTTAGGATAAATACAAGGATGTGACTCAAGGAAATAACTCAGGCTATCTTTTCAAAAAATCAAATCCATTTTTCTAACCAATAACTCATCCTTTGACTTATCCTTAAAGACACCCCTATATGTATCCTTATAAATATCCCTGGGGATCTGATTAATGTTTAATCATACTTGATTCTAAAGGGTCACTAAACGTTCACACTATTACCAATTATGAAAACATGATCTTAACATACATATACATTACATCATATTTTTGGACTACATAATTCATTACAAAAAACAGATGTCCAACGATCATTTTCTATTATTATTGAATACATCAAACAAAAATATTATAACTTTGTTGAATATCCTCAATGTTCCCAAAAAATATCATCCCCCATAGTAATTCAAATTATAATTCTAGCATATTAACCTATGGATGGAAAAAATAATAATGGGGAGAAACTTAATGCTCAATAAGGGTAAATTAATGAAATACGTAAGTCTAACATGAACATAATAGTATTAGAAAAAGAGGATAACATTTGAAGAACATACCACACATCTCTAGGATAATAAACTTGAATCATGGAATAAAAATTAGAAGTTCATATGAAATGAATCATAAAGGGATCAAGAGAATAATCCATAAAATCATAACATAGGACATTGAAATAGAATTTTTGGAATACACATAAGCATAAATAAATTTATATCAAGGATAACTAGAAAGGCCTTTATGAAATGTGATGATTTGGAAAATCAAATATGGAACTAGTTTAAGATTCAACTAACATCATATACACATTCATTGTTGAGGATTGTGATACAACCCATATAACCTCTTAATTTCTGGCTTGGGATACAACTTGTAAAACTACTTACAATCAGGATTGGCCTATAACCTATGAACCTACTTATTTTCAGGCTTAGGAAACTTTTAGTGTACCTTATCTATTTCATTCATGGGAAAAAAACATGTAATATGTTTTTCTCTTGTACCATTTATCATTTCACAATTCATTAGAGGAAGATAAAGGTCCCACGAGCCACATAATAAAATCAATAAAATATGTTCTACAAGGTAATGAAATTTCTTCAGATCATGGACTATAAAAAGGGATATATTTATACATATCATATTCTATCCCACAAAATGATATGGGTATCATAAAAATTTCATCATATCATAACCTATGGAAAATATATAGGTTTGATAATCATTTCATTCCAGAATTTATCATGAATGGAATCAGGTTTCATTAGAATTTATCATGGTATAAACTATTGAAAATGGGATGAGTTTCATAAACAACAAGCCTTCAAAACATAAACCAATAAAAGAAATAATATATATGAATCCTTTTGGTTATTTCCCCAGTAATGCATGAGTGACACCAACATATTTCATCATTTATAGAGAGTAGTTTTTATGTATCTTCTAAAAACATTTCTTCTGGAAAATATTTATTATTATTTTTAATTTTTTTTAAAACATATTAAAATTTGAATACCATTTTCATTGAAAAAAATTGAATGTTTCTAAAATTTCATGAAAACATTTAATAAAATATCAATTGAATACTATTAGAAAATTTATAAATAAAACATGAAAATTATTTGAATTTTTTTTTTCTATAAGTATAATTTGAAAACTCATAAAAACATTGAAATCATAGAAATTCATTTTCTTGAAATTGAATTGTTTAAAGCATATAATGGAATATTTTAAAAAAATTAAAACACATTTGAAACATAAAATATTTTTTCAAAACCACTTTTTAATTTAAACCCAATTAAAAAAGTTCTAGAGTATTATGAAATAAATTATTTCAAAAAAAAATAACCTTGAAAACATAGAAATGGTGTATTGAGGATATGTAATTCATGATGGTGGGTATATCTATACATTTTGAATATTCCTTTTGTACCTTAATGTTTTGGGAAAATTCCTTAATCCAAAAATTGAAAATAGATTAATTTTAAACCCATATATTAAAAATATAGTACATGGTTATAAATTTCCTTTATACAACATAGTGTAATAGTAAAATATTTTTTAAAACTTTTCTAGAAAATGTGGTTTTCAAAGAAACTAGATTTCCAAATGATAGAATAATTATAGTCTGATTTTCAAGAAATAATCTACTTAATTATCATAATTACCAAAGTGAGGAAAATGGTAGCCTCAAAAGGAAATAAAATGAATATATATAATGTAATAAAATTATTGAAATTTAATGAGTGATCTATTATAATATTCTATCAATAGCGGCATAATCATAATAAAAACTTGAAGACATTGTAGTTGTAATCTGTTTCCACTTAGGTAAATTTGAATCATTATAAAATGGAAATAATGAGATAAAAATAATCTTAAAATATCATGAAACGAACTAATTCATGATATAAAATATAAAATGAATTATATACAACTCATTGAAAAACATTGCTTCATAACATGGCATGTGTCTCAAAAATGTAAAATTGAGACAATATTAATTCCCCAATTTGGTAACTTTTGAAACAAATAACCCATAAAAATATAATAAAATGGATATTTAAATAAACATAAATATAATTATTCTAATTATATAATAAATCCATTTTAATTATACACCCCACACAAAATAAATGAGTGGTAAATAATACTTGTATTTGAGATAAATAAAAATTGAGAGGAATTTCCCTTGCCTTAAGTCCCGCTTTCTTTGTATAATTTCAATCATCCTATATAATAGTTATATTTTTATAATAAATACACCCAAACAGTATTTATATATATATAATATCATATTTAATTCAATTTTTACACTGTATTACACTTTCTTAACAATCTTATGTTAATGTAACAATATGAGTAATAACTCGTTGGTTTATAGTACATGTTTTGACTTGTTATTAATAATCCTTGTATAAAGATAATTATTTAATTGTTTCTTAAATTTAAAACATGATATATATATATATTATAAATATTTTTAAAATTACATAAAATATAGGTAAATAAAATAGAATACTCTGTTCATGTACATACTATGTCGTGTGTATGAAAAAATGTTGTTTATATTTACCTGTCCTATTGAAGGAATGAAGGTAAATGAAATATGGGTGTTTGTGGGTGTGTTTGTGTGTGTGTGTGTTTTATAATCCCATTATAAATATTATTTATTATATATAATATAAATTTACTAAACCCATCATTAATCCATATCATGTAATGTTTGAACAAATCAAAATGATTTGAGGATGTGGTAGCCCACACATCCACAATATTTACCAAAAATTGAAGTCATGACAAAATATTTTATATCATAATTACATAAATATAAATACATATGATATGTCATATATAAAATATAATAACAATGTTTTATCCTAATTCCCATCCATGATAGGTGGAAAATGAAAAACAGACAACATCACTTTCTAAGGTGGTAGTTTTCTGTACACGAAAATGGAATGTTCGTTAACAATTAGATGGAAGTGTGTGTAAGTGTAGGTCGAACCATTATATTAAAAACATATAATTATATTAAGTATAATTATTCTATTATTTATGAATTTTATAATAATAATTATTTTAGTTTAGAAATAAAATAATGGAAACAAAATTGATGAAGGATGTTGTCGCTTCCTTGGGTAAATGTTTTTGGTTTGCACCAAAGGGAATCCTTGGTTGGATTTATGAAAAAAATGTAGGAATAAATGTGTAATGGAGATATTTTTTAAAGTAAATTTGGAAGATATTTTTGAATCCTAATTTCGTTTAGAGGTGTGAATAATGGGGTAGTTGGTGGCATTTAATAAGGGTTGGAGGGGACACACTTGGATTTTTTTACAACAAGTTTTGTGTACACACGTGTTTACCTAAAAAGGCATAAAAAATAAAAAAATAAAAAAAGTTTTAAATTATAAATATTTCCATAAAATAGATGTTGTAAATTTTTATAGGTCATTTTTTCCTTTATGTTTAAGGTTTAGTCCATCATTAGGCTTAATTTTACCTTAATCGTTGTAATTAATTTTAATCACATTCATAAATATTTTGTGTAAAAAATTAAGATTGTCTTATTATGATATAAATATTATACTTCTTAAAACATTTTATGTCCATTTTTATATATTAAATTCATATAAGAAGAAATATTATGGTTAATTCTAATCTCATAGAAACAAGTGGGGTTTTTTATGTGAGAATATTCAAAATTTCATTAGCATTTTTTATTTAATTCAATATTAAAATGACTCTAATGAAATAAATTGGATTATTAAATGTATAATTAATATATTTCTACTTTAAATCCAAATTAAAATATAATTTAATTACATAAATAAATTATCCCAAAAATGTAGTTCTAAATTAAAATAAATTATTTTTCACTATTCACCCAAAAATAAAGTTTCTCAGAATAGTACCAAATATTCACCATAATATCATTTAGATATAATGGATTGAAAATTTATATTTATTTTATCCAATACAATTTATAATAGTTTTAAATATTTTGTTTACTATTATTCACAAAAGTACATAAAAAGGAGTTCCTTTGAGAAAATAATATTTCAAACATAAAAAGACATTATAAAAACATATAATAAAATGCTTTAGTTAAATAAATATATTATAAATTATATTTAGAATTTTGTTCTTAATGTTCATATTTCTATGTTTAATAGTTATGTAATAATTATGTCATTAAAATAGTTATAATTAAAGAGTGATGCTTCGTAGAATCTCAGTGTTGTGTGTGACAAAAACGATCTATGAGACAAATTATTGTCTATCATATAAGAAAAACATTGTTTTGTGTGTACCAAAAAAAATCATAGTGATTATTTTTATACACTACTATCATTTTTGTGTTTATAATGAAATATAAACTTCTCACTTTAATATAAAATACTATACATAGAGTGTTGTGAAATATAAAATATCAAAAAGGTTAAATTATTTTGAAAAAAAAATATTTCACAACATCTCAGGGTATTACACATATGAAAGCCTATAATGCACCAAAAACTTATTTATAGGTTCTTTGTAACCTGAAAATATGTGTAATCAATCAAATATTACTTATAAATAATAACAATCATGAGTGAAATTACATTCCTCCAGTATGAAGTCTTCAATTGGAGTGCTCAATCCATTCTGGGTCCAATATTTCATGATGTCAATTCCTGAAAAAATAGGTCCATATCTTATCTATCATGGACACACGCCATGCCATTCCATTCCCCAATTTAATCAAACCCCAAAAGGTTCTTTTAATCCAAACACCATATAGAAATTTGACCATATTATATTATAAGAATCACCGAAAATATAAATTTTCAATTCCTTGAAAAAATGACAATACATCAATGAGGATTTATCATGAGAATGAAATCAAAACACGATCCCACTATACTTTTCTAACAAAAATAATTCATGTCCTAAGTTAAAGTAGAGTGAAATTGAAGCCACCAATCTCAAAAATCACATCACAAAGAGTCATGGCATATGTTATAAGATTCGATATCTCCATCCATTCTTTTGATTTATAGTACATAACTCCCCCCAAAAAAGAATAAAATAAATAGAGATAAGAAAGAATGGGAAAACCAAAATATATTATGTGAACCCACATTTTTTGTGGACTAAATTAAATGTGGAAAAAATTTTGGATTCCATGAATGAATCAGATTCAAGGTAAAATTTTGAGCACATTAAACATAATGCATGATATAGAAAAATATTATAATATTTTAAAAAACTCAATGCTATAACACAAATTAATCCCTCCCATTATGGAATCAATTTAATACATTTAATATATTTATTAAATTAGATATTGGTGTGTCGGTACATATAATACCATTATTCCATCAGACTTAACTCCCCTAGATACCTAGCATTACATGGAGTGAACTCCAAATCCCCTTTTAACACACCACGGTTTAGCCCCCAACACGGCATAGAAATCATTTTTTGTTTCCAATTTACCCAAGAAAAATTACCCCACCTTAACTAATGTTATATCCTTAGTAATTATAGATAAATTTAATATTGAATTCATGAAACACGTATTCTCTCAAAGACACCAATTTGTTATAACATAGTCTGTAAATATAAATGATTCTACTTCAATGGTTGGAATTTCAAAAAACTCACATACACTATTTTGATCAATAATATATTAGAGTCTGATACGAACAACATTCATTTTTTAGGAAGAGTAACATAGCCTTATTAATATTAACATGAACTTATGAATAAAAATGTAACCTTATGCACAATAACCTCACCCATGTAAGTATAAATAAGTTTTAAGATCCTTATAAATGAAAAATAATATGGAAAATATTAATAATTATGTGTTGGTATTTTTGTGAGTAATTAATTTTTTATTATAATTTTTAATTCATAAATTTAATTTAAATAAATTGAATTACTACATAAATATTGTATTTTCCTGTTATTATTTGATAATTTTATGATGCCTATGTTAATTTATAAATGTATTATAAAATCAGTTTTAAATTTAATATATTTATTTTTCATGTAAATAATTATTTAATTTAGAAAATAAATTTCTTTTGTTTTGAAATTTATTTTGATAAAATTGTGTTCATTTTTAAATTTTACACAATAGTAATTTAATAGGGAGATTTTTTGATATTTTTCTGAAATACATGAATTTTTATTGAATACTGAAATTACATTATTGGTGAAATATGATAAATAAGTGAACTTATGCTTCATTATTTATTCCTGGATGATATAAATGTCCATTGGATCTAACTCACATGCACATAATACTATTTGAAGTCATGTGAATCAATACTATTCATAATCGTGAGTCAAAATAATATAAAGATTATTTAAACAATGGGATATAACTCTTCTCCACCACTTTAAAAGACACTCATCACTCCTGATTCTCTTCACTCCATTATGCCTTGATGCTACTCAATATTGTTCCCAAATAAACTTTCTGAGTCCCTCTCTAGTCCTAGTTCAATTGTTTTTTTCAAATTATAAAAACCCCTTCACTTAAGGAGGTCCTCAAGGAGTTGTATTCAAGAGTTAAATCAACACCTCATTATTTTAATTTCATTTCATGTTACTTTATTTTGTCATCATATACTCATCTCATCATTCCAAATGTTCTTGATAACTCTAAATTAATCTATATTTTGGAATTATATCATATAAAGGTAACATCCCTTATCAATCTTCTTACCATATCTCTCACTTTTATTTTATAAATGTAATCATCAACCGTGTGGTGCGTATTTAATATCTTCATGTATGACGAAGTCTTGTTCTTCAATTTCACAATAAATACTATTTAGGAAACAATTTTTATGTTTTAAACAAACTATAAAATAATTTTTATAAACTAGTTAGTTTTAATTAACCATTATATGTACATAATAATAATTCATATTACCAAACTAGTTCTTAATTATCAAAATACCGCCCAAATAATTTAAGTGATTGTCATTAATAATCCATCTAATGATTCATTCACAAGACATGTAACCAAATAATATATATTACCATTAACACATATATATTTTTATATATAATACATTAATTTATTCTTGAGAATTATATCCATTCAATAGGCTCATCCATACTTATATACAAGTGTACCGATTGTGAAAACCAAAGAAACAAACACTCAAGAATTTCAAAATTTAATATTATAACCTATGAATAAGGAAATAAATTACCATTATAAAATTATGTTGAAATAAATAAATATCTAATATGTTCTTAAATAAATAATTAACATGTCTAATTACATATCCAATGACCTTGTATTCATGTGTGGAACATATTTTGACATAAGTTAAGTGTATTCTAACCAAACAACCATTTTTTCATTCGAGATACTCTTATTCTCTACGCACCTTAAAAAAATTAAAAAATATACTTATTTAATCCTCATAAATCATATTTTAATTTTATATATTTTTCTACCAATCAGTATTCTTCTTTATATTATGGGATTTTAATTGTTTTATAACTAACATTCAAAAATTATTCTCGATAAACAAGCATGTTTCAAAGGAAATTCTTGTATTCCTACCTACATTCAAATGGACTACATAATATGTTTTAGGACCCAATTATTTTTATGAAATAACAGAAATTTTTAAGAAAAAACTATCTTATTTTAGATATAGTTTTATAAAAATTATTTATTAAAAGAACCCTTCTTTTAAAATTAAAATATTATTTATATCATGAATAACTCATTGATTTTATTAAATAATTTTCACACATTTCAACATTATTTTTTGTTATTATATTTAAATGTTGTTAATGTTTAATGATATCATTCACCATATTTTATTTAATGGATTGTGATTAGATTAACATTGGATGTACTATCTTAATATCATTCACCATTTTACTCTGAATTTTTAGTGTTTAGGTTTAATATTTGGGGAATGTTATTTATATTTCATATGTCATTTTCAATATGAATGTTTAAATATTTTATTTTTTTCACCATTCATATGATTAATTTATGGATTTTGTAATTGATTGAGGGATCCTACTCTAGCCCCTCGATGCATCGGTAGGTCTCATGAGAAAACTACTTTTGGTTTTCACTCGTTTATGTATGGTTTTGGCACGAGGCCTCGAAATAATAATTATGATGTAATACATTATGAATTCACTCATTTATAATATAGTAATTTATAGTTCACGTGGTTATTAGACTAGTATAATATCCATGATTATGTTAAATCATGTGATTATTTTTCATATCTTATTCTTTACATTGTGTGTTCAAGTTTATTTTTGAAATACATATATTTTTAGTAATTCAGTGTACCTAGTGCTTATGTTATTGATAACATCAATTGTATTGCATACCATTACTGACCATCTGATACCACCCCTTTTTTTAGTTTTCCCAGGATATAGAGATGTAAATTAAGAATGAATTGCATTTATAACCAAGTTGTCATGGATGTTACTAATCTAATTTTTATTTTCTATTACCTTTCAAGTTGCAATGATGAACTTTGGTATGAATCTATATTTCCAGAAAAAATAAACAATTCGTTTATTTGGGATACTACTTTCTTGTAATCATGCTAATTTAAAGAAATAAGGCACTGGCTCTGAGTAACTGGGGTGGACTATTTTTATTTGGAATCAGAGGGTTTTTAATAGAAATCTTGGAAACATGATTTAGAAAATGTAGATTTGGGAAAAACCATAACATAGTCTTTGTTGATAAACATATAAGAAAATCCTGGAATTTTTGTATGGAAATTATTTTATGGATTATTCTATAAAATACATCCCTAAATGCATAATACAAGTGGATGTGGTTCTAGCATAGATGTATATTGGCATAACAACTCTGACAAGGAGGTTAGAACATGACCTGGTGTATCCTAGTAAATGAATGTAGGCATTACTATGCACCTAGTTTGACACTCATAAGGTATATGCTTAGGACAATCCATATTTTCTTTACAAAACATTATGATGAAATTAAATCAAATGTTTTCCATAATAAAATAATGATTATGATTATCAAGTTATCCATGAATAAGAATTCAATTTATAATAAGTATTTTTCTATGTTGATATGATAAATTATTATTAATAAAATAATCTTGTGTATTCAATTATTCAAAAATTGTGCAATGTGCATGTAATAGAAATCACATGAATACATGTATCCTATGTAGTGATTTCCTACTGATGTTTGATAATTCTATTGGATCTTATTTTGTGACTATTTTTATGAAACTTATAACAATGCATGGATAGTTGAATAAGGTTATGAACAATAACCCTACTCATATGGAGCATCCAGATTCGCATCATTGAAGAGATATGTAAGACAACTTTATGTGTAAACAACCTCAATTATTCAATGGGACAACAAACCCATTCATAGAGAATATGTTTATATGATCTTTAGATGAGATATTTAGTTATTCGGAATGTAATGAAAGGTTAAAGGTTTTGATGGATGTTTATTAACTATTGTGAGATGTGTATCAGTGGTGGTATTTAATTAAAAACACAATGGAGGAGGTATAAATAGAATAAATGTAATGGAGGTATTTTAATAAAATCATGTTAAAAAAATACATCCCTTGTGAATAATGAGGATATATGGAAAGGAATTTTTTTATTCTGAGGAAAAAATGGGATGAGAATATTTCAAAGAATGAAGATAACTTCACAAGGATAGAACGATATCCCACCGAATACAAATGTAATATGAAGATAAATATTGATATAATATATTATGGTTGAAATCCATTCATTTGAAGTGCACCAGTCCCCTAATGTTTCTAATCATTTAAAGATATAGTATCATGTGATATCAAGTTGAAAAAGTAATTTTTTATGTCTTATGACATTAATGGAGGTGAGTAGAATAATATGGTTACTGAAAACACTTGAAATTGAAATAAATTAATGGGGAAGAAGGGAAGAATTGGCATTCCACCCTTTGATAATAGGGGGATGAAACACCTTGATACATTACTGGATGGTCATGGGCGTTTGTTATAAGTGAGGAAAAAAAGGTCACCACTCTCATGATAGTTAGGGGAATAAAGATGATAAAAATGATATATTCTAAAATTTTAAGGATGTGGGATATTATGAAAATGATTTTCATAATCATCAAGGAATGTTTCTCCAATGAAGGCCAAGGGGGCAAGGATAAGCATATGATTTCACAACTACGTAGGAATAAGTTCCTAATGATGTAATATAAGGTACATTAATCATTTCCTAAAACACATAAAATGATTTACTGGATTATGTATCATCACATTCTAAATTATCATCCATGTTTTCAAAGAAAACTATATATATTCTATTTGGTTTAACAAAGTAGTTTTCAGTAAAAACTCTTAAGGGAAGTATCATTGAAACAAGGATGCGTTAGGAAATACCTATTATGCAATATGAACATGCTTTATCGAATGATTTTATCATCATACGCATGATATTTATTTTTATAAGACTCATAATGGATTTTCATTCAAATTAGGATGCGCAAATATATTTCAAGAACAAGAAGGAACATAAAGTTTTTTTGAACGATGTGTAATCCCATATCTTTATGGAAGAAACATAACCATATAATTATCATATTGATCCACCCATTGTAGCTCTACTGAATTAAATTCATGGAGAGGATGATTAATTGATATCTATGAGTGCGGAATGAAATGTTTGAAACAAGAATGTACCCATTGTGAAAGAATATATTGATGTCTTTCATAAAGATTTACCTAGACATACTCCAGAGCCTGGATTTGAGTTCTCAATTGATTTAATTCATGGTTAACGACATATATTAATGTTTCTATATATAATGGACAATATATAATTAGTGTAACTAAATAAAGAACTAGTGGAATTGAGTGAAAATGGTTTTATTCCCCCAAGTGGTTCTCGAGGGGGATCCCCTATTTTTTGTTAAAAGGAATGATGGATCTATGATTTTTGGTGGTGACAAGAGGGAGATCAATGATTTAACAATAAAGAAAAATCATCCCCTTCCCCACTTTGATTATTTAATTGATCTATTTCATCAACCGCAATATTTTTCAAAGATTGTCCTTCAATTTTGATATCATCAGTTGTGTGTGGGGAAGTAAGATTATCCATGCACATCATTTCAAAGTATTTATGGGTGTTATGATTTTATATTAATGCCTTTTGGAATAACTAATAGACACCATATATTCCTCGATTTAATGGATAGGGTTTTCAAGGAATATCTTCATTAATTAATATGTTATATTTCAAAAAAAACAAGTAATACATGAATACTTTATCATAAAGTAATACTTTTCACATTAAAGAAATAGCAAAAACACTTCACTTAATATAATCTCATTGATTACCCTTTTTTGTAACAAAATGATTATAATAATTCCCATAGAGAGAATCATATAGAATATAATGGTTACTTGGGAAATATAATTACTTAAATAAAATGGCCATGTGGTCGACTTCCACACATATCCCAAAATGGAATAGCCATACGACAGAATTCCTCACATATTGCTAAATGGAATAGTCATACGTCCGACTTCCAGACCCAATGCATTGTAAGTTATAACATAACCACTCATAGATGTTTTATCACTAAACCACCCATCATTTTGATTTTCACATAACCCCCTGTAATTGTTTTATCCCATACCCACCCTTCAAATTTTCATGTACCATTATATAATCATAACACAAAAAATATTTCAATTATAAAAACATCCCAAATAAAATTTCATGTGAAATCACAAGAAATAATTATAAGATATTGAAATATTAAATCCATTTAAGAAACCATTTTCAATACCAAATCACCCAAAATGAAAAATAAGGGATTTCTTTTCCTTCTTAAAGCATTATACTGTATAATGGAAGAAAAAAATCAAATAATTATCATAGTAGAGGAAAGGTCATTGTCACCACATACATTAAAAAAACATTACTTTTGATATTTAGTAAATCACTTCTTTGAAAAATATTCCCTTTGAAATAAATTATAATTAAAAGGGGGTATATACACTGTATAAAATAATTTGGTGTCAAAATCAAAATATGCCTCAGTGAAAGGAGATTGAGACAAATTCCCTTACCTGACGTCTGACTTTAATAATTTGTAATTTAATTTCCTGAGTAATAGACATAAATTAACTTATTCATTATTAAGACCCTTTTTATTGTTTATTTATAATTTTATATCAATTATTATTATGTTATAAAAATTTACTATTTATTAATGTTAATATCTATCAATTTTTCGATATTGGGTACATGATTCGAAAATGAGCTTGTTATAATAAAAAATTGTCCATGTGGTCAGAAGACCCTTCTTTCAATATTATAATTCAAATATATAATATATATCCAGAATATATGTATTTATAATATTCAATATCATTATGGGAAATGAAACGAAATGCATCGTTCACGTAGACGGTGAGTCTTACGTACTCCTGGAATCTACATTCATTTCTATTTCATATTTAATGGAATGAACAAAAGATAAATTTTTATATTATAATAATAGTATAATATCATTTGATATAAATATTATATAACTACATTGAAACCGAACATTATATATTCCATTTATGGAATGAACGATTCATATAACATTGAGGGGACGGTAGTCTATAATTTCTCAAATTAAATTATCATGTTTACACATCATGAAAAAAATAAAGGTATGTTGAAAAATAAAAAATAATGATAAATAGAGACAATATAAAATAATATATATCATATATAATTACACATCCATCATAATGGACACCATGAGAGGTGGAATTAGATAATTGAACAGTCATCATTCTGTGAGGCAGTAGTTCGTCATCCACAAATTTAGTATGTTAAAACCCATTATATGGAGGTTTCTGTTAGTCTAGTTATAATCCTTCACAAAACAACATCCTATTATAATTAGAGCACTGTTATTTATTTAATCAAATAAAAATAATATAATAGGTAGTGAAGAAGTAAAATATTGGAATGGAACATTAGAGAAGACGCAGCCTCTTAAAATGGGTAACTCCCTTTGATTTGATGGAGAAGGTTTTAATATATTTCTATACGCCTATGGTAAATAATCTATGAGGAAGAGATGGATATCTAATGCTTATTGTAGAATATATTGGACAATCAATGGTTTTTGATAGGTGTTAGTAAGGGGTTAGAGTTGGTGACCTTTTATATATGGTAGGAGGGGTACTTTAGGAATGTATTGAAATAATATTTTATTATAAACTAAATCTTAATTTTTAAAAGGTCCAAAACATATTTAAGTCAAAAATATGATGATTATTGTTCTAAATCCTTCCAAAAATAGGTTTTATACGTCTTTTAGTTTCAAATTTAACCATATCATTTAGCATTAACCCATAGTTAACTAAATTAACTCTTACCATGTCTTTGTGTATATTTATAATAAATGGTTAATATAGTTACCATATATTCCAATCAAACAACTGTTGATTCATCAATGACATTTCCAACAGTATATATGTAATTTTTATAAATTTTTAATTTTTAGGACTATAATATAATTTATTAAAATAGTGTTTTTTTTAATATCATTTATGTCAATTTTTATACTATTCATGTCATGACTTCTAAAAAATCCAAAAAACATGATTCGTTCAATAATAATTCCTAAATAAAAAAATAAAAATATATATGAATCTCTAAAAGTTGTGGATGGAATGAAAGGTTTCAAAATAAATTTATTTTAAAATTTATAATCACATTTATAGTAATCATTCATTAATAAGATTATCACTACATCATCATTGTATCATGAATTTATTGATTTATTTGATGTATAAAAATTATAAATAAAATACCATGATGTAGGAAATAGTTTTATCTTTCTAATGAATTTTTATAATTAAAAAACAACTTATATAACCCCAATTAATTTTTTTTACTAAAGCTACATGTTTAGTTAATGTTTTCCTTAACTGTAAATTAAAAGTAAATAAATGTATGTTTCACAAATAAGTGGCCCCATGGGGTCCTAAATACTACCCAACGATGTCTATTGTCCAAAATATATCATCAAACAAGTTTTTGACTCGTGGTATGGTAGTTTAATATTATTATAATATTAATCTTTTTCCATTATTTACATTATTTACCCATTAACCATGGAAAATAAAATATTTTCTGAAGTTACTATTCATAATGTCTAAAAGTAAATGGTTTCTATTTAAACAATTTGGACCTCCTTATTTCAAATTTGGAATTTATTTTTCTAAATTAAAAAAACATATATGTGTAGGAAATTAATTTAAATGTAATACTCGTTTTCAAAACCAGAAAGCTAGTTTTTAGAAGTAATAACTACCAAAAGTATGAAATGTTTTTATTCCCAATTTTAATTTTAAATTACATAAAAAGATGAAAATTGAATTAAATTGTAAAAATATAATCAAATTTTACTTTAAACATAATTTAATTGACAATATAACTATATTAATACATTATATTAAAGGGAAATTTTGACATAAAATGCAGTTTTTTAACTATATATTAAAAATGATCTTTATTAGAAAATATAAAAAATTCATCCAAAGTAAAATTTGATGTCCAAATTCTATAAAAATTATTATTTTATCAAATACTACATATTAAAGTGAATAAAAAACAATAATTAATAATTTGTTCGCCATCAAAAGGTAGTAAAAAGACCTTTTATAGAATATTAGAGTATTTCATTCTTAAATTAAGATTCCTTGTTATTTAGAGAGTATAAAATTTATTAGATTACTGTAAATACATTTAACAAACATTTATAATCATATTCTAGTTATTTATGTTCATTCTCGCAAATAAAATGTGTATGTGTTAACTACTATTTAAAATAAAAATATAATTATTTTATTTTTATGTATAACTGAACGTTGTGTGCAACATAAGATTTCAAAATAAAAATTTTTTGTTGCAAGTATATTACTCTATTTGAAATTGCATCATCTTTAAAGTAAAATTAATATTTAATTCACCAAAATTAATGAATATAAAAATGGAATATTCTTTATGAACTAGGATGTTACATCCATCCCTCCATGTGGGAATTTCTCCCCAAATATTCTACTAACTTATCAAATAATGGGGGTATTTATCAATCATAGATTTTTAATGATACCATGATTCCTCTAAAACAATATGGTTTTTCAAAAACACCATTACCTGATGAATTAAATTATTCTATAAAACTTTCACTCTTAGGACAATAATCTGGCATTGTTAATCCTCATAAAAGGGATTCTCTTCCAACGGAACTACCTCTGGACTCAAAACAATAGAAGGATCCAACCTATACATTCATAACATTGAAAAATTAAAAACAATGTATACCTAGGTTAAACCTGGGAAAAAAGCAACTCTGTAGGAAACTGATCCAACTTTTTCTAGGAGCGCATTGGGTATAATAAACCTCGGAATCCACTTTACCTTCTAACCAAAATGCAGCACACTTTTCCAGGGAGAAACTTTGAGAAATACAGAATCACCTACCTCGAAAGAATGATCCTTCCTTTAGTTTTATGCATAATGTTTCCGCCTACTCTGAGAAATACTTAGGTTCATATAAATAAACTGAATTATTTTCCATCTCTTCTTCTAATTCATGTATAATCAGCTTTCTTTCACCTACAACATCCAAAAAAGCTGATGTTCGACATCACTTTCTATATAATTCCCAAAATGGTTCCATCATTATACTAAAATGAAAACTGGTATCGCATGAAAACACATACAAGGAAATAGGTTGGTCCCAACATCCCAAGTAATCCATTTAAGAGGCACATAACATATCATCAAATGTATGAATTGTTCATTCTAACTACCAACCTGATTGAGGATGAAAATATGTACTGAAATTTAATTTAGTACATAACAGATTCTAAAGGCATTTATAAATGTTAGAAATGAACATGGAATCACAGTCAGATACAATGGAGAGGGGAACTTAATGTAAATTGAATATCTATTTAACATTCAATATAGAATGATAATAGAGAGGCAATGTACCTTGAATATGAAGTAAATGAAGAGATTTAGTCAATTGATCAACAATAACCCAGATGCATTATTACCATTAGATGTATTCTGTAATCCCACAATGATGTCTATGGATATATTTTTCCATTTCTACTCTTTCACCGGTAAAGGCTAAAGCATCACTATCAGTAATTGTCTCCCTTCTTTAACTTATTTTAATGTAAAACACTTCCATGTAATTTTAGCAATATCTTTTTTCATTCCATCTCATCAGTAATACTCCCAAAGATCATTCTATATATTAGTGCTCCCAGATAAATTAAAAATGGAGAACTATGAGATTCACATAAACACTCAATATTCAACTATGAATGACAAGGAACACATCATCTCTCCAAAATATCAAAACACAATCTTTATCATTATTAAATTTAGGTGACAAACCCTTCTGAACCAATTCGACCTTTTTCTGGTACTCACCATCTTCTTTTTTTTCTTTCTTAATTCTATCTGATAGAGATGATTTCACTGACACCTGAAACCAAAACAAGGGGTCTCTAGCACCAACAACATCTATTCCAAATTTCATCAAATAATTAATCAATTTATACTGTTCCAATTGTAACATGATTAATATATCATTACTTTTTCAACTCAAATCATCAACCACATTATATTCTTTTCATGGATGGTAATGAGTTGTGCAATCATAATCCATTATTAATTCTATCCATATCCTTTGTTTCATGTTCAATTATTTTTTAGGGAATATATAAATTAAAATAATTTGACCAGTATATATTTCACACATTAAAACATAAAAATGATTCCTCCAAAATATTAATGTAAAGACAACAAATGATAATTCCAAATAATGTGTGGGTTAATTTAACTATTGAGTTTTCAACTAACATGAATAATAAGAAATTACCTCATCCTTGTGCATTAAGACACAACCATGTCCTTTCAACAAATAATCACTATAGATTAAAATTTCTCAATGTATATAAGGTAATACCAAATCTAGACCATTGGCTAATCTTCAATTCATTTCCTAAAAACAATTATAACATTCTTTTGTCCAGATTAATTTAACAGCTTTTTTTGTTTACCTATTTTGTGGGCTATATAACTATGTAAAATATTCATCAATCCTTATGAAATGTCTTGACAAATAAAAAATATATAGATATTTGTGATATTTGTAGGTCTTGGCCACTCTTCATCAACTTTGGTTTTAGATGGGTCCACAATTATGTCATCTTTTGAACAATATGACCATGGAATAAACTTTTCTACAACCAAAACGCACACATTATGAATTTCCCAAAAAAAATCATTTCCATTAAGGATTTAAAGACCAACATTAAATGAAATTCATGATCTCTTTAATTTTATGATATACCAAAATGACACAAATAAACACAAAAAAACAATTATCCAAGAACTCTTGAATAATTTTATCCATAAGAACCATGAATATTTAATGTTCATTAGTTAACCCAAAAGGCATAACTAAAAATTAATAATGTTCATATATAGTATGAAATGTGGTTATAGGAATGTATTATTCCTTTACTTTCTATTAATGGTACCCCAACCTCAAACCAATCTTCAAAAATACTGAGCTCCCTGGAGCTGATCAAACAAATCATCGATATGAGGAAAAGCATACAAGTTATTAATAGTTATGTTAATAAAGTCAATATAATCAATGAAATAACTCATTGAACCATCTTTATTTTAACAAAGAAGATATAAGAACCCCACGGTGATGTTCAAGATTGAATGAACACTTTATATAAAATCTCCTGAAATTTTTTATTTAACACAAAAAGTTCAATTTGATCACATTGATAAGGATGTTTTGAAATTGTCTTAGCATAATGTATTAAGTCAACAGTAGAATCATATTCTCGATTAGGTATTATTCTAGAAAAATCATCAGGAAAAACATAAAGATGTTCATTTACATCGGGTGAATCATTAATCTAAATAGTTCCTTTGTTTTGATCAATATGTGTAGGGAAACATTTATTTCCATCTTTCAATAGTTTCTCAGATATTGATTTTTTTTATCATAGATAAGGGTTCACTCTTGAACAATAATTTAAAGTATTTATGAAAAGTCACCTCTTTAGCTATCTATTCAAAATTATAATGGTAAATAGAAAGAAAATACATTCCTAAAATAACATCAAACACTACTAGAGGAAATACAACAAGGATTCCAGGTATGCTCTTTCCGAATATAAGTATAGGAAGATTCTTATAATTTCTTTTTTCATCGAAATTTCCCAAAAGTGTTTTTACAGTAATTTATGGATTCATTTCATGAGGTGGAATTCCACATATACTAGAAAATATCACAAAAATAAAATAATGTGTAAATTTTGAATCAAACTACACATTTGAATAATCTGAAGAAAAAAAACAACGTACCGGATACCACTTCATTTGATGGTACCACATCAATTATAGTAGTAAAATAAGATTTCATCACACCCATTTAATAATAAATTGTCTATTTTCTACCATGGGGAATCATCTTTGGACACCCATTGACATAATTCCCAATCATATTGCAACTAAAACATCTTAATGATAGTTATTCATTTCCTTCTTGATCATCTTTCATATATTTTCAAAAAATATGTGAAATCTTACCACAATGTAACCACCATCTATATTTTTAGATACATTCTCCTTGATGCCTTTTAACAGACCATTCATAATATGGAAATTAAATTTTCTTACCTTCAGACTTATTTGATGAATACATTCCATTTTCCTTCAAATGGGTCCTCTTCTTTTTCATTCCATCATAGAACATATGATCATGAGAACACTATTTCAACATTCTCAATTCATTTGACAAGATTCCCATAGCATTTGAATTCATGAGAGTCTGATCCATTTGGATGTCACAACATCAATCCTATGTAAAACAGATTTATCTTACTATCAAGATCATAGATGAAATTTAAAGCATACATTTCTATTCAAGTGAATTTTTATTCGTAAGAAGCCACAGAGACATCACCCTACCTCAATTCTAGGAATTTTTTTTCAATTCTATATCGATCAACCATAGGAACATATTTCTCAAAAATCATACCACTGAATTCATACTAACCAAGAGAATTAGTCTCCTCCCTATCCCTGATATTTTTAACCATTGAACACCTTTGATCGGCCTCCTTAAAAAATGTAAATAGAAAGACATAACTTTTGATTGTCTGTATAACCCATGAAATATAAAATCCTTTCTAGGGATTTAATCCACTCTCCAACTTGCACATGGTATGATGATCCCCTCAATGAGAGGTTATGCTACCTCCTGAAATTCTCCAATACAGACATGTTCCTATGTGATTGATCTATTTGATCTAGTTAATGGAATACACCACCATTTATTGCAAGAGTCAAGAGAGCCATCACTGCAACTAACTATTTAGTTCTGATTCTGATATATCAAGATGATGATTTGGATGTTTATTCTCATCTATATCACTTCCCAGAATATCTGTCTTATTTATTTTATAGAAAACCATTCTGAAAAAACATTTATTAGACGAATAAACATGTTAATCTTCAGATTATATATCATTTCAATTTCACTATAAATTTAAAATTATTTATGGATAGTCTACTAATTAAAATTTAACTCTTGAGGTAATGTAAAAAAATCATATGGTAGAAATTTTAATTCCCCAACCATAAACATTTAATAATACTAAATTATGTTAATAATTCAAATTCAAGATTATTTCTAGTTTATAGATTTTGATAATTAGGTCACTACATATACATAACAACTTGAATATTACAAGAAGAAAAATTACTCACAATTTGTATAAAACAAAAACACTTAAAAAAATATTTCAAGTTCCTTGTTTTAAGCAACCTGACTTTTTCTTGATCTCATCATTGACCACATCCCACTTTAATTCCTATGAAAAACATTTCAAAACATGGGATGAGCATAAAAATCATTGTAAAGTATACATAAAGAAGGAAAACATTTTGTTTTAAATACAACATTTAAATAATGAATACTGTATATATCACATACATGAAATATTTTAAAGGTATTTTTCATCTAATTTCAATTCATGATATTTTTTAGGTGTTTCCCAAGTGTTTAGGGAAGAATATATGAGTTTTCGGAAATTGGGCCAAACCGTGAGCCCAATTCCATATTAAAAAATAACTCTTGATTCTTTTATATATATTTCAATTTTCAACATTTTCATCCATTAAAATTCCTAAATGGCCTCCCATGACATGTTAACACCACCATTTCAATTTTGAACGAACTTTTATATGGGTTTTTATTTAAGGGATTGGACCTTCCTAGAAGACCAATTCCAATTTTAAAAATCAAATTTGTTTAATTAAAAACATATTGAATTATAATTATTTTTCGGTTATTCTAAGTCTACACCAAGCCCATTAAACCCATCCACGATCCCATCCTCTCTCCCACCCCTTTTTGGAGCTCTTCTTCATCACGATTGAGTGCCAAACTTCATAGGGTTTCTAAAATCAAAACTATTTGAGGAGGTAAGTTAGATTAATCATAACTCTCTTAATTATTAATTCTTTTACTCCATTATATTTCATAAATGAACTCCTAATCCTTCTTATAACCTCCCTTGATGTTTTTACGGTTTTAAATTTCAGCTACTAGTGTATTTGGGAAGATTCTTCACGATCCCTCAAGTATGTGATTCTCTTACATTCCTCTTTCAAAGTGATTAGGGTTTTATTCTATTTGATTGGGTTTTCTTCCCTTTTCCATGAGGTAAAAAATTTCCAGGAGGTAGGGTTTCAATCCTAGGGGTTATCCTTGGGGATTCTTGGACCAATCTTGTGGTTTTAAGTTTGTTTTATGTCCCCCTTGGTGCGTTGGTGGTGAGACTTGATTTTCACACGTTAATTCAAGGGTTTTCATTATTTTTGTAGGTGATTCTGATTTATATGAAATAATTTTGACATATATAATTATTTTATTATGTTCTGATGTTTAAACCCTTAATTTGGTGCTGAAAAAATTGGTTTTAGTGTTGTTCATAATGCAAGTATATTTTAAGTGTCAATTTCAGGTGAAATTTGTTTTTTTCATATTAATCTTTTATTGGTTGATTAAGGGATGACTTATTATTATTTAGATGAACATATTGAAATTTATTATGGCTGAAAATAATTATTTAAATTTTATTATTCTTTGGTTGTTGCTGAGAAATTGGTTTTGGTGACGTTGGTTAAGAAAATCGGTTTTGAGTACGAATTTGGTGTTGAATTGGGTGTTTTACATGGGTATTCTATACGATGCTTATTGGGATTGTTTTATAACTCATGTAATGATTTTAAATAAATTTCTTGGGTGTGTAGGATTCTATTTTCAAAAATATTATTATGAATATGGTGTTTAGGTGGGGGTTTCAATGAGTTTTGGGTGCAAAACAAGGAATGATTTGGAGAAGTTGTTTTATTGAAACTCAAAGTGTTTTGTTGTGTGTTTTAAATGGTATAAAATGTGTGTAAATTCTGTACTGATTTTATGTGACCATTAGTGGTGTTTTTTATGAAAATGGATATATTTATCATTCTGAACTTTTTTGAGAACAAAGGGGGAAGCCCAAGTACCTGGGTGGGGTGGATGTGTACTAGTATGACTACTGGACCATATGTGTTTGTTTTTCATGTTTTCCCTATCTTTTGGATAAATAAAACTCTAACTAAACTATGTGAATTATGATTGGGAACCACTAGGATATGGGTATGTTCCCTACTAGTGGCTTATGCATGAGAATGGATTTTACTATGGTTATATTACACCGTTGTGAGAGGTACATGGGGCCTGAGACTATCTAGTGCCCAGGGGTGTTCCTGGTAATGTTTCATATTGTGTTTGTGGTATTTTACCAATTATTGGTATGTTTTTGGAAGTACTATACAGTGCCTTACATGTCTATTTAAATTTTTTAACATTATGAAAACTTTATCTTGAAAACTGTTTTCAATTGGATGATTCATTTCATTGATTTTATCAGTGATTTTCTTTGCGTATTAAAACTACAAGCTTATTCACATTGTATTGCATGATATTTGGAAACATTGGGTGGTATCCTATTGGAAATAGTCTCACACCCTACTTACACCCCTTGGGTGTAAGTAGACTTGGTTATGTTTGACTCAGGTAAATTAAAGGCTAAGGGTGATGGTGGTTCAGGGTGTTAGTCCCCATCCTTGGGGCGGAGTTGTGGAGACGGCTTGGGTGCTGATGACCCCTTTTCATGTGTAGTCCATGGGGCTATTTCGTTTCTATTTAATTATGTCTTTGGACATTTTATATTGAATTTGAACTAATTTATTCATTTCTGTATTTTTTTTTATAAACATTTCTGAAGTGCATTGTGTTGCATTTGTTGTCAATGAGGCATGAAGTTGTCTTGGATTGAATGGATGTCAAGGAGTCAAGATATGAATGTCAAAGGATGTGATGGTGATGGTGATGAAGGAGAATGGCCATGGTACCAAGATGCATGTCACTTGGGAGATTCACTAAGTGGCATAGGAGATGTGGTTGAAACATTCTCTAGTAAAATCAGACGATTGTTGAGCTGTTCTTAAAGCTCCAAGAACTTGTATCAACTGGATACAAAGTCACAACATGATTAGAAGACCATGCATTGGTGACAATGCATGAGGAGATGAGAAGATGATCCATCCACAAGTACTAAGTGGATGAAGTGAGCTGAAGAAGTCCATGCACTAACACTTAGTGCATGTGAATTAGAAGAAGATCTAACTTGATCTCTGATTGGATCAATGAAGAATGTTGAAGAATTTATGTGATTCAGGAGCTCGGTTGATGAAGAAAAACCTTCAAGAATTCCATTCTTAAATGATGATTATATGTTGAAGAAGGATGATGAATTCTAATGAAGAAGAAGAAATAAAGAAGAGAAAGAATGGCTTAGAAGGCTTGGAGTGGCTTGGCATTTGGCTTATACTCATGGAGGACTTTGTTTTTGAAAAAGTCTTATTCTATACTTTGCCAAAAAATATGGCCAGCCCGTGAGCACCTTGTGGGTTCAACCCCAAGGCTCATGTGGGCCAAAGGCGCCATGCCCAAGGGGGAACCCGTGGGGCGAGCTCAGGGCGGCAGGGGCGCACCCGCAGACACCACAGAGGCGTCTGGGGCACGCCCGGAGGAGCGCAGTGTGCATAGTGGGCGCCAGTGGCGCGCCCGTAGGAGGCATAGTGGGCGCTAGGAGCGCGCCCGCAGGGAGCATATTGGGCGCAGAGCGCGCCCGCAGAGAGAACCCGGTGCGGGGCGGCACCGGGAGGGGAGAAGTTCAACTGGCGTGTTGAGGCAGCGCCAGGGTTATAAGCCGCGGATAAACCGGGATGCGTTTCGATGTGGGACGCGCAAAAAATCCCGGGAGCAAATCTCCGCCGTCCGTCTCATCACGCGCTTGATCTGCGCCGCACATCTGATCCGCGGCGCCGCGATCTAATCCAGGCCGCCCGATGTATCTCAAACGCCTGATCCGACGGCCGAGAGCTCGTCTCCTTCCTCGAGCTCGAGCCGAAGCCACCCGCGACGCCGCTGAACCAGAGGCCATCCGACCACCCGTTCTCGAGCTCTCGGCCACCGCTGATCGAAGTGAAGCCACCCTCGCGCTCGTCTGGCCATAACGAACAGGATCATGCCCAAGAATACACGTGCATGCAACAAATGAGGGAATTCGATGTTGGCCGAGGCAAACGAAGTTGCCGAGGCACCGGGTTGATGTTTTGCATGAGATAAGCCTAAACGAAGGCCGTGCATGCGTTCTAAGTCGCATGCACGTGGAGGAAACCGAAGGAAAAGAAAAGGAAACCCGCGTTGAAACAGAGTATAAAAATCAAGATTTGAAGATTTTAAAGATCCGAAGATCTCGGGTGTTTGAAGTTATTATCACGCGGACGATGCGAGGCAGTCTCTGCCTATAAAAATGAGGTCGAGCCCTATGTGCCGCTTGCTGATGCGCTGATCCTTTGTTGAAGATCCGGAGTCCCGTGAGAGCACCTTTGCCTCGCGAAGAAGAGCCTGCGCGCACCCCTGCGCGGCAGTGAAGCCCGGAGCCATCCGAGGCTCCGTGAGATCCTTTTGCGCATACTTGCGCGAAAGAAGAGGTCCCCTGCGCGCCTCCCTTGCGCGACAGGAAGACCCGTGGCCGCAACATCTTGCGCGCCCACGGTTGAAGCCCGAGGTGCCTTGCACCCGAGGCCTTGCGCGGCCCTTGTCCCCGAGACATAGGTTACTCAGGCACCCTGCGCGCTGCCTTGCACCAAGCATCCTTGCGCGGCTGCCCCTTGCACCAAGACACCGTGTGTGCCTCCTTGTAGAAAGGGTTCAAGTGAGAACACCCTACGGCTTGTGTGTGTGTGCACAAAAGAAACAACAAGGCCGAGACACATTTGTGTGTGTGCAAAGAGAGGAAGGCCAAGGCTTTGAGCCTTGTGTGCAAAAAGAATAAGAAGAGGCCATAGCCCTTGTTGGGTGTGCACACTTGAAGATTAAAAGAGAAAGAACAAATTGTGTGTGCAAAGGAAGTGAAAGGCCGTAGCCTTGTGCAACCAAAGAAGACCCAAGGCCTAAGTGTATTTGTGTGTGCTAAGTGAAGAGGAAAAGCACACTTGTTCGGGTGTGTGCAAGTAGAGGCCGAGACTACACCTTGTGTGAGTGCCAAATTGAAGAACACACTTTGTGTGTGGATTTGAAGAAGAGATCGTAGCCCTTGTGTGTACAAAATGAAGAACCAAGTGTGTGCATAAGTGAAGTGCATACTTTGAAGAAGATTAAAAGAACAAGGAAGTGTGTGTGCCTAGTAAGTGAATTAGGCCAAGCCTTGTGTTTGCTAATTGATCAAAGGATGTGTGTGTGAGCAAACAAGAACAAGAAGGCCGAACCTAGGTGTGTGCACTAAGAAGTGTGTATACACTTAGAAGAAGAAAAGGGAGGACATCCACACAAAGAAGAACACACATTTATGTGTGTAGACAAATTGCATAAAGTGTGTGAAGTTTGAGAAGTAGGTGTGTGCTGAAAAGAATTACACCCTTTGTGGGTTTATTGCACCAAGAGAAGAAGAGGGGGAGTGCATGCATGCATGCATGCACGTGCACACGTGAACAGTGCTAAATCAGTGGTGTGCATTCTGAGTTGTCCAAGACTTGAAGTTCTTGAAGAATTGAGAAGGCCATGCTATTAGTGCATGAGGATGAAGAGCTGCCATGCACTCAGTGCATGAAGATGTTTTGAAGTGAGACTGAGCCAGACTGAAGTGAAAGATATTGTTTGTCTGAGTTTGCAGTAGATTGAGAAGAGCTTGATCAAGACAAGTGATCAGAAGTTGCTGAGCAAGACCAGCAGTCTTTATCCCAGACTGCTGAGGATACTTGAAGAAGCTTAAAGAGAAGAAGAGCTACTCATGTGACTCGAGGAGCCAGGAGAAGACCCTGTGGGACTCAGGGAGAAGAAGTCTTCAGTGGGATTCTGGAGCAGGCCAGTGGGAATCTGGTAACACTGTGGGACGCAGTATAAAGACCCTCCTGTGGGACTCAGGAGAGATACGGTGGGAAGCTGTATCGACCATTGTAATACTAACAGATTATAATGGGAGAATCCATGCTTGGAGAGCATGGCAAGGATGTAGGCCTTTGGTGCCGAACCTTGTAAATCCTTGTGTCCTGTGCCTTTTCATTACTGCATTATCCGGGAAAGGTTGAGAGATACAAGAAGAGTGGATCGAGGCTTTAACCAGCCATAGAGGTTTAATTGATTAAGAATAAATTAGTAAAAAGTTTTAAAGGATCACTGATTCACCCCCTCCCCCTCTCAGTGATTCACACTGATCTGGGCACTTCAATTGGTATCAGAGCGAGGTTACCTCTAAAAGATCCATGGGAGTCTTTATGAAGTGCAGATTTGAGGAAATGAGCGACCAGCCTCAAATGGAGATATCTGCCAAGACTCATAAAAATAGAAAGAAGAAACAGGCCAAGAAGATGAAGAAAGCCTGTCCTAGCTGTGATGAAGTTGAAACAATGAATGATCTTCAGAGTGCACTCAAATATATTCTGAAGACAGTTCCCATGGAAGTGGCAAAGTGTATAGCTACAGGCATCCATGAACTTCAAGAAGAAAAATCACAGTTAGAAGAAGAAGCCAATGCTATGGAAGATCAGCTGGCTAAAAGGGTTGGCATAACCAACACTCTCAGAAAGCTGGTAAATGCCAAAGATGAAACAGTATCTCTTTGCAATGAAAGATATGAAGACACTGCTGAAGAATTGCAAAGAATCCTTTCTGAGAAAGAATTCTTTATGATAATAGTCAAAGAAGTGTTCCATGCACTGGAGAAGCTGCACAGAGTCTCAATGAATGTCAGAGATGCTCAACTCGAAGACAACGTAAAACGGGTGATGGAGCTTGACAACACATTACATGAAATAAAGAAGGTGCATGATGACCAGATGGAACAACTGAAACAGAATTTGGAAGCTAGGCTAAGATTCGTTGAGGATGAGAAGAACTCCCTCAACATGAAGTGCTTAGAACTGGAGGTGATATTGAAAAATCAGAAATCACCCAAAGCCAAAACCTCCCAGTCAGCTGATAGAAGAAATGTTGCCACTCAAGTGAGCTTTGAGAAGGATGATTCTAAAAGAAAGACATCCTCTAATAAAAGGGCAACATCTTCTAGAAAGAAGGTACCATCCATACCATCTTGTACTCATGTTTCTAAATGTGTTTCCACAAAAAGTTCAGGATGGAAGAATGAATCCAAACAAATATGGATGAAGACAGTAAAGAAGCAGAGCTCTCCGGAAACAACACAACAGGTCAAGAAAAGTACCCTACAATCAGAAGGACTGAAGAGGTCAAGATTCGTGGGACAATGCTGGTGTTGTAACAAGTATGGGCATTGTGCAAAGGATTGTTGGTACAATCCACTGAATGCCAAAGCACAGAGGAAGCCCATGCCTAGGGGGAGCAAGCCAGAAGAAAAGAAGCAGCATCCACAGGTCCAGAGACATATGTTTACTGCAAATAGATTTGGATTACTTGACAACATCTGGGATGATTGCAAAAGTGGTCAAAAAGATACATGTCAGTCTCCAACTTTATCCAGAGCTCAAAAGAAGAAAAGATCACAGAACCTGGCTCAGAAAGAATCCTTGGGAAGCAAACAAAAGAGAGGTGACAATGCTCCCAAGAAGATGTTGAAAAAGTGTTTTAGAAATGAAGAGAAGTCCTTGGAGTCTGAGTCCAAGAAGGGTGATGCATCCAGAAGGACCACCAAGAAATGCTTCTACTGTGGAAAGAAAGGGCATATCATGGATCTTTGTAAAGAAGCCATGAAATTCAATAGAGGCAGACTGGGCTCAAAAAGACAATCAATCCAGAAGAAGAAGGGATTGATTGAAAATAAGTTGCCTAAGAGAGGTAGCTTAGCAGCATCAAAGGAACCATGTGGAATATCCAGAACTGAGGCCACACTCCCAAGTGACTCACTAGTCATATGGCCAAATCAGTTGCAACTTGCCAATGATCTGCAGAGAGCTGAAGATGAAGTTCTGGAAATTGCTAAGGCAAAAAGGAAACAAAAGGTTTCACATGAAGATGTTTTGAGAACCACACCAGCACAATCCTCAGTGAAGATCAAATGTGCAAGTGTGAAGACTTGTGAAAATGGGACATCTCGGTTGAGAGAATCTTCTCAACCTTGTTGTTCACATTGATGAACCAAGGAGGTTCCATCTTATTCCCTTATACTATTGGTATTTACATGTGCTGACATTGCAGGGAATTGAAGATGATGATCATTCTCATCTGGAGGATGGTTTGAATTGAATGGAGTGCACCCCTTGAGGGGGAGCCAATATGAAGAAGATGACATTCTTAGATTAAAACCATCTTGAGAAAAGTGAAGGTATTCCAATCATACTTTCATCCCTTGTTTCTTAATTGAGTTTATCTTGTCAATTAAGGGGGAGTATGGATTGAAGACAAATGGATGAAAGGGGGAGCTTTATCTTTGCACTTGAACTTTCTAATGTGTTTGGTGAAGTATGTGCAGGATTTAGCAATTCATTGTTATATCTGAAAAAAAAAATTCAAACCCCTAAGCCTGATCTCACATGTGTAGAGAATTATGGACAGCTTTGAATTCCTTGGTCATATCACTCTTGTTTTCTACACCGGGTTTGCCCAAGTAGACTTAGAGTTGATTTACTAAAGGTTCATTGCTCAAGTGAACATGTGACATCATCCCTCTCTTAGTGTTTTTCAAGAAAGTACTTTTTAAAGGGAGGAAGTGATATTTTGAAGAGAACCACAACACACCTTTGCATTTGATTGCCAATAAGGGGGAGAAAAGATTGGGCACACATATTGAACCATTCTTATGTGCTAAAGGAGTGTATTGACAACAAATACAAAGGGGGAGATTGAAGTGCATTGTGTTGCATTTGTTGTCAATGAGGCATGAAGTTGTCTTGGATTGAATGGATGTCAAGGAGTCAAGATGTGAATGTCAAAGGATGTGATGGTGATGGTGATGAAGGAGAATGGCCATGGTACCAAGATGCATGTCACTTGGGAGATTCACTAAGTGGCATAGGAGATGTGGTTGAAACATTCTCTAGTAAAATCAGACGATTGTTGAGCTGTTCTTAAAGCTCCAAGAACTTGTATCAACTGGATACAAAGTCACAACATGATTAGAAGACCATGCATTGGTGACAATGCATGAGGAGATGAGAAGATGATCCATCCACAAGTACTAAGTGGATGAAGTGAGCTGAAGAAGTCCATGCACTAACACTTAGTGCATGTGAATTAGAAGAAGATCCAACTTGATCTCTGATTGGATCAATGAAGAATGTTGAAGAATTTATGTGATTCAGGAGCTCGGTTGATGAAGAAGAACCTTCAAGAATTCAATTCTTAAATGATGATTATATGTTGAAGAAGGATGATGAATTCTAATGAAGAAGAAGAAATAAAGAAGAGAAAGACTGGCTTAGAAGGCTTGGAGTGGCTTGGCATTTGGCTTATACTCATGGAGGACTTTGTTTTTGACAAAGTCATATTCTATACTTTGCCAAAAAAATATGGCCAGTCCGTGAGCACCTTGTGGGTTCAACCCCAAGGCTCATGTGGGCCTAAGGTGCCACGCCCAAGGGGGAACCCGTGGGGCGAGCTCAGGGCGGCAGGGGCGCACCCGCAGACACCACAGAGGCGCCTGGGGCACGCCCGGAGGAGCGCAGTGTGTATAGTGGGCGCCAGTGGCGCGCCCGCAGGAGGCATAGGGGGCGCTAGGAGCGCGCCCGCAGGGAGCATTGTGGGCGCAGAGCGCGCCCGCAGAGAGAACCCGGTGCGGGGCGGCACCGGGAGGGGAGAAGTTCAACTGGCGTGTTGAGGCAGTGCCAGGGTTATAAGCCGCGGATAAACCGGGCTGCGTTTCGATGTGGGACGCGCAAAAAATCCCGGGAGCAAATCTCTGCCGTCCGTCTCATCGCGCGCTTGATCTACGCCGCACATCTGATCCGCGGCGCCGCGATCTAATCCAGGCCGCCCGATGTATCTCAAACGCCTGATCCGACGGCCGAGAGCTCGTCTCCTTCCTCGAGCTCGAGCCGAAGCCACCTGCGACGCCGCTGAACCAGAGGCCATCCGACCACCCGTTCTCGAGCTCCCGGCCACCGCTGATCGAAGTGAAGCCACCCTCGCGCTCGTCTGGCCATAACGAACAGGATCATGCCCAAGAATACACGTGCATGCAACAAATGAGGGAATTCGATGTTGGCCGAGGCAAACGAAGTTGCCGAGGCACCGGGTTGATGTTTTTCATGAGATAAGCCTAAACGAAGGCCGTGCATGCGTTCTAAGTCGCATGCACGTGGAGGAAACCGAAGGAAAAGAAAAGGAAACCCGCGTTGAAACAGAGTATAAAAATCAAGATTTGAAGATTTTAAAGATCCGAAGATCTCGGGTGTTTGAAGTTATTATCACGCGGACGATGCGAGGCAGTCTCTGCCTATAAAAATGAGGTCGAGCCCTCTGTGCCGCTTGCTGATGCGCTGATCCTTTGTTGAAGATCCGGAGTCCCGTGAGAGCACCTTTGCCTCGCGAAGAAGAGCCTGCGCGCACCCCTGCACGGCAGTGAAGCCCGGAGCCATCAGAGGCTCCGTGAGATCCTTTTGCGCATACTTGCGCGAAAGAAGAGGTCCCCTGCGCGCCTCCCTTGCGCGACAGGAAGACCCGTGGCCGCAACATCTTGCGCGCCCACGGTTGAAGCCCGAGGTGCCTTGCACCCGAGGCCTTGCGCGGCCCTTGTGCCCGAGACATAGGTTACTCAGGCACCCTGCGCGCTGCCTTGCACCAAGCATCCTTGCGCGGCTTCCCCTTGCACCAAGACACCGTGTGTGCCTCCTTGTAGAAAGGGTTCAAGTGAGAACACCCTACGGCTTGTGTGTGTGTGCACAAAAGAAACAACAAGGCCGAGACACATTTGTGTGTGTGCAAAGAGAGGAAGGCCAAGGCTTTGAGCCTTGTGTGCAAAAAGAATAAGAAGAGGCCATAGCCCTTGTTGGGTGTGCACACTTGAAGATTAAAAGAGAAAGAACAAATTGTGTGTGCAAAGGAAGTGAAAGGCCGTAGCCTTGTGCAACCAAAGAAGACCCAAGGCCTAAGTGTATTTGTGTGTGCTAAGTGAAGAGGAAAAGCACACTTGTTCGGGTGTGTGCAAGTAGAGGCCGAGACCACACCTTGTGTGAGTGCCAAATTGAAGAACACACTTTGTGTGTGGATTTGAAGAAGAGGCCGTAGCCCTTGTGTGTAAAAAATGAAGAACCAAGTGTGTGCATAAGTGAAGTGCATACTTTGAAGAAGATTAAAAGAACAAGGAAGTGTGTGTGCCTAGTAAGTGAAGTAGGCCAAGCCTTGTGTTTGCTAATTGATCAAAGGAAGTGTGTGTGAGAAAACAAGAACAAGAAGGCCGAACCTAGGTGTGTGCACTAAGAAGTGTGTATACACTTAGAAGAAGAAAAGGGAGGACATCCACACAAAGAAGAACACACATTTATGTGTGTAGACAAATTGCATAAAGTGTGTGAAGTTTGAGAAGTAGGTGTGTGCTGAAAATAATTACACCCTTTGTGGGTTTATTTCACCAAGAGAAGAAGAGGGGGAGTGCATGCATGCATGCATGCACGTGCACACGTGAACAGTGCTAAATCAGTGGTGTGCATTCTGAGTTGTCCAAGACTTGAAGTTCTTGAAGAATTGATAAGGCCATGCTATTAGTGCATGAGGATGAAGAGCTGCCATGCACTCAGTGCATGAAGATGTTTTGAAGTGAGACTGAGCCAGACTGAAGTGAAAGATATTGTTTGTCTGAGTTTGCAGTATATTGAGAAGAGCCTGATCAAGACAAGTGATCAGAAGTTGCTGAGCAAGACCAGCAGTCTTTATCCCAGACTGCTGAGGATAGTTGAAGAAGCTTAAAGAGAAGAAGAGCTACTCGTGTGACTCGAGGAGCCAGGAGAAGACCCTGTGGGACTCAGGGAGAAGAAGTCTTCAGTGGGATTCTGGAGCAGGCCAGTGGGACACTGGTAACACTGTGGGACGCAGTATAAAGACCCTCCTGTGGGACTCAGGAGAGATACGGTGGGAAGCTGTATCGACCATTGTAATACTAACAGATTATAATGGGAGAATCCATGCTTGGAGAGCATGGCAAGGATGTAGGCCTTTGGTGTCGAACCTTGTAAATCCTTGTGTCCTGTGCCTTTTCATTACTGCATTATCCGGGAAAGGTTGAGAGATACAAGAAGAGTGGATCGAGGCTTTAACCAGCCATAGAGGTTTAATTGATTAAGAAACAATTAGTAAAAAGTTTTAAAGGATCACTGATTCACCCCCTCCCCCTCTCAGTGATTCACACTGATCTGGGCACTTCAATTTCTGGTATGAATTTTTCAGATTCATTTTATCAAATATTTTTAATGGTTTATGTATACATATTCGTGTAAATCATTCTCAAACCAATATAAATGATACCCGGGATCTTTTTCCATACTGTGGGGATAGATAATGACCATTTTACCTTGTCACGGTATTGTTTTGGTGTCGGTATTGGTGGTGAAAATATTCGGTTCCTGGCATTATCTTAATGTAATTCGTTTCACAATACAGAAGTAGCAACAACACTTCACTGAATATAAGCTCATTTATAACTCTTTATTGTAACCAAATTATGAAATGAATCCCATTGAAAGAAAGATATTTCATATAAATGAAACTTTGGCAATAAATTTAATTAAATGGAATAACCATATGGTCGACTTCCACACATATCACTAAATGGAATATCCATACGACCAACTTCCATACATATCCTTAATTGAAATATCCATTTGACCGACTTCAATATCCAATGTATTAATGGTTATAATGTAACCACCCATTATTGGGTTATCATGGAACCGCCTCTAATTTGGGTTATCAGGTAACCTCTCATCACTGGATTATCACATAACCACATGCCAAATGTCCAAGTACCATTATAAAATCATAACACATAAAATATTGTAAATAACAACATTTCACTAATAAAATTTCATCATCAATCACAATAAATCATTTTAGGACATTGAAATATTCAATACATTTCAAAAACCAGTTTCAATACCCAAACACTCAAAATGATATTAAGGGATTTTTTTTCATTTTGAAAAAATTAATTCATATAAAAGGAATCCAAAAATAAAATAATGCTAGCGGCGGTGGAATGGTCGTTGTCACCATGTATGTTAAAAAGAAACATACCATTCTTTTTTTTAGTAAAACACTTCACAAGAAAAAATATTACCATTGAATGAAAAAAATAGCATGTTTTTTGTACATAATATGAAATATTGTTTTGTATAAATGAAAGTATGCCTCAATGAAAGGAGATTGAGATGAAGTCCCTTACCTCATGTCCGACATTAATCTTTCAATATTTAATTTGATGAATATGAAACATAAGTGAATTTATAGTTTCTTCAAAACCATATTTAATGTTTCTTTTTCCTTTTATAACACTTAGTACCACGTTATAAAAAATACATAATTATTTAAGTTAATACCATCATTTTTTCGATATTGGGTACCTGAGTCGAAAATTACCTTATTATAATTAAAAATTCTCCATGTGGTCAAAAGTCCATTTTCTCGAGAATATAATATATATAATTCATATATATCAAGCGTATTTTTATTTATAATATCCCATAACATTTGGAAATAATAAATTAAATACATCATTCATGGAGATGGTAAGCCATACGTAGCTTAAATGTTACGTTCATTTCTATTTCATAATTAAAGTAATGAAAACCTAAATGAAACATGGGTATATTATAATTACAATTTTATATAATATAATATAATATATATTTCATATAAGTTCATTGATTCCATACTTTATACATTCTTTTAATGGAATGAATTAGTCATATCACTTTGAGGGGGCGGTAGTCTGCACTCCCTCAAATGAAATTATCGTGTTTGCACACCACGAAATGCAAAATGGTATATTGTAAAAAATTATAGAATCATAAATAAAATATAAACATAATATATATAATATATTAATATTTTTCCTACATAATTACTACCATGATTGGAAATAATAGATAATTTAATAATCATCATTTAGTGAGGCAGCAGTCCAGCGTCCATATAAACAGTATTTTCTAAAGCCATTTGATGGCGGTTTGTGATATTGTAGTTTGAATCCCTCCCAAAAAATAATCCTAGTATTTTTATTATACTGGTGTTGTTATGTAATAAAATAATAAAAATATAATATGGAGTGAATAAGTAAAATATAGGAAATGACATTTTGAGAAGACGTTTCCTCATAAATTAGGTAACTCTCTTCGATTTGATCCAAAATAAGGTCTTTATTATCCTTATATATGAGGTATTGGTCTAATGTGTAAGATAGGGATGTTGGGAGATCATTGAATAAGTTTTTGGACGAGCCAAGTGTCTTGAGAGGTGTGAGTAAGAGGATATATGTGGTGGCCTCTTAAAATAGGTGGGAGGGATACTTTTGGAATGTCATTAAAGATTATTTTATTAAAAATTGAATTTATATTTTCAAAGGGACCAAAACAAATTTAAATAGAATATAAGAAGGGGATTGTTCAGAATACTCTCAAACAATTTGTTTTATACATGTTATGGTTTCCAATTTTACCTTATAGTTTCTCCTTAACCCTTAGTTAAATAATTTACCTCTTACAATGTCTTATTTTATATTAATAATATTTGGTTAATATAGTTAACATATAATTACAATAAAACATAATGTGGTTAATTAATGTCATTTACAACAGTATATTTTCATTTTGGCACAATAATGTATTTTTGGGACTATTATATGATTTAGTAAAATATTATTTGTTTTAAAAACATATTTCCTTCAATTTTAATACAATTCATATCATGTATTTTTTGAAATTCATAAAAACATAATTCAATCTATAACACATCATAAATGAAATAATAAAACGTCATAACCATACCTAAAATTCATGGATGTCCTAAATAGGTTAAAATTTATTTTATTTTAATATTTATATTCTCATTTATTTAAATCGTTCATTAATAAGGTAATCATTATATCATAATGTTATCATAAATATATTCATTTTTTATGTCTAAAAATTCTAAATAACATAAAATGATTTTGGAAATATTTTTATATTTATAATTAGTATTTATAGTTTAAAATATAACTTATTTAACACCATATTAATTGTTTTAGTAAAATGTAATGCCCCGACCCCAGTTAACAAGAGTATGTGCATTATTACATAACATTGGCATGATCATAAGGAAAACATGTTTCTCAAGACCGATCAGTTTAGTATTATTGGAAAAAATATTCATACATAAGTTTATCTTTACAACATGAAACGAAACAAAACACAAATATATTTCATTAGAAACATCCAAGCCTCCGGGATTATTCTTGGTAGTCACTAATAACTAACATCATCATATCCTGGGAAAATGAAACATATAAAAGGGGTGAGCTCAAACGCTCTGTAAGGGTAAGTAATACATCATAAAATGACAAAAATATGAAGCATGGTAAATAATTGAAACCACATTACTTTACCAAAAATAAACATTAATACTTTTATGGAAATAATACGAGCTGAGTAAATAATTAAATAATAATACATAAGAATTGGTATTCTAATAGTTTAATGTCTACATGAACCATCAATATTATATCCATAATGAGGGACTGTATAATTCCAGACATTCTAAAACATTTTGTCAAGGCCTCAGCCAAGACATCTAAAATTGATTAAGGCCTCAACCAAAACCATAAATCAAATTGGGAAAGGGCCTCTGCCAATTCCACTTCTAGTTGTCTCATTAGACCTACCGATGCATTGAGGAGCTATAGCGGGCTCCACCGTCACTTACTTATACCAACACATTCATCATATAAAAAGGTTTAAATATATCATTTAAATTTATATTAAAACTAGCATAAAAAATATCAACACGTTAACCATAAATCATGAATGGTAGAAAAATAACACATTCATAGTCAAACATATCACAAATCCTTCTATACAATATGGATGTTTTGTATCATAAAAAACAACTTCAAATAAACCTAAAATGCATCAAAGATGAAATCAAAACCCTTTTTTGAGAAATATCTCTTTATACTTTTAAATCATTTATAAGTCAAATAATTATAAAATAAAACATTTACATTGAAAATATTCTTATAATCTTGTAAGTTAAGGTTTGATGAGTATATAATGGTAGAAAATAGTCGCACCCTCCGTAAAAAAAATTCTTACCTTAATTTTGTCCAAATGGTTAAAAAGGACCTTGTTTGGAAAACGACGGAAATACTCCTTTATAAACATCTTATAAAAAGATATCAACGGTATAAATGTCTTCAGAACATATTCTATAAAATATTAAGAATGTTTTGAAATACATTTTTAGAAAACATGGACTTGATGAAAAAGATGTCCCAGAAGATAATTACTTATAAACAACCTCAGATAATGAAGATATTGTGAAATAAACCCTTTCCTTGTACATTTACTTGGTTGATGGTAGGATAACCTCATTTATAATAGTGAAATAATTGTTACTAAATTATAAAAGATTCATATACATTAATTTGATATCATATATGATCTTTTAACATTGATTTGTTAATAATATCTTAGTGTTATCATCGTTTTGGGTGTTAACAAATTCGTTTTTATTTATATTATTTGTTATGTGAGCAATATTTTTTATGTATGGAAGGTATATTATTCATGTCCATAATAATATCAAGTCCTTAAACATTAATTTTAATCATAATATGAGAATTAGACTGGAATGGATACGATGGGCAATGAATCTCATCGCGTTTTTGGAGACGGTAGTCCGTACGTACGCACGAGTGACAATATCTTTATTTTGATATTAAAATAATATATAATTGGATGGTATATCATATATACAGAATAATTATCATGTTATACTTATTATTTACATGAATTACATATCATTATTATACCCTTCCAAATAATAATGTTTTGAATAACCATTACTCCACTATGTGGAGACGGTAAGTCGTACGTACGCACATATGGTGACATGTCATTCCAATGATGGATAGAATACTGAATATGGATGTACCATATTTATTATAATATCACAGTATATACAATATACTAGAGTTATTATTTTATAATGGTAATAGCAAAGAAGAAGAAGTTGAAGAAGAAAGGAACTTGGAAGAGGGTGGTGAAAACATTCCCTCTTAATCGGGTTCTTCTGTTTGATTTGATCAAAAGGGCTCCATATGTGGTCTTAATGAGAAAAATAAGGACGCTAGGTAGATGAGAGGGTATTTTAAAAAATATTTGGGCAGGGTTTTCCAGAGACAAAATGCTTTGAATGTGTAAATTAGAGAGAAGGGGGGTTTCCTTTTATAAGATGGGTGAGGGGCACCTTTGGAAAAGCTAGAATTATTATATTGTAATAAATTCATATTCGGTTTCTAATGTCTCAAAAGTGGATTATTTAATGTTTAAGGAGGACATGGGTCTAAATCTATTCAGACAATAGATTTTAGACTGGTTTTGGTCACTATATTAACCTTATCATTTTGATTTAACTCTTAGCTAAATAGTTTGACATTTACCATGTTCCTTTTTATTTTTATATTATATATTTAATAAACATACTATATACATCCAAGAGAGACCCAAGTGGTCCATTAATGGTACACCTATCATGAAATAATTCCTTTTACTGATCCTTAGATTTATAGAAATAGAATATCAATTAATAATATAATATTTGTTTTAAAAACTCTATTATGTCCATTTTGACACTAATGGGTATTTTGTTTCTTATAATTTCATAGCTTCATTATTACTTAGAATAGAATTCATATAACAAATCCTAATATGTAATATTAATATAAAAAATAAGTGTAATTCATAAAATGTCTCAAATTATATTAATTTTGATATTTATAATAACTATTATTTTCATATTTTACAAATAATGAAATTACTGCATCATCATTGTGTCATAAATAATATAAATTTTTTAATGTCTAAAATTTATAAATAAAATACAATTATGTAGGAAATCGTGTTATCTTTCTAATGAATATTTATAATCTAATTTATCTTATGTATAACCCTATATTAAAAATGTTTTATTTATTAAACATTGATTTTAACTCTTTTAACCCTTTTTTGAAAACAATAATACTAAATGCCCTAATCTTATAGAAGTATACATAAATGATAATATTTTTTTCCTAAGGTTGTTTTTTTCGTGATACACTTGTCCAATAGAATTATTAATTGTTTTAGGGTAATATTAATATCATTTTTACCCTTAATTAACCAATATACTTTTAACCGTGGTAAATAAATGTTAACAGTTACTATTCACTCAAAATTATTTTTATCTTATTGAATCACATTTTACTCTATGATATTAACCGCGTCTCAGGGATTTTCTAAATTCCACTAATAGAGGCGATAAAATTAAGTTTTATGTAAATTTTTAAATTCTCCTAGGAGGTGGGTAAAAGACGGTGAAAAGTTAAATAAAATTTTTATATATCTAAAATTATTCTAAAATAACTCCCAATGAATTACATTGAACTTATATATGTAAAATGTATCTATTTTTACCATAATAAAATTTAAATAAAAATAATAATTATTTAAATAAAAAATCATTTTTAAACTATAACTTAGTGTTTTTTCAATATTCATCAAAAATTGAATTCTTTCAGAAAAATACCAAAAAATTCACCTAAAGAAAATGTCGATATTCCAATCCAAAAATGATGTCCATTTTGAAATATAAAATATATAAAATTTCAAAAAGTGGGTATTAATATTCATAACGGAAAGATTGATTGGTTTTGGTGTGTGTTAGAACTCAAATTTGTGTACAACAGACTGTTCTGTATTATTCAAATAGAAGAATACCATTGAAGCTTCATGTGTAACATTCTCCCATTCTTCATATAATTTAATCCTTGAAATTTTGAAAATATTATTGCATAAAAAGACTCTTATGGTTCTTCATCATATGTTCCTCGGGTTCCCACTTTGCCTCTTCCATCTTATGCTTTATCCATAGAACTTTTACCAGACAAGTCGTCCGGTTTCTCGGCACTTGTTCTCATGTATCAAGACTCCTGACGGGCTCTTCGCAATAAGATAGATCGGGTTCCTGTTTTTTTCCTCGTAAATGAGTACATGTGTTGGGAAAGGAATTTATTTTCTCAACAGTGATACGTGGAACACATTGTGAACTTTGGAAAGACTTTTCGGTATTTCCAAATGGTAAGCTATAGCCCCAATTCGTTCTAGAATTTCGAAAGGTCCGATGTACCTGGGACTCAATTTACCCTTCTTACCGAAATGAATAACTCCCTTCCACGGAGATACCTTCAAGAAAACATAATCTCCTACCTTAAATTATAAATCCTTCTTTTGGTTATTGGCATATCTCTTCTGCCTACTTTGAGCTTCTTTGATGTGGTTTTGGATTACATTCCCCATTTACATTGTTTCCTCTACCAGTTTTGGGCCTACGAGTTTTCTCACACCATCGTCATCAAAACATGTTAGTGTGTGACATCTCTTTCTGTATAATGCTTCAAATGGTGCCATATGAATACTTGAATGGATGATATTGTTATATGAAAATTTCACTAGAGGTAAATATTGATCTCTCATACCCTGAAAGTTAAGTGAGCATGATCTCAAAATGTCTTCTAAGGCTTGAATAGTTCATTCTGATTGCCTATCTGTTTGAGGGTGGTAGGCAGTGCTCAAACAAAGTTCAGTACCCAAGGAATTCTGATGACTCTTCCAGAATCATGAAGTAAAACGGGGATCATGGTCAGAAACAATCTATATTGGTACTCCATGAATTCTCAAAACTTTAATAATATATAGTCTTGATAGACGTTCAATTTGTAGATCTTCTCTTATAGGATGAAAATGTGGTGACTTGGTAAGACTATCAAGAATGAATCATATTTCCTCATTCGTTCTAGGAGTCTTTGGTAGTCCCATGATAAAGTCCATCGTTATATTATCCCATTTCCACTCCAGTATGGGAAGAGGTTTCATGACTCTTCCAGGCTGTTGCCTTCCAGCTATCACTAGTTGACAAACCATACATCTTGACACAAAATTAGCAATCTCCCTCTTCATGTTTTCCCACCAAAAATGATCCTTCAAATCTCTATACATTTTTTGTGCTCCTAGGGTGTATAGAGAAATTGGAAATATGAGAATCATCTAAGAATTCCCTTTTGAGATTAGATATATCGAGAACATAAAGTATCTTCCCTAATTTAAAAATTCCTTCTTCATACAGAAAGTCTCTCAATCTCCCATCATTCACAGCTTTAATCTTCTTTTGAAACTCTTTATCACTAGTCTGAGAACTCTTTATCTTTTCTAGTAAAGATGGTTTGAAAAACATTTGAAAAAGTATCGATGTTTCACCTTCCATGGTAATTCCCATTTCTATATTCACTAGATCCATGATATTTGGATCTTTATCAATTATCTTCATGTTAAAAACTCCATGATATTTTCTTCTCAAAGCATCTTCCACATTTTTTCCATCCCCGGTTGGTAGTGTATCGTACAATTATAATCCTTGAGTAGTTCAATCCATCTCCTTTGCCTCATGTTGAGTTCATTCTGTGAGAGAAAATACTTCAAAATCTTGTGATCAGTATAAATCTCACATTTTTCATCATAGAGATAATGTATCCATATCTTGAAAGCAAATATTACAACAATTAATTCAAGATCATGATTATGATAGTTTTTCTCATGAATTTTCACATGTAGTGATGAGAAGGAAATAACTCTATCATTCTTCATAAGATCACAACCAAGTCCTTTCTTCGATGCATCACTATAAATAACGAACCCATCATTCCATGATGGTAGAGAAAATATAAGATAATTGATAAATCGTCTCTTCAGTTCTTCAAAACATTCATCACACTCTATTGTCCAAACAAATTTATCCCCTTTACGTGTGAGCTTCATTAATGGGTTATCCAATAAGGCATAGTTCTGGATGAAACATCGATAATAACCTTCTAAACCAATAAAACTATGTACCTCAGTTATACTCATCAGTGCAGGGAATTCGTGTATTTCTCTTGTCTTAGAAGGATCAACATAGATTCCATCCTTAAAAACTATATAACCATGAAAAGAAATCTCCTAAAGACAGAATTCACACTTACTAAACATTCCATGTAATTCATGTCTTCTAAGAGTCTTTGGGATAATGCACACGTGATTTTCATGATCCTCGTAGATTTTGGAGTATTCCAAGATATCATCAATAAACAACACCAAAAAATCATTGAGATATTCATTGAAAACTCTATTCATTAAATCCATGAATAAAGAGGGTGCTTTAGTCAATCCAAAAGGAATTCCTGTAAACTCATAATGCCCTTACTTGGATCGAAATGTTGTCTTCAAAATGTCTTCCTTCTTCAATCACAACTAATGGTATCCAGATCAAAGGACAATCTCTGAAAAGTATTGAGCTCCATGCAGTTGATCAAATAAATCATCAATGCGATGTAAGGGATATTGTTCTTTGTTGTTATGGGATTTAATTCCCTATAGTCGATACATAACCTCACAGATCCATATTTCTTCTTAACAAAAAAGACATGGGCTCCCCATGGAGAAACATTGGGGAGAAGAAATACTTTATTACTCAATTCCTCTAGTTGTTTCTTTAGTTTAACTAATTCCACAGTGGCCATTCTATAAGGGGTCATCGATTTTGGCCTTGAACCCGGAATTAAATCAATGGAAAACTCAATTTATCATTCTAGAGGATGTCCAGATAAATCTTATGGAAACATATCAACATATTCACTCCCAATAGATACATCTTCTATTTGAACAATACTTTCCTCACCCACAGTTATTTCATTCTCTTCCTCCCCAATTATTGAATTTAGTTGATCTACTGGGGGTGGATCTCAGTAAGAATTATTGGGTGACGATTCCGCTCTAAAGATAAGGTGTTCCTTATCATCATCATCAAAAATAGTAACCTAATTTTTCTTATAATAAATTTATTCATCATGGTCTGAAATCCAATAAATACCGAGGATTATATCAAATTCAATCATAGGTATGATGATGATATTCATTGATAAAGAACATTTATGTGCTCCAATGGGGACTGATTCACAAAACTTTGTTGAAATGATACTTCCATTATGAGTTTTTACTGATAACTCTGTTGTTAAATCGTATTGAAAATATCTAATGCACTTCTCAAACTAGGAAGATATTAAACAATGTGATAATCCAGAATAAAATAAAGAACTTCTTAATCATGAGGAAACCATTAAATTACCAGCCCCCACATCTTTCAGGGCTTCAACCTCTGCAGTACTGATTGCATAATCTTATCCTTGGTCCCTTGGCCTTTTCTGAGGTATGTTTCTCTAATGCTTAGGAAATTCATTTGATTAATGTCCCATCTCCCTGTAATTGTAGCATGGAACATTGGTAGTGTCTTTCTTTCCTTTACAATCACCAACTAGATGGACTTTCTGTCCACACATTTAACATACTCCTTTTCCTTTTAGATTGGCACTAGGGTGCTTCCTTCCACAATAATCACAAGGTTGAAATTAAATTCTTTCCTTCTTCCATGTTTCATTATATCCTTTCCCAGAGTTTTCAGCAGATCTCTTATTATCTTGCATTTATTTAAATTCATAAGACTTAGAGAATTATTTTTCTATCTTGATAGCACACGAGATAATATTTTTGTATGACAAGAAGGATTGTGAGATGAATGATTGACGAATAAACGATTTTAACTCATCAATGAAATGATCAATCTTACTTCTTGGGTTACGTATATAATCTAAAGAATACCTTGCTAACCTTGTAAAGTTATCCTCATACTTTGCGACATTCAATCCTCCTTTTGTCTCAGACATAGAAATTTCCTTTCCATATCTTCTCGATGGTCACGTGGAAAGTATTTTTCTAAAAACAGACCATTGAACTCCCTTCATTCCATATTTGATACTTCCTCATCTTCCTTTGTGTTTTGAATGAACGACCACCATTGATCAGCATCTCTAGTGAGGCGGTAAACTTCCATTATAACTTTTTCTCTTCCACTACTCCCCAAGGCATGGAATATTTTCTCTAAAAAATTTATACATTGCTCAGATACAAAGGGATTGGTAATCCCATTGAATGTTTTTGTTTATTGCCTCATGAAGTGATATAACATTGATCCTCCATGATGTGGATCAGGATGCTCCATACGGGTAAGGTTATTATTTATAACCTGAGTGAGTTGTCCTAGTATGGTGATTAGGTGACCAGCACCAGTATCATCACCATCTCCACTATAATTATCTTGGGAATGAGGGAAATCCCAACATGGAGTGCGTGTATTGATACAGTTTCCATTTCTTCCACTAGGGTCCATTTCTAAACAATGGCATATACTAGATTTGTTTATGAATCGCAATACATAAATCCAAACTTGTAAAATACTAAACATAAACTTGAACAATTTATTGATATAATCCATAATCATAAAAATGTTTTCTTTGATGATGTATATACTCATAAACCCTTAATAATGTTTTGAAAAGAAAATGAGATTTATCCTTAGAATATCCCCCAGGAGTGTTGTAACCCATAGTTCATCAAGGCCCGTTGTCGTGCAACAGTTCCCTTTCGAGTCTAGCTCAAAGTGGTGTTTTCGGGTTTTATCCCTAGGTACATATGTTCTAGAGTCGCCACTAACTACTTGTATCTAGAAAGGTATGTCTTTCCTGAAAAAATGACAAAATTTCTACAATACCAAAATTCTAGGAAGTTCTTCTATACTAATCCTCGAAGTCAATCTTAGGAATATGTGCTCTAATCAGAGTTTATTTAAATCTAGTTTCCAAGGTTTGTACTAAACTTCCTCTGATACCAACTCAAACTCCCTAACCCCAGTTACCAAGAGTCAGTGCATTATTACGTAACATTGGCATGATCATAAGTAAATCATGTCTTGACAGACCGATCAGTTTAGTATTATTGGTAACAAGATTCATACATAAGTGTTATTTTAGAAATTGAAAAGAAATACAACACAAATATATTTCATTAGAAACATCCAAGCCTCCTCGATTATTCCTTCTATTCACTCATAACTAACTTCTTCATCTCCTGGGAAAATGAAACATAAGAAATCAGCGAGCTCAAACGCTCAGTAAAGGTATGTAATACAGCGACAAATGACATAAATATTGAGCCCGACAAATAATTTAAACCACATGCCTTTTCCAATAATAACCATGAATACATTAATTAAAAGAATATGACCTGAGTAAATTATGCCATAATAAAACATAATCATGGGCATTCTACTAGTCAAATGGCCACAGGAACCATCAATATTATCTCCATAATGAGAGAATGTATAATTCTGGACATTATGAAACATTTTGTCAAGGCCTCGGCTAAAACCATAAATCAAATTGGGAAAGGGCCTCAGTTAATTCCTTTTCTAATTGTCTCATGAGACATACCGATGCATCGGGGAGCTATAGCGGTCTCCTCCCGTCACATACATAGTCCAATAAATTGCTCATATGAGAAGGTTTAAACATATCATAAAAATTCATATTAAATCTGGAATATGAAATGACAATAATTTAACCGGAAATAATAAATGCTATAAAAATAGCACATCCATAGTCAAACATATCACAAATCCTTCAATATAATATGGATGTTTTGTATCATAAAACATCAACTTCAAATAAACATAAAATCTATCATAGATGAAATCAAAACACATTTTAGAGAAATATATCATTCTATTTTGAAATAATTTATGATTAAAATAAAATTAAAATAAAACATTTACTTTGAAAATATTCTTATAAGCTTGTAAGGGATGCTTTCACGAGTTTATAACGATAGAAAATAGCCACACCCTCAGTAAAAAATATTCTTACCTTAATTTTTTCGAAAAGGTTAAAAAGGACCTTGTTTGGAAAATGACAGAAAGATTCTTTTATAAACATCTTATAAAAAGTCCACAAGGGTATAAATGACTTTAACCCATAGTTTATAAAATAGTAAGAATGTTTTGATATACATTTTTAAGAAACATGGATGTGGATGATAAAGAGGTCCCAGCTGATATTTATATATAAACAACCTCGGATAATGAGAAGATTGTGAAATAAACCCTTACCTTGTACTTTTCCTTGGTTAAGGGTAGGTTCACCTCCTATATAATGGTGAAATAATTGTTACTAAATTAAACAAGAATCATATACATTAATGTGATGTCAAACATGATCTTTTAACATTTATTTGTTACTAATATCATAGTCTTATTATCGTTTCGGGTGTTAACGGATTCGTTTTTCTTTATATTATTTGTTATGTGAGCCATAATTTTTATGGATGGGATGTATATTATTCATATACACAATGATATAATGTCCTTATACATTATTTTTAATCATCAAATGAGAATTATACTTGAATGGATACGATAGGGAATGAATCTCATCACGTTCGTGGATACGGTAGTCCGTACGTACGCACGAGCGAAAATATCATTATTTTGATATTAAAATAATATATAATTGGATGTTATATCATATATACAGAATCATTATCATCTTATATTTATTATTTTCATGAATTACACATCATTATTATACCCATCCAAATAATAATGTTTTGAATAACAATTACACCATGACATGGAGACGGTAAGCGGTACGTACGCACGTATGGTGACATGTCATTCAAAGGATGGATAGAATACTGAATATGGTGGTACAATATTTATAATAACATCACATTATATAGAAGCTACCTGTTTTATTATTTTTGAATGTGAATAACAAAGAAATAATAAGGTGAAGATGAAATGAACTTGAAAGAGGGTTGTGAAAACATTACTTCTTAATCAGGTTATTCCTTTTGATTTTATCAAAAGGGATCCACATGATGGATTTATGATCAATATAAGGCCTCTATATTGATGTGGGGGAAGTTGAGAGAATATTTGGGTAGGGTTTGGCCGAGACAAAAGTCTTTGAAAGTGTAAATTAGAGAGAAGGGGGAGGTCCCTTTTATAAGAGGGGTGAGGGGCACCTTTGGAAAAGCTAGAAATATTATTTTATAATTAATTCATATTCGGTTTCTAATGGCTCCATAGTGGATTAGGTAATGTTTAAGGTGGGTGTGGGTCTAAATCCTTTCATCAAATATATTTTATATAGATTTTTTTCAAATATATTAACCTTATCATTTATATTTAATTCATAGTTAAATAGTTTGACATTTACCATGTCTCCTTACGTTTTTAAGATATATAGTTAATAAACATACTATATACATCCAAAAGACCCCCAAATGGTCAATTAATGATACACATATCATGATATAAGTCCTTTGTCCGAACCTTAGATTTTTAGGGATAAAATATTAATTAATAATATAATATTTGTTTTAAAAACCCTTTTATGTCAATTTTAACACTATTGCGTATTTTTTTGATAATTTATTAAAAACATTATTAGTAATAATAAAATGTATATAACAATTTCTAATATTTCATATTAACCTAGAAAATTAGTGGAATTCATAAAAAGTCTCAAATTACATTTATTTTCATATTTATAATATCAATTATTATAATATTTTACAAATAAGGTAATTGTTGCTTCATTATTGTCTTATTAATAAATTAAATTATTTAATTTCTAACAATTATAAATTAAATTCCATTATATAGGAAATATTTTTATCTTTATAATTAATATTTATAATAGATTTTCTTTTATGTATAGCCCTATATTAAAAATGTTTTAGTTATTAAACCTTGATTTTAACTCTTTTAACTCTTCTTTGAATTAAATAATAATAAATGTCTTAATCTAATCCATGTGGACATAAATGATAATATTTTTTTCTGATGTTTGTGTTTGGTCGAAATAAACTTTTCTAATAGATTTCGGACATGTGTTAAGGTAATATTATTATCATTTTTACCCTTAATTAATCTATTTACTTTTAATAGTGGTAAATAAAAGTAAAAAGTTATTATTCACCAAAAATTATTTTTATCTTATTGAACCACATTTTACTACTTGATATTACGTGTCTCTCATATTTTCGAAATTCCAATCACAGAAGTGGTAAAATTAAGTTTTATGTGAATTTTAAATTCTCCTCGGAGGTTGGTAAAAGACGGTGAAAAGTTCAATAAAATTTTTATATATCTTAATTTGTTCTAAACTAACTCCCAATGAATTACATTGAACATATATAGGTATTTTGTATCTATTTTGACCTTAATTAAATATAAATAAAATAAATAATTATTTAAATAAAAATTTGGTTTTAAAATATAACTTAGTTTTTTTCACTATTCATCAAAAAATGAATGTTTTCAGAAAAATACCAAAAAGTGACCCTAATAAATATCGATATTCTGAATCCAAAAATGAAGTCCATTTTGATTGATAAAATTTATAAAATTTCAATAAGTGGGTATTACTATTCATAACGGCTAGTTTGATTTTTTGATGTGTATGTTAGAACTCGATGTTGCGTACAACACATGGTAATGTATTATTCAAAGCGAAGAGTACCATGGAAGATTGGGGTGTTACATAAAATATACATGTTTATGTTATATTTTCAATAACATTAAATTCAAAGTAATTAAATGAAATTTTCGCACACAAGTGGCTCTATGGGGTCCTAAAATCGACCCAAGGATGCCAATGGCCAGACATATCTCTTCCAATAGGCATTATACATGTTTTAGGGTAGTTTAATATTATTATAATATTATTTTTTCACCCTTATTTACCAGATATACCTTTTAATCGTGGTAAACAAAATCATTACTACAGTTACTATTCTAAATGTATAAAAATAAAAGTTACCAATTTATATAATTTGGACCTCCTGATTCTAGATATGGAATCTATTTTCCAAAATTCCAAACAAATAAGTGTTAAAATTAAATAAAAATTAATTTGTATTGTTAAAACCCAAATGATGGTTTTAAATAAGTAAATACTACCATAACATTGATGTGTATTTTTGTCCTATTTAAATGTGCAATTACAAATAATGACGAAAATTGGATTAAATGGTAAGAATATAATCCCATTTATCTTTAAATCAAATTATAAATAATATATTACTATATAAATAATTTATATTAAAAGACTTTTTTCACATAAAATGAAGTAATTTTCACAATTAATTAAAAAAATATCTTTATCAGAAAAATACAAAAAATTCATCAAATGTAAGTTTTGATGTACCAATTCTAAATAAGATATTTATTTAATCAAATAGTACATATAAAAGTCACAAAAAATAGATTTAAAAAACGATATCCATCAAAAGGAGGTAAAGTACATTTTAATGAATATTAGAGTTTTTCATGATTAATGTCATATTATTTTTTATTTTAAACATCTAAAATTTAATGGATTAATGTATAGACATTTTGAAAACATATATAATCATATTTTGGATTAATATGTTAATTTTCTCCACTATAATTTCTATGCAATAACTGTCATTTAAAATAATAATATTATATTTGTATTTTTTGGAACAACACAATGTTGTGGGCAACGTATGATTTCGAAGATATCTATTGTTACATGTTGTGTATGCTATCAGAAATAAAATCCACTTTAATGTAAAATTAAAATTTAATTGAAAAATATAAATAAATATGAAATTTTCATATTATTAATTTACCTGGGATGTTATAGACAGTTTTCCAAATTGATAATAGATGTTTTCATATATTATCAATAAATTCATGATTCTAATAGTATTCATGTCTCATTACAATTTGTAGATATGCATAACTACATGTTATATTTGAAAGTATCTATCAATGCATATCATTAAATATGAACATTGAATGATTCCAATCCTTATATCCCTATGACCAGAAAAGAAATATCCCTCTCTAATAAATTTAACACATATAAAACCCCAACTAAATCAATGATAATTGAACATGATACTCACTGAAATATGATACAATATCATTGTTTTAGAGGTGTCATAATATATAGGATATTGGTCATCATTTCTATATAATATACCATTTTTATATATAACATCTAATAAAAAAATTCAATTTGTATTTTCCATTTCCATGCAATACATGAATTCAAGTAGAATCAATAAGAATAGTGACTCACACCAACATAAGACAAGGTTATTCCATATATATGGTCTCTTTTCAATATATAAATGGTCAACAAATCCCCTAAATTACTCTCACAAATATTTTTTGATGGTTCATGAAAGGATATTAGTGTTACAGTATCTCATCTTTTCCCAGTTATGTTTACCTTTCATATTTATTGACATATTTATGTATTGAAATCTAGTCTTATTTACCACATTTTTTGTTTCATAAGAGTAGTTTCGGGGGATAATAGGAGATGATCTTTAAAATTTTTAAAATGTTCAATGCATTACTAGAAATTCTACAATTCCACTAGACATAAGTTGAAGTTTACCAACTAGCTGGTCGGATTCCCAAGAAATAAGTAAACCTATAAAAGACTCATCAGCTAGCTAGTGAGACTCTTAATCTATAATATTGATACTCCGAATATTGGGTGTCATATAAGAGTACCACTGGCTAGTTAGTGGGTTCTACAACCATCCTGGATCACTTGAAGACAACACTAAATCACTAGTGGTGCCACCCAGACCAGCCACCGAATTGATGATCACTATAAGTAAGCATGTGAAGAATATTTTTTCAACCCCTTTGACCCCCATTTAATATATAATTTACCCATGTTTGACCCTAATTAATTATTTATAATATAAATGTTTTTTTCTATCTTTCTACACCTCCAACACAATTTCATTAGTTCTTCAATCCATAGTTCAATACAGATGCATTGAAATTATGATTTCTTCTCAACATTGGTATTTTACTATTGGTTACTACTTAATTCCCCTTTTTCTAACCTGGGTGGAATTTGAAAATAAATTTCTATTGTGGTTCATGGTGTTACTCATTGATCTAGATATTTTATAGATTGATTTCCATCTTCATTTCTGGAAGTGGGTTGTCTATAAAAATCCATAGTCTTTTTTTGTATATTTTTTAAGCATGTGTGGTCACATATGAACACCATGCATATTACCTTTCATAAGTGTAATTTTATAATTAATCATACCTAGATGTCCCTTGGATCCATTTGCTAGGAACCAAGCTATTGGAAACCTGAGAGGTGCTCCAACCCATAACCTTATGTTGGGACATGTAATATATAAAAAATCCATATGTTGAATTTGAATCTATTAATAAAATTTATTGACAATTTGAATTTTCATAGAATGTTAAATGGTGTAATTACTTTATAAGAAATCCACTTATTATGACTATGGTTAAATTGAATGGAATTGAAATTCTCTTAATTCCATAATGTTTTTGTATATAATTGATATGTTATATGATAATTTGGAATTAATAGAATGTGAAATTGAATTGTTACAGTTATTGTGATAGTGGGTAACATGGCATGAAATGAGAAATATGATTAAATGCGATAATGTTACGTAATTTAATTTTGTAATGTAATTACAAGTTTACATGAATTGACCAATTAAGATATGTTAACATGTTTTGAATGTTTTTTTATTTTATTTTTTTGATCTCTTTGTTTGATTTCATTATTGTACGAATTATAAAATTTTCCTTATCATGGAAATTCATAAAGGTATAATGTCCTATCCAAATTTAGTTTCCATTGGAATGGGAATTTACACTATTTCTAGGGAATATTTTATTTCTGGGATTGGTCTTGTGCTATGGGAACATGTATGTAGATGAGTAATCATATTTTTCGTAGATCCTAGTATATTTTTAATGTATATCTATCCATTGGGATTTTAATACACCATATGAAAACGTAACGTGTTGTAACATTATAATTCACATAGATCCTATTATTTCATGATTTTTTATGCACAATGGTGGTATTTTATTGTAAATTGATGCTTGAGGGTGGGATACACCAAAGTGTCATGCACGATATCAATAAATAGTAATATGAAGTAGAATTCACCGATGTATAGGGATATCTAGCATAGTGTAGAAGTGTGTATTGCCCATCCATGTGTTTCTAGATTACTCATGAGGTTGTTGTAGTAATTTGATATTCCTTATTAATTTATCAATCAATTACCTTGTATTTCACATTATTTCAGAAACTATAATTTTGTTCTAATTTTTTAACATAGTATGTGTCAGACTATTGAGTTTTCATCACATCCTTTTCATGACTCCATTTGTTAACCATACCTATTTTTTAAATGCATGTCTAGGGATTTGAAAGCGTCCCTTTGATTGATTGATTTTTTTTATTGGGATTGAATGTTGGATTTGGGATCCAGTGTGGGATTCATGACATCTATTTTGAGTTTTATTTTTTGTATCTATAGTTTAGTTCAATTATTTTATTTATGCTATTAAATCTTCAATATAACATGGCATTTATTTAATATTTTTATCTTTTGTTCTTTCTAATGTATGATGTTGATTTTATAAATTCTAGTTGGTTTCTCTTAATTATATTGTGATTTCTACTATATTTCGAAGTTTATATTATCTTCATTATATACCATAGACACTAACTGTGATTTAGTAGCCTCTAGCATATGAGGTGGTGTTCTTGAGTTCTTATAGGTACCCTTGTTGATCATGTGTGAATGAATGGGGTCGTGGATGATATAAATTGGTATTATATCCAAGGTTTTTTAGGTGCATTATAATTTAGTGGATTTGAATAGGAGACTATGATGTGTGGGTAATTGGTAAAAAGATTTTTTATTGGTGCCTCTAACCCATGGAGGGACCTTGGATCTTGGGAATTATATTACAATTATTGAATTTGTTTCTTATAGTTTTTCTATTATTTCACCTTAGGTGGTTCACCTGTTGTGTGATGTTTCTATTCTAGGTTATTTTACCTATGGCCTAGTATGGAATGAGTTGTATAATCATACAACATTGTACTCATGTAGATAATTATATAGGCATGTATCATTCATTCTAAGTACATTTTTATCAAATATAATATATTTACAAATCTGTATTATTAAGTAAAATCTCTTGACATATCAAATATAATGGTATATACAAATATATAATAGAATGTTCAATCACATGTTAAAACAAGCTTCAGAGTATGTTTGTGTTACCATCTCTCTATTGTGACTTTTTCCTTATGAGTTTTATCTTGTTATTTATCACGTGATATGAGTAGTTAATTTTTCAATGTAGAGAAAAAACATCAATAACATCTTTATCTTGAAATTCAATAGAGTGGTAATCAACATACCTCTCACGCAGTTGAGATATAACTTCATTCACCAAAGGGGAACTAGATGAATGATCAACACCATGATATTTTTATATTTATCATGTGATCCCTCGATAAGGAGGATAAAAATGTAATTCATTTTCTGTCCAGTATGACTAGAGAATTCTACATATAGTACCTTAACAAGTTCATTGGATAAAGGACCTCATGTAGTTGATCAATGGTTCGAGTCTATCTACATGATCATCAAGAAATAGATACACACATGGATACGAAAATAAATCATGTCATTTAAATTATATGAGGAATATTAAATGGTAGTTATGATTTCAAAAAGAAATATAATAATAAAAGAAACAATCATGGAAGTACTTCAAGGTGAAGTTAAAAGTTCACTTCTATCTATAGATGTTGAGGAATGAATGGGCTCAAGAGTTCATAGACCCGATGCATGGTGACATGTCAGTAATGTAGGATTATGTATATTTAACTAAACTAATGTGTATTATATCATATTTTTTTAAATATGATATATCTAGTTAAAATCTTCTACAAGATGTTTTTATAAATGAGATTTTGTTGCGGGTGATAAAATTTCACAAAAAAAAACTTCTTTGACAAGATAAAATATGCTCCCTTTAATAATGTATATATAAAGGATGCTTCATGTTGTAGGTAAGAAATCATAGTCGGATGGTTGGGGACCTTTTATTCAGGTAGAAAGAAGAATCAATATGAGATTTACAACAATGGAAATGGTGCATAGTGTAATGAGTGAATAATATATCTATATCGTCCCATTGACTTTGGGGTGTGATTTTACTATGTAAAATATATATAAAAACATTCATATTTACATTTCTATGTTTTTGAGTTTTGAACTAATGGAAAGATGATATATCTATAGAGGATCTATTGGATAACTTAGCCATTAGCTAGTTGTAGAGTATCATAAAATGATCTATATTCTGGAAAGGACACACAAACAATTTAGTAGAGAGGTACCTTGAGTTCCACCAATTTTTCTATATGGGTGAGGGATGTGGATCCCAAACATTTGATTGGTAATATTTTTATGATATAGAATCATAATGGAGTCGTGATGGAGTGTTATAAGGAGGGGTTAGTCAGTTTCTTGTTATGTAGACTACTCCAAATTTTATATATGTAATACCTTCCATTATTGGTGGTATGACACTTATGTCATCTCCCCATGCCTTTATTTTTTTTTAATATAGGGGAATCATATTGCCTTATATCTGATTAATTTTACAATGGATTGGTTTTGACATAAGAGACCTTGTATCAGGTAATTTCCATTGATACACCATTAATAGTGTGATAAATGTTTACCATACAATGTGAGGGTTTTTCTATCAAAAATAGTGTATACCATTTCCATTTGTAGTTAGTATTAATAAAAATTGTAGGATTTGATTTGAATATTCGTATGGATTAAAAATTTATATACAAGGCTCTTATACACATTTAATATATAATGTTTTGTTTTCTATCTCCCTAAGAGGATTCTATATCCATCAAGGCAAATGGGATCTTCAAGATATTTTTACTAGACTAATTCAGTGTTTATTGGACTATTTCGTAGTATAGGTAGGATGCCCCATTATGTATGATGGAGAGTTGTAGAAAGTTACCTTTCCTTTTTTTTCTAGATCACTTATGTGATGTATTTATTAAAGAAACAAATAGAATAACCCATAAATGAGAGATCATGTTTACTATTCAGTTGGTGATAGTAGCTGATCCAATTTATTTCGAAGCATATAGGATTTCACCCATTAGTATTAGAGAGTTGAAAGTGAAATTGAAATATCTACAAGCTATGTGATTTATATAGACTCGTATAGTATCAACATGTTCTCTTTTTTCCATTCTATTATAAGGATGATGGGACTATTCACATTTGTGTAGATTAACATGGAATGAAACATTTTATGGTCAAGAACATGTATAACCTACAACACATTGATGATCTATTCAATTTGGTGAGAGGTGCCCAGATTTACTCCAAGATTGACCTAAGTGAAAATTACCACTAGATGGGTTGAGATAATCTAACATGCCCTAGAAAACTTTTAAATGTAGGTATGTATTGTTAATGTTAATGTTAATGTTTCTTAATTTTATGACTGCACTTATTGTATAAATGGAATTGATGAATTAGATCTTCCACACATTACTATAATAGTTTTTAGCCGTTTTCATCGATGACATCATGGTCAACTTCGATTATGTATATGATAATTCCCAATATATTTGTATCAACATATGATCACTAAGAGATAATTTTATATTCCCTAAGATATCTGTTTTCATTTCTAGATTAATAAAGTACACTTTATAGGTGAAATTATCCCATTGGTTAGACAGTAATTTGATATGGAGAAGGTGGACGTCAAGGTATCTTGGCAATAATCAAAAAACAACTTCGAGTTTAAAATCTGTATAGGACTAGTAGGATATTCTTTTTGTTTCATCATATACTTTCCTAGTGTAGAGGAACCAATTATCATACTAACAAATAATGGGGTGAATTTTGGATGTACATATGATCATGAGGACGCATTCCAAGATTCAAATACTAGGTGAAAATTAGCTCTTATCCATACATTAACTATGTTTGAGTAAGGATTCATGTCTTTCACCATGTCAGTAGTTAGTATTCATGTAGAAATGATGCATGTGGATTGAGTTGTTGCTTATGGATCAAGATACGAACGTATATATGATAGGAAATATCGTACTCATCATCTTATGAATGTTGGTATTTTATATTCCCTGAGATACTAGTGGTATTATCTATTCAGCTAGGGGTTTTCCATGTACTTGTATCACAAGATCCATATGTATATATTTTTTAGTAGGTCCTTATCCTTTGCTATAAGAGGTTAGATTAGAGTCTATAGTTTTTTGTCTTTCAGATTAAATATACTCTTGGTAAAAAAAAATTCATTATCAAAGATATAATTATGAAGAATCAGTCAGAGGAGGTACCAGAATACTTTGATGTGTTTAGTATACATGTAATATTTGTGAATATGCATTTTTATTTCCAAGATTCACATTAGTTAGTGACTCTAACATAACCATATATTAATCTTATACATCTAAATAAGTTCATGTGAGTGAAGTTATATTCTGAAGACTATATATCCTTGAGTAACATCGTGTATGGTGTGGATCCACCATTTGGTTGTTCTCTAGACATTGATGATGTTCCTCTGGTCCAAGTCTATATCAAGGTACCTGTGGTATTTATTGAGGACATGATATGCTAATTACAGAAAAAAATGTGGGTGATATATCTTAGTTTGATGAAGATGTTTTTTAATATCTATAGTAAAAACAGGTGGCTAGGGATGATTAATGGGATATTAGGTTTAGTGGTGCAATGCTTAACTTTCTAGAAATTTAAGGTTGACCATCAAAGGCACAATGGTTTACAACAACATTTTTCCCATTTTAAAAATGTAATTTGAATGATGTAACCCATTGGGTTTTTTGAGTGCGTCGAATTCCTCATATTCTTTGAATTTTATGAGTTTGGTAGTCTAAACAACATATTTCTTGATCATAAAAACAAATTTATGAGAGTTTATTTGACCTATAAAAAGTATTTTAGATGATTTTTAATGATAGAAAAGTTCATCAGGTTTTCAGATGGTTTTTGTGAATGTCAGATCCATTAATCATAAATTTTTTATGTACGTAGACATAGGAGCAGAGTTTGAAAATACTATTAGAAAACCTTTAAGAATTTTTATAGACACAATGTTTGTCTCGTAATGATTTAAAAAACCATGTAAAAGGGGTCTCATAGTTTTGCATCCAATCTGTACTTTTTAAGAGAGGGATGAGAATATATTTTTCACGGTTTGGGGAAAATTGTGTTCATGGGGCCATGCTATAGGGAACTCAACTATGGGATACACATAGTATTAGACAATATTGGACAAACAGTATGGCCCAACCATGCATTCTTTAGTTATTAAGTGGTGGGATATGCATGTTTGGCATAAAGTTATCCAAACCATGCATCCAAAACATATGGGTTATTAATAGTGTGAAAATTGTAAAAATATTCTCAACCATATTTATTCTTTTTTGACATTATCCCACATTTTTCACACCAAAAATATGGGGGAACTCCATTTCATCATCCTTTAGGATTTCAATTGAATCCTTCATCATAAATTGATTTCAATCAACATCAGGTGCATTGGAACTGCACTTGTAAGGCCTTTGATACTATTTCATCATTACATCCATGATATCTTCTTACATTGTTCTCAATACATGTATCAATTTTTAACCTATTTTCATGGTGTTCATCAAAAAAAATTCATCTCAACCTTCTTGATCTAGGGATCAAAACAAGATGAGATAAAATCTACCAACACAATGTAGGTGGTTCTTATCTTCCTCCATGATATTTTGACTGTTGGGGGGGGGGGGTAATTCTGTATAAACGTTTTTGGTTTTCTATAGTGTGGCCCTATAAATTAAATTATTACCCTCTAATTAATTATATTGACCTTTTGATATGTATATGGTCATGCTCCTCCATGTCTACATGTGGTTTCAATCTTGTGTGAGGCTTCAATCCTTAAGGAGATTAGGCTGGGCTGTTTTCCATTATTAAATTAAATTGAATTATATATGATGCTTATGATGGTTCAACATGAATTTGAATGGTGTGATCTAGGTACGTAACTGGTTCTAACCATCTTACTTGAGGTAAATTTGGTCATCATATTGGGGAGGCGACTTCAACATGATAAGAGAATTTCCCATGAGATATTGGTTTGTGTTGGACATTTTCTTAAGGGACATGGTATCATGGGTAAAAGGTGTTTTTATGATTTTGATTAAGTATTTGGATGATGATTTCCACTCTCCATAATTGGTTGGCACATTGTTACAGTCATGTGAACATATAAAGGACTCATATGAAGAGGTGGAGTTGAAAAATCATATGAGTATAGGCCTCTGTTACAGGTGTCTTATGGTGTTTTTTATCACCATTATGGTTTGAGGTTCTTGTTGAATAAATCCATATAGATATTGAGGATCCATCGGTTGATGGTGTTGAGACCATATGATGGGTGTTGTGGATCACGATATATTGAATTTGTAGGGATGTGATGGTTTTGTAGGACTGATATCATCATTAGTTGGGACATAAATTATTTATCAAAAAGTGTTATTATATGGTGGATAGATATTTTTATTCCTCAGAGGTCATGATTGGAGCTGACTGAGGTTCATCTAATCTGAGGTCTGATGGACCAGGTAATTGATAGGGCATTCCTTCAAGATGTTAATTATTTTTTGAGGTACTAGGTACTAGGTTATGGTTGCAGGTGAAACCTGAGGGTTCACCTTGGATGTACTTTCATTATATAATTCTGTTTGGATTTATGTTAAGGATACTCTCCATTACTATTATCATGTTATTGGAAAAAGTAAGTAACTGCATCCTTGTGGAATTTTAGAAAAAGTGAAGTTGGTTATTTAAATAATGATCTTGTGATTTTTATTTATGTTTTGTAGACACCTTCCTTATCATGGATGAAATATAGGAACATATTTGTGGTGGGCTGTTGAGATTATTCTCATACCCTACACGATCCCCTCGGGACGTGTCTAGACATTATTCTCTTGTGATTAGGTAAATATTCAGCCTAAGGAGATGAACATCAATGGTTATTTCACCTTTACTAGAATTGGATGGATGGAAAGTGTAATGACCCGCCAATTATCACTATCTTGAGAGATCAATGAGTCATTACTAGGCCTTAAGTGACATCCCCAAGGATCCAAATGATAGAAATAAATGTTGTAGGGTTTAAAAATACATTGGGGGATGATTTAACCATTACCTGAAGACAACCAACAAATAGAGAAAACAAGATAAACATCACCAAGCAACCACTATATGATTCATAATTTAAAACTAAAACAACTCAACCATTATTTTCATAAAAACCCAACTAAGTTCAATAACGGAATACAAAATAAAATTACAATAAACAACAGAAAGGAAACTACCAGACATCAACACGACAACCCAACTCCATGCTCCACAAGTTCCAAGCTCCAACATCACGAACCAGTCCATGAGTCAATAAGTAGTGCTATAATCACGTGACACATTACCTTTTCCAACAACCCGGTATATGACAACTGCAAAAGCACCAACATGCCAAAGTATGGGGTGAGTAATAAAACTCAGTAGGTTTTCCACAATTACTTCCCAATCCATGCCTCTAGGATAAAACATGTTAGCACATTAATATAAAAAAATTATAAAAAATTACAAAAGACTTCAAAATATAGAAAATTCCATGTCAAAGCCAGTTTTTCAACAAAAACCATTTTCTAACAAAGTAACCAATCAATGTTTCCCAATAAAATTCGTGTTTCCATTTTGTCACTTTCATTTCATTTCACAAAACCACACATCCAACCCTTTCACAGCCTGTGAAAACCACTATGTATCCATCCTTATGATAGTTCTATACTCATGAGCGGTCTCTCATTGATCTAACAAGTTGACAGAAGTTAATTATTCCCAATGTTCCATTACACTTTTTCCACTGAGCACAATTTCATATTTAAACCAAGCCTCCTAAATGAAATATGAACACACACACCATGTATGCCCGAAAACTACACCATTTCAACCATACCAAAACCATTTCAATAAAACACCTACTTATTGAAAACCTTTTTCCCACAAAACATTTTTCAAATCTTGCAAATCCATATTTTAAAATCACTATTTTAAAATCAAGAAACCAAAACACTTTTCACAAACCATTATTTCAATTTCCACAATTTTATCAAAACCCATAAATATTCACTAAAGAATATTTATAACATGATTTGCACCAAAATTTCACAATAAAAAACAAGCGATTAAATCAATTTGAACTAAGCCTTCAAGTTCTATGAAATATGAATCGAGAGTGTAGCCACCTACTTTAATAAAATTGTCGAAACTAAGAAACAGTTGAAGAAAGCTCAAGAACATTTTGTCAAAACTCCAAAAACACTCCTTAGATCTATTACCATAAAACAACAATGACCAAATCTTGTCATATTTGGCAACCACACCCTTAATCTACCCATAACAGGCATATATCTAAGAAAACGAGAGAAGATGAGAAGTAGAACTATGTAGATCTAGGAAACCGATCAAGAACGATCACATACCTTAAGAATCTTGCTTCGATACTCCAAGAGAAGCCTATGAATCACCTCCGGAAGGCTTGGGAGATGTCTTACAACCTTCAAGGGAGAGTAATCCTGAGTTTGGGCCTCTTAGGAGGTATAAAAAAAAGCATTTAGAGGAAAAACGAGTTAGATCCACAATTTTATGATCATAAATTATGTGACCGCACGGTTAGTCTGCACGGTTTGAAAAACCGTGCGCTAACTATATGTAAGCTTCTGCCTCAGTCATCATTCATGCACATCCTCATTTCAAGGTTTCCCTTAAATGTGCGCCGACCGTGCAGAAGCCACTGCCTCCTATGTCAGAGACGCATGGTTTGACAAACTGAGCGCCTCCCGTGCGGCTTCCCCATTGCTTCAAACTTCACTCCAGGATATTCCAATTCTCCAATACCTCACCCAAAACGTTTAAAACCAAGAAAATTTTCACGTAAGGGTTACATACCCAAAAACGGGGTTATTACATTCTCCCCACCATTGGCCTTTCCGTCCCCGGAATGTAGAAAACCATTTATTGACTGAATGAGTTCTGGCCACTGCTCCTTCATTTCTTTCTTGCGTTCCCAAGTCTCGTCCTGAATCTAACCATGTTCCCACAAAACCCGCACTAGGACGATGCTTTTTACATGAAAGACATTATCATGCTTAACTACAATCGGCACTGGGATATGTAACAATGAAGAATCCGGTTCTAGGTCAATGTGATCCCATCTGATCACAAGGTCAAGATTAGGCTGATACTTCTTCAACTCAGATACATGGAACACATTATGCACTGAACTGAACCATGGTGGTAATTACAACCAATATTCCACCTATCCAACCCGTTCGAGTATCTCAAAAGAGCCTATATATTGAGGAGATAATTTTCACTGCTTCCCAAAATGACGTTGTCCATGTCTTGGAGAGATTCTCAAAAATACGTGATCACTCACTGCAAACGACAACAGTCTTCGATGATGATCTGCATAAGATTTTTGAAACTCTGAGCCGTCTCTATACTCTTTCTAATCAACTAAATCTTCTCCATTGTTTCTTCAACAAGGCTCAGGCTGACTAGTGATGTTTCACCAATTTCCACCCAGCATAGTGGAGAACGACAAGGATGCCCATACAATGCTTCAACTGGAGCCATGCGTATCGAGGCATGATAGCTATTTTTGAATGATAACTCCACTAAGGGTATATGATCCTCCCATAAGCCACCAAAATCCATTACACAAGCCCAAAACATGTCTTCCAACATATTTATCATCCTCTTGGATTGCCAATCCGTCTGAGGATGATATGTTGTGCTCATAGTCATCTTAGTCCCAAGGGAGTTCTGTAAGGATTTCCATAAACGAGATGTGAACATCAGATCTCTATATGAGATGATCGACATGGGTACACCATGTCTCTTTACCACTTTCCAGATATATATTTTTGAAATATCTTCCACCATATGGGTTTCACAAATTGGAATGAAAAGGGCCGACTCGGTTAAATGATCCACTATCACCCAAATGGCATCGTGTTTCCAGACCATTCTTGGAAGACCTATAACAAAATCCAATTCTATCTGATCGCATTTCCTTAATGGATCGGTAAAGACTGTAACATACCATCTGGTCCTTGATACTCTACTTTAACCTACTAAAAAGTTATGCATCCCTTGATGAATTAGGCCACCATCATTTTCATGCTGCTCCACCAAAACTGCACCTTTAGCATCTTTTATATCTTATGTGTACCAAGATGTACAGCCCATCTTGAATAGTGGTAAGCATTAAGGATTTGTTCCTATCAAACTATAGTTACAACCATCCGATCTCTGAATCAAAAAATTGAAATCCCATCTATCTTCCATCACTCAATGGTCTCCCCCCATTCAGTTTTGAACTCATTTCAAAATAGTCTACATCGGATGCTTGTCCCTCCCTTACTATCTCCACTAAATCGGGAACAAGTGTAGCTGAAAAGAAAACAACAACATCACCTTGGTTTTTACATTCCACATGAATGTCAGCTAATACCGACAACAATTACCATTCATCTGAAGCTTCTTTCACCAACTAAGCATACAACTTTCTTCTTAATGCATCGGCCACATAATTTCCCATACCAGGTGTATACATCAAGTCAATGTCGAACATTTGAAGGTACTACATCCATCTACTCTACCTCAGATTAAAATATTATTGTGATAAAATGTGTTTCAGGATTTTGTGATCTGTAACCATAGTGAACTTCTTACCAATGAGATAATGACGCTAAGTCTTCAAGGCATAGAAAACTACAGATAACACCAAATCGTGTGATGGGAAATTCTTCTCATGCACCCTTAACTACCTTGAACCATAAGCAACAACATGGTCTCCTTGCATGAGAACACAACCCAACCATGTTCCCGAAGCGTCACAATACACCACATACACCTTTCCAGATTCTGGAAAAATCAAGATGGGTGCTGATGTAAGGAGAACTTTCAACTCTTCAAAATATATCTGACATTCTTCCGTTCACTGAAATTCAATGTTTTTCTTTGTCAAAGATGTCATGGTCGAAGCCAGTCGTGAGAATTCACACACAATGTGTCAGTAATAACCAGCTAGACTAAGAAAACTTCGTATTTCAAAGACATTCTTCTACAGTTACCAAGAGAGAACATCTTCTATCTTTTCTGGATCCATGAAAACACATTTCTGAGAAAAGACATGGCCCAGAAAACATACTTCTTGTATCCAGAAATATCACTTTGACAATTTGGCATACAACTGATGGTCCCTCAATATTTCCAACACTATGACCTAGTGTTGATCATGCTCAGCCCTTGTTCTTGAATACACCAATATGTCAAACACAAACACCACATCAAAAGAATCTAGATAAGACTGAAATATCCAATTCATTAATTCCATGAAGACCTCTAATGAATTTATAAGACCAAAAGGCATGACTACATATTCGTAGTGTCCATATATACTTCTGAATAATGTCTTCGGAATATCCTCCTTCTGAACACGCAACTCGTGATATCCTGAGCGTAATTCAATTTTGGAGAACCAATAAGATCCACTAAATTGATCAAACAGGTCATCAATGTGTGGAAGTGGATATATATTATTTATCGTAACCTGGTTAAGTTTATGATAATCCACACATAGACTCAAAGTTCCACCTGCTTTCTTTTCAAACAAAACTTGTGCTGGCCACGGAGACACACTTTGCCGAATAAAACCTTATCTTTCTAGCTCCTCTAACTGCACATTCAATTCCTTTAACTATGTTTGTGCCATCCTATATGATGGATGTGAGATAGGATTGGTCCCCGGAAGGAGATCAATCGTATACTCCCCTTCTCTTACAAGTGGTAACCATGATAATTCTTTAGGAAAAAACAATAGTAAATTGATCCACCACACTTGGGAAAAAATGTTTTCCACGATATATTCCAATGATTCCATATTCACCGCTGCCAATTGGTAAGATACTGTTCCCACCATTCTTTCCAACATGCTCTTTTCACCTTCATTTTCCATCCTCTCTCCTCTGAGGAGATTCTTGATTCCGTCCTCCATCGTGAAAATAACTGTTCTCCCATAATAGTTGATGTGAGCCTTAAATGTTGTCAACCAATCAATACCCCGGATTATATCATAGACATCCATATCCAACATGGAGAAGTCTTATTTCAGCTCACCTCTATCAACCGTTATAGCACATGCTCTACATACGAAGTCTTGACATTCTATTTCACCCTGAGGAGTTCGTAGTTTTAACACAGAAGGCATCATTTCAAGTTTTATGTTCAGAAAATCAGTAATCTGATAAGATATAAATGAATGGGATGTGCCAGTATCGAACAAATCTTGCATGATGGTTGAATTCAATAGAGTTGTACCTCTCACCATAGATGATCCAGGCTAGTCATCCACAATCACAAGTTCCACTCCATACAATTGCTTTGTTGCATCACTTTGCTCTGTATTGGCTTGTTGAGATTACTCTGCCTGAGGTGTCATTATATTCATGGAATCCCCACAACTTGCTCTATTTTGATGGCAAGGATGATATTCCTATCCTCGCCTTGTCGATGAATAAGATGCTTGCGACGCCTGGGATGTGTCAAGCGCACTTGACCTGGGAGCACTGTGACAATATCACTGAATAAGACCCATTTTGTTGCAATTGTGACATGATTTTGGTGGTGCTTTACACTCTTGTTTCATGTAGTCAATTTCACCACATTGAAAACACCCATCTTTCATCAGGGGTTGTGGAGGAAGATTCACTGATCTAGCCATCTGATTATGCTTTGCACTCCCACCTTGGAAGAAGGTGTCCCTCATCTGCTTCATCCTAGCATTAGAGTTCCCCCCAGTTCATGTGGGTTTCATCATACTTCCTCATCCCATAACTCTTGATATGTTTCTTTTTGCTACTGTTTCTCTTTTTACCATCTCCATATAATCCATAATATAGAGCACAGCTATCTTCGATCAAATTTAATGTCACAACCTTTATTTAAAGATGCATGCCTTCAGAGACGCACTTGCAGCATCTTCCAGTGGAAAGCACAGTAAATTCATGAATTTAGCTGCATATTCCGTGACAGAGAGATTCTACTACATCAGGCTGAAATATTATGTCGTCCTCTGGATCTTGAACGTGTGAGGATAGATTTTTTTATTTTACAACTCCTCAAATTCCTCCCATCCAAGGCCTTGATCTACCTTATCCGGCATAACTAGCTCCCACCACTATTGTGAAAGATCCTCCAGCATGTACATCCCCAACTTAACATTCAATTCTGCTGGTGTGCTGATGAAATCGATGATATGATTCATCCTAGTCAGCCTCACCCCCACCCTTTCTAGTTCAGAATCTCCCAAAAATATGGGTGGATTCTACTTTTGGAACTGGATGGAAAGTTCAACATGCCTTGACTCATCCCTCTGATTCCCCATGTCCACCACCTGAAATGCTTGAATAATACTCTGAACCAGCTCTTGGTTTACAGGTGGTTTAGGTGAAACCACTTTCTCCGTAGCTTCTTCTATTTGGTTTCTATGACGTCAAATGGGTTCCATTTTCTATCCAAATGACTCACACCGTTAGTCTCACTTCTTAGCAACTGAAGGCTTAGAATTTCAATATCTATTATACCACTATCACAACATCGATTTCCAACCATTTCTAAAACAGACCATTTTATTCTTTTGAAAATAAATCTATTTTCAAAATACATCAACCATTATCTTTTCTTAGTCATTCAAATGAAAACGTGCTTAAAATTTTTAGAAATCATTCTTTTTCCTAAAAAAATAATCCATTTTACTCAAAATGATTTATGCAATCCTTGTGGGAAGTCATTCCTATATATTGAATATCATGCTCATCTAATTGGATAAACCAATGACAATGAGATTTCCAACATTCTCGAAGTGAATCCAAAACACTTATTGACCCAACACCTTGGTAACATTAAGTTCAACATAAATAGGTTAGCTACATCCTTTTATGTTATACATTTCATGTTCCATCAGTCCTACTGATGTCTAAGGTGACCACCAAAGGAATAGAATAGAAGGAATTTCAACTCCATGACCAAGAACATCGATGACTACTTATTAGTCAAGGACCGAAAAAGCTGATACCATTTGTAATGACCCGCCAATTCTCATTGGCATGAGAGCTCAACGAGTCATTACTAGGCCTTAAGCGATATCCCCAAGGTGCCATAGGCTGGAAATAAATACCGAAGGATTTCAAAATACAATGGGGGACGATTTACCCATTAACTAGAAACAACCAACAAACAGAGAAAACTAGATAAACATATCCAAGAAACCACTATATGATGCATGATTTAAAACTAAAACAACTCAACCATTATTTTCATAAAACCCCAACTAAGTGCATAAACAGAGTACAAATCCAAATCATAGAAGACATCGGAAAGACAACTACAAGACATTACGACGACAACCCAACTCCAGGCTCCACAAGTTTCAAGCTCCAACATTACAAACCAGCCCAAGAGTCACAAAGTAATGCTATAAAGGTGTGACACTTTACCTTTGCCAAAATCCCAGTATATGAAATCATCAAAAGTACCAGCGTTCCAATGAAGGGGTTGAGTAAGGAAACTCAGTAGGATTTCCCCGATGACTTCCCAAACCATGCCTCTAGGATAAAACATGTTAGCACATTTATATAAAATAATTTATATAAAACAATTCCAAAACAGTTCATAATATAGGAAATTCCATGTCTTATCCATTTTTAAACAAAATCAATTTTCCCAAAAAGCAACCAAGCAATGTTTCCCAATAAAATTCACGTTTCCATTTTGGCACTTTCATTCCATTTCACAAATCCACACTACCAACCATTTCACATCCCGTGAAAACCAATATGCATGCATCATTATGACAGTTCCATACTCATGAGCGGTCACTCGTCGATCTACCAAGTCGTCAAAAGGTAATTATTCCCCATGTGCCATTACAATTTCTGCAACGATCACAAGGTCATATTTCAACCAAGCCTCATAAATTCAATATGAACACACACACCAATTATGCCCAAAAACCACACCATTTCAACCATGCCAAAACCATTTCAATAAAACACACGTTTATTAAAATCATTTTTCCCACAAACCATTTTCCAAATCCCTCAAATCCATATTTTAAAATCACTATTTTAAAATCACGAAACCAAAAAAACTTTTCACAAACCATTCATTGAATTTCCACGATTTCATCAAAATCCATAAATCATCACAAAATAAGATTTATAACATGCATTGCACCATAATTTCACAATCAAAACCAATGATTAAATCAATTTTAACTAAGCCATCAAGTTTTAAGAATGAGGAATCGAGAGTGAAGCCACCTTGTTGACCCTCCTTTTGGTCACATTGTTTAAAGAAATGGAAATGGAAATGAATTAGCACAAATTGATTGATCCTTTGAAGAGAACATAAAAATGGACAAAGGAATGAAAAAGGAGTTAAAGGACCCTGGTTCATGAAATTTCCCTTACTGCCGTGAAAGTACACTCGCACGCTGCCTAATGGTCATGCATGTGACTTGTGCGCCCTCTTTGAAAATCACCCAGGGCCTTCCGCAGCCTATAAATAGACCCTGTGGGCCACCCGTTTCGGGAGTAATTTTTCCAGAATTCAAATACAGTGTTCTGAATGCCCATGTATCTTCTTCAATTCTTCCGAACTTTTCTATGGTAATTCTTTACCGAGAATTGAAGGTCTAAAGAAGAGGAATAATTTCTATGTGTTAGAATTCACTAAAATTTGTGTGCCTAAGTGTTCTACCCTTAAGGGAAATGGACACACTTGCGCGCCTCCGTACCTATTCATTGAAACTTGTGCGCCACTCTTCTGGAAGTTCCTCGGGATAATTCTAAAGTCTTTGGTCAAGGATCGCCCAAGTATTACCCTGTTGCTTAATAATCTCGCAAGTAGCCATGTTCCATGCAGGTATACCTGCATGACCAGGAATTGTGCGTCCATGCTGTACCTGCACGCCTGTCAGGACTTGTGCGCCCTTTCTATTTTTGGGTGCCCTTCCGGGCCATTTAACCCCTCTTACGCCATTCCACCTCTCCTATTCCAGATTCAGTCTTCAAGACTCTATTCAAATCCATTTATGGCAAGTTTTCTTGATTGAATCCCTTATCTGAAAGGAGTTCTGTGGAACATCACTCAGAACCTAGTGATTTACACATATTTGTGTCACTAAAATTAGATATTTCATTCATTAAACCTTATCCTTTAAGATGAGAGAACAATATTCATGGGCATCCTCCTCAGGAGTAAGCCCCTTGTCCTCAATAATTTGGGCCTCCTTTTTAGGAGTAAGCCCCAGTCATAATTTTCCTTAACTTGGGCCTCCTTTTCATGTGTAATCCCCAGTCCAAATTCTGATTAATTTGGGCATCCTCCTCAGGAGTAAGCCCCAAGTCCCCTAATCTGGGAATCCTACATAGAAATAAGTCCCAGTCTTAATGTTCCCAAATATGGGCATCCTCCTCAATAGTAAGCCCCAACCATAAATCTCTTAACATGGGATTCATTTTCAAGAGTAAGCCCCAGTATAAATATGGGCATCCTCCTTAGGAGTAAGACCCAAGTCCCATAAATTTCGAATTCCTTTAACCTGGGCCTCCTTTTTAGGAGTAAGCCCCAGTCTTAATTTCTCTTGACCATTGATAATTCCTTTTGATATGGGCTTCCTTCTCAAGAGTAAAACCCAATCATAAGCCCCCTCATAATTTGGGCATTTTCCTTAGGAGTAATCCCCAAGATTAGAGTATCCAAATCTCCATGAATCACATATACCATTATGGACCATGTTCATGGATTTCTTCCCTGATGTAAATCATAATCCTTATCTATTTGGGCAGTAATACATATATAATCCCCACATCATTACATCATTGCGTGGAACAATTGTCTTGTTTCACCAATACCTCTTGTTTCTCAGACTGATCATGACTCACGTGAGCTTAGAGTGTAAAAGTAATCATGACATCTTTATTTGAGCCATCAATCATGCAGAAACATCATAATACCTTATGTGAACTATGTGGGTTCTGATTCCTTTTCTAAAAAATGGATACTTAGGTAGCCCATCTACGGGTACGATCCCAACTCGGAAATAAATAATCTCCTTCTGAATGACAATAAACTTCAAGTTCCCCATTGAGTGGATTTAAAACCTATATGTCATCATAATGGCCAAGAGACTTTTATATATTGAAGGATACCATTAAATAAGAATCTATAACAAATAGAGATGATTCTCTATCGATGAAGAAACTAGAATACAAATAAAATATTCTCTAAATTTCTAACATATCAATCATTTATTTTCAGATCTAATGCAAAGATCATTTTATACTTGGTAATGTAATAAGGATTCATGAACAGAACATAAATCTATAAAGAGTGTCCTGGAGTAGACAATAATTCCCCTAAAAAAAGTGTGATGAGTCTGACCTCCCATCCTCTCGACCAATGAAAATTTCCAAGACTCATCAGTTCACAACTAATTAGCACCTACCTTTGGAAAGAAGGTTCAAATGGATATGGAATCATTGGATGTTTCTGATTCAAAGAATAAACCCATTAGAAACTACTTGGAATGTTTGAATCTTAAATCAATGATATCATCCCCAATTCCAAAGGAAAAAAATGGTGAACCCAGCGTGAATCCATAACCATGTTAAAATGATACTTTGTTTATTTGTTATGCCCCTATTTAAACTCAATGAGAGGTCCAAAAAAGAAATCAATGACATATTTTCTCATCCAAAGACGTAGTGGCTGGACTTATCTTGATTATGTCTATTATTTCAAACATGCACTATTTTCCATGATCTTCTACATTTCCATAATGGATTCTATTAAGTTCACATCTGTGAATACCTCTACTGTGAAAACCTCTACTGTGAATGCCACTGTTGCTACTCCTGCTAGATCGTCATCCACTCTATGGATGACATCACCTACTCAGCATCTTCAACACTGGGTATCAAATGTGCTAGTTATGGAGTACCTTAAATACGGTACCATTCCAACTCTAGAGGCTGCTCGACATGCCCTCTAAGTGAACAATTCAACCTGGTCGTTCGGGCAGCGATAAATAGCGATCATGAAGTATGCGGTGCTAACCATAGTCTCCAACTATTTTAGGTCGTTATCCACAGAATTCAATCACCATTCTCTCCCATATTCTGAGGAGGTGAATGAGCAGGTCCCTCAGGGCCTTAATTCAAAGGGACATGAGTCATTCCCGAGGGCTTCCATCAACAATCGATACCAGACTCATGCGGTAGTGCACCCCCAACATGATGAGGGTATCAACTCCAGGTGTTAGGCTCGGGTTCCTCGAACCCAAGCAGGCAAGAAGAATCGCCAGAGGCTAAATCCGGTGAATAGTGAGCAGGTTCTCATCTCTTCCATCTTCGGAGAAGTCCACCAACCAAACTCAGTGGAAAACAATGAGCAGTCACATAAACCCGTACATTTTAATTCCACTTTCTAGCATAATCGTCTAGCAGCATCATGCCAATCCCTCCAGGCAATTCTGGTGGAGTACTATAGGTGGGAACATACACTTGTGTATACATCATCAGCATGTCAGCAGGCTCGTCTGACTACATATGATGGAGCTCGTCAACCACGTTCGGTGAAGTACAATCAGAAGGCACATACACCTACTAGTATTGATCAAGCCCACTAATAGTCTCACTTGGTAGCACTCGGAGAGGTCATTCGGAAAGCTCCAGTGACAAATATGAGGCAGACTCAACTCTATGCCCCCCCACTTGAGTACTGTCAGGATTCACTGACAAGAAATAGAGGACAGAAGTAGGAGCACAAACCTACTCCAAACACGGAATGGACTTGTATCCCTGTTTCGGTAGCTAAAGTCACAAAGCACATTCTGTTGATGGTAACAGAGCAGAAGAAAATCCCTGCTCATATTCTGGATGCTTGCCAGGATATTATAACATCTTCACCAGCATCTCATGGAAAGACACATAAATGATTCCCTACTAGTGGAGTGACAAATCAACAGTTCACTCCGGAATAGACACACACATCTATTCCAGTCCAAGAGGGTTGTGGGGCGTACTCCCCCATATCATACAAACAACCAAGTTAGGAACACACACTAAATTTTAGTAGAGATCCTCATCCAAACCTTACCATCTCTCCTGATTAGGAACATAAACCTACTCCGAGTAGCCACATTCATCAACAAGTGGTTTTCAAGGAAAGTAAGAAGGCGTCTAAGATGATGACCCATCGAACATAGTCAAGAGATCAAGAACCAATCTCTAACAAGGCCTTGCTCGATGTTGGAGTTCTTGAAGCCCTCAGACAATTATCTGTTGGAATACAAGATTCTACTCCCTCATTTCCCAATAGTGGGAACATTAATTCCTAAGGACTTAAACAGACACTTCCTCCATAGGTCTTGTTTCATGAATGTCCAGTCGATCTCGATGTTTCATCTTCAGATAAGAACCACATGAACCCTCTGTGTGGTCAGAAGACCAAGGAGAAAGAGATCTCATCATTTTCTCTAACCCACCATGGTGGTCCTCCACATGATGATGAATTTCACTACGAAAGTCATCTCCGCAGTAGTGATGCAAGTTTCCTGGAAAATAATCCAGTGGACAATGTAGTGCTGAGAAAGACCTCTTATCTTGAGGCACTTGAAAAAGTAAATCCATTCATGTCTGATGCTTTACCATTAGCAGGTGAAATACTTTCTCAATCATAAGATATCCTAGGGTTTAGGTCATTCTCCGAACCACCCATAAGTCATGCGCAACAGGAGGAAGAAATGAAGGAATTAATAAGGATGAATGAAAAACTACTTCAAGGTAGTCTTCTTCCTAAGCGTGCTGGAGTCAGTCATCCAAGGGAGTTTATTTCAGTTACTAAGATGGATCATGAATATCCACCTCTATCACTACACCCTCACTCGTCTAATCCTATGGGCCATGTACAACAACAATTGACGGTGCTGCCATCAGTTGCAGTACCAGTTTCCACATCTGTACCAGTTCCAATTATTGACCCTGTCCATGTCCAATTTCATCCGGATGTTTCTCAAAAGTTAATAACTACCATAGAGTCATTAACAGCTCGGTTAGAGACTATGGAAGGAAAGCGTGCACAGGTTCAACCAGAAAATATAGCTTAACCTGAATTGGTAGATTAAATCTCTCCCCCATTATGTTTTTGAAGCCCTGTATTTCCTATTTTCAATGGATCAGGCAATCCCGAATAGCATTTGACGCATTACGTGTCTTGTTGCGATCCTATGAGGGGAACTCTAGAATAGAAAGAAGCAGTGAAACTGAGATGATTCTTGGGAACCTTGAAAGGACAATATTTTTTTTGGTATACATTTTTGCAATCTCGGTCAATTACCGGATGGGAGGATCTACGCCAAAAATTTCTTCTCCAATTCCGCTCAACGTTTCCAAAAACAATAGTTTTTGATCATACAAACTGTAAGCAAAGGGAGAATGAAAGGGTCTCATATTACATTTCTTGCTGGAAGGGATTATCATATTCCCTAAGCTTAGAACTCCCTCATGAAGAACTATTTCCAATATGTGTGGAAATGTAACGTGATGAGTTGCGTACACGGTTGATCCCTGTGAAATACACAGGAGGGTTTTGAGATCTTACTTCAATCTCTCAATAGATTGATGATTCTCTTATATAGACTAAGGACAAAGCTCGTGAAATTCCATCATCTCGAGGAAGGAGAATGGTTAAATGAGTGACTGCTACAGTTATGCTTAATCAAGCGCCTTTACCTACTTCTACTTCAAAACCTACATCTTCTCGGAGGGCTCCACCACCTGAGCACCAACAACAGAGGTTGTTTCTTCAAGATGATCAATGAAATCAGAGACGAAAACAATTTGAGGATAAGATGAGCAAAGTTTACTCTTTTGAAGTGAACAAGTTCCTGGATACATCATTTCAGCTCTGAAAAATAATTTTGTTCAATTTCCAATGCCCAAGAGGCCAAACAAGGAAGGAGATGGTGACCATCCCAATTATTTACCCTTTCATAAAATGTTGGGGAATCCCATCCAAGAATGTTTTGTCTTCAATTACCACCTGCAAAAGATGGTCTAATCGGGACAAGTCGAACTAAAAGGATCTTCATCTCCGGTAGCATGTGTTACTGCTACAGTTTCAGAGGAGGAAGGTGAGTGGAAAGATGTTAAGAACAAAAATGCACAAAAATATGGTGATTGGATAGTCAGAAATACGATCAAACGAACTCATGCTATTTTTCAAACACAATTGATGAAACCAATTATTCCTTCATCCTTAAATGTTGTAAAAAAACCATCTTCATCAGAGGGAAATTCCTCAAAAGAGAGGAATATTTAAATGAAAGAAAGGGAATCATAAGAAGATGAGTATGTGTCAATGCATAAATTTTCTTTGACTCTGTCAGACTTCATGCCATCTACTTCAACACCACGAGCACCGCCCCACCAAACGGCACAGCTTAAATAGGCTAATCATGTAGAGTCTTCATCAGATGAAAAGTTGATCTTCGATTATGTTAATATGATTCAATTAACAGATCTGTATTCCAGTCATAGTTTCGATTTTTATTAGCCCGAATTCACTATATCAAATAGAGGAATCATAGAATGTTCCATAGGTTCAGGATAAAGGGGAAGACATGGAGCTTTCAGAGGTCACTATTCCAATTCTAACCCTGCTAAAACTGAGTATGAGGCAAAAACTCGTGGTAGATCTCTTCAATGATCTCAACAAGAACAATCAAGTTATTCCGCACAAGGCAGACTCAGCCATAGAACAATTATTCTAGAAGATCGGTTGAAGGTTCCATCTTCTTCCTCTCAGAAAGTAAATAGGCCTAATCTGTCTAATATTCTAAAGCCAGGAGTATTACCAACACCTATCTCGGTACAAGATGCATCAAATTCCAAAGCATCAACGTCCAAGTAACCTGCTATATTACATGTTCCTATTGGGAAACACAGACATTTGGATCAAAAGTATGATATATTGAAACACCTGGCCCAAGTACCGGCCAAGTTATCAATCCTGGAAGCCTTGAATTATTCAAAGGATCTTCTAGAGGCACTCATTGAGGCTTTTCCATGTCCTCAATAGTTTGAGACTGAAATTGCTACAGCTGAAGTCTCCCATGTAGAGAATAATCCTGCAGAATTCCATACAGTAATATATTTTACTGATGAAGATGAAGATGATGTCGTGCATGGAAATATTATACCTTAGTACTTATCTAGCATGGTCAATGGCGTAGACATCCGACGAATTTTCATTTATAATGGTTCAAAATTCAACCTCATGCCCATTCGTCCACTTCGTCGATTAGGCCTCACAGAATCTGATTTATCTCCTTCTACAATGATGTTACAAGGATATGATAAAAATGAAAAAGACCCGCTGGGCAATATTACACTCAGAACTCAATTTGATATCTTATGTACAATTCATATTTCAGGGTTTTTGATCAAGACTCTGCATTCAACATCTTGATTGGAAGACCCTAGCTACATCGACATGTGTCTATCTGTCATCATACCATCAATGTCTCATGTTTTGTTTCGATTGTCACGTTGGGAAAATATATAGTGATAATTCCCTGTTCAAAACAAGTGAATCTCAATACATTGAGTTGGAAATATATCACATGAAGGGAATGGAGGAATCCACAAAAAAGGATATTACCAAAGTTAATGCTCTGTATGGTTTGGAAAAGATTCCAGTAAATCCATTTTCACATGTGAGTATAGATTATGTGTTTCCTGTTATTCAAATTGAAAAGATAGACCCAAATAAAAATAATCTTATGGAAAGATCCATAATGCCAATTATGGAAATCGAGCCGGACAACATGGGAGAAATTGGTGATCCACCATGCAATTATGAAAGCTTAAATGAAGATGTCTTCATTTTATCTGCTGAAATCCATCAAGTCTATACTTATCCAATCAGGTCTGGGAAAGTTATAGTAAAGTCAGAGGTAAACGATGTTGTCAACTCTCAATCCATAATCTTCTCTTTATTACCCAAAGAAGTCCCTGCATCATCAATCGGGTAAAAAATGGAAGCTTCTTCATCAATATTTGAATATTTTGACATCTCTTCTGATCATGGAAATTCTGCTTCATCATCTACTATGAAAGTAGAAACAGAAGAACTAACAAATGATGATGAATAAGAGGAAGATCTCAGGGATGCTCCTCCGACATTTTAAGAGGGAATCTCTTCCACCATGGATGAAATCAGAGAAATCAATCTAGGTACAAAAGAAGATTCATGCCCCACTTTAATCAGTTCGGCCATGACTCTTGAAGAACAAGAGATGTATATTTAATTTCTAAAGAAAAATCGCGATTTATTTACTTGGAACTATACAGTGATTCTAGAGATTGATCCTGATGTTGCCACTCATCATTTGGGTTTTCCAGAAGAACATTGAGGATTCAAACAAGCTTCCAGAAGAACACACCCAACATATTATTCCAAAATTGAGGCTGAAGTGGATAAGATCATCAAATATAAAATCATCAGAGAAGTTCAATATCCCAAGTGGTTGGCTAATAATGTCCCAGTGAAAAAGAAAAATAGGAAAATTAGAGTTTTAATCGATTTCACATATCTTAATCGGCATTATCATAAGGATGATTTTCCAGTTCTGATTACATAACATTTAATCAATGAAACATTTGGGTATGACGCACTTTCCTTCATGGATGGATATTTCAGATATAATCAAATCTGAATGGCTCCAAAAAATGAGGAATCTACAGCCTTCAGAGCCCCTCAGGGTGTGTTTTTCTATCGGGTAATGCCCTTTTGTCTAAAGAATGCAGGCGCAACATATCAGTGTGTTATGCATCGTATCATCAATCCCTTTATGGTAATGTTTTTTTAATGTTATGTGGATGATTTTTTTGTCAAATCCAAGAAACTTCCTAATCACTTGGATGATTTTGAATTCATATTCAACAAACTTCGGCAACATAATTTGAAGATGAACCCCTTAAATGTTGTTTTGGGGTAACCTCAGGAAAATTTCTCAGATTTGTTGTACGCCATCCTGGTATCGAAATCGATCCTGAAAAGACAAATTCATTCCTTGGTATGTCACCTCCTTGAAATTTAAAACAATTGTGAGGACTTCAAGGACACTTATCATATATTCAGCATTTCATCACCAATTTGGCAGGCAAAAGTTTACCCTTCACCAAATTGATGAAGAAGGGAGTCCCTTACCATTGGACTGAAGAATGTCAAGAAGCATTTGATATTCTCAATAAAAACCTCTTGAGTTCACTTGTACTCATGAAACCTTTTGAAGGAAGACCACTTGTCCTCTACGTGATTACTCTAGAGCGATCATTGGGTGCCTTTCTGGCTCAGAAGAATGATGCTGGGAATGAAAATAGCCTTTACTATCTTAGTCAGACTATTCTTGAAGCAGAAACCTGGTATTCAAATATTGATAAGTTCTTCCTAGCATTAATCATTGCAGTTCAAAATTTGAAAAACTATCTGCAACATCACGAGGTCCAATTGGTATCTCGCAATAACCCGCTCAAATTCATCCTTAGTTGTCTGATTCTTACAGGACGTCTGTCAAGGTGGGCAGTTATCTTATAGTAATTTGATATTCAATATGTGTCTCATAAGGCAATAAAGGTCCAAGATCTTGATGATTTCCTTGATGAACACCCTTCAGTGGAAGACACATCTTCAGATATTGAACTCCCTGATGAAGAAGGCTTCTCTATTCATGAAAGGCTTCAAACATGGGAAATGTACTTCGATGTTGCTTCCAGAAGTCCAACATGTAGGAAAATGGAAAATCCTAAATTCAACAAGCTTGGTTTAAGAATTGTACTCATTTTCCCAGAAAAGAAATTACTACCTTATTCCATCTCATTGATGGTAGGTGGTACAAATAATGAAGAAGAATACCAAGCTCTCATCATAGGATTAGAGTTGGCGCTTCCAGCACAAGTGAATAACTTAAGGGTGAAAGGTGATTCAGACCTGGTAATCAAACAAGTCAATGGGGATTATGAAATCATAAAAGAATAACTATTCCCTTTGTATGATTACATCAGAGAGTTAATGGCAGAATTCCCTTCAGAACCAACATTTTCTTATGTCCCAAGATGAATAAATTCCCATGCTGATGCACTGGCTAATATAGCCATAGCTTTGGCAGATCCAAATCGGAAAAATACAACCATTAGTATTTCCCACCCTCATACAATTTCACGTTATGTTCTAATCAAAACAGAAGGGATCAATGAAATTAGTCCCATTCCTGAACCGTATGGTCATACTACGGGATGGATGGCACCTATGAGGGAATACCTTCAAAATGGAACACTTCCACCTGATAGATACAGGAAAGAACAAATCTGGCAAAGTGTGGTCAATTTTACACTTTATTATATCCCAGATCACCTAGAAAAAATTCTCTATAATCATTGTTTTGATAGAGTTCCCTTCAGATGCATTGATGGTGAATAGACAATGGTTGTCTTGAAAGAAGTGAATGCAGGAGTCTGTGGTGCCCACCAGTCTCGACATAGACTGTCTGATCAGATTCGAAGGAATGGATACTTTTGGCCTTCCTTGATACAAAATTGTGTTGATTTCACAATGAAATGTCATTCATTACATGTATATTCCAACTTCATTCATCAATCTCCAGAGTTGCTTCATACAGGTAAATACTTGTGGCCATTTTCCACATGGGGAATCGATGTGGTGGGACCTTATCCTTCAGCTACGGCCAACTAGCTTAAGTATATTCTTACTACTACTGATTTCTATTCCAAATGGTCAGAGGAAATACCTCTCAAGGATGTCAATTCTAAATGCATTGTTAGCTTCATCAAGTCTAACATTATTACTAGATTTTATTTCCCTCGTACCATATTGACAGACAATGGCACCAAATTCTGTTCATTTGAGGTGAACAAGGTGCATCAAAAAATACAACATCAAATCCAATCATTCATCTCAGTATCATGCATCGGAAAATGGCCAGATAGATGCTTTCAACAGGACTCTGTCAAATATACTGCAAAAGATGGTACATAAAGATATGAAGTCATGGCCTAATAAACTTTTTCATGCTTTGTGGGATTATCGAACTACCACAAACACTTCAACATGGTCAACTCCGTATTCATTGGTATATGGAACTGAAGCAATCTTTCCAATTGATGTTCAACTACCCACACTCAGGGTAGACATTTGTGATCAGTCATCCATAGATGAACAATCTCAAAAGCGATTGAATCATTTGGAACGGTTGGATGAGAAAAGATTGTACAATCTTCACCACTTGGAAGTCTATTAGAATCGAATAGCACGAGCTTTCAAAAAAAAGTTCGTCTTCATTCATTTGTTCAGGGAGAATTGGTATTATTTCTTAGAACTCCAATGATACCAGGAAAGAAACCTCCCAAACTTGAGACAAAGTGGGAAGGACCTTATTCAATACATAAGGTCTATTCCAATGGAGCTTATTCTTTAATCTCAATGGATTGAGAACTCATCACTACTCCAACCAATGCCAGATTTCTGAAGAAATATTTTGTATAATCACAAAATACACGATCCAGGGTCCAAGCATATGACCTTAAACTATTTTCAAGTCCCTTACGTCCAGCATGACGTTAAACTGCACCATCCAGGGTCTATACATATGACTTTAAACTATTGAAATGTATGTCCAACATGATGTTAAACTGTGACGTCCATACTACATGACTCTAAACTGTGCAGAAGTCCCTTACGTATAGCACGACACCACCCACTGTCCATGCATATGACCTTAAACTATTTGAACTTTCTTCTAACATGACACTAAACTATATCATCTCCTTTTCGTCCAACATGACGTTAAACTGTGAAAAAGTCCCTAATACGTCCAACAAGACATTAAACTGTGTCCAATTTTTTTCCTTACTACATGACATTAAACTGCACAGTCCCCCTTTCTTCCAACATGACATTAAAATATATTGTGCTCATCGTCCTAGCTACATGATGCTAAACTGTAAAAAGGTACTTTAATATGTCCTACATGACATTAAACTGTACTTTGTCCCTACTACATGACATTAAACTATGCAGCACCAATTGTCCTATCCAGAGGAATTTAAACTGCATAGTCCCTTCATATGTCCTACATGAAATTAAACCATTCATCGTTAAGGTTGTTGTTGCCTCTTGTTTCTCACACCGAGTATGACTCACATGATCTTAGAGAAAATTTCAACCATAACACCCTCTTTGTGCCGCTAACCACGTCTATGTCCGAAATCATTTTTTAGGTCGTTGTCCCCAAGAACAACTTGATCATTAATTCATTATTTTATTTAACTATGTGGACTTTGATCCTTGCCTTCATGGATGGGTACATAGGCAACCTCCTGAGGATCAAGCCCAAAACCAATGTCTCCACATCGGGTTCACCACTTTTTGTTTCCTCTAGAATTTGGGATGATCTCATTTATTTAAGATTCAAACATTACAAGCGGTTTCTAACGGGGTTATTCATAGAACTGGAAACATCCAATGATTCTATATCCATTTGAACCTACATTCCAAATGTAGTCCCTCATTAGTTGTGAACTGATGAGGCTTAGGAATTTTCATTGGTCGAGAGGATTGGAGGTCGGACTCATCACACCTTTTTGAGGGGAATTATTGTCTACTCTAGGACGCATTTTATAGATTTAAGATAAGTTCATGAATCTTTATTACATTACCATGTAATAAATAAGCTTTCCTTTACATCTGAAAATCAATGATTGATATGTATGAAATTTAGATAATCTTTTTTATGTATTTGAGGTTCTTCATCGATAGAGAATCATCTATATTTGTTAGAGATTCCGATTCATTATTATCTATCACTACATAAAAGTCTCTTGGTCATTATGATGACTTTACTATTTCTAAAGCCACTCAGTGGGGAACTTGAAGTTTTTTTTCATTTTGGAAGACATTGATTATTTCAGAGTAGGGATCGTACCCACAGATGGGCTACCTACGTATCCTTTGTTTAGAAAAGGAATCAGAACCCACGTAGTTTGAGTAAGGGAGTATGATTTTTATGCATGATTGATGTCTCAAATAAAGATGGAATGATTAATTTTACAATCTAAACTCACGCGAGTCATGCTCGGTGTAAGAAACAAGAGGTATTGGTGAAGCCATACAATTGTTCCATGCAATGATGTAATGATGTGGGGCTTATGTTTTTATGACTGCCAAAATAGATGAGGATTAAGTTTTACTTCTGGGATGAAATCAAGGAACATGGTCAATAAAGGTATATTTGCTTCATAGAGATTTGGATACTCTAATCTTGGGGCTTACTCCTAAGAAAGATGCCCAAATTTGGAGGGGGCTTATGATTGGGTTTTACTCTTGAGAAGGAAGCCCATATCAAAAGGAATTATCACTTTTCAAGAGACATTAAGACTGGGGCTTACTCCTAAAAAGGAGGCCCAGGTTAAAAGGATTTTAAATTTAAGGGACTTGGGGCTTACTCCTAAGGAGGATGCCCATATTTGATACTGGGGCTTACTTCTAAAAATGAACCCCAGGTTAAGAGAATTATGGTTGGGGCTTACTCTTGAGGAGGATGCCCATATTTGGGAACATTAAGATTGGGGCATCCTCCTCAGGAGTAAGCCCCAAGTCCACTGATATGGGAATCCTCCTAAGGAATAAGCCCCAGTCTTAATGTTCCCAAATATGGTCATCCTTCTCAAGAGTAAGCCCCAACCATAATTCTCATAACCTGGTCTTCCCTTTCAATATTAATCCGAAGTAACAAATATGGGCATCCTCCTTAGGAGTAAGCCCCAAGTCCCTTAAATTTCAAATCCCTTTAACATGGGCCTCCTTTTAAGGAGTAATCCCCAGTCTTAAATTCTCTTGATCAGTGATAATTTCTTTTGATATGGGATTCCTTCTCAGGAGTAAAACCCAATCATAATCCCCCTCCTAATTTGGGAATCATATATAGGAGTAATCCCCAAGATTATAGTATCCAAATCTCCATGAAGTAAATATATCATTATGGACCCTATTCCTGGATTTCTTTCTAGAGGTAAATCTTAAACCTCATCTGTTTGGGCAATCATACATACATAAGCCCTACATCATTACATCATTGCATTGAACAATTGTCTGGTTTCACCAATACCTCTTGTTTCTCACACCGATCATGACTCATGTGAGCTTAGATTGTAAAAGTAATCATGTCATCTTTATTTGAGCCATCAATCATGCATAAACATCATACTCCCTTACTCGAAATATGTGGTTTCTGATTCCTTTTCTAAAAAAAGGATATGTAGGTAGCCCATCTGCGGGTACGATCCCAACTCTGAAATTATCAATATCCTTCTGAATGATAATAAACATCAAGTGTCCCACTGAGTGTCTTTAAAACCAGTATGGTCATCATAATGACCAAGATACTTTTATGTATTGAAGGATACCATTGAATAAGAATCTCTAAAAAATGCAGATGATTCTCTATCGATGAAGAACCTCGAATACATATAAAAGATTCTCTAAATTTATTACGTATCAATCATTGATTGTCAGATCTTAAGGAAAGCTCATTTTATTCTTGGTAATGTAATAAATATTCAAAAACATAACATAAATCTATAAAGAGAGTCCCAGAGCAGAAAATAATTCCCCTAAAAAGGTGTGATGAGTCCGACCTCCCATTCTCCCAACCAATGCAAATTCATAAGCCTCATCAGTTCACAACTAATGAGCGCCTACCTTTAGAAAGTAGGTTCAAATGGATATGGAATCATTGGATGTTTCTAGATCTACAAATAAACCCGTTAGAATCCGATTGGAATGTTTGAAACATTAATCAATGAGATCATACCCAATTCTAGAGGAAACACACGTACCTCATCAAAATGGGAAAATTCATGCTACGGACGAAGAATGATCAAGAACACCAGGTCAAAACTCCAAAACCCTCCTTATATCTGTTCTCCTAGAACAACCACGTCCAAATCCTATCATATTTGGCATACACACCCTTAGATCTACCCATAATGTGCATAGATCTAAGAAAACAATAGAATAGGAGAAGTAGATATAAGTAGATCAAAGAAACCAATCAAGAACGATCACATACCTTAAGAATTCGGGATCGATTTGCCAAGAGAAGCCTTTGCATTGCCTCCGTAACGCTTGGGAGAAGTCTTCAAACCTTCAAGGGAGAGTAATACTGAGTTAGGGCCGCCTAGTAAGTTTAAACAAGGAAATTAAATGCAAAAATATTTAGATCCACTATTTTTAGATCTATCTTTAAGTGACCACACGGTTAGTCCGCACGGTTTGACAAACCTTGCGCTAACTGTGTGTTAGCTTTAACTTCAGCCACCCTTCACGCACGACCTCATCGTACAGTTTCCCTTAACCATGTGCTGACCATGCAGAAGCCACTACCTCCTAAGTTAGACACACACGGTTTGGCAGCATGGTTTGACAAACCGTGCATCGCCCGTGCGCCTTCCCCTTTGCATCAAACTTCACTCCAGGATCTTCTGATTCTCCCAAACGTCACCCAAAACATTTAAAACCAATAATAGAATCATGTAAGGGATACATACTAGAACCAGAGCCACTACAGAAAGGATATTGGTTCCTCAATCAGCAGGACATTAAATTTTGATTGTTTTGGTTATGTTTACATACTTATATATATGTATGTACAATTGTAGGCCAATAGAGACCCTTTCTGTTTACTACTTTATATAACCTGAAATGATTTGGAATGTTTTGATTTACTATAAAAATGGTATCATTTAGTGTTTATTTCCAAAAAAGTGTTGAAATTTATTATTATGTTGTATTAATTTATCACTTATTCTACCATTACATCATATTTCTTCAACTATAGTGAGTTAATGGTCTTATATTCTTATGGTATTTATTTATAAATAATTGTTTCTATATTATAGAGATCATTTTTATTATTATCACCTATAGAAGGTATAGTCAGGCCATTATCAACCATATACACACATTATTCAAGTCGGTAGCATGTAGCATATGGGGAGGAATGCCTAGTTCCCATCGGTCAACCACCCTTTTGCATTATTCGAGAAGAAAGATGGGTTGTGACATTAAAAAAGGTATCTTAGTATTTAATGAATAATAATTTAGTAGCAGAATTTGGATGGATACTAATGATTTTGAATTATTTAATTTTAATTTGGACTAACTATTTTGGGAATACTATAATGCATACTAGGATGTTGTCAGAATTATGTACATAACTCGTTTTTGAATGCCTGCAGCCCCATGCATGGGGGACATCACCAGTTTCTAGGGGTTGAAAATTGATGTTCTTCCTTTATATTTTTTATAGTTGATATTATTTATACCTTTAGTTGTGCACATCAATTTCATTATAATCTATTTTAATATGTGACCCTTTACCATGATTGGAAATAATGTAGGAGATACAGCACTTGGCCTAGTATTGAAATGGATGTATGTTTATTCGTTCTTGATAGGTACTTAGGAGTTGATATATATATATACACATATGTGTGTGCATCTATTTTTATATAATTGTGATAAATTACTTGTGATTGTCATTTGGAGCCAGGATTGTGCTTAGATGGGTTTGATTATATTAGGTATCAAAAAAGGAACTAAATTGTGTTTTCCTATATTTCATTATTTGGTGTCACTCATCATATAAAAATAGTAATCTGGTACCAGAAATATGTTTCTATGAAGTGATCTGATATGTGATATATATATATATATATACATGTTGGTACGACTTTGATATGGGCAGTCAGTGTGAATGATTGCTGTGAGATATTTAAATTATAAACAATGAAATATAAATTGGGTTTTCTAATATAGCATTATTTGGAGGAATCCTACACAGCTACATTAGATTAATACGCGCTTCTTGGCTCTATTTTGGCTAGGAAAGGGTCCATGGGGTTTGATTAATATGTGAAACATACCCCTGATATGGTTGTGTAAGTGGTAAAGTGGATGGATGATGTGTGAGATGGTTTCAATGGTGGAAGGTAAGTTTAGTAAGATTCTTTTTGTTGTTAATTATTTTCCTTTCTTCATTCTATATATATTTGTGTGTGTGAGTGTGTGTGTGTGTGTGTTATTATAGTTGTTTGAAACTTTTATTGGTATTTAGTGGGTTTCCATATATATATTCGAATAGAACTTCAGGTGGGTGGTGGTTTGGTGCCACAAGAACATACACAGGTTGATGCCTCAAATGGTTAGGATGGGACCCCCGAGGGTCAGAAAGATCATGAGTATTTGATATAGGCATAGGTACAAGCTCTATTAAATTCTGGGAAACCACATGGTTATAAATCTTTTTAGGTCATCGATTTATGACCAGATTAGGGAGTGATTGGATCATGTCTACCATGATGTAGAGAAAGGACCTCAATTAGCTAAGCCTTCCATTGAAAACTATACTCGGGGATTCTAGATTTAGGACCCCCCACTATTTCATGAAGAGGTAGGACCACACACAATGGAGAAACATATTGATTCATTCCCTACCATATTAAATTAGATTGAGACACCCCAAATCAGGAGGGATATGCATGCGACATATATGCTTTGGGGAAAAATAAAGCACTGATAGGATGTGAAAGTTCAGGATGGCAAATTGGACAGACTGAAATATAAATATATGGAGGCCATGTTCTTTTAGCACACATTCATTGAGATGATCAGAGAAGATAGATATTGTGTTTTATTAAGCCGATAGCACTGTGACATGTCAATTAGGGACACCAAATCTACTTTCACAAACTTATCTTGTTTTACAACCAGTATAGTGGACTATGACATTGATAGCGTCTCTTTCTTAGAGTATGAATAGTGGAATGATATTCTATTCCAGGTAAAAACCAACATTTTATACACATTATAAGAAGTGGTTAATCATGTTATCATAGTCAAGTGAAACATAAAGGACATGTCCAATTTGAGTTGGGTGATGGCTTCAGTTGATTATTTAAATGATGCTTCAGATGGGAGCAGGTGATGTTGAGAATTGTTTTAGTAGGGATTTAATGATAGGGACTCAACCTGACAACCCATGAGTGGGTATTATATGTTTTCCTCTAGTGTGCGGATTTGATACAGTTGTGATTTTGTTTGATTGGGAAAAGAAGGAGTTCCAAGCATACAAACATATCAGTAACCATGATAGGATATATAAAATGAATTCTTTGAAAGCCATTAGTTGGCTACCAGGGCAGAATCAGGGTTCTATGGTCGGAGTAGGAGCGGTACAAGGAGTCAATATCGATGAATTATCTACACTCAAAGTTAATTGAATATATTTTGAGACCTAGGAGTGGGGTCAGTTGCTTGTGGATGGTGCATCACCACATGGAGGCCAAGATTCTGGTAGTCAGGATTCAGGCCAGGTGCATGTCGTTATGCTCTTAGATTCATAATAGATATGAGTGTATGATATTTGTAGATGTTCCATGGAAATTGCCGAGTTTATTTTTTTCGGAATGGACATTTTTTTAGTTATTTCTAGTTTTGGTTTCATGAGATTCTTTCAACACTTCTAGACTAAACAGTTTCATGTGTTTTTGTTAGAATCAAATCATATGTGTGATATATGTGTGTGTGTGTGTGTGTGTGTGTGTTTGTGTGTGAGTGTGCGTGTTTGTGTGTGTATCTCATGCCTTGCACTAATATTATCTATGTATATCAACAAAATAATTTTTAGTTGAATTGTAATATGAGATTCAGTGTGATGCTATAATTGTGTGAGGTGAAAGGAACCATGACGTCTTATGGGAATCTATTGAGATGTTTGATCGCAATGATTTCATGTCTGACATGGGAACTATTTTAGAATTAAATTAGATGTTGTTATTTGTGGGTGTTGAGTATGACACGATATTATTTGAGGACCTAAGGTGGTTCATGAGTGATGATGCTTCATGGGAGTACATTTGAGACCAAGGATTGATGGTGCACCATTGGTTTTTTGTAAATTTGGGTATGAAAGCGATAGAGGAAGGTAACTTCTAAATTGGGGAGCACCTTAAGAGAGTTAACTCAGGACCTTTTGACTAGGGTAAACTAGGTAGTTTTTAAATGAGGTGGGTATATTTGGTACCATTTTTGAGTTTTTTTATAGATCGGGGGATGAGATATAATATGTTCTATAGATTATAACGTCCTAGGTTATGTATCTAGTCAAATTCCACAACCCATTTGAATTTTTTGCGATTTTTGGTCGGACTAGGATCTTTCACGATCATCATAACTGAATACTAAGAGGTTCATTGACTTGAAGAATAACTTTTAGATACTTTTAAATGATCGAAATGTTCTCAATGGTTTTAGTTGGTTTTAGGGATTTCATATCCCAGAAACCAAAATTTATAATTTCATAGTTAGAAGAACTTAATTTTTTCAAATAGTGTAACCTCTCTATATAATTGGTACATCCAAATAGGTTTACTATATTTGGTATAAGAAACTATGTTGCATGGAATGCACATTCATGTGGGTGATATTCAATTTTTAGACAATGGGTGTACCAAGCCTATGAAACATATAGGAAACTAGGAAATTTTTTTCATGATAATTTCCACATAAATAGTTGTAATGCATAGGATCAGTATGGTTTGGATAGAATTTGTGTACCTACTATTTTTGGTTTTGTTCCTATGAATTGGGAGACAAACGATTGGTGCATGATTATCAAAATCATCTGTCAAAACTCTGTTGGTCATTAAAATTCTGATAATTCAAAATTCCATCACCCATATTTCTTCTTTTCATCTCCTTTCTTCTCCAATTTTTATTCATAGTAAATAAGGTTCTCCATTTCTTCCAAGAATTATATTTTAACCAAATCATTCATTTTATCTCCATTTCTATCATCATCAGGTGTGTTTAAACCACAATTTTAATTCATTCAATACTCATTAAAATTTTATTACCTTCTATAGCCTTATAGAGTGCTAAATTTGCCCAATACAATTTACCCTATTTTCATGGATTTTCTTCGTAAATTATTATTTCTTCCAAATCAACTCTAGTTAGAGACAGATAACAGATCATAGAACATCTAACAACATGAGGTATTTGGTTATTATCTTTCTAAATGATATTTTTGTGTGTTTTGGGGGTTCATTATTTAGATATTTATTGGTTTTTCATAGAGAAACCCTATAAATATAATTATTATCTTTTAATTAATTTTATTATCCCTTTGAGATGCTCATGGGAATGCTCCTCCATCTCTTCATATGTTTTATGTCTAATGAGGGGCTCTGGACCTTGGTAGAATAGGTTGAGGTGTTTTCATGATTATATTAAATTCAATAATATATGATGCTTGAGATTGATACATATGAAGATGAAAAGCATGGATAGTGGATTGAGATGTTATTAACCATCTAGCATTAGTGGATTTGGTTTTTAGGATGTCCATAACCTGTATACATTGGGTGATTTTTTCACTGATTAGGTGACATGCTCTTTGGATTAAGGAGATGACATCATAAAAATACATGTAGGGAGATTGTGATATTGGTTGGTGTTGGCCATTAATGTAAGAGACACATTTATTTGGTTATGTGGTAAGAGGATGATGTGGTGTAGGTGCGTGATTGGTTATTTCACCTTATAGTGATTCACCGACTTTTCGTTTGATTCATTAGCACACAGATAGGACTCAGTTGATTAGGTGGTGTTATCCTATCATGTGGGAAAAAACAACTATTAGATGCATCATTGGGTGATGTTGATCATTAGTATGGATGTAGATTCTTTTAGTAGAAATCCATATGGTTGGTGATGATATATTGGTTGATTATGGTGAGACTATCAGTTGGGGGATGATTTTGGCTTTATATTAGGGCCATTGGACAAGGACTTTTTTGGAGGATTGATATAATTATTACATGGTACATTAGATATTGATTATATTTTGTTATTATTTAGAGGATAGGTAACAATATGCCTCAGAATTCATGCTTCAAGAAGACATGTATTCTTATTATCATATGTCTGAGGGATCAAGTACATGGTTGGTAGTGTCTTCAATACATCATTTTTTCTTGTTGGAATGACATGTCTTGTTGTGAACTAATGGTGGACCTTAAGATTTCACCTAATATGTACATCCGTAAGGGGATTACTTTTTATTTATGATAAGGATATTCTACACTAATAATATATCTCTATTGACCAAAGATGATAACTTCTTCCTTATGAATACTGAGCATAAGGAAGACTGTATTTTAAATGATGTGCCTTTGTTATAAATATTTTTTATTAGAAACCTTCATTATAAGAAATTGTAATATAAGAACACATTGTTGGTGGACTACTGAGATTATTATCACACCCTACATAGGCCCTTTTGATGGCATGTAGACTTTATTCTTTTATGATCAGGTAAAGGTTCATCATCAAAAGCTAGACCTTAGTTATCATGTCATTTTTATTAGAATGGGATTGATGAAACGTAATTGGGTTCCTATATCAATTGGAATATATCTTTTTAGAATTTTAATTGTATCTATATGCTTATATATATGTTTTAGGTGAGATTAGATATGGGAAACAATTGCAATTTATTTCTTTGTATAACTTGATATCACTTGGCTGGTTTTGTCTGATGTTACAAATTTTATCAAGTTCTGTTTATTTCTACAAAATGTATGTAGGTCTTTATTATTTTTTGGATGTTTCTTATTATTTCATCTTCTATTGTATTTTATTTCTTTTATTATATTAGGTTACTGGTCACATCGTCTTGTGTTATTTCATTATTTTCTTATTTAAATTTATTATATATTCCATAATTATTATTATTACCCTTATAAGAAATATTCTTGTCACTATCTACCAATTACACCCTCACTACTAGTCAGCATGAATTTATATTTACATATTCACACCTATGGACCAGTGGTCAATTGGACCTGAGCACTATTCAATTGGTAAGATAGTTCATGGAACGTAAAATTCTATCCCCATGGATTTTGAGATAGTATTACATAGGAAAATAAAGAAAAATGATGCTTATGGGTGATTGTGGATCGACAGATGAATATCATACACATCATGACTATCAGGATGACCATCACCATGGATGATCTAGGTAATCACTATGTGTAGGTGATAGTGTGATTACATGGTGTTATGAGGATCAACATTGTAAATAGATATTCTCTATTTACATCATATTTATGGAAGTTCATTCACATGGAATTGGTACCATAGTTTATTTTGAGTAAATCCTATCATCCATAGACTAACAGACAATCTAAATGGGTGATTGTAATTTTAGGGGATAGGTTATTGTAGGATCGAAATAGTGATGTAGATTCTCATTATACAATTCACCCCCCTCTTTTATATTTTGCATCTACATTGCTATTTCGATCCTACAATTGGTATCAGAGGAGGTATCTGAAATACTTATACTCACATATAAGTTTTTCTTTCTCATTTTCCATTGTTCTTCATCCTTTCATAGAAATTTTCATTGTCATTCTCAACTTTGTGATTATGAACTTTGTCATTCCAAACATTGTCATTCTGAATCCTGTTTCTGAACATTGTGGTTACGAACTATTTCTAATAACTAGTTTGGTTTCAAAGTTTTTTCTTAGAATGGAAGGAATCAATGATGGTTCTATTGACAATATAAATCCTACAGAACCACCAATCATTGATGTTAATGACTATGAGTACTAGAGAGATCTAATGTAGACTTTAGTTATCAATATTGGAGTGGATAATTCCATTATGCTTACTGGTGATTATAGAATTCCTGATAAGGATGTTAGAACATTCACTAACCAGGAAAAGCAAGAATATCAACTCATTTATAAGGTACATAATACCTTACTATTTTTAATGACTAGAAATATATATAGCCAAATTTCTTCTTGTGAAGAATCTAATTGTATCTGGAAGAAGTTATAGGTCACACATTTTGGTACTTTTAATGTGATTGAGACTAGGAGAGCTATGATTAGATCTGAGTACCATGGCTTCAATTTTCCTTATGGTGAACCAATTTTCAATGTTCAACAGAGATTTATGACTATAATGAATAGTCTTCAGTCTATGGGATAGAAAGGTCTAGATCATGAAGCTCTTATGGATAAGATAATTGATATTATGCCCAATTAGTTGGAATCCAAATGAACATCTATTTATGAGAATAGTAAGCTCACACAAATATCATTAGATGAGATATTTGGAACTCTTCTCCAACATGAAAAAAGAATGATGAGATATGCTGAAAACATTAAGAAGAAGAATGGTAATAGTACTATTGCTTTTACAACAACATCAAATCATATGAAATATAAGACTCTCGAGAGAGTAACCAGATCCAAGTCTATGAAAGTTATTATCCAATCTGAATCTAGTGAGGGAGAAGTCTCTGAAAATGAGTTAGAAAATCTTTATCGAAGTATGAACAAGATAAATGGCCAGAGAAATTTCCAATCCAAGTATAAGAAAAAGGAAAGGAATATTGGGAATGATTGAGAAGTTTTTTTGTTATTAATGCAAGAGAGCTGAACATATTAGACCAGATTGTCCTTTTCTCAAAACGAAATAAAGGAAAGAAAGGCATTCTGACAGGAACAGAAAGAAGTTTTATAAATCCAAAGCATAGAATGTTCTGAAATCTAATGACACCTGGAGTGCCAGTGGTGGCGACACTTCAGATGAATCTTTTGACTATGAATCTTTAGGACAGAAGAATCTTGGTCTTATAGATATATTAACTAAAAAAATTATTGTTTTATGGAGAAGGTACGAAATTCTGAATCATTGACCAATTATTATTTAAATTCTAATGATAGAGAATATTATGTCTCTTCAGATGAAGTATCCTCTTCTGATGAAGAAAATACCTTACCTACCTATGAAGAAGTTACTTGGTTTTCTGAACTTCATGAGATTGATAATTCCAAAATCAATAAAACACATGATAAGGAAAACTCTAGGAATACTATTCTTACGAAAGAAATATCAGATCTTACTAAATATCTTGAGAGAAAAAATGATGATTTTATAAATATTCCAAAAAATCTTGTGGAAATATGTTCTGAGAAGGACAAAGTTTCTAAAGAGATATAAAATGAAATTTCTAAGAAAAGAGTCTTCGAGCCTAGATCTTGTTCTAAATCTAATGATTTTGAAGATAAAAACTTAGTTATAAAACTCGAGTCTAAATGTTTTTCGTTAAAGAAGTGTTTATCAAACTTTACCCATGGTAAAGAAAATTTTGATAAAATGTATTCTCAAATACGACATTTAAGAAACAAATCTGGATTTGGTTAAACCCATGCTAAACCAACTTTTAGTAACAATTACTTTGTTCCACAAAGTGCCCCATTTTGTATCAAGTGTCAATGTGGTGTTCACTGGGCAAAGAACTGTTCATTAAACAAAACCCAATATTTAGGTTTTCATAAGGCATATTTTTCAAAGAAGATGTGGGTGCCCAAAATTTTTTTTATCTGGAAATCTCAGATCCAAACAAGTTTGTATTTCGAAAGACTAATACTTTTCATGATTTGAGGAAGATAAAGGAAGTACCAACAACAATACAAGGTACATGGATAGTAGATTTTCCAGGCACATGACGGGTATCAAAAGATATTTTGAAAAGATTATAAAGATGAAAGGATGAAAAATAACTTTGGAAGATAATGCTCAGGGAGAAATTGTTGGTATAGGTAATATTATTCTTCTTGGTAAAACATTGATTTAAAATGTTTTATTTGTAAATGGTCTTAAGAACAACCTGATTAGCATAAGTTAGTTATGTGATTAAGGATACCAAGTAAATTTTAGGAATGATAAGTGCTTTGTTTATAATTCCAAGGATGAATTTATTCACTCATCCAATAGGCAAGAGAATGTTTACACCTTGAACTTAGAATACCTTAGAAGCAAAGATTTACCATGACTTTGTGCAATGGAATATCATTCTTGGTTATGGCATAGAATATTAGGTCACTGTAATCTTAGGAACCTATGTAAACTCTCTAAGAAGAAACTAGTTAAGGATCTACCGGAGCTTAGATTTGATTCTTCTAAAGTATGCGATCATTGACAATATGGCAGGAAAAATAAATCTAGTTTTAAATCAATCGGTGAAGTCTCACCAACAGATGAATTATAGTTGGTGCACATGGATCTTTTTGGTCCAACACAAACCAGAAGCATTAGAGGGAAACACTACGTATTTGTTCAAGTTGATGATTACAATTGATTTACATGGGTCTATTTTCTAGCAAAGAAGTCTGGAGGGTTTTCATATTTAAAATGTCTTAGAACCCAAGTCAAAAATGAAAAAAAGCTTCCATTGAAAACTATTTATAGTAATTATGGAGGAGAATTTTAAAATTTTTATTTTGAAACGTTTTGTAGTAGAAAAATTATTACTCACAACTTTTCATCACCTAGAACTCCTCAAAAAATAGTGTAGTTGAAAGAAGAAATAGGATTCTTAATGAAATAACTAAAACCATGTTGAGTGAATATTCTATAGCTAGACAGTTTTGGGATGAAGCTGTTAGTACTGCTTATTATACTATAAATCGAGTTTTGATTAGACCATTTCTTAATAAAACTCCTTATGGGTTATCCAATGGTAGGAAACCTAGACTTTCCTACTTCAAGGTTTTTGGTTGCAATGTATTCATTCTGAATACTAAAGATAATTTACATAAATTCACACCGAAATATGATGAAGGAATTTTCTTAGGCTACTCCACAACTTCTAAGGCTTATAATGTTTTGAATAAAAATACTTGTTCTGTTGAAAAAACAGTGCATGTAACATTTGATGAATCTGATCCTTTTGTTTTTAAACCATCCCAACTTACATCCTAAGATGTGTTTTCAAAAACTGATTATCAACCATTGATAGAAGATCATTCTGATAAGGAAACCTTTCAAGAAGAAACTTCTAAAACATTTACTCCAGAATACTTTCTACCCTAGGTTGATGAACATACTTTAAAAAACACAAATCAGATGTTTCTTAAGAATCATCCCAGTGATAGAATCATTGATGATGTAATTCATCCTGTAAGTACTAAGAGTTCCTTGAACAATGAAGTAGAACATCTAACATTTATTTCCCAATTAGAATCAAAAAGCACTGATGAATCTTTAGGTGATGATGATTGGATCAAAGCCATGCAAGATAAACTAAATGAATTTGAAAGGAAAAAAGTCTGGACCTTGGTTGAACGACCTAAGAAAACTTCTGTTATTGGATCAAAGTGGGTCTTTAGAAACAAGTGTGATTAAAAAGGAGTCATTGTAAGAAATAATGATAGACTAGTTTCTAAAGGGTATAATCAACAAGAGGGAATAGATTATGAATAAACCTATACTCCAGTAGCTAGACTTGAATCTATTCGTATTTTACTCTCCTTTGCAGCATTCTTCAATTTCAAACTTTTTCAAATGGATGTGAAATGTTCTATTCATAATTGTTATGTTCAAGAGGAAGTCTTTGTTAAACTACCTCTTGGTTTTGAAGATACAAAACATCCTGATCATGTTTTTAGACTTAACAAAGCTTTGTATGCCCTTAAACAAGCCTCATTAGCTTAGTATGATAGACTCATAGGATTTTTACTTCAAAATAACTATTTTAAGGGAAATACAGATCCAACCATTTTTATGAAGAAAGCTTAGAAAATTGTTTTGATTGTTCAAATTTATGTTGATGACATTATATTTGGTTCATCTCAGCAATCATTAAATGACACATTTGCAAGTCTATTGAAATCTGAGTTTGAAATGAGTATGATGGGTGAGTTAACATTTTTCCTTGGTTTTCAAATTTCTCAAAGACCAGAAGGAGCCTATATATCTCAATATAAGTATATTTAAGATCGTCTCAAAAATTATGGTTATGACAACACTAAGAGTATATATACTCACATTGGTACCTCAAACTCCTTAGATCATGATGAAGCTGGGAAACCAGTAGATCAAACATCTTTTAGAGGTATGACAGGATGTTTACATTACTTAACCGCTAGTCGACCAGACTTAATGTTCTCAATATGCTTATGTGCAGGATATCAATCCAATCCTAAGGAATCTCACTTCAAGGCGGTAAAAATAATTTTTCTCTACCTAAAGGGAACCATGGATTTTGGATTATTTTATACTTCTAGAAATGACTTTCTTTTAAAAAGTTTTTCTGATGCTGACTTTGGTGGATGTAGAATGGATAGAAAGAGTACATCCGGAACTTGTCATTTCTTAGGAGATTCATTAGTTTCTTGGTCATGCAAGAGGCAACATTCTGTAGAACCTTCCACTTCTGAAGCTGAATATGTAGCAGCTGGAAGTTGTTGTGCTCAAGTGATGTGGATGCAACACACACTCACAAACTATGGCATGAGTTTTACTAAGACCCAAATTTTGTGTGATAACACAAGTGCCATTTCCCTAAGTATGAACCCTGAACATCACTCTCCTGCGAAACACATAGATATTAGGAATCACTTTCATATAGATCACACACTTAAAGGAGATATCATTCTTCAGTTTATCGGAATGCAAGATCAACTTTCTATTATTTTCACAAAATCATTACCCTCTGATAGATTTGAATACATTAAACAAAAGTCAGTAATGATAAATTTAAGGTAAACATTCTTCATTAACATCTTTTTGAACAATTCTCCTAATAGTAATAAACTTCTTTTTCATAGGGGGAGTACATTTGTTTGTTAGTGTAACAAAAAACTTTCATAATCTGTTTTCATACTTTTTGTAACTAAAATATTCATAATCGGTTTTTTTCAAACATTCCGGAATGATAATTTCATGAATGGAATTTCCGAAATGGAAATTTCTGGAATGATAATATCCAGAATGGAAGTTTTTGAATGGAAATTTCTGAATTGGAAATTCTCGGAATGATAATTTCTGGAATCAAAATTTCCGGAATGGAAATTTCCGGGAGCTAGAACATTCATAGTGTATTTTTCGTACTGGAACGTTCGTAAATTTTTTTTCCTAATGGTCTTTCGAAATATGTTTTTTTTACAATATTACCAATTACGAACAATCTTTCTATCCAATCTGAAATGTATGATTTCCTTACTTAAGTTTTCATAATCATATTTTTTTTGCTGGTATTTTCTTGTTTTCTTTAATATAATTCGGAATCTAGTTTTCCTTAAGTTCGAATGTTTTCTTTAAAACCTAAAGTGATCGGAGTCATGTTTTCCTTGACGGAATGTTCCCAACTGTCAGATTAGATCGAAAAGTTTGTCAACCGTTAGATGGATTTTAGAAGACCAAAGTTCAAAACTGTTGCCTATATATTGGGGACCCCATGTCTCGTCCCACATCGGTTTTAAAATATTTCGCATCTCAAAGCCTTGCTGCTCTTCTTAAGACCTATTCCGAACTTTGCAAAGCTATATCGAATCTTTCATAATTCTTCACTACGAATGTTTGTTGAAGCAACATCTCATGATTTTTCTACTACAAAACAAATATCTAAGTGGTTATTCTTCAGGGAAAGGTTAGTTCATTCGGATTTCTACGAGCATGATTCTATTATAACCAAGAATATAAAATTTAATGGTAGAGAAGATATATGCTTTTTCATGTCAGAATAATAGGATCCGGTTTATATTGATCTGTTGGTCGAGTTCTATGAGTCTATTTCCTTCTAGATGGAAGATGACAGAGAGTGGTTTTCATTCAAGTCATATGGGAAGACTTATAAGCTATCTTATACCAAGGAAGTGAGATTGGTTGGTTTTTCCTATGAGGGGGAATATGAGTTTTTCTCACATAAGCTTCAAGATGAGCAAAAAAGTTTTAACAAGGTGAAGGCTTTAAAATGCCTTGGACTTAAGGATGCTACGAACTCTAAGATTTCTCATCTCACTCCGAATAATAAGATTTTTCATCTCTAGGTACAAGGTTTTCTCGTACCAAGAAGAGGCGACAAAGATAAATTGAGGAAAAGTGATATCTATGTTTTAGATTTCTTGGGAAATCTAAGAAAGATAAATTTGATGAGGCATGTCTTAATTACGATCTAGAACACCAAGTAAGGGAATCTGAGAGCTCAAATATTTATGTACTATGCCTTACTATCTAGACTGATAATTCTGTGCTTAGAATCTATCATGGTTGCATGAAAATCAAATGTTCGGAATCGCAAGATTATGATGGTTAGTGATGATACCTTGATGAGGATGAAGATGGGTTTTTGCAGTGAATCCGGAGAATTTTACCCTCTATATACGGAAGAGGTTGAAGAAGCTCAGAAAGAAACACCGAATCCGGATCTATCCAAAAAGAAAAGGAAGAAGAGAAAGGTTAAAGAAGTGGTCGTAGATAAATAAAATCTCTAGTCTAAGGAAACTCAGTCTGCTCCCCCCAAGATGAAGAAGCAAAAAATCATATTCAGATGAATTAGCATCCAAGTGGAGGGAAGACCAAGAGAAGAGGAAATAAGGGGATCCACAATTCGGATTGGACCCTGCAGAGGCTAAGGCCATAAAAGAAATAGCTGTGGAAGAGATAGAGAAACAGGCAAAATAAAAGAAGATGAGAAAGAAGTTGTCTGAAGATGAAGTGGTGAAATATTTTCTGAAAGATACAAAGATAGCTACCGGAATGCTTCCTGTTCTGGAAACATTCGGTTCTGAACCTTCTTTACCAGAAACTCCAGCCAAGAACTATGTCACTCCAGAAAAATCCAAAGGAAATGGTGTATTTTAAAAATCTGAAAAAGAATTTTCTGAAGATGTAGAGGAAGTAGTTGAAGAAGAATAGGAAGAAGAAGAGGGAAGTAAAGATTTGGATACCATGATCAAGATAGTACAGGACTATAGAGATAAGGCTGAATCCACAAAGTTAGTAACTCCAGGAAAAGGAGATGAGGAAGCTTGTAAGAATGATGATAAGAAACAGAAACAGGAAGAAGAAGAAATGTCTTTAATGATGAGGAATAATCCTTTGAGAGGAATTTCCATGAGGAAGGACAAGAAAAACCGAAACCAGATAAAGATCTGATTATTCAAGTTTCTGAATTTGAGGAAGTATCCCACAATGAGCAACCCGTTTCGAGAGTTGATAAGTGGAAGAAAGTTCTCATGGAGACTCCTTTAAAAGATGTTATTAGGAAGAAAGAGGTTGGTGATACCTCTAGAAGAAAGCTAGTGCAAGTTGAAGAAGTGAAATCTCAAAAGATGTATCTGATTCGGAATCATCATCTCATGGGAATGATTTTATTATTGAGTCTTTGAAAAAGATGGTGGATCTCATTCCATTCATTCCAACCATTGAAAAAAGATGTAAAATGCTTCAGATAAGCCAAAATCAGAAATCAGAGAAACTATCCATGCTAATGGAAAAGTGTGTGATGATAGAAGCGGAGCAAAAAAATTTCTTTATTTACTATGTTGTGAATAGATAGTCTTGCAGTAATGTAACAAAGTGGTCCAAGAGATTTGAGGAAGATTTGGCTGTGTATGATAATTTTCAGAATGACGTGAAATAAGATTTTGACATAGAAGACAAAAAGATTAAGAATCATCAAGATGAGATGATTATTGAGCAGAGTTCCCGGAGTCAAAAACTGAAGGAACTAAATGACAAGTACAATTCCTAGGCTCAAAATTTCATAAATGATACAGATCTCCAGATTGAGCTTGAGAAAAGATTCTTTCAGCAAAATGAATTGATAAAGATGCAGAAAGAAGCTATTGAGGCTTTGGTAGAGGCTTTGAAAGCCCAAGAACACAAGACAAAAGCCTTGGAGAGGCAAGTCGTGGAAGATCAAAGAGACCTAAAGAAGCTCAAAACTTTGTTTAAAAATCTGATTCCAAAGGAAAGGGAAAAAAAATGAACCCACTCCGATCTTTTGTTGTACTTGTCATTCTTTGTAAAACATTCCCATCTCTAATGAAATATTGTCTGGTTTGTTGTATCTTGTCATTTACTAATGTTTCAGGTACCATATTTTCTTTTCCATACCCTTTAAGTATTTTTGAAAATAACAAAGGGGAGAATGAAAAAAGAACTAATTTTAAGGAGCAGAAAGAAAAATTTCTAAGTGAAAAATTCTTAAAGTGAGGGGGAATTTCTTACTTCGATGTTTTTCATTCCCATGATAATGATAACTCCACTCTGGAAATACAAAATACAATCCTTAGAATTTCAATGCCTAAGGGGGAGTTATTTGTATTCACATTCATTCATAAATGAAGGGAGATAAGTTTTAAATTTCAAAGCCTAATGAAATTTTATCAAAGTCCTTATATTCTTTTTTGTATGGATTTTGTGCTTTCCAAAAAGGGGGAGATTGTTGAGTGAATAAGGTTTTCCCTATGACTTTTCCATTCCTTCTTGTTTTGAAAATCAAAAACACCTTATACTTAATCAAATGTATGTTTTACATCCATTAGGAAGAATTTCTTCCATAAGGAAATTTACCCTAATGGAGGTAAAACATAAATTTTCTTAAGTATAAGGTGTTTGTGATTTTCAAAACAAGAAGGAATGGAAAAGTCATAGGGAAAACCTTATTGACACAACAGTTATGATATTTTTAATAGGATTTTGATGGTTTCTTTAAGCATTGTCTGAACATCTTGGAGTTCACTTATAAAAATATCTTATATAAATTGATCCCAATGTCTTATTTAAAGTATTTATATGTAAATCGATGTTTTTCTCCATTGTGTTGGTTGTATGTGGGTGACTCAGGGGTTATTTACCTTGTCTCGTACATGATATGTCTAAGATGTGTGAGTTGATCAGAAAGTGGTTGGTAACTGTAACGAGATGGAATAAATCATATGATTACCCTAACCTTACCCATGTTAATTATTCTGATGATACTAATCTTGATTCAGATGAATCTACTAGGAGAATGTTATCTATATTGTAGACCATAGTGAGAAGAATCTCTGAGGAAATATAGTTCCACTAGTTTGAGTTCAGTCATCGAATGGGAATGTGAATGATGATTCCTAGGAGAATAAGTGGGATATATAGTCATAGACGCATGAGTTGTTCTCCAATACCTCTTAATGATTCTTGGTAGCATAGATCAGGGAAAATCTATAATATTGGGAATAGGTTGTAAAATAATTTGTTTCTTAGGTATCATCCTATTTATTATTATTTTAGTATAATTATGTTTTTCCATAGAGACATGATTCCGTGATAACTTTGTGTTTTAGTGGTATTTTGGGGCTAGGCAGAGAAGAGAGAACTGAAGAATAGAGATGTAAAACAAAACTTCATATACTAGAGTTCGACATGCTAGCTGATAAAGGACATGAGGAAGCCTGTGGGCTACCCTTTAAATCATTAAACAATCATAATTCTAACCATCTTACTAGATAGACCCATCATATTGTTAGTGGAGGCCCACCAACCCCCCAGTAGGGGATCCAACCATGTAAGTGTTCTGAAGGGTACCATCTTATCTATAATTTCATCGATCTATAGTAGAGTAAGATATTGTAAATCAATTTTTATTCCCTCATGATACCTATATGATTCCAATTAATCCATGTTGGACCTGAATTAAAAATTTACATATTTGAAGTATTCTATTAAGATCATACTTATTGTTCAAAAATATTTCCTCAGTACTTCAATACATGGTTCAATATAGCTTCCTTAAAGTAGCTATTTATTCATAAATTTTGTATTTTCCACTTACTGTATCCATGAATACTAATATTACATCCTTCAGTGAATTTTTAAATCAATACCAATAGTTAATCATCGTATTAAACGTTGATATATGACTTGGATCATTGGATATTTCTCACCATTTCTTGAGGTGGGAGGTCTAAAATAACACCGTAATTTCAAATTTTTTTCCCTAGAAAGTGAAACATGTCTGATTACACTCTCTTAACATGAATTTGAACATTCATCATTGGAATTACATAATTTATTATTCTTTCACATCCCATGGATCATTTTGGGTTTGTTTTTTTTTTGACAACTTGTCATTCAGGTACACGAGTGGTGTTCCAACCCATTACCCTTAGTTGAAACAATGAACATATTAATGTAAATCTCTATATTAAATTAGATATTATTAATGGAATAGATTAATAAGGGGAATAATATTATAATTTGAAATAGTGTAACTGGATTGATAACGAATCAATTCTCATGTATGTAGTTTAATTTCATTGAATTGGAATTAGAAAAATGGAATGACTGTTTAAAGACATAATTGATATGTGAAAAAAGTAATTGGGATTAAATAGATTGTGAAATTGAATTATTATTATTATAATGATAATTGGAAACTTTTAATGAAACTACAAATTCGATTCAAAGGTATAATAGAAGGTAATTAAATTTGGTATGATTATTTATATTTGTCAAGAATATTCATATTTAAAATATGTTAAAAATTTTTGCATGTTTGGAATAATTAGATATATTGGATATTGATTACATTGATGTATGAATTACTAAATGGGCCTAAGTGTGAGAATTTTCATAATTTTTTATGTTCTATCAGAACTTAGTGTCCTTAGAATCATAATATTCTCTGAATCAAAACAATAATTTTTCTTTTATTCTGGTCTTCCACCATGGGAACACATAAAAATTTCTAACATGTAAATTCACATATATCCAAATAAAATTTGAATATATATCTAGCCTATGGATGGTAATGATACATGGGACCACATAATTATCTCTATAATGATAATTCATATAGATCCCAGTATTGTATAGTTATTTTATACCAAAGAGTGATATTTTTGTATACTTGATTCATGAGGGTAGATCTCATTGATGTGTGGTACATGATATGGGGGATTCATCCTAGTTTGTATAATCTACCAAAGGATAAATATATCTAGAATAAAGATGATGTAGATATTTTTCAACCCATAGTTTCAACCCAAATCTGCATGGTCAGTGGTATATTTGATGATCTTCATTAAGTTATGAATTGATTCCTTAGTTTATCATAAAATTTCATGCACAATAATTTTATATTGAATTTCATTAGACATTTTGTGTCTCATACTACTATGTTTTAATAAATATTTTCCAATTTTATCCTTTAGTACACAATGGATTTTTTCTAAATACTTTTTTAAATAGGAAAGGGTCTCTATTAATGATTTATTACATTATGGGATGTGATTGGAGCTTGGTGACAGGACCAGGAATGGGATTGGGGACCAGTGATGGGATCCTTGGTTTTTTGTTTCACTTTTTCAATTGGATGAGTTTATGACAGATAGTTTGCCTTCATAATAACATGACATGGTTTATTAAAATTATATTTTTTTATGTTCGGTCAATTGTTTTTTGTTTATGTTATATGTTATAATATTTTTATTTATTTTTATAATGTATGGTGCTATGTTACCATTTTTATTATGGAAATAAATCCATCTTTAGAACTGTGGTTGATATGTAGTCCTAAAAATGACATTATGGTCCCTTGATATGAACTTCAATAACAATTTTATTTCTAACAGTACCAGATTACTAAATGCAAATGAAAATGACCTGAATTTCTAGGTTTATCATTCAAATTTTTCAAAATCAATCTTCCCGATGTGACACCCCCAATTCATATTTTTTTATACATATTCCTCATTATGATTTCATTGAAGAGATCTCATATTAAACCCATTTCTAGGAAAAGGGCCAAATGATAGGTCTCCACACACCCATCTCTCTTTTGAGATATCCGTGCAGGAACATCAATATGATTCCTTTCCATGTAGTTTCCAACATGTGTGTGTAATCCTATATTTTTTTCACAATTTAAAAAATAGGTTTCCCCCTATACGAGGGAATATAATGATATGTCTTCCATTGAAATTCCATTGATGAGTACACCTATGATTATTTTATATTATTTCAATTATTAGCACTAATTTTATTTAGACATTATTATCTCCCCACTATATTCCACAAAACCTACATTCTAGTTGTAAACCTCTAGAATATGGGGGTCCACTTGAGGTCACATTGCGACAATTGTCATAACATGAGGTTTAACATGGTCTGATAAGTTATATGGTTATTCTAGGTATCAAAATGACTAAATTATTTAAGGGGACGAGAAATACCATCATGACATATTTAGTATTGAAATTGAGATGATAGAGATATATTAGAAAAAATATACATTGTTTAAAGTCATATGAATTCTAAAATATCATTTGAGATTTTGTATTCAATTTTTTTATTGAAATATTTATGTGGTGTCATATACTAATTTCTTATGTTCTATATGTTTCCACATCAGAATAAAACAATATGATTATTATGAAATTGAAGAAAAGAATATTAACTTCTGGATTGATTTTCTAGTGCTTATCAATCATTATATTTTCTCTGCATTGAAATATTTTTTCCAAAAACTAATGTTTCGCCTATATTGTGGTAGAAAAGTTGTTCCAAAAATATATTTCCCAGTAATGTATTTTATTCTTCCAAAACATTGATAACTATTTATGTGTATTTTTCTATGATAAAAATCACCACAATAGATCAATTATCATGTTGAAGAGATGGTTAAATCACAAACACATTGATATATTTAGTTTATAATAATTATTCAACAAATTGATCAAGGTAAAAAAAATAAATATCAAAAATTAAAAAAAAATATGTACCCAATCTAATATAAATTATATTAATTTTTTACAATACATAGATGATTTTTTGGAATATTTATATATATAAATATTCCTCCAGTCCCTCATAAGTAATGCATTGATTGACCTTTACATGGATTTTTAGTTATGCCCATTATCTTATTAGATCACAAATAATATTTACATCTAATATTACTAAAATATTTATATTATTTTTAATTATATTGAATACATTATTTATCCTAAAAAGATACACTTTTTTATCATTATGTCTCATGTCACCCTAAAATATCAATGGGTTTTTACATTGAAATAAAAATGATAAGTCCACATAACATGGTACCATATCCAGTTCCACGTTTTCAATTGGTTTAAAATCATGCACAATTATATTAATGATATACAATGTTACTTTGGGTTTTGGTGGAACTACATACTCAACACCACCCTCCAACTAATTTCTTTATATTATAACTGGTTTCATTTTCTGATAGAAATAGTGAAATATTCTCACATAGCCACCAAAAAACACATTAGTAAAAGGTTTTACAATATAAAGATCCACAATAAGGAAAATAAAAACAAAAAAATCCCAAAATCATGATGCATATATCAGTTTTTATTTTTTAGTGGGGTATTTTGTTACTATTGCATGATAATCACTCTCATTGGTAAAACCCCCAACTATGAGGTGAAAAAACATATTGAATACTTTAACAACACTATATATATCCAAAATACAATAGTAAAATGTTTTTAGTATAAATATTTTACATAAAAATTTTATAATATTTATTCCAAGTCATGAACAATTATTTCAGCATAAAAATCAACCCAACTAACAAGCTATACCAAACAGATAACAATTTTAACACCCTAAACAAATCAAATTGGCTTCGTATGACCCATAATTACACTAACCATATAATAATACCTAAAATTATATGTGTGGAAATAAATTCTAAGGGTATATAATAGCATTGGGGATAATTCCCCATTTTATTCAACACAACTTGAATAAGATGATCTAAAATGTATTTCAATGGATATGATACATGATAGAAATATATATATATATATATATATATATATATATATTATGTAATGCCCCGACACTAGTTACCCAGAGTCGGTGCATTATTTTAATACATTGGCATGATTACAAGGAAATCAAGTCCCAAAGGACCGATTAGTTTAACAGTTTTGGAAATTAGATTACAAACATGAATGTTACATTGCACTTTAAGACATAAAAAACAACATAAATAATCTTTATGAATGCCATTATTCCTTTAGATTAACCATTTATATCAATCAAAATACACTTCTTCGAATCCTAGGATAAATAAAACATATAAAGGGGTGATCTCAAATGCTCAGTAAGGGTAATAAATACAACAGAAACTTTCATAAATAAGCATAAACATTTAAGGAAATGTATAACTAAAACAAAATCCTTTTAAACTTGAACTTAATCATAATATGGAAAAGATAAAATGAAATAATTCTATTTACTTATTCACATGGATATTCTACTAGTTTAATAATCACATGCAATATAATTAACCACGTTCATAACGATGGAATGCATAATGCCAGACTATCATAACCACATAGCCAATGCCTCGTGCCAAGACTACAAATATGATTTTTTCAAGGCCTCATGCCAAGACACTAGTTTGTCTTATGAGACCTACTGATGTATCGAAGAGATATAGCAGGCTCCACCAATCACTTGTTATGTCCAATGCATTCCTCATATGAAAAGGTCTAAACATAACATAAACATTCATATTAAAACTAGAATACGAAATTTCATTACTTCACCCATAAACCATGAATGGTATAAAAATAACACATCCACAGTCAAACATATCAAAAAACCATCAACAAAATGTGGAAGATTTTTAACATGATAAATCAACTTCAAAAAAAGTTTATAATCCAATAAATAATTTTGACATGGATGAAAATGATTTGTAAAACTCTTTGACAGAAATATACCTTTTTCATGAAAACATTAAAAAGTAACACAATTTATAAAAGAATTCATTTAAATACATTTTTGAATCAATGTTTCCCATACCACTTTGAAACTTTTTAAGGAAATTGTCATTTTCAAAACATTAATGTCCATATAAATAATCTATTAAAAACAATTTTGAAGACACGGACATAAATGAGAATAATTTAGAAGAATAAATATTTAATACATTTGAAATGATGTTTTAGTAAAATGTCCCTTAAAATAATCCCTTTGAAAACTCTTTCATAAAACATGTACATGGATAACAAATATTTCCCAGTAGATACTTACGTAAATACAACCTCGGGTAATAAAGAGATTGTGAAATTAACCCTTACCAATTTGGTAACTTACGAAACATACAACCAATGAAAGAGGTATCATACAATTAATATGTAAATACACATAAATTAAATTGAATTAATAAAAGAATATAATTATGGGCAGTACATACACCACACAAAAGGTAATAGTGGCAATATGTCCTGAATCTCACGGGAATAAGGAGTGAGATGAAAACCCCTTACCTTGTACTCTTACATGGTTGAGGGTAGGTTAAACTCCTGTATAATGGTGAAATAATTGTTATTAAATTATACAAGAATCATATACATTAATATGATATCATATATTATCTTTTAATGATGATTTTTTAATAATATCTTAGAATTATGGTCGTTTAGGGTGTTAAGTTACTCGTTTCCTTTTATATGTTTTGTTACATAAGCCGTGTTTGTTATGGATAAGTTGTATCTTATTAATATTCAAAATTATATAAAGTCCTTAAACATTATTTTTAATCATCAAATGAGAATTATAATTGAATGGATATGATGGAGAATGAATCTCATCGTGTTCCTATAGATGGTAGTCCGTACGTACGCACGAGCGAAAATATCATTCTTTTGATATTAAAATAATATATAAATGGATGATATATCATATATACATAATCATTATCATGTTATATTTATTATTTATATGAATTAAACATCATTATTATACCCATCCAAATAATAATTTATTGAATAATAATTACACCACGACGTGGAGACGGTAAGCCGTACGTACGCACATATGGTGACATGTCATTCAATCGATGGATATAATACTGATTATGGCTGTACCATATTTATATTAACCTCAAATTATATATTTAAGATACTGGAGTTATTATTTTAGAATGGTAATAACAATGAAAGAATATGTGAAAGATGAAAGGAACTTGAAAAGGGGTGGTGAAATCATTACCACTTCTTCGGGTTCTTCCTTTTGATTTGATCAAAAGGGCTCTTTAGGATGGATTTCTGATCAAAATAAGGCCTCTATGTTGAATCGAGGGAAGTTTATAGTGTATTTGGTCAGGGTTTGGCCGAACCAAAAGGCATTTTATGTGTGAATTAGTGAGAAGGGGGAGTGCCCTTTTATAAGAGGGGTGAAGGGCACCTTTGGAAAAGCTAGAAATATTATTTTATAATAAATTCATATTCGGTTTCTAATGGCTCAAAAGTGGATTATTTAAAGGTTAAGGTGGGGATAGGACGCAAAACCCACAACCAATTGGATTTATAAAGGTTTGGGTTACTATATTAACCTTATCCTTAAGTACTAACTCTTAGTTAATTAGTTTCACTTTTACAATGTCTCTTTGTATTTTTATATTATATGGTTAATAAACATACTATATACATCTAATAGATCCCAAAGTGTTCCATTAATGATACAAATATTATTATATAAGTCTCTTGGACAATAATTAGATTTTTAGGAATTTAATATCAATTAATAATATAATATTTGTTTTAAAAACTCTTTAATGTCAATTTAGACACTATTCAATTACTGATTTTTTTAAAAATCATAACAGAATGATTAATTCTAAAAACGTTACATACATCGATTATAAAATGTCATAGTAACATTGAAAATTAGTGTAATTAATAAATAGTCTAAAATTATATTTATTTGGGTGCTTATAATATCATTTTTTTAAATGTTTTACTATTATGGTAATTACTGCATCATCATTGATTCAAAAATTAAGTACATTATTTAATGTATATAAATTATAAATAAATTATAATTATGTAGAAAATATTTTTATCTTTATATTGAATATTTATAACCGAAAATACATCATATATAACCCCATGTAAAAATTGAATTTCTAAAAGATATATGCTTATTCCATTTTTGTATTTATTTTAACTGAATTAATATATGGTGTCATTATCACTTACATGTGGATCCATGGGGTCCCAAAATCGACCCAAAGTTGACCATGGTCATACATGTATCCACCAATAAGGTTATGACACGTTTTAGGGTAATTTAGTATTATTATAATATTATTTTTTAACCCTTATTTACCGGATTTATCCTTTAACCATGGTAAATAAAATATTTACCGAAGTAATTATTCAAAATGTCTTAAAATAAAAGTTATCTAAGTACACAATTTTTACATCCTGATTCCAAATATGGAATAAATTTTTTCAAATTCAAAACAAAGAAGTGGCAGAATTAATTTAAAATTAATTCACGCTGTCAAAACAAAAAGCATGTTTTTAAGATATAATAACTATCAAAAGATTGATACTTGTTTATGTCCAGTTTAATTGTGAAATTATGTCCAATGACCAAAACTATATTAAATTGTAAAAATATATTCTAAATATACTTTAAAACCAATCCAATTAATATTTTATCACTATTAATTATTTTGATTAAAAAAGTTGTTTTAAATTAAAATTTAGTAATTTTCACTAATCATTAAAATATTAAAGTAATCCAAAAAGTACCATAATTTCACCATAGTCTAAATTCGATACTCCGAATCCAAAAATGAAGTCCACTTTTAGAGTTAAAATTTATAAAATTTTAAAAATTAGGTATTACTATTCATAACGGCTAGTATGATTGGTTGTGGTGTCTGTTAGAACTCAATGTTGCGTACAACACATGCTATTGAATTATTCAAAGGGAAGCATACTTTAGAAGCTTAAGGTGTTACATTGTAAATTTTTTGATGTCCCCATATTAAAGAATAAATTTATTTAGTTTAATATATAAATGTTTAAAATATTGGATTTAAGAATGGTTAACTATTAAAAGTTGGTAAACGTGCATTTTTGAAAAATACATCCTTTATCAGAAAAAAAATGAATTTGTTCTTACATTATGTATATGAAACTAATAATATGGATTATAAAATTATAAGGATTATATAATGTTCAAAATTTAGTTAATACAATTCATAACCTCTTTTGAACGGCTTGTTTGGTAAGTCATAGTGCGCTTGAACTCGGTGTTGCGTGTAGTGAAAGTTATTGAATTGTTTTGAAGAAGTACATACTATGAAATCTTGGGGTGTTACATTCTTCCCTCCTTCAATAAATTGTATCCTCATAATTTTGATATTGTTCTTCGAAAATAATGGTTGAAAATAGAAAATATCTTTGTGGGAAAACCCACATCGGAAATGTGGTTAATAAAATTTATTCTTAATAAGAGGAAAAGAGAAATGAAAGGGTCACCACAAAATTATGATCTCTATTTGGAGAACATTGGTGGAAATTAGAGACATATAATTGGAGGAAAAACGTAAATATTTATAGGTAGTTATTGAGGTCATCATTCACAAAAAAGTTTAAAATTGAGGTCCTTAAATTCATCAATCTATAGTGACTTAAAATACCATCGGTTCAACAAAACATAAGGTATTACGATAACACATTTTTTGTTTTAAGATTCCTTCAATAAAGTATGAATATTAATTTCATTATAGAATAAGTGGAGAAGAAAAATATATACTTGACAATTATAGTTCCATCCTTTAACTAACTTCTACAACAAACTCATCTTTTTCTCTGAAAGATAATAGAACTTAAAAAATATATTCTATTTATCTTATTCTTTTGGGGTTAAAAAATTAATTTATATTTCATATAATAGACCTTCTTAAAATAAAATACATTATTTAATCCATGACATCTCGTTGTCCAATGGTAGGTGATACACCCTTGTCGCCCTTCGGTTGCAAGTTCTAGTATCACGGCCTTGCCGGTCGCGAAGGGTTGCCTCCCGACCTCCGGGTTGTCCTTTTATGGCAATCAAAACTTTATCTTAAACTAGAATTATCCAAAATACTTCTATCCAAACTCATAGTCCAAAATTTATAAGGATTGTAAACACAATGAAGATCATTTTTTCCGCGTAATAACATGTGCACACCTTCATCATGTATTCTTTAAAAACACTGAAACATCCTGAATTACCATAAAACATTATTAATTACATTCATGATCCCTTATTACTTATATAATAAGGGATATACTCCTTCAATCCAAAAATGGTGTAAACACCATCAATGATGGGAATATAAATCATTAATCAGTTTCAAGGTAGTAAAGAATATCCAATATAATTTACCCAAATCAACCATATCTTATTCCAAAACTAGTACATCAATATTAGGACCATATTAAGGTTTATCATTCCTTCAACCATGTAATTTCAAAAAAAATAACTCGCTATAGATTCACTTTTCTTAGTACCATAAAATCTAAAATCCTCAATGAAATAGTACTGCAATACAATCCTTATTTATTTCCATACATCATTGATAAAACACTTCAATGAAATAATTCCAAAATAAAACATAAGAACAGTGGTCATTCCTCTTCATATGTGGTAGTATCAGAACTTGATTATTATCCCATAGAATCATTTTCTTTATAGTCTGATGACTGGGAAATTGGTTCACGTAGTGTTCAAACTCCTTGCAGATGAATCATTGTACATTTGAAATCATTTTCTTACCCTTAAAGTCACGTACTTGTATCCCTTTTCCTCCACACTTATAACAAAATACCATTCCTTTCAGGCATGTTCCAGGGTGTTTCATCCCATAGTTATCACATATGGGGAAATTATTCTTTTCCCTCTTTCCTTTATCCATCATTCTCTCTTCCATCCTTTTCATATCTTCCCTTCAAAGCCATAAGGCTCAGTAAACTCTTTACATATCTTATCAACACATGATACTATTTCTTTATATGATGATAATACGTGGGAGACTATTTCCCTTCTAAATGATGGCTTAATACCATTAAAGATACAATCCTTCTTACACTTTGGATCATATGTATTTATGGAGTTCGCATTCCTTCTTTTGGGCTCCATTTCTATACAATAGCATAAACTATGTCATTTGATGAATTACAATGACTAATTCCAAACATGTAAAATGCCTAACATAAATTTAATAATTTATGGATATAATCCATAATCACAAAAATGTTTTCTTCGAGGAGGTATATACTCATAAACCCTATATAGCAGTTTGTAAAGAAAATGAGAATTATCCTAAGCATATCCCCCGGGTGTATTGTAACCAAGAGTACATCAATGCCCATTGTCGTGCACCAGTTTTCGTTCGAGTCTATCTCAAAGCGGTGTTTATGGGGTTTACACCTAGGTACATCTATTCGAGAGCCGCCTCTACCTGCTCGTATCCAGACAGGGATGTATTGCTCGGAAAACTCACAAAATCTATATAATACCAAAATTCTAGGAAGGTATTCTATACTAATCCTCAAAGTCTATCATATGGATATGCACTCTAATCAGAGTTTATCTAAATCTAGTTTCCAAGGTTATTACTAAACCTTCTCTGATACCAACTGTAACGCCCTGACACTAGTTACCCAGAGTCGGTGAATTATTTTAATACATTGGCATGATTACAGGGAAATCAAGTCCCAATGGACTGATTTGTTTAGCAGTCTTGAGAATTATATTACATACATGAATGTTACATTTCACTTCAATACATACAAAACAACATAAATAAACTTTATGAATGCCATCATTCCTTTAGCTTAAACCTGCATATCAATAACAATACACTTCTTGGAATCCTGGAAAAAATAAAACATATAAAGGGGTGAGCTCAAATGCTCAGTAAGGGTAAGCAATACAGCGGAAACTTTCATAAATAAGCACAAACTTTTAAGGAAATGTATAACTAAAACAAAATCTTTTTAAACTAGAACTTAAGCATAATATGGAAAAGATAAAATGAAATAATTCCATTAAATTATTCACATGGATATTCTACAAGTTGAATAATCACATGAAATATCAATAAATACTTTCATAATGATGGAACACATAATGCCAGACTATCATAACAACGTAGCCATGGCCTCGTCCCAAGACTACAAATAAGATTTTGTCCAGGCCTCATGACAAGACACTAGTTTGTCTCATGAGACCTACCAATGCATCGAGAGGCTATAGCGGGCTCCAACCATCACTTATTAAGTCCAATGCATTCCTCATATGAGAAGGTCTAAACATAACATAAACATTCATATTAAAACTAGCATACGAAATGTCAATACATTGCCCATAAACCATGAATGGTATAAAAATAATGCATCCACAGTCAAACATATCAAAAAACTTCAACAAAATATGGAAGATTTGTGTCATGATAAATCAACATCAAAACAAGTTTAAAATCCATTAAATAATTTTGACATGGATGAAAATGATTTGTAAAACATTTTGAGAGAAATATACCTTTTTCATGAAAACATTAAAAAGTCACACAATTTATAAAATAAGTCATTTAAATAAATTTTTGAATCAAAGTGTCCCATACCACTTTGAATCATTTGAAAGGAATTATGATTTTAAATACGTACGTGTCCATATAAATAAAACCTGAAAAATCATTTTGGAGACATGGAAATAAATAAGAAAAATTTAGAAGAATAGATATCTAAAACATTTGAAATGATGTTTTAGTAAAACGTCCCTTAAAATAATCCCTTTGAAAACTCTTTCATAAAACATGTACATGGATGATAAATATTTCCCAGTAGAAACTTACGTAAAAACAACCTCGGATAATAAAGTGACTGTGAAATTATACCTTACCAATTTGGTAACTTACGAAACATACAACCAATGAAAGAGGTATCATACAATGAATATGTAAATACACATAAATTAAACTGTATTACACAAATAATATAACTATGGGCAGTACATACACCACACAAAAGGTAATAGTGGCAATATGTCATGAATCTCACGAGAATAAGGAGTGAGATGAAAACCCCTTACCTTGTACTTTTCCTTGGTTGAGGGTAGGATAACCACCTGTATAATTGTGAAATAATTTTTATTAAATTATAAAATAATAATATACATTAATATGATATCTTAGATGATCTTTTAATGTTTCTTTGATAATTATATCATAGAATTATCATCGTTTTGGGTGTTAACTTACTCGTTTCTTTTTATATTTTTTGTTACATAAGTCATGTTTGTTATGGATAGGTTGTATATAATTATTATCCATAATTATATCAAGTCCTTAAACATTATTTTTAATCATCAAATGAGAATTATACATCAATGGATATGATGGAGAATGAATCTCATCGCGTTCGTGGAGACGGTAGTCTGTACGTACGCACGAGAGACAATATCATTCTTTTGATATTAAAATAATATATAATTGGATGGTATATTATATATTCAGAATCATTATAATGTTATATTTATTATTTACATGAATTTAACATCATTATAATATCCATCCAAATAATAATTTATTGAATAACAATTACACCACAACGTGGAGACGGTAAGCTGTACGTACGCACGTATGTTGACATGTCATTCAAAGGATGGATATAATACTGAATATGGTTGTACCATATTTATAATAACATAAAAGAATATATATAAGATACTAGAGTTATTATTTTAGAATGGTAATAACAATGAAAGAATAATTGAATGAAGAAAGGAACTTGAAAAAGGGTGGTGAAATCATTACCTCTTCTTCGGGTTCATCCTTTGGATTTGATCAAAAGGGCTCCTAAGGATAGATTTATGATCAAACTATGGCCTCTAGGTTTATGTGAGGGAATTTTAGAGAGTATTTGGGATGGGTTTGGCCGAACCAAAAGGCTTCGAATGTGTGAATTAGTGAGAAGGGGGAGTGCCCTTTTATAAGATGGGTGAGGGGCACCTTTGGAAAAGCAATATATATTATTTTATAATAATTTCATATTCGGTTTATAATGGATCCAAAGTGGATTATTTAAAATTTATGGATGGGATAGGTCGAAAACCACTCAACCAATATGATTTAGACAGGTTTGGGTTACTATATTAACCTTGTCATTAAGTACTAACTCTTAGTTAATTTGTTTCACTTTTACAATGTCTCTTTATATTTTTATATTATATGGTTAATAAACATACTATATACATCCAAGAGTCCCATAAGTGGTCCATTAATGATGCACATATCATGATATAAGTCTTTTTTCCGACCCTTAGATTTTCAGGAATTTAATATCAATTAATAATATAATATTTGTTTTAAAAACTCTTTTATGTCAATTTTTACACTATTCAATTATTGATTTTTTAAAACTCATAACAGAATGATTATTTCGAAAAAGTTAATTAAAAATATCCTAAGATGTCATATTAACCTATATAATTATTTTAATTCATAAAAAGTCTGAAATTATATTTATTTGTGTGCTTATAATATAAATTATTTTAATTTTTCACTATTATGATAATTACTGCATCATCATTGTTGCATATATAAATTATATTATTCAAAGTCTAAAATTTTTAAATAAAATATAATTATGTAGGAAATAGTTGTATATTTACAATGAATATTTATAACAAAAAATCCAACGTATATAACCCCATGTAAAAATTGTTTTTCTAAACGACATATGCTTATGCCATTATTGTATTTATTTTAACCTAATTAATATAAGGTGTCATTATCACTTACAATTGGATCCATGGGATCCCAAAATCGACCCAAAGATTCCCATGGTCGGAGATGTATCTACTAATATGGTTAGGACACGTTTTGGGTACTTTAGTATTATTATAATATTATTTTTAACCCTTATTTACCAGATTTAACCTTTTACCATGGTAAATAAAATATTTACCGATGTAATTATTCAAAATGTCTAAAAATAAAATTTATCTATTTATAGAATTTGGAAATCCAGATTTTAAATATGGAATCCATTTTTCCAAATTCAAAACACAGAAGTGGCATAAATTAATTTAAAATTAATTCTCGCTGCAAAACAAAAAACGTGTTTTTGAGATATAATAACTATCAAAAGATTGATACTTGTGTATGTCTGGTTTAATAGTGAAATTATTTCCAATGACCAAAATTGTAATAGATGGTAAAAATATATTCTAAATATACATCAAAACCACTAAAATTCATAATTTATCACTATTAATTATTTTGATTTAATAAGTTGTTTTTAATTAAAATTTAGAAATTTTCACTATTCATTAAAATACTAAAGTTATCTGAAAAGTACCAAAATTTAACCTTAGGCTAAATTCGATACTCCGAATCCAAAAATGAAGTCCATTTTTAGAGAAAAAATTTATAAGATTTTAAAAAGTAGGTATTACTATTCATAATTGCTAGTTTGATTGGTTGTAGTGTGTGTTAGAACTCAATGTTGCGTACAACACACACTATTGCATTATTCAAAGGGAAGTGTATCGTAGAAGCTTGGGGTGTTACATTGTAAATTTTTTGATGCCCCAATTTTAATGTATATATTTATTTAATCAAATATATAAATGTTTAAAATATTGGATTTAAAAAGGGTTTAATATTATAAGTTGGTAAAAGTGCATTTTTGAAAAATAATTCTTTTATCTGAAAAAAATGAATTTGTTCTTACATTGTGTCTATGAAACTCGTAATATGGATTCTAAAATTATAAGGGTTATATAATGTTCAAAATTTAGTTAATACTATTCATAACCTCTTTTGAACGGCTTGTTTGGTAAGTCATGGTGTGCTTGAACTCGGTGTTGCGTGTAGTGCAAGTTATTGAATTGTTTTGAAGAAGTAAATACTATGAAATATTGGGTTGTTACATATTAAATAAAACAAAATAATAATTGGAGTCATAACATTTGACTATAAACTATATATTCCCCCCAAACCCACAATCTTAATAAACACATTGAATTCAAATGTGGTAGTAGTCATGCCCCATCACACGCTAGCCACCATGATCCTTCTTCAACTACCTTGAAAATTACATCATGATTCTATACTATAATGGTGTGTGATTTTCTTAATACCCATATCATATCAAATAATATCTTCCTATGAACCCTGATTCATATTATATTGGTTGAGTGTAATACCATGTAGTAAATTTCAGTAACACTTTCCACACACACCATAAGATCATAGATAGTTTATTCATCAATTATATCTAATAAATAAGAGAGAAATATAAAAACCAGTGGAATCAAGTCATACCTAAACCCACATAATGAACATATTCTAACAACTAGATCTTATCTTACGTATATATGACATTATTCTTTTATAATACTTAATAAATTAAAAAAAACATATGTCCATTGACTTTTTTGTTTTAGTTCCTTTAGAGACATTTAACAAAAGTCTTCTAACTCAGTGGAATATCATCAAATGTTACCAAAAATATCATACCCCTTGGTAATTCTAATAAATAACATTTCTTCATATCCTGGGTAGAATAATAATAAAAAATGGGTGATCTGGAATTCCATTTATGGTTAATTAAAAAAAATACATAAGCATAACATGAATATAACAGTATGAGAATATGATCATAACATTAAAAAAATCATAATCTTCATAGAAAAATGATAAAAAATAATCATGGAATAAATATTAGATGTTTATAATAAATGAATCATAAGGGGATAAATAACATAATCCATGAAATCATTGCATAATAGTATGACATGGAAATTTTTGCATACACATAAGCATATAAAATATTATGTCAGGGCTAACTACCAAGAACTTCATAACATGTTTGTTGGTTGGAGTAGAGTACTAAAGAGGGGGTGATTCGGGAATCTATAAAAATTTATCATTAAAATGTACTCTTAAAAAGGTTCCCCAACAACATTAAATACATCCTGGTCAATAAAATTAATATGGTTATGAAGGATTGGCTATTTAATAACTTCACAAAATATTTATTAATTATCAATAATCATAATATCAGCTATTACCATTTCATGTTGAAGCCATTTTAATTATGAAAAAATATTTATAACGTTTTTCCAAGATTAAAATTTAATGTAAATTTAGTGATTTCTAAATTAAGCAGTAAAACAAGGAAAACTAAATTAGACAACACAACATATACAAAACAAGTGGTTCAGTCTGAATCTAAGAACTAATCTACTCAACATGGGGATCACCAACCACCAAACAGTTTATATAAATAAATGTGATCCACACCCTAGGTCTGGGTTAACAATAGTACACAGGATCGTCTAGGTCCAATATCTTCTTCCATATTTATTCATGGGTATGAACTACTAGGTGACCCTGGGACCACATCCCCACTTATATAGTGGAATACATAAGTGTAAGAAGATATCTAAGAAAGGATACCATGTATCAATCAGTTTATAGAAGGAGACAATGTGTTTATTATATAGACACACACACACTTCTAGAAAGATAAAAATAATACACAAGAGATAAAAACTGATGAGATAACATTATAAGGGAACTGAGGGTTTGTATATAAAGCTTTGGACTTCTAGGATGAAGCAGATGCAGATATCATGTCCTCTTGCGGAAAATAGAGTATCGCAAGTCAGCAAGATCATGCTTGTGTTCTTTTTGGAGTTGATAGGGAAAAAATGTTCTCAACAAATGATTCAGGAATTATTTGTGTGTTATTTAGCAGTTCAAGGTTTCATGTATTGGTTCTTCTTTCATTAATTACCATGTTTCTTTATTATAGGACACACAAATGTTTCTCATTTGTCATGATTGTTGTGCTTTTATTCTGGCCATGCTATTCTTATTATTCATAGAATGCATGTGTTGTAGTTGACAAGATGCATGTATTATACACCTTGTACATTGTACTATCTTGTGACATGACTACAAAGAATCATTAATTATTACAATTCATTTAAAAGTACCAAATATGACCGTTAGAGATTAAATTGAAAAATGAAAAAATATGTTTAAAAACAGTGTCACAGTCTGTCTGGAAATAGTGTCTCCTAGAAATGGTGTCTCTATGTTTTCAATTGATCAATGAGACAATCATTATGGGAAAATTTTACTGTGATCATGAACTGGTAGCACATATATAGTGTTAGGATCACAGTTCCTAGTCATGGTATCTGATTCACAATGTCTGGTCACGGTGTCTGGTATTTTTTTTAGGTCACTGTGTCTGGGTCACGGTGTCTGGGTCTTGGTGTCTGGGTCACAGTGTCTGGTCAGGGTGTTTGGTCACTGTGTCTGGGTCACAGGGTCTAGGTCACTGTGTCTAGTCATTATGTATGGTCCTTTTCCAAAAAATCATAACTGGTGGTAGACTCATGGTTTCACAGACTTATCCAAATATCTTTACACAGACATTAACAGTTATATTCATAGAATATGTTAAACATAATCATTTGTAAGTTAATTTCATTATAATAAAAATTGTTTACAATAATTATTTAAGGCATAATGTGACAAATCATCTATACACCTGATTTTAGTTATATTATATAGCATTAACAAGCTTTAAAAATGTATAGGATTTGTGATAATTAAAACATGATTATCACATGATGAGTCAACCAATCTCCCCCTTTTTGATGATCACAAATCATGTGTGTGAGAATTATATTCTGAGGTAATGTGTCTCTTCATTAGTGTGCATAAATATAACACATTTACTACACTTTTGGGATTATCAAACAGAGTAAATAAGAAATAGGAAATAAAATATCACAATTTATTTGATGGATAAAAAGTGTCATCATGGAAAATAAGTAACCAGAATACAGAAATCATTTCAATAAAAAGTTATTAGTCACATCTCCTCACCACTGGAATTTATTCTCATTGCCCAAGGTAGTAGCATAAGAAGAGAATGACATAGGATCAAATTTAGAAGTTGAATAAGGGAGTGAACATGATAACATAGAAGTTAAATGGATTCCTTCGAAAATAGAAAGGGTCAAGGTAGGTGTAGTGGAAGACTAAGTAGATTGTTGATCAAGGATATCTGATATGATCTGTGTCAGTGACTGAGAGATATACATTTATGTTGAGGCATGGGTAGAGGATGATAATGTAGGAAAACCAGATCTTAGGGGTAGAGTTGTAGGAGCGACAATGGCTGTGCTTTGTACATGATGATATGGCCTCAAAAGATTGATGAAGTCGGCATTGAACTCACCAACATACTGCATGAAATTCTTAATGTCATCATTTTTCTCCATAAACATAACCAACAATATATATAATTATATTATCTTTCAGACATGAGTTTTGAAAGCATGAGTGATCAGGGGATTCTCAGATTCCCCACTACGTACATGAAATGTTTGGTCGTGTCATGCTTTGAGAATATCCTATTTGAATATAAGTCAACCTTTTTAGTAAACTCATATTGCACATCATTTTCAAAATTTTAATGAATTTTCACAAAATCAAGTACTTTGAAACTATTCTTCACAACATTAGATAGTGATTCATTGTAAAAAGCACTGATGAAAAACCTGAATTTCATCATTGAAAACTATTTTGATCATACCACTGTATAATGAGGGTTGAGATGATTTAAAAAATGTATGAGAAGTAGTAACATCCAATGTATGGGACTTCAGTTTATTTAGAACATTATGCAGACATCCCTTATACTCCTCAATCAACTTGTTAATACCAATCACAATTTCATGCATCTCTTGAACAATATTCTTGTTTATTTCAGCTACCATGTCATCCAAGAAGGTTATATTAGGTTGTATCATGGAGGAAACCTCTGGTGGAATCTGATTAACAACATTCTAAATAGGATGAGAAACTAGTTTAGTTATTGACTTCATCACTCTCTACATTTATTAAATGATATTTCTGAGAGTATTTACTTCATTACTAAGATCCTTGTTCTCAACTCTGACTTTTGAATCTCTTATATCATTTTGGGTTAAATATTCTATATGATAATATCCAACAATGTTGTGATATCTCACTTACTCAAATTGGTAATATGATCCAGTTGGGTATTCATGAGCATTTCAACCCCAGCAAATCGGATAACTTCAAATTATTTCAAATAATCCTTACTCTCCAAATTTGAAGGCTCTTGTGAAGGCTTGGAAATAAGAGTAGAAACAAGCTTTTCTTCCTTTGCAGTAGTACCATCAAGAGAAGATACTGGTTTCAATTGAAACATGGTAGTTAGATATATACATTTCATTGAGTATTCATAGGATTTATTTAAATCAAAATAGTAAGGAAATTTATACCATGTATCAACTAGGAATAGACCAATTAGATTAGGGACATCAACAAGATCCCAATTCTGGTGCTCCTACCCCTCAAAAAATGGATCGTTCTCAAGATTGATAGATTTATATACCAGATCTATTTCTTTGATTTAAACCCAGATATCTTCTCCTACTAATTTTCTATCCAGCTGAGAAGCTTGATCCTTTCTCTCTTGAGCAGATGGTATAATTTCATGAAGAACATTTTCCTATGGGTGTTCCTCAAGAGATGCTTCTTTCATAACAGAAATTTCCACTTCTATATTCTCTTCTACAAACTCCATTTCACAAACAACAACAAAAAATTCTTCTTCATGAGTAAGTTGTTCTTCCATGTAAAAACCTACATCAAGAAAATGTATTTTCATCTTAGAAATGTCTTGGAGAATAGGATCATTGCCTTTCTCATCTGTAGCAGTTTCTCCTGTAGGTACAAGAACCCCTTCCTCAATTTCATTATCAAAATACTAAAAAATTACATCTAGTTTCAAACTAAGAGTAGAAATATCTTTAGGTATTGTAGAGTGTTCCACCAGATTGATCATTTCCTAAACCTGTTCATTATCATAAACACATTCTTTTCTCCACGAATTCCAAATTATTTTCATTATCATTAATGTAACTTTTGAGAACAAAACTCATAATACATAATAGATTCTTCATCTGGTCCAACCAACCCTTTGGCATGAAGCATTTTTATGATAAGCATTGAATAGAACATGGAACATTCCATGATGTTTGTCTTGATCAAATCACACATGTGGAGAATAAAATATATTCATAGGTTAATCATATGTCCATGATTTATAAGGTGTACCACGAGTAAATCTTAATACTTGAAGGTAGTAATGTCACATTTTATAGGTTTAATCAGATTCTGAATAAACATAAATAGATTTCAGGGTTTACTATCTATCTCAGCAGCTATGGCCCTTCCCTTTGTTTCATTCTCAGTTAAGCTCTCTAATTCTTCTTCTAAAACAAAGATCTCACTTGGAGAGGTAGGACCTCTCTAGTAGTCCTCAAAAATACCCGTATAAACCATCATATGGTTTTCATCCCTTAACCATGATGAAAATGTACAACTCTGGCCATTGATCCAACGTTCCACAATATAGTCCAATATTGTATCAAATGATCATTGAACATACTCATAAAACTGTGAAACTATTTTCAGCTAAATAGGCCTAACCAACTTTTTGAACCAATCCATACATCCTTTCTCTCTAAGTACTCTCAATACCAAAGACATACATCATAGATTCCACTTAGGGAATATCTAATTATTTGGTACCACTAAATTTTATATCAAATTCGGATTTAGAGGACCTTCAGGTGCTATATTTGGCACTATTTTCAACTTCTTCATTGAACTGCACTTCTCATGACTTGATAAAGATGGTGTTTTATCATGGGCATTCAACAAAGTTTAGAGATAGTGAGAAATAAAACAAAAGGGTTGAAATATGGGTTATGGTTTGAGATATGATACCGCGAGTGTAGAAAGGAGTGAAGCTTATTTTATTTTATCTTTTGGGGATATCAAGCGACGTAGGGTCAAAATTGCAGAAAAGTAAATGGGTAAAATAGTTGATTACAATGATATGGGTCATAGATGTAAATAAAACAATAATGAGTTTTTATATTGAGACATTAATCAACATTCATGGTGATACCAAAACTGGATTTCATGGTGACACCATAACTGGCATTCATGGTTAGACTGTAACTCACTTTCACAGTGAGACCACAACTGGCTTTCAGTGTGAGACTGTAACTGGCTTTCAAGGTGAGACCATAACTATGTGATTTCTAAACTGTGAAATAGAAAACAATGAAATCGTATATGTACTACTTATGATTTATCATTCCCAATTAAAGTATGATGTAATCTACTCTTTCTGAATTTAAGGGTTTTGTGAATATATCATCAAAAATATATTCAGTTCCAATGAATTACAAATTGATGTCCCCTTTTTGATAATGATCTCTCTAAATTTGATGTCTTACATAAATATGTTTGGTCCTAGAGTGTGAAACAATATTTTTTGAGATGTTAATAGTACTTGTATTGTCACAATTTATAGGTACAAGCCAGAATTGATATTCATAATCTAGTAATGTGTGTTTCACAAACAAAAGATTTGCACAACTACTACCACCAGTTATGTATTCATCTTCTACAGTAGATAATAAAACAGAATTCTATTTCTTACTAAACCTTGATACTCTAGACTTGCAAAAAAAGTGACATGTTCCAGATGTGATTTTTCAATCTAACATAAAACCATTGAAGTTATAATTAAAATAACTTACTAACTAAAATCACTATCCTCTGGGATGGAGTATTCCTATATTGGGCATATGGCTAAGGTATTTGAAAATCCATTCAGCACTATTTAAATAATATTCCTTTGTAATTTCTTGAAAACGGGCACACATACACAATCTAAACAAAAATTCATGTTGTCTAGCAGTTAGGTAGAGAATACTTCCAATCATTCCCCTATAAGCGGTTTGATCAATATAATTTTTATCTTCATCAAGATCCAACTTCCAAGTAGTACTCATTGGAGTTTCACTACTTTTAGTGAAATTCCAACCATTATGTTTTAAAATATAATTAAAATATTTTCTTTTATTTAAAATAATAAAATTATTATTTTTAATGATTTGAAATCCAGGAAAGAATTTTAGTTCACCCTTTAAACACTTCCCAAATCCGTTTTCATCATTTTATAAAATTAAATTCATATAGAATTTTTTGAATTTTCAATTGTAATTTCAACTAATTAGATTTCAACTATAAAAACCTCATGGTAAATTCATTTTATATAGAGGGTAGGATCTACTATTCATTTTGTAAAAACTTTGGAAATAATAAATGTACGCAGTCTAGCATACCAAGCTCTTGATTATTGTTTTAAACCATATAATCCTTTTCATAATTGAAAAATTATTTGGAAAATGAGGATTTGTAGAACCAAGGGGTTGTACAATAAATACATAATCACCTATAAAACCATTTAACAATACACTTTTAACATCAATCTGATATAGTTTGAATATCAGATGTGTAGCATAAGCAAGAAAAATTTGGATGGCTTGAAGTCTAGCAACTGTTGAAAATGTCTCTTCATAGTTAATTCCTTATTCTTAACTATATAATTGTTCAACCAATCCATCCTCATTTCTAGATATATTACCTCTTTATCTTCCTTATTTATTAACATCAATTTAGTGATTATGTCAAACATGTCTTTTGGAATTTTAACACGTTTCCAAAATTTGTTTCTTTTAAACTGATTAGGATCTTCTTGCCCAACACTGTCCCAAAATTCATCATTGATAGAATCATTAATGTTTTTAGGTTCATGTTTTGATAAGAAGACATGATGTTCCACCTGATTCCTAAGATAATATCTAGTTTTGGTTCCTTGATCTATGACTCCTATAATAACATCTAACAGATGGTTCTTAAGTGTTCTAAGAGCTCTTGAAAAGAAAGAATAGTGATTTCGAGATCATTAATAGGGTTAGGTTCATTGTGACATGAATCTAATGAATTTCTATAATGGAATGTTTTCACAGATTCTTTCATAGGATGGTTTGACAATTTTGAATTAATGTCGAGATTTGATACATCATATTCGCAGTTCTCTAGCATTGTTTTAATCTCATCTGTATCTATTTCATCAAATTTTACATGGAATGATTCTTCCACACATTTAGTTCTTTTAATAAACACTCATTAGGCATTACTAGATATTGAATATCATTAAAATATTCCTTCATCACTCTTCGATGAAAAGTTTACAATATTATTCATATTATTTCGGATATAAACATTGCATTAAAAAATCATGAAGTAGGTAACTTTGGGTTTTATATTATTCCAGAACTCATATGGAATTCTATGAATAATAGTTCTAATCAACACCCTATTTATAATATAGCATTCTGTATTTACATCATCATCACAAAAATAAATAGATAAGTAAAATTCACTACGTATGGTTCAAGAAATCACTTGCAAGGTTCTATTTCTTCTTTCCCCAAAATCATTATGTTGAGGTGTTCTATGGGAATATAAATTATTACTATAGCCATTTCTGTGAAAAACGTTTCAAACTATTGATTTTAAAACTCACTGCCATGATAACAACATATGTATTTAATTCTATGTCCACAAATATTTTATATAGGTTTAGAATATTCGGTAAAATGAAAGCAGGCTTCACTGTTGTGAGCCAGAAAGATAGTCCAAGTATATCTAGAAAAATCATCCACAAGAACATAAACATAGTGATTCCAATATAAGATAGAAACTATAGATGGTCACAAAAAATCCATGTGATCCTATTCAAGTGGTAGAGAAGTTGACACTTATTTTTTGATTTGATAGAAATTGTGTGTTTCTTTCCCTTTTGACCAGGATTAAACTCTTTATAAATTAGAAACTCATGTTTTGGTTGTTATTTGACCAACCATATTCTGGATATCATTTTAAGGGATAGTGTAATAAAATTTCCTAGTCTCCTATGATATATTCAATATTATTTTTGAAATACACATAAACATGAAATATTTTAAGAGACTAAAGAATCTATTTTTACATAATATACATTTTCATTTATTAAACTAGATAACAATAATTCATCTTCATAATTGACAACAATTCAAGCATCATTTTCAAATTTAAAAAGAAATCCATCATCACATAGTTGTGAAATACTAAGAAGATTATATTTCAATCCATCAACAACAAGTACTTTGAAAATTAAAAATGAGTTAGAGTTACTGATTTTTCTGAGGCCAAAAATCATTACATTGGAATTTTCACCAATGGTGAAAAGTCCACCATTAATCATTATTAAATTTTTTATGCTTGAATATTCTCTTTTCATGTCTCACGAAAACCCATTGTCCATGTACCATATGATAATATAGGAGCTCTTTAAGAAGAATTCTTACAAAATAGTTAGATAAAACATATTTTGGTACCCATACTTTTTTGGGTCCGGTAATATTATTGAGTACTGCTTTACGAACCCATATCTTCCACATAGGTTTTTTATAAGTATTATGTAAAATATTTCCAATATAAATTCTATTTAGTCCAGAAAATCATTAAACATAAGGGAGTGTATTATAACATAAACTAGGGGAAAGTTTTCCAGAAATAGGAGTAAAGATGTATGTACAAGATATAGAAACAAAATTACATATTCCAAGACATCGTTTACATGGTCGATAGCCTATGCTAGTAGTATATTTAGGAGAAATCGGTTTACCTTAAATTATTACCAAGGTGTCTTTACCATTACTAAACCATTCATGATCCTTTTTCATTATCTCATTAGATTGTTTTAGTTCATTGTTTTCTTAGAGTAGTTCAGAATTTTTCTCCCTTTCTACACAATGTTCAGTTTTAATAGTTGAGGTAAGAGCATGGTGTTTCATAAAATACTAGTATTTATCTTTTAATTCATTGCATTTATCATCAATGATATTACAATGTAACATAATTTATTCATTACAAATATTTTTAGAGTCACTCTCATCTCCAGAATAATAGGAATTTTGTATAAGAGATTCTAGTGATACGTTATATGTGTTTTTCATAAAATACATAATGGCTGTTTTATCATATTCATCATGTGAAGATTCTGAGTACCATGAACTATCCATATAAGTAATCTATGTTGCTTTCATTTCCTTTTTATTCATTCTCAAATTGAACTCATAATTCATCTGGTACTTGATCTAGGCACAATCATGCTTGATATGTCCCTTTAAAATAAATTCCCAGCAAACTATCTCATCAAACATGTAATTTCATTTCCAATCATTATTCTAACTTCCTTTTTGATCCTATCATCCCTTAAATTTAGGATTTATGAAAAATTAATTCTTCTTGTAAATTCTCTTAAATCATATGGCTAATTGTTCTATCATCTCATCAATGTGAGGTTATGATTTTTCGTTGTAGGAACATTCAAAATAAGATTCCACCTTCCCTTTCTCCTTGTGTTTAGAGATTGGAGTCTTGAATGCCACTTATTTTATTTTGGGTTCATCCTCCTCTTCCTTGTTTACTTTCAACTCCTCTTCATATGTTATCAGTTTCCCAATGAGTTCTTTTACTGGTAACCTACTAATGTCTAATGATTCTCTAATATATAGAGAGGTTCCTCTCCATCTGTCAAGTAGGAATAAGAGAATCCTATTGATCTATAATTTGGTAGGAACATCTCTTCTATGATAAAACATTGTGTTCATTGAACCTAATATACATTTCAGAAATAGGCTCACCAAGTTTCAATTTAATGTTATAAAATTTAATAGTATAAGTATTGAGCCTCATTTCCTTCATAGTATAATTTCCTTCACGTGAAATAGACAAAGTTTCCCAAATTTGATGGGTAGTTTTACATGTAGAAATTCAATTAATTTTCTCGTTTCCTAGAGATCATTATAATGAAATAAAGGATTTACAATTGCTATTATAGTCAGTCATGTTATGGTCATCCCACATGATTCTATCTGAATCAAAAATATATTATTCATCTATAATTGAAGACAAGATTTCAAAACTCACACATTATAAATGCATTTTCATTTAATTTTCCATTGGTCATAATTTTTTCTATTAAACAATGGTGGTATATTTTTTGTAGCACCTAACAATCAATTGTTCATAATAAAGAACTACATTGAAAGGGATAGAAAATTATAATTAATAGAATAAGGATGATCTTTAAAGTAAAATAAATTCAATGTTGAATAGGGAAAAAAACAATGTCTTAATAGGAATTACAAACAATCTTATGATACCAAATGTTGGTTGGAGTTGAGTAATCAATAGGGGGATTAATTGAGTATCTATAAAAAATATTTATTTAAAAATTATTATTAAATTGGTTTTCAAATAAAATTAAATAAAACATGGTTAATAAATTTAATACGGTTATGAAAGTTTGACAGTTTAAATAACTAATCAGAAGATTGATTAATTCTCAGTAATCATAATATCATTAATTAACATTAATTTTGAATATTATCTTATAATGAAAAACAATAATAAATTATTTCCATGATTAAAAATCTAATAAATTTAGTTATTTCTAATTTATATAGTAAAAAAGAGAAAAATAAATTAGACAATACAATGAATATATAACAAGTGGATCAGTCCCAAGATAAGACATAATCTACACCACATGGTGATCACCTACCATTAAGTAGTTTATATAAATAAACATTATCCACACCCTAGATTAGGGTTATCAAAAGTACACAATACTATATTGGTCACACTACTTCTTCCACAGTTCTTCATGGGTACGAACTACATGGTCACACAGGGACCACTTCCACACTAATTATTTAGAATACACATGTGTACAAAGATGTGTCAGAAAGGATATCTTGTATTCTTAGTTTAATGTAGGAGATAGTGTGTGTTTTTATACAGACATACACACATGTCTCAATGGATAAAAATAATACCCAATAGGGAAAATTGAGAAGATAAGGTTAGAAGTGATCTGAGTGTTAGTCTATGTTGTTCTGGAATTCTATTATGATGTAGATATAGAAATCGAGTCCTCATGCAAAAAAACAGAGTATCGTAAGATCTAGAACCTATTTTTCATGGGGTTGATTGTGCGAAAATGTTATCGACTCTAGGAATCATGTATGCTTTTTGTTTTCTTTAGTAGTTTCAAGATTCATGTGTCCATTATTCATTCAAGAATGCTCATGATTCTTTGTTATTGTGCACATAATTTTTTCTCTATTGGCACCATTGTAGCACTATTCATTCTTCCAGGCTGTTCTTTCTATTTTTAGAATACATGTGTTAGATCCGACAAGATGCATGTATTATAAACCCCGTACCTCATCCTATCAGGTGAAATGGCTACAATGAATCGTTATCTATGTCAATTCATTTAAAAGCTTCAAATATTTCTATTAGAGATTAAATTAAAAAACAACAAGACATGTTAAGAAATGGTGTCACATTATGTTTGGAAATAGTGTCTCCATGATACGGTGCCTCCATGAAATGGTGTCAATTTTTTTCCTTTGATCAATGAGATATTCATGATGGAATAGTTATAGTGGAATCAAGAACTTGTATCATATATGTGATGTTAGGATCATGATGTTTGGTCACTGTATCTGATTCACGGTGTCTGGTCACGAGGACTGGTAACTGTGTCTGAGTCATGATGTCTAGGTCATTGTGTCTGGGTCAAAGTGTCTGGGTCACAGTGTCTCGTAAAGGTGTCTAGTAACGGTGTCTAGGTCATGGAGTCTGCATCAAGATTTCTGGTCATGGTGTCTATTCTATTGCCATAAAAACATAACTAGTGGCAGACGTATAGTTTCTCATATTTAGCCTAATATATGTACACAGACATAAACAGTGATATTCCAAAAATGAGTTAAACTTAATAATTCATCAGATAATATAATTATAATAAAAATAGATTATAGTAATTATTTAAGAAAAAAAGAGACTAATCATCTATATCCATGAATATAGATAGATTAAACATGATTAACAAGCTTTTCAAAATATAGAGCAATTGTGATATTTAAAACATGATTAATACATGTAGTTTCAAAATATGTTATTCATAGGATAATCACTTATGTAATAGCTTCATACATTGGATAACCACCCATGTAACCTATTATTTTCAATATTAAAAAAAACATGTGTACCCTATTTCTTTTAGGGTTGGGGTACTGTATTCTCTCTTAAATTTAGGGTTGGGAAACAACCCACATATATGATTATTTTTATTTCTATACAAAAAAATGTGTATCTTCTTGTTTTGGGGAATGGTCTACAACAAATTTACCCTTTGAGCTCATATACCATTTATAATTACATAATTCATTGGAGGGAGATATAGGTCCTACCCATCATATAATAAAATCATACATTCATGTGCCACAAGATAATTAAACTTGCATAATATCATTGCCCATAATAATAGATGGGTTTTATAAATATCATATCATTACCCATGTAAAAAATTTGGTGTCATAAAAATTGTATCAAATCATAAACTATGGAAAATATATTGGATTAATAATCATTTGATCTGAAATAACTCATCAATGTAAGAAGGTTTCATTATAATTTATCATGGTATAACCCATTAAAAAATAGACAGGTTACATAAACATCATTCTATCAAAACATTGAACATTTTGAGAAAGAATATTTATGGTACCTAGGGATTATTTCCCTAGAGAGGCATGAGTATACAAATGAATGTAATGTTATAAGTAAAATAATATTGAAATATCTTATTGAAAATTTGTTGAGTAAAATATCCTTTCATCGTCGAAAATTGATTTAAAAAACATAAAAATATTTGAAACCCATTTTATTTGATAACATATTGAAATATTATAAAGAATGACTGAAATCATTTTGAAAACTATTTATTTTAAAACCATATAAATCTTATAAAAAACATTCAAACATTTGGAATACCATTTTATTTTATAATACATCGAAAACACTTAATAAAACATTGAAATCCATGAAATAATTTTACTTCAATGTAATCTTTTTATGACTTATAATGGAATCATGAAAAATCATTTAAAACACTTTTTAAACAGATGAAAATTTTAAAAAATGCAATTTTTATTTAAAAACAATATAAAATCCAAAAATTATCATAAAATAAATAAAATATTTTCTTCAAAAATAATTTCATAACCATATAATGGTAGTATCATGAAAGTTACAATCATGATGGTGGGTATGTCTGTATATGTCGAACATTCTTTTTGTTCCTTAAAAGTAAAAAATGTTACTTTAATGGAAAAAGAAAAAACCAGTAATTTTAAACCCATTTTGTAAAAATTTAATAAATGGATATAAATTTCTTTTAAAATCATATTATAATGGAAATACATTTTTGAAAACATTATTAGAAAACACATTTTCTAAAGAACTAATATTTCTGACCAAAAGGAGAAGAAAATTTAATTTTTAAAAAATTATTTTCTTATTTATCTTAAGCACTAAAGAATGGAAAAATGGTAACATTAATTGGAAATAACATGAATAAACATATCTTAATAAAATTAATATGTTTTATTGAGAGATTAATTATAATATTTCATTAGTGGAAGCAATAACATTCTTGATGATATTGTGACCATAAATCATTACCACTTTTATAACATTGAGTCATAATACAATGGAAAGAATAACATTACAAGATGAATTAAATATCATGAAAATATATAGATACATTATGTAACATTTCAAAGAAATTATATACAACTCCTTCAAAACATATCTACATAATATGGCATGTGACTCAATGAAAAAAAATTAATACAAAATTACTCTACCGATTTGGTATCTTTTGAAACATAAATACCAAGAAATGAATATCATAAAATGGCTATGTTTATAAACATAAATTAAAATATAATAATAATATAAAATATACTTTTTAAGTATATATATCATAAAAAATATATTAGTTTTGAATATGACATGTATATCAGAAAAATAAAAAGATGGATGAAATTCCATTACAATGAGTTCTAACATTATTTTTACACATCCAAACCTAATATATAATAAATCTAATTTTATTGTAAATATGTAATATAAATATATATATATATATATTATAAAATATATTATTCACTTGGAACATTATATTACACATTAATTAACAATCCGATGTTGAATAATCTTTTTCATAAAAAACTGCTTTGTTTATCTTACATGTTTTAACTTGTTATTCTTGATGCTCATAAAAAGATATTGATTTAGTTATTTACTGTATGTAAAAAATGATATATATATATATATTATAAATATTTATAATAATCTATAAATCATATATATATATATGATGTAATACAACAATCATGGAGACGGTTGGTTGTACATGCGCATTAACGTTTTTTCTGCTATATTATCGTATTGAAATAAAGAAAGAAAATGACACATATATATAATAGTATTTTTATTATGTATAATATATCATATATGTTTTCCAAAACCATCCATAATGCATCACATATATGGTTTCAATGAATCACATCGCTTTGAGGAAGTTGTATTCCAACCGTCCACAATCAACGTTAATGTATTTACAATAAATTAAAATAATGAATATAAGATATATATTGTAATGAAAAAATAATAAATAAATCATAAATAACATTTGTAACATATAAAACCATAGTTTATATCATTTTTACCCACCATGATAAGTGGTAAAGAAAAAATGAACAACATTACTTTGTGAGGCAGTAGTTCGATGTACACAAAAATGATATGTTTGTTACCACATTGATGGATGTGTGTTCATTGTAGGTTGAACCCTATGAAAAAAAATATCCATAAATTTAGGATAATTATTCTATTTTCTATTCATGTATTAGTAATAATTTAGGTTGTATAGAAACGAAATAAATCAATGGATCTTGAGGAAGGATGTAACATCATCTTTGGGTAACTCCTTTTGGTTTGCACCAATGGGCCTCTTTGGATGGATTTATTCTAAAAGGAATGGATACTATAGTAATTTAGGAGTATTGGGAAGTGAATAAGATAGATATTAGACAAACCTATGATTTTTTATAGGTGTGAATAATGGGGATATGTGGTGGCCTTTTATAAATAAGAGTGGGGACACACATGGCGGTTTAAAAAACGTTATGTATAACCACGTTTTTAGATAAAAAAAGACAAAAAAACAAACCAAAATCCATATATAGAAGGTTTGTAGAATAAATATTGCTTAATATTATTTTTGGACAGTTCTATAGGTCCTTTTGGTGATTAAGATAAATGTTTTGTCTTGGGTTAGGTTTAATTTTACCTCAATCGTTGTAATTAATTATATCAATTTTCACTAATATTTTGGGTAAAAATTAATATGATATTATTTTAATATATATATTAATCGTATTATAACCATGTAGATTCATTTTTATAAATTAAATTCAAAATTTTGAAAAAATTAATTTTAAGGCAAATCCCATATACGTTGCAAGATATCATGTTTTTAAGTGAGAATGTTCTAATGTTCCTTTAGGGATTACATCTAAATTAAATGTAAAAAATGATTCCAATGGACTAAAATGGATTAATAAATTTATAATTGATATATTTTGTATTAAAACACAAAATAAATTGTAATTTAGCTATATATATTGTACAAAAACATAGTTTTGAAATAAAATTCAGTATTGTTTCATTATTCACACAAAAATGTTGTTTCTCAAAAAGATCTGAAAAATTATCCATAAGAAATTTTTGAAAATGAGAATTTCAAAATTTAGATTAATTTATTTGATTAGATTTCTATGATTATATGATATTAATTTTTTTTTCATATATGGACCTAAAAAAGTTCAATTGATAAAATCGTATTTTCAAACATAAAACAACATTACTGATATTACATTAATATTTTTTATATATACACATTAAAAATTATTTAACAATTAGTTGCTATTATTCATATTAGTAATTTAAAAGTCTAGATTACAAATAGCTCATTTAATTAATTATAATAATATAGTGTTGTTTTGAAAAAACTCAATCTTACAACTAACACAAGCTATCAATGGTACTTCCTATTTTTGGAAATATAAGACAATGATAGTGTTTTCTTTATGAACTGATCATATTATTGTATTGGGTAGTGAATGATTAAATTTGTTTTTTTTATAACCCAATCCAAACATAGTTCTATAATATCAAAATACTATATTCAGCATCACGTGAAATGAAAAATATCAATAATAATAAATTAATTAAAAAAAATACATTTCATAATGTCTCGGGGTATTACATTCATCCTCCCTTAAAATAAATATCCAAATAAAAATTCATCAAGGTTTTCAAATGTTTAAAATAAAATCACATTATAAAAATTAATCCTAAAACATCATTTAAAATAATAAAGTTATAAATATAACATAGATGCAAAGAAACATGTAACATGCTTTCCAGATTGGAGAAAATGGTTTGGATGTGAAAACATGGATATAGAGGAAAAGTGTAAATATTTTATTGGAGTGATTATGAACATAAACCACAAAAAAATAAAAAAATGGAATGTTTATGACCTCAAATTCATAAATCTATGATGATTTAAAAGGCTGTCGTTTTATCAAAAAATAATGAATTATGTTAATAATTTATTCCTGGATCATTTTCCTAAATTTGAATAATTTACCATGAAAAAATATACTTACATGATTTTGGACAACCATATCCTCTGTTGGGTCCTTAACAACTTCCTATTCATCTTTCATTCAATGAAATGAATTTTAATTTTTCATTTACAATGATATAAAGATAATGATATCCAAGAATATAATAACATGACATTACATCGGTATTGATCAAAAAAAAATCATTAGAACATGTTGTAAAATATGAATAACTCCCAATAAGGTGAGATAATAATTTAATCTCTAAAACCATATTAAAATTGTATCATAAACTATTCATTAAATTGTATCCATATAACATCCTTAGAAGATAAAATTCTAATACTATAAAAACAAGGTCAATAAATTTCATAATTGTTTTTATCATTGATCCCCCATATATCATTATGTTTCACATTGTTATCACATACCAAACATGTGAATACCTTTAACTTGTATTCCTCTGAAACATGGTAATAAACTGAATTAAAAAATTTAATATTTTATACATGCATGTTTCTATATTCCTAAGTATGTTGGATATTTTACATAAATACAAAGTACATTGGACATACTTCATAAATCAAAAAATGTTGCAACTTCATCAATGATAGCATAACCACTTTTCCATAAGTCCTTAATTAGATATAAGGTAATATGTACCTTCCAATTAACATATTCATATCCAACATATATTTATCCAAACAACATTATCACAATATATGGCACAAATTAATCGTTATCTTTCCTTAGTAAAAATATAACCTTTACCTAAAGTAGCTTTTCCTATCAATCAAAAACATTGAACATAATCATGAAAATCATGAATAAAAAACATAAATTGAACAATCCTTGTTTATTTCACACTTCATATAACATAATTCATCAATCGAAATATATAAAAACATTAATTCATCCACTTTTTATATAATATATAATAAGGATACTTCATCCTATTAACTATTACCTTTTTCTATTCAAATTTTATATAGATTCACATCATCATTGATAATATAGCCATTACTCATACCACTATTATGATTCTCTTCATTATCATTACACATGGGTCACCTATTTTTATAATTTCCATTGATTCCACACATAAAGAACAAAAAAAATTGATGTTTTCTTAGGGGGGCAATATTTCCATCCATTTCATTAACTTAACCCTTGAATTATTCTTTGATGTTACTTTTTTTATGTCATTTTCCAAAGTCAAGGCATCCTATTGTTCCTCTAAGACATTCAATTATATGATTCTATCCAAAATATTAACACAAGGGAAACTAAATCATCTTAACTACAAGTTCCCCATTATCCAAGTATTCAGAAAACCTTTTCATTCTCTTCCTATGTGAGTTTGAGAGTGGGATAAGGTACTTGTTTTTAATCATGTTCTGTGAAAATTGACTAGATATGATAAATATATCTTTTACTCCATTTTCCATACCATTAGAATTATCATCAAATAAATTTATATCACATTCAATGTGATCCTAATTCCTTATTGTTCCCTCAATTGACATAAAATATAAATAAATGATTAAGAAACAATTATCATAGTTATGAACCTCATAATCATGAAATCCAACTCATAGGAATTGTAATTTATGACACCGTACATAAACGATGATGCCTTTGATTTATCCTAGGTTGTTCATATAAAACAACTATTTAAATATTTCATGATTGTTTATAGAGAGTTTGTAAATTTCTAAAGCATATCCCTCATGAGGTTTAAACCAGGTCTTAAGAATGTACTATTGTTCTGTATAGGGATTCGCTCGCGTGAAGCCTGACTTGCCTTGTCAGAGTGGTTAACCCTAGAAATATTTATGTTAAAGACACAACTATGTGAAGTTCCCAGATTGGGATGTAATTCTAGGAAACCAATCACTAATTACTTTACCAAAAATCTAGGTCATTTTCCTAAAAACTAACTTATCTTTAGAATTTTCTATATAGACACCACTATAATTATCTATAGAAATATCCCTAGGTTTTTCACAAATGTTTTCTAGAACTAGTTTCTATTTTTTCTCAAAATTTTTTCTATGATTCCAACTATAACTACCAAATCACAATGTAATTATAAATTACATAATTTTTTTTGGAATAATTAATTTATTAAAAAAACATAAGACTAAAGTCCATTTCAGTTTAGTTTAATTGGAAACATGTAAATAATTATTCTAACTTATTAGAATATAAGTAATGTTTCCCATAAAGATCGTACCCCTTAGTAATTATACTCAATGTCCGTTATTCATATTCTAGGGAGTGGAATCATAATAAAGGGTTGATATCAAATTCTTTTTATTGGTATATAAAGAATATATTTAAGGATAACATGAACATAATGGTATGAGAACAGGACCGTAACAGTAAAATATCATACCCTGTATATAAAATATCATAAAGATAAATCATAGTACAATAATTGGATGTTCATAAAACATTAATAATAAGGGGATGATGATAATTTTCTTTATAATAATGGAATATGATTAAGACATTGAATTTTTGTAATACCAATAAATATAGAAAATTTTATGACCATGCTACCTACCAAAAAACATAATAACTTGTTAGGATTTTTCTAATAACCTGAGGAATTGCTTTGGCATTTGACTAAAAAACCATGTACCCACATATTTTCAGTGTTAGGTTATAGCTAGTGTACCCACTTACTTTCACACTTGTGCTACATCCGGTGTATCCTCTTAATTTCTTTATTTGACTACAACCTATGTACATAGTTATTTTCTGGCATGGGCTACAACCCATGTACCTTCTTATCTTTAGTATTGGTCTATAACATGCATACCCTTTGAGCTCAGATACCATTTATAATTACCTAATGCATTGTAGGGAGATATAGGTCCCACTGATAACATAATAAATCTATATATAAATGTACTAAAAGATAATAAAAAAATTCATCATATTGTAACCTATAAAAATAGATTGGGTTCAAAAACATCATACCATGAACTATGAAAACAAATTGGTATCCTAAGCATTTAATCATATCATAACCTATGGAAAATATATATATTTCATAATCATTTAATAGTAAAATAAACTCTCAAAGGTAGCAGGTTTTATTAGTATTTATTATGATATATTCCGTTGAAAAGTGGGTTGGTGTCATAAACATCATGCCATCAAAACATAACCCATTCAGAGAAAGAATATGAATTCCACTACTAGATTATTTCCCTATTAAGTCAGCATTAATACCAAATGATTTCATCTTAAATGGAAAATATTTTGGAATTATATGATAAAAACATATTTAGAGGAAAATAACCTTTATTATATGAAAATTATTTTTTTTAATATAAAATCTTTTAAAACCCATTTTCTTTGAAAATACTTTGAAAAAATATGAATAATTATTGAAAATACTTATAAAATTATTTCTATGAAATAATTGAGAACATATAAAAATATTGATAAATTTGTGAAAACCTTTTTCATTAAAAATATATTAGAAACACATAAATATATATTTTAATTAATTAAAATTAGTTTCCACGAAAACAATTATTTGAAAACATTAATGAATTTTTTGAAAATAATTGAAAACACATTTTAAAAATAATATTTTATTGAAACATATTTTTTATTTGAAAATAATTTTTTAATTGACCAATTTTAGAATATTATGAAAACAGATATATTAAAAAATAATCATGTTAACATAAAAATTGAATTATCATAGAAATGGTGGTTATGAACTAATGTAAGTCCGTACATGTCGTATATTTCATTTTCACCTTAAATGATTAAGAAAATACCTAGATTGAAAAATGAAAAGAAGAATAATTTCAAAACCATTTTTTATGAAATTTATACAAGGGAAATAATTTCCCATAAAAACCATAGGACAATAGTAAATATTTCTTTAAAACCTTATTATAAAACACGATTATCAAGGAACATTGTTTGTTAACAGAAAGGAGAAACAATGTGAGATTAACGTAAAAACATATTCGTAGTTATCATGTGGTCAAACTAGTGGTAAAATGGTACCATTACATGGATACAACATGAATAAATAAAGGTTACAAAAATTTAGGATATTTTATAGAGAATACCATAATATTTTATCAATGGAAGAGACAACATAAACTATCTCATTGAGATTATAGATATAAATAGTTACCAATTTTTAACATTGAGTAATAATAAAATAGAATTAATAACATTACATGAAGCACAAAATATAATAAAATTGATTATATTAATGATATAAAAATTATAAATAGAAAATATACACCTCGTAGAAAAACTAATGTCCTTATAATGGCATGTGTCTGAAGGAAAAAAAATGGAGGCAACATTACATTTTCAATTTGTTAACTTTTGAAACATAAAACCCATGAATTAAAAATCATAAAATGAATATGTAAATAACCATAAATTTATGTACCAGAATCATTGAATGCATCAATAGGCATTATAAACACCAAAAAAAATAACGGTGAATAAGACATGTATCTCATTGAAATAAAAAGTGAGGTGAAATTATTTTACCTAATGTCTTGGATTTCATTGCAAACATTCTGACCTCCAATATAATAAATATAACTTTATTATACATAAACATAGAAATATTTTCCAATATGTCATATCATATATGAATCAATTACAAATTTATATTATATGTTTATAAACAATAACATGATAATGAAAAGTTCTGGGTAATAAATATTTTATTTATCATACAAGTTTTGACATGTTCATCTAGATCCTATTACATAGATCATGATTTAAATATTTTGGTAACATAAAACATTATATATATAAATCTATATATATTAATTATACCAATATTTATAATAAACTATAAAATATATTTATATAAAATGGAATACATTGATCATAGAGATGGCAGTTCGTACATATGCATGAATTTTGTTTTCATTTTCTTGTCATATAAAATAAATTATGTAAATGAGATATATGTATGTTTATATATTATCATTAAATTATGATTATTATGTATTATACATCATATATGTTTACTAAAAACATCATTAATGAATCCTATGTAATGTTTGAATGAATCACATCACATTGATGAGGCCGTTGTCCACACATCCACAAAAAAATATAATAATTAATAAAAATCCTAAAAGAATGTTATATATAATAATTAAAGAAACGGCCATGACCCATATCTCAGGGAAAGGGCCATGACTACCCAAAGCCCGCCTTCCATAGGCCTGGTCCTGGTGACTAGCAATATAACGACATATTCGTATAATGGAAAGTCATTACCTTTTTACCTGTACAAAAACACAGTACAAGAACAAAACAAGACGGAAACTCAATGTAAACAGATGTTGTAAAAGTGTGATGAATGTAAAGTGGTCATAATTAAAGACAAACTAAATGTACGAGTATAAATGAAACGTACAAATACAACTGAAAATTACAAATAGCTTCTAGATTATCCAATGAGGATCTTACCTGAATGGTTGGTACAACTACCGAATAGTAGTCTCTGCGTCACGTCATGCCCAATGGCCCACCTCCGTGTACCATCAAGTCTTGGATCCCTCATCCTCCATCAATATTGTTTGTCATCTTCACAACACACAATAAGGTATGGGCGTAGCCCGTGCATGGGTGGTATAACTATACTATGTTCTGTTACTTGGGTGGTTTCTCTACATTCATGGTGTAAAATTTGGGTTAGAAATTTCTCATTTATAGAAGATTATATCTTGATACCTTATGTATATGTATAGGAATATACCTTAGTGTAGTTGAAGTATTTCTTTTGGGTATTTCCTTAGTTGAAATCTAGGAGACCTTCGAGGTCTTGGGATCCCGATTGAGTATCATTGTACTCATCCGAGCACGTGTTATGCCCACACCATGTTGTGTCTTATGTGGATGACAGACAACATTGTTCAAGGTGTGGGAGGAAGAACAGGATGGTACATGGAGGTTGACTATTTGGCATGATGGGATGTAGAGACTACTATTCTTGAGCTATACCTACCCTTTTTGTATGATCCATGGTGAACAATCCATGAGTTTTGTGTACTTTTCATATGTATATATAATTTTCAGTTGTACTCATAATTTTATTTAGACTTGTATTCTGGCCCCATTACATTCATCAATGTTTTATTACATCAATTTAATTTGTGTTTTCTTCCTTTTTTTTCTCAGACTATGGGTTTGTACATGCTAAAATGAAATGCCTTCCCAGTATAGGGATTTTTCATTACGTAGCAAGTCGCAAGCCCCTTGGCTATGGAAGGTGGGAATGGGGTAGTCACGGAACGTGCCATGAGGGATGGGTCGTGAAAAAGTAGTATTATAGGAGACGGTTCTTCTAAAGAAATAGGACTTTGATATTTTATGTGTGGAAATAGTGTTATGTGTTATGAGTGTGGATTCAGTTGGGGGTATCCAATGTTGGTGCGGTGGCCATCATATCCATACACCAGGACCCTGAATTCTGATTTTCGACTCAGCACATGAAAACATTAATTGCGTGTGTTTTGAAATGTTTTCTTTTAATCTCTTGAGTCAGCTCACCAGGTATAACTTATTGATTGTGGCACAACCATTTTCTTCTAGGATGTTTCCACATAGACAAGCAACCTAGTTTTTAGAGAGATAACGAGATGATGGAACACTGGGTATGGATGCCTTGGTGCAGGTCCCTCTAGATTCATTATCACCTTCAAGTGGTGTACCAGTAGCACCACTACCCCTTCGGAATACATTTCCACCAGCCCCTATCCGTAGTAGAGGGAGCACACCGACTGAGTGTGATGCACAAGTTTTAGCGGTAGATTCATCTGAGGTTCGAAGGCGAGATTAACTCTCATGCGGAAAAGGTCATTCTAGAGTCTGTAGTTAGAGTATTCCTCTTGGATGGGAATCTCGACGACCTTATGGTGATCCTAATAGTCAGTATTTTCCAAGAAGTATGTATGAGATGGTAGATCTTGATGCTCCAATTACATAATGAGGTGACCCTCATCTCAATGGACATCTAGAGCCTTTTGGGGGAATATTTCCTCCTAGAGACATTACACTCAGTGCATATACAGAAGTTGTTGCACTTATAGTAGGGTAGCATGACTGTGGCCCAATACTAGGCGAGGTTCACTGATCTCCCCCGCTTCTCCACCGATATGTTGTCAGACCATTTCTTCAGGGATCAGACTTTTGATATGAGTCTCCTATGGGAGATCAAGGAATCAATGATATCTCTCATCATTATGATGTAGGTTGGTCTGATAGTACGAGCACTTTTGCTGGAGAGCTTCCTATATGAGCAATCACTGACAACAAGAGCTACCACCAGACATGAGGTACAAGAGTCATCTATAGAAGGTAGTAGGAAGATGATGAATGGGCCTAAATGGGCCAGGCATTCTGGTGGATGTCCTCAGGATACAGGGTCGGTGCCATGGGACAGTCAGGATAGAGGAGGACATATGTGGAGAAAACAATGTTATACATGTGGTGGGTATGGTCACATGGCTCGCGACTACCCGACCTTCCCTATGGATGTCCAGCAGACAGTCAAGGGACTGCTGAGCCAGAGGTAGAGATTCGATTGAGGAGGTCTGCAGGCAGTAGGCAAACATGGTAGAGAGATGGCTATCTAGTAGGCGGTGGGTTCCAATTCAAGGATCTACAGCAACCACCACTAGTTGGTCCACCCCGACCTCAGGGAGAAGGTGGACATGGATGATCTCAACTCTAGGCTATTGAGTCCTATGACCATAGTTTTTTCAATATGATTAGAGGCCCGATCTATGTCTAATAAAACTTATCTAGATTATATATAGACACAGGTGTCAGTTACATTTTTATTTCAATGACCCTTGTTTAGAGCTCCGAGATTCCAGTGGAGCCATTGGCCCGATCCATACATATATAGACACCTATGGGAGTAGATTCAATGATTTCACATTGGTTCCAATAATGTGATCATACTCTATGATGATTGAGCTTTGGCTGAGATTGTTTAGTATCAGCGTCAAGGCCTTAAGATGTCATCTTGTATGTGGACTGGTTATCCATAGTTCACGCCCATATTAACTGTATTTGGTGCAATGTGTTGTGTGTCTGCGTGGATGGGACCCTATTTTCCTTCACTGATGATAATGAAACCATTGGAGCACATGATGGACATACCTGTAAGAGGGTGATTCCAATAACACATTAGTTGGATAGCATTACCCTCAGGTAATGAGATGTTTAGAGACTCTACAATCCTGTAGTGGTGGACCAGTATACTGATTTCTTTCTTGATAATGTTCTGGGACAACATCAATGCAGAGAGGTATAATTTTACATCGTCCTATACCATGGGATGAAACTGATATGTACACCATCATATCATATGGCTCTCGCTGATCTTCATGAGTTATGGGCATACTTGGAGGACTTTTAGAAAAATGGGTTCATAAGGCCCAGTGCTTGCCTATGGGAAACCCTGATTTTTCTCACCAAGAAAGGAGAAGGGAGTTTGAGACTCTGTTTGGATTACCATCACCTAAACCAGGTGATCGTGAAGAAAACGTATCTAATTCTGAGGATTGATGATATTTCAGATCCATTGAATGGAGCTCATTGCTTTTCGAATATCGACCTCATATTAGGCTATCATTAACATAGGGTATGAGATAAGGATTTGAAGAAGGAAACCTTCACATTTTGGAATTAACACTATGATATCATGGTTATGCCTTTCGGTGGGACCTATTCCATAGTAGTGTTCATGGGACTCAGGAACAAGATCTTTCATCCATACATTCATCTTTGTGTCGTGGTCTTCATCGAGGACATCGTGATATACACAGGGACGAAGGACGAGCATGCCTATCTTCTGCAAATAAATCTGTTTACACTAAAAGAGAACCATCTTTATGGTAAGCGCTCGATGTTCCAGTTCTGGATTCAAATGTTACACATTCTAGGAGATGTTATCTTATAGGATCGATTTGTAGAGGACCTAGTGAAGATAGAGGTTGTACTTTCTTGGGAGCCAACCAGGAGTGTGACTGAGGTGCAATGTTTCTTGGAGATGGCTAGATACTACCAGAGAATCATGCCAGACATTTCCAGGGTTGTGGAACCCTTATCATCCATGGAGAATAAGGGATATCCCTTTGTATGGATGGATAAATTCTTGTAGAGGTTTCCAGAGATGAGGGATATACTGACAAGTGAACCTATCTTGGGGCTACTAAAGGAGGCAGTTGGGGATGTAGTGTAATGAGACACATCAGGGAATAGTCATGGGTGTGTCATGATACATGAGTGAGCAGTGATTTCCAATGGCTCATGACAGTTGAGATAGCATGCAATGAACTAAGCTTTCCATGACATGGAGTTAGCAGCAGTGGTATTCACCTTTATGATGTGGTGGCATTATTTGATGGGAGAAAGTTTTACAGTCTTCTATGATATCAAGAGTCTCTGTTATACCTTCTCTTAGAAGGACCTAAACTTGAGATAAAAGTGATGACTAGAGTTCTTCCATGACTATGACATTGTGTTAGTCTATACTCATGAGAAGAAGAATGGGGTAGCAGATGCACTCAGTAAGAGTTCCAGTCTACATTTTTTAATTGAGGCGACATAGGAGCTAGTTGTGATGTTGATATCCTTCATGGATAGAGATGGATAATCATTCCTTTAGTCTATGAAAGTTACTCCCACTCATATTCAGTGAGTCAGGGAGGTGCAGCTTAGGTACATTGATTGTGAAGCTCGAAATGCTCAAATATCCTTAAGACATTCACCTAATGTATTTTTTGAATGTGGGGAGCACGCCATCTTGTTCAGAGGACGTACCATGGTACCAATGACATATCGGGAAGTGTTATGGAGGGAGTTCCATATGTCCCATCTATAGGTAAATACGGGGGTGGCGAAGATGTACGAGGACCTCTAGTATTAGCATTGGTGGCCAGGGATAATTAAAGAAGTTGTTGAGTTTGTTCTCGATGCCTCACTTTTTAGCAAGTGAAGGTCGAGCAACTAGTTCTAGCAGGATTATCACATCCAATATAGTTATCAGAGTGGATCTTGGATGGAATCTCTATGGACTTTGTCACATGGATTCCAGGTACATCTAGGGGACATGATTCCATCAGGGTGATCTTTGACAGACTCACCATGTCGACCCACTTCCTACCTATCAGAGGGTAGGGATCATTAGAGGGATTCAGATGCATCAATGTACAATAGATTGTGAGACTTCACGGGGTGCCATCGATGATCGTCTATGACCATGAAACACATTTTACTTCCCATTTGTGGAGGGGTTGCATGAGTTGTTCGGGAATCAACAATGTTTGAACACCACCATTCATCCTCGGATGTATGGTCATAAATGTAGACCATACAGACACGGGTGGACATGATATGTGTATGCATCCATGATTTTCACTATATTATTGAGAATCACTTACCCTTTTGGTGTTCTCATTCGACAACAACTATCACTCCACCATCGGTATGGCACCATTCAAGGCCCTATACAGTCGACCATGCAGATCACCTCAATATTGGATAGACCCTTGGGAGTCAGCACTTATGGGTCCATAGTTGGTACATGATACTACAAAAAGGTGCATATCATCTAGGAGGAGATGAAGACATGTTATAGTAGGAAGAAGACTTATGATGACCGAAGATGCTGACCTTTGTAGTTATAGGAGGGGGACCATGCATTCTTCTGAGTCTCCTCTCGGCGTGGGATATGGAGATTTTGCTAATGTGGAAAGCTATTACAGAGGCTTATCAGATAATTTATAATACCTGGGAGGATATGTTTGGTGGCATACCGCTTGTCCCGTCCACCACAGTTGGAGAGGGAGAAAATTTTCTTCCATGAATCTCGGCTAAGGATATATATACAGGACACATCACACATCGTCGACCACGGAATGCTAGACTTCATTGATTGGGTGACATTTATGGAGGTCCAAGTGTAGATTCAGGATTGACAGGAGTGAGTCCTTCATGGGTGATTGATACCTCTGCTTTGCGTTCAATGGAACCATTGGAACCACTAGGAGAGAACATGGGAGTGGGAGGCTTGGATTTGAGATTAGTACCCTCCTTTGTTTCTTTAGTCTATGTTTTTTATTTTTGGGATGAAAATCCCTAAAGTGGGGAGAATTCAAAGACCCGTATATTTCGTGTTTTTTTAATATATGGAATTATTACTATTCTGCAAAATTAACATCGTGTGATTTCGAGGATTGGTATGCCCAGAATAAATTTATGAACTTTATTTAGGTATGTTCAGTAAACACGCAAGTGGTATTTTCTAACATTTGAACAGGTTATCAGATTAAAATATGAGGGAACTATTGAATCTGCAGTTCTGAAATTCTCTTAAGGTAAGATTCACTTCGATCGTAGTAGGACTGAAGAAAATGTTATATATTGGGAAATTTTTTAAAAGAAATAAAAAAAATTACTTTTTTATTTTATTTTGATTTTATCTCATCCTCCAACGGATAAGAGAATATTGTACCTGTGATCTTTCAATCCATTAAATGGATTGACCCTTCATTCGTATGTTACAAAGTTGTTGGAGAATTGGGAAGCTTCCTAATTAATTAGCCCTCATTAATTTCAAACACTGTTACACACCCACCCCCTCTCATATTTATATGGAGCTTGGGAAGTGGTGTCGGCATAGCTTTACAATGAAAAAAATGATGATGGACTATCGAGACACCAAACCCCTGATGGAGTAAGCCAGTTTTGGAAAGCGATGAGGAGGGACACTGAAACCCCAAACCGAAGGATGATGTGCAAGTGGAATCGTTGGAAGCCTGTGGATGGAATGAAGATCACTAATCCACATTCATGCATGGATGATCTCCAAAGGATTTATGAAGTTGGGTTTATTTATATAATCCATGTGGATTCTTTGAACCCTTTAAATCCTCCCTAGTTGTTACAAGCTAATGCAGAGAGTGTAGGCCTAATGAACTCGGCCCATATCATTGCTACCTTGCTACCAATGTGTTATCCATGGAATATTGCTGGTGTGATGGCACTGACTAACTACAAATGAGGAGACAAGTTGTCCCATGCCAAAAGAGGTGGTCATGGCCCTAAGCCACACCAGTTAGAGGAACGGCTGGCACCAGCCAGCTATAGAGGAGGTTCGGTGAGATGTCGGGCCCCACCGAAGGAACCAACCGCGACTTGTCAGCCACAATCGATTGAAGAGGTGGTCAACACATAGACCAACTGTGGAAGGTGAGTGAGGCCCGACCATTGCAATTCTGGTGGATTTGCAGCTCTAATGCCCCAGCGGCGAGACTAGCTTGGGTCACAGAAGTGACTTAGTAGTGCCAATTCGCGCTGGTGGTTTTTCTTCAGAATGGAGGGGGATTCTCCCCTCCCATACCAACTCTGGTGAACCACGAGGGGGGGGGGGGAAACCTATGTAGTGGGATGGACAGGGCCACACCAATCACTGGGCCGGGGCCCTCCGTGGTCCGAGCTACCCCCTTGTGGAATGGGCCAGACCTCGATCCAGTGGGTAGAGCCCACTGCGTCCCAGCCAAACTAGGTCAACCCTAACATGGTCGGGTCGGCCTAAACTAGGTCGGTCCCACCGAGTCATACTAGACCCTGTCCCAACTGGACCTAGAAATTCATAGAGGACAAAAGATCAAATTCGGGCATCCATTTGACAAACCATCTATGGCATAGATTCCTTTGGATTGAAACAATATTTTTGTTATACTCAACTTGAGTTTTGGTGATAGTTGGAGTATGGTCGGGTTGTATCCATCCCGAATCCAACCAGGCCCTCAGAACTAAAATGCTAATAACTCGCAGACCATGCATCTTATTGATGCACCATCTGTCGTTTTTGAACCCTTACGACATGGCGGTCTTTTGGGTTACTCCTTTGTGGATCATTGTGGTTGTCGATGTACGACAAACATCTCAAGGTGAATATTCTATAGTGCTTGAGCGCACTTGGTTCGAGGAATTCTCTTTCAGGTTATAACGTGATGAAATAACATCGATCATATGTGGGTCAACATCTATCAGATCCTATGTGGGTCAGCACTCAGCAATCCTGTGTGGGTTATCCAATACTGATCTGGTGTGGTTCAACATGGGTTATTTACTAATCAATCAACTGTGGGCCATATACTTTGTGGCTCAGTGGGGGTTAGTTACCTACCGATCATGTTTTGGTCAGAATCCATACTACTAGATAAAATAAGATGATCTAGGATTACAACTAATCATATGTACTTCTATAGTTAGGATATACCTATGTGTGTGATATGAGTCTTGTAATTATGTTGAACTTCTCTCATCAGGGTGTTACCTGTGTGGTACTTCTAGCTTCGTGGTGTTACATGTGTGGTGCTACCACCTTGGTGGTGATGTCTTCGTGTTGTTACTTGTGTGTTGTATCTATCTTAGTGGTTTTAGTTATGTAGTATTTCTACCTTTGTGGTGTAACCTTTTTGTATTCTTCCCTTGTGTAAGAGATGAGTATATCTTGATTAAAAAGGTATATTTATGGGTATATACCTAAGGGGAGTTGAATTCTTTTATTATTGTATTTCATTTGTGGATATCTAGTATACCTAAAAGGACTCGATGTCCCTACGGAGTATCGTTATTGTCAATCCTGCATGGGCTACCCCTCCACCTTGATGTGTCTTGTGTAGACGACATAAAACACTGATCAAGGCTAAGTGATCCAGGACAGGATGGTAGCCTGTGGTGGACCATTCGGCGTGACATGATGTAAAAACTACTATTTATGATCTATATCTACCATTCGAGTAAGATCTTTGGTGGACGATCAATGATATGTATGTACTTTTCAGTTGTATTTTTACTTTTCAGTTATACTTATATGTTTAGTTGGGATTGTATTCTAACCACTTTTCCTTAATCATACCTTTTCTACAGCAATTTACATTTTGGTTTCTTATTACTATGTTCTTGGACAATTTTTATGTATATATTAAAAGAAAATTCCATCCCATTTTAGGGATACACATTTCCAGTGCCAGATGCCATCCCTTGGCCATTGGAAGGCTGGCTTGGGGTCGTCACAACCCGGGCTCCAATGGAAAGGTCGTGAACAAATCATAAATTCATCATAGATATCATATTTTACATTTAAAACAATATTTTACATAATAAGTTGAACAATGTGAGGTGGAAAATGAAAAATGAAAAACATTGTTTTGTAAGTTAGTAGTTCGCCATACACAAAAAAAGTAGTTTGTTACCAATTAGATTGATGATTGGGTTTGTTCAGGTAAAAAAATTTAATAACAACATATAAGTATATTATGGATTATAAAGATTTTTATTATTTATGGTGTGAGAATAAATAAGGTGTGAAGAAATAAAATAACGGATTATGAGGAATGATGTTGCCTCTTTTTTAGGTAACTGCATTTTTTTTCTAAAATGAATCCTTTGTTGGATTTTGATTCCAAAGAGATGATTCAATGTGTAATTTAGGGATGTTTTTACAGGAATTGGGTATATATTTGCAGAACCTATGTGGTTTGAGGGGTGTGATGAAGTGGTAGAGTTGGTGGCCTTTTATAAGGGAGGGAGGTGGCACACATGGAAGTTTAGAAAAAAAGCATGTTGTACCCACGTTTTTACCAATCAAAAGCCATCAAAAATCATAAAACACAAAAACATAATGTTTATTGAATACATTTTTCCATAAAATGGGTGTTTTACAAGTGCATAGGTCATTGTTTCCATTAAATTTAAGGTTTTGTCCATTGTTATACTTAGTTTCTCCATAATTACTGTAATTAATTCTAATCACATTCACTAATCCTTTAGGTCAGAATTTAATGTTATCAAATTAGACTATAAATATTACACTTATTAATACATTTTATGTAGATTTTTATAAACTAATTTCATTGAATTATCAAAATTAATTTTAACGTTAATCCTACAGATATGGTTTGAAAGCGGGTTTTCAAAGTGAGGATGTTCAAGAGTTCATTAAACTTTTATATCTAAATTCAATATAAAAATGAATAAAATGACATCTATTGAATTAATTAATTAATTATTGATATATTTATAATTTACAACCTAATTTAAATTTAATTTTATGACTAAATAAATTAGAAAAAAATTAATTTAAAAAAAAATCAAAAACATCATTATTCATCCAAAATTGATGTTTCTAAAAAATCCCAAAAATAATGAACCAAGGATAATTTGGAAATTATTAATTTAAAATATAATTTTATTTATTAAAATTTAATTTTTATGAGTTCCTCAAATTAAATTTATTATTTATCATGGAAGGACATGAAAAGTAGTACATATTAGAAAATTGAAATTCCAAACATAAAAATTCTTTACCAGAAATTATATTAATATTTGTAATTTTTATAAATACATAATAAATAATATTTTAAAAGTATTTATTACTATTCGTGATTCAAAATTTAACATCTACATTATGTTTATCTCATTTAAATAATTAAAATAATAATGATTTATTTTATAGAAACTCATTATTGTGTGTAATAAAAGTTGTTGAAGGTACTCAATACTATGTGTAATACAATATAGACATCTTTTTGAGTCAACCACAACATAATAGTAGTTTTGTGTTTAGTGAATGATTAATTTTTTTTCATATAATTCAAGCCAAATATAGTCCATTAATATAAAAAACATTATTTAATGTTGCAAGAACTGAAATAAATCAAAAAGATTAAATTAATTTGAAGAAAAATATTTCAAAAAAATTCAGGGTGTTACATTCTACCATCATTAAAAAAAATTCTCACTCTAAATTAATCTATGTAATTAATGGATTCATATTAAATAACAATATAAAAAAATTCCAACAAAAAATCCTTTGTGAAGAAATTTTGAAACATCATGTTTACTCAATGTAACACCTAGCATGGTTTCCATATAAGAGAAAATATATGGAATGAGGAACCATGGACTTGGAGACATATAAATAATACATTAATGAGTTAATGAGGTCATCAATAATAAATAATTAAATGGTAAATTGAAATTTTATTTCCTTAATATCATAAATATTTTATGGTTTAAAATTCATATTTTTTAACAAAAAATAATGTATTGGGATAATATTTTATATCTGGATAATTTTACTAATGTTGAAGAATTCTCAAGAAAAGATATACTTACATGAATTTAGGAAAACCTTACCATTCATTATTACCTTTTCAAAGATCACTTCATCTCTCATTCCATGAAATGATGTAGATTTTTCATTCCCAAAGCATAAATATATCATAATATCCATAAAGAGAGTCCTTGACCATTAAAACTATTTTTATTATAAAAAATTATTAGTAACAGTGATCAAATATGAATTAAAACACATTTGGTGAGAAAATAAATTAATATATAAAACCTTATCCAAATATCAATATAAACCATTCCATAAATGGTTATCCTTATAATTTTTCCATATGGTGAATGTCCAAGACTCTAGAAATAAGGTTAGTAAATTTCTCAAAAATAGCTTAGAATTAATCCATCATATATTATAATGTATCTCTTGGTTGTCACATTCCAAACATGTGAATAGATTTTTCATTTATTTCCATGAAACATGGTAATAACTTATATTACCACAATTATTTATTGATAACATTCTTTTTTATTTATTCCAAATTATATGGGATATATTATTTAAATTAAAAAATGTTGTTAGATTCACAAATTATTGTATAAAAACTTTTAAAAAATTCTTTAATTACTTACAATGTAATCTGAACCTTCCAATTTTATTCTTCATATCCATCGTATATTGATCCAGACATCATTTTCTTAATATAAGGAACATATTAAGGGTTTTCTTCCCATTGTAAAAATTTCACCTTTCCATTAATTCACATTTCATATCCATCAGAAAAATTCAACATAAACCTCTTAATCCTGAGTGAAAAACATAAACAGAATAATCCCAGTATATTTCACAATTCATATAAATTAATTATTCAATTTAAATGCATAAAAACATCAAGTATTCAACTTCATCTAAAATCATTAAGTAGGATACATAATTATATTACTTAAAAACACTTTTATTTTACATTTCATCTATATTTTCATCATCATCAGTGATATAACCATTACTCATAACACCTTGATAATTCTCTTCCTGAATTTTACCCATGGGACCATTATTTTCATCATAACCATTGAATAAAAACACAAATCATTTAACCATAGATGATTTGTTAGGAAGGATAATATTCCGTTCAATTTCAATAACTTAAAACTTCATTTTATATTTGTATTTAAATTCTTTCATTAATTCTTTTCCACAGTCACAACATTTTCTTGTTCCTCTAAGACATTCAATTAGGATATTATTTACACATTTTGGGAACAAGGGAAACCAAATATTCTTTCCTCCGTGGTCTCTGTTACCCGAAGCCTTAGTGAACTCCTTACTTATCTCCCTTGGGGAGCTAGATAGTTGGTTAATGTAGATGTTGTTAATTATGTTTTGTGAAAACTGAATAGGAATGATCACACCATCCTTTACTCAAATTAACATCCCATTTGTCTTCTCATCATCAAATTTTCCATCACATTCAACCATATCGAAATTTTTTCTAGTTACCTACATTAACTAAAACAGGAAAGCATTTAGTACGAAAATATTATCATAGTAAGGAAACATATAATCATAAAAACCCATGTATAGTATGACGCCTTACTTAAAATATGATATATTGGGTTTATCTTCTTTTTTGGGAAATTTATATTTAAATCATATATGATGGTTCGAAAATCATTTGTGAATATCAATGATCATCCAACATGAGTGTAAAACTATGTGTACATTGAGGCTTTTTGTTATGTACGAGGTTATACTGGAGTCAATATGGATGCACCATTTTAGAGTTGTTACCCTTAGGTACATATCATCTGGATCCAAAACCACCTGTACAATAAACCCAAGGATGTAATTCTATGAAACCACTAATTCTATGTCTTAAAAAAATCCATTCCATTTTTCTAAATAATAACTTGTCCTTTGACTTATCCCTAGATATACCCCTACTTGTATACTTAGAAATATCCCTAGGGATTTGAATAATGTTTTATCATCCTTGTTTCCAAAGGGTTACTAAATGTTCCCACTATTACCATATATAAAAACCAAAGCTTAACATACATATACATTACATCATATTTTTGGAAAACGAAATACATTAAAAAAATAGTTGTCCAAAAATCATTTTAGTTTAGTACCATTGTAAACATCAAAAAAAATGTTCCAACATAGTGGAAGATCTTCAATGTTTCTCACAAATTTCAACCCCCTTAGTAATTCCACTTATAATCCTTTCATCATAACCTATTCATGGAAAACATAATAATGGGGTGAAATTGAATGCTCAGTAAGGGTAAATAAAGCAAATAAGCAAGTCTGACGTGAAAATAATCGTACACGAGAATGAGCATAACATTTTAAGAACATACCATACATATTAAGGATAATAAACATGAATTATGAAATAAATATTTGAAGATCGTAAGAAATGAATCATAATGGGATCATAAGAATAATATATAAAATCATAACATAGGACTATGAAATAGAATTTTTGGAATACAAAAAAGCCTAAAAGATTTTATATCAATGAAAACTACCAAGGCCTTTATGAAATTTTATGCTTTGATAATCTCTTATGATCCTACTTTAAGATTCAGCTGACAATATATGCACTATCTTTTTTAGGGACTGGGATACAAACCATGTACAATATTAATTTCTAGATTGGGACTCAAATCATGAACCCTATTACAATCAGGTATGGCCTATATCCTATGCACCTATTAATTTTCAGACATGGGAATCATCTAGTGTACCTTCTCTATTTAATACACGGGAAACAACCCATGTAACATTTGTGCCCTTGTACCATTTATCATAACTGAACTAATTAGAGGAAGGTATAGGTACCATGGGCCACATTTTAAAATAAATAAAACATGTTCAACAAGGTATTAAAATTGCTTCATATCATGGACCATAAAAGAGATGTGTTTACAAACATCATATAATAACCTACAAAATTATATGGGTATCATAAAAGATTCATTATTTAATAACCAATGGAAAACATATAGGTTTGATAATAATTTCATCCCTGAATTTTTCATGAAAGGAATCTAGTTTCATTAGAATTTATCATGGTATAAACTATTTAAAATGGGATGAGTTTTGTAAACAGAATTCCATAAAAACAGAAAGCATTCAAAGAATGAATATAATTGGATCTGTTTGGTCATTTCCCCAGAAATATATGATTGAAAGCAACATATTTCATCATATATAGAGATTATTTTTTATATGTATTATAAAAACATTTCATAAAGAAAAAATATTCATCATTCTTTAGAAATTTATTTTTAAAACATATAATAATTTAAATACAATATTCATTGAAAAAAAATTAAATGTTTATTAAATTTTATGAAAATTATTAATAATAATTCATCTAATATATATTAGAAAATTTATCAGTAAAACAAGAAAATGTTTTGAAAATTGTTTTCTATAAAGGTACATTAAACACACATAAAAGCAACGAAATCATAGAAATTCATTTCCTCGAAAATGAACATTTAAAAACATATAAATAAATCTTCAAAAAATATTTAAGAAACATTTGAAAAAATAAATAAATTTTTGAAAGAAACGTTTGATTTGAAACCCATTTAAAAAAAATATACTGCATAAGGAAAAAAATTCTTTTAAAATAATAACCTTGTCAACATAAAAAATGAAGTATCAAGGATATGGAAGTCATGATGGTGGGTATATCAATACATACATAACATTCCTTTTGCACCTTAAAGGTTTTGGAATCATCCTTAATCCAAAATTTAAATTACATTACTTTTAAACACATTTATCAAAAATATAGTACATGGTTATAAATTTCCTTCAAACAATATAGTATAAAAGTAAAATATTATTGAAAACATTTCTAGAGATTGTGGTTTTTAATGAACATATATTTCCAAATGAAAGGATAATTTTAGTGTGATTTTCAGGAAAAAAACAACTTAATTATCATAATTACAAATGTGTGGAAGATGGTATCATTACATGGATATAAAATGAAAATATTTTTTGAAATACAATTATTGATATTTTATGAGATATGGATCATAATATTTCATCAATAAGGTCATAATCAAAAAAAACATGAGGACATATTAGCAATAAGATGGTTCCACATAGGTAAATTCGATTCATTATAAAATGGAAAAAATGAAATAAAATTAAGCATAAAATATAATGAAAAGAATTATATTCATGATATTACATTTCAAAGGAAGTATATAATACTCATTGAAATACATTAGTGCATAACATGGCATGTGTCTCAAAGAAGAATAATTTAGACAATATTAATTCCCCGATTTGGTAACTTTCGAAACATAAAACCCCTAAAAAAATATAATAAAATGGATATTTAAACACCTATAAATAAAATTATAATATTTATAGAATACAAATATTTTAATTATACACCCCCTAAAAAAATAAATGTGTAGAAAATAATAATTTTATCTCCGTGAAATAAAAAGTGAGAGGAATTTCCCTTACCTTAAGTCTTCATATTAATTTTACATTTTCAATCCTCCTGTATAATAAATTTATTTTTTTGTAAAAACAACAAAAAAATATTTATATATATAATATCATATATGATTTAATTTTTACACAATATTACATTTTTTTAACAATCTTATGTTAATGTAACATTATGAGTAATAACTCATTTGATTATCGTATAAGTTTTTTACATGTTTTTATTAATCCTTGTAAATTTATCATTATTTAATTATTTTAATATTTTAAAACATCATATATATATATTATTAATATTTTTATAAATAAATAAAATATTTTTAAATGAAATATAATACACCGTTCATGTAGAAAGTACGTTTTACATTTGCAAAAATATTGTTTCTGTTTTCATATCGTATTGAAGGAAAGAATGTAAATGAAATATATATATGTGTGTGTGTAAATATATATTATCATCCCATTAGTTTTATTAGTTCTTATATATAATATATGTTTACTAAACCCATCATTTATCTACATCATGTAAATTGTGAATGAATCACAGTGATTTGTGGTTGTGGTAGCCCATACATCCACCTTATTTACCAAAAATGTAATGCAAGAATGAATATTTTATATAATAGTTATATAAATATAAAGACATATGTTATATCATATATAAAATATAATTACAATATTTCATCATAATTCCCATCCATGAGAGGTGGTAAATGAAAAAAATACAACATTACTTTCTGTGGTGGTATTTTTATGTTCACGGAAACAGAAAGTCCGTTAACCATTTGATGGAAGTGTGTTCATGTGTAGGTAAAAACCATTGAATAAAAATTTATAAGTATATTATGTATAATTATTATATTTTTTTAATTTAAAAATAATAATTAAGTGAGTATATAAATAAATTAATGGAATGGAAATAGATGATGGTTGTTGTTTCTTCCTTTGGTAACTTATTTTGGTTTTCACCAAAGGGATTCCTTAGTTGGATATACGAAAAAAAGAGGCATCAAAGTGTAATGAAGTTATTTTTGAAATATAATTTGGATGATCTTCGTGAAACCTAACTTCTTTTAGACAATTGAATATGGGGATAGTTGGTGGCCTTTAATAAGGGTTAGAGGGGACACACATGGAATTTTTAAGAAGTTTTGTGTTCACATTTGTTTTCCTAAAAATGAAAAAAAAATAAAATAAAAAAATGTTTTAATGTATAAATATTTCAATAGAATTGGTGTTTAAAATGTTTATAGGTCATGTTTTCCCTTTATGTTTAAGGTTTAGTCCATCGTTAGGCTTATTTTTACCTTGATTGTTTTAATTAATTTTAACCCCATTCACAAATATTTTGTGTATAAAAGTTTATCTAATTATGTTATAAATAGTATACTTATTATAGTGGTGTATGTATTTTTTATAAATTCAATTCACATAAGAGCCAATATTATGGTTAATTCTAATCTCGTAAAAAAAGTCAGGTTTTTAAGGTAAGAATATTAAAATTTTCATTAAGATTTTATTTCTAAATTCAATATTAAAATGACTCTAATGACAAAAAATCAATTAATAAACATATAATTAATATATTTTTACACTAAATAAAATTAAAAATATAATTTAAATACATAATAAAATTATCCAAAAAATGTAGTCCTGAGTTAAAATTAATTATTTTTCATTATTCTCCCAAATATGATGTTTCTTTGAAAAGTACCAAAAATTTCCCATAATATAAATTGGAAATAATGAGTTGAAAATGATGTTTATTTTTTCCCATACAATTTATTATAGTTTTAAAAATTATTTTTATTATTATTCTCAAATATACATTGAACGGAGTTTTGTTGAGAATATAGTATTTCAAACATAAAAAGTCTTTACAAAAAATATATTAATTTTTTTATTTAAATAAATATATTATAAATAATATTTAAAAAGTAGTTATTAATTTTCATATTTTTTTATTTAACAGTTTTGTTATAATTATCCCATTAAAATAATTATAATTATAGAGTGATGCTTTGCAGAATCTCAATGTTGAGTGTGACACGAACTATCGAAATGACAAAGTGTTGTTTGAAATATAAGAAAAAAATTGTTTTGTGCATACCGAAAGATAGTCATTGTGTTTATTTATGTACCCTATAAAACTTTTGGTGTGTATAATTAAATCCAAGAATCACACTTCAATATAAAAAACTATACTTAGTGTTTTGTGAAATATAAAATATAAAAAAATTTAAATTATTATGAAAAAAATATTTCCAAAATCTCAAGGTGTTACACATATGAAACCCTATAATGCACCAAAACCACCATTATGGGAGCCATGTCACCTGTAAAAATGTGTAATCAATAAAATATTATCTATAAATAGTAAAAATAATGAGTGAAATCTCATCCCACCAGTCTTATGTCTTCAATTAGAGTGATCAATCCATTCTACACCCAATATTTCATGTGGTCCTTTCCAAAAAAAAATATGTCTCTATATTATCTATCAGGGACACTCACCATGCCATTCCATTTACAAATTTACTAAAACCCAAAAAAATGCTCTTTTTTAAACCAAACCCCTCATGGAAATTTATCCATATTATATAATAAAATCACCCACAATATAAATTTTCTATTCTGTGAACACATGATAATACATAAAAGAGGATTTATAAAGAGAATTCCACCAAAACACAATCCCACTATATTTTGATAATAAAAATCATGCATTTCATAAGTTAAAGTATAGTGAGAGTAAAATAACCAACATCAACAAGCATATCCCAAAGAGTTATACCTTATCTTATTATATAATATATCTCACACCACTCTTTTGACATATAGTACATACCTCACCCACAAGAATACAATAAATATAGATAGTAAAGGATGGGAAAATATATATATATTATGTGAACCCACAGTTTTTGGGGAACAAATAGAAAGTGGAAAAAATTAAGGTTTCCATGAAGGAGTCAAATTCAATGTCATTTTTTATGACTTTAAATATAATGCATGATATAGAATAATATTATAATTTTTTCAAATACTTAATTTTATAAAAAAAATTACTTCCACCCCTTATGGAATCAATTTCGTCCATTTTGTATATTTATAAAATGAAATATTGGTGTGTTGGTACATATAATTCCATTATTTATTTAGAATTAACTCCCCCTGGATAACTATCATTACATGGATTGAACTCCAACCCCCTTTTTAACACAACGTGGTTTACCCCAATCATGGAAAATCCATTCTATTTTGTTTCCAATTTACCCAAGAAACATTACCCCACCTCAATTATTGTTACATCATAAGTATTTATAAATAAATTTAATATTGAATGCATAATACACTTAGTCACTACAAAGCACCAATTTTTTATAACCTAACTAGTAAACATAATTATTTTTGCTTCTGTGATTTTAATTTTGAAAAATGCACATAAACTATTGTGTTCAGTAAGATATTTAGAGTCTGATATGATCAACATTCATTTTTTCAGAATAGTAACATACCCTTATTAATATTAACATACACATATGAATAGAAATGTACCCTTATGAATAGTAACCTCAACCATGTATGTATAAATAATATTTTGGCACCTTATAATGGAAATATATTATGAAAAAAAGTAATAATTATGTGGTAGAATTTTTGTGAGTAATTAATTTTTAATTATAATTTAAAAATAATAAATTTACATTTAATAAATTGAGTTACTAAGTAAATATTCAGTTTTACTATTAATTTTGGATAATTCTATGATGCCTTAGTTAATTTATCAATGTATTATAAAATAATTTTTAAATTTAATGTCTCTATTTTTTCGTGCAAATAATGATTTTATTAAGAAATTAAATTTCTATTATTTAGAAATCTATTTTGAAAACAAATTATTTCATTTTTAAATTCTATATAACAATAAATGCCTAGGGTGATTGTAATTTTTCTGAAATACATGAATTTTTATTGAATAGTAAATTCTCAAATTGACAAATAATGCTAAATAATTGAATTTATGCATCATTCATGTTTCATGGATGATATTAATGTTTATTGGATCTGACTCACAACCACATGTTAATATTTGGAGTCTTGTGAACCAATACTAAAAAAAATTGAGTCAAAATAATAAAAGGATGATTAATATAATGGGAAATAACTCATCTCGTCCATTATAAAAGCCACCCATCACTCTTGATTCTCCTCACTCCACTATGCCTTGATGCTACTCAAAGTTGATCCCAAATACACGTTCTCAGTACCTCTCTAGTTCCTGTTTCCATTGGTTTTTTCAATTTACCAAAACCTATTCCCTTAATAAGGTTCTCAAGGAGGTGTATTCAACAAGTAAATCCACATCTCTTTATTTTAATTTAATGTCAAGTTCCTTTTCTTTTTTTCGTCATCTACTCGCCTCATCATTCCAAATGATCTTGATAACTATACATTAATCTATATTTCTGATTTATATCATGTAATGGTAATATCCATTATTAATATTCTTACCCTATCTCTCAATTTTATTTTATAAACAAAATCATCTTCTATGAGGTGCTAATTTACAACCTTCCTATACAACAAAGTCTTGTTCTTCAATTTCTCAATAATTACTGGTCATCAAACAATTTTTTTGTTTTAAAAATAATATAAAATAATTATTATAACCTATTTAATTTTAATTAACCATTATCTGTACATAATATTAATTCATATGACCAAACTAGTTAGTAATTATCAATATACCACCAAAATCATTTATGTGATTGTCAGTATTAATTCGTCTAAAGATTCATGCACAAGAAATGTAACCAAATTATATATATTACCATTAACTCATATATATTATCATAAATAATACATAAATTTAATTCTGGGAAATTATATCCATTCTATAAGACCATCCGAACTCATATACAAGTATAACAATTGTGAAATCCAATGAAACGAACACTCTAGAATTATAAAATTCAATATTATTTCCTATCAATAAGGACATAAATGATCATAATAAAGTTATGTTGAAAAAAATAAATTTATAATAGGATGTTTATTAAATAATTAATAAGTCTAATTTTATATTCCATGACCTTATGTTTATGAGAAGAACATAATCTAACATAAGGTATGTGTATTCTAACCAAAAAACCATTTTTTAATTTTGGGATTGTCTTATTCTCTATAATTACTGTAATTAATTCTAATCACATTCACTAATCCTTTAGGTCAGAATTTAATTTGATCAAATTAGACTATAAATATTACACTTATTAATACATATTATGTAGATTTTTATAAACTAATTTCATTGAATTATTAAAATTAATTTTAATGTTAACCCTACAGATATAGTTTGAAAGCGGGTTTTCAAAGTGAGGATGTTCAGGAGTTCATTAAAATTTTATATCTAAATTCAATATAAAAATGAATAAAATGACCTATATTGAATTAATTAATTAATTATGGATATATTTATAATTTACAACCTAATTTAAATTTAATTTTATGACTAAATAAATTAGAAAAAAAATAATTTTAAAAAAAAATCAAAAAAATCATTATTCATCCAAAATTGATGTTTCTAAAAAATCCCAAAAATAATGAACCAAGGATAATTTGGAAATTAGTAATTTAAAATATAATTTTATTTATTAAAATTTAATTTTTATGAGTGCCTCAAATTAAATTTATTATTTTTCATGGAAGGACATGAAAAGTAGTACATATTAGAAAATAGAAATTCCAAACATAAAAATTCATTACCAGAAAATATATTAATATTTGTAATTTTTATAAATACATAATAAATAATATTTTAAAAGTATTTATTACTATTCGTGATTCAAAATTTAACATCTACATTATGTTTATCTCATTTAAATAATTATAATAATAATGATTTATTTCATAGAAACTCATTATTGTTTGTAATAAAAGTTATTGAAGGTACTCAATACTATGTGTAATACAATATAGACATCTTTTTGAGTCAACGAAATCATAATAATAGTTTTGTGTTTAGTGAATGATTAATTTTTTTCCATATAAATCAAGCCAAATATAGTCCATTAATATAAAAAACAATATTTAATGTTGCAAGAACTGAAATAAATCAAAAAGATTAAATTAATTTGAAGAAAAATATTTCAAAAAAATTCAGGGTGTTACATTCTACCATCATTAAAAAAAATTCTCACTCTAAATTAATCTATGTAATTAATTGCTTCATATTAAATAACAATATAAAAAAATTCCAACAAAACATCCTTTGTGAAGAAATTTTGAAACATCATGTTTACTCAATGTAACACCTAGCATGGTTTCCATATAAGAGAAAATATATTGAATGAGGAAACATGGACTTGGAGACATATAAATAATACATTAAGGAGTTAATGAGGTCATCAATAATAAATAATTAAATGGTAAATTGAAATTTTATTTCCTTAATATCATAAATATTTTATGGTTTAAAATTCATATTTTTTAACAAAAAATAATGTATTGGGATAATATTTTATATCTGGATAATTTTAATAATGTTGAAGAATTCTCAAGAAAAGATATACTTACATGAATTTAGGAAGACCTTACCCTTCATTATTACTTTTTCAAAGATCACTTCATCTCTCATTCCATGAAATGATGTGGATTTTTCATTCCCAACACATAAATATATCATAATATCCATAAAGAGAATCCTTGACCATTCAAACTATTTTTATTATAAACAATTATTAGTAACAGTGATCAAATATGAATTAAAACACATTTGGTGAGAAAATAAATTAATATATAAAACCTTATCCAAATATCAATATAAACCATTCCATAAATGGTTAACCTTATAATTTTTACATATGGTGAATGTCCAAGACTATAGAAATAAAATTAGTAAATTTCTCAAAAATAGCTTAGAATTAATCCATCATATATTATAATGTATCTCTTGGTTGTCACATTCCAAACATGTGAATAGATTTTTCATTTATTTCCATGAAACATGGTAATAACTTAAATTACCAAAATTATTTATTGATAACACGCTTGTTTATTTATTCCAAATTATATGGGATATATTATTTAAATTAAAAAATGTTGTTAGAATCACAAATTATAGTATAAAAACTTTTAAAAAATTCATTAATTACTTACAATGTAATCTGAACCATCCAATTTTATTCTTCATATCCATCGTATATTGATCCAAACATCATTTTCTTAATATAAGGAACATATTAAGGGTGTTTTTCCCATTGTAAAAATTTCACCTTTCCATTAATTCACATTTCATATCCATCAAAAAAATTCAACATAAACCTCTTAATCCTGAGTGAAAAACATAAACAGAATAATCCCAGTATATTTCACAATTCATATAAATTAATTAATCAATTTAAATGCATAAAAACATCATGTATTCAACATCATCGAAAATCATTAAGTAGGATACATAATTATATTACTTAAAAACACTTTTATTTTACATTTCATCTATATTTTCATCATCATCAGTGATATAACCATTACTCATAACACCTTGATAATTCTCTTCCTGATTTTTACCCATGGGACCATTATTTTCAAAATAACCATTCAATTAACACACAAATCATTTAACCATAGATGATTTGTTAGGAAGGATAATATTCCTTTCAATTTCATTAACTTAATACTTCATTTTATATTTGTATTTAAATTCTTTCATTAATTCTTTTCCACAGTCACAACATTTTCTTGTTCCTCTAAGACATTCAATTAGGATATTATTTACACATTTTGGGCACAAGGGAAACCAAATATTCTTTCTTATGTGGTCTCTATTACCCGAAGCCTTAGTTAACTCCTTACTTATCTCCCTTGGGGAGCTAGATAGTTGGTTAATGTAGATGTTGTTAATTATGTTTTGTGAAAACTGACTAGGAATGATCACACCATCCTTTACTCAAATTAACATCCCATTTGTCTTCTCATCATCAAATTTTCCATCACATTCCACCATATCAAAAAATTTTCTAGTTACCTATATTGAATAAAACAGGAAAGCATTTAGTATGAAAATATTATCATAGTAAGGAAACATATAATCATAAAAACCCACGTATAGTATGACGCCATACTTAAAATTTGATACATTGGGTTTATCTTATTTTTTGGGAAATTTATATTTAAATCATATATGATGGTTCATAAATCATTTGTGAATATCAATGATCAGCCAACATGAGTGTAAAACTATGTGTACATTGAGGCTTTTTGTTGTGTACGAGGTTATACTGGAGTCAATATGGATACACCATGTTAGAGTTGTTACCCTTAGGTACATATCATCTAGATCCAAAACCACATGTACAATAAACCAAAGGATGTAATTATATGAAACCACTAATTCTATGTTTTAAAAAAATCAATTCCATTTTTCTAAATAATAACTTGTCCTTTGACTTATCCCTAGAGATACCGCTACTTGTATACTTAGAAATATCCCTAGGGATCTGAATAATGTTTTATCATCATTATTTCCAAAGGGTTACTAAATGTTCCCACTATTACCATATATAAAAACCAAATCTTAACATACATATACATTACATCATATTTTTGGAAAACGAAATATATTAAAAAAATAGTTGTCCAAAAATCATTTTAGTTTAGTACCATTGTAAACATCAAAAAAAATGTTCCAACATAGTGGAAGATCTTCAATGTTTCCCACAAATGTCAACCCCCTTAGTAATTCCACTTATAATCCTTTCATCATAACCTATTCATGGAAAACATAATAATGGGGTGAAATTGAATGCTCAGTAAGGGTAAATAGAGAAAATAAGCAAGTCTAACGTGAAAATAATCGTACACGAGAATGAGCATAACATTTTAAGAACATACCATACATATTAAGGATAATAAACATGAATTATGAAATAAATATTTGAATATCATAAGAAATGAATCATAATGGGATCATGAGAATAATATATAAAATCATAACATAGGACTATGAAATGGAATTTTTGGAATACAATAAACCCTAAAAGATTTTATATCAATGAAATCTACCAAGGCCTTTATCAAATTTTATGCTTTTTTAATCTCTTATGATCCTACTTTAAGATTCAGATGACAATATATGCACTATATTTTCTAGGGACTGGGATACAAACCATGTACAATATTAATTTCTAGATTGGGATTCAACTCATGAACCCTATTACAACCAGGTATGGCCTATATCCTATGCACCTATTAATTTTCATGCATGGGAATCATCTAGTGTACCTTCTCTTTTTAATACATGAGAAACAACCCATGTAACATTTGCTCCCTTGTACCATTTATCATAACCCAACTAATTAGAGGAAGATATAGGTACCGTGGTCCACATTATAAAATAAATAAAACATGTTCAACATGGTATTAAAATTGCTTCATATCATAGACCATAAAAGAGATGTATTTACAAACATCATATAATAACCTACAAAATTATATGGGTATCATAAAAGATTAATCATTTAATAACCAATGGAAAACATATAGGTTTGATAATAATTTCATCCCTGAATTGTTCATGAAAGTAATCTAGTTTCATTAGAATTTATCATGGTATAACCTATTTAAAATGGGATGATTTTTGTAAACAGAATTCCATAAAAACAGAAAGCATTCAAAGAATGAATATAAATGGATCCATTTGGTCATTTCCCCAGAAATATATGATTGAAATAAACATATTTCATCATATATAGAGATTAGTTTTTATATGTATTATAAAAACATTTCATAAAGAAAAAATATTCCTCATTCTTTTGAAGTTTATTTTTAAAACATATAATAATTTAAATACAATATTCATTGAAAAAAAAATTAAATGTTTATTAAATTTCATGAAAATTATTAATAATAATTCATCTAATATCTATTAGAAAATTTATCAGTAAAATAAGAAAATGTTTTGAAAATTATTTTCTATAAAGGTACATTAAACACATATAAAAACAACGAAATCATAGAAATTCATTTCCTCGAAAATGAACGTTTGAAAACATATAAGTAAATCTTCAAAAAATATTTAAGAAACATTTGAAAAAATAAATAAATTTTTGAAAGAAAAGTTTGATTTGAAACCCATTTAAAAAAAATATACTGCATAAGGAAAAAAATTCTTTTAAAATAATAACCTTGTCAACATAAAAAATGAAGTATCAAGGATATTAAAGTCATGATGGTGGGTATATCAATACATACATAACATTCGTTTTGCACCATAAAGGTTTTGGAATCATCCTTAATCCAAAAATTAAATTATATTACTTTTAAACACATTTATCAAAAATATAGTACATGGTTATAAATTTCCTTCAAACAATATATTATAATAGTAAAATATTATTGAAAACATTTCTAGAGATTGTGGTTTTTAATGAACATATATTTCCAAATGAAAGGATAATTTTAGTGAGATTTTCAGGAAAAAAACATCTTAATTATCATAATTACAAATGTGTGGAAGATGGTATCATTACATGGATATAAAATGAAAATATTTTTTGAAATACACTTCTTGATATTTCATGAGATATGGATCATAATATTTCATCAATAATGTCATAATCATAAAAAAACATGAGTATATATTAGCAATAAGATGTTTCCACCTAGGTAAATTCGATTAATTATAAAATGGAAAAAATGAAATAAAATTAAGCTTAAAATATAATGAAAAGAATTATATTCATGATATAACATTTCAAAGGAAGTATATAATACTCATTGAAATACATTAGTGTATAACATGGAATGTGTCTCAAAGAAGACTAATTTAGACAATATTAATTCCCCGATTTGGTAACTTTCGAAACATAAAACCCCTAAAAAATAAAATAAAATGGATATTTAAACACCTATAAATAAAATTATAATATTTATAGAATACAAATATTTTAGTTATACACCCCCGAAAAAAATAAATGTGTGGAAAATAATAATTTTATCTCCGTGAAATAAAAAGTGAGAGGAATTTCACTTACCTTAAGTCTTCATATTAAATTTACATTTTCAATCCTCCTGTATATTAAATTTATTTTTTTATAAGTACAAAAAAAATATTTATATATATAATATCATATATGATTTAATTTTTACACTATATTACATTTTTTTAACAGTCTTATGTTAATGTAACATTATGAGTAATAACTCATTTGTTTATCGTATAAGTTTTGACATGTTTTTATTAATCCTTGTAGATTTATCATTATTTAATTATTTTAATATTTTAAAACATCATATATATATATATTGTTAATATTTTTATAAATACATGAAATATTTTTAAATGAAATATAATACACCGTTCATGTAGAAAGTACATTGTACATTTTCAAAAATATTGTTTCTGTTTTCATATCGTATTGAAGGAAAGAATGTAAATGAAATATATATATATATGTGTGTGTAAATATATATTATCATCCCATTAGTGTTATTAGTTCTTATATATAATATATGTTTACTAAACCCATCATTTATCTACATCATGTAAATTCTGAATGAATCACAGTGATTTGAGGTTGTGGTATCCCATACATCCACCTTATTTACCAAAAATGTAATGCAAGAATGAATATTTTATATAATAGTTATATAAATATAAAGACATATGTTATATCATATATAAAATATAATTACAATATTTCATCATAATTCCCATCCATGAGAGGTGGTAAATAAAAAACATACAACATTACTTTCTGTGGTGGTAGTTTTATGTTCACGGAAACCGAAAGTTCGTTAACCATTTGATGTAAGTTTGTTCTTGTGTAGGTAAAAACCATTGAATAAAAAATTATAAGTATATTAAGTATAATTATTATATTTTTTTAATTTAAAAATAATAATTAAGTGAGTATATAAATAAATAAAGGAATGGAAATAGATGATGGTTGTTGTTGCTTCCTTTGGTAACATATTTTGGTTTTCACCAAAGGGATTCCTTAGTTGGATATACGAAAAAAAGAGGCATTAAAGTGTAATGAAGGTATTTTTGAAATATAATTTGGATGATCTTCGTGAAACCTAACTTCTTTTAGACAAGTGAATATGGGGGTAGTTGGTGGCCTTTAATAATGGATAGAGGGGACACACATGGAATTTTTAAGAAGTTTTGTGTTCACATTTTTTTTCCTAAAAATGAAAAAAAAAATAAATGTTTTAAGGTATAAATATTTCAATAGAATTGGTGTTTAAAATGTTTATAGGTCATGTTTTCCCTTTATGTTTAAGGTTTAGTCCATCGTTAGGCTTCATTTTACCTTAATTGTTGTAATTAATTTTAATCCCATTCACAAATATTTTGTGTATAAAAGTTTATCTTATTATTTAATAAATAGTATACTTATTATAGTGGTGTATGTATTTTTTATAAATTCAATTCACATAATAGCCAATATTATGGTTAATTCTAATCTCGTAAAAAATTCAGGTTTTTATGGTAAGAATATTAAAATTTTCATTAAAATTTTATTTCTAAATTCAATATTAAAATGACTCTAATGACAAAAAATCGATTAATAAACATATAATTAATATATTTTTACACTAAATAAAATTAAAAATATAATTTAAATACATAATAAAATTATCCAAAAAATTTATTCCTGATTTAAAATTAATTATTTTTCATTGTTCTCCCAAATATAATGTTTCTTTGAAAAGTACCAAAAATTTCCCATAATATAAATTGGAAGTAATGAGTTGAACAATGATGTTTATTTTTTCCCATACAATTTATTATAGTTTTAAAAAATATTTTTATTATTATTCTCAAACTTACATTGAAAGGAGTTTTGTTGAGAATATAGTATTTCAAACATAAAAAGACTTTACAAAAATTATATTCATTTTTTTATTTAAATAAATATATTATAAATAATATTTAAAAAGTAGTTATTAATTTTCATATTTCTTTATTTAATAGTTTTGTTATAATTATCCCATTAAAATAATTATAATTATAGAGTGATGCTTTGTAGAATCTCAATGTTGAGTGTGACACGAACTATCGAAATGACAAAGTGTTGTTTGTAATATAAGAAAAAAATTGTTTTGTGCATACCGAAAGATAGTCATTGTGTTTATTTATGTACCCTATAAAACTTTTGGTGTGTATAATTAAATCCGAGAATCACACTTCAATATAAAAAACTATACTTAGTGTTTTTTGAAATATAAAATATAAAAAAATTTAAATTATTATGAAAAAAATATATCGAAAATCTCAAGGTGTTACACATATGAAACCCTATAATGCACCAAAACCACCATTATGGGAGCCATTTCACCTCTAAAAATGTGTAATCAATAAAATATTATCTATAAATAGTAAAAATAATGAGTGAAATCTCATCCCTCCAGTCTTATGTCTTCAATTAGAGTGATCAATCCATTCTACACCCAATATTTCATGTGGTCCTTTCCAAAAAAAATATGTCTCTATATTATCTATCACAGACACTCACCATGCCATTCCATTTACAAATTTACTAAAACCCAAAAAATGATCTTTTTTAAACCAAACACCTCATGGAAATTTATCCATATTATATAATAAAATCACCCACAATATAAATTTTCTATTCTGTGAACACATGATAATACATAAAAGAGGTTTTATAAAGAGAATTCCATCAAAAAACAATCCTACTATATTTTGATAACCAAAATCATGCATTTCATAAGTTAAAGTATAGTGAGAGTAAAATAACCAACATCAACAAGCATATCACAAAGATTCATACCTTATCTTATTATATAAAATATTTCACACCACTCTGTTGACATATAGTACATACCTCACCCACAAGAATACAATAAATATAGATAGTAAAGGAGGGGAAAATATATATATATTATGTAAACCCACAGTTTTTGGGGAACAAATAGAAAGTGGAAAAAATTAAGGTTTCCATGAAGGAGTCAAATTCAAAGGCATTTTTTATGACTTTAAATATAATGCATGATATAGAATAATATTATATTTTTTCAAATACTTAATTTTATAACAAAAATTACTTCCACCCCTTATGGAATCAATTTAGTCCATTTAATATATTTATAAAATGAAATATTGGTGTGTTGGTACATATAATTCCATTATTTCTTTAGAATTAACTCCCCCTGGATAACTATCATTACATGGATTGAACTCCAACCCCCTTTTTAACACAACGTGGTTTACCCCCATCATGGAAAATCCATTCTATTTTGTTTCCAATTTACCCAAGAAACATTACCCCACCTCAATTATTGTTACATCATAAGTATTTATAAATAAATTTAATATTGAATGCATAATACACTTAGTCACTACAAAGCACCAATTTTTTATAACCTAACCAGTAAACATAATTATTTTTGCTTCTGTGATTTTAATTTTGAAAAATGCACATAAACTATTGCGATCAGTAAGATATTTAGAGTCTGATATGATCAGCATTCATTTTTTCAGAATAGTAACATACCCTTATTAATAGTAACATACACATATGAATAGAAATGTACCCTTATGAATTGTAACCTCAACCATGTATGTATAAATAATATTTTGGCACCTTATAATGGAAATATATTATGAAAATAATTAATAATTATGTGGTTGAATTTTTGTGAGTAATTAATTTTTAATTATAATTTAAAATTAATAAATTTACATTTAATAAATTGAGTTACTAAGTAAATATTCAGTTTTAATATTAATTTTGGATAATTCTATGATGCCTTAGTTAATTTATGAATGTATTATAAAATATTTTTTAAATTTAATGTCTCTATTTTTTCGTGCAAATAATGATTTTATTAAGAAATTAAATTTCTATTATTTAGAAATCTATTTTGAAAACAAATTATTTCATTTTTAAATTCTATATAAGAATAAATGCCTAGGGTGATTGTAATTTTTCTGAAATACATGAAAGTTTATTGAATAGTAAATTCTCAAATTGGCAAATAATGCTAAATAATTGAATTTATGCATCATTCATGTTTCATGGATGATATTAATGTCTATTTGATCTGACTCACAACCACATGTTAATATTTGGAGTCTTGTGAACCAATACTAAAAAAACTTGAGTCAAAATAATAAAAGGATGATGAATATAATGGGAAATAACTCCTCTCATCCATTATAAAATCCACCCATCACTCTTGATTCTCCTCACTCCACTATGCATTGATGCTACTCAAAGTTGATCCCAAATACACGTTCTCAGTACCTCTCTAGGTCCTGTTTCCATTGGTTTTTTCAAATTACCAAAACCTATTACCTTAATTAGGTTCTCAAGGAGGTGTATTCAACAGGTAAATCCACATCTCTTTATTTTAATTTAATGTCAAGTTCCTTTTCTTTTTTTCGTCGTCTACTCGCCTCATAATTCCCAATGATCTTGATAACTATACATTAATCTATATTTCTGATTTATATCATGTAATGGTAAAATCCATTATTAATATTCTTACCCTATCTCTCAATTTTATTTTATAAACAAAATCATCTTCTATGAGGAGCTAATTTACAACCTTCCTATACAACGAAGTCTTGTTCTTCAATTTATCAATAAATACTGGTCATCAAACAATTTTTCTATTTCAAAAATAATATAAAATAATTATTATAACCTATTTAATTTGAATTAACCATTATCTGTACATAATGTTAATTCATATGACCAGACTAGTTAGTAATTATCAATATACCACCAAAATCATTTATGTGATTGTCAGTATTAATTCGTCTAAAGATTCATGCACAAGAAATGTAACCAAATTATATATATTAGCATTAACTCATGTATATTATCATAAATAATACAAAAATTTAATTTTGGGGAATTAAATCCATTCTATAAGACCATCCGAACTCATATACAAGTATAACAATTGTGAAATACAATGAAATGAACACTCTAGAATTAGAAAATTCAATATTATTACCTATCAATAAAGACATAAATGATCATAATAAAGTTATGTTAAAAAAATAAATTTATAATAGGATGTTTATTAAATAATTAATAAGTCTAATTTTATATTCCATGACCTTATGTTTATGAGCAAAACATAATCTAACATAAGGTATGTGTATTCTAACCAAAAAACCATTTTTTTAATTTTGGGATTGTCTTATTCTCTACATACCATAAAGAAATTATTAATTATACTTATTTACTCCTCATGAATCAAATTATAATTTTATATATTTTACTACCAATAGTAATCATTCTATATTTTATGGGATGGTACATTTTTTAAAATGATCTTTCAAAAATTATTCTCAATAAAAAAGGTTGTTTCAAAGGAAATTCTCGTATTCCTACCTATTTTCAAATGTACTATATAATCTGTTTTAGGACCGAATTATTTTGATAAAATTATTTTTTTTGTTAAAAAAACTACTGTAATTAAATTCTAGTTTTATACAAATATTTTTCATAAATGAACCCTTCATTTAAAGTAAAATATTATTTATATCATGACTTACTCGATTATTTTATTAGAAAATTATCATATATTTCAGCACCCTTTTTTATTATTTTATTTATATGTGGTTAATGTTTAATGATACCATCCACCATATATTATTTAATGGTTTATTATTATATTAACATTGGATATACTATCTTAATATCAGTCCCCATTTTACGCAGAATGGTTAGTGTTTATGTTTAATAATTTGGGAAACTTATTTACATTTCATATGTCATTTTTAATATGAATGTATACATTTTTTTCATCACCATTCATAAGAGGAATTAGTTGGATTTACTAACTCATGAGTGGATCATGCTCTATCGCCTCGATGCATCTGTAGGTCTCATGAGACATACTAGATTGGGATTTTACTCGTTTATGTATGGATTTGGCACGAGGAGTTGACAGAAATATTATGATGTACGACATTATGAATTCATTCATTATGAATTTAGTAATTTATACTTCATGTGGTTATTCAACTTGTAGAATATCCATTAATATGTTATATCGTGGAATTATTTATAAATATCTTATTCATTACATATTGTGTTCACGTTTCATTTTTAAATGAATATGTTTTTAGTAATTCAGAATACCTAATTCTTATGTTATTGATATCGTCATCTGTATTTCTTAACCTTACTGAGCATCTGATATCACCCATTTCATTAGTTTTATTTTCCTCGGATATGATGAAAGAAAATATGAATTACAGGCACATATAACCTGGTTTTCATGGATGTTACTAATCTAATATATATATTGTATTTAGTTTCATGTTTCAATGATGAACATTTGTATATATCTAGATTTCCAAAACAACTGAACAATTCATTCCTTTGGGATACTAATTTATTGAAATCATGCCAATTTAATGAAATTAGGCACTTGATCCAGATAACTTGGTTGGATATTTTACTATTGGTATTAGAGAATGTTTAATTGAAAAAATGTAATCTATATTTAGAAAACATAGATTTGGGAAAAACCAATAAGATAGTCATTGATGATAAGCATATAAGAACATCCTATAATTTTGGAAATGAAAATATTATGAGGATATTTCTAGAAAATATATCACTGACTAGATACTAAAAGGGTATTTGGTTCTTGCATAGATGTATATAAGCATAAAAACTCCAACAAGGAGGTTCAACATGTACTTGGTGTATCCAGGTAAATGAAAATAGGCTTTACTGTGCACCTAGTTTGACACTTCTATGGTATATCTTAAGATAATAATGTTTTCTTTACAAAAGATTTTGGGAGAGTTAAATGTATTGTTTTCCATAATAAAACCGTATTATGATTATTGTGTTATCTATGAATAGGAATTAAATTTATAAAAAGTATTTTTCTATGTTGATATCATACATTATTATTCGTAAACTAATATAGTGTATGCCATTATTCAGAAATTGTACAATGTTTAAGGAATGGAAGTCACATGAATCCATGTATCGCATGTAGATATTTCCCTCTAATGTAGGATAATTATGTTGGATCTTGTTATGTGACTATATTTAAGCAACTTATAACAATATAGGGATGATTGACACTGGTTATGAAAAATAACCGTACTCATATGGAGCATCCATATTCACATCAAGGAGGAGATATGTAAGACCACTTTATATGATGACAACCTCAATTATTCAATCGAACAACTAACCCATTCATAGAGGAGCTATGAATATTTTCTTTAGATAATATATTTAATTCTTTGTGATACAACAAAATATAGATGGTTATCATGGAAGTTTATTTTATATTGGGAGTTTTGTGAGAGTGGTGGTATTTAATTAGAAACTCAATGAAGGAGGAATAAATATAATAAATGCAATAGAGGTATTTTATTTAAATATTCATAGAAAAATACATCCCTTATGAATAACGAGGAGATATGGAAAGGCAGTTTCTAAATGTGAGGGAAAAAGGGGATGAAAATGTTTCAATTTATGACGCTAACTTCATAAGGATATAAATATATCCCACAAAATACTTATGTAATCTAAAGATTAATATTGATCGATTCATTTATGGTTGAAAACCATTCATCTATAGTGCACTAGTATCCCAGTGTTTCTCATCATACAAAGATACTATCTCATGTGCTATCAAAATGGAAAAGGAATTTTCTATGTCATATGACATTAATGGAAGTCATGTGAAGAAGAGGGATACTTAAAAAACTAGAAATAGAAATAAAAAATGGGGAAGAAGGGAAGAGTTAAATTTCCACCCTTTGATAATTGGGGGATGAAACACCTTGATAAATTCCTAGATGGGCATGGGTGTTTGTTATAAGTGAGTAGAAAAATTTCACCACTCTCATGATTGTACGGGAAATAATGAAGCTAAATATGTTATATTCTTCAATTTTATGGAGATGGGAAATTATGCAAATGAATTTATTAATCATCAAGGAATGTTTCCCCAAATAAGGCCAAGGGAGCAAGGATGAGCATGTGATGTCACAAATGTTGGGGTAAAAGTTCCTAATGATGTGGTAGAATGTACATTAATTAATTCATGAAACTTATAAAATGATTAATTATATTTTGGATCGTCACATTCTAAAATATCATCAATGATTTCTAAGAAAACTATATATTTCCAATTTTATTTAACAATATAGATTTCCGTCAAAACACTTAAGGGAAGTATCTTGTATCCAATGATGTGTTAGGAAATCCCTATTATGAAATATGAACATACTTTATTTTCTGATTTCATCATCATAACCTTGATATATTTTTATATAATACTTAGTATGGATTTTCATTCAAATTATGATGCAAAAATACATTTCAAGAAGTAGGAACATACAGTTTTTGCAAATGATGTTGAATCCTATAACTTTATAAAGGAAAAAAACAATTTGATTATCATAGTGATCCACCCTTAGTAGCTCTAATGACTAAAATTCAGGGGGGTGATAAATCTATATCTATGAGTGAGTAATGAAATATTCGAATCGAGAATGATCCTTTTGTGCATGAATATTTTGATGATCTCCCAAATGATTTAGATTGACATACTCCATGGCCTTAATTTGAGTTCTTAATTGATTTAATTCATGGTTCAAGACCTATATTAATGTTTCAATATATAATATCCATTATATTATTACTATTACTAGATAAACAACTAGTAGAATTGGGTGATAATGGTTTTATTCACCCTATTGGTTCTCCATGGGTAGCCACTATTATTTTCGTTAAAAGGAATGATGGATCTATGAGTTTGTGAAGTGACAGTAGGGAGATCAATGCTATAACATTAGAAAAAATATATATTGTGCCTTACATGGATGATTTATTTGATCAATTTCCTCGACCCCAGTATTCTTCAAATGTTCTCCTTCAATTTGGATATCATCAGTTTTGTGTGAGGAAGGAAGATTTTCCAATGATGGAATTTTGAACTAGGTATGGGTATTATGAATTTATATTAATGACTTTTGGACTAACTAATACCCAATATGTTTTCCGAGATGTAATGGAAAGGGTTTTGAATGATTAATTTAATGACTTTTTGGAGGTATTTATTGACGACATGTTGTATACACTAAAAGATAAAAAGATCATAAATTTCACATGAACATTATTCTGAAGACTTTGAAGAGAAATAAATTATATGGGATGTTTTGATAGTGTGAATTTTGGATTCAATCAGTTTCTTTTCATGCCCATATTATCTCTAAGGAATGAGTATCAGTTGATCCTACGAATACAAAGGCAATTCAGAAATGGCCAAAACCAAAAAAGAATACCAAGGATTAAATTTTTATTTTTATTGTAGATTGTTATCGGTATTTGTATTATAACATCTCTTGATTATCCAAACCATTAACCAAGAATACTAGTAAAGTGGTTAATATTGTATGGATAACTGAATGTGAGCAATTTTTCAAAGGATTAAAGATGAACATAGTGAATTCTACAATCTGAACTCTAACATTGGGGAATAATGTGTTTGTGATCTATATTGATGCATAAAAAAAATACATGGATGTTTCCTTATGAATAATGATTGAGTTATTACATATGTATCAAGGTAGTTAAAAATTCATGGAAAATACAATCCAATTCATGATATAGAGTTAGCTGTTGGGATCAAGGCTCTACAAATATGGAGACACTCTCTGTATGGTGAATGATGTGGGATATGTATAGATCACAAGATTCTGAAATTTATCTTCTCACAAAAAGAACTCATCATGAAGAAATGGTGATTTCTTTAACTGCTCAGGTATTATTATTTTTTCATACACTACCACCAAGGAATGAAAAATATTGTAGCCTGTGCATTGGGAAAGAAGGATCATGGATTTTAAACAAAATTATAATTGAAAGGGGTCTTGTATTCATGGATGTAGTAAGAAAGGACATAGTAATTATCAAATAAGGTGAAATAGCGTTACTTTCTCAATAGGTTTCCCAACCGTCATTGTTATAATGAATTAAAATTTCTCAACAAAAGGATGAAAATATTTAAAAGAGTATTTATTCAATGAATGATGGGATGTTACAAGAATCCATATATGAAGATTGAATTCTAAAATCTAGGAAGATGCCTTTTTTTCCAGCTATAACCAAGCTAAAAATGGAGTTGTTGGATTATTCCCACATTTCACATTTCTCTATAAATCATGGTATCACTATGATGTATAGATATTTGAATGAAAATTTATGGTGGGATAACATAATGATGGAAATTGCATATTATTCATCAACATGTATAGACTGTTAAAAAGTGAAGGATAAATTACACCATAGTATATGAGACATGAATCCTTTAACTATTATTTCAGGGAAATGGGAAGGCATCATAATGTATTTTGTCACAAGATTACCCAAAACTCCAAGAAAGAATGATGAAATATGGTTAATAATTGACCGACTTACAAAATCTGTACATGTCCTCAATATAAGGGGGGTTTCCAATAGAATTCCTTGCAAGACTCAATATAAATTATGTTTTTATACTTCATGGGGTGACACTATTAATTATGTCTCACCATGATCCATGGTTTTCGTAAATGATTTGGAAAAAACTTCAGAATGCATTGGATATAGAAATTTAATTCAGTACTACTTATCACCTTCAATCTAAATAGAAATGAGATAGGATGATCCAATCATTAGAAGACATGTTGTGATAATTCTCAATTTGTTTCCAAGGTATTTTGGATCTATATTTACCTTTGGTGGAGTTTTCCTCCAATAATAGTATTCATTATAGAATTAAAATGGAACCATATGAAGCAATGTAAGGAAATAGAAGTCATACATCAACATGTTTGGATGAATTCGGTGAAAGGAATTATGTGGGTAAAAATATTGTAGAGGAAAAAACAGTGAAGGTAAAGACTATTCAAACAAATATCAAATAAGATCATGGATGGAGAAAGAGATATGTTGATAATTGAATTACTGATTTGTATTTTCTTGTGGGAGATCATGTTTTCTTAAAAGTATCTCCTTGGAAGGGTGTTGCAAAATAGAGGAAGAAAGGGAAACTGATCCCCATGTACATTGGCCCAGTTGAAATTATGGAGATAATTGGGGTTGTTTCATTTCATTTGGAAATTTCTCTTATCCTATCTAAGCTACATTATGGGTTCTATGTCTCATTGTTGAGATATTACATATTAGACCAATTGCATGTCCTTAATTATGAAGGTATATAATTGGAACCTGACTTATCTTACAATGATGAGCCAATCTAGATTCTTGAAACTATCAAATAGGTGTTGAGGAATTAGAAGACATGACTAGTAAAGTTACTTTGGAAAAATCATAAATTCAAAAAAGAATCATGGGAGTCGGCAGAGCATATGATGGCCAAGTACCCAAATATAATTACGGGGTATCATTAAGGAATTTCGAGGATGAAATTTTTGTAAGGGGGTAGAATGAAACACCACTAGTATTTATAAATAAGATTAATAAAGAATGAATGAAACATTGAGTCTCTACAAAACACCACTTTATTATGACCTAGCTAGTAAACACAATTTTTTCAGCTTCTGTGATTTGAAATTTGAAAAACTGACACACTCCATTGTGATCAGTAAAATATTTACTGTCTAATAAGATTGACATACATTTTTAGTGAATAGTAAAATACCCTTATAAATAGTTACATATACTTATTAATATAAATTTACCCTTATGAATATTAACATCACCCTAGTATGCATAAATAATATTTATCCACATTATTAACGAAATAGAATACATTAAAAATTAATAATTATTTAAATATATTTATATAAGTAATTAAAATTTATATACAGTCTTCAATTAAAAAATTAATAAAAATAATTTTCGTAAAATATAATCCAAAATAATTATTTTTTTCCTATTATTTTATGATAATTTTTTGAGACCAAAGTTAATTTTGAAAGTTTTAAAAATACTTTTTAATTTTTATGTCCTTATTTTTTATGTAAATAATGATTTTATATCAAAAATAATTATCTCTTATTTAGAAAATTATTTTCATAAAATGGAATTCATTTTTAAATTCTAAACATCTATAAATGGTTATGATAGATTTCTATGATTTTTCTAAAATACATGAATATTTTTTGAATAGTTATACTCTATAATTTACAAATTATGTTAAATAAATTAACAGTTTATTCATTTTTGAGTCATGGCCAATGAAAATAGATATTGGTTAGAACTCGCATTCACTTATTACTATTTATCCATGAGAATCAATAATATTCATAGTCTTGAGCCAAAATAAAAAAACTAATTATTTAAATAATGTGAAATAACTCCTCTAATCCACAATAAAAGCCACCCATCAATCCCTATTATCCTCACCCCTCTAATAATTGAATCTCCTAAAGGTTAATCAATAAAAATCATTTTTATTCTGTCCCTAGGTCCAGGATCCCATTCTTTTTCTAAAAGACCAAAACTCCTTCCCTTAATGAGGTTCTCTAGGATGTGTATTCAATAGGTAAATCCACATATTATTTATTTTAATTTCATTTAATGTTCCTTTCATTGGTTATTCTCTACACCCAACATATGTTCAAAGGTTATTGATAAATCCAAAATAATCTATATAATTGAATTATATCATTTTAATTTAAAAACTATTATCAATATTCTTACTCTCTACCCTCTCTCTTTTCTTTTAAAAATGTAATCATTGTGTAAAGCCACAACCTTTAACATTACATAATATTGAACCAAGTTAAAAATTCACATTGAAGATAATTTTAGGTTTTCAAGATTATATACTTAGGTCATAACATATACATAACCATTTAGAAATATTACATGTATACCCTTCTACTCAGTATCCATGTTTTTGGTGAAATAAAAATTATTAAGAAAAACAATAATTCTATTCTTGATATAAATATTCTTGGTTTATTCCTTTTTCTTACCCCACCTTATATCCTTTGGAAAATATTTCAAAAACATGAGATGATCATAACAATATCAATAATTGTTATAAAATAAAGGAAGAAATCATTAGTAGATCATTACATACATAACATAATATCTTTAGAAAACCTCAAGAGATGATAATATTAATGAATAACACATAGTAATCACAAATCATAAAGGTATCATGTGGCATCCATAACATACTTATGGTGTTGCATTCCGAACTACATAGAGAGTTACATTTAGAATACCCATCATTGTATATTTCGTAAATATCTTATGAGGAACATTAACGTTTACCTCCTTCATGTTACCCAATGCATTAGAGTGATATCTAGGTCTCACCCACCCTAGGTTTATCATGGAACCAGCCGTATAAGTAAACAATGCTCTTGAATCATAACATAATCATAACACTTAAAACAAACATAATGGTTAGACAATATTTCCACATTCCAATCACAATATATCATTTAAATATATTAACATAACAAGTGATTTATCAAAACCATTTACTATACAAAAATAAATAAAATAGTATGTGGTATTTGTTTTCTTTTATAAACATTACGGCTTGTTAAAGAATCCAAATATCAAATAACGCTCATGGTGGTGGAAAGGTCGTTGTCACCACGTATGTTAAAAAAACATTCCCTTGGTCGTTTAGTAAAATGATATGTAGAAAATGATTCCACTCTAATTAAATAAAAATTCAAAGGGGTTTATACCTCATATAAATTAATGTCATTTGTAAAACAAAATATTCCTCAGTGAAATATGATTGAGATTAAGTCCCCTACCTCATTTCTGAATTGACTCGTTCATTCTTTAACCATCAAGAATAATATACATAATCTGTTTTCTATTTTCATAAGAATCAATTTAAAATATATTTTTCCTTTTATATAACGTAATTCCTTCCTTTAATAATTAGTTAATTATTTATGTTAATATTGAACCTCGTGTCGATGTTCGGAACTTGAGTCGAAAATGAAATTTTTATAATTTTAAATTGTCCATGTGGTCGAAAGTGCATTATCTCTAGAATTATATTCATGATTTATATATCATATATATAAATTATATTTTTTTTTATAATTTTCCATATCATTTGGATATATGAAAATGAAATGCACCATTCATGGAGGCAGTAAGCAGTACGTACGCACGGACAATAGTTCCATTTCATTTTATTCATTTTAAAAGAAATGAAAACCAAATAATACATCGATATATTTTTATCCATGAATAATATCATATTTTATTTACTTTACATAGGTTCATTGACACCATCTTTTATACATTCCATGTATGGTATGAATGAGTCATATCACTTTAAAGGGGTGGTACTCCGCACTTCCTCAAATGAAATTATCATATATATAAATAATTTAAATCATAAAGGTATGTTATAAAAGTGAATTAAAGAATAATGCAGATAAAATAAATATCACATAAAATTATAGTTCCATCATAATGGGCACAATAAGTGGTGTTAGGAGAAGATTGACAAGTCATCATTTGGTGAGGTAGTAGTTCACCGTCCACATAAACATTATATTCTATACCCATTAGATAGAGGTGTGTGTAAGTGTAGTCCAAATACTTGTCATAAAAACAACCTAAAATATGTAGGATACTGTTTTTGTTATGTAAACAATTATTACAAATTCCATTGGGAGATAATAAGTAAAATAAAAAAAGAAAACTTTAGGGAAGACATTACCTTTAAATCGAGTAACTCCCCAAGGATTGAACAAAAAAGATTTATTGAAGTGCCTTATGCATAAGGTATGGATTTTAGGTTAAATAGTTGTTTATTGGGAGCTTATTTGAGTATAATTTGGACTATAAAAGGAGATTGATAGGAGTGAGTAATGGGTTACAGTTGACAATCATGTATAAGGGGGAGAAATAGCTCTTTAAGAACATTTTAATATATTAATTTATTAAAAATTTATTTTCAGATTCAAAAGGTCCAAAAAATGTTTATTTCAAATATATGGTTCCTATATGTCAAAATAAACTCATATAGTATGAATTGGTTAGGTTTTTGATAATTTTTATTGTTTATCATTTTTTATTTATCTCCTTTTAACATATTAAACATTTACCTTGTTCTCTTATAACATCATACTATATTGTTATTATAGATACCATAAAATTACAATACAACCACAAGTGGTTCATTATTTACATTATCAACCTTATCTAATTAATTTATCTAAATCATAGATTGTTATAATTATTATATATTTTAATAAAATATTTATATAATTAAATACTCATTTATGTCAATTTAAATACTATTCACATAAATACTTTTAAAATATATATAACAACATGATTCTTTTAAAAACACTACAATAATTAAAATATAAAAATTCATACACCTAACTAAAATTAATTTATGGAATAAAATGTTTCAAAATAAATTTATTTTACAATTAAAAATCTCATTTATTTAAAATATTCAATAATGAGATAATAATTACCTCATCATAGTGTCATAAATAAATATATTAATTTGATGTATAAAAATGATAAATAAAATTCCATGATTTAGGAAATATTTTTGTATTTATAATGAATATTTATAGTCAAATATATCAATTATATAACCCCACAGTAAATTGTTTTTGTAAAAGAGTACATGTTTTAGATATTTTTATGTATACATTAAATAAAAAGTTATTAATGACATTATCTAACCAAAATTACTTTAAAAAACCAAAAATCTCAACCAAGAATTGTATTGATCGGCCACTACTGATCCAATAAGGGTTGGACAAGTGTTAAGGTAATTTATATTTTATATAATATTATAATTACATTGAATTACCATATTCATCTTTAACTACGGTTAATAAAAGTCAAAGGAAACTATTTATCAAAAAATATTTTCATCTTATTGAACAATATTTTACATACACATTATAACCATGTATATTGGGTTTCTTAAATTAAATTCACAAATGCTGTAAAATATCATTTAAATGAATAATTATGTTTTTAACTACTTTTGAGGGTTGTTTCACCATTCATCAAAAATTTAACATTTTAAGAAAAATACACAAAATTTACCCAAGGATTATTTTGATATTACGAATTAAAATATAATGTCTATTTTACCTAATTAAAAACATATATGATTCATTAATTAATTTAAAATTAATTTTTACACTCAAAACATAAAAGCATGCTTTTAAAAATAATAACTATTAACATTTTGACATTTGATCAAATCCAATTACATTGTAAAATTCCTTACAATGAACAACATTGTATTAAATGTAAAATTTATAATCCAATTTAACTTTAAAAACAATTAAAAAGATACTCTAACCATATAAACAAATTCAATTAAAAGTATTTTTTTTTAAATTGCAGTATTCTTCAATACTCAATAAAAAATGAACATTATCATAAAATTACCAAAATTTAATCCAATGTAAAATTTGATGTCCTAATTCAAAATAAAATAATATTTTCTAATGTAGAACATATAAAAGTGAAAAAAAAGATTATTATAATGGGTTTTCCATTAAAAGGAAGTAAATCGATGTTTTAAAGTATATTAGAGTGTTTATGTTAAAAATTGGATTCATTCAAATTTTAAGACTCAAACTATTATTGGATAAATGTTAATACATTCAAAAAACCTATATAATAATATTACATTTTGTTCTATTCCTTCACACAAATACAACATCTAGGCGTTAACTCCATTTAAAATAATATTATATTATTATTTTTCAGTATGACTCAGCCTTTTAACAAAGATGAGATTTAAGAAAACCCATTGTTGTGTGCTAGATATTCCATCAACCATAGAAGAAATTTTAATGTAAACTAATATTTAATTCACTAATATTAGTAAATAAAAAAATGTCATATTATTTATTTGCCTAGGATGTTACATCCTTCCCCACATTTGGAAATTGTGTCCTTTCAATTTTATTCACTTATCAAACAAATGATAGTATCTATACCTTATAGCAATTTCAGATTCCCACCGTGCCTCTTCAACCATAAGGTTTTTCCACAAAACCATTACCTGAATAATTACCTTATTTCACAACACTTTCTCCCTTCAATCAAGAATCTAGAATGGTTACTCCTCATAAGAGATATTCTCTGCCATTTGAAAGACGTCTGGACTCAAAACATTATATGGATATGATATATAATTTCTCAACATTGAAACAACAAAAACATTGTGTAACTAGGATAATCAAGGAGGTAAATCCTCTTTTTTATAAATGATCCAAATTTATCTCGAATTTCTTAGGGTCCAATGAAACTCCGAATCAACTTTACCTTATTACCAAAACACATCACAATTTTCAATGGAGAATCATTTAGAAAGGAATGATGACCTACCATGAAATAATGATACTTCTGCCAGTTATCTGCATTAATTTTCTAGATGTTCTATGTTTTTCTCTTGTGATTCTAAATAAAATGGACTTTTTTTCCATCTCATATACCAATTCTTGTCCCATCACATTCCTTTCACCAACTTCATCCAATAAATATGGAGTTTGACACTTCATTCCATATAACGATTCAAATAGAGACATTTGTGTACTAGAAAAAAAACTATTATTATAAGAAAAGTAAACCAAAGAAATATGTTGGTCTCAACTTCCCTGGCAATCCATTGAGAAAGCACATAACATATATTCCAATGTATGAATTGTTTGTTTAGTATTCCCATCTGTTTGTGGATGAAAGCATGTACATAAATTTAATTCTGCACCCAATGGCATCTGAGGTCCTTTCTAGAAGTTATAATTAAACATGGGATCACAATCAAATACAACATAGAGGGGAAATACAAGCAAATTTACTTCCATTTAACGTACAAAAAAGAAATATAATATAGAGAAAAAGTGTCTACAATAGGAAGGAAATGAGCTGATTTTGTTAATCGGTCAACAATAACAAAGATCTTATTGTTACGTCGATACGTTTTCAGTAATCCCACAATGAATTACATTGATATATTTTTCCATTTACACTATGGAACTAGTAAAGACTGAAGCTTACCTTTTAATAAGTTTCACACTTCATTAACTTGTTGACAAGTCAAACACTTCATAGTAATGTCAGTAATATAACTTTTCATTCCATCCCACCAGTAATATTCCATAAGATATCTATACATCTTATAACATCCAGGATTTACTAAAAATAGAGAACTATGAACTTTACATAATAACTCATTCTTCAACTGTGAATCAAAAATCACACATAGTATCTTTCCAAAACTCAAAACACAGTCTCTATCAATATAATACTTTGATAGCATAGCCTTCTGAACCAATTATAACATTTTCTACCACTTGTTGTCATCATTCTGTGATTTATTAATTCTATTTTCTAGAGACGATTGTATTAAAACTAGAAACACAACAGAGGAATTTCATGCACCAACAACATCTTATCCAATATTCATAAAATCAACAATCAGAAAATCTCATTCTAAATGTATCATATTTAAAGTAGCATTACGCTTTCGACTCAAAATGGCAACCACATTATTTTCCATTCTTGGATGGTAATGGATCATGGAATAATAATCATTGATTAATTAGAACCATCTCCTTTATCTCACATTTAATTACTTATGGGCAAATATATTCTTAAATATTTTTTGGTTAGTTTATATTTAACATTTTACACCATAATAATGATTCCTCACAATTTTTAAAGAAAAAACAAAAACAGCTAATTCCAATTCATTTGTAGCGTAATTTATCTCATGAGGTTTCAAATGACATGAATCAAAAGTAATTTCTTGATCATTCTGCATTATGAAAAAACCACGTTCTTTCAACAAATCATCACTATAGATGACAAATTTACAATCTCTGGAAGGCAGTTCCAAAACTTGGGCATTCACAGGTCTTCTTTTAAATTATCGAAAACAATCCTCACATTATTTTTTCCAAAAAACCAAAACACCTTTTCAAGTTAACTTAGACATTGGGAAAGATAACTATTAAAAAGTTTCACCAACCTCTTGTAATAACCTGCTAAACCAATAGAATTACAAATCTGTGTGATATTGTTAGTTTTTGTCCACTGTAGACGCTGAAAATCCAGTAATTACTGAAGGAAGTTTCAAAATGACAATTTGATTTCATATTCGGTCCCAGAGGCTCGATTCGAAGGGCCTGGAATTGTTTCATGAAAAAAGGGGAATGCTTTTGAAACAATTGTGCCATGTGGAAGGGGTCTAGGATTTTTGAAGGGTCCCCAGCATATGCGCGCAATAATTGAACGCCCTCTCCCGCACAGTTAATATTTCTCACCACCTTCTATAGCATGAATGTTTTTCACGCTACCCTGAATTCCGCACCGCCGGTTTTCTATAAATAGAATGAGATCCCTTCTGCTTCAAGTTTGAGTAATTCGAACCATCACTCATGCATGAAATAGGACTTCTTCGCGTGCAAGATGGCCTTTAGGTACTGATCCTTTTCACGCCACCTCATCCTGGGATCGGCCATTGCGCATGATTCCACTGGATAACCCAAATTCCAAACCCTATAGGGTTCCTCCTTTGCGTGCAATTCCATCTATTGCACGCAAAACGGTCTATTTTCATGAAATCCCTTTCCCTGGGTGAGGCCTTACCTATGGGTGTGTCATTTTCAACTCACGTGCAATTCATATACCTTGTGCGTGATCCTACTAGCTACACACAATCCCTCTGCCCCGATTACGTGCCATCCAGTTGTATTGCGCACCAACCATTTCTTTTCGTGCAACCCCCGGGACCCCTCACCATGATGCTCTTAAGGTGCCTCCCTATGTAGGCTCCCAATGTTCTCCTTCTAGATGCCCCAGGCACACACACCGTGCATACACACCATGTGTTGTTTTTTCGTACGACCTTCTAGGCTCATACGAAGTAACCTCAAGGTCCTTTGGGTGGTTTTCCCCATTGTGTTGCTTTGCCTCTTGCTTCTTCGCATAGGAACGCTAACGAATATTTCTTCTTCGCATATCCACACTAACGTGGACCCCTTGATGGTTCTCTCTGTGACCCCCTTCACTACGGCCTTGTGGATACCTTCCCTCCCACAAGGAGAAGAGGGTACCGGTCATGTAAGTCATAGGAGTATGGAGTATTCCCACCTCTCCTGAGCTACAAGACGTTAAACTGCCAAGAACCTCGTTCTTAACAAATGACGTTAAACTGTGATCCAGCCAGGTGCCACACACGCAGGGTCCCCCCGTCTCGGTCATTCTTTACGCCCACTGGTCTCCATAGAGATGGGATCACCCCTCATAGGTTACGATATTCTCCTTGTTGGGGTTGCGTTTGTCCATGGGGGAAGGTCAACCTCCTTGGTGTAAGCCCGTAGCCCCTCTTGTGAAAGGTAACACTCATGCACCTCCGTACTTCCCCGGCGCCAGGGCCAGTGGGGAGCTTGATGGGATGAGGGACTCCTCCTTCCTTCGGTCCAAAATCCCTCTCCCTCTACGCTTTGTCTCCCTCGGGCCTCCATCATGGAGTAAGTCACAGCACCATGGGATTTCCAATGCTTAAGCCCCTCTTCGCTTCCCATGGGCGCACTCTTTACGGCATGATCATCAGGTCTCTACCGCCTCTTGTTTATCACACCGAGAACAACTCATGTGGGCTAAGAGTGGGCATCGATCATGACAATGTGCTCATCCAACATGATGTTAAACATTATTCCCCCATCCCGCATGATGTTAAACATCACCACCCAAACTACGTGGACTATGATTCTCAACCACAGGGATACGTAAGAAGCCCTACGAGGTTCAAGCCCACCACCTGGTCGTTCTGACCTCTTCATGTCGGTTCTCCAACCATTGTGGGCCACCTTAGAGCATATACCCTATCCATTCACCATTGTGGGCTGACCCAAAGTGTAAACCCCATCTAACCACCATTTTGGGCTGCCTCAGAGCATAATCCCAATCTATCCACCATTGTGGGCCGCCTGAGAGCGTAAGCCACATCTATCCACCATTGTGGGCCACCTCAGAGAGTAAGAACCATCCATCCCAAACTACGGGGACTTTGATCTGTGCTAAGGCATGGTAGGTAGGAAGCCTCCATGAGGGTTACGTCCCACCACCATTGGCTATCTTAGAGCATATTCCATATCCATCTGGACCCTCGGTCCTTCTTCACGTCAGTTAACAGACCCCATATCCTTGGTTCATCTTAGAACGTAATCCCCAAATGCCCCTTCTCACACGACCTTAACCTGTATTTCATAGAACTATACATACTTTGATTCCCCGCCAAGTGGATATGTAGGAATCTTCCACCAGGTCCAACCCCAACACCCATGTCTCATCCGGACCAATCCCTCGAGCCCGCGCGCCATGGGGTGCTATGATTTAACCCATATGTCTTACTCTTTCTGGTTCCAATCCATTGTTCATTTTCACGGGTCGCCCTTTCAGGTGTCGCACCGTATCCTCCCGAACAACGTTGGCATTGATTCTTTTCCACGGGGATACGTAGGAATCCTGCACAACTTTCAAGCCTCCTTTACTTCATCACCCATCCTAATTCTTACCCAGGCCGCCACATCCCTGTGGGATCATGCCCCCTCATTCCACTCCACAACATTCGGGAATCCACCCACGTGTCGGCCCCAACATCGGGTTACCATCTATGGGGGTTCTTAAATCTGATCCACTCTAGCTATCATTCCAATCAGTCTGATCCGTCTCCACTGGATGTTAAACTCAAGGAATACCCTATTTTAATAATGAAAATCTATGGAAAACCTCAGATACAAGCCTATGGCATACAATTCCCCGCATTCGATGGGGGATTTTTCGGGCTTTCGTGCCATCGGGAAACCCTATAATAAGGGACAAAAGACAGACATTCCAATTCCCTACCGTCAAGACATTCCAATGATGCCTCATCCTGACCACTCCCCTAACAGAAGGTTTCTGCCCTGACCATACCCCTTGGAGCATCTCGATGGAAGCAGTGTAAATAACCGGAATCCATGAAGATATGGCACCAGGAATGTGATTCAGGAACAACGTCTTAACAATATGAGGGAGACTCAGACTAGGTGACGAGTTCCAAGGAGGAATCCATAGAAAGAGGAACCGACATCCCATCATCTCGTTTCAATTAATGAGTAAATGTCCCTAAATAAGGATCGGATGCTGCCTTCCTTTGGAAATCGGGAATGTGCGGTAACAACAGTGTGTCCTTTGCGTGAAGGATGCACGCACCCCGGCAACAGCATTGGAAACAGAAATGGAGAACCCGATGTGAATCTAATCTCCTCAATATGGAGACTGTTAGCATTTGGGTAGTCGAAAGATTATCATGCCACCATGTTTGGGCACCCAGAGCTTGGACATTAAACCCACCATGGGTTTGGGAGACCAAGACGTTGAGAACTCCGTTCTGAGACGTTGTCAGAAGGTTCTCTCTTACCGACCATGGAAGATGGAAAGGCATTGGGCTACTGGTAATCGATTTCATTCCCTATCAGTGTTAATGGGTTCATCTCCCTACTTTCATGAATCAGATCGCTACATGTGGAGCTCAATCACCACCTACCAACCAGCGCAGGGGTAGGTGCAGTACCGACGCGGCCACCTCGCGTGGTTTCACCTCTTCTATTTCTGCTCCGACCACCACGACTGCTGGGCACTCAGGCCCACTCTCCCCATCAGATATTATCCGACGAAGGGTGATAAAGAACCATGTGCGTAGTTACAAGGAGGTGGGGGTCATCCCCACTAAGGACATGGATCATTTGGACCTCGAGTAAGATACACCTCACCGCAAACGCCGCCCACGAGGGCCGTGTAAGGAGCTTCTACTCCCCACCCCGACATTTTTCCATTATGGGAGCTTATCCCCCAAATGCCTTGACACCTACCTCCCCTATGCTTATGATGTAGGGGATGTCTAGGATGGCCCAATCAGAGACCCTCTTCAAGGATTCACGGCAAGATCCCCCTCTATGCCATGTCGGCGCCACCTCCCAACTCCCCGAGTTGAGGAGCAGGCCATCCATGTGCCTGCACCACCAGCTCCAACCCATCTGTCCTAACGCATGAATCAGGCACGAGCGGAAGAGGATGCTCGCCCTGGGGCATCAACATCAACAACCACTATGGCCTAAGCAACCTCTGACTCCAATCATCAAACCCCCGCACATTTTTAGCAAGAGTTAAATGCCCTATCCGGATCGACGCCCCAAACACCCCACATGAATGTTTGGTCGACTCTCTTGGTCGCTGACACGGGAAATGGCTACTGCGGACCAATTCATGGTAGTTCCATCTAATGTGAAGGTGTACTCCGTGCAACCGTTCCGAACGGTCTGGGCCCTCCCTGCTTCCATCCTCAGCCCGGAGGCCTTCCGGGTTCCAGACTCGTTATAGGTAAGGGGCTTCCCCGTGACTACAACACTCTTGGTGGGGCTCTCTCCAGCGCTCACTACACTGGGTACGGGGTCACATCCCCTACCACAGGCCATGAGTATGGAGACATTGTATATCAAGTCTATCACCCACATGGAGGTCCTCCCCTTGTACCTTTCGACATTTTCCCCAGTTCTCCCTACACCCCCGACTTCAATCATCTCTGCCCAGTACCAGTGCGGAAAGATGACCATTTGACAGAAGTTAGCCCTACCCTGAGGAGCCACCTAGGGGAAGGAAGGAGAGACGTTGTCACCATAAGAGAAATTATTGGGAAGGCCGGAGAGAAATTAGACTAGTTTGTTTCTCAGACTCCGAGGTGGAGTACGACTCGCCGATGGAGGCCCCTCCTCAGTCCTCTGAGTCAAGGTTTGGGATAGGGATGCGGCACATCAGCCTCGTACTCCCCGAATACGATATCCATATGAAACTCTCCTCCCTCCAAAGTTATATCCAGAAGGCGAGCACTTGGTGTACCCCCAGGGATTGACCTTGTAGTCACCATTAGCCTCTCCGAAATCACCATCCACTTCGGCCAGAGATGGAGGAGATATTTTTTTGGGGTTGATGGTGGAAGAGTCGCATCATATCACACCCCCGGCAAGCACTTACACTGTTACATGAGGCTCGTTCACCGGTCCAGCCAATCATGATGTGGCAACCAGGTCACTACAACCATTGGAGGATGAAATAGGAATAAACTGCCAATCGGCATGCTCACTATATTCTCTGTCGGCCAGCCCACCAGCCCAGCGGCATGCCTCAACGCCGCTTCCAGATCCCTAACCACTCCCATTTGATGAGCGGGGCCATCAGGGGGAAGATCCTAAACCTAATTCATGGATCTTCTGGACCATCCTCGCAGTAGAACACTTCCACGAGAAGTTTTGGCCGGTCGTAGGGTCGGATTTTGATAAACCAGAATCCCTCACCTCGGGAGAGATTGAATGTTTCTACCAGACCCTCTAGGAAACTCACTTATGTCTTCACCACCAGCAAGTGCCTTATCGCGGGAGCCAATAACACCTCAAGGATATCTACGAGCAATGTCGACGGGTCGACCTGGCCACGCTCCCTGTGGTTCGGCACCCCGAGTCACAAGGCCACCACATAGCCCTCCAACAAAAATGCATTAAGAGTTTTCAAGTACTCAGAAAAGTTTTTGAGGAGGCCACCCCCCACGTGCACATCTGTGGATGGGGGAAGTACACTTCCCTTCTCATCAGTGTGATTTTCCGGTAGCCCGACTTATTGGGCGGCTCTGAGGACATGCCCTCGAGGGTAGTGGCAGTAAACATGGCCGATCTGTTGAGAAAGGGTAACGGTCTAGAACATCTTGATGGTGACTTACCCTTTGAGGAAAATATTCCACTGGACAGATCAGGGAGGATTAATCATCAGCAAAGGAACCTTACAAGCCTCCCCGCACCCACTGAGGCATTAATACTGAGCCAGAATATCGTCAAGGGTAATGAGAACATTGGGGCTATCAAGCTCTCTGACCCTTCGACCTCAGTGCAAAAGGTAGATGATGATCCTAACAAGGCCATGCTGCGCCAATAGCTTGCTAAGCAGAAGAGGTTGGTCGATGAGCTTCTAGATGAACACATTTTAGAGTAGTGACCCGACTACGGTGATCCAAGGCTGGGGTAGTAGGGGTAGGAACAACAACCCCTCGACGATATTCTCCCAATCAACCTCGATCATGTCGTGTTCGCTGATAGAGGAGAGGCCAGAGCTCATGGAAAGAGGGTGGGATATGCTTTTCCAAGCCCTCCTGAGAGTTATGACCACCCAAGAGACCCCGCTCGGGTTCCTCCCGCCGCCCCAAGGGTCACTCCACTAGCCAATCCACGAGCTTCTGAGCTTGTCTACCAAATTGAAGATCCCAACAATGCGCTTGTGGTTAGGGATCCCTGTTATTATAAAAACCCAAATCCAGACTATCTGATGGCAGCACTCATCTCCCACTTAGAGTTCTGGGAAACCCTTCATGTGGCGATCCCACTAGATGGAAACCCCGACCCAGCATGGGTGGATGATATTCTAGTACTGTTGGGATTTGGAAACCCCACTTTTTCCCTATTTAACGGGACATGAGACCCGCCACAACACCTATCCCACTTCAACTCATAGTGAGGACCTATGTTAGGTATGCCATCACATAAGGAGAATGCCAAGATCCTTTTCATTGTTCAGACGCTGGAGGGGGCGACATTTGTTTGGTACAACCAACTCCCCGTTGGATCCGTATCTATCTTGGAGGACCTTCGCAGGCAGTTCTAGAACCAGTTCAGCTCTACCACTCGGAAAACAAACATTGCAGACCTCTTCAAGTGAAAACAATGGCCTGATGAGAGAGTCGTGGATTTTGTTCCCCAGTGGAAGGGGATAACTTAATCCCTTAACATGCTGCTAAGTTAAGATAAATTATTGACGATGTGCATAGGGAATGTCAAGGTGGAGCTGGTTCCTTCCCTGATCACTGAAAATTACCCCGGAGGATTCTTTGAATTCTCATACAAGGCATAAAGCCTCAAAGATGCCCTGCAACAGGCCCGTCAGGCACACCCACTGTCTCCTGTAATCCCAGCAAGGAGTGCTGCCAGAGCCGAGCCCACATTAGTGGCCTAGATAGAGGCCCAGTGTAACTAGAATTGTTACCAGTGGAGCCAGTTCTGCATCCCCATAGGGGTCCTCCACCATAGGCGCAGCTTCCAGCCCTGTAGCATCCTCCTCAAAATCGGAAAGTACCTACACGTAACGCGCCACCACCACCTAGGCGGGATAACCAAGTTCCACCTCCTTTGCAGTTTCCTCTGGCCCCCCATCAGGATTAGCCTCATAGAGACCCTCTTCCGGACTGAAGGAACTAGACCTACTCATTCGATGAGGCCCAGGTCCTCAGATACATCCACAGTGCCTTGGAGTAAAGGATTGTGCGGCTATATGAGTGTAGAATGTCAGAAAAGGCCAATCTCACTAATCACCCCAACTACTAACCTTATCACTGAATCCCGGGGCACAACATCAATCAATGCAATGTGTTCAAGGATTTGCTCCAAGACCAGATTAACAACAACATTTTCATATTGGGGCCAGCCCTGGCACAAGTGGTAGGTGTATTTGTGAGATTGGATGGAAGTAGTGGCAAAAAAGGCGAGTGGATGTAGGTTTCTGACCGTGGGTCCCAAAAGTATAATGACTAGATGGATGGAAAAACGGTCTCTTGTGCCCATGGCATTTTCCGTGGAAGCTAGAATCGGCCGAAGCTTTCAGAGGCTGTGGTCCCCACCTCTGCATCGCCATCCCAGTCAGCCTCTTCCCAGAAGAGTAAGCATCGGCGGCGTAATACGAAGCAACACACACAACCAATGTCATCATCGTCCCATAATCTTGGTGATTTTATGCCCCCTAATATGGGTATTTCTCCTAGAATCCGCCCAGTGGTAGATGACTCTTCCAGTGATAGCCACAGGTATGCTTCCGTTAATACAGTTGAGCTGATAAATCCCTACATGACTCCCAATGAGGGGGAGCATTAGGAGAACCTCCCCAATGTCCATGGCCTAAGCCAATGTAGACTGTGCCGCTACCATATGGATCGTCGGGGCACGTCAGCAGGAACCTCCGTCCAGGCTGTTCCTACCACTGAGACTAGACAGCAGGCTCAGTGTAGAACCCTACATTCATAGCCTCTTCATCCAGTGTCTCTATCCCCACCTCTACCACCGTTTGTGCTGCTGGATCATTCAGAACCACTACGGACACTCCACGAGCAACACATCCGCGCTATAGGACGAACTCTGTCCGAAAAACCTCAGTAGTCAGATTCTAACCCGACAGTTTCACTCTGGGCTTCGACTAGTGAACATAGAGATATTTCCAGTACCAGTCTGCTCCCGGTCGGACTAGTAGGGCCCACTGTGCCTTCCATCACGGAGCAAATTCCTACGAGTAGAGGTCTGTGTCTTGAATGGAAGTATGATGTCCTCAAGAACCTTTTCGGTATCACATCAAGGATTTCTTTTCATGAAGCCCTTCGTCTATCACCATATATGTGTGAGTCACTCACTGATACTTTATGAAGCCCCCTCTAGTTTGAGGCATAGGTAGTAGCTGCTGAGGCCTTTCATGCCGAAATAGTTGAGAGTACCGAATTTCAAGCCATCATTTCATTCTATGGAGATGATGAATGATCCTTTGTACAGGGTCATATCTGCATGCTCTAAGTCACCGGACATTTTAATGATGTAAAGATTCATCGTTTCCTCATCGACACTGGCTCCGGGATCAACCTCATCCTGACACAGACACTGCGAAAGATAGGGTTGTCCTAGGATGACCTAACTCCCTCTGATTTAAGAATCTAGGGATATGACAGAACAGAGCAGACACTGGTCTGCCAGATCTGTCTGAAGACCCTGTTTGGCGGCCTGGATGCCAGCATCGAGTCTATGGTTATCTCCAGGACATTGCGTATAATGAATTGATGGGTAGGCCATGGCTCCACCTGCATGTAGCAGTCCCCTCCTTGTATAACCAATACCTTATGTACTACCTTAATGGTCGAGTTGAAGTACTCCAAGGTGATGCATCTTCTTTCGCCTCTTGTGAAGCCCACTACTTGGACGCTGACTATTACAAGAGAAAGGATAAACAAGTCCAGCAAGTGGATTTTCGCCCGTCACCACTACAGCCGACCCATGGGAAGACTTGAATGATGCCTACGTTTTCTTGATCAATCGGTTGGAGGTCACAACCCCTGAAATGGGGTAGTTTTTTGTCATTTCTGGGACAAAAGGGAATAATGCTCCCAAATCCAGGCTATGTCAGAAGATCACTTCCTGTTCTTATACGTATCAGGACTCTGTGGTCCCAGAGCCCCCTACCACCGTCAGGTACCCAGACGTCCATCTCATGGGAACAACGGTCCGTCAAATCTTCTTGTTTTTCGGGCTGGAATAATTCGTCTACGGCCGACACACCACTACTGATTTGATATTATCATGTGTGGCCCCTTGGGCTGAAGGGCATACAGGATTGGATCAACTGCCTGCATCACTATTATATCCGCCGTGTCGGAGTGCCCCGATGTAATAACCACTGCCTCCCAAGCTGGAAATAGCCTTCTCTCATGGTCTGTTAACTCAGAAGTAACCCCACCTACGGAGGATCCCTCCCTGAATACATAGGAGGATCTTGATGATTATCCTTCTGATTTTGAGGAAGGTGTTTCATACATGGTTGATGTGTTGGTAAAGGTGAACCTCAGTAGCGAGGTGGACCAGAGACCCACATTAGTCAGTATCACCATGCCCCCCAAGGAGAAGCAGCAGTACATATACTTTTTTAAACAGCACCATGATGTGTTTTCCTAGAGTTATGACGAGATGTCAGGGCTGGATGCTCAGGTATCCGTTCACCGCCTTGGTCTCCCGGTAAACCATAGTGGATTAAAAGAGCCTCCCAGAAAGATGCGCCCTTCTCATGGTTCCATGGTCGAGGCTGAAGTTGACAAGCTCATCAGGGCCAACTTTGTTAAGGTGGTTCATTACCCCAGATGGATGGCCAACATTCTGCCAGTCAGGAAGAATAATAGACTAATCAAGGTCTGTATTGTCTTCTGCGACCTCAATCGTCACTGTCCAAAGGATGATTTTCTCCTTCTAGTGACATAGTTGTTGATTGATTCCATGGTCGGGTTCCAAGCCCTCTACTTCATGGATTGGTACCCCGAGTATAACCAGATCTAGATGACCCCTAAGGATGAAGAATCCACATCTTCAAGGCACCCCATGGGACTTTCTGTTACCAGGTTATGCCCTTCGACCTAAATAATGTAGGTGCCACCTATCAGTGGGCCATGCTTTGCATATTCAAGCCGATTCTGAGAACATTGGTGGAATGCAACGTGGATGACCCGGTGGTCAAATCTCACCAGCGCAAGGACCATATTAAGGAACTTGGGAAAGGGTTTGGTTTCCTCCGTTCCCGCAACCTGAAGATGATCCCATTAAATTGTGCTTTCAGGGACACTTATGGGAAGTTTCTTGGCATTTTTTCAGATACCTTTGGCATGAGATCGACCCGGAAAAGATCAAGGACATCATACAGAAGCCTCCCCCGAGCAATATTCGAGACCTTTGAGGTTTCCAAGGCCACTTACCTTACATACACCAATTCATTAAGAAACTTTCCGGCAAGTGTATTCCCTTTTCCCAGCTCATAAAGAAAGGCACCAACTATGAATGGGATGAGATGTTCCAGACCGCCATTAATGAAATCATGCAATATCTGCTCCAACCTCAGGTCATGATGCCACCTGTCTCCGGGAAGCCTCTTGTATTTTACATGACCGCCCTAGAATGGTCCCTCAGTGCAATTCTCACCTAGAAGAACAACGAGGGAACATGGAACATGCTCTACTACCTCATATGAATGCTCCTCGATATGGAAATAAGATATTCTCCCCTAGAGAAGAGCTGTTTGGTGCTCGTATTTTTCGTACAAAACTTTTGGCACTACTTGAAGCACCACGAGGTACGGTTGGTCTCTCAGGTAGACCCGTTTAAGTATATCTTGAACCGAACTATGTTGACTGGCCGACTGGCGTGGTTGGCGGTAATCCTCTAGCAGTTCGACATTAGGTTTGTGCCTCAGAAGGCTATCAATGGATATGCATTGGTAAACTTTCTAGATACCCATCCAACCTCCACAGATCAATCCCTGGACTAGGACTTTCCTGATGAGGCAATCCTCTCAGTCAATCATGCCATCCCATGTTGGAAAATGTACATTAATGGTGCCTCTCGAAGCCCCAACGGGAGGAGACTCAATGACCATAGGCTCAACAGAGTAGGCATGGGTGTCGTCTTCATTACTCCGTCACAAACCATCCTTACATATTCATTTCTGATGTCGGAAGGTTGCACCAACAATGAGGAAGAGTATCGTGCCCTCATTACTGGCCTCAAGATGGCCCCCAAGGCCGACGTTCCCCATATGCATGTGAAATGGGACTTAGAGTTAGTCATCAAGAAGGTCAATGGTGACAATGTTGTTAGGAAACCAGATCTCACTCCATTGATAGAGCATACTCTATGGCTAATGGCTCATCTCCCTTCTCGGCCGGAGGCTACTTAGGTTCTTTGATCACAGAATGGCAGGAAGATGCTTTGGCTAGTTTGGTTGCATCACTCGTCGAGCCCAAACAGTATGAGTTAATTATCCTTGTGGCTCGCCTGAGATTCAAATATCCTATCACCCTAGATGATGTTGATGGCCCACAGGTAAGCCATATCACTGTCAGAGCCTCTATGTCGGAACCCTTGGGTCCCCCGGTTGCTGTGATCGAGATGATCCCTGATTGGAGGACACCCTTGGATGAATACCTCCAACACTGCATTCTTCTGTCAGATTGGGAAGAGGGCGAGTGAATCTAGTGTCACGCATCACAGTTTAGTATTCATATTGGTCCCGAATTTGTGTTGATTCTCAATAAACGCGGGTTCGATGGTGTTCTCCTCCATTTTATTCAGTGAGTTAAGATCCCACAAGTCATGCTAGCGGTCCCCGCTGGTTCCTGGGGCTCTCACCAGGATGGGTTGAAACTGTCTCACCTGATTTGGAGGTTAGGGTATTTTTGGCCCTCCATGATCCATGACTACATTTAGTTCACCAAGTTGTGACATGTGTGACAATTTCATGCTATCTTTTTAGCATCGGCCATAGGAGCCTCTCGACACTGCCATGTATTCTTGTCCCTTTGCAATCTTGGGGTTGGATGTTGTAGGACCATACCCACCGGCAACGGCTCGCCAATGTCGGTTCATTATGCCCTCTACGGATTTCTTTTCCAAGTGGGCGGAGGAAATTCTACTCAAAGAAGTAAAAGCTCATTCCATCATTGACTTTGTGAGTTCCAATATCGTCTATCGATTTGGAGTACTTCATGATATCCTCACTGATAACGACAACAAATTCCGAGCAGCCGAGCTGATGAAATTATACAACAAGTACAACATTCGATCTAACCATACCTCCCGCTATCATACGCAGGAAAATGGAGAGATTGAGATGTTTAACAAAACCCTCTCTAGCATTCTGCAAAAAAGGATGGTCAGAATAAGAAGAGTTCTCTGGATAAGCCCCTCAACGCCCTTTGGGATTCTCGGATGATGACTCATAATTCAACCAATGTGACCCTGTATTCCCTATTTTACAGAACAGAGGCCATCCTACCCATCAAGCTTCAGTTTCCCTCATTGCCCACAATGTTCTATTACCAGAAATCAGCAGATAGTGTTGGCAAAATTTGTCTAGTTGAATTGGAAGCGCTGGATTAGAATAGGCTTCGTGCTTTGCACAACCTAGAAAGTAATCATAGCGGGATGGCTCAAGCATTCAACAAGAAGGTTAGCCTCCGCTCCTTTATGCAAGGCGATTTGGTCTTGGCCCTTAGGGAACCAATAATCCCCAACATGAAACTTGTAGCACCCCGACCCCAGTTAACCAGAGTCAGTGCATTATTACAAAACATTGGCACAATCACAAAAGATCAAGTCTCAAAAGTCCGATTAGTTTAGTAGCCTTGGAAACACTAGATGAATTCATAAAGTTTACATTACATCAGAAAATGAAAACTATAACATCATAGTCTCCATAGTCCACACTCATATCCCCTCATATTGTCCCTGAATGTCATTCATAAAATACATTTTCACATCCTGATAAAAATAAAACATAGAAAGTGGTGAGCTCAGATGCCCAGTAAGGACAACAATACAATAGAAACTTTCATAAATAATCATAAACATTTAAGGAAATGTATAACTAAAACAAAAGCCTTTTAAACATGAAATTCAGCATAATATGAGAGAAATAAAACTAAATAAAGGCATTTATTTATTCACAAGGATATTCTACTAATCGAATAATCACATTAAATATCAATAACCACTTTATAAGGATGGAATGCATACTGTCATACTAACATAACCACGTAGCCATGGCCTCGTGACAAGATTACAAATAAGATTTTTTTCAAGGCCTCATGCCAAGACACTAGTTTGTCACATTAGACCTACCGATGCATCGAGGAGCAATAGCGGGCTCCACCTGTCAATTACTATGTCCAATTCATTCCTCATTTGAAAAGTTTGAAACATAACATAAACATTCATATTAAAACTAGCATATTAAATGGAAATACATTAACCACAAACCCTGAATGGTATAAAAATATCACATCCATAGTCAAACATTACTCATTTGATACAGTATATAAGATTTTATAATATCATATTAAACTCAATTGAGAATAATGAAAGATATTGACGTTGATTAAAATAATCATCAAAATATTGAGAGAAATATCCCCCTTTTTCTTGAAAACATTTAAAAGTCACACTATTTGTTGATAATCCATTTAAAATAGATTTTGGAATCAATGGGTCTCATACCACTTTGAAACAATCAAAATGAATTTTGATTTGAAAACTTTAATGTCCATATAAATAAATCCTTAAAACCATTTATAAATCATGGACATTAATGAGAATGATTTAGAATACTAAATCATTAAAACATTTATAAAATAATATATTATTTAGAGTTCCTAACCAAAAGAGAGACCCTTTAAAACAAATAATTGAGGTAATAAAATTTTTGAAATATCATGAGAATAAAGTGATTCAGGATATACTATTTCAATGTACATTATATATACCATATAAAAGTGATTTGGTGTATAACAACAAAATAGTCTCAATGGAATGTAAATTGAGATGAAAGCTCTCATAAAAGTGGTATCATTAGGTTAAGGATAAATCAATGAAATAATTATGTGTTACAAATATAAATATAGTCAATATGATTGGATATTCAGTGTAAAACAATCAAAGGACATTCAAACATATACTTGTAAAAACAACACCAATGAATTGGATGTTTAACTCAAAAAATGGAGATTGAGTAAAAATTACTCTTGTCAATTTCATACTGATGACTTGAGAATTTATCAGTGGAGTGATTATGTGTTTCAAAAGTATATCCAAGGAAAGGGGAGTTGAAATTATGAAATAAGAAAATTAATAGTGATTCCACACATAATCTTGGAGTAAAATATTCAATGAAGTATGCATAAAGCCGAATGGGTGGAAATCGAAATATCAAATTCCATTATTGATTTGGTAACTTACAAAACATACACCCATGAAAGAAAGATCATACAATGATGATTTAAATATAAATTAATTAATGTATATTACAAAATGAATACAAACATGGGAAGTACACACACCACATGCAACAAATAAGTGGTGAACAATAGAAATCTCATGGAATTAAAAGTGAGATAAGAAACCCCTTACATTGTAATTTTTCCTTGGTCGGGGGTAGGTTAACCTCCTGTGTAATTGTGAAATAATTTTTATTAAATTATAAAATAATCATATACTTTAATATTATGTTATATATGATCTTTTAACATTGCTTTGTTAATACTATCATAGTATTATCGTCATTTCGGGTGTTAAATTACTTGTTTTCTTTTATATGTTTTGTTACATAAGTCATGTTATTTAAGGATTGGTTGTATATTATTCATATAAATAATTATATCAAGTATTTAAATAGTATTTTTAATCATAAAATGTGAATTATACTTGTATGGATATGATGGGGAAATGAATCTCATCGTGTTCGTGCAGATGGTAATCCGTACGTACGCACGAACGCTACTTCCATTTAAAATTTCGTTTTAAAAGGAATCAAAACCCAATGACAAATATGTATATTATTATTCCATAAAATATAATATCTTATATGTGTTACTAATGTTCATTGACTCTTTACTTTATACGTTCCATGTATGTTATGAACGAGTCATATCATTTTGAGGGGGCGGTAGTCTGCACTTCCTCAAATGAAATTATCGTATATATATATATATATAACATGAAACGAATAATGGTATGATAAAAAATGGATTTACAGAAGCTTATATATAAAATAAATATCATTAATATCATATTTAATTATAGTTCCATTATAATGGCCACCATGATAGAGGGTAGGAGATAATTGAACAATCATCATTTCGTGAGGTGTTTGGTTTCCATCCACAAAAACATTATGTACCTCACCCAATAGATAGAGGTGTGTGTAAGTTTAGTTTTAATACTTCTCATAAAAATATCCTTGTATATTTAGGATACATGTTTTGTAACAAAAGAAAATAATAAGAAGATTTTATGGGTTGGAGAAGTAAAATAAAAGAAAAGAAGCTAAGAGAAATCGTTACCTTTAATTTGGGTAAATCCATTTGGTTTGAACCAAAAAGGACACTTGAAGTGCCTTCTTCCTAAGTTAAGGATTCTAGGAGGTGGATCGGGATTTAGGGAGCTTAATTGGTCAGAGTTTGGACGAGCCAAAAGGCTTTATAGGATTGAGGAATTGGTTAGAAGTGGTGTCCTTTTATAAGCGGGAGGAGGGGCTCTTTAGAAAAAACATAAAGTATTAATTTATAATAAATTCATATTCGGTTTCTAATGGCTCAAAAGTCGATTATTAAAAGTCTAATGTGGGTATGGGTCGAAAACCACTCAACCAATAGACTGTAGATAGGTTTTCATTAATATAGTAACATTATCATTTAGATTTAACTCTTAGTTATGTAGTTTGACATTTACGATGTCTCTATGTTTTTTTATATTATATAGTTAATAAACATACTATATACATCAAAGAGACCCCCCAAGTAGTCCATTAATGATACAACTATCATTATATAAGGCCTTTTACTGATTCTTATATTTTTAGGAATAGAATATCAATCAATAATATAATATTTGTTTTAAAAACGCTTTTATGTCAATTCTGACATTATTGGGTATTTTGTTTTTGATAATTTTAAAACAACATTATTACTTTGAAAAAAATTTATATAACCAATAATAATATGTCATATTAACCTATAAAAAAATTGGGATTCATAAAAAGTCTCAAATTACATTTATTTTGATATTTATAATATAAATTATTTTAATATCTCATTAATTAGGTAATTACTGCATCACCATTGTGTCATAAATAAATTATATTCTTTAATGTATAAAAGTTATAAATAAAATACAATTATATAGGAAATATTTTTATCTTTCTAATTAATATTTATAATATAATTTATATTATGAATAACCATATATTCAAATTGTTTTGGTTATTAAACGTTGATTTTATCTCTTTTAACTCTTCTTTGAATTAAATAATAATAAACTTCCTAATCTAATCCATGTGGACCTAAATGACAATATTATATTCTTATGGTTTTTTCGGGTCGAGATACACTTGTCCAATACAATTAGGACAAGTCTTAAGGTAATATTAATATCATTTATACCCTTAATTACCGTATTTTCTTTTAAACGTGGAAAATAAATGTAAACAGTTACTATCCACAAAATATTATTTTCATCTCATTGAACCACATTTTACACCTTGATATTATTTATACGTCTTGGACTTTCTAAATTCCACTCACAGAAGTGGTAAAATTAGGTTTTATGTAAATTTCCAAATTCACTTATGAGGTGGGTAAAAGACGGTGAAAAGTTGAATAAAATTTTTTTATATCTAAAATTATTCTAAACTAACTCAAATGAATTACATTGAACATATATAGTTTTTATGTATCTATTTTGATGATAAATAAATTTAAATAAAATAAATAATTATTTAAATAAAATGTCGATTTTAACAGATAACTTAGTGTTTTTCACTATTCATCACAAATTGAAATCTTATAGAAAAATTCCAAAAAATCACCCTAGGGTAATTTTGATATTCTGAATCCAAAAATGATCTCCATTTTGAATGATAAAATTTCTAAAATTTCAAAAAGTGGGTATTACTATTAATAACGGCTAGTTTGATTGGTTGTGGTGTGTGTTAGAACTCGAAGTTGCATACAACACACGCTACTGTATTATTCAAAGATAAGTGTACTATGGAATCTTGGGGTGTTACATTCTACCCTCCTTCAAATAATTTCAACCTAAAATTTTTTAAATTTGGGATTGGTAATATAATGTAATGTCCCACATCAGAAAAACAATCAATAATACTATCACCATAAAACAAAGAAAGAGAATTACAAAAGGTCACCCAAGATAACTCATACTAGGATTCCATGTAGGAAAAAATTGATATAGAAGATAAACTTTGTTTAAAGTTATGATGGAGAGGTATAGAATACATGATCCGGAGAAAGTTAAAAACAAGAAACCCGTAAAATTGTAATGGGAAAAACTGTCATTAGTTTCCTAGTAGGAAAAGTATACAGACAACATTTTTTTAAGTTACATTAAATAAAGGCGAGGAATTCATTTATGAGATTGACTACGAAAATAAAGATTTGTACATACTTTTTATGTAGAGATTAATTCTTTAATAAACTTCCACCACTAACTCATTTTTTTAAACGATGAGTATTCAAAAAGACTTGGTCACACTGGAAGATCTAGACTAAACTTCTATAGAATCACATGATCCACAAAGGATAAACTATATATTAACCTTTTCATTAGAGAAAAATCAAAACCAAAATCTTTAGTACATGATTTGATGATCCAAGAAATGGATATTCCATTAGAGAAAGAAACACCAATCTTAATTTTACAATTAAACCAACAATAACCCAAAGTTAAATAAATACCATTCAATAATCAAGTGACCTTAAAATCCTTCAACATAATCCAAACTAATATTGAAACCCAAAACATAGAAGAATTTAGTTATGTAGTATTCCATGTTAAATTATATCTCAAAAGGACATCAACTACACTTAAAGTCACATACTTAAAAGTAATTAACCTAATCACATATTCCCTATTATAGGTTAATCATTTCCATAAATAACCCGAATTACTATAAATCCACTGTAAAAACATGGATAAAAATCCACCATTACTCATCAAATGAAATCCCATTGTATTCTATTTTCATTGGCGATATAGTGTTCCCAACAAAGTGAATGTCTTACAAAATAACATTTATCACCTAATCACCAAATTATTTTCCTATACTAAGTTTATTCATTTGATAAGACATACGATACCAAATCAACTTATTTGTTTATCAATAAAATCATGTAACTGAAAATAATTAGTCACCCTAACCAGGGACTTCACGTATTCCAGTGGTAGGTGATTAATCCCAATCACACTTTGGTTGTGGGTTCGATTCCCACAACTTTGTTCAACACGATGGGTTGTCACATGGTTTTCATGTTTTCCTTTTTCAAAAACTATAGTTTATAATATTACCAAAATGAGATATATTCCTCAGAATAACCATAACATGATTTAACCACAAATGTTTTCTCATACCTTGCATTTTCATCCCAAAATACAATAACTTGTAATTGCCCCAAATTCAAGGATCATATAAAACCAAATGGTTATTTATTACTATATACACAAGAGAAAAGGTAATTCTTCATCAAATATCATTATCACATAATAAATTGTATCATTACAAATATAAGATAAAATTCACCCAATGTAATATCAACAACAAAGAGAGCTAATACCTATAATCATTTTTTCATCCATTTATTTCCACATAGGATCTTCCTTGACCAAGAGGTTATCTTGTAAAATAGGGCATTGACTTGGGTGATTACATGGTCCCTTACATTTACGACAAATGACAGTAATTGAAATCTTAGGATCATTTTTATTTTCTTCCATAGTACTCTTCATTTTTCCTCAGTAATTCTTTACTTTATGCCCTTATTTCCCACACATAAAGAATTTATTTGTTCTATTGAGACACTTTAATGGGTGTCTCCTTCCACATTTATGGCATGATGTAAATTGAGATTTCTTCTCTCCATCGTCTCCATAGCTGGTGCTCATATCATTCACTGCCTTTCTCTTCTTTGTTGAGTCTGGGAGTTGGTTAATATATATGTTGTTGACAATATTTTTGGAAAATTGATTCAACATGAAGACAATATCTTATATTCCTATATGCATTCCATTTTGTTTCTCATTTCCACAACTATTCCCACCTTGTACATCATTCTCAAAGTTAATAAGACTTTCTTGGAATACAGCCATTGACTAAAATCAGAAATAATTGTGTGAGTAACAGTAGTAAAAAAATCATTTAGAGAATATCATGACACCATATTATTAATTTGAAACACCTTATAATTAACTAAGGTCATTTATTATAATCTTATATTAAAATAAATCAAATCTATTTGTAAAGAAAATGTAAATTATCCTATGCATATCCCCTAGGAGTGTCGTAAACAAGAGTGCAGCAAGACCCGTTGTTGTGCCCTAGTTCCCGTTCGAGTCTAGCTCAAAGCAGTGTTTTCGGGATTTACCCCTAGGTACATCTGTGACATAGCCACATCTACCTGCTCATATCCAGATAGGGATGTATTTCTTAGAAAACTCATAAAATTTATACAATACCAAAATTATAGGAAGTCCTTCTATACTAATCCTCAATGTATATCTTCGGGATATGTGATCTAATAAGATTTTATGTAAATCTAGTTTCCATGGATTTTAATAAACTTATTATGATACCAACTATAACGCCCCAACCCTAGTTACCTAGAGTCAGTGCATTATTACATATCATTGGAATGATCACAAAAGAACATTTCTCAAAAGACCAATTAGTTTAGTAGCCTTGGAAACACTAGATACATTCATAATGTTTACATTACAGTATAAAATGAAAATTATAACAACATAGTCTCCATTGTCCACACTCATATCCCCTCATACTGTCCCTACAGGTCATTCATAAAATACTACTTCACGTACTGGGAAAAATAAAACATAGAAAGGGGTGAGCTCAGATGCCCAGTAAGGATAACAATATAGCGGAAACATTCATAAATAAGCATTAACATTTACGACAATTTATAACTAAAACAAAAGCCTTTTAAACTTGAACTTCTTAATAATATGGAAGAAATAAAATGAAATAATTCCAATTACTTATTGAACTGGATATTTTACTAATCGAATAATCACATGCAATATCAATAACAACATTCATAATGATGGAATTTATAATTCCAGACTATCATAACCACGTAGCCAAGGCCTCGTTCCAAGACTATAAATAAGATTTTGCAAGGCCGTGTGCCAAGACACTAGTTTTTCTCATTAGACCTACCGATGCATCAAAGAGCTATAGAGGTCTCCACCCATCAATTTCTTAGTCCAATTCATTCCTCATATGAAATGTTTGAAACATAACACAAACATTTGTATTAAAACTAACATACGAAAAGTCAATACATTAACAAAAAAAATGAATGGTATAAAAATATCACATCCACAGTCAAACATAACTCATTCGACACAATATAGAATATTGAATTATATCATATTAACCTTAATCTAGAATAATGAAGTATATTGACATATATTAAAATAATCATCAAACTATTGAAAGAAATATCCCCCCTTTTCATGAAAACAATTAAATGTCGCACTATTTGTAGAGAAGCCATTTAAAATAGATTTTTGAATCAAAGTGTCCCATACCATTTTGAAACATTCAAAAGTAATTTTTATTTGAAAAATTTAATTTCCATATAAATAAATCCTTAAAAACATTTTTAAAACATGGACATTAATGAGAATAATTTAGAATACTAAATCTCATAAACATTTTAAAATGATATTTTCATTAGAGTTCCCAACCAAAAGGGATACACTTGAATACAAATAATTGAGGTAATAAAAAAATTGTAATATCATGAGAATATAGGGATTCATGATATACTATTTAAAATTACATTATATATTCCATATAAAAGTGATTTGGTGTATAACAACAAAGGAGTCTCAATGGAATGTAAATTGAGATGAAATATCTCATAAAAGTTGAATCCTTAGGTTAAGGTTAAATCAATGACATAATTATGTGTGAAAAATATAAATACACTCTATATTATTGGATATTCAGTGTAAAACAATCAAAGTACATTCACACATATTCTTGTAAAAACAACTCCAATGAATTGGATGATTAACTCCACAAATAGAGATTGAGTAAAAATTACCCATATCATGTTCATACCGATGACATGATAATTTTTCAATGGAGTGATTATCTGTATCAATAGTATATCCACAGAATAAGGAGTGGAAATTATGAAATAATCAAATGAATAGTTATTCCACACATAATTTTGAGTAAAATAATCAATGAATTATGTGTAAAGTCCAATGGGTGGAAATTGAAATTCCAAATTCCATTATTGATTTGGTAACTTAGAAAACATACACCCATGAAAGAAGGATAATAAAATGATGATTTAAATATCCATGAATTTATTATATTACACAATTAATAAAAACAAGTGTAGTACAAACAATACATGCAATAAATAATTTGTGAACAATGGAAATATCACGGAATTAAAAGTGAGATAAGAAACCCCTTACATTGTACTTTTTCCTTGGTCGAGCACAGGTTTACCAACTGTATAATGGTGAAATAGTTGTTATTGAATAATTAAATAATCATATAAATTAATATGATGTCATATACGATCATTTAAAATTGCTTTGTTGATAATATCATAGTTTTATCGTCGTTTCGGGTGTTAATTTACTCATTTTCTTTTATATGTTTTGTTACATAAGTCATGTTTGTTAATGATAGGTTGTATATTATTCTTATACAGAATGATATCTAGTACCTAAACATTATTTTTAATCATAAAATTATAATTAGACTTTTATTGATATGATGGGGAAATGAATCTAATCGCATTCGTGAAGACGGTAATCCGTACGTACGCACAGACGTTACTTCTATTTCAATTTTCATTCTAAAAGGATTAAAAACAAAATAATAAATAGGTATATTATTATTCTAGTATAATATAATATCTTATATGTGTTACTTAAGTTTATTAACACCATCCTTTATACATTCCTTGTATGGTATGAACGAGTCATATCACTTTGAGGGGGTGGTAGTCCGCACTTCCTCAAATGAAATTATTGAATATATATACAACATGAAACGAATAATGGAATGATATAAAATGGAATTACAGAATATTATATATAAAATTAATAAAATTAATATCATATTTAATTATAGTTCCATAATAATGTCCACCATGATAGATGGTAGGATATAATTGAACAATCATCGTTTCATGAGGCGTTTGGTTTCCATCCACAGAAACATTATGTTCATCACACATTAGATGGATGTGTGTGTATGTGTAGTTGTAAAACATCTCATAAAAATATCCTAGTATATGTAGGAATCTGGTTTTGATAAAAAAGAATATAATAAGAAGTGTTTGGGGGTTGGAGAAGTAAAATAAATGAAAAGAATCTAAGAGGAATCGTTACCTTTAATTTAGGTAACTCCCTTTGGTTTGATCCAAAAAGGACTCCTGAAGTGCCTTTTTCAGAAATTAATGCTTCTAGGAGGTGGACAGGGATGTAGGGTTCTTTATTGGGCAATGTTTGGACGAGACAAAATGATTTAGGGTTGTGAGAAATTGGTTATAAGTGGTGTCCTTTTATAAGGGGGAGGAGGGACTCTTTAGAAAAAACATAAAGTATTAATTTATAATAAATTTATATTCGGTTTATAATGGCGAAAAAGTAGAATATTCAAAGTCAATGGTGGGTATGTTTTGAAACACACTCAACCAATAGTCTTTATCTAGTTTTGGGTCACTATTGTAACATTATATTTTAGATTCTTCTCTTAGTTAAATAGTTTGACATTTACCATGTATCTTTGTTTTTTATATTATATAGTAATAAACATAATATATACTTTCAAGAGACCCCCAAGAAGTCCATAAATGATACAAATATCATTATATAAGTCCTTTTTCTGAACCTTAGATTTTTAGGAATAGAATATCAATTAATAATATAATATTTGTTTTAAAAACCCTTTTATGTCAATTTAGACACTATTGGGTATTTTGTTTTTGTTAATTTCATAACAGCATTGTTACTTCGAAAACAATTTATATAACCAATAATAATATGTTATATTAACCTATAAAATTAGTTTCATTCATAAAAAGTCTGAAATTACCTTTATTTTTATATTTATTATATATATTATTTTAATATTTCATTAATTATGTAATTAGTTCATCACCATTGTGTCATAAATAAATTAAATTATTTAATGTCTTAAAATTATAAATAAATTACCATTATGTATGAAATATTTTTAGATTTCTAATTAATGTTTATAAGAGAATATATCTTATGTATAACCCTATATTAAAAATGTTTTAGTTTTAAACTTTGATTTTATCTCTTTTAACACTTCTTTGAATTAAATAATAACAAATGCCCTAATCTAATCCAAGTGGACCTAAATTATAATATTTTCTTCCTAAGTCTGTTTTAGGTCGATATACACTTTTCAAATAGAATTAGGACATGTGTTAGGGTAATATTAATATCATTTTTACCCTTAATTACACTATTTACTTTTAACAGTAGTAAATAAATGTCAAAATTTACTTTTCACCAAAAATTATTTTCATCTCATTGAACAACATTTTACTCCATGAAATTAACCATGTCTCTTGGATTTTCGAAATTCCACTAAAAAATGTGTTAAAGTTTGGTTTTATGTAAATTTCCAAATTCTCCAAAGAGGTGGGTAAAAGATGGTGAAAAGTTCAATAAAATTTTTATATATCTAATGTTATTCTAAAATAACTCCAATGAATTACAATGAACATATATTGATATTATGTATCTATTTTGAACATAAATAAATTTAAATAAAATAAATAAATATTTAAAGAAAAGGTCAGTTTTAACCGATAACTCAGTGTTTTTCACTATTCATAAAAAATTGAATGTTTTCAAAAAAAAATACCAAAAATTCAACCGAGGGTAATTTCGATATTCCAAATCCAAAAATGATATCCATTTTGAACGATAAAATTTATAAAATTTCTTAAAGTGGGTATTACTATTCATGACGGCTAGTTTGATTGGTTGTGCTGTGTGTTACAGCTCAAAGTTGCATACAACACACGCTACTATATTATTCCAAGAGAAGAGTATCACGAATGCTTGGGGTGTTACCAAACCACCCAATCTAGACCCCAAATGGTAAGGACCTTACATCATTCAAAAGGTCTACCCCAATGGAGCATACTCATTGGTAACCATTGATGGTGAGCGCATAACTCCCCCCGCCAATGCCATGTTCCTTAAGTAATATTTTACATAAACAGTAGGTCCACCATGAACATAAACTGGAAGGTCCCGAATTACCCTAAAACGTACAAAGGTCCACCATGACCTTAAACTGGATTCAGGTTCTCCATGAACTTAAACTGGATGGTCCCACATGACCCTAAAATTGGCCAAAGGTCCACCATGACCTTAAACTGGATTTTGGTCCGCCATGACCTTAAATTGGATGGTTCCACATGACCCTAAAACTGCCCAAAGATCCACCATGACCTTAAACTAGATTCTGATCCTCCATGACCTTAAACCGGATGGTCCCTCATGACTGTAGAACTAACCAAAGGTCCACCATGACCTTAAACTAGATTCTGGTCCGCCATGACCTTAAACTAGATGGTCCCGCATGACCCTAAAACAACCCAAAGGTCTACCATGACCTTAAGCCGGATTCTGGTCTACCATGACATTAAACTAGATGATACCTCATGACCCTAAAACTGCCCTAAGGTCCACTATGACCTTAAACTGGATTCTAGTCCACCATGACCTTAAACTGGATTGTCCTGCATGACCCTAAAATTCCTCAAAGGTCATCCATGACCTTAAACTGGATTCTGGTTCGCCTTGACCTTAAACTGGATGGTCCCGCATGACCTTAAAACTGCCCAAGGTCCACCATGACCTTAAACTTGATTCTAGACCTCCATGACCATAAACCGGATGGTCCCGCATGACCCTAAAACTTCCTAAAGGACCACCATGACCGTAAAATGGATTTTGGTCCACCATGACCATAAATTGGATGGTCCCGCATGACCCTAAAACTACCCAAAGGTCCACCATGACCTTAAACTGGATTCTGGTCTGCCATGACATTAAACTGGATACCAGTCTAGCATGACCGTAAATTGCATACTCATCCTGCATGATGTTAAACTACATCTTCATGAACTACGTGTAGCTTGATTCATATCCTCTTGGGATACGTAGGACCGCCCGAATGTTTAAAATTCAGGTCCATCCCCTTTCAGGTCGATCCCCTCAACTCTTTACAGTGATTCGCCGATGAGTTCAAGGGTACTCTGGACTAGGACATGTGGTGTGAGGTTCAACTAGGGTGAGTTTCCGTCCATTTTTCAAGCTTCATGTTCCCCTTTATTTGGCCCCTATTTCCTTTCACACCTGATGGGATGCCCAAAACAGCATGGATATCATGCCTAAGGGCTCTCCTACCATTATGGGCCAACGCCCCTAAGGGGTTCAGACAACAAACTGATTCAAGTCCTGTGTTAGAAACATGGTCAGTGGTCGACGCTCATTTGCTTGTCCCTAATTCAGGCCAACGCGAAAGGATGCTGTGTTGCGAACATGGTCTTCAGTAATCCTCCATCGTTACACCAGCTCATTTAGGCCTAGAATGTTGGTTCCTAGATTCACATAATGTCCCACTCCATAACATCCAGGTAGAATTTCAGCACTCCTAGCACTATCTCTCAGTGCACCATCGAACATCAAGGTGGACAAGATGTGATACAAACTGGGAGTTAGCTAGACATCATGCTTTCAGGTCCAGTTCAACTGGGAGTTAGCTCTTCATGCCCATTTTTCTCCAGCTCTCACCGACCTCTCGGCCTGAGTCTCCATGCCTAGAGTTGTGCCCAATGATGATAAAAACCTCATTATTGTCCAGACCGCATGAAGAAACGGTACCACATTGTGGTAACCTCTCCATAGAGGACATAACATTGGGTATCAGTTATTTACAATACCATTTTTCAACGCTCGTATATGGAATGACTATTGTGGGGACGTCAAGAATTTCTATCCTAGGCCTATCTCTTCACAAAAAAAAATCATTTCAATTTAAAGGACAAACAAGAAACATCAAATGCCACTTCTTTTGCTGTGAGGGTTAGACCCGCACACCTCCTTCATTTCATGCACTAGTACCATACTGTGCTACCTCCTCAAGGAACCATGGGAACCGGGCTAATGTCCTCATTCACATTCGGTTTCATAATCACATTGTCATGTGCTTTCCACCTTTTTTGTATGTCCTTAGTCCGAGTTATACGACCATAAACTAAGATTCTTTCTAGAACTACATGGGGATTGATTACCATACTTATGGGATACGTAAGAACGCCCAGAAATTTGGTCTCGGATCCATCCTAAGGATTCACGATTCCCATCCATTCCACACCTGATAATCCAGTGAGTTGTGTGAGTGTTACATTTGCCCTGATCAAATTCAGGATGCCCCATAATGATTTCGGATGAAATGGTTCTCTCACATGAGAGGTCATGTCAATCATGGATGATCTATGATTAGGTTAATTCACCCGATCAATGTGTTTCCACCGTGATGGCATAATTTTGGGATTGTTGGATTCTATTCATAAAAACCACAACTACACTTTCCACTCTATGTGTGCCCCTTTTATTCAGATCCACATACTCTTTCATGTTTGAAGGGACCCCCTAACGATACGGATGCTCGACCTATGGTCCGCCTGTAGACCTGGGACAACATTCCAGAAGACTGATGGATGATATTTGAGTTAGGTCCTGTGTTGTGAACATAGCCAGCGGTCAACCCAGATTTTTCTTCCACATTTCATGCCAACACAACATGGTTGTTGTGTTTCAAACATAGTCAGCTGTTATTCCTCATTGCTACACTGCCCTCACAGTGTACCGAATTTGGGGTAACATGATTCAAAATTTTCATCCCCCTCCATTCGGGCTGATTTCAATGCCCCGGGCATTGCCCCGCTCGTGTGTTAGAGAACATTGAGGATACAATACATCGATCAGTCTGGGGTCCCCTCCCTTCGGCTGGGCCTCCTTCTTCTCCTCGGAAATCCAGGTTCAATTTCAAATGCCCAATGCTTCGTTGACGCTCCCACAGTCGAATGAAATGATAATATGAGCATATTTTGTTTCTCACATTGGGTACGACCTGCATGAGCTTAGAGGTGAATTTTAATTTATTTCGGTATTATGGACAAGAATGTTAAACCAAAGGTATAGATAAATGTATTTGTCTATACATTGGAAGAAAAGAGTTCATGATCTGTCAAAAACAGGGCCCTTAAAGGTCAGCTCTTGGAGAGATCCTTCCAGTGCCGCTACCCTTTGGATGGTGGCCTCTAGGGCTACTTCTCGCTCCCTGAAGACTCTCTCTTCATCAGCAGTCACAGAGAACATTTCACCTACCTTATCATGTGCCTGCGCCTATTTGGTTTGGAGCACTGTCACTTGGTGACTCGCCTCCATGTATTTCTCTTGAGCATTAGCCATCTGGGTCATCTGCTACTCCACGAGATCAAAACATGTTGCAATGAAGGCCTCCTTCTCTCTTGCCTATTCTTGGAGGCATCAGACTTTCTACTCTTTCCTCAGGAACACTTTGGTGCTCACTGATTCTTCTCGACACTAGGCAATGTCGGTGCACCGACTTCTCTCGTGTATCTTCCCGGCCATGTAATCACAGACCGTCAGATGAAGGCATTGAGCGTCATCCCCTCTAACACACAGGAAACACAGCCAGGTCTGGAATGATCCCATCTGCCTCACCCAATCCATCTGAGGCTACCTGAGAAAACATTAGATGCACTTACCTTTCCGCTGGTCAATCTAGCTCTCCTCGCCCACTTCTGAATCTGAATCATCTATTTCATTGGGATCACCGATCCAGTATACATGGAAGACATCCAGCAAGTCAGCAGCAGGATCTGCCTTAGCGATGCCTTCATGTGGAATAGGATTCTCGATGTCTAGGTGACCTTCCTCTCTCGCCCCAACAGTGGTGGTGCCTTCATCAGCTTCTGGTCTCACTCCAATGACATCACCACTGATGTCTTTCTCCCCCTGCTCACCAATTGTTGGGGCCCACTCAGTTTGGGAAGAATGTTTTGGAGGAGGCAGTATGTCCTCCAATAATTCACTCATGGATGGCCAGGGCTCAGTATCCCGACGAGCCTCCAATGCTGAGATCACTGTACATGGAGCATCCTGATTTGTTTAGTTCTCTGACAGTATGCACCAGTAGAGAAGAAAGAGACATACGAGAACCCATAATGTCAACCTCCAATGTTCTAGTCACTACAGGAGCTATCATGGAAGGAGACCCCTGAGCACTTATGAGTTCGATAATGGGCATCAGAGCCCCACCCTGTCCCACCAGCACCTCTTCCCCCTCTTCTATTAGAGACACCTGATCAGCACCTATAAGATCCCGAGTGATATAGAGAAATGGATTAGAAACTACAGATGGGAATTTATAAAGAATCAGGATAAATAAGTATAGAGATAGACCTCGAGTAGCTCGGTTATGTCTATGTCGGAGCCGGTGATCTTGCCACTCTCCTGTAGGCTCCCTTGGCGGGACCCTTCCTGAGATCCTTTGTCTTCTCTTGTCTCCTCCTCTACCCCCGACTCGTCACCACCCTCATCATCACCTAATGGAATATATCCAGGATCATGCCCCTAATTAATAATCACTTTCACTAAGAGAGATGACTCCATGCACCGACCCCGTTGGCGCGCGTACATGTCCATGGCCGTCAGCTAAGCATTCCGTCGATGAATGTTTACCCAGTCGATTACCAAAATGAGCCTGACATCTGACAGCTGGATCCCATCCTGCATTATCTTCTACCAGAGAGCTTCAGTGCCCATCAACTTCCGCAGGGTCATCCAAGCCTACCTCATGGCCAAGAAAAGTGCATCGTGGGAAGGTTGGAGTAGGTATCTTATCTGCTTCTCATGCAGTACTCTGGCCACCCCGTGTGACCCACCTCTAAGCTACGAGGTCGCGGAAACACCATGTGATGTCACCGCTGTTGAGGTCCTGGCATGTGCAGGCCTCGCTGCCTGGCACACCCCTAGACCCCCCCTTCTTGCGGCAACATGTCTGCTCTCTCGTCGCCCGAGTTCCACCCGGGTAGTCTCATGTTTTCGAACTATCTTGCACAAAATCCCCTAAGGGTATGTGATGGACTAGTTTTCGGCATACTCGGTTGATAGGCCATCATCGGCCCTGATGGGAGGAAGGGTGATGACATCACCAGAGCCATATGTTGTCAACATTAACCACATATGTAGAAGGACACATGGAATCCTCTCTTCCCATCCATCCATGAATACCCTCTTCGGCATTCTCTGGAGGCACCCGAAAACTGCCTGGTGAATCGGGATGGCACATAAGGATCACAAATGACTTTTCCATCAATATGAGCCACAAGCACCCCACCTCGGATTCTCTTGATGTATTAATGATAATCCAGTGAGCCTTTCCCTTTTCCTACCATTTGGCCGGTCGGGGTGGGGAATGGGATGGAGTTGAAGTCAGCATTGTTACAAATTCTGATCCTTACTCCCTCCTTGTTGAGCATCATTGGCACGACCCCAGCGATGTTCAGCAGAGATGGTTGCAGGCCGTTCCCCGGAGGAAGAATGGATTTTGGGAAAGTATACCCGCCAAGATGTGCCGCCACCCATCCATGGATGATATGGAAGGGGCCACACACCCTCTGAGGTGACCGCCCTCTTAAGATGAATCCTAGAATGGCGTACAGCCTAGCCCGCACGGGGACCCCCAGATTAACCCTTTTGTTGGCGGCCATGGTTCCCGCCCTCACCAGGGTTGCTGGAAGGATACCCATCCATGCTTCTGGCACAGGTAGGAGTCAATCGCTCAAGAAGGTGGCGAGGAACCTGGAATATCGAACATTTTAGTCTCGGGCCTCATTAACGCGGTATCCCTATGATTTGTATTTCCCCACCTCCAGGATCCTCCATTAGGATCCATTCTTGCTCCTCTGAGCCGCAGTTGGGCACCATTTTCCCCGTCCCGGCATTTTGACCGCCATATACTTCTCTAGGAACAGGATGAACCAGTATTCATATGTGATGTCCTTTAAGAATTCCATGACCACCAACCTCTCTTTGGCCAGCTCCAGCAGATACCACATCAGCATGGGGGTCCGTGATCTATCCTCCCATGTGTTTACTGGGGGACGGAACTCGTCATATTGATAGCCCTCCAGTGGGATACCTCCGATGTAGGGGACGTCCCAGAGACTAATACCAACTTCCCCATAGTGAAGATGGGATGTGTTAGTGTCAGGGGACCATTGGGTGAACAACTCTGGCCCGAGATCAGGCTGGCGGTAGAAGTGGAACTGCGACGTCCACATCGCCTCGAACATAACAATATGTCGCAGGTGGGCCTCTAATTGGTCACATGTATGATGAACCTAGTATGCCCAGGACCACTCATTGGTGAAATTGCCTCCAGACCACCGATCCCAATCTTGCAGCAAACCCTTAGTATCGTATGTGGTGCTCTGACAGAATGTTCTTGCGTAGAGGGATGATGAACTCTCTGCAATAGGATCACCCCCAGCAATGGTCCTATTCCTCTATTTCAGGACATATACATCCATGTGTCTGGTTTCTTTGGTAGGATGGCCATTGTTGGTTATATTGTATCATGTAAGGTCATCCTATCTGGACACCCATGACCGCGGTGTATCAACATCGATTTCTGGCAGCGGAACCACCTCCAAAATGTCAAAGTTCTATAGTGGAAGGTTTTTGGATAAACGGTACTCCTTATGGTTGGGGGCTAGCAGATTGAAGAGAGTATGGTTGTTAGAGACAACCTCCATGGAACCATAAACCTCCCCGTTTGGCTCTATTTCAGATCTGAAACGGCAGATTCCCCCTCATTTACATGGTTTGAGGCCATCTTCTTCCATCCATGTGCTTCTAGAGTGTTACACAGAATTTGAATGGGTTGTGCGAAATTAGAAATATGGGTGTGAAATCGAAGAAGTCAGCGTGGAAAATCCTGAGTTTGCGTGTAAATACAACCAAAATTTGGAACAATTATGCGCTGCCAAAGTGGGGTATATGCACAGTCACAGAAGAAATTTTGTGAATGAGAGCTCAGATCCTATTGAGTGAGAAAGTTGTGTACAGAGGATGGGACCCATGGCCCCTTTTATAGGTGATGACGGGGTTCCACGCCACGTAGAAATTGAATTCCGTGCCAACCATCATTTTGCGCACCAATCCATTTTTTTGTGAACAGGGGCCCTTGAGGCCCAACACATCTATGTTTCGGTGTTTCCCTCAGAATCATATCATTACAACCCCTCTCAGATCCAATTTTGAAGGGGGGGATTTTTATATGCCGAATAGTCTGTAATTACTAATGGAAGTTTCAAAATGAGAAAGAGAATTCATATATGGACACAGAGGCTCCATTTAGAGGGCACGTATGTGTTGTGTGGAAAAAGCGGAATGCATACGAATTCATTGTGCCATGAAGAAGGGATCCAAGATTCGTGAAGGGTCCCCAGCGCAGGCACACAATAATTGTGTGCTCGAACCGGAACTATTAATATTCAATGACATTGTCTCTTGTGCGCATGTTTTTTATGCCGCCCTGAATTCCCCACTGCCGGGTTACCTATAAATAGAAGGAGAGCCCTTATGTTTTGGGGTTGAGGAATTCAGACAGTCACTCATGCGCGAAATCGGACTTTCATGCATGCAATATGTCCTTCAGGTATAAATCCTTTTCGTGCCACCATTCCCTGGGATGTGCCTTTCCAAACAATCCCACTGGATGAACTAGAATTTCAAACCCTTCATGGTTCATCCTTTGTGAGCAATTCCATCCATTGCGTGCAAAATGGTCCAATTGTGTGCTATCCCTTTCGTTGGGTGTGGTCTTACCGTTGGGTGTGGCCTTTGCCACTCGCGCGCATTTTATATCCCTTGTGCACAATCCTACTAGCCGCATGCATGCCCTCTGGACCAATTACGCGTCATCCCAGTGTTTTGTGCACCAACCATTTTATTGCACGGAACCCCCGGGACCCCTCACCCTGATGCTCCCCGGGTTCCTCCTGGCGTAGCTGCCCGATGTGCTCCTTCTAGATGACATAGGCACACAGACCGGGCATACACACCATGTGCGGTTATTCTGTGTGACCTTCCAGGCTCGTACAAAGTAACCTTAATGTCCATTGGGCGGTTTTTACCATTGCGTTTTTTTTCCTCATTCTTCTTCTCATAGTCACTCTAATGACTATTTCTTCTTCTCATAGCCATGCTAACATGGACCCCTTTATGGTTTTCTCTGTGACCCCCCTTCACTACGGACTTTCCAAAACCTTCCCTCCCGCAAGGAGCAGAGGGTACCAGTCATGTAAGTCCTAGGGGTCCGGAGTAAACCCACCTCGTCCGAGATGCATGACGTTAAACTGCCAAGTACCTCATCCTCAACACATGATGTTAAACTATGATCCGGCCTCGTGCCTCGCATATAGAGTCCCCCAGGCTCTGACAGTTTTTATGCCCACTGGTCTTCACAGGGATGGGATCACCACTCACTGGGGATGATATCCTCCTTCTTAGGGGGGAGTTTTTCCACAGGGAAGGGTATCCTTCTTCGTGTAATCCCCATGACCCTATTGTAGAAGGTAGAACCCATGCACCTCCATACTTCCCTGGCGCCAGGGCTAGCGGGGAGCATGATGGGAAGTGTGACTCCACTTTCCTTCGGTCCCAACTCCCTCTCCCTCTGCGCTTTGTCACCCTCAGGCCTCCATCCTAGAGTAAGTCCCACCAGCATGGGCCACCCAATTCGTAATCCCCTCTTTGGTTCCCATCAACACACCCTTTGCAACGTTATCGTCAGGTCTCTTCCGCCTCTTGTTTCTCACACCTTGAATGACTCATGTGAGCATAGAGTAGGCATCGACCATGACAATGCCCCCGTCTAACATGATGATAAAATATATTCCCCCATCCCACATGACGTTAAACTACACCACCTGAACTATGTGGAATTTGATTCCCTACCACAGGGATACGTAAGAAGACTCTACGAGGTTCATGCCCACCACTTTGTAATTCCGACCTCTCTACGTCGGTTGACCAACCATTGTGGGCAGCCTCAGAGTGTAAGCCCTATCCATCCACCATTGTGGGCCGCCTGAGAGTGTAAGACCCATCTATCCACCATTGTGGGCCACCTCAGAGCTTAAGTCCCATCTATCCACCATTGTTGGCCTCCTCAGAGCATAAGCCCCATCTATCCACCATTGTGGGCCGCCTCAGAGCGTAATCCCCATCCATCCCGAACTATGGGGACTTTGATCCTTGCTATGTCATGGTACGTAGGAAGCCTCCATGAGGTTCAATCCCCACCACCATGGGATGTCTTATAGTGTAAGCCCAATCCATCTGAACCACAGGTCCCTCTTCATGTCTGTTCGCCAACCCCATATCGTTGGGTGGTCTTAGAATGTAATCCCTAATGCCCCGTCCCGCATGACATATAACTGTATTTCATTGAACTATGCGGACTTTGATTCCCCGCCATGGGCACACGTAGGAATCCTCCATGAGTTCGAAGCCCAACACCCATGTTTCATCCTAAACTATCCCTCGAGCCCACGCGCCTCAGGAAGCTCATGCCCGAACCTGGAAGTCTTACTCCCTCTCGGTACCATCCATGCGTTTATTCTCATGGGTCGCCCTTTCAGGTGTCCACCCGTATCACCCCGAACTATGTTGAATTTGATTCCCTTACATGGGGATACATATGAAACCTCCACAAGGTTCAATCCCCATTCACTTCATCACCCATCCTGATTCTTACCCAGGCCACCACATCCCAGGGGATCATGCCACCTCATTCCACTCAACAGCATTCGGGAAGCCCCACATGTGTTCGCCCCAACAACGGTGTTACCTCTAGGGGTTATTTAATTTGATCCACTATCGCTGGTGTTCCGATCAGACTAATCCGTCTCTGGTGGACGTTAAACTCAAGACATACCCCGTGTTAAACATGGAAAGATGAGGAAAACCTCATATACATGCCTATGGAACACAATTACCTACGTTTTATGTGGGATGCCTCGGGCTTATGCACTCTCATGAAGCCCAATAATAAGGGACAGAAGATATACATTCCAATTCCCAAGCATCAAGACATGCCAACGATGCCTCAACGTGACCACTCCCCTAACAGAAGGTTGCTGCCCCGACCAGACCTCATGGAGCGTCTCGATGGATGAAGTGTAATTAACCAGTGTCCATGAAGATATGGCATCGGGAACGAGATTCATGAACAACATCTTAAATATATGAGGTAGACCCGGACTAGGGGATGAGTTCCGAGGAGGAATCCACAGAAGGAGGAACCGACATCCCATCATCTCGTTTCGATCAAGGTGCTGATGTCCCTAAATAAGAATAGGATGTCGCTAGCCATTGGAAAATGGGAAGGCGGGGTAAAAACAGTGCATCCTCTGTGTGAAGATGCACGCGCTCCGATTAATGCGTCAGAAACAACCATTTTTCAACAAAATTTTTTAGTAGGTCAACATTTATGCTATGTTTTGAAACAATGTTACCATGGAATGAGATTTTTTGTAACCAAAACACACAATTGCTGAATTTCCCATACATTCTCTATTCATATATTGTTTTATAGACATCCCTTAAATGTCTTTTTTTCCATATTACATTTATAATAAACCAAAATATCATCAATAAACAGAATCACTAACTTATCCAAAACCTCACGGAATAATCTATTCATAAGATCCATGAATACAACAACTGCCATGGATAAACCAAAAGGCATAACTAAAAATTCATAATAACCATATCTATTATGAAATGTGGTCATCAAAATGACTTATTCCTTTACATTCAACTGATGGTACCCCAATATCATGTCAATCATCAAAAAATACTGAGCTCCTTGAGCTGATCAAACAAATCATCGATATAAGGAAAAGGATACCTGTTCATTAAAGTGAAAATATCAAATTCTCTATAATCAATGAAAATATTCATGAAACCATATTTATTTTTATCCAACAAGATAGGAGAAACCATGGTGATGTGAAAGGTTCAATGAAAAAATAATCTGACTACACCTGTAATTGTTTCTTTAACTCTAAAATATCAATTTAATCCATTCAATAAAGGTATTTTGAAATTGTCTTAGCCTCAAGAACTAATTCAACAGTAAATTAGTCTTCCTGATCAAGTATTATACAAGAAAACACATCATGAAAAACATCAAGGTACTTATTTACTACAAGAACATCAATAATCAGAATAGTTCCTTTGTTTTCAACAATATGTGCAAGGTAACATTCATTTCCATCATTCACTAGTTTCTCAGCTTCCTGATATGTTATCAATTGTAAATTTTTATTCTTTTTCACAATCTGAAAAAAATTCTAAAATGAAACCACTTGATCTCTACATCCAATCTTATCATGATAAATTTAAATCCAATCTATATGCAAAATTTCATCGAACTCTAATAGAGGAAAAACAACATGGGTTTCAAGTAGATTCTTTCCAAACACAAGGACATGATGGTTAATTTTATTTCTTTCCATCTCAAAATTTCCTTCTAGTGTTTTTACCATAATTTCTGAATTTATATCTTGAGATGGAATTACCAATTTACTAGAAATATTCTCAGAAATATAATAATGTATCGAACCTGAATCAAACTACACATTAGCATAATATGAATTAAAAAATTGTGTATCTGATACTACTTCATTTGATGGCCCAACATCTGCTGAATTCACTGCAAAGGATTTCACCATCCATGTATTCTTACAGTCTAGGTGATTTCTATAAGGTGAGATATTCATTGGATAGTCATTTTCATAATGACCCATTTCATTTCACATAAAACATTTTACTGACTTTAAATAATATTTTGTCTTACCATTACCTTGATCGTTTTTTGTGAAATTAAGAGCCTTATACACCATTTTACCACATTGGTTTCACTTATTAGAATTCAAAATACATTCCACATCATATTTTTATCAGAGTTTTTAGAAAGTGTGATCTTATGTTCCTTACCATAATGTTTTTTGAAGAGTTGTTACCTTTCTTCTACCACCTCAACCTCCTGTTCTATTGTTAGTACAAGAACATGTGACCATCGAAAAACTCCATTTCATCCTTTTCTGAACATCATACAACTTTTAAATAAAATTTAAACTCAAGTGAAGCTAAATCTATTAAATACATTTAATTCAATCCTTAGTAAAATTGATTTATTTTACTATCAATATCAATTATTAAATTTATAGAATACCTTGCTAATCGAGTGAACTTTTCTTTGTAAGAATCCACTGAGTCATCGTCCAACCTCAATTCCAAGAATTTTTTTCTATCCTAAGTTGAACCACTGTAAAAAATTATTTTTCAAGAAACATACCAATGAAATTTTAAAAACCAAGAACATCAATCTCTTATCCATCCCTGATATTTTTCACCATCGACCACCACAGATCAGCTTCACATTCAAAATAGTATATAGGAAGACTAACAATTTGATTATCTATATAACCTATGACATCTAAAATATTTTCCAATGCTTTGATCTACCCTTCAGCTTGAAGAGGGTAAGATGATCATCTGAATGACTGGGGATGTTGCCTCATGAAATGCTCTAATACTAACATGTTCCTCTATTATTGATCTTACTGATCTCATGCACGGATACCACCACAATTTATAACCTAATTACATTGTTCCATAAGTACAAAAAACTGCTCAGTTATGATTCTGGTCATCTCATGTAGTAGATTTGGAATGATGTTTTCCTCCTGATGCCATACAATTGTTGCTTCCCTATTTTCATTATGAAAACCCATTCTGAACTGAAAAACATTTTAGGTTAAAAAACATGGTAATATTTAAATTCTATTTCATTTCAATTTTAACATAAATTAATTTATAGATATTAATTTAACAAAATCCTAACGCCTAATGTTTTTTAATCCTACCTCTGATACCCACTACACGGACCTAGCCTTAAAAATAACATAATAATGAATTAATTTATCAATTCACATTGAGGATCTGTTCAAGTTTTGAGATTTATATAATTAGGTACTAACATATAAATAAATTTTTTGAAATATTACATGTAGAAACTACAACACAATATCATTTTTCTTCATAAAATAAAAATCCTTAAAAGAAAATAGTAATTCCAATCAGGATATAAATATTATTGACTTCTACATTTCTCTTACCCTGCCATATATCTTATGAATGAATTATTTAAAAAAAATTTGAGCATTAAAATGCTCATTATGATTATAAAATAAGGAAACAACCATTTTTATATCATTACATAAATAACTTTCGATCATTATCATACCTTAAGAAATAAAAATATTTATGAATAAGAAATATTATTCCAAAATCATAAAGCTAACTTGTGGAATCTATAACATTTTTACATTTTTGCACTCATATCTACGTAGGGAGTTACATTTGGAATACCCATCAGAGTATATTCCCTAAATCTCTTAGGAGAAACATTAAATTTTACCATCATAATGTTACCCAGATCATTAGATAGCTATTTTGGGCTCACCTCCCCTAGGTTTATCCTAGAACCACCCGTATACGTAAACAATTCCCCTGAACCATAACATATTCATAACACATAAAAAAAATAGAAAGGATATATAAAATTTCCAAACTTCAATCAAAATATAAAATTTAAATATATTGACATTACCAATACATTATCAAAACAATTTTCAATACCAAAATATGAAAAATATTATATGTTGTTAATTTTCCATTTAAAAAAATATTATGTCTTGTTAAAGAAGCCAACTACCAAATAACATTTGCAGCAGCAGAAATTTCATTATCCATGTGTACGTTGAAAAAAGAAACTCTCCCTTTGTAATTTAGTAAAACAATACAATGAAAAAGATTAAAATTCAATGAAATGAAAATTAAATGTGTATTATACACCATATAAATTAATGATGTTTATAAATCAAAATATTCATCAATAAAGGATATTGATACGAAGTCCCTTACCTTGTTTCCCACCTAACTCTTTCATTCCATAATCTTCTAAATAATAAAGTTGAGTTAATTTCAACTTGATTAAGAATATTTTTCAAGTTTATTATTCATTTAATATCACTTATTACCTATCTATAACAATTAGTAAATTATTTCTGTTCATATCAGACCTTTTGTCGATGTTCAGAACTTGAGTAAAAAATGAACTGTTATAATTATATGTTTTCCATCTGGTAGAAATTAAATTATCTCAATATTGATATTCAAAAATAATATATCCTATATATCAAAAATTCCAAATATATATATATTTAGAATAGCCCATATGATTTGGATATTTGAAAATGAAATGCACCATTCATGGAGATGGTAAGTCATAAGTACACATAAACAGTACTTCTATTTCAGTTTATACATTTTAAATGGAATTAAAATCAACTGATACATAAGTATATTATTATTCAAGTATAATAACATATTTTACATACATTTTTTATGTTCATTAACATTATCCTTTATATGATCCATGTGTAGTATGAATGAGTAATACCACTTTGACGATGCGATAGTCCGTACTTCCTCAAATGAAATTATCGTATATATACTACATGAAAAGCATAAAGTTATATAATAAAGGATAATTATAGAATAATAGAGGTAAAATAAATTTCATAAATATCATATATATATATTTTTTACCATAATGTCCACTGTATGAGGTTGTACGAGAAGATTGACCAATTATCGTTTTGGGAGGCAGTAGTTCACTATGCAAAGAAACATTATGTACTATACCAATTTGATGGAGGTGTGGGTAAGTTTAGTTCGAATAATTTTCATAAAAACAACCTATAATATTGAGGATACCTGTTTTTTTATTACATAAATAATAAAATTAGCATATGAAGTGAATAAATAGAATAAAAAAAGAGAACATGAGGGAAAATGTTACAGTCAAATTAGGTAACTCCCTTTGGATTGAACAAAAATTATTTATTAAAGTTCATTTTGCCTAAGGTAAGGTTGTAGGTAGAATAGTGAGTTATTTTATGCTTAATTAGACAGAGTATGGATAACCCAAGGTTCTTGAGAGGGGTGAGTAATGGGTTAGATGTGATGGCCTTTTTTGGGGGGGGGGCTCTTTTGGAATGTTTGAAAATATTATTTTATTATAAAATAATTTTCAGATTCAAAATGTCAAAAACATATTTAATTAGAAGATACAGTGCATATAAGTCTAAATAAAATCATAAAATAATTATTGGTCAGGTTTTGGAAAAATTTTAATCATTATCATTTTTTATTTTACTATTTGTTAACATATCTACCTGTTACCATGACCACTTATATATTCTTAGTATATAGTTAATCTAGTTACTATTAATTGAAATATGAACCACAAGTGGTTAATTAATGACAATATATGCCTTATTAACGTAATTTTGGTAAAATATTAAATTTTTATGATTATTATATCTTTTAATAAAATATTGATTGATTTAAAAACTCATTTATGTCTATTTAAATATTATTCTTATCGAGGCTTTTAAAAAATAAATTACAACTTGATTCTTTTGAAAAACTACAATAATTCCAATATAACAAGTCATATGCATCCATAGAATTCATTTACGGCATAAAACATTTCAAGAAAAATTTATTTCAAACTTTATAATCTCATTTATTTGAATCATTAATTAATGAGGTAATCATTACTTCATCATTGTGTCATAATTAAATTTATTTATATGAAATATATAAATTATAAAAAAATAACATGTTGTATAATTTTTTTTAGATTTTTAAATAGTATTTATATTCAAATATATCAGTTATATAACTACATTTTTAAATTTTTTTAGCAAAACGATAAATTTTTATGATATTTTTATTTTTAAATCAAATAATGTGTTATTAATGACATTATGTTACCCAAATGACTTTCAAATTCCAAAAATATCACCCATTGATTGCATTGGTCACCCATTACTTATAAAATAATGTTAGGACACGTGTTAACCTAATTTTATGTTATTATAATATTATTTTTAAGTTGAATTACCCAATTTACCTTTAATAGCAGTAAATAAAAGTCAAAATTTAATATTCACCAAATCATATTTTAATCTCATTGATACAAATATTACTTATTGATGAAAACCATGTATGTCGGGTTTTTCCAAATCAATTCAAAGAACCAATAATATTTCATTTAAATGAAAATGTCGGTTTTTAACTATTATGGTGTGTTTTTTCATTATTCATCAAAAATTAAACGTTTTCAGAAAAATACCAAAAATCCAACCAAAGAAAATTTGGATATTCCGAATTCAAAAATGAGATCTATTTATCCAAATTCAAACAATATATGTTTCAGTAATTGTTTTAAAATTTATTTCCATTCTCAAAACTAGAAAGTGTGTTTTTATGAAATAGTAACTATCAAAAGATTTATATTTCTTATTATCCAGTTTAATATTGAAATTACATCCAATTACCAAAATTTTATTAAATGGAAAAAATAGAATAAAATTAAAATTTTATTCCATTTAAAAAGAAAATATAAACATATAAAATAATTAGATTAAAAGGCAGTTTTGAATTAAAATGCAGTTTTTTTCACTATTCATTAAAAAATGAACATTATCAGAAAAATACAAAAATTTCGTCCAAAGTAAATTCTTATGTCTCTATTATAAATAATTATATTGTTTTGAAAATTATAACATATAAAAGTGACTAAAACCATATTTAAAAATTTTTCTCCATAAAGAGGTGATAAATCGGCCTTTTATAGATTATTAGAGTGTTTATGCATAAAATTGAATTCATTCATATTTTAAGCCTCTTACTTTTATTTCATAAATGTGAAAACATTTAATAAAAAATTATAATTACAGTGTAGATATTTCTATCCATTCTCTCCAATAAAAAAATCTCAGTGTTAACTACCTTTTAAAATAATAATATATTATTATTTTCCAGTATGACTCATCCTTTTGTGTAACATGATATTTCAAAGAAACCCATTGTCACGTGTCAGGTATACCATATAACATAGCATCATAATTAAATTAAAATTAATATTTAATTCACAAATATTAATAAATATAAAAATGTCATTTTCTTTATTTACATGGGATGTTATAAATCATCTATGAGGTGCCAATTTACAACCTTCGTGGATGAAGAAATCTATTTATTCATTTTCCACTTCAATACTGGTCATAAAACCTTTTTTATGGTTGAAATAGACTATAAAATATGTTTTATAACCTATTTTATATTTATTAACCAATATATGTACATAATAAAAATTTATACGATAAAACTAGATCATAATAATCAAAATACCTCCAAAATAATCTAAGTGATTGTCATTAATATTTATTCTAATAATTCATCTTCATGCCATGTTACCAAATGATTTATATTAACATTAACACCACTTTATTTTAATAAATAATATATATATATATATTCAATTACAGAGAATTATATCCATTCCACATGAACATCCATAACAATATACAAGTATACCCATTGTGAAAAACAAGGAAACGAACACTCCTGAATGACAGAATTCAATGTTATAACCTATCAATAAGGATACAACTGAATTTAATAAAATTATGATAGACTAAATACATGTCTTTATGGATTATGTTATTAATATTTCTTATTTCATATTCAAGGACCTTAAGAATAAGAGCAGAACATATTCAGAAATAAGGTAATGGTTTTCAACCCCAACATCCATTTTCCCTTTTAGGTTACTCTTGTCATGTACCAACCATAATGAAATTATTATGATTATTTATATAATGATAAATAATCTAGTATATATATATTCATTCCAATCATAAAACTTCTTTATTTTAGGTTGAGTTTCATGTTTTGAAATGATATTTCAAAAAATCTTCTCGATAAACTAGGCTATTTCAAAAGAAATTCAAGAATTATTACCTATTTTAAAATGCACCCTGTAATTTTATTTATACACAATTATTTTTATAAAAACACAGATTTTATTAGGAAAAAACTAACTTAATTCAATTATTTTTTAGACAATGATTTCTCTAAAAGGATGCATCTTCTTAATGTTAAACAGTGTTTATCTCAAGAATTACATAATGATTTGGTAAGAGTATTTTCACCTATTTCAACAATCATGTTGATTATTATGTTTAAATATGGTCAATTTTTATGATATTATCAACCATATTTTATTTAATTGTTTATTATCAGATTGATTTTGGATTTATAATTTTGATACCATTCACCATATTACTCTAAATGGTTAGTGTTTATGTTTAATGTTTGGGGAATGTCATTCAAATTTCATATGTTAGTTTATATATAAATGTATAAGATTTTTATGTTTACACCCATTCATAAGTGGAATGAATTGGAATTAGTAACAGATGGGAGGGACCCAATATGGCCCCTCAATACATCTGTAGGTCTCATTGGAAAAACTAGTTAGGGGTTTTACCCTTTTATGTTTGTTCTGCGCACAAGGCCTTGATAGAAAGATTATGATGTTCGATATTATGGAATTTTTAATTATGAAAATAGTAATTGATATTTCATGTGGTTATTATACTATTATAACACCAACGATTATGTTTTATTATAAAATAATTTTTTTATTTCTTATTCTAACCATGATATCTTTAATGTTTAAATTTTAAAGGCATGTTTTTTTTTGTTTTTCAACAAGGATAATGTTTATGTTTGAGATATCTTCGGTTTTATTGCTTACCCTTACTGAGAATATGAGCTCACCCATTTCTTATGATTTATTTTTCCTGGACATGAAAAGAATATTATGAATGACTTGTATGGATAACCTAGCAGTGTTGGAAGTTTTAATGTAATATATATATATATATATATAATGTATTCCCTTTTAAGTTGTCATGTTGAACATATGTAATTATCAAATTTTCGAATACAGCTAAACCATATGGTCATATGGACACAAATTTTTTGTAATCATGAGAATTTAGTGAAATAATTAACCCCATTTGAGTAAATTGGGTCGCATCTTTACAAATCATAAAAACCACAACCAAAAACAAAGTCATTTGACTATATTATTTTCGCACATGGAATCTCTCTACAAGCCATTCTCACAAAACATGAATTTATCTGCAAACTGGGTTTCATTGGGATCTAACTGAACTCCCCCTAAGCATGTAATCCTCCAAAATCATCATTTAACAACTTGTGGTGCACCATTCATCACATTTGTTGGATCATATGGCCACAAATTCTAAACATTCCAGACCACAGTCTCCAACATGTCAAATACCTTTCTGACATTCATTCCAAAATATTTGAAGCATCATTATCCCACAAAATACCATTATAGATCCCTTTAAAACTTTCTAAAACCATTTGTAATTTTCAAACCTCTATACAATGTCTCATGACTTCAAATTAAATAATGAAATTTAATATTTCCTCAAACTATGGTTTTTACATGAATTATGAATTTATTTATCTATCCTTATTAAATTAAATGTTGTAATAAAATTTTATAAAATAATAACTTATATCTCTATTCTTGAAAAATCATACACCAAATTTTCTTTTTCATCCACACACACACAGACGTATCTTTATTAATAAATTAAAATTTTATCATTTTTTAATATTCTATTGACTTATAAAAAAATTTTAAATTCATGTATCATAATAGAATTTTTTGAAAAAATATTTATTTTATCAAAACAGATTTATTAAATATCATTCAATGTATCAATGTATAGTTGTACTCATATAAATGTATTTAATTATGAAATAATTATTATTTTACCTTTCATTTTTATAGTCATTTTAATAACATTCTATTTTTAATATAAATTTTAAAAATTATGTTATACCTACTTTTATTGTGATATAATTGTTACATATAATGATGGAAATTCAATTTTTAATTTTTAATATCATATAAAATTTCATGTATATTATATGTTAAAAATAATTATCAAAAATTAATTTTAACAATTAAATAACATTTTAAAATTAATTTATATTTTATAATACAGATTAATTTAATAATTGAATTTAATTTTATCAGTTTTTTAAGGTAATAAAATATTTTATGTGTATATTTGGATTCATTTAGAATCCTCTCTTAATATGTTATATAAATTATTTTATACTGAAATAATATTTTTTAAATTTTTTATTGTGTTTATTTGAATATAAAATTTATCATATTTATATATTTATTCTCATAATACGTATTATTAATTAAGATGAAGTTATTGTAGATAAATACTTAGTCCATTAGAACTGTAATATAACTTTTTTTAATAAAGACCACTCCAAGTAATCTACTTTATTATGTATGTATTTAGAAGATAAATTTATTAAAGCTGTAATATTTAATTTTTAAAAATTGTTTAACTATTTTTAATAGATACACGAACACTTTGTAATTCAAAAACCGTTTTATTTTTAAATAATAGTAAAATACGGTAAAAATTAGAAATACCTTAAAATAAAAAATATAGAATCATATATAAAAGTAACAATGACGATATCCTGATAAGATAGTTCTTTTCGCCTAATATTTTCAATAAATTTAATAGTGGATAATTAATGGATGTAATGGATTACAATTAAAGTAATGAATAAATTAATAAAATGGAAAATATAATAATGAATAATTTATTCCCTAGGATTATACTGAACACGCCAATAATCACTAACCTATTATTTCAACTTCAAGTGATAAATTGTTTTGGTTTCCTTATTAATATCTACCAAAATTCACTAAAAACCCAATATAATTCATGTTGGTGGCTTTCATTCATTAAAATGGGGTCCCAAAAAATTATTTTCGAAGAGGATCTTTAAGATAATATTCAACTCATCAATATATTTGTTATATAATCCTTAATAATTTTCCATTATCATCATCATGAACCTAATTATCAAAAATATTTATCCCACAATAATTATTTAATTTAAAATTATTTTTATTTAGGTATATCTTATAATACTATTATGTGATAATCTATTTTTCATTTTTCATTTTTTATAATAGGTTCTTTTTGGTAGGTTTTAACACCAACTTGAATGATGTTAAAATTTGTTTATCAAAAATAATTATATAAACATTAAAACAAGAAAAATTGGTTAACAATGATGAATTTATAATGTTTTTTAAAAAATTATATTATAATATAATAAATTATAGTGATTAATGAAATCAATTCATTTTATGGGTTCAATTATCAAAAAAATAAGAGTTTATAATCGTTATTTATGAACCATTAACATTATTTTCTCAAAATAAATTATTTAACTATAGAACTAATTTAATTAAACTAAAATAACCTCAATGATATTTATAGAGTTTATTAATATTTATTTAATGATAATGATATTTTTCTTTCACATTAAATAATGTGTGGTAAAATTATAATAAATAACACTAGACGATAAATATTTTTATGAATGTTTAATAATTAGGTTATAATAAAATATAAATAAATGTTATTATGATAAATAAATATATATAATTCTCTCATATTTGTTAAAAAAATAGAAAAATGATTATATAGGACACTATAAGGCATATGAATAAGTGTGAGACCAAGATAAATATAGTTTTCTAAATATCCTTATCATGAGAAGTATTTTTTATTGTGCACCTATTTTCCAATATATAATTTTTTTCTCTGATTTATTTTTATCATAGTTTTAATATTATTGACTGAATTTATAATTCAATTTCATGTACCTTCTTTCATTTTCATTCAGTTCTTATGATACTAATGTTGTATGTTTTGATGGTCTAAAATTCCCTTCAATGCGGTGTGTTTCATATTACATTCCCTATTTTACTTTATATAAAGTATATTCTACCCCATAAAAATTATACTAATATATATATTAGTAAATGTATTTCTAAATCTGTTTCATGTTATATATTTATTTTATTTTGATTCAAATGATATTAAATTAGAAATGTGTAGGTTTACTCATTCTCCTTTCATTAATTCAAACACTTTTTTGGTAAAATACGATTTTCTAAAAATAATATATTAAATAATTTATCATCATATTATTGTATAGCATATACTTTTTGAGGTTAGTTTCATATTAACATTAAATTATTCTTTATTATATATTTCAAAATTCTTGAAAATATTTCATTATTATGAATATTTTTAGTATTATATATTCGGAATTTGGATTCCATGTCAATATTAATTTTATAAATAAACCCTTAAAATTATTATTTTTAAGGATAATTATATATTTTATTTTATAAAATTTATATTTTAATTTATCAAAATACAAAAATTATTTCTTATATTGATTTTAGTTGTATAAAATATATTAAACATTTATTAAAAAATACACCCTTTCACATCTATAAAAATTGGTATCCTTCATTAAACATTTATTCTACCTAGAAATCATTTCATTTGTCGATTAAAAGATTGTGAAATGTATTATTAATATAATTTTTAAAAAACTATTTCATATATAAATTATTATTTTTAATTTCATTGTTTCTTTGACATTAAGATAATGATATTAAAACATTAATAAAACTCTTTTCAGTATTGTTATTATTTTTTACATTCTTAATATATAATATAAATTAACTCGGACTATTTAATTTCCCTCATGTTTCACTCTCTAAAATACATCATGATACATTTTTGGTGGGTGAATTTCTAGAATCATATGATCCAATTAATTATTATTTCTTATGTCTACCTTCTCCAAAAATTTTGAAACTGATTTTTGTTTCATGTATTAATCAAGAATTTATGTATTATTTCTATCATGTGACACTCATATGTACTTCTTGTTATTTGGTGAGTCTTGTGACATTAAATATATATCCCTCAAATGCATTATAGAAGCATTAAATAAAATTATAATTATGCAATGTGAGGAGTCTATTCAAGTTACTATGTTAACATACAAAATGTTGACATGATATGGTTTTCTTTGTTCAACTTGTTATGAATGGAAATGAAGAGAAAATATATGTCAACAATGTTATTAATGAAAATGGTATAATGCACAATGTTTATAAAGTTATGATACTTTAGTCATTTAAAAGTGACACTTTCTCGTGTAATGTTTTTATAGATCGTGATTATTATTTATTAATTTTAAAACCATGTGTTAGGGTTATTTTTATTCAATAATGATGCCCATTTTATTGGTTGATTCTCCAATGATATGATCTGGAGGATGTTATCAAATATTGTGATCACTTATTATAGTTTCATGATCTTAATTCATTAATCATATATTTTAATAATGCTCATTATTTCAAACAAGATTATAATATAATAACAAATAATCATTGAATAATAATGTAGATTTCACTTAAAAGTTTTTAAACTCACCCTTTCATATATTTCCTCTATCCTAGTTAACCCATGTGTAGGACAATTTCTAGGTGGAAATAATTAGTGTATAATTACGTGGGATATTTTGAATCATTATTATAGGATAAAAGAATTATATTGATAAAATAAAAAAATCAACATTAATATATATATGTACATTTTATTTTTATGAAGGAAGAATTATGTGTTATGATTTAATATATATGTATTTTCTTTTTGGGTTTATTAAATAAATCATTGTCCCTTTTATGAATAAAACATATCTAAGGGTATAATTTTTTTTAAAAAAAATCACCTTAGAAAGAACAACTGCCCCATCCCATTATATTATTGGTATATCAAAGAAATATAAATCATGTTTTCCTAGAGAAATGAATCATAATTAAATAAATATAAGAATACTATGGTGATATTGGTAAATTAAAAAATAATAAAAAATAATAATACTAATTTTTTTTGTTATATTAAATCATATTAACTTCTAACAGACTGTGTTTGTTTTCAAACCATCTCATTATCTAAAAAATTCATATACATGTTTCAAAAAAACATTCAATTGTATTAAAACCGATTAGAATACTTCACAAAATTCTATTAAAACAAAGAATTTAACACCCTAATGGTCACTGGTACACCTAAATATGATATTGTATTATCTCTTATGATGTTATAGAGGTACTTGATATATTAGGGTTAAAGATTTTATGTTTACAAGAAAATTGGTCCAACAGAACAGTTAAGGTGAATTGTCCATACATACTCTTTGATATAGAACTAAGGACAGGAATATTTTTAAATATATTGGGCATAGTTTTTAAGAATATGTGAGTCCATAGAATAATCATGTAGGAATTTTGGAATTGGTCCCCCGTTTGTTCCAAGAATTGAGAATAGTTTTTAAACCTTTCATCTATCCCCATGAAACTAAGAGACTATGTTTTTAAAGGATAGTGGTTGCAGAACATCTACTTCATGGTTTACTCATATGTGAATCTTAAACATAAACACATATATGAACCTAATAAAATTGATATTTACCATTATTTATCATTTCCATGTATAATTCCCATATAATCGTTTTGTAGTTATAACCAACATCTCGTTTCCAGACTTGGATGTTATCCCCCTGGTCTTTTATTGATTAGAGAATAATATAGATGGATCACTAAAAGTTCTATGTGTTTTATCAGTTCTTGAATTCTTCAATTCCAATATATATCAAAAATCTCACATAATATTTGTGTTTTAAAACTCTATGTAGTGTTTTATTTCCGGATATATATATTTTAGAGACAAAATTTATGCTGTTTCTCTTAGATATAGTCTTGTGTAGAATAGATCTATTCAATTGTAATATATTTTCTTAAGTATACTATTTTCCTATGTTGGGTTAGGTAAGTGCCTCTATATAATGGTGTTAACCCGTGAATTGATTAATGTTCTTAAAAATTTATTTGTTTTGGTTAGTGAATTAGATTGATTTGATATCAAATATGAATTCTTTTTCGAAATTAATTATATGTGGTATGGAAAAGTATTTTTTCATTCTAAATAGTTTATTAAATTTTGGTGATTGATGTAATTTTTCAATGATTATTTTGATTCAAAAAGTATTTTAATAATGGTTGTGATGAATCTTTTCTAGGAAAGTCTATCATAAAATTGGGATCACCAATTTTCAAATGTTTTTTTGGAAAATAGAGCATATTTTGAACCATGAGTGTGACACCACTAAGGCTTATTTCTATGTTTTTAATATACTACAAATAGACTCTATATCTATTAGATTTATGGAATAACTAGATTATTGTGCCTTTTTATATCTTATTTTTTATTCCCATTAGCAAGATCCCGAATTGTAATTTATTTTATAAACGATCATGTTGTCTCATGTTTTATTTCACACATTTTTATAATATAATATTTCAAGGGATACACCACTTTATACATTTATACAATCATGTGTGGGATTTATATATTTATGGTTTATAAAAATGTGAAAGGATTTTATGCAAAGGAATAAATGTTTGGAAAAATGGATTTGGTTTAACATTTCATTATGAACTAATTTTGAGTAAAATCTTGAACCAATGATTTTAGGATGAGATATATTATATAGACTCCTTAGTGTTATTTTTTCGATCATTCATGATCAGAACCTACGTATTCCAATAAGAATAATAGAAATTATTTCGAATGATATATATATTTCGAAGGTTTTCATGTTTCATGATAGATTTTCCTATGTGATATCATATATTTAAAACCATGTTACTATATTTAGTTACTCCTTGACCCCTCTAATGTTAGTGATGTATTTGTGGTTTGTTTAAGGATATTTTTGGATTTGTATTACATATTTATGAGGCACTTGGGTAGTAAATTTTGTTTTCATGGTTCTACCAAACCGTACACCCTACTAGTAAAAACCATGAAAACTCGAGCAGTGTGGGTTTTCATGGTAATAACATGGTTTTAAAACCCAGGCACCTAGAAAAGTGAAACTGTGAAACCCCACCTCGATGCCGCATGATTTTGATGTAGATTTTTATAAAACATATTTCCCTGTCCAACTTACCATGTGCACTGGATTTAATTATTCTAAAAATTCCTTAAAATTTCCTATACCCCCTTTAGACCCCCTATCAACCCTAAATCAACCTAGAACGACTTTTGTGGACTTGGATGATCTCATGGAAACATTTATTCTCCTCCAAACCCCTTATGAAGTGAATCGAAGTGTGGAAATCATTGTTCAATGAATTCCTTGTAATAACCCATTCAATGAGCCATCTATCCATCTCTCTTCCTCACTCCTACATAGGTTTCGATATATCTCTATGTTGTTGGAGGATATAATCACTTTTTTTATGAATGTTGAATTAGGGTTTGATTCTAGGATCTACATTGTCAACACTTTTCATTTGAATTTTTCCCATTGAGGGTGTTGTGTTACGTAATCCTATGATATATGATAGGTTGTTCAATTTTATATTTGTTTATTAATTTAACATTAAATTTATTTATTTTAATTTAATTTTTCTTAATTGGATTTTAAAAAACACAATTTTCATTGAATTGGGATTTTAATTTTCAATGGCCTGAAATTGTGGGGAACACCAATTCCAATGAATTAGGGTGTGTTGGAAAAATTTGATGGAAAATTGTGAAATTAAATTTTCTCATTTAAATTGTGTAATTTATATTACGAAATTGATTTATAGTATTTATTTGATTTTTTTTTAAGAATGGATAAATTATTTTGTATAAGAACGTTTTCGTTTTATCCTAGAAAAAGGAATCAATTTTCTAAAAACAATGTTTTTTATTTTAAATGGAAAATGGAATATTATTCTATAAAATTAGTAATTATATTTTGAATTGTTTGGAAATAAATTTTTCATTATTTATTATTGGTAGACCATAATAAATTATAGTTAGTTAGTGAGTTATCAAAGAATACATCAAAAATATGTTTTACAATTCTATCAAAACATATGTAGTAGATCATATCCCTGCTGGGATGGTGATGAGTCCTCTTTAACTAGGGTTTGAGAGACACGTGTACACATATTTCTAGAATCATTTATTTGAGTGTGTGAGGATCCCATAGATTTGAACTATCATACCTCTTAAAGGATGACCATGTATCCCCTTTTTTATTATATTAATATATAATTAGTTTTTGTATACTATTTTATACAATAATTATGAATTTATATATAATTATTTATATAAAATGTATATTTAGAAAATTTTGAAGTAGTTTTACCAATTGAAATGTAATGCATGATTTTTTAGAAATATTATTTTCTTCATCCATGCATGTTTATTTAAAAATTAAAGATATATTTTATTATTTAATTATTGAATATTCTTTTGGAATCCTTGGTGAGTCCTTACTGAGATTTTAGTTCACACCCTACTTATTCCGTTGAGTGTTTTTGTTTATCTTCTTCCACATTCAATAATGGGTAAAGAACCACTTGGAAGAGGTATTTGTTGTTAACCTTTGGGATTTGATTGACCATTTACATTAGTAATTGTTTGATTCTCATATTTTCTAGTAATTGTATGATGCTCCTTTTGATGTTGATATCTGTTTGAATTATGTTATTGTTAACCATATGGTGTATTCTTGAGTCACACTACATTTTAACTATTTTATTTAATAGGTTATGTGGGAATGTGGTCCCACTTTTATCTGTGGGATGACTTGTGCTTGTCACCAACCTATGGGGATTTGGATCTCTCTTCATGATATGATAGGATCAACTCTGGTGTTCACATACAAGTGTATCTGTGTTGATTTGTGAAAAATTGGAAAAATAATTTTCAGATAAACATTTATCCTTAATCTGAGTAGGCAGTTCTGTAATATTTTTCGGACATAAGAGGGAGGTGTGACTGTGGATGGTTTGGGAAAAACAACATGAGGATTAATTCTTGTATTTTCCTTAATTATTATTTATATAGATTGAAATCTATATCTTGTTGATCTATCTGATTGGAATAATAATAATCCTTCTCATATTTTAGTATTGACATGAGTATCCTTTTTATTACTTTTTTTTCTAATGATGTTTTTTGCATCATTCCTATAAGAATTAATGTGTAATAGATCCATAATGACTATTTTGATGAACCATAGTGAAAAAAATCTCCCATGGACCAAATTTTAATTGAAGTTATTCTGTTTGTTTTCCATGATCTATACTAGGACACTAAACCTATTACCAATTAGGATCTATTTGTATAACCTCATAGGGATAACTTCATTATTCATGCAGAGGATTTATTTCCCCAAAATTCATTAGATTTTAAGGTTCTAGTAAACCAAAACTAGATAATTATTGGTTGAGAAAGATCATGCTTCTTTCTATGTTCTAGGAAATTCCTAATGAAATGAAGGTTAAATATTCCACCTTCATGATAGATGAACATAGAAAAATATGGGGGGAAATGATGTTGATGGATCTGAAGAATGGCTGATTATTGTGGAAAGAATTTAAATCTTTTTTAAGTGACATGTTTTATCCAGATTTGATGGTATTTTCTAGTGTAGATGATTTTTTTTTGAAAGTTCAGAAAACTAATAGGACTATAATGTAATATTAAAATCACTTGGATGATATTTTGTATTTCTTACCTATTATTGTGTTTAATGAGAAGATTTAGACTTTATGGATTGATATTTAATTTATATATGATATTCATTCTCATGTTTTATTGTTGAAGAATATTTATTATGCTAATGTACTGGATAAAGCGTTAATTGCTGAGGTGGACCAAGCTTGCAAGTCAGGGTTAGTGGGAGATCCTTTTCCGATCATTGGAAGTTTTTTTAGTTCCCATAAAGGTAAAAGGAATCATAATTATTATCATGTGGTTCTCAATAGTAGGGTTTTCCGACAACCCCTTGTAGAGCTTGTAAGAGGACCTTTAAATTGTTACCAGTGTGGAAAACATGGGAACTCTAAATGGGTTTCACATAGGCAGCCCAAATATGTAGTTATAGTGAATTTTCATCCCACATAAATAAGTTCCTCAGGGACTTTTCTACTCAATTTAGTGTCATGGTATTATCTGTGCTAATAAAACTACAGTTTAACCATATGTTTCATGAACAATGGTGTACCATATGTATATATCCAGAATGATGTTTCTTCATGCAGTGGTCGATTCTCCAGTTGATATAGATACAGATCCAATGACAATAAGAGGAACCATAACCATAGATTCATCATTAGTGAATTCTGTATTATATACTGATGAATATAATTCCGTCATTTTTTACATTTATTGTGAATGTAATTAATATTCCTATATAATATTTATTTTATGTTATGTACATTACCTCACCACTCGGATTGAATAGAGCTGGGTTTTAATGTATATCAAGTGTCTTATCTATATTAGATATTAATTTTGTATTGTATTTTATCATTCTTAATATTAAGCCTATTGATTCCATGTTTGGGATGGATTTTATCATTTATAATAAATCATTATTTTATTGTTATCTTCTTCGTGTCTTCTTTACTACACCCAATGAAGTGTTCTGTATCATTCATTGAGAGTGGGGTCTAAGGTTTAGTAGAGCCAAACATTATTTACTAAATTTTTTTGGAATGTGATATATATGTTTTCATTTTACATAGATAATGAATATTAGGTTGGTTATTTGTGTCTATTTTACACTTAGTATCCTAAAATTATTCCATCAGACATCACAAGTCGACCACCAGTAAGGGAGGTAGATTTTTCTATCGACATAGTGCCAGTTATCGATCCTATATCAATTCCTTATTATCACATGTATCCAGATGAAATGAAAGATATAAAATATATTAAAATGACATTTGAGAAAAATTATTTATACATCGAAGTGTTTCATCATCGGATGTTCATGTTCCCTTTACAAATAATTTTAGGTCACTAAACCTTTTTGTTGACTACTGAAACTCAACAGATTCATATTAAAGAAATAATATCAATTCTAAAGGAATGATGAGATATTTGACTAATTAAAAGGGATTAAGGGATTTCCAACAATTGATCTTCGATCAGGAAAAAAAATTCAGAATAAAACAATCTGAAATTTTTAATACTACCATTTAGAGTAATATTGTAAATTATGGGAGCCTTATCTCGCCATTAGGTCTACCTAATTTTCATATAGTATTTATAGATTTAATGAATTGGAAATTTTATGATTATCTTGATAGATTCATGTTATTTTTTTTGATTATATCCTTTTATTCTTTTTGCTTGAGGATGATCATGTGCATTATCTAAGGGGAGTTCTATAATTTTTTAGATATCACTAACATTATTAAAATCTTTAAAAATGTGATTTATTTATAAAAAAAATGTTAATTTAATAGGACGCGTACTATAATAAAAGGGTATATTAGTATATCCTAAGAAGGTGAAGACTGTCATGACATGGAATAATCCAATAAATATTTTCAATATTCAAATATTATTTTGCTTATTTAGGTATTATCATTGGTTTATAAAAGAATTCATGAAGTTGGAATCTCTAATGACTTTCCTGAATTGGAAGGGACTAATGATTTTTTGGAATGAAGTAAGACAGATTCAAATTTTTTGAGATGAAACATATTATGATGCTAATACCGCTTCTAAAGGATATGTAGGGTAATGTGGTCTTCTATGACTCATCAAGTTCAGGTTTATGTTGTCTACTTATATGGGGTTACCATGTAACTACTATGTATATTTGATGATTTGGAAACATGAGAAGAATTAGCCAAAACATGACATAGAAATCATATTTTTGATTTATATACATATGAGTAGGTTGCATTACCCTTTAAGAGAAAGGTTTACCATGTATTCCAACCACAAAAACATTGAGTTATTTCTTCTGTCAAATATATTTGAATCTCCAAAAATGTGTTTGGTGGAGTACCTAAAATATTTTGACACTAACATCGACTATACCCTGGGGAAAGGTAATGTCATCATAGATTCTTTGAATAGGAAAATTATAACTTATGAGTTGAAATTATCATTGGAATAATGAAATTCAATGTCTCTTTTTGCATAGTTTCATATTGGAGTGTATTTATCATGGGTTGAAGCTTCCTTGGTCAATTTTCAGATTACATACTCTAGAATTCAAATTATTATTTATGTAAAAAATCCTCATGTTGAGTTATGTAGAATTAGATATTCACTTTAAGGTAGGGAGACCATTTTTGAATGCTCATTCTCCACAAAGAGAATTCTATGTCATCAGAATCTTTTTGTTGTAAAATTATTTCTGAAAAATATGTGTCTAGGTATTTCCAAAATTTCTAGTAGGAATATCACACAGGAACCTATACTATATTTTATGGCATAAAGAGATGATTCTGGTGGTGAGGATAGAGATGTATAATTTATTATTTTTTCACTTCCTGTTATGCGTGCCATCAAGATATGATTGAGAACTATAAACCTTTAAGTTTTCTTCAGTCACTTCCAAAACATACATGGATGTGGGATGTGATCTCTATGGATACTGTTTATGGGTTTCTATATACCAATAAAAAGAATAATATTTTGTGTGGTGTGATCAATTGGATTACCAAATTCTCTCCCTTTATACCCATTTGAGATACAACAAATGTTGATGATCTGGGAAATCTCTATTTGAGTGATATTTTTTGATCAATAGAGTTCCATCTATTATTGTCTCTAATAGGGAACTTTATTTTACATCTAAATTTTGTAGAGGCCTTTAGGAGGAACTGGGTTATTAATTTGATTGATGAATCCATTCCATCCCCAGTCAGATGACCATATATAAATAGAAACTCAGATTCATGGGGATATTTTGTGTGCTTCTATTTTTTACCTTGGTAGATCTTGGTATGATCAAATGGGTATAACTGAGATTTCCTTTAAATATATCTAACATTTACCAATTTGAATGGCTCCATTTGAGGCCTTGTATGTTTTTCCTTGCAAATATCTATTGTTTAAGTAAAAGTTCAGTGAAAGTTTTTGGGTTGTATTGAGATTCGTTCAAGAGACAAAAGAAATGATTCAATTGATTAATCATATAATGTCATTTTCATTGATCCAATAGAAATCTTATGCTTGTCATCATCACAAAACCATTGGAATTTTCAATTGGTGACTCGGTGTTCTAGTATATTTTAGCCTGTTGGGTCATCAATATCTTGGAATGAATGGGAAACCTATTATTCAATATTTTGGAACTTTTAAGGTTTTTGATCTATATTGAAAAGTAGTTTCTCATTTAGTATTTACACCACATCTGACAATTATATATAGCATGTTTCATGTGTCTCAACTATGAAAGTATCTTTTTTATCCATATCACGTTATGAACTGATGTGATATTAACATTGGCCCTAATATATTCATGATTTGGTTTTTATTTATGATACTTGTTTCCGAAACAATGTTACCTCCTGGGAGTATGATACCATTACTTATAATGATATGGTAGAATGGTTCTAATACTCATGATACATGGTAGAGGGATACAATGATGAGTGAGCAGTGGACTCATATTTTTTTACGTGGAATATTCGTAATATAATTTCAATGGATATAAATATTATATAGTGGGGAGCTTGAATATATTGTTGTCGATTTTAGGTACTCCTTAACCACTATATTGATCATTAATTTTTTATGGTTTATTTCAGGTAGTTTTAGAATGATTCTTAAACATTATGGATGGTTCCTGCGATGTGAACGGTTGGAACAAATTTTCCCCAAATCATGTTCCCTGTTAATGAAAACCTTTCAATCCCAGTCAGTGATGGTTTTCATGTTTATAAAATAGATACGAAAATATAGTTCTCACTTAGGACAAACCGTGTAACCCCACTATAATAATGAATGATTAGGATATCATATTTTTATAACTAAGCATACATATCTAGAAATCCATTCATGCATGATTTAAATATTCAAAAAATTAATTAAAAATTTCTATAAACATATTTTAGACCACATCTCAAACCTAACATGTCCTAAAATGATTTCCAATGTCCTGGAAGCACCCGATGACTTATTTTGTTACCTACATACCCCTACTGAGGTGGATCAAATAATTGATATTTCCCTTTTATCTCTTTCCAATAATAATTATTTCCTCATTACATTTCACTAAGTCTCTTCTTATCTCCTCCCAAGGGTTTGATAGTTAATATTTTTGACATAGGATCCAATCTACATTTTCTGTTATCTAGAATCATGATTTTTTTCTTAAATCTCTATTTTCGATGTTCTTCATTGGATTTCTCCATTAAATGTGTTGTGTTATGTAATCCTGTGATCATCAAATGGTTGTTATGTTTATGATTTTCCAATCAATTTATACCTAAATTGATTAATTTTAATATAATTTCATTCAATTGGATTATAAATAATCCAATACTCATCGAATAGGGATTCAAAATTTACATGGAATGAAATTTGTGAAAACCCCCTAATTCAAATAAATTGGAATGTTCTTTTGAAATTTGATGACAAATTGTGAAATTAAATTATGAAAAATAAATTTTGAAATTTCATTAAAAAATTTATTTGCGAAAAATGGGTTAAATTATTTTGATAAGAATCCAAGGGTTTTACCAAGAAAAATCAATGAATTGATGAAAAATAATTTATCATTTTTAAATGGAAATTCACATAGTGAATTTGGAAATCTGTTTATAGTATTTTGGATTGTTTTGAAATAGTCATCCAGTAATTGATTTTTTTAGAGAACTTTCAATCATATGTAGTTAGTGATTTATCTAGGAAAACACTATTTTGACAACATACAACAATAAAAAACATATACAATAATTCACATCCCTGATAGGACAGTGATGAGTCAACATTGAAAAGTGTCTGATGGATGTATATACACATAATATCCTAGTCTACTATGTGGGTGTGTGAGGATACCATAACATGGAACTATCATACATCATTGAATATTATCATTTTGTTCATTTTGTGATTATTTTGATATATATTCCATTATTTGTATATTATTTCATGCATGCCTTCTTAATTTATATAAAATATTTTATATAAAATATTTATTAATCCATTTTTTGATAAATTTTCATTAACTTAAATGTAAATTATATTTATTTAAATATTTGTTTGCAATTATATTAATGATTTTTTAAAATTGAAATCATTATTTAGTTAATTAATTATAGTGTATTATAATGGATCCCTAGGTGAGGTCATATAGTATATTTAGCTCACATCCTATATATGAATTAAAGTGTTAGTAGATTACATTTTTCTTGGTTCATCCAAGGGTAAGGCACCACATAGAGGTGGTAGTTTCTATTGACCATTTGGATTTGATCTTCTGTGTGAATTGTGACTTGGGTTATCTATCCTATTTTCTAAAACATTTATAATTCACTATAAGATGTTGAAACATATTTGTTATCAGATACTTTTCTCCCTATGAATCTTTCATTTGATCATAATGACTTGTATATATTTTCATCCACTATTGATGTGGAAAAATCATTCCCACCTTGCAACAATCCGACCCTAGTTACCCAGAGTTGTTGCATTATTACATAACATTGGCATGATATAAGGAATCATGTAATGAAAGACTGATCAGTTTCGAATCCTTGGAAGTACTAGATACGTTCACAATTTTGACATTACATCACGAAATAATAACATCATCAACTATTTACCCATTTTAAACACACTTATATCCTTATCCTATCCATATAGGTCTACTTAAAATAATTCTTCACATCATGGGAAAAATATACCATTAAAATGGGTGTGCAAAAAATCTCATTAAGGATAACAAAATAGTAGAATCATTCTTAAATAAGCATAATCATTTAAGGCAATGAATTAGACTAAACCAAAATCCATTTAAACATAATAATCAGCATAATATGGTAATGATAAAATCAAATAATCCCATTTAGTTATTCACATGGATATTCTACTAGTCAAATAATCACATGCAATATCAATAACCACTTTTATAAAGATTGAATGAATAATTTCATACATCATAACCACAGAGTCAATGCCTTGTTCCAAGAATACAAAAAAAAATTTCATGGACTTGTGCTAATACACTAGTTTGTCTCATGAGACCTACTGATTCATCGAGGAGATATAGCTGGCTCCCCCCGTCACTTACTAAGTCCAATGCATTCCTCATATGAAAAGGTTTTAACAAAACATAAACATTCGTATTAAAATGAGCATATGAAATTTCAATACCTTATCTGTAATCCATAATTGGTATAAAAATAACAAATCCAAATTCAAACATATAAAAAATATTCAATGAAACATGCATGTTTTGTTTCATAATAAATCATCTTCAAACCTGATTAAAATCCATCAAAGGATGTTGACATAGATGAAATCAAAACGTATTTAGAGAAATATTTCATTCTATTTTGAAATCATTTAAAAGTAATATAATTTTAAAAGAAAACACTTATTTTGAAAATAATCTTATAATCTTGTATCGGATGATTTTACAATGATAAAATGGCAGAAAATATCCACACCCACTGTATAAGTTTAAAAAATTCATTCTTGAATTAATTTTGTCGAAAACGTCATAAAGTACCTTATTTGGAAAACAATAGAAAGATTATTTTCAAAAGATATATGGTCAAATAAGGTTATAAATTACTATCACCCATATTATAATAAACTTTAAAAAAATTGAATTACATTTTTAAGAAAACACAGATGTGGACGATAAAGATGTCCCAGTAGATACTTACGTAAAAACAACCTCGGATAATAAAGAGATTGTGAAATTAACCCTTACCTTGTAATTTTCCTTGGTCAAGGGTTTGATAAACTCTTATAAAAGAGTTAAATTATTTTTACTAAATTATAAAATAAAAATATAAGTAAATATGAAATCATATATGTACATTAAATATTACTTTGTTAATAATATTTTAGTATTATCATCGTTTCGGGAGTTATCTTATTTGTTTTCATTTCTATAATTTGTATCATAATACATGTTTGTAATGGATAGGATTAATTTTATTCATATAAATAATGATATTAAGTTCTTAAAATTTATTTTTAATCCTAAAATGAAAATTATTCTTGAATGATTACGATTGGCAATGAATCTCATTGCGTTCGTGGAGACGATAATCCGTACGTATGCACGAGTAACAGTATCATTTAACTGAAGGTTAAATCTTATATAATTTAATGTTATATCATATATAAGGAATAATTTATCATGTTATATTTATTATTTACATCAATTATTCAACATTATTATACCCATCCAATTAATGAAAAGTTAGAATAACAGACTACACCAGGACGTGGAGACGGTAAGCCGTACATACACATATATGTTGACTTTGTCATTCATATGATGGATTGAGTAATTAATATGGTTATACAATTTTTATAATAACATAAAAATATATATAATATATGGGAGTTATTTTTTTATAATGAAAGTGACAATGAATGATGATGTGGAAGAAGAAAAGTACATGAAAGAGATGATGAAATATTAACCACTTCTTCACGTTCTTCCATTTGATTTGATCAAAATGGACCTTTATGTTTACATTAAGACTGATGGAATGCCTCTAAGATGAATAGATGAATGTTGGGAGGATATTTGAAAAGGGACTAGAAGATCCAAAAGGCTTCTGTGGTGTGAAATTTAGAGAAAATAAGTTCCCTTTTATAAGAGAGGTGAGGGTCACTTTACGAAAATTTTGATATATTATTTGATAATAAAATAAGATTAGGTTTCTAATTGATCCAAAAAATAGTTTAATGGATATGGTTGGGATGGGTAGAAATCCTCTCACCCAATTGGTTTTAGACAGGATTAGTTCATCATATTAACCATATTGTTAATATTTAACTTTTAGTTAAATAATTTGACATTTACCATGTCTCTTTGTATTTTCATATTATATTGCTAATAAACATACTATAACAAACCAAGTCAACCCATTTGGTTCATTATTAATATATATAACTTTATATATGCCCCTTGGCCGATTCATAGATATTTAAGAATATTATATCAATTAATAATATAATATTTGTTTTAAAAACAAAATTATGTCAATTTTGACACTATTTAGTATTTGATTTTTTGGAAAGAAATATAAACTTTATCACTTCGAATAAAATTATTTTACCCAAGAATAAAATGTCATATTAATAAAGAAAATTAGTTTAATTCATCATAATTCTCAATATACATTTACTTCGTTATTTATAATATCAATTACTCTAATATTTCATTAATAAGGTAAATACTACATCACCATTGTGTCATAAATAAATTAAAGTATATAATGTCTAAAAATGATAAATAAAATAATATTATGCATAAAATATTATTATATTTATAATTAATATTTATTGTCCAGTTTATAGTATGTGTAACCCTATATTAAAAATGGTTTTGTTATTAAGCATTGAATTTAACTCTTTTAACAATTCGTTACATAAAATAATAATAAATGTTTTAATATAGTCCAATTGGACCAAAGGAGATCATATTTTATTCCTAAGGTTGTTTTTTGTCGATTTACACATATCCAATCAAATTATGACTTGTGTTAAGGTAATTTTTTTATCATTTTTACCCTTAATTACCCTATTTACATTTAATCGTGGTAAATAAAATTCCAAAGTTACTATTTGTAAAATATTTGTCTTATTGAACCACATTTTACATACTTATATTATGTATTTCTTGCAGATATTTGATATTAAACTACTTGAAGAGGTAAAATTATGTTTTATACAAATTTGCCAATGCTCCTAGGAGGTGTGTAAAAGACGGTAAAAAGTTCAAAATAACATTCATATATCTACTATTATTCTAAAATGAATCCAATTAATTACATTGAAATTATATAGGTGTTATGTATCTATTTTGATCTAAAATAAATTTAAATAAAATAAATAATTATTTTAAAAAATCGGATTTAACAAATACCGCAGTGTTTTCACTATTCAAAAAAAATTGAATGTTTTAACAAAAATACGAAAAAAATCTTCCTAAGATTATTATGATATTCAGAATCCAAAAATGAATTCCATTTTGAAATATAAATTTTTTAAAATATCAAAAATTTAGTTTTACTATTCATAATGTCTAGTTTGATTGGTTACAGTGTGTTAGAATCTCGAAGATGCGTACAATGCAAGGTATTGTATTATTTAATGGGAAACATACTGTGGAAACTTGGGGTGTTACATTATCCCCTACTTAAAATAATTTAATCTTCAAAATTTCTAGAATATTACTACATAAAAATATTCTGGTGGTTCTTCATCATAATTTCCTCACGTTCTCACGTTGACTCTTCCATAATATGGTTTCTTCATATAACTTTCACATGAAAAGTCATCCGGTTTCTCAACAGTTGTTCTCTAGTATCAAGAATTCTGACAGGATCATTACAATAAGACAGATCAGGTTCCAGTTCAATTTCATCATAGGTAATTACATGCATTTGGTCATGTATGTATTTTCTCAACAGTGATATGTGGAATATATCATGATCATTGGAGAGACATGGAGGCATTTCCAAAAAATATGTGACAACTACAATTCAATCTAGAATTTCGAATGGACCGATCAACTTGGGACTCACTTTACCCTTCTTACTGAAACATATAACACCCTTCCATGGAGATACATTCATGAAAACACAGTCTCCAAATTGAAATTCCAAATCCACCCTTCTATTATCAGCATAGCTCTTTTCCCTACTTTGTGCTGCTTTGATGTGGGTTTGGATAACCTTCACCATTTCCATTGTTTTCTCAACATGTTTTGGGCCTATGATTTTTAATTCAACAACATCATCCCAACATTTTGGTTTGTGAAATACCTTGTCAAATAACACTTCATATAGTGCCATCTGAATAAATGAATGGAAACTATTATTATATAAAAATTCTACCAGATGTAAGTATTGATCCCATATACCTAGAAAGTCATGTGAGAAAGATCTCATCATGTCTTCTATGTTTTGAATATTCTGTTTTGATTTTCCATCGGATTGAGGGAGGTAGGAAGTGCTCAAATGAATTTCAGTATCCCGGGCCTTTATAAGACTTTTTCATAATCTTGATGTAAAATGGGGATCAAAATCAGAATAAATTGATAGGGGAATGGGTTCTTACAACATAATTAATATATAGTATTTCCATGCATTCATGTGGTAGTTCTTCTCTTATAGAAAGAAAATGTGCTGACATGGAAAGACGATCAACAATGACCCATATTTCATCATTCCTTCTAGGAGTCTTTGGTAGCCCCATGACAAAGACCATCGTAATATCATCCCATTTTCTCTCAGGTACAGGAAGAGGTTGATTGAATTCTTCAGGATGTTGCCATCCAGCTTTCACTTATTGAAAAACCATACATCTTGACACAAAATCAGCAATCTACCTGTTCATGTTGTCCTACCAAAAATGTTCCATGAAATCTTTATACATCTTAGTGCTACCAGGGTATCTAGATTAATTTGATCTTGGAGCATCATCTAAGAATTCCATTTTCTGATCTGGTATATCAGGAATACAAACTATCTTCCCAAAATTCAAAATGCAGTATTCATATATGAATTCGATCAATCTCTCATCATTCACAGAGTTCATTTTCACTTTAATCACATGATCATCATCCTGATAACTTTTTACCCCTTTTAGTAAAGATATATTGGAAACAATTTGAACAGGAATTAATTTTTCATTTTCCATGGTTATTCCCATATCCATCATTACTAGATCCATTAAAATAAGATCCTTTTTTACTCTCATCATGTTCAAAACTCAACGATTCATTTTTATCAATTAATATTCCACCATATTTTCATTCCTCATGAGGTAGAGTATAGTTCAATCATAATCTTTGAGTAGTTCAAGCCATTTCCATTTCTACATGTTGAGTTCTTTTTGTAAGAAAATATAATTCAAACCCTTGTGATTAGTATAAATATCACATATTTCACCAGAGAGATAGTGTCTCCATATTTTCAGAGAAAATATTAAAGCATCTTACCCAATATCATTAGTGGTATAGTTTTGATCATGAATTTTTAGCTGCCGTGATTCATAGACAATAACTCTGACATTATACATAACAATAAAACCAAGTCCTTTCTTTAAAGCATCACTATAAATAACAAACTTGATTTTCCCTGCTAAAAGATTCAAGATAGGATCATTGACTAATTTTATCATTAATTCTTTAAAATATTCTTCACACTATTTCTTGCAACGAAATTTAACCATTTTATATGTGTGCTTGGTTAATGGGTCAGCCAAGCAGGAAAACTTCTGGATGAAAGGTCAATAATAACCTGTTTAACCAATAAAACTATGTACCTCCATTATACTTGTTAGATCTATCCATTCTTGGATTTCCTGGGTCATTGATGAATCAACAAATATTCCATCCATAGAGATAATATGGCCAGGAAAAGAAATAATCTGAATCCAGAATTCACACTTGCTAAATTTCCCATATAATTTATTTCTTCTAAGAGTCCTTAGGATAATGCACAATTTATTTTCATGATCTTCATTGATTTTTGATTATATAAAAGTATCATCAATGAATACCACTACAAAGTCTCCAACATATTACGTGAAAACCCTATTAATTAGATCTATAAAGACATAGGGTGCAATTTTCAATCCAAAAGGCATTAATGTAAATTCGTAATTCCCATTCCTAGTTCAAAATTCTATTTCTGGAATTTCTTCCTTCTTCACACATAATTGATGATATCCAGATCGAAGGTAAATCTTTGTAAAATATTGAGCTCCATGAAGTTGGTAAAATAAATCATAAATTCATGGTTGGGGATACTTGTTCATTATTTTTATAGAATCTACCTCCTTATAGTCAATGAACAACTTCATAGATCTATATTTCTTCTTAATTAAAATAACAAGGGCTCCCAGTGGATAAACACTAGGGAAAATAAATCCATTATTACTCAATTACTCTAGTTTTTTTAGTTCCACTAATTCCATACTGGACATTATATAAGGGGTCTTCGATATGGGCCTTGAACTAGGAATTAAATCAATGGAAAACTCAATTTCTCACTCTAGAGGTTGTCATGTAAACCCTCTAGAAACACATCAACATTTTCATGAACAATAGGTACATACTCTATTTGAATATTCCAATCCTCACCCATAGTTATTTCATTCTCTTCCTCCCCAATAATTTAATTTAGTATAGCTACTAGAGGCGGATCTAGAAAAGAATTAGTTGGTGATGTTTATGCTCTAATGAAAAGGTACTAATTATCATCATTGAGAATTGTAACCTCAATTATCATAAAATAAATTTTCACATCATTGTCTAAAATCCATTCCAATACAAGGATTATTTAAAATTATATCATCGATATGATGATGATATCCACAGATAAGGATCATTTATATGGCCTAATAGGAACTGATTAAAAAAATATTGTTTTGATGATACTTTCCTTAAGTGTTTTGACAGACAACTCCCATGTTAAATCAAATAAAAAATATCTAATTTTCTTAAAAAACTGGGAAGAAAAGAAATAATGAAATGATCCAAAATCAAAAAATCATTGGAAAAACATGGGGAAACCATTAAATTACCTTCGACAACATCTTTTGGAGCTTCAACTTTAGTAGTGATTTCATAAGCATGTCCTTTCTCCCATGACCATTTCTGAGTTATGTACCCTTAGTGCATTGGACATTCATTTGCATAATTCCACTTTTCTCTTCAATTGTAGAATTCAACATTGATTTCCTTTTTCTTCCCCATGCAATATCGATCTTGGTGGATTTTTTCCCCACACATGTAACAGACTCACGTTCCCTTCAGGAATGTACCAGGGTGTTTCTTCGCACATTTATCACATGATGGATATTTAAATTTTTTCCTTCTTCCCCTTATTTCCAATTCTTGAGTGACTAGACGATCTCTCCTTCTCCTGCTTTTCTTTAAATTCGTAAGACTTAGAGAATTATTTTTATGTCTTGATAACATATGAGACACTGTCTATGTATAATAAGAAGGATTTTGACACTAATTCTCATCGAAGAAATGGCTTTATACCATCATAAAAAAAAAATATAACTCCTTGGGTTATATATATAATCTATTTCATGCCTTGCTGACCTTGTAAAGTTAGCCTCATACATTGAGACATTATCATCCTCCTTTTGCCTCAATCTCAAAAATTATCATTTTGTATCCACTCGATGGTCATGAAGAAAGTATTTTTATAAAAAACCTCTTTAATCTCCCTCCATTAAATGTTCCATACCTGTTCATATTTGTTTGGGTTTTGGATTAATGACCATTATTGATTTGCATCTCCCATGAGGTGATATTCTTCCATGACAACTTCTTCCCTTTTTCTACTCGCCAATGCATGAAATATTTCCTCTACAGAATTTATCCTTTTCTCAGCTACTAATTATTTTGTAATTCCATTTAATTTTGGTGGGTTTTTCCTCATTAAGTGGTATAACATTGATCCTCTATGTTGTGGATCTGGGTGCCCCATACATGTAAGTTTATTATTCATAACCTTAGTGAGTTGTCCTATTATATTGATAAGCTAATAAACACCATTTTCATAACCATTTCCACTATAATTATCTTGAGTAGGAGGGAAATCCCAAAATGTATTACGTTCATTGATACAGTTTCCATTCATTCTACAAGGCACCATTTATAAACAATGGCACACACTAGATTAGTTTTTGAATCGCAATACATAATTCCAAACATATAAAACTCTTAAAAGAAATAGAATAGTTTATGGATATAATTCATAATCATAAAAATGTTCTCATTCATTAAGTATATAATCTTAAACCCATTATAATGATTTGTAATTAAAATGAGAATTATCCTAAGCATATCCCCCGGGAGTGTTGTAACCAGTAGTGCATCAAGGCATATTGTATTTCACCAGTTCTAAATCGAGTCTAGCTCAAGGAGGTGTTTTTGGGTTTTATCCCTAGGTAAATCCACACAAGAACATCATCCACCTACACGTATCTAGATAGGGATGTATTTCTTTGGAAAATCACAACATTCCTTCAATACAAAAATTCTATGAAGTTATTATATACTAATCCTCCAATTCAATCTTAGGGTAATGTTCTCTAAGCGATGTTTTTCAAAAACTAGTTTCTAACGTTTGTACTAAACTTCATCTAATAACAACTATAACACCCCAACCCTGGTTACCCAGAGTCGGTGCATTATTACATAATATTGGAATCATATAAGGAATCATGTCTCTAATGATCGATCTGTTTAGGATCATTGGATGTAATAGATACATTAATATGTTTTACATTAAATCATGAAATGAAAACAACAACAACATCTTTCCCTGCTTTTTAACCCACTTATATCCATAGCCTATCCCTACAGGTCAACCATAAAATACGTATTCACATATTTGGAATAATAAAACATTGAAAGGGGTGAGCTCATAAGCCCTGTAAGGATAAAATTACAATAGAAACATTCATGAATAATCATAGACATTTAAGGAAATGTATTAGACTAAAACAAAAACCTTTTAAAAATAAATATCAGTATAATATGGAACGGATAAAATCAAATAATTACATTTACGTATTCACATTTATATTCTACAAGTCAAATAATCACAAGATATATCAATATCCACATTCAAAATGATTGAATTCATAATTACAGACATAATGACCATATAGTAAATGCCTTATGCCATGACTACAAATAAGATTTTGTCCAGGCCTTTTGCTAAGAAACTAGTTTTTATTATGAGTCCTAACGATGCATCGATGAGCTATAGTGGGCTCCACCTGTCACGTACAATGTCAATTGAATTACTCATATGAAAAAGTTCAAATATATCATAAACATTCGTATTAAAACTAGCATAAAAAATGTACATACTTTATCTATAAATCTTGAATGGTGTAAAAAAAACAAATCCATAGTCAAAAATATAACATGACCATTAATACAATATAAGAGTTTGGTATCATAATAAATCACCTTCAAACAAGATTAAAATCCATCAATGGATGTCGACATAGATGAAATCAAAACATTTTTAGAGAAATATCTCTATCTATTTTAATATCATTTAAAAGCCATATAATTATAAAAGAAAACATTTATTATGAAAATATTTTTATAAGGTTGTATGGAAAGTTCTAATAATTATATAATGGTGGAAGATATCCTCACCTGCCATATAAGATTAAAAAAAGACATTCTTACCTTAATTTTTTCAAAAAGGTCATAAAGTACCTAGTTTGGAAAACAACTGATAGATTCCTTTCTAAAAATATATGGTCTAATATGGGAATAAATGAATTTAACCCATAATTAAGTAAAGAGTAAAAAAAATTTGAATTACATTTTTAATAAAACATAGATGTGGTTGAAAAAGAGGTCCTAATAGATACTTACGTAAAAACAACCTTGGATAATAAAGAAATTATGAAATTAACGCTTACATTGTACTTTTCCTAGGTCAAGGGTACATTAACCTAAAATATAATCATTAAATAATTTTTATTATATTATATGATAACCAAATTAGTAAATATTATATCATATATGATCTTCTAATATTACTTTGTTAATAATACTTTCGTATTATCATCATTTTAGTTGTAAACTGGTTTTCTTTCCATTATATGTTTATTTACGTTAGTTTTGTTCTTATGGATTGGTTCTATTTGATTCAAATCCAAAATTATATTATTTTCTTAAACTTTATTTTTAATCATTAAAATAAAATTATTCTTGATTTATTACAATGGGAATGAATCTCGTCACGTTTGTGGGGACGGTAATCCGTATGTATGCATGAGGAAGAATATCATTCAATTGAAGGTGAAATGATATATAATTTAACTATATATCATGTATAAATAATCGCTAACATGTTATATTTATTATTTACATGAAATATAAAAAATTATCGCACCCATCCAAATAATTAAGTGTTTGAATAAAATACTACACCATGACATAGAGATGGTAAGCCATATGTACACACATATCGTGACTTTTCCATTCATATGATGGATAAAATAATGAGTATGGTTGTAAAAAATTTATAATATCATAAAATTATATATAAGATAATGGAGTTATTATTTTAGAATGGAAACAACAAAGAAATAAGAAGTCGAAGAATAAAAGGACTTGAAAAAGGTGATGAAATACATACCTCTTCATCGAGTTCTTCCTTTTTATTTGATCCAAAGGGCTCCATATGTTGTATTTATGAACAAAATAAGGACTCTAGAATTAAGAGATTAAATTTGGGAGGATATATAGGTAGGGTTTGTCCGATCCAATCGGCTATTGAGCTGTGAAATTAATAAAAGGGGAAGTGTCAATTTATAAGAGAGGTGAGGGTCACTTGAGGAAGATCATGAAATATTATTTTATAGTAAAATTATTTTCCCTTTATAATGGCTCAAAAATGAATTATTTAAATAATAAGGTGTGTATGGGTTGAAAAACTCTCATTTAGTAGGATTTAGATAGGTTTAGGTCATAATATTAAACATATTTTTTAGATATAACTCTTAGTTAATAAGTTTGACATTTATCATGTCTCTTTCTATTTTTATATTATATAGTTAATAAACATACTATAACATTCGAAGAGAACCCCATGGGTTTCAGTATAAGTATATATAACCTTATATAAGTCTTTTGGCCAAACCATATATTTTTAGGAATATATATCAATTAATAATATACTATTTGTTTTAAAAACACAATTATGTCAACTTTTACACTATTTAGTAGTTGATATTTTTGGAATCCATAAAAATGTTTTCACTTCAAATAAAATTTATTTAAATAACAGTAAAATGTCTTATTAAGCTAGAAAATAATGGAATTCACCAAAAGTCTCAATTTACATTTATTTGGATTTTTATAATATAAATTAATTTTATTGTTCATTAATAAGGTAATTATTGCTTCATCATTGTGTCATAAATAAATTAAATTATATAATGTCTAGAAATAATAAATAAAATACCATTATGTACGAAATAGTTTTATCATTATAATGAATATTTATAGTCCAATTTATATTTTTTGTATCCCTATATTAAAAATGTTTAAGTTATTAAACATTGAATTTAACACTTTTAACTATTTTTTAAATAAAATAATTATAAATGTCATAATCTAATCCAAGTAGACCAAAGGGGTAATATTTCATTCTAATGATTGTTTTTGGTATATTTACACTTATAAAATAAAATTAGGACTTCTGTTAGGGTAATTATGATATCATTTTTTTCCTATAATTACCCTATTTACTTTCAACCATTATAAATAAAAGTCAAAAGTTACTATTCACCAGAAAATATTTTCATCTTATTGAACCACATTTAACTTAATGATATTAACCGGGTCTCTCGTATTTTTGAAATTTAACTCATAGATGCGGTAGTGTTATGTTTTATGAAAATTTGAAAATGCTCATAGGAGGTGCGTAAAAGATGGTTAAAATTTCAAAAACATATTTATATATCTAAGATTATTTTAAGATGAATCCAATGAATTACATAGAACATTTATAGGTGTTATGTATATATATTGGCCTAAAATAAATTTTCATAATATAAATAATTATTTAAATAAAAAGGTCTATTTTAACCAATAACGCAGTGTTTTTCATTATTCATCAAAAATTAAATGATTTTAGAAAACAAAAAAAATTCACCCTAAGCTAATTTCGATATTCTAAAACCATATTTGAAGTCCATTTTGAAAGAAAAAATTTATAAAATTTGAAAAATTGGGTATTAATATTCAAAACGGAATGGTTGATTGGTTGCGTTGTGTTAGAATCTCGAAGTTGCGTACAATGCAAGCTATTGCTTTATTCAAACCATAATGTACCATGGAATCTTGGGGTGTTACACACCTTTATTGTGTTCGATGATATGTGATTATTACCAACCTCTATGGATTGGGAATTACATTCATGTAATTCCACTATCGATTTAGATGTATGGTTACCATGGTATCATGGCTTGTTCATGACATATCACCTTCATTGTGGAATGGGATGGGGGTTGTGGATAGACATGTAGGGACTTTTTTGGACTAGGAATGTAATTATTTTGGGATTAATACTTTTTATTGTTTTGGTATGTCTGAAGGTTTTATACATGTTATTCCATTTTTTACTCTGTTTGTTCACCTTTACCTTTTTCTACGCGAGGCATGTTTTGTTTATATATAAAGGTAATCCCTATCCAATGTTTTTTTACATTAAATCCCATATTCTTTTTACCATAATGCAGTGATAAATAAATTTCTTTAAGCCTTGAATAAATCCATCTTGAGTAACATGTTAGTTTGACCCAGTTAAGTTCACTAAAAATGCCATTAGAAGTTACCACATAAGAAGAGTGATGAAACAACCTAGGATTAGTTTGGGTTCTGGTATATTAGAGATATGACATATCGGGGCTCAAGGAATAATGTAAGAGTGAGTAAATAATCGTTAACATTCAGAATTCCACTGGATTTACCATGAGTTGTAGTGATTTTATTCCCATGTTATTCTGGATCTGGGTTTACAAATGATAGAAGAATATAGTTTTATGGTTGATTTTGATGTCCTAAAACCATATAGTTATCGAAAAAATTGTTTTTAAAATTTAAAGGTGTTTATGATACACTTTCCACGTGGTTATAAACCATGGATCCATGTAAATAATAAATCTTCATTAACTTTATTATTTTTTGTTTAGAATCCAGAATTCATTTATTTTTGGACTATCTCTCATTGACAGGAAGATAATCATGGTGGTTATGACTATATTCGAATACCAAGAACTTGTTATACTAACATATGTGACATGATATAATTTATACATGTGTTGAATAATTGGTTTATGTTTAGGAAATAGATTTCAGATAAAATATTCAGGATTATAAATGGGAAGATATAATTTTTTCTTGTAAAATAATGATTTTATTCTAACTATTTTTTAAAACTATTTTTTAAATCATGAGAATCTATAAAAAAATTCCATCTTATTAATGATTTAGAAGTAATAATTTTATAGTCATTTATTATGTTATTAATAAGTTATTAACTATTTTAAAATACTATTTTTTATTTTTATGATATAAATGGGTGGGTATTTGGATTTACGGAAAAACCCATAGATGTTTTCAAATTATACTACAGAAGAAAAAATGGTTTTGAGAGATCAATATAAAATTAAAAAAATACGATTATTTTTAGGAAATATTAGTCCCATTCCATGATTGTTTCAGGAATTTTTTTTTGAATTGCAATAGTGGTTTCTTATAAATATTTTTAAACACATATAATGACATTTTAGATGAAAATTACTCATGTTTAATTTTTAATCATATGAATTATATTTTTTTGAAAGGTAATTCTTTGGTCAAAGACCAAAGCACAAATTATTAATAAAAAGAAAGAATGTTACAAGAGTCTGAAATATAGGATTTTTTTTATAATCTTTATCAAAAAGCTCAAATAAATCAGCTATTAGGGAGTCCATCCATGTCATGCGCTTGTGAACTCTATTGGAAAGAGCATCAGCAACAGAGTTCGCTTCACGGTAGGTATGGGTGGCGATGAAATCAATCCCATGGAGCGAGTTAAGGCAGTTCATCCAATGAGAAGTATGCTTCTAGGCTAGTTGAATGCTGCCATTCCAGATGGCATGAATGATGGTGGATGAATCACCCTCAATCCATAGCTTCCTCCAACCTCTTTGAAGAGAAAAATAAACAGCATGGATGACACCCAACAGTTCCACCTCCAGCGATGACGAGTGTCCACATCCAGCAAAGAAACATCCCTAACACTGACCAGCAGAATCTTTGAAGATAGCACCGTAACTGGCAGGACCTGGATTTCCTTTAGATGCACCATCAAAATTAACATTAATCCATCCCGGCATTGGCACCTTCCAGAAAACCTCAAAGGTGCATTTTGGCATTAGATAATTACCAGGAACACGAAGAAGGCAAAGTATCTCAAAATCCCAAACTGATTTGTTGCAGCAATATTTCGGAATAAATGTATCTTCTTGGATAGAAACAAGGATCCGCGATTTTCCTGCATTAAGATTTAAAGAATGATTATTATGAATAAGGTCATTTCTAACATACCAGATCTTGTGAATGAGCTCTGCCACTGTCGCCAGCCAGATGTTGTTGATCTGCAAAGAACGTTACGATCTAGTGCAGTTTTTAAGAAACACATATATAGAATCAGTAAAAGACCATCTGTAATTAAAAAGATCAGAAGAAAAATTCCATAAGGCAGAGGCAGTCGCACAAAACAGAAAAAGATGATCTGCATCCTCCCTGTGTTGGTTACACAGGTGACATTTAGAACAAAGTTTGATACAAAAATTTTGGAGAATAGTATCAGAAGGCAATCTATTATTGGCAATACACCAAATGAGAGTGATCCTGAAGGGGTTAATCCAAGGTTTATTAAACCGGATCACCCATATATAATTTGATTCAATGTGAGAAAAATTCTTCTTATAAATGTTTTTGGGGTCTAGAATACCATTAGGGGCAGGTTCCCAAACCAAGAAGTCACCATCAGGGGAAAATGAATGATTGTCAATTATCTGCATGATATTATCAGGGAGGTCATGACGATGAAATTGAAGAACATCTTTTATAGATTGATTAGTGTCCCCACGAATGTGACTAGAAGGTAACAAAGTTATCAAGGGGTTATCATACCATTTGCCACACTAAAAGTTAATAAAATAGTTAACACTAACCATCTATCTATATTTCTCCATGATCATACGATAAGAGTCCCAAATAGATGTCCAAATGGAAGAGTTAAAGAAATTGTGATTCCCTTTTAAGAGCTTAGAAGGAAATCTGTGATACAAAAAATTGGAGACTTTAGAAGAGGGATTAAAAATATGCCACGTGAGATGATCCTGAAGAGTGTCATTGAAAAGATTTAAAAATTTTATGCCAATCCCGCCTTTGTCAATTGGCCTACAACAAGAATTCCAAGGAATAGTGACAAGCCTCCTTTCAAGAATACATCCAGTCTAGATGAAATTTTTAATGTATGTATTAATTTTCTTGAAAATGCTAGCAGGCCATTTATAATCATGAGGGGGTAGACCATTTTAGAAATAATGGTTGACTTAACCAAGAAAATTCTCCCATCCATGGAGAGAGATTTCCCTTTCCAATTGGAAAGTTGTTTTATAATCTGATTGATGAAGTTAGCAAAATAACTTGCTATGGGTCTCCCCCAGAAAATAGGAACTCCTAAATAAGTGAAAGGAATTAGACCATCTTTAATACCCAAATAAGTGGCAATACTATTATTCCTACCGTCAAGAAAATTCATACCAAAGAAAATGAAAGATTTATTCCAAGAGATCACTTGACTAGAGGCCTCCTCATAATGAGAAATGGCTTTCTTAAGAATATGAATATTCTTTTGATCCCCTTTTAGAAACAGGATAATGTCCTCAGCACATAGAAGGCGAGTGAGAGAATTATGATTTCTAGAAAACTATATAGGTTTAAGCTTACTTTGATCAACCAAATTACTGAGGAGTCCACTGAGATAATCCTCAGCAATTACAAAAAGGATAGCAGAAAGAGGGTCACCCTGTCTAACACCTTTAGAACAATTAAAAAACCTTCTAGGAGTTCCATTAATAAGGACATAGATTTAAGCTGAAAGAAATAAGGTCCTAATTCATCCAATGAAAATATCTTGGAATCCAATGATTTTTAGAACTTTAAAGATAAAATTCCAATCAGTAGTGTAGGTTTAAGTTGTTTTATCATAAAATTGAATATATTTGAATTGATCCACTTTTCAAGTTTCATTATGTAATGAATGTGTCATTCATATGAATGAGATGATTGAGGAAATATTTTACAAATTGGGTTTGGAGGTTGTATAAATGAATAATTTTTAAAATAGGTTTATGTTCTTTATGTTTGTCTGTTATAAAAGTATTTAACATTTTTTCTGAATTTTTTCTTTTTTTTTGTATAACCTTTCCTATGAATAGGGCATATATGATAAGAATTGAATGATATGACTTTATAGAGTTATCATCTTGAATGTATTCTGTGATTATTTTAAGAGGTATTGTGTTTCAGTCAGATGAATCCTTTCAGAGTGGTATTTTCCTTATTATCCTTAGTCTATCATAGGCTCTACAAGGAATAGAAAAAATTATCTTCTATCATGATGATATTATATATATAGTTTATAGAACATTGAATGTTCAAATAGGTATTCAAGTATATAAAGACTATTATTGTTATATTAATAGTGTTAATCGTGGGGAGTAGATCCTTGATTTTATCTTGTGATCTAGGTAATTATCCTTTTCAGTTATATCTTTATTTTTTAGAGAGATTTTGGATTTAAGGTATCCTAGTTTATGTGTAATAATTGATATCATTTTCAATATTCTCTATTGATAGAGGTAGACATTTCTAGTTTCACTATCCCTAACTACATTATTTCACATTCTGAATCATGTTTCATGTGCATCAATTATGGAAAAATACAATCAATAATTTCTGTATAATTTTTTTTAATCATGGTGATATTTGGATAGGCTATTGCATAACATGGGTAGTTTTGGTAACCCAATGGGATATGGAATCCGGCAGATTTATTTCTTTTAGTAGATTGGATTGAGAGAGCCATCATAGTTTATATCTAGACCTAAATTACCATGAATATATCATGTCCCAAGACAAGATCAATGTTTTTTATTATTATTTCCACATATCTTCCTTTGAATAATATATTTGATATGGGTGATTTTGTGGATTTATTGATCTACTTTTTCTATTATATTTGATATAGTGATGGTTGAGCTTGATGATCCATTGAATATTTTTTGGGGTGGTTCCTTTATATATGATTGATGATATTTACACATAGTGTTCTACATCTTCTGATGTCTTTTGGGTTTTCCTCTGTTCTAGATGGATTACTTCTAGGTTTTTGGTCTGAAATTTAAATCATTTGTTTCCATGTTTAGGATGTCTGTTATTGATGGGTTCTTGGACAATGTATTTCATTACACTAAATCTTTATAATGGCTGTTGTACTAGATGAATCCTCCAATTAATGATGATTTACATCTTTTCTATTTCCCTGATTAATTGGGTTTATGGTTAAGAATATTCCATATTTTTTAATAATAATATGCATTTCTATGTGTAATATGGGCATCCATTTGGTTCTATTTGATGTTGTGGAACAGTTGGTGAATGGTTTCTAGTACGAGTGAGTCTATTCGACAGGCAGCAAGGATGTTTTACGTATATCGATAAATGTTGGCATATTATTTGACCCATAAGAAAAGATACCATTATTCTATGTTTGATTTTTTATATTATTTGGGTTTTGTCATGATTTTGACACATTTATTACATCATCATTTTGGTATATAATGTAATTTTGCACCACAGATTGTTGGCCATTTTAATATTATAGAACTACATGGATAGTTGGATTATCGGTGGGACAGACAGTCTCATTAGATGGTGAATAACATTATACATCATGTATCAAAATTGAGGAGTTATAAATTAGATCCTTCCCAGATGATTGAATTTAGGGTATTGTATTTGAGACTGGTACCATAGTTTTTTAATCGTCAGTTCAGATAATTAGTCACTAAGAAAGTATATCATGTGGTAAAACAATAAATCTTATCTATGTTCTATGGAAATACTGAAAGGATACACTTGAGTTGTGGTAGTGGGAATCATTTATGTGTCCACAGTTACCTACAATTTTTCAAAAGACTAGTATAATATCTTCTATATTTGGATATATAAATTTTATAATGAGGAGAGTTGTTACATTCTCTGAGTCAATGTTATTCCTTAAATTGAGCTTGATTTATCAATTTCAATGTTATATAGGTTCTCTATTGCCTGGGGTTAAAAAAATTTATTTTATTACAAATATGTTGGGAAATAGTATATGAAAAGAGTTTATACTATATTTGAGGTTATCATGTGACATAGAACTATGAGTTCTGGATGTGCTTTTCCAGACATGAGCATAGTTTTACAAACTATATGAGTCCCTAAACAAACTATCTATGTATATGGATTTTAGAACAGTGGTTATTTCATATCCCAATAATTTTTTGTCAAATAATGAGGATATACCTCATAAATTGTGTGAATCGGTATTAAAAGCATATATGAAATTACAATACAGTCACATGATTTTTTAGATTGTGTGTTCTAACCATGATCCTAGATCTGAACTTCATGGAATTTTTGTTTAATATGTTTCCCATAGTCTTTTTTATGTATATTCCCTTCTTAATTCCCCATTATCAGAAACTATAGTATCCTTGATTCCCAAGGAGGATCTCTACTATGTCTTATGGCGATTCATCCATCGATCTAGAAGAATTACTTCATGAAATCTATGACTGTTTTTATTTTTTTCTTCTCCTCTTCTAATTTTTATCTCAGATCTATAATATTCTCAATGTAATGAAAACCTTTGTGGGGTATGATTAATTGATAAATTCATTTGATAGGGAATTTATGGTTTTTATCTTGGATTTTTTCTTGTGATGACCAAAATACATTGTTTCCAATATCTATTTTTAATGGGGGCAAGCTTCTCACTATTAATCGAAGTATGTGTCACTATAAAATGTTGAGAACCCATGATGTGCATAATGATCATGTAAAATAATTTAATTTGGAATTTTAAATTTAATGGTTTCATATCAAAGATGAAATTTTATTATGAAAATGTATATTATGTTTAATGAAAAAGGGAGTTTTAAAGGGGTAAGATATTAATAGTAGTTTATGAACATTATGTGTTTGAATAAATGACTAAATTTTTATTTTGACCTAAAAATGGATTTTCATGCATGGGATAAGTTATTCTTCACTATGAAGGTGTCTTATATATTTGTGAAAAATTATTTTCATATGATTTAGATAAATATAGAGCATTTTTATCCATGGTTTTTTGGGTAATACACATATGAAAACATTAGTGAGTGCGTCACTCCTATGAGATATTTTTCACATATTGATATATTCAAGAATGACTAAATATTTTTAATATTAAATGTATGTCTAACAAATTAATCCTCTATGTGTCTTGGTGAGTATTCATATAGAATAGATCCCAAAATGTTCTAGAATTTATGAATAATGGTATTGTTTCATGTTTGATTTTTCACATTTTTATAGTATGTTATTTCAGGTAATGTTTTTTTATTACATAAAATTTATTATTATGTAATAATTATATTCCTAGTTAATGGAAATATGATATTTGTTTACGTAAACCAAATGATATTTTATAAAATGTATTTCATTTGATTTTTCTTCATAATTTGTTTTGTTTAAAATGTATATGTAATGGTTGTGTAATGATATAATTTATAATGATTCCATAGTGGCATCCTACTATTATATAGCACTCACACCATATTTTTTACCTTTTTAAATTTATAGATATGGATTAATAGGATATGGTAAAATGGAATGGTATCATATGGAATAGAATATTATATAGATTTATATCACCTTAATATTAAAATGCTAAGGTGATGAAATAAATTCCAATAGAGACTTGGTTTTGTCCTTTGGTTGTTATGCATTGGGTTTTATCCTTTTGAACATTATTTGTATTCTCAGGGTTTTGAACCTGTTTTCCATGTCATAATGTAATTTTCTACCTTTCTCATGTTATACATGGAAAATTTCCTATTTTAATTTTGGATTAAAATAATTCCCATGGTATATAATTTGATAATCAAGTGCTTGTCGACATCCTAGAGAGATCATGAAGTTAATTTGACCCATTTTTTCATCCATCTTAGTGGATGTCTCAGTTTTCCCTAGACTGGTATGATATATGAAGAAAATCACAATTTCACCCACACAGACCGACATAATGTGTTCATATTATACTAAATTCATAATCCTTGGAAAAACCACACCTAAATAATTCCCCTGTAAAAATAAATTAGTCTCATTTTATGAATGGAATATATTTTATGAATTTATATTGTTATTAAACCATTTAAAAAATACAACCACATATGAAAGAGTAAATGCGAAAAGATAACTTATCCTTAAAAATAATTATGTTAATATCCCATCAGTAATATCACCTTTTAGATTGTTCAATTAACATTGGCTTGGTAATTAAATCCATCACTTTATTATTTTTTGGAATAAAGTGTAACATCATTTCCCATATCACAACCATTATCTTTTGGATGTGATATTGTACATCAATGTACAATAATAAATAATGATCAACCACATTTTTCAATAGGTTTGTTTTACCTTCATTGTTACAACACATCGTTCATGGTATTTTAACATCCACCCAGAGACCATCAAGTTAATATCTCATCCATAGAAATTATTCTATATATTTGGTAGTATAAATATATTTCTCATCCAATATACTCAATTTAGATGAACATTACCTCATTTTGAGCTAAATATATTGATGTTTGCTAAAAAAAATAATTATCCATCAAATGAAAATTTCATACCATCAACACTTCCAGTCTGGTCCATATAAAAATATCCATGGTGGTCTAAAATCATATTTATGTAACATGTTACCCCAAAATTATAGCTATTTTTTTGTACCGTAGAATTTGTATTCTTGATTTAAATGAGAAACTATTGGTACAAATTGATAATTATTACATGATCGTATAATATGAATGATTCATAGTCATGAAGTATCCAGATAGTGTAAACACCAAATGATTTTTCTAAAAAATATATAATTCATCACATTACCATTATCATATTTGTAAAGTTTACATCCCACATAAATTTTTGTATAAATTCATTTTTAATTCTCCATTCAAAAATTTGTCAAATGTTATCTAGAAAACTCTTCATGGTAAATAAAAATGGGGCCCCCATTACAAAATTTAGGGACACAAAAAATACTACATCTCTCCATTAATCAATATCTCAAACAAATCCTACATTTGAGTATAAAAATGCATGAAATTTAATTATTAATGTATGGATAATATTATATTATAAATATATATTAGAAACATGTGTGGGACCTCATTATATTCAGTGATATTGAATTTGGTTTCCACAATTATTTTTCTAAATCATTTAAAATTTTAATGTGGTTTAATCATTAAATACCATGGCCTGATAGCTTATTTTAAAACATTTAACAACATCCTAAACATTATAACTAGTCCATTATCATCATAAATAAAGAACACATCAATTTTCACAATATAAACTACCATATAAAAGTCATCATTGAATAATTAAATCTTGAAATCTATATAGAAACTCATTAATTATATTTTTTTAATATTAAAATTAAATATCAAAATATTATCAAGAATATAAATATAGTCCAATATATTATTTTCTTCACTCCCATAAACATTAATATAACACTTGTAAATGTCCCATTATTTATTTACTATCATACCCATTTTCATTTAAATTATTACACAATACATACTTTCTTCCTATAAATTCTTCGTTATTACACATGAAAATAACTCCAATATTTTTTCTATTAAATATATTTAAATTTTTGTTTCATAAAATCCACCTATTATTGATTATTTACTGATTCATTAACACATCTTTCATGGACTTGAGAAAAATGAGGTGTGGCATATTTTCGAAAATAATTTCATTTTTCAACCACTAGACTAGGATAAACAATTATAGTTTTCCTATGTAATTTATTTACCATCAATTGATGTCATAAATTCAATATTTATTCATTTTTAGAAATTATTTAGTCATCATATTTCTCTTGAAAATCACTCAAATATTTATAATTTCAATAATATTTTGTTCTTTCTCCAATAAAATTGTTCCTATCACCATCACTTATCAAACATAATATTTTCTATATTTTGACATTTAAGGTTGTTTAACAAACATAAATGATCACAATATTTAATATTTATTATTTTAGTGTCACAGAAGTGATATAATTTACTATTTAGGGTATGAAAATGGTAAATTCCACCAAGTCCCCTTTTCTCAAAGTAATCTATGTTTTTTTAAATCACATAAATGATACAAGGGAATCTAAAAACAACTAAACAATTTATAATTGGGGAATAATTATATTACCATTCATAAAGATACATGTATAATAAAATTTGTGTTAGTATTATGTTTTGAAATGTCAATTGTCTCCATAATAATAAAATTTACTTATGTGAAACTAAGGGAATAAAAAACCATATCCTTTTAAGAGTTATATACATTATCCAGGTATATTCCTTCTGAAAAGATAATTAGGGGGTGATAGTGTAGGTAATATTTCTAAAATCCATTTTTGATGATATTTTCATCTAGATGTTGTTGGTTTAGTTATAGCTCATCTTACTTAAAATTACTATATTCTGTCGAGTTTCAAATGTAATGGACTACCACTATGAGAACCACCATGTAGGTTGATGGTATCCATTTCTTATAAAGGGTATATTTATTAAGTTACCAAGTCCATATATGTTATAATATAGGTATTCTAGATAATAGTGATCCATGTTTTTTTCATGTCTTGTAATAAATATATTAATATGGTTATTTTTAGGGATAGTAATAATTACAATGGTTTGAACAATATCACGAGATTTAATGGTTATCTACCCCATGTGGGATCTCCTTCGGTATTCTCTTGATGGATGAATAAGATGGATGATCTTCCACTAAAACATATTTTGAAATTTGTGACATGTGTGAGAAAAGTTTATGTTTTTAATTTATTAAATGAATCATTGACTACACTTTTGTTTCTGTGCTAATATAAAAAATACCATATTAAAATTTACATAATTGTGGACGATAAAATTTTCAAATATCAATGGAAATATTCAAAATGTCGTTTAATATTTAAATTAATGATACCCACCCCTATTTATTACCAATGTAGGGTTTTTTACTATATATCCAAGCCTAACAAAAATTCATGAACTATCTATATGGTTATAGTTATACCTTCATCGAGGTACTACTGCACCCTTACATTCAAGTTTTTCATTGATGGAAATGTATTGGTCATATAATATAGATATTCTTCTTGATTTGGGAAGGTATGGCCAAAAATTGGTATTATATTTAGATACAAATAATTAATGGATCATGGTATCCATTATAGTAGTGTAATTGTTCCTATAAATGCTTGGTATTATAACCCGTCATGGTATATTATTCACATAATAAATTTGGATTATATGGGAGAAAACATAATACTACACAACTAGTATCACAAATAGGAATTCATGGTCAATAACTATCTTCTATAATTAATGAAACTTGCATATGGTTCACTAATTTGTTTTTCAAGATTCATTTTCATAGACATATTTTTCCCATTTTAGGTATCATTTGAATCACATTCGTTCCAATATAATAGAGCATCATCTTCCATTGAAAACCCTTTTTTTAGTTGAGTAGATGGTTGGTCAAATTACACCATGAGGGGTCATATTTTTTCACAGACACATGTACATATTTAAATAATTTTATCAATATATTTTCAAATAAAAACACTCGTTACCCATTTTGGAGGATGTGAATAACTATCATCATGATTTTAAGAGGGAGTTTAACATGAAAATTATAATACCACAATGTTTAACTATGTATTTTTTTACTCAATATTTTGAACACATATAAGAAAAAACAATGGAATTTATTTCCATCTTATGTTTCATTGAAAGCTATCCAAAAGTGGATAGAGGTGTTCTGGTAGAAGAAACTGTATTATAAAAGGGGTGTCTGACATTTCCCTATAATAGAAATCCATTCCCATAAAGACTAGTATGATTTAACATGTCATGTTTTACATTTTATGTTTAGTTTGTAAGGATTATAGTGGTTCCATTTAACATCATACATCCATTACCAATTCATGTGATTTGGAAATAATGTATAGTATAATAATCATTGACTTGTGCCTAGTAATGTTTTGGTGAGGGAATATTAAAATGTGGGCATTTATTTTTTAGATTTACAGATCAATTAAGAGGTGAGATTTTAGGAACCAAAAGGAGAATCTCAAAATGATTTAATTTAGGGTAAAAAAAAAGGGATAGCTTGCCTCATGGTTCATTGGGTAAACTAATAGGTGTTTCAAGACTTTTAACATTTTAAAAAAGACCATAGCTGAATATTGACTTGTAGAGTTTCAGAAAACTCTGAGTAAAATCTCAACTTAATTATGTTTTAGGAAACTATGGGGAGAATATATACATAAGGTATTTGAGTAATACCTAGAGATGAATCATGAATCATGGAATATGAGAACCAATTTGGATGATATAATGGAATGTGTTTTCTAGTTCATGATGGCTTTTTTTGGAATAATTACTGAACTCTTTCTTGACCAAGTATAAAAAAATTGTATTATAACTCATTAAATTTCACTATGGACATTTACAGAAGTGAATGATCACCCTGGATTATAAACGAGGTAGATGATAACCGATGTAGGTTACGTAGGTAAATGGGAACCTAAGTATATTAGTGAATAAAATGGAATCTATGATGAGACATCCCAAAGGGACCCATTCCACGACTTCCCAATACCGCTTCTAATAGGCTAGGGAATAGTGATTTACACCAAGTAAGAATATCAGTAATATGGGGGGTCTTATCCTAAGTACATGTACAAACCCACACATCTCCATGCCTATAAAAAACTAAAATTAAAAATAAAATGAACCAATATTCCTGAATACATATCAATCCAACAATTAGAGTAAAATATGAATTAATAGAATGTAATACTTGGCCAAATTTAATCCAAAAAATGTTATAAAACAAGTACAACCTGAAAGTAAAGGTCCATTTTTCAAGGTACCACTAGAACACACCTCAGTCATTCTATCCTCAATAAGAACCATCCATTACATGTATATAATAGACACTATCATATGGTCGATCATCCATATAAGACATTACACATATAGGAAAATCACAAATAGGCGTGAGTATAACAATATCAAATCGGTGACCCCAGAACCAAAAATCATACAAGAATGAAAATTAATTCATCTCTACATAGGTATAAATTTATAGTACACGTGATAATAATATCCATATATACTGAAAAAAGAAACACAGTATAAAGGTTAGTCACAACTATATAATTCCAACCATAGATTCCACATTCATGGTTCCATGAAGTACTCATCTCGGAAGAGAAACTCTCGAGTCTGAAAGCACTAATGATGTCCGTCTGAGAGGTTACACTCATTGGTTATTTAGATTTTAAGTACATGATAATAATCGAAATAGAATACGATATAAAATTAAATATCACTTCCAAGTATATGGTGTGATAAAAAACACTAAATCAGGATTAACCCACTATGTAGAGGATCGTCACCCATGTAGTGTTGTCCAATACGATACCATGTAATCCACATTGGGCATGAAGATGAATAGAGGATATAACTTTCGGCATCACGTATAGATTCTAATGACTCTATCCATGAAATCATACAAAATGGATCATTTTCCTTGGATTATGGGATGATTCCATGAAAACACCTAGAAAATGGTTAAGGGGTATGCACCCTAATGAACCCTTTCCATGATATATAGGAAAATTTATCCAAGCCATATTTTATAAAGAACACGTCATATTGAAGTGTTACATGCCATGTACCGTGACCCTAAGTCCTGCCTGTGTAAACAACCCATTTCACATAATGTTTCCATGTCCATGTAGAAGTACAAAACATTTTGGATGCCCATATACTCTACCCATGTACAAGTACACTACTTAACACCAGTACTTGTACGGGTCCTGTTTAGGGGAGTACATGGAATGATAGAACATGTGTACCTCAACCCATTTCGTTATACTCTCCGAGTTACACACCAAGTCATTATGGATTGTTCACATATCTTGTGACCTATTAAAATGTTTTCTGATACTTAGGTGTCTCTCAAAACTCTAACCACCAGACAGGGTGCTCACATGTTTTGTAGATCCAACATAAATGTTGTTTATCATGCGATTTTCAATAATTCCTTATCTGAAATCCACTTGCCTTATCCTATGCATCGGCCACTAATATATTTTTTCCCCTCCCTAAAAATGTATGTTTCATCTTATATGAGACTCACCTTCATCGAAAAACATCTTTTGGCAACAAAATACATTAGAAAAATAAATATACACCATGATCTTCATTTTGTGATGAAGAACACAAAATTTGGTATCTGCATAATTTACTCTATTTCTAGTATCATCATTTAACCTATTTCATGTCTTTTCAATCATATATATACAATATTGGATAGTTGTGACATGAAATGGGTGTGAAAAAATTGATCTGTCAATATATGTCAAAACATGGTCCAAAAAAAGGACGCCCACATTGAATTGGGAATCTGGGAGAAATGAAGATGATTAATAAAGAGGAATAGACATAAATCGATGTTATTATAGATCTTGATTCATTTCTATTAAAATTTAATTTATAAAATCAACAATTTAATCATTAAAATAATTCTCTTGAATCCCGATTAAACTAATCCCTTATGTAACTGACAAATTTGCAAGTCAGTCAATTCATTGATTGATCTACATTCCTCATAGAAATTAACAGGGAAGTAATTAAAAATAAACAATGTCATACCACAATTTAGATTTATCTATAATTAATAATGGGGTTATTTCATGATCCTTTATGAAATTATTGGAAGTTGTTATGCGTCGATCATCAATCCACGATCTGGTCAGCTTTCATCGGCAGGATATCCTCCAACTATCTCTCCCAAGGCTATCCAAAAATTTTCTATTCATACAAATATACCAAGAATTAAAACATAATATTCTATATAAATACACATCAATCACTCTCATAATAAATAAAATATAAAATATTTTATTCATTCCTATGCCCACGATGATATTTATACCAACATCCTGCACCGACCACATTTATGTTGCTCCCATGGAATAACTAACATTCCAAACTCAATGACACCCTCATATTTCTTATCTAGGAAACTGTTTTAGAGTAATTCCACTTTAATAAGAATGTTAAGTGACTTTTCTCTTTAAAATTGTGAATAAAAATATTATAGGAACATTGTGCTTTAGAATTAGACATTGTCTCGTCAACTATTCTCTAAAATTATCTATACTGTATCCAAAAATAATAAATGTAAAATATGAGTCATTATATTCTTCCCACCTTGGGTAATTATGTCCCCTAAACACAAAAATATGGTCTATACAAAATGATATGTGTACTGAGAATGAATATGATCACCCCACTCCAATGTTCTCTCCATGAGATTCATGTGTTGCAACTGGAAAAGCACTAAAGATATCATTGAACCATGTAGAATCATCTCTTAATGATCCTCAATCTGCAAAGGGTACACAGCAGTGGAATCTACATCCTCAAGGATATTCTCACACTATTTAATAATATGTAGTGTTTCATACACATAAATCCTCAACTACGACATGTGAAATACATCATGTAACCAGTCTAATATTGGAGTTATAGGTATGTTGTATGCCGCCACACCAACTCTATGTAGTATCTTGAAACATGCAATTAAACTATGAGATAGCTTATCATCAAATCCAAATATCTGTAATCTACATCATGATGAATACTATAGGAACACATGACCTCATTTCTTTAACTCCAAAGGCCCTTTTTATCCTTTAGCATAGGACATCTGATGGATCTTTGAAATCATCATCTTCTACTAGATGATCTTGAAATTCTCCATATTTTCTCCGACCAAATCTAATCCTCATAGTATTGATTCTCCTTGGTTTGTCCAAAAATGTTTTTAACTCGAATGTTTCTATATAGTCCTCAAATGGTTCCATATAAATGGCTGAATGGTAACTATTATTATAGACATAATCCACTAGCAGTAGGTGATCCTCTTGACAATAAAAAAATTCCAACATGCTAGCTCATAGAATGTCCTCTAGAACCAGAATTGTCATCTGTGGTTGGACATCAGTTTGGGGGTGAAATGTTGTGCTCAAGAAAATAATATTCAAAAAATTCCTTAGGAAATACCTTTCACAAATTGGATGTTAAGTGATAATAAAAATCATAAATTATCACTGACAGAACTACATAGTCTCAAACTATATCGTGAATGTATTAGTGTCCCGTGATCTCTACAAAACTATATTAAAAAGTATATATGAAGTGGTATGACATTTTTATTTAGTCTAAAATATCCCATATGTTTTTCTGTTCCATGAACATACATGGTAATCTCATCACAATGTCTATTGATATCCTATCTGTCTTCCACTCCAGCACCTCAAGGTGTTCATATTAAAAACCTAGAACATGTTTCTCATCCTTCACTTCTGGACATGTAAGGCATTAAGATACAAACACTGAAACTCCATTTTTCATCCATTTCCACCAAATATGACATCTAATGTCCTGGTACATATATTCCACACCAAGATGTACCTTTAAAATATATATATATATAACTCTCCAAAAACAACTTCTTATGACATCACTGGAACCATAGTGCATCAAATAAATTAACAACATTATCCCCATCTTTAGAAAATTAATGATGATCATGTTTAGTAGATATCTAAGCTTATAGGGTCTCATAACTGGGATTCCATGTTTTCCCCCAAGATCAATACAAAATCAGAGGACTGAGAGCCATCAACAGGAGGTATGTTGCTCTATATTCATCTATAATGGATAACTATAAAGAGGAAAACATATCTAATTCCTTATTTAAGAACTATGAAAATGATATAATATTAATATAATATTCTACGATGTTCCCCTTCTCATGACTATATGTAATTTTGAAGTTATAATCCTCGAGAGAAACTAGACATCACCACTATCTCTTGATGAAATCCATATGGGATAAGATATACTTGATACTCTTATTATCAGAATTTTTGATAATCAACAATTGACTAGTGTTGACACATATTTACTACAAATAATACCACTTCAAACTCCAGATCATGGGCCACATATTACTATTTATTTGGTCTCAAATTTTTTTATCCATAGGAAAACCATTCCTGCCTCTACATTCGAACACAACCAAGACTGATTCCAAATGCATTTCAAAAAACTATGTACATGACACCCTACTATAGTAATTACAATATGGTAATGCTCTCCAAATATTAACTAATGTACTAAAAAGAAAAATATATCCTCCAGATCCTCATGAAACGATTCTCCTTTTAGGTCAAACCTATCACAGGTGCTGATATTCGGGAGTAATTAGTTATGAATCTTTGGTAATAGCTTCCAAAACTAAGGAATCTCTACACCTCCATCATGCATTTTGGTGTCTCTCAATCTAACACTACCTTTTCATGGTCTACATCCACTCCATCCCTTGAGATAACATGTACCCTAATGTTGACCTCTTTAATCTATAAATTCATTTCCAGATATTTCAATAATGGTACTGGTCTTCAAGTACATCCCAAACTACAATCAAGTGTATAACTTGATCCTCCTCGAATCTAGAGTGCACATGGATATCATTAATTAATACAACCCCAAACAGGTCAATAAGATGTAGAAATATATTGTTCAGGAGTCCCATGAACACTTTTGGGGCATTATTTATGCCAAAGGGAATCACCATGAACTCATAGTAACTTTAGTGACATTTCAATTTTTTTATTATTATATCCTCATCCAATACTAACAATTAGTGGTAGAATGACCTGATTTTAACCGCTGAGAACCATCATGACCCACTAAACTAATCAAAAAAATCATCAATCCTTGGTGGTGGATTTTTTTTCTTCATATTCATTGACTTCATACACCGGTAGTCAAAAAAAAACTCCAATATACTATCAACATTCTTTGAAAACCAAAGTAGGGCAACACATTGTGAAAATTTGGGGCTACCTAGTGTGAAACTTTGTTTCTAATAGATACCTTCCTCTATAATTACTCCAACATCACATTCATCTTGAGAATATCTATGAGATCCATCGGATTTGATTGTCTAGATATCTATGTTGTCATAATGTTTACATCAAAGCATAAGTATATCTCACAATGGGGACATAAACTTCTAACATCATCTCGGAAGACATCCTCTTAATCCACCACCACTATAAGAAACATGAAACTCATAATATCAACTATTCTGAGGGTTAGGAAAACCAATTATGGTTAATTGGTTACACCCACTTATCCATGAGAGAACCCTTCACATCTATGTTTTCCTATTCACCAAAAAATGAGAACCTATTTCCATCAGTGTGGAAACACCTCATCCTCTTGTTGAAATAGTAAATCTCATCATGACCTATAGATAACCTGTCCCTACCAATGGTTACATCGTTAGGCCACATAACTACTAAGTATAGATTCCAATAGAAACTATTTCCTCAATGATTCTAGTCACAACATCCACATAAGTGTGTGATCACTGAGTCTTCTATAGAACGAGTCTCTGTGTGCATGGGTTGAGCCATGTGGTCAGCCTAAATATCTATGTCTTAGACAAGGTAGGTGGAATGAAATTAGTGACAAGAACTTGTGCCAATAATTATTGAAACTATTGTATAAAATACACATATCTTCCATCGAATCATAATTGGAGTATGGGGGTTGTATGCTTCTACATCCTATTGGTATCCACTTCCATATCCTCCTTCGTCATGTTCTTGTTGTGGGACAATAGGGTAGCTGGTTGTAAAATGTCAAAGAATAGAACACCAATTTCTACTCACCCAAATCCTATAACACGTCATCTTAAAATCAAACATGTCTTGTAATGCCCCGACCCCAGGTACCCAGATTTAGTGCATTATTTTAATATGTTGAAAGGATTACAAGAAATTATATCCTGAATGACCGATTAGTTTAGAAGTCTTGGAATATACATTAATTACAAGAATGTTACATTACAGCTTCAAACATACATCACAAAAAATCCTTTGAGAATTAAATTCTTTACATAGCTTAACCCCACATCTCAAACATAAAACACATCATTGATCCTTGGAAAATAAAACATAAGAATGGTGTGAGCTTGGATGCTCAGTAAGGATAACAATATAGCGGAAAAATTCCTAAATAAGCATAAACATTTAAGGAAATTTATAAGACTAAAACATATGCCTTTTAAACATGAACTTTATCATAATACGGAAAAGATAAAATCAAACAATTCCATTTAAATATTCACGTGGATATTATAATAGTCGAATAATCATATGCAATATCAACAGCCATGTTTATAATGATGGAATGTATAATGTCACACATCATAACCACCTAGTCAAGGCCTTGTACCATGACTTAAAATAATATTTTATCAAGTCCTTGTGCTAAGACACAAGTTTGTCTCATGAGACCAACAGATGCATCGATGAGCTACAGTGGCCTCCACCCGTCACATACTAAGTCCAATTCATTCCTCATATGAAAATGTTTAAACATAACATAAACATTCATATTTAAAATATCATATGAAATGTCAATACATTATCCATAATCCCTAAATGGAATAAAAATAACACATCTATAGTCAAACATATCATAAAACCTTCAATACAATATAGAAGATTTGTATCATAATAAATCAACATCAAAAAAGTTTAGAATCCTTCAAGGGATGTTGATAGAGATGAAAATGATTTGTAAAAACCTTTTATAGAAATATCCTTTTTTCATAAAACATATTAAATTCACCCAATTTAGAAATGATGAAACTTAAAGACATTTTGGAAACAAATTTTCACATACCACTTTGAAAATTTAAAAAGGATTTGACATTTTAAAAATAATCATGTCCCTATAAAAAATTCCATAAAACCATTTTGAAAACATGGAAATTAATGAGAATGATTTAGAAGAATAAATATTTAAAACAGTTAAAATGATATTTTAGTAAAAAAATAAATTAAAAATAATTCCTTTGAAATCTCCTTTATGAAACATGGACATGGATACTAAATATGCCCCAGTAGATTCATACACATAAACAATCTCAGATAATAATGAGATTGACGAATTAATCCTTACCTTGTACATTTCCTTAGTCAATGGATTGATAAACTATTGTATAATGGTTAAATAATGGTTAATAATTATAGTATAATAATATACATTAATATGATTTCATATATGATCTTTTATCATTGCTTTGTTAATAATATCTTAGTATTATCGTCATTTCAGGTGTTAATTGATTTGCTTTCCTTTATTTTCTTTGTTATGTAAGTAATTTTTGTTATGGATAGGATGTATTTTTTAATATTCTTAATGATATTATGTATTTAAACATTATTTTTAATAATCTAATGAAAACTAGTCTTGAATGGATTATGATGGGGAATGAATCTCATCGCGTTTGTGGAGACGGAAATCCGCACATACGCACGAGCGACAATATAATTATTTTTATATTAAAATAATATTTAATTTGATTTTATATAATATATACAGAATAAATATCATGTTATACTTATTATTTACACAAATTATACATCATTATTATACACATAAAAATAATAATGTATTGAATAAAAATTACACCATGACGTGGAGACTGTAAGTCGAGCGTAAAAACATATGGTGACATGTCATTAAAAAGATATAAAGAATAATAAATATAGTTATACCATATTTATAATAAAAATAAATTATATATAAGATACTATAGTTATTAATTTATAATGGAATCAACAAATAAAGAGGAAGTGGAAGAAGAAAGGAACTTGAAAGTGTTGAGGAAATATTTACGTCTTCATCAGTTGCTTCCTTATGATTTGTTCAAAAGGGATACTTAATTTGGCATTATGACAAAAGTATGGCCTTTAGGATGAAGTTATAATAGTTGAGATGGTATTTCGGTAGTGATTGGTCGTGCCAATAGGCTTTGATGGTGATAAGATTAGGGAAGGGGGAGTGCCCTATTATAAGAGGGGTGAGGGGAACCTTGGGAAAAGCAAGAAATATTATTTCATAATAAATTCATTTTCGGTTTCTAATGGATCAAAAATAAATTATTTAAAGGATAATGTGGTTATGGGTAGAAAAACACTCAACAAATATGTTTTAGATAGGTTTGGGTCACTCTATTCACCATATATTTTAGATTTAACTCGTAGTTAAATAGTTTGACATTTACTATGTTTCTTTGTATTATTATATTATATTATTAATAAATATACTTTATACATCCAAGATAACCCCAAGTGGTTCATTAATGATACACCTATCATTATATAAATATTTTTTCTGATCCTTGGATTTTTAGTAATAGAATATCAAATAATAATATAATATTTTTAAAAAAACCTCTTTTATGTCAATTTTGACACTATTTGGTATTTTGTTTTCTCTAAATTCAAAGAAAATTATTACATAGAAAAAAATTCATATAACCAACCCTAATATGTCATATTAACATAGAAAATTAGTGTAATTCATAAAAATGCTCAAGGTACATTTAATTGGGTTTTTATAATATCAATTATTTTAATATTTCATTAATATGGTTATTACTTCATCATTATTTTTTCATAAATAAATTAATGTATTAAAGTATAAAAATTATAAATAAAATAAAATTATGTACTAAATCATTTTATCTCTCTATGGAATATTTATAGTCAAATTTATCTTATGTATTACCCTATATTAAAAAACATTTAGTTATTAAACCTTTATTTTAACAGAATTAACTCTTCATTTAATTAAATACTAATAAATGTCCTAATAGAATAAAAGTGGACCAAAAGGATCATATATTATTAATAAGTTTTTGTTTGGTCGAATTAAATTTATCCAATACCATTTGGACATGTTTTAGGGTAATAATAATATCATTTTGACCCTTAATTACCCTATTTACTTTTAACTGTGGTAAGTTAAATTAAAAAAGTTACAATTCACCAAATATTATTCTCATCTTATTGAACCACATATTACTTATTGATATCGAACGTGTCACTTGGATATTTTAAATTCAACTCACAGAAGCGTTAAAATTAAGTTTTATACAAATTGGCAAATGTTCCTAGGAGGTGGGTAAAAGACGGTAAAAAGTTTGGTGTAATTTTTATATATCTAAATTTTTTAAAAACTGTATCCAATGAATTAAAATTAACTTATATAGGTATTATGTGCCTATTTTGAACTAAAAATTTAAATAAAATAAATAATTATTAAAAAAAAATCGGTTTCATACTATAACTCGGTGTTATTAACTATTCATCAAAAATTGAATGTCTTCAGAAAAATACCAAAAATTCAACATAAGATAATTTTGATATTATGAATTCAAAAATGAATTATATTTTAACAATTTAAAAACATATAAACTTTATTAATATATTTAAAATTAATTCTTGTGGTGAAAACCAAAAGTTGTTTTTTTAAAGAAATAATAACTATAAAAAAATTGACACTGGTTTAAGTCAAATTTCAATGTGAAATTACAGAAAATGGAAAAAATTGGATTAAATGGTAAAAATATAATCTATTTATACTTCTAAACCATTATAATTTATAATTTAACACTATATATTATTTTGATTAAAATAGTTGTTTTCAGTTATAGTATAGTATTTTTTCACTATTCACCTAATTTTGAAAGTTATCAGAAAAACATCAAAACATTATTGAAACTATATTATTATGTATTCATTCTAAATAAGAATTTTATTTTGTAAAATTTGATATATAAAAGATTCAAATATTGGATTTAAAAATGGTTCTCCATTAAAAGGTGGTAAAATGTCATTTTTTAAAAAATACATCTTTTATTTGAATAGAATATATTTGTACTTAAATTATGTCTAAAAACCTCATAATATAGAGTCTAAAATTTTAAGTACTATATAATGTTCCAAATACAGTTAATACTATTCATAAAAGCTTTTGAACTCCATGTTTGGTAAGTTGTGGTGCGCGTGAACTCGGTGTTGCGTGAAGTGAATGTTTTTGAATTACTTTAAAGAAATAACATATTATGAAATATTTGGTTGTTACATTATTAAATACTTTAATAAATTTCATCCTCTCAATTTGAAATTGTTTTTTAAAAATAAAAGGTTGAAAATAGAAAATACCTTTGTGGGAAAACTCACATCTGAAATTGGGTTAATAAAAATTAGACTAAATAAAAGGAAGAGGGAAATGAAAGGGTCACCACAAAATTATGATCTATATTATGAGAACATTGATGGAAATTATAGACACATAATTAGAGGGAAAACATAAATATTTATAGGTAGTTATTGAAGTCATTAATCACAAACAACTGTAAAATTACAAGCCTCAAATCCATCAATCTATGATGATTAAAAATACCATCGGTTCAACAAAACATAATGTATTAGGAAAAAACATTTTTGGTTTTCATATCCATTCCCTAATGTTTACGAATTAATTTACCTATATAATACGAGGAATATATATATATATATATATATATAATTGACAAGTATAGTTTCATTCTTTAAATAATTCCTACCACAAACTCTTATCTCAGTCCAAATGATTTCAAAAAAATATATTCTATTAATCCAAATATTATACGGTTCCAAAAATAATGAATTTATAATTCACCAATCAGACCCATTATAAAATGAAACTACATTATACAATCAAGGGATTTCAAGTAGTCTAATGGTAGGCGATAAATCCCAATCACACTATGGTTGTGGGTTTGATTTTTTCAGCATTGTCTGACACATAGGTTGTCACACAGTCTACATGTTGTCCTTTTTATAAAAATCTAGAAAAAACCTAAACTATAGTATCCAATTTAAAACATAATCCATTCCAACAATTAATCATATCCAAAATACTTCCATCCAAACTCACAGTCCGTAATTTATAAGGATTTTAAACACAATGAAGATCATTTTTTCCACATAATAACTTGTGAATAACATCATCATGTACTATTTTAATACATGGTAACACTGTTAATTACCATAAAACCTTATTGATAACATACATTATCCCTTGTCCTTTATATAATATTGGATATATTCCTTATATCCAAAATTTTTTAATATTACAACAATGATGAAATAAACAAACTATTAATCAGTTTCAAGGAAGCCAAGAATATCCAATATATTTTATCCAAATCAACCATCTCTTATTCCAAAATCACTACTTCATTATCAAAACCATATTAAGGTTTACCTTCCCTTCAACAATGTACTTTCAAAAAAATGTATCTTATTATTAAGTCAGTTTTCTTAGAAATCTATAATCTCAAATCCTCAAAAAATAGTATTGTAGTACACTCCTTATTTATCACCATAATTCATATATCTTGTATATTGTTGATACAACACTCAAATGAAATAATTCTATAATAACAACATTACAATTAGAATCATTCCACTTCATATGAGGTGGTATCATAACGTGATTATTATCCAATAGAATGGATTGTAGTAAACTCTGATGACTGGGATATTGATTCTCTTAGTGTACCAATGCCTTGTAAATGAAGCATTTTACATTTCAAACCTTTTTCTTACCCATATAATCACGTACTTGGTGTCCTTTTTTTCAACATTTCTAAAAACTCACATTCCCTTCATTCATTTACCAAGGTGATTATTTCCACAATTATCACATGTGGGAAATCCTTCTTTCCCATATTCCCTTTATCCATATTTCTCTGTACCATAGTTTTCTTACTTTCCTTCCCTTCAAAGTTAAAGGACTCTGAGAATTAATTACTTATCTTATTAACACATGATTCTATTTAATCATTTGTTGAGAATATGTGGGAGACTATTTCCCTTCTAAATGTTGGATTAATACCATGGGAGATATGATCCTTCTAATTATTGGATCATACGTATAGCTGAGTTCTCATTCCTTCTACTAGGTGCCATTTCTTAATAATGGAATACACTAGGCCAATTCGGGAATTGAAATTCATAATTGAAAAGTTGTTAAATACATAACGTAAATTAAATAGTTTATGGATATAATACATAATCATAAAAATATTTTTATTGTGGAGGAATATACTCATAAATCCTTAATTATTATTTGTAAAAAAATGAGAATTATACATAGCATATACCCCGAGAGTGTCGTAACCAATAGTACAGAAAATCCAGTTGTTGTGCACCAGTTCTCATTCGATTCTAGCTCAAAGTAGTGTTTTTTAGTTTTACCCCTGGGTACATCTATTCAAGAGCTACCTCTACCTGCTCGAATCTATAAATGGGTGTATTTGCGTGTAAAACTCACAATTTCACTACATTAAAAAATTATAGGATTTTCTTCTATACTAATCCTCAAAATCTATTTAACGGTAATAACCTCTAATCTGAGTTTATCTAAATCTAGTTTCCAAGGTTATTTCTGAACATCCTCTAATACCAAAAGTAATTCCCCAACCCCTGTTACCCAAAGTCGGTGCATTATTTTAATACATTGGCATGATTACAAGAAATAAAGTCTTGAAAGACCGATTATTTTTTCAGTCCTGGAGGATAGATTACATACAAGAATGTTACATTAAAATATCCAACATACAACACAAACATATCCTTTGAGAATGCCACTATTCCCTTAACATAACCCTATATGTCAAACATAAAACACTTCATGGATCCTGGGAAAATAAAACATAAGAAAGGGGTGATCTCAAATGATCTGTATGAAAAAATTATAGGGGAACCATTTATCAATAAGCATAATGATTTAAATAAATGTTTAATAATAAAAGAAAAGGATTTTAAACTTTAACATCAGCATAATATGGAAAATATAAAATCAAATAATTCCATTTACATATTCACATGGATTTTCTATTAGTCTAATAATCAAATGCAATATCAATAGCCACTTTCATAATGATGGAATGCATAATGTGAGGCTCCATAACCACATAGTCATGGAATTTTTCCAAGACTCCAAATAGGATTTTGTCAAGGAATCGTTCCAAGACACTAGTTTTCTCATGAGACCCACTGATGCATCGAGGATCTATAGAGGGCTCCACCCGTCACTTACTAAGTCTAATGAAATCCTCATATGAAAATTTTTAAACATAACATGCACATTTTTATTAAAACTAGCATACGAAATGTCAATACTTTATCCATAAACCATGAATGATATAAAGATAACACATTCATAGATATACATATCACAAAACATTCAATACAATATGAAAGATTTGTATCTTAATAAATCAACATCAAACAAGTTTAGAATCCATCAAGGGATGTTTATATAGATGAAAATGATTTGTGACAATCTATGAGGGAAATATCCCTTTTTTCATAATAACATTTAAAACATCAAAAATTTATTAACGAAGAAATATAAATACGTTTTTAATCAAAGTGTCCCATACCTCTTTGAAACATTTTTAAGAAATTAACATTTTAAAAACATTCATGTACATATAACTAAATCGTTAAAAAACTTTTCGAAAACATGGAAATTAATGAGAATTATTTATAAGAAAAAATATTTAGAACATTTAAAATGATTATTTAGTAAACAAAAGTCCAAAAAATCTTCTTAAAAACACTTTTATGAAACATTTACATGGATAATAAATATGTCCCAGTAGATATATACACATAAACAATCTCGGGTAATAATGAAATTGAGGAATTTACCATTACCTTGTACTTTTCCTTGGTCGAGGGTAGGTTAACCCCATGTATAATGGTGAAATAATTGTTATTAAATTATTCTAGAATAATAGAAATTAATATGATAACATATATGATCTTTTAATATTTCATTGTTAATAATATCTTAGTGTTATCATCATTTCGGGTGTTAACTGATTTGTTTTCCATTATATGCTTTGTTATGTAAGTAATGATTTTTATGGATAGAATTATCTTATTCATATTCATAATTATATTAAGTCATTAAAAATTATTTTTAATAATATAATAAAAATTAGTTTTGTATGGATTACGATGGGGAATGAATCTCATTGCTTTCGTGGAGATGGTAATCTGTACGTACGCACGAGCGACAATATCATTATTTTAATATTAAAATAATATATAATTGGATGTAATATCATATATAAATAATTGTTATCATGTTATATTTATTATTTAAATCAATTATTGACCATTATTATATCCATTCACATAATAATGTATTGAATAACAATTACACCACAATGTAGTGACGGTAAGCCGTACATACACACGTATGGTGACACGTCATTCAAAGGATTGATAGAATAATTAATATGGTTGTACCTTATTTATAATAACATCTCATTATATAGAATATACTATATTTATTATTTTTTAATTGAAATAACAAAGAAAGAGGATGTGGAAGAAGAAAGGAAAATGAAAGAGTTGATGAAATATTTACCTCTTCTACGGGTTCTTCCCTTTCATTTGATCAAGAGGGAACCGTAGGATGGATTTAGGACACAAGGAATCCCTCTATGATGAAGGGAGGACAATTTATAGGGTTTTTGTGCAGAGTTTGGCCGAGAAACAATGCCGTGAAGGTGTGAATTTGTGGGATGGGGGAGAGCCCATTTATAAGAGGGGTGAGGGGCACCTTAAGAAACGCTTGAAATATTATTTTATAATAAAATATTTTTCGGTTTATAATGGCTCCAAAATGATATATTTAAATTATATGGTCGGTTTGGGTTGAAAAAAACTCTACCAATAGTTGTTAGTAATATTTGGGTCATCATATTAACCATATATTTTAGATTTAACTCTTAGTTATATAGTTTGACATTCAACATGTCTCTTCGTATTTGTATATTATATGGTTCATAAACATACTATATACATCCAAAAAAACTCCAAATGGTTCATTAATAATTCAACTATCATTATATAATCATTTTAGCCTAACCATATATTTTTAAGAATATAATATCAATTAATAATATAATATTTGTTTTAATAACTCTTTTATATCAATTTGGACAATATTTGATATTTTGTTTTTTTTTAATTCGTAAAATCATTATTACTATGAAAAAAATTCATCTAACCAACCCTTATATGGCATATTATCCAAAAAAATTAGATTACATCAAAAAACTTATCAAGTTACATTTATTTGGGTATTTATAATATCAATTATTTTAATAATACCTTAATGGGGTAATTATTGTATTATCATTGTGTAACAAATAAATTAAATTATTTAATGTCTAAAAAAAATAAATAAATTACCATTTTGTAGTAAATCATATTAGATTTCTTATGAATATTTATAGTCAAATGTATCTTATGTATAACCCTACATTAAAAATGGTTTATTTATTAACCATTGATTTTAAAACTTTTAACTCTTCATTGAATTAAATACTAATAAATGTTTTTATCTTATACATGTGGACCTAAAGGATCATATATTATTAATAAGGTTTCTTTTGGTCGAATTACATTTATCCAATAGAATTTTTACATGTGATAGGGTAATAATAATATCATTTTTACCCTTAATTACCCTATTTACTTTTAACCATGGTAAATAAAAGTAAAAGGTTACTATTCACAAAAAATTATTATCATCTTATTGAAACATTTTTTACATAATGATATAAACCGTGTCTCTTTGATTTTTGAAATTCAATTCACAGAAGCGGTAAAATTATTTTTTAAACAAATTGGAAAATGCTCCTAAGAGGTGGGTAAAAGACGGTAAAAATTTAATGTAATTTTTATATATCTAAAATTATTATAAACTGACTCCAATGAATTATGTTGAACATATATAGGTATTATGTGTCTATATTGAGCTAATATAAATTTAAATAAAATAAATAATTATTTAAATAAATTTTTTGTTTTAAACTATAACTTAGTGTTTTTCACAATTCACTTAAAATTGAATGTTTTCATAAAAATACAAAAACCTCACCCTAATATAATTTTGATATTATGAATTCAAAAAAAAATCTTTTTTACCAATTTAAAAACATATATGTATTATTAATTAATTTAAAATTAATTCATGTTATCAAAACCAAAAGTTATTTTTTTAACAAATATTTACTATCAAAAGATTGACATTCGTTTATGTCCAATTTCAATGTGAAATTACATAAAATGACCAAAATTGGATTGAATTTTAATAATAAAATCTATTTGTACTTCCAAACCATTAAATTTTATAATTTAAAACTATATATTATTTTTATTAAAAATGTTTTTTTCAGCTAAAATATAAAAATTTTCACTATTCACTCAAATTTGAAAGTTATCAGAAATGCCCCAAAACATTATTGAAACTAAATTCATATGTCATGATTCTAAAGAAAATGTTTATTTTGTAAAATTTAATATATACAAGTTTGAAATATTTTATTTAAATTGGGTTCCCCATTAAAAGGTGGTAAAATTGCATTTTTTTAAATATACTTCTTTTATCTAAAAAAATGAATTTGTTCTTAAATTATATCTAGGATACTCATAATATAGATTCTACAATTATAAATATTATTTAATGTTCCAAATTCAGTTAATACTATTCATAACTGCTTTTGATCGTCTGGTTTGGTAAGTCTTGGTGCGCTTGAACTCGGTGTTGCGTGTAGTGCAAGTTATTTAATTACTCTGAAGAAATAATGTACTATGAAATAATGAGGTGTTACATGTCTTCTTTTAATATTTCCTCTACCATTGTGGCCCATCCAAGGTCTATCTATCAGATGTACAACGAGTTGGAAAATATCTTGGAAGATGTCCCATATCATTACATGAGTAGCACCACATCCCTCTAGGTTGATTGGACACATCTTATGGTCCCTAAACCCAAGAAACACTATATGTGACCTCCTCCAAAATTTCTCACACATCCATGTCTCTGTGACTGACATCAAATCCTAGATACTAAGATCTCTACATCTCTATGACGGATAATAGAAACCACTTGTTATATCTATGAAGCCATGAGACTCTCTACCACCAATGTTCTCTCTCTCACCCTATCATATGTAAGAATTCATATAAGGATAACACTAGTTCTGTTGTCTATACATGGTCCTCTCGTAAAGGTTTAATCCATAATGAATGGGACACAAACCATATCAACTAATTTCCTAGAGAGGTAGGTAAATATTAATGAATAATCAGCCACTTCCATGTTACCCTACTAAAGATTCTGGAACTCGAGGATATGTAAATCCCTAAAAGTAGATATAGAGAACTCATATATGAAATGTTTCTCAAACACTATCCCTGCTAATGTATTCTCATTATATGAGTGGGTCACTAACCACCACCATTTCCCTACTGATCTATGGAGAAGGGTCACTTATAGGACCACCATATAATCAAATGGTTCCCTATGCAGATTAAATTCTTTGATCACTACCTCACATTGTTTCTTAGCTACATGTGGGTCAGGATAACTGTGGAACCAAATGGGTCCTTGTTGCTAAAACCGATGAAGTGTTCTCTGCTTGCACACCTCGTCTATTGGTACATCAGGTACCATGTTCTAGTCTATGGGTTGTGGTATAGTTCTTCCACCACTTAGAGGAAACATCTCTGGAACTGGTCCATGTATCAAAGCATCATCACTGAAGGGATTATCCTTGTGATCGTGATGATGAATCATTAATAGCATACATTGTTGAGGAATCCTAAAATAAATAAGATAAACTATGGTTAGTGAGCATATCTGGAGATCTAATTCAAGATGGAAATGGAAGACACAACCCATTCTGATATGAAACATGTACCATTTTTTTCCATCATCCAGTGTTCTCACGTACTGAGTAGAAAATAAGGAGTTCATTTTTCTGGTTTATGGACATGTCATCCACTGAACCAACATTGGGGTCCATATCCTTAAATCTAAAAGTGAAACACTTAACACTATTACCCCAATCCAATCTCATAGACTTTGGACCTAATGTATAACTGACATCATTGATACCACGTTTTCACAGCCCATCCTAATGGGGCCACTGTTGCGAGTCCCCATGCCCACCTATAATAGGATAGGGGTCAACGAATAATAATAAGTAGTAATATCAGGGATATGGGAGGCCATAATCTTTCTACATTTACACACAAATACGTCTCCAAGCCTATGAAACGATGAAATGAAAATACTAATAAACAACTATTCATTAATACATTTAAATTCTGCAAAAAGTGTACTATGAGAAGTTATGAAAAAAAGGAAAATAAAATACCACCCCAAATTTTTAAAACAAATCCAACCTTAAAAGTAAAGGGACATCTATCTAGTTACCATTGGATCACACCTTGGTATGTTAGGTCACACTGTGAATTGTCTAGTCCTCATATATAAAGGACTCATTCAAAAGTAGGATCATTTGTAAAAGATACAACACATGAAGGAAAATACCATGCATGGGTGTGTATAAAAATACCCAGTACGAAAAACCAAAAGAAAAAATGTTACAACCAAATATATATTTTCATTTATACATAGGTATATGTCTACATCAGGCATAATAAGAATATCAGATATACTCAACAACGATATATAGTATAAAGGTAATCTACAAAAATAGAATGCCATCCTAGGATTAAAGACCAAAGGTTCCACAAAGCACTCCTCTAGGATAACACTCTCCATGTTCTGATAGAACATAAGAAATCCTTCTTAGAGGTAATGCACTTCATGTTTTCCCATTATAAGTAAACGTTGATAGTCTAAAGAGAAAATATTATATATATGAGGATCACATTAGTGGACATGGGATGATACCATTAACTCATTCTGAATTAACTTTATATGTATAGGATTGATGTATCATTAGTGTTGGTCATGACGATGCCATAAACTCCAATTAGGAAAAGGGAGATTGATAGAGGATCTCACATCTGGCCTCACAAAGAGTTTCCAATTACTGTATCCATGAATCCCTACTGAAGTGATCATTGTCCTAGGAGTATGAGATGATTCCGTACTAACACTCAGGAAATTGATATGGAGATCGTTCAATAATGAAACTAGTCCATGAAAAATATGACAAGGTATCAAAGCCACTTTTTTAATGTATAAGACATGTAGAAGGGTTACACGCAATGTCCCTTGACTCCGGGTCAAGCCCATGTAAACCACTCATGTCTCATCCCATGTATGTGTATCTATATAAGTAAAAAACATGTAGGATTCTTGTGTACTCTAATGATTTTCTAGTACTTGGATTAGTCCATGTAGTTGTCCAGGTATTGTCTGAGTAGGGGATTGAATGGCATGCTTCAACCCATGTACTTCTACCTTTGTCTCGGTACCCTCTAAGGTACATACCAAGTCATTGAGGAGAGGAAAAATGTAATGTGACACTGTCAAATTACAAATGATGATTGTGTATCAACATAAACCCTAGCCTCAATACAGGGATCCCAGATGGTATGTATATCTGACTTACACCCCATGTAATGCAGTTTTTTGCAAAACTGAAGATATATATTCATCACATATTCTCCATGATTTGGAACTTAATTCAGAAATTCCTTTCCCAAAATATAAATTTTTAGTATCCTATGAGACTCGCCATCATCAAAAATTAATTTTTGGAAATTAAATCCCTTTAAAAACATGATCTACACCACGACATCAGTTTCATATCGAAGAATAAAAAATTGGGAATCCACATCATCTGATCCACTACTAATACCATTATCAATCCAATGTTGTGACGTGTCAATCCCTACAATATCATATAATTTCACCAAAATATGGGTTCACATAGTTTGGATCAAATGAAGAATGAATGTGATGAATAAAAAACTGTGGGAGAAAATCATAAGAACAATCAAGATAAACAAACCTGGATCTATGTTCCTTCTGATAAAATTTTATTTTCCTCAAAACCACAATTTAAAAATCATCAAATAAATTAAATTGAAAAATTATCTATAATCCAGATTAATCTAACCCAATCCACAACTAACCAATCCTCCAATAAATTCGTTCGTTGATTTAGCTCTATTCATCGTTGAAATTAAGAGCAGGGAAAGAAATACAAATAAAAAATTCCCTTACTTTATTTGGATTGATCGTTGATGAAGAAATGGGTTGAGTCATGATCATTGGCTAGATAATTTTAATCATTTGTGCATCGATCTTCAATCCATGATTCGGTCGTTGTTCATCTTGTAGGTTCTTGGCACTGTGAAAGAACATGGATAAGTGTACCCATATTTAATATTAACATTAAAAACCATGAATATGAGATTCGTCGAGGTGATAAAACATAAGATATTCTAAATAGGAAAAATAATGAAAAGGAAAGAGGGAAGTCCTAGACCCATAGAGCGGATCATCATATGTTTTTTATTATTATTTTAATTAAATAATAATAATTACCTTGATTTAACTATCTCTATGTTCATGTTTCTAGTCGCGATCCAATGAGTTATGTTATTGTGTCACCTAAGTCAAGAACTAGCTTCCTCAAGCAGTGATCCACGTGTGCTCCATGTGTCTCTAGACATTGCTAAAAGTGTCTTTGGGTGCAACTTTGGTGGATCTTTCTCTTGTGATATCCACCTTCGATCTCCTTGAGAGCCTCTTCCAATGTTCTCTCCTCGATCCGATAGAGGAGGATATCTCACATAATTTGAGAGAGTTCATGGAGGATTGTAATTCTCACTCATCTTGATAGATTTTCTTCAAGTCCATTCTTCAAAAACATATATAATGGGAATATCTTATGATAATAATGTAATAGAAATTTATAATAAATAGAATAATAAAATGATTTAGTTTCCCAAGGGAACATATTTATTTCATTTAATTCTCAGTAGCACACCATGTCAAATAATAATATAGGACTATTATTATCACTTGACATAGACACAAAAAAATACACGAATTATTATTTAATTAAATATATATTATTTTTTATCATAAAATGCCTTGAAAAAAAAACACGACATGAATTTTTTTATAAAAAATGTGTACTTTTTCCATTTTATTTATTTCATCACCAACATTTATTACACCTTGAATACTGAATGTTTATTTCAATAATAAATATCACTGCATTATTCATAATAAATATATATATTATTTCACTATCAATATATTATCTCAATTAACTTGTGTCGAAATACATGCGATCAGGAATCCTGAAAAAATTATTAATCAAAAACTAATAATAATCATTATTCAACTTTTTAAATGAATATATAACTGAGATAGTAGGAAAAACATCGTGTGTGATCCTTTAGGCCACTTTCTTAGTGGAATTAGGTGGAGCCTTCCTAATTTCCATTGTTTTCATCTAGAAGCACTCCTAGTCACCCAGAGAGAAATAATTAAATTGTAACAGCCCGAGATTTTATGTGAAATATTTTTTTAATTACTTTGATGTCTTGTGTTGTACGCTAAACTAAGATTAGAATGTACTATACACAACACCATATTAGCTTGCAGTATACGCAACACTATTCTTTCTTAGTGTTACACACTATTTGAAGTTCGTTTTGTGGAAATTATTCTATGCAACATTAATTATAGATTTTGTTTAATGTATAAATGAAATAAGTTTTGATTATTTTATATGCAACACCAAATGGAGATTTTACTACACGCAGCCCTGACTTGGCTTGCATTACATGCAATCAAGACCTTCTTCGATAGCGTGTGTAGTATGTAATACCATGTTTCACTAAACGAGATATTATTACAATATTATTATGAACTCCATTATGAATAGTAATACCCACTTTTTGAAATCTTATCTTTCAAAATGGACCTCATTTTTGGATTCGGAATATCGAAATTAGATTAGGGTGAAATTTTAGTATTTTTCAGAAAACATTCAATTGTTGATGAATAGTGCAAACACTATGATGCTATTTAAAAACCGAATATTTATTTAAATAATTATTTATTTTATTTAACTTTATTTTAGGTAAAAATTTATACATAATACCAATATAAGTTCAATGCAATTCATTGAAGTCATTTTATAATAATTTTAGATATAAAAAAAATTTATTGAACATTTCACCATCTTTTACCAACCTTCTTGGAGAATTTGAAAATTTACAGAAAACTTAATTTTACCGCTTATGTGAATGAAATTTCAAAACTCCGAGAGACACAGTTTTTTTAGTATGTAAAATGTGGTTCAATGAGATAAAAATAATTTTTGCTGAATAGTAACTTTTTTACTTTTATTTACCAGGGTTAAAAGTAAATACGGTAATTAAGGGTAAAAATGATATTATTATTACCCTAACACATGTCCTAATTCTATTGTATAAGTTTAATTCGACCAAAAACAACCTTAGGAATAAAATATGACCATTTAGGTCCACTTGTATTAGATTAGGACATTTATTAATAATTTATTTAAAGAAGGGTTAAAATAGTTAAAATCAATGTTTAATAACTAAATCATTTTTAATATAGAGTTATACAGAAGATAAATTGGACTAAAAATATTCATTAGAAAGATGAAAAGAGTTCCTACATAATAGTGTTTTATTTATAATTTTTAGACATTAAATAATTTAATTTATTTATGAAAAAATGATGATTCAGTAATTATCATATTAATGAAATATTGACATAATTGATGTTAGAAATACCCAAATAAATGTAATTTGAGACTTTTAATTCATTAAACTAATTTTATAGGTTAATATGACATGTTAGTATTGATTTAGTTAACTTTTTTCAAACTAAAAATTCAGTTAGGATTTTATCAAAAATCAATTACCAAATAGTGTCAAAATTGACATAAAATAGTTTTTAAAACAAATATTTTATTAATAATTGTTATTTTATTCCTAAAAATACATGGTTCAGCAAAATTACTTATATAAGGTTATATATATTAATAATAAACAACCTTTGGTTCGTTTTCCTTGTTATTGTAAGTTTATTAACCTTATAGTATAAAAAGACAAGAACACACGTTAAAAGAAAAATTATTTAACAGAAAGTTAAATCTAAATGATAAAGTTAAAATAGAACCCTAAACTTGTCTAAATTATATTGGATGAGAGTATTTAGACCCATACCCACCTTATCTTATAAATAACTCAATTTGGAGATATTAAAAACCAAAAATGACTTTATAATAAAATAATATTTTTAGTTATTCCAAAGGGGCCCCTCTCCTCCCTTATAAAAGGACACCTCCTCCCTCTCTTACTCACACCACTTTGAGCCTTAATTCTCGGCCAACCCCTGACAATTTCTCTTCTCCACGTCCCTAGAAACATTCTAGAGGTTCTGTTCCTCTTCAAAGACCAATCATAGTTCCCTAAGAGGAGATTTCAAAAAGGCATGTCGAAGGAAGAGGCAATATCCGTTACCGATTCATTCAACATTATTTCTTCTTATACTACTTCTTCTTAAGTTTTTTAATTATGAATTAATAACATCAGTATCACTCATATACTGATATGTTATTATAAGTATTAAAATCCCTATTTCACCATCTATCTATCCTACGGAAAACAAAATCACCGCGCGTGCGTACGTACGAAATATCGTCTCCACGTCATGCTGTAATCTGTTTTCAACCACCACCTTACTTGGATAGGTATAATGGTGTAAATAAAGAAATATATATGATTATTTCAATGTTATATAGATTATGAAATATTATACATACACATCAATGCAATTCCACGATCATGGAAATGATATCATCGCTCGTGCGTACGAACGGACTACCATCTCCACGACGCGATGAGATTCATTCTCCATGTTAACAATTCATGAATGATTATAAAGTATATAAAACAAGTAATCATGAAATATATTACATAATACTGATAATGGATTTATTTTTATATATATTTATGTCATCTACTTAATTTCATTCAATTTAATTAGGAAATGAAAACAACGTTCATGCGTACGTACGGTCTACCGTCTCCATGAATGTTGTATTTAATTCCTTTTATTGATCTATAATATATATGTATATTATGAATATATATTATATATAAATCATGTTTTACATTCTGGAATTATGTAAATCAGTATATAAGTAATAATATCAAGAATGAAAAGTCGAAACACATATAATAAATGAAATGATTTTACCCAAAACACTGCTTTAACATGAAATTTACAGAAGTTTGGGTAATATAAAGTCATAAGTGAATCATATATGATATAATAACAATAAATATTATTATTTAATAAGTCAATGACATTATTTAAAAAAATATACAGGTTTTTCGGACCCATACGAATCATATCGGACCTAAGGTAAGGGATAATTTTGCAACTCTCATTTTTATCCGAGATTGCTTATTCGTAAGTATTTACTGTGGTTATTTCTATCATCCATGTACATGTTTTATAAAAGTTTTTTCTGTTTTTTTAATGTCCTTTTTAATAATTTTTGACATTTACTAAATGTTATGTAAGGAATCTTTTTTTACCATAAAAGGTACTTTTTTACTTTTCCGACAAATGTACGAGGAGAATGTTATTTTTTAACTTATATGGAATGAAAGGATTTTTTACGGTTTTATAAAGCCTTATTTTCATGAAGAATCCTCCAAAATATTTCATGACTATTTTTATGAAAATACATTTCTTTTAAAATTGCATGATATTTTTTGAAAAGAAAATGATTTTGAAAAAGAAAGAATATTTTCCTCAAGAGTTCATTTCAAGTTTTTTATCAAAACCATTTTTCTTCTAAGATGAAATTATTTCATATCTGTATGTTTCAAGTATCCCATCTCTATGATTTAAATGGTTTCAATTTCCTTATTATGAAATGATATTAATTTATTTTATATGGATTATGTACTGATGGGATGATGTTTATGAAACCCATTTTTATTCATTGGGTTATTATGAATGATGTATGTTTATTTTGTGGCACAAGTAAGAATATTTTAATTATGTGACGGGTGGGACCTATATCTCCCTCCAATAAAATGGGTAAAGATTTGTATCTCATGAGATAGACATGGATGGAATGGTAAGTTAATCAGGTTCAATGCTACAGGACTGAAACGGGTAGTGAACTCGACTCAGAAAGGGACTTTGTCCACTAAGATGGTCTTGGCAGCAATGCCTTGGCTACTATGGAAATCATGACATGTACTGAATGGTTTCCACAATTACATTTTTTACTCCCATTCTACATTATCATGCATAATGTTTCTTTATGATCTATGCCTTACGTACTTCGATGTTTTATGTCATTTCTCAAGCTTTTTATGTTTAAACATTATGTTCAGGTTTTTATGTTCAAATGTATATGATTTGTTTCATTTAATCCACGAATACCCTTACTGAACATTTGAGATCAACCTTTATATGTTTTCTTTTCCCCAGGATATAAAGAAAGCTTTTGGGTACGAAAACAAAAGGGGAAGATTGATATGGGAGATGTTGAAGATCATTCAACAGGATTCGATGTTTATATTCTGAGTTTCCAAAGACACTAAACTATTACGGTATTTTTGTGTCTGTTTTTGTTATGTATTAAGTATTCCGCAAAAGTAATGTAATTTCCATGTATGTCATGTTTTGGGTCTCTACAGTTGATATCAGAGGAAATGTTTTGTCAACTTTAGGAAACTAGGGTGCGAAAACTTTAGTGAGATCCCTAGAAATATTTCTAATGTATGTCTAGGGATGTCCCTAAGGTTAAGTATAAGTATAGGTTATAGTACAATAATTACGGTAACGATATTAGAATTAAACCTAAGATGTTAGATGTCGAAGTTACTCCCCCTTGATTATGTTATTTTCCTTGTATTATTTTTTCCGTCACTGAATTCTTTTTGTGTTTTAGTCAATGGAGGGAACTAGAAGGAATTTGGTTAACATTGAATCCAATGGACAAATTGTTTACTATGAGCAACAAAATTGCATAATGCCAAGAGAGAAAGATATTTTGATTATGCCGAATCAGTCATCGCGATATATGATTAAAAAGGTAAAATTTAGTCCTATTCCTAATTCATCAAATAAGAGGAAGATAGAATTTTATGCATGTTCACATGTTGAGGAGAACAAATAAAGGAAGATTGAGATTTCTAAAGAATGGAAGAAGAACCTTGAAGAATAACTCCAATGGAGGGACATATGTTATCTATGTGGAGAAAAGGGTCATAGAGTGACAGACTGTTATAGAGTTCAATGTCTTATTTGTGGAGAACATGGGCATTACCCACCTCAATGCCCTGACCAAAAAAGTTACTTCTAAATCAAGGAGGGCTTTATTCCAGGACAATCATTGAATAGGATGGATTGAAGTGTTTATGTATTGGTATTCAAGAATAATGTTGTTGATGTACTTTTATGGTGTATTAGAATATTTTTGTTTTAGTCTATTGTGGTTTTCGTTAATTTTATGGTACCAATAATCATGAAAAGTGATTCAAATATTTTGTAAAGCAGATGATATGCACATAATTAAGGGATATGGAGAAAATGAAATGTTTGACAGTATTCATGACCTCATTATTGATATAAGGACAAAGTGATATCATGGTTTGAGTATATAGAATTTTGAGGATTTTGGTATGTGGAAAGTGTTAACTTTTATTTGCATTCATGTTTTCACTAAGGTTCAGTGGTTATTCATTTTTTTCAAGAGAATATATTATTAAGGCATTAGAATGTTTGGAATGTGACCAACAAGGCATATCTTATGATATATGGGGATCAATGATGGTATTAACATGATTTTTATATGAACTCTTTGGAAATCATTTCACTATAATATGAGATTGGACAGAAGTTTTTTGGATAAGCCTAAAGATTTGAATGGATTATGTTTGACATAAGTTAGTATTGTTTAAGGATATAACATTTTTGATATTATTGATGGAAAGTTATAATAATGTATTTTTGGAAAAAAGTGACAACCTGCAGGATGGGCGACAACCCATCGCGTCAGACAAGGCTGTGGGAATCGAACCCACAACTAAAGTGCGACTAGCCTTTATCGCATACCACTAGCCTACAAGAAGTCCATTTTTAGTAGAAACTAGTTTTATTTTATTAAGAGGTATGATAGATTAATTATAAGTCCATGTTTGGAATCATATCACATTAACCTCACCATACATGGACTTTTGTATTCAATAACTTTTTCTAACCTTTTCTTTGAGATAGATGGAATGACCCATCATTCTATCACATGATCTGTTAGCACTTCACGAATTACAAATTCAACTTCATTTCTTTATGAGATGAAGTGGAAATTGTTCAAAGCAAGAACAACAGTGAGATTGTACAAAAATCAAGCAAGTATTTCTTCTAATTCAACGTTTTCAACTTTAGGGAAATGATATTGAAAACCAAAAATGTTTTCCTAGTGCTCTTATATCCGACAAATCATATGTTATCGTAGATAATCACAAATTTATAGCTTTGTGATTTTTGTCTGTTTCATAGCCATGTTATCTACAACCCTCTATCAGAACATGATTGTTAGATTTCTCTTCCATATCCATATTTTCACTTATGTTCTCCTATGTGGAAACCCAGTGATGAGTTAATCTGGGTAACCATTACATTTCTAACTTTCCTTTTTAAAATGATGTTTTAGTATTCTTTTTTTTACGATGTGTGTTTCTATGAAAGAAACTTTCAATTATTAAACCATTTACAACCCCGAAGAATTTCGAGGGCGAAATTATTTTTAAGGGAGTAGAATGTAACAGCCCATGATTTTATGAGAAATATTATTTTTAATTACATTGATGTCTTGTGTTGTACGCTACACCAAGATTAGTGTGTACTATACGCAACACTGTATTAGCTTGCAGTATACGCAACACTATTCTTGGCTAGTGTAACACACTATTTGAAGTTCGTTTTGTGGAAATTATTCTACGCAACATTAAGTATAGATTTTGTTTAATGTATAAATGAAATAAGTTTTGATTATGTTATACACAACACCAACCAGATATTTCACTACACACAGCCCTAACTTGGCTTGCATTACACTCAATCAAGACCTTATTCGATAGCATGTGTATTACACAATACCAAGTTTCACTAAACGAGATATTATTATTATATTATTATTAACTAGCCGTTATGAATAGTAATACCCACTTTTTGAAATCTTATCTTTCAAAATAGACTTCATTTTTGGATACGGAATATCTAAATTAGCATAGGGTGAAATTTTGGTATTTTTTGAAAACATTCAATTGTTGATGAATAGTGAAAACACTAGGTTACTATTTAAAAATCGACTTTTTATTTAAATAATTATTTATTTTATTTAACGTTATTTTAAGTAAAAATTTATACATAATACCAATATAATTTCAATGTAATTCATTGGCGTCATTTTATAATAATTTTAGATATATAAAAATATTATTGAACTTATCACCGTCTTTTACCCACCTCCTAGGAGAATTTTCAAATTTACAAAAAAACTGAATTTTTCCGCTTCTGTAAATAGAATTTAAAAAATCCAAGAGACACGGTTGATGTTAATATGTATAATGTGGTTCAATGAGATAAAAATAAATTTTGGTGAATAGTAAATTTTTACTTTTATTTACCACGGTTAAAAGTAAATAGGGTAATTAAGGGTAAAAATGATATTATTATTACCCTAACACATATCCTAATTCTATTGGATAAATTTAATTCAACCAAAAACAACCTTAGGAATAAAATATGACCATTTAGGACCACTTGGATTAGATTAGGAAATTTATTATTAATTTATTTAAAGAATGGTTAAAATAGTTAAAATCAATTTTTAATAACTAAATCATTTTTAATATAGGGTTATACATAAGATAAATTCGACTATAAATATTCATTAGAAAGAAAAAAAGATTTCCTACATAATTGTGTTTTATTTATAATTTATAGATATTAAATAAGTTTATTTATTTATGACACAATATTGATGCAGTAATTATCTTATTAATAAAATATTGACATAATTGATGTTATAAATACCCAAATAAATGTATTTTGAGACTTTTTATGAATTACACTAATTTTATATATTAATATGACATGTTAGTATTGATATAGTTATCTTTATTAGAACTAATCATTCTGTTAGGAGTTTCAAAAAAATCAATTACCAAATAGTTTCAAAATTGACATAAAATAGTTTTTAAAACAAATATTATATTATTAATTGTTATTTTATTCCTAAAAAATCTACGGTTCGGCGAAATGACTTAGAAAAGGTTATATATATTAATAATAAACATCTTGGGGTTCTTTTGGCTTGCTATAGTATGTTTATTAACCTTATATTAGAAGAAAACACGAAGACATGGTAAAAGAAAAATTATTTAACTTAAAGTTAAATCTAAATGATATGGTTAAAATAGAACCATAAACTAGTCTAAATTCTACTGGATGAGAGTATTTCGACCCATCCCAACCTTAGCTTAAAAATAACTCAATTTTGAGCTATTAAAAACCGAATATGACATTATAATAAAATAATATTTTTAGTTATTCCAAAGGTTCCCCTCTCCACCCTTATAAAAGGGCACCTCCTCCCTCTCTTCCTCACACCACGTTGAGCCATAAATTCGGACAACCCCTATAAAAGGGCACCTCCTCCCTCTATTCCTCACACCATGTTGAGCCATCACTCATATACTGATATTTTTTTATAAGTATGAAACAACCCTATTTCACCATCTATCCATCCTACGGAAAACGAAATCACCGCGCGTGCGTACGTACGGAATTATGTCTCCACACCGTGGTGTAATCTGTTTTCGACCACCACCTTATTTGAATGGGTATAATGGTGTAAATAAATATTTATATATTATTATTTCAAATTGATATTGATAATGAAATATTATACATTCACTTCAATGCAATTCCACGATCATGGAAATGATATCATCGCTCGTGCGTACGTACGGACTACCGTCTCCAAGACGCGATGAGATTCATTCTCCATGTTAACCATTCATGAATGATTATAAAGTATATACAATATGTAATCATGAAATAGATGACCTAATAATGATACTAGATTTATGATTATATACATTTATGTCATCTACTTAATTTCATTCAATTCAACAAGGAAATGAAAATAGCATTCATGTGTACGTACGTCCTACTGTCTCCTTGAACGGTGTATTTCATTCCGTTTATCGATCTATAATATATATGTATGTGATGAATATATATTATATTTAATTCATGTTTTAAATTCTGGAATTATGTAAATCAGGATATAAGTAATAATATCAAGAATAACAAGTCGAAACACATACAAAAAATGAAATGATTTTACCCAAAACGCTGCTTTAACATAGAATTGACAAAAGAATGGGTAAAATAAAGTCATAATTGAAACATATATGATATAATAACAATGAATATTGTTATTTAATAAGTCAATGATATTATTTAATTCAATATACAGGAGGTCCAAGTCCATATGAAGAATATCAGACCTAAGGTAAGGGATAATTTTGCAAATCTCATTTTTATCTGAGATTGCTTATTCGTAAGTATTTACTGGGGTTATTTCTATCATCCATGTCCATGTTTTATAAAAGTGTTTAAATTTATGTTTAATGTTCTTTTTAACCATTTTTTACTTTTACTACATGGTATGTAAGGAATATTTTTTTTACCTTATGAGGTACTTTTTGACTTTTCCGACAAAAGTACGAGGAGAATGTTATTTTTTAACTTATACGGCATGAAAGGAATTTTTACTGTTTTATAAAGCCTTATTTTCATGAAGCTTCCTCCAAAATATTTTATGAAAACTTTCAAAAAATCATTTTCTTTTAAAATTTCATGACATTTTATGAATGGAAAATGATTTTGAAGAAGAAAGGATATTTTCCTCCTTAATTAATTTCAAGTGTTTTATCAAAACCATTTTTCATCTAAGAAGACATTATTTCATATATTTATGATTCAAGTATCATGTCTCTATGATTTACATGGTTTCACTTTCCTTATTATGAAATGATGTTTAATTATTTTATATGGATTATGTAATGATGGGATGATGTTTATGAAACCCATTTTTATTCGTTGGGTTTTTATGAATGATGTATGTTTATTTTGTGGAAAATGTAAGAATGATTTCATTATGAGATGGGTGGGACCTATGTCTCCTTCTAATGTATTGGGTAAAGATTTATATCTCATGAGATAGACATGGCTGGAATGGTATGCTAATCTGGTTCAGTGTTATAAGATTTAAATGAGGAGTCAACTCGATTTAGAAAGGGACTTTGTCCACTAAGATGGTCTTGGAAGCAATGCCTTGGCTACTATAGAAATCATGACATGTGCTGAATGTTTCCAAAATTACATGTTTTACTCCCATGCTACTTTATCATGATTAATGCTTCTTTATGATCTATGCCTTACGTACTTCCATGTTTTATGTCATTGCTCAAGCTTTTGATGTATAAACATTATGTTCATGTTTTTAAGTTCAAATGTATATGATTTGTTTTATTTTATCCATGCATACCCTTACTGAGTATTTGAGCTCACCATTTATATGGTTTCTTTTCCCCAGGATATATAGAAAGGTTTTAGGTAAGAAAAAAAAGTGGAATATTGATATGGGAGATGTTGAAGATCTTTCAATAGGATTAGATGTTTATATTTCGTGTTTCCAAAGACACTAAACTATTACGGTCCTTGTGTGTCTGTTTTTGTTATGTATTAAGTATTCCGCAAAAGTAATGTAATGTCCATGTATATCAACTTTCGGGTCTCTACATAAATGATGTAATGACAATCCACCTCATACAAATGCATAATATGTATTGTAATCTCTCTATCTCGATATCTCAAATCAGGTTGGTTTCATGCTAATGTTATCAACACATTTGCTCGATTACTCTTTATTTGAACTCATGTAATTGATCTTTCCCATTCCTCACTATGTCCTTGGATTTATTTTGGCTATATCAATTCCATCAAAGGGATTGAGATATCAACTTTTGTTATGAAAGAGAAGGTACAAGTCATTTATCACGATATTTATTAATGTAGTAATACTTGTGACTCCCCCAACATATCCATCATTGCTTAAAATAGCATGTTGTTATAGTTTTCAACAATACATATATTTTTATGAAGTTAAATACCCATTATAAATATTATTATTGTATATGGACCGATACAAACATATTTAGATTGGAACATCCAATTACACTATGAAATGGGGATTTCCTATTAGCGTGTCTCAGTCTCATAATGTCCTCCTAAATATTTCCAAGGGTGCACACCATGAGAAGATGAATCAAGGTTTTATGAGTCATCTCCCATAATGGACTGTATAATTTGTGTCACTAAAATAAAATCATATGTACATATAACATATATTCATGAATTGTGTTATGGCACTTCAGGGTTCTCATCGTAACTGGAATCTGCTATGAACCATTACTGCAATAGCTATCCTTGAGACATTGTCAGATGAATTTTCATGCAAAATAACAATAATGATTTGATAAGGTATTTATTAATATCCAAATCCATGAATACAGGATTATCATAAAGTAAAATTTATTTTGTTTTAGGCAACCAACTCTAATAGACTCCCACTTGGACTAGTGTCAACTAAAAACAAACTTTAACCCTCTATCACTCATAGGATATTTATGATTCTACTATGATAAGAATTTAGTGATGGGGTCCACCACATTCTCTTACCTAGACACTATCCTCAATACAACTTACCCGTTTTGACATAAATCCGATATGAGGTTACACTTCTGGAGAATTTGGTTTGTATATTGATGTGACCTCGGTTATTTTTTAAGAGCCACCACTGTAGTATTATCACAATAGAGTGTGATAGGGTCTCAACTTTTAGTAACCAAATCAAGGTCCTGGAGAGTGTTACGAATCTAGAAAACTTATTTGTTTTCATAATAATATACTATATATTCAAAATTCGATGTAGAATAAGCGACCACAAGATGCATTGAACTCTTCTAGCTCACATCTCCACTGTTGAGACGGAAAACATATCATGATTGTGACTTCAGGTCATTCTGATCTATCTGAAAACTAGTATCATCATATCCTCTAATGACAATAACATATTCTCCTCCACATACAAGGAACATATCCTTAATTCTTCTCAGATACTTAAGGATAGTTTTAATATCAATCCAACGCAATTCTCCTGGATCTACTTAATATCTTCCCACCATTCTGATCACATAGGAAGCATCAGGTCGGATACATAGCATGGCATACATGAATGATCCTATAGCTAAAGCATATGTGATCTTACTCATCCTATCATTCTCAATTTTGGTCTAATGACACGTTTTGATATAAATATGTAGTCGATGAGACGCTGGAACTAAACCCCTCTTGGATAGTTCCATATGAAATCTCAATAAAACCTGGTCAATTTATGTACCCGGACATATTCGAAGAAGCCTCTTGGATATATCACAAATCATATTGATACCTAGAATGTTGGATGCTTCACCTTAGTCTTTCAGGGAGAAACACTTGTTCAATTAGACTTTAATTGACAAGAAGATGGGTGCATCATTTCTAATAAGTAATATGTCATCAAAACATACAACTAGGAAAATGAACACATTCCTGTTAATCTTCTTATATATACAAGGTTCAAATTAATTATTAATGGAACCAAAATCTTTTAAGACATTATCATATCGAATTTTCCATGACTAAGAATATTTAATTAATCCATAAATGGATTATTGAAACTTGTAAACCTGGATTCACTTCTTGTCACAAACCCTTCTGGTTGTGTCACATTGATATCTTCTTGAAGGTTCGCATTATGGAATGTGGTGTTGACATCAATATTCTGAATCACATAGTTAAGGTAAGCTTCTATGGAATATATAATTATTTTATATTTAAACATGGAAAATGGAGAGAGGGATTCAACATAGTCAATTGCTTTATCTTAAAGGTATATTATATCGACTAGACTTTCTTTTTATGTTTTAACATAAACTTCCATGTCCAACTTTATCTTGAACACCCATTTTCATTATACAGGCTATACATCAACTGGGTCATTGATCCGAACCTAGATTTGGATCTGATACAAAGAATTCATCTCAAAATTAATTACTATTATCCATCTTCAAATTTCAGAGATCTTAACTAATCCTTGAGGGAGAGAGGTTCATAATTTTCCAAAAAAATGATCCACCATACACGGTGACTAGGAAACCAAATCTCTCCGGTTCTCTTTCCTCACTTGAGACCCAACATAGTACATGTGTTTTTGGATTATCTTCTACCGGAACTTGGGAAACTAGTTCTTGTACAAACTAGTACTTGAGCATAATTATTTTTTTGTCAATATTTCTCTCACTATTCCTTTTGAGATTTTCCTCCATATCAATAATGACAGCTTTTCGGAAGATGATCACTTTCTTGTCTGAAGGGTTATATAGTTAATATCCTTTCCTTTCCTTAGAATATTCTCTAAAGATACACACCATGCCTTGGGGTGCTAGTTTGTTTTCACAGAAGGCCTTATGAAATTTCTTGATTTCCCATAAATGTGTGTGTCACAAAATGGGTTTCATTCAGTTACATAACTTAGAGGGGATTTCATTTTCTACCTTATATGGAACATGGATTAATGTGTATGATGTATTTTGTTATGCATATCACCAAGAGGATAATAGAAGATCTGCATGACTCTTCATCAACCTCCATATGTCTAACAAGGTGTGGTTCCTCCTTTTACTAAAACCATTCCACAATGGTGTATAATGAGGAGTGAGTTGAGATAGAATCTCATACTCCTATAAAAGTATGATAAACTATTTGTTCATATTTCCTACACATTGATCTTATCGAAGCATCTTTTATCATCTCACCATGTAGATTTTGTATTTCATTCATTAATTCCTTAATTTTATCCATGTAATATAAATTATACCTCATTATGTTTATATATCCATATCTACTCAATCATCAGTAAACATAACGAATTTAGAATATCCAGATCCATCTTATACTATAAATGGTCAACACACATCCATGTGTAACCATCCTAGAAGAACTGTGGCCTTTTCACCATTTCCATAGAAAGGAGGTTTGTTCATTTCCTTTTTTAAACATGAATGAAATCTATCAAGTGGATTTAGCTCAGTAGAGTCTAAAAACAATCCTAGCAATGCTTTGTCAATCACTTCTCATTTACATGAGGGAGATACTGATTCCAAAACTACGATTTGTATGGTTCATGTGATTTTGTTTTGTTATCGGCTTCCAATACTTGGTTTTCATAATTTAATACATACAAACCATGATTTAAATACGTCATACCATTACATACCTTTTTATTATACATCAAATTACCCTTATTTCCAAATGTGAAAATAAATCCTTCCATATCCAAATATGATACATAAATTATCTTCTTGGTAACACTAGGAACATAATAATAGTTAGGTAAAACCAAAATTATTCCAATTGGCAATGAGAGATAGTAATCACAAATTGATAACATACCCAGCCACACGCCATTGGCATCTCAAAGACCCTACTCTCCTTTAAAAATCATTATAGATACACATGGTTCTTACATTTGAATATATATTTGAGCCCCACATGTTGTATCTAATACATAATGTGTAGTAATTGAAGGATTATACTTGATAACACATGCACGTTTTGCGTCCCCACACTTCTGTGTGTAGTTTCTATTCCAGTGGCTTTTCTTGCCACAAGAAAAACATATTTCCTCATGTTCTATTATCTACCTCTACATCATCCCCTTCTTAGTAATATGGAGCTCTGTGTCTTCATAGTATTTATAAAAACATAGACCCCTTTCTATGACCTTCCTTTTATTATTAACCATATGGACTATTTGTTTTTCAAACCCCCTATCGTTATCTACCTGGAAAATCAATGTAAGAAGTTCTAATGGAATCTTCGTATTTTTCTCATGTTTTAGTTGAAAATAAATCCAGATATGGTCTTGGGAAATGGTGATAAGATTATATCTATACTAAAATCATATAGGTTCTTAATCCATATGATGTCCAGGCGTTCAATGTACCCAATTATTTTGATCACCTGAGGCCAAACTGGTAGAGACTCTCTAAGATTAATTCTGTACAAAGCATTGGAGGTCTCATATCTACCATGCCTCTCTTTATCTTTTTAGAGATCCTTAATGTGAGATATCGTGTTATAAACATCTATGATTTCATTTTTCTTCTAGATCTCATTAGATAATGCTGCTAGCATGAAACATTATAAATATGTGGCATCAAAAAAATTTATCATATAGGGAGATATTTACGCATCACTTTCCTCATTTATAGGTACAACTAGAACATGATCCTCTAGCACATACAACTTCTTATCGTGGTGAAGGATGATGTGGAAATTCCTCTTCTACTCATTGAATTTTGTACCAGTGAGAAGGTTTTCCTTAGCGAGAATAGTTCACAATGATATATTTGATACCAATATTATTTCTGTTCTTACAAATTAAGATGAAAAAATATTTATTACTTTATCATTATAAAATTGAAAAATATAAATAAATTAATTCTTATTATTCTCCCACTATTTTATCGAACTCAAATAACCCTCACCTTTAGCTTAAGAATATTTTGTTCCATGAATATTCTAGTGGAAAGGATCTATATTGTTCTTCCCATCACCCCAACTACATTTGGTCAAGAAACATGAAAGGTTTTAGGTTGGCATTCTAAATGTCAACTGCATTAAATCACATCTCCTTGATCTACTGAGTGGACTCCACAATCCTGAAATCCTTTTATTTTGTATTTCCTTGTCACACCATGTCTTTTTGTGGCTGTCAACCCTTGATGTGAACCAAGTTAAGTCAGCCCAAAACCGGGAATTATTATTCCTTGATAACTGAAAACATCCCAACTAGGGTTGGTCATTCACTTTGATCTATAGTTTGATCCAAATAATGATTATGGATGGCTATAACGACATAATATTTCATTTCAGGGTTCTATATTTATATGTAAATTTCCATTTTATTATCTATCTTACATGGTTGTTATTATTATGTGGGATATCCTTAAGTAATTAACCATTTCTAAGATAATATTTAAACATAATCAAATCTTAATTTTGTTACATCTTTCTTGACTTTTTAATTAATTAATTGTGTGATCATGATAACACAACCACAATAAATAAACCATGAAACTGAAAAAAACACATTTCATGATAATGATATTGTTCTATAGGTTAGATTATCTTTATTTTGATAAACTAACCCATTTAATAAGGGACAATACACCATGAACCTTTTGGGTTCGTGTTTATAGATTTCCACATGTCCAACATTGTATCTCCATGGAATGGTTTCACTATGGCTAATTACGTGAGCTACCTCCACAAACATGGGAGCTCCATTAATTACATATTCATTTATCTCACACGTAAGTGAGGGGTAAAATGGTATTTTACATACAAAACATGTCACACTTTCCCTTTATATTAATGAGGAGAAGGATTTAATGCCAAAAACATCAATTTAAATAAATAAATTAAATTAAACCATCCATATACAAAAGGGGATGTTCTAGAAAATGGTATTCCATACATGAAATGATATTTAAAAATAAATAAAACCAGAATTTAATTATATAATCATTCCTAATTAAACTAAATCATGCCCTAATAAATTAATTATTTTCTTACATTGATAAAACCTTTTATCATAAACACTTTTTTTAATTACATTGAGATCCCCACACCTAATAATTTTAAACAAATAAATTCATTTAATCGTAACATTATATGTAACTTGTGTGTTAGAGGAAACCTAGTTAATTATAATTCATAACTACCTAATTAGTATAAATAAACATTAAGAAGATGTTTTATAAAACACATATCACATATTGTGCCCCATGTTTATGCCACCACTATGTTACTACTCTAAGGAGATTGTATAATATAATAATAAATTTTAATAAATCAGTGTAATTTTGATGAGTACATGGAATGTAGATCCTACTAAATGGCATGTACTATCATTCACTATCCATCCGAAGCACATGCCCAGGAATGTGTTAAGTATATTTACATCCGAAATATTTGACGAAAACGATGGGTACAGTGGACCACATGATGTGTGGTATCTATGTTACATAGTCACAAGTCAGGAAATCTAGTTACTATTTTCATGGTCCATCCCTAACCCGAAGGGACTACATGTCACATCAAGTTGGACACACATCATTTAATCTAGAAATTTTGGGCCACATGTTCACATTAAACAAACATAGTAATAAACACTCAGATAAAAAAACACATGGCTTGGTTTAGTGGACAAGTCCTGATGCATTGAACCTTGACTACATGGAGTTTGAGATAGACTATACGCTGTGGGTTCTGGTGTTGTATGTCTAGAAACCTTTTTCACCTTCAAATGAGATTCTTTGTTTTTTATTTTAATCAATATTAAAATAAAATATCATTTTTGTAAGGTGAACGAGAAACGAAATTGGAGGAAGATGTCTGAATATTTAGATTTACAGAAGCACTAAATTTAATTGAAAAAACAAAATTATTAAATTCATAAATCATCAATAAAAAAATAATTATAATCAATAATATGACCCCACTAATTCTACTTGAAGTTCAATGCATAGTGGATGCACGTAGATGGGTGTACCCAATTTTAATTTTATCATTAACATAGATCAATCTAGGATTCTTTAGGATGAAAAAATGACGGATATACAGAACAAAACGAAGAATGAAAATGAAAGAGGGATGTCCCAGAACCGTTGATAGGATGATCATTTGTTGGGTATTATTTTTAATTAAAATAAAATAATTACCTTGATTTAATTCTCTCTCCATTGATTATTCCAATCACGATCGAATGTGTTCTATCATTGCATCATAGAAACCATGTGTAGAATTCCACTAGAGGCGATACACATGTTCTTAATGTATCATTGGACATCACTGAAGGCAACTCTGGGTGGTATCATGAATGAACCATCACTTGTGATTTCCACCTTATACCGCCTTGAGAGCTGCTTCCAAAGTGTTCTCCTTGATCCGGTGGAAGAGGATCTCTCTAGTAATTTTAGAGTTTTCTTAGAGTAAAAGAATTTTCTCTTGGCTTGAGATATTTTTTCCAGATTCATTGCGTACAACCCTAGAAAATTGCTCTATCTTATGAGAATAATTTAATTTGATTTTATATTACTTATAATAAAAAATAATAATTAATTACGAAAAGGAATTTATTCATTTCGTTTAAATCATTTGAAGACACCACATATATTAATAACACGTGTCTGTTATTGTAACTTGACATGCACCCAGTGAATTGCATGTAATATTTTTTACTTAAATAAATAATATTATTTCTCAAAAATCACCATAAAACTATAGAGTGTGTATATTTATATACATGATGGGTACTTTTTTCTATTTTATTTATTTACTCCACCATATTTATTAGACCTTCAATAATGATTATTAATTTCCTAAATAAATATATCTAAATTATTTGAAAATAAATAAATAAATTAATTTATAAAATATTCTCTTGAATAACTAGTGTCAAAACTATTGTGATCAGGAATCCTTGATTAAATAATAATCCACAGTCTGGAATAATCTTTATTCAACTTGTTAAATTAATATTTAACATTGATACTTGGATACACTTAGTGTGTGACCCTCATATCTTATTTCCTAGTTTCATTAAGATGATCCTACCTAAAATCCATGGTTTGCATCTAGAAACACGCCAAAGAACCCATAGAAAAAACGTTATAGCTTCCATGACGTGTCACCTCATATGAACACTTACACTGTAATATAATCTCATTGTCTCGATATCTCAAATCAAAAGGGATCCATGCTACTGACATCAACACATGCGCTCGATTACTCATTCTTTGGCCTCCCAAAATGGATCTCTCCCATTCCTCACCATGGCCATGTATTTATTTAGGCTATATAAATTCCATCAATGGGACTGAGATGTCAACATCTATTACAGAACATAAGGGAAAATCCAGTATCAAATGATATATTAATGCAGTATTACTCGTGATGGACACAACATATCCTACCTCGCTGCGAACAGTGTTTCATCACAGTTTTCATCGAAACATCTATGTTCATGAGGTTTACTACCCATTAATAATAATATTAATGTCTATGGGCCAAAACACACATCCATAGATAAGAACCTCCATTGACTCTGTGAAATGTGGATTTCATTCTAGCGGGTCTTGTTATCATAATATCCCCATGGATATTGCCAAGGGCGCACACCATGAGTAGGTGCCTCAATGTTTTATGAGTCCACACCACTAAAGGTTTTTTTTACCTTAAATTACATCATCCTCCCATAGAAAAAATCTTCAATAATAGAGTTATGGTACTTGTGGTTTATCATCAAAGTAGAGATCCTCTATGACCCTTCACTCAAATAGTTATACATAGGACATTATCACATGGATTATCACATAGATGAAGAACCATGATGTGATAAGGTTTATATTAATATTTAAATACATTAGTACATGTTTATAATAAATAACAAAGAAGTTGGTTCTATGATACGTACTACAACACATCTTAGAGAAATCCTCCAAAACACTCTCCAAATACTCTCCAATGGTTATAGATGTATAAGATTAAGGCAATAATTCTAACATAGTAGTCTATTTAATGAAATATAAATAACTATCTCCATAAATAGAAATAAAATAATTATTTTATTCATTTTATTCATTTCCATTACCTTGAAAAATTTTATATATACAACCCACATTTACCATGTTTATTTCATGCCTATGGTAAACCTCACATTCTAAACTTAACAGTGCACTCATATTTCTTATCCAGGAACCCATTTAGAAATTATTTCACTTTTTAGGAATATTTCATGAATGTGGTTTCTAATTAATTTAAAACAATTAATTTAGCCACATCGAGGCTAGGAATTTCTTTTCGTATCAATGCATGGTTTCGTAAATAATCTATCTAAATTTAAAAAAAAATCCATGGAAAATTTGAGTAATTATTGGAACCCTTTTAGGTGATCGTAGAGAATGGATTCCCACTTGTTTCATTGAAATTTTGGTTGTGGTTACTCAATAGTATACCTAGGGTTTGTCATTATGTTGATGTATTTATGGAACCAGTGTTCTCCACTCTTGATTTCCCCTATGGGATATTCAATGTTTCCTTCACCACACTTCTCATTAAATTTTTATTTTGAAATCACAAGAATGAGAGTTTTATGGGTATTTATTGTGAAGGATTATTTAATATGTGATTTATTTATTTTGGAATAAAAATTAATTGGCATCAATATAAAAATTGGATGTCTCGAGATCCTATTATAGGGAATGCTAGTCTTATTGACCACCCTCAGGCTGCAAAATACCGCACAACCTATGAGGCTCCTAGGTAAGGATTTCAGAATTCAAGGGACATTTACTAGGTTAGTGAGTGGTGTTTCATCAGAGTGTATAGTAATATAGAATGCAGAACATAATCTAATAACATGGAATCATGACATAGATCATAGAATCAAAGTCTATGTATATATATCTTGAATCACCTATTTGAGATATATATAGGTATGTACGGAGTAGGGTACATGACCAGGAATTTTATTTCCACGGGTATGGTCATTGGCTAACATAGATCCATTAAAATACAATATAAAAACCATAAACATTAATCCATAAGACATTTTTATATAAAATTAATCAAACCAGCTATTAATAAATTAATTATTCCATGGTATCAATGTTTTTTCATTGGAATTTTTTTTATTAGGAATATATATTGTTATAAAAGTATATAAAAATTTGTTTAAATACACAGGAATCCAATTCTCTAATAATTATTGAACTCCATGGATTACTCCATTTTGGAGGTTTTCGCTGCTAAATAAATCAAAAGAGAATATTTTTAAAGGAGTTATTACACATAGTGGTTTAGAAATCGTATAGTATAAGTAGATATCATTATTGTCTTCTTCATTTAGTGTGATAATATTTTACGTTCAATTGAAATCATGTTTTTGGAGTGTGTATAATGTCATGGTTATCAAAAAATGTGAATGACTCATTTTTTTTGTTCCAATCCCTATAATAAGAACATGAACAAGATGATGGTTCCCTTTTGATGAGTCACTAAACTTATATAGGGGGAGGGAATAAAAATATACACATCACAAACTAAGGTAAAACCCCTTTGAATAGTATTAGTGTGACTACATCGTGGAATAGAAGAATCACATCATAAAATCATATTTAATATAAATATTATTTTTATCCAAACAATTACCTTATATTATGAGTTAATATTTCCCATTTAGTAAATATATAATATATTATATGTATCATTTATTGAAAAGATGTTAAGACCAAAATTTTCAAGAGTTGATACATATGAATTAAATCCACCCAATAAGATAAAAAGTAACTTTTAGACTACCATTGAATATTCATGAGTGTGACCAAAGCCTATAATGGTTCTCACCACATAATTGACTACTTTAATTATGTCATCAAAAAATCCCCTATCATTATAACCCCATAATGTTTTAAATTATATATTTCATTATAACATAATGTACTTGATAACGTGTCTCACATGAAACAATGAACCAAAATAATCCTTATAAAAATATTATAATGTAATGTTATAATTTGTGGGAAAAATGATGTATCCAAATTATTTAAAATATACTAAAATAAGCATAATGTTCATTACTAATACTAAGGATTCAAGGAATCCTCAATTAGTATAACTTGCAAATAAACTAATTTATTCCCTAAAATGTGACACTTATAAAATTGTCTTTAATGTGCTTTATGTTTATATAATAAACATATTGCAGATAAAATTTATTTTTCATATGAATAATACATTAAAACCAATTTTATTAATAATTTATTATAATTAAAATTAGGAATGTTGAATATTTTAAAAGATTATTTTTTATGAAATGAATTTTCATAATATTTATTTTCATTTTATTTAAAGTTAAATTTAAATTATTTACAATTATAATTTTAAATAATAACTTTCCACTTTCGAACAATCATTTCAATATTAAATTAATATTATTTTTTGGAATAATTGATTTTTTTGTGAATAATGAAAATATAAATTTTTACCAAACAATAATTTTATAATTCTATAAGTAATAACTAAATGTTTATTAGAAAAATTAATTTATATGATTTTAAATTTTTTTGTAAAAAATTAAATTTCTTAAATTCCAATATATAATTATAAAATAATTTTTTATCATTATACGAACTTAAGTAATATTTCTAATAAAAGAACCATTATCATCATTAACTTTTAATTAAATATTACATTTATAGAATTATTTTTTTCTCTTACTATGAATGCCTTTTAATTTTTTCATTAAAAGATTATATAATAAAAATAAAATACATTGATAATTTCATCCAATACACGACTATAAATATTAATGAAAATAATTTTTCAAAAAATGGATCTTTATATGTTAAATTTGTAAATGATAAAATTGAGTTTTATTGCATATTGAAATTTAATCTTTTTATATATATTTCAAAGAAATTAATCAGTAGGTAAAAATTATATAATAAGTCAAATAATGTTTTTATTCATAAATGAATACATAGGACAACGAAAAACTAGTTACCATGGTAAAAGATAAAATTTTAATGCTGGGGAATCTAATGGTAAGGACTATAAAAATATATATAATTTAATGGTAGATTACTTATTGATATTATATCTCAGAAAACATTTTCATTATCAATTATGGTGGTATTTTCCTTAATATATAATTTTCATTATGTAAATATAATGGGTATTTACAAAAAATTTAATCCCTTTCAACATATACAAGGGTCTCTCTATCTGTCTCTCTCTCTCTCTTTTAAAAGGTTAGGGATGAAGCCCCAATTTATTATTAATGAAAATACCTATTTACTGTGGGTAAATGATAACCCATTACATGTCCCAAAGGCCAAAGTCCATGTGTCCTAAATACAAGGCTTGAAAGCCCATTTTTGGCCCAAACAACCCCTCGATGAACAGTACAGCTACAATAACCGCACTGCTACAGTACTACCTACAGTACAACCGCCATTACTGTGCCTTCAAAAGTCTTCTACCACTGCTGCTACAGTCCGTAGCTGCTATAGAACTAGAAATTCATCCCTGCTCGGGTTTGATCACGTGTCTTTTGGATGACAAGTTGGAGGTTGTACCACTTGTGTATAGGCTCATTGGCACTTATACAAGTTTCGCCCACCACTGCTTCAATAAAATTCAAATTTTGTATTTATGATTAAATCAGTTAACTTTTCCCATAGTATTTAATAATATTATTATTTTCTTTTCATTTAGTAATATCATTTTATCCCAATTCCTCCATTTTTAATAGATCCTCTATCTATATCTCAATGTGATCAATACGATAACTCATTTTTACTTAATTAAATTCCATTATGTTTTACCTTTACAATTAAAATTTCCTCATCCCTATATGATAAAATAAAAATTAAATATTTATCTATATATTTTGTTATTGGGGTAATGAAATAACCATTAATCACCTTTCTCATCTTACCTAATGAAAAAAACATGATGTGTGTGTATGTGGGGATTTTCACCTCCACAAAAAAGTTTATTCATTTTCATTTACCACCAATTATGGATGACATAAAGATGGAATTTAATATAAAATTATTATATTCAGGAAAATTTTAATATTATTAAATGAAAACCCATATTACAAAATTCTTTCATTCTATAAAAAGGAAATCATGATCCATTCATATGTTCAGACTACCACCTCAATGACTCTATGTATTATAATTTTCATTACCACCATTCATTATCAATCATAATAATTGGTTAAATGTATAAATGTTATTTTTATGATATCCTTATGATTATTATATGAATTTTTTCACAACATATTAACTATATTTTAAAATATTATCGACATTACTTCACTCATTTAAAACAATTGTACATGGAGGAAATTTTTTTTTTGTATTTTGTAATATTTTAAAATACATTAAAACTTATATATATAAATCCAATTCTAAAACATCATAGTAATTTCCAGTAAATAATATCATTATTCTCTTGGTATATTGATATTATAACAAAACTATCACATAATTTTCCATTAATCATGGCTTATTCAATTTAGGGTCACTATAACCTAATTGACAATTGATGTGATAATTAATCATGGATGACTATAGGAAGCTAATTACAAGTATAAAATGATATAATCTTGTATATAATGAACTTTTTCTTACATAATTTTAATTTTATTATCAAACACATTATTTTATAAAATAGCATTGGATTTTTAAGAATAAAAAAATTTAAATTTTAACAACTTCAACATCATATATAAAGACAAAAACACACATTAATGGGATTCTAAACATCATAAATTAGTATAACTATTTAATAATTTCTAATTTAATGACCTCTAAAAGATTAAATTTTTATTAATAATGATTTTAGATTTTATTATTATGAAATTAGCAAAAATGATCAATATCTATTGTGGAAAAATAATTACAAATGTCAAACTAACAAAAATTAATATATAGAATGGTAATATATGAAGATTAAAAATGATGATAGATAATATTAAGGTAATAAATTAAGTTATGAAGTTATATATGTTTGTAATATATAATATTAAAGAACGTTGATGGATTTCAATATAATTGTTATGTGTTTCTTGGAATCATTTTCAAATTCATGAGTTATGATTGATATTGTGTAACATCATTTATTTTTTATGTTATGATTATAACCTAATGAATGTATTTTTCAATACTCATGAAATTAATTGTGTTTCAAGTGTCATGTAATGTACTTTTTTTTTCTTTTTGTATGATTCAAAAGATACCTACTTCTTATGGGTATTATTATTTGAATTCTGATTCTTTGAGGCATAATACATTTTCCTCATCATTTTTCCGTATATAGTGTATTTACTCCCATAGATGTATTTTCATTATAATTTTTTTTATTTCAATTTATATTCGAAGAAAAATGATATTTTTTCATTAAAATGGAAATTTATTCAATTATTACAATATTAGTAAGGATTTGTGTAAACACAACATTTATTCAATGATTTTTTATCATTATATTTAACATATTTCATATATGTTTAGTAAATTCTACCATTTATTTTATAATATGGTTTGATATTATTATTTTATGTTGATTTAAATTTCTACCTCATAAACCCCTGATAAATATTTCTTACCTAATGGACCATGTTTCTTGTTAGGGATATTGATAGCTCAAATATTCTTTCAATGAGATATAATGTTTCATCTTGAACATTACTCTTCCATGATTTCATTTTAACTATATAATTCATTATTTTATGATATTTTATATTCCAATTTTTGAAATGGAGTTGTATCACAAAGATTTTTTTGTTCCTCTTTTGGAAAAGTGGGTTTTTAAAAACTATATTTTTAATGTATTAAAAATATTCATTTCACAATAAATTGTTTTATCTTGGGCTCCATATTTATTATAGAAAATTATATTAATTTTCATGGATCAATTATGGTATATTATTTTTAAAATTATAAATTTTTTAAAATAATTTAATTCGCTTTTTAGATGTTACATTATAATATGACATGTAAGTTTTCATTTTACATCAATGATTTAAAAAATTAAAAACACTATCAATTTTTCTCCTCCATTATCATGTTTATATTAAAAAAGATTTAATATAATGGAAATTATTATTTATGGTTTATACATTGATGAAATTTTTTTTAATCTATGGGATTGAGTACATAGTATTAAAAATTTATTCTTAATTTCTTATTGGGTGATACTTTTGAAATTATTCTTTTTCAATAATATATTTCATATATGTAGTAATCCTTCTATGTATCCACTATCTCATTGGGGATATGAACATTTTTAACAAACCAAATTCTATTTATATATTTGTTTTGTAACATTATTCCCTATCAAAGATATGATCTATCAATAAATTTTTATTTCATATCCATCCAGTGTTAATCATCATAAAATCTCTTCCAATTACATCAATTTATGAATACCTAGTTTTCCATTTCATTGATTGAATGGTGTTCTACTATATTCTACAGACAGATAGATTTGAGAAATTATTTAACTGTAACTATACACCATACTCAATGTGGTGTTAGTTTTAGGGATTCTTATATAGAAATATGATACATATGTTGATTGAGAAAATATTAAAAATATTTATATTTTATTTTATAATGAATATATTTATTTAATCCTTAGAAGAAATTAATATTTACAGTTTAGCCATCTACATTCATTCTCCATATGGGTTATGATCATGTTATCTCGTTAATTAAAATTGAAAAAAGTACTCGTGTTTAGTATGTATTTTTTATATTTTGGATCATTGATGGAAAAAATTATTTTTTATTATTTACTCATTATCTCATATGATGAATTTATTATACTTTAAAATGTTATTGGAGCGGTAATGCATTATATTTCCCCTCGATGAATCAATTGTCATAATGAGACAAACATGTTTGGGTATTTGGTATATACCTCCCCAATTCATCAAGATTCCTTGACAATGGGTTTTATGATTTGAATTAGGTCATACCTATGGAATTTATATAAATAATAGTATCATATCTCAGACCTTGACAACAATTTCATGGTTTCTGTCTTTATTAAATCCATTACCATGAATTCAATTATATTCGTCTATGTGATCTATTTTTTTATTATTATCCACTGATATATCAAGCCCTCAATATTAGTTGATTGTTGAATTATGATGAGAACATATTAATTTTATAATATTTATTCCATGAATATAACTTGATTTACTCAGCTGTATATTTTACATTACTAGGAATTTGATCTCACACTTCATTATGATTCTATATCCCCTTGTTATGAATGAATGTATTAGACATGATATATCAAGAATAATATTTCTTCTGAAGATAATTTTTGGGATATATTTAAGATTTATTTTGGATTATGTATTTTACTATATATTGAAAAAATATACAATAATTGATATGAAATAAGTTTATTAGTATATGTTTTGTCATAATTATGTGAATCTATAAACATAAAATATCTTAGTAATGTGTATAATCCCATATTATATTTATGTCATGTAATTATATGGTTGTTATGTTTAGGAATATGTAATTAGTATTGAACCCAATAGGAAAAGTATTTTTTATCCTTAGTAGATGTTCGAGTGAGATTTTGGGATACTATAGTTTGTATTATACGAGGGTTTAGATTAATTAAGATATTATGATCATATCACTGAATGATGTATATTTCATTATGGAGTGATAAAGTAAGCATCATCACAATTTCTAAGGTATATATAACCCTTAAGGTTAGTTGAAGTAGTTTTAGTGATTTGTTGATATTTAGATATTAAAATTTTATAGATTTAGTGAAAATACTAGGGATGTGTATAACGGATATTTTTATGCATGTGATAACATCCCAAAAGTTTGGTAATTTAGGGATTGTGGGGTTCTCCAATAATTAAATATATGTCTAGACAATAAAATTGAATGCATGATCCATAAATTATTTACCAGGGGTAATAACAAGAAAATGGGTTGATTGGGTATTAACTTAATCATCACATGGTTTATGAAAAAGTGACATAAATATTGATCTTGTTTGAAACTCTTAAGGGGTATACTTTGATGAATCACATTCTTGTTTGAAGACATTACCAGGTATTTCTTTCCTATTTACATAAAAGGATTACGGTAAGAATTAACGAGACCAAAACATAATTAAAATGAGATATAAATGAATTTTTCAAAGAATGAAACAAATGTTCCATTAGAAAATATGATTTATGATTTATTATTCATATTAATTTGACCATTTAATCTAACTTTAATTGACAAAAACTTTGTGATTTAATATTTTTATATAACAAGATAACAGAAATAATTCTAAGAAAGGTATGTATCTAGAAAAAATTATATACAGCAATCAAATTAGGGAGTATGCATAATAGGTTATATTATTAGTTTAATCCTAATATGATGGAAAAGGTTAGCTTCCTAGTATTTTCTATGTAATTGAGTTTGATGTTATTAAATAAAATAAATTTTAATAGTCGTAGATATTTTCATTTTACGTTATATTTATCGATGATGGTTTAGAAAATTTAATAAATTATATGTATTATGTGAATCATCATAGTATTATTATTCATTATTTATTATTTAATAGTTTGGAAACATATAATAAATAATATTGATAACAATGAAAATGTATTTGATGAAAACATTTTATTATTAGGGTAAAATGTTGTAGAACGCATGATTAAGGTGTAGATAACTCATAAGATTATAATATTCATGATATTGAGATAATAAAAAGTTGAATGGTTTTTGGAAAATTTAGTTAGATTTTATTGGTGGCCATGAAATTGAAAATCCATTGATGGTATGTTTTTTTTAAATTTCATCACATTTTTTGGATTGTGGTATATATTGTGTTCTGCTTAACATTATTCCCAGTGACTAATATCATATAAGTGTTAATAATGGTGTTTGTTTATTAAATAATATATCTATCCATTGTAGTTTAATGTCTTATAAAATTATATAGTTTTGGGAATAATATATTTTCTAGAATGTATGACTAGTATATATAATTACTTTATTATATAATTGTGTGAGTGCTTATTTTTTTTAGGAAATATATGTTACATAATATAGCTTATGAAATTAAGGTAGATGTAATATAATAAAAAATATACCAAATTATTAATATGTAAATATTAACCTTTCCTAAATTTATCAGGTAATAATAATAGAATTTGTGAGCAAGTAATTTATTTAATGGGTATGATGTAGCTCTCTATGAATTTAAATTATACGATCCTCTAAAATATAATTGGTTTGATACCTTCATTCACAAAAAACATAGAACCACAACTATGAACATAAAATTATATAACTGTAAAAATTTAATCATAAAACTTTTGAGTAGATATTTATATTGCTGAATTAAGAAATATATGTAGATGATAAAATAAATGGATTTATTAGTACTAGTGAATTGACGAATCCTCAATTTGAATACCAATGTTACTAATAATCCTGTTATAGAATTTTAAATGTAACCATTTTAAAATTGGATGTAATATTATTTATTTTTTTATACCAAATTTGTTTTGGATAAAATATATTGATAATATGATAAATATTTTAAAACCAAATTTTTTTAAATTATAAGAAATATAAAGTACTAATGATTAATATTTTAAAAAGGTTATTTTCTATTTATTACAATTATCATTAAATTTTTATCTTTTTATTTATAATTCAATTTATTAACATTTAAAATTTTAATTTGAAAAATTAAACATCATATTTTGAATTTTCATATCAATATTATCTTAATATTAAATTTTTTCTATAATAGTGTATTTTTAGATGAATTGTAAAAATGTAATTTTTTACCAAAACTATAAGAATATAATTATATAAAAAAGAGAACAATGTTTATATAACATTATAATTTATCAAATAATTATCTTAAGACTAAAATTGAACATTATTAAACACCATTATTAATTTATAAAAACTATTTCAATCATTATATTAACATTATTTAAATTTTGAAAAAAATAAATTTTAATATTTTCTTTATATTGTATATTATATTGGAAAAATTAAGGTTTTACAATCATTTAAAGAAAAATAATTTTAATTTTTTATAATAAAACAATTTATAACATTGTAATAAAAAACATTTACAAATTTTTCTTTCACAAAAATATTATACTTAAAATATACTTTTTCTAAAAATGAGTCATTATGCATTACATTTGATAATATTAGAAATGAGTTTTCTTACATATATAAATTTAATATTATATATTTTTAATATTATTTGTAACTATTAGTTTAAAATTATGCTATAATATCCATTTTTTTAATTCATAAATATATCTTTTAAGATACACGACATGTTTCCCTCGTTAATCCTGAAATAGTTAAAGTAGAAAAAATAATGTTAAAGAATTGAAGACATGTTTAAAAAATATTTTAATTTGATTAGTTGGGGATTTTTTGACCTTAAATCTTCCCCAAATCTATTATTTCTCAATTTTTGATCCATTATCCTTATGATTGATCTCACATTATTAAAAAGGTATGGGTATGCACAAAAATTTCAACCCTTTTCGATTATAAGACGGGACACACACTACCCCTACAATACCACTCCTAAAATTTGATTTCAAATTGAATCCTTCTATTTTCCATTAATAATTAATAATCTATTTATTTCATTATCCTTTGTTCTTGTGATTTTTTATTAATCCCACATGTTCTAAGGGATTCTCTAAGAAAAATTCAATGTGCTCAATGGGAGTAATCCATGTATAATAACATCTTCTATTTCTGTCTTTCCTTTAAAATTATAATATTATAATACATAAATGGGAAAATATATTTTGGTTACATACATCAATTTATTAATGTAAGGTAAATTTTATTGACCATTTTTCCTCTTTTTCCTTATTAAATACAAAAACGGGATTTTCTTGTATCATTGGACTACAACTTTCATAAAGAAAATTATTCTCTTTATTTAACAAAACATCATGAATAATAAAATTAAGGAATTAAATTATAATATTTATATTAATAAATTTTTTGATATTCATAAATTATAATCCTTTTGATTCCTTTCTCTCAATTTATTGAAATGAAATCATCATCTATGTGTTCATGTAGACTACATATTTAAATGAATGATGTGTTTTGATATTCATAAAAACATTTAATGTTTGGTTGTAATATTGGTTTTAATGGAAAAATTATTTTTATGATATCATTAAGGTTATGTTAGGGAATACTAGATAGCCTGTTTTTCATATAATCAAAAATAACCATCATTAATTTAATAATTTAAAAAAATAATAGAAGAAATTCCGTTTTTCATATTATATAATATTTTCATATCCATTAAATATTCTTATTAATCCTTAATATTATTATATATCTCCCTAATAAAGAACAAAATAAGAGAAATATGATTCTTTTATAATTGTATTACAACTAAACAACACTTATGCATCCTCAAATCATAGAACATTCATGTCTGGTTCAATTTAACCACCTAATTGAAAAATTCTATGAATCTATATCATGGATGACTATGGGAATTTAATTCCTAGTGTATAATGAAACAAACATATAAATAATTACTTTCAGTTTGATTTGGAATAGTGACATTATTATTATACTCATAAATTAAAAAGAACCTTTTGTCTATCAAGAATCATCAGAACTTGCTTATTATTGATTTCATCTTCACAGATAATAATTGAAACACTCATGAGAGGAATTTTAGACATAATAAAATCATCAATAATAGTTAATTTAAAGAACAGGTTTATATGAAATTTTTATGAAGAATGATTATGGACATCATTGTTATAAAATGAGCATGAACAGTCATAACTCCATGTTGGAAAAAATATAAAATAACTAAATAAAGTTAATATAGAGATTGGATATATATGAATTGTATAGATTAAAATGAGTTTGATTAAGTTTATGAATTAATTAATTAATATATATATATGTGTGTGTGTGTGTCTTTTATGGGTATTTAAAATACATTCTTGGATTTTAGGATATGTGGTAAGTGTTTCTTTCTCTCATTTTTGAATTCCTTTTGCATGATTGATATTATTCCCTATAGTCTCTTTTATGAGGTTTATTTACATACTAATTAATGTATTTTCCTATAATCAATAAATTAATGGGGTTTGACAATCGGTATCATTTTTTTCATTACATGGACTTTTATTCAAAATATTCAAATTTTATAAGGTTTATCTTGGTCTCAATTATAATTAATTAATAAAAAATATTTTTTTGGACCATGTTTCTCTTATATAGTTTATTTAATGAGCATGGATATATATTTAACAAAAAAAAATTATTTCATGTGATTTAAAAAAGAAAAATCAACATACCTTATTCGAATGTTTTTTATTCTATTTTTACACTAGAATTATTTATTATTGGAAAATCAATTTTCATTCCTTATGTTATGTTATTTCTCATGAATTTATTTCACAGGTTTTCGGTATTTTATACTCTATTTTTATTATGTGTTTTTCTTTCTTTTTTTTCTACTAATAAACATTCCAACATTATAAATACTTCTCAAATATTTCTTACGTTGTTCGGTATATTCCTCATAATGGATATTTATGATCAAATAATCTTTGATTTAGTTATAATGTTTTATATTGAAAAATGGTATTCCATTATTAGGTTTTAAATCCCTAATATTTTATTATAAGTTATTTTATAATCTACTTTTGGGAAATAATATTTTAACAAAATTATTGTTTTAATAACTTTTGGAGAATATAGATTTTTAAAAAATGTAATTTTGATGTATTGAAAATGTTCATTTCATATTCAATTGTTTTATCTTTGACTACATGTTTCATATACGAAATACATATAATTTTCAAGGATCTTATATTTGAGATTTATTTTAAAAAGTATGAATTTTCTGAATCATTAATTTCTCAATTTCAAATGTTACATTGAATTTAGCATGTATGATTTTATTTTACAACAGTATTAAAAATAGATTTTAAAAACTCATATATTTTTTGACCTACATTTTCCTTTTCATATTAACAAGGATTTACAAAAATGTGATTTTTAATTCACGAGTTATCCACTAACAAATATCAATATTATTAATTTTTTGGATTGAACTTGTGGTATCAAATAATTTTATTCTTGATCAGTTCATAAGTTATACTGTTCAAAAAATTATTTTTCAAGGATTATTTTTCTATGCCAATATCCATCTAATTTTCATTTGTTATATTGGGGATATGTCCTTTTTTAACCATCGAAAATATTTCTCTTAATCACTTATAAAATATTATTCTTTATCAATGATATGGTACATCACTACTATTGTCTTACCAAATAATCCATTATGCATAGTCATAAATTCACATATAGTGAATATACATTTTTAATACCTTTTTCCCATTTACTTGATTAAAGGGTGTTCAAATAGATTTTATAAATCCATTTATTGGGTAAATTATTGACTTAGCCAATACCTCTTACTCAATATGATTTTAGTTTGAGTGATAATTACATAGGAATCTACTATAATTTTTTATTAGGGAGCAGTTGGAAATCCCTATAATTGAAATTTTTTAATGGATATTTTTTGATTACATAGGTATGTTTACTATATATTTTTTAAAATATTACATTCCTTCACTAAATGTATTATGATCTTATTATCCCATTTTTTTACATGTGAAATATAATTTGTGTTATATATGTTATTATTATAACCTTGATGATTATTGAAAATGTCAATTGTGTAATGTTTACTCTTATCTCCTATGATGAATGTGTTGTACATAGACAAGTGATGGATCGGGCCAAAAATTATATTACACCTTGATGAATTAGTAGGTCTCATGAGACAAAAATTCTTGTGTATAAGGTGTAAGACTTCCCAATTAAATAATATTTCATTACTTTAATCTGGATGATAATAATGATTCCATGGATATATCATTGATAGAAATTATGATGTACTAGATAAAGATAGGAAGTAAGACCAATTCATGATCTGACATGAGTAATCCGTGAACTAAACACTCAGTTTGATTCATAGAATGTCACAAAATATGATTTTGACCCCCAAAATATTTTAAAACGTTTTTTAGAATTACGAACTCTGAATGAAAATATATATTCCCACAATGTTAACTCTAATGGAAAACTAGTGGAATATATAAAAATTTTAAATATTCAACAATTGAAAAAAACATGTACAAGGAAAACAAGTTTATTACAAAAATATACAATCTCAATTGCTCTTACAATAGCTAACCCATCTTTACGTGAACCATTTCACCATCGTACACCCATATCTGGCTATCATGGATATCTATAACATCCATGATGCCACATTAAATTAACAAAATCAAAAAAAATACAATAACTTAAAAAATTCATGAGTATATACAGGGTGTTAAGAAATAATTCTAGTAGGATCCCTCATAGTATTATATAAGATAACATTATATGATAATCTATTTTTATGATTTAATAAGAAAATTCATGGAAAACACATTCATGGTTTATATAAAAAATTATAAAATTTTCCCCACTAAAATTGTTCATAAACCATTCCAAGTCAAATTTATTTTCATAGAATAATATATAAAAACATTTTCCTTTCCATGCAATTTAATTTTTTTAAAACATTTTCAGTATACATTATAAATAAAAAAACATTTAACAACATTTTTTTGATCAAAACAGAGTATTTTGATGAAATAGGTTGGGGCTAGCCAGGATCTTCACACATTAAATAATAGTTATAAATGGAAAAAATCACATATCTAATGGCCACTAAACATAAAATGGATGGAAGAAAATACTGATAAATAAACCCCTTGTAGTTCCATCAAATAAATAGTTTAATTATAGATTAAATAATATATCATTTCCAAGTAAAACATATCAATACTAAAATAATTTTCCCAATTTCTTCCACATCATAGGTATCTCATGTTCTCCACGTTCACTTCCAATACAGAAACTAATCATTTAAAAAAGTTAACATTCATTGTCTCTACCTTATTTCCATTAAACATTGTATTAAATTCCTTGAAAATTAGTTTTCATCAAGATAAAATATGCATAAAAATAATTTTTCATATAAATATATCATGACATCAAGTTACATGACATTAATATGTCCCATTATTTTATATAATGTTTCATGGAAATACAACATGCATTGAAAACACCATTCATCTATACATCCCAAACAAATATATCTTTCATTCAATTTTCACACACCATAATATTCGACAAATCATTACATTAATTATGTTTTTAATCCATTATTTAACATGATTCCACAGCCCCTTCCATTTAACTATTTTAGAAAAAAAATTAAAATGTTTAATAATTCATAATTTATAAAAAATAAGGATATTACAAAACCACCCACCTAGATTCACATGTAATTTAAACCGCATCATGGAAACCAAAATCCCAAAAAATGAAGAACTAGGAAATTAGACTGAACCATAAACATTAAAATCCTTATAAAAAATCTCCAAACCACCAAATTATAGAACAAGACAGACAACAATGTATTCTTACCTCAATATTTGTCAAGAATAACATAAGAAATATTAATATCTAGAAAAAAACCCTAAAGTCATGATGGATCTACAACAAACACAATTTCCAACCGGAATCCAAAAAATATCAATATTTTAATAGACCATGGATAAGATAAATTTAATGATGAAGAGAATACCAAAGATAAAGGTGTTAAACATACCCTTATAGGACAATCACATTCATCAAAATTTCATCATCCATTGTCTTCAGTTGAAAGACCCTTAAATTGGAATGAAATTACATAGGATTGAATGGGTAGATGTGGGGCCATGTGGAAGAAAAATTATTAAAACTTATATTTTAGGGTAATTTACAACGATACCTTGATTAATTTATGATTTTAGAGGAGTCATTGTCTAGCCATATGGTTACACAAGTCAACTGGTTTTTTCTGTGGGCCAATGGCTATAGGTAGAATTCTTGAATTCTGTTGGAGTTACATTTGGATAGGTGGTTATTCAATACGAATCCACTACACTTATAATAGTTAGAAAGTCCCTTGGCCAGTCCACTAATAGGTATGTGGACATCCTATAGTTGTTTCATCTCTAGTTTCTAGTTCAATAAATCCCAAAACTCATGGGTCACCTCGTTACATAATATTCAATAAGAAAAAATCTGAAAAATAATTAAAAGTGAATGGAAAATGTAATAAATAGTAGATTCTACAAGAAATAAATATTCAAGTGTCTGAATTCTCGACACCATATTGATTCTTAGACCAATAAATCTAAGTATAATATGATTTATTAATAAAATAATAAGTCCATTATTCCCTCACCATAGAATCCTGGTCTAATGTACCGTGACTGTCTAAACCGTGTTGCAAAACAAATCGAACCAATGGAATAAAATTTCTAGGGTGTGTTTGTGTGATAAAACACACACTAAAAGATCATGTGTCAGCCTATGGGGATGGTGATTAGTCTGAAAGGTGACTATGGTGGGTAATATCATATGGTTTGTTGGGACATCAATAAATGTATTACAATAGTCTCATAGGGTAAAATGGATTAGATTATATCCTAAGTATACAAATTCAAAACAAATCATGATGTCTTGATTTTTTAATACTTCACTATATATTTAGTTATTATTTTCCATGTTGTCTATTTATTTTCATTATTATCCATTATAAAATCTGAAATGTGGATTCCATGTATGGAATTTGGTTTTCAATATGTTTCATTGAACCTTAATTTGTTTATTTTAAATTTTGGATGTGTTGGATCAGAATGGTGGCTTAAAAATTATTTTTCATCCTTTTGTTTAATAATGGTTAACAACATTAACATAGTGTATTTTTTGTTGTCCCTTGGGGCCTCCAATGTAATATGGCCTAATTTTCCACCCCTAGTGTTGGGTGTGGTCATTAGCGAGGAGTATGGGGAGTCCAAATATGAGCCATGAATTAATTTCCACTACTATTCACTGTTAGAGTTTATAGTGGGCTATTACAACCTATATTTTCACACCAATCCAAGTTTGGACATCGTGGTCAGTCTTTTGTGTGATATTTCCCTAGTGTGACCTATTTTGGTTCAACTGTTAAGTGTAAATATCCATATGATTCATCATTTAAGGTAATATCATAGATCATGTATAATTCTTATACTTATAGTTGTTGATGGCCTTTGGAGTTATTTTTTCATGACTGTATTTTCTTGATTGTCCCACCTCAGCTACGTCACTAATGGCATTTAAAATATGTGATGTTGGACCTAATATATGTAGTGCCACTTTAGGTTTTTCAGCATATTGGGATGATTGAAAATCAATTTTTCTTTCCTCCTCAGTTGTCTCTGATCCATAATATGTTTTACATGTCACATTTCAAGCAATGCATTCCTGATGAGTCCCATGTTTTTAATTGTAATGAAATTGAAATAGAAACTAATATGACAAAAATAGATCATCCTTATCATATTATTGAATATAAAATGAAATTTCACCATCAGAAACCCATACCATTGTTTTTTGAGTTTTTGATAGTATGGTTTGTATGATCATAAAACATGTGAGTGTGAGATGATGAGGATAATGTATTGGTATCATCACCTTATAGACCAATATTCATGTAATGACTCTATGGGGCAGAAATTATTATGTTGTAGCGAATTGTAACACCATGACATTTTATTACATGTATGGTATTTGGTTTTCATTAATTTCCTATAACCCATAATTTGGATTTTTATATTTTTGAAAGTGTTGGATGGGAATGGTCGAATGAATTTTTTTAATATTTTTCTTTAAAAGGGGGAAGGATAATAAATGTGGTGGAGGTTGTGGTGTCTATGGGATCCACCTATGTAAATCAGATAGAGACATCATTCCCAACATTAGGTTTGGTAATCATCATGGAGTGTGAGGATTCCCCATATGTGCGAAGGCAAGTAGGGACACTACCATGCCTAGAAAGAGATAATGGTGTGAAAAATTGACTTTTATTTTCACACTTGGTCATAACCATACCCTATGGTTGACCTCCTTGGTGAATCTGCCACATAGTTTTGGTAAACTCCAATTTGTAGTGTTGTGTATTTCATAATCTAAATTACCCAAATGGAACCGAATCTTATGAGTCTTATTATGTCATAACCTTAAAACATTTATGTGAATTTTTAATTCATATTTGTGCTTTATTCTCCCCAATTAAACCCATGGTTATTCCTTTGGATAAAATTTTAGTTTCATGTGTTTAATATGTGTTTAGGTATTTATATTTCAAAATGTAGTTGGTTTTTATACATCAATTATATTTTTGTAGATCTTGAATTAGATGGCCCAAATATATTCCTCTTTTATCATCAGTCTTAGAGGAAATTAGATTTTCTTTATACATATGGTATACAGTTTTTTAATATATAATTATCAATGAAAACTATTATTTATTCTTTTATTTGAAAATTTTTTCTAATTGATTTTCAAATCATGATTTTTGATCCTTAATAAAAAAATTCTGTTGGAATAATGGGTTTTTTATCTTCTTTGCAAAAGAGTTTTGAAATACTGTGTTGATTTCAAAAAAAAATTGATTTGAAATTAATTATTTGAAGAATGAATTTGATAATAACACTTTAAAAATGATGAAATGAACTTTTTTATTAACATTAAATGAAATGATCTATTTGAAAATACATGATTGATGATGAAAACTATTGACGTTGGTTTGAAAATGAAATTGAATTTTTGATATCATTATTTTGGAGTAATTTTAAAATTAATGATGAAACCTATAAGAGAAGAATTATTTTCAACATAGTTGATTTTATTTATGAAAACAATATTCTATTATCCTAGGTGGGTAGTATGGGACAAGCATGCTAAAATGTATTTGCTCTACATATCCAAGGAATTATTATGAAAAATGTTATTAAATTTTTATGAGTCTATGGAGTTTATTCATTAAAATAGACTCTTAGTCACACTAGGCATTAGATCTAGGGTAGTGTCCACACCTGAAGTAATATTTCACAAAGACGGGTTGAGGATCCTGGATCCTTGATCTAACTAACCCCAGGGCTTATATAAATTTTTCTATGATTGAAAATTAATTATCCATTACCATATTTATTAAATTATTTGTATGTCCCTTTTCAGTTTGAGGTTCTTATTCATATATTTTTTGGTTGAAATTATTATTTATTTATTGATTATACATTCAAATGAATTGATTTGAAAATGATTTAAAATTACGAATTTCCAAAGGATTAAAATTAATTATATTTAAATAAATGAGAATATTTATTTTATTTTATATGGGGTGATAATGAAATTTTGTAGTAGAATCCTATAGAGAACATGTTACTCACATCCTAATTTAATATTTGGGTATTTTTAGAATATCATTTTCCATGACCAATAAAAAGAAAGTAGTTCTTAGAAGTGGTGAAGGATTGTGAATGTTGGGCCTTGGGACTTGGTGGTGAAGGGATGTGATATCGTTTTAGTTTTCATATGTTATGGATTATTTACTCATCTTGGGTTTTGTGATTTCCCTATTATGGTAATGATCATTTATTGTATATTTTGTTATACCAACTATTTATGAATTATTATCCACTACATTGAGTTTTTTAGTTTTATGTATTGTGATACCATTGCCTTTAAAATTTCCTTGACGCCCAATCACTTTGGGTTAATACTTAGGGACTAATAATTCCATTCGAGTTAGATTTTGGATGACTCTACTCCAAGATTATCATGTTATCTAGTTATTTCATGACATGAGATATATACAAATACTTATGATATTTAATTTATTATATTAAAAATAATATGTTTTTATCATCCCAACTCATACACATATAACCCATAAATATTATATGAAATACCTGTGTATATTCTTAGTAGTTTTGGTTGTTAATATTTGTGATTCATATTGAATAAATATTTTATTTATTTATACAATCTTGATCATCAATAAAAAATGATTTCACTCATGATAAAATTATTATTGTTTGCATTGGGCTAGGTCTAGGGAAAATCCTAGTGAAGCTACCTCGCTTCCATGACCAACCAAATGAGCCTCTTAAAGAAGAAATCTCTTATATATTTCCTTTTATTATATTTTTTCTATTAATTTTATAATATTTTTACATATATTTATTTTTATTAATTCATTAAATGTTATACAATTTGCAGGTATAAATTATAACATCTTTCATATTCATTAATGGTTTGTTAAAAAAAATATCACAACATTAAGGTATTATAATTATTAGGGTGTTACATTCCACAACTCATATAAAAATTGCATAATCATATTTTTAGTTTCTCCTAATAAAAAATTAGAGAGTGGTTGTCTCCATTGAGTAATGAATCGTCATAAAACAATATTTTCATATCTTTCATAATGGTTTATGAATTTTTTTTCAGTCACCCAATGAATATAACCTAGAAAATTTTAAACCAGGTGTGCATATAGGTCAATTTTCTTCACCGTGTAATGATCATGTCAATACTCAACCAACCTTTTTCACAGTTTTTACAACGTCATGCATCTAAATTATATCCTGAATCAACATGTTTTAAATAGATAGGGAAAAAATGTCATTGAAAACACACACAATATAATTTTCCAAAAATATATATAATGTTTTCCTATACTTAGATATATCCCAAGGAATTATAATATTGTATAATAGTCATAATTTATAATAATAATTATATCATAATCATTCATACAAAATACATAATAAAAAATTATTGGAAACTTATGATCTTAGAATTGTACATAACCCTTGCCACAATAAAAAAACCTCTTATTAGTCACTATGTACCACAATCAGGTATACTATAAAAATAAATTAATATTTTTCTTGAATTATCCTAAATTTCATAGACAGTAAATCAGAAACCAAATATAATAGTTTCTTAATCCTTGATAATATACAATGTCAAACTACTATGGTTAGTTAAACACCTATTTGATACCAACATTGATGCCATATATCCATACTCTAGTATCTGGTGCTAATAAATACATTCTTCACTGGATAAATTTTAAAAAAACCTAATATGACCCAAAATTAACAATCCATAAATAAAATATCAAAGAAATATCAAAAAAGATAATGCCTAATACCATTAATTATTATAGTATCAGAGATTTAGAAAAAATATTTAACTAATAAATCTCATATCAATCTCATCCAATGGTAATGTTTCCAAAATAAACCAAAGACATATAATTAGTGATACTCTCTAAAAAATATAACCATATAGACATATCATAAGTAATAATCTTCTTATTAATTTTTGGAAAAGGAAGAAATTTCAAGGGTGACCTCAAATGACCAATAAGAGGTAGTATAACAAAAATGAAATAATGAAATTAATACGGCCTGAAGAATTTTTCAGGAAAAAAATTAATCAAATAATCTTATATAACCAATAAAAAGAACATGAAATATATCATAGGATAATATAAGAACAAATAATCTCTATGTATTATAGTTACAAATTTCATCTGGATGGAATACATAATTTTTTATTATCATAAAAATTCAATCAAGGCCTCCTGAAAATACATCATACATAAATGTGTAAGGACACCACCAAAAACACAAAACAGTTTATCTCAAGGTACTGGCTGAATAATTAATGTAATATTAAATTTTTGGGATCAAAAATCATGAAATAATTTCAATACATTCATCATATGATTGTAATGAATGAATAATAAAAATCAACATTCCTTAGTAATTAAACAATTATATGTATTGAAATAACTAGAATGTGAATTTCCAATACATACCATGTAAATAAAATATTTAATATTCTTTGTAAACTATATTAAATTTAAAATATATTTAAAATATATAGATTAATGGATATTTGGTTAATTTAATTGTGGAAATTAAATAACATATGTCCATGATTTCAAATTTCATGGACTTGGAAGAAAATATTTTCAATAAAGGGAAAGAGAGATGAAGACTGATAGAGAACATAACCCTTATAAAAAAGTCATGTAAGAAGTGTAAATTAATAATTTTATTTATGTAGACTTAAAAGAATCATTACTCAAAATATGATAGATAAATTTGATTTAAAGAGGAAAATTGAAGTAAAATGTAACAACGTTTTAAAAAAATTATTTAATACCATTGTTGTAAAAATAATAATTTATGAGTCGCTTTATAAAAAATATTATAAGTAATTTACATAACGATTTTTTTCAATCATTATTTTTAAACAAATACCAATATTGATTCCCTAGAAAATATATTAATGTATCATAGAATAATAGTGTAATGGAAGATCAAATATAGGATCATGAAAGGAAGAAAAAATTTAATAAATTAAAATACCTTTATTGAAACCCACATTATTTTAAAGAGTAAAAATGCTTCCTTTTGGAAGGATATAGTCATTCCATATATCCTTACATCCAAATTTTTAACAAATACATCCTTAATTACTCACTAGAGTTGATACACATCCTTAGAAAATGATCCTTTACATATGATGTAATATTTACATCCTAATGATGTTTATAGGTTCAATGTTTTATAGTATGATAACATTATTATATAAATATGAGACATAAATGCATGTCATAGTCATATAAATAATAATGTGACTATGGAAAAAACATGAGAAAAGGTAAACATAACATAGTAGAGTAGGCTACACAACCTAATTCACATGACATAGTTGAAAAAGGCTACACCATCCTATTCCTATAAAATATTGGATCCTAAAAGACAACCTGATTCAAATAATATTGTTATAGAAAACCCAACAATTGATTACCATATTAGAGTGATCATTCCATACTAGAATTAATTTATTTTCCCAAGAGATGAAAATCCATAACAAATGTACTGATGGGTGATATAGGACCACACTCATCTTCAACCTTTCATATGAGTCCAACCTGAAATCTTTCATTCATAGTAATATAAAAAACTATTTAAAAAATTACAGTTTTATTCAACATAACAAAAATAACCATGTATATACAACGGGATTAATTTTCTTTTTAAATATAATCACATTAATAAATAATTCTTAATAATATCAAGATAAACTAATGAAAAAGAAATTTTTTCAAAATATATTTAGTGAATTAAAAGGTAAATAACATCAAATTAATATGTGAAGGAATAGGGTATCTGCATCATATAGATAATTTACCCATATCAATAAATGTATATAACTTGGGTGGACACACTAAAATCGATGAATTAGAAAATAGGTTGTTTACAAAAAAGGTTCTAATGAATGATCAAGTATATAATATATGATAATTTGTATAGAGAAATATGGAAATTGATCATTTATTAGATTGGAAAAAAATTAAATAATTCATACAGAGAAATAGGGAGAATATTATAATTTTATGAATTTCTATAATAAATAAAATGATATGTCGAAATAAAATTACTTAGATGAAAAAAACTTGGTTTTTTAAAAAAATATTTAGAAATATGAAATATCCTTGATATTTAATAAATCATTTAAAATAAAAAATTGTAAAAACATTGAGAGAAATAATTTATTTTAGAAAAAATAAAAATTTATAAAAAATGTTTCATATAAAACGATATAGGTATAAATTTTTATTAACACAGAAAGAGTTAAAAACATTTTATTTTCACACATTGATGAAAAAAATGTACGAAAAATGTTAAAATGTTTATTAAAACATTTTTTGAATTAATAAATATAAAAACTCGTCTTTATGAATTATTTGTTCATATAAAATAAAATTTAAATTGGCATAAAAAGTATATGGACATAGAAAAAGGGAGGCTTTTGACTAAAAAGGTAGGGTCAGTTTCCTTACAATGGGTAAATAATGATCCAAGAGGGCTGATAAATTAGGTTAAGTCAAGTAAAACAACAATAATGACCATAGGAGTATAAATGATTGAGGTTATAGAGATAAAAGTTTATAAATACTGCTTTGGTATTATATTTCAAAATAAATATCTTTTTGAAAATGAGATTGGTGGAGAATCCCTCATGATATGGGTAACATAAGTATTAAATGATATGAATAGGAATACCATCAATTGGCCATTAAAATATCATGAATTAGAAAATATTTCATAATTTAAATAAATAATTTGGTTAATATAGAATATAAAATAAATAATTACTTTCAATATCGAACACGTCTCGTGAAACTATATTTGAGACAAATAAGCCCATAAGACCTTATAAAAATTTCATTCAAAACCTCGTAAAAGATATGATTTATGATGAAACATTAAATATCATGAACAATGGGAGTATCATGATAAAAAATATTAATATTTTATTATATAAACCATTCCATATAATACATGATGTATAATAATAAATATATTTGATGTTCACAAATTTGAGACACAAAACTCTTACCTTGTTCCTGATTCGTTCTTCGTATGCACCTAGTATTCAGAATAGTAAAAGTAATTCTATTAAATATATTATTAAATGCCATAAACATATAGATTTAAATTCATATAGACCATTTATTATATTATTAATTAATTTATTATTTAGTTTTTACTTATGTTTTATTAATACTTAAAACAATGTCGGCTAATTTCAGTAATTTTAGTGATAAAATATTATATTTTAATAATAAGATACATACGTAATATAAAAATTAATGAAAAAATAAAAATAAAATTTTAATTATTATATTAAAATAAAATTAGTATTTATTTTCCCATATTAATCCATGATAGATATTTATACCACTCTTCAAGTAGGTGGTTAAACCAACCCAAAACAAGAACATGAAATATTTCGGTGGATGTGTTCAATTAAAAATGTGTATAATATCATTATTATAAATTAATAACTAAATTAAAAATTATTATTCAAGTTGGTGAAAATTATATACATTATTTTTGAAAAATAAATAAAATTGAGATGAAAAATGGAAAATGTTACTTTATGGAGGCGATATTCTGCACAACGTATAGTTAACATTATTTTGTTTATCCAAGCGAATGGAAAGAAATAAATAATAGTTATTAAAATAAAATAATAACACATAAATATATTAATGGAATTTTATTCATGATATTACTTTTTTAAGTGTATTTGTTGAAGATAATTATTAATATGAAAAGGTAAGGATGAAGTAGTGATAACTCTAGTACCTTATACATTCTATTGAATTTATCCTTAAAAATGAAGATATTATGATAAATTATGTAAATCAGGGGATTTATGTTGTAAAATTAAATTAAAGAATAGGAAAATTGGATTGTTTTTAAGTAAATTTTAATGATAATGTATAACCCTAAAATATTCAATGTGATTCTCATTTATCTGTGAAAAAAATGGCACATTATTGAACATCCATTATTTTCAATAATGGTAGGATACTATTCAAAAATAAATGGTTCTAATATTGGGAACTAATATTACATGGGATCATAAAAATCTAATAAATTATCTGAACCCATTTTAAATAAATTCAACATGATTCTATCCATTTAACACATTATTTCTACATTTTACCATTTTGGTTTCTACCATTGAAACTAGTTTTACATTTGTATTTCATATTTTATTCCAAATTTAAGAAGAACATTATAAACAAAATTTTTCTGTTATAAAAGTAAATTTAGTCTTCATATATTATAATTCAATTTATATATAAGTAAAAAATTAAATTCTAAATTAAAATAATTAATATATATATAAATTATTTAGAAAAAATTGTTGTATTTACCACTAATTATTTTTAATCTCATTTAGTGTTCATTATTAATCTTTTTAATAATAATATATTTTTAAATGTGGTTAAAATAACATCACAGTCATTATATAAAGTAGATCGGTTTAATTTTTTAGTTAAAGATTACACAAAATTTATAAAACGATTCTTTGAAAAAAAAACTTTCACAATTATCATATCCATTTACATTAATCTAAGTGATCATAATTCTATACCTAAAAATTATATTTAAATTTCAAATAATATAATAATTTTCTATCTAAAATATGAAATCCATTTTCTATTTTTTAATTTCTATATGTGGTGACCCCTTATGGCATATATAAGCAAATTATATTAGTTCTTAGCATAAAATAATACTTTGGTTTCAAAAAATATTATCATAGGTTATATAAATAGAAAATATTATTTTTAAATAAATTATATTACATTATAAAAAAATTAAACTCTTAAAAAATTTGATTCATATAATTTTATTTCATAAAAGTGACTGTATTAGAAAAATGGTAATTTTTTCACCGTACACCTAAAAATTAATTTTTTAGTAAAATCGAAAATATTAATCATATGATAATTTTTAAATTATAATTTGAAATATGATAATTTTTATCAAATTAAATTTAATAAATTTGTATATTTAGTTTTTATATGGAAGAAAATATGAATAAAACGTATTTTTATTGAAAAATAACTATTTTACATTAAGTTTATTTATGATAATTTAATAAATATCTATAATATATATAATGTGAACATATGAGTTCATATATTTTTATAATAAAATTTCTAAGGAATGAGGTTAATTTATTAACTTAAAATAAATATTACTTTGAAAATAGTTATTTGAGACAAAAAACATTTTTATATTATATATTTATATTCTAAATGTATGAATTTAAATTTTATTAATAACATTTTATTTACAATATGTTTTATTGTTATTATATTTTTCTAAATAATAATAATTTAATATGTCATGGCACATATTTTTTTATGACTTTTATTATTCAGTGATGTGTTTGACATAAATTATTGAGGAAAGTATTAATTTATAGGATCCATAATCATGATTCATTACATTCTACCCCTTAAATACATCATGTCATAAAAACTATGAATTATTAATTGAAAACTAATGTTTGTAAGGGTATTATTAACTTAATCATTATTTAGGAGGCAACTTTTAATATTAATTCTTTCGTACTCCCTTATGTAATATCAATTTACTTATCATTCCTCAGATAATATTTATCATTCCTAAGATTTTATACCCTATTATTTATGTACCTTAAATAAAAAATCCCAAAAATATAACTTTCTAAAACCAATATAAACCACCATAACATTAAAACATAAAAAATTATATAGTCCTCCAAAAAATTACTCTATCAATAATAATGAAAAGGATTAACAACATGTTTATAAATTTATATACTAATCAATATAAATAATAATCGCCAAATGACATTATATTCAATAAAAATATCATGGATCATGTTTTTGTTGAATTAATAATAACTGCCATGGAAATCAACACTATCTGACTCACTTTTATCCAAATAAATGACCTATTTTTTACCACAAAATCAAGCATATGTTAAATATATGAATTTTTTGTACATTAATCATATGGTCTCCCTCATTTAACCCCAAAAATATAAACATCTTTTAATATAAATTTTCAATATTATTTGTACCATTTAATTTAGGTTCCAAAAACTAATATGAAAAAACACTAAAGAAAAATCCTAATATGTTTTATATATTCCTAAAATGATTTATAAAATTCCCTAATATCATTTATAAATTGAACTCATAAATAAATATATCTACGAGTAACAGAATTTAATTTCTATTATGACATATACCTCACAAACATATGTAATATTAGGATACTCATAATTCCAGTCATAACATGTATACACTACGATTCTCAACTATTTTTGTATGATCACTTATTCAGTTAGAATCCAATGTGGATTAAGATACATACGTTTCACTTCTTCTTTTTCATGATCCTATTTCAACTAAATACTAAAAACTAAATTTTAATTATAATATCAAACATTTTATTATCAAAACATCAATACGAATATGAATTCCACATGACAGATTTATTTTTAAAAGATGATAATGTTGGTTTAATCATTAATGATTGTTATTTAATCAATGGTAATCCCTGGTAATTTCTATATTATGTTCTCTAACCTAATTTGTTAACATTATAAATAAATCATTCATAAATATTTTTCAGTGATATTGGTAATTAACTATATTATATCCATTTTTAGTGTCCATATAGGTGTTCTATTTGGCCTATTTTTCAAGCACTAGATGAAAATTGAATTTATACCTAACCTATTATTTTTAGGTTTGTTATCTTATGTATATATGTTAAAGTTCCTTCATCAAATTTTTGTACCTATAAAATGATATACTTTAAAATATTACTATAAAAATATGTACTTTATGAATATTTAAGGATGTTATCCTATACTTATACTTATACCATAGACTAATACTATGGATTTATCTAATGTAATCTTATCATGATCTCTAAAATATTAAATATCCCATCAACTAAAATAAAGGGTTATCAATAATTTTTAAATTATAATCAATAATATCTTATAAAACCAAAAATTATTCCCAACTAATATCCTAACCTCTAATGTTATCTAAACCCTCTTCTGATACAAACTATATTTCTCTGGTCCCATACACCGAGATGTGGCTTTAAAAACAACATTATTTATATACAAGATTTTATAAACATATTTAGTTATAGGATCCATCATGAAAAATATATTATTCACATCCTGATCATCATTTTCATTTTATATTATTATAGAATTAGATAAATAATTTAACATGTAAAACCCATTTAATTTATATTAAATGGAATTTTATCAATATATAAGAAGCTTATAAATACCAAAAAAGTCTTCAATATAACCCAAAAATTATCTGTATAAGATTCTCTTATAAACATGCCATACTCTTCTTGACATCATAATCTTGGTAAATGGAATGATAAGAAATGGGTGACCTTAGAAGCTTAGTGAGGATAAAAATAAGAGTTAATAAAAAATATCATATGTGATCATGAAATGATCAAATGTATATAATCGGGATATATAAGAAATTTCTACCCCAAAATAATTTACCATAATTCAATAGTTGTGTTGTAAATCGTGGAAAAAAAATAATAACGTTATCAGAAGAGTGTGGGAATAGTAGTTAACAAACCTCATTCGTGAAATAAAAATATATCCATATGAATAAGTATGAGACTATGGCATAAACATTATTATAGGTAACTCTAAAATAGTAGATCAGAATACAACAAATGCTTCCCATAACATAGTGGAGTATGCTATACCACCTAATTTCAATAACATAGTGGAGTAGCTTAAAATATATGATTCTCATAACACAGTGGAGTAAAAATCACTATTATATTATCATTATGTATAGATACTTCTATAATTGATTCCTATTATTACCACTTGAGATACATGTCCTTTAATAATTTATCGAATGGATTTTTTTTACCCCACCCATCATATATATATATACTTGACTGCCACATGGAATCAATAATTCATTATCTCAAAAATAACCAATGTAAAGAAATATTAGCTTCATTCAAATAATAGAAAAAAACTAATAGAAATAAAATAGTTTTAAAATTATTTTAAAACGTAATAACATAAATAATTAATTCCAAATTACAAAAAGATAATCCCAGTAAAAATAAATGGTTATCCAAATATTTTTAGCAACATTCTAGAAAAATACCATTTTATTAATATGATGATGTATAAGGAGTCTACACCATATAGAAAAGAATGTATAGGGTTTATTCAATAATCTTCCATAATAATTCCACATATTGAATTTAAGTTAACATGCTCCAATCAAAAGAATATAAAACATGGTATTTATAATGAAATTGAATTTGAATAAATATTATTCCTCTATAATAGGATGATTTAAAAGGAAAATGTTATTGATATATCAAATATTTAATAGAAATTTAAATTATATAATCCAAACCAAATATATGTTGGATATTAATGTTTATCTAATATCTTAGTGAAATCATAACATAATCTAAATGACATTGACATAGATAAAAATATATTTTTTTAGTTTTAGAAAATTCTCTTGGGGAAAAAATAATATCCTTCACATATTGTAAAATAAATAAATAAATACATTATAAAATTACAAACAAAATAATTTATTTTATAAAAAATTAAATCCGAGAAGGAGTGTTTAATAACAAACAATAAATAAGGTGGAATGTTTATTTATATATAAAGCATAAAAAATATATGTATTTTACATTTTGATTAAAATGACTCATGTGGGAAAGGTTAAAATTTAATTTAAAATATTTGAATAAGGAAATTTAATTTAAAATGTACTTAATAATATATTTATCCATAGAAAATTAAATTCACAAAATCATCCATTGTATGTGTACATGAAAAAAAGGATGTTCCCAGCCAAAAAGAAAATGTACATTCAATTTCACTACAACAATGAAATAATTATACCATGGGTAAAATCAAATAGTTAGAAGACAATTGAAACACTAGGAATTACTTGATATGTAATGCCCAGACCCCAGTTTCCAATATTCATTGCATTATTTTATTAGTTTGGAATTCTCACATAAAATAAATCATGATGGACAGATCAGTTTTGTAGCTTTTTAAAAACAAGATACAAACATATGTTTTACATTACATATTAAAATAAAAAAACATATTATTTTCTTTTATAAATCCTAAATCACTTAGACTATCTGAAAAATAAATTTATAATATACTTCTTCACATCATGAAAAAAATAGATGAACTGGGAGAGCTCAAATGTTGTGTAAGGATAAACAATATAGTGGATACTATTATAAATAAGCATAAACATTTAATGAAAGGTGTAACACTAAAACACATGCCTTTTCAACATAATCATCAGCTTAATCTAAAATGATTAAATCAAATAATTCCATTTAAACATACACAAGGATATTATACTAGTCGAATAATCACTTGTAATTTCATTAAAAAATCTCATAACGAGGGAATTCATATTGTCGGAGATCAAAACCATACCATCAAGTCCTTGTACCCTGAAGTTGCAAAATCATATAATAAATCCCTTGTTTTGAGACACCAGTTTGTCTTCTAATACCTATTGATGCATCCATGGGCTATTGTAGGCCCCTCCAATCACTAATTATGTCAAATTCATTCTTCATATGAAAAAGGGGAAACATAACATAATCATTTTTATTAAAACTTGCATATTAAATGTTAATAAATTAACTAAAACCCATGATTGGTATTAAAATATCACATATATAGTCAAACATATCATAAAACCATCAATATAATATGGAAGATTGTATCATAATAAATCAACCTCAATCAATCATAAAAACCAACAATGGATGTTGACATAGATGAAAATAATATATTTTATTTATTAACACTCTTTGAGATAAATATCCCTTTTAACATTGAAATTATTTAAATCCCACACAATTATAAAAGAAAAAATTTCTTATGAAAATAATATTCTAATCTAGTATGTATGGCATAAAAATGTTATATCAAAATTACAGTGGTAAATAGTTTCTCACAACATATATGTTAAAAAACATTTTTTCATTAATTTGTCGAAATGGTCATAGAGATTCTCATTTGAAAAACTATAGAAATATTTCATTCAAAAAATATTACAAAAACACAAAAATTGGTAAAAATTGATTGAAAAGTGTTTTTATAAAATTTGGAAATATGTTTTTAGGAATCATGTAAATTGATGATAAGGATGTCCCAGTAGATACATACATATAAAAAATATTCAATAAAAACAAGATTGTTAAATTAACCCTTTACTTTTCTTTAGTATAGGGCTCATTATCCTCATGTATAATCGTAAAATCATGTTATTAAATTATACTAAGACCAAAACCATATTTATGATATCATATATGATCCTCTTATATGCTTTTGATAGTAATATTTCAGTATTATCATCGTTCCATATGTTAACTACTACATTTTTTCTTTCTTGTTTCCTCATGTAAGCTCGATTTTTTATGAATAAGATGTATTTTATTCATATAAATAATTATAATAAGTTTATAAATATTATTTCTACTCATCATGTAAATATTATAATCATTCTCTTCGGGTTAACATGGAGAATGAATCTCCCAGTGTCCTAGATATGGTAGGTCTTATGTACACACGAGTGATGGTATCATTCCTATGATTGTTAATTTGTATTGAATTGGATTGTATATTAATTATAAAGAATCATTATCATATTATATTAATTATTTATATCCAATTTACTCATAATTATTATAGTACCCCCGGTTTCATGTACCTAACAAATTTCCACATGTTTTTTAAATGTTGAGTATTTGATTGGGTTTCTATAAAATATAGTCTTTCCATAAAATATAGATATTCTATAATATAGGGGTTTTCCATAAATTTTTGGAGTTTCCAAAATGTTCATTGTTTCCATAAAGTGGGTTATTTCCATAAAGTGAGGTGTTTCCAAGAAGTGCGATGTTTCCCTAAATATTTGTGTTATCAAAAAAGGGTAAGGGTGAAGTGTGAGAGAGTTTTTGGGTTTTATATATATTTTTGGGGCCTAAATAAATGTTGCACGATTCATACATGATTGCCCCAAACCGTGTGGTCAAACCTTATGCAATGGTCAAATCTAGATCTTATTTTCTAGGAGTTTACTCGTTATTGCTCTATAAATTTTTTGTCTCCAAAACCACCCTATTTCGAGATTATTATCCCTATAAGGTAGGATAACCCTCCCCACATGAGTTGGAACCAACATATAGCCTTCACTTGGTAATATAAGCCCGATTCGTGGGGTAAGTACTGATCTTCTTGGTTCTTTTCTATTTTCTAAAAACTCCTCCTTCTCTCCTTCTTGTTTTCATATATCAATAACAATTATGGGTATATATATGTTTGATAATGTCAATTAAATAAAAATATAGTGTTCTTCAAGATAGAATAATATATCTAAGCTGTTTTCATGGAATAATTATCCGATTCTTGAGGTACGTCACCACTTTTTAATTATTTTTTATGTTTTCTTAGATCTTCTTAAATATACTTCTCTGATCTCCATTCATTCTCATATCTGAACCTAAAATGGGTATATCTACTTTTTTGGATTCCAAATAATTAAATTTTGTGTCGTGATTTTTCTAGGATAAGAGAACTAAGGTCGTTCTTTGAGAATTGACCCGTCTTGTTGCCTGTTCTTGATCTGTTGTTGAGTTTTGCCCAATCCATCAAGGTAGGTTGTTTAACTCTCATCTCCTATTGATAAAAGGGATTTGATTGGTTTCAAATAGGTTTATATAAATGGTATTTATTTTTAAAATCATTTAAGAAACCTTTTTTAGTGATGATTTATGGATTTAGTGAAATTGTGAAATCTGGGTGAATTGTTGTGAAGTGTGATTTAGCCTATTGAATTTAGAATGAAGATTTTAAATTACTGATTTGCTTGAATTTTTATATGGTTTGATGAAATATTTATTTTCAATAAATATTATTTTTATTGAAAAGGGGGTTTGGCGTGATCATTGAGAATTTTAGTGTGTGAGTTCATATTGCATTTCAGGGGATTGGATGAAATATGACCTCATTCAAAGTGCCAAAGGTTAAATGGAACATAGGATATAAATTTCATATAGCATATACAAGACTTGGTTGAAAAATGACATTGTGCTCGGTGCCAAATGGTTAATGCCACATGAGAAACAATTACCTTGTGAAGAATTGGTATATTTACTTGAAATCACTCATGAGTATGTAACAATTATAACGTAGAATGCATGGTTAGTTTCATGGATTTGTCGAATGTTTGGGTATGCCAAGAATGGGATATTGTGAAATTATTTTAAAGCTTGTTTAGTTTTTTTTTCTGAAAAAATATATTTCAGGGAAAAATCGTTTCAATTTCCATTGTAAGATTTTGGTATTGAATGGTTTTTGGAATCGTTTTCATATTTAGATATAAACTGTTTTTTAGAAAAAAAAATTATATAAAATGTTTTATATGATTTTTTGTAACTCATCATTCCTAGTTGTGTGAGTTATGATGTCATTTGGGGAAAACCTACTGAGTTTTATACTCACCAATGCATTGGAAGTTATTTTCTTTTTCAGATGCAATCTTCTGGGACTATGGAAAAGGTAATGTTTCACATGTGTTTAGAAATACTTCGTGATGTTTGGTCTGTTTAGAGATTATGGAACATAGAGCTTGTAGATCATAGAGTTGTGAGGTCTTTGGAGAGTCTTGTGTATTTTATCCAATGTTCACTTTGATACTGGGTTATTCTTATGATGTTTCTCACTTTGATGTGTTTGGGAGAAACATGAAGTTGTTGAGTTGTCTTTAATTCATTCATGCATCATAGAGTGAATGTTTTATTGGTTGGTTGGTTTCTTGGTTTATATTATAAAGGACAAATCCCCCCATGTATTTGAAACCTATCTGCATTTATTTCCAGCCTTTGGTATATTGGGGATGTTTCTAAAGGCCTAGTAATGGCTCGTTGTACTCTCAAAAAAAATGAGAATTAGGGGGTCATTACAATTTATTTTGTGTTCTTCATCTATTTAGAGTTTGGTCAAAACCTTCATAGTATGTGGCTTCAATCACAAATCCTCTTTCTATATTTGACTATCTAAATTGCCAACTTGTTTATTTGTATGGGATTGATTGTGAAAATCCTTGAATAATCTTCTTTAGTGATGATTTATGGTTTTAGTAAAATTGTGAAATCATGGTGAATTTTTATGAAATGTGATTTATCCACATTATTTTAAAATGATGAATTTACATTATTGATTTCCTGGAATATATAAATTGTTTTAAGAAAAAAAATTCAATGAAAAATGGGTTTTTATTACTGAAAATGTGTTTTGGCATGATCTTTAGGAATATTTATGTGTGAGTTGAAATGGTATATATGTTTCATGGGCGAAATATGACCTTTTGCTTAGTGAAAAGGGTTAAATGGCACATGGGATATAAATTTCATATTTCATATATGAGGCTTAGTTGATATATGACATTGTGTTGGGTGCCAAATGGTTAATGGCACATTGGAAACAATTACCTTGTGGTGACTTGGTAGATCAATGAGAAAGCTTTCATAATTTTGGAAGTATCATAACATGTATGGTCAGTTGAATGGGTTTGTGTAATGGTTGGGTATGAAAACAAAGAGATATTATGAAATTATTTTAAATATTTTTTAGTTATTTATCTGGAAAATTATTTTTTTGGGAAAATTAGATTCAATTTAACTTGTATTCTTTTGGTAAAGAATGGTTTTAGAAACTTGTTTATATTTTTGTATAATCAATTTTTGAGAAATTGTTTTATATAATCTATTTTTTAATTGTTTCTATCTCTTCTATCCTAGTTTCATTAGTTGGGATGTTATTGGAGAAAACATACTATGTTTGATACTCACACATACTTTGGCCCTTTGCTGCTTTTGCAGATGCTATCTTCTAGGACAATTGTAGTGGAAATGTTTGATAAGTTTTTAGCACTACCTCGTGATGTGTGGTTTGCTTGATGATTGTGGAGATTGGAGCGTGTGGAGTATGGATTATTGAGGTCTTTGGAGAGTCTTGTGTAGTTTATCCATTGTGTACATTGATATTTGGTTATTGTTCCATTTTTTCATGCATTGATGTGGTTTTCAGATACATGAAGTTTTTTCTATTTCTATCATTTGTTTATGGATCATATTGTGAATGTTTGGTTATGGTTTGTTGGTTTACTGGTTTATTTATTGAAGTGTAAATTGTCCCCCATATGTATTTGAAACACTTCAGTATTTATTGCTAGCATTTTGCATAATGGGGGATGTCACATAAGGCCTAGTAATGACTTTTTTTACTCTGAATCCATTGTGAATTGGAAGGTCATTATAATTATATCCATCCAATTATGTTAGTTTGGAATAACAAATTACACCAATGCTTGGAGACGCTATGTTGTATGCATGCACTCATGGTGATATCGTTATTCCTATGATGGATAAAATGAGGAATACAATTTTCCGATGATTATAATTATTTCTCAGAATATGTATGACACTATAGTTATAAATTTTATTTGGAAAAAACATAAAAAGTAGAAGTATAATAAGAAAATAACATTCGAAGACGTGATAAAACAATTTCCTCTTTTACGGGTATCTCATTTTGGTTTGCCCAATATGACTCCATAGACGGGATTAATACCCAAATTATAGACTCTAGGATGATTTTAATGAATTTTGGAGGATAAATGATAATTTTTTGGCCAAAAAAAGGGGGTTATATATGAGAATCAATGATATGTAAGGGTGACCTTTTATAAAAGTGGTGTGGGGTACTTTTGGAAAACCATAAAATATTAATTTATTATAAATTTATTTTCGGATTCACAATGTTCATAATTAATATATTTCGATTCTTAGAATTGCTTGGGTCACAATCCTCTAATAAAATTATTTTTATACAAGTATAGGTCATGAACATATTTTTATATTTGGATTTACACCTTAGTTAAACAGTTTTTCTCTTACCATGTTTACTTTTCCTTCAATAATATAGGGTTAATATATTTAATATAAAATTACAAATGAACCCCAATTGGATCATTTAATAAATTTATTACATTAGCCTACTTATTTGGATGAATATAATATTTTTATGAATTTTATATCATTTAAATAAATATTATTTATTTTAAATTATCATTTACGTCGATTTTAATACTATTCAAAATTTTCATTTTTAAAAATATCAATCCTGCATGAATACTTCAAACCCATAGATCAAATATGTCACTAAAATCTCTATGTTTTCATTACAATTAATTTATGTAATTAATTAATTCAATGTTTATTTATTCTAATATTATTATTATCATTAAATTTATTCGTCCATTAATAATTCAATTACTGCATAATTATTCTATCAACATAAAATTGGATTAATTATTTTTTTAATTATAAATAAATTATTGTTATAAAGATAATAATTTTATATTTCTAAATACTATTTATATTTGACAATATCCATTATATGTCCTCATATTAAAAATGAAATATTTATTTAAATTTCAATTTGACATGTTTAACTCTTCATTAAATAAAATATAATAAATGACCTATTCTAACAAATGCGGCTTAAAAAGGATAATATTTTCTACCTATTGTTTATTTAGATATAAACATAATTTTAGACTAAAATTTATAAAATTTTAAGGGTAATATTATTTTATTATATTATTATTTTTACCATTCATTTATTTATTTACCTTAAACCGTGTTAAATTAATTCAGAAGTTATTATTCACCAAAAATTATTTTGATACTATGAGACCAAATGTTTAATAAGTATTACAACCTTTTATGTAAATTTTTTTATATTAAATTCATATATGTGGTAAAATTTCTTTTAACACTAATCCATAGATGTGGTTATAAGGGGGTAAAATCGATATTCAAAAGATTAATAAAAGATTCTATAACTAATTGTTTTATAAAAATGTTTTATATGAACTACATTGGACTAATATATTTCTTATTTAAATATTATGAAATTAAAATAAATTTAATGTAAAAAAATTATTTCAATGAAAAAGACAGTTTTTAACAATAATGTAGTAGTTTTAACTATTCATTAAAAAATGAAACTTTTTAGAAAAATACCAACAATTCTCCATAAGATAATCTAGATATTATGAATTTTTAAATGAAGTCTATTTTGAATAATAAAATTTATAAATTTTATAATTTGGTTAATACTATTCATAATCTCTTTGTACACAGCTGATTTGATAGGTTAAAGTGTGCTCAAATTTAATGTTGTGTATGGCAAAATCTATTGAATTATTTAAAAGGTAGATTATCATGGAATATTAGGCTGTTAAACTCTTCCATCCTTCAAATAATTGTGTCCTAGATATTTCTAGAATATTACTTCATAAAAATATTTAGGTGGTTATTCAACATAATTTCTCCAAGATCCCACGTCACCTCGTTAATTTTATGGGTTCTAAAAATTCCATTTCTAGAAGATTCATCTGATTTCTCATCACTAGTTCTCTAGTATCAATAATTTTTGTAGGATATTCACAATAAATATATCGGGTTCCAGTTCTATTTCATTGTATGTGAGTACATGTGTGGGTTCTGGAATGTATTTTTTAACATTGATACATGGAACACATCATGGACTTTGGAGATACATGGAAAAACATCCAAATGGTAAGCTATATCTCCAATTATTTCTAGAATCTAATAAGGTTTGATGTACCAGGGACTTAATGTACCCTTCATTCCTAACACCCTTCCTTGGAGATACCATAAAGAAAACATGATCTCCAATATGAAATAAAAAATTCTTCCTTCGATTATCATCCTAGAACATTTTCTTATGTTAAGGTATTTTGATATGTGTATGAATTGTCTTTAACTTTTTCATCATTTCTTCTACATGATTGGGGCCTAAAAGATTCCCTTCACCAACATAATCCCAACAAGTCAGTGTATCAGATAACTTTCCATATAATGCTTTTTATGGTGCCATATGTATACTTGAATTGAAGCTATTGTTATAGGAAAATTGTACCAGAGGTAAATAATGATCCAACAATCCATGAATTCATAGTGACAATGATCTAAACATGTCTTTTAATGTTTGAATATTCTTTTCTCATTTTACATCTGTTTGAGGGTGGTAGGAAATACTCAAACGAACCTTAGTATCTGGGCCCTTCTGAATATTTTCCCTGAATCATGATGTAAAATGAGGATCATAGTCATAAATAATCAATATGGGTACACCATAAATTCTTATAACTCCATTAATGTGATGTCTTTAAAAATGTTCAAGCAGTAAGTCTTCTCATATAGTGATAAAATGTGCCTATTTTGGAAGATTATAAACAATATCCCATATCACATCATATCTTCTAGTTTTCATTGGTATCCCCATGAAAAAATCCTTTATAATATCATCCCATTTCTACACATGTATAAGAAGAGGTTGCATTAGTCCACTAGGATGTTGTCTTCTAGAAATCACCTATTAAAAAATCATATATATTGACACATAATCATCAATCTACCTCTTCATGATGTCCCACAAAAAATATACCTTAAAATATTTGTATATCGTAGTGCCACTATAATGTATCGTGAAAATGGATCTATTAGCATAATAAAATAATTCCCATATCAGCTCAAGAATAACTGAAACACAAATAATAATAAAAAATTTAAAAAATTACATAGTCAAATAAGAATGAAATCAATATCCAATCATTCAAGGCTTTAATTTTCTTTTAAAACACATCATCATTATACTGAGAACATTTTAACCTTTCCAATAAAGAATTTTTGGAAACCATTCAAACATTTTGTGATGTTTTCACCTTCAATGATAATTACCTTATCAATTATTTCTGGATTTATGAACATATAATATATTTCAAATTTCATTTTGTTTAGAACTCCATTTTCCTTTCTACTCAAAGCTACCACCACATTATTTTTCTTCTGTGGGTGATAGTGTATTATGAAATCATAGACACTGAGTATCTCATCACACCTCCTATTTCACATGTTGAGTACCTTTTGTGAAAAAATTTATTCCAAACTATTGTGGTCAGTATATTTCTAATATCATTCACCAAAGAGATAGTGCCTCTATATCATCAGAGAAAATATTACTACTGTTAATTCAATATATTGAGTTAGGTTGTCTTTTTAATGAAATTTTCAAAGAAATGATTCATAATAAATAACCATTTCAATCTTCATAAGGACACAACCAAGTCATTTCCTTGAGGCATCACTATAAATCAGAAACCCATCTTTTCCAGATTGTAAATTCAATATAGGACAATTGACTAATATTCACTTCAATTATCAAAAACATTATTAACACTAATTTTTCAAAACAAATTTAACCCCTTTACATGTGATAGTTGTTAAATGATTTTACAAAAAGGAAAATTTTTGGATGAAATATTGATTGTAACTTGGTAAACCAATAAAACAACATAACTCAGTTTTACTCATCAGTTTTGTTCATTCTTGACTTGAAATTGTCTTTGAAGGATAAATATATATTCCATCCTTGGAAACAATAATGCCATGGAATGAAATTTCCTAAATCCAGAATTCATACATACTAAAATTCCCATATAGTTCATTTCTTCTAACAGAATTATGAATAATCTGCAAGTGGTTCTCATGGTTTTCTATATTTTGGAGAATAAAAATATATCATTAATAAATACTATAAAAATCCATCGAGGTATTCCATGAAAAAAGTATTCATTAGATCCATTAATACAAGGGATGCATTTGTCTATGCAAATGGAATGACTGAAAATTTGAATTGACCATTTATCATTTGGAATGTTATCTTTGAAATATAATCCCTTTTTACACACAATTTATGAAATCAACAATGAATTTCATTCATAGAATAATAATGATCTCAATGAAGTTGATAAAATAAATCTTTAATACGAGGTAGTTGATACTTGTTCTTTATTGTAATGTCATTGTTTTCTATATAGTCATTGCACATCTTCATTGATCCATCAGTCTTCATAATAAAAAGAACTAGGGATCCCCATGGAGAAACAGTAGATAGAATAAATCCATTATTACTCAACTCCATTAATTGTTTATACATATCAACTAATTTCATAGTAACTATCCTATAGGGAGTTTTTTACATTGTCTGTTCATTAGATATTAAATCAATTGTAAAATAATCTTCCCACACTTGTGGATGTCCATGTATATACTCAGGAAATACATCCATATATTCATGTAGAATAGGTACATATTTAATATTAACTTTTATTTCATCATCCTTATATGTTATTTCATCTTACTCCCAATGAATATAATTCAATAAATCTACTGGGGGTTGATTTTGATATGAATCATGTGATGAAATTTCTACTCTAAAGATAATGGATTCTATATATTCCTCACAAATCCGAACTTCATTATTCTTACATTAAATTTTCACATAATATTTTGATATAAAGTCTATTCCGAGGATAATATAATATTTAATCATAGGTCTGATGATAACGTTAGCAGATAAAGCACATTTATATACTATAATGGGAACTGCCTGACACTTCTTTGTTGTGAAGAGAATCCCCTTAGTATTTTTTAGTGACAACACCCTTGTTATTATGAATTGGAAATATCTAATTTTTTAAGGAAACTAAGAAGATATAAAAGATCGTGAGGATCAAAAATCAAATAAATATTTCTCTAAATTTGATGAAACAATTAAAGTACATGCACAATATCATTTGGAATTTCAACCTCAACAGTTGAAATTAATTCTAATTAAATTTGGATGTGTAAAAATTAACCTCTTGTAAATAGGATATAGTAATTTCTTATTAATATTTACAATCACTGTCTTCATTAAAAATTACAATTTAGTTAAAAACAAGCATCACATACTCAAAACTGACCAAACACACTTATATATTCATAATATTTTAGGAATATGGTTAATAATTCATTTATGGATTATAAGAATTAATTGCATATCAATCTAACAAATTGTGTGGTAGGTGTGACTAGAATGTTTTTCATTAAAAATTAAAATTTACATTCTAAACACATGAAAAATACTCAAAACTATGAAAAAATTCTAGAATTATCCTAATACATTCAAAATTAATTATTTTTTATTTGTTACTTGCAGTAAGTAGACACATGTGATTGTAGTTTAAATTTATAATGAATTATATATCACATAAATTGTAATTTTCATATATTTAATTTAATGTTACTAAAAAATATAGTTTTTTATAGGAACATACCTCATTTAAGGTTTTTTTAATAATTGGAGGGATTCATATATAGTTGTGTTCATTTGGTATTAGTTGTAAAGTTTTTTTATATTCATCAATTTAATTTTTTGTCTTAAATTTTTTATGTGAAATTTATATTTAAATAATAGTTCAAAGTGAATTTAAAATTTTTTATGTTTAATTTCATATGTATATTGAATTTAAAATTAAATTATTATTGGATACTATATATTTTTATATATACTATAGCATTATTTAGTATTAGAAAATGGATATTATTAGTGCTATAATTAGTGTCTCTAAAGATAAATTTTACCAGTGCTAATTCACGAACTGATAAATTTCACCTATATCAATGAAAAAAGGGTTCACTTCTAAAACCATTTTTTATTATCCCTTTTTTTGGACATATAAATGAATCATACACTTTAAGGAAATCATCATATCATTTTTCTTTTTTTCACGAATAAATGTGGTTTATAACTCTTTTAAAATCAATATCAATTATAGGGAATCTTATACCATTTTCTTATTTTTAATCTTTTTTTTTGCATTTTTATAATAAAACGAATATATAAAAAATTTACTTTTGATTCATTTCAATAACATAAAATGTTTACCTGATTAGTGGTATCTCCCTAATGTTCAAAGATTTATTTATAGTTTTTATCCTAAATATTAAAAACAAACCTGAGTATAAATGCATGGTTTTTTTTGGTTAACATGTTTTTGTACCTTTACAAAAATTATAATTAGAGTCCATTGCATTGGTAAATCTCATAAATGATTCATGCTATAATGGAATAGGTTTTTTATAATCACTAAAAAACAAATTAATGATCATCATCCAAAATATTTAAGTCAATAAAATTACATTTCCTTTGTATGGATTGTTTCATTTATGTTCGTAACATATAACAGAGATATGATATGAAAACTAAACTTTTGTTTACTCCTAGAACATCATGCCTCATATTAACATCTATTTTCTTCCAACATGTCTTAAATTAATCTATTGTAATGATATATTTTGTTATAACAAATAAATTCTTATTTTGTTGTTATTTGATCATTTTTTACATGTTATTAACCTATTAATAATAATAATTTACAAAAATAATGTTTTTTTGGTACATCAAATGTTTATTTAAAGTGTGGTTTACATCTGCAATTTTGAAATTAATTGATAGTGTTTTTCAAAAATAAATCATTATAAACCATTCTATTTTTATTATTTTAATTCATTTTAGCATGTTTTTGTATCTTCTTAAATAGTTAAAATTTATAAAAATACACATCTTGTTATTTTGAGGTCATACCATATCCAATCTATTAATAATTTAATCCTATATAACAAAACATAATCAATATGTGTGTAATAAATTATTTATTAATTTAAAATCATTTGTTTTTTATTCTTTATTATGTTTTTTTACTCAAATATGAGTTGTATTTTGAAAAATAAATTTTTTTACATTCTATAGTCATTTAAAATATATCAATATGATGTTTGTTAATAAAGGTCAAAATTTATTCAATGATATTTAACCTAAATTTTCATTATATTTCAATATCATTAACTAAAATTCATTCATTTCACCTTAAATCAAGACTTCACACTACATGGTGTGTCACTCATTGGAAAAAAATAAATATCTAACTACTGGTATCAAATGTAAGGTGTTAAAAAGGAAAATATGAGTGAATTAATATGATCTGAGACTTATGAATGGTGAAATTATAAAAACAAAATTTATTTTTATATTTATTTCATATCATATTGATTGTATGATAACTCATTATACCCCAATACTACATGACATTTATGGTATTCACTAATCAACATGACATTTCATGTATAGTCACAACCTAATTTCCACCATCTTTTTCTAGTGGAATCATATCTGTAATATCTCTTAGTATTTAATGGAGATTAAAAACCCAATTAAAAACATCTGCATTTTATTGATCTATAACAAATACCAAATATTCATTTATGTGGAAAATCTATAAACTATATCACAATTATAGATCTGTTGAATAAGTAAGTAAATAACATTTAAATCCCCCAAACCAATAATTTTAGAATGAGGTTATATGTTTTTAGTTTCTTGAACATGATTTAAAAAAATGAATCTATCATAATGAATATTTTCATTTATTACGGTTGGAATAAATCAGTGGTCATGAATTTTCATTTTTCAAATATTTATATATGATTCACAAGTGTCTAGTATATTCAAGCACCTTTTATAATAATTTATAGAAATTGTTAAAAATATAATGTTATGAATAATTTAATCATAAAAAAGTATGATCTTACTATGATTTTCAACTTGAATACGACATACTAATTATCATGACCCATCTTGGAAGGTCACATACCATGATTTTTCCAAACCTGCCACTGATAGGCTATGGGTTGGTGACTATAAATGAGTATCCATTTCCCATAAATGGGAGAATTATCCGAATATACCAATACACACACACAAGCACATCTTCGGCCCAAAAAAAATAAAATATAAAAATTCACCATGTAAATAATTCATTCAAACCAATATATCTTATAAATAGAGAATGATGAGATGTAAACTAATATAAATAGGGATAGAATAAAATGCCACCATAAACAGTGTCTACACAAGTCCAAAAAAATTACAAGCAGTCTAACCAACTACAACGATGAGGACAATGTAAATAGGTACACTCTCGGTAATGACCATGGACTTCTGAGATCCTAATATGCTCCACCCACTCCCAACACTCATAGGACATCATAAAAAGTGTTTCTATCTACAGAAGACCTAACATGTGCATGCCAAGAACTTGTAGGGTTAGTATAACAACACATATTAGTAAGCCCCAAAAACACAAAAAATGATGAAAAAAAATATATTCAGATAATTTCATGTTATTCCAATGTATCACAGATACAAGTAGTTCAAAAAGAACACCGATATATTCTGGATAGACACCACTCCATTAGGGAATCATAACCAACCCCAAAGAAGATTTCTGACTAAATTTTCCCCACCCAAAAATAATATCATTGTATAACAAGTCTATGATGCACAAATAGGGTTCATGCCTAAGACATTCTGGAGACACCATAAACTCGATCTGGTACATCCATGATACACTAATAGGGGGTCATGCCCAGAACTATTAGGGGTGACCACATACCCAATATGAATCAACCCTCTATATTGGGAATCATATTCCAATGATTCCACAAACCCTACTAATGTGGACTACTAGAAATAGGATCAATGCCCCACTTATGGTGGTTATGCCAATTCGAAAAACTCCACTAGGGATGATTGACGATCGCACTCCAGTCTCACTAAGGGACACCGAAACTCTATCTAAGACTCAAACTCTAGGGGGGATTAAAATATATTATTATGTATTTAATTCTTTACTTTACCCTTGAGGAAAAGACCAAGGGAACACACTCAACCTATATTAGTATCAAATATGAAAACAATGATTTTCAAGCTCTCTTGATGGGAGTACATGGGGTGTCCTACGGGGTACATGATGGGTTTTTTCTAAACGAAGACTTTCCCATCTGGAAGAACCACACATGACATATAGTATTCATATGCATGGTGCATAATATGAGTAATCAGTGTTTATAGATATATGGTTCCCTACTCGTGTAGCCTAGCGATGTCTGCATACCAAGTCCATGTCCATATACCGGTCAATTTTGGCCATTTCATGTTTGTGTTTAAGTACACAACGTTCCATCTGGCCATGTACAATTACCTTTTTTGTGTACTCATTAAAAAAACTCTATGTCATCCACAAAGGATCACACACTATGTAAAAGGGTTAAAATTTATTGTGATCCATAACATCTACTGAAACCCTAGTACTGCATCCATGGGTCTCACAGGTTGTGTAATCCCAAATTACACAATGTGTTCTTTAGTATTTTATACAACTTTGTTTCTTCTTCCCCACATCTTGATCTGTGCTCCACCTTCAATCTGGTGATCTGTTATCCACAAAATTATTTATCCAAGTTCTCTCAATCCTTACATTCATTGAACAATGCATTCTATCTATAGATCTTCTCGAAAATCAGATCAAACTGTCATTCTTTGTTTCATGCTGAAGAAATATGAAGAACAAAAAATTGATGATAAAGTTTCATTTGATTCACTCTTTCTTTTTCATCCTTCCTCTTTTGTGTCATACTAATCTCATATATATGATATTGAATCATTGTAACAACATAGAAGAGCAGAATGATCGATGGATTGGGAAAAGTCAAGTTGCGGTAAAAATGAATAATTCTAATGATGAATGAGGAATCATGGGAGAAAAGTAAAAATATATATAGTGTTGAACATCAAATTTGGTCCATGTCGGTCTCGGTCTGTCACCATTTGAATGGTAAAAATATCTAAAAATGCTCAATAATCAACTCCCAATAAAGCCCACAAATATGATCGATATGAGGGTTGATCTATTTGTGTAATAGATCAATTTCCTCATAGGAATAATTAAAAAGTAATGAAAATCATTATTACATATCCTACCTCGATTTGGATCATTCTCTGCTGAATAACTGTAACCATGTCATCATGGTTGGTATGATCTATCATGAATGGTGTGTGCGGATCATTGATCTAAGGATTCATCTTCATCTGTTAGAAGGATCCTCCACAGGTTCTCCCTCCAACACCTCTAAATAATTATATTGATATTAGTCTAACTGTACATCTTTGATATAAGTTTTATTAAAGGATAAATAGAATTGATGCATTTACAACCGAGTAAAAATTATTTTATTAAATTATTTTAATTTCTTTCATGCCCACAATAACTTTTTCACAAAATAACTATTCCTACAAATGTTATGTAATTCATAAGGTATAGAATCCATCTTATAATCAATAGTGACCTCATATTTCTAATCTGGGAACCGGTTTAGATGTTATTACCCATTTTATGAAAATTGTGCATATATGCTATTTAATATTTTAATATTTATCAAAAATAAAGTTCGGGCGTACATGGAATCCGAATCTCACACTGTCTATGTTGATGGTCTCAAAAATAATCTATATAATATATAAAAATAATAAACAATAAAATATGAGAGTTTACATTATCCCCACCTTGGGGATTTACAACTCTGAAAATCCAAAACTAAGGTTACTCAAAAAAATAATGTTAATGAGCAAAAATCGAAGCCTCACACTCCCATATACTCTCCTAGAGATTCTCATGCTTCCATTAGACATACACCGAAGGAATAAATCACCCATAAAGGACCCTCTTCTTCTGATCCAAATTAATAATAAGTACTCAACAAAATAATCTCCAACCTTTTTCTCTAGTTCACCCCATTTGGTGTTGTATGATGGGTCATTCATGAACCTCCTCAGCTACAAAACATCGAAGACGTCGTTTATCTGGTCTAACTGTGGAGGTATAACCATGTGTTATGGAAAATCTTTAAAACTAAATAGTATCGAGGAAGGGTCGATGAACCATGGATATTTCTATCTTCTATAGAAAAATCTCAATAATCCTTGTAAAAGAGAAACCTGAAGAAACAGATGATCTCATTCCTCCAACTCTAGAGGCCTCCATTTCCTTTCATCATAATACTTCTAAAGGTTTTGTCTAGTCTTCATTCATTCATGTATAATCTACAACTTCTCTGTAGTTTCTCACACCATTTCTAGGCCCATGAGTGTTGAATCTCCTGGGTTAGTTTAACAATTTGGTGACCCATTGGGTCTCCCATACAATGCCATGAATGGTGACATACCAATGGTAGAATGGTAGATGTTTTTTATGTGAATGCCAGTAATGGTAGGTGATCCTTCCAACTACATATGAGGTTTAACATGGAATCTCCCAACATGCCCTCTAGAACATGAATCTCACACTCATTTTGTTCATTTATTTGTGGGTGAAAACTACTCTCAATCATAATTAATTTTTAAATTCATCCTTTAGTACCTTCCTTAACCAGTATGTATAGTGAACATCATGATTTGAAACAATCTTTGATGGAACACCATGTAGTTGAACTACCACCTCAACGTAGAGGAGTCCCAAGCTCTCTACTGAGGTCATCTCTTAGATATATAGGATGTGGGTGGAATTGGTAAGTCATTCAATGATCACCCTAAGGGAATCTTGTCCCTTAGACGTAAATGGTAGGCCTATTATGGATTCCATAAAAATCCCATCCCACTAATAATCTATCACCTCAGGGGTTGAGTTAAAACCATGGGAACATTATACTCATACATCACTTGTGGAAATGATAGGTATTGAGATATGAACTCTTATACTCCTTTCCTCATCCCTGGACAACAAAATTGACATCAATGGTCCTGATACATCTTCTCCATACCTGAATGTACCTCCAAAGGGGTTATACGAAACACTCTCAAAACCTCCTACCACAAAATCACTGGTAAAATGGTGTTTCCTATAAAGATATTGATATTCTCCCCACATTTGGAATATCTATTTAGAGTATGCCCTGTGGAAATATGAGCATGTATTGTCTCATAGTCGGTATCCCCAAATTTTTCCTTTCTAACTTGCATTTAGAGTGTAAGGTGACAACCCACATCTGGATGTATGTTACTCCATCTCCATCAACAAAAGATAACAATAATAATTACCACTACTCGGACACTTTTTTTAGCCACTGTCAACTAGATAAATTACAGAGAGCATATGCCACCACATTTTCCTAACTAGGAGTATAGAAAATCGAAATGTCATAGTCTTGGGGGAAATTTAGCCATCACAAAATTCTCATGTTAAGATCTTTCTAAGAGAATATATTCTTGATAAATTTATTATTAGAGTAGATGATAAATTTGTGTCCAATTAGGTAGTTTGACAACATATTCTATGAAAATACTACCACTTATTACATAAGATCTTGAGATACCTATTTCTGCTCATTCTGTATCAACAAGCATGAGGAATAGGAAATGATTTCTTACTTCTACATCCGGACACAAATAGACATAGTTCTTGATTTGTTGTAGCGTACTATGTATTTGACACCTTCTTACAAAAATCACATGATTGTTTCGCTTTTCAAACTCTACCTCCACTCTAGAAACCATTGACCTAGGTTCATCTTTTTAGAACCGTCAGTACCCTCTCAACTGACCAATAATTGGCCTTTGATCATTAGTATTTGATATTTTTTCTTTATGATATCTGAGTTCATGCACCAAAAATCCTAAAATAACCTATATCACTCATATGGATTCATGTAAAGCAAAACTAGGGATACCTAGGGGGAAACAAAAGGTCTTACAAATCCATTATTCATAAATTCCTCCAACTGCACCCTCCTCTCTTTAATCTCTATGTGAGCCATCTGATATGATGGTGTAGATATCAGGGTCTTTTGGGGGTGAAAATCAATGATTAAACCTAACTATCAATGGTGAGTTAAACCTAGAACATATTCAAGAAATACATCCTTGTACTCTTCCACCACTATTTGAAACTGCAATCCCAAAACATCCATTTCATCAAGGGTCATAATAGAAATCTTATGAGTTTTCATCATCACCATCCTATGAATGTGTACATACGGTTTTTTCTGGGTTTCCTTTTCACATATAAATGAAAACCCCATACCATCACTACAGACATGTCACACTCTTCACTTAAAATATTAAATATAAGAATCAATTGTGGAACCCATCCATACCCAGAATGACATCACTATTCCACTACAAAGACAACAAGAGATCCCAACATAAACAATCACCTCCAAGATTCTGGTCACACTATTGGAAACACCGTGTGATCAATATCTATCCTCTAGTAGGAGTCTACAAGAGTAAGGGTTGAGTTAGCAGTTCCACTAGAATCTCTGAGTGTCCAAAAACATTTGTGGCATGAAAATAATGACTAAAATATGTTTCTATGAAAACAATAGATAAGGTTGAAAATATAATAATCATACCTCATATCAACCATGGAGCCTCAGGGTAATATTCCTCTATATCTTTTAGATGGCCTTATCCATACCCATCAGCTCCTTGTGCCTATAGTGGAATACCTTTCTCCTGTATCTATCTCTGTCTCAATGGTACCTTGACTATCTCACGATTATTTGTACAATTATTTATAAAAAACTAATTGATATGTCTCGTGTCATCACATGAATAAAATTGCATCTCTCTAGGCTGATTGAACATACCCTGTGAGTCCGGAACTATAGATCCCTTGTTATGGGTTTTCCTCTTGTGACCTCTCATGTATCCATGTCTCTGGGTCCAACATCATCTTACTACTACCAAGGAATATGATCTTACATCCCAACTGCTAACTACCACTAGATTCATGTTCTGAGGTAAATAAATCTCAATTTCCAAGGCAAACTATCACACCCATGCATAGGTTGGAATTAATATATGGGTAAAAATAGATCATATTTCTCTAAGTAGACCTCAATCGAAGATCCATGACATGAAGTACTGATTATGTACCATATTCATCAAGCACCCAGTGATTATTTCATTCATCAATGAATACTAATATATTGATATATCGTTATTATGGAGCTATTAAATCTACTGGATATGCCTATCCCTTATATTATATGGTGATAAATCATCTCTGAAAAGGTCTAAAGACTCTATACATGAATGAGTAAACATTTCATATTATAATCTATGTAATCCCCAACATCACCCAATTAATCCGTGTACAAGAATAACTTCCAAGACCACCATTTGGTTGAATGATGACCTCACTAGATGGAAAACATGGTTCACCTTTTCATGATAGTCCTAAGGTGATTGTGGGTTATGCTCACCTCAAATCCTAAGGGGTTTCATCAACTAGAACATGTGAAGAACGTTAAGCCTGTGTAACTCATCTATTGCTATTTATAGTACCATGTGCTTCTCTGTAGGTGTTGGTATGGATGGTGCACCACTTGTAGGTTCTATCTATGGAAAAAATATCTAAACTGATTTCTGGTATCCTGATATATCATCCTCATTCTCACATGGTGGAATCTTCGAAGGCTTTTTATGTGGAGACATCCTAATATAGAATAAGATGCACTACAGTCAATAGAGTATTTCTAGGGAGCATACATAAGAAAGAAATGTAAAACAAAACCATTAATATATGATACATGTACCATTATATTCCCTACAACTTGTGTTCTTGTCTATGGAGTAAAAAAGATGGTGATTAGATTCCTGGTGTATGGATATGTTGGCCACCGCACCATCATTGGATTCTCTAACATGAAATCCAATCTTGAAATACATAACATCTTTTCCCTAGACCAATATCATAGACCCTCATTCCTAATGTATAACTACATAGATCTTATACAACTTTGTCATGACCCATCTTAAAGGGTCATTTTCATGAAAACCCTAATCCCACATCTAATAGGCCATGGGCTAGTGACTAACACCGAGTAGGTATTTTCCCACAAATGGGAGGAATTAACCTAAATTACATGTACACACACATACATGATCAATCCACACAATTCTAAAATTTAAAAACTACTATGTTAACATTGCATGCCTTCGACTATATCCCCCTACCAAAGTAAAACAACATGTAAAGTAAGGTAAACATTTCCATATAACATGAAAACTATAGATTCCATGTAGAATTCCAACAGAAACTACAATAAGTCCAACCTACTCAAGGGTGAGGACTGAGTAAAATGTTATGCTCTCAGTAATCACTCTGGTCATCCCAACTCCATCTATGCTCCTCCCACTCTTTCTCTACCTATGAAACCATCAAAAGAGCCTCTATTTGCATGAGATCTGACATATGGATAAAAAAACCATGCAATAGTGATTATAATAATACTTATTAGGACACCCTGAAAATACTAATCTAGAAGCACTAAATATATTCATCTCAATAAAAGATGTAAAAATGTGTCATCGATACAAGAAGTACCAAAAACTCTACTAGGGATGACAGAGGATCTCACTATTGTCTCATAATGGGACACCACAACTCTATCTAAGACTCAGACTCCTGTAGGGATTATAATCCAGTGATGTGGGTATAATGATGCATTTTACCCTCTAGTAAATTACGATGGGTGTACAATCAACCTACACTGGTCCAAACGTGAAAAATGAAGAGCCTTAATAACTCCTTATTGGAGTACACAACATGTCACTTGGGGTACAAATAGTGTTCTCTCATCCCGATACATTATTGCATGCAAGAACCTCACACGAGATGTAGTTTCCATATACAAAGAATGTAAAAAAGAGTACATGGTGTTTTGAATGACATGGTTCTCTACCCATGTCAACTTGTTATGTATGTGTACGATAGATATGTTTTTGTACAGGTTCATGTATTTCGTGTTGTGTTTGTGTCTCATTACACAGTGTTCCATTAGACTATGTACTATTACCCATGTTTTTTCACTTTGTGATGTACACACCATGTCATTCAGGGAGGTTCACACACTGTGTGACAATGGTCACCTGTTGTTTGATACATAAAATCGGCTAAAACACTAGTGCCACAACCCGGGGGGCACATGTTATGTCATCTCGGATTACACGCCATGTTCTTTTGGATTTTCCAAAATTAGTGTTCTTTCTCCATGTATCCTGACCAATTCTCCTACTTTAATTTAGTGATCTATTCCCTATGAAATTTATGATCTGAGGTCACACATGCCTCTCTGTCACCGAACAATGTGTTTCGCCTCTAGATTTTCTCAGAAATCGGGTCAAACGGTCGTTCATTAATTCACACAAAATAACACCGAATAACGTGAAATAATGAGGCTACTATCATTTTATTCACTCTATATCCATAATCTCACCTCCATCATTTCACAATGATCCCAGATCTATGATATTGAATCATTTCCCCATGAATTGGGTGTGTAATGACTGATTGATCAAGAAAAGTCAAGTCGTGGGCCAAATGTAGAATTCCCATGTTGAACTATGAATTGGGAGATAAATGCACAAAACATCTAGAGGGATGAACATATATTGATGTTCATTTCAAACTTGGTTCGTCACTGTTATAATGGTCAATGAATCTAAACTATCATCACGAATCAACTCATGATAAATCCAACCAATATCATGTCCTCCAAATATGATCAATTTGTAGGCTAATATGATAGTGTATTATTTATTGTTCATCACACGAATTAAGAAAGGGGAATGAAAATAAAAATAATTAATCTTACCAAAATTTGGATCATTAATTGATGAAGAACTAACACTATTTCATCTTTGTTGGTGTTATCTATCATGATCAGTGTGAGCTGATCATTGATCCAAGGTTTCATCATCCTTCCTCAGAAGGATCCTCTAGAGGTTCTCTATCTAATGTCTCCAGTGAATTATTGGTTTATGAGGATAACTCTAGATCCATAAGAAAGGTATATTATAGGATAATAAAAAAATTTCATCATAAAATATATTAATAAAATGTATATATCATAATATTATTATCTTTTTCATGCTCATGATACCTTTTTCACCAACGACCTGCACAGACCAATTTTAGGCTCCATCTTGGGTAATGATTCCATTAAAAACTCAATGGTTCCTTTAGAATTTTTATCTTAGCACCTATTTCGAATGTTATTCCAATTTTTTAGGAAAACTGCATGTGCCTGCAATTTTATATTTTAATATTTTTCAAAAACAAATTATGAAAACCGAGCCATAAAATCACATGACATATCTATGCCTGGAAAGGACTTCAGAATGCTTTGGGTGCACAGGTACATCTAATTACATCTTACCATCCCATGATAGACGACCAGTATGAGCATAGGATGCAGGTGCTTGAGGACATGCTTCAAGCATGCATCCTGGATTTTGGATATTCAAGTGAGAAGAAAACTCCTCTTTTCGAGTTAATATACAACAATAGTTTTCAAGAAACTATTCTGATGGTACCTTATGAGGTATTGTATGATAGGCCATACCGGTCACACTTATGTATGTTGGAGATAGGGGAGGTAGCTATGTTCGAACCTCATCTTGTCCCAGATACCACAGAGTAGCTAGATTTGATTCAGAGGAGGTTGGCTAATTCCCAGTCTCGACAGAAGACTTATACTAATTAGCGGAGATTACTTCTAGAGTTAAAGGTCAGAGATCAGGTTTTCTAGCATGTCACACCGAGGATGGGGCACAGTAGTATTAGGAGAGAGTGTATGCTTCTTCCGAGGTATGTCATGCCATTTGAGTTTTTGGAGAGCGTGGGGATGGTTTCTATCAGCTGCAGTTACCTCATAGGAATCGGGCTACTCACAATTTCTTTCACATTTCTTCGTTTCGACGTTACTTATCAGACATGTCTCAGGTTCTTCACCCCTAAGAGGTTGTGTAGGCGGTTGATGCCTCGTATGAGGAGTATCCCATCCTAATTTTTGATCGTAGTACGAAGGTTGTTCGTGGACATTCTATTCCTCTGGTACGAGTGCTATGGTATCATGGGCGAGTACCAGATGAGACTTGGAAGAGGGAGACAGATGCACAATCGTAGTGACCGGAGCTGTTTGGGGATGCTTATTCTATGATGCCCTGGTAGGGAAATTCGGGGACAAATTTATTTATGGGGGGAAGTTTTTAAGAACCTAGATATTCTTTTTAAGGTATGTTTTCCTAATTCTGGTGTTTTTGTGGAAAATTTGATTTTTTCTGGAAATTTCTTAAGTACACATTGTGTACTTTATTTGTACATGTCATGTACTCAGTTACCACATGTTGTCATGTGCTAGCCATGTAACGGCCTTACACACGGCGGTGTATAGTGTCCTGGAGACAACCTAATACAAGGACGGTAAGGGAAAGTAGACTCCATGAACTTCTAAAGTACACACTTTGTACTTTAGTTTTTTTCATTTAACATTTTGGGGTTGCGTCTTACAGATAGAACCATCCCCTTCTTGGTCTATTTTGACCGAGAGAGACCGTATGACCTGAGATCTTCTCTATGCCCCTAACTATGCATTCGTTCTCTTATTTGATCATCATTTATTTCTTGGGGATCGAATCAATAAGCTCTTCCTTCTCCTGGAGCATCGTTTCCTGATTCCTCCTCTTTCCCATGTTATTTTTTGTTGGGCGTTTTTAGAGTTTTTGTATATCTATAGTGTTCTTGGGATATTCAAGGCTTGAGGTTAATATATAACGATCCTAAAACACCAAGGTAGGTGCTTTGTACCTTTCTGTAGTTATTATTTGAGCTATATGTGCAATGGTACCCAATTCCCTTTTACTGGGTATTGCGTATTTATGTTTTATCCCTACTTTTTTTCTTCTATGCCTTGTTTGATTGGATAATGGTTATATGTTTTTAATAGGATTTATTTCTCCATGCTATGGAGGTTTTTCCCATTTATTCTTGTTTTCACCATTTTTTCTAGTTTTTCATGTTATGTTGCTGCTTCATTTTCAATGTTGGGTATTCCTAGGATGGAGTGATTATTATCATTCATGTTGTTATGTTGTAGACTAGTTAACAAAGTAGTTCTTGAGGTTTTCATTGGCTCATTTGAGTTTCTATTCTTGTTTTGACTTAAACAGGGCCATGAGAACCCGGTGTAGTAGACCATTTTGAGAATGTATGTAAGTTCTTCTCTAAAGAGTTATATTATAGTTATGATGCGAGACTAAAGGGGGAATTGATGGTGTGTGCTTCCCCTGAGATTCTATGCTAATGCTGATCTAGAGGGTTTACACTGTGTGTACTTCATAGAGGGTTTCTTGTGTTTTCATGGTAGGACCCATGGGGATTAGGCTGTGAGAACATCCCAGAGGGTTACATGTTTGTGATTATTTGTTTACGTTCTATGTTGAACTAAATGATTTTAAACTGGGGGATTGTTTACTATTGAGGAATTCCTTGTTTACTGCTTCTTTTGTTTATTGCATGAAATATATATTCACTAACTATTAAGCACTGATCCCTTGGGGGTTCCCTACTGGGATATAGTTTCACACCCTCTTTGGGCCATGCATTTCTTCCCAAACAGATTATATTGTTGCAGATATAGATACAGGCAAGATCCCTTCTACTTCAGGTACATGACTGCTTTGGAGTTAGTGAGCATGGGACCATGATTTGTCTTGGGATGCTATGGAGTTGTTTACTATTTTTCTTGTACCTTAGTTTTGTGTTGTATTTCAGCATTGTGACTTTTTTGGATGCTTTCCTAGATATATTTATCATTCATCATTATATATGTGCTACAATGTTTATTTATTCATTCTTGTGATGTTTCATTTTTATGGTAATATTAGCGCTTCCTCTATTTCATTGTGGTTTACTTTCATTGTGTTACTCTGCCAATGAGGGTATAGTTTCCCTACTGTCACACCCAAGGTTGTCGCTGCTAGTATGAAGCCTTTGGAATTTGGGGAAATTCTCTTGACGCCATGAGACCAACCGTGTATGGGGCATCTCTAGGCGGCTTCTAGAATTAGGACGTTACAAAGTGGTTTTATACGAGTTATTTTCTTCTTAACTTACTATTTGGAGTCTATATCCCGGGATAGGAAGAAATAGGTACTTGGTAATTTGTTGTGCATGGGATTAGCTAACCTGTGTAAAGGTAAAAGCCAATCAAACTCATTATTGATATTTTTCTAGTTTTTCAATTGTACAGTTGATTTTATTTCACCTATCAGTTATTCACATGTTTTGTGTTGTTATTTTTTATGTTATTGAGGTTCAATTTCTGTTTCAACCCGATGATATGAGGGTATGAAATCCCATGTATCATATAGTCACTTATTCAGAATCACATCTCAAGCATTCATTCCATGCCATTTAGGGTCCATTAGTGATTCCATGTAGTTGTGATAGATGTTGTTCTAGATATGCGTGATGTACAGACTAATGCCTCGATAAAGTACCTATTTTTTGATAGGGTATATATTTGTGTTGTCTTTGTTGGAATGAATGCCTAACTTTGGTTCTTGAGTTGTTATAGGCTCTCATTGATCAAAATTTGGTTGAACATTCTCTTGTTATTCGTGTATATGATATGTAAGAGATGCCAAAAATTGATTATCAGGGATTATAATCCCTCATGGATCAGAATTGGGAACTTTAATGTTAGTTGATGTGTTTTTTGGGATTTCAGAGAAGTTTATGAGGCTACCTATTCAGAATAAGCCAAAATAAATTCCCTGTAGATTATAATATATTCCAAGTGTTCTTATGTTCAGTAAGAAACTGTTTTTCTTTTGTACACTCCATGTAATCTATGTATAAGCCATTTAGCCTCTAACTATGTCCATGGTCATGTGGGAAGAGACACGGGGTTGAGATAATCTTGGTGGATATTTCATGTATCAGATGTACATGCCGTGTGTTTAGACAATGTGTCTGCACATGTAACTAATGGCACAAATCAATAAATACATAATCAATACATGTCGTGCCAATCGTGAACATCTTGTGTTATGTAATACATGAAATATGGCTATGTAACTAACAATAAAATTCTGTGGAAATTGTTTAGAACACACCATGTATGTTTGAGAGATGACGTGTAGTGTGAGCTGGGTATCTGGCTGTGTCACTAACAACACGGGTCAGTGAAGCTCATCTATTACATGTCGTTTCTCGCAAAAAATCTGTGTATTCTTGTTCTAGGAAAATCATGTAGCATAGTCATGTAGAATGACTCGGATAGGGAAAAAGGATTCAAGTACATGCCCATGTGAACGGTTTAAGGGAACACGCCATGTAGTTTAATGTGCATGCCATATATCCATGTGTTGAAAAACCTGAATGATTTCATTCTCCTTTTCACTTCTTACACCTCCATTTGTCAGCCCTAGATAATTTTAAACTAAGGTCTGTGTGAGACCTTGCAGATTAATTCCACTGATATGTCTTCTGGTTTTACGCCAGTTACAGGGAAATGATCAGACACTAAATATGGCTGATCAAGGACATCCAACAGATTCTCTAGTTGTGCCAGTCTTGGTATTATCCTTCATTCCGGACATAGGTATTGTTGCACAGTTCTGAGAGGGCATTAATAGGTTCATGTAGACCTTCTGAGGAAAACTATATCATGACCCGTCTATGGCATAACTGATATTGGACATTCTGTAGCAGTTTCCTCCCACTTTGACTGGGGAAGGAGGACCTCAGGATAAAGAGTCATGGTTAGAATCCATACATTACATCTTAGAGCATCTAGAGACGCCTCTAGATAGGAGGAATAATTGATCCAAGAATTCATGAGTCTAGGGCAGGGTACTCTTTCAGTTATAGAGTATACTTCTTTCTTCATTAAGCTGCAGCGGTTTATGCCTATTCATGGAAGTGAGTAGTTATTCCTAGAAGGGATGTTTGAGGATGGTCTGAGGAACGACATCTGATCGAAGGTAGAAATTGTCAGGATGACTTCCATAACATCGATCTTCAACCATGAGCTGATCTCAGAGCGCAATTTGAGGCATTTTGGATTTGTGATCCAGGGTGGTTTGATATTTGGAGTTTTATTCCCTCCCACTAATAGTAGGAAGCACTGTAGGGGGTATTCAAGTGGTGATCCAAGGAGGTGAGACACTTCTTCTGGTAGCCAGGTGGTGTGTAATCAGTGCAGTAAGTGTGGGCATATGATGCCATGTTGCCTGGGAGATCCAATGGAGTGCATATCTAGTGGCAAGATGGGTCATCTTCAGCGTTTCTATCAGTTTGTCTCACTGGCAGCTGGTGATATGGGTTATTCTATAACTTCCCATTCAGGATCAGCACCACCAGTTTCTCCTCAGTCTGGGAACTAAGTTTTTCTGGTCACTCAGGCTAAGGTGGAGGTTGTGGAGAAGGTAGCCAATCACTAGTATTCCAGCGACAACAGGGTGGATGAGGTCTTGGTGGTTAGGAAATGTCACATGGCCATGATGCAGGTCAGACTTTTGTTGTGGAGCATGCCTAGCTAGAGAAGGATCCCGGACCCTCTAAAGTTCGAGTTACGATTCTAGTTTCTTCAGTTTTAGCTTCAGCTCTTTTCAATACAGAGGCTTCCCATAGATTTATATCTATAGCTATAGTGGAGAGCCTTGGGCTCTGTGTCATTTCTTCTACTAATATAATTGTGTTGGAAACTTTGTTGGCGACACAAACCTCCAGTGTACGACAGTGTAAAGAGTTCCCTACTAGGGGATGGTGGGTGTCACTTCTTATGGGATCTATTTGTCCTAGAGATGAAATTCTATGACGTCATTCATGGAATTGACTAATTAGTTCTCTTCCAGGCAGTTATATGTTGTTATCACGATAGAGTGAGTTTAACATCATCAAAAGGAATATCTTTTCTTTATAAGGTAGAATGGGATTTATAGGAGATCAGAGTGGGACCCTATCATCTTGGGTTGGGAGGAGTTACAACCAAGATTTCTAGATTATATCTAGATGACCAAGAGACATTACAGTTGTACTTTCCTCCATTGGTGGATCATTTTAGGGATGTCTTTCTAGATGACTTATCATGTTTTCCTCTAGAGAGAGAGGTGGAATTTTCTATAAAGATCATGCTTGGTGCAACACTGTTGTCTATTCCTCATTATAAGATGTCTACGCCAGAGTTAAAGGGTCTCAAAAAGTAGTTGGAGGAGTTGTAGGAAAAGGGTTTTATCTGACCGAGTACTTCTCCTTGGGGTTATCCTATCCTATTTGTGATGAAGGAAAATGGTACACTTTGACATTGGGTGGATTATCGGAAGCTGAACCAGTTTACGATCAAGAACCGATATACTTTTTTGAGGATTGATGATGTCTTTGATCAAATTCAAGGATCCCGGGTATTCTTGGTGATTTACTAGAGATCTGGTTATCATCAGTTGTTCATTACACCATCTGATATACCTCTTACGTCCTTTTGGAGTAGGTATAGTCTATATGTGTATGTGGTTATGCCATTCGGCCTCATGAACGCGCCTACTGGTTTCATGGAACTGATGAGCCGAGTTTTCCTTCTATACTTGGATTCTTTCTTAGTAATTTTAATTGATGATATCTTGGTGTACTTTCAAACTTTAAACGACCATGCCACCTATCTTGATATAGTTTTTATTACACTAAGATAGCATCAGTTATATGCTAAGCTCTAAAAATGCCACTTTTGGATGGACCATATTCACTTATTGGGTCATGTTTTCTCATGGACAAGAGTATCAGTGGACCCAGAGAAAGTGAGGGTAGTTTTTTCCAAGAAATAGCCAAAAACATTCATTGAGGTATATATTTTTCTAGGGATGGCTGGATACAATAGACATTTCATACCGGAAATATAACGCTTAGCAGCACCACTAACTAACCTGACTAAGAAGGGTGCAATTTTCTTGTGGTCAGATTCTTGTGAGTCAGCCATTCAGGAGCTGAAAGGGAGGTTGAATTTAGCATTTATACTAGTTTTTCTCGAGAAATAAAAAAGCTATAATGTTTATTGTCATGCTATAGGTATCAGGCTGGGAGCAGTGCTTATACAGGGAGAATGAGTCTTTGCGTACAGGTCTCGGTAGTTGAGTCCACATGAGAAGAATTAGATGACATAGGACCTCGAGTGGGCTACAATTGATCATTCCTTAAGTTGTTGGTGACATTATCATAAGGTATATCATTTCATTGTTTTCACCGACCACAAAAGCCTCAAGTACTTCTTCACTCAGGATGACTTGAATCTGATACAGTGCTGGTTGGTTGAGTACCTTCAGTATTTTGAGTTCGAGGATGCCTACACGCCAAGGAAAGGAAATGTTGTGGCTGATGCACTAAGAAAGACGACTCAGATATAGGTAGTTTAGGAGGCTAGAAGTGAGTGAGAGCTTATTTATCTATTCATAGGGACGCATGTAGAATTTCATGATAGACAAGAGAAAAAATTTCGTTATTTTAGATGTTACATATACTCTTCTTGACTGAGTGCGAATGAGGCTGCTCTCAGATTCTGAAGGCCTAGTCCTGTGAGAGAGAGTGTCATGAGAAGACCCTATTTCTGGATAGACCATAGGCGAGGATGATATCTTGCATTTCCATGGGCACATATGGGTGTCAGCAGACATACGTGTGGAGTTGATTTGGAACTTTCATTACTAAGTTTGGGATGTTCATCCTGGTGTCCTGAAGATGTATTGTTCTGTACACCATCTATATTGGTGGCTAGGTATGAAGAACGATGTTGTTGTGTTTGGGATGAGGTGTTCCACCTATCAGCAGGTGAAGGCGGAGCATTTGCAACCAGCATGGCCTTTGCAGTAGTAACCCATTACTGAGTGTAATTAGAATTATGTCACAATTTATTGCATGATAGATTTACTGAGGTATCCTCGAGGGAATGATTATTTATGGGTTTTCACTGACAGATGCACGATGGTAACCCACTTTTTGTCGATCATGGAGACCTTCAGTGTTGATGAGTTGGGATAGTTGTACATCCATGAGATTATACATCTACATGGAGTTCCACAATCTATTATTTCATAATGAAATTCATGTTTTACTTCTTGGGTCTTGTAGGGACTTTATAAGGCTTTGGGTACACAGGTAATTTTTAGTACAACTTACCATCCTCGGACAGATGGCCAGTCTGAGCGTATGATGCAGGTGCTTGAACAAATTCTACAAGTAGGAATCCTTGATTTTGGAGGTTGTTGGGAGAATCACATGCCTCTTGTAGTGTTTTCCTAAAATTGTATTTTTCTATAAACTATTCATATGGAACCTTATAAGGGTTTGTATGGTCGACCATGCCGATAACCTTTATGTTTTCCAGAGGCTGGAGAGGCAGATATGATGGGACCTCGTCTTGTTCAGGAGACCACATAACAGATAGAGTTGATTTGGAAAAGGATGGCTACTTCCAAATCTTGATAGAAGTCTTATGCTGAGCAGCGGAGACAACCTCTGGAGATCGAGGTACGATATCAAGTTCTCTTGTGTGTCACATAGAGGTTAGGGAACAAAAGGATTAAGAGTCAGGGTATGCTTTTGCCGAGGTATGTCATGCTTTTAGAGGTTATGGAGAGAGTCGATCTGGTTGCCTATCTGCTACAGTTACCTCAGAGGTACCAAGCTATGCATGACGTATTCCACGTTTCTCTTCTTCAACATTAATTATCAGACCCATTTCTTAGTTTCCAACCTGAGGAGGTTGAGTTGGAGTTGGACACCTAGTATGAGGAGAATCCAATCTAGATTGTTTATCATAGTACGAAGGATCTCTGTGGCTGGTTTGTTCTTCTAGTATGAGTGCTATGACAGCAGAAACAAATAAAAGACATGATTTGGGAGAGGGAGACCGATGTACGATCATAGTGGCTAGATAATTTCAAGTATTCTTCTTTTATGCCGCATTTCTATAGAAATTCGAGGACGAATTTCTTTATTTGGGGAAGCTCATAATAACCTGGATCTTCTTTTCAGTTATGATTTCCCTTTTATGGTGATTTTTAGGATAAAGAGGAGTTTTATAGGAATTTATTATGAACACGACGTGTACTATATAGGTACAGTTGTGTACTCAATTTCCATGGGATGTCGTGTGCTAGCCGTGTAACGGTCGTCCACACAGCCATGTATGGTGACCTGGAGACTACCTAATGTGGGGGATGGTAAGGTAAAGTACATTTTGTGTACTTCAAAAGTACATGAAATATTTTTTTCATTAAACATAATGCGGTTGCGTCTGACGGAGTAAACAGTCTTCTTCGTGTACTAGTTCGACTGAGTGAGACTATACGGTCAAAGAACATCTCTGATCCACAGACTAAGCATCAATTCTCTGATTCAACGGCCGTAGATTCTGTTGGGATCGCCTTGTCAAGATCTTCTTTCTCCCAGAGCTTCGCTCCCAAATTCTTCCACATTCACGTGTTATATTTTATTGAGAATTTTTATAATTTTTGTAGATAAATGAAGTTGTTCAGAAATTCAAGGATTTATGTTCACATATTACAATCCTACAAGCTGATATATGTTTTTGTGATTTTTTTTAGGTATTCATTGTTTTATATTTGAAAAATTTCCCAATACACATGAACAGGGTATTGCGTGTTTCTGTTTTAGCCCAAATTCTTGCTTGGTATGCCTTGGTTGATTTTATAGAGGTTATATGTTGTAAAAAGGGTTTATTTTTCCTTTCTATGTAGGGTTTTCTCATGTTTTATTTTTTTGACAATTTGGTCTAGATTTGGTTGTTAGGATACTGATTTGTTTTCCATGCCTAGTATTGTTAAGATGGATTGATTATTATCTGTCTTTTTATTATGTTGTAGTCTGGTTATCCAAGTTGTTCTCGAGGTTTAAATTGTCCACTTTTCATGCTATTCCTATTTGAATTACATAGGTTCATGAGAACCTCATGTAGGTGACCATAAGAAGAATGGACCTAAGGGCTTATCCAGGCTTTCTGTTATTATTGTTAATATACAAGACCATTTGGGGAATTGACTTAAGTGCTTCCTCATATTGTCTATAGTTCCTCGACACAGGCCATTGGGGAAATGAGATGTAAGTTCATCCCTAGTGAAATGTTGTTTTACAGGTACGATACTATAGGTGGAATTGATAGGGAGTGCTTCCCCAGAGAGTCTATACAAAAGCAGAACAAGAGGGGTTAGACTATGTGTAATTCCAAGAGGGTTTCTTCTGTTTTCTTGGTAGGACCAGAGGGTATTCAGATATGATTACAACCTAGAGTGTTACCATTTTGTATTTATTTGTTTACTTTCTATGTGTAAGTGAATGCATTGAAACTATGGAATTTTTTACTATTGAGTACTTCCTTATTTACTCCATCTTTTTTATTGTTTGTCATATATATTCACTAAATGTTAATCACAGAACAATTGGTGTTTTTCTACTGGGATTTTTCTCCCACGCTATTTAGGAAATTATTTTGGGACTAAATAGATTATATTGTTGTAGGTATAGATAAAGGAAATCTTTATTCTACTTCAGGTACATGACTGCGTTGGAGCTAGAGAGCATGGTACCATGCTATGTTTTGTCAAGCTACAGATCTTTTTATTGAGTTTCTTATACTTTGTTCTAGTACTTTATTTTAGAATTGTAGCGTGTTTAACTACATTCCTGGACATATGTATCATGAATCATTTATATATGTCAGTGCTTCAGTTGTTCTTTTTTCAGTCTTCCACTATTTATTGTTGTATGAAATTATTACTATTTCCACTACTGTGATCTGTTTCTCTTCTGATGTGTTACTCTGCCAATGAGGGAATAGTTTCCCCAATATCACACCTAATCCCTCACATCTAATTGACCGCCTCAGTCATTAATGGAAATGTGCTTGAGGACGTGTGACCAAATGGGTACATGGCGCTTTTGGGAAGCATCTAGAACAACGACGTTACGATGTGATATCAGAGGAATTCATTTCTTCTTGACTTACTATTTGGACCATATAGTTAGGGATAGGACAAAAATAGGTACATGGTAATAAGATGGGTTGGGATGTTTCTAACTCTTGTATAGGGAAAATCCATTTCACCTCATTTTTTGCAATGTTTTGGTTTTGCAATTTTACGATTGATTTTATTTTACCATTTGGTGATTCACATGCTTTGTGCTATTATTTGTTATATTAATGAGGTTCTATTTCTATTTCACTCCAATGAGATGAGGGTATACCATCTCATGCATCATATAAGAAATTGATATAAATCACATTTCATGCATTCTGGACATGCGTTTTAAGTTGAATTAGCGATTGCATGTTGTTTTCATAGATGTTGTGCTAGATATGCATGCTGTTTTGATAGATGCCTTGTAAAAGTTACTGTTGTTTGATACAATATTTATTTGTGTAAGTTTTTGTTCGAATGAACGCCAAACATTGGTTTTGGAGGAGTTATGGGCCCTCATTGACCAGAAAGTGGTGGACCATTGCCTTGATTTTCTTATTTATGACATGTAAAAGATGCCAAGATTTTATTTTCGGGGAGTACGGGCCCTCAAAAATCAGAATTTAGAACATTAATGTTTGTTTCGGTGTTTTGTTGGGATTTATTGTAGTTTCTGAGTCTTTCTGTCTAGAAAACCCATGAATACACGTCTTGTGGTTTTTAATACATGTCATTTGTTATTCTATTTGGGAAGAAACTATTTTCCTTAAGTACATGTTGTGTAGTCTCTAACTGTGTTGCTAGCTGTGTGGGCTGAGACACGGGGTTGGGAAAAACAATTTGGGACATGCCATGTACAGGGTAAAAACGCCATGTGTTTATACCATGTGTCATTCTATGTGACTAATAACACAAATGGATAATGACCAAGGAAATACACACTGTGTCAATCATGAACAGTTCGTGTTGTGTCAACACAAGAATATGGATATGTAACTAACAACATGGGTCGATGGAAGTGCTTTAGTAGACGTCCTGTCTGTCTGGAACATGTTGTGTGGTGAGATGTGTAACCGACCATGTAACTAACTAAACATGTTGGTCTAGTTTGTCTTGTATACACCATGTTTGTCACTAACACACTGTGTAGTATTGTTCTAAGAGAACAGTGTGGCCTAGCTGTGTAAGGGAACTCAGGAAGGGGTAGAGGATTCATGTACACACCATGTGTAAGGAAAACACGCTGTGTTTTTGGCGGTTACACGACCAGTTTTGGCATAAGTACATTCCCATGTGAAACACTTAAGGGAACACACCGTGTAGTTAAGTGTACATGCCTCATATCCATGTTTTTTAAAACATCAATGCTTTCATTCTCCTGTTCCCTTCATACCCTTCCATTTTTCAGTACATGATAATCTTTATCTATGGTTTACGATTTCCCTTACAGAGTCATTCCACCGAGACATCCTCAGGTTGTACGGCAGTTACAGGGCAACGATCAGACACCGGGTATGGCTGATCCAGGACTTCCTCCAAATCCTCTAGTTTTTCTCGTCATCGCACCATCCATCATTCTGGACATAGATGATGATGCACTATTTTGATAGGTCATTATGATGTTCATGCAGACCATTCGAGGAGTATTGAATCCTCCCCAGTCTATGAAAGAGCTGACATGGATCTTTCAGCATCAGCATCCCCCCATATTCACTAGGAAATGATGACCTTAGGCTGCAGATTCATGCCTAGAATCCATGATTTATATCATAAATCATCTGGAGAAACCTCTAAATGGGGGGGGGAGGTCAATCTCGTTACCTATATCCTTCGGGACTCTTCCAAGAGATGGTGGGGTGTGATCTCATTGGTGGAATGCCAGCAGGTTGGTCCTTGAGGTGAGTTCTAGCATGCATTCAATGAGTAAATTAATCTGGAGACATGGAGGACCGATCGAGCCTGAGAGTTCATGAGTCTAGAGTAGAGTACTCTTCCTATTATGTAGTATTCTTCTTGCTTCACTGAGCTACACCACTTCATGCCTATTCTTTGAGGTGATGAGTTATTCCTCGAAAGGATGTTTGAGGATGGTCTAAGGCAGGACATCCAATCGTAGGTGAACATATTTAAGTTGAATACCATCACATCAATAGTCAACTAGGCACTGATCATGGCATGAAATCTGAGGTATTTTTCCATTTTGTGCTTAGGTGGTTTGACATATGGAGTTTTATTCCCTCGTATTGATAGTAGGAAGCGACATGGGGGGTCTTTGCGCAGTTATCCAAGGAGGCGGGACACATAATCTGGTAGCCAAGTGGTGTAATATTACTATGGGAAGAGCAGGAATATAAGGCAACATTGCCCGAGAGACCCAGTGGAGTGCCGATCTTGCGGCAAGATAGTTCATCTTCCATGTTTCTGTCAGATCTTCTCACTAACAGCCAGTTATAGGGTTTCTTATATGAATCCTCATTAAGGGAAATAACCACCAATTTCTCATCATGTAGCAAACTAAAGTTATTTTAGTAGTTCAAACTATGTCGGATGTCTTGTCCATGGTAGCCAACCTCTAGGATTCCAGTAACAATAGTTTGGATCAACTCAGGGTGGTCAGGCAGGGTCGTAGTGCCACTATTCATGCAAAACATTTGTAGTGAAGTAGACCCAACGGGAGCAGGATCTTGAACCCTCCACAGTTCGATGAACCATTCTAGTTTCCTCAGTTTTATCTTTGGCTGTTTTTAATATAGAGGTTTTTCCATAGCATTATATCTGTTGTTGTTGTAGAAAGCCTTGGGCTCTGTGTCTTTTCTTCTACTGATATCTGAACGTTAGACACTCTATTGGGGATAAGAACAGCTAGTGTATGATAGTGTAATGAGCGGCCTATATAGGTTGGGGGTGTCACTTCTTATCGGATCTCTATGGCCTAATGATGACAAGCTATGAAGTTATTCATGGAATGGACCTGTTAGTTCTCTTTCAGTCATTCATCGACTATTATCACCGTATGGTGAGCTTTACATCACCAGAAGGTAGATAGTTTCATTATAAGGGCGAATGAGATGTACATAAAATTAGAGTGGGACCCAAGAATCATTGGTTGGGGGGAGATACAAATCAGATTTATATTCTATATCTGGATGTCCATGGGACATAACAGTTTTACTTTCCTCCAGTGGTGGATTATTTCATGGATCACATGCCAGATTAATTTTCAGGTTTTTCTCCAGAGCGAGATGTGTAATTCTCTATTTATCTTGTTCAAGTAGTGGCACCAGTTTCTATTCCCTCTTACAGGATGGATACAACAGATTTACAGGATCTCAAGAAGAAGTTGGTGGAGTTGCAGGAAAAGGGTTTCATCCGACCCAGTACTTCTCCTTCGGGTTCACTAGTCATGTTTGAGAAAAAGGGAGATAGTATCCTCTAACCTTGTGTGGATTTTTAGAAGAAGAATCAGTTGATGGTCAATAACAGATATCTATTTTCGAGGATTGATGATATATTTGATCAGCTTCAAGGATACCGGGTGTTCTCGAAGATTTACTTGATAACCGGTTATCATCAGTTGCATGTTATACCATTTGATATACCTCTTACTGCCTTTTAGAGTAGGTATGGTCTATAAGAGTATGTGGTTATTTCATTCTGTCTCACAAAGGTTCATGTCATTTTCAAAGAACTGATGAACTGATTTTTCCATCCATACTTGGATTCTTTTGTGGTAGTTTTTGTGGATAATATCGTGGTGTACTCTCACACACGACACGACCAAGAAACCCATCTTGAGATCATTTTGAGTAAACTAAGGGAGAATCAGTTATATGATAATCTCTCAAAATTCCATGTTTGGATGGAAAATATTCACTTCGTGCGTCTTGTTATCATAGATATAAGCGTATCATTAGTCCCATTGAATGTGAGAGTAGTGGTTTCCTGGGAGAAGCAGAAAATTTCTTGTGAGCTACGATGTTTTCTATGGCGGGTTGGATACTATAGAAGTATCATACAAGACTTCTCACTCATAGAAGCGCCAATTATGGGCCTAACTAAGAATGGTGAAAAGTTATTGGGGTCTGATTCTTGAGAGGCATCATTTCAGAAGATGAAATGGTGGTTGACTTCCGTACCGATACAAGTTTTTCCAGAACGAGGCTAGATCAATATGGTGTATTGTGATGCTTTAGGTATCGATCTAGGAGCAGTGCTTATGCAGGGAGATGGAGTCATTGCGTATGGGTCTCCTCAGTTGAGGCCACATGAGAGGAATTATTGAATTCTCAATCTTGACTTGGTAGTTGTTTTTCATACCTTACGCTGTTGGAGACATTATCTTCTAGGAGAGAATTTTGTGGTTTTCCCAAACCACAAAAGTCTCAAGTACTTCTTCACTCTGTGTGACCTAAAATTTAGACAGTGAAGTGGGGTTGAGTACCTTAAGTCTTTTGAATTTTGGATGTCCTACATGCTTGGGAAAGGAAAATCTATGATAGATGTTCTGAGCATGAAGGCTCAGATATAGGCAGTTCTGGAGGCCAACAGTGAGTTGAAGCATATGGATATGTTCTATGAGATGCTTGTGGAGGTGCACGATAGACAAGGGCAAACATTTATTTCTTCTGTAGTTGTAACCTATACACTTCATGACCAACTGGGAATGAGGAAACTGTCAAATTCATAATTCCTAGTCCTACAAGAGTATGTGTCCGGAGAGGAACATTTTCCTGGAAAGTCTATAGGTGAGGATGAGATCTTCTGTTTCCAAGGGTGCGTATGGGTGTCAATCAACACACACGATGACTTGATGCGTGAATTTAATTCCTCATTTTTGGAAGTTCATCCTGGTGTCACAAAGTTGTATCATGATCTACACAGTCAGTATTGGTGGCCAGGTTTGAAGAATGAAATTTCTGGTTTCATCATGAGGTGTTCCACCTGTCTGCAGGTTAAGGCTGAGCCTCTGTGACCAACATGACTTTTTTAGTAGTTACCCATTCTCGAGTGGAAGTGTAATGATCTCACTATGGATTTTGGGGTAGGGTTACCATGGTCACCTTAATGGAATGATCTTGTATGGGTTGTCATTGACAGACTCACAAATGTTTCTCACTTCATGATGATCAAGGAGACCTTTATTGTTGATGAGTTTGTATGGTTGTACATCTAAATGATTGTATGACTACATGGAGTTCTACAATATATTGTTTTAGATAGGGATTCACGTTTTACTTCTCAGGTCTGGTAAAGAATTTAGAAGGAATTGGGTACACAAGTACTTTTGAGTAAAACATACCACCCTTGTAGAGATGGCCAATACATGCGTAGGATTCATGTGTTTGATGACATGATTCGAGAATGCATACTTGATTTTGGAGGTTCTTTGGGGTAGCACATACCTCTTATGGAGTTTTCCAACAAATATATTTTTCAAGAAACTGTTCTGATCGATCCATATGGGGCTTTGTACGGTAGGACATGCCCATCAACATTATGTTGGTGAGAGGAAGGAGATACAAATATATTGGGACCTCATCATGTTCAATAGACCACAGAGAATATAGAGATGATTCGTTAGACGATGGCTACTGAATTGTATCACATAATTGTTATGCTGATCAGTAGAGATAGCCTTTGGTGTACGAGGTCTGTGACCAGATTTTCATGTCTGTCACAGTAAGGTTGGGGTATAGGTGCATTAGGTGATAGGGTCAACTTTCACTAAGATATGTCAGGCCCTTTGAGGTTTTGGAAAGAGTCGAGCTAGTTGACTATTGGCTGCAGTTACATCAGAGGTATCAGGCTATACACAATTTCTTTATTGTATCACATCTTTGAAAATACTTCTCAGACCCTTATCATGTTTTCCAACCTGAGGAGGTTGGGTTATATGTGGACGTCTCATTTGAGTTGCATTCTATCTAAATTATTGATTGCAATATGATGGTTCTCCATGTCCAGTCTATTCGACATGTTTGAGTGCTATGGCAGCACATGCGAGTACAAGACGAGACTTGGGAGAGGGAGGCCGATGTACAATCAGAGTTCCCAGAGCATTCTGAGGATTCTTCTTCTATGCCTCTTTTATAGGGAAATTCGAGGAATAATTTCTTTAAGGGGGGGAGGGAAGTTTGTAAGAACCCTGAACTTCTTTTTAGGTACATATTCCTTTATCTATTGATTTGAGAAAACGAGGTTTTAATGGATATTTCTTAAGTACACACTGTGTAGTTTTTCAGTACATGCCATGTATTGGTAATGTAATAGTCATACACACAGCTATGTATGGTGACATGGAGACCACCTAATGCAGGTGACAGTAGGGGCACGTACATGACATGTACTTCTAGAGTAAATGTCCTGTATGATATTTTTATTAAACGTACCGAAGCCACGTATGATAGAAAAAACCACCTCATTCTAGGTCTGGTTCAACTGAGAGAGACCATACTGCCACATAACTTCTCTAAGGCCTCGACTGAGCATCCTTTCTCAGATTTCACCATCGTCGATTGTGTTGGGATCTCCTTGGTATGTTCTTCCATCTCCAAGAGCATCATTTCCTGATTCCTTATCTTTCTCAAGATATCATTGGTTGAGTGTTTTGATAATTTTTTAGATCTATAGTGTTCATTGGATATTCGAGGCTTGAGGTTCACATATAATGATCCTACAACACCATGGTAGGTCATTGGTGCCTTTTCATAGTTAATATTTTAGATATATTACAAAAGTTCCCAATACCCTAGAATGGGGTTTTTTGGGTTTATGTTTTAGCCCTAATTCTTGATTGATATTCCATGGTTGATTTTATAAAGGTTTTATATTGTGAATAGGGTTTATTTTTTCATGCTATGTGGTTTTTGTCCATGTTTTCTTGTTTTCACCATTTGGTATAGTATAGCCTGTTAGGCTGATGGTTTTTTTTTCATGACTATTATTGTTAGGATGGAGTGATTATTATCTGTCTTGTTGTTATGTTATAGAATGGATAGACAAGTAGTTCTTGAGGTTTAATATGGCCACTATTTATCGCTATGCTTGTTTGATTTACACAGGGCTGTGAGAACCTAGTGTAGTGAACTATAGAGAGGGTGGATGCAAGGTCTTCTCCAGAGTGTCCATTATGATTATTAAGATGCGACACCATAATGGGAATTGATGTAGGTGCTTCCTTAGAGTGTCTGTAGTTCCAAAACGTGGCCCACAGGGGGAATGAGATGTAAGTGCTTCCCCATATCACCTTTTAGTTACTGATACCAGACTATAGGGGGAATTGACGGTGAGTTCTTCCATAGAGAGTCTATACTAATGTTGAACCAAATGGGTTAAACTATGTGTACTTCCCGGAGGGATTCTTGTGTTTTCTAGGTAGGAATAGTGGGGATAAGGCTGTGAGTTCATCCTAAAGTGTTACTGAATTTTGATAATCCGTTAACTTTCTATGTAGAACTGAATGCTTTGAAACTATGGAATTGTTTACTATTGGTTACTTCCATGTTTACTGGTTCATTAGTTTAAAGCGTACCATATATATTAACCGACCCTTATGCACAAATCTATTGCTGGATTCCTTCTGGTATTTTTTCTCACATCCTATTTGTTCCATGCTTTTGGGAAAAAATAGATTATATTGTTGTAGGTATAGATATGGGCAAGCAACCTTCTACATTAGGCACTTGACTACTTTGGAGCTGGAGATCATGAGACTAAGCTTTGGCTAGTGATGTTGTGGAGCGGATTATTTTTTTCTTATACCATTGGTTAGTGTTGTATTTCAACATTTGAATATTTTGGATGATTTTCTGGACATATGTATCATAAATCATAATATATGTGCTCCAATAGTTTATTTCTTCAATATTCCACTATTTCTTTTTGTATGGTAATATTACTGCATCCGATTGTGCATTGTGATTTACATATGTTGTGTTACTCTACCAATGAGGGTATAGTTTTCCCAATATCTCACCCAAGGCCCGTGATACATTTCAGCAGCCTCAAGAATTTGGGGAAATGTGCTTGAGGCCATGTGACCAACCGGGTATGGGGCGTCCTTTTCAATCTTCCGGAACCGAAACGTAACAATGTGGTATCATAGGAATTATTTTCTTATTGAATTACTATTCTGAGCCTATAGTTAGGGATTGGATAGAAATAAGTACTTGAAAATAATTTGTGCCTGGAAGTAGCTATCTTTGTATAGCGAAAATCCAATTTACCCAATTTATTGTTATTTTTAGGTTTTGTGATTTTAGGGTTGATTTGATTTCACAGTTGGGTGATCCACAGGATTTTTGATATTTTTGTTGATATTATTGAGGTTATGTTTCTGTTAAAACCCAATGTGATGAGGGTATGCTATCTCATGCAGCATATAGTCATTTTCTAAGAACCACATGTCCTGAATTATTTCCATTCCATTTAGGGTAATTAGCTATTGAATGATGTTATGATAGATGTTGTACTAGATATACATGTTGTTGTGATAGATTCCATGCTAAAGTACTGACTATTTGATACAGTATTAATCTGTGTATGTTTTTGTTTGAATGAATGCCAAAATTTGTTTCTTAAGGTGTTATGGGCCCTCATGGAATGTATTTTTGGAGATCAATGCCTTTTTATTCTTATATCGGACATGTAAAAGATGCCATTTTTTGATTCGCGGGGAGTATAGGCCCTCACAAATCAGAATTTTCAATTTAGTATTCATTTCAATGCTTTTTAGGTATCAAGAGTAGTTTCTGAGGCATACTGTCCAGAAAAAACCTAGAATACACACCGTGTAGTTTTAAAAACATGTCATGTGTTATTATATTTAGGAAGAAACTGTTTTTCTAAGTACATGTTGTGTACTCTATATACACGTTGTATATTCTCTGGTCGTCTTTCTGTCTGTGTGGGATGAGACATGGGGTTGGAGAAAAACCATGGTGGAACACACAATGTACTGGACGTACACGTCATGTGTTTAGATCCAATGTCAGTCCATGTGACCAATGAAACAGATTGATAAACACATAATCAATATATGTCATGTTAGTATTGAACCTACCTTGTATAATAATCTCTATAATTCATCTATGTAACTAACAACATGGGTCAGATAAATCCATTAGTAGACTCCATGTCTATTTGGAAAACGCCATGTATTGTGAGCCGTGTATCTGGTTGTGTCACTTACAACACGGGTTAGTGAAGCTCATCTAGTACACGTTGTTTCTTGCACAATAATTTCATATACTTTATTTCTAGGAGAATCATGTAGCTTAGTTGTGTAGAAGGACTCAGGCAGAGAAATGGGATTCAAGTACATGACAGTGTGAAAGGCATAAGGGAACATGTTGTGTAGTTAAATATACCTCTCATGTATCCTTGTTTTAAAAAACATGAATTCTTCCTTTATCTTATTCCCTTCTAAAACTTCCAGTTCCCAGTCCTTGATAATCATGATCTATGGTGCATGGTTGACCCTGCGGAGTCATGCCACTGAGGCGTCCTCTGGTTGTATTCCAGTTGCAAGGCATTGATCAGACACTGGACATGGTTGATCAGGGAATTACAGCACATCCTCCAGTTATGGTAGTCTAGGAAACTACCATCATTAGAAACACAGGTGCGGATTCACAGTTCCGAGATGGATTTATAAGGTTCATGCAGACCTTTCACGGAGTACCGCATCTATCCACGTCTGTGGCAGAGATGACGCGAATTTTCAAATAGTAGCATTCTTTCTCCTTCATAGGGGAAGGAGGACATCAGGATATAGAGTCACAGTTAGAAGCCATGTTTTCCATATTCAAGCATCTATAGATGCCTTCATAGAGGAGGTTCAACCTCACTAGATACATGGTTCGAGATTCTGCCAATAGATGGTGGGATGTGATCCCACAGGTGGGACAACAACAGGTCATGGACTGGGATGTGTTCTAGCATGCCTTCCATGATTACATATATCCAAAGAATTTGAGAACGAATCGAGCCCTAGTGTTTATGAGTCTGGAAGAGGGTACTCTTTCTGTTATGGAGTATTCTTCTCCCTTCATTAAGTTTTAATGCTTCATTACTATTCCAGGAGGTGATGAGTTATTATTGGAAAGGAATTTTGAGGAAGGTCTGAGGGATGAAATCTGATAGTAGGTGAATATCTTCATGTTGACATCCATCAATTATATAATCAACTAGGAAGTGATCACAGAGCACAATCTGGGGGATTCAGGAGTTTTTATCCAGGGTGGTTCGACATTCAGAGTTGTATTCTCTTCTAATGACAACCACAAGCGTCGTATGGGGTCCTTAAACGATGATATATAGAGGAAAGACACTACTTCTGGTAGCCAGGTGGGGTGCTATTATTGCAGAAAGAGTGGGAATTCGAGGCCACATTGCCCGAGAGACCCAGTGGAGTGATAATATGGTTGCAAGAAGGGGCATCTTTAGTGCTTCTATCAGATCCTCTCATGAGCTACTAGTGATAAGGGTTCATCTATGACTCCTTGTACAGAAGCAGCACCACCAATTTCTCATCAGTTTTGGAACTGGAGTTCCTGTGGCCCTTCATTCTGAGGTGGAGGTCGCAGCCATGGTAGTCAGTCACCCTGATTTCAGTGACAATAGGGTAGATTAGCTTAGGGTTTTCATGCAGGGTCATAGGTCCATAAAGTTGGACATACATTTGTATTAGAGTACACCCAACATGACCAGGATCCTGGACCCTCAACATTTCGATGTACGATCTTAGTTTCCTCAGTTTTACCCTCTTCTCTTTTCAATACAGGGGCTTCCCATAGCATTATATTTTTTACTTCTGTGGAAAGCCCTTGGCTCTATATCATTTCACCTACTGATATCTTGATTCTAGATACACTGTTGGGGAAAATAATGGCTAATGTATGTCATTGTAAAGAGTTCCCTCTTGATGTTTGTCGGTGTCACTTCATTTTGGACTTCTATGCCTTAGAGATGATAGGTTGTGATGTCTTTCTCTGAATAGACTGGTTAGTTCCCTCCTAGTTATTCATCAAAAATTTTCTCCATAGGGCGAGTTTCACATCACTAGAATGCAGAACGTTTCATTATAAGGGATAATGGGAAGTCCATTCAAGCAGAGCGGGACCTGAGCATCATGTATTGGGAGAAGTTATAGCCCATATAACTATTTTATATCTGGATGACCAGGGGACCTCACAGATGAACTTTCCACTAGTTGTGGATTTTTTCTGAGATGAATTTCAAGTGGACATTTCAGTTTTTCCTACGGAGAAAGAGGCAGACTTTTCTATTGACTTTGTTCTATGAGTGGCATCAGTGTCAATACCTCCTTATATGATTTATACACCTGAGTTGCAGGAGCTCAAGAAGCAGTTGGATGAGTTGTAGGCAAAAGGTTTTACCTGACCATAAGGGTTGACCTGTCCTATTAGAGATTAAGGTAGACAGTACCCTCTAACTTTTTGTGGATTATTGGAAGTTGAACCAGTTGATAGTCAAGAATTGATATTCCCTGCCAAGGATTGATGAACACATTGATTAACTTCATGGAGCCTAGGTGTTCTCAAATATTGGATTGAGATCCAGTTATCATCAGTTGCACGTTATACCATCTGATATATCTCTTACATCCATCCAGATTAGGAATGTTCTATGAGAGTATGTAGTTACTATGTTCGATATCACGAACGCACCTACAGTTTTCATGGCACTGATGAACCAAATTTTCCATCCATACTAGGATTTTTTCATGGTAGTCATTGTGGAAAATATCTAGGAGTACTCTCAAACTCGACAAGACCATGCCACCAATCATGAGATCATTTTGAGTTCAAGAGGTAGCATTAGTTATATGTTATTCTCTCAAAATGTGACTTTTATATAGATCAGATTCACTTCAAGGGTCAAGTTATCTCAGAGACAGAAGTATCAGTAGACCCAGAAAATGTGAGAGAAGTAGTTTCTTGGGAGAATCTGAATAATGACTTTGAAGTAAAAAGTTTTCTAGTCATGGATGGATACAACATGCATTTCATATAGGACTTCTCAAGCTTATCAGCGCCACTGATGGCCCTGACCTAGAAGGGTGTGATGTTCTGGTGGTCAGATTCAGGTGAGTCAGCCTTTCATGATTTGAAAGGGGGATTGACATCAGCACTGATACTAGTCTTTCTTGAGCTATGAAACATGAATACTGTTTATTGTGATTCTATAGGTATAGTTTAGTAGTAATGGTTATTAAGGGAGAATGAGTCGTAGAATAAAGGTCTCAGTAGTTGAGGCCACAAGAGAGGAATTACCTGACACATGATCATCAGATGACTGTATATGTTCATGCCTTATGTTGTTGGAGACAATATCTTCTGGGAGATCATGTCATGGTTTTCACCGACCCCAAAAGTCTCAGGTACATATTCATTCATAGTGACCTGAATTTGAAACTTAGAAGGTGGGCGATGTACCATTAGACTTTTGACATCGATCTTGCATACATGCCTAGGAAGGGAAATGTTGTGGCTGATGCACTGAGTAGGAGGACTCAGATACATAAAGTTCAAGAGGCCAGTAGTGAGTGGAAACTTATGGCTCTGTTCTGTGAGATGCATTTAGAGGTTCAAGATAGAAAGGGGATGACATTTCATTCATCAGTAGTAGTTACCTCTACTTTTCCTGATAGATTGCGAATGAGGAAACTCTCAGATTATGAAGGCCTAGTCCAGCGGGGAAGTGTGTTTGGAGATGACCATATTTCTGGATGGACCATAGGCAGGGATGAGATTTGCATTTCCAGTGGTGCATATGGATATCTATAGGAATATGTGAGGAGTTGATGTGGGACTTTTATTCCTCAGTTTGGGTAGTACATATTGGTTTCACCATGATGTATCATGATATACACTATCATTATTGGTGGCCAGGTATGATGAATGATGTTGCTGGGTTCATCATGTGGTGTTCCACCTATCAGTAGGTGGAGGTGGACCATATGTGACCTGAAGGGATTTTCCAGATGTTACCCATTATTGACTGGATGTGGAATGAGTTCGCGATGGATATTGTGATAGGTTTACTGAGGTTCCCTAGACGAAATGATGTTGTTTGGGTTGTCATTTTTTGACTCATTAATGTTTCTCAGTTCTTGAGGATCAAGGAGTCATTCAGTGTTGATGATTTGGGATTGTTGTACATATGAGAGATAGTGCATCTAAAATGGTTTACACACTCCATTTTTTTAGGCAGGGATGCACATTTCACTTCTCAGGTCTTGCAGGGACTTCAGAATTCTTTGGGTACACAGTTACTTCTGAGTACAACTTACCATTCCCAGATAGATGGCCAGTCCAAGCTTATGATTCAGGTGCATGAGGACATGCTATGTGTAGGCATCAAATATTTTGGATGATCTTGAGAGAAGCACACCCCTCTTGTGTAGTTTTCCTACAACAATAGTTATAATGAAACTATTCAAATGGAACCTTATGAGGATTTTCATGGTAGGCCATTCTGATCACCCATATGTTGGATGGAGACAAGATATATAGCTATGATGGGACCTCATGTAGTCCAGGATACCACAGAATAGATAGAGTTGATTTGGAAGAGGATGGCTATTGCACGTCTCGATAGAAGTCTTATGTTAATCAGCGGAGACGACTTCTGGAGTTAGAGTTTGGGGATTATGTTTTCTTGTGTGCCACACCAAGGTTGGGGCACAAGAATATTAGAAGACATTGTAAGCGTTCTCTGAGTTACCTCAAGATGTTTGAGGATTTGGAGAGAATCAGGACAATTTCCTATCGGCTGTAGTTACCTCAGAGTTACCATGATACAACCGATGTATTTCAAATTTCTCATCATTAATGCTACTTATCAGAATCATATAATGTTCTTCATCCTTATGAGGTCGAGTTGGAGGTGGATTCCTCATTGGAGGTGCATCCTATCCTGATTGTCGGTCACAATATGAAGGATCTTCGAGGATGGTATGTTCCACTGGTACGAGTGTTATGGCAGCATGGGCGAGTATAGGACAATACTTGGCAGAGGGACACTGATATACGATCGTAGTGGCCAAATCTATTCATGGATTCTTCTTATATGATGCCTTAATAGGGAAATTAGGGTAATTATTTCTTTAAAGGGAGAATTTTATAAGAACATGGATCTTATTTTTAGGTATGTTTTTCTTTTTTCTATTGTTTTTGTGGGAAAAAATGTTTTATTTTAATTTCATAATTACATATCGTGTACTTTATGAGTACACACTGTATACTAGGTTGCCACAGGTAGATTTGTGTTGTTAATGTAATGGATGTACACACAGTCGTGTATGGTGACAAGGAGACCACCTAATGTGGGGGCTGGTAAGGGCGAGTACATGTTGTGTACTTCTAAAGGACACATTGTGTACTTTTTTTCATTAATCATACCGGGGTCGTGTTTTGACGCACAGAGCCATCTCTTTCTAGGTCTGGTTCAACTGAGAGATATATTATAGCCATGTAACTTCTCCAATCCCCCGACCGAGAAACTGTTCTCTGATTCGACCGCCTTATATTTCATTAGGATCACCTCTATAAGCTCTTCTTTCTCCTAGAGCTTCGTTTCTGGATTCATACTCTTTCTCACGTTATCTTTGATTGTGTGTTTTTTTCATTTTTGTAGATTTACAGTGTTCTTGGGTGATTCAAGGCTTGAGGTTCACATATAATGATCCTACAATGTTGAGGTAGGTGGTTTATTCCTTTCTGTTGTATGTCTTTGAGTTATATGTGAAAACGTTCCCAATACCATTGAATGAGGTATTATGTTTTTATGTTTTAGCACTAATTATTTCTTGCTATGCCTTGGATGATTGAATAGAGTATATATGTTTTAAATAGGGTTTATTTTGTTAGGATATGGAGGTTTCTCAAATGATTACATATTTTGACCGTTTGGTCTAGTTTTTCCTCGTAGGAAACTACTTTGTTTTCCTTACCCAGTATTGTTTGGATGGATTGATTATAATCTATCTTGTTGTTATGTTGTAGACTGGTTATCTATATAGTTTTGAGGTTTAAATTGGTCTTTTTGCATTGTTATACTTGTATAACTTACATAGTGTTGTGAGAACCTGGTGTAGTGGACCATAGGGATAATGAACGTAAGGGCTTCTCCAGGGTGTCTCTTATTATTGTTATGATGTGAGAACATAGGGGGACTTGATGTAAGTGCTTACTCAATGTTTCTGTAGTTCCTCGACACGATCCATAGGGAGAATGAGATGCATGTGCTTCCCCAATGCACATTTTAGTTACCATTACGAGATTATAGTGGGAATTGATGGTCAATGCTTCCCAAGAGAGTCTATACTAAAGCTGATCCAGAGGGGTTTGATTTTGCGTACATCCCGAAGGGTTTCCTGGGTTTGATAAGTAGGAATAGAGGGTATTATTCTATGAGTAAATCCCATAGGGTTACTCATTTTTGGTTATATGTTTACTTTCTATGTGGAACTAAATCCTTTGAAACTCTATAATTGTATTCTGTTGAGTACTTTCTTGTTTACTATTTCTTTTTTTATTGCCTGCAATATATATTCACAGAATGTTAGGCACAGATCACTAGGTGGTTTCCTACTGAGATTTAGTCACACACCCTATTTGGTTCATGCTCTTGGGACCAAACAGTTTATATGGTTGCAGGTATAACTATGGGAAAGCACCCTTCTACTTTAGGTTCTTGTCTTTGTAGGAGCTAGAGACAATGGGACCATTCATAGGCTTTTGATGTTGTATAGTAGTTTGTTACGTTACTTTGTAACTTTGTTTAGTACTATATTTCAGCATTGTGAGTAGTTTGGAATCCTTCCTAGACTTATGTATCATGTATATTTTATATATATGTGTGCTCAAGTTGTTCATTTTTCAGTCATACTCTGTTTACTGTTTTATACCAATATTACTGCTTACGCTACAATGATCTGTTTCTCTTCCAATGTGTTACTCTTCCAGTGAAGGCATAGTTTTCCAATATTACACCGAAGGCCCTCACTTCTAGTCGGCAGCCTCTGGAATTATGGAAAATGCGCTTGTGGCCATGTGACTAACCAGGAATGGGGAACTTCATGGTGGCTCCCAGAATAAGGGCATTACAAAGTGGTATGAGAAGAATTATTTTCTTCTTGACTTACTGTTTAGAGCCTATAGACAAGGATTGAACAAAAATAGGTACATGGTAATAAGATATGACCAGGAGTAGCTAACCTGTGTTGTTAGTTAGACGACTGGATTTCACCTCTACAAGCATCTCAAAGAATAGAGCCTTAAGAAGCCAGTCACTACTGGCCTCCTGAACTACCTGTATTTGATTCCTCATGCTTAGCGAATCAGCCACAATGTTTTCTTTCCCTGACATTTAGAAATGCTTGAAATCAAAAGACTAAAGCTACTTTACTCACCCTTTTTGTCTCAAATTTAGGTCTCCCTGAGTGAAGATGTACATGAGACTATTGTGGTCATTGAAAACCAAAAAACTCTCTCTCATACGATATTGTCTCCAACATCGTAAGGCATGAACAACTACTACCAACTCATGATCATGCATCAGGTTACTCCTTTCATGTGGCCTCAACTACTAAGACCTGTATGATACGACTCCCCCCAGCTATACGATCATTGATCCCATCCTGATACCTCAAGCAACAAAATACACCATATAAATTTTTCCTAGTTCTGGATAAACTAGTATCAAGGATGAATCCGACCACACATTAATCTTTTAAAAGGCTGACTCACAATAATCTGACCAAAATAACTTCTCACCCTTCTTAGTTAGGCTCGTCAGTGGTGCTGCTAAGAATGAGAAGACCTCTACGAAATGCATGTTGTATCTAGACAGCCCTAGAAATCATCATAACTCGTATACATTCATCATATTCTCCCTAGAAACTACAAATATCACTTTCTATTGGCCTACTGATACTCCCCTCTCTGAGATAACATGTCCCAAAAAATGAATATGGTCCATCCAAATTTTGGATTTTGAGAGCATAGCATAAAACTGATTCTCTCTCAGTGTACTCAAAATTTTCTAATGGTGTGTGGCATGGTAATGTTGAGTTTGGGTGTACACCAAGATATCTTCCATGAAGACTACCATGAAAGAATCCAGGTATGGATGGAACACTCGGTTCATCAGGGCCATGAAAACTGCAGCTGTGTTCGTGAGACCGAAGGACATAACCACATACTCGTATAGTCCATACCTACTCTAAGAGGTTGTAAGAGGTATATCAGATGGTCTAACGTGTAACTGATGATAACCAGATCTGATTTCAGTCTTTGAGAACACTCGGATTCCCCAAATTTGATCCAAGAGATCATTAATCCTCGGCAAGGGATATCGGTTCTTGATCATCAGTTGGTTTATCTTTTAAAAATCCATACAATGTCTGAGTGTACTGTCTCCCTTCTTCACTAACTGGACAATAAAAACCCAATGGAGAAGTATAGGGTCTGATAAATCCCTTTACATGTAACTCCTCCAACTACTTGTTTAGCTCCTTCAACTTAGGTGTAGCCATCCTATAAAGAGGTATGGATGCCAATGTTCCTCCTGACACGAGCTCTATAGAAACTTTCACCTCTTTCTCTAGTGGAAAACCTGAAAATACCTCTATAAAGACATCCTTGAAAAGATCCACCACTTGGGTAAATTTCATCTGTGAAGTCCCCTTGTCATCCATATATAGACTAGTAATCTGGGCTATAACTCCTCCCATTCCATGATGCTCGGGTCCCGCAATACTGGCATGGGAATCCCATTCTCCCTTATAAAGAAACGATCTACCTTTTGGTGATGTAAAACTCACCCTACTATGATAACTGTCGAAAACATCATAGAAGATACAAACCTATCCATTCCGAGAATGACATCATAACATGCCATCTCTAGGTTGTAAAGATCCCATAAGAGGTGACACCCACAATATTTAAGAGGTAACTCCATGCACCATTGTACATTATCTTTTCATGTCCCCAACGGTGTGTCTAGCATCAATATATCAACCGAAGAAAACACATAGAGCCCAATGCTCTTCACAACAACAAAAAAATATAATTTTATGTGAATCCCCTGTATTGAAAAGAGAAGAAGCTAAAACTAAGGCAACTAGGATGGTACCTCGAACTGTATATGGTCAGGGATCCTGCTCCTGGTGGGTCTGCACCACTGCAAAGTTCTGTTATGTATCGTGTCTAAATGACCTTTCCTTACCCCTCTGAGATGATCCTCAATGTTTTTGCTAAAATCCCAGATAATGACTACCTAGGCCGCGACCTCCTCCTTGGCCTAAACAGCCGGAAGAACTCCACTTTCTATATTCATGAGAAAGTGGAGTTGTTGATCTAGATTTTGGTGTTATAGAAGAACCCTTATCACCATATGCCTGTAATAAGATCTAATAGAGGAACTGATGATGAACCATCCTTCCACATGATCGGCACTCTAATGGGTCTCTTGGGAAATGTAGCATCATATTCCATCTCGTACTACACTAGTTTCACACCACATGGTTACTATAAGAAGTGTCTCATCTCCCTGGATCACCATGCAAAGACCCCCTAAAGTGATTCCTTCTGATGGTAGGAGGGAATACAACTCCATATGTTGAACCGCCCTGGCTCACAACTCCAGAATCCCTCAGATTGTGCTCTTTGATCAGTGGCTGGTTGATGATAGAACTGATAGACATCAACCTAAAGATATTCACCTATGATCAGATGTTGTGCCTCAGACCATCCTAAAACGTCCTTGCACAGAATAACTCATCACCTCCTGGAATAGGCATGAAGCGATATAGTTTCCTGAAGTGAGAAGAATACTCCGTAACTAAATGAGTACCCTACTCCAGACTCAATAACCCTCAAGATCGATTGGACCTAAATGATTCCAGATAGAAGTAGTCGTAGAAGGAACATAAGAACTCATCCTAGGATATGACCTACTGGTGTCCCACGTGTGAGATCAAATCCCACCATCTCTTGGTGAAATCTAGAATCATATATGTAGTTAGAGGCTGCATATCATTTCTTTATAAGGGTGAATGGGATTTCCATGCGAGTAGATTGGGACCCGTTCATCATGGGTTGGGAGGAGTTACATCCCAGATTTCAAGTCTATATCTAGATGACCAGGGTGACTTCATAAATGGACTTTCTTCCAGTGGTGGATCGTTTCCGGGATGTCTTTCTAGACGACTTCTCTGGTTTTCCTACGGAGCGATAGGTGGGCTTTTCTATTGATCGTGTGCCAGGAGCAGCACCGATGTCCATTCCTCCTTATAGGATGGCTACACCAGAGTTACACGAGCACAAGAAGTAGTTGGAGGAGTTGCAGGAAATGGGGTTAATTCGATCCAGTACTTATCATTAGGTCTTGAAAGTCTTATTAGCGAAGAATGTGGATGGTACACTCCAAATTTGTGTGGATTATTGGAAGCATAACTGTTTGATGGTCATGAACCGATATCCTTATCCAAGGATTTATGATACCTTTGATCAGCTTCGAGGAGCCCGGGTGTCCTCAAAGATTTACTGGAGATCTTGTTATCTCCAGTAGTGTGTTAGACCATCTGATATTACTCATATATCCTATAAAAGCTGGTAAGGTCCATACAAATATGTAGTTATGCCGTTCGGCATCATGAACACTCTTGATGTATTCATTGAACTAATGAATTGTGTGTTCCATAATTACTTGGATTCTTTTGTGGTAGTTTTAGTGGATGATATCTTTGTGTACTCTCAAACTAAACATGACCATTCCACCCATCTTTAGATCATTCTAAGTACATAGAGAGACCATAATTTATATTCTATGATCTAAAAATGCCACTTAAGGATTGACCAGATCCACTTCTTGGGTCATGTTATCTTAGAGACAAAAGTATCAGTAGTCCTAGAGAAAGTGAGAGTAGTAGTTTTCTAAGATCATCCAAAAAATGTATTTGAGGTATGAAGTTTTCTAGGGTTAGATGGATACTACATGCATTTTATGTAGGATTTCATATGCTTAGCCGCGCCACTAACAGGCCAAACTATGAGGATGAGATATTCTTGTGGTCAGATTCTTGTAATTCAACCATCCAATAGATGAAAGGGAGGTTGAATTTAGCACAAATACTAGTATTTCCAATACTTTTCAAGATCTATACACTATATTTTGATGCCTCAGGTATTGGTCTAGGAGTTGTACTTATGCATGGAGAAGGAGTCGCTGCATACGGGTCTCAAAAGTTGAGGCCACATGATAATAATTACAAGACACATGATGTTGATTTGGCAGAAGTCATTCATTCCTTATGTTTTTGGAGTATTTATCTTATGGGAGAGCATTTCATGGTTTTCACCGACCACAAAATTCTCATGTACATCTTTAATCAGTGTGACCAGAATTTGAGAATGTGTAAGTGGTTTGGGTACATTCAGTATTTTGAAGTCGAGCATGCCTACATGCCTGGTAAAGGTAACGTAGTGGCTGATGTGCTGATAAAGAGGACTCAGATACATGCAGTTCAAGAGTCCAGTCATGAGTGGAAGCTTATGGCTCTATTCTATGAGATGCATGTGGAGGTGCACGATAGACAATGGCAGATGTTTCTTTCATCTGTAGTTGTTACCTCTACTCTTCTTGACTGAGTCCATATGAGGTAGCTATTAGATTCTGAAGAGCTAATAGAATGGGAGAGCTTGTCAGGAGATGAACCTATTCCTAGATGGACCATAGTCAAGGATTAGATCTTGCATTTCTAGGGGTGCCTATGACTATCAGCAGACATACATGGGGAGTTGAAGCAGGACATGCATTCCTCATTTTGGGAAGTAAATCCTGGTGTCACCATGATGTATCATGATATACATGATTGGTATTTTTGGGAAAATATGAAGAATTATGTTGTTAGGTTCTTCATGAGGTTTTCCACCTATCATTAGGTAAAGGTGGAGAATCGGCGACCAGCATGGATTTTGTAGCAGTTACCCATTCCCGAGTGTAAGTGGAATGAGGTCGCAATGTATTTCATGATAGGATTAATGTGGTGGCCTCAAGGGAATTATTTTCTCTGGGATTTCGTTGACAGACTCCCAAAGGTTCCTCCCTTCTTGATGATCAAGGATCCCTTCCAGATTGATGAGATGGGACAATTGTACATCTGAGAGATTGTATTTCTGCATGGAGTTCCACACTCCATTGTTTCGGACTGGGATGCACGTTTTACTTCTCTGGTCTAGAAGGGAATTCAAAATGCTTTGGGAACACATGTACTTTTGAGTAATTGTTACCACCCTAAGACATATGGTCCGTCCTAGTGTATGATTTAGGATCTTGATGGCATGTTTCGACCATGAATCCCTGATTTTGGAGGTTCTTGGGAGAAGAAAATACATCTTTTGGAGTTTTCCTACAACAATAGATTTCGAGAAAATATTCAGATGGAACATTATGTGGCTTTGTATGGTAGGCCATGACGAGCACTAATATGTTTGATGAAGGCATGAGAGGAAACTTTGCTGGGACCTCGTCTTGTTCAAGAGAGCACAGAGTAGATAGAGTAGATTTGAAAGAGGATGGCAACTGCACAGTCTCAAAAGAAGTCTTATGATGATCAGTGGATATTACCTTTGGTGTTCGATGATGGAGATAAGGTATTCCATTTTGTCACACCATTTTTTGGGATCAAGAGGATTTGGATATTTGGCAAGCTTTTGTCGAGGTACATCGGGTTGTTTGAGGTTTTGAAGAGAGTATATCTTGTTGCATATCAGCAGCAGTTACCTCAGTGGTACTGGGCTATGCACGACATGATTCATGTTTATCATCTTTTACCTTACTTCTTAGACCCTTCTCATGTCTTCCAACACGAGGATTTTGCGTTAGAGGTTGACACCTCGTTTGAGGATCATCCTATCTGAATTACTGATTGCAGAACGAAGGTTCTCCATGGTCGGTATGTTCATCTTATATGAGTGATATGGAAGAACATGTGTATATAGTATGAGACTTGGGAGAGGGAGGGCGATGTATGATCATAGTGGCTAGATATTTTCGAGGATTCGTCTTCTACACCACCTTGATAGGGAAATTTGGGGAAATGTTTTTTAAGGGGGAAGATTATAAGAACCCGGATCATCTTTTCAGTTATGTTTTCATTTTTCTAATGTATTTGATAAAAAATGGATTTCACTGGATATTTCTTAAGTACACTTCGTGTACCATATGATTTCACACCACGTACTCTGTTACTACAGGTAGCTGTGTGCTTATTGGGTAACGGACATACCCATGGCCGTGTATGGTGACATAGAGACCTCCTAATACGGGGGCTGGTAAGGGCATGTACACACCGTGTACTTCTAAAGAACAGGTCATGTACTATATTTTTTTCATTAAACATACCAGGGACATATCTGAAGGACTAAACTATCTCCTTCTTCGTCTGGTTCGACCGGGTGAGACTATACGGCCACAAAACTTCTTTGATCCCTAGCCCAATCATTCATTCTCCGATTTTACTTGTATCAATTGTGTTGGGATCACCTTGTTATGCTCTTCCATCTCCTAGAGATTAATTTCATGATTCGTCCTCTATCCCATGTTATCTTTGGTTGAGAATTTTTAGCATTTCTGTAGATCTAATATATTTATGGAAAATTCAGGGCTTGAAGTTCACGTATAATGATCCAACAAATCTAAGGTAGGAGGTTTGTGACTTGCCGTAGTTATTTTTTGAGTTATATATGCATAAGCACCCAATACCCTTGAATGAGGTATTGAGTGTTTATGTTTAACCCTGATTTTCTCCTTCTATTCATTGGTTGATTTTATAGGGGATATATCTTGCAAATAAGGTTAATTTGGCTAGGCGATAAAGGTGTTTCACATGTTTTATTGTGTTGACGGTTTGGTCTAGTTTGTCAGGTTAGGCTGCTTCTTGGTTTTCCATGCCTAGTATCGTTATGATGTAGTGATTATTATCTATCATACTATTATTTTGTAGACTAGTTATCCAAGTAGTTCTTGAGGTTTAAATTGGACACATTGAATTTCTATTCATGTATGACTTAAACAGGGTTGTGAGAACCTCGTGTAGTGGACCATAGGGAGAATGGACGTCAGGGATTATCCAGAGTGTCCGTCATTATTGTTACGAAGAGATACCATAGTGGGAATTGACATAAGGGCTTCTTCAAAGTGTATGTAGTTCCTTGACATGGTCCATTGGAGGAATGAGATGTAAGTGCTTCCCAAAGGCGCCTTTTTGTTTCCGATAAGAGACTATATGGGGAATTGACGGTAAGTGCTTCCCTAGAGAGTCTATACAAAAAAATAATCTAGAAGGGTTGGATTGTGTGTACTTCCCAGAGGAATTATTGTGTTTTCTGAGTAGTATCACAGGGGAATAGAATGTGGGTACATCCGAGAGGGTTACCTATTTGTGATTATCTATTTACTTTCTACATTGAACTAAATTCTTTGAAGATGTGGAATTGTTTACTGTTGAGTAATTTCTTGTTTATTGTTTCTTTTTTTTATTGCCTACCACATATATTCACTGACTATTATGCACAGATCTCTTGGTGGTTTCTTTCTATGATATAGTCTCACACCCTATTTGGGAAATGCTTTTGGGCCCAAATAGATTATATTTTTGCAGGTATAGATAGGAGAAAGTTCCCTTTTACTTCATGTACATGACTGCATTGGAGCTGGAGAGCATGGGACCAGTCATAGGCTTGCGATTCTGTAGAGCTGTTTATTAGTTTCCATTTTTCCTTAGTATAGTACTATATTTCAGCATTGTTACTTGTTTTGATGCATTCCTAGATATATTTATCCTTTGTCATTTATATATATGTGTGCTCCAGTTGTCCGTTCTACAGTCATCTGTTGTTTACCGATGTATGAAATTATTACTACTTCCGCTAATATGATCTATTTCTCTTCTATTGTGTTACTCAGCCAATGAGGAAATAGTTTCCCCACTATCACACCCAAGTACCTCACTACTAGTCGACAACCTCTGGAATTAGGGGAGATGTGCTTGAGGCCATGTCACCAACATGGTCTGGGGCACTTCTGGGTGGCATCCGGATACGAGATGTTGCGAAGTGGTATCAGAGGATTTCTTTTCTTCTTGACTTACTATTAAGATCGTATAGATTGGGATAAGAAGAAATAGGTACATGGTAATAATTTGTGTCTGGGAGTAGCTAACTCATGTATAGGGGAAAGCCAATCAACCTCATTATGGAATTTATTTATGTTTTCCAATTTTTCAGTTGATTTGATTTCACAATAAAGTGATTCACATGTTTTGTGCTGTTATTTATTATGTTACTATGGTTCTATTTTATTTTCAACCCGATGATATGAGGGTATGCCATCTCAAGCATCATATAGGTAGTACCTATGAATCACATGTCATGCATTCTTTCCATGCCATTTAGGGAGCATTAGCAATTTCATGTTGTTGTGATTGAAGTTGTGAAAGATATGCATTCTATTGTGATAGATGCCTTGATAACGTACCATCTATTTGATAGGGTATTGATTTGTTTTGGTTTTCATTTGAATTAACTTCAATATTTGGTTCTTGAGGTGTTATAGGCCCTTATGGTTCCGAATTTGGTGGATAATTGCCTTTTTTTTCTTGTAAATGACATGTAACAGATGGCAGGCTTTGATTCATGGAGAGTGTGTGGACTCATGGATAAGAATTTGGCCCATTAATGTTTGTTTCAGTGTTTTTTGGGCGTCTGAAGTAGTTTTTGAGGATTACTGTCTGAAAAAACGTAGAATACACTCTGTGTAGTTTCGAATACATGCCATGTGTTCTTCTTTTTGGGAAGAAACAACTTTTCTCAAGTACACACCATGTACTATGATTATATTCCATATATTCTCTAACCTTGTCATTGGATATGTGGGAAGAGACACAGGGTTGGGAAAATATTGGTGGGACACGCCATGTGTTGGATGTACATGCCGTGTGTTTTGAACATGGGTTTTCCCATGAGACTAACGATGATAATTTATAAAAGTGTAAGAAATACATGTCATGTCAGTCCTGAACATGCCATGTAGTGTAATCCCTAGAAATTGTCCATGTTACTAACAACACAGGTCAGTGGAAATTTTTTTAGTACATTCCATGTAAGTCCAAAACACGCTGTATAGTGTGAGCCGTGTATCCAGCCGTGTCACTAAAAACAGGGGTAGGTGAAGCTCGGCTAGTGAACCCAATTTATAGCACAAACACACCATGTAGTCTTGTTCTAGGAGAACCATATAGCTTAGTCATGTAGAAGAACTCAAGTAGGAGAAGAGGATTCAGTAACACGTTTTGTGTTTGGGTTGTTACATGACCAGTTTTGGCAGATGTACACACCCATGTGAAAGGCTTCATGGAACATGTTGTGTAGTAATGTATACATGTTGTGTATCCTTGTTTTGTAAAACAATAATGCTTTATTTCTAATATACCCTTCACAACCTTTTAGTTTTCAGTCCATGTTAATCTTGATCAAAGATGTTTTGTTTGACCTTGTTGAGTCATTCCACCGAGACATCCTCCAGTTCAACACCAGTTGCACGGAAGTGATCAAACACAAGACGTGGCTGATCAAGGAATTCTAGTAGATCATCTAGTTTTTCTGGTTTTGGTACCAGCCATCATTCCTGGATTATGTGCTGACGCATAGTTCCAAGAAGGATTTATGAGGTGTTTTCATACCTTATAAAGAGTACCACATCCTGCCCCTTCTATGGCGGAGTTGACGTGAGTATTTCAGCTATAACATCCTCCCACCTTCATAGGGGAAGGAGGACCACAGGTTGCCGACTCATGGTAAGAATCCATGATTTTTAACATCTAACATCTAGAGATGCCTCGATAGAGGATGGTGAAGTGTGCTACATATATGCTTTGCAATTATTCCAAGAGATGGTGGGATGTGATCTCACACTTAGGATGGCAGAAAGTAATGTCCTTGGATGAGTTTCATCTTGCCTTGTATGACTACTTATACCAGAAAACATTGAGGTCCGATCGAGCCTGAGTGTTCATGAGTCTTGAGCAGGGTACTATTTCTGTTATGGAGTATTCTTCTCACTCTACTAAGCTACAGCGCTACATGCCTATTTTGGGAGGTGATGAGTTATTCTTGGCAAGGACATTTGAGGATGGTCAGAGGCATGACATCTGATCACTGGTGAATAATTTCAAGTTGACGTATATCTATTCTATCATCAACTAGGCGCTGATCACATAGCGTAATTTTAGGGATTCTTTAATTGTGTGCTAGGGTGGTTCAATATCCATAGTTAGTATCCCTCCTACTGACAGCAGGAAGTGCAGCAAGGGGGTCTTCGTGTGGTGATCCAAGGAACTAAGACACTTCTTATGGTAGTCAGGTGGTGTGAAACCTATGTGGGTAGAGCAGGTAAATGAGAAATAGTGCTCAAGATACATATTGGAGTGTCGATCCTGCGGCAAGATGGGTCATCTTCAGAATTTCTGTCAGAACTTCTCTCCAATAGCTGGTGATAGGGGTTCTTATATGAATCCTCATTCAGGAGAAGCACCACCAGTTTCTAATCAGTCTTGTAATGGGATTTATTTCTATCGTTCAAGACAATGTGGAGGTCAGGACCGTGGTAGTCAGTCACCAGAAATTCATAAAACAATTGGGTAGATCAGCTTATTCTGGTCAAGAGGGGTCACAGGGCTTCGGTATAGGCCAGAGTTTTCCAGTGGTGCAGACCCACCATGAGAAGGATCCCATACCCTCTACAGTTTGAGGTACCATCCTAGTTTTAACAGTTTTAGCTTCTGCACATTTCGATACAGGGGCTTCCCATAGCTTTATATTTTTTTGTGTTATGTAGAGCCTTGGGATTTGTGTCTTTTCTTCTTCTGATATATTAACACTAGACACACTGTTGGGGACAATACTAACTAGTGTACGTCAGTGTAAGGTGTACCCTCTTATCATTGGTGGGTGTCATTTCTTATTGGATCTCTATGTCTAATAGATGATAGAATATGATTTCATTCATAGAATGGATTGGTTAGCTTCCATCCAGTATCTTGTAAACTGTTATCGTTATAGGGTGAGTTTCACAACACTAGAAGGCATATCGTTTCTTTATATGGGTGAATGGGATGCCTGTGCATGCATAGTGGGTCTCATGAATCCTGGGTTAGAAGGAGTTACAGCCCAGATTGATTGTATATATATAAATGACCAAGGGACACCAAAGATGGACTTTCCTCCAATGGGGTATCATTTTAATAATGCCTTTCAGGAGGACATTTGAGGTTTTCCTTTAGAGAGATAGGTGGAATTTTCTATAGAGCTCATTCCTAGAGTGGTATCTCCATTCCTCCATATAGGATTGCTACACCTGAGTTAGAGGAGCTCAAGAAGGAGTTGGAGGAGTTTAAGTCAAAGAATTTTTTCAAACCCAAAACTTCTCTTTGGGGTTCGCCTGTCATGATAGTGAAAAAGGTAGGTGGTACCCTCAGACATGGTGTGAATTATCGAATATTGAACTAGTTGATGGTCAAGAACCGATATCCCCTGGTGAGGATTGATGATCGCTTTGATCAACATTGAGTATCCTAGGTGTTCTCAAAGATTGACTTGCGATCCGGTTATCATCAGTTCCTTGTTAGACCATTTAATATACTTCTTATAGCATTTTAGGGAAGGTATGGTCTATAGGAGTATGTGGTTATGCCATTCGGTCTCACGAACGTGCCTGTAGTTTTCAATGAACTAATGAATCGAGTGTTATATCCATATTTGGATTATTTTGTGGTAGTGTTCTAGGATGATATTTTGGTGTACTCTCACACTCAACATGACCATGCCACACATCTTGAGATCATTTTGAGTACATTGAGAGAGCATCTGTAATATTCTATGCTCTCAAAATGCCACTTTTGGATGGAGAAAATTATCATTATGGATCATATTAACTCAGAGACAGGATTATCATTAGTCCTAGATAAAGTTCGAGAAGTAGTTTCCTCAGAGAAACTGAAGAATTTTATTGAGGTAAGAAGTTTTATTGGCCTGGTTAGATACTACATATGTTTCATACAGGACATCTCATGCTTAGTAGTGCCAATGATGTCCCTTACTATGAAGAGTGTGATGATCTAGTGGTCAGATTCTTGTGAGTCAGCCTTTCAGATGAGGAAAGGGAGGTTGACTTCAGTACGGATACTAGATCTTACATAACTAGGAAGGATATATATGGGGTATTATATTGTTTCCTGTGTCAGTCATGGATCAGTTCTTATGCATAGGGAAGGAGTTGTTGCATATGGGTCTTGGTAGTTGAGGCCACATGAGAGTAATTACCCGACGCATGATCTTGAGTTGGTAGCAGTTGTTCTTTCCTTACACTGTTGGATACATTATCTTCTAGGAGAGAATTTTGTGGTTTTAACACACCACAAAAGTCTCAAGTACATCTTCACTATGCTTGTCCTCAATTTGAGACAGCGAAGGTGGGTTGAGTACCTTCAGTCTTTTGACTTCGTGATTGCCTTCATGCTTAGGAAAGGCAACATTGTGGATAATGCGCTGAGCAGGATGACTCATATACATGTACATCAGGAGGCCAACAGTGAGTGGTATATTATGTCTCCATTCGCTAATATGCATGTGGAGGTGCACAGTAGACAAGGGAAGGCATTTATTTCTTGTATACTTATTACCTCTACTCTTCCTGACCAATTGTGAATGAGGAAGCTATTTGATTCTGAAGGACTAGTCCTATCGGAGAGCAGGAAAGGAGAGGAACCTATTCATGGATGGACCAAATGCGAGGATGAGATCTTGCATTTCTAGGGTCGCTTGTGGGTGTCATTAGAAAAACGCGTTTCTTGCGAGTGTGATGGGTAGATCTAGCCCCAGGTGTAGTTTTGAAGGTGGCGACGGGACTTGCGGCATAGGTCAGTGGAGGGATACCTTACTAATGAGATCTAGCATTGTTTGTGTTTGTACGCATTTTGTGTGTATTTTTCTTAGTTTCTTGGTACGATGGCTTTTGTAGCGCACAGTGTGGACTCGGATCCGATTCCGGCGACCGGTGATGCATTCTTGGCGAATGAAATATTTTTTTGGATGATGTACAATGTTTTTTGATGGCTTCACGATGGCAGATCATATTTTCTCTGACTTGTTTGGTGTTTTTGCATAATGTTGGATGATTCTGTGATTGTGGTTTGGTTTTCTGATGGTTCATTGTGAATTTGTGATATGATTTATGGCTATCTGGCTTGGGTTCCGTGATGGTTGGAGTTTCCTGTGATAACATGACATCAACGGTGGTGAATGTCGATGATGAGATCTAGAGGTAGAAGGGATTAGAAACCGGTGATGGAAATGGTGTTTTTTCAGTTTTTTGTAGGTTCTCACAAACCGAAAATGTGACTTATTTGAAAATAAAAAAAGAAGTTTCAGTCATCCTTGTGTCACCCAGATGTATCCTGATCTACAACGTCTGTATTGCTGTTCAGGTACGAAGAAAGATGTTGTTGGCTTCGTCCTGAGGTATTCCACCTATTAACCGGTGAAGGTGGAGCATCAGAGAACAGTAGAGCTTTAGTTGTAGTTACCCATTCCTGCGTGGAAGTGGTATGATGTCGCGACAAATTTCGTGACATCTTTACCAAGGTCGCCTCTATGGAATGATACTGTATGGGTTGTCATTGACAAACTCATGAAGGTTGCTCACTTCTTGCTGATTAAAGAGACTTTCAGTGTTGATGAGATGGGAAGATTGTACAACAGAGAGATTCCACATCTACATGGGGTTCCACACTCCATTATTTCAGATAGGGATGCATGTTTTACTTCTCAGGTCTAGCAGGGACTTTAGATGGCTTTGGGAACATAGGTACTTTTGAGTACAACTTACCTCCCTCAGACATATGCCCTGTCTAAGCATACGATTCAGGTACTTGAAGACCTCCTTCGAGCATGAATCCTTGATTTAGGAAGTTATTTGGAGAAGCGCATACCTCTAGTGGAGTTTTCCTACAACAACAGCATTCAAGTTACTATTTAGATGGAACCATATGAGGATTTGAACAGTAGCCTATGCCGATCACCCTTAAGTTGGCTATAGATAGGAGAGGCAGCTATGATGGGCCCTCATCTTGTCCAAGAGACTATAGAGCAGATAGAGTGGATCCAGAAGAGGATGGCTACCGCACAGTCTCGACAGAAGTCTTATGCTGATCAGCGGAGATGACCTCTGGAGTTCATGGTCAGGGATAATGATTTTTTATGTCACTCCAAGGTTGGGGTACAATAGGATTAGGAGATAGGGTATGCTTTCACCGAGGTACATCAGTTCTTTTGAGGTTTTGGAGAGGGCCGAGAAGGTTGCCTCTCGGCTGTAGTTACCTCGGAGGTACTGGGCTCTGAATGATTTAATTCACATTTCTCAGCCTCGATGTTACATCATAGGCACTTCTCACGTTTTCTAACCTGAGTAGATAGAGTTAGAGGTGGACACCTCGTTTGAGGAGCATCCTATCCGGATTATTGATCAGAGTACGAAGATTCTCCGTAGTCAGTCTGTTCCTTTAGTATGAGTGTTATGGAAGCACGGGTGAGTACAGGACAAGACATGAGAGACGGAAGCTGACGTACGATCATAGTGACCGGAGCTTTTCAAGGGTTTTTCACACAATGGAAAAAAGGCATTTAGCGATGGTTTGGTTTTACGTTTCCGGGCGGTTTAAACAGCAGCTCAATAGATTGGGGACAGTTTTGAAAAACCGCCGCGAAATCGTGTGTCGGGAAACTATTCGCGGTGGTTTTCAAAACCGTCGCAGAACGTTTCGCGGCGGTTTTTTAGAGGCGGTTTTTTGATTTTTTTAATATTTTATTTATTTATTTATTTATTTCATATTTATTTTATTTATTTATTTTATTTTATTTCGTATATATATATATATATATTTATCTCGTATTTTATTTATTTTATTTCATATTTATTTATTTATTTTATTTCATTTTGTATTTATTTATTTATTTATTTATTTATTTTAGCTTATTTATTTATTTTATTTTATTTTATTTATTTATTTATTTTATTTAATGATTTTATTTATTTATTTTATATAATTATTTTATTTTATTTATTTATTACTTTTATTTATTTTATTTATTTTTTTAATTTTTTTAATTTTATTAATTTTATTAGATTTGAACCCCTAACCTCTTGCATATTTTCCAAAGACTTTACCACTCCAGCAAGCTCGTCATCTGGTTAATAAATAGAATTTAATATAGTTATATATATTAATTGAAAAAACAAATAATACAAAAATAATATATATAAACTCAATAATAATTAAACAATAAGAATTAATCAATAATTAATAATCAACAATAAATTAGAAATAATAAAATAATAAATAATAAATAATATATAATATATAATATATAATAAAATATTATAAAGAATAAATATAAAATAATAAATAATAAACAATAAATAATAATAAACAATAAACAATAAATAATAATAATCAATAAATAATAAACCAGAAATAATTTTAAATAACAAACAATAAATACTAATAAATGCTAATAAATAATAAATAATAATAAATGATAATAAACAATAAATAATAATAATAAATTAATAAATTAATAAATAATAAATAATAAATAATAAATAATAAATAACAAATAACAAATAACAAATAATAAATAATAAATAATAAATTGTAAATAATAAATAATAAATAATATATAAAAAACAATAACCAATAAACATTAAATAATAAATATTAAATAATAAATAAGAATAAATAACAAATAATAAATAAGAATAAATAAGAAATAATAAATAATAATATATATCAATTATTAAATAATAAATAATAAATACAAAATAAAAAATATTAAATATTAATTAAGAAATAATAAATAACACATATTAAATAAAATATAATAAATAAATATAACTAATAAATAATAAATAGTAAATAATAAATAATAAATAAAAAATATATAATAATAAAAAATATATATTAAAAAATATATAATAGCAAATATATAATATATTATAATAATAAAGAATAACACATAATTAATAATTATAAATAAATAATAAATAATAAATAATAAATAAATAAATAAATAAATCATAATAAATCATAATAAATAACACATAATTAATAATTATAAAATAAAAATAATTACAAATAAAAATAATAAATAATAAATAATAAACAATAAGTAATAAATAATAAATAATAAATAATAAAAAATAAAAAATAAAAAATAAATATTGAATAATAAATAATAAATAATAAATAATAAACAATAAATATTAAATATTAAATAATAATTAATAATTAATAAGTAATAAATAATTACTATTAAATACTATATATTAAATAATAAGCAATAAATAATAATAAATAAATAATAAATAATAATAAATAATAAATAATAAACAATATATAATAAATAATAAATAATAAATAATAAATAATAATGAATAATAATAAACAAATAAAAAAGAATTAAGAATAAATGATAAATAATATATAATATATAATATATAATAATATATAATAAATAATAAACCATAAATAATAATAAATATTAAAAATAAATAATAATAAATAATAAATAATAAAATTAAATAATAGTTAATAATAATTAATAATTAATAAATAATAATAAATAATAAATAATAATAAATAATATATAATTTTAAATAATAAATACTAATAAAAAATAAAAAATAAATAATTAATAAATTATAAATTATAATTTATAATTTATAAATTATAAATAATATATAATATATAATATATAATATATAATAAACAATAAATAATAAATAATAAGTAATAAATAATAAATAATAAATAATATATAATAAATAATATATAATATGTAATAAATAATAATAAATAATAACTACAAAATAAAAACATATTTAATAATAAATGTTAGACAATAAATAACACATAATAAATAAAATATTATTATTAGTAATTAATAATTAATAATTTATAATATATAATAATAATAAATAACACATAATTAATAATTATAAATATTTAATAATAAATAATAAATAAATAATAAATACTACTAAATAATAATAATAAATAATAAATAATTAATAATTAATAATTAATAACACATAATTAATAATTATAAATAAATAATAAATAATAATAAATAATAACAAATAAAAATAATATATAATATATAATATATAATATATAATATATAATATATAATATATAATATATAATAAATAATAAAAAATAAAAAATAATTAATAAATAATAATTAATAAAAATTAAATATTAATAAATAAATATTAATAAATTATAAATTATGAATTATAAATTATAATATATAAATTATAAATTATAAATTATAAACAATAAAAAATAAATAAAAAATAAATAAAAATAAATAAATAATAATAAACAGGAAACAATAAACAATAAACATAAAAAATAAAAAATAAAAAATAATAAACAAATAATAAATATTAAATATTAAATATTTAATAATATATAATATATAATATATAGTAATAAATAATAAATAATAAACCATAGATAATAATAAATAACAAATACAAAATAATAATGAAGAATAAATAATAAAAATAAATATTAAATAAAAATAAATATTAAAAAATAATAAACAATAAATAATAATATACAATAAATAATAATAAGAAAATAATAAATAATAATAAGCAAATAATAAATAATAAATAATAAATTATAAATTATAAATTATAAATTATAAATTATAAATTATAAATTATAAATTATAAATTATAAATTATAAATTATAAATAACAAATACTAAATACTAAATACTAAATAATAAATAATAAACAATAAATAACAAGTAATAAATAATATATAATATGTAATAAATAACAATAAATAATAAATAATAAATAAAAAAATATTTAATTGTAAATATTTAATAATAAATAACACATAATAAATAAAATATTATTATTAATAAATAATAATTAATAATTAATATATAATAAATAATAAATATTAAATACTAAATATTAAGTAATGTAAATAATAAATAATAAATAATAAATATACATAAATAATAAATAATAAATTATAAATTATAAATAATAAATGATAAATGATAAATTATTAATTATAAATAACCAGTAAGAAATATTATTGTTAATAATATTACTTTATTATTAGTAATAATAAAAAATAATTAATATATAAAAAATAAAAAATAATAAATAAAAATAATTAATAAATAATAAATAAATATAAATAACAAATAATAAATAAATATAAATAATAAATAACCAGTAACAAATAATAGATAATAAATAAATTAAAGTATATAATAAATAATGAATAATAAATATTAAATGAAACACATGAAAAAGTTTGAAAAGACGTGATAATGTATGATAAATCATGAAAACACATGAAAACAGATGGAGAAGCATGAAGAATGAGGCATTATAAAGAATGAGAACGCATGAAAACTAATGACAACTCTGGAAAACAACTTTAGAATTCAACATAATCATCATAATAACACACAAAACACCATTGATAAAGATAACAAGTCATGGATATCCAAATAAACAGTAATAAATGGAGCAACCGTTAAAACCTATCAAAATGGTCATAAAGTGACAAAAAAATGGACCCACATTAACCGAGATTACCTATGATCCGAGAGTCAGTTTTCAATCTGCGACATGTCAAATGAAAGATCCTGAAACAATCTTCGACCTGATAGGTGAAAGAGTCCAAATGGATAGGCGGATCGGATGTTACGACCATTAAAAAAAATGATGGGGAACATGTGCTAAAAACGAGGCATCGAAAAACATAACAAACCTAATACTCACTAAAAAGGCCATAACATATGATTCAGGAGTGCATGTGGAGGCCGCGACTAGTCAAACTGAAGCTCATGGAACGAGCTACGATCTGGAAGGTGGAGGAGTCCTAACTGACACGTGGATAGAAAGTTAGGACCATTTGAATACATATTCGACGGGACACCGGTGATGGAAACGGGGTTTCAGAGGCCTTCAGAGGGGTTTTTGGGGTCGAAAAACACAACAATGTACACTTCTGTTGTATTAGTGGGTAGCTCTCTTCGCTGGCTTCGATTTGATATGTGGTAGATCCCACATGGACACCCGAAGCGAATGTTATGGTCGTTTGAAGTTGGAGAACATTTTTCAACTTTCTTATAACACTCATATCATCCATACATTAGACTGTCTCACGTTTTTGATTATACGTGCCTCTAGATCTCTTCATCAGCTTCGATTTGACTGGTCGTAGTGCTCCAATGGATGACTAGATCAAAAGTTATGGTCATTTTAGTGATTTCAGGGTATCTCTTGATTTTTTATTTTTTTCCTTTAATATCGCGGTGGTTTTTAAAAAAACCGCCGCTAATCCTCGAAAAAGTTTAAAAAAAATTTAAAAAAATTAAGGCATTTCACGGCGGTTTAAAAACCACCGTCAAATGGCTGCCTGAAACACGTTTAGCGGCGGGTTTTAGAACCGCCGTGAAAAAAACGCTGCTAAACGACCATTTACCTGTACTGTCTTCTATGCCGCCATGCTAGGGAAATTCGGGGATAAATTTCTTTAAGGGGGGAAGTTTGTAAGAACTTGAATGTCCATTTTAGTTATGTTTTCCTTTTTCTGGTTTTTTTTGAAGAAAAAGAAGAGTTTTTAGGGAATTTCTTAAGTACAGGCCATGTACATTAAGAGTACAAGGAATGTACTCGGTTACCTTGGGTGGCCATGAGCTGGCCCTGTAACAGCCGTACACAGAGTCGTGTATTCTTGGTGATCTAGAGATAGCCTAATGCGGGGGGGGGGGGGGGGGTGTGGTAAGGCCATGTACAAATATTGTAATTCTAAAGTACACACTGTGAACGTTCATTTTTTATTAAACATATTGGGGTCGTGTCTGATGGATAAAATCTTATCCTTCTAGGCCTAGTTCAACCGTGGGAGACCGTACTGCCAAAGAACTTTTCCAAGCCCTTGACCGAGCATCCATTCTCTGATTCCACCGCTGTCGTTTGTGTTGGGATCACCATGGTAATCTTTTCCTTCTCCTAGAGATTAGTTTCCTGATTCCTTCTCTTTATCAAGATATCATCAATTGATAATTATTTGTGTTTTTATAGATCTACAGTGTTCTTAGGTGATTCATGACTTGAGGTTCATGTATAATGATCATACAACACCGATGTAGGTTTTTTGTTCCTTTATGTAGTAATTTTTAGAGTTATGTGTGCAAAAGTGCCCAAAACCCTTGACTGGGGTATTTCATGTTTATGTTCATTCCCAAATGTTTTCCTATTTTTCCTTGGTTGATTAGATAGAGGTTATATCTTTTGAATAGGGTTTATTTTGTCATGCTATGGATTTTTAGCACATGTTTTTTTTACCATTTGGTCTGGGTTTGCATGTTAGTCTGATACTTTGTTTTCCGTGCCTAGTATTGTTAGGATGGAGTTATTATTATCTGTCTTGCAGTTATGTTATAGAAAAGTTATCCAAGTAGTTTATGAGAATTACTTTTGCCGCTGGGCATTGATATGCATGTTTGACTTACATAGGGCCTTGATAACCTGATGTAGTATACCATAGATAGAATGGATGTAAGGGCTTCTCCATAGTGTTTGTTATTATTGTTACGATGTGAGACCAAAAGGGGAATTGAAGTATGTGCTTTCTAATAGTGTATGATGTTCCTCAACATGGGCCATAGGGGGAATGAGATGTAAGTGCTTCCCCAAAGTGCCTTTTATTTACTAATACGAGACTATAGGAGGAATTCACACTCATTGCTTCCCTATAGAGTATATACTAAAGCTGGATCAGTGGTGTTAGAATGTGTGTTCTTCCCAAAGGGTGTCATGTGTTTTCCAGGTAGGACCATAGGGGATTAGGCTTTGAGTACATCCTAGAGGGTTACTTTTTTGTGATTATCTATTTTCTTGCTATGATAAACTGAATTATTTGAAACTGTGGAATTGAATAATGTTGATTTTTTTTATTTACGGCTTCTTTTGTGTATTTCCTGCCATATATATTCATTTATTATTAGTCACATATCTATTGGTGGTTGACTAATTGGATTTAGTCTAAGACCCTATTTGGTAATTTTTTTTTGTGCCCAAACAAATTATATTATTGTAGGTATAGATTAGGGAAAGCGTCTTTCTACATTAGGTACTTGACTACTTTTGAGTTGGAGAGCTTGGGACAAATCATCAGGTTGAGATGTTGTTGATCTATTTATTGTATTTCTTGTACCGTGGTTTAGTACTATATTTCAACATTGTGACTTGTTTGACTACATTCTTAGATATATGTATCATGCATCATTTATATATATATATATATATGTGATCTAGTTGATCTTTCTTCAGTCTTCCACTGTTTACTATTGTGTGCCATTATTACTGCTTTTGCTACTATGATCTGTTTCCCTTCTGTTGGGTTACTCTGCAAATGAGGGCATAGTTTCCCCACTATCACATCTAATTCTCTCACGCCTAGTCAGAAAACTCTGGCGTTAGAGGAAATGTGCTTGAGGCCATGTGACCAACCAGGTACATGGAAGTTCTGGGTGACTTCTGGAACTAGGATGTTACATGTTACATCATAATGATACCTTCACTTCAACATATCCTTGGGATATAACATTATATTCCATTATCCCATGAATATACCCTTATAAAACACATAACTATAGACCCATTAATTTAATATAGTCTCATATATCTTCATAACATTCTCTCTCACATTATCATATTCTCCTGATAATAAATAGTATTATGTTCCTTGTAATGTACTCTCATGGTTCTTTCCTTGATAACACATTTCCTTCAACATATATTCATAATGTGTGTTTTTATTCTATTATTTTAAAAAAAAATATACTCACATATCATCTAGATATTATATTGTATTTAATATTATATTTTCATTTAACGAATAAATAATAAGATATACCACATACAATGAAGTCAGTATTGAATTAAATTCATTTAAATAACTACAAAAATCATTGGTATTATTTAAAAAAATCCTTATTTTTTAGTATAATGAGAATAAATCCTAATTAACTACAAAATATAAATATATCAACAAGAGGAAGAAATAGAGTACCATGACCCTATTTGTGTTGGATCAACCCAATAACCACATTCTGATACTCTATAATATGTGTTCATCTTTTTAAACTATAGTTACAACTTAATTTATCATTCTTCACATATTTTATCATATTCAATTGATGTGGATTTTTTATACTTAAAATGTAATATAAATCTTATGTAATATATTCCCATAATCTGTAACAATTTTCTCATGTACTAAAAATAGAAAATTAAATTATAGGTATTATTAAAATGATTTCAAACATTATAAAATAGTAAATACATAATAATTTTATCATTATAAAATAAGGTTCTTTCCATACAAAAAAGTCCATTTTTCAAAATACATTAAAGTATACTCTAGGAATTTAAAAATAAATTTTCTACTTACAAAATAAAAAATTCAACGTGTAAAAGTAAATACATTACTAAAAAATTTGATATATTACGATTGAAACCATATGAAATAAAAGTAATTATTAAAAGTATAAGATTCATATACATAGACAAACAATGCAATCTGTAAATATGGGATTAAAATAATAATGGGAAAGAATTGTTATGAATTGAAAATGATTAAGAATATTAAAAATGGAAAAATCAAATTCAAATAATGACTGTATAATTATTTATTCCTCCTTATAAATATTATGATAATTGTATTATAGCAATGTGAAATAAATAATTATAACATATGATATGATATATAAATCTTAATTAATAATTAAATTATAGAATTATATATAATAAAATATAATAGTAATGAATGAAAATGTTCTATTTAAATCAATGAGAAGAATAATGTGAGAGATAATTAATTATAAAAAGTTAAATAAACAAAATGAACGAGTCAACAATTATATAGTGGGTATCGTTAATTTGTGTAGAAGACATTATATTCTCATAATGGTATGAAAATAAATAAAATTATATAATGCATATATGAAATGTGAAAAATTTGTGATGTATCAAGGAGGTGATTATACACAACAGAATTGTTCCTTGATTCTACAATGGTTTTAATTGTCAAAATAATAATGGAAGAATTAGTATTTTTTAGGTATTATATTTAAAAACTATTTTTTCCTTCCTATTTCAGTATAATGGGTTCTTAAAAAACGATCTATTAAAATATACACTAAAAAATTCTAGTCCACTAACATTAAATATACCCTAATTATCATTATATTTGAATAAAAAATTACTAAAAAAATTCATATAATACTACCACTATTTTTTCAATATTCAAAAAGAAGATATATTTTTATATAAAGGATTTTGTTCCATGAAAATAGATTCCTACATTATTTCAAAAATAAATATAACTTTCAAATTTCTATTTGTTTCATGTTCATTTTTTCAATTAAATAAAATAAATGATAATTATTTATGTATCTATTTTATGATAATATAATTATATGTGATCCTTTTATTAAAAACTTTATTCTTTAAATAATTGATTTAGAATTTATAGAAAAATATTTAAAAATTTAGTCTTGAAAACAACCTATAAATAATTAATTATTTGTGTATCCCTCTATTATCCCTTACTATATTACAATTCATGATAATTTAATTATATTTCTCAATAAATGAAGATGAATCTATATTATTACCAAACATATATAGGTAATCATATTCCCAATGGGTGTTAATATTTTAAAAATATCCTTCCATATAACTCCATCGCATGTGATGTGTGTGATGAAATGTGATTTTTTGTTCCAATGACATTCTATATTAGATGGTTGTTCAATAAAAAATTAATGTTATTCAAAAACAAATCCCCTAAAAACATTCTATTCAAAATAATTTGTTTGTATACCATTTCAATATCTTTATATAATCATCAATATGGTAAATCTCTCTCAAATATATGGGACCAAAGGGTTAAATGTCTCTCACAAAATGAAGAATCATGTAGACCATTATATCAAATAATGATGATGGAAATAAATCTATAGTTTATATGTCATTCCACTAATTTATCCTTCTATATATAAAATATTTATCAGTTCAATAACATTTTTATAAATTTATTTAAAAAATAAATAAATCTGATATATTTTGTGTTTAAAATATGATAATATAATACAATGAATATCAACAAGTCATAAATGATATATTATTACATTAAAATATTGTGTTCTAAAACCAAATTTTTTTATGGTTATTCATGAATAAAATATTCCTTATATTTGATAAATTCATTTTTTTACCATTATAATATTATTAAAGTTTAAAATCATAAATATATCTTGATCAGAAAGCATGTGGTCTACTAGAAGATGAAAATTTTGATTTCAAATTTTTATTATCCCCAAATCATACCTTGTCCACATTAGAATAATGTATAAACCTACCTCAATTTCATATTAATTCATTCTCTAATAGTTTAGATATTTTATTATGAACTTATCATATACATTTTTATCGATAAAAATTATTTAAAGTAATGGATGAAATATAAATACTTCTACTGTAGTTAGTAAAAGAAAATATATATTTTTATAATCTAATATTTTTATGTTCCAAGAGAAATTTTTTCAAAATGCATTAAACATGTATTTTACCATATAAAACTTATCATCATTTATTAAAAGGGATGGTGACACACAATCCTCCACGTTCCCATTCAAAAAAATTTGTACGATTAATATTGATGTGGTCAAAGTTTCCATATAATATGTTTAAGAAAGATAATATTAATAAAATATTTCATTTTAAGTGTGTACCATCTTAAAATATTTAATAACTGAGCTATATTTTAATATTATACCCTAAACATTTACCATATATAGGATATTCATTCATCCTAAGGAAAAAGAAATATTTACACATTAAATATTTGTTGTTTTAAACAATAAATTTTATAACATTGATATCCTATGTGAATTTAAAATCATAAATTATTTTTCGTAATATAATAAAAACATAAATACTAAGTCATTTAGAACATTAAATTATCATAAAAAACATGAATTTATTAGTCTTCATGAAAAATTGTGAATGTAAGCTATAATTTATAATCACAAATTTCCATGTACTATAAATGTTAATTTTCATACCATAAGGATTAAATCCATCCATAGGTAGTGTAATATAAATGTTTAATATTTACTTTCCAAATTTTGGGATTCTAATCAAGATTTTTTACCATTTATGATAATTTATGGTATGTTAAATATTCCCATCTTGAATTATTTTATCTTTGTGTTATGTTATCTAAATTTTACTCTCAAACATTTTATACTAGATTATAAACACTAGTAGAAATATTAATTTCCGTGATGCCAAGGTAGTATCTTAAGATCATTATTGTTCACTTATTAATCTGTGTTGGTTTTCATAGTTGATGGGGTCACAAATTAACGTTTTCTACCACTTAGAGTGGTCAACCCCATTTAGAACTCACATTATGATATAAATATATAATTATATTATTTTTAAATTTAAATCATTAAATACTTCCAATGGTAGTAGAAAGTATTTTTTGAAATTACATAATTAATAAAGATAATAATAATTGTAATAATCATAATAAAAAATAATAATAATATTATAATAAAAACAATAAGAATATATTATAATTGAAAATATATTTATTAAATTCCAACACGTTCTCAATAAAATTTGGTGGATTCTCTCATATAGATAAGTGAAGCCAAACCTATACATAAGGCTTCAATTGAAACTATAAGGGTATATATATTTTGATCAAGGGTATGTAAAAATGATGATACTTAACCACAACCACCCTTGAACTTTACAGTGACCTATTACCATCCTTATTTACAATCTTTATCCCAATCATTATATTAAACAATAACCATTAGTGCACATAACAATATTTGTTATGACATTATAAGATAACATAATCACAACCTTGTATTATTGTTAGATCCTTATATATGAAAATTATTTCCTTAAAAAGATAATAATTAGTTATAAATAAAATTATATCATACCAAATTCTATATAAAATTAATTTTATCAAATTCTAGAATGACAATGAATATTATTAAAAACATAAATTACCATGGAATCAGAGGGTATAAGATAATATTACCTTCCATTCCAAAAAATATGATTTTCTATACTAATTTCATGGAATTTACATTTAAAACATGTTATTTTCCATCTTAGAAAAAACATTAAAAACATAAAAAAAAATTTCTTAATGTAAAAGCTAATAATTGATTAAAAATAGTGATGCAAAGAGAGTGTACACTTACTATAATGATCTATAATGGGAATTTTGATCAATTATTTGTCTTCCAAACTGAGATTATTAATTATTCTAGGTATCACATGATTTATCAAATCATAAAACTCTATGAAAATATAATTAGTTATGTAATAAGTCATGATGATATTAATGTTCAAGAATGCCTTCAAGAAAAAAAATAGATATTGAACAGAAGTATAATAAAATATTTACCAATATAATCTAAACAAATTACAAAAATAATAGCTAAAAAATGATTAAAAAATAGTTTATACATGAAATGTGATACATGAAAATGAATATAATACATCCCTAAGACCCTAATAATGTGAAATATTAAATGGATGAATTGGATTTCCTTGTGTTATACTAAATTAGAACTATTGTTCAATCCAATTTACATATTTAAATATTAGACTATCTCCACAGTGGATAAATAATGAAGATATATCATAAAATATTAATAGTAGAAACATTAATATGATTGAATGAAGAGAAAAATGATTAAATGAAAAAATTAAAACCAATTATGATAGATAAATGATTTTATTGTTTTATACTTAATATATTAAAAATATATATATGTAATATTTAAAAATGATTTTTTTTAATATTTTGTTATTTCTTATCGTATAGTATGTAATATAATGTTAATCTAGTAACATTATTAGTATTATTCAATAAAAGATCTATATTTAAAAATATAGTAATTTTTATATAAAATCCATGTCAAGGAAAAATATACATTAAAAAAAGAAGATATATTTACTCATGAATTATTTCACTCATATGGAAGTTTACTATAAGATTTTATTGAAAGAAAAAATATAAATACCACATGTATGCACAAACAATATATCGATAGAAAAGGATTATGTAAGCAATTTCTCATACATATTAATAAAAAACTATCTATTTTTACAAACCGTATTTAATAATTAATAGATGATATTATAATTTTTTACTGTTTTTAAAAAAATAGTAAGAGATAATGTTCTAAGTAATTGGTTATAAAATACTTTTTTAGTAATAAACATGAATGACAACCAATAATTACATCTACATATAATAAAATGAATGTATTATAAAATAGTATACGGAGAACATCATAATAGGAGATGGTGGATAGTAAACACTAAAAATTATTCATAAAATCAATGTGTTGGTCTTCAAATTTTGACAAAGTCACCTTGTGGGGGTAAATTATAGCTTTTTAAAAACACTTAATAATTTAAAATTTATCCCTTGTGAACAAAAATATAAATAATACTCTATTTTAATTAATATCATATGCATGAAAAAATAAAATAAAGTGGAATAGTAATTTTATTGTGGTTTAAGGCACAATGATTCTATAGTCCACTCCACCAAAAATCCCTCTAAAAGTGAGGTGATTTTTTCATACATATTTCTCTTTGGTATATTGATAATATGTTGAAAGAAATTGCATTTTGTTATAATATATTTTACCGGGATTTAAACTAGACCAACATTAGTCATTGAAAAACTCCACTCCTAAGTGTTTAGAAATAGAAAAAATTACTTTTGGAGAAATCAACACTGAATATAATAAGATATAGAAGATATGTCTAATAGATGAATATATAATTAAATGAAAATATGAATAATATAAAATAAGAGACCTCAAGAATAATCATCAAACATTATATATACAAAATCTAATAATACAGTAGAAAAAACTATTTGATTCTTTGTAGATGTTGTATGAAAATATAAAAGCATCTTAATATAAAACTTATGTCTTAAAATTATTATTAAGAAAATATTTAACGAACTAGAGCTAATGTATTACAAATAAGTACCAAAATAAACTATTTTAATCTTCAAAATAGTATAAAATAGAATAATATCTTCTATAATTGAAAAGAACCAACATAATTTCATAGAAATAGATTTTGGTCAAAGTATTTTTGAGAGTTAGATGAATATCAAAAAGATTTCATACTTCATATATATATACCCATTAAATATAAACAATAATCCAAAATTAATTCCATTCAAACAGATCCAAATAATATTTTAGATAAGTCTATATTTCCAAATATGTAGCATATTTGAATTTTAAATTTATTTAGGCATCAAAATACCTCCATTGGATATTAAAATGAATTAATATTTTATTGAAGATCTTGTGAAATAGATATTTAATTTTAATACTATGAAATTTACAACCAAAAATTTAGAGTAGAAATCTATAAATAATTCATACATTAAATCCTACTTACCAATGGATCAATGTGGGAATTACATTGAAAGAGGTTGAATCCAAAATAATGATTTTTAGAGTATGATTTATTCAAAATATTATTTTCCAAATTTTGGATGATTATAATGAGGAGAGGTTATCAACATACGGTATTTATCAGTTGTTAGGTTCTCAAAGGTGACGTTCTTTTATAAATGTTATGTTCCTAGTCAAAAAATTAAACTCAAACATGGGGTTCCAAACATGGAGTTGGGAAACAATGTTATGTTACTACTTCACTTGATTAATAGTGATTACATAATCTTTTAAAATATCCAAAATACATAATGGAATAAACTTTTTCCCAAATATAAATACCATTACTAAATAAAGGTTATCCATAATTTTTTAAAAAATAAATTTATTATTCAATTAAATAAAAAACTAAAATACAAATAAAGTAACATTATTAGAAAAAATGAGGTTATTTGGAAGAATTCAAATAAATTAAAATTTGTTGGGAGAATGTTCATATTTCCAAAAAATCCCACATTTTAACAATCACATAACCCATAGAAACAAATGCAAACACAAATGGTGTGTTCGAAGGAAAATAGTCTATTTTGGTTTTCATTATATTTTTTTTAATATCCATATTTATCCCCCTTTAGTGAGTTCAAAAAGAACTTATTAGAATATAATATGAAAAATTTAATTTTGCGATGAACAATATCTAAATGTCATTTAATCCCAATATAAGAGTATTATAAAAATTGATAGGCATAAAAAGCTAAAATAATAGCAACATAATGAAATAATATAAAAATAAAATTATGTAAATATTATAAATGATCTAATTTTAATAAATTAATTTACATATCAATAAATAGTTTAAGGTCTTGGATGAGAGGGAGGACTAACCTATGGATTATATTCCCTAGAATAATATTCCAATGTCAAGGAATCTTGAAGAGTTTTGTGCATAACCATATGCTCCACCATGATATCATTAAAATTATAGTTTATTGGAGCATCTCACTGTCTCACAATATGATTTAAATCCTATCTAACCTTCAAGACCTAACAAATTTCACCTTTAAAAAAATTATAGTCTCAAAAGTGTGAAATTTATGGTCTATTAGTTCCCTAATTGATTAATAAGATATCTAACACTAGGTTATTTCGAATCTAATTAGTCAATTATATCTCTCTAATTCTCTGAAATAATGTACAAAGAAACACTATAACACTATAAATTTTTATATTTCCATACATTTCAGAAAGATCTTGAAATAAAATCTCTAGTTTTCTAAAAAAATGCCATCAAATCCTAATTCAATATACGTAGAGTATAACCCATAACATGAACATTAAACATTCACAACCTTAATCTAATTTTCGAGAAGCATCTTTAAAACACGGAAATTAGACTTGAAAACCATTTCCCATTTTATCCATCCAAACTGTTCATAGATGTCTATACTCAAATCATAAAAAACATTCTTTGAAATTGATCTTTCCTTTAATCACTAATACAGTGTCTAGAGAGACACATATTTTTATTTTAAAACATATTCACTTCTCAGGTCTTCAAATGACTTCCATAATCACCCAATTTTTAAACGATTATTGTAAAAATCACACATTAACAAATTAAACATAAATATAAAAATTTTGTGGAGATATTGATTATGATCCTAAAAAATTGTTTCATATTTATAGTCTTATGATTCTTCATTAACTAATATCGAAGGTCTTCCAAATTTATTCATCTAATGTGATTGATCGTCCAAAAATTCTATAAAGATAAAGTAAAACTCTCAACAAACATATATAATCTCAAAATCTTCTTCAGTAGTTTATTACAAGGATTTATCAATTAAAAAATTGGATTGGTCCACACTAATTTTTTTAAGAATTAAATAGAACACTTTATTGATTTATATAAACGGACACTTTTACTCTTTTCAATTATAAAAAATGGGTGGCTTCCTCAACTGTTTGTTCATCACCATGAACAACATTTTGATCTCTTTATTCAACTACCATAATGGGATGAACAACTTCACCGATAGTATTTTCAAAAAACTGGTAAAATGGTGTAGGGTTTCTTCTCCAAAGAGGGTATGGAAAAATCATAACTGCACTATCTAGTTGATTATAATGTTCTTGATATACCCTTTTAAATTTATAAACTCCCCCAATTATCATAAAAATATATTCTTCCAAATAACACATTCCACAAGTTATTTTAGTGATATTTTTATAACCAAAAGTATAATCCTCTATTCCAATAGATTCATCCAAGTACATTAACATCTCATTAAGATCTCTTTCCACTCTAGATTCACTAGCTTCCCTAACACCTATTTTAGAATATTCATCAGACATTAAACTTTTATCATCCCCCTTAGCATGAGCTCTAGAAGGTCCATCTTCCTATGCTCCAAATGGTATATGATTCCCTCAAGTTACATTCTACAAGGAAAAAAATTCATTAAGGTCATTATAGTGAATTTTACTATAATGAAATATTAATCTTGTTTTTATATCATCAATCAAAACTCTCTTTTAAAGAACAGGATACATTATCCTTCTATATAGATAAAAAACAACATTTCATCCTTATGAATAAAGTGGTATAGATAACTCGAAATCTGTTAACAAAAATTTAACATGATATCACTCATAATGAGGGACATGATATAAATATATTAGAATAGATTATTATTTGACTCTATAATCCTAATGACAACATCGGTTCGAATAAACATAAAAAATGAATTTTTAAATATTTCTAAAGTCTTCAAAGAGTATATTTTCAACATGAGATGTTCCAAAAGAAAAGGGCATGATTTAATTAGACATAATAAATCCATATATTTTAAATATTAGGTTTAAATTATATTTCCATTCCTAAGATAACAAAAATTTGTGATCCATCACAATATAAGAAACAAATAACACCTTATTTTTTTACCATTAATTATACAACATATTCACTTAAATCAAAAATGAAATTGTAATTTTCAAATAACCCTCTTACTTCTCTTTAAAAATCATTCATGGAATTTCCTCCAATAAAAAAATTCCAAAAATTGGATGCTTATATATTTTTTTCATCGTTACATTTATCTCAAACAACTATTCAAATTTCCCTACCTTTCCTTGTATTAAACTTATATCTAAACATGATGGTTTTACCTTTTCTTTCTATTAAGACTAGCCTCATGAGTCCTCTTAATTTTTCCCATAATATGTTATATTGTAATTTTTTGGGTTTGAATGATCCTGGGATTGAATGAAAAATGATATAATGAAGAAAAAAGGGTTTAAAGGACAGTGTGATAGATAAAATTATATTTGACTGTTGTAGGTGATGGTTTATTTTCTCAAGATGATAATTTAGTGCAATCTTTTAGGATTCTAAAATTAAAATATGGTTTTGAAAAATAAAATAAGAAGGTATTATTTTAAAAATAGAAACCAAAAGCTAAATGAAATTATTAATAAATAAATCATTTATAAAATAATATTTAAAATATATTAGTTTAGTAAAATATATTATTAAAAATTAAAAATTTTAAAATAAATATAGATGAATTTTTAAAAATTAAATAAATCCAACTCCCCCTAATAAACTCAAAACTAGTAGTATGAAGTGTTTTAATGAACATATATACATTCAGAGATTCAAAATTAAAAAAAAATTAAAAGATATCATTATTTTGGAAATGATCCCATAAAAATTGATTTTTCATATCATTATTCATAGTTATATTATATCTAATTTTATTTTTTTTTGAAATTTTTATTATAGTAGTGTTATCCCAAAAAATAGGTACCTAACAAAAATTAAGATTAATTTCTAAAATATTTTGTTTCATCCAAAAGCCTTATGAATTGTAACTACTAGCCAATACATATTGTGCTTCAACATTTATCAAGGAAACTCAAATTTTATTTTTTCTGAACCTTGATACTAGGGACTTTCTCAAAAATTGATAGGTTTATAAGGTACTTTTTATATCTTATCTAAATCCTCAAAAATTAGTATATGAATATGAAATTAAATCAAAACTAAGATCCTTTCTATATATAAATTATAATGAAATAGTTCTTTTTAAATATATCAATGTCTTATTAGAACACATTCTTATATGAAAGTAGATAAATTTATTCAATAATATTATTAATAAGATATAATAAACTATCATTCGTATATAAATATAAGTTGATTTCAAAAATTCCACCATCATCATCCAGTCATGTTTTATATTAGTCCACATATGAGTTGTTAATTAATTACTATTTTAAAGTATAATCTTTTCTAAAAAGTCATCAATGTATTTACAATAATTCAAAAAATTTCCAAACTTATTTTGAAAAACATGAAATCCAGGAAATAAATTTTATTCTTTCATCGTATTAATGTGAAATTCATAAGGAATCTTTTTTGAGAAGTAATTGATTTTTTTTGGAATTGGACAAAAAATAACACTTCCTAAATAAAATTGAATTAATTAAATATCATGTGAATATGATTTCTTAAAATCTGTAGGATTATACATTTTAATAGAAAATATTAATCTATGTGAAAATATCTCAACCATTAATATCAAGTACTACATTAATATTTAAATCCAAAAGGATTTTTAATATGTTTCAAAATAGAATTTTGAAAATATTGATTTTTAGATCATTGGGTAGATCAACATAAAGGGGTCCTAATTAGTAAAATAATTTATATTTTTGAAAACATTTTCCTCATAATATATAATTTCCTCCTAACTATAACCCTTAGCAACTAGCTTATTTTTAATTCAAGTAATTATACCATTATAACCTTGTTTATTCATAAAAATACATTTAGTTACTATTATTGTATAGTCCAAGAACCTATAAATTAATTACTATATAGTATTTCTCAAAACTCAATTTAGCTCCTCATACATAGACAGTACCAAAATTTCATCATATTTTTAATTTACATTAGATTTAGGTTCAACTAGGATAGAAATCCATATAACTCAACAAAATTTCTAACATTTATCCTAAACCTAACTCGTTTATATTAGACACATAGTCTAAAAGGTTATTACTATTTTCAAGACTAGAAATAATATAAAATATTCTATATAATCTATACCTTCCTTGAAATTATATCGCTTTGAAACTAGCCTATAAATATTTTTATTAATTCTTCCTTAATATTCTTGTTTATTCCGAAAACCCCATTTAGTTCCTTTTATAGGACTATATGAGGGCCATTCAACTAATTCAAAATACTTATTTATCTTAAACAGATTTAGCTCTTATTAAATATCCAATACCCAAAAATAATCATATAGTTATTCATATAAAATTTTGGGAGTAAATATAGATGCAATTTCAGAAAACTTAACTAGACATTCAATATTTTTCATGGGCCTAACTCCTTCATCTTGGACACTAATAATATTCTATAAATAATTGTTGTTAAAAGTCCAAGGTAGTGTAGATAAGAAAAATTTATATCCCTCAGTTTCAATTCGTAAAATTTTGAATAATCATGATGATGCTATAAATTAAATTCACATATTACATTATAAGAATCATGTATCATGTTTTTTAATTAATAAATAGTTTCAAAAAAATTATTTTATATTTTTATCAGTGGGATAAATCTAATCAAACCATGCATGATAAGATTTCGCAAATATCCATCCATATTATTGTTTTGAAATTAACTATCATTAGATTATTATTAAACACTCCATATGTTTTTAAAATAGTAGGGGTCCCATGGAATATTACTTCATTTTCATCAAGATCAAACATACAATGTTTAGAATTCATGATCTACTCCTATCATCCAAATTTTTTAAACTATCCAACATTAGAATTAATATTATCCCATTACTCATTAGATTTTATTTTTAGAATATGTATAATTAAATGCTTATTAATAATAAGACATGTATTATTAATATATCCTTCCCAAAATTAAGTTGGTATTATAGACTCATTTAATATATTTCTTTCTTTTTCTTGAATCGTTCTATTTTTAATTATAATAATTCCATATTTTAATTTATTATTAGAGTAAAATAGTATATTTAATACCTATATTTCATAAATAACTAGTACATCGCCCATGCGTACGCATGGCTCTATAAAGAAATGCTTACATTGAGTATGAGAAAACTATTGTTAAAATTTAATAATGAACATTAATATTATATATATTTAAATCACGAATAAGTGGAACAAGATATTAGAATACTGGTGGGGTGGAGAAATTTTTGAGACATCATAGAAATGACAATATTTAGTATAATTAATCAGGAATAAATATTTTTTGTTAAGTGTTCAAGATGGAGATATCAATGATATCAATGAAAAAATTAATTCAAATGGATAATTCAAATTTTGAAAATAAAAAAAAAGGATTGGATATGAATAAACATCACAAGAATAGTCAATGAAAAGAAGAATCATTCCACTATTATAATTTGTAGTGTCCAAGAAGAAGACATTATGAAATTCTAGTTTTATTATTCCAAATAAATAATAAATCACAACATGAATGAATAATTATAACTCAAAAAATCATGGATAAAGATAGCATTGGATAGTAAGGAATGTATATTGGAAAAGATATCATTTACACACACAAAAATTACTTTAAATATGAGTTATAAGGTACTAATAAAGAGCTGAATGTTAGCTAACCCAACAACTGAAAAATGAAGAAAAATTAATTATCAAACTTGTCTTTAAAAATAACAAGTCGAAGTTGGAGAATCAAAATAGAAACATATGGAGTTGAATCTTCATTTTTAAATGCATATCCATGTTGACCTATTGAAAAAATAAATAACGTAATCAGTAGATGAAATATAATAGGTTTGAAATTTCATGTATAAGGTAAATGGTTTGTGCTTCTTACCTCATTGGATAAATCAAACACACCTTCCTGAATATTCTGAAGAATCTTTGATGTAGTTAGGAAGAAGGCCTACAAGAAAATAGTAATCCAGCGTAAAACAGTTTAGTGTATCAACTCAAGGTGATCATATCTACTCAACATTTTGTGTTGTTCTTGCCGAAGCCGTGAAGAACAGAATCCCATGTTACATTGCAAAATGATCTCCTTCCTTGCTGACCGCAATGAGCAACATCACATTTATTCCCTTTTATCATGATCAACCTGTTGGGATTCACATGTTGACGGTCATCCTCCATCCATCATGCAAGGTGATTAAATGTCTCATGCCAGATCAAATAAAAAATTAACAAAAAGGATTTTGTATGGATTCATGATACAAGAATTTAACTGCAATCAGGAGACAAAAAATAAAAACATAAAAATATAAAACCATCAAAGGAAACCATACCACTGCTTACAAACAACACGAAGATTGAATTTGAGCGTATAAATTGGAGTAAAAAACAATTAATATATTGGATAAGATGAGCCAACAGTTCGTGATAATACCTCTTAATATCGAACTCTCTTATGCCGACATAGAGATACGCCTATCTGGTTATGTCATAAACCATAAGTTCCCCAGTTGCTCCTCTGTAGTATGATCTTGTTATGGATCTAAATGACTCTTGACCTACCTAGCATGAAATGAAAATGGGGGCTAAGGATGCTCTGACATGAGTAATAATACTGAACAACTGAAGGATATAAAAAATTCACATCATTGACTAAACTAATGACAAATAGAATCCTCAAGAATAACTGATAATATATATACATTCAAGATATTAATAATGGAGTCAAGATGAAAGAGGAGCATTTGATAATGAAAACACCACGTCATAGAAAGGGATGTAATTTAAAAGAAACATTTAAATAGAAATAGAAAAGTGCTACCCTCTTGAGGTTTAATGCAATGGGAAACACTAAAAGCATCAGAATAATAATTACATACAAGAGATTTCAATAATATGTGTTAGATAAACTCGACAACCTCACTTTATAATTTAGTGGATATAATTATTTTGAAGATCTCGCCCAAATGATGGCTTAAAATAGACTTTTCTCAGTTAACCAATGTCCCATTACAATAAAAAAAATTGAAACTAACAAATCATTAAAAGAAACACGATGAAACACTGATACAATGATGTCTTAAGACTGCATAGTTATATTTATACTGGTTGCATATTCACTTTTATGATTAGAAAAACAAATAGAATAAACCTTTAGAATCACCTGATATAACACATGGAATAGACCTAAGGAACAATTCTAATATAATCATCTGGGAGTACTTTCTTCTAACACAGTAATATTTCTGCCAAAAAGGGAAACCACTATGAATTTCAAAGAATTAAATATAGTTAAAGTTCTTGAATTCAAACACAGTAATATGTTTTACATACAAAATAATTGAAAAATTACCCCAAATTCCACTCATCGCAGAAAGAAGTCTTGATTCTGAGATGAAGGTCTAGGCCGGCTTACTTCAACTGGTTGTCGAATGTGACCAAATAATATCTCCCATGGAGATAGTACTACATGCAAGGAAAATAGAAAATATTTAAAACAAATATAAAATTCAAAAAGTATATGAAACACTGCATTCCTAGAACTTCAGTAAATAAATTGAAATACAATATAGAAATGTAATCCCAAAAGATATTTTAAATGTATGTAAAACATACAGAAATCAATACACATATTAAATTTAAATATTTAGAGTTAAAACCCAAATCATGGTTCCACAAATTTGGTTTTTTATTTTGTGTTTGCTGTATGCCTAAATTTTTTTAACCAAAAATAGATATAGCATTAAAACAATTAGAGAAAGGAATGAAGTAAACTTGAAACAGAATATAGAAATTATAAATCATCTATTAAACTCCCAATATTCATATAAATTTCAGATCATATATCAATCAATTCAATAATAAAATGTCCACAACCATTTATACAACTTGCAGGTCTCATAGAAATAATTTCATCTCTAATTAAATGTTCAGTAATTATGTTTTTCAATAACATGATTAGAAACCAAAGTGAACATGAGAAGATTGGTGAAATACATGCTATTAAATTAATTTTAGAATACAATCAACATAAATTGAAATGAAATTATCATAAAAAAATGTGTTAAATGTTTCTCTTACATAGCTCATTTGGGATTTGTCTTATTTTCCCAGATTCCATAGAGATAGTTTTATCACTACAATTTCAAAAAATTGTGATGAATTATGTCATTATATCACATTCCATCCATGGAATTAGTTCAAAAACTAAAATATAAAAAACAGGAAGTGTATGTTCTGTTATGGCACCATACATCTGTTAAAACCACAATATTTAGAAACATGTACTTGTAATTTAAAATATAACCTGCATATTTCCAGGCATGAAGGGACAGTTTTTAATACATATAATAAACTACATCTACTGAAATATTGCAATTTTTTATTTTTAATGGAATTAAATTAGTACTAATTAAAGATAACCTGAGTAATAGACATATTCAAGGTTGAACTGTAAAATCGTGTGCTAATGACACATAAGATGTATACACAGAATCAAATTTTCGCAGAAAACATGGGTGAATTTTGTAACAGCAGAAAGGTAGAAATTCTGGTAGAATAATGTAAAAGTTAAAACTATAGAAGTACCCAGCTCGAAATTCCATTTCTGATTGCGTCGTATCTGAAATGATCCAGCAGTTCTCCATGTGTGAAATTATGCAGCAGTTCTACATGACGATTGACTACAGAATAGGTTATTAGAATAGTTCAACATAACTCATGAAAAGTAATCTTAATATTTATAAACTATGAATTGATTTATCAAAAAAAGGATAAAATTCTGGTAGTGTAGTGTATTTCTAAGAATACTTTGCTTTTTTTATTGACGACTTGAAGACAAGTTTATTAGAGATAAAATTATGGAGGTAATGAAATATAATTTCGTAAAAAATATAATGGAATTAGGAAAATGAGCATAAACTATCCTTATTCTTGTTAGTTGACATCAACATAATAGAAGAAAACAATTTAATGAAGTTGAATGAATACTCATCAACTGAAAGCATTGGATAGAGAAAACATATGTATACAGATTTGAATCTATATTAATAATATAGGGATTTAACAGTTGGAAACATACTGTCGGAATAAGATGAGTCATCGACCAGCCTCTAGGTTAAGTGAACCGAGAAGGGGGGGGGACACATGTCACATGTCACTGTAATGCAATAAGAAGTGTGTATGGACACAACATTATTATATATGAAATTATGGAGATAATTAAATTAGATATGGTAACAAAAATAATTGAATGGGAAAATTGAACATTAACTATCCTTATTCTTCACTTGACATCAACGTAATAGATGAAAACAATAAAATGAAGTTCAAAGAATAATTAACACCCGAAAGCATTGGACAGAGATGACATATGTATACAGGTTTGAATCTATATTAACAATAGAGGGATTTTAGAGTTGGAAGCATACCATAGAATTAAGACGAGTCATCGAGCAACTTCAAGGTTAAGTGAACCGAGAAGGGGGGATCATATCAGATGTCACTATAATGCAATATGAAGTGTTCAGGGACACATGTTTAGTATGAAGTAGAAAATATTAATACCCAAATGGGTTTCACTGGAACAGATTTCTTACAATGGAATGCAGGTGACAGAGCAGCAATGATATTATAGAGGTAAAGAAATCAAATAATATTTCCAGATTAGAAATATATGAAAAAAATAAAAAAAACATGAATCTTCCTACACCTAAAAATCCATTTCATGGATAAAAATAATGTAAAGAAGTTTGTATAATAATTATGATATTTAAATGTCACACATTATCAGAATGGTTTGAAATGAAGGAAGTAATTTTTGGAGGTTTGTTGCTTACCAGGCTTCATCCATAAGAGAAATTATTCCACCAGGTTTCTAAAAATCAAATGATATGTCAGAAAAAATCAATGGAAAGATAAAGAACTAAAGAGTAATGGAGAGGCAGTAATAGTGAACACAAACTAAATACATTTTCTAGTGGAATGAGTTAAACTTACAAAACCACTGATACAACTGTTGATTCCTTCTTGATATCTACATCATTCATATAAGTCATGTTTCTTGATTAACCTTCTAGTTCTATAATTGAAATAACTTATGTAAATAGTTATATTGTTGTTCAAAAATGAGAAACAATAGTGCCAAGTTAGTATCATATATATGGTAATCTTAAACGACATTCATACTGATTGAGAATACTTTATTTTGAAAATAGAAAAGCAATGTGAAGGTGTGCAAGAAAAAATTTCATCATGTGCCACCAATGCTGTTTTTTTGCGTGTAAAGCTCGATTTTCAATCATGAATGTCATCCTTCAAGGAATTGATAAAACTAAATGAACTCTCAGAATATTTATAATCAAATGAGTAGTATGCATTATGACAAGAAAACAGAAATCAATTGTTGTTTTTTGAAAGAATTTCATACTTGAGTAACAAGATTTTTTGATTTCTAGATTTTAAAAAATCCATATATTTCTCTATGGAGGTGATTTTTTTTCATAATTTAGTTCAATAAAACCGATTCATATAAATTATAAATAGGAATAATCACCTTATAATTCTAATTCAAATTGGTGACACATATCTTCAGGCATGCAAAGATCCATGAAAGCCCATACCTAAAACCCAGCTATAAAATGTTTCATTTAGTCATGACACCAAACACAATCAAAGATCTAATCAGACATGAGCTGATAAACGTACAATCATCATAGATTTACATTGGAAAATAAATAGCAAAAGGAAAAAATAAATCATGGATGCATAAAAAAGCATTACCATGAATGCTGTTTTTTTCCTCAGAAGCTCGATTTTCCATCACGAATGTCATCCTTCAAGGAATTGATAAAACAAAATGAATTCTCACAATATTTATAATCACATGAAATTTCAGTGGATTTTTGGCTTCAATGATAAACAAAAGAAATGCCATTAAAGGTGATAAGGATGCATTTTTCATGTATGTAAGATTTGGTGGTCTCATGTTAGCGGGATGGGTATTAATATACATTTAATATATTGATTGAACCTAAGTTGGAACGACACATCTGCAGATGAGAGAAACACAAAATGATAATATGGTGAACAGTAACTGCGTTTTCTAAAATTTATAACATGATTGATATGAATTTACTTAACCATCATAAATTGAACACATTCAGACCTATCCTTGATTACCTAAACTCCTGAAAAATTACAAGGGGCAAACAAATGCATTTAAAAATATTACAAGGATTCAAAGGTAATGGAATTTTAATGGTAAATTGGAACAAAATAGTAAAATAAAATTACTTTTTTAGTGGCTACTACAGCTACAAGGAACTAAAATACTAACCACAAGGAAGTTTTGCGGTGCGTAGATTATCCTCCCCGGTAAATGTAGGGTTACCATAGATATAGGCAAAAATTATCATGAACAAAAGGTATTTTTAAGGGAGATGATAGTAACAACATACCTTGAGAGATGAAAGTGGATGTAAAGAGTGGAAGGGGTGGGGATTGGATATCTAAATAGTTGTGATAGACATAGAAGGAGCACCTGGTCGATGCTGATAAAAAATTCAGACGCACGGAAGTGAACCAAATGAAGACGCGTTAGGTGGAGAGGCTGGAAGTGTAGCAGAAAGAGGAGGATGATAAGTTGAATGTGAAATAGGAAATGCAGGCGGAGAGATTTGAGGAGGGCGGCATTACCTTAGGAGAAGTCGAAAGAAGCGAAACCATAACAGGTAGGGAAGAATGAGGAAGCACGGGGGGTAATGGAATCAGGTTGGAGGATCTTTGCGATATGGGAGGGAGGATGGAAATAAGTTAGGCAGCGTGGATGCATATGGCGTGAATGCTGATGAAAAACCCCTAGGTTTTTTGAAGGTATTTCCCGAGCAGGTTCGCTGTTGCATGAGAGGTGGCGAGTTTGCGTGTGCGGGGGTGGAGTCGCAAGTGTATGTAACCCTAGATGGCATCGAGGATGGTGTTGAAGGAAAACTGGTGCCGATGAGGGGAATGGAGAACCGGTGGTATGATTCGACGACGAAGGAGTCACACCTGGGACAAGGATGGAGACGGAATACGGGAGGAGAGGGAGGGAATCGATGACCACGGAAACCCTAATCGGTTCTGGGAGGTGTGTCTACGGGTGGAGGCGAAAGAATTAGGAGGTCGGGTGCGAGGCTTTGGGGGTATAATGGGGAAGTAGAAATTTTTTTGGGTGATGTGGCTTGCTACGGTGGTGACACATAAGGCTGGAAGAACCCAGGTTTAGTAAATATAGTGGATTTTTCAATTATTTATTCTTACATTATCCTCTATGTTTACATATTATTGTAGTATTTAAAAAAAATCCTTTTATTCTAACTTATAAAAAATAATAAAAATTGGAAAATATTGTCTTTTAAATTTCTAAAATGAAACACATGTAAATCTTGAAATAATATTGATTAAAAGTATAAAAAAGATTATATTAATAAAAAATGATACTATGAAGGGTATATATAAAATATGTGGATGTGTTCTTATGTTTTATATAGAGAAAAATTATTTTTTGGTTTGGACATTGATTTTTCTTCTTGCCAAATTGACCTGAATCACAATGTCTATTCCCATTAATCTTAAGAAAACATAGATCAAAATCATTTTTCATAAATAATTAAGATAAGGAAAATATTTTACAATGACTAATCCATCTAGGTCATATCCTGGAATCACTTGATTTAGTGTTTAATTATTTCAAATCTTATTCACACAAGGAACCAATTTCCAAATTATATGCATTTCCTGTTCAATATGTTCTAATCTGTTGAAATTTATTCATTAAAGTAGAATATTACTCAATAGATAAAATTAAAAAACCATTATCCAAATTTTGAGAGATACTTATTAGATTATGATTCAATACATGAACAAAGATAACAATGTTTGACAAGATAGATTTTGGAACTCCAACTTATAAAACACTAATAATATTTCCATTCACATTGTCACCCAAGGAAGAAAAACCTCCATAATAATTAAATAGTGAATAAAATCTGGAAAAGTATCCACTAATTATACATTAAAATGTATTATCTATATACCATATAAAATTTCTATTCATATTTATTTCCACCTATTAAAAATGTCAAGTAATAATTAGTTTTGGTTCCCAAAAATCTATTCGGTCTCACACTATTAGCAATAATGGATCTAGGAAAACATATTTATTTAATTTTCCCAAAACATATAGTATTGAAATTAAATAATTAACTAGATATATATAACTTATTAAAACTACAGATTTAAGGATTTCTTAATAAATATTAATCAACATTGTGTCCATTAATTTCATAATAAAAACAAGTAACTTTTTACATGTTACAATTTTTTTACCATGAAACAAAATAATTTCTATAGAGATTAGGTTTTTCACCATTACTTCCAATTCCATTACATTATTTACTATATAAATTATTTTCAAGAATGTTATTTAATAAAACATCTACTTTTTTATGCACACTCGAATATTTTTTATGGATTATAGTTTATAAAGTGAAACATTAATATTCCATTCATTCTGAGTGCATATTGAATATGCTTTTTGTAATTTTTATTTCATATTTCTAAATTATTGTTTCATCATAACATTATCACTTAAGAAATTATTATGAATATTTTAAACATATTTTTTCTTTCTCCACATGGTTGTATATTTATCTTCTAACATGGATAAATATTCAATTAATTTTTTATTTGACCTGTTTTCAATATCAAAATCATATATAGATGAATAATAAAATTTCACCTCATATTTTGGTGCCATAATTCATGTATTTGTAAATTGATTTTATGTTTTATTTTTCAAATTCAAAAAATAAAGATTTTTTAGAATATTTAGATACACTCCAGGTATCCTTCATAGTTTTCTTCACTTTTCACTCCTAATTATCTTTTTCCTAGACCTTCTTTACCTTCATTTATATTTTTCATGTCTCCGCAATAAATGGAAATTGTGATTGATATTTCCCATCTACTAACATAAATATAATACCATTTCCTTCCTAGTATTATAATATTTAATATTTTCATTAAATGATGACATGAAACAATTTTTTTATTTATAATACTTGTTGGTTATTATTTAAAATTTAAAAAAATTCAATCATGAATTGGAATATATTGAATAATTAGAGAATATAGCATCATCTATTGACTTCTTTTCACCTTATGCAGAGAAACATTGAAAACTGTATTTTCTTTCTTGCCCAAAATATATTTCTCAACCTCTTCTTGTATCTCAGCCTTATATATCATTATATTACTAATCAATTATTTATTATTTAGATCATTATTGGGATTATATTATAAATTTGTTTCTGAAATACCATTCGTTATAGTATGAAATACTCTAGGAACTTTAAAATTTTTATTTTGTTTAGGAACATGTGATCTGATAGCTGAAACAACATTGAAAATATCAATCATCTTTCCATTAATCTGAGTGTAACATTAACCTTAATACATTCTAAAATTATCAAATTTCAGTTTTGAGATATTTTATTTCAATTTTCTGACATTATTTTTTCATCCATAATAAACAGTTATTACTTACCACATTTCAATGGTAGTCGAACATTGGGAATCATGGTTAAACTCATCTAGTTAAAGTCACCAAATAATTACATTCTAGGATATAGAAATTAAATCCGATTCAGTTTCATATAAAGCATCCCAATATTCTATTTCATCCATTGGCAATTTATATGGCTTTGCATCATTCAAATAAACATTCAAATCAATATTTTTCAAATATATAACCATTTAATCCTTCTATACTCAATATTTTGAACATTAAAATATGGAAACCTGATCTTAAACATACCTTATTTAATGTAATCCATTAACATTATTATTTAGATGGTTCTTTAACTTAATATTGATATATATATAGTATAAATCTTCCATAGAGAATCCCTTTGACCCCAATTATTTTTCTAGAAGTAATTTCAATGATAAAATAGGGGTGAATTGTGTCCTTTTAAAAACAGAAGATAATTTTAAATTGGTCCCTCCTTAACAAGAAAAAAATATATTTCTGTTTTTTCATTAAAATAATAGCTAGTGTAATATAAAATAAATAGAAAAAAATTATAGGGTTTTGGGAAATAGATATTCCTTAGTACACTCCATCAAAACTCTATCAAGCTACTTGGGGATTTTTTTAAAAAGAACCTTTTCTACAGAATATAAATATTTGAGTACAAGTAACTATAACTTGTTACAACATATTTTATGATGCTTTAAATAGGTCTAATTTCATTCCTAAAAACACTTAATAGAATATCTATAAGAAATAAATCAAGTTATCTTTAGATGGATAAATTCTCTATGGAAGCATTTAGAAGTAGATGATGCACATGACCGAAAAAGAGATCTTCAAAAGAAAATATGAATTTCATGAAAAAAAGCCACAATAACATTATATGAACATACTATAGAAAATATTCAACTAAATAGGATTCACTTACTAAATTAATCTTTGAAGTATTAAGACAAACACATAGAGGGAGATTAATATTACATGTATGTCTCTAATGTGTATTCCTAGAATACATTAATGAAATGAAACATATGTGTTACAGACAAGTAGTAACATAAACTAAATGAATATATGTATGAGTAGAAAATAGAATGATATCTTATAGAATGAGAAATATCTAACATAATTTAACATCGAGTGATTCACGTCACATAGCATTAGAGAGTCAGATCATTATCCAAAAAGGTTCAACACTTCATCCATATATGTTCACTGATAATAAATAATCCAACTAAATTTATTTAGGTCGAAATGATTCAGAAAACATAACATATATGAAACTATTTTAAAATTCATAACATTTTTCAAATTTGAATTTAATCAATTATGAAAAAAATCCCATTAATTTATGAACAAATCAATCACCAATTGATGATATTCAAAAACATTAATTGAAAGGCCATACTAAGATATTTACTATAGAAAAATTGTTTTATAAATCAATAAATAATATAATATTTAAATCCAACATACAAATAGATAAACACGGAGTTTACTTTGTATGAGTTTCAATAAAAAATTTTTGGATGAAGAGTAGGGTTGATACTAAACATAGTGGTCTATAATATAGATTATGATACCAATACGAGGTTAAAACTTCACATTCTGATCAATTATTCCAAAACACTATTAAAACATCTAGAATACTTTTTAGAATATAATTATACCTAAATATAAGGACCTTTAATGAATAAAAGTATCTTATAATTAAAGTAAAACAATATAATTATTCAATTAAATAAAAAATGAAATCCAATCAATGATACATAAATATTGAAAAAAATAAATATATTTGTGAATATTAAAATAAATGAAAACTTATTAGACCAATATTCATATGAATCCTCAATTATATATTATGATTTATACTTTAATAAGTGAAATTATTACATCACAAATATAGTTATTCCATCTTGTAAAAAAATTATAAAATCTGATTATGATGAAAATGAAAATAATGTTTCTATTAAATAAAATAGAAACAAGGCCATTTGTATTTAAAATATTTATAAGATATCTAATTTATGTCCTCACATTTTTCGTAGATCAAAATATGATTATATGTTAGATGCAACATAAATAAAAAAAAATATAAATGATGCTATATATAGGATCTAACAATTTAGATATTTATTTAAGGAAGGAAAATATTATCCATTTAGGAAAAATGTTTACAGAAGTTAATTTAAAATAATTAATTTCTAATTCTCAAAATAAATTTTAAAAAACAAAATATTATGTTTTTATAATTTGAATTAGGTTATACACACTCAAATATATTCCTAGGAATATATACATAAAAATTCATAAATATAATACAATTCATTTAAATTTATTAGTATTTGTCAAAAACATATCAGGTAATTATTAAAATTCCATTCATGATATTTTTTATCACTAATAAGGGGTGAATGTGAATCAACGATCCTCTATTTTTATGTTTTATTACATAAGAAACAAACACCACCTCCTATTAGTGAAAAATGACCCTATTGTAAAATAAACCAGAACACCCATATGAACAAAGGTAATTAAAATTTTCACTACTAAATAGGAGTTCCTAGTCTTTAGAATGGGTTTGAAGTAATCCAAGTCCACAAAACCACTAGAAAAAATTCCTTCTCATGGTTATAACAACTAACAATCATCCATTACTTACATATATCTACAGTAATTCAATGGTTCATATTCTCATCACAAATGTAATGAGATATAATAATCTTCCATAACAACATTTAGAACCTTTCCCAACATTCTTTAGTGTTTTTTCACTGTGTTGTTTTTTTTCTTCACAATTTCCCTCTAGAACGTTCTTCTTCTTCCTGTTCACATTATTTAATTAAAATGAAAAATAAATTCTTCAAGAAAATTATATATATAAAACAATCTATAAGATGTATCGTTCTTCCTATAGTAGTCCATTTAGTATACTTAGTCTGGCCACACGGTCTAATGCCCAGTTCGACATATTCCAACTAATAGAATGAAAAATATTTTTATGTACAATGAATCTTGTAGCTTCTTCATGTTTTTCATATGAAATCAACTAATGTGTGACCTATCTATGGAATGAATCATTCTATGTTACAAATTAAATTTCTTAAACAACTTTTCATTACCACTATTATTTAACAAAACACATGGAAATAGAAACAACATGCATAATACACCTTCTCCCCATAAATATAGGAATCACTTCTCTGAATATTACAGGAGGAGTGGGAACATAAAATTCTATTTTCAAACTTGAGAATTTTAAATCCCACTAAAATATTTCAATGTTTGAAAAAATTCAAAATTCCTCCAATATAATAATCATTAAAACTTTGGATGAATCATTCCTTAAAACGAGAATCAATAAGCTCTTAAAATATCTAAAAATATTGGCATGTATTATGATATTATCTTTATGATTATTGAATCATTGAACATACATCAATGTATCATCACATTTTACCTCTTCGAATTATTCTTTAAAAACATAAAAAAATACTTTTTCAACGCATCTTTATAGTAACTTCTCTATATTGGGGTTCTTTATATAATGATTCTTCACAACAACCATCTTTAACCACTAAATCTATTTGATCTTCCCTTAGACGTATTTCACAAGATGGGTTCTCATATTTTTTACATTTTTTATCTTTATATGAAGCATGTGAGATATTCTATTCATCCAATATTTTATAAAAATCTTAGGAAAATATATTTTTGATTAATTAAAGGACTCTATTAGTAAATTTTGAAAAATATGTATGATGACCTACCAAAAAACCATTGTCTAAAAACATTGTTAAGCTTCTCTAACTAATAGCTTGTAATACTCTATTTGAATATCTTCTTGTTATATTTTATAATGGATCAGACTGGTGACTTTGTTAAGAAACTTATACATGGTGAACTTTTACTAGAAACAGAAGTCTATTATCTTTGATATCATTATTTTGTCTAATGAAATTAAGAACGCTCATGTAGCTTCCATCCATATGAAACATTCACAACAAATAATATCCTACATTAAAAATTCAAACACCTTTCCACAACATCACATCATGATCTTTGTAAAATTATATCTTATTGACATCATAAAATTCTTTTTTAACCAACTTCATCCATAACTCCCCAAAACATTAAACATTATTCCATTACAAAACATGAGATAAAATTTAAGAACCTGGATCTTCTTTTCTGGAATGTTTTTCCTTTTCAGTTCATTTTATGATAAAAGAGGAAATCATGGAAATTTTCTAAGTACACGGTGTGTAATTTATGAGTACATGTTGTGTACTTCCTTGCCATAGGAGGTTGTGTGTTGTCCGTGTAGTAGCCACACACACGGCCGTGTGGGAGAGACTTGGAGGCCTCCTAATGTGGAGTACGGAAAAGGTGATTCCACACCATATACATCAAAATTCAACACAATGTACTTTATTGTTTCTTATTAAATGCACCGGGGGCGCGTCTAATCGACAAACGCACCAACTTCTTCATTCGTCTTGTCCACTATCGTCGTATGACCCCGGATCTTTGACGAACCCTCAAGCCTCCGTCTATCCTATGAATTGAAATTGTTGGTTGTGTAGGAATCACATCAGTGAGTCCAATCTTATCCTAGAGCATCACCTTCTGATTTCTCATCTCTTGTGAGATATTGTTGTTTTTTAGACAATTTTTAGATCTTTAACATTATAAAGAGATTCAAGCTTTGAGGTTCACATATAGATATCTCCTATCCCCAAGGATGGTGGTTTGTGCCTTTCCATTAAACGTCTTTGAGTATTATGGAAAAATTACCCCAATACCCTTGAATGAGGTATTTTTTGTTAACCGTTTTACCCCTATTGTTTTCTTTCCATTAGTGTATGCTTGTGTATACGTAATATGGATAAGAATATGGATGATTTCTATGATTTTGATGTTTTTCCCTTGCATGTTCTGTTTATGACCGTTTGGTGCTTTTTAGCCAGTTTGGTTAACTTTCCTGTTTTCCATGGTTATTATGTTGGATGGAGAGTTTGTATTCGTATAAGCATGTTATGTTGTAGACTGTTTAGAAAAGTAGTCTTGTAGGTTTACTTGGCCATATTACACTGCTATGCTCATTAACTTATACAGGGTCGTGAGAACCTGGTGTAGTAGACTACAAGGCGAATAGACCTTGTGAGCTTCTTTAAAGTGTCTTTGATAATTTTTTGATATAATGGGGTTTGACCAAGTGATCATACTCAGAGAGCCTAGGACCACTTGGGGCTATAAGGGTAATTGAAAGAGTGAGCTTCCTCAAAGAGTCCATGTCTGTTTAGAATATAAGGGGAATTGACCGAGTGAGCTTCCTCAGAGAGTCTTTGATTTTATTCCTGAATTGTTTAGACTATAAGGGGAATTTACGATGAGTGGTTCAACAGAGACTCTATGAACGACCTGGGATATAAGGGAAATTTACTAAGTGAGATTCCTCATAGAGTCCTTGACCGTTGCGTTATAAAGAGAATTGACCACGTGAGTTTCCTCAGAGAATTCCTGACTACGTTATAATATATGGGGAATTGATTGACAGCTTCCTCAGAGAGTCATAATATACTGAACCAGAGAGGATAGGTTGTGTTATCTTCCTAGTGGGTTAATGTGATTTATTGATTATATGTCTTTTGTAACTACTTACTACTAAACACCTTCTTGCTTACTATTTTCTATCCATTACCTGCCATATATTCACTAACTGTTTGGCACAGATATTCGGTTGGTTGCCTACTAGGATTTAGTCTCACACCATGTTGGGGTCATGCTTTTGGTCCCAAACAGATTATATTGTTGCAGGTATAGATAAGTGATTGCGCCCCTCTACATGAGGTACATGATTTTCGGTAGAGCAGTAGAGCATGGGAATAAGCTATGGCTTGCAATGCTGATGAGTTTATCTGACTTCTTTTTCACTTTGGTTTAGCACCGTTTTTATTTCCAACATTGAAACATGCTTGGATACTTTCCAAGACATATGTATCATGAATCATTACATACATATATGGGCTCCAGTTGTATATTATTCTAGTCTTCCTCTATTTACTCTCATATGAATGTTTACTGCTTCATTTATTGATTACATTTTCATACACTGTGTACTCTTCCAATGAGGGAATAGTTTCCCTATAATCACACTGAATCCCCTCACTACTAGTCAGATGCCTCTAGCATTTGGGGAAATACGCTTGAGGCCATGTGACCAATCGGGTACAGGGCTCCTTTGGGTGGATTCTAGAACCCAGACGTTACAAAGTGGTATCAAATGGATATTTTTCTCTTGATTTACTATTTGGATAATTTATCCATTGATTAGAAGGAATTGGTACTTGGTAATAAGTTGTTCCTGAGAGTAGCTAGCCTGTGTACAGGGGAAATCCAATCTACCTTGTTAATTCCAATTTTTCTGCTATTTCAACTATTACAGTTGACTTGATTTGACCATGAGTGATTCACATGATTTGTGATGTTGTTATTGATATTATTGATGTTCTATTTATATTGAAAACCGATGAGATGTGGGAATTCCATCTCATAAATCATATAGTAACTTACTATAAATCACATGTCATTCATTTTTCCATGCCATATATGGTGAATTAGAAATTACATGTTGTTGTGATATATGTTTTGTAAATATGCAGGTTGTTGTGATAGATGCCTTGATAAAAATACCTATTATAGGATAGGGTATTGGTTTGTGTAATGTTTTGATTGATTAGATGCCAAACATTGGTTCTTGAGGTGTTATCGGCCCACATGGACCGGAATTTGGTTGATGATTGCTCTGTTTTCCTTGTTATAACATTTATAAGATGCCAAAATTTGATTCGTGGGGAGTATGGGCCCTCACGGATCCGAATTTGGCACTTTCATAGTACATTTCAGTGTTTTCTGGGTTCTGGAGTAGTTTCTAAGGCTTACTGTCCAAAAAAACACAGAATAAATGTCGTGTATTATTAAGTAAACAACATCTATTCTTTTGATTGGGATGAAATTTTTTTTCTTCTGTAAAAGTTGTGTAGTCTCTAAATCTGTCATAGGCCATGTGGGAAGAGACATGGGATGGGGAAAGTCTGCTGAGAACACACTATGTACAGGTCAAAGATGTCGTGTAGTGTTGACCATGTGTCGCCCGTTTAACAAACGACATGTACAAATAAATGTTAAGCTATACACATTGTGTAAGTATTTAACACCATGTGTAGTCTTACATAGGTACCCGGCCATGTCAGGAACAACACGGGTAAATGTTCTCCATTCACGTACACACCGTGTCTTCCTTGAATATACTGTGTAGTGTGAGCTGTGTGTTAGGTCGTGTCACTAACAACACTAGCCGGATGAATCTTGTCTTGTACACATCATGTCTACCTTTCACACATCGTGTAGTCTTGTCTTAGGAGAGTTTTGTGTCTTAACCGTGTAGAAGGACTCGGGTAGGGAAGAAGGATTCAATTACATGTCGTGTGTTGTGGAAATAGGCTGTGTGTTTGGGGTGTTTCATGACCAGTTTAGCAAGCAGTGCATGCCCATGTAAATGTCTTATGGGAACAAGTTGTGTAGTAATTATACACGTTGTATAGTCATCTTTTGTAAAAAATGAGTGATATGTTTCTCCTATTCCCTTCTTAAACTTGTAGTTTTCAATCCTTGATAATCTTGTTTTAATGTTTGTGCTTGACCTTGTAGAGTCATGCAATAGAGAAATCCTCTGATTGTACGCCATTTTCCACGCTGTGATGAGACACTGGATATGGTTGATCAGGGACTCCCAGCGGATCCTCTAGTTGTGCCAGCATTTTCACCAGCCGTTGTACCTGACATAGGTGTTGATTCACATTTCAGGGGGGATTTTTTTGGGTGATACAGACCTTTCAGGGAGCGTCGTCTCCTGCCCTGTCGATTGAAGAATTGGCCGGGGTATTTCAGCAGCAGCATCCTCCTACTTTCTCAGGGGATGGAGGTTCCGAGGCTGTAGAGTCATGGCTAGAATCTAGGCTAATGATTTTTTATAATATGTAGATACCTCTAGATAAGAGGTTGAAGCTCGCTACCTACATGCTATGAGACTCCGCCAAGAGGTGGTGGGATGTGATCTCATAGGCGGGACGCCAACAGAATATGGATTAAGAAGAGTTTCATTGTATCTTTTGTTATTACTTTTATCTGGAGACCTTGAGGGACAATCGATCCCAAGATTTCATGAGTCTGGAGCAGGATACTATTTCTATTATGTATTATTCCTTTCACTTCATCGATCTACAACATTTCATTCATATTTTCATCGGTAATGAGTTGTTCCTTGTGTTGATGTTTTAGGATGGTTTGAGGCACGACATCTGATCCCAGGTGAACATCATCAGGTTGAATTCGATATCTTTTATCGTCAACCAGTCGCTAATCATAGAGAATAACCTTAAGGATTATGGAACTATAAACCAAGTTGGTTCAACATCCAGAGTTAGTGCTCCACCAGCTGACAGCAGGAAGGGCTTCAGGGAGGCTACTTGAAGAGATCAAAGAAGGAGAGATGCATCTTCTGGTAGCCAGGTGGAATGCTACCTATGTGGGAGAAGCGGGTATACATGGTCACATTTCCGAAGAGACCCAATTGAGTGTATATCATGTGGCAAGATGTGTCACATTCTGTGCTTTTGTCAATTCTTCTCACCGGAAACTAGTGACATGGGTTCGTCTATGACTCCTCATTTAGGAGCTGCGCCACCAGTTTCTCACCAGTTCGGGAACCTGAGTTCATTTGGCCATTCGATCTGAGGTATAGGTCATGGACGGGGTAGCGATTTGCCCAGTTTTTAGTGATAGAAGGGTGGATCATCTCATAATGGTCAAGCAGGGTCATAGGGACACGGTGTAGGATATACTTTTAAAGTGGATCAGACCCAGCAGAAGCAGAATCCCATACCATCTATAGTTTTAGGTACGATCTAAGTAGCCTCAGTTTTATGATATACTTTTCTCAATAGAGGGGAATCTCAAAGCATTATATTTGTTTCATTTTTGGAGATAATTGGGCTCTACATCTTTTCCTCTATTGAACTCCTGACCCTATACAAACCATTGGGGACTAGAAAGACTAGTGTACATCTGTGCATAGAGTTCCCACTAGAGGTTGGTGGATGTCACTTTTTATGGGGCCTTTTTGCCCTAGAGATTACAAGATTTTATTTCATTATTAGAATGGACTATCTAGTTTCTTTCCATGAAATAATTGATTGTTATCACCATAGGGTGAGTTTCGTATCACAAGAGGGTAGATCGTTTCTTCATAGGGGTGAATGGGATGTCCAGGCGAGAAGAGCTGGTCCAAAGAATAATAGGTTGGGAGGAGTTACAGCCCAGAATTATATTCTATATCTGAATGACTAGGGGACATCACAGTTAGACATTCCTCTAGTGGTGGATCGTTCCATAGATTTCATTCTAGTGGACTTTTCGGGTTTTCCTCTGGAGTGTGGGATAGACTTCTCGGTTGAGATTGTTCAAGAGCGGCACTGGTTTTCATTCCACCTTATATGATGGCTACAACTAAGTTGCATGAGATCAAGAACTAGTTGGAGGAGTTGCAGGAAAAGGTATTCATCCAACACAGAACTTCTCCTTAGGGTCTGTATGTCCTATTTGCAAAGAAGGAAGATGGTACCCACATGCTTTTTGTGGATTATCGGATTTTGAATAAGTTGAAGATCAAAAACCGGTATCCCCTGCAGGGGATCGATGAAATTTGATTAGCTTAAAGGAGAAAGGGTGTTCTCAATGATTGACCTGAGACCCAGTTACCATCAGTTGTGCGTTAGACCATCAGATATACCTCTTACAGCCGTTCAGAGCAGGTATGGTCTATACGAGTATATGGTTATTCCATTTGGTCTCATGAACACACCTACAATTTTCAAGGCATTGATGAACTGAGTGCTCCATCCATAAATGGATTACTTCATGGTTGTTTTCATCGAAGAATTCATTGTGTACTCTCACACTTGACACGACCATGGTACCCATCTTGAGTCTATCTATAGTACACTAAAGGATCATCATTTATATGCTATGATCTCAAATTTACACTTTAGGATGGATTAGATTCACTTCTTGGGTCATGTTTTCTCTTAGACAGGAGTGTGAGTAGACCCAGAGAAAGTGAGAGTTGTAGTTTCCTTTGAGCTGCGAAAGAGCATATTTGAGGTACAGAGTTTTATAGGGATGGATGTATACTACATATGTTTCATAAGAGACATTCAATCTTTGTAGCACTGCTGAAAAGTATGAATAAGAATGATGTGATGTTCTTATGGTCAGATTCTTATTAGTCAGCCATTCCGGAGCTATAAGGGAGGTTAACCTCAACACCAAAACTAGTCTTTCCAGATCCAGGCAAGAGCTATATTGTTTATTTTTATGGGTTAGGTATCGGGTTGGGATCTGTGCTTATGAAGGGAAATGGAGCCATTGAGTATGGGTCTCGCCAGTTGAGGCCACATGAGAGGAATTACCCGATACACAATTTGGAGTTGGCAGCTGTTGTTCATGACCTACACTGCTGGAGACATTATCTTCTAGCATATCACTTTGTTTTTTTCACCAACCACAAGAGTCTCAAGTATATCTTCACTCATCAAGATCTAAATTTGAGACAGTGAAGGTGGGTTGAGTATCATCATCATTTGACTTTGTGATTGCATATACGCATGGGAAATGCAATGTATTGGATGATGCGTTAAGAAGGAGGATTCAGATATAGGAATTTTGGGAGGCCAGTACTGAGTGGAAGAATAAGGCCCTATTCACTTAGATACATTTTCTGGTGAGCGACAGTCAGAGGAAGATATTTCATTCTTATGTAGTTGTTTCCTCTACTCTTATGGATATCATTTGAATGAGGTAATTATGAGATTCAGATAGCCTAGTCATAAGGGAGTGTATGTCAAGAGAGAACCATATTCCTATATGGGAAATAGGCGAGGATGAGATCTTGTGTTTCCAGGGGGCGTGTATGAGTGCCAGCAGAGATAGGTGAGGAGTTGATGCATAATTTTCATTCCTCAATTTGGGTAGTTCATCTTATCGTCACCACGATGTATCATTATATACACCGTTAGTATTGGTGGCTAGGTATGAAGAGGGACGTTGCTGGTTTGGTTATGAGATGTTCCACTTGTCAGCAGGTGAAGGAAGAGCATTAGCGACCAGTATGGCTTTTATAATAGTTACCAATTCCTGGGTGGAAGTGTAATGACGTTTCGATGGACTTAGTGACCAGTTTTCTGAGGTCGCCTCGAGGGAATGACGTAGTTTGGGTTGTCATTGACAGGCTAATGAAGGTTTCTCACATCTTTCTGATCAAGGAAACATTCAGTGTTGATAAGCTAGGATGGTTGTATATCTGATTGATTGTACGTTTAATTGGAGTTCCACACTCCATTGTTTTAAATAGGAATGCACGTTTTACTTCTCAGGTCTGGGTGGGGCCTCAAAAGTCTTTGGGAACATAGGTACATTTTAGTACAGGTTACCATCCCCAGACAGATGGCCAATCCGAGCATAAGATTCAGGTGCTTGAGGATATTCTCTGAGCATGCATTCTAGATTTTGGAGGTTCTTGGGAGAACCATATACCTCTTGTGGAATTTTCCTACAAAATAGTTTTCAAGAGATTATTTAGATGGAACCTTATGAGGATTTGTACAGTAGGCCATGTCGATCACCCTTATGTTGGCTGGAGGCAGGAGAGGCAGCTTTACTGTGACCTCGTCTTTTTCAGGAGACCACAGAGCAAATAGAGTAGATTCGGAAGAGGATGGATACTACACAGTCACAACAGATGTCTTATGTTGATCAACAGAGATGAATTCTGGTGTTTGAGGTTGGGGATCAGGTTTTCCTATGTGTCACAATGAGGCTGGGGTAAAAGAGGATTAGGAGACATGGTAAGATTTCACCGAGGTACGTCGTTCCGTTTGAGGTGATGGATATAGTTTTTCTAGTTTCCTTTCAGTTTCAGTTACCTTAGAGTAACCGATTTATTCATGATGTCTTCCATGTTTCTAAACTTCGACGTTACTTTTCAAACCCATCTCATGTCTTTCAACCTAAAGAGGTTGAGCTGGAAGGGGATGCGTTGTATGAGGAAAATAAAATCCGGATTATGGATTGAAGTACAAAGGTTCTCTATGGCCGGTCAGTTCCTATCGTATGGGTGCTTTGGCAGAATGAGCCAATACATAATGAGACTGGGGAGAGGGAGGCGAACCTATGATCATAGGGGCCGAAGCTATTTGAGGTTTCTTCTTTTATGTCGTGCTAGGGAAATTCGGGGATGAATTTCATTATGGGGGGAAGTTTGTAAGAACACAGATCATCTTTTAAGGTATTGTTTTACTTTTCTGGTCATTTTTGTAGAAAAGAGAAATGTTAGAAATTTTCTAAGTACATGCCGTGTATTTTATGAGTACACACCATGTACTTCTTTGCCACATGAGGTTGTGTGCTGGTCATGTAGTATCCATGCACACGGTCATGTGGGAGTGAATTAAAGGCCACCAAATGCATAGTATAGAAAAGGGGAGTACCCACCATGTACTTTCTTTTTCACCATTAAACGCACTGGGGTCGTGTCTAATCAACAAAAAAACCCCTTATTCGTTCATCTCATCCAAGAGCATCATACAATCGTAGATCTTCTATGAACCATAGAGCCTCCTTCCATCCTCTGAATCGAACACTATTGGCTGCGTTTCAATCACATCGGGGAGTCCTCTCTTCTCTAAGAGTATCGTCTTCTGATTCATCCTTTCTCCTGAGATATCATGGGTTGAACATTTTAGACATTTTTGTAGATCATCAATGTTATAAGGAGATTCAATAATATAGGTTAACATATAGGGATCACTTAACACCGATTTAGGTGGTTTGTGCCTTTCCATTCAAAGTCTTGGAGTATTATGTGCAATTCCACAAATACCCTTGAACGGGGTATTGTGTGTTTACTGTTTTACCCCTATTATTTTTCTATTATTATTGTATGCTTGTGTAGAGGTAATTTGGATCTGAATAGGGATTATTGCTATGCTGTAGATGTTTTTTCCTTGCATGTTCTATTTACGACCATTTGGTCCTATTTAGCCAGTTTGGCTGCCTTGCATGTTTTCCATGCCTATTTCTATAGGATGGAGTGTTTTCATTCTGACATGCTTATTATGTTTTAGACTGTTTATCCATGTATTTATGTAGGGTTACATATCCATGTTACACTGATATGACCGTTGACCAACATAGGGTCATGAGAACTTGGTTTAGTATCATATATGGGAATTGACCTGGTGAGCTTCCTTAGAGAGTCTTTGAGAACTTTTGGCTTTAAGGGGGATTGATCAAGTGAGAATCCTCAGCGAACCTAGGAACACTTGGGGCTATAAGGGGAATTGAATGAGTGATATTCCTTAGATATTCCTTGCATGTTTAAGCTATATGGGGAATTTACCGAGTGAGCTTCCTCAGAGAGTATTTGATTTTATTATTGAACTGTTTAGACTATAAGGGGAATTGATAGTGAGTGCTTCCTCAGAGAGTCTATGAATGACCTGGGCTATAAAGATAATAGACCGAGTGAACTTCTTGAGAGAGTCCTTGACCTTGGGGCTATAAGGGGAATTGACCACGTGAGCTTCCTCAGAGTGTTCCTCACTACCTTAGACTATAAGAGGAATTGACTATGAACTTTCACAGATAGTATTCTTATATTTAACTAGGTAATATAGGTTGTGTTCACTTTCTAGAGGGTTACTATTGTTGACTGAGTTTTTTTCTTGTGGAACTGTTTACTACTGAGCACCTTATTGTTTACTATTTACTATCCATTACCTACCATATATTCACTGTCTTTTAGGAAAAGATCTTCAGGTGGTTGCCTAATGGGATTTATTCTCACACGCTATTTGGTTCATTCTTTTGGGCTCAAGAAGAATATATTGGTGAAAGTATAAATAAGGGCAAGATCCCCTCTATTTCAGGTAATTTATTTGATGTGGAGCTAGAGAGCATGGGACCAAGCCATGGCTTGCGATGCTGATTAGTATATCTACCTTCTTTTTCACTTTGGATTAGAACAGTTTGTATTTTCATCATTGTGACATGTTTGGATTCTTTTCTAGAGATATGTATCAGTTATCTTTTCATATATATATATATATATATATATATATATATATATGCTCTAGTTTTTTATTATTCTAGTCTTCCACTGTTTACTCTTGTGTGAATGCTTAATTCTTCATCTATTGCTTTCGTTTTCTTCCGTTGTGTACTCAGATAATAAGGGCATAGTTTCCCCACTATCACACCCAAGTCCCTCGCTACTTGTTGGTATCCTTTGGAGTTAGAGAAAATGTGCTTGAGGCCATGTGACCAACCGGGTATGGGGCACCTGTGGGTGGCTTCCAGAACTAAGACATTACAATAAATGATGAATAACATTATATAATCATGGTTTTTGAGTTCTTTGAAGATAATTTAATCATCTACTATATTAAATTACCTAAATTATATGTATTTAAAATCAATAAAAAGAATATGTAGACACTTATTTTTACACTTTTTATGATCACATCAACTTTCTGGACTCGGTATATTAGACTCAGTCTGTTGAACTCGATTCATCCACCTCATACATCTTTAATTATTCACCTTTATATGTAAATCTAAACAATTTTATTTTATGTATTTTTTAAAATAGAATAAAATACTTTATCAATTCATTATTTCATGTCAATAACCTTCATCATAACCTAACAAAACCTCAAACCATATTTACCTCAACAATATCAAACACTATATTTGGATTCCAAAAAGGAATATAAAATAAATAAAATAATAAACTCAATAATTAGATCAGTTATCTTATAATACAAAGCCTATATTAGTGAACTTAGTGTAGGAAACCATATCATTAAATAACAGTGTCTTATTGTCCCTAAACCATTGAATATGTACATTTTCTTAACTTCTTCTATTCACTATAATATTTTATAATGACTAAAAATTATACCTATAAAAAACTTCCCTCATCATGTCAATAAAATATTAAAATAGTTCACACATACTAAAATCATAGGTTTCCCCTTTTAAAAAATCTCCCTAAATACATGCCCTCCCTTGAGCGGTAAGGCACATTCCAATGGATTTATATATTTATGTTATATATTTTTATACCCCTTTGACAACATTATACAACGAAAATATGAGAGAGGGGAGAAAATATATATATTATCCTTGAACTAAGTGTGGTTTCACACCCATGATCATCATTATCTTCTAAAATTATTCTTGAGGAAATGTTTTAGTGAATATTTTAATGTCTTGATCTATTTTAGAAACAAACATCTTATTTAGTTCAATTATTTCCACATAATATTTAATGAAGTGATATTTATTATCAATGTGTTTATAATGAGAATGTCACACAAAATTATTAGTGATAATTATATCACATTTATTATCACACCCTGAGATAATAGAAAACATCATATCAATAACTAAATATTCTAGTTATAAATTCATCCACATTAATTGTGTTGTAGCTTGTGTGGTAGATACATAATAAGATTATTCCATTCTAAAATTAATTGAATTTTTATTCCTTATAATAAAATTCACCCAATATTATCCTAAGAAAAACTCCACTATATTTCAATCTTCTATCATCAATTCACCCTACCCAATATACATCATTCAAACCCGACCAATTAATCTTTTAGGATCAATCAAATTTTGATTAAAAATAAATTATCAATTTGAGATATCTATAATTATTTTCATATAACTAAGATGATATTACTTTAGTGATGTTTAATACCTAGAACAATTTTTAATAGAATACACAATATATAGTATTGAATTAATTAGATATAGTGGGATTCCAGTAAACTTTTGAAATCATTTAGGATCAACCTTCATTCATTCTGTATCATTTGAAAACATTACTCTCAATGAAATAGGTGTGGAAACATTCTTTGAATCTAAAATGTTAAATTTTTTCAAACGATCCTGAGCATAAACCTCTTGATAATAGATCATATACTTATTTTTTTAATTTATTTTAAATTCATGAATGTATTTAATTTCCCTTACCATAGAAATTATAAATAACTTCACCATATCTTTAGAAAACTCTTCTCAATTTTCTTCATCATTCATTATTAGCATTATATCATCAACATAGAAAATAAAATGTAGAAATGACTTGATTTAATTTTATATATAATTTACTATCGACTCTTCCTTTCTTGAAGTTTAACTTCCAAAAGGAATTAACCAATATATAATACTAATATCTTAACAATTTTTCTAACCCATGAAATGTCATAAATCAAATTCACACATAACTTTATTTTTGACCAAGAAAAAAATGTGTGGTTTATCAAAATACAATTCTTCAAAAATATCTCCTTTAAAAAATATAACGTGAAGTCCATCTGGATTATATTTATAATTCATTGTATAGTAATTATAGGAAATATTCTGATGGTTTCACATATTTCTATTTTAGAAAGTGTCTCATCCAAATCATTACCATCAACCTGTGAGTAGCCTTTACAAACTAGAAATTTATTTTTTATTTTCACTTTACATTATTCTTTTATATTGTTTCGGAAAATACATTTTGTCCCAATCAAATTCTTAATTTTTTCTTATTGTTACATGTTATCATTTCATTCTATTTTTAATATAACTAAATTCTTCATTCATGGACTCAACCAATTATTAATGTTCCAAATCATCTTCAATTTTTATTTCATCGAGATATGAATCTAAACAGGTATGTGATACTATTATCAATTTTATTAAATTTTAATCTTGTTTTCCTTGACCACTACTGATATTTTGGACCCCCATCGATTTTATTATCCTATGACACGATTGAAAAAATTTCACTCATCACTTCAAATAGATGAGTCATAATATTCATCTAGTATAGTTTATAAGTATTCACTTATAAAAAATGATTTATAATTTTCTTTAACAATCACAACATCATCTTCTCTTTCTATATTATAATTTATTCACTATAAAAAATTCCTAAAATAATTTCCTTTTACCTTAACATCTACTGATTCAATAATATTTCCTATTTTACTATTGTAGAACTTTTATATTTTAGCATTACTAGGGTATCCATGAATGATTCCATCATCAACTATTTATCTAAACATCCCAAGATTATCTCCATTGACTATGATAATGAAAAGGCTACCAAACACCCTTGGATATTTTAAACATAGTCATCCATTTTAGTACATCACAAAATGAGTATGATTATAGTTTATCTTGTAGAAATAGAGACTCTAAGTGACAACAACTCTTCTATTAGCTTTACTCTAAAATAAGTGAGAAGTGCCTTGCTTAATAAAAATTATTTGATTTCTCTCAACTAAACATCAGTTCATTCTTTTAGAAACAACATTTTTTTTGTTTTTAGGGTTCAATATTTTAATGAAAGATTCTATGATTTTAAAGATACCCTTTAAACCTCCAATTTTAAAATTTCTCATACCTATGAATTCAATTTTCCTCCATATAATTCCCACATAATGTTTCATCTCTTCTCCAAAAACTATTGGACATTCAGAGATTCCTTAATTTATATTCAAAAATAATTAATATAATGTAAGTAAAGTGATAGATATAGGAAATAAAGTATATATAATCACCTTTAAATTACTTTATCATGTTCCCACATATATCTAAATGTATAAGATCCAATTGACCATTTACATGTACGTCAAAATTCATAAGAACTTTTTTTTAAATCTTCAATTATATAAAATTCAATAAGACAAATGTTTTCTTATGAAAATGTATTTAATTCCATGAATACTCTCCCTCAATTTATTAGATTTATCATATTCCTATGTCACATATGTCTAAACCTCTTATGCTATAACCTATTTTATTCTATCATGATCAGATATCATGAATCATATGTATCACCAAATTGAAACAAGTTTACCTTGTTTTTTTCCATCTTGTTGCAGCTTTCCCATCATCAATAATTATAACAAAAAACCATGGTTTTTTAACACAACTTTTTTTCCTGAATCATAATGTCTTGAAACACTCAAAAAAAATTTCTCATTCCATTAAAAAATAAATAACTTTTTGAAATTTAATCATTCTTATCCAATGAAAGAATATTCTTTATTGTTGGTTCTATTGTACCAATAATTATAATAATTAAATTTCCCTTATTTTTAATATTTTAAATTCTAAAAATATTAAATATTTTATCATAAGTGAAGAACACCCACTATCTAGTATCCAAGGATATTATCCTTTTTTATCTATGTGAAAAATTTCAACAACTAAGGCCTTCCAATTATCTTTTTCTTCCTTCACCCTTTTCATTATATATTTTTTATATAAAAATTTTTAGATGTAAACATAACAATACATCATTTATATATATTTCTAGGTTGATTATATCGTTCAAATATATATTCCATAGGTTGGTATCTATTTTCAATATTCAAATTCACTTACTCAAGTAATCATCTTGGTGTAGGATAAATCCCCTCTCAAACGTTACGTCCAGTCCATATCGAATTTATTATTGGGTTGATGACTAAACTAGCACATTGTTTTAATATTCCAAAGTCTTCTACAATACTAATAGTAACCAAAGAAATCATATTATTTACTTGTCAATTTTATATTTTTCAGAACTCTGTACCAATTTTTAATTTCCATTCTTACTATCTACCTTGGATCTTTTTTTTGAGCCTAGGTTTTGGTAGCCTCTTTATGGCATCCCACCATTTTATTACATAATTTTTCATTACAATTTACAAATAGAGGATCTTTAATGTCTAGTGTCTTGTAAAAAATTTACATAGTACATGAAAACATAGAACATTATTCTAATCCTTTTTAAAGGCTTCCTGAAATTTTCATCCTATGTCAAATTACAGGATTTTATAATCTAGGTACATTCATAAAAAGAAAGGGTGAGCATAAGTCCTATTAAGGGAAAAAAAGGGGAAACTGTTTACATGTGTACATTAGAGATTTTAATATGAATATGAGGAAATACCATAAATGGATGAGAAGAGGAATATAATGATAATTATAAAATGAAGAATAACTTGAGAATGTCTCTACAACATTTAATTTAGATATTCATTAGCATATCACCATGTCCTATCCTCAAGGTGTTATAATAATTACCCAGTTTATACACCAAGGTATTGTAAAACATGTCATCTTTATAGATTATTTTTTTTACCCAATGAATTAGAGTACTATTAGGTATCACCCTTAATATTTATTTATTTTAATTTCATACACATATATCACAATAAAACCATTAATAAATGTCCTAAAGGGATCAAAACAAATATGTTTCCAATCAAAATCACGATGTTCTAAAAAGGTATTAAAAACATGATCATTCTGTTATTTATAACCAATAGAAAGGGAGTGAGGATTTTATGTATTTAAATTAAAGAATAAAATAAATAATTTTTATATCTTGATGAATACCCCTATAAATTAATTTTCTTGGGTATTCACATAATGAAAATAAAAGAATTTCTTGCGAAAAAATGAGAGATTTTTAGCCAACAATTCTACAACATAACGGTTATGAAACATTGATTTAAAAAACATGAAAAATATATGCAACATGGGTCACCCATTCATAAATGACTCATAATAAATTATATTGATATAATAAAATTTAAATATGAAAATGGTATGCATATCTTAAAGACATAACACAAAAAAAATTATAACATAAAAGGAAAAGAAAAGTTGGGAATTCTTTGACCGTGAAGAGTAACATCTAAAACTCTAGGATTATGACCTTGAGGGAATGAGGAAATGATGAGAGGAATCCATGGGAGGTATCAATATGAGGGATTTGTGTGGAATGAAATTTTAATAAATGAAAATCTTGTAATGGATTGTTATTTATCGGATTAGATAGGGATATTTTTTATTACATTTCACGGACACCTCATCTGTTGTATTTTCAAAACCATTGGATTTCCAATTGGTTTTCCCATGTAAATGACCACAATGGACACCTCATATAATATTTTAATCCATATGATTCTATCAAAATTTTAAATTACATATTACATCATTATGATGTAAAAAAGAAACAAAAAACTCAAAAACTGTATTTTTTCTATCTAACAAAAAACAAAAAGTTTTATAAAAAACTAATAAGTTAGCCATAACTTAATATAGATTTTATGGATTAAAAAATGAAAACCATTTTATGGAAACACTTTTCAATAAATTGAATATTAAATTTTTATGTAAAATGACTATTTACCTAAAAAATACTAATACTTATCTAATAATTTCAAAAATAGTTATTTATTGACACTATTATATCACTTTACCATAGAAGATTCCATAATTATATTTATATTTACATAAGTGAGGTTACTATTCCATTGGTCCTATTACTATTTATAAGGGTAATATTTCTATTCATAATTTTCTATTCACCAAAAATTATGTTGATCTTATCAGACTCTAAATTTATTACTGATCACAATAGTATATGTCCATTTTTATAAAATCAACTCTCATTATCAATTAGTTAAATTATAATAATTATTTTAAAATTCTATTTCTTTCAATATTCATAAATAATATGAATATTTTTAGATGAAAACTAAAAAATCATCCTATATTAATTTTGACATATGAAATTCAAAAATGATGGTTATATTACAATAATAAGAAATAAAAGATTTATTTATTCAAATGGATTACACAATGTAACTAAGTCTTCATTAGAAATATCCTTATAACAATTCCATAGTACCTAAGAGTAAGGTTTGCAATGGTGATAGAATATTAAGGCAGCGCATACAATATTTTTTTGAGTGGTGATTTCTCTAAACATGAACATCTCATGTAGTTGAGTAAGTTCAATATTAACATGTTGCAGCTCATCTTGGTCTTGGTCCATTGCGACCCCAGTGAAGCTAATTCCATCATAACCTATGACAAATGGGCTTCGTACTGCCCAAGTGTACTAGGTGAGCCCATTGACTCTCCTTTCTACATTAATTATCCATTATTATTTCTATTTTATAAAACAATAATGACATTATATATATTTTTCTTCCAATGGTAATATTAACAAATGGTTATATAATGGTCAAATCCAAAACGCCAAATTTAATTTAAATTTATATTTTTTTTATCAATTATGACTTAGTAATACATACATTTTTAGGAAACAAAATATTATTCAAAAGTTCAAGTCATTACATTCTTACCTCCATAATAAATTTTGTCCCTAAAATTTCAACCAGTACCCTCAGAAGAGAAAAGGTGTAGGTACATTTACATCATATACACATTTAGTCCCCAAGTGGCTTACTTATATTTTTGGTTATTCTACAACAATTTAATAAAGTGGGTAGTTTTTTTTCGTAGAGTCCTATCTCTATGATCAATGATATCCAATGACTACTCCTCATAAGAGAGGTCATGTTCTAGTTGTTCCGCCTCTGGATTTAGTACATGTTAAGGTTCTATTATGTACTTTTTCAAGAAGTATACGAGGAGAAAATCATCAACTTGTACTAGATTTGGAGGAATTGAAATCCAATATGCCATTAATCCTACCCGATCAATCATTTCATAGGGACCAATGTTCTTATGGATAAGCTTCCCATTATTCTCAAACCTCATGAATCTCTTAAAAAGTGAAATATGAAGAAATAATTTGTCACCAACATAAAACTATAAGTCCCTTCAATAGTTTTTTCATAGCTCCTTTTTCATCTCTGAGTAGCCTAAATGTGATGTTGGATGGTGTGAACCTTTTTTGTCATCTCTTGCTCAAGAACATGCCCAAGACATTTTCTCTATTTAGCTCCATCCCAACAAGTTTGAGTTCTACATTTCTTCCCTTAGAGAGATTCACAGGGTTCTATTAGAACAAATGAGTGGAAGCTATTGTTGTAAGCGAACTCAATTAATGGGAGATGTTGATCTAATCCACCATTAAATTCCATTTAGAATATTCTAAGAATGTCTCAATTAATTTAATTATCCTGACATATTTTCAATCAGTTTGGGGGTGATTGGTCGTACTGAAATTCTATTTGGTATAGGGAGAACTCTGAATACTTAATCAGAATTTTGATGTGAAACATGGATCAGGAATAGATAAGATAGAAAGTGGAACTCCATGCACCCTTACCACTTCCGTAATATATATCCTTGAAAGTTTATCAAGAGATAAATCTTATTAAAAAGAGATAAAATTGGTGTTTTCGGTGAGACGGTCCACTATAACCCATATTACATTGTTTCTTTTGGAAGTTCTCGGGAGTCCTGTGACAAATTCCATAATGACATTGTCCCACATCCATGCTGTTATGGGTAGTGGTTGTAATACCCCTTTAGAAATTTCTCACTCTACCTTTACTAGTAGACATAATAGGCACCTTGTAGTGTAATCAACAATCTCAGCTTTCATATTATCCCACCAATAATGATCATGAAGGTCCAAATACATTTTCTTGATTATAGGATTTATAAATAAATTAGATCAATCAATTTCATCCATCAGATCCTTCTTTATTTCCAAAATAAATGGAACAAAAATTTTGGTATTAATTTTGAGAGGACTAGTTTGGGATATACCTAACACTGTGAGGTGGTGAATCAGTTTTGGTGAAATTTGAAACCAATTCCAACTTTTTGTCCCTATACCTCTTGACCTATTAGGATTTTATTCTCTTATTCTTCCATCCATGTCGCATGCAATAATATAATGATGTAAAAATATGCACACAATATTTATAAAAGGTTCAGAACTCAATAAGAGTAGCTATATCTTATCCATTCATGGATATGACTGGTGCATGGATTCTTTACTATGATGTGATATGTTGTTACAGTGGAGTGGCTAGGAAAACAATCCTCGAGCGAGTGATAATCCCTAAACATTTGAGGGGTGTGAAACAATCATATTCCCTAGACTGGTGATATCCTAGACCAATATACAGCCTCTAGAAAGTTCATAATACTGCCTATAGAGACAATATTCTTCCTTCTTGATTAGGTAGGTTCTTTTCTTGGTCTACATTAGTGTTCTTCACTTGATTACCTGTACATTAGTGTGCACTAAATTCATCCTTATTTCATTCTCTTCATCTCTATTACAACACCAAATGCACTATAATTCTTCATTCTTATTCTTAGTGCGACAACCATGTGCAATAAAACATATTCTATAATCTTGGGTAGAATCACATAAACCAATGGGATTATTTAGGAAATGAAGATCAATTCACTTGGAATCATCTGAGTTAATTATTATCTATCTTGTTCATGAATGCATGTGATCATTCATATGGCATTAAGGTTAAAACATTTCTTCCATTTCATTCTTATTATTCTTTACACACGTGCACACAATAGTTTTGATTCTTTATTTAAGTCACATTATGTTTGAATGTGCATGCATTCATGCATGCATTCACCTCTTCCTCTTATTGTTTGAGAACCCTAATGGGTGTGATTCTTTGAGAAAACACACACTTAGCCTCTTCTTCTCTTTCTATTATTTCCTTGTCTTGTATGTAGTTAGGGTGTTTCCTGAGAATTATATGTATCAATCATCATACATGAATTGGTGAAACCTTTGTCTTTTGCAAGCCTCTTCATCAACCAACTACTCAAGCCCTCAGGCTTTCTTCTAACCATGTAACATGTAATTCCTTGCCTTATTTACTAAAACTAAAACCCCCCACAAACAATTGGGTAAAGGTGAAAATAGGAGGGTTTTCACCACTGGGTAAGCCTTGAGGTTCACAGATCTTCGTGCATAATGTGGATGGTTCATTCCATTTCACAGAGTACAAAAAGGGTGTGGTTTTACTAGTTGAGTACTCTTGGGAACTTCCTCCTGAAACACATTGAGGGTTTATAGAAAACCTATCCGGTGTTCATTGGTGTTGGTTCATTTCAATGTTGTTTGAAGGTGTGTAGAACCAATAAAATTCTTGTAGGATCACTTCTTTATGGTGCCTTCAAGACTCGCAGTGCTCTTCATGCTCTTTATGAAGTGATGTGCAGATATGATCGGTTTTACGAAACAAGAGCTCTTGAATATGTGGGTCCAGTATCTATTCTTGTCTTCAGATCCTCCTTTTATAAGTGAGGGATACATCCACTTTTTTATTCAAAATCTGCATATCTAACATTAATATCAGATCTTTGAATGCATGAGATCATTGGATTTAAGATTTCGAAGCTGTGGGTCAAGGATAAACCGAAAGTCTTGGTTGTTTCCTTTTTCATACACATGATTCTATATTCATGAATAGAGTCATGATCACTTGCACAATTATCATGCATGAGTCTCGTTTGAACCAACATGAACTCTGCAACTCTATTTTCCTTGTTCATTCCTTCATCCTCGAGATATCGCATGCATGGAAGACATAGATTGCATACATGGTATCAGTTCAATCCCATAGCCTTCATGGGGCCGAAAGTATCCTTCTTTGATATTAAGAGGTCATCCATGGTGATCAAGCATCTTCTCTGATGTGATACAGCAATGCTGGCACATCCTGGAGGATAAAGACAATGGTGTGACTAGTTCAAATCCACCAGAGGATCAGACAGCTCATATTCAAATGTGAAGGGCACCAGATTAGATGAGCGGCTGAGATTACATCCATCTATCGAGGATTGATTAGACGGTCGACCGAGATGTGATATTGGATAGAAGGTAGAGATTACATCTATGTTTTAAAAATATTTTTCACATCTAAATGGACATGTGGTAGAGGTGGGGATTATAAATCATCTCTTATAGGAAACCACTCGTAATTCTCCCCTCCCCCCTCCGGTGCCACCGTGCACCGGTTCTCTGTGGGTGTACTTTGGAGCCCTCCTATGCCTCATTAGGGTATTATCATAGCACCCACTATGAATCCATGTGCACGAGTTGATTAGTGTACGTGCAATCCTGTGGGCTTATACATGGCCCAAAAATTCCTTTTATTTGCTGGCTCTGCCTTGGCTTTCCCATGGGCGTGGTCGACCAGTTGTGGTTCCGCATGTGCCTCGGGTTGATGTCGGGTAGGTAGCTGATGGGTTGGCCCAAATTTTTTAGTATTCAACTTGATAAATACTTGGTAGAAAAATGAATATGCACAAAAATAAATGACCATCATTAAATAAAATCCATCCTCATGTGTGGCCACTTTAAAACATAATGCACATTCATGGCTACCACCTTCAAGTGCCGAGGTCATGCCACTCCCTTCTTCAACCTTCTTCTTCCTCTTTTTCATTTTGGATTATTAAATCCAAAGTACGTCAATCTTCCTTAAAAAGATTCTAGTATAATGTTGTAAATGTTTTATCTCACACGATACAAGTTCTTTGAACTTTCCGGGTCACTACATCAATTTTATGATTTCCAATCTCCATTTCACTTTGTTGAGTGTATTGAACCATCATTGACATTCATTTACCTCATTGAAAACAAATAAAACTCAATTACTAATGTTACCCCAACAATATCCCCCTTTATATTTTTTTGCAATAGCCAATGTTTTTGCACTAAATTAATGTTTCAATATTTATTCACTTATTTCACTCTCTTAAACATTCATTTCAATTCTCTCCCACTTATTGATATGAAATTCATTGTTCATGGTAGAGAGGGTATCATTTCATAAATAAGAATTGTGCTATCAATCATTTCACATTATTTCTACTTGAGCATTCCTCGGTGCAGAAAACAAATGGATTTTATATAGTTAATGAATTTGTCCATTACCCACTGAATATGACACCTCATGAGGTGAGAACTCATGTACTTTTCTTAAAGGGATTTCCACTGGAATTCCAAGACAATAACTGTGATATTAAATAATCAAACTGAATCTCCATAACTCTCTCTAATAAATGAATAAAAAACATTCAAGTGCAATTGTTAGGAAATGTGGCCTTGGGAAACTTTCACTATTCTTATGTCACTAATTAACATTTTTACTCACCCTTTATAGAATGATCATTATTTTGAGTAACCAGGGGTGAGTGACTTATAAATAACATACCTTTTCCAATGACATGATATTCATAAAATCTTCAATGTAATTGAATTCTATACGAACTGATGTTGATACTTATTGATATAATGACCATTGAAGCTTCTTCATGTGTCACACCCTCAAGGGAACAATTCTCGTCACTGAAACTTTGGTTCTCCCCCGGAGATCTTACATCACCTTAAATTCCCTTTTTATTAAGAACAAACAAAATACCCAAATATTTAAGGGAATAAGCTGGATCCTCCTTACTCCATTTATGTGAAAAATAATGTTGAAATAATTTTCTCATCCAAGAAGCTCCATTATTCACACTTTTTACTACTGATATTTAATTCTTAATGTCATTGTGTGGAACTAACTATTTCGTCCACCTCATTGTTTGTGAGTATTCTCTCTTTAAGGGCATTCAAACCACTAGAATCTCTTGGTGCGACATTCATCTTAATGGGGAATTCATGTTGGGCTGGAGTGAATCCAATGAATCATCTAACAGTGTGACCAGCCTTACTACACCTCACACACAGAATTTCATATCCTTCTTTTAGAACCTTTGTTTTGTATTTAGCACTATCCTTAGCCTATGCATCTTCCATTATCTCAATTCTTTCCAAATTTTTTTTACAAACAACAAATATTTTAGAAGGAACTGAGCCATCAACATTGGTTCTTCTAAACGGCTTCATCTGAGTGGAATCTTTCTTATTAGTTATTTTGGGTGCACCACCCTTCATCTTCATGGAAATGGAATCCAAGGAATTCTCAGATTTTCCATTATTGGATATGTTTTGTGATAATCATTTCTTATTAGCTCTGGGTACCTATTTAAATTAACATGCACTATTCCTGGGACCACTATTATTATAAACATCACAGATTTTATCTAACATTGCAAATCTGTTTTATGTTTACAGAGTCTTTGGGTTCTATGGATGTTTCTTCTCGGGATATCTCCGCCTTAAGATGGGATCTCTTTGTGATTTTGCATTTAAGTGATTATACCAACAATCTAGTGAAAAATTCTAAAATATATTACAGCACCAGCATAGACTAACAAACATTAACATATTTTCATATACTTTATAAGTTTATTCAATCTTCTTATTTATTTTTTGTGATTTCTATGGAGATTTATCTTCCAGAATATTCCCCTTATCTATCATAACCATGGTGGAAGAGTTCTTCGTATTCTTCCTCATCCATACTTGTTTATAATTTTTCTTCCAACCCACTATTTTTGTAGAGATTTTTTAGAAACATGAATACAAGTTGGTATGGATGGTTCCTTTACATTCTCAACTACGTGTGATTGATCAATGAGTGAAGTGAAGATCATCTTGTCTCATGTTTGAGGTGTTTTTTCATTATAATCCTCTAGATATAATTGATTACTAGCAACAAATGGTTCCTTCCTTTGTGGAGACTCAATATGTTTCTTCTCAAGATTTGTCAACTAAGATTTCAATTCTAGAAATCTCATATTGAGGATGACTTCCTGGTCATCAATAATTTTCATCTTCTCTTCATTATATTTCTTTAATATTTGAACATCATCTTCATTCATTTTTACATAGTTTTGTTATAAAGAGTCATGTTCATTGATCTTTTTGGATTCTTCTTCCAAATATATTATCCTAACATCATTGATATTTTTACACACATCTTCAAGTGTATGGATCTTCTCTTCCGAAGTCATGTTGACTCCCTCTTTTTCATCAACACCATTGAGTAACTTTGAAGAAAATATGTGAAATTAACTCTATGTTTCTTCAAAGGATCCAACCTGTCTGGAGAGATTTAAAAATTCGAAAATTTTTTCTTATAAGACATTCTCTAAAACATATGATTCTTCTTCGAGTTGATTGTTATTTTCCTAAATGCATTGAAATATCCCACAAACCAGGGATGCACTTTCTTCAAAAATACCATGCTGAATTATTCTTATTCTATCAACTAATATTTCTTGAGATGTTTTAGATTCATCATCTCCACATGTACTAGAATTTTCATCATGAGAATAATTTCCAAATGTACTAACACATGCCTCTTAATGAGTTGAGGTATGAAGGTTTTCCATCTTCTAGGTAGTAACTCGAGGCACCTTCTCATTACTATCCATCTATGGTGTTTCTTCACTGCCTGCCGGATATGGAGAACTAAATGCTTCCTCTTCTTTAGATATGAAGAAATTCATATTCAATTTTCTCTACCCCTAATATTTCATGTTCATCATGTTCTTAGTAGATATATCCTTCTACGTAGACATAAAAAAATCTTCCCTGGTTGTTAACTTCATTAATAACTCAAGAAAAAAATATGGTCTTCAAAAGAGAATAAAATAACTGTAGAGAATACAATATGGGTGATCAAGTCCCATTGATACCAATAGAGAGAACCCGTTTGAGATATATCTGACATAGAGAGGGGGTGAATCAGTGTTGGGATATTTTGAATCCAATTCAAACTTTTTATCCCTGTACCTCTTGACTTGTTAGGATCTTAATTATTTTATTATCCATTCCATGTTTCTTGAAATAATAGAAAGTAGTAAAAATATGCACACGATATTTTTTCAAGGTTCACCACGCTATAAGATTAGTTACGTCCATGTAATGCACATATATGACCAGTGCATGGATTCTCAACTATGATTTCAAATGTTGTTATAGTTGAGTGGTTAGGAAAACAATCATTTTTCCAATGTGAGTCCCTACACATTGGAGGAGGTGGGAAACAATAACCTTCCTGGGACTAGGGAGAGCCTCTTCCACCTTGCAACCTCTAGATGGATCTTTATAATATATATAAAGATTGTCTTATTTCTTCTTGATAATGTATGATCTTCTCTTGTTCTACATTAGTTCTATTCACTTGATTATATGTAATGAACTAGGTAAGAAATTGTTCCTTCTTTCTTCCTCTTATTCTCTAGTGCAACACAAACTTCACTAGACAACTTCTTTCTTATTCTTAGTGAAACGGCCAACTTCCCTAATACTTCTTCTCTCTTCTCGGCTTGAATCACATACACCAATGTGATTATTCAGAAAATAAAGATCAATTCACTAGTCATCATCTATGTTAATTATTCTCTTTATTGTTCATGAATGCATGTGATCATGCATATGGCATTTAGGTTAAACCTTTTCTTCCCTTTCTTTATTCTTCTTCATTACAAACGTGCACACAATTATTTTTTATTATTTATTTAATTCACATTACAGGTTCATGTACATGAATGCATACATGCATACATTCACCTCTTCCTCTTCATGTGTGAGAACCCTAATGGGTATGATTCATTAATCAAACACACACATGACATAATCTTCTCTTCCTCTTCTATTCTTCGCTTGTAAATAGATAGAGTGTTTATTTAGGTTTATATTTATGACTCGTCAAAACCGAATGGGTGATCCCTTTGTCTAGTGGGATATTCTCCTTCCAACAACTACTCAAGGCCTTGTTATTTCTTTAAGCCATGTGACGCATACTGCCCCTCCTTCAACACTATAACTCGAACAATTAAATATAGTGGGATAAATGAGCAAACATGAGGTTAATCACCTTTGGGAAGGCTGTGAGATCCACGGTTCTCCTTTGTGAATAAGGATCATTGTTCATTCCCTTTCACAAAGTACAATAAGGGTGTGGATTCACCGATTGTGTACATGAGGGAACATCCTCATGAAACACACCATGGGTTTTCATAAAAACGTTCTCACGTTCGTCGGTGATTGTTCATCTCAAATCTATTTGAGGGTGTGTAGCACCTATCGATGTCTTGTGATATATCTTCATTACAGATCCTTGAAGACTAACGATTTTATGCTTTTTCTTTGTGAAGTGATGTGTGGGGATGCTGGATTTTTTAAAACAAGATCTCTCGAATATGTGGGATAAGTATCTCTACTTGTCATGGGATCCTCCTTTTATATTAGAGGGATACTTCCTCTTACATGTTAAAAAATGCATATATAACATTAAAATAATATCTTTGAATTGACAAGGTATATGTCTTTAGGTTTTTGAATCTATAGGTCAGGGATATTCCGGAAGTCGCAGGTGTTTCAGTTTTCATATGGAGGATCATATCATCATGCATGGAGTCAAGATCATGTGAAAAAATCTCATTCATGAATCTTAATTGAAACTACATGGCCTCAAAAACTCCATTTACCTCAGTCTAACCCTCATACATGAGATATCACATGCATGACGGACATATATTTCATGCATGGTCTCGGTTCAACCCAATAGATTTCATGGTGCTGAAATGATCCATCTTTGATAGTCAGAGTTCATCCATGGTGATCGGGCTTCGTATCTGGTATGATACAGTGGCACTGGCATGTGCTGGAGTTTGAAGACAACGGCCCAGCGGGTTCAAATCCATGGGGGGATTGGATGGCTCAGATTCAAATGCACATGGCACCAGATCAGATGACCGGTAGAGATTACATCCATCTATCATGGATTGATCATATGGTCAACTGAGATGTGGGATTGGATGGGAAATGGAGATTACATTTATGTTTATAAAATGTTTCCCCCAACGAAATGGACATGTGGGAGAGGCATGGTTTAGAAATCAACACCTCCTAACAACCACTAAAAATTCTACTCTCCCCCTTCGGTGTCTCCCTACACCAGTTCTTTAGGGGTGCACATTTGTGACCACCTATGCCTCCTGCAGGTGATCTCCTAGCACCCACTGTGCATATCTGTGCATGGGTTGATTACCATAGGTGCACTATTATGGGCTTATACACAGTCCGCACATGCCTCTTGCGGGTTGGATATTCCTAGACTTCACCTTGGGTGCGGTCCACCACCTGTGGTCCCTCAAGTGCCTCGATATGAGGCACGATAGTCACCTCATTGTCTGGCCACAATTTGTTAGTAATCCAAATAATAAATATATGGTATAAACCCTAGTATACAGTAAAATTCATTTCCATCATTAAACACAATCCAACCTCATGCATGGCCACTATGAACCATAATCTACATGCATGGATACAACCTTCAAGTGACAAGCTCATGCCACTTCATTCATAAACCTTCTTCTTCCTCCTTTTATTTTGGGATTATTAAATCCAAAGTACTTCAGTCATCATTAAGAAGATGCTGACTCAATATAGTAAAAGTTGAATCACACATGATACACGTTCTTTGAAAATTCAAGGTCAACACATCAATCGTATGATTTCCATTCTCTATTTCACATTTGAAAGTGTATTGAACCATACCTTACATTCACTGAACTCATTGACAACAAATAGAACTCAATTAATAAAGTGGTCCCAACAAAATTTCAGTACACCTTCCTAATCAATATTTAACGTAGGAAACTTCTCGTCCGTTATTTCTTCAAACATCTTGTAAATTAATGTATCTTTATTCTTATCTTTCTTGATATTCTTTAGTAATTATGGTTGATAAATTATTTGGGACAAGGTTGATGATATACATTCCCTTATAATTTCAAGTTCTTTTCACACTGGTTCTTTGATCAAGGGATCTCCTTGGATCCTCATAATTTCTTGAAGAATTGGCTCTTTCCTACTTAATGCATCAATGACATTTTTTTCTCTTCTGGGATGATAATGAAATGAACAATAACAGTCATTATGAAGTGACAACCATGTTTTATTTCTCATGTTCAATTCCTTTTGTGTGAAAATATAATTCAAACACTGATGGTCTGTCTATATATCACAATTCTTCTGATAATGATTGTTCCTCCATATTGTTAGAGAAAAATAAACTACAAAAATATCCAGATCATGCATCATATATTTATTCTCATGAGTCATCAACTATCGATATTAAAAATAAATGAACTTTTAATTTTTTTATAAGGACTCAACCAAACCCTTTTAGACAAGGATGGTTAAAAATAATAAATAATTCTCTACTAGAGGGTAGAGTTAACATGGGTGTAGTAACCAATATCTTCTCCATCTCTTGTAAACAATCTTTACACCCATTTATACAAATGAACATAACCACCTTCCATGGTAACTTGGTTAGTAGATTATAAATTCATGAATTTTTTTCAAAAACCTCCAATAATATCACAATAATCTAAGAAAATTATGAATCATGGTTATTTGTGTAGGATAAAGACACTCCTATAAAACCTTATCCATTGTAGGGTCAATTTTTATTACTTCATTGGTTAAACTGTTCCCCAAGATATCAATTTTTTTAACAGATACTCACAGAATATAAACTTTCCAAAAATCCTCTCCCTCCATAGAGTTTTCAAAATAACCTTCAGAAGTTTCACATGCTCCTTAGTAATTTTAGAATATATCAGAATATCATCAATTAAAAGAACTAAAAAATTATCAATATAGTCCATAATGAATCTGTACATCAAATCCATAAAAATAGTTTTTGCATCATTCAGTCCAAAGGTCATAACAAAAAACTCATAATGCCTATATCATGATCAGAGAGAAGTTTTGGAATATATTTTTTCATCACCCTCAATTGAAGATAACCAGATCGAAGATCAATCTTGGAGAATAATTAATCCCCAAAAAGATGGTCAAATGAGTAATCAATTCATGGATATGGTTTTTTTTCATTATTGTGATCCCATTTAGGTGTCTATAATCAATGAATATCCACATTGATCCATCCTTCTTCTTCTTCAAAATGAGAACGTATTCTCCCCAAGGAGACACACTCAGTCAGATAAACCCTTCATCCAATAGATCTTGGTGTTTCTTATATAAATACTCCTGCTCCACATTTTCCATCCTTTATGGGGTCATTGATATTGGATGAGATCTAGGTATGAGTTCAATGGATAACTCTACATCTCATTCTTGGGGAGGTTTGGGAAACACCTTATGAAATATTTCAATGTATTCTCAGATGATGGGGACATTTTATATCCTTAATATCTCATTTCCTTGTTATTATTCACCAATAGACTCTATAAAGAAGGCTATAAGAGGTTATTCTAGACAAAGATCAGGTTGAGATCACTCCCCATGGAAGATAACTATTGGTCTTCCATTCAATAATTCCGATATTTACATATTTCTATAGTATATCTTAGCATTATACATTGAGAGTTAGTCCATCACTAGTATAATGTCTATATTCAACATGGGAATGACTACTATATATAAGATATGATTATGCACACTAATGTAAATACTAGTGTATCTAAACATTGATGATGCTTTGATGGTCCCACCAAGTGTCTTGACTGACAACTCTACATTGAGAAATTCAGAGGTCAATTCTAAATTATTTGAAAACATGGAGGAAATAATTTAATTTGTAGAACCAAAATCATTCATTGTTTTTGATAGATTTGAGAGAAAAAAAAGAGTACCTTCTACCAAATAATTTAGATCTTCAACATCACCTATTGTGATATAAAAATCATGAACTTACTCTCTGGGCCTTTTCTAAGACTAATGGTGATTCCCCTCCACTACCGTTTAATTTGGGAAGTGATTGGAAAAGTTTTCATGCTATCCACATTTGAAGCATTTGAATTCAGGTAGGGATAGCACCATCATCCCTCCATCTTTAGTGTTGTGAAGTTGAGGCTTCACCACACAACAAAAATTCTTTCTGGTATGATCATCTCTTACACAATTGTAGCACTTCATTCTTCTATGTAGTGAGTTCCTTGAATTATTTGTCAAACATTTATTACATGTGGGATATTGTAATTTCTTTCCTTTTCATCGTATTTCAAAATATCCCCCCTAATCGTGGATCGATTGATCTCTTCTTGTCAGGGGATTTATGAGACCACTAAATATCATTGAAATCCACTTTGACTTTCATAGAACACTGCATGGACTTATAAGAGATATGATAGTCTCAGTTAGTGTGATTCTTCTAAAGATGAGATCTTAGTCCACTAAAAAATCTATCAACCTTAATATTAGTATCCGTGAAAAAAAATGAGGTGTAACACAAAATTATTATTATTTTATATAATAGATTACAACGGATTAATTCTCCTTCTTCTTCAGCTCAAGAAGCTCCTTCTCCCTTTTTTCTCATCAAACATAGGAAATACTTGTTGTGGAAGATCCCTCTGAACTCTTCACACTCCATAGAATCATCCTTTACTCTTTTCCTCATGTTATTAATCATTGTCTACCATGTTTGATTGAAATATAAAAATATATACAATAAGAGTCTGAATTGTGTCATTTTAAAATCATTCCAAATTTTGCATTTTTATGAAATATATCGATTTTGTGGATAAGAAGTGTTTTTCTTCTTGATGATAGTATGAGTAGCGAATAAAACAAAAATATAGAACACAACTGATTATAGTGTTTCTAGGCACAATGTTTTCATATTCCACTCCACCAATTACACTCTCTGTGAGTTTGGTGAGTTTCGATATTAAAGTACTCATATCATAAGACCAATACACAACAATGTGCAGGCAGTTGGCACCTTAACCAATAAGGATAAAAATAGAGCCTTCTGGTTCATTAACAGAGAACTGAATATCCATATCTTAGATCAATAGGTTGAAACTCCAACACAAATAATTACAAGCGGTTGAAGATATTAATAAAAAGATATTGATTAAAAAAATCTGATTGAATATCATAGTTATAATAGAAACTGATAGTAGATGGATCTTATTCTTCTTTATAAATTTTTTTTTCAATAACGAGTACTTCCAAAGAGTTCCAGTTGCAATAAATCTTAAAATAAAAACAAAAATAATTATAAGTAGCAGAAATACAAAAAATACATGACTCAAAACATATATATCTCCAAAGTGTAGCCTTTTCTTTAGATAACATTGACAGCTCGATTGTTGCAGTATATATGTAAAAGTTATTAATAATAATGGATTAAAAATATGTTTCCCAATATGTGTCGCAATATGTGTCACTTATTATTTGAATTACACACACATATATACAATATACATAGATATAATAAATAATGTAGGGAACCTACTTTGCAATTCCTTATTCAACAAAATCACCAGATAAATCACGAGAATTCGAAATCATAAGAAAGATCAGAGTAGTTATAAATTCTCTTAATAATAATTTTGAATCTCTCCACTGAATAAGATTCATTGAATCAACAATAACGATCCCCGAATCGTTCAAAAAAGAGCAATAAATAAAACTGAAATTCTGTAAATATCAATGGATGAAACTTCAATAAAATAATAATTTCAAATCTCTTAAGTTGAAAATTCAAATGTATGGATCCTTCATAAAATGGATGAATAACAAACATAGTGTTCAACTACATAGAAATAATTATCTAAACGTAGGGTTGAAAATATAAGGTTGATTACAAAAGTAAGGTTGATGATACATACGTTTTCTTCTCAATCATAGGGTTCTACAATTACATAGGGTTATTTAACCATAATTTTTATCATTGTCAAAAAATAAAATTCCATCTAAATTTAAGGTTATTTATAAATATGATTCTATTAACGTAGGGTTGATTAACCATACACTCTGATATTTTAACATAACGGTTAATATAAATGTATGTTTTTTTCCTTACGTTACATTATTCAACGTTGGGTATGAATAGTGTTCCAGAATATTCTTAAGAGCGTTCCAAACACTTTGAAGAATTTTCTATAGGACTAATAAGATTAAATATAATTCCAAAATATATATTATAAATAATATCTATTTCATTACATACAATTAAAATGATTTCATTCATAAAACAAACAAGGTTATTCGTGAGAAAAAAAATCAATAAGAATTATTTTTAATTGTAGAGATAATACGTGCCCAACAACCTCACGTATTTGATGATCACAAAATCCATTATATTAGTAACATAATTTATAATTTCATATAGATTTAAAATTAAATAATTTAAAATTCGATTTCATAGATTTATTTTCCTTAAAATTGATGTTTTGCTTAATCAAATTTATTACCCTTTAGAGAGATTAAAATGAAACTATAAAAAATATTAAAACACATTTATTTTTCATAGATCAGAAAGTGAATGTTATAATAATATGTATAAATAAACAATACTGGATTTCTGGATCAATACATAAATATAAAATAATATGAAATTAAGGATAAGAAATTACAGTAAAGAAATTTTACTGATCATAAATTGTATAAGCACAACAGTCACTGTGACTGGGAAATATGTTAGCCAACAGATAAGGTTAGGGTAGATGTTGTTGGGTATGATTTTGAGTGGGATGAAACATTTCATTATACTCTTCCACCTTTAACAAAAACTTCTTAATATGAATGTCTCCCAAATGCATAATCAAAACTCTAAAATCTTGACTAATTTGTAAATTCTCATCATGACTAACTTTCAAAAAGTTATGAAAACTATCACCATTCATCACAAATAGGTCAAATTTACCAGTGAATTTGTTCAGCATAAATCTGATACCTAGTTTAGTATGATTTAATTGGTCAATTAGAAATTTCTTATTGTCCAATAGAACAGAAAAATGAGTACTATTGCACTGAAGATTTTGTATATGAACATTCATGACGACCATAACAGTTGTGATTACCTGACATCTTTTAATCCTATATGGAGAGGTAGTAGAAGAATAGGTAGATGTGCTGGTCTAATTTACAGTATTCTAGAATGAATCAAATTGAATCCCCAAATACCACGTTAGTTATTCAAAGAATAATTTTGAATTAACATCAGACTTTATCTTTCCAACCTCATCCATCATTTCTCTCGTGAAAGCATCAAACTCTATTTTTTAAATTGATTTTTTATTTTAGATCCTGTAACTTTTCCTTTAAACTCCATTCTCTTCCGAAGATTTACATTCTCATCCTGAGATTTATTGAAATTAATCACAAACTCTTCAACCTTATTGGTCAAAGAATTATATGACCTTTCATCTGGATGTTGTAACTGATCAACTACCATAATTTCTAAAGATCATGAATTAACCTTATAAATAGACTTATTAACTATTTTTTCAACTAATTATTTCACTTGCATAAGATATACAATAATGAAATTCTATTTTTTATAAATCAATTGATGTCACTCACCCAAATGTCAAAAATAGAGTAAACATGATCTTCATCTACTTATGTAGCAACCTTTTTTGATATGAGCATATGTTTTTCATCTTGAATAGAATGCTTTTGCCATTGGACAATTGGAATGACAACACTTCGAAAATATTAAATTTTGACTTTCAACTTTTTATTCCTCCTCAAGAATTAGTTTATTCAAATGAACCATCCTAGTAGCTTCATTGGAACCTAACATTGGTTCTGCAATTGGTGAATCTACTCTTTTTATTTGGTATTATAACCAATTCTTATAGAACAATTGAATATTCTTATTATTATTATTCTTCTTCTAATACATTATATCAAAGCCTCCTTAATGTGGGATTCAAAAAACCATCTATTCTTGATTCAGTAACTCCTTATTTTCTTACAGTTAGTTTCTACCCTAGGTAGAAACTTCATAACCATGTTACTCGTCAACCCCAACATGAAACAATCATCCTATAACTGTACTACAGAAAAATCCAAACTTCCTTAGAGTTCCATCAATGAGTACATTACTATAATGACACTTTATTTGATAATCAATTAATCAAATCATAATTGTTCTTAAACAAAATCTGAGAAATTAACGTTCCAAAAGGATAAAAATTCATCCTTGAATCTTGTTTACAGCAGTATTAGAGATATCTTAAAATATACCTTGAAAAATTAATATTTATCTCACTTAAAAACAGAATCAATATATACATGTGTGGATATATAATTTTCTCCATTTTATCCATCTTTGGAGAAATTATAATTTGAATAAACATAACCCAAATTTTCCGGTCTACTTTGAGATCTTTGAAAAACATTTTCCTTATGTTTTTTGATCCAAAAAAGTAAATACATAATGTCTAAAGACTTATGATCCTTATCTCAAATAATCCATAGATCAAAATAAAAGACTCCCTCAGGAGTATATTTCAAAAAAATTTTAAATTTGAATGGATTAAATAGAAACATCCTTATTTTATATTTATATGAAAACAATATATTTATAATCATTGAAACTAAACTGGGTGATACTATAGAAAATATTTAGTTCTGACTCATAGAGAAAATATACGTTCACTTCATTGAATACATATTCCAAACCTTGAAAAACTAACGCTTTCTTTTGGAGTAAATTTGTCTTCTGGGTCCATTTAAAATCCATCACTTTTCCTTGAAGAATCGTTCATCCAAAAACTCTTTGTTTCTTCAGATCACTGGCTTAACCATCCTAAATTATTATGGATTTATTCATTTTAGGGAAATGAATGTTCTATGGTTCTCATGTTCTGGAGTTTTGGAGCTAGATGAAGGTAGATGAAGGGTTTTCTATTCGGAAAGGTTTTGAGAAATGAAAATGTAAGGGAAGTAGAATTTTTCTGACAATACCATGTTTCCCATGTCATTACATATGATAATTATGATTTTTTTAAAACAAAATGGTGTTAATAAATTTAAGATGAAATACATTAACTACAATATTTAAAAAAATAAAATATTAAAATAGATCAGATTTAATGTAATAAGAAAATAAATTTAATATAACTAAATAGAAATAAATAAATAAATAAAAATAATATAAAAAAATATATAAAAATATTAACAATTATTTAAAACATAAATAAACAAATCTCCCCATTAATAAAATGAAAACATACATCGAGAAGAATTTTAGTGAAAATATCAACAAATTGATATTTAGTGTTGAAAAATTATAAAGATATATCCTCTTTAAGAACATGATCTCATAGAAAATGATGCTTAATATCAATATACTAAGTTCATGAATGATGTATAGTATTTTTTTGAAATATTTATAGCTCTTGTTTTATCACTTGAAATAGGTGTACTAATAAAATTTAATCCAAATTCCATTAGTGTGTTTTTCATCCACAATAAAAATACACATAAACTGCCTACAAATACATATTATACCTCAGCTCTTGATAGGGAAACTTAGTGTTGTTTCTTACATGACCAAGAGAATAAAAATTTTCCTAAAAAGTTACAGGTTCCTGAGGTATATTTTCTTTCTAATCAACAACCACCAAAATCAGAATCTAAAATGATATTAAATTAAAATCCGAATTTTTCGATATGGAAGAGATTGGAATGAATTCCATTTTAAATATCTAAAAAATACTTTTGGCAATAATAATATGATATTTTTTAGTGTTTTTTACAAATATATAACATAAAAATACAAAAAGAAAACATTTAGGTATGATATAAGTAATATATAATAAACATCCAATTATACCACTATATAACTTGGTGTCCACTGGTTTATTATCTTTATTCAAGTCATGTTTAATATTATTACACTTGGGAGTTGAATATATATTGATGTTCTCAAGAAAACAACATTTTTAATATGTCAATAATATTTTTACATTGGTTCAATATATTTTTATAAACATTTTTATAAATTTGATATCTTAAAAAGAAATTTAATTCACCAATAATACTTATTTAAAATTGTTATTTCATAAGTTCTGAAAATTCATTGTAGATATTTTCATTAGATAAACAAAAAAATAACATCAGAAACATAAATTTAAACTATTAACGTATTAGAAATAATGGATTTCATAAAAATAATTGGATCTTCCATTTCAACTGTAAATAATTTTTTGAAAAGAAAAGTACTTAATATTTCATACCATGCTCTGGGTGCCTGTTTAATGCCAAATAGAGCTTTATTGTGTTTAAACAAAATTGGGCTTTTTATATTTTTCAAAATAAGGATGTATTTCCCAATAATCATCCCCCATTAAATAACCTTCTAAAAAGAAAGATTTAACATCCATCTGCTATAATTTAATGTTCATATGAGATGCATAATCTAAAAGGATTCTAATTTCATATAATCTTGATATAGGGGTAAAGGTTTCATCATAATTAATACCTTCTTCATGATTATATCATTTAGATACTAATCTTGCATTGTTTCTAGTTATAATCCCTTGATCATCTTGTTTATTTATAAACACCCATTTAGTTCCTATAACTAGATAAATTGTGGATCTTTCAACTAATTCCCAAACTTCATTCCTTTTGAATTTTTTTTATCTTTTCTTGCATTGATATCATCTAACTCTCATCATCATATTCTAAGGCTTCTTCAAACAAAATTGGTTCTATTTGAGATAGAAAGGAAATGAATTTGTTATGGTTTAAAACATTTCTTTTAGTTATTATCCCTATGTCGACGTCTCCTTAAAATATTTCTAAATGATTATTCTTTTGGGTTCTAGACTTTCTAGGTAACAAACATTTAGGTTCATCTGTATCATTTTCTTATGAAATAGATTAAATTTTATTTATATTATTTTCAAAACCAATTTTCTTGTTTCCTAGTCCCATGTAGTCCAAAGAGTTTATTATTCAATCAGTTTGATATTTTTCATTAATAAAAGGTCAGTTTCCTAAAACATCGCATAAACTAATTCTTCATCAATCCTTAAGTTTTTATCTAATACTTTGTATGATTTAGATGGACCAGAATAACCTAAAATATTCTGTCATCTACTTTTGGATTGAACAGACCATGATTTTAATTTTTGTTTAGGATGGAAACCTTACATCAAAAAGCATATTGTACATTACTTTAGGCATTAATTTATTTCAATGTTCATATAATGTATTTTTGAAAATAGGCTGAATTAATACTCTATTAATGATATACCATACAATGATTACCAGTTCTTCCCATAAGTAGGTAGGAATAATGTATTCATTCAGTATAGTCCTATCCATTTCATGAATAGTTCTAATTCATCTTTCAATAATACCATTTTTGTGCAGTTTTTATTGATGAAAAGGTGTGTTTAATACCCAGATTTGAAAAAATAATTTGAATTCCTAGTTTTAAAATTCTACAACAGGATCAATTCTTAATTAGATTATCATAAAACGTTTTTCATTTTATACAATTTTACTAAATCTCTCTAAAATGAAAAAATTGCGACTTTTGAGAATTAGAAAATAGTCCCATGTAAATCTAGAATATTCATCAACTAAAACATATATGTATATAATTTTACTATCAATCATTAAAGTCATGATGATCCAAATAGATCCATGTAGATAAGTTCACTATGTTTTGATGTAGCACTTTTGTTAATATATTTTAACAAAGATATGTGTTTATTAATAATTTGGCATGTATCACAGAATCTATTACTATCATATTTAACACTAGGTAAATCATAAACTAAATATTTCATAGATTATTTATATAAATCTTAAATATTACAATAACAAATTCTCTTTTTCTAGATCCATGACTCTTTTGTCATAATATTTAAACAATTCACGTTCTATTTAAATAATGATTTTGAATCCAAATAATAATCATTTCCAGTTCTTATTGCTCTAAATATAAGAAATATATCTTTAAATATAGATAAGAATTTTTTTGAAAAATCAACATAATATACATCATCACAGAGGTGAGAGATACTTATCATGTTACACTTTATCCCTTTTACATATATTACATTTTTGATTGAGATGGATTTTGGATCTCCAACAATTCAAAGTTCAATAAATTTTCCTTGGGAATTATCACCAAAGATGACTATAACTCTATAGATTCGAGTCAGTGTTTTGAGTTTTGAAGAGTTCCCACTCATATTATTCGATCATCGACATGCCATATACTATATATATATTCTTTTTCTTTATCCAATTTCCTTCAAATTTATTCCATTCAAAAGTTTTTTTTGGTACCAATATCTTCTGGGGTCCAACAGTGTTAGCTAACAATGATATGAGAATCCAGATCTACATTGTTTTTCCATAACTCATATCACTTTATTTAGATATTTTTTTAAATAAAATATCTTTTAAATCCACACATTTAATGATTTACCAAATCATTGTTTTTTTATATTTCCTCATATTATACAATAATGAAAAATAAAATTTTCTTATTTGGGAACAAAATAATTATTATATAGTTATAATTTTTTACGCTTACTTCCTATACCAACTCATTCCTTTTTAATGAAATTTTTACCAATAATTTCATTCAGAATATTTTATTCTTTTGTAAATAATATATCACAACATTTATAAGTTTTTACTTTATCCTGTAATTCTTTAATCATAGTTTCATAATCATCACAATTTTTGGCTAATGAGTTAAATTTTTCAATTAAGTCATAATGTTGTTTAAATAAGGTATCCCATTCAGTAAAAATACAATTGTGAATTTTATTTAATGATTTGTGCTTATTTATCAAAGAGTCATATTTTTCTTCTAGCATTATGTTATAGGAAGCCAATTTATTATTTGAATAATTTCAATCAGAATCATAATTAGATGAATAATAGGTTTGTACCTTGTCTTATTTGTCCATGAATGTTTTTTCAGATTTGATTATTCCAATTTTGAATCGGATTTTAATGAGATATTGGAGTCTTTAGAAACACTCCATGTAGCCATCATATCTCTATTCCTTTTTTTCAAATTCTTTATTTTTCTGATATTTCCTTTCTCTCTTTCTCTTTTAACCTTTTAGTAGAGGATACGCAGGTCCCATATAACCCAATTTCTTGAATTCATAGCATATGACTTCTCTTGAATATTTATCATTCATTTTGAACTGTTTTCTAAATCCACTTTTCTTCTTATAAAATATGATAAAAATTCTGGTTAATGGGGATAATTCTTTTTTTAAATCAGATGTATTTGAATTCTATTCTTCCTTGAATTCTTGCTTCATTCTTCAGATTTTCTTCTGAGATGTTACATTTAGAGAAGTTTTATCCATGTAACTCCCGACCCCAGTTACCCAGACTCAGTGAATTATTACATAACAATGGCATGATACAAGGAAATCATGTCCCGAAAGACCGATCAGTTTAGTCGCCTTAGAAATACTAGATATATTAATAAGGTCAACATTACAACTTTAAAAGAAAAAAGACACTAAATTATTCCATTGGAAACATCCAATATTCCTAGATTATTCCTGCAAGTCACTCATAAATAACTTCTTCACATCTTGGGAAAAATAAAACATAGAAAGGGGTGAGCTCAAATGCTCAGTAAGGATAAAAATATAGCAGAATCTTTCATAACTAAGCATAAACATTTGAGTCAATGCATAACTAAAACAAAAGCCTTTTAAACATGAACTTTAGCATTATATGGAAAAACGAAATAATGGTATTTACCAATTCATATGGATATCCTACTAGTCGAATAATAACATGAAATATCAATAACCACTTTCATAATGATGGAATGCATAATGCCATACTATCATAACCCCATAGCCAAGGCCTCGTTCCAATACTACAAATAAGATTTTGTCAAGGCCTCATGCCAAGACCCTACTTTGTCTCATGATACCTACCGATGCATCTAGGAGAAATACCGGTCTCCACCCATCACATACTAAGTCCAATGAATTCCTAAAATGGATGGTTTGAAACATAACATAAACATTCATATTAAAACTAGCATATGAAATGTCTATACTTTATCCACAAACCATGAATGGTATAAAAATAGCACATCCACAGTCAAACATAACTCATTCAATACAATATAGATGATTGTATTGTAAAATATTAACCTCAATTAATAATAATGAAGGATATTGACATATATGAAATTATTCATCAAAAATATTTGAGAGAAATAACCCCCCTTTTCTAGAAAATATTTAAAAGTCACACTATTTGTCATGAATATGTTTAAAAATAGATTTCTAAATCAATGTGACCCATACCACATTGAAATATTTAAAAGTAATTTTAACTTTAAAACATTAATGTCTATATAAATAAATAATTAAAACCATTTTTAAAACATGGACATTAATTATAATGATTTTTAATAATAAATCTTTAAAATATTTCGAATGATATTTTAGTTAGAGTTCTTAACCAAAGGAGAGACACTCAAATAAAGATAATTATGATACTAAAAACATTATAATATCATGAGAATAAATGGATTTCATGATATACTATGTCAATGTACAATATATACACCATAAAAAAGTTATTTGGTGTATAACAACAAAGAAGTCTCAATGGAATGTAAATTTAGATGAAATATCTTATAAAGACCATATTCTTAGTTTAAGGATAAGTCAATGGCATAATTATGTGTGAAAAATATAAATACACCCAATATGGTTGTATATTCAGTGTAAATAAATCAGAGGACATTCACACATATTCTTGTAAAAACAACACCAATGAATTGGATATTTAACTAAACAAATGGAGATTGAGTTAAAATTACACTTATCAAGTTCATATCGATGACTTGAGAATTTATCAATGGAGTTATTATGTGTATCAAAATTATATGCATAGAAATAGGAGTGGAAATTATGACATAAGAAAAATAATAGCGATTCCAAACATAATCATGGAGTAAAATAATCGATGAAGTATGCATAAAACTGAATGAGTGGGAATTGAAAATTTAAATTCTGTTATCGATTTGGTAACTTACGAAACATACACCCATGAAAGAAGGATCATTCAATGATGATTTAAATATCCATAAATTAATATATATTACAAAATTAATAAAAATATGGTAAGCACACACACCACATGCAATAAATAAGTGGTGAATAATGGAAATCTCATGGAATTAAAAGTGAGATAAGAAACCCCTTACATCAAGTCTGAATTGTCTTGTGTGTTACTTGTTCTTCCTGAATAATAAACATATGATAATTTATACTTGATTAAGTAAAATTTTAAATTTTATTATTCCTTTTATATCACTTATTACCTTTCTATAATAATTAGTTAATTATTCGAGTTCATATTGGATATTTCATTGATGTTTGGAACTTGAGTCAAAAATGAACTTGTTATAATTAAAATTTGTCCATGTGGTCAAAATTAAATTATCTCCATAATGATGTAAATGATTTATATATCATATATATAATATATATCCAGTATATATATGTATTTATAATAGTACGTAATATTTGGAGATAAGAAATGAAAATCACATTTCATGGAGATGGTAAGCCGTATGTACGCATGAACGCTACTTTCATTTCTATTTTTTTATTTTAATAGAATTAAAACATAGAGATACATATTTATATTGTAATTCATTTATAATAACATATGATATATTTTTTACATAATTAAATTAACTCTATCTTTTATATGTTCCATGAATGTCATGAACGAATCATATCACCTTGAGGGGGTGGTAGTTCGCACTTCCTCAAATGAAATTATCATGGTCACAAATATTGGAAAGAATATTGGTATGTTTTTAAATGAAAATGAAAATTGAATATATAAAACATAAACATAATAAACATAATATATAAATATAGTTGCATCATAATGGCCACCATATGAGGCGGTAGGATATAATCGAACAATCATCGTTTCGCGAGGCATTAGTTTTCCATCCATAGAAACATTATGTTCATCACCCATTATATGGAGGTGTGTGTAATTTAAGCTCAAATAATCATTATAAAAACATCCTAGTATATTTAAGTTACTGGTTTTTTTAAAAATTAAAGGAATAAAAATAGTTCATGGGGTTGGAGAAGTAAAATAAATGAAATCAATTTAAAAGAAACTATTACCTTTAATTTGGTTAAGTCCCTTTGGTTTGAAACAAAAGGACTTCTTGAAGTGCCTTTTAAATAAGGTAAGGCTTCTAGGTGGAGGAGAGTTATATCGGGAGCTTAATTGATTAGATGTTGGACAAGATAAAAGGCTTTAGAGGTGTGAAGAATTGGTTAGAAGTGTTGTCCTTTTATAAGGGGGAGGAGGGGCTCTTTAGAAAAAACTTAAAGTATTATTTTATAATAAATTCAAATTCGGTTTTTAATGGCTCAAATGTGGATTAATAAATTTTTAATGTGGTGATAGGTCAAAATAAATTCATCCAACATATTTTAGACAGGTTTGCGTCACTATATTAACCATGTCTTTTTATTTAACTCTTAGTTAAATAGTTTGACATTTACCATGTCCCTTTGTATTTGTATATTATATAGATACTAAACTTACTATATACTTCAAAGAGACCCCACATGTTCCATTAATGATACACCTATCATTATATAAGTCCTTTGGCCATGCATTAGATTTTTTGGAATAGAATATGAATTAATAAAATAATATTGTTTTGGAAAACTTTTTAATGTCAATTTTGGCACTATTTAATAATTGATTTTTGATAAAGACATAAAAAATTTATTAATTCTAACCAAATTCATTTAATAAATTCTAACATGTCATATTAATAAATAAAATTCGTTTATGGCATCAAAACATTCAAATTATATTTATTTTAATATTTATAATACCAATTATTTGATTCTTTCATAAATAAAAAAATACTGCATCATTATTGTGTCATAAATAAATTTAATTAGTCAATGTCTAAAAATTATAAATAAAATAAAATTATGTTGGAAATCCTTTTATATTTTTAATTAATATTTATAGTCTAAAATATAACATATATAACCCTATGTAAAAATTTATTTTCTAAAATATATAGGATTATGTCATTTTTGTTTTTTACTTTTACTTAATTAGTATAATGTGTCATTATCAATTACAAGTGGATCCATGGGGTCCCACAATTGACCCAAAGATGACCATAGTCTTCCATGACTCATAGATTAGGTTTAAGACACATTTTAGGGTAATTTTATATTATTATCATATTATTATATTTACCCTTATTTACCGGATTTACCTTTTAACCATGGTAAATAAAATATTTTACGATGTAATTATTCAAAATGTCTAAAAATAAAATTTACGTATTTACACAATTTGGACCTCCTGATTATAAATATGGAATCCATTTTTCTAAAATCAAAACACATAAGTGGCATAAATTAATTTAAAATTAATTCTCGCTGTCAAAAAAAACGTCTTTTTAAGAAATAATAAATATCGAAAGATTGAAACTTTTTTATGTCCGATTTAAATGTGAAATTATTTCCAATGAACTAAATTATATTAAATGGTAAAAATATATTATAAATATAGTTTAAAACCACTCATGATAATAATTTATCACTATTAATTATTTCTATTTAAAATTTGTTTTTCATTAAAATTTAAAAATATTGACTATTCATCAAAATATGAATGTTATAAAAAATGTACCAAAACATCACCCTGAGATAATTTCGATATTTTGAATCCAAAAATGAAGTCCATTTTGAATGATAAAATGAATCAAAATTTTAAAAATTGGGAATTATTATTCATAATGCCTAGTTTGATTGGTTGTGGTGTGTGTTAGAACTCAAAGTTGCGTACAATGTGCGCTATTGTATTATTCAAAGAGAAGCGTACCATGGAAGCGTGGGGTGTTACATTCTCCCCTCCGTAAATAAATTGAATCCTCACAATTTTTAAAATCTTCCTTGGGAATATAATGGAATGTCCCACATCGGAAAAAGATTCAATAAAACTATCACATTAAATGAAAGAAATAGAAGTACAAAGGTCACCCGAGATAACCTACACTAGGATTCCATGTAGGAAAACATGGATATGGATAATAAACTATGTGGAAAGTTCTGATGTAGAGGGATAGAAAACATGATTAGGAAAAAGTTAACAACAAGGAAAGCACAAACTTGTGATGGGACAAACGGTTATTAGTCTCCCTGTAGGAAAAGGAAACGGGCAAAAAAAAATTTATTTGAAGTTACATTACATAAAGACAAGGAATTCATTTATGATATTGACTAAAAACATAAAGAGATATACTTAAATTTTAAGTAGTGTTTCATTATTTAATAGATTTCTACAACTAACTCATTTTTTAAATGATGATTATTCAAGAAGACATGGTCACACTGGAAGACCTTGAATAAACATATTGAGATTCAAATGATCCACGATGAATAAACTATATATTTACCTTGTCTTCAGAGATAATCAAAATAAAAAATGTTAGTACATGATCTAATGGTCCCCCAAAAGGATATTCCTTTAGAGAAATAAACACTAATCTTAATTTCTAGAATTAAACAAACAATACCACAAATTTAAATAAACACCATTCAATAATCAATTTTCCTTTAATTCCATTAATATTGAAACCCAACACATAGAAGAATTTGGTTATGTAGTATTCCACGTTAAATTTTATCTCCATATGACATCAACTACTCTTAAAGTCACATACTTAAAAGTAATTAACCTAATCACATATTCTCTATTATAGGTTAATCATTTCCATAAATAACCCAAATCACTAAAAATCCAAAATAAAAATATAGATAAAAATTAACAATTACTCCTTAAATGAAATACAATAGTATTCCATTTTCCTTGGGCATATAGTGTTCCTAAAAAAGTGAACATCTTCTATAATAACATTTATCACTTAATCACCAAATCATTTTCCTATACTAAGGGTATTCATTTTAATAGACATAAGATCCCAAATAATCTTATTTTTGATAAATAAAATCATTTAACTAAAAACAATTAGTCACACTAACGAGGGACTTCATGTAGTTCAGTGCTAGGCGATAAATTCCAATCGCACTATGGTTGTGGGTTCGATTCTCACAGCTTTTTCTAAAGAAATAGGTTGTCACATGGTCTGTGTGTTGTCCTTTTTCAAAAACTATATATTATAAAATTTACAAAATGAGATAAATTCTTCCAAATAAACATAACATAATTTAACCACAAATTTTATCTCATACCTTGCATATTCATCCCAAAATATAATAACTAGTAATTTCCTCAATCCCAATGACCATATAAAACAAAATGGTTATTTATAACTATATCCACAAGAGAAAGATAAGTCATCCTAAATTATCATTTTCACATGACAAACTACAGGGTTTCAAATACAAGAGAAAATTATTCCAATGTAATCCCATCAACAAGGAGCACTAGTACTTTTAAAAATTTCTCCAACCATTAATTTCCACATATCTTCTTCTTTGACCATGAAAATATCCTATAGAATAGGGAACTCACTCAGGTAATGGACAAGCCCCCTATATATTCGACAATTGACTATAAATGATTTTTGGGACCATTTTTATTTTCTTCTATAGTACTCTTCATTTTTCCATGGAAATTTTTCACTTTATGTCCATCTTTCCAACACGTAAAGAATTTATTTGTTCTATAGATACACTTTCATGGGTGTGTCCTTCCACATTTCTAGCGTGATGGAAATTTAGTTTTCTTCTCTCCATGTTCTCCACAGATGGAGCACTTATCGTTCACTGCCTTTCTCTTCTTCGTTGAGTCTAGGAGTTGGTTAATATATATGTTTTTGATCATATTTTCGGAAAACTGATTTGTCATGAACAATATATTTATTATGCCTAAAAACAGTCCATTTTTTTCTCATTTCCACCACCATTCCCACCTTGTACATCATTCTCAATGTTACTATGACTTCCTTCGAATCCATCCATTGACTATAACCAGAAAGAGTTGTGTGAGTAACAGTAGACATAAAATCATTTAGAAAATATCATGACACTATATTTTCAATTTTGAAACACCTTAGGATTAACCAAGGTCATTTATTCTCGTCTTATATTAAAATATTTCAAATCAATTTGTAAATAAAATGTTAACTATACTAAGAATATCCCCCGGGAGTGTCGTAACTAAGAGTGCAGTAAGGCCCATTGTCGTGCACCAGTTCCCATTCGAGTCTATCTCAAAGCGGTGTTAATGGGTTTTACCCCTAGGTACTTCTGTTCCAGATCCTCCTCTACCGGATCGTATCCTGATAGGGATGTATTTCTCAGAAAATTCACAAAATCTATACAATACCAAAATTCTAGGAAGTTCTTCTATACTAATCCTCATTGTCTATCTTAGGTCTATGTGCTCTAATCAGAGTTTATCTAAATCTAGTTTCTGAGGATTGTACTAAACTTCCTATGATACCAACTATAACACCCCAACCCCAGGTACCTAGAGTCGGGGTATTATTACCTAAAATTGGAATGATACAAGGAAATAATGTCCCTGAAGACTGATCAGTTTTGTATCCTTGGAAATACTAGATACATTCATAAGGACAACATTACAACATGAAAATAAAAACGACACTAAATTATTCCACCGGAAACATCCAAGAATCCTAGATTATGCCTGCAAATCACTCATAACTAACATCTTCATATCCCGGGGAAAATTATACATAGAAAGGGGTGAGCTCAAACGCTCAGTAAGGATAACAATATAGCAGAATATTTCATAAATAAGTATAAACAATTAATTCAATGCATAACCAAACCATAATCATTTTAAAATTGATATTCAGCATAATATGGAAAAAAATGAAATAATGCCTTTTATTTACTCACATGGATATCATACTAGTCGAATAATCACATGAAATCTCAATAACCACTTTCATAACGATATAATTCATAATGCCAGACTATCATAACCATGTAACCAAGGCCACATTCGAAGACTACAAATAAGATTTTGTCAAGGCCTCGTGCCAAGACACTAGTTTGTCTCAGGAGACCTACTGATGCATCAAGGAGCTATAGCACGCTCCACCCATCACTTACAAAGTCCAATTCATTCCACAAATGAAAATTTTTAAACATAACATAAATAATCTTATTAAAACTAGCATAAGAAATGTCTATACTTTATCCACAAACCATGAATGGTATAAAAATACCACATCCACAGTCAAACATAACTCATTATATACCATATGGAAAATTGTATTGTAACATATTAACATCAATCAATAATAATGAAGGATACAGACATAGATGAAAATATTCATCAAAAACAATTGGAGAGAAATATCCCCCTTTTTCTTGAAAACATATAAAAGTTACACTATTTGTGAAGAAGCTATTTAAAAATAGATTGTTGAATCAAAGTGTCCCATGCCACTTTGAAACATTTAAAAGTAATTTTAATTTTAAAAAATTTATTTCAATATAAATAAATCCTTAAAACTATTTTTAATAAATAGACATTAATTATGATGATTTAGAATAATAAATCTTTAAAACATTTAAAATGATATTTTTGATAGAGTTACTAACCAACGGAGGGACAACGGAATACAAATAATTGAGGTAATAAAAACATTATAATATCATGAGAATAAAGTTATTTCATGATATAATATGTCAAAGAACATTATATACACCATATAAAATAGATTTGGTGTATAACAACAAAGAAGTCTCAATGGAATGTAAATTGAGATGAAATATCTTATAGAGATTGTATCCTTAGGTTAAGGATAAATCAACAATATAATTATGTGTGACAAATATAAATAAACCCAATATGATTGGATATTTAGTGTAAATAAATCTGAGGACATTCACACATATTCTTGTAAAAACAACACCAATTAATTGGATATTTAACTCAACAAATGGTGATTGAGTTAAAATCACTCTTATCAAGTTCATATCGATGACTTGAGAATTTATCAATGGAGTTATTATGTGTATCAAAAGTATATCCACAGAAAGGGGAGTGAAAATTATAACATAAGAAAATGAATAGTGATTCCACATATAATCTTGGAGTAAAATTATCGATGAAGTATCCGTAAAACTGAATGAGTGGAAATTGAAATTTTAAATTCCCTTATCGATTTGGTAGCTTAAGAAATATACACCCATGGAAGAAGGATCAATCAATGATGATTTAATATCCATAAAAGAATTTATATTACAAAATGAATACAAACATGGGAAGTAAACACACCACATGCAAAAAATTAGTGGTGAATAATGGAAATCTCATTGAATTAAAAGTGAGATAAGAAACCTCTTACCTCAAGTTTTAATTGTCTTGTGTATTCCTTGTTCTTCCTTAATAATTAAATTTAGTTAATTTCAACATTATCAAGAGAAATTCTAAATTTTATTATTCCTTTTATATCACTTATTACCTTTCTATAATAATTAGTTAATTATTTGATTGCATATTGGATATTTTTTTGATGTTCAGAACTTGATTAAAAAATGAACTTGTTATAATTACAATTTGTCCATGTGGTCAAAAGTAAATTATCTCCAAAAATATGAAAATGATATAGATATAATATATATAATATATATCCAGTATATATATGTATTTATAATAGTATAAAACATTTGGATATGAGAAATGAAAAGTACCTTTCATGGAGACAGTAAGTCGTACGTACGCATGAATGCTACATTCATTTCTATTTTTTATTTTAACCAAATAAAAACATAAAGATACATAGGTATACTATAATTCTAGTATAATAACATATTATATATATTTTTTAAAATAATTCAATTAACTCAACCATTTATACGTTCCATGAATGTCATTAATGAATCATATCACCTTGAGGCGGCGATAGTCTTCACTTCCTCAAATGAAATTATCATGGTCGCACATATTGGAAATCATATTGGTCTGTTTTCAAATGATAATTACAGAATCATAGAGAAAACATAAACATAATATAGAAAATAAATAAATATATATCTATCATAATTTCCACCATAAGAGGTAGTAGGAGATAATCGAACAATCATCGTTTCGTGAGGCGTTAGTTTTCCATCCACAGAAACATTCTGTTATTCATCCATTAGAAGGAGGTGTGTGTAAGTGTAGCTCAAATAATTCATATAAAAACATCCTAGTATATTTAAGATACTGGTTTTATTACAAAATAAAGGAATAAAAATAGTTCATGGGGTTGGATATATCAAATAAAATAAATGAATTAAATAGAAACTGTTACCTTTAATTTGGGTAACTCGCTTTGGTTTGAAAAAAAAGGACTTATTGATGTGACTTATGCCTAAAGTGATAATTATAGGTGGAGTAGAGGGATATAGGGAGCTTAATTGGGTAGATTTTGGAAGATCCTAAAGGCTTGAGAGGTGTGAAAAATTGGTTTGAAGTGGTGTCCTTTAATAAGGGGGAGGAGGGGCTCTTTAGAAAAAACATAAAGTATTATTTTATAATAAATTTATATTTGGAGTCCATTGGATCAATAGTAGATTATTAAAATTATATGGTGGGTATGGGTAGAAATAATTTCATCCAATAGATTTTAGATAGATTTGGGTCACTATATTAACCTTATCTTTTTTATTTAACTCTTAGATAAATAGTTTGACATTTATGATGTCTCTTTGTATTTTTATATTATATAGTTAATAAACATACTATATACTTCCAATAGACCCCCAAGTGGTCCATTAATAGTAATAAAATAATTATATAAGTACTTTGGCCGAAAATTAGATATTTAGGAATAAAATATGAATTAATAATATAATATTTGTTTTAAACGCTCTTTTCTATCAATTTTGACACTATTTAATAATAAATATTTTTTAAACTCAAAAAAAAATTATTAATTAAATCCAAATTCTTTTAAGCAATAATAACAAGTCAAATTAATCAATAAAATTCAAGGATGGAATCAAAACATTCATATTTTATTTATTTTAATATTTATAATACAAATTATTTGATTCATTCATTAATAAGGAAAATGCTGCATCATTATTGTGTCAGAAATAAATTTAATTATTAATTGTATAAAATTAATAAATAAAAACCCATTATATAGGAAATATTATTATCTTTTAATAAATATTTATAGTATAAAATATAACATATATCACCGTATGTAAAAATTTGTTTTTCTAAAAGATATATGCTTTTGTCATTTTTGTTTTTTTACTTTAACATTATTAATATAAAGTGTCATTATAACATAAAAGTGGATCCATGAGGTCCTAAAATTGATCCAAAGATGCCCATGGTCAGCCATGACTCATCCAATAGTTTTAGGACTCGTTTTATGGTAATTTATTATTAGTATAATATTAGTTGTTTTACCCTTATTTACCAGATTTACCTTTTAACCATGGTAAATGAAATATTTACCGAAGTAATTATTCAAAATGTTTAAAAATAAAATTTACCTATTTACACAATTTGGACCTCATGATTATAAATATTGAATACATTTTTCTATATTCAAAACACATAAGTGGCTGAAATTAATTTAAAATTAATTCCCACTTTCAAAACAAAAAGCGTGTTTTTTAGAAATAATAACTACCACAAGATTGAAACTTGTTTATGTCCAGTTTAAATGTGGTATTATGTTCAATGACCAGTATTGGGTTAAATGGTAAAGATATATTCTAAATATAATTTAAAACCACTCATATTTATAATTTTTTACTATTAATTATTTTGATTAAAAAAGTTGTTTTTAAATAAAATTTACTAGTTTTCACTATTCTGCAAAATACGAAAGTTATCAGAAAAGTGACAAAATTTCACCCTGAGCTAATTTCGTTTTCTTGAATCCAAATATGAAGTCCATTTTTAATGAAAAAATTTATAAAATTTCAAATAGTGGGTATTATTATTCACAATGGCTAGTTTGATTGGTTGTGGTGCGTGTTAGAACTCAAAGTTGCGTACAACGTGTGCTACTGTATTTTTCAAAGAGAAGCGTACCATGGAAGCTTGGGGTGTTACATTCTCCCCTCCTTAAATAAATTTCATCCTCACAATTTTTAAAATCTGTCTTGGGAATATAATGGAAATTCTCACATCGAAAAAAGAGTCAATAAAACTATCTCCTTAAAAGAAAGAAATAGAAGTACAAAGGTTACCCGAGATAACCTATACATGGATTCCATGTAAAAAAACAATGATATGGATGATAAAATAAGAGTCAAGTTCTTATAGAGAGGGATAGAAAAACATGATCAGGAGAAAGATAATAGTTTGAAAAGAAAAAACGTGTGAAGGGACAAACGGTCATTAGTCTCCCTGTAGGAAAAGTAAGCGGACAACATTTTTTTGTTTTAAGTTACATTACAAAAAGACAAGGAATTACTTTATGAGATTGATTAAAAACTTGAAGAGATATACTTACTTTTTATGTAGAGTTTCATTCTTTAGTAAATTTATACAACTAACTCATTTTTTTAAATGATGAGTATTCAAGAAGACATGGTCACACTAGAAGAGAATGAATAAACTTCTAGAGAGTCAAATTATCCACAATGGATAAAATATATATTTCCCTTGTTTTTAGAGATTAATCAAAACCAAAAAGGTTAGTACAAGATCAAATTGTCCCCCAAAAGGATATTCCTTTAGAGAAAAAACACAAATCTTAATTTCTAAAATTAAACAAACAATACCACAAAGTTAAATAAATACCATTCAATAATCAATTGTCCTTAAAGTCCTTCAATATAATACAAACTAATATTGAAACCCAAAACATAGAAGAATTTGGTTATGTATTCTTACACGTTAAATTGTATCTCCAAATGACATCAACTACTCTTAAAGTCACACAATTAAAAGTAATTAACCTAATCACATATTCTCTATTATAGGGTAATCATTTCCATAAATAACCAAAATCACTAGAAATCCACAATAAAAACATAGATAAAAATCCACCAATACTCCTCAAATTAAATCCCATAGTATTCTATTTTCCTTGGTCATATAGTGTTCTTAACAAATCGAGCATCTTCCAAAATAACATTTATCACATAATAAACGAATCATTTTTCCTCTTCTAAGCATATTCAATTGATAAGACATAAGATCCCAAATCAACTTATTATTGATCAATAAATCATTTAACTAAAAATTATTAGTCACAGTTACCAGGGACTTCACATAGTTCAGTAGTAGGTGATAAATCCCAATCGAACTTTGGTTGTGGGTTCATTTCCCACAGCTTTGTCTGATGCGATGGGTTTTCACACGATATGCATGTTGTTCTTTTTTCAAAAACTATATTTTATAAAATTACCAAAATGAGATAAATTCCTCAAAATAACCATAACATAATTTAACCACAACTGTTATCTCATACCTTGCATTTTCATCCTAAAATATAATAACTTGTAATTTAATCAAACCCAATGATCATATAAAACCCAATGGTTATTTATAACTATATCCACATGAGAAAAGATAAGTCTTCCTCAAATATCATTTTCCCATGACAAACTGGAGGGTTACAAATATAAGAGAAAATTATTCCAAAGTAATTCCATCAAAAAGGAGCACTAGTACTTTTATAAATTCATCCAACCATTTGTTTCCACATAGCGTCTTCTTTGACCATGAAAATATCCTATACAATAGTTCAGTCACTCAGGTAATGGCCAGGTTCCCTACATTTTCGGCAAATGACTGTAAATGAATTCTTGGGACCATTTTTTTCTTCCATAGTACTCTTCATTTTTTCAAGATAATTGGTCACTTTATGTCATTCTTTCCCATAGGTAAAGAAATTCTTTGTTCCATTGAGACACTTTCTTGGGTGTCCCCATTCACATTTATCGCATGATGGAAATTTAGCTTTCTTCTTACCATGGTCTTCACAGCTAGAGATCTTAACATTCACTACCTATCTCTGGTTTTTTGAGTCCCGTAGTAGGTTTATATATATGTTGTTGATCATATTTTTGGGAAACTGATTTGGCATAGACATTATATCTTTTACGCCTATCAATATTCTATTTTTTGATCATTTCCACCACCATTCCCACCTTTTACATCATTCTCAATGTTACTATGACTACCTTGGAATCCATCCATTGACTAAAACCATTAAGCATTGTGTGAGTAACAGTAGTCATAAAATCCTTTACAGAATATCATGACACTATATTTTCAATTTTGAAATACCTTATGATTAACCAGGGACATTTATTCTCATCTTACATTAAAATACATCAAATTAGTTTGTAATTAAAATGTAAATTAACATAAGAATATCCCATGGGAGTGTCGTAACCATGAGTGGAACAAGGCATGTTTTCATGCACCTGTTCCCGTTCGAGTCTAGATCAAAGCGGTGTTTTCGGGTTTTACCCCTAGGTACATCTGTTCTAGAGTTGCCTCTACCTTCTCATATCCAGACATGGATGTATTTCTTGAAATCTCACAAAATCTATACAATACCAAAATTCTAGGATGTTCTTCTATACTAATACTCAAAGTCTATCATAGGGATATGTGCTCTAATCAGAGTTTATCTAAATCTAGTTTCCAATGTTTGTACTAAACTTCCTCTGATACCAACTGTAACGCCCTGGCCCTAGTTACCCAGAGTCAGTGCATTATTACGTAACATTGGAATGATGGAAGGAAATCATGTCCCGAATGACCAATCAGTTAGGTAGCATTGGAAATACTAGATACATTCATAATATCACCATTACAACATGAAAAAAAACTGCACTAAATTATTCTATTGGAAACATCCAAGCATCGTATTTTATGCCTGAAAGTCACTCAAAACTAACTACTTCACATCCTGGGAAAAATAAATCATAGAAATAGGTGAGCTTAAATGCTCATTAATGATAAAAATATAACGGAATCTTTAATAAATAAGCATAAACATTTAAGTCAATGTATAACTAAAACAAAAGCATTTTAAACTTGAACATCAGCATAATATGGAAAAAAATGAAATAATCCCATTTACTTATTCACATGGATATCCTAATAGTCGAATAATCACATGAAATATCAATAACCACTTTCATAATGATGGAATACATAATTCCCAATTATCATAACCACATAACCAAGGCCTCGTTCCAAGACTAAAAATAAATTTTTTATGGCCTCATTCCAAGACACTAGTTTGTATCATGATACCTACCAATGAATCGAGGAGATATAGTGGGCTCCACCTGTCACTTACTAACTCCAATTAATTCCTCAAATGAAAAGTATGAAACATAACATAAACATTCATATTAAAAAGCATACTAAATGTCTATACTTTATCCAAAAACCATGAATGGTATAAAAATAACACATCCACAGTCAAACATAACTCATTCAATACAATATCGAAGATTGTATTATAACATATTAACCTCAATCTAGAATATTGATGGATATTGACATAGATGAAAATATTCATCAAAACTATTTGAGAGAAATATCCCCCTTTTCTTGAGAACATTTATAAGTCACACTATTTGTCAAGACGCTGTTAAAAATAGAATTCTGAATCAATGTGTCTCATACCAAATTGAAACATTTAAAAGGAATTTTAATTTTAAAACATTAATTCCCATATAAATAAATCATTAAAAACATTTTTAAAACATGGGCACTAATTAGAATGATTTATAATAAAAAATCTTTAAAACATTTAAAATGATATTTTAGTTAGAGTTCTTAACCAAATGAGAGACAGTTGAATAAAAATAATTGAGGTAATCAAGACATTATAATATCATGAGAATAAATGGATTTCATGATATATTATGTCAAAGTACATTATATACACCATATAAAAGTGATTTGGTGTATAACAACAAATAAGTCTCAATGGAATGTAAATTGATATGAAATCCCTAATAAAGATCGTATCCTTATGTTATGGATAAATCAACGACATAATTATGTGTGAAAAATATAAATACAACCAATATGATTGGATATTCAGTTTAAATCAATAATAGGACATTCACTTGAATTCTTGTAAAAACAGCACCAATGAATTGGATATTTAACTCAACAAATGGAGATTGAGTTAAAATTACTTTTATCAAGATCATATCGATGACTTGAAAATTTATCAATGGAGTGATTATTTGTATCAAAGGTATATCCACAGAAAGGGGAATTTAAATTATGACATAAGAAAATGAATATTCAAACCACACATAATCTTGCAGTAAAATAATCGATGAAGTATACGTAAAAGTGAATGAGTGGAAATTGAAATTTTAAATTCCCTTATCGATTTAGTAACTTACGAAAAATACACCCATGAAAGAAGGATCATGAAATGAAGATGTAAATATTAATAAATTAATTTATATTAAAAAATGAATACAAACATGGGAAGTACACACACCACATGAAATAAATAAGTGGTGAATAATGGAAATCTCACGGAATTAAAAGGTAGATAAGAAACCCCATACCTCAAGTCTGGATTGTCTTGTGTGTTCCTTGTCCTTCCTGAATAATGAAATTATCTTAATTCTACTTGATTAAGAAAACATTTAAATTTTATTATTCTTTTTACATCACATATTTCCTTTCTATAATTTTTAGTTAATTATTTGAGTTCATATTGGATATTTTATTGATGTTCAGAACATGTGTCAAAATGAACTTGTTATAATTACAATTTGTCCGTGTGGTGAAAAGTAAATTATCTACAGAATGATGTGAATGAATTAGATATCATATATATAATATATATCTAGTGTATATATGTATTTATAATAGTACATATTATTTGGAGATAAGAAATGGAAATCACCTTTCATGGAGACGGTATGTCGTACGTACGCATGAATGCTACTTTCATTTCTATTTTTTTTAATGGAATTAAAAAATAATGATACATAGGTATATTTTAATTCTATTATAATATAATATGATGTATTTTTTATATAATTCAATTAACTCTATCCTTTATATGATCCATGAATGTCATGAACGTATCATATCACCTTGAGGGGGCGGTAGTCCCCACTTCCTCAAATGAAATTATCATGGTCACACATATTGTAAGGAATATTTGTGTGTTTTTAAATGAAAATTAAAGAATAATAGAGAAAACATAAACATAATATACATAATATATAAATACAGTGCCATCATAATGGCCACCATAAGAGGCGTTAGGAGATAATCGAACAATCATCGTTTCGTGAGGCATTAGTTTTCCATCCATAGTAACACTATGTTCTTCACCCATTATATGGAGGTGTGTGTAAGTATAGCTCAAATTATTCTTATAAAAACATCCTAGTATATTTAATATAATGTATTTGTTACAAAAAAAGGAATAAAAATAGTTCATGGGGTTGAGGATGTAAAATAAAAGAAATGAATTTAAGAGAAACGGTTACCTTTAATTTGGGTAACTCCCTTTGGTTTGAACAAAAATGGCTTCTTGAAGTGCCTTATTTTTAAGGTAATTCTTCTAGGTGGAGGAGAGAGATATCGGGAGATTAATTGGGAAGAGGTGGGACGAGCCAGAAGGCATGAGAGGTGTGAAGAATTTTTTAGAAGTGGTGTCCTTTTATAAAGGGGAGGGGGCTCTTTAGAAAAAACATAAAGTATTATTTTATAATAAATTAATATTCGATTTATAATGGCTCAAAAGTGGATTATTAAAATTATAATGTGGTGATGGGTCGAAATTATTTCATCCAATGTATTTTAGATAGGTTCGGGTCACTATATACACCATATCTTTTTTATTTAACTCTTAGATAAATAGTTTGACATTTATCATGTCTCTTTGTATTTTTATATTATATAGTTAATAAACATACTATATATTTCCCAACGACACCAAAGAGGTCCATTTATGATAAAAAATTTATTATATAAGTCCTTTGTATGAAACATAGATTTTTAGGAATAGAATATGAATTAATAATATAATATTTGTTTTAAAAACACTTTTATGTCAATTTTGACACTATTTAGTAATTGATTTTTGATAAAGACATAAAAAATTTATTAATTATAACCAAACTAATTTAAGCAATAAAAACATGTCATATTAATCAATAATATTTTTGTAAGGAATAAAAACATTCAAATTATATTTATTTTAATATTTATAATACCAATTATTTGATTCTATCGTTAATAAGGAAAATACTGCATCATTTTTGTGTCATAAATAAATTTAATTATTCAATCTCTAAAATTTATAAATAAAAGGCCATATTTAGGGAAAAAAATTATATTTCTAATGAATATTTATAGTCGAAAATATTACATATGTAACCCTATGTAATATTTTTTTCTAAAAGATACATGCTTATGTCATTTTTGTTTTTACTTTAACTTAATTAATATGAAGTGTCATTATCACATACAAGTGGATACATGGTGTCCCAAAATCGACCCAAATATGGCCATGGTCGTACATGACACATAAAATAGGGTAACGACACGTTTTAGGGTAATTTAGATTTATTATAATATTAATTTTTTTACCCTTATTTACCGGATTTACTTTTTAACCACGGTAAATAAAATATTTACCGAAGTAATTATTCAAAATGCCTAAAAATAAAAGTTACATATTTAAAAAATATGAACTTCCGGATTATAAATATGGAATCTATTTTTATAAATTCCAAACATAGAATTGGAAGAAATTAATTTAAAATTAATTCCCGCTGTCAAATCAAAAAACGTGTTTCTATGAAATAATAACTATTAAAAGATTGGCACTTGTTTATGTCCAGTTTAAATGTGAACATACGTCCAATAACCAGCATTGTATTAAATGGTAAAAATATATTCTAAATATACATTAAAACCATTGAAATTAATAATTTATCAATATTAATTATTTTGATTTAAAAAATTCATATTAATTAAAATATAGTAATTTTCCCTATTAATCAAAATATGAAAGTTATCAAAAAAGTACCAAAATTTCATCCTAAGCTAATTTCGATAATCAGAATCCAAAAATGAAGTCCATTTTGAAAGATAAATTTTTAAAATTTCAAAAAGTGGGTATTATTATTCATAATGGATAGTTTGATTGGTAGTGGTTTGTGTTAGAACTCGAAGTTGAGTACAACACGCAATAGTGTATTATTCAAAGAGAAGAGTACCGTGGAATATTGGGGTGTTACAATCCTTTTTCACTAGGAAATTATGATCTTAAAATTAATTGTGTATTTCATCTTCATACATCATTACTATCCCAATTAATTCTCTCATTGTATGATTTTTTATAGGTGATGATTGTCGAATTGAAGTTGATATTCCATTACATTTAGTATGTAGTACTCTCAATACATTCAAATATTGATCTTATTATATGATAAAATTACATAAGGTTGTAATATTATTTAGAATCTATATAATACTTCCATTCATCTAAGTGATTTTCTCTCAATCAAACATTGAATATGTATTGAATTTCATCTTTGTTATTAAAAACCTCATTTACATTACATTATGTGGTCCCTTATTGGAAACAGAAATTGTTTTCCACATTTAATAAGTAATAGGATATTGTAAGACATGATTTAATATATCCTGTCTAAGAAAACATATTATAGGATTCATAGCTCTAGAATTCATGTCATAGTCAGCCTCTATACTAGTGGTCCATGATGTATGTTTTTTAGAATTATTTAGAGAGTAATGATCTATGAGTAGATTTAAATCCTAGATTATTCAAATAGATAATCATCCATGATTTAAAACATCTATAATTTTCACCATTGAAATCAGGAGCAGAAACCATTGGCATTAAATTTGTTCGATCGCTCGTTTTCTATTATTTGTACAGACCTTATACTTTTATCTTCTTATAGCTTCTTTCAAAATAAATTCTCTCATTCAAATTGTTAGGTTGGAATATAAAAATATGCACAAGGGGGTGTAAATTTTTTCGTTTCAAAATCATTCATAATTATGCCTTTTGATGGAAACTATAGATTATGCAGATAAGTAGTGTTTATCTTCTTTATGAAAGTTTGAGTAGTGGATAAAATAGAAATACAGAAAACAATTTTTTATTGTGTTTGGGGGCATAAAGATCCACAATTTCATACTATCAATTACCCTCTCTACATATTTTGTTAATTTCAATAGTCAGGTCTTCATATCATTAGACCAATCCACAACTCATTGCTGGAAGTTGACACCTTTACAAATAATGATAAAAAACATATCCCTATAGTTCTTTAATAGAGAAATAAATCTACACAGCTTAGATCAAGAAACAAATACTCTACCATAAAAAAGTACGAGAAGATTAAACTCTCAATAATAAGTTATTGATTAAAAAAATTCTATTGAACTTTGTAGTTGTAATAACAACTAACATTAAATGGATCTTCTTCCTTCGAAAATAGTTTCTTCATGATAGAGTAGTAATGAAGAGATCATGTATAAAAAGTTCTGTAAATAAAAATTGCAATTATTTGAAACAGAATACCTATAGAAAATAAATTATTAAAGACATGTATAACTCTAATGTATAGCCTCTTCTATAGATAATGACGTCTAATCGATTATTGTACTAGATATGTAAACGATCTTCACAACAATGAAATAGAAAACATATATCACAATATGTGTCCCAATATGTGTCACTCCTTCCTGGAATTACACACACACATATATATATATATAATACATTAATATAATAAATTAATTATAGAGAGTAATTTTCAATTTCATATCCAATAAAATCTCCTAATAAATCGGTAAATATAAATTCATAAGACAACTCAGAGTCATCGCAACATCCCTTAATAATAGGACAGAATTTCTCCACTAAATAGTATTATTTTAATTAGTCATAACAAGAATTTAATCATTCAAAAAATATCTTTAAATAAGATTGATATTCCATATATACCAGTGCATGAAACTCTGATAAAATCATAAATTCAAATCTCTAATGTTGAAATTTCAAAAGAATGGTTCTTTCATAAAATGAAAAATAAATAATATAGGGTTGAATGATGTAGTATTTATTCTATCGAACATAGGGTTGACAACTTATGTTTGATTACATAAATAATATTGATAACCCATACATTTTCTTAACAAATATAGGGCTCCATTCATACATAAGGTTATTTAACGATACGTTTTTTCTTTGTCAAAATGAAATGTTCCATCTAAATATATGGTTCTTTATCCAAAGTTTTTTTGTTAATCTATGGTTTATTATGCATACACATTGATCATTCAGTATATGGTTTAATATTAATGAAGTGTTTGTTACTTAAGTAATGCTCTTCAATGTTGGGTATGAACAGTGTTCCCAGAATATGCTTAAGAGCATTCTGAACACATTGATGAATATTCGATGTGGATAACAATCTGGAATATAATTCCAAAATAATAATTATAAATAATATCTATTTTCTAAAATAAAAAATTAACAAATATAATTAGTGAAAAACAAGGGTATTAGTGAGCATAAAAACTAATAGGGTTTATTGAGTATTATTAGGACAATACATGCTTAAAACACCACGGATTAGCTTCTCCCTCTTTATGGTAAACATCCTGGGTGAACTTCTTATTATCTAAATAGTGGAGCACATAAAATATATTTTTGATAGAGATGATACACTATCCAACAATAAATGGGTTCTTAGATTCATGGATGTTTAGTAATTCATTATGTATAAAGGACTCAATTGAAGTTTGTACGCTTTGTTCTGAAATTGGACTCTCATATTGATTCATTTTATTTCCCATAACATGATATTGTTGGGTCATAAATCATGTTAATGTTTCCATTAAGACTTTTATCATAGGTTAGATAGTGCAAGGCCCATTGCAGTCACCACTTGTAGATTTCCTCCTATTTCTTTCCATTTTCGAAAATAATATAACCTTAGTGAGAAAATTATTTCATTTTTGAATATTTTAACTGTAAAGGTTATTATGTCATAAAACATTATTCTTAAACAAATTATTCTTTAACAAAAATTACATTTCATGATAAATCCTTCATAGTGATTTATAAAAATCATGTGATTAACCAAACATATCCCGCTAGAGTTTCAAACCATGTGTGCAAGAATGCACGTTTTCATGCACCAGTTCCCATTCAAATCTATCTCAATGTGGTGTTTTATAATTTTAAACCTAGATACATATGTTCTAGAGCCACATCCACTTGTTCATCTCTAGACATTGATTTATTTGTTCAAAAACAAATTACTAAATATTTCACCGGAATAACAGGATGTTTTCTAATATTTAAACATTTCAATAGAGTTCTTCTTGAGGTTTTCATGTCTTAATTTCCACAAATAACTAAACTATCCTTTGATACTATCTATGGTATAATGACTTTATATTACATAACTTTTCATATCATTTTAAAATATAGGATCTTTAAAGTCTAGTGACATAGAAAAAATGTGTATAATACAAGAAAACATACAAAATTATTTTAATCCTATTGAAAATATTCTAGAAATTTTCAACCTATGTATAATTACTACATTGTATAACCTAGGTACATTTATTAATGGATAGGGTGATAAAATGTCATAGTAAGGGAAAACAGGGAAAACATTATACATGTAAAATTGAGAGAATACAAAAAGAACATGGGGAAATAACATAATGGAATGAGAAGATGAATATCATGATAAAAATAAATTGAATAATATATTGAAAATTTGGGAAAACCTTTTAATTTAGACTTGTATAATCATATCACAAAGGTCCTTCTCCAAGGTGTCATAAAATTTACCAAGGTTATTAACCAAGCTATCATAAAACTTTAATCTCTATAGATTATTTTCATTAACAAATGCATTGGAATTATATTAATTCAAACCCTTATTATGAATTTATTTTTATGTTATCCACATGTATCAATATCAATCCTTTCATAAATAACACATAAAAAATTAAAGAAATGGTTTTCATATAATAATCGTGGCATTTTAAAAAAAGTGATTAAAAACGTGATCATTATGTCATTTATAACCAACATAAAGGGAGTAAGGGTTTTATGTTTGTCAAGTCCAGAATTAAATAAATAATTTTTATGTCCTGATGAGTACCCCTATAAAAATAAGTTTTTTTGATATTCACATCATGAAAATAAAATAATTTCATTAAAAAACGATATGGATTTTGAAATGAAACTTCTACAGCACAGTGGGTATGATACATGGATTTAAAAATCATTACAGAGATAGGGGGAAGGGGTAACCCATTCCTAAAATACTCATAATACTGTATAGGTTCATAATAAAATGGAATAATAACATGGCATGAAAATTTTAAAGACATACAAGATAAAAGATTAATTTAATGGAAAAGAGAAGTTGGAAATTCCCATACCAAGAAGAGTAACTACTAAAACACTAGTATCCGGACCTTGATGGGCTTGAAGAAACATTGGTATTACACCTTGGGATAAAAAAAATAGCCCATATATGGTAATGAATTTTTAATGAATTTTAATTATGTAATGGATCATTATTTATAGTAAAAGAGAGGGAGTTTTTTTATTAATTATCAAGGACACCTCATCGGTGGTATTTGAAAAACCATGGGCTTTACCTGGGTATTTTTAAATGATTTTGGCCACATGGGACAAATAATATATTATATCAAACCATGTGAGTTAAAAGAACATTTTAAATTACAAGTTACATCATTATGATGTCATAAAACACACCGAAAACTAAAAAAATAAATGTTTACTATCCAAAGAAAAAACATTTTTTAAAATTATCATAAATTCATCACAACCTAATACAGATGTTTTGAATTCAAAAATGAACTCCATTTTATGAAACTAATTTTCTAAATATTAGAAATATAATTTTTAATTAAAATTACTATTTACATGAAAAATACTAATACTTAACTAATAATTTATAAGATTGTTATATACTTATACTATTATATCACATTACCAATGAAGATGCCTAAATTATATTTAAAATTACTTATGTGAGGATACTATTTCATTTGTCATAATTCCATTTATAATGGTAATAATACTATTCATACTTTACTATTCACCAAAAAAATATATTGATCTTATTCAAATCTAAATTTCTTACTGATAAAAACAGTATATGTCCATTTTTGATAAATATTTTCAAATTCTATATTATTTAATGTAAAAATATATATTAAAATACTATTAGATTAAAATATTAATCAATAATATGAATCTTATTAGAAGAAACTAAATATTCATCCTATATTAATTAGGAAAATTGAACTTCAAAAATGATGGTTATTTGACAATAATAAGAAATAACAATTTTATTTATACAAATGGCTTAAAAAAGTAACAAATTCATCATAACATTTCCTCTTATAACACCTGTATAAGACCTATGATTATGTTCTGAAATTGTGATAGAATCTTGGGGTGGCTCGGACAACATTTCCTGAGTGGTTATTTATATCAACCTGAAATTCTCCCGTACACGATTATAGAGAAGATTAATATTTTGAAGCTCATCTTGGGCATGGTACAGAGCAATGCCTAGTGATGCTACCTCTTTCCCAAAATTCATAAGATAGGCTTTTCATGGCTCGAGTATACTAGATTAAGCCATTGAATCTTCTTTCTACATTAATTATCCATTATTATTTCTATTAAAAACAATAATTATAATAGTAAAAATTATTTTTGTTTCAATGGTCATATTAACCAATGGTCATATAACATTTTAAAATTAATGGTCTGATTTGATTTATACTTATATAGTTTTTATTGATTATGAAATATTAAGACATAAATTTTATAGAAATGATATATCATTCAAAACATTTTTCATGAAACACTTGAGATCATTTTCATTATCTTATATTTCATCTCCACCTTAAAGAAATCTCAAATAGTAATAGAATTTTCTTTAATATATGAACCTTTTAATTATCTTTTTTTAATATTATTAATTTGGCAATATACATGGTCTTTCTAGCTTGATTTTTCTTTTAAACATACATAACCTTATTATTAACCTATGGGGATGATTTTTATATAAAATTATATGGTTTAAATTTTATAAAACGTAAACCAACTTCTGATAATATGTTTTGTATGCCTATAATTCCTCACTTAGATTAAAGATGTTTTTTTAATAAAATATAATTATTTTTCCTTATCCTTTATTTTTTCTTTCCAGTATGATATTGATATTTTTTCCTTCCTCAATTAACAACATAATATCTTTATTCCCTTTTAGAATATTTTTTTTTCAAACAATTATACTTAATTTTTATAAAATGTTATTCGTTCTACAACTACTTGTATTCCTCTTCAATTAAAATATTAATTTAAACAATTTGGTCAAATCTATTTTAAGAATAAACTCTATATTATTCTCCTTTTATTCTTCATTAGAGCTATTGTATTATTCCGTTATGAACATCTAATATTATACCTTTAAAATAATTGATTTTCAGTAGAATCATTACTATTGATTCATACATACTATTCATTTTCATCATATTCCTCACACATAGATAGGGTGTCTCACTTTTTTTTATTTTGAGAACATGTTATCCCTTACAATTTATTGGATTTCAATTTTCTTGCCTTTTTATATAGATTAATGAATTTACATCTTCTTCCTCACTATCTTTAGCATAATTTAATCTTGTAAAATTTCAAGATATGTTTCCAATGGATATTTTTTCAAAAATAATATCAATTTTAATTTCCCTTTGTACGACACTATGCCACTTTTAACCTTTATAGAAAAAATACAGGAATTTATGAAGATTTTTACTAACCTCATATTCAATAACATGGTCACTTACTTCTTTATTTTGAACTTTATTAATCATTCCTTTCTTTTAATATTTTAAACATATTTCAAAATCATTATTTTTTATATTCATGAAATATTTTTCTATTTTAATTTTATAAGTGATCTGAATTATACAAATATAATCAATAGATAGCATTTTAGGATCAATATATTCTCTACATGGCACCATAACATCATATCTGTGTGGAAGAATTCCTAGAAAACTATAAATAATTTCTAAATATTCCAACTTATCAATAAAACATATTATTGTTCTTATAATTTAATTAAATTTTGTAATGATATCACTAATAGATTCATCTTCACCCTTCATAAAAAAATATACTTTAATATCTAGATCTATCATTTTTATATCTTAACATTAAAAATTTTAACATAAATGTTCTTAAAAGTTTCTTATATGCATTTTACAATTCTAATACCTTTCAACCTCAAACAAATTTCATATAATGGGGAAATTATAGATTTTCTATATCACTCATTATTATCTGAGTTCTAATTTTAATGTTTTAAGGTGAAATCCTCAACAGGGGTTGGGAAGACATTTGTATTAGCTTCAATAACTTCATAGAAAATAGATATAAGATATGGTAACATTAAATCCTTCCATGGATAATATATATTCCCATCGAAGATAGAAATCCCATAACTGTTCACTAGGTTAAAAACATCCATTGTGTTTTGCTTATTTGTTATACATTTATAAACTATAAATAAAAGAAAAATAAATATGATAGGACTTGATAGAACAAATCAGGATATGTGTGATATATATATAGGGAACGAGATAAACAAGTATCTTCTATTTTATGTTTCCTTACATAAGAAACAATATTTTCCTCATGTTAGTGAGATATGGACCTATTATAAAACAAATTAGAACACCCACAAAAACACATGTATATAAAAGTTTTACTTCTCATTAAGAGTATTTAGTACATATAAGGCATGTAATTAATTAAGACCACATAACCACATGAACAAAATTATTTTATCAATTAAATTATTCTAGGACTATCTATAAGATTCATATAACTATAGCCCTCTGATTTCTCATGAGATTCTCACATAGATAATATCACATAACAATCTTTTGTAAAACTAATTAGAACCTTTACTAATAGGCTTTAGAACATTGTCATTTTTCACTTAACTATCTTAACACTTTCCTTCTATAAAGTTAATTTTTTGTCCTTGTCGCATTATTTCACATTAGAGAACATGAACTTATTTTCAAAATTTCCTTTCCAAACTTTTCATTCTAGTGCATCCTTTGATAGGTATCAATCCATCTGGAAACCATAGTCTAGACACTTTTTCAGAAACCATATCTTGGGATTCCATCTGATATTCTAACAATATTTTTTTTTCTGAAACACTATATCAAGTAGCTTCTTCACACTAATCAACTAATACCAACTACTTCATACCCTATTTTAAGTATAAATCCATATATTTCTTCTATGACTAATTATATAAAAAATGATTTCTACCTCTCTTCATTACAAAAAATGAATAGCAACACCAACAATATCCATATTTAACCTAATCTCTTCGAAAATAGGAATCTATTTTACAAATATTAAGGGTGGATTGAAATCCAAAAATTCAATGTCCCTGAAAGAACATGTAATATCCCTCTCAAATGAATCAATGTTTGAAAAAATTCAAAATTCCTAAAAGATAGGAGTTGTTAAATCATTTTTTGAAACATTCCTTAAAACACAGTTTCATAAAACACATAAAACATATGTAAATATTATTATATATTAGGATATTTCCTTTTTATTATTGGAGTGTTGAATGTATAGTTTATCATTTCTCAAATTTATAAACTTTTCAAAATCATTTTAGAAGATAAAAAAACTCTATATGGATCTTCTTCAGAGATCTTCTCTGTCTAGTGGTGCCCCATCTAGTATTCCTTCACAATAACCAACTTTGACTTCTATGTCTATTAAATCATCTATTGTATTTATTTCACAATACACTTCTTATTTATACTATTTCCAAAAAAATTAGTCAATTTTTATTCATCAGATGAACCCTTCTTGATATTCTAATATTCCCCTATATGAAAATATGATTTTGAAACCTACTATCTATTGATTGATAGAAGTCATTCAAATCATTTTAAATCATTTTTATAGTTACCTTGATTGGGAAATGATTTCAAAAGTCATTGTTATAAATATTTAGATTGATTTCTTCGAATACTTAATCTAAATCTCTTTGAGTTACTTTACTTGATAGCTATATCTATTAACTTAACACCAAAAACATTACCTAATGAAATTTACATTAAAACTCAAAAAATGACTTTAGATAACATTCTTCTATATGATGAACTCATGAATGTAAATATGTCTTCCTTAAATCTGGAAATTTCATAACACTTCTGTTTATTAATTACAACTTCAAACTCAACTTCACATCATGATCATTATACATGTTTTTTAGTAGATATCATACAAATCTTTTTCGTGCACAAAATTTTATGTAGTCAGTCCAAAACATTAAACATTATTTCATAAAACAACATATTCTCATATCATAAATAAAATTTTATATGCATGATGTTTGAGAAAATTTAATAACAAAAAATCATCTCCTAGTTAAATATAACAATAATCAGTATCTAAAAAAATATAAAAAATTGATAAAATTTTATAGGCACACTTTGTCTGATCACTTTAATTTGCTAAACTCAATCTATTGAATTTGATCTAATACACTCATTCCATTCACCTCATACAGCTCTTAATTTTCACCTTTTCAAATAAATATTTGCAATGATAAGTGTTTTATGTTTGAAAATAAATGTCAATACTTAATAAATAATTTATTTCTTCTCAACACTTTTCTTTTAAACATAAAAAGATCAAAACATCATTCCCTAAAAAATTAAAATTTTAATAAACATTAACTTTTAAACCACATAAATTAGCATAACGATTATGAAGTTTCTAAAAAACTAATGGATCTAAAGTGTAGTAGAAGCATTTCATCCTATCAAAAATAAATTTTCTCATCAATTGTAGTAGATTAAATCAATTTAATTTGATGAAGTAACACTAGATTGCTTATAGAGATTATCTATAAACAAAATATTTTAAATTTAGTTTAATATAAATTGCATCATCTTTATAAATATTTTAATTATTTATCCATTAGGTGATTCTATTTTCAAAATGATTTTAAAGTAATGAATCCAATGTATAATACCTTATTTATATCCACACATGCTTTATAAGTCTCATAATTAACTTATTGGTATTCCAGGATATAGTGTGTCGGTACCAAGGGACTTTTATAATTCACCATTGATTATAATGAAAACTATCTAAACATTAATTTTTTTTTCTATTCTCTCATTCATGAAAGGGAGAATGATGAATGTCTTTTATTATTGAATGAATTATGGAAATGATATCTCAGTCTTGAGATAATTTTATAGAGATAAAATTCTTTGTGAAAAATATCTCATAATAATAGAAAATGATATAATATTTAATGTATAGTTATAGTTAAATATTTTATAGTCGGGTTGGTTCCCTTCATCAAATATTCTCTCTTATAAATTCTCCATATCAAAATACTTTTCTAATGGACTATCAGAATAGGCAATAGTTGATAACTATTCTATGTGGTCCTTTTCTTTACCTATTTTATATTCTCCAAGGGTGGGAACTGAAATTTGAGTTGATATTCATACACATTTATACATAACAATATTATAATTTATTTATTTATAAAATCAATGAAAAACATTAGGGCCTCGTTCAATCGATATCCAATACCATTTGAATGATTCTCTTGTTGTTATTATTTATATTGTTATTATTATTATCATTATTATTATTATTACTAATACTAATAATACAACAAAAACTATTATAATTATTATTATTATATTTCATGAAATCATATAACACATGAATACCTAAATATCTTTTCTTAAATAAATATTTATTTTTTAATTTTCTTTATTAAAATGTATTTAAGCTAAGATATCATTTTTATAAGGACATAATCATTACTCATTAACCCACCTCAATAATTTCCAAACCTTTAATAATTATTAATTATATCATTAAATAAATACATTTATATTATTTTTTAAATAAATAAATAAATATTATATTGACTAAACAAGATAATAAATATTAAATCTAATTTTGGACTAAATAAATAAATATTTATTTATCAAATAATATTTATTTATTAACTTTAAAATAATATAATAGATATAAAGAAATATTATATATTCACAAACAAAAAAATTATATATAATTAATATTCAACTCACATTTATTGTAAGCTCGAATAAATGGTGATTCAATTTATACGATCAACTTGACTTGAATAATTATTATTCCATAAGTTAGGAATATTGATTATACTTAATAGTAAATTCAAAAATAATATAATAGAGACTCTAAATACACATTGAGTGTCATCTTCTATTCATTTTTCATAGTGACATTAGGTGAGAATTCATAATGTCTACCATTAGTGTCTAGAAACATGTCATAGAATCCAAAGAAAATTAAGTTAATATCATAATGAAAAAACATCTTATGAATTCTTATTGTGTAATATAATACCTTTATTTCAATATATCAATAGGCATGTTTCATTATTTTTGACATCGACGTATAAAATTAATTTATCTTTATTTGACCACATAAAATGAACATTTCAATACCCTACCATGGACATTGATTATATCATGAAATTAAATTTTGATTGAAGTGATAGAGATATCATCATTCATAACTCATAAGGTATAAATACATTCTTTTCATATTCAATTAATATCATATCTCTTACGTTGCACCAAATATATCCTCCATCATCAGGAGAATAATTAATCTGTGTTTTAATTAATAATAAAAGTACTTGATTTCTAATATAAATTAATAATAATATCATGTATAAGGGTTAATGAAAAATTTTAATATAGGAATGTTTAGTGACACATATAACATGTGGAAGTTTAATTGGAGGGTATATCCTCATAACCTTCTATCCTAGAGATTAAAAATTGTGAAATCCATTAGTAGAAGAATCATCTACATACAAGAATCTAACATCGAATAATCAAATTTAATCTATGATTAATCAGATATATTTAATATATACCGTAGGATATATGTTCAAGAATATTTTAATAACATTTAAAGGATCTCATTAATGGTTGAAACTGTTTTAACCTTTCAATTTGATGAAAAACTTATGTACATTATAACATTAATTTAATATTGAATAAAAATCATCATGTGATAAGATTCTTATTAATATTCATATCATAGGATATTCTATTAATCAATATTAAAAAGGACATTTTATCTTTAGATCCAACTATTACAAACTCCCACTAACACTAAAGCTAGTAGTTATTTCACATAAAATCATCAACTTGATAAACATGATTTTATTGAGGTATAATTATTGCTATTAGGCATGTAATATTATGATGTAGCTATTCTACATGAAAATAATAACCTGTTTTGATATAATCTATCTATAATTGATATCACAACGTATTTAACTTTTTCTCTCTATCTTTCTTTACATCTTTGTTAATACCACCGTCTTATGATTATTATTATGAAAAAATATTTTATTCCTTGTAGAAATAAAAATTCTAGATGAAATTATTTCTATATATAATATTAATATAAAACATTCTCAATATATATTGATATAGAATCCAGTATATTAAATAATATTTTCCTACATATTAACTTATAATTACAATGATACAATACCAAATTAATATAATGTATGAATTTTTTTGTAACCACTGGATAGGTAGAAATCCCACTTCCACGGGCACTAGGAACTCACCCATATTTACATTCTAATGTATTGTCATACTGTTATAACCTATTGAATATAAATTTCTTCTATTTCATCATTATACCAAGTCATTATTCTCTATGGTAAGCAATATCAAACAATAATATATATCAAATAATTGGTAAAAATTATAAGAACATAATTATATCGAATTATATCCATAATAAGAATAACCCGTTGTTCTTTCACACATCAACATGTAGTTATTTAATACAATGTGACATAAGAATCAATTAATTCTTGAGTTGATCCATATTTTATTTTATTAAATACATTATTATTATTTATACTATGAATTGATCTATGAAAACCAATAGATATCTGTCTATAGAACTTATTCCCTAAAACATGGGTTGTTAATTTAATCCACTCTTGGATAAATATATTCATCTCATTAAAACCAAACATTAAGATATAATATATTTTTACTTATTTTATTAATATATTTGACTTCAAAAATAACAGGTCTCCGAAAAACCTCTTGAAGACATATCAAACACATTCATTATTAACAAATCTAAAATCTAAATATCTTTGTCAAAATGAAAATTCTATGACCTAAAAAATTCCTTAGTTTTAAAATGGATATTTGAACCATTCATTACTAATTATCTATCTTAAGTGTCACTAAACATTATCATTGGGATATATATATAAATTCCTTAGGTTTTCCAATAATGGAGAATTTCATTACATTGAGTTACCTATGAAATTGTCATATATGTTTTCTATGACAAGTAAAATTATAATGGATTTATTTCATTATGACTACTAAATGGGTTTCTTCATATTCATTGTCTAAATAACACATGAAACCTTTAGAAAACAATAATGTATTATTAGTACCAACTTTTACCATTCATACCTAGTATCTTATTGAATACCCACCATGAACATTACATCAACAGGGGAAACTAACAAAATTTTGAAATATATTTTCATAAATGGAATCTATCTCAAAATTCACATGAACATTCAAATTATTTTTGGTTTCCATTCACAACTTCTTTTTATTATTCTTTATTATTATTAAATAAAATATCAGCTCTTTTTTTTAATATAAAACCACGTAATTGATTTTAACATTCTTATGTGGTATGTTAATCTTGAAAACCTCCTCCCACTAAATATATTATAGTTTTATGTTCATATTACAACACATGTGCATCCATATTCATGACTTAAATAAACTAGATAATAGTCCCACTATCTTAATGTATATGTTCTTCTATATTTGAAAAATATATTTTATATATACTAGTACATTTTTATATTTGGGTTATTAATAACTTGGATAACCTTAGGATAACTAATTGATATGATCATAATGTTTTAAATTATGTATGAATGTTTTTTAATATTATCCTTAATAAAAAGTTATCATAAAACACATTTCGTTGTGAAGTAATATATTTTCTCCATATTATAACTTATATGATATCAACTGGTCGATATAGTTGTTATATAAATAGTTATTACAATAACAATTTTTAAACATTTTGTGAAAGTAATTATAAAAACATATGAAATATATGTTTGACTCTCTATCAATCCACATTGTACTAAAATCACCTCTTTGATGTGTATAAGGTAATGTGAGTTTAATAATATCTTCGTGTTATATTTTAATGAATCATGAATAATTAATTAGATGTTATCCAATAATACAATCCATGATATCTTTTTTATTTTTTCAATATCCTTTATTACTTTCTGTTATATTCCAAAAATATATTAATGCAATATTTGGAAGTAAATATATTTACTTAAAACTTATCCTTAGAATAGATTACAAGTGTGTTTATTAACTCACTCTATAGTCTTTTTTGTTATACCATTATCTCTAAAGGATTATTTTTCTAAAACAAAAAAATTAAATATGTTAATTAACTAAGATCACTAGTTATAATGAGTCTAGACCTGTGTTTGGGTACATACATGAAATCTAATTTCATTTCTACATTCCCATGAATTATCTATCCACAATTATATATGTGGCCTAAATTTAATATTCATAATTGATTGATGATGTTGGATATGAGTAGTTAAATTATAACTAATCTATTATATATGAATTATAATAAAAAAATTCATTTAAATTTTGAAATAATCTCTCATCATGTATGAAATCATACTGGAAGATATTATTTTTTAAGACATTCAATAAAAAAACAATAGTATTATGAGAACCTATACACGTGTAAATATAATGTAATATAATTTTCTTTGTTTGTCTTATGAATATCCATATTTCAGCAACATAGATAATTATCATTAGGTATTCTATTCATTTTAATATATGTTAGTTCATTTATTTTATTATAAATATTTGAACTATATGTTATGTTATAACTACCCAAGAAAAAAACAATAACACTAAATGATGAATATACCTGATGTGGTGACTTATATTGATTCTCTTTTATTTCATAGAAATTCTTCTTATAGTAACCTTTTTACCACATATAAATTAGATATCCTCTTATTCATTTCCCTCCCTAAGAATATTTTATCTCTTTGAAGGATGTTGTAAAAGATCCAATGACATTGAAATTGTCATGATATTTTCAACCTTTTCTTTCAAAATAATTACACTAAGTGGCGAGGAACCATGTTCCCAAAAATTCTTATCTACCTAGAAAAGAATAGTAAAATGATTCTTGATAGGAAAATCCATAGAATTTAACTTTTAATATTAGATGAATATGGATAATAATGGTGTTTAAGATTATAATATGATATGAATAGATACATTAATATATATATGGAATCCTGAAATCAAAAAATAATCAATATAGACTAATAACATGAATGAAATATCACTTTTTACGTACCCATCTTAACATTTTCATATGTATTTTGTAGTGAAAATCTAATTTATCATTAAAAATATTTCTCTTTTTCATGTTCTTGGAGATAAGTTATCCTAGTGTAAGAATTTGTGTCCATGTGTTGTATTTATATCTCCATATAAATAGTTGATAACATGATAAATTATACATATAAGTCATCATCTTTCTATTTATTATATGAATCCTTTTGAACATCACTCTCTCATTATATTTTTTGATCTAGAATGAGGAATTCTTGAAAATTATATATATATTCCAATTGTTGTTAGATGTATAAATGATTTCACCACTCATGAAAATTTATACTAGTGATGTCGTAGACTTTCTCCCAAAATGATATATGTGCTCTCATGGTTTTAAAAGAAATTTTCAATAATAAATATTATTATATTTTATAATTTTCCTTAATTAATAAGTGTGATATAATTAATTAATTTTATTATTATCTCAATTTTTTTATCAAATCCTAGTATCCTTATCTTTTCTATTGAGAATATCTGGTTTTATGGATATTCTAGTGGAAATGATAAATATTTCCATTCTAATAAAAAAATAAGGTCCTAGTAAAATTAGAAAAATATATTTTAGTAGAGGGTTGTAATGAATTTTCCCAAGATAAAATCTTAACGGAACTAGACCCAACTCACCACATGACCTGAAGAGTGTTACAAACCCAACTAGATTGTAGCTAGTTCCTCCCCATCAAAAGTAACACATTCAACAAACATTTCGACTTTAAATATAAGTTAAATAAAATAAAAACATTTTCATGAATATTTGTCATTAAAAATCTTTTCATTAGTTTCTTATTCAGTTTCAATAATATATAATAAAAATAAATTAGCATGTTAAATTTGTCATAAACAACAACATTGATTCATCCCACTATCTTAAATATAAAAAATCACCCCTAAAAATAATAAAAAATAAGGAATGATTGGATAAAATATAAATAACTAACGAACGATATAGTAGATACCATCCTGGATAATGAAAGGATAATCAAAATTAAACCAAATGTAACCAAGCCTAAAGTCACACCATGAAACCTCTGGTTTCTCACCACCTCATAACTCAGCCAATGTCATCCACATGAAAAATTCTTGAGTTTACCTGAAAACTAGACCATAAAATATATAGTAATGATGTAAATATCCATGTAGGTTTATACCAACAAAATCATTTAAATTTTCCCCATAATGTAGCACATATATTATAGTTCATAAATTAAAAAGGAAAATCTGATTTTCAAACAAAAACATATGAAAACCAAATATCATGTCTATAATAACTGTATAAAAATTTCCACTATTTCATTAAATGAAAATAATAAAATTTAAAATGTTTCACCAGTATTAGAATTTAAATCACAAGACAAATTTTTAACTCCAACCTAAATCCCAAAATGTGATTCTTTAAGATAAAAGGGATTTTCCAAACATTTTTTAATGTCATTTAAAAGGAAAAATACACAAAAACATCGGTCAAATGCACCAAAAATTAGGTTTCACAATTCAATAAATACATAAAAAATATAAGAAATATTTGGTGTACGGAATATTAAAATTAATGGGTTGATATAATGAGGAAAAAGATAGATATATCATATGTAAACAACTAATCAAGCAACAAGTGTGATATGGTCTGTACCCTAATTCCTAACATGGGATATATCAAAATTTATCAAATTTACATGGACCAATTATCAACATATACTATGTATAAAAACATACAATCCATGTAAATTTCCTACACAGGATCTACTTCTAATAGTTCCCCCTCCTAGCCCAAGTGACTCGCATTACTGGAGGGACACTACAATTGTGTGAATCCCATAGTGTCAAAATAATATAAGTCTATAACTCAATTCCTAGGTTCCCATGACTAAAATTGGAGTATATGTGTTTGATTAATCAATTCAATACCAATAAAAAATGCATAAGTAATGATTCTTCCTCGGCTTTATCACCCTTTCATAAATCCATCCATTTTCTTAAATCATGCACTTAGGGAACTAATATACCACAAACATAAAAAGGAATGTGTATGAATAACATAGTGATAAACATCCAATAAAAGGGAAAACAAATTCCTAGGATAATATATAGGATCATAAAAGAACTAAAAAATACTTTTGGAAGGTCCAACACGGACATTATAACAAAATAAGACTCAAGATTCAAATTTCTTTCTAAGTTCAGAAAACATAACTTTAAAGATCCTCTATAAATCCACTGAAACAAAAAAACATTTAAATTTCAAATGATCTATTTTGATACACATTTTTTCCTTTAAAAAATATTCAACCATGATAAGGGCCTTTAATTACCATTAACCACATTATAAAGATCCATTAAAGAATTATTACAAGTGGCATGAAAACAAATCATGTTAAATATACATTTAAAATTTATCAGAGATCCCATTTTTATATCATTTCATGGTAAACACATCCATATTAAATGAAATTCTATTTAGAACCCAGTTCTCACTCATTGAAAACAAAAAAAAGTATCAAAATCCTACTCACTCTTTAAAAACTATTTCAATTGTCCTCATTTAAATTTCTAAAATTCAATGCACATGTAAATATTGAATTTTAATGGAGAAATCATGAAATTCACATGAGAAACCCTTTATTCCAAGATCATACTTCCTAGGAATGATTTTAAAATATCACATGGATATAAAATATATACATACTAATAATAAAAAATGATTTATAAAGCTCAAGTGCACAATTAATTAAAAAATAATAAATTTCCTAGAAACACCTACTTGGAAGAGGTGGAAACTAAGATTATACAATCCTAAACGTCTCTACTTTGATATTGCGAACCTAAACTGGGATGGTGATGGAGTCTATAAATCCTATACACCAAAATCCACAAAATTAGGTCTACCCAAAACCATAAATCAGCCAGTAGGATCAATTGGGTTTAAAAAAGGAGTAGAAACCAATGAAATTATAGGGTGAGAGTATTAAAGACAAAGAGAGAAAGAGAGTATTTACCATGTACCATACATGAAAATCACAAATAAAGAAAAAAAATTAAAGGAGAAAATTTAAGGAGACCCCCCTTGGGAAATCATGGTTTGGATTAATGAATAGGGATAGATTACTGGTTCTAATGGATAAAAAATAAAGGGACACTATTAGAAAAGGGACCTATACCCACAATTTTTAACTGTGGGTACAACCCCCAAAACCATGTGTATAGGATATACACATGGTTTTGAGAACTGTGTGGTGTTTATCTATTGATATAGCTATATGATATAACCATGGATTAAAAATTATATACCCAATTTTTCCAAAATGTGGGAATAGGTGTATTCCACCATGTCATTAACCCAATACCCATAGTTTCTAAACCATTGGAATTATCTTTAAAAAATCAGTGGCAAAGAGTTTTGATCCCTGAAAAACATGTATATAATTCTAAGGCCCCACCAATATACACCACATTGAAAAATTAGTATATAAATATATACATACAAATATATATAGATGTATATATATATATATAAACCATGGAAATAGTTGAAATTTTTTTACAATATGTATTACAATAGAAAAAAATTGGTCCAACATATATATTTTTTCCCACATTAATATGGTAAATATATAACCATAGTTTTGGAAAAACATGGGTATATGCATAACCTATACCAAAGGTTTAATGGGAACAATCAGTATACAGCTTCATGAAACCTTATATCCAGCATTGTTGGAAAAATTGGTTGATATAGGTCTTGAAAAAAATACTATACCAACAGTTTTCCAAAACCATGGGTATAGGTTCCCATCAAATCCCAATACCCACAGTTTTCACCATAATCGTGGGTAAAGGAAACTTTTCCAGAAGTGAGTGTAATAAGGTAAAATAACTTTTTATATAATTCTAGATAGGTTTGCATAGTTAGTTTGTTTTGTTTTTAAAATTATTTTCCCACTTTTTAGAAGTAAAAAAATTATTAATTAATAATAATTCTTGATTCCCAAGAAATATTTACATGGTTTTGAAAATAGTGTAGAGACTCTCACAAACCACATTGTCTCTAGGAGAAATCTATATTTATGAACTCTTCACGGTTACTATTAATGGGGTGGAAAAATAGTTAACCACCTAAAGAAACTCTAAAAATCAATGTTTCCTATATTAAAAATACTCTGTATCAATGTGTCCCAATATAATACTTGGTATAACAAAATAAACAACTATAATGACATGAGGGTGTCACACTGGTCACTCCAACAGCATTACCTCAAGATTTCTTGATTAGTTGAGTAAAACCCCAATCCTAAAATCCTAACCTATGATTTACTCTACACTTTCTTCCATGTTACACTATGTATTTTAAAGTAAACTAATCTTGATAAAAACATGGTTAATCCAATACAAAACATTCATTAGAACACCTAAAATATAAACGTTTCCTTTTAATATCTAGACCAATACTTTGATAAACGGTTTCATTCAAATATAATTAATGGAAGGTTATCTCATATTAAACAATTGGTATAGCCAACTTCACGTTGTTTAATTAGGTATGGACCATTTTTCATATTGGAAGTCAATACTTGTTGTTTATGTTAATTACACATAGTTTACATTGACCACATGACATCAAAACATGTGGGGTTACAAATCTTGTATGCCAGCTGCACAATGTGTATTCCAATTTGGGTACTATATACTTACTTGGCATGTATTCCAACATTATGTGGTATTATATCACACATTGTGTTGTTTTTTTGGGTCATGATATGTAGTCTGTATAGAATTTATGCCCACACATCCTACCTTTAATATACATATCATGTACCATTGGTGATAAATATCAATTACATGGCAAGTATGATGAACATACTCATTGGATATTTGTATAAAAATGTGGAGAATGAATATTAATTAAATTAATTCCACATAATTTGTTGAAAATTACTAAATGTGTATTTAGTAAAGAAAACTCTATCGCATGACAAGTACATTCTAGCTACACATTGTTTTGTTTAGTCTCAAATTAATTAATTATTAACATATTAACTCATATGAAATTAATATCTCAATATTTAATATGTATTAGATGGTAGTAGTTACACAATGTGTATGACCAAATACACTATATAATTCATTTTTCTTTACCTACACAATACTTCTAGGGAGTCGATGTGTATTCCATATAGGTTATCTCATATTAAACAATTGGTATATCCAACTTCATGTTGTTTAATTAGGTATGGACCATTTTTCAAATTGGATGTCAATATTTGTTGTTTATGTTAATTACACATAGTTTACTTTGACCACATGATATCAAAACATGTGGGGTTACAAATCTTGTATGCCAGCTGCAAAATGTGGATTCCCTATAATTTTTTTTTATCTGGTGGTCAATATGCCACATGTAATAACAACATGCACTAACCCCCACATGACATGTAATGATTATGGTGCACCATGATTTCATATTTTACCAAGGGTATGGAGTGTGTGGTTTTGTTTATACATTGTTTTATCATGTCGTATAAACAAAATCCCCAAAAAAACTATGAATGGTATCTCCAAGTATTCATCATCTATTCTTGACCAATTCCTAGATATATTTACTTACAAAAATTTATTATCTCAATTTTTAGATTGAACAATAAAAAATAAATGAATTCTTGATAAAATATTAAAATTTGATCAACCAAATAATAAATAATTATAAATAATTTTGTAGTTTTTTTTTGATAAAATGTAAAAGATATCAGGTGAAGTGGAACAATTTGATCCAATACTCAAAAAAATTCAGTTTCAATGAATAAAATCTATCTAACATGATTAAGAAACCCCAAGTTATTCATAGCGTGTATAGTTTCCAGAATAATTTACAATTAAATTAAGACAATAATTTCTTTATCTAGATAATTCTTCTTGATATTGATAAATTTGATTATTTCTCTTTTTGGGTCATCATTAAGGTGAAAATAAAATGTAATGTTTTTCTAGTGGTATCAAAACATGCTCCATGAATCTCATAATTTCGTTGTTGGTATTTCAAGTGCTATAATGTAGCTACCAGGTGCACAACATTTTTAATCATTTATCACAATAAGAAATAACTTGGTCTAGAAATAATTATTTCATTTATTCTACCAATATTTAGAGAGAAGGTAATATATATTATTATTTATAAAATTCTTTAATGGTTCTAGTGGACTCTATTGAATACTTTTAAAAGTTAATGTTGTGCACAGATATTCACATAATCATATAAAATAATAAAATAAAACATATAATAAGTTTTAAATACTATATAATTTCTCTAAGTCCATTTATCAAATATTCTCTCTAATATATTCAACATTTAAAATATTATTATTATTATTATATTTCATGAAATTTTTTAAATCATGACTATTTAAAAATAATTTCTTAAATAAATAAAATACTAACTTATATAAATGATATCAAAAAAAATATATCATTTTCTTTTGGGACCAAAACTCTGCACTTCAATCACCCTTGTCATTTTTCAAACCGTGTATAGTAAATATATATTTAAGTAAATAAAAACCATTATATTATTAATTTAATATATAATTATGTATGTGTAAATCAGTATGTGTGTTGTTTGGTTGACTATTATTTCAGCTTCAATAGCGAGCTTGATGGCATGGCTGTATTGTGGGAAGTCATGGGTACTGAAGGGTCAACGAGTGAGGAAATCATGATAGTGGCACTGGTATGGGTAAGGGGTGTGAAATACAGGAAGAGTTAATTCCAAATTCTTCAATAGTGTGCATGATAGAGATGTTGGTTCGAGGATCATATAGTTTAGGTGGCCTAATTCTCTAGGTAGATGGATGATGAAATCAATGTGGGTGGGAGCGTCATCGGTGGAGTGCTAGTGGGGAGGAGGAAAACACATAATATCATTATAGAGAATACACAAAGTGGATAGGCAAGCATAATGGTATTTATAATTTGGGATTTCGAGTCTTGGAATAATGATCTATTTCTTTTGATTTGATCCCCATTAGGCCACTATAGTCATGTAATAGAATCCCTCTTCACTAAATAACAAGAGGGGTATTTGGTTGAACAAAAAATTACGAATTCCCCCTCCTATTTAGAAATTTATTATAATTATTTATTACCTTTTGAGTAATAAATAAGTGACGAATAATTATTATATATTTTCTAGTTCAAGAATAATGTTTATTTAATATTGAACATATATAAATTCTAATCCTGAATAACTTGTTGTTGAATTTATGAGAATTTTTTTTTTCTGAATAATCATTATTCTTAAATCATAGAATAATATTTATTGTAATTATTTTATTCAAGTATAATTGAGTTGAGAATCTTTATAAACATAGTTTGGGACCCTATAAGCCCCCTTCTAAGTGTAGTTGGGAGGAAATTCTAAATTCCATGATTGGTGTGTTGAAATATGTCAAGGAACCCGTATGGAAAGATATTAATGTCATAATGACAACAAAATTATATAATTAATTATTCTAAAAATATAATCCATCTATCTTGATATCTCATTAACCATTTTTCATATTTGGTTTCATTAAAAGAAAATCGTGATTTTTCATTCTTTGACCACCTAAAATAAACTTATTGTTGAACTACCATGTCCATGGATTTAATCTATCTACTCCATATCAATCCAAGAGCTAGAGAGATCATATTCAGTAACATTGAAGTGTCTAACTATTTATTATCATATTTAATTAATTCTATATCATTTATGATTCACCCTACGTACCCTACCACACAGTGACCATATTTCATCATTATTTTCATCAACACATCAAAGTAACCACTTCCTAATTTACAATAATAGTAGTATCAAGTCTAAGGACTAATACACACATCTTTAGATAATAATATCCAATGACACATATAACATTTCAAATTATAATTATATATTCTATCCTCTTAACCATTAATTATATAGACTACCACATGTGAACTTCATGATCAGAATCCCTGTCATCCTATTTGAATATAGAAACTAATTTTGAAACACCAATGATGTCTAATCAAATAGATAACATCCAGACAATAAGAAATATGTTCAAGAATATAGTTATTGAATTTTGAGGTTCTCATTATATTAGTGAAATACTATAAACAATTGATACCATAAATATTTTACGAAAATTATCATATTAATGTTATGAAAGAGAACAATAATCATGTTATATTATATTAATTTATATCTAGGTCAATGAATATTTTCATAATCAAAAGATCAAATTCAGTTTTACCTAGTCGATTAAATATAGTAAAAACACCTTCTTTTTCACCTAGAAATAGGGGACTTTAAATTATTAAGGGGTGAATATAAAATAACATTAGAGATAAAAATCAAATAAAATAAAAGTATTCATCTTATATTAGAAAAATTAAAAATGCTAAACCATTTTGAAAATCTAGGCAAAGAGAAATAATGTCTCAAGTAATTAAATCTAAATGTTTCATTTTTAACCTAATTATTTAATAATAAAATTGAAATAAAATTTAAAAAATACATCGAATCATTTTTAATTAATCGACATTAGACTTCAAAATATGTTTTATAAATAAAATATATATAATTAAATCATTTAAAATTGATATTCGACTATTACATTTGTAATCGATGGTGTAAAGACATTGATATACTCAAAATAAATTTTATTTTAAAAGAATTCATTAATGTAAGGAAAATTATTATAATTGAATATAAATAATAAATTACATCAAATAATATCACAATGATTAAGAATAGAAAATAAGAACGGATTAATTTATGAGTAAATCTAACTTGAATTTAATAAAAAAACCAAAGTATAAAATTTAGTATATTAGTAAAATAATTAAATTGGAATGAAATAAATTTGGTGTATATAAATGGAAATTAAATATCTATAAAACTCTTTGAATATGATTAAAAACCATTAGATAATTTTTTTTCACATTTTCCTTCTTATTCCTAGAGAAAAAAACCTACACAACTACACATATAGATATGTTGAACTTGTTTACAACATCTATTTCGGGATATCAATAATGGAATTCCTAATCATAAAAATATTAGATTGTAGGAGACGTCCCTTCTTAAAAAATATTCTAATCATATAAGTTTTTAAAATTTTAACAATTTTCTACTTATCCTTAAAAAACTAACAACAATGATCCACATATCTAAAAAATTCCCACATCAGTAGTGGGTAAGTGGGAATATGAGTTTGGGGACTTGAATTTATGTAAGTTGGTGGAGAATCATGGAGACTCGTGTTTTAAAAGTGGTGGTGGACACATATTATTGGATGTGACAAGATAAAATTATTGACAACAGTAGTGAATGGTGGTATAATAGTTTAGGGAGACTGGATAATAAAAGAAAAAGTTTTGGAACTCATGTTTAGTATGGTGGTAATTGTAACACCCCCATCTTCCATAGTACATTTCCCTATAAATAATGTTGTAGCTTGCGTTGTACGCAACACGAAATTCTAACACACCATGACCAATCAAACTACCCATTATGAATAGTAATACCAACTTTTTGGAATTTTATAAATTTTATTTTTCAAAATGGACTTCATTTTTGGATTTGGTATCTCTAATTTATCGTAAGGTAATTATTGGGTATTTTTTCTGAAATATTTCAATATTTTATGAATAGTGAAAAACACTACGTTATTGTTCAAAGGAATCTTTAATTTAAATAATTAGTTATTTAATTTTACTTCGTTTTAAGTAAAAATACATACATAAAACTTATATATGTTCAATGTAATTCATTATTTTCATTTTATAATAAGTTTAGATCTGTAAAATTTTATTGGACTTTTTACCGTCTTTTACCCAACTTCTATGAGCATTTGAAAATTTGCATAAAACATATTTTTACCTCTTTAGTGAGTTGAATTTAAAAAATTTGACAGACATAGTTAATATTAGTATGTAAAATGTGGCTCAATAAGATGAAAATAATTTTGGTTGAATAGTAACTTTTGACTTTTATTTACCACGGTTAAACGTAAATAGAGAAATTATAGGTAAAAATGATATTATAATTTCCCTCAAACATATCCTAATTCTATTTAATATGTTTAATTAGACCAAAAGACACCTTAGGAAAAAATATGATCCTTTTATTCCACTTGGATTATATTAGGACATTTATAATTATTTTATTTAATGAAGAGTTAAAACTGTTAAATTCAAGGTTTAATAACTAAACCATTTTTAATATAGGGATACACACGATATAAATTCGAATATAAATATAAATTAAAAAGATAAAATAATTTCCTACATAATGGTATTTTGATTATAATTTTTAATCATTAAATAATTTAATTTATTTATGAAACAAAGATGATGCAATAATTACCTTATTAATGAAATATTAAAATCATTGATATTATAAATATCCATATAAATGTAAATTGAGACTATTGAAAAATTCCACTAACATTCAAGGTTAATATGAAATTTCATGGTTGATTAAATAAATTTTATACAAAGTGATAAAGTATTATGGCTTTCGATAAATTCAAATACTAAATAATGTCAAAATTTGGTATAATAGAGTTTTTAAAACAAATACTTTATTTTTAACTGAAATGATATTAATTAATATATTAAATTCATAAAAAGGACATAGATAAGGTTTTATATATTTAAAATTAACTACATGTGGTTTTCTTTTCTTGTTATTGTATGTTTATTAACAATATAATAAAAAAATACAAAGAGACATGGTAAATATATAACTATTCAATTAGTAGTTAAATCTAAAAGATAAGGTTTATATGGTGACCTAAAACTATCTAAAACCTACTATTCTAGAGGTTTTAGACCCATAACCACCTTAGATTAGATATAAATGTTTTTTAGACACTTTAAACCGAAAATAATTTTATTATAAAATGATATTTCAATATTTTCCTAAGTGACCCTCATCTCTCTTATAAATGGGTACATCCCCTTCTCGTAATTTCACACCTCCAAAGCCATTTAGCTCTGCCAACCCATACCCAAATATCTTCCCAACATCCCTAAATTATATCTATAGGAAATAAATTGATCATAAAGCCAACCAATGGAGCTATTTTGATCAACTCAAAAGGAAACACCCATAAAATAGATAATAATTTCACCACCCTCTTTCGAGTTTTTCTCATCTTCCACTTCATCATTCTATGTTGTTTCAATACCAAAATATAATCTATAGTATCTTCTACATAATATGATGTTAATATAAATATGTAACCAACAATTTTAATTATTCTGCACATCCTATGAATGACAATGTCACCATACGTTCGTACATACAGCTTTCCATTTCCACGTCGTGGTGTAGTTTGTTATTCAAACACTTCATTATTTGGATGGGTATAATAATGAGTATAATTGATTAAAATAATAATTATAAAATTTTAATTATTTGGTATATATAATATTACCTAGAATTATATATGATTTAACCATCAATATGATGATATTTTCGCTAATGCGTACGTACGGATTACCGTCTTCACGAACGTGATGATATTCATTTCCAATAGTAATCATTAAAGAATAATTTCCACATTACAAATGAAAATAATGTTTTAGAACTTAATATCATTCTGTATATAAATCAAATACATCCTATTAATAATAGTCATGGCTTAAGTAACCAATAGTGTAATGAAAAACGAATCAGTTAACACCTGAAACGATGATACTACTAAAATAGTACTAACAATGCAATATTAGAAGATCATATATGATATCATATTAATGTATATGATTCTTGTATAATTTAATTACGATGATTTAAATATTATAAAGTAGGTTAACGTACCCTCAATCATGGAAAAGTACAAGATAATGGTTAATTCTACAATTTCATTACTTATCCGAGGATGTTAAAACATAAGTATCTACTAGGACCTCTTTATCATAAAGATCAATGTTTTCATAATAATGTAATTAAAAAAAATTATTATTGTATAGAAAATGGTTTAAATTAATTTATATATAACAATCCATACTTTACATACATTTTTATTACTTCATAGTTGAAGAATACTTACTACAACATATAACAAAACCATGATGGGACCGTATAGGTATAGTGTCTTTAGAAACTGGGAATCATAAACAAAAGGTTCATAAAGAATCTACATTGTCTCCTATTTATTTCATTATATCTAGATTCCCTCTTGTCATATCCTACTTAATACCCTTCGTCCTGACATGGGGAAAAGAAAACATACGAAATGGTGAGCTCCAATTCTTAGTAAGGGTAAACAAAGGAAATATCAATCATATCATTTTTATAAGAACATATCATTTTGAAAATCATTACCTAAAAAAAGAGATCATAATATCATAACATGGGATAAATCATAGTAGTGAAATGTAATCCCAATAATCCTAACATAAAACCTGAAACATTGTGGCAAACACACATAATCATAGGAGATAATTTCATATTTGTCAAGAATCATTGCCAAGACTATCATAGCATACATAGTCCATTTTTGAACCGAGTTCACTCCTCGTTCGAGTCCTGTTTCACTGAACCAGATTAACTTGTTGTTCCATCCATGTCTATCTCATGAGATTTAAATGTTTACCCAATGAATTAGAGGAATATATAGGTACCACCCATCTCATAATGATACCATTCTTATGTGTGCCACAAAATCATAAATCATACCTCATAGCATAACCCATGTAATAAAAATGAGATTCTTAAACAACATCAATTCATAACATAATCCATAAAAGGACTTCAAAAAATAAATAAATCACAACATAATCAAATTAATGTAAATATAGGGTTATAAATATAACCCTATATTATCTTATATGGAAAATAATTTTTATAAAACACTAGAACATCATTCTTGAGGAAAATATCCTTTTTACTTCAAAAACATTTTTCCTTTCTTAACATGTCAAAAAATTATAAACTAAAATAATTTAATTAAAAATAATCTTGAAAAATTTAAAAGTAAGTTTAATGGAAATAATTTTCTATGAAATCAGAAAAATCCATTCAATCCGTATAAGTTAAAAAACATTCTTCTCCTACATTGGCCGAAAAAGTCAAAAAGTATCTCGTACTGAAAATGATTAAAGATTCCTTTCATATAGTTTCGTACAATTATAAAAAAGTTAAAATTAGAACTAAAAAATTTTAAGAGGATAGAAATAATATTACATATTTAGGAAACATGGATGTGGATGATATATATTCCCCAGTAAATTATCAAGTATAAACAATCTCAGATAAAAATGAGATTGCTTAATTTTCACTTACCTTAGGACCGATATGATTCGTATGTATCCTAACCTAATGTATAATGAATTAAATAATGTCATTTACTTATTAAAGAATCATATTCAATGTTATGATATCATATATGGTCATATTCATATCTTTTTATTAGTAGTGTTTCATTGCTACTTGTTATTCGGGTGTTCATTGCTTTATGTTTTTATACATTTTTTGTTGAATAAATTCATTGTCCACATTTTAGGTCATAGATAACTCATTTACAGAAGGGTATTAGTGTAATATATATCATATATATTCATTAAATTCATTTATATAATCATTATTCAATGAATATCATGTAGAACGAGTCGCATCACATTGTAGAGATGGTTGGTCGTATGTACGCACAAGCGATGATATCATTCCCATTATTATATGAATGGAAATCGAGTTGATGATATAATATTTCAGAATCAGTTTCATGTTATAATAATTTTATATAGACAATAATTACACCATTATACCCATCCAAGTAAGGCGGTGGTGGAAAAACAGAACACACCATGGCGTGGAGACGGTATTCCGTACGTACGCACGCGCGGTGATTTCCTTTTCCATAGGATGGATAGATGGTGAAATAGGGTTGCTTCATATTTATAATAACATATCAGTATATTATTGTTACTTATGTTACTACTTTATTATTAAAAAATAAATGAGATGAAGTAGAAGAAGAAAGAAACTTGAAAGAATCGGTAGAAGAGATAACCACTTCCTTGATGTGTCTCTTTTATACTTCCTCTTAGGGCACTAGGGTTGGTCTTTTGAGAAGACCTGATCCTCTATAATATAACTACAGATTTTGAGAAGTGAAATTGGTAGGTTTTGGCCGAGCATGAAGGCTCAAAATTGTGTGAAAGGGAGAGGGAAGAGGTTCCCTTTTATAAGGGAGGAAAGGGGCACCTTAGAAAAAACTTAAAGTATTATTTTATAATAAAGTCATATTCGATTTATAATGGCTCCAAAGTGGATTATTTAAATTGTATGGTGGGGGTGGGTCGAAATACTATCATCCAATAAGATTTAGACAAGTTAAGGGTACCATTTTAACCTTATCATTTAGATTTAACTCTATGTTAAACAATTTAACATTTATCACATCTTCTTGTATTCTTAAACTATATGGTTAATAAAATTACTATATACTTCAAATAGAACCCCAATTGGTTCATTAATGTCATATATATTATTATATATGTCCTTTTTCTGATCCTTTGGTATTTAGGAATAGAATAACAGTGAATAATATAATATTTGTTTTAAAAACACTTTTATGTCAATTTTGACACTATTTGGTTTTTGTTTAATATATAATTTCATTATTACTTCAAAAAAATTAATATAAATAACCCTAATATTTTATATTAACCAAAAAAATTAGTGTAATTCATAAAAATCTTAAATTACATTTATTTGGTTATTTATAATATCAATTTTATTAATATTTCTTTAATAAGGTAATTACTGCATCGTCATTATGACATAAATAAATTATATTATTTATTGTCTAAAAATTATAAATAAAATACTATTATTTAGGAAATCATTTTATCTTTCTAATTAATATTTCTGTTCGAATTATTCTTATATATAACACTATATTAAAATGATTTACTTTTTAAACCTTTATTTTAACTCTTTTAAATGTTCCTTGAATTAAATAATAATAAATGTCCTAATCTAATCTAAGTGGACCTAAAGGGTAATATTTTATTCCTAAGTTTGTTTTTGGTCGAATTAAACTTATCCAATAGAATTAGGACATGTGTTAGGGTAATAATAATATCATTTACCCTTAATTACCCTATTTACGTTAAATCGTGGTAAATAAAAGTAAAAAGTTATTATTCAACAAAGATTATTTTTGTCTTATTGAACCACATTTTACTTACTGATATCAACTGTGTCTCTCGGATTTTTGAAATTCCACTCACAGGAGCAGTAAAATTATGTTTAAGTAAATTTTCAAATTCTCCTAGGAGTTGGGTAAAATACGGTCAAAATTTCAATAAAATTATTATATATCTAAAATTATTTTCAAATGACTCAAATGAATTAAGATAAACATAAATAGGTATTATGTATCTATTTTAAATTAAAATAAATTAAAATAAATTTAATTATTATTTAAATAAAAATTCATTTTCAACCAATAACATAGTGCTTTCACAATTCATCAAAAATCAAAAGTTTTAAAAATATATAAAAAATTCATTCTAGTCTAATTTCGATATTCCGAATTCAAAAATGAAGTCCATATTGAAAGATAAAGGTTATAAAATTTCAATAAGCGGTCATTACTAATCATAACAGCTAGTTTATGTAAAATTTTAATAACATATTGTTCTTTAGTGAAACTCGGCATTACATACAACGCAAGCAATCGAGGAAGGTTGCTCTTGCGAGTAACAAATGCCAAGAAAGTGTAGTGTGTAGTGAAAGATTCATTTGGTGTTGCGTATAACATAATACGTGAAAATAAAATATTTCTTATAAAATCATAGGGTGTTACCTTCTACCCCCCTTAAAAATAATTTCACCCTCATAATTCGTCACTTCATAACAAACAGATGAGGATACCACTCTCTCATCATATCCTCAAGTTCCCATGTAGCTTCTTCTAATTGGTTGTTCCTACATAAAACATTCACCAAGAGAGTGGTACTGTTCCATAGGACTTTTTCACTATGATCCAGAATATCTTTTGGTTTTTCGTCATAAGAAAGTTCTTGCTCAAACAGTACAACTTCTTAGCTTAGTACATGTAAAGGATCAGGTATGTAATTTCTCAGGAGAGATACATGGAACACATCATGAACTTGAGAGAGATATGGTGTATGTTACAATTTGTAAGCTACATTTCCAACACAATATAGTAATTTAAAAGGACCAATATACCTAGGGTTCAGATTGACCTTATTTTTAAATCTCATTACACTCTTCCAAGGAGATATTTGTTAGATCACTTTATCACGCACTTCAAAATATAGGTATTTTCATCAGTTACCAGCATTAGTTTTTTGTCGACTCTAAGATTCTCTTATGTGTTGTTTAATAGATCTAACATTTTATTCCATTTCATCAAGAATATCATATCCTAAAATCTTTCTTTCCCCAACTTCATCCCAGCAAGTTGGAGTTGTGAATTTATTTCCATAGGGTTCTTCATAAGGAGCCATCTGAATACTGGAGTGAAAGCTAATATTATAAGAAAATTCCACCAAAGGTAGGTGTTGATCCCAACCACCTTTGATATCTATAGAGCATTCTCTCAACATATCATCTAGTGTTTGAATTTTCTCCTCAAATTGACCATCTGTCTGTGGATGATAAGCAGTGGTGAAACTCAACTTTGTATTTAGAGTATGCTTAAGACTTTGTGAGAACACTGAGGTAAACCTCATATCCCGATCAAATATAATGGAAAGTGGTACTCCATGCAATCTTACCACTTCCTTAACATATATCCTAGGAATCTGATCAATAGAGAAATCCTATCTAATAGAAATGAAGTTTTCCGAAATCATATTACGACAAACTATAACCCTGATAGAATTATTGCCTTTGGATGTTTTGGGAAGTCCAAGTAAAAAAGTCCATAGTGATGTTTTCCCAATTTCCATTCTGGTATGGGTAATGGTTGTAACATCCCCTTAGAATTTTGTCTCTCAGTAATAACTTACTGACAAACCAAGAATTGAGAGACATATTCAGCAACATTTCTTTTCATTCCATCCCACCAGATGTACTCCTTTAGGTCCCTATACAACTCTGTGCTTCCATGGTGAATAGATAATGAAGAACAATTAACTTCATCCAATATTTCCTTCTTTAATTCTGGGATGGGAGTAACACAAACCCGATTCCTGACCTTTATTATTTCATCACAATCAATATGGAATTTAGGAACATTTATCACCTTCTTTTGTAACTCTACATCTTCTTTATGTGCCTCCATAATCTTCACTTGTATATATGGCTGAACATTAATTTGAGAAAGATAATATTTTCCCCCTTCAATTATAATTCAATGATCCATCCTTTGTAAATCCACAAATATTGTATATCTTGTGATCCTCATCATGGATAAACTATCATGGTCTTGTCGACTTAATGTGTCTTCCACCTTGATTGCTTTCCTAGGGTGGTAATGAATTGAGCAGTCATAATCCATAATCAGCTCCAACCATCTTCTTTGGTGCATATTCAGCTCCTTTTGTGTGAAAATATTTTTTAAACTTTTATGATTAGTATATATATCACACCATTCACCATAAAGATAATGCCTCAAAATATTTAATGCAAAGATTACCACAGCTAACTCCAAATCATGAGTTTGGTAATTTTTCTCATTTATTTTCAAATATTGTGAGGCATAAGCTATCACCATATCATTTTACATTAGAACACACCCCAATATCTTCTTGGATGCATCACTATAGATCACGAACATTTATCCACTACAAGGCAGTGTGAGAATAGGTGCACTGGATAATCTTCTTTTTAACTCCTTGAAATTCTCTTCACACTCCTCCTCCCAAACGATCTTAACTCCTTTTAGAGTCAACCTAGTGAGTGGATTAAATAATCGTAAAAAATCCTTCACAAAACTTCGATTATATCCATCAAAACCAAGAAAACTTCAGATCTCAGTTACTGTATTTGGCCTCGACCATCTTTCAATAACCTCTGTTTTTTATGGATCCACAGATATCCCCTCTTTTGAGATTATGTGACCCAAAATTGCCACTTTCTGAAGCCAAAATTCACACTAGGTAAATTTGGAATAAAGCTTCTCCTTTCCCAAGGTCTTTATTAAAATTCTCAAGGGATATTCATTTTCTTCTAACTCTTTGAATAGAAGAGAATATCATCTATAAAGACAACCACAAGTTGATCAAGATAGTCTCCAAAGACTCTATTAATTAGATCCATGATGATAGAAGGGGAATTAGTACAACCAAATGGCATCACTATAAATTCATAGTGTCTATACCTTGTACAGAAATCTGTCATTGGTATATCCTCCCTTTTGACCTTTAATTAATGATACCCTGAATGAAGATCAATCATGGAAAAGTATTGAGCTCCACGTTTTTGGTCAAATAAGTCATAAATTCATGGGAGAGGATATTTGTTCTTAATAATGATCTTGTTATGTTCTCGATAATCAATGAAGAGTCTCATTAATCAATCTTTCATGTTGACAAACAAAACATTTCCTCCCCATGGTGATGCACTAGGGCATATCAATCCCTTATCAAGATTCTCTTGGAGTTACTTCCTCAATTACTGCAACTCAATTGTGGACATTCTATAAGGTTTCATTGAAATGAGCGTAGCACCCAGTATGAGTTCTATTGAAATATCAACTTCACGATTTGGTGGAATACATGGAAATTCCTCTGGAAAGGCCTCATAAAACTCTCGTACAATGAGTGTATTCATAATCGTGAGTTTCTCTCTAAACATTTGAGATAAATAACCATCATTAATTGGATTGAAGACCCATAAGATAGAGGAAATTTCCACTGGAAGGTTATATTCATCCTTGCATCGATAAATGATCATAGACTGATCATGAATATGAAATCCGACTTTTCTTCATTAGAAATCGATATGAACTCCATATAAGAAAAGCCAATACATTCCAAGAATCACATAAAATTACACTATAGGATGGATCACCAAATTTGAAGGAAGCACTTTCTCAAAAAAATTTAATCGAATAAGAATGGTAAAATATTGATGAGACTGTTGTTCTATTAAGTGTTGTTACAGCTAACTCAATATCTAATTGTTGAGGTAATATGGAGAAACCAATAGATATTTATTTAGAAATAAAATATTTGGTGGATCCAGAATCAAATAAATGATTTTATACTTTAGAGTGGATGGTAAGTGTACATTTCACCACTTCATTGTCGTACCCCACATCACCGATAGAAATTTCATGTGACATTCCTTTGTCTTTGGCCTTTAGAGTTTGTTGACATCAATCATAATAAAAAAACCTTGGATTAGGGAATTAATTAACATAGTGCCCCATTTCTTTACACTTATAACATTGAACTGTGAGAGGTGTATTCTATGTAGCCTTTTATTTGTTCATACCACTAGAAATATTTTTCCAAACATTACAGCATTTTAATGCTCGATGACCTTATTTTCGACATTAGAAACATTTCCTAGTCCCTTTAAGAAAATTCCCTCCATGCTTCTTTACACACATTTAGCATAAGGGAAAACTCATCTTCATTTCAGTGTGGTCTTTATATTTCCCTTTGAATTCCATTTTCCTCTTCTTATCAAACCCATGTGACTGATAGGTTACTCTAATCCCCATCTCAACCATGGGAGCACATCGAACAATTTACTCATAGCTATTGAAGTCCATTATGGCTAACGCCCTTCGAAGACTTGTTTTTAAGACACTAAAGAATCGATCGGTCTTTCTATCTGGTTAGATAATAATTCCATAAGCATACCTTGCAAGTCTTGTAAAATTTTCTTCGTAGGTTCCAATAGATTCATCATCCTTTTTATTTAGTTCAAGAAACTCCTTCTCTGTATTTTCTTGAAGAATACAAGGGAAGTACTTATTGAATAATAAATTCTTGAACTCGTCCCATTCCACGGACTCAGTTTCTCATCCTTGCCTTGTATTCTTGATAAGATTCCACCATTGATCAGCTTCACCTTCCAAATGATATACTACTAAGATAACTTTATCATGTTCAGAACATTTAAGAACTTAAAATATCTTTTCAGTGGTACTAATCCATTGTTCAGACACTAATGGATAAGTAGACCGGCTGAATGAGGGTGGACACTGCCTCATGAAGGATTCAAAAAAATGTTTCTCCTTCCTTTGCTCGTCTGGAAGTCCTACATGATTCATAGATTGGGAATGTTGTGTTGTCATGACTACAAGATTTTTCATTACAGCTCCCATAATGTTTGGATCCTCATGGGGACAATCATTGCATTTCCTGTCTCATTCAATATTAACACGGTTCCTTCGGGTTCCAGCCATTTACTAAAACCAAAAATCATAGTGTGAGAAAAACAAATCATAATAGGAAAACCACATAATGAAGAATAAAATTTAAAACTTTAGGTCTTATCATAAGTTATTCATGTCCATTTCTAGAATACTAATAGTTTTTTCTATTCTTAGACATATCCTTAGGGTTATTACTTAGGCTTTCTCATCCTATTTTGCAAAGGTTGACTATAACCTCCCTCTGATCCCAAAAATAACGACCCATACTTTACATACATTGTTATTACTTCAGATTTAAAGCATACTTGTTACAATATATAACAAAACCATGATGGGACAGTATAGGTATAGTGTATTTAGAAACTGGGGAATATAAACAACTGGTTCATAAAGCATCTTCATTGTCTCCCATTTATTTCATCATATCTAGATTCCATTTTTTCATATCCTACTTAATACCCTTATTCTAGAATTGTGGAAAAGAAAAGATACAAAAGGGTGAGCTCAAATTCTCTATATGGGTAAACAAAGGAAACATAAATCATATCATATTCATAAGAACATATCATTTTGAAAATCATAACCTGCAAAAGGGATCATAATATCATAACATGGGATAAATCATAGTAGTGAAATGTTATCTCAATAATCCAAAAATAAAACATAAAACTTTGTGGCATAGACACGTGATCATAAGAAATCTTTTCCTATTAGTCAAAACTCATTGACAAGACTATCATAGTGGAAAAGGTTCATTTCTGAACCGAGTTCACTCCTCGTTCCAGTCCCGTTTCACTGAACCAGATTAACTTGTTGTTCCATCCATGACTATCTCATGAGATATAAATCCTTACCCAATGCATTGGAGGGAGATGTAGGTCCCACACATATCATAATGATACCATTCTTATGTGTTCCACAAAATCATAAATCATACATCATAGCATAACCCATGTAATGACAATGGGATTCTTAAACATCAGGCATTCATAAAATAATCCATAAAAGGACTTAACAACTATAATTCCATCTTAACATAATATAATTAATGTAAAAATAGGGACTGAAACAGAAGCCTATATTTTATTAGATGAAAACTAATTTTGATAAAACACTTAAACTCCATTCTTGAGGAAAATATCCTTTCAACTTCAAAAACATTTTCCCTTTCATAACATGTTATCAAATGTTAAACAAAAATCTTTTAATTAAAAATAATCTGGAATAATTATAAAGGAATATTCATGGAAATAATGTTCTATGAAATCAAAAAAATCCATTCAAGCTGTATAAGTTAAAAAAATATTCTTCTGGTACTTTGGCTGGAAAAGTCAAAAAATATCTCGTACTGAAAACGATAAATGATTCCATTCGTATCTTTTACTATAAGTAGCAAATAAGTAAAATTTTATCCAAACAATTGTAGGAGGATAGAAATAATATTACATATTTAGGAAACATGGATGTGGATGACAAATATGCCCCTGTAATTTCTGGAGTATAAACAATCTTGGATAAAAATGAGATTGTGAGATTTTCCCTTACCTTAGGTCCGATTTGCATCGTCCATATCCAAACCTCTTATATAATGATTTAAATAATGTCATTGACTTATTAAATAATCATATTCATTGTTATGATATCATATATGGTTGTATTGATATCATCTTATTAGTAATATTTCATTGCTACTTGTTATTAGGGTGTTCATTACATTATGTTATTGTGCATGTTTTGTCGAATAAATTCTTAGTCCTTTTTTGGGTATATAGATATCTCATTTACAGAATGGTTTTAGTGTAATATATATCATATATATTCATTAAATTTATTTATATAATCATTATTCAATGAATATCTAGTAGAACGAGTTGCATCACATTGTGGAGACGATAGGTCGTACATACGTACGAGCGAAGATATCATTCCCATAATTATATGAATGGAATTGGAGTTGATGATATAATATTTAAAAATCAGTATCATGTCATAATAATTAAATATAGTTCTTTTTTACCCCATTATACCAATCCATGTAAGTCGGTGGTGGAGAAACATATTACACCATGGCGTCGAGACGGTATTCCGTACGTAAGAACGCGCGGTGATTTCATTTTCCATAGGATGGATAGAAGGTGAAATAGGGTTGTTTCATATTTATAATTACATATCCGTATATGAGTTATACTGATGTTACTACTTTATAATGAATCATATAAAGAAGATGAATTTCAAGAAGAACGAAATTTGAAATAATTGGTAGAAGAGATTACCTCTTCCATGACGTGTCTCTTTTATACATCATCTTAGGGAACTAGGGTTGGTATTTTGAGAATACCAGACTCTATATGATATAACTAGAGATGTTTATAATATAAATGGTTAGGTTTTGGATGATCTTGAAGGCTCAAAATTGTGTGAAATAGAGAGGGAAGAGGTGCCTTTTTATAAGGGAGGGGAGGGGCACCTTAGGAAAAACATAAAGAATTATTTTATAATAAAGTCATATTCAGTTTATAATGTCTCCAAAGTGGATTATTTAAATGATAGGGTGGGTATCAGTCTCAATAATCTCAACCAATATTATTTAGACAAGTTTAGGTTACAATTTTAACCTTATCATTTATATTTAACTCTATGTTAAATAATATAACATTTACCGTGTCGTCTTGTATTCTTATACTGTATGGTTAATAAACATAAAATAAACTTCCTCTAGAACCCTAATTGGTTCATTAATGTCATATATATTATTATATAAGTCTTTTGGCCGAACCATAGATTTTTCAGAAATGAATTACAGTAAATAATATATTATTTGTTTTAGAAACCCTTTTATGTAAATGTTGACACTATTTGGTGTTTTGTTTTTATTAAATTTATAATAGCATTATTACATAGAAAAAAATCATCTAAGTAACCTTAATATGTTATATTAACGTAGAAATATTTTTAGATTCATTAAATCTCTCAAATTACATTTATTTGGGTATTTATAATATCAATTATACTGATATTTCCTTAATAAGTTAATTACTGCATCATCATTGTGTCATAAATAAATTAACTTTTTTATGGTATAAAAATTAAAAATAAAGTACCATTATATAGGAAATATTTTTATCTTTCTAATGAATATTTATAGTCAAAAGTTTCATATGTATAACACTATACTAAAAATGTTTACTTATTAAACATTGATTTTAACTCTTCTTTGAATTAAATAATAATAAATGTCCTAATCTTATCCAAGTGGACCTAAAATCTAATATTTTATTTCTAAGGTTGTTTTTTTCAAATTAAACTTATCCAATAGAATTACTAAAAGTGTTTGGGTAATAATAATATCATTTTTACCCTTATTTACCCTATTTACTTTTAATCGTGGTAAATAAAACTAAAAATATACTATTCACCAAAAATTATTTTTATCTTATTGAATCATATTTTTCTTACTAATGTAAACTGTGTCTCATGGATATTTGAAATTCCACTCACAGACGCGGTAAAATTATGTTTTAGGTATATTTACAAATTCTTAAATGGGGTGGGTCAAAGATGGTCAAAAGTTCAATAAAATTATTATATATCTATAATTATTATAAAATGGCTCTAATGAATTACATTGAACCTATATAGGTATTATGATTATTTTTTGACCTAAAATAAATTTATAGAATATAAATGATTTTTTAAATAAAAATTTTGTTTTAACCAGTAACTCAGTGTTTTCACTATTCATCAAAAATTGAATGTTTTCACAAAAATACCAAAAATTCACCCTATAATAATTCTGACATTCCGAATTCAAAAATGTAGTCCATTTTGAAAGATAAAATATATAATATTTAAAAAAGTGGGTATTACTATTTATAACAGATAGTTTAGATAATATTTTAATAACCTATCGTTGTGTAGTGAAACTCGGTATTGCATACAATGCAAGCTATCGAGGAAGGTTACTCTTTCGTGTAATGCAAGCCAAGAAAGTGTTTTGTATAGTGAAATATTCTTTTGGTGTTTTGTGTAACATAATACATAAAAACTAAATATTTCTCATAAAATCACAGTGTGTTACATTAATCCCTTATTTGACCATATATTTTTTGGAAGGAATATTTCTGTCGTTTTCCAAACAAGTTACTTTATGAACATTTCAGAAAAATTAAGGTAATAATGTCTTTTTTAACTTATATGGCTATTGTGGCTATTTTACACTATTATAAAATTATTGAAGCTTACCAGAGAAGCATAATATTATTTTCAATATAAATGTTTTATTTTATAATTATGTGATTTTCAAAGGATTAAAAATAGAAAGAGGTATTTCATTCAAATAGTTTTCCTTTCATCAATGTCAACATACATTAATGGATTTTAAATTTGTATGAAGTTGATTTATTTTGATATAAATATTCCCTATTGTATTGAAAGTTTTGTGATATTTTTGACTTTGAATGTGTTTTTTATGTACCATTCATGGTTTTTAAATAATGTATTTACATTTCATATGCTAGTTTGTATAGGATTGTTTACGTTATGTTTAAACCTTTTCATATGATGAATGCATTGGACTTAGTATGTGACTGGTGGATCCCACTACATCTCCACGATTCATTGGTAGGTATCATGAGACAAACTATTTTCTTAGAAAAAGTGCTTGATAAAATCTTATTTTTATTCTTGTTTCGAGGTCGTGACAATGTGGTTATGAAGTCTGGAATTATGCATTCCATCATTATGAAATTGGATATTGATTTTACATGTTATTATTAGACAAGTATAATATCCATGTGAATATGTAAATGGAATTATTTGATATATATTTGTAATATTATAATGAAGTTATTGTTTAAAATTCATGTGTTTTAGTCTTATATATTTCATTAAATTTTTGTGCTTATTTATGAATGTTTCCATTATATTGTCATCATTACTGAGAATTTGAGCTCACCCCTTTCTATGTTTTATTTTTTCTAGGATGCGAAGAAGTATATTATGAATGAACTACCAGGATAGTCCAAGGGATATGAATTTATTCAAAAGAGACAATTTTGTTGTTGTTTTTTATTTTATAATTTAAGGTAAAACATATGAATCTATCTAGTACTTTCAAGGATACTATTTTGATCAGTATTTTGAGATTTTATCTCCTGTGATCATTCCAAGGTACTAAAATAATGCACCGACTCTTGGTAACTGGGGTCAGGGCGTTATAGTTGGTATCATAGGATGTTTAGTACAAACCATGGAGGCTAGATTTAGATAAACCATTATTAGAGAACATTACCCTAAAATATACTTTGAGGATTAGTATAGAATAACTTCCTAGAATTTTGGTAATATAGTGATTTTGTGTATTTTACATGAAATACATCCCCATCTAGATACGAGTAGGTTATGGAGGATCAGACATAGATATACCTAGAAGTGAATACTCAAACAAAGAGTTTCAGGCTGGACCCAGGGTATCCTGGTACATGAAAATATGCCTTGTTTCACTCTTGGTTATAAAAATCCCAGTGGATATGCTTAGGAAAATTCACATTTTTTTAAAAAACAATTATGACATATTTATGAGTACATTCCTCCTAAAATAAAACATTTTTATGTTTATGGATTATATCTATAAATTGTTCAATTTATGTTAAGTAATTTAGAACTTTTTAATTATGTATTGCGATTGATAAACTAATCTACTGTATGCCATTGTTTAGAAATTGCACTTAGTGGAAGGAATTGAAACTGTATCAATGCATGTAATCTATGTAGGTATTTCACTCCTACTCAGGATAATTATAGTAGATATGGTGATGCAATAGGTATTGATCAACTTATCACCATAATGGGACAACTCACTCTGGTTATGAATAATAACCTGACCCGTATGGAGCTCCTTGATCCACATTGCATAGGATCAATGTTAGACCATTTCATGAGGAAAAATTACCATCATTAAATTGGAGTACCAATCTATTATTAGCTGAGAAATTGATAAATTCCTTAGAGAAAATATTTAATGCATTGGGATGTAGCGATAGGGAAAAAGTTGTCATGGCTGTTTTCTGCCTCATGGGAGAGGCAGATCAATAGTGGTCATTAATCCAATACACAAAGGAAGAAGAAAAAATAATGAAAATGGAATGGAGGGAGTTTAAAGAGATTTTCTTAGAAAAATACTTTTCTTGTGACCATATAGAAGATATAGAAATGAAATTTCTAAGTATAAGGAAAAAAGAGGATGAGAATGTCACAAAGTATGAGGCTAACATTACAAGGATAACAAGGCATGTAAGATCGGTCGATTATTTGATGTGTTAAAACCATTTAATCATCCAAAATTAGTCTCAAAATCCATCTCATAATACAAATATATTGCCTCATGCGCTATCTAGATAGAAAATTAATTCTTTATGTCTTAAGACATTAATGTAAAACCAGAGAAAATGAGATCTTCTAAACACTCTAGAAATATATATAAGGGGAAAAAGAAAAAATTTTAATATCCATCCTATAGTAAATGTGGGAAGAAACACCCTGGTACTTGCCTGAATGTAATGGTAGTCTATTACAAGTGTGGTGAAAAAGGCCACCAAGATCATGATTGCAAGGGGAAGAAAGTAGTTATCAATGTAAAATGCTACAATTGTGGAGAAAAAAGGAATTATGAAAATGAATTTCCTATGTTCCAAACGAAATTACCTCAGAAAAGGACAAGGGAGAAAGGAAAATCTTTTGCGATCACTACTGCTGATTTTGAAGCTCCGAATTATGTGGTGGAAGGTAATTTATTTTTTTTCTCAACATTATCCAATTCAAAATTAGATTCAGGATCATCACATTGTTTCATGTCTTCCCAATTTTCTATGAAAAGTAGATGTTTTAAATTTTACTTAACATGGGAGATGTAATTTAAAATTATTAAGGGAAGTATCATCGCAACAATGTTTTGTGAATCAGTTCCCATTCGAGCAAATAAATTTTCTTTATCTGATGATATCATCTTCATACTAATTATTAAATTTGATATAATCTTATGAATGGATTTGAATTTAGACAATGATTAGAAAATTTATTGATAGGATAAGGAGGATACAATTTTTGATGATGATAAGAAGTGCCTTATATTTTGAGTAGAAACATCACAACTTTATTATTATCTAGATTCACCCACATTAGCTCTGCTAAATTAAATTATTGGGGAAGAAGAGATTGAAATAACTATGGGCGAGGAAAAGAATGTTTTAATAGAGGACATACCTATTGTGCATGAATATGTCGATATGTTTACAGAGAATTTACCTGGATATCGTTAAGAATGAGAAATTGAGTTTTCCATTGATTTAATTCCTTGTTCATGTCCCATATCAAAGACCCATTATATAATGGCCACTATGAAATTAGTGGAAATAAATAAACAACTAGAGGAATTGAGTAATAAGGGATTTATTCACCCTCGTGTTTCTCCATGGGGAGCCCCTGTAATTTTGGTAAGAAAAAAGATTGATCTATGTGGTATAGAATTGAATTTAGGGAGATCAATTCAATAATAATAAAGAACAACTATTCCCTACCTCACATTGATGATTTATATGATCAACACCATGGAGCTCAATACTATTGAAAGATTGATCTTTGATCTGGATATCATCATTTGTGCCCGAACAATGAAGACATTCCAAAAACAGCATTTCGAACCATGTACGGGCATTACAAGTTTAGAGTAATTCCTTTTGGATTTACTAATGAACTTTATGACTTCATGGATCTAACGAATAGTTTTTTCAAGGAATATCTTGATGTTATAGTAGTGGTATTTATATGTGATATTTTATTATAATCAAAAAGCTATTAAGATCATTAAAATCATGTGCACACTATTTTGAAAACCCTCAGAATAAATGAATTATATGGGAGTGTAGCAAGTGTAAATTTTGGCTTTAATTGATTTATTTTCTTAGTCATATTGTCTCTAAGGATGTAATATCACTGGATCCTTAAAAGGCCAACACAATCCATGAATTTCCAGCACCGATGAGTATAACTAAGGTATGCTGTTTTATTGGTTTTGCAGGTTAATATCGACATTTCATCCTGAATTTTTCTCAGTTGGCTAACCCATTAACCAACCTCACACATAAAGGGGTTAAATTTTTTTGGGAAAAAGAATGTGAAGAATATTTTATAAAAATAAAGAGAAGCGTATTCAATGATATTATCTATACTTTACCATCATGGATCGATGGGTTTGTTATTTATAGTGATGCTTAAAAATAAGGACTTGGTTGTGTCTATATGCAGAATGATAGAGTTATTGCTTATGCATCACGACAACTAAAAATTCATGAATAAAATTATCCTACTCATGATATTTAGTCAGTAGCTGTAATCCTTGCTCTGAAAATATAGAGACACTATCTTTAAGGTGGAGATTGTGAGATTTATACTTATCACAAAAGTTTAAAGTATATTTTTTCATAGAAAGAACTCAACTTGAGGAAAATATGTTGGATTGAAATACTCAAATATTATGATTTCACTGCACACTACCACCTAGAGAAGGTAAATAAGGTGTCACAAGCTTTTAGAAGAAAATATCATGGTGTTTTGAAAAATATGATAATTGAAATAGATCATATGTTAACGGATCAAGTAAAAATTGATATGTGTATAACCATGGAAAGAAAACATCAATACTTTTCAAATGGTTTCCTACCAATATTTACAAGAAAGGATAATGAGTTCATAGACTGATGATGAGTAGTTTCAAAAGAAGATTAAATCTATGAATAATGTAAGATTGAGTTAATTTATCTATAAAGATATAATTTTGAAATCTAAGAAGATACTTTTTGATCCTAACATACCTGATCTAAAAATGGATTTTTTGGATGATTCTTATATCTCTAATTTTTCTATACACCCTGGGAGCACCAAGATGTATAGAAATTTGATGGAACATTTTTTGTGGGACAACATGAAGATGGATATTGCGGATTTTGTGTGAAGATGTATGGTTTATCAAAAAGTGAAAGAAAGAAGGAAACAGCCTGGAGGTGTCATGCAACCACAGTCCATACTTGAGTGTAAGTGGGATAATATTATGATAGATTTTTCATTAGATACTAAAGAATCCTAGACGAAATGATGCAATGTGGGTCATTGTTGATCGTCTTACCAAGTCAGTGGATTTTCTTGCTATAAAATAATATTTACCACTTAAACATCTTGAAAGTCTATATATTACTGAAGTTGTAAGATTCCATGTTTTACCCCAATTGATTTTTTCAAATCACGATCCTTATTTTACATCAAGATTCTGGAAAAGTCTTCAGAAGGACTCAGATACTGAACTTCATTTGATCACTGCCTTCGACCCTTTAACATATGGACAATCATAATGGACCATTCAAACCATAGAAGACATGTTGTGATCTTGGTCACTTGACATTATTGGTATGTGGGATCATTATTTACCTCTGGTAGTATTTTTCAATAACAATAGCTTCCATTAAAGTAATCAAATGGCACCATTTGAAGCATTATATGGAAAGTGATGTTGCACACCATCTTTTTGGGATGATATTGGTGAAATAAAACTCATAGGACTAGAACATGTTGAGGAAACAATGGAAAATGTGAATATTATCCAAACCCCCATCAATGAAACTAAAAGTAGGTAAAAGAGTCGTGCCGATAATCAATGGAAGGATTTAGAGTTTCATGTAGGTGATAATGTTTTCTTGAAGGTATCACCATGGAAGGGTGTTATACGATTCGATAAGAATGGGAAAATTGATCCCCATGTAAATCAGACCTTTTGAAATTTTAGAACTAATTGGAGTTATAGCTTATTCATTGGAGATGCTTCCAAATATATCCAAAGATAATGATGTGTTCCACATATCACTATTGAGAAAATACATGCCTGACCCAACACATGTATTAACCATTGATTAAATAGAACTATTACCCGACATGTATTATTGCGATGAGCCAATTAGAAATCTTGATACTAGAAAAAAAATTCTGATAAAATAGATGACTCTTCTAGTAAAAGTTCCATGGATTAACCATAAGATGGAAGAGGCCACGTGGGAACCCGAAGAACATATGGTGAAGAACCTCCTAAATCTTTTTATGATGTAATATTCTAGAAATTTCTCAGATAAAATTATTTTAAGGAAATGAGAATGTAACACCCCAATTTTCCATGGTACGTTTCCTTCGAAGAATGCATAAGCTTGTGTTGTATGCCACGTGGAGTTTTAACACAGAAACGCCAATCAAACTAGCTATTATGAATAGTAATACCCAATTTTTGAAATTTCATAACTATTATTTTTCAAAATGGACTTCATTTTGTGAATCGGAATATCAAAATTAGCTTAGGGTTAATTTTTGGTATTTTACTGAAAACGTTCAATTTTTGATGATTAATGAAAAACACTACATTAATTTTTAAAACCGATTTCATATTTAAATAATTAATAATTTTATTTTAATTTAATTTAGGTCCAAATAGATACATAATACCTATATATTTTCAATAAAATTCATTGGATTAATTTTATAATAAGTTTAGATAAATATAAATTAATTGAAATTTTGACAGTCTTTTACGCACCTGCTAAGAGCATTTGACAATTTACATAAAACATAATTTTACAAATTCTATGAGATGAATTAAAAAAAATCAGAAATACATGGTAAAAATCAAAAATTAAAATATGGTTCAATAAAATGAAAATATATTTTTGGTAAATAGTAACTTTTGACTTTTATTTACTGTAGTTAAAAGTAAATGGGGTAATTAATGGTAGAAATGATATTATAATTACCCTATCACATGTCCTGATTCTATTGGATAACTTTAAGTCAACCAAACACATTCTTAGGAATAAAATATGATCTTTTTGGTCCACATGTAATAGATTAAGACATTTGTTATTATTACTTTAAAGAAGATTTAAAATTGTAAAATTCCAAGTTTAATAACAAATCCATTTTTAATATAGTGTTACACAAAATATAAAATTAACTGTAAATGTTAATTAGAAAGTTAATGATTTTTCCTACATAATGGTGTTTTATTTATAATTATTAGACATTAAATAATTTAATTTATTTATGACACCATGATGATGTAGTAATTACCATATAAATGGAATATTAAAATAATTGATATTATAAGTATCCAAATAAATGTAAATTTAATCTTATGATGAATACCACTAATTTTATTGATTAATAATAAATATTAGGGTTGATTAAATAAATTTAATTCAAAGTGATAATGTTTTTATTAATTTCACAAAAAATAAAATACAAAATAGTGTCAAAATATGACATCATTGTGCTTTTCAAACAAATACTATATTATTAATTGATATAATATTCCAAAAAAATATAAGGTTTAGCAAAAGTAAAGAGATAAGTTTATATATATTAATAATGAACCACTTGGGGTTCTATTGTCTTGTCATAGTATTTTTATTAACCATATAATATAAAAATACAAAGAGACGTGGTAAATGTCAAACTATTTAACAAAGAGTTAAATCTAAAAGATAAGGTTAATATGGTGACCAAAAACTATCTAAACCCATTTTTTTGAGAGGTTTTTGACCTATCCCTACCTTATCCTCGATATGAATCATTTTTGGTCCATTAGAAACCGAAAATGATTTTCTTATAAAATAATATTTCAAACTTTTCATAAAGTGACCTTCACCTCATTTATAAAAGCGTACTTCGTCTTCACTTAATTTCACACTCCAAGGCCATTTTTCTAAGACAACCCCTGCCCAAATATCGTCCTAACTTTCCTCAATTCTATCTATTTTCCTTACAAAAATTATAAATAAATACTATGGAGAAATTTTTATCAATTCAAAAGGAAACACCAGAATAAGTGGTAAACATTTCACCACCCACTTTCATGTTCTTTTCATCTTCCACTTCCTCCTTTTTTTGTTTCAATAAAAAATAATAACTATATTATATTATACATAATGTTATTTTACTATAAATATGGAACAACTATAATCATTATTCAGTACATTATATGTATGACAAAGTCACCATACGTGCATACGTATGGCATACCGTCTCTACGTCGTGGTGTAGTTTCTTATTCAAACACTTCATTATTTGGATGTGTATAATAATGACTTTAATTGATGTGAATAATAATTATAAAATTTTAATTATTATTTATATATGATATACCATCCAATTACATACTATTTCACCATTAATATAATAATATTGTCGCTCGTGCGTACTTACGGATTACTATCTCCACGAACGCGATGAGATTCTTTCCCCATCGTAATAATTCAAGAATAATTTTCATTTTATTATTAAAAAATTTTTGTATGAACATAATATAATTTTTTATATGAATTATATATATTCTATTCATAAAAAAACATTGCTTATGTAACCCATCATATAAAGGGAAACAAATCCGTTAAAACCTGAAATGATGATACTAATAAAATATTATTAAAAATAGATATTAGAAGATAATATATGATTTCATATTTATGTATATGATTCTTGTATAATTTAATTAAAATTATTTAACAATTATACATGATGTTAATATACCCTGAACCAAGGAAAATTATAATTTTAGGGTTAATTCTACAATCTCTTTACTTATTCGAGGTTGTTAATATGTAAGTATATATTGGAACCTCTTTATCATCTACATCCATGTTTCCATGAAAATATAATTAAAAATATTTTTACTATTTAATAGACTATGAGTTAAAGTCATGTATACCCTTATTTGACCATATATTTTTTGAAATGAAATATTTCTACAATTATCCATACAAGGTACTTTATAACCATTTCAACATAATTAAGGTAAGAATGACTTTTTTATCTTATATGGTGGGTGTAGCTATTTTCTACCATTATAACATCATCAAAGAAAACCATACAAGCTTATAAAAATATTTTCCAAATAAATGTTTTATTTTATATTTATGTTTCTTTTAAATGGTTTCAAAATATAAAGAGTTATTTTTTTCAAAAAATATTCTTTTCATCTATGTCAACATCCTTTGATGGATTTTAGACTTGTTTGAAGTTGATTTATTATGATACAAATCTATCATATTGTATTGAATAATTGTTGGTGTATTTGATTGTGGATTTGTTATTTTTGAACCATTCATGGTTTATGGATAATGTATTAATATTTTTTATGAAAGTTTTAATATGAATTTTTATGTTATGATTAATCCTTTTAATATGAGGAATTCATTGGACATAGTATGTGATTGGTGGATCCCACTACAGCTCTTCGATGTGTCGATAGGTCTCATGAGACAAAATAGTGTCTTGGAACTAGGCCTTGAAAAAATCTTATTTGTAGACTTGGGATGAGGCCTTGACGCTGTGGTTATGAAGTCTGGCATTATGCATTCCATCATTATGAAATTGACTATTGATATTTCATGTGATTATTTGACCAGTAGAATATCCATGTGAATGAGTAAATAAAGTTATTTCATTAATCATTTTGATATTATGATTATGTTTAAGTTTAAAATTCCTGGGATTTATTCTTATTCATTGCCTTAAATGTTTATGCTTATTTTTGAATGTTTCCTCTATATTGTTATCCTTGTTGAGAATCTATGCTCACCCATTTCAATGTTTTATTTTTCCCAGGATGACCAGAAGTATATTATGACTAACCTACAGGTATATTCTAATGGATATGAATGTGGTAAATAGAAAAATGTTGTTGTTTATTATTTTAAAATGTAATGTAAACCATATAAATATATATATTACTTCCAAGGGTAATAAATTAATCGACCATTAGGGATTGGATCCCTTGTTATCATGCTAAGGTTATGCACTAATGCACTGAATTCATGTAACTAGGTTAGGGGCATTACAGTAATGGTGTAACTCTGGGGTCGAAGGGGATAATCTAGGATTTAGGGTAAGTGGATAAATTTGTAGGGTTTGAGGTGGGGAGGGGGTGGGGCAATGGTGGATGAACGTATTTTTTATTTTATATTTGAAACCTATATCTGTCTATAGAGACCATAAAAAAATTATTTGGGACATCTAATGGTAGTCTCCTGGTTTTTTGGGTTTTTCATCATCAAGAATACTTTTTTCTACAGGTGAAATCATGGAATAATTAGAAAATAATATTAAAAAATAGCTAAACATTATTTATCTATATGATATAAAGTTGAATCAGAATTGGGATTTTTTTAATGAAATTAACTCCTTTATAAATAAAATGAAAACATTACGATGAGATTTTAACATTTCATATCTTATATCCTAGAATATATGAATCATTTAGATTCATATATTTGATAAGTAAATTCATTTCCATCCAATGGAATATTATGTCAGAAAAAATAAATTCTACAAAACTATAGTTATGGTATCTGTTGGACACTATCATGTTTTATAGTTATAGAACTATTGATAGCATTGTTAATTTGGTATAAGTGTCATATAATGTCAGGATTTTAAAGATATTCAACATATCAAAAAAATTAATATTGTCTCAAATTTAATAATAAACCAACATTTTAATTTAATCAATAAAATATTTTGTATTTAAAAAACTCATATTGAAATCAATTTATCTATAACTCGTATTTTTATTTCACTCATGAGTTTCATTTACTTACTCCTCTTGTTTTTTCAAACATATATAACTTTAATAAATTTTATAAAAATTTAATTGTTATTCCAAATCATAAACACCAATTCTCATTTGGTAATAAAAATATAAATAGGTAAACCTAATTCTATAAGGGTCAATTGTATGGTATATTGCACACATAATGAACTCTTTCACCTCATCCTAAAATTCATTCTTTATTTTCACAGTACTAATCCATTTTTTATCAATATTTATCTTAGGAATTTATATAATGATATATTTTCTTAAAAAATAGTTGAAATTATATACTAAAATATAACATATATAGTTCTAATATTTAATACTACTTGATCAAAAATAAAATATTATTAATTTTTAATTTAACATTAATATAAACAATTTTAAAAAAATAAAATAAAAAAGGTATAAATTTTATAACTATGTATGTGTGTTGTATATATATAGTAAAAAAGATACATAAAGTAGTGGGTGTGTGTGTGTGATAATCATATATACATATATTACTATATATATACATGCTTGTGTGTTCGATTCCTAAATTTCTATAACATATGGTCCCATTATAGATCCTAAAAGGGGGATAAATTTTGGTCTATCAACAAAAACATATTAACATTAAAAAAATATTTTGTCTTTGTGTTTTCAAAGACTCCTTGAATTTATCTCAATGTAATAATGCAATGAAAAATAATCATGACTATAGACACGTGATTTTTCATGGTTCACCTATAATGGTCTATATCTATGGAGCACATATGAATGATGTGTTGATATTATAATTAACCATTACATAAATGCGATGTGATTATAACCATATGAAGAGATCATAACTAAATAATGGTCCAGGAACACTTATTATCCAATACTAACTTCTTTCAAGAGGGTTGTAATCTTATAATCGACACACATGTCAAATAGATTGTGATATTAATAAATGATAAAACACTATAAAGAAATGGGTGTTCACCATGATTCATTTTATTCCATTTTATATCAAAAATGATATAAAAATAAATTATATCTTCAAATCATGATCTTTGTTGTAATCTAGTATACTCATACTTCTCTTCATAGTTTGGGTATTCAATATTCTTCCTATTATAATAAACTCTTCCACTTGATCTATACGAATCAAATCTATTTATCTCTATGTTTCACTCTACTTCATCTATACAACAATATTCTCTACAATTAGTTAATTTCAAATTAATATCCAAACACTAAGAAATTAATCAACAAATATATTCTTCCAATTAAACCCTTATATAATATTCATATTGATCTCCACTATAAGATTTTGGATATATATTTTTTAGATACTTAAATAACCAAGGATTCATGGTTCATATTAACTATTTTCTACGGAATTATGGGCTGATATATTTAACAAGGATTCATCATTCATACCTAAATTGGGAAGTCTTTCATTACAAGAATTTAACCTCATTTCCCGATATATATTTCCTTGTAGGTAGTTTTGGATGAAACCCTTTATTCGTATTTTTTATTGAACCTCTCACAGCCTGATATTTATTACATGTAATGGGAATTAAATCCCTATAACTGTTAAGATATTCTTGATTCATTGTAATTTCATGGTGTATGTTTCGTGAAATATAATATGAAACTATAATTCTATCAAGGTAAAAAGACATAAGAATAATGTTTTAATTACTATTTTAAATAAAAATGAACTTTATATAATATATCATTTAATCTTATAAAATAGTAAGGAACTTTTAAATTTTTTCAATTCCAATTTCTTTCATAGAATGATGGTTAATTCATGATACGAACATACTCTTACATCCCATACCATTAAAATATTTTTCGATGTGACAACATTACAATAGAATGGATAAATATTTTGTTACATTGTCCATTATCAATATTAATGTTTAATATTGTATCCATAGTTAAAACTATTCAAATCATAATGTAAAATGATTCTTCTCTATCCAGTTACTAGAAAATCATCACTTTTTACACATTAATTCATCTATAATGATCATCACATACATCAAAACAATTCATGTAACTCCCAAAGTACATTGATTTGATAAACAATATAACACAAAGAAATATGGTTTCAATAATATCTTCAATGCATTTTTCTATAAATTCACCACTTCATGTTTTTAAGTCTACTACCTCAAGATTTTTCACCCAATACTTCATTATGTTTCTCCCCACGGGATGAATACTCCCCTTTATCTATTATTCATATCTGGGTTTCTCATCCATAGATTATAAATATCAACCTAGAGTTTATACTTATATACCCATTCAAACTAAATCTCATCTATCCACATAGTTATTATACCCCTTTTATAATAAAAATCAATGTGTTCTCCATTTCATATTTGATAAATTCAATAATAATGAAACATTAATGATCCCACACTAATAAATGCACAATAAATAAATCCTTTATGACATTGTGTATAATATCTTGAACCAAACAAATAGGTCTGAATTAGAATTTCGTGTGACCTCATGCGAAGCTCCTCATATAAAATAGGTCACCGACTTGTAGTGAGAGTCTCATGTTGAATGATGGAGAGATTATACCCTTTGTCAGAGTGAACAAGAGAAACAAATAACAAAATTATGATATTGTAATAAACAATTAGAGTGAAATTTGGAAAGAGAATAATGAAATACATATAAAATAATCCCTAATTATGGTAATCCCATCCAAATTTAGTAAGGAAGATAATTTAATAAATAAAATGTTGGTCCTCTGGAGTCTTTCTTGGTCTGATACTAACTTTATAAACATCTAATGAACTACCCACCATAGGTACCTTTCCCTTTGTCAGACTCCTCATGAAATCTAAAAGAACATCAAAATTCCTGAGCATGGTGTGAGTAAAATACTTTTTAGGACACCACAAATGTGTACATAACATGGTGTAATATATATAAAACTGAATAACATAATAATAATCATAATCATTTTTTAACAAGAGTAACAATACAACCAAAAAATGAGAATCTATGTTCTATCCAAGCCTCCGCAAACCCATGGTGGTACTTGCTTCATCACCATGTTGCAAAATTTTAGAATAATAATTGGAATGTCTCAACTTTAGAGATAGCCTCAAGCTGCTTGGTAGTCATATTTTCACCAGGACACTAGGTCTAACCACAGTAGGAGATCATTCCTGAGTGTTATCTTCTAGTTAGGTCACATATACCAATATGCCCAATGGTTTGCATACAACTCTGATCACTCATAATCATCATTCCCCACAGTCATAAAATATTGATCTAATCACTCATGATAATCATGTACCATGTTATAAAACACTATGGCATTATTCCATGATATTCATCTTGGTCTCGACATCATGTCACATAAAACATCTACACATGCTCCCCCTATAAGGCTACTGATCCATTACGGGACCACCTATCAATATTGTACCATGTTTAACACAAAATCATATCATATACCAAAAAGATCACAAAGAAATAGTGGAATCATACATAACATATCATGAGTGTGAGAAAATCCATATATAAACACATGTGAAAAACAAATCAAGGTCTAAATCAAATTAATAAAAATAATAATAATAATTCAATCAAGCATGACTCATGGTTACAATTATCACAATATGACTCACAATCTACACAAACACCCACATGTGATCACAAGTCAAAAATGGATATAAAACAAGCAACACATAAATCATAACATGGGAATATGTGTATAAAAAAAGCCCATGAAGGTAAGGAACTTACTACCTCACAATTATCTAGGTTGACATTGAGGTTTATATTAGTTGTTGTCACCTGAACCACTCTCTCAGCCAACCGGAAGATGATCACATGATAATGAGTCCTTGATCCATCACTATTTCAAAATTATTTTTAATTATTTATATTTTTTATAATTAAAAATATAATATTAATTCTAAACAAGTTACCTAATTGTCATCAATAAAAATCATGGGAATAAATTCTACTTGTCAAGATGAATCCAACGACACTAAAAGCGCATAATTCCTATCAATATCATGAAATATATTGGTTTTAGGTGTTTTAAATAAAATGAAAATTAAATAATTAATAATAATAAAATAGGGGGAGTGCGAGGAAGGGAGAGGGACATGAAATGTGGATATAATTCTCATTATATGTTTATTTATTTATTTAACCCATATATACATGTTATAGATATATATACACATACACATACATTTATTCATATATACACCTACAGTTATAGATATATAAATGTATATTTATCCCATATATATATATATTCACATTTTAATTATCAAAAAACTGTTTTTCCAATTTAATAATAATAATAAAAAAATAATTATTATTATTAGACATCTCACATTAATAATAATAATGATAAAAAAGATATATTATTATTATTATTAAACCACCATCATCATTTCCACCACTTATTTTATTTTTCATAATTAATAATACTAACAATAACAATCATTATTATTTTGATCATTATTTCTCTCAAATAAATTTCACTATATACATTTCAACAAAAAATGTCATTATAAACATATAATAGTTAATAAATTAATATGAACCCAAAAAATAAAGGAAATAAAAACTCTAAAGTAACACATTATTTAATCCATGACATAGCATAAAATTAATTGTAAAATGTTTTTATTAACCTCGTTATTGCATTGAAAGCTAAATCATGTCAAATTGTTTTGAAACCGAAGGATATATATTGACTTGTGCATGATAATTGAGGTCACATGTTGGCAAGAATATGGGCTGTTATAAAAATTGAAATGAATTAATTAAATTCATAATACTTTTATAATTACATATATAAAAAAATTATCATCTTGTGAGATGTGGACAAATACATGTTGCTAAAAAAAGTTATATACCATCTAGGGTAAACCCCATATCTCTAACCTAATGGTAGTCTCAGATTTCTCATATGACTCTAAATTTGAGTGATATTGAATTATTTATTTTTAGAAATCATTATTCTAATACAATTAAATATTAAAAATGTATCATGTCATTTGATATTGTCAAACACCCGATATACATACAAGTTATGTCCCGCCTAGGGAAACCCGCACATTCTATACTTAATGGTGGTTTCAAATTTCTCATACAATAAATACATTGAGTGATAATAAATTACTTATTCTTAAAAAATCATAATAATATTATTATTAAAAATTAAAGAATTATTATCATGTGTAACGATTCCAAGAACCCAAAATGCATAAAAGTTATGTTCCACCATAGGTAAACCCCACATTCCTCACCTAAGAGTGGTGTAGAATTTCCCATAAGATGAATCATTTGAGAATATTAAATTAATTAAGAAAATATAATATAATAAAAATATTAAATAAATTATCCACACAAATGAACCGACCAATGTCTACTGCTCAAAACATTTATACCCCGTCTATGGTAAAATTCATATCATGAACTAAATAGTGGTCCTAGATAACTGATACAACACACTATTTGGGGGATTTTAAATTATGTTGGATAAATCACACATATATAATTTAATAGTTTCATTCCATCTATATCGAGCCTCTACAAGCCTCGTAATCTCCAACTAACTCAATTCCAGACACATAAAATACTCAATTGAATAATCTGTGATGCTAACTGGGCTTTTATCTTTTTAAAAATCTACTATATCATTTAATGAGTGATTTTTTTAAAAAAAAATATATTTTTACAAAAAAATAATCATAAATTATTAATAAAGATGGTTTTATTATCCTTAACATTTTGAGGTTGTTACAATTCTCCCCCATTGTTGACTTCCTATTTCTTAGTTATGTCCTGAAAGATCTATTTTGAACAACTAAGACAACTATGCTCGAATATCATACTCTTTAGTTCATATCTCTATAATAATAGAAACATTAGGAACGTAACAAGCCTTATTAATCCTATGGGATCACTTAAAGGCTTCCCTATGAGTCAACCCTCAAATAAAGGTATAACACTCCTTCCACTAACCCTTGTCTCTATCCCTGCATGGGAATAATAATTTTTATATATAAGCTCATACCACAACATACCCACTTTATCAATCAAAAGTATGAATATTTATTAAATGTACATATAATTGTACAACACAAATTAAAAGTCGTGGAGGATATAAATAATGTAATCATAGGGAATAATCCATCAACGACAGGAACAATGGTAAGGGAAGCACACAAAACTAGGAAACAAATGATGTTACCATCACTGGTGCTTTTGGAGGCATGGAAATCCTCCACCTTATAACCCTCTCTCCACATGGGAATAATCTGCACCCAATCAGGGAGAACATGCTTAATTAACTAGAGGATGTACTTGATGTTCCATTGCATGGATGTAGTATAATTGATAGAGTTCTATAAAATCAAGGAATATGTCTCTACAAACTGCAAGACAGGGTCCTTATTCTGGTAGAGTACAATTAAATTTATAATTTCCTGGGCCTCCATCCTAAGGGAATCCACCTTGGCATAGAAGGATGATAACACCACAACAAATTATCATTGTGATTATGAATTAACCCTACAAGCTACATCAGACTATCCATGTAGGTCCCGTAGGTGTTCTATTCCAGACCATGGCTTGGAGGATCACATTTCTCCCATATTTAATGTGAGATCACATCTTCAAATTGGTGGGTGAGTGAATTACCATATATTAGAGTTATCAGACATGTAGATTTAGCATAGTACATAAACTGTTCCCAGATATCGGCTTCCAAGATCTAAGATCTAGCAACCACAGCAGTTCGGGAGCTTCATGACCTTTTATGGAGAGATTTATTTCATGTTAACCAAATGGTCTGTCACAATACCGATATAATATCCAACATTGACTTGTATTAATTTTATGGTTCTTGGTACCCAAAAACTAGTTATATTAGATGTCATAAATAATAATGAGTTAGAGGTTGAAGCCTAATATTTCTCTGATATTATCCCAAACCACACCCTCCACATATATTGAGAAATAAGTGCATCATATTTTCAATCATGGGATCTTTACAAAAAGGACTTCATAAAAGAGAACACTCCCTTACCCAGGACATCATTTTCAATAGGTATTTCATGAGCATTGATATTCTATACATGAAGTAGAATTTTGGAAGGATCCCCTAAGACTAGAGGATCACGCACCATTCATCTTGGATAGATGATTTGAAAGAGCCATACCTCAGGTAATGATACCCTTTATAAGAAAAATACCAGAAAATAACTCATGAATATTATTTTATTAGTATTATTATTGAGAATGATTACCCCAAATATATCTAGATGGTGTAGACTCGCAACCAAATGGATAATGGTGGTGAACCTTCTTTATTGAGTGAATGAGATGTTTTTATTCAAACAACCATGAAAGAAATACATTGTAGATCTTCTGTTATGATACATGAAATTAATGTCTCCATGAACAATTATTCATCCGTTGTGTTGTTGGAGTTTATCCATTTGACAATTGATTCTTTTCCACATCCACATGTTCTGACCATGCATCTCATTTAAGATTTAACCATAAATGGGGGTAACTAACCTTGACCATAATGATATTTACAATATTTCCTCCCAATAAAACCTAGTATGCATGCAGTTCATGGTTTCATTGATACTCTTAAGATTAATATCCTAAAATCTAGGTTTTATTCCATTATATCCCATGCTTCCCAATGGTAACTCCCCTCAACATGTGCATCCAATAATAATTTAGTCATGATATTTTGAGTGATTAATAAAATACTTTGGGAACAAGGATTGTGAAATGAATGTTTATGAGAATTTAATTGAGTACACAATTAATGAGGAATACGCAGCTTCTAAATTAAAGAAAGCAGTTTTTCCAATTTAGGATGTGACTAGATATTTTATCATCCAATACATAAATAGTTATATATATTCCTCGTTTTAACCTAAATTCCTAGTCATTATTCATGAACTAAACCTAAATCCCATAAATCACATATCATCATCTTCTCCATCACTCAAGACTAATCTAATCAGTAGAAGCAGCAAAACAAAATTGCCATGACGTTATGGGAACTTAGAGAAGTAATATGTTTTGTTGGTTAGGAACTAACATAGTTTTCCTACTCAATTACCAATTTCTAATCTCCCATATACCATATATCATCCCAATGATAATAGAAGAACAAGTTATTCAATCTAGGTGCTCTGATACAATTTTGTAACATCCCAACCCAAACCATAGTGTTCGAGTTAGAATTACATGTGACATCATGTGTGTCTCCCTATATACAAGAGGTGTTTAACTTTCCATGAAATTATTTTCATGGAAAATGGTGTGACTATACTCTCTGTGATAGTAAATAAGAGAAATAAATAACAAAAGTATTCCAATGTAATAAAAAATCAGATTAAAATGCAAAAAAATGAATAATTAAATATATATGAAAGTATATCACAAAGTTGTAAGCCCATCCCGAGTGTATAATGTAGATAATTAATAAATAAACAACAATTAATTAAAATACCATCCATGTCTTCTACTTTCTTTATAGTCCTCTACTCATCTATTCGCCATAGGTCCCTTTCCCTTCACCGAATTCTAACTGAAATCTAACACCCCCAGAAAAGTGAGACATAAAAGGATAAAATGAATATATCGGGGCATATAGTAGAAGTTGATGGGTTGGGGATTTAAATTTATTTCAATCACCATAGTGATGTAACTTTTTCATATCTGGTGCTCCAGCCCCGGTATGGTCTGAGGATCCCTCATGCTCTAATTATAGAAAAATAAAAAAAACAAATGCCTCTTTTAGAGTTGATGTATGCATGTATGCGATATGTTTTCATCATTTTATGCTCAACTGATATAATTTAGTACCAACCTATATAATCCATTCTTACTTCTCAAATCATCAAATTCTTTTTCATCATATTCTTCGTACTATTATGGAGCTCCAATGATCACTTTGATGCAACAATGATCACTAAGATCATCAACCTTTGATGAGGGAATATGAACCTGGATATTAAACTCATATTATGCAATTCTATCTCTATGAATCGGTAGGATAGAGAATCTATCAATTCCAATAAGGTGATTTATATATAGGGATGAGAATCTCTAGACATATACAGTGGATATTTATAATACCTGATTAGGGCTCCTCGACCCCTATGCAACAAAATCCCAATAAATTAGTTATATAAATAATTTTTTATAATGAAATAAATTGTATCATATATATATTATTTATATTTTATCACATACTTGTAATATATATAAAATATATAAAGAGATAAACATGATCCATTAACTCGACTCGTAGCTCCAGATAATATTAAATGAACCTAGAATATAAAAATAATATTTTTTCATGTAATAATAATACTTGTATTTACTTAATGAATTTTAAATACATGTAATATATAAATTCAACCCAATTATAATTTAATTAAATAATAACGAATTTAATTATTTATCGGTGATAGATAAAACATGGACAACACTAGATCCCTATGGTGGGGCCCATCATGTCCTATATTTCTCAATTGAACTAAATAGGGTAGATTCTCGAATATGTTATTGTATGTGACCCTCTAGGAACTTTTCCCAATAGTAGTTAATAATATTCAAAATCCAAGAGTATAGTCTAGAAACCCGTCAAGGCACCTAAAGATATCAGGAAATTTCATTGTAATAAAACCAACCTAAGAACATGCAATGAGCAATATAATATATTTGTCCTAAATATCCCATAATGTAGGACTCACAATTGTTTCATTGTCCTATCTGGATTTATTATTTCTTCATCTAACCACACAAACATAACTTTAACTACCATGACCATGGATTTATTATGGTATTAACATCATAATCAATCAGGAACAATATATCTCTTATACAACTCCGAAGTGAAAAATCATATCTTGATCATTCCACGAATTTTATATCACCAACGACACACCCAACACAAATAACATCTACATGACTTCATTTTCAGGGTTTTCGACTTACTTAAAAGTACACAATAAAATGGCACACTTTGATAATGATATCAAGTTAGTAAACCAATACATGTGTCCATAGATATTAAAAATAAATGACACCTAAAACATGTGAGGTTCATATTAGTGGGTTTTTCCTCATGATCCCAACTACTATAGATCACCAAGGGACAACTTCATGAGAATATGTATCAATGTTTATGAGCCCCCAAAACCTAATATTCACACATCATTTGTTTCTTATCATTATAATTTATCTAGAACATAGTACATTAATTTAATATTACTATAATAGTATATAATGGTTCTTATTATAGCCTGATATCACCTATAACCATTTTATAGGGCAGATAATCTAAGTAAACTACTATAAATATAGTTTATGTAGTAGTATCAACTTGTTACAGAAAGATAAAAAAATGTATATACAAAACTATATACATGTAGTGGTAATAAAATTACATTATATGTTGAGTCTAGGGAACCAACTATAGAAAATCCCATATGCACTAGATCCACCTTTTGATAAATATCAACCTGATAGATCTCACATGAGTATCATGATACTTCTGAGATATGTATTTAGTCATGGATTCCACTATATTGTCCACTATAGGTACTCTGCTAACTATTACTTCACCAATTTGTCTTAAATATCTCAAGAGATGAAACTTCCTTAGTATATTTTTTGTCCTCTGGTGTGACCTAGGCACATTTCCAAGCACTACTGCAGTATTGATATCACAATAAACTAGAATAGGTTCTACATTGGTACAAAAAAAACAAATGTATGGGGAAAAAATTAGTTTTCATACTACTTATTTTGTTTCGTAGTAAGCTATTATATACTCAGATTATATCATTGAATTAGTGGATACAGATTTCTTCAAGCTTCTCCAGATCTTTACACCACCATTTGGGAAAGTGATATATCCGTACTGCGCTTTTTCATCATCATCATCTATCATTAAAAAATCATCATTTTATCCTCTCACTACTAGTTCCTCTTCTCCTCCATACACTAAGAACATATCCTTTGTATTTCTCATGTAATTTAATATTTTTTTATCATCTTCTTAGTGAATCTCTCCATGATTGTCTTGATATATTCCCATCATGATCAAAGAAATGGAAGCATCAAACCTGGTATATTGCATGGTATAAATGATAAAACCCACTTATAATATATAAGGTATTATACTTATTTTTTCAACCACTTCATGTGGTTGGGGATATATTTTCGTAGATCTATTGATACCACGTGACATGGGAAACAAACCCTCTCTTAGATTGTCACATATTATACATTCTCAGTACATTATCAATATACATTCTTTAACATAGCCCAAGTAACCTCTGAGATCTACCTTAATTGATCTTGATCCCAAGAATGTAGGATCATTCACCTAATTCATTAATGGATAAGCATTTATTTAACCATGTAACAATAGATTGTATGAAGTTCACTTCATTTCCCATTATTAATAAGTCATCCACATATAATACTAGGAAAAATGTAATTCTTATTTACCTTATTATAGAAACAATGCCCACTTTAATTTTTTTCAAAACCAAATTTTTTTATGGCCTAATCAAAATGATAATTATATGATTGTGATTCCTACATTAACCCATAATCGAATCTCTATAGCTTGCACACCTTATTGAAATTCATTGAACTAACATACAATTTGAGTTGGGTCATACAGAAATCTTCCACAAACATTTAATTTAGAAATGTAATTTTGACATCCATTTTCCACATATCATAGTCATCAATGTCTTCTATGGGAAGTAATATTATGATGTATTTCAACATTTCTATAGGTGAGAGGGTTTAATCATAATCAATTCCTTAATGTTTTCAGAAACCATTCACCACCAGTCTTACCTTTTGGGTATTATCCTTACCATTCATGTCTAGTTTTTTCATTAATACCCATTTTCACCCAATGGGTTTTACATAAGATGGATTTTTTACCAAAATCCAAACATTAATTTGGTACATGGACTCTATAAAACAATGCATGTAATCATTCCACGTAAAAACATATTTTATTTATACTACTTCCTCGTAAGATAGAGGTTCATCATCCTTAAAGAGTAATGTTTCAAAAGACTCGATGACCAAAAAACCATAATGCTCTGGTTCTCTAACATGTATGTTTTTCCTATGGAGTACATGTGTTACGAGAACCAATTCATCTCCCACTCTCCCCTTCCGAGATTGTTCCTGTACTAACTTTTGTGCCTTTGAAGAATTAATATCATCAAATTCAATCCTACACACACTATTTCCATTTGAAATGTGTTCCCCTTCTAGATATGTGTTTTTTTTGTTCCACAATAACTTTTATATCTTAAGGAATATATAGGTATTATACTTGATATTCTTTCGTATAACCAAAAAATATTCACTTTGTGCTTCAGGATTCCAATTTTTCACTTCGTATATTCTTGGAAGAAGCCTCACAAACCCATTATCATTTGTGTGATTGAATGGGTTTTTTTACATCCCAAAATTCATATGGAATCCCATATGTTTCTTTAACTGGTACTTGATTAAAGGTATATTTCACTATCTACAAATTTTATCCCTAAAAGGATAAAAAAAGTGTTGCATGACTCATCATTGATTTAAGCATGTCTATAATGGTCATAATCCTCCATTAACTAACACTACTCCTTGGTGGTGTATAAGGAGGAGTGAGTTGGGGTACTATCCCACACTCCTTCAAAGTTAAAAAGGAAATCTTATTTAAGTTATTCTTCACCATGTTCTGAGAAGAGTGCCTTAATCTTCTTACTAAGCAAGTTTTCTACCACATGGTATTTGTTAAACATCATAAGGGAACCTGACTAATACTACATTAAATTGATAAATCTATACATACTATAATAATTGGTAAAAGTAATGAAATAGGGTAACCCACCCATTCTTCTACTTGAAATGGACCACAAAAATCAATATGAATTAATTCCAAAAATACATTTGATCACTCTCCCATCCCAGATTAGGGTTATTTGGGGATATTACCTTGTAAATTAGTGTGACATACATCCAAGGGTTTTACCTAAAAAGATTCTAAATACACTTCTTGATGTAATTTCTATAATCTCTTATTTTTTACATGACCATACTTGAAGTTCCATTGGAAAGTGTTATATAATTCATGATCATTGTTTTTTTCAATGATTTTGATTACCCTATTTTCAATTTCAAGTATATATAATCCATTATCAATATATTCAATACCATAACACATGTTTTGCTTATAAAAGTGACAACAACTATTTTCAAACATGAATCAAAATCCATTTTTCAATCTTTACACTAAACTTACGTTCCTTGATACAGATGGTACATAAAAATTATTATTTAATATAATAACCAAACCCCTGGGAAAAGTAAGTTGATTATCATAAACTACTAAAGCTCATAGGATTGCACCATTTAAAGCATGATGATCAACTTATCTGTTTGAAATCTTCATGAATCTACTTGGATCCTATATATGAATACATATGTGTGATCCACATGTCATATCCAACAGCCATCATGTAGATAATGAAACATTTCATTCAATGAAATAAATAAATGTAGTAGAAGCATTACCTCGATTATTTTTCCTAACTCTATAATTTTTCTTCCAGTGGTCGCTCATGCACATAAAAAATAGGAATCCTATTACTCATTGAATTTCCTCTATTTCCATGGCCTCTTATATGGATTGTGTAATGGTGTATTTAACTTGGACTTGGCCTTAGATCCCTAAGTCTTTCCTTCCTCCTTTTTTCATTATAAGGACTAAAGAATTAATATTATTTATATTCTTATCATCTTGATGAACTAACTAAAAATGGTTTGGGAGTGGATTTATCATGTTATTAATGTTATAAATTATAAAAAATTTCTACAATATTTTAAAAAAATTGGAATTAATTATATTAGTTTCTAATTATAGGTTTAATTTTATCCCAAGGGCTAAAATCCTCTCTATTTTACCAGTCATCTTAAGTACATGAGGACATGCTTGATTCACCTATTCTAGACTACACCTATAAAAGTAAATAACAATCTCATAATTTTCGTTCTTTTATCTCCCAATCTATAATTCTTTTGGATGATTTAGAATCTAGTAGGAATCCTCATCCTCAAGAATGTTCTACAACTGACAAGACATGAATGACAACATGATGCACTGAACATCCATTATAACATCTAAATTACTTTTTTTCTTTTATCATTATCTAACTTTTATTATCCCTAGGAATCTAATCACAAATTGAGGATTCTAGTACATAATTAATCTTTCATAGTGTAGTATTATATTAAAGATCCTATACCTCTTCTAGATGTTATGGCCTATCAGGATATTTTCATTATCCAAAGTTTATCACAGTGATATTTACATGTGGGGTAGGTTATTAACATTTTAGATGTAAAATAAATAAATTTTATCAGCCAATAATTTATATTGATTACCTTTTAGACATTTCTTATTAATTAATTTACTTGTCATTTAAATGTCTCTAATTATTTTGTCGAAATAGAAAATCAATCACTATTACATTCAGAGTATACTGTATCTGGAGTATTCTAGTGGAATTGATCATAAATACCTCCTCTCATAGTCTACCGGTTATGTATACACCACTATATGGAGGTTTTCAAGGTATTATCTTGGATGGATGACCAGTTTAACTTGTGGGTCCTTGATCTACTAAGTAAATTTATAGCTTAGTGAAATCGTAACTTGTTTTCATCAACTCTTTGCCTTTAATGTGATAAAAAGATAGCTATGGATAATACTTGACTGCCCACTTTTTTTATGTCAAAGAAATACTCTCATGAGAACTACTCAGTAGTAATAAGAACTCTCATTTATGGATAACAAGCACCCTGAGCATCTGGTTTTTTTCAATTTTTATAAATACAGGGTAGTAGTAGTTATTATATAATTGAGGGATTTTCATATTTATTGATGAATGTAACACATTTCTACAAAATACGTTCAATCTAAATTGCCATTCTCACAACTGAACATTCAGCAGAAAATATTTTGTCTCATCTTCATCCATTTTATCATGATTATTATTATTTTTGATAACACAATAATCTTCTACATGAATAAAATAATAAACAATGCATAAAAGAAATAAATCAACATGACTGGTCTTGATCATCTAATTAATATTGATCATTAAAGGGTCAGTATTGATGTAGGGGGTTTCATACCCGAGTCTAATCCTGACTCATATCGTATCTCTCCCCCAATTAAATGTACTCGCTTCTCGTATGGACTTCAACCATGACATGGTAGGGTCTACATCCTAAAACATCATCATCTATGTACAATTATACATTCTTATAGGCATGGAATATAGGGGTATATTGTACAACAAGGGAATGGGATGCATAAGGCCTTATACATATTCTAAGGAAAAAAGATGATGATTAGACCATCATTTTATTAAATACTTATTACAATCATCACACACAATAAATAAATAATTAAACAGTCCAAACATACACAGGTATGTCAATAGCTGGAGAATTGTCGGTATAAAAGATTAAATATGTAATAAAGATTAAATTACAATAAATTTAAAATTATAAGTTTATTGAAATAAATCATAATAATTTATTTTATTAGGTTCCAACATAAATTTAATTTTAATTCCAAAAAATAAATTAAAATAATTAATTCAATATAATACATGAATTAAATTAATATTTAGGATTGTAAAATTTTACAAAATAATTTTAGTTAATTTTATTTAATAATAAAAAATAAATTAATTTCATTAAACATCTCAACTAGGCCCCGAAAACCCCACCAAGGTATTTAATAGACATGGTCTTAGCCCCACAGGCCAATTTTGGTCTAGAAAACTTCATATTGGGGTATTCTAGCATAGGTTGGATTGTTTAAATGCATTCCATATTGGAAAAACCCACATTATCTTACAGTGTGGTAGATCAGGTCTAGTTCAACATATGTCATGGTTACAACTCACAAGGGAGGAATCTGGCTAGACTCCGGATGGAGGAGGGTATGCTCGATGTTGTGGTTTCCCATTCTCAGTGGAAGAATGTGGTAGATGATGGTGGATCGCATAAATGAGTGGGAGACGAGTCACCTAGTTAGCAAAAAAGTGTGGCAGTGCTCTCACAGTGTGCCTCTGGCGAGGTGTGATTGATGAACACAGGTGTTGTTCGGTAGTTGGCCCCGATATAGTGGCCAGAACCGTGAGTCATGGAAAATGTCAAGGGATGACGTAGCAGTGGAGCACCTTGGTCTAAGGCGTTGTCCCATAATAGAAAGGCAAAACCCACTGTAACACCCCGAGATTTTATTAGATATATTTTTTTTAATTTCACTGATTTCGTTAATTGTACACTACACCAAGATTAGTTTGTACTATACGCCACACCGTATTAGCTTGCAGTATATTCCACACTATTCTTTCCTGCTGTTATATAAAATTTCATGTTCATTTTGTAGAAATTATTCTACGCAACATTAAGATTAGATTTTTTTAATTTATAAATGAAATAAGTTTTGATTATGTTATACGCAACACCAAATGGAGCTTGCACTACACGTAGCCCTAACTTGTCTTATGTTACACGCAATCGTGACCTTCCTTGATAGCGTGTGTAGAACGCAATATCGGGTTTCACTAAACAACGATATATTGTTATAATATTTTTATGAACTAGCAATTATGAATATTATTAATTAAATTATGAATTTTATAACATTATTATTCATCTTACACATTTTATAGAACATGGTATGAGAACAAAATAATTTTTTTTGGTGAAATTTGTAATTTTTTAAAATACAGTGTTGCCGCCTTTTGATGGTGCACCCACCTTAAATCAAGTTTTGGAGATGTTTATAAGTTAAATTTTTAAAAATGAAATTATTATTTGAAATCAGGGTATAAAAATTTACCTTGGATAAAATTTTCATATTATTCTGATAAATTTCATATTTTAATGAATAGTAAAAACCTTCTATATTTCAATTAAAAACAATTTTTTCCATCGTAATAATTTATATGGGTAAATTATAATATTTAATAGTTTTAAAGCATAAATCGAATATATTTTTACCATTTAATATAATTCATTTCATTATCATGGATTTTACATTGAATTTATAGGTAAAATCATTTCAATCTTTTGTGATGATTTAACTTTTAAAACTCGTTTTCTTAACAATGGGATTAATTTTAAATTCTTTTCTGCAAATTCCATGATTTGAATTTAGAAAAATGGATTCCCTATTATTAATTAGTAGGTCAATATTATGTAAATAGGATTCTTTTTATTTATTGGCACTCTGAATATTAATTACAGTAAATTTTATTTACCATAGTTAAAGGTAAATTAGGTAATTAAGGGTAAATATAATATTATATAATTACCCTAATTCTTATCGTAATATAATTGGATGATTATATTTTGTCATAAAACATACTTGGATGAAATTTAATCTATTTGAACCTACTAGGATGTGATTAATACATTTAATCTAATTTATTTAAAGGAAAGAGAAATATATATCACCCAAACATTAATAATTAATGTATTTTTATTAAAAGGATACATAGAATATAAATTCGATTATAAATATTCTTTTTAAATATAACATAATTTTCTTTGTTGTGGTAATTTATTTGTAATTTTTTAGAAATATTTAATTTCCTTAATATCTTATACATTAATGTTCCACAAATTATTTACTTAGTGAAAAATCAATAATATAGTTTTTATGAAAGTAATAAAAAAAAATCAAAAGGCCCAAAAACTTGACCAAAACTTATTATTCGAGTATATATCTACATTAATAATACGAGGGTATACTTGGGGACAATTTGGAGCCGTATAAAAGATATTAGGACATTAATATTATTTTATTTGAAAAGATGTCAAAGTTTTCACCTTCCTAATGTAATAAATATAACAATTTTAATGTTGTTATTTTAAGATGATAAATTCGATTAAAATTATTATTATGAATTTTATTATAATTATATTAATTATAGTAGTTTAATTTTAATTTTTATGAAATATATAAGTATATTAAATAGTTATAAAATTTTTTTGTTGTAATTATTTAATTAAGAAAAATATCATGAAAATGGTTTTAAAAAAATTAAAATAAATATTATATGAACTAATTAATTTAATCCACAAATTTTCTAGAAGAATATGACATGTTATGAATCTATTAAGAATTTTTTTTAGAATATATCCTCTGTTTGGATTTTATTTAAATTTAAATAAATTAATAGTATCAAAATTAACACTATTGTTATTTTTAAAAAATAACATATTATTAAATTGTTTAAAAATTACAAAAATATTTACAAATTATAAATTGAAATTTATATAGTAAAATATGTCATAAATTATCAAATTATGGACAATTAACAACACGTAAGTAATTATTTATAAGAATTTAAAATTTAGAATATTATTACCAAATAAAATTAATTATATTAAATAGGGATAAATCAATTTGATAAGTTTTGAAATAAATTCACAACATGTCTAAATTTTATTGTATTATTAGATTTTAACCATATCTCATTTAATATTCTAATTGAGTAATTTTCGATGGTTTTTAAGTGGGTTTTGAATTTATTATAAATTAATATTTCTTATGTTTCCAACGGTGCCCCTCTCCTCCCTCTCCTTCTCACACCATTTTGAGCCTTCATGCTCGGCCAAACCTTGACAATTTCTCTTCTAACCTTCCCTAGAAACATTCTAATGTTCATGGTCTTCTCAAACGACCATCTTCAATTCCCTAAGAGGAGGTTTAGAAGAGGCGCGTCGATGAAGAGGTAATCTCTTCTACCGATTCTTTCACGTTTCATTCTTCTTCCACTTTATCTTCATTAGTTTTTTCATTATAAAGTAATACAATATGTAACAATAATATAATAATATCATATTATAAATATGAAACTAACCCATTTCACCTTCTATCCATCCTCATGAAAATGAAATCAATGCATGTGTGTACGTACGGAATACTGTCTCCACGCCGTGGTGAAATCTATTATTCCACCACCACATTACTTGGATGGGTATAATGGTATAATTAATAACTATATATGGTTATTATTAAATAATACTGATTCTGATATATTCTATCATCCTCTCCAATACAATTCAATAATTATGGGAATGATATCATCGCTCGTGTGTATGTACGGATTACCGTCTCCATGATGCGATGAGATTCATTCTCCATGATTAACCTTTAAAGTAAGATTATAAATTATATATATAATAAATAACCATGAATTATATGACATATTAATGATATTGGATTTATCTATATGTTATTTAATTACTTCTAGTCAATTTAATAAGGAAACAAAAACAGCATTCATGCGTACGTATGACCTACCGTCTCCATAAATGGTGTATTTAATTCCATTTATAGATCTATTATATATATGTTTACTATGAATATATATTATATATAAATCATGTTTTTAATTAGTTATGTAATTAATACTGATCTATGTAATAATATTAATAATTACATGTCAAAACACGGACGATAAATGAAAGGATTTTACCCAAAACACTGCTTAAACATGGAATTGACAAATGAACAGGTAATATAATGTCGTAAGTGAATCATATATGATATAATAAATATTATTATGGTTTTATTAAAAGTTAATAATATTTTTAAACCCAATATACATGAGTCGCAGACACATTTGGAATAAATTGGACATAAGTTAAGGGAAAATTTTGCAATCTCATTTTTATCCAGGATTCCTTATACGTAAGTATTTGCTGGGGTTATATTTATCATCCATGTCAATAAAAATGTTTTCAAAAAACTTTTAATATTTGTCCATGTATGTTTAAATTCATTTTACACATTTTTTAGTTTTACATTGTTCTATGGAACAAATCTTTTTTTTGTTTACCATACATAGTACTTTTTGACTTTTCCGTTAAAAATACGAGGATAATGTTTTTTTAACTTATACGAAATGAATGGATTATTATGATTTCATAAAAACATATTTAAATAAAGATTAATCTACAAGATTTCATGATTATTTTCAAAAAAATTCTATTCTTTTAAATTTCATTTTATTTTGAGAAAAGAAAATGATTTGGAAGAAGAAAGGATATTTTCCTCAAGAAATCATTTTAAGTGTTTCATTAAAACTATTTTTCATCTATGATGACATTATTTAATATATTTATGTCTCAAGAATAATTTTTCTATTTTCTAAATGGTTTAATTTTTCTTATGATGAAATGATATCCATTTGTTTTATATGGATTATGTTATTATGGGATGATGTTTATGAAACCCATTTTATTCTTTGGGTTATGATGAATGATTTATGTTTTTTTGTGGCACACGTAAGAATGATTTCATTATGAGATGGGTGGGAACTATATATCCCTAAAATTTATTTGGTAATGATTTATATCTCATGATATATACATGGGTGTAATGTTAAGTAAGATCTGGTTAAGTAATACAGGACTGGAACGTCAATTAAACCCAGTTCAGTAATGGACTTTGTCCACTATTATGGTCTTGTCTGAAATGCCTTGGATAATATGGAAATTATATCATGTTCATAATGGTTTACATAATTACATGTTTTATTCCCATTATATTTTATCATGGTTAATGTTCCTTTATTATCTATGACTTATGCACAGCCTAGATTTATGTCATTAATCATGATTTTGATGTTTTATGTTCATGTTCTTACGTCCAAATGTTCAGGGATTGTTTTATATTCTCCATGTTTATCATTACTAAGCATTTGAGGTCACCCTTTTTATTTTTTCTTTTCCCTAGTATATAAAGAAAGGTTTTAGGTAAGAGAACCCAAGGGGAAGATCATTATTAGAGATGTTGAAGATCTTTCACCATGGTAAGAAGATTATTTTCTGAGTTACCAAAGACTCTAAACTAATATGGTCTTTGCGAATCTGTTTTTGTCATTTATTAAGTATTCCACAAAAGTAATTTACTGTCTATGTATGTCAATCTTTGGGTGTCTACAGTTGGTATCAAACCAAAGGTTTAGTTAACCTTTGGAAACTGGGATGTGAAAACTTCAGTGGGATCCCTAGAGATAAATTTTAGCTTTGTCTAGGGATGTCCCTAGTGGTTAGTATAACTATAAGTTAAAGTACTAGAATTATTTTTATGATCATGAATAACCTTGGATAAACCTAAGGTGTCATGGATTAAATAATGAGTGATAAGATAGGCTTTTTATGATAATTTGGTTCCTCATTATTTTAACGGTTTCTTACACCATGGTTTTTGGTTTTAGTCATTTGAGGGAACCAGAAGGAATTGGGTCAACATTGAATCCAATGGAAAAATTGGTGACTATGAGAAACTAAATGGCGTATTTCATAGAAAGAAAGATATTGTGATTATGCTGAATCAGTCATCCTGATATATGATTAAAGAGGTGAACTTTTGTGGTATTATTAATTCATCAAATAAGAGGAATATGGGATTTTATGCATGTTCACATGGTGGGGAGCATAGAGAAAGGAAGATTGATATTTCTAAATAAGGGAGGAAGAACCTTGATGAAAACATAAAATGGAGGGGAAGAAGTTATCTATGTGGGGAGAAGGGTTATAGAGTGACAGACTGTTATAGAGTTCATTGTCTTATCTTGGAGAACATGGGCATTACCCAACTCAATGACCTAACCTAAGAGATTAATTCTAAATCAAGGAAAGACTTATTCCATGACAATAATTGAAGAGGATGGATTGAGGTGTTTATGAATTGGTTTGAAGAATAATGTTGTTGAGGTACTTTTATGGTATATTGGAATATTTATGTATTGGTCTATTGTGGGTTTAATTTAATGGTACCAGTAACCATGAAAAGTGATTGAAATATTTCCGAAAAGTAGATGAAATGCACATAATGAAGGGATAAGGAGAAAATAATATGTATTATTGTATTCATGAGATAATGACTGATATAAGGACAGAGTGATATCATGGTTTGAGTATATAGAAATTTTGGGATTTTGGTATGTGGAAAGAGTTTACTTTTGACAGTATTCATGTTTTCACTATGGTTCAATGTATTTTCATTTTTAAATACAATGAAAGTTTAAGGTATTCAAATGATTAGAATTTTACCAACAAGATATATTGTATGATAAATGATGGTATTCACATGCACGATAGATGGAATTTCTAGTAATCATTTACTTTATACAATGATATTGGATAGATGTATTTTGGATATGTATAAAGATTGGAATGGATTATGTTGGACATCAGATAGTATTATTTAAGGATAGACCTTTTTTTATATTATTTCAATAATGTTATAGTAGTGTAGTTTTAGAAAAACTACAACCTATATGATGTGCAACAACACATCACGTTGGACAAGGTTACCAGAATCGAACCCACAACCAATGTGCGACATGCCTTTATCACCTACAACTGGCCTATAGGAAGTCCTTGGTTATTAGAAACTAGTTTTATTTTATTATAGAGTATGATAGATGATGTTAAGTCTATTTTTGGAACCATATACGATTAATCTCACCATAGATGAACTTATGTATATATCTTTTTCTAACCTTATGTTTGAGACATATGGACTGAACTATCATTATACCACATGATCTACTAACACATCACGAAAGACAAATTTAACTTCATTTTTTTAAGAGATGAAGTGCAAATTGTTCAAGGCACGAGGAATAGTGAGATTTTACCAAAAATCAAGAAAGTATTTCTTGTAATTCAAAAATTCATCAACATTTGGGAAATGATCTTGAAACCCAAAATTTTTTTCCTAGTTCCCTTAAATCTGATGAATATTATGGTACCTTAGATCATCACAAATTTATGGCTTTTTGATTGTTGGATTTTTCATAGCCATGTCCTCTACCACTCATCATCAGAAGTTGATGGTTATATTTCTTTTCCATATACATATTTTCACATATGTTCTCCTATGTGGACACCCAATAATGATTTAATTTGGGTAACCATTATGTTTCTTCACTTTTTAAAATTATGTTTTAGTATTCCTTTTTATGATGTGGGTTTCTATGAAAGAAACATTCATGTAGTAAACAATTTATTACCCCGATGAATTTCGAGGGAGAAATTATTTTTAAGGGGGGTAGAATGTAAAGCCTCAAAATTTTATTAGATAAATTCTTTTAAATTTATTTGATGTCTTATATTGTACACTACACCAAGATTATCATGCACTATACACAACACCGTATTAGCTTGCAATATACACAACACTATTCTTGAATCTTGTTACACACAATTTCAAGTTCATTTTGTAATGATTATTCTACGCAACATTATGTATAGATTTTTTTAATGTATTAATGAAATATGTTTTTATTATGTTCTACGCAACACCAAAGGGATATTTCAATAAACACTACCCTTACTTGGCTTTCATTACACGTAATCGATCCCTTCCTCGATAGCCTGTGTAGTACGCAATACCGGGTTTCACTAAAAACAATATATTTATATAATCTTATTATGAACTAGCCATTCTGAATAGTATTAACGAAATTTTGAATTTTATAAAATTTTTATTCATCTTACACATTTTCTAGAACATGGTATAAGAACAAAATAAATTTTTTAGGTAAAAAAATGCAGTTTTTCCGCCTTTTGATGGCGCAACCACATTATATATAGTTTTTGACATGTTTATAAGTTCAATTTTACAAAATAATATTCTTATTTGGAATCAGGATATAAAAATTTACTTTGGATAAATTTTTCAAATTATACTGAATACTTTCATATTTTAATGAATAGTAAAAAACACGCTATATTTTAATTAAAAGAAACATTTTTCATTATAATAATTTATATGGTTAAATTATAATATTTAATTGTTTTAATGTATAAATAGAATATTTTTTAACATTAAATATAATTTCTATCATTATCAGGGAATGTACATTGAATTCATATATAAATCATTTCAATCTTTTGCAATGTATTAACATTTAAAACTCATTTTCTTAACAATGATATTAATTTTAAATTAATTTCTGCAACTTCTGTTATTTAAATTTGGAAAAATGGATTCAATATTTGGAATCAGTAGGTCCAAATTATGTTAATAGGATAATTTTTATTTTTTGGCACTATGAATAGAAACTAAGGTAAATTTTATTTAACCTAGTTAAAGGTCAATCGGGTAATTAAGGGTAAATATAATATTATGAAATTACCATAACACTTGTCTTAATACAAATATTTGATTATATTTTGTCCTAAAACATACTTGGGTCGAAATGGAATCCATTTTAACCAAATTGGATGTGATTAAGACCTTTAATGTATTTTATTTAAAGGAAAGTAAAATATGTCTCACTCAATCATTAATAATTGAAGTATCTTTAATAAAAGGTTATACAGAATAAAAATTCGATTATAAATAATAATTTGAAAGATAAAATGTCTTTATTGTTTATGGTAATTTATTTGTAATTTTTAAAAAATATTTAAGTACCTTAATAGCTTAAACATTAATGATGCATGAATTATTTAGTTAGTAAAAAATCAATAATATAGTTTTTATTGAAGAGATAATACTGATCAAAAGTCCCAAAACATTCCCAAAACAAATTTTTTGAGTCTATCTATACCATAATAATCCAAGGGTACACTTGGGGACCATTTATAGCCGTATTAAAGATATTAGGACATTTATATTATTTTAATTTAAATGATGTCAAAGCTGTCACCTTCATAATTTAATAAATATAACAATTTATATGTTTTTTTAAGATTATAAATTCTTGTAAAAGTATTATTATGAATGATATTATAATTATATTCATCATAGTTTTTTTATTTTTAATTTTTATGCAATAAATATGTATATTAAATAATTATACAAAAATGTTGTAGTAATTATTTCATTAAGAGAAATATCAAGATAATGGATTTACAAATATTAAAATAAATATTATATGAACTAATTAATATTATCCACAAATTTTCTAGATGAATATGGAATGTTAAGAATATATTAAACATTTTATTTTTAATATATAATCTGTGTGGATTTTATTTAAATTCAAATTAATGAATAGTGTCAAAATTAACACTATAGTTATTTTATAAACATAACATATTATTAAATTGTTTAAAATTCACAAAAAAATTTAAATATTATAAATTGAAATTTATATGGTCGAAAATTTCATAAGGTATCCAATTATGGAAAATTCACAACACATATGTAATTATTTATAACAATTTATAATTAAGAATGTTATTACCACAAATATAATTAAACAGATTAAATAAGGTTAAATCAATTTGGAAATGATTAAAATAAATTCACAACATGTCTAAATTTTATTTTTTTATGGGATTATAACCCTATATCATCTCATCTTCGAATTGAGTCATTTTTTGATGTTTTTATGTGGGGTTTGAATTTATTATAAATTAATATTTCTTAAGTTTCAAAAGGTTCCTCTCTCCTCCCTTATAAAAGGGCACCCCCTCCTTCTCCTTATCACAAAATTTTGAGCCTCCAATATCGAACAAACCCTACCAATTTATCTTCTCCTCTTACCAAGATATATACTAGAGGTCATGGACTTCTCAAGAGGCAAACTATAGTGCCCTAAGAGGAGGTTTAGAATAGGCGCATCGAAGAAGAGGTAATCTCTTCTACTGATTCATTCAAGTTCTCTCTTCTTGAAATTCACCTTATTTAGTTGTTTAATTATAAAGTAATACAATAAGTATCAATAATATACTGATATGATATTATAAAAATAAATAAACCCCATTTCCCCTTCAATCCATCCTCCGGAAAATGAAATCACTGGGCGTGCATACGTACAGAATACCGTCTCCACGCCATGGTGAAATCTGTATTTCCACCATCACCTTACTTGGATGGGTATAATGGTGTAAAGAATAACTATATATGGTTATTAGAACATTATATTTATTCTGATATATTCTATCATCCTCTCAAATACCATTCAATAATTATAGGAATTATATCATCGCTCGTGCGTACGTAAGGATTACCATCTCCATGATGCGATGAGATTCATTCTCCATGATTAACCATTAAAGTATTATTATAAAGTATATATATAATAAATAATCATGAATGATATGACATATAAATACTGTATTTATTTATATGTTTGTTACTTACTTCAATTCATTTTAATATGGAAACGAAAATAGCGTTCATGCGTACGTACGACCTACCATCTCCATGAATGGTGTATTTATTTCCATTTATCGATATATTATATATATGTATATTATGAATATATATTATATATAAGTCATGTTATACATTTTGGAAATAAGTAATCATGATCTAAGTAATCATATGAATACATACAAGTCAAAACACGGATGATAAAGGAAACGATTTTAAACAAAACACTACTTTAACATGGAATTGACAAATGAATGGGTAATATAAAGTCGTAATTGAATCATATATGATATCATAAATATTATTATGGTTCATTTACAAGTTGATAATATATTTAAACCCGCTATACCAGAGTCCTGGACACATATGGATGAAATTGGACATAAGGTAAGGGAAAATATTTCAATCTCATTTTACCCGGGATTGCTTATACGTAAGTATTTACTGGGGTTATATTTTTCATCCATGTCAATAAAAATGTTTTCATAAAATTTCAAACATTATTCCATGTATTTTTAAAGTCATGTTTATCCCTTTTTTACTTTTACTTTGTGTTATGGAAAGAATCATTATTTTTTTACCATATGTGGTACTTTTTTACTTTTCTATTTAAAGTACAAGAAGAATGTTTTTTTAACTTATACGGCATGAACGGATTTTAAAGATTTCATAACACCTTATTTACATAAATCTTACTCTACATGATTTAAGGATTATTTTCAACAAAATTATTTTCTCTTAAATTTCCTGGCATTTTGAGAAATGAAAATGATTTTGAAGAAGAAATGATATTTTCCTCAAGATTTCATTTCTAGTGTATTATTAAAACCTTATTCCATCTATGATGACATTATTTAATATGGTTATGTTTCAAGAATAATGTCTCTATTATTTACAAGGTTTTATTTTTCTTATGATGAAATGATATCCATTTTTTGATAGGGATTATGTTATGATTGGATGATGTTTATGAAACCCATTTTATTATTTGGGTTATGATGAATGATTTATGTTTATTTTGTGGAACACATAAGAATGATTTCATTATGAGATGTTTGGGACCTATATATCCCGCTAATTCATAGGGTAAATATTTATATCTCATGAGATAGACATCGCTGGAATGACAAGAAAAATCTGGTTCAGTAATACAGGGATGGAATGGCAAGTAAATGTGGTTTAGTAATGGAATTTGTCCACTATGATGGTCTTGGCCGAAATTACTTGGATACAATGGAAATAATATCTTGTTCTTAATGGTTGAAACAATTACATGTTTTATTCCCATTCTATTTTATCATGGTTAATGTTCCATTATGATCTATGCCTTATTCAATACCATGATATTTGAAATTACTCATGATTTTGATGTTTTATGTTCATGTTATTTCATTTAAATGTTCATGGATTGTTTTATGTTCTCCATGTTTACATTTACTGAGCATTTGATATCTCCCTTTTCATGTTTTCTTTTCCCTAGGATATAAACAATGGTTTTAGGTAAGAAAAATAAAGGGTATGGTCTTTATGGGACATGTTGAAGATCTTTCACCATGGTTAGAAGATTATGTTCCATGTTTGCAAAGAAACTAAACTAATACATTCTTTGAGTATCTGTTTTTGTCATGTATTAATTATTCAAAAAATGTAATGTAATGTCTATGTATGTCAATCATTGGGTCTCTACACCAACGATCTCCAGGATTGGGGGTGAGATATTGCATCACATGGGAAAGGTAGTCATCGTCGTTAAACAAAACTATTGTGGGAAAGGGAAGGGGAACTTATGGGCTTTTACTGAGGACAAATGAATCACTCTTGGGTTACACTCATGTTAGGAGGTGGGTTGCACCCATTAATGTCACATGCCAGACGAGGGTGATAAGGGGTATAGAAATTCATGTCTTTTTGTTAAATAAATGGACTATAGGGGAGATAAATTATCTAAATAAATATTTTCGTTTAGTTTTTATTGATCCATTGGTCAGCCGGCTTGCCATTTTATTCAACATAATCATTGAAGATCCTTTAAATTTACAATGATTCATTATAGAGTGTTTTAATATAATAATAATTATTTTTATTATTAATATAAATTAATAATGATAATTATTATTATTTAATTTCAACAAAAACTAGTTGATAGACCCAAAAAAAGAACACATTAAAATAGGTTTTTGACATGTTCTTGAAAAAAATAAAAATTTCTGAAAAACAAAAATCTGAAAAACAAGGTTTGGATACGTAAACTGTTTTTCAAATGGAGATAACACGGCCATCTGAAACCAGATCAATTTGTAGTCATATTATTTGGAACTATTTAAACACACTATAATTAAAATTTAAATAAAAATAATTTGATTGGATCTGAAAAACCGCACGATCAATCTGATACCAATTGCAGGTATCGGGGTGCACAGTGGAAACTTATATACTGAGAATTAAAAAAAAATCTATCATCAGGGTGACGTAACTATATCATATCAAGTAATTCATTGTCAGTATTGTTTGAGGATCCCACCTGGTTTAATTTGGGGGGGGAAATAAAAGAAACACACACTACATTCAGATGATTCTGAGTGGTATCATAGAGCTCAAACAATAACTTTGATGTAGCAAAAATCATGAAAATCTTCTTCCTTCGATACAAGAATATGAACATGGATCATACACTCGAATTGAGTGATTATATCTCAATGAATTAAGAGGAGATAGAATCAATCAATTTCAACAAAGTCATTTCTATATTTGGATGATTCTCTCTGGACATATATAGTGGATATTCATAATACCTGGTTACGGTTACCCAACCCACGTACAATAAACATCCATTAAATAAGTGATATAAATAATTATTTATGATGAAATAAATTTCATCATAAATATTTCTTATATTTTATCACATACCTTTAATGTATAAAAATTTTAATACATGGTAAATATGATCCACTAACTCAACTCCTAACTCCAGATAATATTAAATGAACCTAGAATATTATAAAAAAAATTGGTTGTGTAATATTAATTCATTTATTTCTATAATATATTAAATGTACATGTAATAAATACATTCAACCAAATTATTCTTTAATTGAATAATAATAAATTTATTTATTTTTCGGTGACCGATAAGACATGGAAGACACTCAAACCCTTTCGTTGGTCCCGTTATGTCCTATATTTTCCTATTGAACTCAATAATATTGATTCTCGATTGTGCTATTATGTGTGACCAACTAGGACCTTATCTCAACAGAAATTAATAAAATTTACAAAACAAGAGAAGAATCTATAAACACATCAGTGCCCATTAAAGAGATGAGGAAAACTCATAGAAATGGGAACCAACCTATGACCACACATTGTGTAATATAATCTCTTTTTCATCGATATCTCATAAATCAATATACACACTATGGTCATCATCCTCACTTGGGAGAATATTTTTTTATCATACAATATGAACATTACTTCGACTTCCATGTACACATATTTATTAAGGTACTACATTATAATAAACCATGCCCAAGTTATCTCTTCCTCAAATCATAAGATACAAATCCTATCATGACCATTCTACAAATAGCGCACAAAAAAACTACCTTTCCATGAATTTGTTATCATGGTTTTTATCTTACATCAATGTACATGATCAAATTGAACACATTGATAATGATCACAAACCAGGTGACATATAGAAGTTTGTAGATAGGAAAAACCAAAATTACACAAAACATGCAGTGTCCCTATTGGTGGGTCTTCCCTTATGATACTAACTACTAGAGATCACAAAGTGCATGATTCATGAGTATAAGTCTCAATGATTATGTTCCCTCAGAACCTGATAGTTTCAAATAATCTGTGTTCTATTAGTATGGGGTATCTGGACCATAGGGAATTTATTTGAGATTATTGTCATAGTTTCTCTAGGTTCTAATTATATCATGGGATATATTATATCCCTTTTTTAAGAAACATATCTATGGAAATACTATAAATATAGTGTAGAATGTTGTATTAGAACTATTATGGATTTTTAAGAACATATATATAAAAAAAATTATTCATGTAGTGGTAATGAATGTTCATCATAAGTTGGGTCTAAAGATCCCACTTTCAAAATAAATATTACTACCCATGTCAACAAGGTTCACCATTACTTTTGGGATCTAACCTGATTAAAACTCCATAGTTATGCGTGCTTTTCCTAGAGGTGAAATAATGATGGGTGACCTTCTAGGATATTTTCTACAGTGTGTCTGGGTGCGGAAAATTGACTGGAAGTAAATATATTGGCCTGTGAAGAATGTAATTTCTCTAATAAGCGACCAGTGTGGATAGTAGCCTATGGTGTTCTCAAAAGGAAAAAAAGGTATTACAGGAGACCCATGGGGTAAGATGAATAGGTTCATGTCCAAGGGAAGGAAAAAACATGAAAAATGGAATCATACCTAATACCAAGAAAGAAATTAAAGAGGCACTATCTGGGATTGAGGCTTGGGGTCTATAATGAGGTAATTGTGACATAAAAAGTGGTGTAGAATATAGCACCCCTAGAAAAGTCATACTTAAAAGGATAATTCTCACTACCCATGTTAAAAAGGTGACCCTTTATTTTTGGGATCCTACCTGATTAGTACTCCATAATAAATCATGCTAGGCTAACAATAGTTGTTAGAATGGGTTATCTTCTAGGAAGTTCCCCAGGTTGTCTGTGAGTGAGGAGAAAACAGAATAAAAAAACATGAATTAGAATATGTGGACTTTCCTTAGTTTAATAAGATACCTTGAAGGGTAATAGTCTATGGTGTTCACATAATCGAACCAAGGTATCACAGGAGACCCATTAAATAATCAGACTATTTTCATGGCCCAAGAATGGCTAGGTCATGACAATGTGAGTCAATGAATACTATAGGGAACAATAGAAATATTTAACTACTTCTTTTCAATCTAAAAATATACAGCCTTTTAAAGACATTTGAAAACATTAAAATCCCCATGGATTGTATCACCCAATATTTTCATTCACCCAATAAAGGGTATATCCCAAAAAGAATAAATAGTGTCTAAATATAGCATCAATTTAACTGGGGGATGGGGTAATACGAACCTCTTTAGTTTAAAGAATTATGTTAAAATCTATGACCAACCAATGTCTCACAAATAAAGGAATATTTAATGTATTAGTAAATATATATAATGAATGATATTATCTTCCAAAAAATATTATCTTCAAAACATTATTATATACCTTCCCCCTTAATAAATTTGTATTAGATATCACTGTAATTTGTGGAAAAGTGTTTTATCATATTATTTTTTAATTTGAAAGTATATTTGTTTTGGAACAAAATTAGCATTGGTTTTTTCACCACTTCATCAAGATATAGTTTCAACTAATGTAAAAAATATCCACCACTTTTGATCTTCTGATCCATAACATCACATAACCAATAGATATCTAAATAATCTAAAAACCCCAAACATTTACAATTTTGGACACATAACCATAATTAAATATTCCATGAATATGCCTTATAATTTTCTTCACTTCAAAGTGGTACACTTTTTATTGATAACTCTAGAAACATGAAACCAAATTCAAATCATAGAAATTGTCAGGCGTAGTGTTAATAAGATATATTAAACTCCCCCTACATCTTCAATATAGAGTTGAGTCTACTCTCTCATTTTTATTATGAGTTCAATGTTTTGAATAACATCTGTTATCTTTTAAACTATATTTCAATCTTCCATTCTAATTTTCATTAACAAATCATTTACATATTTTACCTTTGAGTTGAATATAATATTTTCATATTATATTTTTTAACATAGACTATAGTTAAATTCTATAGTTAATGAAATATTATATTGTAAATAAATTAATTTATAAAACTCAATTTCTGAATTCATATCATTACCCTTAAATATAATTCCATCGAAATACAATATCAATATAAACTATTTGTCATCCGGTATTTCACAGATTAGTTACGATCAACACCTCTACTCATAAACTCTATATTTCATAGAACAAAATAAAATCATTTATACCAATAACATGGTGCTTTCTTTATTCCTTAAAAACCATTCTCAACATGCACACCATTGATTTTTCATATTTAATAACAATTCCAACCAACTACTCCATATAAACTTTTTCATTCAAAAATACATTTCAATATGTTGTCTTCACAACCTTTTTGAAATAATATAATCCTTAATTGAATAATTAAAACTATAAAAAGTATATTTAATTTATTCATTGAATTGGTATATATGTTTATTCAATATCAATTCCTTCTATATACTCATAACCTTTACATAGAAAACTCACTTTATTTTCATTCACTCTACCATATTCATAAATATTATTTTTGATGACCAATTGTATTACCAACTGAATTATAATGTATTAGTCTATCTATAAGTTCAGATTTTTGATTCATATCAATATGATATAATTATTTATTCATGGACTTCACCCATGATTATTTTATTTCTTCTATTTTTATTTTATTGTGTTCTTTTTCTAATAATAGAAAATAGTGATACATTATCCCAATCCTTTGATTCCATTTTAATAGATTTCACTCCAATACTGTTGTTTATATTAACATTAACATTTTTCGTTTTTAATTGAGTCGTAAATTTACTCACTTATTTAACATGATCAATTATTTGTTAAACAAAACAAATCAATATCAGTCTATTTTTTAGATTCTCATGAATCTATATTTCTCTCTGCTTCCTCTTTAAATATGTCTTTAGGAGCAGTGTTTCCAAAATTTCGATTGGATTCATACTCAACCACCTTTACATAACTACTCTCTAAAATATTGTTGATTTTTTTATTGAAATATATATTTTTCATACTCACTAATATGTACACCAAATATAAATATTCATCTATTGAATCAAAATATTTTCCATGATTACTCACTTTAATCATAATGATGTTTTTTCACGACAACACTCTATTATGCATTAGTGAGTGGTTAATTTTGTGTCACATTTCATATGGTGTCTTATCTACTTTGAGAGTATCTAAGTATATATTTTGAGTATACATATACAATTGAACCACATCATTCTAGTAATGATTTCATAGTGTGCTTTATATTACCAATGTATTTTACATGTTTTTCACCATACCGTTTCTTCTTTCCTCAAAAATAAATTGTGTTGGGGAGGTCTCATTAATGTTAAACGTAATTTTACACTATTATTTTCAAGGTAATTTTCAACTGCATTTTATATGCACTCTATTCGATTTTATTTTCATATAATGTTCATAGTTTATTTATTTTTATTTTCTATTATTCTTAAAAAATTAAATAATCCAACACATTTAGCTTTGATAGATAAACATGAATCATCTTATCCTAGTATAGTCATAAAATATAATAGGAATTAATTATCAAAATATATTCTAGCCTAACGAATTTGACCATATACATTATTTTGGAACCAATGTTACAAAATAAATTCTCAATTATTCAATAGTGGATATGGATTTCAAACTATCTTTCCACACATACAAGCATAAAAAATCTTTTTTGAATATTTTTTAGTGTAGGAATATCTAATGGAACGTAATCCTGGTAATGTTCTCTATAAATTATTTGTTAATTTTACCTAGACTCTAGTTCTAGATTCTATTTTCTTCTTCAACTGTTAGAACCCATATATTTTTTATGTTATCTTTCAGATATATACTTCAACATTTTCCCCAATCATTCATATGAAAAATTTTATACTTTCTATTAATACTACATCCTCTCCAAGTTAATGTGAATTCCATGAATGTGTCACATATCAAAAATATTTTTAAAAATTTATGACAAATTCCATCAGTATAATGAAATTTATAAATCCTCATTTTAGCTCAAGCCTACCAGATCATTATACATTAATTAATATTTAATTCCCCATTATTTCCAAAATTCACTTATCTAATAACTGTTAACTTTATATTCTTAAACATATTTATATGAATATTAATTAAATACAAACATCCTCTCTCAATAGTTATATTTCTATATTTATTTACATAATTCAATGATATTTTGGCTAAATTTTTCTTTCTCAGTATTCTTATTTTCATTCCATGTTGTAACATCCCAGTTCCGGAAGCCACCCAGAGGCGCCCCATACCCGGTTGGTAACATAGCCACAAGCACATTTCCCCAAATTCTAGAGTCTACTGACTACCAGTGAGGTACTTGGGTGTGATAGTGGGGAATATATGCCCTCATTTGAGAGTACACAGTGGATGAAAATAAACATGCAATAGCGGAAGCAGTGAATAACCAACAATAATAACAGTAGAAGAGTAAATCAACAAGCTCGTGAAAATATGCATATATGGAATATGGCAAAATAAATCTCTAGGAAATCAGCCAAACAAGTCACAATGCTGAAACGCCATAGTACCAAAAAAAGTTGAAAAGAAAAGTAAACAACTCCTCGGAATCATGAGTCAAAACTCGGTCCCATGCTCTCTGTCTCCAAGCAATCAAGTTCCAGAAGTCGAAGGGCGATTTCCCTTGTCTATACCTGCAACAACATAGTCTTCTTGGACCCAAAATCATGGCCCAAACAGGGTGTGAGATAAAATTCTAGTAGGCATTCACCCGAAGATCTGTTCCTAAGAGTCATTAAGTATATGGCAGGTAAAAGTTAAATAAGCAGTAAACAACAATATCAAGCAATAGGAAGTAGTAGTAAGAAGTAAAACAGGATGATACATAGTAGGAAACAATCCACAACCAATCAAAAACAGTGAAACAAATAGCTAATATGGCGGAAACCCTCTGGGAAGTACTCGCAGCCATCCCATCTGTTCATATCCAAGAAGTACCACAACCCTCTGGGTAGTGCACTAAGCCTAACCCCTCTGGCTTAGCAATACGAATTTCGGAGACTCTCTGGGGAAGCTCACAAGGTCCATTCCCCTTATAGTCTAGGGTAGTCAGGGACTCTCTTGAAGAAGATCACGTGGTCTAACCCTCGTATCCCCAAGTTCTAGAGACTCTCTAAGAAAGCTATCTCTGTCAATTCCTCCTATAGCCTCAGGTATACCAAAGACTCTCTGAGGAAGCTCACTCGGTCAATTCCCCTGTCACCTGGTAAGGTTCTTAAAGATATTCAAACAATGTAAGAATCTTTAAGGAAGCTCACTTTGTCTACCCTCCTATAGTCTATAAAATCCATGGCTATCTGGGAGCTCACTCGGTCCATCCCCTCTGTAGTCTTTAATATCTAAGACTCTCTGGGAAGCTCACTCGGTTTATCCCTTATAGTATACCCCACCAGGTTCTCACAGCCACGTGCCATTCTGTGAAGAATAATGCTATAAGGCCAAAGTACAACTATAGATCTACTTGGATAACAAAACTAAAACTATAGTGCTACTTAGCTAAACAGTCTACAAGGCAACAAGCATGTCATGAATTTCACTTCAAACTATAACTGTGAGGCATGAAAACAGGTGTAGCAGCCAAATGAAAACGAGACCCAAAGGTTGTAAATAGAACAAATCAGTGGAAAAATACATCCAAGAACAAAAAAATACCCTCTAAAATGGTCAAATTACTTCTACACAAGCATACAAGAAAGGTAGGCAAACAACGGGGGAAAAAGGTAAACACACAATACCTCGTTCACCAGAATTGGTGGAATTTGCACATAAAACTCAAATACAATGAATGGTAAGGCACAAACCACCTACCTAGATCCTAGGAGATCGATATAATTGACCCAAAACAGATAATTCCCCCTATAACGTCGTAGATCTGAGAAAATGCACAAAATGTTCAACCTCAAATAACATGGGAAGGAGTGAGAATTGGAAAACAAGGCTCAAGAAGAAAAGAGAACTCACCGTTGCGCTTCCTATGCAATCGACCATGCTCAAATTGGAGAACAGAAGGAGAGGCGGGAGATCAGGGAAGATCCATCTATACGAGTCATTCTAGGACGAACCAGACCTAGAAGAAGATGATTATGGCGATTAGGTGTGACCCCGGTCCATTTAGTGAAAAATTAAAAAGTACACGACATGTATTTTTAAAGTAAACGTCATGTAGTGGGTTTTTCCGTACTCCTCCACAATCGGCCTCCACGTCACCCCTACACACCGTGTGTGTGGCTGGTTCATGGCCAGCAAAAGGCTTCTAGTCGGAGATGAGTACACGGTGTGTACTCAGAAAGTACATGGCATGTACTTAGACATTTTCCAGAAAGTCCATTATTCTTAAAAACTCTGAAAAAAGTAAAATCATACCTGAAATGAAGATCCGAGTTCGTAAAAACTTCTCCCCTTATAGAAATTTGTCCCTGAATTTCCTTAGATGGGTGTTGAAGAAGGATCCTCGAACAGTTCCGGCCAGTGCGATCGAACCTCATCCTCCCTCTCCCAAGTCTCTTCTTGTACTCGCCCATGCTGTCATAGCACTCGTACTAGAGGAACAGACCGGCCTCAGAGAACCCTTGTACTGTGATCGACAATCCAGATAGAAAGTTCTTCAAACGATGCATCCGATTTGAGCTCAACCTCCTCGAGATGAAAGACATGAGAAAGGTCTGAAATGTAACGTCGAAGCTGAGAGAAGTGGAAGACGTCATGCATGGCCTAGTACCTCTGAGGTACTTGAAACTGATAGGAAACTGGCCCAAATATCTCTAAAACCTTAAATGGTCTGACGTACCGTGGTGAAATCTTACCCTGTCTCTGAATCCTCTTTTGTCCCACCCTCGGTGCGACACATAGGAAAACCTGATCCTCGACCTCGATCTCCAGAGGTCGTCTCCGCTGATCGGCATAAAACTTATGTCGAGACTATGCTGTAGCCATCCTCTTCTGAATCAGCTCTATCTGCTCAGAGGTCTCTTGAACAAGATGAGGTCCCAGCAATGCTGCCTCTCCTGCCTCTAGCCAGCATAAGGGTGATCGGCCTGACCTACAGTACAGAGCCTCATATGGTTCGATCTGAATGGTCACCTAGAAACTGTTATTATAGGCAAACTCCAATAGAGGGATATGCTTCTCCTTGGAACCGCCAAAGTCTAGGATGCCAGCTCGAAGCATATCCTCAAGCAACTAGATCGTGTACTCGGACTGGCCAGCAGTCTGGGGATTGGTATGTTGTACTCAAAAGTACATGTGTACCAAAAGCCTTCTGATGTCCCTTCTAGAACCGAGAGGTAAAGCATGCTTCCCTATTTGAAACAATGGAGTGTGGAAATCTGTGTAGACGTACACTCTCTTAGATTTACAGTCATCCCAGATCATCAACATTGAAGGTTTCCTTGATCGGCAAGATTTAAGAAACCTTTGAAAGCCTGTCAACGACAACCCAAACAGTATCACTTCCACGAGGTGATCCCAGCAACCTGGTCACAAATTCCATGGCGACATCATTCCACTTCCACTCCGGAATGGGTAACTGCTGTAAAATCCCTACTAGTGGATGATGCTTTGCTTTCACCTGCTGACAAGTAGAACATCTCATGAAAAAACCAGCAACATATCTCTTCATACCTGGCCACGAGTACTGGCGATGTAGATCCCGATACATCTTGTTGATGCCAAGATGAACTGCCCAAACTGAGGAATGGAAATCGCGCATCATCTCCTCGCGTATGTCTAATGGAACCCATATAAGTCCCTGGAAAAGCAAGGTCTCATCCTCTCCCACTGTCCGTCCAGGAAAAGGGTCCACTCCTGACACATTCTCCAACAGGACCATTTCCTCTAAGTCTAATAGCTTACTCATTAGTACCCGATCAAGAAGTATAGATGTAATAGCCACAAATGAAAGAATGTTTTGACCCTTCCTATCATGTACTTCTAGATGCATCTTAGAGAATAGTGCCATAAGTTTCCACTCACTACTGCCCTCCTGAACTACCTGAACATGATTTCATCTGCTCAGTGCATCTGCCACTGCATTGCCATTTCTCGGTGTATAGGAGAGCTCGAAGTCAAAGGACTGAAGATACTCGACCCACCTGCACTATCTCAGATTCAGATCACGCTGAGTGAAGATATACATGAGACTCTTGTGGTCGGTGAAAACCAAAAAGTGCTCTCCGTGAAAATAGTGTCTCCAACAGCGTAAGGCATGAACAACTACTGCCAACTCCAGACCATGCATCGAGTAGTTCCTCTTGTGTAGCCTCACTGCTGAGACCCGTACGCAACGACACCATCTCCCTACATGAGCATAGCTCCCCACCTGATACCTAATGCATCACAGTAAACAGTGTAGCCCTTTCCCTGCTATGGAAAGACTAGTATCGGTGATGACGTCAACCTCCCTTTCAGCTTCTGAAAGGCTGACTCACAAGAATATGACCATAAAAACATCACCCCCTTCTTGTTCAAATCATTCAAAGGTGCTTCTAGGTGTGAGATGTCTTGAATGAAGCATCTGTATTATTCAACCAGTCCTAGGAAACTCTGCAACTGAAAGACATTCTTTGGCTGCTCCCATGAAACTACATCTCCCACTTTCTCTGGGTCCACATACACTCCTGTCTCTAAGATAACATGACCCAGGAAGTGAATCTGATCCATCCAAAAGTGGCACTTCGAGAGGTTAGCATACAGCCGATGCTCTCTCAGTGCACTCACAATGATCTCAAGATGTGTGGCATGGTCGTGTCGAGTGTGAGAGTACACCAAGATATCGTCCACGAAAACCACGACAACTGAGTCCAAGTACAGATGGAACCCTTTTCCTGCAACTCCTCCAACTTCTTCTTGAGCGACTGAAACTTAGGTGTAGCCACCCTATAAGGGGGAATAGAAACCGGTTCCACTACTAGAATGAACTCAATAATGAATTTTACCTCATGCTCTGGAGGTAAACCTAAAAAGACTTTTGGAAATTCATCCCTGAAACGATCCACCACTAGAGGAATGTCTAACTGTGAAGTCCCCATGTCATCTAGACAATGACTACCAATTTGGGTTGTAACGTTCCCTAGCCCATGATTCTCTGGTCTAGATCAACCCGCCTAGACATCCCACTCGCCTCTATGAAGGAACGTTCCTCCCTCTCATGATATGAAACTCACCCTATGGCGATAGTAATCAACGACTGCCTAGAAGGGAACCAACTAGTCCATATCGAGAATGAAGTCATATCCCGTCATCTCTAGGACATATAAGTATCATAAGAAACGACACACGACAACCTCAATAGGGAACTCTCTGCACATTCATATACTAGATGTCCTAGATCCCAACGGTGTGTCAAGAGTCAACAAGTCGGTAGAAGAAAAGATACAGAGCCCAAGGCTCTCCATAACCGCAACAGAGATAAAGCTATGGGAATCACCAGTATGGAAAATAGCTGAAGATAAATCTAAGGCTACTAAGATTGTACCTAGAACTATAGAAGGGCCAGGATCCTGCTCTGGAAAGGTATCCTCCATGGCGAAAGACTGGCCTGCACCGCGGCCCTGCGCCCCTGGCTGATCACTCTGAGCTGATCCACTATGTTGTCGCTGATGACATGGTAACTGATCACCACGTCCACGACCCCCACCTTGGCCTGAACGGCCGGAAGAACTCATGTTCTTTGACTGGTGGGAAACTGGTGAAGAATCTCCAAAACGCGGGGTCATAGAGGAACCCCTACCACCAACTGATGGTGAGAAGATATGACAGAAACGCTGAAGATGGCCCATCATGACGCAAGACCGGAACTCCATTGGACCCCTCTGGCACTGAGGCCTAGTATGCCCACTCCTACCGCGTAGGTAGCATACAACCTGGCATCCAGAAGACGCATTCCACGAACCTTGATCTCCTCAAAAAGACTCTCTGCGACTCTTCGTACTGTCCGTAGGAGGAACACCCGCTCTAGATATCGAACCCTCCTGGATCACTGCTCCAAAATCCCTTAGACTGCGCTCAGTGATCAGATCCTGGTTGACAATGGAGGATATCGAAGTCAACTGGAAGATATTCACCTGGGAACGAATCTTTTTCCTGAGACCATCCTCAAACATCCTAGTAAGGAAACTCTAATCACGTGCTGGGATCGGTGTGAAACGCTGCTGCTCATTGAAGCGAGATGAGTACTCCATAACAGAGAGAGTACCCTCCTGCTGACTCATAATCTCTCGGGCTCGATCAGCCCTCAGGGTCTCTAGATAGAATTTTTCATAGAAGGTGCATCAAAACTCATCCCAAGACATATCCTGAAGACACCCTAACCATGAGATCACCTCTTACTACCTCTTGGAGGTGTCCCAGAGCATATACATATCCAGATTTACCCTTTTCTCCGAAGGGATATCTAGGTGCTCAATGTTGGTCAGTGTGGCCTCTATCCATGAATTTGCAGCCTAGGGTCCTCCATCCCCTGAAAAAGTAGGAGGATGCTGCTGCTTGAAATCCTGCTTCATCTCAGCCATCAATGGGGCAGGAGGCGACGCACCCTGGAAGGTCTGCATCATCCTCAGGAAGTCTTCCCTGAACTGAACCTCAACGCTTGCAAAGGGTATGGAAGCTGGTGCCAAGGATGGTTCGACTGTTGGATCAGAAGGAAGTCCCTGATCAGCCATATTTGGTGTCTGATCACTGCCTGATGACAGACATACAACCAGAGGACGTCTCGGAGGCATAGCTCTGAAAGATCAAAAGTACACCTTAGATCAGAAAAACAAGGACAGAGAACACAAGTGTACAAAACAGGAACAGGGGAAGTAAAACACACAAGTTTACAAAACACGACTACATGGCGTGTATAAAAACTCCACGACGTGTCTTCCTAAGCCACTAACATAGGCGTGTAACCCTCCCCTACAGGTCGTGTAACACCTCAAACTACACGGCGTGTTGACCCAACACACGACGTGTACATGAAGACTATTCCACTACCCGAGTCTCTTTACACAGCTAACTCACACTGTTCAAACTAAACTTAGACTACACGGTGTGTTCCCTAGGGACACGGCGTGTACTAGACACTGACTCGGTGGCCCGTGTTGTTAGTTACACGGCTGGAAAATACACGGAATGTTCCGAACAAACATAGCATGTAAGGGAGAATGTGACATTGTCCCGTGTTGTTCGTGACATGGCCGGGTACCTATGCAAGACTACACGACATCTTCCAAAAGCAACATGGTGTGTCTTAGAGAAGGTCACGCTGACCGGTGTTGTTCGTGACATGGCCGGGTGCCTGGACAGAACTACAAAGCGTATTCTTCACCCACACGGAGTGTTCTACTCGAGCTTCCTCGGCCCGTGTTGTTAGTGACACAACTAGGTACAAGGCTCGACCCTACACAGCGTGAACATACCGTACACGGTGTGCTCCTGACATTATTTTCACCACACCGTCTTCCTGCACACAGAGTCAATAACATGGACTACGAACTACATGGCGTGTAACCAGAAAGTACACGCTTTGAATTCTGGGTTTTTATGGGCAGTAGCTCAAAAACTACACAGAAACCTAGAAATAGTGGAAACAAGGTGAAGAGGTGCCAAATTCCGATCCGTGCGGGCCCATACTCCCCGCGAATCAAAGCATGTCATCCCCTACAGTCATGTACAAGAGAAAAAAGGATCATGATCTACCAATTTCCGATTCAAGAGGGCCTATAACACCTCAAGAATAAAAAATTTTCATTCATTTCAACTTAGTACAATACAAACAATTCTCAAACAAGTAGTATAGATTCTATCAATCATCTATCACAACAGCATGCATAATCTACACAACGTCAATCACAACAACATGCAATCGCTAATTCACCCTAAATGGCCTCGGAAGAATGAATGGCATGTGATTTCTAGAACTGCTTATATGATGCATGAGATGGCATACCCTCATCTCACTGGGTTGTGATAGAAATAGAACCGTAATATAAAAAAATAACAGTACAAAGCATGTGAATCACTCTAGGTTAAATCATATGAACCGTAAAATCTAAAAACCATAAATTTGTATAAACGAGGTAGTATGGCTTTTCCCTATACGCGGGTTAGATACTACTGGGCATAGCTTATTACCATGTACCAAATCCATCCTATCCCTTGCTAATGTATCCAAATAGTAAAGCAAGATAAAAGAACTCCTCTGATTTCGCTTTGTAACATCCTGGTTCCGGAAGCCACCCAGAGGCACCCCATACACGGTTGGTCACATGGCCTCAAGAGCATTTTCCCAAATGCCAGAGGCTTCCCACTAGTAGGGAGGGACATGGGTGTGATAGTGGGGAAACTATGCCCTCATTGGCAGAGTACACAGTGGAAGAAAATAAACATGCAATAGTGGAAGCACTGAATAACCAACAATAATAACATCGGAAGACTAAATCAACATGCTGGAGGAAATATTCATATATGGAAAGGTGAAAAATATAAATCTAGTAATGTATCCAAACAAGTCACAATACCAAAACACCACAGTACCAAAACAAGAACAAAAGAAAAATAAACAGCTCCTCCGCATTGTCATTCAAAAGTCGGTCCCATGCTCTCCTGCTTCATCAAATCAAGTTCCAGAAGTCGAAGGGCACTTTCCCTTGTCTATACCAGCAACAACGAAGTTTTCTTGGGCCCAAAAGCATGGCCCAAATAGGGTGTGAGATAAAATCCTAGAAGGAATTCACCCGATGATATGTGCCTAACAGTCAGTGAGTATATGGAAGGTAAAAGTTCAATAAGCTATAAACAGCAACAGAAAGCAATAGGCAGTAATAATAAGTAGTAAAACCGGATGATACATAGTAGGAAACAATCCACAACCAATCAAAAACACTGAAACAAACAACTAATAATCCGGAAAACCTCTGTGAAGTACTCACAACAATCCCCTCTAGTCTTATCCAAGATGTACCACAACCCTCTGGGCAGTGCACCCAACCTAACCCCTCTGGATTGGTTATAAAAATTTATGAGTCTCTCTGGGGAAGCTCACTCGGTCAATTCCCCTTATATTCTAGGGTAGTCAGGGACTCTCTCGAGGAAGATCACGTGGTCTAACCCTCTTAGCCCCAAGGTCTAGATACTCTCTGATTAAGCTATCTCGGTTAATTCCTCCTAAAGCCTCAGGTATTCCACAGACTCTCTGAGGAAGCTCACTCGGTCAATTCCCCTTCTCGCCTAGGAAGGTTCTTAAAGAAATTCAAACATGGTAATACTCTCTGAGGAAGCTCACTCGGTCTACCCTACTGTAGTCTATAAAATCCAAGACTCTCTATGATCTCACTCGTTCCATCCCCTCTATAGTCTATAATATCTAAGACTCTTTGGGATGCTCACTCGGTATATCCCTTATAGTCTATAGCACAAGGTCCTCTCAGCCCCATGCCAGTATGTGAATAATAATGCTATAAGGCCAATGTACACCTATAGATCTACTTAGCTAACCAAAATACACCTATATAGCTACTTAGCTAAATAGTCTACAGGGTAACAAGCATGTCATGAATTTCACTTCAACCTATAACTGTGAGGCATGAAAACAGGTGTAGCATCCAAAGGAAAATGAGACCCAAAGGTCCTAAAAAGAACAATGCAAGGGAAAAATACATCCAAGGACAAAAAAATATCCTCTAACATGGTAAAATTACCTCTACCAAGAATACAAGAAAGGAATGAAAACAACAAGGGAATAAAGGTAAACACACAATACCCCGTTCATAGGTATTGGTGGAATTTGCACATAAAACTCAGAGACTTTGAAAGGTAAGGCATAAACCACCTACCTCGATCCTAAGAGATCGATATACTTGATCCATGATGGCTTATTCCCCCTATAACATCGTAGATCTGAGAAAATGCATAAAACGTTCAACCTCAGATAACATGAGAAGGAGGGAGAATTGGAAAACAAGGCTCAAGCAGAAATGAGAACCCACCGCTGCACTTCCAACGCAATCGGTCATGCTCGAATCGTAGAACAGACGGAGAGGTGGGAGATCGGGGAATATCCGACCATATAGGTCACTCTCGGGCGAACCAGACCTATAAGAAGATGATTATGGAGATTAGGTGTGACCCCGGTCCGTTTAGTGAAAAAAAAGTACATGGTGTGTATGTTTAAAGTACACGGCGTGTAGTGGGTTTTTCCGTACTCGACCAAAATCGGATTCCACGTCACCCCTACACACTGTGTGTGTGGCGCAGGCATGGCCAACACATGGCTTCGAGCCGGAGAAGAGTACATGGCATGTACTAAGAATCTACACAGCATGCACTTCGAATTTTTCCAGAAACTCCATTTTTCTTAAAATCTCCAGAAAAAGGAAAAGATTACCTGAAACAAATATCCGGGTTCTTAGGCATGAAATTCTCAAATGACTTGAGAATTTTTTTATTGTGTTATTATTCTATTCAAAATAATAAATGAAATAAAATTGTTCTTCTTAAAGTAGAAAAACCCCATTCTTTTTTAGGATTTGAATCGAATTTTCTAGAATCCATTTTCTTTTGACATATATATGAATATATTCCACTTAACTCACATCAATGAACAAATTTATGCCCAAAATTTATGTAATTAAAATATTACCTTTAAAATAAATTTATATTTGGATATAAAGGATATATCACATATCTCCATTACAGACATCCAAAATATTATCCTTTTAAATAACATTATTCAACACCAAAATAGTACAGCGGGTGGCTAAGAACACAACATAATAGACAATTCATCATTAGAAATATCATGTTTTTTTCATTTCAATATAAATTTCCTACACATGAATACCAATATGATTGTTGATTTGTTTTTAATGGTGTAGAAATTTCACATATTTTCTTCTCTCTTTTTCTATTTACATTAGATAATCATTTTTTGGATGTACCATCCTCATTACAAAGACCATTTTTACTGTTAAAATTGCGGTTTTAAGCCATAAATAGTTCTCATAAATTCTTTTCCATGATTGAGCTTTTCTTTCAAAAATACATTAGTGTCTCTCCTAAAAAGAAGAATCTTCTTTGAACTGCATATTTATTCTCAAATTTAGGCTTATTTCTCATGGATATGACTAACTTGTCAGTGTTATTGATTTTATTAACTTTTTCCTTAGCATATATAATATGATCTTCAATGATCTTTTTATATTCCTAAATTATTAAACATTAATTCATTATTTAATCACATTTAACATGACTCTCTTATTATATTTCTGCTAAAATTTCAAGGTGATTATTGCATCCTGACTTGAAAACCACTAAAAACATTGTCCTTTGCTGGTTGGATACTATCCTTAATCGCAACTCCTCATATGATAGAGGCTTCTAACTAACAAAGAATGTATAATGGATGTATTTTGGGGAGACTAAACCCTATGTATTAGTAATAAATACAGTAGAATAATTGGTTTTTTGGTATAATGAAAACAATCCCAATAGAATAAGTATCCATTATTGAATAAAAAATATTAAGAAGTTTTAATGTGGGGTTTTGTAGAACAATAATTTTGGAAAAAATGGATAATCTTATAAAGAATGTCATTGATCCATATCATTAATATCCTAGGTTTTCTGTTGTAAGACATTGGAATATTACTATGAATACTTTTACATCCCATAACTAAGACGGTTTGTGATTATGAGGCGTGATATTCCTCAAATAAGTGTTTGAAATTTATTAAGTATATTAATTAGCATGCGCATTTATTTTTCTCGAAAAAATGGAAGAACTCCATAATAGAGGAACAAATAAGAAATATAAGGGCACTTTTGAGTTCATAATATGGGTTTTACCCTAGTTGCAACATAATCTTGTTTGATGGGGTTTGTTGGTGAAAAATTCATCATACGAATAAACAAATAAAATTAAATAATTAATCAAATTTTTATTTATTTTTTATTTAGTGACCAAATTCCTATTTAAATATATGTCTATAAAAATTGCCTTAGTGTTGGCCATCAAACCCTAGAGACCTATGTGCCATTGGAGGCGATTTATCTTGGTGAGTGAAGATGAATTGAGAACAGATCGAGGATCATATGATAATACAACTCGATGATCTCACTAAGGATAATGTTGTTGAATCGTTATATATCAATGATTGATCCAAATCATGGTATGATGTTCGTTTATTTGGATTTATTCCATTTTAGGAATTTCTATGATAGACACTAATTAGTGGTCCAATGGATTGATTCATGGATCAGTCAATTTTTTTAATCAGTTATTTATGGGTATATTTTAAGAGATTTATATATTTATTGTTGGTAATTAGTTCATAATTCTAATGTAAATGGATTAAGTCCTACTGAACATCGCTAAGGATTATTTCTCTTTTTCATTTTTCATGTTTTTCACCCATTTTTCTACATGTTTTCATCATTTGGGATTTGTTTCTTGTTTGTTCAACCCAAATATTTAGTAATAGATCATTGTGTACCTATTTATTTTTACAATGGACTAATATCAGAGATCTAGAGTCAGTGTGGTTCATAGATTGTTTGAAGATGGTAGTAACTAACCAATCATGCCTAATTAGAGACCCCTGGGTTTGTTTAATACATGTGGAGGTTATGGGAATAAACAAGAACTGATTATCATATGAATTGGTTTGACTAGATCTAGTGAAAGATAATGGAATGGGTCAACCGGAAAATATCCACTATTTTCCGTTCCATTAATATCCATATTTGGTGTTAGAGGAGCAAACAAATCAGAGGGATGAAGAATATTTGGATGCTAGAATTCATGATCAATATAAAGTGTAATCCAAGATTACATGAGGTTTGTGACCCTTATATAGAATTTAGGGTTTATTGTGAAGTCAGGGATCAAAAAATGTGTGACCCTAGTCAGATGGCATGTGATACCCTCCCCAATAACTCAGTGTGTACCTTGAAGGGTACTTGTACATAGGAAGGATTATACAGACTGGGAAATGTTGTGCACTCCCACATAGAAATGACCATCCTGGATATACATGGGATAATTTTTGTTCTTGGAAATGGGAAAAAGTACACATGTATAAGAATTTTATATACTACAACATGGACATGGGCATGGTCTATTTTACATGGTTAGGACTCAAGGTCAAAGGGACACAACATGTAATCCTACTACACACTGTATACTATTTAATTGTTTCTGGGATCCCTTATCCTCTTTATCTTGGAAGTGTTTCATTCATGGTGTGGTCCATATATCCATTCCTTCGAAGGTTATTTTGGAATCACATCCCACACTTAGGATGGTGATCCCTTCAGTAGGACATCTTGGATAGAGTGGTAATAATCCTTTTTTTAGGCCAAGATTGAGATCCACTATCACCTTTGTACACCTGGTAGAGTTCTTGGTAACTTACTGACCAATACTATGTGAACTCTGATCCTCTATATTGATGGTTAATCCAGATTGAGTTATTGGTATCCCTCATGTTTTTATGAGTGAACAACATTTTTATGCCTTTTTATATTCATACATCATGTATATAATTCCTATTATGACATTTGACGAGCAATACCTCTTGAACAGACATCTTCAGTGATATCTGACTTGTGGAGTGTTATCCTAGAATACTTCTCTATGGAACATTCAAGCTTGAATCATAGGTTGGATTTATAATTTTGATCATTACCTTGCGACTATATTTTTTATATTATTATAAACTTTTATTAGTGTTATATGTGTTGTGGACATAAATATTTATAAATCTATCTATTACTCTTGGTTATTTGTGGTTTTTTAATTCCAGGTTATCCTACTAGTTATTGATACACTCACCACAGGATGGGATCATCCTCCACAATTCAAGTCTTACATAGACGACAGAACATTCTGTAGAGTAATTTAGGACTATAAGAAGGTGGGTCTAGTTTGTCATAGGTGTATATCGATCTTTCATTTTACAGTAGTATCCTTTATTTGAGTAGGTTGTTCTTTTCATTCCAGTTTTTTTGGAATTGTATTTGTACTCTTTTTACGCATTCTAGTACTTTTCCCCTTCTATGGTTGTTGGATTATACATTCATTCCAACATTATTTTCAGTTTTCCTATATTTTAACATTGTGTGGCTTTGATGATGTGTGCATGTGTACAAGTACTTAAAGAAAATTCCAACCATTTGGTGGATATTCCTTCTTGTAACTAGTCACAAATCCCTAGCCTATTAGAGGAAGGATTGTGTAATTGTGTCTTTTGTCCCATTGAATCAAGTCATGTCATATTGGTATCATATAGTATGAAACCTAACATTTTATGACACTTCCTTGGTATAAGAATAGAGCTTGGAGTTCCTTTTTTCTAGCTATGAGGATGGGTTTTGGAAATATGTAAAAAATGTTAATGTGTTTTTATTATAGAACATAGGATAGGGAGTCCAATGTTGGTGTGGAGGTTGAAATATCCATTAAATAAGACCTCTATAACCATCTTTTTGAGTAGGTATATGTACAAAATAGATGTAGGGAAAACATTGTTTCATGCATCATATAGGAATTGATTATGGTTTTTATTTCCTTCATGAGTCATATCACTGAATATACTCATTGAATGTGGTATGTGTTTAAAATCATCAATTATCCACTTCTATGAAATACAACTAGGGATGACATATAGTTTCATGCTAATAACTAAATAAGTGATGAGTTTTGGGTTCAAAGAACCAATCAAGACGTGTTTTCTCTAGGTGGGTACTGAGTAGTGCTATAACCTATTGAGAAGCATATGGATCCTGATGAGGATTAAGAATATTTTTGTTCAATTTTTGAGAAATTATTAACTATAATAAGAAAAAAAACAATGGTACATGTTGTATTAAAATTTAACATGAGTACTTACGAGGTGGATTTCTGTTGTTCCATGATGACACAAACCCTTAGGTAGTAGTGGTTTGACTTGAGGTTGTGGTCTATGTTTTGAGTGGGTGATGATCACAACTGATCGAATGGTAGCACTAGAAACATGTTTTCATTTTGGATAAGTAGTTTGATCTAGTTACACTAGAAGATAATGCATCCATACGATATGTACATCATATGTTTGAGTGATAGATATCTTCCTGGTTTTTTGGTGTGGTAGGATCCCCCTGGTCATGTAGATGAGGTCTGGTGTGAGCAAGTGGTGCGAATGTCCCTCATGGACATGACCTCTTTTTGATGTTTTTCATTGTGTATATACTTCTCCAGGATGAAATAAAGAATTTGTAGACTTCTATATTAGATATGATTGACATAACTTTTCACATACATGTAATAGGAGCAATTCCCCCACTAAGATTCATCCTTGAGACATGATCCAAAATCATGTGGGAGAGTCAATGCCACCCAAATAGAATAGTTTCATAGTCTGGTGGACAATTTTCTCTAACATGTGAGTATTAGGTTGTTGGTTTTACTAAGGTGTTAGAGTAATACTAGGTGGATATAATAAAAATTTTATTGGGAAATAATGAGTTCCAAGTTTTGTGAGCTCATGGAGGCATGAGTATATTTTTTAATATGATGTGTGCCTTTAGTGCCCCTACTATAGTTTTCACATGGAGTTATGAGCCACCTTTTCCTCATTGTGTCCCACGTTTGAGGCCTATTAATACTATTAGACCCAAATTTTTTCAACCCCTAAGTTGGAGGATCTTGTAGAGAGGATCAATGGATTCATGATTCAAAAATAGTGTGACCTAACATTGGTAGGACATAGAGAGCCTTGCATTGAAATATTTATGTATTGGATGTGTTACCATATGATGTTTTCCATAGTATGGATTTTTTTCCTACCATCCATTATAAAAATTTTATTTCCAGTGACTGTATCAGTGCTAATGGTGGATGGGATTTATTTTTCCTCATTTGATAAGGTTTGATCCTAGTCAAGGTAGGATATTTTTATTTTCATGAGGTTACATCAAATTCCTTATCGGTTCTCTATTATTTTCCTTAGAGTAGAAGATACTATGTGATTTATATTCTTATGAAGGTAGAGAAGTATTATGGAATCCTTCTCAAGTAAGTGTTAGGTTTACCTCACAATCAAGAGTTTTTTAATGAATTTACTTGAACTTCTGATGACACAGTATCTATGCTAGCATGTGGCATGACATCGTATAGTTATGAGACTTGGTGGTGTGATTATAAGATTATACAGATTAGGGGATTCATAAAACAAAGTGTGTATTCGTGGTTATCTTTGTTCTGTTCACTTGACATGATGATGAGATGTTGAGTGAAGTTCTGTATTGGAGTAACTCGGACCACATGAAACAAGTTAAGGTATCCACTCATAAGAATTTATGACCCCTTCACCCAGTGGATGGAGGTAAGGTGGATCTCAGAGTTATACCTGACATGGGATATCTCCAAATTCAGTTGGGTATTAGGATATACCCTAAGTATATTTCTAGAGATACTATGGTTGTTTCGATTTTTTGGTGATACCCTTTGGAATGTTGTTTTCCATAGTGAAATTAAGATACTTATGGATCAGATCCCTTAACCCTTATTTGATTCATTCATGTTGTTATGCATTTGCGGCATCCTTGTGTCATGAATTTTAGATTATGAGCTTGGAAGAAACTTAAGGATGGTACTGGACACACTCGTATGTCGTCGGGCTTATGAGGATCTCTCTAAAAGATATGTTTTCTTCGGAGAGGTTCACTTACTAGGATATATCATCTAAGATGCAAGAGAAGCACAAGACCTTGTAAACATTGAGGAAGTGTTTTATTCTGATCCACCAAAGAGTGTTACTAAGGTGAAAATTTTATTAGGGTTGATAGGATACTATGTGATTTCTACTTGATTTCTATAGAGTGGTAGCACCCTTGACATCTAAGACCCAGAAGGGGAATCGGTCCATATACAAGGAATGGTGTTATATTTGCTTTCCGAAAAAAAATTCATAGATTGGAACGTTCTCCCATATTGACACTTCTAGAGTATGGTGTCTGGTACGTATTTTTAAGTGATGCAATTTTTTTTGTCATTTGATGTAGAGGAGAATGGTTATTTCTTATGGTTCACAATTTTATAGACCACATGAGCAAACATATATAATCCATGATCTTGAGCCGGCAGTGGTATTCCTTAGACTGAAGATGTTGATACACTACCTTATATGTGAGTGGTTTGTCCCATACTCTGACCACTAGATTCTCATGTATATATTCTCCTGAAATGATCTTTACATGAGAAAGTGGTGATGAATATATTTCCTTTAAGACTATGACATGGATATTTTCTATACTTATGGGAAGGGGACATTATGGTAGATGATATAATTAAGGAATCTTATTCTATGTTGTTCCAAGAGAAATCAGAGAAGCCAAACTCTTTGTATTTGGTACTTTTTGGATTGAGGATAGTGTAGTGTTAATCCAATCGATGGTTGATACATTTAGTTTCTTCAGTGAGTTAAGGTGTCATGACATGAGAATATCGATTGGGAGACCTTGCTTAATCGGGTATCTACGAGATACATTTTCATTGGTAATTCCATGATGGAGGGAATCATGCATTCGTTTTTCATTGGATGAATGGTGATTCTGATCATGATGCAAGAAGAGATTCTCTGATGGTTTTATCACTTAAGTGCTAAATTTTGAATAGGTGAGGATGTACTGATTTCTCATGGTATTGGTTGGGAATTCAAGGATGTTTCAGTGATTTTGGAAGTAAAATTATTGTTTTTTCAGTTGTTTTGGGTGATTACCGACAATGATATGTGGAGCGGTCTCATGTAGTAACACACAAAGTGTATGTAACACCTAGAGTACAGATAACACAATGTGTCTTGGTAACACAAAGAGTTTCGTTAAAGAATAGATAACCAACACCCTGGTGGGACAAGGGAGTATTTAATCAGTCTAGGTAAGAAACAGAGTCTAGGTAAGACACATAGTATAGGTAATACACACAGACTAGCTAAGAAACATACTCTAGGTATTCACATAGATTCTAGGTCATAGCCAACCACATAAGTTTTTCCACTGCATGATCATTCCGAGAGCACCTACTTCTCAATCCAGTAAGTCATAGTTCAACATCTAGGAAACTCACATAGATAATCTCAAAAGGGCCACCACATCATGAGGGTCACATCACTTCAAATGGATAATCAAATGGACACATGTTTTGAGATTTATGGACATTTTAGTCAAAAGGGTCAGGATAGATATGGGTCCAATCTGACCATGGTCTCGCCAAACCCAACATGCTGAGACTAAACCGACGTTCTGGGTAGACTTGATCCATCTCGATAGGGCCTATCCTATTACAAATCATGTCCTCTAGCTCCATCCCAAGCTGCTGAAGTGGACAAGTTCATACAACGATGTTTTACAGAGTGTTTGAGAAGCCATTAGGGAATTAGTTGCAATTGGGAACAATGTTATGTACCCTCCAGTTGGCCTAGAAATAATTGAATGATTAGGTTATTTTGGGCATGATTCAGATTTTTTGTGTCATTTTTGTGCCACATATAATTGGATAATCTATCATCAGTGTGGTTTTTGTATCATGATGATTACCACTCCACCACCAGAGTAACCCCATTACAAGGCCATGTGTAAGGGTCCTTATAGTACACTTTTATACTAGTCAAATCCAATAATTAACACAAATTTGGTCTTATTTTTGTGTTAGTTTTTGTTGAAAAAGGTTTCAGTTCCTCGATGATAGGATGAGGATAGTCCAGTAAACATCAGGAGTCCTCAATAGACTGATGACAGACACCTTTGGAATTATAATGTTTTGGATTTTTTGCATGTTTGGTAGGCTCTATCTAGGAATATTAGTCCCTTCCTCTAGTAATTGTTTTTTTCATTTATTGAGGTGGTGTTCCACTTAACCTAAGGCTATAGTAGTTTATGGTTTTCTTATGTTCTTCACACATCACAGCTGAGACAGTATGTTCATGACTCATTTTACAATATTGACTTGGTTGATCTGGATCATGACAGTGGAGTTATCATTTTCAAGGAGCTAGTAATGTTGAGAGACAGTAGGAGAAAAACACTTTTTGGGATGGTTTTTCCATAGTTGTGTCATTATTGACAACATAATATATCATTGGGAGAGCCCGTGGGAGTGTATGACCTTATTGAGAGCTTAATGTCCTTCCTTTTTTCTTAGTTCTAATATTCAGGGATAAATATATTTGTAGGAGGGAATAATTTATTTTACCTATTGCTTCCCTGAAAGACATTCGATTATTTCTAAGAACATTTTTGGACGTAGAAGCAGAGAATATATGTTATTCTGAGGCCCAATATGCCAAGTATAGATTTTTTAAATAAATTAAATATATTAAATACCACACAAACATAGTTTTCTTGAAAATGTGGAATAACACATAAAAAGATTATCTAATTAGAAATAAATGGTCATTTTTGAGTTTAGAAAGTGGAATTTACCCTTGGAGATACATAATCATTTTCATCATGGGGAATTTTTGAAAAATCCAACATGGGAATAAATGAATAAAATAAACAAATTAATTATTATTTTTGTTTATTTTTAACGTAGAGACTATATTCCTCTTTGAATATACAACTCTAGATTTCTTTTATTGTTTTCCACAAATCCTTGTGGACCGTGGAGCCAATGGAGGGGAGTTTCCATTGTGAATAATGAATAATCAACATCATATCAAGAAATATTCACCATCACAACTTGAAGATCACGCTAAAGACAACAATTCATATTTTCTCTTCATCAATAGTTGATCCAAATGAAGGTGGGTTTCATTATTTGTATTTATTCCCCATTATTGATTTCTATGACCAATGTGAGTCAATTTACCAATGGATTGATTCACGAATTAGTATTTTTGCGAGGTGGGTTTATCTATTGGGATCGTTTGGGAGATTTATTTTTTATTATCGGTTCTTCATTTATTGTTTTAATGGAAATAGATTAAGGCCAACCAAAAAAAGTCAAGGGTTTTTCCTCTTTTTTATATTTGTTATTTTTAACCAATTTTTCTATGTCTATTGACCAGTGAGGCTTTTTTTCAGGTGGTTAGACCTAAATACCAAGGAATTGATTGATGTGTACATATTTCCGGGCGCAAAGATCTTATATCAGAGATGTATACTTAGTATTGTGAAAGGACTGAGTGACTGTGGTTTTGATGAATGGATAAAACTAGATTGTAGATCCTTGGGTTCATTTAGTGCGCACAGAGAGAATGAGAATAAAAATCTATCACTTCTCATATAAATTGGATAGCCAGAATTCAGTGAACAGTGACAGTAATGGCTAACTGGACTAGATCCACTACTACGAGCATGATTCATTACCATATTCGGTGTTGGAGCTGAGGATGAATCCAGGGCTAGAATAATAGAAGGTTTCAATAAATCGCATTATATATGACATATAAACCATCATTACACTGTGTGTTGGTCCCCTATGCCCCTTCCAAGGATCCTTGTGAATTAAATGTCACACTGTGTGAGCCCCCTATCACATGGTTTGTGATGTCCACCCTGGTGGCTAGGCATATACTTCAAAGGGAACATGAACATGGCTAGCATTACACTATCATAGGAACACCAAATAATCCCACAAATACATGGTCATCCATGATATAAATTGGTTGATCCATGTATTTGGACACATAAAAAATTAAACATGCAGGGGCATGTCGCATACTTTTACACGAACATGGGCTTAGACCATATTACATGAGTAGGAACCAAGGCCAAGGGAACACTCCTTGTTCTTTTTCAGAGTTGTATGGAATCCCTTTTCCTTTATAACTTGGAAATGTTTCATTTAGGGTGAATTCCCTATATCCTCTTCCCTAAGGGTTATTTTGGATTCACATCCTACACATATGATGGTGATCGCTTCTATAAGACTTCTTGGATGCATTTTTAGAATCCTTTTATGAGACCAATAGTGAGATCCACTATCATATTATTTCCCATGGTAGAGTTCGTAGTATAATAATTATCAATACTATATAGGAATTTATACCCTATATAGTAGGTTAATTTAGATTGATTTATTGGTATCCCCCATTTCCCTTAGAGTGATCCTCATACATATATCAAATCTATTCAGACATCTAGTTTATAATTCCTATTGAATGTACTAATGAAAGCTACCTCATAGAAGGATTTCATTGGTGACATATGACTCAGGGAGTGTGTTATCATATACAAGTGCTTTATAAAACATCTAGAATGAATCTAAGTCTAGATTTATTGTTCTGATCTTTACCTTGAGATTGATATTCTTAGATTAGTATATATAAATATTCTTGTCATATGTTTTGTAGACATATATCTAGGTAGAGATGAATATTACTCATGATACTTTGTTCTTTTTTATTTTTGGGTGTCCTATTGGGTATTGTTATACTCACCCATGGTCCCTTCCCACACATGTCATGTCTTATTCACATGATATAACTTTTTTGGAATCCTTGATTGTATGTTTCATTCTCATTTTTTTGGAATTTATTTGTCCCCATTTTACACTTCCAAGTACATTTTTCAGAATTTGGGTGGGGGATTATATACGTATTCATGAATTGTTATCATTTGTTTTATATTTCATTTTTTTCTAGGATTTAATTTGTATATGTGTGTATATATACCTAAGGTAAATTACTACCATTTGTGTCCTATGATTTCATGGTGCTAGTCACCATCCCCTGGCCTAATGTATGTGGGCTTGGGGAAGTTTCATCTCGAGCCACATCGATTTAGATCATGTGAGTATCAATTTAGGGGCAGTATCCCCTTTATTAGAAATCTCATTATCCAGATAATGTTTCTCACAGAATTTATGTGAGGTTGTTTAATATATGGGTGAAATTACATCCATGAAATTTCTTAATATTGTAATAAGTTTCCATCATAAATGAATTGTACGATTTTTTATTGCCTAAAAAACAATGGTGGAGTCACACTGAAGAATTAAATTGATATATCCTCATTACAAAATACACTTCTTTGATGATATGAAGAATTTCAACATCAAGGTATGTGGTGATACAACCAGGACCATAAAACCACCCCATTACGTCACCATAATGATTCTTGAAAACTACACCTTATCTAGAAGCACATTTATTTCTTATTGATGTAGCATCCATGATACATTTAATAAATTCCAAAAAATGGAGTAATACACATGACTTCCAAGGTTCCAAAATTAGGGATATAGTAACCTACAATTCCATGAATCTTAAGAATAGAAAAAATATTAATTGAGTCGTCACACTATCCAATATGGCCATCATTTTTATATTTCATGGTTGATCAAATATGGGACAATGTAAAATGTATATATAAGGTAAGAACACCATGAATCATTTTATTCTAGCTACTCTAAATTAAATGAATATTCTCGAGGCTTGAAACTAGAATGATTTTTTGTAGCTTTTGGGAAATAGGTAGTGAGATAGAAGCTAGCATATATTCCTAAAGACTACATGTACTATGAATATTAAGATAGAAATAATCTACAATTGTGATCTATAGTTAAGTGTCATTATAACCTCTTAAGAATAGTTGATCAATTTCCTCTATATTATGATGAGATAGATAACATCTGGAACAAATACTAACACCAACACCCTCAAAAAATATTCAGTAGGTAGTTTTTAGTGCATGAGTCTCTAGGTAATAAAAAAATGGATGGTATAATAAATCATGTTCTCAAATCCTTATCCCAATTTTTTGTATTCCCTTGAAAAAACTCATTATAAAAAACATTTGACGAAGGCCTCTCATTGGAGGAACATTCCCTAAAAAGTGTTTCATCACCATTCCAGAAATCATAGTTTAAAACCATCTCCTTAATATCAAAAAGAAGCACATCTAAGTAAATTTCTAATTTCTCTTTGATCGAATCAATTTTTCTAAGTCTGTATCATTTAATAAAATATATTTCAAAACAGGTTAACCTTTCGAGTTATCCAAAAAAACATTGAAGAGGAATTTCTAGTGTCTAACTTGTGAGATTAAATAGAGATGGTGGAGAAATAGTTTTTGATAGCAGATCAAATAGAAGAATACAAGTAATTTAAATTCTCATTATTTTGTTTGTATAAAAATATGTATCATAAAAAATAAAGAGACACCATTTTCATTTTAATTAGTCAACGCATGAAATCTTCATAAATGTTTCATTGAATTTTCAGATATTTCTAATACCAATTCCACCATAATAAATTGGATTACAAAAACAATTCCAAGGAACCATTGAAAATTTTCTCTAAAGAATTATTCCACTCTAAGAAAATTTATTAATGGAGGTATTAATACTATTAATTAGTGACATAGGTCATTTATAAACTATAGAGGAGTAATAAAATGTCTATAAATTCAATGGTCTGACAAGGATAACCCTCCCATACATCATGAGTGTCTTTATCTTCTAAGATGCTATCTGATTTTTGACATAAATAAAAATTTGATAGAATTTTCCGACTCGTGTTTTTTCCAAAACATGGGTACACAAATATAAGTGAATGTAACCACACCATCCATAATTCGCATCTTGAAAATGATGCCAAAATTTCATATGGGGATTTTATTTTTTCCAAAATATAAGAAATATTTATACCAACTAATATCCTTCCCCAAAACTCACAAGTAATGAATGTGAGTGAATTTAATGATCCTGATATTTATTTTATCACTTTTAGTGAAAATAATGATTTCATAATCATAAAAGAAGTTCATGGGAGAAACATATCCTAATGAAGCTCAAATGTGTTTGAGTATATTATCAAATTACATTTTTAGAAGTCTACTTAGGTAATCATTAGCATTGTAGAAGACAATGCCTGAGAGAGATTCCCTTTTAAAGGAACCTATGGTACATGTAAAATAACCCTTAGGATATCCATTAATAAGAACATAGATATGTGATGAACCCAAGAAATTTTTAACCCAATTAAAAAAGATATATTCAATGTAAAAATTCCTTACAACCAAACAAATGAAACCCCAATATAATTTTTTAATGGACTGATTAACATAAATCATGAGAGAAATGTTACCACCATTGGTGAATTTTTAGAGAAGATCAATGAATTCATAAGAAGTACTAAATAAATATATAATATTTCTACCTTTGGTGAAAGCAAATTGGTTTGGAGAAACAATTCTATGAGAAATACTAAAAATCCTATTGTCCTGAATTTTAACAATTATTTTATAAATGGTGTAAAAAGTTTACATAGGTTATAAAAGTAGAATCTCATTTTCAGTGACCCCTTTGGGAATGAGTGCCATAAATTAAGCATTAATAATCTTTTTAATCTTCCAACCCTTGAATAAGTAATTATAAACCCATAAAAATAACAATGAATGATCTCCCAATAATCTTGAGAAAAAATTAATGAACCCATATAGTATAGGATAGCTCACTGAGTTTAATCTAAAAGAAACATCTTCAATCGTAAATTCAATGGGAGGAATATCATTATTTGAGTTGTCCTCCAGACTAAAAAGTTTAGGAATAACATATTCCATTAGATATATACTATAAATATGCAAAATAAACAAGGTTATTCTAGAATGAAACATCATCAGTAACCAAGTCCTCTCATTTATCAAGAAAAATCCAATTATCATTGATAATAACCAAGGGTCATTTTAGTTTATTTATTATTTGATGACAGTTAGAAAACAATTAGTGTTTCTATTAGCTTCATTGATATGATATACTTCAAAAGCCTATATTTTCATGTATTTATTGAGGGTTAAAAGATTATTGAGATCATGTGTTATATTGTTCTCCTACTCAGGACTTGGTGTAAAATCAACACTAACATCACTCTATTTAATAATATAAATCCATAATTCAAGTTGAGTGATATTTTCATTTAGGTAGAAAATGTGACCATGACTCTATATTTTAAATATTTTATTATGCACTTTGTTCATAAGAACACAAGATATAGAATAATCACTGTAATTTAAGGACTTTCATTTATCCTTACACACTATTTTACTTTCAGAATGAAATATCCATGGTATATTAAATATGAATGGGATAGGTGGTTTTCCCTCTCAAGTAAAAATATTTACCAATATAGGATTGTAGTATGAGTATATAATTTCAATATTTGATCATGAAATGGATTCCCAAATATAAATTTCAACCTCATTAATAAAAAACCTATCCAATCAGCTGGACTCCACTTTTTTAGGGGCCTCCAATACCAAGAATATTTAGAACCCACATGATTAATTTCAGGAAAATTGTTATCCTCTATACATGATTGAATGTCATTAGTTGAAATATAATACATAATGAATCCTAATTTATTATGAAGATTGATAATAGTATTCAAATATCAAATAAGAATCCAAGAATTATTCATTGTTCTTCGTAAAGCTAGAATATTTACCGAAATATTTAATCATTCTTAATAAAAAATTAAATTAAAAATTAATGAAAAAAATTGAGTCACTCCCAAAGAAATATAACTTTTCAGAACCTTATGATATGTATAAATGATAATAGAAACACCATCAATTCAGAAATAGCAGAAAACCTAAATCCTTTTTATGTAATTAATAGACTGATTAGTGCCAACCATCCATTATCCCTTATTTTTAAGAATATAAAATTTCTCAAAAACCCCCTCTTAAGCATAGTAATACCACAAAGATAATGCATTTTCTTATTTAAAAAATCACAAGAGATCTTATTGTCTCTGGGTTATCCAATCACTGAAAATTACAAAACATAATCACCATTAAAATTTATGTAGGGAGAAAGATCTCTCTTTCTTTATACCACAAATGTGTTTGTTTCTATCTGATATCCTGATTATAACAACTTTATTCCCATATCTACTAGAAGTAATATTTTTCTTGGCATAATTATTTTTGTTGGAATATACAATGACCATTTTTTGATCAATCGTGAGAGGAACATTTGAACTATCCATAGATGTGAGATGTAAGATGACACTAGAATGACTAGTGTCATAGAACTTAATGCCATCTAGAACATTAAAACCAACAGTAATGTCATTATTTTTATCAGAACTAGTAAGATTTATTAATTTTTCATCATGGTGTGAACCATTTTGAGATTGAATTGTCTTAGACTCATGTTCGATGTATTCCCCATGAGATAACGTATTATTATTTAGATATTACCTAGATGGATTTATTGTATGCATATCCTTTGGAATATCATTTGAACAAGGAGTCTTTCTGGTCTTATAGTCAACTATAAGGCCTATAGAATCCTTATTTGGTCTAATAGATTCAATAGTATAAAAGTTTCATTTTTTATAACCAGTTTCATAATATTTACGACAATCTAGGATTGAAAGAAATGAATTATTATCAGCCTTATCAATATAAGTAGATAGTTTTCTATAAACCTATTGTATTCAACTGCCATTAAAAAAATTAATATTACCTGCACTGGAACATACTAGGTTTTCCTTATACAAAAAATTATCATATAAATTATTATGACCAGTTCTTGAGACATCATGGAGACCTAAAGAAACGTTAATTGGCCTATTAGAATCAAAATTTTCATTTGGAATGGTGATTTTTTCATCTTATATAGATAAAAAATTCTATGATTCATCATTCATAGAGATAAAAATTGGTTCTTGCATAGAGGGAATACAAAAAAATGTTCAACATGTAAATATTAAATAATTGTTTTCATTTCTTCAGAAATTTCAATAAAGATGGATTCATCATAATTTTTACTCATGCCTTCATCTTCCACACCATAACCAGTAAATTTCATAAGGATCATTTAATTTAATATAGGTTCACCTTCCTCTTCCAATATAAGTATAGCCCATGATTTTTTACTAGAATTATTTAAATCAAAAGCGACTGGCTATTTTTTCACCCATTTACTATGTTCAACATTTCTTCCTAGTGCACCCTTATAAATAAATAAATCTTTTAATTTGATTCTATAAACTTATTTCCATTCATTTGCATTGAGACATTGTTTTACCTATTTTTGAACAACTCCACAATTTATAATGGCATGACCAATAGTCTTTCCTAGTTTACAAAAAGGGTGGAACATATTCTTTTTCATCTTTTAAATTATATTTATTTTCATTTTCAATGAATATTATTATATTTGGATGTCTCTTATACAATTGGTGTAAATCATAAATCTAGTATATAAACCCAACTCACCATAAAAATTTCTTTGATCAATTCTCAAAGGCACACCAATATAAGCAGTAATATTGTTTATGAATTTAGCCTTCAAAAACACACAATTCATGCTATACCATCTAACCAATTCTTGAATAGTAGGATTACTAAATTTCAAAGGATTAAAATTGATACCCCAGTCACAGATCCTTAATATACCAGGCTTCATATGTACATTTCTAGTCTCTTTATTTGATTTGATGTCACTCTAATTATAAATTAAAGTTTATATGAATATCCTTCTAATCATTGTCATCTTCCAATCAATCCTTCCCCAACAAAGGGAAATTCTAAATTTCATATTTGAGTTAGATCGTAGCTTATCTCACTTTGTGTAAGTGACATTTCCAAGGGACACATAGCTTTCCATACTTACTTCTTTCTATGCTGGAGTATCTCTAAACAAGTGTATGTGTATATATATATATTAAAGGGAATTGATATATGAAATGGTATACATGAACTTTAAAGGACCCAAGGAATCCATATAGTTTTATAAGATATACTATTAGTGGTAATAAAGATACCCTAGGTCTGATGTATATAAAACCAATCATCTATAATGGAGAAAAATAATCATAAAAAAAGGGGAACCATTGTCAATCTATAATAATATATATTAATAAAATAAATTTTCATCCTACCAGTTTTCCAAGGGATACTATAGTATGGAACACATGTATCGATCGAGGAACATTATAAAATAATCACCATATGATCCCATACTTTTAATACCTACATCGTAACACAAGTATAGCTCATGGTATTTATAAAGTTATTACCCTCTAATCTTAAACATGGTGTACCCCCAGAGAACTAAGTATTTATCGGGGCATGGTATAAAACATTTCCCAACAATATCATCCACAGTAATCCTCTACGTGACCAATTATCTATCATGTGTACTATAATCTCATCCATCATATGATCCAATCAATGTAATTACATCATGGGAATCCATGTATCGATCAAGTTATAAAACACATTAAGAAACATATGAGTCCATCCATGATACTTTGTATTAGGATCCTCGTATCACTTATTGTGTGGTAAAAAAGTATAACCCTCTAAGCCCATTAATGAGATGTCACTATGGAACCAAGTATCACTCACGGAATTTTATATCACACTTACCACCTAGCCCTTCCAAGGAGATCCAATAGAGAACTAAGTATCACCCATTGGTATAATAATCACGATCAGCCTATTATCCCATCTAAAGAATTCTAGTTTGGGAATCCATGTATCACTCAAGGAATACCCAAACTAATTTAACAATGTAATGTAGAGAAAATTAGATGTTTCTATCAATAATATTGACACTAATTATTTCATGTAGGAATAAAGAAGAACCATGTACTGAAGCATGGCACAAAAAAAATTCACCAAGACACATTTCATTAATAAATTTCGTGGAATTAAATTAATAATATTGTTCATGTCACAACATGATTTAATAAGTATTTTACGAAGAACACAATGGTTTACAAAAACCATTTAATTTAATTAAGTCCTTTATAAATGTTCTAAGGCAGTTAATAACACACCCAAGGTGTGATTAAATCATTCTCCATCAATGGTATAATGATTATTTATTATAACTCAATTTATTAGGTAATAGGAGTTGAGTTCATCAACCTCTAACCATAATAAATAGGTTCAATGTGGTGTTTATATTGAAATTTAAATATCCATTTTTTGGTTATTTAGTTATACGAAAGGCACGAGTAAAACAAACATGTTGAACAATGAAAATCTTTATAAAAGATTGAGATTTTAGGGAAAAGAAAATAGACCACCTACATCATTCTTAGGAAAATCTATTCATCGTGTATATGTTTTCAGTTCAAACCGAAATGGGAGAAATTATAAGATTCCACAAAAACCCGAAGAACATGGGAAAATAGATCACACATTATTAGCATTCTATAATGTGAGATAAATAAAGAAGAAACCAATGAGAAGTTAAAATATCTCTGATATGGTTCAAATGAACATTGAAAATATTTATTTTGACACCAAAAATATGTGATACACTATATCTTAGGATGAGGCTAAAGGAGATCTCCCACACGAGGGGATGTTGTGTGTTGAGAAACGAAAATAAGGAAGAATACATAGGAGGACATAGATGGAAAATAGTCCTTTACATATTTCTAAATAGTCCCATGGGTTTGAAAATAATGTTTCAACCATGAATTCTCTTCTACATAGGATCCACACAAAGAATGGTTTTGTAACATTGTTTGATCAAACCATGCACCAAACATGAAGTGTTACTAGGTAAGTAGAACTAAGTGTGTTGGTTAGATGAAAATTTAGGTAAAATCATGTATAGAACATGTGGATCTCCCCATAAACAACAAAACCAATGCACAAAAGCCCATGGGTCCTTTTCAAAGTTTAGAAAAAAAATTTATCCTCATGAAATTGATTAAAATGATTAAAATACATTGTTATACTAACTGTGTGACAATCGGGCACCTAATGTTTCCTTTCCAAAAACAAGATCATTTAGATACTTCCACTTAAAATACTCATCCAAACTCTCATGAATCCTTCCAAGACATAACCTCATACAAAAACATCACTTTAAAGTTATCCAATGCTCATACATATGATTTTACTCTCAACATAAAAACAATATCATCTACCATATAAGAAATGTTTAAAAACTCTATTAATTTTTAACTTAATCTAAAACATGGTACGCTACAATGATAAAATTCTTATTCATGTTCATCCAAAAAAAATAATACCTTAAAAACCTAAAATTTTACTATTATTGTATATATAAAATTTATATCAATCTCCTCAATATGCCTTTCATAGTCTACTTTAAGGTCTATAAATCCCTCTATTTTATTATTCTCTTCTTTGTTAGTTATATGAATCTCCATTGAATACATCATGAAATATTTAATATTATGGATGAACATAGTCTTAATGCATTAAAATGTATTTATGACTAAATATTCTACCTCTCTAATTACAAAAAACCTTCAACTGAAATTTTTTTTAACGTAGAGTAACTAAATTATAGTTCATTCTATGTGGAAATTTTTCATTTTTCATGAAAATTCAGACATAATATCCACTTCATTAAAACTATTTTTAAATAAAAAAATGATGTGTCTAATATCCCCATAATTAAAACATTATATGTGTAATTTAACATAAATTATTTCTTTGAATCTTTTATATTTTTTCACCTATGATTAGAACTCATCGCTTACATAGTATTTCTTTTTCACCACAAGGATCTATTTATTATCGACTATTTTAAATGATATTACTTTAGATACATGTTTTAAATATCTATTTATATTTGACCATTTCCCATATACAAATATCTATTTATATAAATCATCAAGAGAAAATTATATAAAATTCATTTTTAAGTACTAACAAATGTTTTTCAACATCAGTGTCAATATCAATATAAACATTTTTTTAATATCTAAATCTACAATATCCTAGCCAATAACATATATTTCAATAACTAATTTAGTAATATGGTTAAATAATCCATCCAAATTTTCAATTTAATTCATCTTCAAATAATCAAACATGTATTTCAAAACATACATTTTTTCGTTCTTCACTTTGTTATTACCATCATATATGGTAGAAATTGAATCCAAAACTCCTTTTATTATGGGAAAATCTGTCACCTTCAAATATATTGGATTATATTGTTATCATGATGAGTTATTGTTATCCTTAACATCATTAAATGGTTAATTTAATATAATTAACTATCATTAATATCATAGTAGAATCAGATAATATAATTCAATATAATAATACTAAGAATACATAAACTCTAAGAGATCATAGATGTGATATCATCATAATCTTCTAAATCATATATTTTCACCCATTAAATAAAGGTAATACACTTTCATTCACAATATTCTTCATGAAAATATATTTACGTTAATATATTAATAGACTAATTTAAGGCTTAAATACCACTTGTTGTAGAAGGTGTTCATGTTGTAAAGCCTAGTAGGGGGTTAATTAGGATGTATCAAAAAATTATACATAACATTAAAAAATTGGATATTTTCATCATGTTAGCAGAGATAGCTTAAAAAATTCTCATAGGAATAGTCAAATTAAAAATTTCAATGATCGATGACACAAAATTCTATGTGGTTCACCTATAATGGGATTTATCCATGGAGAATATATTATTCATGTGTTGGCATTTCAATTGACCACTACTACAGTATTTGATTATATTTTTATAAAGAGATCACCTATAAACAATTTTACATGTCCAATTCCACTTTACATCTTATTTCCTTCAAGAGGATTTAAAATATATAATTGACATGTTTTTCGAACTCATAGATATAAAAATAAATTATAATACACCATACAATAATGAATTTTATCAATGATTCTATGTTCTTTGATTCCACATCAAAAATCATATACCTAGAAATTATATCTTCCAATGGTAATTTTAATTTAATTCATACAAATTTCACATATATTTATAGTTTCAAATATTAAATAATCATCCTCTACTAATAAACACATTCTACGGATCTATTGAAATCATTTTTGTTTTCATATGTGTATCACTCTATTTTTTGGTTATAATAATTTCTTCTATAACCATATAATATTAAATTCAAATTCAAACATCACAATAAACATCCAAAAAAACTACTTAAAATTAATTCCTTGGATGATTATCATAGTTATAACCACTATAAAAAATTTAATAGTGAGTTATTAATTTCTAAGATAAAACCAAACAATTATGATATTACCCCCATAAAAATTTATATTAAAATTATCTAATTTTTGGAAATAATGGTGTAGCTTACTACTTATCAATGAGATAGATTAGTATGTTCATTAAATATTTTCAACCACTAGATGGTTTATGAAATGTATCGAGATTCATATCATGAACTTTATTTCAGTAGTAATACAACCTAAATGTTAGTTTTTCCAGCTTTATTTTCTTTTAACAATGGACAATCACAGTGATAACCCTTCAATAATATTTTCCAATTAAACCTCCTAGGTCATGGAATTTACTCCACAAAATTTGAAAAAGATCTCAAGAACCACAAAATTCTACCCATGTATTTCTCATATGTTATATATGTGTTGCAGCATTCAATGATAAAAAAATATAAAAGTAAGATGTCTTATTTTTCTAATAGAATGTCTGAAATTTTGAGAAAATACCACTATATAATATATCATTTACTCTTAGAAATTAATAAGGTACTTTCCTATTTTTTCAATTACTATTACATTCATGGTGCGATGCTGGATTCACGGAATTATATTTCTATAGAATCATGTACCACTAAAAATAAACTTACATCCTTCATATTTTATCCACTTTAATATGTAGCTGATGATTCTAATATTTCATCCTAACTTATAAAATTGGTATGATTGTAATTATATCATTGTGTGACTAACTCTCTCATAGTATGAAAATTTCATACTACACCCATCTACTTAAAAAACATCCCACTAGCTCTCTTAATCAATCCTTATGCCTCTTCACATAATTCAAAACACTTCATTTAACTTACAGATTGCTTTATTTGACAAAAATATACAATATAATGAAATTTGGTAGAAAAAATTACTAATAAAACCATAAACCACTCAATATAATATAATTCCTATTCTTTATCACTATTTCATGTGTTTATTTCCCCAAAATAAAACTGCCTATTACGAAAAAAGAAATCCATCATGGGGAAAGTTCTAATATGATATTTCCAGGACTGCATGGAAACCCCCACATACCATGTGGATCTTAGAACTCATACTAATGAAGTTTTCTATTAGGGTCACAATGTGATTCTTGGTAGCCATATGAGAGGGTTCTTATCCATGTCACAGGCCTCAGTGAGCACTAAAAAACCATAGTTCCCAAATTCTTCCACTCAATATTAGCCTAGTTTCTCAAAAATTATCATACACTATGATAACATGTAAATGGTCTAGTCATCCCTCTATACAATATATTTTCCACTCTCTCTCACTACCTTATGATTTTATTTCTCCCCAATCTCATAATAACCCATTTTGTTAAAAAATTCCCCATACATCAAGATATTACATGGTTGGGTCCCAATGTGATTCATGCATCCAGATTATATGGAGATTAACCCCATGTCACATTCCTAAAAGGGAGTTAAAATATGTGGGTCTAACACACACCCAATGAAATATATATTTATCTATGAATCATTTTTAAGTATACTTTTTAGTGATCTATTGTCACTTATTATACTAATTGGTGCTTCATAACCACTAAATGTTTTAGGAATCATATTATTGGCTAGATATTCAGTGTTCTCAACCATGAAACTAACCACAAATTCAAGAGATAGTGCAACATGTCCTCAAGAGGGCCTCTTCATAATCTAATTATTTTCAATAAGTAGTAGTGGTTAATAAATAATGTGTAAAGACTATACACTCTAGTATCATTACAATAATGACTAGTAAATGACTACACAACTATAAATATATATAAAATTAGAGTATAATAATTGATTTGTAATACATTTCTTCATACAAATAACTTCCTAAACCCTAAATCAAATGTTACAAATGTAGGTATTTCTGTCATACATCACTGAACTATCACATGATGTGTCTCTCATATACTATACAAGATAAAATAAAGAAACTTAAACTAGAGATCGCAACATAATCCCCAAAATTACCTCAGACCCAAAATCAGATCCCTAATCAGATCATTCATCTCAACCACCATTAATAGGGATATCACCCAATTCTATATGTTCAATATAAGATATAAAAGATTCAAGGAAATCATTTTTTAATGTATTCTATTAGCATGGTGCTAAAACCCACCTCGTTAACCCATCCATATCACTCTAGATGACCCAATATTACTAAAATAGTTTTTTTCCATCATTGAGAGAAGGATCATATTTTTCAACAAAAAATGAAGAAAATTAAATATATTTTATTCTGATTTAAAATATTAATTAAAAATAACATTCATCTCTTTTATACAAGCAGATTTACACTATATTGTTTTATTAGTCTCATCTACTAGTCAGCCCCATTAAATATCATAAGAATCATTTGTGAAAAATATTACATGGGATTGAGGTAGGGGATATGATTTATCTGTTTACATCTCAACATAGATAATCCATTAGTTTTTTATTTCAACTATTTTATCATAATTTCTAAGAATAAACCATATGTTTCTCAGGTGTGCAATTCTCTGACTTTAATTTACTATTGGGTATTGAAACTTTTTTTACACTGTTTATTCTATAAACTAATTTTATATTTCTAAAGGGTATCATATATTAAAAAAAATCATACATGTAATATCATGATATTTAAAAATAATAATATGTCTGATAACATACAAGACAAATAACATCAAACTTAAATGAATAATAAGTTTTAATTGTTTAAATATGAACAATTAAACCTATAAAATAAATTAGTGGGAATGAATCAAATTAAAAAAATTATAAAATAAATAATGATCCTACTCAATTATAATATATTAATTAATGATTTTTATATTATCACTTTATTTTATTAGTAATTTGTTTTATTATTTAAAAATATCTTTTCTTAACAAAATAGGTTTACTTTCTTTTCCTATGTGAATATTATATTTAATTTCATTAAATTATAAGAAATATATTTTAAATAATTAATTAAATTTTTTAATATATCATGGAAAAATTATTTTAGAACAGTTTTTTTAATTTTCTAACAATATTATTTTTTCAAAGAATAGTGAAGAAATTATGATTTTTATTAGAAATTGAAATTTCTTTTTAATTATTTAGAAAGTAAAATTTTGTTATATAAATTTTATACAACTTAATTAGTTTTTATTTTTTCAAATAATCCAATTATTTTTTTGAAATAATTTTTATACAAGAGTTTGTTATAAAATTATTTTATTCATTAAAAGACAAATTTTTTAAAACAGGTTTTCCGTTCTGTTATTCCATTTTTATTTTTATTTATATTCTGAATTTTTTTTTTAAATTTTTTAAAAACCAATTCCATATATGGAATATTAGGTCTTATATGAGGTAAATAGTTTTATTTTATTTTTATTCAAAATAAATAGTAATCTTAGTAATTTTTTATACGACGAAAAATTGTAAATCAGTTAATTAACAGTTAAAAGTAAAATGATAAAGACTATAACATTACCCTAAAACATTATTAAATTTTATTAAACAATTAAATTTCATTCGTAATCGTTGAATATTTTGTTATATGTCTTTTCAATTATAGAATAATGATGACAATTATAATAATTTATTTAATGAAAATTAAATAATGTCACACTCTTGTTTTTATTAAATATAATATTTTTTATAAGGTCAAAACAAGGCTGTATTCGATTATAAATAATATTTGTAAATATAAATAACTTGTTCATCATTTATATTTATTTTAATTTTTTTGTGAATAGATAATTACATTGTGAATTTACCCAATGTTGATGTAGTAATTATTCAATTAATGGAAAACTCAAATAAATGTAATTAAAAATATAAAAATTAATAGAATTTAAGATAATTATTATGATACCTGAATTTTATAAATGAAAATGACATGTTGTTTTTGTATTAAAATATTTTTTTTATTTACACTTGTTTTATGGATGTTATTAATTTCGAAGTGCTGAATAGTTCTAAAAATTGACATTAATGATATATTATAATACACACTATTTTATTAAATGATATAAAATACATAAAAATGTTATATTTGGAAAATTGATTTTTTTTGGTCAATTATATCAACCATGGTCCATTTATGGACCTTATTCCATTTATAGATACTATATTTCCCCTCAAAGCATAAAAATATTTATTATCATGCTATGTGAGAAAGGGGTTAAAGATGGATTAAAACAAAACGTTGTGGTTACAAATGTGATAAAAACAGGTCAAATTATTGTTTAATGGTATTATTTCTATCCATATTCATTATATATTTTAAACAAATATGTATGGAGGATTTTTAAATTAATAATTAATTTATATTAAATTAATATTTTGTGGAATTCGAAGAGTGCATATCCTCTCTCTTATAAAATGAATCGCCTAATTCTCATTTATTTATGCTAAAACACAATTTTTCATCCATTTACTACAAAAATACATTATAATTATCCATTACCTCATTATAGAGATATTTTATAGTCATAATACCAACGTTATAGAGCTTAAGTTGGTAATAAAAGGTGACCTTCGAATGAAGTGTTGTCGTTTTTAACTGCATGTTTTAGTTTGGTTTCTTCCAATACCTAGTTGAATTATTCTTCAACCTTGATAAAATTATAAAACTATTGTCCCAAATATACTAATTTTTTATTTTTAAAATCTGATCACCTATATTCATCTGGATCCTCTGTAAAATTTGAAGGGAATTCATTGTTTGTATGTATAGTGGTCTAGTGGCTGACGAACCAATGAATTTGTTTCCATCCTTGTTCTGAAGACCAGTTGTAATAATAGAATTAATGTTTTCATATGAAATTCCTGGAATATTTTTTTTTTAAATTTAATATTGCATTTACATTCATAACATTCCATTCACTACAAAATGATAATGTTGTTTGTCTGTACGTGTGGACTTGCACATCCAAAAAGCAATGTGTTTAATGTTTTTACTACCACATCACATGAATTATATATATATGTTTAATTAAATAAATAATATGATATTTTTTATATTATTATCATTATATAAAATTAAAATTATACTTACCTTCTTTCCATAATTATCATCATAAAATGTAACAGTTACTCAAGTGTATATACGACATACCATCTAAATGAAATTACAATAGTAAATTTAGCGTAATAATATTTAATGTTTTGATTTAAAACAGTAATTAAGGTCTTAAAGGGATAATTTTTTAATTATTATTATTTTTCCTGAGATGATGGAATAATGACCCCTTGACAACGGTCAACATACTAAATCTATTTCTAAATTATAAACCAAACATCCTCAAAATACCTGATGTGGAAATAATTAATTAAATAATAAAATTATTCTATTAGAAAATTAATATAAATATATTAAAGATAAGTGATTAATATTTTATAATGATATTATGAAATAAAAAAATTTAAAACATTTAATTATATTGGTATTACAAGCCATATATAACAAGAATGGATTTGAGATAAAGGATTTCATCTCAACATTAATTCATTGAGGTATGTTTTATTATTGTTAATATATTTTATATTATGATGTGTTTATAATGTACATTTTAAATTATATTTCATGAATATTATTATATTCATTATATTTAATTATTCATTTGACATTATTATTCTGTGGTCTTACAATTGAAATTTTACCAAATCTACAAAGTATTTTTTTTTCTACAATGCAATTAATTTTCATTATTTTTCATGATCAAGGTTCCTTTAGGGGGAGTCATGTGAGTTTTTTGAAACACATATATTTTATTCCCCTCTTGTTATAAATTTTTATTGTATGTTTAATTTCCATTTCCCTAGATTCTTATTGAAAAAAAACAAGAAATTCCTTTCTAAGTGATATTGTACTTCTATCTTATTTTATGATTGGAAATATTTATCTTCCATATCCATATTTTTAAATATATTAAAATTTTTATTTTATAAACATAAATTATATATTAAATTTATTTTACATGATCTTTTACCTTATTTTCAATGTTTTTTTGAAAAGAAATTTCTTAAGGTTTTCTAAATGGATCACTTTAGACCCCCTTTTAGAAAATGTTTGAAAAGAATTAATAATTTTATCACCTATGATGTGGTCATATTTTCCTGAAATGTTGAATCCAATATTAATTGAAGGATACTTTAAATTTTAACATGTTTATTTTAAAAGAATGTGTTCTCTTTAGTATTTGTGAAATTTTCCGTTTTTAAATGTTGTTTTCAATGTGAAGAGGTAATTTTACCCAAGAATGTTTTTAATTATCATTTAATTTTTTTCCCATTAAAAAACATCATTATAAATTGATTTTTATTACAATATAATGTGGTTGTGTTTTAATGAAACCATACATTCTTTCTCTTTTTAGATGATTATTTTTTCAGAGAGATTGTCATGGAACCTATTTCTTTTCTAGGATTTTACCATATTATGAAATGGATAATGATTTTTTTTAAATTTTTTAGCGACATGAAAGATATAAGTACATTAATAATGTTGTGTTTATAGTAAATTGTTTATAAAATTGGTTTATCCCCATTATATCTCTTAAATGAGCCTAATATAGATTATATTACCGGTGTTCCCAGATAGCGCAGGATGAACCCAATATCACTTAAATGAAGGGTTTAAATAGATTGTGATCCAATACATTGATTAATTATTATGTTCCACGGAGAATTATATTGGAAGTCATACGTATGGTTAATCAAATTTTAAGGGTTATATAAGGGTATTGTGATGATGATGCCCTAAGTCACAAAAAAGTTTTCATTATGATCTCCAAAGTCTTTAAATTTATCATTTGATCATGATTGACCTCACATGACTCATGATTATTGAATCCCATAACTCTTGTATTCCATAGATTTTTATTCCACACCACATGTTTATATATCCAAGATTATTGGGTTTGGGTTCTATTATGTTATATTTATACACTTTAATTATGTCATCAAACCCTTATGTTTATCTTATTCTCATTAATGATATTGAATTGTTAATGCTTAAGTTTAATATTAATAACAATTTGAGACCTCCATTCTTTTGTTTCATTTCCCCAATATTATTCAGAATATTGATAAATTATTTGATTCTAAAAATGTTACATTTGAGAATAAATGTGTGGGATATGTTGAATACTAAATATGTAATATGAAAATTCAGTTATATAGGGAAAATGACACCCATAAACTCATGAGTGTTATTTATGTAAGAATTTTCCCAATTTATATATAACACTCAAAATTAAAGGTCCTTGGGTATATAAGTGATCCAATATTTCCTTTTTTACATTGTAATGATTGGTTGGAAAAATTTCATTAAAATTTATTGGTACTAAATATAAAAATTTAATGTTCAGGGATGCGTCCTTATAGTGTGTTTCAAGGTAGGGTTTTCAAAAGATTAGATGCTAGGATTTTATTGTAACATAATTTTTAAAAATACTCTATAACAATATATTTTACTATGTTAGGGAGAATTGTGGCTATTTTGGATTAATAAAAAGACTTAAAAATATCATGATTAAGTATAACTTTTGTTTATCCACCTCATTATTTTTGACGTGGGGTGGGGGGATGCTGCTACTGATAGTTGATTTTAAGAAGGCTGAGTTCGGTTTAAACCCTCGGGTTGAGGGAATAATTTTTTCATTGAAATTACCAACAGTTTCGTATCCAATGATACGTGGACCTTCTTTCCAAAGGCAGGCGTTCGCTGGGCGATTTGTCCAGGGACACTTAAGAACTCACATTGGTCTAGAGTATCGGAAGTTGGGCTCGTCGCACCCTCTTGGGGGGGATTATTGCATGTTTCGAGACTCTCTTATAGATTTAAGTCATATTCATTTGTTCATGAAACTATGGTTTATCCCAAATCATAGTATCCCTGGATTATCCTTGGTCGGAAATGATCAAATGAATGTAGGGATTCCGAATCATTTAGGCCCAAGGTTTACCATCCCTCATTGGATTAATGACTTTGAGGAATTTGGAATCATTGAGACTGTACATGTTCAAAGTCTTATAAGTGTGAACTCTGGAGTTTATTGTCATCTAGGGGGGACAGATAATGACTTCAATGATTGGATCGAACTCGTGATACGTTCTTCCTATGTATCCTCATGAAAGAAATTAGAATCCATGTAGCTCGATGCCACTCAACAGGACACATCACCTTTTAAGGTTGTGTGACAATGACCCAACCGTATAGTTTGATGTCATGTGGGAAAAACTCATGAGCGAGAGGTTCCTGGTCAAATCTGTTGTGGGACTTATGCCTAAGTAGCCCATAAGTTCAAAGGGAAGTGATTAACTAGGCCAAGAGATGGTCCTTCTAGGGTATAAGGACATGGTCTTATAGGGATAAAGGTGTATGTCAGACTTAATGATTGGGCATGCATCTCATGGAAGATTCCTACATATCATGGTTGGTCGGTAATCAAAGTCCACATAGTTCTGGAAGATTAGCGATTACACTTGAGATTTGACTGTTATTGGCATTGAACCTCTGGGTGGCATCCTACGTACCATGTTTGACAGATATAGATAAATACCCATGTAGTTCGTTTAACCGTCATCGTTGTGTGGACAATGTGGTGACCACAAATCTCTAAGCCCATTTCAGTTATGCTTGGTGTGGGAAATAAGAGAATGCAATAGACTTGGCAAGCCTCGCACATTTTCATCCTCAAGGGATGGTGGTCGGGACCATAAGACTCTCCTTATCCCTGATGTCTGAGAGCGGAGAAGGTAGTAGTCATGCTATAGAGACAATGGCTATGACATAAGATAGAAAGAGCTGGTGCCACTAGATTCTCCCTCTTCCCGTTGTTGGAGGGAGCCAGAAGTCACGCCAGTAGGTGCCAGTGTTACGACATTATAGCAATGAACGTTCTCGGAAGGGAGGGAAAGGCCATTGACTTCCGGTGAGGATGGTGTGTGGCTTACTCAAGAATGGGTGCCCAGCCTCTCCCAATAGATGAGAGAAGTGCTCACCGCTGGTCCCCATCAAAAGGAAAGGCCAGCGGGATCCCTCGGGCATGTGGAGAGGCACAAAGGGGACTCCCGAGCTCAGACCATGTACTACTGTGGGAATGTAAACCCATGAATGCTTTGGGAATATGCTCCAGGTTTGCGGAAATCCCCTTTTCCTCACCTACCATGGGTATGTTAACTCACGGTGGCATGATGACCCACCTAAAGGTTTCATCATACGGGTCTGGTGGCTTTGGTAGAGGCCTTGGCTCGGGCCCCGTGAATAGGACAATGAAGGGATTTTGGAAGATCGGTCTTAATTTGAATGGTTTGTTCTGGCTCAGGGAATGGAAACATCGATGGAGTTAGTGGGCCACATGGGCGCATGAGGAGTGGAACCCTTTGCGTAGTGGAGTGCTACGCGGTTGGAGTGGTTATCCATGTACTAGGGTGGTATGCGGACTGATGGGACGTCCATGTACTTGGGTGGTATGCGGCTTCGGGTTTGGCACGTGTACCATGTTGGAACTCGGTACTGGAGTCTGCATGAGTATCGGTGTCCAGGGGCATCACCAGTCAGGGCTGCTTCTGCGTAAGATGGTGTTATGTGGAACCTTGGATCAAAAAAATGGGTATAAACTCCCTGGTCCATATGGAGTACATCGGCGGAGGGGCCATGGCATGCAGCTTTTAATTTTATTTTGTGGTTCACCAATTTGTTATTACTTTTTCGGTTCTTTATCAATTCATTTCCACCTCTATCATATACTAGATTGCGAATTGGAACTTTGCGGTGCGTGAAATATTAAGCTCCTTCCTTCGAAAATCCACTCCTACAATCTCCTCCAGCCTCAGAATATCCAATCATCTAAATCTGAATCCCCTTTCTTCTCCCCCTCAACATTCCTTTATAGAGTTGTGGGGGGAAGGGTTGTATTGTGGTCATGCGGCACCTTTTGTGGAGAGCCATAACTGAAAACCCAGCCTATAGATGACTTGGTCAATGTGAGGTTTTCATGGGTTCATTGAATGCACCTCGCCCGCGAACCAAGTCGGTTCCAGGGGCACTTCATGGTCGTCTAGGGCTCCGCTGCTGTTCCACGAATGACAGTGTGCTCGACATGGGATGGTCCGGTGTGTTTCGCGGTTGGGGGCAGTTTGTGGTAGTGAACTGGCCTGGCATTCATCCTGGTCTGCACCCGCGTAGGGGATCCTACCTCTGTTTTTCGGATGACACTAGTCCGCAAGGGGCTCACTGAACTGGTCACGTGCCTTTGATGTGGAACCGGTACGCGAACTGGTCAGTTCATTTTCAAATTTGAGTATTCTTCATGTTTTTGCCCAATATTCTAAGGGAAATTTGGTAGAATCCTTTCACAAATTTAGGGGTGGATTCCCCTTCCCCTTTGTAGATTTTTCAGGACCATACAAATGCCCCCCATCAGAATGGGGTCCAATCGGAATGAAGAGGAGACTATTCTGATGTAAATCGGTCATGAAACGTGGGTATTTTTCAATAGAGGGGTGGACCCAGAAGGAGACCATGCCTTTAAAAAGGGGGCCCATGATTTTGTCATTTACCAGATTCCTCACGAAAAAAGGAGCTCTCACTTTCTGTCTCTGCGCGCCTGCCTCCTTCACGAAAGACCTTGTCCACTATCCAGATTCTACTTCCAGGTACCACTCCTCATTCACGCTTGCCATCACCTGTTGACTAATATCTTTATTTGTGAACTAAAACTTTTAATTAATTAAAAATTTAATCATAACTGGCCTCTTAGGAAATCGCTACGTGGTTTCGGATGTTATGTGGACTTAAAATCCTCAAAATATTGAAAACATTTTAGGTTTTTTGTACTTAAACAATTAAATCCAGAGTTGACATTCTACAAAGTTACCTGGTTCATGGCCAATTAGCCAATTCTCCGCATTCTAGGGTGCCACAGACCTCTTTCGCATAGGGCTAGTTCATGGGAGATAGTCGTCGTAAACTACCTTTTGAGGCCATCCCACGGATCTCGTAACGAAGGATCCTTGATGGAGTCATTTGCCAAATACATGGTATTTTTCCAAATTTTATTATTTTGGACCAACCATTTGTCTAGTTTTCATAATGCAGGTAGAAAATATGGTTCCTCCGCGACTCGCACCCAGGCCTTCCGTTGAGCCTCTCCCAATTGGTGATCAACGTTTAAAGGATGTGGCTAGTTCTGTCCATGATAGATTCTGCATCACTCCATTGTACGAGCCCCTTGCAAACATGCTTTCTATGTTGCAATGGGGGTATCCTTTTTTCAACAGCGTACCTACTTATGGGTTCATCCAATTTTCCGATACACTGATCCCAATGCCATCTTTCAACAATCATCCCAAATCATGGATATTCTCTAGTACTATCCCCCGGGTCATGATATCAACTTGGGGTGGCTTATCTCAATAGAAATAGTTAATGGGTATTTTCTGAATCACCTCCATGTGTCCCTAATAGGTGAAAAACATTGGCAGGATGGGGCAATTCATTGTTACCAAAGTATTTCCTGGAACACTATTGTTAATGACCAACATGGTTTGTCAGCGGACAGAGATCTCCTGCATGGAGGGGTATTTAAGTTTTTGGATTGGGGGTGGCCCTTTTGGGTTCTCCAGATATGTGAGGAATTTGAAAAGGAACTATGATACATGGGTTTGTATGAGGATACTTGGGTTTCCCAGACCTATAACCATCGGCCTAGCGCTCTTGCAAAATAGCTTATAAGCCTTTGGAGTCTGGACACCAACATATTCCACCTAGTTCACAGGGAAGTGGGTATCAGTCTTTGGGATTTCATCCGGATCTTAGGTGTTCCAATCATCGGAGGTATCTATGATGAATTCTTGAATCCTCCTTTAGTATGGGATGACTAGGTGAGGACTCCCCCCTTTGTGATATGACTCATTGATCAATCCTGGAAATGTTCATCGGAGATATCTCAGAAACAGCTCGTCCCATATTATGAATGGATCAATGATTTTTTCGGAGAAGTTAGATCCATGTATCTTTCGCACTGGCCCCCGACCTTTCCTTCGATGGAGCCCCGAAGTCAGAGGGATAACTATTGGACGATTCTAGAGGAAGACATATTCAATAGCTGGGGCTAGGAACTTATGTCGGGAATTGATCGGCTACTCCGACTGGCGGCATTTCTAGCCATGTTTGTGAGTGGTTGGATGTTGCCCGTATGTGAGTCTAGAGGCGTGTGGGTCTCTACTTTTTTCATGGAAGAATAGCTAGACACCAGAAATTTTATAAATCTAACCATTCTAGTCTTGGAAAGGATTTACCAGTTGCTTGGCAACATTACTGGGGGAAATGGTCAAACTGGGTGGCTGAATTTTTTCAGATCCTCTGGGGCTAGATGGGAGTGCATGTGAAGAAATGATATACATTCATAAATCCTTCGCAGATTCGGGGTATCATGTTCTGTCTTTATTTGCAATTGACTGCTGCGGTTATGCTTGAGGTATGGGCAACCCAAGAGAAGGACGGAAACCGGACATTTCAGAATAAGCATTTCTTATCGCTCCAAATCTCAAGCTAAGATCATTTCAATTTCCAGCCATACCCCCCATCTATCGCAATCACAAAATTCATATCAGAGGATTTTATTAAGCAGGTTTACCTCTTTTCCCTCTGAGAGGGTATCCTAGTGGGTCGTATTGGTGGGGAACTGATCTGTGAGGGGTATGCACCCTGCCAATTCGGATGTCAGTTTGGCTATGTCTAGATGTTATGTCCCCCTTCTCTTAATGGTACCCGCGGGAACTGCCATATAATGGTGGCTAAGAAACTGTGGCTGATGTTTAACCACGAGGGCACTGGTTACGAGGTTATGACCCCAACATTTTCAGACCGTGTGCCTTTCATATCTAAAAATTATGCCGACTCCTGGGTGAAATCATACTCGGGTGGTCAGTTAGGGTTGTGGGTGACCAATATCTTGAGTTCCAAGACATCGAAGAGAAAGATGAAGTGGAAGGGGGATAGTACTCCAATCGGGCTGGGAAAGGTTCTTCATAATCCTACTGGTATCATGCTTCTGGTAAAGGTTTTAACAGACAGAGGTGTCTCCTTCCATACCCTTGAAGCTTCCCAAGGACAGTTGAACATACCTGCTGATGCTTCCTTCCTGATGGCCTAGGGCCCATGGAATGAATTTAAAAGACAATCACCCTTCTGCAGCCTGTACCCCCATTCTTTGTGGCAGCATCTCCAGGAAGCGGAAATGGTGTTCGATGGGATGGGCTACAAATCTGCACCTGCTGAAATATTTTATTTTGTGGACCCATAAAGGTTTGAGCGGTATCTATGAGACCATGAGGCCTACATTCATATACATCGGGGTTATGCGGTGTTAAATTAATGTGTCCAAGCCATGTTATGGTTGGTGATTGACTAGGAAGAGAATGGGAGAGATCACTCTTTAGGGGGTGATGATTCTGTTGGTTCCCCTTTTATAGCTTAGGTAAGGTGATTTTCCTCTATGCCTTTGAGTTCCCTCCCATAGGTAGCTCTCGAGAGTTCTAGGGCCACTGCGAGTCCCAGAAAACAACTACGGCTAATGGCGCCCCCACTAGCCCCCGTCGCTGCCCGACCATCCCAGGCCAGTCCACCACGACTAGTTGTTCCTGTAACAGTTGCATTTCCAGACATGTGGAGGATGTGGGATGACCTGAGGGTCAGTTGATCAAATGAAGAGGTTTGGATGCTACTTCAAACAACCCCTCTCTAGTTTCTGGGTTTTGGGTCTATCATTTCTCCTCCTTATTTGTCATTAGAACATGATTAGGATGAAATAGTCACTTCTTAAAAGGACATTGATGCATATGTGCATTCACTCAGAAACCGACATTATGGGTCTAATCTGGTTTCCATGATGATAATGCATCCTGAATCGTCTGATGTGGAGGAAGATGTTTCCCTACTCATCTATCCTGGTCTTATACCTTCTTCATTGTGAAGGTTATAATGTTTCTTTTCCTTACGCAGGGTGATGAGGAATCTCTAGGGGAAATTCCTTCCCCATAGTATACTCTCCGAGGTACCTCATCAGGAAAACATGTGCCTATGAGTATGGGGGTCATCGAGGAAGCGTCTCCAAGTGCAGTGGAGCTCATGGAAGCAACTATTGTAGATCTGACCAGGGTCTTTCCTCCTCCAGCTCCTCAAAGTGCTCCAGGCAGGGAATTTGCAGATTGGAAGATCTAGAAATGTCAGCCAGTGTTCTGACTTTTGGAGTGGATCAAACAAGGAATAATGGGTAATTATGATTCATGTTTCCCCGATTATTAACTCAGGTGTCGTGACTCTGCCAGTTATTACCAATATTTGGTGATGTGGTGCAGAGCCGATCACTGACCTAGCCATGGCTGCCCATGTGGTCGTACATCAAGCCCCATAACTACATGAGGGACCACATATGGCCATGTTTGAGAGCGATGAGGTGGCGACCCTACCAAAGGAGTTAGTGGTATAGATGCATCCATTCTTTCTTCAACGATTGAGAATATGACAGAGGAGGAGCAGTTAGAAGATGACACTCCTGCTGATGACATATCCACCATAGCTACAGGGGAGGATGGGTGCTTGTGATTATTGTGGTGGCCCCAAATCTGACAAGGTCAGCTATCTCAGACCCCATGGATCCCATTTTGACAGAGGAAGAGCCTGATATCAATCCAATTGTTGAGAACCCAGAGCGGAACATTGTTCTGTTTACTGTGGGAGTAATTTTCCCGAGTGTGATCTCCATAGATGACTACATGGGGAATTATTTGGGCTTGTTGTCCTTGGGAATGACTTTAAGTCCTGAGAACCTCTATGTATTTGTAGGACATCATTTCCCATTGAAAACATAACGTCTTCTTTGAGTAGTAGCGATGGTGTAGTGCTTGAGGGCACAGATGCCTTGATGATTGGGGGAAATATTCTCGATCTCTTGACATAGAATCCCCTCTCTTCCCTTTTCTGATTAGGGATACTTATCCACCTTATTGGATTTTGGGCTTTTGGAACACAACAGTCGGCACTAGAAATTGTGTCATTGGATCCAATCATTTCCTTGACCATAACCGTCAGGGGTGAAGTTGTTGTGCTGTCGGAGCTTTCGGTTGAAGCCATATAGGGTCCCTACCTGGTGACGTTCATCCAGAGTGTACCTCTTCATTTGAGAGTGACTCCGAGCCCGATCAACCGGCCCTCTCCAATCTTCGACCATCTTGCCAAAGGGCATGTGAGAAGATTTGAAAGCTAATTTCTCATATTCCCTTAGTCGAGATGGCAACCAAATTTCCGAATCTATGATATTTGTTTATGCTGCTAGGATTTAACAGCTTTGACTACCATGGTATTTATGACATAGTCAAATAGGTGGTCGCTGAACGGGAGAGGCATGGCAGTTTTGAGTCTCACACTTACACTGCTGAGTATAAATCCTACCTTGTTGTATCTCGACAACTTCATATGGAAGAATCTCATGATCATGCAGGCGTGGTTACAAGACATCAGGGGGAAGTTCATAAATAGCGGTCTCAAATAGAGGAGTCTGATAGTAACATCCACCAGCAGCGGAAATAGTTGGATAATTTTATGGCCATAATTGAAGAAGTGGAGCAGTAGGTAGAGGGGAGGATGAGGGCGATCATAAAGGCAGCACGGGAGGAAGAAGCAATATGGGCTGATGCGGAGGTTGAGATGGCCCTGCTATAGAATCTCCTTCAATTGATTGAGGATTCTCACTAGCGCCTGATACAACATTGTGAATCTGCTGAGAGTCTCCTGTAATAACCTTTCACTCCTAGAAGAGGCTCTAAATTGTGGAATCCCTTCTCATCAATCTCGTAAAAGAGAAAAAGATTTTTCTTTTTGGACTTTTTTACCACACTTTTGCTTCCTTCACCTATGATGGAAATTGCCCAGAATGATTGTTTTATAAATAATAATTCACAAAACATAGAATTACAAGGGTTCGAGAAATTTATAAAATAAAAATGAGCTTTAATTTTTTCCTAGCCCAAGGGATATAGTGAGCATAGTTTGACTGTTGTTGGGATTTTATAGAAAAAACCCCCAATTTGTTTTGTCTTTTACGATGATAGCCTAAATATTTCCCAGGACCTTTTACTGTGGACCTATCGGTTATAGCTCATCTTTTTCTTAGGTTTCCATTTTCAGGTTTCTGGCATAATGGTCTTTGTGCCTCTTTTTGTGGGTGGTTTAAAGTCTCAATAATAAGACTATCATCACTTATGTTTTTGGTTGAACATCTTTGACCAGATATGGTGGGGTGAGGGCCCCACTAATGCTTGGTTGATTAAATTATGTCTTAATACCTTTCAGACACACGTGATGGGACATGTATATAATTTGGCAACATGTAGGGAATGTATTAAGGCATAGGAGTCGTGTCTACGTAGAGAGGTGGAAAAAGCATTGCCTAAGTCAGACTTGCCTTTTGTAGAAGGGCCATGGGTAATTAATATGCAGATCCACTAAAGGTATGATATGCATAGTCATGCAAAGGTGTCCTTAGGTCAATGATTCTATTATCCTCATAGCCAGGAAACATCAGTGAAGTAGATATTCGGGACCACGAGGGGTGGCTTACAAGAGTTCTTCTCTTTCTTAGTAGAGAGTGTGATTTTTGAAGAGAGTATTCATTGACATGAGAGAAACATCTAGGCTAAATTTCTGGGGAATGGGTTAAGTCAACCCTTCTTACACTAGTGTGAGACAGTAGTTTGTGTTGGTCTTGCCCGTGCACTGAGGGATAGAGGAAAGCCTACATTCCTGACTGATCTCATGAAGGGTCTAACCGTGCAATTTAACATCATGAGATGAGGAAAATAGAATTTTAAATTACGTTTAGTTTAAATCATGTGTTTAGGATGGAGGGCATTATTATTATTAGATACTGTGTAGTTTATTGTCATACAGTAAGGATGTGGGAGTATTTCAAATTCTGTGCTATTTAACGTCATGCAACGAGGATGGGGGACATTTTTAAATCCATAAAAATGCATGTAGTTGGAGTAATTTCCTTGGATGTTTAATGATTGGTCTTTGCGGTTCCATGCCAAGAGACAAAGACATGCTACGTGCAGTTTTAACATCATGCGGTAGAGATGTTGTTACAAAGGCCACTTTTGATCAGAATGTAACTCGTCTCGAATATATTAGAATGTCCAAGAAGTGGAGAGGGGTTGGTGGTGTAAACTATGGTTATGGGGATTCATAGATTATGAAAGATGATATGGTGGTGTTGGGTCCGTTGACAATAAGAAGGTAGGAAGAGTGTCGCATCGGGAAATATTTCTTTTGGTAGACAGGCCACGGGCGATCAATATTCAGATCCGCTGAGGGCATGGTATGCATGGTCATGAAAAGTCATCTCTAGGTCGATTACTTTGCATATCCAATGGCCTTGGAGGTTTAATGGGATCTGTGATTGTCCGGGCCACAGAGTCTGCCTTTTGGTAAAGAAAGTTTTGTACATATCGAGGATGCTCGCCCCTGGTTACTGTTAAAACTCAACGGATTTACTACACTGATTTATCTCGTGCATGGGGTGTACCTTTACTCCATGTATTTAAATTTCATTTGGTAAGGATGAAATACTCTTAGTTTAATAGTCGTAGAATTTGGACCACTTGGTGTCTATTGCTACAATCACCCAAAGGATAATTTATTTAAAATGATCTGGTATACTCTGAACAAGATGGGGGATTGAGTGTGTAAACTGTAACTCTCTAGTTTCCTAGATTAGGAAATTTGGAGTGGGGGATCTACGGCCAGTAAGAATACATAGCTTGGAAGAGTATCGCCTGATTAAATCTCGACATTGGTAGACGACCCCAGGGCAATCAATATGCAGATTCGCTGAGGGCATGGTATGCATAGTAATGAAAAGGTGTCCATGGGACAATAAATTTCCACTTCTGATGTCCATATATACATATGATGATCTGGGATTTCCCATAGTACAAAGTCTAGCATATGGGGATAATTGTGCCCGAGCATGAAAGAAACATCTTCGTTGCGATTGTTCGTTGAGTCAATGTAGCCTAGCCCAGGCATGGTGTTTGCTGATGTTGATCATGATATGAACCACGGACAGATACATAGGCTAACCTGGTAGGGGTGCCCTGGAAACTCTTGGATGTGAGGGGGGGAATGAACCAGTAAACCATTGCTCTAGAAATTTTTGGATCGCGAGATATGATATGGGGGCTCTGAGGCCGGTAAGTGTACAGAGCTAAGAAGAGTGTCGCATATGGAAATCTTGCATTTGATAGACTAGCCAGGGGCTATCAATATGTAGATCCGCTGAAGTAATGGTATTCATAGTCATGCAAATGTGTCCACAGGTCGACGAATTTCCACTTCTGATGTCCATGGGTGGTTATGAAGATCCGCAATTTTCCAGGTCGTGGAGTCTAATGTATGGAAATGATGCATCCAAATGTGCAAGGAGTATTCCTATCCATTTTTTCGTATATCTTGGGTGGTTCATGATGATTTTCATTCAGTTTATGATCACGCAGTGAGGAAAATTTACATGCAGTTTAACATCGTGCTGTGAGGACGACGATGTACCGACAATCAAGGGGGATTATATGATGTTTAACATAATGGGGTATGGACACTTGACTGTGTAGTTTAACGGTGTGCTGTAAAGAAGAAGGGTATTTTTAACTCCTTTCAGTTTATCATCATGCTATAAGGATGATAAAGGATCAGTGACTGGGCTAGGAGATAGGACTATGGCATCACTTTGTATCATGCGAGGTCAGGAATCAAGCCCCACATAGTTCTTTCGAGGAATACACCAAGTCCAGGTCTGGTCTGTGCATGGTGGTAAAGGGGAATTCTCTCTTTTTAAGGGTGGTTGGGCCAATATATAGAATTTGGGCATCACTATGTATCCTAAAAGGGTAGGAATCAAGCCACATGTATTTCTTTCGACGAATACACCTCATGCGGGTCTGGTCCATGCACCGGAAAAAAGGGTCATTTCGAGCTTCATTTGGGGGTGGTTGGGTCGTGATATGGAACCCTAAAATCAATACGTATCCTGCGAGGACAGGAATCAATCCATAAGTATTTCTTTAGAATCCATGCAGAATAATGTCGTGTGGTAAGGATGAAATACTCTTAGTTTGGGGTCATAGATTTGGGACCAACGCAGGGCTCGGCAGTTTAACATCCTGGAGCTCGGACGATAACTACTCTTTTTTATGCAAAATATTTCTTCAGGAATATCATGTTTATAGGAGCGATAGTGAACTTCCTATCCATGGAGATCATGGAATACGCTCAATTGGAGTAGACCTTGTGTATAACATTTGGTCCTTCCCACTTGGGCTCCAGCTTTGGAGGCTTCTTTCTGGGTATCATTGGGGTTTGGAGGATCAACACCAATTCTCCATCCAGGAAATACCGAAGACGAACGTTTTTATAGAAGGCTCGTGCGATCCAGTTTTGATATAATTCCATATGGTGCAAATTTTGCAAACGCTTTTCATCTGGCTTTTCCATTTCACCTAGCCATTTTTTCCGATTGCTCATCTTTGGATTAATGATCACAAATGGCAACATGGAGGAAAAGGCAATTGAAGCTCAATGGGAAGGACCACTTCTGTTCTATAAAATTATGAGTACGGAGTATCCTGGGTAGCGGTGTGGATTGTGGTTCGATAAGCCCACAATGCATGGAAAAGTTTTTCCATCCATGAATTCTTGTCTTTGTCCACCATTTCTTGGAGTATGATGGATAGGGACTTGTTGAAAGCATCTATCTGTCTGTTGGCGGCTGCATGGTAGTGGGATGAGTGGTTAGTTTTGATACCATATTCTTGGTATAGCTTTTCCAATTCAGTAGAGTAGAATTTTGTGCCATTATCCACCAGTATGGTTTAAGATTCACCAAATCTGGTGATGATATTATCTGTCACTATGCTGAAACTTTTTCTTGCCCTGACTTCCTTGAGGGGTACAACTACTGCCCATTTGGAAGGAAATTCAGTTTCAGTGAGGATATACTTCTTTTGTTTGGTTGCGGTGGGAGGGAATGGTCCAACAACATCCATTCCCCATATGGAATATGGTCATGAGTACTTGGCTTGATGAAGTAACTCTGTGGGCAGATGATGAAGTTGGTTTGAGTTTGGAAGGAGTGGCATTTTGCGGTAAAGTTTGCACATTTTCGTGCCATAGTGGGCCAATAGTGTCCAAGCCTTCAAACCAGATGGGAAATCTTAGACCCTAACTAATGTGATCCACATACTCGAGCATGTACTTCGTTCATGACAGCCGAGGTTTCTTCTCCATCAATTCATCTGATGAATACTTCGTTGAGGCCTCGCTTGTATAGGACCTCATGCTGACCTCTTCCACCATATAGAACAAAGTTGATTTCCCATCTCTGTATCTGCTCTCGTTCAGCCCCATCTGATGGATGTTTTCCCATTCGAAGGCAGTTTGCAATGGGGGTCATCTAGCTGGTAGCAGGATCATATGGGTCTGGGTGTAGAGACCCATAGCCTGACATACATAGACATTACATTACTTTTTCAGAATATTTAATATATAACAAAAAAGGCACCCATGGATATTAATAGTTTAGTGTCTTTTGAAACTCGGAACCACATCTTCTAGTCATGGTGAAATATATTCAACATCTCCCATAAATATCATCCAAATTTATTTTCTTACCTAAAACCTTTATTCATATCCTGGGAAAAAGATATCATATAAAGGGTGAGCTCAAATGTTCAGTAAGGGTAAGCATGTAAAAAATACAACAAACCATATCCATTTGAATCTTAAAATAAGAACATAATTTTTATACATCAAAATCATTTGGAATGACATATAACATGACAGTACGTAAGGAATATATCGTAATGGAACATCAATCATGATAAAATAACATGGAAATAAAACATGTAATTGTGAAAAACCATTAAGCACATGATATGATTTCCATAGTATCCAAGGCATTGCTCCCAAGTCAATCATAATGGACAAAGTCCCTTACTGAATCAGGTTTACTTGTCATTCCTGCCCTGTATTACTGAACCAGATTTACTTGCCATTCCAGCCACATCAATCTCATGAGATAAAAATATTTACCCAATGCATTGGTGGGAGATATAGGTCCCACTCATCTCATAATAAAATCATTCTTTTGTGTGCCACAACATAAATCATTCATCATAACCCAAAGAATAAAATGGTTTTCATAAACATACATCCATCATAACATAATCAATATAAAAAAATCGATATCATTTAATCATAATAAAAATAAAATCATGTAAATAATACGAACATTAGACTTGAAACATAAATTAACTAAATAATGTAATCTTAGATGGAAAATAGTTTTGATAAAACACTACAAATGAATTCTTGTGTAAAATATCCATTCTTATTCAAAACCATTTACATTTCTCAAAATTATAGGTAATTATAAATGAAAAGTATTTTGATGAAAATAATCATGATATTTTATAGACGAATCTTCATTGCAATAAGTTGTTATGAAACCGTAAAAATCCATTCACGCTGTATAAGTTAGAAAACATTCTTCATGTAATTTGGGTGGAAAAGTCATAAAGTACATCATATGATAAACAAAAGAAAGATTCCTTACATACCATGTAGTAAAAGACAAAAATGGGTAAAAATATATTTTAACAATACAAGAAAACATTTTTAGAAAACATGTACATGGATGATAAATATAACCCCAATAATTACATACGAATAAACAATCTCATATATGAATGAGATTGGAATAATTATCCCTTACCTTATGTCCAATTTATTCTGTATGTTTCCTAGACATGTGTATAGTGGGTTTAAACATATTATTAACTTGTTATAGAAACATAATAATATTTATGATATCATATATGATTCACTTATGACTTTATATTACCCATGCATTTGACAATTCCACGTTAAAGTAGTGTTTTTGGTAAAATCGTTTCATTTATCGTATGTGTTTGGACATTTTGTTATTGATTTTATCATTACATATATCATGATATAATCACTTCCTGAATTTAAAAAATTATTTATATATCATATATATTTAGGATATATATGAGTATAATATATATATAAATGAAATGAAATACACCATTCATGGAGACGGTAGACCGTACGTATGCATGAATGTTGTTTAAATTTTCTTGATGAATTGAATGAAATTAATTAGATGACTTATATATATATATAAGTATTATTATGTCATAAATTTCATCCATATTTATTATATATATACTTTATAATCATTCTTGAATGGTTAACATGGAGAATGAATCTCATCGTGTCCTGGAGACGGTAATCTGTACGTACGCACGGGTGATGATATCGTTACCATAAATATTGAATTGAATTAGATTGGATGATATAATATCTCAAATTTAGTATGATTCTATAATAACCCTATATAGTTATTCTTTACACCATTATAGCTCTCCAAGTAAGGTGGTGGTGGAAAACAGATTACACCACGACGTGGAGACGGTATTCTGTAGGTACGCAAGTGCGGTGATGGATGGGGTGGTTTCATATTTATAATATCATATCAGTATATTACTGATTATAATTGTATTAATTAATAATTAAACAACTAACCAAGAGGATGTTGAGAAAGAACGAAACTTGAATAAATCGGTAGAAGAGATTACTTCTTCTTCGATGCACCTCCTTTAAACTTTCTCTTAAGGGACTATATTTGATCTTCTAAGAAGACCAGGACCTCAATTTGGTTTCTAGGTAAGTAGATAAGAGAAAATGGTAGGGTTTGGCCAAACATGAAGGCTAAAAGTGGTGTGAGTAAAAAAGGGGGAGGTTCCCTTTTATAAAAGAGGAGAAGGGCACTTTTGGAAACCTCTAAAATAATAATTTATAATAAACTCAAAATCCACTTAAAAACCACAATAAATTAGTCTAATCCAATCATTAGATGATATAGGGTTGTAATATCATCATCCAATAATATTTAGACATGTTGGTAATTTATTTTAAACCTTATAATCTTGATTTATCATTATTTAATCTATTTAATTTTATTTGTTGTAATAATATTCTAAATTTTAAATTGATATGATTAATTACTTTTCTTTTGTGAAATTGTTATAATTGAATACTTTATGAAATTTTAGACCATATAAATTTTATTTTATAATTTTTAAATATTTTTGTGCTTTTTAAACAATTATATAATATGTTATAACAATAGTGTCAATTTTGACACTTTTCAATTATTTGAATTTAAATAAAATCCAAACAGAGGATATATCCGAACCAAAATATTTAATAGATTTCTGACATGACATAATTTTCTAAAACATTAATGGACCATATTAATTGGTTCATATATCATTGATTTTAATATTTTCAAAACTATTTATTTGATATTTTCCTTAATAAAATAATTACTATAACAATTTCGTATAATTATTTAATATACATATTTATTGCATAATAATTAAAAATAAAATACTATGATGAAGATAAATATAATATCTTCCATAATAATACTTTTACTCGAATTTAACATCTTAAAATTACAACATTTAAATTGTTATATTTATTAAATCATGAAGGTGACAACTTTGAAATTATTTAAAATAATATAATATAACTTGCATAATACCTTTTCTAAGTATCCAAATGGTCAAATATTTTACCATTGAATTCTTATGGGTTACATTTATACGAAAAATATGTGTTGGTCAGGTGTTTTTACCTTTTATGGTCACTATTAGTTTAAAAAAATATATTATTGATTTTTTCACTAAAGAAAAAATTTCTCCATCACTATTGTGTCACCGTTAAGGATAATTATTTAATCCCTAAAAATTATAAATAAATTCACATGATATAGATAATTTTTTTATATTTCTGGTGACTATTTATGTTCAAATGTTTATTTGTTTTATCAATAAATTATAATTATTACACTTATAAGATATAAGAGAGTGACTGTTGTCACTTTCTTTGGTTTTAATAATAATTTCATCATTTTCAAAGTCAAATGTCCATAAAATGAATATATTCCAATCTATAGGTGATATTCGTCTACTTTTATTCATCCAATATAATTTTGGAATGTGTAAGGGTAATTTTATAATCTTATTTTTACCCTCAATTAAACGACATACCTTTAACTGTAGTAAATAAAATTTAACGTAGTTAACATTCATAATGCCTAAAAAAATATACTATTAACATAATTTGGACCTACTGATTCCAAATATGGAATCCATTTTTCCAAATTCAAAACACGGAAGTTGCATTATTTAATTTCAAATTAATCCCACTGTGAAGAAAATGGGATTTAAAAGTTAAAACGTTGCAAAAAATTGAAATGTTTTTGAATGTGAATTCAATGTAAAATTAATGATATTGACGTAAATTATATTAAATGGAAAAAATATATTCTATTTATAATTTAAAACCATTCAATATTATAACTTATCCATATAAATTATCTCATTTTAAAAAAGTTGTTTTTAATTTCAATTTCGCGTATTTTTATTAATCATCAAAATATGAAGGTTATCAAAATAATCTAAAAAGTTTGTCCAAATAAAATATTTATTTCCTGATTCCAAGGAAGAAGTTTTATTTTTCAAATTGAACTTATAAACATGTAAAAATCTATATTTAATGTCGGTGCTCAATCAAAAGGCTACAAAACTTCATTTTCTGAAAAATACTTATTTTACCTGAAAATTTTATTTTGTTCTCATACCATGTTCTATAAGACGAATTATAATGTCATAAAATTCAAAAATGTAGTTACTACTATTCATAATAGCTAGTTCATAATAATATTATAACAATATATCGTTGTTTAGTGAAACTCAGTATTGCGTACAACACATGATATCGAGGAAGGTCACAATAGCAGGTAATGCAAGCCAAGTCAGTGTTTTGTGTAGTGCAAGATTCCTTTGGTGTTGCGTATAACATAATCAAAATATAGTTCATTTATACATTGATCAAAATCTATACTTGGTGTTGTGTATAGCACAAGATAATTTTGGTGTAGCGCACAACAAAAGACATCAAAGAAATTAAAAGGGCTATTCCTCCAAAAATATCGGGGTGTTACATTCTACCCCCCTTAAAATGATTTTCTCACTCGAAATTAATTGGGGTTATAAATCGTTTACTACTTGAAAGTTTCTTTTATAGATACCCACATCGTAAAAAGTAATACTAAAACATAATTTTAAAAAGGAATGTTAGAAACATAATGGTCACCAAAGTAACTCAGCACTGGCTTTCCACATAAGAGAATATTGGTGAAAATATGGATATATAAAATAAATCTAACCATCATGTTTAGGTGAATAGTAGTAGAGAACATGGCTATGAAAAATCCAACAATCAGAAAGCTATAAATTTTTGATGATCTAAGGTACCATCTGATTCATTAGATATTAGGGAACAAGGGAAACATTTTTGGGTTTCAAGATCATTTCCCAAATGTTGAAAAAAAATTTAAATTAAAAGAAAAAATTTGTTGTTTCGAGTACAATCTCACGATTGTTTATGCCTTTAATAATTTCCACTTCAACACTTATTGATATGATGTTGAATTTGTCTTCTGTGAAGTGTTGGGAGATCATGCGATAGAAGGATAGGTCATTCCATCTGTCTCAAACATATGGTTAGCCAAAGTTATATACATAAGTCCATATTATGGTGAGATTAATCATATATAGTTCCAAAAATGGACTTATACATCATCTAACATACCAATTAATAAAATAAAACTTGTTTCTACTAATCAGGGACTTCATGTAGGCCAGTGGTAAGAGATAAAGGCCAGTCACACTTCGGTTGTGGGTTCGATTCCTACAACCTTATCTGATGTGACAGGTTGTCACCCATCCTCTAGGTTGTCCTTTTTCTAAAACTACACTATTAAAACATTTCAGAAATAATATCAAAAAAAGGTTCTATCCTTAATAAATATTATTTTTTGTCCAACTTAATCCATTTCAAATCATTAGTCTTATCCAAAATACTTATATCCAAGCTCATTGTATAAAGAAACCAATTACTAGAAATGTCATCAACCAAGCCTGTGAATACCCAAATTTATCCCCCATTTATCATAACATTTATCTTGGTGGTCACATTTGAAACATTTTAATACCTTAATCATGTATTATGGAAACATGAATTACCATAGAACCTTAGTGAAAACATGTATGCTGTCAAAAGTTATCTCTTTCCACATACCAGAATACCAAAATTTCTATATACACTAACCATGATGTCACTTTGTCCTTATATCATTCATGATCTCATTAATACTATCAAATATCTCATTATCTTTTTATCCCTTAATTATGTGCTTGTCTTCTACTTTCCAAAAATATCAAAATAACCTTTCATGGTTACCGGTACCATTCAACATATACTTTCAAATACTTTAGAAAAAACAAGAGCGTAATAATCCTTAGATGTGTATTTGTCCTATAGTACCATTAAATTACCTAGACAACATAACTCTTGATAAACATACAATCATTCCACTATCTTCTTAAACCATTGACCTAGCTTCATCATTTTATTCCTCGACACTTCTTTCGTCTCATATATAATTTTTAGTCTCTTCATCATCATCAACAATAATACAACTCATACGACCATGTTGATTCTCTTCAGGAGATTTTCTCTTAGGGAATTGGTTTGCATAATTCATGTACATTCCACATTTTAAAATTTTAATCATTGTTGATATCTTAGCAATACCATTATCCTTGTCCATGGGGTTAACTGAACCTTTTCGTTTGCAATTAATAGCTTTGTGTCCTTCTTTTCCACACCCATATCATCTTCCAGTTCCTTTAAAAAATTCTCCCTAATTCCTCTTACCACATGATTTAAATTATAGAAATTGAACTTTCATTCCTCTATGATCACCATGAAACACCATCTTTCTCTTATTATCCAGGTCAGGATACTTACTAAAGATGAGATTATTGATCATATTATGAGATTTCTGATTAGGAATAATAACGAAGTTTGGACTTCCATTTCCTATTTCATTATGTTTATCATGAAGAATATCATTCCATTGTCCAAAATAACCTCCATTACCATGAATCTTCCTATTTTCAGCCATTTTCTAAAACCCAAAAAGAATAGTGTGAGAGGAAAAAATCATACTAGGAAAAAAACATAATAATGGGGGAGTACCATAAATATCTAACATCTTAGGTTTAATTCTATGATTGTTACCATAATTATAAGACTATAAAATATACTTACACATAACCTTAGGGACATACCTAGACATACCTTTGAAATATCTCTAGGGATCTCACTAAAGTTTTTGCATCCTTGTTTCCAATGGTTGACTAAACCATTCCTCTGATACCAACTGTAGAGACCCATAACTTGAAGTACATAGAAATTAAACTACATTTTCAGAATACTTAATATAAAAAAATAGACACCCAATGAATATAATAGTTTAGTGTCTTTGGATACTCAGAACAAAATCTTCTAGTCATGGTGAAATATCTTCAACATCTCCCATAAATATCTTCCCTATTTATTTTCTTACCTAAAAAATTTCTTTATATCCTGGGGAAAAGAAAATATATAAAGGGAGAGCTCAAATGCTCAGTAAGGATATGAATTGAAAAAATAAAACAAACTATATACATTTTAATTTAAAAACATGAACATAATGTTTAAAAATCAAAATCTTGATCAATGACATAAAACATGGCAGTACGTAAGTAATAGATCATAATGGAACATCAATAATGATAAAATAACATGGGAATAAAACATGTAATTGTGGAAAACCATTAAGCACATGACATGATTTCCATAGTATCCAAGGAATTGCTACCAAGACCATCATAGTGAACAATGTCCCTTACTGAACCAGGTTCACTTGTTGTTCCAGCCCTGTATTACTGAACCAGATATACCTTCCATTCCAACCATAAATATCTCATGAGATATAAATCTTTACCCAATGAATTTTATGGAGATATAGGTCCCACCCATCTCATAAGGAATTCATTCTTTTGTGTGACACAACATAAATCATTCATCATAGCCCAAAGGAAAAAATGGGTTTCATAAACATCATCACATCATAACATAATCCATATAAAACAAATAGATATCATTTAATCATAAGAAAAATAAAACCATGTAAATAATAGCGACATTATACTTGAAACATAAACATACGAAATAATGTCATTTTAGATGGATAATAGTTTTGATAAAACACATGAAATGAATTCTTGAGGAAAATATACTTTCTTCTTCAAAATCATTTTCTTTTCTCAAAATTCCATGAAATTTTAAAAGGAAAAAGTTTTTTTACATTAATCATGTTATTTTATAGAGGAATATTAATTGAAATTAGTCTTTATGATACTATAAATTCCATTCATGTCCTAAACGTTAAAAAAATATTCTTCTCATACTTTGGCCGGAAAAGTCAAAAATTAAATCATATGGTAAACAAAAGAATGATTCCATACATAACATGGATTAAATGTCAGAAATCGGTAAAAAGAGACTTTAAACATAAAATAAAACGTTATTAGAAAAGATGCACATGGATGATAAATATAACCCCATTAATTAATTACAAATAATCAATCTCGGATAAGAATGAGATTGGAATAATTATCCCTTACCTTATGTACAATTTCATCCATATGTTTCCGAGACTTCTGTATAGTGGGTTAAAACATATTATTAACTTGTAACAGAATCATAATAATATGTATTATATCACATATGATTCACTTATGTCTTTATATTAACCGTGCATTTGACAATTCCACATTAAAGCAATGTTTTGGGTAAAATCGTTTCATTTATCATATGTGTTTGGACTTGTAATTATTGATTTTATTATTACTTATATCATGGTATAATTACTTCTAGAATGTAGAAAATTATTTATATATCATATATATTGAGGATATATATGTATATTATAGATAGATAAATGAAATGAAAAACACCGTTTATGGAGACTGTAGATCGTATGTACGCATGAATGCTGTGTACATTTTTTTTTGTTGAATTGAATGGAAGTAAGTAAATGAAAGATATATGTATATAAATAAATCCAGTAGAATTATTATGTCATAAATTTCATCATTATTTATTATATATATACTTTGTAATCATTATTGAATGGTTAACACGGAGAATGAATCCCATCGTGTCTTAGAGACTCTAATCTGTACATACGCAAGAGCGATGAAATCATTTCCATAATTGTTGAATAGAATTTTTTTGGTTGATATAATATCTCAGAATCCATATGATGATATAATATCCATATATAGTTATTCCTTACACCATTATACCAATCCAGATAAGGTGGTGGTGGAAAAACAGATTACACCACGGCGTGGAGATGATATTCTTTACATATGCACACACGGTGATTTAATTTTCTGTAGGGAGGAGAGAAGATGAAATGAAGTTGTTTTATATTTATAATATAATTTCCATATGTTAATGATACTTATTTTATTAATTCATAATGAATAAACAAAATAATGGGATGTTGAAGAAGAAAGAAACTTGAAAGAATCGGTAGAAAAGATTATCTCTTCTTCAATGAAACTCTTTAAACTTCATCTTAAGGGACTAGAGTTGATCTTTCAAAAAACCATTACCTCTAGTAGGTTACTAGGAAAGTAGATAAAATAAATGGGCTTGTTTTGGTCTAGATTTAAGGCTCAAAGTGGTGTGAGGAGGAGAGGTATGAGGTTCCCTTTTATAAGAGAGGATAGGGACACTTCAAGAAACCTCTATAATATTAATTTATAATAAAATCATAACCCACTTAAAAACCTCAAAAAATGACTCAAATCAAAATATTAGATGATATAGAGTTGTAATATCATCAACCAATGTGATTTAGACATGTTTGTAAATTATTTTAATCCTTATCTACTTGATTTATACTTATTTAATATATTTAATTTTATTTGTGGTAATAATATTCTAAATATTAAATTTTTATAAATAATTGCTTATGTGTTGTTAATTGTACATAATTGGATATGTTGTGACATTTTAGACCATATAAATTTCAATTTATAATTTTTAAATATTTTTGTGTTATTTAAACAATTTTATTATATGTTATATCAATAGTGTCAATTTTGACACTATTCATTTATTTGAATTTAAATAAAATCCACATAGAGGATATATTCAAAATATAATAATTAATAGATTCCAAACATGTCATATGAATATAAAAACTCATGTATCACATTAATTAGTTCATATAAAATTGATTTAAATATTTTTAAAACCATTTATTTGATATTTCCATTAATAAAATAATTACTACAACATTTTTGTATAATTATTTAAATGTACATATATATTGAATAAAAATTAAACATAAAATACTATAATGTAGATAAATATAAAATATTCCATAATAATACTTTTACTTGAATTTATCATCTCAAAATCATAGAATTTAAATTGTTATATTTATTAAATCATGAAGGCGGAAACATTCACATCATTTAAAATAAAATAATCTAAGTGTCATAATCTCTTTTTTAAGGCTCCAAATGGTCCAATATTCGACCGTTGGATGATTATTGACTACATATACACTAAAAATAAGTTTGTATTAGGTTTTGGTAACTTTTATTGTCACTATTAGTTTTACAAAAATTGTATTATTGATTTTATCACTAAATAAACAACTTCTACATAACTATTGTGACACCATTAATGATAATTATTTAATCCCTAAATATTCTAAATAAATTCAAATGATGTAAATAATTTTATTATATTTATGGTGATTATTTATTTTCGATGGTTTATGAGGTTTATCACTAAATTAAAATTATGACACTTATAAGGTATAAGAGATTGACATGTTGTCACATTCTTTGGTATCAATAATAATTACAACATTTTCATGGTCAAAATTACTTAAATTAATATATTCTGACCCTTAGGTGATATGGGTCAACCTTTATTCATCCAATAGAATTCCTTCAGGTGTTAGGGTAATTTTATAATCTTATTTTTTCCCATAATTACCAGATTTACCTTTAACTACAATAAATAAAATTTATCGTAGTTACTGTTCATAATGCCTTAAAATACAAAGTAGTCTATTAACATAATTTTACCGACTGATTCAAAATATGGAATCCATTTTTCTAAATTCAAAATACAGAGGTGGCATTATTTAATTTAAAATTAATCCCGCTGTTGAGAAAATGTGTTTTAAAAGTTAAAATGTTGAAAAAGATTGAAATGTTTTTACTGATAAATACAATGTAAAATTAATGAAAATGACTTAAATTATATTAAATGGTAAAAATATATTATACATATAATTTAAAACCATTCAATATTATAAATTAACCATATAAATTATCTCAAGGAAAAAAGATATTTTTAATTAAAATTTAGCATATTTTTACTATTCATCTAAATATGAAGGTTATCAGATTAATCTATAAAATTTATTAAAAGTAAATTTTTATATCCTAATTCTAATTAGGAAGTTTTATTTGTCAAATTGAACATATAAAAATGTCAAAAACTAGATTTAATGTCGGTGCGCCATCAAAAGGCGGTAGACTACATTTTTTGGAAAATACTTATTTTACCTGAAAATTTTATTTCGTTCTCATACCATGTTCTATAAGATGAATTATAATGTCATAAAATTTAAAATTTAGGTACTAATATTCATAACTGATAGTTCATATTATTATTATAACAATATATTGTGGTTTAGTGAAGCACAATATTGCATACAACACACGCTATCAAGGAAGGTCACTATTGCGTGTAATGCATGCCATGTCAGGGTTGCGTGTAGTATAAGCTTCATTTGGTGTTGCATATAACATAATCAAAATATAGTTCATTTATACATTGATCAAAATATATACTTTGTGTTGTGTATAGTGCAAGATAATTTTGGTATAGAGTACAACACAGGACATCAAAGAAATTAAAATGATTATTTCTTATAAAATCTCAGGGTTTTACACTGGGACAGGGTTGACATCGTTGATTTCATCCATCTTAGAATGAACAAATGGAAATAACATTCAAATATGATAAATACAAATAATTGTATCATCCTGGTCTAGGTCAGCTAGGGTTGTGGCCGCATTGGCTAATGCATTGTCCTGGGTGTTCTGAGACCGGGTAATTTAGGTCAATGTTGGTTCTGTGGAGAATTCTGCCATTAACCCCCAGACATGGTCAATCATGGAGATCAAATCCTCCTTTTTAATAGCATAGTCACCATTTACATGTTTTATGACTAGTTTCGAGTCACCTTTTAACTAATGGTGTTTCACTTTCCCCTGGAGTGGGAGCTCCAGGCCCGCAATGAGTTCTTGATATTCTACCTCTTTGTTCGTACATCCTTCTGAAAAGAGGAAGGAATATAGAAGAACAACCTTTTCTGGAGAATTGAGTATGATCCCCAACCCAAATTTGTTAAATTTTGGATCCTCCAACCTCTTCCATGGCAGGCTTTAGGATGTTCTGTCAATGTATATATCACATGTTGGGGGATACTCTTGAACCAAGAAGATGTATTCATCGGGTAGCTTGATGTCTAGTTCGGTGGTACCTATTGAGGGATGATTTACCAAAAAATATATTAATTCCTGGACTTTGATGGATTTCTAAGGCATAAACCAGAATTCAAACTGTTGCAGGATGACTACCCATCGAGATAGGTGCCCAGTCAGCATCGGACGACTGAGGATGTATTTGAGTGGGTTACTATACGAGACCAAATAGACATTATGATGCTTCAAATAATGTCACAATTTATGAACTATGAAGACCAAGGCCAAAAAACTCTTCTCTATATTTGAGTATCGAGTCTCAACGCCCATCATGGTCTGGTTGAGGTGATAGAGGTTGTTTTCACTGCCAGCATCATTTCTCTGCATGAGGAAGGCTCCCGGTCACTGCTCTAGGGCCCTCATGAATAGGATAAAATTTCTTCCATCAACCAGTGGCATGAGTACCAGTGGGATTAAGAGGTACATTTTCAGGATGTCAAATGACTCTTGGAAATCGTCTGTCCATTGGTACATAACCCCCTTTTCATTAACCTGGTGAAAGGCAAACATTTACCCGCTAGGTCAGCTATAAAACACCTAATGTAGGCCAAGGTTCCTTGGAGACCTATCAGCTTAGTGAGATTATGTGGAGGTGGTAAACCAATGATATAATTTGTATTTACAGGGTCGACTTCAATGCCACGATGGCATACAATGAAGAAAAGTAATTTCCTGAAGGTAACCCTGAAGGTGCACTTCAAGGGGTTAATCTTCAGGCTATGTTTTCAAAGTTTGATGAAGACGGTATCAAGGTCTGGCAGTTGATCTAAGTGCTTTCTTGACATGGAAACCAAGTCTTTTACGTAACATTTGATGAATCTCCCCATGAAAGGTTTAAAGATACGAGGCATGGCACGTTGATATGTGCTGCCATCGTTCATGAGACCAAAGGGCATGACCCTGTAGCAGAAGATTGCTTGGGGGCCCTGAAAGTAGTGGCTTATTCATATTCTTAGGCCATACTGATTTGGTTATACCCATAATAACCGTCCATGAAAGAGAGATCCTCCTATTCAGCCGTTGTGTTGATTAATAACATGGTGATCAGGACCGAGAAATCATCTTTCGGGCAATGCCAATTGAGATCCCTGAAATCGATGCAAACACAGATTTTTCCATTCTTTATAATCACAGGGACAATGTTGGCTAGATATATGGGGTATTGGACATCCCTAATGAATCTTGATTTGATAATATTATTGACTTACGCCTATTTTCTGGCAGCAAGCGTGGGGTGCATCCTTCATGCAGCTTGTTTATAGCTCCGGTGGTCTTTTGGCAGACCTAAGTGGTGCATCACCACTTCAGGATCGAGTCCCTTCATTTCTATGTAATTCCAGGAAACAAATCTCAGTATTTCCTCAATAAAGAGGTGTATGCCTTGTTCTCCTCAGAAGACATGGATGCACTAATGAGAGTGGGACTTGGGTCTTCCTCGGTACCCAGGTTTAATTCCCTAATCTCATCCATAGTGGTGGATATACCTTCCTCGAACATGGGAGGTGTGTCCATGAGATATTCTTCATCTTCTTCTCCCACATCCTCATCTTCATGATTTGGTGGGGGAGTGCTCTTGACATAGGCTCTCGAGAGTCTAGAGGCAAGACATTTTGGGAATCGTCGCTCATGTTTTCACCCTCAAATTGAGTGTTAGTATTTATTACTACTCTGCTATGTTCGGGCATCACAGAAGAAGTCATGAGGACATCTGAGTACATGTCTGAACATGAACCCCTTCTCTAGAAATGTTTAATGGGAATTATTTAGTCTTCACCGAGCTTCTTCAGGGGGTCATCAAGAACAATTCCCAGACCCTTTGGTGTAGGGAACCAGTCGATACCATTGATCGAAGGTTTCTTTTTCTATTTCTCATAAAACCCAGTATCAATGTTGTGGGACTTGGAGATCCTGAAAGGGGCCCTGTTAGTGCGAAATTTACCACCATTTTCATTGACTCAATACTTGATACACTAGTGGTAGGATAAATTTATGGACATGTGCTTGTGGATACATGTCCTTACCAACAATGAATTTAATGATGTGTTCTTATGATCCTCCAATAATTCTAAGTTGGCTAAAAGATCTCAAAAATGGGTTTTGATCTTGATTTTTCCCATCAGATTCTATTCTCTATAGTCATAACCAAACAGAGTTGTAGCTGGGATATTAAATCATCCTCACCATATCCCAACTTACGGAGCGTCTATAGGGGAAAGAGGTTATCTCTGGAGTCATTGTCAATAAAGACGTTCCGGATCTCAGCATCATTTAGTGTTCCAGAACCATATAGTGGATTTATTTGTCATTGCATGATGGAATATTCATCCAGATCGGTGAAGGAAATATCTTTATTACATTCAGCCTGTCTTATCTCCTTCCGGTAAATCTCAGTGGCGGCAACTTCAGATTGAAACTCATGGGGGCTGAGAAATGCTTTTATAAACACCTCCCTGAGGTCTAGTGAAAATATCAGGGCATCCAAGATTGACAGCTTGGCTGGCACTGATGCCAGATACTTAAGGATGTCGTATTTCTTCTCCAGAAGCCTATGCTTCTCTATTGGTAGGGGGAGTTTTAACTGGAACATTGGGAACTGGAGTATGCGGCGAGGAGGGATTGGCCTTGGAGTCAGATGTCGATGGTGTTTCTGCGTTCTGGGGACTCGGCTTGGCCAGTCTGTTTGTGTGCACTAGGGGGCCAGACTCTTATTCCTTTTCTGATGGGTACCACATAATGAAGGGGCCAGAGTGGATGCTTATGGAGGTGGAGGGATATTCTCTCTCTTGATGAGTCCATTTAAGGTCTCTCATATGGGTTTCCGTGATATTAACGGTTTGGGATAGGGTAAAACAATATGGTTGGTTTCGGCCGCGACTACACCACCCCTGGTATCCCCTACTACTATGATTACTCCTCCTAGTCCCTTGTGTTAGGAATTCAGCTTCATAACCATACCCTTCATCAGGGAATGGTTCCTTTAGATGTACGACATTGATGAAACCGATGATTAGATCCTTATCCGGTTATGGGTCAACCTAGTGGGTTGTCCATGATGGTGTCCTATGGTGGGATGGTGACCATGGTTCCAAGTTTGAGGGCATAAAATCTGACAATGTTAGAGCTATTTTTGGCCTTGTTGTGGATTTCTCTTCTTACGCTTACTCCCCCCCTTCTTGATTACGCCTGAATGACTGTATTGTGGAGGATTTTGAAGTGGATATTGTCATTTGTGCAGCGTTAGGGGCTGTTGGTGGCACCACCTGCTGTTGTAGTTGAGCTTGGATTATTCCCTACACTCACTTAACAGTATTCCAAGTCATCCATTCATCAAATTTCTTCCCCTTTTTGCTGGTGACTTCCAGCCACCCCTCCCCTTCATCAAGGATGGTGGTAGGAACATATGCTACATGAGTCGGGGGTGCTCCCAGCTCGACCTTCCCATAGTCTACCATCCTATGCAGAAGTTCTGTGAAGATGAAGCATTCCGGGATATTATGTCCCAACAGTCGATGGTAGGGACAATAATATAGCATGTCGTCGTGGATGAATTCATCAGGTTTTTGTTGCTCCGAGAGGTGGAGCATGTTGTAACTCAGGTATAAGATGAACTAGCCCTCGACTTGGTCTTATCAGAATGAGTATACTCTATGTCTTCATCCCTAAAACTTGTTCTGCTTAGGTCCTCTATGATCATCCCACTGAGGAAGAGGTGGCTGCTAATATACAGGGGTCTTGTGATGATTCGGTGGAGGCATAGGTAGTGGAGTTGGCACATGGGATAGCTTGAGCGTGACAGAGGATGCTTTAGCCCTAACCTCTATATTTTCATGAGCCTGTGAGGCTATTCAGGTCTTTAGATTGGCCCACTGTAGGGAGTCTTCAATTATCTAGGTGATGGCAGAGATATTGAAGAAGCCAGTGGTGCAATCCACTGGTATGAGTGGTTTTCGCAGCTCATCTCGGATGTTATCGATGTAGATAGTGAGAATCATGTCCTGGGGTAGTGGCTTTTTTATAGAGTAGGTTAGACCCTTCCATCTAGCGATGATGTCTGAGACCCTCTCATTCTACCTCTGTTTGCAATTCATGAGGTTGCTGACTATCTTTTTTAGAAACGTTGACCCGAAGTGGAACATGAACTACTGCCGAAGGTATTCCTTGTTCTTTATTGACTGAGCTGGAAGGCTCATATACTAGACGAAGGAAAATACTTGCAATTTATGCACGAAGAATCTGAGTTTCACTACTTCTTCATGATTCAAAGTTTCCATGATGGGGTCGCAATAAGATGTGTAGTGCTTCAACTACTATTCCAGATCACCGGATCCATTGAATATAGGGAATACAGATCTCCCAAGGTTGGGCAGAGGAGGCGTGTTTCTCACCCAATACTGATAGGGCTTTCACTCTGGCTATGTAAGAGTGTGTCGACCTTACATTACTTCTATTCGAGCATTCAGAGCCTCGATAGTGTGGGTGATACCTTAATTTACATCTTGTTGAGCCCGGACATGGGCGGGTATAGCCCGAGGAGTTGCTTGAGGATCTCGCTCGGTTGGAACCAACGGTGCATATGACATTTGTGGAACCTTCAGAGGCTTCAAACATACTCACTTCAGTTGCTTCCTGAGTGAAGGGAAGACTTGGTATTCATCTGAATTCAAGTTCAGATAGTTGGACGGTTTGGGCACCATATTGGGTGGGGGACCTAACTATGCTTCATTTTCCGGGGAAAACCTTGGTCTTCGAGGTGCACTTGTTGGGAGTACAACGTGCGGCTCTTCTTTGGAAACACTTTAAATAAAATGGTTCCTCTAGAGGAGCTCTGTGTTGATCCGTATCAATTTTTTCACCTCCTCTTCTAGTCAAGAAAACATCTCCTCAAGCATAACTGGATCATTTTTACTGAGAGGAGGCTGGTTAAGGGTAATCAAGCCTTTGTTCTTATTATTTTTTGTGACTTCCAGGGTAAGAAGAGGAGTTTTGGCTATAGGGGAGGCAATATTTAAGGCTTCCCTCTAGTTCCGTGTGTGCACACCTGATGGTTCATTGTGGATCATAGCGTGAGCAGAACCATAGTCTCATGATGCATTCAGATTTGCATCAACTTTAGTGTCACCCGTGGGGCTAACCTCTCTAGGGTTGATAGATGCATACAGTGGGGTGGAGGAGATTTTATCTCACAAATTGGAATAAAATCTTATGCACCTTTTACTAGTCTTCCCATTCTTGTCCTAGGATTGCTTTCAGGATCCTTGATGAATGGTGGTGCAGAGAGTTCATTGATGTGACCTTATAGTACGCCTCCCTCTTGGAGGGGATGGTTTATCAATGTACAGGATAGGGAAGCAACCCCCACTTCTGAAAATCCTCCTCAGAAAATATAATACTAATTTATGTGGGGGGATGTTGTTGTTTAGGTAATAAAAATGACCCAAATCCTAGGGGTTGTGGTCAACTCCATTCCTTGGACGTTGTGCCTCTTCCCACTATTATTGGTATTACCGGGGCATTTGTTGTTAAAAATGCCCCCATCCTTGCAGGTTGTGGTTGGTACCGGAATGCAGTAGTGGCTGCTGATAACGCTACCTGCCTAATCATTCATTCCCCCATTCGGGGGTGAACTAGATCTGGTGCCAAGTTCACCTATGAATCGATTCCCTCTAGGGAGGAATGAAATTATTGTTGATTGGACTCTCTTAGGTGAGAGGCCAGCTTTATGCTTTCAATGGCCTGATTTAAGAGTTCATGAATTTCTTGTTCCCATCGGGCCTGATGCAACTGAGACTTACTCAAGGTCTGTCACTATCAGGCATGTCACCATTCCTAAATAGGGACCCCACTCGATTGTTGTCTTGAAGCGATGACGTTTCAAGACATTATGTCGAACGAGTTCTACTGGGTGGGGAGCAGAGTGAATTTCAGAGCTCCATGTTATCACCATCCTCTAATATGGATGCCTGTTAGGGCATCATCATTGAGGAGACGCAACAAGTGCAGTGTAAGGAAGTAGGATAAACCAAGGTTTCCTTTACACCTCTTTGATCATGGTTGTCGCGTTGAAGGATGAGCTTCCAGGTCGATGTGACACATGATGTCTCCTATCATCATTACATGGTCTACATACCCATCATAGGGTAGAAAACTTGATTTAAACTGGAGGAGGGATGTTTATATATTGGAACGGATGTCGTGCACACATTCTTCTGACAACATTCTGGGTATGTCGAATTGAGAGGTGGTCATGGGTCAAAACATAACAGGTACATCATCCCTGGATAGTCATTTCCTCTGGTGAAATAAGTTAGAATGCTCCTCCTATAGTTATTCCTCTACCTGTTCATCCCAACTGAGATGCTCACCGATAGTGTGGTTGGAGGTAATGGGGCTGGTAGGTATCGAACTATCATGTGGGCGGTTCTAGGGTGGCTTAGAAGATGATCGTGGTCCAGGACCGCCCCTGATAGAAGAAGGATGTCATTGGTGATAGGATGGGATTCTAACATGTTGGATCCCATCCTTCTGAGTGGCTTGGAATAAGAGGGCATTTCTGTGCTTGATTCGGCAATGGGAGGACCGTCCTGTTGATATGATATGTCATTGTGGGGAGGACCTCTGCTATCTATGTCGTAATGGAGAGGGCTACCATTACAGATGGAAACCCCACTTCCTAGAGGACTTTTGCAGTGCATACCCTAGGGAGGACCTCCAAGGCGTATTGCAACAAGGGGAGGACCTTCTGGTTGTTCCACGCTGTTATGGGGAGGACCTTCACAACAGCTACCATCAAGGTAAGGATGACCATCATGGTTTGACGTTTGACATGTATCCTGGGGAGGACCATCATGACACACTGCGACAAGATGAGGACCTTTTTGTGGTTGGGTTCCATTGCGGGGAGGACCTTCGCAATGTTAGTCATGGTGGCAAGGACAACCATCACATATTCCATAATGGCGAGGACTACTATTACAAATTCCATAGGGAGAATATCTACAGGGTACACCCAGCGGAGGGCCTTCAAAATGTACCTCCATGAAGGGAGGACATTCTCATGGATTGACCTCTCTGTGGGGAGGACCTCCATTATAAGAGTGCTGAGTACTACCACTGTGATCTAATTCCTAGCTGCATGGAGTGTCGTCCCAATATAACCCCTGGGTAGAACCTTCAGGGAAGTCTATGACAAGAGGAGGGATTTCATGTCCTAACGAGACTTCAATGTTGGGTGGGATTTCGTAGTTTCGACTATGATAGAGAGGGCTACTATCATTATCTGTGGTCCCACTGCACAAAGATTGTTTGTAATGTTTACCCTAGGGAGTACCTTTAGGGTGGACCACAGCAAGTGGATGGACTTCTTGCACCTCGATCTTCTGGTCACGCAGAGGGCTTCCGTGGCTCGCATGAAAAGAGAATCTCTTGTGATCGATCGTTATATGCCTGTGGCGGAGGACCTTCAGAGATGTTGGTAGCAACATTGCTTGGAGGACCTCAGTAACTACTACTGTCACTCCCATAATATAGTAATGGTTGGGTAGGTTTCTGATCCTTCTACATGTTCTTAGATATGTCGGGAACCCCAGATTTTAGTAGAGCATATTCATGAACCCGCTCTTCATTTTCCAACTGACTTCAGTACATTCGAGGCATTCTTTTGTGGGAAGTGGGGACCATGTGTTGTGGATAATGGCCTTCACCTTTGGGTCCCTGTATAATTGGGTTATGTGATGCTTCTGGTATGCGCCGAAGAACATCTCGAGTTTTAGCAGGGATATATTCCAACTCTGGAGAATCCAAAGTGATGGATGGGTGTCCCCTGGTTGGAACGAGTGAAGATACTCGATCTGGTAGCCCTTTTATCATGAGATATAGTCGTCGACCGTCCTGGGTGGAAGTAAGGATGCAGATCTACACCTAGGTGGCTACATAAATTTTTGGATGAGTCACCTCAATTTGGGAGATAGGCTCACGGGACCGATTCATTTTTGATTACTTCGATGCAATTACATTGTGGAAATTCTGCAAGATATGATGTGGGATCGATACCTACTCCTCCATCATTTCCAGGATATGCAGTCAGACATCTTTGGGTTGAATGGTTATGAAGGCCTATTCCGGCATCAGAGTAGAAATATCCTACTCTGATCCTCCAGTGGTCAGTTGGTACTGAAAATTATCCTGTGTCAGGGTAGATGAATGAGTCTGTCCCTCTGCCGGTATATGGTAGTTTAATTATTTGTTTTCCACCACATCAGGGTGGCAGGCTTTACTTGCATATGCAGAGAGCTGGCCTTGCATACGTTGGTTTCCAACCATATAGAGTTGGTCGCCTTTTTTGGTAGGGGATTTTTCCTCCTATTAATTATCGCCACATTTGTATGGATGGATTTTTTGATTTCCACCATATCAGGATGGTAGGCATTAGTAGAATCTTCTAAGAGCTGGTCTTACACGAGCTGGGTTGCCACCATGTCTGGTTGGTGGGCTTCATGACCTCAGGTAGGGAGAAGTTCCTACTGCGTAGGTGTCATCCTATGTGGGTGACAGGCTTGATGAAGCTCAGTGGGAATGCTCACCTACTCATATAATGCTTCCATTTCTGGATGGTGCACTTTGGAGGAGCGGACATGTGTATGGGCTTGCTCGTGGTATGTCTCCAGGACTGGGTAGTGGAGTTCCTCTCTAGGGACACAGGTGATGACTGGTCCCTGATTTCATGTTTTTCGCCCTCCTCGGATGGTCTGAGGGGCCATAGCATGGGGAGAATGGGCCTAGATCCTCGGGGAGATATCTTCCTTAGTGAGAGGATATTGATTCGCGGCGTAACCGCGACGACGTCTTCCGGTGGGGGCCTTAGAAAGGAACCCCCATTCAACAGGGATGAAGTCCACAGTGTCAGCCTCATCAGCCTCCCTAATATAAGGGAGGTCTGTGTTGTCCCATTCTAGGGATAGTTTCCTAAAATGGTTTTAGACGGCAACAAAAGTTTTCTGGATCTACTTTTGAGGCCACTGATGGGCAGGCGGCCGGCGGGTCTTGGCCGACTTGAGGGCATGCATGGCTGCCTCCACCGTCGGGAGAGTACCTTTCAATTTGTACTCTCAGATCAATGCATATGAGACCTAGAATTTAAGATGTTGAGTATTTGATGAGGTCCTTCATTATTGGGAATATCCGGTCATTGCATTGCTTGAAGTATGTGTCTGTGAGTTCTTTTATGACGCCATTGGATCGAAGGGTGTTCTGATTGGTACCTGTAAAATATTTTAACCAATACAAATAGAAAACCTTTCAAAGCAGCATCTCATAATGCCATGAGTAATTAACGAACCTTACTGGCCATCCTCATGTGTATTTTGGGGGTAATGTCAGATTAGGTTAAATCATCCATGCTGGTTAAAGATTCACGTCAGGTTCACCATTTTTGTTTTGACACGGGGCGGTGGGGGGATACTACTACAGACAGTTGATTTTAAGAAGGCTGAGTTCTGTTTAATCTCTCATGTCAGGTGCATCATTTTTACATAGAAATTCCCAATGGTTCTGTATCCAATGATACGTGGACCTGCTTTCCAAAGGCAGGCATTCTCTGGGTGATTTGGCCGCCGAATATTAAGAACTCACATTGATCGAGAGGATGGGATGTCAGGCTCATCGCACCGTCTTGGGGGGGGGGGGGGGTTATTTCCTGTTTTGGTTCTCCCTTATAAATTTAAGATGTATTCATATATTCGTGTATATTAGGTTTATCCCCAAGCATAGTATCCACAAATTATCCCTATAAGGCAATGTTCGACTAAACATAGGGATTTAGAATCATTTAAGCCCAAGGTTTACCATCCCTCATTGGATTAATGACTCTCAAGAATTTGGACTCATTGAGAAAATACAGGTTTAAAGCCACATAATCGGGCACTCTATAGTTTATTATCATCCAGGGGGATAGATAATGACTTGAGAGTTTGGATCGAACCCATGACATGAGCTTCCTACATATCATCGGGAGAGGAATTTGAATCCACGTAGATTAATGCCAAGCAAGGGGACACATCACCTTTTAAGGTAGTGTGACAAGCACCCATCCGTACAGTTTTATGACATGTGGCAAGGACACCCAGGTGAGGGGTTTCTGGTCAAATATGGTGCGTGAATTATGCCAAAGCTACCCGGAAGTCCCAAGGGATGTGATTTACGGGGCCCAGAGATGGTCCTGCAGGGGTATAAGGACATGGTCTGAAAGGGACAAAGTTGTATGTCAGTCATAATGATTAGGAATTCACCTCAGGGAAGTTTACTACATATCTAAGTTGGCTGGGAATCAAAGACCACGTAGTTCTATAAAATTAGGGCTTATACATGAGAGTTGACTGTTATTGGGATTGAACCTCGGGGAGGCGTCCTACGTACCCTATTTGGGAGACAGTGACCAAAACCCATATAGTACGTTTAACTACTGCTGTTGTGCAGATTTCATGGAGACCACAAATCTCTATGCCCATGTGAGTCATTCTCGGTGTGAGAAACAAGAGAATATAAATGACTTGGAAATCCTCGCTCTTTTTCATCCTCAAGGGTAGGTGTCTAGAACTACAAGACTCACCTTCTACCTGATGTCAGAGAGGGGTGAAGGTAGTAGTCATGTGGTAGAGACAATGGTTATGGAGGTGGAGAGAAAGGGTCAGTGTTGTAGGATTCTACCTCTTCCTGATGTTGGAGGGAGGTAGAAGTCACTCCGGTAGGGGTTAGGGATACGACGGTGTAGAAATTATCCTTCCCAGAAGGAACGGGAAGGCCGTTGACTTCCGTCGGGGATAGTGTGGGGATTACACTAGTAGGGAAGCCCAGCCACTCCTAGGAGAGAGGAGATGTGTTCACCGCCGGTCCTCGTTAAAAGGAAAGGCCAGCTAGATCTCTCAATGCTGGAAAGTGGAAAGGAACAAAGGGGAATCTTGGTATCAGACCCTGCACTACTGTGGGAATGTGAAGCTAGTAATGCTTCGAGAATCCACTCAATGGTCGGGGAAACCCCTTCCTCCTCACCTTCCATGGGTATGTGAACTCACAGTGGCACGCTAACTCACCTGAAGGTTTTATCATACAGGTTTGGTGGCTTTAGTAGAGGCCTTGGCTCAGGGTTGGTGAATAAGACAATGAAGGGATTGCAGAGGATCAGACTAGATTGGAAGGGTTTTATCTAGCTCGGGAATGGAAAAACTAATGATGTTGGCGGTCCATATAGGTGCATGAGGAGTGACACCCTTCGTGTAGGGGTTGCTACGCAGTTGGAGAGGTCGTCTACGTACTAGGGTGGTACATAGACTGATGAGAATTCTGCATACCAGGGTGGTACATGGCTTCAGGTTTGGTTCGATAAGGTTCATTGAATGCACCTCACCAGCGAACCAAGTCTGTTCGAGGGGCGCTTCGCAGTCATGCAGGGCTCCACCTCTGTTCCATGAAAGATAGAACACTCACCATTGGCCAGTCTATCGTTGGTCATGGCTGGGGTGGTTCATGGTTGTGTACTGTCCTGGTGTTCATCCTGGTCCGTACCCACATAGGGGTTCCTGCCTCCATTTCGCGGATCATGATAGCCCACAGGGGGCTCTCTAAACCGGCCACGTTCCAATGATGTTGAACTGGTTTGTGGACTGGTCATTCCTTTGTCAATTTTGTGTATTCTTCATGTTTTTTCCTAATCTTCCAAGGGAAATTGGTAATAATCCTTTCTCAAATTAATGGGGGGATTCTCTTTCCCCTTTGTAGATTTTTCAGGACCCTGCACACAGAATAAGTTTTTTATTACTCTATAGATATAATCAACATTACTATTTTTATTATAGTATATGTATAGGTCCAATATGAACTAAAATAATAATTTATTTGAAGGAAAGTGTGACAATTGTATAAACTAGAAACCAAATAGAATTAAAACTGTTTTGTTAACTCTCGCAGTAGTTATTATCTATCGTTCAGGAGTAGTGATTAACTAGTTGAAACTAGGTGAGTTTCTTAATGCATCAAAGACAAGTGAAATAAAACCTCGAGGAAGTTTATGAGTTAATTATCATAACATGTAATATATTAAACAACCTATGTGTGAAAAAATTGAAAGAAAAACCTAGAAAAGTTCAAAAAAAGAATGATAAGGTTTTTTACATGTTGTAAAGGAGGTCATAAAGAAATAATTTTCCAAATAAAAAAGAATCCTTCAGATATCCCTATACTGTGGATATAATTATTTCTTAATGGATAAATATAATTTTATAAATGCAATTACTATATTTATTATAACAATTGATGTCCATGGGAAAATCATAAGAATGGGGCATGTATAGTTCCATTACAATTGATGAAGACATAACCAAAAATGACATATGAAATGTATTGATTATATCATTGATTAGGATTTATTATTTTTGAATCATAGGACATGATTCATATTTGTTATTGGAAGTAAGTATTAATGAATAAAATGGAAAATCATAGTTAATGGATTATGAAGAATGTTGAATGATTCAGTTGTCTACTTATATTGATTCAAGAGATATAATGTAGTGGTATATTTATTCTTGATAATTGGTTAAAATATTTACACACCCCTTTTGGGGGTTTTATGTGATGGGAGAACTATAGAAAAATTTATTTGATTTTGTTAAATGATTAAGGTATATGTAACACTTAATGATAACATGTGGAAATGTTACTTGAGGAAGAATGCTCATTTATTTTTGTAGACATAAGTATAATGGTATAAATAATCTTTAAGGATTATATTATATTTATTTGATGTAATTATATGTCGTTACATTTTTTGATGTTTATTAGAACATTAATAGGAACATTATAATGATTATAATAATAATATTTTTAAAAAAATTACAAAATATAGGCCGAGTGAAAACATTGCACATCACGTATTGTTATAGGGATTGAACCCACAAACTATGTGTGCCAAAGGGTGTACCACATACCACTACCATACTCAATTTACTCATTAGTATGAAATTGTTTTTTTATTTATATGATATGTAAGATACAAGTTGTGCTCATTTTGGTAACATTTGTTTATTTATATAAATAACCATAATAGTGAAAGTAATTTGGTGACTAAGTCATTATTGTTATTTAAAAAAAATTATCAATATTTTGGGAACCTTATATCATTTAGGAAAATAAAATATTAGGGATTTTATTTTAGGAATGAAGGTTGTATTTTATTTTGGAAGAATCTATGATTTTAATGTTTATTATGGTGATTTGGGTTATTTATGTAACTTATTATATTTTCTTGGATATTATATAATTTGGGAATATTTTTTTAAATGATAAATTAATATCGATTAATTCTATTAACTTGGGTTTTGATCATGTAGAAGTTTGAAATATTTTTGATGTTATTCTAGAGCAGAGTGTTCAGATAGCGTGTGATTCTGAGCCCAGGTGTGGCTAGAATTAAATTTTAAGTGCGTTTACACTGGACAAGACAAATAAACAGAATAAATCTGAAATGTTTGCTCGGATGGGAAAACTGGGGGCACCATTGAGTCCGGAGCATGTCTTTTACCCTAGGAGGGGTGTATCTTTCGGGGGTGTGGCCCTTCTACGATAAGTGCCACCATGGGAATGTTTGTAATTTAGTGGCCTCAGGCATACACTTTATAACACCTGAACAGAGGCTTAGATTAAAATTTTGGGGCCACCATTGCAGTCATGAATGTGGTTTTTACCCTAGGAGCATCTTAACCTTGACCCCATTGAGAGTTTGGGTATGGGCCTACTAGTGGGAGTTTAAAACTAATTAAATTTTTAATTAGTTTCTCTCCTACTTAAACACCCACCCCTCCCCCTTATTCCCCCTTGACTCTCCTGGGAGGAATCCATTTCAACAAGAATCAATCCCCTCTCCCCGCCTCTCCAAGTCATAGTGGCTCCAGTGGATCATCGGCGAACCGATAGGCTATGCCCTGCGAGGTAGGCTCATGTATTTTCATTTTTAATTTCTGTAAACTCTTCAAATGAAATTTGTAGTGTCGAAATGTTGTATTACTGTCGAGAGAATCCCATAGTTGTGTAGAATGTGATCTGAGCTTTTTAACGCTCTTCTCTGATCTAAAATCCAATTCCCAGGGTGACTGATGTGGCATCGGGATGTTTTCCGGCCAAATTCTATGTTTTCCAGTGGTTCCAGGGGTTTCTGACGGCTCGACGCAGTGGTCCGGTGAGTCCAGGTGGAAGTGGTGGCGGCTTCACACGGTGGGATTTAGGTGGTCCAGGATGGCGGATGGTGTGGTGAGCTTCAGGCAGACTATGAAGACGTGAAACGGTGAGCATCAGCAGCGTACATGGGGTGACGCATGGGCCAGGCTGGCCAACGTCGTTGGTCTGCGGGAGGCGCGAGATCCTGGGGCGTCGCGACCCCAGCCAGCCAACAGAGACCCTCAATTTGAGGGTCTTGTGGAAAACACGCTGGACCATCTGAGTAGGTCTAGGTGACTTGGGGCAGCCCGCGTAGTGAAACAAGTTCGGCGGTGGACCGGGAATTCCGGGAAGCCCGGCCGCGGACCGCCGGTCTAAAGGGGTGGGCCTGCCCAGTCCCACCAAGTCTCTGTCCGATGACATTAATAACACCATAACTCAGAAACCGAGAGTCATATTTGTGTTCTATCTATGGGGAAATGATACTCATATGAAGATATAGTTTTTGAGATTGTCCTGTGGATTTTTAATTCCCAGGATGGGAGCTCGGTGGCGTGACACACTCCTTATGTACCTCACCGGGATTCTTCTTTCGGATGGCGCAAGCATAATCAGAGTCTCTTTTAGGTGTCGTCAGCGGTGTTGTAACCCTAGCATTGAGGTGATGTAATCTAGGGTGGTTTAATGTGTTGAATTCGGAGTTGTAGTATGGGCCCCATAGGCCATCATTTATGTTGTGTGTAGCTTTTTGTGACTTTTTCCTCAGACATCCATTCAGGGCTAATGAATAGTTGATTTGGCTTGTTTTTTCGAGATCAACACGATTTAGTAGTTTTCCCGACTCCTTTCGATATTGAGGTTTGGGCCCCAAGAGACGTTTTATGGGGCATAAAGCTGCATTGAATAACATTTTCATCGGGAGTTTGTATCCAGCGAGTAAATATTCTATCTCGCGTGTTTTTCTGTGAGGATTACAACGGTGTAATCCCATTGGGCCTGAGAAGCTTATTTAAAGATCACATTAAATTTGGAAACATGAAAGGGCATTGTTCGGAGGTTTATTTCACACACACCGAACCAACACATTGTAGTGATGTTAGTGACACCTGGTGATGGCACAGACAGTGTAGAATTATCATAACATTTCTCGGTTTACCCTCTAGTGGGGCTGCGTAGTGGGTTACCCTCCAGCGTACCAGGGGTTACCCTCATGCGGGGCTAGCTAGTAGGTTACCCATTGAACATAGGGTTTACCCTCCAGTGGACTGGGCAGTGGGTTACTCGTTCATCTTAGGGTTTACCCTCCTGTTGGGCTGGGCACTGGGTTACCGAAAGCCTCCTAGTGTTTACCCTCCATCTGGGCTAGGCAGTCGGTTACCTGATGACTTCATTCAGACTCATCCCATTATATGTGTCCAGTCAGGGACTTTTCTCCATGATTACTGGATCGGGACCCTTGGTTGTATGGTTTAGCGATGAGACAACTTTGACGTGAGGGACAATTGGGAATCAATGATATATATCCTTAGAACTATAGGTGACTTTTCCTAGGCTGAGCATGGAGATGGAGGTCCCCTTACAAACTTATTCAGGTTTCATGTTGAGAATATATATATATACATACACACACCCTTATTTTGGTCCCATTCCATGGGTTCAGTTACATTCCTTCTAGGAGGGGAAAAGACACATGGGGTATGCCATGTGTTTTCCATGTTTAGATCTTCTTGGATGGATGAGTCTACATTCTTCCTTCGATTGGGTTGAGTTGCACTCTCTCTATTGTACTCGTACACTGTTCTTGGTACTTTCTACTAATATCCATTTTAGTACCTCCTTGGTTTCTCCCTCAAGATTTTGGGGTCATCCTACTAAGTATGTTTATACTCACTCCTTCTTGGGCTTTTCCCGCACTTGGTGTGCCCTTGAAAATAACGGACAGGTCGATCGAGACTATGGAGGAGCGTAGCGGACATAGGAGATTAGGCTATATTCAGTGTTAATAGTAGGAATTTCATGTGTGAGAATCACCAGCTATTTAATTTTTTTTACCGGTATCCCGTTTGTGGCACCTTTCGGGTTGGGCACGTGTTTTTCCTTTTTTTTTCTATTCAGTTATCTTGTTAGTACTTTTTAGAACTTTACATGTTCTATTTAGAAGTTGATGCATGACTGTGGTTGGGTTGTAGTTTATTGTCCTTATGTTTTCTTTTTTACTTTTCACTTATGCATAAAGTGGGCAGTGTGTGTATATACAGGTACTTAGGAGAAGGCCTCCTTGAGATCATTACGCCTTCGGCACTTGTCGCCAGCCCCTGGCCTTAGGAGGCCGGCCTGGTGTATTTGCGGCTTGAGACCAGTATGTTTGGGTCATGAAAAAGTGGTATCAGATCTGGTTCATTCCTTGGGGTGTTGTTCAGACATCCCGAAAAAGGAATTGGTTGGGATTTAGGGAAATAGTGTCGACGTGTCTTGAGAGTGGCTCTCAGGCTAGGGAGTCCAGTGACGGTACGGGCGGCCGATGTGTCCATTCACCAGGACCCTGATAACCTTCTTGTCGACTTGGAACACTAAGACACTTATGGAAGATAATTTTCAACATGCATCTGGTAGGATTGAGTCTCTGAATGTTCTTTTTGAGTCATCTCCCCTTTGTTATTACTGATATATATATATATATATATATATATATGCACATCTGATCGTGGTAATCCTTGATAATTTTTAGGATGCCCCCATGATAGCAGCCAGCCAGGTTACCCTCTCCAATTTGTCACGACGACTTGGTGAGTGTCAAGGCGATAGTTTAGAGATCCTCGCATGATACCCTTCCACCCAGAGGCTAAGCAGTAGCTCCTCCATCTAGAGAGTAGTAGTTAGTACCGGCAGCACATGCTGAGGTTGAGCGCAGGCTGAGTGCGTTCAAAGACTTCCAGTATTTGCTGCTGTAGAAGTTCCATGGGGACCTAGATCCCCAGGCATCAGAAGTCTGGTTAGAGTCTCTTGACCAAATTTTCAGTCTTGTATGGACACTAGAGAACCATATGGTATCCCTAGCTTCTATCCTTTTTCTCGGGATGGTCGGGCATTGGTGGTGGTTGGTTAGGTAGACCCACGACAAGTCATCTCTCACATGGGATAGCTTCTAGAATCCATTATTGGAGGAGTACTCCCCCTCTTTTTTAAGCTCCATTTTGATTCAAGAGCTTCTGTAGCTGAAGAATGGGTGGATGACCATCGCGCAGTACTCGACCTGGTTTACAGATCTGACATTCTACTCGCCGGATTAGGTCCGCTATAGTTACTTTTGGGCATGAAAGTTTGAGTAGGGTCTTCGCATGGAGATATGTGCTTTTGTATTGCCTATCTGCATCTCTACTTATGTCGGGGTGCTAAATTGGGTGCTCATGAAAAACTGCTTCTTGGTTGAGGGACGCCAGCTGACAGGTCCTAGCAGTGGCCGCTTCATAGCAGAGTCTTCGATAGCAGGGAGGCGGCAGAGAGCAGAGCCTTAGTTGAGGAGACCATTCCTTGAGCAGACGTAGGGGTAGGTTCATACACCATAGTGGCTCCGTTGGGCAATGGAGAATTAAGAAGAGAGTGGGTGTTATGCCTGTGATGGACATGGTCACTTAGCACGAGACTACTCGACTAGGCATACCGAGCAACTATGTCAGGCAGTGGGAACATCGTAGCGGCAGAGGCAGTTCCTTGACCAGGGATCCCCTAGGTGAGGACAGGGTGGCCCTCTGGGAGGCTGCGTAGGCAGAGCGTCATGACCTAGAGGTGGGGGATTGTGTTTTTAGTTCCTTCAACTTCCACCACCGAGCGGCTCATACGAGGCTCAGGGAGCTGGCTGTAGGGGTCACAGGCAGCATCAATCTTTTTGTGTTCGTGACCCCCACAACACATGAAATAGTCCGAGGTACACATTGTATTTACTCTATGCCTGTTTCGGTACTAGTAGACATAGGCGCCAGCCACTCTTTTATATTCCTTCTTTTGGTATGGGAGTTGGAGCTTCCGGTTGAGGCGCTGACAACTACACTTAGCCTCGAGGTTTCTATGGGAAGTGCCTCGTTGGTGACCTTTATCTGTAAATAGTGAGAATTGTCGTTCGGAGGAGAGTGTTTCACAAGGGATCTACTCGTTATCACAATGGGACCTTATGATGTCATCTTGGGAATGGATTGGATTTCTATAGTTAATTCCCAGAATGATTGTTAGTGTAGACTAGTCAGATTTGTCCACTCTGATGGGATGAGGTTCACCATCCTTGGTGAACGAGACCTCATGGGCGAGCAGATGGGTACTCGGAGTAGAAGACTGCAGAGACCCAAATCTTGACATACATGGAAAATACATTACTTTTGCGGTATACTTAATACATAAAAAAACAAACACACAAGGACCGTAATAGTTTAGTGTCTTTGGAAACTTGGAACATAATCTTCTAATCTTGGTGAAATATCTTCAACATCTCCCATAAAGACCTTCTTATTTTTTCTTACCTAAACCATTCTTTATATCCTGAGGAAAATAAAACATTTAATGGGTGAGCTCAAATGCTCAGTAAGGGTAAGAATGGAGAGAATAAAACAAAACATATACATTTGAACTAAAAAAACATGAACATAATGTTTAAATATCAAAATTTTGAGCAATGACATAAAAAATTTCACTACATAAGGCGTAGATCATAATGGAAAATCAGTCATGATAACATAGCCTGGGAATAAAACATGTAATTTTTCAAACCATTAAGCACCTGTTATGATTTCCGTATTAGCCAAGGAATTGCTGCCAAGACCATCTTAGTGGAAAAAGTCCTTTACTGAATCGGGTTTACTTGTCGTTCCAGCCATGTCTATCTCATGAGATATAAATCTTTACCCAATGACTTGGAAGGAGATATAAGTCCCACCCATCTCATAATGAAATCATTTTTACTTGTGACACAAAAAATATATAAATCATTCATCATAACCCAAAGAATAAAATGGCTTTCATAAACATCATACCCTCATCGCATAATCCATATAAAACAAATGGATATAATTTCATCATAAGAAAAGTGAAACCATGTAAATAATAGAGACATTATACTTGAAACATAAAAATATGAAATAATTTCATCTTAGATGGAAATTGGGTTTGATAAAACACTTCAAATGAATTATTGACCAAAATATCCTTTCTTTTCAAAATCATTTTCTTTTCACAAAATACCATTTAATTTTAAAAGAAAATAATTTTGTTGAAAATAATAATGAAATATTGTAGAGGAATCATTATGAAAATTAGGAGTTATGAAACCGTAAAAAATATGTTCATTCCATATAAGTTAAAAAAAACATTCTCCTTGTACTTTTGTCGGAAAAGTCAAAAAGTACCACATATGGTAATAAAAAGATAGATTCCATCCATACCAAAAAGTAAAAGTCAAAGATGGGTAAACATGAATTTAAACATACATGGAATAATATTAAAAACTTTATGAAAAAACATTTTGATGGACATGGATGAAAAATATAACACCAGTAAATACTTACGTATAAGCAATCTCGAATAAAAATGAGATTGAAAAACTATCCCTTACCTTAGGTCCGATATACTGCTTACGTATCCGAACCTCATGTATAATGATTTAAATAATTTCATTGAATTATTACAGAATCATATTCATTGTTATGATATTATATATGGTTTAATTATGTCTTTATAATACCCGTTCTTTTGTGAATTTCATGTTAAAGAAGCGTTTTGGGTAAAATCGTTTCATTTATTGTACGTGTTTCGATTTGTTGTTCTTGATATTATTATTACTTATATAATAATATACTTACTTCCAGAATGTAAATCCTGATTTATATATCATATATATTCAGTATATAAATATATGTAATAGATAAATGAAGGAAATGAAATACAACAATCATGGAGACGGTAGGCCATACGTAAGCATGAACACTGTTTTCATTTCCTTATTGAATTGAATGGAATTAAATAGATGACATACATATATATACATTAATCCAGTTGAATTATTATTTCATATATTTCATTATTATTCATTATGTATACTTTATAATCATTCATGAATGGTTAACATGAAGAATAATCTTATCGCGTTCGTGGAGACGGTAGTCCGTACTTACGCACGAGTGATGATATCATTCTCATGATCGTGGAATTGAATTGAAGTGTATGTATACTATTTAATAATAAATACCACTTTACAATAACCACATATAGTAATTATTTACACCATTATACTCATCCAAGTAAGGTGGTGGTGGAAAACAGATTACACCACGGCGTGGAGATGGTATTTCGTACATACACACGCGCGGTGATTTCATTTTCCATAGGATTGATAGAAGGTGGAATAGGGTAGTTTCATAGTTATAATAACATATAAGTATATGAGTGATACTGATGTTATTACTTTATAATGAAACAACTAAATAATAGAAGTATAAGAAGAATTAAATTTGAAAAAATAGGTACCAGATATTACCTCTTCTTCGACACGCCTCTTTGAAACCACCTCTTAGGGCACTAAAATTGTTCTTTGAAGAAGTTCATGACCTCAATAACATTTCTTGGGAAGTTTATAAGGGAAATGGGAATGGGTTGGCCGAGATTGAGGGCACAATGTTTTGTAATGATTAGAGGGAGGAGGATCCTTTTTATAAGGGAGGAGAGGGGCACCTTTGGAATCCTCAAAAATATTAGTTTAATATAAATTCAAACCCCACATAAAAACCACCAAAAATGGCTCAATTCGAATATTATATGATATAGGGTTGTAATATAATCAACTAATCAAATATATACATGTTTTGTTCTTATTTTAAATCTTATCATTTTGATTTATCCTTATATAATCTATTTAATTATATTTGTGGTAATAAAATTATAAATTTTAAATGGTAATAAATAATCACTTATGTGCTATTAATTTTCCATAATTGGATACTTAATGACATTTTAGACTATATAAATTTAAATTTATAATTTTTAAATATTTATGTGATTTTTAAATAATTTAATAATATGTTATATTTATAAAATAACAATAGTGTCAATTGTGACACTATTCAATTATTTGAATTTATATAAAATCCACAGAGAGGATATCTTTGAACTAAAATATTTAATAGGTTCATAAAATGTAATATTAATCTAGAAAATTAGTCGATCACCTTAAATAGTTCATATAATATTTATTTTACTATTTGTAAAACGATTTATTTGATAATTCTCTTAATAAAATAATTTCAGTAACATTTTTGGATGATTGAAAAATATACTTATTTGTTGCATAAAAATTAAAAGTAAAATACTAGGATGAAGATAAATCTTATAGATTTAATAGGAATAAATTTAGTTGGATTTATATTCTAAAACACCAATCTTTTAAAATGTTATATTTATTAAATTATGAAGGTGACAACTTTGACATCATTTAAAATAAAATATTATAAGTGTTATAATCACTTTTATAAGACTACAAATGGTCTTATATTCGGTCATTGGATGCTTATGATGTATATATACACTAACAATAAGTTTCGGTCAGGTTTCTGAGCCTTTTAATGGGTATTATTATTTCAATAAAAACTATATTACTTATTTTTCACTTAATAAATAATATCTGCATCATTAATGATTAAGCTATGAGGGTAATTAAATATCTCTTAAAAGTAATAAATAAATTACCATGATAAAGAAAAAAATCTATCTTCCAAACTATTTTTTATAACCGAATATATATTCTCTATAAACTTATATTAAAAATACATTAATTATTAAAGTTGAGTGAGACATATTTCACTTTCCTTTAAATAAAATAAACTAAAGGCCTTAATCACCTCCATGTGTGTTCAAATGGATTCTATTTCGACCCAAATATGACTTAGGATGAAATATAAGCATCAAATTATATTTTGACAAGAGTTAGGGTAATTTTATAATATTATTTTTACCCTTAATTACCTGATTTACCTTTTACTATGGTAAATAAAATTTACCATAGTTACTATTCATAATGCCCACAAATAAAAAGTAGCCTATTATCATTATTTGGACACACTGATTCCAAATATGGAATCCATTTTTCTAAATTCAATACAAAAAAGTTGCAGAAATTTATTTAAAATTAATCTCATTGTTAAGAAAACGAGTTTTAAAAGTTAAAACATTGCAAAAGATTGAAATTATTTTACCCATGAATTTATCGTAAAATCAATGATAATGACATAAATTATATTAAATGGTAAAAATATATTCTATTTATACTTTAAAACCATTCAATATTATAATTTATCAATTTAAATAATTAGGATGAAAAAAAGATGTTTTTAATTAAAATACATCGTGTTTTTACTATTCATTAAAATATTAAAGTTATCAGAAAAATATCAAAACATTATGCAATATAAATTTTTATATCCTGATTCAAAAGAAGAATTATATTTTTTAAAATTTAACTTATAAATTTTTAAAAAATTATATTTAAAATGGGTGCGCCATCGAAAGGCGGCAATGCATCATTTTTTGATAAATAATTATTTTACCTGAAAAATTTATTTTGTTCTCATTCCATGTTCTATAAAATGTATAAGATGAATTATAATGTCATAAAATTCAAAATGTAGTTAATACTATTCATAAAAGCTAGTTCATAATAATATTATAACCATATATCGTTGTTTAGTGAAACCCGGTATTGTGTAAAATACATGCTACCGAGGAAGGTCGTGATTGTGTGCAATGCAAGGTAGGTCAGGGGTGCATGTAGTGCAAGAATCCTTTGTTGTTGTGTATAACAGAATCCAACCATATTTAATTTATACATTTAATATATATATATATTCAATGTTGCATAGAATAACTACAATCAAACTAACTTGAAATTGTGTGTAACACAATCCGAGAATAGTGTTGCGAATACTGCATGCTAATACGGTGTTGCGTATTATGCAAGATAATCTTGGTGTAGCATAGAATAGAAGATATGAAGGAAATTAAAAAAGAATATATCTCATAAAAATCTCGGGTTGTTACATTCTACCCCCCTTAAAATAAATTTCTACCTTGAAATTCGTCGGGGTTATAAATGGTTTACTATTTTTATGTTTCTTTAATAGAAACCGACATCGTAAAATGAAATACTAAAACATCATTTTTTAAAATGGAAGTTAGAATCATAATGGTCACCCAATGTAACTCAATACTAGATGTCCCCATAGAACAACATAGGTGAAAATATGGATATGGAAGAGAAATATAACAATCATGTTCTAATGGAGAGTGGTAGAGAACATGGCTATGAAATATCCATCAATCACAAAACCATAAATTTGTGGTGATCTATGGTACAATCTGATTCATCAGATATAAGAGAACTAGGAAAACATTTTTTTTCAATATCATTTCCCTAAAGTTGTAAATTTTTAATTAGAAGAAATACTTACTTGATTTTGGTACAATCTCACTTTCTTTGTGCCTTGAACAATTTCCACATAATCACTAAATGAAATGAAGTTGAATTTTTCATTCATGAAGTGATAGCAGATCATGTGATAAAATGATGGGTCATTTCATCTATCTCAAACAAAAGATTAGAAAAAGATATTAAAAAAACATAAGTCCATATATGGTGATATAAATCTTATATGATTCCAAAAATGGACATATACTACATCTATCACACCGCTTAATAAAATCAAACTTGTTTATACTAACCAGGGACTTCCTATAGGCCAGTGGTAAGCGATAAAGTCTTGTCGCACTTCGGTTTTGGGTTTGATTCCCACAACATTGTCCGACGTGATGGGTTGTCACTCATCCTATGGATTTCCGTTTTTCTAAAAATATACTATTATAACATAACAAAAATTTTTATCGTTAAACAATACTATCTGCTATCTAAATTAATCAATTCCAATCTTTAGGTTTATCCAAAATACTTCTATCCAATCTCATAGTATAAATAAAACGATTACTAAAATTTTCATATGACAAGAATGTGAATACTCTCATTTATCCATTATATATCATAAGATATATTTTGTTGGTCACATTCCAAACATGTGAATACCTTAATCATGTATTCTCCTGAAAAATGAATACTCATTGAACCTTAGTTAAAACCTGAATGTTGTCAAATGTTAAATCTTTCCACATACCAAAAATCCCAAAAATTCTACATACTCAAACCATGATATCACTTTGTCCTTATATCAGTAATGAGATCATTAATAATATCGAAAATATTATTTTCTCCTTATCCATTCATTATGAGCATATCATCTTCTTTCCAAAAATATATGACTTACCTTTCATGGTTACCGGTACCATTTATCATATACCTTCAAAAACTCATGTAAATACAACAGTGTAACAATCCTTATATTTTTTCTTTATTCCATAGTACCATACATTATTCTTGATATACATATAATCATTCCAATACCTTCTTAAACCACTGACTGAGCTTCACCATTTCTTTCATCTCATATATGATTTGTAGTCTCTTCATCATCATCTAAATAAATCCTTCTCATACGACCATGCTGATTCTCTTCAAGAGATTTTTCCTTAGGGCATTGGTTTGCCTAATGCCGGTACATTCCACATGTAATACATTTAACCATTGTTGATGTCTTAGAAATATCATTATCCTTGTCCATGGTGTTTACTGAACCTCTTCCTTTGCAATTACTGGCCTTTTGTCCTTCTTTTCCACACCAAAAGAATCTTCCTATTCCTTCGAAACATTACCCTTGATGCCTCTTCCCACATGACTTACATGTGGGAAATTGAACTTTATTTCCTCTATAATCATCCTAAAACTCCATCTTTCTCTTATTAGATGAGTTAGGAATCTTACCAAAGTTGAGATTATTGATCATATTATGTGATTGATGATTAGGAATAATAATGATGTTTCTCCATCCAAATTCCATTTTATTTGGTATCTCATGAAGAATATCATTCCATTGTCCAGCATATCCTTCATTATCATGAATCTTCATGTTTCCATCCATTTTCTAAAACCCAAAAAGAATAGTGTGAGAGGAAAAAAATCATAATAAAGGGGTTGTACCTTCAATATCTAACATCTTAGTTTTAATTCTAATATGGTTTCTGTAATTCTAGGACTATAACCTATACTTATACTTTAACTTAGTGACATCCATAGACATAACTTCGAAATATCTCTAGGGATCTCACTAATGTTTTCACATCCTAGTTTCCAAAGGTTAACTCAACGTTTCCTCTGATTCCAACTATAGAGACCCAAAGCTTGATGTAAATGGACATTACATTACTTTTTTGGAATACTTAATACATAACAAAAACAGACACACAAGGACCATAATATTTTAGTGTCTTTGGAAACAGGGAACATAATCTTCTAATCCTGGCGAAAGATCTTCATCATCTATCATAAAGATATTCTTTTTTTCTTAACTAAAACCATTCTTTATATCATGGGGAAAATAAAACATATAAAGGGTGAGCTCAAATGCTCAGTATGGGTAAGCATGGAGAGAATAAAACAAAACATATATAATTGAACTAAAAAACACATTAACAGAATGTCTAAACATCAAAGCTCGAGCAATGACATAAAACATGGCAGCACATAAGGCATAGATCATAATGGAACATCAGTAAAGATAAAATAGCATGGGAATAAATCATTTAATAGTGGCAACAATTAAGAACATTTTCTGATTTCTATAGGAGCCAAGGCATTGCTGCCAAGACCATCTTAGTGGACAAATTCCTTTACTGACCCAGGTTTACTTTCCATTCCTGCCATGTCTATATCATGAGATATAAATCTTTAGCCAATGAGTTGGAGGGTGATATAGGTCCCACCCACCTCATAATGAAATCATTCTTACATGTGCCACAAAATATACATAAATCATTCCTCATATCCAAAAGAATAAAATGGTTTTGATAAACATCATCCCATTAACACATAATCCATTAAAAACAAATGGATATCATTTCATCATAAGAAAAGTGAATCCTTTTAAATCATAGAGACATTATACTTGAAACATACACATATGAAATAATTTCATCTTAGATAGAAATTGGTTTTGATAAAACACCTGAAATGAATTCTTGAGGAAAATATCATTTCTTTTCGCAAATCATTTTCTTTTCACAAAAAAAAATGTAATTTTAAAAGAAAAGGATTTTGTTGAAAATAATAATGAAATCTTGTAGAGGAATATTTTTCAAAATTAGGCTTTATGACACAACAAAAAATCTGTTCATGCTATATAATTTATTAAAAACATTCCTCTCGTACTTTTGTCAGAAAATTCAAAAAGTTCCACGTATGGTAAACAAAAGAAATATTCCATCCATAAAACAAAGTAAAAGTCAATGAAATATAAACAAGACTTTAAACATACACGTAAGAATATTAAAAACATTATGAAAAACCATTTTTATGGACATGGATTAAAAATATAACCCCAGTAAATACTTATGTATAAGCAATCTCTAATAAAAATGAGATTGAAAATTTATCCCTTACCTTAGGTCCGATATGCTTCGTACGTATTCAAACCTCCTGTGTAATGATTTAAATAATGTAATTGACTTATTACAGAATCATATTAACTGTTATGATTTTATATATGGTTTACTTATGACTTTATAAAAACCATTCTTTGATAAATTCCACGTTAAAGAAGCGTTTTGGGTAAAATCGTTTCATTTATCGTACGTGTTTTGATTTGTTGTTATTGATATTATTATTACTTATATCATGATTTAATTAATTCCATAATGTAAATCATGATTTATATATCATATATAATTAGTATATACATATATGTAATAAATAGAAGAATGAAATGAAATACATCGTTCATGTAGACGGTAGGTCGTACGTATGCATGAACGATGTTTTTGTTTCCTTATTGAATTCAATGGAATTAAATAGATGAAAAAAATATATATATACATAAATCCAGTAGCATTATTATGTCATATATTTCATTATTAATCATTATATATACTTTATAATCATTCATGAATGGTTAACATGAATAATGAATCTTATCGCGTTCGTGGAGACAGTAGTCCATACGTACGCACGAGTGATGATATCGTTCCCATGATCGTGGAATTGTATTGAAGTGTATGTATACTACTTAAGAACCAATATAACTTTAGAATAATCACATATAAGTATTCTTTACACCATTATACCCATCCAAGTAATGTGATGGTGGAAAACAGATTACACCACGGCGTGGAGACGGTATTCCGTACGTACGCACATGCAGTGATTTTGTTTTCTGTAGGATGGATAGAAGGTGGAATATGGTTGTTTCATATTTATAATAACATATATGTATATGAGTGATAATTATGTTATTACTTCATAATGAAACAACTAAAGAAGAGGAAGTAGAAGAAGAAATAAATTTGAAACAATCGGTAACAGATATTACATCTTCTTCAACACGCCTCTTTGAAACCTCCTCTTCAGTAACTAATATTGTTATTTGACGAAGAACGGTACCTCTAGAATATCTCTAGGAAAGTTTATATGGGAGACGGGGAGGGTTTTTCTAAGCGTGAAGGCTCAAATTTGTGTAAAGATGAGAGGGAGGAGGTGTCCTTTTATAAGGGAGGAGAGGGGCCCATTTGGAATCATCAAAAATATTAGTTTAATATATAATCAAGCCCTGCATAAATACCTCAAAAAATGACTCAATTATATTATTAGTTGAGATAGGTTTGTAATATCATCAACCAGCCAAATTTATAATTGTTTTGATCCTATTTTAAACCTTATCATTTTGATTTATCCTTATTTAATCTATTTAATTTTATTTTTTGTAATAATATTCTAAATTTTAAATGGTTATAAATAATCACTGATGTGTTGTTAATTTTCCATAATTTGATTCTTTATGAAATTTTAGACTATATAAATTTTTATTTTTATTTTTAAAAAATTTAGTTATTTTTAAACAATTTAATAATATGTTATTTTTATAAAATAACAACAGTGTCAATTTTGACACTATTCATTTATTTGAATTTAAATAAAATCCACACAGAGGATATGTTCGAAATAAAATATTTAATAGGTTCCTAACATTTCATATTTACCTATAAAATTAGTGGATTCCATTAAAGAGTTCTTATAATATTTACTTTATTATTTGTAAAACAATTTATTTGATACTACTATAAATTAAATAATTTCTACAAATTTTTTAATAATTATTAAATATACATATTTTTTGCATAAAAATTTAAAATAAAAGACTAGGACGATGATAAATCTTATAGATTTCATAAAAATAATTTTAGCCAGATTTATATTCTAAAACACACTACTTTTAAAATGTTTTATTTATTAAATTATGAAGGTGACAACTTTGACATCATTTAAAATAATATAATATAAGTTTCATAATCACTTCTATAAGAAACCAAACTGTTATATATTTGGTATTTGGATGATTATGGTGTATATATAACATAAAAATAAGTTTTGGTCAGGTTTTCGATCCGTTTTGTGGGTATTATTATTTCAATAAAAACTATATTATTTATTTTTCACTAAATAAATAATTTCTGCATCATTAATGAATAAGCTATTAAGGTAATTAAATATCGCTTAAAAATTATAAATAAATTACCATGAAAAAAAATTTATCTTTCAAATTAGTAATTATATCCGAATTTATATTCTGTAAAAACTTATATTAAAAATACATTAATTATTAAAGTTGAGTGAGAAATATTTCACTTTCCTTTAAATAAAATAAACTAAAGGTCTTAATCAACTCAAAGTGGGTTCAAATGGATTACATTTCGATCCATATATTTCTTAGAAAGAAATATAGGCATCAAATTATATTAATACAAGTGTTAGAGTAATTTTATAATATTATATTTACCCTTAATTACCCGCTTTACCTTTTACCATAGTAAATAAAATTTACCATAGTTACTATTCATAATGCCAAAAAAAAGTAGCCTATTAACATAATTTGGACCTACTGATTCCAAATATGGAATCCATTTTTCTAAATTCAATACACAAAAGTATCAGAGATTAATTTATAATTAATCCCGTTGTTAAGAAAATGAGTTTTAAAAGTTAAAACATTGCAAAAGATTGAAATTATATTACCTATGAATTTAATGTAAAATAAATGATAATGACATACATTATATTAAATGGTAAAAATATATTCTATTTATACTTTAAAACCATTCAATATTATAATTTTACCATATAAATTATTACGATGAAAAAAGTTGTTTTTAATTAAAATATATTGTGTTTTTACTATTCATTAAAATATGAAATTTATCAGAAAAATATCAAAACATAATACAATGTAAATTTTTATATCTTGATTCAAAAGAAGAATAATATTTTTAAAAATTTAACTTATAAACTTGTCAAAAATTATATTTCAAATGGTTTCGCCATCAAAAGGTGGCAAAACTGCATTTTTTTAAAAATACTTATTTTACCTGAAAAATTTATTTTGTTCTCATACCATGTTCTATAAAATGTGTAACATGAATTATAATGTCATAAAATTTAAAATGTAGTTAATACTATTAATAATGGCTAGTTCATAATAATTTTATAACCATATATCATTGTTTAGTGAAACCCGGTATTGTGTACAACACACGCTACTGAGGAAGGTCGTGATTGCATGCAATGTAAGGCAGGACAAGGTTGCATGTAGTGCAAGACTCCTTTGTTCTTGAGTATAACATAATCCAACCATATTTCATTTATACATTGAATATATATATATATATATACACACTCAATGTTGCGTAGAATAACTACTATCAAATGAACTTGATATTGTGTGTAACACAATCCAAGAATAGTGTTGCGTATACTGCAAGCTAATACGGTGTTGCGTATCGTGCAAGATAATCATGGTGTAGCATAGAAAAAATGAAATGAGAGAAACTAAAAAAATAATATATCACATAAAATATCGGGGTGTTACAAAGGCCACGACCTTTTTCTCATCAGTTGGTGAGCATTGCTCCTAGAGTAGTAGATGCTACATGCACTTAGATCCCTACCGTTTAGAGGACTACACGGATATCTTTCCCGAGGTTGTCCTGGGACTACCTCTGAGGCGAGATATGCAGTTATGCATTGAATAGTAGTTAGGGACCAGCCTGATATAATGTGTAGCATATCGGATGGAACCCACAGAGTTTCCGGAAATACGAATTTAGGTGGATGACCTTCGTGAGAAGGGATTTAGTAGGCCTAGTGTTCCCCCTGGAAAGCTCCAGTTTTGTTTGTCAAAATGTCAAATTGTAGTCTGCAGCTTTGTGTGGATTAATGTCACCTAAATCAGGCCATGGTTATGAAGAAGTAATCTTTTCCATAGATCGATGACCTCTTTGACCATCTGAGAGGTGCGAAGTGGTTCTCTAAAATTGATCTTCGATTTGGATACCACCAGTTGCAGGTACGTGAGGCTGACATCTCAAAGTTGACTTTCTATTGTCATTATGGGCACTCTATGTTTTTGGTGATTACTTTTGGAGGGTCGAATTCTACTACCCTTTCCATAGCTTTGATGAACTAGATCTTCCATCCGTACATGGACCAGTTTGTGGTTGTATTTATTGACGACATACTCATTTACTCTACGAAAGAGGAGGAGAAATCAGAGCATTTTAAGATGGTCCTAGACTTACTATGAGAGCACCAGCTGTATGGGAAGCTCTCTATGTCTCAGTTCTAGATTCATGAATTTCACATTCTAGGGAATGTCACTATGAAGAATGGATTATATATATCCCGCCAAGATTGAGGTAATGCATGCTTGGAAGCCACCCAAAAATGTGTCAGAGGTGCGGAGCATCCTTGGTTTGGTAGGGTACTACAAGAGGTTTGTGAAAGATTTCACCAGGATGGCTGCCCCTTTGACTGCATTGACATAGAAGGGACGATCATTCACCTAGACTGATCAGTTCCAGAAGGCCTTCGAGGAGTTGAGATAGTGGCTGACAAGTGCTCTAGTGTTAAGGCTACTAGAAGTGGGCATTCAGATCGTTGTGTACTACGATGCTTTAGGAGCTGCGATCAAATGCGTGCTGATACAGTAGCAGGTAGTGATTGCATATGGGTCGAGGTAGTTGATCCCCCATGAGCAGAATTTTGAGACAGATGATTTGGAGCAGGTAGTAGTTTCCGTCTCCTTGAGGTTATGTAGACACTATCTTCTGGGTGAGCATTTTGTGGTCTACTCAGACAACCATAGCCTCAAGTACATCTTCACTCAAGGGGATTTGATTCTGAGGCACATGTTCTAGATGGAGTTTCTACAGGACGTTTATTTCTGGATAGTATACACTCCAGGGAAGGGAAACGTAGAAGATTATGCCCTTGCAGGAAGTCCTAGACTCGTCTAGTGCGGGAATCTTTAGTGTAGTTGGCTTCCCTGAAGCTGACCTTGGTGGAGTAGGAGGGTACATTTTTTCTATATCGATGGTGTTGACACATTATCTTTTGGAGCATGTGAATGATTCACAACTGGGGGATGTCAGCAGCAAGGTAATGTATGATCAGATATCCACGGGCGACACAGCCGATGGGTATTCTGAAGGATGGAATCACGAGATCATGTTCCAGGGGCGAACTATAGTACAAGTGGAGATGCGGGTGGAGGTGATGTGGGAATTCCATACTTCTCCCTTTCCTATACATCCTCGTGTAGAGAAAATGTACAGAGACCTTCTGTGGCAGTTTTGGTGGTCTTGAATGAAGTGGAGCGTAGATGGGTTCATTTCTCGGTGTCTTCCATGTCAGAAGGTGAAGGTAGAGCATGAGGTTTTGGTAGGGTTATTGCAGCCCCTTGATCCCTCGTAGTGGAAATGGGATGGCATATCTAAGGAAATCTTCACAGGGCTTCCGCACATAGTGAAGGGCCGTGATTCCATTTAGGTGATGGGGGACCGACTCATGAAGTCGGCACACTTCCTTTCCAATAGGGAGCAGAGCATGATTGAGAGTCTAGGGAAGATGTACGTTCAGGACATCGTCCGCCTTCATGGAGTACCCTCGAATATCATCTCCGACCTTGATGTGTGGCTTACATTGTGATTATGGCGAGGCCTGTAGGAGGAATTCAGGACATAGTTGCGGATGAGTACGAATTTTCACCCCCAGACGGATGGGTAAACAATAACACTATCCAGGTGCTGGAAAAAATGTTCAGGGCGTGCATGTTAGACTTTGGCCTAAACAATGAGGATCACCTGTCCTTGCTAGAGTTCGCGTATAACAATAGTTACCAATATACTATCAGTATGGAACCTTTTGTGGCACTCTACTAGAGACCCTGAAAGTCACCGTTTTTCTCGAGGGAGGTTGTGGAGACATCCCTCATGGTCCTAGAGTCGGTGTGGGCGACGACGGAGAAGGTGCAGGTCATTCAAGAGTGGATGAGGATAGCTTAGTGTAGATAGAAGTCTTACGCATACCGTCATCGCAGGCCATTGTAGTTCGAGCAAGGGGACCATGTCTTTTTGAGATTCCCCCCGCGGTGCGGAACACGGAGGTTCGGCTGGGGTGGAAAGCTATCGCCAAGGTTCATCGGTCTTTTTGAGATCGCACGTAGGGTTGGAGAGGTCGCCTAACATCTTGCTCTACCCCCACAGCTGGAGAGCGTGCATGACGTCTTCCACGTGTTGCAGCAGAGGAAATATGTGCAGGACCCCATGCACGTCATCAACTAGGGAGAGCTGGTCATTGAAGATGGATCCACCTTTGCAGACCACTTGGTGGCAATTGAGGATCGGTTAGAGTGAACTATGTGTGGACAGAACATTCCATTGGTTTGAGTGTGGTGGAATCACGGGAGGGTGCCGGAGATCACCTGGGAATGGGAGAGCTAGATATGGGCTCAGTATCCCAAGTTGTATTTGTAGTTTTGTTTTTTAGGTAAAAATGAGAAGGAGGGAATGATGTAAGAACTTGGGTTTTGAGCCTGTAAGATTTTGACATTTTCTGGAAATTATTACACAGCAGGTCCTTTATACGGCATGTGATTCCGAGAACCGGTGTGTCTAGAATTAAATTTTATGTGTGTTCACACAATACACAACAAATAAACAGAATAACTCCTAAATGGTTTCTCGGATGGGAAAATGCACCATTGTGTCTGAAGTGGGTCGTTTACCCTAGTAGGGGTGTAACATTCGCGGTCGCGACCCTTCTATGAAAAGCACCACCTGGGGAATTTTCATAATTTAGCAGCCTCAGGGCATAAACTTTATAAATTATGAATGGAGGCTCAAATTAAAAATTCAAGACCATAGTTGCACTCAGAATGTAGTTTTTACACTAAGAGCGGCTTAACCTCGACCCCGTCTAGATTTTGGGTATGGGCATGCTGGTGGGATTTTAAAACTAATATAATTTTTAATTAGTGTCCCTCCTACTTCAACACCCACCCCTCTTCCTTCTTCCCCCTTGCCTCTCCCTGGCGGAATCCATTTCAACCAAAATCAAGCCCCTCTCCCCTCATCTCCAAGGCGTGGCGGCTCCGCCAGATCATCGGCGAAGCAACGGGAAACACCCTGTGATGTAGGCTCATGTATTTTCATTATTAATTTCCGCATATTCTTAAAATTCAATTTGTAGCATTGAAATGATGGTTTCCTCTCAATCAAAGCCCAAAGTTTTCGAGGATTCGATATGAGCTTTCTAAAGATCATCTCGGAGAGAAAATTGAGTCTCGGGGTGCCTGGGGTGGCCTCAGGGTATTTTCCTGCCAAATTCTTTGTTTTCTAGTGGTTCTAGGGGTTTTCAGCTACTCGACGCGGTGGTCCGGTGAGTCCAAGCAGTGGTTGCAGCTTCGTGCAGTGGAGGCTTCACGTGGTGGGCGTTAGGTGGTCGGGGATGGAGTCCAATGTGGTGGGGTTCAGGTGGACCCAAAAGGCGTGACATGGTGGGCGTCTACTGCGTAGGCGGTGTGACATGGGGGCCATGCTAGCCGGCTTCTCTGGTCAGCAGGAGGCGCGAGAATCTGGGGTCATCATTAACCCGACCAATCGACAGAGACCTACAATTTGTGGGTCGCGTGGAATACGCGCCAGACCGGTTGATCCGATCTGGGTGATGTGGGGCGGCCCGTATGGTGAAGCGCGAGCCGCAGTGGACCGGGCGGTCTGGGTTGCCTAGTCACGGACCGTCGGTCTAATGGGGTGAGTCAGGCCAGGCTCATGCTGTCTCCGTCTGATGACCTTAAAAACGACATAACTCACAATCTGATTGTCAGATTCTCATGCCGTATATGGCGACACGATCCTCGTATCAAGACATAGGCTTTGAGATGGTCTCGTAGATTTTTAATTCCCAGGACAAGATTTTAGTGGCGCAACACGCTCTAAAAGTACCTCGCCAGGATTCTTCTTTCAGATTGCGTGAGAACATTCAGATTCCGTTTTAGGCACCATAAGTGGATTTGTAACCCTAGAATAGAGATGATTTACTACATGGTGGTTTCAGGCATTGAATCCAGAGTTGATGTGTGTTCCCCATTGGTTGTCATTTAATCTGTGTGTAGTGTTTTGCGACTTTTTCATCAGATGTCTGTTTAGGGTGAATGAATAGTCAATTTGGCATGTTTTTCTGAGAGAATTGTGATGGGGCAGTTCTCCAGACCCCTTTTGGGATAGAGGTGTGGGACCCATGAGACATTGTATGGTAATAACACGGTGCTGAATGTATATATATATATACACTCAAGGTTGCATAGAATAACTACTATCAAACGAACTTGAAATTGTGTGTAACACAATCCCAGAATAGTGTTGCGTATACTGCAAGCTAATACGGTGTTGCGTATCGCGCAAGATAATCGTGGTGTAGCATAGAAAAGAAGATATGAAAGAAATTAAAAAAGAATATATCTCATAAAATCTCGGGGTGTTACAAAGACAATGACCTTTTTCTCAACAGTTGGTGAGCATGGCTCCTAGAGTTGCAGATGCTACATGCACCTAGATCCCTACCGTTTAGAGGACTACATGGATATCTTTCCCGAGGTTGTCCGGGGACTACCTCTGAGGCGAGAGATGCAGTTCTGCATTGACTAGTAGTCAGGGACCAGCCTGATATAATGTGTAGCATATCGGATGGCACCCACAGAGTTTCAGGAGATTCAAATTTAGGTGGATGACCTACGTGAGAAGGGATTCAGTAGGCCCAGTGTTCCCCTCTGGAATGCTCCGGTTTTGTTTGTCAAAATGTCAAATGGTAGTCTGCAGCTTTGTGTGGATTAACGTCAACTGAATCAGGCCATGGTTATGAACAAGTAATATTTTCCATGGATCGAAGACCACTTTGACCAGCTGAGATGTGTGAATTGGTTATCTAAAATTGATCTTCGATTTGGATACCACCAGTTGCAGGTTTGTGAGGCTGACATCTCAAAGTTGACTTTCTGTTATCATTATGGGCACTTTGAGTTTATGGTGATTAACTTTGGAGTGTCGAATTCCGCCACTGTTTTCATAGCATTGATGAACCAGATCTTCCATCTGTACATGGACCGGTTTGTGGTTGTATTTATTGACGACATACTCATTTACTCTACGACAGAGGAGTAGAAATCAGAGCTTTTTTGGATGGTCCTAGACTTACTATGGGAGCACCAGCTATATTGGAATCTCTCTATGTCTCAGTTCTAGATTCATGAGTTTCACATTCTAGGTAATTTAACTACAAAGAAGGGATTATCCATATATCCAGCCAATATTGAGGTAGTGCATGCTTGGGAGCCACCCAAGAATGTGTCAGATGTGTGGAGCTTCCTTGGTTTGGCAGGGTACTACAAGAGGTTTGTGGAATATTTCTCCAGGATGGATGCCCCTTTGATTACATTGACACGGAAGGGACGATCATTCACTTAGACTGATTAGTGCCAGAAGGCCTTCAAGGAGTTGAGATAGTGGCTGACAAGTGCTCTAGTGTTAAGGCTACTAGAAGTGGGCATTCAGATCGTGGTGTACTACGATGCTTCAGGAGCTGCGATTGAATGCGTGCTGATGCAGTAGCGGGTAGTGATTGCATATGGGTCGAGGTAGTTGATGCCCCATGAGGATAATTATGTGACATATGATTTGGAGCAGGTAGTAGTTGCCTTCGCCTTGAGGTTATGTAGACACTATCTTCTGGGTGAGCATTTTGTGGTCTACTCTGACCACCATAGCCTCAAGTACATCTTCACTCAAGGGGATTTGAATCTGAGGCACAGGTGCTAGATGGAGTTTCTTCAAGAAGTTGATTTCTAGATAGTATACACTCTAGGGAAGGGAAACGTAGAATATTATGCCCTTGCAAGAAGTCCTAGACTCGTCTAGTGCGGGAAGCTTTAGAGCAGTTGGCTTCCCTGAAGCTGACCATGGTGGAGTAGGAGGGTACATATTTTCTACAGTCGATGGTGTTGACACTTTATCTTTTGGAGCATGTGAGAGATTCGCAACTGGGGGATGTCGACAGTGAGGTAATGTGTGATCAGATATCCACGGGGGACACACCTGATGGGTATTCTGAAGGATGGAATCACGAGATCATGTTCCAGGGGCGAACTATAGTACTAGTGGAGATGCGGGTGTAGGTGATGCGAGAATTCCATACTTCTCCCTTTCCTATACATCCTGGTGTGGAGAAAATGTATAGAGACCTCTTGTGGCAGTTTTGGTGGTCTGGAATGAAGCGAAGCATCGATGGCTTCATTTCTCGGTGTCTTACATGTCAGAAGGTGAAGGTAGAGCATGAGGTTTTCGTAGGGTTATTGTCGCCCCGTGATCCCTCGTAGTGGAAATGGGATGGTGTATCTAAGGACATCATCACAGGGCTTCAGCGCACAGTGAAGGGCCATGATTCCATTTAGGTGATGGGGGACCGACTCATGAAGTCGGCACACTTCCTTTCAAATAGATATCAGAGCTCGATGTAGAGTCTAGGGAAGATGTACGTTCAGGACATTGTCTGCCTTCATGGAGTACCCTTGAAGATCATCTCCAACCGGGATGTGTGGCTTACATCGCGATTATGGCGAGGCCTGTAGGAGGAATTCGGGACATAGTTTCGGATGAGTACGACTTTTCACCCCCATATGGATGGGTAAACAATCACACTATCCAGGTGCTGGAAGAAATGTGCAGGGCGTGCATGTTAGACTTTGGCCTAAACTATGAGGATCACCTGCCCTTGGTAGAGTTCTCATATTTCAACAGCTACCAATCTACTATCAGTATGGACCCTTTTGTGGAACTCTACTGGAGACCCTAAAAGTCACCGTTTTGCTCAATGGAGGTTGTGGAGACATCCCTAATGGGCCTAGAGTCAGTGCGGGCGACGACAGAGAAGGTGCAGGTCATTCATGAGTGGATGGGTACAGCCTAGTGTAGATAGAAGTCTTACGCATACCGTCGTCGCATGCCATTGTAGTTCGAGCAAGGGGACCATGTCTATTTGAGATTCTCCCTGCGGTGCGGAACACGGAGGTTCGGCCGGGGTGGAAAGCTATCCCCAAGGTTCATCGGTCTATTTGAGATCGCGTGTAGGGTTGGCGAGGTCGCCTACCATCTTGCTCTACCCCCACAGCTGGAGAGCGTGCATGAAATCTTCCACGTGTCGCAGCTGAGGAAATATGTGCAGGACCCCATGCACGTCATCAACTTGGGAGAGCTATACATTGAAGATGGATCCACCCTTGAGGACCACTTGGTGGAAATTGAGGATCGGTTAGAGTGAACTCTGTGTGGACAGACCATTCCATTGGTTTGAGTGTGGTGGAAGCACGGGAGGGTGCAGGAGATCACCTGGGAATGGGAGAGCTAGATGTGGGCTCAGTATCCCATGTTGTATTTTTAGTTTTGTTTTTTAGGGAAAACCTGAAGGAGGGAATGATGTATGAACTTGGGTTTTGAGCCTGTAAGATTTTGACATTTTATGGATATTATTACACAGCAGGGCCTTCAAACGGCATGTGATTCCACGAATTGGTGTGGCTAGAATTCAATTTTATGTGTGTTCACACATGACACAACAAATAAACAGAATAACTCTTAAACGGTTGCTGAGATGGGAAAACACACCGTTGTGTCTGAAGTGGGCCGTTTATCCTAGGAGGGGTGTAACATTCGCGGTCGTGACCCTTCTGTGAAAAGAACCACCTGGTGAATTTTCATAATTTAGTATCCTCAGGGCATAAACTTTATAAATTCTGAACGGAGGCTCAAATTAAAAATTCAAGACCACTGTTGCACTCATAATGTAGTTTTTACACTAAGAGAGGCTTAACCTCGACCCCGTCGAGATTTTGGGTATAGGCCTACTGGTGGGATTTTAAAACTAATAAAATTTCTAATTAGTGTCCCTCCCACTTAAACTCCCACCCCTCCTCCTTCTTCCCCCTTGCCTCTCCCTAGCGGAATCCATTTCAACCAAAATCAAGCCCCTCTCCCCTCATCTCCAAGGCACGACGGCTCCGCCGGATCGTCAGCGAAGAAACGGGAAACACTTTGTGATGTAGGCTCTTTTATTTTCATTTTTAATTTCTGTATATTCTTAAAATGCAATTTGTAGCATTGAAATTCGGGTTTCCTATCAATCGAAGCACATAGTTTCTGAGGATTCGATATGAGCATTCTAAAGCTCACCTCGGATAGAAATTTGAGTCCTGGGGTGCTTGTGGTGGCCTCAGGGTGTTTTCCGGCCAAATTCCTTGTTTTCTAGTGGTTCCAGGGGTTTTCGGCTGCTCAACGCAGTGGTCTGGTGAGTCCAAGCAGCGGTGGCAGCTTCGCGCAGTGGAGGCTTCATGCGGTGGGCGTTAGGTCGTCGGGGATGGAGGCCAACGTTGTGGGGTTAAGGTTGACCCAAAAGGCATGACACGGTGGGCGTCTATGTTGTAGGCGGTGTGACATGGGGGCCATGCTAGCCGGCTTCACCGGTAAGCAGGAGGCGTGAGAATCTGGGGTCGTCATTAACCCGACCAATCGACAGAGACCTGCAATTTGCGGGTCTCGTGGAATACGCGCCAGACTGGTTGAGCCGGTCTGGGTGACGTGGGGCAGCCCGCGTGGTGAAGCGCGAGCCGTAGTGGACCAGATGGTCGGGGTTGCCTAGTCGCGGACCGTCAGTCTAATGGGGTGAGTCAGGCCAGGCTCAATCCATCTCTGTCTGATGACCTTAAAAATTCCATAACTCACAATCTGATTGTCAGATTCTCGTGTTGTCTGTGGCGACGTGATCCTCGTATCATCAAATAGGCTTTGAGATGGTCTCATAGATTTTTAATTCCCATGAAAAGATTTCAGTGGTGCAACACGCTCTAAAAGTACCTCACCAGGATTCTTCTTTCAGATTGCGCGAGAACATTCAGAGTCCGTTTTAGGCACCATCAGTGGCTTTGTAACCCTAGAATAGAGATGATGTACTACATGGTGGTTTCAGGAATTGAATCTAGAGTTGATGTGTGTGCCCCAATGGTTGTCATTTAATTTGTGTGTAGTGTTTTGCGACTTTTTCATCAGATGTCCGTTTGGGGCGAATGAATAGTTAGTTTGGCTTGTTTTTCTGAGAGAATTGTGATGGCGCAATTCGCCAGACCCCTTCCGGGATAGAGGTGTGGGCCCCATGAGACATTGTATGGTCATAACGCGGTGTTGAATAACTTTTTCATTAGGAGTTTGTTTCCAGCGAGTAAATAGTCTATCTCGCATGTTGTGTCACGAGGATTACAACGGTGTAATCTATTTGAGAATGCATAGCCTCTTTCAAGATCTCAATAAATGTGGAAACCTGAATGGGCATTGGACGAAGGTTCCTTCAACGCACACCGAACCAACGCACGGTAACGATGTTAGTGACACCTAGTGAAGGAATGAGTAGTGCAGAGTTATCAGACCAGTTCCAGGTTTTCCCTCCAGTGGGGCTGGGCAGTGTGTTACCCACAGGTGTACCAGTGTTTACCCTCCAGTGGTGCTGGGCAGTGGGTTACCCATTGACCTTACGGTTTACCCTCCAGTGGGGATGGGCAATGGGTTACCTGTTAATCTTAGGGTTTACCCTCTAGGTGGGCTGGGCAGTGAGTTACCCGACGACCTCTTATGGTTTTCCCTTCAGCGGGGCTGAGCAATGGATTACCCATCAACTTCTTTAAGACTCAGCTCTTTCTATGTGGCTTGTTAGTGACTTTTCTCCGTTATTACCAGAGTGAGACCCATGGTTTACAGTTTAGCGATGAGATATCTTTCATGTGCGGGAATTTTGAGAATTAGTGATGAATATCCTTAGAACATTTGGAGACTTTACCTAGGATGAGATTGGAGATGGAGATCCCCTTATGAACTAATTCGATTTTATTGTTGAGCATATATATATATATATCCTACTTTTTTTTCTCAATCATTGGGTTCAGTTACTTTCCTTCTAAGAGGGGCGAAGACACGCGGGGTAGGCCACATGCTTTCTGTGTCTTGCATTTCTTATTTGGAAGAGTCTACTTTCATACTTCTGTTGGGTTGAGCTACACTCTTTCTATTGTACTCTTACACTATTCTTGGTTATATCTATTGCTCACCATTTTAGTACCTCCTTGGTTTCTCCCTCGAGCTTTCATAACATCCTACTGAGTATCTTTATACTCACTCCTGCTTGGGCTTTACCCACACATGGTGAGCCCTTGCAGACGACAAACAGTTTGATTGAGACAACAGAGGAGCGTAGAGGACAGAAGAGCATGGGCTGTGTTCAGTGGTCATAGTAGGACATGCATGTGTGAGACTCACCAACTGTTTACTTTTGTTTACCTGTTGCCGGGTTGTGGCACCTTTTGGGTTGGGTGCGTGTTATTCCTTTTTTTCTATTCAGTTATCTTGTTAGTACTTTTCAGCATTTAACTTCTTCTATTTAGAAGTTTATAAATGACTGTGGTTGGGTTATAGTTGTTTTTCCTTCAGTTTTCTTTTTACTATGCACTTCTGCATCGAGTAGGCTATTTGTGTGTACAGGTACTTATGCGAAGGCCTCCTCGAGATCGTTACGCCTTCGGTGCTTGTCGCCAGCACCTAGCCTATAGAGGCTGGTCTGGGGTAGTTGCGGCTCGAGACTAGTAGGGTAGGGTCGTGACATTAATGTTATTTAGAAATAAATGTTAGATAAATATTGAAAGACTATGTGATCAAATCCTCCTACTTTTTGGGGTTCAAACATAGTATATAATGTTTTAAGGAATTTTAAGGATATATATTTATTGATGGGTCTATGTTTAACAATGAATATTGTTATTTAATTTTAAAATTTATATTAATTGTTTAACATATGATGGTTTGTTCTGTTTCGAATTATCTTACATTATAATAAAATTTGTTTTTTCCATAATATCTAAAAATAAAGAAAATATCTTGTTACAATTTTATATATTATGTGATCTATTATATGTTGATTCTAATGCTTAAGGTATAAAAACTTAAAATTTAATACTCATTATTTTGATCAAAAAGATAATTTTTTGGTGTAAATTGAATGAAATATAAAATCCTCTATAATAAGTTATCATATTTCCTTATACAGATAGTAATAATGATAATTGATTTCCGTAACTCTAGGAAATTGATATTGAAATAAAAACATTATCCATTTATATTCCTTAACAAGAAATCAACGTCCTTTTAACACATGACAAACTTATGGTTTTGTTATGGTTAAAATTCTCATGAACTTATTCTCCATAACTATCTATACATGATTATAAGTTTGTTGTTTATTCCATAACCATGTTATCACTTCCCTCTAATTCTTTCATACCTGGAAACCATGTAATATGTCATTTCAAATGACCTTCATACATCTTTTTCACTCTTTTAAGAAGTTGTTTTATTAAACATTTTTTATGTGGGATTTCAATATGGGAATATTGAAATGTCAAAGCCATGGTTATAGATTAAGAGTAAAAATTAAAAGGATGAATTTTTTTAAAATTGTATAGAATGTAATATCCGAATCATTCTTAAATAATATAAATACAATGTTTTATAGCATACAAGATACTCAACCCCGAACATAAACGAACAATGAATTATTATAAATTAATTGTGATCATTAGAACCTAGACATTATATCGATTTGAATGAATAGTATTAACAAAATAATGAAATATATAATTCTCCTACTCAATTATAATTTATTAATTAATCTTTTTTAAATTGTCAATCAGTTTTTTTGTAATGTCTTTTTATTCTTCAAAAATATATTTTTTCAAAAATGGGTTTTCATTCATTTCAAGAGTAAATATTATAATTATTTTCTAGAATATTTTTGAAAACATAATTCAAAAAATTAATTTCATTTATATTAATTTAAAAATATATATTAGAATTAATTTAATATAAAAATATAAAAATATTGGTTTTTACAATGAATAGTGAAAAGGCTGAATTTTATTAAACAATCTATTTTCTTTTTAAGTATTTTTAATGTTAAATTATTTTTTGAAATATTTTTAAATTTTAGTTTGTTTGTTGTGATTAAAAATAACACAATTATGGGTTTCTAAATAGATTTTATGCTTTAATTTAGTATAAAGTAATTTTATATTTTAAATCATAGTTTTTTCGATGGATTTTTTCAACGCATTTTCCTGATTTGATTTCATATTATAATTTAAAATTATATGTTTTTTATTTTGAAAAATGGAGTACATATTTATAATAAATACATTAAAATTCAATAAATAGGTCCATTTTATTGTTATCTACAATTAAGAGTGATCTTAGTAATTTCTGTTACTAACATATTGGGTAAATCAGGTAATTAACTGTAACGCCCCCACCCTAGTTACCTAGTGTCAGTGCATTATTACATAACATTTCCATGATCACAAAAGATCAAATCTCGAAATACTGATTAGTTTAGTAGTCTTGGAAACAAGATTCACACATAAGTTTAACTTTACAACTTGAAAAGAAATACAACACAAATATATTTGATTAGAAACATCCAGACCTCCTAGATTATGCCTGTTGGTCAGTCATAACTAACTTCTTCATATCCTAGGAAAATGAAACATAAGAAAGGGGTGAGCTCAAATGCTATGTAATGGTAAGTAATACAGTGGAAAATGACATAAATATTAAGCATGGTAAATAATTGAAACCACGTGCCATTACCAATAATAAACATGAATACATTTATGGAAAGAATATGAGCTGAGTAAATAATGCCATAATAAAACATAATCATGGATATTCTACTAGTCGAATGACCACATGAGCCATCAATATTATTTCCATAATGAGAGAATGTATAATGAAGGACATTCTGAAACATTTTTTCAAGGCCTCAGCCAAGACGTCTAAATATTGTTTAAGGCCATGACCAAAACCATAAATCAATTTGGGAAATGGCCTAGTCCAATTCCACGTCTAGTTGTCTCATGAGACCTACAGATTAATCGAGGAGCTATAGCGGGCTCCACCCGTCACTTACTAAGTCCAATACATTCCTCGTATGAAAAAGATTAAACATATCACAAACATTAGTATTATGAATTTCATAGAAAATTTTAATAGTTTAACCATAAATAATGAATGGTATTAAAATAGCACCTCCATATTCAAAAATATCACAAATACTTCAATAAAATATGGTTGTTTTTTATCATAATAAATCAACTTCAAATAAACTTAAAATCCATCATAGATGAAATCAAAACCCTTTTTAGAGAAATATCTCTTTCTATTTTGAAATAATTTAAGAGTCACATAATTATAAAATAAAACATTTACTTTGAAAATATTATTATAAGCTTGTAAGGGAAGCTTTGATGTGTTTATAATGGTAGAAAATAGCCTCACCCACTGTATAAGTTAAAAAACATTATTACCATAATTTTGTCGAAAAGGTTAAATAGGACCTTGTTTGGAAAACAACGGAATGATTACTTTATAAAAATATTATAAAAAGTCAACAAGGGTATAAATTAATTTAACCCATAGTCTATAAAATAGTAATAATGTATTGAAATACAATTTTAAGAAACATTGATGTGGATGATAATGTGGTTCCAGTAGATAATTACGTATAAACAACCTCGGAGAATGACGAGATTGTGAAATAAACCCTTACATTTTACTTTTCCTTGGTTGAGGGTAGGTTAAACACCTGTATAATGGTGAATAATTGTTACTAAATTATTCAAGAATCATATACATTAATTTGGTATCATATATGATCTATTAACATTGATTTGTTAATAATAGCTTAGTATTATCATCGTTTCGGGTGTTAACAGATTCATTTTTGATTATATTATTTTTAAGGTGAGACATATTTTTTATGGATGAGATTTATATTATTCATATAAAAAATTATATCAAGTTTATAAACATTATTTTTAATCATCAAATGATCATTAGACTTGAATGGATATGATGGGGAATGAATCTCATCGCGTTCGTGGAGACGGTAGTCCGTACGTACGCACGAGCAACAATATCATTATTTTGATATCAAAATAATATATAATTGGATAATATATCATATCTAAAGAATCATTATCATTATATATTTATTATTCACATGAATTACACATCATTATTATACCCATCCAAATAATAATGTTTTGAATAACAATTACACCACGACGTGGAGACGGTAAGTCGTACGTACACACGTATGGTGACATGTCATTCAAAGGATGTATAGAAAAATGAATTTGGATGTACCATATTTATAATAACATAACAGCATATATATGTTATTGGAGTTATTATTTTAGAATGGTACTAAAAAAAAGAAGAATTTGAAGAAAAAAGGAACTTGAAAGAGGGTGGTGAAAACATTACCTCTTAATCAGTTTATTGCTTTTGATTTGATCAAAAGGGCTCCATAGGTTGGATTTATGATCAAAATAAGGCCTCTAGGTCGAAGTGACGGAAGTTGCGAGAATATTTGGGCCAGGGATGGCCAAGCCAAAATCCTTTGACGATGTAAATTAGAGAGAAGGGGGAGTGCCCTTTTATAAGAGGGGTGAGGGGCACCTTTAAAAAAGCGATAAATATTATTTTATAATAAATTTATATTCGGTTTCTAATGGGTAAAAAGTGAATTATTTAAAGGTTAACGTAGGGATGAGTCTATATCCTTTCAACCAATTGATTTTAGACATGTGTGTGTCACTATATTAACCTTATCATTTATATTTAACTCTTAGTTACATAGTTTGACATTTACCATGTCTCTTTATATTTTAATATTATATAGTTAATAAATTTACTATATACATCCAAGAGACCCCCCAAGTGGTCCATTAATTATACACATATCATGATCATATGTTCCTTGGCTGAACCTTATATTTTTAGGAATCTAATATCAATTAATAATATAATATTTTTTTTAAAAACCCTTTTATCTCGATTTTGACACTATTCAATAATTGATTTTTGATAAAGTCATAAAATCTTTATGAATTCGAAAAAAAATAATTTAATCAATCTTAACTTGTACTATAATCCAATAAAATTATTTTATGTCATCAAAACTTTAAAATTATATTTATTTTAACATTTATACTAACAATTGTTTGATTCTTTCATTAATAAGGAAAATACTGCATCAATATTGTGTCATAAATCAATTTAATTATTAAGTGTCTAAAAATTTTAAATAAAATACCATTATGTAGGAAATTTTTTTATCTTTCTAATAAATATTTATAATTTAATTTATATTATGTATAACTCTATATTAAAAATGTTATTTTTATTAAACATTGATTTTAACTCTTTTGTCTCTTCTTTGAATTAAATAATAATAATTGTCCTAATCTAATTCATGTGGACCAAAGAGGTTCATATTTTATTCCTAGGGTTGTTTTTGGTCGAATATTACTTAGCAAATAGAATTAGGACTTGTTTTAGGGTAATAATAATATCATTTTTACCCTTAATTACCATATTTATGTTTTACCGTGGTAAATAAAAGTAATAAATTTCTATTCACCAAACATTATTTTTATCTTATTGAACCGCATTTTAATCCTTGATATTAACCATGTCTCTCAGTTTTTTGAAATTCCACTCACATAAGCGGTAAAATTATGTTATATGTAAAATTATAAATTATCTTAGGAGGTGGGTAAAAGGCGGTGAAAAGTTCAATAAAATTTTTATATATCTAAATTTATTCTAAACTAACTCCAATGAATTACATTGAAATTATATAGGTATTATGTATCTATTTTGACCTTAATTAAATTTAAATAAAATAAATAGTTATTTAAATTTAATTTGATTTTAAACTATAACTCAATTTTTTCACTATTCATCAAAAATTGAATGTTTTCAGAAAAATACAAAAAATTCACCCTAGGATAATATTGATATATAAAATTCAATAATGAAGTCTATTTTACCAAATTCAAAAATATAAGATTCATTTATTAATTTTAAATTAATTCCCACTGTCAAAACCCAAAGGGGTATTTTTAAGAAATAATAACTACCAAAACTTTGACACTTGTTTAATGCCAATTTCAAAGTAAAATTACTTAAAATTACCATCATTGGATGAAATGGTAAAAATATTATATATTTATACTTCCAAACCATTAAAATGTATAATTTAACAATATAAATTATTTTTATTAAAAAATAGTTTTCAGTTACGATATAGTAATTTTCACTATTCACCCAAATATGAAAGTTATCAAAAAAACACCAAAAAATTATCGAAATTAAATTATTAAGTCCCTATTATAAAGAAGAATATTTTTTGTCAAATTTAATATATAAAAGTTTAAAATATTAGATTTAAAAAGGATTCGCCATTAAAAGGCGGAAAAATTGCATTTTTTGAAAAATACTTCTTTTATCTGAAAAAATGTATTTGTTCTTACATTATGTCTAAAAATCTCATAATATGTATTCTAAAATTATAAGGATTATATAAGTTTAAAATTAAGTTAATATTATTCATAACTGCTTTTTAACGGCTTGTTTGGTATGTCATGGTTCGCTAGAACTCGGTGTTGTGTGTAGTGCAAGTTATTGAATTAATTTGAAAAAATAACGTACTATGAAATCTTGGTGCGTAATATTAAGGGTTAAAAATGATTATGATTACAAAATTACCAAAAAATTTTATTTTTTAAATTAATGAGATAATTTCGTCCATATAAATCCAATATTTTTTATATTAAACTTTTTTTATTTAGGAATGATTATGATCCATATAATATTATATTTAAAGAAAAAGTAAAAAATGTCACTAATATTTTTATTAAATAAAATATTTTATATATATGAATAAACAGAGAGTATATTTTTTAATAATGATTATTTTTATATATAAATAATTTATCTTCATAAAGTAAATTTATTTTTAATTTTTTGTAAATAAAAAATTTTCTTAAAATCTCCACAATATTTTTGCAGTAATTATTCAATTAATCAAAAAATAAATTGAATGATATTAAAAATATTAAAAGTAATATAATTTGAGAATATTAATTTGAAAAAACAATTATAGAAGAATATTACCTGTTTTTATTGTATTAAAATATTTATTTTATAATTTTACATGGTTTATTGAAGTTACGAAAATCAATGTAATGAATTGTTCTAAAAATAACATTAATGATATATTATAATAAATTATATTTTATAAAAGGATTCAAAATTAATAAATAACTTATTTATGGTGAAATTATTAGTATATCTTATTTAATATCAACCATGTTCTATTTATGTTCCTTTCATAATTTTATAGTAACTATATAGACCCTTAAAGAGTAAAAATTATTGTTTTCATGGAAATTGTGAAAGGGGATAATGAGGGGTTAAAATAAAAAGATAATTGTAAAAATGTGATCATGAGTTATTTAATTTTTATTTTATGTGATTAATTATATCCATTATCATATAATAGTATAATTAAATTAGTTTGGATGTTTTTGAAGTTAACAATTAATTTATATTAATTTAAAATTTCAAGAGACTCTAATATTTTCCCTCTCATCTCGTATAATAGGGTGCCAATTATTTTCATTTATTCAAACATAAATCCACTTTTTTATTCCGATATATACCAAACCAAATCCCTATAATACATAACTTTATTCTAGAATAATTTTATCTTCAATAATACCATCTTTATAGATTATAAGGTTTTAATCAAAGGATGCTTTCCAAATAAGATATATTGTTTTTAAGTGAATGTTTTAGTTTTGTTTCTTCTTCTGACTCCTTAAAATATTATTGAGCCATGATAAAATAATAAAACAAGTATCCAACATATTATTAGATGTTATTACAATAATTTAATAACCTATGTCCATATCTATTTTCCAACCAATGGGAGAGGAATTCATAGTTCATGTGTACAGTAAACTACCTCCTTATGAACCAGTGTAATTTGTTTTCCTTCACCATATATCAAGACTAGTTATAATGATTTTTCAATGTTTATAAATTTTATTTAGGTAATATTTATAATTATAAAATTTAAATATGTCATTTACCTTCTTACCATTCCATTAAATTAAAAACGACAATGTCATTTGTGCATACATGTGGACCACCACATCCACAAAGGGATGTTATTTGTTTTCTATCACTACATCACATGAATTATATTGATAATTCTAATAAAAAATAATATTATATTTATTATATTATGATAATTATTAAAAATCATAAAGATAATTTCCTTCTTTTCATAATTTTCATTGAAATATGGAACTATTACTCATGCATATGTACAACCTATTCTCTCTATGATTACATAATTATTTATTTTTCATCACCAAATTTAATGGTTGGATATGAAAGTAAAATTGATATAATAAATTGATAATTATTTCCCCACTATTATTCTTTATATTAGGTAATATTTTCTCTTTTTACCGCACTGAACACATCGAATCTATTTGGAAATTATAGAACAAACATCCTCCAGACACCTGACATGGACTTCATTAATTAGTAATTAAATAAAAATTAAAATAAATTAAGTAAATTTATTAATTATAATATATTAAATCTATATAATTTTATGAGAAATATCCAAATTATTATAATTCATTAAAATGTTTTCAAAGGACATATATTGAATTTTGGGAATTAATGTAAGTGATTTCATATCAAATTTCCATCCTTGAGGAATATATTGTTTATGGTGATACTAATTTCTTATATTAGGTGTGTATAATTACATTATAAAATAATATTTCTTGGATATCATTATTTTCAGAATATTTAATTTTTCTTTTGATTCTATTTTTTCATGGCCTTATGATTGAAAAGTTTCCAAATTGGAAAATGCATCCTTTCTATAATGTCCTTTCCTTTCTATATTAATTTTGTTCAAGGTTACAATAGGGGAATAATATTAATTCTTTAAACTACATATATATCATTTTTATTAATTTATGTATTTGTTTTATACATTTAATTTCTATTTAATATGTTTTTTATTGAATAATTAAGATCATGAATCCTACTCTTCCTGGTCCATGTTTTATAATAAAATAATGAATGTTATTTTATTATAATTAATTTTCCTAAGGTTAAATTAAATTATCTTATCCCTTATTTTAAAAATGTTTTCAAAAGAAAATTTCTTAACATTTTACAAATGGGTCACTTTTGATTCCATTTTCAAAAATGCTAGAAAACATAATTATTTTAAACATTTACATCATTAGTAGATTTTCCAACCATTTTGAGGATTCAAAACCATGAATATTCCTTTAAAATTTTACTATGTCATATGTAAAAAAAATTCATTCTTTAATATGTGTGAATTTTTAGTCTTTAAAATTTAATTTTAGACCGAAATAGTTATCTCACTCAAAACAAATTTAATGGGATTTTAATTAAATTTCCATTCATCAACATCAACTAACCTTGATGTTAATTACACTCCACTAGGTATATGTTTTAATGAAACTGTACATATTCTTCATATTGATGGATTATGATTGTTTAAATGATATTTTCAAGGAACCTATATATTTTCCCCAGTTTAATGAATTTATGAATGGGATAATGGAGATTTTAGGAGGTTAATCTTTAAATACAAGATCTGTACACTTTATTCATATAGTGGTTCTAGGAAAAAAATTATCCCCATTATAGCTTATGGGTGATCTCAATATTTAATATATGATTGTTTTTTCTAGGTGACGTCAAGTGAGCCCAATATATCTTATACGATGTTTTCTCTCAAAAAGTGTTCCAATTCATTAGGTAATGATTATGTTATCTAAAGAATTATTTTGGAAGTTGGTGGTATAATTATTCCAATTGTAATGGTTCTATAATTGTTCTATAATGATGATATCTCATTGTACCAACACTTTTTTATTATTATTTCTATCGGTTTTAAATGTTTTCTTTGATCAATATTAACATCACTTGGCTCAGGATTGTTGATTCCCACTACTATTTCCTTTATTAATGATTTATGCCATGACACATTTTTACTGAACTTGTAATAATAGTTATTATCTCTCTTATTTTATTCTGATAAAATTTTATTAGGTAATTATTCCTTTATGTTCATCTTTTTCTCATTTGTTAAATTCAGTTCTTAATGATTATTTTTACCCTTATCGAGCATTTGAGCTAAACCATATTATGTTTAATTTATACTAGGTTATGAATAATTACCACAAATTATTTGATTCTAGAATGATCTTAATATGTGAATTAATTTTTGGGATATGATGATGAGTTAATATGAATCTTTCAAAGTTGGTTATATGAAGAAAAATACTCTGATAATGTCATGATTATTTTTTATGAAATAATTTTTCCTAATTCTTTAATACTAAAATAATGGTATATTGGTATATAAGTGATCCAATATTTAATTTTTATGTATTATGTTTTGGTTGGTGGATATTGGTTGAAATATTTTAGTTTGAAATCCAAAAATATAATATTTAACGATGGGTTCCTATAATACATGGTATTATAATTAAACTAAAATCTCTTAAAATTTACCTTAACATTCTTCTTCAAGTTTTAAAATGAAACAATTATAAGATGTCAATGAGATGAAACTGGTGTATAACACTAGTGGGTTAGGATTTAATTATTGACAAGCATCACTCAGGTACCCAGTTGATAATATTTGTCAAAAACCTCAATAGTCATTTCCACTATCATTCAAAACAAAATACATTAAAAAATATTATAGAATAACAGAACTACAGAATGTCATTTTTCAGTTCTAGATGTCGATTTTGATAGTTGAAAAAATAAATGATTTTATTAGATTCATTAAGAGGGAGGATCTTTTATTTGTGATAAAATCTCTATAGATAAATCAATGATAAATGACTCCTTTATCCACACTCTTATTAGTGTTGATAATGGGGGACTTTATCAGTTCTAGTATTAGTGTTTCATATAGATCTTTATCACAACTAATTCTATAATTGATAAAAGAAAACACCAATAACTTTTACATTATATAGTAAATATCTATATAAATATATAGTAACCAATAAAAATTGTAAAATATCTTTAAATTATAGTATAGATATTAAATTAAACATAAAGACAATTTAAATTTATGTTTCAGCATTATTTCAATAAAAATATTGTATTGAATAATTTCACATAAATAAAATTACATTGAAATAGAAATAAATAAAAATAAAAGTATTTATATCCAATAAAAAACACTCATAGAGGACCTACTCCAATGGTCTACCCAACCATGTGCAAAGAAGAGTGTATCTGTAATAAAAGAAACTTTTTGTTTTAATTATAATATATATAAAATACAAAAACTATAATTCAAATATTAAATAATCAATTATAAATTTATATTTAAAAAAAAGTTACTTACTACAAGGGAATAATTAATAATACATTTTAGTTTTAATGTATTGTTACAATCTAGTGGTGTTTTCTATGTTTCGATTATGTGATGTGTGTTTTGAACTAAAATCATTCTTTTAAAAGAAAATATATACATTCATTCATATCAATAAAACCATGTGTTGGATTGATGTTTTATTAATAAATACATTTCACAAATTTTTTATTTATATTTATATGTTTCACCCTGATATTTAAAAAGAAATGTTCAATTGCATATATGACATGTAACATTGAGCTCATACGAGCCTTGAAATATTATTATTAATATATTGTAAATATAACATAGCCATTAAAATGGTTGGAATAAATATGATTAAAAAAATTCTGAAAAATATATAAATTTATTATTAAATAAAAATTTATTGATCAGTTCTTAGTAAATAATTTCTAAATTTTACAAAATACATTTTATCAATGAAAATTAAGTTTTCATTGAAAATGTTTATTATTTACTTTTAAGATAAAAATATATAATTAATTTCAAGAATATTTTGAAATATAATTTAATAAAAATTATATAATTTTTTAAATAGTCATATAAAAATTACCTTGGGGTTAAATTTATTTATTTTTTTGTAAAATTGATTTGTTTACGAATAGTGGAAAATGCTGATTTTGTAAAAAAGTCATTTCGTTTCAATAAATAAAGTAATGTAAAAGTATAATAATGATTTTAATTTTATATATATTTAAATAAGTATCACTTATTAATATATAATCTAATTCATTACATTTTAACCATATTTATCTCATATTTGGGTATAAATACAATTTTTTGGTTTAAAATCGAACATTTCTGGAAAAAAACATTCTTATCGTTTCTTGCATGTTTATTTTAAAATTATATTCTGAAACCAAATTAAATTGATTTTTAAAAAATATATTACATATTTTAAATTATTATAATTAATATTAGGTAATAATTTCAACTTAATTTTTGCACATTTTGAATAGTTAAAATAGTAAAAAGTTATTACCATGGTTATGGTTAAAAGAAGAATGTTAATAGTAAAACTAAAGAGATAGGGATTAAAATGACCAAAAAACTTGTATAATTTCTATTGGAATGAAATATTTCAAACCTCTACGAAATAATATTTCTTAATGGTTATTTTTTTGTGCCATTTTTTCCAAATAAAACATTATTATATTTTATTATTTTCAATATTATTAGGTGGGTCCTCTACCCCACAGAAAAAAGACACCTCATCCCCTCTTCTCTCTACAAATCAAAAGCCTTTGGTTCAAGAAAAAACATACCAATATCCCTTACATAAATCCCTCCCTATATCTTATAGGCCTTATTTTTATCATAAAACTATCATATTAATTCTTTGTTATAAACCTAATGTGGTTTTCCGAGGAATATGTACAATTCTTGAGAATTCTTTCTGGATTTGTTTCTTCTTCCTCCTCCATGAAATATTATTTAAGAATGAAAATATAATAACATAAGTATATCCCATATAATAAAATTTTATTCTGTAAATTTAATAACCTACATCAAATACTCACCCATCAAATGGGAAATGAAACCATCATTCGTGTGTATGGTAGACTACCACCTTATGAACCAATTAATTAAATTTTACATAATCACCTCTCACTGTTGTTTATAATGGTGGATTTAATGTATATATATGATATTAATTAAATATTTAACATTATTTAATATTGATATATCTTATAATTTTTTACCTTTCTCTTTTTATAAAAATTCTATCATTGTTTGTGTGTTCGTATGGATTACAACCTATACAAAGCAAGGTGATTCTGTTTTCATTACTAAGATACATGGATGGTATATATAAGTATATTTAATGAAATAATATTATAATTATAATTTAATAATAATTCATAAAATTTAAATATTTCATAACTTCCTTCCATCATAATCATTGAAAAATGCGAACATTACTCATGTGTAAGTATGGCCAACCGTCTTTATGATTGCAATGTAATTCATTTTTCATAATCATCATTCATGGTAGGTTTTAAAATTATAATTAATTTATAAAAATTATAATTGTTTCATTATTATTATTATAGATATTATTATATAATAATCTCTTATACCTTAGTCAACATACCAATGTGAAAGATGAGTTGAATATCATCAAAATGTCTTTCATGAATCTAAATAATCATGTAATTGAATATAACATGATAATAAATAAAATTAAAGGAATGATTAATTTAAAAAATGTTTTTAATTATGTAATTAAATTAAAAAAAATGATTGTTCATGAAGATGAATAATATACATGAATAGTTGATCTCAAAGTAATTTATCTCTCTAAACCACCATTTTATTTGGGTTATGATCATTCCATCTCTAACTCACTTTTTCTCCCTATTTAATTTTGAGGAATGATTAGAAATTATTTATATATGTCCTCAACATATTATTCCTTAATTTTATTGTCTAATACATTCTTTATAATCATTTATCATATCCCTTTTTTAATGAATCTATTTTTATTATGATTTGATGTGAGATTATATAGCCCATTTTCATTCCATGGATTATTCTTATATTTATGCCTTATGACTAATTTTCATTACATGGATCATATAATAAAGAACATGTTATTGTGGGTGAACCCAAATAGTGCTCGATTTCATTGGGTAAAGCATTGGCCTCTTGAGATGCTATGTATTGGAATTTGGGAGTAAACTTAATCAATTATGGGACATTGTCCACTGTGTGATGTTGCCTTGGCAGTTAGCCTTGACTTTTTCGTATGTATTGTTTTGTGTTATTTCCACATTTCTTATATTACTGTGATATTTTAATACCATGTTATTTATGTTTTCCTTTATTTTTAATTCTCATGAGCCTTCACTTTTATTATATCATGATATACCTTTTACACACACATTATATTTCTTTATCATGTTAATTCACTTACTATGATTTTTATCCCTCCCATTTTATCTATGTATTCTCCAGGTTATCCCATGTAGTTTTAGGATCTCAAAGGGATTTAGGATCACATTATGTTTATTAAGGTAATTATTCTAAATTTCATGTTAATGTTTTACTTACCTAGTCATCCAAAGACACTAGTCCTTTCATATCTTTATTATGTATAAATGGTTATTTATGTAAGAAAATCATGAAAAAATAGGTGTAAAAAGTCTTGGGTCACGATATTATCCTAAAATATCAATAGAATTTCGCTTTGTTTTAATGTTTTTTAGTAAGTAATTCAAATTTTGAATTAAAATTTCATATTTAAATGAAAACAAACACTTTTATCCATACATGACATGTTATATATCGAATTGACTTGAGGTTAATTCATACATGTCACAAATGAATGATGTATCATTATCATAAATTAGCAAGATAATTTGATTATTTTTTCTCAGTTTTGACTATGTAGTGTTTTTTGTAAGGTAAAATCTTATTTTTTATAATGAAAAAAAAACATTTTGAGTAATATCTCCCACACTGTTAATTGTAGTGATGTCTGGTTGATTACTAAACATAAAAAATTAATAATCAATATTTATAATAATGTATCAAGAAAATAATAGTAAATTTTATTATTTTTGAGTATGTAATGTGAAATTTGAACTAAAATATTATTTTTAAATGAAAACACAAAATTTTACCCATATTTGACAGTGTGTCAAATAGACATATAGTTGATCCCTAAAAAACAAAAATGAGTTTTAGATCGCTGATATAAATTATCAAACAATCCAAGCCTTTTTTCTTCATTTCGATCATGTGACATGCTTTTTGAACTAAAATGTAACTTTTAAAAAAATGAACATTTTAAAAAATCATCCACACAATAGTTTTGATTTATGTAAAATTAATTCCAATATTTAAAAAGGAATTAATGATATTTTTAATTAAATATAATGTAACCCATTGTTTTTTTCCCAGTTTTGAGCATGTGATGCAGATTTTAAACTAAAATTAATTTTTTGAATGATAACACACAATTTCAGTCATACCTGACACACCATATATATTATTGATATGAATTTTATTCTTAAATTTCATAAATTCATTATTGATTATTTTTATAATGAATAAATATAATATGATCACATTTTCTATATTTTAACTAATTTGCATACATTTTGAACTGAAATGACATTATTAAATAAAAAATCACACTTTCTAACATATCAAAAACATTGTGTGTCATGTTGATGTAAGAATAAATCATACATGTCGCAAATAAGTTATCAATATTATTCCTCCAATATAAATAAAATAACAGTTTTTTTCTTATTTTTGAGTGTGTGATTTATAGAGTCAAAATTATCTTTTTGAGTTTTCCATTCGTTTTGTTTTATAAATTATAAAATATTTCTGAAATATATAATTACTAACTCTTTTATATCCAAATTATTTTAAGAATTGTTTAATAAAAAACTTATACATATTACGAATATTAGAATTAGTTTAAAATTATCCATGAATATAAACCTACTTTCTTACTCATAATTTTTATAATGAGTATAGATCCGATATTGATTGGAATCACCATTATCAAATTGGAATTAAGACTCTATGCCTTGTACTCATAATGATAAAATTTTTAATCTGAATTGACATTGGAATCTACAGTATCAGATTCATTCTCATAAAAATTATCATAATGACATCCATCAAATTATCTAAGATAAATACATAATATGGAAAACTATATTCAATTTTAACGGAATGCCTTTTATATTATAAATATGTTAAATAAAATTATGTTGTGAATTATATTATAATATGACCATTTAATTTAAAGGTGTCCACGTCCTTATGGAAATCATAGATAAAGTATGACAGTTTGATGAATAAGATGATTATTGGAAGATTACATATAAAATCTTGGTCATTTAAAGAGTTTATAAGTAGATTTAGACTCTTGTAATGACACTCTACTGATTTTTCTATTGTGTGAGTTCTCATAAGATTACAAGGGTGAACTTCTTATACCTTGCACTTGTAATCTTTTTGAGTTCATTTATACAAATTCTCTATGTGAAAAATTGTGTGGCTAAAATAAAGATCTTTTGAGGATATGAAGATTGATATTTGATCTGATTAATTGAGGGATCATGGGGATAGTAATACAGAATCCAATCATCCATTCCAAGCCATTCATCTATAGGTAGATAAAAAATCTTATCATCAAACCAAGGGCTCATGAGGATACTGAGTAGACTGATATTTGTGTTGAGGGATTGCCCTAGTAATGGAAATTATGACTTTCTTGTATGTATAAAATAATGGACCATTATCCTATGTCATTGGATACCCTTCTATTTGTGTTAAAATAATTATATTCTTTTAATTATTTTATTAGAATACATTCATTTATGATTTAATTTTATTATAAATTGAATTATTTTTATATTCATATTATTATCAGTTTTCTATTTATCATAATATATTTAAATATAATAAAATAAATATTACTCTGAATACCATTCAATATGCATTATGATTGAATAAATATTTTGTAATACTCTTATTTATTCTAACTATTGTGTCTATGATTTTTATTGTTCTTACTCTGATTAAATTGTTTTCTAATGTGAATATGATTAAACTCTTATTATGACCTATAGAATTCATATCAGAATCTACTTGAATATGAAAACTTGTTCATCAGTCCTAAGTGCCAAGTCCAATAATATTTTAAATACTTAAGAGGTTTTGTGAATATGACTAGTTTATCTTTGTTAATATAAGATTACATTAAGGTAAAAAATGACTATTTTAAACAACAATTTAACCACCCCTTCTTGTACTTAGTCATATTCATATGTATTTTGATCCAATAACTGGTATCAGAGCCAAGTCTCTATAATACTGATACTCACATTTGGTATCACAGGAGGTTTCCATTGAATATATTCACTATCTTTATATTTTAAAATTTTAAAAGTTTTTTTTTATTTTAAAAATCAAATTTTCATAAATATCTAATATGGTAACTTGTATTATAGAATATAATTTTTTGTAATTTTTTTAAAATGGAAGGTATCAATGTAACTTAAATAGATAACTTAAATCCAAATAGGCCAACTATATTTGATGGATGTGACTCTTGGTATTAGAGGGTTAAAATGAAGACATTTGTCATAAATACTAGATTTGATATTTTCTTCTTGTTTACGAGCAATTACAAGATTCTATAAAAGTAAGTAACTCCTTTTACAAATCAGGAAATATAGCAGTACCATATAAATTATAGAGTTATATTTAAAATTATTATATTCTATGCCTGGGATCTTTAATTGTCATATTTCCTCATGTAAAGATATTGAAAGTATTTTTAAAAACCCAGAGATGACTCATTTTTGAGCTGAAAAAGGTAGATAAAACTAAAAGGGAAATGCTTGTGGATAACAATCAAACATTTTAATTTCCTTTTGGTAAACTAATTTCCGTATTAGAATATGGTTTTTTTTGAAAATAGTCAATATTTTACAGTCTGTTGTAGAGAAGGAATAGAATATGAAATCCTTATAAAAAATATTGTTGATATCATGCCCAATGAGTAGGCATCTAAGAGAATAGTTGTTGATGAAACAAGGATGATAACAAAATCTCACCCTTAAGGATTTATTTGGAACCCGTATACAATATGAGGGTGTATTGAGAATAGATGAAGAGAAAGTAATGAAAATAATGGTTGATATGCATTTATTACTACTTCAACTTCAATAAGATCTTAGACACATGATAAAGTTATAAAGTCAATAAAGAAAAATAAAGTTGTTCAATATGATTCATGTGATTCAGAATATTTTGTGAATTAATTTTCCAATTTTTCATGAATAATGAATAATATAGTGGGTAAAAATTATTTTTAATATCATTAAAAATAAAAAATTATGAAAAGAAATATTCTAAAGTCTGTTATTATGAATGTAATAGAGTTGGAAACATTCAACCTGATTTAAACAAATTAAAAAAAATTATAGAAAGGCTATATATTCTTATAGAAATCAAAAGAAGTATTATAAGTCTAAAATTAGAAATGTTATTAAAGATGCAGATACTTGGAGTGAATGTAGACATGATTCTTCAGACAATTCCTTCGATAATGAATGTTCATATCATAAGAATATTGGTCTTGTTACCAAAATACCTCAAAAAAATTTTTTTTTAAGTCCATGGTACACATTTCCAATCCTTTTAACCAATATGTATTCAAATGGTAATTTTTCTGATAAAAAGAACTCTACATTTCAAAATAAAGAATACTCCAATGCCAGTGATGTTAATATGTTACCTTATTTTAAATAATTTTCAATATTTCCGAATCATCTGGAGAATTAAAATTGTAAAAAGTGAAAAAAAAACATGATAATGCTAATGAAAACATTCAAAATATAATTCATGAATTGGTAATTTAACAAATGAAATATCATACCAATAAAAAGATCTTGATAAATCTGAATATGAAAATATATTATATCTAATGATTTAGAAAAACTAATTTCTGAGAATGATAGTATGGAATCTATTTTTGAGAAATTCAATTCCCAAAAATATATAGATGTGTATAAGAATTTAGTTGTAAAAATAACAAAATTTAATCACTAAAGAAACTTCTAAATAACAATGTTTCTTGTTAGTAAGGTTTCAAAAAAAAATTAAAAAGTTACCTACATTGTAAGAGTTTAGGAATATGTTATACATATAAAAAACTTCCTTTTACAAACAACTTCTGTGTTCATAAAAATACCCCCTTTTGTACTAAACATCAAAGTAGAGGACACTGGGAATATAATTATTATTTTAATAAAATTTAGTATTAGGGTTCCAAAAATCCTATTTTTCCAAACAATTGTGGATTCCTAATGTTTTTTTTCTAACAATTTTAGTCCTAAAATATTTTGGGTAATGAAAGTATAATTGTTTTTTAAGATGAAAAAGGTATTACCAACAACAAGAATACCTAGTACATGGATATTATTTGTCCTTGAAATGTGAGTAACTGGAAATATTTCATTGATAATATTATCAAGATGAAATGTGGTGAAGTTACCTTCAGAGATAATACTTGGGGAATATTGTGAGTATATGTAATATTTTCCTTATTGGTAAAACCCATATTTTAAATATTTTATTTGATAAAATTCATTAGAACAACCTTATAATCATAATTCAATTATCTTATGAAGCTTAGTTTGTGAATTTTAGGGATTATAAATGTATAGAACGCAATTCCAAATATGAAAACATTCATTTTATCCATTAGCATGATAATGCATACACACTAAACACAGAAGACATTAGAAACCAAAATCTATGATTTCTTAGTTAAATGGGAGGTCAATCATTATTATGGAATAGAAGGTTTAAACATTTTAACCATAGAAACATGTATAATTTAAATATTAAAAGACTGTTATGTACATACCGTAACATCGATTTGATTTCTTAAAGGTTTGTGACCCATGTCAATACGGTAAGCAACAATGGTCTAGGATTAATTCTATATGTGAAGCCTCAAAATCTGATGATTTACAATTAGTGAACATGGATTTATTCAGTACTACATATATTGGGATTATTAAGGGCTATTACTATGTATTTTTTAGTCTATTATTACACTAGATATACATGGGTCTATTTTCTTGCAATTAAATATGAAGATTCATGGTATATTAAAACATTAGTTTGAAATGTAAAAATGAGAAAAAAAATAACATGACAACTAATATTATTTATCATGGTGGATAATGTTTCAATTTATATTTTGATACATTTTGTGGAATGAAATGAATTACACATAACTTTTCAGATCCTAGAACTCTTTAGTAAAACGGTGTTGTTGAAAGAAGAAATTGTATTCTTCATGAAATAATAATAACCATGTTGAATTTATAATAAATTTCTAAAAAAATTTCAGAAGAACTAGTTAGTAATTATTTCTATCTTATAAATCAGGTTTTAATTATACTTTTATTAATAAAATACCATATGAATTGTGGATAGGTCAAAAACCAAAAGTTTCTTTATTCAGAGTGTTTGGATGATAAGATTTATCTTGAATAGAATAGATAATTTACACAAATTCATACCAAAATCTGATGAAGGTATATTCCTTGTTCATTACACTAGTTTTATGCCATATAGATTATTTAATAAAAAAATTATTATTGAAGAAATAGTACATGTTAAATTTTATGGAAATGATCCTTTTGTTTTTAAACAAGTCCAACTAACATCATCAGATGTGTTTTGGATAACTAATTCTAAACCATTAATAGAATATTATTCTTATAAGGAAACACATCACAAAATTATTTCATAATTATTTAATCAAGAATATTTTATACCTTATGTTGATGAAATGATTCAACAATACCCAAATAATTGGTTTCTTTTGAAACAACCATGTGATAGTATCATTGGTGATGTTAATCATAGAGTTATGAAAAAATGTTCTTTACGGAATGTCATATAAAATCGTGATTTTCATTCACAATTCGAACCGAAAAATACTAATTAGTCATTTTGTGATGAGGATTACATAAGATCATTGCAGGATTTGCTAAATGAATTCAAAAGGAGAATATTGTGTACCATGGTTGAAAGACCTAAAGAAACATCAATATTAGAGTAAAATTAGTTTATAGTATCAAATATAATGAAAATGTAATAATAATTATAAATAAATAAATACTTGTTATTAAATGTTATAATAAACAAAAGGGAATCAATTATGAAGAAACATATTCCCCGGTAGCTAGACATGAATCTATTCACATTCTATTACCCTTTATAGTATTTTTCATTTTCAAATTTTTTTCAAATGGATGTTAAGTGTTCCTTCCTTTATGGATACATACAGAAGAAATTTCATATTAAACAATCACTTGGTTATGAATATAAAAAGCCTCCCAGGTATGTTTTTTGACTTCACCAAGATTTATATGGACTTAAGCCCCTGGAGCATGGTATGATAGACTAACATTATTACTCATACAAAATATTTATACTAAAAGAACGGTTGGTCCAAATCATTTTATAAAGAAAGAAAAAAAATATTATGATTGTTTAAAATTATTTTTATGACATTATATTCGGATCAACTAAATAGTATTTAATATATTCCTCTGTGAATATTTTGAAATACAAGTTTAAAAGAGTATGATGGGTGAGTTAAAAAAATCATTTTTCCAAATTTCTCAAAATCTATAAGGTACATATAAATATCAAAATATGTATATAAAATATCTTCATAAAAAGGATGGATACGACAACATAGAAATTATTAATACTATAATTAGTACCTCAAATACACATGATATTGATGATGTTAGGCAACCAGATGATGAAACAACTTTTAGATGTGTGATAGGTAGTTTTCTGTACATAATAACAATTCAACCAGACTAAATGTGTTTTGTATTATTATGTTATAGTTATTAATATAATCCGATGAAATCAAATTTAAAAGTAGTGAAAATAATTTTTCTTTTTTTAAAAGGAATATTTGTTATAGGACTTTTCTATTTTTTGGGAATTTATTTTGAATTAAAATGTTTTTGGGATGCGTAATATGGTGGATGAAAAATGGAAACCATAAGAACATTTAGAAAATTTCATTTAATTAAATATTAATTAAGATTTTGGTCTTGTAATAAGCAACACATAGAAGCACTTCCCACTACTGAAGCTGAACATGTGGTAGTTGGAAGTTGTTATTTTCAGGTGTTGTGGATGAAACACACACTCATTGGTTATGGAATGAGTCTTAAGAAAACTTGAATACATTTTGAAAAAATTATTTCTGTTTCTTTAAGTAAAAATCATCCACAATATTCTCATGAAAAAACACATATATATTAGGAATCACTTTCTTAGATATCACAAACATAAAGAATATATCATTTTAAAATTCATCAGAATACAATAACAATTTCCAAATAATCCTAAAATATCCTTACCTTCAAATATATTTTAATACATTATATAGGTGTTAGGAATGGTCACAACAAATTTATCATTCACATATACTTATTTTTTAAACAATATGCTTATATTTAGTTACAACATTTTATAGGGGGTACATACAATTGATGTTTAACAATTTTTTTGTTTTAAAAGTTGTTTTGTTTTTCATAAAAAATTTAGCTTTTCTAAAAACAGAGTCATAATAAGCCTTTCAGACTCTAGAAATAAATTTTCTTGACCCAAGTATAATTTAAATTGGATTTGAAAATTCTTTTTCACAATCATATTTTTGGATTCACGTTTCACTTTTACATTTTTTTCATAATCAAAACTATAGTATTCACTTATTTTAGTTAATTTGAAAAAATATTTTAGTAATCGTAATATGTCAAAATAATGATGAAAAAATTATCATCTATATGATTCTACTCTAATTGGTATTATTATTTCTATTATATATTAACACTATTACATTATGGTTAGTTTCACACATGATTATTGTTGTTATAAAAAATTATTTTTAAAAGTATTCACCCAATATAATAAAATGGTTTTTAAATTTCATTATATTCACCCAATTTGAAAAAAAAATAAAACCCTCAAGAGTTAATATTTTATTTAAATAAATATATTTTGGAAATATCACTACCATTGGAACAAAGGGATAAAATCTTACTCGTGAATTATGTTTGGAATCTAAGCTATCACATTCCATGAGCTATATAAAGGGGACCCCACTGTGTCCCAAATTGGATATTTAAGAATTCATTTTTGATGCACTATCTTATTTATGTCACATATTCTGATTTCTTTCATTATGTAAAAATACATAATTTCCTCTTCAAATATGATAGGCCTTATAATGTATTATAATAAGTGGTTTATATTCTATGAACGGATGCGTACAAGGTCACTTTATGAGATGTATGATTCATCTTTTAGAATGATGACAGAGTTCAATATTGGGAATATTTTTTTGTAGAAGAGTCTAAACCCAATTATAATATGATTTATTTGGATTTGGTCAGATATTTTTTTGATTTGTTAATATTTTTCAATGAAAAGGGAAAATATATATTTTATTTTCATATTTTTAAGGAGTATTATAATATGACTCCTAAGGCCACATAAAATTTTCAGGGTATTTATGATGAATGAAATTCATTTTTTCCCTCTAATAAATTAACATATAAAAAGGTTGCATTTTTCATAGAAATAGAAGATTTTTTTTAAAATTTATCAAATGATAAAATGGGTATATTCAGTCATTTAATTCTAGATCGTGGAGTATTGTATATTTAGATGCATGGTTTTCTCATTCTGGAAAAAGGTGATCTAGATACATTAAAAGTATCTAATAATTTTAGTGTGTATTGCTTGGTCAATATGAGAAATAAAAATTTGGATTGTTTTATTATATTAAAAGTAATGAATATGAAACCCAAGCCAATCAATTCATATATCAATATTTTTTCAACACTGATTAGTAAGATTATTGAACAAATAATGAGTCAATTAAATATTTCAATTATGTATAAACCCTTTAAATTAAAGTGTTCTATTATCAATGATGATATGATAAACTATATGATGTATGTCTTTGATTCAGAATCAGAATTTTTTTATTCGATATCACATTTCTGAATTAGAGGAAGAATCATCTTTGAAAAAGAAATCTGAGAAATGTTAAAAAAATAAGATTCTATTTGATTCCTTCAAAAAAAGATAAGAAAAAAATAGAAATTCTCAATGTTGTCCTTAAATAATGGATAAGGAATAAGGCATAATGAAAATAAGGAGGGCCTATGTTTGAACCCGACCCATATGATTCATTTTCTATAAGGATATATGGAGAATAAATTCTATAAAAAAAGAAAAATAGAAGAAATCAAACAATAAACATAAAAGTGAATCATTAGTTGTTAAATCGATTAAAGGAGTTGAAGATGCATCTATTAATGTTATATTACAATATAATGATGAGTATTTATTTCAAGTATTAGATGGTGTCAATATTGATGTTCCATATATTAAAAATATGTTAAAATATTTTATGGTTGAAAAGGAATCAATTCTAATTGCGAAATTCAACTTGATATCAGAGTTAGACATTCTTAAGAGATTCAAAGAAGGTAGTGGTGAAATTATTGAAGGAGAAAATTTGTTACCAGAAATTTAAGAGTGTCTTGATGAATAATAATAATAACAACAATATGTATAAGAATAATAAGAAAATTAAAATCAATTTGTTGATAAATATGAAAATTATTCTTATTAATACTTCCTTGAGGACTTCTCATGATTCATAAAAATAATTATCTTCACTGGGAACTGATGATGTTATGTCTGTTAGTCAATAATAAGAAAAGTATTCATCATTATTGGAAGTTGATTCTTCATCCAAGAGGAATGAATAAACCATAACAGATCGTCTAAATAAAGTAAAAAGGGTGTTATTGATGAAATAGAAAAATATAATGGAAATAATGTAGATGAAATAGTTGAGAAATCAATATCAAAGATAGATATAAAAATAGTTCAAGAAGATATTGGAACCAGTTTTAGAAACATTGATTAAGAATTTTAATCCTTGAATATAATCACACCTCTAGGTGTGGATTAAATTTATAAAAAATTAAGAATATTGGTGAAAACAATTCTTTATTTTACAATAAACAAAGTTTGATTTGGTTATTGAGAATCAATATAAAGATTCAGATTAAGGGAAACCATTAATAGATTGGTTGACATGATTGTAAGTAAATTTCAATATTTTCAAGGAAAATGATGAATCTCATAGGAAGAGTTGTAATAAGGTTTTCAAAGGGTCTCATAGTATTGAAGAAGATATCAATATTCATTTGAAATTTTTGAGATGTTTATAAATTCATTGAATTGAATGTGTGTTAATTTCAGTGATCTTGAAAAGGATATGTCTTTTATGGTTAAATATCTTAAACAATTGAGAAGTAATTACAAGAAGAAAACTCAATATATCTCATACAAACAAATGAGATTCATGTTTTTGACCAAATATATGTCAAGATTAAAAGTCTATAAATACGAAATTATTTATTTAAATAACTATAATTATGTTTTCATAGATAAGGTTAAAGTGAAAGAATATCATAAAAAGATATTGGATAAAATAGAAATCATAAGAACAAAATGTCTAAGTGAAAAATGAAAGAATTTAGATTCCAATGGAATTAATTCTGGACCTGAAAAAAAATGCCTCAAGAAGAGTGTATTGAAATGGCATAAGAATACATAAAAGTGTTTAAGAAGCTAAATACAAAATAAAAATCATTTATTCTGAAGAAAGGAAAAATTTTAAAAACTGTTATTGTATTTTTTGTTTTATGGATATTCAATGAATGACATGTTTATCAACTTAATATTTTTTGAATAACTTAAAATTATTTATTGATTGAATGTTATTATATTTATGTAAGATGATCAATTACTTTTTTATTTTGTTTGTATAGTTTTTTCTCTAATATGTTTTAGATATTTCAATACTTTTCTCAATTCCATTATGAAAATCACTAAGGGGGAGAATTTTAGACCAAGGGAGAGAATGTTTTAAAAATGTATAATTCATTAATTAAGGGTGAAATACTTATAAAAAAATAATATGGTCCTAATGGAAATTTTTATCCAAAGGGGGAGTTAGCCATATTCACTATTATATTCAAATGTGTTATAAACTTAGGGGGAGATAAGTATTAATATTTCATTCTGAATATAAGGTTGTTAAAAATAATAATAGACATAACATTTTAAAATTAATTTTTATTTAAGGCTTCTGGTTTTTTTATTCCATAAATGGGGATATTGTAGAGTAATAAAGTATATTTTTTACCTTTTCATTTCTTTTCTTTTATAAATAAAATACACTTTCTTAATTAATTAATTTTGGACTCTATTATGTCCGATGTATTTTGTGAATCTTTTTATATAAATCATATATGTATTATCATACATAGAATTAGTTTAAAGTATTAATGAATAAAAACCAACATTATTCATTACAATTATTGGAATATGTATGGATCTGATATATATCATATTCACCCTTAGCAAATTCGATTTCATATTTTCTTCCTTGAATTCATACTGATGAATGTTTTAATCGAATTGATATCAGAACAGATAGCATCAAAATCATACTTATAGAAATTATTATAATGAAATCCATTGGATATCTAGGTTAAATATAGAATATGAAAAAATATTCAATTTTACTGGAATAGATTTTACACTATAAATATTTTAAACAAAATAATGTCATACATTCTATTATATTATGACCGTTGAAGTGCCAGGAATCCATGTCCTTATGAAAATCATGTAGAAAATTTAATCTTTATAAGATAAAAATGATTTTTGGAAGCTTTCATTAAAATACCCGGTCACTTGAAGTGTTCTCAAGTAGATTTTAACTCGCATATAAAATAAAATTTTTTCTACAGTATGAGATCTCTGAAGCTTACATGAGTGAAATGCATGTTCCTTTAACATGAAATATTTTTGTGTTCATATTATCAATTTCTTTTTTTATCTGATAGTTTGATTAGAATCGAGGGATTCCAAGGATAGGAAAATAGAGATATGATCTTCTTGATCAATGGCTTATGGGGACAACAATATCGTAGTTGATCATCATATCGAAGGCTGTCGGGGATATACAGACAGAGAATATTTGATCATCATATTGAGAGAGAACAAGGATAGTGAGAAAAATCAATCCTAATATCAAGGTATTAACCTAGTAAGGTAATGATATACTTTCTTGTAAGTATAAAAATTGGACAGTTATCCTAGGTAATTTGATACCCATCTCTTTGTCTTATAAGAATTATATTCATTTACTTGTTTTATTACAAGACTTTTATTTCTTCTCTAATTGTAATATAATATTAATTATTTTTATATTAATCATTCTAATTGTTTTATGTTTGTATTAATATGTTTGTATACGATTCAACTATTATTACTCTAAATATGATTCTATATTCTTTTTGATTGAATCGATATTTTGTAAAACTCTGATTTATTGTATCCATTTTGATTACGATTATAATTGTGCTTACTCTGATTAAATATTTTTATTTAGTAATTATAATTACAATCAGATTAAAGCCAGTGGAATACATATCATATTATACTAAATAATGATACTCTGTTCATCGGACAATAGGGCCATGCCCATTCATATTTTAAATTCTTAAGAGGTATTGTGAATACAATTAGTTTAAATTTGGTAATCTAAGTCACCATTAATGTTAGAAATGAATGTTCTTCAACCTACAATTCACCCCCAGAATCCTCTTGTATTTATCCGTATTCATATACATTTGGATCCATCATGATGCATGTTTTGTACTAAAATTTCATTTTAAATGAAAATACAATGTTTTGGCCTTACCTGCTTAATTATGTGTTGGATCGACATGTGGAAGACTATACTACATAAAAATGAATTGTGGATTTATTTTAAATTATAATTATAATATAATAATTTTTTAGTATTGATTATATGACATGCCTTTTGAACTAAAATGTAACTTTTAAATGAAAACTTTCACTTTATATCATATCATCAACATTATGTGTAGTATTGATGTGCAGTTAATTCCAACATTTCAAAAATGAATATTTGATATTTTTATATAAATTTATAGACAATATTAATGTTTTCTATTGGTTTTGATTATGGGATTAATGTTTTCAACTAATGTGTAATTTTTAAATTAAATCACACATTTTCAATCATACCATCCCCATTGAATGTGAAATTTAAAACAGGTTGATTCCTATATGTAACAAATGAATAGTGGAATATTTTTATAAATTATCAAGGAAATAAAATTATTTTTTATTAGTTTGAAGAAGTTAAAAGATGTTTTGAACTAAAATGTCACTTTTAAATGGAAACATGCACTAATAGTAGTACCTGAAAAACCATGTTTCAAGTTGATATGTAGTTAATTACTAGAAATCACAAATTATTTATTTATCTGTATTATTAAATTTCATGAGTCTTAGAAAATGGTTTCTCATATTTGAATGTGTGATACATGTTCTAAACTAAAACGTCAGTTTTAAGTGAAAACACGCACTTTTGGTTATACCAAAAACACAATGTGTTGATTTAATGTATGGTTAATTACTACACTTAAAAACAAAATCAATGATCATTGTTTAATGAATCAATTAAATATTTGTGAATGTTCTTGGTTTTGAGTATGTTATGGACATTTTAGACTAAAATTCCATTTTTAAAGTGAAAAAAAGCACTTTAGGTCAATCTCGATATAACATCTATTGAATTGGTTTCTATTAATTCATATACAAAAAAAATAAATTATATATCATTTTCATAATGTATCAATATATTCAATGATATTTTTATTTATTTTTTGACTATGTTACGCACGGAGTAAGAAAAAATGTTACATTCTTATTGAGAAGACATAATTTGAGTCATATCAGCCTCACTGTGAGTCATATTGATGTTAACTTGATTACAACATTTCAAAAATGAATCATTGATCATTTTACTGAAGTATCAAGGAATTCCTATTCCATTTGTTTTAATTTTGACTAAGTAATATCTATTTTGAACAAAAATATAAATATTAAATGAAAACAATAATATTTAGTCATATCAGTCACACCATGTATCAAATTGATATGAAGCAAATTCTGATATAAAAAATGAATAAAATATCATTTTACTAATGTTTTATGACTATCCACGAATCCTTAACTATTTTTGTGTATGTGACATTCGTTGTGAACTAAAATGATTATTTTTTGTGAGTAGCTTATCTCAAAAAGATTTGGACCATTAAAAATGTAGTATGAAAAAGTGTATACAAGTACCCCTATGGTATTAAGTAAAATTTTATATAAGTAATAGTTTAATTGCCAAATCACATATGAATATAATATTAAACAGAACATTAGTACATCATCTATACCGAATCCTTCATCAAAAAATTATATTTCTCCATGAATTTCATTCTTATTAATATAACAATAGGACTTCAGATAGAGTTTAGGGCACATCTTGAAGGTGTCATTTACAATTCATACTTCAACTTCATGAGTTTCTATATAGTGATATTATCAAGGGAAAATGATTTATTTAAGAAGGACCATGAACACTATATAGAGTTATTTTGTGTTCTTTATCGGTTCAAAAAAACTCATGAAGTTGGATTATAGGGGGGTGTAATTTTATCCTTCAAATCATAATTTGGATTTATGTACTACTTCTTCCAACATTTCATAAATAAACCAATTGTTTTAGTTGAAAATAAATAGTATATACACTAACTCTTCATTATTATTGTGAAATAAAAAATTTAAAAATTTAATAAGAAATTACCAATTCATGATGTCAACAAACATTATAAAACCATGTCATCAACTCACTTATTTATGAACAAATTTTCTTTTTTTTTGGAATATATGGTGTTTTGAAAGAAATTATTGTAATAGAAAAATATAAATAAACAAATTATAAATAATTATTTTAAATGAAATTATTATTATTATTATAAATTCATCTTTGGTGATTCATGTTTTTTATATAATATAATAGGATTCATTAATTTACAACTATAGTAACCAAAATCAATATCATTATTACATTTACATCACAATTAAAAAATTCAAAAATAAGTATGTTACTTTGATAAATTTTTTAGTAATGAAATATAATTATATATACCTTAATACATATCCATTTATAGGAATCAATATGCTTAATCTGATCAAGGATTGTCCATATTCCATGATTTTGATTATATTTTAAGACTTCCTTATCATAAAATTATCATTAAAATATAAGATAAAGTTTATAATTTTATGTTTCATTATAAAATTTTGAATTTATTGTATTATTAATTTATAAAGGAAACAATGTGGGGTAAATTTTTAGGATATTATTGCTTTCGATAAAAAAAGAATCCTTTAGAGTATTAAAGATGATTTAAATGAGAATCCAAGGATTCTTAAAAAAGGAATAAATAATGATGAAATGGAAGTATATTTTATATTCTTATATTCTATAATTTTAACATTTAATTGTATCTGTTAATAATATTATATAATATATTCGTTTCTTTTCAATCATTGTGACTACATGTCCTTATTTTTATATAATTTGCAATTTCATTCATTGAAAATGTTTATGTATAATTGATACGAGTACATTAGATTCCTAATTTTTATTCATTGGGTTTCCTTACATATAATTGATTTATATTTTCCTATAGAAAATATGAATATAATTTTACTATAATTAACATGTTATACAAAATATTAGAAAAGTGATTATGAAAATTTATCGCATGTAAAAATTAAAAACTCAGTCTCTCAACCATTCTTTACTGAGAATTTCATTTACCCTCTATGGAACAATCATTCCTAGACTACCCTCTCATTATATTAATTATTCAAATTCATTTTATGATATATTATTAGAATTGAAAATTGTATCCATATGAACTAAAAATGTTATTAAATGTGGTATTTGAATTGGTGGGATAAAGGTACAATCAAAATCCATTTTTTATTTATTGAATGATCTTATATATTATATTGATTTAACCTTCTATTTCTCCTCATTCATCTCCATTTAAAATAATATTCCATAATTTAGATATTATGAAATAATTTTTAATAAATTTTCATATAATATATATTTTAAACGGAATTCCTATTTGTCATGAAGTATCCTCATAAGATTAAATGACCATTATATAAAAATTCTAGTAGCATGTCTGACCATGTGAACGTAGAAATCATCAATGATAATAGGTAATTTTATGATTAAATAACAAAATATGAGAATCCATAATCTCACGTGATATTTTGGTAATTTTTTATGCTTTAGAATATATCGATGGAAATTTTACTATTCTCCCCTCACAATAAGATGATGGGAAAAAGATTATATATAAATCACAATCAATTCCATGAAGATTAATTTTAATAAAAGAATGGAATTAGTAGTTATTTGATGAACACTTCAAATAAAATATTATTGAAAATTAGATTACCTGAGGTAAGGTAGACCTTTAAGGAAAATGGATAGCCTCAAATATAAGAGGTGTTGGATCTTCATGTTTTAGTTCCTAGTAATTTATTTCTTCTAATTTATTATATTCCATAAGCTATTTTATAAAATCAAACATCCAAGTAACTATTTATATTTTAGTATGTATTTTTTCTTTAATTCCTTTCATTCTGTAATAAATCCCCCTTTGTTTCTTTTTTTTTTTTAAAATGATCTGTATATAAAACTCAAAAACCTACAACACTGATACAAACATGTTGTTATGGATGCTTCAAATCAACTAAAACGAGTTTTTCTTCTATTATATATGATGATGATTCTTATGTTTAAAAAATTTAAAAAATATAATAAAATAATTATTTATTGTTATTTAATATTTATTTAAAGATGAAAAATATTATATTATATCATCCTTGAACATGATTCCCATAATTTTCTTGGATTTATGGAAAAAGTACCTAAAGGTACAATAATTTAGGTTTGATTTTGTTGTATAAAAAAAAATTTGATTTTCAGTTGTGTATTTCTAGATATATTTTTTTGAAATATATGTTTATAAATATCCTAGATAAATGAATGGATACTCCAGAGGTGGTAAAAAAAGATATGTAAACAAGGTGGCGCCATTTCCCAACAATTTTCAAATTTTTGGGGTCCAAAATCTAGTGGGTGTATGAAAGTGTTTTTGGAAAATTATAAATATTTGTGTTAAAGTAATAATTTCTGAAAAAGGGTGATGGTTATTCAAAAATTATAATGCAAGACCTTATTTTATATCACCACATTAAAATATGGATGAGGAAAAATTTCGCATAAGATCTAAAATTTTACAAAAAATAGATTTTTTGAAACACAGGTGTTGTGCACAAGAAGTTGGAATAAAAGAATATTACACACCAAATATGAATTTAAAAAGTAATGTTTTTGACTTGAATGATGTTTCAAATATGGTATGTATTCCTCAAAAAAATATTTTTTGTTCGGATAGAGGAAGCCATAAAAGGATTTTGTGCATAGGGTGATTCATGCCTATAAATATGCACCAACCCCCCTCATTTCAAATGATCAAAACTTAGAGAATATCAAATATTTGTATCATGTAATACGTGCATTAAATGCATCAAATTTGTGAATAAGAAGAGTTGAAAAAATCGAATAGTCAAATGTTTTTGTTTGCTCATAGAAGAGATCTTATGTCTGTATAACGAAGGGAGGTGCGTGTAAAGTGTGAATGTTGCGTGAATGTTGTACATCAACTATAAAAAAAACATTGTGCTAATGTTGTGATTTTTGTGACAAAATGTAATTTTTTTACACAAGGTAGTAATTTTTCATTCATGTAACACAATGTTTTCATGAAAAAAATGGTGTGTATATTAGAATGGATTCCCCAGTAAATCTATGGTAATGTGGTCTTCATCAAGAAGATGAATGTAATACATCAACAGATTATCTATCTATAGATTAATTTTGATTATTTATTTCTAATGAAGGTACCTAAATTTCTTTAAACTAAGTGTGTATCCTTTTCAAAAGAAATGAGAAAAGGAAGAGTTAGATGGAGATCTCTTCAACTAGCTTTGATCCACTGAAGGATGGATTAAAGGGGTGACCATTGGGAAGTAGTGAGTTGCTCCTAAACATTGTAAAGGAAGTGAGCATGAGCATAAAAGTGATCTAGCATAAAAATTATTTATAATTTTACCACAGGGTATTTGGTACATTGTAACATTTCCATTGTATTCTCCTTGTACTTATCCCAATGAGTGTGAACCGAGTAAAAATTTTGTGTATTGGGCATTCTTTAAATAATGTTCATGTATTTCTATGTTAAAAGGAGAGAAGAGTGTTTTTTCTAATGATGAAAAAAATGTGAAGAGGGGTTTTTTTAATATGTTTTACACTGATTCCCCCCTATAAGGGTATTTAACCTAGATTGGATAAAAAAATAATATTAGAGCTAAAGGTTAATTTCGGTGTTTCCCTCTAAGGAACTTCAATGGTGGTAGTCAACCATAAAAGGATTTGGATCTTCATTTGAATAAAAATTCAATTATGGAAAATTTAGATAAATCAATTATTCTGATAATTAGGTATGGATGTGTTTAGAGCTATGATGCATGGTATTTTGGCCAGTACGGATAGTGGTATTTTATCACATGTGGAATATAGAGAACTGGTTGCTCACACCAAATGAATTAATTAATTATGTGGATCCTTATCCAATGAAATCCATATAAATGCGATGATGGATAAAAGATCACATTCTATGTGGGAAATTTTTCTAAATATTTAGGTGGGTGACTCAAAAGTTATATAAGAAAAACTATAGGTTTTATGGAACAAGTATACGGATTTCAGAATGCACCCAAATCAGTTTGTTGATGCATTCTTTAATTGGTTGAATGTAGTTGTACAAGACAATGGTTATATTGGAGAAATTGTTAATGATTTAAATATTTTAAATATTATATTGATAATACTTCCACATCATTTAAATCCAAATAAATTATTGGATGAAAAATATTCAGAGCTGACATTTGATATCCTTCATAGTACTCTATTACAGACGAGATGAGAAATGATGACAATGAGTCTTTGGAAAAAGGGAAGTCTAAATTAATTTAATTCAAGACCATGAATAAGCTAACTATTGAAAATGTATAGGTTAATGAAGAGCTAGATGAAGTCATGTCATTCCATCCATTAAATTTAAAAAGAGTAAAGGTATAGTTAAAAGGGAAACTTCGACTTCCTTTATTTCATTGTAAAGTGGTTATAAATCTTGAAGCAAGGTGCCTCTAAGAATTTTCAAGAAGATAGCGAGGAAGAATTTGAAATTCCCATGAAGAAGTTCTCAGCCTATGTGAAATGTAATAAAAATTTCTTAAAAAATAATAATCTTATTTGATAAGTGAATGAATATTTATAATATTTTGAGGTTGGAGGGATAGAGAACTATAAATATCATAGTGAAAATGTTTTAGTGGAAGTTGTTGGTAGCTCCCAAAAAAAGAAGAAATAATTAATGATGAAGAAGAAGTTTATAGAACAGTTGATATAGAGGCTGAATTTGAATACAATCTTGAGAAGAAAGATATTTATAGATCCAACGTAAATAAATCCAACTAATTCCTTCTTAATGAAAATAATTCTATATATCATTATAAATAAGAGAAGTTTTATCTAAATATAGAAATTGAAAAACTAAATTCTTCATTTCCCTAGAGCACAGAAAAGGATATTTAGTGCAATATCAAAAATATAAGAATATAAAAGAGAATTCAAAAGTTTCAATAACACTATAAAATATCATGTAAAATTTATTGAAGAAATTAAAGAGTAAATACTAATCTTATGATGAATTTTTAAGGATCCAGAAAAACCCTTTACTCATGGTATGACATCGGGAAATATGATCTTTCAGAAAATAGAAAAGATTAAAGTGGAGCATAGTGTTCTTGTAGAATGAATGAAACATTCAAATCCATATGATAAATAAATCATGGGGCTTGATAGAAAACAAAAATATTTGATGATTGGATTCATACCACAAGAACCTGCTCTAAGATTGAATATTGACTTGGGTACAAATTAGAACTAGAATATTCATAGAACCTAAGGGAAAACCGGTATTGTATTATTGATACATAAGAATGCACCCCACGTGATATTTTATTATTATGGAATGATGTGGAACTCACAAGTATCTATTTTATATACTATAGTTTTCTATATGAGAAGGAATAAATGGGGCAGCCAAACGGTGTTCAATATTCCAGGATTTCATTTGTTGGTCTTTGTTTTGGTTGTGGAGGATTAAAACATATGGTAAGATACTTTTCATCAAAAATGTAGAGGAATGTTCCTAAGTATAACCAAATTAGTCATAAGAAGGTACTCAATTTATCTACATGTTAGTTGAAGATGAAAAATTGATTTGATACTCTGTATGATGAATTTTTTCAATCTTACTATAAGGAAGATCATGAAAATTAGTCTACAATAGGTATTAAGTTATTGGAATGGATCCAAAATTAAATATCAGAGAAGGCATTGGTTGCAAATATTTCCCTTAAATCAATATATCTTTCTTGTGTATGGATCCTTGATAGTGGATTCACATCACATTTTTAATGTAATAAGGATCTTGTTACAAGAATAATATATGTCAAGGGTGATGTTTTTAAAATTAGAAATGATAATTGCTTGGAGATTATTAGCTCAAGAAAATATTAATTTAGAGGTAAGGAAATAAGAACTACTAATGTATTAGTTGTTTATGGACTCAATCGTGACTTTCTTAGTGTCAGTCAACAATGTGAGTCGGGGCCTGATATAAGATTTACTATGATTTTTTTATCATTAAAGGAATAAACGATTTAGTTTTTCTACAAAGAGTAATAAAAAATGGAAATATCAACCAAGTGAATGGAGAAGAAGATATGATATTTTTTTCTAGAGAGGAAGAAAATATGTTGTGGAATAAATGGATTGGAAATATATTCCACCAATCCCTATAAGATCTAGGTTAATTATACGTAAATATAGATCTCCCTAATCTATCACATGATCATAATTATATGTGTGATGCTAGACAATAAGGGAAGATCACCAAAAATTCATACAAATGAAAAAGATTAAAATTCAATCAGAGATCTTGAATTGGTGCATGAAAATGTAAGTGGAACTATATCAAAAATATTAATTGATGAGAAGATGTATTACATTATTTTATTTGATAATTTCAGCAATATAATTTCAGTATATGTCATTTCCCACAACACAGATGTGTTTAGTTTCATAAAACGATATCAGAGGGAATATTAAATGATGAATAAATAGATGATTCTAATATTTTATACTAACAATGGTGGAAAATTCCAAAAAAATATAAAGTGGATGTTTATATTAATAAACATGGTTTAAGGCATCATGTTTCAATTGTATAAACTCTTCAACAAAATAGTGTGGCTCATAAGAGAAATATGATCATAAAAATAAGGCTAGAACAATGATTATTTAAAAGGACCTACTAAATAAATTGTGGAATGAAGTAATGTTGACATTGGATTACATATATAATTGGGATGTCTTGTTTATAAATGAAGAAAAGACTCTATTTGAGATGTGTTATTGAATGAAGATAACCTTATAACACATTCAAATGTTAGCCATTAAATTTTTTATTCTCAATAATGAAAAACACATAAATATTGAATCTTGAGGTGAGGAGGGTTATTACATGACATATCAAGACAAAAAAGATCATATAAATGATTAAAAAATAGGCTGGGAACTTAGTTTATAGAGATTATGTCACTATAGTAGAGAATGAATAAAATCATCTGCAAATATAAGATCAGTTTTTGGTTGATCATGATGATGAGTTAAGATACGTAAGGGGAGTTGAAGTGGAAAATTATTATTAAAAAGTAGATTCTGATGATGAGAAGGAGGAATTCAAATCCATATCTATGAAAAACTGAGGAGTTGAGCAGAAATTGATAAAAAAAGCATCATCGGTGATTAAGAATATCAATTTCAAACATGAATAATGAATTAATTACAGTAAGAATACTTTCTATCACTGGTTAAACCTAATTTTTTTGATGATGTAGATGTATATGAGAACTGGGAGAAGGATGTGAATGATGATCTTGACCAAATTTAGATGAACCAGACTTTGGATGTTGTTTTGAGACCCATTGATAATAATGTCATTAAGACCAAATGGTTCTTTCACAATAAGATAAATGAATATGGTATAGTGATTCTAAACAAATCACAATTAGTATGAATAGGTACTCCCAAAAAGAGGGTATTGATGTTGATGATACATTTTCACTTATTTCAAGTCTATAGAAAATTAGATTATTCTAGAACGTAATATTTAAAATAAGGTTAAATTTTTTTCAGACGGACATCAATTCATCATTTATGAATGGAAATCTGGAAAAGGAAGTTTATATTGATAATCTAGATGGCTTTTTCATTTATGAATATGAGGAGAGAGTTTGTAGGATAAATATGATGATAAATGGTTTGAAGTAATAACCATGGTCATGGTATTCAAGACTTTATCATTCTCTAATAAATATCAGTTTTTATTATGGTGGAGATGATTATAATATATATGTCAACAATGATAGTTATAAAAGTATTATGGTTCATGTTTATGTTGATGATATAATTTTTTGTGGATAAGATGAAGTACATTACAAACTGTTTGCAGAATTCATGAAAAGTAAATTAAAAATGCCAATGATTGGTGAACTAATATTTTTCCGTTGTTTACAAGTGAAAAAAAGGAAATAATGGAACATTCATTTCACAACCTAAATTCTAATAGTAGTTTTTGAGAATATTTGTAATGGATAATTCCAATGAGTTTATTACTTCGGTGGCTATCAAAATAAAACATTCATGGGATGATTATTGCGATGTAGTTAATGTCTTATAATATAAGAAAATCATTAGCAGCCTATTTTACTTGTCAATGATAATACCTGATATTGTTTTTTCACATTACAAGTTATAAGATGTCATATAAATACAAATAAAAACACTCTCATGTAGTTAAAAGAATAATTAAGTATATCAATGGAATGGTTGATTTTTTACTATTTCACAATAAAATATCTCATCAAAAGTTATTTGGTTATACAGATGTGTATTTTTCTGGTATAGTACATGATTGAAAATTAGCATCATGTGGTGCGTTCTATTTTGGATGACTTTATATTTCTCATCTATGTAATAAACATGATTTCATTTCCTTGAGCACCATAGAATAAATATATATTACGCCTATTCAAGTATGTAATTTGTTATTTTGGATGAAGTAACATCTTGATGACATGGGAGTTGAAGTAAAGTCTCTGATTGGAATCCATTGTGATAGTTCAAGATCTATAAATCTTACTAAAAATATATTAGATAACTCAAGTTCAAATCATAATGAAATTGGGTAACATTTTATCAAGTATATGGTGGATCATGGTCTTGTGAAGACAGAATATGTGCCTATAGAATAACAAGTTGCATACATTCTAACAATGTCCATACCAAAAGTGGAATTTGAATGGTATTAATTGGATAATAGATTTCATTCGACTCCCAAAACATGGAATGGTGTGGATGTGGAACCCCCACTCACCAATGTATGATATTGTTTTTCCTATTGTGTTAATTTATGTTCTTTACCCCTGATCAAACCTAAATGAAGTGACCTTTAGGTTTATTAACAAAGGGAGAGAAATTGTAGCTATGAAATGCGAGACAATTTCATAATTGACATTGGGGAGAAGCTGAGAAGTGTTATAGTGAAGTAGGGGGAGTTTAAAATATGAAAATATAAATATTATTGATCAAAATATATATATCACAGTAGATGGAATTAGTGATGAATGAATTTGTGTGGATTTGGAATAATGTAATTCATTTATAACCTTTTCAAACTTCTATAATTTATCATTCTAAGCATGGATCATGTGTGCTTAGAGTGTCTTTTGGGTAAATCATTGATAAATATCTAACTCACAACATGTGAATTTAATAAGAAGATTGAATAAGATATAATGAGGTATCAAATTTTGAAGAGTTATCAACAAACCCAAAGTGGTATATTTTTGGAAAAAATAACTCAATGTAATATAGAATTATTATTTGGTTGATTGTGTTTCTTGAAAAAGTAATTTTCCATGATCATTTTCAGAGTTCTTTAGATATTGTGGACACGGTATATTTGCGATGATCCAATAAAAATTAATGGATGATATGAATGTAGTATAGAAATATGCACAGATAATGGGGTGTCATATTCTAGTGTTTTTCAAATTCTTAGGGTAAAAAATAAAAAGAATGGATGAAGTTTGTTTTTTGAAATTTAAGTATTTTCATGAAAAAGTAAAAATTCTCATTCAAGTGTGATGGTGATTTTAAAATTTGTGCCCAATTCAAGATTCAAGATCACCAAATAATAATATATCTAAGGAAAACGGTTCCCATGAGATCTAAAATTCCACAAAAATGGGTTTCTCAAAAACATGATATGTGTACAAGAAGTTGGCATGCAAGAAGACTACATTCCAAATACGATGTGAAAATGTATTGTTCATTGCATGAATGATGTTGTGCCCAAGGTAGGTGTTCCATGACAAAATGGATTTCTTATGAGAATTGAGGAAGTTGGGTAAGGATTTTTCACGTACGGTTGTTTGCATCTATACATAGGTGGCTACCCCCTAATTTCAATATTTGATCCCTTAGAGAATATTTGGGAATAAAATAATGTATGTGGTGCAAATAAATTATAAAATTTGTGTGCAATAATATTTTCCTGAAGAAAAGACTCAAATGTTAGTTTCACGAAGAAGAGAACTTATTTTTATATAACCAAGGAAGGTGCACGCAAAGTGTGATTGTTTTATGCATTTTGTACATCCATGAAGAACAAAATGTTGCATGAATGTTGTGTGTTTTTCAACAAAACATAAATATTGTGTTCAAGGTTGAAAATTGGTTTTCCATGCATCCAAATGTTATGCAAAGGAAAATGTTATGTGAACTAAAAGATATTACCCAACAAATATGTAGTAAAGTTGTATTCATCAGGTGGATGAATGTATAAATTCAATAGAGCATCTACCTATAGTTGAAGATGTATTTTTCATTACTAATGAAGGGATCTACATATCCATAATCTTTGTGTGGAAGAATTCAAGAGCAGTGATCAAAGGAATAGGAATATGGTGATCCATCAATAGTGAGCCATCGAAGGAGAGATTTAGGGAGTGACCCTCAGGAATGAGTGATCATTCCCAAAATATTGTAAAGGAAGTGATCCAGAGAATATAATTGATATATCCTGGACATTATTTGGTTGTGATCCTTAGTGGATTTGGTACATCAGCAAATTGGCATTGTATACTCCTTGGGCATTTCCTAGTGAGGTTAAAGCATGTAAAATTGATGTCTCGTGTGGATGAATTCGTTTTTGTTCACTTTTTCCACGAAAATGGGGGATAAGAGTGTTTTTTCTAATGATGAAACAAGATTTTAAGGGGAGGTTATTTTAATATATCATACCATGATTCACCCACCCACCCCCTCTCAAAGTATTTATGCTAGTTGGGATAACAGTTTTCATCTACTATTTTTCCATATTTACGTAAATGATCCTCCTTCTATATCACGTGACTAGAGATGTAAGTGGATATATATACTAATTGATTAATATCAACATAAAAAATAAACATGATTATGATTTTATTCATATCACATAAATATTTACTATATATTTAAAACCATACCAATTTTTCAAGTGAATCATACCTCATCCTTTCTTTATTATAAATGTAGTGGTTTTCAAAGAACAAGACTTATTTTAAGCACACATTAATTTTCTGATAAATTAATAATTCGAAACAAAATTGATTAATATACATAATATCACATAAAATATTAGAAATTATAATGTACCGAAAATAATTAATCTTCACAACATATATTGAATGTATTATATGTTTATTATTTTAAAATGTGTTCATATATAATATGTGGTGGGGGTTTACATTCCCCTTAACACCTTTGAGATGGCTCTCCATAAGAATTGTATAAAGGTCCCTATGATCTTTTCCAGAAACCATTAATATAAATTTTGTTTGATAGTAATCAAATTTAAATGTTCTTTATGAAGGATAATAAAGAGTATATCGATGATTCATTATTTTATATTTTAGTAAGATAAATAAATTATATAATAATTTTAACAAAAGGTCATCCCAAATTATTTTCTTTAACGAATTAAAAACACTGTGTCCCAAATCTTCATCAATTGACATCTACATACAAGTAGTGAATCCAATATAACTAATAAAAATAGGCATATTAGGGTTAACAGGTTGACTGCATATAATCCATAAAACCTCATGCATCATGCCTTTTTTTATCACCTTAATAACTTTTTATAACCATCATTTTGACATGGTCCTACCTTTTTTCAACCATGTTTTATTTCCCTTATAATATTAACTTAATTTTGACATTATCAATACATTGTTCCTCAATATCATCATTGTTAATATACTATACCATGGTATTTATATCATCAGCATGTGTAGAATACATTATTTAAAAAATTCATTAAACATTTAATTTGAACTACATAAATGTTGTAGTGGACACATAATATTATGAAGAAACACATTTCATATTAAAATAATAATAAATTATTCACTGAACTCACATTATTCATTATAGTTTAAAGGGATTTAGACCATATATTGATTATCCATATCCCCTAATTGTGTTCCCATCTAATATATAAGACACTGTCTATATTGGGACTATAGTTAAATGATTACAACATCCTAATAAAAGGGTCATCCTCAATGAAATTTCAATTTGGCTATAATGGTTTTAGAAAAAAAACACAACAATTGACTATTTTTTTTGTAGGATCTAGAAAAAATTACATGTACTACCAATGATTCCATTATTAATGGTTCATCATTTTACACATTTTTATTAAGATACACTTTCCTGAATCAAAATTTATTTTAATTCATTCCTATTATCCACCAATTTAAATTATGAAATCATCACTTGAAATGCTGTAAAATTCAACTTCCATATTTTTTTGATGATGAAAAAGAACGACATATTCTTGTAAATTATATCATTATCCTTGATATCTAATATATACATCACTTCTACAACAAAAATAACTCCATTATTTTCCATTGTATACTCTTCATTATATTCCTTTAAATTTAACATATAACAATTAATTACATAACCATTTCAAGATAATTCATGTACACTTGGTCCTTGGGATATCCATTAATGTTAATTTAAAATTTAATTTTGTATTTAAAAATAAATTCATATATATATGTCATTTTAACAATCCAGTAAAATTTTGATTATGGGTATTTAATATCCTACATTCAGCACTTAATTGATTTAGATTTCATGAAATTACATTTTTGTTTTCAATATATTGAAAAACCAATATATGGTTATGTAAATGGTAAAGGTTATATTTCTACCACTCAATAATAAAAATTGTTATGATGTCTCTTTTGGAAATTAATTCTCCAACAAGGTTCCCACTATGATGAGATTTTGGGAGACTAATGTTATCCACATCGAAAAGGTAGTAGGTCTAGAATTAAATGGCTTCATAAACAATGTTTCACTCTATAGTACAACCTTCTTGTCGACTTTGATTATTGATATAGAGTTTCAAAATATAAATATGTCATTCAATGTGGTATATCCATCTATAATGAATGGGACTACTAAATTGGATCATTATAACCAATTTAACCACAATATTAAAGAATGATACTATGAATAACAACTTTAATTCACTTAATACGATAGAAATATTATTTTCTATAGTTGGAATCTTCATCAGGACTCTAATGTTTCTGCCTATAGAATCAAAAATGAAGACAATATTGGATACTATGTGAATAAAATTTTTATGTAGAATATAACATAAAGCTACATGAATTAAATCAGTCATAAAAACACGATTTTCATGTGATTTAAGGACCATTAAATTCAAATCAGTCATTGAAATTATATTTTTCATTTTTGAGTAATACCCATACTGAACCATTTCATCATTCAATAATATGCACAACCGATTTCTCTATAAGATAAAAATAGTGTACGATTTGAGAAAAAGAAAAATACACCAATCATGTTTCAATAAAACCAAATATTCCCTTAACCATATTTCAATCATTTCATACCTAGACTTAATTGTCATGACCTTCCCTCGGATTCCTCCGACACCATTGCGGTTTTACATAATACATGGTGTATAATTTTTTTTAGAAAATTTAAATGATGATGAATTATACATCATTTTCAAATAAAGGGGGCCTTTTTGTTTTGGGTCCTGAAAAGCAAGATACAATTATTAACATTCCTTCAAAACTAAAAGGTAAATGAATCTCCACAAAGCGTCCCCCAAATAGTTTATCTCCACCACATAAATTATATTTGTTATTTTAAAAAATCTACTTTTTGGTAAGTGAGAACCCAACATAGGATCCACATCATCTGGCATTTGAAATCAAAAACATTCAAAATTAAACTTATTAAATTGAAATTAACCTCCATCATCAACCTCAAGCCACAAACCTCGAGTTGTGTACCCATAGTGATCCAAAACCATCAACCATCACTCATAAACCAAAAACATCATCCGACGGCCGAGTGACTACATTCCTCAATCTTTAGTCTCATCATCACCATCCTCACCACCGGACTATCCGCACAAACGTCCTTTTCATCAATGTCCACTGCCACAATCAGAAAGCCAATGTATACCAACCTCATTTCCATCTCCAACCATCATGAAGTCATGGCACCATTGTGTATAGCATGGTCGTTATACCTCATAATCTAAAATGAACAAAACCAACAATCAGAGATGCTAAAAGGTTCACTTATAACATTTATAAAGAATAACTAAACAAAATCAGAAACATCTTCACAGGATAAATCCGAAAGAACATTGAAACTGGAGAAACCCACCACAGGTTGTGCCGCCCATGAACTCATACCACTCCACTAAACATCTCACAGCCTCCTAGGAATTTTTTCCACCTGACCGACATGGAAGGGAGTAAAGGATCCGAAATCCAGAGTAGGGAGGAGTGGCAGAGAAGGGGCGATGGTAAAAAAATACCACAATAAATCAAGAAAGATGATATCTAGGGTTGAAAACCTATGGGAAACTATAAAAAATGGTTTGATGCATATCTGTTCAAATAACCAAGTAATGATAAATGGGAAACATGGGATAAAACCATAGAATAATGAACTCAAGAAGACGGAACCAAGGAGATCGAAGTTCCACCGCTGCGAGAATCAACCAACACCTCCCAACCGGTCTTACCTGCCATTATGCATAACCATGATAGGGTCAAGAGTGATGTAGAAGAAAAAAATAGTTGTGGAAGAAAACCTGAAACATCAAGACCAGAGCGAAGAAGACTATAGGAGTAGATAGGATTACCACTTGAAGTCAAAGGCTCTGATGCCCAGAGGAAGACTCCATAAGAGGAGAATGTCACGACCCACCTTCACCAAAAGGAGGGAATGATTAGTAGATTTCCGGGCCCTTCCTTCTTCAAGTTTAAGGAGAGATAATGACCCCTGAAACCCGCCTTCAATAGGTCCCGGAGTGGCGACCAGCACCAAGGGTATAGAATCACTAACTAAATGGAAGGAATTACCCTTTTTCTTTTAATAAGATCAGGAGATAAGATAGTAAATCTTACAACGCCAAAACTAGAAGTGCAAGAAAATCCAAAACAACCATTCCCATATTCATGATCAAAAAGAAAATACTAAAAAGTACAAAGTGACTACATGGGTAATGTACCAAAGAAAGAAAAAACATCAACTACAACTGCCCCAACGGTCCGAGCTAGTATGGTCATGCGCGATCCCCAAAGTCCTCCTGGAAACCTAAAAGCAGTTTTATATATGTAGGGTGAGCATACAATTATAATCAGTAGGGACAAACCTAAATATCTCACGCACAAGTGTGGAGGGATACTAATGCCTTATGAGAAAAGAGATAACCAAGCACCTAACAAGGAAACTAACCACCCAAGACTCACCAAGGAACACTCTCCAAATAATTAAAGTCATGTAAAGTATAGTAATAGAACATCGATGTTTGGGTACCCATCGCCACTTTCCCACTAGTTATTGAATACATCCTATGCATTGGACCAATCCCTCCATTCTCACTGCAGTCCCACTGCATCAACCCCCCTACACACACCTGGGCCACATCCTCACGCAGTCCCACTACCAAACCCCACCCGCAAAAACATGGACCACAACTGCCACATGTAACCACACCTGCAAACACCTAGGCTAGAACAACCACCACCATGCCCGAAGACACATGGGCTAGAAGATCCACTACCACGCCCGAAGACACCTGGGCCTCATCCCGAAAACACTTGGGAAACCAGCTGCCCGCACACACCTGGGCCAACCACCACACTACCCTGCCCGAAGACTCTTGGGCTAATAATGGACCTCAGTCCATCACAGCCTTCTCGAAGATACTTTGGATATCCAGGAAAGGGAGCATAAAAGAGCTAATTACCAGCAACTAATGGAAGTGTTGGGAAAAACACCCCCCATGAAATGGGGGTGTTCAACAATAAGTGATCAACAAGGGTGGGGCATGAATAAGAAACACATAAACTACAAGTATATGTATAGGTCACATGCACTCACCCAAGTTTAGGTTTTTCTTCAACCTACATAAAGAACACAATCAGTACCATGTCCAAGACACAACTCACACCAAACCAAAACACATTTCTCCAATCCTGGTTTACATGTTCAATAATAATGTTTAAATAAGTTTTTTCACCTACTTGGGAAAATAGCAGGCATAAGCATAAGCCAAGGGAAGTGTGCGGTCAAACATCAACATAAACATTCACACCTGGTTCTCTTGTAAAGTCACAACAACAAAAGGGATACGGGAGATCCCTCAAAGTACTAGAACCAATGAAAACCCCCAAGATACAACCCTGTGTCCCCAAGATCTAGGAGCCAATGGTTTCTCAACAACATAGGATCCCTCCCAAATTCGTGATATAATCAATGTAACCACCCGACCTTAAATTCATAACCACTGAATTCGTAACAACTGGGGATCCCCTCCCCACCCACATCACCCATCAATCATCCCATGAATTAAAAATACCAAACCACCACCAACACAATGCAGGCCCATGCCAGTATTTTCATTTTTAAAAGATTTAACACACTCCATGATTCCAACTTCACTGTGCTTTAACTGGGGTTATCATAGAAAGGATTGATCCTTGTTCTTTCAATTTATTTAGCTGGATGTATGTAATTAACCAAATTACATTACATAGAAAGGGTTCACAACACAATACAAAACAATTAAACATTAAGGGTTCATTAGTGCGTTGAGAAAGACCACCAACGACCATGATTTTCAGTAGGCGTAAGCCCACACATTTCAGAAATCGTTAATCATGAAAGATTATAAAAAAAAGCAGCACCATCGTTCACACCCCTCCCCCTTCATTGTTTATAGAATCTGTTCATTATCTTCATTTAGGTTTGGTTCATCCAATTATACATAATCAAAAGAATGCACACAATTCATGATACACAAAAGCGAGAGATGAAGGAGGAATTCCCTACTTGATTTATTGATGATTGAAGTTTATCATCTAGGAATAGAGGAGTGCGCAAAGTGCAAGGGTGGTGATTCAGGAACTCAAGCACGAGCAGAAGAATCGATCGTAGGGTGATCGAGAAAAGAAACCAAGGAGTACCCTTTTGTTTATAGAGGCCTGTGACGGTTAAGATAAAAACGCAAAACCATGTAAGGAGCAGGGTCGTGGGTTGACCACACGGCCCCACACGTCATTAAAGGGTCACTTCCGTTTGGGGTGGTTTCAACTGACACACACACCAGGTCACATTAATTAAATATTTATTTAAAACCCATTTATGGGTGTTACAGGGCTTTAAAATAAACATAAAGGGGTAAAAATAGGGTTTAAAACACGATTTGCGCAAAAGGAGTGCTACTAGACAAAAAACCTGTGGGGTAGGATCTTGGTGGCTGACAGCCACCAGAAGCCGAGATACCGATAGGGTGCAGCTACTGCTAGTCGAGAGCTTCCAGTGGATGGAAGCTACCTGTAGCCAAGCTACCAATAGGCTGCAGCAGAGGTAGACTAAGCTACCGGTAGGCTACGGCTACCGGTAGACCGAGCTACCTGTAGGCTGCGTCTACAAGTAGACCGAGCTACCGGTATGCCTGCTACCGGTAGGCTAAGGCTACCCGTAGGCCTACCGTGGGTCAAACCTCACCGAGAAATTGGGATGGCCACCCAGACCACCCAGAACACCTCAACCATCATATATTTTACTATGTAATTGTCCCCAAACAACCCTGGCCATTACATCGGATAGCTCTCAAACTATTATCACCCTCGAGAATCAAGACTACCCATAAGGAAAGAGAGGGTCCAAGAAACCACCTCGAAATATACCTCTCAGTAGTGAACCTCTTTGTCAACTAAAAACAACATTTTCTTAAGAAACAAGCAACATAACATGTCAGACTACCCGGTCTGTGGGTTGGGGAGTCTCTTCCCCCATGTCAATATACTATCCGCTTTGGGCAGAATCGACTCACCTGCACGAGTTTAATTACATCAACCTTAATGAATCTTGATTAGGGGTCCGATCCTCCCCCCCCATAGCCAAGACTTTTCACACACATTTATAGAGGAATGAAAAACCACATATTTCATAGCCAACAAGGTAAAACGATCCACTACAACAAGTATAAATAGAACATCACAAAACTAAAAACAACTCTAGGTACTGGGCACACATCTGTGATTCCCTCTCCCACGTACTCTCCTCAAGCCCACCGTTTATCCAAAACACATGAACCAAGGGAATGGTTCTCCAATGACACACCTTCTCCCCATGATCCTCGATCATCACTGGTCTTTCCACAAAGGTAACTTCATCCTCGATGTCCAGCTCTCCCCAGTCAAGGACATGTGAATCGTCGTGCAGATAATGATGGAGTTGGGACAAATGAAATAAGTCATGTAGCCTCAGTAGCGGCGGTGGTAACGCTAGCTGATAAGCCACTTCGCCGACCTGCCGCAAAACTTCTATGGGTCTGATGAACCTGGGAGAGAGCTTACTCCCCTTGAATAACCTCCGTTGTCCACACCGAGGGGAGACCTTCAAGAACACGTGGTCTCCAACATCAAACTTCAAGGGCCTCCTCCTGGTATCATCATACGACTTCTGTTGGTCCGGGGCTGCCATCATCCTTTCTAGTGTAAGCTGAACCTTCTTCGTCGTGCTCTGCACCCCCTCCTAGCCAAGGATGCCCGCCTCTCCGACTTCGGTCCAACACACTAGTGAGCGGCATAGCCTCTCGTACAAGGATTAAAACGGGGCTATACCAATGGTAGAGTGATATCTATTATTGTAGTAGAACTCTACTAGAGGCAAGTGTTTCACCCATGATCCTCCTGAGTCAAGAACGCATTCCCACAACATATCCTCCATGGTCTGGATGGTGCGCTCTGTCTTCCCATCTTTCTGGGGATGGAAATCAGTGATAAGACGTAGCTGGGTACAAAAATCATGCTGAAATCCTCTCCAAACTCGTAAGGTAAAATATGCATCCCTATCTGAGACTATGGACCTCATAACTCCCTGCAACCACACCACCTCATATACGTACCTTCGTGCCAAAGCATCCACTACACTTGACTCCTTAATTGCCATAAAGTGATCCAATTTCATCAAACGGTCCACTACTACCCAGATGGCATCGTATCCCCTTGAAAATTGGGTAGTTCCATGACAAAATCCATCGAGATTTCCTCCCACTTCCACTCGGGGACATCTAGAGACTGCAGCAGGCCGCTTGGAACTCGCTGTTCAGCCTTCACCTGCTGACACACTAGGCACTTGGCCACAAACTCTGCCACCGCTCTCTTTACTCCGGGCCACCAAAACAGTCTCTTCAGACTCTGGTACATCTTGTAAACTCTTGGGTGTACCGCTAGGGGTGAGTTGGGGAACTCACTGGGAACCTTGTCGTGCATCACCTTTGGATCAAAAAGCTTCCCCTGGAAAAACATCCGGTTTTGACCATCCAATGTCCATACTTCTGGAGAATTTCTCTGGTCAACTTGGTCACGCATCATTTGGCACTCTAGGTCTCCCCACTGAGACTCCTCCACTTTCTGAAACAGAGACGACTGCACGGCCATATGATATAGGAAACCTCTACTGCCATTCATCCTCGCATCCAGTTGTATGGAAGCCAATTCCTCCATTGCCTTCCATGTGTCTACTGACTCTCAGACCGCATCCTTCCGTGATCTCCTGCTCAAGGTATCAGCCACTACATTCCCCTTTCCTAAAGTGTAGGAAATCTCGAAATCGTAATCTTGGAGGAACTCCATCCACCTCCACTGCTGCATGTTTAGGTCCCGTAGGGAGAAGATATAACTCAATCTTTTGTGATATGTGAAGACCACAAAGTGTTCCCCGATGATGTAATGTCGCCATAAAATTAGCGTAAAAATGAACACTACAAGCTCCAGGTCATGGGTGGCATAATTCCGCTCAAGAGGGCGTAGCTGCCTAGACCCATAAGAGATCACTCCTTGCTGCTGCATCAACACACATCTAAGGCCTTGCCCTGATGCATCACAGAACTCCTCTTACGCCACCCCTTCTTCTGGTAGTCTGAGCACTGGGGCACTGACCATCTTCTCCTTCAGATAGCTGAAGGCTGCCTCGCACTGCTCACTCCACATGAAAACCTGATCCTTCTTGGTCAAGACTGCCAAAGGGGCTGCAACTCGGGAGAAGTTGTGTACGAACCTCTGATAGTAACCTACTCGCCCGAGGAAGCTATGAACCTCTGCCACATTCTTGGGTGCTTCCCAAGAAAAAACATCTTCATCATTTGATGGGTCCACCGCTACCCCTTGCTCGGATACTATGAGACCATGTAAGCGCACTACTCGTGTACAGAACATACATTTCGATAACTTACCATAGAGGTGGTGCGGTTGGAGGACCTCCAAAATCGTCCTCAGGTGCTCCGCATGATCCTAGATTAATCATGAATAGATCAGGATATTGTCGATGAACACAACTACAAACTGATCCATGTACTCCTAGAAGATGGAGTTCATATTCCCCACGAACACAATTGGGGCGTTCCGAACCCCGAAAGGCATGAATACGAACTCAAAGTGTCCATATCTTCACCTGAAGGCCGTATTCGGAATGTCACCCACCCTCACTCTCAACTGGTGATACCCAGACCGCAGTTCGATCTTTGAGAACCACCCTGCCCCTTTTAGCTGGTCGAAAAGACCATCTATCCTCGGAAGAGGGTAGCGATTCATGATTGTTACCTGATTCAGATTTCTGTAGTCTATACACAACCTGAGACCACCATCTACCTTCATTGAGAACAATACTGGAGTACCCCACGATGATGCACAGGGTCGAACATAACCACTCTTCATTAGATCGTCAATCTGATTCCGCAGCTCTCGTAGCTCCGAAGGTTCCATCTGGCAAGGAGCCATCGAGATCGGACAAGCACCGGTATTCATGTCTATCCCAAACACGATATCACATCAAGGGGGTAGAGTCGTTACCTCCGTAGGAAAGACTTCTATAAACTCTCTGATGATTCATGGCACATCTACCATCTCATTATCTACTGGCTCTACTAACAGGTCTACTAACAAGGAGAGGAGGGGTTACTCTCACCTACGGCCCTTCTGACTGCTCTGTTCGCCTGTGAAAGTAGCACGTCGGCCACCCAAGCTTGAGAACACAACCCTTACTCGGAATTATTCGATGACGGAACACACAGAGAATAGCCAGTCGATGTCTAGGATGACATCGTATGGTTGTATTTGTAGAAGTATTAGATCTTTGACCGACTGATGTGGTCCTATCATCAGTCTGCATGCTCGAAAAACATATAACAAGTCGGTCTGACCTCCGACTGGTGTGCTCAGCACCAGGGTCACTGGAAGTCTCTCGGAATCTAGACCAAAGCCACAAGCTAGACTGGGTGCAACAAAAGAGTGTGAAGCTCCGGTATCGAACAAGGCATAAGCAAGAGTGCTAAACATACCGATCATACCTCGAACGACCTCCGGCCCTGCTGAAACTGCTACCTCCGTGGCGTGAAACTGTCCATGCCCAGCTCCTCTACCCCTCATCTATCGGCCACCTCCCCAACCATGCCCAGGTCGAGGTCCCTGAGGAGCACCCTAAGGTCGGCCTCCTCCTGCAACGTCTTCCCTCGGAGGAGCAAGAGCTCGCCGCCCCTGCTGCTGCTGCTCGAAAGGCCAAGCTGGAAGCTGCTGCTGGGGCGGGTGCTGAGGTTGTCCGCCACCGCCATACTATACTCGGTCCGGGCACTAACTCTGGAGATGTCCATGGCTCCCACAGACGAAGCACCGTGGTCCTGGGCCAGAAGGAAAAGGGCGAGGACCAGGGGACCAGAACTAAAACTACTGCGTCCTGCTCCCTGCTGGTTGGAACCTGGAGGGTCCTAACGCTGGAGGCCTGGTGCTGATGGCCTTCCCCTTCGATGGTCCCAGTTGAATCCCCTCTCGTGACACCCCTCCTAGAGCGTGCATCCTCTCTACCACTTTTCCCTTCTTCTAGACATCCAAGTATGTCGGTAGGGTAAATGGTGTAACAGCATACTGGAGGGAGGGTCAGAGCGCCTCCTCTAAATGTCTTGTCCGAGACTCCTCGTCGGGAAAGAGGTCCGGAGCCAAACGTAGGAGGTCCTTGAACTTGATTCCAAGATCCCTTACTAACATACTCCCCTTCTGGAGGGAGAGTATCGCATGCCTCTTTTCCTCCTTCATCGAAGAAGAGAGGAATTCCACCTAGAACTCCATCTCGAAATCAGCGCATGCCACCTCAATCTCTATCCTCTACCCTAGGTAAAGCATCCACCACTGACGCGCCACTTCCCGCATTTGGATGACGTCCAGAGGAACCCAGTACTCGTTCGGGGCCCAAATTAGGCCTAAGGCCATCACAATATCTTTTATCCAGCCCTCTGTCTTCATTTCAGAGGTGTTTCCCTCATACTTCTTGAGGTTCTATCTCTGGAAGGACTGAAGTGTCTTATGCCACTGGTCGTCCTCCTTCTCCTGGTCAGCTTTATTCTGGTCAGCCAAGGTAGTCTCTGGGGCCGCGATCTCCCACACCACACGTGGTCACCTCCCAGGTGCCATAGCTGCAAGGTAAACAAGGAATGCCTAAGCCCAAGTACTTCAGAATATTGTTCTTAAAATTTCATAAACTTATTATTGATTTCAATTCCAAAAACACCCATGAAACACGAGAACATAAGTCATTATGATGCATGTACCTTTCCTAGGGTCTCTACCCTATGATCAGTGTGGCCTCACTTGGTCGTTCGGTAGGTCCAGAGTCCTTGCATCAGATCACGGGGGGCCATAAAATCTCATGTCTTAGACGGTCTTCCCTGGCCAAATTCACACACTAAGGTCACCTAAGACGGTTGACCTACTATCCCATGAAATCCTCACTATTCCTAACTCCAGACTCCATCCAATCCCTCAATCCTTCCTTTGATACCATTTTTCACGGCCCGCCTTGACAAAAAGGAGGGAAGGGTCAGCATATTTCCAGGTGCATCCTTCTTCATGTTGAATGAGAGATAATGACCCCTGAAACCCACCTTCAATAGGTCCCAGAGTGGCGACCAGCACCAAGGGTATAGAATCACTCACTAAATGGAAGGCATTACCCTTCTTATTTTAATAGGATCTGGAGATAAGATAGTAAATCTCACAATACCAAAACTAGAAGTGCAAGAAAAGCCAAAACAACCATTCCCATATGCATGCTCCAAAAGCAAATACCACAAAGTACAAATGGACTACAATGGTAAAGTACCAAAGAAAGAAAAACAGCAAGTGCAACTGGCCCAAAGGTCCGAGCTAGTATGGTACCGCATGATCCCCAAGGTCCTCCTAGAAACCTGAAAGTATTTTTATATACGTAGGGTGAGCATACAAGTATACTCAGTTGGGAAAAACCTAAAGCTCTCATGCACAAGTGGGGAGGCATACTAATGCCCTGTGAGAAACGAGATAACTAAGAACCTAACAAGGAAACTAACCACCCAAGCCTCAACAAGGAACACCCCCCAAATAACACAAGTCAAGTAAAGTATAGTAATAGCACATCGATGTTTGGGTACCCCGCAACACATTCCCACTGGTTATTGAAAACATCATACACATCAGACCAATCCCACCGTTCTCACCGCAGTCCCACTGCCTCACCCCACCTGCACACACCTGGGCCACATCCTCATGTAGTCCAACTTCCAATCCCCGCCAACAAACACCTGGGCCACAACTGTCACACACAACCACGCCTACAAACACCTAGGCCAGAACAACTACCACCAAGCCCGAAGACACCTGGGATAGAAGATCCACTGCCACGCCCAAAGACACCTGGGCCTCATCCCGAAGACACTTGGGAAACCACCTACCCGAACACACCTGGGCCAAAAACCACACTACCCTGCCCGAAGACTCTTGGGCTAATAATGGACCTCAGGCCATCAGAGCCTACCCGAAGATACCTGGGCTATCCGGGAAAGGGAGAAAAAAAGAGCTAACAACCAGCCACTAATGGAAGTGTTGGGAAAAACACCCCCCCCCCCACATGAAATGAGGGTGTTCAGAACTAAGTGCTCTACTTGGGTAGGCGCTAATAAGAAAAAAACTACAAGTATATGTATAGGTAACAAGCACTCACCCATGTTTAGGTTTTTCTTCAGCCTGCCTAAAGAACACAATCAGTACCATGTCCAAGTCACGACTCACACCAAACCAAAACCCATTTGTCCCATTCTAGTTTACATGTTCAATAATGAAGTTTAAAAAAGTTTTTGCACCTACATGGGCAACTAGAAAGCATAAGCATAAGCGATGGGAAGAGTACGGTCAAACATCAACTTAAACATTCACACCCAGTTCTCTTCTAAAGTCACAACAACAAAAGGGATAAGGGAGATCCCTCAAAGTAATGGAACCAAAGAAAAACCCCAAGATACAGCCCCATGTCCCCAAGATCTAGGAGCCAACAGTTTCTCAACAATAGAGGATCCCTCCCCAATTTGTGATATGCTCAAGGTAACCACCCGACCATAAATTCATAACCACTGAATCCATAACAACGGGGGATCCCATCCCCACCCACATCACCCATCAATCGGCCCATGAATGAAAACGACCAAACCACCACCAACACAAAGTTGGACCATGCCAGTATTTTCAGATTTAAAATATATAACACACTCCATGATTCGAACATCGATGTGCTTTAACCGGGGTTATCATAGAAAGGATTGACCCTGTTGCTTTCAATTTATTTAGTTGTATGTTTGTAATTAACCAAATTCCTTACACATAAAAGGTTTTACAACACAATACAAACCAAATAAACATTAAGGGTTCATTAGTGCACAGAGAAAGACCACCAACGACCATGATTTTTAGTAGGCATAAGCCCAGACAATTCAGAAATAATTTATCATTGAAGATTATAAAAACAAAGCAGCATCATCGATCACACCCCTCCCCCTTCGTTCATTATAGAATCCGTTCATTATCTTCATTTAGATTTGGTTCATCCAATTCTAAACAATAAAAATCTTTCCCACCCCGCATGATAGAAAAAATGGAGAGATGAAGGAGAAATTCCCAACCTGATTTATCGACGATCGAAGTTTATCTTCCAGGAATAGAGGAGTGTGAAAAGTGAAGGGTTAGGGCTTCGGTAAGTCAAGCATGAGCAGATGAATCGATTAGATGGTGATTGAGAAAATAATCCAAAGAGTACCCTTTTTGTTTATAATGGTCGGGGACGATTGAGATAAGAACGCAAAACCGCGTAAGGAGAGGGGCCATGGGTTGACCACGTGGCCCCACACGTCATTAAAGGGTCCCCGTACTTTGGGGTGGTTTAAACCAACACACACACCAGGTCAGTTTAATTAAATATTTAATTAAACACCATTTATGGGCGTTATTGGGAATTAACACAAACTAAATGGGGTAAAAATAAGGTTTAAAACACGATTTATGCAAAAGGAGCGCTACTGGAAAAAAAACCTGTGGGGTAGGCTCTTGGTGGTTGACAGCTACCGGTAGCCGAGCTACCGGTTGGTGGTAGCGACCTGTAGACCAAGCTACTGGTAGGATGAGCTACCGGTAGGCTACGGATACTGGTAGACCAAGCTATCGATGTTCCTGATAACAGTAGTGTAAGGCTAATGGTAGGCCTCCCATGGGTCAAACATCACCGAAATGTTGGGATGGCCTTCCAGACCACCTGGAACACCTCAAGCAACAGATTTTTTACTATGTAATGGTCCTCCAACAACCTGGGCCATTATAGAGAAGCTCTCTCAAGAGAGTAGTCTAGGAAAGAGCGGAGGCATCTAGTCATGAAAGATACAGATTTCCAAAATGTGTATCTCAATTCAACTAAGCCTTTTATAATTTGATTTAAAATGTAGAGTGAGCATATGAATGCCTGGTAAGGGGTTTTAAAATAAAATAATATTTCAATTAAAACCACTAGAAAACATTCCTTTAAAATTATATATAATACATTTTTGAGGAATGTTTCAATAAATGAGGTATTATATGTGAAAATTTCAATGAATACTAATAGGGTAAAATGATACATATTCCAAACATAATCATGCTTATATAAAAAATAGGGTCTGCATTATATAATTTAGGATTCATTCTAACTTTAATAAGTGTGACATGAAAAAAGTGAAACTACCAAATTTATAACTGATATTAATACATGATCAGAGATGTGCATTAAATAATAAAAATGTAACACCCCAATATTTCTCAGTACATTATTTTTCAAAATAATTCAATAACTTGCACTACACGCAACACCCTTTTCGAGCGTACCACAAGATTACAAATCAAGCAGTTCAAAAGCGATTATGAATAGTGTTAACTGAATATTGAAATATAAATAACCAATATAATTTTAGAATCCATATTACGAGTTTCTTGGACATAATTTAAGAACAAATTTAATTTTTCAGATAAAAGAAGTATTTATTTCAAAAAATGCACTTTTAGCGCCTTTTAATGATGAACCCTTTTAAATTAAATATTTGAAACTTTTATATATTCTATTTAACAATATAAAATTCTTATTTATAATTAGTAAATATGAATTTAGTTTCAATAAATTTTTGGTGTTTTTCTGATAAACTTCATATTTCGGTGAATAGTGAAAAATATTATATTTTAACTGAAACAACTTTTTTAATAAAAATAATTTTTAGTGTTAAATTATACATTTTAATGGTTTGAAAGTATAAAGAGATTATATTTTTTCCATTTAATCCAATTATGTTCATTTTAAGTAATTTCACTTTGATATTGGACAGAAACAACTCTCAATCTTTTGATAGATTTTGTTTCTTAGAAATACGCCTTTTGGTTTTTACCATGGGAATTAATTTTAAATTAATAAATGCAACTTCTATGTTTTGAATTTGGTAAAATAGACTTAGTTTTTGAATTATAAATATCTAAATTATCCTAGGGGGACATTTTTGTATTTTTATAAAAACGTTAATTTTTTTATGAAAAGTTTAAAATACTAAATTTTTATTAAAAACAACTTTTTTAATTGAAATAAATAATAGTGATAAATTATGAATTTTAATGATTTGGAAGTATAATTAGATTATATTTTTATCATTTAATATAATTTAGGTCATTATATGTAATTTCACATTTAAATTTGACATAAACAAGTGTCATTCTTTTGGTAGTTATTATTTCATAAAAACACATTTTTGTTTTCACATCATAAATTAATTTTAAATTAATTTCTTCCACATCTGTGTTTTAAATTTAGATAAATGGATTCCATATTTGGAATCCAGAAGTCTAAATTTTGTAAATAGATAACTTTTATTTTTAGACATTTTGAATAATTACTTCGGTAAATATTTTATTTTCCATGGTTAGAAGATAAATTCGGTAAATAAGGGTAATAAATAATATTATAATAATATTAAATTACCCTAACACGTATCCTAACCCTATTTTATGATACACGTCCGACCATGGTCATCTTTGGGTCGATTTGGGAACCCCATGGAGCCACTTCTAAGTGATAATGACACTTTATATTAATTAAGTTAAAGCAAACACAAATATGACATAAGCATATATCTTTTAGTAAAACACTTTTTACATAGGGTTATACAGGTTATATCTTTGAAAATAAATATTAATTAGAAATATAAAATTATTTCTTACATAATGGTATTTTATTTATAATTTTTAATCATTGAATAATTTAATTTATTTATGACGCAATGATGATGCAATATTTTTCTTATTAATGAAAGAATCAAATAAATGATATTATAAATACTAAAATAAATATAATTTGAACGTTTTAATGCCATAAACAAATTTTATAGGTGACAATGACATGTTAGGGTTGATTTAATGTATTTAGTTATAAGTAATAATGTTTTTAGTACATTAAAAATATAATAAATTATTAAATAATCTAAAAATTGACATAAATGAGTTTTAAAACATAAACCATATTATTGGTTGATAAAATATTCATAAAATTATATGGTTCTGAAATATTTCATATATAATATGATATGTGACATTAAATATCTTATTGGGGTTAATTTGGAAGTTCATTGTATGTTTATTAACCAAATAATAAAAAAATACCATGAGACATGGTAAATGTCAAACTATTTTACTAAGAGTTAAATATAAAAGATAAGGTTAATATAGTGACCCAAACCTGTCTAAAACCTATTGGTTGAAAGGATTTAGACCCATCCCAACCTTATACTCGAAATAAATTAATATGGAGCCATTATTAACCGAATATTAATTAATTATAAAATAATACTTTATGTTTTTTCTAAAGAGCCCATCCTCCCCCTTATAAAAGGGCACCACTTCTAACCAATTCCTCACACCTCTCAAGCCTTTTGGCTCGTCCAAAATCTGACCAATTAAGCTCCTAAATCCCTCTCCTCATCCTATAATCCCTTACCTTGTGAATAATTCACATCCATATGTCCTTTTGGTTCGAACCAAATGGAGTTACCAGATTTAAAGGTAACATATTCACTTAAGTTCTTTTCTTTTATTTTTCTTCTCCACCCCCCTAAAAAAATTTCTTTTATTTTATAACAAAAAATGTATCCAAAATAAACTAGTTTGTTTTTATGTTATGAATTCTTACTACACTTACACACACCTTCATATAATCTTTATAGAATATAATGTTTCTGTGGACGGTAAACTACTGCCTCACGAAATGATGATTGTTCGATCTTATACTACCACCTCTTAGGGTGGCCATTATTATATAACTGTAATTTAATATGATATTTATGATATTTATTTTATATATAAGCTTATATAATTCCATTTTATAGCATAGCATTGTTCGTTTCATGTTGTATATATATACACGATAATTTCATTTGAGGAAGTGCGGACTACTACCTCTCAAAGTGATATGACTCATTCATACCATACATAGAATTTATGAAGGATGGTGTTAATGAAATTCAGAAACATATATAAGATATTATATTATAATGGAATAATAATATACATATGCATAATTTGGTTTTTATTCCTTTTAAAATTAAAAATCAAATGGAAGTAGCGTTTGTGCGTATGTACAGATTACCGTCTCCACGAACACGATGAGATTCATTCCCCATCGTAACCATTCAAGAATATTTTTCATTTGATTATTAAAAATAATGATTATGAACTTAATATAACTCTATATATAAATAAAATATATCCTATTCATAAAAAACATGGATTATGTAACCAAGCATATAAAGGAGAACTTATCAGTTAACACCGAAACGACGATAATACTTAAAGGCAATATTAGAAGATCATATATGACATCAAATTAATGTATATGATTCTTGTAAAATTTAATAACAATTATTTCACCATTATACAGGTTTTTAACTTACCCTTGACTAAATAAATGTACAAGGTAAGGGTTAATTTTATGATATTTTCATTATCTGAGGTTGTTTATATGTAATTATCTACTAGGACCTCATTATCATACATATCCATGTTTCTTAAAAATGTATTTACAAACTTTATTACTATTTAATATACTATGGTTTAAAGTAATTTATACCCTTGTTTTACTTTTTATATGATTTTTATAATTAAATCATTCCTTCGTTGTCCAAACAAGGTCCTTTTTAACATTTTCGACAAAATTTAGGTATGAATGTATTTTTTTATCTTATATGGCCGGTGCGGCTATTTTTTGTGGATATAAAATTGTTGAAGCTTCCCTTAATATCATATAAAAATATTTTAAAAGTATATGTTTTATTTTAGAATTATGTGACTTTTAAATGATTTCAAAAAAATATATATTTCTCTCAAATTGTTTTGACTTCATCTATGACAACATCCTTTGATGTATTTTAAGATTATTTGAAATAGATTTATTATGATACAAAACATCCATATTGTATTTAATGTTTTGTGATATGTTTGATTGTGTATGTGTTATTTCTATACCATTCATGGTTTATAGATAATGTATTGACATTTCATATGCTAGTTTTAATACGAATGTTTATGTTATGTTTAAACCTATTCATATGTGGAATTCATTGGACTTAGTAAGTGATGGGTGGAGCCTGTTGTAGCTCCTCGATGAATCGGTAGGTCTCTTGAGACAAACTAGTTTCTTAGCACAAGGCCTTGACAGAATTTTATTTGTAGTCTTGGCACAAGGCCTTGACTATGTGGTTATGAAAGACCGAAAATATGCATTCCATCATTATGAAAGTTTTTATTGATATTTCATGTGATTATTCGACTAGTAGAATATCCATGTGAATATGTAAATGGAATTATTTAATTTTTTTCCATGTTATTCTGAAGTTCAAGTTTAATGGGATTTTGTTATAATTATAAATTGCATTAAATTATTATGCTTACTTATGAATGTTTACGCTATATTGTTATCCTTAGTAAGGATCTGAGCTCACCCATTTCTATGTTTTATTTTCCTAAGATGTGATGATGTATTTTAAGACTGACCTGTAGGGATAGTCTGAGTAGATATGATTGTGGAATATTGAGACTATGTTGTTGTAGTTTTTCCATTTTATCATTTAATGTAATACCTATGAATTTATCTAGTGTTTCCAAGGCTACTAAACTATTCAGTCTTTTTAGACATGATCTTTTGTGATCATGCCAATGTTATATAATAATGCACAGACTCTGGATAACTAGGGTTAGAGTGTTACAATTGGTATCATAGGAAGTTTAGAACAAACCATGGAATCTAGATTTAGATAAACTCTGATTATAGCTCATAGACCTAAGATGGACATTGAGGATTAGTATAGAAAAACTTCCTATAATTTTGTTATTGTAGAGAATTTTTGAGTTTTTTGATAAATACATCCCTCTGTAGATACGAGCAGATAGAGGCGGATCTGGAACATATTTACCTATGTGTAAAACCCAAAAACACCGCTTTGAGCTAGACTCAAATAGAAACCGGTGCATGACAACGGGCCTTGTTGTACTCTTGGTTACAACACTCCACGGGGATACGCTTAGGATAATTCTCATTTTCTTTACAAACCATTATGAAGGGTTTATGAGTATATACTTTCTCAAAGAATTTTGTTTATGATTATGGATTATATCCACAAACTATTCAGTATACGTTAGGTATTTTAGATGTTTTGAATTATTCATCGCTATTCATAATCTGACCTAGTGTGTGTCATTGAATAGAAATGGTACCCCATGGAATTTATGTGAACTCCAACAATAAATATCATCCAAAGAGTACGAAGGATCATTTCTTTCATGGTATTATGCCAATATTTAGAAGGGAAATTGTTTCCCGTGTATTCTTAACATATGAAGAAATAATATCATGTGTTAAAAAGATAAATAATGAATTCCTGAGTCCTATGGATTTTAAGGGAAGCAAGATGAGAAAAGGATGGAAAAGATAATGATGGATAAAGGGAAGATGAAAAAGAAGAATTTTCCCATATGTGATAACTTTGGAAAGAAACACCCTATAAGTTTTTTGAATGGAATGGGAGTTTGTTATACGTGTTGAGAAAAAGGACACCATGTACGTGACTACAAGGGTAAGAAAAAGGTTTCAAATGTATAATGCTTCATCGGTAAGGAGTTAGGACACTACCTGAACCAATGTCCAAATAATCAGAGTATTCCCCAAATTATTCTATTGGATAATAATCAAGTTATGATAATACCACAGATGAGGAGGAATGATATGAGTTCTTATGTTTTTATTAATGAATTATGTCATTTGGGTATTGTATCAACGATGTACTGGTTATAATAATTATGGAGTATATAAGGATTGTACTGAATTACTATTTAATTAAGGACTTGTGATTATGTGAAACCATGAAAACTGACTAAATAGAATGTTACATTTTTGGCAAATATATGGTTGAGAGAAATATAAACCAAACTATGGTTCTGATACTGAGGTATTGATTTTGGAATAATACATGTTTGATTTGGATAAATTATATTGGATATTCTTGACTACCTTGAAAATGAATAACGATTTGTATATTCCATCATTGTTTCAGTTTACAATAGTTTTGGATAGAAGGATTATATCCAGTATTCTACAATGAATAAGGGAGCATGAATGAAATCTATATGGTTTTATGGTAATTCAGGATGTTTCATTATTTTAATAGAATACATGATGAAGGTGTTCACATGTTATTACATGGAAAAAATTATTTTCATTGTGTTTAACTTCCTGAAAAATTTTGGACTGTGAGTTTGGAAAGAAGTATTTTGGATAAGTATAGTTTGCGATAATATTTGTATTTCCATAAAAAGGACAACCCGGAGGTCAAGAGGAAACTCGTCGTGTCTGGGAAGGCCGCGAGACTTGAACCTGCAACCAAAGGGCGACAAGGGTGTATCACCTACCACTAACCCATGTGATTTCTTAGTCTGAATAATGTAGTTTTTTTAAAGGGTCTGGTAGATGAATTATAAATTCATTTTTTTTGGAACACTATACTAATAGGATAAACTGAATATTTTTTTAGTTATATTATCTTTTAGAGTGTAAGATGTGTTTGTTAAAGAAATTAGTTAAAGGATGGAACTTTAATTTCAAAGTATATATGTTTTTTCTTCTTTTATTATATGAATAAATTAATTATTAATCTTTTGGTAAGGGAGACTTAATCTAAAAATGTGTTATCCTAATATCATATGTTTTGTGGAACTAATTATATTTTAAATCATCATAGATTGATTGCATTGAGGCCCTCAATTCTAAACTTGTTTGTGACTGATGACCTCAATAACCCCCTATAAATATTTATGTTTCTCCTCCAATTATGTGTCCGTAATTTCCACCAATGTTATTCTAATCAAGATCATAACTTGTTGGTTACTTTTTTATTCCCCTTTTCCTCTTATTAAGACTAAATTTTATTAACCAAATTTTTGATGTGGGTTTTCCCACAATGGTATTTTCTATTTTCAACCTTTTATTTTATAATATCAATTTCAAATTGCGAGGACTCAATTTATTATAGGGAAGAATGTAACACCCCATGATTTAATAGTACATTATTTTTCATAGTAATTCAATATCTTGCACTACACACAACACCAAATTCGAGCTTACCACAAGATTACCAATCTTGCCATTCAAAAGCGGTTATAAATTGTATTAAATGAATATTGAACTATATTTGATCCTTATAATTTTAAAATCCATATTATGAGTTTCATGGACATAATGTAAGTACAAATTCATTTTATAATATGAATGAAGTATTAATTTTAAAAAATGCACTATTACTGTATTTTAATGATGAAGCCTTTTAAATTAAATATTTGAAACTTTTATATATTCTATTTGAAAAAATTAACTTCTTATTTAGATTAGGGACATATGATTTTAGTTTCAATAAATATTTTGTGTTATTCTGATAACATTAATATTAGGGTGCATAGTGAAAAATATTATATATTAACTGAAAAAAATTAATCAAAAACATTTATAGTGTTAAATTATAAATTTTAATGGTTTGGAAGTATAAGTAGATTATATTTTTACCATTTAATCCAACTCTGGTCATTTTAAGAAATTTTACTTTGATATTGGATATAAACAACGGTCAACCTTATGATAGATATTGTTTCTTAAAAATACGTGTTTTCGTTTTGACAACATGATTTAATTTTAAATTAATAAATGCAACTTCTATGTTTTAAATTTGGTAAAATAGTCTTTATTTTTGAATTCTAAATATCAAAATTATCCTAGGGTGAATTTTTGGTATATTTCTAAAAACGTTCAATTTTTGATGAATAATGAAAAATAAAAAATTTTAATTAAAAACAACTTTTTTATTAAATATAATTAATAGTGATAAATTGTGAATTTTAATTTTTTGGAAGTATAATTAGATTATAGTTTTATCATTTAATACAATTTAGGTCATTACAAGTAATTTCACATTTAAATTTGAGATAAACAAATGTCAATCTTTTGGTAGCTATTATTTCATAAAAACACGCTTCTTTGACAATGGAAATTAATTTAAAATTAATTTCTACCACTTCTGTGTTTTGGATTTATAAAAATGGATTCCAAATTTAGAATCCAGCGGACCAAATTTTGTAAATATGTAACTTTTATTTTTAGAAAATTTTTGAATAATTACTTGAGTAAATATTTTATTTACCATCGTTAAAGGCTAAATCCGGTAAATATGGGTAACAAATAATATTATAATAATATTAAATTACCCTAACACATATCCTAACCCTATTGGATGATACATGTCCGACCCTAGGCATCTTTGGGTTGATTTGGGGACCCCATGGAGCCACTTGTAAGTGATAATGACACTTTATATTAATTAAGTTAAAGTAAACACAATAATTACATCAACATATATCTTTTAGTAAAACAATTTTTACCTAGGGTTATACATGATATCTATTTGAATATAAAAATTCATTATATATCTAAACATATTTCATACAAAATGATATTTTATTTATAATTTTTATATATTTAATAATTAAATTTATTTATCACACAATGATAATGCAGTATTTTCCTTATTAATTAAAGAATCAAATATATGATATTATAAATACTAAAATAGATATAATTTGAATGTTTTGATTCCATAAAAAATATTAATAGGTTACTATGACATGTTAGGGTTGATTAAATGCATTTATTTCTAGTTAGTAATATTGTTAGGACTTTAACAAAAATCAATTATTAAATAATCTCAAAATTGACATAAATGAGTTTTTAAAACAAATGCAATATTATTGGCTGATAAAATATTCAAAAAGTATAATGTTCATCCAAAGGGCCTAAATAAAAAGATAGGTGACATTAATGAACCTATTGGGGTTCACATAGATGTTTATAGAAAGTGTATTAACAGAATAATATTAAAATACAAAGAGACCTTGTAAATGTCAAAATAATTAACTAAGAGTTAAATCTAAAAGATAAGGTTAATATAGTGACCCAAACCTATATAAAACCAATTGGTTGAATTATTTTGACCCATACCCACCTTATCCATGAAATAAATTAATTTGGAGCCATTATAAATCGATTATTAATTTATTATAAAATAACACTTTATGTTTTTCTTAAAGATCCCCTCCTCTCCCTTATAAAAAGACACCACATATAAACAATTTCTCACACATCTCCAGCCTTTTGGCTCATCCATACTCTACCCAATTAATCACCCTACAACCCTCTCCTCCTCCTAGAATCCTTAACTTATTTAGAAGTTACTTCAAGAGGTTCTTTTGGTTCAAACCAAAGGAAGTAAGCCGATTTAAAGGTAACATATTCTCTTAAGTTTTTTTCAATTATTTTGCTTCTCCAACCCTGTAAAATCTTTATTTTAGTTTATTTTATAACAACACCACTATCCTAAATATACTAAGTTTTTGTTATGTTATTTATTCTAACTTTACATACACACACCTCCATCTAATGGGTGTAGAACATAATATTTCTGTGGACGGCCAACTACTGCCTCACGAAATGATGATTGTTCGATCTTCTACTACCACCTCTTATGGTGGCCATTATGATGGAAATGTAATTAAATAAGATATTTATGATATTTAATTTATATATAATCTTATTTAATTCCATTTTATATCATAACATTATTCATTTCATGTTGTATATATATACGATAATTTCATTTGAGGAAGTGTGGACTACCGCCTCCTGAAAGTGATATGACTCGTTCATACAATACATGGAACGTATAAAGGATGGTGTTAATGAACATAAGTAACACATATAAGATATTATATTTTACTGTAATAATAATATACCTATGTATCATTTGGTTTTTATTCCTTTTATAATTAAAAATGAAATAGAAGTAGCGTTCGTGCGTACGTACGAATTATCATCTCCACGAACGCGATGGGATTCATTCCCCATCATTACCACTCAAGAATATTTTTCATTTTATTATTAAAAATAAATATTAAGAACATAATATCATTCTGTATACAAATTAAATTTATCCTATTAATAACCAACATGGCTTATGTAACCAACCAAATAAAGGAGACTGAATCTGTTTAAACCAAAACGATGATAATACTAAAAGTAAATATTAGAAGATCATATATGTTATAATATAAATATATATGATTCTTGTATAATTTAATAACAATTATTTCACCATTATCTAGGAGGTTTACCTACCCATGACCATGAAAAATACTAGGTAATGGTTGACTCTACAATCTCTTCATTATCCAAGGTAGTTTATAGGTAATTATCCACTGGGACCTCTTGATCATCCATATCCATGTTTCTTATATATATCTCAAAACATTCTTAGTATTTTATATAATATGGGTTAAATTCATTTATACCCTTGTTTGAATTTTTATAATATGTTTATAAAGAGATTATTCCGTCATTTTCCAAACAAGGTCCTTTTTAACCTTTTCGATAAAATTAAGGTAAGAATGTCTTTTTTTACTTATAGGGAGGGTGCGGCTATTTTCAACCATTATAAAATCGTAGAAGCTTCTCTTACAAGCTTATATGAATATTTTAAAAGTAAATGTTTTATTTTATAATTATGTGACTTTTAAATGATTTCAAAAATAGAGATATTTCTCTCAAAGAGTTTTGATTTCATCTATTTCAAAATCCTTTGATGGATTTTAGTCTTATTTGAAGTTGATTTATTATGATAAAAAACATGTATATTGTATTTATGGTTTTGTGATATGTTTGACTATGGAAGTGTTATTTTTATACCATTCATGGTTTATGGATAAAGTATTGGCATTTTTAATGCTATTTTTAATATGAATGTTTATGTCATGTTTAAACCTATTCATATGAGAAATACATTGGACATAGTAAGTGACTGGTGGAGCCCGATATAGCTCCTCGATGCATCGGTAGGTCTCATGAGACAAACTAGTGTCTTGGCACAAGGCCATGACAAAATCTTATTTTTAGTCGTCATACAAGGCCTTGACTATGTGCTTATGATAGTATGGAATTATGCATTCCATCATTATGAAAATGGATATTCATATTGCATGTGATTATTCGACTAGTAGAATATCCATGTGAATAAGTAAATGGCATTATTTAATTTTATTTTTGCCACGTTATGCTCAAGTTCATGTTTAAAAGAATTTTTTTAATTATAAATTGCCTTAATGGTTTATGCTTACTTATGAAAGATTCCTCTATATTGTTATCCTTATTGAGCATCTGAGCTCACCCCTTTATATGTTTTATTTTTCCAAGAAGTGAAGAAGTATTTTAAGACTGACCTACAGGGATAGTCAGCAGGGATATGAGTGTGGACTATGGAGACTATGTTGTTGTAGTTTTCCATTTTGTTGTGTAATGTAAGGCTTATGAATGTATCTAGTGTTTCACAGGCTACTAAACTAATCTGTCTTTCGAGACTTGATCATTTGTGACCATGCCAATGTTATATAGTAATGCACTGACTCTGGGTAATTGGGTCAGGGCATTACCAAAACTGAATCTTTCATTACTAACTGTAAAATATAATCTGTATGATAAATCTCTAAGTTCTGAATACCCATTATTCCATAAGCATTTACTTATTCTGATTCTCATAAGTACAAGCTCTTTAGAACTGAATATTCTACTAGTTGATTATAAACTTGGTTAATTAAATTTCCAAAACATAATCAGGGAAGTGCATATGACATACTGTGTTAAGGCATCATGCCCAAAATATAATAACTATTTTAAGGCCTCAAACGTAGAACATAAATAATCAATTTTTTCAATGGCTTATACATATACTGTATTATGTCTGATCAGACCTGTCGATGCACCATGGGGCTATATCGGGCTCCACCCAACACTTACAAAGTCCAATGCATTCCTCATTTCATTAAATAATAGCACATCAAAAAACATTGATTTATTAAATGACTCATCACATATAATTCTATCTGTCATATAATACTTGGTTTATTATTTCTTATTATTGAAATTGTCCCAAACCACTTTGAATAATTATGTTCTTAATTCCATGAAAGGTCATTTGAGTTTTATTAAGTTATTTATCATTTACATATACAAAGTGAGTCATACATGTAATTTTTAATAACAATAATAAGAACTGCATGGCTATAGAAAAAATTGAAAATGATTATAAGAAAATTATACCACATGTAACAATAACTAAAGTAGATAAAATATAGGTTTTCCACATAAAATGATAACCCTTAAATTCTAAAATTCTTACTGTGTGAGTAAACTTTTTTGGTTCCTACAATTCATAAAGGAAATTCTTCATGGATAACTGATTTAAGCTAAAACAAGTATTCATTTGGGGTATTAAACACATAGTTTTCTAAACAAAACTTACTTTAATGTTCATGTATTAACGTACCATAAGGGTATTATCAATTATTTAGTCTCAATGCTAATGATTTGAAAAGCATTCCAATCAACCACAACACTTACTGAATCATAACTATTACAATTTAATATTTATGAAAAAAATTATTTCATATATATATATATATATATATATTATACAGAATTTTCATAATTATAATAATCCTGAAATAACACATGTGGGTAGATAAACACCCATTTTTATGATAAAGATAAATATTCTTTAAAATAATTTTAAGAATTTTTTTATGTAAAAACTCAATTTTCAACTTTGGACATCTGTATATAGGAGTTGAAAACCCCAAAAACTCTTACACGTGAATTCTAAATAATTAGTAAACTCATCAAAAGTATAATATTTGGAAATCCAAAATTTTCAGGGGTTTAGTGTTGTGTAATTTATTCATACAAAAGGGTGTATATAAAGGTTTGTATTCTAAAATTGTTCCTTAAAAATATTTCATATTTCAAAAATATAAGTTGATATACATTTCCAATAGAATTTCTAAAATATAAATTAGATTTAGGATCCATTTTTATATATATATACATCTAATTGAATATAAATTGAGTATATATGGTTCTTACACCAAACATTTAATGACACTTACATGTTTTGAATAGATTGGGAAAATTTTTTAATCGAGGGTTCATTAATTTCAAAATGTTCCAAAAAATTTTAGAAGTTATCTAATGAAATATATACACACATATGATTATGTATACATCAACATATATATATTTATAACACATAATATATCAAGCCCTTGTTTGGTAGAGGGTTAAGAACACATTAAAGACTAAAGATTCACCATCATAGAATAAGTCAGCAGGTCTTATACTCAACTATATTTGTATAAGTATATGTGTATACATCTATATACATATATATATATATATAACCAAATCAAAATAAGGAATGAAAACTAGGTCCCTTACCTGGTTTGAGGGAGTAGAATGAGTCCGGAGAAGCTTGATGGAGGCCTTTGAGAGTGGAGAACCAGTTGGGTTTGGGTGATAATTGAGATATATTTATAAATTATATATAAAACATTTATTTAATGAAACTTTCAAGAAAATTGATGCTCCTTGGTTTACAATAATGCTAACCACGTCAGTCTTATGGAAAAAGAGTGAAAGGAGGGTCACCCAGTCATGTGTGTTGAAAAAAAGAAATAAAAAGTAGCATGGCTACTAGTGCAGCGCACGCCAGAGGAAGAAGAAGAAGCAGGTGAAATTTTAGGTGTGTAAAACAATAGACGGTCGAGATTAACTAAAGATAAGATACAATGGATGAGGTGAGTTTGTGAATTTTATAAAATATTAACAGTTGATATCTAATTGGTAGTATATTGGAAGACTATAAAAGTTTCATGATTTGTTTTTAAAACAGATGAATGATCATGAACAAATCATATTTGATTGGATGGTTGTGAGTGACACAGTGAATTAAAAAGATTAGAATGACCGTGATTAGATCCATTAGGATCAAATGTTTGATAAAAAGGTGGAGGTAAATTAGCGGCTATTCGTAATCGAAGACTAAACTGATCAGAAAACTCATATTGCAAGCGGGGTGATCGGATGTCCTGGATCAATTTTTTCCTAAAACATCCCACCCCTCATCAAAACAAATTTGCCTAAACCCCAGCTTTATTAGCTCCAAGCTCTCAGCCATTCCTAAGAATACTCCCTCCCACCCCCTGGTACCACCCCATACCGGGTTCGGCTGGTATGCTCTATACCCACCCACACCACTATGCCACCCCACACGGTAGCGCGCTTTGGTTCCCTTCTATTTTCCTCTATCGCATGCACACATGACCAAGGGATGGCATGTGATGTGGCTGAAGGTACGAGGCTCAGCCGCTTTCTTCTATACTAGCATGAGCTGCCTATTATGGCCTAGCAAGGAAGCTAGAACTGTCCCTTTCATTATTTTTATTTTTAAAACCCAACATTCATATAAAAAATATATCCATAAATAATTAATTAATTACATAATATCCTTAATTTCTTAAAACATTATTCCTTCTTAATTTCACACATTGGAAGATTAAAGTACACAAATACTTAGTACATTTAACATTCTTTTATACATAAAAATACTTATTATGAAAAATATTTATTATTTTTAAAAAGGAATATTTATAATTAATATATAGAAAATTAATTTATAAAACCTAATAACCTTAATTTAAAAAATATTTATAATATCATTATAACACTTTGATATTCAAAAAATTTGAAACATTTTAGAGGTATTTGAAATACTTAACTAAGTTTTGAAATCATACTAGACATTATAAAATAATCTTTTAAATATAAAAAATGATATTAAGGATAAAACATAAGATATGTGAAACATATCAAAACAATTAAATTTCTAATGAATATAAATTATACAATATATCATAAATTTTTCACTAAAATTATTTTTGTTAAACAAGATACTAATGTTCACATTATTTTAAACTCTAACCACTCAAAAATGATAACAAAGTTCATATGTTTCTCTAACGGTAAAAAATACATTTATAAATAAATGTTTATGGTAATTAAAAATCTAGATAACTGGGAAAAATTGGTGCTCATCATTCCTCGGATGATCATCATGGTTTTTTCGGTTCTGACTGTAATGTTTTTCATTCGGACCGACCCGTAAGATTTTCACTATTTAATGGGGAAAGTGGTTGTATTGGGTGGTATTTATGGAATTATAATAGGCCTCTTTTTAGGTGTTTTTGGGTAGTAGTATTCTCTTAGCCTTGAAGTAGTGTAATTAATTTCGGTTTTTTATTTTAATAAATAAATCCTGTGTTTATTTTCAAGTATTTTTTTGGACAATATTGAAATTAAATGAAGTAAAACCCATAAAATAGTGTTATTAAATATTAAATAAGTTTGAGGTGTCACATTATTCCCCCCTTCAATTAATTGCATACTCGAAATTCTAAAATACTCACACACACACCTATCAGAAAAACCAAATACACATCACCTCTAAGATTCCCTCACAATGTTGTCCAACATAGACAATCTACCGAATACCCCCAAGTGGATCCCAAAATTGATTTTCAGTCCCTTGAATTCTTTGACCCAAATACACTGAAAGCACAAACAGCGTCTAGGATCATCCCTAAGAATTAATCATTATAGTATCTAGAGTAAGGCTTTAGTGGTGTGAAGATCAGATATTTGAGAGCGGACTAGATATCGATAAATCCCACATACTTTGGCAAGCATGAAAACATACAAGTCATAAAGCACTCCATACATAGTGAATCATAGAATGTAAAATAGATAGACCTCCCGATGTTCACCCTCCAAATTTGATTTCTGAAACCTCATCATATCTTGATAGTTCTTGGAATAGGTGATACATAAGAAAAGACCATAGGAGTACTTTCCCCATTGCATAAGCTCTAAAAATTGAGTATTTACAATATATTGAAAGATCTAGATCTCTCTTTTGTAGGAGTAGCGGAATATTGAGTTGAGGGACACATTGTAATGTTTTTTACTGGTTAGGCATATGATTGAAAAAGGGTCACAATCTTCTGAACATGACTCAACAACTATGCTTTCTAGTAATTTGGTTTTGAGAGATAAGAGGTTGGTTGGTGTATTCATGTCTCCCATCTAATAATTTTTAAGAGACATGTTTTTCTTAGTGAAACATAATCATATTAAAACAGAAACAATATTTGTAAAATCATATTGAAAAACTAAAACATGAAATAAAACATTATATAGTTATAAAAGGTTTAAAAAACCAAAGGTGTTACAAAACCACTCACTCCCTCCCACAAAACACTAGTACAGGTTTTTGGACCATCACCAAGGTGACACTTCCCCAATTTCACTGGTGTTGGAAATTTCCCCAATTTCTAGTTAAAAGGATCCTTATGTTTGTTCCAAACTCCTCAATCTCATTTTTTCAGATGTAGGGTGAGCATCTCAGATCAGTCAGATGTAGACATCTAATGTTACAACAAAGAAAAGTGTGTAGTGTATGGAGTTGAGAGACCTCAGCATGAACTAGTTTTCCAAAATGTATATGGTTAGACTCATCCTTGAGATTTTCAAAGTCCATGACCAGACCTCGAAGACCTCAGGTCACTAGTTGACAAAGGTATGTCTCCCTAAGGTCACCCCCTTGTGCATGCTCCAAGAAGATCATTAGTGATTGAAAATGGTCGGCCAAGGTAATGTATTAGAATTGACCTTCATAATACCTTCCCTTACGTACATAAAAGTGAAGTTGGGAATGAATCATTTGGTTGTCATTAAGTCAATATCCTGAGTGATGTAAGAGTACATGCTAAGAATTGGATACATGGTTGGGGTGTTTACACAACAACTGATGGTTATCAAAAGTCTCATAGCCCTCTAAATATTACTTGGCCACTATAGATTCTAATATTTCTGTGGGAATATATAGAAGTATTGATTCATCTCCCATATAAAAATTAAAAAAAAGTCTACTTAGAAAAACATAATGATGTTTTTTCAATTTTTTTCTGATTTTATAAGTTTGTCAAAATGAATACTCTATTATAAACTGTCATTCCTCAGCCTCAAACTGCCCAGAAGCTGGTACGGTTTTTCATAAAACAATGTATGTAAATTTATTTATAAAAAGGAAAGATAAATAATTACATGTCATGTTCTACTAAAGAGGGTCTTTCTGGTTTAGGTCCCAATGAACTAGATATAATTATTATAATTCCTTCAACATTTAATGGGAAGAGAATCCCCATAAAGCTTCCACCAAAAATTGTAACTGAAGTCAACTAAACCTATAAAAATTTATGTTAAAACATAGGGTGACCATATGAATTCCCTATAAGGGGTATTATAAAAATTAATATTTCAATTAAAACCACTTGAAATCATTCCTTTAAAATTATACATAAAACATTTTTGTAAGTAATGCTTCAATACATGAACCATTATGAGTGAACATTTCACAGAATACTAATACATTAAAAATTATACATGTTCCAAACATAATCATCCCCATATAAAACATAAGGTGTGCATGATATAAATTAAGGGTTATTCTAACTTTAATAAGTGTGACATCAGAAAACTTTAGGTACCAAATTTACTACTGAGAATAATACATGATCAGAGATGTGCAAAAAATAATAACACTGAATCATTACTCACTAACTATTAAACCTAATCTGGTTGATAAATCACTATGTGCAGAATATACATTATACCAAAAGAATATACATATTTTGATTCTCATAAGTAAAATCTATTTAACCATGAATATTCTACTACTCAAATATTCACTTGGTTAATAAAATTTCATTAACATAATGAGGGATGTGCATATGCCAGACTATGTCAAGGCCTCATTCCATGACCATAAACACTACATCAACGCCTCATGCCAAGACAATAAATAATAATTTTTTCAATGCTTTGTTCCAAGACCGTAGTATGTATCACGTGACCTACCAATGTATTGAGGGACTATAGCGGGTGTCACCCGAAAATTACTAATTGCAGTGCATTCCTCATTTCATTATATAAAATGGAATCAAAACAATTTGATTTATTAAATTACTCATCACTTCTCATTAAAATTGTCACATAATACTTGGTTTTTTATTTATTATAATTCAACGTGTCTCATACCACTTTGAATAATTTTGTTCTTAATTCCATGAAAGGCCATTTCAGTTTGATTATATTATTTAACATTTACATATACAGAGTGATTCAGGAATATATGTGTGTATAACCATACAAAAAACATCATGGATATGAAATTAATTGACAAGTATGATAAGCATATTATACCACATGTAACAATAACTAAAGCTTATAAAATACAGGTTTTTCACATTAAATTATAACTGTTAACATCTTAAATTATTACTATGAGAGTAAACAGTTTAGGTTCCAATAATTCATAATGGATATAAAACATGGATAAAAGGTTTAAGGTAAACAAAATATTCATTTGGGGTATTAAATGCATAGTTTTCTAAACAGTCATTACATCCATGTTCATGTAATAACTTACCACAACAGTATTTTCAATTATGCAGTCACAATGTTAATGATTTGAAAAGCATACCAATCAACAACACCACTTACTAAAACATGTCTATTGCCAATTAATATTTATGAAAATAGTCATGTCATATATATATATATTCATATATATAATTTACATAATTATAAGAATTTTGAAATAACACATGTGGGTAGATAAACACCAATTTTTTAACTTAAAGATAATTATTCTTTGAAACACGTTGAGGAATATGTTTATGAAAAAACTCATTTTTATACATTAGACATATGTATATTGGAGTGGAAAACACCAAAAATTATTACTCACGAATTATACATTATAACTATACTCATCAAAAGTATCACATTTTGAAATCCAAAATTATCTAGCGTTTAATGATGTGTAATTTTATTATTCACATGGGTGTATATAAGTGATTGAATGTTTAAATTGTTCATTTAAAACATTTCATATTTCATAAAAACATTTTCTATTCATTCTCAAAAATCAATGTAAAAAATAAATTATATTTAAAAAACAAGATTATATATATATATATATACATTTTACCAAATATACATGGTGTATATAAGTGTCTTACACCAAAAAATTATTGAAAATTACATGTTTTGAACAGTTTAAAAACATTATTTAAGTAGGGTTTCATTAATTTCAAAATGTTCTATAAAATATTAAAAGGTTTTCTAATGAAATAAATACATACATATGATTATGTATAAATTGACATATATATATATATATATATATCAAACACATAATATCTCAAGCCCTTGTATGGTAAAGGGTTAAGAACACATTTAGGACTAAATATTCACCATCATAGAAGAAGTCAGTTTGTATTATACTCAAATGTATTTATATAAGCATATGTGTTTACATCTATGTACATATATATATAACGAAATCATAACAAAGAAAAACATTTAGGTCCCTTATCTTGTTTGAGGTGGAGAAGGAGTCCAGAGAAGCTTTATAGAGGTGCTGGAGAGTGGATAACCCGTAGGTTTTAGGTGAAAATTGATATATCTTTATAAATTATAAATTTTATATAATATATTTATTTAAGGAAACATGTTATAAAATCGAGGATCCTTAGTTTAGAATAATGCTGAACACATCCGTCTTGTGGTAAATGAGTAAAAGGACGGATACCCAGTCATGAGTGTAGAAAAAACGAAAAAAAGGTAGCTTGGCAATTGGTGCAGTGCACACAGGAGGAAGAAGAAGAAGAAGGCTACAGTTTAGTTTTGGAAAACAATAGATGATCAAGATTAACCAAATATAAGATTCATCTGATTATGTTTATCAGTGAATTTTATAATAGATGAATGATTGAGATCTAATAGGGAGTTGATCAGATGACAACAAAATATTTGAATTTTTTTTAAACTGAATGAACAATTTTGATTATATCATATTTGATCAGTTGGATATGAGAGGAGCGGTGATTTTAAAAGAATTTAATGGTCATGATTAGATCCAACGGGGTCAGACGATTTTAAAAAATGTGGAGGGAAATGTACAGCTACTTAGAGTTGAAGACTAAGCTGATCAGATGGCTCAGATTCCGTGTTGTGTGATTAGACGACCTGGATTGAGTTTCGCCTAAAAATTATCATCCCAAATCGAAAAGAAGTGTCATAAACCCCGTATTTATAAGCATGGATATCTCATCCTTCGCACAAAATAGTCCCTCCCCCATTAGTACCGCCCTGTACCGGGTTCGGCGGGTGTGCTCTAGGCCCACCCCTACCACCATGTCGTCCCGCACAGTGTCACACTCTGGATCACATGTGAGTGCCTCAGGCACATGCACACATCCCCACACACCCATGGGTTGTCATGTGATGTGGCTGAAAGTCCTGGGCTCGACCGCCTACTCATGTACTAGCACATGCTGCATTCTTTAGCACTGTTAGATAGTTAGCCATGGCCCTTTGGTTTTTTCTATTTTTATAAACCAACATTCATATAAAACATATAAAAATAAATAATTAATTAAATATAGAATATCTGTAATTTCATAAAACATGATTCCTTATTAAGTTTACACATTTGGGGATTAAAGTAATCAAATAATTTGGAAATTGAACATGTATTTGTACTTAAAAATACATAATATGCACATTATTTGTTATGTATAAAAAGGTATATTTATAATTAATATAAATTAAATTAATTTATAAAACTGAATTTAATTTATTTTAAACATCTTTATAATATCATTCTTACACTTGGATATTTAAAACATCTGAAGCATTTGAAAAGTATTTCAAATAATTTCCAAAGATTCAAAATCATACTATGTATTATAAAATATGCTTTAAAATTTAAAACTATGATTTTAAGGATAAAACATAATATATGTATGACTTTTAAAAACGATTAACATACTTATGGAAAAACTTTTATACAATATATGATAAATTTTCCAATTAATTTATTTGGGTTAAAAATGATATTAACGGTCACTTTATGGTAACCTTAAACTACCTAAAAAGAAAAAAATGGTCTTATGTATCACCAAAGGTAAAAAAGAACTTTTTAAATATATGTTCAGGGTAAATCAAAATATAGATAAACTTGGTGAAAATAATTCTCAGTGCTCATCTAATGCTCAACATGGTTACTGTGGTCCTAGATGTAATGTTTTTCATTCTAATCGAACTGAAGGATCTTCACTATTTAATAGGTATAGTTGTTGTATTGGGCGGTCTCCCTATAATTATAATAGGTCTTTTTGGAGGTATTTTTTGTTAGTTGGATTATTTTATCCTTGAAATAATGTAATCATTTTCTGTGTTCTATTTTAATAAATAATGACTTTTATTTATTTGAAAGTATTATTTTGGGCAATACAGAAATTAATTAAAGTAAAACTCATACTATAGTGTTATTACATAAGAAATAAGTTTGAGGCGTCACATTAATTCCATACATTAATTTTTGGGTGTTTGTAGTAATTTGTCAATAACACAATCACCTATATTTTTTCTTGATGATTGAAATCAATAAAAGGTATAACATACAACATTTCTAGAATGGTAATTAAGAAAAATGTATCTCCTTTTCCAAAAGATTTTGTATGGTTTTTTATAAAACAATTACTGAAAATTGTTCCAATTTATATTAATTTCATAAAATGTTGATCACCCATTTTTTGAGATGGTTATATACCTTCATCTAAATATTCATTGAATGATTTCATCCAATATTTCTATTTATTTCTTTCGGGAATAAAAATTTGATATCCTACAAAAAAAAAATTTCAATGAATGTTTCATCCTAACTGAGTGTATAATTTCTTAAAAAATTGTACATCATAACATTATGTTATTGTTATATCCCATAAAATTGTATTTTCAGAAAATTCATTTATCATACAATGAAACATTTCTCTCAATGTGAAATTTTCATTTATATAAGTATCATACAACATAACACATGAATCCCACATTAATTTTAAAACATTGATCAACATATCCAAATAAACATCAATATCATTACTCAGTTGTTTTGGAATTTATATAAGTAGGTAAAAAATAATGTATTTCTAGTTCATACTTAACAATAATGGTATCTTATAATTTTCCAACATAACTGGCCATTATTCTGAGTTTTACTCTGTACACCTAAAAATTTATTCCATATATAGATAACATTAGATAAAGGTTTCTTGCCTCATTTTGAAATCCATGATACTGATAATCAATTATCATCTAATTAAGAGTATCTACTTTGTGTTTATGTTTCACATCATGAATTATTATGTTTTTATTCCATAACAATTATCCTGTAGTCTCCTCAACTCTATATAAGAATCTAAATAGTGGAATGATTAAGAGCTACTATACAAAATTTTATAAATATGATTCATCATTCTTATGTCATGTTCCATGAAACTTAGGTCATTTTTTAAGTGATTCTTGATCCTTGGGAAATAATATACAATCATTTAAACATGAATGTATTATTTAATTATTCATATCATTGAATATATCATTCATTTAGTGGTATATGATGAACGATGATCATTATCTTGTGCTATAATATCATTAAAGAATGTATTTAATTATACAAACACGGTTTCACTCCATTTATTTCCAAAATTTAAATTATATATATTCAATGTAACATCATGAGATTTTAATAGAAACACTATGTTCGATAGCGTATGCGATACGCCACATCGAGCTTAAAAAACCAAATATTTTTTATTTAATATGGAAGTTATCGCATAGATATTAGAATAAAGGGTACAAATAGGATTAAATAAATTATTAATTTATGGTTTACACATGAATATATAATTAATTCTTTTACAAATTAATAGTAAATTAAAATAAAAACTGTTTTAAAATAAAAGGAAATGTTGCTTCTGAAATTAATATAAATGTGAACAAGTGTGTTTTATGGCAATAAATAGAAAAATAATTATTTTCGAATTATATTAATGAAAAATTGAATCAATGAAAATTTTAATATTCATCTTGTATTTTTACAATCATTATATAAGAAGAAACTCCATTTTTACATGTAAAATATGTATTTTTCTAAAAAGGTAGTTTATCCTTATTATTATGGTGTGATAATTTTAAATCTACTTTTTTGAAATTTTATATGTTATATTTTAAATTAATAAACTTCTCATTTGAAAGAAGAATATCAAAATTTACATTGGTTTAATTTTTGGTATTTTTAAGATTAGTTTAATGATTTGATGACCACTGAAAAATAATAAATTGTTTTTGAAAATAAAATTTTAAGAAAAATAATTTGAATTGAAAAATTATATTTTTTATTGGTTTTAAAGTATAATTAGATCTTTTTTATATCATTTAATAAAATTTTGTTCATTGGAGTAAATTTGACGTTGAATTTGGAGATAAAAACATTCCCATATTTTGAATGTTTTAAGTTTAAAAACTCATTTTCTTATTCCATCAATGAGATTGATTATAAAAAACTTTTATAAAATTATGTGTTTTGAATTTTGAATAATATATTCTATATTTTGAATCATAATTTTAAAATTTAGTAACTATTTCCATTTTTGTTTTTAACAATATGAATTGAATCATTAGTAATTATTTATTTCCACGATTAAGGGTAAATCGAATAATTACGGGTAAAAATAGTACTATAAATTTTATAAAAATACCATAAAACATGTTATAATTATATTTTATGAGCTATTTTAAACCAAAATAATCCTTGGACCTATTTTTTGACCTCATTGAGCCACTTGGATGACTTAAATTCCATTATAATAATTTATTTTAATGAAAATTCAATGACGTCAAAATTATGTTTTAATACCTATAACATTTTTATATAGGCATATTTAGAATATATATTGAACAATAAATAGTAACATGAAATATAAAATATTTATATATATCATGGAAATTTATTTATATTTTTTCATTGATTAAATAATTACCTTAATTGATGACACATTGATGATGCATTAATTGTTTAATTAATGGAAATATCTAATAAATTTCATTAAAAATTTTAAAATAAATTTAAATTGAAATAATTAACGATATCGAATAATTTTATAGATTAAATTAACTAGTTACTAATTTTTTATAAGTTTTTTTATAATTTATCTTGTTTTCTATGATTTTTACAAAATGTCATGTATTGAATAGTGTCAAAATTGACATTAATGATAATTTAAATAAATATTATTTTATTAAATTTTATAAATTTTATCGAAATATTAAATTAGTAAAAATTATTTATATAGTTTTAAAATTTCTTCAATGATTAATTTATGGTTTTTTTAATTTTATGGTAACTATATTAACCTTCAACGAGTAAAAATTCAAGTTGTCGCGGTAAGAGTTAAAGTAGTTAAATAAGGGTTAAAACAAAAAGATAAGGATTAATGATTAATCATAACTATTCTAATTTTCATTGGATGTATTTATTTGAATTAAAAATAATTATATGATGTAAATAAATCATTTTGGATCCATTTAGAATATATGATTAATATATATTAATTTAATATTTTTGACGAATTCCAAGAGTGTCCCTCCCCAATATTATTAAAGGGAAACACTTTTTATCATTTTTACACACTTCAGAACCTATTTTTTTAAAAATATATTCCCCAATTCCTTAATATAACCCCTCCTCACATTATAGGGATCTTATTTTAGTTATAACACTATATTTAGTGGACTTTAGGTGTTAAGAAAAGAAGATTGTCTGAAGAAAAGCTATCATTTTTTAATAACTGTTTATTTTTTATTTCTTAATCCAAATCCATAAAAATTTATTCAACAATGAAGAAATAATAAATCCAGATTTATAAATATAATTATATTATATTATGTAAATATCACCACCTATATCGATCTCCACTTCCATTAAAGGGGAAAATAAATTTTTGTTCGTGGGTACGGAGGACAACCGCCTTGTGATCCAATGAAATTAATTTTCCATCACCATCACTCATGATAGGTTATAACCAAGTAATTAATGTTTATATATTATATTTTTGACATATTTATCACCATTAAAATATAATATATCATTTTAATTCTTTCCATTCCATGAAAATATAAATAATAATGTCATTCATTTGTACGTGTGAACTATAACCTTCACGAAGCGATGTGAGTTGTTTTTCATAACCAAATCACATGGATAATATATATAATTATATATAAATAATTAATATGATATAAATTATATTATTATAATGTTAGAAATATAAAATGATACATACCTTCATTCCATAATGATTAATGAAAAATAATAATATTACTTGTTGTATGTACGACTTACTATTTACATGATATAAACATTGTTCATTATTCATATATCTATTTAATGGATGGGTTAGAATTATTATTTATTTATAAAATTTATTATTATTTAATTACATTTATTTTTGAGATGATGTAATAATTACATCTTTTAATTATAGACATTTTACTACTGTCATTTTGGACACATGTACTAAATATAATTATTGTCTGTTATAAATCAGACTTCAGGTAAGGGATTGTTTAACTAATAACCATGTTTTAAATGATTTAAATATTAATTCTTCTAAATAATTATCTTTCATGTCCATGTTTTTAAAAATATTTATACAAATGTATTAATATGAAAATTAATGTTTTAAAAAAATTTATAAATACTCTCAATTGTTTTCAAATTGATATTTTTAAATGTTTTATGTAAGGGACTTCATCTCATTATAATTTTATTGAGGAATATTTTTATGTTATAAACCGACCCTATTTTATAAGGTATATATACAACACCCCTGGACATATTATATCATTAATTTATTTATTATCCTGTCATTTAATGATTTTTTGAATTTTATTCTTTCATTGTGTCTATGATTTACCAATTCAAATTGGTATGGGAAACAATGATTGATTAAAGATTTAATTTCAACATCTTTTTCTCTATGTCAATATTCATCATATTATTTAACATTTTTATTTATAAGGATATAAAAGGATTATAATTGATATTTAATGTCTATTTTTAGTTTCATTCAAATGTTTTCAAAGGGAATAGTTTTTGTGTTTTATAAAGAACATTTTGACAAATGACAGAAGCAATGTTCTATTCTTAACGTACACGGTGAGAATGAATTCTCAGCTCTCATAGTCATTATGTTACTCCAAGATTACATTTAAACAATTAAAATTTCTTTAATTGAAAAAAAACATATTAATCATTTTTGTTATTTTGGTCATTAATATGGTTTTTAAAACAAAATGGTGTTTCTGTATTGAAAATGGGTTCTTAAAAGAAACTGGTATTTTTATAAGAAATCATTTTTTATATGGGATTAAAATTGTTTTTTAAAATGTTTTTGATGAAATAATTTTATTAATGATATAGTACATGATCTTTATAGGAATATGGTGATCTTTATAAGGCTTATACATGGGGTGGTTGAGATAGCTTTGGGTATGCATGTTACTGTCAAGACCCGTCCTCGGGGCCCGTGCCATGACTACCCCAAGCCCGCCTTCCATAGGCCAGGGGCTGGCGACTAGAACCAATGTGTAAATCCCAATAAACAGGGAAGGCATGCCTTTGTAAAGTAAACAATCACCACAGAGTAAGCAAGTGGAAAGAGTAAACACTAAGTAAAAACTATAACAAGTTGTGCTGAAAGTAAAAGGGGGCAGGAAATACAAGCCCAACTGTAAAGTAAAACTGAAAGGCGAAAACAGCAATTGAAAGAAAAGCCACAGCGTCGAGCTGTCCTCTAGAAGTGCCACATGAAGGGTGAACATGGATAGCCTCCACAGCTCCTCGGTCCAGCCGTCCGCTCTGAGTACGTCCCGCCTAGTGGTCTACCTCCATGTATCGTCCTGCTCCGCAAGACTCTACCACGATCAGCGTTGTCCGTCGTCTGCAACCAACACCATGAACTGTGGGCATAGCCCGTGCAGGGGTGAGTATGACCTACTCAGTAGGGACCCCGAGACCCCCGATGGTGTCCCAAAATCCACATAGGATAAACCACAAGGGATAAGATAAAATCACGAAGTAACATCCGACACTGCTTAGGTATATGCCCATACATATACCTAAGTCATCAATTCCCATTTGGCTCCAACATCCGAGCCCAAGAACAACCCAGTCCACACAGGAAAGCAAAACGTAAATCCACACAGGATAGCACAACAAAATCCACAAAGGAAAGAAAAACGTAATCCACATAGGATATCACAACACATTCCACAAAGGAGAGTAAACAGGACTCAGCTCACACAGGTACTTCTTCGTATGACGTTAGAGATGATCAGATGTAGCCACTGATTCATCTAAGCTGTCGGACCCACAAAGGATCTGTAGGTAATAACCCTCGCAATGACCCACACAAGATCGATCATGAAGTTGAACCCAATGCTATTTGGAAACTCCTTCTCCATCAAGTACAGTGGTTATTGCGCTACAACCAAATGCTTCCATCTTACCAAGGACTACTGTAGTTCACCACCTATCGGGTACTATGGGCTTGCTACTACAACCAAGCGCTCCTCCGTCGTGGGTCTGCCGCTATAACCAAGCACTCCCCTGTGCCGCTACAACCAAGCGCATCTCTGTCGTGGGTCTGTCGCTACAACCAAGCGCTCCCATGTGCCGCTACAACCAAGCGCACCTCTGTCGTGGGTCTGCCGCTACAACCAAGCGCTCCCCTGCGCCGCTACAACCAAGTTCACCTCTGTCGTGGGTCTGCTGCTACAACCAAGTGCTCCCCTGTGCCGCTACAACCAAGCCCACCTCTGTCGTGGGTCTGTCGCTACAACCAAGCGCTCCCCTGTGCCGCTACAACCAAGTACGCCTCTGTCGTGGGTCTGCCGCTATAACCAAGCGCTCCCCTATGCCGCTACAACCAATCGCACCTCTGCTGGGCTATCCGTAAAACACCGAGTCGTTCAATCAGCATTAGTCAAGTCCCAACCGGGTCTAGGGTTTCCGCACATAGCATGCTCGTTCCGGGAGGGTCCACTCTATGAGCTAAGAGGTCGATGCATCATCTGACATGTAGTCTGGAGTTGATGTATCCCAAGATGTACCATAGTAGTTACTACCTAAAAAACGGAGGATTCTCGTACTGTTTTTCATCATCGTCGCAGTCGAATCCATTGAGGATCTCTGTACAGTCGTCGTCGTCACAGCAGCAGTTGCAGCCAGCTCTAAGGTTCCCACACACAGCGAGCTGGTTCGGGAGGGTCCGCTCCACGAGCTAAGAGGCTGATACATCAATTGACACAAGGTCCAGAGTTGATGTATCCAAAAGTTTTGTATCGTCAACAGGAACTCAACGTCGCAGACGGCACGTCAATCAGACGCCCGATCTCAGAGTTATTGGCTTTTTCGTCCCAGGGGCCCGGTTGGTTTCTAAGGATAAACCAACCCGACCGTACCCCGCCTATGTCCAAACCTCAGGCGGAGTATGCCAAAAGATCTGTCTCACTTAGTGGAAGACAACAAAGTTGACAGCACATCAATCAGACGTCCGAAGCTCAAGATATTAACGTTTCCGCTCCGAGGGCCCGGTTGGTTTCGTGTACGAACCAACCCGGCTGAACCCAAAATTTTCCAAAACCTTGAGTGCGATATACTGAAACGACCGTCTTGACCCAAGGATCGCATCGCCGCTAACGGCGCGTCGTTCGGAGGCCCGTAGATCATGTTACGGGAAAAAGACCAAAAACAGTCTGAAGAAGGGGGGTCTGGGCCCGGACCGATCCGGCCCCACCCCCCCTAGGTCGGCCCGGTCCGGCCAAGGTGCGACCCGGCCGGTCTGGCCAGGGTGCAACCCGGCCGGTCGTGTCGGCACGGCTCGGCCGAGCGGCCGAACGTTGCAGCCGCGGGGCGCTGCCCCCGCGGGATCGAAGTGTCGCGGCCCTCGAGGGGCCGCACATGAATTCAGCGGACGCGGCTTTTGCCACGTCCCGTGCGTGTGAGCCGGATCCGCACGGCCGCGGGTCCGCTGGCCGCCGTCGGCACGACTTCAGTCGCAGCGGCCCTGTTCGGCGGCGCGCCGGGGCGCCGCTCCCTCCGGCCGCCGGCACCGCCGGAGGCTTCCGCGGGCCACCAGAGTTGCTCCGGTGGTCCGTTTTCTTTCCCGTCTGCGCTGAAGCTTCTCCCGGATCCCGTTCTTCATAGCGGAAACAACGGATCGTCCCTGCAACACGTTTTGTCATCGCCCGCCAAATCCGCACAACTGGGAAGAACTGCGGAGGGTTGTCGGGCCGTGTTTGTTTGGCCCGCACCCTCTGCGTTAGATAATTACAGTCTGGAGAAAAAAATTCATCACATGATGAACATATCATAAACAATTTTAATAAATTAAAATTGTTCTTATAAAACCGGGTTCTTTGTTTTGAACAGAAACATCCATGGAGTAAATCCATTCCCAATAAAACCCCTACCTCGTCAAGTCGTCGCACGCACATTCTTCGCAGAATTGATCGTCGTGGAAGGAGGGGATCGTCGCGTCATCGCGGTATCCGACGTTGCGTCGACGAACTTGTCGCTGCCGATTGAAGGTTGTCGCGGGGTTGGATTGTCGTAGAAGAACGTCGCGGAAGAAGAATCGCCAGCGTCACGGAACTTGGCGTCACGTCGTCGATCTCTGAAGGCTCGGCGTTCTTCGTCGCCCTTCGTCGAAGGCCGGCGTTCTTCGCGTTCTTCGCGTTCTTCGCGAAGAAGGATGAAGAACATGAGGTTTGTCAAATCCTCTCAACGAACAACCCTTCAGGAGAAAAAGCATTGGTCTTATTTTATTAACATGCCAACAAACGAAAAAGAGATAAGTAACGACCCATTAATTCATAGAATTAATTCAACGAATAAAACCGCCCAATTAAATGGTTCGTTAAGAATTTAAGAAAATGTGTCAGTTGAATTTCATAAAAACAGGTTTTCACGGGTGCATTAGTTAGGGGAAAAGAAATGGTGGGGCTCGTGCGGGCCCCACCTCACAAATATCCTAGCAAGAGGGTAGGATATTTTTGGATAGCACCCTATCAGCATCAACTCATCTTAAACAGTTTGAAGTGGTCTTTAAGCGGCTTTAAGTGAAATAAAAATAAAATTGTCACACAACTTTATTTTATTTCTTAACATAAAAACCCAAAAATTAAAAACCACAACCAAGAAAACGCAACTCCGGAAGAGGCATTTATAAGAAAATACCGGTGTTGCGATTCCATCAGTGCCCTCAGAATTCGATTCCGAGCACCGGTTCAAAATTTAGAAAAACCCGCTCGTTCGTTCACTGAACGTACCCGAGCCAAAATTCGGAAAATGATTCTGGGCACACCGGGCCTCGGAATCAGGTGCCGTCAGAAGCTGTGTTCTTGTAAAATTCCAACAAAAATTAAGAAAAAAAAAATTTCCTTGAAATTTATGGATCTTTACATTACTCCCACCAAAGGGCTTTACGTCCCCGTAAAGCTTCACCACAAACTTAGGGATACAAAGGCGGTACTGAGCACGCATCTGATCCTCCCACTCCCAAGTGCTCTCATGGAGGTCCCCGTGCTGCCATCTGAAGCACACTAGAGGAATCGATCGTCCGCGTAGGACCCACTCCTGTCGATCCTTGATCTCCACTGGGACCTCCACAAAATTCGCCCCATCATCAAAGACCAGCTCTCCATGGTCAAAGATTTGCGTCGGGTTGTGCACGTATCTCTTCTGCTGAGATACGTGGAAGACGTCGTGCACCCGGCGCAACTATGGGGGTAGAGCTAGGCGATAAGCCACCTTGCCAATCCTGCTGAGGACCTAAAGGGTCCGATGAAGCATGGAGACAACTCTCCTCTTCGGCCAAACCTCTGTAATCCACGTCGTGGTGAGACCCACATGAAGATGTGGCCGCCATCCTCGAACTCAAGTGGCCTCCACCTCATGTCATCCTAGGACTTCTGTCGGCTCTGAGCTATACTCATCCACTCCTGGATGACCTGGACCATCTCGATCCCACAAGAACTTCTAATATTTCCTCTTTGCCGATAAGAGAAATCTGGTCTCATCCCCTGGATGAACCACTTCCTTTCCCTAATAAAGTCAATCCCGACATTAATGTTACTAATCCATACCAAAGATGACGTCGTAAGGCCTCGACGCTACAACCAAGAGATCCAACTGTTACTCTCTCCTCCAAGGTTTGAGTCACACTGTCGGCATCAGTGTGTGGTAACTGGGTATCCTCCAGTAGATGTCTCACAAGTGAGGGTCAAGTCAACAGTCTAAACCGGAACCTCTTAGTAACAACACAAAAGAGGACATGAATAATAACATCACCAAGGTATGCGTCTTTTATTGTTGCAACTCATAATACAAAGAAACTACACCATAGAATCACGGAACTAGAAGCACAAAAGACGTATCCACTAGTTTCGCTCCTGTCCATCTTCTCCCGGAGCTCCGTGATCATAGGCCTCAGCCTCCTGAAGCTGAGCTCTCCCATGGCCTCATGTCCCCTGCGGTCGGGGTGGACCTCCTGGTGGTGGTGGTGGCAACACCCCGAAGTGTCGTCCACCTCCAACTGCACAGCCAGCTCCCCTGCCATGGCCGCCTACTCCTTGCGGCCTTCCCTGATCGATCCTCTGCCTTTGCCTGGGGGTCCTTCATTCATCTGCTGGTCATCCTTATGGCGGGTTGGACAGTCACAAGCCATGTGACCAATCCCGCCGCATGAGTAACACTGCCCCCTCATGGCAAGTCGTTTTCCACCTCGAGTGCCTCGCACAAACGATCCAGAGTTATGCTGTCGACCACCTGTAGTTCTAGTCCTCTTGGACCCCTGCGTCATCTGTCTAGTGCCCGCTGCAGAAGACCCTGCTACGGGCCATCCTGCGGAGGGCCCTGTCACTGGAGCCTGCTCGGCGAGGAAACTCTCCACTAGAAGGGCTCTCTCCAACACCTCTTCCTACGTCGGAATGTTGAGGGAGATCATCGAAGCACTGATCTCATGCCTCACTCCCTTCTCGAAGGTCCGGGCCTGGAAGAACGGGTCTTATACCATATCTGTGGAGTAGCGTGAGAGATCGGTAAATCTCTCCACGTACTGGGCGACCGTCAAGCTGCCCTGCCGCAGCTGAAGAAGCTCCCGGATGCGCACCGCACGGAGGGTGGCCGGGACGAACTCTGAGCGGAAGTGGATCTCGAAGTCCGTCCAGATAAGAGATGCCTCTTCGTGCACCTGGAGCATCAAGCACCACCATCGGCCCGTTGCTGCGTGCAGTAGGCTCGCCGCGAGGATCACCATGAGGTCTGCTGTTGTCCTCACTAGCCTGAAAACTCGTACGACCGCCTGTAGCCAGTCCTCGGCAGTCTGGGGGTTCGTATCCCCATGAAACCGGCGTGGTCGCTGGCGTTGGAACTCGTGCAGAGCTCCGAGGCAATGTGCATCGTCAGCGGTCGTGGCGGGGAGCATCGGTGGCTCGGCGGGTAAAGGTACCACCGGTGCCTCTGCTAACAAGGAGCCATGCACCGAGGCCTCGTCGCTCGGTGGGCTGTCATCACGCTCCACTCTCGGAACCCTAGCTGACTACCATCGTGGGTCCATCATGAAAAGAAACAGGTCTGCCATGGTTAGAACTGTATACCTGGTGAGCTGACACAAGTAATCACAAAGAAAACTTGAACTCACATGCAATCAATGTTTTCATGCATTATGTCGGAAATCAGAAGTCAGGGTCCTGGTGTACGGATATGTCGGCCGCCGCACCAACACTGAACTCCCTGGACTGATAACCACACCAAATACGCTAAGCACTATTGCTTCACATAGAAGAAAGATCAGAGTCTTAGGTAGAACAGAACTCCTTTGATACCAATTTGTCAAGACCCGTCCTCGGGGCCCGTGCCGTGACTACCCCAAGCCCGCCTTCCATAGGCCAGGGGCTGGCGACTAGCACCAAGGTGTAAATCCCGATAAACAGGGAAGGAATTCCTTTGTAAAGTAAACAATCACCACAGAGTAAGCAAGCGGAAAGAGTAAACACTATGTAAAAACTGTAACAAGCTGTGCTGAAAGTAAAAGGGGGCCAGAAATACAAGCCCAACTGTAAAGTACAACTGAAAGGGGAAAAACAGCAACTGAAAGAAAAGCTGCAGCATCGAGCCGTCCTATGGAAGTGCCACCTGAAGGGTGAGCATGGATAGCCTCCACAGCTCCTCAGTCCAGCCGTCCACTCCGAGTACGTCCCGCCCAGTGGTCCACCTCCAGGTACTGTCCTGCTCCGCAAGCCTCTACCACGATCAGCGCTGTCTGTCGTCTTCAACCAACACCACGAAGTGCGGGCATAGCACGTGCAGGTGTGAGTATGATCTACTCAGTAGGGACCCCGAGACCCTCGAAGATCTCCCTAAATCCACATAGGATAAACCACAAGGGATAAGATACAATCACGAAGTAACATCCGACACATCTTAGGTATATTCCCATACATATACCTAAGTCATCAATTCCCGTTCGGCTCCAACATCCGAGCCCAAGCACAACCCAGTCCACATAGGAAAGAAAAATGTAAATCCACACCGGATAGCACAACACAATTCACAATGGAAAGAAAAACTTAATCCACATAGGATAGCACTACACATTCCACAAAGGAGAGTAAACAGGACTCAGCTCACACAGGTACTTCTTCGTATGACGTTAGAGATGATCAGATATAGCCACTGATTCATCTAAGCCATCAGACTCACAAAGGATTTGAAGGTACTAACCCTCGCAATGACCCACACAGGATCGATAATGAAGTTGAACCCAAAGCTATTGGGAAACTCCTTCTCCATCAAGTACACTGGTTATGCTGCTACAACCAGGCGCTTCCCTCTTACCATGGACTGCTGTAGTTCTCCACCAATCGGGTACTATGGGCCTGCTGCTACAACCAAGCACTCCTCCGTCGTGGGTCTGCCGCTACAACCAATCACTCCCCTAGGCCGCTACAACCAAGCGCACCTCTGTCGTGGGTCTGCCGCTACAACCAAGCGCTCCCATGTGCTGCTACAACCAAATGCACCTCTGTCGTGGGTCTGCCGCAGCAACCAAGCGCTCCCCTGTGACGCTACAACCAAGCGCACCTCTGTCGTGGGTCTGCCGCTACAACCAAGTGCTCCCTTGTGCCGCTACAACCAAGCGCACCTCTGTCGTGGGTCTAATGCTACGACCAAGCGCTCCCCTGTGCCGCTACAACCAAGCGCACCTCTGTCGTGGGTCTGCCGCTACAACCAAGTGCTCCCATGTGCCGCTACAACCAAGCGCACCTCTGTCGTGTGTCTGCCGCTACAACCAAGCGCTCCCCTGTGCCGCTACAACCAAGCACACCTCTTCCGGGCTATCCGTAACACACCGAGTCGTTCGATCAGCAGTCATCAAGTCCCAACCGGCTCTAGGGTTTCCGCACACAACAAGCTCGTTCCGGGAGGGTCCACTCCACGAGCTAAGAGTTTGATGCATCATCTGACATGTATTCTGGAGTTGATGTATCCCAAGATGTACCATAGTAGTTACTACCGAAAACACGGAGGATTCCCATACTATTTTTCATCATCATCGTAGTCGAATCCACTCAGGATCTCTGTACAGTCGTCGTCGTCACATCAGTAGTTGTAGCCACCTCTAGGGTTCCCACACACAGCAAGCTCGTTCGGGAGTGTCCGCTCCAAGAGCCGAGAGGCTGATACATCAACTGACACAAGGTATAGAGTTAATGTATCCAAAAGTTCTGTATCGTCAATAAGAACTCAACGTCACAGACGGCGCGTCAATCGGACTCCCGGTCTGAGAGTTATTGGTTTTTCCGTCCCAGGGGCCCGGTTGGTTTTTAAGGCAAAACCAACCCGACCGTACTCCACCTGCGTCCAAACCTCGGGCGGAGTATGCCAAAAGATCTTTCTCACATAGAGGAAAACAACAAAGTCGATGGCACATCAATCGGACGTCCGAAGCTCATGATATGAGTGTTTCCGCTCCGAGGGCCCAGTTGGTTTCTTGTACGAACCAACCCGGCTGAACCCAAAATTTTCCGAAACCTTGAGTGCGCTATACCGAAACGACCGTCTTGACCCAAGGATCGGATTGACACTAACGACATGTTGTTCGGAGGCTCGTAGCTCATGTTATGGTCAAATGACCGAAAAGGTTCCGAAGACGGGGGGTCTGGGCCTGGACCGACCCAGCCCAACCCCCCTGGGTCGGCCCGAATCGGGTGGACCCGACCCGGGTCTGGGTCAGACCTCGTTCGGCGCGGCCCGGTCCGGCCAGGGCGCGACCTGGGCGGTCGGGCCGGCCCGGCTCGGCTCATCCGAGTGGCCGAGCGTGGCAGCCGTGGGCCGCTGCCCCCGTGGGATGGAAGTGTCGCGGCCCTCGAGGGGCCGCGCTGGAATTCAGTGACGCGGCTTTTGCCGCGTCCCGTGCGTGTGAGCCGGACCCGCGCAGCTGCGGGTCTGCTGGCCGCCGCCTCCGGCCGCCGACACTGCCGGAGGCTTCCGCGGGCCACCAGAGTTTCTCTGGTGGTCTGTTTTCCTTCCCGTCTGCGCCAAAGCTCCTCCCGGGTCCCGTTCTTCACTGTGGAAACAACGGATCGTCCCCAAAGCACGTTTTGTCATCGCCCAACAAATCCGCACAACAACGAAGAACTGCGGAGAGTTTTCGGGCCGTGTTTGTTTGGCCCACACCCTCCGCGTTAGATAATAACAGTCGGGAGAATAAAATTCAACACATGAAGAACATATCAAAAACAATTTTAATAAATTGAAATTGTTCTTATGAAACCGGGTTCTTTGTTTTGAACGGAAACATCCACGGAGTAAATCCATTCCCAATAAAACCCCTACCGCGTCAAGTCGTCGCACGCGCGTTCTTCATGGAATTGATCGTCACGAAAGGAGGGGATCGTCGCATCGTCGTGGTATCCGGAGTTGCGTCGACGAACTTGTCGCTACCGATCGAAGGTTGTCGCGGGGTTGGATTGTCGCAGAAGAACGTCGTGGAAGAAGAATCGCCGGCGTCGCGGAACATGGCGTCGCGTCGTCGATCTCCAAAGGCTCGGCATTCTTCTTCGCCCTTCGTCGAAGGCCGGCGTTCTTCGCGTTCTTCATGTTCTTCACAAAGAAGGATGAAGAACTTGAGGATTGTCAAATCCTCTCAACGAACAACCCTTCAGGAGAAAAATTATTGGTCTTATTTTATTAACATGCCAACAAATGAAAAAGAGATAAGTAACGACCCATTAATTCATAGAATTAAATCAATGAATAAAACCCCCAATTAAATGGTGCGTTAAGAATTTAAGAAAACGCTTTAGTTGACTTTCATAAAAACAGGTTTTCGCGGGTGCGTTACGTAGGGGAAAAGAAACGGTGGGGCTCGTGCGGGCCCCACCTCACAAATATCCTACCATGAGGGTAAGATATTTTTGGATAGCACCTTATCCGCATAATCTCAGGTTAAACAGCTTGTAGTGGTCTTTAAGCGGCTTTAAGTGAAATAAAAATAAAATTGTCGCACAACTTTATTTTATTTCATAACTTAAAACCCAAAAATTAAAAACCACAACCGAGCAAACGCAACTCCGAAAGAGGCGTTTCAAAGAAAATACCGGCGCTGCGATTCCATCGGTGCCCTCAGAATTTGATTCTGAGCACCGGTTCAAATGTTAGAAAAACCCGCTTGTTCGTTCACTGAACGTACCCGAGCAAAACTTCCGAAAATGATTCTGGGCACACCGGGCCTCGGAATCAGGTGCTGTCATAAGCTGCGTTCTTGTAAAATTCCAAAGAAAATTAAGAAAAAAAAATTTCCTTGAAATTTACGGGTCTTTACAGTTACAACTTAACATAGGGTGGCCTTGATAGCATCGGGGAACCCTATTGTAGCTTAATATGGGGTTCCACATATATCACCATGTAATACCATTATATATTAACATGGGGTAGCCTAGATAGATATGGGTAGTATTTTAATATATTAATTTTAATTCATCCATATGGTTATTCCAATTTAACTGGTATTGAAAGGTTTTTATTTATATGACTATCTTCGTCTACTAAAGGAGTATAAATTTCATTCTATGGGTTTTAATGAATTTCTTTTATAAAAATGTTTTTTCTCAAGTAAAAATCTTTTATTTCATTTTCTCTAAGAACATTTAAGATAATGATAATCATTATATTTTTTGGTGTTTTTACTGAACTAACATTTTCCTTTAATTTTTTATCCCAAACATAGAATTTGTGCCCATCCATATTTTTTAAAATGTATTTCATAGGGTTTATGGTGGAATATATACATGGATTTAATCAAGGGGATAATTGTGAATATTTTCCATAATTTGAAATGATGATTCATTTTGAAGAGTTTTATATTATAGAAAAAATGGATACTAAGTATATATACCAACTTATAAAGTATGGGTTTAATTTGTAAGATTTTATCATAATTATATAAAACTATAAACTAAAAAATCCTCAAATGTTAATTCTAATTAAAAAACACTATAATATTTATTGTTTAAGGACAGTTCCATACTGTTTGTATTAGAGGATGGTTAAGATAATTATAGAGAGTAGGATGTTTTCTTAAGAGTTGTGTATATTATCATGGGTTTTTAATTTTATGGTTTATCATAGGATTAATGTCTTGGAAAACGTTTTGGGGATTTAGGTTGGGAAATTTAACGTGAATAACAATCTTTTTTGAGACCTTAATTTTTATTTTAATTACGAGTTATTACATTTTGGGATGCAAAAAAGAAAGGTTTGAGATAACCTTTGAGGTAAAAACATTTTATGGTTATTTTTTAGGATTTTCTCATATTTTTGGTAATTTTATAAGAACTGTATAGTTTTAGAAAAAGTAAATCCCATAGATCATGTGACAACCCATTGCATCCGGTAAGGCTATGGGAATCAAAACCACAACTGAAGAAAAACAAGGGTGCATCAATTATCACTAGCCTACGTGATGTCCAGGTAAGTATTGATTTTTTTAGTTAAATAATATTATCATTAATTATTATGTTTATTTTGGTAACATATTTTTTATCTAATATATTTCGATGGGATTGGAAAATGATTTAGTTATTAAGTGATTAATGTTATTTTGGAAGATGATCACTATTTTGGGGATGATTCAATATTAAGGTAAATAGAATATTAAGGGATTTTATTTGAGGAATAAAGAATGAATTATATTCTGAAATAATATATGATTTAATTGTGGATTCATGGTGATTTATTTTATTTATGGAAATGGATACTGTAACTTGAATATTATTTGGAAATTTAATTTTTTGTTTGAGACACTAATATTGATTGATGATATTTGGAAAACTATGTGATAAAATCATTATGTATTTTTGGTATAAATATTAGTTTGGATTATTTTGAAGAATTTATGTGATATTTATATGTATATATAATAGTCTCTGTTTTACGTTGGGTGTCACTATTGAATTTTGTAGATTAAAGTAGTTTTTTTTCTATAAAGGATTATTCTTTCGAGGATTAATCTTATCTTATCCAAAAAAATTAGTTTGGTTAATTTTTAATGATAGTATAAATATATAGTTGATCTTTATTTTTTGCATATTTAATTCTATAAAATTTTATTATAGTAATTTAGTCATGAAAAATTCATATTGAATACCCATTGTTTAGAGAAACAAATGAGTTTGTGTTGGAAACTGATTAAAAGAAGATACTATACTTGTAATGTAACTATATTTACATATGTTATTATTCCAAGTAATAAATAATTCATCAACTCAATGAAAATTATCTTGAAACAAAATAATATCACTTCACTTTTATCAATGGTATCTTGAACCGTCACATATTTATGGTTTTTTGTTGGTTAACATTCCCATGACCACGTTCTTTGTCACACTATTAGTCTATGATACATATTTTTCTCTTCCATTTCCTTGTTTTCCTACATGATAACCTCATATTTTTTATATCATGGATCCTTCACATTTCCCATTCAATAATTTAAAATGGATGTTTTATTGACCCTTGTTCAGATATGGTATTTTAATCAAGGTATATTGAAATTTAAAACCCCATATACTAATCTTGACTTCAACTTCCAAGGATGAAATTTATTACAGGGTAGATAATGTAACATACTGGTTTTTTAAAAGGAAACACTACATTCGATTGTGTACATCATACACCACATTGAGCTTAAACGAACAACTAAATAATATTATTTAATATGACAGTTATCGCTTGGTCATTAAAATAGTTGGTATTTGTAGTATTAAATGAATTATTAAAATACTTTTTACACATGTATATATAATTAAATAATTGAATAAATAAATTTAAATGAAAATAAAATCCTTTTTAAAATAAAATTAAATGTTTTTGAAAAATTATTTAAATGTGAAAAATGAATTTTATGACAATAAATAAAAAAATAACTCTTATTGGGTAATATTAATGAAATATATATTATATATATTTATTACCATTATTATTTTATTTTTCATAGAAAATATATAAAAACAAATCCAATTTTTACACATAAAATATCTATTTTTCTAAAAAGGTTGTTTTTCCACCTTTTGATGGTATAGTTGTTTTAAATCTATTTTTTGAAACAATTATTAAATCTATTTCACAAAATTAACTTCTCATTTTAAATAGTAATATTAAAATAATTTTTTTTTGGAATATTTTGTAACTGAATGAAAATTTCATGATTTCATGAATAGTAAATATTCTAGATTTTAATTGAAAACTGTTTTTTCATCTATAAAAACTACAATGTTAAATTATATTTTTGATTATTTTGACAATATAATTAGTTCCCTTTTATATAATGTAATCCTATTTAGGTTCTAGGAATAAATCTAACATGGAAATTTGATATAATAACATTCCAAAATTTGGAATGTTTTCAATTTTAAATCACATTTTATCATTCCATCAACATGATTAACTTTCAATTTATTTTGTAACATCCCAAAAATGAAGCCACTAAACTAGTAACCATGCATAGGATACCACATTATCTCAACTTCAACTCCCCATGTTGCATGGGATGTTGACTTACATCTACAATTTAATAGATCATGTGGGTAAATTATACCCTCTTAATTAGTTTAATACACAATAGATAACATATGAAATAAAATAAAATAGAAATCAATAAACCAAAAACATGAATTACCCAAAATTTCCCAAATATGGTAAAAAAATAACCAAAAAATAAATATGTCATGTCATACTAACAGTTCCAATGTGAAGAAAACCTAAAATAAGACAGAAAACTAAATCCCCAAAATTGTTCCTAACATCAAATATGGATCCTAAACCATGAACATTCCAAGACAAACAAAGTTCCTAGAATGGGTACTTTTCCCTAATTCTAACTTGAAACCATGAAATCATCTCAAGTACACAATGGAAGCTTGTGCAGTGTGTGAGTACAACTCAGTATGAAACCACCAATGGTGCTTAAAAATATAGAGTCCAAATATATAGTTTAGGAAAGTAATAAATAAATGACAAGGTAAAAAGGAAGGAAAACTTGGTTGTTATTAGTAAAAAAAATTCACATTAACCTTTTTAATCACTTAATTCATTTATATCACTAGTTCTATGGGTTAAGAATTTACATGGTTTACCCAATACCCTAATATGGTCAATTACTATGCTTAAGAGAATAAGTCATGTTCCCTATCTCACAAGGGATAACATTTCATAATAAAATATATCACATATACATTAGAGTCTCAGTCCAGTTTGTCTCATCAAATGCATCCATTAGGTTCATAGAACCCCAGTCCCCTTCTCTAACCTGTGCATTATGTGGTGGGTTTTATAGCTTGAGACCTACCTAACCTGTGGGCATAGATCTACATGAAGAATACCCCACAACTACTAAGCCTTGTTCACATGTTTATTTTTACATTAACCACATGTACCATATCACAAACCATTCTCAAACATAACACATAACATTTACCATTTACATTTAATTCCACACAGGAATCAATATCAAGCCTTAACCAATTATCACATTTACCATTTTCATATATTATCTCATTAAACCTATTTACCTTTTCATAGAGTAAAACATTTATCATATTTAAAAAATATATATACCTTAAAATTTTCACATGTCTCATCAATTTACATTTATTAGTCCATTTACGCCATTCCATTACAAACTCATAAGTCATTTGACACATTAACCTTATTCCATTTAAAACTTTTTCAAATTTTATAAACTATCCCTTGTGAAATTTCAAACAATTTGACACAACTGACATTATGTTATATTTAAAATTTTAACCAACATGTTAACACATTTATCATGGGATCCACTTTTACAAAAAATAAATTTAGGATAAACCATACAATTTTCCATGTTTAGTAATATTTTATCACCCCATTGGTGGACCTAAACTGTTTAGTCTATATCAATGAATTCCATAGGGTTCATGAGTGGTTATAAATCATCATTTATAATACAAGTTTACCAATTTTTTTCTAAATACATATAATTTACATCATGCGGGAAGGAATATCACAACCATACATAAACATATCGACATTAAAGTTTTACGATATGACCAGTGGACCACCTACCTCAAATATGAAGTCTAACACACAATCAACCTTTTAATTTCATTATGATTGAAGAAGCCATTGAATCCACAACCTATGATCTTCAATAAAAATTGGTTTTTAGGGATATAGAAAAAGGATAATCGTTCTACAATCCCTAATCAGAAAAAATAGGATGAATAAACATACCTAGATCTTTTATTAGCAAAAAAAGTGATCTAAATGGCCTAGAAATGAAGAAGATCGTCACATGGGAATATTTGGTTTGTTAGGTTCATTGCTATGGTTTTTAGAGAATAAATGACGAAGTAAATCAAGCCGCACACTTAAAATTTAGTGGCGAAGATTGGTTCATTCTCACTTTTTAATGGGTGCACGGTTTGGCTATATGTTTTTCCAAATTGTACACCAACCAATCACCTTAATCAATCTATGAGGGTCCAAGTTGCATGGTTACCTTGGAATCCCACATGGTTTGACAAATTGTGTTTAAATTGTGTTTAGTGCCTTTATACAAGGTTTCATTATTTGGCTTTCCCCCTTGCATGATTTAAACAAACTGTGTAACAACTATGAAACATGCACAACATGTCCTAATTTCCCTTTCATTCATTTCACGAACCCATAGAACCCCTACGTTCTTCCTCATAAAACTAATAGAAATTTAATTGGCAAAATTTAATAGATTAAAATAATAATTTAAAAAATAACATACCTCCATGAAGTTTAAGATCTTACAACCTCCCCACCTTATAATGGCACATCCTTGAGCCGCAATCCTAAGCATCACTAAGCTCCCGAGGATAAGAGATCTGGCCATTGGGCCGACACAACTATCTGCATCTCCCATGTTTATTCCTAACCATTTCCATGATTCCATAATTTTCAAACTAAAGGCACCGTATTCCCCTCAATGCTTTCTCACTATAATACATAAAATGAATCAAATTCTCATCAAAGGATGCATCATCCATAAGCTCAACATCCTCAAAATCAATCAAATGAGATTGGTCAAAGTGATACTATTGAAGTTATGACACATGAGAAACAACATTCATACCAATGTACCACTATGGTAGTGATAATTGGAATTACACCTATATGATCCCCTCCGCAATCTCAAACGACACCACGTACATGGGTGCAACCATACCCTTTTCCCAATTCAGGGATGACCCAATGTTGGTGACACTCAACGAAAAACATGACCATGAACCAAAAACACAATATGTCAGCAAAATTGATCTAGATATGACTTTTACCAAATATGAAATATTTCCTTATGATTCTGGATAAGTTATATGTTTCAGTGGCTCATATAAGAAACCCAGTTTCAACATCACGGATTCCCTAGATTGCATCCATCATAACGGTAACCTACATGATCTTCCATAGAGCAACTCATACTATGACATTGGGATCGTATACTAGTAACTATTTTTGTAGGAAAACTCAACATGTTCTAGATTATTTTAATATAATCTACTAAAATCTAAGACACTAGCCCACAACTTGTCCAAAACTACCTAAATAGTATGTTCTGATATCTCATTCGTCTGTGTGTGAATGGTCATACTCAAAAACACATGGGTAATAATCACCCTCTATAATCCCTTTTATAATCAATACATGAAGTGAAAATAATGATCAAAATCCATATTCTATAGTACCCAATGCACCTTTACTGTATCCCAAACATACAAATCACATATCTAATCAATTGTTAATGTATCTTGAATTGGTATAAAAGGTGTTACCTTGGTTAACCAATCCACAACTACCCAAATTAAATCATTCATCTGAGGCATCCTTGGGAGACCCAACCTAAAATCCATCATCACATCTTTCTATTTCCATTATAGAATGTGAAATGTCATCCACAAACTACATGTTCACTGATGCTCTGGCTTCACCTATTGGTAGGTAATTCATCATGCCACAAAACCTACAACCTCCTTCTTCATCCTTGGCCACCAATACTTTCTAATAAGATTGCAATACATTTTTGTAATACGAGGATGAATTACTCACATTAATTCATGAAACTCACAAAATAAATCTTCTGGTATACACATTGGAACCACCACACATCCACGAACATAAATGATCCCATCATCTCCAACTGTTCAACTAGATGGTGACTCTCCACATTTAAAACCATCCCTTGCAGCCAAACGTTCTGGATCCACAAACTAACTTTCCTTACCCCATATCAGATGAAAGAACTCAACTATTAAGGATTGAAGGGTCATATTACCTTGTCCATCCAGCACATAAACATGCATCATAGAAAATAAATCAATAATTTTCCACTCTAAAATTCATTCCTGAATTTCCTGATATAGAGTCTTCTGACTCAAAGAATATGCATTATTGTTTCCATTTCCAATTTTTTTAACCAGATAAATGTCAAAGGATTGGATTTACAAAACCCATATTCACTATATAAGGTTCATATGACACTCATAGAAGATGTAATTAGAAATTTTATGATTAGTATACACCGTAAAATGTTCCCCCAACAAGTAATGTCGCCAGTATTTTAGGGAATGAACCACCACAACCAATTAAAGATCTTTCATATGGTAATTTTTCATCAGTCCTCAACTTTCGTGACCCATATGCCACTACCCAATCATTATGCATCAACATCGCTCCAACCACAACACCAGAAACACCACAAAACAATGTATATTTCTTACCCGGATCAGGTAAGAGCATAATTGGTGTGGTTGTAAACCGCCTCATTAAATCAGGAATGGCATTATTTTATTCCTCGTAGCACTTTAACATGATACCCTTCATGGTAAAACCCAATGGAACTGCCAAACGGGAAAATAATTTGATTAATGTTTTGTAATAGCCTACTCATCCTATAGTAATTTACACAAGAGAAACATTATTGAGTTTCTACCAAGACACAACTGCCTACACATTCTCTGGGTTCACTGAAACACCTTCTTCATTAATAATATGACCCCCGAAATGATCCTTGTCAATCCATAAATTACATTTGGATATGCTTTCATATATCTTATTCTCTATCAGTGTACTAAGGATGATATCATGATGAATAGAATTATCATCATGAGTGTGCACTAAGATTTCATGATCAAATAAAACTACAAAATAAACTAGGTAAGGGTGAAGAATTCAATTCATTAAGGCCATAAACCCTAATGGCTCATTGTTTAACCTGAACGAGATCACAACAGACTTATACAACCCATAACTACTCTTGACGGAATTCCATGGTATAACAGAAGGTTTCAATCCAATCTAACGATACCTTAATCTCAAATCAATCATGGATAACACTAAAGAAACTCTTATATGGTAAGAAATACCATCTATTCTCATAAGATTCTATCATTTCTTGACCAGTTCCTGATTCAAATTTGTATTATAGACACAAAACTGCAAGGATCCATCAGCATTCTTGGAAAACAACACATGATATTCCCAATGTGACATAATCATACAAATAAACCCCTCGTTCTCCAGTTCCTCTAACTCAATCTTATATTTTGGGATCTCTGTCAATTATATTCTCTTTGGTAGAATGGAAACTATTTTTTCTCTCAGAGTCAACTTTATTGTAAACTCAACATCCCTCTCAGGTGGGAGTCATGAGAAGACCTTGGGAAACACATATTTGAACGGATCCACCACTGGATAAAAGATATGCTTCTTCACTCTCTCAACACCAAGCAAGATAGAGGAAACATGATCCATGAGTTCACCCAACTAGGGAAAAATTAGCCTTACACAGCCTACCTGGACATCTCATTCACCATGATGGACCTATGTTTCACCCTCAAGAGACATGAACATTCTTGATGATGGTAAAAATAAATATGGTATTTGTACAACACTAATCATTCCATACAAAAAATTAGACCAAAACCCAACTTCTCAAGAAAAAACAAGTCCCATAGGAAACAATACCCACCCACATTGATCATTCACCCCTTACATTGCCTGATATTTTCTAATCTCCACATGAAAATTTTATTAATCGACATGAACTCACAAATAAGTTCTACAACTAGAACCAACACAATAAAAAACTATATAGATATAAAAGAGTGTGTGTAACCTATGTAAAATAAATCACTAGAAACTTTAGAAGCTACAGGGATCGTACCTTAAAAAATTTATGGTCCCGCACCACCACCATTGAGTGTAAATAGAACTAAAAGTTTCTAACCTACCCATATACCTTACACCCCATACTAAAACCCAAGTGTGGAAACATCCTAATGGTAGATATTTTCTCTTACTATGGTGCTATTAGCTGTACATCTACCAGTGCATCAAGTAAATCTCTTACTACATGCTCGAAGCGGGGTAACCGACCCCTTCGTGCACTCAGTATCGACCTCGATCATCCATTAGTTCCTAGCAGTTGAGGGTTCCAATATATCTTCTTCACATTCCCCAATTTTCACACACCCATCACTCAACTAGTGGTCAAGGGCACTGAAAATGCATATTCTTTGGCCTACCACACTAATAGAAGGACACACAGTGACCACCTTGAGATGTTGATACACTCTTATGACTACTCATCATGATACCACCCTAGTGAATATTTCTAAAATGATTATTCATACTGATGGATGTTTCACCACTTTTTTGTCTAATTGGAACCACATTTCCCCTCCTAAATCCTCCCACATGTTCCCATCTTAAAAATGATCTCGATCCACCACTTATGAAAACAACTTTAACAAAGATATTTTCACCCGGTACATAATAACATATCTATGTCCATCCTAATAATATATCTCCATAGTAGCCACATCCCCTATCAGCATTGGGACAATGTGTTGGAAGTATGTTAAGTGGCCCAAATAATCCTTCACTGGCATATTTCTATATGTCATCTTCATACTCTGTAGGTTTCTCCAATCAGAAATACACCAGATAGAAATGTTCCATGAAAATTTCCAAGATGTCATTACATAGAATACCATCAGTATACTGAGTTTTAACTATGGTATCCCACAATTTATTCACTATTCCCTACAATATATCTGCTTCCAACATGAATCTCATCTCCATAGGTATCTCTTAGTGGTCCAAAATTTTCTATATGGACTCTATCGATTACTCTACCGCATAGGGCCCACCCTCTCTGGAAAACATTGGAGGATGTTTTAACAGAAACTCTCTAGTAAAATAAAACATACTCGGCATGACCTTCCCTAGTTCCCATCCTATTATATGGATAAAATGTGTGAGGTTCTCGAGGAACTTCTCCGCTCCTCGGTTATCTTGGACCAATGGATTTTCTTGCTCCGCTACTGGTGAAGAATTTATGGCGATATCCTCTTATTTACCAATCAAAACATGTTGACATGGTAGAATATTATTACAATGCCAATCATGAGTCTTATAACACATAAAATAGGGCTACATCAATTTATATAAAAGAGGGATCTCCACTAGACATGAACAACACATTTTTCACTCACTATCCCAATAAACATCTTCACACCTAGAACACTACTGATGACCATCCCTACTGTTGTTCATGGATAACATAGGGTAAACCAACACACCTAGTCACACGTATTTCATAAACACCTTTTAAATACTATTTTCACTCTCAAAACACAAATCATTCCTATTAACCCCATTTCCCATTACACAACTTATTACACCCAATGTTTTAACACATTTAGAATATTTTATTACGCCTAATTCATTTACATTACTTCCATTTTACCCATTTTTATTATCTTTTTTAGACACCATTTTCATGAAATTTCTCAATAAAAAATGCATTATAACCATGATGAATCGGACACCCATATCGTGTATCCCTTTCATGATTCATGCCACCTATAACACTAAACGGCTTATAATAATGCATGAATGCAAAAACTCATGACATTATAGCAATGATCAAAATACCATAAAATGGTCACATCACACAATATGTGAATCACCCATTGGAGAAATATCATTCAAATGTAACAACACAAACCATGAATATTAATCCATCCATAGGTACTTGGGTTTTCCCTCATACAATGGTTAGATACGCCCAAGCACCAGCCCATTTCCAAGGCCCGGCACATCCTAATATCCCATCTACTATCCCCAAAGTATATTTCTATAGAAAATAACCACCCAAATACAACATTTTTTATGTCCCTTACCTAGAAGCCACTAAATCGTTTCCCCGAGCTAGGTCACCACATGAAGTCAACTCCACCTCCCTATATGCTAGAGGTTTCTAACAAGTAACAATGGTATAATAGATCACATTAGTATATTATACCATATTTACCATAGAAATAAATAGTAAATAAAATATGAAATAATTTATAAAATAATAAATAAACTAAAAACATCCATTACCAACCACTTACTAAAAACAGTGCAAAACATAGCCAAACAATAAATATGACAAGTCAAGATAATAGTGATAATATGAAGAAAATACAAAATAAGGAAAACATCTGTATCCCTAAAATGGTTTATGGATATATGTCTAGATCCTCATCCATGCACATCCCAAGACCAACTCAACTCCCTAGAATTGGGAATTTTCCCTTGTCCTGACCTACACCCATGAAATCTACTCGGGTACCCAGGGATGGCCCAAGCAAGGTGTGAGTACACCTCAATAGGCCACCACCAATGGTGTCTAAAAAATATCCAATATAAATACATAGTACATGAAAGTACTAAAAAAATTATAGGGAAAACAAAAGAAATTCACGTGCTATTAGTAACCAATATTCACTTTAACCATTTTAATCACTTAATCCATTTTCATCACTTCTTCCATGGGTTAAGCGTTAACATCATTTACCCAATGGCCTAAGCTGTTCAATTACTATACAAAAGAGAATATATAAAGTTATTTATATCAATAAGGATAAAATTTCATAAGAAAATACATCACACTTTCCTTAGAGCCTCAGTCCAATTAGTCTCATCAAATGCATCTTTTAGGGGTATAGAGCATCAGTCCCCTTCCCTAACCCATTCATTATGGGGTGGAGTTTAGAGCTTTTGTCTAACATAACTCGTGGGCATATATTCTCTATTCTAATTCCCAAAAATATCCAATCCTTGGGCACATTATGTTTTTACATTAACCACATATATAATATCACAAACTATTCTCAAACATAACACTTCACATTTATAATTCACATTTAATAGAACCAATGAATCATCTCAATCCTTAACCCCATAGAACATTTACCATTTACATAGAATAGCTCATTTAACCCATTTCCATTTTTATACATTAACCCATTTAGAATATTTAAAAATTCATATACATTGTCCCATTTCACATGGATTATAAATTTACATGCAGTATACCATTGCCACAATTCCATTATAAACTCATAAGTTATTAGACACATTCACTTATTCCATTTTACCCTTTTTCAAATTTTCCAAATAATTCATTCTCTAATTTCCAATATCTAGGAATAAATATAATTAGTTCCTCTTTATAATTTGAACCAACAATTAAACACATATATCAGGGTCTTTGTTTCAACTCTAATGAAATTGAGGCTTAACATTACAATTTTCCATGTTATGGAATATTGGCACACCACATGGAGTCCCTAAATTGTCAAACCAATCTCAATAGAACCCACAGAGATCATGAGGGGGTCTAATGCATCATTTAGATACCCATTTTACCAAATATTACTAAAATAATCAAATACACATCACGAGGGAAGTAATATCACAACTGTACATGCATAAATCGATAATAAAACTATGGGATATCACCTGTAGACCACATACCTCGAATCCCAAGTCAAGCATACACTCAACAAATTCCATAGATATGGATTCAATAAAAATTTGGAGCCACAACCTAAAATCCTTAAAAAAGTAGGATTTTGGGGTTCTGAAGATTAAGAACAAATCTACAATCCCTAGTCCCTAAAAGTTAAGTAAGAGAATCATTATAAATGATCAATGCTTCGATACACAATCAAAACCACTCCAAATGGCCTAGAAATAATGTATACCAACACTTGAGAATATTTGAGAACATAGGTTCATTAATATGGTTTCTAAAAAAGAAATGGGGAAGGATATTTGGGGTAACACTAAAAATAAAAAGGGAAAAACAGTAAATTAACACTTTTTAATGGCTGCACGGTTTGGCCACATGGGTTTCCAAACCAGGGGTCATACTCCAGCCTCTGTCCATAAGGGGTCCAAGTCACATGGTTACCTATTAATCCTACACAGTTCAATAAATCATGTCCCAACTGTGTGAAGTGCCTCTTTCTAAGGTTTCACAGTTCATCTACCACCCTTTCTCAATTTACACTACCTGTGTGAAAACCAAGAAACATGCATAGGATGGACTTATTTCCAAATATATAATGTCCTAATCACCTATAACACCCTATAGATTCCTAATAATCCTAGTAGAAATTTAATTATAGATCATTAAGTGATCAATCCAAAATATAAACAAGAACGTACAACCCTGGAGTATGGGATCGTAAAAATTCTCTCTAATTATGTGTTTCAAATTTTGAAAAATGGATTACATATTTTGAATCAAAAGGTTATTATTTAGTAATTAGGTCCCTTTAATTTTTGGACAATATTAATAGTAACTGTAGTGAATTTTTTATTTCCACCGTTAAGGGAAAATCTAGTAATTTTGGGTAAAATCAATACTATAAATATTAAAACATTACCCTAAAACACTTCCTAATTTTCATAGAAGAGTTATTATAGACTCAAATCGTTCTTGGGTTGATTTTATTAGATTTTAGAGCCACATGAATAACTTTAATATTTTTATAATATTTTATTTCAATGAAAAGACAAATATTCCATACATATATTTTAATAATAATAAGTTTTTTGTATAAGGATCTTTTTTGAATTTATCTTCAATTATAAATAATAATATGAATGATAAGATATTGGTATACATCATGGTAATCTATTTATAACATTTAAGTGATAAAATAATTACCATAAATACTGACATAATGATGATTTAGTGATTGCAAAATTATTAGAAATATCAAATCAATGGTATTTAAAATATTATAATAATTTTAATTTAAAATAATTAAGGTCATACACAAATTTTATAGATATATTTAACTGGTTAGTGTTGTTTTAGAAAAAAAAACTTGAATTTATCTTTTAAATATGATTTTTTTAAAAATTCAAGTAATTAATACCGTTGAAATTGAATTTAATGATATTTGCAAATAAAAAATATATTAATAAATGATATAAAATTTATGAAAACCTAAAATTTTACAAAATTATTGGGATAATGTTGAATGTTTCATCAATTATTTATTTATGTTTTTTAGTCATTTTATAGTAACTATATTATCCTCCAAATAGTAAAAATACATGTTGTCATAGTAAGGGTTATAGTTGTTAAATAAATGTCAAAACTAAAATATAAGGATTAAAAAATAATAGTAACTTATTGAATTTTCATTGGACGAATCGATTTAGAACCATAATGATCCTATATTATAAATAAATAAATTTTGATCCATTAGGAAAATAAAACTAAGTTAATATTTTGAATATTACCAAGAGTGCAATGCCCCTCTCTTAGAAAGGGCAATCAGTTCTTATCATTTTTAAACACATAAAAACCTATTTTATCAAAAACAATCTAAGAGAATCTCATAAAATAATACCTACACACATTATAGAGCTCTTATTTTAGTCATTAAATTATATTTAGAAGTATTCAAATCTTAAAATAGGATATTCTCTCAAGAATATGTATCATTTTTTATTAAGTATTTCTCTTTTAGTTCTTCTTCCAACTCCAAAAAATATTCTTCAACCATTATTAAATAATAAATATTTTATACATAGTATAATTATTTTTTATTCTGTTAATATCATCACCTAAATACATCTCCACTTCCATCACATGGGAAAATAAGTTATCATTCGTTTCTATGGTGAATTACCACCTTATAAACCGATGAAATTAATTTTCCATAAAATTTTATAAAGAATGATTATAATGATGGAATTATTATTTAAACATGGTATTAATTGGATAATTACAATTATTAGAATAAAATATTGAAATATAGTTCTTATCATTCCATGCATGGAAAAATGATAATTTCGTTCGGGCATTAGTGTGAACTATCATCTCTACGAAGCGATGTGATTTTTTTCATCATCAAATCACATGGATAATATATAAAAGTAAATATAAAATATTAATTTTATATAAATTATATTTTTATCATTATATAATGATAAAATTATGCATATAATCTTTCCATAATTCTCATTGAAAATGTAAATTTTACTCATCCGTACATATGGCTTATCATCTCCAGGATTGTAACGTATTTTATTTTTAATATACATATAAAATGGATGGATTTAAATATATAAATTATTAAAAAATGTGATTATTATTTCAATAATATTATTTTGGAGATTATTGACTAATGTCCACTTTTGACTATAAGAATTATACCAATGTCATTTTGGAATCATGCACTAAATTTCATCAAAATGTTAGATGTGAAGTTAAATAATTATGTGTAATGCCCTGACCCCTATTAAACAGAGTCGGTGCATTATTTTAATACATTTTATTAATTACAAGGAATCTATTCCTAAAGGACTGGTTGGTTTATCAATCATGGAAAATATATTACATACATGTATGTTACATTACACATTTGAAAATAAAACACAACATAAATGATCCTTTTAGAATGCCATTAATCCCCTAGCTTAACCCTACATATCAATCATAATACACTTCCTGGAATCCTGGGAAAATAAAATATAATAAAGGGGTGATCTCAAATGCTCAGTTAGAGTAAGAAAAATGGTGGAAGATAATATAAACATTAGGCATGGTGAATAATTGAAAACACATGCCTTTACAAATAATAATCATGAAAACTTTATGGCAGGAATATGATTATCTGAGTATATAATTCCATAATAAAACAAATTCATGTTTATTATACTTTTATATTAACATCATGAACCATAAATATTATTTTCATAATGAGGGAATGTATAATTTCATCCATTCTGAAATAGTTTTTCAATGCCTCGGCCAAGATTTCTAAAAATGATTAAGGTCTCGGCCAAAACCATATATCCAATTAGAAAAGGACTCGACCAATTCCATGTGTAATTGTCTCATGATACCAACCAATGAATCGAGAATCTATATCAGGCTCCGCCTATCACACACTAAGTCCAATACATTCATCATATGAAAAGGTTGAAACATAACATAAACATTCGTATTAAAACTAGCATACGAAATTTCAATACTTTAACCATAAAACATGAATGGTATAAAAATAACACATACCCTATCAAATATATCACAATAATGTGAACACAATATTGAAGATTTATATCATAATAAATCAAATTTGATTCTGAATAATATCCTGTAAATAATGTTGACATAGTTTAAAATTATCAGTAAATATATTTGAGTGAACTATCTCCTTTTTCATGAAATCATATAGAAGTTTCATAATTTATAAAGTAGATTATTTAAAATACAGTTTTGAATCAAACATTCCCATTCCACTTTGAATATTTTGAAAGTAATTAACATTTTAAAACATTCATGTCCATATAAATAAATCCTTAAAACCATTTTGAAAACATGGAAATTAATTAGAAATGTTTAGAAGAATAAATCTTTAAAATATTTAAAATTATGGTTTAGTAAAAAATTAACTTAAAATAATCCATTTTAAAATGCCTTTATGAAACATGGACATGGATAATAAATATGTTCTAGTGGATAGTTATATTAAAACAACCTCGGATAATAAATATATTGAGAAATTAACCTTTACGTTTCACATTCCTTTGGTTGAGGGTATGTTTAACTTCCGGTATAATGACCATAGTATGTTATTAAATTAATACAGAACCATATTAAAATTTATTATATCATTCCTGATTCATTATGACTTTATACTTCCCATTTATAAAAGATTTATATTTTAAATTAACATTTTGGGTAATAATCGCTTTCTTTATTGTATGTGTTTTAACTTGTTATTATTGATTGTATCATTTAGATCATGATTTAAATACTTCTTGAATATAAACATTGATTCATATATCATATATATTAATAGTATAAATATTTATAATATATTGATATATGAAATGGAAGGCACTGTTTATGAAGACGGTAAGTTATACGTACGTATAAACGTTGTTTCTATTTTCATATCGTATTTAACGGAAGTAAGTTAATAATATATTTTTAAATAAATAAGTATATATATATATATAGTAGAATTATTATTTCATATATTATATACTTATTAATAATATAAATTTTTATAATCATTTTTGAATGGTGAACATGGGAATGAATCTAATCGTGTCGTGGAGACGGTAATCCTTACATACATACGAGCAACAATATCATTATATTGATGGTGAAATCATATGTAATTGGATGGTATATCATATATAACGAATATCTAAAATTTTATGTTTTTATTTAAATAATTTATACTCATGATTATACACATCCAAATAATGGAGTGTTTGAATTAGAATCAACACCACGACATGGAGATGGTAAGTTGTACTTACGCACGTATGGTGACTTTTCCATTTATGGATCGATAGAATAATTAATATGGTTGTACCATATTTGTAATAAAATAACAGTATGTAAGAGATACTGGATTTATTATTTTGTTATAGAAACCACAAAGAAACAGGAAGTGGAAGAATAAAAGAACTTGAAAGAGGTTTGGGAAATTATTACCTTTTCTTTTGGTGTTTCCTTTTGAGTTGATCAAAAGGTCTCCTTAGATTGGCTTTCCGATCAATGTAAGGCCTATAGGTTAAAGGAATTATGGTTGAAAGAATATTTTGGTAGGGTTTGGATGATCCAAACGTCTTTGGTGGTGTGAACTTAAGAGAAGGAGAAGTATCCTTTTATAAGAGTGGTGAGGGTCACTTTAGGAAAATCATGAAATATATTTTTTGTAAAAAATCTTTTTCAGTTTATAATTGCTCCAAAACGATTTATTTAGGGGATAATTTAGGTATGGGTCTATAACCTCTCAATAAATAGATTTTAGATAGGTATAGGTCACCATTTTAACCATATCTTTAGGATTTAACTCTTCGTTAAATATTTTTACATTTACCATGTCTCTTTGTATTTTTATATTATATGGTTAATAAACATACTATAACAAACCAAGAGAACCTCATGTGGTTCATTATTAATATATATATCTTTATATTAGTCCTTTGGAAAAACCCTATATTTTTATGAATATTATATCTATTAATAATATAGTATTTGTTTTAACTCAATTATGTCAATTTTGACACTATTTAGTATTTGATTTTGTTTAAATACATAAATACTTTATCACTTCAAATAAATTCTATTTAACCAACCCCAACATTTCATATTAACCTATGAAATTAGTTTAATTAATCATAAGTCTCAATTTACTTTTATTTGGATACATATAATATAAATTATTTTAATATTTCTTTTATAAGGTAATTACTGCGTCATCATTGCGTCATAACTAAATTAATTTATTTAAAATATAAAAATTATAAATAGAATACCATTATATAGGAAATATCATTATCTTTCTAATGAATATTTATATTAGAATTTATCTTATGTATAAAAATATATTAAATTATGTTTTAGTTTTTGAAATGTGAATTTAACACTTTTAACTCTTCCTTAAATAAAATAAAAATTAATGTCCTAATCTAATCCAAGTGGACCTAAAGGATCATATTTTAATCCTATTGTTTTTTTGTTCGAATTAAACTTATCCAATATAATTGGGATATGTGTTAGGGTAATTATAAAATCATTTTCCCATTAATTACCCTATTTAATTTTACCTAAGGTAAATTAAAATCAAATGATACTATTCACCAAAAATTATTTTCATCTTACTGAACAAAATTTTACATTATTATTTAAACCATGTCTCTCAGATTTTTGAAATTCAACTCACAGAAGTAGTGAAATTATGTTTTATGCAAATTTGCTAACGTGCCTAGAGGTTTGGTAAAAGATGTTAAAAGGATCATTACAATTTTATACATCTAATTTTATTATAAAATGACTCCAATGAATTAAACTGAACTTTTATATGTATTATATTACTATTTTGACATAAAATAAATTTAAATAAAATAAATAATTATTTAAATAATAATTTGGTTTAAAATAATAACGCACTGTTTTTCACTATTCATCAAAATTAGATTTTTTTAGAAAAATAACAAAAATTGACCCAAAGATAATTTTGATATTAAGAATTCAAAAATGAAGTATATTTTACAAAATTCAGAACATAAAAGATGCATTTATTAAATTAAAATTAATTCCAGTTGTCAAAACCAAAACACGGGTTCTTAAAAAGTAAAAACTATCAAAAGATTGACACGTGTTTATGTCATATTTAATTTTGAAATTGCTTATAAGGACCTAAATTGTGTTAAATGATAATAATATAATCTAATTATACTTAAAAACCTTTCAAATTCTTAATTTAACAATATAGATTATTTTGATTCAAAAAGATGTTTTCAATTAAAACATATTATTTTTTTATTCTTAAAAATATGAAAGTTATCAGAAAAGTACCAAATATTTATCGAAATTAAAATTTTATGTCTTGCTTCTAAATATGAATTAAATTAAATTAAATTGAATACATAAAAGTTTCAAATATTGGTTTAAAAAAGGTTCCTCTATTAAAAGGTGGTAAAATTTCATTTTTTTTAAAAATTCTTCTTTTATGAGAGAAAATGAATTTGTTCTTATATTATGTGTAAGAAACACATAATACGGATGTTCAAATTATATTAACTATATAAGATTAAAAATGAAGTTAATACTATTCGTAATCTCTTTGTGAACGACTAGTTTGGTAAGTTATGGTGCGCTCGAATTTCATATTACGTGTAGCACAAGCTATTGAATTACTTTAATGAGAAAACGTACTATCAAATCTTGGGTTGTTACATTACGTAATTGTTATAACATGTTATATGTTATATAAAATGAATAATAAACAATAAAAAAATTCTAAAACAATAAAATAATTTACTAAATTTTATTATTCAGGAATATAAATATTTTATGTGATGAGTTGGACTAAATGTAAGGGACTTTTTAAATAATAACCTTCTTTAAAATGTTTTAAAGATTTATTATTATAGATAATTATCATTCAGGTAAATGTTTTTAAAATTAATTTTTTAATGTATTATTATATACAAGAATGTTTTAAAAAAGGAAATTTTCAAATTTCACTAAATTGTTTTCAAAATTGAATATTTTTATGGTTTTATGTAAGGGACTTCGTCTAAATATCCTTTCATTTAAAGAATATTTTGATGTTATACACCCAAATTATTTTCTGAGGTGTACACATAACCTCATTCGACATATAATGTAATTAATTTAATTATTATAATGTTATTTAATGTTTTGTAAAATTTTATTCTTCCGCGCAGAATATGATTAAAATGTTCAATGTGGTCTGGGACACTTTTAATGTTTAAAAATTTAATTTAAAAATATTTTTATCCATGTCAATATTATTAATATTATTTTAAGTATTTATTTATATAGATATTAAAGGATTATAAAGAGAATTTTATTTATATTTTTAATTTCATTCAAATGTTTTGAAAAGGGGGATTTTTATGTGTTTTAAATAGAATATTTTGACAAACGACAAAAGGAATGTTCTATTCTTAACATACTTGATGATAATGAATTTTCCATTATCATAGGAAATATTTTGTTTCTAGGTTCCTTTCCATGTTTTCATGTTTCTTTATATTAAAATCAATCTTCATTTTTTGGGTATTTTGGTATTTAAAATGTTTTTTTGAAGAAAAATGTGTTTTTTGATTTAAAATGTGATCTTAAAAGAAATGTTTACCTTTATCCAAAAGTTTTTTCATATGGGATTAAAATATTTTTTAATCAGTTTTATGATTAATGTGTTTTATTAATGATATCATACATGCAAATTATACGAATCAGTTGAGCCCTATATCTCATATACATGGAACGTCCTTGTAACGCCCCGACCCCAGTTACCCAGAGTCGGTGCATTACTTCATAACATTGGCATGATCACAAAAGATCATGTCTCGAAAGACCGATTAGTTTAGTATCCTTGAAAACACTAGATACATTCATAAATGTTGCATTACTTCATAAAGTGAAAAAATACAATAACAAATTCTCCATAGTCCACACTCATATCCTCTTCTGACTATCCCTGCAGGTCATTCATAAAATACATCATCAAATCCTGGAAAATATTAAAACATTGAAAGGGGTGAGCTCAGATGCTTAGTAAGGATAAAAATATTGCGAAAGCTTTCGTAAATAAACATAAACATTTATGTCAATGTATAACTAAAACAAAAGCCTTTTAAACATGAACTTCAACATAATAAGGAAAAAGTAAAATGAGATAATGCCATTTACTTCTTCAAATGGATATACTACTGGTCTAATAATCACATGCAATATCAATAACCACTTTCTTAATTACGGAATGCATAATTCCAGACTATCATAACCACGTAGCCAAGGCCTCGTGCCAAGACCACAAATAAGATTTTGTCAAGGCCTCGTGCCAAGACAATAGTTTGTCTCATGAGACCTACCGATGCATCGAGAAGCTATAGCGGGCTCCACCCTTCACTTATTAAGTCCAATGCATTCCTTATATGAAAAATGGTATATAAACATTTAGGAATACCATTTTTAAAAATACCATTTGAAATTAATAGCGGTATCAAAATACAAGTTCAATTTTTAGAAGATACCTATATTTAAAATTGATCAAATATACTCCAGTGTTTTTCTGAAAACATTATGCAAGCTTCTTAAAACAAAATAACTAATTATGAGACTGCTCGACTAATTATAGGATATGATGGGTCCACGCCCAATCCCTTCCTATCTACCACACTCGAGAGTCGGGTTTTCTGAAAACAATTTTAATCTTGCGTTAAATACGTATACTTTTTCACTGGATTTTCATAAATTTGGGAGAAATATCTCACTCTCTTTTTTAAATCATTTAAAAAAGGTTATGGATTGCAGAGGAAGCCAAAACTCAAATAATAGTCACGGCGGCGGAGAATTTGTTGTCGCCGCTTACATAAGAAAAACATTATTTTTGTCGTTTAGTAAAAACGCTTTGTATAAAAAGATTCCTTTTAAATAAATGTAAAATTCAATGGGGTTTATACACCGTATAAATGAATGTTGTGTATAAAACCAAATATGCCTCAATGAATGGACATTAAGACGATGTCCTTTACAAAGATATTTTTTTAAAATAAAATAGATCTATTATGTGTATTCAGTATAAGTACACATAAATAAAGTACAAATACAATGTTGGACATAATAATATCATTACATAATTTGAATGTAGGAGATTGACCCAAAGAATGGAAATTGGGTTAAGAAGTTCCCTTACCTCGTGTCTGAATTCACTCGATCATTCTTTGATGACCAGAATAATAAACTAGAGTTAATGTTTACCTTCTTAAGAACCTTTTTCAAGTTCATTATTCCTTTTATATCACTTATTACCACGTTATGAACATTATGTAATTATTTAAGTTAATAACGGTCGTTTTGTCGATCTTTGGTACTTGAGTCAAAAATAAACTTCTTATAATTACAAGTTGTTCATGTGGCGATATATCCATTATATCCAGAATTATATTCATGATATTGATATCATATATCTCATATATATATAGTATATACATGAATTTATAATATTCCATAACGTTTAGAGGTAAGAAATGAAATGCACCATTCATGGAGATGGTAACCCGTACGTACGCATGAACACTACTTTCATTTCTATTTCATATTTAATGGAATGAAGTTATAGTTATATAAAGGTATAATATAATTCCAGTATAATATAATGTATAATACCATTTACTCCATCCTTTATACATCCCACTTATGGCATTAATGATTCAAATCACTTTGAGGGGGCGGTAGTCCGCACTTCCTAAAATGAAATTATCGCGTTTACCCAGAATGGAAATCATAAAGTATGCCACAAATGAGAAATAAAGAAGCATAATGAAAACATAAACATAATATATATATCATATATGAAAATAGTGTCATCAAAATGGACACCATTAGAGGTGTTATATGCGTGTTGAACAATCATCGTTTCGTGAGGTAGAAATTCGCCATCCACAGAAACAGTATGTTCATTATCCATTATATGTAGGTGTGTGTAAGTGTATCTCGAATAATTCTTATAAACAAATACTAGTATATTGAGGATACTGGTGTTGTTACAAAAGAAATTAATAAAAAGAGTTTAGGGGGTTGGATAAGCAAAATAAAACAAAATAACATAAGAGAAGACATTACCTTAAAATCGGGTAACTCTTTTGATTTGAGCCAAAGGCTTCCTTGGAAAGAATTCTTCCCAAACTGGGGCTTCTAGGAGTAAGGGAGGTAATTTGGTAGAGTATTTGGGCAGAGTTTGACCGAGCCAAAAGGCTTTTAATGTGTGATTAAGGTGGTAGTGGTGGGGGCCTTTTATAAGTGGAGAGGAGGGGCACTCTTGGAAATATTGAAATGTTACATTATTATGAAATGATTTTAGGATTCTAAAGGTCCCAAAATGATATATTTAGAGTATATGGTGATAAGGGTTCGAAATCTACTCATATAATAGGTTTTTTACCTGTGTAAGTCTTAGATTTTACATTATCTTTTCATTTTATTTAAATCGTTAATTAATGAGGTAATCACTGCATCATCATGGTGTCATAAATAATTTAATTTATTTAATGTCTAAAAATTATAAAACAAATATCATGATGTAGAAAATAATTTTATCTTTATAATGAATATTTATAGTCAAAAATATGACTTGTATAACTCTATTTAAAAATTGTTTTAGTAAAACAACTCTTGTTTGTGACATTTTTATTTTAACATTAAATAAAAGGTTATTTATGTCATTTTCCTACCAAAGTGGCTCCATGGGATCCCCAAGTTGACCCATTGATTTTCTTGGACGGCCATGACACATCCAATAGGGGTAGTACATGTTTAAATGTATTTTAATATTTTTATAATATCATTTTTACCTTAAATTTCCCTAATTACCTTTAATCACAATTAATTAAACTTAAAAGATACTATTCACCAAATAATTATTTTAATCCCATTGAACCACAGTTTACTTACTAATGACAACCATGTATGTCAGATTTTTGAAAATCAAATCACAGAAGTGGTAATGTTTCATTTAAATTAAAAATCAGTTTTTTAACTACCACGTAGTGGTTTCACTATTCATCAAAAATTGAAGTTTTTCATAACAATGCCAAAATTTCACCCTAAGCTATAATTTATATTCCGAATTCAAAAATGATTTATATTTTAAAAAATTCCAAACATATAAGCTTCATTAGTTAATTTCATAATTAATTCCCGTTGTCACAACAAATAGCGTGATTTTAAGAATCAATATATATCAAAAGATTGACAATTGTTTATGTCCAATTTCAAAGTAAAATTAATTCTAATGACAAACATTGGATAAAATGGTAAAAATATATTCTAATTATAATATAAAACCACTCAACAGTATAATTTATCACTATAAATTATTTTGAATAAAAAAGTTGTTTTTAAGTATTTTCACTATTCATAAAAAATTGGATGTTCTAAGAAAAATACCAAAAATTCAACATAGGCTAATTTCTGTATTCCGAATCCAAAAATGAAGTCCATTTTGAAATATAAAATTTATATAATTTCTAAAAGTGGGTATTACTATTCATAACGGCTACTTTGATTAGTTGCGGTGTGTTAGAACTCAAAGTTGCGTACAATGCAAGCTATTACATTATTGAATGAGAAGCGTATCATGGAAGCTCGGGGTGTTACATTCTCCCCTCCTTAAATAAATTGCTTCCTCGCAATTTGAAATTTTTCTTTGAAAATAAAAGGTTGAAAATAAAAAAACCTTTGTGGAAAACCCACATCAGAAATAAGGTTAATAAAAATATATCTTTAAAAGATAAAAAGATATGTACAAAGGTCACCCGAGATAGCCCATACTAGGATTCTATAAAAATATGGATATGGAATAAAAACAGACCATCAAGGTTTGGTGGAGAGTCGTAGAAAACTGGATTAGGAGAAAGTTAACCATAAGAAAATCACAAACTTGTGATTGGTTAAATAGTTATTGAATCTCTAGTTGGAAAAGTTAACAGGCAACGTTTTTGTTTTAAGTTACCTTTTATAAAGATGAGAAATTTATTTAGGAGATTTACTAATAACATAAGGGAATATACATACTTGTCATGTAGACTTTCATTCTTTAATAAATTTTTACCACAAACACATCTTTCACTCTAAAAGGTAATAGAACTCGAAAATATTCTATTTATCCTCATTGTATAAGGTTTTAAATATTAACAGATTCTATTTAGATTAGTAAAACTATTTTGTAATAACCAGGGACTTCCTATAGGCTAGTGGTAGGAAATAAAGGCATGTCGCACTATGGTTGTGGGTTCGATTCCTGCAGCTTTGTCCGACGCGACAGGTTATGCCCCACCCTACAGGTTGTCCTTTTACTAAAACTATAGTATTGTAATATTCCAAAAATAATCTTCAGAAATTTTTTAACCTTAAACAATACTATCCAAGGTTCAACGTAATCCATTCAAACCATAATAGTTATCCAAAAATACCTATGTTCATACTTTCTCTAAAAGTTCTCTAAATTCCAAAATCAATTGTTACATCAGATTCCCCAAACAAATTAAAGATTCTCTTTTTTTCACATACTAAAAATATGATTACCTTCATCATATTAAAACCTTACTGAAACAACAAGTACTGCAGTACAATCCTTATATATATATATCACATTATTCTTATAACCAAAATATAATCCTTGATTCCAAAAGCACCAATATATAAATTATTCCACATCAACTGTAGTAATATCATAAGATTGGCCTTCATCCTTTGGCCTTTTCTAAGGTACGTTTCCCGGACACTTAGGACATTCATTTGCATAATGCCCCATTTCCCTACAATTGTAGCATTCAACATTGATAGCCTCTTTCTTTACCTTGCAATCACGAGCCTGGTGACCTTTTTCTCCACATTTAAAACAAGCTCCCATTCCTTTTAAGCAAGTACCAGTGTTATTTTTCCCACAATTATCGTATAATGGAAAATCCTTCTTTTCCTTTTTCCATTTATCTATCTCTTGTTCCACCATTCTCTTCTTCTCTTGATTTACTTTATTGTCATAAGATTTAGAAAATTCCTTTTCTGTCTTGATAGCACAAGAGACAATATCTTCGTACGATGAAAAGGATTGTGATACTAAATCTCAACGGAGAAATGGTTTTAAACCATCAAAAAAACGATCAATCTTACCTCTTGGGTTACGTATATAATCTGCAGCATACCTCGCAAACCTTGTAAAGTTGGCCTCATACTTTGCGACATTCTCATCCTCCTTTTGTCTCAGACTCAGAAATTGCCTTTCCATATCTGCTCGATGGTCACGAGGAAAGTATTTTTCTATGAAGAGCTCTTTGAACTCCATCCATTCCATATTCGATACGTTATCATCTTCTTTTGTGTTTTGAATCAGCGACCACCACTAATTGGCATCTCCAGTGAGGCGGTAGACTGCCATGACAAACTTATCCCTTTTGCTACTCCCCAAGGCATGGAATATTTTTTCTAAGGGGTTTATCCATTGCTCAGCTACTAATGTATTCATACCCCCATTAAATGGTGGTGTTTGTTGCCTCATGAAGCGGTTTAACATTGATCCTCCACGTTGCAGATCAGGGTGCTCCATATGAGTAAGTTTATTATTCAAAACCTGAGTGATTTGTCCCAGTATGGTAATTAGTTGAGCATCACCAGTTGTATCTCCAGATCCACAATAATTATCTTGAGCAGGAGGGAAATCCCTACACGGAGTACATGCATTGATATGGTTTTCATTCCTTCCACCAGGCGCCATTTCTAAACAATGGCATAAACTATATTAGTTTATGAATCAAAATACATAATTCCGTACTTGTAAAATACATAACATAAATTGAACTATTTATGGTTATACTCCATAAAAATGTTTTCTTGGAGAAGTATATACTCATAGGCCTTCATAGTGGTTTTTAAATAAAATTAGAATTATCATAAGCATATCCCCCGGGAGTGTCGTAACCAAGAGTGCAGCAAGGCCCGTTGTCGTGCACCAGTTCCCGTTCGAGTCTAGCTCAAAGCGGTGTTTTCGGGTTTTACCCCTAGGTACATCTGTGCCAGAGCCACCTCTACCTTCTCGTATCCAGACAGGGATGTATTTCTCAGAAAACTCACAAAATCACTACAACAGAAAAATTTAGGAAGTTCTTCTATACTAATCCTCAATGTCTATCTTTGGGATATGTGCTCTAATCAGATTTTATCTAAATCTAGATTCCAAGGTTAGTACTAAACTGCCTCTGATACCAACTGTAATGCCCCAACCTCAGTTACCCAGAGTCGGTGCATTACTTCGTTACATTGGCATGATCACAAAAGATCAAGTCTCGAAAGACCGATTAGTTTTGTAGCCTTGGAAACACTAGATACATTCATAAATGTTTCATTACATCATAAAGTGAAAAACTACAATAACAAAGTCTCCATAGTCCACACTCATATCCTCTTCTGTCTATCCCTGGAAGTCATTAAAAAAATACTTCTACACATCTTAGAAAATATTAAAACATTGAAATGGGTGAGCTCAGATGCTCAGTAAGGATAACAATATTTCGGAATCTTTCATAAATAAACATTAACATTTAAGGAAATGTATAACTAAAACAAAATCCTTTTAAACATGAACTTCAACATAATATGGAAAAATTAAAATGAGATAATGCCATTTACTTCTTCACATGGATATTCTACTGTTCGAATAATCACATGCAATATCAACAACCACTTTCATAATGATGGAATGCATAATGCCAGACTATCATAACCACATAGCCAAGGCCTCGTGCCAAGACCACAAATAAGATTTTGTCAAGGTCTCGTGCGAAGACACTAGTTTGTCTCATGAGACCTACCGATGCATCGAGGAGCTATAGCGGGCTCCACCCGTCACTTATTAAGTCCAATGAATTCCTTATATGAAAAGTGGTATATAAACATTTAGGAATACCATTTTCTAAAATACCGTTTGAATTTAATTGCGGTATCAAAATGCCAGTTCGATTTTTAGAAGATACTTACATTTAAAATTGATCAAATATACTCCAGTGTTTTTCTAAAAACAATATGCAAACTTCTTAAGACAAAATAACTAATTCTAAGACTGATCGAATAATTACGAGCCATGATGGGTCCACGCCCAATCCATTCCTGTCTACCACACTCGAGAGTCAGGTTTTCTGAAAACAATTTTAAGCTTGCGTTAAATACGTATACTTTTTCACTGTATTTTCATACATTTGGGAGAAATATCCCTCTCTATTTTTTAAATCATTTAAAAAAGGTTATGGATTGTAGAGGAAGCCGAAACTCAAATAATAGTCATAACGGCGGAGAAGTCGTTGTCGCCACCTGCATAAGAAAAACATTCCTTTTTTCATTTAGTAAAAACGCTTTTTATAAAAAGATTCCTTTTGCATAAACGTAAAAGTCAATGGGGTTTATACACCGTATAAATGAATGTTGTGTATAAAACCAAATATGCCTCAATGAAAGGAGATTGAGACGATGTCCTTTACAAAGATCATTTTTTTAAATAAAATAGATCTATTTTGTGTATCCACTATAATTACACATAAATAAAGTACAAATACAAGATTGGACATAATAATATCATTACATAATTTGAAAGTAGGAGAATAACCCAAGGAATGGAAATTGGGTTAAGAAGTTCCCTTACCTCGTGTCTGAATTCACTCGACCGTTATTTGATCTCCAGAATAATAAACTAGAGTTAATATCTACCTTCTTAAGAACCTTTTTCAAGTTCATTATTCCTTTTATATCACTTATTACCATGTTATGAACATTATGTAATTATTTAAGTTAATAACGGTCGTTTTGTCGATCTTTGGTACTTGAGTCAAAAATAAACTTCTTATAATTACAAGTTGTTCATGTAGTGATATATCCATTATATCCAGAATTATATTCATGATATTTATATCATATATCTCATATACATCCAGTATATACATGCATTTATAATATTCCATAACGTTTAGAGGTAAGAAATGAAATGCACCGTTCATGGAGACGGTAAGTCGTACGTACGCATGAACGCTACTTTAATTTATATTTCATATTTAATGGAATGAAGATATAATTATGTAAAGGTAAAATATAATTTCAGTATAATATAATGTATAATACCATATACTCCATCCTTTATACATCCCACATATGGCATTAACGATTCAAATCACTTTGAGGGGCGGTAGTCCGCACTTCCTAAAATGAAATTATCGCGTTTACCCATAATGGAAATCATAAATTATGCCACAAATGAGAAATAATGAAGCATAAGGAAAACATAAACATAATATATATATCATATATGAAAATAGTGTCATCAAAATGGCCACCATTAGAGGTGTTATATGAGTGTTGAACAATCATCGTTTCGTGAGGCAGAAATTCGCCATCCACAGAAACAGTATGTTCTTTAACCATTAAATGTAGGAGTCTGTAAGTGTAGCTCTAATAATTCATATAACAACATCCTAGTATATTGTGGATACTGTTGTTGTTACAAAAAAATTAATAAAAAGAGTTTAACGGGTTGGATAAGAAAAATAAAACAAAATTACATAAGAGAAGACATTACCTTAAAATCGGGTAACACTTATGATTTGAGCCAAAGGCTTCCTTGGGAAGAATTATGCCAAAATTGAGGCTTCTAGGAGTAAGGTAGGGAAGATGGGAGAGTATTTGGGTAGAGGTTGGCCGATCCAAAAGGCTTTGAAAGTGTGAGTAAGGTAGTAGTGGTGGGGGCCTTTTATAAGTGGGGAGGAGGGGCACTCTTGGAAAGATTGAAATGTTACATTATTATGAAATGCTTTTCGGATTCTAAAGGTCCCACAATGATATATTTTTAGGATAAGGTGATAAGGGTTCGAACTCTACTCATCCAATAGGTTTTTGACATGTGTATGTCTTAGATTTTACATTATCTTCTTATTTTATTTAAATCGTTAATTAATGAGGTAATCACTACATCATCATGGTTTCATAAATAATTTAATTTATTTAATGTCTAAAAATTATAAAACAAATATCATGATGTAGGAAATATTTTTATATTTATAATGAATATTTATAGTCAATAATATGACTTGTATAACCCTATTTAAAAATTGTTTTAGTAAAACAACTCTTGTTTGTGACATTTTTATTTTAACATTAAATAAAATGTTATTTATGTCATTTTCCTACCAAAGTGGTTCCATGGGGTCCCCAAGTTGACCCATGGATTGTCTTGGTTGGAAATGACACATAAAATAGGGGTTGGACAAGTGTAAAGGTGTTTTCATAGTTTTATAATATCATTTTTACCTTAAATTTCACTAATTAACTTTAATCGCGATTAATTAAACTTAAAAGTTACTATTCACCAAAAAAAATATTTTAATCCCATTGAACCAAATTTTACTTCCTATTGACAACCACGTATGTCGGATTTTTGAAAATCAAATCACAGAAGTGCTAATATTTCATTTAAACGAAAAATCAGTTTTTTAACTACCACTTAGTGGTTTCACTATTCATCAAAAATTGAAGTTTTTCAGAACGATTCCAAAATTTTACCCTAAGCTATAATTGATATTCCAAATTCAAAAATGATGTCTATTTTACAAAATTACAAACATCTAAGTTTCATTAATTAATTTCATAATTAATTCCCGCTGTCACAACAAATAGCGTGTTTTTAAAAAACAATATATATCAAAAGATTAACAATTGTTTATGTCCAATTTCGAAGTGAAATTAATTCTAATGACAACCATTGGATAAAATTTTAAAAATATATTATTATTATACTTTAAAACCACTCAATAGTATAATTTATCACTATAAATTATTTTGATTAAAAAAGTTGTTTTTAAGTATTTTTCACTATTTATAAAAAATTGGGAAGTTCTCAGAAAAATACCAAAAATTCAACATAGGCTAATTTCGATATTCCGAATCCAAAAATGAAGTCCATTTTGAAATATAAAATTTATATAATTTCAAAAAGTGGGTATTACTATTCATAATGGCTACTCTGATTAGTTGCGGTGTGTTAGAACTCGAAGTTGCGTACAATGCAAGCTATTGCATTATTGAATGATAAGCGTATCATGGAAGCTCGGGGTGTTACAGTCCTAGATAGAACCGGTTTATCCCATTAAAAACTTAATGTGGGGTGGCCTAGATAGTGTATGGGAAACCCATTACAGGTTATCATGGGGTGACCCAAATATTGTCGGGTACGCCTGTGACAGCTTGAAATGGGGTGGCATAGATAATGTCGGGTAAGACCATAATATTGTAATTGTAATTCAGTCATATGTTTATTCTAATTGAAAGGGTTTTATGCATATGTTTCTCTAAGTCACCTAATACTTTCATAATTATACTATATGGTTTTGAATGATTTTATTTGAGAATTTTGTTTTTCATGTGAAATTTTTTTGTTTAATATTTTAAAATAACTTAGTAGATAAAGGTAAAAATTATATTAGTTTTCATGTTTTTATTACACTAATTATTTCCTTTCTTTTTATATGTCTTATAGAGATTTTATGCTCATCACAAGTTTTAAAATGACTTTCACGAGGTTTAAGGGGAAATAAAGAGAAGGATGAGATAAAGGGTATAATTGTGAAGATTTTTCATAAGTAGAAATCGTGATTTATTTTATAGATTATTATATTGTATAAAAATGGATACTGAGTATAAGTGTCCACTTGTAATGTATGGGTTTACTATTTAAGAGTTTGTCCTAATTATCTAAAACTCTAAAAATAAATACATCCTTTAATGTTAATTCTAGTTCAAAAACACTAGTATATATAAGGCTTAAGGTTTGGTCCATACATTCATTATGGATGGAAATGTTGTATAGTTAATACAACTATCATATAATGGTGTCTATACAATGTTATTTTTCTTGATAAACGTCTTTGTAAAATAAATTAGTTCATATTCAACTACAATTTTCATTTCCTTAGTATAATCTCCATCATTGTTTATGCTTGCAATCATATTAGATGAACCATAAACTATAGTGTAGCCTTAATCTCGAGTTATATTTTGTTATTAATTATGTTTACTCAAATATTAATAACTTCAATATATTATACAACATATCTTGTATTCTTTTAACTCCGATAGAAAAATTCTTCTTGAATAATAACCATGTAAACAGAAAAAAATGATTTGAGAAGGATTATATGCATGAACCACTACAAACATGATCAACTCTTAAACAATATCCCCTTACCCTTTTTTGAAACGATTAGAATCTGAGAGGACCAGTTTGGGATATACCTAACACTGAGAGGGGGGTGAATCAGTTTTGGGGACTTTTTTTAAACCAATTCCAACTTTTATCCCTATACCTCCTAACATGTTAGGATCTTGATTCTCTTATTCTCTTTTCCCTGTCACATGAAATAATTGAAAGCAGTAAAAATATGCACACGATATTTCTACAAGGTTCACCACTCAATAAGAGTATCTACGTCCTTTCCATGCATGGATATGACAAGTTCACGGATTCTCTACTATGATGAGATATGAAATTATAGTGGAGTGGCTAGGAAAACAATCCTCTAGAAAGTGTGAGTCCCTACACTTTGGAGGGGGTGGGAAAGAATCATCTTCCTTGGACTGGTGATAGCCTAGTACAACATGCAGCCTCTAGCTAGTTCTTTATACTTCCTATTAAGATAGACTTCTTCCTTATTCAGTAAGGTAGGTTTTGATCTTGATCTTCTCCAGTGCTCTTCACTTGATTACTTTTAAAACAGAAGTCAAGAAAATCTTCCTTCATTCTTTCTATTATTCTCTAGTGAAACACTGACTGCACTAGACTTCATTATTCTTCTTCATAGTGCAACAACCAACTACACTAAAACTTCTTCTTTCATCACCTAGAATCACATACACCAATATGAGTATTCAAACACTGAGGATCAGCTCATATACCATCATCTAAATTAAACTACCATGAATTATTTTCAGCCTTCAGTTGGGCATACTATGTTCTTCTCCTTCTCTTATTTCCCTTTTAAACAGTATAATTAAATCATCTTAATCACTTTCTTCAATTATCAATACAACCACAAGAGTGTATCAGTATAAAACTTCTTCCTTTGTGCAGATATGAATTAAATTTCACACCTATTTCTTATTCACATTGCAAAGCACAACGAGAGTGTTAAACACCAGTCGTGTGAGTGCGGTTCTTCTTCTCTTCGTGATACCGAATGTTTCACGACACTTCCTTCTTCGCAATGTCTCTTCGAGAGTGCTACGCACTTGTCAAAGGCCTACAGTACCCTAAAATTTTTCGCGCAATATTCTTGGTGGCTTGCACGTAAAATTTAAACCTTGCATGTAAAAACACCTTTTTGCGCGGAAAACCCTTTTCGTGCAACTCTTCTTTTTTTGGCACAGAACTCCCCTTTTTCACGCAACACTTTCTTTTTTTCACGCAATACTCTATACTTCTATTTTTTCATGCGTCAGAGCTTGGGATTTTCATATGTTTCGAGTATCTCCAAATGAGAGGGGGCCAACTCATTTTTATAGGCATTTTGACCCTGCGTGTAAACCCCTTCCTGCGTGTAAAACTTCTTCCAGTGAGTAAAACTGTCTCTCACTTCTTTAATCACATGCACCTTCCTTTATTTTCGTGCACCACCTGGATTTTTCACACACCCTTTGACTTTTCCATTTTTCATCATTCTATGCATGAAGCACCAATTGCGTGCAAAATTCCACACCACGTTCCATATTGCGCGCAAACCCAACCTTTCGCACGACATCCTATTTCGCTTAATCATCCAATATTTCGCGCATTTCATGCCTTTGCCAATTTTTGAGCTTCTGATCTTGAAATACCATTTGTGAGAAAAACATCATTCCTCTATTTCACTCACCATGCCAATATTTCGCGCAACCATCATTTTTTACGCATCCCACAGATATTTTGCGCATCCTGTTGATATTTCACGCATCCCGCTACTATTTCGCGCACCGCTTTATTTTTTTTCGGGCAACTCACCAGAAGTTCTACGCACTCCATGGATTTGTCATTTATCTTTGTTCTGACCATGAATCATTCCTTGCAAATAGAAATCTAAACCATCTTTAATCATTCGTGCAACACCCATTGCCAAAAAGACACCTTCAACTCCTGATTTCCATGCCCTGAAATTTGGTAAACACTGGAAAACGGTTCCACCTTAAACTATGCTTTTGTGCCGCCCCCAGATTGTCCATTTCTTTGTCAGTTCACTCTTCACTTATTCCCATAACCATTGGTTAGCTTTCATCACGAACTCCACTATCATGATATATATCATTTTATAGATCAGTTTTAGCATCGTCAAAGTTACAATGGGAAGTACTGAAACATCCCATCTTCCAGCAACATCATTCCTTCCAATCAAAACTATATATGATTGGCATCATCATTTCTCCCCCATTCCTTTATAAGCCTTGCATCACAAGTTCTCCTAACTTGTGATATTTGTGAAATAAAAATCAGGAATGCATCGTTTGGTTTTTTCCATTCTTTTTGGAATATGAATTCCAATGTACTTCTTCATCCTCACTTAAAATCCTTAATGCCTTTTGAAGTGTTAAGAACAGTGCAACAATCATCTGATTTCAAGGAAATGTGTAATTCATGTCCTTATTATAATTCCAATCCCTTCCACACTCTCTCTTCTTATTCATCCAACATTCTCTACTTCATTCAAATCATATGATTCTTTTCTACAAGTAATCTCTTGCATGGTTCTCATGCAATCGTGAAGCATTGCATGGTCTTCTTTGAATCCTCATACTTCTTCAATCATCCTAAGATGGGTGATACCTCATCATTCTTCATTGTTGTAAACAATGTGTCACCTTTGACACAAGTTCTTTGAACATAGGATCAGTTCAACAATCATCTAAATTACGCATCATAGGGAATTTCCCAAGTATGACATTCAATGTTATGATTTCATAACAATTATCTACGAATCCTTACTTCAGCCGATCTTTGTTAACATTGAAGACTTTTTTCATCTCCATCTTTATTTTAACCATCATTGACAGATCTTGACAAAAAATACAAACTTCAAACATAATGTGGTCCCAACAGAGTCCAAAAATTTTTATTGATATCCATCCTATTTCTTCAACAATATTATTATTTTTCAAACATAAATAATTAAATATAATGTATCATTTTTTAAATCCATATAATATCTAAATTTTGATGTTAACAAATATAATTGTGAGTTATAATGCATAAATATGTAATGTAAAAAAATGAATGTTATAAAGACTATGTTTTATAATAAAATGTAATGTATATATCAATATAATTAATCCAATTTTTGGAATGAATTAAGTCCCATCACTTAGAGCATGTTGTTTTCTGAGTCCGAATTAGGTAACTCCATGCACTTATTGATGTTTAATTAATTGATCTAATATGAATTATGTGCTACAATAATGTTTTAATTATTTTTACTAGTAAATATACATGAAAAATTAGTTGTGGAATTATAGAATGATTTTTCCTAAAATGGTATATTTCTTGAAAAAATTATAAATATCCTTCAACACAGAAATTATAAATCATCATAGATAATGTAATGGTATAATGATAAAAATGATAAATTAAGATTTTAATTTTAGTTAATAATTACTGGTGATCATAAATAATTATATATGACATTGTGATCATTTTTGTTTCAATTAGGTATTGTAATAAATATGTCATTTAGTGGAACTACATGTGTATAAGGGCTATAGATATCTAATGAACTACAATAATTAACTATGTGTTAATTATGGTTTTTATCAAGGAAATAAAGGGATTTAAAATGAATATTTCTTTCTAGAAATTTTATTTTTAATGAGGTAATGTGATTAAAAAAATGGTAATGGTTACTTAATGGTATTAGTATTTAAAAATTAATTAAGGTGGATTAAAATTGATATTTTTATATGAATTACGAATACAATAGTTACCTTTTCGTATGTTGTATTCTATGGTGGAATATGTAATTTACCTTCTATAACATTAATAAATATATATATAATTACAAAGATATATATAAATAAAGACACACATAAAAAACCTATATAAAAATATATTTATTCAAATAAAAATAGATTAAACACACATTTATATATGTGTGTCTGTATGCATATGTATATATACAGAAACCATTATATGAAGAATGACCAAAATATAGATCAAATTAATTCTAGTATCAATATATATATTTTAATATATATATAGGCAGAACAACCTAAAATCAAGAGAATTCCCTAAATGTTCGATGAAAGAAATTAGTCAAAATGATATCCTATTATAAATACAGTCAGAACAAAAAATCAAAAAAACACATAAATGATAGTTTGTAAAAACATTTAAAATTATTTTTCAATGTCATGAATTCATTTTTAGAGGACTATTCTTTCAAAATATTCCACAAAAGTTGTATGTAATATGTGAAATTTATGATAGATTCATCGATAAGAATTAGTTTCATGATAAATAGGGTTATTTTAAAATTTGTAAAGTTGATTTATCAATTATAAAAAAAATCAATGATAAAAGTTCCATTTATCAGTGTTAGTGTTCATGAGAATAAATTCTTAAATTTATCGATGCTAAAAAAGAATTGTTATATCCTACTCTTTATGAGTGTTAATTATTAACCTTGATAAGAAGATATATTTTTCATAGTTAATATTATCACTAATAATGTGTAGTGGATATTAAAAATTAAAACCCACATTTAAAAATTTTAGTAAATTAATAATTATATAAAAGTGAATATTAAAAACACAATCATTAATAAATATATTAATATTCTAATAAATGTATTTTTAATATTATAATAAAGGTATTAATATTAAAAAAAATTATTATAAATATTATGTATAAAGTAACAAAATATAAAATAATTTTACAATAAAAAAACAATAAATATAAAAAATAAATAAATTCCAAAATTAATAAAAATGAATGTATTAATATTATGATAAATATATAAATAGTATATTAAATGTATTTTAATAAATGTATTGATGTTATGATAATTGTATTATCAATATTATTATAAATGTATTATTAATTATATTAATATAATAATATTGTGATAGATATATTAATATTATAATAAATAAAGTTATATTATAATAATTTTTTTATTAATAAATTAATTAATATTGTGATAAATGTTTTAGAAAATATAAAAATTATAATATTATGTATAAATTATTTCACGAAATAAATTTAATGATAAAATTATAAAAAAATTTAGTATTAATAATTAAATATATTTACAATTGTTGATATATATATATATATATTATTAATTAATTATAAATATTTATATAAAATATATATTCATATAACAAGAATAATTAATTAGTAATTATATATAAGAAATTTAAATATAATTAAAGATATAATTATCTATCTAGATGTATAAGTATTGTTTTATTTGGGTGTGTGGGATATAAAGGTGAACCGTTAAACATATACATACATATCAATACATACACATATATAATATTACACATAGACATACGTACCCATACATACACATCCATACACGTTCATACACATACATACACATAAACACATATACATGCACATTCAGATTCACGCATACAAACCTATAAACAAATGTACACATTCATAAAAATATATAAAAATGCATACACATACATGTACACAAAGATATATTTATACATTCAAATATACACATACACACATATAAATAAACATACATACATATAAAACCATACATATAAAAACATTTACATACATATACATACACACATAAACACACATACACAAATATATAAATTGTTACATACATGTATATTTTATAAACACACATGCATTGACCCTTGATTATTTTTTACTTTTTTCCTTCATTCTAGAGTTTTTCTAACCATATTAGGGATTTCATGACTAGAATCAGTGACGCCTCACCTAGACTAGTAGTAAGGTAAAAGTGACACCCTAATCCGATTTCCAATAAAAAGGGGTTGGTGACTAGAGACGTGTATGAATGTCTTATATATGTGATTCTTAATCCTAATGAACTTATAGACATACAGACCACTAATTACAGCCTAACCATATGTGATCAATAAAGTTGTACTAACCTAATAGGAATCAAATTCATGTAATAACCTGTATGATGAAAAAACATCAAAAACATAAATGTAACCAAGTATGAAAGGGAAAAATATATGAAAAATAACAAATAGAGTGTGCACCAACCTAAAAACTAATTAGTAGTTAGTACACATCTCCCAAACATTGATATCACCCACTGACTTTGATCATCATTATCAGGTACTAATAACCTCCACCAACACCATGCCCACCAATGTCATGACATAAATATATAACATATGTAAAATATATGACACATGCAAGAAAATATCACGAATAGGTGAATAAATACATAATCATAAGGATGTGCTAACAACTAAAAGGGTGAGTAATAAAAATAAATATTTATCCCAAGTCATAAAATAATTATGGGAGATGAAACCCACAAATAGTTTTTCTCATAGAAGAAAGTTGGTCTAACACAGAGAGAGGACTATTGGTCTTTATTACCAACTAAGGAAGATTATAAATCATTCATATCCATGAGATATTTTTATCCATATAGGAGTATCCCAATTTATCCTCTCCAGATATAGGCTACTCATGCCTCGTTGATGGAATGTCACAGTCGAGCGCTGATGGCTTTAATAGAGTGGATAACCCATTCCTTTATTTTCTCAATGAAGAATGGTATCCACTCTATATATAGAAGACCAACACCCTATGGTGTGTATAAGGGGATTTCTAATGCTACTTTTTTACCTAATGGGGACCCATTCCCTAGCCTACAGGTTCCACTAGGGTGGGTTCCAACCCCAATGTTACTTTGAAGATAACATTGGATTCTCAACATTATCCATCTGTGCTAGAAGAATATAACCACTCATTGAACCTCTCAATATATCTATGATATTGATGAAAATTTCCTCATCACATTCCATTGAGAATTATACTGATGTAGGAATACTCATAATTATGAATCCGAGTCCTAATGAAATATATACATGAGATAGAAAATATGACGAAAAGTATAGGGTGTGTCCCTTACATTACATGAGGTGTAATCCCAAATTCTTTCCTAGATGTATCCTCCTCCCATTATGGAGAATCATATTCCTGATGTGTGCATGGGGAACAACTTCTGTGGGACCACCCAATGTCCAAAGTCTAAACTCCGTACACATTAATCAGATAACTAAATAAGATCCCATATTGTGTGGGAAAGGTTTCAGGGCATGTAATATTTTAATCAGCAAGGAAACCTTATCCAATGAAAGTATTTTAACAACACGGTGTGTGTTCCTTTGTAATATATGTTATGTTGTTCAGTTTTTTCCAAAATTATCATCTCCCTCTTGAAATTTCACTCATCCATTGATTCCACTAAAAATATAACAGGAATCATTTTCATGGATTGAAATCAAAGGAAACTCCCCATTCATTGATTTAAGACCTCACAAGGTCGAACAGTAGGATACTCATTGACCAAGGAAAAACCATCTATATTGTTCATTATCATCTGAGGGTTTGATCCTTAATCTACTATCTATGATCCTCCATCACTCATCATCTATCTCGCAAATTTTCTTCTCTATCATCAAACACACAAAATAGAGAATCTTTGAGGTTTTATCACTCTTCAAACCGAATTGATAGTTGAATCACCTACCAATTTTATCCTAATTAAAAATATCCAATGAATGAAGGAATAAATGAAAAATAACCAAATTAATTCATCAATGGTCATTATTTTTCAGAGTGGACAACTCAAAAGTGGAGTAAATTGAGTTTCAATTTAATTTTATATTAAAATGAAACAAATATATCCCCAATTTATAAACATCATCCTAATTAACTAAAATAGTATAATTTTATGATTTTATCTTTCATAGAGCTTCAAAAAAAATTTATCAAAACTTCTTCTAAAAAATTTTAAAAACTCTTTTAAATTTTGAAAACAATATTAATTCATCAAACTCCAAATATAAAGAACTTATCAAATATAGCTATCAAATAAGATTTTTTCTATATTGTCAAGAAATCTAAAATATGAAAACACGTATTGGAACAAAATAAGAGGTTTATTCACAAGATGAGACCTAGTCATACCTAATTCAAAATGACCAGTTAGCTGGTATTTTATTTCTCTAATTAATTGATCAACAACATGGATCAAGTTTTATACCAAAAAACAATTCACTGGTATTAAAGGAATTACAAATTTTCTTCCATGGATCAAAAGGTAAAAATGTGAAAGAATGAAAAATGTATTTTATAATTATTTAATATAAAAATGGTGTATTTAAAAAAGAATAAATAGATTATAAAAAACACATATCTAGTTGTAATCTTAAAAGGAGAGATAAAATTATATAATATGAGAAGGGTTAATGTCTCTCAATATGATAACCTCTAGTAGATCCAATTTATTTTAATATATCCTTGAAAATCATCAATAATGTTTGGAATGAGAGTTTAAAAAATGATCATTTTGGCGGTGTTCAGTGCAATGGTATGTAATTTTACTATATATTTGTCATGTTAGAATTCACCATCTATTTTTTATATCCATGAATGAATCTTATTATTAAAGAGATAACTTCTTTAATTTAGTTATTAGATGATATTAACAATTTAATCTTCAAAATCAATGAATTCATAAATGCACTAACTATATAATTATTTCTCCTAACTATAACCATTAGAAATTTAAAATACTTCACAAATTAAGATGTAATCTACCATTTGGTATTCACATAAAGAATAGATAATTTGGGTCATAGTTACTCCACATTATCACTTTTCAATCTAGATTTGACAAGGTAAGTCAGAAAGATAAATAAGATTCTTCTTGTAGTCACTTTTTTCTGTATGTAGTCTATTTTATTCGTCATTCATTTAATTCTTTTCTTCACCCCTCCACTTCACATCTTCATGAAGTCACTTCATTTGTTCATTATGGAGATTTTTTTCTTCATGTGGCCACTTTATTACTTCACTTGGTTACTTCATTACTTCACACAAACACTTTATTAATTCTTTTGGTTGTGTGTTTTACTCTTTTGGTATGTTCAATTCCTGATGAGGTCACTACATTAACCACATGGTTAGTTTAATACTTGGTAAAAAAATCTAACAAAAGGCATGGTAACATGTTTATTTATCTAGAAGTTTGAATCCTTCATGTTTTCACTTGATATTAAATGTGTGGTAGGTTCAGTACACATGATTTCACATGAATTCCAATGCATGGTTATTTCAAGACTTATAAAGAATTATATAATATGACACATGATCAGTTAAATGTGCATGTAGTAACAATGATATTAACATGCAGTCAATTCCACACAATAACTTTTCCTTCACTTTTACTTTAAGACATAATTATTATTATTAGTTTTACCAGAAAAATAGTTAACTAACATAAAATATATAATTAATTAGTAACAAAATAGATTTTATTTTTGATCATTATAATATGATTGAAATAATGATTTTTGGACTGATCCAAAAACATATATTTCTTTACGATTAAAAATAATGATATATTTATATTGAATTGAAATTGAATGATTTTATCTATTAGTCTAAATTTTAATCAGAATAATTATTTCTCATATTTTATCCCCTATTTTGGATTATCAATAAGTATACCGTGGGGAAATGAAAATAAATGTAACATTATAGAGTTATTAGAAAAAGTATTTAGAAAAATTTGAAAAACAAATAAAGACAAAATAATGTATTGCATTAATTTCTCGAATTATTTAATAAATATTACATTTAGGGTCCCAATTCGGAATTCTAATTAGAATCGTATTTATGTACATCCATGATGTCAATAGGGAGTATAATATCATTACCTTTAGAGGTATATGTTGATATAAGTGGGTTAGTTTGGGTAGGTGTTGTTATAGAGGTTGAAATAGGTTCTGGGATTATCACACAACTAGAAACTCATTGTAGGTTATGGAAATATTGTCTAGGAGAAAATACAAAAGGGTTAACATATGAGGTTTTAGTTGAAGGAGGAGTCAATGTAGTGGGTAATGTTAGTGGGTTTATTATAGAAGTGTTGGTAGTTTAGTGATAATACTCTAGAAACTGGTTAAAATCATTTACTTATCTAGATCTATCTTCCATTTTTTGATATTATCCTATTTTAATTCCATTAAGGATTTTAAAATGGGAGTTATATATCTATGCTTTTAAACATGAGACTTGAATTTGTTTGTCAAGGGTTGAATCATAAAATCACTAGCAAATGATATAAACACAGTATTAAAGTTACAATTGGTGAAAACCAAATGATATAGAATTTAATGGATCTTATTATTGTATCTTTATCTCTTCTATCCTATTTTACATATTTTCTGACCAACTCCATGGTTTTTTAGGAATGATTCTAAAAACTATCAAACAATAATTATATTTTCTTCTGAAACTCTTCACAAAAAATATTCATCTCACCTATTAAGACATTTATGATTTCATTATCATTTTCTAAATATGGATCAAGATCCAGAGGAGGTATTTATGAAAAGGAATGTATATCAAATAAAGAAATAGAATCAAATAGAGCATTAATAAATCTTTCATTTAACATGAAAATTTTCTCTTATAAATCAACCTACAGTGCACCCTCTTGTTCTTTTAATTCCTCTATTTCATTTCTCTTAAGATCCATTTTGAGATAAATAATTGATAGATATAAGATATTACCAAAATCAGTATTTTCGATATATTTTATTCTATAATGATTATCATATATTTTTTAAAAAATGATGAAATCTTTCAATAAAACCATAAAGTAGGATTTTATGTCATTAAAATAATCTTCTATTAAATAAGATGTGGAAGTGGTAGAAGTATGTGTAGGATTATATGGACCATAAGTTAGTTTCCAACCATCAAACTCATTCTGAAACTCCACACACATAGATTCCAAAGACTGAACTTCATCTTATTCTATATTAAAAAAAACAATATGGGGGGATCCAACAAGTGTTGTTACATTTTTATACATGGGTTCATCTACATTATTTGATGGAGTGGATGTAATTATATCTGTTAGATCATGATCTACTAAAGGTTTGATCAAAGAGACATCAACTACATTTTTAGAATCAATCTCAACTATTAAAGTACATTGAAGAACTATTTGTGAAAAAAGGATGGAAGGTACACCATCTTGAGGTGTACTACCCCATTATAATTATAATCATCAGATTTAATGTATTATAAAACTATCACTATTGATCCTCAGGAATTTTCCCCATTAGAATGTTCTTCTGGTACATTGGGTTTAGGAGTACAACAAATCATAGGGTTTTGAGTTTAATATTTTTTAGAAATTTATTCATCCTCTTCAGACTCACCTGAATCATTCCATTTGGGTTCTTAAATAATTTTAATGACTAAAACATCAGTTTCAACAAGATCCATTTCGTGTAATTACTCTTTAGAAGAAGGTATAGGGATAGGAGAGTAAGGTGATCCAAATAACATTGTGGGAGAGGATTCCTTGACATCCTGCTAAACTACCATGTCTTCCTCACTAAGATCTACCACATTATGTTCCTCTTATCTAATCAGCTCTAAAACATAATATTTGTCATTAAAATAATAATAAACAACTTCATAATTATTTAGGATGGGTTCTATTATATCCTATTTCTTTTCCAGATATTTTATAGAATCAAAATTCTCATATAATTATTCACTATTAGATATCCATCCTCTTCTCCGAGGTTAACAATTTAATTTAATTTTCCTAAAAAACATTTAGATTTGGCATAGAAAATTAGAGGAAACAAATTTTTTCTCCCTTTTAGGATCTAATCCCTTAAACCCTAAAAATATTGATATGAACTTCTGATATAGAAGGGAATAAATCTTAGAAGAAGGATTACACAAATATAATATCTATCTAATGAAATAAATGGATGAACTATTATAAATATTTTTATTAATAAATAATATAAATAATAGATTCTTTTGACTCAAAATACAAAATTCCCCTTTCCAATGACATGTCAACTTCTAGATAAACTCATCATGCATCTAATATTCCCAACTAATCTGCATTTTAGTTGGTCTACGTGGTTTCATATTACTAGAAAGTTATTTAAGTGAATTTCGGAATTTTGGATGGGATTGATATATAGAACACCAACATTAATAGTCTTCGTAATTAACTTTATGAGGAACAATTAATCTCATAGCCCAATTATTTGAAGAAAACATAGAAAAACTTCACTATTAAAGTTTGAATAAATGGTGACTCTTTATTCCCAAGGATGGATTATATATGGGAATAAAATTCAGTAATTTTCCACCGATATAATTGTTTTAAATCATCCATAAACCATTAACTTCACTCTTTTCACTAACTAAATTTCTATACTATGTATTTTATAGAATTAATCCATAATAAATCCACTTCCTTTTTAGTAGAGTTTGGATGATCCACAAAATAAGGGTTCTGAGAAATCCATGTAACACTCAATCTACCTTTTATGTTTTTCAATTTCATAACGGGTGGAAATTAAATTGGAGTTGTATCATCATGAAATCATTTAATCTTCATCATTTTTCACTTTTATTTAATTTCTACGAATGTTTAGTTTTGAGTTCGAGGGAGTCGGTCAAGATAGTTTTTAGAAAGAGAGTATATAGGGATTCGAAAAGAATAAAGGGATCTTTAGGAAATGACTTTCATCAAAAAATAAATTAATCTCAATTAAATCATTTATGTATTAAAACAATAATATACATACATGAAATCATGTTGAAAACAACTTAATAAAAATTCTATGTACAAATAATCATGGTAGGTATACTGACCGTCTATTCACATAAATAAAGGCATGGAATGTATACAAACTATAAAACTATGGTATGTATAGTAACCAGGTGAGTAAAGTATCATAATAAGTATATTGATCATATTAGTAAATTATCATGGTAAGTATTGTGACCATATGATTAATGTCTCATAGTAATTATAGTTACTGCTTGACTAATTGGCCACAATTACTGAACTGACTATTTGAACAAAATTCATAGTCTCTTAAATGATCATACAAATTAAAAATCATTGTTACTTATTATAGTACCCATAGTTTCGGGTAGATGAACCCATTACTCATGTTTTTTTAAATGGTGTTATTTTATAGGGTTTCCATAAAATAGAGAGTTTCCATAAAATAGTGTGTTTCTATAAAATAGATAGTTTCCTTAAAATAACGATTTTTTATAAAATTAAGATTTTCCATAATATAGATATTTTACATTAAGTTAGGTGTCAATATAATGTTGGTGGTTTCCATAAAGTGTTAGGTTTCCATAAATTAGTATGATTCCTTAAAGTGTAGTGTTTCTATACAGTGGGTTGTTTCTATAAAGTGGGGTGTTTCGATAAAGTGGGTTATTTACATAAAGTGGGGTGTTTCCATAAAGTTGGATGTTTCCATAAATTATATTTTTCATAAAATGGGTAAATGTGAATGATGGGAGTGTTTGGGGGTTTTATAAGGAGTTTTGGGAACAAAGGGAAGGTTGCATGATCCATACATGGTTGGCCCAAACCTTGTGGTCAAACCTTACGTAGAGGTCAAATATAGATCATATTTTCTAAGAGCATACTCTTTCTTGATCTAAATATTTTTTGTTGGATTAATAACGCCCCTATTTCTAGATTAATCTTCACTGAAGGATGTAGAACCCTCCCCGCATGTGTTGGAGCCATCCTAGATCCTTCCCTTGGTAATTTCAAGCCTGATTCATGGGGTATGTGTTGATCTTCTAGATCCTTTTCAATTTTCTACAAACTCCTCCTACTCTGCTTCTATTTTTCTGATATCTACAATCCTTGTGGGTAGATATAAGTTTTTTAACGTCAAGTAAAGATAAATATAGTGTTTTTCAGGATTGAGGATGATATCTAAGTTTCTTTCTTGAATCATGATCCGATTCTTGAGGTATGTCACCATTCTTTCATGTTTCGTCATGTTTTCATAGATCTTCTTAGATATACTTCTCCAATCTCCATTATTTCACATATCTGGACCAATAATGTGTAGATATAAGTTTTTGGATGAAACAAAATTCAATGATCAGCCCTAATATTTCTAGGATAATATAACTAAGGCCTTTCGTGGAGAATCAACTCGTCTTCTTGTGTGTTCTTCGTCTGTTGTCATGTTTCTTCAAAACCTTCAAGGTACGGGAATTAACTCTCATCTCATATTGCTAGAATTTATTTTCTTAGTTAAAAATTAGTTTATTTTAATGGTATTGATTGGTAAAACATAGAATAAATCTTATTCAATGATGATTTATGGTTTTAATAAAATTGTGATATCCTGGTGAATTGTTGTGAAATGTTTTCTAGATTCGTGAATTTAAAATGATGAATTTAAATGTTTTATTTTATATAATTGTTAAATGGTTTGATGAAAATTTTGTTTTAAATAAAATGGTATTTTATTGAAATGTATGAATATTTAAAGGATTTTTATGTAATCGGTTTTCAATAAAAATAGTATTTTATTAAATAAGAGCTTTGGCATGATCCTTAGGAATATTGGTGTGTGATTTCATATTTCATTTCAAGGGCTTGGTTGAAATATGAACTTGTGCTCAGTGCCAAAGGTTAAATTGAACTTGGGATATAAATTTTATAATGCATATATGGTGATTGGTTGAAATATGACATTGTGCAAGGTGCCAAAATGGTTAATGGCATATGGGAAACAATTACCTTGTCTAGACTTGGTAGATCGACGAGAAACTTCTCATCTGTGTAACACCCTAAGCTTCTATAGTACACTTCTCTTTGAATAATGCAATAGCGTGTGTTATATGTAACTTCAAGTTCTAACACATACCACAACCAATCAAACTAGTCGTTATGAATAGTAATACCCACTTTTTTAAATTTTTAAATTTTATTTTTTAAAATGGACATTATTTTTGGATTCTGAATATCGAAATTAGTATAGGGTGAATTTTTGGTATTTTTTTGAAAAACTTCATTTTTTGATGAATATTGAAACCACTAAGTCGTAGTTAAAAAACAGAATTTTTCATAAAACTTCATTTTACCGCTTCTGTAAATGGAATTTCGAAAATCCAAGAAACACGGTTAATATCAAGTAGTAAAATGTGGTTCAATGAGATGAAAATAATTTTTGGTGAATAGTAACTTTTTACTTTTATTTACCACGGTTAAAAGTAAATAGGGTAATTAAGGGTAAAAATGATATTAATATTACCCTAAAATGTGTCCTAATTCTATTGTACAAGTGTATCTCTACAAAAAACAACCTTAGGAATTAAATATTATCATTTAGGTCCACTTAGATTAGATTTGGACATTTAGTATTATTAATTCAAAGAAGAGTTAAAAGAGTTAAAATCAATGTTTATTTACTAAAACATTTTTAATATAGGGTTATACATAAGAAAAATTCGATTTTAAATATTAATTAGAAAGATAAAAATATTTCCTACATAATTATACTTTATTGATAATTTTTAGACATTAAATAATTTATTTTATTTATGACACAATGATGATGCAGTAATTACCATAATAGTGAAAAACTAAAATAATTGATATTATAAATACCCAGATAAATATAATTTGAGACTTTTTATGAATTAAACTAATTTTACAGGTTAATATGACATGTTATGATTTATTTAATTAACTTTGTTCGAAGTAATAATTCTGCTATTATTTTCACAAAAATCAATTTTCTAAATAGTGTCAAAATTGACATAAAAGAGCTTTTAAAACAAATTTTATATTATTAATTGATATTAAATTACTAAAAATATATGTTTCAGCCAAGATAATTATATCATGATAGGTATATCATTAATGGTCCACTTGGGGGTCTCTTGGTGGTTTATAGTAAGTCTATTAACTATATAATATAAAACTACAAAGTGACATGGTAAGTGTCAAACTAATTAACAAACAGTTAAAACTAAAAGATAAGGTTAATATAATGACCCAAACCTGTCTAAATTCTATTTGTTGAGTGGTTGTCGACCCATACCCACCTTAACTTCTAAATAATCCACATTGGAGCCAATATAAACTGAATATGAATTTATTATAAAATAATATTTCTAGCTTTTCCAAAGGTGCCTCTCACCCCTCTTATAAAAGGGCACTCCCCCTTCTCATTAATTCACACATTCATAGGATTTTGGATCGGCCAAACCCTGCCCAAATACTCTCTAAAATTCCCTCACTACAACCTAGAGGCCATTGTTTGATCAGAAAGCCATCCTAGGGAGCCCTTTAGATCAAATCAAAAGGAAGAACCCGAAGAAGAGGTAATGTTTTCACCACCCTTTTTCAAATTCCTTTCTTCTTCAACTTCTTCTATCATTGTTATTCCCATTATAAAATAATGAATCCAGTATCTCTTATATACTTTAATATTATTATAAATATGGTACTACCATATTCAGTATTCTATCTATCCTTTGAATGACATGTCACCGTACGTGCATACGTACGTCTTACCGTCTCCACATCGTGGTGTAATTGTTATTCAATATATGATTATTTGGATGGGTATAATAATGATTTTTAATTAATGTAAATAATAATTATAACATGATAATGATTCTTTATATTTGATATACCATCCAATAATATATTATTTTAAAATCAAAAGAATGATATTGTCGCTCATGCGTACGTACGGACTACCGTCTCCACGAACACGATGAGATTCATTCTCCATCATATCCATTCGAGTATAATTATCATTTTATAATTTAAAAATAATGTTATATCATCCTTGATATGAATAAGATATAACCTATCAATGACAAACATGGCTTACGTAACAAAACATATACAATAAATGAGTAAGTTAACACCTGAAACAACGACAATTCTAAGATATTATTAACAAATCAATGTTAAAAGATCATATATGATATCATATTAATATATATTATTATTGTATAATTTAATAACAATTATTTCACCATTATACAGGAGGTTAACCTACCCTCAACCATGTAAAGGTACAAGGTAAGGGTTTATTTCGCAATCTCTTCATTATCCGAGGTTGTTTATATGTAACAATCTACTGAGATTTCTTTATCATCCACATCCATGTTTCTTAAAAATGCATTTCAAAACATTTTTACTATTTACAAGAAAATGGGTTAAAGTAATTTATAACCTTTTGAGTTTTTATAAGATCTTTATAATGGAATCTTTCCATCGTTTTCCATACAAGGTGCTTTTTAACCTTTTCGATAGAATTAAGATAAGAATGTTTTTTTAACTTATAAGGCGGGTGAGGCTATTTTCCGCCGTGATAAAATCTTTGAAGATTCCCTTACAAGATTATAAGAATATTATCAAAGAAAATTTTATATTCTATAAATATATGACTCTTAAATGTATTTCAAAATAAAAAGAGATAATACTCTAAAAAGAGTTTTGATTTCATCTATGTCAACATCCTTTGATGGATTTTACGCTTATTTGAAGTTGAATTATTATGATACAAAACTTCTATATTTTATTGAAGGTTTTGTGATATGTTTGACTGTGGATGTGTTATTTTTATATCATTCATGGTTTATGGATGAAGTATTCACATTTATTATGATAGTTTTAATACGAATGTTTATGTTATGTTTAAACCTGTTCATATGAGGAATGAATTGGACTTAATATGTGATGGGTGGAGCCCTCTATAGCTCCTCGATGCATCGGTAGGTCTCATGAGACCAACTAGTGTCTTGGCACAAGGCCTTGGAAAAATATTATTTGTAGTCATGGCACGAGGCCTTGGCTATGTGGTTATTATAGTCTGGCATTATGCATTCCATCATTATGAAAGTGGTTCTTGATGTGGCATGTGATTATTCGATTAGTAGAATATAAATGTGAATAAGTAAATGGCATTATTTTATTTTATTTTTGACATACTATGATTAAGTTCAAGTTTAAAATTCTTTTTTTAGTTATACATTCCATTAAATGTGTATTTATATTTATAAATGTTTCTGCTATATTTTTATCCTTACTGGGTATTTGAGGTCACCCCTTTTCTATGTTTTGTTTTTCCCAAGATGTGAAGAAGTTATTTATGAATGACCTGTAGGGATAGAATGAGGGGATAAGACTGTGGACTATGGAGACTATATTTTTTTAGTTTTAATTTTATGATTTAATGTATACTTTATTAATATATCTAGTGTTACCAAGGATACTAAACGAATTGGTCTTTCGAGATTTGATCTTTCTTGTGATCATGCCAATGTTATATAATAATGCACCAACTCAGGGTAACTGGGGTCGTGGCATTACAGTTGGTATTAGAGGACGTTTAGTACAATCCTAGGAAGCAAGATTTTGATAAACTCTGATTATAGCACATAGACCTAAGATGGACTTTGAGGATTAGTATAGAAGAACATCCTAGAATTTTGTTATTGTAGAGATTTTGTGAGTTTTCTAAGAAATACATCCCTGTCTGGATACGAGCAGGTAGAGGCGGCTCTAGCACAGATGTACCTTGGGGTAAAAATTGAAAACACCGCTTTGAGATAGACTCGAAGAGGAACTGGTGCACGACAATGAGCCTTGCTGCACTCTTGGTTACGATACTCCCGGGGGATATGCTTAGGATAACTCTCATTTTCATTACAAATAATTATGAAGGGTTTATGAGTATATACGTCATCAAAGAAAACATTTTTATGATTATGGATTATATCCATAAATATTTCAATTTATGTTAAGTGTTTTATAAGTATGGGATTATGTATTTTGATTCTTAAGATGATCTAGTTTATGCCATTGTTTAGAAATGGCTCCTAGTGGAACAAATGGAAACCATATCATTGCACGCACTCCATGTAGGGATTTCCCTACTCCTCAAGATAATTATAGTGGAGCTGGTGATGCAACTGTTGCCGATCAGCTAATCACCATACTAGGACAACTCACTCAGGTTATGAATAATAACCTTACCCATATGGATCTCCCTTCTCCATAGCATGGAGGATCAATGTTAGATAACATCATGTGGCAACAACCACCAAAATTCAATAAGAGTACAAATGCCTTAGTCGCTGAGCAATGGATAAATTCCCTAGAGAAAATATTTCAGGCTTTGGGGAGTAGTGAAAGGGAATAAGTTATCATGGTATTTTACCGCCTCACTAGAGATGCTGATCATTGGTTGTCATTGATTCAAAACATGAAGGAATATGATTATGTATCAAATATTGAATGGAGGGAGTTCAAAGATCTGTTTTTAGAAAAATACTTTCCTCGAGATCATCGAGCAGAAATGGAAAGACAATTTCTGAGCCTGAGACAAAAGGAGGATGAGAATGTCACAAAGTATGAGGCTAACTTTTCAAGTTTAGCAAGTTATGATGGAGATTATATACATAACCCAAGAAGTAATATTGATCCTTTCTTTCATGGGTTAAAACCATTTCTCCGTGGAGCATTAGTCTCACAATCCTTATCGTCGTACAAAGACATTGTCTCATGTGCTATCAAGACTGAAAAGGAATTCTCTAAGTCTTATGACTTTAAAGAAAATATTGAGAAGAAGAGATCTGATGATCAATATTAGAATGTAAATAAGGGGAAGAAGGGAAACGTTGAATATCCATCGTATGCTAAATGTGGGAAAAAACACCTCGGTACTTGCTTAAAAGGAATGAGAGCCTGTTACATGTGTGGTGAAAAAGGCCCCCAAGCATGTGATTTCAAAGGGAAGAAGGAAGCTACCGATGTTCAGTGCTAAAATTGTAGGGAGATGGGGCATTATACAAATGAATGTCCTAAGCTTCAAGGGAACTTACCTCAGAAAAGGCCAAGTGATCAAGGACAAGCTTATGATATCACTACTGCCGAGGTAGAAGCTCCGAAAGACGTGGTGGTAGGTAATTTAATGGTTTCCTCAAGTTTAGTAAATGCATTCTTTGATTCTGGATCATCGCATTGTTTCATATCTTCCTAGTTTTATAAGAAAATTATATATTAACAATTTTATTTAACAAGGGAGTTGTCAGTTAAAACTCCTAAGGGAAGTATCATTGCAACAATGTTTTGTGAATCAGTCCCCATTAGATCACATAAATGTTCTTTATCTACTGATCTCATCGTCATACCTATGATTTAATTAGATATAATCCTCAGTATGGACTGGCTTTCAGACCATGATGCGAAGATTTATTGTAAGAATAAGGATTTTACGATTTTTGATGATGATGATAAGGAACACCTTATCTTTGGAGTAGAATCGTCACCACCTAATTATTATCTAGATCCACCCCCAGTAGCTCATCTAAATTAAATTATTTGTGAGGAAGATAATGAAATGACTGTGGGTGAGGAAAGGATTGTTCAAATATAGGATGTACCTGTTGTGAAAGAATATGTATATGTGTTTCTGGATGATTTACCTGGACATCCTTCAGAACGAGAAGTTGAGTTTTCCATTGATTTAAATCCTATATCAAGGACTGTATTGAAGACCCCTTATAGAATGGCCACTATAGAATTAGTTGAACTAAAGAAAAAAGTAGAGGGATTTATTAATAAGGGATTTATTTACCCTAGTGTTTCTCCATGGGGAGCCTCTATTCTTTTGGTTAAAAAGAAAGATGGTTCTATGAGGTTATGTATCGACTATAGGGAGATAAATGCTATAACAATAAAGAACAAGTATCCCCTACCTCACATTGCTGATTTATTTGACCAACTGCATTGAGCTCAATACATATCAATGATTGAACTTCGATCTGGATACCATCAGTCGTGTGTGAAGAAGGAAGACAATCCGAAGACATCATTTCGAACCAGTTATGGGGAGTATGAGTTTACAGTAATGCCTTTTGGATTGACTAATTCACCCTTTGTATTCATGGATCTGATGAATGGAGTTTTTAAGGAATATCTCAATGAATTTGTGGTGGTATTTATTGATGATATCTTGGTATACTCCAAAATCTACGAAGATCATGAAAATCACTTTCGCATTATCCTAAACACTCTGAGAAGACATCAATTATATGGGAAGTCTAGAAAGTTTGAATTCTGGCTTCAGGAGATTTATTTTCTTGGCCACATTGTCTCTAAAGATGGAATCTCTATTGATCCTTCTAATAACAAGGCAATCCAAGAATGGCCAACACCTACGAGTATAACTGAGGTATGTAGTTTTATTTGATTAGCAGATTATTATCGACGTTGCGTCCATAATTTTTCCCGATTGGATAAACCATTAACGAAGCTCACACGTAAAGGGGTTAAATTTGATTGGACAAAATAGTGTGAAGAATGTTTTGAAGAACTGAAGAGAAGATTATTCAATGTTCCCATATTGACTCTACCATTGGTGAATGATGAGTTCGTTATTTATAGAGATGCATCGAAGAAAGGACTTTGTTGTGTCCTTATGTATAGTGATAGGGTTATGGCCTATGCATCACAATAGTAGAAAATTCATGAACAAAACTATCCTACTCATTATATTGAGTTAGAAGCTGTGATCATTGCTTTTAAGATATGGAGGCACTACCTCTATGGTGAAAAATGTGAAATTTATACTGATGACAAGAGTTTGAAGTATATTTTATCACAAAAAGAACTCAATAAGAGGCAAAGGAGATGGATTGAATTACTCAAGGATTATGATTGTACGATACACTACCACCCGAGGAAAGAAAACAAGGTGGAAGATGCTTTGAGCAGAAAAGACCATGGAGTTTTGAACAATATTAGAATTAAAAGGGATCCGATTTTCATGGATCTAGTGAAGATGGACATGGGAATAACCAGGGAAGGTGAAACATCAAGGCTTTTTCAAAAGGATGCCAAACCATCTTTACTAGAAAGGACTAAGAGTTCTCAGACCGATGATGAAGAATTTAAAAAGAAGATTAAAGCTATGAATGATGGGAGATTGAGAGACTTTGTGTATGAAGAAGGAATTTTGAAATTCGAGAAGAGGCATTGTGTTCCCGATATACATGATCTATAAAGGGAATTGCTGGATGATGCTCATAGTTGAAATTTCTCTATGCATCCTGGGAGCACCAAAATGTATAGATATTTGAAGGAACATTTTTTGTGGGACAGCATGAAGAGGGAGATTTCTGATTTTGTGTCAAGATGTATGGTTTTTCAACAAGTGATAGCTGGAAGAAAACAGCCTGGAGGAGTCATGCAACCTCTTCCCATACCAGAGTGGAAATGGGACAATATCACGATGGACTTTTTCATGGGACTACCAAAGACTCCAAGATGGAATGATGCAATATGGGGCATTGTTGATCGTCTTACCAAGTCAAGAACATTTTATTTCTATAAGTGAAGATTTAACACTTGAAGACTAGCAAGACTATATATTAATGAATTTGTGAGACTTCATGGAGTACCCCTATCGATTGTTTCTGATCGTGATCCCAGTTTTGCTTCATGATTTTGGAAAAGTCTTCAGAAAGCCTAGGATACAGAACTTCATTTTAGCACTGCCTACCACCCTCAAACAGATGGAAAATTAGAAAAAACTATTCAGACCTTAGAAGACATGTTGATATCCTACTCACTTGACTTTCATTGTATGTGGGATCAATATTTACCTCTGGTAGAATTTACCTATAACAATAGCTTCCATTCGAGTATTAAAATGGCACCATATAAAGCGTTATATAGAAAGATATGTTGAACACCAACCTGTTGGGATGACCATAGTAAAAGAAAACATGTAGGTCTAGAACTGGTGGAGGAAATGATAGAAATGGTGAAGGTAATCCAAAATCACATCAAAGAAGCTCAAAGTAGGCAGAATAGCTATGCCAATAATCAAAGGATGGATTTGTAATTTCAAGTTGGTGATCATGTTTTCTTGAAGGTATCTCCATGGAAGGGAGTCATATTTTTTGGTAAGAAAGGTAAACTGAGTCCTAGGTACATCAGACCTTTCGAAATTCTAGAACAAATTGGGGATGTAGCTTACTGATTGGAAATGCCGCCAAGTCTCTCTAAAGTTCACGATGTGTTCTACATATCTCTGTTGAGGAAATACATGCCTGACCCAACGCATGTACTCACCTATGAGGAATTAGAACTGGAACCTGATCTATCTTATTGGGAAGAGCCCATCAAGATTCATGATATGAGAGAACAAGTACTGAGAAACTGGATGACTCGTCTGGTAAAAGTCTTGTGGGGAAACCATAAGATGGAAGAGGCAACGTGGGAACCCGAGGAAATTATGTTGAAGAACCACACAAGTCTTTTCATGTGGTATTATTCTAGAAATTTTGAGGAATAAATTATTCGAAGGAGGTTAGAATGTAAAACCCCAAGCTTCTACGGTACGCTTCTCTTTGAATAATGCAATAGCGTGTGTTATACACAACATCGAGTTCTAACACACACCACAACCAATCAAACTAGCCATTATGAATATCAATACCCACATTTTTAAATTTATAAATATTATTTGTAAAAATGGACATCATTTTTGGATTTAGAATATAAAATTAGCTTAGGGTGAATTTTTGGTATTTTTCTGAAAAACTTCATTTTTTGATGAATAGTGAAACCACTAAGTGGTAGTTAAAAAACTAAATTTTTCATAAAACGTAATTTTACCACTTCTGTGAATGGAATTTCGAAAATTCAAGAGACACATTTAATATAATATAGTAAAATATGGTTCAATGAGATTAAAATACTTTTTGGTGAATAGCAACTTTGTACTTTTATTTACCACGGTTAAAAGAAAATAGGGTAATTAAGGGCAAAAATGATATTAATATTACCCTAACACAAGACCTATTTTTATTGGACATTTTTATCTCATCCAAAAACTACCTTAGGAATAAAATATTATCATTTACGACCACATGGATTAGATTAGGACATCTATTATTATTTAATTCAAAGAAGAGTTAAAAGAGTTTAAATCAATGTTTATTTACTAAAACATCATTAATAAAGGGTTATACATAAAATAAATTATATTTTTAATATTAATTAGAAGGATAATAATATTTACTACATAATGATATTTTATTTATAATTGTTTGACATTATATAATTTAATTTATTTATTACACAATGATGATATAGTAATTACGAAAATAGTGAAACATTAGATTAATTGATATTATAAATACCCAAAGAAATATAATTTGAGACTTTGTATGAATGAAACTAATTTTATAGGTTAATATGACATGTTACAAGTGATTTAATTAACTTTTTTCGAAGTAATAATTCTGTTATGATTTCAAAAAAAAATCAATTTTCCAAATAGTGTCAAAATTGACATAAAAGAGTTTTTAAAAATATTCTTATATTATTAATTGATATTAAATTTCTAAAAATCTAAGGTTTATCCAAGAGACTTATATAATGATATATGTATCATTAATGGACCTCTTGGTGTCACTTGGGGGTATATAGTATGTTTATTAACTATATAATATAAAAATACAAAGTGACATGGTAAGTGTCAAACTAATTAACAAAGAGTTAAAACTAAAGGATAAGGTTAATATAATGACCCAAACCTGTCTAAATTATATTGTTTGAGTGTTTTTAGACCCATACCAACCATATAATTTAAATAATTAACTTTGGATCCATTATTAACTGAATATGAATTTATTATAAAATAATATTTCTAGCTTTTCCAAAGGTGCCCCTCACCCCTCTTATAAAAGGGAACTCCCCCTTCTCATTAATTCACACCTTCAAAGCCTTTTGGATCGGCCAACCCCTACCCATATACTCTCTAAACTTATCTCATTAAAACCCAGAGGCATTGTTTTGATTTGAAATCCATCCTAAGAAGCCCTTTTGATCAAATCAAAAGGAAGAACCCGAAGAAGAGGTAATGTTTTCGCCACCCTTTTTCAAATTTGTTTCCTGTTCAACTTCTTCTTTCATTGTTATTCCCATTATAAAATAATTAATCCAGTATCTCTTATATAATGTAAAATTATTATAAATATGGTACAGCCATATTCAGTATTCTATCCATCATTTGAATGACATTTCACAATACGTGCATACGTACGGCTTACCGTCTCCACGTCATGGTGGAATTGTTATTCAATATATTATTATTTGGATGGGTATAATAATGATTTTTAATTCAAGTAAATAAAAAATATAACATTATAATGATTATGTATATATGATATACCATCCAATTATATGTTATTTTAATATCAAAATAATGATATTGTCGCTCGTGCGTACGTACGGACTACCGTCTCCATGAACGCGATGAGATTCATTCTCCATCGTATCCATTCAAGTATAATTATCATTTTATGATTTAAAAATAATTTTTAAGGACTTGATATCATCATGGATATGAATAATATATATCCTATCCATGAAAAACACATCTTATGTAACAAAACATATAATATAAAATGAGTAAGTTAACACCCAAAACAATGATAATACTAAGATATTATTAACAAATCAATGTTAAAAGATCATATATGATATCATATTAATATATATGATTATTTTATAATTTAATAAAAATTATTTAACCATTATAAAATATGTTAACCTACCCTCATCCAAGTAAAGGTACAAGGTAAGGGTTTATTTCGCAATCTCTTCATTATCCGAGGTTGTTTATACTTAATAATCTACTGGGATTTCCTTATCATCCACATCCATGTTTCTTAAAAATATTTTCAAAACATTTTTAATATTTACAAGAATATGGGTTAAAGTAATTTATAAACTTTTTTGGATTTTTATAATAGGTTTATAAAGGAATCTTTCCGTCATTTTCCAAACAAGGTTCTTTTTAACCTTTTCGACAGAATTATGGTAAGAATGTTTTTTTAACATATACGGCGGGTGCGGATATTTTCCACCGTTATAAAAACTTCGAAGCATTTCATACAATATTATAAGAATATTTTCAATGAAAATTTTATATTTTATAAATATATGACTCTTAAATGATTTCAAAATAAAAAGATATATTAATCTAAAAAGTGTTTTGATTTCATCTATTTCAACATCCTTTGATGGATTTTACGCTTATTTGAAGTTGATTTCTTAAGATACAAAACATATATATTGTGTTTATGTTTTTGTGATATGTTTGAATGTGGATGTGTTATTTTTATACCATTAATGGTTTATGGATTAAGTATTCACATTTTGTACGCTAGTTTTAATATGAATGTTTATGTTATGTTTAAACCTGTTCATATGAGGAGTGCATTGGACTTAATATGTGACGGGTTGAGCCTGCTATAGCTCCTCGATGCATCGTTAGGTCTCATGAGACAAACTAGTGTCTTGGAACAAGGCCTTGGCAAAATCATATTTGTAGTCTTGGCACGAGGCCTTGGCTATGTGGTTATGATAGTTTGACATTATGCATTACATAATTATGAATGTGGTTATTGATGTGGCATGTGATTATTCAATTAGTATAATATCCATGTGAATAATTAAATGGCATTATTTCATTTTATTTTTTCTATACTATGTTTATGTTCATGTTTAAAAGGCTTTTGTTTTAGTTATACATTGCCTTAAATGTTTATTCTTATTTATGAAAGTTTCCGCTATATTGTTATCCTTACTGGGCATTTTTCCCAGGATGTGAAGAAGTAATTTATGAATAAACTGCAGAGATAGTATGAGGGGATAAGATTGTGGAATATAGAGACTATATTGTTGTAGTTTTCATTTTATGATGTAATGTAAACTTTATTAATATATCTAGTGTTACCAAGTCTATTAAACGAATTGGTCTTTCGAGATTTGATCTTTCTTGTGATCATGCCAATGTTATGTAATAATGCACCAACTCTGGGTAATTGGGGTCAGGGTCTTACATGTGTATGGATCTATCATAACGTAGCATTCATGGTTAGTTTAATGGGTTTGTGGAATGGTTGGTTATGACAATAAAGGGATATTGTGAAATGATTTTAAATCCTATTTAGTTAATTTTTAAGAAACATATCTTGCTGAGAAAATTTTTATCAATTGCAGTTCTAGTCTTTTGATAATGAATGGTCTTGGAAACTTGTATATATTTAGTTATAAACTATTATTGTGAAATTTCATTACATAAACAATTTTATATAATTCTTGCAAACTCTTTTATCTAATTGGTGGAGTAGGTAAGTCATTGGGGAAAGCCTACTGAGTTTTATACTCACCCATACTTATGATTTTTTTGTCTTTTTCAGATGCTATATTTTGGGATGAGGGCAAAGGTAATGTTTCACACATGTTTAGCACTACCTAGAGATTTTTGGGATGTTTATAGATTGTGGATCTAGGGTATTTTGGAGCATGGAGTCTTGAGTACTTTGGAGAGTCTTGTGTAGTTTATCCACTATGTACTTTCACACTTTTTTATTCTTCTGATGTTGCTTACTTTGATGTTGATTTAAAATACATGAAGTTGTGTAGTTATTTTTCATTCATTCATGAATTATATAGAGAATGTTTTGTTATGGTTGGTTATTTTATTGTATTATTTCTTAAAGGGTAAATAATCCAACACATGTATTCGAAACCCTTCGGCATTTATCATCATCCTTTGGTGTCTTTGGGATGTCTCTTGAGGCCTAGTAATGACTCGTTGCACTCTCAAGCCAATGAGAATTGGCCGTTTATTACAAATATTATTCTCTTTTTTATTCCTTTCCTAACAAGTAGTCATCGATGTTCATAGTTTTGGAGATCAAATCCCATCTTACATATTCCATAGGTGGGAATCATAGAAAAGAGTAGGATTGTTGGAACCTGAAATATATAGCATAAAATTATGTATAAAACCCTTTTATGATGAACTTCAAATTACCATGGATTTGGGTAAATAAGTGTTTGGAGGCACTTCTAGAATTTTAAAATCTCATTATCATGGGTTTAGCCATCGAGACGAGCAAGACACGCATTTAGAAGAATGACTTCCACTTAGGGTGGCATACATCATTTCGAGGAATGATTCATGTTGTAAGAAATGTATTAATTTTTGAAAATTTATTGAATTGGTTTTTAGATGATTGATTTTGAAAAAGTGAATTCTTATTGTATTTTAAAAATGTATTAATTTTCTAAATCATGTGATATTTTTTCCAAAAATAGTTGAACATGGGAAAAAGGGTGATTTGGAAAAAAAATTGTGATAGTTGATATGAACTTGAACCATGTATGATCTAAGAGCTGGTTCAGAGTATTGTACAATATTTTCAAGTTGTGGACACAGGGAATCAGATGAATTATCCAAGATATGTGGATCAGACCATATAGTTCATGAAGTAGAATCCACCTAATTTCTCTGGTGATTCAAAAACCGAGAAGGTAGTGGTGTGGCTATGTTGTATGAATCCTATCTTCAGCTTCATTTTCACACTGATAGAGCTAAAGGACAAAATAGAAATGTATATGCTATAGGATCTTGCACATCATTTTTGGGATTTAGCGGTGTAGGCAATGTTGGAAGAAGGCCTTACATGGGAGGATTTTGAGGAATTTCTCAACAAACAATTCTATTCTCACAGGTTCAAGATCCAGAAAACAAAGGACTTATTCAATATAAAACAAGAGAATCTCTCTATCATAGATTATGTGATAATGTTCAATACCTTAGTGCACATTGCACCAAAAGTTGTGGAAAGGGCCTCTTTGAAGGCATTCATCTTTGAATCATGACTATGATAAGAGCTTATATCAAATACTACAGTACTTTTTATTACAGATTATACAGAAATGGTGAAAAGATCAACTGTAGCTGAATGTGATATCTCAGGATCTATGGAAGGAGGCATGATGATACCTATTGGAAACATTGGGAACTGATCCTCAAGGAACAAGTGGGAAAGGGACTCCTATTTCCAAGGTGCAAGTGGAAATTATAACCAGACAGCTAGATTAGTAGACCTTACACCACAACCCTAGAGTTAATCAGGTTGTTTTTAATGTGGTTCTCTTAACCATATAAATCAAGATTGTGTGACACAACCTAGAGCATGACATAAATTCAACAATATGGGATATCTTCAGCATTATTTTCACAGTGCTCCATGTTCAGCTGCTCGAGACACTTCTTAGGCATCGCAAGCAACGTATGCCTCGACTATATGAGGACAACAAAAACATTCTCATAAGCAGTGCAGAGATATCCATTCTGATTCTATAAATACCATGACTCCTCAACCAGGGAATTCTAAGTAGGGAAACAAGTAGAACCATATAGCAAAGAAACAATTTTATAGAGCTAGGAAGATGATTGTCGATTATCATGCAAAGCCTTATATAGTGAGAGGTACGATTCTTTTGAATTATACCTTTCTACAATTTGTGTTCGATACTAATTCATCACATTCCTTAATTGATTCTAATGTTGTTTAATTGCAATGTTTAAAACTAGAAATGGAGCCTTCTATTTTGAAACTGTATACTCCTCTCTATGAAATAAAATGTAAAGCCTTTGGGTGTAGAGCACGTGATATAACTATTGATTGAGCTGATATAATATGGTACATATCAATGTGGGATATGGATGTCTATGATATAATACTTGGTGTGAATTGGATGACAACATTCAAGGATGAAATCATCTTTTATTGTATAATAGTTAGTTTGAAGACTGAGGATGACATTGAGCATCTCTTTAGAGGAGAGATTATTATAAAGAATGGTGCAAAGAGTTTATTATAACCAATGGTGAGAATAATCTATTACCAGTTAGATGTTTTGAATTCGGAATTAGTGGAATAGATTGAGGAAAATAGTTTTCCAGCTATTGTGGATCAATTCCCAGATGTCTTTCCTGTGAATTTCTAAAGGTTACCACATCTAAGGGAACTTGAGTTTACAATTGATCTTATTCCAAGTACCATTCATATTTTACCTCCATATTATAGGATGAAACCAACAAAGTTATTTGGAATTGAATGTGCAGTTTGAGGAGCTAGAATGCAAGGGTTTCATTCGACAAACTACATATTTGTGGGTGGCAGTAGTTTTTTTTATTGAAGAATTCAGAAAGAACTCATCAACTGTGTCTTTATTACCATAAGCTTAACCATGTTATGATAAAGAATAGATATCCACTTCCATGGATTGATTATCTTTTTGATCAATTTAGTGTAGCTCAGTGGTTATCAAAGATTGACTGGTGATTAGGATATCACCAATTGATTGTTCAGAAGGACGATATTCCAAAGACTTCTTTTAGAAGTAGATATGACAACTTTGAATATGTATTCATTGCTTTCAATATAATGAATGCACCAGAGGTATTCATGGAATTAATGAATCTGATTTTTCCATAATATCTATATTATTTTGTTATGGGGATTATTAATGAAATTTTGGTTTATTCAAAGAAAATGGTTGACCATGAGGTGCACCCAGAAATAGTGTTACAAATTTTGAGGGATCATCATTTGTATGACAAATTATCAAAGTGTAATTTTTGGATACTGGAAGTACGTTTCATGGCCATGTTATTTCTGAGAAAGGTGTTTCTGATGATCCTAAAAAGATGTAATCCATTGTCTCTTGGCAACAACCAAAAATTGTTTTTGAGATATGATGTTTACTTGGTCTAGCTGGTTACTACTGACACTTTTTGTGTGATTCTACAGGACTCGATTCACCAATGAAATATCTAAAAATGAATAATTCTTCATTCCAATGGATAGTGGAATTTCATAATTATTTCCATGAACAAAATGTTCTACTTACATCGACACCTATCTTGATCCTTCCTGAATTAGGACAGGGGTATGTTGTGTATTGTGACGCTTCATGATTAGGGTGGTGCTATGTTTTAATGAAAATGGATCATGTGTTTTCTTATGGCTAAAGGATGTTGAGGGTGTATGAGATGAATTACCCTACATATGGTTTGGAGTTATCTACAGTTATCTATGTTTTGAAAACATGGAGAAATTATCTCTTTTGTGAGAAATTTATTGTGTTTTTGGATCAAAAAATCGTGAAATTTTTTATCACATTGATATTTTAATATGAGGCCAAGGATATGGGTAGAGTATCTCCAAATGTTTTACATTTACTTGATCTACACACTTGAGAAATGAAATTTGGTTGTGGATGCATTGGGTAGAAAGTCATATGCTTAGTTGGTGAAAGAAGATTTAGATGAATGGAAGTTGTTGTCGGTCTTAGCCGACATGCATGTGGAATGTGAAGACTGAGGTGATGTTGAAGTTTTATTTTCAGCTATTCTTGTTCCTAATTTAGTAAAAATGAATAATGAGGCAGAAACATCTAATGTAAAATTTCTTGTTGCATTTTAAAAACTCAATGGTGGGGAGACTATTGAAGGTAGGAAACTTGAGGGGTGTTCATTTTTGTATTTTATAGATTGGATGTTTGTTCCTGTGGTTTATCCGGAACAATTCCTTCATTCTTACCACCATTCAACATGGGATGTACATCCATGTACATAGAAAAAGTATAAGGCATTGAAGGCACAATTTTTGTGGAATGACATGAAAAGGAAGGTAGCTGAGTTTGTCTTGAGGTGCTCAACTTGTCAGCTAGTTAAAGTAGAGAATTAGATACTAGCTGGTATATTATAATATTTTCCCATCCCAATGTGGAAATGGGATCAGATAGAAATGGATTTGGTTACAGGTCTTCCAATAATGATCTGGAAACATGATTCCATTTGATTGATAGTGGATCGTCTAACCAGGTCATCCTTTTTCGTGAAACTCATAAGGTGATGATTCTTTCAAAAATCTAAATCCAAGATGATGTAAAGAGGTATGGTGTACTAGTGTCAATAGTCTTAAAAAGAGATATGAGGTTCACCTCTTGTTTCTATAAATCATTACAACAATCCCTTGTGACTCAGTTGACTATGAGCACAACGTATTATCCTTAGACGGATGGGAAATCATAGTAGATGATAAAAACATTGGAAAACATGGTGTGGGCTTGTGTAATAGATTGTGGTGGCTCATGGGAAGAGAATATACCCTTTGTGATGTTCTAAAATAATAACTGCTATCATTCCTTGATACACATGGCTATGTTTGAATCATTGAATGGGTGTCCTTGTCGTTCTTCAATATGCTAGGTGAAAATGGTCAAAACATCACTAGTCGGGACAAGCCTTGTCCATGAAACAATAGAGAAGATCCAGTTGATTATAAAGAGGATGAAGATGGATCAGAGTCATCAGAAATCTTATGTAGATCACCATCGAAGACCATTGTCGTTTGTTGTGGATGATAATGTCTTCTTGGGGATGCCTCTATGGTTTGGAAATCATCATTGCGGGATGCAGGGAAAGTTTTCTCCTATATACATTATCCCTTTTGAGGTATTTGAATGGGTTAGAAATGTTGTATATCTGTTGGAATTACCACCACAGTTTAACTTAGTGAAAAATGTGTTCCTTTTATCCCAGTTGAAAAAGTATCACCCTAATCCTAATGAAGTGATCAGATGGGATCACGTTGAACTAGAACTGGATGCATCATTGGTACATATCCTAGTGTGAATCATGGATGGACAAGAAAATCTCTTGTATGGTAAAATCATAGTCCTAGTGTGGGTTTTATGGAAACATGGTTAGATTCAAGAATAGAATTAGGAACATGAGAAGGAAATTAAAGAGCAATGGCCAGAACTCTTTTTGGACAACATGGGTTTTCTACATTCCAAGGATGAAAGGACCAATGGTGGGGAGAATGTAGTATCAATAGTTTTAGGTACATACACCATTTCCTAATATATTTTAAATTTTGTGTCTTTTATTGGGTTTCTATAAAATACAGAGGTTCCATAAAATATAGTGTTTCCATTAAATATATAGTTTCCATAAAATAGGGAGTTTCAATAAAATATAGAGTTTCTATATTATAGAGAGTTTACTTAAAGTTGGGTGTTTCCATAATGTTGGTTGTTTCAATAAAGTGGGTTGTCTCCATAATGTGGGGTGATTCCATAATGTGGTTTGTTTCTATAATGTGGTTTGTTTCCATAAAGTGGGGTGTTTCCATAATGTAGGGTGTTTCCCTAAAGTGGGTTATTTCCATAAAGTGGGGTGTTTCCATAAACCGATATGTTTCCATAAAAAATTGTATTTATATAAAAAGGGTAAAGGTGAAGGATGGGAGAGTTTAGAGGTTTTATGAGGAGTTTTGGGACTAAATTGAAGGTCACATGATCCTTACACAGTAGGCCAAAACCGTTTGGTGGAACCTTCAATACTAGATCCTATTTTTCAAGTAGCTTAATCGTTTTTACACTATATATTTCTGTTTTGCTTAAAAATGCCCTTTTTTAGAGATTAATCTACCTAGAAGGCTGGATAACCCTACCCACATGATTGGGAGACAACCTAGATCATTCCCTTGGTGATTTCATGCCCGATTCTTGGGGAAAGTGTCGATCATCTTAGTACACTTCAGTTTGCTGCAAAATCACCCTTCTTTCCTTATTTTCAAGGATCTACACCTCATGTGGGTAGATATATGTTTTTTAACGTAATGTAATGATAAATATGGTGATTTTAATGATATATTAATTGATCTAATCTTCTTTTATTGAATCTTAATCTGATTCTTGAGGTATGTAACCATTCTTTTTGGTTTTGTCATGTTTTCTTAGATCTACTTATATCTACATCTCTGATCTCCATTATTTATCATATTTTAAACTATAGTTGGTAGATATACATTTTTTGGATGAAAAATAATTCTATTTTGAGTCAAGATCATGATAGGATAAGTGAACAAAGGCTGTTCTCGGAGATTCAACACGTCTTCTTGTGCGTTCTTCTTTTGTTGTCGAGTTTCATCAAAACCATTGATGTAGGTGGATTCACTCTCATATCCTATTTCTATAACTAATTTTTTTATATTTAGATTGGTTTATTTTAATGGTATTGATTTTTTAAATCATCGAATAAATCTTTTTCTATGATGGTATATGGTTTTAGTTAAATTATTAAATCTTGGTGAATTGTTGTGAAAATTTTAATAGCCACCTGAATTTAAAAGGATGATTTTAAATTATTGATTTGCAATAATTATTAAATGGTTTAATGGATATACAGTTTTCAATAAAAATGGTTTTTATTGAAATGTTTTTGTATTGAAATAACATTTATGGTATTGGTTTTCAATAAAGAGGATTTTTTGTTGAAAAAGAGATTTGGCATGATCCATTGGCATATTGGTGTGTGAGTTCATATTACATTACTGGGGATTGGTTACAATGTGACCTTGTGCTCAATGACTATTTTAAAATGGCACATGTGATATAAATTTCAATTTTTATATACGGGGATTGGTTGAAATATAACCATGTGCTCAGTGCCAAAGGGTTAAAGGCAAATGGGAAACAATTACCTTATGAAGACTTAGTAGATCGATCAGAAACTGCTCATGTGTATGGAACTTTCATAACGTAGAATGCATGGTTGGTTTAAGGGGTTTTTGTAATGGTTGGGTATGCCAAGAAAGGGATATTGTGAAATGATTTTAAGTTTTTTTAGTTATTTTTTTGGAAAAAAATATCTTTCTTGGGAAATTGGGTTCAATCTCTCTTATATTCTTTTGGTAATTAATAGTTTTTAAACTTGTTTATATTTTTTAAAAAACATTTTTAAGAAATTGTTTTATATAATTATTTATAACTCTTATATACAAGTGGTGTATGTAGGGATTTCATTGGGATAATATTACTTAGATTTTTAGTCACCCCACTTTTGGAAGATTAGTTCTTTTGTAGATTCTATCATATAGGACAAGGGAAAAGATAATGTTTCACACATGTTTCAAAATACCTCATAATGTTTGGGATTTTCATAAATTGTGGTGATTGATGCTTGTGGAGCATGGATTCTTGAGGTCTTTGAGGAGTCTTGTGTAATTTATCAACTGTTTACTTTCATAAATGTTTATTCTTCTGATGTTTCTTACTTTGATGTGATTTTGAGATAAATGAAGTGATCGAGTTTTCTTTCATTCATTCATGCATCATAAAGAGAATTGTTGGTTATGGTTGGATGGTTTATTGGTTTACTTCTTAAAGGGTAAATTTTTCCCCATAAGGTTTTGAAACCCTTCAACATTTATTTCCATCAATTGGTGTCTTGGGGATGTCATTTAAGACCCAGTAATGTCTCATTGTACTCTCAATCCAATGATAATTGGCGTGTCATTACACATATCAAATAAAATACTAATAAATTATTATAAAAATATTAAATTGAAAAATATATTTATAAATATAAAATTTATTCATTATTAGAAGAATTTATATAAATTTAAGAGTTGGAATTAAATTAAAGATCTAAAAATATTTAATCATTCTGAATAAATTTATAATATAATTCATTCTCTTAAAATTAAATGTCCTTGTACATATATTTTCAAGATATTGTTTATTATTAATGAATTGAAGATTAATATACCCCTTTTTAAAATCTTCTCTCAAAAAGTGATATGCTATAACAATATGTTTTATCCTTGAGTGAGACATGGTAATTTTAGAAATATTTATTGCACTTTTGTTATCACAATTCATATGTACATTTCTAAATTGATATCCATAACTCCGTAATGTATAGTTCATCTATGATACCTATATATACCAACTACCTTCATCTATATATTTGACTTAATATTTGGATAATGCAATTGAGATTTTATTTTTAGTACACCATAAAACAACATAGTTACCCAAAAAGTAAAATATTTAGATGTTATTTTTATGTCAAAATTATAGTAACAAAAATCAGCTTCTAAATAACTAAATTATTCAAATAATTTTCCTCTAGAATATAAAAATCCTAAATAAACTATATTATTGAGGTAATTAAAAATTCAGTTAACTATAGACAGATGTGATTCTTTTTTATTTGTTTGAAATTAGGCAAAAATGAAAATCTAAAAATAATATATTTACATATTTTTGTTCATTATAGTAAACATCCAATCATACTTCAATAGATTGTTTGATTCCCAGGTTTTTTAATTTGTTCATCATCTAACTTATATCATGTAGGCATGGGAGTATCACTAATTTTGGTGATATCCATTCCAAACATTTTTAGAAAATAGTTAGTCTATTTGGTTTGATTTAAAATGATTCCATCTGTAATTTGAGAAATCTAAAAATCATGTATGAATTTAAACTCTGCCATTAGTCCCAATCAGAAATAATTTTCCATTGTTTTTTAAAATTCAGTACACAATATTTTTTTATGGATCCAAAAATAATATTATCAAAATATATTTTAATAAAAAAAAATTATTTGAAAATTATTTTAATAAATAAATTTGGTTCATATAAACCATTTTAAAAAACCTTATGAAATCAAAAATGAGTTGAGCCTATTATACCAAGATCTGAGATATTTTTAAACCATCAAAATATATATTTTTTAATTTAAAAACATAATTTGTAAAATTATGTTCATCAAATATATTGGTTTTTCAAAAAAACATACTCAATAATATATTGAATAAGAAAATAACACTTAACATCCATTGGATATTATTTAAAATTAAAATGTTCAATATATAAATGAAATATCCTAATGGATTCAATTCTTGATTATGGTGTACATATTTTGTTATAGTCAATACATTCTTCTTCGTTATATCCTTTTTCAACCATTAAAAATTTATTTCTAATTACAGTTCCTCACTCATCAACCTTGTTACTAAACACCCATTTAGTGCTAATGGTAATGAAATTTTTAGGTCTTTCTAAAAGTTCTCTGACATTTTTCATTCAAAATAATTTAAGAATTCTTACATAGGAATTTCCACAAATTCATCATCTATTTCTATTTGGATGTTTTTAAGTTCATGTATTGATAAGAAGTATTGATATTCTACCTAGTTTCTAATATAGTCTCATATCTGAATACCTCTATCAAGATATCCTATAGTATCATTTAAGATGGTCATTATGAGTTCTAATAGCACTAGGAATAGAAGTACATTGTACTTTATTTCCCTATTATGGATCATGTCTAAATAATTCTACAAAACCAGGTGATTTTTCTATAAATGTGTTTTTGGAACCATCATTAGAAGATGTTGATTTTATAATTATAGTGATAATCATAAAGTCTGTATAAATGGGTTTTAGGCTCTTTTGAATCTATTTAATAAATTTTCGAATGTATATATCATCCCACATGATGGGTTCTTTTTTTAAAATCCACTAGTATTTATTGGTGGTTGAGTAACCAATGAATATCCATTCATCACTTTTAGATGAAAACATACCAAAATTCCCCTTTGTATTGAGAATAAATACATCTTAGCTAAAAATATAAAGTAAAAAAACTTTGGTTTTCTCCCATTCAATAATTCATAAGGATTATTCTTTAAAAGATGTATAATAATAAAACCATTGGTAATATATAAATATTAACTATTATCTTCTTCCCAAAAATAAATGGTTATGTCATACTCATTGTCCAAAATCCAAGAATTTTCCTGAAAATTCGTATTCATTTTTTCTACAACACCATGCTACTAAGGAGTCCAGAGAGAAAAAAATATATTATTTTAGAAATGTTGTGATTATAATAAATTAGTGTATTAATTTTCCAAAATAATTATCATTATTACTCCTTATTGGATTAATTGTAATTCCACTATTATTTACAACATATTATTTATATTTGGTAAAATAGGAACAAGATTCAATTTTTTGATCTAGAAAGAATACCTAAGTATATCTCGAATAGTCATCTATAAGAACATATAATAATGATTCCCATTTATTCTATAAGCTCTAAAAATTCCAAACAAGTCCATTTCGACCATATCTATGGGTTGAGAGGTTGAAACCTCTTTTTTTATCTTAAGAGATATCATATATTTATTCCATTTTTGATATGGGTTATATACATTGCCTTTTTGGGAACTCTAGTTTATTATGATCCTTAAATAAACCTTTCATCGTTTTCTTTCTAAGAGAGTGAATGTTTTATATTCCTTGACTTTTATTACATACTTGATATTATTTTTAAAATGTAATTATGAAATAAATATTTTATGAAAATAAAGAATCTAAATCAACTCAATTAACATTATCATTTTGTGAATAAGTTAAAAATTAATCATGACTAAAATCATAAATTTTACAACAATTGTTTTCAAACATTACAAGATAAACATTATCACATAATTGTGAGATGATAAGAAAATTATACTTTAAATAATCAACAAATAAGACTTTAGAAATAAAAACAGATTTAGAGTTAACAATTTCACATTGTCCTACTCTTTCTCCTTGGGTGCTTTAACCAAAATTGACATGCCTAACATCCACTTTGATTTGAATTTTGAAGCTTAATTGATCTCTATTCATGTTTATAGAACATCCACTATCCAAATACAATATGTTCAAAAAATTTCAGTTCAAAAAAGGTTTATAAAGTATATTAAACGAGGAATTATTTTTATAACCATAGTTTCTTGTGTATAGAAATGTTTGTAATACAAAATTTTAGAATCCGAATATATTTTAAATGGATACATAAATAGAATTAATAAATTTAAAAAATAAAACTATATTTGGTGTATAATAATATGAAATATTTATAAAATTTGATGATCTTGACCGAGGAACAATATTATTCATTTAAATTATCATTTGACCAGGTTGGTATCCAATCCCATTTGTATTCGTGGTTGTGGTCTATTTACCAAGTATCGCGGTCAAGGTTTTTGGTACCATTTGTAAAACATTCAAAATCATTTTTTTGTTTTTCATCATACATTTTATGTTAATTGTTTTATTATAATAATTTATCATTCTTTTATTCTTATATAGTAATATTAAATTTAACAGCAACAGATAATGTATGTTTCTTTTTAGTCCTTTATACTTAATTTTGTGTTCATATTATGTTTCTTCCAACATGTTGTAGTTTTTAAAAAAAATCATCACTGCTCATATTTTAATAATTATTTTCATTTTTATAATGACTAGGAATATTAATATGAGAAACATTGAGAGAATTTAGCACCACAGATGTGTTTTTCATAAAGCATATGTTTGGTCTGTCAATATTATTTTTTCTTGAGTGAGAATAACTATAACTATCTTCAGAGACTCTTCAAATAGATTTCATATATTTATTTTCCCCTTTCCCTTTATCCTCATATCATTTCATGTAAATCAATTTTGCTTATTCTACGATATTCCCTTTTCATTTGTATTCACAATCTGTCACTTCACCTAGTTGATTACCTTTTTTTCTAGTTTCCCCTTTTTTCATTCGTTCCTCCATATTTTGAGCTCTTAAATAATTTCTTCGTTCTATAGAACATATTGAATCTCATTTATATATGATCCATTTCCTCATAACATTTAAATTTTGATTAATTATTACTTGAATTATATTATTTGATTATCTCCTTTATCATTTAATTAAATGTTTTTATAGTAACTGATTTTATTTTAGGATCAATTTTATCTTTGTTCACTTTCAACTGTTATTCTTACATCATGATTTTTTCAACAAAATCCTTCACTATAAGTTTAATTTGTTTTATATATTCTAAAATAGAAATATAGGTTCATCTCTATTGAAATGGTAATTAATTCAGAAGTCTAATTACTTGATATTAATCTTCAACATTCATTCCAAGAACATGAATTGTATTGAAAAGTACATAAAATCTACAATACATATCAGAAATTGATTCATCAAGTTTCATCATATATTTATTGATCCACCATGTTTCATAAGTATAATTTATTGTATTCTTTCAGGTGCATATATTTATCATTTTAGGCTCCTTCATGAGATAAGTAATGTGTATCTGAAATTTGATTAGTAGAAGAACATGTATAAATTTTATTAAAATCATCTTCCACTAATGAATAATATAATGAATTCATGTCCTTATAGTTATAATCATAAGTGTCATATGTAAATCCCACTATTCAACTATAGTTTCACTTATTTTTTCATACTTATCATCTATTGTAGTCTAAATATAAAATATTATAATTTTAAGCTATATTTTGATCTTAATATTATGCTTTTCATTACTAGTTTTATTAAAAAAGAGGTATATTTGTTGTAATCCACTCAAGACTATTGTTATTCTTTGTTATATACATTTATAAATGATAAAAATTTTCATCTTAAGGGTAAAACTAAAACACATTTAAAAATTATTAACAACGAAATAAGGATCATTTGGTACAAAATGCTGGTCAGAGTGGACAAATAAAGAGCGTGTGAATTGAGTTTCAAATTAAAATTTTTGTTAAAATGATTCATAATAAAATCCCCCTTTTTAAAAAATAAATTCCAGTTTACTAAAATAGTAAAGTATTTAATTTGAACATTCAAAATGATTCTTGAATGTTTTACCACAACTCAATTAAAGGAATTTTAAAAACTCCATTAACATTTGAGATAATTTTACTTCTATCAAACATTGTATATAAAACACATATTATATATAACTATAAAATTATTTTTTCCTATATATTTTTGAAAACTAAAATATAAAATACCTAGTAGATTAATATAATAGGATCGATCTCAAGAGAATCCCTAGTCCTCTCCACTTGTAAATCACTAGCTACCAAATTTTTTATTAATCAAATAAATGAATCCATAACCTTGATTGTGTTTTATTTAATATAGCTTCTTTTAGAAACTAAAGGATAAAAAATCCCTCTTCTATAATCTTATACGGGATAAAATATGTAAACCATTGAATTAAATAGTATATATAACTCTTCAATACAATACACGAGTTTGTGTTGAAGAATAAATAGAGTATGACAAATACAACTCACGATGAAATATAAAATAGAAAGAGAAAAGGATATAATGTGATAAGGTTAGATACATATTAATCAAATCAGATTTGGGTGATCAACAGTATATGATGCTATCCTTGAAAATATTAATCATATTTTTCACTGAGTGTTCAGAAAAATTGAGTGTCATAAGAGTGTCCAGTATTATAGTATGTAATATTATTATATTTCAAGAAAACATGCAGTCACCAAAACTTTTTTGTTTCCATTAGTGGATCCTATTTATAAATAGGTAACATCTATAATTTATTCATTGGAGGATATTAATAAATTAATCCTCATAGTCATTGCATTCTGAAAGGCACTAAATCTCTAGTTTATGCTAAAAATTATAGTCATAAGGGATTTAAGAATTTTGCACTGATTAGGTTAGACATGGTCACTTGGTATTTACTTAAAGCATGATTACATTGTCTCATAATTATTGCACATGGTCACTAGTTTTTATAACATTTACATGGAAACATGTTTTCTTCTTATGGATACTTCTTTTCAACATGTGGTAACTTTTCTTCTTGATGTAGTTAGTTTTTTATTTCCTAAGGCCACATCACTTCATCATGTGGTCACATTATATTTCCAGGTAGTAGGTTTACCTTTACAAGTCACCACTTAATTAAATTTCATGGTCACTTCATTTCATCATATGGTCTGGTCATTTCTTATTATGGAAGGTAATTTAGCAATTTCAGTAGGTTTAGTTCCTGTAATAGTCACTACATAACACTCACAGTCAATTAAAGAATTGGTAAAATCATTTCCCTCTTAGTACACAGTAACATGGTTGTTCATCTGGTAGGTTGGATCCTTCATGTGGTCACATGATCATAAAAGTGTGGTAGGTTCAGCACATAGGAAGTCACATTATGTTCAGATAATAGTTAGTTTAATACTTATATAAAAGTGTCTCATCCAATGCATGGTCACTTTAATTTACATGAGATCAAATTGAGTTAAATGTGTTGTCACATTAAAATGGTCACTTTCCCTTTAAAGTTACTTCAATAATTGACAACTTTTTCATTTTTTCTAGAAAAACATTGAATTAACATAAAATGAAAAATCATTAGTAAAATAAAAAATATTATTTTTAATCAGCAAAATACAATTAAATTGATGAGTTTCAAGACTAATACACCAATCATTGTGAACCACACCATCAATCAAGAGTGTAGAAATAAAAAACATAATATAAATCCAGCCAAATAATTTTTTAAAATCTAATTGGGAAATAATCAGTGAGGACATGACAAAGGGGAAGGAATCATGGATTTAATATTAAAATCATAATCCTTGATAGAAATCTGAAATAACGAGGCACAAATTCACAAATAGCTAGAACTATATTTTCATTTTATCAATCATTGATTAAGAATATATCCCACAACAATGTCGATGATGAGTTCTTGAAAATATAATCTTTAATATGAGGTTTTCCTTTCGTGTTATCCATTGATTAAGTCTCTCATGGTGGCTCCCCCTATATAATTATTGATTATCCATTATTATTATATTTCTAACCTTAGGATTTATCCATAAAAATTTATAAATAGGTGGGGTAATCACATTTTGATAATTAAATTAATCAATTAATATAATTCATTTCATTCATATAATACATTCTCATGATTAAATTATGACTATAGGTCCTATAAAAATTATCCTTAAGTTTATCCTAAGACATAACCCATGTTCTGAATCTAATGGTTGTTTTAGATCTCGAATTTAAGACTATGATAAATTAGAAAATTCATTATTTCCAAAAATTGTGTGAGATTGGTTTAATATATTTATTTTTTTAATATATTTATCCAAGGCACCTATGACACCTATAACACTACTCCAACTCAAAATAAAACCCGAATTAATATATAGAAATGTATAAATGGTCTAGAAACAAAAATTCAAGTCATAAAACTCCCTCCACTTTGAAGGGTTTTCACCATAAAAAACCCCTACTCAAAAGGTGAGGGTACAAATCCCACATCTAGATCTCATGATTAAATGAGCTCTCCTAGAGGTTATCAAGCTTCCAAAGAACTCTCTCAAATGGAGTGGATTTATCATGAAGGCCTATCATTCTAATCCTAGATCTCCACTAGGTACTCTAAAAAGGATGATCTTTCCTTGACGTCAATATTTCCCCAGTCAATAAATTGAAATAAGTCACCTACATATCTCTTCATCTGCCACACATTAAAGATATCATGTGAATTTTCTAACATCAAGGGTAATTATAGGTGGCATGTGACCTCAAAAACCCTACACAATAACCTTAATGGATTGATGATCCTTGGGGTAGAATTATACCCAGACTAATACCACACAAAACTAATCATGGAGATACCATTATGAACACATGGTTTCCCTACTAAAGCATGAAGGGTTGATACTATAAGTATGTATATGACTTATTCGGAATTTTAGTATCTTTCATTCACTCCCATATTTTCTTAACATTATATATTTTCTCCTTCATTAGCTTATGTCCCATAAGTGATAACTTTCCTATTTCTACCCACCGCAAGGGTAGCTTGTAGGGACTCTCACACATATCCTTTAAATGTGAATGTCGATAGTGAAGTGACAGATATTATTATAATCCACCCCAACCAAAGGTAGGTGAACCTCCAAAATTTCATATAAATTCAATACATATTCCCTAAGCATATCCTATAAAAAATTGATGATTCATTCAATCTAGAAATCAATATGGGGGTGGAATGTTGTGATCATTTGTAACTACATCCTGAAGGACTCTTATAATCATGACCACAATTGTAAAATGAATCAAAAATCATGTTAGGATATAATCATCAAGGTTACCCGTGATTAATTCAATTGACCAATAGTACATATAAGAACCCAAAACACTCTACTAAACTCTCCACTCGAATAAAAATTAAGTAAGCTAACATAGTAGGGTAATCAATAATCACCCAAATAATTTTATTTCCTCTCACTGTCTGTGGAATCCCTATCAACAATTACCTTAATATTATATCCCACATCTTCTTTAGGATCTCTATAGGTTTAGTCAAAACTACTAGAACTTGATGTTATATCTTCACTTGAAAACAGGTTGGACATCAAGAAACAAACCCAGTATCACTTTTACACGATTTCCAACAAAAAAAATTTGTTAAATGTCCCAGAATATTTTTTTTTAATATATAATTTCCCACCATGGGGGAGGTAAGAAACTCCTCCATTGTATCATCACGAAATGTGTTGAAACTATTGACCATCCTAGAAAAATGATAATGTGCTTCCCACCTTTGTAAAAATCATCTTGTGAATATCCTCAGAATATATGGTTATCAAAAAAAATTCAATAAATGTCTCTCAATTATGCCTCGATCACACATTAAAAGATATTTGAAGTCACTACCATCAACTATATATAATTATACTCTCTATAGTTACATAGGGCCGGCTTTAAAGAGTCCAAATTCTCTGATGCCTCTTCCACCAAGTGAGAAAATGATTTCTTGTTAATGGAATCTGATACCATGTTTCGCTTCCTTAGAGTATAGACTATCTCAAAATCACAGTATTATAGAAACTCTAGGAAACCTATTTTTATTAGGGTATGTTATATTTAGAAAAATATTCACTTGAGAATATTGTGGTCTGAGTAAAATAAAAACCACTCACCTAGAAGATTACATCTCTACATCTCCCGGGAGAAGATCAATACTACTAACTCCATGTCCTGGGTCTTGTACTTCTTATACTGGGATCTCAACATCTTAAACCTATAAGAAAACATCATTTTTATCTGCACCAGTATTTACATGATCCCATATCTCAAGGCATAGTTTGAAACCACATACTCAACACACTCTCCTAGAAACCTCAAAATAGGAGCAATGGTAAACTTTTATCACATCTCCTAAATGGATTTCAGACACTACTAGGTTTAGGTGAATGAATTCCCTTTTTGGGTCAATTTATTCAAAGAGACCAAAATATGGGGAAATTCCACCGCAAACCTTTGTTATATCAAGATAATACAAGAAAACATCACACTACATATACTCTATTGGGTGGGTAGCAAGATATCACTCCCTTTATAATTTTAATGTCAAAAACAATAGCATTTTTATATATTAAATTCCCCAAAATGTGAAACATATTTACCAAAACCCAAAATTATAATGATTCCTTTATAATTAGTGCTCCTTGAGAAAGTCCATGACCAATCTTAAATGCCCAATGTGCTCTTCCTATATCTCAATGTAAATGAGGATGTCATCGATAAGGATAATTATGACCATATCAATGAAATTCTATAAAATATTGTTCAAAAGTAAAATAAAGATGGTGGGTAATTCTTTATTCCAAAGTACATCACTATGAACTCATAGTTCCCATAGAGACAAAAAAATTCCATTTTGGATTATACTCCTCATGAACCCACAACTGGTGGTAGTGAGACCTATGGTTAATCTTCGGTAACCATCATGCTTCTTTCAACTAGTTGAATAGGTAATTATTTTTTGGAAATGGATAGTTTTTTTAATTTTCACTTGGTTAAAATGAAAATAATCAACACATAGCCTCGATCTCAAATCCTTTTTCTTAGTGAAGAATACCAAGGTTACCCAAGGGAACACACTAGGTCTGATTAAACCATTTTCATAAAGGCCATCCAACTACAACCTCGGCTCTTAAAGTTCAGAAAGAACCATTCGATATGACATATAAAATAACATATTAGTCTAAGGGTGTTATTAAATATAGTTTTCAATATTCTGCAATAGAGGAAGTCTTGAAACATCTTCAGGGATGACGCCCATGAATTCCTCCACTACCACTAGAATCCATGTTTTTTAAGAGACCACTACACCAAGGCCAAAACATTCCAACTACTGAGATATAGGTTTCATATTCCTTCATACGAGTCTCACTAACGTTTTTAGTAGGTACTTTTCACCATTGACAGAGAATCATGTCTCATCTTCCTATAGGTGCCTAACTCTCTTTCTCTGATCATTATCTAAGGACTCACCATGGATGGCTAGTGCATACCAATAATGATCTCATGTGACTTAATCGTCACTATAAAGAGGTTCCACATGAATCTCTCTCACCTGAGCATCAACTCGCACTATCAACGTATGCCGAAGATGGACGAATCACTTCCTATAGGAGTTTCTATCCACAATGGATGTGATAAATGCTCCACATGAAACTCAACACTTAAATAATGGATAAATCATTCATATAATGACTTTCACTTGTGTCTTCTAGTACTGGTGATAAATTAGGTAAGTCAAATTTCATATGTTGAATCACACTAATAATTTAATAGCATTCTTTTTCGTTTAACAGCAGTTTTTATTTTATTTTTTATTTTTTAATGATTATTATTTTTATTATTTTTGTTAATTTAATAATATATTTCTTCATTCTTTGTTTCTTTATTTCTATATTATTTCATTATTTATTTATTTGTTTAATTAATTTTTTTATTTATTTACAAATTTCTATATATTATCATTCTTTATTTAATAATTTCATTCATTATTTATTTACATATTTACTTACTTATTTCATTCTTACATTCATTATTTATTTAATTAAGATGAAATTTTCTTTCTTTATTTATTTACATACTTATTTTTTTCGTTATTTATTTCTTTCTTTATTTCTTTCTTTATTTCTTTCTTTATTTCTTTATTTCTTTCTTTATTTCTTTATTTCATTCTGTATTTATTTAATTATTTATTTATATATTTTTTTCTTTATTTATTCATTTCATTATTTATTTGATTTTTTATTTCTTTATTTCTTTATTTCATTATTATTTTTTATTTACTATTTTTATTTACTTTATTATTATTTATTTATTTACATATTAGTATACATTACCATGACCATGCACACGAACATACAAATGTACATGTCCATATATAGAAATTCTACATTGGGTGAGATTCGCACCCATTACCACTAGTTTATTCTCCAAACACTATACCACTCTAGTAGGCTCTTCATGTGGTGAATAAAAAAATCTAATATAAATATAAATATATATGCACATATATATATATTAATTGAAAAAAATAATATATAGATACAAACTGAATAATTATTAACCAATATTCAATAATTACTAAAAAATAGTTAATAATTATTTATAATTAATTAATTATTACTAATTAATTATTATTATTTAATATTTAATATTTAATCATTACAAATTATTGACTACAAATTAATAAATTAAACATAAATTAATAACAAATAAAATATATAAATAATATGGAAATAAATGGTAAATGATAAATAGTAAGTAATAAATAGTTAATACGAAATATTAAATATTAAATAAAAAATAAAGAATAAAAAATAAAAAATATTGAATATTAAAAAATAATTAAATAATAATAAAAATTAAATAATAAATAATAAATATATATTATATAATATATATTATATAACATATAACATATAACATATAATATATAATATATAAGATATAATATAAAAGATATAATATATAATATACAATAAATAATATAATATATATATTTATATATAATATATAAGAAATGTATAAATAGTAAAATAATTAAGAAAAAGTAATTGAGAAATTGATTAATAAATGATAAATAATAAATAATAAATAATTAATAGATAATAAATAATTAAAAATTAAGTATGAATAAATAAATAATAAATATATTATGAATATATAATAAATAAGTAGTTTATAATATGTTAAAAATAAAAAATATATAATAATATAATAATAATTAATTTATAATTAATTCATAATCAATAAACAAATAATAAATAAATAGTATGTTAATAATAAATTAATAATAAAATAATAGTTAATTAAAAATAATATAATAATAAACTAAAAATAAATTAATAACTAATGTATACCAAATAACTAAATAAATAATATGTAATATATATTGAATAATTGAATAATAAACAAATAATTAATATATAAATAGTAAAATAACAAAATAATAATGTAAAACAAATAAGTAACATATTAAAAATAAATAATAAATAATAAATCATAAATCATAAATCATAAATCACAATTCATAAAGCATAAAGCATAAAGAATAAATCATAAATAATAAATGATAAATAATAAATAATAAATAATAATTCATTATTCATAATTTAAAATTATTAAATAAATATTAAATAGTTTTTTTTAAAAACGCACTTATGTTACGTACATAAATAAAAACATGCTCAGATTTATAATTTTATATTAATATAAATATATATATAAAAAATAATTAAATATAAATATCTATATATATATATACATATATGATATAAAAATATATAAAAATAAATATGCATAAATATTTTCAAATGTATATAAATATACCCAAATATTCATAAATTCATATAAATGGATATATTATATTGATAATAAATTACTAAAAGTGGAGAAAGAACAATAATTGAAATTCCATTAGATCAATAGGAATCTAAATGAATAGAATAAAATCATTAATGAAATAAAAATCATATGAAGACACGCTTAAATGAAAATGAAATCTCATCGAATCTATATTGTATATATATATACTAAAATTTATTTAAATATATTTTGTATTTTTATTTATTTAAATATATTATAATCTATAAATATAGCTTTATCAATACACACAGATATGTATATATAAACATTATTTACATATGTGTGTATGTATTCATATAGTTTTACTCTAAATTTATTTATATACTCTATTTAATTAAAATGATATATTTATCTAAAAATATATTTATATATTATTTATACTACCATATATTTCTATATATTTGTATTTATTTATATATATTATAATATTCACATAAATATTAATTTTTTAATTAACACACACATATTTATATATAAACATTACAATTATAGGTATATATATACATATTAATGTATATGAATAGGGTAAATAAAGTCCAAAATAAATTATTTTATATTAAATGAAAAATAAATATTTATATTGATATTGTTTTTATGATAAAAAATGAATTTCTATGTAAACATGTATTTATGAATGTGATTTATTATAAGTAAATATAAGAGAGTAGGCATATATTTAATTTTAAATAAAACTACATTGTGGAAAACAATAAAATTTAAATACTATAATATAAATATAAATGTAATCCCTATGAAAAAATTTATCCCCCACTGAATACAGAAAAAAGACCCACTTAAACGATCCTGAAATTATGTTAAAAAATTAGTATACCCCAACTAAAAATTAGTTTTGAATTCCTTTGGGGAAATGTTTGAGCTCGAAAAAATAAACATAGGGGTCCCCCGTGTCATAATGGTGTAGATATGATCACATTATTTTATTTCATATGTTGTATATCCCAAACAGACACCTGAATCATGAATTATAATTGTTTGAATTTCGATTTTGATTTCAATAATTTCTTGAAACTATTATAAATTTTATTATTTTAATTGTTACAAAATTTAAATCTAATTTGGTTCTATTTCATTTCATAAGCTTAGATCTGTCCATATGTGGAGATAAAATGAACCCTTGGGTCAAAATTTATGGTTGTTTGATTTTGAAGTTTGATTTTCAACTTATTGAAGATTAGTTTTAACATTCAAATTATTATTAACTAATTATTATAAATATTTATTAATTGAAACATTATAATTAATTAAAATTATAAATAATAAACAACATATTATAGTAAATAATAATTAATAATTTATATCTGAAAATTTTATTTTTTACTTATTTATATTTTAGTGGTGGTTGTTTCAAAAATTCATCTATTTCATAGTAGATTTTATAAAAACGCTCCTATTTCTAGGCAGCTTTGGTTAAAAATCACTGCTAAAAAAATTTAATTTATTTTCAAAAAATAAAAAATTATATTTAAAATACATTTAGAAGTAGTTTTTAAAAATGCTTCTAAAAACCCACTGAATATTTTGTCCCTGAAAAAAAAAATTAACTGTGGTTTTTGAAAACTGCCATGAAAAAAAATCGCTTCGAAATCAGTTTTTTCTTATAGTTTCATCTCATGAATAGCCCGATCACATCACTCCATACCATGTAGATGACCATTTCCTCAACAACAATCTCTTTGATTTAGGTGTGGTCCACCTCATGGGGTTGGTGGAAGTAGGTCAAAGCATCATCCACCACCAAAGGATCCTCCTCTTAGGGATCTATTATCCCCTCTATCAGCACCACCTCTTGGGTTCCACCATAACCACTCATGGGGATCCTTGATCCCGATGTTACCTCCATAGTGATGGTTAGTCCATTGTTTTATAACCATTTATAGCATTATGTATTTGGAAATCATGCACCATTTTACCCTACCCATCAAAAGCATTGATCCAACTATCTCTTGGACAACCTAGTCCCTTTTGGGATCCCTAGAATATTAATCTCTAAAACTATAAAATAATACTTGAAGACCTTATATTATAAGGAAATAAAGTCCAGTGTCTGATAATAGTAGTAGATCACTCTACTTAATGGTTTCCAATTCCATCTCTAGCTACGTGATGTTTCTATTTCAGGTATCTTTTGGTCAGTTAAACCCACACGTGCACCCCAACATAGGTAGTAATACATTAGGAGACAATGATTTGTTGGATTTCCAGGTAGAGGACCTCCCCAAAAAATTATTCCTTGAAGTATCTACTTAAATCCATATTAATTGAGTTGTAGATGAGGTTAGTGAACCTCTAATATTATCCTTCAATTGGTATATCGCCTCTCAGTAACTATAAAAGCTACTGAATCCATAAAGAGTTAAAGTTCAAAGAATAATACTAATATTGAAATAAGAACTAAACCTCTTTTTATGATATTGTCACATTATATTTCATCTAGGTGACCAAAAACTACCGTTTTCCTATTGATTAATAATGAAAAAAAGATGCAAGTGCAGTAATATTATTATTTATAGCCTGCATGAGTTGGAATACTTAGGCTATGAACTCTAGAAAATCCTCTACTGTCTATGTTCCTTGATAACTATTAAACCTAAGCAGTCTCTACCACTAAAACGCAAGCAGTACACTGAGTCTCTTGAGTTGTCTTCCTATCATACTGGAACAAAGTGTTTTACATGAAGAAAATGTACATCAACCTAAATTATTGGGTGTGGGTCCACGCTACACTCAATGGGTGGAAACATTACTCACTTATTTCCTATAGAGAACACCTCATGAACAGACCCCTAATTGAAACCTCATCACTCAAATATTCTTTATCCTCACCCTATCTCAATATAATACATAGTGACCATCATGGAAGCATCCTAAAACATAACAATACAGACCATGGTTACAAAACATATATGGGTAACTAAGTAAAGAAGTGCATGGAATTAAATGACCCATTCCTATATGATTCATGTATCATTGTTTTCCCTATAACAGATTTCTCGGTATGGTAATTCGACAAGTAGGTTTGTAAAGTCTACATGTATAGATACATAGATCCCAAGATAATAACTAGGTTCCCTAGTCAGTGTGAAAAACTAAAAAGACCTTATTATTATTTCATTAAGTCCCAAAACAAATAATCAGAACACAAATTACTCTAAATACCATTCCTGTGATAGACAACATTGATACCACTCTATCACAACCTGACCCTACTAGGGGCCACCTGAAATGATAGTACGCCGAGAGTGAAACCCCAATCCCATATCTAATAGGCCAAGGGTAGGTTCCTAGCATCAAGGAGGAATATTACATATATGGAAGGTTTTATCCTAAAACCTTATACACATGAAAATATCCAAACACATTACAACTGTGAAAGGAATGTAATGTTGTACCACCCCAAGTGGAAACAACTTCATCTCATAAACTCTAGAAAAACAAGATTGTATCGACATAAATATAACCAAATTAAAAAAAAAATTGAATAATAATTACACAACCATAAATAAAGGGACAAAGAACCCAAAAATAGAAGAGGATTTGGGACACCAATCCCAAACCCTAATACTGACCATCACATGTGATCACTATCATCGAGTCTTGCTAATATCCACCAACACCAGGGCCACAAAGATCACTATCTAACTATCCATCATCTTTATACAAGATAAATTTTATTAGAAAATTCCATGTGTGGGTGAATATATACATTCCATGTAGGATGACCTGAAACCAAAAAAGGGAAGAAATGGAAATAAATAGTAAGCTAACTCATAAGTCAAAGAGGTTGTAGGAATCCAACAGACAAATAAGCTCCTAGAAGAACTGAAGATGAAGATAGAGGGGGGATATTAATATTCTCAGCCAATTAAGGATGATAAGCCTTTCAGAAGCTCTATGATCAAGTTTTGTCCCAATGAGATTGTTTTAACATTCCCTCAACAAATATTACGGACTCGTGCCTCACTGATGGCATGTCATGGATAGGGGGTTGTTAACCGTAATTGGGTGAAGGAACCACACATAATCTATTCTTGATGATAAGGGGATTACACTCCCCAAATAGAAGATCCATGATCTAGGTTGTGTGTGTGGGGGATTTCCAATCATACATGTATAATAAATTGGGGACCCATAACTTATAAGGACATAATATTTTAGATCATTTAAATAATAGTATCTTCAATACTTTTTTGACATGCAAAAGAAAACAAAAAAATCATGAAACATTATATAACAATCATAATATTATTAATACGTTGGTGTGTATATGTATCGGTAACATATTTATGAAATAAATATATAATTAAATGTCATTTTAAAAACTATTTCATTGTTAAAATTAAATTTTTTAGCCAAATAACTAAAATGATCAACTTATCCTTAAAAATATAATTTTCAATAATTATCCTTTTATATGATTTATTTTAAGATACTAATTATATTAATGATAAGATATATTGTTTATATGATATATATATATATAATATCATGACATTTTTTTACATTATAAGAAATAAGGATATGAATGGTTAATACCTTGAATTGTATTTTTCTATAAAAAAATTCCCTTATATTTTATGATTTTATATAAAATTTAAAATTTAAAATAGATAATTATATAACTGTGATTTTAAAAATAAAAATAATTTTTTGATTTGTAATGAAAATATAATCATAGGGTGAATTTTTTAGTTTTTTCTAAACAATGATTTTTAGTTGAATAGTGAAATACATTGTTTTTACCAATATCAGAAATTTTATTTAATTTATAGTGTTTATGAATGATTTTAAGGTTTAAGAATCCATTTCCTAGAAAAAATATTTATTTTATAAGATATATTACAAATTTAAAAATATTGATTATAGTTTTCATACATACTGTTAGTTATTTATAACTTAAGAGATATTTTTCTCAAATGAATGTTCTTAATAAATTATATGATCATTATTATAAAATTAATATTTATCACTTTAATAAATTAAATTATTTAAATTAAATTAAATTTTAGAATAATTAGTAACAAATTCCATAAAATTAATATTTTATTTCTAATAATAACTGATAATTTATTAGGTGAAAACTCGTTGGAAAAGTATAAGGTAGATTGGTAAAAGTAAAAAATATAAGATTAAATGGATTCAAAAATGTTTTAAATATGTGTAAGAATAGGTGGTCGAATTATTTCTCAACCTTATAAAATCTTATCACCATTATATCTCAATTTTTGGGCCACTATCCCTAATAGTGACCTCATATTATTTAAATGATATGAGTATTTACAAAAATATCATCTCTTTCGCTTATAAAACGGGTTATCCTCTTCTCACATACCATCACACCAAAACACACTTAGTTATACCCAAAAAATAATTAACAGTCCTATACAAATTTAATTGGATATGTTCTTCTCAAAACCCAATCCCTCAATGGTCTATCCCCCTTTTCAAATGAAATAATCTAAAAAGAGATGTATAAATTTCTAATAAATCCTTTCTATTTCGATTAATTAATGTGAAATTATTCTTACCAAAATTCAACACCACCATTTTAAAACTATAGAATAAATTTAATTATTATACTAAAATGTTAAAATAAATGTTTTATAATCATTAACCACATTTTCACTTTTCCATTAAGAAGAAAACATGAAACATGGGTATGTACAAACTACCATCACCATGAAGTAACATGTAAATTTTACTTCATCAACTAAAATTAATAGTTTAAAAATGAATTTAACATACAATTATAATATTTATTGTTCATTAAATATTCTTAAATGGTAATCTGTATTACTCCTCACTCTAATTCTATGAAAATGAAAACATCATCCATGTGTATATGTGGAATACCACCTCCATGGAATCAATTCCTTTCATGGATGATTATCAGAATGGTTTAAATTATAAGTAATATTTTAATGATCTTAATAATGTTCTGTTAAAACAAATTGAATAATATTTTTTTGATAAGAATGATAGATGGTCATTATTAAATTATTCATCTTGAACAAGCAAAGTAAGAAGGGAAATCAATTTATTAAAAATATGTTACTAATTAATACCCATCAAATATTATAATAATTATTTATAATTCATATATATCACACTAATAAACACTAAATGATATCATTATGCAACTGTTTTAATTATATTTTAACTAAACCACATCATAATCATCCATTAATCTTTTTATGTTCATAATTGGGTTGATTTGACAACCTACGTAAACAATGAAAAAAATTATATAAGTGATGATTATGAAAAAATAAATAATGTATAATAAGATATAAATATTTAAAATAATTATTATTTTTTATTTTATAAAGGATACATAAATTTTAAATAAATAATTATGAAATCACCTTTCATTGGATTAGAAAATCATTGAAGTGTGCATATTATCAATTTCATCATGGAGGATGAAGAGTTTAACACTAATAAAAGGAAATTAGAACTTCATAAATTATTATAATTCATTAATTGTATTAAATTTTATGATTTTTTAATGATTAACATTGAAATAATATTGAATACTAACACCACTCTTAAAAAACTAGTACCAACGGTCAAAACTATAAACACCTGATGTGGTAAAAAAGGTAAAAATTAATTAATATTTTTATATATAATGATTATAAATGAAATTAATATATAGTTTTTCGAATGAATATGGTTCTAAAATATGTTATTAAGATATTTATTTTCTTATATAAGAGGTTATATCTCATTTTTGGAAGACAAGATTAATGTGAGAGTTCATTGTCTTAACGATTAATTCCTTGAGACATTTTTATGTTATAGACCATGTTTTCTTTTTCACGATAAAAATAAATCTCCATTATCATTTAACATCATTATTAATTAATATTTAATAATGTTCAATTTTGTATTATATGATCATTCCCTCATGGGTTTTGACTCCAAAAATTACAAAAGTTCCAAGGGATTCTTTGCCTAATTTTCAACTCCACGAGACATATCTGATATTACTCACCATAATTTATTTTATATAGTATATTAACTACACTATTTCCCACTATTATATGGAATATATTTCATCTTATGATATTTTATTGTCTATTTAATAGAAACTCTGTCATGTTCATGTGATTATTATCTTAGAATTATCTTAATATTTTTAACTCAAATCCCTTTATAATATTATTGAAATTATATCTTACAAGAATGGTTTCATCCACCCTAATATATTTTAAGTGTACATCAGCTTCTTATTTGATGGAAAATGGACTCTTATTTGAAATATATTACCATGATAAAATTTATTCCTAAAAATTATATCATTGTTTATAAAATGTATCATCCTCTTTAATAATGGTTTCCTAGAATTTACCATATTTTAATTTCCCACCAATGTTTTAATTTATTATTATAAGCTTAATTATTTTCAATCTCATGTTTGCTACATATTTCCCAAATATTTTTAAAAAAATGATATTTTTCTATTGTCTATGTGATGTGGGATTCCAACAGTGATATTTCCAAATATTTAAAAGTTATTTTCATATTTTTAAATCAAATGTTTTATCCTCCACCCCATAATTATTTTTATAACCTTTATGTAATTCTAAGATCAATTATTGATATTTCCTTTTTAGATGTAAATAGTTTTCGAATTGTTTACTTCACCTTTATTAAAATTACTTTTTAAAGGTCCATTAACATAATCTTTTTAAAATAATGTTAAAAATTCTATCTAAAATAACTTTTATGTTTTTATACCATGTTAAAACATATTTCCACCACCTTTTTCTTTCACGTGAACACTTATTTCCACCACTTAATGGTTTCAAGCATTACATATGTTCTAGGAGGGGCATGTACAATTCATATTTTTTATAATATATGATTAATCTAAGATGTACATGATAATTGAAACCATAATAAATTGAATTTAATCAAATAATAATTAACATGAGAACACCATAACCAAATATAGGATCATCACATGATGATTTATAATAAATTTAAGTAATTAAATAGTTACCATGTGATGAATTCTTTCTTTATTGATGAATCTAACAAATTCTTTACATTGTATCGTCATTGTATCATAGGAATCATGTGTAGATTTTCTCTTGTATTGATCCACTCATTCACTACAAACCTATGAGAGACATCATACGAATATTTGAGTGCTAGAATTAAATTTACTATGTCTAGTACCATTTTTCTATGATATTCATGAGAGTCGATTCAAATAAGCACTCTCCTTGAACTATATAGAATCGAGAGGGTGGAGGAGAAGGACCTATCTTTGTTCTCAAAAGAATTATTGTACTGTATCACTTTATGGATTGGTATGATTCTTTTTTGTTATTGTGTTAATCTAAAAAAACGGATATCCCAAGGGTTTGAAATAATATAATTGGGTTTAAATAGTGCTAGGGTTAGAAAATAATAATTCAATATGAGCTCTTTTTATTTCATTAATATCAGAGGAAACCAATGTCTATATTAATAATATTATTATTTCGAGACCAGTGGAAAACAAGGGAATTAATTATTATTTTTTTCTTCATTTAATTATTTAAAAAATTAATCAAATAATTTTTAATATTTATTATATATCAGCAGAACATTAAAATCGATCCTCTATTCCTTTGTAATATTTATAAGGTATTTAATAATGAATATTATTTTAACAAATAAATATTAATTCATTATAAACCAATAAATAAATAGAAAAATATTATATTCAATAAATAGATAATAAATATATTTTGAATAATCTACTCGGAAATACTATCTTGAATAACTGGTGATTTAATATATATGATTAAGTAGACATTAATAAATATAAAAACATATATGTGAATAATATTTATTCAAAATTTTAAACAATAAATAATATTTAATATTTAACAAAGTTTCTTCACACACTTAGTGTGTGTCCCTCTAGGCCTCATTCTTAGTGGAATTAGGTGAATCATCCCTATATCCCATATTAGAAAATATCAATACTCCAAGACACCCATATAGAATGAATTTAATTTTTAAATGATATAAAACCTCATAAAGATGTTTATTTTGTAATATTTTCCATTTATAAGAATAACAATAATCATGCATGTTGATTCCTGGTGACGTTAACCTATCTGCACAATGAATCATTCTTTGACTTCTTAGAAATAAAACTTCCAACAAAACAAAATGTTTGTAGATTTATTTAGGTCATTTAATTCTTGTAAAAGGTCTTGCGATATCAATATTCACTACATAGAAGAAGGGAAGATCATTTCATGTATTTTCTAGTAATGAAATATTACTCATGAAGTACCCAATATATACTACTTCAGTACGAACATATGTCCTCGTAGTTTTCATCAATAAATAAAAGTATGAGGACTCAGCCATAAAACATTACATAATATTTTTAAAGACCCTGAAATTTCAAGGAAATTTTTTTCTTAAATAATTTGGAATTTTATGAGTTTTTTGTTTCTGACGGAACTTGATTCTAAGGCCTGGTGTGCCCAAAATAAATTTCTGAAGTTTTGTTCAGGTATGTTCAGTAAATGTACGTGAGGGTTTTTCTATCTTTTGAACTGGAACATGGAATTTAAATCTTAGGTCACCGATGAACTCGCAGCACCAGTATTCACATAAGAGGACATTTACCGAAGTTGCGTTTTATGCGGGTTGAGAGTTAATATTTGTGAATTGGAATAAATTATATAAAATTGTTCAACACAATTTTATTTATCTATAGTAGTTATATTCTACAAGGGGGATGTTATTTGTGGTGCCCACACCCACATAACCTCTCATGAGAGGATATTTATGAGGTGGGTCCCACACGAACCCTTAACTCATCACCTCCCTTAAACCCCCATTTAACTCAACTTTATTTAATTTTTGACAACTCCTCTCTCTTAATGGTGAAGCCTCTCCACCTCCCTTAATAAATTTAGTTTTCTACAACCCATTTCAATTAATTAAACAAACTCTTAAATAAGTTAATTAAAGAGTTTGAATTAATTTGAATACATGGCAAAGTTATATTATGGGAGAGCCTTATTATTATTTTGGTTGGAAAATATTTGTGGGGGATGTTTTGAGAGGATCTTGGGAAGGCTCTGGAGAAACAAAAATAAAAGTGTTATTCTCCGACGAAGAACACAAAGAATGATCCACAACTTGAAGGACACGAAGGGACTACTTTTACCCTTTTCTTCTTCCTCCGTGTCAAGGGAGAAGACACTGCTTGTGAGGAGTGTCAACTATGAATACGAATCTCCCTCCAACATTGGTCGGATGTCACTATTTTCCATGACCCTTGACCTCCACGACTCGTTGATGTGATCTTCTCTTGAAACCCAGTCGAAGGACATGAAGCATCTACTTCTACCCTTTTCTTCTACCTCCGTGTCAAGGGAGAAGACACCGCTTGTGAGGAGTGTCGACTACGACTACGACTCTCCCTCCAACATTGGTCGGACGTCACCATTTTCTGTGACCCTTGACCTCCGCGACTCGTTGACGTGCTCTTCTCTTGAAACCTAGGTAGGGGAATTATGTTCAATTTTAAATGATTAAAATTTTTCTTGTTCTTTATTGAAAATTGTGATTTGTCTTTGGCCTTATGTTACCGCCTAAAGTGGAGGGCGTGGGCCGAATGAACATGGCCCGATGACCCTCCTTTGACCCTCATTTCTATTTTGATGGCGACGGAGAAGGAAAGGGGAGGAGGTGACCAGAGAAAGCGGCGGCTGCATGCCAGCCGTGTGGAGAAGAACAGCGACCCACAACCGAGGGCCGCTCGGCCAAAGGAGAACTGGCCTGCTAAAGCCGTCCGGGCCGAAGTAAACCTGCGACGCCACAAGGGACACCGCGCTGCAGAGGACCATGACCCATGCTCCTCGGGCCACTTCGGAAACAAACTGGTTGTCTTGTCGGTCATCCGGGTGAAGGAGCTGCGACACCCGAATGTGCAACGCAGCAAGACCGCACCCGCCCGAGCGGGCCTCTTTCGCAGAGAAGGCCGACCGACTTCATCCAGCCGATTGGGATGGTAGTCCTGCTTGGCGCCGCTAGTTTCGGGATGTGGGGGGTCTCACCCCTCCCTTGGGACCACTCATCTCCAAGGGGCCGAGCCGTAGTTGGTCGGGCAGCGTTGAGCCAGGCTGGGCCGGGGCGGGCCTGTTTTCACTTAAACATGAGTAACTATATGACCGTGCATCCGATCGACATGCCATCTGCGTAATTGGGACCATCGTGATGTAGCGGTCCATTTTCAATACTCTAAGTGAGTTTTGGTCAAATTTGGAGAATGTCTAGGTTTGGAATTATTGTATTTCCAACTGGTCCCTAGATCAAAAATGCTAATAACTCTCAGACTGGGTGTCCAATTGACGCACCGTCAATCGTGTTGGGTTCCTTTTGATGAGGCGGAACATCATGATACATCAAATCTGGAATTTGTATAGTTGATGTATTGAACCATTTTCTCAAGGTCAAGACCCTCCCGGAATCGAGCGTGTTGTGTGCGGGAACCCTATAGCTATTTATGACTACAACGAATACCGTACCAGAATCCTCCATGGGTTCGGCGACAATGACTATCGTACTGGAATCTTCCATGGGTTCAGTGATGAATACTAACATACTAGAATCCTCCGTGGGTTTGATGGTGATGATTATTGTTCTTGTATCATACGTGGGTTTTACAGTTTGTCTTCTGTTTTACTATCCTATGTTGGTCTGACATAGTAGTTGGTCTAGAATTTTACGTGGGTTCGATAACTTTTCTGGTCTAGTATCTTACGTGGGTACGACAACTTAGATGAATTAGTGACTGCATCTGATCAACTTTATGACTTTATAAAAGATGTATATCTGTGCGAGCTGAGTCTTGACTTTTAATCATTATCATCAATGTGATTAACTTATTTCCTGTGTGGACTGGGATGTTCTTGGGCTCGAGAGTTGGAGAAGAACTAGGATTGCTGACTTAGGTACATTTATGGGCATATAACTAAGTAGAGTTGGTTGATACTTCATGATTTTATCTTTTCATTGTGGTTTATCCTTTGTGGATTTAGGGAGACCTTTGAGGGTTTTAGGGTCCCTAATGAGTATTGTTATACTCACCCCTACATGGGCTATTCCTGTAGTACGTTTTGTTGGATTCAGATGACATACAACACTGGTCGTGGTATAGACTTGTGTAGCTGGACTGTACCTAGAGGTGGACCACTCAGTGGGACGTACACAGAGCGGACGGACGGACCTGAGGTGCAGAGGACACCATATGTACCCACCCTTCAGGTGGGATTCCTAAGGGATGACTCAGGTTTTGCTTCTTTACATTACTCATGTTGTACTAGACTTTCAGTTGTACTGTACATACTATTGGGCTTGAATTTCCAGCCCCTTTCCTTTTAACACTTAATTTTGTACTTAGTTTACTTAGTGTTTACTTTAGTTGTGTACACTATTGTGTTTGCTTACTTTTATAAAGTCAATTCCTTCCATTCAAATGGGATTTATGCCTTTGGTGATAGTGGACATCCCCTGGCTTATAGAAGGCAGGCTTGGGGTAGTCACCGCACAGGCCCCGAGGTCGGGTCGTGACTATATTGGATTAAATGAACAATTCACATTGAGGACCTTTTCAGGTTTATAATTTTAGAGAATTAGGCCATAAATATTTCATAAAAACATGAATATTACATGTAGACACTACTACTCAGTATCCATTATTTTCATAAAATAAATCTCTTAAAATGAATCAAGTATAGTTCCATGTTTTAGACTACATGATTTTTCCTTGTTCCCATCCTTGACCATATTTATCATTATGCCCTATGGAAAACATTTCAAAAACATGGGATGAGCATAAATATATCATTAAGGGTTATAAAATAAAGAAGGAATAATTTATCCCATCAATAAATACAAATAAATGAAACCACACATTTCAATCATAACATACCTTATGAAATCATAAGATTTATGAATAACACACACAAATCATATATAATAAAGGTTACTTATGGCATCCATATTAAACAAACATTGTATCTATCACAGCTAAAAAATGTGTTACACTTGGAATACCCATCACAAAATACACCATAAATCTCATAGGAGAAACATCACATTTACCTCTGTCACGTTACCCAATGCATTAGAGAGCCATCTCAGGATCACCCACCCTAGGTTTATCACGGAACCACCCATATATGTAAACAATTCCAAATAACCATAACATAATCATGACATATAACACATTTATATAAGAAAAATACCATTTCCACATTCCAATATATCAAATCAAGATATTGAAATAAACAATGTTTTATCAAATCATTTTCAAAACCATTTAAAAAGATATTTTTGAATCAAAGTGTCCCATACCAATTTTATGATTTTAAAGGAATTTCATTTGAAAACATTAATGTCCATATAAATAAATCCTAAAACCCATTTTGAAAACATGGGAATTAATGATAAATATTTAGAACAATAAATCTTTAAATAATTTAAAACAATATTTTAGTTAAAGAGTTTTTCTAACAAAAAGAGAGACGTTTGAATACAAATAATTGAGGAATAACATTTAATAATTAATATATAATATCATGAGAATAAAGGGATTAATTATATAATATGTAAAAGGATTGTATATACACCATATAAGAGTGAGTTGTTGTATAACAACAATGAAGTCTCAGTGGAAATGTAAATTGAGATGAAATCCCTTATAAAGACGGTATCCTTAAATTAAGGATAAATCAATCACATGATTATGTGTGAAAAATATAAATACACCCAATATAAGTGGATATTAAGTGTAAAAAAATAATAATTAATTCACACATGTTCATGGGTTGACATATTCAAGAAGTACATGTTGAACCCAAAGAATTGAAATTGGGTAAAGAAGTTCCCTTGTAAAAATTCAACAGACTAACGACGTCACTTTAAAAATCACAAAATGAGTTGATGAGATAAAAAGAGTATTTCATAAATTTTAAATAAATTTACATCGATAAGGATATATAATAACATATCCCAACATAATAATATGTAAATTAAAAGACATAACAAAAATGACGTCTTTTATAAAAAGGAGGGTGAAAGGTTCTCTTATCGATTAGGTAAATTACAAAACATACGCCACATGAAATATGGATAATACAATAAAGATGTAAATACCCATAAATTAAAGTATATTAAACAAAGAGTACAATCATGGTCAGTATATACACCACACAAAAGGAAATAGTGGCAAATATAGCATGAATCTCATGGGAATAGAAAGTGAGATGAAACCCTTTACCACGTTGTAATCAACTAAGTCGTATGAAAAAAACTGAACAACCACCAAATTAATCATAGAATACCATGAATATAATGAGATTAATGAAAATATATATCAAATGACAGTACACAATACACCACATGAAATGAATAAGTGGAAAACAATGGAAATCTCACAAAATTAAATGTGAGCTAAGAAAATCCCTTATCCTGTGTCCGAGCTGACCCGTCCGTTCTATAATCTCTTGAATAATAATATAAAGTTAATTTATACATTCATAAGAACTTTTTTTCATGTTTATAATTCTTTTTATATCACTTATTACCATGTTATAAACAATATGTAATCATTTATGTTAATAATGGTCGTTTTGTCGATATTTGGTACTTGAGTCAAAAATGAACACTTTATATTTAAAATTTGTCCATGTGGTTAATAGTCCATTATATACAGAATGAAATTGATTATTTATATATGATATATATCATATTTATCCAGTATATATATATATTTATAACAGTACATATCATATGAAGGTAAGAAATGTAATGCACCGTTCATGGAGACGGTAAGTCATACGTACGCATGAAGGCTATTTTCATTTCTATTTCTTATTTTAATTGAATTAAAACATAATGTCACATAGGTATATTATAATACTTGTATAATTTCATGAACGATTCATATCATTTTTAGGGGTAGATAGTCCGCACTTCCTCAAATGAAATTATCGTGTTTACACACAATGGAATTCATAAATGTTTGCTATAAAAAAATACAGGAGAATCGTGAAAAAATAAACATAATATATATCATATATAAATAAAGTGACATAATAATGGCCACCATGTGAGGCAGTAGGAGAAAATCAAACAATCATCGTTTCGTGAGAAGTTAGTTTTTCATCCACAGAAACATTATGTTCTTCATCCAATACATGGAGGTGTGTGTAAGTGTAGTTCGAATCCTTTTGATAAAAACAGCCTAGTATAGTTAGGATACTGTTTTTGTTACAATATAAAGGAATAAAATGTGTTTAGGGGTTGGAGAAGTTAAATAATAGAAAACAATTATAGAGAAACTGTTACATTCAATTTGGGTAACTCTCTTTGGTTTGAACCAAAGGACTTCTTGAAATGCCTTCTGCCTAAGGTAAGGCTTCAAAGAGGAGTTGAGGGATAAAGGGAGATTAATTGGGAAATGGTTGGATGAGAAAAAAGGATTTAGAGGGGGTGAGGAATTGGTTAGAAGTTGCCTCCTTTTATAGGGGAGAGGAGGGGCTCTTTTGGAAAGTGTGATAATATTATTTTATTATATAATGATATTCAGTTTCTAAAGGCCCAATAATCAATACAGTTGAAGATAAGATGACTCATAATCAAAATAATATCATCCAATATGAATTGGATAGGTTTTGAAAGTTATATTAATATTTATAATCTTATTTATTTAAATATTTTATTAATGATTTAATACTACATCTTTATTGTGTCATAAATAATTTAATTTTTTTGATGTCTAAAAATTATAAAAAAAACAATGACATACGAAATCCTTTTATATTTTCAATCAATATTTATAGATGAAAATATAAATTATATAACACCATATAAAATTAATTTACTAAAAGATTTTTTTTTATGTCATTTTTTCTTTTACAATAAATTAATTAATCTACAGTGTCATTATCTTTCATAAGTGAATCCATTGGGTCCCAAAATAGACCCAAAAATTCACATGGTCATCCATTGCTCATCTAATATGGTTCGGACATGTGTTAAGGGATTTTTGAATTATTAAAATATTCATTTTTTCTTGAATTTCCCTATTTACCTTTAACCATGGTAAATAAGTCAAAAGTTACAATTCACCATAATTAATTTAATCTTATTGAACCACATTTTACTTCTTGATAAAAACCATGTATGTCTGATTTTCAAAATTCAATCACAGAAATGGTAAAATTGTAATTAAATGAAAAAGTCTGGTTTTTTTAACTACTACTAACTGTTTTCACTAATCATCAAAAATTGATGTTTTTCAGAAAAATACCAAAAATTCCGCATAAGATTTATTTGATATTCCGAAATAAAAAATGATGTCTATTTTTCTAAATACAAAACATAGAAGTGGCACTAAATAATTTAAATTTAATTCCCTTTGTTAAATCAAATAGCATGTTTTTAAGAAACAATAACTATCAAAAGATTGATACTTGTTTATGTCCAATTCCAAAGTGAAATTAATTTTAATGACCAATATTAGATTAAATGGTAAAAATATATTATAATTAAACATTGAAACCAATTAAAAAGATAATATAACAATATAAATATATTATATTACAACATTGTTTTGAATTAAAAGATAATATTATTCACTATTCATTAGAAAATGAACATTATCAGAAATATTCCAAAAATTAATCAAAGTAAATTTTGATGTCCCCATTATAAAGAAGGATTTTATTTGGTCAAATAGAATATATTAAAGTGACAAAAATTATATTTAAAGATTCTTCACCATTAATAGGAGGTAAATTGGCCTTTTTAATGTAAATTATGCTTAAAGTTAGATTCATTCACATTTTAAGCCTCTAACTTTTATTAGATAAATGTGAATACATTTAAAAATCATGTATAATCATATTGTAGTTAGTTTTTTTCATTCCATCCAATACAATGGCTAAGAGTTAACTACCATTTAAAATAATAATATTATATTCTTAGTGTGCAATGTTTGATTTCAAAGAAACCTGTTGTTTCATATCAGGTATGTTATCGAGCATAGAAACCCATTTAAAGTAAAATTAATATTTAATTCACAAATGTTAATAAATATGAAATTGTCATATTCTTCATTTATCCAGGATGTTACATCCTCCCCCCTTTTGGGAATTGTGTCCTCACAATTTTAAAATTGGGATCGGTAACTTCATTAAAATCCTCACATTTAAAAAAGAGTCAATAAAACAACCAATTTAAAATAAAGGATGGGGAGTACAAAGGTTACACAATACATCAGATTCAATGATTCCCTGAAAAGAGGGATATGGAGGAGAAAAAAAACCATCCTGTTTTGATGGAGAGTTATAGAAATCATGTTTAGGAGAAATTTAACGACTAGAAAATCACAAACTTGTGATGGGTTAAATAGTCTTTGATTCCCCAGTTGGAAACGTTAACAGACAAGTTTTTTGTTTTAAGATAATTTTCATTGAATAATTTGTTTATGAGTTTAACTAAAAACATTAGGAAACACACTTACTTTTCAAGAAGAAATTTATCTTTTACTATTTTTCTAACAAAAATTCATATTTTCTCCAAACAATGAGTATTCAGGATGAATTTTTTTCACATTAAGAGATCTATAATCAACATACATAGAATCACATAATACACAAAAGATGAACTATATATTTCCCATGTCTTTAGAATATAACCAAAACCAAAATGGTTAGCACCAGATTAGATAATCCCCAAAAAGAATAATCTTTTACAAAAAGTAAAACTACTCTTAATCTCCAAAATTTGTCAAACAAAACTCAAAGTTCAACAAAGACCTTTCAATAAATAGTTGTCCATAAAATTATTCAATTTAATCCAACCAAACATTGAAACCCACCCTCAAAAGGTTCTAATAACATAGTCTTCCAAGATAAATCTTAACATTTATCACCAAATAACATCAGTTACTCTTACTATATCATATTGAAAAGTAATTAACCTAATCACATATCCTACATGATAGGTTAATAATTTCCATAGACAACCCAAAATAGACTTATTCTTGATTCATAAAATCATCTAACTAAAAATAATTAGTCATACAAACTAGGGATGTCACGTAGTCTAGTGGTAGGCCATAAATACCAGTCACACTTTGTTTGTGGGTTCGATTCATGTAGCTTTGTCTGACATGATGGGTTTTCCCACAGTCCATGCGTTTTCCTTTTTCAAAAACTATATAATTGTATTGCATTCCCCAAAAGAGATAAATTTATCAAAAATACCCATAACATATTTTCACCATGATGGTTTTCTAATAACATTAATTTTTCATCCAAAAATTGTATTAATCTATAATTTCCTAAAATTCAAGGATCATATAAACCTAAATGGTTCATTATAACTATATCCACAAAATAAATGAAAATTATTCCTTGAATAAAATTTTCATATATCAAACTTGAAGGTTACAGATACTATAAAAAGTCTTCTAATGTAATTCCTATCATCAAAAGAGCCTTAATACTTTTATGCATTTCACAAACCTAAAATCTACCATAAATCTTGAATCCCATATATGTTGACTTATTACTCATTCATAATTTTTCATGATCTATTAACAAATATTTTTAAAATAATTTTGAAATAATTCTTTCCTACAAACAGAATCATGAATCATATCCTAAGATTCAATAATATCAAAACATATGTTAAGAAATAATCTATACCTTACATTGGTCATTGTTAGTTTCTTTATCCTCAATAGGAATGGCATTAGGTATTGGTAAACAAATATTTTTATGATCCTGGCGATACCATTCCTGAAACTTCTTCTTAGGACATGTGTTTGTATAATGACCATGCACATGACATTTAATACATTCAATTGATCCCTCAAAAAGGACTTATTTCCATTTCCTAGAGTTAATTGGATTCTTCCTTTTTCCTTGGCAGGTTCATGCTTTATGACCTTTATTTCCACATCCATAGCATCTTCCTATCCCTTTGAAATATTTTCTTAGGTTTTTCTTTCCACATTCTTGACACATAGGTTTTTGAACATAAATAACTTTATGATTATTACATGAAAATCCCTGGGGATTTATTTATCGTATATATGATGCCTTATAAAAATAACCATGGTTCAAGTGGTCATTCATGACTCTAGATAGTTGGTTGAGAATAACCTCAAGAGTTCTTATTGTAGCTCTCATTTCTTTCAATTTCTCATTCAGAAAACCATCATAGTTTTCTTCACATCCATTGTTACTTTGATTCCTTCTAGATCCAACCGGTTTCTAAAACTATAATTGTTAGTGTGAGTACATCAGTAAAATCATCATATAATATCTTATTAGGAGGTGAAATACTACGATATAATAATTCATGTTATCTAAAACTCATTCAATTTATCTAAAAAAACTATGACTCTTTCTGAAATCCTAACCATTATGGTAATGTCACTTATTATTAAAGAATACCCTAACCTCTAAAGTTATCTAAACCGACCTCTGATACCAACTATAAGGACCCAGCATTAGAAAATTACATAATATTGAATTAAATGCATAATTCACATTGAGGATCTTTTCAGGTTTAGAGTTTTAGAGAATTAAGCCATAACTAATACATAACAACTTGAATATTACATGTCGACACTACTACTCAGTATGTATTTTGTTCATAAAATAAAAACTCTTAAAAAAACATGTCTAGTCCCATGTTTTACACATCAAGACTTTTCCTTGATCCCATCCTTGATCCTATTCATCATTAAGTCCTATGGAAAACATTTAAAAAACTTGGGATGAGCATAAAAATCTCAGTAAGGGTTATGAAATAATGAAAGAAAACATTATCCCATCATTAAATACAAATCAATGAAACCAAAATTTTCAATCATAACATACCATATGAAATCATAATATTTATGAATAACACACACAAATCATAAATAATAATGGTTACTTATGGTATCCAAATCAAACTTACATTGTATCTATCATAGCTATGTAGGGTGTTAAACATGGAATACCCATCATATTATATTCCATAAATCTCTTAGTAGAAACACTATGATTACCTCTGTCACGCTACCCAATGCATTGGAGATCTATCTTGAGATCACTCACCCGAGGTTTACCATAGAACCACCCATATACGTAAACAATTCCCAATAACCATAACATAATCATAACATATAAAACATGTATTAAGGAAACATAAATTTTCCACATTCCAATATATCAAATCAAGATATTGAAAAAAATAATGTTCTACCAAATCATTTTCAATACCATTAAAAAATAGATTTCTGAATCAAAGTGTTCTATAACAATTTGATGATTTTAAATGAATTATCATTTGAAAACATTAATTCCCATATAAATAAATCCTAAACCCCATTTTGAAAACATGGACATTAATGGGAAATATTTAGTAGAATAAATATTTAAAACATTTAAAAATATATTTTAGTTAAAGATTTTTTCTAACAAAATGTGAGACATTTGAATACAAATAATAGAGGAATAACATTTAATTAGAACTGTATAATATCATGAGAATAAATGGATTCATGATATAATATTTCAAAGGATATTATATACACCATATAAGAGTGAATTGGTCTATAACAACAATGAAGTATCTGTGGAATTGTAAATTGAGATGAATTCCCTTATAAAGATGGTATCCTTAAATTAAGAATAAATAAATCACATAATTATGTGTGATAAATATAAATAAACCTAATATAAGTGGATATTAACTGTAAAACAATCATAGGTCATTCACACATATTCATAGAATGACATATTCAAGAAGTACACGCTGAACCCAACGAATCGAAATTGGATTAAGAAGTTCCCTTGTAAAAATTCGATAGCCAAACGACGTCACATTAAAATTAAGAAAATGAGTTGATGAGATAAAAAGGGTATCTAATCACTAGGAAATAATATTTCAATAAATAAGGATATATAATAACATATCCCAACATTATAAGTTGTAAATTTAAAGACATAACAATAAGAGGTCTTTTAAAAAAAAGGAGGGTGAATGGTTCCCTTACCAATTTTGTTACTTACAAAACATACGCAACATGAAATAAAGATAATAAAATGAATATGTAAATACTCATAAATGAAATTATATTTCACAAATAGTACAATCATGGTCATTACATACAACACACAAAAGGAAATCATGGCAAATATAGCATGAATCTCACGGGAATAAAAAGTGAGATGAAACCCTTTACCATTTTGTAATCAACTGAGTCGTATGACCAAAAATTAATAACCACCAAATGAATCACATAATTCCATGAATATAATGATATTAATGATAATATATATCAAATATAAGTACACAATACACCACATTCATTGAATAATTGGAAAAAAGGGAAATCTCATGAAATTAAAATTGAGATAAGAAAATCCCTTACCTTGTGTCTGACCAGACCCGTCTGTTCTTTAATCTTCTGAATAATAAACTAAATTTAATTTCAAATTGATTAAGAACTTTTTTTATGTTTATAATTTCTTTTATATCACTTATTACCATGTTATAAACATTTTGTAATTATTTAAGTTAATAATGGTCATTTTCTCGATATTTGGTACTTGAGTCAGAAATTAACACCTTATATTTACTAGTTGTCCATGTGGTCAATATTCCATTATATCGAGAATGAAATTAATTATTTAGATATCATATATATAATATTTATCCAGTATATATATATATATATATTTATAAAAATACACATCATTTGAAGGTAAGAAATTAAATGCACTGTTCATGGAGACGGTAAGTCGTACGTACGCATGAACACTACTTTCATTTATATTTCTTTTTTTAATGGAATTAAAACTTAATGATACATAGGTATATTAAATTTACATTATAATTTCATATATAATATCATATATAATATCATTAAATCCATCCTTTATACATCCCACAGATGGCATTAACGAGTAATATCACATTGATGGGGCGATAGTCTGCACTTCCTCAAATGAAATTATTGTGTTTACACATAATGGAAACCATAAAGGTATCCTATAAAAAAAATACAGAAGCATAAAGAAAACACTGACATAAAATATATCATATATAAATACAGTTCCATCATAATGGCCACCATGAGAGGCGGTAGGAGATAATCGAACAATCATCATTTCGTGAGGCGTTAGTTTTCCATCCATAGAAACATTATGTTCTTCACCCAGTAGATGGGGGTGTGTGTAAGTGTAGTTAGAATAATTCTCATAACTACATCATAGTATATTTAAGATACTGTTTTTGTAACAAAATAAAGGATTAAAAAGAGTTTAGGGGATGGAGAAGTAAAATAAAAGAAAACAATTTAAGAGAAATTGTTACATTTAATTTGGGTAACTCCCTTTGGTTTGAACCAAAGGACTTCTTGAAGTGACTTTTGCCTAAGTTAAGAACTCTAAGAGGGGGATGGGGATTTAGGGAGCATAATTGGGCGGATTATGGATGAAAAAAAAGTATTTAGAGGTGTGAGAAATTGGTTAGAAGTGGTCTCTTTTTATAACGGAGAGGAGGGGCTCTTTAGGAAAGTGTGATAATATTATTTTATTATATAATAATATTTGGTTTTAAAGGTTCCAAAATCATTAACGTTGAATATAATATGACTCATAATCGAAATAATATCATACAATTGAAATTAGACAGGTTTTGGATGTTATTTTAATATTTATAATCTTATTTACTTAAATCTTTTGTTAATGAGGTAAATACTACATTATTATTGTGTCATAAATAATATAATTTATGTGATGTCCAGAAATTATAAAATAAAATACAATTATGTAGGAAATATTTTTAGATTTCCATTTAATAATTATAGTCATAAAAATAATTTATATAACACCATATAAAAATTAATTTACTAAAAGATTTTTGTTTATGTCATTTTTGCCTTTACATTAAATTAATTAATCTAAAGTGTCATTATCTTTCATAAGTGGCTCTATATTATCCCAAAATAGACTCAAATATGACCATGGTCGTACATTACTCATATAATAAGGTTAGGAGACGTGTTAAGGTAATTTATAATTATTACAATATTATTTTTACCTTGAATTACCCTATTTACCTTTAACCGCGGTAAATAAAAGTCAAAATCTACTATTCACCAAAAATTATTTTAATCTTATTGAACCACATCGTACTTATTGATAACAACCATGTATATAATATTATCGAAATTCAATTCATAGAATTTTTAAAATTTTATTTAAATGAAAACGTCATTTTTTTAACTAATACTAAGTGATTTCACAATTCATCAAAAATTGAATTTTTTCTGAAAAATACCAAAACTTCAGCCTCAGATTAATTTGATATTCTTAATTCAAAAATGATGTATATTTTTCAAAATTAAAAACATAAAAGTGGCATTAATTAATTTAAAATTAATTCTCGTTGTTTAAACAAATAGCGTGTTTTTAAGAAACAATAATTATCAAAAGATTGACACTTGTTTATGTCCAATTTCAAAGGGAAATTAATTCCAATGACTAAAGTTGGATTAAATGGTCAAAATATATTCAAATTACACATTAAATCCAATTAAAAATATAATATAAATATGTAAATAAATTATATTAAAACACAGTTTTGAATTCAAATACAATATTTTTCAATATTCATTAGAAAATTAACTTTATCAGATATATTCGAAAATTTTAAACAAAGTAAATTTTGATGTCTCCATTCTAAAGAAGGATTTTATTTGGGAAAATATAATGTTTTAAATTGAAAAAAATTATATTTTACGAGTGTTCTCTCTTAAAAGGCGGTTAATTGGGTTTTTAATGTAAATTATGCTTAAAATTAGATTCATTCATATTTTAAGCCTCTAACATTCATTGGATAAATGTAAATACAATTAAAAAAAATTTATAGTCATATTGTAGTTAGTTTTCTTCATTCCCCCTAATAAAAAGGATAGGAGTTAACTACTTTTTAAAATAATAATATTATATTTTTAGTGTGCAACCGAAGATTTAAATAAAACCCGTTGTTCTGTATCGAGTACGCAATCGAACATAGAATCCACTTTAAAGTAAAATTAATATTTAATTCACAAATATTAATAATTATGAAAATATCATATTCTTCATTTATCTATGATGTTACAAAAAGTGTGTGTAATATTATCCATTTATAATAATATTAAAGTATAAGGATCAATACACACATTTTTTTATAAGAATTTACAACAAAATATATAATTGTGTATTTCATACGAATTTTTCATGTTCTAATAATCTTCTTTATTTGAAATATACAAGGTTGTACACCCCAATAAAGTGCATCAATGTATTATTAGTTCCCACCCTTGATAGCCTATATTATTTTTTCTAGTTAAATTATATTATCTAGCTGTAGAACATATATTTATGAATTATATCTCGATGCTTCTAGGTTCTAATCATAGTGGTGAACGACTATAACCTTTCAGTGCAACTTTTACTCTTTGGACATTAATATAAACTATGATAGAAAAATTAATAGTCATAATGTGATAATAATTTAATTCATATTAAAAAAATATACATAAAAGAATAAAATATATATTTGTTAGTTCTAGGGAACCAATTATAAAAAAACACCACATGCACTTGGTTCAACTACTAACAACATTTAGTTTGATGGTTCTCATATGATACTCATGATTCTAATGAAATAATGATTTATTAAATGGTTCCTCCATGTTTTCATTATTAAAAAATATTATCTCCTTAACATCACCCCTCTATCAAAAATAAATCAAGAGATGGTACTTCTAGAGTATGTTCTTTGTATTTTGGTGTGACCTTGGATGCTTTACAAGATCCATCGTTGTGGTATTATCACAGAATAATTTAATATGGTATTTACTTCTAGGTACAACATCATGATATTGGTCAATGTTGTAAATTCAAATATCCTCTATAAATGCATTAGAATACATTATATACTCATAATCTTATTTTGAATCCTTGATAACTGGCTTCTTTAAACTCTTCAAACTCATATGCCCTTTGTTGAGGCTGAAGACATATCCTCAATGCAAGTTAAAATTATTCGAATCTTTTTGAGAGGTATAATTACTATTACACCTTATAACTAACCCCTCATCTCCTCCAAACACTAGGATAATATCTTTACTTCTTCTTAGATACATAAGGATATCCTTAATCGTATACCAATGTTATTAACCTAGACCAACTTGATATCTACGTACAATTCCCAAGGAATAGGAAATCTCAGTCCTAGTATATAAAATGGAATACACGATTGATCATATCACATAAGAATATGGGATTTTAATTATTCTTTATTTATCCTCTTATCTTTATGGACATAGCTTCTAGGGAAGATTAATATCATGATTAATTAGAACCAATCTTCTCTTACATTATTCAATGAAAAATATCTTTTTCATATTATAAGTGTATGTAACTTGAGTTAGTACACGAATACGCTTGGATCCATCACAAATGATCCTGATCACTAGAATGTAGACTATTTCACCTAATTCCTTCCTAGAGAAGCACTTATTTAACTAGTCCTCAACTGACTGTAATATTGGTACATCATTTCCAAAAAGTAGTATATCGTCGACATATACTAGTAGGATAATGATCGCACTCCCACTAAATTTCTTGTAAACATGGTTCTTAAATAAATTCTTAATGAAACCATGTTATTTCATATCTTTATCTAACAGAATGTTCCATGACCTATATTCTCTTTTAATTCCATAAAAGGGTCAACAAAATTTTCATTAATTTTTTGCATTTCTTGGAGTTGAAAACCATTATATTTTTGACATATAGACATCTTTCTAATGATCCCCAATAAAGAAATCATTTTTTACAACCATATTTCAAATATTATATTCAAGGAAATATTTTTTTTGTAAGTAAGAATTAGAATGAATTAAATATTGAAATTGGAGAAAAGGTTTTGTTTTAGTCAATGCATTGATTAAATTTAAAAAAAATATCCATTATTCATGCTTCGTAGGTGTTTACTTTACCTTAAATGTATAGTTTTATATTAAATACCCATTTACACCCCTATAAACTGGGGGATTTTCTATAAACCAAACATTGTTATGATACATTGAATTAATCATAGTATTTATGGATTCATTCCATATTTCAGCTACTAATATCTCTACTAACTCTTTATAGGATACAAGTTTATTATTTTCATTAAATAAGAGTCACTATATATTGAGGCTTAAAAATAGTATATTTTTTATTATATTTCCTCTATAATTGTTACACACTGATATTTTTATATTTTATTTTAAAAAATTAATTTCTTTGATAGCTTCTATTAAAGGAAACAACAAGTTTAGACTAATTGTGATATACTATTTTCACCTATCCATTGGAATGGTAGGAATAAATAGAAGAAACTAAATTATGAAAATATAATGTCTACACATGTATAATATGAATTCTTTAGTAATAAATTTATTGTTAATGAAAATAAAAAACATTAGAAAATAAGTTCAATGTTTTTTTTAAACTATTTTCTATGCACACAATATATTTTTATCCTTAAAAAATAAGTTGATCACTATTGGTGAATTATATTAATGAAATTTATATATACTATATTTAAAAAATTATTTTAAAATTTACCTAATATTTTGTATTAATAATTTGGTAATAAATTGTTTCAAATTTGAAAAATATTCTCCAATTATTTTTTTCAATATAAATAGTAACCATTCTAAAATTTATCACCTTCATAAAGGGTAAATCAGGTTATTCTAAGTTAAAACAAATTAGTAAGACCATAATATTGTATCCTATTTCATATTATATTAATTAAATTTGACCTTCATCACCTTAGTTTCTAAATTTATTAGTTTAATGGAAACTTTTTGATGAAAATTACCAATATGATATTTAAATCAATGAAAGTAACAAAATGTCACTCTCATTGTTTTAAATATCTCTTGTGTGTCTACATAAGTGAAAATAATTTTTTGAATAAATATATGTATCTATTTTGATATTAATGATATTATTTTCTTGATATAAATATATTTTTAATTTTTATAATGTATATATTGACCTAAATTTCTTATGCATCACTGATGTAGTTTTTCATCATTTAATAAACAAATATACAAAATGATTTAAAAAATTTAAAAATTTATATAAATGGAATTATTTCTTGTGTCATGAAAATATTATATGTATATATCACATATTATCGTGGTCATAAATAATAATATTTTAATTTATACTTTTTATTTATTTATTTAACGTTATCCTAAGTGAATACTAAAAAATGGCATTAATGATATTTTATAATAAATAATATTTTATTCAATGAGATAAAATTCATAAAATCATAGAGTTAGAAAAACAAATATGGTATTTTTTTAGAAATCAGACATGTTACATTTTTGGGTCATGTTTCCCTTTATAGTAACATTATTAAGCATTATAGTGTAGAAAACATTAATATTATAGTACTTATCAAAATGGTTAATTAGGGATTAAAAACAAATGAAAAGGGTAAAATTTTGATCAAAACGTTTCCAACTATTATTTTATGAGATTATTTAGACTCATAATATTATTATCTCACAAAATTATTAATTTGGATCATATTTTACTTCAATATAATTTATATTAATTAAATATTCTAAGAAATTAATAGAATTCCTCTCCCCATAATTATAAAAGGGCAGCCCTCTTTCAATTCATCACACTACATTCTAAATTCTAGCTCAATAAAACTCTTAAAAATTTTCTTCTACACTTGCCTATCAACATTATATAGGTTCTGGTATTCAAAAATTACTAAGCCTAGAGCCCTTTAGATGAGATATAAAGGATTCTCTTCGAAGAAGAGGCAATCACCTTAACCAATCACTTTATTTTAATTTTTCATAACCTCGTATGAATTCATTATATTATTCCTAAAATAATAAATTGAGTATATAATATAAACTGAAATGTTATTATTTCTATGAAAACATTATCATACACCCTCATTCCCGTAAAATGGGAAGGGAATATATCGCTCGTGTGTATATATGACTTACCATCTGTACATAAAGATAGAAATACTTTTTAATAACCATATTTTATGAATAGTTATTATGATGGTTTTAAAATTTCTATATGATATTTATGATAAAATAATACTTTGTGATGATTATATCTTGTACAACTTCTTACAATCTAATCATTTGTAAAATGATAACGTCGCTCACGAGTACGTGTGGACTACCACCTCCACGAAACTATGTGATCTATTTTTCATGTATATTATAATTATATAAAAATTAGGATAAATTTATAAATATATATGATATATTAGTGATTCTGGAAAAATAAATTAATATTTAATTATCTTTCATTACATCTGTTGAATAATTAAAACATTGTTCATCTATACGTACAACTTACCGTATCCATAAACGGTGTAATTCATTTTTCATTCCCTAAATTTAATGAATGAATATAAATATATATATATATATATATATAATGAATTTATATGATATTTATACACTAATAAACATTATATAGTTGATGTAAATATGATCATACTATATGAATCAAAACTACCAAACTAAAACATTCAAGAAAAATGAACTGACTATCACCCACAAAAGTTATTTTAATTACGAATTTTTAAAAAATTGGTGATAAAAGATTAAAATTAAATAATATATTTTTTATATATATTAGAATATTTTTGGAATAATATATATAATAAACATATATTTAATATACAGGAGGTTCAAAATTGTATGATGGAATTCAGACCTGAGGTAAGGGGTTTTATGTTAGAGTCTCACTGTTTATTATGATTGTATTTGGTTATGTTTTGGTAATGAAATATTATGATACACATTTCAAGATATTCATTAATTTTCATATAATCTAATTATTTATTCAATATAAATGTTCTCTTTTCATTTTCCAAAACATAGGTATTCAAGATACTGACAATATTGTTTTATGTAAAATCAACATCATTTCCCTCTTCGATTGAAAAATAATTTTTATTCTATATTCATATTTTACATAATTATTTTAAATAAGCTTTTTAATATTATCATATTAATGTTTAAATTATTTTTTTACCATTGTTTTAATTTTTATAAAATGGTTTTAAATGAATTTCTTTCTATTTTCCAAATGAGGTACTTTATGTCTTTTCCGATAACAGTATGGAATGAATGTTTTTTTAATTTAAATGAAATGAAAAAACTTTTACATGCACATGGAAACTCAATTTTTTTAATATTATATTACAATATAACATTTTAATTTTTGAAAAATATTATTTCCAAAATTATCTTGAAAAGTTTATATTATAAGGAAGTGATTTAAAAATGGAAAGGTTTTTATCTCAAGAATGTTCTAATGATCTTTTGATTTATCAACAAAAAAACCTTAAATTTTTTTAGGATTTATTTGTAATATTATCCAAGGATAACACAATTATTCTTTCTTTATAGTTTTTAGGTTTACAATGCATGGTTGATTATGAAACATGTTCCTTTTCCATGGGTTATATTGTGATGAAATGTTTATGAAAACCATTTATTTTCATGGGATCTGATATAATGAATGTTTTATGATGTAGTGAACACATATGTCTGATTATTATAACATGAAGAATGGGACCTATTTCCCCCAACAATTTATTGGATAAATATTGAGATATAATTAGATAAACAACACTATAATGGATAGTGAACCCAAGTCAGTAATTGAATTTGTCCTTTATGATAGTCTTGAGAGTTAACCATGACTAATATGACGGTCTAGGAAGTAAATCCATACCACTATGATAGTATTGGAAAAAATTATTTACAAGTAAGGAATGATTTTATATACTTATATTTAATCCAAAATACTATGTTGTATTCTTATATTATTCTCTTATGGATCACATTCAATTATACCATTCTGATTTTTTTCTTATAAATTTCTATGATTTCTGTCATGACTCTGTATTATGATATATAACAAAAAGGGTATTATTTTAAACTATTGATATCATGTTCCCATACCTTCTTTGTTATGTCATGTTTAAATGATCATTAATATATCTTTTTTATCCTTAATGGGGTTATGATATCACTATTTATTATGTTTCATTTCCTACGTTATGAAGAATGGTTTTAGGTATGATATGTCTAAGACAGGTGATAGTTATGAAGATATATGTTAGATAAGATGTAGAACTATTATTAAATAGTTGATTTTGATTCAAAATATATTAGACCTATAGGATTCTGGAATAGATCATTATGTTATATAAAGAATATTAATCTCCATAGATGTAATATCTATATATGAATGTTTCAGGTCTCTATAGTGATGATACAACATGGTAATTGTGTTTTTGAAACATCTTCATCCATGGGAAACTATGTAATTTTTTCCCAAACCAATACTCGATTATCTTGAGGATCAACTTCATAAAAGTTAATCTTTGTCCCTGTATCCTTCTTCAGAATGTTCTCCCATTCAATAAATAAGGAATTTCTTATGATAGTTAATATAGTTTTTGAGGGGTTATATAGATATCATTTCCTTTTTTTCAGATTCCCTATAACGATACAAATTTTTCTTTGGGGTGCTATTTTGATGTGTGATATGGTCCTAACAAACACCTCTCAACCGTACAAATGGGTGTGAGACAACATAATTTTTTCTATACATTAACTCATATAAAAAAATTTGCTTATCAGTCAGTTCTTGGTTTAAATTTTGTGTTTTAGTATGTAATACATACCTATAAAATGATTATGGATGATCTACATGACTCATCATTGACCTTAACATGTCTATAAATGTACAATTCCTCCTGTCACAAACACAATTCCATTGTGGTGTATAAGGTTGAGTGGGTTTAGATAGAATATTGAACTACCACATAAATTTAATAAACTATTGGTTAGGATAATAACCTACTCAATTGGATTAAATATTATCTGTCTTTTTACCGTGTTGATTCTCTACTTAATTCTGAAATTCATTGAATTTATCAAAGGGATATAACATATACCTCACCATGTAAACGTAGACACATCTTGTCAATTTAATAATAAATCTAATGAAGTATGAATATTCACTTCAAGATTCTACTAAAGTAGGTCCACATACATCAATGTGTAAAAATCATATATAATCTATATCACTTTCACCATATCCACTAAATTGTTTTTTGGTCATTTTTTCTTGAAAACAATCACAACATAATTCATGTGATCTTAACTCAAAATAGTCTAAGTAACCATATTGATAGAGAATTATTATGTCATTATAATCTTCTGTGACCAATATAGTGATTCTATAATGGGGTGTTAAATTATTCATATATATAAGATCGATTATCAACACCAAATATTTATTTTTCATAATTTAAAGCATATATACTATTATTTATTTCTTCTATATCGTATCAAATGTTGTCTTTCTGAAAGATGATTTATTTATTTTAAAATTTGATAATAAATCCATCCATTTTAAGGAAATAAATAGATATGGTGTTCTTTGTAACACATGGAACAAAATAAAAAGTATATACAACTAAAATCATTTTATTTTGGATTAAAAGGTGGTTGTATTAAATAGTTATAGCAGAAAGTATTTCTCCATTAATTTCACCATGATCCACCTCTCCTACAAAAATATTTTGAAATATAATTATTTACAATATTTTGATATAGATTTGAACACTATTGGATATGTCTAATACCCAAGGTGTAGAGTTATAAATATTTCACTTGATAAAAAATTCACATTTAGTTTCTCCTTACCTCTAGTTGTAGTTCCTATTCTAGTGGCCTATCATGCCACATGAAAAACATACTACATTATTTTCTTCCACTATACACTAAATCTTATTCTTATTATAAGTATAGTTTGTGGGATATTTATAATTTTTTGAGTCATGGGCACATTTTATTTGGAAATCATTTTCTTATTAACTATCATGTCTTTTGGTTTTTCATAGCCCATTTCCTTTTTAAATTGGTGAATTAGAGTTAGAATTTTTAAACAGTCTTCACATTACTGTTCATGTTATAATTCAAAATAAAAATGGGGAATAATTTAATTAGTGAGGATAGAATTATATTTTCATGTAGCTCATCTTGGAATTAAATGCATTGTATGTCTAAGAACTCTATGTATCAAATCATATTGACTAATGGAGGCCCATCAAGAACCTACTCTCCATTCTTTCACAAGATCAGTTAATTGGATATATCATATCTCCCTTTTCTAACATTATATTAACATAGATTATAATGGTGATACATCATATTATACGCATATATATATCATCATGTTTTTTTAAAATATGATATGATCGAGATGATAGCATTAATCATTAGAAATATGTGGACTCATTTAAATGATTTCTATACAAAGATAATTCATCCACACTAGCTTCATGGATAGGCATAGTGGGAATGAAAGTTTTTAGAATATATAATTTCCTTTTATTGTGTAGAATAATTTTAAAGACCCGTATCAATTATTGGAAATTTTTTCAAGAGATAATATTATAAATATAAATAATGGATCATAGTGATATGGTTGAATTCATGTGATTTTCCATTTTAATAATTAGTAATATCAATGTTTTAATACACTATCTCATAAAATTTATATAATAATTTTGAAATATGTTAATATCCAACTGTTTTATCAAAACCTAATATCCCTCACTATTAGTTTCAGAAATATTCATTATTATTTAGTTGAAAGGATATGTATACCTCTTCAAATAACCAAGACTATTATCTTTCAAGCTATTTGAATCTATGTAGGTATGCATAACTTGAAAATTGCATTATCATGAAGATCCGTAATATATTGAGTGGACTTACCAATCTTAAAATCCTAAGTTTTTATGTCCAAAACACTTTTCCTAATTGTGTCACTAATTGTTGGGATGGTGATCATCCCACAAAATGAAATAGATTATGTTCACCTAAAAATCATGTTACAAATTCATCGATAATTGTAAGCACCCCAATAAAAAATTATAATAATCTTTCAACTATGGTTCTACTATTTCCCAATGGTTGAAGGATATAATAAATTAATATATATAATTTTAATATTTTTATATTTATGTGTGAATTTTCCATTTTATCTTTATAACTTTCTTATTAATATTTAATTCATTTACATAAGTTACTCACCATGTCTTATATAATGTTAACACATGACCTAATTTTATTTTAGTTTTATCATTAATTCTTGATAATTAATTAATTCAGTTAATAATGAAAAACAATCGTAATGAAATGAAATAAGAAACATGATAGAAACAAAATAATAATATAAGTATGATTATAGTCATTTCAATTGATTACTTTATGTAGTAGGTGATAAACAAACCTTAGACCTATGGGGACACATTAAACAATGATTTGGTTTGTATTGTAGCTTTCCACATATCCTTCCAAATTTCACTTGGATTAGTTTCACATTAACTTAAAACATGAATCAAATCCACAAAACTAGGAGATCTATCCATTGTATAATCTTTTACTCACATTAGTTTGAGGGAAAGGGGATTATTTTATTAGTTTTACATAAAAGGAAATCCTGGTCTTGTTGGATCTAGTATAGAAAGAGAAGGGATGACATATCAACCATCAATTTAATTTATTTATAAATTAAAATGAAACTAATATCATATAATGTTCTATTATATATTTATGATAATCTATATATATGCAAAGAATTATTCAGTTAATAAACTCGCATTCATTCCCAATCATTATTATTTAAGATAAATTATGCTTGAATCAATTAATTATATTATTTAATAAATAAATCATTTTATCTTAATTTGCATCCAAATAATCTTAATATTATCAATCGACGTTATTTTAAATAACTTAAATATTTTTTAAAATTTAGTAAGTAAAAAACATATACCTTATAGGAAATTTGATGAGTACCTATCTGAACTACCCAGTGTGTATGATATTCATATGTAGTTTACTCATATATCACATATCATAAATGAATTATTACATAATTACATGGAACATACTATCAAATAAATGGTTCCTGGACACATTTTATTTATGTATCATGTTATGTCTTAATGTTCCTAGACTAATCATTGTATTACAACTTATACAAAAATTAACCTTTGGAATAATACATAAAAAATAATTTGATATTCAATATATATAACCCATAACATGGTTTGTATGAGAAAAAAATGACATGCCTAATACATATATAGGGTTTATTTAGTAAAAAAAATAATTTTAAATTCTATGAAATCATGTAATATGCATGATGTGGACTATCCAGCTACACATCGTGTATATTTTGTCATTATCTATCCATAGAAGATGGATAGAGACTAGTTGTGTCTCTAGACCATGGAAATAAATGGATTAAGTGTAGTTTAAATGGGTTAAACATCATGTGGTCTCTAAGTTACACTATTACCAATCACACGTGTTATGTAATCAACATAAGGCTCATACAAGACTAGTGGTCTACACATCATGTGTGCAAGTTACATGTCATGTATACTGGCTAACCTTGTGCCAAGATGGATTGGTCAATACATTGTTTTCATTAATTACAAACCACATGATATAAATACATGATGATCCAAGTTATCATACTCATGGAACATAGTAACAAGTTGTATACTTATGTGCTATATGTTGTGTATTCATGTGCTACCCATCCAGAATCCTTGTCACCTACAGATAAGTTCATTGAAAGTTATTTTTTTAAAATTAATCAATTTTTATTTTGTATTTTCATGAAGGAAAAGGGTGGGAATAGGAGATCGTGTGATTATCATTTTAGTAATTATTAAACTAAAATTTATAACTGATAAAAAAATTAGGAAATCAATCGATGATAGTTAAATAATTATAAATTATTATGAGAACACTCTTATATAGCATGAACGTTTTGGGAACTATGAAAGTGATGGTATGGGCATACCCAATAGGGATTTTTATCATAATTTATAATTAATATGATATCTATGAATAGAATAATGTTTTTTACAATATAATTGAATTAATTTTTAACTAACATGAGATCACTGAAACCAAACGCAGGATCATCACATAATTATTTATAATTAATTTATTAGTTAAAGAATTACTCTATGTGGAATTATTTCTTCATTTATGACTATGAAAATGTATCGAAATCATATTTTCATTTCATCATAGAAATCATGTTTAGATTTTCTATGATGATGATTGATGATTCCCCCCACAAAACTCTACACATACTATAGAAATCTCTTACTACTAGAATGAAATATCATGATACTTTCATCATTTTTTATCACCATAAGAATCACAAAAATGAATGACTATATTTCATCAATATATAATAAATAGGGATATTATAGGATGATTTTTCTCTATTATTGAGAATTTTCTTAGTAATTAGATATCTATGTCTTTATAGGATTATTTAGAGTCATTGTGCACAACCAAAAAATGGAAAAATTAAGTGTCAGAAATAATATAATTGGGATTAAATAGTGCAGGGGTTATAAAATTATAATTGTTAATTAGCCCATATTTTTTACATAATCTCCAAAAAACCCCATGTAAATATATATTTATTATTATTTCTTGACATGGACAAAACAAGGAATTAATTAAATATTATTTAAGTAATATTTTTTTTTAAATATTTATTCAAAATAATATTTAATATATTTTATTTCATACTTAATCTTTATACATAGTCCACCATTCCAAAAAAATATTTACCATACCTTGAATAATGAAAGTTTATTTAATTAGTAAATATCAATAAATTATTTTCTAATCAATAAATAAATAGATTTAATATTTACTATAATGAAAATAAATATTTATTAAATAATCACCACCTAAATATTATCTCAAATAACTAGTGAAAAATTATTCGTGAGCAAGAAAATATGAATATTATTGAACAACATGTGGGATTAACATATATGTTACACACTGGATTCTCTAAAAGGTATAGACCGTTATTTTTTTGGTTCCTTTAAATGTCCCTCATTATGTTACATAATGAATTTTATGATGTCTCAGTTGTGTATGAAGAACATTTGGATCCCAAATCCCCGAATCTGTGATGCAAAGTTGAGGTCACATGGTCAGGAGAAACTATGGAACCTATCACATATGTTTTCCCTAAACCATGTGGTTACAGACAGTGGGGTGTAGAGGGGGCACACGGTTTGTCTGAAACTGTGTGACCCTGGTGTATTTCAATTTATCAACCTATAGGTCATGGATATAGGAATTTTTTATGATTAGATAAAATTTGTTCATAACCCTGATGAGTTCTCTTTAATGTAGTGGATTGGGGTACGATTAGCACACGGTTAGGCCAACCATGCTACCAAACCGTGCTCCCTTGATTTGTGGGTAAAATTACTAATATCCCTCTGCAATTATTTTAAACTCTTTTTATTCCTTTATTCTTCTCCATGATTAGTTTTCTCCTTTCCCCCTCATGTGTTATATCCATATTCACCTATTCCATTGGTCTTATTCCACCACCTTCATTTGATGCCCAAATCCTTCTTCGTCGGAAGCAATGAAAATACCTCCTTAAGCTCTTCGTACCATTATCTTCTATTTCTTGGTTCCTCTTTTATACGTTGATCTATTTATGTGTAATGGATATTTCTCTATCTTCAGGGTGTTGGATGAATCCTTCAATTTCTCCCATTCTAGTTCATTTCAAGCCTCGATAATATATGTGTGGATTAATACTACATCAAGGTTTGTGGTCTTGGACTTTCATGTTAATTTCATCATCTTTTAAATAACACTACATTGTGCGGGCCACTAGAATCCACTGTTGATGACTCAGAAAACACAAATAAATTGAATTAATGGGTTCCCATTGTCTATTAAGACCCTAATATATAGAAAAATCCATCTATGGTTATTATAATCATTATCTTATACCACTTTGGGCGTTACATTTTCTATAGTATATTTTCATTGCCCATAAATTGAGTTGTTAGCCACCTTGTGAGTTATTCATTGGTTAAACGAATTAAAAATATAATTAAATTATCGTAAATTGGTTACATGCCTATGTTTATTAATATATTACATTACTTTACATTTATTCCATATTGTGTTCCTTACCGTGGGATTATTACTTTTCAATAGTTTATTTTATTGTGTTGAATTATATTATTCTGAAAATTTGTTATCTTGTGATATTGGGATGACAGTTATGAAATCTGATTTTAAATATGATATGCCATATATCTTATTCCTAATGCCCATACATTTCTTACATTTAATTATTTCTGACTCTTCCATATAATCATGCCTTAGTCACTGGATTTAATTTTATTGATTATGTATCTAGATGAGCATGTGTCTTTAAAATGATTATTTCATGGAATCTTATTACATATATATATATATCCCTATGATGTGGATTGGTTGATATGACTTGTATACTAAGTATTAAGAATGAACATGGTTTTGGATTTAAGGATTCCATGGATAAACACATTGTGTTCAGTTTGGATCTACTTAACATGAATGGAGGGATACCTTCCCTTGTTGGGTATGGGCTCCCTGAGTGGTTTTATTTATACTCATGAGTGACACTGATTTACTAGGGGTTAAACTATGGATGGAATCATTAGTAAGATGGTTACACCATGCCTCTGGTGAAACATGTTCCCTTATGTGAGATACTTGGTACAAACTCAGAGACAATATTGCTTGAGTGGTACAAACCTATGTGGGTTTCCTTAGATAGACTCAACGTCATTGGTTCTATAGGAGACACATTTAGAATCCATTTGGATTCTTCTTAGGTCTCATTGGATGGCCTCAGGACTCCGCCCAAGGATTTTGTTGAAAGACTTATTATAATATATGTGATGTTTCTTATTTATAGTAGATAATTATTTTATTATTACATGAGAATTAGACCCAAATCCAAAGCACAATCTTGGGGTTATTCCTTTATTGGTTTTTTTATTTACAATGGACCGTGTATACATATTAGGATTTGCACATGTACCTATTTTCAAGGGATTTGTATTAGGCTGAAACAGTTGGTATCGGTCAGGTGTCTATCTAGGAACCTAGAATATGATGTTTTTTATTTAAATTTTTATTCCTCTATATTAATTATTATAAAACACTAAAATTTATTTATTTAATGAACCTGGGTGTGCCTAGACACCATGGTAAGTGTCTTACAATGATTGTATCTCACACCCTTCTTGGGCCATCATTGGAAACCAAGAATATTTTATGATTATAGGTATTGACAAATAGAAGAAATAAACCTCTGAAGCTTGACTGATTTTGAATATCATGTTGTATATGCATGTCTCTTATAACAAATCATCTCTTTATTTCACACTAATTCGTGATTTATTACATAAAAATACACAATATACAAACTGAAATATTGATAATTATTTTTTATTTGGGAATTAGAAACATAACATAACATCTTGAACATGGGATATAACAAAATTATTAAAAACTTCCTTAACATAATTCTAACATTCCATGGATTTTAAAACTGCATGGGATAACATGGGGATATACATAAGAAAGGGGTGAGTCATAAATCCTAAAAAAGGAATAAGAGTGGAATATGGTAATAAATTTTATAAAATAGGAATATCAATGGATAATAAAAGGAACCTAAATAATAAGGCATGATATATCGTGATAATAAAAAACATGGGAAATTTGGAAACAACTTAAAACAATACATAAATATAGATAAAGGCTACCATCCAAGAATTCATGATGGAAAAATTCTCATAAATGAATTAAGTTTACTCCCCGTCCAAACATGATGATTCATAATGAAAAACATTACCCAATTCATTGGAGTGCTATATATTTTTAGGTGTGTCCATCACATTCATTTCATTTTCATGCTTAAGTGTGCCACATAGATCATAATACATGGAATCATTTATCATCACATTTTATTCCATATACATGAAGAGTATAATTAACACATATATGTCCCATCTCCCATAGTTATATATTTATAAATATGAACAACCCTGATAGGATATGGGTATGGTGTTCAATATATAATTGTTTTTGCATGGAAAACTCGTGGTGAAATTTCGACAACATAATGGGACCACTTAAAACAAAATAAAAATGGGTTAATGCAAGAAAAAGGGGTATATAATAATATTAAAAAAAATTGAAATGTGTGTGGGATATGGAATAACATAACCACTATAACTTAATTAAGATAAATGACATAAGTTAAAAAAGATACTTGAATAAAGATGAGAAAGGAAAATATTCCCTACTTGATTGTGTGACTCCAAATTCTTAGGAGGAGCTTTATGAGAGCATAGGGGAACCTAGGGAACATTATAGAGAGGGGAGGTCAGAGTAAGGACATTTTCAAATGAGTTTGAGTAAAGCGAATTGGGATCTTGGGTGGTTTTATATAGTAAAAGAGTGTGTATTTCTTTATTAATTTTCAAACATTGGTTTTGGACTCTATATAACAAAATAACCAAAACCACTACCCTTAACATGGGTTTCTTATAGTTTTTTCCTAATGTGAGTGTTTTTTTTAATATAAGAAAAATGGAATAATATAATAAAAAAATCCATTGATTATGTGGAGGTTATTCGTTCTCTTAAAGAGATTATTTTAAAACATTAAAATATTATAATTGTTTTGGATGATTTACATTGGATTTATAAATTTTATTAATTAAAAATATTATATCATTATTTTTAATAAAATACATATATTTTGTCTTTGATACCTTTTATATTATTTATTACATTACTTTTATTTCATTATGATGTCATAATACAAAAAGTATATTTTTTACGGTATTTAATTTTCACCCTAAAATTCGACTACCTAGGAAAATTATGAAAACATTAATATTGGATAATTTTGATGTTAGGATTATAAAAATAATATTAATTATATATAAATCATTTTATAAATATGTAAATTTTCACTTTTAAAATAAAATTGACATATATTAAGAAATGATGGGTTTTTTAAAATAATTGCATTTGAACCCTTATAAAAATTACATTTGACTTCATAAAAATTATATGAAATTGTATATTTAAAAAATACTATTTAATACTAATATTTAATTAAAAATAAAATTTATTTTAAAAATCTATTAATTCACCAAAATAAATTCCTTAAAAGAGTTTGTATATTTCATAAAAATTCAATTTATTGATTGTATCGAAATAAAAAAATATTTATAAAGAAACCAAAATAGGATTAAAAAATATTAATTGTTCTATAAAAAATAATTTACAAACTATTATTGTTATGGTCTTGATATATGTCTCTATAATACACTAGAAAACTCTGTAAGAGTATGTTGTGCGACAGTGATATTTTCATGGGGTGGTTCGTAGATCATGGTTTGGGTTGTGATCTATATGATCTTGAAATTCTCACATAAACATTATCTCTCATGATTATGTTGTTAGATATCAGCTTGGTATTTGCCAATGGAAAATCTCAGTGATTATATCTCCCTCATAAGCTTTGATAAATGGGCTCCATAGGGTACGATCCTACTGGTTGAGGCCATCATATCCATTGTCTATTTCATTTGGATTTCTTAAAACCATAAATTTATACTAATCATTTGATCACTGTTCAAAAACTATATTATCAATGGTAATGATGCTTAATGGTCAATTAAATCTTATAGGATATATTAATACAACAAAAATTCATGTGCTTTCTATAACAATATTACATAATAAGACATTTTGTCAAAACATTAGGCGAATTTTATTTATAAGAGTTAGGTTCGTTAGAACCTTCCCCCCTTAAGAAATTTCACACACAAATTTTCTATTTCCCACATTAAAAAAGTTGAGGTTAACTTTGTTTCATCACCTCCTCTACTTCCCACATCCCCTCTTAAAAAATTCGGTTTCTCCACAATACTTTGACCAGGTGTATAGTATTATTTCATATAACTCTCCCTCTATGATCTAATATCTTCATTGATGACTCATCATAGGAAAGATCATTCTCCAACATTACCACCTCGTTATTGAATACATTTTAGGGGTCTGTTATTTAGTTTCTAAAGAGGGATATATGTAATTCATCATTTACATGAGATATGTTCGTTGGATGTGCTTCTCAAAAGGCCACCACTATGATACGATCATGGATCTCAAAGGGTCTAATGTATCTTGGAATAATCATTCCCTTATTCCAAAATCTCATAACATTATTATAGAGTGATATTTAGAGTAATACCAATTCTCCAATTTCAAACCCTATGTCTAATTGATGACGGTCAGCCGAGATCATTTTTCGACTCTGAGAAGCTTTGATGTGATGCACAATGGACTTAACCTTTTCCTCCAATTCCTCAAACATTTCATGAACAACAAATTTTCATTCCCTATATTAATCTTAGCATGTATGTCTTCAGAACTTATTCCCATAAATGTCCTCATAAGAGGAAATTTATATTCATGTGTGGAACTTGTTTTTGTATGAGAACTCAACCTGATATAGATTTTGGTCTCGTCCTCTTTTCAAGTCCATAGACCCTGCTCTCAAAATTACGTCCCATGTTTGAATAGTCGAATTAGACAAACCATCAGTTTGAGGATGATTGGTTGTGTTGAAATCTTTCTCAGTGTTTAGATAATTTTATACACATTTTCATAACATATAGGTGAATATCAGACATCGATCAACTATAAATGATAGTGGTACTCCATTCAGTCTCACAACTTCCCTGATGTATATCCATGCAAGTTGATCCAGTGATAAATCCTCTCCAATCAAAATTAAGTGATCTATATTTATAAGATGGTCCACAATAACCCATATATCATTATTCACAATTGATTTCTAAATAAGACAAGTGAAAAAGTACATGGTGATGTTTTCCAATTACCATATAGGTTTTGGTAATGGTTGCATCATCTCACTAGATTTTTTTCCTTTATTCCTTCACTTATTGGAAAACAAGATATATTGAGGTGTACTTTTCAATATTTATCTCTATATTGTCCCTCCAATAGTGTTCTTGGAGATCTCAACACATTATTGTGCTTCATAGGTGGATGGATATGGTTGATCTATGCGTGCCATCGAATATCTCCTTCATTAACTCATAATTAGATGGTACACATAGTCTTAACCCAAATCTCACAAGTCCTTCTTCATTAAAAATTGTTTTCCAATTATTTTTCTTTACTTAAAGTTTCTACTTTCTTCGGAATTCCAGCATCACTTCTCTAAGCATCCTTTACCTTTTAAAAACATTATGGTTGTGGACTTACTTGTGAAATTATTGATTATGTTCCTTCTTTTATGATTCTCATGTCAATCCTTTTCAAATATAAGAGGATTAAATCCCTCTCAATTCTCATCAATAATATAATTACTATATTCATTACTTAGTGTGTCCTTTACTTTATTCACTTTACCATAATGGTAGTGTTTTGAGCAGTCATAGTCCTTGAAAAGTTATAAACATATTAGTTGGTTCATATTCCTCTCTTTCTATCTGAATTTATACTTGTGGCATTTGTAATACATATATATATCACACCTCTCTCCAAAGGGATAGTGCCTCCATATTTTCAAAGTGACGATCACTACGACAAAATTTATATCAAGCGTTGGGTAGTTCATTTCTTGGAATTTAAAATTCCATGAAGAATAGGCTATGAATTTTTTGTTCTCCCTTAATATATAGCCCAATCCATTCTTTTAAGAATCACTGAACACAACAAAAAGTTCTCCACTTATGGGTAGTGTGTGCACAGCTTTAGTGATAAGACTCTTTTTCAGTTCCTTGACTCTATTTTCACACTATCCATTCCAAAGAAACATTACTCCATTTTATGTTATCTTTGTTAGGGGGATTTAAAATCATGATAAAATTTTCAAAACTTAAAAATAGTACCCCAAAAATCCTTGGAACCTTCAGAATTATGTCATAGATGTTGGTCTCGGACACCCTTGAATTGATTTTATATTTTAATGGTGCATGAATATCCAATTGATTATGATTATATACCTTAAGTATGAGACTTCCTTCAAATAAAAATAACATTTATTATACTTGGCATAAATATACTCCTTCTCAAGGTCTTTAGGATTGTGCTCAGTTACTTATCATTCTCCTCTATGGTTTTGGGGAATATTAGAATATCATCTAAAAATACTAAAATAAATTTGCTGAGGAAATATATAAATATTACATTGATCAATTATATGAATATTGATGGAGTATTAGTGATTCATAATGGAATTATTGTGAACTAATAGTGTTTGTACCATGTATAAAAATAAATCTTGGGGATATCCTCCATTTTCACCCTAACTCGGTAAAATCCCAACAGCAGATCCTCCTTGGAAAAGTATTGTTCACCACATAGATTATCGAATAATTAATATTAATTTTTCATTGTAAAATTATTATTTATCATGGTCTTCTTGTTCCTCAAATGATCAATGAAATGTCTCATTTACCCATCCTTTTTTTTGACGAAGAAGATAGGTGCATACCATGGTAAATTACATGGGATTATGAACCCTTTATTGGAATTATGATGTAATTTTTTCCACAACTCCGCAAGTTCCACAACGAAAATTCTATATATAGTATTAGATAATGGAAATTCCCTGTGTATAAGCTCAATAAAAAATTCAACCTCTCATCTAGGAGGAAGACTAGACAATTACTCGAGAAACACATCAGTGTATTCCCTCACAAAAGGCATGTCTTCAAGGATGGTTCCTTACATAGAATCAATAATTTTATCTATATATGCTTTCTCATAGGGAAATAATATCCATTCATGAGATTTTGGTGCTAAATAAGATTCATCCTCCTCCTTTCACATGTAAATAATCATGGGTTGATTCATAATATAGAGAGTTATTTCTTTCTTGTAGCAGTATATGTTGGATCTGTATAAGGAAAGTCTATCCATACCTAGAATAGCATAAAATTCCACCAAGGGTGTATGAAAAGTTCTTCTGGGATGTTCAGCCCACAAATTGTGATAGCAGTGGATTCATATACTTAGGATTCAATAATATACCCATTTGATTTTTTCACTGGAAACTCTACATCCATTTTTTGTGGTGGTATTTGAATATTTCTACTAAACATTCAGGATTTAGTGGAATATGTAGAACCAAAATAAAAAATTACATTAACTATACTTGAATGAATAACTAGCGTACTGATCACTTCATCATTGTTATGATCCACCTCAATAGTTTTGATGGAAAAAATCACCCCATTGATTCCATAGAGGTTGTGGGTTGTCTCAAAAAAACCTATGGCTTAGTGAGTTGGTTTGAAAAGTTCCCTAGTTCCTTGAAGTTATATTGATGAACAATATTTTAAGGGTTGACAATAACATTCCTATCTTCCAATACATTAGTGGGTTTCTTCATTCACTAATTTTTATATAGGTTCCCTTCCTTTCCTGCACATAAAGCATCTAATTTTTCCCCTTAGGAAATTTACAAGGTTCTTATTCCCACACTTTTGAAAAGTGGGATGTCAAAATTTCATAGCACTATTAGATTTCTCCATCAGAAATGTAGAATTAAACGACACTTTCCACTTATTATCCTAGTGATGCCCATGATATTTTATTATCTATATTTGTACTTTCAGGGACCATCAGACAATTTTCTCATAGCTATCGAAGTCATAGATCTCCGAGGCTTTTTGTAGAGTAGATTATATCCCACCAAATAACAGATTAACCTTGTATTAAGGGATAATAAAAAAGTCATAGGCTTATCATGCAAGTCCTCTAATGTTTTCCTCATGATCCCAAATTGATTTATCATCTTTATCCTTGAGGGGAAGGAAATACATTTCCATTTTAATTCATATAGTGTAATGAAAATATTTAACAAAAAATATTTTCCTTAATACCTTCCACCCAATCCCTTCAATCACTTCTTCAAGATTCTTATTATTGACCAATGTCCATCACTGATCAGCTTCTACCTCCATATGATAGACATCCAGTAGAACCTTCTCTTGTTTGGAACCTTAAAGGGTGGAGAATATATACTCAATGGATTTAATCCATTTTTTCAAGATTAAGGAATTGGATGATCCATTGAAAATCAGATCCCTTTATCACATAAATCAAATAATCACAACTTGTTCACTATTAAATAAATTTTTAATTTACACCTGATCTATGTTTCTATTCAAAACATGAGTTATCTGAGAGAGTATCATCATGAATTTTGTGATTCCTTCTCCCATCGAGTGGGGCATCTCATTGGGGATGTCATCACATTTCCCTTCACATCGAATGTTTACTCAGTTCCTTCTAATTATATCCATTAGATAGAATACAAGTAATATTAGAGATGATTGTTTTTTAACAATTAAACACATAAAGGGAAATCCATTGAAATTAAAGTGATTACTTATAAATTCTATTTATTTCCTTAACTTATGAAATTATAAGGTTCAATCTATGTTATCCTTGATCTATTTCCTAACATTAACACTTGTGGGAGTTTTTTCCCTAAAAAATGGTTCATAATGATCTTGTGAATTAACACATGCATATACCCGGGGAGTGTAAAAGTAGGTGTGCATTAAGACCCATTTTCAAGTACCAAGTAACACCGAGATAGGTCGGGTACACCTTGTCGGAGATGTTACCCCTTGGTACATATCTTCCCAAAAACATCCTCTTGTAATATCCATTTATAGATTTAATTTCTCAGCAAACCAATGACTATATACTTAACAAAATTAAGCGGTGTTTTATTATACAAATTATTATCCTAAAGGCTTTCACTATAGTTTCTTAATACAAATCCCAAAAAAAACTAAAAATTATATTCAATTCCAACTATAACAACCTATATCTTCATTTCACAATAATTATTGATTTGTTAAATAAAATATTTATTATACAACCCATAAGATTGAGAAGTATAGTGTATTTCGGAATTAGGTACATATGATAACATCTTTATTATGGGATACCACAATATTATTAAAAACTTTCGTAACATGCTTCTAAAATTCTATGGATTTTAAAACTACAGGGGGTAGCCTGTGGAAATGCATAAGAAATGTGTGAGTTATAAATCGCATTAAGGGTATAATAATATAAAAAGGTAATATATGTAATAAAAATTTCACTTAAATGGTTAATAAAATAAACAACTGTAATAATTCATGATATATCATGATAATCATAACATGGGAAATGTGGAAAAAACATAAACCATTTCCTCAAACAGAATGGTCGAGGATAACTACAATGACATCATGTATTACAATGCCTCGTAAAGGAATTAGGTTCACTCCATATACCAACATGACTTCTCATGAGGATAAACATTACCTAATGCATTGGAATGATATATAATTCTAGGTGTACCCATCGCATTCATTTCATTCTCATGCCTAAGTTTGCCATATAGATCATAATACATGGAATCATTTATCATCAAATTTTATTCCAAGAAAATGAAGTGTTGAAAAAATAAATGTATTTACCAATTAAAATAGGTATATTTTTTAAATTTTAACACCCATGATAGGAAATGGGTATAGTATTCACTACATAATTGTTTTTACATGGAGAAATTGTAGTGAAATTTCAGCTGCATAACGACTTCGCTTAAAAATATCTAAAAATGGGCTGATGAGAGAGAATTGGGACTCTCATAATTTGTTAATAAAAATTATAGAATAGGGAATCTGTATTATAATATCCCACCACAATTAAATGAAAATAAATGTCATATGGTAATGAAGGTACATGAATAAAGAGGATAAAAAAATGATGTCTTACTAGAGTGTGTGACTCCAAATGCTTGAGAGGGTCTTTTTAAGAGCTTTGCGTACCTTGGGATGACATTAGAGATGGGAGGGTACAGTAATGATGTTCTTGAAAGTGTTTTTTTATCATAAATGGGATATTGTATGGGTTTATTGTAACTCCCCGACATTATTTACCCAGAGTCGGTGCATTATTAAATAAAATTGGCATGATACAAGGAATCATGTCTTGAAATACTGATCAGTTTAGTAGCCTTGTAAGTAATAAATACATTCATAAGTAATATATTAAATCATAAAATAAAAACATCAAAAAAAAATTTATTCTTTTCAACAAACTTATATCCTTATCCAATCCATTCAGGTTAACAATAAAATACTTCTTCACATCCTAGGAAAAATAAAACATAGAAAAGGGTGAGCCAAGATTCTCATTAAGGACAACAACATAGTAAAAACTTTCATAAATTAGCAAAAACATTTAATGAAATGTATAAGACTAAAACAAAATAACATTAAACATAAACTTCAACCTAATATGTAATAGATAAAATCAAATAATTACATTTACTTAATCACATGGTTATTCAACTAGTTGAATAATCACATGCAATATCAATAGACACATTCATTATGATGGAATGCATAATGCCAAACTTTATAACCACATAATCCAGGCCTTGTGCCAAGACTACATATAATATTTTGTCAATGCCTTGTACCAAGAAACTAAGTTGTAACATGATACATACCGGTGCATCGAGGAGCAATATCAGGCTCCACCTGTCACTTACTAAGTCCAACGCATTCTTCATATGAAAAGGTTTAAAAATAACATAAACCTTAATATTACAAGTAGCATATTAAATGTCAATACATTATCTATAAACCATCAATGGTGTAAAAATAACATATCAACAATCAAACATATCAAAAAACCTTCAATACAATAAGGGTGGTTTTCATTATAATAAATCAACTTCAAACAATCTTAAAATCCATCAATGGATGTTGACATAGATGAAATCAAAACTTTATTTAAAGAAATATCTCTTTCTATTTTGAAATCATTTAAAATACATATTATTATAAAATAAAACATTTATTTTGAAAGTATTCTTATAAGATTTTATTAGAAGCTTCAAAGATGATATAATGGTGGAATATAGCCACATCTGCCGTATAAGTTAACAAAAGACATTCTTACCATAATTTTTTTGAAAAGGCCATAAAGTGCCTTGTTTGGAAAATGACACAAATATTTATTTCAAAACATATATTTTCAAATAAGAGTATAAATGAATTTAACCCATAGTATAGCAAATAGTAAATATGTTTTGAATTAAATTTTTAAGAAAACACGTATGTGGATAATAAAGAGTTCCGAGTAGATACTTATGTGAAAACAAACTCGGATAATAAAGAGATTGTGAAATTAACCCTTACCATGTACTTTTCCTTAGTCGATGGTATGTTATCCTCATGTATAATAGTTAATAAAATGTTATTTAAATATAAAATAACTATGTAAATATGATATCATACATGATCCTCTAATATTTCTTTATTAATAATATTTCAGTAGTATCATCGTTTCAGGTGTTAACTGATCTATTTTCCTTTATATACTCAGTTACGTAAGCCATGTTTGTTATGGATAGAATGAATTTAATTCATATAAATAATTATATTATGATCATAAATATTATTATTAATCATAAAATGAATTTTATTCTTGAATGATTTTGATGGAAAAGGAATCTCATCGCGTTCGTGGAGACGGTAATCTGTATGTATGGATGATAGAAAATGTCATTATATTGATTGTGAAATCATATGTAATTTGATGGTATATCATATATAAAGAATCATTAAAATGATATATTTATTATTTACATTATTTATACTATTTATTATACTCATCCAAATAATGAAGTGTTTGATTAACAAACTACACCACAACGTGGAGACGGTAAGCCGTGCGTATGCACATATGGTGAATTTTTCATTAATATGATGAAAAAAATAATGAATATGGTTGTAACATTTTTATAATAGTAGCACAATATATTGAATATACTAGAGTTATTATTTTATAATAGAAACAACAAATAAAGAGATTGTGGATGAAGAAAAGAACTTGAAAGAGGGTTGTGAAATAATTACTTATTCTTCGTGTGTTTCCTTTTACGTTGATCAAAAGGGCTCCTTAGTTTGGATTTTTGATAAAAAATAATGCCACTAGTTTTAATTGATGGAAGTTGGTAGGATATTTGGGTAGGTTTTGGCTGATCCCAACGACTTTGGAGGTTTGATATTGAGAGAAGGGAATTTTCCCTTTTATAAGAGAGGTGAGGGGCACCTTAGGAAAGGATTGAAATATTATTTTACAATAAAATAATTTTTTGTCTGTAATGGATGAAAAATGATTTAATTAAAGGATATGGTAGGTATGGGTTGAAAACCTTTCAAAAAATATGTTTCTTATAGGTTTAGGTCACCATATTAACCATATCTTTTCGATTTAACTTTAAGTTAAATAGTTTAACTTTTTTATACATTCCTATATTATTATAATAATTGGTTAATAAACATACTATAAATGCCAAGAGAAACTAAAGTGGTCCCTTAATGATATACCTATCATTATATATGTTCTTTGTTAGAACCTTATATTTTTAGGACTATAATACAATTTAGTAATATAATATTTGTTTTAAAAAATCATTTATGTCAATTTGGACACTATTTAAAATATGGTTTTTGTAAAAGTCATGACAACATGATTTCTTTAAAAAAACATTTAATAAACATTAACATGTCATATTAACCTATAAAATTCGTGGATGTCATAAAAACATTAAATTATTTTTATTTTCTAATTTATAATACCATTAATTTTATTCTTTCATTAATAAGGTAATTACTGCATCACCATTGTGTCATAAATAAACTTAATTATTTAATGTCTAAAAATTATAAATAAAATAGCATTATGTAGGAACTCATTTTATATTTTTAATTAGTATTTATATTCTAAAAGATAACTTATATATACACATTTAAAAAAATTAGTAAAAGATATATGTTTATGTCATTTTTGACTTTATTTTAAATTAATTAATATAAAGTGTCATTATAACTCTCAAGTGGCTCCATGGGGTCCCAAAATCGACCTAATGATTCCCATGGTTGGAAATGTATCATAAAATAGGAATATGACACATTTTAGAGTAATTAAATATTGCTATAATATTATTTTTTACCCTTATTTACCGGATTTACCCTTTAATTGTGTTAAATAAATTATTTACCAAAGTAATTATTCATAATGTCTAAAAAATGTTACCTATTTAAAAAAATTTGACCTCATGAATCCAAATATATAATTCATTTTTATAAATTCAAAACACAAAAGTTGCAGAAATTAATTTTAAATTATTTCTTTTTGTCAAAATAAAAAGCATATTTTTAAGAAATAATAACTATCAAAATATTGACACTTTTTATGTCCAGTTTAAATGTGAAATTACATACAATGATCTAAATTATATTAATGAAAAAGCATAATATAATGATACTTTAAAACCACTCAAATGTATAATTTATTTCTATAAATTATTTTCATTAAAAAAGTTGTTTTTAATTAATATTTAGTATTTTTCACTATTCATTAAAAATTGAAAGTTTTTAGAGAAGTACAAAAAATTACACTAAGACCATTTGGAAATTCCGAAATCAAAAATGAAGTCTATTTTGAAAAATAAAATATATAAAATTTCAAAGAGTGGTTATTACTATTTATAAGGGCTTGTTTGATTGCTCGTGGTGTGTTAAAACTCCAAGTTGCGTACAACACAAACTGCTTTATTATTCAAAGGAAAACATACCGTGTAATCTTGGGGTTTTACATTCTACCCAATTTAAAATTATTTTGTACTCAAAATTTATAGAATATTAATGCATAAAAATATTCTTGTGGTTATTCATCTTAAGTTCCTCATGTTCCCACATTTCTTCTTTCATCTTCTGGTTTCTCTATAGAACATTTACCAAATTAGTGGTCCGGTTTCTCAGCACTTGTTCTCTAGAATCTTGAATTTTAACAGGCTCTTAACAATAAGATAGATCACGTTCCTATTCAATTTACTCATAGGTGAGTACATGGGTTGGGTCAGGTATCTATTTTCTCAACAGTTATATGTGGACCAAATCATGAACATTTGAGAGACTTGGTGGCGTTGACAAACAATAAGCTATGACTCCAATTCATTTTAGAATTTCAAAAGGTCGGATGTACATGGGGCTCAATTTACCCATATTACCAAAACATTCAACACCCTTCCCGGGAAATACCATCAATAAAACATGATATCCAACTTGAAATTCCAAATCATTCCTTTGGTTATCGGCATAGCTCTTTTGCCTACTTTGAGCTGCTTTGATTTGGGTTTGGATAATCTTTACGTTTTCTATTTTTTCCTTGACAAGTTCTGGGCCTATATTTTTTATTTCACCAACAGCATCCCAAAAAGTTGGTGTGCGACATCTCTATACACATAATTTTCATATTTTTCCCTCTGAATACTTGAATAGAATCTATTTTTATAGGAAAACTATACCAGAGGTAAATATTGATCCCACATACCATGAATGTCATGTGAGAAAGATATCAACATGTCTTCTAAGGTTTTAATAGTCTATTTTTGATTGTCCATTAGTTTGAGGGTTGTAGGAATTGCTCAAATTAATTTTAGTATCTAGGGATTTCTGAATAAATTTCATGAATTTTGATGTAAAACAGAGATCATGATAAAAAAAATCAATAGGGTTACTCCATAAAGTCTTAAAACATCATTAATATATAGTCTGGCCATTTGTTCAAGTTGTAAATCTTCTATTATATCAACAAAATGTGCTGACTTGGTAAGACAATCAATGATGACTAATATTGCACCATTCCTTCTAGAAGTATTTGGTAGCACAATGACAAAGTCCATCATAATATTATCCCATTTCCACTCAGGTAAGGGAAGTGGTTTCATGACTCCTCCAGGCAGTTGACTTCGAGCATTCACTTATTGACAAACCATATATCTTGATACAAAGTCAAAAATCTCCCTCTTCATGATTTCCCACAAAAAAATTTCTTTCAAATCTCAATACATCTTGGTTCTCCGAGGGTGTATAAAGAAACTGGAGTTGTTAACATCATCCAATAATTCACTTTTTTGATTAGGTATGTTAGGAACATAATGTCACTTCCCATATTTTGAAATTCCATCTTCATATATGAAGTTAAAAAATCACCCATCATTCAAATCTTTAATCAACTTTTGAAACTCTTCATCATTAGTCTATGAACTCTTTATCCTTTCTAATAATGATTTATTGGCATCCATTTGAAAAAATACTGATGTTTCACCTTTCTTGGTTATTCACATATCCATCATTACTAGATCTGTGAAAATATGATCCCTTTCAACCCTCATCTTGTTCAAAAATCCATGATCATTTCTACTCAAAGCATCTAGAACCTTTTATTCCTTCCCTAAGTTGTAGTGTATAGAAAAATTATAATCCTTGAGTAGTTCAAACCATCATATTTACATCGTATTGACTTCTTTCTACGAGAAAATATACTTCAAACTCATGTGATCAGTATAAATCACACATTTTTCGCCATTGTGATTGTGTGTACATATTTTCAAATCAAAGATTACAGCTTCTAACTCAAGATGTAACGCCCCGACCCCAGCTACCCAGAGTCGGTGCATTATTACATAACATTGGCATGATCACAAGAAAGATCAAATCCCGAAAGACCGATTGGTTTAGTAGCCTTGGAAACACTAGATATATTCATAAGTTTTACATTACATCATAAAGTGAAAAACTACTACAACAACATAATGTTTCCAACGTCCACACTATAAACCCCTCATAATATCCCTGCAAGTCAATCATAATTTACTTCTTCACTACCTGGGAAAAATAAAACATAGAAAAGGGGTGAGCTCAAATGCCCAGTAAGGATAACTATATAGCGGAAACATTCATAAATAAGAATAAACATTTAAGGCAATGTATAACTAAAACAAAAGCCTTTTAAACTTGAACTTCAACATAGTATGGCAAAAGTAAAATGAAATAATGCCATTTACTTATTCACATTGATATTCTACTAATCGAATAATCACATGCAAAAATCAATAACCACTTTCATAATGTTGGAATGCATAATGCCAGACTATCATAACCACATAGCCAAGGCCTCGTGCCAAGACTACAAATAAGATTTTGTCAAGGCCTTGTGCCAAGACACTAGTTTGTCTCATGAGACCTACCGATGCATCGAGGAGCTATAGCGGGCTCCACCCGTCACTTATTAAGTCCAATGCATTCCCATATGAAAAGGTTTAAACATAACATAAACATTCGTATTAAAACTAGCATACGAAATGTCAATAATTTCACCATAAACTATGAATGGTATAAAAATAGCACATCCATAGTCAAACATATCACAAAACCTTCAATACAATATAGAAGTTTTGTATCATAATAAATCAACTTCAAATAATCTTAAAATCCATCAAAGGATGTTGACATAGATGAAATCAAAATTCTTTTTAAAGAAATATCTCTTTTCATTTTGAAACCATTTAAGATCCATATAAAATAAAACATTTTCTTTGAAAATATTCTTATAAGCTTGTAAGGAAATCTTTGAAGATTTTATAACGGCGTAAAATAACCGCACCCGCCGTATAAGTTAAAAAAAACATTCTTACCTCAATTCTATCGAAAAGGTTAAAAAGGACCTTGTTTTGAAAACGACGGAAAGATTCCTTTATAAACCTCTTATAAAAAGTCAAACAAGGGTATAAATGACTTTAACCCATATTCTTGTAAACAGTACAAATGTTTTGAAATACATTTCGAAGAAACATGGATGTGGATGATAAAGAGATCCCAGTAGATTATTATGTATAATACAACCTCGGATAATGAAGAGATTTTGAAATAACCCTTACCTTGTACTTTTCCTTGGTTGTGGTAGGTTAACCTCCTGTATAATGGTGAAATAATTGTTATTAAATTATACAAGAGTCATATACATTAATATGATATCATATATGATCTTTTAATATTGATTTGATAATAATATCTTAGTATTATCGTTGTTTCGGGTGTTAACTTACTTGTTTTCTTTTGTATGTTTTGTTACGTAAGTCATGTATGTAAAGGATAGGTTGTATATTATTCATATCCATAATGATATCCAGTCTTTAAACATCATTTTTAAATCATCAAATGATAATTATCCTTGAATGGATATGATGGAGAATGAATCTCATCGCGTTCGTGGAGACGGTAGTCCGTACGTACGCACGAGCGACAATATCATCCTTTTGATATTAAAATAATATATAAATGGATGGTATATCATATATACAGAATCATTAACATGTTATATTTATTATTTACATGAGTTACACATCATTATTATACCCATCCAAATAATATTATATTGAATAACAATTACACCACGACGTGGAGACGGTAAGCCGTACGTACGCACGTATGGTGACATGTTATTCAAAGGGTGGATAGGATAATGAATATGGTTGTACCATATTTATAATAACATCACAGTATATGTGAGATACTGGAGTTATTATTTTAGAATGGTAAGAACAAAGGAAGAAGAAGTGGAAGAAGAAATGAACTTAGAAAAGGGTGGTGAAATCATTACCTCTTCTTCGGGTTCTTCCTTTTAATTTGATCAAAAGGGCTCCTTAGGTTGGCTTTCTGATCCAACTAAGGCCTCTAGGTTTTATTGAGGGATGTTGGGAGAGTATTTGGTCAGAGTTTGGCCGAACCAAAAGGCTTTAGAGGTGTGAAAAAATGGGAAGGAGGAGTGCCCTTTTATAAGAGGGGTGAGGGGCACCTTTGGAAAAGCTAGAAATATTAATTTATAATAAATTCATATTCGGTTTCTAATGGCTCCAAAGTTGACTATTCAAAGGTTAAGGTGGGGATAGGTCGAAAACCACTCAACCAATAGAATTTAGACAGGTTTGGGTACTTATATTAACCTTATCTTTAAGTATTAACTCTAAGTTAATTAGTTTCACTTTTACAATGTCTCTTTGTATTTTTATATAATATGGTTAATAAACTTACTATATACATCCAAGCGACCCCCAAGTGGTCCATTAATGAGGAACCTATCATAATATAAGTCTCTTGGCCTAACCTTAGATTTTTAGTAATTTAATATCAATTAATAATATAATATTTGTTTTAAGAACTCTTTTATGTCAATTTTGACACTATTCAATAGTTGATTTTTGTGAAACTCCTAACAGATTGATTACTTCGAACAAAGTCAATTAAATCAATCCTAATATATCATATTATCATATAAAATTAGTTTAATTCATTAAAAGTTTCATATTATAATTATTTGGGTATTTATAAAATCAATTATTTTAATTTGTCACTATTTTAGTAATTACTGCATCATCATTGTGTCATAAATAAAATATATTATTTAATGTCTAAAAATTATAAATAAAATATCATTATGTAGGAAATCTTTTTAGATTTCTAAGGAATATTTATAATCTAAAATCCAACATGTATAACCCTATGTAAAAATTGTTCTTCTAAAAGATGTAAGCTTATGCCATTTTTGTATTCATTTTAACTTAATTAAAATAAAGTGTCATTATCACTTACAAGTGGATCCATGGGGTCCCAAAATAGACCCAAAGATTCCCATGGTCGACCATTTATCAACCAATAGGGTTAAGACACGTTTTAGGGTAATTTAGTATTATTATAATATTATTTCTTTAACCCTTATTTACCGGATTTACCCTTAACCATGGTAAATAAAATATTTACCGCAGTAATTATTCAAAATGTCTAAAAATAAAAGTTACCTATTTACACAATTTGAACATCCTGATTCCAAATATGGAATCCATTTTTCTAAATTCAAAACACAGAAGTGGCAGAAATTAATTTAAAATTAATTCCCGCTGTCAAAACAAAAAGCGTGTTTTTGAGAGATAATAACTATCAAAAGATTGACACTTGTTTATGTTCGGTTTAATTGTAAAATTTTGTCTAATGAACAAAATTATATTAAACTGTAAAAATGTATTCTAAATATACTTTAAAACCACTCAAATTCATAATTTATCACTATTAATTATTTTGATTAAAAAAGTTGTTTTTAATTAAAATTTAGTAATTTTCACTATTCATCAAAATATGAAAGTTATCCGAAATGTACCAAAATTTCACCTTAGGCTAAATTCAATATTCCGAATCCAAAAATGAAGTCCATTTTAAAATATAAAATATATATAATTTCAAAAATTAGGTATTACTATTCATAACGGCTAGTTTGATCGATTGTGGTGTGTGTTAAAACTCGAAGTTGCGTACAACACACGCTACTGTATTATTCAAAGAAAAGCGTACCATGGAAGCTTGGGATGTTTCATTTTAATTTTTTTGATGTCCCCATTTAGTCAAAAAGTTTAAAATATTGTATTTAAAAAGGGTTCACTATTAAAAGTTGATAAAAGTGCAATACTGAAAATGAATTTGTTCTTGCATTATATCTAAGAAACTCATAATATGGATTCTAAAATTATAAAGATTATATAAAGTTTAAAATTTAGATAATACTATTCATAACCTCTTTTGAATGGATTTTTTTTGTAAGTCATGGTGTGATTGAACTCGGTGTTGCGTGTAGTGCAAGTTATTGAATTATTTTGAAGAAATAACACACTATGAAATCTTGGGGTGTTACATTCTCCCCTCCTTCAATAAATTGCGTCCTCGCAATTTTAAATTGTTCTTCGAAAATAAAAGGTTGAAAATAGAAAATATATTTGTGGGAAAACCCACATCGGAAATTGGGTTACTAAAATTTAGTCTTAATATGAGGAAAAGAGAAATCAAAGGGTCACCACCAAATTATGATCTCGATTAGGAGAACATTGGTGGAAATTAGAGACATATAATCGGAGGAAAAATGTAAATATTTATAGGTAGTGATTGAGTTCATCAATCACAAACAAGTGTATAATTGAGGTCCTTAAATTCATCAATCTATGATGATTTGAAATACCATCGGTTCAACAAAACATAGGGTATTAGGATAACACATTTTTGACGTTTCAAAATATCTTAGTTGAAATCCCACATCGAAAAATGAATTAATGAGGCCTCTATTTAAAATAAAGAGTGGAAAGTATGAAGATTACCGAAAATAACACATACTAGGGTTCCATGTAGGAAAATATGGATATGGAAGAAAAATCTAACCATCAATTATCTGATGGAGAGTGGTAGAGAACATGGCTATGAAAAGGCCAACAATCCCAAAGCCATAAATTTGTGATGATTTAAGGTACCATCTAGGACAACATTTTTGTTCTAAGTTCCTTTTCTTAACATTGTGGAATTTATTTATGAGATTGGCTAAGATCATAAGGAGGTATACATACTTTATAATTCGAGTTTTATCCATTAATAAATTTCTACCACAAACTCATCTTTCACTCTAAAACATAATAGAACGTAAAAAAAATTCTATTTACACTATTCGTATAGGGTTCCAAAATAATCGAATTTATAATTCATCTACAAGATCTTTTAATAAAAACTAAATTATTTAATCCAGGACATCTCGTGGGCCAGTGGTAGGTGATACACCCTTGTCGCCCTTCGGTTGCGGGTTCAAGTCTCGCAGCTTTTCCGGACGCGACGGGTTGCCGCCCGACCTCCGGGTTGTCCTTTTATGGCAATCCAAAATAATCCAAACAAGAACTATCCAAAATAATTCTATCCAAACTCACAGTCCAACTTTTATAAGGAAGGTAAACATAATATAGATCCTTTTTACCCCGTAATAGCATATGAATACCTTCATCACGTATTCTTTTAATACACTGAAACATCCTGAATTACCATAATCTTTATTGATTACATTCATGCTCCCTTATTCCATATAGAATGCTGGATATACTTCATCTATCCAAAAATGTTTTAAACCCCAACAATGATGGAATATACAAATCATTAATCAGCTTCAAGGTAGTCAATAATATCCAATATAATTTATCCAAAATAATCACATATTATTCCAAAATCACTACCTCAGTATCAGAACTATATTATGATTTATCATTCTCTCAACCATATATTTTCCAAAAATTTAACCTTCTATTGAGTCACTTTTCTTTGTTCCACACAATCTCAAGTCTTTAATGAAATAGTACTGCAGTACAATCCTTATATACTCCATAATTATTATAACAAGTACATTGTTGATACAACACTCAATTGACATAATCAACATAAGAACTCTAATCATCCCTCTTCATCTGTGGTAGTATCATAACATGATTATTATCCAATAACATCATTTGCGGCATAGTCTGATGACTGGGACATAGGTTCGCGTAGTGTCCAAACTCCTTGCAAATGAAGCATTGTACATTTGAAACCATTTTCTTACCCTTGCAGTCACGTACTTTGTGCCCTTTTCCTCCACACTTATAACAAACTCTCATTCCTTTCAGGCAAGTTCCAGGGTGTTTCTTTCCACAGTTACCACATATGGGAAAATTCTTCTCTTCCCTCTTCCCTTTATCCATCTTTTTCTCTTCTATCCTTTTCTTCTCTTGCTTCCCTTCAAAGCCATAGGACTCAGTAAACTCTTTACTTATCTTATCAATACATGATATTATTTCTTCATATGATGATAATACATGGGAGACTATTTATCTTATAAATTCTAGCTTAAGACCATGAAAGATATGATCCTTCCTTCTCTTTGGATCATGTGCATTTCCGGAGTTCTCATTCCATCTACTGGGCGCCATTTCTAAACAATGGCATAAACTAGATCAGTTTATGAATCAAAATACATAATCCCATACTTATAAAACACTTAACATAAATTGAACTATTTATGGATATAATCCATAATCATAAAAATGTTTTCTTTGAGGAGGTATATACTCATAAACCCTTCATAATGATTTGTAAAGAAAATGAGAGTTATCCTAAGCATATCCCCCGGGAGTGTCGTAACCAAGAGTGCAGCAAGGCCCGTTGTCGTGCACCAGTTCCCGTTCGAGTCTAGCTCAAAGCGGTGTTTTCGGGTTTTACCCCTAGGTACATCTGTGCCAGAGCCGCCTCTACCTGCTCGTATCCAGACAAGGATGTATTGCTCGGAAAACTCACAAAATCTCTACAATACCAAAATTCTAGGAAGTTCTTCTATACTAATCCTCAAAGTTCATCTTAGGTCTACGTGCTCTAATCAGAGTTTATCTAAATCTAGTTTCCAAGGTTTGTACTAAACTTCCTCTGATACCAACTGTAACGCCCCGACCCCAGCTACCCAGAGTCGGTGCATTATTACATAACATTGGCATGATCACAAGAAAGATCAAATCCAGAAAGACAGATTGGTTTAGTAGCCTTGGAAACACTAGATATATTCATAAGTTTTACATTACATCATAAAGAGAAAAACTACTACAACAACATAATGTTTCCAACGTCCACACTATAAACCCCTCATAATATCCCTGCAAGTCAATCATAATTTACTTCTTCACTACCGGGGAAAAATAAAACATAGAAAAGGGGTGAGCTCAAATGCCCAGTAAGGATAACAATATAGCGGAAACATTCATAAATAAGAATAAACATTTAAGGCAATGTATAACTAAAACAAAAGCCTTTTAAACTTGAACTTCAACATAGTATGGCAAAAGTAAAATGAAATAATGCCATTTACTTATTCACATTGATATTCTACTAATCGAATAATCACATGCAAAAATCAATAACCACTTTCATAATGTTGGAATGCATAATGCCAGACTATCATAACCACATAGCCAAGGCCTCGTGCCAAGACTACAAATAAGATTTTGTCAAGGCCTTGTGCCAAGACACTAGTTTGTCTCATGAGACCTACCGATGCATCGAGGAGCTATAGCGGGCTCCACCCGTCACTTATTAAGTCCAATGCATTCCCATATGAAAAGGTTTAAACATAACATAAACATTCGTATTAAAACTAGCATACGAAATGTCAATAATTTCACCATAAACTATGAATGGTATAAAAATAGCACATCCATAGTCAAACATATCACAAAACCTTCAATACAATATAGAAGTTTTGTATCATAATAAATCAACTTCAAATAATCTTAAAATCCATCAAAGGATGTTGACATAGATGAAATCAAAATTCTTTTTAAAGAAATATCTCTTTTCATTTTGAAACCATTTAAGATCCATATAAAATAAAACATTTTCTTTGAAAATATTCTTATAAGCTTGTAAGGAAATCTTTGAAGATTTTATAACGGCGTAAAATAACCGCACCCGCCGTATAAGTTAAAAAAAACATTCTTACCTCAATTCTATCGAAAAGGTTAAAAAGGACCTTGTTTTGAAAACGACGGAAAGATTCCTTTATAAACCTCTTATAAAAAGTCAAACAAGGGTATAAATGACTTTAACCTATATTCTTGTAAATAGTACAATTGTTTTGAAATACATTTCGAAGAAACATGGATGTGGATGATAAAGAGATCCCAGTAGATTATTATGTATAATACAACCTCGGATAATGAAGAGATTGTGAAATAACCCTTACCTTGTACTATTCCTTGGTTGTGGTAGGTTAACCTCCTGTATAATGGTGAAATAATTGTTATTAAATTATACAAGAGTCATATACATTAATATGATATCATATATGATCTTTTAATATTGATTTGATAATAATATCTTAGTATTATCGTTGTTTCGGGTGTTAACTTACTTGTTTTCTTTTGTATGTTTTGTTACGTAAGTCATGTATGTAAAGGATAGGTTGTATATTATTCATATCCATAATGATATCCAGTCTTTAAACATCATTTTTAAATCATCAAATGATAATTATCCTTGAATGGATATGATGGAGAATGATTCTCATCGCGTTCGTGGAGACGGTAGTCCGTACGTACGCACGAGCGACAATATCATCCTTTTGATATTAAAATAATATATAAATGGATGGTATATCATATATACAGAATCATTAACATGTTATATTTATTATTTACATGAGTTACACATCATTATTATACCCATCCAAATAATATTATATTGAATAACAATTACACCACGACGTGGAGACGGTAAGCCGTACGTACGCACGTATGGTGACATGTTATTCAAAGGGTGGATTGGATAATGAATATGGTTGTACCATATTTATAATAACATCACAGTATATGTGAGATACTGGAGTTATTATTTTAGAATGGTAAGAACAAAGGAAGAAGAAGTGGAAGAAGAAATGAACTTAGAAAAGGGTGGTGAAATCATTACCTCTTCTTCGGGTTCTTCCTTTTAATTTGATCAAAAGGGATCCTTAGGTTGGCTTTCTGATCAATCTAAGGCCTCTAAGTTTTATTGAGGGATGTTGGGAGAGTATTTGGGCAGAGTTTGGCCGAACCAAAAGGCTTTAGAGGTGTGAAGAAATGGGAAGGAGGAGTGCCCTTTTATAAGAGGGGTGAGGGGCACCTTTGGAAAAGCTAGAAATATTAATTTATAATAAATTCATATTCGGTTTCTAATGGCTCCAAAGTTGACTATTAAAAGGTTAAGGTGGGGATAGGTCGAAAACCACTCAACCAATAGAATTTAGACAGGTTTGGGTACTTATATTAACCTTATCTTTAAGTATTAACTCTAAGTTAATTAGTTTCACTTTTACAATGTCTCTTTGTATTTTTATATAATATGGTTAATAAACTTACTATATACATCCAAGCGACCCCCAAGTGGTCCATTAATGAGGAACCTATCATAATATAAGTCTCTTGGCCTAACCTTAGATTTTTAGGAATTTAATATCAATTAATAATATAATATTTGTTTTAAGAACTCTTTTATGTCAATTTTGACACTATTCAATAGTTGATTTTTGTGAAACTCCTAACAGATTGATTACTTCGAACAAAGTCAATTAAATCAATCCTAATATATCATATTATCATATAAAATTAGTTTAATTCATTAAAAGTTTCATATTATAATTATTTGGGTATTTATAAAATCAATTATTTTAATTTTTCACTATTTTAGTAATTACTACATCATCATTGTGTCATAAATAAAATATATTATTTAATGTCTAAAAATTATAAATAAAATATCATTATGTAGGAAATCTTTTTATATTTCTAAGGAATATTTATAATCTAAAATCCAACATGTATAACCCTATGTAAAAATTGTTCTTCTAAAAGATGTAAGCTTATGCCATTTTTGTATTCATTTTAACTTAATTAAAATAAAGTGTCATTATCACTTACAAGTGGATCCATGGGGTCCCAAAATAGACCCAAAGATTCCCATGGTCGACCATTTATCAACCAATAGGGTTAAGACACGTTTTAGGGTAATTTAGTATTATTATATTATTATTTCTTTAACCCTTATTTACCGGATTTACCCTTAACCATGGTAAATAAAATATTTACCGCAGTAATTATTCAAAATGTCTAAAAATAAAAGTTACCTATTTACACAATTTGAACATCCTGATTCCAAATATGGAATCCATTTTTCTAAATTCAAAACACAGAAGTGGCAGAAATTAATTTAAAATTAATTCCCGCTGTCAAAACAAAAAAGCGTGTTTTTGAGAGATAATAACTATCAAAAGATTGACACTTGTTTATGTTCGGTTTAATTGTAAAATTTTGTCTAATGAACAAAATTATATTAAACTGTAAAAATATATTCTAAATATACTTTAAAACCACTCAAATTCATAATTTATCACTATTAATTATTTTGATTAAAAAAGTTGTTTTTAATTAAAATTTAGTAATTTTCACTATTCATCAAAATATGAAAGTTATCCGAAATGTACCAAAATTTCACCTTAGGCTAAATTCAATATTCCGAATCCAAAAATGAAGTCCATTTTGAAATATAAAATATATATAATTTCAAAAATTAGGTATTACTATTCATAACGGCTAGTTTGATCGATTGTGGTGTGTGTTAAAACTCGAAGTTGCGTACAACACACGCTACTGTATTATTCAAAGGAAAGCGTACCGTGGAAGCTTGGGATGTTTCATTTTAATTTTTTTGATGTACCCATTTAGTCAAAAAGTTTAAAATATTGTATTTAAAAAGGGTTCACTATTAAAAGTTGATAAAAGTGCAATACTGAAAATGAATTTGTTCTTGCATTATATCTAAGAAACTCATAATATGGATTCTAAAATTATAAAGATTATATAAAGTTTAAAATTTAGATAATACTATTCATAACCTCTTTTGAATGGCTTTTTTTTGTAAGTCATGGTGTGATTGAACTCGGTGTTGCGTGTAGTGCAAGTTATTGAATTATTTTGAAGAAATAACACACTATGAAATCTTGGGGTGTTACACAAGATCACTAGTAGTATATTTTTACTAATTAATTTTTAACTGTCGTGATGCATAGGCAATATCTCTATTATTATGAAAAAGTACACAACCAATTCCTTTAAAGAATAACTATAAATAACAAACCAATATTTCATCAATGGTATATTAAAGATAAAATCATTAACCAATCTTCTCTATAGTTCTTCAAAACATTCTTCACACTTTTTTTCAATCAAATTTATCCCCTTTACGAGTGATATTGTTTAATGGGTTAGCCAATCAGGAAAAACTCTGGAAAAAATGGCGTTAATAACCTATTAACCAATATAATTGTGCACCTCATTTATACTCATAGGTTTTTTCTATTCATTGATTTCATCGGTCTTTGAAGGATCAAGACATATTCCATCCGTAGACACAATATGGCCAATAAAAGAAATCTCCTAAAGCCAAAATTCACACTTGTTAAATTTCCTATATAAATCATTTCTTCTGAGAGTCTTCAGGATAATGCACAAGATATTTTCATGATCATCTTAGATTTGGGAGTGTACCAAAATATCATTAATAAATACCACTACAAAGTCATCAAGATATTCCTTGAAAACTCTATTCATTAGATCCATGAAGACAAAGGGTGAATTTTTCAATCCAAAAGGCATTACTATAAACTCGTAATGCTTGTACCTGGTTCGAAATGCTGTTTTTGGAATGTATTACTTCGTCACACACAACTGATGATATCAAGATAAAGGGTCAATCATTGATAAAAATTGTGCACCATGAAGTTGGTGAAATAAATCATCAATGTGAGGTAGGGGTACTTGTTCTTTATTTTTATAGCATTGATATCCCTATAATCAATGAAAAACCTCATAGATCAATCTTTCTTCTTAACAAAAAGTATAGGGTCTCCCTATAGAGAAACACTACGTTGAATAAATACCTTATTACTCAATTCCTTTAGTTGTTTCTTTAGTTCCACTAATTAAATAGTTTCCATTCTATATGGGGTATTCAAAATGGGCCTTGAATCATAAATTAAATCAATTGAAAACACAATTTATCACTCAGCATTATGTCCAGGTAAATCCTCTAGAAACACATCAACATATTCTTACATAATAGGTGCATCCTCTATTTGAAAATTATTTTCCTCACCCATATTGATTTCATTAAATTACTCAAATATAATTGAATTAAGTAGAGACACTAGGTGTGGATCTTGATAAGAATCAGGTGGTGATGTTTCTTCTATTAAGATAAGGTACTCCTTATCATCATTGACAATTGTAACCTACTTCATCTTACAAATAAATTTCGCATTATCGTCCAAAAGCTAGTCCTTAGCGAGGATTATTTCAAATTAAATAAAGGGTATGAAGATTAGATAATCTATTAAAGAAAATTTATAAGACTAATATGAACTGATTAACAAAACATTGTTATGATGATACTTCCATGAGGTGTTTTGAATTACAAATCCCTTGTTAAGTCAAATTGAAAATATTTAATTTTCATAGCAAAATTTGAAGATATGAAATAATGTGATGATCTATAATACAATAAAACATTGGTTAAACTTGAGGAAACCATTAAATTACTTCCCACCACATCTTTTGAAGCTTTAACCACAGTATTAGTGATCACATAAGCTTCGCCTTTCTACCTTGGACTTTTCTGAGGTATGTTCCCTTGGATCTTAGGAAATTCATTATCATCATGCCCCTTTTCACAATAATTATATCAATCAACATTGACAGCCTCTTTTTCCCCTAGGAATCACATGCTTAGTTTCCTTTTTCACCACACTTGTAACAGAATCCCATTCCCTAGTGGAATGTACAAGGGTGTTTCATCCCACATTTACCTCAAGATAGATATTAAACATTTCCCTTCTTCCAATTATTTACATTTACATAGTGTTCAGTAGATCTACTCTTATCTTTATTTTCATTGATGTCGTAAGACCTAGAGAATTCATTTTCAGTCTTGATAGTGCAAGAGATAATATCTTTGTACAGTAAAAATGATTGGGAGAATAATGCTCCATAGAGAGGTGGCTTTAACCAATCAATTAATCGATCAATATTACTCCTTGTGTTACTTATATAATATGATGCATGCCTTGATAACCTTATAAAGATAACCTCATACTTAGAGACATTCTCATCCTCCTTTTGCCTCAGACTCAGAAATTGTCTTTCCATATCAACTTGATGGTCACAAGGAATGTATTTTTCTAAGAAAATCTATTTAAACTCCCTCAATTCCATGTTTGATACTTATTCATCACCCTTTTTGTTTTGGATTAATGAACACCATTGATATGCATCCACCGTGAGGCAATAAACTGCCATGAAAACTTTTTCCCTTTCACTACACCCCAAAGAATGAAATATTTTCTCTAGTGAACTTATCTATTGCTCAGCTACTAATGGATTTGTACTCCCATTGAATTATTGTGGTTGTTGCCTTATGAAGCATTCTAACATTGATCCTCTGTGTTTTGTATCAGGGTTCTCCCTATGGGTAAGGTTATTATTCATAACCTGATTGAGTTGTCCTGGTATGGTGATAAGATGATCAGTATTAGTTACATCACCAGATCGACTATAATTATCTTAATTAGGATGGAAATCCCTACCTGGTTTACGTGGGTCGATATGGTTTCCATTCCTTCCACTATGAGAAATTTCTAAACAATGGGATAAACTAGATTAGTTTATGAATCACAATACATAATTCCAAACTTGTAAATTAGTTAACATAAATTGAACAGTTTATGGACATAATCCATAATAAAAAAAATATTTTCTTTGAGGAAGTATATACTCATAAACCTTTCATAATGGTTTGTAATAAATATTATAATTATCATAAGAATATCCCCTAGGAGTTTCATAACAAAGATTACAGAAAGGCCCGTTGTCATGCCTGAATTCATGTTCGAGTCTAGATCAAAGCGGTGTTTTTGGGTTTTACCCCTTGGTACATCTGTTCTAGCTATGTATCTACCTTCTAATTTCTAGAAATGGATATATTTCTTGGAAAAATCACAAAATCTCTACATTACCAAAATTATAGGAAGTTCTTCTATACTAATCCTCAAATATAATCATAGGGTAATGTGAAATAATCAGATTTTTTCTAAATCTAGCTTCCATATTTGGTACTAAACATACTTTTATACCAAATTTAATGCCCTGACCCTAGTTACCTAGAGCCAGTGCATTATTACATAACATTGGAATGGAACAAGGAATCATGTCCTGAATGACCAATCAATTTAGTAGCCATATAAGTACTAGATACTTTCATAATTTTTCCATTACATCATGAAATAGAAACATCAACAAAATTTTCTCCCATTTTGAACACACTTATATACTTATCCACTCCTTTCAATTCAACCATAAAATACTTCTTCACATCCTAAGAAAAATAAAACATATAACCGGGTGAGCTTAGATGCTCAATATGGATAAAAATATTGCAGAAACTTTTATTAATACTCATTAATATTTAAGGAAATTTATAATACTGAAACAAAATCCTATTAAACATAAAATTCAGAATAATATGGAAATGATAAAATCAAATAATTCAATTTACTTAATCATAAGTTTATTATACTAGTGGAGTGATAACATGCAATATCAATAGCCACTTTCATTATGATAGAATCCATAATTCCAGACTTCATAACCACATTGTCAAGGGCTTATGCCAAGACTACAAATAAAATTTTATCAAGGTATTATACCAAGACACTAGTTAGTCAAATGAGACCTACCAATGCATCTGGGAGCTAGAGCGGGCTCCAACCATCAGTTACTAAGTCCAATGCAATCCTCGTATGAAAAGTTTTAAACATAACATAAACATTCGTATTAAAACTAGCATAAAAAATGTCAATATTTTATCCATAAACCCTAAATGGTGTAAAAATAATACATCCACAATCAAACATATCACAAAACAATAAATACAATATGGATGTTTTTTATCATAATAAATCAACTTCAAACAAGCTTAAAATCCATCAATGTATGTCGTCATAGATGAAATCCAAACTTTTTTAGAAAAATATCTCTTTCTATTTTGAAATCATTTAAAAGTCATATAATTATAATGGAAAACATTTAATTTGAAAATATTCTTGTAATTTTGTTTGGGAATCATCAATGATGATATAATGGTGAAGAATAGCTCCACCCTCCGTATAAGTTAAAAAAATACATTCTTACCATAAATTTTTCAAAAAGGTCATAAAGTACCATGTTTGTAAAAAGATGGAAAGATTCTGTTCAAAATATATATTGTCAAATAAGGATATAAATTACTTTAACCCATAGTATTGAAAATAATAAAAATGTTTTGAATTACATTTTTAATAAAACATGGATGAGGATGATAAAGAGGTCCCAGAAGACACTTACGTAAAAACAACCTCGGATAATAAAGAGATTGTGAAATTAACCCTTACCTTGTACATTTCCTTAGTAGATGGTATGTTAACCTCCATTATAATAGTTAAAAATTGTTATTATATTATACAATAACTATATAAATATGACATCATATATAATCCACTAATATTTCATTGTTAATAATATTTTAGTAGTATAATCATTTTGGGTGTTAACTGATCTATTTTCCTTTATATGCTCAATTACGAAAGCCATTTTTTTATGGATAGGATTTATTTTATTCATATCCAGAATTATGTTATGTAATTAAACATTATTTTTAATCATAAAATAAAAATTATTCTTGAATTATTACTATGGGGAATGAATCTCATCGCGTTTGTGGAGTCAGTAAACTGTACGTACGCACGAGCGAGAATATCATTATATTGATTGGGAAATAATATGTAATTGGATGGTACATCATATATAAATAATAATTTTCATGTTATGTTCATTATTTATATCATTTATACTAATTATTATACCCATCCAAATAATTAAGTGTTTTAATAACAAACTACACCACAACGTGGAGACGGTAAGTCGTACATACGCACATATGGTGAATTTCTCATTCATATGATGGATAGAATAATAAATATAGGTATAAAATTTATATAATAACAAAAAATATATAGAAGATACTAGAAATAATATTTTAGATTTGAAACTACAATGAAAGAGGATGTGAAAGAAGAAAAGAACATGAAAGAGGGTGGTGAAATTATTACCACTTCTTCAGGTGTTTCCTTTTGAGTTGATCAAAAGGGCCCATTAGGTTCTCTTTAGGATAAAACTAAATAATATAGGTTGAATTGAAGGAAATTTAGTGTATATTTGTGTAGGGTTTGGCCGATCCAAATGGATTTGGAGGTCTTATTTTGAGAGAAGAGGAAGTTTACCTTTTATAATAGAGGTGAGGGACACCTTACGAAAAGATTGAAATATTATTTTATAGTGATATAATTTATAGTTTCTAATGGATAAAAATGGATTTATTTGGAGGATAAAGTGGGTATGGGAAGAAAACAACCCAAACAGTAGGTTTTAGACATGTTTTGGTCACAATATCAACTTTGTATTTTAGATTTAACTCTTAGTTAAATAGTTTAACTTTTACCATGTATTCTTGTATTATTATAATAATTTCTTAATAGACATACTATAAAATTCTAATAGAACCTCAAGTGGTTCACAATTGATATACCTATCATTATATAAGTTTTTTGGTAGAACTTTGTATTTATAATATTATTATATTATTCAATAATATTATGCTTTTTTAAAACTCATTAATGTCAATTTTGACACAATTTTTTATTTTGTTTTTGTGAAAGTCATCATAACTTTATTTCTTTGAACCATATATATTGAATCAAACCTATCATGTAATATTCACCTAGAAATGTTTTTTATGTAATAAAAACTTGGAATTTATATTTATTTTAATATTTATAATACCATTTATTTGATTCATTCATTAATAAAGTTCTTACTGCATCACCATTGTGTCATAAATAAATTTAATTATTTAGTGTCTAAAATTTATAAATAAAATTAAATAATGTATGAAATATTTTTTTCTTTCTACAGAGTATTTATAATCGAAAATGATAAATTATATAAACCCATTTAATTTTTTTTACAAAAATATATTTGTTTATGTCATTTTTTGTCTTCACATTATATTTTTTAATAAAAAGTGTCATTATCACTCTCTAGTGGCTCCATGTTATCCCAAAAGTTACCCAAGAATTCCCCTGGTCGGGCATCTGTCAACCAATAGAAATAGGACACAAGTTTGGGTAATTTAATATCATTATAATATTATTTTTTATCCTTATTTACCATATTTACTATTTAACCATGGTTAATAAAATATTTACCAAAGTAATTATTAATAATTTCTAAAACTATATGCTTCATATTTACAAATTTGGACCCCATAATTCCAAATATGGAATCCATTTTTCCAAATTCCAAACACAGAAGTGGCATAAATTAATTTAAAATTTATTTTCATTGTCAAAACAAAAAACTTGTTTTTAAGAATTAATAACTATCAAAATATTGACACTTGTTTATGTCCAATTTAAATGTCAAATTACATAAAATGACTTAAATTATATTAATTGATAAAAATATAATCTAATTATACTTTAAAAACACTCTTATTTATAATTTAACAATATAAATTATTATTATTAAAAAAGTTGTTTTTAATGAAAATTTTGTATTTTTCACTATTCTTAAAAAATTGAATATTTTCAGAAAAGTACAAAAAATGTACCTTGAGCTAATTTCGATATTACAAATTCAAAAATGAAGTCCATTTTGAAAAATAAAATTTTTAAAATTTCGAAAAAAAATTATTACTATTTATAATGGCTAGTTTGATTGGTCGTGCTGTGTTAAAACTCCAAGTTACTTACAACACAAGATACTACCTTATTAAAAATGAAATGTACCATGTATGCATGAGGTGTTACATTTATATAGGAAAGGAGTGGGGATTTCTTTATTATTTCTCAAACTTAGGTTTTGGACTCTATATAATAAAATAACCAAAACTAGAAACCATCCCATTGTTTTTACCATGGTTTATACCAACTGGTTGTTGATTTTATTATTTTATTAGGCCAAGGTTGGAACATTATAAAATAATTTCCTTGATTAAGTATAGGTGAGTCGTACTCTTAAAGAAATGATTTTAAAACTCTAAAATATATTAATGGTTTTAAAGGATTCATAATATGATTATAAATTAATAAAATAAACATAAAATCTCATAAATTTAATGATAAAATAAATATTTGTCCATGTACACATTTATTTTATTTATAACATCATTTTTGGGTCATTATGATTTCATAATACACATAGTATATTTATATGGTATTAAATTTTTAACAGAAAATTTGACTGTCTCAGAAAACTATGAAAAATTACCATCGGATAATTTCTGATTTCTTATTCCAAACATAATAGTAATTTTATCTAAATAATATTATAAATATTTTAATTTTCTTTTTAGAAATACAATCTATATTTTTTGAAATGATGGGTTTTTTAATAATAACGTTATTTGATCCCTTATAGAATTTACATCAGACTTCATAAAAATTATATGACCATTTATATTTAAAAAATATTATTTAATATTAATATTTTTTAAAAAATATTATTTATTTTAAAAAATCCAATAATCCATCAAAATTTATTTCCTTAGTTGAATTAGAATATCACCTAGAAATACACTTTGTTGTTTATTATATCAAAATAAAAAAACATTTATCATGTAAACAAATATTATGAAAATATATTAATTATTCTATAAAAACCAATGTATATACTCATATTTTTAGGGTATTCATACATAACCCTTAAATACACCAGTAAATTACCTAAGATTAAGGTGTGTGATGGTGAGATTTTCATGGGGTGGTTTATAAAAAATTGTTTGGGTTGTGATATCGGTGAGCTAGAAATTCTCCCATAAATAGTGTCGCTAATACTTGAGTTGTTAGATCTCTACATTAGTTTGGTGAAGGGAAAATCTCAGTGATGCAATATCCCTCAATATCACTGATAAAAGGGATTTATAGGGTATGATTCTATTGGTTGAGGTTATCACTTCTTTTATTTATGTCAATTGGATTTGTTAAAACCATAAATTTATAGTGATCATGGGATCGCTGTTCAATAGAAATATCATCAATGGTTATGATTCTTAATAGTTAATTTAATTTGATATGGTATAATAAAAAAAATATGTTCATGTGTTTCCGATAACCATATTATATAATAAGAAATTTAATCAAATCATAAGAAAAATTTTATTTATAATATTTTGGGTCATTGCATCTCTCCTACTCCCGGTACTTACGTTTTATGTATAGATATATGAGATACCATCACAATCATTTGGTATCAATTTTTTATTATTGTTTTTCTGCAAGTTTTTTACCTTTATTGAATGGTATTTTGTTTCCATTATACTCCATCTTTTGTTTCATGTTTCTAATTATATTATTTAAATACACTCAGGTCGATGAGAGAATAGTCTCCCCAGGGACAAACTCTAGGACTTTGCAGCTAGTCAGCATGATCCAGCATTCAGAGAGGTGTACCTGAGGTCTTGTGGACCACCGTCTCAGGGTACCATTAAGTGGAATCCAGTGTGGAATTCCAAAAAGTGGTATTTGAGCATATTTTACTTTTTATTAATATTTGGGTTAACATTGGACACTAGGATATTGGAATTTTGAATTGACACTATGTTTGGATGAAGCTAATCCATGTACTGGGGAAACCCAAATTACCTAGGATGGGAAATTTTAGTTAATGATTATGACATTTATAGTTGATAAGAATCCATGATTGGTTGATGCACCTGTTTTATGGTGTTATTATATTTGTATTATTGAGATTATGATTTTAACTATTTTAGCCCGATGATGAGAAGGAAAATTTAAGCATGCATCATACTAGGCACCATGGGATTAAAATTTCAAACATTATTTTCTTCCATATATACTTTCAGGATGCATTTACTTTTTTCATGTGATTTTTGTTTGTACGTTGGTTATTATGCCTTGTACTTTCTAATTTGATACATTTATAAAATTGTGCCAATTTGACTTTTAGGAGCATATTATGTTTTGGATTAATTGGATGCCCACTTCCAATTTATAAGGTGTTTGGACCTTATAAATTGTAATGGTGATCTACCTAATTCAACTTTATGATGAAAATTTAGATACATAAATGTGTTAAAATGACCACCACCTTTGAAATGAAATAATAGCCTTATTTGAGAATGTGAGACCTTGACAATGATCTAAACTTCATAATGGGTAATATGACATTTCTCCTATGATCTTTTTAGACCGTTTTATTATTATCTAAGTCTGGATCTAAGAGCTGGATGTTGGTTCTATTGTGTTTTAGGGAATCCTTATACATTCCCATTTTTTAACATTTTCTTCTATATTTTCCATCTCTATTATAAATCGTTTCTGAGTCTTGTGTTTGGCTATTATAGAGCTAAGAAACCACAAAACCCTCATTTTTTATGCCAAGAGGGTGGTTTTGATAATACTACAATGGCGGTGGGCTCTTATCCACCTATGGTACATTTTATTATGCCGCCTAAGGAACCTTCTACTTATCTTACATTAAAAGACGACGCATTTTTCGGTGATGAATTTGTCTAATTTATGATGTCTATTTAGGGTGCTCCCTAGGCTTCCCCTACTATGGAAGAGATGAATTGAGAGTTTCAAAAGCAGTACCCTCCTACCTTCTTAGGGGATGGATGGCCTCATGTTACAGAAACATGACTAGAGGCCATAGTAGCTATCTAAGGCCATATTGATATGCCTCAAAAGAAAAGGTTGAAGCTATCTACCAACATGTTACATGATTCTATGAAACATAGGTTGGACGTCATATCACATGAATATCATTATCAAGGTATGGTTTGGGACGATTTCTAGATAGCCTTCTATGATAACTTCTTTTTGTATGCATTAAAAAACGATAACACCAAAGAGATCATGTATCTTTAGCAGGGAACTATGAAAATAACTAATTATTCAAATCATTTTATCAACCTCAAGAACTTTAATCCTTATCTATCCCATGATGTGTTGTTGCCTACAAAGTGTTTGGAGGATGGGATTGGTTATGTTGTTTGCTTGTAGGTGAATGTCTTCCTGTTGAAAACTATTATAGAGATATTGAACTAGACCCAAATTAAATAATAGAATCTTAGAGAATCTTTAAATGTGATCCAGGGTATCTTAGTTCTGAGATAGGGTGAGGGTTCTTCTATCAGTACACAACATCATTTTCAGGGTGCACGCAGGGGTGGTTCCAACTAGGTAACAGGCACTAATATCTCTATACTGGATAACAAATGTGACAGTTCGAGCCATAAGAAGCCCATGTAAATGAGGAACCCAATTTTTTGTCAAGTTTATGGAACAATGGGTAACATTGAATTATTATTCTAGTTTTACCTCAATCAATTAGTGAGAATGGGTATGTATCGACACCTCTATCAATTACGAGATTCATGAATCCTTGTTAGGTGGGGAGTTGGTCTTAAACTGACTGATAAGTATGAGGTGGTGGTGGTAGCGATCGAGGTAGTCAGGCCTTAGAGCTTCAGCATTTGAATAGTGGATATACTCGAGCTAGTAATGTAGTAGCTCTAGGTCATGGTTCATGCCATATTTATGCAATGTAGCCAATTCCCCCGGAGAAATGTTTGGGGCCATATACTGTTAGAGGTACTAATATGGTGACCCCTACATTAGTTTCTTCCCTTTCTGATACAGGTGCATAGCACTCATTCATATTTTTTGTAGTTATGGAAATCCTTGGTCTGGGAATTGAGAATTTCTATGATGTTATATCTCTTAACAGTATTTTAGTGGTCCTAATAGAGGGAATATTTCATTTTTAGGAGTTCCCCCTTGAGATTAGTGGGTTCCATTTCATTTGAAGTTTCTTCATCCTCACGATTACTAACTTCGACGTCATTCTTGGAATAATATGGCTTCTGATTTTTTCTTCCTAGGTGTATTGCTATCACTGATGTGTTTCCATCACATCACCTGAGGGAAACATGTATACCAATGAGGGAGAATGGGATATCCATGAATATTGAGCTAGACCAATGCGTACTTGGAAAAGAAATATGTCAATCTAGCTGGATACCCTCTTTATGTTTTATCAGCATATAAATTTAGTATACTTTCCAAATACATTGAATCAATTCACAAACATATTCCTGGAATATTTCTCTAGTTTACCTATTGAGAGAGAGTTTGATTATACCCTAGATCCAATCCCAAGTGTGGAACCGGTGTCAAGCCATCCATATAGGATAGTACCTATAGAGCTCTAGGAACTCAAGAAGCATCTTGATGATCTGTAGGATAATGGTTTTATTTTACCTAATATGTAACACCCCAATAATCCAGGGTACGCTTCTCTTTGAATAATACAATAGCGTGTGTTGTATGCAACTTCGAGTTCTAACACACCACAACCAATCAAACTAGCTGTTATCAATAGTAACACCAACCTTTTAAAATTTCAAAAAAATTTATCTTTAAAAATGGAATAAATTTTTGGATTCAGAGTATCAAAATTAGATTAGACTGAATTTATGGTTTTTTCTGGAAAAATTCAATTTTCGATGAATACTGAAAACACGGAGTTATAGTTTAAAACATAATTTTTATTTAAATAATTATTTATTTTATTTAAATTTTTTTAGGTCAAAATATATACATAATACCTATATAAGTTATATTTAATTCATTGGAGATAGTTTATAATAATTTTAGATAAATAAAATTTTAATTGATCTTTTTACCGTCTTTAACCCACCTCCTAGGACAATTTGAAAATTTATATAAAACATAATTTTATTGTTTCTGTGAGTTGAATTTAAAAAATATGATAGACATGGTTGATATCAGTAAGTAAAATTTGGTTCAATGAGATGAAAATAATTTTTTGTGAATAGTAACTTATGACTTTTATTTACCATGGATAAAAGAAAATAGGATTATTAATTGTAAAACTGATATTATTATTACCCCAACACATCTCATAATTCTATTGGATAAGTTTAATTAGACAAAAAATAACCTTAGGAATAAAATATGATCTTTTAGATCCAAATGGATTACATTTGGACATTTATTATCATTAATTTCAAATAAGAGTTAAAAGTGTTAAATTCAATGTTTAACAACTAAATCATTTTTTAATATAAGGTTAAACATAAGATAAATTCAACTATAAGTATTCATCATAAATAAAATAATATTTCTTCCATAATGGTATTTTATTTATATTTTTTATACATTAGATAAGTTAATTTATTTATCACACAATGATGATGTAATAATTACCTAATTAATGAAATATTAAAATATTTGATATTATAAATATTCAAATAAATGTAATTTTAGACTTTTTGTGAATTATACTAATTTTATAGGTTAATATTACATGGTATTGTTGGTTAGATAAATTTTTTTCGAAGTAATAATGATGTTATAAATTTAGAAAAAACAAAATACCAAATAGTGTCAAAATTGACATAAAAGCGTTTTTAAAACAATGATTATAAAATTTGTTTATATTCCATTCCTAAAAATCTATGGTTCAGCAAAAATACATATATAATTATTATTTTATCATTAATGAACCACTTTGGGTTATCTTGGAAGTATATATTATGTTTATTTAACATATAATATAGAAGTACAAAGAGACATGGTAAATGTCAAACTATTTAAGTAAGAGTTAAATCTAAAGGATAAGGTTAATATAGTGACCCAAACCTGTCTAAAACCTATTGGTTGAGTGGGTTTCGACCCATCAACACCATATAATTTAAATAATTCATTTTTAATCCATTTTAAATCAAAAATAATTTTATTATAAAATAATATTTATAGTTTTTCCTAAGGTCCCCCTCTCCCCTCTAATAAAAGGGAACTTCCCCTTCTCTCTAATTCACACCATCAAATCTATTTGACTCAAACAAAACCTAAACAAATACCCTCTCAAATATCCTACCTTAATCCTATAGGCCTTCCTTTAGTCAGAAATCCATCCTAAGGATCCATTTTGATCAAATCAAAAGGAAGAACCCGAAGAAGAGGTAAATATTTCATCACCTCGTTCATGTTCTTTTGTTCTTCCGCTTCCTCATTATTTGTTGTTTCCATTCTAAAATAACAAATCCAGTATATTCTATATACTATGATGTTTTTATAAATGTGGTACAAAAATATTCATTAATATATCTGTCCAGGAAATGACATGTCACCAAACATGCATACGTAAGGTTTTCCGTCTCCACATCATGGAGAAATTGTTATTCAATAAATTATTATTTGGATGGGTATAATAATGAGGTGTAATTGATGTAAATAATATATATAACATGATAACTATTATTTATATGTGATATACCATCCAATTATATATTATTTAAATATACAAAGAATGATATTGTCACTCGTGTGTACGTACGGATTACCATCTCCACGAACGTGATGAGGTTCATTCCCCATTGTAATCAATTCAAAAATAATTTTCATTAGATGATTAAAAATAATTTTTACATACTTAATATCATTCTAAATTTTAATAAGATACATCATATCCATAAAAAACCATTACTTACGTACAAAAGTATATAAAGGAAAATGAATCAGTTAACACCTGAAACAACGATTATACTAAAATATTATTAATAATGCAATATTAAAAGATCATATATGATATCATATTAATGTATATGATTCTTGTATAATTTAATAACAATTATTTCACCATTATATAGGAGTTTAACCTACCCTTGACCAAGGAAAATTACATTTTAAGGGTTAATTTCACAATCTCTTTATTATCCGAGGTTGTTTTTATGTATGTATCTACTGGGACATATTTATCATCAACATCCATGTTTCTTAAAAATGTATTTCAAAAAAAAATTACAATTTAATAGACTATGGGTTAAATTAATTTTTTCCCTTATTTTACTTTTTATAAAATGGTTTGAAAGGAATCATTCTGTCATTTTCCAAATAATGTACTTTATGACGTTTTCGACAAAATTAAGGTAATAATGTTTTTTTAACTTATACGGAGGGTGTGTATATTTTCCCTCATTATAACATCATCAAAGATTCCCTTAAAATCTAATAAGATTATTTTCAAAATTATTTTCTTCTTTATAATTATGTGACTCTTAAAATATTTCAAAATATAAATAGATATTTCTCTAAAAATGATTTGATTTCATCTATGTCAATATCCTTTCATTGATTTTATGATTATTTGAAGTTGATTTATTATAATACAAAACTTCCATATCGTATTGAAGGTTTTGTGATATTTTTGACTATGGATGTGTTATTTTTATACCATTAATATTTTATGCATAAATTATTGACATTTCGTATTCTAGTTTTAATACGAATGTTTATGTTATGTTTAATCATTTTTATATGATAAATGCATTGGACATAGTAAGTGACAGGTGAAGCGCGCTATAGCTCCTCGATGCATCGATAGGTCTCATGAGACAAACTAGTGTCTTGGAACAAGTCCTTGAAAAAAAATATTATTTTTAGTCTTGGCACAAGGCCTTGACTATGTGGTTATGAATGTATGGCATTATACATTCCATCATTATGAAAGTGGCTATTGATATTTCATGTGGTTATTAAACTAGTAAAATATCCATGGGAATAAGTAAAGAAAATTATTTGATTTTATCTTTTCCATATTAAGCTAAAGTACATGTTTAAAAGGATTTTGTTTTAGTCTTATACATTTCCATAAATTTTCATGCTTATTTATGAACGTTTCTGCTATATTGGTATCCTTACTGAGAAATTGAGATCACAACTTTAAATGTTTTATTTTATCTAGCATTAAAATAAGTATGTTTTGACTGACCTACATGGATAGTATGTGGGATCTCATTGTTGTCCTTGGAAACAATGTTGTTGTAGTTTTTTATTTTATGATGTTATGTAAACCATATGAATGTATCTAGTATTTCCAAGGCTACTAAACTAATCGGTCTTTTTAGACTTGATCTTTTGTGATCATTCCAATGATATGTAATAATTCACATACACTTGGATTCTAGAGTCGGGGTGTTACAGTTGGAATCACAGGATGTTTAGTAAAAACCTAGGAAACTATATTTATGTAAACTCTGATTAGATCACAAAGCCCTAAGATAGAATTTTATGATTAGTATAGAAGAACATCCTAAAATTTTGGTATCGTAGAGATTTTGTGAGTTTTCCAAGAAATAAACCCATGTATGGATACGATCGGGTAGAGGCTGCTCTAGAACCGATGTACCAAGGGGTAAAACCCGAGAACACCACATCGAGCTAGACTTGAACGGGAACTAGTGCATGAAAACAGGCCTTGCTGCACTCTTGGTTACGACACTACCAGGGGATATTCTTAGGATAATTATCATTTTCTTTATAAACCATTATGATGGGTTTATGAGTATATACCTCCTCAAAGAAATCATTTCTTTATGAATATGGAGTATATCCATAATCTGTTCAATTTTTGTTAAGTATTTTATATGTTCGGATTTATGTATTTTGATTCATAAACTAATCTAGTTTATGCCATTGTTTAGAAATGGCGCTAGTGGAAGGAATGAAAATTGTCTCAATGCACACACCATATAGGGATTTCCCTCCTGCTCAAGATAATTACATTGGAGCTCGTGATACAACTGGTTTTTATCAGCTTATCACTATATTGGGACCACTCACGTAGGTTAGGAATAATAACCTTACCCATATAGAGCACCATGATCCGCAACATAGAGGATCAATGTTGGATCGCTTCATGAGGAAACAACCACCAACATTTAATGGGGTTACAAATACACTAGTAGCAGAGAAATGAATAAATTCCTTAGAGAAAATATTCCACACCTTGGGGAGTAGCGAAAGGGAAAACGTCTTCATCGGACTTTACCGCCACATTGGAGTGTTGATCAATGGTGGTCATTGATTTAAAACACAATGGACGAATATGAAGCATCAAATATGGAATGAAGGGAGTTTAAAGAAATTTTCATATAAAAATACATTCCTCATGACCATAGAGTAGTTATAGAAAGTCAATTTCTGAGTCTGAGGCAAAAGGAGGATAATAATGTCGCAAAGTATAAAGCCAACTATACAAGGTTAGAGAAGCATGCTACAGATTATATAAATAACCCAAGAAGTAAGATTGATAATTTCTTTGAAGGGTTAAAACTATTTCTCCTTCGAGAATTATTCTCAAAATCCTTCTCATCATACGAAGATATTGTCTCAGGTTCTATCATGACAGACAAATAATTCTCTATGTCTTATGAATTTAAAGAAAATTAACAGAAGAATAGATCTCTTAAACACTCTGGATATGGAAATAATGGGAATAAGGGAAATTTCAAATATCCATCTATCAGTAAATGTGGGGAGAAAAGCTTCAGTACATTCCTGAATGGAATGGGAGTCTGTTACAAGTGTGGTGAAAAAGGCCACCAAGCTCGTGATTTCAAGGGGAAGAAAGAGGTTGTCGATGTTGAATGCTACAATTGTAGAGAAATGGGTATTATTCGAATGAATTTCATAAGTGTCAGGGGAACGTACCTCTGAAAAGGCCAAGGGATAAAGGACATGCATATTCTATCACTACTATTGTGGTTGAAGCTCTGAATAATATAGTAGCAGGTAATTTAAAGGTTTCCTCATGTTTAGAAAATGCGTTATTTGATTATGGATCATCGCATTGTTTCATATCTTCCCTGTTTTCTAAGAAAATTATATATTTCCAATTTGATTTAAAAATGGATTTGTCAGTCAAAAATCCTAAGGGTAGTATCATTGCAACACTGTTTTATAAATCATTCCCCATTAAGGCATATAAATGTTCTTTATCTTCTGATCTCATAGTCATACCCATGATAGAATTTGATATAATCCTTAGTATGGATTGGCATTCGAACCATGATGAAAAAATTTATTGTAAGAATATAGATGTTACTATTTTTTATGATGATGATAAAGAACACCTAATATTTATATAAGAATCATAACCACCTAATTCTTGTTTTGATCTACCCCTAGTACCTCAACTAAATTCAAATATTGGGGAGGAAAAGAATGAAATAACTGTGGGTGAGGAAAATAAGGTTGAAATAGAGGATGTACCTATTGTGAAAGAATATATTGATGTGATTGTAAAAGATTTACCTAGATGTGATTTAGAATGAGAAATTGATTTTTCCATTAATTTAATTTGTGGATCAAGGCCCCTATCGAAGACCCCTTATAGAATAGCAATTGTGGAATTAGTTGAACTAAAGAAAAAACTAGACGAATTTATTGATAAGGGATTTATTCTCCCTATTGTTTCCCCATGGGGAGCCTCTATTCTATTTGTTTTGAAGAACGATGGATATATGAAGTTGTGCATTGACTACAGAGAGATCAATATTGTAATAATAAAGAACAAGTATCCCCTAACTCACATTAATGATTTGTTCTACCAACTTCATGGAGCTCAATACATTTCAAATATTGACCTTCGATCTGGATATCGTCATTTGTTTGTGAATAAGGAAGACATTTTAGAAACAGCTTTTCTAACCAGGTATGGGAATTATGAGTTTACAGTAATGACTTTTGGATTGAATAATGCACCCTCTGTATTAATGAATCTAATGAATAGAGTTCTCACTGAATATCTTGATGAATTTGTAGTGGTATTTATTGATGATATCTTGGTATACACAAAAATATATGAGGATCATGAAAATCACTTGCGCATTATCCTGAATACTCTTAGAAGATATGAATTATATGGGAAGTTTAGCAAGTGTGAATTCTGGCATCAGGAGATTTCTTTTCTTGGCTATATTGTCTTTAAGGATGGTATGTCTATTGATCCTTCTAAGACAAGATCAATCCATGAATGGCCAGCACTGAAGAGTATAATAGTGGTATGCAGTTTTATTGGTTTGGTAGGTTATTATCGGCATTTCGTCCAGAATTTTCCCCGATTGGCTAACCCATTAACCAAGCTCACACATAAAAGGGTGAAATTTGTTTGGACAAAATAATGTGAAGATTATTTTGAAGAATTTAAGATAATATTAGTCTATGATTCTATATTGACTCAACCATTGGAGAATGATGGGTTTGGTATTTATAGTGATGCATCAAAGAAAGGAATTGGTTGTGTCCTCATGCAGAATGATAGGGTTATTTCATACGCGTCATGGAAGCTAAAAATTCATGAACAAAACTATCCCACTAATGATCTTGAGTTAGCAACTATAATTTTTTCATTCAAGATATAGAGACATTATCTCTATGGTGAAAAATTCCCAATATATATCGATAACAAGAATTTGAAGTATATTTTCTCACAGAAATAACTCAACATGAAGAAAAGGTGATGGCTTGAAATACTCAAATTTTATGATTTCATTATACACTACCACTAGGGGAAGGAAAAGAAGGTGAAAGATGCTTTGAGTAGAATGGATCTTGGTGTTTTGAATAAAATGAGATTGAAAATGATCCTATATAAGTGTATCTAGTAAATATGTATATCGGAATCCCCATGGAAGGTGAATCATCAATCCTATTTCTAATGGTTGATGAATCATCTTTACTAGAAAGGATAAAGAGTTCTCAAGCCGACGATGAAGAGTTTCAAAATAATATTAAAGCTGTGAATGATGGGAGATTGAGTGGATTTGTGTATGAATATGGAATTTTGAAATTTCAGAAGAGACTTTGTGTTCCTGATATACCTGATATAAAAAGGGAATTGTTGGATGATGCTCCTAGTTCCAATTTCATTATACACCCTGGTAGCACTAAGATGTATAGAGATTTGAAGGAACATTTTTAGTGGGACAATATGAAGAGAATGATTGATTATTTTGTGTCAAGATGAATGGTTTGTCAACACGTGAAATATGGAAGGCAACGGCCTGGAGGAGTCAGGTAACCTCTTCCCATAAATGAGTGGAAATGAGATGATATCATAATGGACCCTATCATGGGGCTACCAAAGACTCCAAGAAGGAACAATGCAATATGGTTTATTGTTGATTGTCTTACCAAGTCAGCACATTTTCTTGTTATAAGGGAAGATTTACCACTTGAACATTTATCATGAAAATATATTAATGAAGTTGTAAGACTTTATAGAGTACCATTGTTGATTGTTTCTGATTGTGATCCCCATTTTAAATCAAGATTCTGCAAAAGTCTGTAGAGATCCCTGGATACTAAACTTTGTTTTAGCATGGCCTACCACCCTTAAACTGATGGACAATCAAAATGGACTATTCAAACCTCATAAGACATATTGAGATCATGCTCACTTGACTTTCAAGGGATGTGGGATCAATATTTACCTCTGGTAGAATTTTCCTGTAACAATTGATTCAATTCAAGTATTCAGATGGCACCATATGAAGCATTATACGGAAAGAGATGTCTCACACCAACATCTTGGGATGATGTTGGGGAAAAAACTCGTAGGCTCAGAACATGTGGAGGAAACTATGGAAAATGTGAAGGTAATCCAAACCCATATCAATGCAGCTCAAAGTAGGCAGAAGATCTATACCGATAACCAAAGGAAGGATTTGGAATTTCATTTAGGAGATCATGTTTTCTTGAAGGTATCTCCATGGAAGGGTGTTATATTTTTCGGGAAGAAGGGTAAATTGAGTCCCAAGTACATCGGACCTTTTGAAATTCTAGAACGAATTGGGGTTGTAGATTATCATTTGGCAAAGCCGCCAAGTCTCTCAAAATTACAGGATGTGTTCCACATATCAATATTGAGAAAATACATGCCTCACCAAACGCATGTACTAACCTATGAGGAATTAGAATTAGAAAATTTTCTGTATTATTTGGAAGATCATATCAAGATTCTTGATACAAGAGAACAAGTGCTGAGAAACTGGATGACTCATCTAGTAAAAGTTCTATAGAGAAACCATAAGATGGAAGAGGCAACGTGGGAACCCGAGAAATTTATGATGAAGAACCACTCGAGTCTTTTTATGTAGTAATATTCTAGACATTTTGAGGAAGAAATTATTTGATGGTGGGGAGAATGTAACACCCTAAGCTTCCACGATACTCTTCTCTTTGAATAATACAATAGCATGTGTTGTACACAACTTCGAGCTCTAACACACCACAACCAATCAAACTAGCCGTTATGAATAGTAATACCCTATTTTTGAAATTTTATAAAGTATATCTTTCAAAATGGACATCATTTTTGGATTCAGATTATCGAAATTAGCTTAGGATGAATTTTTTGTATTTTTCTGAAAACCTTCAATTTCTTATGAATAGTGAAAAAGACTGAGTTATAGTTTAAAACTGATTTTTTATTTAAATAATTATTTATTTTATTTAAATTTAATTTAGGTAAAAATACATACATAATACCTATATAAGATCAATGTAATTAATTGGAGTTATTTTATAATAATTTTATAGGTAAAAAAATTTATTGAACTTTTTACCGTCTTATACCCACCTCCTAGGATCATTAGAAAATTTAAATAAAAATTAAATTTACCTCTTATGTGATTTGAATTTCGAATATATGAGAGACACAGTTGACGATAGTAAGTAATATTTATTTTAATGAGATGAAAATAATTTTTGATGAATAGTGTCTTTTGACTTTTATTGGACACGGTTAAAAGTAAATACGGTAATTAAAGGTAAAAATGATATTATTACTATAAGGACCCAGCCTTAAACATTAGATAATCTTGAGTTATTTCATGAATACACAATTATAATCTTTTTAGGTTCAGAGTTTTATATAATTAGATCATAAATTATGCATTACATTCCACATTTAAACAAGGTGGTTACATCAAAGATAATACACACTTTCCCATCAAAGGAAAAATATTTAAAAGAAAACATGGATTCTTTATTTACACTTCCTCAACACTATCATCACATCATGTACCTTTCCCTTGACCTATGAAAAACATTTCATAAACATGAAATGAGCATAAAAAGCTCAGCAAGGGATTTGGAAATACGAAAAGAAGTCCTTAGTCCATGTATACATAAAAAATCAATGAAAACATACTTTACTCATAAAACATAAGCACTTTAACATACCACATGAAATAATATGATTTATTAATAACCCATTGAAATCATAAGACATAACAGTAACTTGAGGCATTAATAACATTCTTACATAGGGATTAACCCTCATGGTTACATTTGGAATACTGATCACAGTATATTCCCTAAATATCTTCAGAGAAACCTTAGCGTTTAACTCCTTCGTGTTACCCAATGCATTGGAGAACTATATCGGGCTCACCCCCCTTAGTTTATCATGGAACCACCCATCTTCATAAACAATTCCCAAGAACCATAACATAATCATGCATAAAGGAAACATAACATTTCCACATTTCAATCAAAAAATATCAATACAACACATTGATATAATCAAAACATTATCAAAACCATTTTCAATACCAAAATAAAAGAAAAGTAAAAAATGGAATTTATTTTTCAATTAAAAAGATATTTTGGCTTGTAGAGGAAGTCGAAACTCAAATAATGGTCACGGCGGCAGAGAAGTCATTGTCGCCGCATACATAAGACAAAACATTCCTTTTTCGGTTAGTAAAACTCTTCATATAAAACGATCCCTTTTGAATAAAATTAAAATTCATAGGTGTTTATACACCATATAAAAGAAAGTTGTGTATAAAACAAAATATGCCTCAATGAAAGGAGATTGAGACAAAGTTCCTTATCTCGTGTCCGAATTGACTCGATCATTCATTAATATCTAGAATAATAATTGAGGGTTAATTTCTACTTTATTAAGAACCTTCTCCAAGTACATTATTCCTTTTATATTACTTATTACCATGTTATGATCATTATGAAATTATTTAAGTTAATAACAGTCGTTTTGTCGATCTTTGGTAAAAAAATAAACTTCTTATAATTACAAGTTGTTCATGTGATAAAATATCCATTATATCAAGAAAAATATTCATGATGTATATATCATATATATCATATATATCTATTATATACATGAATTTATAATATTACATTACATTTAGAGTTAAAAGATGAAATGCACCGTTCATGGAGATGATAAGCCGCATGTACGCATGAACGCTACTTTCATATCTATTTTGTATTTAATGGAATTAAATCATAATGATATAAAGGTATATTATAATTCCAGTATGATATCATATGTAATACCATTAACTCCATCCTTTATATGTCCCACATATGGCATTAACGAATCAAATCCCTTTGAGGAGGCAGTAGTCCGCACTTCCTAAAATGAAATTATCGTGTTTACCCATAATGGAAACCATAAAGGTATTCCATAAATGAAAAATAAAAATTCATAATGAATAAATAAACATAATATATATATAATATAAAAATATAGTGACATCTTAATGGCCACCATGAGAGGTGTTAAAATAAGATTGAACGGTCATCGTTTCGTGAGGTAGTAATTCGCCACTTACAGAAACAGTATGTTCTTAAACCATTAGATGGATGTGTGTGTTATTTTAAATCAAATAATTCTAATAACAACATACTAGTATATTGAAGATACTTTTTAAGTTACCAAGGAAAAAAATAAAAAGATTTCATGGGGTTAGAGAAGCAAAATAAAACAAAAGAACATAAGAGAAGAGATTACCTTTAAATCGGGTAACTCCCCTTGGTTTGAACCAAAATGGGTTTCTTGAAGAGCATTCTGCCTAAGGTAAGGCTTCTATGTTTAATAGAGGGATATTGGTAGCTTATTTTATTAGAGTTTGGATGAGCCAAATGGTTTGAGAAATGTGAGAGATGGGTAGGATGTGGGGTCTTTTTATAAGGGATATCAGGGGCTCTTTTGGAAATCTTGAAAATATTATTTTATTATAAAATGAAATTCGGTTTCTAAAGACCCAAAAATCATTAAATTCGAGGATAGGTTGGCCCATGTTTGAAATAAAATCATCCAATAGGTATTGGACAAGTTTAGGTTATTTTTTTAAAATTTATCTTCTTATTTATTTAATTTTTTCATTAATGACATAAACACTACATAATCATTGTGTCATAAATAATATTATTTATTTAATGTATACAAATTATATTAAAATTACCATGTTCTATGAAATATTTTTATCTTTCTAATTAATATTTATAGTCGAGAAAATAACTAGTATAACCCCTTGTAAAAATTGTTTTAGTAAAACGAAACATGTTTGTGACATTTTTATTTTTGCTTTACATAAAAGGTATTAATGTCATTATCATACCCAAGTGGCTCCATGGGGTCCCAAAAATTGACCCATGGATTTTAGTGGTATAAGATTACTCATCCAATAATATTAGGACATGTCTCAAGGTAATTTCATATTATTATAACATTATTTTTACCTTAAATTACCCTAATTACCTCTAATCATGGTTAATAAAATTCAACAGATACTATTCACCAAAAATTATTTTCATCCCATTGAACCACATTTTAATTACTAATGACAACCATGTATGTCAGATTTTTGAAATTCAATACACAAAAGCAGTAAAGATTCATTTAAATGAAAAATAATTTTTTTTAACTACTATTAACTGGTTTCACTATTCATCAAAAATGATGTTTTTTAGAAAAATACAAAACATTCACTCTAAGTTATATTTGATATTCCGAATTCAAAAATGATGTCTATTTTAAAAAATTCAAAACAGATAAGCTGCATTAATTAATTTTATACTTAATTCCCGTTGTGAAATCAAATAGTGTTTTTTTAAGAAACAATATATATCAAAAGATTGACACTTGTTTATGTCCAATTTCAAAGTGAAATTATTTCCAATGTACACCATTGGATTAAATGGTAAAAATATATTCCAATTGAACTTTAAAACAAATTAAAATATAATCTAACCAAATAAATAAAATATATTAAAATGAGGTTTTGAATTAAAATACAACATTTTTAACTATTCAAAAAAATGAACATTATCGTAAGAATAAAACAAATTATCCAAAGTATATTTAAATGACCCAATTCTAAAGAATAAGTTTATTATGACAAATAGAGATCATAAAATGGTCAATAGTTAGATTTAGAAATTGTTTTCCATCAAAATACATTAAAACAATCTTTTTAAAAAATATTAGTGTATTATATGCTTACGATTGGATTTATTCTCATTTTAAGCCTCTAAAGCACTATCTATTTTATAAGTAGACATAGATATGAAAATATATTATTCTATACTTAAATGGGATGTTACATCCTTCACCCCTATAAAAAATTGTGTCCCAACAATTTATTTACTTATTGAATAAGTGGTGGTATTTATCCCTCATTGAATTTTCGGATTCCCATGTTGCCTCTTCAATCATGTGGTTTTTCCACAAAACCATTACTTGATGAATCATCTTATTACACAATAATTTATCCCAATGGTCAAGAATTTGGACATGTTTTTCCTCATAATATAGATTTTCTTCCAACTGAACAACCTCTAGACTCAAAACAATAGATGGATCTGGCATGTACTTCCTTAAAATTGAAACATGAAAAACATTATGTGCCTGAGATAAACTGAGAGGTAAATCCACTCAGTACGCAACTGATACAACTTTCTCTAGAATTTAATAGGGTCCAATGAACCTTGGACTTAGCTTTCCTTTCATACCAAATCACATCACACTTTTTCATGGCGAAACATTGAGGAAGACATGATCACCTACCTCAAAAGAGAGATACTTACTCCTCTTGTCTGCATAACTTTTCTGCCTGCTCTGATCTGTTCTCATGTGTATCTGTATCAGCCGAACTTTTTCTGTCAACTATTCTACCAATTCTGGTCCCATCAACTTCCTTTCACCTCATTCATCCTAAAAAGCTGGAGTTCGACACCGCTTCCCATATAATGCCTCAAATGGTGCCATCTGTATTCTGGATTGAAAACTGTTATTATAAGAAAACTCAACCAATGAAAGATGTAGGTCCCAACATCCTTGATAATCCATCAAACAAGCACGTAGCATATCTTCCAAAGTCTAAATTGTTCATTCTGACTGCCAATATGATTGAGGATGAAAAGATGTACTAAAATTTAATTCAATACCAAACAACCTCTAAAGTATTTTCCCAAAGTTAAAAGTGAACCTAGGATCACGGTAAAATACAACAGAGAGGGGAACTCCGTGTAACCTGACTATCGCATTAAGTATCAAATGAGAAATTTGATCTAGAGAAAAAGTATCTCGTATATCATGGAAATGAGCAGATTTAGTCAAGCGATCAACAATAACCCAGATTTCATTATTACCTCAAGGTGTATTTGGTAACCCCACAATGAAGTCAGTGGATATATTCTCCCATTTCAACTCTGGCACTGGTAATTGTTGAAGAGTCCCTTTCAGTAACTTCCTCTCTACTTTAACATGTTGACAATTAAAAACTTTACAGTTAAATCAACAATATCTCTTTTCAATCCTTCCCACCAGTAATACTCCCAAATATCTCTATACATCTTAGTACTTCCTAGTTGAAATGAAAAAGGAGAACTATAAGCTTCACATAACAACTCTATCTTCAACTATGAATCACAATGCACACACAATATCTTCCCAAGACTCAAAACACAATCATTATCAATGTTGAATTTAGGTAACACACCCTTCATAACCAGCTCTACCTTTTTCTGCAACTCAATGTCTTTCTTCTGTGCTTGTTGAATTCTGTCTGATAGAGAAGATTTTACAGATACCTGAATCAAAACAGAATAATTTCCTACACCAACAACTTCCAAGACAAAATTCATCACATCCTTAACCAAAGGATCACATTCCAAACACAACATTGTTATTAAATCATTACTTTTTTGAATCAAATCATCTTCCACTTTATTTGCTTATCTGGGGTGGTAGTGAATTGTACAATCATAATCCTTGATTAATTCTAGCAATCTCATCTATCTCATCTTCAATTAATTCTGAGTGAATATATACTTTAAACTTTTGTGATAGATATATATTTCACACTTTACTCCATAAAAATGATGCCTCCAAATTCATAAAGAGAAAACAACAGCAGCTAATTCTAAATCATGTGTTAGGTAATTTATCTCATGAGTTTACAATGGACGTGAAGCACAATCAATTACCTGATGATTTTTCATTTGGACGCAACCAAGTCCTTTCAATGAAGCATCAATGTAGATAACAAACTCACCATTCCTGGAAGGTAGTGCCAAAACTGGAGCATTCAAAAATCTTCTTTTCAATTCCTGAAAACCATTATCACATTCTTTTGTCCAGATAAACTTAACACCCTTCTGAGTTAGCTTAGTAAATGGGATGAAAATCGGGAAATTTTTTTAACAAACTATTGGTAATAGTCTTCCAAACCAAGAACACTACAAATCTCGGTTTCATTTGTGGGTCTTGGAAATTTTTCAAAAACTTCTGTTCTTGGAGGAACAACAGTTTCCCATATTTAGAAACAATGTGACCAAGGAAATAAATTTGTTGTAACCAAAACTCACACTTGGAGAATTTCCCATACAATTGTTTTTCTTTTATGGTTTTCAAAATAACTCTTAAATAACTTTCATTCTCCTCCTTACTTTTAGAAAACACCAAAATATCATCAATGAAAACAACCACAAACGTATCCAAGAACTCATGGAAGATTATATTCATTAGGTCCATGAATATAGAAGGTGCATTGGTTAACCCAAAATGCATTACTAAAAATATATAATGTCCATATCTTGTATGAAATGCTATCTTCGGAATATATTTTTCCTTTACCTTCAACTAATGATACCCAGATCTCAGGTCAATCTTGGAAATATGCTGAGCTCCCAGGAGCTGATCAAACAAATCATCGATATGATGCAAAGGATATTTGTTCTTAAGAGTTATGTTATTCAAGGCTCTATAATCAATGAAAAGTCTCACTAAACCATCTTTATTTTTAACAAATAAGACAAGGGAACCCCATGGTAACGTTCTAGGTTGAATGAAACCTTAATCTAATAAATCTTGTAATTGTTACTTCAACTCTAAAAGTTCAATTTGAGCCATTCGATGAGGGGTTTGTGAAATTGGATTTGCATTAGGAACTAAGTCAATAGTAAATTCAACTTCCCGATATTGTATTATTCTAGGAAACTCATCAGGAAAAACATCAGGATACTCATTTACCACTGGCACATCATTAATATGAACGGTTCCTTTGTTTTAAAAAATATGTGCAAGGTAACATTAATTTCCATCTTTTACATGTTTCTCATCCTCTTTCAATGTTATCAATAGTAAGGGTTAATTCTTGTACACAAACTGAATGTCTTTCTGAAAAGAAACTTCTTTATCTCTACATTCAATCTTAGCATGGTAAACAGAGAGCCAATCCATACCCAGTATTACATCAAACTCTACTATAGGTAAAACAATAAGTTTTCCAAGTAGGTTCTTTCCATGGATATGGATAGGAAGATTCTTATAAATTCTTTTTCCCTGAACATTTACCCCATCTGTTTTTAACACAGGTTCAAGAGTCATTTCATCAGATGGAATTCCCAATTTACTAGAAAATTTTTCAGAGCTGAATGAATGTGTAGACCCTGAATCAAACAACACATTGTTATAATCTGAAAAAAAACAAAGTACCTGATACCACTTCATTTGATGGCCCAACATCTGCTGAAGTAGTTGAAAAGTATTTCACCACACCTTTCTGCTTGTAGTCTGGCTGCTTCCCATCATTCGAGCTCTTTGTCGAACACTCATTTTCATAATGGCCCATCTCATTGCACTTGAAACATTTCACCTTCTGTAAATCAAATTTGGTCATACCATCCCCTCGATCTTGTCCAGTGAAATCACAAGCCTTATGTCCCATCTTACCACATTAGTAGCACTTTCCATAATTCAAAAGGCATTCCGCAACATTCTTTTTACAACATTTATCATAAACTGAAAAATTAGTTTTCTTACCATCAGACCTTTTTCAAGTATTCTTTCCTTTCTCCTACCACCTCGGTCTCTTCTTATGTTGGTTGTCATAGAACACATGATCATCGAAAAACTCCATTTCCACCTTCTCATCACATTGAACAAGATTTTCATAACTTTTGAACTCACAAGAATTCAATGCCCTTTGATACTTTGGATTTAATCCAAAGTAAAGACAATTGATTTTACTATCAAGGTATCGGATAAAATTTGGAACATACCATGAAAATTGAGCGAACTTTTTTTGATATGCAGCCACTGAGTCGTCTTGTTTCCGCAATTCCAAGAATAGTTTTTCCATCCTAAGTTGAACAGCCATAGGAAAATATTTCTTAAGAAACATACCTTTTAATTCATCCTAGTCAAGAGAATCAATCTCACCAGTATCCTTGGTATTCTTAACCATCGACAACTACTGATCTGCTTCACCCTCCAAACGGTAAACAACTAGACTGACCTTTTGATTGTCTGAACACCCAATGACATCAATAATCATCTCCAGTTCTTTAATCCACCCTTCAGCTAGAACAGAGTCAGATGATCCTCTGAATGATGGGGTATGTTTCCTCTTGAAATGTTCCACCACTGACGTGTTCCTATGCGGTTGATCTGGCCGATCTCGTGCATGGATACCACCACCATTTATCGCTTGAGTCAACTGTGCCACTAATGCAACAAATTGTTCAGTTCCTATTCCTACCATATTAGGATGATGATTTGGAGGGACATTTCTTTCTGTATGCCTTCCTAGAACTACTTCCCAGTTTCCTCTACGGATAACCATTCTGAACAAAAATTTCTTAAATGAAGCAGCATGGTAATCTTCAAATGCTATATCATTTCAATTTGACCAAAAAAACTATTTTTGGATAATCATTTAATAGAATTCTAACTCCTAAAGTTATCTAAACTGACCTTTTATACCAACTATAAGGACCTGAACTTAAACATTACTTAATCTTGATTTATTTCAATAATACACATTGAGGATCCTTTTAAATTTAGTGTTTTAGATAATCAGATCATAAATCATTCATTAAATTCCACATTTAAACAAGGTGGTTACATCGAAGATAATATTCACTTTTTCCATCAAAAGAAACATATTTAAAATAAAACACGGATTCTTTCTTGACACTTCCTCAACACTATCATCACATCATGTACCTTTCCCTTGACCTGTGAAAAACATTTCAAAAACATGGGATGAGCATAAAAAGCTCAGTAATGGATATGGAAATACGGAAAGAAAACCATAGTACATGTATACATAAGAATCAATGAAATCATACTTTACTCATAAAACATAAGCACTTTAACATACCTTAGGAAATCATAATATTTATGAATAACCCATAGAAATCATTATACATAAAGGTAACATGAGGCATTCATAACATTCTTACGTAGGGAGTGACCCTAATGGTTACGTTTGGAATACCCATCCCAGTATATTCCCTAAATCACTTTGGATAAACCTTAGCATTTAACTCTATCGTGTTACCCAATGCATTGGAGATCTATATCGGGCTCACCCACCCTTAGTTTATCACTGAACTAGCCGTCTTCATAAATAATTCCCCTGAACTATAACATAATCATGCATAAAACAAACATAAAATTTCTACATTTCAATCATAAGATATCAATACAACACATTGATATAATCAAAAAATTATCAAAACCATTTTCAATACCAAAATAAAAGAAAATTAAAACTGGGTATTTATTTTTCATTTAAAAAAATGTTATGGCTTGTAGAGGAAGTCGAAACTCAAATAATGGTCACGGCAGCCGAGAAGTAATTTTTGCCACATATGTAAGACAAAACATTCCTTTCTTTGTTTATTAAAACACTTTATATAATAAGATTACTTTTAAATAAAATTGATACTCAAAGGTGTTTATACACCATATAAATTAATGTTGTGTATAAAACAAAATATGCCTCAATGAAAGGAGATTGAGACAAAGTCCCTTACCTCATCTCTAACATGACTTGATCGTACTTTAATATCCTGAATAATAAAATATAGTTAATTTCTACTTTCTTAATAACATTTTTCCATTTCATTATTCCTTTTATATCACTTATTAACATGTTATGAACATTATTTAATTATTTATGTTAATAAAGGTCATTTTGTCGATCTTTGGAAAAAATAAACTTCTTATAATTACATGTTGTTCATGTGGTAATATATCCACTATATCCAAAATTATATTAATGAAGTAGATATCATATATATCATATATATTCAGTATATACATGCATTTATAATATTACATAACATTTAGAGATAAGAGTTTAAATTCACCGTTCATGGAGATGGTAAGATGTACGTAGGCATTAACGCCACTTTAATATCTATTTGTATTTAATGAAATGAAATAATAATTATATAAAGTTATATTATAATTCCAGTATGATATCATATTTAATACCATTATCTTGATCCATTATGTGTCCCACATATGGAATTAACGAATCAAATCACATTGAGGGGGTGGTAGTCCGCAATTCCTAAAATGAAATTATCGTGTTTAACCATAATGGAAACCATAAAGGTATACCAAAAATGATAAATTCAGAAGCATAAGGTAAAATTAAACATAATATATATATATAATATATAAATAGATTGACAGCTTAATGGACACCATGAGAAGTGTTAAAAGAATATTTAACAATCATCGTTTCGTGAGTCAGTAATTCGCCACTCAGAGAAACAGTATGTTCTTTAACCATTAAACGGAGGTGTGTGTAAGTATAAATCAAATAATTCTCATAAAAACATCCTATTATATTTAATATACTTTTTTTGTTAAAATAGAATGAACTAAAAAGAGTTTAGGGGGTTGGATAAGTAAAATAATACAAAAGAATATAAGAGAATACATTACCCTTAAGTCAGGTAACTCCCCTTGGTTGGAACCAAAAGGGTTTCTTGAATAGCTTTATACCTAATGTAATGCTTCTAGTATGAATAGAGGGATATTATGAGCTTATTTTAGTATATTTTGGATGAGACAAAGAGATTTATATGTGTGAGAGATGGGTAGGAAGTGGGGTCTTTTTATAAGGGAGAGGAGGGGCTCCTTTAGAAATCCTGAAACTATTATTTTATTATAAAATGACATTCAGATTCTAAAGCTCCAAAAATAATTCAAGTAGAGGGTAAGGTGGCCCATGTTAGAATTAAGATCATAAAATAGTTATTGGACAAGTTTTGGATATTTTTTTAAACTTTATTGTCATATTTATTTAATTTATTCATTAATGATGTAAACACTACACCATCATTGTGTCATAAATACTTTTATTTATTTGATGTCTAAAAATTATATTAAAATTACCATGTTGTAGGAAATATATCTATATTTCTAATTAATAGTTATAGTCAAAGAGATAATCTGTATAACCCCTTGTAAAAATTGTTTCAGTAAAACAAAACATGTTTGTGACATTTTTATTTTTGCTTTAAATAAATGGTATTAATGTCATTATCTTACCCAGGTGGCTCCATTGGGTCCCACAAATTGACCCATGGATTTTATTGGTCGGCCATGACTCATATAATAAGTTTAGGACATGTGTCAAGGTAATTTCATATTATTATAACATTATTTTTACCCTAAATTACCCTAATTACCTCTTATCGCGGTTAATAAAACTCAAAAGTTACCATTCAACAAAAAATATTTTCATCCCATTGAACCACATTTTAATTACTAAGGACATCCATGTATATCGAATTTTTTTAAATTCAATACACAGATGTGGTAAAGTTTCATTTAAATGAAAAATTAGTTTTTTTAACTACCACATAGTGGTTTCACTATTCATCAAAAATTGAGGTTTTTCAAAAAAAATTACAACAATTCAATCTAAGTTATATTTGATATTCTGAATTCAAAAATGATGTCTATTTAAAAAAATTCAAATCATATAAGTTGAATTAATTAATTTTATAATTAATTCTCATTGTGAACTCAAATAGCTTGTTTTTAAGAAATAATATATATCAAAATATTGACACTTGTTTATGTCCAATTTCAAGGTGAAATTAATTCCAATGTCCACCATTGGATTAAATGGTAAAAATATATTCTAATTAAACTTTAAAACAAATTAAAAGATAATATAACCATATAATTTAATTATATTAAAATGAATTTTTGAATTAAAATACAACATTTTTAAATATTCAAAAAAATGAACATTATTAGAAAAATACAAAAAAATTATCCAAATTAAATTTCAATGTCTCAATTCTAAAGAATAAGTTTATTTTGACAAACGGGCTTATAAAATTGTCAATAGTTGGATTTAGAAATGTTTTTCCACCGAAAGGCAGAAAAAAAATCTTTTAAAAAAATATTATTGTATTATATGCTTGAGATTGGATTTATTTCTCATTTTAAGCCTATAAAATACTAACTAATTCATAAATAGACATAGATATGAAAATCTATTATTCTTTCCTTACATGGGATGTTACAATTTTTACCCTAATGCATGTCATAATTCTACTTGATAAGTGAAATTATACCAAAACAATTTTAGGAATAATATATGATCCTTTAGGTCCACTTGGATTAGATTATGACATTTATTATTATTTAATTCAAAGAAGAGTTAAATGTGTTAAATTTAAAGTTTAATAACTGAAACTTTTTTTAATATAGGGTTTAACATAAGATAAATTCCACTATAAATATTCATTAGAAAGATAAAAATACTTCCTATGTAATGGTATTTTATTTGTATTTTTTATAAATTAAATAATTTATTTTATTTATCACACAATGGTGATGCAGTAATTACCTAATTATTGATATATTAAAATATTTGATATTATAAATATAGTAATAAATGTAATTTGAGACTTTTTATGAATTCAAGTATTTTTATAGGTTAATATTACATGATAGGGTTGGTTATTTGAATTGTTTTCGAATTAATAATGTTGTTATAAATTTAGCAAAAAAATACCAAATACTGTCAAAAAATTTATAAAAGCGTTTTAAAAAAAAATTATATTATTAATTTATATTCTATTCCTAAAAATCAAATGTTCTTAAATGATAAAAATATGATTATATAAGTATTTTTTAAGAACGTATGTTTATTAACCATATAATATGAAAATACAAAGAGACGTGGTAAATGTCAAACTATTTAACTACGAGTTAAGTCTAAAGGATAATGTTAATATATTGACCCAAAACTGTCTAAAACCTATTGGTTGAGTGGTTTTCTACCCATCCCCAACTTATACTATAAATAATTCATTTTGGAGAAAATAGAAACCGAAAATGGTTTACTTATAAAATAATATTTCTAGCCTTTCTTGAGGTTCCCCTCACCCCTATTATAAAAGGGATCTCCGCCTTCTCTCTAATTCACACCATTAAAGCCATTTTTCATTTCAATAACCTACCCAAATACCCTCCCAACTATCATCCCTTCATCATAGAGGCCTTAGATTTATTAGAAATCCAACATAACAATCCCTTTTGTTCAAATCAAAAGGATGAACCAGAAGAAGAGGTAAATATTTCATCACCTCTTTCAAGTTCCATTCTTCTTCCACTTCCACTTTCTCTGTTGTTTCCATTATAAAATAAAAACTCCAGTATCTTCTATATACTGTGATGTTATTATAAATATGGTAAAACCATATCCGTTATTCTATTCATCTTTTAAATAAGATGTCACCATATGTGTGTTTGTACGGTTTATCACCTCCACATTATGGTGTAATTGTTATTCAATACATTATTATTTGGATTTTTATAAAGATGATGTGTAATTGAAGTAAATAATAAAAATAACATGATATTGATTCCTTATATATGATATAACATCCATGTATATATTATTTTAATATCAAAGGAATAATATTGTTGCTCGTGCATACGTACATATTACCGTCTCCACGAATGCAATGAGCAACATTCCACATACTAATCTATTAATGAATAATTTCCATTAGATGATGAAAAATAATTTTTATAGAATTAATATCTTTCTGAATATGAATAAGATACATCATATCCATAAAAAACATTTCTTACATATCAAATCATATAAAGGAAAATGAATCACTTAACACCCAAAACGACGATAATTCTAAAATATTATTAACAAAACAATATTAAAAGATCATTAATGATATCATATTAATGTATATTATTCTGATATAATTTAATAACAATTATTTCATCATTATACTAGAGTTTAACCTACCCTTGACTAAGGAAAATTACAAGGTATGGGTTAATTTCACAATTTCTTTATTATTTGAGGTTGTTTTATACAAGTATCTACTGGAACATATTTATCATCCACGTACATGTTTCTTAAAAATGTATTTAAAAACATTTTTACTATTTACTATTCTATGTTTTAAAGTCATTTATACCCTTATTTGACATTTTATAATTTGTTTTGAAAGGAATCTTTCTGTTGTTTCCCAAAAAAGGTACTTTATGACCTTTTCGACAAAATGAAGGTAAGAATGTTATTTTTAAATTATATGGTGGGTGTGGCTATTTTTCACCATTATAACATAGTCAATGCTTCCATTACAAGCTTATAAAAATATTTTCAAAATAAATGTCTTATTTATAATTATGTGACTCGTAAATTATTTCAAAACAGATAGAGATATTTCTCTAAAAAAAAGTTTTGATTTCATCTATGTCAATATCTTTTGATGGATTTTAAGATTATTTGAAGTTGATTAATTATGATAAAAAACATCCATATTGTATTGAATGTTTTGTGATATATTTGACTATGTATGTGTTATTTTTATACCATTCACTATTTATATATAATGTATTTGACATTTCTTAAGAAATTTTTAATATGAATTTTTATGTTATGTTAAATCCTTTTCATATGAGGAATGCATTGGACTTAGTAAGTGATGGGTGGAGACTGCTATAGCACCACTATGCATCGTTTGGTCTCATGACAAAAACTATGGTCTTGGAACAAGGCATTGACAATATCATAATTGTATTCTTGGAACAAGGCCTTGACTATGTGGTTATGAATGTCTGGCTTTATGCATTCCTTCATTATGAATGTAGCTATTGATATTTCATGTGATTATTCGACTAGTATAATATCCATGTGAATAATTAAATGGAATTATTTGGTTTTATCTTTTCAATATTATGCAGAATTTCATGTTTAAATTGATTTGGTTTTAGTCTTATACATTTCCTTAAATGTTTATTCTTATTTATGAAAGTTTTTTCTATATTGTTATCCTTACTGAGCAGCTATGCTCACCCCTTTCTATGTTTTATTTTTTCTAAGATGCGAAGAAGTATATTATGACTTACCTGTAGGGATATTCTATGGGATCTCCGTGTTGTCTACGGAAACAATGTTGTTGTAGTTTTCCATTTTATGATTTAATGTAAACCTTATGAATGTATCTAGTACTTCCAAGGCTAAAAAATAATTGGTCTTTCAAGACTTGATCTTTTGTGATAATTCCAATGATACATAATTTTGCACCAACTCTGGGATTTTGGGGTCAGAGCGTTATGTAATACATCACTATGGGATTCACCAATACTTTTTCCAAGAATTTTTATGGTACACTCTTATTTTGCAAGGATTTCTAATGATTGACTCAGCTTATGATAAGGAATCTATATCCATTGCCTCATATAGATGAATTCTTAAACTAGCTCTGAGTAGAAACTGTTTTATCCAATATTTTTTTGAGTTTTATTTACCATTGGGTTTGTGTGAGGACATTGAATATAAATCATACATCATTTTGTAGTATGTATGGAATGTACCTGTATATAGTTATTTTTTTTGTTACGAAAAACACATTGTCAGTCTTCATGGCCTAGATGAATTGTTTTTTACAGGTATCTTGATTACTTTGTCTATGTCTTTTTAGATGATGTCTTAATATTATCTCTCACCATACATGACCATTACAATCATTATGAGATCATGTTGACTACACTTATAGAGCACCAGATATATGTGAAGCTCCAAAAATGCCACATTTAGATCAGCAAGGTTCACTTATTTGGTCATATTATATCTAAGGTAGGCATATCAGTAAATCTTGTGAAGGTGAGTTCCATGGCTTCATGGGAGCATCCCAAGAATGTATTTGATATATGTAGCTTCTTGGGGATAGATAGATATTGTAGGTCATTCATTTATGACTTATATCACATATCTGAACCTCTTATAAACCAGACTAAGAATGTTGTTTAGTTCTTATAGTCTAATGTATATGAGATAGCTTTTCAGGAGTTAAAGGGAAGAAATACATCAATTTCGATCTCGATTCTTCTATATTTGGGGAGGAGATATATATATTATTGTGATTCTTGAAAAATTGAGATTTGTATAGTTCTGATTCAGGGAATTCAAGTCATGGAATATGGATCCTTCGAGCTAAGGCCACATGAGCATAATTACCTAACACATTGACTCAAGCTAGAATCCATGGTTAATTCTCTACATTGGTAGAGGCACTACTTATTGGCTGAGAGATTCATTGTATACACAAATCATAAAAGTCTCAAATATATCTCTATACAATGAGACTTGAATATGAGGTGGTGAATGTGTGAGGATTAACTATAGTCCTTAAACATTGAGCTTAATTACTCACCCATAAAGGAAAATTTTTAAGATGATGCCTTGATTCAAAAGAATCAAAAGGAAGCTGAAAAGTAGTCTAGTCTTGAGTAGTTGTTGATGGATCTATTTTATAATATGTGCATAGAGGTTCAATAACACCATAGGTATCTAGTTCTATAATCTCTAATAGTTACATCCTTCCTCCTAGAGAAGGTCTGGATGAGGCACTTATCTGATTTTGAGGGCCTTGTTTTAAGGGAGAGCATCATAGGAATGAAGCCACGTACTGGTTGGGATGTTGATGGTAGTAAAACTATACTTTGATGTGACTTTGTATGGATTCCTTTTTAGATATATGTTATGATTTGATGAAGTAATGACATCCATCTATATGGGAAGTTCATACTTGTCAAACAAAGATATACATAGAAGTTTGTTGTTAGAACAGGTGACTGAGTACGAAGAGGTAGATAACAAGTTTCATCACATAGTACTCCACCAGTCTATAGGTGAAGGTAGAGAACCAGTGAACAACTAGAATTCTACAGCCTCTATCCATTTCAAAGTGGTAATGGAAAGAGATTTACATGGACTTCGTGATGGGATTTTTGAAATCTCCTCAGTTTAGCGATGTGGTATGGATTATCATCGAAAGGATGAACAAGACTTCAAATTTCCTACCAATTCAGAAAACCTCTTATATTGATGATTTGGGGAGGCTTTAAATCTAGAAGATATTGTGACTTCAAGGTGTTCTTAATTCTATCATATCATACCAAGATACCCAGTTTACATCATAGTTGGGGAAAGGGTTGTAAAAGGCATTGGGTTCACAGATTCTCTTGAGTACATTATATCACCCTCAGATTCATGGGAAATCCGAGCAGACCAAACGAGTGTTATAGGATATAATTCTTGTCTGCATCCTTGATTTTGGAGGTTAATGGGAAAATAAAATTCATTTGGTTTAGTTTTCCTGTAAAGACAATTTCCTGGAGACAATTTATATGGCTACATATGTGGCCATTTAATGTAGAATATTCCATTCAAATTTATGCTAGATTGAGACAGGTGGGGTATCTCTACTAGGCCCTCAACTTACTCAAGAGACGTCAGAGAAGTTCCAGCTGATTCAGAAGCATATTTCTATAGCTCATCCTAGGAATAAATCAAATACCGATTGTTGTCAAAGACCATTGGAGTTTATGGTGGGACATCATGTCTTTCTTTTTTCATCGCCTATATTGGGTCTTATAAAAATTATGAGATAATAAACATTATCACCTCAATATTTTGGGGATTTAGAGATTGGAGAGAGGGTCAAGACAATAGTGTATCAGTTGATGTTACCTCAGAGACATAGTGTCATGCATGATGTCTTCCATGTATCTCATCTATGAAAAGATCATGTTAACCCATCCCATTTTTTTAAACATGAGGATATTAAGGTGGAGGCGAATGTATCCATTGAGGAGAATCCAATATGTATTGTGGATTTTATCACGAAGGATCTCTGAGATAGGTAAGTTCATATAATCTAGGTGCTATGGGAGAATGGATAGATATAGGATGTTACTAGGGAGTGGGAGGTCGATGTATGTGAATAGTGCATATAACTCTTCTTAGATGATGTTTCGCTACCCTAAGAAGGGAAACTCGGGGAGGAGTTTGTCTTACGGATGTGAGGTCGCAACATGCTAGATTTTCTCAAAGGTATAAACCATTAATTTTTTGATATAGTTTCTACAAATATTCATCATAATGTTACCAAATGACTTTTAAGAGGTCTCAAATCCGTCTAGGGTTAATTTGAAGCCCGAATCCCCTAAAATGGGAAGAAAGGGTAGGATCACATGGTTTAGAGAAATGGTGCAGACCATCCTACATGGTTTCCAAAAATTGTTTGGTTGTAGATAGTGGGATGCAGCGGGTTGTATGGTTTTTATGAAACCAGGAAACACAAGGGTCATTCCCTTGTGGGCAACAAAAGGTCTTGGTTAGAAGAATTTTGCATGGTTAATGTGTGGTTAGATAAACCATGAAAATAACCATGTAGAGATCCATTTGGAGTAGTGGCATGGAACATTATTGGTGCATGGTTTGTCCAACCATATGGCCAAACTTTGTTACACTATTTACATGAAATAGATTTTTTCCTTATTATTTGTCATTTTATGAAACCCTCTATTTCTCCCATTCTAGTTCATTTCAATACTCAATAACAGATGATTGTAGTACTCATAAATCTTGGTAGGTGGTTTAGGTCTTTCATGTTTGTTTTGTTACATTTTAAATAATGTGTTTTTGTGAATCTCACCACACTCCTTCAGAAAAATCTCAAAAATGAATAATAAATTGAATTTATGACTTCCCCTTGTCTATTATGACCCTAACCTATTGATAAATTCATTTGTAGCCTTTATCTTAATCGTTGGACACCCCTTCAGGAGATCCCTCTTTCTACGACCTAATTTCATTTCCCATAGTTTGAATTTATATCTACCATGGGATTTTCCCCTTGGTTAAATGAATAAAATATATAATTAAACTCTTGTAAATTGGATTCATGACCATGGTTATTAATATATGAAATTAATTTCCATTTATTCTGTACTATGTTCCTTACCTTGGGATTATTACTTTTCCCAGAATTTATTGGATTGGGTTGAATATTATTCCTCAAAAAACTTGTTAGATTGTGATATTGAGATTCCATTTATGAAATTTTATTATAAATATGTTATTCCTTTTTTTCTTGTTCCTCATTCCCATGACATTATTACAATTAATTCCTCATTCCTTTTACATATAATTGTGCATTTGTTTTTTTATTTAATTGTATAGTTTGGATAACATGGTGAACATATGGATTTGAGAGGTTTATTTGATGGAATGTTATTACATATATATATATATTTCATTCCTTGTAATGTGTATATTTATGTACTTTTGAAGTGCCTTTGTTGAGGTGACTCACCTAATATGGGATGGGAGAGAACATGGGTCCTGATTTCAGGATTCCATAGATGGACTCATTGTTTTAGGTTGGGATCTACTTAACGTGCTGGTAGTTATACCTTATCTTGTCGAGTACATGCTCTTTGAGTAGTTTTATTTATAATCATGAGTGACACTAGTTCCCAAGGGGAAACTATGGATATAAATGTCATAAAAGTGGATACACCATTCCTTAGGTGAAACCCATTTCCAAATGTGAGATACTTGGTACAGACTTAGTGTCACCATTCCTTGAGTGATACAAGGGAAATGTGTGTGGGTTTCCTTGAACAAACATGGTGGCATTGGTTTTATTGAAGACACACATAGTAACCCTTGGTATTCAGTTTAGACCACCTTCGATGGGCCTAGGACACCGCCCGTGGATTTTATGGGCTAATTTCTTGTACAATATGTGTTGTTTCTTATTTATAGCAGAGAATGAGTTTTTGAGGACATGAAAATGAGAACCCAAAACAATTAAAAATATCAGGGGGTATGCCTTCCATAATTGATTTGTTCATAATATACCTTTAAAACATATTATGACTTGTAGAGGTACCTATTTTAAGATGCCTATCTTAGGCCAAAGCAGGTGGTATTAATCAGGTGTCCATTTAGGAGTTCGGATCATGGTGTTTCTTATTTAAATTTTTATTCCTCTTCATTATTTATTGCTGCACTCTATAATTTATTTATCTCACAAAATATATTATGCATAGAAACCATGGGTGGAATCCTATTAATATTATATCTCACACTCTTCTTCGGCCCCCTTTGCTCCCAAGCATATTCTATGATCACAGGTGTGGGAAAATGGAAGTGTACAACATCCAATGCCTAAATAATTTACAACATTGGCTTGGGGATATGGGAAAATGACCGATCCTATGCTTGAGATACATTTTGTAGCAGTTTTTATCCATTTTGTATTTTTGTATATCATGTAGTATATGCCTATATCCCCTTCTCCCCATACTCAAATTTTATGTATAGACATAAGACATTCCATCACTATAATTTTGTATCAATTATTGGTATTCTTCATCAACTAGTATTTTAACTTTTTTTCATGGTTTGTTGTATCTGTTACACTGGTTCTACTATTTTATGTTGATAAATATGTTATTTCAATACACTATGATCGATGAGGTGTATTCTACCAACATACACAACCTAGGCCCTTGATTCTAGTCGGTATCCTCTAACATTATGGGAGGTGTTCTTGAGGTCATGTTGTCGACTATCATGGATCACCATTAAGCACAATCCGATGAAGGACTCCATAATATACTCAACATGTTAATAAAAAAATAATTTTTAAAATTTAACTAAGATTTTCGATACACATAGTGCAAGACCCTTTAGGCCTCTTTATATGTTGTATTAGAGAATGTTGTCAAAATTTCAATATTAAAATCTCTAAAAAACTAAGACACCCATAAAAAATAAAATGTTTTGATGACATAAAATATCATATAGATGGTTACCATGTGATATGATCCCTTGGTCCTTATATCTCAATTCAATTAGGTTTCATGATGTTGTCGTCAACCTATATGATTGATGTCAACTTCTTTGACTTTCTGTAAATGACCCTTCCCATAGAACACAATAGTCATGTATTTATTTAGGTTATTTCATTCCAGTCAAAGGACCTAAGATATCAACTTGAATTAAATTATATAATATGAAAAAACTATTTCTCACATTATTCATTAATGAAATATTACTCATAACGCACCCAACATATCCTACTTTACTATAAACATATATCACCATTTTTTAATAATTACATCAATTTAAGTGACTAATTATACACATTAATAATAATATTAAATTCTAAGGATGAATACCTATATATGTAGATAGGAACATCCAATTACATATATAAATGTGGATTTTTAACTAGTGAATCATGTTCTCATAATCTCTTATACTAGAAATTTCCACGGGTATACACCCTGAGAAATTGTCTTGAAGTTATGTGAGTCTCAAAAACTAAATGCCTATATCATTTTTTAAACAATGATATCAAGATATATAATATATATTTGATAATACTTTTGAGGCACTTCTAGGTTCACATTATAGTAGGTAACTACAATGATAATTCTGTGTAATAATTACTCTTAAGATATTATCAATTAAAATTTCACATGGAAAAAACACATTATGTGATGATATGTTTTTTGATATTCAAGATATTGAATATATTTTATCATAAATTACTGAAAAATTAGTTATATGGCATAAACTCCAACACTCTCCTTGTCCATATTCTACTTTCCCACCAATTTTCTCCTTTATAAATGGAAACCTAATTATGTTTTATATTATTTGGCCTCCATATTTCCTTTATAATTTATTAAAAATTATTTTTTTCACTCTTTTCATGATTTGGGTTTTCAACAAGGGTATTGAAAATAATTTAAAAAGGTTTTTCATCATTTTAAATGATATTTTCTATCTTCCACCCCACATTTGCTTTTGATAACCATTATTTTATTTAAGGATCTGTTATTAAAGTATCTTTTTCAAAAGTAAACTTTTTTATTTGTTGACTGTAGTTTTATAAAAATAATTTTTGAAATCACATGTAACATTTCTTATTTCTGATAATTTTAAAAAGACCTTCTAAATTTTCTTTTAAGTTATTCTTCCTTCGGAACACATCCTTCTTCTACCTTTGACATTTTATATAAAACATTTAATCTATTTTTTCATGGTTTCTAAAAGTAAGGATTTCTCTCTTAATATTAAAAAATTATTCTATGAAAATAAATTCAAAATATCAATGAAATTTCATATTTCTAAAGTGTATTTTTCTAAAACTCCTAAAAAGTATTATTCAACATAATGAATTTCCCGTTGATATATCTTATTATTGATCTAGTGTATTATTCAAGTTATAACATCCACATTATTTCTATTTTTGGATTATGAATTCCTTTATATTTCTTAGAAATGATCCATCACATACATCATCATGTATAGTCATCTCCAATTTATAATCATTAATTTTCTTACAATGAATTTATTTTATGAATACAAAATTTTTATTTCTTTTATTGAAGAGTATTAACATAGATACATATAAAATAATAGATTATATAAATTATTGATGTAACTATATACACATTATCTACACATTGTCAATACTATATACTCATTTACCATAATTAAATGGTTTTTACCTAGAATGGTATTGAGTATCTTTGTATACACATTTATTTTCCATGGATGTATGATGTTATGATTATTTATAGAATTATCAATGTTTATATTTTTTTATTCCATTTCAAAAAGATATGAAACTCATTTTATATCAATGGGTTCATTATGATATGATGATGATTTATTATATGTGACATATATATATGTGTTGATGATGATGGTTGGGGTTCTATATCTCCCTATATTCCATTGGTTAATGATTTATATCACAGAAGATAATGAGAAATGAATTGTGATTACTCAATCCACTGAGTGAATTAGGTGTGTGAAGCCTAACATACTAATGGAAACATGTGTGTGAAGCTTGATACACTAAGGGAAATAAGTGAGTGGTAACTGATCTATAAAGGGAAATAGGTTAATTAATCCTATTCCACTAATGGAAATAATATTTAATACCTGATCCACTATGTTATAATTTCTATGCCTATGGATATGCCAAAATTAAAAAGTATTCCTTATTTAATAGATATATAAAATTTCATGATTTATTATTTTGATATATGATGATTTATGATCTACACTTTGTTGGGTATAACTTTTTTATGTATCCTAATTATACCCATACTCTCTCCTAATGTTCATTTATTTTCTTTGATTGTTATCACTTGTGTTTACCCTAACTGTATATCTAAGATCACCCATTTCTAATGTTTCCATTTCTCCAAGTTACGAAGATAAAAAATAATGAACTTTTTATAAGTGAATATATGTATATAATTATTTTTACATATTTAAGACTTGTTATGGATTAAGATGTTTTCTTTACAGTGCAAAAAATTTTCATTAGTTGAAAAATACTAGAGTTTTTAGTCAAATTTAAATCCTAATATTCTTAAACTCAAAACATAAAAGGTCTTGGTAATTTGTGGTAATTAATTATTTACTTTAAATCATGTAATTTAGATACTCACATCTTTCAGATGTTACAGTTTGTATATGAAAAGGTTTTAGATAACATTGGATAATAGGATGTCATTAATTGATGGAAATTTTGTAGTTGGAAAATTTATCAATGTTTGATATGCCCTGGTTGATTACAATTTCAAAGGTATAGGTAACCCTTTAGGTTCATTGAGGTGATATTTATTTTTTTATAATATTAATTTGGTGAAAATTATAATGATAATTATAAGGGATAATTCTTAGTATAGGATAATATCTTAATGATTTGGTAAAGTATAGATTGTGTGGTTCCCAATGAAAATACATCCCTTTATGGATTTTTGATTCTGGGTGCATCTGTTGAATAGATGGACCAAGGGGTAATCACCACCAAAAATGTTGGTTGAGAAATGAATCGATCTTTATTTTGAGGCATGATTAGTAGGTTTATGAATACTCACTTAGATAGATTCTCCCAGGGAAAATGATTTTGATAATCACATTTCATATAAAATCCGTTATAAAGGGTTTATTTCCTAATTACATTAAAGTATTAGGTTAAGAATTATGATTTAAGACAACTTAATGTAACCTGTGTTGATCCAATAGTGTTTTATGATGAACCAGGTATGACATTGTTTAAAAATAAATTACCATATATTAAAATGGTGGATTCATTGGAGAAGAAATATTATGATTTGATTTTAATATTAATATGATCATTTAACCTAATTATAATATAAAATATCCTTATTGTTTTAGTTTTATAATTTTAATAAAATGGGATTAGGGAAATGAATCTGAGAAAGGTAAGTATCTAGAAACCACTATGTCTTATAACTGAATAAGGGTCTGTTCTTAAATGGTATAGAATATTGGAATATTCCAATTATGATTGAAAAGGTATGTTTCTTTTTCTTACCCAAGGTAATTATGTTGTTATTTGAGTATAAACTAAATCATTTCAATTTTATATTTTTATTCGTTAGTGATATTTATCAAGGATTTCTAGTATATTATAAAAGGTATGAGGATTATCTGAAACATATAAGGATATTTATTTATTATTTTTTATTTAAAGTCATAGAAACATATATTAAATGATATAAATAGCATTAAAACTTATTCTATGATAATGTCATAATTTTAGGGATAACTATTATATAACACATGATTGAGGTTTGGATAATTCTTAGGATTAATTTATTTTTAATTATAAGTTCATAAATTTTTATTTAATTTTGAGAAAATTTATTTTGATTTTATTGATATCCATGGAATTTTTCATTGATTTAATGAATATGTGATCCAAGATATTTATGGTGAATTTAATCACATTCTTGGGGTCATGATATATATAAAGTAGTGCGTAACTTTATGAACAATATTTTGAAGAGAAGAGTTAATTTTTTTATAGAATATATGATTTCACTATGGTTTAATGTCTTTGATATTTAAATGGTTTGGTGTTATTTATGTAATGGGAAATATTTTATTAGGGTATATATATACAGGGTAACATGATTATACTAATGACTATTTTTTAGGAAAGATAAGTAATTTGATATGTCCTAAGAGAGTAAGGTAGATATCATATTAGAGGTTATTTCCTTAATGATTAATAATTTAAGAATACCCTCGCCTAAATCTATCAATAGTTAATATTAAAAAAATTATTACATTTATTTAAGGGGGTAGAATGTAATAGATTGGAATTATAGATCCTTAAAATTAAGAATGTCTTCAATTTCTTGCTTCATATGAAACATTGAACCAACGAAACCAGGAATAATTATATAATTGTTATAATTTAGTCATTCAGTTAGAATTCATAAATATAGGTAAATTAATTTTAATATATATACAAAAATTAAATATAATTTTAAATACTATTTCATTGTTAATATTCAGTTTTCTTAGCTAGATAACTAATAAGATCAAATTATCATTACAATGTTTTTTTTCTAAAATTAGAAATTTATATTATTTATTTAATGAAACTAAATATATTATAAAAATTTTATATTGTTGATATGAATAATATATATAATATAACAAGACAAATAAAATTTTTCTTTTATCAAAATTATGAATAATAATTGTTAATACCTTGAAAAGTTATTTTCCTATAAACAAAATTTTTCTTTAAATTTATTATTTTATTTAAAATTTAAAATAATAAATTCTAGAATATTATTTTGAAAAAATAAGCTTCATTTTCGGATTTATAATTTCTATATTTTCATAGGATTAATTTTTTGAATTTTTCTTTAAAAATAGTCTTTTAGGTGAATAATACAATATACTGTATTTTTAAATATCATTCCTTTTATGGAATTATTCGTTTTTTTGAAGGATTTTAAAATTTAGGAGTAATTTTTATATAAAAATTATTCATTTTAAGATTTATATAATAAATTTACAAAATATTAATTCTAGTTTTCAAATCAATATTTAATATTTGGAAACATAGGTAATATTTTTCTCAAGAAATTGGTTTAAATACCTTATGTAATTATTTTTGTAAAATTAATATTAATCACTTTATGAAATTGAATTAAAAAAATTATTTTTTATTTTGGAATCATTGGGTTTAAATTATATAAAATCCATTTTATTTTTAAACTTAATGGATAATTTATTTAGGTAAAAACTATTTATTGTGGTAAAAGAAAAAACAGAAAATCAAAAAACTATGAGTAAACGACTTAAAACAAACGTAGAAATGTGTGGTTGAGGAATTTATCAATGATATCACTTCCCCACTGCTTTAATTCTAAATTTTTAAACCAATTTACCTGATATTCCCTTCCCATTGTTAAAATTTTATGTGTATTTACATAAATATCATCACTTTTCACATATAGAAAGAGGTTCTCCTCTTCTCCATTCACCTCACACCACAACCCCCTTATTTTGGCCAAAAATATTCCCAAAACGCCCTTCAAAACCTTCTTCCACCTTAAATAGGATTTTCTATTATCAAATGATCATTCCTCTCTAGTTTTACCCCCATCACGAAGGAGATAATCCAAGAAGTGATTTAAATAATTATAATCGCTCTATTCTTATTTTTATTTCGTTATGTGAACTTATGCTTAATCAAAATCTGTTGGATAATATTAAAGTGATAAAATTAGTATCCTAAATATATTGATGTTTTATAATAAGGATTTTAGAATCATTAATCTTTATTTCCTCTTTTAATTCATATAAATGAAAACGTAAAATGTGTGTATGTGCGAGCGACAGACTCCACAAAGTAAAGTTTTTATATTCTATAAACATCTGAAAAGGATAGTTAAAAACATAATTAAATGTTTTATTATGTTTTTTATGAATTATTTAAGATTATTGAATAATAAAATATACTACTCCTATATCATTTTCTATAAATATTAAATCATCAACCATGTGTACGTGTGGAATACCACATCCATGGATTGATGTATTCCATTTTTCATTACCTCCTTTAATAGATTGTTCTAGGAATGGTTTTAAAGGAAAATATTATGTTTATGATGTGAATAAGGTTCTATTAAAATAAAGTGAATAACTTATTAAGGATATTAAAGATAAAAAATCATTATAAAATTAATTTTTTTAAACAAGTGAACTAATAAGGATAAAAATTATTTATATTATTTAATTAGGTCGTATCCATCTCTTCTTATTGTAATTATTTATAATTTTTTATCACACTAATAAAAACTAAATGAATCATTATTATAATCATATAAGGATATTTCACTAAATCACCTTATATTCATCCATTAATCAAGTAATTTTCATGACAGTAGTAGTTTTTATGAACCAATATTCAATTAAATTATTATTTTACTCTGCATGTACCATAATGAAAAAACCTAAAGTTGGCCAAAAAGACACTACTAACACACTTTTTCTTCCTATCATTACGATTATAAATTATATAATATGAAACGTATATAATAATATAGGGTGGGGTTTGGATTATAAATTTCATATAATGTTATATATATATATTATTTAAAATACAAAACCCAAATAAAAAAGAAAATATATAGAGAAGTTAGTAGAAGAAAACAGTTTCTCCCATGGGTTCACCTTGATGTTATCAATTTTTTTAAAAATAAATTCCTCATTATTTTAAAAAATTTAGAGATCAATACCAATCACTCTATACCCTCTCTTTCAAATGGTATTAACCTACACTAAGACCTATACATGTATGAGTAATCTCTTCCACATCAATAGCTAATCCAAAATGGAACATTTGAATGAATTTTATTCTAATGGGAAGGAAAATGATTGATCAAGGATGAATAAGACAATAGTAGAGAAAGTGGGTAAAATTCACACCATGATCAATTTAACCGCTACTAAAATATACAAACAAAACATTATAAATCCTTAAATCATGATAAAAATAAACACCACAACTTCCCCACTTGAACATCAGTGAGGGATAGTTCTACACAAACATGGAAATAATTCAAGTGCGTTGGGGAATCACTAAATATAAAAAAAAAGGAATAAAGAAGAAGAGAGTTGTACTAATATATATTTAAAATATTAATAAAACATATATCAACTAAACTCCACCTTATCTTCCTGAAAATGAAAATACCTTGTATAAGAAGATTATGTACAAATTCATTGGGAAATGAGATAAGAATTTTCACTCTAATTCATTCCTCCATAAGATATCACATATAATCCTCTTTAAATATAATAATAACAAAAAAATCTATAGAGTTTTCTAATATTTATTTCCCATTATCCCACAAAATTTCATTTATATTGGACACAATTAGATAAATATGAGTCATATTTACTTCGTAAAGGTATTCTTGTCTAGATGACACTTTGTATTCACCATATTTAATTTCCCATGCATTTCATGTCTTAAAGGAGGCAGAATCCAACATGTTAATAGTTAATTAATTTGTTCATATACCACTTTTATATTTCACTGTTAAAATATTTTCAAATTTTGGCTTATAATTTGTGAGATATAGTCCCATAAACAAAAATGATCCATTCTGTGCACATATTTTGAGGCCATGATTATGAGCAGGTTTTGGGCCTCAAGATATTGGATTGATCTTTGGTTCTTAGTTAATTAAATTAATCCAATGATATATGGAACCCTAAAAAAGAAATTTAAGAATTTAAATCTATCTATAAAACATTATGAAAAAATAACTAATAAAGAAAAATAGTTTAAAACCCAAAATTTGGCCATTTTAGAAATTAATATCATGTTACTACTAAACCCTAAAAAAAGTATCAATTTAACATAAAATAACTCTATAAATATATTAAGAACATTGAATTATGGAATAAAATTTGTGAACATATTTTCTTCATCACTCCCCACACTTAACCATTACACTCTTAGGAAATTATCAAATCATCAAATCAAAATCCACACAATAAATTAAAATGAGAAATAATCAAAGATATCTTCCAAAATATATTCCCATCATGTATACACTATGAAAAAAAGCAACCTTTACTTTTCATCCTGCTAACATAAATTTTATCAACATAAAAATCTATCCATGTCCCAATCACAACATACCTGATGTTGAATTTTATTTCACACTTCACTCAAGAGATATTCAGTTGGGATTTGTTCCCATACATGGATAATGCAAGTATCACAATAGAAATTTGACAATTATTATCTCTATACTCCATAATAAATTATAATTAATTCAATCATGATTTATTTTAATGGAGATTTATATTGCTAAAGTTTGGTGGGTAAAATCATTTAAAAATGTAAGGATGAAAATATGAGGTTGAACTCTTTATTACAATGCATAACTATACAAGTGGACCCCTCGGAAATTACTTACTCAATAATACTTAAAATTTTAAAACACAACACCACTCAATTTTTAGGACATGAGAAATGAGTTATTCAGTGAAAATAATTATTAATCCCATGTAAATTCTCCCCCCTTTTCCCTTTTTTCTTTTTTTAACAATTTATTTCATTTTTTCATAGAGGATGAGCTAGGAATTCAATACAATAAATGAATAAAAAATCATTCCCTTTTTATTATGGGGACATGATTGATAAAATTTAAAAAAAAATAATAACTAAATCCTAACTACATTTTTCTATGTTATTTTTATTTTTTTCATTCATTTTTTAATTTTCTTATGGAGAACCTGATGATACTAACAATGAACACAAAAATGATGACTTGTGACTAGTTATCTATCTCTCTCTCTACTACAAAAAATTAAGAAACACACCGCACATCACCCATAAATGAATAAAATCCAAAATAACACACATGAAACACCCTTCTCCATACTCAGGCTTGAAATATCCATGCAAAAATAATAAGTTTATGTGTAATGGAAAATAAGCTTATAATTTGGATTAAACCAATATTGAAATTCATGAATTATAGGGGATTAACAACAGTAAATGGAAAGGTGGGTTTTAAGTTAAAATTTGGATATCCATTTCAATACCTAAATCATATCAAAAACATTTTATGAACTCTCAAGCTTTAAAATAGAAAATTAAAATGGTTTGGTTCTCACACAAAATACAAGTTTCTTTTTAGAAATTGTGAGTCTTAGAAGAATATTTTAAAATGGATAATAATTCCTCAATATACTTCAATAATATTTTAAGTCAGTGTTTCATGGGAATGGATTCCAAAAACTAGTTAAACTCATAAACATTATTGACAATCCAATTCAAGGAAGAAGTTTCAACATTAACAATATTTTAAAATAAATTCTTTCAAAAATCATGTCAACTATCTCAAAATAAATTTATGTGAGAAAAAATATAAAATTATTAAATTAAAATTAATTTCAAAAACAAATTAAAAAAAGAAAAATACACAAATAATTTACAATTTGAATCTCCCCCAAGACTAATATTTCACTACCCTTTATTTCATCTCAACAAAATAAAAGATTGTATAGAAAATTGAGGATAATTAAATATAAAACCTAGTTTTAATTTCCAATATAATATTTAAGTTATGATCTTTGATACTTAAAATTATATAGATAAAGTAATAAAAAAATCACATATGAAAAATAAATATAATGAAATTGAAAGGAAAAAGAGGATAGAACATGTTTTGGACACCCATGTGGGTGTTAGGGTTTTACAAACATAGGTTAGGCAATTGCAGTTTATTAAGACAAATATAAAGTAAGAATGGTTTTCATTCTCATAGACCAAAATATATGATTTACCCCAACACCCATAAGAATATTAAAACATTGGGAACCCCATATTAAAATAAAAAATATCCCCACCCACCAGAAGAGATGAAATAGATAATTTGATGTGCATGAGGGGAAGATATATGGGTTCCCCGTATTTTGTATAGTTAGAGGAGTGGTTCTTAGTGGTGGTGATGATATTATAATGGAATTTTTGTTCTCAAATTTTTTGGTTTATGGAAATTATACAATTATTTCTTCCTTTGGGTAGTCATCATCTTATGAATTAGTGTACAACTGGATTGGAAACTCCATTTCATCCTTATCAAAAGAACAGTCTTCATCTTCTTCAATCAAGTCTTGTAGTGATTGTATTGAATATAAAATATATTATCATAATAGATATCCATTTTCAACTAAATATTAATAATGTATAAATAAAAATAATATTAATAAATCAATTCTCCCCCATAACTTTCAACTTCAAAATCTTATTCCTTATGTAGATATGTTGGGAACTCATTTATTAGAGAGGGAATTAGATCTTCATATATTTAATGAAACTCAAAATTTTTTATTTAAATGTATTTAGACCATTCATTTCATTCAGTTTATATTTTGTTTTCATTTCATCAATATAACATTAAATTCTTTAGTAGCTGGGGAAAGAATATTTATTTGGTTACACACTTCTTCAAGTATCTTGATATTATCTTGAACCTTTAATGAATTTAGTTCGATTTAGTGAGTAATTGTTTCCATTTGGTGGTTATTTTGTTTCATTATAATCTTCAATATCCCTTCCCTGATAGACTCAACATTAGAACAAGCCTATAACACATCCCTATAAAAATCAATCGTGACCTATGAAATAAAATATATGTAATTATTTTTTTTTATTAAAAATTACCATTTTTGTTATGAATAATACTGTGTGTATGATCTTTCCCTTAATAAAAATGGTTCCAAATTAATGGTAGTGGTTTCTTACAAACCATTGTTCAATTAAATACTTGTTTTCATAATCATGTTGTAGCATCCTTGATTTAATCAGGGTACATAGCCTTAAGTTTTCATGTCTAAATATTTAAGGGAACTCAAGGTGTGGGCCCATGCACCCTATTACGGGTCCTAGAGAGCTATGTAAATTAATTTAATAATTGATCAAGCCTTATGTAAATTTTTACATTGCGCTTTAGCACAACATTTGGGCTAATAAATAACTTAAAATAATAAAAGGATTAATAAAAAATCATACAAAATTCCAAAATAATTTAAAAATGAGATAAAAATAAATAATAAAATAAAAATGGTTGGAGAGAATTATGAATCCTTATAATGGGGTAAACCCATTTTATTTAATTTTTTTTCTTCCACTATTTTTATTTTATTATTTTACCTATTACTTTTATTATTTTTATTTTTCCCTATTTTCTTATTTTTCCTTCTATTTTTTCTTCCCTTTTATTTTTTTCTATCTTCCCACCCCTCTCTTGTGTGTGGTGATCCTCCCCTTCCTAGGTGATGCGTGCCACCCTCCTCCTACTTTGGGTGATAACTTCAGCCTCATTTCTCATATAACTTTGATATTGTCTGGTGCACAGTGAATCTCATTGTAAGGACAACATCACGAACCAAGAATCATTTGATCTCGTTCTAAATCCATCATGCAATCTATCATGGTGTGATATTATACAAAATTGGGTATTTTCTAAAATCATCTGGTTTCATCCATTTTAGGTCAAAAAATGGATCATCACTAATTATAGGGTCATCTAAAAGTACAAGGTAGGACCTCTACTCTCTTTACCCTCAATTAGTTGCGTATTTAAAATTTCACGTTGTATCGTTCTTCAATGTCTACTCGTTATATTTACGTTTACCTACTATAAATAAAATAAACTGCTTGCTTAATTGTTACTCCCTTGTTTGAGATAATATAACCTTTTTAAATTGTTGCAACAACATCGAATATCCCTTTGTGTATTCTGATGTTCATGTCTTATTTTTTGTTTGCCCGTAATTAATTAAATTAATCCATTTCATACGTTGTGTGAACATTGTTGTTTTGTTTTAATTAAGATAAATTATATATAATAATTTTGAACCATGAACCTTTGGACTTTTTGGTTAAATTATTTGTAATTATTTTCTTCCTTGTTATTTTATTATTCTAATTTTCCATTATAAAAGTTATATGTGCATTTTTCCTGTATTTGCTGATAAATTTCCAAAACTGAAATTTCTTGACAAGTATGATCATTTCTATGTCATGTTGAGTTGCTCATTTATTTTGTTGTAATTATAAATATATATATTGTGATATCTACTTCCTTGAAAACTAATTAAAATCAGGGTGGTGAGGTAATATGATTTCTATATTAAGGACTACACAAGGACTTTATGTTCCTGACCAGTTACATATTACGCCAGAGAGATGTTGTCTTAGGATTTTCTAGATGAGAGTTTCCATGGGTATCGAAAATACTAATGAGTGATATTGGATCCCAAAGGGTCATTCAGGGATGGACCCATCGAAAAACTAGCAATTCCATGCCTCAAGTGATACCTGACCATTTTTGTGCAATACTGGGATGGACTCATGATAAAGTCATGTCTTGAGAGATAATTGGTCTTTTGGGAGATTTCCTTTTATAGGCTTAGTGGTAACTGATTAATTGAAGGATGGTAAATAGTGATACATACGGGATGAGCTCAGACTCCAACTCTACAGCATGAAAATAATAATAATGATGGTGTATTGAAAGTGTTTATTTATGCATCCTTTGTTTCATTTGTATTTTTCGATACCTTTCTAGTGGTTGAAGCACACTTTGTTGACACATAAAATAAACCCCAGCCTAAAGCACTATCTTAGTGTATTGTTCCTTTTTTGATCCTTTTTATTTTAAGCCTCGTTATATATATATACACATCATTATTATTATAGGTACCTTATTAATATTCCCCTTTAAGCCCAAGCAGGTGATATGGGATGGGTTTTATTGGGGACCCAAACTAAGACCTATTTATATTATTATGTTTATTTGATTTCTTACTCTTATCATTTGTTTGAACACTAATATTGTCTACCGAAAAAAAAATGGGTTTACACCTGTGGGTTCTGGCCTGCTGGGAATTTATCTCACCCTCATACATAGGTTCCATTTGGTTGCTGAGTATATATTTCCTTCACATGTTGGGATAATTGGTAGCATGCAGCTTTTGGTTATTGGGTGTGGATTGCTACTTAGGATGAAGCATGGGGGTAGATGACTGAGTCTCTTCTAGTGATGTCGTTATTTCATATCATGTCATTTTCATTATAATTTTGATGGCATGATTGTATTCCTGTTTTCAGTACTCACATTTTAGCGTAAACATCATAGCATGACATCATTTGTGTGTCTAGTTTATTTATTAGCTTCTTCACATATAATATATTTATTTGGGTTTTTTTTATTTTCTTCTACTATAGATTGTTTATTTATTTGATTTTGATATTTGTTATAAACTGGTTTTCTTCCAGTGTGTATTATATATTATCTACGAGTGAATAATATTCCCTGTAAACACATTAAAAAGTGTCTCACTTCTAGTCGACAACCCCTGGTGTTTGGGAATATGTGCTTGGGGTTATGTGGCCAAACCGGCTCAGAGCACACTTCCAATGGATTTTTGGATGGGGATGCTACAAAGTGGTATCAAAAGTTTGTTTTTTATTTTGTATTACTGTTTGGGTTAGACAAGAGAATAGTATATAGGGATTTAGAATGTACCTAGTACTTTGAAGTTTCTAACCCATGTACAGGGGAAACCCAAATTCCTAGGATGGGATTAGAGTTATTTATTATGAAAATTAGTGTTGACATGATTTCATTGTGGGGTGACAAACTTGTTTTACATTGTTGATGATATTGGTATTATTGATATAATGATTTTTACCATTTCATCTTCATGATGTGATGGAAATTCATCTACATGAACAATATTAGTCACTGTATGATTTAAATAACAGGAATATTTCCATGTCATATCTACTTTCATTGTGGATCTAAATGTTTTCATGTGATTGTTTTTGTGCCTAGTTGGATAAAATTGGACCTACCTAATTGTTAAATATAAATTTGAGATAGTTTTTTAGATTTTAACATTACCTAAACTCAGAAAATTGTGGTAGTCGTCATATCAGTGATACTTTAATTTTAATCTTCCGTATCTAGACCTATCTCATGGAGTAGGCTTCCGATTTTGTAGTGCTAAGAGGAAGGATATATAGATACCCTATTAATTTCACATTTTCATGTCTTATTCTTCAACTATTAATATTTTATAAAGGTGTGTGTTTGGATATTATAGAAAAATGTCTTGATGACATCTTCATGTTGTGCATCAGAAGTGTGGAAATGATCACACTCCAAAGATGTTGGGTCATGAACCACCAGAGGTTCCTCTTGTAGTTCCTCTTATAGTGTTATATTTTGTACCATCCATGCAGCCTCTTAAGGTACCACTTCATGCAGATATTTTGATGGGTTCAGACACTCATTTCAGGTATAATATCCTTTGGATTATGTTGTGAATATAGAATGTCCCTAGAACTTACCCATCTATGGAAAAAATCATATGGTACTTTCTGCATCATTGTCCTTCTTCCTTCATAGGGAGTGTTGGTCCTCATGTTGTAGAGTGGTGCATAGAATCCATAAAGTCCATATTTTACCATCTTCAGATGCTTTTAGAGTGGAGGGTCACACTTGTAGTCTATAAGATTCAGGACTCCTCCAAGCATTGGTGTGCTATTATATCTCAGGTGAAGCACACTAAGGACATGGTATGGGCTTAATTCCAGAAATCTTTCTATGATCACTTCTTTCATCAAAATCTTATAGATAATCATTCCATGGAATTCTTGCATCTTTAGCAAGGATATATGACAGTGTTAGATAATTATAGTCATTTCACAATGCTTTATAATTCTACCCATATTTTGCTGGGGACAGATATACAACTACCAAACGCTTTAAAGATGGACTCAGATCCACTCATAGATGAATGTATTCTGTTTGACCACTTTTACAGATATCGTCAATTTGAACATCATTTCAAAAACAAATGTTAGGGAAGAAAAAATGTGATCTATGGTGGTTCAGTTCCGAGACTAGGATATAGTTCTTCAAGAAATAAGAAGAACCATTTTGAATGTATACAAAGTGGAAATACTAGCCATGAAGGACATTTTTATAGTTCTGTCACATGTCATCAGTGAGGCAGAGTAGGCCACAAAAAGCCTCAGTGCACGAGAGACTCTATGGAGTCCCAATCTTGCAGGAATAGATGTCACCTTCAGTATTTCTGCCATTCTATCTCATCATCATCCAATGGCAGATGATCTGTACTAGAACACCTATCAGTTATTGGTTTTATGACTCCACATCTAGTTGGATGTTCTTTTTCCATGGGATAATCAGTCCGAGGTAATTTTTGTGGTCGTGGTTGAGGAAACCAAATCCCAAACTATCAACATCAGTAGAGAAGACTTGATCGATCCAATCAGGCAACATATCAGGTCTATGGATTAAGTCATATATATGGGGTGTATTCAACATTAGAGGAGCATGGTGAAGGACCATGTATGGGTAGAGGTATTATTCTTGTAACATCTACTTTAGTTTCTTCCCTCTTTGATACCAGTGCATCACATTCATTTTTATATGTGTTTGTTCTTGAGATCCATGGTTTTACAATTGATTACCATAGAAACATAATGTCTCTTGACACTCCTCTAGGTGTCTAGATAGAGGTAATACGCTACTGCCAAGAGTCCCCACTTGAGATAGGTGGGTACTGTTTTCTTTGGAATTTTTAAAATATTGATGTTTTTGGCATCGACATCATTCTTGGTAGGAATTGGATGACTTATTATTGTTTGGAAGGGGATTTATAACACCATAAGGTATCCTTCACATCCCCTAAGGGTGATATATATCTGCACAAAGGATAATTTGATATTCGTTGAGATTGAGATGGACTTAAATGTGCAGGTCTGGGAATAGTGATAGTTTAATTAGAAAGTCCCATCCAGAGCGATAAGGGGATGTTGGTAGTGGACTTTACTCCCATTGTTGATAATTTCTGGATGCCTTCCTTGAAAATTTCTCTAGCTTACCTCCCATGAGGGATGAAGAGTTCACTATCGATATATTTCAAAGTGCAGCACCAATCCCTGTTCTTTCTTACTGGATAGAACCTACAGAGCTAAATGGACACAAAAAACCATCATAAATACCTTGAGGCTAAGGGTTTTATCAGACCTACCACATCGTTGTGGGGTTCACCAGTTCTTCTTTCCATGAAGGCGGACGGTACCCTCAGATTTTTCATGGATTCTTGTTGGGTCAATCTACTTATGGTTAAGGATCTATATCCATTGCCTAATACAGATGATCTATTTGACCATCATGGAGGAGAAATTGATTTCTACAAAATTGGTATGAGGTTAGGATGTCACTAGGTGTATTTTCAACCATCTGACAGACCACATACGGTGTTCTAGAGAAGGTACAACATGTATGATTATCTGGTTTGGCCATTAGGCCTCACTAATGTGCCAGAAGCCTTCATGGATCTAATAAATACGGTGTTTTCTCCTGTACCTTGATTTATTTTTGGTGGTTTTTTTGACAACATCTTGGTGAATTCGTGTTCTAGAAACAGCAATGAATTGCATCAAAAGATCGTGATGAGTACACTAAGAGAAAAACGCCAACATGAAAGGATAACAATTTCAACTTCCGGATTGATTAGGTTCACTTCATGGTTCATATAATATCTAAGGTAGGTTTATCAGGTGGCCCAAAAAAGATGAGTGCTGTAGTTTTGTGGGATTAGCCCAAGAATATTTTTGACCTAATTAGTTTCTTAGGACTTGTTCGATAATATAAGAATTTCATCCATAATTTCTCCCAATTAGAAGATCCTCTTATGGACTTGAATAAGAAGGTTTGGCAATTTATCTGGTCAGATGATTGTGAAAAATACTTTCACGAGTAATTGGAATGACTAACCTCATTACTAATCCAAATTAATCCTGATCGAGTAAAAATATACAATGTTTACTATTATGCTTCATGAATCATACTAGGTGTAGTTTTGATGCAGGGAGATTGAGTCGTGGCCTATGGATCCCATCAGCTGAGACCACATGAGCATAACAACCCTAGATATGACCTCAAGTTACCAGTTTTTTTTCATACTTTACACAAGTGGAGAAATAATTTTTGGGTGATAGGATTTTTGTTTACATAGATCACTAAAGCATGAAATATATCTCTTCATATAAATACATGGATTTAAGGTGTCATAAGTTGGTTTAATACCTTTAATCATTCAATTTTGAGGTTCTTATACTTCTGGTTGGGGAAATGTCATGGCTGGTGATTTGACGTGAAAAATGTAGACACACGTCGTCCAAGAATCCAACTTTGAGTTGTTGATTATGTATTTTTTTTTGAGATGCATCTAGTGGTTCAGTAACAATGCGGGTAACCAGTTCTAACAACTATTCTAGTGACATCCTATCTTCTATATAATGTTTGTATGCAGTTGTTATTTAATCTAGAGGGGCTCATTTTGAGAGAAAGTTTCACAAGAGAGAAGCCAGCACCTGGTTGGGTTGTTGGTGGAAGTGAAACACTACTTTACAATGGCTATGTATGGGTGCCTTATAATATATGAGAAGAGCCGATGATGGGATCTCATACCACAGTTTGGTTAGTTCATCCTAGGATTACCAAGATGTAATGACACATGTGTCGTCAACACTGGTTATCGTGTATGAAGAAGTAGATAGTAGGTTTCATCACTTTATACTCTACCTGTTAGCAGGTGAAGGTACAACACTAGAAACATACTAGACTTCTACAGCCTATATTCATTCCTAAGTGGAAATGGAATGAAATAACCAAGGATTTAATTACACAATTTATGAGATCTTTTCAAGGAAATAAAGACGTGTGGGTTATTATAGAGATATTGACCAATGTAACACACTTATTTCCTATCTGGGAGACTGATGTGTAAGCTCAATGGCCAGATCATTTCTCAGATGATGTTCCACTAACTTAAAAAGGGAAAATTGGGGATGATTTTTCTTAAAAAGGGTAGATTGTAATGTCCTGAATTTATTCAAGGTACTAAACATTGGCTTTTCATTTCAATATCCTTAAATTAACTTAGGGTTCATGCCCACGCATCATTTTTTTGGGTTCCTAGAAGTTATTAAAATTAATTAAATAATTTCTCAAACATTATGTAAATTTTTACGTCACACCATAGCGCAATTTTTGGGCTAAAAATAATTAAAAAGAATTGAAATATTAAAAATAAATCATAAATTATTCAATAAGAATTTAAATTGGAGATAAAAATAAATAGTAAAATAAAAATTGTTGGAGAGAAATAAGAATGATTAAAATGAGGTAAACCCATTCGATTAAATTATTTTTATTTCTCCCTTAAATTTAATTTTATTTTTTAATCTATTCCTTTTTATTTTCCCATTTTAATTTTCCATATTTGTTTATTTTTCCTTTTCTTTTCCTTTCCATTTTCTTTTTTTCTCTCTTTCTCTCTTCCTCATCCTCTCTTGTGTGTGCCACACCTCCTCCTACTAAGTGGTGTGTACAACCCTCCTCTTATTTAGGTTGATTGCTTTAGCCTTATTTCTCCTCTTATTTCAACGTCATAGAGTACACAGTGATGCTCCCAATAAGGAGAACCTCATGCACTAAGAATCATTTTATTTTGTTCTAAATTTGCTGTGCAATGTTTTGTAGAAGGATTTTACCTAAAATTGCGGTTTTTCTAAAATCATTTTCTTCTTTCTGTTTTAGGTCAAATCAAGGATCGTTGTTCATCATGGGATGATATATGAGTTCAAGGTTGGGTTTATAATCAATTTACCCTATTTTCATTGTGTATTTTATATCGCACATTGTGCCACTAGTCGGTGCCTACTGGAGATGTTTAATGTTACATGTTCTAAATTAAACAAACTACTTTCTTGATAATTTCACCCTTGTTTGAGATAATCATGCCATTTTAAATTATTTCAACATCATGGATGACCTTTTGGGTAATCCAACATTCCTGTCCTATTTCTTGTTAGCCCCAATTAATTAAATTAATTTATTATATTTGTTGTGTGAAACCATATTGTTGAGTTTTAATTAAAATAAAGTATTTAGGAGAATTGTGAACAATGATTCTTGGGTCGTGTTGGTTAAGTTGTGCCTAATTATTTTCTTCCTTTTTATGTTTTTATTATTTTGTTCTATTATAAAATTGATATGTTTGTTTTTTCTATATTCTTAGATAAATTTGCATAGCTATAACTGCATGAGTATAATACACTTTAGTATGTGGCTTTTAGTTTCTTATATTATTTTGTTGCAATTATAAATGCATATCATATTATATCTTCTTTAATGGGAACTAATTAAATTAAAGTTACTGAGATTACATGCGTTATACATTGAAGACTACGTAAGGACTATTTGTTTGTGTCCAGTTGCACATTAATCTTTGGAGATGATGTCTTAGGCTTTTCCCAATGAGGGTTTACTTAGGTTTCTAAAATACTAATGAGTGATACTGGATAAAAAAGGGACATTAAAGGATGGCCCATCAGAGAAGTGGCTACACCCTACCTCAGGTGATACTTGACCCCTTCTGCATGATATTGGTATAGACTCATGATAAAGACAGATCTCGAGCGATACATGGTCTTTCAGAAGATTGCCTCAGACAGGCCCAGTTGTATTGGACTAATTGAGGGAAGTACTATAGAAATACCTTCATGATGCTAACAGAATCAAACACTACAACTTGAACATAATAATAATAGTAATAATAATAATAATAATAATTCATGGAAAGTTTTTATTCATAGAGTTGATGTTTCATTTGTAGTTTTTGATTCCTTTTTGCTGTATGAAGCATACTCTGTTGACACATAATCTAGATCCCAGGCGAAATCACAAACATGGGGTATTGTTCCTTTTTTATGACTTTTTATTTTTATTCCCTTTATATATATACATCATTATTATTACAGGTACATTATTCAGATTCATAGCATGAGTTGAACAAGGTGATATCAGATGGGTGTCGTTGAGGACACAGACTTAGACATAATTATTTTATAATGTTTATTTGATTGATTACAATTATTATATGTCATTGCGCTACAATTTCTATATCAATAAATGGAATGGTTTAGACACTATTGGTGTCGGCCTATAAGGATTTTATCTCAACCCTATTCAAGTGTCGTTTGGTAACTGATTAGAATTTATGTTCATAGGTAGGTATAATGAGATGCATTCTACTTCCGATTATTGAGTGTGGATTACTACTTCAGATGGATCTTGGTGGTACAGTACCAATATTCTACTCATGATTCAATTTTTCCACTTCATGTCATTTTCATTATAGTTTGGATTACATGCATGTATTCTTGTTTTTCATACACTCATTTTTGGATAGACATCATAGCATGACATCATTTTGTTGGTAGTTTATTTGACATCATCCACACTTATTATAGTTTTAGTTGGGTTTGTTTAATTTCTTATACTATAGTTTTGTTATTTATATTTTCTTTCTATTTTTTATAAACTGGTTCACTTCCACTATATATTACTTATTACCTATGAGGGCATAGTCTTCCCCACAGCGATGTTAAAAAGGCCCTCGCTACTAGTCGGTATCCTCTGGAATTCAGGAAGATACGCTTGAAGTTATGTGGCCGACCCGGCATAGAGAACCATTCTAGTGGATTTTGGGAAGGTGATTTTACCCATGTACCATAGTAGAACAACCTAGGATCGATCACAAAGAGGTCTCTCACACACATGGTTATTTAATTTTCACTACTATAAATTAACTCATATAAAAATTACATATATAAAAATATAGGATGGGATTTTAGATTATGTAGTGAATGTAATATATATATATATGTATATATATATATTAATGAAACTAAAAATCACAAAAAAAAACACATAGATGTTTATATAAGATAAATATTTCTCTTTGGGGTTTATAGTGATGTTATCATTATTATTAAAAATATATTCATGATTATATTATTAAATGTAGAGATAAATTAATGACACTCTAAACCCTCTCATTAGAACGGTATTTACCTACACTAAGACTTATTCATGTATGAGTAATATCTTCTACAACATTACTTGAGACAAACTCCATTATTGAATGGCTTAAATATGAATGTGAATAAAAATGATTAAATAAGGAGGAGGAAGAAAATAATAGAGAAAGTCGGGTGACCACACAAATAAAAATTTTAACCACTACTATAATCTTCTAAAAAATATGAGAAATAATTAAATCATAATAAACTCATACACCGATACTTCCCCCCTCTATCAATAGAGATGGTTATTTCTCTATTAATACATAAATAAAATAAGTGTGGTATGGGAAATAAAAAAAGTAGAAAAAAATGATGGAAGAATAATAGATATACACTAATATATATTGAATATATAAATAACTATTAAATTAGTTAAACTACACCTTATCCCCCTCAAAATTGAAATCCCTTGGAATGATAGAGTAAGTGCAAATTTAAAGGGAAATGAGAGAAGAATTGTTTTCTCCAATTATATCCCATGGAAGTCCTCATTAGTTATACGCAATAAATGGACTAATTTGGAAAAATTTATTCTGAAAAATTGTTTCTATATGTATTACTCATGTTTACAAAAAATTTCAGCTTCATTGAAAATTTTTATAAAACATTATATCCTTTTTACTCTGTTAAAAAAATCTAATCCCTCTAACTCTTTGTATTCGAATATCTTGTTTCCCATGAATTTATTTCTTTGAAGGAGGTGAAATCATGCATGAAAAACATAACCATAGTTATTTAGAAGAATCATATTTATCACCATAGTAACATCCCAATATTCCATTGTTTTTATCCTTTGAATAATGTTGTATCTTGCGTTGTACGCAACATAGAGTTTTAACACACCCCGAACAATCAAACAAGATATTATAAATTGTATTATCCAATTTTTGAAATTTTATAAATTTTATTTTTCAAAATAGGCTTAATTTTTTAATTTGGTATATCAAAATTATCTTAAGGTGAATTTTTGGTAATTTTCTGAAAACATTCAATTTTTTGATAAATAGTGAAAAATACTAAATTTTAATTAAAACATCTTTTTTAATCAAAATAATTTATAGTGTTAAATTATAAATTGGAGTGGTTATAAAGTATCATTAGATAATATTTTTATCTTTTAATATAATTTAGATAATTTTATTTAATTTCACATTTAAACTGGATGTAAAAAATTGTCAATCTTTTGATAGTTATTATTTCTTAAAAACATGCTTTTTGTTTTGACAACATGAATAAATTTTAAATTAATTTATGCCACTTCGGTGTTTTGAATTTGGAAAAATGGATTCTGTATTTGAAATCATGAGATCTAAACTGTGTAAATAGGGAAATTTTATTTTTATTGATTATTAATAATTATTTCGGTAAATATTTTATTTACCATGGTTAAAGGTTAAATCCAGTAAATAAAGGTAAAAAATAATATTATAAAAATATTATTTTACCCTAACATGTTTCCTATTCCTATTTTTGATACATGTCCGACCATGGGAATTCTTGGGTTCATTTTGGGACCCCATGGAGACACTTGGGAGTGATAATGACGCTTTATATTAATTAATTTAAAGTAAAGACAAAAAGGACATAAACATATATCTTTTAGTAAGACAATTTTTAAGTGAAGTTATATAAGTTATATTTTCAACTATTAATACTGCTTATAAATATAAATATATTTCATATATAATATTATTTTATTTATAATTTTTAGATATTAAATAATTAAATTTATTTATGACATAGTGGTGATGTAGTGATTACCTAATTAGTGAAAGAACCAAATAAATTTTATTATAAATATTAAAATAAATTAAATTTCCATGTTTTTATGACATAAAATAATTTTATAGGTGAATATGAAATGATAGGTTCGATTCCATATATTTTATGTGAAGTAATAAAGTTTTGATGACTTTCAAGAAAACCAAATACTAAATAGTATCAAAAGTTACATAATAGAGTTTTTAAAATAAATACTATATTATTAATTGACATAATATTTCTAGAAATATAATGTTCGGACAAATGACTTAGATAAGGATATATATTAATAGTGAACCACTGGGGGTTGTCATGTATTTTTATGGTAATTTTTTCAACCATATAATATAAAAATACAAAGAGACATGGTAAATGTCAAACTGTTAAACTAAGAGTAAAATCTAAAAGATAATGTTAATATGGTGACCTAAACCTTTATAAAACCAATTGGATGAGATTTTTTAAACCCATACATACCTTATCCTAGAAATAAATTATTTTGGTGCCTTTTGAAATCGAAAAGTATTCTATTATAAAATAATATTGCAAGATTTTCCTAAAGTGTCCCTCACCTATCTTATAAAAGGCTACTTCCACTTCTGTTAATTTCACACCTACAAAGCCATTTGGCTTGTCCAACCCCTCCACATATATCCTCCCAACTTTCTTCCATTCATCCTAGAGTTATTTCATTGGTCATAAAGGCATCCTAATGAGCCCTTTTAATCAAATAAAATGGATGAACTCGAAAAAAGAGGTAATAATTTCTCAACCCTCTTTCAAGTTCTTTTCTTCTCCCACTTCCTCTTTATTTGTTGTTTCCATTATAAAATAATAACTCCAGTATCTTCTATATACTTTTATGTTTTTAAAAAAATTGTACAATAATATTCATTATTATATCCATCATACGAAAGACAAAGTCCCCATGCATGTGTATGTACGGATTACCGTCTCCACGACGTAATATAGTTTGTTATTCAAACACTTAATTATTTGAATAGGTATAATAATGATTATAACTGATGTAAATAATAAATATAAAATTTTATTTATTTTTATATATGAAATACCATCCAATTACATACTATTTCACCATCTATATAATGATATTGTCGTTCGTCTATACATACGAATTACCATCACCATGAACTCCAAGAGATTCATTCCCCATCGTAATCATTCAAGAATAATTTTTATTTTATGATTAAAAATAATGTTTAGTAACTTAATATAATTTTGGATATGAATAAAATACATTCTATCCATAACAAATATGTCTTACGTAACTGAGCATATAAAGGAAAACAGATCAGCTAACACCTGAAATGATGATACTACTGAAATATTATTAATAATACAATATTGGAGGATCATAAATGATATAATATTTGTGTATATAGTTATTGTATAATTTAATAAAAAAAAATTAACTATTATATAAGAGGATAACATACCATCGACTATGGAAAAGTACAACGTAAGTGTTAATTTCACAATCACTTTATTATCTGAGGCTGTTTTTATGTAACTATCTTCTGGGAACACTTTATCATCCAAATTCTTGTTTTCATAAAAATGTATTAAAAAAATTACTATTTTTAATACTATGGGTTAACATCATTTATACCCTTATTTGAACATATTTGTTTTGAAAGGAATCTTTTCGTCGTCTTCCAAACATGGTACTTTATGACCTTTTTGACAAAATTAAAGGAATAATGTCTATTTTTAACTTATATGACGAGTGTGGAAATTTTACACCCTTATATCATCATCAAAGCTTCCCATATAAGATTATATGAATATTTTCAAAATAATTGTTTTCTTTTATAAATATATTAATTTTAAATTATTTGAAAATAGAAATAGATATTTCACTAAAAAAATTATGATTTCATCTATGTCCACATCTTTTGGTGGATTTTAAGAATTTCTGAAGATGATTTATTTTTGATACAAAACATCCATATTGTATTGAATCTTTTGTGATATGTTTGGTTGTGGATGTGTTATTTTTATATCATTCATGGTCTATGGATAAAGTATTGTAATTTTTTATGAATGTTTTAATACAAATTTTTATGTTATGATTAAACCTTTTCATATAAGCAATGCATTATACTTAGTAAGTGATGGGTGTAGCCCTTTATAGCTCCTAGATGCATCTGTAGGTATAATGAGACAAACTAGTGTCTTGGCATAAGTCCTTGAAAAAATATTATATGTATTCTTGGGACAAGGCCTTGACAATGTGGTTATGAAGTCTAGCATTATGAATTCCCTCATTATGAAAGTGGCTATTTATAATGCATGTGATTATTCAACTATAAGAATATACATGTGATTAATTAAATGGAATTATTTGATTTTATATTTTCCATATTAATATGAATTTTAAGTTTAAAAGGCTTTTTTTAGTCTTATATATTACCTTAAATGTTTATACTTATTTCTGGAAGTTTCCACAATATTTTTATCCTTAGTGAGCATCTGAGCTCACCCCTTTCTATTTTTTAATTTTCCCAAGATGTGAATAAGTATTTTAGGGTTGACCTACAAAGATAGTATACGAATATAAGCATTTTCAAAAGGGGAAAATGTTTTTTATATTTTTATTTCATGATGTAATGTAAAACTTATGAATGTATCTAGTACATCCAAGGCTACTAAACTGATTGGTCTTTTAGGAAATGATTCCTTATATCATGCCAATGTTATGTAATAATGAACTGAATCTGTGTAACTGGGTACGGGGAATTACAATTGGTATCAGATAAAGTTTATTACAAACATTGGAAGCTAGATTTAGAAAAACTCTGATTAAAGAACATTACCCTAAGATAGACTTTGAGGATTAGTATGGAAGACCATTATAGAATTTTGGTAACTTAGATATTTAGTGAGTTTTTCAAGAAATACATCCCTCTCTAGATACTAGATGGTAGAGGCGGCTTTGGCGTATAAGTTCCTAGGGGTAAACCCTAAAAACACCGCTTTGAGCTACATTCAAATGGGAACTGGTGCACAATAACAGGTCTTGCTGTACTCTTGGTTACGACACTCCTAGGGGATATGCTTATGATAATTATCATTTTCATTATAAACAATTATGAAGGGTTTATGTGAAGATACTTCCCCAAAGAAAACATTTTTATGATTATGGATTATATCCATAAACTGTTCAATTTATGTAAACAATTTTAATAGTTTGGAATTAATTATTTAGATTCATAAACTAGTCTATCATAATACATTGTTTATAAATGGAACCTTGTGGAAGGATGTAACCCTTATCAACCCACATAATCATTGTATGGATTTCCCACCAACTCAAGATAATTATAGTGGAGATGGTGATTCAACTGGTGTGAATCAACTTATCACCATACTAGGACAACTCACTTAGGTTATGAATAATAACCTTACCTATATGGAGCACCCTATTCTACAACACGGAGGATCAAATCAAGACCGCTTAATGAGGAAACATCAATCAACATTCAATGGGAGTACAAATCCATTAGTATTTTATAAATGGATAAGTTTCATAGAAAAAATATTTCATGCTTTGGCGAGTAGCGAAAGGGGAAAAGTTTCCATTGCAGTTTATCACCTCACGAAAGATGTAGATCAACGGTGGTCCTTAATCCAAAACAAAAAGTAATATGAATAAGTATCAAACATGGAATGGAGAGAGTTTAAAGGGATTTTCTTATATAAATACTTTCCTCATGACCATCGAGCGGATATGGAATGATAATTTCTGAGTTAGAGGCAATAGGAGGATGAGAATATCACAAAGTATGAGGATATCTTTAAAAGGATAGCATGGCATGCATCAGATTATATAAATAACCCAAGGATTAATATTGATCAATTCATTTTTGGGTTAAATTAATTTCTCCATTGAGCATTAGTATCACAATCCTTTTCATCATACAAAGATATTGTCTCATGTACTCTCAAGACAAAAAATGAATTCTTGAAGTCTTACGACTTCAAAGCTAAGAAAGAGAAGAATATATCATCTGACCACTCTGGAAATAGAAATAAGGGGAAGAAGGAAAAAGATAAATATCCTTCCTACAATAAATGTAGGAAGAAACACCCATGTACTTGGCTAAATAGAATTGGATTCTGTTACATGTGTGGTGAAAAAGAGAACCAAACTCATGAATGCAAGGGGAAGAAATAGGTTATCAATGTAGAATGTTTTAATTATAGATAAAAGGGGCATTATGAATATTAATGTAATAAGATCCAAGGGAACATACCTTAGAAAATTCTAAGGGATCAAGGAAAATCTTATACGATCACTACTACTGATGTTGAAGCTCCGAAATACATGGTGGCAGGTAATTTAATGGTTTCCTCAAGAATAACAAATTCTTAATTTGATTCTAGATCACTATATTATTTCATATCTTCTGATTTTCCTAAGAAAATTATATATTTTCAATTTGATGTAACAAGGTAGTTGTTATTAAAAACACATAAGGGAAGTATCATCGCATCAATGTTTTCTGAATCAGTTCTCATTAGGGCATATAAATAGTCTCTATCTGCTGATCGTAAAGTCATACCAATGATTGAATTTGGTATAATCCTCAGTAAGTATTGGATTTTGGACCATGATGCAAAAATATATTGTACTAAGAAAGAGGATACAATTATCAATGATGATAAGGAGTACCTTATATTTAGAGTAGAAACATCACCACCTGATTCTTATCTATATGCACCCCCATTAGCTCTACTAAATTCAATTATTTGGGAGGATGAAAATGAAATAACTATGGGTTAGGAAATGAATGTTCAAATATAGGATGTACCTATTGTGAAATAATATGTTTATTTTATTCCACGGGATTTACATGGACATCCTCTAGAGAGAGAAATTGAGTTCTCTATTGATTAAATTCCTGATTTAAGTCCCATATCTAAGACCCCTTATAGAATGTCCACTTTTGAATTAGTAGAACTAAAGAAACAACTAGAGGAATTGAGTAATAAGGGATTTATTCACCCTAGTTTTTATCCATGGGAATGTCTTGTTATTTTTGTTAAGAATAATGATGGATCTATGTGATTGTGCATTGACTATAGGAAGATCAGTGCTATAACAATAAAGAACAAGTATCCCCTACCTTGCATTGATGATTTATTCGACCAACTCCATGGAGATCAATATTTTTCAAATATTGACCTTCGATCTAGATATCATTAGTTGTGCGTGAAGAAGGAAGACCTTCCTAAAACAACATTTCTCTCCAGGTATGGGAATTATGAGTTTATATAAATGCCTTTTGGATTCACTAATGCACCCACTATCTTCATATATCTAATGAATAAGGTTTTCAAGGAATATATTGAAGAATTTGTACTGGTATTTATTGATAATATTATGGTATAATGAAAAATCTATGAAAATCATTAAAATCACTTGTGCATTATCCTAAGGACTCATAGTGGAAAAGAATTATATGGTAAATTTAGCAGGTGTGAATTCAGGAATCAATAAATTTCTTTTCATGGCCATATTGCCTTTAAAAATGGAATCTTTATTCATCCTTCAAACACCAAGGCTATCCAATAATGACTAGGACCAACGAGTATAACTGAGGTATGATGTTGTATTGGTTTAGAAGATTATTTTCGGTTTTTTGTCTAGAGTTTTTCCCGATTGTCTAACCCCTTAACCATGCTCACTCATAAATGAGTTAAATTTGATTCGACAAAAAGTGTGAAGAATTTTTTGATGAACTAAACATATGATTACTTAATTCTTCTATCATGAATCTACCATCGGGGAATGATGGGTTTGTTATTTAGAGTGATTATTTAAATAAATTACTTGGTTGTGTTATTTTTCAGAATGATAGAGTTATTGAATATGCATCATGGTAGCTAAAAATTCATTAGAAAAACTATCATATTCATGATATTGAGTTAGCAGCTATAATCATTGCTCTAAATATATGTCGACATTGTCTCTATGGTGAAAAATGTGATATTTATACTGATCACAAACGTTTGAATTATATTTTCTCACACAAAAAAACTAAACATGAGGGAAATATGACGGCTTGATCTTCTCAAAGATTATTATTTCAATATACACTACCACCCAGGAAAGTCAAATAAGGAGGAAGATGCTTTGAGCTGAAAGGATAATGGAGTTTGGAACAAGATGAGATTTGAAAGGGATCCTATTTTCATAGACCTTATAAAGATTGATATGGGAATAACCCTGGAAGGTTAAACATCAATACATTTTCAAATGGTTTCCAAACAATCTTTACTAAAAAGGATAAATAGTTCTCAGTCTGATGATGAGGAGTTTCAAAAGTAGATTAAAGTTGTGAATGATGGGAGATCGAATGAATTCATATATGAAGATGGAATTTTGAAATTTGGGAAGAGTATTTGTGTTCCTAACATACCTGATCTAAAAAGGGATTATTGGATGATGCTCAGAGCTCCAATTTCTCTATACACCATGGGAGCACCAAGATATATAGAAATTTGAAAGAACATTTTTGGTGGGAGAACATGAAGGGGGAGATAACTAATTTTTTTCAAGATGTATGGTTTTTCAATAAGTGAAAGATTAGAGGAAATAGCCTAGAAGAGTCATGAAACCTCTTCCCATACCTAAGTGGAAATGGGATAATTTTATGAAGGACTTTGTCATGGGGCTACCAAAGTCTCCTAGTAGGAATTATGCAATTTGGTTCATTGTTGATCGCCTTACCAATTGAGCACATTTTATTTCTATAAGATAAGATTTAACAATTGAATGTATATTTATACTATATATTAATTATGTTTTAAGACTTCATGGAATACCCCTATCGATTTTTTCTAATCTTGATCCCCATTTTACATCGAGATTCTAGAAAAGTATACAGAATGCCCAAGATACTAATCATTTTTTGAGCAATGCCTACCACCCTCAAACCAATGGAAAATAAAAATAGACTATTAAAACCATATACGACTTGTTGATATCTTCCTCACATGCCTTTTATGCTATATAGAATCAATATATACCTCTAGTAAAAATTTCTTTAAACAATAGATTCCATTCATGTATTCAGATGGCTCTATATGAAGCATTATACCAAAAGAGATTTCGCAATCCAACTTATTGGTATGATTTTGGGGAATGAAAAATCATAGGCCTAGAACATGTTGAGGAAACAATGGAAAAATGTAAGATTTTCCAAACCCACATCAAAGCAGCTCAATGTAGGCAAAAGAGCCTTGACGATAACCGAAGGAAGGATTTGGAATTTCAAGTAGGAGATCATGTTTTCTTCAAGGAATCTCCATAGAACGGTGTTAAACTTTTCGGTATGAATGGTAAATTAAGTTAGAGTTATATAAGACCTTTCAAAATTCTAGAAATAATTGGAGTTGTAGCTTATCATTTGGCAATGCTACCATGTCTCTCCAAAGTTCATGATGTGTTCCACATATCACTGTTGAGAAAATACATTCCTGACCCAATGCATGTACTCACCTATTTGGAATTTTAAATAGAACTCGGTCTATCTTATTGTGAAGAGACTGTCGAAATTCTTGATACTAGAGAACAAGTGTTGAGGAACTGGATGACTCGTCTAGTAAATGTTTTATGGAGAAACCATAAGATGGAAGAGGAAATGTGGGAACTCGAGGAACTTATGACGAAGAAAAACCCATATCTTTTTATGCAGTAATATTATAGAAATTTTGAGGATGAAATTATTTTATGGAGGGTATAATTTAACACCACAACCTTTGATGGTACGTTTCCTTTTGAATAATGCATTATCTTGTGTATTATGCAACTTGGAGTTTTAACAAACCATGGCTAGTCAAACTAGCCATTATAAATAGTAATAACCACTTTTTAAAAGTTTATAATTTTTAATTTTTAAAATTGACTTCATTTCTGAATTTGTAATATCGAAATTATCTTAGGATGAAATTTTTTTACTTTTCTGAAACATTCAATTTTTGAGGGGTAGTGAAAAATACTAAATTTTAATTAAAAACAAAATTTTTTAATCAAAATAATTTTGTGTTAAATTATACATTTGATTGGTTTTAAAGTATCATTAGATTATATTTTTATCATTTAATATAATTTAGGTAATTTTATGTAATTTCACAATTAAACTAGACATAAATAAGTGTACGTCTTTTGATAGTTATTATTTCTTAAAAATAGTTTTTTTGTTTTAACAATGGGAATTGATTTTAAATTAATTTCTTCCACTTATGTGTTTTGAATTTGGAAAAATATATTCCATATTTGGAATCAAGAGTTACAAATTGTGTAAATATGTAACTTTTATTTTTAGACATTATGATTAATTACTTTGGTAAATATTTTATTTACCATGGTTAAAGGATAAATCCGGAAAATAAGGGTAAAATAATATTATAATGATATTAAATTACACTAACATGTGTCCTATTTATATTATTTGATACCTTTCCAACCATAGGAATGCTTTGGTCAATTTTGGGACCCCATGGAGCCACATGTGAGTGATAATGACACTCTATATTAATTAATTTAATGTAAAGACAAAAATAACATAAAAAATATATCTTTTAGTAAAACAATTTTAAAATGTGGTTATATAAATTATAATTTCAACTATAAATACTCATTATAAAGATAAAGATATTTCCAATATTATTTTATATTATTTATAATTTTTATACATTAAATAATTAAATTTATTTATGACACAATGGTGATGCAATAATTACTTTATTAATGAATGAATCAAATAGATGGTATAATAAATATTAAAATAAATGAATTTTCAATGTTTTTATGGAATACAAGAATTTTATAGGTGCATATGACATATAAGGATTGATTAAATTTATTTTCTTAGAAGTAATCAAGTATTGATGACTTTCACAAAAACCAAATACTAAATAGGGTGAAAGTGGACATAATTGAGTTTTTAAAACAAATACTATATTATTAATTTTAATAATATTCATAAAAATATAAGGATTGGTAAAAGGACTTAAATTAGGTTATATATATTAATAATGAACCACTTCGGTTTCTATTGTGTTGTTATATTAAGTTTATTAACCATATAAAATAAAAAAACAAAGAGACAGGGTAAATGTCAAACTATTTAACTCAGAGTTAAATCTAAAAGATAATGTTAATATGGTGAACTAAACATGTTTAAAACCTATTGGTTGAGATATTTTCAAACCATACCCACCATAACCTAGAAATAAATAATTTTTATCCATTACAAAGTAAAAATGAGTTTATTATAAAATAATATTTCAAGATTTACCTAAAGTGGCCCTCACCTCTCTTATAAAAGGGTACTTCCCTTCTCTTAATTTCACACCTCCAGAGCCATTTGGCTCTACCAAACCCCACCCAAATTTCCACTCAAATTTTCTTCCTTCATCTTAGAGGCCTTAAATTGGTCATAAATCAAACCTAATAAGCCCTTTTGATCAAATCAAAAGGAAGAACCCAAAGAAGATGTAATAATTTCACCACCCTCTTTCAAGATCTTTTATTCGTCCACATCATCATTATTTTTTGTTTTAATTATAAAATAATATCTCAAATATGTTATATATACTGTGATTTTATTATATAAATGGTACAACCATATTCATTATTCTATCTATCATATGAATGGCAAAGTCACCATCTGTGCGTACGTACGGCATACCGTCTCCACGTCGTGGTGTAGTTTGTTATTCAAACACTACATTATTTGGTTGTGTATAATAATGAGTATAAATGATTTAAATAATAAATATAACATGTTAATGATTATATATATATTATATACCATTCAATTAAATACGATTTCACCATTAATATAATGATATTGTCGGTCGTGCATACGTATGGATTACCATTTCCACGAACACGATGAGACTCATTCCCCATCGTAATCATTTAAGAATAATTTTCATTTTATGATTAAAAATAAAGTATAATAACATAATATCATTATAGATATGAATAAAATACATCATATCCATAACAAACATGGACTACGTAACTGAGTATATAAAGGAAAACAGATCAGTTAATACCCGAAACGATGATACTAGTCAAATATTATTAACATAACAATATTAGATGAATATGTATGATATACTATTTATGTATATAATTATTTTTTAATTTAATATCATTGTTTTAACTATTTTAATGGAGGTTAAAATACCATCTAATAAGGAAAAGTAAATGGTAAGGGTTACTTTCACAATCTCTTTATTATCCGAGGTTATTTTAACGTAAGTAACTACTGGGACCTCTTTATCATCCAATTCATTATTTTCATAAAAATGTAAATCAAAACGTTTTTACTATTTACTATACTATGGATTAAAGTCATTTATACCCTTATTTGACCATAAATTTTTTTAATGGAATCTTTCCACAGTTTTCCAAACAAGGTACGTTATGACCATTTAGGAAAAATTAAATTAAAAATGTCTTTTTTTACTTATACAATGGGTGTGGCTATTGTATGCTCTTATATAATTTCTGAAGCTTCCCATAAAAGATTATATGAATATTTTCAAACAATAATTTCTTTTATAATTATCCGACTTTTAATTGATTTCAAAATAGAAAGATTTATTTCTCTAAAAATGTTTTTATTTCATCTACCTCAAAATCTTTTCTTGGATTTTAAGCTTGTTTGAAGTGGATTTAATATGATACAAAATATCCTTATTATATTTAAGGTTTTATGATATGTTTGACTATGGATGTTTTCTTTTTACACAATTTATGTTTTATAGATAATTTATTGACATTTTTATGCTAGTTTTAATATGAATGATTATGTTATGTTTGACCCATTTCGTATGAGAAATACATTGGACTTTGTAAGTGAAGGGTGGACCCTGTTATAGATCCTCAATGCATCAGTAGGTCTCATGAAACAAACTAATGTCTTGGAATAAGGCCTTGAAAAAATCTTATTTGTAGTCTTAGAACAAGGCCTTGACTATGTGGTTATAAAGTCTGGCGTTATGCATTCCATCATTATGGATGAGGATATTGATATTACTTGTGATTATTTGACTAGTAGAATATCCATGAAATTATGTAAATGGAATTATATGATTTTATATTTTCCATATTATGCAGAATATTAATTTTAAAAGGCTTTTTTAGTCTTATAAATTACTTTAAATGTTTATTCTTATTTATGAATGCTTCTGCTACATTGTTCTCCTTTCTGAGTATCTGAGCTAACCCCTTTCTATGTTTTATTTTTCTTCAGATATGGAGATTTATTTTATGGTTTACCAACAATGATTGGATAAAGATATTATTGTGTTAAGAAAGGGAAAAAATGTTGTTGATGTTTTTTTTTCATGATGCAATGTAAAACTTATGAATGTATATAGTACTTCCAAGGCTAACAAAATGATCGGTCTTTCAAGACATGAGTCCTCGTATCATGCTAATGTTATGTAATAATGCACCAACTCTAGGTAACTAGGTTCGGGGAATTATAACCATGTTTAATTTTAGAAACATTGGGCTAAGAATTGTTGGGATATACTCTCATCATCAAAAGTGATCCATTCTTGGAAATGATTAAAGGCATGGATTATGGGATGGCTTTGAGCCTCTAGATGTTAGATAGAGATCTGGTTCATCATTAACTAAATAAATAAAAATATTTATGCAACTCTACAAAAAAATAATTTCACAATTTAAATTTATGTATATAAAATTATTGTTGAAATAATAAATAAACAAAAACAGTCTAAAATCAAACATTTGTCCATTTTAGAAATTAACATAAAATTACAATGGGAAACTAAAAATATGAAAATTTTAAATAAAATAACACAATTTTGGGATTACAAAAACTGAATTATAATATAAAATTGTTGAAAATATTATGTTCATTGGTTTATATTTTGGTCAGTTTACCACCTACTTGAACAATGCTATGAAATTATGTCATGAATGACTATGAAAACACAATTAATGGTATTATATGATTAAAATATTTAAATAATGATATTTGTTTAGTTATGGAAAGGATACATCAATATTTAACTCAATAATTAAGAAAACAACCTTTTTAGTTAAGAAAATGAATGAATTGTGCTTATTGTCAATTTCATCTTCAAGGATAAAGATTTGAATGTTAATCTATAAAATTGAAACACAATAAATATTTAAAATTCATCAATTAAAGTAAATTTAATGATCTTTGAATAATGACCATTGGAAGAATAATTAATACAAACACCACTCTAATGAAACTAATACTAATGGTCAAAATTATAATCTCCCAATGTGGGGAAATAGGTAAAAACCAAATTAATATTACTGTTGATAATGATTATAAAGGATAATTATAAATAGTTATAGGAACTAATATGGTTTTAAAATAATTATAATAGATAGTAATGTTTTTATATATTATTTTAGATTGAATTCATGGAATACGATATCACAATAAGGGTTCTTTTTCTCGAAGTTATATTCCTTGAGACATTTTTATGTTATACACCATGTTTTATTTTGTATGGTGAAAATAGTTTCCCATTATAATTTTGATTAATATTCCCTTATATATAATAATGTTCAATGTTCTATTCTATATTCATTATCTAATCAGTTTTGACTCAAAAATACAAAATCAAGTAGGGTTTCATAGTCTTATTTTCAACGTTATGAGGCATGTTTGATATTGTGCACCATCATTTATTTTATATGGTGTATTAACTGCACTATTTTCCTAGAGTATAATGAGTATATTTTATATCATTAAAATTTAATGTCTATTTAATGGTAACTCTCACATATTATTTTTATTATTATGTTGTCATTACTATAAGATTTTTTTTAAAACAACTCCCTTCATTGCATTAAAATTAATTTTATTGAACTTATTACATAAAAGAATGGTTTATTCCACCCCCTTTAGTTTTATTTTATAGTATTTTGTCCTCCTCTACAGTGGAAAATAACATTTCATTTTAAACATATTACCCCATAAAAAATATTTATCAAAATTAGATCATTATTGTAGATAATTCACATACAATATAATGTGGTTTTCCACTCATTATCCATATCTTAATTCCTCACAAATTGTTTCCATTATATTTGAAAACATAATTATGTATTGTCCCACTTTACCTTAATATTTCCCTCCTCCTCTATTAAAAACAATTCTTTTCACTCTATTTATGATGTGGTTTTTTAATAAGGGTTTTTGTAAATATTTTATAATGTTTTATATACATTCAAATCCAAGACTTATCTTTATACTTCCATGTTTTTTCGGACAGGTTTGAATTCTAGGATATGTTTTAATTTTAAAACTAATGATGGGGGTGTTTCAATAATTGTGGGTTAGGAGGGTATTCTTAAGGTTTTGGCTCCTTAAAAACGATGTTTTGGATTAGATTTCACGGTCGGTTGGGTGGTTGGAGTAGAAAAGAGACACTATAAAGAATAAGAGTGTCCAGAATTATATCTTTTATCCACCAACCTTCCACTTTTAGGCCACTGGTGAACTAGATTCCAGCTCAGAGGGCCCATTGGCTAGCATGGGACCACCAACATGTCGGTGGACCTGTATTGTTTTGTTGATGTAGACTGTAAATGGAATAAGACAAATCCTTCAACAATATACCATCTAGTGAATTCAATCATATCACAATCCGAATTTAAAGGGGTAGAATTACAATTTTATAGCCTCACATTTTTAGGAGCCTGGGCCCTATTTCCTTATTTTTTTGCTCACAAAAACTATGGAGCACACCCCCTTTCATATCTTTTTTATACTTAAAGTGGGGTGGTATTAAGTGTAGATTCATGTAAATAATTGGTAATTATATCATCCTAGTAATTTATTTTTACTCATTCTCATCTTTCTAAAGTTTAGGATCGCATAATTATGGATTTGATCAAATATTCCATAGCAGAATAGTGTAATCATCCCTATATAATGGGGCTTCTATGTATCCTAGATTAAGGACACCCCGATACAATGACTAAAAAGCTTATCCCATGATTTCTTTTGAGTTATGTGGTTAGGGGAGTTTTTAATGGAATTTTAGACTAAATTATTTGACTCCACTTGTGGTCTGGGTCTGTTTGATAACACTTTTTCCCGCCACAGTGTGGAGAGCATGGAATGAACCTTTTATAAATAGTTGGTCTCGGTATAGGTGCGATGGAAGTACCTGTTGATTGTATTGTCATTTATGACTAAGTAAACTGTGTTTTAATTAATTTAAACCTGTTAATTAATTATAATTTGATTACAATTTATTATTTTGTTTTCTTGGATGTGGGTTAGGACCACGGGTGGTTTGGGCATTGGTTGTGGGTCTTGGAAGTGATCGGGTAGCAGGTTTCTATGTTTATAAATTTAATAAAAGAATCTTATAATGAGTTATGTGATCCATTATAATTAAACCATATACTCGACGTATTTCCTTATCAGTTCTTTATGTGATTGTGTCATCTTGGTCTTTCATTGACCCAGTTTGAACTAAATGTATTATGAATAACATTACTATACTTAAATAGACCTTTAATATTAATTTTTCATGAATGAATGGAGAACACAAGTAGGGTTCCATATTAGTAAATAGAATATGGTTTTTGAAAAAAAAATTGTGATATTTTAATTTTAAATTTATATGTTTTGAAAATATAAATTTTTTGGGGATTTTGAATATGGTTTCATTAAGAAACAAATATCAGAAATGGTAAATTGAGTATCATTTTTAAAATATAAATGTACAGTGGGATTCATGAAACAAGTATGGTATTTTGAAATTGATGTTTTAGGAATTTCGTTTTTAATTTTTTATTAGAATAATTATTTGAAAAAGTGTTTGGAAATGAAAATTGTATAGAGTTTTGAAATGTAATAGTGAAATAGTTGATGGTCTATGAACTCGTTTTCTAAAATAAAAAAAGGAATGTATTTTTTATGGAAAATATTATATTGTACATTAATTTATTTCTATGAAATTCTAAACACCTATTAGGTGGGTTTTTTATAATAAAGGTAATGGGTTTTTGTTGTTCTTATTAGACCCAAGGTGAAATCAACCCCTTGTGAATTTTGGTTATGATGGTTAAGAATAGGGTAAAATGGCCCCTGAGTGGACACGGTTGTCCTTAATTGTGAAACCTAGGGTGAACATTGACCATATGTGGATTTGATTGTTATATATGGTTAAATGTATGGTTAATCCACCCCTCGGGTGGATGCTGAGATTCTGGGGATCTGTATATTACCCAAGAATGTCATTTTATGTCTAGGGATGGGTATATTACCCTAAGAGGGAGATGGATGATCACAATATTCACAAAATGCTTAGAGACACCCTAACACAAGCTTAAGTTGGTATTTATTATTCTCAGTCATCGTCAAGGGAGTTCCGGTTCAATGTTTGTTTATACATTTAGTTTTAATTTTTTTAATGGTTGTACGTAAAACAATTTAACTTGTTCTTAAGGGACCATACTTAAACATTACATATCATTGAGTTTTTTAAATAGAATTCACATTCATATACCTATTCAATTTAATGTTTTAGTGAATTATGACAAACTCATAAAAAGTAAACCCATGCATTACAAGTGGATACTTATACTAGGTATCAAATTTTCAATAATATAAAACTATTTAAAATAGAAAATGATTTTATATATTATTAATCTTCAAAATTATCCCCTTGATCTCATCCTAGTTAACATTACACCTTAAACCCTAAGAAATAAATTTTAAAAACTTTGGATGAAAAAAAAATATTAGTATGGGATATTAAAAGAAACTAAATCATTAGTTCATTAAAAACATGAAAACACATATAAAGATTGCCTATATCTTGAAATTTATTTAATAATAAGAAATTAATTATTTTCACATGAAAAAAACACATTATTCTCAAATAAAATCATAAAAAATAATAGAATGAAATTAAAACACCTTTATGTTACATAAATCATCGTATAAATAAAATCCTTTAAAAACCCTTTCAATTGGAATAATAATATGGCTGACTTCCAATTAATCTATTAAAGGCATACCTAGTGTTAACTAGTCCAACCCATATTAATTATTAATAGGTTTTCTTGTGTTATTTTGGACACCCCATTTTATTCTATATTGGGATTTCATCAAGCTATTTAGGACAACCCATGTTAAGATGTAACATGGTTTCCTGGAATTATCTGGACCCCCCATTTAAAATTTATATCAATATTACCCATTTCATATAAATTTCAAGTACCATATCTTTTATGAAACAAAAACTTCATAAATCCCTTGTATAAACTCTAATTAGACCCATATGAAAAACATATTCGGATAATAATACCCCTATCTTTTAAAAATCATCTTCAAAATAAAAACACCATTTTCTTTGAAAACCCATTTTCAATACAAGAAACCAAATAATAATGGAAGGGGGTTTTCCATTTAAAAAAATATTATATTTCAAAGGAATCTATAAAGAAAATAATTTTCATGGAGACTTAAAATTGTTTGTTTCCAAGTACATACACAATTTAATATTCATTTTTTCAAAAGGTTTCATTTGACATGAATAAAAATATTAATTTTTAAAACCATTTAATAAAATTAAAAAAAATTATAATCCTTTTGTATCCATTTAAATAAATATTTACAATAAATATTGAAAATAATATCATGGAGAAATGATTTTTAAATTACATCATTAAATGTTCAATATGTCTTATACCACTTTCACCATTTAAATCATAAGCACTATGAATGAATAAAACTTAAAAAACGTTAAATTACATGAAAAATAAATAAATAACTTCTATGATATGTAAAAGTGGGATATATATACACATAATTAATTAAGGTGGGTGTATAACATAAAAATATGCCTCAATGAAAGAATATTAAAATGATGTCCCTCACCTGGAGTCTGACTTGTCATGTACAATATTTGTATTCCTAAATATTAAACATAAATTAATTGCATAATTTATTGATAACATTTTTATATTTTATTATTATTATTTTATCACTTATTATCAAGTTATAACAATTAATTAATTATTTAAGATCATATTTGACATTTTAACGATACTTAGTACATGAGTTCAAAATGACTTTGGTATGATGTCAATAGTCAAAGTGGTCATTAGTACAGAATTTTTAGGATAATATTCATAAAAATTTTATAATTATTGTAAATAAATTCTACTTTTAAATAAAACTATTATGTATGGTTTTGAAAAATTAACTATGATATAATCATGGAGCTGGTAGGTCGTATGTACACATTATTAATGTTTCCAATTTTCGATGGTAATTATAGAAAGAATGTAAGTATCATTTGGTATTTTAATAATTATAATAATATAATTAATATCATATTAATCATTTATATATAATTATACTTCTCATCTATTTTATGTGGTAATGAAAAATAAATTATGTTGCTTCATGGAGGTGTATGTTGACACGTACACACGAATGATGTTATGTTTTCTTATTCATGGAAAAGTTCCAATAAAAATGATATATTATATTTTATAATGATAAATATTTCATTAATATGATATATAAATATTATTTCCATCATTATAACTAATCTTGAGAGATTGTGGTGGAAAATGAATTTCATTAGTTCTTGAGGTGATAATCCATCAAACACATGAATAATAACTTCTTTTCCCATTTAATGGAAAGGAAGATTGATTTAGGTGATGATATTAAAATAATAACATCTCATTATATTCTGTACATTTTATTTATTATTTAATCACTATTTAATACTATTTTAATGAATTTAAAGAAGAAATAAAAGTGAAATACATGATTAAAACAATACATTTATTCTAGAAATCTCCATTTCATAACACCTTAAGTCCACTGAGTGTGTTTCTATAAATAAAATAAGAGTTGTAGAATTTGGGTATTTATTCTAGGAATGTATTTGGGCCAATATTTAGAGAACAATATAGGTTATTATGAGTGAATAAAAGATAATAAGTGGTTCTGTTTTATAAGAGAGGTGAGGTCCACCCTTGGAATTCTTAAAAAATATTAAATTAATATAAATTTCATTTATGCTCTAAATTGACAAAAAAAGATTTATTTAGAATATAGGATTATTTTGGGTATAAATAATTTCATCAAATAAAAATTATATAACTTTTTATTATTTTTTTAATCATAATCATTTTGTTTTAACCATTATTTAACCTCTTTAACTCTTACAATTATATCAAGAAATTTACACTTTGAGGGACAATATAATTACAATAAAATGAAAAATAATCATAAATGGGTAATTTATGATATTTCAAATATTATACCAATAATTTGGACTCATTTTATATTTTTATGAATTTTATATTAGTTAAAAAAATATAATTTATTTTAAAATATCAATAATGTCAATTTTGATACAATTCATTAGTTGAATTTTTAAAAATATCATTAAAACAGGATAAATTAGAACCAATTGTTATAAAACATTAATAACAAGTCAAATTTGTCAATAAAATTTTTTATGACATTAATAATCTCAAATTATATTTATTTTAACATTATTAATATCATTTTTTTGGTATTTCAATTAATTAAAAAATTATTGCATCGTAATTGTGTTTTTATTTAAGTTAATTACTTTTTATGAAAAAAATAAAAATAATTTTTTTTTTTTGATAATTATCAGTTTTTTCCAAATACTATTTATAATCAAATAAATATTCTAAAAAACCAAATATAAAATATTTTATAGTTACTAAGACATAATTATGATATATTTGACTTCACATTAAAATAAAATACTATAAAGTCCATAATATCATCCAAGTGGATCCAAGAAGTCATTAAATCAAACCAAGGATTATTTTAAACTAAAATAACTCATACCATGATTTTTGTTATGATTTTTGTTAAATTATTATATTTACAATATTTTTTGTACACTTAATTACCTAGATTACCATTAACTGTGGTAATAAAAAAATTACTAAAATTACTATTAATATTGTCCAAAAAAATTATCAATTTTACAAAACATCAACCTTTTGATTCCAAATATGGAATCTATGTTTCTAAATTTTAACAACATAGTTGGATAAAATTAATTTAAAATTAATCTCATTTGAAAAATTAGAAAATGAGTTTTAAGAATGAAAATTTTTAAAACATTGAAATGTATTTATATACAAATTCAATATGAAATTGATTCCAAAGAATGATATTATATTAAATGACATAAAATCTATCTAATTATAATTTAAAACCAATCAAAAATATAATTTATCACTATAAATTATTTAGAGGAAAAATTGGTTTTCATTTAAAATTCAATTTTTGTACTATTCATAAAAATATGTCACTTGCCAGAAAATATAAAAAATTAAAACAAATTAAATTTTGATATTATTCAAAAAAGAAATATATTTTTTCTGATATAATTAATAAAACATTCAAGAACTAGATTTAAAACAATTGCACCTGTAAATTGCGGAAAAACATCCTTTTTAGAAAAATACGTCTTTTATGAGTAAATTTGGATTTCTTCTTATATTATGTATAGAAAACACATAGGATAAATGATAAAAATTAGATTGAATATATTAAAAAATTCATTAATATAATCCAACATGATTTAATTATTTATTTATTGGTGTAAAACATAGTTTTTCAAATTTAAAAATTTTTTCAGAAAACATTTTCTTTTATTTTGAAAAAATTGTTTTATTTTCATTTATAATTAAGTGGGCACAAAATAGTTAATTATATCGATTTTGTTAATATATTATTACATAATTTAGTTATTCATGTTCATGCTCTCCATTATAATAGCTATATGATAACTACCATATTAAATAATAATATCTAGTTATTAGTTTAAGTTCGATCGGGCCTATCTTGTATGTTATCTAATATAGTGTTTCCCTTTATAGTCTATAAATGATTCATTATACCCTATTAATAAATTTAATCCTTGGAAAACATTTATTTCTAAAATAAAACTAATTATAATGTTTCTATAGAGAGTGATAGAGAACAAGTATATTATAATGTTATCCATTACAAAACCATAAATCTGTTATGGGTTAAAGGATCATTGATGTATTAGTAATAAAAGTAAATGAATAACAATTTTCACTCAAAATAATTTTCCTAGAGTTCAGGAATACCTTAACAATATTATAAAATAAGAAAAAATAATTTATATATTTCTAATTTATAAGAACAATTTAATCCTCATATCATTCCCATAATTTTTATAAATATCCCTAAAAATAACCTTAATAATCAAAGATCATATAAACCCTAAAGGTTATAAATACCTTAAAACTAATATCCAATAGTAAAGGCATAATTATCATTAAAAAACCTTACATAAGCATAAACCCAAAAAAACATCAACCATAAATCTCTGTAATCACTTATAATCACATCACTCAAAACGTCATATGGAGTGTCTAAAAAAATAAACTTATGGTTATCCTTTTAAAAATACCAGACTCCCGAGATCATCCATAACATCACTAGATGTCACAACATAAACTATAGTTGCAGCAAAATATTATTCTAAATACTTCTGTTTCTAATTATTATAATTTCCATCCTGTGTAATTATTTTCAAACACACATTAGAATAATGTCCCAATTCATTAAAACTCAAACACCTTAACTTTGGATGGATATTGGTAACCCCATTATTTGGTTTTTCGGGGCTCTTTTCATTATGGTCACGAACATTGCGATCAAAGTTACCACACCAAAAACACTTCCTTGATCCATTCAAACATTCCTTAAAAAACAATTCCACACTTGGAGCTTTCTGGGGTCTTACCACTAAATTTCGTAGTCGTCTTATTCTCTATTTCCTTCCACATTAACAATTTCATACTCTTTTCATCTTATAGCATATAAGAGTCAGAAAACCCCATCTCAATTTTTTCATCACAATGAACCACTTTCTCATAAATGTTAAATTCTCATGAGGATAAATATCATTTTATAAATGGTTTTAATCCTGAGTAAAATTTATTAATTTTACTATAAATTCCTTAAATAAAATTCGGAGCATACCTTTCTAATCATGTGAAGTATGCTTCATAGGATTCCACTAAATCCTCATTACTATTTCTTCAATTATAATAATTAAATCCTATGTTAAACAAAATTAGGGAAATATTTCTTAGGAAATATATTATAAAATGTTTCACGTTCAATTTAATTAATATCATATTTCTCTCTAGTAACCAAATATCACCATAGGCCATCTTCACCTTCATAATGATGAATAGAAATATTTTCCTTTTGATGTTCTGAACATCCCAGGACTTCAAATATATTCTCTTGGTTATTGACCCATCCTTTAGATACCACTGGGTCAGATGATCCATTGAGTAATAGGGGGTTTTTCGTCATAAAATTGTCCACTACAAATATGTTCCTTCATGGTATACTTGGTCCCTCTATAGCGTGTATACCACCTCTTTTTATATCATTATTCTTCTAATCCATCACTACAAAAAACAATTTTGTTTCAATTACAACCATCTCAAGATGTTGATTTAGAAGTTCATTTTACTCTTCGTGTCATCCCACTACAATATCCTTCATTTTTATATGAAATACCATTCTAAACAAGAATTCATTAGATGAAAAAAATAATTTAATCTTAAAATACTGCATCATTTCAACTTAACCATAAAGTAAACTTTTCTTAGGGCATGCTATTAACACTATACTAACCTCTGAAGTTGTCTTAACCATCCTTTGATACCAACTATAAGGACCCATCCATAAACATTACATATCCTAGTTTTTTTAACTATAGTTCAAATTAAAGGATCTTTTTAGTTTATATCTTTATTGAATTAGGAAAAAATATTACAAAGTTAACCTATACATTATAAATGGAAACTTATACTCGTCTTCCATTTTTTCCACAATATAAAACTCTTTACAATAAAAAATATTTCTCATTATGAAAAAACCTTAAATTTGCCCCCTTGATCTCATTATTATATCTATTCCAGATTAAAACCTATGAATGAAATTTAAAAAAATTTGGTTGATCACAAAAAACTCGATTAGGGATTTAAAAAATAAAGAAAACTATTAGTTCTGTAGAAACATGAAAACGCATATAATTTTTAGTTTTATCTTAAATGTTCTTTTATAATATGGAATAAAACATTTTCATATTAAAAAACACACATTTTAATCAAATAAAATCATTAAAACCCATATAAAGGAATTAAAACTCCTTTAATTTAATTAGAGTATCATATACATAAAACCCTTTCAAAACACTTTCAATTGGAATAAACATTTGGCCGACTTCTAATTAAGGTATTATGGGATTACCCGGCACTATCTGGGCCTCCCCATTACAAGTTATAATGGTATTTCCTGGTGTTATCTAGGCCACCCCATGTTAAGCTGTAACAGGCTTTCCCAGTTCTATCTGGGCCACCTTAGGTTATGTTGTAACAGACTTTCCCAATGCTATATGGACCACACCATGTATAATATATATCGCGATCACCCATTTCATATAATGATCAAGTTCAAAATTATTAATAAAAAACATTCATCACAAATCAATTTGAAAACTCTTATTAAACACATATGATAAACACTTTGGTAAAATAACACCACTTTCTTTTAAAATAATATTTTCAATACCAAAACACCATTTTCATTGATAAATAGTTCCACTGCCAAAAATACAAAAACAAATATGGGAATTGGTATCTTCATTTAATAAAATATGTAATCTTACAAATGAATCTATAAATTTTATATTAGTCATTGTAGTGGAAAATTTATCATCACTATATATATTAATAATAGATTTTTTTTCATCAGTCAAAACGTTCTATATAAATCAAAAAAGGATACATTTTGAAAATATTTTAATGAAATTAGAAATAGACATAAAAATACCTTTATAAACCTGTTATGTCCATTTAAATAAATATTCAAAATAAATATCAAGAATATTGACATTGATATAATTATTTTGAAATTAAATATTTAATCATTCAAAGTGTCTCATACCACTTAAAACATTTAAATCAGAAGCCATAAGAAAAAATAACTTTTAATAAAAAAATTAAATCACATGGTAGTAAATAAATTAATGATATGATATGTAAATGGGGGTTGTATATACACCTCATAATATAAAGTCGGTATATAACATCAAAAAATGCCTCAATGAAAGGAGAATGACATGAAGTCCCTTACCTTGAGTCTAAATCATTACGTACAATATTTATCTTCTTGAATATTAAAAATAAGTTAATTTTTTAATTTCTTGGTATCCTTATTAAATTTATTTTCTCCTATATATCACTTATTATTATGTTGTAATATTTATATAAATATTTGAGTTTATGTTGGATATTTTGAGGATATTTAGTACTTTAGTCTAAAATACCTCTAGTATGATTTCAATAGTCAAAGTGGCCATTATTCCATCTTTTCTAGGATAATAATCCGGATATTATTATAATTTTTATACATAAATTATAATTTTAAATCAAACCATAAATTATGGTTTTAAAAATTAACAATGTTATAATTATGGAGACGGCAGGTCGTACACACGCATGAGTAGTGTTTTCATTTTTCAATGATCATTATGGAAAGAAGGTAAGTGTAAAATTATTTTTATATAATGATAGTAATATAAAAAATATCATATTAAACATTTCAATATGAATAAATATATCATCCATGTGATGTGGTGATATAAATATAACATCGCTTTGTGGAGGTGATAGTTCACATATACGCATGAATGATATTATCATTTTTTTGTGCGTGGAAAATTAAAAAAATAAATGATGTATTATATTTTAACAATGATAAATATTTCATGAATATAATATATAAACATTAATTCCATCATTATAATCATTTTTTATATATGTTTATGGAAAAATAATTTCATCGGTTCATGAGGCGGTACTCTGTCGTTCACAAAAAAATAACTTGTCTTCCCATTTGATAGAAGTGGAGGAGGATTTAGGTAATGATATTAACATAATAAAATATATAATATTTAGGATTATTTATTTATTATTTAATCATGGTTGATTTATAATCTAGGTAAGTGGAGAAAAGAAATAACACATAAATACTTGATTAAAACAATACCTCTTCATCGGATGAACTCATTTTAACAACTTAAGACCACTAAGTGTTGTGTTTTGCCAAAAATAAGAGTTCTAGAATGTGTTGTGGGATTATATTAAGGTATTTTGGTAGATATTGGCTAAAAAATAGGATTTTATATATTAGTAAATTATAATAAGTGAGGACCTTTTATAAGAGAGGGGAGGGGAAGTCTTGGTATTCTTAAAAATATTAAATTAATATAAAGAACTTTTATAATCCAAATCGCTCCAAAAAAATTTTTTTGAATATAGGATGCTTATGTGTCTAAATAAATTCAAAAACTGTAAATTATACAAGTTTTTATTATTTTTTAGTCTATATATTTTTTAAAACCATGTTGAACTATTTTAACACTTACTGTGATATAATGAAATTTACATTTTGAGGGTTTAAATAATTAATATATAATGAAAAAAGAACCATAAACCTATAAGTAATGATATTATAAACACTATCCTAATAATTTTTCCATTTTTATGTTTTTATTAATTTTACATCATTTAATAAAATATTATTTATATTAAAATATAATTAATTTCAATTTTGACAATATTCATTACAAGATTTTTCAAAAATATCATAAGAACAGGATAAATATGAAAAAATTATTATAAAACATAAATAAAGTGTAAAATTCATCTATCATTTTTATGACATAAATTATCTAAAATTTTATTTATTTTAATATTTTTGTATCACTTAATTGATATTTCAGTTAATTAACAATTATTACATCATCATTGGGTAAACATTTAAGGAATGCTTTTATTTAATAAAAAATTAAAAATAAATTTCTATAATTTATATAAACATTTTATCTTTAAAAATAATATTTATAGTCGAATGTAACTTTTAAATAATCTTTTATTAAAAAATTTATAGTTTTTAAAACCTATGTATGGCATCATTGACTTTCCTTTAATCTAAAATACTATAAAGGGAATAAAATCATCCATGTGGCCCCAAGATGTCATAAAATCATCTTAAGGATTATTTATTTCAAAATTACTCATCCAATAAAATTGGGAAAATTTTAGGCAAATTTTATAATAATTATAATATTTTGTTTACCCTTAATTACCTGATTTACCATTAACCGTGGTAATAAAAAATTACTAACGTTACTATTCATATTTTCCAAAAATTAAAGAGACCTATTTATCAAAAATTTAACTTTTTATTCAAAATATGGAATCCATTATTTAAATTTCAAAATAAAAAAATAGAAAAAAATAAATTTAAAATTAATCTCATTGATGAAATGAGAAATCATATTTTAAAAGTGAAAACTTTTAAAAGATTGAAATATTTTATTTACCAAATTAAATGTCAAATTGATTTCAATTAACTAAAATTGATTAAATTATATAAACTTTTTCTAATAATACTTTATGTCTAATAAAAAATAATTTAACATTATAAATTATTATGGATAAATAATCTATTTTCAATAAAAATTTTATTATTTTTCAGTATTCATCAAAACATGATACATATTAGAAAAATAAAAAACAATCATCCAAAATAATTATTTATATTTCTATTTAAATTAATAATTTTTTTTCAAATAGAATTTATAAATGTGTAAAAAACTAGATTTAAAATATGTGTTCCATCAAAAGGTGTGTAAAATGTATTTAATATAATACAAAAAATATTTCTTTTTATATTTATTAGAATAAAACACACTTTATAACATTTAAATATTTTAAAAAACATTTCCTCTTGTTTTAAAAAGGATTTTATTTTAATTTATAAGAAATAAGTCCCCAAATATTTTATTTTATTTATGTATTTCAACCATATTTTTCATATTTTAGTTAATCCTATTCATACCCTCTATTATAATGGCTTTGAAATAACTACCATATCAAATAATTATATTTGGTTTGTTCATTTAATATCGATGTGGCATATCTTGTGTTATCTAACATAGTGTTTCCTTTTAAAATACTACGATGTTACATTGATCACATCTACATGAACATTCAATTAAAATATTAACATTTTAAGATGTCATTGGTGGTGGCCTACTGATTTTTACTCACACCCTTCTTAGTCCTCCATGGCACCTGGTTACCTGAGAAGACAGTACAAGGCTTCCAGTTTGGATTTAGGCTGCTAGTATGAAGGATGAGAGTAGGGACTATGATAGAAATTGATATCATTTACTAAGATTATTCTAGTTGTGACATTTGAATTTTTTTGGATTGATTTACTTATGATCTATTATTTTTTTATTACAACCTAACATGTTTAGTATATAGTTCATTCATTTTTTCACATTTAATTTTTTTAGAAATTTTATCTTATCAATTCTATTTATACATACTTAGTTTTTAAATCAACTTAGTATTATTATTATTTTTGTTTCTCTACTCTAATATATAGTTACTATCTCCCCGATATACCACCTTAAAAATGTTCTACTAGTCTACAGCCTTTGGCATATGGCGAGGCATGCCCGATGTATAATATTGATGGCTAGAAGGAGTACCAAATAGTGGTTTGATGTGGTGGGATATTACAAAGATGAATAATATATGTTTTTATATTGTTTTACTATTTGGGAATGGTAGATAAGACAATATAAACATCTTGGGACATGGTATGGAACATGTTCCTAGGACTGGTCCCCCACATATAAGAGAAGTTCATATTGCTCAGGAAGGTATTGTTGTTCATGTTATTCATTTTTATAGTTGATTTGATTTGTCCCCAAGTGATGTACTTGATTCTAAGATTATAGACTAATGGTATTGTATATCGTGTCCTAGAATGGAGAGACATGGTGCGTCCATCCAATATACCAATCACTTAGGGTTCACATGACATTTTCAATAATTACTATGATTTATTATCATATTATCAAAACTATGACATGTGTTCGATTATTTAAAGTGTCTAAATCAATTAATATAGTTTTTTTGTATATTTTTATGGTGTATTCATAGTTATCTATATTTTAAATGGATAAAATGTATGTTATGTTACAATTTGCATTGATCATAATCAGGATTCAGCTAGATAAATTTCCAATGAAACCTTTAATTTTTTTACTATATAAATTTAAATTAAAACCTTAATTAATGGATCCATAGCTTTGAAAACACTTGAATTAGGTAAATGGTTATGAGTTAATTATGTTATAAAATACCTTGGTCACCATGTGTTGACTATTAAATAAAATTAATTGAAAAAATTATAATTGTTTTTTCACTATAAATTATACATGACATTTCATTTAAATAACCCCTTTCACTTAGAAATTCTACATTAAGAAAATGAAAATGAGTAAAACAATGTATCCTATATATATAGGATGTATACTTATTGAGTTTTTGTTATTTGACCCTACGTGATGGATGGTTGGAGTTGTAAGAGTACTCTAGATATGTGTTGTCCCTAGTTATGTGTTTAGATTATTAGAAGACTAGTGTTTTATTACTAAACAATGAGTGGGTATATATAAATAGATTTGGACTTGTATACAGTCCCATTATTGGGTTTTTGGAAGGTTTGATTTCATGTGACGTAGTAATGGGTGGCCGAGTGTCATCCCCAAAGTTATAACCGATATGATGTTTTATGTGTGGGATAAGTTGGAGAGCCTAGTTACTTATTTTATAGGATGTCATATTTGGAAGTGGGTTCCTTTTTTCCATGAAGGGTGATAGTTGTTGGGTTTTTCTAAGTGTGTGAGTGCCTTTAGGTGCAAGATTAAGAGTTGGATTCTTAGTCTTATGAAATTGGTAAATAACGTTGTTACTGAGTATGTGGTTTATACACATTGGATTCCCTTGTAATTTTTGTAGAAGCACTTATGTGAACATACCTTAAATTTTATGACAATTCTTTAAAATGGGTAGTATCATTTGGACTCATGGCCCTATTATCTCCCTTGTATATTTTCAGGTAGGTTGGTCAATGAGAACTAACAATGGTAGACCATATTCCAGTGAGGTGTAGCTAAATTATCTATTGTATGTCAAAGTATGGGAGATTTTTGGGAATGTGGAATTAGGATTTTGGTATTTTCTGGTACTTTGGATAGGGAATGAACCCTAATATTTTGTTATTCATTAGCACATAATGATTGTGTTGGAATGAATAGTTAGGTTCCTGACCCTGCAGACTAATGATGCATCTTCGATAACTCGGTGAGAGTGTAAATGAATCCGAGTAGAACTTTAGAATGATTCTATAGTTATGAGTTGTTATATGAATAGTTTTTTCTTAGTTACATGGTATAGTTTTATAAAGATATATGGTTTATTTGTTCTTGGAAAAATTGGCATGTGGGAGAAGCATGGCTAGTGGCTTAGACAGATGAGTTGAGTTTTCGGGAATTATGGTATATTGGAGCTTGGGTAAGGCCATTCTGGTAGGGTTTCATATGTTCATGAAACCATTGAGTGTTGATGGATCCGTGGAGGCACTTATTCATTAGGGATGCATTTGTTTATGAGACTTATGGTTTGGAAAGTACAGAAGTGTACTCCTGTGATGCTCAAATGAGTAAGAAACTAGTGTGGGTATGATAATAGGCTTGTGGGCATGGAAACATGAGGCTCTATAATGACAATTATGATGTTCCAATAATGGGAACAATAATGTGGATGGATTTTGAATGATGAAATCCTTGATCATTGGTGAACCTTAGTGAGGTTTAATGAGATTCACGCAAATGGTGTGGAAGTGTGGCTTAGGAGTAGTGACATTTTTTTGATTCTTATGGGACCCCATCTGGTTTGGTACTCTAAGAGTGGTAAGGGATGATACAGATGATCTAGAGTACAATATCTTTTTTAATGGTTTGTATCTTTTTTTAGTGGGTTTTTTATTATAACCTTGGGAAACATTTCTTTGAACATGGAGAATGTGAGAAATAAAATTTTATATTTATTCTTAGGAGTGAACGATATTCACATCATCTAGACATCATGTTTGGTGATGAACCAAACATGAGCCATACAGATTAGAAGTGGTTCAGATATTCAACAACAAGGATGATTCAATGGTGGGGATTGTTTTAATATCTTGATATTTTAAATTAAGTACATCATGTTCGACAATTTGTATGACATGCAACACCAAGCCTAAACAGATTGTAACTTATTATTATTATTAAAATATGATTGTTATAACCTAGTCGTTAAACTCATGGATATGAATAGGGGTAAATACATTGTTAAATATATATATTTCAAATAAAATATAAATGTATTGATAATTTATTAGTAAATAATATTTTCATTTTTATTAATTTTATTTTAATCAATGAAAATATGTTTCTTTAAAAACTGCTTTTTGTTAATTTTCATGAAAAAATAATGATATTTAATTTATTGAAAATTTCTAAATTTTATTTAATAAATATCATATCGTTTTTTAAATTATCATAACAAAATTACATTTAAGTGAAATTTTTTATTTTTCTGAAAAGTTTGATTTTTCATTGATTAGTTTAAAATACAGATTTTTGTAAAGCTGTAATTTTCTTTTCATTGAAAAGTATAACAATGATTTAAATTTTCCTCAATGAAATGAAATAACTATATAATTATATAAAATATAATTAACTTCTTTTTAGTCATCATTATACCTTATTTGGGAAAAGGTGTTTTCTTGGGCTTAAAATGCAATTTTCTAAAAGCATATTTTCATTGCGTTTTACGCGTTTATAATAAAATTAATTTCTAAAACTGATTAAAATTTAATATAATAAAATGATTTCAATATTTTTAATCATTGTATAAAAATAAGGTATTTAGGTACCTTTTATTTTTAGACATTATGAATAGTAAATTTAGTAATTTTTTACAATAGTAATGGGTAAATAGAGTAATTAAGGGTTAAAAATAATATGATAAATAGTATAAAATGACCCCAAAAATTTTCTTGATTTTATTTAATGATTAAATTTATTCAATAATCCTCCAATATTCAATTATATGAACTTATTTGTCTATTTAGATGTGATTATGACCCTTAAAATAGTTTATGTAAAGAAAGGACAAAAATTTCACACTCCTGTTTTTAAATACTATAATATTTATAGCATAGAGATAAAAATAGTATATTTTACGTTATAATTATAAATTTTAAATATAAATGAATTTTATTTATCATGATAATTTATTTTAAATTTTTAGTGAAAAAATTATTACCTTAATCTCTTACACAACATTGATGCGATAATTATTCGATTAATGGATAAATAAAATGAATTATGTTTAAAAAATTAAAAGTAATATAATTTGAAATAATTAATGATGTACATGAGTTTTATATATATAACATGTTATGGATGTGTTAAAATATATTATTTGAGTTTATTTTGTATTTATTTTGTTATTAATGTTAAAATAAATGAATAGTTCTAAAATTGGAATTATTTATATTTTTTGAAAATAATATTTTGTTAAATGGTTTAAAATTTTGTTAAATCGTATGTTCAAAAAATGGATTATTATATGGTATAAAAATAAATCATGATCCATTTTTTGGAGTTTTCCCTTTTTTAGTAACAATTTTTACACTCAAATAGTAAAAAACATTTTTTTCATGTTTAGCATATAAAAGGTTTATTTAGGGATCAAACAAAAAAACGGTAAATAGGTGATCTAAAATTGTATAAATTTTATTTTATGATATTATTTTGACTCATACTCATATTATCTTCAAAGATTATCAATTTATATCCTTTTTCATAAAAATTATATTATATTAAATAAATATTTTACAAAATTCCAAGAGTAACCATCCCCCATCTCTTATAAAAGTATTCCTATTCTTATCATTTATTCACATCCAAAAAACATTTGTTTATATATAACATCCCAAATAACAAACTAAAATTATTATCCCCATTATATAGGTCGCATTGTTTTATAATACCAACCTTATATGGTTAATGTGTAAAGCAAAGGAGGTATTCCAAAGAAGAGGTATAGTTTTTAATCGTGTGTTTTCATTTTAATTATTTTTCCGAATCTTGAAAAAATTCTCTAACCATGATGAGATAAAAAAACAAGGATATTTCATTTCTATTATTTTATTTTTTTAGTATTATAACCTATATCCATCTCAAACCTCCATTAAATGGGGAAGGAATTCATCATTTTTGGGTATGACACAGTACCGCTTCCCAAACCAATAGAATTTTTTATCCATCACCACCTCTCAAAAAGGGTTATAATGATATAATTAATTTGTATATCTTATATTAATGACAATTTTATTATTATTAAAATACAATATATCATTTACATTCATACCTTTCTATTATCTAAAAAATGATAAGGGTATTAGTAGGTATGTATGGACTACCGCCAATATGAAGCATTGTGATTCGTTTTTCATCACAAACTCACATGGGGATATATATAGGTATATTTCAATAATTAATATTTTCATTATGATATACTTATAATTATATAAATATAATATAATACTTTTAATTTATCTATAATGACTGTTTAAAATTGGAAACACTAATAATTTGTACGTAAGGCCAACCATATTTATGATTGTAAGGTAGTTCGTTTTTCATAACCACATTTCATGATTGGTTTTAAAATTATAATTGATACACCAAAATGTTAATTATTTTTTGATTATTATTCTGAATATTATTTAAAAATAACCTTTTTATTATGGTCAACACCACAAAGTTATTTTGAAATTATGAATTGAACATTCTCAAAACACCTGACGTGAACATAATTAATAAATTAATTAAATATGTCATTAAACTAGATAAAATAAATGTATTAAGGATAATATTTTAATCCTATAAAATTTTATTAATAAAAAAAATAATTTATATGATTTCATTTTACATGTTCAAATTGACATATATAAAAATTATGGACTCGAGGTATAGGATTACGTCTCAATTTCCATTAATTGAGGAAACAATTAATGTTATAAACCTAATTTTTTTATTATTTGTATATAATTCACTGTTTTTATGTAATATAATTAATCCTTCATAAGTCATTCAATTTTATGTTTCAATTAAAATTATTCAATTCAATAGAATTTTACTTGAATTTTATCATGTGGTAAGGGTGTCTTAACTCAATTTAATGTCATTGGGTTATATCACTTCATAATTTATTATATAATGCTTATATTTTGTTTAAAATAAAATTTATTTATTTATTTTTCATTCACACCTTAATTTTTAATATTTACACTTTTAAACATAATATCTTTATTTATTAATTCTTTATTAAATGACATGATCTTTATATGTGTTATTCATCAAAAATTCCCTTTCATTGAAATGTGTATTTAATAACCACCCAGTTCCTTTTACTATGTATATATGATTCCTGTTGGGATATTATATAATTAATTAATATTTCTCTTTATAATTTAATTTCAATTGATGTTATATCTTTCATTTTATATTGATTCAAATGTTATAAAAGATGCAAGCGTTTTCTTTGTATCTATCTCATTTTCCTAATACATGATTTATGTCATGCACCATGACTTCCTTGTATGGCGTACATAATGGTTCATAAATGAATATTAGAATTTATATTTATTGAATTCATGGTTTTTTATATCTATATCATATTATTTCTTTAAATTACTCTTTATTTTAATGATTAACCCAAAGTCATAAAGGCATTATGTTATAATCTCATTTCTACCTGATATTGTATATATTATAGTTTCTTTTGGAGAAAATAATATGATATAATTTTCTTGAACAAAATATATTTTATTATTGTTTGTTTATGAATACAGTTTAGAGGTTTAATATACATTTACTTCCTTTTTTATTGAATAAACATAAAAAAATTAGTGTATGTGATATGCATCCTGTATTTTTTTAGATCGGGAATATTCCTCTTACATATCAATGTTTTATAAAAAAATTTCAAATTTTTTTTAAAGATAATAAATTTTCAAAATATATTTAAGATTAAATTTTTACTTATTTTAAATTTTTTAAAAATAGAAATTTCTCAAAGTTTTTCAAATGGGTCACTTTAGACTCATTCTACAATGTTTTTTAAAAGAATGATTATTTTTAACATTTACAACCAGAACAAATATTCCTTCCTTCCTAACCATTATCTTTTTTCATATTCCTTTTAAAATTCTGAAAGTATATTTTTCTAAAATATTATTTTCTCAATATTTTATGGAATTTTAGTTTCAAAAAGTTATTTTTAATGTAAATATAGAATTTTATCCTAGAATATTTTTATGATCTTTTTATGGTATTTATATTCTTCAATATCAATAACCCTTAATGTTATTTATTCTCCACAAGGTATATTTTAAAATTATACCATCCACATTCTTTCTTTGGATTTATTATGATTTTTTCTAACATATTTTGATGGAACTCACTTATTTTCCATGGGTTAATCAAGTTATGTAAGTAATAATGCATGTTTTCCTTGATTTTCATGATAAAAAGAAGGATCTATGATCTTTTTATGATATAGTTCTTGTGAATTTTTTATGATGATAGTTAGTTCTATTATAATCCAAGGATGGAAGTTTCTATTATAAACCTAGTACTGGTGGTTACTTCTTAAAAAATATTGGTGGATCTGTGATATCCCTCAATTGAATTGGATATAAAAGTAGAGCATATGGTTATTATATTTGTAATAGTGATTGTAGGAGTGATATGAAAATGATTCCCCAAGTTACCTACATGTTTTATTTATGATTTCGATAGTATTTTACAAAAACAAATTATGATTTCACAAGGTAAGCTAAAGAGTTTATGATTAAGGAACATTATTTTATACTTCTTATGTGTGAAAATATATGAACTTTTAATGATCAATTTGATTAATATATACATCACATGGATCAAGACTATTGATTACTCTTATATTTGTTAAATTTGTATTCCATGTTTCTTGATTAAGGATCCAGATATTAATGGGTATAAATTACATTATATTACGATCATGCATTATGATTATGTCACTATACCCTATTTCTCATCTTACTCTCACTGATGATATTTAATTATTTGTGTCTATATTTTCCCTTTAAGAGAAAGTTAGTTAACCCTTATTATGATTCATTTTCCCCAGGTTAGGAATAATGATTATAAATGAATTATGTCATGAAATGCTTTATATGTGAAGAAATTTGCGTGTCATATTGATGATATAGTATGCAAAATGAAAATAAGGGTAGAGTGGGAAGAATACTCTCTTAAAGTCATGACTGTTATTTTGGTATGATTTTATCTTAATTATATAATAATCCAATACTAAAACTTACTTAACTATGTAAGTGATCCAATAAATCATTTTGATGTTGTACATTTTTATTGAAAACATTTTTTCAAATTTATTGGTATCAAAGATAGAAATGTAAATTTTTTTTAACACTCGATCTGGGAGGGTGGTTCGAGGTCATTATAGTTAGTATTAGATAAAGGTTTAGATAAATTTTGAGATTAATATATTTTAATTTTAGGTTACCCTAAGAGTTATGAATACTATTTAGGTTTTATAAGTTTTAGGATGATCATAAGTTCAATGTTTTAGGCTCCCATTTTTAGGTTTTATGTCTTGGAATTTTAAGGTGGCTAATCATATTTTGGGAGATTTTTTATTGAATTGAGTGATATTTAACCCTAAGGATTCACTAAAAGTATTATTTTAGGAGTCATGGTTAGGATATATTTAAAAATAATATATGATTTTAATGTGTCTTTATGGTGATTCAGGTCATTTGTGGAAATGATTAGCATATCATATCATATATATTGTTGGTATGAGACTTTAAGAGGGATTGATGTTATTTTGAGATAAATTTTATATTTATCATGGAAAAATATTTTAATAAATTATTATGATATTTTAGTTTCAATAATATTAAAGAATAAATTTAATAATTGTAAGGATATTTATTTACAAAATGATTTAATTTGAAGTTTGGTAATTACTGTTGAATTTTGGATATTATTACATTATTTATTTGTATCATGGTTTATTTATTTTGGGAATTATATAACATTTTTAACCATTTTGGTTCCAGTTAATGTATAAATATATGAGAAATATCTTATTATCATTTTTAGGATTATGTCATCCATTATATTTTGATTATATTTCTTGAGGAATTAAAAAATCATTTTGAATACTCATCATTTGGTGAAAAATATGTGATCATGGTAGAAATTGATTAAAGGATGAAATTAATCTTGTAAAGTAAGTATAGTTTTTTATTTTATTAGTAGATATAATAAATTAATACCAAAAATATATGTAAAATGATCTTAAAACAAAAAATATATCATATTACCATCATTTACAATCAATTTGTAGTCTTTTTCACACCTCATTAGTTTATGGTTTTGTGGTTTTTGACTTTCTCATAATCAATCACTTTCTTGTGATCAATGATATATGTTACTCTCTATAATTATTTGAACATTAAGTTTTGTATCCATTTCCATTTCATTACCAACAACTTATTTCTCCTATTTTTAAACTTATTATGCGTTATTTTATATGACCATCATCTTTTCCCTTCCTTATTTTCTAGAGGAATTTTTATTAAACCTTTTTATGATGTGGGATTTATATAAATGTATATATAAAAAGGAAAACCCATGGTTTCCAAGATTGAGTTCAAATTGATTGGATAAAATTTATTAAATAGTGGAGAATGTAATATCATAATATTTTAAAATAATGACATTATATTTGATAACATATACAACATATAAATCCAAGACTAAACAAACCATACAATATCATAATTTAAATATGACTATTATAACATAGAATTTAAATTGGTGAGTATGAGTAATATTAATTGTTTCATTAAATATACATAAAACAAATAATCAATAAAATATTATTGAGTAATGTATATTAACTTTTCGTTTTATTTTTATTATATTCATATTATGCTTCAAAAGTTCATTTTCTTCAAAAAAAAAAATTATTTTTTGTGAGAAACTTATACAATTAATTTCTTGAATATATATAAATTATATTTGATAAAAATTAAAACAATTTTATAATCATAATAAAAAATTTATGTTTTGGTGAAATTTTGGTATTTTTTTAAGATTAATTATTCAATGAACAGTGAAAATATTAATTTTAGAAAATTTGTCATTTTCCTTTCATTAAAAAGTTTAATTATTATTTTAATATGACCTCAACGAGAAATAAGTGTTATTTAATTATATAAAATCTAATTAACATCATTTTAATCTTTATTATACCTGATTTTGTAATAATTATATTTTTGGGCTTAAAACCAGATTTTTCTAAAAATTATTTTTCATTGCATTTTTAAAATATATACTAAAATAATTTTTGACAGTTACAGAAATTGAATATTAAAAAATAGATTTAATATTTATAATAATCTATACCATATTTTTTTATATTTTCCTTTCATTTTTGGTCACTATGAATAACAACTTTAGTAATTTTTCATACCATGATAAAGTGTAAATCGAGTTATTATGGGTTAAGAATAATATGATAAGGACTATAAAATGAACCTAAAACATTTTTTCTAATTTTATTGGATGATTCTATTTCATCCATAATAATCCAAGATTCTCTTATATGACCTTTTTTCATTCTTATTTGATTATGATCCTTATAAGTTTTTTAAGAAAAGTAAAAAAGGCACAATCTTGTTTTTAATAACTATAATATGTTTAATATATGGATAAATTGAGGATATTTTCCATTATAAATATTAATTTTAAAAACAATTATGTTATATTTTTCTTGTTAATTAATTTTTAATTTTTAGTGACGAAATAGTTATCCTAACTGCTTACACACCACTACTAAAGTAACTATTCAATTATTTAAAAAAAATTAAATGAAATTAAAAATATTAAATGTAATATAATTTGAGATAATTAATTAGATCCAAGAATTTTATAGAGAAATATAACAAAAAAAATTTGTTAAATCATTTTATTCGATCATATTTTGTATTCAAGATGTTATTAAATTCAAAGGTAATGAATAGTTCTAAAAAAGAAATTATAGATATTTTATGAAAATAATATTTTTTAAATAATTTAAAATTTATAAAAATCCATTCTAGAGTATATTTATTATTAAATAGTTGAAAATATCAATAAAGATCCATTTTTGGGCGGTTTTTCTATTTATATCATCTATATTGACCCTCAAAGAGTAAAAAACCTTGTTTTTTTGGTAATTGTCACTAGTAGAAAAACGGTTTTTAACGTCGGTTTTTTTTTATTTTGGACGTCGGTTTGTAACCGACGTCGAAGTCACCGACGTTAAAAATATGAATTTTTATGTCGGTTTTTGTAAACCGACGCGAAAAATGAATAACATTCGTTTTTTGGCGTCGGTTTTGTAAAAAACCGATGCAAAAAAAATAATTCATATAATTTTTCGCGTCGGTTTTCATAAAAACCGAAGCGAAAACTTTAAAAAAGTAGTTTTGGCGTCGGTTATTTAAAAAAACCGACGCCATAAATGAAAAAAAAATATTTTTCGCGTCGGTTTTTATAAAAACCGACGCCAAAAATCAAATTTTTTTTCTAGGTTTTAGATCATTTCCTAAGCTTCGATTTGACAGGCTGTGGACCTAAAACAGAGTTACGGTTCAAAAGTTATCGCCGTTAGAAGTTGAACCTATCAAAGTTTTGATTGATACAACTCGTTTCAAAGAAAACATGATAAACATAAATTAAAATCATATACACCAAATGCAATAAAATAATCATAATACATCAAACATATTTCAATGGTTTTAGGGGCATCCATCGAAATGATATGTTTTTTATTATCATATAACTTGTATTTAGAAATGAGAATGAATCATCATTATAAGAAAGCCAATCGAGTTGTTTAGAAATGAAGGATAATAATAACAAAGAAAACAAATGAATAGAATATGTACCATGTTCAAATTAATGATTGAAGTCGCATTGAAATCGTGATTGAATTGAAGATGTTGAAAATGATGAAAGAAGGAGAAACTGGATATATATATAGTAAACGAAAATATTTTCAATTGCGTTGTATGAAAATGTAGGCGGGATTTTAAAAAGTTAAACGCGCGTTGTGAAAAAAATTGAAATTCTGATCCCGCGTTACTCTTTGGCGTCGGTTTTGTTTGAAACCGACGCAAAATAGTATTTACATTGGACTTTTGGTGTCGGTTTTTTAGAAAACCGAGACAAAAAATGTCAATCAATATCCTTTTTGGCGTCGGTTCATAAAAAACCGACGCAAAAAATGAACAAAAAAATTTTGGCGTCGGTTTTTATGAAAACTGACACCATAAAAGTTTTAAAAAAAAACTTTGGCGTCAGTTTTTTTAACAAACCAATGCTATAAATTTAAAAAAAACTACATTTCGCGTCGGTTGTTTTAAAAACCGACGCCAAAAACAAAAAATAATTTCTTTGGCGTCGGTTTTTAAAAAAACCGACGCGAAAAGTGAAATTATATTTTTGGCGTCAGTTTTTATGAAAACCGACGCCAAAAATTAAAATAAAAAATTACAGTGTTTTAGATAATTCTCTAATCTTTGATTTGACTGGTCGTGGAGCAAAAACGGAGTTACGGATTAAAAGTTATGGATGTCGGAAGTTGACCTTCTCTAAAAGAAGTCTTAAAGAAGTTCAACTTTCAATGGCCATAACTTTTAATCCGTAACTCCGTTTTTGCTCCACAACCAGTCAAATCAAAGATTAGAGAATTATATAAAACAATATAATTTTTTTTTTAAATTTTTTTGCGTCGGTTTTCATAAAAACCGACGCCAAAAATATATTTTAACTTTTCGCGTCGGTTTTTAAAAAAACCGACGTGAAAAGTAGTTTTTTTTTAAATTTTTAGCGTCGGTTTGTTAAAAAACCGACGCCAAAGAATTTTTTTTAAAACATTTATGGCATCGGTTTTCATAAAAACCAACGCCAATATAATTTTTTTTTAAATTTTTTGGCGTCGGTTTTCATAAAAACCGACGCCAAAAATATATTTTAACTTTTCGCGTCGGTTTTTAGAAAAATCGACGCGAAAAGTAGTTTTTTTTTAATTTTTAGCGTCGGTTTGTTAAAAAATCGACGCCAAAGAATTTCTTTAAAACATTTATGGCGTCTGTTTTCATAAAAACCGACGCCAAAATATATATTTTTTAGTTTTTTGCGTCGGTTTTTTTAGGAACCGACGCCAAAACAATTTTTTTCCCTTTTTGGCGTCGGTTTTTTTAAAACTGACGCCAAAAAATCACCGTAAAAATTATTTACGTCGGTTTATAAGAAACCGACGTCAAACTGGTGACGTTAAAAATCATTTTTCTACTAGTGTGTGAAAATGGTTATTAAAGGGTTAAAAACTATAAGGATAAAAATGTGATATAAACATTTCAAATTTTATTGAATGAGATAATTTCAACTCATAATCCTATTATATTATAATATTATCAATTTTTTATTGGGATATTAAAATTAATATCTATTAATTTATTTATTTAATAAATTCCAACCTTGTCCCTCTACTCTCATATAGAATGGCATCAATTATTATCATTTATTCAAACATAAATTTTTTTTTCAAAAACAATAACTGAAAATACATTACTAAAGTCCCTCACAAATTTTATAGATTATATTATTGGTGTAATACCAACCTTATAGGTATTAATTTGTAAATAAATTTAGGTTGTCCAAAGCATAGGTATTGTTCTTAACTGATGATTTTCATTTTTTTCACCTTCCACATCCTTAAAATATTCTACAACCATAATGAGATAATATCATTATTATATTAAATATTATAGGATTTTATTATTTTAGTTTCATAACCTATATCCATCTCAAACCTTCGTCAAAGTGGAATGGGATTAATCATTCGTGTGTATGGTGGATTGCTGCCTCACGGATCGATGTAATTTATTTTCCATCACCAACTAAAATGGTTAGTTTTAATGATATATTAATGTTTACATTTTATATTAATGAAATATTTGATATTATTAAAATTTAAGATATCATTTAATTTCTTACCTTTCAATTCACTGAAAAATGATAACATAGTCAGTGCGTGTGTTTAGACTACCACCTTAAATGAGCGATGTGGTCCGTTTTTCATCACCACATTACATGGATTATATATATATGTATATTTAAATAAGTAATATTATATTTATTATATTCTGATTCTGAAAATATTATATAATACTTATATTCATTTCATAATGATCTTTGTAAAATCGAAATGTTGCTCATGTATACGTATAGCATACCGTCTTCATGATTATAATGTAGTTCATTTTTCATAACCATCATTCATGATTTGTTTTAAAATTATAATTTATTTACAAAAAATAATTATCTCATGATTATTATTCTATATATGATTGAATAATGAACCCTTTAACCATTTTCATCACACCAATTTCTTTTTGAAATAATGAACTGAATATCATTAAAACACCCGATATGGACTTAATAAATCAAGTAATAAAATATTTCAATAAAAAATGAAATAAATAGATTAATTTTAATATATTTAACTATTAAATGTTCTTAATAGACATAATATTTTATGTGATTTCATTATACATGTGTTAAAGGACATATATAGCAATTATGGACTGATGTAAGGGTTTTCGTCTTAGTTTCCTTTAATTGTGGCATATTTTAAGGAGATGTAGCTAATTTCATTTTTTGTGTGTATATAAATCCCTTTTTGGATATATTGTAAATCCTTACAACATCATGTTATTTTAAGCTTCAACTCAAATTATATCATTTGTACCATTGAACATTTTTGAGTAGTTCAAAAATCCTCAAACTGTTTGAATTTTCATGTTTGGTGTCTGAAAAAGACATTTCTTGATCTTTAGAGCTTAATTCATTGATTTTTATTGACCCGGGGGATTTCTTATGAGTTTAAGTGAATAAAAAGTCCCTCGAGATTTTAGAAGATTTTTGTGACTGTTAAACCCCGGATACTCGGTTTTAGGACAGCACAGACAGAGGTGAACGGTTAAATTTAATTGTGAAACCTACAAGGGGAACGCCTATGGGGTGTTGTAAATACATAGATAGGGTGCACATGGGATGAAAAAAAAGTTAAAAACCATTTTTCTTAGACCAAACACTTATTTCCATATAGGCAGTAGTTTTTCATTGTTTGCGCACTGTCTGAAAAAATTGTGTGACTTATTTTAATGGGGTTACCCTTTGGACAATGAATGTGCATGATTATCCAAAATGTGAAACTTAACCATGTGCCTCTTTAAAAAAATTGGAATTTTTTTATACTCATCCATAGTTTTAAGTCCCTCTTTATATTTTTCTTCCTCCCATGCATGTCCTTCCTCCCAGCTACTGTGGAGCTCCCCAATTCCCTCCTCTTAGGATTTTAACATCGTCTTTAGATCAAACATTAAATAAATCTCCATTGGTGGATACAGATTCATATTGAAAATACCATTGATCATCTAGCATCTAATATTCATTTATCTCTCCATATATAATTCTAAATCCATGTTATCTCGTGTTCCCTATTTTCAGGGTGTTTGTCTAAATCTCCAATTTTAATTGTTTTGGCCGAAGTTAGAGGTCGATATCAGACGAGCGAGTGCCTAATAATCATTTATAGGTGGTTCCTATATTTATCAATGATTTTATGGGTGTATGTGGGGTGTATTATAAAAAAATCCATGTGAGTTCTTCAAATGATACCCATATTAATTAATGCATATTTTTAAATTTTTCAATTGTTGATATAACATGACTATGTGAAAGAACTTACTTCCTGAAAAATGGTTGAGCTAGGTAAAGGGCTTAGACCAACCAGGGTAGTTTTGGACATGTGTGTAAATTTAATTAAAATAAATTGGTTATTTTGATTGCTTGAGTTCCATTATAAATTGACAGGATAGGTTTGAGGATTTAGTTGATGTTTATCATTTGGATTGTGGTGGAATGATCGTCAGGCTGAGGGTGTGGGTTGAGATATATGGGGTGATGTTGATCACTAGGTTGAGGCAACATTGTCATCAGATTGAGTAGAATAATTTATCAAGTTGATGTCATGGATATCATGACTTTGGATGGTCTTGACCATAAGGATTTATGAACATGTTCATAGGGGGACAAGGATTCAGATGATGTGTATTAGGATGATTAGTGATTTAAGATCGCCATTATTATAAAATGCACCATTAGAGTCAAGTAATCATAGATAGGACTCTTTTTATGTGGCTATGACCACTGGGTTTGGACGGAGTTCCCCATAAACTATGGGGCTTGTTGGATGGTGTTGACCAACAAATATGTTGGGGGTTCTCAAAATATTAATCCATGTGTATGGTGATGGACCATCGGTTTATGGTGTTGAGACCATCAGTAGGTACTGAGGCTCTCCATTATACAAAAGGTCATTGGGATGGGATCATTCGAATAGGATATCTCCATGCCTTAGGATGTTAGTTTTTGAGCAAATGATGATAATTTATTGTAGTAATGATATCATTGTTCCTTGGTACATTGGGTTTTTTAATCAATGGAGACTATTTATATGGATCTCTGAGGGGACTCGGACTTGATTGGGCATGTTTTTTGGATGCCAATTACATGATTGAGGGCATGAGGTGTAAGTTGTATATTTTTTGGTGAAACTAAGAGATCAACTGGTTTGATAATTGTAATGGGTTCTTTCATCATTAAGATATGGATCCTCACCACTGTAATTATATATAAGTATACACATATTGTATGAAATATAAATAATTGGGGGCAATTTTTTTTAGATATTCTGTAATTTATTGAATCAAGAGAACACTTCCTTGTATATTTTGAGAACATGTTATGTGGGTAATTTATTATAACATATATGTATTTATTTTATTTAGATTTTGTATAAACCTATATAATTATGGATGTAAGACAAGAACACATTTTTTTTCAAAAATTGAGTTCATTCTCACACACTACACGGGCCCTTTGGGATGCATGAATTCATTATGTCTTTAAGATCATGAAACATGACGTTACTGATCTGTCATGTACATATTGAACCTCATTATGGTTTTCCTTTTCTCATTTGATGTATAGGGACAAGAAGGAATTGATATAATAACTATAATGGTGAAGTCACAGAATTGGTGGAATCTTAGTATTTATTAGTTTTTTTGTAGCTTGTAATATGATTTCATTCCATGTAACTAGGTAGTAGAACTTGTAATTGTTTCTGGTTCCAATATGTGAAGGGATTCATGATGTGAAAGTTTACATGATGTGAAGATCTTTTTCACATCGTGTATGATTTAAATATTGAATTTTTAATCTTAGGCAATTGATTTCTTGGTGTACATAAACACCGTAGATTTTACAATGTGTAATGAAGTTACATGTCATGTAATTCCCAAATAAAGAATGTTTAGGGTGTCATTCAGGTTTTGGTTCCCATTTAATCATGTGTTCTCCATTTCAATTGAAATAAAGATCCTATACTGTGATTTTTGGAGTTATTATTCCTTCCCGATCAACCCATTCAGCAATTGGTTCTCATTTCGGTTGTGGTGACTCTCTCCAAGTGAGCGATATTTCTTCTACTTCATTACCATGGATCGCGATAGTTCCATTTGGATACATTATCTGATGTGTTGATCTAAATTGTTGTTTGTTCTTGTCTTCTTCTAAGGTCCATTATGAAATCTCGTTTCGGAGGTCATTCCTTTGTCGGTTGTGGTGCAGCGGGTGTTTGTATTTTATTTCTGTGTGTTTCATCTTCTCTACTATCCCCCTTTCTAAATTATATCTATCCTATGGTGTGTGGGTTAGATTATAGGCCTTCGTATATTTCTTTGGATTTTATTTGTTGGTGGATCCTATTACAGGTGTGTGTGGCCCGAGTTTTGAGGTAGGTGGTTTCATCTCTATCCAATATTGATTAAATGTATTGTTACTGATTTATAATTTTGTTTCTAAAAGGAATTGGCATGATTCTTTGTGTGTGTTTAAAATATTTTTTAAGTAAAAAACATTTTCCCTGGATATTGATAAATGAAAATAAAATGGGTATTTTCAAATCATTGAAATGGGTTTGTGAAATGGTTTTGATATGGTTTTCAATGTATTTGAATGATTTGTGAACATGAGAACATGGGTTTCCTAGGGTACTCAGGTGTAAGGTTTCTCTTTAGGCCATAATCTATTTGTTTGTTATTTTTAGGAGGTTTTGTCATGTGGATTTCCTCTTTTTCCTACACCCATTATTCTTGGGGAAAAAATTGACATTGGGGGGTTACTCATGGGGTATTCATCTGCTTCCTAGGCTTGTGTTATATGAACCAAGGTGTGCACATGATTGATTCTGGTATGAGTAGTCTTCTAGTCTGACCTATAGTGATCCTTGGTGCAGATACCTACTATTATGTTTTGTATTTCTTGGATTTTTTGTTTTAACCTTGATATGAAGGGTTATGTTTGTAAAATATAATATGGAGAACGAGTTTTGAAATTGATATACCTGATTTGTTTAACTATGATTAAGGGTATATTTTTAACATGTTTTCTATAAAAATAATTTACTATTTATAATGCTATGTTTTATTTGAAATGAGCATATATGAATTTTTATATAGAGAATTATTATTGAACACCTAGGTGGGATCCTATTGAGCTAGTTAGCTCACACACTGTGAACCTCTTCAGTGGTGCATACACCATTGTATTTATTCCAATTTTGGTAAAGTCAGGGCGTCATAGTGAAATAGTGTGGTTTCATGTCATCTAAGTTGGGTAGCTGGTAGTGAGATGTGGGAGTTCATCCACACAATCACATGGAATATCCATTTTGGTTTTGTTCCTTTATAGTTGGACTTCACTCTTGGATATTTAGGCTACTTTTGAAGTCATTTGTTTCTATTATTCCTTATTGTTTCATGTACATATTGATAAATATGCCATGTGTTTTTTCAGGATTGGATAAATCACCCCCCATTAGTTTTTTTTGTGCCCAGGTGATTGTCACCATACCATGGGGATCGGGAACACCCTTCTAGTATTTAACAGATTGAGTTAGTTTCTAGGTTAGAGTGAAAACTGAGAGGCTTCGTTACAATTTGGTATAAAATGATTAATTTAATCAAGATTCCTTTTCTTGGGACATCTATTAGACTAGAGATAGGATTGTCAAAACATGAGAGGTATGTTGCGATAAATGTCTGTCCAACTCTTGTCGTGATGAGACTCAAGTTTTCATGGAATGTTGGGATTCGTGTCTATAGTGTTAGGTTTGGTTTTAAATATAAGATTCTTCTTATGGGTTTTCTATTTTAATATGATATTTTTTTCTATTTTATGACTATTATAATGATTCAGTATATAGTAGTATGCCTCCGAGATGTCTTCCACGAGTTCCTCATGAGGGTTCAACTGATTCTTCTCAAGTAAATCCTCCTATAGATCAGAATCTCAATGAGACTATTGTAATGGTGGTTATTGGAGTTGATCAGAATGTATCATGAGTCTAGAATGCAGCTATTGAAGTATATCCAATATTTATAGAAAATAGATAGATATCACAATAATTATTGAGTGAGAATCCACAACCTTTTATAAGAAAAAATCAGCCTCAAAGGTGGAGGACTAGCTAGATAGTATCGATCAAATCATCAAATTTTTGGAGACACGTGAGAATATCAAGTTGAATTTATTAGTGTTTATACTTGAGGGTTTTGAAAGGCGATGATGGGATTCCATGGTTTATGTAGACCGACACATGGACTTGGATTGGATGTATTTCAAAACACTATTCTTCTATTAGTTTTTTCAAAGTCACTGATGCTAGAAATGTATCTAGGGTTACAATATTTAAAATATGAAGATAGTTCATTGATGGCATAAACCATAAGGTCAGATGATATTGACTATTTTTCAATGTATATGGTAATGAATAACCAGCTAAAGGCTCTGAAGTACCTATAAGGTTTTCAAATGGATATCAAATCATAGATTTTTATATTGCAATATTCTTCCTATGTGGAGATGGTAGATATATCTATGATGTCAGAGATTAATATTATAGGAAATTTTTTATTTTCCACCTCTTCTCTTCCATCTTGTGAATTCTTTTGTGGAATTCATGGAATAAAGGGAAGTATTAGGATCATAGTAGAAGTGGTGGTGGTGGGTCACATTAGTAAGCCTCCTCTACATCTTCTATTATAGATAGTTATATGCCCTTGAATTTCTATGTATGTGGCAAGGTCAGATACACAATATTTTCTTGTCCTATGCCCATAAAGATGTGCAATAGTTGTGGATTCATTGGCCACTTATAGCGCTTCTGTCTGGATATGACAATGCCTCATTATGATTAGGGGTCTTCACCTCCAAAGGCTACTATAGGGTAGTCATATTCTTCACGAACTAAAGTTCTCCATCCATAGGCTTCAGGAGTGAAGCTCTTTCATGAATTTGATGACTATAGAATGGGGTTTGACACCGGTGTGACAATAGTGAGAGTTACTATATTTAATGCACTATTCGTAATAATTATTGTATTTGATATTGGTTCCTCCCGATCATTTATATATTCATGTTTCATTAATATTACTAAAATTCCAACTGAACGTATGCCATTTGTAATGAAGTTAGTAAAACATCTTGTTAAGAGGATAGATTATGGGGTTTAGTGTCATTCTTGTCCATTTATGGTAGCTAATACAGATTTGGTTTGGGATTTTTTCATTCATTATTTAGATCTTTTTGACATCATTGTTGGTATTAATTGGCTAATCATTCATCTGGATGAGGTTTATTGTTATCGTCAGCATGTCTCGTTTATTACTGATAGTGGGATCTCTCTTATGATTCAAGGGTGTGGGACCTATGATAAAATCATGAAGGACCTTCCCACCCATATCTCATGGGTTTGTTATATAAAATTTATATTATCCTAGATTATTTTTTTCCCATTCTTGATCTTCTCATCTTTTTTATAGATGTTTTCGATATTTTCTCAGATGACTTCTCAAATATTCCCCCAGAGAAAGTGATAGAGTTTAAGATTGACCTGGTACCATGTACATAGCCGATATTAATACCTTCTTATCATATAGAACCAGTAGAGCTAAAATATCTTAATATTTCATTGGATGAACTTTCGTAAAAAAAAATTACTTCTGTAACACCCTTAAATTCAAAAGTATCATCCTTGTATTTGATAGCGTGCATGAAAGGTGACACAAAACATGTAAGGGGATAAAATAATATGATACTTTAAAATATAATTACCATATTAAATAGATTTGATATATTTTATATTTTTCAATTTTTGAAGCACCGTTTTAGCATGAATTACACAAAGGAGTTACCTTCTTCGATGGTTTTTATTACACACAAGATCGAGTTTTACTGAATAATAATATATTATTAAAATATTATTATTTAATATAAAAAGATGTAAACTATACATTGTGAATAGTATTAAAAAACATATGAAAATATATGGTTTATATAAATATAAAATTTATTCATGGATTACCAATTAATGAGAAATATAAATAATAACCAATTAGATATAAAAATATATATTTTTATTTTTATGCTTCTAACAGAGTTTTAACTTAATAAATATAATTAATTACATTTAATTAATGATTTAACTTAATAATATGTGTTATATTTTTAGTAAAATAATTTTTTATTTTAATCTATTAGGATTGACATGAATAATATACGAACAGACCATATTTTCCCCATTAAAATATTATATTTTTATAAAGAAAATTTGACCATTTTTTAGTGGCGAACCCATTTTAAATATAACTTTTGACATTAAAATTGATTTAATAAGTCAAAATAAAATTTATATTTTACATATAAACATAATAATTATGTTATTGTGTTTTTTTATATTTTTCTAAAACATTTCTTTTTCTAAATTAATAGTAAACAATATTGAATTTTAGTTCAAAACAGTTTATTCTTCTAATTTATTAATAAGGATAATTTCTTTTTTAGATTGGTTTTAATGTTTAATTAGATAATATTTTTTCCACTTAATTAAATTTTTTTTATTTGAATCAATTTCACTTTAAAAGTGACTATAAAAAATAGCAAACTTTTGGACATTTTTACCATAAAACTCGCATTTTCGTCCCATCTGGGGGGATAAATTTTAATTAATTTAGAACACTAATGTGATTTGAATTTGGAAAAATGGATTCAATATTTTTAATCATAATAATTTATAATTAATAAAATTTTGAAATTAGATTATGACCAAAAAAAATAGGGAAGGTAATTATAATTAATTACTATTATTAAGGTAAAAGTAAGCATAATAAATGACAAAACCATTAATTTGATGGATCAAATGACCTATCCAGTAGTAAAAAATCCATTTTATGGAACAATATTGTCTATAAACCTTATATTATTTACTTTGGTGTGTTTTTTATGACTGTTTTTAGGTATCAACATGTGCACACCAAACTTGTTTCCAAAAATTCCATGAGAGTCCTTTTCCATTCCAATAAAAGGCCAAAAACTATCCCACTTATTCAAACCAATAAAACGTATTATGTAAATCTACGATCTACCCAAATATATTTCCAAAATCCATCCCCTTGACCTTGAATCCACCCTTTGGGTAGAAATCCTTCCAAGGAATCCTTTTGGTACCAACCAAAAGAAGTTACCCAATTAAGAGGTAGCATCATCTCTTAATCTATCTAGTTTAATTTCTATTCTCCAACAACTAACATATTTTTATTCTACTATTATATAACAACACAAGTATCCTAAATAAAATAAAATGTTTTTATGTAATGGTTTTGACATACACTTACACACACCTCCATCTAATGGGTAACGAAAATATTGTTTCTTTGTATGATGAACTACTGCCTCACGAAATGAGGATTGTACGTTTTTCCTTTACCACATATCATGGAGGACATTTTGATGGAATATATGTTTATATATGATATATATTATATTTATAAATTTTTTATTCTTTTATACTATTTATTTATAACATTCCTTTATGCTTTCTATGTTTTGTAAATATGATAATTTCATTTGTAGAAGTGTGGAAAAACGCCCCTTCAAAGTGATGTGACTCATTCATGCCGTACTTGGAACATATAAAGTATGGTTTTAATAAATCAATGTAACATATATAACCTATATATGTTATTCTAATTATAAAATACATATTTTTCATCTAATTTTTATTCTTTTAAAATAATAATGAAATGAAAGTAGCGTTCATGCATACGCATGACCTACCGTCTCCATGAACAGTACACTTCATTTATAATCTCCAATTATTATATATTATTATAAATATATATATACTGATTATAGATGATAATTATTTCATGGTTTTAAATTCTATAGATGATTAAAACATTATCTAATTAATGATAAAACCGAATAACAAGCTAAAACGTACTTGAGAAGATTAGGTAATTAACCCCCAAAATAATGAAATTAATTGAATTTTGTTAACAAACAGGTAATGAGATATCATTAGAAATTTATATATGGTATTATAAATATTATTATGATTATGATATTAGATAGTAACGTATTTTAAACCACAATACAGGAGGCTAAAAACCACACAACAAAAATTATGGGTAAGGTAAAGGAATTTCATCTCAATTTACATTTCATTGAGACTTCTTCCTTATTATTAACCAATTCACTTTTATTCAATGTATATACATAGTTTTTCATGTCATATCAAGAATTAACTTATTCTAATGATATTATAAGTTTCATCTATTTTCATAACATTCTTTATATTACGATTCAAATGTTTCAAAATGTCTTTGGACACTTTTGAAGATTTATATATTATTTTCCTTGAGATTGTTCTTAAGGATTACCTTTGAAATATCACTACATTTTGTGATTTTTAACCATATATTGAAATAATAATTTTATTGAAATAATTTTTCATTTTAAATTTTATTGAATTACCATATTCTTAAACAATTTATTTTATTGTTGCCTAAACCTTATACCATTTTACATGTGGTATTTACTTTAATAGTTATTTGATTAACATGGGAATAAATAATGAATATGTATTTCTCATTCAATATGTTTATTTTATTAGGTATATTATTTTGATAATTAAATATGAGTAATGATTTTTAATAGTATTTTTGGGTGGATCCCTGACTTTATATAGCTCCTCGATGCATTGACAGGTTCTCATGTGACCAATAAGTTGGCCAAATTAATTGGGTTTCTATCCGTAGTTTTAAATCGTCTTTTTAAAGGTCTTGAAAGTATTGGTTTTATGTTACCCATTCATGAATCCCATTAAGAAATAATTTACCTCATTTAGTTTTAGTTATTATTCATCCAAGATATTTTTCATCGACATATGTATGGATACATTTCCTTTTCAGTTCATTGATTAAATGGCATGAGTTTCAGTTTCATACCTTTCCATATTGATTTTTCCTTATCTAATTGTTTTAATGGAGTGGTCCTTCAGGATTTAATAAAATTCAAAGGATGTGTTTTATTACATTTTATTATGTATCTTGTTTTTATTTCCTATTTTCCAATGTATTATGGGTATCATGTATGTAATATGAATTTAAAAGGATACTAAAATGAATTTCCTTCAAGATTGATTCCATAAAATAATTCTAATAAAATAAAATAATGTATCAGTTACGGGATTTTGTGGTCTAGGGGTTACACATTCTATATAGTGTTTCACCTTGCGAAGACCATGTGCACGTTTCTAAGAAGTTAGATGGTTAACTTCGGTTGTGTGTAGACTATCAAAAGTTGAACCAAGTAATAGTTATGAATAAGTATTATATTACTTGTTATGATAATTTTTTTGATCAGATAAATGGGGAAAGTGGTTTTCAAATATTGATCTGTGGTCAGGTTATCATCAACTCATAGTTTGGGAGTCTAATAGATTGGATACAGCTCTCAAAAGTAGGTATAACCACTATAAATATCTTATGATTCCTTTTGGTATGACTAACAATCCTTCAGTTTTTTTCGTTTTTACTAATAAGATATTACATACATATCTTGACACTTTTGTGGTAGTGTGCATAGATAATATTCTGGTTTACTAATAATTTGATCATAAGCACGATCACCATCTGATTTTAGTTTTATAAATTATGAGAATTCGCTATTTGATTAGAAATTTTTTGAAATTTATTTTCTAGATTCAAGAAGGGAGGTACTTAGGACACATGATTTATGAACATGCATTATTAGTTGATCCTGAAAAGGTAAAGGCTATTTTTTCATGGAAAGAACCACAAAATTTCTTTGAGATACGTAGCCTTCATGGTCTTGTTGGATACTACAGATTATTTATTAAGGATTTCTCTAATCTGACATCACCTTTGACTGCTCTTAACAAAAAAACAGTGAAATTCACATGGGATGTGATGATTCAGTCTTCTTTTGATGAACTATAATGATTTTTTACATAGTCTCCTATTCTGATCTTACCCAAGCTTGGTAATGGGTATGTAGTGTTTTGTGATTCTTTTGGTGCTGTTTTGGGATGCATTCTAATGCGTGATGACCATGTGGTAGCTTATGACTCTTTTCTGGTTTGACCACATGAGATTAATTACCCCACACAAGATTTAGAGCTTATCATAGTTATTAAGGTGTATAAAAATTTGAGGCACTATATTTTTGGGGAGAGGTTTATAGTATTATATATTCATAAATGAATAGGTTATATATTTTCTCATAAGGAATTGAATCTCAGATAGAGACTATTAGTAAGATACCCTCAATCATTTGAATTTGATATACCCTACACCCTAAAGACGTTTAATGTCATTGTGAATGCTCTTAGTAGGAATTTAACATCATATGATATTATGGAATTGAAGGAGGAGTGGAACCTTGTGGGTATTTTTACTCAGTTGAACATAGATACTTCTGTTAGTCCCATAAGGCCAAATACCCTAAGAGGGTGTGTGAATTAGGGTATGACAAATTTAAATATATGCCCCTTTGGATCTTGTTTTTGTGTTAATAAAAACTCTATTATCTCCCTTTCCCATTGAAACGTGTAAACATAAATTAAATTATGCACAAGACACAACAATTTTTACTTAGTTCACCCTCACTAGGCTATGTCTAAGGAGCATACCCTGTTGATGTGTTGATGTACCAAATCCACGATAAGTGCACTTCTATTTGCAATGCTGGAAGATAACTCACTGTCCCTTATGGTTTAAAACCATTCCCAATTTGAGAACTCACTTCTCACTAAACTGAAGTGGGCTCGCTGGTTCTTCAGAATATCCAATCACAGTTTAAAGACTTGTAGGTCCCTTTATTATCACAAATGAATGCATATTTTTCTGTATGTATATGACCTATTTATGTCCAACTTTTACCCATAGATGAATCTCACTTTTCACTGAAGGTAATGGGAAATTATCCAACAATCGTGTAACCCTTGAGTGGATGGCGTCCTTTTCAATGCATGGTGCACTTCTCTAATGCCTGGTGTACTTTTCTATGAATTGGCTTGCTTCTCCAAGCCTGGAACACAAGTGTAACCTAACAACTTCTGGGAAACTCCCTTATCCAACTCAGAACATGGGAGACTCACACCCTTTTATGATCAAACCAATATTGGTGCATAACAATCAATTGGCGCACAACTTCTAAATAAATTTATACTTGTGTGACAAAAACACCACTAGTGTGACCAACCATACATGTGAGACTAGATATCAAATTTTCTATAAGTGTTGAACTCCTAAAAAAATGGGGATGGGGGACCTCTATATATATAAATTTTGACCACACTAAGCACCGTGCGCAGGTCTCCTTCCAGCGTGCAAGTCCAGCCGCCCTAGTCTCTATCGCCCAGTCACCTTGCGTTCCCAATCCAAAACATGAGCGTCCCTCTTTTATTTTCCATATTTTTATGTTTTGATCATTAAAAACAAATTTCGTGCAATATTCCAAGCCTCTAAGACACCATAGTGCAAGTCACTATTCCAAAAACACTTTTCTCCATTTTCGGATTTTGAGGCCCAAAAATTTGTCAAGCACTGGAAAATGGTGCCACCTTATATCTAATCTTTTTTTACCTCCTCAAAATCATTTATTCATTTATTTAGGATCTTATTTTCAATCATGGATTGTTGATAACATATCATGAACTAGATAAATCACCATGTAAACCCCTTTTTCATCAAATTGAACATCGTGGTCTACTTTTTCAACAAACACAACATGGAGGCCATCTTTGTCAAAAAACACTATCAGCTCCAAAAATGATTTAAGGATACCATGAAGGATTTTTTCCCAACATATTGGAAGGATGATTCATGTATGTTTATGACCAATGTTCAGTTGTCATCATCTCTACTGGGGTCTACTTTTTAGATTAAGCATCATGATGATAAGTTTAGTAAATTTTGAGAAAGACATTATGGTTGGGAGACCTTTTATGGTTGGTCTCTCTCTTCAGATGGTATTATCCACATTAGGATGTGTGTTGTCATCCCATTATTTGTAAGGGGTTTAGTTGTGTTTAATTGTAACATCTATTTTTGGTTTATTCATTCAGGCACTATGAAGATGTATTATGATATGAGACGATAATTCTGGATGTTGGGTATGAACTATGTCATTGCAGATTATATGTCCCACTGTTACACCTTCCAATAGATAAAGGTAGATAATTTGAAACCCTTTGTTTGGCTTCAGCCTCTTCTAGAGCCATTTTGTAAAAGGCATGTGGTATCCATGGATTTTTTTGTAGGATTACCATGGACTCCCTGAGGGAGGAATGCAATCGGGGTGTTATTTGATCAGTTGATGAAGTATGCTCATTTCGTTCTGATTAAAGATTCAACTATGTTTAAGGATTTGGGTAAGTTGTATATAAAAGATATTATGAGGTTTCATGGGATTCCTTCTGACACTGTTTCAGATAGGGGTCCTAGGTTTACCTCAATGTTTTTAAGGAGTCACCCATAGGATATAAAAACCAAGATTATATTGAACACACCATACCATCCACAAATAGGTGGTCAGATTGAGTGTGTGATTCAGATCCAGGAGGATATACTCCATGAATATATCTTGGATTTTAGTGGATTATGGGATATCCATTTGGGACTGGTTGAGTTTTTTTATTACAACAGCTATCAGTCATCGATCATAATAGCACCCTTTGAGGTGTTTTATGGTCACCTATGTGGGTCACCATTTTGTTGGGATAAGGTGGGAGATTTATATTTAGTTGGACCATGATTGGTTTAGGACATGTTAGAAAATATTTAGGATGATCATTGATGTTTTGTTACAGCCAAGAGTTTACAAAAACTGTATACAGATTGACGACATCATCCTTTATAGATTTCATTAGTTACTGGATTTTATTGAATGGTTCCCCTTGATTGGGTCATTGTCTTCTTGGAAAATAGGGAATGTTATCCCCAAGATATGTTGGATTATTTGTGGTAACTGATTGGCTCAAGAAGGTTTCATATCGATTAGAATTTATAGTTCATTTGATTGGTATTCATGATTGATTCCACTTGTATCTAATCAGGATGTATAATCTTGATCCCACTCACAATCTAAGATGGGAAGAAATTTAATTAGAGCCAAATGTTTCTATTTTGGAGAAAAAAGTTGATATCATTGACTATCGAGTGAAATTCTTGTGTGGGGAGTGTATTATTTTGTCATGGTTCTATAGAATCATGGATCATATTCTCATGAGACTTAGTAATGGGAGTAGTTTATGAGGCAGTAATGGCCTAATCTTTCTGCATGGATTACATCTTCCACATGACTTCTTAGGGACCAAAAGTCATTATGATCAGGAGTTTTTAACATCCCGTTACTAATTTGTCTGGTACAAATTTAACCTCTTCATGGTATTCCTTTTATCATTGACTTTATAGGGATGAGAAGGAATTGGGAGGAAACTTATAAGGGTGAAGTCACATATTTTTTGGACTCTCATTATTACTCAATATTTTCTGTAGGCGACAGTAGGATTTCACGCCATGTAAATAGGTTACACACCATGTAAGTGTTTCTAGGTGAAATATGTGAAATGGAATCACACTGTGAAATATTAATCAACATGAATATCTATTTCATGTTGTGAATTATTTGTATAAAATATTTTTAATCTAAATAGATGGATGTCTCAGCATACTTAAACACTGAGGATTTCAGGATATGTAAAGGAGTTATATATTGTTTAATTCCTTGAGTAGGGATGTTTTAAGGAATCGATTGGGTTTTGGGTTCACATTCAACCACTTGTTCTCATTTTCTCTCAATCTAAGTCTCCTATCTAGAAATAATTGGAGTCACTGTTTCTTTACGATCGATCCATTTGGTGATTGATCCTCATTGGGATTACAGTTTATCTATTTGGGTGAGTGATCTTTCTATTTTTGTCATTTCCATTGATTGTGGTAGCATCCTTGGGTTGTGCTATCAAATACGTTGATCTACATTCATGTTTCTTCTTATCTTATTCCATGATTCATTGTGAGATCTCATTCTGGAGGTAGTTCCCTTATCAGTTATGGTGTGGCATATGTTCATTATTGATGTATGTGTGTTTCCTCTTATCTTCCAACCCTCTTTCATAGTAGGATCAATCATAATATGTGTCAGTAGGATTCTAGGACCTTCATAGAAATCATAGGGGTTTTGTTTTTAGTGGATCCCATTTCAGGAATGTGAAACCCAATTTTTAGGGTTGATGGTTTCATCTCTAAAAAATGTTCATGAACCATAATGTTCTAGGTTTATTACCTGATTTATAAAAGAAATTTTCATGATTGTTTTATGTCTGTTGAAATGAGTTTTTAATGAAAGTGATTTTCCTGGTAATTGATAAATGAAATGAAAAGGGGTATTTTCAATGCATTGAATTGGGTTTGAGAAATTGTTTAGAAATGGTTTTCAAATCATTATAATGAATTGTAAAAATGTGCACATGGGTTACCTTGGGTACATAGGTGGAAGGAGTAGCATGATTCCATCATCCATTTGTTTTTGAATATTGGTAAGTTTTCTCATGAGACTTTCTTATATTTCCTAGGCTCGTTGTTCTGGGGGACTGATACTGACATTTGAGGGGGTACTCATAGGGTATTTCTCTACTTCCCAGGCTTGTGTTCTAGGAACCAGATTTTTCACATGATTTATTGTTGAATGGTTAGTCTTCTAGTCTGACCTATAGTGATCCTTGGTGATGATACCAATGCTTATGAATTGTACTGTTTGGATTTGTTGTTTTAGCCATGATATTTTTGTTTATGATTCTGAAAGATTATATGGATAATGTGTTTTGAAATTGACATACCTAATTTATTTGAACTGTGATAAAGGGGAAATGTTTTCCCTATTTTATGTAAACCAATTTTACTGCTCATCATGCCATATTTTATTTGAAATGTGAATGCATGAATTTTTATTCAGAGACTCGTTATGAAACAAGTGGGTGTGATCCTTTTGATCTTATTAGCTCACACCATGTGCATCTATTTGAAGGTGTATAGACATTTGTATGTCTTTCAATATAGGTAAAATAATGTAGTTGTAGTGAGGTGGTGAGGTTTTCTGTCAGATGAGTTGGGTAGCTGGTGGTGAGATAGTGGGAATTCGATGACACTATCACATAGAGTAATTATTAGGTTATGGTCTTTTACAGTTGGAATACTGTCTGGGATATTTTTTCTATTTTAACAGCCATTTTATTCTATTCTTCCTTGTTTCTTCATGTATATATAGATATATATTCCATGTATTTGTTTCTGTTGGGTGAAATCATTCCCTTTGGTTTGTTTTTCGGTGCTTGGATGCTTGTCTCCAATCCATGGGGATCAAGAGCACCCTTCAGGTATGTGAAGGATCATATTATTTTCCCATTTTTAGGTAAACCCAAGTCAATTCTTTATAGATCAAGTATGAGATTTTTCATTGATGGTGGACCTTAGTGCTAGAGTTATGCTTCTTAACATGAAAAGGATGGCAGTGGGCTATGTTAATTCCTCTATATCATCTAGAGTTTCTTTTTATGTTTTCAAATTCGTAATATATGTACCGATATGGTCATCCATGGGAAACTAAACATGTCTACTTTTAGGTATGACTTTCTTTGACATGTTTGTTATCTTCAAATGGAATTTTCCCGTTGAGACTGTTGATTATTATTGATGCTTCTATTTGTCACTCCATCTATGTTGGGGTCCTTTTTCTACTAATATATTCATATTTGGACTATTATTACAATCAACACATGATGATATATCCTCCCCACTATCACCTCATTAGACCCACATTCTTAGTCAGTAGTCTTTAGCATAAGGGGAGGCATGCCTAAGGCTCGATGGCCAGCCTTCCTAAAGCACTGTTCGGGTGGAAAATCGGGTTGGGATGCTACAAATGGTATCAAAGAAGCATTATTTTTATATTTTATCTTACTATTTGGGATATGGTAGAATAAATCTAGTATAAAGATGGAATTAGGTATAAAGATTGTGATTGTGTGCAAGCAGCTCCAAGCAAGGGGGATGGACCATGTTTTTAGGGGTGGGAAATTAATTTTTTGGTATGTGAATTTATAGTTAATTTTATTTCAACCTTGAGTGGTACACACGGGTGTGATTGTTATCTACAATATGTTTTTTACCCTTCACCCAGTATGAAAAGGGATATTTTCATATGCATACTAATAGGCACATAGTTTGGTTTGTTAAATGTATCTTCTTGTCAACTTTTTCTTGGAACCTAGAATTTGCTAAGTGAGGTTGGGATGTTTAAATATTTTAGAAAGTAGCTAAAAGTTGTTCTATTAAGTATCCTACAAGGTATAATTCTACTCATCCATCCCAGTCTTGGGGTTCTTGGTGAGACTAATATATGTGATATATGGTCCTGACCCTGATAAGGGTATGCAAGGCTGATGATATGGGGTGAGTTATTTAAAGTGTCAACAATGAATCTAAACAGTGTTTCCCTATTAAGCCTCTTTAGTTAAATTCTACTCAATTACCTCAGATTAAAATGTGATATGTGATGACTGACTCTGATTTGGGTAGTCAAGGGTCCATGAGGATGGATTATATGTTATGCTCGACATTGATGTGGGTTGGAATGTGACCATAAGGCAATATGATACTAGATACCTTACCCTAAAATGGGTAGCTAAGGGGCCTTAAGGAACAATGTCTGGTGGTTGGGTATGGTAGGGGTGTGTAAGTGTGGTGATATGTTTTTCCTATTACAGCATTCCTTATCTGTGATATTTGTATATATATATTTATAATATTATGGTTGTTTGACCATCCTGATTGGTAATCAGCATGGTGAAAGCTATATAGATTCCAGAGGAGTGTTACATGGGATTTCATAGGGTGTATAATGATCGTGCATGGGATGAGGCCCCTGAGAGTTGCGATGAGTCCCTTGAGGGTCAGGATGATCATGATCTGTAGGTACATGATCTGTTATAGTTGGGAAATCAATAGGGTATTAAAGGAATTACGATATGGCTTGATGAGATGCTTAGGGTGATCCTGGTATGGGTAATACAGGGTATAAATACGGTATCTTAGGAAGCTGAGCCATCCATTGGGTATTTGATGTGGGAATTCTAGTATCAGAACCCTCCTTTATTACAGGTTGAGGGTAAACCATAAGCAACATAGAACTATATTGATTTAGTTAAGACTATCTTCAACTAGCTCCAGACACCCCCATATTAGTGAGTGAAGACAGATACCAACAAGCTCAGAGGAAAAAACCACTAGTGGGATGTACATGTTTAAGTGGGCATACTTGAGGGATTGGATTCAATGGATTTTGAATAAATTGTCTTCAAGATCTTAATTATAGAGAAACTGATAGAGGATAGAGATTGTCAGTTCATAAATATCTAATAGAGGATAAATTTGTCATGGAATACATGGAGAATTTCATAGACCAATCCCATTATTTAACAACTATGGTGGGTGATGACATCTATGGGGAAGTAATTTGATGATGGTTTATAGCATAAAATCAGGGTGTAGGTAAATATATTTAGGATGAACTCATTCCCAAATGTGGCCAATTAGGCACTGATAGTTGAGGGAATCCTAACAAACTAGTATTATTCAAGCTAAATTATAGGGTCTAGTGAGACAAGTAGTAATTATTTATGCATCAGTAAATGAGGCTACGAGGAGTCTTAGTTTTGAAGTTAGGTCATACATTCAGGAATACAACCCCTTGAGTGGGTCTTTAGTGGTATGCTTCTAGTGTGGGAATCCAGGACATGTTTGGACCTAGTGGTATTAGGTCGTGAAGGAGGGTTGTGTGTGCAACCAACTGGGCCATTTGAAAAGGTTCTGAAGGGAGAATTCTTCGATAGCATGGATCTAGGTACTAGGTAAAACTCCAGGATTTGGTGTAGGATTGGGAGTGGATCCAAGAGTTGGTGACTGGGGTTTAGCTACACATGGAGGTCGTGACATAGATAGTGGGACCCAGCTGTAGGGTCAGTGACCAGTAGTTATTGCAACTCCACGGGGAGGCCAGACACCGGGTAGTTGGGCTTCGGGCTAGGTGTACACTATTATGAGTCTAGGTGAAGAGTAGGATAGAGTGTCGATGAACGTTAGAGGTACACCATGGTCATGGCCATGTTTTCTTTTATTTCTAGGAATTAGCCAGCTTTGGTGCATGAGGTGCAGGGGTTTTGATTTTTAATAAAATATACACTGGTTATTAGGTTGGAATCAATTATGATGCATTATATATATATATATATGAGGTTCATAGGCATTTGGGCATCGGTGTGATGTGGTTTGTGTATGAGGTGCATTATGACCAAGATTTATTGTGGGTCCCGACACGATCTGAGGCTTATATGGGGTTTGTAGGAATCAAGATTATGAGGTTTATGCATATTTATATATTATATGGGTTTATTTTGGGAATCCCTTGAGATGTAGGGTCTTGAGAATTTGTTAATAGTATGACTTATGGGCATCTAATGACATGCTGGATTTTTTTAAGTGTCATGTTTGGCATAGGTGCTTTTGGGAATCTAATGGGATGTAGAACTTAATATGTGTTACGTATGATATGGGAAATAATTGATCACCCAATGAGTTTTATAATTTCTGATGCATCATTGATGTAATTTTTGAGTCTTGGGATGCTCAGTGGACAATTGGAATGGTTTTTTGGGTCAAAAGTGGCTGGGTTGGTTACTCCAAAGGTAGGGAGCACCTCGAGTGAAACTAAAAAAAATTTGATTGACCGGGGTATACCTGGTTGATATAAATGGGACGGGTATTTTATGTACCATATCTGGAAATATTTTGATAGTTCAGAAATATTCTATGTTAAGGTGGAAATAGTTTCATGTCCTGGGTTTATTAGCAAGTCAAAAATCCTCAACCTATTTGAATTTTCATGTTTGGTGGTTAGAAAAACTCTTATCTTGATCGTTGGAACCTAATTATTGGAGTTTTATTGCCCCATGGTCTTTCTTTTAGATGATTTTTATGACCTAGCATGTGCCTTGAGGTTTCAGATGTGTTTTGAGTTCATCAGACTCTAGAAACTCATTTTAGGAAAGCGCGGATAGAGGTGTGTGTTTATATTTAACCATGTAACCTAAAAGGATAAATTGTGGGAGGTGTTTCTACTCTTAAAAGAGTGTTCTCAAGTGTTATTATTGATTCTACAAATCTTTTCGGTCAAGGACACACACTTGGTTCCACTTAGGTAGTAGGTGCACATAGTTGGCGCATGTTATAAATAATCATTACAGTCAAACTGTGTTGCGTGTTTTAAAGGGGTTACGCTTTGGATAGTGAGTGTGCATGGTTAGTGTATGATTATCCAAAATGTGTTCCTTAACCATGGACCACTTTATAATGTATAAAATAACCTTTCTAATCCTCCCTACGTTTATGTTCCCTCTTTTATTTCTCTTCCCCCAATGTGTGATATTCATCCAAGAAACCATGAATCACTATTAATTACCTCCACCAAGGATTTAAGCCTCCACCTCCTATTAGACTCTAAGACAAGATCTGTTGGATGCTATAGATTCATCATGGTATGTCCTTTAATCCTCTAAATCCTTTTCCTTGTTTATTTGTCTATGCATGATGTTAAATCAATGTTAGCTCTATTTCCCAATTTTTAGTGAGTTTTTCCGAATCTCCATTTTATCTCATTTTGGATCAAGTTAGATCCCAATATCATAAAATAAAGTGCCTATAATATTATGGGATTTCTCCTTGATTTTACAAGTGTTTTTGGGTTCATTATATATACACCCTTATGGTTTATCCAGCTGATTCCCTAATTAATCAATGCATGCTTTTTAATTATTAAATTGATGATATGAGACGCCTATAGGAATTCTCTTGCATTCCTAAAAATGGGTAATCCTGGTAAGGGTCTTGGACTAATGTCGGTATTTTAGGTCAAGTGTGTAAATTGAATTAAATTAAATTCTTTATATTGATTACTTGAGTTCCAATGGAATGTGATAGTCAAGGCATGAGGATTGTGGTGATTTTGATCACCTGTATTGAGGTGACATGGTCATCAGGCTAAGGGAATTGCTTGAGATATATGGGGTGATTTTTATCACTAGGTTAAGGTGACATGGTAATCATATAAAGGCATCGAGGTCGTTGTGAAGAGGGAATAGCTCTTAGGATTTTGGATGGTGTTGACTATTGGGATTTTTTGACATGGACATAGTGGCATGAAGTGTTGAATGATGTGACAAAGGATGTTTGGTGACTGTCGCTCACCATTTTGGATAAAATTTCATTGGAGTTATGTGATTCTATATAGGAAATTATTGATGTTGTTTTGACCACACATTGTGGGTATAGGAATCCGTAGAATATACGGCTTAGGGAGTGGTGTTGACAGTTAGATATGATAGTGTTGATCAATATAAAAATCCTTTTGGATGGTGACAGGCCATCGGTTGATGGTGTTGGGACCATCGGTTGGGGGTAGAGTTTTGTCCTTATACTTGAGGACAATAATTTGGGATCATTGGGGGATGGATATCCTTTTGATTCATTATGTCATTTGTTGAGACAATGATGATTATTCAATTGAGGACATATATATCCATGCCTTAGGATGTTAGGATACAAGGCCAATAGGGACAATTTATATGGATGTTTGAGGGACCTAGGTCTTGATTGGTTATACCATTTTGATATGTATTACACGACTAAGTGAATGAGGTTTTGGTGGTGTATTTTTTTTGTGGAAACACGGGTTCACCTGGTTTTTTAATCATTAGGGGATGCCTTGGGAATTAATTCATGGATCCTTAACACTTCAATTATATATATGAAAACATGTACTATATTCTATACATATAATTGGGGGCATGTGTTCATAGAAATTGCAGAATTGGATGAAACTGGGGAATGTTTCCTTATGGTTTCTGAGCACAAGGGAAGTGAATTAATTTTTATAACAAGTGTTCATTGATTTTATTTATATTTAGAAAACACCTATATAATTATAGATGTAATATTGGAAAATTATGGTTATGGCCTACTAAGATCACTATCACACCCTATATGGTCCCTTGGGGATGTGGGTAGACCTTATGTCTATGAGATTAGGTAAGGGGTGAGGATCAGGTGAGGGACCATAGTGATCGAGTGGGAATCCTTAGCAAGGAATGGATGGTAGTGAACTATGATGATTCTTCTATATCTGGTGGAGTTTTTTCTTGTGTTTTGGAATGCTTATTACATGTAATGATATGGTCAGCCACAGGCGACCCTATTTTTCAATTGTGTTGTTTGACCTTCTATGAGATGTTTATTGTCTATAAATTGTATTGTACCTTTTTCCTTCTTGATTATTACTAATTATTTTATTTATTGCTTCCATTGTGTTATATTCATACTTATGCTACTCTATTTATATATGGACCAGTTTTTTTATCACTTCTTGAGGGTATATTCACACCACTATCACCTCATCAGACCCTCGTTTCTAGTCAGCAACCTTTATCATATGGGTAGGTGTGCCTATGTTCCAGTGGCCAATTGGCGAAAATCACTATTCATGTGGAAAAAATTCAGGATGTTACATCGTATATCGTAATTTTACTTGAAAATTACTAAGTGGTAAGTGTTTCTTTACTCAATTTCATTTCATTGGTTTATATCCCTTATTAATTTATTATTTTGTGACAATAATATGTGTGATATGACATTTTATTTATTTATGTTATATTTCCACACTTATTTTTTGGATTTATATTTTTTACACATAAATCCACCATTTATAAATGAAAATTTAAATGATATGATCTTTATAAGGGTTATTCATCTCAAATTCATCTTCATTGAGATATTTTTTTAAATATGTTGCCACATCCTTTTACAAGGTTTATATGCTTCCTATTAGGATATTATATAATTAATTACTCATTTATCATGATATTTTTGTCTTCCTTTTATGTTATCTCATTCATGGGATATTTATTCATATGTTATAAAATATATTAGAGTTTTCTTTATCTCAATATCATTTTATTAACACATTATTCATGTTATCCACCATGATTTCATTGTATGGTGTACATACTACCTCACAAATGAATTTTGGCTTATTAATTCATGCAAATCCTAATATTTATATATCCATATCATGTTATTTCTTTAAATTAATTTTGAATTAAACGATTTCCAAATTTTTAAAGGCTTTATGTTTTAATTGCCTTTTTTCTATGATTATTTTTGTTCAAGGTTATTTTGGATGAAATAATATGATCTTAATATCTTGAAAAACGTCTCATTTATTCTACTATGGTTATGAATATGGTTTCCATGTTTAATTTACATTTCCTTCCTTATATACCAAATAAATAAATTTTTTTGTAATTGATATCAATATTCTCTTGTCTTTTAGATCAAGAATCATTCTCTTCTATAATATTCTATAAAAATTTAAAATATAATATTTTATAAATATAATCTATTTCTTAAATCTTTTTGACATGGTATTTTAATTTCTTATAAAAGGTTTTAAAAATAAAATTTATCAATATTCTCCAAATGGCTCACTTTAGACTCCTTTTATAATTTTTTTTAAAAGAATGTTTATTTTTAACATTTACAAAATGATTTTATTTTCCTGTCACCATGACCATTGTTTTCATTAATGGTTCCTTTATAAATTTTGAAGTTAAATTTCATAAAAATATATTTTCATAAAATTTTATGAATTTTTAGTTCTTAAAAGTTATTTTTCAAGTAAAAAGGGTCTTTTCCTTAAGAATGTTTTTATAGTATTTTAATGTTATTTCTATTCGTCACCATCAACATCCCAAGATGTTACTTACTCTCCATTGGGGATATTTTGTAATGATAAAATCAAAAAAATTATTTGGATGGATTATGATTATTTTATATATATTATCATGAAACTTGCTTATTTCCCATGGGATAATCAAGTTATAATAGTAATAATAGATTTTTCTATGATTTTTATGATGAAATGAATGATTTATATAATTTTTTATGTTATGGTTCTTCATAATTTTTTATGGTGATGGATGATTCTGTTATAAATAATGGATGTGTGGGTATATTATAAACCAAGGATGAATGGTGGTTTTATAACCAAATACATGTGTTTATGTGATATCCCTCTAATGCATTAGGTATGGAAGTTGACCATATAGTTATTCTATTTGTAATTAAGATTTAAATGGTGACATGGAACTGATACCACAAGTTACCTAAATGTTTTATCTATAATTTATATCTAATTTTATGTAGATATTATAATTTCACAAGGTAAGATAAATATTTCTTGTTTAATGAAATGTATTTACTACTTATTAAGGGAGAAAATATAAAGATTTTTAATGGTACCTTTGATGAAATTTACATCACATGGCTCATGATTATTGTTGAATCCTTCCATTATTAATGCATTATGCAATGTCTCATGATTTATGATCCAAATATTGATGCGTATTAATTACATTATGTTATTCTCAATCACTATGATTATTTCACCAAACCTTTATACTTATCTTACTCTCACTGATGAAATTTAAATTTTTATTCTTATGTTTACCATTACTAAAAATTTGATCTATCCCTTCTTAGGATTCATTTCCTCATGTTATCAAGAATGTAGATAAATTAATTTTATATACAGAAGTCTCATATGTGAATAAATTTGTGTGAGATATTGATGAATTAATATGAAATATGAAAAACTAGGTATAGTGGAAAAATACTCTACTAATGTTTTGAGTTAGGTTTATTCAAGAGTTTTTACCGGTTCTATAAAATTATAATCCTAAAAGGTTATTGGGTATATAATTGATCCAAAAACTCATTTTGATTTTCTATATTTTCGATGGAAAAACTTGGTTCACATTTATTAGTTTCAAATCCAAAAATGTAAAATTTACATTTTAGCACAGAATTTTAGAGTGATGGTTTGGGTTATTTATCATATGGGTGTTGATCTTGGTGACGAGTACCTTGTGTGAGTGGTATTTTGTGTGTGTGTGTGTGATTTATTTATAGATTATCATTATGTTGTTTTGTTCCTAGTAGACAAATGAGGTCAAATTCAATGGATTCCTGGGTAATTTTAGAGCATATACTCAGAGGTGGAATGAAAATAATCCTTCGAAAAATGATGAATAAAGATGATTAAATCATTATTAGGATGATTTTTCATCAGTGATCATGGTATTGAATTATGGTGGAAGTATTTGGAAGATAGTTCAACCATGGAATGTCATCAGAAGTTAGTTACAAACATTTATGGGGATTTTTTATAATGAAAATGTGCCTTTAGGGTTTATGGAATCGTGGTCTGGATGGTCAATGGTGAATTGGTGGATAGATATGATCATTTTTGGGAGTTATTATTAGGGAAGTTTGACTTGTGTTCTGACATGAAATTGAATACGGTGGGCTAGAAATCATTGCAGGTTTATTTTTTGTATGATGGTTGAGTTTTGGAGGTTGGTTGGTTCCATTTAATGATAAATTATGTGTTTCTGGGATTCTTGAATGGATTTTGAGCATGCATCCATTTTTTGTTCGAAATGAAAAAATGAGAGTTAAACATTTCAATGACTATTGTTTCATGGGTGATCAAACATGGTGGTTTTAGAACTATATCAAGGCACTTTATTTTATCCCTGATAAAAGATATCATTTTCGTTTATTTTTTGATGGTTCTGATAAAAACCACCACTATATTTTTGAAGAACCCTAACTGAACAGATTTCAGTCACCTCTCTCAAGCTTTCGAGGAAGTCTTATACTGATGATGCTCCCCCATAAATTTCTCTCTATAAAATCAAGCCTTGAATATAAGTTACATTATTTTTTATCCTATTCTATCATTGTTTGCTTGTTCGGACCCTGGGGTGTGCGTTAGTGTCTTGTTTTTTTTTGACATAATGCTCTCGTGGGTTCCATGTTTAAGGTATCTACTCCGTCTCATTTGAATATTATTGATTTCAGACTTCTATTGTGGTTATGGATCATATTAGGATAGGTTTGGTTTCTTATTATCCTCCTCTTCCTTTTATTTCTTTTTCCATATTGTTTACACCCTTTTCCTCATTACGCACAAACCAGGATAAACCATAAGGGGTTCTAGCTTTTGATTATTGTTGTGTTTTTTATTTATAGGGCATGTGATCTTCCCGTTGTAGCCTATGCTCCTTATTTTCAAGGGTTTATTTATTTGATCATGATCCATGTTGTTTTTTTCCATTATTGACTCATTAATTTCAAAATAATTGAATTATTGATGCTTATATTGGTGTTTTAATTATTAAAAAATAGTATTAATTATCCTCATTGAGTTTTTATGGAATAAATTAGATTTTGACTTTGCTTTCATAGATAACAATGTGTTTTTATTTTTTTTAAGAACAGTTTGAATATGGTTTCAATTTACCCACCTTTCAAATTGATCGATTGTCCATTTACAATGGTATTTTCAATTTAAAAAGTTGTATTAGTCTTTCAATGTATTTTCTTAAATAGTTTTCTTGGAATATGATGTGATAGTTGAAATGCCAAGGCTTGGGAAAACATTTCATGATGGTTTTTAAATAAAATGTGTGGTTAATAAAATTTTATACCCCATTTCGGTCAAGTGATAAATTATGTAATGAAGTATCACGTATTTAGCATTTTTTTATATGTAACCACAAGGATTGTTTAGAACTTTTAAGTATTATTCCTAAAATATGATTTTTTTAATGATATATTTCGAGTGATTCTTAAAATGTATTTTGAGAGAGTCTTAAAAGGTATTTTTGTGAAAAAAATTCATACTTTCAAGTTTTCAAAGGATGTTTTAATTTTTTATAAATCATAACTATTGACCTTATTTAAAATAGTTTTCATTGTCATGAATATTGTTAAAACCTTCATTGTGATGATTCTTGAATAAATTTCGAGGCATGTGAATGCTTGTATTTGTGGCTTCTTGTGCAATATTCAATCAAACTATTTTTCTATAAACAAATTGTCCCTTGATTTAATTTTTAAATAATCAAATGGGAACATTAGTATTTTGGGTAGGTAGTCCAGGACAATCAGGTTATTCATGTTTATCTCTACCTAATAATGTAATCTATAATGACAACACCAACTAAACATTAGTGTGGTAAGAAGATGCTTGTAGTGGTGGAATCCTACCCATAGGTCCATACCCCTATGGTAATGTGTGCACTATGTAGCCATGATCACTAGGAGTGTGAGTATCATTGATCCTTGACCTAACTTACCTAAAGAATCCATTAGCATGTTTCTAGGATTTAAATTTTTATACACCCTTATCTTTAGAAAATAAGTTATTCATTCCATATATATTAAATGTTTATGAAATTTTTAATAATCTTTCTTTTTCATTAGACTATGTAAATAATATTCATGAGAGGTGTTTATTAAATTGATTATAATTGATTTCTTTTATTAAAAATAGATTATGAAATATTTTTTATTAATTTCATTATAATAGTTAAAAAACTTAATTTATATTATTCTACTTCTATCTAGATTGAAAATATATCTTTTCTTAATGGTTTTTCATGTGGAAAGGTTGGTGGTTTCCTACATATAATATTTATTCTCATTACTATTTAAAAAAATTTGTAAAAGGAAACTTGTTTTTAAATTTTAATGAGGTTTTTGAATTGGAAAAACAAATGTTTTCCCTTCAAATGATCTAAAATGGATGGGGTGTTTTGAAACACATGAAGTGGATTCAATGTTATCTTGTAAAAATTTAAAAATTTAAAAGTGTACATATTTTCTTGGAAATAGTTTTAAAATATAAATTAATTATTGATGTTTTATTAATTTAATTTTATAATTTTTCACTTCAGTCTAATGGTAATTATAGAAAATGGGTTATGTATCCCATTTCTTGTTTTAAAAAAATAGGTTGATTATCATGTGTAATTTAAAAAAAGGTTTTCAGGAGGGGTATTAAAAATCCAAAAAGTAGACTTTTGAATTTTGAAATTGGATTTGAGATGAGATTTGTAATTTTTAATTAATATGTGCTAGTTTAAATGAAATTTTTTTATCTTGTAAGGTGTTTTTCAGTTGGTTTAAATATGGAATTTAGAAAATGTTTTTTTAATGGGTTTTTTGACGAAAAAATGAGTGACTGATTACACAAAGTGGAATAGAAAATGAATTTAAAATAAGGTGGTTTATTGTGATTTTTTGAAATGGATGGAAAAGATTTTACTTGAGAATTATGACATTCCATTAATAAATTTTTAACAAATGAATAAAAATCCATTAACATAAAGAAAATAATTTTTCTTTTTAAATACAAGTCATTACATGAAAATTTTTTATAGTAAATTCATGGGATATTGAAATAAAAAAATGTATAGGAATGTGTTCTACAAAATGAAGCATGTATCACAAAATTAAAATTTAGAACAACAAACCCTAACATCATAATTCTTCTTAGTTAGAAACACATTTACATATTGAATAATAAATTTATATTGGTTATAAATAAATATGAAAAATTTATATATTTAAAATAATAAATTTATTTCAAATATAAATATTTATTTTACATTTAGAATTAATTATTTGTTAATGTAAATATTTCTTTTGTTATCTATTATGTATCCCTTGAATGTTTGTACTCGTTGGCTTTGATCCTTACTCATTTTTCATTATTTTAGCATATATTGATTATTCATTATGTTTTTGATTATATTATTGAAATATTAAGGGAGTGTCATTGTCATTTTATGGAATATAAATGGATGATTTTTTATAGAAACCTACGAAATATTTTTCTAAATATTCTGATTCCTTAAAAGAACAGATTTTATTTGTGAATAAAAATATGTACATCGTCATTAAATAATATTAAAAATATATTAAATTAAATTATTTTACATAATATTATCACTAACTAATATTTTATAATAATTTATTGAAAAGTCATTATATCATCCTTCTTATAGGTGTTAAAACAAACTCAAACAAGAGCATCTTATAATGGTATAATGAGTAATAACTTGTAATTTCATAATTATAATATAACTTTTATATAATATTAATGATTTTATATAAAATTTATGATTGTGATAAATGATATTTTAAGAGATAAAAATAAATAAAATAAATAAAAAACCATGAAGAACGTATCATTTGTGTTGAGATCTTGAATCTCCTCTTGAAGGACCTCCTAGAAAACGGGTGGTTTAAAACTTCTTCTAGAAAAAAATAAAAATATCATGGGATAATATTATAAGAAAATTAAGTGTGTTAAAATATAGGAGAGAGTTTAATTTTTGGGTGTGTCATTGAAGGGGTGGAGGTGGCCTAATTTTTTAAGTTGGGGAATTGGAACTTCTGTAATATATGCTTCTTATTATAAAAAAGGAATATATATTCATGGTAACATGATCCTAATTAAAAATATTTGGATTATAAGATAGGGTAGATATAAAACCAACTTATCAAATCAATTATAGGTACCTTTTTATATTTGGGTCCATGTCTATTAATTTAACACATTATTAACCATTTAAATGAATATACATACTTAAATCATAGGGTGTTATAAGGATACAAGTACTACATTATATAGAGACATAAATCGTGAATAACTACGAATAAAATGGTGTTTTATTCCTCTTATACCAACTAAGATCCTCACTATTGTTTTTGAAATTAACGGGACTTGGAATTCCTGCATTAGTTTTCACTAGGATAACATATTTTAGTTTTAGTGAAATATTTTTTCTATTCAATAAATAGTGGTCTATGTATACTCAAGCCAAGGTGATCATGTATCTCCACCCATTGGGAATGGGGACGGGTTATAAAGTATTAAAGGCACTATGAAAATGTATTTTATGATAAAATAATTTCTAAAACCATTGTGTACTTGAGAACCCTTTTAGCTTTAGGAAATAAACTAAGAAATGTTATCTGAGGCTTCACTAAATCCCAACCCAATAACAATTATATTTAAGGATAAAACTATAATCCTTGCCATATTCATATATTGAAAATTTATTATTGCATATTGTTCTTGAGACTCATCCCCCATATCTTCTGGACATTTACCTATGTTTCTTTAACTACTCTGGGTATTAATCATATCATACCAGGTACCAATGCCCTTTTGGGATCCCCTTATTAAATTTATCTATAACTTTCACATTTTATTACGAACATATTATGTGTATTCATTTATTTTTTGTTCAAAATGAATATTTTATAAACCTAATATGATGAATATAAATTGAAAATGGATTCACTCTAATCATATGATAAAAGAGCATGAAGTCATAGTTTAAGATTCCATAAGTTTTCAATAGAGAATGCATATGATCCTTCTTAAATATATTATTTTTGTTTACGTTATTCTTATTCAAGAAATATTAGTCCAAAATATTTGGTAAAAAACATTATTTGTCAAATAATTGATCTCAACTATAAATTTTAGGCTAAAATGTGGAAAACTGAATGTGCACACCGATTCAGAGGATACTATAGTTTATGGATCATTTGATATGAATACTAGTGTAAATAATGATGCATATCACATTGAAGAAATGAAAATGGTAACATAAGATGACCTTCATGATTATAATAAGTTGTTTAAGAAGTTAACTACTTATGCTAAGAGGACATTGTATAACATTTTAACTAAATAAACTACATTGTCAGTTGTATTGAAGTTATATCATATGAAAGATGTTAGTGGATGGAGAGACACCATGTTTACAAAACTACTTGCTCTCCTAAATGATATTCTACCAAAATAAAATGAAATTCCTTTTTAAAAATATGATGCTAAACAAATTCAATCTTCAATGGTAACGATCTCAAAAAAAATACATTCTTGGCCAAATAATTTTATATTGTTTTGTAAGGACCATGATTCACTCATAAATTACCCTATGTGTGGTGTGGATTGATACAATAAAGATGAATCAATTCCTTAAAAGTTTTATGGAAATATCCTATTATTCTATGATTTTAAAGACTATGGATGTTACATAACATTGATACAATTATTATGTCATGAAGGTACAAGAATTAAATATGGGAATATATGTTATCTATCTAACCCTCCTTAGTGGAATATAATTGATTACAAGTATCCAGAATTTGGAAATGAGATGAGAAACATTCATTGTGAATTATTGGTAGATGGAATAAATACTTTTGGTGTATAGAGTAGTACTCATAGTACATGTCTCGTCATGTTGGTAAATTATAACTTATCATCATGTTTATGTCTGAAGCATGAATACATTATTTTTTATCAACTTATATCTATACCCAACTAACACAATAATGATATTGATGTCTATTTGGCTCCATTGATCAAAGATATGAAATTGATATGAAATAAAGTGGTTACAATGTCACGACTTTCCTTCTTCATAAAGAGGGAAGAGATAGAAAAGTTTCCCACCCTTGATTCCTCAATATGAAGGAGAGAGAGTGGCCCCCAAGTCCCACCTTAAGTAGGCACCAGAGTGATGACTAAAAACCAAGGGTAAATAATTTCACATAATATGGAAGGGATTACCCTTTTTCACAGAACAAGATTGAGATATAAGATGGTAAATCCCCAGAAACTCCAAATACTAAAAGTATAAGTGAATCCAAAATCCATTACCGCGTGCATGTTCAAAAATAAAGATGATACAAAGTACAAAAAAAGTACCAAAACCAAAACTAAAACAAAAGGGGACTAATAAGCATCAACAACTAATCACAATTCCTAAGCTAGTAAAGTTCATCACGGTTTTCAAAGGCCTCCTAGAAACCAGAAAATGGTTTAAATATATAGGGTGAGTATACGAGTATACTCAGTAGGGAAACTAAATATACCTATGCAAAATTGGAGGAACATACTATTGTCCATATGATAAAATAGTAGAACCTAAAATAACCTACCAAAAAGTAATAACCAGACTAGCCTCACTAAGGAGTACTCACCAAAAAACAAAAGTCAATTAAGGTAAGTGTATAAAAACATAGTCATTTGGGTAACCCACAACACTTTCCCACCAGATATATGCTCATTCCAAATAGATAATTTGTTGACACTACCAGTCTTCTCATATAAAGCTCCACTACCACAGATAACCTGCACACAACTGGGCCCCAAACCTCACACAATCCCACCCATAGACATCGTGGCTACAACAACCATGCCTCTCGCCTGAAGACAATTGGGCCTCATCCTAAAGACACTTGAGAAAACAACCATGGCCTGCAAACACCTAGGCCACTCATCTAAAAAATCATGCCTAAAAGATCTGGGACTATGGTAAGCCTGAAGCCATTACAGCTTGCCCAGATATGCTCGAGTGGTAAGAACTAGAAGAGGGTGTGAGGAATAATGTCAGTAACCATCAATCCTTCATCCCGCCAAGTTGTTGATAAAGTTACCCCCCCCCCCATGTTATGGGGGTGTTCATCCCATGGTTCTCAACAAGGGTGGGGTGCGTATAAAAATCACATTAAACTAATATATATAAATATATATATATATAATCAAACACTCAACCAAACCTACAGTTCCTAAAACAAACAAACAACTCATACAGAACAATGCTTGATGCAACCCATATATGCACAACCACATGATTTCCACTGTTGTATCATAACCTAAACCTTTTTCATTCAACCACTTTCCATTTTCTAATTAATGGATTTTCTTTAAATTATTTTGACACTACCTAGAAACTATCAACCAAAACCATATCGAAACAATAAACAAAACCATATACATAGTCCCACTGCACAAGCCCTCTCAACCACTAAAAACTATCATTATTCTAAGTTATACCAAAAAAATTTAATATTTCCCAATGCAGCCCCACTAAATATTATTTCATAACCACCCCGCAGTCCCACTGCCCAACGTCGCTCAGTGACCGCATCACAAACAATGTATGTCCCACTACCTACAAGTACATCCATTCCACAATGAATATGTCTCTAAAACTGGAATACCAACATAACTCCCACATATCCCCACACACAAATCCCCTAACAACTACCATTAGACCACATCCTAACCTCACACACGTACCACACCCTTCTCAGATAACAAATTCCCCTTCCCACCCTTGTACCCATAATCGTGCTTCCAATAGTTTCACCAAACCACTAACACAAAACCCAACAGAACACAGCACTCATCCACACCTATCAAATATATATATATATACATATATATATATATATATATATATATTCATATTTGGTAAATATTGTTTTTAATCCCCTAGAAAAATAGGTGTGATCATACAATGGTTTTCATCTTAGGTAATTCATTTCATTTAACCGAGTATACATGATTAGTTAGATTAGTATTCACACGAGTTAATTATGAGGAAACAACATTAGTTATAAATTTTCACAAATGTACAGACAATGACCACCAAAGACCATAATTTTTAAAAGGATTCACAACTGAAAAATTTCAATCCATCAACAAGGATAACAATTAAAATAAAAAATCAACGACAACCAACTCTTAGCCTATTCTTTCATTGGTCCTGTTATCTTTTGATCGTACTCCCTTCACCTTGTTTATTTAGTGTTGATAAAAGTATTCAGAAATTATTCATAAGTAATCATTAGAGCAACCACCCGTATGATGCACAATTAAAGAGAGACAGAAATAATCCTTACCTAAATCAATAGGTGGCTAAACACCTCAATGCATCAAGAATAGGGGATCTCGCGTGCTATAGGGATGAATTCCACGAAAAATGAGTAGGATGGCATCTATCACGGGACCACAACTTTTCTAGGGAGGAATACTCTAGTAACACCATGAGGGAACGAAAAAAATACCAGTACGGGAATATCCAAGTTTTGAAGATTCAGATCGAATATTAAAGGAAGAACGATTTCGAAAGCCATTAATCATGGGATCGTGGTAAAGATCACGTGGTTTTAGTATATCTAAGACCTCAAAACATTAGGATATTAAATATATACATAATATCCTAAAACAGTGTCACAAAAATTCCCAAAAAGGATATAAATTCAGTTTACATCATATAATATGAAAGAGGTGACAAACTGGAAAACTGGGAAAACTGCAGATGAGTCACCAATGGGTGATTCATCAATGGGTGAGCTCCCAACGCAACCTATCAATGCTGATCCAACGACGCTAAGATACCGATGAAATGACCTACTAATGCATCAACCTATCGACTCCCTATCCTACCAACAACTTAACCTACTAATATTGATTCCCTCAACTCACTAATGTTGACACTCCTAATGCATCGACGCACACACATGCTGACGTATATACATGCTAATGCAAAAGCTCCAGAATCACTAATGCACTAACATGTCAACACAATAACAAAACGACACTCCTAACTCACTAACACACTGACATGCCGACACACTAACATGCTGACACCTATGCCCTAAGTAACCGATTGGAAAATTAAAAAACTAGAAATTTGGAAAACTCTTGAAATGAGATACCAAATTCTCAAAAAACACCATAAACACTAGTTTTTCATGAATGAAAGGCACATGTAAATTAGGGCCATTATATCATATACCTATCAAACTATTCTCATCCTCGAGAATTTAAAACTAACCCAAAATAAATGAGTTTTTAAAGTCCATCCCTTGATATACTTATGAGGAACAAACCACCCAATATTGTTCAAATGCAGGATTGAAAGCCCTAACATCTTTGAAAACCACTTTGACATATTTTTTCGGATGAAATGTAAAAACACTAAGGCCCTACTATCCTAAACAACTGCACAAACATCAAAATCACACTACCTAGACACATGGATTAGGGAGATCCTTCCTCCATGTCAAGATACTATCCGCAATGGGCAGAAATGTTCTTCCCACAAGAGTTTAATCATATCTAAATTATGGTGTCTTGATTATGGATTAGTTCCTCCCTTCCTCATACGTTTGTACTTTTCACACACATTCAGGGAACAAAAAATCAGCTCATCTTATAGAAAATAAGGTCAATAATTACGTCATAAAACGAAGCACAAAAGTTAAACAAAGAAACAAAACTCTGAAAAACTCTTGGTACTCGGAAGACATTTGTGCCTATAACTCCCAAGTAGTCTTCTAGATACCACCATGTCTCCATAACACACAAAAAGAGGAATAGTCCATCCAGAAAGCACCTTCTCCCTACATTCCTCGATTCTTATCAGTTGTTCCATGAACGTTGTGTCATCCTCGATATCAAACTATCCCCTATCAAGGACGTGGGATTCATCATGTAGATACTGGTGGAGCTGATATACATGGAAGAAGTTGTGGATCCTCTCCATCTATGGTGGAAATTTTAGCTGATATTCCACCCTACATACTCATCCTAACCCTTTGAAAGGTTAGATGAACCTGGGATAAAGCTTTCTTTTTCTTCCAAAACTCTACTCCCCACATCGAGGAGAAACCATCAATAAAACATGATCCTCAAACCCAAAATCCTAATGCCCCCCCCCCCATGATTGAAAATAAAATTATTTAGGTCATGTTATGCCTTCATCCTCTCATGAAAAATATGAACATTCTCTTTCGTGCTCTGAACTACCTATGGTCTAAGAAGGTCTACTTCCCTGACCTTTGTCCTGCATACTAGAAATTGAAACAGCCTTCTGAAAAAATCTCTGAATAGAGTCATGCCAATGGTAGAGTTATAACTATTATTTTAATCAAACTCTTCTAGAGGAAAGTGTCATACCCACAATCCACTAAAGTCCATAACACAAGCTCACAACATATCCTCCAATGTCTGAATGGTCCTCTATATCTGCCCATCTGTATGAGGGTGAAAATAGGGATAAAGCGTATAGAGGTTCCAAAAGAATATTGTAATCACCTCCAAACTCGTGTTGTAAAATGTGTATCTAGATCCAGGAAAATGGATCTTGTAACTCCATGAATCCACACTACATCATCCACATACCAACGTGCAAAGGCATCCACTATGCTGGACTCCTTGACCACAGAAAAGTGAGCCAACTTCATCAACTGATCCAATACTTCCCAAAGATTATCACATCCTCCCTATGTCTAGGTTAATCCTATGAAGATATCCATCAATATGACATACCACATCAACATGAGAACATCTAAGCGGTGCAACAGACCTCCAGTAACATGGTGCTCAGACTTGTGCTTATGACACACTAAGCACCTTGACACAAACTATTCCACTTCAATCTTCATCCCAGGACACTAAAACCATTCACTCAAGACTCGGTACTTCTTAGAGACTAATTGATTCACCACTAGGGTATATTTAAGGAACTCAGGGGGAACTCCCTCACACATTAATATTGGGACAAATAGATTCCCATGATACATCATCTGATTTTGTCTATCCTTCAACCATCCTTCGGAAGCATCATTCGAGGAAACATAATCATATATTACATCAGTCTCTGAGTATCCCCATTGAGACTCATCTTCATATCCCACAAACTAAGACTACACTATCATCAGAAATAGATATCCTATACCACTATCATCCCCATCATCTAGGTGGAATGGGACAAATCCTTAATTGCCTTCCAAGAATTTATGGATTCCCAAACTACCTTCTTTTGTGACGTCCTGGTCAATGCATCATCGACAATATTTCCCTTTCCTGGGTTATAAGTGGTATCGATGTCATAGTCTAGGAGATACTCCATCCACCTTCTCTATCACAAGTCAGGTTCTCATTGGGAGAAGATATACATCAGGATTTTGTGATCTATGAAGACAAAAAAAAGTGTTCCCTAATGAAGTAATTCGTCCACAAATTTAACGTCAACATGGCCACTGAAACCTCTAGATCATGGGAGGCATAGTTACATTCATGATGATGTAACTTCTTACACCCATAAGATATTAATCCCCACTAAAACATCATAACACACCCCAATCCCAGATATGAATCATAACAAAACACCTCAAACAACACCCCCTCCTCTGAAAACCTAAGCACTGGAGCACTGAACAACTTCCCATTCAGATAGCTGAAAGCTGTCTAATACTTCTCACTCCATACGAAGGCCTGTGAATTTATAATCAAATCTGAAACTTGAGATAATTTTGGTACAATCCTCTAGTAGTATCCTTCCAGGCCCTGGAATATACAATCCTCTTCCAAGTTCTTGGGTGTGGCGTAAGAAGCAATCGTGTTGACCTTTGCTGGGTCCACTACTATCCCCTAATAAGACACTACACGCCCATGGAAGTTAACTTATCATGTACAGAACATTGAATTGGACATCCTACCATTGAACTAGTGGTGTTGGAGGACATCAAATATTGTACTTAGATTCTAGGCATGCTACTCTTATGACATTGAGTAGATCAGGATGTCGTCGATGAACACAATGACAAACTGGTCTAGGAACTCACAGAAGACAAAGTTCATGAGCCCCATGAACATGGTTGGCATAATTGTTACACTAAAGGGAATGACCATGAAATCGTAGTTCCCATACCCACTTCTTAAAGTATTCTTTGGGATATCGCCCTCTTTCACCATCAATTGGTGATATCTAGAACCCATGTTGATCTTATTGAACAAACCTTCTTCCTTTAACTGGTTGAAAATATCATCGATCATTCGGAGAGGGTAATAGTTAATGATCGTCACATGGTTCAGTATCTGGTAGTCTATGTACAGCCTCATACCACCATTCACCTTCTTTGAAAACAATAATAGAGCACCCCATGATGACACACTCGGCCAGATAAAACCTTTCTTCACTAGGTCATCAACCTGAATCTGCAACTCTCTCAACTTAGAAGGCACCATCGGATAGAGATCCATTGAAATCATATAGGAATTGAGTTTCAAGACTATTTCAAAATCAATGTAACTTCAAGGGGGTAAGTTTATAACCTCCTATGGGAGGAAATCCAAGAAATCACTAATAACTCCTAGAACTTCCACTGTCTATGTGTCTGCTAACCATATTAATAGTTGGGATAATAATTAAAGGAGAGGCTCCGCACGCCGGCTGCCCAACTGACTGTTCCACTCACTAATGAAAACTAAAATATGGACATCCATATCCAAAAACATGACTCTCCTCCAGATGTAGTCAATAACAGTGGGAAAAAAAATAACTAGTCTGTCACTACGATGAAATTTTATGCTATCATCTATAGAAAGAAAAGATCCATGAAAGAATGATACAGTCCCATCATCAGTCTACATCCTCAGTAGACATCAAACCGATTAGTCTAGCATCTAGCTGGTGTACTCAACACTAGGGGAACATAAATTCTCCCCACGTCTAGTCTCAGGTAATGGAAAAGACTGGGTGCAACAAATGAGTGATAATTTCCTAAATATAACAAAGCACAGACAAGAGTACTAAACAGACTGACCGTACCTCGAACAACCTATGGTCCTGCTGGAATGGATACCTTGGTGGAATATAACTACCCACATATAGATCCTATTCACCTCATTTTTCAACAGACTTCCTGAACAAACCATGGTCGAGGTCCCTAACGAGCACCCTGAGGTCGGCCTCCTATGGCACTGTCTACCCTAGGTAGAGCGGGACCTCGCATCCCCTGCTGATGGAAGGACCTGACCAACAACTGTTGCTATTGAGGTGGGCGCTGATCCTACCCACCCCCACTATACTACGTTCAAACTGGAAACTAGTTATGAATATTTCCAAGGCCTCCATTAACAAATAACCTCAGTCCTTAGCCCATGGGAAAATGGAAAGGAATAAGAGATCAAAACTGGAAATACTGAGGAATATATTTCTCTGGGTAAAACCTAGTAGGTCTGAATGCTGAAATCTGACTACTGATGGCCTTCCCCTTCGATGAACTCGGTTGGCTTCCCTATTGAAGCATGCCTCCTAGTGAGTCCAGCCTTTCCACTAACTCAACCTACTTATGAACCACTAAGTATGTCGGTAGGTTAAAGGGAGTGAGGACATACTAAGGAGAAGGTTGGAGTGCATCCTCTATGAATTTCTCTCTACAATCCTCGTCCGAAAAGAGATATGATGTGAATAATAGGAGATGGTTGAACATGATCCCTAGTTCCTTACCGATATACTCCCCTAATGGATGGGAGATTAGTTCATGCCTCTTCAAATTCTTTATTGTGGTAGAAAGGAATTATGCCCAAAATTCCTTCTCAATGTCATCCCACAGAACATCGTTCTCTTTCCATTCCACAAGGTAAATCATCCACCACTAATGCACCGATCCCCACATTAGGATAACCTCTATAGAAATCCAGTACTCTATCATAGCCTGAATTAATTTGAATGTGATCACCAGCTCCTCAAACCAACTCTCCATCTTCATGTCTGAGAAGTTTCCCTAGTACTTTTCCAGAGTATGCCACAGGAATGCACAAAGTTTCTTCTGCCACTAGTAATCTTCCTCCTCTCAATTTTCCCTCTGCAAATCAACCAATTCAATATTTTGGGCCTCAACTTCTCATACCGCATGTGGGAGATGTTCAGGTGTCATATCTAAAAATGTAAATAAGGAAATTTTAAGACATGGTATTGTGGATATTTTCTTTTTAATGTGTCTTAACACATTATTTATTTTAAATTCCCAAAACACCCATGTACCTTTACTATGGTCTCTACCTTGCAATTGGAGTAGCCTCACTTGGTCGTTCAGTAGGTCTAGAGTCCTTGCATCATATCATGGAGGGCAACAAAATACCATGTCCTAGTTGGTCTTCCCTATCTTATTTCACGTACCATGATTTCCTATCATAATTTCCCTTCCATCCAGTGAAATCTTAACTATAACTAACTCTGAACTCCATAATGTCCCACAACATCCCTTTGATAGCATATTTTCATGACCCACCTTCTTCAAGATGGGGTAAGGGATGATAAAGTTCCATACCCTTCCTTCTTCAAGATGAAGGAGAGATAGTGTCCCATGATACCCACCTTTAGTAGGGCCCAATGTGGCGACTAGCACCAAGGGTATAGAATATCGTGTAATATGGAAGGGATTAAACTTTTTCTTAGAAAAATATCGGGCGATAAGATGGTAAATCCCAAGAAAGTCAAAATATTAAATGTAGAAGTAATGATAAAATTCATTCCCAAGTGCATGTTCAATAGTAAAGGTGATACAGAGTACAACAAAAGTACCAAAACAAGTACTGAAAGAAAAGTAGACTATGCAAAAATAAAAACTAATCTTGACACCTGAGCTTTTTAATTCTATCACGGTCCCCATTGTTCTCCTGTAAACCTGAGAACATTTTATATACGTAAGGTGAGCATATGAGTATACTCAGTAGGGAAACTAATGCTACATGTGCACAAGTGGGGTAACATTCTAATGTCCCTATGAGAAAATAGTAGAACCTCGAGTCACCATCCAAGGAGTACTAACCTGCCCATCGTCACCAAGGAACAATCACCAAATAATGCAAGTCAAGTAAGGTAATAGTATAAGCACGTAGACATTTGGGTACCCCGCACCACTTTCCCAATGGTTAACTAATCATTCCTAACAGCTAACTTCTTGATGTTACCACTATTCCCATATTGTTTCCCACTGCCATAGCCCACCCACACACACGAGGGCCTCAAACTACACACAATCCATCCTGTAGACACCTGGGATACAACAACCACACCTCTCACCTGAAGACACATGGGCATCATCCTGAAGACACTGGGGAATACAATCCGAGCCCATAAACACTTAGACCTCTCATCTATAACAAACCTTCCTGAAGGATCAAATACTTTGGTAAGACTAAATCTATTACATCTTACCATGATATTCTCAAGTGGTAAGAACCAAAAGCGGGTGTGAGGAAGAAAGTCAGTAACCAGTTATCCATCCTCCCACTAGGATGTTGGGAAATACACCCTCCCCCGTGATATTGGGGTGTTTGGAACAAGGTTCTCAAAAAGGGTGGGGTTCATATAGAAATCACAAGGAACTACAAAATATACATATATATATATATGTAATCATACACTCATTCTAACCTTGGTGTCCAAAAACAAATAACCAACTCATACAAAACCATGCTTACTGCTACAACTATATGCACAACCACACGACAGTCACTAAAAAATAATAACCCAACCCTTTTTCATTTAACAACTTTCCATTTGTTTATTAAGTGATTCACTTTAATTTTTTCTGAAACAATAGAGAAAATACCAACCACAATCATATAAAAACAACAAACCGATGAAAATTTGTAGTCCCACTACACACGCCCACTAATCCAATACCAATTAACATTATTCAATGTTATACTACACAATACTAATATTTCCCAATGCAGTCCCACTACATACAAGTTCATAACCACCTCATAGTCTCATTTCCCAATGACTCTTTGTGACTACATCACAAACAAAGGCAGTATCATTGCCCACAAGTCCATCAATTCCACAATCAATAAGTGTCTCTAAATGGGATCCCAACACACATCCCACACAAACCCACACCCAAATCCCACAAAAACTCTCATTAGACCACAACCCCACTACACACACGTACCAATCCCTTCTCAGATAACCAACTCCCCTTCCCACCCTTGTACCCATAATCGTGCTCCCCACAACCGCATCACTCAACTCAGACAAAATCAAAGAGAACACATAACTCGGTCACACCTATCAAAAGTATATATATATATATATATTCAGATTTTGGTAAATGTTGTTCTTTAATCAACTTGATAGACAGGGGTGATTATACAATGGTTTTCATTCTGGGGCATTCATTTCATTTAACTAGGTATACATGATTAGTCATATTAGTATACACAAATTGATAAGGAGGAATCAACAACGATTATAAAGTGTCACATATGGATTGAGAAATACCACTAATGGACATAATTTTCATAAGTATTTACAACCGCAATTATTCACACCATCAACAAGGATAAAAATTTAACTAGGAAATCATTGTCAACCCACTCTCAATCTATTATTTCTTTGGTCCCATTATCTTTTGATCATAATCGCATCCCTTTATTTATTTCTTGTTAAAAAAATGATTCAGTCATTCTTCATAAGGAATAATTAGTACACCAACCCCACGTGATGAAAAATTAAAGAGAGATAGAAGGAATCCCTACCTAAAGCAATAGGTGACAAAACTCCACACATCCATAAGAACATGGGATCGCGCGAGCAGTATTGAAGAATTTTATGAAAAAAATGTTGTAGGGGGCTCTAGCATAGGCGCATGACTCATTTGGGAAGGAAGACTCTAGGAACACCATGATGGAATTAAAAACATACTAGGAAGGGATGATCCCCACATTGAAGATCCAGATCCTATATTAAATGAAAAACTGTTTCAATAGCCATTAACAGTGGTATCATTATCATGATCACGCGGTATTAGTATCTCTAATCCCTAGAAGCGTTAAGATATTAAAGATATACATAATATCCTTCAAAATACTCTTCAAAACTCCCAAAATAGCATTAAATTCTATTTAGGTCAGATAACACGTAAGAGGGGCGAAATTAGAAAGCTTGGAAAACTGGGAAAATTACAGATCTGTCACCGATGGGTGATCTACTGATGCGACCTACTAAAGCTGAACCACCAAAACTGAGTTATTGATGCAATGAACAACTAACACATCAAACTACCAACACCCTAACCTACCGATGCCCCGACCTACAAACACAGACGCCCATGACTCACTGATGTCGATGCTCCTGACTCACTGATGCACTAACATGCTGGAACCAATGCACCTGAATCACTAATGCATTGACATGCCAAAGTACTGACTAGCTGATGCTGATTATCTTGACTCACCGACACACTAAAATGATGATGCATAGACATGCGGATGCCAACTCCCTATGTCACTGATAGGAAACCTTGAAAAACTAGAAATTTTGAAAACTCTTCAAGTGAGCTACCATTCCCTACTAGAACACCCTAAACACTAATTATCCCAAAACAACGTCCTAAATAAATCTGGTTTATTACAAAAAATGCATGATTCTCTTAGTAATGAATAATTCACATTGGGGGACATGTTGTATAGGATGATAAATTTCTTTTCTTCACAGGGAAAATTTTTAGGATATATAAATAAAGGAATGATGTGATGTCCCATTTCTGAATAATTCACACACTTTGTCTAATTAAATCATTCCTTGGATATTTTATTTTTCATAAAATAATAAATTTTAACATGAAAAAATAGATACGAATCCTAGACTACAACATTATATGGGAATATAGAACAAGGTAAAACACCATCTCCACTAACAGACAATCAACTATTTGATAATGTAAAAGATATTGACACTATTTTTTATAAACCATTTTCAAACAACATTATTAAATAAGGATGGAAAAGGTGATAAATTTTCATTAAAATACCATATTGTAATTTTTTTCATCTCATATATTTTCTTAATGACATGCATGTAGAAAAATATATATTTGATATTGTTATAAGAACATTACTAAATTTTTTAACAAAATAAAATATGGAATCAAGGTGAGGTTGGACATGATTGACATGGGGATAAGGGAAGAGTGGTCACTAATGAAGAGTAAAGGGTGGTATTTTCTTCCTCTAGCTTATTACAATAAATCCTAACAGGAAAAATTAAAATTTAGTATTTTCCTTACTGGTGTAAAATTTCCAAAGGGACATTCATCAAATATTAAGAATTTACTATAAAAGATTAATTTGAATTTATAGGAACTAAAATCACATTACTGTCATGTTTTGATGCAATATTTGATTCTTGTGGAGTTATGTTTCATTATTCCAAAAACTTTACGGTGTATATTATCCATACTATGTTTCTTTTTCAAATCCAAATGTAATAAGATTATAGACTAAGGGATGTTTCCAATCACCAATAAGAAGGTTGTGGTCATATTATTTGAATTACATATGTTCTTCCCACCATCATTCATTGATATAATGGTCCACATGATGGTTCACTTAGATAAGTTTGACTATATGGTCTAATTATTTATAGATGGATGAACCCCATTGAAAGGTATTTAAATTTTTTGAAAGCATATGATAAAAATCTAAGTCACCTTGAAGGTTTTATTTCAAAATAATAAATTTTTGAATAAGCTATTGAATTTTGTATCGATTACCTATCAGATGTTGGTTGCATCAGTCTCCCAAAGTTTCATCATAGAAGATACCTTATAAGTGAAGGGATTTAAAAAATAATTTTTTTACAATTACCATCATAGAGAGGGAGAAATAAAACCATTAAATTTTATATATTAGTAAATATATTGATCCATACATTGAACCCCACAAATAAATTGTTAGATATTTAAATTCGTTAATGGATGAAGGATGGAAATCAAATATACATAATCTAAATTTTATAGGATGGTTCTGAGATCCTCTTTATAAGGATTTTTCTAAAAATATGAATTCAATTGTCAATCGACTTTTTTGTAATGTTAGGGGACTAAATGAAAATGTTATATGGTACACCAATTTTCTAATCAATGGTTACACATTCTATATAAAATAAAATGAATACTTCTTTATAATACATAATAGTAGATTTATGCTTGTGGTGAAAGTGATGAACATATCTGGTTCGAAGGATATAAGTCCAATTTATGTTAATGTTTCATATTTCAGCATTATCATACAGATATATGATTTATATTATACAATATTTCAAGTACAAATTTTCCATTCCAAATGGGTTGACAACAGGACTGAATTGAAAGTTAATGAAATGGGATTCATAAAGGTGAATTTCAGTATGGAAGGGGAAAAGGATGATCCATTCATAATGGAATCATAAGAAGTGAAATTATTTTATGTCTTGCGTTCATCGAGAAAGAATTGATTGATTTTCCTACTGGATACTAAAATAATTGTAGGGTCAGATGAAAATCCAATCGAGGATGACCCTATCATTGAGAGATCACAATCAATTCATGTAAGTCCCAATGTATTCATTGTTTGGTACATTAGAGGGAACACAAATAGGGTATTTGGATTCTCAATAAAGGATCAAAATCTCCTCAATAATTAAAAAAATAAAGGTATTTCAATGATAATGTTAATTTTTTTAAATATACTATGATTTTCTTCGTAATATTGGGTTTTTTCAACTATATTAACATAATATAAATTAACTTTTTGACTGATCATGTAGAAAATGTCTTCTTCACGTGTTAATGATACCAATACCAGGAATAAATAGGTTTTTAATACTAAAACTACTGAATTTTTAGGGTATCAATAGCGTGTTGATGAAAAAACAAGAACGATGGAACATCATAATGTTGGAAAAAATTATCAATTAAAGAAGTAGGGGTATGAAATTTTATGTTGGATGGAATCAAACTATCTAACCTATTAACCCCAACAATTCAGTGTTCATTTTTAATGTTTTGGTCACAACGTGGATAGATGTGTTGATTGATATAGGTTCATGGTTCCTTTTCTAATGTGTAACAAAGGAAACCCATTGGAAAGATATAAAGGTATTGTTGCAATAACCATTCTTTATTTTACAAAATAATATATAATGAAACATTGATTTATTTTCATAAATCCTTGAAATGTTTAATAATTTTAGATGATTTCTATAAGAAATATGTCATAATAGACTTGGTAAATTCACATAGAAGAATCTAAACTCTTCTTTCCAAATTTCATCTGAGGTGTGTTGAGGGGAAATTAATGCCCCACCCACCAATTACTTATGCACACTTTATATCATGAGAAACAAGGAATGATTTCATCAGTCGTCACAATGAGAAGTCATTTCAGATGTATTGTAGTTAATAATATATTATTTCACATTATTTATTTTATCCAATTTGGTATAATATTGTTAATTTATGAAATAGAAAATTAGTGATAAACATAAAGAGCATGCATCAAAACCAATGTTTCCCTATTGAAAAGTGTGAATGGGACACGATTCACTAGATAATAAATTGGTATGTATTTTAAATCACCAATAAACGTTTTATGTGACATGAAAAAACATATGTTCCTTTATTTATATGGATATTTATGGATCAAAATATCAATCCACTTCCATTCCACATCATATTCTGTGGAAGGAGGATCTCATAAATAGAGAGGGTAAATTAGTTGATGAAAACACAAAAGAAGAATAGGAAACATGTGTATGTATGACATAATATTAATTTTTTCTGTTTTATAACAGTATTACATAAATGTATCTATTTATGTTCATTTGTTTTTATCTGGTTTAGACATAAGAATCAGCAGAGACAATACCAAAATAACAACTATTTTCAAGGGATTTATAGTGGACAGATCAATATAGTCATGTTAAATAAGTAGTTTTTGGAGTGTCTCCTCAAACATATTTTGATAAGAAAAAACCAGAAGATGAAAAATATAAGATGGTTATAGGATTTTAGGCACAAATAAATTCTTTTAAAAATATTATTTTTAGGACTTGTTTAACATACCAATGTATGAGAAAGAATCCAAGGGAATCGGTGGTGGGACAAAGATCCTCACATGAACAACCATATGACCAACAAGATTTGAGGCTATTCATTCCCCTCAACTACAATACATAACCAAGTTTATCATTTTTTCATTAATATTTCTCCTAAATGTGAATCAAGTAGCTTCCGATAACATTATATTACAAAATAATTATATGGTATATTTTAAAGAAATTTATATCTTTCAACAAACACTCACTGCCATGTTGTGATGGGTATGGTGTATAATATCTTAGGAGACAAACTAAATAATGAATAACTCCCAAATGATCACATGAGAGTGGGAATTAAGGTAGCTCAAGAGCTTCCAACTATGTTTCATATTCCACAAGATGATCCAGATATTATAATGTTCAGTGATTCAATTAAAACATTCATATAATTAACTAGTTTTTTCATATAAAGAACTTATAACAGTTGATGAAAGAAGTTTTTATGTCACGTAGAGTATTACATACAGATAAAGTGACTGGGAAACGAATGGTCATATTAGTATAACCTAGTGAATCGATCATGAAATCAAAAGGACCTACTAGGATAACCTTCTCTCCACACTTCCAATACAATAATTACTATCATTAAAACTTCATTCAATATCCAAATATAAAGATAGAGATATTTCATACATTCCATATGAAGCATAATGACTTGGTACTTTCCTTATAGATGCATTTGGTCTTGAGAGTATAAATGATATTCGGGAATCTCAATTGTGAATATATACATAATGTACATTTTCCTAATACATGTGTCCAAAAATGATATAATATTTTCATTTAATTTAATAATTGTTCATTTTTTCTATAGGTTATTATATTACTTCAATATAAAAGGAATCTTGTGTGAAGAGTGATTTGGATTCATTAATTGTTTTATCATATCTATGCAAGAAACTTAATTAGAGAAAGAAAATATTGAGAATAAATAAAATAATCTAAATAATTCGTTTAAGAAAAAAACAATATATGAAAAAAATCATTTTATGCATATTGTGTATGGGGAAACTCTAAAATATAATCACATAAAATATATTTTTAATTTTTTCATTACTTATTTGTTTTATTAAAAATCACTGGATGTTTATCACACTCAATAGGGACACCCTAAATATTTATTTTTTTGATCCAATGCGGGATATCAAACAAACAAACAGAAAATGATACGTATTGTGAATTTATAATTCCCAACAATCAATATTTTATAGATAAACATCAAATTATATGGTTTAGTCTGTGTTTTAACAATAATTTTTTTATGAAAGGGAGTCCATTAAATATAGGCTAAATCATGGTATGAAGTCAATGATTGAATTTAAATAGCCCATGGATTACTTTAAATATAATAAAATTAGGGTATCTATACAAATATTTAACTATCCAAACATATTTGAAAACAATTTCATTATTTTGGTAAATTTTTTAATGTGTCTAAATCAAGATAATAGAAATGATTGTAGATATTTTGTTTGAAAATTTATGAGAGAGATCATAAACTATGAAAATACTAGCATCGTCAAACAGGTAATATCTGAATGTAATTATAATTTCATTAAAAATATTTATTAATAATTTGTTTGCCTATATTTTCTCAGTACTACAAATAATTTTTACAACCTTCATACTCAAAAGAAGAAGAAAATTTGTTTACAGATGAGTGGGCAGCATATATGGTGTTAGAATATTCTCCAATATCAAATTAAGTTATTGCCTACTATGTTTGTGATCTAGTTTGGGATATAACTATAGAAATATATTTGGGGTGTAAATAATTAGTATCATAATTCTTATATAATATTTTTTAGCTATTTCTCAATTAGACATATAGTGGAGGAAATCAATTTGTTAATAATTTAATGGGAAGAATACATGGTGTCAGAATGTATACAAGAATAATGAAGTGGGGAATTCCAACAATTTATTTATTTAATTTTTTCATCATTTTATTCCATTTTTTAGTGACACTAATACAAAATAGGCCTTTAATAGAGCTATAATAGGCATTTATCTATGCTAAAAATCATTATCAATTAGAGAGTAGTTAAAATTTTGAAGCTTTTATCAGCGTTAAAAAACCATTGTCCAAGCGGTAAAATTGTATTTTTTTCATAAATCCACAAGACCAACCCATTTATCAGTTCTTCCGTGACACCGTTAATAGAGATCCCCCACCTTTATCAGTTCTTTTCACCCCACCACCCCTTTTATCAATGTGTTGTGAATTTCCAGCCTCCTTCACAACTGCTGAGATCTGAAACATGGACCTCATCTTATCAGATGGAATGTATTTACCACTACACCATGTTTTTTGTTGTCTTTTTAATGATATTTTTGTTTACTTATATATATATACATATATATTTTTTTATATATTTATATAATTATTTTTAAATACATTTATACAATATATGAGTGTGTGAGATATAGATATATATTTATTTATTTATTTATTTATTTATTTAAATATATTATATATTATATTAATTAACATATACTAGAGTATAATATAAATATATATGTTTATATTAATAAAGACGTATATGTATATATAAACATTATAGATATAGTTTTATAATGTAAAATTTGTTAGATATAGTTATAAACATATTTTTTGAAAATTTATTTATTTACATATATTAGAATATATATTTTTACATAAATATTTTGATATATGTATTTATATGAGTCATTTATTATAAGTAAATATAAAATAATAATATATTTAATTATAAATAAAATTACATTGTGAAAAATGATAAATTTTTGAATTAATAATATCAATATGAATGTAATACCTAGGAATAACTCATATCCCCACTGAAAAAGGTAAAAACCAACCTTAAATGAGTATGAAACTCCATTGAATGTTAAAAATTGGGTTACCCTGCCTAAAAACAAGATTTCTCAGATGTTGTAGACCATTTTGGGTCTCAAAAAATGCGATATAGGTTTACCTATATCATCAAGGGTGTATAGCTCATCGCATGCTTAGATTTGATATGTAGTAGAGCCCAAACAGAAACACAGATCAAAAGTTCTAGCTCTTTTAAATTCGAGTTGCATTTTCAACTTATTTTAGATCATTTATTAATTTTTTTATTTTTTTTTTTCTTTAAATTGGTATTAAATTACTATTAATCTATAATAATAATAAAATAATTAATTAAAATTATTTTCTAAATTATTTTATAATCCATTTTCACTAAATATTTTATATATTAAATGTAAATGACTATGAACCATATCTATAAAAAAAATTAATATGTATATTATATTTATATCAATATAAATATATTTATATAAATATATTTATATTTATATATTTATATATTATTTTTAATGAAATATAAATATATTGAAGTATACCCTTATCAGTGCTACTAATAAAGTGTTGATAAAAGACCCCATTTATCATTACATTTTTAAAAGAACTGATAACGGTCCCCCTTTAATGGTTCTTTTTTAGTATAGTTAAAAAACCCTTTTAAAAAATTTAAAAAAGCACTGTTCAAACCCCCCATTAACAACACTTTTTAAGCAGTAAAAAATTGGTTGTTCACATCACTTTTAGCTAGCACTATTAAATCCCTTGTGATGGATAAACCCAGTTTTGTAGTAGTGTTAATTTCATTATCATTTTTATGAAAAAAATATTTTTTAAAATTTACACATTATTTCAAAACACACATCTCATGCTCAGAACTGTGAAAACAAACTCAAATTGTTTTCAAACATTAGTATAATGATCCACAAGTCATTATTCATGTGTAGGAACATGATGTGGTTCTTATGATTCAAAGTATGTGTTTCCAATTAAAAACTATCATTTCAATTTAAAATATACATCAAATAGTCAAAACAAAGAAAACAATCATAGATTGTTTTCAAACTATAGGAAAACAGTCTATAATTTATGAGTTGGGTATAGGAATTGACTGCATGTCAATCATACACCTGATGTGGTAAGTATGACTCGAATTATGTATTTTCAATATGAAAGTTTCATTTTAGTTTAAAACATACATTAAATAGTCAAAACAAGGAAAAAGACCTCTGATTATTTTCAAACATTAAGAAAATAGTCCATAATTATTTTGTCATGTGTAGGAATTGGTAGCAACTCAATTTGAGACACGATGTGGCCGATATGGCCTGAAGTAAAAGTTTTCAATAGAAATGTGTCATTTTAGATTACGAAACATGTAAAAATATCAAAAAATTAGAAAACAATATAGGATTGTTTTTAAACATTAAGAAAAAAATTCATAATGCATTTTTCTTATGTAGGAATTCACCAAATATCAATCGGATGCACTATGTGATAGATTTTACTCAAATTGTGTGTTTTGAGTTTAAAATTGACACTTTAGTAAACAAGAAAAGAGAAATACTCAAAACCAAGAAAACACATTTATATTGTTTTCATACTTTAGGGAAATGATCCCTCATTCATTTTTGATATACAGGAATCAATTATACCTCAATCTGATACAGAGAGTACCTAGTATGACTCAAATTTCATGGTTTCAATTTATAATTGAAATTTTATTAATGTATTATTTCATATTTATGTTTAATTTATTTCTTTTTAGTTTTAATAACATAATAATTATTTTATTATATAGGTGGATAATTTTTCTTGAGTTGGGGTGGTTTTTTTGGTGCTTCTCATGCTTATGAGAGATTGGACTTTGAGGCTACAATAGAGATAATGGAAACAAGGAAATGGGTCAAGAATGTATAGAGATATCATGAAATGGTTAATTCCTCCAAATTATTTAGATAATTGTTTCACCATTTTATCTACCATTTTTATTTTAATTTCCTTATCATTTTTAATTAATAATTATTTAGTTTTTTTACAACTCTTTGGGGAAGTAATATTTTTCTTTCAACTACCAGTAGTAAGACATAAAAGAGAGAACATGAACTTTATTTTCTTGCTTTTTTATACTATTAAAAAAACATAGCATGCTGAACTATCCTAACCTCAATCTAATTCACAGTGTGCTCGGTATAACTTGAACGGTATGTGTTTAGTTTATAATTTACATTTTTGTTCAAAATAGACGTCACACACACAATGTTAAAAAAACAAATTCATATTTTATTGATAATTTAATAAAACAATAAATAAGAAATTTTTGACATGTAGGAATCACCCACACATTAATTGGACACATTGTGTAACTTGTATGACTCCATGTGTGCCACTTTATTTAAAATTGACATTAATTTTAGTAAAAAAACACATGTGACATACTCAAAATTATGTAAATGAATTTGGATTGTTTTTATAATTTATTAAAAAAAAATACATTATTCATTCGTGACATGTAGGAATCATCTACACCTTAATCTAATACATGATGATCCCAGTATGACTCCAAGTGTGTCTTTTTATTTATAATTGATAATAATTTTAGTTAAAAAATACAAGTGACATACTCAAAAGTAAGAATATGCATTAAAATTGATTTAATACTTTATTAAGTTGATAAATAAGTAATTTCGTTGTATATTAATCTACCACACATCAATCTTATACACAATGTTCCTAGTATAACTCAAAGTGTCTGTTATTAGTGTAAAATTTACATTTTAGTTCAAAAAGTATATCACTCACTAAAAATCGAGAAAACACACTCATATTTTCATCATAATTTAGGAAAAATATTTTTAATACACATTCTATGTGTATGAATTAGTCTCATATCAAAAAGGGACATGATTTTACCAGTATTACTCATAGTGCATGTTTCTAGTTTAAAATGGCATTTTAGTAAAAAACACAAGTGACATACTCAAAACTAAGAAAACACATTCATATTGTTTTGATACTTTTACAAATTTATTCATAAATCATTTATGATGTATAAGAATCATCTGCACCTCAATCTAGTGGATGGTGTTACAGATATGACACTAAGTGTGTATTTTTTATTTAAAAATGACATTAATTTAAGTAAAAAATAAAAGTGACATATTCAAAACCAAGAAAATGCATTTATTTTGTTATGATACCTTAGTAAAATTATTCTTAAGTCATTTGTGACATGTAGGAATCAACTTAACGGTGTGCCCAGTATGAATCCATGTGTGCATTTTATTTAAATTAACATTAATTTTATAAAAAATGATATGTGATATACACAAAATTTTGAAAAAACATTTATATTGTTCTGATAGTTTTGAAAATTGATCCATAAGTAATTTTTAATATATAGGAATCATCTAAAGCTTAATATGATGAATGGTTTTCCCAGTATAACTCAAAGTGTCTATTATGAGTATAAAATTGAAATTTTAGTTCAAAAAGAGTGTCACTCACTGAAAACTAAGAAAAAAACTCATATTGTTTCAATAATTTAGGATAATGATTCATATGTAATTTCTATTTGTAGGAATTAGTCACATTTAAAACTGACACACGATCCGTCCAGTTTGACTCAAAATGTGTGTTTCTTGTTCAAAAAGATATTTTATTAAAAAAGACAACTAACATACTCAATATAAATAAAAATCATTAATATTATTTTTGATACTTTATGAGAGTGATACATAATTATTTTTTTATGTGTAGGAATCAACTGCACATCAATCTGATGCACAGTGTGACCCGTATAACTCAAATTGTGTCTTTTTATTTTAAATTGAAATTAATTTTGGTAAAAAGGTCATGTGATATACTCAAAACCAAGAAAATGAATTCATATATTTTTGATACATCAGTAAAATGACACATAAATTATTTTTGATATGTATGAATCAACTGAACCTCAATCTGATGAAAGATGTTACCGATATTACTCCAAGTGTAACTTTTTATTTAAAATTGATATTAATTTTAGAAAAAGAGAGAAGTGAAATACTCAAAATTAATAAAAAAACATTATGTTTGATTTGATAAATTTTAAAAATGATCCATAAGTCATTTTTGATGTTTAAGAATCAGTCTTACCAAATTTGACACACAGTGTCACCGGTAAGACTCCAAGTGTGTATTTATTTAAAATTGATATTGATTTCAGTAAAAAAAAAGTGACATACTCAAAACAGATAAAACACATTTTTATTGTTTTTATAGTTTAGTAAAACTATCCATAAGTCATTTTTGATATGTAGGAATACATTTTACCTCAATCTGATGCGTTGTGTGCTCGGTATAACTCAAACTGTCCTTCATCAGTTTAAAATTAAAATTTTGTTTCAAAAACTGTGTCACCAACTGAAGACCAAGAAAACATGATTAGAGTGTCTTAATAATTTATTATAACTATTCTTAAGTCATTTTAACACGTATTAATTCAACACACGTCAAACTGACACATGATGTGTCTGTTATGTCTCAAAGTGCTAGTTTACATAAGTTATTTTTGATACATAGTAATCATATGAACCCCAATATGAAATACTTTGTGTCTGGTATGAATCCATGTGAGTCTTTTTATTTAAAATTGACTTTATTTTTAGTAAAAAAGAAAAATTACATACTCCAAACTGAGAAAATGCCTTCAAATTATTTTGATTATTTTTGGAAATGATATATAAGTCATTTTTGAAGCATAAGAATCGGATTTACCACAATCTAATGCACAATGTGACAAGTATAACTCAAATTGTCTGTTATTAGTTCAAAATTGACATTTTAGTTCAAAATGTGTGTTACTCACTAAAAACTGATAACACATGTTTGGTCTGACTTTTTAATTTACTAAAATGATTCATAAGTCATTTTTTATTTGTAAGAATCAGTTCCACAACCAAACGACACATGATGTGATCATTATGACTCAATGTACGTGTTTACATTTAAAAAATAATTTTAGTAAAAAAGAAAAGAGGTGTACTAAAAAAATAGAATCTAATTGATTTTATACTTTAGGAAAATGATACATAAGTCATTTTTGACTGGTAGGAATCAACCACACTACAATATTATGCATTGCGTGACCATTATGACTTCATGTGTGCCTTTTTATTTAAAATTGACATTAATTTTAGTCAAAAATACAAGTGACAAACTCAAAACTAAAAAAACACACTAGGATTGTTTTGATACATTAAAAAAATACATAAGATATTTGTGACATGCATGAATCATCCTCACCTCAATACGACCCATGGTGTTACCGGTATGAATCAAAGCGTGTCTTTTTATTTTAAATTAAAATTAATTTTTGTAAAAAAATCACGTGACAAACTCAAAACTGAGAAAACTCTTTTGAATTGTATTGATACATTAAAAAAATGATCTATATGTCATTTTTAATGTATAGGAGTTAGTTGGACCTCAATCTGAGACACGGTGTGCCCAGTATGACTTCAAGTGCGTCTTTATTTAAAATTGACATTATTTTTAGTAAAAAACAAGTGACATATTCAAAACCAAAAAAATACATTCACATTGTTTTGATACATTATGTAAATGATCGATAACTCATATTTTTTGTGTAGTAATCAGCCTCACCTAAATTAGATGTGTGGTGTGCCTGATATAACTCAAAGATCCCATTATCAATTTAAAATAGACATTTTAGTTCAAAAAGTACAACACTCCCTGAAAACCAAGAAAATACAATCATATTGTCTCAATAAGTTTGTAAAATTATTTATATTTCATTTTTTATGTGTAAGAATCAGTTTCACGTCAAACGGACAACCGATGTGACTAGTATGACTCAAAGTGCGTGTTTCTAGCTTAAAATAACATTTTATAAAAAATTAAAAGTGACATACTCAAAACTAATAAAACACATTCAGATTATTTTGATACTTTAGGAAAATGATCCATAATTAATTTTTGATATGTAAGAATCATCCACACCTCAATTCGATGCACGGTGTGACCGGGATGACTCCAAGTATGTCTTTTTATTTAAAATTGACATTAAATTTAGTAAAAATATAAGTGACATACTCAAAACTGAGAAACCACATTCGTATTGTTTTTTACTTTAGAACATTAATTCCTAATTCATTTTTATGGGTAAGAATTATGTTCATCTCAATTCAATTCACGATGTCGCCGACATGACTCTAGGTGTCTGTTATGAGTTTAAAATTTGCATTTCAGTTCAAAAAGTGTTTCACTTGCAGAAAACTAAGCAAAAGCCCTTGAATTACCTTGATAATGTAGGGAAATGATCTTAAGTCATTTTTGTCATGTAGGAATCAATCCCTTGTCAAACTGACACACGATGTGACAGGTACAACTGAAAGTGTGTGTTTTTCTAGTTTAAAATGACATTTTAGTAAAAAACACAAGTGACATACTCAAACCGAGCAAACATATTTCTATTGTTTTGACACATTCTGTTTAATTTATTTCTTTATAGTATTAAGAATATAAGAATTGTTTTCTTATACAGGTGTATTCTTTTAGTCGAGATTGGGTTGTTTCTTTGGAAATATCATGAGTGGAGTTTGGGGGGCATAGACAAAGGAACAATGATGTTTTTGAATGCTTGTGATAATTTGTACTTATCCATGTAATTTTACAACAGATTGAAAATTGATTTTTATTATACGATTGGTCGGTGACTACAAAATACCACGCAACCTAGCATTAAATGAGGGTGAAAATGGTGTAAATAAAGGGCATCCCATTGAACAAAATAAATACAATCCAATGGAAGGGAGACTACGTTATCATAAACAATGAGCACCTCCTCCTGCCTGCCAACCCATGAGAGTGCATCAGCCGCATAGTTAGCCTCCCTCCAATAATTCTTAATGATTTTCCCAAAATCAGTTGCAACCATACATTTACGAATCACAAACACCAGGTCTCAGGGCAGTTCATAACTATAGTTCACCGATCTGACCAGGAATTCCATGTTCGAATCCACTTCATCCACGTGAAACCCCTCCCTTCGACAAATAGTGATTCCTGTACAAACCAGTGTATGAAATGTCTATAATATTGTGTGTTTTTTATTTGTATTGTAAATTTTATTTTGTTAAAGTTTTGTATTTTCCACCTACTTTTTGTTGTTGTATTTTCTATTGTGGCCTGATTAAAATTTAACACCACACTATAGTTTTCTCATTTATCAGCGCTTGTAGAAGCATTGACAAATGGTCCCTTTATCAGCGCTATTTTTAATGTTGATGATGGGTTCGTTTATCAATGTTTTTTAATGATGATAATGGATCCCTTTAATAATAATTTTTAGTAGAGTTGATAAAGGACACCTTTATCAGCGCTAAATAAAAGGGATAATAAAAACCAATACCTTGTAATCGAGCTCCTGTAGTTGGAGCTTTTTTGTGATGACAATTGTAAATTTTATTGTTGTTAATGTATTTTTTTATAGTATTATTTATAATATATATGTAATTATAATTATATATATAATTCAAAATTAGTATAAAAGATTAAATATAAATATATAGTATTTATATTATTATATATTTTTATTGTTATATAAAACATATTTTATAAAATATAAATATAAATATATATTATAGAGGTTAATCTTTATCAACATTTTTTTTCATTGAGAAAAGTTTGCATCTATTCGTGCCAAATACGCATTGATATATATGTCTATGATAATCAATGGTGACAAAAAAACATTGATAAAATTTGGTCTTTTATTTGTTCTCTTTTCAGAGAGGTGATGAAAGTATTCTATAGTAGAACTTTTAATTAGTGATGTTAAATATTGGTCATTTGTTAGCATTTTGTTATAGCATTGCAAAAAGATGATCATTTTTCCGTATATTGTTTTACTGCAGATAAATTTTATCCATTTATCAGTGTTTGTTTTAACCTTGATAAAGGTTGATGCTTAATATAGTGGAATTGTTTTGAGTAAATACAATATTTGAATGAAAAAAACAATCCCTATATCAAGACTTAATCTCATGGAAATTTAATGGAAAGTGAAATAATATTTTACAAAAATGTCCCCCATAAAAATGGTTTTCATTGAGGGTACGAAAATATGTCCATTGGCACATTCAAACCGACACTACGAGCAATATGACTCAAGAATATTAATTTATTCGACTCAATAAGCTTAACATATATGGTCATTCCATTTTCATGCATGGGTAAAACCTTAATAGTTTGTGGAGTTCATTGGATTTTGATGAACAGACCATTAATATGAGTATGTTTTGGTTAGGTTAAGAGAATATGAACCCACATAAAAAAATCAATCCAATAACAAGTTGGAATTAATGGATTATAGAGACAATGGTGTGATACATAAATGTTTCCAAGACCCTAAATACATCTAAATCCATAAAAGAATTTAAAATAACATAGAAACACATATGAGTTAATATAAAAATTTATTATAATTTTAAATTTATATAGAGAGCACAGAAAATATGCTATGAGCCACCATCTGTGTGATGGCTCTTCAGATTTTGAATGTCTTTGAACCAGTTTCTATGAGTTCCGCCATTGAAATCCAGGATAACCATACATCGGTACTCCGGCACCAGCCTCCCCATTTTGTAATACATACCGCGTGCATTGCACACCCTACTCCCCACCTCCCCATTCCTCCACTGGGGTGTGTTCATGCTCCCGCAGTGGCTGCACCGCTCCCTCTCGCCCGTATCTTCCTACTCAAAATCAATATCATATGGGTACTTACACTGGTGCTTCCTTTTCTTCCATTCCGGACTGGAGCTATAGGGATCACACAAGGGCTTCACGGCGGCCTTTGATCCCATGCAAGACTCCTTGTATATTTCCTTCCACTCCCACCTCAACATTCTTTTGAGGTTCCCTTGCTCATAATTATCATTCTGCTGCTTTGGGAGTCATATGACTTCCTTCTAGCCAGTGTAACTACTGATCTGCGGATCCCCTACGTAGCTATGATTGGAGCTGTCTAGATCAAACGGGGTAGCCGCCTCCACTCTCGTGGGACCAACATTGCTGCTTTTTTGCAGTAGGTGCAGGGTGGCATTCAATACTAGGTAAGACTCCCTATATATATCATTCCACATTGTGTTCAATATTTCACTGAGGTTGTCTTGATATAGGTTGTGTACACTCATATTCCCTCCATCTTGGAGTGGAATGACATCCTTTGTGGCTGTGAAAGTTCTGCTCGGTGGCACCTTTGGGAACATTGCAGCAGCCGCCTCCACCCCCATGCTGATAGGTAGCCGTGATTGGAGGTTCTAGGATCACACGGGGCAGCCGCCTCCACTCCCGTGGGGCCAAGACTGCTACATTGTGGTAGGATGTTCATGGGGGTGTTTGATCCTATGCAAGACTCCATTAATATTTCATGACACTCCAAGCTCAATATATTGGCAGGTTTCTCTTGCTACTGCTTGATCACACCTCCGTCATAATCATCATTGGTGCCAGCAGAACTGTTGATCGGCTGCACCCTTGCACAGTCGAGATACTGATGCTCCACCGAGTTCCAAGGGGCATGCCCGCCATTCTCTTCATCCTGGAAGCTCGCTATCACCTGTCGGCATCCAATAGGATTCAATCCGAGAAGACTGTCCACTTTTACGTTCCCTCTGAGGCAGCCAATGGCTGTGTTCATCACTGCACAGGCAGATGGTCGGGGCGACTGGAGTGTATCAAGGCTGTCTACAATATCCACCATAGATGGTTGCAAGGGAGCATCAGCGCTGGGCCCCCCATTGCTTGTGTCCCTAACTTCACCCCCTAGTAAGTCATTCATGATCTCACTAGAGAGGGGAGACCATAAATAACTAACCAACTCCTCCATCGCGTCAACAGTCACACCCATGAGCCCCTCTTCACACTCATCCACAACGTCACTGGCACTCCCTTCCCCCAACCATGTATCTATAACGGTGCATTTACTCACCATCGGTGGTACATCTGAATAACCTAAATAATTCATGTCATCAAGAAAATCCCCCATGTATGCATTCTGGGATCTGAATAAGTTGTGACAGTGTCTCCATCCAGCAGCTCATGTACCAACATCCCTGTCTCGTGAAGTTGTGGCGGTGAACCTAAATCAAGCATATCTGGTACCTCCATGAATATGGAGGTGATAATAATTTCTAGGAAATCACTGTCGCTCCATCCCCCTACCATGTATCTATAACTGACCATTACTAGCCGTTGGGGGAACTAAATTGCTCATGGCCGCCGTCATTGGGAGCATCTCCTCCGTTGCGGAACGTACGATAGGGTTTTCTCACAAGATTTGGTGGAGATCTGAAGAACCAATGACTGGATGGTTGTCTAACACATCATCAACGAATATCCAAGACTCAAATGGTTGTGGGGGTGGATCTACCTGGGGCATGTCATCAAGAGAATGCCCCTGTTATGCATTTTTGGGGTTAATTACCTTGTAAATTTCCACGGGAAATTCCTAAGAAAATTACCACTTGAAATTCCTAGGAAAATATTCATTGGAAACAATAATGGAAAACTACCATCGGAAATTTCTAATGCTTACTTCCTACACATCATATGTATCCTATTATAAACATATAGTTTATTTTTTCAGTGGGAATTTTTAATACAAATTTTTAGTACATGCATACATAATGTATTAATATATAAAAAAAATGTAAATTTTCACCACATTTTTAATGAAAAGTTTCACTGACAAAATTCACTACACATTTCCACTAGAAATTTGTAGCCCAAATTTCCAAATGAATTTCCATAGAATATTTTCAAAACATATTTTCCACACAACATATATTTCTTAATATAAATATAAAATATATTTTTGAATGAAACTTTATAGTGAAAATTTACAATAAATGAAAAAAACATTTAAATTTTTATTATCAAATAATCAAATTTTCAGTACAAATATAGTAATATTTAAATAAACATTTCATTTTTCTAATAAATACTTGCAATGCAAATTTCTAATGTAAATATCCACGGAAAATTTTCATTGGAAATTTACAGTGGAAATTTTCATCACTTAGAGTTCTAAAAGAAATCTTACTACTACATAAATATTAAAAATTAATTTTCTTTGGGAATTAATATTGAAAATTTCCACTGTAAACCTTTAGTGGAAATTCTCACTGGGATGTTTTTAGTTCAAATTTCCACTTAAATATCAAAATAAAATTTCTATTTAATTTTAATTATTATTACCCTAGAAATTTTATTATAAAAATTCTAAAATAAATATTTGTTTACATTTTTGGCTAAAATATATTAACACATAAATAATGTATTGGAAATTTTAATTACAAATATATTACCAAAATTTCCATTGCAATCTTTCACTCGATATTTTCAATGCAAACTTCCACCGAAAATTTTCAGTGCAAACTTTCAATGGATATTTCAAGGGAAAACTTCCCCTGGAAATTTGTAGTGAAAACTTATACTAAAATTGTTTAGTGAAAATATATTGATACATAAATAAAAAATGTAACATTAAAAATTTACAGAGGATTTACTGTGGAAGATATTAATATAAATTTCCACTAAAAAATTTTAGTGCAAAGTTCCATTCACATTTCAATATATTATATTTTTATTTATATTTCTTATTAACACAATAAAAAGAAATTTGATATTAATTTTTAATAAAAACTATTATTAAACTGTTATTTATTAAACAATGTTATTAAATATAATATATGTAATTAAAATATATTTATTAGATTAAAATTTTATGTCACATAAATTCATTTTAAAACATTTAAAAACATCCAAATATAAACAAATGTATCATTTAATTATTTATTTTTATTATTAATATTTTATAATAATAGTTTTTATTAAATGATTTATAATTAAATTTGTTGTTAATATTTTACAATAATATTTTTAATTAAACATTCTTTGGTTATAATTTATTTAATATAATTTACACAGGATGATGGGTATTATGGTCCAATAATTTGAAATTTATTAATTTTTTTTAAAAACATTGCTTCTAAAAAACATATCTGCAGCCACATTTTAATTTTTCCATGTGGGGAGTAATTCCACAGTGTACCTTACCCTCTGGTCCAAGCGCGGATCGGAGTCGATTCAAATCCTACGGCGGGAGACCAAAATAAAAAATATTGAGTTCCAACATGACCAGGAGTTATGGGTGTGGGGGAGTGATATTTATTACTCGATTCGGTTTAGTACATAGGTATCATAGACCCAATTACACAAAAAGTGGAGACCTAAAAAAAACTAATGGTATAATACCTTTTTATTTAATCCAATATTATTGTCGATAATGATTTATTTTATGATTAAATGATCAATTGTACATTTTTTATCCTACTTGGAAGTGGGACAACCATAAGCATATCAGGAAGACCATCGCACCTTGCGCATTTTCGATCAAATCGGGTAATTGATGGTTATTTCTCCAAATACTAGGAAATTCATCATATAAAAAAAAACTGAATTTAATTTTGAATATAAAATTAACTGAAAATTTTATAGATGTTTCACTACAAAAATGAAAATCATAAAAAAACTAAATTATTTTAGTGCAATATAAAATTTCAAACTAATTTATATTATTAAAAAAATCATTCTAACCATTTTAATTTTATAACCAACTTAAATTTTTAGAGACGTTTTATATAAAAATTAAATAAAATATATATAGAAAGTGATATGATTTAATGTTGTTCATCAAAATAAAAACATGACAAATCGCTCTTAATATATTGCAAAAAATATAAAAAAACATATATAAATTGTGAAATTAAAAAAAGAGAAATAAACATAATGATGTGTATTTTATGTATAAAAAATTAACAAAAAAACACCCCTTGAATGAATTCCCACATTGATATATCCAAATCACATAATCTCATTCATAGCGAGTAAAACGATCATTACAAAGCCAATTCAATGAACCAGCCAATATTTCAAAAATATATTTGAATGTGTATTATGTAATTTTTAATCGCATATTGGCCATATCAAATTAACTAAATGGGATAAAATTTCCAACACACCATCATAAATGATGATAATAACAGGGAATGAAATAAAAATATGGCAACAATGATCTAAAAAATAAAAAATGAAAAAAAACTCATAATTAAGAATTAAACTACTAAAATCCAAAACAGGATTGACTTTGTTCCAATAACAATAACAATAATAACAATTAGAATAAGAATAACAAGAACAATGACAATAATAACATTAAGAATAATAATAACAAAAATAATAATAACAGGAAGGTTCCAGTACCAAGCGAACTCAGCCCTCAAATTTATTAATAAAAATTAAAAACAAACAAGGTCCAGTAAGCATTGACCATATATTGTACCTCCAAACCAGGAAAGTGGGAAAACAATACCACCGAAAAAAACTAACCCCCAAACCCAGACATAATCCCTTTTATTTTCAAGACCCAAAACCCATAATTAATATGTCCAGAGGCCCAGAAACACTCACACCAAAATTGATCATCACCTGCCAACCATGAAGACAATTCACCCATCGATGTCCCATACCACCAAAAATTGTCCCTCTACTGCAAAAAACACCACCAGTGCACCACCCAAATGGCCTAGAGACTAAAAAAGAATTCTGATCAAAAGAAATTCCCAAGGGCTCATATGCATATCAAGAGGCATTTGAAGGCCCATAAGATGCAGAAAATCCAACCTTCCACCATTGGGGTATGTTGAGTCAAAAGTATCTTTTGAAATTTCTATTCCTTTTGTTTTAGAAATCATAAACTATTTCATAAACACTTAATTACTAACTCTTTCATGACCAAAGTGTTTTAAGAATGTTTTTGAAGAAAACATATATATTTCAGCATATTTAGAATTAGTTTTATAAGTATTCATGAATACAAACCAACTTTATTCATTACATTCATTATAAAGAGCAATGATCTGATAATGATCATATTCACCTTTATCAAATTGGATTTAATAATTTATACATTGACTTTGTACTGGAAAAATTTCTTATAATTGGAATTTACATCAAAACTGATAGCTTCATGTTCACACTCAATGAAATCATCAAAATGACATATGTATGGAAATCCATTAGATTAACTAAATGTTAAAATCTGAATACAGAAAACTATATTCTATTTTAATGGAAAACGTTTTATACTAAAAATGGTGTACAAAAAAAAGGCTTCGAACAATATATTATAATTTGACCATTGAAGTGAAAGGTGTCCAAGTCATCATGAAAATCTTGGATAAATATGATCGTTGAAGGGTCAAGATGACCATTAAAAGTTTGCCTATAAATACCTGGCCATTCAATGAGTTTGAATTGATGTTCTAATCATTTCATTTTAAAATATATCAACGTGCGAGCAATCTGATTCTTACTAAAGTGAACAACTTTTTCCTCATACTTGTAACCTTTTTTAGATTGTTTTTTAGTAATTGTTTTGTTCATCTAATTATGCGAATACGATTGTGGGCTTCCAATGCTAGGAATATAGAGATACATATCATTATTTTGATCAAGGGTTTGTGGGGATAGCAAGGAAAAACCGATCATCGTATCTAGGGTACATGGGGATAATGTGATAGAGAAGCCGATCAACATAAAGAGGGATCATGCAGATAAAGAGACAGACCTATCATCGTATCATGGTATTTCTATATTAATGAAAAGATAGACTTTCATATATGTATAAAACAAGGGACTCTTATCCTAAGTTATTGGATACCATACTCTTTGGGGTAAAATAAGTGTATTCTTCTATATTATTTTATTACAAGTCTCTTATTTTCCCTACTATCATTATAGAATGTGAATTATTTTATATTCATATTTCTATTTGTATCTTTTATATCATAATAACATTTATTATGATACAATTGTTTTACACTATATTATTCTATGAATACGATATTACTCTAATATATTGTAACCATTATGAATAAAATTCATTTTATTCATAAATATGATTAAACTCTGATTATATTACCACTACATACTAAATACGATTCTATATGTTTTTAAGTTAGAATTGTGTTATCATTGGGACGTATGGAATACATATCAGAGTCTAGTTGATTACACTACTTTGTTTATCAGACCCAAAGGCCATGTCCACTTAAAATTCAAATAAATAAGAGGTTTTGTGAATATGAATTGTTTAATCATGTTAAACTAAGTGTTTTTAGGGATTCAAATGAATGATTTTAAAAATATAATTCACCCCCTCTTGTATTTATCCATTTCCATATCCGTTATGATCCAAAATTGGTATTAGAGTCTAGTTGTTTATTTACTAATACCGACATTTGGAATCAGAGAAGGGTTCCACTACTTATAAAATGAATACCTCTATATTTTTTAGTTTGTTATAAATTGTTATAAATTTTTTTTTATAAATATTTTCTACCGTCACATGTAATGTGGAAAAAAATATGTTTTTGTTTTAATGATGGTAAGAATCAATGTCAATTAAATAGATAACCCCAATCCAAATAGACTCCCTATTTTTTGTAGAGCTAATTATGATTATTGGACATATAGAATGAATAATTTTGTTATAAATACTAGAGTTGAAAATTTCATCATGTTAATTAGAGATTATAATATCCCTAACAAAGAGGTGACTGCATTTACAAATCAGGATTAGCAAGAGAATCAATTGAATCACACAGTTAGAAATACATTATTATTTTCTATGACCAGAAGCACATATAGTCATATTTATTCTTGTGAAGCTACTAATAGTATCTAATTTTTTTAAAAAATTAATCATTTTGGAACTTAAATGGTTGTCAAAACTAGAAGAGAAATGCATAGAGATCACAATCAAGCATTTGAATCCCATTTTGGTGAACATATTGAAAAGGTACAATAATGGGTTATGATAATATTCAATAATCTATAATCAATGGGAGAGAAAGGATTAGAAGATGAAATCCTAGGTTAAAAAAATTTATATCATGCCCAATGGGTGGGAATCCAAGAGAAAAACCATTGTTGAATCATAGAAGATAACAAATATCACTCTTTATGATTTATTTTCAACCCTTTTGAAGTATAAGAATAAACAGAAAATAGATGGAGAGAGATAAAAGAAAAATAATGGTGGAGTTTATCTTACCACTACTTCAAATCTAATAAAATCTCAGCCTCTTGATAAATTAGTTAAGTCAACAAAGAAAAAGAAATATATTGTTCAATATGATTCAAGTGATTATATACATTTTAATAATGAACTAGATAATATTTCTCAAAGGATGAACAAGATTGTTGGAAAAAAATATCATTAAAATAAAAAAATGAAAATAAATGAAAATAAATAATCTGAAGTTACTTGTTATGTTTGAAAAAGTGATAGACATATTCGACCTAATTGTCCCATGTTGAAAATAAAATATAGGAAGGATAAACATTATAATAGAAATCAAAAGAAGTTTTATAAGTAAAAAATAATAAATGTTCATAATGTTTCTCACACTTGGAATACCAGTGGATGTGATTATTCAGACAATTCCACAGATAAAGAAAGTCTATATTAGAGGAACATTGTATGTCTTGATAGATTACCTATTGCAAATCATTGTTTTACATCCAAGGTACACATATCTGATTCTTTAACTAATATGTCATTAAATGAAAATTATCCTGAGGAGAATAATTCTATAACATTGAATGAATAATCATCATCAGCTAGTGATAACAATACTTTACATTCTTATGAAGAAGTTTCTCACTTTGTAAAACTCTTGGAAAATGGAAATTGTAATGGTTGTAAAAAAAATTGATAAGGATAATAAAAAACATGCAAAAGATAAATCAAAAATTCATATTTTAACAACTGAAATATCGAATCTATCAAAAGATATTGATAAATCCAAATTTGAAAAAGATACTATTTCTAAATATTTAAAAAAACCAAATTTTGGAAAGGATTATTTGAAAATTAGTTTTGGGAAACTCAATTCCAAAACTAATATAGATGTGGATAAGAATTTAGTTATAAAACAAAAGTACGAAATTTCTTCCCTGAATAAACTTTTTTCAAACATTAGTACTGGTAAGGAATGTTTTTAAAAAATGCATAAAAATTTCAATCTATGTGGTACTAGTTCAAGAATTTGATATAATCTTCGAAAAACTTTTTTTAGTAAAAACATCTTTATTCCTTAAAATTTCACTTTTGTACTAAATGTCAAAGTAGAGGTCATTGGGAAAATAATTGTTCTTTAAATAAAATTCAATCTTTAGAGATCCACAAAAGTCATTTTATAAAAAAAATATGTGCATTCCTAAAAAATTCAGACATTCCCAGGCCCAAGAAGGATTGGGTTCCAAAAGTCCAATTGATTAGATTTTATGAAAACAAAGATAATACCAACTATAAGAATACATTGAACATGGATAGTTGTAGTTCTAAACATATGATTAGACATAAATATTTCTTTGAAATGATTATCAAAATGAAAGGAGATATCATTTTTCAATTCCATAAAGCATATGAAGAAGTTCGTGATATTTTTACCAAACCATTACCTTCAGATAGATTTGAATACATTAAATAAAAGAATGGAATGATCAATGTAAAGCGATCATTCATATCTAATTCTTTTTTACCAATCACTTTATATTAAATTACACATTTTTATAAGGGGTGTACATATGATTGTTCTTTTAAATTTTTTCCATTTTCTTATTTTTAGTTTTCCTAAATTTTTATCATAATGTATTTTCTAGACCCATATTCCTTATAAAATCTTTAGAATCCATTTTATAGATCCTATTTATTTCCTAGACATAGGTAATATTTAAAAATTATCAGAGTCATGTTTCCTGTTAAATTTATCAGATTTTATTTTTCATTTCAAATCATCATATTAGATTTTTTGTTTAAATTTATTATATTCAAATATTCATTTAAAACTATCTTTTTTAATTAGTTATAAAAAAAGAACATATTATAATACTGATGATTCTACTCTAAATGGTATTCTTATTTCATTTATATTTTAATGCTAATTCATTATAATTAATTTTATACTTTTTTTATTAGTATATAAATATTTCATGTTTTTTCCAAATCGTATCCAACCAATATGATAAATTTTTTTATAAAACCACAAAAGTTCAAATTCATTAAAAATATTTATTCAGATATTGTCTCAACTATCAAGTCTGTTGGGTTTAGTCTCATCCAGCAGATCATTTTGGGAGATCAACCATCACTTGAAATTGCCTATATATATGGTTCCTCACCTCTGTGTGTCCCGCAATGACTATCTCATGTATTCTTCCTCGAAGTGCTACCTCATTTAATAATCCCTGTCCAATTTTTTATTCATGTCTGATTCTTCATTTTTAATCCCTAATGTTATGGCACCTATAAATGATTAGAACAAGTGGTAATTTTTAACAAAAGGTTAGTTTCAAAAGCTTTTTTTGAAAAATACGATTCATCTATAAGGATAATAATAAATTTTCAAGGTTTTCAGTCGCTATGTGTGGAAAAAGATATTCATAGTTACAAATTTTTTTATATGGATCCAGTTGGATATTTTTGTGCCTTGGAAAATTTTTTTGAAGTAGGTGGAAAATAGATGTTTTATTTCCAAATATATGAGAAAATATACAATATGATATATAGGGAATCAACAAGTTTCCTTTGAATTTCAGTTAAAATAGATTACTTTGGTCCATCTCATAAACTACTTAATTCTAAGGGTATGTTTAATAGAGAATGATCTGAAAAGTATTTGTTTAAAAATGTCACAGATGATGAACCAAATAAGTTTACACATCTCATTCCCAATCATAGAGTAATAGTACATTGGATGAAAGGGTTTCTAATATTGAAAAAGGAAGATCGAGATACATTAAATTTTTCTAATATCTATATTTTGGATTAATTGGTCAATATGAGGAGAATCAATTTGAATAGTTATATTCTTTTGAAAAGAAAGAATATAAAATCTTGTTTTATCATGTCACATATTATAATGTTTTCATCATTGATAACAAAAATGATTGAAGCTAGAATGAAATATTTCAACATAGTAAAAAAATCCAAGTGATTCATAGAAAATATGATATTTATTAGTGATGATAAAATAAAATGAATGAAGTATGTCATTGATTCTAAATCAAATATGTTTGTAAATAATATCCATGTTTCTAAAACAGAAATAAAACCATATTACTAATCAAATAATGATGAGAAAGTTAAGAGAAATTCTAAATTTCTTCCTCCAAAAAAAATATAAAGTCTCTAATGAATTAGCCACAAAGTAGAGGAGGAAACATGATAAAAGAATAGAAATAGATCCACAGATCAGACTTAACCTAATAGAAGATTTATCTTTAGAATTCCATGGAACTGAAGTTCAAGAGAAAAAAATCAGAGAAGAAAAATAGAATATAAAACATCAAGGTGCTATGATAGTTTATTATTTATTGAAAATATTTGAGGAAATTGCTACAAATATTGTTCTACCATATCTGGATGATGGTTTTTATTTCCAAGAAACATATGTTACCCATTTGGATGTTTCCTTTATTTTAGACAACAGAAAATCTATTGTGGTAGATAAATATTCCATTCCAGTTGGGAAAGTTGATTTAAGATCTACATAACAACTCTATGATCAATTTTGAAAATAAATTTAGGATAGTGCTATAGGTATTGATATTCTAGTAAAGGAAAGTGACGTCGTTGAGGAAGATAGTGTGTTAAAAGAAATAGAAGAGCGGGGAAGAAGAATAATAAGAGTAAGAAAATTAAAATTTTGATAAATAAGACCTCCTATCTAATAATCATTCCCTATGTACTTCACAAGCCTCCTCAAAATAATTATCCTCTAAGTGAAATCAAAAAGCGATATCTCTATCTTTAGAGAAACAAAAGTCTCCATCAAATAAAGTAGCCAAATATTCATCCATAAATGATGAAACAAATAAGAATAGAAAAGAAGAAGGTAGTAAGGGTGTTGATGTTGATTTTATTGAGATTTTAGATGGAAATCAGCCTAAAAAGATAATTGAAAAATAAGTTACAATGAAAAGTAAAGGGAAATTAGTCCAATAAGAATTGAGAACTAGTCTCATTATACCTCTTGAGAATAAAGAATATGATTGATTAGATTCATACAGAACAAACTCATCATAAAGAGTATATTTTATTATTCATACTTTGAAAAGGTTTGAAGGAAACATATCATATTTCCCAAATCTTGTGTCTCGAGGTCAGGTAATTTAGGATTGTTTTAATCAAAAATTGGATCCAAAAAGAATGCTGATAGAAAAAGTGGTCAAACTAAAAGCTGAGTTCAAATCCCATCATGATTTTTATCATATTAATATAAAATCATGTAGACAAATTATAAGGCTCCAGCCTTAAACCATTCTTAATCTTGAGTTATTACAAGATTACACATTGAGGGTCTTTTCAGGTTTAGAGTTTGAGAGAATTAGATCATAAAAATTGCATTACATTCCACATTTAAACAAAGTGGTTACATAAATATAGTATTCATTTCTTCCCATCAATGGAACATATTTAAAATAAAACATGGATTCTTTCTTGACACTTCCTTGACACTATCATCATATCATGTACCTTTCCCTTGACCAGTGAAAAACATTTCAAAAAAGACTTGGGATGAGCATAAAAAGCTCAGTATGGGTTATATAAAAAAATATGTAAAGGAAACATGAGTTCATATATACATAAGAATGAAATCATACTTTACCCATAAAACATACCTCATCAAATCATGAATAAATCATAGAAATCATAAGACATAAAGGTAACTTGAGGCATTCCTAACATTCTTACGTTGGTAGTAACCCTCTTGGTTACGTTTGGAATACCGATCATAGTATATTCCCTAAATCTCTTCGGAGAAACCTTAACGTTTCACTTCTTCGCGTTACCCAATGCATTGGAGAGCTATATCGGGCTCACCCGCCCTTAGTTTATCACGGAACCACCCGTCTTCATAATAATACCCAAGAACCTCAACATAATCGTATCACATAAAACATGCATGAAGGAAACATAACATTTCCACATTTCAATCACAAGATATCAATACAACACATTGATATAAAAACATTATGAAAACCATTTTCAATACCAAAATAAAATAAAAGTAAAACATGGTATTTATATTTCTTTTAAAAAGAAGGTATGGCTTGTAGAGGAAGCCGAATCTCAAATAATGGTCACGGCGGCGGAGAAGTCATTGTCGCCGCATACGTACGACAAATCATTCCCTTTTGACGTTTAGTAAAATTCTCTGTATAAAAAAGATTACTTTTGTATAAACGTAAAAGTCAAAGGGGTTTATACACTGTATAAAAGAAGGTTGAGTATAAAACAAAATATGCTTCAATGAAAGGAGATTGAGATGAAGTCCCATACCTAGAGTCCGACTTGACTCGATCATTCTTTAATGTCTTGAATAATAAACATGAGTTAATTTCTACGTGCTTAAGAACCTTCTTTTAAGTTCATTATTCCTTTTATATCACTTATTTCCATGTCATGAACACTATGTAATTATTTAAGTTAATAACGGTCGTTTTAACGATCATTGGTACTTGAGTCAAAAATAAACCCTTTATAATTACAAGTTGTTCATGTATCCATTATATCCAGAATTATAATCATGATGTATATATCATATATATTCAGTATGTACATGCATTTATAATATTACATAATCATTTAGAGGTAAGAAATGAAATGCACCGTTCATGGAGACGGTAAGCCGTACGTACGCATGAACGCTACTTTCATTTCTATTTCGTATTTTATAGAATGGAATCATAATGATATAAAGGTATATTATAATTCTATTATAATATCATATATAATATTATAGTTCCATCCTTTATACGTCCCACATATGGTATTTAATGAATCAAATCACTTTGAGGGGGCGGTAGTCCGCACTTCCTTAAATGAAGATATCGCGTTTACCCATAATGGAAACCATAAAGGTATTCCCAAAATGAAAAATACAGAAGCTTAAGGAAAACATAAACATATTATATATCATATATAAATATAGTGACATCTTAATGGCCACCTTTGGTGGTTTTAAAGGAATGTTGAACAATCATCGTTTCGGGAGGCATAAATTCAGCATCCACGGAAACAGTATGTCCTTTAACCATTAGATGTAGGTGTGTGTAAGTGTTTCTCAAATACTTCTTATAAAAACATCCTAGTATATTGAAGATACTGGAGTTGTTACAAAATAAATGAATAAAAAGATTTTAGGGGGTTGGAGAAGTAAAATAAATCAAAAGGACTCAAGTGAAGACATTACCATAAAATCGAGTAACTCCCTTTGGTTTGAGCTCAAAGGCTTCCTTGGGAAGACTTCTGCCCAAAATGAGGCTTCAAGGAGTAAGAGAGGGATGTGTAGAGACAAAATGGTCAGGGGTTGGCCGAGCCAAAGGCTTTGGGAGTGTGGGTAAGGAGGTAGAGGTGGGGGCCTTTTATAAGAGGAGAGGAGGGACACTCTTGGAACGTAAAGAAATGTTACTTTATTTTCAAATGATTTTCGAATTTTAAAGGTCCCACATTGATATAATTCGAGTATACGGTGATAAGGGTTCTAAATATACCCACCCAATAGGTTTTGGACATGTGTAGGTCTTAGATTTTACATTATCGTTCCATTTTATTTAAATCGTCAAATAATGGGGTCATCGCTGCATCATTATGATGTCATAAACAATTTAATTTATTTAAAGTCTAAAAATTATGAAAAAAATACAGTGATGTAGAAAATAATTTTAGATTTTAGATGACTATTTATAGTCCAAAAGATCATTTATGTAGACAAAATTAAAAATGTTTTACTTAAGTGATACATTTTTGTTAAATTTAACATTCTTTAAAAAATAAAAAGATAAAAAGTCACTTTCTCACAAAAGTGATTTCATGGGGCCCCCAAGTTTGGCACAAGGCATCCCATGGTCGTCCATGAGACACCCAGTAGACTTAGGACACATTTTGGTGTCATTTGGTATTATTATGATATTATTTTATTATCCTTAACTACCCGATTACTCATTAATCAAGATAATAAAAGATAATTACCGTCGTTACTATTCATAATGTCCAAAAACAAAAGAGTCTTGATTAAATAATTTGTACCTTCTGATTCCAAATAGGTAATCCATTTTACCAAATTCCAAAAACAGAAATTTCAATAATTGATTTAAAAATAATTCCCTTTGTCAAAACAAATAGCTGGTTTTTTTGAAACAATATCTATGAAAAGTTTGGCATTAGTTTATGACCAATTTCAAAGTGAAATTAATCCTAATGACCACCACTGGATTCAATGGTAAAAATATATTCAGATTACACTTTTAGACCAATTGAAAATATAATCTAACCATATAATTAAATTAAATGAAAATACATTTTTGATGTAAAATGCAGTATTTTTCACTATTCATTAAAAAATGAACATTGTTAGAAAAATAACAAAAATTTATCCAATGTAAATTTCAATGTCCCAACCATAATGAATTTGTTTATTTTGACAAATATAGATTATAAAATTGTCAAAAGTTTGATTTAAAAAGGGTTTTCCATCAAAAGGCAGTAAAACAATCTTTTAAGAATATTAGTGTATTCCATTCTTAAGATTGGATTTATTTTCATTTTAAGCCTCTAAAACACTATATAATTCATTAATAGACATAGATAAAAATATATATCATTCATTACTTACTTGGAATGTTACATCCTTCCCCCCTTTAGAAAATTGCGTCCCCGCAATTTATTTACTTATCGATTAAATGGGGGTACTTATCCCTCATTGCATTTTCAGATTCCCATGTTGCCTCTTCCATCATGTGGTTTTTCCACAAAACCTTTACCTGATTAATCACCATATTCTGTAACACTTTCTCCCTGTGGTCAAGAATCTGGACTGGTTGTTCCTCATAAGATAGGTTCTCTTCCAGCTGAACTACCTCTGGACTCAAAACATGAGATGGATCTGGCATGTACTTTCTCAGCATCGAAACATGAAAATCATTGTGTACCTGAGATAAACATGGAGGTAAAGCCACCTGGTATGCAACTGATCCAACTCTCTCCATAATTTCATATGGTCCAATAAACCTTCAACTCAGCTTTCCTTTCTTACCAAATTGCATCACACTTTTCCATGGTGATACTTTGAGAAAAACATGATCACCTACCTCAAAAGAGAGATCCTTCCTCCTGTTGTCCGCATAACTCTTCTGCCTACTCTGAGATGTTCTCATGTGTTTCTGTATCAGCTGAACTTTTTCTGCCAACTCTTCTACCAATTCTGGTCCCATCAACTTCCTTTCACCCACTTCATCCCAGAAAGCTGGAGTTCGATACCGCTTCCCATATAACGCCTCAAATGGTGCCATCTGTATACTGGAATGAAAACTGTTATTATATGAAAATTCAACCAAAGAAAGATGTTGGTCCCAACATCCCTGATAATCCATCGAATAAGCTCGTAGCATATCCTCCAAGGTCTGAATTGTTCGTTCTGACTGCCCATCTGATTGAGGATGAAATGTTGTACTAAAATTTAATTCAGTACCCAACGACTTCTGAAGGCCTTTCCAAAAGTTAGAAGTGAACCTAGGATCACGATCAGATACAATGGAGAGAGGAACTCCATGTAACCTGACTATCTCTTTAAGATACAAATGGGAAAGTTAACCCAGATTGCATTATTACCTCGAGATGTCTTCGGTAATCCTATAACAAAGTCCATAGAAATATTCTCCCATTTCCACTCTAGCACTGGTAAAGGCTGAAGCAACCCTTTCGGTAACTGCCTCTCTGCTTTAACCTGCTGATAAGTCAAACACTTCACAGTAAAATCAGCAATATCTCTTTTCATTCCATCCCACCAGTAATACTCCCGCAGATCTCTGTACGTCTTAGTACTGCCAGGATGAACTAAAAACGGAGAACTATGAACTTCACATAACAACTCTCTCTTCAACTGTGAATCACAAGGCACACACAATATCTTCCCAAATCACAAAATGCAATCATTATCAATGTTGAATTCATGCAACTTACCTTTCTGAACCAGCTCTACCTTTTTCTACAAATCACTTTCTTGCTTCTATGCTTGCTTGATTCTATCTGATAGAGATGATCTCACTGATACCTGAAACAAAACAGAAGAACATCATGCACCAACAAATTCTAGGCCAAAGTTCATCAAATCCTTAACCAAAGGATCGCGTTCCAAATGCAACATTGCTAATGAAGCATTACTTTTTCGACTCAAAGCATCAACCACTTTATTTTCTTTTCCCAGATGGTAATGAATTGTACAATCATAATCCTTGATTAATTCCAGCCATCTCCTCTGTCTCGTGTTTAACTCTTTCTGAGTAAATATATACTTTAATCATTTGTGATCAGTATATATTTCACACTTTAATCCATACAAATGGTGCCTCCAAATTTTTATAGCGAAAACAACAGCAGCTAATTCCAAATCATGTGTAGGGTAATTTACCTCATGAGTTTTCAACTGTCATGAAGCATAAACAATTACCTGATCATTCTGCATTAGGATGCAACCAAGTCCTTTCAATGAAGCATCACTGTATATATAAAAAACTCACCATTCCTGGAAGGTAGTGCCAAAACTGGAGCATTCACCAATCTTTTTTTCAATTCCTAAAAAGAGTCATCACATTCTTTTGTCCAGATAAACTTAACACCCTTCCGAGTTAGCTTAGTCATTGGACTAGATAACTGTGAATAATTTCTAACAAACCTTCAGTAATAGCCTGCCAAACCAAGGAAGCTACGGATCTCAGTTACATTTTTGGGTCTTGGCCAGTCTTCCGCAACTTTTGTTTTTGCAGGATCAACAGTTATCCCATCATTAGAAACAATGTGACCAAGGAAAGAAATTTGTTGCAACCAAAAATCACACTTTCTGAATTTTCCATACAGTTTCTTTTCTTTTAAGGTTTGCAAGATAACCCTTAAATGTCTTTCATTCTCCTCTTTACTTTTAGAAAACACCAAAATATCATCAATGAAAACCACCACAAACTTATCCAAGAACTCATGGAAAATTCTATTCATTAAGTCCATGAATACATCAGGTGCATTGGTTAGCCAAAAAGGAATTACTACAAATTCATAATGGCCATATCTTGTATGGAACGCGGTCTTCGTAACATCTGCTTACATTACCTTCAACTGATGGTACCCCGATATCAAGTCAATCTTTGAAAAATACTGAGCTCCCTGGAGCTGATCAAACAAATCATTGATATGAGGCAAAGGATATTTGTTCTTAACAGTGATGTTATTCAAGGCTCTATAATCAATGCAAAGTCTAATTGAACCATCTTTCTTTTTAACAAATAAAACAGGAGCACCCAATGGTGATGTGCTAGGTCGAATGAAACCTTTCTCTAATAAAACTTGCAATTGCTCCTTCAACTCTAAAAGTTCAATTTGAGCCATTCGATAAAGGGGGTTTTGAAATTCTCTTAGCATCAGGAACTAAGTAAATAGTAAACTCAACTTCCCGATCTGGTATTATTCCAGGAAACTCATCAGGAAAAACATCAGGATAATCATTTACCACTGGCACATCATTAATCTGAACAGTTCCTTTATTTTGAACGATGTGTGCAAGGTAACATTAATTTCCATCTTTTACAAGTTTCTTGGCCTCTTGATAAGTTATCAACAGTAAGGGTTCATTCTTGTACACAAACTGAAAGTCTTTCTGAAAAGAAACTTCTTTAACTCTACAGTCAATCTTAGCATGGTAAATAGCGAGCCAATCCATACCCAGGATAACATCAAACTCTACTAGAGGTAGAACAATAAGGTTTGCAAGTAGGTTCTTTCCACAGAAAAGGATAGGAAGATTCTTATAAATTCTTTTTGCCTCAACATTTCCCCCAGGTGTTTTTACCACAAGTTCAGGAGTCATTTCTTGAGATGGTATTCCCATTTTACTAGAAATGTTTTCAGAGATGAAATAATGTGTATACCCCGAATCAAACAACACACTGGCATAGTCTGAAAAAACAAACAAAGTACCTGATACAACTTCATTTGATGGCCTGACATCTGCTGAAGTAGTTGCAAAGGATTTCACCACCCATTTCTGCTTGTAGTCTAACTGCTTCCCATCACTCAATCTCTTTGTCGGACACTCATTTGCATAGTGACCCATCTCATTGCACTTATAACATTTCACTAACTGTAAATCAAATTTGGTCTTACCATCACCCTGATCTTTTTCAGTGCAATCACGAGCCTTATGTCCCATCTTACAACATCGTTAGCACTTTCCAGAATTCATAAGACATTCCCCAGCATTCCTTTTGCCACATTTATCACAAACTGGAAACTTATTTTTCTTACCGTCAGACTTTTTTGAAGATTTCTTACCTTTCTCCTGCCACCTCGGTCTCTTCTTCTGTTGGTTGTTATAAAACACTTGATCATCGGAAAACTCTATTTCCACCTTTTCAGCACATCGAACATGCTTTTCATAACTTTTAAACTCACAAGAAACTAATTCCATTCGATATTTTGGCTTTAATCCTGAGTAAAAACGATTGATTTTACTATCAAGGTCTCGGATAAAATTTGGAGCATACCTTTCCAATCGAGTGAACCTTTCTTCATAGGTAGCCACTGAGACTTCCTCTTGCCTCAATTCCAAGAATTGTTTTTCCATCCTAAGTCGAACAGCCTTAGGAAAATACTTTTCAAGAAACATACCTTTGAATTCATCCCAGTCGAGAGCATCAATCTCATCAGCATCCCTAATATTTTTAACCATCGACCACCACTGATCTTCTTCACCCTCAAAACGGTAAATAGCAAGACTAACCTTTTGATTGTCTGAACACCCCATGACATCAAAAATCTTATCCAATGCTTTAATCCACCCTTCAGATAGCACAGGGTCAGATGATCCTCTGAATGATGGAGGATGTTGCCTCATGAAATGTTCCACCACTGACATGTTCCTCTGCGGTTGATCTGGATGATCTCATGTATGGATACCACCGCCATTTATCGCTTGAGTCAACTGCGCCATTACTGCAACAATCTGTTCAGTTCCAATTCCGACCATCTCAGGATGCTGATACGGAAGGTTATTTCCTTCTGCATGCCTTCCTAGCACTGCTTCCCGGTTTCCTCTATGGAAAACCATTCTGAACAAACATGTCTTAGATGAAGAAACATGGTAATCTTCAAATTCTATATCATTACAAAAAAAATATTTTTGGATAATCATTTAATAGAATTATAACTCCTAAAGTTATCTAAATCGACCTCTGATACCAACTATAAGGCCCCAGCCTTAAACCTTACTTAATCTTGAGTTATTACAAGATTACACATTGAGGATCTTTTCAGGTTTAGAGTTTTAGAGAATTAGATCATAAAACTTGCATTACATTCCCCATTTAAACAAAGTGGTTACATAAAGATAGTATTCATTTTTTCCCATCAATGTAACATATTTAAAATAAAACATGGATTCTTTCTTGACACTTCCTTGAAACTATCATCATATCATGTACCTTTCCCTTGACCTGTGAAAAATATTTCAAAAAAGACTTGGGATGAGCATAAAAAAGCTCAGTATGGGTTATATAAAAAAATATGGAAAGGAAACATGAGTTCATATATACATAAGAATGAAATAATACTTTACCCATAAAACATACCTCATCAAATCATGAATAAATCATAGAAATCATAAGACATAAAGGTAACTTGAGGCATTCATAACATTATTATGTAGGGAGTAACACTCTTGGTTACGTTTGGAATACCCATCACAGTATATTCCCTAAATCTCTTTGGAGAAACCATAACGTTTCACTCCTTCACGTTACCCAATGCATTGGAGAGCTATATCGGGCTCACCCGCCCTTAGTTTATCACGAAACCACCCGTCTTCATAATAATGCCCAAGAACCTCAACATAATCGTATCACATAAAACATGAATAAAGGAAAAATAACATTTCTACCTTTCAATCACAAGATATCAATACAACACATTGATATAAAAACATTATGAAAACCATTTTTAATACCAAAATAAAAGAAAAGTAAAACATGGTATTTATTTTTCTTTTAAAAAGAAGGTATGGCTTGTAGAGGAAGCCAAAACTCAAATAATGGTCACGGCGGCGGAGAAGTCGTTGTCTCCGCATACGTACGACAAAACATTCCCTTCTGTCATTTAGTAAAACACTTCTTATAAAAAATATTAATTTTGGATAAACGTAAATGTCACATGGTTTTATACACCGTATAAAAGAAGGTTGAGTATAAAACAAAAAATGCCTCAATGAAAGGAGAATGAGACGAAGTCCCATACCTCGGGTCCGACTTGACTCGATCGTTCTTTAATGTCCTGAATAATAAACTTGAGTTAATTTATACTTGCTTAAGAAACTTTTTTTTAGTTCATTATTCCTTTAATATCACTTATTTCCATGTCATGAACACTATGTAATTATATAAGTTAATAACGGTCGTTTTAACGATCATTGGTACTTGAGTCAAAAATAAACCCTTTATAATTACAAGTTGTTCATGTATCCATTATATCCAGAATTATAATCATGATGTATATATCATATATATATCCAGTATATACATGCATTTATAATATTACATAATCATTTAGAGGTAAGAAATGAAATGCACCGTTCATGGAGACGGTAAGTTGTACGTACGCATGAACGCTACTTTCATTTCTATTTCGTATTTTATAGAATAGAATCATAATGATATAAAGGTATATTATAATTCCAGTATAATATCATATATAATATCATAGTTCCATCCATTATACGTCCCACATACGGTATTTAACGAATCAAATCACTTTGAGGGGGCGGTAGTCCGCACTTCCTTAAATGAAGATATCACGTTTACCCAAAATGGAAACCGTAAAGGTATGCCCAAAATGAAAAATACAGAATCTTAAGGAAAACATAAACATATTATATATCATATATAAATATAGTGACATCTTAATGGCATCCTTTTGAGGTGTTAAAATAATGTTGAACAATCATCGTTTCGGGAGGCATAAATTCACCATCCACGGAAACAGTATGTCCTTTAACCATTAGATGTAGGTGTGTGTAATTTTTGCTCGAATAATTCTTATAAAAACATCCTAGTATATTGAAGATACTGTAGGTGTTACAAAAGAAATGAATAAAAAGAGTTTAGGGGGTTGGAGAAGTAAAATAAAACAAAAGGACTCAAGTGAAGACATTACCTTAAAATTGGGTAACTCCCTTTGGTTTGAGCTCAAAGGCTTCGTTGGGAAGACTTCTACCCAAATTAAGGATTCAAGGAGTAAGATAGGGATTTGGAGAGAAAAAACGGGCAGGTTTTGGCTGAGCCAAAGGCTTTGGGAGTTTGGTTAAGGAGGTAGAGGTAGGGGCCTTTTATAAGAGGAGAGGAGGGGCACTCTTGGAAAGTAAAGAAATGTTACTTTATTTTCAAATGATTTTCGGATTTTAAAGGTCCCAAACTGATATAATTCAAGGATAAGGTGATAAGGGTTCGAATTATACCCACCCAATAGGTTTTGGACATGTTTAGGTCATAGAGTTTACGTTATTATTCCATTTTATTTAAATCGTCAAATAACGAGGTCATCGCTGCATCATTATGATGTCATAAATAATTTAATTTATTTAAAGTCTAATAATTATGAAAAAAATACTATGATGTAGAAAATCGTTTTAGCTTTCCAATTACTATTTATAGTCCAAAATATAATTTACGTATACAAAATTAAAAATATTTTATTTAAGTTATACATTCTTTGTTACATTTAACATTCTTTAAAAAATAAATAGATAAAAAGTCACTTTCTCACAAAAGTGATTTCATGGGGCCCCCAAGTTTGGCACAAGGAATACCATGGTCGTCCATGAGACAACCAGTATCCTTAGGACACATTTTGGTGTCATTTTTTATTATTATGATATTATTTTATTATCCTTAACTACCCGATTACTCATTAATCAAGATAATTAAAGATAATTAGTGTCGTTACTATTCATAATGTCCAAAAACAAAAGAGTCTTGATTACATAATTTGGAACTTATGATTCCAAATATGTAATCCATTTTACCAAATTCCAAACACATAAATTGCAATAATATATTTAAAAATAATTCCCGTTGTCAAAACAAATAGAGGGTTTTTTTGAAACAATATCTATGAAAAGTTTGGCAATAGTTTATGACCAATTTAAAAGTGAAATTAATCCTAATGACCAACATTGGATTAAATGGTAAAAATATATTCAGATTACACTTTTATACCAATTAAAAATATAATCTAACAATATAATTAAATTAAATGAAAAAACAGTTTTGATGTAAAATGGAGTGTTTTTCAATATTCATTAAAAAATGAACATTGTCAGAAAAATACCAAAAATTTATCCAATTTAAATTTCAATGTCCCAATAATAATGAATATGTTTATTTTGACAAATATAGATTATAAAATTGTCAAAAGTTTTATTTAAAAAGGGTTTGCCATCAAAAGGAAGTAAAACAATCTTTTAAGAATATTAGTGTATTCCATGCTTAAGATTGGATTTATTTTCATTTTAATCCTCCAAAACACTATCTAATTAATTAATAGACATAGATAAAAATATCTATTATTCATTACTTACTTGGGATGTTACACAAATTACTAATTGGTCTTGACAAATCAATAATTATCTCAAGAATTTTGATGAGAATTTTGAATGAATAAGGAAGGACATGAAATATTTATCACACAACATCAATTTTTTAACAAAGGATGTAATAAAAAGAGCTAAATTGGTTTATCCTTTCAATTATTAGACTGAAAATTATACTAAGAATTTAAATGATTTGAATTGAAAGATGATTTATTTTGAGGATCTGATAAGTGACTCAAAAATTGAAATGAGGAATTCAATACTATCAATAATGATTTTTCTCAATGATTTTAGAACCACAAATAAAAGATACAAATGCAATATAAAAAGATTACAATATAAGAGGAAAGGTTACACAATCTAGAAAATAAGAATTTCCCTTTGGAGATTACATTACAAAACTTGAAGAGGATAGAAATGATCTCAAAAAGTTAAAGACCATTGTGAGATCTTTGATGTCAAGGGATGATTTTTTTCCTCTAAACTCTTGTTGTGTCTACTATTATTTTGAAAAAAAATTCATTAATAAAGAGATTTTTTTACTCACTAAGAATTATTTTAATGACTCCCAATTCTAATTGGTTGGAGGTAATTTCATTTTTTTGAGGATCAATTACTTCATTATATTGTTTTCTCTACTTGTTTCTCTAACCCATTTCATGTAATATAAGACTCTTCCCCATTATGTTTTGAAAAATTAAAAAGGGGTGGGGAAATTTCTACAAAGGGGGATAATTTTATTGAATTGGGGATATGGCTTAAGTAAGGTGGAGAAATATTTCAAAACTCAAGAGAAGATAGCTTATCCAAAGTGCGATTTAGTCGTATTCAACATTGTGTTCAAAAGAGTTATAAACATAGGGGGAGATACATATTACTATCTAAATTATGAATACGATGTACCAAAAAGATATTGTTCTTATGTTTTCAAAATTTATATGTTATTTAATTTTAAGTCTTGTGTTTTGTTCTTTCTAAAAGGGGGAGATTGTTGATTGAAATGTATCTTTTGTATTTTTTATTCATTTTGTTTTGGAAATCACAAAATCATTCTTAAATACTTAATTAATCACTCTTTAATTATCAAAGTGTTTTAAGAATTTTTTTGAAGAAAACATTTATATTTTACCATACATATTATTTGTTTGAAAAGAATTCCTGAATACAATCCTACTTTATTCATTACAATCATCATAATGATAAAAAATCCATTAATGATCGGATTCACCATTATAAAATATGATTTAATACATTATATCTTGTCTTTGAATTGAAAAAGTTCTTATAATTGGAATTGACATCATAACTGATAACATCATACTAAAAATCATAGAAATCATTATAGTGACAAATGTAAGGAAATCCAACAGATTGACTAAAGGTTAAAATCTAAATATAGAAAACTATATTCCATTATAATGGAATAAATTTTACACTAAAAATAGTGTACATAAAAACGAAGTCACGTATTCTTTTATAATATGACTATTGAAGTGCTAGGTATCCAAGTCATCATGAAAAACATAGATAAATATGAATGTTGAAGGACCAAGATGAATGTTGGAGTCATGCCTATAAATACCCATCCATTTGAGGAGCATGAAGTGAAGTATTGATCATTTTATTTGAAAAATATAATTGTGTGATATATCTTAATCTTACAAGATTGAACTACTTATTCCTTGTACTTATAACCATTTTTTGTAATTGATTTGTGCATCTGATTGTGTGAATATGATCGAGGTATTCCAAGGCTAGGAATTAGGAGACACCAATCATCATTTTGTTCGAGGGATTGTGGGGTTAGAAGTACATAACTAATATTTGTATCGAGGGAAAACAGGGATAGTAAGGTAGAAAATATAATCATCATATTAAGGGATCACATAGATAGTGAGATAGACTGATCATCAATTCAAGGGATTTCCCTAGTATGGGAAAGACAAACATTCTTGTAAGTATAAAATATTGGACCCTTATTTGTGGTTATTGGATAACCTACACTTGGTATTAAAATAAGTGTATTTATTTTTATTACTTATGTTAATAATAGTCTTTTATTTCCACTAAAATAATAATTTAAAGTTAATTATTTTATATTCATCTTACTTTTTTTATTATTTGTTTATCTTAATAACATTGAGTACGATACAATTTTTTTCAATGTATTATTTTTTTAATACAATATTAATATAATATATCATAACCATTGAAATTATGATTAATTTTATTCCAAAATATGATTAAACTCTAATGAAATTACCACAAATTTCTGAATTTGAATATATTTTCTATTAATGTGGAATCATTTTATCATTGTGACTTATGGAATACATATCTGAATCTACATGATTATGATAATTTGTTTATCGGGTCCAAGGGCCAAATCTGAATAGCATCCAAATACTTAAAATATTTTGAAAATAAAAATTATTTATCCTTGTTAAAAATATGTTTATTTTAAGGATAAAAATGAATGTTTTTAATCTTAAAATTCGCCCCCACTTGTATTTATACATATTCATACACATTACATTCTAAAAGGGTCCAACTCTGTGCCTGACACCCATCCCCAATCAAAATCAAAACCTGCTGACAAATCCAGCTAGAAAATGGAAAAGAAATCTATCAATAGCCTACACTAGTGCTTCCTAAAAGGTCTATCTAAGATCATACCCTTCCTCTAGAATGCATACCTGCATGCCAAGGTTCATCACCAGCTCATTTGGTCTGCCACCATCACCCAATTAATAGACCTACCATTATCCTGAAATAAAAAATGTTGACTACTACAAATCCATCCCTACCAACATCATTTTGTTTCTACCATGTTCCCAAATATTACTTTCAAATCTTCCATCCCTGCCATTGAGTGGGCCCGCAGTCATCTCCCTCTTAATACATCACATTATGTCATACCTGCATCCTAAGGCTAGTCGTGGCACGTGTTTCCATCAAAATCAACTACATGCAAAACCCAATCCCCACTACATGGTGGTGCATGATCATTGTCATCTATAATCCATTATAATTTTACCTTTTTTGTAGATAAGGGATAGACTGTTGTGGTAGATAAATAATTGGTTCTAGCTGGGAAAGGAGATTTATGAATTACATAACAACTCTTGATGAGTTTCAAAAAGAAATGGACAATAGTGATATAGGTATATATATTCTATAAAAATAAAGTGAAGGTGTTGAATAAGATAATGTATTCAAAGAAATAGAAGATTGGGAAGAATAATAAGAACATGAAAATAAAAATATTGATAAAGAAGATCACCCTTCTAATAATATTTTTCTAATGACATCACAAGCCTCCAAAAAACTATTATCCTCCTTGGCCAATCAAATAGTGAAATTTGTAACTTGAGTGAAACAAAAGCCTCCATTAATTAAAGTATAAAAATATTCATCTAAGAAAGATGAAGCAAATAATAACTGAAAAATAAGATGGTAGTAAAGGTTTCTATGTCGATTCTATTGAGATTTTTGAGTGAAAGAAATCTGAGAGAGAATTGAAAATCAGTTACAAAGAATTTTTTTTGAAATCAGTCCAATAAGAAATTAGAACCATTCACATTCTACCTTTTAACAATAAATAAGATGATCAATCAGATGAAGCCAGAGAAACCTCATCAGAAATAGTATATTTTATTGTTCTAACTTTGAAAAGGTTTTAAGGAATAATTACCTATTTCCTAAATCAAGGGTATTAATGCCATATTCTTCAAGATTTTTTTATTCAAAATTTGGATCCAATATGCATTCTAACCAAAACATTGATCAAACAATAATCTGAGTTCAAATACCATCAATATTTTTATCAAATTCTTATAAAATTCATCTAGACAAACGACTAAGTGGTATTACAAAGTCAATGTATATCTCAAGAATTTTTATGCGAATTATGAATGCATAATGAAGGACTTGAAGGATTTAGCAGAACACATCCATTTATTAAAAAAAAGGTGTGATAGAAAGTGTGAAATACGTTTAGGATTTAAAAGATGATACTAAATATTATAGTAAAATGGTAAATGGATTGAATGTAAAGATGATATATTTTGAGATTCAGATAAGGAGACTCAATAATCATAATGTGGAAGTAAGTACTCTGAATAATGAGTCATCTCAAAGATTTCAAAATCAAGAAGAAAATATCCAGATGCAAGATGAAAAGATTCGAATTCAAGAAGAGAAGTTACAATATCTACAAAAGTAGAATCAGTATTAGGAAAAGTTCATTACAAAAATGGAAGATGATATAAAGGATCTCAAAAAGTTAAACACCCTTGTAAGATCTTTGATGTTGAGGAAAGATTTAATTTTTTCTCTAAACTCATATTTTATCTACTATTTTTTGTAAACTTTTTCATTAATGAATACCTTTTTTATCTCATTAAAAATTATTTTAATGACTCACAATTCCAATTATTTTGATTTCCTTTCCTTTTTTGATGATTAAGTACTACATTATATTGTTTCATTTACTTGTTTCTCTAATCCATTTCCGGTATTGCAATAATCGTCACCATTCTCATTTGAAAATTACAAAGGAGGGGAAATTTATACAAAGGGGGATAATATTATAGAAAGGGAGAGATATATTAATTAAGGGTGAGAAATAATTCTAAATAAGAGAATACCATCCTTAGGGGAAGTTCTTATCCTAAGGAAGAGTTAGTTCTATTCACCATCGTATTCAATTGAGTTATAATCTCAAGGGGAGATAAGTATTACTATCTAAATACTTAATATGAGGTATCCAAATTGTAATGTAATAACGTTTTTCAAATTATATTTATATTTAATTATAATCCTTGTGGTTTTTGCTTTCCAAAATGGTGGATATTTTCAATTCAAAAGTATCTTTTTTCATTTCCATTACCATTTTTTTGGAAATAAAAAACTATTTCTTAAATAATTAATTACTAACTATTTCATGGTCATTGTGTTTTAATAATGTGTTTGAAGAAAACACATGTATTTTACCATAGAATATGTTTTAAAAGTATTTATGAATAAAAACCTACTTCTTTCAATAAAATCATAGTAATGATCATAGATTTGATAATGATTGGATTCACCTTTATAAAAAAAATTAAGACTTTTTGTCTGGTCTTTATATTGAAAAAAGTTCATATAATTGGACTTGACATCAGAACCCATAACATCAGATTCAAACCCATTGAAATAATCATAGTGACATATGTAAGGAAATCCATTGGATTGACTAAAGGATATAATCTAAATACAGAAAACCATATTCCATTGTAATGGAATACATTTTACATTGTAAATGGTGTACATCAAAAAAACATCAGAAATTTTATTATAATATGACCGTTGAAGAGCCTGGTGTCCATGTCATTATGAAACACATAGATAAAAAATGAATGGTGGAGGATCAAGATGACCGGTGTATGTATGCCTATAAATAACCGACCATTCGAAGAGTTTGAAGCGAAGTGATAATCATTTCGTTTGAAAAATCTATGGGTGCAAGAGATATAATGCTTACAACAGTTAACTACTTATTCCTTATACTTCTATCAATTTTTATTTTGTTTTTTTAAATTGTTCTGTGCATTTGATTGTTAGAATACAATTGAGGGCTTTTGAGGCTAGGAGGAAAGAGACGTCAATCATGATTTTGATGGAGGGCTTGTGGGGGTATCAAGGCATAACCGATCATTGTATCGAGGGAACACCTGGATAGTGTGATAGAGAATATAATAATCAAATCGAGGGATTGTGAAGATAGTGAGACAGATCGATCATCATATCAAGGGCTTTACTTGGTAAGAGAAAGATAGATTTTATTATAAGTATAATATAAGGGACCCTTGTCCTAGGTTATTAGATACCCCACCCTTTGGGTTAAAATAAGTGTATTTATTTGAATTACTTGTTTTTATTACAATTCTTTTATTTCAACAGCAATTGTAATATAATGTGAATTAATTTATTTTCATCTTTTTTTTATTTTTTTATCAAATTAAATTGTATTAAGACACAATTGTTTTTCCTTGTATTATTTTGTGAATACAATATTACTCTGATATATCATAACCATTACGATTATGATTATTTTTATTCATAAATAAAATTAAACTATGAATAAATTACAACATATTATTGAATAGAATTATATAAGCTATTAAGGTGGAATCATTTTCTCATTATGACTTGTGGTATAAATATAATAATGTACATGACTACAATAAATTTTTTTATCGAGCCCAAGGGCCAAGTCTGATTACCATTCATATACATAAGAGGTTTTGTGAATAATAATTATTTAACCTTGTTAAACAAAGATAATTTTAGGATAAAATGAATGTTTTTAAAATTAAAATTCTCCCCCTCTTTCATTTATCCATCTTCATATGCATTACGATCCTACATGGTCCAACTCCTCACCTCATGTTCATCACCAGTCAAAATCCAAACTTGTGGAAAAATACTCCCAAAAAATGACAAGGAAACCTATCACTAGCCTATATCATTTCCATCTAAAATTTCTCCTTGAGATAATCCTCATACTCTTCATGACATCCCTACATATACCAAGGTTCATCACAGGCTAGGTATTGTCGCTACCATCCCCCCATCAGCTGACCTGCCGTCAGCCAAAAACAACAAATGTTGACCACTAAAAACCCATCCCCACAAATAATATTTCACTACCACTAGGTTCCCAAACCTTTCTATCAAACCTTCCATCCCCGCCATCAGGTGGATCTTCCATCTGCTCAATCATAATTCATTTCTTGATGTCATCCTATCATCTCGGGGCTACTCATCACGTGTGTTGCTGTCAAAATTAAGTACATTCAAAACCCAATCCCAATTGTTGTGTAGTTCAAGAAAATTTCTATCTTGAGTTGTCATGAAATTACTCCCATTGATGAAACAACATCTATAATCCAGCGTCTCCCCCACAACAGATCTCATCTGGGTGACGGCTCACCGACATCAGAACTTGTTGATGCTGAATCTAATTTGGCCCACTACATAAAAGACCACAAACCCTCCATGTGGGAGGAGAGTAGGGGTTTCCACCTGTGGGATTTAAAAAATTCCCCGCTCTATTATATGATTTTATATCAGTAGACAATGAGTTAAAATTTCTATTATCCTAACCATGTGCACCACCGAATGCTGCAAAAATTTCAAAATGACCAACAATTTAATAATCAATACATTCTCTTGGAAGCTCCAGAATTTTCGAGAAATCCACCAATTTAATAGATAGAACATCTCAATCCATAATAATAATAGAAAAAATAATATTAATAATAACAATAATAATAATAACAATAACAATAATAGGGTTTCGGGAGGTCCTCAGTGACTATCAATTGGTAAGGCAAAGCCCCTTCAACCCTGTCATCTCCTCCCCTATCCTTCTATATGGGATTTGTGGTTATGAAATTTTCTTCTTCGGTCTCTTCTCTTTTTTCCCTTGTTGGAATCTTTTTCATCCTCTCTATCATGTATCCCTTCTACCCTTTGCCTTTAATCTTCTTTACGAAATGGATCCTTGAAGTTTCTTTCAGTGGATTTGTCTACTTAAAATCTCAAGGCTTGGGTCATCAATAGTGGTGTTCCATAATAAATTTCCCTATTTGGATATATATCTTGGGACATCTGGAAACAGTAGCCTGGCTTCACATGGATGGTGGTCACTGGAATCTCTTCATCGACGGTGGTGCGTGAGTTCTTCTCAGGATCTAGTTGCTTGTAGCACTAGTTTGGAGTAAGAGATCATTGATGGTGATGCTCAGTACCTCCTCCTCCAGATCAGGTTTCTTGGCCTCCATACAGTGATCTAAAGTTTGTAAGGATGGTGTTTGTAGATTATATTTCAAAGGGTGACAGTAACTTCAGATGAACGTGGATAGTTGGTGTCTGGTTTGTTTAAGGTGGTGTCACCTTTATTGTTCTACGATTTCGGCATTGGGGCAGTGGTCAACAACCATGGTGGAATCAGTGCCTGGTAGGTGTGGGTGTGATCATGGATGGTTTTAGGTGTGATCACATTGGTTTTTATGTGTAATTTTGGGCATGATTATCTACGACTGGGAGTTGAGGGGTTCCAAATCTTAGGCCTTTGGGCTGTCTATTTTTTGTTCATCAGTCATCGGGACCTCTGAGACAATTATTGTGGGTTGTAGGCAACATGACTAGTTTAAAAATAACATTTTGGTTCATTAGTAATGTAGTGTTTTGGAACTGCCTTGTGGGTGACCACAATTTGAGGGATGGGCTCATTGATGCTCATATATTTTCGTGTGTCCCATTACGGGTTATAGGGGTACCCTACATTGTGACATTCTCAGATGGATCTGGTTTGATGATATATTGTAACAGGCAGGCGATGAAAGTGCTATCCACAATGGTGTGACCAGGTGGGCGAGTTGAAAGAGTGATGGGTGAGCTGGCACCCATCATCTTTCCTTCCCCGCATATTGTGTAAGTAGGGGTTCTCTATCACGTTTCTTCTGTCTAGCGTGATGCAACATTTTTTATGGAAGTGGAAATGAATTTTTTGAAATGGACTCTTATGGTGAGGTTCACTGGAAAGGTGGGAGTCATTTGACTGGTGAGATGACATGTATCATGCTACTCACATAGGGGCTTCAGGCCATGTTTTGGTCTTTTAGTTTTTGGGTCGTCGGGCCATGTCGAATTAGGTCTGTATGCCATCATTTTGTAATGGGCCTTCAAGACACTTGACCTCCAGGTCATGTTCATTGTTACCTATCAACCCATTTTAAAAGTGGCTTTTATTTTCTTAATAAAAAATGGGCATTTACCCCTACTTTTTAAATAATAACAACAACAATAATAATAATAATAATAATACTATAATCATCTAAGGACCCTCTACCCAAGGTGTAGAGGATCTTTCATGGCATCTTGGAGGTCCTGAGTTCAATCCCCATTGGGTGAAGGTAATATATAGGTGGTAGTGTGGACAATTATGTAGGTAAGAACTAACACAGACAATGACGTAGGTAGATAGTTGAACATGCATGATGTAGGCCTGGTGACAAAGGTAAGATGATGTGTTCATTATGCTGCGCTAGACTTTAGGGCCATGTAATATGTTCATTTCCCACTAAGCCTATAAGTCACATATTAAATAAATAATGCTTGATTGGTGGGAAATTTCGTGGGGGGGGGTGCTATGTACTGCCTTTCTGGACTGTGTGTGTTGTTTGTTTTTGTGTTTGAATGTAATTATACCCCCAAACACCAAACCCATAGGACAATGGGTATGGATGACCTACCCATCATGCTCTCTATATTTATGCTATGAAAAGACACTACATACAACCCATAAGGCCCAAAAAACTATGGCCCAAAGGCCCCAACCACATCTTGTAACGCCTACACAACACGAGGAAATGACAATATACATCACTTCCTCCTATCTCAATTACTTTATTTAGTCCCAAAATCCCCATACATACACCCCATAGGTCTTGAAAACCAAGGCCCCAACCTCATCCTGTAAAACTTCTACAACGTGAGGCAACACAAATATATGTCACTTCATATGTCTTCATCGCTAATTAGACATTATCACCCACAAGAAAGCCTCTCATGTAGATCAATCAAGGATATTTTCCACTAATTCATGTGTCCCCATTGACCTCACTAACCCACTGTCACCATCATCTCTTTAGATAACATGGATCTACCATAGAAGACCGTCAGACCACCACCCATGTCGTTGATCAAGGGTTTGTTGATCCTAATCACCAATCAACATTTTGACCTCATTCTTATGTTGCCACATAGAAGTCATCGGCCTCTGCACATCACCTTGTTCCTAAAAAATACCAGCCACCTCACTTCTCCTATTGGGATCTACAATGACCCATATACTGACTTCTCATGGGATCATCAAATCATACTATCACAGTTAAAGGTTATCGTCCCTTATTAACACCAACCACTGAGCATCATCGCCCATCCAAATTAACACCTACTACAATACCACCAGAATTCACCATGTGTCTGCCACCGGCACTAACTCAATCGTTCTCATATGCCGTCGAGGTCCATCAACTACTAAACCAGCGACAACCATATGGATTGCATCAAATCTTTTTTCTCTCCACTATTTCGCATCATCACTGCCCCGTCGTTCGGCATACCGTTATAGCGCTCCACACCCGAAGCCAAATGTCCTAAATTGGAACCATTATAATAATAATAATAATATTATTATTATTATTATTATTATTATTATATAAGATAATAATATGTGATCCTGATATATTCTCTCTCTACTATATCATTGCATTTAGGACTCTTATACGGTGGGATTTGATGTAGTGTGTTACTTCAAACCTTGATGTAACGACCCGAAATTTTCCATAAATCTTGTTTCCTAATTTTATGTGTTATTTTATTTTATTTTTATACTCAAAAAAAATGTTTCATTTGATAACATGAGTATAATTAAAATGAGACCGTTGGGTTTTGACTTTTATATGATCATTGGTCAATATGACCCCTAGAAACTAAACGTTTTGATTATTGTCTCTAAATAAAAGCAATCTTGGTTAATTATTATAGAAAGAAGAATCAATGGCCTCATCCAGTAGTCTTGGACTGATCGAAGCCCATCTAACAGAACTTGGGAAGGAGGTAGCACCACTGGGCTTTGCTCTGGACCAAACCCAAGCCGAACTTTATCGTGTGAAGCTAGAACAGAATTGCCTTTGCAAGAAGTCCAAACTGATAGAAATTACTACTCGTTCGATGTTAGCCGAGACTCCCTCAGATTCTCTCACCTTAGCACACCTTACACTTAGGTCCTATGCTGGTGTGATAAGGGGATATGTAAGGAGACCGTAACTACCTTTTGTAATCCTTTGTTTTAAATAAAAATTGGGATTTCTTCTTATGATGAAGTTTATGAATTTTCAAATGACCGGATAAATATTTTATGCATATTTGTTATGAATTTTAGAAAAAGGATATTTTAAAAATGTTTATGTAAACCTTAAATAATTACAAATGTGTAATGATATTCAAAAAATGGTCTTCTACAATTGTGTTTAGTATGAAATTTAGAGTCTAATAAGATCAACTTGATTTTTGATGAATAGTAAATTATGAATAGTGATTTTATGCTTTGGATTAGTAATTTGACCAAATGGATTAGTAATCTCACTTAAAGAAAGTATTAATAAAATCTAGGCACCTTGATTTAGTAACGTGATTCAATAAAATGGTTAAATAACGGTTTCATAAATTATTATTCAAGTATTAGTTTTTTTTAGGTGAATAGTGTTTTTTAATTAAAAATTAAATTAAAAATATTTAGAAAATTATTTTTATAAAATGATTTTTATTTTTTAACTCAGAGCATCGATATTATGTTAAGGTAATTTTTGGGGTTTTTTTCTGAAAAAATGAATTTTTGGTGAATAGTGTATTTATTTAAAAATTAAATTAAAAATATTTAGAAAATTATTTTTATAAAATGGAGATCATTTTTGAAATCAGAGCATTGATATTTGGTTAATGTGAAATTTTGGGATTCTTCTGAGAAAGTTGAATTTTCAGTGAATAGTAAAAATACAGTTTTAAGATTTCGGTATGTTTAATGACATCATAACTGTGTCAGGGTGACTCCATGATATATTTTAAGGGATGGTCGACCAAAGGTGATGAATTATTGTATGTGGGCCCCATGTGGCCTAACTCCATGGGAAATACCATGGGAGAGCACATGGTTTTGAGAAAACCACTTTTGAGGTGTCCCTTGGCCATTAATGCCTTGTCCCCTCACTTTCCCTATAAATACCAAGCCATCCTCTCTTCCATTTCGACTCCCCACTCTCCCCCAACGAATTTATGGTCTCATTACCTCCCAAGGAGTCCTACCATGGTTCCCCCAAGCCCTCAAGGTCCCAACCTTTGAGTTTTAAGAGTTACGTTTTAAGGTAAGGGATCCGACCTCTCTCATTCTTTTCAAAAAATCTCTTTTATGAAATTTCTATTATGCTCCATGTTATTATGTTAAAGGATGTTATTTTATACTCATATTACATCCCTTTTCATATTAATATAATTATAGATCCCCTCTTACTCTCATTATTTCGTTTTATGAAGTTCTATGTGGCGCCGTTAGGCTGCCGAAATTTTTGTAACGGATTCTTTCTCCCTTATCATTTTTCAAGATCTATTTTCATGTAAATTATTTCAAGTTCATTTTTATTATGTTGGGGTATGATCTCTAAATTTATCATACTGATATTTTATGATCATATGATGAGAGACCCCATTTGATCTCTTCAATTCAGTATTTTGATGTTTTAAGTGGCACCGTCAGGCTGCCGAATTTTTAAGTGGTTCTTTCACCCTTCTCGTTTTCAAGATCTAATTTGATGTCAAGTATTTCAAGTTCCTTTTTATTATGTTGGTGTATGATATCTATATCTATCATACTGATCATTTATTTTCATATGATGAGAGACCCTATTTGATCTCATCAATCCATTTTTGGACGTTTTAAGTAGCGTCGTTGGGCTGCCGAATTTCTAAGGGGTTCTTTCATTCTTCTCGTTTTCAAGATCTACTTCCATGTCAAGTCATTCAAGTTCCCATTTATTAGTTTGGGGTATAATCTCTATATATATCATACTGATCATTTATTTTCATATGATGAGAGACCCTATTTGATCTCTTCAATCCATTTTTGGAAGTTTTAAGTGACGACGTTAGGCTGACGAATTCTCATAAGAGAAATCTTATTTTTGTCTTCCTTTCATGTTTTTCGTTTCATATGGTATGTCTTCAAAATTTCATTACCATGTTCTTAAATACTATATATTCTATTCCCCTACTTTTTTATGTATCATTTTTGAGTGTGTGACCCATGTCCCCTCTCTTTTCAATGTTGTCTAATACCATGTATTGTATACGTTATGCTGCATAGTTTTCGTCTCAAAATGCCTCCCTCTTTATCTCAAAATTATATTATGTTATTAAGTGAATACTCAAAGATCTTATTTCTACAAGGGTATTCACATATATATCAAAATGTTCTATTTTAAATTCTGGTATTTACATACATGAAACCCGCTTTCCCTTTTCCGTGGGTTTAAAGTGACATAAAGATCATGTCTTTAAAGCAGTTTTTAAAACGTTATGATTATGAAATGAAACCCATTTCCTTTATGCTATATGGGTTGTTTATGAAATTATTGATGATGATATATGTGTCTCACATGATAATAACGACATGTTAAGGGTGCGCCCAGATAGTGATCCAATGCATTGGGTAAATACTTAATCTCTAGAGATGACTTTTTAGACTGATACCTTGGTGAATAACCTTGGTAATTTTTAATAACACATTGGGGATGGACCTTGGTGAAATGAAATTATTTTCAATATTAAATTTTGCAGCGACATCTCCATGTTATGAAAAATGTTATTTTTATTATGATATATCTCATGATTTATTTATCATGCCTTAAAGTTCTTTTCATGACCTTATTGAAGTACCTCAAGTTAACATGTAAAATGTTTCTCTTGTTTCCCTTACTGGGAATTCTGCTCACCCTTTCTTTTAATGTATGTCCCCAGGTTATGAGATGCAGTAATGAACCTAGGATGAACATGAGGGGAATCCTTTCAAGTTTTTAAGAAGAATGTTTTATGTTTTAATGTTTTAAGTTCTCGGTTTCCAAGACACTAAACCTTAAAGATCCTCAGTTTTGTAAAATATAAAGAATGTTTATGTGATAAAAAGGCGGGATGCTATAGCTGGTATCAAAGGATGGTTTGGTTATTTGGGGAAATTAGGATATGAATACTTTAGGAAGAATCCTATAGAAAACTTTATATATATGAAATCTTCCAGGTATTTTGGAGAGTATTGAGTAATGGGTTTCCAAGAAAATACATCCCTGTCTGAATATGAGCATGTAGAGGTGGCTCTGAAACAGATGTACATAGGGGTAAAACCCGAAAACACCTCTTTGAGCTAGACTCAAAAGGGAACTGGTACACGACAATGGGCCTTGCTACACTCTTGGTTACGACACTCCGGGGGGATATGCTTTGGTAATTTCATAAGCTTAGTATGAACCGTTATTAAAGGAACAATGATAAAATAAAATAAAGATTCACATAAGAATATATAATCATGGATAACCTAGATTAGAACCTAGGGGATCACAAGTTAGGATATACTTTTATTCTACAAGTTTATCCTTTTATGCTTAAAGTTTCATTTTCATGATTATTGGCTAGGTATTTAAGCCCCTAATTATAGTTTCTTTTCTTAGTTAATGGCGGGAAATGGAAGAACATGTCCCAACAACCAAAGTGATAGGAAATGCGACGATTGTCATATTAATATGACAGAGATGATTAGGGGATTAAAAGATGATTATTATTTTGGAAGACGTTCACTATTTTGGGGAATCTATATGATCGACGTAAATAGATTACTACAGTATTTTCATTGTAGAGTAAGGTTGACTTATATTTTGAAGAATCAATGAATTTAAGCTGGACTTATAGTAATTTAGGTTACTTATGGGAATGATTAACCTATATTGGGTAAAATATTTTTAGGTTAGATACTTTTGTTATAAGATGTTAGCAGTGGTTGATGTTGTTTGGAGATGAACAATGAAGTTTATTTTGGAAGACTATGTTATCAAGTCCCTCTTTTATTTGGGTTTCAATCTTAGTTTGGTTTATTTTGAGGAATTTTAAGGACCGTTATTTATGGAATGGTCTATGATGAACTTTGGGTAGTACCATGGAACTTTGAAGATTTAAAAGTAGTTTCCATTCCTATGGGATTATTTCTTTTTGAAGAGTTGTTTTACCTTACCCTTTTTGTTTTTGGGATAATGTTTAAAGATAGATGAAATAGATAGTTAATCCTTTGTGGATTATGTGATTCTCTAGAAGATTATTCTTGTGTTTTGATGAGACTAAGTAGTTTTGAATGCTCATTATTTGGATAAAAGATTAGTTTTGGTAGAAACTTATTAAAAGATGAAACTCTACATGAAGGTAGGTATATTTTCTTATGTTTTTGTTCTATGTAGTAAATGAATTCCTCAAAATTATGAAATGGAATGTAAAACAAAATTGTTGTTGGTTTATTTTTCCTACTAGGTAATCAAAGACCATTTACACACATCATAAGTTTGGGATTTTCTTATGGTTAACTTTCTCTTAATCATGTTTTCTATCACTCTCCCTCAGAACGTGACCCTTTGTTTTCTCCTCCATATCTATGTTTTCCTATATGGAATCCTCGTGTGGGCTAACTCGGGTGACCTTTTTACTTCCCTTTATTTCTTTTAAAGTAATAGTTTCACTGACTCATTTTCCAATGTGGGACTTTCAATGAAATTTCAAAACCCAATTTTAAAAATTACGAGGACGCAATTTCTTAAGGGGGAAGATTGTAACGACCCGAAATTTTTAATAAATCTTGTTTCCTAATTTTATGTGTTATTTTATTTTATTTTTATACTCAACAAAAATGTTTCATTTGATAACATGAGTATAATTAAAATGAGACTGTTGGGTTTTGACTGTTATATGACCATTGGTCAATATGACCCCTGGAAACTAAATGTTTTGATTATTGCCTCTAAATACAAGTAATCTTGGTTAATTATTATAGAAAGAAGATTTGATGGCCTCTCCCAGTAGTATTGGACCGATCGAAGCTCATCTAACAGAACTTGGGAAGGATGTAGCACCACTGGGCTTTGCTCTAGACCAAACCCTAGCCGAACTTCATCGTGTGAAGCTATAACGGAATCGCCTTTGCGAGAAGTTCAAACTGATAGAAATTACTACTTGTGTGATGTTAGCCGAGCCTCCCTCAGATTATCTCACCTTAGCACACCTTACACTTAGGTCCTATGCTGGTGTGATAAGGGGCTCTGTAAGGAGACTGTAACTGCCTTGTGTAATCCTTTGTTTTAAATAAAAATTGTAATTTCTTCTTATGATGAAGTTCATGAATTTTAAAATGACCGGATAAATATAGTATGCATATTTTTGATGAATTTTAGAAAACGGATATTTTAAAAATGTTTATGTAAACCTTAAATAATAAAAAATGTGTAATGATATTCAAAAAATGGTCTTCTACAATTATGTTCAGTACGAAATTTAGAGTCTAATAAGATCAACTTGATTTTTGATGAATAGTAAATTATGAATAGTGATTTTATGCTTAGGATTAGTAATGTGACCAAATGGATTAGTAATCTCACTTAAAAAAAGTATTAATAAAATCTAGGCACCTTGATTAAGTAATGTGATTCAATAAAATGGTTAAATAACGGTTTCATAAATTATTATTCAAGTATTAGTTTTTTTAGGTGAATAGTGTTTTTTAATTAAAAATTAAATTAAAAATTTTTAGAAAATTATTTTTATAAAATGGATTTTATTTTTGAACTCAGAGCATCGATATTATGTTAAGGTAATATTTGGGGTTTTTTTCTGAAAAAATGAATATTCGGGGAATAGTGTATTTATTTAAAAATTAAATTAAAAATATTTAGAAAATTATTTTTTATAAAATGGCGTTCATTTTTGAAATCAGAGCATTGATATTTGGTTAATGTGAAATTTTGGGATTTTTCTGAGAAAGTTGAATTTTCAGTGAATAGTAAAAATACAGTTTTAGGGTTTTGGTATGTTTAATGACATCATAACTGTGTCATGATGACTCCATGAGATATTTTAAGGGATGGTCGACCAAAGGTGATGAATTATTTTATGGGGGACCCATGTGGCCCAACTCCATGGGAAATACCATGGGAGAGCACATGGTTTTGAGAAAACCACTTTTGAGGTGTCCCTTGGCCATTAATGCCTTGTCCCCTCACTTTCCCTATAAATACCAAGCCATCCCCTCATCCATTTCGACTCCCCACTCTCCCCCAACTAATTTCTGGTCTCATTACCTCCCAAGGTTCCCCCAAGACCTCAAGGTCCCAACCTTTGACTTTTAAGAGTTACGTTTTAATGTAAGGGATCTGACCTCTCTCTTTCTTTTCAAGAAATCTCTTTTATGCAATTTCTTTTATACTCCATGTTCTTATGTTAAAGTATGTTCTTTTATACTCCTATTACTTCCCTTTTCATATTCATATAATTAGAGATCCCCTCTTACTCTCATTATTTCGTTTTATGATGTTTTAAGTGGCGTCGTTAGGCTGCTGAAATTTTTGTAACGGATTCTTTCTCCCTTATCATTTTTCAAGATCTATTTTCATGTAAAGTATTTCAAGTTCCTTTTTATTATGTTTGGGTATGATCTATAAATTTATAATACTGGTCTCTTATGATCATATGATGAGAGACCCCATTTGATCTCTTCAATTTATTATTTTGAAGTTTTAAGTGGCACCGTTAGGCTGCCGAATTTTTAAGTGGATCATTCACCTTTCTCGTTTTCAAGATCTAATTTCATGTCAAGTCTTTCAAGTTCTTTTTTATTATTTTGGGGTATGATATCTATATCTATCATACTGATAATTGATTTTCATATGATGAGAGACCCTATTTGAACTCGTCAATCCATTTTTGGAAGTTTTAAGTAGCGTCGTTGGGCTGCCGAATTTCTAAGGGGTTCTTTCACCCTTCTCGTTTTCAAGATCTACTTTCATGTCAAGTATTTAAAGTTCCTTTTTATTATTTTGGGGTATAATCTCTATATCTATCATACTGATCATTTATGTTCATATGATTAGAGACCCTATTTGATCTCGTCAATCCATTTTTGTAAGTTTTAATTGATGCCGTTAGGCTACCGAATTCTCATAAGAGAAATCTTATTTTTGTCTTCCTTTTAAGTTTTTCGTTTCATATGGTATATCTTTCAAATTTAATTACCATGTTATTAAATACTATATATTCTGTTCCCCTACTTTTTTATGTATCATTTTTGAGTGGGTGACCCATGTCCCCTCTCTTTTCAATGTTTTCTAAAACCATGTAACGTAGACGTTATGCTGCATAGTTTTCGTCTCAAAATGCCTCCCTCTTTGTCTCAAAATTATTTTATGTTATTAAGTGAATACATAAATATCTTATTTCTACAGGGGTGTTCACATAAATATCAAAATTTTCTATTTTAAATTCTGGTATTTACATACATGAAACCCACTTTCCCTTTTCTGTGGGTTTAAAGTGACATAAAGATCATGTCTTTAAAGCAGTTTTTAAAATGTTATGATTATGAAATGAAACCCATTTCCTTTATTCTATATGGGTTGTTTATGAAATGACTGATGATGATATATTTGGCTCACATGATAATAAATACATTTCATGGGTGCGCCCAGATAGCGCTCCAATGCATTGGGTAAAGACTTAATCTCTAGAGATGACTTTTTAGACTGATACCTTGGTGAATAACCTTGGTAATTTTTAATGACACCTTGGGGATGGACATTGGTGAAACGAAATGATATTCAATATTAAATGTTGGAGCCACATATTCAAGTTATGAAAAATGTTATTTTTATTATGATATATCTCATGATTTATTTTTCATGCCTTAAAGTTCTTTTCATGACCTTATTGAAGTATCTCAAGTTCACATGTAAAATGTTTCTCTTGTTTCCCTTACTGGGCCTTCTGCTCACCATTTCTTTTGATGTATGTCCCCAGGTTATGAGAGGCAGTAATTAACCTAGGATGAACATGAGGAGAAGCCTTTCATGTTTTTAAGAAGAATGTTTTATGCTTTCATGTTTTAAGTTCCCAGTTTCCAAGACACTAAACCTTAAAGATCCTCGGTTTTGTAAAATGTAATGAATGTTTATGTGATAAAAAGGTGGGATGCTATACTTGAGATGTGTTTTTTGGTCATATAAGGAAGACGGAAACCCCCAAGGATTGTGTGAAGGATGGCTTAGTGAAAACGGTTCCATGTCAGAATAAACGTGACACATCGCCTGATGGTCCAGTAGGAAACTTGAGCGATTTGAAGGGTGAGCATCTCCCTTTTTCTCTCTCTTCTATATTTTCCTATTAATCTCATAGAGATATGAATCTATCATACACGGTTATGAAAAAACGGTTCTTTGGTTTTTTTTAATGTGAATCAAAAATTCTTTTCGAATCTAATTGAAGAATAAAAATATTCAATTGTTTTGCATTTATCCCCTGTGTGAAGCCCCATTTCATAGAAGCTAGAGGATTTATGGAAGAACCTTCTTCAGATCTGGGTTTTTTTGAATATAAAATCATCTCAATTGATATGGGTTGTTTTAAAATCATTTTTCCTTCATATTATATGAAATTGAAATCATGAGGATTTCGATTTATTTCACTTAAAATATGCACATTAAAGCTACAGGATTGGGATCCATGGTTTGATCTATCTCAGGTGAGTAAATCAATGAACAAATCATAGAAAATGGTTACATATTTGAATTGGCTTTTTGGCCCCCTAAAATTTTTCCAATATCATGGGAACTACCATTGAACATTATAAAGTGACTGAGAGTACCATATTAGGTTAATTTGATCGAATTATTGTTAAATTTGGTCTCTACGCTCCTCTGATGTAAACCATTTTTCTATCTACTGATGAATTAGAATTTGAACTCTATATTAAGCATGTGTGTTTTCCCTAATTCGGTCTAAATTTTTTTTTCTTTGGGAATTTTTAGGAATTATTTCATAAAGGGTTGAAGTGTGACAATTGTAATAAACATGTCCACTAAGATGTTCACTAAAACATTATGTTGTTTGTGATGGCCAGTAGTTCTCTTGATAATCAAAAAATGATGAAGGTTAATAAGGAATGGAATTGGTCTTGAGGTGGTACTTCAACCAATGAAAAGGGAGTTTTGGAGTATGGTTAGGCACTGCTGACAGACATTAAGGCAATGACACTTTATATATTACCTTTGATGGAACAAATAAATTGGTTGAAACTATTGAGCTGGGAGTTGAACAGATTTTTGTGTATGAATATGGATCTACACAACCCAATGGCATGAAGGCATTATCTTCCTAAAAGTAAAAGATTACGATGGGTGAGGGGTATACATAGATAAATTATGATGACCAATCGGTAGGTGAAGTTGAGTCCCAATTGACTTCTAATGCTGACTTCTGGGAGTATCATTATATTCTTTCCTTGATAGGTCTCATATCCAATCAATCATCCCCTATGGTTAGGAAAAATGAGTTTGGTACCATTCCTACATCTCAAACAGGTCTCAGGGTGGGGTATTTATTCTATAAATGGATCCTATTTCACATGATTACTATCTATAGGGGAATCAAATGGTTAGTAAGTGCATGGAGTTGAAAATTTCATTAGGGGATATTGATCCATGTGCTAGAATTGAGAATTCTCTTGATTATTAGCATATTGAACTATAGACATGGATTACAAAGGCTCTTACTGAGAAGGGATATATAGAGGCATCCACACAAGTTGAAAATCATACATGGAAGTGGATAAGAATGTGTTTATGGTGAATGAAAAGAAAACTTCAGTGGATACAGAGGGTTTCAAATTGGTTATACCTCAAAAATTAAAATCATATGAACCTTCATCTGAGATGGTGTAGAATACTATTTAGAACCTAACTTATATTTTTTATATTGGTCACAATGGTGGGAATAGATAAGACAAGGAAGAGGCATGTGTTCTGATGGTCACCCACATGAAATCCATCTCATATAGACATTCACCTAATTCTTGACCAACAAATGAAGTAGAAGAGCATGCTACTATTTAAATCTCATCTCCATAAGACTCTAGTAAATATACCATCAGTCTTCATGAAATAATAAATATTTTAAATAGCAAGGAGGTATTCCATGAAGAATTTCATAACAATCATGCCAACACGACAATAATATTGAAGACCCCAAAATTAGAGGGCTCTAGTGTGGAATCTTGGTGGTGGTGATGTCGAAGGACCGACAATAGTTTCTATGCTGGGTATGGTGGTCGGGGAGTTTTCTGGTGATGTGGTGAGATTTCTCACAATGTGGATCTGAGATCCCAATGGGTGCCCCTACATCGGTGTGTTTTTGTCGGCTGGTGCATCAGGATGGCATGTTGATAGGGGGTCGAGACGCTAGTTGGGGAGATGGCCTCTAATTGTTTTGGAGGACCGGTGATGTTTAGTGGACAGTGAAGTGGAGAACTCATCCTTGGGTTGCATGGATGAGCTTGAGACATGCTCTAGGGATGAAATCATGAATTATATTTCTCTAGGATGTGGGATGACTTTGGGACACCTTGAAAAGGATGGAAATGACTCGATTTTGATACGTTTTATTGTTGAAAGATGTGGTGTAGTGATCTGATTTACATTAGTCTGGTGAAGCTGGATTTTAGGGAGGGCTGTATGGGATCCTAGTGAAGCAGGTGGTGTTCCACAACATGGAGGATGTGTATTGAGATTGTTGTGCTACCTGCTAGTATAGGCAATGTCACATGAGTGTTAATCTGCGAGATGGCCTCAGGACACAGCTGTCCTTAGGATGCAGACTATTTTTCTTCTTTTACCTTAGGTCATGATTCTAGGGGACCATGTTGCAAATAGGCTTCCATGTACATTTTTTTCTTTGGTTTGAAATGACCAGGATTTGAGATGCAGGAAATGTGGCGGTCCCCAGGTTGGGTCTTCAATGACTGATGGTCCTCTATTTTGGACATAATTTCATTGGGTTTACTAGACTTCCTAATAAGTGGTAATATTGTCTATGACATGTGGGTATGGAGTACATTTTTGTGTGATTTTGGCTGGAATTATTTTTCCACTTTTCTGGTTTTGAGTTGTTTTATGTACTGCAAAATTATATATTCTGATTTGAATTTTATTTTCATTAATAATTAATAGGGCTGAGCATACTCAATTATTGAACCTTCCTAATTATTATTTTTGTTGATATTATTATTATTATTCTTGTTGTTGTTATTGTTGTTGTTTTTGTTCTTATTATAATAATTGCTCATCTATTTTTTATTATTATTGTTGTTCTTATTATTTTTTTTATTATTGTTGTTATTATTATTATTGTAATAATTATTATTATATAAATATAGGGTTGGATCCAATTTATTGAATGAAAAGAAAGACACAATAGATGGAGGATGGGGTCAGACATATCAAACTACCATCATAAAAAATTTGTCAAAGACCTAGCTTTTTCCTAATATTATCTCCAAGCTCACATTCATCATCAAGAATATATTTATATGTGATTCACACATGCCCATGGCATTGATCTCTAGGGTGAAATCCTCTCCTTCAAGTATTCACTTTCTTCCAAAGGCCTTCAATTTAACATTCCACCGAGTAAGACTTCCCAACATCAGATTGTGTCTCCACTCTTTTAGATGGGTCATCAAGTATGGAAACCACATTGTATTTCTCTGTAAGTACATGCATCCTCTCTGCTTGTACCCCAACATTGTTTAAATCATTCAAAGAATCAAGAACATAAAAATAGTTATGAGTGGCCACCAGATCCTTACCCAATTAAACAAGTGATACATGAGCATTAGATACCAAAAAACATGCATCCACCCTGGAACTATTTTATAAATTCAATGAGGACCAAGGATACAACCCCATGGAGAATGAGACAAGCCCCAAAGTAGAATCATCTAATGGATGATACTTCTCCTCGTATTGGTGTCCCTTTTCTAGATCTAATTTAGACACAAAATTCCATAACTTGTGCTAGTATTTGGAATGGGTCAATCCATTTGGCTCAAAAAACTTTGAAGAAGGGAGACATAACTTTTGTGGAGGTTAATCAAGGTATTCATTTCAAGAGACTTAAATACTGAAGACGCTCTTTTATTTCTCATCATTATTTTATATTTAATGATGATACATTCAGTTTAACTTATCTAAGAAAATGCCTTCTTGATTGTTGGCGTTTTGATGGACAGAGAATGACCTCGCTTGGTATAGGCTTCTTTCAAATCGTTTACTCATCAGTGGATTTAAATTATAAGCATGGGGATTCAGAATTGTGAATGTCAAGCATTGTAGTCTAATTATTTTGTATTTGGACCCTCATTTTAACCCTCTCAACGTGAAGACATCTATCACACAAACTTGGATTAAAATTATTGGGTCGCACTATTTTTTCTGACATCCTAATATTTTATGGGAGATTACCTCTACAGTGGGTGTCCCTATTAAAATGGACCAAGAAAGAGAAAGGGCTTGGTATAATCAATTTTCATGACTCATAGTGGAAGTTGACATTAGCACACCTTTGATAAAAAAACATCATCCTTAATGCAGATGATTATTGATTTTATGTATCAGTGGAATTTGAAAATATTCTTCTGTTATGTCATGGATTCTATAACATTTGCCATTTTGTTGAGAAGTGAAGAATTTCATTAACCTATTGAAAAAGTGGGAGGGGAGGTTACTCTAGTGATAATTGTAGATAGTATTTCAATTCTACTGAGGGCCTTGTGATGGGTATGATACGATGCAATGATCTAATCCAATTTACCGAGAAGGGTTATGCTGCTATTTTAACCAATACACAGGGCTCATGACATGATTCCATACATGTTCTGATGGAACAATAATTTTTTAGGGGATAATGACAAGGATAAAAGTTCGGACGTGGGATTGGATCACAAGGATATGATTCCTTGGATAACTGCTGACCCCACATGGACTATAGTGGGGAATGATGACTCTAAGTAGGTGTTCATAGAACCACTAGAATTACTGAGAAGTATAAGGGAAAGATCCATCAAGTATCTAATGTCAGTGATAATGAAGTCGATATAAAAGTTCTCTATGAAGAGTGGTACCTTCAATCTGGGAAGAGTAGAGGAAAGAAAACCACTTCTTATGTGGGCTATGGGACCCTTTCTCGCTTATGTCTAAAGGGATATATGAGGGATACTGATCTTAGGTTGAGGGAAATACCTTCTCTAGCCAGTAGACCCAATTACTAAATGTTGTAAGAGTCCACCCTTAGTGTTGGTACTACATGAGTAGAACTTATAGGCATGGCCCCAATTGGAATCTTGATTGTTGGTGTTTCCAAAGAAGTGTTTTCTTCAATCCCTTTAAAGCAGGTCTATGACACTGAGGATCAAGGGATGTTATTATACACTATTAGGTTTTACAGAATTCTTCAATCCCCACCCAATGGGGTAGTGGATAGTATCATGGTGATATCTGGATCCTCTTCAGACTTAAAACCTTCTTCTAGAGGCATGGATGATTAAATAATATATCTTAGCCCCAGAAGCTTGTGGAGAAGGATGAATCTGCAGCTATTCATGATGAATCTTTTACAACTCTAGGGATTGTGAATGAAGGATGTGTTATGGATTCAAGTACTGGGTGGAAATGTATTTTCATCTCATAGGACAATTTGGAAAGAACCAAAACATGGGTCTCCCTTTTTCATGAATTTTAAAAGGCTTGACCCATATAGGTGGTCATGTCAGGTACATGGCTATCAAAGGGTCCATGTTTGGCTGGAGGCCAAGATCCTTAGGCCCTTGACAATTTAGCAGAAAGGGAAGAAAACTATGATGTGGTTAGGGTAGGTGAAGTAAAATCGATGATTTCAAGTCTCTCCCCACTTATTGATTTCTATGATGACGGAAAGTCATGGAAAAAGCCTAAAACATAAAAAAGGGACATCACCTAAGAGGGAGGGGTGGTTTCTACTCTCATTCTGATAGATGAATTTGTTTCATGGGATGTTTTCCACTTTGTTATATCTCTTGATGAAAGTTGTTTGTCATTATTTCCTTATTCCACCTCCCACTTTCAGTTTTTATTTACTTTATTTTTACTAAATTTATGAGACCATGGGATACAACCCATGGTTTTACCCGTCTTCAATTATTATTACTACTATTATTACTATCATTAGCACTATTTTTATTAATATTATTACTACTATTATTATTACTATTATTACTATTATTATTAGTATCATTATTAGAATTATTATTAGTACTATTCTTATTACTATTATTATTACTTTTATTGTTATTATTACTCTAGTAATAATAATATTATTATTACATTAAACATATTAATTTCATTCAACTAATTTTCAAAAATAGCCCATATTCTATAATAGAAATAACATTATTTATGATATAACCACCTAATTTTTAAAATCCATCCCCACCAATAGGATTTTTTTTCACCAAGCTCCCAAAACATGCTGTAAAACATACCATCTCTGCTATTGGGTGGGGCCACTTGCATCAGTATCATAATGTGTTGTGTGTTGTCATCCCAACATCCCAAGTCCAGTTGTCGCATGAATTTTTATCCAAATCAGTCCCACACGAAACCCCATCCACACTTCTAGGAGGTAAAATCTCATATCCAGCCTGAGTAGCGGTGACTTTCCTACCATTGATGAACTTACCACTGCTGGCCAGTGCTGCCACCGCAATAGATCTCATTTGGAATATGTCTCACCAACCACAGAACTTGTGGACAATGAATCACATTGTACATGCTCCCTAGAAGTCCCCAAACCCTCCACATGGGAGCAGAGTAGGGTTTCCCACCCTAGGGAACCAACAAATTCTCTACTCAATCCTATAATCCTATATCTGTCGAAAATGGGTGAAAATTGTTGTCATCCTGACCATGCACACCATGCCGCAAACATGTCAGAATGCCTAAAACATTCATCTTTAACACTTTCTCTTGGAAGAAACAAATTACAATATTAATCCCCCAATTTAATAGATAGAACCTATCCATTGATGATATAGAACCTCTCCATACATAATAACAACAAAACAATAATAGTAATTATTATTATTATTATTATGAAAATGATAATAATAATAATAACAATAATAGGGTTTTGGGTGGTCCTCGGTGGATGGCGATCGCTGAGGTGAAGTCCCTTCAATGCCACAATCTCCTTCCCACTCATTCTATATGGGAGTTTTTGGGGTTAATTACATAATCCCTAAATAAGACAAGATCTATTGTACATATAATTGTGTAAAAAATTGAATTTATTGAATTAACATATTAACTATGAACGAAATGGATCAAGAATGAAAAACTAATTCAAGATATTGGGACAAGGTAAATAGCCAGTGCAGGAATGTAAAGAGGACAATAGATGTAACATGCTTCGACCCCAAGGTGACCTATGTCCATAGTGAGAACACCACCAGAGAAACAAGTTTATTAAGAAAGAATTAAAGAAGACAATCAAAGATTATGGACTCGAATGCAAAAATTAGAAACCACCAAAACTGTCTAAGGAGGATGAGATTGTTGAACTGGGGGGAAGTGGACAACCCTGCCACATAAAGTCAGCCCCATCCACTCTTGGTCGGACTCATGCACACACACAAGAAGGATACAATAGTATACAATACCAAGAGAAGATAAATAACTACAGATCCTGGTACTACAAACTGGATTTTGTTACGATGAAAATATTTTCAAAAATGTTACCACATGAGGCTTATTCTTATGGATACCCATAACGGAGATGATCCCAACTGATCCTCCACCAGAGAAGTACTCCAGTTGCAAGAGTTGGAACGTACAGTGAAAAACGGGAGTGAAGGTGGCTGGAGTCTCCTGGATGTTTCGTCCTTCCTCTTTGCGATGATGGAGCATAACCTCATCCACAAAGGCTTTTTGACGAACCAGAGAGAAAATCAAAGACCTCACTGAGAAGAGAAACTTGAGGGGTGTAATGAATGAGCATGAGATAAAATTTCATGCAGGTCAGGTGGAGGCATGGTATGGTAGCCACATGGACAACAGAGATCAAAAGGATGGTTTATATAACCGAAGGCAAGAAAGTGCATAACCCAAGTGGCACATCAAGATAGGTAAGGAAACAATGCAATAGATCAAATCCAGTAAAATAATCACTCTAAAATACAAGGACTATTGGATCATGCCCAATTGATAGTCCAGGAACATGCTTCCAGCTATCATAAAGAAACCAATGGATCGGGTTCCAAAAACAACCAACACATAAAATAGAATAGAACCTGAAACAAGAAAACACCCACGTAAGAGTGCCATGAATCCATGCAAGGTAAAAAACTAATAAAATGAATTGTGTTAAATAATACCACTAATAAAATGATTTCATTTCATTGCAACCATAACACATGAAAGGGCATGTTCCAAAAATATCCACCTTGAAATCAAATAAAATTCAGAGATGTGGTCCTCTCAACCAACATTATAGAATTAGGAATAAATTCATAAGTCTAAGACAATGTATGAATTTTGATAATTGAACAACCTTAGTCAAACTATCGACCGAGTTATCATTAGTGGGTATCTTGGTGATACTCACTTTCCCAGACTATATAATATCCCTAAAAAAAATGTAACCTAATGTTTATGTGCTTCGATCTACCATGGAATACATAATTTTTAGATAGATTCAAGGCAGATTAGATATCACAGTGAACTTCTATACTATCAGCAAATAATGAAAAGTTAGATAGAAAACCTCTAGGAATAATGGATTCCATAATATCTTTTGTCAATGCAATATACTCTACCTCACTAGTGGAAAGTGAAACCACTAATTTCAAGTTGTATTTCCAGGAGACCAATCCTCCATATGCAAGGATAAAAAACTATTGATAGATTTTTGTTTGTCATTATTTGCAGTATAGTTAGAATCAATAAAACCAATTATGTCATCATAAAAATTAGTATTCAATCCATATCGACTGCACGCTTTTGCTGACATGGAAACCTAACTTATTTCAACCATTTTAAAGCATGCCAATGGGCCTTTCTAGGTTAGCCAATAAACATGCTCAATGTACAAACAACAAAGGAGGTATTTTTCCTATAATATACTGTGGCATACATAAGTATGCCTACATCATTTTCATAAGGAATATTATTCATAAAGGAAGTTTCTTCTTTATTAATAGTGGATTGAGTCAAGGACAATTTAAAATGTTGTTCTAAGGGAATATTTACAGGTTTAATTTTCTCAAAAAGATATCTCTTTAATACCTTCATAACATAAGAATATTGGGGTAAGTACAGTTTTCCAGCCCTTCTATCTCTAATTATTTCCATACCAAGGATTGGATTTGAAATCCCTAAATCTTTCATTTCAATGGAACAATTTAATTGGTGCTTAACGGAATTTATAATCCTAATATTTTGTAGATTAACACCATGTCATCGAAATATACATAATGAAAATTACTTTTTTATTATCAAAACACTTTTGAAGAAAAACTTTGAAACCACAAAACAGTCTGAACAAAAGCAAAATAAAACTAGCAGAAATTAAAAACCAGAACAAATTACACATGCATAAAATCTGCTACAAGAAAAAATATTTTCAATCATAAAGGAATCAAACCTTTTGTACAGTTGTCTTGATGATTGTTTAAGCCCATACTAGGACTTATGTAAAGGAAAAACATGATTAGGTTTGATCAATTTTGGAAATCCCTTTGGAGGGGTCATATAAATTGTTACATCACGGATACCATGTAATAAATCAGTTTTTACAAGTTGTTAAATATGCAGGAAAACTTTTGCAGCAAATGAAAGAAGAACTCTAATGGATGAATGCTTAAAAGCAGGAGAGAAAATTTCACTATAATAAATTTCTTCATGTTTAAGGAAGCCTTTGGCTACCATGCGAGCTTTAAATTTGGTTTTAGTCTCTCCTACATTTCTTTATTTAGTTCATTAAATCCATATAGAACCTATAAAATTTGGGTTATTGGGTCTGCGAACAACAACCCATGTATTGTTCTAAAGAATAGAATTTATTTCCTCTTTCATTTTTCTCTTCCAGCAACAGGATTATTTGGACTTAACACCTTGCTTATAACTTTAGGAATCATCATTAAATAAGTCTTGAGATACATTGAATGCATAGGCAGTAACGTATGCCTAGTTAAACCGGGATGGAGGTCTAATAAATCTTCTCTCTCTATCTTGAGTAAGCTGATAGCTACTCATGTAATCAGGTTCGTAAGTCTTAGGATCAGATTCCAAATAAAAATCTGATTCAGGTTGGTCTTGTGTAACCGAAGGAGTAGGGCCAACACTAGACTGGGGTTGGTCACCGGGTCTCAAAGAGACATCAACACCTTAAGGTGTCAGGACACCTGTGGATTCTGCATCTTCTCTAGGAGATGCAATAGGTTCAGGTTCCTTGTAATCAGAAATACCAGACATATGGTAGACAACATCACGGTTAACAATTCATTTCTGGTAACCATGTTTATCTACATATAAAATATACCCTTTAACACCCTCTAGACATCCCATGAATATAAACTTAATAGGCATAGGATATAATTTATCATTACATGAATTTGAATATGTTTTGGATCCAAATATCCTAAGGTGATAAAGATTGGGGGTAGGACCTCCCAGATTTCTTTAGGTGTCTTGAAGGAGGTGAGAGAAGATGGGAAATAGTTAATGAGGTACACTGTTGTTGAAGTAGCCTTAGACCAAAAGGACATGTTGTGTTTAGATAGGGACAACATACAACTCAAAATCTAAAGATCATTCAAATTCATGCTATCATCTAGACCATTATATTGTGTATTTTCCACAACAGTCTGGTATCACTGAATTCCTTCAGATTCAAAAATATCAATGATTTCATTGGATATATATTTTAAACTATTATCAGTCCATAAGGCATTAATTTTCCTATTTCTCTCACTCTATATAGTAGCTTTCAATGTTTTAAATATATAAAGGTATTTGACTTATTGATTGAGTATATAAATCCATACTCTCCTAGAGAAATCATCAATAAAGGTCACAAAGTATTAGCCCCCACCATGAGAGGTGACCCTAGAAGGACCTGACATATTATAATGTACACATTCAAGAGGTTCATCAGCCTTATACAAAGACTTAACGAAACTGACTCTCCAGGACTTCCCATATACAATGTCTTCACAAAAAGGAAATCTACATGGCGTGATGTTACGTAGAAGGCCATGTTTCTTAAGTTCACTAAGACCCTTGGCACTAACATTCCACAATCTCCTATTCTCAAAAGTAGAGGAATCGATATCTGAACTAGAAGAGCCATTCAACTGATTTTCTTACACCCTACCTTCTAACACAAACAGGAAATTGCAAAGGGTTCCTTTCAAAACTGTGAGGGATCCTCAGGCTACTCTAAGGATTCTAGATCCAGACATAAAGACGTACCCTTTCTGTTCAAGGATTCATAGGGATATTTGGTTTCTTTTAAATTCAGGTACCCACCTAACTTCCTCAAGAGACCTGACAGACCCATCATGAAGCTCGATTGAAATCGAGCGTATACCTATAATGTGGAATCTCTTGTAATTCCCTAAAAAATCTCACCAGACCTAACTTCCCTCAATATAATAAAAAAACCTTTCTAGTACACATGTTGAATGTTCATCTTGAATCCTGGAACCAGTCCTCTAATATGGCTATGTTAGTGACATCTAACACATTAGTAGTGTCCAAGTCTTGTTCGACTAATACGGAATAAACATTATTACTATAATTATAGTCACCCTCACAATTAGGACAGTTACTCTTGATATGTATAGGTTGTTTACATTAAATTGTTTTGATAAACTTATCTTTAGAATTGCCATTATAATTCTTTGACTAACCCCTATCTTTTCTCCTACCCCTAGATTCACAACGATCTCTAGATTCACCATTATCCCTAACACATAAACCCTCAGCCTCAGTTTTCCCACTACCCTTTCGTTGAATTTATTTAGAGAGAAAAGTAAATTTTACTTTCTGAAGAGTTAATTCATCCTTCCCATACAACATATAGTCTTTAACATAGTTAAGTGAATCATCTAATTTTGTTAACAATATAATGTCTTGGTCTTTATTTTCCAATTTAATGTCAACATTGGCTAGGTCAAATATGCTTTTATTAAATACATCAACATGTAACATGACTATAGCTCCAGGGTGCATTTTGAAAATATATAATCTCATTTTCTTATATAGACTCAAAATAGGTGTTTTTTTATAAAGGGATTCCAATTTGGACAATACACCTGCAAAAAAGACCTATATGAAAATTATCTAAAGACTTTGTCTCCTAATGATAAAATGATTAAACTATGGTGTTTCCGAAGGGTCTTATCGCGGACATCTACAAAAGAGTTGGTAGCATGTGCATCAGGGTCATTGGTGGTGATTTTATTCCTAGACCTAGTAAGGGCATCAATAAGGTCATTGTGGGTTAACAAGGCTGTCATCTTAATTCTTGAGAGATTAATATCATTATCACATTTGAACTTATCAATATAAAACATATCCAAACACATAGGAATGAAACTGTTGGATTTGATACCACTTGTTGGGGTTAATTACATAAACATTAAATAAGCCTGCATCCACTGTTTGTATAAAGGTGATCAAATTGTTATGTTTTGAATAAACAGATTACTTATGAATGAATTGGATCAAGAATCAAAAAAATAAGTCAAGATATTGGGACAAGATAAACAGTGAGTGTGTGATTATAAAAAGGACAAAAGATATAACGTGCTTCAGCCAAATGGGGACCTACTTGCATGACGATAACACCACCAGGGAAACCAGTTTATTACGAAAGAAAGGTAGAAGACAATCACATATTACAGACTCAAATGCAAAAATTAAAAACCACAAAAACTATCTGAGGAGGCCAAGATTTATAAACTAGAAGGCATTGGTAAACCCTTCTATGTAGAGTGCACCATGTCCATTCCAAGATGGAATCACATACACACAAAAGAAGAATACAATAGTATACATGATGAAAAAAAGATAAGTCTCTATAGAGCCAATAACTACAAACCCGATCATGGTTTCAAAAAAAATATTATCAAAACTATTCTTGCTTGAGGAATAGTCATCAGAATACCTAGAACCGAGATGATCCCCACTGAGTCTCCACCGGAGAAGTAATCCGGTTGCAGGAGGAGGCACATATAGCGGAAATGGGGAGTGTGGGTAGCCAGAGACTCCTAGAAGGTTCATCCTTCTTCTTCACAAAGCCGGAGTAGAACCTTACACATTAATGTTTTCCAACAAACTAGAGAGAAATCAAAAGACCTCAATAAGAAGATAAACCCTTCGGGTGCAATGAATGAGCACCATAGGAAATATTAGAAAGTTTAGGAAGAGGCATAGGATGGCAGTCGTGTGAACAATGGAGATCAAAATGACATTTCAATTAACTAAAGACACGAAAAAATATAACCCATGGGGCACAAAAAGTTAGGCGGGGTGGTGATGCAATGGATAAAATATGATAAAAGAAACACATCGATAGCCATGCTAGACTATTGAATCACACCCAATCGATGATCCATAAACATGATGCATGCTATCATAAGGAAAATAATGAACTGGGTTCCTGAAATAAAACTGGCACATAAAAAAGATTAGATCTAGAAATGGGAAAACTCCCATGTAGGAGTGTCATGTACCCATTCAAGGTAGAATAAATGGTAGAAGAAATTGTGTTATGTAAACCAACTAATAAAATGAATTCATTTCATCGAAACAATAGCACATGCAAGGTCATTTTCAACAGAATTCATGGTTATGGAATTTTATGTGTGGATATCTTCTCCACTGGACCTTTTTGGAATAATTTTTATCCTATTTTCCATAAATCCCCATCAACCCTTTGATTTTCATATTCCTTACAACATGGATGATAGGAGCTTCTTTTGGTGTATTTTTCTACTTTAGATCAACTATCTTGGGTTTTTGACCATGGTGAATCGTGGGATATTTCCATCTCTAGATATGGATCATGGGACATGTTGTTGTAGTGACTTGGGTTTTTATGGATGATGGTCACTAGCGACTCATCATCGATAGTGGTGCATGGTTTCTTCTTATGTATATCTAGTTTATTGTTTCTATTATTTAGATTCAGAGATCATTGACAATGCTTCTCAATACCTACTCCTCTAAATTTTGTTTCTAAGCCTCTAGGTGAATATATTATAGCCATGAGGGTGATGTATAGAGTTTATCTTCTAAATGGTGGAGAAAAATTGGGATGTGTGGGGACTTATAGTGTCTAATTCAACATAGGTGGAATTATGGATTTTATTCTATGACATAGACATCAGGGCGATGGTCAAAATCCACAATAGTGGTGGTGTCCAGTTTCTGTTGGCCTAATTAGTTATTGTTTCAAGCATGATCCCACTGGGTTTTACCTATGATTTTGGGCATGATTTTTTTTGGATGAATGTTGTGAGATTCCGTATATTGGGACTTTGGACTATATATTCGGGCCTTGAGACCTCTGGGTCAATTCTTGTGGGTTTCAGGAGGCATGATTGGTATCATATAAACGTGTTGGCGCATCAGGCACGTGGTGTTGTGGCATTGTCGGGCGAGAAAACTCAATTTTACGAATTCTCATATTGATTCTCATTATCCTACCTTCAAAACCATTTTTGGAATGATGGGTTACCTACATTGTGACTTTCTCACTCAGATCCGGTTGGTTGATGTGGTCCAACAGGCTGCTGATGCAAGTTCTTACCACGTATGTGTCACCAGGTGGGCGGTTCAAACGTGTGATGTGTGTGAAAGAACCCATCATTAGACCTTCCTCTTACATTATAGAAGTATGGGTTCTTTGTATCATTTCATATTTCTATCATGAAACCACATTTTTTATGGAGTGGGAAATGCATTTTTCAGATTGGACTCATGTGGTGAGTTTTACTAGAGGTTGGGGGGGCAGTGAGTCGTTTTACTGGTGATATAACATGTAGAAGAATATTCACTTAGTTACTTTAAGAAATATTTTGGCCTTTGAGCCACTGGTCCTTTTGAAAATATTTAATTGGGTCTGCAGGAATTTTTTTTATTGGGCCTTGGGTCATGTTCAGGATCACCTATCAACCTAGTTTAATAGTGGGTTTTTCTTCTCATAAAAAACGGGCTCCCCCCTACTTATTATATAATAATAATATTATTATTATTATTATTATTATTATCATCATCATCATCATCATCATCATCATTAACCAATGTGTCTATACCTGATTGGTAAATTCTCCAACTTTGCATTTAGGTGGTTCTGGGTTCAAGCCCTATTTGGTGTAGGTACTAGGACAATACTATGCTGGCGGTGATGCAAATAATGATGTAGATAGGTGGTGACGTAGATGATGACTCAGGCAGGAAGTGGCACTGGTATGATGTTGGCTTGGTGGTGGAGGTAATATGATTAAGGGATGATGATGCAACAGGTTTCAGAAAATTTAAGGGGATTTTTAACACTTCGCCTATGGGTCATGTACTAAATAAATAAGGCTTGATGAGTTGGTTATCCCCTTGGGGTGTTATGGATTATATTTCTGGTCTCTGTGTGTGGTCTGTGTATATGTTTGAATGTAATTATACTTCTAAGCACCTAAACCATAGTCCAATGGGTAGGGAAAACCTACCCATCAAGATCTATTTATTTATGTCCTGAAAGCCCCATATATACAACCCTTCGAGCCTAGGAAACCTTTTCCTAAAGGCCCCAACCTCATCCTGTAACACCTTCACAACCTGAGTTGATTCCAATATATGTCACTTTTTACCCATCATGATATCTTTAATTATGCCCCTAAAATCCCATAAATATATCCCATAGGACCTTGTAATCCATGTAATAAAGGCACCAACCTCATCCTGTAACACTTTCACAACATGAGGAAACACTAATATTTGAATCTTCTTATGTCGTAATCACCATGTCGAAATTGTCACCCTTAATCATGCCTCTTCTACAGATCAAGGATGGAAATGTTCCTTTAATTCATATTTCCTAACCGACATTGACAAACCACACTCACCATCATCTCTCTGGATTCTATGGCTCTGGCATAGGCAACTACTGGACCACCACCCCCACTGTCGAGTGGGGGTTTGACGATCCTAATCGCTGGTCAACACCCCAATATGCTACCCTTGCAAACACATCAAGGTCTTCGACCTCTTCACATAACCTTGTGCCTACACAATACCCACTGATACTTGTCCTTCACCTATTGGGATTCAACATGGCCCCTCCAGTACCTTCAAATGGGTTTGTTGAATTTCACCACCATCGGTGAAGGTTACCACCCCCTATGACCACCAACCATCGAGTGTCCTCACCCTTTGAATCTAGAACCTAATACAGCACCACCTGGGTCTTCTTCTGGCCCATCACCGACAATAACTTCTCAATCTTCATACATCATCTAATTCACCCGCCACCATCTCATGGCCTACATAGAAGCCTTTTTCTCCCCGGCATTCAACATCCTCACCACCCCTATCATTTAACATATCATCATAGTGCTCCGCATATAAATTAATTCATTCTCATATTGCACCACTTTTATTATTATTATGAATATATAAGATAATAATATGGGATCTCAAGAGCTTCTCTCTCTATTATTTAATGGTGTTTAATACTCTTGCGTGATGAAATTTGATCCAAATTGATACCTTGAACCTTGATATGTTTTTTTTGGTCTTCCATGGAAGATGAAATCTATGATGGATGGTTTGGATGATGTCTTGTTTCAAACGGTTCTACATTATATGAAATGTGATGCTTCTCCTGATGGTCTAGTGGGAAATTTGAGAGATTTTATGGTAGATCACCTCCCTTCTGTTTTATCTTTTATATTCATATCTAAATCCTATTTGAATATGAATTTATTGCACAAGGTTACAAAAAAATGAGCTTTGGATTGGTTTGAAATTAATCCTAAATTATTTCAGGATTGAGTTAAAGTCTCCAAAAATTCCATTATTGCATGTTTGTCTATTTTGTGAAGCCCCATTTTGGGCAAGCAAGAGGATTTAAGGATGATCTTCTTTACATATAGGTTTATGATGGAAGGTGCATCATGTAAATTTATATGGTTTGATTTCTTCATTTTTTCATCATAGGATATGAAATTATAATCCTAATTATTTTGATTTATTTACCTGAATTTATAAACCATGAGGCTACAAGATTGGGATCCATGGTTCAATCTGGCTTTGGTGAAGAAATCGATGACCAAATCATGGATAAGGTTTATAGGTTTGAATTAGGTTTTTTGGTACCCAAAAATTATATAGGATATTTTATCTATACTGGTTACTCCCATTAAACATTACAAAGAGATCGTGCTTTTCATATTTGGGAACTTTTCCTAAATTCATGTTTAATTTCATCTCTATACTCCTATGATTGGAACTGGTATTCTTGTTACTGATGAATTAAAATCTAAACTATTTGTTGAGTATGATCATGTACCATAATTGTTTCTAAATTGCTACTACATTGAGAATTTTAATGAATTATATCATAATGGGTTGATGTGCACCAATTATAAAAACCATGCCCACTTGGATGATCACAAAAAGTTCATGCTTCCTATGAAGGGTAGCAGTATTATTGATAATCAATAAATATAGAAGGGGTCTAAGGGATATAATATAGATTGCGGTATTCCTTCATCCAATGGAAAGAGAGGTTTGGTTTAGGGGGTAGGCGTTGCTGATATACATCGGTTTTATGTATCTTTAAAGCATTCTTTTGATAAAACCAACAAATTGGCTATAACTACTGAGCTAGGCATTAAATAGATTATTGTGAAAGAAGCTTTCTCTACACAACCCAATGGAATGAAGGAACTATCATCCTATAAGGAAATATTTTTTATAGGTTATGGGAATATAGGGATTAGTGATGATGACCAATTAGTGGGTGAATTTGAATCCCAATTAACTGTTGCTGCTGACTTCTAGAAAAATCATGATCTGCTTCCCTCAATAATTCTCATATCTAATAAATCAGGAACTATGGTCAATCCAAAGGAGTCTAGGACCATTACTACATCTCAGAATAGGTATCAGGGTTGGGAAGTTCTTATGAAAATATATTTTCTTGCACATGAGTCCTCTCTATAGGGGAATCATATGGTTATCAATTGTATGGAGTTTCAAAATTCATTAGGGGACATCGATCCATGTGCCAGAATTGAGACTAATCTTGATAATCTACATGTTGAACTGTTAAAAGGGATTCAAAAGGCTCTTACTGAGAAGGGATCTCCAACAACATCCACACAGGTTGAAACATCATACATGAAAGTAGATAAATAGTTGTTTGTGACCAAATTATAGATAATTTTAGTGGATGAAGAGGGTTTTCAGTTGGTTATCCCTCAGAAATTCAATTAATATTCACCAACATCTAAAATGGTGAGGAATCCTATTTAGAACCTAACTTATATTTCTAATGTAAATCACAATGGTGGTCATGTATAAGAACAGGAGGTGGCAGGTGGTTATATGGCCACCCACAGGAAATCCATCTCGTCAAGCCTTTTACCCAAGTCAGGACCAATGGTTGATGAAGAGGAGCATGTTTCCTTTAAACCCTTGGATCCATCGGAATCTAGTAAAAATAGCATTAGTCTTCTTGAGATAATAAATAGAATTAATAGCAAGGAGTTCCTCTATAAATAATTTATAAACACTCATTCCCTCGATATTGTAATAAGAAAAAACACTAATAGGAAGGAATCTAGTGTAGCTAGAGAACATAATACACAATTCCTGAAGGATTCCATCCCACCTGATGATTCTTGAGTGGATGTAAACACTTGATGACATCCCAAAACATGGAAGTGGTTCCATCATATTTGAAGTATAGATTTCGGTCTTTCCCATATATGAGTTACTACTTTTAATTTTTTGGTTTTTGGCAGTGGTTTTCACTGGCCTTCAGATCCCATTTTCTCTTATACATGTTGTCACATTATTTTCAATAAATTGTGGGGCCATGGGCTAAAAAACATGGTTCAAAATGACTCAGTATTATTTTTATTAGTATTATTATAATTATTATTTAATCAATGGAGATTGAGGAATTGGAGAAATATATCTTGATGCTCATAGGAAATTAGTTCGCTTATGAAAATTTAAGGAGTCTTAATATTTTGTCCTATGTTCTGAATCAACTCATCGGCTTATATATTTTTTCTTCTCTAAATTATAATTTGAGTTATGAAGAAGAAATTTTGAAGGAATCATCACCTTTCGCAGTATTTTTGGGAGGTTCATTCATATATCACAAGACTCGATCTTCTCAAAGGATTAATAGAAAAGGTTATCATGCCAATGTATCTACCTAGATAGTGCTATTTCAGAAATGATAGATATTTCTAAGAATTAATTTATTTTCTCACATCTCTCTGTCGAAGGAAATGAGTTGGTGGAAAATAATCTACCTTATTTCTCAGTTGGCCTCTATTTGTGGTTTTTTCATTTTTCATGCGTTTATCATTTGGTCATGGATTTTTTCATATCTTATTCCATTCTATAGAACTAAAATCACAATCCTGGAGTATGGGATCAGTAGATTTAAGACTATGAAGATTAATTCCTCATGAATGGAAATTAAATATCCAACATAATGATTTTAAAGATACCTGGGCAAAGGATTGGATAAAAATTCACAAATTGAACTTGGTTTTATGGAACCTTGAAATTTTGTATGATATTATCTCTGTAAATGGTATTATAATTAGGTTGGATACCTCTACTGAATTGGTTAGTTTTAGCCATTTTTCAAAGGCTTTAGTTGAGGATGATTTAAATTCTATTTTGATTGAATAAATATTTCACTAGATTAGGATGAAATTAATATCAACATTGAATTTGAGAAAACTCCATTGTTTTGTGACTCTTCTCATATTACGGAACATTCAGAGTATAATTGTTGGATAAATCTTGGTTTCCATTTTTACACGTAAAAAGGTCACTATTTTCATAACTTTTGGAGGAAGGTAAGTGATGATGTTTTCCAATGAAATGATAATAAGGTAAAGGATACTATTATTGATGAGGCTGCACGTACATCTACTTCTAGATACTTAGATCACACAAGCGGGCAGGCCCATCCCTATGTTGATGGCTCTTCTCAGGGAGCATGAATGGTGACTAGGAAATTCATCCTCAAATTAATGAATGAACTATAAGTCATAAACATTGTCCTATTTCTTCTCCCCAAAATGTATTTGAGTTTGGTTATATTGTTTAGTTAGATGAAAAAAATTGCTAGGTCTTGGAATGACATAGTAGATGAAAGTTATTTTGTTGGTGTTGGTTTTTTCCTTTTAAGGATACCTTATCTAGGGGAATATTGGATGGTAATGATAGTGAGGAATCTGATGACAATCAATCTACAAGGGATATGTCGGTATCGGTTAATGGAGACTATAACATGTGGTAGGAACAAAAAAATATTTCTAACAATATCATCAATGGGAAATCCAAGATGGATGATTCAATTTCTATGAAAGTCAAGACCAAAAGTGATTTTACTTAGGATCATAGTATGACATACTTAGTGAAAGGAAATGAGAAGGTTTCCATTTCTCTTAGACCTTCTAGTTATCTTAAACTCATTGGATCCAATTTGGACTCTGTAGGCAATAAGCTGGACACTAGTCATATGATGGGTAGGTCAGTGGGTGGACAAACATCGAATACTCTAAAATGCCCCAATAATACATGCAGTTGCTTACAGATTTCCACAGCTCCTATTTTCAACGATTCAAGGGCTCATTCTATCACTCCTGTTTTGGTTTTAGTGCGTTGTAATGATAATGAGGGTTCTAATATTGTTTCTAATAAATATTTTGTTTCAGTGATGGAATGTGCTAAAGTTGTAGAGGTTGCTGAGGATGAAATTGGATTATATACATCTACTATATGTAGAGAGTTTGATGTTTATAATGATAGAGGATTGATTGTAGTGGTAAACTCAAATACACAAACACATATCACTTAAGGTGATCACAACCACATAAACATAGAGGAACACCCTGATATTATTTATTCTCACTAGAATGTATTATATTACAAATCATAGAAATACTCCCTGTATATAGAGATAAAACACACAACAAACCAAATGAATAAAAATAGAGAGAAAATAAGTATGTATTTGGTTAAGTTAATTGATGTCCAAGCCTTCGGATCCACACATGTGAAGTAGGAAATCTTGAATTTTTCGAAGCCTACATTGCTGTAGTAGAGGTTGGCTCTCTCTAAGGAAGAAAATATGTTTAATATATAACACCCCCCTCAAACTTGTATTCCTTGTGACCCATGATTTTTCATTATTTTTAGGTGGGTAACCAATCAGTATAATTAATTCACTACAGTCATTAGTTGTAGTAAAATAAATGTAACATGTATTAGAAAATAAGCAGATCACTAGAGGTGATCGCAAGAACAAAATATCAGCAACAAGAAGAAAATTGGATTTTTTTGCTTCGATTCAGAATTAATCTATCCTGTAATCATCATCTAGAATCATATTCTTCTCCAAAAAATCATATGTCTTAGGTTCAGATTCTTTGAAATGTCCCCCTTGTTGTGGGACTTTATCAGGACTCAGAATCATTGGAAGCAGGCATCACTATTCTTCGCCAAAGGAATAGACACAAGTATTCTATTCAATAAGAAACCTGAATCATAGGACAGTTATCTAGATAATATGTCAACTAAGGTCTCAACTTTTGTGAATAATTCTAAATCAGATGTCAACTCATATTAATCGGTGCCTTTTGGGAAGGTTTCTGTGATGGATACCAACTCTATCTCTTCAATAGTTTATGGTGCAGACAATTGATTCAACTTCTAGAACATAGATAAAGGATGGGGGTGTTTTTCATCATCATTGATGTCCAGGAATATGTCAAAGGGATCAATGAAATTGAATTCAATATCCAGGAAATCCATTTCTCTAGATAGTTTATATTGTTTTTTTTTGAATTTCACATTCAACATTTTTTATTAAAATCTGGGACATCCATTTTGTTGTTACACTGATACAAATGAACGGATTTTTTTATGTGGTGATAGTATGAGGGAAAATGGTGGAGTTTTTTTAAGGTAGGCTTGATGAATTGACTTGATATTTTTTGAATAGGATAAAACTAAGAGGTTGAACCTTTGGTGATGAGAGGGAGAAGAATAATGAGAATAAAAATTTAGTTTGAGAAAATGGATATTGGCGTAGGGTATGAGAGGCTTACAAAGATCAAAGGTATTTTTTTAAAGAGGTAATAGGCATGGTGATTTGATGGTGGGAGGAGAGAGGGTGATACAAAATCCACAAAAAAATGTGGGGGACAAAAATAAAATTTTATTTTCACAAATTAGAGAGAGAGAAGGCAGTAAAGACAAATCCCTTTGTTTAGTTAACAAATGGGGAAATCAAACTTCAATTATGAAAAAATTTAAAAAGGAAAACCTAAGTGGAATGAAATTCTCACAGCCATATTATGAATAGTTGGGACTATTCATCATCATCTTCAATTAGCCACTGCATCTAATCTAAAGGGGATATCATAGATCCCTCTCAGCGCTGCAATAGACGGATCAAGAGCACAACCCATAGATCTATGTTCACTTAGACAACACAAAGCAATATTCCATATTTACAGAGATAAAACACACAAAAAACCAAATGAAGAAAAATAGAGTGAATATAAGTTTTTAGTTGGTTGCAGAAAGTGCCTCCCAAGCCTTCGGATCCACACACATGAAGTGGCCAATCTAGAATTTGTCAAATCCTCTATTGCTGTAGTAGAGGTTGGCACCATCCAAAAAAACCCACACACATGAAGTGTCCAATCATTAATTTTTCAAATCCTATGTTGCTACAGTAGAGGTTGGCACCATAAAAAAATGAGTTTAATATACAACACACCTGAGAGATATTATAATACTAGAGCCTTCTTGGGGTAGGGAAATTCCCTTGGTTCCACACCTATACATGGATGTTGGGGAAGTTTTACGTTCCACAACATGTCATTTAATGAAAGATGTTGGCTCTAGTCGTTGTATTGATAGAGAAGATCTAGGGGTTTCAAAAATGGAGGCTATCAAAGAGGATTAATCAATACTGATAGAGAAATTTTCTAGCTACCTTTGTAAGTGGCTGGTATACCTACCCCACCTGGACCTTGGCTACTTCAACATAAGATTTTTCACATACAGAATATGAATTCCTCCATTATTGAAGTCCTATGGTTGGTATAGGATTGTTGGGAGATGTATCGAACTTGACACCTCCTACCATAGCCATTTAATGAGGTCCAAGGGGTCTTCCAACATTATAAAAAAATCTGATCTAAGAGATATCTTCTATCCAAGAGAGCCTTGAGAGCTCCATGTGAGAGAGGTGTAGAGAGAAGTTTTTGTAAGCTCTGTTATTTGTGAAATAAAGGCCATTTTCTTCCATTTTTCATTCTTTATTATTTCTCTTTGTGGTCAGCGAACCACAATTAGTGGTATTAGAGGAGGTTCCAATTAAACAGTGATAGGATGTGGAAATTTGTAGTTACTGGAAACATCTTGATTCTTGAAGTAGTATTTTGAAGGAATATTTGAAATGCCTATGTCGAGATGATTACAATGGAGAAAATAGCATCGAAAACGGAGATAAACGAGCTTCCTAGGACTGGTCAATGTTTGGTCAAACATCAAGTTATATAATACCACCCTTGCCGAAGACGAAGGAACTGTTGCAATGCTGGAAATTTTCTATAAAGTTTCCAACAACTACTTTTTCATGCCACATCATTTCCACGTCATCGTATGATCATGGACGTTTAAACTTTTTTGATCATATCTTGATCAATTGGTATCTGATTTCGATGATCCAGGAGTCGATTAATCCATTTTCAACTATTACAGATGCATCAGTGAACTCAAATTTATTAGATTATCCCCCAATTTATAAATAATTGAAATTCCATGGAGGGACCATCCACAGTAGGTGGTTTAGGGGTCGGAAACATATGCCAAAGCCAGATCAGGTCCACATATGGTAGCAGGACAACGTATAAATGCTACCATTATGGCGTGGAGGGAAACATGAAGAAGAAATGATGAATGTTTTTACAAGAAAAAAATCAAAGTAGCAACCAGTAGAGATTAAATAGAGACACACATGTGACCATCCCCATAGATGTTGTGAATTTATCTAATGACAAAGAATATACATGCTTTCATACATCAAGGAATGACATAGAAAGGATGGTCGATACTGCATCATCATACCACGTCAATCCCCATTATGAGAATTTAAGACATATCAAAATAGTGACTTTGTTGCAGTCAATATGGGGACTACCAGTTCAGTGGAGATTATGGGCATGGGTGATATCCAAGTCAAGAAAAACGTTGGATAAAAAATCACCCTTAAGGATATTCGACATGTTCCAAGCCTTCGGCTCAACCTGTTATCAGGTGTATCCTTTGATCGACAAGGATATGACAACAACATCAATAATGGAGCATGGAAGATGAAAAAGGAACCATCATCATCACTCGAGGAAACATATGTGGTACGTAGTAAAAAACTCATGTGAAGATATGTGTAGAAAACATCAACATGGTGGAAGTAGAAATGTTATCCAATATTTGGAATAGATGGATCAGCCATAAGAGTGAAAAAGGGTTATCTACCCTAATTGAAGAAGAATTACATCAGTATTGATAAGGACGAACCACTTGATCCTTATAAATAATACTTGTATGGGAAGCAACAGAGATTCTCATTCAATACTATTTCATCAAAGAGATCAGAGTTGCTGGATCTGGTAAACTCTGATGCATACGGACCCATGGAGGTGGATTTAATGAGTGGTAAAAAATATTTTCTATCCATTATTGATGATGCATCTAAAACGGTGTTGGTGTTCTTCATGTGGTTTAAGGACAATGTATTGGACTACTTCAAGATGTCCCATGCCATGGCGGAGCGTGATACTAGAAGGATTATGAAGTTTCTTCATTTAGAAAACGGAAGAGAGTACATATCCAAGGAATTTTATGCCTATTGCAGGACTCAGGGCATCTGACGTGAGAGGACGGTCCCTCACACCCCACAAAACAACATAGATGAAGAAAGGATGAACAGAACCATCTTGGATATGGTTATAAGCATGATGATTCTATCTAAGCTCCCTATGCCATTCAGGGGAGAAGTTGTTCATGTTGCATGCTACCTCATCAACAAATCACCATCAGTCCCACTTAATTTTGAGATTACATATATAATATGGTCTGTTAAACATCTAACTTACTATCATTTATGAGTATGTGGATGTTTGGAATTTTCACATGTACCCAAGGAGCTCCGACAAAAGCTAGAAAAGAGATCAACTCCATTCGTCTTCATTGACTATGGAGATGAGGAGTTTGGATACAATCTTTGTGACCCAAAGGAGAAGAAGCTGATCAAAAGCAGATATGTCATGTTCCATGAGAACTATACGATTGAGGACATTTTAAATCATAGAATGTCTCAAAAGGAAAGTGTTGAGGACTCAATATATTATCCAAAACTTATACCAGCACCCCCTAATATTTAAGAGGAAGATGTTCAAGAAGACTCATCGGCAGAAAAACAAGAGGAAGTGGAGGTGGATATTGAGCAGGGGAGACACAATCTTCTCCACAATAAGTTGCAGAACTATCACAAGATCATAGTGAGGTTCTGCCTATATAACCTAACATTTCACAGGTTTGAAGATATTCATGAGGAAGGATTTTCTTAACAAAGTATTCAGAGTTAGATTACCTATTTCTAACTGATGAGGGGGTGCCATAAGGATTCCAGAAAGCAGTGTCTCATCCCGAAAAACTAAAGTGGATTCTTGCAATGGAGGATGAGATGGAGTCCTGTATGAAGAAACAAACATACAATTTTGTGGAATTACTCAATGGTAAGAAGGCACTAAAGAAAAAATGGGTGTTTAGACTAAACAAGGATGGAAACAAGAAGGATATCATGTACAAATCTCAGTTAGCTGTCAAGGGATTCCTTCATAAAAAGGATATGAATTTTATGAGATGTTTTCACCTATCGTGATGATGGATTAAATCTGATTCCCTTTTTGGATTAGTGTCTAGATTGGACTTGGAGCTTCAATTTAAGGACATGAAGACAAATCATCTTTATATTTCACTCTCCAAGGAGATCTATATGAAGTATCTTGATGTATTTGTGGTTTTTGGACAAGAAAACCACATTTGAAAATTGAAGAAGAGATTGTATGGACTGAAATAGGTTCCCAGACAGCGGTATAAAAAGTTTTATTCATTTATGGTGAGTCATGGATACAAGAGGACACATGCTGACCTATGTGTCTATATCCAGAGATTTCAGGATGGTAATGTTTTTGATCTTCTACTATATATTGATGACATGTTTATTATTGTGTAGGATGCAGCAAATATTACCATGTTTAAAAAGGAGTTATCAAAGTATTTTGATATGAAATACGTTGGATCAACTCAAAAAAATTTGGGGGTGCAGATCATTTGTGATAAAAAGAGGATGTTGCAATGGCTATCTTAGGAGAAGTATTTTGAACATTTTTTGAAATGTTTCAATATGTAAAAATCCAAACCAATGAGAATTCCTCTTTCCGATCATTTGAAGTTGAGAAAGGGTTCATGTCTGTCATCCAAGGAATAAATCGAGATGATTGGGATAATACCATACTCCTCAGCATTTCGAAGCTTGATGTATGCTATGGTGAGTTAGAGACTTTATATTCCCCATGTAGTATCAATTGTTAGCCGGTTTCTCTTCAATCCCAGGAAGCAGCACTAGGATGTAGTCAACTGGATTATGATTTATCTTAAAGTTACTTGAATGTTATGATTGTGATATGGGGGGTCTGAACCTATCATGGATGGATATATAGAAGTAGATATGGTCTAAGATATAGATATTAGGGAGTATACATCAAGATATATCTATATATTTGTAGGACGAGCTGTATCCTAGCATTCAAGGTTTCAATAGTGCATCACTTTATCCACAACAGAAATAGAGTACATTACTGCTCTGGAAGCTGGAAAAGAGATGTTATGGCTAAATCGTTTTCTCCAGGAGATTGGATTTAGCCAGAAGGAGTACATGGTTCGTTGTGATATTCAATGTTATTTTCAATTGAGAAAAAATTATATGTACCATTCCTTGACTAATCACATCGACATTCACTATCATTGGATATGCAAAGTGATGGATCAATAGCTGCTGCAACTTGTGAAGATCCACATGAAGGAGAAACCGACGGATATATTGACAAAGGTGGTTACATGTGAGAAAAAAGGCCTTTCCTGATGCTCTAGTATATTTCATCTAGAGGGGGAGAATTGATGGAGAAATTTTTAGTTGCCATGGTAGGTGGCTGGTACACCTACACCACCAGACCCCTTGGATACTTCATCACATGCTGCTACACATGCATAATATGCAGTCCACAATTTTGGAAGTACAATGGTTTCTGGGGGATTGGTGGGAGTTTTGTCAAACATGACATGTCCCACCATGGATATTTAAGGATGGCCAGGGTAGCTTTCGACATCATGAAAAATCTGATCCAAGATAGATCTTCCAGCTCAGAGAGCTCTTCCAGCCAAGAGATCATTAAGAGCTCCATGTGAGAGAGAGGTGTAGAGAGAAGTTTTCCGAAATATTTGTTCTTTTTTAAATAAATCCCACTTTAATCCATTTTTGTTTCTCTATTATCTCTCATCGTATTCAATGAACTACAATGAAGAGTGTCCTATTCTTCGATGGGTTCTTGATTTTTTTCATCTGTGAGGATAAATCAGGTTTGAAGGTGAACACGATTTGATGACATCAAATATTGTGATCGATGAGGTGAAATCTGATCCATGGTGGAGGATTCGTAGTGGATGATCATAGGTGACAACCAGGAATCCTAAGCTAATGATAGAGGCTGGTAATGGAGGTGACGTGTGGTGAGGTGGGCTTGGGATCTTGGTGGTGGTGAAAATAGAGGCTTAATGGTTGTTTGTTTGTAGGGAATGATTGTCTGGGTTTTTTTCAATGAAGCGAACTTTGTCGTGATGTGGATCTAGGATCGTAGTGGTCACCCCGACAGTGGTGCATTTATATTGGATGGGACAATTGGATGGTAGGACAATAGTGTCTAATGATGCTGGTTGAGGAGAAAAACTATGGATTTTTTTGTGGATCAACGACGCTTGATTGACTAGTGATGCAGAGACCAATCCTTGGGATGTAAGGATGACCTTAGGACATTGTCTATAGATGAACATAGAATGAAGATGTCTCTAAGATGTTGGAAGACCCCATGACACATTGAACATGCTGGAGAAAACATTATTTGGATATTTTGTTCTGTAGAAAGGTGTGGGGTGTTGAACCTCTTTAAAAGAGTCTGATGAAGCTTTCTTTGGGGAGGGTTGTGTGGGATCCTGGTATAGCAAGAAACATACCAAAACTTGGAGGATGGGGATGAATATTAGTGTTTTGTTGTCTCGTATAAGAAGTGATGTATGGGTGTTAACTGATGAGAGGACAGAGATGACCATGAGATGACCTTAGGAGACTTCTGTACTTGAGATGCGGTGTGTTTTTAAGCTTTTGCCTTGAGTCACGATTCATGGGGCACAAGTTGTAGATAGGATTTTGTGCATTTTTTTTCGTAGGTTAGTGATGATTTGGATTTGGGATACGAGTGCTGTGGTGGTCCACCAACTGGTTCTTAATTGGTTGACGGGCCTACTTTTCTTTGGTCATAATTTCATTGGGTTTTTGTGGCTACCAAATAAGTTGTTCTATGCACCATGATGTGTGGGGCATCAGACCATTATAGGGTGATTTTGGGTGACATTGTTTTTCCACTTTCTTGGTTTGGTTGTAGTTTATGTGCTTCACTCTTGTAGGTTCATGTTTTCATCTTATTTTCATTAATAATTATTAAGGTCGAGCACACTCGATATCTGATCCATCATGATTATTTTTGTTGTTATTATTATTATTATTGTTATTATTGTTGTTGTTATTGTTGTTGTTGTTGTTGTTATTGTTATTTTTTTCTTTTTTTTTGTTATTATTATTATTACTACTATTATTATTGTTTTTGTTTTTGTTTTTGTTATTATTATTATTATTATTATTCATCTTATGGTTATTCTTATTATTATTGTTCTTATTACTATTATTATTATTGCTATTAGTATTATTGTTATTAGTATTATTATTATTATTGTTATTGTTGTTGTTATTATTATTGTTGCTGATATTATTGTTATTATTATTTTTTTAATGGTATTTGTGGAGACCTTTTATGGAATGAACAAAAAGGAAATAAAAAATTGAGGATGGGGTCAGACATAAAAAATAGTCAAAGACCTAACTTTTTCATGATCTTAGCTCTAAGATCATTTTCTTCATCATGAATATAATTCCAATTGAAGAATCCAGACCCATGACCTAGACCACTATGTTGATATACTATCCTCTATGTTTTAACTTTCTTCTAAATACCTCCAATGTCAATGTCCACTGAGTCAGATATTTCACAATCAACTTGTGTCACGACTCTCTTAGAAGGGTCATCAAGTATAGAATCCTCATTATCATTCCATTTAAGTTCCTTCATATTATTTGTTGGGTCCCCACCACCTCTCACATCATTCATAAAATCAATAACATCAAAGGATTTATGAGGGTCCACATGTGACTTACCCCTAGTAACAGGTGATATATGGTCATTAGATACCAAAAACCCACAGCCACTGAGGGACTTTTTTATGAATCCATTGGGGACTGAGGCTATATCCCTAGGGGGAGAGTCTTACCCCAAAGTATCATCATTCAATGGAATATAATCCTAATCCTACAAGTGTCCATTCACTAAATTTGATCCAGATGTGGAATTCCATAACATTTGCTGGTATTCTAAATGAGTTTATCCCTTTGGAATATTAAATATGGAATAAGGGAGAAGTAGTTTTTCTAGGATAATCAACCTTCTTTCTGAGATACTTAATGAGTGTATAAATTATTATTTCTCATATTTTTAATATATTTAATGAATATAGATCGATTTTAACCTATCAAATGAATTTTCTTCTAAATATTTGGCGTTTTGATGGATGTATAATGACCTCATTATATAGAGGATTATTTCATATTGTTTTCTAATCAGTGGATTTAAAGTATAAGTCATGAGGCTTCAGATTTTTGAATCTAAATCTTATAATTATAAGAATTCAATATTGGGACCCTCATTTAACCCTCTCAATGAAAATAAATATATCACACAAACAAGGCTTAAAATTTAGGGTTGAGATAGTTTTTTGGTATCTTAATATTTTATGGAATAATGCCTATGCATTGGGTGTCCCAATTAAAAATATCAAGGAAATAGAAAGGGATAGGTTTTTTCATCTTTCACTCCTCTTGGTGGATGTTTACCTTAGAACACCTTTGATAAAAAAAATAGCATCCTTAATTCCGATGATTTCAGATTTGATTTATCAGTTGAATTTGAAAAGATTACACTATTTTTTCAAGGCTTATATAACACTGGATGGGTGGTTGAGAAGTGACATATGTTTTTATCCTAGAGAAAATTTGGGAGGGGAGGTCAGATTGGTGATAATTATAGAAATTCTTTCAATAAAACTAGGGCCCCTATAATGGGTATGGAAGGATACAAGGATTCAGTCCAGTTTGACGACAAGGGTTTTACGTCTACTTCCACAAATTCATAGGTATTTGGAAAGGCTTCCATACATGTTCTATATGACCAAAATGTTTTCGGGTATGCTACCATGGATCAAAGATTGGTCGAGGGATAGGAGAGTAGGGAGATGATGTCTGGGCTAACTGCTGATCCCACTAGGACCATATTGGGGGATATTGACTCTGATGTAGGTGTTTATAGCACCACATAAATTTCTAAGAATCATAAGGGGAAGATTCATTACGAATTTGATAGGAGAGATGATGAAGTTGATATTAAAGTTCTCTATGAAGATAGGCACTGTAAATTTGGGAAGAGTAAAGGCAATAAAACCTATGCTTATAAGGGTTATGGAACCCTTTCACCCTCACATTTAAAGGGAGATGTGGGGGACTTTGATCTTATATAGAGAGAAATACATTATCCAGCCTGTAGACGTGACTATTGAATATTGGAAAAGGACACCCTTGGTGTTGGTACTATAAGAGTAAAACCTTTAGGTGTGGCCTCTATCTATATATTTATTTATGGTGTTTTCAAACAATAGTTTTCATCAGGACCTTCAAAGTAGGTCTGCGATACTACATTTTTGGGGCAGTCCCTAAACTCTATTAGAGATGATAAAGTTCTCTAGTGCTCACCCAAGGAGTCTGTGACAAGTATCAAGGTGATGTATATATCCATTTAGACATAGAACCTTCTTTTAGAGGCATGGATTCTTCACAGGATGAATCGCATCCCCAAAATCATGTGTAAAAGGATAAATTGGAAAACAATTCGTGATGAATCTTCAGTAAATCCATGTTTCACGAGTGCTAGTCATGCTATGGACTTTGGGAGTACTAGGAGAAAACTTATTTTTAGTTTACAGTATAATTTGGGCAGAGCCAACACTAGGTAATCCTTCATCTAAGAAGTTGAAAAATCCCAGTCCCCAGAGGTGGTCATTTCTGGTGTAGGGATATCAAAGGGCCGAGTTCAATCTGGAGTCCAAGACCATCTTGCCCTAGAAAATTTAGCAAACAGAGCACAACCCTCTGATTTGGTCAGAGTAGGTAAATGGAAATTAGAAGTTTCAAGTATTTTCCCACTAGATGATGAATATGATGATGAATAGTCATGAAAAAATTCATAAACATAGAAAATGGGACATCACCAAAGAAGGAGGGGGGGTGGTCGCTCTCATTCTGATAGATGAATTTATTTCTTTAGAAGTTTTTCTGCCTTTTTCGCTCTCTTTTTGGCTGCTGTTTGTCATTGTTTCCTTTATTCACCTCCCTGTTTTACTTTTTCATTTTGTTTGTTTTTAATAAATTTCTGAGCCCATGGGATAAAACCCAGGATTGGAGATATTTTATTATTATTACTACTATTAGTACTATTTTTATTACTATTAATACTACTATTATTATGAGAATTACTATTATTACTATTATAACTATTATTATTATTATTAGTACTAATCTTATTACTGTTATTATCACTATTATTTTTATTATTATTATTATTAATTCTACTACTTCTATAATAATAATAATAATACTTTTGAAACATTAATTTCAAAGAACTAATTTTAAAAAACCAGACATATCCCATAATATAAATTTTGTTATTTATAATATAACCACCTAATTTTCAAAAATACATCCTCGATAATGGGGTTTGTCTCCACTAGGATCCCAAATCCTTTTGGAAAACCCACCACCCCCAATGTTGGATGGGGACAATGTTTTTTTAATACATTATTTTAAATTTTGTTTACATAAAGTGGTTAGGGAGAATTTTTTTTCAAAATACGGCGCAAAGGCGGCCTCGCGGATGCCGCCATTGCATTGCCGGCGCCGATCGCTGACGTAGCAAAGACAGCTCCCCCCTCTACTTCTCCTCACTTCCAAACACTCATTTGCCTCTCATTTTCTGTCTTTTGCGGCGAAGGTTGCAGTTTGAAATTTTTGAAATGCTTTTAAAGGTATGGTTTTTAATTTAATGTTTTTTATTTTGTAAAATTGTTTTTAGTTAAATATTTTTTTAAAAAAAATTAATATTTTTTATTTAGTTGACTTGTTTATAGTTAAATATTTTATTTCATTTGTAGTTTAGTTAGTTTTAAAAAAATTTCTTATTAAATTGTTTTATTAGTTATATATATTTAGGAATTATAATTATTATTAGTATAAATTAATTTAGGATTATTTTAATGAAATTTCGATAGCATAAAGAATATGTTATCTAATAAATCAAATCATTTTCTCGATACAAACATGTGAATGTGGCTCTGGCACAAATGTACCTAGGGGTAAAACCTGAAAACACCGATTTGAGCTAGACTCAAACGGGAACTGGTGCACGAAAACGGGCCTTGCTGCATTCTGGTTTGATGCTCCCAGAGGATATGCTTAAGATATGCATATTTATTTATAAACTACTAAAATATATAAGAAATTAAATGATAACATGTTAATTTAGTAATGATGTTGATAAGAATTATTAGGAATGATTAATTAGAAATTAATTAATAAATAACATAGAGTTAAAAATAAAACCACAGTTCAAATTATATTCAATGACATGGAGTTAACAAATAACATAGAGTAAAAAAATAACATAGTTAGAAAACAACATGGAGTGAAAGTGACAAAATAAATTACATGGAGTTAAAAAATAAATAATATGGAGTTAAAAAATAAATAACATGGAGTGAAAATATAAATAACATGGAGTAAAAATATAAATTACATCAAGTTAAAATATAAATAACATTGAGTTAAAATTTAAATCACATAGAGTTAAAATATAAATAACATAGAGTTAAAAAATAAATAACAACATGTTTCGAGCTTCTTTCCTTTATTGCAGTGAATTGAATATCAAAATTTCAAAAATCCCATGGGACAATGGGTTTTTTGAAATTTTGATATCAAATTCACAATAATAAAGGATAGAAGCTCGAAACATTGTGTTATTTATTTTTTAACTCAATTTTATTTATATTTTAACTATACTATGTTATTGAATAACTAATTAACAATTTATTAGAGAATAAATAATGATTGAAAAATTATTAACTAATTAAAAATTGTACTAAGAAATATCCTAGTTTAGGATATAAGATCTTTTAAAATTTAAGTATCATAAAGATTGTATAGTTTATAAGTAATAGTTATTATTTGAATGTGAGGTAAAATCCTACTTATTTTTAATAAGTAGTTTAATTACATATTCAAAGTATAAAATCCAACTTATATTGTTAACCATCATTCTGAATGTCACTTACATTATCCAAATCTTGTTAGAAAATTTTTTTTACAAAGAGAATAATGTTTACCTGTCTGTACTACTATAGGGAGGTTATTCAAACTGAGCAAGTTGCTTCTTATAGTACACAGCCAATAATAGTGGTTAATAAATCTTATTCTGTAACCCTAAATGACCTTCAAGATAGAATTCATGGCTCATTAAATCTAGTACCCAATCAAAAGATCGAGTCAATGAGTTATAGACATTTTTCATTCCCGTCAACATTGTGGAATTTGGTTGTCCATTGGTTGATTATGCGCAATGGATCCAAACAATTAATTTGTTTTCCCAATGGTCGGATGGTACCATGATGGAGTTATATGTTCATGTTTCTATTGTACAACAACAATATCCAATTGTAAAAAGACATAGACTTACAAGAGTCGTTGAAGATAGTCTGCCCCATGAAGTTGAGACTTTTCCAAATGATACAGAAGAGGACAAAATTCTTTATCTCCCGAATATACATGTTAACCCGACATCTGATGAGGAGTTTCGAAATAACGAAACATATGGTGATAGTAGTGCTGATGAGGAAAGAACAACGGAAGTTTTGAGAAATGCATTACTTGTACAGCATGATCGACCTACAATAAATCATCCACCGCTCTTTGCATCTTGGTCAGAAGCAATGACATGTGTGCCTGAATTGGAAGATAATGTTCTCACACCGACAACTGAGTTTCCCGGAGTTATACGAGATAGGTTTTGTGAGATGGACAAAACTTTATATGTTTGAAGAAATTTTCCATGTAAAGATGCATTAAAAAAGTATTCTAAATAGTTTTCACATTGAAAGGAACTGTAGCTGTTTAGTTTACAAATCATACCCTAGAAAATATGGAATACGATGTGAGAATTATGGGGATGATTGTAGATATCAATTGAGGGTGATTCCAGACATTTAATTTGGAGGTTGGAGAATCTCGAGGATTGAGGATTCTCATACTTGCTTTCAGCCAAGCCTGCAACAAGATCATACTTCATTGGATGCATAATTTGTGTCATCCATTGTTGTTGAGATGATTAGTAAATGTCAAGACGTTCTAATAGCCCTTGTTCAAGAGAGGATACAACATACATTCGGTTATAAGATTTCTTATAATAAGGCATGGAAGGCGAAACAGAAGGCAATTGTGAAGGTCTATAGTGATTGGGATGACTCATATTGGGTGTTGCCGGAATTTCTAGCCATACTGATGCATCATAACCAAGTTCTATTAAAATATGGATACAAACGAACATGTGTCTCATGATAACCAACTTGATCCAACTCGTGATCAATTTCATCAGTTGTTCTGGGCATTCCTTCCTGGCATCTCCACCTTTCGTTTCTGCAAACAGTTTATTCAGATTGATGGAACATTTCTATATGGAAAATACAAGGGAATATTGTTGATTGCGTCAACCCAAGATGGAATCCGTTCACCTCTTCCGCTTGCCTTTTCCATTATAGAGAAAGAAAACTATGAATCAATGTGTTGGTTTTTGGCATGTATCAACACACTTTTCCCCAACATTTGGGGGTTTTTTTTGATATCTAATTGGGATCATGTAATTAATGAGGCAATCAATCTGAATCCTGATACATGGAGTTACCCAAATTCACATCATCGGTTCTGCATTACTGACATTTCTAGAAACTTGCATAACAAATTCCATAATGAACCGATGAAGAAAGAAATCACCAGGCTTGGTACGCATTGTATTTATTATTTTTTTGTATATCAACGTAAATATAAATTCAAAATATGTGAAATTTCATCTATTATATGTAGAATATGAGTCTGATAAATGACAGTTTTAAGAATGTTTCAAACAAACCCATCAGGTTAATGAAGAAGTTTACTATTATATGATGTGAATTCCAAATGAAAAATGGATATTTGTATATGATGATGGGAAGAGGTATTCACACATGACCACCAACATTTTAGAGTGCATCAATGGTGTCTTCAAAGGGATTTTCAAGCTACTTATAACTTCCCTAGTTCATGAGACATTATATCGCTTCGTGAAGTACTTTTTTGATAGAAACAAACTAGCATCAGATGGAATAAATTAGGGGCTAACATATGGAAGACATTTTCAATGAGATATTGAAAAGAATATTGAAGAAGCTTATGCTTATCATGTCTGCCTATTTTTACGAGAAGACTCTCGATTTTAAGTTCAAGAGAAGGTGAACCCCATCACAAATAGCATTGGTGAAAAATGGTGGTATTACTAGAAACGATGCAATGTCAATGAGGAAACTTTCAGGCCTTATGGTTTCCATGCCCACGCGCCATCGTAGAATGTTCCTCTATTAACATATCATGGAAAGCATATGTTGATCCAATGTACCAGATGAACACCATTGCTAACTATTATGATACACCATGGACACCTATTGGCGAGTTTTTTATTTCCCAATGCTCTATGGTCAACCGATAGTGGTACCTTATATGAATTGGTTGCATCCTCATGGGAGACTGAAGGCTAGTAGTATGTGAAATAAGATGGACTTGCCTCAAGAACAAAGACTAAGTTTGAGATGCACCATATGTTATCAAGAAGGTCATAATCGGAAACGATTCCCTAATATTGTTGGGTTGAGTTCACACTCTAAGCCACAATGATGTATTGTCGTTATTGAGAGATTCTCATATTGTAAATTGTATGTTGTTCTATCTACCTTTTACCTCGGTTTTCTAGACCCCAAAACTGAAAATCATAATAGTAAACCCAAAGACATCTTTTGTATACCGTAATCCTAACATTCTAAACCATAATCCTAAAAATCTTTTCTCAGATCATTAACCTAAACCATAAAACGTTAAAAGAAATCCAAAATCCTAGATCCAAAAGGTAAAATGTGAAACCCAAATCATTAAATACTAAAATTGATAACATGAACCGTAAACCCAAAAACATATTCCATTTACATCCGTTTTCAAAAAATTATGTGATTGGTAAAATAATCATGAAACATTTGACTAGGATATCTAGTACAATCATGCATCAATATGACTAATGCGCCCAAAAAAACCCTATAAACCATGAATAAAGTTCTAGGGAATAGAGGAACACCCTAGAAATTGAACCCTTTTACATTGTTAATGGAGTCATAGAGACAAATGAATCTTGATCTAGTAATATAATAACACCCCAAAAAGTTAACTCCCTTACAATATCAAAATATGAGCTCTAGTACTACACCTTCCACCTTTATACCCAAGGATCACATGTGAGATATACATAAAATCATTTTAAAAGGGCATTATAACATTCAAAAATAACAAAAAAAACCCTTTTTTGATATAAAAACATTCATTGAAACCTAGTTCACACTTTATTTCACAATTCATTAAAAACACCCTTCTATTTACAAAAATTATGTAAAACCATATTTTATCAAAAAAACCTTTTCAGAAAATATATAAATAATGCTAATTATTTAATAAAACAATATATAAAACAAAGTGAAATCATGCTTCATTCAACATAGATTGGAGACAGAACCACCTATAGGTCGTGAATTATCCATGATGTGAATCCATGAAAAAACATCATTTGTTTATATGAAAATGACTAACACCATACTACTCAGTGAGCAAGCAACCCATTGTTCACAGGCTGTGGAAGAGGGTGGTCTAGATCGATTTATCAGGGTGCATCGAGTGCACCATTTTCATAACACAGAGCCTCCTCCTGCGATGTTACCATACTTGCGTCGTGCTAGCTTATATGGTATTGTGGTATCAGATTTTACATTTTTAGACCATCACCTACTAGCTGCACTCGTGTAGAGGTGGAGACCAGAGACACACACATTCAATCTGCATGAGGGAGAGATAACCATCACCCTCCAAGATGTGGTTGTGCTTCTTGTTCTTTCTATCTAGGGGACACCCGTTATTGGATCTTCTCGGGCAGCTTGGACCGACCTTGCTCAGCACTTGTGCGGCATTGAAAATTTTGTTCGATCGTAGTTCTACCGATAGAGCATCGATATCCATGCCTTGGATGAAGTCACAGATTCCACTTTTAGCTGATGATGCTGACGAGCAGGCAGTGATGTGTTAGGCACGTGCATATATATTACAACTTATTGGAGGGACCATGTTTATGGATCATTCAGGGATGCATGTGCACATGATGTGTCTACCACTTTTAGAGGATTTTGATTGGGTAGGGACATACAATTGGGGATCTGCTTGGTTGGAATACACATACAGATCATTATTTAGGATATCTGACAGGTAGCATACAAGTCTCGGGGGATGCTTCCTCTTTATTTAGATGTGGGTATGGGAGCACATCCCTGTATTCTTCCATGATCTTGCTGGTCTTCCGGTCGAGATAGCAGTGCTGAATGACGCTCCGCGTGGACGCTGGTATGATCACTCATTTCTATCTGTTTCTGATTTTACTACAATTGTTTTACTTTATTTTCTAATTATTTATCACTATCGATGTTATATTTTATAGGTGGTGTCAGTGGAAAAATTTCAATGATGTTCCAAGACACGATTTGGCCATATATCGTCTCGAGTTGGACTTTATCTTACCCCATCAAGTATGTATATACAATATATAAATGTCGAGAAAATTTAATAATAGCATCATTTTTTTAGTTAACAATTTTCCTAACAAGGGTAATATGTTATTTCATATTTACTGGGTTCCATACTGGTCTGTTATGGACCAGTTGCCTCCATACTACATGGTTGGTCTAGATGATGTTACGGCTGTAGTGCCACTCATTCACTTTCATATTATTGAGTGGCTCCAGCCTGAAAGAGTCTTGCGTTAGTTTCTCTTGACTCGGTGGATTCCATTACCATAAAGACAGACAGATCAGCTTCATGGGATGAAGCTGATAGGGAGAAAGGATGATGACTGGCATCAAGTACATGTTGTATGTCTTGATTATTGGCATAGACGTGCAGAGTTTCATATCTAGGGAGTTCCTACAATGAAGTTCTCTCTTTCAGCATAGCATGAGTATGAGCAATGGTATAGGCTAAAGTATATACTATATCATACCCGAGCCAGTAGAGAGATGCGTATGATTATAAGTCATTTAAATTAAATTATTATATTTATTGATTTATTTTCCAATTCATATTTAACCTATTTATAGAAGAGTCACACAGATAGTCTTATTCATATGAGTGATCAGGCTAAGGGTAGAGTCTTCATCCGGGAAGCCGTTCATGCTCAAGCGTCGGATTTGAGGTCATCTGTTCATGCATTTTCCGAGATCCTCTTTGAGTGTTCGGCATGGAGACAGAAGGTTCCTGCCGTAGAAGATGATCTTGCAGTAGCTACTGGTGCTGAGGAGCCACAACCACAACGACGTAAACAGTGTCTTCCTGTATGTCAGGCCTCACCAGTTCCATAAGCAGAGGCCGACCCTCTAGTAGTCCGGTCTGAGCTGATGCAGGTTGTGTCTCAGCTGTCACAGGATCCATCTTTTTTGACAAGATATCCTTGGTTTTCTCCATCGTGGGGTCCATATGGAGCGCGTCCTTTGGGTCTCGAGTCATCGCAACCTTGTGGTCCAGACCCATCGCAAAGTTGGTGTATAGTTTAACCACATTATTTGTTCCCCACTGCGATGATGTCAGGTTCTTCTACCATCGAGGTGGGAGAAGGATATGGAGGGCAGTACAAGGTGGAGTTGACATTTTCTCCCACTGCCATAGAGGTGGAGGATATGACAATTGATGTTCCAGTGCCTGAGTACCAACCCTCTCCAGGTCATCATACTTCCCAAAGATCTTGTCGCAGACGTCCAATTATAAGACCATGATTTGGGACAGGATCACCTCACTGTAGACATAGAAATTGATTGTTTATGTTAATTTTTAAGTTTTTTTTCTATGGAAATGAAAAATTATTTTTTTTAAAATGATTTGTGTTAGACCACCATGTCGTACAGGATCTCCTCACTGTAGACATAGATATTGATTGTTTATGTTCATTTATAGGTTTTATGTTTATGGAAATGAAAAATAATTTATAATCATTCAAATTCACCATCTTGAAACTGAAAAATGTTTCATGTACGTGACTTTGAAAGACTAGAAAATATAAACCATAAGAACAATATAAAGGAAACATTTAACATTCATTAAATATATAAGATTCAACCTCGCATCAATAGGATGCAAGGTATCACTATTATCACATACATCTATAATCTTTGATGCATGAAAAAATGTTATATATCATTTATTGGGACAAAAAAGTCCATTCTTCCATCCACCATGTCCATATCCATATCATCATCCGGCCACATAAGGGTATGGTGAAAGATATGCCACATGAAATGCTCATAGGTTCTAAATCATGCAAATACTAACCCCTTCAACACCACCATGCATCCAACCATTATAATTTCTTCCACAATTGCCACCCCATTTCCCCAACACCAATAGATCAGATAAAAACACCAATGATTCCACATATCCCATTGAACTTTTCATCACCAAATCATTATCCTTTATCATCTTCAGAAGGCCACTGTTGGATCTCATTGATCTATCCATTCCATACACTCACATAAAAGTATACTATAAACATAAAAACCTGAAAATTTGTTTGTTTTTTTGTTTATAGTATACTTGTATGTGAGTGTTTGGAATGGATAGATCAAGGAGGTCCTACAGTTGCCTTTTGAAGATGATAAAAGGGTAATGATTTGGTGATGAAGAGTTTGATGGGCTCTGTGGAATTGTTGGTGTTTTCATCTGATCAACTGGGCCTGGGGAAATGGGGTGACAATTGTGGAAGAAATTATAATGGTTGGATGAATGGTTGTGTTGAAGGGGGTGGTATTTACAGGAATGGGAACCTATGAGTATTTCATGTGGCATATCATTCACCATACCTTGATGTTGTCGGATGTTGATATGGATTTGGACATGGTGGGTGGAATAATGGATTTTGTTGTCTCATGAAAGGAGATATAACATGTTTTCATGCATCAAAGATTATAGACGTATGTAAGAGAAGCGAGACCATTCATCCTATTGATGCAGGGTTGTCTCCTATATGTTTAATGAATGATTAATGTTTCCTTTATATTGGTCTTATGGTTTATATTTTATAATCTTTCAAAGTCACGTACTTGAAACATTTTTATGTTTCAAGTAGGAAATTTTGAAAGATTATAAATTAGTTTTCAAGAAAACTTTTTCTGAAATTATTTATGTTTTCATCAATTTCTTATATTTTAAATGCATTTTTACTGTTTCCTTTATATTGGTCTTATGTTCTATATTTTATAGTCTTACAAAGTCATGTACTTTAAACATTTCTAAGTATCAAGTAGGCAGTTTTGAAAGCTTATAAATTATTTTTCATGAAAAATTTTTATGAAATGATTTGTGTTTTAAATATTTTCTTTTATTTGTATTTAATGTTTAAAGTTTCATTTAAATTGGTATTATTGTTTATATTTTATAGTCTTTCTAAGTCAGGTACTTGAATCATTTTTAATTTTCAAGTATGTGGTTTTGAAAGATTATAAATTATTTTTCATGAAAAATTTTTAGGAAATTATTTGTGTTTTCAACAATTTATTATATGTCTAATGAATTTTTAAGTTTCATTTATACTGGTCTTATTGTTTATATTTTATAGTCTTTCAAATTCATGTACTTGAAACATTTTTAAGTTTCAATTAGGTGGTTTTGAAAGGTTATAAATTATTTTTCATGAAAAATTTTTATGAAATGTTTTTTGTTCTCAACAATTGTTTATATGTTTAATGAATTTTTAATATTTCCTTTCTATTGGTCTTATGGTTTATATTTCATAGTCTTTAAAAGTCACGTACTTGAAACATTTCTAATTTTCAAGTAGGCATTTTTGAAAGCTTACAAATTATTTTTCATGAACAATTTTTATGAAAAGAATTGTGTTTTCAACATTTTATTATATGTTTAATTAATTTTTAAAATTTAGTTTATATTGGTCTTATGGTTTATATTGTATAGTCTTTCAAAGTCAAGTATGCAGTTTTGAAAGCTTATAAATTATTTTTCATGAACAATATTTATGAAATGATTTTTGTTTTTAACATTTTCTCATGTGTTTATTGAATGTTTAATGTTTTGTTTATATTGGTCTTATGGTTTATATTTTGTTGTCGTTCAAAGTCATGTACTTGAATCATTTTTAACTTTTAAGTATGTGATTTTAAAATCTTAAAAATTATTTTTCTTGAACAATTTTTATGAACTATATATGTAAATAAATATATAAACGAAAAAAACCAAAAAAACAAAACAAAATATTCAAAAATGATAATTTTTACAATTTTTATGAATTATATATATAAATAAAAATATAAACAAAACAAAACAGAAAATCAAAACAATATTTTAAAACCTAATAATTTTTTTGTTAGGTGAAAGGCGGCATCCTCATGAATATTTTTTATGAATTTTATATATAAGTAAATATATAAACAAAACAAAACATAAAAAAACTCAATTTTTTGTTAGGGGAAGGCGGCATCATGGGTGCCGCCTTTCATCCCCGGTGAAAAGGCGGCATCCGCGATTCCCCCTTTCAGGCGAATATTGAAAAAAATCACCCTAACTATTTTCTATTAATATTTTTTTTAAATGTATAAATAATCTCATCATCGAAAAAGGGAGACTGAATTGGCAGGTCACACTGGGTGAGGGATGTTCGATAGAGAGAGGATCTATCAGAGATATAGGGTCAACTGGAGGAGGTGTGGCGCCAGCAGCAATGGCACTGGCAGGGTGAGGAATACTTGTGGGGAAGCCTTTTGGATGAAGTAGGCTCGCACAATGACAGGGTATGGTTTCTTCCTAGGTAAGGGGGGGAAGATGTTGCGTGGTAGAGGGAATCTAAAGGGGGGTATTGCATAGGAGGGTGGTAGCATGGATTATGGTTTTTCATTTCATTTGATTCCTTTTTTTAAACAAATCCCTTAAAATAACCTAATAACACATTAATAATATTATTAATAATAATTAATTATATGATAATTACAAAATAATGATAACAATAACAATACAATCATGCCAAAAATAATAATAATATTAATTTCATTTCTAATAATAATATAATTCCTAATATTAATAACAAAAAATTTAATAATATTAATTTTTAAATTTCTTGATAATAATAATAATTAACATTCATAGTAACTATATTATTTATAAAATCAATTACTATATTCATATCAATTTGAATATGGGGTAACTGTGTGGTCTGTAGAGGGATCAAGCGACCATGCATGAACTATGCGGTAGCTTTTGTCTACTCCTGATACTACCACACTGGTACATGGGCTGACCTCATGGTCCTTGCTAACCATACATGGCTTGTGGACCGATCTAAAACCCTCTAATCACTCTTCATGTTAAAATAATAATAATAATAATAATAATAAACATAATAATAATAATAGTAATAATAAAATGAAAAAAATAATATTACAGTGATGATAATAATACCTAATAATATTATTCCTAATATTAATAATGATAATAATAATAATAATATTTTTATTATCATTAATAATTTTAACAGTTCTTTTAATTATTATTTTATTTTTCAAATATTGACAGGACACATGGTTGCTTGGGGAAATCCCTATTGTTTTCAAACCATGTTATGCCCATGTGCTAGATGCCACCAAACCCAAAACACAGGTTTTTCAATAAAAACTAAAAAAATTAAACCAAAACTCAACCCAAATGAAAAAAAATCCAAATCCATTAAAATAATTAAATAATGTAATTACAATGGTTGGGGTGTGATAATTCTCCCCACCATAACAGTTTCTTCCCCTAGAAAACCACAACACTTTCCAACCGATTTATCAACACCTAAGGAATCCACATCAGTGCGATCCCACCTCTAAATTTTAGAACAGTTCACCATCCATTAATGAAAGTTAACCCCATTACCTGAAAAATATCACTATAAGATTAGAGGCCTAAATAGACTCCCCACCATTTTAATTCAACTAGTTTTTTATAACATCTTATGATAATTCACAATAAGACCCACATTGGGTATCTTTTCCATTAAAAACCAACTACGAATTTCCAAGTGGAAATTCAATACAAACCAGAGATGATCCTCTTCAACATGGGCCAAAAACGCTCATCATAGGGGTCCAACGGGAAGGGGCCCAATTAATAGACCACTAAATCCCAACCATTAACTTCCCGACACTCGACCCTCACAAACAAATAGAAACAAATACAGCACCTGACTCGCATGGGTGGTTCAGATGAGAAAATTAATGAGGAACTCCCATATTAGATTAAAAATTATAGACATATAATGCGGGATAAGTACACCATTATATTTTCAATTTGAGGGAATTCATGGGGATAGAGAAACGATAATTGAAACACTAGAACTACCTCATATCAATGGTGTAAGAACAACTTAACCAGACTCATCAAACCTCTAAGGTTCTTGACTATATGCCAGCTTCACTCTAAGGCCTTTGGATGGAGCCCTAATGTATGAACCAACTACTTCCTCACAGTCAGGAGTTTATAATTCAGTAATCGGTACATGCATCACCTGATTAGATAAAAAGATAAATACCATAATTCTAGAATGAAACCACACATTCATCGATAATTGGAATTCATAAGAAGAATCAAAACACCAGTTATATTTAAAACAAAACTCCATTGGGGAAACTACCATGATAAAATAACAGTTACACTGGATGGAAACTTACAAAAAAATCAACAAAAATTACGAATATCAGATCACTTATGAGGATTACCGCTGTGAAACTTTCCTGTAATTCCCCTAAAAAATCGTTTCATGTGAACCAAGCATCCACATGTCTGTCAGGGCTTCGATGCATTTGAGCACATCATATTATTCTGTTCCAGCTTTCCACACTGATAACATATGAGGAAATCTCTATCCAAATAGTTTTATGAAAGATACCTAGGCCTTTTGAATCCATGAATCACTCAATTAGCTTTAAACTTCTTCCTCATCTCCATACCATAATCTCCCCCACAACTCTTAGAGATTGAATAAGGGAGGAATACCTCCTGCACTGCCTCCATAATAGCTTCAACATCAAAATCTTTCCTCACCACATCGTCAAAAAAATTTATTTTGAACTCTGAAACCTTTGACTATAGGTCAGGACGAAGCCCAAACATGAAATGCCAAGCCTTCATGGAATCATTTTCATCATACCCTTGATCATAAGGGACAATATTTATAAATATTTGGTCATACTATGGCACTGATCCATAACTCTACTATATATATCACATCTACATCTCCTATCTTACCGTTGATCTCTCAGAAAAATACTAATGAATGAACAAATCCTTGAAAAACATCCAAGTAAGCTCATCACATGTCTTTTTCTAAGACACCAACTTCCACAACATCCACGGTGAACCTTTAAGAATTAAATATTAAAACATAACCTTCATAGACTCATAATACTCAATGAGGATAAAGTTAATTTTGATCTATCATATCCACTCCTCCACTACAGAAGGGTCTTCCTGACCATAAAATAGATGTGGATCCAGCTTCCAGAACTCAAGCATAGAATCCTTATGTTGAATAGCTGGGAATCCCACTGACGAGGAATCTCCCGCAAACACCAAATGATTACCCATCATAGCTCTATGGGGATTACTACTACACAAGAAAAATTCAATAAAAAAATAAATTTGAACTCAACAATAAAGATTCTCGAGATTAAAAAGTATATAGGTGTTGAGTTTTAAACACAAGAAAAACACCTTTCATAACATCAGAAATTACAATTTGAAAAAAAATTATATTTAAAACAAACATGGTGGGTTGAACACTAACCATTGTTATTCCTTAGATCCATAGTCACATGCATGTTTTTGTGGCACTCTGATAAACCCATCCATAATTCTATACCAGACATCATTTCATATTCCCATACATAACCATGAATTTAATAACCCATCACAATATCAAGTCTAAAACAATACTACATCATTTTCCTTTTTCAAAAATTATATAAAGTATATATTTATAATTCTCCAAGAATCGAGATTAAAGACTATTTATATTCACACAAATCCCTTATTGAAAAACACAACCATTAAGAACCAATTTCCAATACCAATTTATCAAATTCAATCAGTTTTCAACAATCCTTGAATTTCAAAATCCAAACACTCCATTAAAACCAATTTTTCACTAATCCAACAGAAGGGATTTCACAACAATTTTTAGAAATAAAATAAGGACTAGAAAAACACAAAATAGAAACTAGTGTCAGTGGGTGACTTGACCATATGGTTGGTGGCCATATTCCAAAAACACCACTAACGCATATAGTTGTTTTGGACTATTCCCATAGCTTCTTATTGATTTCCAGACCCTATGAGATCATGGGGACTATTATCTAAACTCCCCTTATCATATCCTAACCAAAAAAAATTCCATAATGACAAAGAATTCTAACAAAAATGGACTTTCCATTGAAAACTGAGGATCAAAATGAGAAAGAGTTCATGACACTTTTCACGCACCTACCCCTCAAGTCATGATGATCGTACTCCATATACCTTGACAACCCCAAATAGAAAGTGTGATCTGAAAAAGAAAGGTCCTCTAAGAGATGACATGCTCTGATACATTAATGTCACGAACAAACCCAAGTCGCCCTTGAACCAGTCAGCCAAGACGATCTGCAGCAAGGACCAAGAGGCTTTCCTAGTCCATCTAGGCTAGTGACAAGCACCAGGGGCATCAACAATGTACAAACATGTATTGATTTCACCCAATAAATAAATAAATACAATTAAATAGAATAATATGTTCAAATAGTTCAATATATAAATGAAACTGAACTGGACATATTTTACACACAAAAAACAAAATTATACAACAACTATATAAATTAACCAAAACTAACCATATGATCAAACTAGCTCCATGTGACCCCACAGGTAACTCTCCAACATAAGATAAACTATCTCTTGAGGTGACTCTACTCAATATGAAATCTTCACATGGGATAAAAATAGAGAATTACTATAGGCATGATTATAAAACTCAGTAGGTTATCTTGATAATATATTCTCAATGCACATACTTTAAAATTTAAGAAACATCAAACTCATATTTGAATTATAATATCTAAATGTTTTATTTTTCAACATTTTACTTAAAAAAGGTATGAAACATTGCCCATTTTTATTCCCAAAACCAAGATGATGCCATCTATGAGCTATTTGAATTTTCAAGGGGAAAGTGTTTCTATATTTTTAATCTTTAAAAAATATGATAAAATAATTTTATTTGAAAACAATTTCCAAAATTCTAATGAAAATCAACATATTGCATTCCAATAAAAAACAGCATGTGAAGGTACCATAGTAATCACACAATATGGTAAACTAAAATAATCATAAAAGTACCTCAACATAAATTCAAGTGAATAAATCTAACAGACAATGATGAACCCAGGAGATCAGGAATAATCCAAAAGATACTAATACATGTGACCCCATCCCTAGTATCATGCCACACAAGATGAAATTAAAATCGCAATATGCTCAGCCACCCTATATTAGGAAATATTTAGGGAAAATCCCATAGAAAATAACCCAAAATATATCCACATACTATGGGACACTATTCAGTACATCAACTATTAGTGCATTAATCATTTATAGAAATTTCACCCACTATGCCAGGTTCCCATTTCTCATGAATATAAATGGGTTGAGACAACTAATTCCAGTCAATAATCCAATTACATATATATATTTATATAATAATTAAAAACAACTGGCATCACCCCGTGCCACTCCATGTACCAATTCACATGCCATAGAACAATTAGAACACAAGCAGTCCATACCAAGGACATCCAAAATGGGAAATGAGGATTCCACAACAAGTTTATACCATAGATAAAATATAACATGGAATTTAAGTAATCCAGTGGAGGATTTAAAAATAATCTTTTTCTCTATTTTCACCACCTTCTAAATGGGCTTTTAGACTTTTCACAAATCTAACATTTATCAACAAAATAAAATATGCTTTTAAAAAAGTGGTTTAAACACCACATTTTCAATATAAAAAAGATTTAAAAATTTTCTTTTAAAATGATGAGGTCACAAAAATCTAGGAACAAAATATTGTTTTATAAAAATTCCTAAATGGCCACTCATCAGTAACACAGGCTCAAAAAAATAAAAACCTTGAGAACCAATTCAATTTTTTTTATAAAATCAAAAAAACATTGTAAACCCATAAAATGAACTCAAAATATCATTTCTCATGCTACCAAAAAATAAATAAATCCAAGATAAATCATTTAATATCAATGATAACTCATAAAATCCAACCGGATAAGTTTATTGAACACTACAAAAGAAATATTTAATTAAACAATTTCTATTCTATGTTGAATGAGGTATAAAACAAAAATTTGAATGCCATAAATTTATTCAAATTATTGAACCAATTTTTTAATATCAAAAATTATGTGTGAAGCTAACATATCATTTGATCAAACATGTGGTGTGTATATTTTTAAGAAAACAACGCTATTTATCACAAAATAGGGAATAAACAGCTACTTTGCACACCAAAAGTTTTTTAAAAGTTTTATATAATAATATTCAGAATGTAAATAAGGTTAAAATACAATGAAAAAATGAATCCTAAATTAAAAATGAATGTTCAAGGGGGAACCTACCTCAAAACCATGGTAGAACGAAAATGCATGCCCGTGATTTCACCACAAGAGTTTCAAAACCCTAACTCTATGAAGAATAATCCTTAATTAGAAAAGCCTACCCCACCCAATCAAATGTAAACAAAAATAATAATTAGAATACTGGAGGAGGAGAAGTCACCAAAGGATAAGATTCACACCAGTGATGCATCGCATCAGAGATGTTACACCTATAAGGAAAGTCGCTGGAGGGGGGTGTGCCGACAAGGTTGGTCATACCGACCGGAGGGGCACTATGGCAAAGTGGTGGGACGACAGGAGGAGTGGTGTCAGAAAGTTGTTCCAGAAATTGGAGGCTGTGTTGAGAGGTCGCACTGGCTATGGGAGGTCCAATATGGAGATGAGACACTAGAGAGAGATGGTTGGGTTAGAGAAGGTGTGGCATCGATAGGGGATGCAAGTAGGGTGAGGGGCGATGATAGGGGAGGCACTGGAAAGGAAAGGTGCACTTGTAGGGAAGCCAGCCAAAGGAAGGAGGTTCGTACAAGGTGGGGGAAAAGTTTCTTTGCTGGAAAGCAGGAGAAGAAGTTATGTGGAAGAGGGAAAGTGAAGGTGGAGGGTAGCACATAGGATGGGGTATCTAGGATTAGTGTTTTCCATTTCATTTTAAAAAAACCCTAAAAATAAACTAATAACACATTAATAGTAATATTAATAATAATTTATTATAACTTAATGATAAATAATAATAATAATAATAAAATAATTCTAAAAATACTAATAATATTTATTTCATTTATAATAATTATAATAATATATTTCTAAATAATAATAAAAACTACATTAATAATAATGATTTTTTAAATTATAGATAATAATAATAATAAACATACATAATAAATATATAATTTATAAAATCAATAATAATAATCATAAAAATTTGAATAAGGGGAAACTATGTAGTCTAAAAACAACTCATGCGACCATGTGCTAATCGTCTAGTACTTTCTATCCACTCCCGAAGTTTTCGCATGAGTACCTGGGCTGACCACACGGTCTCCGCTAATGGTATGGTGCCCGTACACTGGTCTAAAACCCAAAAGAAATTCATAATGGTAATAATAATAATAATAATAATATCAATTGAAATAATAATATATTGATGATAACAGTTTTTATTAATGTTATTCATATTATTAAGAATGGTAATAATAATATTATTATTATTATTTTTAAAAAAATATTATCAATTTTTATATTTCTTATTTTAATTTTCAAAGATGGGAAGGTTGTATTGTTTTTTGGTAGAAACCACACAGTTTACACACCATGATCTATCCATGTGTGAGATGCCTCTGAACCCAAAACATGTTTTTTTCAATAAAAGCTGAAAATTTTAAACTGAGACTCAAGCTGAACCCCTAAAAAACTATCCAAGGCCAATAAAATAATAAAATAATATAATTAAAAAGGACGGGGTGTGACATATTTTATAAAGAAAATAATGTAGTGTATTCATTTAATACATGTAGTAATATACAGAATGATGGATAATGTTATGTTCAATATCACCATACTGTAGGATTACAAATGAAAAAAATACATATTATGAGATAATTTATAATAAAGAATCTATCTTCTATGTTATTTAATAAGATTTCTTTTTTCATCATGTGATAATGACAATACGATTTTTATTATATGGCAAAATATCTTTAACATTAAACAACAAGTCACATATAAATATTCATAAGTTTTTATGTATAATAACAAATAAAACAGTCATAAAACAAATAATTCAATATATAAAAATGTTTCAAATATTGGGAGTGTCCTTAGATTGTAATATTTATATAGAATAATATATTTTGATATTGGAGTATTTGAAAATTTAGATAACTCTCTCTTCCAAAGTTATCCTTCTCTCTATTAAACATCCTATATAATCACATGTTATAAAACATTTTGAGAAACATGGACTCTCCTCCATGAATTATGGGATTCATATATCTTAGGTATACCCTATAAGGAATATGTGTATTGGAAAATTAATTTGAATATCGATCAACATACTATGTAGAAGATTTAATAAGGTAGATTAATAGATAAATTGATATCTTGTTACTCAATTTTTTATCAGTCCAATATGAATGTAATATGTTTATTGGAATAATTTGTTCTTTTCATGTTTTTCACATTTTTTGTTTAGATTTTATCCCCTTCAGAACTCAACCACCATATTATATAACACCTCAACTCCTATAACCCATATTAGGTGGTTCAGTTACTAAATTAACAAAAAAATTAGCGATCACATCATAAATCATCAAATAATTTATCATTATTAGGAGACTTGATTCATACATGATTCTCACATTAAATTTGAAAAGTGAAAACATTAAATAAGAAACACCGCTTCATCCTTGAAATTGATCATAATATCCTTATTTATATCCTAAATAAAGGAAATGAAATAATGGTTGAGCTCAGATTCTTATTAAGGTAATGAATCCAAAATAATCAATTTCATAATAAATTTTGTGGTTTTAATATAGTAGAAATAAAGGCCTCATTCTTTGTCATCGTAAATAATTAAGTAGGAATACCCAAAATACATAAGATGGATTGTCTCATGAGACCTACTAATAAATTAAGGGGATATGTACTTTTGATCCCCACTTATCATATACTATGTCTAATGAAATCATCATATGAAAATGGGTGAATAAAAAATATAATACAAAATCAATATAAATTTTTTTATTTAAAAACACATATGAAATGTAAATAGCATTCCAATATAAAAAATCATGCATTATGATCTTGTGATATCCAAAGTCATATGGTGAACAATATCCTTATATTATATTACTAGTAGACCATACCATTCATCAATGTCTGTTGACATAGATGAAATATTTTAAAAATATCTCTAAAAATTTTCCCTTTGAAAATACTCTTAATTTATAAATAACCTATTTAAAAAATAAAAAGAGATTATTGTATATTTTAGAAACATGTTTCTTTGAAAATAACCATAAAAAATGTAATGTTTTTTTAATGGACTTAATTACTATGATTGTGGGAAAATTTATTCATGTGGTAATTGTTAAACCAAGTATTCTAATCACTCCTTTGGTCAAAATTCAAAAGTTCCCCATTCAAAAAATAAGAATATTATTTTTAGAAATTTAATATAAAATAAAAAATGCGTGAAAATGAAATTGTTTCATCAATGTATACTATAAAAAAATTGAAAACATTTTAAATAAAATATGTACATTGAAGAAAACGTATCTCAAACTAATATAAAAACAATGATAAATTCCATCAAAATCATTATTTCAGAATTCTATGTACATAGAGGGAGGGAAATGAAAAAAATATAATTTATATTAATAAAAAAGTATAATAATATTATTTTTGTTTAAGAGATAAAGTTCATAATATTCTCCCAACAGAAGCTAAAACATAAACAATCCCAAATAAAAATGAGATTGTAAAATAAAACCATACAACTTTGGTAACATTCAAATAAAAACCCCTTGGATTAAATAAGTTTTATTTTAACATGAAATAAAATAAATTAATAATTATATATTAAATTTAATGTAAGAGTGTTATTATATTCTCCTCATTAACATAAATTGGTTAGCAATGATAAAAATGTCTCAAAAAAACTATATTACGATGGAGAACCCTTATAGTATGTTTACATTCTTCATATGTGATTTAAACCACAATAATAATATATATCACTTTATTATAAATCTATAAAATAACCATATTCATTTTTATGAAATCATATATGATCCATGTTTAACATGTTAATGCCCATTTATTAATTATCACTTACTAAAATTGTTGTTTCTTAGTGTTTACTATTTCATTTTTCATGTATCATTCATTTCAGTAGATTCATTCATTGCATATTAAAGATGGATACATATTATATGTGATGATAATAATTATATAAGTATCATATAAATTCATTATATAATTATTTATAATAATTATTTTTAGACATATATGAAAAAAAAATCGCATCTCTTCATAGAGGTGGCAGTCCACATGTATGCATGGGCGACATTATCATTTCTCAGTAGGTTGAAGGGTATGATGGAAAATTATATCATAAAATTCCAAGGTCATAATTATTATTAATATAATTTATAAAAAGTATATATATAATAATAAAATTCCATAAATGGCAGTAATGATATATGAAATATATCAATTCATGAGGTGACACTCTTTATGTATGCATAAATGATTATTTTGTTTCCCATTCGATGGGGATGGAGATGAATAAAGGTTTTACCCAAAACATATTAACATCTCATCCTATTGGAGATAATTATATTACCGTGTCATCATGGTTATCATAGAATTTAAATAAGTATAAGAATATATATTTAAAATTCCCAATAAAGATGGTTACCTCCTCTAGAAAAAACATCCAATCTCTTACACCTAAAGGCAAATGTGTTAGTATTTTTGTGTTAAATGGACATAAATTATGTGGGGAGGGATCTTTAGAAGTTATTTGTGGATTACACGATCAAGATACATGGCCCAAGAAGTGTGGACAATATATGAGCGGTGTTTTAATTATAAAAGTGATGAGGAGGGAGCATTTAGAATTAATTAATGTATTGAATTAATATAATATATTTTCATATTCAAGTGGAACCATACTTTTAATGACACTATGTAATGCATCGACCCTATATCCTGGATCTGGTGCATTATTACCTTACATTGTCATTATTATAAGAAATATAATCCTCAAGGTCCTTTCAGTTTGTAGTCTAGGAAAACTTGATTACATACATGATACCCATAATACATTGGGCAATAGGAAATAAAAAATCATACATATAAAAAGATAATAAACTACATACTTTAAAGTTTAATCAAAATTCCATTGTATATAATCGAGGGAATGAAACATAGTAGGGGCATGCTCAAATGCTCAGTAAGGGTAAATACAATGGAGTAAATAATGAATCAATAATTATGAACAATTAAAATACTAAATAAAAATTCCATTCATGCAAAATGATAAGGCATAATAAAAAACTATTTATAAGAAAATAATTCACATGCCATTAATCAATAAACTAGAAATAAAATAAATCCATAGATACGACGACACAAAATCTCATGGATAAATAATAACAAAGTCAAAATGAGGGAAACAATTAATTATTGGATGCCATGATTCCAAGGTACATGGATCTAATACCATAAAGACCTCTCACAAGATGGTTTATCTATAGTTAAAACCCCATCTGAGGGAGATATGTATCTATTTTATCTCATGAGACTACTGATGTGTATAGGGACATTCATTAACTAGTATCTAACCATTGTCTAACCTATCCAAAACATTCCTCATGTCTCAAATACATATCATTCCTTATAAAAGATTCATATTTATTAAAGAATATTAATTTATCAATAATATATCGGATTTGGGTAAATAACAACAGGGGTTTTTGACATTAAAACATTCTTGGGGGAAATTAATATTTAAATACCCCGATGTGTCCCATACCAAATTGAAACATTTAAATGAAAATAATATTGAATTAAATGAAAGGTATAATGTAATGAGAATAAATAGACTCATGATATAACCTATCAATGTTGGTATAAAAACTAAATAAAATTGAATTGTTGCATAAATAATAATAAGTCTCAATGAAAAGTATAATAAGATGAAATCATTTACCATAAACATACATTTGTTGGGTGAACATTATACTATTTTAAATTGGTTTGATATATGTAACTAAGTTATACCAAAACTATAATCATCATAATAATATCATATATTAACATAATACAATATTTTATTACTTGTATTTTAACACTCTTTTATTATTCTATGTACTTCTTGTGTTAATTTCCTAGTTTTCCCAAGAATGTTTTGACTTGTGATTTGTTGTTATGGTTAAATATATAACATTGTATAATCATCTCCAAAATTATAACCATGAAAAAATTATCATATATTTTCAATATATATATTTATAATTGTCCATTTTATTTTGGATATTAGAAATGAAGTGCAACGTTCGTGGAGACGGTAGGTCATACGTATACATGAAGGCTACATTCCTTTCATTGTAGAATTAAAAGAATTAAAATTGAATAATAAATATTTATATTATAATTATAGTATAATATATAAGTTATATATGATACATAGTTATATTTAAACCATATTTTATACTTTCATGTGTGGCACGAATGAGTCATACTACTTTAAGTGGGCGGTAGTCCAAACTTCCTCAAATAAAATTATCATATTAATTCAACTTTTAAAGAATATAGTTATGTTATAAATAAAAATTACATAAGAATAATAAATTTAAAATAACATATATATCATATATAAATAGTATGTACATAATAATGGCCATCATGATAGGTGGTAGGTGAAAATTGAACAAATCATCATTTCGAAATGTAGTAGTTTTCTGTAAACAGAAATAATATATATATTTCCCATTAGATAGAGGTTTGTGTAAGTGTAGGTATAACCCTTATCATAAAAAAATTCCTACTATATTGAGGAAAATATTTTGTATTTTAATCATATAATATGAAATTTATAGGGTGTTGATACTGGAAATGAAACTAGAAAGCATGAGAGAAGGTGTTACCTCTAAATCGTGTAAATTATTTTAGTTTGTACCAAAAGCTTCCTTGGGTGGTTTTCTTCCCAAGATGAGGATTCTGGGTCTAGGGGAGGGATGTTTTAAGACTATTTGTACTGTTTTTTATGATACAATGTGGCTTGAGAAGAGTGAGGAAGGTGTAGAGTGCATTCCTTTTTATAGTGGAGGGGGAGTAGCACTTTTGTAAATTCCAAATGGTATTCAATAATGGGTGGTATACCTTACCTATTGGGCATCCAAAATGTAAAAATAATATATTAAAGGATAATAAAGGTCTATAAAAACCTCATCCACTCAAAAATATGTTCATTTTAATAATTTTCTTCCTTAACAAAAAATATTCCCAAATTTTATCATTTTGGTTTTTATTAAAGCAGCATGTTTTATTATCTTATTAATTTAACCATTAAGACTAAATTAAAGTTATTATCATTATAAAATATAGATCTAATGAATTATAAATATTTTACCAAGATTAAAAAATAATATTCTCATGTGTTTTTTATATTTATTATAAAACTAGCGCATGTGACGCGCTAAAACACTGCTTGAACACATACTATCTTAACAACATTTTTACATTATATGGGATAATGGGTTAATTATAAGAGATTAATTGGTAATTTAATATAAAATATAAAATATTTATTAACACATAAAAATAAATTTAATGAATATATGATTTTCATTAATTTTAATTCTTTCAATAACATTTATTTATGGTAAAATAAAAATAATGTCAATTTGGACATTTTTATTTATTGTTAATTTAAAAAAATCAATGTTATATTGGAAATAAAATATATAAGGTTAAAAGGTGTGTATCATGATATATTTATTTAAAAAATAAATAGAGACAATAATTCAATCAATTAACTTCACTTTTAGTATTTATAATATCATTAATTTAGTAAATTATTAACTAAATAATCTCTATATACACGTTTCTTAAAAAATTTAAGTAACTAAACCTTATATAAATTATTGATAAATTATTATGATAAAAATAAACCATCTATATTGAAAAATGATATGGATAGCTGAAAATTTGTTTTTTTAACATATCAAAAATATATATAAAAGTTAAAGGTAAGGAGAATTCTATTTTTTTCTTTTTTCTTACTTACAATTTTATGATGGGAACTTCCATTTATTAATTTCACAATACCTCATATATTTCAAAAACATTGGTATATAGTCTAATTATTGAAAAAAACTTCATTTTGGATATGATTTCAAGTCATTTCAATCCTAGATATTACATTTTAGTCCCTTTTTAAGCTTTATCATACCTTAATCATAGTAATTAATTTTAATCACATTCGCTGGCCATTTTGGTCAAATTGTTTTTGAAAATATTAGTCCAAAAATATCATACTAATTACATCTGTTTATGTTGGATTTTCAAAATTCAAAAAATATAAGTGAGAAAATTATGATTAATTCTAATCCTACTGATAGGGCACAATAACGGGTTTTTTATGTAGAAAAGTGATCCTATTTTGTTAAGTTTTTATTTTAAATTTCAATGTAAAATTAATTCTAATTAAATAAAATTTTTAAAAAGATTTATAATGCTTCTCTTATTACTCTAAAACAAATCTAAAATATAAGTTATCATTAATAATATTTTAAAAGAAATTATTATTTTCAACTAAATTGTTGTACTTTTAATTATTCATCAAAAAAATTATTTTTCGCAGAAAAGGTCCCAAAACAATCACCTTAATATAATTTCAAAATTATTAATTCAAAAATAATGTTAAATTTTTTAAAAAATCATAAATGTTTCATAATTTAGTTTTAAAATAATCTCTCCATTAAAAAAAAGTGAAACTCGGTCAGGCCTGTAACACAAGTTAATTCAGTGTTGTATATAGGGTAAGTCTAACATTTTGTATAATGAATTCCAAAAAAATATTTTAAAAGAATTTTTTTTTTAAATTCTTGTGGTGTCACATTATCACCACCTTAATTAAAATTTTCCCCCACAATCTAAACTTGATCTCAGTAATCAAGGGAATTAAAATAAACAATTATTGAAAAAGTCACATCGTAAAAAGAGATAATACCACATATTATTAATAGGAGAGAAAGGAAAGAACAATGGCCACATAACTAGGTTCACTTTTAGGAGAACATAGGTAGAAGATGGAAACATGGATATGGGAAAAATACAACAATCAAGTTCTAATGGATAGTGCTAGAGAACATGTTCAGATGAAAGTTGTATCCCACGTTACCATAAACCATATGTATGATTAAATGTCATTTATATGATCAAAAATGATTATAAGAAGACAAAATATTTGTTTCAAAATGATTTTTTCAATAGTTAATGAATTATTTCACTCTATAAGAATATAATTAAATATATGATTCCATAAACCTAATAATTTCTTTTAACTGCACCATGAACTATTTATACTTCATCTCTTACCATATAATACATTATATAGTGAAATAATACATTACCATCTAAAATCTCATCAAATTATCTTCTCCAACCATCTGATAACTTTTTAACTTTCCCAATATATTTTTATTCAAACACTTCTAAATGAAAGTTACCTAACTACCAAAGTGAACTTATCATTTCCCATTAATCAACATGATGTTTCATTTAATTTTCACATTCCAAACATGTGAATAACATTATCTTGTATCCTTTTGAAATATTGTAATAACTCAAAATACAATAAAACCATATTGGGAAAATGTAGTATTCTTTTTTTCTTAAGTAAGGTACATGTTATTAGATATATTCCTTAAATAATAATTTTTTGTAAACTCCATCAATGATATCATAGCCCACTTGTCCACAAGTCATTTATTAGTTACAAGTTTGTTAATACTCATATAATAAGTTATTTCTTAATCATTATCTTGACATCAAGAATATATTAAGGGGTTTATTTCCCTCAATCATGTCATTTTTCTAAATTATAACTTTCTATAGAATAAATTATCTTAGTACCATCCAACATAAGATCTCAAATCCTTAACAAAAAAGTAGTACAGTACAATCCTCATAAATTCCATTATTCTTATAATCAGTACATTACTATTAATAAATTAAAATGAACTAATTAATAAAGAATAATATTAACCATTCCACTTCATCTATGGAAGTATCACAACTTCATCACTATCCAATAGATTCATCTGAGTTATTTTCCTTTAGCTCTTGGGATATTAACTAACATAGTGTCTCATATCCTTGATGTAGAAGAATTGAACATTGAAATTTTTTTATTACTCGCCAAATCACAAACATGGTGTCATTTTTATCCACACTTATAAAAAACTATCATTCCATTTAAGCATTTACGAGGGTGATTCTATCCATAATTATCACATATGGTAAATTCATTCTTCCATTCTTCAATTTATCTATATGTTTCTCTTCCATCTGCTTCTTCCCTTAAAATCCATATGACTCAGAATATTATTTACATACCTCATTAACACATTATATGATTTCACCATATGATGGGAATACATACCGGACTATTTCCCTTCAAAATATTTTCTTAATAGTGGGAATTACATGATACTTATCACTATTTGTTTCATGTTAATTGTTGACGTTATCATTTTTTCTACAAGGAACCATTTCTAAAAAAATTAATATACTAAGTTAGTTTGTAAAATTATGAACTTCATATAACTCTAAAAATGGTACAGAACCTATCAAAACATTATGAAATGTAAATTATACAACCAAAAACATTAGCTACATTGGGGAAATTATAACTTCTAAATCCTTCATAATTGAATGTTAATAAAATGTTAATTACTCTATGCATGTCTCTAGGGAGTGTCAAACCAAGTGCACAGTAAGGCACATTATTATGTAGTAGGTTACCTTGAGTCAGGCTGGGAACATCTTGACAGAGTTGTTACTATTAGGTACATCTATTCCAGAACCACATCCACTTATAGTATCCAGATGTGGATGTATTTATAGTAATACCCACCTAATCTATAATTTACCAAAATTATAGGATGTTCTTTAACTATTATATTCAATTTATATATTAAATTTGGGCTCCCTATTATATTTTTTCAAAATTTTATTCCATGTTTTTTGCTAAACATCCTTTGATTCCAACTATAACACCTCATCCGCAGAATTCTGGAGCTGGGACATTATTACATTACATTGGCATTATTACAAGGAATATACTCCTAAAAAATAGTTTAGTTTAGTAGTCTTGGAAGACCGGATTACATACATGATACCCATAATAAATTGGGAAATATTAAATATCAACATGACACATATAAAAAAATAAACTACATCCATGAATAATTAATCAAAATTATCTTCTTCAAAACCTGGGGAATGAAAAATAATAAGGGTTATCTCAAATGCTCATTAAGGATAAATACAATGGAAGAAATAAAGAATCAACCATTATAGAAAGGAAAATAACTTAATAAAAATTCCATTAATATAACTATAAAAGATATAATCAATATGTAAAGGTAAGAAACAGATGCACATGACATTAATCAATAAACTTACAATGAAATAAATCTATATATAATTCAATGAAAAATATCACGGATGAATAATAAATGAGTCTAAATAAAAAAATGATTAATTATTGGATTCCATTTATCCTAAGTACATAAAACCAATACCATCAAGACAATTCATAATATAGTTTAACTATAGGTTAAATTCCATCAAATGCATCTAGCCAACTATTTCGTCTCATGAGACTCCTGATGCATTGAGGGGATTTTGTTAACATGTCCCCAACCCATGTATTACCTATCAAACGAATTCCTCATGTCCCAACTAAATATTACACTTTATAAAATATCCATATTGATTAAATAATATGGATTTATATATAAAACCTCAGATGAAGAGAAATAACAATAAGGGTTGTTGACATTAAAACATTCTAGTGGGAAAATAATATTTAAATATCTCAATGCTTCCCACACCACATTGAAACACATAAATTATATTTCCTAGTGAATTACATGAAACTTATAATCTAATGATAATAATTATATTCATGATATAACCTCTCAAGGGAGGTATAAACAACAAATAAAATTTAATTGGTTCATTAAAAAATTAATTCTCAATAAAAACTAAATAGAGACAAGATCATTTATTATAACATTTCTTTTTTGGCTAGTATTTATCCTAATATATAATGGTTTAAAATATGTTACTATATTATACAATAACTATAAACACATTAATAATATCATATATTAATATCTTAAAACATTTTATTACCCGTTTGTGAAAACACTTTCATTATTTTAACTGTTTAAGGTGTTAATTTCATAATTTTTTCAAGTATGTTTTGACATGTGATTTTTTATTAATATTAAATATATATCATGGTATCATAATATAATAAATTTATACCATGGAAAAATTATCTTATATATTTAGTACATATGTATTTAGAATAGCCTATATTATTTGTATATAAAAAATGAAGTGCGTCGTTCGTGGAGACGGTAGGCCATACGTATGCATGATGACTACTTTCATTTCACTATTGTATTAAGAATAAAAAATATATGATAAATATATATATATTTTAATTACACTATAATATATATGTTATATATAGAACATAGGTATTTTAAAACATCATTTATACTTTCAATGTATATTATGAACCACTCATATCATTTAGAGGGGGAGGTAGACCACAATTACTCAAATGAATTTATAATATTTACTCAACCTGGAAAGAATAAAGGTATTTTATAAAAAAATAAAAGAAGAATAATAAATTTTAAAATAAATATATAATATATTAATTTTGATTCCATTATAATGGAAACCGTGAGAGGTGTTAGGGGAAAATTGAACAATCATCGTTTCATGGTCCAGTAGTTCCTCGTACACTGAAACAGTATGTTCATAACCCTTTAAGTCAAGGTTTGTGTAAGTGTATGCCTAAAATAGTATGAAAAAATACCTTAATATTGAGGATAAGTTTTTTGTTTTTTGATAATAGAATAATAAAATTATAGGGAGTGTATAATGGAAATGAAACTTGAAAGAATCAGATAATGTATTGCCTCTTAATCAGGTAAATTCTTTTGGTTTGTTCCAAAAACATCCTTGGATGGTTTTATTCCCAAGGGAAGGATTATAGGTCAAGTATAGAGATTTTGGGTTAATATTTTGATTGATTTTGGATGAGATAGTGTGGCTTAAGAGATGTGAATAATGGGTAGAGTGCATTCTTTTTTACAGTGGAGGGGGAGTGGCACCTTTGTAAATACCAAAAGGTATTCAATAATGGGTGGTCTACCTTACATAATGTGACTCAAAAATGGAAAAATAATAAATTAAAGGATAATAATGTTCTATAAGAACCACATCTACACAAAAATATGTGCATTTGAATAATTTATTTCGATAACGTACAACATTTCCAAATTTTATCAGTTTGGTTTTTATTAATGCATCTAGTTTTCTAGTATAATTAATGTAAATAGTATGAATAAAGTAAATATATATTTATTATAAAATATATTCCATATGAATTATTAATATTATATCTAATTTATAAAATAAAACTCCCATGTTTCTTGGAAATTAATTTTAAAACAAGCACATGTGACGCACTAAAACACTGTTTAAACCCAAACCGTATTAACAATGTTTTTACAGTATATGGGTCAATATATTAATTATATACGGTTAATTAGTCCATTAATAGACCATATTTTGTATTTATTAACACTTAAAATTACCTTGTAATAATAGAGGATTTTTATTACATTAATTCATTTAATAAGATTTATTGATTATAAACTAACAATAATATCAATTTTGATAATATTTATTTATTGTTAACTTTAAAATATCAATATTATAATAAAATTAAAATATATAAGGTTTACATGTGTGTATAATTATATATTCATCCAAAAAATATAAACAAATATAATAATTAAATCAATTATCTTTAGTTTTATTATTTATAGTTTCATTTATTTCGGTAATTATTAACTAAATAAACACTATAATGAAATTTCTTAATAATTTTTTGTAATAAGTCCATCCTTAAAAACTATTGATAAATTATTATGATAAAAATAACCCATATATATTAAATAATTATATGTATAACCGAAAATATGATGGTTTTTACATTTCTAAAAACTTTATAAATGTTAAAGGTAATGAAATATTCTTTTTTTCTTTTTCCTTACATAACATTTTATATAGGGAAATTCAATTTAATAATATCCCAATAATCCATATATTTTAAAAAATAGAGGGTATATGGAAAAATTATTAGAATCCAATAGCTTTTGGAAAATATTTCAAGTAATTTTGGTCAATAATATTATGTTTTAGTGCCTTATTATGCTTAATTGTACCTTAATCACTGTAATTAATATTAATCACATTCACTAATTATTTTGGTCAAAAAAATTAATTTTATAATATTATACCAAAAATATCATACTAATTAAACCTGTGTTTTTTGTTTTTTTGAATTCAAATCACATAAGTGGGAAAATTAAGATTAACACTAACCCACAGATGGGGCGAAATAATGTGTTTTTAATGTAGAAAACCTTTCAAAAGTTTGTTCAGTTTTTATATTAAATTTCAATGTAAAATTGATACAAATGAAACTAATTATTTAAATATATGTATAAATCAAATCATGTGAATATAAAATAAATATAAATATAATTTATCCTTAATAATTTTATAAATGAAAAGGTTGTTGTTAACTAAATTTTAGTAATCTTCACTATTCATAAAAAATGTTGTTTCTCAAAAAAATTCCAAAAATTAACCCTAAGATAATTTCAACATTCTGAGTTAAAATGATATTTATTTTTAAAAATAAATTTCATAAAGGTGTAAAATTTTGAAAATAGGTTCTCTATTAAAAGGCTGTAAAACTCGGTCTTTCGTGTAACTGAAGTTAATTCAGTGTTGTAAATAGTTTAAGTTTATCATTGTGTATAAATAATTATAATAAAATTACATTTATTCCAAAAGGAAAATATTACAAATTATGGTGGTGTCACACCCTAACACTAGTAACCTAAATCTTATTCATAATTTAATAAATTTTCCTTATATACAATGTATCACATCCCAAATGACTGAATAATTTAGTTGTGTGTGTGAACTAGATACATACTTGATGATAACATTAAATTTTAAATATAAAATAATCAATGTGTTTTATTTTTCAATTATATTATTACCCTTATCTTATCAGTGTATATAAATCATTAAAAAAACATCCTTGAATACATGAAAAAATAAAAATAAGAAAGAGGTCAGCTCAAATCCTCAGTAAGGGTATTCATACATAGAATGATATAATTAATAAATAAGTATAATCAATAGAGAATGAAAAAAATAAAAAACAGATTCCATTTGACCAATAAAGTAATCATAATATGGTAGGTATAAATGATGATAAAATAAATTAATTTAAATAATCACATAATATTGAATCATATCCATGGATATTTTTTCTAATTGAATAATAAAATTGAAATAACAGATCTCATAATGAGGGAATGCATAATTACGAACATCAGAAAATTTCAAGACCTTCATCATGATATTTTAATTATTTTTGTGGAAACCAATATAATTTTTACAACTAATTATTATCATGATACATTTCTATTCATAAAGGAGATATTTATAACTTATCTCTGCTTTTATCATATTAATTCTAATGCATTCCTCATATAAAAGGGGTGTAATATAATAAACAAAAAAATTATTAAAAACTAACATGTTTTTAAAAATACTTACCACAATAAAATAAACATAATAATAAACCATCTATGGTAATATATCAAATTTCATTATAAATACAAAGTCAAACTGATCATAAATAATCCATTGAATGAATAAGGATTATTTAAATAAAACATATATATAGTTTATTATAAGTATAATAATGTTCTGATGTCCTTTTTTAATTTAAATACCAAAAAATTTAATTCAAATCATTTTTGAGGAAATTAATATTTTTAATTTGAAAATAAGCTTTTACAAAATCACAATACATGTTGAATATAATATTACATTAAAATAACTATTGATTTTTCTAAAATATTTATTAAAAAAATTAGTGTTTATTATGGTGTAACTCTCCATTCCTTTTTTATACAGTAAAATAATTATTCTTCTCAGATTTTTAGTAAAATCTAAAAGTTCTTTATTTTAAAAAAAAGTTTCCATTAAAAAAATAAAAAATATAAAGGGGTAAAAATTTATTTAATAAAACTTATCTAAAATTTTAATACTATTTTTAATAAAAATAAATACAAGGAATTTCATAAATAAGGATATTATATTGATGAGAGAAATAATGTTAGATTTAGTTAAAAGTTTTTCTCTTTAATTTTAACTAAGAACGAGTGTTAAAATGGTACCATTGAATTAAAAAGATCATTTATAACTATATTAGACTAAAATCTATTTATTTTAATATAGAGATATTAAATATTTCCCTCAAGGAAAAAATAAACAAAAATAATCTTGAATAATGATGCGATGGCGAAATAAACCCTTTCCACTTTCGTAACATTTAAATCATAAGATAGAATAAAAAGATAATTACAAATGAAACATTAAATGAAATTTATAGAAATATATTCATAATATAAAATATCAAAGGGTTATTATATACACCACAAAAATTAAATAAGTGGTGAATATGGTATATGTCTTAAGTAATTAAAAGTGAGATGAGAAACCCTTACCATAGGGAAACTTTCCTTGATGTGTGTCTGTAGATAATTCATTATTTTCTTATACATGTTATTAATTTATTAAATAACCATAATAATATTTATAAAATCTTATATTATCATCTTTTAACATTTTAATTCATGTTTGATAGTAATATTTCATTATTTTCCTTTCTTTAGATGTTAACTGCCTTGTTTTCTCATGTGTTCTTTGTCATGATTTTTGTGTTTCTTGTACATAAGAAATAAATAGATTGTTCCAAAAATAATAATAATTAAATAAATATCATATTTACTAATTTTTTACATTATTATAACTATTATTTAATTTTAGTCATAGAAAATCAATCGCATCACTTCGTGGACACAGTAGGTCTTACATACGCACAGGTGACGATATAATTTCTTTATCGGGTGAGAAGGTAAGTGAGAATATGAATAACATTGAAGGAATAATAAAAGTTTCTATATAATATATATATTTCTTGAACTTATCCTTATTATTATCCATGTAAATCAAAAGTGAAAAATGATTCACATCACTTCATAAAGGAGTAGTCTCATGTACACACAAGCAAAAATACCATATTATAAATGGAATGAAAAGTAAACATGTATTTATGATATTATAATTCAAAAAAATTTATTTAGGTAATAAATATAATATAAATTATTAATATCCATGACTATATTCATAGTCTAAATTCGGTGATGGTAATCTAACTACATTTTTTCCAAAGTTTGTTTTCAATCGTACACACGATTGATGATTTGGTTTCGCAGTTGATGGAGGTGGATATGGATAAATATTATTAAAATAAAATAATAAAAACTATATATATATTTTAGATATTAGTTTTTTTATATTATATGTTTTATTAAATAATTTATGGTGTAAAATAGTAAGAAAATGAAATAGCTTTGTAAAGATAATGACCATCTCTCACAAAAACCTCCTTTGGATCTTCTCTAAAATACTATTTGTTTTGTGTTTTTGGAATACTGAATGCTTTATAATTATTATAATAAAGTTGGGAAGATATTTTTCATCATTTGGGAGAAATAATTCATTTTTATGGTTAAAATAATTGAATGGATAGATTTCCCTTTTATAGGTGAGCATAGGGAACCCTCTTTGAAATTACATAGAAATTTCCCAAAAAAATCCAAAATGATAAATCCATTCACATGCTAAAAGCTTAAAAAACAACCATATGATTGAATTTTGGATAGAATAAGGATTATCTGTGTTTAGAAAAAATTATTTTAACATTTTTTTATGTTATTTCATTCCTAAAATTATTATTTAACCCTCCCAAAGGGGAAACATTTATACCATAATAATGATAATTAATTATTACTATTTTCCTTATTAATTTGGGAAAAAAGTAATTTAAAATAATTACATAATATAAATTATGTTTATTTAAAAAAATATAATTATATTTTACAAGGACAATTCATATATATGGGAGAATTCAATTTAAAAATATACCCATATACAATATTAAAAAAAACCCATTTCCATGGAGAAAATTCCCATAAGAATAAAAGGTTTTAAAATAAAAATTCAATTTTAATTTTATTAAAATATAAATTATATATATATTTTAATATAATTAAACTAATTTTACTTTATAATCATTTTAAAATATAATATTAGTTTTTAAATAATTAAAACAGAACACAGTTTTTGTTAAAAGCTAGTAATTTTCACTATTCATAAAAAATGCAACATCTCATAAAAATAATAAAAAATCACCCTAATATAATTTTCAAATTATTATTTAAAATAATAAATCCCATCTATCAAATAGAGTTTATAGAATTTATAAAAATGAATTTTATTTTAATTGTGCAAGAAGTGATAAAACTGTCTTTATTGAAAAATATAGTTCTTTTAAAAATTAATTTCTTTTACTGATTTTATTAGTTAGGTTATTACGGTTATGTTTTAATAATTATAATTAAATAGAGTATAAAGATTCATTTAAACTAAGTGTTACATGAATCTCATGAAATTGAATATGAATACTTTATTTGAAAATAACTATATAATAACATATCATTGTATTATATTTTCTTATGTGATTGGTGTTTCATGTCATGAACGCCATCAAACATGATGATCCTTTTTAAGAAATTTAGGCTGTAACATTATTCTCCCATTAAATAAATTACATCCTCACATTTATTTTTGATCCTAATAGTAAATGGTTTGACAATTTAAAATACATTTTATTGTAAACTAGACCGAATTAAAAGGTTAACAAAACAATATTTTTATCAGATACAAATAGAATTATGAAGGTCGTCTAAAATAAAAAATTTCTAGGTCTCCATACAGGAGAACATCGGCAAGAAATGAAAAATGGAAATTGAATAAAATAAAATTTTCCAAGGAAAAATAGAGTGTGATAGAGGTCATTAATCGAAATAAATTGGGTAATCTAGTGAGAGTTAATGAAAAAAATTCCATAAATCTATGATTACTTAATCGAACATATCATTGATCGGTAATAAAGGTACTAGGGTAAATTTTTTCTTTCTATATCCTTTCCCTATATTTGATGAAGTACATTATGATATACAATGAAAAAATAATAAAATATAATGCAAGATATATTTTTAGAAGAATAATTTCATTCTTTGTGTTTGGTTTAATCAATTCCCACTTCATATATTACTCCACAAATAAATATCCAAAATTAATATTTACACATGAATAAATAAAATTAAAAACTAGTAGATAATTTGCTCAATAAAATAATTACAATTCATTCAACCCAATATAGATATTTTCCAATACTAAAATGGTTAGTACAAGTTATTCAATATCACCCAAATTTCAACTCAATCCATTCTAGAAATAGTAAACCCAAATAATCTCCAAAATTATTATTTCAAAATTAAAAGGCAAAAAAAGATATAGGGTCTTGAAATCTTCATTATATTCCCTAGAAAATATATATTTTAACATAATTCCACAGTCTAAATATGGTAATACCTCCAAAGATTATATAAACCATAAACCCTATAACAAATTTCTTAGGCACCAACACTATCCCCTAGACATATAATTTGTATCTTAATATATACATTGTCTTATGGGATATCCTATCTTAATCATGGGTTTTATAAGAGGTTAAAATTTTCATTTAATCACATTTCCTGGTCCCTGATAGCATTTAAGATATTCTCTATAATCCTTTACAAAATAATATTGCAGTACATTACTTAATCATTTCCTGATACTTAATTCTAAAATATAATTTATAATAAACTCTTATAACATAATTCTTGAATCCAAACACAAGAAAATTACTCATTAGACTTAATCTATGGTAATAGAATAAGAATTACTATGATACCTTAGCTTAACTAGATTTATATTCCATAGACTCTATGAAAATTCATTTGAGTAGTTCCCATATCCTTACAGTCGAACTAGTGAACATTTCAAAATTATTTCATGCCCTATAAATTATGATCATGGTGGAATTTATCTACAAACATATAGAAAACTAGAATTTCCATCATGTAGGTACCATGGTGTTTCATTCCATGATTATCACATGTGCTGAAATCATTCATTCCCTTTTTAACCCTATCAATTTGTTTTCCTCATCACACTCCTCTTATCTCCCTTCTCTTTAAATCCTTATTAATTACATAAATACTTATCTATAATGATATAACATGATGTTATATCCTCATAGGATGATAATGTTTGGGGGATTAGTTTCCTTATAATGACCAACTTAATATCATCAAGGAAATGATCATTAATACTCTTTGGATTATGTGCATTAATATAGTTCATAATCCTTCTATAGTTAACCTTTTATAAATAATTTCATACAATATATTAAATCATAAAATAATGAATCAAAATGAATATCCCAAAACTAGAGAATCACTTAGCATTAATTGAATTTTTATGAATATCTAATCTCATAGTAATATATAAGGTTTCTTTCAAGATGTCATTGTTTTCAAATCTTTCATGATGGTAGGTCAATAAAATTTGAATTTATATCCATTGGGAGTGTCAAACTAGGTGTACAGTAAGGCTCATTTACATACACCATGTGTTGATCAGGTCAAGGCAACATGGCCTTTTTAGATTTATAAACCTTGGTACATCTACGCAAGAACCACATCCACTTGTATTATCTAGACAAAGATGTATTTCTAGGGAAAAAAATAATCACTTCTGTAACAAAAAAATTAAGGGTTTATTCTATAATTATCATCAAATAATATCATAATATTGTGTTCCCTAATCTAAGGTATCCTAAATATTTTTCCCAATGGTTCTACTAAAATTTATTAGATACAAACTATAATTACCTAGAAAAAAGTAACTCATATCCATTATCTACTTTATTAAATTAGCACTTGATACAGGTTATCACATATAGAATCACCGAATTGTTTATTATCCTAGTATAACTAGATTCATATTTGAAATTAAAATTATATTTTAAACCTAAAATGAAAAATTGTTTTCATGAATATAATTATTCCCCTTCACAAGTCCCTATATATCAATTACACAACATTTGCTGGTATTCTGGGGAAAATAAATCAAAAGAAATGGGTGAGCTCAAATTCTTAGTAAGGGTATTCATTCAGCATAATTTATCATGAATAAATCATCATAATAAATATCGAAAGGTAAATCAGTGAGATTCATTCATTTTAATTAATAAATTGAATAGAATATGGAAAAAATGAATGATTATCAATTAAATTCATATAAATAATCACATATGCTTGAAACATAACAATGTATAATTTTACTAGTTGAATAATCACATGGAAAAAAATTATCTCATAATGAGGGAATTCATAATTTCATGCATCTAAGACTATCAACACCTACCTCATAAAAGTTCACTTTATTAGGTAGAATCCAGTCTACTTCGGCCTGCTGATTTTTCTTATGAGACATATCGATACGTCTAAGGGCTATCTATAATTGGGCCCCACTTTTACCTGAATATGTCTAATTTATTCCAAATATGTATGGTTTAAAACATAAACAACATAATAATTTTAATTGAAAACTAATATAAAAAATAATAATACATACCCCAATCAAATAAATGTAATCATAATCCATCCAGAGTGATATGGTGAATAGAAATAAAATTATAAACCCTTAATAAGAATAATCATAAAACATGCATATAGATAATAAATATGATTTATGTAAAACATATCCTTAGTTTCTAATAAGTACAATAAAAGATCGGTGTCATTAATAAATAGAAATAACATAAATATTTCATTAAAACATATTTTATGAAAATAATTGTTTCAGTTTAAAAATTGACTTTTAAAAATAGAAAAACCTTTTAAAAATAAATTTCTTCAAAAAATAACCATTTAAAAATTTAAAATTAATATTTTAACATTGTCTTTTAATGACAGTGAAATTTTTTTTCATGTTGCACACATAAAAACAAATATTCCATCCACATTGTCAATAAAAGCCCAATGTCCCTTATTTTGAAAGATACATTAAGGTTCCTTTCAAAATATTTTGTGAAAAGTAAAAAATAAGTAAATATATCACTAATTAATAATTTGGAAAAGTGAAGGAAAATTTTCTAAAATATTTTCATAAAAAATTGATTTTGATGAAAATTGATTTTTGACTCAAGAGAGAAATATAGGGAGATTTTCTTAATAACATTGTCATTACTATTTTATGTTCCATTGATTAAAAAATTGAACTATTACTGTAAATAATTGATTAATAACCATATTAAAATAAAATAAATTGATTTTAATATAAATATATATATAATAATTCCCCCAAGGAAGACTTAAACAAACCCAATCATGAATAATGATGAAATTAGGAAAAACCCCTTAAACATTTAAAACTTTTAAATCTTAAGCACCATGAATCAAATAACATAAAATAAATCATTAATGACCATGAATGTATAGATATTTAGGATACGATATATCATTGTGTAATTATATACACCATATAATTAAATAAGTTGTTAATGTGGCATATGTCTCACAGGAGTAAAATTTAGGTGAGAATCCCTTACCCTAGGGCCAATTTCATTAGTATGTGTCTATGTAAAATTTATAATGGTTTAAATAATTTTACTAATTAATAAAAGAACCAAGATACAATTTATAACATTATATATGAATATATTATAACATTTTACCACCATTTTGTTAATAATATTACATTATTTTCATTATTTTGGGTGTTAATTACCTTTTTTTCACCGACATGTTTTTTCATTAATTTTCATATTTGTATTCAATGGAAATAAATCCATCATATATATATTGTTAAAAATTTTATAAATGTAATATTTTCTTATTATAAACCTTATTATAACCATTCGTTAATGTTTGTTATGGAAAATGATTCTCATCGCTTTATGAAGACAGTATGCCATATGTACACACAAGAAACGATATCATTACCTTAATGGGTGATAGAGTAAGTGAGTGTATGAATTAACTTTTATCGTATATATCATGTCATATATATCACATATATTTATTAAATTTATCCTTATTACCTTCTATGAAAATCATAGGTGAGAAATGAATCATGTTACTTTGTGAAGCAGTAATCCTCTAAATTCACGAGCAACATTATCATACATTAAACAGAATGGAAAGTAAGTAGTTATATGTGATATTATAATTATATAAGTATAATAATATCACAAATATCATATAAATATGTTAATTCCATCATTATATCCATCCTTGATAGGTGTTTATGGAAAATAAAGTACATCGATATGTGAGGTGGAGACCAATGTACACATTATTAATGATTACAATTCTCGTTCGATGGAGGAGGAGATTGATAAATATTATGCATTTAATATAATAATAGATCATTATATTTGATATACATTATTATTATAGTAAAATAGTTAAGATGTAATTCTTTCCACCCACTGGCCACTATCTGGTGCCCCGATCTGGGTCGTCACATAACCTCAAGAGTTTTTACAGGAAAGGGTCTATACCCCTATTTCAAATCATTAATTGAAATTAAATATTAATAAATAATTTAAAAATCATTTTATTTCAACAAATTCATTCAAAAACATTACTCTCTTTCGAATAAAAATTCTGACATTGAAAACTGTGATCAAGTCAAAACACCAAATCACAACTTTTAAAAACTTTTTAATCCCCTTGTTCAATTCAAAAATATAATGTATAATAAAATAAATTTACTCATTAACCAATCCACACACCTGATAATAATTTTATAACCCATCATTCTCACATTACCCTGGTCTCAATGTTTACTTATTTTGTTCATCGTTTCAATGGTTCAACACACCCCTTGGGTAGCCGTAGGTTCAGTATCACATAATCAATAAACCCAAAAGGGTTTTTGAGAGGTTTCAAGACTCAATTAATTGCCCAAAATACCATCCCATAATCAAGGAAAGGAAACACATTAAGGAAGCACATAGGCACAACCATGTACCCATATAAAACAAAAAGACTAAAGGAATAATCTTAAAGAACACCTACCTCATGCTCAAATATGGTTACTATCCCAAAAACATTCCTTTACTTTAAGTCAAACACCTTTTAAATTTATAACTTATAATATTCTAAAAAATTGAGTGTTTTTTAGTTTTAGAAGGATAAGAGAGTATTGTACACCCTAATCAAGAAAATTGAGAAAATATGAGTCTTAGAATCACTTTGATCATTGAGTCACACCCAAAATCACTCTAAACACCTATGAATCAAAGGATAATCTCCACTTAGCAGACTTGGAGGGTTTAGTTCATCAACCAAGATATAGGGGTTGAATTTGGTGGAAAATCCGGGAAGAAATCAATAGATTTAGAAGGGAAAATTTGAATTTCCTACTTTTTAAAGGATGCACAGTTTGGTTGCATGGTTTTCGAAAGTACGCTCAAACCATGTAAATCCTTATGTGTCCAAGGGGCCAAGACAAGTGGTTTCCTGGGAGCACCATCACATTTTAACAAATTTTGTTGTTACTGTGAACTATCCTCTCTCTGAAAGTAAAACCAAGCTATGTGGTTTCCTCATAATAGAACATGATTTACTCAAAATGTACGTCAACTATATGCTTCTCCATTCTTGGACTACATTCTCCTCAATTTGTTTCTAGAACCCTTGGGACACCTCTAATATTAATCATACACCCAAAGTCCAATTCATTATCTAAAACAAAATATATTAAATTAAAATTTAGAAAATTACATACTTTTAGGAAAGGTCGGGATCTTACAATCCCCACATCTTATAATGGATCATCCTCGATCCACATTCTCAAAAAACACTCAGAATCCTAGAAAAAAGTTAAGACTATGATCTCACCTATTATCAACCATATCCAATTTATTTCCATAGATATGGTGATGTCATAGAAACACTCTGAGTTAAGAAGAATTCCTTCCCCAAATAAATTTCTCCCACCAGGACCAACAAACACAACCCTATTCTCCCCAACGATGCATCCACCTCAACTCATAATTACCATCATCAACATAAGGGATAGGCTTGGGTAATATAATTGAACCACTACACAAATGAATATAAGAATAACCTTAACTCATGGTACCCATCTAATGAAACCCCAAAGAAATTCACATCACCAACCCTGATTCACTAATATGGGTCCTACTCATGTCCATCCAACTCATTTTACCAATCAAATCATCAATTGACCACTTTCCCACTATGGTGTTCTAAACTATATATTGTATCCCTCTTCTACCATCACCATGTTTTTTGAACCTCCACCATCAATAAGGATACTAAGAGAACATCAACTCGACTTTTTCCACATTGTTGAAGTGTTTTCCAACTCACCATGACCAAAAAACCTTAGAAAGGCCACCCAAATATGACACTCATTATTTATATTGAGACAACGTGGATTAATCACACCTCTACCAACTATCTCAAACAAAGACAACTTGGTACTTCCTCAAAACCCATTCTCATACTAGAGCGCACTTAACATCTCAACATTAACTGAAAGGGTGTTACAGTCAATCACATTTGTTCATTTTTACCAAATTGATTCAAGCTATCCCTTCTGACTCACTACATCGATTCCCACCATCCACTATTGACATGTATTCCTCTACCTGGAGATTATTCCTTCTTTCCTACGGCATAACTTATCATCTTTGCACACCGACAAGGGTCTATCCTCGAGTTCTGGTGAAACATCACCACCATAGTATACATTTCTTAATGGACTATGGTCATCTCTATAGCACCTACCAACACGTTCAGATGCAACCACACAGATAACCTCTAAAATCATCTCGAGTTTCAAGTCATCACTCAACTTGATCTACCACTAAATTTGAGCATCACCTGACCTTATTTGAGGAACCCAGTAATTCCTTTACAAACTTCTCATTGGCATATCTTTTCCATCACAACTAGCCAACAGTGTTCTCCATTCATCCATGACAAACATAACACTCCCCACATTGGAGTATTGTTATCACCACCCTCAACTAAGTATTTTAACCATCATGGCTCCCACATTGATCATAAGCTAATCCTAAAAACATGGACATGGCTTACTTGATTTTTTTGGAACAACAAAGCCAATAGTACACACTACTCATTCCCAGCATCCATGAATGGAACCCATGTCGCTCAATGACATCTATACCATCCAGGGGACATCACCCACAATCATTCAATTTTTTCCTCCCCAACACATGAATCTACACATTCCACCCTAGAGTGTAATCTTTATGGTGCCTCATATCAAACTGAAACACACTTATGTATCTAGAAGTTAATCCAGACCCTTCTCAACTCACAGAAGATGGCATCATGATTCCGGACATGATATCCACAAGATAAAATCATGCTAATAAATTGATGAAAAACACCACAAAAAATATTATATCATGAGGTTACCTCCCACCACTTGGAAACCTTAACCTTGATGAAATTTATAGGCACTCATACCCTCCAATGTCTCATCCGTATTCCATCTCCAAAACCCAAAAATGCACTTCCATTCAAATATCACTACCATTTCATGACCCTCTAAAAATCATATGCAAACCAACAGTTCTCTTGGAACCATAGATGTGAAGTCGATAAAGTCATTCTAAAATGATCCCAGTGGTTTACACAAAACACATTGAACACTATTCCAAACCACAACCCAACTTCCTTGCTCATAACCCACTCCTCCCACTATTATCACAAAGAAATGCGCCAAGAATTTATCACATGCCACTTGATTGTCAATCCCATATGGAATCTTGAACATCCACCATGTGCCCACACCTAAAAATTCTCACTCCCAGAAAGTCTCTCCTAAGACCACACTGAACCCATCTATATATTACATTGATCACACATCACTAGAGTTATACCCAATGCCCTCTCACTCAACTGACAGTGCCTCCTGGCTGATCAGACTCACTGGACTCGAGGCATTCTCAGCATTCTCATTCAAAATACCTCATACATGAAATACCAACTATGTGACCACCACTATCCCTTAGTTTCACTACCACTACCAATGTTCCAATACTTATTTTGAGATCCCTTTCCCCCTTTCCCAAAGTCAACATCGGTTCCCGCATCAAACTCCATCAAGTCCATAGGTAAAGTCTCCCAATAACATTTCCTATTTCAAAAAATGACTTTACCACCAACCATAAGCTCCTAGATACATTCTAATATAGAAGGTAATGCATAACCATACACTTTACCATAGTATATGGTGCCATCCGTGAATCAACCATGCCTCTATAGGAACAACTCATGCTTCACATCTTAAAGAACCTTCCACACTGGGCCAGCCTTCTTTCGGACTAGCCTTTATTTCCCCTAAACTACCACTTGAGTCACATTTAAATAACCATTAACATTATTTCTTATCCATCCAGGAAAAACCCGAACAAGGAAACACTATTTGTGTGCTAAGTACGAATCCCAAAACGTGTGTATGTGTCATATGCACCCAAGAGTACTAAAACCCCAGCTGACCTCTCTCGTAGGTTATCATCGAAGATCAAACTGTACCACCCTCTAAACTAGTGTCACATCAAGAAAAGTTCACCAACCCTCTATCTATGTCACACAAATCAATCCTCAAACAAAATCTGGCATACCTTAAACCATTCAACATTATATTGTTTCTAACACACCTGATCCAATATTTACTATTGGTATCACAATAAGAACATCCACACACATACATCGGCACCAAAATCCAAAAAAAAACACCCTAGTGTCAAAAACACAACTATAATGATCACAACCCTTAAAAGTTACCAAATTCGCACTATTAAGAAACAACCCATAACCCATGGTCAGAGACTTATCGAGGGAACCACATAGACATCTCATTTACCATAAAATGAAATACAACGGAGCCTCACAACCAAAAACTAATGTCTCAAACTAGGGAACTCATGCTACCCAAACTTCTCATACCCAGGGTCCAATCATAAGACATGGGATACCCATTTCCAATATCCTAGCCCATTCCATTAAGTTTCATTTCCCTTCTTAATTAATCATTACCATTTAAAGCAACAGGTTTCAGGTTTAAAATGTTTTATTTTCAAAATCTTTCTCCTTAACAAAACAACTCAAAAATAAAATCTTTATTCAAATTCACATTTAAAAATATTTCATTTATCAAAAATTTCAATAGAAGAATTTAAAAGATAAAAATTTACCAGAAAAAAAACCACACTACCAGCATATGATTCTCACAATACTATCAATCACAAGAAATATATGGATGATCGATTGATCCTATGTTCCTAGCATGATGAATGAACTCACACACACTTTTGGCCATACAAAGATAAGATATGGACCTCCTAAATAAATAACATCACATCCATGATCAAAAATCAAGGAAAAAAGAATAATCAACCATTAATGAACAAAATAGAACTTCAATCCCCACCCATGCGGCTTGGATTATCCCACATACATGGGGTTATAGGAACCCATCCAAGATCTAATTATCATACCAAACTAGAACCTTGTTTTTTTCTACTATTAAAAAAATTGTATGAAAATTTACCTACTCTTATACCATTTTGTAATATCCCCAACCTAGTGGCCACTATTTGGTTCCTCGATCTGGCTCATCACATGACCTCATATGCACTTCACCATACGCTAAAGGCTACTGACTCACAGCGTGGGTCTATATAGGAATTTTTGGGAGACTATAACTACATTTTATAGTAAATATATAGTAAAAAATAACATCAATAGATACACTAAGTAGTGGAAATAAATAAATGGATAGTAAGTGAAAATGTCAATAAGTAACCAATTAGCACAATCTATAACAACATGTTGAGTACACTACATGTAATAAATTCATACAAATAATCCAAAACTAAAGCAACAGAATAATCTGAACCTAGACTCAAGTGCCAGCCTAGTCCTGACCTCCCATTCTCTAATCAAATATCCCATGCATGAACAAAAAATCATGTCCATGTACTAAACCATTACCTAAAACAAGTAGCATCTACTCAGGTGCCCAAGTGGTATGCTGACCCATGCAAGATTTGAGTACAACTCATTAGGTCACCACCAATGGTGTCTAAATCAATAACCAATATATAATAATAGTTTGTGCAAAAAATATTGTGCATAAATTAAAAAAGGGAATAATGAAATCATTTATGATATTTTCTAAAAGAAATTTTATCCTTTAAGTTCTCTAGAGTTAACAAATCGAGAAAACTAACTCAAGTCACGCTCAGGGAATTATCCATAACGTAAATGGTGAACATACTTTCATACACAAGGGAATTAACTATTCACAATTTTACCTTCACCCTTTAATTATCATTATTAACTTGATCATTCTCTTCATTTTCCTCTTGGGTTAAAAATTTATAAGATTCATAATACAACCTAAGCTAGTCAATTACCATTCATGGGGAAAAATAATCAAGATCCCTAAATAAATTGGGATAACTATTTCATAATCCAATACATAACACATATTTTAGAGCATCAATTGAGGTAATATCATCCAATACAGTCGTTAGGGGCCATGATCATCAATCTGGAACCCTAACCCATGCATTCAAATGGTGGGTTTAGTGCATTAATCCAACCCAACCCATGAGAGGAGCATCAATCCTTTATCCCATAACACTAATCCATATGGACATGTTTCTTTTATCATTTATCAAATATTCCATTTCCCAAACCATAATCAAACAATACACGTAACAATAAACTCTCATAATCATTCAACATGTAAAACATTATTTTCATTCCTCAAAAAACTAACACATGTATAGTTTACATCAAATTATCAATTAACCAACAATCATTATGACAAAAAATCAGTATTCCATGTTATACACAATGCACACTCATCATTTAGTTCATTTAGTAAACATATTAACATGAAAACATAATATTCCTGGGATTTATCTCACTAAATTTTACATCAATTCAATGAATATGGTCCCAAAAAACCTTTGAAATAAATCATGGTATAAAAATCTCAAAATAGTCATTTGAAATCATGTTGAAACCATAATTTAAAACAGGGTTCTTCCTCTTTGAAAACTAAAACATTTCCCAAGGAATTCATTTTAATTTTCTATAATTAAATACAATAATTAATAATTTTCATATTTTACGGGACACAACCCAATTTGGAATCATCATTTGAAATTAATTAACAATAAAACCATTTTAAATCATTTACATCATCTCTGCCTTTGAAAAACATTCCTCACATTCAAACAACTATTCCAGCATTGAAAACCATGGTTGGGTCGGAGTTCAAAAACACTTCTTTTAAACACTTTTTAAAGTCCGCTTGAGCACTTCACAAATATAATGAATAATAAAATAAATTTACACTTTCTCCATGCCATAGACCATATTATAATTTTACAATCCATCTCTCTAACATTTCCTTTATCTCAACATTTACTAATTTATTTCATCTTTTCATGGGTCAAGCACACGTCATGGTTAGCCCTAGGTTCAGTCTCACATAATCAAAAAACCAAAAGGTGTCAATTAAATGTTTCACAACACAATTTTAGGCACAAAAACACTTTCCATAATCATGGAAAAGAAACACAATAAAAAATCACAACGAAACAACCATATACACATGTAAAAACCATGGCTTTGGGAAAAAGCATAAATACCACCTACCACATTCTCAAAGATGGTTACGAGCCCAGATGCATCCCTTAATTCATTTACAACACTATTTAAAGTGCCAGAATAGAATGTGATATAAAATTTATGTTTTTATGGATTTTGAAGGATATGATAGATTCTACAAGTCATAATCTAGAAAATAAAGAAAAGATGAGCGTTAGACTCAGCCAAATCATTTATTCATGTATAAACGCACTCCAAACACCTCAAAATCGATAAAGAATCACATCTTAGAAGCCTTGGAGGGTTTTATTTGTCACCCAATATGTGGGGGTGGGATTGGGTTAAAAATCAGGGAACAAAAAAATACAATTGGGAGGGAAACTAGAATTTCACAATGTTAAAAGGCCACACATTTTTCCAAACTGTGTGCCAACTGGGTGGATCCCTCTATCCAAGAGAGGCAAAGATGCGTTGTTTTTAAGGAGAACCCATATGGTTTGATAAACCATGAGATAACCATGTGCTAAACTCTATTTGAAAGTGTATCTAAGACACAAAGTTTTCAATTCCTAGTGCACAATTTACTCTAACCATGCTTCAACTATGTGTTGCACCCTATTGGGCCTACTTTCCCCTCCTTTCAGGTCCTAAAACCCAAGGACACCATTGAGACTACTCCTACAACCAAGGAACACTTCAATAAACAAAAAAAATAGTTTTATTGAAAATTTAAACAAGTATGTACTTTAAAAAAAGGTTGGAATATTATGTTCGACATAATTTAATTTAGAAAACGAAGAAATAAAATGGAAGACCTTTGTTATGAAAACTATCTTCTCAAAGAGAAACCTTATTTGGATAAAAAATTAAGGACCATAGGGTTGGTATTTTGAATAGAAAATAATATTTAGAACATGTATAAGGATTTTATGGATAAATTTGGGATGGTTGTATTTTATCCAATATTTTTATGTGGTGTGATGAAAATAGATGGAGGGAGTTACCTTTTATAAGTATGGAAACAAAACCCTATTGAAAATACTTGGAAATTTGATAAAATCATTTTAATTGTCAATGTAATTCCCAAGAATAAAACTAAAAATTAAAAACATCTTTGAATTTGTTATTATAAATTATGGAAACCTTTCTTGAAAATAATATTTTTACAAATTGTTAATTCATTTTAGAACTTATTTTATTTGATTAACACAATGGTAATCCCATATTTACCTTGACTATTATAATTAATTTTTACTATTTTAACTACTAATTTTTGGTAAAAAATTAAGTTAACAATATTATATAATATAATTTTTTTATTTAAAATATTAAATCAATTGTTCCAATTTAATTCATAGAAGTGGAAGAATTCAATTTAAAATTATACTAGTAGAAGGGACAAAAAAGCAGGTTTCCATAGAGAAAATTCTTTTAGTTACATATGGTTTTAATATCAAAATTTATTATGAAATTGATTCAACTATCCTAATTTGTATTCATTATAATAAATATTACAAAAAAATTACATTAAAATAGTATTATAATAAAATTTAACATTTTAAATAATTTAATTGAAATGGTAGTTTTCAGAAAAATTCTGTATTTTTCACTTTTAGTCAAAAAATTAAACTTCACAGTAAAATTCCAAAAAATCCACCACAGATAATTTTTATATAATAATTTAAAAAATTTATTTTCTTTTATTAAATATTATGAAATTTATAAAAATTAATTTTTTCAGAAGTGCCCAAGAAGAGACAAAACTGTGTTCTTTGAAAAATATAGTTTTTCAGATAAAATTTCTTATTCTTTCAATTTATAATTATTTAATTTTTAATCAATATATATCCATTTAATTTATTTTATACATATATAACCCATATAATTTCATAATTTAGATAGTATTATTCATACCCTCAATTTTAATGGTTAGGTAATAATGGTCATTTTAAAAAAATAATATATTAATAGAGTATCATGTTTCGTTTTAACCTAGTGTCGCAAGAATCCCAATATATTGAAGTGATAGAATTTATTTAAAATAAAATATATCATAAATATTTATGATTTTATATTTTCTTCTAGTCTGGGTTTTTCTTATCATACACTCTATCAAACATTATGTTCCTATTTTAAAATCACTCAGAGTTACAGAAATTATGTATTTTATGTATAAGATGATGAAGAGTTCAAATAATAAAATAAAAAATATTTATTCATGTTTTTTTATGTTTTAAACATTTTCTATTACCTTTGGCTCCTTATTATCATTTTTTATGATTAATGAAACATTATTATTTTTTATATATATTTGATAAAAAAATTAATAAAAAGAAATTTGATCCATAAAATTAAAATGGTTGATATTCTAGTACATATATTATTCACATAATTAGATATAATTTTTTTATGAAATTGAAATCATTTAATGAAATAATATTTACCATAAAATACCATCAATGTCACTTTTTGGATTTTTATTTAATTTGAATTTAGAAAATATCAATACTATTATATAATTTTCATATAAAACTTTAAGAAATTAATTATACATTATATATATATATTGAGAATTTCATGGACACCAAAACTAACCAAAACATATTAATTTTAATGTTTTTAATATCATATAATTTATTTTCCCACTCCATTCAAAATTATTATCTTAGCATTGCGTTTTTTATTTAAGGTAGTTATATCATTAGTAGATATTGAAAATATATTACCACTATAACAAAAATTAATTAATATTAAAAATAACCATTTACAACCATTCATCACTTGTTATAATCATTGAGAAAACATATTAGAGACATTAAAATAAAGGAAGTGACATTTTGGAATTATACTTTAATTAAAATAATATAATGGTCTTTATCAATGCAAAATGGACCCCAAATAACATATTTTATAATATATGAATTTTTTTGTAAAAGAAAATGTATCCAATAGAAATAGGTCATGTTTCAAATTTATTTTCAAATCATTATCACAATACTTTTAACATTGATTATCAAATTTACCCTTTATCATAGTGAAAAAGAGATACCTTAATTACTGATAAAAATGAAAAAAATGTCATTGGTTTTATTAATATATTTTACGATGATTATTAAAAATATATAATAAAATTTTCAACATTAAAATTTTATAAATAGAATAAGTTAAATTAAATTTATGTACTTAAGAAGAAATGTAAAATATTTTTTGAAATTTACATTTTTAATGATTAAAATTAACTTATACCAAAATCAAATATAATTTTAATTAAAATGGAATTAATTAGATTTTATTTATTTAAATAGATAATATGTTTCATTATAACTAAAACATAATGTAACATTTATGTAACACCCTCACCCAAGAAACCTAGATCTTGTGCATTATTTTATTACATATAAAAGATTAAAAGTAATCAAATCCTATAGGACCCATCAATTTATTATTCTCGGAAGACTAGATTAAATTCCTAATTCACATCATATAATTGGAATGTCAAATAAAACATGATACATAGTAAAATGAAATAAACAACATCCTTGAAAGCTTATTCAATGTTTTCTTCTTAAAACATGGGGAAAGGAAACAAAATAATGGACACGTGAAATGATAAATAAGGGTTATAGGAAACAATAATAAGAAACTTTTACGCATTAAGGTATATAAAATATGGTAAGGTAAATAATCTAGAAAGTACTTGCCACCAATACATTGGGAATGAAAATACATCCATAAATACTTTCATAGTGAAAATACTATAGATATGATAATAGATTACTGAATGAAGGAAGTTATTTTTTATTTGAAATCATGTATCTAGAACATGAACCATTATACAATCACGACTATTAAATTATATGGTTAGAAACCCATTAGTTTCTCTTTGGAAAAAACATGAAGTGTTTGTTACAAACTGTTTGTCTCATGAGACCTATCGATGCATTGAGGGGATATAGCTGGCCCCATCCATACATTCAAGTCCAAATCATTCTTCATACCTAGATTTAATTTGATAACAATATTCCTTATCAATATATGTATTGAGTGTAGGATAAAAATTTATTAATATTTTCTCAGTTGAAACAACATTCAAAATAAACACCTTAATTAAAATGGTATATGGAAAATACAATAATCATATACATAATAAAAGAGTATGGATAATTAATAGAAATGTAATTTCGAATGAAAAATGATCTCAAAGGGGATGTACATACAACACAAAAAAATGATTACGTTCCCAATACCAGGTAAGTCTCAATGAAATGGAAACAGTGACAAAGTTCATTATCACATTGTAATCAATCGAATCATTTGAACAAAAATTAATAATTATAAAATAAATCATTAAATGCAATTAATATAATGATATTCACGATATTATACATAAAATTTATGTATACATACACTACATATAAGAAATATGTGGCAAATAATGGAAATCATGTGGAAATAAAAATGAGATTAGAATCCCCTTACCTTGTATATTAATGGGTTCTGCACTTGATCATAATGCTTTGGATTATTAGATTAAATCCATTTATTTATAAATTAATAAAATTTACTACATGTATTTTATTTAGTATAATTTTATTTAGTTCATTTCTGACCTTTTTATGAGTTAAAGGTTAAAATTTCATTATTCAGGACAGCATTGTTTCTTCATTTTAAAGATCGGTTTATTATGGTCTTCATTGTGAAGAAGAAATAATATTCTAGAATTGAAAATATATCAATGTTTATGTCAATTTAAAGAAATCATGTGATATTAAATTTTCTATGATTACGGTAAATTGTAATGAAACTCATCATCTAAAAAGGAGGTGAATTGACACAAGATGTATATCCATTTCGTTGTTTAAGAATAAATGGATATAATAAGTGACATTATGATGAACATACCATAATAAAAACAAAATAACATTATATATGTGATATTTTAGTTTTCATGAATCATTGGATAGGAGGTTAGGAATTGGTGTAAGTTAAAAAGAATTTAAAATAGAAGAAAAATGAATCTTACCACTTGAATCGTTTCTCATTGAGAACCTCCTTAGGCTCTTGGAAGAGATATATTTGTGAGACAATAAGCACTGAAATGTATAAATGGGTACAAATAATGGAAATTGTTATAATATATGTGATCAAGAAGTCTTGAGGTGCTGAAATATTTTGAATGGAGGAGTATCCTTTTATAATTTAGGTGATATGCAAATTAGTAATTTCTTAAAATATTATGATATATTGAGTCTAAAATAGGTTTAATTACTTTTAAAAGAGATATAAATAATATTGGGACACAATTCCGATAAAATATTATAATTCATGGGCTTCTAAAATAAATTTATTATTTTTTAATAATTTAATAAAATATTTTTATCATGAAAAATAATTTTTGTCAAATTAAATGCTATTCATAACCATGAATTTAAACACAACAAAAAAATGATTAAAATTAGAATTAATTTTTTTATTACATCCAATACATATAATATTAATCAATATAAATTTTTAACTAACTTAAAAATATCAAATTATACTTATTTTATTATTTTTAATAACATTAATTTGATTTATTCGTTAATTAAAAAAATTAATGCATCAAAATTATTCAATCTATTAGGGTAAATATTTATCCCATAAAAAAATTCAATGATGATGTGAAATTTATCAGATTTTAATAGACTATATATGTTTCAAAATCTCTACTGTAAAACCAAACAATACAATATTATACTAATTAGGAACTATAATGTGACGACTTGACTTCCTTTGGATAAACAAAATTATATAGTACTTATGGTGATTCATGTGGTTCCATGATGACCCAAATTAGAATAAAATTTAGATAATTATCAATAAATTACTGTATAAAAAATTTATCCAAAATATGGGTCAATTAATTATTCGTAAAATTTTAATTAATAAAATTATATTTAGATTCCTTATTCTTGCATAAGAACTCCATTAGCGTAGCATAAGCATTAATTATAATTATATCATATATATATAAAACTCATAAAAATAAACTAATTATTTTCAAAATAAAAATATATATTTGTTTATTATTTATATTCACTCATATACATTACAAGAAAACTTCTTATATTTGTTATTTTTTATTTTCTTTCCCTACTCAAGCATTGAATTGGAATTTGGATAAGATTATTATTCTATCGCTATAAAATAATCCAAAAAGGTCAATTACAAAAAATAATTAATGAAATGGTCCTGAAAATAATTTTTAGATCTTAATTATTATTTTTTAGTATCCAAAATGACTTTGTCAGCGTCGCGCACACACTACATCGGCAATGATATTAATTTTTTATACTTATCAAGATATATATAATTTATATGTTATGAATTATTTATATAAAAAATTTCTCTTAAAATATCATTATTTATTTATTTTATATTTTTAATAAATTTTATTTCAAAAATATTTCTTGACCCTATCAAAAAATAATATATTTTCTTAAAAACATTGTTTTCAATGATTGACTAAAAATTCAATTATGATAGAAAAATAACAAAAAATCCCCATTAAATTTTTTTTGATATTTAAAATAAAAAAATTAACTCCATTTTTTGAAAATATTTTTCTAAATATGATAAATTTAATTCTAAATTCAAATAATGATTCAATCAAAAAATAAAAATTTTAATATTATAACTATTTTTAGGACACTTTCAAAAATTAACTAAGGTTTATCAAATTATCCTAAAATAAGTATACATAAAAAATATGATTATATTAATCAATTTTATGAAAATACATTTTCTTTTGAATGATTAAATTAATTATAAAATCTTAATTAAATATCTATTTTATACAAAAATTAGAACACTTAATTAATATTTCTTTAAAAAATTATTTAATTATAATATTATATAATTATATCATAAATTAATTCATAAGATGCCTAAATTTTATTTATTCTTTCATGGGTTAGTTTACTTTTCATTTGGTTAGTTTACTATTCATGTAGGATATATCATTGTACATAAGGGTAATATTACTATTCCAAATGGTCAAGTTACTATTCACAAAAAAAATAAGTTGATCCTATCAGACTCAAAATATATTAATTATCACTATATTTTATGTATATTTTTTGAAATTCAATTTAGAGAAGTGGAAAATTTATGCTTAATGTAAATCCCATGTGTGTGGTGAGAAGGCGGGTAAAAGTACATTCAAATGATCAATAAGTTTTTATATATAAATTTAATATAAAAAATGATTCCAATTTTCTAAATTGGTAATATATTTTTTATTTATGTAAAACCATTATTAATAATATTTACAATTAGTTTTTATTATTAATATTATTATTTTTAATGGCTAGGTTATTGTTATCACCTTAAAATAATAAAAGAAATTATTTCATATAGACATAGTGTTCTGTGCATTACATTCTATATTAAATTTATTTATATATATTTGGGATGATAAATTATCCCCTCCTTAAATAAATTTCATACTTGAAATTTAAAATTTTACTTCAAAAAAAATCATCATACTAGTAAAACAATTAAACATAAATTTGAAATTTTTGTATAGTTATCCTTAAAGTCAGAAACATGGTTTCTTTGGGGACACATTTACATTTAAATAATTCATAGTGGTTTTTAAATAAAATTTTAATTATCCTAATCATATTATGTTGGACTTCCAAACATCATTTTTGTAATGCATATTTCTATGTACCAGGTTACCCCAAGTCAGGCTAGGAACACCTTTTCAAAGTTGTTACTTCTAGGTACATCTCTGTCAAAACCACATCTAATTAAAGTATCTAGACAATGATGTATCAGTAGGGAGACCCATATAATATATACATTACCAAAATTCCATGTTTTTTTTCTATACATATCCTAAAATTATATCTATGAATTATTTTCTCTAACCTATGTTTTCTAGATCCAGTCTCCAAGGATGGTGTTAAACTTCCTCTGATACCAAGTATAACGCACCAACCCTAGAAACCTGGAGCCAAAATAATATTTTACTAAATTGGAATGATTATAAGGAATAAAATACCAAAGGACTGGTCAATTTAATATTAATGTAAGACTATATTACATTCATGATACCCATAATACCATGGAAAAATCAAATAAAACATTATACATAATAAAATTAAATTAACCGCATTTTTGAAAGGTTATTCAAATATTTATTATTCAGAACATGGGAAAATGAAACATATTAAGTGTGATATCAAATTATTAGTAATTATTATATGAAATAATAATAATTGAAGCAGAGTCAATAAGGCATATAAATTATGGTAATGTAAATAATCTAATAAACACAATCCATCAATTGACTGGGAATGAAAATGTATCTGTATATTTTTTCATAATGAAAATCATATGGATATTAATAATAGATTACTAAATTAAGGGAATGATTTATTATTGGGAATCCATTATCTAGAAAATGACCCATCATACCATCAAGAAGGTTTTAGTTTGTGAGTAGAAACCTATCTGATTCTTTTTCGAAACAAACACGAACGGTTTGTTGCTGACTGGTTTGTCTCATGATACCTATCAATGCATCAAAGTTATATAGCATGTGCCACCTGGTAATAAAAGTAAAAATAATTATTCATAAATATATTTAATTATAAAACAATATTCTTCATTAGTACCCTTATTGAGTAGAGGATATAGATTCACAAATATTTCCCCAATTAAAACAACATTCAAAATAAACATTCTATGTAAAATGATATGCAAATAACACAATAATAATATCCATGATTCAAGAATATGAATAATTAATATAAATATATTTTCAAATGAAAAATGATCTTTAATAGGTACTATATTCACCACATAAAGATGATTAGGTTTACAATACCATGTAAGTCTCAAAAAAATAGAAATTGACACATTGTTCCTTGCCACATTGTACTCAATCAAATCGTATGAAATGAAGATTTATAATCATAAAATGAAAAATTTAATACTGGGGATATAATTAGATTCATTATATTATATATCAAATTATTGTATACATAAAACGCATATAATAAATAAGTTGTGAATAATAAAAATCTCACGGAAAGAAAAGTGGGATGAGAAACCCCTTACCTTCTATCTGAATGTGTTCTTCACTTCAACATAATGTCCTAGTTAATCATATTAAATAAATTAATTAATTAATTAAGATCATTTTCTACATTTATTTTATTTATTATAATTTTATTAGGTTCATTTATGGCCTTTTTTAATGAGATAAAATATTTAATTTCATAGATCCGGAGTGCGTTCTTTCTTGGTTTTCATGATCAGTTTATTATTATACTCATTTTCAAAAACAAATTGTAATCCATAATTGATAAAATATTTATATTTTTTTGATTTTAAGTAATTAAAATTGAATTTAAACATACCATGATTTTGATAAAGTTAAATGAAAACTCATTATCCACAAAGGTGGTGAATTGACACAATACAGACAATGATTTCATTATTTAAGATTATATGATTAGAATTAGAGATTTTATTTTGAACATACTATAAAAAATAACATTACAGTATAAATCTGGTTTTGGTGTTTTTGGGAATCATTATATAGGATTTGAGGAAAAGTTACAAGTGAAATATTATTTAAATGATAAGAAATCGAAATATTACTTCTTGAATCTTTTCTCTTTGAGAAGCTTCTTAGGCTCTTGGAAGTGGTATTTTTTTGAGACCAGAAGCACTATAATATAGAAATAGATGAGGGTATGGGAAATTGGAAGAATATAGGTGAGAAAGAAGACTTTTGAAGATGAAATTTTGTAATGGGAGGATCTTTTTTTATAATTGTGTTGAAGGGAAATTAGTAATTGCGGAAAATATTAAGTAATATTATGTCTAAAATAGGGTTAATGGCTTTCAAAAATGCTAAAATAATTGAGGATCAAACTTTAGACATAATACTATCATTTTTCTTTTTTTCAATGATTGTGTGATATTTATTTGTTTTAATAAACTATTTCAATCCTGAAAAATAATTTATGTCGAATTAAACACTATTCCTGACTATGAATTTAAACACTACAAAAAAAAGATTAAAATTTAAATCCAATCTTTTATTATAACCAATTAATATCATATTAATCTAGATAAATCACTAATTAACATAAAAGTTTCTAATTATGTTTATTTTATAATTTTTAAAGTAATTAATGTGATTTATTGATTAATTAAACAATTACTTCATCTTAATTATTCATGCTATTAAGTTATTTATTTAATACCTAAACATTAAAACTAATATTTCATGAAGAATATTTATTTATTATAATTAAATAACTTATATATATTTAAAAACTCTTATGTAAAACCATATATTTATAATATTATACAAATTAAAAACTTTAATGTGATTACTTGACTTCCTTTTTATAAAGAAAAATATAAATCCCTTAAAGTGATTCATGTGGGGCCAACCTAATCCAAATTTGAATAAAATTTACATATTGGTAGAAACATTCTTATATAAAATGTTTTATGAAAAATATCGATAATTTACTAATTCTTATAATATTTAATAAAAAATGTTTTTTATTTTACATATTTATACAAGAGCACAACATATACGTTTCATTGGAATTATAGTTAATTATTTCATATAAAAATTTAAAAATAAATTAATACCATAAAAATATATAAATTAGGTCAAAATTAAATAATATATTATTTCATTATTTTTATTAACTCATATACATAACTATACAACTTCAAAAATTTGTTATTTTGTATTTTCAATCCCTACACAGTCACTGCATAATAATTTGGATGAGATTGGTATTATATAACAATAAATTAATAATAAAAACATAAATTATACATAATAATAAATAAAAAGGTCTTGAACATAATATTTATCTCTTAATTTTTATTTTTGATGAACTAAATTTACTTTTTCTGCATATCATAGAAACTACATCGACAAGGACAATGATTCTTTTATACTTATCAAGAAAACTATAATTTGTATGATCTGAATTATTTCTATACAAAATTTATCTTATGAAAACATTAAATATTTATTCCATATGTTTAGTAAATTTTATATGATAAATTTCCCTTGGCGATGTCAAAAAAATATTGTATTTTCATAAAAACTGTATTTTTTAGTATTCACAAATACATTAATTATTTTAGAAAAATCCAAATATTCACCCAAACCATTTTTAACATATAGAATTATCAAATGAACTCTATTTTGGAAAATTTTATCCTAAATATTATGAAGTTTAATTTTTGAATAAAATCATCATTTACTCAAAAGACATATCGATTTTAATATTATAACTGTTTTTATGACACCGTAAAAAACTAAATAAGGTCTTATAAAATTATCCATTAATTAAAATACAATAATAATATTAATATATTAATCAATTTTATGAAAAACGGATTTTATTTTAAATTATAACTAAAAATTTATTACGTACAAAAATACCAACACTAAATGAATCATTTTTGAAATATTTATATAATTATACTATGATATATTTATATCACCCTTTCATTTATAAAATTCCAAAATTCTATTATACTTTCATTAGTTATGTTACAATTCATTTGGCCAGTTTACTATTCATAAGGGTCATATTATTGTTCATAAATGTAACATAACTATTCCAAAGGGTCAACTTACTATTTAGAAAAACACTAAGTTGATACTATAAGACTCCAAATATCTTAATGATTTCAATATTGTTTATCCCTATTTTAATATTCAATTCACAGAAGTATAAATATTATGTTTAATGATAATCCCGCAGGTTTGAAGAGAAGATGGGTAAAATGACATTTAAAATATCTATAAGTTTTTATTGCTAATTTCCATATAAAAATTTATTCCAATGATATAAATTGGATTAATATATGTTATATTTCTATTAATCCATTAAAAACAATATTTAATGGTAGTTATTAATATTTTCATCACTATGTGTAATGGATAGATTATAACTATCTCTTTCAAATAGCAACAAAGTGTTGTTTCGTAGAGACTTAGTGTTGTGTGAATTACATTATAAATTAAATTTATTAGTAAATCCATGGGGTGTTATATTTTAAATTACATGATATAAAGAAAAGAACTGAATGTTTTGAAAAAATCACTATTTTATTACTATTTACTCAAAAAAATCATTTCTGAAAATCCAAAGAAATTCACCAAATATTAATAATTAACTTTTAATTTAAAAAAATTGTATTTATTAACAAAATTAAAATTACAAAAAAAATTAATAATTTATTTATAATGACTTTACACAAAATTTAATAAAGTCTATTTTTAAAGAAAACATTTTTTGGAATCATATTAGAACATTACCAAAAATTAAATAATTATTTATTATGAATTATTAAAAAAAATTCATTATATGAAAACATTATACATATTTTCATAATTTACTTATTCATATTAATACAACCAATTTAACTATCAAGTTATAATGGTTACATTTAAATAATTATATTTCTTTAGTATATTGCACTCCGCATAATGTTTGAAGTTATGTGTTAAACAAGTTATTGAGATTATTATTATTTTAAACTAAATTTTGGTAGTGTCACATTCCACCACCCTTTAAATATATATTTTCATGTAATTATTATCTTTGTAATTAATGGTTGAATATTTGAAAATATGTTTTCTGAAAAATTACATCCTATAAATTGATAAAAAACAACCATTAAAAAGGGATAGTGGGAAACATAAATGTTACATATAATGACACGAAATTGTATTCCCATATGATGGGAACATTAGGGTGAAGTTAATTAATAGACATAGATGATAAATATTGCATACAAGGGATAAAAGGGAGTGATAATGAACATTATATTGAAACTTTTAATGACCACAAAACCATAAATCATACAGAGACAAATATGACCTTAAGTTATTCCGATATTATTTTAAATGGATAATATTTTCATTTAAAGATTATTTTTCCAGGATTTCGGTGATTCTTTTACCATTAATATGGAGAACATGAGAAATATAAACATTTTTTTATATTCATTCCATCAGAACAATTTCATCCTTTATTTGTGCTTCAATAAATTTCGACTTATATCTCATTTCATATATCATGAAATCAATATTCAATATATTTTTTTCATTCCCAAATCACTAAAATTAAATTTTAATGAAGAATAATATCCATTATTGAATAAAATGTAATTCTAGCTATATTTGGAAAAACCCAAAATGGTTATCCCTATTTGATATAATACCCAACATGAATAAACATTCGTATGAATAAATTCCCCATTAATCTCAAAAGACATAAAAATAATGGCCAAAGTTTAAATTAAATCATTCCATAAATATGTAACCTTAAAACACTTCTAAAATATTGCAAAAATAATCATGATCGTTGATTAGAATGATTTGATGACATACTCTTCCATGGTTAACTTAACATTAATCTCTAAAAAAAATTTAATCACTCATATATACTAGAAATGTATACTCTTTATCCTGTACTCTTCAAAATATTTTAATCTTTCCCATAAATAACATGAATCACCATAGAACCATCATAAAATCATATGTGCATGTAATAGAAAATGCAGCCTTTATTTATCAAATAAAATACCATCCCTTTAAAAAATTCAATTACCCTAGTAATATAATGTTCCCAGTATAGTAACATTCTATTAAAATAATATGAATCAATTAGTTACTAAATCACTTATTTAATAAAATGGTTGTCTATAATATTAAACATATTGTCCAAAATTGTAATAACCCTTTTATCTGAATTATCTGAATTAACTTCCAAGAATATATTAAACCTATAGTAAATTAATAACATTCATCTTATATACATTAAATATAAAATAATTCTTCATCAAATATCCCTTTATCTAAAAAACAAACTAAACCAAAAACATGTATTCTTGTAAATGTTTCAAAAAATGAACTTAAGTATCTTAATCTCTAATAACATAAAACCTAAAAGGGTATATTCTGGCCTTTAAATTTATTATCAACCTTTCAAATATCAACCAATAACACATTAGTAGTATCCCATATCACTATAAGAATATCATAAGTCTCTATAGGGTGTATCATCTCATTCACCCAAATGGTTCAAACATAAAATGTGTATTAACATAAGAAAACCCCATGAGAATGTTTGTCCACGTGTGTGGTCTTATGCCCACTCATCATGCACCAGTGATGATCACATGAATATCCATTACATACCTTTTAGTGTCTTAACCCCTAGGTGAATCATTTTCTTAGTTGTATCCACTTTACAATATGAATATGGTGGTTTATTTTCTAGTAAAACCACAAAATATATAAATTTCCAATGATTCATGATATTACCCTATACTCATACATACCTTGGAAATATATCATAGGGGTATATTCTATAGTCTATATTTTACTAAATCTATTTTTTAGTGGCCTACAAAACTCTCTTTGGAAACATGGAAATACCCTGCCTCCAGTATCCAAAAGTAGTTTGTTATCTTACTGCATTAACGTAATATACAACAGATCACATCATGGATGATCAAATAGTTTAATAGTGTTAGGTAACACGACACATATATGATTCAAACATTACATTTTAAAACATGAAAACATTTCATAAATTCATCCTTCCTTAAAATAATTCAAAATATACCTCTTCATATCATAGGGAATGTATAAAAAATAAATGGTGTATTGGGATGCTCAGTTTGGTAATGTGTATACGAGAAGCTATAATAGAATAAATAATTGATGAATACTATGGCTAAGATAAATAATAACCAAATATTATATATAAAAAATATCATAAGAGTGGAATATATATATATATATGTGACATAGGCACATAAATAATCACATTTATAATAATATACTAGTTCTATAATAATGGAATGCATAATGTTAATCACCATAATAATAATATAATGTCATTTTTCCATAGAATCATAATCATACCATCAATGCCTCATGCTAACACATCATAAATAGTTGGTCAGGTATACACCGAATACGAATTGTAGTTTGTTTCATGAGGCATAAAGATGCATCGAGGTTCAATGTAATTCTAAGCCCCACCTATTACTTACTAAGTATAACATATTCATAATATGAAAAGGGGAGGATAATAAATACATTAGATAATCAACATAAATATCTATATTTGAAAACAATCTAAGGAAATCTAAATATTTTCACTTATAAAAAATAGAATGATATGGCCATAACCCATCCAGAGTAATATAGTATATGGTATCATTATATTAAATCCAAAAAAATGATAAAGTTTATCAAATAATGCTGAGATATATGAATATTCATTTAATATATGACCAAAACATTTCTTGAGGAAAATAACACATTCATTTTGAAATAACTTTTTTACGATTTTATAAAATCTAAAATATGAGATAAAATCATTCAGTGAAAATAAACATAAAAAAATTTAATGTAAAAATAATATAAGTAATTTTTATGGTAGTGGAAAAAACTATTCATTTGGTAAATGATAAAACAAATTTTCCTTTAATAACATCTGTAAAAAGTAAAAAATACCTCATTCAGAAAAAGACATGAAGATTCTTTTTAAAAAATTTATCAAAAGTAAAACATTGGTAAAAATTACCAAAATAAATATTTGGTGAATATAAAAAATATTCTTATAAACATTTTAATGAAAATCCATACATTGAATAAAAATATTCATGAGAAAATAAAAAAAAATTCAGTTTTCCCTAAAAATATTTTTTGATATTTTCAGTACATAGAGAGAGGGAATAGAAACATAAAAAAATTAATTTCCATAAATAAAAAAAGTTTAAAAAACTTATTGGGATTATTATTTATATATAATATAATTCTACCAATGGAAACATAAACATAAATAATCCTAAATAAGAATGGGATTATGCAATAAATCATTACAAGTTTGGTAAATTTCACATCCAAAAACCATGGATGAAATACTTTAAATTTTGAATTGAAATAATAGTAATTTAGATGGATCCAGGATATAACATGTAAAATGGGAAATACATACGCCTCATTAACAAAAATAGGTTTATAATATAAATCATGTCTAAATGAAATAATATTGAGATGAAGAAACCTTACATCATTTCTCACATACATATTATGTGTTTTAACCTCATGTAAAATAAAAATAAATTTATTGTATGTACATTAAATAAATAAAATCCTAATTATATAATTATATATTATCAACTTGATACATTTTTAATAGTATTATTTAATAATTATTTATTAAAATCAATATTTCTGTTTGTTAACTATTTCATTTTTCAGGTATGTTTTCATTTGACGGTTATGGTCCTTGAATCTTTCCCATGGTTCCATCATCTCTACAATCTTAATAATGATATAAATATAACAAATAATCACTATATAGATATTTTTTTCATTATTAAATAGTGGGAATGAAAATGAATCACCTCACTTTTTAGAAGTCGTAGTTAACATATATGCATGAGCGACATTATCATTTCCCAACTGGTGGAAGGGTAAAAAGGTAAATGCTATATTATATTTCTAGGGTTCTAATTATTTCATAGATATCATAAATATATAATTTATGTCCACTATATTAAAAATCCATGAATGGTGATGTTTGAAAAGTAAATACACATATTTTTAAGGCGATAGTCTGCACAAACACATGATCATTGACTTTATTTCCCTTCTAATGACAAAATAGATTAATAATGGTTGAACCATCATCATCATAACATCTCAATATATGGGATATACTCATGTTATTATATCATAATTATTATAATGTAGCATCCCTAACCCCGATATCCTGAATCTGGTGTCTGTATTTTTACATTCGTTTAATATACCTGGAATCACATCCTAAAGGACTGAATAGTTTAGTAGTATATATAAACTAGATACAGTCTTGAAATTCACATTAAATTTTAAAAACTAAAATAAAAAAGGGATTTGTATTAATAATTATTTTATTTTCCTTATCATATCTTGAAATATATATCCCAAAATACATCCTGATATCTTAGGGAAATTAAAATATATGAAAGTGGTGAGCCCAGATGCTCAGTAAGGGTAAGTTTATAGTTCAAGTTATGAGTAGAAAAGGCATAATAAATATTGCATAATAAATAATTAAAATACATTCCATTTAATGAATCATATAACCATAATATGGTAGGAATAAAATATGATCAATTAATTCCATATAAATATTCACATGAGCTTGAAACATGACCATGGATATTCTAATTAATCGAATAATTACATGGAATATCAATAACTTAATAAATAGTAATTTAATTCATAAATTTTTATATCTAAAACATACCATTATAGACATTAAGAAGACATATAATATCATAATTTCACAGTCTAAGACATATAAAATCATCTAGTATTATGCCCAGTCACAGATATAAATGGGAAATACCTCATCCAAAACCATGTCTACTTTGTCTCATGACACCTTCCAATGCATCGATGAGATGTAGCGAGTCCCATCCATCACATAATAATTCCAATTATTTCTTCATATGAAAATGTTGAAACATAATTTATATAAGAAATTATATTTAAACTATCACATAAAATTTAAATACTTTCCCCAATAAATAAACATAATCCTAAACCATCCATAGTAACATTAATGGTATCAACATAGTAAAACCACATTAAAATTGATTATAAACCATCTGGCTAGAAAATATAGGATGGTATCATTGGATTATATCCCCATTAATGAATAAATAACATCAAATAATGATTTTTAATAAGGAAAATTATTTATAAATACCATGTGGGACATTTTCTGAGGGAAAACAATTATTTGAAAATCAACCTTTTATTTTAAAACTAGAAAATTAGTAAAATGTTCTCGAAATCTATTTAATAGAATATCACATCTAAAAACTATGAATATAGAAAATAATATGAAAGAAATATTTTAAAATATCCTTTTAAATATATAAAGGAATAATTAATGATATGATGGTCATGATGGTGGATAATTTTGTACATGATGTATATTTTGAAGTGGGTATTCATTTTTGCACTGTAAATAGTTTAGAAAAGAGCCTCATTGAAAACATAATTCCAAAAATAATAAAATGAAAAAAAATGTACATGTTATTCCTCTAACTTTATATATTATATGATGTTTGAATCTTGATGTTATTTATTTAAATTAGTGAACATTTGAGGATACAACTCACCAAAATATATAATTCTCATGTTAGTGATTTAGGAGATATTTAGTCTCTTTAAATGTGGGTTCTACATTCCTCTAAACCTCTATTGTTCCATATAGATAAATGTTCACCACCATGAATTGATTTTAGTAGCAAAAAAATGATGTTTTTAATTAAGAATATATAACTTTACACCAGGTTATATATCATTCATATAAATATGTTGATCATGGTTTTCTATGTTTATATTTTGAGATGTTCATAAACATCCTTACTTATTTGTTATAGATCATTATCCAAAAAAATCAATTTATTTTTTTCATGATCTTTAATCAATTTAACATACTCAATATCCCTATATTACTTGTAGTAAAGATCCACTAGAAGTTATCATAGTTTACAATAAAATAATAATGATAGATATATTCCTAATGATGTATTTTATGTTGTTTCATATGCCCATAAAGAATCATCTATTTTCTTATACCTCTCCATCATACATTCATTTATAGTATTATTTGAAAATTTTTTATATTATGGTTTTGGAGAACCACATGTTTTCATATTTTAGGGTCATTATGATTAAAAAAAATTATATAATTCTGTAAATTTCTGTCATATTCCTCAATAAATATCTATTTAAATGTGTTTTATATTCATTGATCAACAGATTGTGAACACTAAATAGTGAATAAAATCATTAAAAATTGCATTAACAAGATTTTTTTTATTGAGGTAGCTACCACATATATATAGTTTTATAAGAAACTATCACACTTTGGAATATAAATAAACTAGTAAAAATTTGGAATGGGGATTATGAAATTTATCTAACAAACTTCGAACACCAAAACATTAGTAATACATTATCAATGCATTTTATCATTCTTGTTATTGTTTTTTTATTTTGTGGAAGTGAACATATGTTTTTACATTACATCTTGTATTATGATTAATTGTATACTAAAATAATCATCCTGGAAATATTATTAAAAAAAATGTTTTCTATCATGTACACTTATGGGTGTGGAATTAAAAAATTCTGACATGCACTATACTTAATAATATGGAAAATACTGGAAAATAAATACTTAAATATATTTCTTAAAGTGTAAAAAATAATCCCAATTGTATTTTATAAACCATATAAAACATTTTCATATATTGATATGTGAATTTGGGGGAATTCATTATAGCATAAAAATATTTATTAGTGTCCATGAACTGTGGTATTTTTATAAAATCCACTGAAAATTGGTTCTTATTCGAAAATTTAACATTAATATGTTATTGTTGATGTAAACATAAATTTTTAAATTTCATCCTTGATATATTTTAAGGTAAAAAAATTCAAATGGATTCTTATCCTTCATCTCTATGTCAAATATTTTTGGTAATAAGATCCATCAGATCATTGGAAACTTCTCATCCTTCTCATTTAATAATTATTTTTATTATTTATAATATTTGTTCCACATTTAATTGATTACTATGAAATATTTTATAAAATTTTAAAATTTAATGACCACATCATGTAATTATTACACTATTTTGGGTAGATGAATTTTATTCTTATAATCTTCTGTCTCGTATGTTATATTTTGAAGGAAATTTGGTTAACATTTTCATAAACTCATCCAACTTCATTTTATCTGGAATAACACATTAGTTCAAATGGTTTCTAAATTTTTTGGGGTTCCTTTATTATAGTAGTTACTATCCTTTTATTCATCATTTCCAAATAATATTTTCAGTTTTTTTAATATATATTTTTCATCATTTGAAATGAGATGGGTGGGAGGACGATTGATTTAGGATATATATCTACTTAACATCTAGTAAAAATAAACACCTATCAAAAAAGAAATGTATAACTCTAATATTTTTGGGATCAAGAAATTATTTAATCAGCATTATATTTGTTAAATTTACTTTATTTTTATCCTTGGATATTTAATGGCCAAATGAAATACCATTGTTTAACATAATGAATAAATTCTCTTAATTCAGTTTAATTCATGTTTCCTCATTTCTCTCTAAAATCATATCATCATTCCTGACACATAATAACAAAATGTACTAAAAATAAAACAATTCAGTCATTAATACCTAAAAAATTTCTTTTTCTAACCCATATAATATATATTTCATTCATCATTGAAAATTTGTGTGTGCATTGGACATTACAAATTACATCTATCATAAATTCCTATTTTTATAAGGTCATATTAATCTATCATTACATTCTTATTTTGGGGATATTATATTTTGATAGTATCTAGATTACCAATAACAAAAATAGTAATATTTTTATTAGATAACCACACCATAATTCTATCAATGAACCCAACCATAAAGTTACTCTAATTTGTTATATCACTTATCTTCCAATAATAAAAATCAACTCTTCGTCCCATAATTTTTTGTGTAGGGATCAACCTAGAAAAAATATTCTTATCTTTAATTCCACTTTCCTTATGAATGACTTGGATCAGTATCAACCATTCACAATTGGATTGGTGGTAGATAATTCATATATAAAATAAAATTAAATCCCATTTTTATAAGAAAACCATCATATGGGTGGTTAACTTCAATGTGGGTTCCTTATATTTTTTCTTCCTTAATATAGAATTGATTAATTAGTGTAAAGGGGGCATATAATACCATTTATAAATATAATAATCCATGATATAGAATACTTAATTTAATCCATCACACCAATGACCTAGTATTATAATTATTTCAAAATAATGATACTAATAATAAATATAAATTTATCCCTCTATCCCTTAATTATGTAAATTTATTTAGATAATTTTTTGGAGGTTACACAATTAGTGGATTTATATCAACCAAAAAGTCTATTAAAAGTTGTTTCGTATCATTATAGTCATATTCATAATCATAATATCTATTATTTACCTCATTTAAATAAACTTCTATATCAATCAGTGTCATCTCATTCTTATTTTAATTATATATCAAAAAAATCTTATTTGGTAGTAATGGTATAGTGTAAAACTATGGGATCGTCTCTATATTTCAATGCTTCAATCAAGTCACCAGTGACTTACTCATCCCTAACATGGAATATCAATAATACGTGAATCACATCAATAACTTCTTTAATCATGTATTTCAATGGTTAATCAAGTATGCCCATTGTCCCTCCTTTTTCATTGATTTTCATAATAATAATGTCATCATGGAACATAATATTTCCTCATATGACATATATTTTCATGGGTATTCCATCAATACCTAGAATATGAGTTTTCTTGTTTAATAGAGATAATAATTGGCATGGGATTACTCAAATCAAGTTTCGTAAAAATCATCATTAGAATTATGTTAACTCTTTCTCCTAGATAAAAAAGGGATATCCCAAAAGTGCATGATCCAAAGGAACATGGTTTGAAAAATCATCTAGGATCATGAATTTTTGGGATTTATACTTATATTAACCATAATTAAACATTCCTCACTATTATATTTTACTTTCAGGTCTATTTTCTTCTTCATTCTCGATAAGAGATCCTTGAGGAACTTCGAATATTCCATTATTATTTATATTCCCTTAGTAAATTTAATTTTAATTTTTAACTAGTTGGATATATTTATGGATTTTTTGGATTTATATACATCATTTCATTGGCTCATCCTCCCTAGTAATTGAGGAGGTGGTTAAAAGTCTACACATTTGGTATCTTTTATTTTCATTTTCCAGCATTGTTACATATATTCTATACAATTTATTACTTCCTCTTATATAAAATTCTCATTAATTAATTCATCTAATTTATTTTCATTTAAATTCACAATATCATTTGTGGTTTCCAAAAACATTTTTTCCTCTCTACTAATCAATTTCATGATTTCATCTACATTCCTTAGAACCATTGTTTTTCACTTTATTTTTATAAGGAGTATCTCAAATGTATATCTAGAAATGTTAAAAAATAGATATCATTATTCAAAATATATCACTTGTGGTAATTAAATTGTACCACATAGTTCTAATTCCTTGACTCCACATGGAAAAAACTGTTCATTTTTATTACCTTTTCTGGGTTCCAATAAATAATAATAAGGTTGAGGCTATCTATATTTTCATGGGGAATGTTTTTTATAGATTATTATCAATTAACATAGTTTAGTATAAGTTATAATTTTTGTTATATATGGAAGGTGTTTTTCTATCCTTATGGAAAACACAAGGATCGATTGGAATGAGGTAATTTTTTACAATAATTTCTTTGTTACACTCCTTTATTTTTCATTCATGATATAAATTTTTTATGATTATTGGTTTGGAAATAAATTTGATTCTTAGTTATGCCCAGAAAAATTACATTCCAGGTTTTTTATCCATGGTTCTATATTATAAATCTTGAAATAATTATGTTCTTATACAAATGTTTCTTAATTATTATTTTTAATTCTTTGGAAATTATATGGTTTGTTGAAAAGATAGAACCTAATATAATTTGATTAACATTGTATAAACTTACACTAATAACTTAGTGATCTCATACACATAGTGTATTAAATATCTAAAGGGTCTTATTTCTCCTCTGCACAGAAAAACATTAATTAAATATTCATCCAAGATCCATGGTACTATATCTGTTCTATTTCCTGGTATTATTCATCTAGATTAGACAATGAAAATGGATCTCAAATTACGATATAATGAAAAACTAAAAATTATTATTTTTTCCTAAAATTCAACCCCATAATATAGGAACCTCGTTAGTATTTTATTAAAGTGATCACATTCTTAGGAGGCTGATTAACTATCATGATGAGATAAAATATTAATATAATTATAATGTTTCAATCTTTTATTTTGTATAAAGTACGTATCAAGATTAATCCATGATATGTCATCCAATGTGTTTGTCAAGCTAAAATGTAGTCCTATTAACCAATATTTATAATATTCACTATCCAAAATTAGATTCTCTTAGACATATTACACCCTTAGAGACATAAATATTCTTGAATGTTTCACATTATTCAATGAAATTTTATTGGTATCCATATAGATCCTAAATTTTCATTCCACCAAAATACATTAAATTTTAGATTATATATAATGTAGAGGTTTCATCTCAAAATTAATGATTTGTATGATTTTTCATACAATGATCATGGAAATATCTCAATATTCAAAAGCATATAAACCATAATGTTCATATATCACTATATTTATGTAACTTTATTGATTATATTTTCCAATAAATCTAATGCATTACATGGTGATTTCATTCATCCAATATTGATTGTCAGTGTATTGATAAATAATACACAATGACAAGATTGATATCTAATGAGTTGGGATTAGTAGCACTATAAAATTTAATGACTGGAGTTTTGTTCATGCACTGGTGGCCCATTAGAGAAGAAACAATAATACCCCTCATGTAAATAGGAATAAAAATTGAATGTAGAAAATGAAATTAAATGAACTAAATTGATAAACTTGTTAAAAAATATATTTTATTGTTACATGTAATGTTAATTTTCCTAAACAATATCACCAAAAACATAACCATCCATTTTGAGACATCAATTCCAAAGGCAATTTCACTATTTAGAAATGTATATCTCTTAGCCCCTATAACGAAAATAAAATGATATAGTATAATTAAATTTCCATGTTAAATCAACATGTAAAATAGAATATCCATGAATCCAAATATCAAAAAAACAATTGTTAATTAAATCATGCGATTCAAAGTCATAAATTGAAATAAAAAATAAAAAAACTAAACTTAGTATTATTCACTTTTGATGAAAATGAAAAGATTATAAATTAATTTCAAATGTTTTTTCTCTACAAAACTATTTAATTAACTTATGAATAAAATTAAATTAGATATTTTCCTGATTATTATGTTAGTAAACATTAATTATATCAACTTTAAAAAAACGTTTCATAATCATTTCAAATGTATTTTACCAAAATAACATACTCAAAACTAATACATTAAATTATAATCGTAAAAACAAAAATAATTACTGAAGTTATTTCTATAACAAAAATCCATCTTTATCATGTTTTATTCCTCCAGAAAACAAATATTTTCCCAATTAATGAATTTATTATTATAGAAAATTAAACATATTTCAAAATAAAAAAAACAAAACATCTCTTTCATAAGAAAATTTAACCATTCAATATTATAAAAAGTTAAACATGTGCCAGTTTTTTAACATTGGTTATATAATAATCAATGTTAAAATATTTTTTAATCTTGATTATTATATAATCAATATTTAAACAACTTCAGTGTTGGGTATTAACATTTAATATATTAAAAACTAATGTCAAAATATATTTTAAAAAGTATTCATTCCTATAATTGATATTAAACACCATTATTTACAAGATTTAACTTGAATTATTTTTAATTGATTTTCAAAATTGATTTTAAAAAATGTGTTATATTACCAATTTTATAACCAATGGTTTTTAGCGTTGGTTATATTATAACTGATTTTAACATATATATTTAACATAATTTATTAAATATCTAATTCTATAAACCTTTTTAAAATTAAAATAAAATCTTTACTCTTTTCTCTTCACTTTTTCGATTTTGTTTTTTTAATGAAAACCATCATGGGATACTACATTACTCCCTCTTCTTCCTTTGACTAAATTACACAACTATATGTATATACCTTTAGTCATGTTCTTCCTCCCATCACCATTTTCTACCACCCCCGATCACATTCCTCCTCCGTCAGTTATGTTTCTCCATCTTCTTCTGTGTTCCACTTCCCTCTTCTTCCATACACTAACTTCAACAACTAAACTCCTTTTATTGTTACATAATATTCCCATCACCATTATGTATGTGTTTTAAACTATTATTTTCCATATTTATAAGGATTATTTATATTTAAGATAGATTTAATTTAGGTTTAATTATTGGAAAATATAAAAACATGATTATATGTCAATATATTTGTTTATAAGTGTATAAATATATTTGAATATGTTTAGGATATTTCATGTTTATATATTTAGAAATTATTATAAATACTTAAATGTGTATATAAATAATTTTATACATATAAATTTCTATATGATTATATGATATGAACAATGTATATATATTTATATATATGTTTTATCTAGTGTATATATATATGTTGAAAATATATATATATTCTATTATATATTTCTTTGATTCAAATTATTATATTAATAATATTAAATTTTAATGTTTATACATTTGTATTTATATGTTTTTATGTTTATTTTTTTATTTAATTAACTTTATATCTTTTAGATTAATATATTTTTTATATTTTTATTTATTTTTCATTTATCTATCTATATATTTCAAAATTTATTTTCTTAAATTTTAAATTTTTTATATGTTTACATGTTTAAATTTATATCTTTATTCATTTATATGTATATATTAATAGATTTAAATTTTTATATATATTATTTTTATATATATATATATATGAATTTTTAATCTATATGCTTTAAAATTATATAGGTTTACATATTTAAATGTTTTATGTTTATGTTTGATATGTTTAAATTCTAATAACTTTTAAATTTATTAATTTATATATATATATATTTATTTATTTAAATGTTTATTTTTTATAATATATTCATATATTATATAATTGTCTTTGGTAATTAATGAATCATAGGTTAATTCATGAGTAACTATTAATGAATTTTAGAAAGGCCTTGATGGTTTCATATACTTTTCTAATCAAATTCGTGAAAACAAGGACATGATTTTATATCCATGTATAATGTGTTTGAAAAGAAAATATTACGGTCTAAGGAAATAAAAGAGCGCGTAATTTTATATGGGTTTAATAATAATTGAACAAACTTGATAAAGTATGGTGAAGTAATAAATAATTCATGGACTAACATTGAAGAAAATATTTGGTTTCAGATAGAGGAGAATCTTGATGAATTTATTAATTTCATAGGCATTAAAACCATTGAATAAATTGAAAATGTTGAATTATTATATAATGAAAATGAAATTAAATTGTTCCCATGATATACTAAATTTACATTTTTAGAAATATTGTTTATATTTCTTAATATAAGAATAAGAAATTAGTGGAGTGAAAAATATTTTATGGGTTTATTTTACATTTAAAATAGTCACTTCTAGAAGGAAACTGACTTTTAGAATTTTATTATTATGGAAAAGAATATTATTTTCAATGGGAATATAATATAATAAAATGAATGCTTTCCTCAATGACTCTTTGTTGTATAGTAAGGAATATAAAATTTTATAATATTTTCCTAAATGTGGTATATTATGATAGAAAACTGATTTGAGATCCAACTTTTATTAATTATTAAGACCAGACACCAAAACTCTGATAAAGGAAATCTAGTATCTTCCAATAATTTCGTTTTTGGTGTGTCAAATTTCAAATGATGTAAATATGTTCATATTATATACAAATTACATAATATCTACATGAAACCTATTTCACTATAATGATTCAAAGTGAAGAAATATATTTGAACAAAAAATCATTGATTAAGCAAGTAAGGATAAATATATCCTATTAGGGATTTTCAAATAATAAAGGATTCCATATTTAAGCATCAGTAGATAATATAGTTTATGTCATTTTATATTGTTAGTTAATAAATTTTCCTCATAGTTAGGTATAAATAGAAGAATTTTTAATGAGGATATTCATGATTTTTAGACCAAAGAAACCTATAAATGATATTGATGTTTAACTATCACTATTGATTGATGATTTGAAAATTTCAATGGGAGGTAGGTGATGAAGTATTTTATGAAATAAATGACTATTTTCTTTCATGATATAGAAATTTTCAATATAAATTACATTCATTCATTTAGAAACTAATTTGGTTAGTTTTAAGTGACAAATAACATAGGTAAGTTTCAAAAAAAAGAGAACATATCATCAATTCAAGTATAGGAGAATGATAATTTACATGGGTCGTTGAAATTTTTTGAAAATATATCACCCTTATTAACGAATTAAAAATTTGGAATTTAATGGTTTATAAGAGTACTATTTTACTCCACAAAATTTGTTAACTGAAAAACATCTCATCAATGTTGGAAAGATCAATGTCACATTTGGAAATAATATTTTTTTGGGTCAACAGAAAAATAGATTGAAAAAATGGTATGTCATATGTATCTACATTATTTGGGATTTTCATAGGTAAAACATAACTATATGTTGTGTATTTTTGAAAAAATATATGTAATAGATTAATCAGAAATTTTTTATAAATAGATGTAATGAAAGTTTATTTATATAAATAATTATTGCACTTAATAGTTATATCAATATTTTGGGGTTAGATAACAATGTGAAAGGAATAAAGAACAATTTTACCTCCAGAAAATCATAGGTTAATAAATAGTAAATAGATGAATTTCTATCAATGTCTTCATGGTAATAATATACCTTCTGTGTAATATTAAAATGATAAAATTTTGGATTCATTGATGCATTTAACGTTAATAAGGATAAAATCTCAAAAATATCTTGTATTGATGAAATATATATTACAGATTACATTGCATGGAATATTAATGATAATCTATAGAACGAATTTTTCGACATAAAAAAAGGTTATATACATGTGATTCAAATTTCATTAGGATATTTTACTACCAATGTATCCTCAATATGGTGCATGAGCTTTCGTTGGTTCTAATATATCCTATTCTTCATGTGATGGAACTTGAGAATGTATTACACACTACATAGTCTGAGCACTCAACTGTAATGGACACTAAATCATCACCAAATAATTTAACTTCAATTTCAATCCATGGTATTTGTTAATTAAAAAATGTATAATAATCATTTAAGGATTTTAGTGAATAAATTCCACTGGGTAGTAGTATTCAATTCTCAGATGTCGAACTCAATGTTCGACACTCCTAATTAAAAAAGTGAATTGTGAACTAAGTAGAAAAGGGAATGAGTTCATTTTTTAGGGATAATAATTTATTCAATGAAAATATTGTTTCATTTTTATTCTTTAGAAAACATCATTTATCACATATTAAATGTGTTATCCCTCTTTTGATGTTAGATATTTCTCATGATGTGATATTGGATCAAATGTTGAATGTACCACCATAGTGGTATGAATTATTCATTTCCTCCCTAGGTTATCTCAATAAAGTGTATAATGAAGATGAAAATATGTATTACTCATCATTATTTGTACTCATAAACCCATTATTTTCTTCATTTCCATGCATTCTTGATTATTTAAGATATATCTGGAATCATATGGTCTTTTCTAGTATTAATATTCATGAGATGGCCCCCAAAAATACATTAGCACTATTACATCCTTTTTCTTTAAGAAATAAACTGGTTTATTATCTTTTTTAATCATATGAATAATATAAAAAATATTTTTTCCAGAAAAAATGTATGTTATATTAAATTTTTAATTCTTGTCCTCAACGTTGACATTACATTAAATGGAAAACATAATATCTAGTGATCCCATTATGATACGCTTATGATAAAAATTTTCCTATATTAGTATTTGATACTAAATTATATAGTTAATGTAATGTAGACTAGAATGCACCATGTATATAATAGGATAATTTAATTTACATTGCATTACATCAAATAATAGTTTCCTTTTTGGGTAATATAATATTATATTGCGTGAAAATGTAATGATTATTTTTCACTCTACATTACATTGAGTGTCAATGTAATGTGAGTAATGGTCCTTTTAAAATGATGAAAATTTCACACATATCATGTGAGTCCCACATTGGACTAAAACACAGATGTGAACTACTTTATTACCCATTATGCTCTGTAGGAATTCATTGAATTATTTTTAAACATCCCCATTACATGACCACCAATTATCATTCAACTATGGAATATGTATTTTCCCTTGAATCAATATATACTTCTCATTCTTACTTGGACCCCTCTAGGACTTATACAACTTTTTTTTACTATTTTTCATCTTTCCATTATACTTGGACAATTTCCTCAGTGCTGATGGGCTACTCAATCATTATAGCTTAGGCTAAAAAAATTATTTAGAAAACAAATAAATTGTTTGCTTATTTTTTAACTAATTTCATAATCATGTTTAGTAAACTATTAATCTAACTTAATTGTTGAGTATGATTTATTTATAATATTAATTTATTATAGATGATTTATCCCTAAATTAAATTCTTGGAATGACCCCATAAGATTTATTTTTTTTATCTACCATGAATTCAACTTGTTTTTAGTTTTATGATATTAGGAATAGTTATTTAATATAGTTTTTTCATATTATGTGTTATAGATATCAAGAATTTAATTATCTCTTGAGGGAAATATAACTTTGGATATGGACTTAGGGTTAGACTACCCACCATCCTAGTGGCTGTCCTTTGATCTAGAAAGTTGTGGGGTCAACTATCTATCACACCGATTATACTCATATGGAAATTTTTACCCTCATATTACTCTACACCATTACATGAAATGTTTAGATACCAAATGTGTGATATTCATTGGGATATCTATAAATATGTATTTGTTCAATTTTTTGGTAATAAATACTAACTTTTATGAGGTGTAATTTTGTATACATTAATTTGGTGTGAACATATTTATTTGGTGGAAAAAACATGACTCCAAAAATAATCATTAGAATCATTATTATAAAAATGGAGAAAACATGATAAAATAATAATTTCTTGATATGGAATGATTTTAATATTAATGAGATCTATATTAATCTGGTGAAACTATTTAAATAAAAATATATTAAATTATATGTGTTAGATTCCTTTAGAAATAATAAATATCAAAACATTGATCACTCAATCATGTAAGTTTTTTCACATAAGGGGTACCAAGGATTTTCTTGTGTAATGCTTGGTAGAAATGGATAGCCCTAAAATTTAGGTAACCAATTTCCATTATTATCATCAAGTGACGCTTAGCTGGGAAACCATAAGGGTTAGGATACTAGAGGGATAGAGTTTAATTTTTCTATATATTGGATATTAGAAAAGGATTCTCCTCCTAATTTATCAAATAATCATATTTTTTATGATTGTGATGATTCTTAAGGTTTTGAGCATAGTGGATGCATTGTATTATACATGAATAACACAATTTTTATGTAATTGATATTTATTTTGAGACGTTTCCTCGATGATAAATGTTGTGACCATTGAAGTTGAATAAACAATTAATTTAAATTAGAACTCCATAACCAAATCATAGAATCATGATATATTATTTATAATTAGTTAAAATAATTAAACAATTTCCATGTGATAAATTCCTCCTTCATTTATGAATCTAAAAAAGTTTTGCAATTGTACCATTGATGTATTGTAGGAATGAAGAGTGATTCCCTTCAAATGTGATCTACATGGGTTCCATGAACCTTTGAATTTTTTTAGGAAGATTTGAGTGCTAAAGCGGTAGATCCTAATGCTTGCATCATTCTACTTCGATGACCATAAGAATCTATTAAAGAAGGATTTTCTTTAATCTATCTATACATAATAGTGGTGGTGGAGGATGGTCGATCTCTATTATTGAGACTGTTCTTATATAAGGAGATCTTTAAGGATTTGGAATTATTTTTATAGAAGTTTTTGTGAAAAAAAATGTTATGGATACCCCACAAGAAATTACTATAATTTTGTTTATATAATGGTATATTTAGAAAATAATAACTTCAAATGTGACCTTATTATTTATTTAATCCATTTGGAACCCCATGTCTACAACAATAATATAATTATTTTTATTTCTTAACAAGAACAAAACTCATGAAATAATTAAATATTATTAATTCATATGCTATTCAGTATATATTATTTCCCACCTAAATATTTAAATCGGTCCTCCATTCCTCTCAGATGTTTATCAGTTCATGAATAATGACTATTTATTAATAAATTAATATCACATCATTATTATCCAGTATATAAATAAATATTATATGAAACAAATTAAAAAATATATTTATTAAATTTCTTATTCACAATAATTTCTCTCAAATAACTAGGGTAAGATGATATGTGATCTAGTAAACATTAATAATTATTAAATCACATATAGGATTAATATTTATTCAAGGGGTCAAAAAATAAATTATTTCATTATTTAATTGAGGTTGTGGGTATAGATAGTCTATGACCCTCTAGGCATCTTTCTCTGTGGAATTATGTGTGGTATTCCAATGTCCATGGTTTGTATCTAGAAATATGTATTTCAGTCATAGAGAAATAAGTTATTGTCTAAATTTCAAAAAACATCTTATGAATGATTATTGTGTAATATAATCCCTTAATCATGAAATCTATATAAAATCAATTTTCATGATGGTGTCAATAGCTTATATGATCAATGTCTCTCTCTTTGAATTTATATAAATTTAACATTACTAAATAACAACAAGGCCAAATATTTATTTAGGATATATGATTTAGATCAAAGGGTATGAGATATATGTTTTTTAAAATAATCGAATGTAAAAATCCTTTATCAAATTTTTCATTAATGAAGTATTACTCAAGATGCACCCAATGTATCCTACCACACTAAGAACATATGATTCAAGGTTTTCATCAATACATCATAGTATATGACTCAAAATATCAATTAATAAAAATATTTATGTCTATAGATCAATAAGTATATCCATATATTGAAACATCCAATGACATATATTAATCTAGATTTCATAGTTGTGGGTCTCATTCTTATAATATTTTACACGGGAAATTACCAGGTGTGTACAACATGAGAAGGTTACTCAAAGTCATATGTGCCTCTAACCCTAATAGAAGGTATCATTTTAGTCCCAAAAATAAATTAATGTATATATAATATATATATATTTAATAATATTATCATGGAACTTTTGGGTTCTCATCATAGTGGGGAACTACTATTACCTTTTAGTATGACGTCTACTCTTAGTATATTATCACATGTTATGTCACACAGAAGAAAAATAATTTTTTAATAAGTAGTGTATTTTTATTAAAAATTAAAAATATATTTTATCATATTTTTAAAATAAGTTGGTTCTAGAACACCAATTCAAATAGATTTCCACTTACACTAGAGCCAATAGTAAACAACCTTCTTCTCACTAGCGCTCACTGGATTGTAAAGCATCTTCTGAGATAATTAGTGGCCCAAATGGTAAGCCATGATTTCTTACAATGATACTCTATCAATTTCAAATTCATCCATATATGAAAAATGAATCAAGTGGTGATACATCCGAAGTATGTTATTTTATATTGGTGTGAACTTGGATCTTTTCCTATAGCCAATGTGCTAGTATTATCACGATATAATGTGATAGGGTCTTTAATTTTATTTTCTGCAACAAGATCCTTAAAACGTTTCAAATACAGAAGGCTTGTTTGGGTAAATCAGAAGACACTATATTCTCATATTCCTCTATACAAGTATAGATGACATGTTATTTGGAACTCTGTCAGCTCACAACTCCTTCATTAAAACTGAAGACTTATCCTAATTAAGACTGTTGATCATTTTGATCTATTTTAAAACAAGAATCAGTATAATTCCTTATTACTATATCCTAATATCCTCTATATACCAAGAACATATCCTTATTTATCCTTAGATAAGAAATAATATCATTATCAACATACCAATGTTGTTCTCCTAGATCGACATGATATCCTCCTACCATGCTCAGTATATCAGAGACATCAGGTCTAGTATATAATATGTCATACATAATTGATCCTACCATCGAATCATGTGGGATTTTACCCATTCTCCTTATCTTATGTAGAGTCTAAGGACACATTTTCATTGAAGGATGTATACCATGTGATATTGTAAAAAATCCAATCATATATTGTTCCAAACTAAATCTCTTTAGTATTTAGTCTATGTATATTCCTTGAATTATTCCATCTAACATATTTTATCTATAATGAATGACATTAATCCCTAGAATGTGTGTTGCTTCACCTAATTCTATAATGGAGAAACATTGGTTTATCCATTCCTTAAAGACCGTAAGATAGGTATATCATTTATAACATGTAATATCTTGATAAAATATAGTACTCTGATAATGACAACATTACCATTAAACTTCTTGTAAAAATGTTTCACACATTCCTTATTAATGAATCCAATTTATTTTATAGCTTCATAAAATCAAATTTTTTCTGACTTAGATGCTTTCCATTGTAGCTAAATTTATATTTTAAACTTTATTATAATTTTTACATCACATGGAGTTATAAACTATTCTATTTGTGTTATATAGACATCATATTTGTGGTTTTCATTATGAATTTTTTTTAATTCCATCTTCCAAATTTCATATTCATGGTAAGCCACTCTAGAATATAGAAATTGGATGGATTTAAAAATGGAAGATGTAGAAAATATTTATCCATGTTCAATGACTTGATTTTTTAACCCTTTTACCCACTAGAATCTATTAACATCAAATTACTTTTCCTTATATGCCCAGGGTTCTCTTGAATACATATTTTCACCCAATAGTCATTAAATCAACTGGAAGATTGACCACAATCCAATATTTGTACTGATACATGGAATAAATTATCAGAATTCATGCATTCTTGAAATCATACTACTTCTATGATCTCTAATTCCATTATGTATAATAGATGATCATTATTGTCAACCCAAAAAAGTCACTCTCTTCTATGAAAACAAAACCATATATCTTCAGTTCTATAACCTCTCTTGTCCTCTAATATAGTACTTGTTTTTCCGGAACAACTTCTTTCCATGGATAATTATGGAAACTATTACTATACCCACTCTTGTGGATCTTTAGCATCAGCTTCATTGAACTCAATCATTCTTCCACTATCTATCTTATGTATTTTATCCCTCTCAAGGAAGATTAATTTTATAGGGATAGTCACTTTCATATCTAAAGGGTTTTATTTATAGTTCCATCTTGTTTCCAAAGGATACCCTATTAAGATATGCTTTTTGCATTTAAATTCTATTTTATTTCATAATATGACCTTAGAAAACACCTGTCAACCTGAAACATCAGTTTATGAATATGTATTTTTCTTTACACTCTATATGTTGATGGAATTTTTTTTACTAATTTAGTTTGTACATCGATTAGTGTGTATGAAATAGTTTATGATTCATACCCCCAAAAGGATAATGGATTATCTATATTACTCATCATCATACTTACCTTGTCTATCAAGGTATGGTTCCTACATTAACTAAAATCATTTCACTAGGGTGGAGATGGTTACGTTAGTTGTTAAGGAATCCCAAAATCTCGTAGAAAGTTGATAAAATGTTTCTTAAGAAATGTTTACCACCATGATATGATTGGAGAATCGTTAAGTTACTTCCATGTTTATTTTATACTTAATTTTTGAATTCCATGAATCTCTCAAATGACCCATACTTATACCTCATCATGTAGACATGCGCATTTCAACTCAATCCATCAATAAAAGTTATGAAGTAAGAATAACCATATCTATTTTATAATATAAATGATACAGACACATTTGTGTGCACAAATCCTAGAATCATTGTGGACATTTAACCCTATCCAACGAATTTTGGTTTGGTCATTTTCCCTTTTACACAATCATGACATATTTTAAGTGTTTTTAGCTCAAATGAGTCTAAATAACAAATTCTATTGAGATTTTTTAAATTCTTGTTTACTATACCATGATTGTGATTACATAATTGGGTGTTATAGAAATCATGTGAACATGATTCATTATCTATTATAGATACTTTGTTTTCATAATTTAAAACATATAAACCATTATTTAAATGATTTATACAATAAAATATGTATTATTTATAAAATAAATGGATTTGACTTCGAAATTTAAAATAAATATTTATCTAAGTAGGATTCCAAAAATATGTTTTTAGTAATTGATGGTATATAATAAAAATTTCTTAAAACCGAAATCATTCATGTTAGAACTTGTAGGTGTTAGTCTCTAATGGATTGTTTATATAGCCACACAATATTAGAAGTCTTCAAATTCTCCTCCCCTATATAAATATTTCAAATTCTAATGTGTTCCTTCATTTGGATACATATGTGAGAAAAAAATGATAAATATAATACTCAATGTGTAGATATTTAAATATTTCATGTGATACTGAATTCACCATTGCCTTATCATTTCTTCTAGGTATAGTCTCTCTTCTAATGCCCTTACTTTCCATATGAAAATAATACATTTTACTATTTCATTCCCTATCTCTAGATCTTAAATATTCATAGAAGGAAGGTGCTTGGGATCCTTAAACTTATTATAAATATTGGGCCCATTTTATTTTCTCTTCATATTCTTATTCACTATAAAGAACATGGGGTTTTCATTCCCCATGTCCATGTCCACTTTTTGAAAGGGATCAAGAAGCTCTGAAAGGCTCTTCATATTATTTCTCATGTTATAATTAATAATAATACTTGAGAAGGTATTAGGTAGTAAAGAGAGGATGAGATCTATATGAAAATCAAATGGGAATTTAAAAACCATGAGTATATGCATTCAATGTATCCCATAATATTGAATACATGAGGCCCAAATAGTAGAGACTCTCTATGATTTCATTAATGATATTCGTTTGAGATCTCTCATATTCCTATTCTTTTGTTCCCTTGACAGAGATTATAAAGGTGGTACATCATGTTATACTCATCCATGACCTCAGGTGTGTAAGAACCCGGTTTTTGCTGATAAAGACTTTGGAATATTCTTGATAATATTCTAGAGCAGTGCCTTCAGAAGGCGTGCGATTCTGAGCCCCGGAGTGGCCGGAATTAAATTTTCAGTGCCTTCACACTAGAAACGCTAAATAAATGTGATAACTCCTAAACGGAGTTCCATATCAAGGATCTGAGTGTACGGATGGGTCCGAAATGGCGTTTTCACCCTAGGAACGATATAAAACTTGTCGGTGTAGGACGTTTGGACCCCTCGCCCGCTTCTGGAACGTTAAACAGATTAATTAATTAATTAATTAATTCGTTTAGTGTTGAAACTCCAGTATCTTTTAAACGGTGGTTCGGATTGGAAAACCGAGGGAACCGTTGAGTTCAGAGCGTGCCGTTTACCCTAGGAGGGGTGTAAGTTTCACGGGCACGGGCCGTTTGTGAAAAATGGCCCCAGGGGCGTTTTCGTAATTTAGCGGCTTCGGACGTTAAATTTTATAACTTTTGAACGGGGTCTCGGATTAAGATTTTGAGACCACCGTTGTACTCGGGAGGTGGTGTTTACCCTAGGGGAGGCTTAACCTCAACCCTGCTGAGAGTTCGGGTCCGGGGCGACGGGCGGGTGGTTAAGCGTTTTCTATTTAAACGCTTAACACACCCTCCTCCCTCCTCTCCATCCCCATCCCCTTGGCAGCCACTCTTCTCCCTCTACTCCTCCATCTCCGGCGAGACGCTCCGGCAAGATGACTCCGGCGAGGTGCGGTGGTGCCGGCGGATCGCGGCGAAGCTCCGGGCAACACCCACAAGGTAGGGTTTTGTCGTTTGCATTTTCTATTCCTATACCTACTTCGAGCCTGAATTTTTGTATCAAATCTATGTCGATTTTTCGAACGAAGCCCATGAAAGCATTGTATACAATTTTCTCTTTCCAACGCTTGTTTTGGATTTGCAATCGGAGATCATAGGCGTTCGCAATCGTCCGCCGAAGTTGGCGGGTTTTCGGTTTCCGGCGGGTTCGAGCGGCGGCGCGGCGAGGGCGGACGGCGCGGCAGGGGTGTCTGCAGGTGTCTGGTGCAGGCGCTGGGTGCGGCAGGGGTGTCCGCGGGCGTTCGTGGGTGTCCGGTGGAGCGCCTGGATGAGGCCGGGGCGCGGCGTGCCTTCAGCTGCGGGCGAAGGGGGCAGCATCCAGAGGAGGCCGGTGCTAGGCGGAGCGCCTCGGCGTGCCGGCGCGTCGCCAGGGAGCGGCGACCCCAGGGTCGCGTCGCGCGACCCCTGTGCGGCGACAAAGACCCGCGCCATGCGGGTCTTCACACGGCGGCCGCGACAGACCCTCGTGGCCTGTCTGCGCGGGGACCGCGTGTCCGCGGCCGGTCCAGGCCGGTCCAGCCCCCAGGGGTCTTGCCCCCTCGGTGTTCGGACACCCGTAATTTCCGCTACGGGTGTCTGTTTTGAGCGTTGTCTACGGAGGTGGAACCGTATTGACGAGACGATCTTTTTGAGATTGTTTTGGGAATTTTTAATTCCCGAAACGTGGGGCATCGGAGGCGCGACGCGTATTTAAGTGGTTTGTCGTTTCCTTCGGGGATTCTTGTTTTGGACGGCGCGGACGCGTCCGACGTCTGTTTTGAGCGTCGTCAGTGGCGTTGGGACCCTGGCATCGAGGAGGAGGTTTCCAAGGTGGTTTCAGGCGTTGAGTCTGAAGTTGAGGCGCAGGCCCCACGACCCATCTTTTGAGCTGCGTGCAGCTTTTAGAGACTTTTTCCTCGGACATCCGTTCGGGGCGTGCGAGCAGTCGATGTTGGGTGTTTTTTCGAGGGCATCGCGTTCGCGCAGTCTGGCCGTTGTAATTCCGCACGATGGTGCCGACCCCGTGAGGGTCGTTTGGGCGTCGACGGTGATTTTCTATCATAATCATCGGGCGACTGTTTTGGACAAGTGGATAGTCCATCATGTGTGCTTTTTCGAGAGGATTGAAATGGTGCAATCCGTTCGTTGAGTTTCGGAACTGGGATGTGGGTCCCACGTGGCACTGCTCGTGTGCGGTGTGCCGGGATGCACCTTTTTCTCCGGATATCCGTTACAATTAAGTGAGTAGTGCTTTTGATGTGTTTTCCCAAGGGGATCGCAATGGTGCGATGAGACCGACTATTTTCAGGGCTGAGGTTCGGGGTCACGAGACGCCGTTCAGGCGTGAGGCGGTGTTGGTGACCTTTCCGTCGGATATCCGTTGGAGGCGAGTAAGTAGTCGACCTCGCGTGTTTTTCTGTGAGGATTACAACGGTGTGATCTGTTTGGTTGTGTGGATCCTCTTGCGCGATCTTGTTGAATATGGAGCCTGGAAGGTGCTCTAGTGGTGGTTCGCCCTACCTTATTGTAGCGGACCCTTGGCGTGTGATCACACACTCTTGGTAGAGTGATAGAAACGGTTCACGAGATGTGGTTGGCCGTGCCTGGGCCTTTGAGGTGGAGTTGTTACGTCACTCCTTCGCGTTGACGCTGGGTATCGTGTGCACGATAGCCTTTGGGCTGGAATGAGGTATACTCTGGGAGTATACGAGAGCACTTGGAGGGACGTGTGGTTGATTGTACCTGAGGATGTTTGTGCGCTCAGTTGGGGTTGACTTGGGGCCACATGTTTTGTGGGCCCCACGTGCGTGATGTGATCTGCTTTGCGTACTTGACCTCTTGCGACGTAGAGGGTCCCTCTCCGCTCGTTTGCTTGGCCAGCAGGGTGGAGTTTTCCCCTGGCTTTGTACTCTTTTGTCTGACCAGCAGGGTTGAGTGGTCTCCCCCTGGCCTTGATCTCGTTGGTTGGGCTGACAGAGATGGTTTGGTCCCTCTGCTTCTTCGGATGTGAGGGGTTTCAGTATTGTGCCCTTTCACCGGACTGCGACACCGTCTGCGACTACGGGTGTTCGTGCAGCGTGAGCGTTTTCCCCACTTTCTGGGATGAGATGTCTCGGTCCGCTTCGACAGTGACTCAGAAGATGGGAGCGGGATCGCCTTGTGAGGCCTGGGGAGTTTCTCCCGTTGCTCTGTGTTCCCTGGTAGAGCTTGTGGTTTCAGTGTGACGAACACATTACGCGGGAACCGATCCTCTACCCAGGAGGTTGTTTCCAGCAGGGCTGAGGTTGTTCCAGCTGGGCTGAGGTTGTTTCCAGCAGGGCTGAGGTTGTTCCAACAGCGCTGAGGTTGTTCCATCAGGGCCGAGGTTGTTTCCAGTAGGGATGAGGTTGTTCCAGTAGGGCTGAGGTTGTTTCCAGCAGGGTTGAGGTTGTATCGAGCAGGGCTCGTCAGTGGGTTACCATCCAGCAGGGATGGCCAGAGCAGTGCCGGGCTTACCTCCAGTTGGGCTGGTCAGTGGTCCCTGATGCCGGGCTTACCTCCAGCTGGGCTGGGCAGTGGTCCTCGATGTCGGGCTTACCTCTAGCGGGGTTGGGCAGTGGTCGCTGATGCCGGGATTACCTCTTGCGGGGCTGGGCAGTGGTCCCCAATGCTGGGCTTACCTCCAGCTACGCTGGGTAGTGGTCCCCGATGCTGGGTTACCTCCAGCTGGGCTGGGTAGTGGTCCCATTGACGACTTTAGCCGGGTCGCCCTCCAGTGGATTACCCTATTACGGGACTGGGCAGTGTGGCACCCGTCGACTTTCCGGGTATCCCTGTAGTGGGAACCTGTTGACTTCTAGGGACCCTCCAGCGGGGCTGGGCAGGGGGTCACCTGTCGACTTTGAGCAGACCCCTCGACTGCGGGGCAGTGACGAGTTGTGATTGACGTTCCCCTAGAACTCTCAAGTACGGGGAGCACTTTCCCCCACCGAGACGTGTCCTTGTGATGCGACCTAAAACCGTGCGGGCGAGTCAGTGCCGCCCAAAGCGGATAGTGTCGAGGTGTGGTGATTGAGCCCCTTGGCTTGCGGTTCGGGGAAGACGTGCGGGATGTTGGGCATCAATGGTGTTACTTCTGGGACTATTGGATACTCTTTTCTTGGGCTGAGCTACGGGACAGAGATCCCCTTACGACGTTGTTTGGGCTTCTTGTTGAGCATATGGACTTGTATATACCTAGTTCTAGTACCCATTTCTTGGGTTTTGGATACTCTCCTTCTAAGAGAGGCGAAGACGCGTGGGGTATGCCACATGCTTTCCGTGTCTAGCTTCTCGTGGTTGGACGAGTCTACTCTCCTGCTATAGGGAGCGAAGACTCGACGAGAAGTTCATATTCTCACCGTTTCCAGCTTCTTGTATCTGGATGAGCCTACCTTCTTTCCACTTGTTGGGTTGAGATGGACTCTTTACTACACTCTCTGTTGTACACTTTTACTTCTCCCTATTCTCTCTACTGCTCAACCTTCGGTACCTCATTTGTTGCTCCCTCGAGCCTTCGGGGTGTCCTACTGAGTATTTTTATAGTCACCCCTCCTTGGGCATTTCCCGCACTTGGTGTTCCCTTGAAGACGACGGATAGGTGGAGCATGACTTCAGTGGAGCGTAGGAGCTTGGGGAGCTTGGACCACGTGCGGTGGTCGTAGCCGAGTTCCAGGTGGGAGACCTGTCAGCTGTTTGTTTTGTTTACCTGTTGCCGGGTTGTGGCACCTTTTGGTTGGGCGCGTGTTTGCCCATTTTCTTTTCATGTTGTACTTTGTACTTGTAGAGGTCGATGCACTTTGTGGTATTTATATAGCAGTTGCCCTTTCCTTTTCTTTGCTTGTATTTAATTTTAATCTGCACTGTTGCATTGAGTTTTCTACGTGTGTGTGTACAGGTACTTAGGCAAAGTCCTCCCCGAGTTATTGTGCCTTCGGCGCTGGTCTCCATCCCCTGGCGTATGGGGGCGGGCTTGGGGTAGTTGCGGCTCAAGCCCGGGTAGGGTCGGGTCGTGACAAGGTGTCCTTATAATCTCGTTGGTTAGGGAATATATCATGATACATTGAAATTTTTTGGAAAGATTAAATGTTTCCAATAGATATAAAACTCTCCCCCACTAGCCTATTACCCTAGAACATCAATATTAGAGTTTTCATACGTATATAATTTCCATGAATGATATAGGATAATGTACAAGTTCCTTTTACATTCATGGAAATTGGTTCATGTGTGAAATTTATCCTTCTCAAGTATGGATTATAGAAATATATTTGATTTCATATTTCCTTCCATATCCAAAAAGGAATCAAATAATTTTAGTACATTATCAGATAAAATTAAATAAAAAAATATCATATTTATCAATCTCCAATAATTTTATAGAAACCAAATATACTCCACAATTAGATTCAGAACATCAAATTTATGGTAAATTAGTGTAAATGATCTATATTACCCTTATTATAACATAGATATATACCTACCCATATATTTTAAGGGTTTTAAGAATTCATTTTGAATTCCAACAGCATTAACTCAGAGTTCCATGAACTATTAACTAGAATCACCAATCCTGAAATCTTTAAATTGTATTTCGTCATCATTTTAATCATACTTACAATATGTCCTCCTTGTTAAGCAAACCATTTAATTGATGTAAATTAAGTCATAGCAAAACATCAAGTTAGAATTATGTGATAATTCAATGCACTAAAACTTAGGTGGTTCAAGTACTTTGTACTATATTTGGATTTTAACATAACTAGTAGAAGGCTATACCAACTTAATTTATATAATTGAATTTTTTTATATTTATGTATAAATTACCCATTTTATTTTCATTTAATTCATGTTAATGTTATGTGTATTTACATAAGTGATTATCCATTTTTTATAAAGTGTTCATATAATATATTTTATTTTAATTCTATATTACAAGCTAATTTAAGTCATTAACTTATATGATCATGACAAAACATCCATAATTAAATGAACCATGAATCCTGAAACAAATAAAATAATAAAGTTTTATGTTTATAATATTTTATTAATGGTTATTTTATCTACTCAAATTTAAAATACCCATCATCCTAGGGGAAAACACCTTGAAACCTAACATTATTATTGTTGAATATTGAAACATGTCCCTGAAACAACCTCATGATTTCTTTCTCCTCAAATTCAAACATGAACAACCTCCACTTACTTAGGAGCTCTATCCATTACGTAATCATTAACTCCTATGCGGATAGGGGAAACAAAATGATTGGTAATTGGGTTTACATAAAAGGAAACCATGGGCACACAATCCCTTAAATACTGAGAGGAGGGATAATGAACATTCCAGCAATTTTATTTAAAAAAAATTAAAAGTAAACTAATTACATAAAAATGAATTTTTTATGCTCAGGATCCTTCGCGTGCATGAAATTAATTTCACATTTAATAACGCTATAATTCAATTATTAATTGTTCTTATTAAAGTTTAATAAGGAATTAATTAACTATTCTCTTTAATTAATCAATGAATTTATCTTAATTATCATCTAGGGTTTCTTGAAATTATCATCCATTATAATTTTCATCAAATTAATGAAATTTATTAAAAATTGACTATATACAATACATAAATTTGGGGAAACACAATGAGTACCCATTAAAACTACCCAATGTGTATTAAATTGTTATACTTTTTACTCATGTGGCATGTGGAATACATGAATTATCATATAATTCCACTGAATTTACAAGTCAACCTAATGAAACATGGAACATGTGCTATATATATCATGTTATGATTCAATATCCACAGTGTGAAGATTGTATTATTAATTTTACAAAATATTAATATCTGAATATTATATAGAAATTAATTAGAAATTTAATATATATATATATGTATATATAACCTATCACATGGAATGTACATAGTCAAATAAAGGACACATGAAACACTTTTTGATATGGTATAAGAAGTTTGACATATTATTTGTTTAATTTGTGTAATTTGTTAATATAAAAATCAAGTACTATCTAGCTACATGGTTTGTATATTTCTCACTGTCATTCTGTTGAACACACCTACATACTCATTGTGTAACATCACCATTAAAAACAAATAGAGTACATAAGGTTTACATAGTCTATAAACTCTGTGGCCCCTATGTTAGATGGTCACCTGTCATGTAGTTCATGTAAGATAATTATTGGATCATCTTTGACTAAATGACTAATGTTGTTTAATGATGTTAGAAACTATGTAGTGAGATATAACATGTAATATCCTAGCCCATCCAACATGTTGTGTGTGCGTGTTTATAAATCTTCAACATGTAATCATTTCACACAGCTTGAGTTAATTCTGAATTAATCCATTAAGAATTAAACATGGGTACACTGCATGTACACCTTTTTTATCCATCAAGAATCCTTGTAACCTCTAGATAAATGTTTTAAATTCCTTTAATTTATAAAATTAATAACATTGATTATATTTGTTTGAAAAAAGTGTAAAAATAGAATATATAATGATTCCGATTAAACATAGAAAAAAATTAATTTTAAAAGTTATACTAAATGTGAAAATAAATAAATGATATTTAAATAATCAAAAATAATTTTTTCATAACTCTAATGTAACTTAATGTTTCGAAGTGCAGATGAGGTTCCAAAAGAGACATCCCAAATTATATTTTTATAATAATATATTATTATTTTGATATGTACATCATTGATAAATTCCATGAGCAACAAAACTTAATCCAATATTAATTGATGATAGAACTCTAAAACCCTATCACAGGATCATCACATATATTTTAAATTAATTTAAGAAATTATTGAATTGAATTTTGATGAATGCATTTTTTTTATTGATGATTCTAACAAACTTCTTATGTCGTACTGTCATTTTTAATAGGAATCAGGAGTATATTCCCTCCTAAATTGATTCGGTCGTGTTTCAAAAACCTCAAAACATCATTGTAGGAATCCTTGGGTGTTATTACATTATATCCCAATGATTGCATCATTCACCATTGACCACCCTGATAATTTCATGAATAATGGTTCTATTTGATATATATACACTCGATAGTATATGTGGAGGAGGATTTATCTCTATTATTGAGAGATTTCATGCTGAAGGATCACTCTATGGAATTTATAGTATTACATTTGATGTTTTTGTGCACAACAAAATGATATGGTTTCCCCATAAAAAATAATATAATTTGGACTGTAAACTAATAGGGTTTGAAAAAATATAATTTCACATGTGATTTTTTTATTTCTTTAATCCCTACAGAACCCCATGTATATATTATAATTATTCTTCTTATTATTATTATTATTTCAAAGCATTGGAAAGACTCGTAAATTAATTAAATATTAATTAATCAAATTAGACTCATTACTTATTATTTCCCATCGGACTATTCGACCTGGTTCCTATTTCCTCCAAAATATTTATTGGACATTAAATAATGAATAATTATTAATAAATAAATATGACTATATTATTTTCCAATAAAAAAATATATATTATATTCATTAAATATAAAATAAATATTTATTAAATAACTTTCTCACAAAATATTCTATAAAATAATAAGTGGTGGAATATATGTGATCAAGTAAAAAAAGAAATAATTATTAAACTGCATGAATTAATTATAACTATTATACAACTTAAATAATAAATAATATCATTTTTTTGCTGAGGTTCTAGATACACTTAGTTTGTGGCCCTCTTGGCCACTTTTATGTGTCATTAGATAAAGAAACCCAAAGTTCAGGGTTAGAATATTAAAAAAGACATGGAAATCATAGAGAAATAAGTTAATGTCATAATGAAATAAATCCTCATACAGATGCTTTCTTTGTAATATAATCCATTTATTATGATGTCTCTAATCAAGTAGGTTTCTTGTCGGTGTCACCAACCTATATGCTCGATGTATCTTTTTTGACATTATGGAAATTGAACATTCCTTTAGAACACCATGTCCATGGATTTATTTAATATATATCATATATGTCAATTGATCTGATATATCAACTTAATTTAAATAATATAAGGGTGAAATCATTTCATACATTATCCATTAATGAAATATTACTTTTATTGCACCCAATGTATCCTACTTCACTAAAAACATATGTAATAATTATTTTCATCAATACATAAAATTGTGTGGCTCATAACATCCATTAATAATAATATTAATGTCTAAGGATCAATAAAAATATTCACATATTAGAACATATAATGACACATATATATGTATATTTCATATTGGTGGTTCTCATACTCATAATATTTTACATTAAAAATTACCAATGGTGGACACAATATGAATGTGAATCAATGTGATATGAGTCTCCAACCTTGAAAAGAAGTGTAGATACCCAAACTTGAAATACATAGATATTACATTTATTTTTTGGAATACATAGTAAATGACACAGACATATTCCTAAGAAATATATTATTTTTTTGTCTTTGGAAACTTTTAACATAATCCTCTAACATGGTGAAAGATCTTTAATATCTTTCGTAAAGTTCTTCCCCTATAGTTTTCCTACCTAAAACATTTCATTATATCCCAGGAAAAATAAAACTTAGAAAGGGTGAGATCAAATTCTCAGTAAGGGTAAGCATTGATAACATAAAACAATCCATAAAAATTTTGACATAAAAAACATAAATATAATATTTATACATCAAAATATTGGGCAATGACCTAAATCTTGGCAGTATGTAAGGAATATATTATAAAAAACATTAACCATGATTGAATAGCATTGGATTAAAACATGTAATTTTTTAAAACAAATAAGCACATATTATGATTTCCATAGTAGACAAGGCATTGCTGCCAAGACCATCATTGTGAACAATGTACATTACTGCATTGGGTTTACTTGATGTGTTATCCATGAATTACTGACCAAATTTACTTACCATTCCATCCATGTCTATCTCATGAGATATAAATCTTTACCCAATGCATTTAATTAAGATATAGGTCACACCCATCTCATAATAAAATCATTCTTACATGTCTCACAAAAATATAAATCATTCATCATAGCAAAACACATGTAATAAAATGGTATTTTTAAAGATCATTCCATCATAACATAATCCATATAAGATAAATGAACTTCATAAATAATAATCCCATCATAAACATAATAAAAAACGTAATAATAGGGATCAAAACACAACCTTGTGTCATTTTATATGGAAAATAATTTTGACAAAACACTTGAACTTAATTCTTGAGGAAAATATCCTTTCTTCTTCAAAATTGTTTTCTCTTCTTAAAATTCCATGAAATTTTAATAGAAAAGGATATCATATAAAATAAACTTAAAACCATGTAGAATAATCTTCATGAAAATAAGGCTTCCCGAAATCATTAAAATCCATTCATGATGTATAAGTTAAAAAAACATTCACCTTGTACTTTTTTCAGAAAAATTCCAAAAATACCTCATATAGTAAACAAAAGAAAGATTCCTTCCAAACCATATTGTAAAATTTAAAATGGGTAAAAAAGAAATTTAAAAATACCTAGAAGACTGGTAAAAATTTTATAAGAATATTTTTTTGAAAAAATGGACATGGGTTAAAAATATAACCATTGTAAATAGGTATGAATAAACAATATTGTATAAAAATTAGATTGGAAAATGTATCCCTTACCCTAGGTCCAATTTCATCTATACATTTCTGAAACTCTGGTATAGTGGGTTTAAAAATATTAATAACTTGTAACAAAACCATAAAAATATTTATGATATCATATATGATTCACATACAACTTTATATTTCCCGTTCATTTGTCAATTCCATGTTAAAGAATCATTTTGGGTAATAATAGTTATATTTATCTTATGTGTTGGGACATATTATTATTGATATTATTACATATATCATGATTCAATTACATCCATAATGTAAAACATGATTTTTATATCATATGTATTTATAATATATATATATATAATAAATTTATAAATGGAATGTAATGCAATGTTCAAGGAGATGGTAGGTCATACGTACGCATGAAAGATATTTTTGTTTCCTTATTCAATTGGATGGAAGTAATTAAATGAAATATATATATAAATAAATATATTAGCATTATTATTTCATTATTTCATTATTATTTATTATATTTAATTTATAATCATTCTTGAATGGTTAACATGGAAAATGAATCTCATCGCTTAGTGGAGACGGTAAGTTATACTTACTCCCAAGCGATAATATCATTCCAATAATTGTTTAATGGTATTGAAGTGGATGGTGTATAATATATAATAATTAGTACAATTTTATAATAATCATATATATATATTATTTAAACCATTATACCCATCCAAGTACAGTGGTGTTGAAAAAAAGATTACACCACAGCGTGGAGATGGTAATCTGAATGTACTCACGCGCAGTGATTTGGTTTTTCGTATGATAGATAGAAGGTGACATAGGTTTTTTTCATATTTATAATTACTTATAAATTTATTATTGATACTTATGTTATTAATTTATAATTAAATAACTAAATAATATTAAGTATAAGAATAAATAAATTTGAATGAATCGGTAGAAGACATTACCTCTTCCTTGATGTGCCTCCTTTAAATTTCCACTTAGAGCACTAGAGTTGGTCTTTTGAGAAGCCCAAAACCTCTATAATTTTACTAGGGAAGTTGAGAAGGGAAATTAATTGTGGTATTCCGATCTTTAAGGATCTAAATTGAGTGAAGAGGAGAGGGAGGAGGTGCCCTTTTATAAGAGAGGAGAGGGGCACTCTAGGAAACTCTTCAAAATATTAATTTATTATAAATTTAATTTTAACTAAAAACTATCCAAAACATATTTAATTAGAAGATAATATGATTTGGGTTCTAATACCAATCATCCAATATTTTTTTAGCAAGTGAGTAAATATTTTTTATCCTTATCTTTTTGGTTTTACCCTCATTTTACCCTTTATAATCTTACTGTGATATCCTGTTATTTACACATTGTGTGTTAATGTAATACACATATCATGTCAAATGACCCAAAAAATATATATTTAGGAAATTTTTGGACTTATATTAAACTTCTGTAAGAATTTTATATTTTTATGAATTTAATATCATTTAATAAACTAATTTATGTTTTAAGTTCTGAATTGGGTCGATTTTGAACATTATTCATACATGAATTTTTATAAATTCATAAAAACATTATTACGTCCAAAATAAGTCATTAACTAAAATATAATATGACAATGTCATCCATAAAATTAGTGGATGATATCTAGATAACCAAATTATATATTTTTTAAAATATTTATAAATTCATTTATTTGAATCTTTCATTAATGAGGTAATCACTACATCATATTTGTGTCATAAAAAACTATTTATATACTCTCTAAAAATTATAAATAAAAAAACATGATGTATGAAATCTTTTTATCTTTATAATTAATCATATATATAATTTATATAACCATATATTAAAATTGATTTAGTAAAATATATATGTTTAGGTTATAATTATCATTACTTTAAATTAATTATTATAAATTTTCATCTTCAGATCCAAATGAATCCATGGGGTCCCAAATACGACCCAAGGATGCCTATGGTCAGAAAAATCTCCCCCAACCGGATTAAGGCATGTGTTATGGTAGTTTAATATTATTCTAATATTATTGTTTTACTCTTATTTACCAGATTTACCCTATAACGATAGTAAATAAAATAATTATTGAAGTTACTATTGATAATGTCAAAAAATAAAATGTACCTATTTATAAAATTTAAAGCTTATGATTCAAAATATGGAATCCATTTTTCCAAATTCTAAACACATAAGTTCTAGTAATTATTTTAAAATTAATCTTCTTTTCAAAAAAAATAGGTTTTTGTTTAAAACATTGCAAAATATTGAAATGATTTTACATATGAATTCAATTTTAAATTAATGACAATGACTTAAATTGTCTTAAAATATAGAAATATATTCTATTTATTATTTAAAACCATTAAATAATATATTTTAACAATATATATTATTTTTATAAAAAAAATATGTTCCCAATTAAAATTTAGCATATTTTCACTATTCATCAAAATATAAAAGTTATCAGAAAAATATCAAAAAATTTCCAATGTAAATTTTAATGTCCTGATTCCAATGAAAAAAATTATCTTATCAAATATAACTTATAAAACTATCAAAACTAGATTTAAAATGGGTGCACCATCAAAAGGCTGTAAAACTGTTTTTTTCTAAAATACTTCTTTTATCTGAAAATTAGATTTTGTTCTCATATCATGTGTAAGATGAATGATAGTGTTATATAAAATTAATTTTTTTTAATAATATTCATAATGGAAAGTTTATATCCCATTTAAATAAAAATATAATAATATATCGTTGTTTTTTGAAACTTAGTATCACGTACAATGGAAGCTATCAGAGAAGGTCACTCTTGCGTGTAACGCAAGAAAAGATAGTGTTGAGTGTAGTGAAAATTTTATTTGGTGTTTAATATAACATAATCAAACATTAGTTAATTTATACATTGAAAAAAAATATTTACTTATTGTTGTGTGAAATAATTTCTATCAAACAAATTTGAAACTGTGTGCAACACAATCCAATAATTGTGTTGCCTATACTTCAAGCTAATACGGTCTTGAATATAGAGAAAGCTAATTTTGGTGTTGTGTACAACACAATAAATCATAGAAATTGATAAGAATATATCTCATAAAACCTCAGGGTGTTACATTCTACCCCCCTTAAAATGAATTTCTCCCTATAAATTTGATAGGCTTATAAATGGTTACTTGCTATATGAAAGTTTCTTTCATAAAAACGGACATCGTAAAAATGAATTCTAAAACATGAGAATAAAAAATTAATGTTTGGAATATAACAGTTACTCGAATTAAGTAACCAATGGTTTTCCACATAGGAGAACATAGGGGAAAGTGAAAACATAGATATGGAAGAGAAATCTAACCATCATGTTCTAATATATAGTGATAAATAATAGGGGTTGGAGAAATTTAACTACCAGAAATCAATAAATGTGCCATTATTTAAGGGACCATATGATTCATCGGATAAGAAGGTACTAGGATCACTTTTTTGGTTTTCAAGATATTTTTCCAAAAGTTGATGATTTTTTATAGTAGAAGAAATACTTAATTTATTTTAGTACTGTTGATCATTACTTGAGCAATTTACACGTCATCTCTCATTTAATGAAATGAAGTTGAATTTTTCATTCGTGAAGTTTGTGATAAAATGATAGTTCATTCCATCATTCTTAAAAAAAATGTTAGAATAGGTTATCAAATATGCATAAGTCCACAAATAGTGAGATAATACATTAATCCGACCAACTTAAACCGGAATATAACTTATACTATCCATAAATGGGTAACATTACAGTCTTTTCAAAAATTAAAATATAAAACTTTAGAAAGAGGTGAACTAAATCTAATTAACTTTTGTCTCACATGTCTCATTTGGTAGTTTTTAGTTATCACTTTTCAAACATGTGAGTACCTTAATTGCATAATCTCTTGAAACATGAATTACCATAGAACCTTAGTGGAAACATGAACTTTTTTAAAAGATATCTCTTTAAACATACGAAAATCCCAAAAATTCTATATACTCGAACCATTATATCACATTGTCCTTATACCATTCATGAGATCATTAATACTATCAAAGAACGCATTATCTCTTTATCCTTTCATTATGCACATATCATGTGATTTCCAAAAATATTTCAATAAATTTTCAGGATTACGTGTACAATATAAATAAAGAAATCCTTAATGAACCAATACATTGATATTCCAATATTCCATAATACTATAAATGAGATTCTAAAAAATTGTTTTTGAATCCCATTACATAAACACTTAATCATTCCACCACTTCATTGTCAAACTCAACATCACTAATAGTGATCACCTATGAAATCCTTTTTTCTTTGGACTTAAGGGGGTTTTGATGTCGATAATAATCCATAACCCTTGTATTTTGGCATTGGTTAGCATAATTCCTCATTTCCATGAACTGGTAACCCTGATTTATGAGAGTTGCACTCTTTGGAGATATTTCTTTATTATTATTCCTTCAGAAAAAAATGCTCGATGACCTTCTTTCTCACACTTAAAAAATTTATCAGTCCCCTTAAGACAATATCCTACATCATTCCTTCTAAACATTTAGCATACTGAAAATATAATCTTCTTTTATTAGTAATTTTTATAGTTTCCTTTGAATTCCATACTATATTCCTTATTATAACCATGAGATATATGATTAACTACAATCTCCCTTTTTTTAGAAGAATAGATGGAAGGTACATTGTGAAAAACAATTTCTTGAACTCATCCTAATCCATAGAGTCAATTTTATATTGTTTCCTCACATTCTTCATAATGTTCCACCATAGATTCACTTTATCTTCCAAGAAATAAGTTCCCAACATATCCATTCCATGTTTTGAACAAAATATAATGAAAAAAATGTTTTCGATAGTACATATCCATTTCATTGGAACTAGTGGATCAGTCGTTCCACTAAAATATGGTCGTTGTTGGCACAAGAAAGATTCAAGAGAACGTTGTTCCCACATTTGGTCATTCGGAATCCTAGCAGGATTTTTGGTCATAGAAAAATGATTCTTTATTTAAGCTCCCATAATGGTGTGGTTGTTCCGGAGGACAATAATTTCATTTCTAGTGCACTAATCATTAAAAATGTTCCTCCGGGTTCCAACCATCGTCTAAAACCAAAAATGAATACTGAAAAGTGGAAAAATCATACTAGAAAAACAACATAGTTAAAGGGGAGTACCTTAAATCTCTAATATATTAGGTTTAATTATATGTTATTGATTATTGTTACCATAATTTTAGGATTATATCCTATACTTATACTTAACCATATGGACATCCCTATACATACATTAGAAATATCTCTAGGGATCTCACTAAATTTTTCGCATCCTAGTTTCCAATGGGTAACTAAACAATCACTTTGTGACCAGCTGTAGAAACCCAGGATTGATATACATAGACATTACATTTCTTTTGCAGAAAACATAATACATGAAACAAATAGATGCCCAAAGACTGTATTAGTTTAGTGTCTTTGGAAATGTAGAATATAATCTTTCAACATGGTGAAGCATCTTCAACCTCTTCTATGAAGATCTTCCCCTTTTGTTTTCCTACCAAAAACCTTTCTCTATTTCCTAGGGAAAATAAAACATACAAACAGTGTGCTCCAATGATCAGTAAGGGTAAACATGGAGAACAGAAAACAAACCATATACATTTGAACATACAAAATACCTGAATATAATGTTAAATCATCAAAATCTAGAGAAATGATATAAATATTTGTAGTATGTAAGAAATAGATTATAAAAGAACATTAACCATGATAGAATATAAGTGGAACAGAACATCTAATTGTGGAAAACTAATAATCACATATTATTATTTCCATAGTATCCAAGGCATTGCTTCCAATACCATCATAGTGGACAAATTCCATTACTGAACTGTGTTTTCTTGCCATTCTAGCCATGAATTACTGATCTAAATTTACATTATGTTCCATCCATGTAAATCTGGTGAGAAATAAATCTTAACCCAATTCATTTTAGGGAGATATAGGTCCCACCCATCTCTTAATATAACCATTCATACATGTGTTACAAAAATATAAATCATTCATTATAGTATAACCCATATAATAAAATGGGATTCTTAAAGATCATGTGATCATAACCTAATCCATATATGATCAATGGACATCAATAAAAAATAATTTCATCATGAGCATAATAAAATGAAAGTAATAATAGGGATATAAACATAATCCTTTGTTATCTTAGATGGAAAATAATTTTGATAAAACACTTGAACTTAATTTTTGAGGGAAATATCCATTCTTCTTTAAAAATGTTTTCTCTTAAAAAAATCCCATGCATTTTTAAAAGATAATAATTTCATTGAAAATAAAATTGAAACCATTTATAGAAAGATTCATGTAAATAAGGTGTCCTGAAAGTTTTAAAATCCATTCATGCCATATAATTTTAAAAAAACATTCTCCTTGTACTTTTGCTGAAAAAGTCAAAAAGTTTCTCATATGGTAAACAGAAGGAAGATTCCTTCCAAACCATATAGTAAAAGTCAAAATTGTTAAAAATGTATTTAAACATACATATAATAATAGTAAACATTTTATAATAATTTTTTTTTGAAAACATGGATAGGGATGATAAATATAACCCCAATAAATACTTACAAATAAAAAATCTCAGATAAAAATGATATTGAAAAAGTCATTTGTTACCTTAAGTCCAATTTCTTCTGTAGGTGTATGAAAATCTTATATAGTGGGTTTAAACATATTATTACCCTATAACAGAACCATAAAAATATTTTTTATATCATATATTATGCACTTACGACTTTATATTACCCATTCATTTTTTAATTAAAAGTTAAAGCAACATTTTGGGTAATAATTATTTATATATAATATGTGTTTCGACTTGTTACTCTTGATATTATTACATACATCATGGTTTAATTACTTACATAATGTAAAACATTATTTATATATCATATATATTTATTATATAAATATATATAATATATCGATAAATGGAATGGAATGCACCATTCATGGAGACGGTAGGTTGTACGTACGCATGAATGTTGTTTTCATTTCCTAAATGAATTGGATATAATTAAGTAAATGACATATATATATGTATATATGTAAATAAAGTAGAATTATTATGTTATTTGTTTCTTTATTATTTTTTATATATACTTTATAATCATTCTTGAATGGTTAACATGGTGAATGAATCTCATCGCATTGTGGAGACGGTAAGTCGTACGTACGCACGAGCAATGATATCGTTACCATAATTGTTGAATGGTATTGATGTGGATGGGGTATAATACCTAATAATTAGTATCATGTTATAATAATATTATTTATTTATTTTTTCCACTAGTACACCCATCCATGTAAGGTTGTGGTGAAAAATATATTACACCACGACGTGGAGATGGTAATCTGTACGTACGCACACGTAGTGATTACGTTTTTAATAGGATGGATAGAAGGGGAAATAGAGTTGTTTAATATTTATAAAAATATATCAGTATATTATTGATACCTATTTTATTAATTTATAATGAAACAAGTAAATAAGAGTATGTAGAAGAAGAAATTAATTTGAATGAATTGGTAGAAGAGGTTACCTCTTCCTCGACAAGCCTCATGTAAATTTTCTCTTAGGGCACTAGAGTTGGACTTTTGAGAAAACCAGAACTTATAGAATGTAACTATGGATGTTTAGAAGCGAAATAGGCATGGTTTGACCATTTTTGAAGGCTCAAAATGGATTTAAGAGGAGAGGGAGGAGGTGCCCTTTTATATGAGATGAGAGGGGTACTTTAAGAAACTCTTCAAAATATTAATTTATTATGAATTAAATTTAAACTAAAAGTACTCCAAAAACAATATAATTAGAATATATTATGATTTTGGTTATAATAACAATCATACAATAATTGTTTGAAAAGTTTTGAATATTTTTTCAACCTTATCGTTTTGGTTTTAGCCTTATTTTACCCTTTTTAATCTTACTGTGATATCATGTTATTTACACATTATTGTTTAATGTAATTACCATGTCATGTCAAACGACCCAAAAAATATTTATGAAATATTTGGACTTATAATAAATCTTTTTTTGAATCATATATTATCAATAATTTGATACCATTTAACAAACTATTTTATGTTTTAAGTTATGAATTGTGTCAATTTTGAACACTATTCATACTTGTCCTTTTAAAAATTCATAAAATCTTTATTCATTCAAAAATAATTGATTTGATCAATTCTAATATGTCAATGTAATACATAAAATTGTTTTATTATATTAAAATTAATAAATTATACTTTTTTAATATTTATAAATTCATTTATTTGAATCTTTCATTAAGGAGGTAATCACTACATCATATTTGTGTCATAACTATAACTATTTATATAATCCTAAAAAATTATAAATAAAATAATATGATTTAGGAATTTGTTTTATATTTCTATTGACTATTTATAAGTAGAGATATTATTTATATAACCCTTCATCAAAATCTATTCAGTAAAAGATATATGTGTAGGTTATAATTTTCAATACTTTGAATTAATTATTATAATATGTCATTTTCACATCCAAGTGAATACATGGGGTCCCAAAATAGAAATAAGGATGACCATGGTTGTACATATATCACCCAATAGGATTATTTCAAGTGTTAGGGTAGTTTAATATTATTATAATATTATTTGTTTACCCTTATTTACCAGATTTACCCTTTAACCATGGTAAATAAAATAATTACAGATATTACTATACATAATGTCCCAAAATAAAATGAACCTATTTAGAAAATTTAAACATTATGATTACAAATATTGAATCCATTTTTTCAAATTCAAAACACAGAAGTTGCAGTAATTAATTAAAAATTAATCTCATTGTCAAAAAACGGGTTTTTGTTTTAAAATTTGAGAAAGATTGAAATGTTTTTACATATGAATTAAATATAAAATTAATTAAAATGACATAAATTGTCTTAAACTATAAAAATATATTCCATTTATTCTTTAAAACCATTAAATTATATATTTTATCCACATAAATTATTTTTCTATAAAAAATTTGTTTTCAATTAAAATTTAGCGTATTTTCACTATTCGCAAAAATTTGAAAGTTTTTAAAAAAATATCCAAAAAATATCCAAAGTAAATTTTATGTCCCTATTCCAAAGAAGAAGTTTATCTTTTAAAATTAATCTTATAAAATTGTCAAAACTAGATTTAAAATTGGTGCACTATCAAAAGGTGGTAAAACTGCATTTTTTTGAAAAATACTTCTTTTATCTGAAAAATTGATTTTGTTCTCATATCATGTGTAAGATAAATCCTAATGTTATATAAAATTTAAAATACTGTTAAAAAAAATCATAATGTATAGTTTATATCCCATTTAAATAACAATATAACAATAAGTCATTGTTTAGTGATAATAAGTATCACGTACAACGCAAGCTGTTGAGGTGGGTGACACATTCATGTAACACAATCCTAGTTAGCATTTCATGTAGTGAAATATTTTTTTTGGTTCATATAACATAATCCAAACATATTTCATTTGTACATTGAAAAAAAATATATACTCAATGTTGCGTAAAATAATTTCTGTCAAACAAATGTGAAATAGTGTGCAACACAATCCAAGAATAGTGTTTCATATATTGCAAGCTAATACGGTGATTCATATGGTGCAAGATAATTTTGTTTTACTGAAAAACACAATATATCTAATAAATTTAAAATAATCTATCTCATAAATCTTGGTCTGTTATAGGAAGTATCATATGTGTCCCTCAAATTATTTTCTCTTTCTATAGAACATATTATATAATAATACTATAATGGAACATTTGGGTTCTCCTAATAGAAGGGAACTATAATGATCGTTTAGTGTGGTAGCTACATTCATGACATTATCACTTATTATACCATGAGGAATAAAAATCATGATTTGATAAGTAGCTTCTTAGTATTTAAAAATTTGAATACATGTAATTATAAAGTACACATAATTTGGTAATATGGAACCAACTTATAATGATTCCCTACCTAAAAAACTAATTAATTGTATAACCTGCAAATAAGAATCATTACATATTTAAATACAGATCTTTTATCCAAAAATTAATCCTGAAATTATTTTTATAGATTTAAAAAAACCAATTTAAAGGTTGAGGGGAATCGAAAAAACCCCTTCATTTTAACTTGGATGGGGAAAACCTATGAAACAAATAAAGAAATTACAAAAATACATAACCCATAATGAGGGAACAACATGTTACCATGCATGGAATAGTGTATTTGTCACGACCCCCTCCCATCAAAGATGCCCCTCCTAAGCTGGAAATGGTGAAAGGGAGGTAATGACCCCCGTGTCCCTCCCCCAGTAGGTCCCAAAGTGGCGACTAGCACCAAGGGTATGAGTTTTCAAAAATATGGGAGGCATTACCCTTTTTATTATTTAAGATCGGGAAATAGGATGAGTCAAACACCAAAAGAAAAAGGAACAAGGAAAATGAAAATAAACCCAAACCAATACCACATGCATGTTTAAACAATTCTGAAACAAGGTACAAGTACAAGAAAGCTCAAAGTACAATACCAAAAGAAACAAGAGTACAACAAACTTCAACAACTCCAACTGTCCCGACTAGTAGGGTCCCGCACAGCCCTGGTAGTCCTCCTGGAAATCTGAAAGTAAACATAGGGTGATCATACAAGTATACTCAGTAGGGAAACCTAAAGCTCTTGGGCAGAGGTGGGGAGACATCCTAATTTCCCATGATAACAACAGAAGAAACCAAAACCTAGAAAGGGAATCTATCCACCCAGACTCACCACCCACGCTCACCAAAACACAATGCAACAGGTATTAGTATATAAGAACAGAAGTATTGGGTACCCCACACCATTTCCCACTAGTTAGCTGCTCTTCCTAACGGTTAACGTCCTGACACTACCATACTCTTCCTGCCCGCACACACCTGGGCCTCACAAACCAAAATCACATCCCCGCCCGAACACACCTGGGCCTCATCCCGAAGATTCTTGGGAACAATAAACCTGCCCGAAGAGGCTTGGGCTAAAAGCACCCTAATAAAAACCTACCCGAAGAGTCTTGGGTGTAAGGTCGACTCAAGCCATCATAGCCTATGGAAGAAGGAGCAAGAAGGAGCTAGTAACTAAAGGGAAAACACCCTCTCCCATGAAATGGGAGTGTTCGGAACAAAGTGCTCAACATGAGTGGGGTGCGACAAAACACAAAAATACTGATATATATATGTATACCAAACACACATCCCAACCTATGGATTCTAAATAGAGTAATTGAGCATGTGCCTTGGCACTGCCACTACAAAGCATGCATACAACAAATAACCCCAACCCCATTTAGGTTTCCATATTTCAACAGAAGTCATTTATTAGTTCCTTAACTACCAGGTAACTATCAAGCCAGGTCAAGTGTTTCGTAGAACAAAACCCTGCCAACCACAAATCAAGTTAAATAAAATACAAGCAACACAAAACCAACCTTTTTATCATCAAACTATCCCCATTTATTGTTCCTGCGTTTAATTCATTATTGTTTCCCCATAGTTCATTTATCAACATTCCACTTTATTTTAATATCACAACCCATTACTGCAGTCATGCTTCCATTATAACCACATCTCCACAACCGTATCATAAAATAAGGCTCGTGCCACATCATTGCCCCTTTAATATCATTTGTCGCAGCCCCACTGCCCATCCTATTCGTAATAACCCAAGATTCACCCCCCCCCCCCCCACTTTCAAACACCACGTAACCAAACCAACACCCACATGGACATTATTCCATTTTGATCAACCGGGGTGATCACTCAAGGGTTCCGGATATTCATTTAATCAGCCAACATTACGTGACTAACCAATTTCCATATTCCACAAAGTTTCCATCTGAAAAACGGTCTAGAAATATAGGGAAACATTTAATTGCGCAAGAAAAGGCCCCCAATGACTGTGATTTTCAGCAGGCATAAGCCTATTCAATTCACAACATAACAATAGGATAAACAGTGATAAAAATAACAACCTTCCACATCCCCATTCTTTAAGAAAGTAATTATCTTCATTAAACTGGTTCAACTATTTCTCCTAAAAGCAAGAGGACACACATCCCGCATGATGCACAAATTAGAGAGATAAAGGTAAAATCCCTACCTCAATAGGTTCTTATCACAATACTCCCCCATATCAACTTTAGAAGACGTCTGTCGGCCTCCGTCGCTTTGGTCAAAACCCGAAAAAACCTCCTCAGGTGGATTCTGGGAAGAAAAGGCCGAAGGGAATCAATATATCCAATCTCAGAAGTTCTGCCTCATCGTTATGATCTCGTGGCCGCTGATGGATCATAAATCGGAGCTCGAAAGAAGAAGTTATGGAAGAAAGGAACTTCAGAGTCTCTTGGGAGGGCTCTGCTCGAAGGAATGGGGAGGAGAGGAATGGTCTAAATAAGAGGATAGGCCCCCTCTTTATATAGATGAGAAAAACTAAAGTACATGGCATGTACTTCCTAGTACACGGCGTGTACTAGGACATTTCACACAGTCACCACGCGGCTTCCATCACGGCATTCAACTCAGCACATGGCCGTTCACTGGTCAACACACGGTTTGAGGGTAAAGAGTACGCAGGGAGGAACTACACGGCATGTAGTATGTGCTAAACGGTGTGTACTCATTTATTTCACGCAGCAAGGACACACCATCAACACGGAACACGGCCGTTGACTGGTCAACACACAGTTTAATGGTAACGTGTATGTGGGGAGGAACTACACGGTTTGTAGTATGGGCTACACGGCGTGTACTCATTTATTTCATGTCGCAAGGACACGCCTTCAACACGGCACATGGAAGTTGACTGGTCAACACACTATTTGACGGTAACGCATACGCGGGGAGGAACTATATGGCATGTAGTATGGGCTACACGGCGTGTAATCATTTATTTCACACGGCAAGGACATGGCTTCAACATGAGGTATACCTGGAACGGTGGTACACGGTGTGTACTCACACTACATGACATGTAGTTACAAAATTTTGAAAAGTGTGGGAAAATTCCATTCTACCTTCCAGAACACTTAATGACCTTCTTTTCGACCAAGGAATGGGCTTGAGAGGTCTGGGCCATTACATTAGATACCTCTTAAAACATTCTCGTCCCTGAGAATTCCAAAACAAACCCAGAGTAACCCAACAAGATACCTCTTAGGTCTCTCATTATAACAGGAACCCAACCAACAACCCTAATAATATGTGTTAGGAATTCCTTCTCCTATGTCGAGATATTATCCGCTTTAGGCGGCACTGACTCGCCTGCACGGGTTTAATCGCATCCGCATTAATGCGTCTTGATTAAGAATTGGGTCCTCCCATATACATATATTTGGATTTTTTTTCAAATTACACTTCCCCCAACACCATACAACCAACACACTGTCCGAACACATGGCTTGTGGAATTCCTTCTCCCATATCGAGATATTATCCGATTTAGGTGGCAGTGACTCGCCCTCATGGGTTCAATCGCATTTGCATTAATGCGTCTTGATTAAGGATCAGGTTTTACCTTTCCCCACATATCCAGATATGTTACACACTTCCAAAGAACAAGGAAACAAAATGTCTCACAACCAATAAGCCAAGCATTCCATATATCAACGGTATAGAGCATAGCATTAAAACAAGCCCAGAAGAACAAAACGAAACACAATTCAAAACAACTCCGGGTACTGAGTGTGCATCTGGGCCTCCTGCTCCCATGTGCTCTCCTCGAGGCCGCCATGCCTCCATAACACATGAACCAAGAGGATGGTTCGTCCACAGAGCAGCTTCTCTTTATGATCCTCGATTCTAACTAGTTGTTCCTCGAAGGTCGCGTCATCTCCCATATCTAACTCTCCCCAGTCGATAACGTGAGAGTCTTCATGTAAGTACCGACAAAGCTGGGAGACGTGGAAGACGTCGTGAACCTTATCCAACTAAGCTGGCAGGGCCAGCTGGTATTCCACCTCGCCGAATCGCCTCAGCACCTCGAAAGGTCTGATGAACCTAGGGGAGAGCTTACTCCCCTTCTCAAAACATCGATGCCCCCGTCAAGGGGAATCCTTCAAGAACACATGATCTCCCACATCGAACTCCAAGGGCATCCTCTGACGATCAGCGTAAGAATTCTGTCGGTCCAGAGCCTCTTTCATCCTCTCACACACAAGATGAACTTTTTCTGTGGTTCTCTGTACTACCTGTGGCCTAAGAGCACCTATCTCACCAACCTCTTCCCAGAAAATGGGTGAATGACATGGTCTTCCATACAGAGCCTCAAATGATGCCATGCCAATAGTATAGTGGAAGCTGTTGTTGTAGGCAAACTCTACTTATGGAAAGTGTCACACCCATGATCCTATGAAATCCAGAACGCATGATCATAGCATGTCCTCCAATGTCTGGATAGTCCGCTCTGCCTACCCATCGGTATGGGGGTGGAAAGCAGTGCTAAGGTGTAGTTGGGTGCTAAAATCATGATATAACCCCCTCCAGACACGTGAGGTAAACCGAGTATCCCGATCTGAGACGATAGTCTTTGGAACTCCCTGAAAACACACCACCTCGACTACGTACCTCTGTGTTATGGTACTCACCAGGCTCGAATCCTTAATTGCTAAGAAGTGAGATGATTTCTTCAGTCGATCCACCACTACACAGATAGCATCATAACCACCCTGAGTTCTAGGTAGTCCTGTGATGAAGTCCATTGATATGTCATCCCATTTCCACTCATGGACAACTAATGGATGCAAAAAACCACTGGGAACACGGTGTTCACCCTTTGCTTGCTGACACACTAGGAACTTAGCCACAAACTCTGCCCGTACCCATTTCACCCCAGGCCACAAAAATTGTTCCCTCAGGCCTTGGTACATTTTTGAAACTCTCGGGTGTACCACCAAGGCTGAGGTATGGAACTCAATGAGAACTCCCTCATGCATCGCCTCCGGAACAAACATCCTTCCATGAAAAAGCATCTGATGTCGGCTATCATCTGACCATCCTTCTGGAGCATTCCTTTGATCGATATGATCCAACCTTACTTCTGCCTCGGAGTATCCCCACTGAGACTCTTCCACCTATTGTAACAAGGACGGATGCACCGTCATCTAAAACAAACAGCCTCTAACACCCTCTACCCTTTCATCCAAGTGCAAGGCAGCCAACTCTCCCATCGCTTTCCAAGCATCAGTGAATTCCCAAACCACTTCCGTATGTGACTTACTGCTCAGGGAATCAGCCACAATGTTTCCATTACCTTCAGTGTAAGAGATATCAAAGTCATAGTCTTGGAGAAACTCAACCCATCTCCACTATCGTATGTTCAGCTCACGCTAGGATAAGATATAACTTAAGCTATTTTGATCTTAGAAGACAACAAAGTTCTCCCCAAAGAGGTAGTGTCACCACAACTTCAGTGTCAACACTACTGCTGCATGTTCTAGGTCATGGGTGGCATAGTTACACTCGTTAGAGCGGAACTGCCTAGACCCATAACAGATCACACCCTTCTTCTGCATCAGTACGCACCCCAAAACAAGGCCAGAAGCATTACAAAATACCTCATACAACAACCCTTCTTCTAGCAACCTGAGTACTAGAGCACTGCCCAACTTATCCTTTACGTAGTCGAAAGCTTTCTGGCACTGCTCGCTGCATAGGAAGACCTGGTTCTTCATAGTCAAAGCTATCAATGGAGCAGCAACTCAAGAAATGTCTGAAACAAACCTCCGATAATAACCTTCCAACACCAGTAAACTAAGAACTGCTTCCACGCTCGTGGGTGACGCCCAAGAAAAAACTACCTCCACCTTCGATGGGTCCACTAACTCTCCATGCTGAGACACCACGTGCCCAAGGAAGTGTACTTATTGCATCAAAAACTTACACTTCAACAATTTCCCATAAAGCTTGTGGTGTCGAAGGAATTCCAAGACTTCCCTGAGATGATCAACATGCTCCTCCTCTAATCTTGAGTAAATTAGGATGCCATCGATAAACAAAATGATGAACCGGTCCAGAAACTCACGAAAGACAACGTTCATATGTCCCATGAACACAGCTGGTGCATTCGTAACTCCAAACGGCATCACTACAAACTCGAAGTGCCCATACCTGCACCTGAAATCCATATTTGAGATGTCACTATCTTTTATCCTCAACGGATGATATCCAGATAGTAGATCAATCTTAGAAAACCAACCTGCTCCCCTCAACTGGTCAAATATATCATCTATCCTTGGAAGGGGGTAACAGTTCTTGACTGTTACCTAATTCAACCTTCGGTATTCTATGCATAGCCTGAGACCACCATCTGCCTTCTTCATGAAAAAAACCGGAGCACCCCATGGTGATACGCTGGGTCGAACAAAACCCTTCTCTATCAAATCGTCAATCTGAATCCGCATCTCCCGCAACTCTGAAGGTGCCATATGATTAGGGTCAATCAAAATCTGGTGGGCACCAGGCTGTAAGCCTATCCCAAACTCAACGTCACGTCAGGGGTAGAGTCAAAACCTCCTCGGGAAAAACATCAAGGAACTCCTCAACATCCTCTGGAACATCCATCATTTCTGTATCAGCTGAAACCACTCATAACCTGCCTAACAAGGAAAGGAGGGGCTTCACATGTCGTCTTCCCAGGTGATAGCTCCTCTCTCCAACAAAAGCTACATGCTGCCCATCCACGTTGGAAAACATGACTCTTCTTCAGAATTAGTCGATAACAGAACTAACAGAAAATATCTAGTCGATGACTAGGATGACATCATATGGTTTCATCTATAGCAAAAAAATATCCCCACTAGATCGATGTGGTCCAAACGTCAGCCCACATCCCAGGCAAACCCAAGATACGCTGGTCTGACCTCCAGCTAGTGTACTCAGCACCAAGGGTATGGAGAGTCTCTCTATGTCTATACCCAAATAATGTGCTAGACCAGGTGAAACAAAGGAGTGAGAATTTCCTGAATCGAAAAAATAAGAAATGAGAGTACTGAACAAACAAATCGTACCTCGCACCACCTCTGGTCCTGCTATAGCTTCCAACTCTGTTGCGTGCAACTGTCCACACCCGGCTCCTCTACCTCTATAATGTCGACCACCTCCCTGACCACGCCATGGTCAAGGTCCCTGAGGATCCCCCTGAGGTCGGCCTCCTCCTGCAAAGTCTACCATTGGAGGAGTTGGGTCCTGCTACTGCTGGACGGGCCTCACCATCAACTGGTGATACTGAGGCGGGCGATGAACCTTCCCACCTCCACCGTACTGATCTCGGGTCGGGCACCGACTCTGAATGTGCCTGAAACCTCCACTAGAGAAACACTTCGGTACTAGACTCGTGAAAAAGTGATGAGGACCCGATGATCGGAACTGGAACTGCTTGGGCATGCTTCCTACTGGCTTGAATCTAGAAGGTCATGTCACAGGAGACCTGCTGCTGAATCCCTTCCCCTTTGACGATCCCAGCTGGATCCCCTCTCATGGTGTACCTCCATACGATTGCATCCTCTATACAACCTATGCCTTATTTTGTACTGCAAAGTACATCATAAGGGTGAAGGGGGTGACAACATACTGGAGAGAAGGACGAAGCGCCTCCTCCAAAAGTCTCACCCGTGACTCCTCATCCGAAAAGCGATCCAGAACAAAGAGTAGGAGACCTTTGAACTTGATCCCCAAATCTTGTACTGACATACTCCCCTATTGGAGGGAGAGTAACTCCTTCCGCTTCTCCACCTTGATCATGGAAGAAAGGAATTCCTCTCGGAACTCCCTCTCAAAGTCAGCCCACAGAACCTCTGCCTTTGACCTCTCCCCGAGGTAGAGCGTCCACCACTGACTCACCGCACCACTAAACTGACTGAATACTAGGGGAACCATGTACTCCCTCAGAGCACGGATCAACGTAAAAGAGATCCCTAGCTCCTCAAGACACCCCTCCATCCCCATATCCTATGTACTACCCTCGTACTTCTTGAGGGTTTGTCGTTGGAAATAATGGAGAGTCTTCTTCCACTGTCCATCTTCCTCCTCTCGGTCAATCCTCAAATGATCGACCGCTTGAATCTGCTTGGCATTGACTAACTGAGCCACCCAGGGATGACATATAGGCGACATAGCTGTACGATAAACAAAACAATCACCTAATACCATGTACCAAGGAAATTTCTCAAGGTTTCATTTTATCACTTTATTTCGATTTCTATCCTAGAACCCCCAAATCTAGTAAAACACAATCATGATGATGCATGTACCTTCCCTAGGGTCTCTAACCTGAAATAAATGTAGTCTCACTTGGTCGTTCGGTAGGCTCAGAGTGCTTGCATCAGATCACGGGGGGCCCGAAAATCTTGTTTCCTAGCCTGTCTTCTCTGGTTTATGTCACGCACCAAGATCAGCCAACACTGTCGCCCTACCATCCCATGAAATCCTCCATGTGCCTAACTTCAGACTCCATCCTATCTCTCAACCTGCTCTGATAAAATTCTATCGCGACCCCCTCCCACCAAAAATGCCCCTCCTGAGCTGGCAATGGTGAAAGGGAGATAATGACCCCCTGAGTCCCGCCTCCAGTAGGCCCTGGAGTGGCGACTAGCACCAAGGGTATGAGTTTTCACAAATATGGGAGGCATTACCCTTTTTATTATTTAAGATCGGGAAATAGGATGAGTCAAACACAAAAAAACAAAAGGAACAATTAAATAAAAATAAACCCAAACCAATCCCACATGCATGTTTAATCAATTATGAAATAAGGTAAAAGTACAAGAAAGCTTAAAGTACAATACCAAAAGAAACAAGAGTACATCAAACTGCAACAACTCCAACTGTCCCGACTAGTACGGTCTCGCACAGCCCTGGTAGTCCTCCTGAAAACTTGAAAGTAAATATAGGGTGATAAAACAATTATACTCAGTAGGGAAACCAAAATCCCTCGTGCACAGGTGGGGAGACATCTTAATGTCTTGTGAGAACAGCAGAAGAAACCAAAACCAAGAAAGGGAATCTATCCACCCAGCCTCACCAGCCACACTCACCAAAACACAAAACAATAGGTAGTAGTATATAAGAACAGGATTATTGGGTACCCCGCACCATTTCCCACTAGTTAGCTACTCTTCCTAACGGAGAACGTCCTGACGCTGCCACACTCTTCCCGCCCGCACACACCTGGGACTCAAGAACCACATATCCCGCCCGCACACACCTGGGCCTCACAACCACATATCCTGCCCGCACACACCTGGGAATCAAAAACCACAATCACATTCCCGCCCTAACACACCTGGGCCTCATTGCGAAGATTCTTGGGAACAGTAAACCTGCCCGAAGTGTCACGGGCTAAACCACCCCAATCAAAACCTACTCGAACAGTCTTGGGTGTAAGGTCACCTCAAGCCATCACAATCTTATGGAAGACGGAGTAGGAAGGAGCTAGTAACTAAGGAGAAAACACCCTCTCCCATGAAATGGGAGTGTTCGACACTAAGTTCTCAACATGGGTGGGGTGCGACAAAACACAAAAATACAGGTATATGTGTGTGTGTATAAAAAACACACAGCCCAACCTATGGCTTCTAAACAGAGAAACTGAGCACGTGCCTCAGCACTACCACTACGAAGGATGCATACAATAAATAACCCCAACCCCATTTAGGTTTTCATATCTCAACAGTATTAGTTAATTAGTTCCTTAACTACTGGGAAACTATCAAACCAGATCAAGCGTTTTGTAGAACAAAACCCTGCCAACCAGAAATCAAGTTAGATAAAACACAAGAAACACAATACTAACCTTTTTATCATCAACCTATCCCCATTGATTGTTCCCGCATTTAATTCATTATCGTTTCCCCACAATTCATTTATCAACTTTCCAATTTCTTTTAATATCACAACCCATTACTGCAGCCCTACTGCAATTATAACCACATCTCCACAACCGTATCACAAAACAAGGCTCGTGCCACATGTATCCCCACTGCCCATCTTATTCGTAATAACCGAGGATTCACCTCCCCCCCCCATTCACACACCTTGTAACGAAACCAACGCCCACATGTTCATTATTTCATTTTGTTCAACCGGGGTGATCACACAAGGGTTCTAGATATTCATTTAATCTACCAACTTTACGTGATTAACCAATTTCCATATTACACAATGTTTCCATCCACAAAACGGTCTAGAAAGATAGGGAAACATTTAGTTACGCAAGAAAAGGCCCTCAACGACCGTGATTTTCAGTAGGCATAAGCCTAATCAATTCACAACATAACAATAGGATAAACAATGATAAACATAACAACCTTCACCACCCCCGTTCATTAAGCCATTTATTATCATCATTAAACTGGTTCAACTATTTCTCGTGAAAGTAGGTGGACACCCATCCCGTATGATGCACAAATTAGGGAGACAAAGGTAAAATCCCTACCTCAACTGGTTCTGATCACAATGCTCCCCCAGATCAACTTTAAAAGACATCTGTCAGCCTCCATCGCTTCTTTCAAAACTCAGAAAAACCACCTTGGGTAGAATCTAGGAAAAAAGTCCAAATGGAATCAATAGATCAAAGCTCAGAAGTTCCGCCTCGTCGTTACGATCTAGTGGCCACTGACGGATCGTAAATCGGAGCTCGGATGAAGATGTTATGGGAAAAAGGAGCTTTGGAGTCTCTCGGGAGGGCTCTACTCGAAGGAATGGGGAGGATAGGAATGGTATGAAAAGGAGGAGAGGCCCCCTCTTAATATAGATGAGAAAAACTAAATTACATGGTGTGTACTTCCCTAGTACACAGTGTGTACTAGGCCATTTCACACGGTCGCCATGCGGTTTCCATCACGGCATTCAATGCGGCACACAACTGTAGACTGGTCAACACACGGTTTGATGGTAATGCGTACACGGGGAGGAACTACACGGCGTGTAGTATGGGCTACATGGCTTGTACTCATTTATTTCACGCAGTAAGGACACACCTTCAATATATAACACGACCATTGAGTAGTAAACACATGGTTTGAGGGTAACGCGTACGCGGGGAGGAACTACCAGGCGTGTAGTATGGGATACACGGTGTGTACTCATTTATTTCACGCGGAAAGGACACACCTTCAGCACGACACATGGTCATTGACTGGTCAACACACAGTTTGAGGGTAAAAGTATACAGGGAGGAACTACACGGCATGTAGTATCGGCTACATGGTGTGTACTCATTTATTTCACGCGGTCAGGACACGGCTTTAACACGGGGTATACCTGGAAAGGTAGTACACGACGTGTTGTTACAAAATACTAAAAAGTGTGGGAAAAGTCCATTCTACCCTCCAGAACACATCATGACCTTCTTTTCGACAATGGAATGGGCCGGAGAGGTCCGGGCCATTACATTGTTCCCCTTCCATCATAACTTTCATGCATTATAATCATGTGTGATCACCTAAAACCCCATGTGATCTCCTATCTTGGATTACTAAATTTATGTGAAGTATGGGTCATCATTTTAGTGGGAGTAATTTCATTAAAACTCCTTGATGTGAATATATAATTCATGATAATCACATATAGATATGGTCTTGTTATATGTTATGGATTAATTCATGATAATAATATTCAGGCCCATCATAGGTTTATCCAATATGGTAGATTAAAATTAGTATGTATTAATGAGAAGGGTTCACAATGTGAAGAATTCTACGAGTCTATATATGAATGTCATAGAGGTCAATTTTACCGACTATAAATCTTGGGTATTGGATCTCAATTATGAGTATCTCATTTTACTAACAAACATAGATATGGAGATAACAGGGAATTGAAAAAATGAAAAGAATATATTTGAATTTGTAATGCAGAAAGTGTTACTGCATTAAAAGTCTATAAATATAATATTATATTTCCAAGTGAATTAATACAAGAATTTAAAAATGGGTACAAGGTACTAACTATAAATAGATATTTGGTTTTTATATCTGGTTTTGATAAGAAAGGAATCAAATTCACTCTTACGAATAAGATTTATTATATATATTTGGATGAAATTTTTTATCACACTGGGGATATTATAAATGGTGTACACATACTAGATATAGAAAACCATTTTATAACATTTAGAATAATTAATCCAAGGATGATTTTAATCCCACCAATCTTTTCCATTTCAAAATTTTTCATGTAAATGTGAAATTAATTAAACTAATCTATAAATAATGATTTTTATAACTATTCAATTATGAATTATTTAAAAATTCGTAATTTTTTTATTATAGAAGATGACCAGTGAACCTTTTCATAGAAATGTTAAATTGGATAGAAGATTATTGGAACTCATAAGTAGTGATGTATGTGAAAAAATGGGTACTCAAAAAAGTGGGGGTTTAGTGTACTATTTTACCTTGACTACTGACATTAGTAAGTATAAAATTGTTTTTCTATGATACACAAGTAATAATCTTAGGAAAATATTTATGAAATTCAATATTAAAAAAAAATTACCAAACAGATAGTATTAAGATTATCCAATCAAATCTTGGTGGTGAATACTTAAGCTGGGAATTTGCTAATAATTTAGAAGATTGTAGAATTGATCCAATATTCACTCCTGATAGAAGGCAATAGTATAACTTTGCATCTAAGACAATAAAATGTACCTTTCAAATAAGGATATATAGATGATGATTTGGTGTGACCATCATATTTTATTTTGGGGTTATTATTTAGAGGCTCCTATATTTGTGGATTTGAAACATTATTATAACATTTGGATATTAAATATATTGATTTCAAATTATATAAATGAATATTTATTGGTTATCACACTGAATATAAGGGATATTATTTCTATAATTCTTATATTCACATTTCATTAGTGTCTTAGTTTTTTATATTCATTAAATAATAATTTTTTTATTGCAAAATATATTGGAGGAATGTTGAACTTATAGAATTTCAAGACTAACAAATAGGAAGTGGTATTGATGTGGAGGTTTCATCAGTCCAATAAAGAGTTATGTAAGGATATCCAAAAAAAATTACATAAGCACTCTAAATTTCTATGTGGATTCATTAAGATCTCATGTGAATAGATTTCACATTGATAATAATTAAGAGGTAATTTTTATAATAGATGAAACCACCACCAACTTGGAAGCCATAGAGATCTATTATTCTATTAAATGGATAAAATACATGGTATATAAAATTCACACCATATCTATAACCATGTTTAGAACTTATTGGATTCACCTGCCGGGGTAAGACCCATAATGAAAAGTTGATTTTCCTTACAAAAAATGACATAGATTGAAGCGTGTCTAACTATAAATAATGATTGGTTGTAAGTGGGTTAAATTAAATTTATGATATTGAATATGAAGAAACTTTTTCATCAATTGAGATAATAAAATCCATTGTATATTACTCTAAACAATATCTTACATTGATTTTGAGATATATCAAATTTATGTCAATACAACCTTCCTTAATGAGAATTTATTTGAGGATATGTATATGATACATCTAAAAAAAATTAAGTTCTAAAGGATTTTTTTATGGTATGAAGGATGTAATGGTCTATTTATAGATAAAATAAATATTTTAATTAATAGAATATATGGTTTTATGATGCAATTAAAGATTTTGGTTTCAACATAATAGTGTATAATTCTAATGTATTAAAAGTTTATAGTGGTATTGTTGTATTATTTATGATATTTTATATAGATGACATGTTTCTTATATAAAATTATATCATGATTCTTCACTATGTTAATGTTTGGGTTGGTATGTGATTATTTATGATGTGAGTGGGTGAAGCTACCCACATACTAGGTATTCAATTCTATAGAGATATATCCTAGTTATTTCATGGACTCAGTCAAGACACCTTAAATTAGTAATATACTAATGTAGTTTAGATTGAAGAACATAAAGGATGGGTCTTTACCAATGTTACATTGAATGAATATTTGTACGATTAAAGTTGTTTCTAAAGAGTTATTAATTATAGTTGAAATTCACTTTGGGACCTCCATATATTCTATCATGTATTACATATTGTGTTCTCAATCATATGTTTCATATTCTCATAAAATTAATTCATAATATCAATCCAATCAAAGTTATTTTCATTGGATTGTAATGAAGAACATTCTAACATAATTGTTAATTTCTAAGGATATATTATTCATATTTGTATGATAACATTATCTCTATGTTAAGGGATTCACATAATCTTGTTTCTAATCTAACAGATATGATATAAAACTTAGATTTGGTTTCATGGTTTTCTTAAATTATTGACATATCAGTTAGAAGTGTTTGAAAAACTATACCATAGAAAAATTGACTACAATGGTAGAATACATTGTTGTATCAAATGTTTTAAAGGAACTCATTTGGATCAAAAGGTTTTTATGTAAACTAAATGTGGTTCCTAGCATCGATAGAGAAACTAAGCATCATTATTAATAATATATATCAACTAGTTAAGATAGAGAACCAAATTATCACCAATGTAACAAAAACATATTTCAAAAATATTTTTTTTATATGATAGATCATTAATAAGGAAGATGTTATGATAAATTGGGTAGTTGTGTATGGAAATTTAGTTGAATAATTGAAAAAACCATTTATAGAGTATAATCATGAGGGTAATGTATACTCTCTTGGTATATGATAATTAAGGGATTGATGTAATGGTTTCATAAATTTTCAAGTTAATATTTTAAATTAAATATATATTTATCATTCGTTCTTGTATTATAAAATTTATTTTACATAAATGTCTGAATGATAATATCCCCTCAATGTAATTAATCTAGTTTTCTGTAATCAATGATCCTCAAAAAGTACTATAGGATACAATACTATGATAATAATAGAATGAATAAAATATTATACTAAATAAAAATAGTATTATATGATAAAAATTTGATTCTTGAGGGAATTAGTCAAAGAGTATTACATGGTTTGACCCAATAAGTATATACCATGGAATTTCTTATATGAATTGATATACATAGGGGTGTAGTATTATAATATAAAATTTTTACATAAACTTGGATAGATTCCTATTATGAAAAATTTTATATTTTATTACATTTATTATGAAATTCATTAAGACGTAGATAATTAGAAGTTTGTTCTGTATGGTTATAATCATTTCATTAGTTTGGGAACAACCAATATTGGATTTTATTCACTCATATAATGCATAAATACATGTAGCCTTTGATTTAATTATGATAAGGAAATTCATGTCCATGATTAGTTTATCTTAATAAGATGTGTTTATCTATGTGTATTCAGACCATGGTATTTGATCTTCTATTAGATGAATGACATCTGATTTATCCATTGACTTGGTTAGTATTTTGAAAAGAATTAAGAAAATACAAGATGGAATTTACTATATTGACATTATGAATTATCTAGTGGTAACATGGTTGTAAGGAAAAAAGAGATTATATGGGTATAAATATAATTTATATGATATATTTTGTGGTGGAAAAGTTAAAATAATTTTATGAGTATGTTTAGTAGAGATCTCTTAACTCCCCTTAGTAGCTTGAGTAGCACAGAAGCATTCCTAGAGGGTGAATTTTTCCTATATCAATTAAATTGAGATTTGATGAAGGTAGTAAATGTTAATAAGGCCCTAGGGTTTATTTTCAAACACAGATATCATTATAGTTTAATATTTAATATTATTTTATTATGTTTTACGGTTGTTTAATGTTTTCATAGTTTTATCTTTGATCATTATTTTCTATAAACTTTTTTATTTGTGCATGTCTTGTTCTTGGTCATTATATGGTTAATATATTTTATGAGGGTGAACCTTTTGTGGATTACCTTGAACACATAGGTATCATACACAGTTTTTGTCTATCCATGAACATTTATGTACAACGGTTTTTTACATTTCCTTTGTTCATGGTTGGTGTGGATGGGTAGCACATGGTTTGGAAGAAAATGTGCAGCTCACAGGGTGTCCCATGTCATTTCTTATACATGGAGGATTTATAGAGCATGGTTTTCAAATGGTTTGGATAAACTATATAAAAATTATGATAGATATCTATTAAGTTTGTTAGATCAATTCTTCATGTTTGGTACAAATCATTCCAAATCATATGGAAACCATGTGAGATGAAAAGTTTTGTAAAAACATGAATTTCAATATATACCCCTCTATATTTTGACTGGTGTGTCCCTTTTTTATTATTCAATTTTCTCTAATCCTTGAGCATTCATGGGGTGTCTCCAATTTCCTCTTACATTTATTCAATCCTCATCCACATTAGGTCTTCTGGTTTCTGAATGTAATCGTGCTTCATCTCCTCTTGTATATTCCTTCTTCTACCCACTATTTCCCTTATATTGTGGTTTATTTATCTTCTGGGAAACATTGGTCCTTCTATTCTTTGTTTAATAGTTCATGTTTCCAAATTTATAAGGTTTTATATTGTTTAATCTTGTATGAGGTACCTTTAATCTTTTTTGGAATTATATATTATATTCCATGAATTTTGGATCAATTTTGGTTGACCCGAGGTAGGTATACTTGTGAACCTCATTAAACTAGTATAAAATTATCTTATTGAGGATTTTAAATTCCATTTTTGTTGTATTATATAAATTTGTGGTGGTTTTAAGGTATTCTTAAATTGTTTCAATGTGAAATCTCACTTTTTATAAGAGTATTTGATAGTTTTTTTGAGTTTGTAAAAGTTTTACGAAATACCAAGATGTCTCAAAACATGTTCAGTATGATTTTGATAAATTGATTTTAATAAACAAAATTCATTTACTATTAGTGGGTACTAGGATTAATTAAAGGGTGATATTTTTTGTTTTTAATTGATCCATCAAAATGGGGTTTACATATTGAAATGTTTTTAAGAATAATGTTTGGTTACTTATTTTAAAGTATTATTTCTAAATTTAATTCGATGGATTGAATTTAAAGAGTCATATGAAATAGAATTCAAAATTACTAAAACTTTTTGTCATTCATTATATGTTTTAATAATGGTTCATTTATATATTTTGAATCGATTTCAAATAGTGTGGGTTTGTGAGAAGCTATTAAGCCCCTTGTTAAGATTTTACCCCCACGGGGATGTTATTTGTTGATGTGATTTGGATTTCAAACCCATGGGGGATGATGATTGTTATATTTGACATGTCCATTGTGGTTCGGGCTATTACTTATGAGTTAACTGTAGGTGATGTAATATTTACTTTATTAATCTTCTGATGCATGTATTTTTCCTTGATTAACTATGTTTCTCACCTCATGATTCTTGTTTGAAGGATATATGGATCATATATGTTGTAGTGATATATGAGAGACTACAATTATCTAGTCAAAATTAGATAGTAAACATTCCACATTGCTTAGATATCCATTGGGGGAGTGCCAGTAGTGTGGGTTGTTCATATTATTTGGATGGTCATAGACTTAATAATGAATCATTAGACCTGTAAATGATTCCAATCCATGTATATTTAGTGTCTCCTCATAGGATGTTTAGGAACATCCCATGATACAAGATGATTCATTATATTGGGCCTTCTTTTATATCACATAACTCGATTAGCCTATGGAATCGTGTCTATTTCCTTGGATTGTGGTCCCTCAAGGTATGTTTAACTTGATTTCATTTGTTTATTTGTTTTAAAAACTGGTTTTTAAAGTGTATAAAGTGAAGGTTTTTTAAAGTATTCATTAGTAGAGAGATTTAAAAATAAAATTTATAAATATTTAACAATATTAAAATGTGGTCGAGTCCTAGGGAAATGGTTTTTAATTTATTGTTTCATTTATATAAAATAAATGGGATTTTCAAAAAAATGGATTGAATATGATAATGGATTTTATATACTCGTGATTCAAAACCAATTTTTGTATTATATTTTAATCTATAATAATTGTAATTTAATTTTAATGGAATGACCTAAACGGTTTTCTAAAATCCTAATAGACTCTTTTCACTTAAACCCTATTTACATAATTCAATGCATGTAGCTCTGATGATTTCTTACTGGGTTTTTGGATTCAAACCTATTTTAATAGAGTATTTTTTCCAATGTTGTTGGGCATAAAATTAAATTAGGGGCCAAGGGGCCCACTGAGATTTAAGGTAGTGGTTTGGTTTAGTTTCTTATCATTGTTAATTATTTTTGGATTCTTATATATATATTGACAATTATAGTTTTAGAATATAATAACTTATTTCTGAAATACAGATTTTCTTTATTTTCCTTTTTATTGTATGTTTTCTTTTATTTTTACTTTGTACTATAATTTGAAATATTTTTATTTTCTATGTTTTTTACATATTGATATTCAATTAATTCAAAATTATTATGCTTTCATCTATGTGTTTTTTTCATCCCAAGTTGACTGGGAACATGTATTTGGTATGTTATGGGTTAGTTTGGGTCTCTACCTAGGGGTGGACTGGGTTAGTTTTGATGAAAAATGGTATCAAAGCACAATTTCATACAATTTGGGGTGTTTCTATGTAGTATATAGTCTCAGATCAAAGTATAAACTCTAGAGGTAGATGTGGGGAGATCTTTATGAACTCGTTCTCATTGTTAGCCTTGCTATTCTATGGGTGGTAGGAATTTTAATCTTGATTAGAGTTTGTTGGAAAATTTTATTGTATTTTGATATGTTATGATGTTTCTAGGATCCATGTCGAGTATGTTGATGATTTTGGGGGTAATTTTGACGCTATGTGGTAGAAGTGGGGACTAAACTGAGGGAGCATGGTTAGCCTTTAAAGTCATGTAAACAATAAGAATCCCATATTTAATTGTTCTGAAACTGTTATAGATCCATATTTACATTGGGAAATGGTTTACTAGCCTATGAAACCAAACAATGAACCATTTTATTTCTTCTAGGGATTCTTTTTTTACCTCCCTCAATTTCTAAAATGATTATATTGGTGTCTACCAAAGATTTTATATTAATTAATGTATATTTATTGTGTGTTTATGTGGTTTAATGATGTTTTTCTTGATATTTATTATTTGAAACTTGGATTCACCCATACAAGTGGATTCTATATTTTTCAATATAGTTTGAATTTTAGTTTCATTAAACGATTTTGATATTTATTGTAACAATTTGATTTACATGTAATTTCAAGTTAGTTTATGGGATTTTTTTGAGTAAGAATTGTTTATTAATGTTATAATTTGTGAAATATTCAATTTTTAATCAATATGATTTAAAAATATATTTTTTAAAGTGCTTCAAATGGTGATAAATTTGAAAATGGAATTTTTCATGTCAATTTTATTAAATAATGGGTTTTAAATTAAAAGTATTTGGTGGTTTATTTTTGTTTCTCATGAAATGAATTAATGGTCATCAATTTTGATGTAAAACTTGATAGTTTATTTGAAATCATATTAAGTTAATATGAAATGATTTAGTATTATAATTTAAATTCATTGTATTTTTTAGATTAACAAATTAATATTTTTAAAACATTTATTATGGTATAGAATTTTTTTTAAATGGTATATTTTCATAATGAATTGTGGCTCTTAAAAAACAAAAAATTTTGTGGTTTGTTTGATTTAGTGAATGGGTGATTTTGGTTTTCCCCATCGGTTATGGGATAATTTTATTTTTTGTGGAACCTGATAATTTAGGTTCATTTTTTGTTATGTTTTTAATAATCCTCCCTAAAAGGAATTGATGAAATATTGGGTTTTTGTATTTGTTCTCAAGTGTATAACTCTTAATAAGTGAATTAATTTTGGGTTTTATTGAGGCTTTATTTAATTCTTTTTTGGGGATAGTAAGGACTTATATATTAGGGATTATAACTTTTAGATTTTGTGGATGTTGTAGGATTTATGTTTTTTTGGAATTCCATTCCTTTTTCCATATCTTGGGACTTTTGGTGTTTTTTTAGATGTGGCCATTTATGATTGGTGTCTTGATAGGTTGTTCAGGGGTGAACTATGGGGAAATTCATGGGTAAATAGAATAGATATTTCATTGAGTTTTAAAGAAATGATGGTTATATCTTTACTCGTTTCACTAGTGGATGGGGTTTTGAGTTGGGATCCATGTTTACCAACTTTGTATTTTTAAATGTGGTCTCAATCCCATTTTTTGGTGTTCCTGTGACTTAGTATTTCTGGTTTTTTCCGATTCACATTGATCTTGGTAATGGTTCACTTTTGTAGTTATTGATTTTTCAGTAGACTGTGAGCTCCTTTAGGTTTTATAATTTAGTATCATAGTGGTCATCAGTTTTGGTAGGGATGTGATTCATAGTGGATTTTTGGGGAAATTTATAGAGATATGTTATTATTATTGATTCTTTGGTCTTGATTTATTTCCTCTTTTTGTTTCACCTTTTTAGATTAAACCAAAAAACAATTAGAGACCTATAGAACATCTACACTCTATTAGGATTTTTTTCATACCTATTTTTGATCTAGTGGATCATTGAGATGTGGGTTGGGGTTGAGGAGTTCAGATAAATATTTTTTGTGATTTATTATAAGGGGTATTTTCCATTCATGATTTTAAACCTTCTATTTAATTACCAATTTCTTTATAGAGGCATGAATATGTATTATGGGGAAAATGTTGACATACACATATCACTATAGTTGATTATTTGATGTACTTTTACTATGGTTGAGGGTGATTTTAAAATTTTAATCATTTTCTCTTTGATATTTTCTTCAAGAAACATTTTTTCCTCTTCAGGGATTTTTAAAAATCATTGTATGGTTAATAGAAACAATTAGGAAAATCCCTATATATATACCCAAGGATTACTAGTCAGAATTCATGGTTTATATATAATTATTTATATTCATATACATGAGTATTTTATAGATCTTTTTTATCTTTCACAGTTGGTGAGAATGGGTAGCACATGGTTTTGGAAAAAATGTGTTGGTATTAGGGTGGCATATAGTTTCTCTAATGTAGATGTTTATTGGGGCATAGTTAGGATAAAACATAAAAATCATGTGATATTGATATATAATTTAACTGAACTGTAATACATGATTGGTATATGGTTTTCCGAACAACGTTGTAACCAAGAGAACTACCTAGTTTTTAAAAAAACATTAATTTCTCATTCTAAAAATATAAAATTTAAAGGTTGTTTCACTTATTTTATCATTATTCTTGATTTAATGAACCAATGGAATGAATGGGGTGTATCACCTTTCATCCTCCTTTAATACAAGCATATTTTACCTTGATTCTTATAATTTCCTATGATGGTCTTCCCTCCCATCCCCTTGTTTCATCGCACTCCCCCTTCCTTTATCTTATTTTTTCTTCCTCTCTCATTAACCCTGTGGAATTTTAGACTCATGTATAGGGTTTTGGGTGAATTATTCATCATTATTGTGATTTTTTGGTTTTTATTGGTATATTGGGATCCTTTAATGATAATTCTCTAATATAGGTGACAAATAACATCTCTATTGTTGTTGATTTTATGATGTATTTTTTATGTTTCTCTTTAAATTTGAAAATTATTATGCGCATAAGGATTTTAAATTCCTTATTCATTAATTTATTTTTATGTGTGGTAGTTCTAATGGATTCTGAAATCATTTGAATGTGAAATATCACATGGTATAATAGCAGCTGATGGTTTTCCTATTTTTTTAGTGTTTTTTGAAATTCCACATGGGAAACAAAAAATTTTGGAATTACTTTCTTGAATATATTTTAACTATTTCAATGTTAAAGACCTAATTTAGGTCTTTATATTAATTAAATGGTTATATTATATGTTTTTATATTGCCTCTCCAAAAGTGTGTTGCCTTTTAAAATGAATTTTAATCATGAGTTTTGGTTACATATTATAATAAGTGATTTTGAATTCAATTTTATTGGATTAATTTTAAAAAGAGTCACTTCAGATGAGAATTTAAAATGACTTGAAATAAAGTCTCATTTAGAACTATTGAGTGGTTTTTAAAAAAAAATTGGTTGTGTGAGACCCTCTTCAACCCATTGTTGAGTTATGACCCCTAGGGTTATAATTTGTGGTGTGATTTATATTTTGTTATTTTAGTGAATGTTGAATGATATATATGAAATAGAAATTATGATAGAGGTTGTTTACATTGAGGGATTTAAAGGTGATGTAATATTTACACGATTATTCTTTTGATGTGGGGATTTCTCCATGATTGATTGTATTACTCACCTGTTATTGGTTGTTTAACATTAATAGGGATCTAGTGAATCTTAGTGAGGGAAATATATGGGTACTATCAAAACCTGATTTGATTGACTAGACCATTAATGGAATCAAAGTCTGTTGGGGTAGTTCGACTCGGGATCCAAGTTCAAATCAGCTATTTGTTTATATATATGAGAAAGCATCATTGGTCTTATACATTATTCTATCATGAGTATTTATAGGGTTAACTCACATGATGTTTAATTATTTCCCAATAAATTTTATGATCCATCATATGAATATTTATTTCGTATCCATTATCTCAATTAACTAATAGCATCATGGTTTTCTATTTTTGGGTATGGTGCCTTGGTGTTTTTTTATCTTCATTAGATTTGTTTGTTTTTTTACCAAATGGTTTGTAAAGTGCATTAAACAAAACATTTTTAAATTTATATTGGAAATGGGATTTGGAAATGATGTTAAAATTGAGTTACTTGATTAAATAGGGTATGAGGCATGGTGAAATAGTTATTGAAGTTATTGCATTAATTTATGTGAAATAAATTGTAGTTTTGTAAAATGGATTGAATTTAAAATTTTATTATATATACTCATGATCAAAATATTATTTTATGACTATATTAAAAACTATAATAATTTTTTTTATTTCTGAGTAATAAATTAAATTAGTTGTTTAAATTTTATTGATCTATGTTTCACTAGCACCCTCTATACACCATTTAGTGCATGTGACTCTTATGGTTTATCCTTATGGACTTGGGTTTAGTCTTCTTTAATTTGAAAGTTTGGTTGAGGGATGACATTTTCATTTAGTTTTCATGAATTAAATAGGGATAAAATTATATTCATAGTATTATTTTGGTTTTGTTTATTATATTTGGTCTTTAATTTTTTATAGTCATGTATTTATCGGGCATAGTGTCGTAGAGGTCTATTGGATTATGTATGTGTTGAGGATTTTATATGCAATTTATTTTATTATATGTCTACTATTTATTTATTATCCATGCTCTGATTGGATGTAATTTTATTTTTCATTCTTTTTTGTATATCAAGGATATATTTTCTCCTAATTATTATACATTGATTAACCTATAAAACATGCTAATATTAATTATTTATAATATAATATTCATGTGATTTATTAATCATAGACACCATTGTTAGTGCATTTAACAATTGGATCATTATTCCACATTATGATTGTAATTATTTCCTAAAATGTACTATTACATGGTACATTCTTGAACATATCCTAAAACACGAAATGGTATTAATTTTATTTTAATTTTTTATTTTCAGGTCTCTAATGATATAAGTGACAATTAATTCTTTTGTAGCACTTGGAGATTCAAATTGGAAGACCACCAAATTGGTCCTTGAAGCCACAAGGTTCTAGGTGAACTGAACTATACAATGTCCCAATAAAAGTTCTTTAGAGGACATAATTCAAGCCCAGTGAATCTGAATTTTTAAATTAAGTTAGAGGATATTATGGGTAACATTTTATTAAACAGTGGAACAAGCTAATTCGGACGTTTTAATTGTGTTCTAGGAGGCCCAAGTTGATGATGAAATTCTGGGCCAGATTTTGAGGCCAAGAAAAACATCCCACCATTGTAATCATATCTCACAAACCGCAAGATATGTTGGGCTGATATTTTAAAATACTATAGGAGACATCCGGAGATACATTTTATCCTTCTATGGAACACTCTAATTCGTCCATATAGAAGTCCCTTTCGGCACGTCTTTTCAGTGGATGAAAGCTAGGTTCCACTTTAGGGGAAGAGTGGAAAAGTTTCATCTACATTAATGGTCCACCCACCTAGGCCCACCACAGTTAATTAAAGACAGATGGGAAGATGGGTGCTTGGACAAAGGCTTCCTAAATTCATATTTATGTTATTAGTGGTGGATAATTTATGGATATTGGAGCTTTTTTTCATTGTAATGTTATTATGCCAATTTTTCTTTGTAACATTATTCTTTCTCATGTAAGTTGTTCGAATCACCTTAGTTTTCAATAAGAGTTCTTATTATTATCTGATTGTTTTCTTCTTCATATAACCATGATGCCATTTCCTCAAGGTGTAAACTTTTTTACACCATACCTTGCGATTTTGTTCACGCAACGGTGGAGTGATCGTTATTTTGTTCTTTTTACTTCTTCAATTTTACCCTCGTAAGTCTACTTCCTGCTTCTGTTGCCAAAATGTAATCAATGGAGGGATAACTCCTTCATGGGTTGATCTAAGGGAGTAGTAAAGAGCTGGATTTGATGTTATTTATAACTCTCTAAATGTTATTAATTTCTTTTATTTGGTTTTCTTTTATTCAATGATTTTTTCTCTTCCTCTTCCTTATAGAATTTATTCACCCCACTTTTATGTGATAATTAGATCTTTTACCATAGAGTGCTCATGAAAATGATCCTACAAGTTTATATGTGATTAGCATGTGTTTTTGAAGGTGTTTAATAAGTAATTGATGAGGTTAGTTTGAATTCATTGCCTGAACCCTTCTCAAGTTAATGAAATTGAAATTGTAAAAAAATAATTCATCCAATACACCCCGAGCAAAAACCTAGGTTAACCTCATTTTCTTATAATCTGAATTCCCATAGATCTATTAGTGTTATTTTAAAACCATATAAAATCAACCCATGTTGGCCGCTTCATATCCAAAAATCCATCTCTTTTTATTGTGTGTCTAAATATCTTCATAGGTCTCTGAGGATTTGAAAACCAAAGCTACACTACAAGCAATCGCAGAACCCTTAGAACAAGGATAAATTTGGGTGAAACTAGATTTTGGCATCATTTCTGGGGACCAAGTAAGTTACATAGACCAAAAACCTTGTTTTCTCACCCCCATTCTTCTATTCTCACCCAAATTCTCATATCTTTTTCTTTTGTCTCTTTTTTTTCTTTTGGTGTATGTCTGACTACTCCCGCGATAACTCATACTAATTAGTTAGGGTTGAAACTCTGAGGATAGGGGAGTCACGTTAATCTAAGGGATTGTTTACATATGGTCCAAATATTCATGAAACTCCAAATTCACCAATTAAAACATGTTCAATGGAGTGTCTTCAAAGAAATCAAATGGTAAACCCTGTGTGTGATCAAATGGGAAACCCAAACCAAGAAGCTCCAAACATAGGGAATGTGGTCGATAAAACCATGAACGACTACCTCACTCTAGCATGGACCAATGCCCCCTTAGGAATTATACACAATTACCTAGAATATTCCAACTACAACATTAAACCCCGTGTCCTAAACCACCTTCCAACATTCCATGGAATGGAGTCTGAGATGCCCTACTGTCACGTTACGGAGTTCAATGACATTGTAGAAACCATGTGTCCCCCACATCAACTTGAATCAGCTAAAATGAGGTTATTTCCCTTTTCATTAATGGATTGAGCTAAAATTGGCTAAACAATTTGAGACCATCACCCCTAAACTCTTGGGACCAATTACAAAGTGAATTCTACACAAAATACATTCCCCACCACAAAACAATAGTACATAAAAAGAGCATCCAAACCTATTTTGAAATACATGGACAGTCATTCTCTAAAACATGGGAGAGGTTCAAAGACACACTAAACATGGTTCCCCACCATGGTTTTTTATTCCTGAATAAATGATAATTTTTTATGAAGGGTTGGGCCCGGGGAACAAACAATTCATTAACATGATGTGTAATAGGACCTTTAAAAACAAATCCCCAAATGATTCTTATGAGTAACTAGAAATCCTTGCTGAACAAAACAAAACATGGGTAACATCAACTTATTTTGAAAAGCCACAAAGAACTACTGGAATTCATACACTTAGAGAAGAGGAAAGCCTCAAGGATAAAATCTCAGGACTCACAAGGATGGTTGAAGAGATAGACCTTAATAAAATCCATGAAATCTAAACCGTAGACCCTGTTTTCACAATTTGTGACAAACATGACAATAAAAAAGACAACTTCCCAACCATTCCATCCATCAAGGATGTTCTTCTAGGAGAACCATATACTTAAGTCAATTCCCTAAACTTTCAAAAGCCCCAATACAAAAACACATTCAACCCAAGATATGATGACCACCTAGGATTCTGCTGGAGAGATAAGCAACAACCTAGACAACCATAGGGATAAAATTTGTACCCCCATCAGAACTATAAAACCGAAAACCAGTTCCAAACCCAACCTATCCAATACCAAAATCCACCGGTCCATTTTCAACAAACCATACCACCTCCAAAATATCCCCCAGGGATAAACCATTATTCAAAAGAAACAACCCCAACTGTTCCACAAAGCCTACAAGAACAACTGTGCAAAAATATGGAAAGGATAAACTTGGAAGGCTCTTGCCTAAATCAATAACTTCAAACCATTAAAGCTGGAAAGGCACCCATGCCTAAACAATCCATTCCACAACAAACAGTAAGGGGAGAGTCATGTTTCACTCAAAAAACTCATGAACAACTAAACTTTATGACTATTTTAAGAAGTTGTTAATCAGTTGAGAAACCTGAAAAACTAATTCCAAATGCATGTGAAGTTTCAATATTAAATGAAAATTCAAATGAACCAAATGATCACATTGAAAAACACGACTAAAATTTCAATGAAACAACTCTTCATCAAAAAACCCCACAACCTGCACCATTTCCTCAATGCATGAGGGGGAAAAAAGCCTGAATTGAATGAATCATTAAGGGAAATATTCTCAAAAGAAAATTGGAACATTCCACTCACAGATTATATTCAAACAATTCCTACATACTCAAAATACCTTAAGTAACTATGCAGATTTAAAATGAAATTATAACATAATAACCAAGTCGTTTTCGTGGAAAATTTTAGCACAACAATTTAGGGGACCATTCCTCCTATGTTGAATGACCCGGGTTTCCCATACATCAATGTTGAACTAGGAGAGAGAAATGTTGTCAAGGCCTTGTGTGACCTTGGTACTAGTTTCAATCTCATCCCCTATGTTGTGTACTTCCAGTTAGGCCTAGAAGATCTCCAACTCACATCTATAACACATCAACTTTCTAATCGTAGAATTAGGGTTCCAAAATGGATTTTGAAGGACAATCTGGTAAATGTTGAAAACTTCATCTACCTTGTTGACCTCATTGTCCTTGACAACCATCCAAACATAGGAAATAAGGAACAAACCCCAATCGTCCTTGGTCATCCTTTACTTGCAATAATCACCTCTGTTATCTGAGATCGAAACGGGGACATTACCATCACCTTTGTAAACATGATTCTAGACTTGAACATCGACAATGAAAGCTTTCAAATAGAGGATGATGAGGACATATTTTAAGTAAACATGATAGGAATCATTGATAATTAATCCATAGAACATCAAGGAATATTTGATGGATGTTAAAGTGAGGATGAGATTTATTTCCTTTATTCACATGAATTATGTTTATCTCCTTGGATTGAATCATTTTTAAAATTCTCTTATGATGAAGTCTTAGGTCCAACAATCAGTGAAACCTTTCAGGAAACCACTTTCAAGGAGACCAATCAAACATACTTCTCTAATTATGATCCAGACAATTTTATAGCTGAAACTTCTACATGTGGAGAATAAATCCTATCTAAAACTCTTGGAAATAAAATTGATCTTGATCCAATGTCCCAATATTCTCCTGAAATTATGAACCAACTTGAGCATGAATTGAAGGAACTTCCCGCTGTAGTCAAGTATTCTTTCCTATGGGACTATCAAACGCACCCTATTATCATTTATTCTTCTCTTGAATCCAATCATGAGAAGATGCTACTAGATTTCCTAAGGAAACATAAGAAAGCAATTGGTTGGACCCTGTTTGATATTACTGAGATTAGCCCACTTATCAGTTATCATAAGATTGTTCTGGAATCTGATTCAAATCCATGTCATCGACCTCAGTGGAGATTCAATCCTAATCTCAAGGAAGTAGTGAGAAAAGAACTCTGAAATATTTAAATCATTGTATCATCTATCCCATAGCTAAGAGTGAGTGGGTGATCCCAATTCAAGTTGTTCCAAAAAAGGATGGAATCACAGTGATAACCAATGAGGATGGAGTGATACATCCAACAAGGGTGAGTAGTGGCTGGAGAGTTTGTATCGACTATAGGAAGCTGAACTCATTTACCAACAAGGACTATTTCCCCTTACCAATCATTGACCTAGTTCATCAGAGAGTGGAAGTTCATGTTATCTACTATTTCTTAGATGGGTACTCTGGTTATAATCAAATTGAGGCCTCCCTAGAGGATCAAGGTAAGACTACATTCACATTTCCATTTGACACCTTTGCTTTCGAACGCATTCCCTTCAGGTTATGCAATGCCCCTGGAACATTCCAGCGTGCATGATGGAAATATCCTCAGACATAGTAGGAGATTTTCTAGAGGTCTTCATGGATTAATTCTATGTGTTTGGGGATAAATTTGAGGGATTTATGAGGAATGTGGAGATATTTTAGTCAAGATGAGAAGAAAATAATCTTGTCCTAAACTGGGAAAATTGTCATTTCATGGTTAAAGTGGGACTAGTCCTTGGCCATCTTATCTCAGGTAGAGGAATTCAAGTCAATAAAGATAAGGTTGACATCATTCGTTACCTTCCATTACCAATGTTTTTTAAAGAAGTGATGTCTTTCAAAGGACATTCTGGTTTTTATAGAAGATTCATTATGAACTTTAGTTCAATCGATCGTCCCCTTTGTGGTCTTTTAGTGAAGGATGTTCCATTTTTTTGGGAAAAAAGATGTGAGGATTCATTATCGATCCTCAAATCATTTCTAACCTCTCCTCTAATCATGAAATCACCAAATTGGTACCTTCCATTTGAACTAATGTGTGATGCTTGTGACTTTTTTTAGGAGCTGTGATAGGGAATCATTGTGATAAAACTCCTTATGTAATTATATATGAATGAAAATCCTTAAATTATGCACAAATAAACTATACAACCACTGAGAAAGAGTTAGTTGCTGTTGTGTTTGCTTTAAGAACGTTTTTCCCCTACCTCTTAGGATCCACCATACCTGTGTTCACTGACAATTCTACTCTGAAATACATTTTTCAGAAACAAGATGGTAAGGATAGACTGATTTGGTGGGTCCTTCCCTTACATGGATTTGACATCACAATCAAGGACAAAAAGGGTGTTGAAAATGTTGTAACAGATCATCTCCCTAGGATATAATTTAATGACAATTTATCTCAACTTCATGTGTCATATTGATTCCATGATGAACACATATACTTTGTGAGTGATTACCCTCGGTATGCTGACATAGCCAACTTCTTAGTTACAGGAGTCATTCCAAAATTATTAGGGACTCAAGCTAGAAGTAAATTTCTTTCTGATGTCAGGCACTATGTGTTTGATGATCCATACCTCTATAAGTTTTTCCCTGACCAATTCATTAAGAGGTGTGTCCCAGAATCTAAACAAGATTCCATCCTTAAATTATGTCATAGTGTGGCATGTGGAGATCACTTTTCCTCTAAGAAAACTTTTGCTAAGGTTCTTCAGCGTGGTCTTTTCTGGCCCACCCTTTCAATGTAATCCTAATCATTTTGTCAAATATGTCCTAGGTGTCAATATATAGGGTCCATCACAAAAAGGAATCTAATGACACTCACTCCAATCTTAGTGATTTAAATCTTCGACTGCTGGTGAATCGATTTCATGGGTCCCTTTCCAAACACTAGGGGATATTTGTACATTCTTCTAGTTGTCGACTATGTCTAAAAATGGGTTGAGGTTATTCTTACAAAATCTAATGATCATCAAAGTGTGATTATATTTCTCAAGGAAAACATCCTCTCTAGATTTGGAATTCCCAAGGCTATCATTAGTGATCATGGAACAAATTTTTTCAATAATCCATTCGCAGCACTCATGGACAAGTATGAAATTTCTCACAAAGTTTCAACTGCTTACCACCCACAAACCAATGGTCAATATGATTTATCCAATCAAGAAATAGAACATATTCTTCAGAAAATAGATTATTCATATAGGAAATATTGGTCAAACAAACTGTTAGATGCTATTTGGGCCAATCAAACTACATTTAAAACTATTTTACGAATTTACCCATATAGGTTGGTTTATGGTAAAGCCTGCCATTTTCCTGTGGATATTGAACACAATGCCTTTTGGGAAATTAAGAAATTGAATTATGACCTCTCATTGGATGAAACAAAAAGGAAATTATATCTCAATGAACATGAGGAACATAGGAAGGAGGCTTATGAGAATTCAAGAACCAATAAAGCTAAAGTACAAGCCTGCCAATCTCAAAATCTTAAATCTAAACACATTTTACCAGGTAAAATTATTCTTTTGTATAGTTCTAAAATTTATTTACACCCGGGAATGTTGTGGTCCAGATGGTCATGCCCATATATAGTGTATAAGGTATATCCCCATGGAGTTGTAGAAATTCTAGATCCCACCAATGGTCAAACATTTAAAGTTAATATAAATAGTGTCAAACCATTCATTGAACCATTTAAAAAATAGGATGTTATTGAAGACTTGTGTGAACCATCCTTATATGAGTAAAATACATAAACAACTAAGGATTTAAGTTAAACTAGTGACATTAAAAAAAGTGATGCCCAGGAGACAACCTGTGGTTTTCATGTTTCCATTCATTTAATTAGTATCCCAAACTGTTGAAATATTCTTCTTTGATGAGTAAGGATGGGTATGAAATGGGAGCGACATATTCACCCGTGTCACATGGTGTAATCCCTAAGTAATAACTTACCCATAAATTTAAGAGAAGACAATTTATCATCAGTTTATTTTGTTTTTATGGTTTTTTAGGTTAAAAGAAAAAGAAAAATAATAATAATTTAGACTATTAACCTATTCTTCTTTTATGAGTAAGGATGGGTATGAAAGTGGAACACCATATTCATCTGTGTCACGTGGTGTGATCCCTATGTAATGCCTTACCCAGAAATTTAATAGAAGACAGTGTATCATTAGTTTGTTTTATTTTATTTTTACGTTTTTATTAGGTAAAATAATATACAAATAAAATATATAACAAAAAAATTAAAGACATATTGTAGGTCATTGGTAAAGTCCGGTCACAACCATCCAAGCTGCTGGGACTTGAACCAGAACCGAAGGGAGACTGGGGAATGCATTTTCAACATCAACCACCAGGTGACTTCATTCCTTAATTTTCATTTTTAATGTCTTCGTTGAACTTCTATCCTACCCCATATAATTTTTCATTTGTTTAAACACTAGGGACAGTGTTATTCTATGTTGGGGGAGATGAAATAAATGAATTGATTTTGTTTTCAGCATAAAATGTATGGAAGGAAAATGTTCATAAACCTTGAACATGATATCACACATTGAAAACTCTGAAATTTTATATCAAATAATTTTTCATGCATTGATTCTAATTTTAATGAAAGTTTATGTTCATGTTCATAGATTTTGGAAAGTGCGCTTGACCAATGTAATTTTTCACAATTTATATTTTCATTCATTTATTTAAAAAAACAAAATACACATCCTCTAGATTGTGGGGTATTAGTTTGAGTTCTTTGGGTCCATAATAATTTGCGTAGGGTTGGTGATCATTTAAATTTTAAAATGAGTACTCAAAAAAAATCAATTGCACATAGAGCAATGGATTGACCTAATGTGTGGCTTTTGACACTTGGGGATCATGAATCCATAGTTTTCTAGGCCGGAGTTAGGCATTTTATCTCTTTTTGTGGTAATTTGAATTTTTTTTGATTGAGTTAACCCGAGATGATACTTGAGTATCTAAGCTTCACTTGGTTCTCTATGGTCTTTGAGCCTGGGAGTCATTAGAAAAGTCATGCTACATGGGTTAACTCGATTGATTTCAATTTCAATTTCCTTGGAAAAATGAAAAAAAAACAAAACCAAACAAATAAGAAAATGGAAAAAATGAATACTCATCTTAATATTTAATTTTTATTCCTCCTTTCACTTCCTTCTTTTCTCCCTCGAATGAAAATGAACCCCCATGTCTATTGTGACGCACAACACTTCATCATGTTTAATTTAAATTGGATGAAATATAGCGATTAATTTGAACAAAGGAATGGGCTTGGTCTTGGGATATGCCTATGTAAATAGCTTGTCTTAAATTATTTTGATGTGTTTCATAATTTTTTGGTATGAGATCTTTGGGTGAGAAATGTGTATTAAAATGTTTTTAGAAAAGGGTATTCAAATTTCATATTTTTTAGATATATTTTTCTCGGGACTAGAAAAACTCAAGTTTTGGGCTACGATTAGCCGCTAAAAGAGGATAATATTAATTTTTTATAATATAATTTTCTTGTGCTTTATTAATCAAAGACACCATTATTAGTGCATTTAAGAATTTGAACATTATTCCACATTATGATTGTAATTCCTTCATAAAAAACACTATTACATGGTACAATCTTGAACATCTCATAAAACACAAAATTGTCTTAATTTTATTTGAATATTTTATTTTAATATCTACCATGATATAAGGAAGAATTTATTATTTTTTAGAACTCAGAGATTCAAATTGTAAGAGCACCAATGTGGGCCTTGAACCAACATGGTTTTGGGTGAAGCGAACTGGAAAACAACCCAATAAAAGTACTGTAAAGGACGGGATGCAAGCCCAATGATTCTGAAATTTTAAATTAAGATAGAAAAAATTATGGGGACCAGTTTATTAAATAGTGTTTCCAGCTAATTCAGACGTTTTAATGGTGTTCAAGGCGGCCCAAGTAGATGATGAAATTTTGGGCCAGCTTCTGAGGCCCAGAAAAACAGCCCACCATTGTAATCATATCTCTCGAACCGTAAATTATTGTGGGATGGAATTTTATAGGATATTTGGAGACATCTGGGGATACATTTTTTCATTCTATGAACCACTATAATTTGTCCATCTATAAGGTTCTTTCTATGCGCCTTTGGGGTAGATGCAAGCTGACTACCACTTTAGGGGAAGAGTGGAAACGTTTCATCTACAATAATTGTACACCCACCTAGGCCAACCAAAATTAATTAAATACACATTGGAAGATGGGGGCTCGGACAAAGGCTTCCTAAATGCCGATTTAAGGTATTTTTGGTGGAGTATTTAGGTACCTTAGATATTTTTTTTCATTGTAATGTTATTATGCCAATTTTTCTATGTAATGTTCTTCTTTCTCATGTAAGTTGTTAGAATCACCTTATTTTTCAATAAAATTTCTTTTTCTTTTGTTATTATATTATTATTCGTATCACTTTTAAACCGTTTCTTCAAGATGTAAACGTTTTTACACCAAACCTTGTGATTTTGTTCACACAACGGTGGAGTGATCATTATTTTGTTGTTTATACTTCTTCAATTCTACACTCGTAAGTCTACTTCCCACTTCTGTTGACAAAATGTCATCAATGGAGGGCTAACACATTTATGGGTTGATCCAAGGGAATACCATGGAGTTGGATTGGATGTTATTTATCACTCTCTAAATGTTATTAATTTCTTTTATTTGAGTTTCATTCATTCAATGATTTTATCTCTTCTTCTTCCTTATTGAATTTATTCACCCCACTTTTAAGTGAAATTTTGATCTTTTACCTTGGAGTGATCATGAAAATGATCCTAAAAATGTATAAGTGATAAGAATGTGTTTCTTGAGGTGTTAAATCACTATGTGATGTGGTTATTTTTAATTCATTCCATGAACCCTTCTCAAGTTAATGAAATTGATATTGTAAAAAAATAATGCATCCAATCCACCCCGAGCAATAACCTAGGATCAAATCATTTTCTCATAATTTTAATTCACATAGACTTCTTAGTGATATTTTATATCCATATAAAATCAAAACAAGATGGCCACTACATAGCCAAAAATCCATCTCTTTTTATTGTTTCTCTATGGATCTTCTTAGGTCTCTGAGGATTCGACAACCCAAGCTACACTGAAAGCGAACGCTTAACCCTTAGAACTTGGGTAAATTTGGGTGAAACCATACATTGAGACCTTAACACTAGTTTTCAGCCAATGGTGATCAGGAATACAACCCAGGTATGTCATGGGATATTTCAGGTGTATGATATTATGGTGGCCTAGGATGTTTCATGATATTCACATGGTTAGGAATTAATATAAGGTTTATGTTTTGGATATATCATAAGTTCAAAAATTAAAAGAGCTTGATAAAAATTATCCAAAAGTATTAGTATGGATTCATAAGGAATTGTGATGTTTTGCATAATGTGCTTCAGTATTTTAGCTCAAGTGAGAGATTTTTAGTTGTGAAATCAGATTTTAGATCTATTAGGAATATATGATAAGGATATTTTTCTACCTAAAAATCATTAGATAGATTCCTAGTAATATTATTGTTACAATGTTTCATAGTGTGCATGCAACTCAACGTTAGATTGCATTGCACCCAACATAGTGTGATCTCTGGACTGCCATTGTAATTGCATCATTCCAATAATTTCTTCCTTATGTTTCAATCCATGATTTGGATTAATTATATCATGTATTAAAATCATTGAAGTAGTTTAATGGATGATCTCTAATGGGTAGTAATTCATGATGCTAAGATTTGGAGCTCATCCTCTGATGCTCTTCATTAAATAAATAGAATCTTACACATCCTATAAAAGAAAATAAGTCCCACATTAGTGATAATAATTATTTTTATTTAGTTATTTATTAAGATCTATTACTCCAAAAATAATATTCATCATATTGTGAATTTTCTAAAAACCCTTAGGTTCATATGAATCCCTATAATTGGATCATGTATTGAAATTTTGGTGTAACACTTTCAATGTAGGAAGCACTCATTTGGTTTTATAGTGATCTTGATTGAGTTTAAAATTATGATTAAAAGATGAATTACTCTACACATTAATAACTCTTAATCATACGGTGTTATGTATTTCCATTCATGTTTTACCCATAAATAAAGACTCGGCATTGTATGGGTTTGTTTTTCTTGTTAATGATCACAAATGATCCACTAAAAATCATTATATCTATCATCGTGTTTAGATTCTTTTTAAATTATATTTTCAAATATTAATTGGATCTATATTTTATAATTTTTATAGAAAATTAATTTTTCCTTAAAATTCATCAATTAATGATGAATTTTCCCTCGTCAGGTTTTGGTATAATGGTCCATTTGGAAAATCATTTGGTAAAATAGATAAGGGTATATGGGCCTACATATTTACATTGAATATATCCTTTTGAATGATATATTTAATTTATAACAATATATGTTCTAAATATGTATATAAAAGAGGTCTCTATTATTCTAAAATATATATTAGAGATGGTGCTTATGTTATGTACTGAGTACTTTAATAAAGTAGAAAAGTTTCATCTCCCTATATATCAACATATGACTGTTAATAGGAATGTTAAAATAATTACTATCTTAAAAGTAATGTTAATTGCTTGTGATGTAGTGATGGAGGAACATTAATGTATTATTAAAAATGCATGTGATTTTATACCATATATCATTACATGATACTAGATTGAATGTATGATATCCCAAAAAACAATTATAATGATATTAATGAATGAGATGATAAATTAGTTTTCTCATGGTTAAAGAAGAAATTCAACAGTAATTCATCTATATAAAAAACTAATAAATGGTCAGATAGGAGATCATGAGTAAATGATTTCAAATTTTTTATTTTTAAAATTAATGGTAAAAAATCATACGTAGAAATTTCAGATAATATGATTACCATATCAAATGGTAGAGAAAACTTCCTCAATAAAATAATTCTTTTTTTACTGAAAAAGATAAAATTAAATATATGAATTGATGATATATTTTGGTTTATTTTAGGATATATGGGAAATTGGTTGTACTATATTTCATGTAAAAGTGTCAAAGTGTAACTAGGTTTTTTTTATACTGGGGTGAAACAAGATTATTAGGAATTTACACTTGTTGATTTAAAAATATTTACATATAGAGAGGGATCATTTATCATGGAAATGAATTTCGATTGATATTTAAGGTATTATGTAATTTTACGTTATTTATTAATCAATTACATGAGTAATTGAGGCTAACAAATTTTTTTATATATACATAGTCCTTGCTATATGAAATTATCTCATAAAAGGGATGTTGGGAAAAATATATGACCCTCTAATTTATTTCGGTAAATTTTAATTTTTTTTTCTTGGTATTCAAAAAAAATATTTTATAATTTATATTTAAATCTATATTTGTTAATCATTTATCATTTTTTTATTAATTTTTATATTCATTAGTTTCTACTATGCATTTTTTAGCTGAAAAAGCCTAAAACCATTATTTTATTTTGACAATTTCTTTATATAAATTATTTTTGGGTAGTAATTCTTGTATCATATATTAGTTTAAAAAAAAGATATAATTTTATTTTTATTATGGAAAATCTATTTTTTACATTGAAAATTAATTTAATTCAAATAAAATATAGGTATATATAATAATACATTTTTAGATGTTGGTAATTTTTTATATTTTTGTATTGATTTTTATATTCAGCAGTTTAAGTACAATATTTTTTTTGTTAAAGAATATCGACATCATTATTTTTTTGTTTTTATTTTTTCTTATCCATAGCATCAAGGAATGAGCTTCTCTTTAGTTGTATTATATAACAGAAAATACTCAATTTCCTTTATATTACGAATAATTAATAAAATTGCACCTAATAATCACTTAATTCTAATCAAATAAAGGTATACATAATTACACATTCTTATATATTGATAATTAATTATTTTATTGTTAATTTTTTTGTAAATAGTTTTAGTTACACATTTCTTGTTTGAAAAATCCCAATATAATTCTTTTCTTGTGACTGCTTATTTTTATTAATTATATTATTATATACACATTTATTCTATTTTCTAAGTTAATATACTAGATATAATATTCATTCTATTATAAAAAATGAAAATTTTAACTGCAATAACAATTAAATTTTAATCAAATATAGGTACACATAATTTCACTAAATTATGATATATCTATTTAAATGATGGAAGTAGATGTAAATGATCATTTACTAAAGTTTTTTAAATTTATTATAGAAAATATAAATGTAATAATAAATTATTTAATGAAATTAATCTTATTTACATTAAAAGTATTTTCATCTTTTCTTATTATCTAGAGAATATGATTTTGACTGTTATTAGATGTGGGATTATAAGTTTATAAACATATTTAGTTTCTTATTGGGAGAAGAGGTTTCTAATTGAATTTGATGAAAAAAATAACCTAATATACCAAAATGAAAATTACTTTATGAGTTTCAAGACTATATGGATTCATTAAAATATTAACATATAATTTATAGTCATTTAAAAACCTCATATTTTTATCATTGTGATGAATAAGGATATTTTTTTCAATTAAATTTTTAGATTATAATGACCAGAATGATAACATATTTTCACAAGGTCACATCCATTATAACTCTTCTGTTTTAAAATAAAATTTTGTATTTTAAATTTTATAATATTAATTTTTATTAGTTTTTGATAATTTGAATAGTATTTAATAGATAACATAAACCACCATCATGGAATATTTTATATGTATTTATAGGACTAATTACTATATATATTTATATCTAAAATCATGAGGTTGTAATAATTTTTACATTGAGTTTTTAATATAATTTTTTTAATTATTTTTTGGTGATACAATATTTCTATTTATAGATAATGGGTTAAATTATTTTAATATATTTTATAAAAATTAATTATGTTTCCACATTTCTTATTATGAAAAAATGGTTCAATGGATGTTTATATATTGATTTTTTTCATAAAAAATATTATAAGTGAAGTCAACATCAGTGTTTCATTAAATATGATCTCTAAAGTCACATTAGATCTATATTTAGTCTGAATTTCAATGACAGTTTCAAAAAGAAAAAATATTGAAAGTTACCTTTATTATAATTTTTCAATTAAAATGGGTATTCATATTCTATATTTCTCTATATTAAATATAAATTGTGATTTTCTTTATTATGTTAATAGATTTGGAATGTGGATTTCAACATCATTTATTACAAAAAACAACATTGAGATTGAATTTAAACATTATTTTACATAAAAACCAATGTTTAAAGTCTTTTTCGACATCAGTTATTAAAAATTATTTTTAAATATATTCTTTTAACAGTTTCTATGTTCATATTTTTTTTAATAACATTATAAATTAAATAACTAACGATAAGTGGTTATATTCAAGTTTTCATTTAATATGTATTGTTGCAATAAAATGTTATATGTTATATTTTTTAATTTATGGTCTGATTTTTTACATATAATTAAAATGAGAAATCATTATAAAGACGAAGATATGAATTTTTTAAATAATAGATATAGATATCATAGCATAAATGGTAAAAAAATGGAAGACAACAAGAATTCATTGTTAAGAAAGTAAGGTGGAGGATTCATAGATGGTACATAGTTAGGTATAAAGATCATGATAAGGTATGAAAAAACTATTATATTGACTAGAATTTTAGATATGATCATGATGAAAAATGGAATATTTAGTTCATTTGTATTGAACTCATCATAGTGGGTATATAGAGGTTATAAAAAGGTAATGTGGAAATGGTGTGTCATAGAAATACTAGAGAGGATTGAAAATATCTTATTGAGTAGTGATATATAATTGATTCTAATTGTACCATTAAAGGGATGGAGATATATATTATATCATATTTATGAATTTATTAAATATTTATAGTTACATAAGAAGATAATTGTATGAAATATGTTATTTAAAAAATAAAAACTATACTATACTATAACTGTAAAAACCATTTCAAGATTTAAAAACTACCATTGTAGTTAAAGGTATTTTTCTTATCGTGTTTCTTGTGTAAATAATTGATTTTAATGAGCTATGGGAAAAACTAACATGTTAGAAATCATGGACTTGAATTATTTTATGTTCATTTGAACCATGTTAGGTTTTAAACTGGGTTTTAGTAATGATGCCTAAATTATGATAATATAGAGAGTCAATTGGGGAATTTTGGGGTGTTTGTTATCATTATATTCAAATATGATTGAAAAATAATGATCAATAGGAGACTATGACATGGGTTTTATAATGAAAATTATTTATTGATTTTGAAACACTTGGTAAAAATGACATGAAAATATTAAATGGTTGTTTTTAAACACTATTTTCATAAAATAGTTAATAGTTCATAGAAGAGGTTATCCCTCGAAAACATTTCATGAGAATATTTTTTTATACTATATTAATTAATGAGTTATAGACATGTAATTTTTAAAAGATATCAACAATTTATATTTGTTAAGGTATACTATTTCAAATATAAAAATGGAAATATTTATCAAGAAATATGGATTTTATGGCCATGGTTTTTAGTTTCAATATAATTTTCTAAGAAATCACAACATGGTGGGAATAGCCACATCGTGGTCTTTATGATATTTTAATACATTATAGAATTAGTGGAATATCAAATAATAGGAAATATTGTTTGATGTTTTTGATAGTAACTTGGAATCATTAAATGACCTTTTTTTAACTAATACCAAAGGGTAAAAATGAATGATCATATATAATCTTATTATCTATAATTGGCCATATCTTTTGAATGAAGGTATTAGAGATAGTTGAAGTGTTTAAATAATCACTTTTGGGAAAAAATGAAGAAGATAGGTAGATTGGGAGAGGTATATATAGTTAATTTTAAAATAAATTTAATTATGGATAAATTTATACATGAGAGTGTATAAGAAAAATTTTGTACATAAAATAGAAGGCTCAAAATACATGGAGTATTAATAACACATCTAGTTCATGTTTGAGATGTTTATTTGATATTATGTTCCTATTAGTAATTAGTATTTAAAATCACTTAATATGTGATTTTATCCATTAATATATTTTAATAAAAATGTTTAACAAGGATTTATACCATTTATCCAATCTATAATTTAATGGTGTAAGAGAAATCAGATTTGTCTGTTAATTTTGAAGAGACCTATAGGTCTATAAACTGATTCCTTTAAAGAAGTATTGAATAGAGGTGTTTGATGTGGGGGTGGAAATTTAGTGATCCATGATCATTTCTTGACCATCTTATAATGTAATTATACCTTGGTAATGGATAACTTCTGCCTAAACATGTATCCATCAAACAATGTGTTTATAGTTGATTTTGGAAGAATTCAACATTATTGTTTGTATTACCCTTAGATATAGCCTAATGTGGAATAATAAATTAAAATGCATATGTTCTTGTGTGATTTACTTAATACACATTCTTCTTATATTTTCTATAAATGAATTTTTGGGAGTGATTGTTTGAAATGTGTTCTTACTAATATGAAAACACAATACAGTAATGGGTGTTGATTAACTAAGAAATTTTGAATTATTCATCACCTTTATTCACCCCCACATCTATATAAGGGTTCCAAGGGACATGCATAATAATATTCTAGTATTGAAAAGTTGTACCAAATCCCAGAGGTTCTGACATGGATTTGAATATATCTAAATTTTTTTTACACATATTAATTTTTTGGAAACATTGTGTTTTTATGTATATATCCTTAAATATTTCCTGAAGGATATGTTTCTCTATCAATAATCTTGTTGAGTTTATTTTTTGATGTATATATAAATTTCATATTGATTTAATATCATACTATGAATGGTTTTATGAAGGAAACCCACATAAGAACTTGGTTATTGTAATAACCAGTAATGTATTCAAGAAAAATTTTCATTTTCCTATACGTTTTGAAATATTGGAAACATTATAGATGATTTATGAAAAACTATTAAACATATTGGTTGAGGTTTCTTCCCTAAGTACCAATTTCAAACATGGTTATAATGATTTATTAACGGAAAAAATTAGAGACAATTTTCTTATATAATAGGGATAAAGTAATTATAGATTAAATAAAAGAACTATAAGAAACTGAATACCTCATTAAACTGAAAATAGATGCTGATTTGGTAATTTTAAAATGATTGAATTTGATATTCATAGTAGAATTATGTAAAAATAATTAAAGTATCAGGAAAAAGGATAACTCCTTGAAATTTTATTTATAAAGATTAATGAAAATATGAAGAAGAAATGTGATTTACTTGAATAACATTTACATGTAGTAAAATAATAGATGGATATAATATAATGAACATAAAGATAATATGATCTCACTCAAGATATAGGTTCAGTAAAGGATACAATTTATCAGTGAATCATGTTTTATAATGTAGGATATGATGTTCCAGTAGATTGAAAATTATTTTAAGGTTTTGGAAGTTAAAAAATAGTTTGATTTATCAAATGAGAGAGGGAAAATAGAGATATATTAAATAAAATTCATAACTAGTGGATATTATAAATAAAACAATCTATTATTTGTGAAATAAATGAGAATACTTACTAAATTAGGTGAGGGAAATTCATTAAGGATAGTTTTAGGGATGTTCTAATATTTTTGAGTCAATGATCATGATTTGGATCTATATGTGGGTCTATTGATCAAATAACATATATATTGTACTGGATCATATCAACCAGATAAATAGTATATGATGAATTATTTTATTAGGTTGTATATTATTTTTCATTAATATGGTCATATGTAATAATATAATGAAAATTTGTGTTTATGAAAAACTAATAATTTATTATTCAGAATAATCATATTTGAATTAAAATAAAAAATGTCAAAGATTAAATAAAGACAAACTTATTTTGGTTATATAGATGGTGGACGAATACTTAAATAAGGACTTTCCAAAGATAAAATAAATTGATAGTATTAATCATTTTATAAGTTAATAACCATAATTCATTCCAATGTAGATTCATAAAATATAATATATGTAAAGAGACGGAAATGGGTGGTACTATACACGCATGGAAGAAGAATCTATTATAATATAATAAAATATTAAAAAATATTGAAGCACGAGTTTGTGGGAAAATTAATAAATTGGATTTATATGCCAAAATATTAATAAAAAAGGTCAAATTTTAAATTTTATTGAAAAAATTTCTATATGTGGTGTTTCCCAAATAAGAACTACAGTGGCATATTAAAGTGAAGTTGTAAAAGGGGTTGTTATCCAATATTAAACACATTCCTCGGCTTGAGTATGTTTAAAAATTACCCACTCTCTCAATTAAATATAATTTAAAAAGTAATTGATAATCTTATGACACCTTAATGTAGATATATGATTCATATAGTGGATATAAAGTAAAAAAAATATTCCAAGTATTTATTGTAAAAATAATTGTCAAATCAGAGACAAATTACATAGCTTGATTACGAATAAAATGGTAATGCTAGATTCTCATAACTTGTAAACCCAAAGGGGTTTCAATTGATTATTCAAAAATTCATAAGTGTAATCATTATTAATATAAAAAGTTACTGGTTTAGAGGTTGTATAAATAGTAACAATATATCTTATACCATCGTGTATAATCATATTCCAATTAAGAAATGATATTTATATTGGTTTGATTCAACTGGCTCAAAATAAATATGGATTTCAAGGAGTGAATAGTTGATCATTCCAATAAGAGAAAAACATTTCAAGAGGTTTATACCTTAAATGAAATTGGTATCTTATGTAATTTCATATCACATTATATAATACATGTATTAAAATTAATCATACCTAAAAGAAACATTATATCTCAAATATAAATTTGAAATTCTATATAAGTATAATGTTTAATTAAAAAAGTGTTATGAATGAAATTGTTTGTTATTTCATGTTTGTTTTCTATGCTTTGTTTTATGTCTGATTGAGGCCACATGGAGTTATATGAAGGAAATAAATGTTAAAACTTCATGATCTTATAATGTATGTGACATTAATAGATATCATTGATTTTATTAACATATTCCCTTTATGTTATTAAAATTGGTGTTATTATCTTATTTATGGATATTTTCAGAGTGGATTGTTAAATATTTTGGAAATATCTATGAATCACAGCTTATTCGGGAGGGATTCTACATATGGAAAAAGCTGCAATTTTTTATGTTAGTAAACTTTACAATTTTTTCGCACAACCAGTTGGGCTAAAATGGATTGATTAATAATTTCTAACGTGTAATATTCCTTGTAAAATAAAAAAACATAGAAATTAAAATTTTATGTATTAAAAAGTGTATATTGACGTGTTTTTTAGTATGTGGTTATATATCTAAGAAATATTTCTGAAATTTCATTTATAGGTTGGAAGTCTTAAGATAAGGAAATTATGTTCAATATATATATAAAATTGAGGTTAAAATAGTCATAAGAATGAATTTTATAGGCTGATTAAACAAATGTTGTAAAATGTTATTGTCTTGAATTAGTTTTCAAATGAGGATTTTAATTTCACTATTATTTGGATATAATAATTCATATAAACATCATAAAATGTTTCCTCTGAATATTATTATCAATAAAGGTAAATAATTATACAATAAACCCTTATGATATTGGATCATTGTGCTTAGATATAAAATAGGAGATAAATATTTTTAAAGAGTTCTGTTTATATACATAAAATTATGACTAATTGAAAACAAACCAAATATATTACGTTGTATTTTTTGTTAGTTGATGCTAGATTTTTTCTAATGGTGTAAATGAGATAACATTTAAATCATGAGTATATTCACATTTTTAAAGAGAATGGTAGGGTTACTAAAATACATATTAAAAATTGTAAAACATTGGAAATCCATTGAAAAATAGATTAAGAGGTGGATATAGTGATAATACATTGTGAAGTAAGAAAAATATATATATCATGAATAATAGAATATATGGAATTGAAATTTGGATGTGGCTATGTTTATACATGAAAAAATCAGGAGATAAATTATTACATTAATAACTATAAGGAGGTTATGATGAAGGTAATGTAGAATTATTTTTGCATGGAAAGATATTGTAATATTAAAAATATATTAATGATTGTTTATCCAATATCTGGTGTTATGGAATATCAAAATGTCTAAAAGCATAAATTCTAAAATTTTAAGGAATTAGGTAAATGTTGAGCATGATTGAAGATATTTGTAAGGGAATGTAACTATTTAATTATGGAGGAACTATAGCACATTATAACTTTAAAAACCATGTCATGGTTAATGTTATACTCTGAGTCACCCTGAGAGGGGTGGGGTAGATCTGGGTGACAAATTTTTATTTTGATTTAATGTAACTTTTATCCACGTTAGTATGAACTTGTTAAACCTATTAGATAGTATCAGGAAAAAATTAATCATATAATTACATAGAGGTAAATCAGAACACAAATAATTTTACTTGGTTCATTGTAAAAGGGATACATCCAAGGATCATTCACTGATAATGTGTCGGCTGTAACCAAATATACTATTCTTCACTAGTATTGGTGGATTAAAAAAATTATTCATGTGTAATTAATTTCATATTCACTAACTTTATGATTTATTCAATGATAGTGCACTGCCCCTTTGGATCACCCCTGTTGACTCCTCCTTGGCACTACTCTAGATGGATTCTTTTTCATTTTATGGACTTAAAGGTTATATTCTCATTTTAAATGGAATATTAGAATTTTAACATCATTACCTATAGAATATGATTCTTCAATATATTACGTGTTCTTTATAATTTCATCATAATTCACCTCTTTAGTAGTTTAAACAAGTTTTTACCTAAACACATTGTGCATCGGATAACACCCAGCATAAAACCCAATCACATAACACTAAGCACAAAACCTCAGGAATATATCCCCATTATGATATCGACAAGAACATAGCCCCAATACCTAGAGCTTGAGTGGAAGACTGTAGTGTGTAACTCCTTTACATGTTCAATTGTCATGTTACCTCAATCTAAATAATATGACTGCAATACCATCGCACATATCTCCATGAAAATACTAGTTGGCTTATAACCATAGTCCCAATAGATGAATTAGAATACCATAGTGTGTAACTCTTTAATAAGACTAGCTGTAATTTTATCCATTTTACAAGATCTCGAGTGCGAGACCCTAATTGGTATCTCTTCACCATTTTTGATACTATGTCACTGATTCCCAAGAAAAATATTGAATCCAAATTAATTCCTTGGTATCCTTATTAATTATACTATAATGTAAACCTTGGTTATTTATAGGGATAACCCAAAGAAATGTTTTTTGAGAAACATAGATTGCCTTCTAAACAACCACCTAGAAGGAACACATGCATAATACTATGAATCCATGTGACACCATTTATGAAAATTATATGACACGTTAAAGGGTTTGTTCTTTACCATCCAACATCAAAAGTCTCCTTCCATATTATGTGATCATGAATATCTTTCCACAAATGCCTCAAATACTTTCCAAAAAAACTAACTTCATACACTTTACATATCATGTTGGGTTATCTGTTTCATATTTTTCTTCTTAAAAACAATAATAAATATTGACTTTATCTATCAAAACCAATGAACTTTTTTATTTTTATTACAAGATATCTCAATTCTTTACATTATATATTTTCTTATATATGCATATGTGTGGTCTGGCTGAATACATTTTAAATATTATCTTAAACATACATGATCATATGATCCATTTTATCTTAAACAATAACAATATTTATACAAGAATACAAAATCATGTAATCTATATGAGTATATGTGATCCCGTGAACTTTTTTCACTTATTTGATTTGAATCACTTTCCTCTAGATTTTATGCCAAAAATAATTCAAAACACTAGAAAATTAATCCATTATCTTTATAATTATTCAAGCACTCATAAGGAATTATTCTTATCAGACATTAAATACCTTAATTAAAAATCATCATGATCATATCATAATAAAATTACAAACAACCATAACACCAAAAAAATAGCAAAAATCACTTAGGTTCCAATAGTTTTAAAACGTCCATCATGGTTGAAGGTTTTTTCCTAGTTTTGTTTTATAAAAACCCATGGTTTCCTCAAGGAAGAAAAGAATCATGATTTTTATCATCAATTAGAAAAATATCATGATTTTTTGAACCATGTCATTGTTCATACGATAGTTTAGAAATGATTTTTTTATAAAAATGAACTGGGGAGTTGGGAATGGGTTTTGGATCTTTCTTCATCATTGTCTTCACATATTATTAAATAATTGGGATCTATAAGAGGTAAATTATTATTTTTTACTATAGTAATGACTTTGGAATACTATAAATCTTATAAAAAATAGCTTGTAGAGAATAAATGGAAATTCATTAAAATCTTTTTTTAAAAAAAATAAATTTTTCTTGGAAAATTTATTCATTCAGAATAAGTTTTTGGGTATAATTATCCTAAATATATAGAATTAAAAAGTCACAAAAATTTTATCTATTGAATAGATCCACTAATTTTACAGTTATAGTGTGTTTTTCAATGACTTCTTGACTATATTTCTCATTATATTTGGATTTTATGTCAATGGTTTTTTTTCTCAATCACATTAACAATGAAACAACATCTTGGATTAATGGTAACATAGTAGTGTTTATGATTTTTAATGATATTATATATTTTTTATATTTTAAAATATAGAGATATATGGATTAATATTGGGGTTATTCACCTGACATAATTAGATAAGTTTTTTTGCACATAAAATTTTTTGATGCCACTACTGGAAAAGTAGGCTATACCAACGGTTTATAACCGTTGGTATAGGCTAGAAAACCGTTGGTATAGGGTATACCAACGGTTTTCCAAACCGTTGGCTAGTTAGCCGTGAGTAAATCCCTATACCAATGGTTTCATTTAAACCGTTGGTATAGGTGACTGAGAATTTTGGGAAACTATTTACCAACGGTTCAGAACCGTTGGTATAAGTTTTTCCAGAATTCTCGAAAAATCTTTACCAACGGTTCAGAACCGTTGGTAAAGCTTTTCCCAGAGCTGCTGCACTGCAGCCCCTAGAAGCCCTCCAGAAGCCCTACAATACACCTGCATAAAAAAAACACTACACAACAGCCCTCCAGTATACCCTCCACTATAAACCTACATAAAAAATATCACAAAAGCCACATACAGACTTCAAACAGTATAAAAAACACCTAAAATAGCCCAAAAAAACACATATGACAACAATCATCTGGTGGTAATTCACCTCACCCATCAAATTTTAATAGGCAGAATAGTTTGATAAATATCTATTAGAGTTGAATAAGAAATTCAAATTGACTCAAATCCCATTTTTTGTGATACTGGGTTTGGGTATGTAATGATTTCTGATGAATTTTGCATTGAACTTGTATTGTTTATAATATATGGTGAAAAAATATTTTCTTAGGAGTCTCGTCACTTATGACCCCATGAGTGAAACTACCCAACTCATGAAAAAGAGTTTGTGACTATCGTTGATGAGTGTAAATTTCAGTTGTATTCACTTAAAATGATTTTCTTTTGAAATAAAAGAGAGACTTTGAGTGGTGTCGTCCACACCGCGCCTCAGATTGAGGCGGAGTTGACTCGTACACGTCTCAAATGACCCATGGATACATGTCCTAAAGTATCAACAGTATCTGAATGCCTTTGGTCTATTTTCCGTATGTCAGTTGTTGTTTTAACTTAAACTGTTGTCCATTTCAAAGAAAAGTGACACACTTTGAGTGGTGTTGGCCACACCGCTCCTCGGATTGATGCGGGGTTGACTCGTACACGTCAAAAATGACCCATGGATCATTGTCCTAATGTTTCAATATAATCCGAAAGCGTTTGGTCGGTTTTCCGTATGTCGTTTTTTTTACTTAAAAGCGCATCCATTTTAAACAAAAGAAAGACCATTTGAGTGGTCCCGGCCACCCTAGCCCTCGGATTGAGGCAAGGTTTACTCATACACGTCACATATGACCCGTGGATCATTGTCCTAAAGTTTCAATAGAATCTGAATGTGTTGGGTTGGTTTTTCATATGCCAGTAGTTGTTTTCACTTAAAATCATGTTCATTTCAAATAAAAGTTAGACACTTTGAGTGGTTTCGGCCACACCGCGCCTCGGATTGAGGCAAAGTTGACTCTTAAATGTCACAAATGACGAATGGATACATGTCCTAAAGTATCAACAGTATCCGACTGCGTTTGGTCAGTTTTCCTTATGTGCTTTTTTTTACTTAAAAGCGCATCCATTTTAAACAAAAGAAAGACACTTTGAGTGGTCCTGGCCACACCGGCCCTCTGATTGAGGCAGGTTTGACTCGTACATGTCACATATGACCCATGGATACATGTCCTAAAGTATCAATAGTATCTGAATACCTTTGGTCTATTTTCCATATGCCAGTTGTTTTAACTTAAACTGTTGTCCATTTCAAAGAAAAGTGACAAACTTTGAGTGGTCCCAGCCACACCGGCCCTCGGATTGAGGCGGGGTTGACTCGTACACGTCACATATGACCCATGGATAGTTTTCCTAAAGTTTCAACAGAATCCGAATGCATTTGGTCGGATTTCCGTATGCCAGTTGTTGTTTTCACTTAAAATCCTGTCCATTTCAAATAAAAGTTAGACACTTTGAGTGGTGTCAGCCACACCGCGCCTCGGATTTAGGTGGGGTTGAATCGTACTCGTCACAAATGACCCATAAACAATTTTCCTTTTGTGCTCCATCCAGAAATCATTGCATAATCAGGAAAATCATTGATAGTCCACATAAGTGCAGCACGCATCTGAAATATGTCTTTCAGACATGCATCGTATGTGGGCACACCCACATCCCAAAGAAGTTTCAACTCTTTTATTAAAGGTTTCATGTATACATCTATATCATTTCCAGGATCATAAGGGTTATATATCAGTATACTCAAGAAAGTGTAAGGATTTTTCATACACAACCAAGGGGGAAGGTTATAAATGTGTATGAAAACCGGCCATGTGTTGTGCGAAGTAAGCATCTATCCAAATGGATTAAAACCGTCACATGAAAGACCCAGTCTCACATTATGCACGTCGGCTGCAAATTCAGGATATCGATCATCAAATATCTGCCATGAAAATCCATCTTAAGGGTGGACCAACTCTTCATTATTCTTTTTTCTCTCGGTGTCATGCCTTCGCATTTTTACGGATATTTCATCAGACATGAAATGGTTCTGTAATCTGGGGATCAATGGAAAGTGCCACATTACTTTTTGTGGCACACGAGATGGTGTTCCATCATCTTTTGGCTTCCATCGGGAGGTTCTGCATTTTATACAATCATTTCTTTCAGCAGTTTCCTCCCAAAATAAGCTGCAATCATTCAGGCAAGCATGAATATTTTTTTTTGAGAATCCAAGTTCATCAACCAACCTCCATGCCATATAGTGGTTTGAGGGAATATCTGCATCATCTGGAAGTAAGTCCTTCAAGAAGGTAAGAATCTAATCAATTGCAGTATTTGAAATCCCATACATAGTTTTCCCATGAAACAATCGGATTAAAAATTCCAACATTTTCATTTTATCACATTGCCGATATACTGGAGTCGTCGCAGCATCATTCAATTTTTTCACCCTATCAACATCATCATTTTCATTGGACGCATCATGTGTGCTTGTATCGAAATCTTGTTAGTTGGACATCCTTTCCTTCTCATGATGTCGAATAAATGGAAACCGATCATATATCAAACTCTCCAATTCAGTCCTATCATTTGGATCATCAACATTTTGAGATTCCATTTTCTCTCCATTGTGATACCACACATAATAGTTTGTTTGGAAACCATATTTGGTTATATGATAGCTAACTGCTTCACGGCCCAACCAAGGACTTATAGCACAATTAAAACATGGGCAGTGTATGCGACCACTATCTGAAGCCTTGTTAAATGAAAAATCTAGAAAGATTTTCAAATTATTTTGAAAATCGGTTGAAATCCGATCAGTTTCGTACATCCAACTTCTATCCATTCTGTAAAAAATCGCAATAAGTAATTTCAAAGCAATTCAATAATATTAAAGTTTAATCAAAAAAATATTTACTTAAATGACAATTGTTTACACTATATAAAAGCATAACTGACACATTACTCTATATGAGAATCATATTACGAAATACAACAAAATACGGTGTATATAAGAAAATAAGATACAAAATTTCTAATGCCTATATTCAAGGATTGACCAGTAAGATATTGGAAGTGGATCAAGGAAAACATAATCCTTAAGGGTATTGTTGGGAGTATATGAGTTTTATACTTTAACTTCTTCAAGTAGATCAGGATGAGGAGTAGGATGAGGATCATGGGACTGGCAGGACTATCCAAGGGGGGTGTGGCATGTCCAGGGGGTGCGGGGTGTCTAGGGGGTGGTGGGGCCATCCGGGGGGTCGAAGGTGTCCAATGGTTGGGGCTGTCTAGGGGGTCGGGGTGTCCAGGTGGGCGGGCTGTCCGTGGGGGTGGTCAGGTTTTCCAAGGGGGTCGGGGTGTATAGGTATATTTATATGAAAAGAATACCCCCACAATAATCATGCAGCCATGTCATTAGTCTAAACCCCTAGAACACATAAAAGAATCTAGTATGGACATTTACTAAAATATTTAACACCATACGAATGAAAATACACTCTAAATATAGTTTGAGAGGATATAATGGTGTGTGTGAAAAAATGATATTAAATCAATTTAAATGAATATGGAACAAATGAGGGTTTATAATACACTAAGAGTACCTCAATCAATCCAAAACCACTATAGCACCACATATTCAACTTCATGAAACAAGACTTGGAAATCTTACCTATGTCTTTACTGATGACCACCTAATTGGAACACTCTATTTATGGTTCTTGAACACAAGGAACAAACAATGTTTGGTCTCTAACAACTCAATCACCCCCTTTTAGATCATAATCTCCTTTCCCCTTATACTAAAATGGTCTCACTGGAAGCTACTATTAATACCGGACCTAAACCATTCATTCTCCATAAAATAATGATCAAAGAACCATCAGAGGTATCTCTCATATAACCACAACCATTTTTATCTATGATGTAACAAAATTCACAAGAATAACTTTTATTCAATAACCTTTTGGTATATAATGTGCATCAACAATGGTTCAATTATATGGTTCATCACATTCTAATTTATTAATCACCCATACATGATAAATTCCCCTAAATGCTTTATTAGTAAAATCATCTTAGGAAGCCAATTATCACTCATTACTAACCATCCCACTATAAACAACTTAGAGTGTATGAGTTTTCTCTCTAATCTGAACAACATCATCACACATTCTTACCATGATGTGAATCATGTGTAATATGAATGACATTAACACAAAATTCCCAGAAATACCAAGACTTCTAAAAACTGAAAATTTATGGTTGATATTAACACACAATTCATTTTGAATCAAATTTGATTCACTTTACTACTTATCCCAATAGACCAAACTCATACTATAATCACTATATGTGTGCCACTATCAAAGCTCAACACACGCACCCAAATCAAACAGAAAACAAAATTCATAAACACCCAAATATAAAGAAAAAACCAAAACATTATATGTAGATAATTAAAATAAAAGTATCACTTACAGGAAATGTAGAACTAAGAAATTTTGAAGATGGGTCGGAATGAAGGATTTTTGCAGTAGGGTAAACAGAATCCCAATTCACCTCTTCACCCAATTGAAAACAGAAAATCAAAATAGAAGACATAAAATCAAAATAGAAGATACATAACATTAAAATGAAAGTATAACTTATAGATTACAAATGAGAATATAAGAAATTTTGAAGATGGAATGATTTGGACAGTAGGGTAATGAGAATCCCACTTCTCTTCTTCGGTTTAGGGCTCCAGTCGCACGGAATGGGGGAGCCCGAGGTTCTACCTATTTCTGGGAAATCTTTCCCAACGGTTTGTAAAAACCGTTGGGAATGAAAACTTTTACCAACGGTTTTAAAAAACCATTGGTAAAGCCCTTAAAAAACTCACTTTTACCAATGGTTTTACAAGACCGTTGGTATATCTTCATCAAAAACAATATTTACCAACGGTTTTTCAAAAACCATTGGTGTATCTTCACCACCACATACCTTTACCAACAGTTTTTGATAAACCGTTGGTATATGCATGGTATACTAATATACACCAACGGTTTAAGAAAACCGTTGGTATATATCCGTTGGGAAAACCAATATTTCCAGTAGTGTGCATTGAATGATTGTAAATGATTTTGAAACCTCTAATCAGTTTAATCAATTAAATTAAGTGATTTTAGATAGAAAATACATTTATATACATTTATTTAGTATAATTTAAAAAGGTATATAGAGGAAATATTAATTGATATGATAATATTGTATGAATTCAATATTGAAGGGTTTATATAAGGAATGTTTTCACATTCCTCCAGTTTTTCTGTATCGCTGCTAAATTAGATCATTGAATATTTTTTTTTTATTTTTTTTTAACCTTTTTATTTGTAGAGAAATTATTATGGGTCCTTGGAACCTAAATAATTTAATTTTGATTTTAAATTTTTTTAATTTTGTCTTATTCATATTTAGTATATTAATTCATTGACATCACAAATTCATGATTATCTATTTAAAATAATTCACCTAGGTTTTTTCTATTTGGGGGTTTTTAACATGGAATGGTATAATCAGATTGAGTTTCAATCCCCATTCTAAGAATTTTATACTTTTTAAATATTTATCCACTATCCAAAATTGTTTGATTATCTATTTTCACACTCACTAATGTGTATTAGAGTTTTAAATTTACATTGAAGATGCCACCCAGGAACTCTGAATGTAATGGTGGACCCCATCTATAAATTCCTTTTCAAATGATTATTCCTAAAACTATAATTGAATCTAGAATCTAATTCAATATTTTTCAAATGAAATTTATATAATGTGGGTTTAGTGTTCATAAAAATTTTGGATACTACTAACCCCCCACCACCGACATCACCCCCCACCCACACACACACACACTGACACCAGTTATGTGCTTCACAGTGGTGTGTGTATGTTAATGTCATCTCTTTTGCCAATATCTTTTTACTGAGGGGTGTCAGTTCATTCCCATCATCACCAATACACTCTTAGTTAATTGTGCTCCCATATACATATACATATTTCCTCTGATGACTTGATAAAACTAGTGAAGCCTCACCAAACATTGCAATGTCTAAAAATATTCTAGAGAGATGAGATGTGAGGATTAGATCATAACAACGGTGTGAAAATTGGTGGCATAGTAATAATGAGTGGATCCAATGGTGACATGTGTATTAGGTGGTAGAAGATGGATTGCGTAGAGGATCAATATGTTAATTTGGAACTTATGGTTTATAATATTGGGAGATTCATATTGTTTATGTGTTAACCACCCTCCCAAACATATTTTCTAGGATATATATATATATCCACCAACAAAATTATGTGAGGATTATAAAAATGAGTGTTTTAAGCCCAATGTAAACCTAAGTCCTAGAAAATAGGACCAACCAAGGCTTGCAAGAAATTTTAGGCCTTCAACCTAACCTAACTAGGGGATATTCTAGTTAACATACCGTATGTAATTTATTAAAAAAGTCCAGTGGGTAATAGTGCATGCTAAGGTATGCAAAAACCCAAACTGAGTGGTATCACACATAAGAACCAAACACCCATTCCCTACCCCAGTTGTGGGTATTTATGTGATGATTGGGTGTAATAGTTACTCTATTTTTCATTCCATTTGGTGGATCTAGGTGTCAACACATGGCCTGGTGCACCATCCTCTGGTGTTTTAAATATTATTCTACCATATTGTTAAAATTCAATAAAAATAGTTGATTTTGAAAATTATTCCATGTACATTATAATTTTTTGGACCTATTATGACATGTTTTGGTAGTTTGATCATTATATCATCATATGTTGCGATTATTAGGTTTATGGGAATGACTAGAGAATCCATGTGGTTGGGTATTCTTCTATCAGAATTTTGAAGACAGAGCATGTGACTCCTACCAAAACTTTTTAATGTGGTTAACACCTGATTATTAGAGAATGGGTCCTCCATTTTTAAATGGTTTTCATGAACTCCATTGGTTTGTTCAAACAAGTTAATCCATGGGTACCCTATATGGATGATTAAATAAATAAATCCACCATGTGACCATTCATGCTTCCTCACTCTATGGATTTGATACTCCCTTGATTGACCAATATAATCCTATTGAGTCATGGTTCCTTTATATAGGTTCGATACTCACTCAACCGACATTTTTATCTTAGTGGGGTATAAGCCCCCCTGTCTTGACCTAACCCATCGAGGACTGATTAGAGAAGACCCCAATCCCACCTTCAATATCCCAATGGTTGATGATCATAATTGTGTAGGCATATCAAACCCATGGGAGTCCACAAGATATGGTACCTATATGAATCCACCCACATACATTTTCAATTAATATTGTGAAGATAATAAAGATAGAATCAAAAAAATTGAACACATCTATCCCACAATCCGAGTATGAAAATAGTACTCGAAGCATGAAAAGGGGATAAATATAATCCCATCAAAAACTATCAAAGAGTCCCACCTACTTAGTAGGAGTGGAAATTTTTTAAATTCTAACCCTATAACACACCTCGTTCAAGAATCGGTATATGAATTGTTTTATCTGGCTCACTATGTTATTCCCCCTTTGGATACCCCCAGGACTACATTGATTGTTTGGTTGTCTGTATAATACAAGGAATGTGTGGTAAAATCCCATGAATGGGTGGGTATAATAATACCTATAAGGCTCCCCAACACCCCAAAATAGATGGGAGAAACTGAAAGTAAAAAATTCCACTTGACCCATTCCATAGGGGACCCAAGTGAGAGATAAAAATCTCCATCGTGAACACTCTTAGGCTATATACAATTAGGCATCTCATCACCACATGGATTTTCAATCAAGATATGTGAAATCTACAGATAGAATCTCATGGTCATATAAATATACTCGTATGAGACTCAAACTTTCATGAGGTCCTGACCTCACTACCATAAATAATATTCTTCTGTGAGGCTCAAGGTTAAAGCTCATCCATGGAAACTCCCTCCATGATCCCTTCTATCACATAAGTAACATCTTAGGGTAACCCCCAATGGTTATCTCTCCACCATCCCAGATTAATCTCATCTAATATATATCACTCATGAGGAAAAACCATGTCATCCTTGATGGTGCATCAAAGGTAACATTCTCCATTTGGTATAACATTGTAAATGGAAATTCACAACCAACCCAAGATATATACATCCAAGTGAAGATTTCTCATCAGGTATCACTATGTATAACTTTTTCTGACAACTTAGGGGTTCTCAATAATAAAATAGAGGATCACACTCATCCATTATGGGGAACTCATTAAAACTTTTTGAAAACACTGAAGACCAAATCTCACAGATATAGGATCACTCCAAAGACTAATAGGGGACACATGAACCCAATTTGGAACTTTAGAGATCAAATGTCTAAAGTAAGGGGTCACACCCAGGACTACCGGGGGCACCAAAACCCTTCTAAATCAAAAATCTATGATACATATATTGGTAATCATACTCTTAACTGATGGGAGATACCCTAAACCCAAATCATGATCCAACCACTATGTAGGGGATCATACTCTTGATTATACCACAAATGAAACTAGAACCTACCATTGAGTAGGGTATCATACTCACAATTATACCGCAAAACCTACATAAAACTACCCTCTAAGATGCAAATCGTATGTTCAATGATTCCACAAACTCAAGAACGATATGATATAAGGTCTCGATCTATCCTCTCTGAGGAATACACTAACCCTATCCAATCTCACCATGTTAAGAGGACCATAATCCTATGTTTAGAATGAATTCCACATTATATTCTCATTAGTATAGACTATGGGAAATCAATCCACCAATACTAGTATATTTGAAACTAACACAAGAGACCCACAAACATCACCTCACATGCCATCTCTAACTCCAAACAAATGGAAACTATAACTTATGGTATGAAAAACTAATTAGGATAGGTTATTCATGAGCCTCCATCTAAGTATTATTGATTGATATGTATAAGGGTGAATTTTACTAGGGGATTAAATAGTGTGCCTCTCAACCCCAACCCCAAGTTGATCCCCTTCATAGAACTCAACATGAATTTGGTAATATACATGGCATGTACATCAAGTAACAGAATGTGTGACCTCATATGGACTCATGGGAATGTCTCCTCCCATACCCGTATTTCTAGAAAAGCCACACCATAGGGTGGATGCCCTTGGTAAATGACATATAAAGGATATTATTCAACTTGATCATGTCCTCATCATGTGCCCGTGTCTAAAACCATGTTCATGTGTACTCTAGTTGTGTTCTTCCACATGACCATGTCCCTTAATACGAAATGTTTGTCCATGTCCCCTGGTCAAACAACATGGGATCAATACATTCCATATACCCCTAGTACATGGTGTATACTTCGAAAATATCATCTTTCCCAAATAGTAAGATAAAATATTGTGTGATCCTTCACTTTACTATATTTTATTGGGAATTCTGAAAAGGAATCCCCTTAGAGCCACCCGAAAAAACCTGGATTCCACTAAAACCGATACATCTACCCCAGGGGATCTCTAGAAGTCATAATAGGAAAATAAACCCATTAAACAATTTATAAAATGGTATTGGGAGGTAAAAATCATAAATATTCCTACCTCATGGAGAATCACCAAATCATTGGGTCTAAAAGGTTTCCATGAACCTTTTGTACCTTTATTAGTGATGATCAGTGTCAAAAATGGGTATATGCAGAACCTCCTCACCTCTGTTCAGCCTCAAGTCATCCATCACACAAGGGTGTTTATCCTCCTCTCATATTCTATGTTTGAGAACCCAAAGGGTGGATGGGTTATTAATTTTTAAATTAAATTAATAAACCTAAATTTAAGACCCCCCACAACATACCCCCAAACAAGCACTAAATATTGAAAAACATTATGTTTCACCTTGGATAAACACCATAGTTTTGACTCAAATGTGGTCTTAGATTTAGGATCTAATACATCGATCAGGATTTATTCCACTTTTACTAAAAAAATGTGTGTGCATGATTAATTTTTATTAATATATTTAATATCCCCACATCAGGGTTCCATGGGCCTCGAAATACCACACGAACTCAGCACCAGGCTTCAAAAATATTTGTTTAAATATTCAAAATTCGTACACAGAAAAACCAAATATGTTAAAAAATCCCAACATCTAGTATTTTCATCCTGAAAAGAAAAAGATGATGAAAAAGAGAGATAAATAAACTCTCCATTAGAAATCTGATGCTAGTTACATTTTCAATGGTTTCTCATACTATCTATAATCATATACTCATGGGTGCCACAAAAGAGAAAAGAAACAAATGTTTATCTCCAATAAGTTTAACATCCTGAAGTGAATCACACTTGTGTCTCCTAAACTATGATTTCTTGAAAACACCAAGAACCTAGTCCAACTATGATCATAGAGTCTAGCAGTACATCACCTCTATAATATGATGTTCATATAGAAATCACTAAAAAGTATTCATATACCCTTATAGGAACATCTGGCACGACCCGTCCTCGGGGCCCGTGTCGTGACTACCCCAAAACCGCCTTCCATAGGCCAGGGGCTGGCGACTAGCACCAAGGCGTAAATCCCAGAAAAAGGGAATGTATTGCCTTGTAAAGTAAACAAGAACCACAGAGTAAGCAAGTGAAAAAGTAAACACTAAGAAAAAACTATAACAAGCTGTGCTGAAAGTAAAAGGGGCCGGAAATTCAAGCCCAACTGTAAAGTACAACTGAAAGGGAAAAACAGCAACTGAAAGGAAAAGCCGTAGTGTCGAGCCGTCCTCTGGAAGCTCCACCTGAAGGGTGGGTACAGATAGCCTCCACAGCTCCTCGGTCCAGCCGTCCGCTCCAAGTATGTTCTGCCCAGTGGCCCACTTCCAGGTACCGTCCTGCTCCGCACGCCTCCACCACGATCAGCATTGTCCGTCGTCTGCAACAAACACAACGAACTGCGGGCAAAGCCCATGCAGGGGTGAGTATAAGCTACTCAGTAGGGACCCCGAGACCCCCGAAGGTCTCCCGAAATCCACAAAGGATAAACCAAAAAGGAAAGATACAATCACGAAGAAACATACGACACGGCTTAGATATATGCCCATACATATACCTAAGTCATCAATTCCCGCTCGGCTCCAACAACCGAGCTCAAGCACAACCCAGTCAACACATGAAAGCAAAACATATACCCACACAGGATAGCACAACACAATCCACAAAATAGAGTAAAAGTAATCCACATAGGATAGCTCAACACAATCCACAAAGGAGAGTAAACAGTAAATCCACACAGGATAGCTCAACACAATCCACAAAGGAGAGTAACACAGGATTCAGCTCACACAGGCATACTTCTTCAGATGATGATAAAGATGATCACTGATCCATCTAAGTCGTCGGACCCACAAAGGATCGATAGGTACTAACCCCCGCAATGACCCACACAGGATCGATAGGTAACTAACCCCCGCAAAGACCCACAAAGGATCGGGCCCACACAGGACCTGTAGGTGCTGGCTCACACAGAACCGCTGAGCGCTGACCCACACAGGATCGGATCCACACAGGATCTGTAGCACTGATCCACATAGGATCGTTGAGTGCAGTAGTTGCCGCAGTCCACTGAGGATCTCTGCACAGTCGTCATCGCAGTCCACTGAGGATCTCTGCACAGTCGTCGCTGTCGAAGTAGCAGTCGCAACCAGCTCTAGGGTTCCCGCACACAGCAAGCTCGTTCGGGAGGGTCCGCTCCACGAGCCGAGAGGCTGATACATCAACTGACACAAAGTCTAAAGTTGATGTATCCAAAAGTTTTGTATCGTCAACAGGAACTCAACGTCGCAGACGGCGCGTCGATCGGACGCCCGGTCTGAGAGTTATTGGCTTTTTCGTCTCAGGGGCCCGGTTGGTTTTTAAGGAAAAACCAACCCGACCATACACCACCTGCGTCCAAAACTTTAGCGGAGTGATCCAAAAGATCCGTCTCACTTAGAGGGATTCAACAAAATCAACGGCACATCAATCGGACATCTGGAGCTCAAGATATGAGCGTTTTCGCTCCGAGGGCCCGGTTTGTTTCGTGTACGAACCAACCCGGCCGAACCCAAAGTATTCTGAAACCTTGAGTGCGATATACCGAAACGACCGTCTCAATCCACGGATCGTGTTGCCACTAATGGCGCGTCATTTGGAAGCCCGTAGCTCAAGTTATGGGTAAAAGACCGAAAATGGTCCGAAGTCGGGGGGGTCTGGGCCCGGGCCGACCCGGCCCGACCCCCACCCCCCCCCCCCCCCCCCCCCCCCGAGTCGGCCGAACCGGGTCGACCCGACCCGGTTCAACCCAGCTGGACCCGGTCCGGCCTGGCCAGGGCGCGGCCCGGCCGGTCGGACCGGCCTGGCTTGGCTCGACCGCGCGGCCGAGCGCGGTAGCCGCGAGGCGCCGCCCCCGTGGGTTCGAAGAAGCTATGGCCCTCGAAGGGCCGTGCTGGAGTCAACGGACGCGGCTATGCCGCGTCCCATGCGTGAGAACCGGACCCGCGCGGCCGCAGGTCCGTTGGCCGCCGCTGGTAGCTTCCGTGGGCCACCGGAGTTGCTCCGGTGGTCCGTTTTCCTTCCTGTCTGCACCGTTGTTCCTCCCGGGTTCCATTCTTCACTGCGGGATCATCAAATCGCCCTTGCGTCACGTTTTGTCGTCTCCCGCCAAATCTGCACAACCACGAAGAACGAAGGAGGGTTGTCGGGCCGTGTTCGTTTGGCCAGCACCCTCCGCGTTAGATAAAAACAACAGGATATTATTCAACACATGAAACAACAATTTTAATAAATTAAAATTGTTCATATGAAACCGGTTATTTAATTTTAAAGAAACGTTCACGGGAATAAAAATTATTTACAACAACCCCTACCTCGTCAAGTCGTTGCACGCGGGTTCTTCACGGATTTGATCGTCGCGGAAGGAGGGGATCGTCGCGTCGTCGCGGTATCCGGTGTTGCGTCGACGAACTCCGAGGTTCGAGAACAAAAAGATTTAATAAATAATAATTAAATCCGTGCATTGTTAAAAACCACAAAGGAGTTTTAAAAGAAACCCGAAGTCTCTTACCTCAAACAGTTGATCGAAGATTTCGTTGCGGAGGAAGAGACGTCGCATAAGAACATTGCAGGAAAGGAAACGCCGGTGTCGCGGCACACGGCATCGCGTCGTCGATTTCCGTGGGTTCGGCGTTCTTCGTCGGAGGCCGGCGTTCTTCGCATTCTTCGCGTTCTTCGCGTTCTTCGCGAAGAAGGTTGAAGGCACAAGAACTTCTGCCAAAAGCCTTTCAACGTGTAATCCTCCAAATGTTGGTGTTGGTCTTATTTTATTATTACGCCAACAAACGAAAAAGAGGAAGTAACGACCCATTAATTCGTAGAATTAAATCAACGAAAGAAACTGCCCATTTAATTCATGAATAAAACCACCCAATTAAATGGTGCGTTAAGAAATTAAGAAAACGCGTCAGTTGACTTTCATAATGTTGGGTTTTTGCGGGTGCGTTACTTAGCGGAAAAGAAACGGCGGGGCTCGTGCGGGCCCCACCCCACAAATATCCTACCAAGGGGGTAGGATATTTTTGGATAGCACCCTATCCGGATCAACTCAGCTTAAGACGCTTTAAGTGGCTTCAAGTGGCTTCCAAGTGGCTTAAGTGAAATAAAATAAAGTATGTCTTACAATTATTTTATTTCTTAACTTTAAGCCCGAAATTTAAAAACCACACCCGAGCAAACGCAACTCTGGAAGAGGCGTTTCTAAGAAAATACTGGTGCTGCGATTTCATCGGTGCCCTCAGAATTCGATTCCGGGCACCGGTTCAAAATTTAGAAAAACCGGCTCGTCCGTTCACTGAATGTACCCGAGCCAAACATCGGAAATTTATTTCGGGCACACTGGGCCTCGGAATCAGGTGCCTTCAGAAATTGTGTTCTTGTAAAATTCCAAAGAAAATTAAGAAAAAAAATTCCTTGAAATTTATGGGTCTTTACAACATCACCTTAAACATCCATCACTAAACCCAATTCTAGGCTAAACATATTTTATCCCACTATATTTGAACAGATTAGTGGTGACCTATAGGGTCTCCCGAATGTGGCATCAACCAGTGCTACACCAATGGTGGAGTAACAACTACTCCACATCAACATGAAAACTCATAGAATGTTCTCCAGAACCTAAATAGTTCACTCTACATGGAAAAACCAACCATATCTATGGGTTGCTACTATAAGAAATCAACATATTTATTAACTTTTCTCATAGTGAAACTAGTTTCATCTTCAATCCTTAGAACATCGATGTACTCCTCATAATCGTAAAACCCATCAAGAATATGTCTAGTTGACATCTGGTCTTGTGATACCTTAATAATATATCTCTTAGCTATTCCTTCCAAACTCAATAAAAATTAGAGGGGTAACCAACAAAACCTAGTGACATGAAGCATCATCCTCAAGTGTCTATTATACAACAATGACACCAAAAACATAATCTTTCCAATGAATAACATAGGGCATCCCAAGTTAACACATCGGGGCTTATGACGCCCTCCATATGAAAATCTCCAAATTTACCATAGTTCTCGAATCTCCAAGAGATTTAAATGATATAATAACAAAAATATCATAATAAAACATGGGTTATAGCCTATTAATAAGATTATTCTCAATGGAGAGTTAAACCCATAACATCCCCGAGAAGACATCCATAATTCCACCATGGAATCATGAAACTAAAATATAATATCAATACTTAACCACACATAAGCACGTACTTCTCATCCTAAGGTAACTCCTCAAAATGGGAAAACTCTATCCCAGAAGATAGAAACACCTCCACACCCATCACTAGAAACTAACTAAGCATAGATGGCCGAAAACCATTCTTTACTGAGGATGATCATCATAAGGTATGACTACCACTATGGGAAGATTCTACATGTGGAACTCACCTCCTAGAATCATGTCACACTATAAATAGAAGTGTATATTCACTAATCCTCTCTATAAGAGCCTCCAGCATAAGGGTCATGAATAAAGGCTCTAGTCATATCACAAGGGCCTACTCTAACAATTCATCACGCAACCCCTCCTGGAACACACAAGTCATTGGATCTCATCTGCCACACCTTGACGCTATCTGCTTTGGGTGGCACTAAATCTCTCACATGATTCTTTATCACATATAAAAAATGATTCTTAGTGGGGGGAGCTTCTTTGTTCATTTTTATTCTAAAGTTATTTCAAACATCCCAATCACATGGCACTACCGACTCTCAGCATAATCCTAGATAAACCTTGAGTAATAAATTGAAAGAAAAGATTACCATACAATAGTGTTTAGAAATACTATAAAAAACATATAAATGAAATAGATTGCACCATTATTTATACCCATAACCGTTGGGTCATATTCTTCTAGGGCCTATAGCTACACTTGGACCCATTATTCATCTCCCTAATCCTAGAACATACCACCTTGGAGTTGTGGGGGAAACAGATTTACCCACATTACATCTCCTTATTCTATATTGTCTACTCTTCTACATATTTAATCAAATGTAACTCCATGATCCAATAATTGTCTCTTCTGGGCCATCCATAGACCATATCCCTCTTAGAAGCATGGTGAGTCAAAAAATCTCTCCCGAGATGTCCCTGTCCATCACAAGAAAAACATTGCCTGTCACATGGATGAATAGATCCAACATGGAAGCCCTAATATATAGTCCCTCTGTCCCGGGATCATCCCTTAAATCACCTCAAATTCCTAGATCCCTAATCCTTCCATTTGATACCAGATACTAATGTCTCATCTTCTATATTCACAGGCCCAACACTCATAGTCGCCTCAGCCATAAATCTCTCCACCACCAAGCTCAGCCCAAGCACCACAAAATAATTAGGAATGCATCATGATATCGCCAAAGCCCTGATATCCTATTGTAATCCTTAATATAAGGAACATGATCTAAATAACATATCTCAATCCATATTCAGGGAGTATCATGAATGTTTTATGAACCTCTTTGAATACTCTCCCATGATCATGTTATCTTTCTGAAGCTATTGAAGATCCTAGATATTCCCTAATCTCAATGTGGTTGGATAAAAAGATTCCTTGAAGAGCCTTAAAACTCCAAAATATTAGCATCATATCATAATAGTTTTATATCACTAGAAACCAACATATCCTAGCCAATCCCTATAAGAGACATTCCAATAATACCACCATTTGATTGAGATGAGTCCCCACAAGGTAGAGAACATGCAAGACTACCGAAATCCAGCCATCTACTACCTTGGGGTCTAGATATCCCTAATTCATTAGAGGTAACTAACAATAGAACTCATTTAATTAACTCATAATTTTTTCATCCTTATCCTAAACTAATATCACACCATACTAATCAAGGGGTGGTTGCACGACTCGTAGACCACCCTGAGGTACAACATCCTATGTTGTTCCCTAAACTGAAGACTTATCACTTGGAATATCATCACCAGGATCCATCCATGGAATCATATCTAGCTATCTTCATTTCGGAATCCTAAAATAAAATCAAGACGTGCTACAGTCAATGTGTGTATTTGGAGAACTAGCTCAAGAAGTACATCGAACCCACAACAAAATCCTATATGATTCATGTACCAATGTTTCACAATACCATTGACTAAATGTACCAAGTTAGTAATAAGGTTATTACATTCTTGGTGAAATGATATTTTTCTCTTTACACCATCACTAGAGTCCATGGATTGAAATATGATCTCAAGACACTTTATCACTTTCTCCATAAGTTCCAAAACAATCTCACAACTCCAAAACTATTATGGTCATCAAGAAGTACCTTCCATGACACCACTATTTCATGAAATAACCCACCAGGGCCAAATCCATGATTACCAATAGACCGCCTCTAATAGGTCTGGGGCTAGAGACAATTTCATAGTAGGTATATCACAAACATGTGAGGCCTTCTCCTATTTTACCAACACAGATGCACCTAAATACATCTCTCGGAAACAATACAAATATAATTAATATGTAATAAAAAATGCATCCACAAATCTATCCCACAATAATAGTATGATAATATTACTGAAAGAAAAAAAATGGGAAAAATAAAAGCCTATAAAAAACTAAAAAAGGTCCATAAGTTCATAGTTCGAAGATGTTGGTGTAGAATTAGACTACTAGAACACACCTCATTAAAGCACTGGTATACACCCTGATCTATCTAGATATCTATTCTCTTCCTTCTCTAGGTCCTCCTATGACTCCATAGAAAGGTCATTCATCAGTACAAGAAACAACATGTGTGGGAAATACCATGAAGGGGTGACTATAAAATTACCTAGTAGGCTCATATAAATCTAAAATAAATAGGTGAAACTGAAATTTAAAAATATGATCGACCCAATCTATAGGGAACCCATGAAAGAGAGAATAAGAAACTCCTTCATGACCACTCCTCGGTTATACATTACTTGAATAATCATCTCTACATAGAGTGTTAATCAAGATATGTTATTTCACTATATATAATCCCAAAATCATCCAGTCATACTTATTTGAGGCACTAACTCTCATGAGGATACCACCTCCATACTAGCCATAGGATTCTGTTCAAGGTGTAAGGGTAACACTCTTCTACAAGAACTCACTCCATGAGCCCTACCATCCATGATGTAAAATCCTAGAGGTAACTCTCTTCAGGTATTTATCCACCACTCAATATGGTACTCATCTATGATATCACACTCAAAAAGAACAACCCATCCATTATTGATGTTGGATTTAAGATAACACGCTCCATCAGCCATCACTAAGATGATGGCACATCACTACCGATCCAAGTGGCATACACACATGAGAATCATGCTTATTGGTTCCTTCCATGAGGAAATTCATGATGGAAAATAGTGGATCTTGATAATCATATGGGGGATTACACTCATCTCAAATTGGGGAATCATTGAACCCTACTTGAAACATTCAATACCTTAACTCACATATTGTGGATCACTCCCAAGACTATTGGGGAAACCATGAAACCAATCTATAACTCTGAAGATCATATTTATCAGATAGGGGATCACACCTATGATCATTATGGGAAACATTGTCAAGTCTCAAATCCATGATTCAAAAATAGGGGATCATGCCCAAAACAACTAAGAGATAGCTCCAACCTATTTATGGATCCAACTTCCATGTAGGTTATCATACTCTCAATGATAACACAAACCCCAATGGAACTAACTTTTGAGTTGGGGATCGTACTCAAAATGATACCAGAAACCCTAATTAAAACTACATGTTCAGAAGGGGATCGTATGTTTGACAATGTTACAAAAGCAACCGAACTAGCTAACTATATAGGGTATCATTTCCTTTTGTATAAAGCTCACAATGATACCACAAACCCAACATAGGGAAGAATGATATGATAAAGGGTCTTACCCAAGCCTCCTAGAGGGATATACGAACTCCATCTGACCTCATCCAATTGAGGGGATCACAGTCCTATATTGAGGATGTAATTACATGTTGTACCATCATAGGGATAGACCAAGGAAGACAATGTAATGGATAATAGTCTATACGATGTTCACATAAGTGACCCAAAAACACCACCTCATGTCACATAACTATGGATAAAATAATTTCCACCAACATGCTCAGCATGGAAAACTAATCTTGGTAATCAATTCATGGGCCTTGATCTGAGTATTGATTTAGGATATTAGTAAACGATAAGTGTAGAGTGGGGGTACACAACATGTAACCATAATATCCAATGTGTCTTAAAAATATTGCCCCATAGCTGAGTCCCCTTATAGTATATGGCATTTATTTCATAATATTAATGTTGTTTACATCATATAAAATTAAATGTGACCTCATCTAGTCTATTGGTAATGTTTAACCTATACATGTATTATTTTCCATTCCACACCACATAGTGTGTATCCCCAGAACACAATGTGTCTTGGATATTGGTCCACCTGGCCTTGTCGTAAGACAATGCTCGTGTTTAGAACCCTATCCCCATGTGTGATGGTTGTGTACATCCATAGAGAAATGTCCTTTGACATTCAATTTCTATCCATGTCCATCATCTCCACGTTCTAGGCTCCCTACATAGCAGTTACTCCTAGTACATGGAATTTTGTTTTTTTAGATCACCATCCAGGAATGGGATGAACACATTGTGTGTTTTCCTTCACTACACTCTATGTGATCAACTAGGTTTACACCAAAACCCATAGATCTACTCCAAGGGGATCTCTATCAGCCATAATAATGGGGGGAAATTAAAAAATAAAAATCATTATGTTAATCTTGTATATCCTCCTACCATATAGAGAAACTCTGAATATTTGGGTCCAAAACAATGCCTGGAAACTACTGCATCTCTATTTGGTGAAGATCCTCATCAAAAACTAGGATCAGTGGAACCTCCTCACATAATTTTGGCCTTAGGTCATCCATCATATTGGGGGATCCTTATCTCTCATTCTACACGTGGAACCCCAAAGGGGGAGGGACTAGTTTTAAATGTTATTTTATTAAATTCATAATCTTTCATTTAACACCCCGCCAGCAAGCCCTCAATAGGGCACCCAATGTAGTCAAACATTACATCATGCCTTTGGTAAATACTATGTTTTGGATTGAACCAAATCCTTATATTTTATATAATATACTCTTATCAAGATTTATTCCAATTTTACTAACATACTATATATACGTGATAAAATATAAATAATATTTTTAATATCACCACCCTAAGGGTATTTGGGCCCTAGAATCATGTGCCAACTTAGCGAATGGATTTGGAAATATTAGATGAAATATTACATAGTCATAGATGAAAAAATAGAGTTGTTAAACTCCCACTATAGATTTATAGAGGTTACATGGATTTCATTTACCCAAGAAGTTTAGGAAGTACAAGGCATATGGTTTAATATAAATTTATATTTTATCGATAAATTTTATTTTGGTGGATCTGTGATATGATGTTTAGAGTTTTTATTCCATAGACTTTATGAATCCATGAAAAATATTAGGGATTCATATTTTAATTTTTTTTTCTTTTAGTCCCTTCCTAAATTTGTTTTTTACATCCTAATGGGTATTTATATGATCACACCTACTTGGGAACACTTTCCTATCCATGTTATATCTATATAAAAAATGTACCTTTTGGGGTCCTTATGTAGGATGTGGAGTTAGTAGATCTAGTTAATAGTCTTCATTTATCTCCAAAATGTTTTATCCTTACCCAGTACCTACTTAAAAAAACCTCAATCTTATTGTCTATATAGGTGAGTTGAATTCATTTTTATACATTCTCAGGATCTTAGGTATTACACATCTTTTTTATAGGCTATTATGATTTTCTTTTTTGATGGATGATCTTGGTCAATCAAATACTTTCTCAGTATCCTCAAAACATATGAAAATTGGAGTGAGGAACTGATCAAGGGAGTCAAAAGTAATATTTTTATCTCTAGGAAGTCATCTTACTAGTTCACCCTTCTTATTAAAATATGGTTAGACCTTCCCAAGAAATAACTCATTGGTGATCCCATTTAGGGTCCTTCTATCTATATAGAGAGTATGGATCTGTCACATTGATGATCTAATCAGGAAAATTATTTATTTTGTTTCAGAATAAAAAATACATCTTCTATCCTTCATAGGTTGGATTTCCCTCAGAAATAGTTTTTTTATTTATTCCACTTTTTTTTTCTATCATTCATGTACCCAATGTTTTCATCAAACATATTTAAATCACACTATATGGGTTCCAATGGGACCCCTATTAGGCAGGTGGATGAATTTGGGATAACATGGCTTGTAAAAAAATATTTTTTGATAAAAGTGGTGTTTATGTTAAAATACATAAATAATGTTTTTAATTAGGTAATAAAAACAAACATTAGATACCCTATGGGGAACTCATTATGGTCAGATATCCCTAAGGAAAAATATGATAGGTTCCGGAAATATATTTTGATTGGGGGATTGGATATCCCTAATATGGAATTACTTTCAGAAGATCTATCAAAAAATATGTGTGCAGTCTACATAGATCATATAGAGTGGGATTATTACTTTTTGGTTTTGATAACTTGGCTAGTCATCTACTCTTCTTTATTGGTTTCTTGTATCACGTCATTTAGTTACATGAATCCATAGAGCATCCAATATTTATTATTGAGATCATGAATGATGATTTGAAGACATTATACTATAATATAAATCTTTTTAATGAGTTATAATTCATATTATAGACCCCTTCCTACAAAATTCAGTATTCTATATGATCTTTTTAAAACATCTCTCATTTTCCTCATCAAATAGATCCATTGGATAAGGCTATGTAGAATAATTATATACCAACAAAAATAATGTTTCTCTTATTGTGTATCATGATCAGAGAAATATTATATGGCTTTATAATTCATTAAAATATATACATCATGTTTTATAATTCCCTTGTTGTAACAATTCTAATGTGGAAAAGATTGAAATCTTGTTATCAAAAGGGTAATAGGGTAGCTTAATGTATAATTTTCTAGGTACATGTTTGGGAATTCCAATCAACCACGATAGAATTGAGAATCTCATCTTGAAATGGTAAAAAATTTGGAACTTGTTTCTTATATTCTGTGTTCTTATAGTATATCCATTTTCTCTTGTTTCTCATGTATTTATGAATCACATAATGATTCCAGACACACTAGATCTTGGGTGAGTATTTTTTATCTATAGATCTAGGATGTCCATTTGGTTGGTGAGTAGGTCATGAAACACCCATGAAACCCCATATAGTTATATATATATTAATGTTTTATGTATTCATTTTAGGAAGGTATAAATAGTGAGAGTATCAAGCTTGTAAGGTCACTAGGTGGAATGGTTGTGGTTAAGTGATGATCTTAAGGTTAATACTAATATAGATATTGAAAAAGGATTGATTTGTGGAGGTGGAATCATACGAGGTATCTATGACTTGGTTTTTTATAATTGAATGCATTATATGGTTATTGTTACTTATAGAAAACTAATGGGTGATTCAGAGTAAACATTATTTGAGAAAATTATATAACATTAACCTATCTAAAGAAGAAATGTACATGGAATTAATTGAAAACATCTTTAAAGTTCTATATCCTTAACATGAGTTAGTTATTTATTATATAACACATGATTTATATCTACATGTTCATGTTGTAAGGTTATCTCATACTTAGAGAGAGGGAATAAAATTTTTGGGCCTCTTGGATTCGAAAATAAGTCTATTTGATCTCTGAAAATATTTTATATTATAGTATCTCTTATGGATTTTTTTAATTCTATTGTCCTTAGATATCCTTTGGTATTCAAAATTTTATTCCTACTTAAACTCATTTTAGGTGCCTCATTAACAAATATATAGTTTAGAGAATATTTAATTGTATTAAAAGTGGTTATATTGATAAGGATTTGGATATTTTAGGTTTTTTATGTTATATAGCTTAAGAAATCTCACTTTTTATATGAATTATTTGTTTTAGTAACTAGCCCTTGGCATATTAGAGGTAGGTATGGGGTGTAACAAATAAAACATATGTGGGATTCAATGGGGACCTAGTGGGTCAGGTCAGGTCAACGTGTTATAAAATCGAGGTTTTTGATTCAAGGTCTGGAGTTTAGTAATATTATTCATTCTAGGTTTAGTTTCAAAAATCTAAGGGATTGTTTTTAATGTTTTCTAAGTTTAGTTTTTTGGTTGTAGAACATAGTAATTATTATGGGTATTAATAATATACTTTCCCCTAGACATTGATGATATATTGAAAGACTCAAAACCCTAAATCATTGTTTGGGGGTATAAATAGGTTTTTACATGCATCATTTATTGTTCAGCTATGTGTTTTCATATCATTGTTCTATCAACTCACATATATATTTTTAATGAAAATTGGTTAATTTAATTTAATGTTGTAATACTCCAAATACACAAAAAGCCATGATTTATTGGAATTTTCATGGTATGACAATGATGGTATTAGGGATTATATTAACTAATTTTACAATCAGTGAGCCATAGAGTGTGGAAACTGATTATGAGGTATCTCTAAAATGTGTGAAGATGGAAAATATTATAAAATTTGTGTTCAAGAAAGGTTAATTTCTAGTTTTTCAATGGAAAGATCCTTCCCCTACTAAATAGAGGTTTCTTCTATTTAATCAAGATGAGATGAAGCACATGTTGATTGTAATTCTTGAGTTCCAATTATAAATCCTACCCAGGTTTCAATGATATCTAGATCCACAATCCTTTGAAGATTGTAAAGTGGTCATGACCTATGTTTTTTTATTGTTTTAGAGGGATTTCTATCATATAGTGATCATATCATCGATCCCCCGTCATATGTGGTGATAAATTTATAGTAATTGACTAGATAAACACATCCTAAGGCCTCCTTCCTTGGTTAGAGTTCGAGCGCCTTTCTAGGTAGGAGTTCTATCTAGAGAATTTGAGGATGGTTCAATTGTAGGATCTTCTTGATCTCCACCAGGATAATATAACTCTTGGAAGGTATGCATCAATATTTATAACACATATGTTGTTTCCTCTTGACATATAACATGATATAATTTAGGTATCAAAAAATATTTAGAGGGGGGTTCGTAGATACATTTGAGCTACAATTTTTCCATTATGATTGCATGGACACCTTAAAGTCCAATCCACTTCTTGTTAAAATTCCAATACCATGCATCCCCTTCTTCACCATTTCTTTTTAGAACTTGAATTACAAAGAGCACTTCAATCACCCTTAATAGGATGTTACTTCAATGTTATATACAATATATCACATGATACAAGTTCTTTTAACTTAGGACCAGCACATCAATCATCTGAATTCAACTCACCATTTCACTTATGAGAGTGCCTTTTACCATCATTGACATTCATTGACCTAATTGAAAACAAATACAACTCAATTACTAAAGTGGTCCCAAAAATCTCCCCCTATTCATTTTGTTTTCAATGCCTTAAGACTTTTCTTGAAATGAATGTGTCAATGTAAAAAATGAGAATCTTCTCTCCCCTTACTATTTCATTTAACTTCTCTCCCCTTATTGAAAAGAAATAAAATGTTCTTGCTAGAAAGTGTATTGGTCAATTCTTAAGCACTATGCCATTAATAATTTCACTCTAAGTCTACTTGAGCAATGCTCGGTGTAGAAAACAAGAGGATTTGATTTAGATAACAGAGTTGTACATTATCCACGGAATCATGATACCTCATGAGATGAGAACTCCAGAACATTACTTCAAGGGGTTTCCACTTTCATTCTTGGATTAGGATAGTAAGAGTGGTATAAAACAATCAACCTAATACTTCTGCACTCACTTCAACAAATGGATCAAAAAAATCAAGTGTAAAAGGCAGGATATGTGACCTTGGGACACTTACATTATTCTTATGTCACTATGTAATTTTTAGTTACTCCCACATTGAAAAATAATATTTATTTTTATTAATCAAGGTTGATAGATAGAGAAATGATATACCTTTTAAAATGACTTGATCTTCCGACCATATTCAGAGTTATTGAATTTTATTCCAACTGATGTTGATACTGATTGAGATAATAACTATGGAATCTTCTTTATGTGTCTCTCCCTCAAGGAAATACTTCTCATCCCTGAATCTCAGGTTCTCCCCCTGATATTTTGCCTCAACTTCAATTCCCTGTATGAAAATAACTAATACAAAACACAAATATTTAAGAAAATAAGTCCAGTCCTCCATACTCCATAAATGTGAACAACAAGGTAGAGATGATATCCTCAACCAAGATGAACCATTTGTCACACCTTCACAACTAATCTTCAATGGTGACTATGATTGTGTGGAACTTACTATTTCTTCCATATCTTTGTGTGTGAATTTTCATTCTTCTAGGGATTTCAAATCAATGGAATCTCTTGGTCCAACTTTCATCTTTTTGAGGAATTCTTTTTGGGCTGGAGTAAATTCAAAGCATCTCCTTATAGTATGACCAGCCTTGTTGCACCTCAAACATAGAACTTCTTTGTCCTCATGTAAAATCTTCTTTTTGTTTTTAGCACAAGTTTTAGCTTGTGCTTATTTTATCTATCTCATTATTTCCTAATCATCTAGACAATCCACTAATATATCATTAGGGACTGAGGCATTAATATTGGATCTTCTACATGACTTCTTCTGAGTGGGATCTTTCTTAGTAGTTCTTTTGGATGCACCACCCTTCACTTTATTGGATTTAGAATCCAAGGACTTCTCATCTTTCCTTATTTAAATCTTATTGGGAGAATTTGTTTTCACATTATTCATCAAATTTTTTCCCAAGAATTCTTCTCCTTCTTAACCAGCTTCAGTGGTCCTCTTTTCTTATATGAACATGCACCATTCATATGAACACTAATATTGCATACATCACAGATGTTTTCTAATGTTCCAAATATGTTTACGGTATAAATATGATTTTGAATTTGTGGATGTTGCTTTTCTTCTTTGGATTTATCCCCCCTTGAGATGGTATTTATTTTTTATTTTTCATTTAAGTGGGTGTACCAACAATCCAGTGCACAATGCCCAAATCTATTACAGCACTGGTATTGAACAACAAACCATAGAATCTTCCCATATTCCTTATAAGGTTGTTGAATCTTCTTATTGAATTTTTGTGCTTTCTGTGGGGAGCTATCTTCTAAATTCTTTCCTTTATCCACTATATCCATGTTGGTAGGTTTCTTATCACTTATCTTCATCCATAATTGTTTAGAATTCTTCTTCCAACCTACAGTTTTTGTAGAAACAACTTTAAAAACATTAGTATAAGTTGGTATGGATGGTACCTTTACATTCTCAGCTGCTTGTGATAGATCATTGAGTGAAGCCATGATATTCTTATCACATGTTAAAGGTCTTTTGACAATATAATCCTCCAGTGAGCATTGATTAATGGAAAAAACTATTTCCCTCTTTTGTGGAGACTCAATATCTGTCTTCTCAAGATTGGTAAACTCAGCTTCCAGTTCTAGATATCTCATATTGAGGATGAATTCATGTTCATTAACCATATCCATCTTCTCCTAAAAATCCTTATTTAATCTTTCAACTTTATATTTATGCATATTTACTTTTTTTATAACAAAGATTCAAGTTATTTGATCTTCATGGAGTCTTCTTAGAAATATAACTCGATGAAATCATTTCTCTTTTTCATCTCATCTTCAAGTGTGTGGATCATCTATTCTAGAGTATTATTTACTCCCTATTTTTCTTAAACATATTTGATCCACTTTTAAGAACATACTTTAAATTCCATCTTTGGTGTTTCAAAGGCTCCAACCTATATAGAGAGCTTTAGACATTGAACAATGTTTTCTTGTAAGACTTTCTCCAAGAAAATCAGTATCTTCTTCTAGATGAGTGATGTTTTCCGCCATGGATTGAAATACTCCACAAAATAGATATGTACTCTCTTTAGGAATACCATGAAAAATCATTCTTAATATATCAATTGATATTTCTTGAGATGTTGTAAACTGATCATCACCACTTGTGCCAGCATTTTCATCATGAGAAAATTTTCCAAATGTACTAAAACATACCTCCTTATCATTTGAGGTAGGAAGGTTATCCATTTTACTGGTGGAAACTTGATCCACCTTTTCATAACTTTCCAAGTCCAGTGTGTCTTCAATGTCATCTAGATATGGAGAACAAGAAGCTTCCTCTTCATTGGATAAGAAAAAATTCTTCTTCAACTTTCTGTTCTATTTATTTTTCTTGTTCATCATGGTCATGGTATATATAGTCTTCTGTTCAGAGATAACTGAATCATCCATGAACATTCAATTCATTGTTAACTCAATAAAGAATCTAAATTCTTAAAATGAGAATAACTTCACTATAGAGAATCCAAAAGATGTGAACATATCCCTCTGATACCAATTGAGGGGACTAGTTTGGGATATACTGAACATTGAGAGGGGGTGAATCAGGTTTGGGGACTTTTTAAAACAAGTCCAACTTTTATCCATGTAGCTCTTGACCTGTTAAAATCTTGATTCTCTTATTCTCTTTTCCCTGTCGCGTGCAATAGTAGAAAGCAGTAAAAATATGTACACGATATTTTTATAAGGTTCACCACTCAATAAGAGTAGCTATCTCCATTCCATACATGGATATGGCCATTGTATGGATTCTCCACTATGATGTAATATGTTATTACAGTGGAGTGGCTAGGAAAGAAATCATCTAGCAAGTGTGAGTCCCTAAACCTTATAGGGGGTGGGAAACAATCCTCTTCCCTAGACTGGTGATAGCCTAGTCCAACTTACAGCCTCTAGCTGGCTCTTTATACTACTATGGGGATAGTGTTCTTCCTTATTCAAAGGGTTGGTTCTACTCTTATCCTTCTTTAGTTCTCTTCACTTGATTAATTGAAAATTAGTAGGTAATAAATTCTTCCTTCTTTCCTTCAATTCTTTTCTAGTGCAACAGCAACTGCACTAGACTTATTATTTCTTCATCTTAGTGAACCAACCAACTACACTAAAACATTTTCTCACTTATTGTATGGAATCACATACACTAATGTGTTTATTCCGGTAGTGACGATCGGTTCACATGGTATCATCTGAATCAATTCTTTTATTCCTGTTTATGTATGCATGTGATCATGCATATGACATTAGGTTGACCCTTTTCTTCCCTTTATTTCTTATTATTCTTTATACACATGCACAGACTTGTTATTTATTCTTTATTTAAGTCACTTCATGTGTGCATGTGCATGCATGCATGCTTGAATTCTCCTCATCTTCTCTTTGTGTGAAAACCCTTAATGAATATGGTTCTTTAAAAACACACAAACTCATAATATTCCTTATCTTTCTTTTCTTTCATCCACTTTCACTACGTTAGGGTGTTTTTTTAGGTGTTCTATTTATCTCGACACCCGAATGGGTGAAACCCTTTCTTTGTGTGAGCTTCTTATTCAATCCAACCAATCAAGGCCTCTTCCTCCTCTTTCTCTTACTTACTTCTCTTTCACTTAGTTAGGGTGTTTCATTAGGTTTATATGTATGAATCATCAAACCCGAATGGGTATAACCCTTCGTTTGTGAAAACTCCTTCATCAAGATCTTATTCTTCTTCAAACAATGCACATGGCTGTAAGCAACACGTATTGCTCTTAATCATTTACTAACACTCGAACCCCTAAAAACCATGTAATGTAAACATGTGTACCACAAATAGTTCTTATTCACCTTATAAAACTGAGGTGGCCTCGGGTTAAATTCTTCATGAAAGGATACATGGTTCTTCTTTGTGCACTAGGTAAACAAATTTGCATCTCCTTAAAGAACAGTGAGAGAATATTTCAAGCACTGGCTCATAATGGCACGGATTTCATGAAGCATAGCGAGGGTTATTACAAAACCTATCATTTGTTTGGGTTTCAATTCTTTGCAAAGCAATTATAGAGTATGTAGAACCTATCGAAGGATTGCAAGAACACTTATTTTTAGATCAGAAAGCTGGCAGGACTCTCAGTTTCTCTTCGCAATGTGGTGCAATAAGAGATGCTCTGTTTATTGAAATAGAAGCTCTTGGGTTTGAGGGAGCAGCTCTTCTTCTCATCTCAATATCCTTTTTTATAGTAAAGGGATTCTATCTCTTCCACATTAAAAATCTGTGTTTCTCCCATTAAGACTGGGGCTTTGAATACCTGAGATCTTGGCCATCAATATTTTAAAAATGTGGGTCAAGGATAAGCCTCAACCCTCAGGTGTCTCTTTTTTCCAAATGTGGGCTTCTATCTTCATGATGGGAGTTAAGATCTCATGTATAATTCTCATACATGAATCTCATGCATGAGTCTCTTTCAAATCCACACTCCAATCACCATGGCCTCAGTAACATCATTTTCCTCAGTCGAACCTCCATAATTGAGATATCAAATGCATTCAAGCAGTAAATTTCATGCATGGTCTCGGTTTGATCATACGATCACCATGTAGAATTTTTCATCATAGAAATTTACTGGGAGAGAAACCATGATGGATTGGTAGTGGATATGGTGATCAGTGGCATCGGTTTAATCTCTATGCAATCAGAGGTTGAAGATGTGGCTACAGCCTTTGGATTGGCTCAGATTGATCACAGACGACTGCGATTATAACATAGGATGCATGATGAGTCATGCGGTTGAGATCTCTCACAAGATTAGATGATCGTCCAGGATTTCATCCGCATTTTTTAAAATGAATCACATATAAAAACATGACATATTTTTCTTGGGGTTTATCAATAACATCCTCCCAAACACCGCTCAGAATTCTCATCTCCCCCCTCTGGTGCCACCCCGCACTTGTTCTCTATGGGAGAGGTTATGCGCCCACCTATGCCTGATATGGGAACAATCATGGTTCCCACTATTCATCCCTATGCATGGGTTGATCACCATGCGCGCACTCCTATTGTCTTATACATGGACCTCATAGGCCTCTTGCAAGTTGGCTCTACCTTGGCTTCCCCATGAGCGCGGTCGACCCCCTATGGTCTCATATGTGCCTTGGGTTGAGGCAGAGGTAGCTAGCACATGGGTTGTCCCCGTTCTTTTTAAGTAAGGCCTTATAAAAAAAATACTTGGTAGAATTCACAAAATTGCGAGGGAATATTTAAACACATATCAAATTTAGGCATGGCCACCTAAAATTTCAAGTCTCTTCTTATTCAAATGCCAATCCCATACATCCTCTTCTTCAAAATTTCTTTTTGGAACTTGAATTCCAAAGAGAACTTCAGTCATCCTTAAGAGGATGTTACTAAAATGTTGTAAACAACATATCACATGATAAAAGTTCTTTGAAATTTTGAGCAGCACATTAATCATTTGATTTCCATTCTCCATTTCACGTTGGAGAGTGTCTTTAACCATCATTGATATTCATTAATCTAATTGACAACAAATAAAATTCAATTACTAAATTGGTCCCAATATTCTCATCATGTGAACTATTTAGTTCATTGGGGTGGTCATTCACAACACCAGAAATCACTATCTCCATCCCGTAAATGAATTTGGTTTTTTGTTTTGGGCACCATATGCACTACCTCCAACCATGGGATATTTTTTTAATGGAAGCTTCATGGAATGGAAAAACGTCATGCAGAGCGGAGGACTATGGAGTGTTTTGGGCTTCACAGTCTCACCCCTTTTAATATTTTTCTTCAAACTCTTCTTTTGATTTGGTTTCCTCCAATTCCAAATTGATATAATTCTATTCTTTATGTGAAAAAAATTTCATCCCTAAAAAACTCACCCCAACAGAATGGGATCTATTCGAGTTGAAGAGGAGGCTGCACAAATGAAGAACCAATCCGGATTTGAATGAAAGATCATATAATTCTCTATTTTTTTTCTTTAGATTAGGGACTCAATGATCATATTTATTACTATTACTAGGGTTGAAGGAAAAAACCCTACAATCTTTGTGTCTTTTTTGTTACCACCCTAATTTTTTCCTATATCCTATTTGGTTTTGGATTAGTAGGAATAAATGCAGTTTTTTAGGCAACCCATTACGGGTTTTCACCCTAAAAATATTTTTTTCCATTTCTTTTATTGCTCGATTTTTTCCTAAACTATGCAAAGCATAGATCTACTGAGCTAGTCCATGACATTTGTCTAGGGAGTCCTTTTCTATATTACCCCCTTGTGAGTTTTTCTATTTTTCATTCATGGGTAGTTTAATTTTTTTCACCAGACTAATATGAATGATGTTTTAGGTCAAACATCATTGACTGGGAATTATTGGGAAAGGAACCCGATAGGGATTACTACATTAGAATGTCCTAGCATTATTCAGCTATGAATGAGGGGGTTTTCTTGATCCCATTTTTTGATTTATGAATATGAAATATATTATTCAGAAATTATGTGAGGAGTAAAAATAATAATGGTTTCCAAAATAATGTTTTCAATTCGTGTGGAGGTAGGAAAAGCCTCTCCCATGGATAATTTTTCCTTTTATTGATAGACACTAATTTTTGTGGGAGGATTATCTAGAGCCATTAGGGGAATATTTTGTATAGTCAAGTAAAGGTGTCCTCAATACAACAGCCATTCATTCATGATTTCTAGAAAATTTAGGGAAGTTTGGATTTCTGAAGACTATAGTGGGTGGCTTATTAAGAGAGTTATGTTTAAAAATAATAATGGCATCTGTATAGGCATTATACATGAATAAAAAACCTCTCTAACATGAATTTCGATTGTTTAAAGGATGGATGGAGTACATTTCATCTTAACATCATGCAAAAAAGAAATGGACTATGAATTTTAACATCTTATAATGGGGAAATTCGACAGATATAGATTAAGGCCACTTAGATATGACTAAGGGATAAATTATTTTCTCTTTTCATGATAATATATCCATGAATTTTCTATCATCTACAGGAATTAAGGGGGAATGATGTATACTTTAATATGGGTGTTTCCAAATCGAAGGGATGATATGGGATGTAAACGTCAATGTGGTATAGAGACATAGTAAAACACTCTCCTAGGGAAATATTATCCTTTGGTTGATAATCCTTTTTGGTGGAAAACATAAGCAGAGACAACTGGGGTATATTCTCTATAGTCAAACAAAGGTTTCCTCATGAAACTGACCCTACATTTATGTTGGAAGGGGAGGTTTATGCGGAAATAGACCTTTCCTAATATAGTGATTATTTTGGTAAAGTAATGTATCTAAAAATGCAAGAATCACTTCATGATGAAACTTAACAGTAATGGGTAGAAATGTTTCCCTTTTGTAGGTATTTTAAGGTTTTATGTGTAGGTCTGATTTGTGCACCGAAGAAGGGAATTATGCTTTTTATCACTAGACCTATGATTGGGGACATGGGAATCAATACGTATCTTATGATGGAATGAATCAAGCAGTGCCCATTTCTTGGATAGTTTTCCCCACATAGGTCGGATCAGTGCCCAAGGAAGGAGACATTTATTTTTTGGTTAAATAAGAGATTTTGAATTGGGAGATCCTCATATGGGACTCTCCTATGCATATCTAGTTCATAAAAAGAGCCTGGGTGAATTTTTTTATTATCATTAGACCAGGGTATAGGATCCAAGTGTTAGTGTGTATCCCTATGAAGAAAGAATTGGGTCTTATATAGTTCTTATAAGACTCCTTATGCAAGTCTTACCCATGTATAGGGAAATGGATTTGTTAACATCTATTGTAGTTGGACCCAAGATTGAATATGTTGGTGTCACTATGTACCCTGCTTTGGCAGGGTTCAATCCATGCCTAGTTCTGTGTAATATGCAGTTTTAATTTTTGAAATATCTTGCACCGGTCTATCCCATATATAGGAAGCTGGTGACATTTTTATCTCAGGTTCGGACCTGATATTGAAGATATGAGTTTCAGTACATATCTCATTTAATCAATATAGATTTAGTTCCTTGTAATTGTAAAGCTTAGTGTCATGTTACTATAAAATCTATCATGTAGTTTAAATTCCATGCAGTGAGGAAAACATGAGGTCTTACATTTTCAGCTTGTACAGATAGAATGATATGTCATGGAAAAAATTTTAATACGAGGATCATCGAGCCAGGATATTCTGAAATTACTCATACTTTAATGATAAGAAAGAGTAAACCATGGTTTTAGGGATTCTCGGATCAGTATAAATGATATGGGGCTTGGAATCCATTGTGCATGCAGAAATATTAAAAACTGCTCCTATATATGAATTTTCCTTTGGTTGAAAGGCATTTTTTGGGAAACTTGTGCATAGCCTACTATGGAATGTTGTGGAAAGTAAAAAAAGTATCCTCGATACATGGATCCCTCCCATTTATGATGACCAGAAGAAGCTTTCAAGTATCTGAAATTTCTCAAGGCACAGAGTGTAATGACTAGAAGGAATGTGTACATGTACATAAGAAACATTCACACTATGATTATCCATGGAGTGTGAAATCTGTTACGTTGATAAAACTCATATGTTGGGGTAATTTTTGTTTCCATCATAGATTCTTGAATTAGGAACCCAAAATTTATATTTCGTTTATAGTTCTATTTTTTTGTTCACTGTAGATGGGGAGATTTGGTTTTTACCAATTACTGGGACTAGGACACCATTCTTAGGCATTACTGCATATCTCATCAAAATGAGAATCAAGCCCCAAGAAGTTATACAAGTACCATGAAATTTAATGTCATGCGGGGAGCACATAGGTTCCCTATTTTGAAGAGGAAATACTTGGTCTTCCATTTATGTCCATTATATTAGGACCATGAAATGTAGATTGATACACCCTGGTTGTGTATGGAATTCCTTAAGGAAACTTCTAAGCCCACGTGATTTTTATTAAATGGTGAATAAAGGGGTAGAAAAGGTTTATTCCACCACACAGTGATAGTGTAAAGAAGGATAGGGGCATTTTTTATTTGTGGTGGATCTTCCTAGATGAAAAGTTTTGGAGTCTCTGCATATCATATTAAGATACAAATCAAGCCACACGTAGTTCTCAGAAAACTCCATGTGAAGGTCAGACTCATATTTGGGGAGGAGGTAATGTTTCTCTTTTGCTATATCTAGACACAATATTAGACAGTTGGGTATCACTACATATCTTTTTTGGGTAGAAATCAAGGCACACATAATTTTGGGACCCTATGAATTTTAACTTCAGGCGGTGAAGACAATGTGACCCAATGGGAAATAGGGGTAATTTGGTGGCTGAACTCAATATTAGAGATATGGGTGTCACTACACATCCTGTATGTTTTGGAATAATTTCATGTGTAGTTTTAAGAAAAGTGATTCCCTGTACATATTTGACTCATGTATATTAAGGGTTAGATTTTCATGAAATGGACTTATCAATAGGACCTGCATTACGGTCCCCTACACTGATTTAGTTTATAAGGATGAGAGAAGAATTTTCATGTGGTTCATTTTTGTGCCCAGAACATTAGTTCTGGGTGTCACTACACATCATGTGTGGGCAAGAATCAACTCATGCATAGTTCCTGATAAATTATCCCAATGTAGGTCTAACCCATACGTAGGGAGGGTCCATTTTTTGGGTGGCTAGAAAAAGATGAATGATCTAGGCATAGATACATATAATGGATCAGAAGGAATGAATTCATACATAGTTCTTGATCATGGAATAATAGATGACCGATGCTAAGGTAAATATCCTCTCAGATGAGAACATTATGGTTTTTTGTAGTTTATCATAATATGAATAGGCTGTGGGTTGTTATATTTTTTAATTTCAAGAAACTATGACATTTTGTGGTTACATCATTTAAAATCATGAAACTAAGAGGAAGGGGGAAGTGTTCCACAAGGGATGTGCATGAAACTGTAGTTATAACCTACTTTGAATGAGGGCTATGGAGTCATAGGCTACACAATATACTCTCAAATAATACTTGAAAATAGCTTAAAGTCATGATGCATGGACTTGAACTTTTCATTTAATATCATAGATCTTGGTCTAAGTGCACAATATAATATCTTATTCCTAGGACAATATGGGTGTTCATTTTAACATCATGTGACTAGGATGATTGTGTCATGATTCTTTGGGTAGGATTATTTCATATACCCACAAGAAACCTAATTTTCATGTGAAAATAGGACTTTATCCCAATGTTTGATAGGGTAGACATCTTATGAATAGTGTAAATTGTGGCTGGGCCAAGACCAGTAGGTATAGGAATGACTATGTATCCTGCGATGACAAGAATTAAGCCGCGTGTAGTTCAATATGGGAATTATCTATGTAGATCTGATCTATGTGCATATGGGTTTTTTTTATGGGACTAGGGAATAGTTTTCATATGTCAAAAGGTATCCTATTATGATAGGAATAAATATATATATACAGTTCCTTAAAAATAGGATCCTTATGTAGAGATGACTCACATGTATGGGAGATAGGAATTTAATATTTATCCCAAACAGATCTTTCTTTTTTATGGTGAATAATCTATTTGAAGACGATTCTCATGTAGTTTCATGTCTTATAGCTGGGACCATGTACCATGTAGTTTACTAACATGTGATCAAGATAATAACTTCTAGTTTAAGGTCATAGAGCTCGGTTAAAGGGGAGTAGGCTCCACAAAACATGCATTTGTGGTGAGGTTGAGTGACAAAACCAACATGAGTGAAGTCCTAGGAGGCCCAGTTCCATGAAAAACATTTCCAATAGGTGTAAACATAGTTTAAAGTCATGATTCTTTGAATTGGATATGCATTTTAAAATTGTTAATTATAGACAATATAAATGGGTCTTATGTATAGAAGTTGCTTCTCCTTTCTCCCACATGACAAGCCAAGAGGAAATCTTGACTGGATGAGGGGTTTGAGGGATCTGATTAGGAAGTATACCTAATTTGGAGGTCAATATTTAATGGACCACACAGATAATCTTAGATCATGATATTTTAGAGGGTTTACTAATGTCCAATGAGAGGGATGTTAACCATGTGGTTTAATGTCATGCGGTGTGTATGAATAGTGTCATGTAGTTTTGGGTCATTTGAATATGACCATATATCATGCAGTTTATCATTGAATGATTTGGACTATGTTGCCATGTAGTTTAATGCTATGCACTATGGACAATTTATTATCTGTTTTATCGTTATGTGAATCAGGACGATGAAGGCACATAGATTAATGCCATACAACATAGATGATTTATCATGCAGTTTATTATCATGAGATCAGGATGATGATTCCAAATAGTTTAACATAATGAAAAATGATACATTTTTCAGTCAGTTTATCATCATGGGATGAGGATGATTTATCATTTTTTGTGATTACATAAAATATTTCTTCTAGGACCTCGGATTGGTGGGAGTCATGGTGAGATGCCTATCCGTTGAAATTAAAGAATAAGAATCATTTCAGTTTACCTTATGTGTGGCGTAAGGTCCTTCCCATTTATGTTCTTACTTCAGTGGTTTATTTTTGAAAATCATCTAAGTATTAAGGACCCACACCATCTCTCTTTCAAGGAAATATCTAAGATGAACCTTTTTTATAGATCACATGATTCAGTTTTGTTGGGTTTATAATTGGTGAAAGGTATGAAATTATTTCTCATCCAATTGTTCTAATTCATTCATCCATTTCTAGGATTTATCATCTATAAATAATTAATCATATATGGAAATTTTAAGTGATGGGAATTGAACTTTGATGGGTAGGAAAACCTCTTTTCAATATAGTAATGAGTTTTTGTTCTACTCTGTGGTGGTGATGGTCATGGTCTGGTAATCCCACAAGGAATGCAATAACTTATCTATCTAGGACTTTTTATCCTTATATACCATATTCTTTAGTATATTTTATAGGGTCGTATAAGAGGCCTCTATTTATTTTTTATCCACTACATGGTAGTGGGATGAACTATTAGACCTGATGTTATTCTCCTGGTATCACTTCTACAATTGTACAGTATATAAATTGGTGTTGTTGTCTATCAATATATTATGAGGGACACCAAATCTAGTAATAATTTTGGATTTCAGGAAGATGACAATTTTCTTTTCCCTTACTTCTTTGAGGGGTATGCCTTCAGACCACTTGAAGAAGAAGTCAGTTGCATTAAGAATGTACTTGAACCACATAAACATGGTTGGAGGATATGACCGGATGACATCCATTTCCCATATGGAAAATAGCCAGGATTACGTGTTTATAGGATAAAACTCTAATGGTTGGTGGATGAGTTTAGTGTGAACCATGTCGAAATTGCACATTATTGTGAATTCAACATAGTCTTCCCTTAAAGGGTTCCATTATTACCTAAGCCTCCCAATATTGTGGTAATTCTTGAGACTGGACTGGTGATAACCATAGGTTTCGGTGTGTACTTCCATCATGGAAGTAGTGGAATCTTCTCCATAAATGCACCTAATACGGACCCCAGGAAGGCTCCTTTTATAGATTAACTTTTTATGATTAATGTTGTCATATAGAACAAATTTATTTACAATTTTTAGGATTTTATCTCTCCTTAATCTATCTTGTGGGAGTTCTCCTTTTGTATGGTAGTCCACAATTGGTTTCATCTAGTCAGTGGTAGGACTATATTGTTTTGGGATGGGGTTATTCTCTTAAATTTCTTCCATGTCAGCTTGAACAAATGTTGAGACCATCCTATGGTGTGTAATACTAATAATGTTTCACCCCACTCATGATTGGATAGAGATTTTGGTGAATTTTCTATTGCATCTCCCTATGATTTTTTCAACCATGGTATATAAGTCAATTTCTGATCTAGAGGTAATTCTTCCATTAATCCATAAATGTGTTTTAGTAGTGGTATTATCTCTTACTTTTTTATAGCATAATCACGATTAACCTACTTGTTCGCTAGTTTCGAATAACCTTTTATCTTCAAGTGATTTACATGTACTTGAATGGCCAACTCTATCCCTAAAAGGGGAGCTTGATATTCTGCTTCATTTTTTGTGCACCCCTCCGACAGTGGGAAAGAGTAAGGTAGGACGGACTTTACTAGAGATAGGATCATGAGTCCCAACCCCACTTTTTTGAGCTTAGGGTCTTCCAACCCCTTTCCTATCAGGCTTCTAGAATCACCATCTATGTACATATCCCATAGTCGGGTTCCCTCTCAGATTTAGAAAACTCTTCATCTAGTAATTCAGTGTACAATAGTTTCATCTCTTTTAAGGGTGCTCTTCTAGAAATTCCTCAAACACCTAGACTATGATCACTTTCTAAGGAATGAACTGAATGCCGAACTACTACAACCTAACCCCCAACTGTGATAGACATCTTGTCAATATCAGACAACAGAGGATGTATTTTAGCATGTTTCTACAAGGGACTATATGGATCATGTGATTCTACAGATAGTTCCTTAGTTAATGGAAAACAAATATAAATGAAAAATAAATATTCTTGATATCTGAATAATGATTCTCATCATTTATCAAGGATCGAATAAGATAATATATAATATTTTCACTATGAGAGTCATTCTTTTTTATGTAAGGAACCTAGAGATCTCTCTATTGTTTCCAGATACAAATTTAGTGGCCTTCTGTTGACATGTGGCATAATCAGTAGATTAATTAAGAGATATTTATTACTATATTTTAATTCATCCTGAAAATCATTTATGCACTAATATGTTACCCCATTTTTCATCAATATGATGACGGGAAAACATTTTCCAAAAAGGTTTTCTATAAAGAATAAGATATAGGCCAAGTGTCCATAAATTCCTCTAAACCCTAATATATTGTAGGGAGATAACACCCAAGGATAATAGATGTATTTTTGGGGTTGAATTTCATGTGGAAATAACATATAATGAAGACAAGAAATTTCCCTAAGGTAACACCAAAAGCACATGTTAATGAGTTCATTTTTAGGATGTGTTGTGTCTATTTTTTGACGATGGTTTCAAAATCTTCCAGGTGGTCAGAGCATTGTTGAGATGAAACCACTATGTCAGAACATATCATTCAACATACTTTCTCAGGAATGGATTGAATATGTGATACAAGGTATATTGGTATGTATTACTATCATTTTTAAAACCAAACTAAATTACCTGATAGAAAAATACACCCAAGCTGGATCATAATGTGGTGGCTTCTTTATATTCTTAGGCCATTAATTTTTTGTTATAACCAAAATAACCATTCCTGAAAGAGAGATCCTAATATCTAGATGTTGTATCGATCATAAGTTCACTAATCATTACATGAAAATCATCTCTTGGGAAGTTCCAGTTGAGATCCCTAAAATCAATTTGAACTCTAATTTTCTAGTTCTTTTTGTTGATAAGGATGATGTTATCCATCTATATGGGATATTAGAGCACCTGAATGAATTTTTATCTAATGATATTATCATCATCAACCTCAATTATTTCATCATGTTCTTGGGGCATCCTTATGGATACCTATTTATAGCCCTGATGGTCCTCTGGTAAGCTTAGGTGGTGAGTGGCCACCTCAAGATTGAAAATTGAAATTTAGGTGTAGTTGAAGTAGAATGCATCCCGATGGTGCTTTATAAATTATTAATACACCTATTTCTATTTGGAAAACATGTCCACACTAATCAATGTGGGTCATGGGTATTCTTCTATGGCCATATTTATTTCTATTTGTACATCGATGGTGGTAGAGAAACCTTCTTTGAATACTGGAGGGGCATCTCTAAGGTCCTCCTCCTCTTCTTCCTCTTCATCTTATCCCCCTATTCCATGTGGGGAGCTAGTAGTGAGATGATTAATCCAAAATTAGTAGATTAGTTGGCATCATGATATTAAATTTATGAACATACTCCATGTGACCCAGATGATATTAGGGTATTTCATTAAAACTCAATGGAGGATGGAGTTCGGTATGGAGGTTGGTCTTCATCAACTTTTATTGATGAGCGGACTTCTTCTACCATATATGGTGGGGAAAGAACTTTCTGAAGATCTAGGGATGAAAATAAGGAATTCCCATATAATCTTTCACCTCTATCTATAGTGTAAGTTACCTTTCAACACTGTTAGACATAATGGAAATGACAGAAATCCTAGATAATTATGAATACATGTATGATTTTATGCACATATGCTCCATTTGGTTGATACGTAGAACACACTATTCACTGAGCTTCTTGAAGGGGTCAGTCAGGATAACATCCACACTATTTGAGGTAGTGACCCAATCAATAACATCAACCATGTGTTATTTCCCTTTATCCTAATAGTACCCTGCATTGATATAATGTAATTCAAATAATACAAATGGGTCCTCATTGGTGTGAAATGTTCCGATTTTTTCATTAATATAGTATTGGATGAATTTATGGTATGAGGAAGGTATTAACACATGATATTGCAACTAGGACCTTCTTAGAAATACAATAATGGTCAATTTCTTCCAAACCACTGGAAATTAAGTGTCGGCCATAAGGTCTCAAATCTGATCCTTGAGGTTTGTTTGTACAAATGGGTTATACTCACGTAGGTTATATCTTTATTGTGTTATGAAAAAAGGTGATGAGTTATTTTATAGCATCCCCATCAGTGAATTGTCAATGATATAATGATATTAACTCCCAATACATTATTGATGAAGACATTTTCAAGTCAACATTATTTATCCTTATAAATATATATATGTGTCCCCATGAAATGGAATCCTCGTCATGATATCTGAGGGAAATATTTTTTTGAAATTCTATAGAATAAGTCTCTTTTGAATAGACCTCAGTAGTGGCCACCTCATATTAAAAATCATGGGGGCTTAGAAAATATTCTATAAATGCTTCCAAAAGGTCCTTTAACATACTGAAGTCACCCAAGATCAATATTTTTTCTCGTAATGAGGAAAAATATTTTTGGATTTCATAATTTTTTTCTAAATTTCTACCCTTCTCAGTGGGGGATAATTTTTCATAGATGGTTTAGGGTAATGAGTATTTGAAGTATATAGATTGGCCCATAGGATATGATCTTGAGGTGGTCATGTCCTTGGTGGGGTGGGCAAAGTAGGTCTACCTTATCATTGAGGTAAATCTGACACATGTTAATTTTATAGTGTATATTCTAGAGTGATGGGGATAGGGTGGATTTTTTCCAATGAAATTGGGTTTTCTTATTCTTTTTAGATCCATAGATACGCTTTCCAGAAAATTTCTGCAAAACTGACTGTCTGAGCTGGAGTGTGGATAAGGGTTTTCCTCCGTTCATGGTTGTGTCTTCCCTGGTATCCTTACCTCCTACAGCCTCTTCCTCTAGTTCCCCAATATGGTTTCGGGAACTCAGGTTAATATTCATAGTCATTGTTAGAGAAATAATCCATTCATTGAATGACATTAGTAGAGATGAAGATCAACTCCTCATCTAATGAAGAATCATCCTGACTGGTCCTTTCTTGTGGTGTCATTTTGTGGGGTTGTTCCCATTGATTTAGATATAAGGGAATAAAACCTTATAGTTTCAAAGATGAATTCGACCATGGTGAAGGTTTATCCTCCTGTATTTGTCCTGTGTTTCATCATTCAAACTGCTTTTTTAAAGATTGGATTTTGGAGGTTTGTGTATTTAGTGACATCGACTGTGTAGCAGGGGAAGTAGTTGAGCCATTAGTGGTTATTTTAACAGTTCTTGTAGAATTAATTGAGTTGATATGATTTTAGTTTAATTCATCCAACTATCAAATTTCATTATTTTTTTCTAAAAAACCTTTTTCATTCACCTTTTTCTTTAAGGGAAATTGCATAAACATATTACAGTGGTTATGGTTGCCTTCCCAACATTACTTTTTGGGAATTTGAAATTTTATGCAGGATGCCTTTGAAGATGAATAATTATGAGCTGGTGTTTCCTAGTATCTAGTGAAAATGAAAATAATTTTTCCACCCATCGATACCTACATGATCAAGCCTTTTGGGATATGGAATATGGAGTATATATTTTTTCTATTGTGGCAAAGAAATATCCCCAGATTTGTAAATCTTGGAACTAGTATAATTTATTTCTTCTCTCCTAAAATTAGTTTTTCCTAGGCCACCATCCAATCATCCTACCAAGGTAAGGGTTTATAATTATAATGACCCATACTTTACATACATTGTTATTACTTCAGAATTGAATCACACTTATTACAACATATAACAAAATAAAGAAAGGACAGTATAGGTATAATGTCTTTAGAAACTGGGAAACATAAACAACTGGTTCATAAAGCATCTACTTTGCCTCCCATTTATTTCATCATATCTAGAGTCCCTTTTTGGCATATTCTACTTAATAACCTTCTTCCTAACCTGGGGAAATAAAACATACAAAAGGGTGAGCTCAAATTCTCAGTAAGGGTAAACAAAAGAAATATCAATCACATCATATACATAAGCACATAACTTTTGGAAATCTTAACCTGCAAAAGAGATCGTAATTTCATAACATGGGATAAATCATAGTAGTGAAATGTAATCCCAATAACCATAAATTAAAACATGAAACTTTGTTTCATACACATATAATCATATAGAATCATTTCTTATTAGTGAAGACTCGTTTCCAAGACTATCTTAGTGGAAAAAGTCCATTTCTGAACCGAGTTCACTCCTCATTTCAGTCCTGTTTCACTGAACCGGTATAACCTACCCTTCTATCCATGTATATCTCATGAGATATAAAATCTTTACCCAATGAATTGGAGGGAGATATAGGTCCCACCCATCTCATAATGATACCATTCTTATGTGTGCCACAAAATCATAAACCATACATCATAGCATAACCCATGTAATAAAAATGGGATTCTTAAACATTGTGACATCATAAAACAATTCATTTAAGATAAAAATAATTCCATCACAACATAATCAAATCAATGTAATAATAGGTATAAAAACAGAACCCTTTATTATCTTAGATGGAAAAGAATTTTTGATAAAACACTTGAACTCCATTCTTGAGGAAAATATCCTTTCTACTTCAAAAACACTTTTCATTTCTTAACATGTCATAAAATTATAACTAAAATAAGTTGATTACAAATAAACTTGAAAACGTATAAGGGACGCTTCTTGGAAATACTGTTTTAAAAATCAATTCATGTCGTATAAGTTAAAAGAAAACATTCTTCTCGTACTTTTGTCAGAAAAGTCAAAAAGTACCTCGTACGAAAAATGACAAAAGATTCCTTTCATTTGTTTTAATAAAAACTCACCGGAGGGTAAAATTGTATATAAACTATTGTATAAGGATATAAATATTACATATTGAAGAAATATGGATGTGGATGATAAAATACACCCCAGTAAATTCCAAAGTATAGACAATCTCGGATAAAAATGAGATTGTGATATTTCCCTTACCTTAGGTCCGATATGCTTTGTACATGTCCGAACCTCCTGTATAACAATTTAAATAATGTTATTGACTTATTACAGAATCATACTTATTTTTATGATATCATATATGGTCATATTCTTAGCTTCTTAGTAGTAATATTTCATTGCTACTTGTTATTCGGGTGTTTATAACTTTTTGTTCTTATGCGTGTTTTGTCGAATAAATTCTTATTTTTCTCTTTAGGTTATAGATACCTCATTTCCAGAATGGTATTAGTGTAATATATATCATATTCATTCATTAAATTAATTTATATAATCATTATGAAATGAAGATCATGTAGAACAAGTCGCATCACATCGTGGAGACGGTATTCCGTACGTACGCACGAGTGATGATATCATTCCTATGATCGTGGAATTGTATTGGAGTGTATGTATACTATTTCAAAATCAGTATCACTTTATAATAGTCATATATAGTCATTATTTACACCATTATACACATCCAAGTAAGGTGGTGATGGAAAATAGATTACACTACGGCGTGGAGACGGTATTCCGTACGCACGCACGCGCGGTGATTTCTTTTTCCGTAGGATGGATAGATGGTGAAATAGGGTTATTTAATACTTATAATAACATATCAGTATATGAGTGATACTTATGTTATTACTTTATAATGAAACAAATAAATAAGAAGAAGTGGAAGAAGAAATAAAGATGAAAGAATCGGTAACAGACATTACCTCTTCTTTTAAGTGCTTTTTTGAGACCTCCTTTTGGGGCACTAAAATAGGTCTTTGAAGAAGACCAGAACCTCTAGGATGTTTCTAGGGAAGTGGAGAGAATAAATTGGCAGGGGTTGGCCGAGCTGGAAGGCTCAAAGTGGTGTGAGGAAGAGGGGGAGGAGGTGCCCTTTTATAATGGAGGAGAGGGGCTCCTTTGGAAAAACTAAAAATATTATTTTATTATAAAGTCATGTTCGGTTTTAAATATATCCAAATTGATTTATTTCTAAGATAAGGTGTGTATGGGTCGAAATCCTCTCATCCAATAGAATTTAGACAAGTTTAGGTTCCTATTTTAACATTATCATTTAGATTTAACATTAAGTTAAATAATTTTACTTTTACCGTGTCTTCTTGTGTTCTTATACTATAAGGTTAATAAACTTACTATAAGCAGACAAACAAACCCCAAGTTGTTTATTATTATTATATATAACCTTATCTAAGTCATTTGTCCGAACCTTAGATTTTTAAGAATAAAATAACAATTAATAATATAATATTTGTTTTAAAAACTATTTTATGTCAATTTTGACACAATTTAATAATTAATTTTTTTGAAAATCATAACAGAGTAATTAGTTCGAAAAACGTTAATTAAATCAATAATAACATGTCAATTTAATCAATAAAATTAGTGGAATTAATAAAAAGTCTCAAATTACATTTATATTTGTGTTTATAACATTAATTATGTCAATATTTCATTAATAAGATAATTACTGCATCATCTTTGTGTCATAAATAAATTAAATTATTTAATGTCTAAAAATTACAAATAAAATACCATTATGTAGGAAATCTTTTTTTCTTTCTAATGAATATTTATAGTCGAATATATCTTATGTATGACCCCATATTAAAAATGATTTACTTATTAAACTTTTATTTTAACTATTTTAACCCTTCTTTAAATAAATTAATAATAAATGTCCTAATCTAATCCAAGTGGGCCTAAATGGTCATATTTTATTACTAAGGTTGTTTTTGGTCGAATTACACTTGTGCAATAGAATTAGGACACGTGTTAGGTTAATAATAATATCATTTTTACCCTTAATTACCCTATTTACTTTTAACCGTGGTAAATAAAAGTAAAAAGTTACTATTCACCAAAAATTATTTTCATCTCATGAAACCACATTTTACTTACTGACATCAACCGTGTCTCTCAGATTTTTGAAATTCCACTCACAGAAGCGGTAAAATTATATTTTAGGAAAAATTCAGTTTTTTAACTACCACTTAGTGGTTTCACTATTCATCAAAAATTGAAAGTTTTCAGAAAAATACCAAAATTTCACTCTAGGATAATTTCGATAATCCGAATCCAAAAATGAAGTCCATTTTGAAAAATAAAATTTATAAAATTTCAAAAAGTGCTTATTACTATTCATAACGGCTGGTTTTAATAATATTTTATTAGCATATCATTGTTTAGTGAAACTCGGTATTGCGTACGACGCAAGCTATCGAGGAAGGTTGTGATTTCGTGTAAAGCATGCCAAGAAAGTGTTGTGTGTAGAAAAAGATTCCATTGATGATTTATATAACAAAAAAGTCTCAGGTGTTACATTCTACCCCCCTTAAAATGAATTTCTCCCTCGAAATTCATCACTTTGTAACAAACAGATGAGGATACCTCTCCCTCATCATATCCTCAAGCTCCCATGTAGATTTTTCTAATTGGTGGTTCCTCCATAAAACTTTCACCAATCGAGTGGTCTTGTTTCGTAGGACTTTTTTTCTACGATCCAGAATCTCTATCAGTTGTTCTTCATAAGAAAGATCTTGCTCCAGCGGTACAACTTCTGAGCTGAGTACATGTGAAGGATCAGGTATGTACTTTCTCAGGAGAGATTCATGGAACACATCATGAACTTGAGAGAGATTCGGTGGAAGCGCCAATCAGTAAGATACCTTCCCAACACGATCCAGTATTTCGAAAGGACTGATATATCTAGGGATCAACTTCCCCTTCTTTCCAAATCTCATAACCCTCTTCCAGGGAGATATTCGTAAGAACACTTTATCACCCACTTGTAACTCTAGGTCTTTTCTTCGGTTGTCGGAATAACTTTTCTGTCGACTCTGAGCTTCTCTTATGTGTTGTTGAATAGATCTGACCTTTTCTGTCATTTTATGAACGAGATCAGGTCCTAATAGCTTTCTTTCCCCAACTTCATCCCAGCAAGTTGGAGTCCTCCATTTCTTTCCATAGAGAGCTTCATAAGGAGCCATCTGAATACTAGAGTGAAAGCTATTATTATAAGAAAATTCCACCAAAGGTAGGTGTTTATCCCAACCACCTTTGAAATCCATAGAGCAAGCTCTCAACATATCTTCTAGAGTTTGAATTGTTCTCTCAGACTGACCGTCTGTCTGAGGATGATAAGCAGTGATGAAACTCAACTCTATATCCAGAGTATGCTAAAGACTTCTCCAGAACTTTGAGGTAAATCTTGAATCCCGATCAGATATAATAGAAAGTGGTACTCCATGCAATCTTACCACTTCCTTTACATATAACCTGGCAAGCTGATCCAGAGAGAAATCCTCTCTAATAGAAATGAAGTGTGCAGACTTTGTAAGACGATCAACTATGACCCAGATAGCATTATTGCCTTTGGATGTTTTAGGAAGTCCTGTGACAAAGTCCATAGTGATGTTTTCTCATTTCCATTCGGGTATGGGTAATGGTTGTAACATCCCCTTAGACTATTGTCTCTCAGTTTTAACTTGTTGACAAACCAAGAATCGAGAGGCATATTCAGCAACATCTCTTTTCATGCCATCCCACCAGAAGTACTCTTTCAGGTCCCTATACATCTTCGTGCTTCCAGGATGAATAGAGAATGAAGAACTATGAGCCTCATCCAGTAGCTCCTTCTTTAATTCGGGGATGGGAGGAACACAAACCCGATTCCTAAACTTTATTAACCAATCACAATCAAGGTTGAATTCAGGAACATTTCTCACCTTCTTTTGTAACTCGACATCTTCTTTCTATGCCTCTTTAATATTCACATGTATAGATGGTTGAACATTCATTTGAGAAAGATACGATTTTTCCCCTTTCATTATAATTCCAAGATCCATCCTTTGTAAATCCATAAATATTGGATCTTTTGTGATCCTCATCATGGATAAACTAGCATGGTCTTGTCGACTTAATGCATCTTCCACCTTGTTTGCTTTCCTAGGGTGGTAATGGATTGAGCATTCGTAATCCTTAATCAGCTCCAACCAACTTCTTTGGCGCATATTCACCTACTTTTGTGTGAAAATATACTTTAAACATTTATGATCAGTATAAATATCACACCTTTCACCATAAAGGTAATGCCTCCAAATCTTTAATGCAAAGAATACCGCAGCTAACTCCAAATCATGAGTTGGGTAATTTTGCTCATGTATTTTCAACTGTCATGAGGCATAATCTATCACCATATCATTTTGCATAAGATCACACCCCAATCCCTTCTTGGATGCATCACTGTAGATCACAAACATTTCTCCACTACAAGGCAGTGTGAGCACAGGTTCACTGGATAACCTTCTTTTCAACTCCTTGAAATTCTCTTCACATTCCTCCGTCCAAACAAACTTAACTCCTTTCCGAGTCAACTTGGTGTGTGGATTAGATAATCGTGAAAAATCATTCACAAAACGTCGATAATATCCAGCCAAACCAAGAAAACTTCGGATCTCAATTACTGTTGTTGGCCTCGACCATCTTTCGATAAACTCTGTTTTTGCAGGATCCACAGATATCCCCTCTTTTGAGATTATGTGACCCAAAAATGCAACTTTTTGAAGCCAAAATTTACACTTGGTAAATTTTTCATAAAGCTTCTCCTTTCTTAGGGTCTTCAATATAATTCTCAAGTGATCTTCATGTTCTTCCTTGCTCTTTGAATAGACAATAATATCTTCTATAAAGACTACCACAAACTGATCAAGATAGTCTCTAAAGACTCTATTCATTAGATCCATGAATATAGCAGGGGCATTAGTAAGACCAAATTGAATCACTATAAATTCATAGTGTCCATACCTTGTACGGAAATCCGTCATTGGTATATCCTCCCTTTTGACCCTTAATTGATGATACCCTGAATGAAGATCAATCTTGGAAAAGTATTGAGCTCCGCGTAGTTGGTCAAATAGGTCATCAATGCGCGGGAGAGGATATTTGTTCTTGATAGTGATCTTGTTAAGTTATTTATAATCAATGCAGAGTCTCATTGATCCATCTTTCTTCTTAACAAACAGAACAGGTGCTCCCCAAGGTGACGCACTAGGGCATATGAACCCCTTATCAAGATTCTCTTGGAGTTGCTTCTTCAATTCCTGCAACTCAATTGGGGCCACTCTATAAGGTGTCTTTAAAATAGTCAAAGAACCCAGTATGAGTTCTATTGAAAACTCAACTTCACGATTCGGTGGAACACCCAGTAATTCCTGTAGAAAGACATCATCAAACTCCCATACAATGGGCATATTCTTAATCGTGAGTTTCTCACCAACCATTTGAGATAAATAACCATCATTTAGTGGAATCAATACCCATAAAATGGAAGAAATTTCCACTTGAAGGTTATGTTCATACTTGCATTGATAGACGATCATAGATTGATCTGGAATATGAAATGTGACTTCCCTTCTTTGGCAATTGATATAAGCTCCATGTAGAGAAAGCCAATCCATGCCAAGAATCACATCAAATTCCACTATAGGAAGGATCACAAGATTTGTAGGAAGCACTTTCCCAAAAACTTCAATCGGAGAAGAATTATAAACATTTGATGCGACTGTTGTGCCATTAGGTATTGTCACAACTAACTCAACATCTAATTTTTTAGGTAATACGGTGATACCCTTAGAAAATTATTCATAAATAAAGGAGTGGGTGGATCCAAAATCAAATAAAACATTTTCTAATTTAGAGTGGATGGTAAGTGTACCTTTCACCACATCGTTATCGTACTCCACATCGCTGATAGAAATTTCATGTGACTTTCCTTTGTCTTTACCCTTAAGAGTTTTTTGACGTCGACCATCATCATCAACCCTTGGATTAGGGCATTTATTGGCATAATGTCACATCTCCTTGCACTTGAAACATTGAAGTGTAGTAGGTTCATTCTGTGTATCCCTTCCTTTGTTTGCATCATTAGACAACTTCTTCCCATCATCGCTGCATTCAAATGCCCGATGACCTTCCTTTCCACATTTGAAACATTTACATGTCCCTTTAAGACAACTCCCTCCATGTTTCTTTCCACACTTTGATCATAAGGGAAAGCTCATCTGCTTTTCAGTGTGCTCTTTAGATTTTCCTTTGAATTCCATTTTCTTCTTCTTATCAAACCCATATGACTGATGGGTTACTCCAATCTCCAACTCAAATTTGAGAGCACATCGAACGATTTCCTCATATCTATTGAAGTCCCTTATGTCTAAGGCCCTTAGAAGACTTGGTTTTAAGCCACTAAAGAATCGATCGATCTTACTCTCAGGTTGGATAATAATACCAGAAGCGTACCTTGCAAGTCTTGTAAAATTTTATTCATAGGTACCAACAGATTCATCATCCTTTTGCTTCAGTTCAAGAAACTCTTTCTCCAACTTTGTTCGGAGAATACGAGGGAAGTACTTATTGAAAAATAAGTTCTTGAACTCGTCCCATTCCATGGACTCAATTTAATCCCTTTGCCTCGTATTCTTAATAATATTCCACCATTGATAAGCATCACCTTCCAAATGATACACTACTAAGATGAATTTATCATGCTCAGAACATTGAAGAACTGAAAATATCTTTTCAGTAGTAGTAATCCATTGTTCAGCAACTAATGGATCAGTAGACTTGCTGAATGAAGGTGGACGTTGTCTCATCAAGGATTCAACAGAATGTTGCTCCTTCCTTTGATCGTTTGGAAGTCCTGCATGATTCATAGCTTGAGAAAGTTGTGTGAGCATGGCTACAAGATTTTTCATTCCAGCTGCCATAACGTTTGGTTGCTCAGGGGGGACAATCGTTGCATTGCCCGTCGCATTCTGCATTAACACGGTTCCTTCGGGTTCCAGCCATTGACTAAAACCAAGAATAATAGTGTGAGCAACACTAATTATAATAGGAAAACCACATAATCAAGAATAAAATTTCACACTTAAGGTCTTATCCTAGGTTATTCATTGCCATTTCTAAAACACTAAGATTTTGTTCTATGCTTAGACTTATCCTTAGGGTTCTTACTAAGGCTTTCACATCCTAGTTTCCAAAGGTTGACTATAACTTTCCTCTGATACCAACTATAACGACCCATACTTTACATACATTTTTATTAATTCAGAATTGAAGCACAATTATTACAACATATAACAAAACCAAGAAAAGACCGTATAGGTATAGTGTCTTTAGAAACTGGGAAACATAAACAACTGGTTCATAAAGCATCTACTTTGCCTCCCATTTATTTCATCATATCTTGAGTCCCTTTTTTGCATATTCTACTTAATAACCTTCTTCCTGACCTGGGGAAATAAAACATACAAAAGGGTGAGCTCAAATGCTCAGTAAGGGTAAACAAAAGAAATACCAATCACATCATATACATAAGCACATAACTTTTGGAAATCTTAACCTGCAAAAGAGATCATAATTTCATAACATGGGATAAATCATAGTAGTGAAATGTAATCCCAACAATCATAACATAAAACATGAAACTTTGTGACATACACACATAATCATAGAGAATCATTTCTTATTAGTCAAGACTCATTTCCAAGACTATCTTAGTGGACAAAGTCCATTTCAGAACCGAGTTCACTCCTCGTTTCAGTCCTGTTTCACTGAACTAGTATAACCTACCGTTCCATCCATGTCTATCTCATGAGATATAAAATCTTTACCCAATGCATTGGAGGGAGATATAGGTCCCACCCATCTCATAATGATACCATTCTTATGTGTGCCACAAAATTATCAACCATACATCATAGCACAACCCAAGTAATAAAAATGGGATTCTTAAACATTGTGACATCATAAAACAATTCATATAAGATAAAAATAATTCCATAACAACATAATCAAATCAATGTAATAATAGGTATAAAAATAGAACCCTTTATTATCTTAGATGGAAAATAATTTTTGATAAAACATGTGAACTCCATTCTTGAGGAAAATATCCTTTCTACTTCAAAAACACTTTTCATTTCTTAACATGTCATAAAATTATAACTAAAAGAAGTTAATTAAAAATAAACTTGAAAACTTATAAGGTAAGATTCTTGGAAATAATATTTTAAAAATCCATTCATGTCGTATAAGTTAAAAGAAAACATTCTTCTCGTACTTTTGTCAGAAAAGTCAAAATGTACCTCGTATGAAAAATGACAAAAGATTCCTTTCATATCTTTTACTAAAAACTCACCGGAGGGTAAAATCGGATATAAACTATTTTATAAGGATATAAATATTAAATATTGAGGAAACATGGATGTGGATGATAAAATACACCCCAGTAAATTCCAAAGTATAAACAATCTCGGATAAAAATGAGATTGTGATATTTCCCTTACCTTAGGTCCGATATGCTTTGTACGTGTCCGAACCTCCTGTATAATGATTTAAATAATGTTATTGACTTATTACAGAATCATACTTATTTTTATGATATCATATATGGTCATATTCGTAGCTTCTTAGAAGTAATATTTCATTGCTACTTGTTATTCGGGTGTTTATAACTTTTTGTTCTTATGCGTGTTTTGTCGAATAAATTCTTATTCTTCTCTTTAGGTTATAGATACCTCATTTACAGAATGGTATTAGTGTAATATATATCATATTCATTCATTGAATTCATTTATATAATCATTATGAAATGAAGATCATGTAGAACGAGTCGCATCACATCGTGGAGACGGTATTCTGTACGTACGCACGAGTGATGATATCATTCCTATGATCGTGGAATTGTATTGGAGTGTATGTATACTATTTCAGAACCAGTATCACTTGATAATAGTCATATATAGTCATTATTTACACCATTATACCCATCCAAGTAAGGTGGTGGTGGAAAATATATTACACTACGGCGTGGAGACGGTATTCCATACGTACGCACGCACGGTAATTTCTTTTTCCGTAGGATGGATAGATGGTGAAATAGGGTTGTTTCATACTTATAATAACATATCATTATATGAGTGATACTGATGTTATTACTTCATAATGAAACAACTAAAGAAGAATAAGTGGAAGAAGAAATAAAGATGAAAGAATCGGTAACGGACATTACCTCTTCTTTGAAGTGCTTCTTTGAGACCTCCTTTTAGGGCACTAAAATAGGTCTTTGAAGAAGAAAAGAACCTCTAGGATGTTTCTAGGGAAGTGGAGAGAAGAAATTGGCAGGGGTATCCGAGCTTGAAGGCTCAAAGTGGTGTGAGGAAGAGGGGGAGGAGGTGCCCTTTTATAAGGGAGGAGAGGGGCTCCTTTGGAAAAACTAAAAATATTATTTTATTATAAAGTCAAGTTCAGTTTTAAATAGCTCCAAATTGATTTATTTCTAAGATAAGGTGGGTATGGGTCGAAATCCTCTCATCCAATAGAATTTAGACAAGTTTAGGTTCCTATTTTAAACTTATCATTTATATTTAACAATAAGTTAAATAATTTTTCTTTTACCGTGTCTTCTTGTGTTCTTATACTATAATGTTAATAAACTTACTATAAGCAGCCAAACGAACCCGAAGTTATTTACTATTAATATATATAACATTATATAAGTCATTTGGCCTAACCTTATATTTTTAGGAATAAAATAACAATTACTAATATAATATGTTTTTTAAAAACTATTTTATGTCAATTTTGACACTATTTAGTAATTAATTTTTGTGAAAATCATAACAGAATGATTAGTTCTAAAGAAGTTACTTAAATCAATACTAACATGTAATATTAATCTAGAAAATTATTTTAATTCATAAAAAGTCTAAAATTACATTTATTTTGGTGTTTATAACATTAATTATGCCAATATTTCATTAATAAGATAATTATTGTATCATCTTTGTGTCATAAATAAATTATATTATTTAATGTCTAAAAATTACAAATAAAATACCATTATGTAGGAAATCGTTTTATCTTTCTAATTAATATTTATAGTCGAATTTATCTTATGTATAACCCCATATTAAAAATGATTTACTTATTAAACTTTGATTTTAACTATTTTAACCCTTCTTTAAATAAATTAATAATAAATGTCCTAATCTAATCCAAGTGGCCCTAAATGGTCATATTTTACTCCTAAGGTTGTTTTTGGCCGAATTACACTTTTCCAATAGAATTAGGACATGTGTTAGGGTAATAATAATATCATTTTTACCCTTAATTACCCTATTTACTTTTAACTGTGGTAAATAAAAGTAAAAAGTTACTATTCACCAAAAAAATTATTTTCATCTCATTGAACCACATTTTACTTACTGACATCAAACGTGTCTCTCGGATTTTTGAAATTCCACTCACAGAAGCGGTAAAAATAAGTTTTATGAAAAAATCAGTTTTTTAACTACCACTTAGTGGTTTCACTATTCATCAAAAATTGAAATTTTTCAGAAAAATACCAAAATTTCACCCTAGGATAATTTCGATATTCCGAATCCAAAAATGAATTCCATTTTGAAAAATAAAATTTATAAAATTTCATGAAGTGGTTATTACTATTCATAACGGCTAGTTTTAATAATATTTTATTACCATATCATTGTTTAGTGAAACTCTGTATTGCGTACGACGCAATCTATCGAGGAAGGTTGCGATTTCGTGTAATGCAAGGAAAGAAAGTGTTGTGTGTAGAAAAAGATTCCTTTGATGATTTATATAACATAAAAGTCTCGGGTGTTACAATAATGGCTCTCTAGGGTTGTTTTACAATAAAACAAAGTCTTCAAAGATGGGTTAGTTACAGGGGATATCCAAAGTGGGATAGATGCTACCTGAGCCTTTCCTACTCTTTTCTTTAGGACAAATGGAGTTATCCAGGACATGTGCTTAGTATTATTTATTTAGTATTAAATTCTTTGGGAATTTGAAGACAAATCATGGAACTCACTTCAATATTTTAGTAGGAGTATTTGTGTTAATATCTCTTTGTGGAGGTTATCAATGCAGAGAGTGAGCATATCCTCTTAGGGAAGTGATCATGTCTGGGAGTATGTAGTAATGAGAAGGATCTAACATACTGGTTCAACCATTATTTTAGTTTGATATCTATATGGATACATTTTTTTAGGGTTCCTATAAACCCATTCCAGTTGTCTCTATAATGGAGGGAAATATTTACTTCATTCCATGGTTGGTTCTAAATAGATCAATGGTCTTAGTGTCATATTAGATGAATATCCTGGACTTACTTCAATTGTCAGGATAAACCCTTGTATATGTGGTACATCTACTGGATGTACATTTTGAGGGTTTTTCCAATCAATATATTATATAAGAATACATCCTCAAAGAAATTATATGTTGATTCAACATAATTCCTTCATTTCATCTTCCAATTGAGTGAATATTTATTTGAGCATTGGAAGGTCATCCTCATAAGGAGGAGGAGGTATGTTGAATGTGACCATACCTCAACTCTTCTCATTGTAATGGATTCACAAATGAGGTACTGGGTTATTGGTTGAGGGTGAACTCAAATTTATTGCATATCTATGGTTTTGGGTACACACACCATCATTCTTAGATTGGATCCCATCCTGGATGGAATAATACTCTCTTGTATTTTCTACATTGGAATTATTTCTAGTTCTATTTCTAGGGTTTTTGTCCACAATATTCACTGATACATAATGTGTTGTGGGAATTTTACTGGATACATACTGATAATAGGGTTGTTTTCATTATTTCTTAGACCTCTCCCTTCTTTTTTGGATCCTCTTCATTATTTTGGGTGAAGAGTAACTAGGAGGGAACCTCTATGCAGCACGGTCACACACCTATCTTCTTAAGGGAATGAGCCATGAGATGTGATGGAATGGGAGAACACCTTCTTTATCATCCTCTCTAAAGAAGAAGAGACTTATTTATGTAGAAGGTGTTGTTGAGCTAAAAATACCACAACCCAATGGGCTAGGTTTTCTCTTGTTCTCTCTTTGTTGGGCCTTAGTTCATAGTTTTTAGTCTTTTAGGGGAATTTTGTGTCAATAATTCCCCCAACCCTATGGTATTGAAATAATCCTATATTGTGGAAATTTCAGCTATTTTTCCTACTCTCTTGATCTCTCACATCCTTGTTTGAGCATGATCTAGGTGCAATGTTGGGTCTGTACACCAACAACTTTTTTTTGAGGACATTTGGAGTGCTTGATGACCGGATTCCCATATGAATGAAGAATCTTGAATGTTCTAGGTTTACTTGAATAGGATTGTATCAATGGATTTCTCTCACTGGGCTGGAGTATTTTGAGAATATTCATGGTGGAATCCTGTGGATTATGCCAAATTTATTAAGAAGGGGTTTTCCTTCATAGTCTCTTTGGAATAATGACATTATAGGATTCCATTTTCATTGGATTTAGTTGAATAGGGTGTGAGGTGCAATTAAAAGAACTATGTTCCTCCAATACCTATATATGAACATTAGGTGGGGAATCTAAAATTATATGACACAAAATATGTAGTTTCTTGTGGTAGTTTAGTTTGATATCTTTTCACCAACTTTCTAGTTATGGTCACCACACAAAAGGAAGGACTTCTAATTTTATTCGATGAAGAATATCTCCCGGTATTTTGAAACTATTTTCATACCTATTTTATGGAATGAATTTATATTTTAGGTGGTAGAGAGTTATCCAGATATTGAGAAGAATTTTATGTATGGATTCTTCTAAAAATTTCCATGGTATGTGAAACTAAGAAGTGGTTCATGGAAAAAACATAAGGGGTATTTCATCCCTATCCAATTTTCTTCTCATGAGAAACATATCCTTTTTTTATTCATCTAGAGACTCATCTAATTTATCCACCCAGTATGGGAGCTTCATGACTGTTTTGTCACATGTAGCAGGGATAGTAGGGGTATCATTAGTATGTGAAATCTTTTGTGTGTGTCACATAGACGTAGTGTTTCCCTGGTCCATTTCTTATTTTATAAAGGTTGTCTCTTGCTACTGATAGTGTATCTAACATATATGACCCCAACCTACCAAGTGTCTTAGTATACAAGGCCTTTCCTATATTTAAATTGGATAGGGGAGGACCTTCTTATTGATATGATATGTTATACTAGGGAGGACCATCACAGTGGGTACCATTAGGGAGATGACAACCATAAACACTCGATGTCCGAATGAAGGGAGAATTTTTCCTATGTATCCCCCGAGGAGGACTTTTAGGGAGAGGATAACAAGGGAAGGACCTTATTTCTAGAATAATACATCACTGTGGGGAGGAACTTCATAGTTTGTGATATTATAGTGAGGACTACCATCATATCTTGAGTTTTGACTACAAGGGGAATTCCTACAACACTTACCATATAGAGGAAATTTAGGGAAGATGACAGTAAGTGGATTACCTTCTTATAGTTATATATTCTATTCAGTAGGATGGTTACTGGGATTATAATAAAGAGGTAATATATCAGGATAGATTATTTTGTTTCTATAAAGTAATCCGTTGTGTTATATACACTAGGGGGCCTCTAGAGAAACTCGTAACAATGCTGTAGGGAAGACCTTTGAAACTACTACTTCCACATCCATAATTTGGTAACGGTTCAGAAAGATCTTGAGCCAAAATTGATTGGTGTTTAATGGCCTCATGAAATACATCTTCGGAAAGAGTATGGTAATTAATATTATCTCCATTTTCCATTTTTCTTCTTCTATTATTTATTTTTGGTTACTCTCTTTTGATAAACTAGGGATGTCGACTATGGGTGATGACCTTCATATATGGTTTCATGTTCAAATGTCTACCATGGTACTGATGGTATACGTCAATGAAATTATTTTGTTCTAGAAAGGATATATACATACCCTTGATCAGCCACCGTAGTGTACCAGTGTCCCCCAGTTCGAATGAGTATTTTTTCCAGATTCAATTGTCCATACTTGGTGGGATATTTCTAATGACCCTCAAGGACTTGATTAGGGATGTATATCTACTCTGAAGTGGATACACCATTGTGTGTTTGATGCACCCCACTCGGGAGGTGGGGTTGTGGGACCGACATCTTGTTATTTCCACATATTTGATTACATCTTGTCAGGTCTGTATGATATGGTCAAGAATTAATGTATGCTACTTTATCATTTCTAAGATGTGATGAAAGACATCCTTGGTAGGAATTATAACATATGCCCATTCTAATTTCAAAGTAATAATATGTGTTTTCTTCGGCCCTCCATTTCATTCCTATAAGTACTAATTTCCCTTCGGTGTGGGGTCAGAGATACGAGTATGCCATTTATTTATAACAAGGATACACCGGCTGTTTCCTCCCATTTCAATCCTATTTGACTAATGGTATTTGAATTCATGAGTAGGGAGTTATGTCAACTCATTTTCAAACCTATTTAAATAACGGTCTTGAGATGCATCCACAATAATTTTACTATTCTTTTATTTGATTGTATATTTGACTGATAGTATTGTTATTTATGAGAATGAATTTTGAATTTTATTATTGGTTTCAATCACATTTCTCTGATTGGATTCATATTTTCAGGCAGAGATTTTCATCTGTTTAGGGTTTTCTATCATACATGACTACCGGGCTTCATATATAGTAGAAATATTATACATCGGATGATGGTTGGTCACCACTGTATTTGACTGGCGGGCTTTCTAGGCATTAGTAGGGATATTAATCTACCTGTAATTTCCCACCTTATTTTCATGGTGAGTGTTATATAAACAAGAATAAATTTGTGCCTTCTCATGGATCTATGCTAAATTTTCATAGCGATCTTTATATAGATGAGTTGAAATTTTCATCTTCCCATTAGTTGTAATCATATATGGCCGATGGGCTTTATTTTCATGGGCAAGTATATATTTCGTCCCATAGTGTGCCACTGTATTTGGATAGTGGGCTTCTTCAATTGGAATGAGGATGTTGGCATATTCATAATTGACTGATCATCCCCTCTACAATCATCCCTTGGGTCTAGGTTCTATAAGCCTTCATATTGGGATCGTGGGGAAGTATCCTCTACATTATTAAAATATTGGGTCACACGGTGTTGGAAGCAATGATTTATAGCATGGGCCCTTTGGTGGGAACTCTATTTTGTTTTTATGAAATCATTGGGGAATACTTCATCGTCCACACTAAGGTATGGGAGGACCTCATTATCACATTATGGGGATAGGATACCAAAATGGTTTGAGATGGATAGTGGAACTATCTAGTTATAGACCACTAATAGTCATTAGTTAGATGATTTTTAGGGATTCATTTGCTTGAGGAAGTAATTTGGATCTTCTAGGGTAGAGATAGTTCCCATCTAGTGGTACTACCTAACTAGTGCATTCAAAATCCTGGGTTGAATTCACTTGTTGGGAAATGGTATCCATTGTTTGGTTGAGGACCCAACAACATGTGCAGTTGCTGACATGCATGCTTGTGAAAACTAGTGATATTACATTGTATTTAAGAGATATCTAATGAGTTCCTACAATATATGTGAAAAATATAGACAATAAAACCATTTCAAAGTAACATCTCATGACCACATGCATATTTTATTATCTAACTTTTCCCTCTTTCATTTGAGATGAGAAAGGGGATTGACGTTGGGTAACAATGCCATCTTGGTTAAGGATTAATGTTTTGTTCACTATTTTGTTTTAAATGAAGTCTGGTGTTTAGGTCGGAAATTTAATGGTGTTATGAGGATTGGGGAGTAATTCCTTTTAATTTCATAAAGGGGAGGCCTCATTAATGTTTTTCACATTGGAGTTACCATTATTTTTCTGAAGAAAACCATTTGTTCCTCAGTGGTAGATTGAAAGGGGTTGAATGGTGTATAATCACTAATGTTAGGTACAAAATCTTCGAATAATATCTAGTGTGTTCTGTTCATGGAGATCAAAACTCCCAACATCTCAAATATCCATGATTCATGGACCTTCTTTCCAAAATTTGGAATTCATTGGGGAACTTGACCAACAACACTTAAGAAGTCATATGTGTTTAGAGGATGGGATTTTGTGCTCATCACACGATTTTGGTGGAAACTATTTCTTATTCTATGACTCTCTTATAGATTTATTATATGTTCATGAATCCTTTGTACATTTCCATGTGTGTATGTTATGGATCAACATGAGGTAATTATTGATCATTAATATTAATATCATCAGTTTGAATCTGTGGTTTTTTGTTAATGGAGGGATTTGTATGTATTTGAGGATCTCCATAAATGTAGCCATTTTATTGATAGATTATGGATCCCTGGGAATTTTATTGAGATGACACTAGATTTAAGCATCATGATGTGGAACTCTAGAGTTTACCGTTATCTTGGGAGAGAGAAGTTGTTTGTATGTTATGATTGAACCCATAAGATTGTGTTCATATATATCATAATGAGATTAATCAGAACCCATGATGTTTAGTGCAAATAACTATTACACATCACTTTTTAACATTAGTGATAAGGACCCAACCATGAATTTTAGCATCTTGGGAAAAGGATTTTCAGGCAGTAGGTTCCTGGTCGAATGTGGTGTGGGACTTATGATGAAGCAGTATAAGGTACCCGAGAGAGATGTGGTCTCCTAGGAGGATATAAACATACAAGTAATGTGGCCCAGAGAACACTAGGGTGGACTTGGTTTTGGGTTTTGACATCATGGAATCTTCTGAGGTTTCCCAATTAGTTGGTAATCAAATCCCATGAAGTTCGGTACATTGGGGCTTATGTATGGAAGTTTCCCATTAAAGGGGGCATGGTTGGGGATTATACTGGATTGGAGGCCCATCGATTTAGGGAATGGTTGGGACTTGTACCAAATGAGAGTCCCATTTGAGTGAATATCGTTGGGGTTTAAATATTATAGGAGTCCCATATGAAGGCACATTATTGGGACATACACCTAGAAGGATTCCTGTTTGAGGTTTGGGATCATATGGAGTGAGGATCATTATTAACTTCGAATCCCATGTGATTCATTTTCATCATGAGAAACAAGAGGAAGAAATGTATTTTATGATCACACATCCTATTTTGTCTTCTTATGAATGCTGTTGGGGCCCAAAGTGATAGATATAGGTCATCAAATGTTACCTTTATCCTCTTTTATTTTTATATCCAGGATAGTCATATCTAGTGATCCATCCATCTATATCTCGAGTTGAGGTTAAGAGGACCAAAAATTATACCCCCCACAGGAAATATTAGAGGATCACCTTAGAAGGAGTGCATAAAAATTTGTTTTGGGAGGGAGATTAATGATCACGTCATCCCTCATCAAAGGTAATGGATAGTAGATCCCCTATATCCCTATAATAGGTAGGTTCATGTGAGTACCCCAAGGTTGGAAATTGAGTAACTACATGAATGTAAACCAAATGATATTCCAAGGGTCCTCTTTACTATGAAGGTTACACATAAAAATCCTCTAACCATTGGTATGTAAACATGAGATACATGCTGATGTGGATGACGGTTTTATCATACTATTCATGTGACTTTAGGAATGGCCTTGGTATATGTTTGTTGGAATGGTTCATGGATGGGCTAATTCGGTGCTCGATGACACAACAGAAGAGAGTGATGGGGGTGGATAGCAGATGACCCTAGTATCATTTATTACACATTTCATGTTCATATGTGGGATAGGGTTCGTCCTATAAAATAGTTTGTAATGCATGGGATGGTACCGTCTTGGTAGTGTTGTGCTATGAAAACCGGGGTTCCACCTGCGTAGCACGTTTCTACATGGGGACAATCTTATCTCACGTAGTGTTTTTCTAGGAGGGGCAGGGTTCCACCCACATATTTTTTTCTATTAGTGTTGATTTTATATAGATTCATCATCCATTTTATTCCTTGATTGAATGATTACTGTAAATGGTTACGATTTCACAGATGGTTGGATGTTTCATTACTTCCTCACTATTATGTGGATAATTTTTACTTGGTGGGAATTGACAGAGGGGTCCAATTTTTGTAGTGCCTCATTGATGGTATCCTTTAGCTCTACTAAATTAATCCTTCTTGTATAGACCCCCTATGGGTATATTTGTAGGAAATTAAGGGGATTGGATACTAGAAAAGTCGGTCATCTTCGATGGGCCATCAAGATTATTTTTTAGGAACCCAAGGATGGTGAACTGGATCGCAGATGACTTATTCCTTGGGGGGAATTGTTTGAGGGTTGTAGTGATTCTACCTCATCATATGAACTACATAGTTCATGTGGATTGTTTTTTATATGGCCATAAATCCCCTTTAGACACCACAAAATGTATGTGGTTTCATTTTCGGGTGTCGACAGTTCCTCCTCATCTCACAAACAGTTTAGTTCATAGGGCTAAATTACCGTACGGGTCCCATAAATTACTTTTGTTTCATTTGTGTATTCTGGTGGTACTAGCTCTATTTGTGATCTATTTTTCTTAGAGAATCTTCTTGTCATTGCAGAATTCCATATGGAGCGACTGTATAGGGATCATTTTTTTTCTTCGCGGTCTCTCCCATTTGAATATTTCCCTTCAAAACCTTCTTCCAATTTGTTTTCCTCACATTCCAAATTGATGGAATTATCTTCCTCTTGTGTGAAAAATATTTAGGACACAAAAGTCATAAATACCCAAGTAAATTAAAATGGGTTTCACAAAAAACAGTATCACCATAATTGTAAACAATAATGTAAATTATTGATAACATAAATTTTGTCATCCAAAAAAATATTATTAATAACATTAATAGGGATATTAATGAAAAATAATTTCCAAGGAAAGAAATGTTTTAGGGGTAAAGTGGGATATGTTAGTGAAATCATAAAATATGTTTTAGAAAAAAATTGAACAATTTCATAAATGAAGTACAATGGATCACCTTCAAAATTCATTTAGAAATAGGGGAAGTGAAATAATTGGAAAAATATTACATTTAAGATGAATATTTAATAATAGGGACTCAAAATTGAAAATTAAAAGTAATATTGGATTTTAAATATTTATTTTTGAAAGTATGGAAATTATTTTAAATATTTTAAAATAAATTTGATGAAAACTGACATTGTAAAAGTGATAATAAAACCTTATTTTAAAAGAGTAGGGAAATAAAATGGTCACATGAGGTGATAAAACAATTTTTTATTAAAATATAATTGATAAAATTATAGGAAACATCAAATATGGACATGGAAGAAAAATTATTATTTCAAGAGAATGAGAATTATTCATAACGAAGAAATAATTTTATGTTGAATAAATTCAATGAGGTAAGAAAATTAAGTTAAAAATTAAATTTATTCTATAGACGAATATAAGTTTCAATATAAAATATAAAGGTGGATTAAAACAAGAATATATATAATAATTTCAGTATGAGTCCTTGTAAACTATTGAAATGGGGGATTGAGTTAATATAAACTCTTACAGTGTCGAAATATTTAGAAATAAAAAACAATGGAAGGTAAAACATGAGATTGATTTTTAAATACGTTTAATTTATAGAAATTTATAACAAAATTAAATCAATTTCAAATTAAATTACCCAAAAATAATAATACTATATTAAACAAGAATCATATATCAATAAAACAAAAAAATTAGATCAATAAATAGTTACCTTAGGTCCTAATTCATTTTTCTTGTGTTCATAACATTGTAGAGAGCATGAATTTTCCCTTGAAATTGTTCTTGAAAATTACAGGCTTAGTATAACATCATGTTAATAGGGGTTTATGCAGGTGAAATAGAATTATGGTAGAGGTAAATTGGGTTTTAGTGAAGTATAATTTTAATGAGTAAGTGAATCATTAAAAGGGGGGAAGTGATATACTTTTATAAGATAATAAAATGGAACTTTTGTGGACACCCATTATTTTTTAGTAATAACATGACCCCATTTAAGGGTCAATGGACCTAAATGTGATATATCATTGATTTTATATTGTTGTGGGTTGATGAATCCTTAACCATATATTTTCACATTTGTTATAAACATATTTTAAGTCATTAATCATAAAATTTTTACACTTTACCATTTGGTTTTTACTTTCATAACTACCTTTTCACTAAGTAATTTATGTTTTAATAAAAATATATGATAAAAATTCTTACCCAATTTTAGTTTTCAATGAATAAATATTCCTTCTATTTAATCCAATTATATTTATAAAAATTACTAAATTTTAATTTTATATAAAGTCGTATTATATATAGAAAATATATTTTTCTTGAAAATTGTTTTTTTGAACCTTAAGTGTTATAATGTCACGAACCAGCCCGAGTCGACCCTGAACCGGTCACCCAGGCCAGCCCGCGACAAGTCCCGAGAGGCGTTCCGATCCTCCCGGGATGGTGACAAGCACCAAGGGCATCAATAGAGTACACAAGGGAAGGATTTCGCCCATATATAAACAATCAAACAAACAGAGGAAATAAACGGACAGCCCGAAATGAATTTATATAAAAATTGAACTAAATATTATTTGTACAAGAAAATAAAATTTGAACAAAACCAACAACTCAAATGAACAATTCCGATGAAAAAATAAGTCCATGTGACACTTCTGTTCACTCTCCAACACAATGATAAAAATTCTCCCAAGGTGATCGAACTAAAGATGAAACCTGCACAAGGGCTAAAAAAAGAAGAAGACTATAGGCGTGAGTATTAAAACTCAGTAGGTTAGCCCGGTATTCTATTCCCAATGCACATTACTTTAAAATAAAAGAAACATCAATTTATAGTTTTAAATTCAAGATTTGAAAGTCTGGTTTTCAAATGAGGTTTCGTGCTATAATAATTATCAGACAAAAACATGCAGGTTTAATAAACAAAAATGCAAGTAACAATTATTTTCAAAGATGTGAAACTTCAAAATGAAAATAGTTTTCAAGAGGGCTGCTTTAAATAATTTTAACATTCAAATAAAAAACACATACTACTGAATTTACCAACCAAACACACCGTATGCCGACGGTGAGTACAAAATAGCCAAGGAGCACTAGTCACAGGAATACCCCTAGGCACTAGTTAGTTGTGAGCCCCAGGTACCTCGTATCTCGGTGAAAGTAACCATAATAAATATCCGTTCTCGTGCACGAGCCACTAGTAGGGAAAATACCCATAAACTAGTGGTCCCCAATCATCAACATCATCATAGTTTAGTTAGTGTTGTCATCGTCAAACTTGCTACGTGAAACAGGGGCCAACCCCCACAGAATCACTAGCATACTAGTACACGTCCGCCCACCTAGATACCCGAGATTCCCTTTAGTGCTCAATCAAGTTACACATATTATCAAATACAAATTTCAAATCCCCATTCCATTCCAAAACCATAAAAACACAAACATCCCATAATCATTCTTCACATTTCTTACACTAATCAACAAACCGCTAAATATTTCGGTAAAACAATTTCATGAAGTGTATTGAGGATTTGCACATAAAACTCTTTCAAAAACACTCTTTAAATTATAAACACACATCATAACCAAACCAAATCATATTTGGCATCCCAATAAACATTTAATAAAATCATTTAATGGACCATAAAACAATCCCAATTTCACAACTTGTTATATACAAGTAAAACACTCCTTCATTAGGAAATGCCAAACGGGCCTTTAAAAATTTTCTCAAAACTAACCTTTGATGAAGGTATGAATTTTAATTTTATTAAGGATCTGTATAAAAATCATTTACAGCAGTAAACCTCATTCATAAATCTCTTATAATACTTAGGTTAAATATTCAAAACACAACCATTTTCATAAAGATGTGAAACGGTCCATTTTTGGGCAACTCAAGCCAAAATATGTTGTAAATCAAAACCCACTTGTTTGTAAAAAAAATCCAAATTGGAAATCAATATAAGTACCCAAAAATACCATTTATAATTCTTCCAATTCCTTTATAAATCCAATCAAGTAACTTTTAAATCACACATCACACATAAAAGCCAACCGGGCAATTTACTGAACACATGACATGCCCTTTTTAAACAAAACAATTTATTTTATGTACATGAAAAGGAATCAAACACCAATTGAAAGCCATATTTTCATTCAAGATACTGTAACATGTTAAAAATACCATATAACAGATTATAAACCTCACAAAATATTTGCAAAAGATAACGGAACATTTAAACAAACACTTGTTGAGAACTTTCATGACAAAACAACACTACCGTTCACAAACCAATGATTAAACAACCACTTTGAACACCAATAAAATTATCCAAAGGATGAAAAGAAATAATAAACATATATATCTGGTTTTAAATATAATAAAGGGATGAAACTTAAATAATAAAGTCATGTGCATGGGGTATCCTACCTCAAATCTTTGGCGTAATTGAAACGCACACCCGAAATCACCCGCCGCGGGTTTATAAACCATAAAACTATAAATACCAGACCTAAACAAACATAAAACCCATCAAAAAACATGTTATATCAAAACCCTAGGTCTATCAAGACTAGGGTACAATATAAAACCATGAAATAATGAAAGGAGGGGGAAGAGGAAGGAGAAAGGAGAAGGAATCTCACCTTTCACCCTAGAAAACTCTTCGTATTCCATTATATCTGCAACCCTAGAGGGAAGGGAATGGCTTGAAAATTCATGGAGATACTCCTAAGATCTGGACGAACCAGGGGAAGAAAATTTGTGGCCAAAATAGTACGAATTGAATGAGTTATGGGTGAAACAATTTACCTTCTAAATTCTGGACGTTTTGAGGAAACCAGAGAATATTCTCCCTAATACGCGACCCATATGAGATCCAAAGTGGTAAAAACGATATTGGGGGTGAGGATAGGTATATTGGATTCGGGTGGGAGGTGGAATCATCGAAAAAGATTAAAAAATGAAAAAGATATAATTGAAACAAATTATTTTTTTTTAAAACAGGAAATGGGCCCATGGGCCGGCCCAATACCTAAATAAGTGACCCAAATTCGCCTGGCTTATGAATTTCTAATGGGTCCAAAAGGATAAATAAATTTTAATATATCAGTATAGGATAAGTGGGAAGTTGATTGGGTGAAAAAGGATGAAAAACAAAAGAGTTATAAAAGAAACAAATTCAGTTGTTAAAACTGTGAATGGGCCGGATCAATACAAAGACAGAAAAAAAAACCGTGTGTGACAATTCTCCCCACCATTAAAGCTTTCCGCCCCCGGAAAGCCATAACACTTTCCAGCTGAAAAAAAAACACATAAGGATTCCAGAATGTACCCCCCACCATTAAGAATCAACTATCCCTAGAAATGTTCTTAGGATGAAAATCCAAGAGACCCATGGTGGGTCTCCCCACAATTAGAAACCAACTAGCAATGAATAGACAAGAATTGGACATGAGCTAAAATTGGGCGTCACTCACAGAAGCCCAAAAAAAACCCTCCTAGAAAAACATAATCTACCAAGTTAATAGGATTACAAAATGAACATATAAACCACCCACTCCCGAACGGAGGGGACAAGAACTTGGCCAACACATTCAGCACAATTCTGGACCCCCGTCACTTGGGGATGGGAGGGAAGGGGACCCAATAATTTGGCCACTGAAACAACAAAAGAAACAATGAAACTACCCAAAACTCTCCCCCAATGAATAGGTAACACCAAGACTGCATCTGATTTTTACAGGTGGTCCACACAGGGACATTGATTTAAAACCCACATCCATGAAGGAATAACCATAGACACTGTGTGAGGGGTTAAGTCCACCACGCTTGTTGCGACAAAGGGAAATTCATAGAAATGAAGAACCAAAACATTGACATAGTAACTAACTTACCAAAACAGAGGAGTAAGGATCATAATCTAGCACTCCACACCTCTTTTGATTTCCTAACTGCGTGAAAAGCTTCACTCCGAGGCCTATGGTTGGAGCCCTGATTCTTGAAGCATTTGCTGCACCGCAGTCAGGTGATAAGGATCACACCACTCAAAAAACCCACACTGGATCACAAAAAAAACCTTCATCTAAATAGGAAATAATAGATACATATCAAAATTCCTTATCACTCCAAATGAGGGGAATAATGGACAAGGAATTAGACGAAACACATCAACATCACCGAACACAACTGCTCTATCCAAAAGAATTATCACGACCTAGAAGCACTTTTAATAGATCCAAAACATATCTATATTCCAACAAATAGGTTGAGGCATCATCAGAAGAGGTGGATTTAAAATTTGAAAGGAATCCTTAGGTTGATCAGTAGGAAAGATTTCCAACGGAAAACTATCACTGGCCACATCACAACATCAAACACATCTTTAGAAACCCAATGAAAATTTCTCCAAAACCAAGACACCAACAAGATATCATCTCAAGATACAACAAGAGTATGAATTCTAGATCACAAGGAAGCTTACTGAATAAACAACTCTTCTACAACATATTAAAATCAAGCCACATAACCATTGGTTTTAAAAAAAGGGCCACAATTTTCAGCTCAAAACAATTTTGAAAAATCAAACTAACTTGGTGGGTTTCCACATTCACCAATGGTGTTTCATCAAGTCTCACCCACATGCACATTTCCATGCCACCCCTGACACCCAACCACCATACCATATAGGACATACTTCCAAATATAAATAAAACCATGCATGTGAGCACCCACGAAAACACCAAAGGCTAAAATTAAACATCATAATTAAAAAAAACAATTTACCTTCAAAAGGAACACCAACCACCAAGTCAAAAAACATTTTCATGTTTCACAAAAAAAACCACAATTAATTAAGAACCATTTTCTTGAAAACCTACCCCTTTTCATTTTTAAAAACTTTTTAAATAACCAAGCCACTCCAAACAACCCCTTCACATCATTTTTTTTTATAAAAAAAATCAGCAATGTATATTTTCATAATCTGAGGTCCATTGAGACCAATAACATTTATAGTAAAAAACCAACCGATCAAAACTAATTTCCAAAACTAATTTATCCGATTTAAAAAACTTTTTTAACATCCAAAAATACCCCATTTAAAAAAAAGATCCAGAATCACTTTAAAATGATTCACAATTTCAAAACATTTTATTTCAACAAACCACAAGTTTAGATTATGGATAATCCAATCCCTTTAAATCATTTCTGCTTCCCTCCATTTTTTTTCACAAAAACACAACCTTCCTAAACCATTCTTATATTTAATTATTGAAACCCCCTTTTTCAATTTTCAAAATCTAATCCTTACATTAAAACCCATTTCCACAATCCTCACACAAGGATTTTAAAAACAAAAATTCAGAATTCAAGAAAGGTTCAAGAGACCCAAGAAAAAGGGAACTAGTGTCGGTGGGTGACTTGACCATATGGTTGGCGGCCATATGCCAAACACAACACCAACACAGAGAGACTTATTAGGACCATTCCCCAGCTCCACATGGCTTGCCAGGCCCTGTGAGCTCATGAAGGCCATTGGTCAGACTCCCCTTGTCATATCCCAATATAAAACAATCAACTAGAACAATGGACACTAATAAAACCGGACTTCCATGGAAACCTGAGGATTAGAACAAGAAAGAGTTCGCGACGCTCTTCTTGCACTTACCCCTCAAGTCCCAAAAATACTACTCCATCTACATTGACATCCCCAAAATAACAAGGGCGCTCTAAAAAGAAAGGTCCGCTAATTGCCGACCTCCTCTGATACCATTTTGTCACGAACCAGCCCGAGTCGACCCTGAACCGGTCACCCAGGCCAGCCCGCGACAAGTCCCGAGAGGCGTTCCCGATCCTCCCGGGATGGTGACAAGCACCAAGGGAATCAATAGAGTACACAAGGGAACGATTTCGCCCATATATAAACAATCAAACAAACAGCGGAAATAAACGGACAGCCCAAAATGAATTTATATAAAAATGGAACTAAATATTATTTGTACAAGAAAATAAAATTAGAACAAAACCAACAACTCAAATGAACAATTCTGATGAAAAAATAACTCCATGTGACACTTCTGTTCACTCTCCAACACAATTATAAAAAGTCTCCCAAGGTGATCGAACTAAAGATGAAACCTGCACAAGGGCTAAAAAAAGAAGAAGACTATAGGCGTGAGTATTAAAACTCAGTAGGTTAGCCCGGTATTCTATTCCCAATGCACATTACTTTAAAATAAAAGAAACATCAATTTATAGTTTTAAATTCAAGATTTGAAAGTCTGGTTTTCAAATGAGGTTTCATGCTATAATAATTATCAGACAAAAACATGCAGGTTTAATTAACAAAAATGCAAGTAACAATTATTTTCAAAGAGGTGAAACTTCAAAATGAAAATAGTTTTCAAGAGGGATGATTTAAATAATTTTAACATTCAAATAAATAACACATACTACTGAATTTACCAACCAAACACACCGTATGCCGACGGTGAGTACAAAATAGCCAATGAGCACTAGTCATAGGAATCCCCCTAGGCACTAGTTAGTTGTGAGCCCGAGGTACCTCGTATCTCGGTGAAAGTAACCCTAATAAATATCCGTTCTCGTGCACGAGCCACTAGTAGGGAACATACCCATAACCTAGTGGTCCCCAATCATCAACATCATCATAGTTTAGTTAGTGTTGTCATCGTCAAACTTGCTACGTGAAACAGGGGCCAACCCCCACAGAATCACTAGCATACTAGTACACGTCCGCCCACCTAGATACCCGGGATTCCCTTTAGTGCTCAATCAAGTTACACATATTATCAAATAAAAATTTCACATCCCCATTCCATTCCAAAACCATAAAAACACAAACATCCCATAATCATTCTTCACATTTCTTACACTAATCAAGAAACCGCTAAATATTTCAGTAAAACAATATCATGAAGTGTATTGAGGATTTGCACATAAAACTCTTTCAAAAACACTATTTATATTATAAACACACATCATAACCAAACCAAATCATATTTGGCAGCCCAATAAACATTTAATAAAATCATTTAATGGACCATAAAAAATCCCAATTTCACAACTTGTTATATACAAGTAAAACACTCCTTCATTAGGAAATGCCAAACGGGCCTTTAAAAATTTTCTCAAAACTAACCTTTGATGAAGGTATGAATTTTAATTTTATTAAGGATATGTATAAACATCATTTACAGCAGTAAACCTCATTCATAAATCTCTTATAATACTTAGGTTAAATATTCAAAACACAACCATTTTCATAAAGATGTGAAACGGTCCATTTTTGGGCAACTCGGGCCAAAATATGTTGTAAATCAAAACCCACTTGTTTGTAAAAAAAAATCCAAATTGGAAATCAATATAAGTACCCAAAAATACCATTTATAATTCTTCCAATTCCTTTATAAATCCAATCAAGTAACTTTTAAATCACACATCACACATAAAAGCCAACCGGGCAATTTACTGAACACATGACATGCCCTTTTTAAACAAAACAATTTATTTTATGTACATGAAAAGGAATCAAACACCAATTGATAGCCATATTTTCATTCAAGATACTGTAACATGTTAAAAATACCATAGAACAGATTATAAACCTCACAAAATATTTTCAAAAGATAACGGAACATTTAAACAAACACTTGTTGAGAACTTTCATGACAAAACAACACTACCGTTCACAAACCAATGATTAAACAACCACTTTGAACACCAATAAAATTATCCAAAGGATGAAAAACAATAATAAACATATATATCTGGTTTTAAATATAATAAAAGGATGAAACTTAAATAATAAAGTCATGTGCATGGGGTATCCTACCTCAAATCTTTGGCGTAATTGAAACGCACACCCGAAATCACCCGCCGCGGGTTTACAAACCCTAAAACTATAAATACCAGACCTAAACAAACATAAAACCCATCAAAAAACATGGTATATCAAAACCCTAGGTCTATCAAGACTAGGGTACAATATAAAACCATGAAATAATGAAAGGAGGGGGAAGAGGAAGGAGAAAGGAGAAGGAATCTCACCTTTCACCCTAGAAAACTTTTTGTATTCCATTATATCTGCAACCCTAGAGGAAGGGAATGGATTGCAAATTCATGGAGATACTCCTAATATCTGGAAGAACCAGTGGAAGAAAATGGGTGGCCAAAAGAGTACGAATGGAATGAGTTATGGGTGAAACAAGTTACCTTCTCAATTCTGGACGTTTTGAGGAAACCAGAGAACATTCTCCTTAATACGAGACCCATATGAGCTCCAAAGTGGTAAAAACGATATTGGGGGTGAGGATATGGATATTGGCTTCGGGTGGGAGGTGGAATCACCGAAAAAGATTAAAAAATGAAAAAGATATAATTGCAACAAAGTATTTATTTTTAAAACAGGAAATGGGCCCATGGGACGGCCCAATACCTAAATAAGTGACCCAAATTCGCCTGGCTTATGAATTTCTAATGGGTCCAAAAGGATAAATAAATTTTAATATATCAGTATAGGATAAGTGGGAAGTTGATTGGGTGAAAAAGGATGAAAAACAAAAGAGTTATAAAAGAAACAAATTCAGTTGTTAAAACTGGGAATGGGCCGGATCAATACAAAGACAGCAAAAAAAAACTGTGTGTGACATATAAATATTATTAGACATTAATAATTAATTAAATAAGTGATAATATATTTAAATATAGTTTTTAAATTTATATTAGAGTCATTTTTTATAAAATATTAATTTAATTCATTTGAAAAAAAAGTATACAATGTTAATAAAATAGTTCTTTAAAAATAATTGTTCTACCATTATCATGGGAATTACCATTAATCCTCATACTATTATTTTTATATTCAATAATGAATTTTTTCCTTTTTATGTAATTTTTATCCACTTATTCCAATTATGAAATCCATTTTAACAAATTCAATTTCTAATGTGTGAGAAAATTTTACTTTTCATATTAGTGAACTTAATGATTAAAAATCATTTTTTAGAAAAAGGGTATTTTCAATCATTAAATAGCCTTTATTTTATTACATATTTTGACATTATTTAATCTAGGTGGTAACTTATTATTGATGTTCACTAGTTTTATTGATATAATATATTGGTAATATTTAATAATTATAATTTATTAATGTTTTGTGGTATTTTTAGTTTGGTGATGTGTATAAGACAAGCTAATCAACATGAATAAAATTAATTAATAAGTCATGGGTCATTAAATTCCACCAAATTTAAAATGATTTATGTCATTAAAATTTTTTACTTGGAAGGAAACAATTGATGGTATTACTGCCTCATGAAAACCTCATTTTCCCACATAGCATCTTTGATCTTTGGATTCCTCCCGAGAACATTAATTGGATGAGTGGTGTGGTTCCTTGATTCTTTATATATTTAGTCTATAATTTTTATCGGTTATTCCTCTTATAAGATATCATGCTCTAGTTTTATATCTTTTGAGTTAATTATATATGAAGGGTATGTTTTTTACTTCCTTAAAATTGATACATGAAACACATCATGTGCTTGAGAGATGTATGGAGGGACTGTTATGTGACAAACTACATATCCAACATGATCAAGGATATAGAACAGATCAACATATCGAGGGTTTAGATTATTTTTATACCCAAATCACATAAACTGCTTCCAAGAAGATATCTATAGGAAAACATTATCAACAAATTCCAAATCTAGAACCTAACTATGATTATCCAGATAACTTGTTTTCTAACTTTTTCATTTTTCATATAAAAAAGAATGGTCTTGACATTATACTTTATTTCTTGGTTAATGTCATGTCTTATCATCTTCCTCTCTCTAAGTTATCCTTTCATGTTGGATTCACGTGTCTCTTCTCATATAATTTCTCATATGGTTCTGTCAGAATGCTATAATGGAAATTGTTTTTATATGAGAACTCTTAAAATGAAAGATACTAATTAGAATAATCTTGGAAATAGATTGAATAAGAACTTAGTATATTCTCAATAGTTTTAATGGTTCTCTAAAAATAACCACATTATTGAAGTTGATAAGTTAAACAAAAACTCAATATTATCTCTAAAAATCTATAAAGAAATTCTAAGAACCTTGAGGTAAAACTTATATCTCTATCCAATATAATGTAGAGTGGTACTTAATATATCCTTTACACCACCCTTATATATACCATGGGGATATGGTCAACTAAGAAATATTAATTAATTAAAATAAAATAGACTAAATTTGTAAGGTAGCTGACAACAAGAAAATTTTAATAATGGAATTTGGATGTCTTGGGGAGTCCTATGACAAAATCCATGGTGGTATTTTTCCATTTTCATATTATTATAGGTAATGGTTTCATAATACCCTTGGAATTATATTTTTCACCATTAACTTACTGTCATACCATGAATCAAGAAATGTGTTCTGCAATCCCCTTTATAATATTATCCCACCATAGGTTTGGTTTTAGGTTTGTGTATATCTTCATTCATCTTAGATGAATAGATAAGGATGAGAAATGAGAATCCTCAAAAAATTTCCATCTTCAATTCTAGATTTAAAGGGATACATATTTGGGTTTGAAACTGTATTAATCACTCTATAACAATGTTTAACTTTTCAATACTTTCTACCATTTTTGTTATCTCAATATCATTCTCATGAGCTTCTTTTATCTTTTGATTAATTGATGATTAAAAAATAATTTGGGAATGATAGGATTTATTACCTTATCTTAATTATTTTGTATTAAACCTTTTTAAATGAATGAGTATATATTCTTTTTCAATCTTCACAATATATTGGGTAGCATGAAATTTTCCTGCTCAGAGCATCATCCACTGTATTTACCTTCCATGGGTAAAAATGTATTCAGAATAAATAATATTTTATCAATTCCTAGAATATACTTTGCTTCATGTTCTAATCCTCTTGTGTGAATATATATTTCAAGATCTTTTGGTAATTAAATATATCAACATTTTCACTAGGGAGATAAAACTGTCAAATAACTAATTAATAGACAACTTTTTCGAGCTCTATATCATGAATAGGGTAGTTTTATCATGATTATTTAATTATAATGTTGTATAATAAATTACTTTATCATTATTCATGATGATGCATCCCAAGAATATTAATGAAGAATCTCTATATATTACAAACCCTTCCAAACTACATGGAAATATATGTATAGGTGCAATGAAAAACCTCTTATTTAGTTCCTTGAAACTCAATTCACATTACATTGTCCAAATTAACATCACTACCTTATATGTTAACTTGGTTAGTGGATTTCATAGTCAAGATAAATTTCTCACAAATAACTGATAGTATCAAGGTAACCCTAGAAAACATCAAACCTCTGTTATTCTATTCAATTTAATCCATTATTGAATAACTATCATATTTTAATGATCTATAGATATTCAAATTCTTGGTATTACTTTCCCTATCAATGAAACATTCTGTATCCATTATTATCACATGTTAAACTTTTCATGCAACGGACCCCAATACAATTTGTATATGAACATCATTATTTTCCTTTCACTTTTAATATATAACAATATCAACTATACAATAACCACATATTGATTGAGGTATTGTCCAAGGACTCTATCCAATAAATCCAAGAATAAAGAAGTATCATTCATATTTTCAAATGCAATTACTATAAATTCAATGTTTTAGAACCTAATAGGGAAAGTATTCTTGCAAATATACTCATTTTTAGTCCACAACCAGTGATATCTATATCGAATGCCAATCATTGATATATATTGAGATCCTTTGAGTTGATCAAACATATAATTAATATGAGGTGGATAATACATGTTTTTATCATTATTTTGTTAATCTTATGATAATAAATGTAAAGGTGCATCGATTAATCCTTCTTTTGGATAAAAAGAACTGGTGCACCAAATAGTGATTAACTTGGGAGTATAAAAACTTTTTCCAAATCCTATTATGACCAATTTTTTAATACATCAAATTAAATTAGATCCATTTTACATTTACTCTTGAATATAGGCCTCGATTTAGGTATGGGTTCAATTAAAAACTCAAATTAACACTCTAAGGGAATACTTGGATGTTATTCAAAAATACCTCAATATATTCCTATACAATAGTAATTTTACCAATTTTGACTTTTTTCTATATCATTTGTGATAGAAATACCTATTTTGGGGTATCCTGGCCCATATTATTGAATTTTAATCCAAATTGGGTTTATGATCGTCCTTATGAAAAGATTTGATAATATGATAATTTTGGATAATAAATGAGTTTTCCTTTTATAAGTAATTAATATGTTCTCAATGTATATAAATTCAATACATACCAATAATTGTAAGTAATTAAACTATGTTAAAAAGAATTAGATCTGTTGGATGTATCTTAACATGGATTTTTATTGGAGAAGAGTGATATATCTCATATGTGATCATTGTGTCACTAGTAGTTTTCTCCAAAATTTAAATATAAAAATTATGAGGGGGTGATTTAGTATTCATAGAAATATTCTATTATCTAAAAGAGTGGAGAACATAATAAAATAAGGCATTCAAATATATTTAATGGATAGTAATTATACCTTTTATCACTTCATTATCAGGATTCACCTCATTGGTGGTGATAGAATTCACTATTACATTATCCCATGGTTTAATAGGTTTTTAGGGAATATTCTCTTCATTATCTCTAGGTTTATGTCATTTACTTTCATAATTACCAAACTCCATTATTTTGAACCAATGTGATACAGTAGGTGCATTAGTTGGAATGTTATTTTCCTCTATTTCATTAGTTGGACACTTTATTCCTTTGTGACAATCATTATCATTATGGAAAATCTTCACATACTTGAATCACATCCTTTTTCCTTAGAGGAAATTAACAAGGTTTTTTCACTCAAATGTTTTACACATATATAGTTGTATGTACCTTTTCTCATGTGATTTATAACAAGAGATTATATGATACTCTACCTTCATTTTTTCACATACATGACATCTTTTAAAGTAATTTTTCCATTTAATTTACATTATTTCTTTGTTTGGGTGGTTTCACATGCATTTTGGTGGAAATGGTGGGTTTTAAAAATTTGGGCCAAACCGTGAGCTCATTTCCAGATTTTACAACAATTCCACCTCTCCATTGTCATAAACTAATATATAAAAACTACCATATCCATTTGGGCCTCATAAAAATCCATAATCATGATGGATTTGGGTTTTTTTAATAAGGTTTTGGGCTATCCCAAAAGCCCATTTCCTGCTTTAAGTTGTATTTTTAATGTTTTAATATCTCATTAAATATGTAATAATTTTCGGTAATTACACCTCCTACTAGACGAAAAAAACCTAAGGATCACTCCCATTATCTTTTTAGCCGCTTTTGAGCTCATTTGGTTCGCGAATTTGGGCCAAACATCTCTGGATTTCTCAAATCGTCCAGATTTGAAGAGGTAAATAGTTTATTTCATAACTCCTTCAATTTATGATCGTTTTCCCCCATTTCAGTCCTCACATGACCCTGGCATCTCCATTAGAGCCTCCATATCATTTTTGGTTGTTTGTAGATTCAAATTTTAGTGTATTTGGTTCGTTTGATTCAAGATGTTTCAAGTAAGTGTTGCTTTCCTGGATTTCTTCCCCTTCCTTAGGGTTTCTTTCAACCTTTCTTGAAGTTACCCATATCTAGAAGTTGGGGTTTGATCCTAAGGTCGTATTTGGTGTCTTTCGGGACAATTATTGTGGTTTAGGTCTGGATTTATATTCCTTGTGGTGCAGCGGTGGTGCACTTAAGGTTTCACACCAAGTTTTGAGGCTTTCGACTCAAAAGGGTAGGTGATTCCATGTGTATCCATTTTATGATGAGTTAGCTTGCTTGGTTTATTAATTTAGCATGTTTATAATCTGTATTGTGTGCTGTGAAAACTATTTTTTATTGATTTGGTTAAACATTTAATTTTTAGTTGCATTTTATCTTGAAATTGGGTACTTTTCATGTGTGACTCTTGGGGTAATGTTTGGATTTAGTTTATAACATATGAAAGTGATTTATTAGTCTTGAAAGTGTATTCCAATTCTGTTTTGTTAAATTCCTTATTGTCATGTGGGCCTTGAAAAAAGGTTTTTGAATGAGTTTAAGTTGTAAAACCATGTTATACTTCTTGATGGTGATTTATGAAAACATGTGTTTTTCATGTGTATCATTGTGGTATTATTTGATGAACATTTATAACACATGGGGGTGGATTAATAATTGTTTTAGGGCTAAAAAAGTCTGTTTTGGATTGGTATTGGTATGATTTTGGTTTATAATGATGGGTTTTAAGTGGGTTTAGTGTGAAAACAATGGTTATACCTCTTGGGTTTGTTTTATAAAAATTGCAAATGTTTTATTTGGTTTAAAAACGTTAAGGGAGGGTGTATATGTACTGTTTGGGTGAGTGTGTTCACCTAATGTGTGTTTTTGAATGGTAAAGTTGTGATTTGAGATGTCAACGATTTTTAGAATGTTTTATAAATTGCCGAAATGTTTTACTAAATTGTGTTTTGTGTGCAAAACACAAGTGTGATATGTTTCGTGTGAGTTTATTGATAAAATGAATTGTGAAGGTGAGAAGGGTATTATGTGACATGTGTGTGGGTTGTTCTTTTAGTTGAATATCTTGTAATGGCTTTATAAAATTGTTTAAAATATTTGTGGAAGTGTTAAAAAAATGTGAAAAGTGTTGTAGGCAATTTTGGTGTGAGTTTGATTTCAAAATGCATTTGAATGAAAAGTGAAATTTGTGACTTGTGAGATGTACATTCGGCTGTTTGGTTAATGTGTGATGTGGAAGTGATATTTTCATGTGAGAACTATACTTCTTGGATTGTTTAACTTGTTTGAGCACAAAGGAAAAACTTGGGTATCTAGGTGGGTGGTCGTGTACTAGTACGCTAGTGAATCTGTGGGGTTTGGCCTCAGTTTCACTTAGCAAGATTGACGCATACAACTCTAACCAAACTACAATGATGATGATTGGGGACCACTAGGTTATTGGTATGATCCCTACTAGTGGCTCGTGCACGAGAATGGATATTTTTTGTGGTTACTCTCACTGAGATACGAGGTACCTAGGACCCACAGCAAGCTAGTGCCTAGAGGTTATTTCCTATTACATGTGCTCATTAGATCTTTTGTACTTACCGTCAGTTTACAGTATTATTGGATAGAAAATTCAGTATCTTTTTATTTATTTTAAAATTGTTGGTCCTTTAAAATTATCCCACATGAAAACTGTTTTCATTTATTATTGCATCCTTTAGAATATTGTAACAAGCATTTCTTATTTACAAAACTTGCAATGATTTTTGTCATGAAATTTTTATCACATGGAATATATTAGTGGTGGTATCCTACTGGGATTTCTCTCACGCCCTACTTACACCTTTGGGTGTAAGTAGACATGCTTATTTTATGTCACAGGTTTGGGTAAAGGTTTTATTCCTTTGGTTCGGGTTTTTAGCAGTCTATTGTGATGCAGTGTCATGGAGATGGATTGAGGGCGCTGCATCTTTCCATGTGGAGGTTATTGGTCTATCTTTTCTTGGGTTTTTACCTTTGTAATGTTCTTCAAACATTGTTTAAAATTTTGTAATTCAGTTCTGAATTTTTAGTAAAAGATGTTTTGGTTTGAAAAATCCAGATTTGATTTCTTGGATTCTTTTGTTGTTTTAAGTATACAAACTCAGGTAAGTCGTTCCCAATTTTCAGTTTTTGATACCCAGGCACTTGTGCCAGCCCTTGGGGATTGGTAATGCTCTTCAGGACTTGTCACAGGTTGGGTTTGGTGCCGGTTTTGGTAGCGATAAGATTCGGTTGGTGACAAAATGGTATCAAAGGAGGTTCGCTCTTTTGGCTCATGTTATTTGGGGAACAGTCAGGATAGTCTGGGGTTAAGATTGTAGGGACTTGTAATTTCAGTTGTGAGTAGTGTGTCTGATCACTACACCTCATGATGGTATTCATGTCTCCAGGGGAATTCATGACCTTTCAGATTCCTTTGGTTTTCTTGGCTTAACGATGATTAGAGGAAATTAAAAGAGAGTTGGGTTAATGGTCTCTGAGATCTCGCAGGGCCTGGCAAGCCATGTGGAGCTGGGGATATTCCATAGAACAGTATCTATGAAAGTTAAGTGATTGGAATATGGATACCAACCATATTTTCAAGTCACCCATTGAAACTAGTTTCCTATCGCATTGTCTTTTGTTCTTTAGTTTTGAAATCTTGGAACTTTGGTTTTAAAGTGACTTGGTTTAAAGAAGAGAAAAGTTTTTGTGAAGTGATATTCAAATAAAGAGGGAATGGTTTGATTTATGAAATGGTGGAACTGAATTTTCAGAATTATTTTGAAATGAAAAATGGTGTGCTTATACCTCTTTTGAAATCAGGAACTTTATTGAAGTTGGTTTTGGAAAAGTGTTTCAAATAGAGTTTTCTAAACAATCAAAGGGTGTTTTAATGGGATGATATGTTTTTAAATTTATGTGAATAACATAAAATTGAGTTCTTTTCTAAATGTTTGTGTCTTTGTGAAAAGTTTTTTAAGATGTGAATTGGTATTTTGATCTTGTGGTTAGCGGTTCTTAGAAAAAGGATGTGTTGGTTAACCGTTTTGGTTTTGAAAAGCAGATTGAATTTTTTATTTTAACCTTTGGTATTATCATGAGAGACCACATGCATGGGGTTATATGGGATGATGGATGGTTAATGGAATGACTAGATGATTTCCTAGATGGATATGAGGAGGCTGCCCAGTGTGGTACACAAACATGCATGTGTAAGGCACATGGGTTACCATTGGTGGATACTCTAGTCGCTGAACCGTTTGTTTTCAAAGAGTTTTTTTAAAATGAAAACATGATGTCTTGATGGCTGGTTTGGGATGGTGTGAATTATGTGTTTTTTTAAATGTTGATGTTGTGGGATGTTTTGAGTTCAAGAAACCCTCTTGTTCGAACTGTGTTTTGGGTTTGTGTTTGGACGATAAATTGGGTAGAAGGATCGGTTAGTCGTCTCTTCTGTGATATGTTTCAGGACACCTTTATGGTGGTTACCTTCATGTGTTTGGATAAGTATTGTGTCATGTTTTGACCAATATACCATCTTGTTTGGGTCTTTGGGTTCTCCCATTGGATATGGTACACCCCCATTAAGGGTTAATGCACAACTAAAGTGCAACCCGTATTGTTTCGCCATTGTAAAATCTTCCAATTGATCAATATAAGGAATATTTAATAGATCATTGTTGATTGATTCTACACCAATTCATTTCATTGATTTTTGGTTCCACTTGTAGTGGGATAGTGCTTGTGGATGGTTGAAGCAGACCTTAGTTTGATAAGATTCCTGATTCATCGAAGGTGGAAGTGTTCTGGGGTTGTTAGTGTGGATGAGTGTCTCTATAGTGTCTAAGAGGGACTCTGGGTTCTTCATAGTTTCATTGAAGCAAGAGTTCTTGTTAAACCACCAATTATAAGATTTCGGTCCTGAGAGGGTATTGTGTCAACTTTTGGGACTTGTCTGTTGTTTAGGGACGTGGCATAAGTTCTTGTTCCTTGTATTATTTCTATCAGTCATTTTTGTCATGTTCGGTAATGCATTGTGATGTTGTGTTCTCATTTGAATGTAAAGAATAAGGTTGTTCAATCCTTTGAGGTTATCTATTATGTTAGGAGTATGTCTCCCTTGGGAAAAACATCAAATCCTCTATCCTAGAGGAAGGAGTTTATGTGTTTCCTGCCCATTTATTGTTTCTCACCCAACGAAACAAGGTGTGATATTTGTGCATCTTCTCATACCTTGTTTTAGTGTAATGTCAGGTTTCAGTAAAGTGAGTTATGGAGTGTGTTATGTCTTGGTGAACCCATCGGGGTATACGGTATAGTTGTTTGTGGCACCGAAAGAAGAAGTTCCACAAAGGGGTTTCAACAGACTAACTGTGAGGCCAAAGATGCTTCAATATTTTGAGCTCTAGCTATAGGTCCCGAAGAGAAGCTGGCGTGTAGTCAGGGGAAACCCCAGTGTCGTTTAAAACCTTGTACAAAGTCTTATCCTTAGTATGAAAGATAGGAAGTGTTTAAACCTATGGTGTCATCATCTTTATTCTGTTGTTCTCATTTTGTGGAAATAGGTGGAGGGCCTTGTACCCATTTCATCACCCAATATCTCCCCCCCTTGGTTTCCATTGAGTCTTTGGAGAATATATTGAAATTTGGCTATACAAGCTGAGCACGAGGTTTGTGCATGATTAATAGTGACCATGTTCTAGGAAGCCTTGTGGAAATAATGATATGAACAGTTAGTGCATGGTTTCCCAAACCGTGTGGACTAACTGTGAAGCGTTCCCAAATAATTAAATTTTGGGGGTCTTTTCGTGTCGGCCCACGCCGGTCGGTTAAGATGGTTGGTTCTTGTGGTGGGGAGGCCCACCATGGGTATCATGCATATTCTTTTTTAAATTTATAATGGATGTATACCCCTAGTACTGTGGATTCTGTTCGGGCCTCCCCTGTTAGTGTCCTAATTCTGTCTCGGGAAAAAAAATTAAGATGTCTCTTATAGTGGGGAGCCCATTTGTGTCTCCTCATACGAGTAACTCATATTTTTTCCCTTGGTCTTGTTTTGGAAGTGGTTATTATAATTTGGAGATATCTAACTACCTACATCTTTTTTGCGTAATCATTGAGATTGGAGAGTTCCCAATGGTTTAGTTACAGTACAATAATTGTAACTTTTTTCGATGTTGTTGTTTGTTAAGGTAAATTGATTGAGTATTGTTCAGATTGTGTTTGAGGAGTGTTCATTTGGGAGAAATCCTGAATGTTCTTGATTGTTTCAGGAAAGTGGTGTATGTTTATTTGTGAGAGTAATCCTTCCTTAAATGATCCCTGCAGGTGTTTTGGCCTTTGGGGGTGAATCTTGGCAATTAATTACTTCTTGGTTTATCAGTTGGGCTTGGTTTTTGTATTTGGCATTACTGTGGCTTTCTGAGGGCAGAACGTTTTATGGTGGGGAGAATTGTAACATACATGACTTCTTTTAAAGTAATTTTGTCATTTAATTTACATTATTTATTTTTTTGGGTGGTTTCACATGCATTTTGGTGGAAATGATGGATTTTCAAAATTTGGGCCAAACCGTGAGCCCATTTTAAGATTTAAAAACCAATTTTGTTTATTTTATAACTCAATCATTTTTCATGATTTTACACCAATTCCACATCTCAATTATCATATCCTAATATATAAAAACTACCATATCCATTTGGGCCTCATAAAAATCTATAATCATGATGGATTTGGGTTTTTTATTATGGTTTTGGGCCAGCCCAAAAGACCATTTCTTGTCTTTATGTTTTATTTTTAATAATTTTATATCTCATTCAATATTTACTATTTTTCAGAAATTCAACCTCCTAATCGACGCCCAAAACCTAATAATCACTTCCATTATCTTATTTGACGCTTTCTAGCTCATTTGGTTCGCGAATTTGGAAGAAATAGCTCTGGATGTCTCAAATCGTCCATATTTGAAGAGGTAAATAATTTATTTCATAACTCCTTCAATTTCTGCTCTTTTGCCCCCATTTCAGTCCCCCCATGACCTTCTCATCCCAATTAGAGCCTCCATATCAGGTTTGGTTGTTTGGAGATTCAAATTTTGGTGTATTTGGTTCGTTTGATTCAAGATGTTTCAAGTAAGTGTTTCTTTCCTTGATATCTTCCCCTTCCTTTGGGTTTCTTTCACCCTTTCTTGATGTTCCTCATATCCAGAAGTTGGGGTTCGATCCTAAGGTCTGATTCGGTGTCTTTTGGGACTATTATTGTGGTTTAGGTCTGGATTTATATTCCTTGTGGTGTAGCGGTGGTGCGCTTAAGGTTTCGCACCGAGTTTTGAGGGTTTCAACTCAAAAGGGTAGGTGATTCCATTTGTAGCCATTTTATGATGGGTTAGCTTGCTTGGTTTATTAATTTAGCATGTTTATAATCTTTTTTGTGTTCTATAAAAACTAGTTTCGATGGATTTGGTTAAACATTTAATTTTTAGTTTCATTTTAGCTTGAAATTGGGTACTTTTCATGTGTGACTCTTGAGGTAATGTTTGGGTTTAGTTTATAACATATGAAAGTGATTTATTAGTCTTTAAAAGGGATGTCAATTCTGGTTTGTTAACTTCCTTATTGTCATGTGGGACTTGAAAAGATGTTTTTTCTTGACTTTCAGGTGTAAAACCATGTTGTATTTCTTGAAGGTAATCTATGAAAACTTGTGTTTTTCATGTGTATCTTTGTCGTATTATTTGATGTACTTTTATATAACATGGGGGTGGTTTAATAATTGTTTTAGGGATGTAAATTCTGTTTTGTATTGGTATTGGTATGATTTTGGTTTTAATGAGGGGTTTGAAATGGGTTTAGTGTGCAAACAGTGGTTATACCTCTGGGGTTTATTTTATAAAAATTTCAACTATTTTATTTGGTTTAAAAAAATTGGGGAAGGGTGTATATGTACTGTTTGGGTGAGTGTGTTCACATAATGTGGGATTTTGAATGGTAGAGTTGTGATTTGAGATGTCAAATATTTTTAGAATGTTTTATAAATTGCAGAAATGTTTTACTAAATTGTGTTTTGTGTGCGAAACAAGAGTGTGGGATGTTTCGTGTGAGTTTATTGATAAAATGAATTGTGAAGGTGAGAAGGGTATTATGTGACATGTGTGTGGGCTGTTATGTGAGTTTAATATCTTGTAATGGTTTTATAAAATTGTTTAAAGGATTTTTGGAAGTGTTAAAAAAATGTGAAAAGTGTTGTAGGGAATTTTGGTGTCAGTTTGATTTCAAAATGCATTTGAATGAAAAGTGAAATTTGTTACTTGTCTGATGTACATGGGTGGTTTGGTTATTTTGTGATGTGGAAGTGATATTTGCATGTGAAAACTATACTTTATGGATTGTTGAACTTGTTTGAGCACAAAGGGAAAACCTGGGTATCTAGGTGGGTGGCCGTGTACTAGTATGCTAATGAATCCGTGGGGTTTGGCCTCAGTTTCACTTAGCAAGATTGATGCTTAAAACTCTAACTAAACTATTATGATAATGACTGGGGACCCCTAAGTTATGGTTATTATCCCTACTAGTGGCTCATGCACTAGAACGGATATTTATTGTGGTTACTATCACAGAGATACGAGGTACCTAGGACCCAGAGCTAGCTAGTGCCTAGGGGTTATTTCCTATTACTTGTTCTCATTAGATCATTTGTACTTACCGTCGGTATACAGTATTGTTGGATGGAAAATTCAGTAGCTTTTTTATTTATTTGAAAATTGTTGGTCCTTTAAAATTAGCTCACATGAAAACTGTTTTCATTTATTATTGGATCCTTTAGAAAATTGTAACAATCATTTATTATTTACAAAACTTGCAATGCTTTTTGCTATGAAATGTTTATCACATGTAATATCATAGTGGTGATATCCTACTATGCTTTTTCTCACACCCTACTTACACCTTTGGATGTTAGCATACTTTCTTATTTTATGTCACAGGTTTGGGTACAGGTTTTATTCCTTTGGTTCGGGTTTTTAGCGGTCCATCGTGATGCAGTGTCGTGGAAATGGATTTAGGGCGGTGCCTCCTTCCATGTGGAGGTTCTTGGGATGTCTTTTCTTGGGTTTGTACCTTTGTAATGGTCTTCAAACATTGTTTAAAATTGTGTAATTCAGTTCTGAATTTTTAGTAAAAGATTTTTTGGTTTGAAAAATCCAGATTTGATTTCTTGGATTCTTTTGTTGTTTTAAGTATACAAACTCGGATAAATCATTCCCAATTTTCAATTTTTGATACCCAGGCACTTGTGCCAGCCCGTGGGGATTGGGAATGCTCTTCGGGACTTGTCAGAGGCCGGGTTTGGTGCCGGTTTCGGTGGCTATCAGATTCGGTTCGTGACAAAATGGTATCAAAGGAGGTTCGCTCTCTTTGGGTCATGTTATTAGGGGAACAGTCGGGATAGTCTGGGGTTAGGATTGTAGGGACTTGGAATTTCAGATGTGAGTAGTGTGGCTGATCACCACAAATCATGATGGGATTCAAGTCTCCAGGGAAATTTGGGACTTTCGGAGTCCTTTGGTTTTCTTGGTTTAACGATGATTTGGGGAAATTAAAAGAGAGTTGGGTTAATGGTCTTTGTGAGCTCGCAGGGCCTGACAAGCCATGTGGAGCTGGGGATATTCCCTAGAACACACTGTATAATAGTGAAGTGGTTGGAATATAGCTACAAACCATATTTTCAAGTCACCCCTGAAACTAGTTTCCTCTCGCATTGTCTTGTGTTCTTTAGTTTTGAAATCTTGGAACTTTGGTTTTAAAGTGACTCAGTTTTAAAAAGCGAAAAGTTTTTGTGAAATGATTTTCAAATAAAGAGGGAATGGTTTGATTTATAAAATGGTGGATCTGAATTTTCAGAATTATTTTGAAATGAAAAATGGTGTGCTTATACTTCTTTTTAAATCAGGAACTATATTGAAGTTGGTTTTCGAAAAGTGTTTCCAATAGAGTTTTCTAAAAAATCAAAGAGTGTTTTAATGGGATGAGATATTTTTAAATTTATGTGAATAACCTGAAATTGAGTTCTTTTCTAATTTTTTGTGTCTTTGTGAAATGTTTTGTAAGATGTGAATTGGTATTTTGATCTTGTGGTTAGCGGTTTTTAGAAAAAGGATGTGTTGGTTAACCATTTTGGTTTTGAAAAGCGGATTGAATTTTTTATTTCAACCTTTGGTATTTTCATGAGAGACCACATGCATGGGGTTATATGGGATGATGGATGGGTAATGGAATGACTAGATGAGTTCCTGGATGGATATGAGGAGGGATCCTAGTGTGGTACAAAAACTTCCATGTGTAAGGCCCTTGGGGTACCATTGGGGGATACTCTAGTCGTTGAACCGTTTGTTTTCAAAGAATATTTTTAAAGGAAAAAATGATGTCTTGATGGCTGGTTTGGGATGGTGTGAATTATGTGTTTTTTTAATGTTGATGTTTCAGGATATTTTGAGTTCAATAACCCCTCTTGTTCGAACCGTGTTTAGGGTTTGTGTTTGGATGATAATTTGGGTAGAAGGATTGGTCAGTAGTTTCTTCTGAGAAATGTTTTAGGAAACCTTTATGGTGGTTACCTTCATGTGTTTCGATATGGTTTGTGGCATGTTTTGACCAATATACCAGCTTGGTTGGGTCTTTGGGTTCTCCCATTGGATAAGGTACACCCCCATTAATGGTTAATGCACAACTGAAGTGCAACCCGTATTGTTTCACCATTGGAAAATCATCCAGTTGATCAATATAAGGAATATTTAATCGATATTTGTTTATTTACTCTACACCCTTTCATTTCGTTCATTTTTTGGATCCTCTTGTAGTGGGATAGTGCTTTTGAAAGGTTGAAATGGACCTTAGTTTCTTAAGTTTCACGATTCATCAAAGGTGGAAGTGTTATGGGGTTGTTACTGTGGATGAGTGTCTCGATGGTGTCTAAGAGGGCCTATGGGTTCTTCATAGTTTCTATGAAGCAAGAGTTCTTGTTAAACCAAAAAATTTGGGATTTTGGTCAAGAGAGGGTATGGTGTCCAGTTTTTGGACTTGTCTGTTGTTTAGGGATGTGGCATAAGGTCATGTTTCTTGTATTATTTCTATCAGTCACTTTGGTCATGTTCGGTGATGCATTGTGATGTTGTGTTCTCATTTGACAGTAAAGGTGAAGGTCGTGCAATCCTTCGAGGTTCTATATTATGTTGGGATTATGTCTCCCTTTGGTAAAAACATCAAATCCTCTATCCTATAGGAAGGTGTTTATGTGTGTCCTTCTCATTTATTGTTTCTCACCCAAAGAAACAAGGTGCGATATTTTTGCATCTTCTAATACCTTTTTTCAGTGTAATGTCAGGTTTCAGTAAAGTGAGTTATGGAGTGTGTTATGTCTTCGTGAACCCATTGGGGTATACGGTATAGTTTTTTATGGCAATAAAAGAAGAAGTTTCACACAGGGGTTTCAACATCCTAACTGTGAGGCTGAAGGTGCTTCAATATTCTGAGCTCCATCCATAGGTCCTGGAGAGAAGCTGGAGCGTAGTCAGGGGAAACCCCAGTGTATTTTAAAACCTTGTACAAAGTCCTATCCTCAGTATGAAAGATGGGAAGAGTTTAAACCTATGGTGTCATCAACTTTCTTCTTTTTTTCTCATTTTGTGGAAATAGGTGGAGGGCTTTGTACCCATGTCATCACCCAATATCTCCCCCCCCCCTTTGGTTTCCATTGAGTCTTTGGAGAATGGATTGAAATTTGGCTAGACATGCTGAGCACGAGGTTTGTGCAAGATTCATAGTGACCATGTTTTTGTAAGCCTTGTGGAAAGAATGATCTGCATAGTTAGTGCATGGTTTCCAAAATTGTGTGGACTAACTGTAAAGCCTTCCCAAATCATTAAATTTTTGGGGTCTTTCCGTGTTGGCCCAAGCCGGTCGGTTAAGATGGTTGGTTCTTGTGGTGGGGAGGCCCACCATGGGTATCATGCATATTCTTTTGTAAATTTCTAATGGATGTATACCCCTTGTACTATGGAGTCTATTCGGTCCTCCCCCTGTTACTGTCCTGATTCTGTCTCAGGAAAAAAATTAATATGTCTCTTACGGTGGGGAGCCCATTTGTGTCTCTTCATACGAGAATCTCAGATTTTTTATCCTTGGTCATTTTTGGGAAGTAGGTATTATCATTTGGAGATATCTGATTACCTACATCTTCCTTGGGTAAACATTGAGATTGGAGATTTCCCAATGGTTTAGTTATAGTAGGGTAAGTGTAACATTGTTCGATGTTGTTGTTTGTTTAGGTAAATTGATTGAGTATTGTTCAGATTGTGTTTGAGGAGTATTCATTTGGGATAAAGCCTGAATGTGCTTGATTGTTTCAGGAAAGTGGTGTATGTTTTGTTTGTGAGAGTAATCCTTCCTTAAATGATCACTATAGGTGTTTTGGCCTTTGGGGGTGAATCTTGGTAATGAATTACTTCTTGGTTTATCAGTTGGGCTTACTTTTTGTATTTGGCATTACTGTGGCTTTCCTAGGGTGGAAAGTTTTATTATGGGGAGAATTTTCACAGACATGACTTCTTTTAAAGTTATTTTTTCATTTAATTTACATTATTTCTTTGTTTGGGTGGTTTCACATGCCTTTTAGTGGAAATGGTGGGTTTTCAAAATTCGTGCCAAACCTTGATCCCATTTCATGATTTAAAAACCAATTTTGTTTATTTTATAACTCATTCATTTTTCAAGATTTTACAACAATTACATTTCTCAATTGTCATACCCTAATATATAAAAACTACCATATCCATTTGGGGCTCATAAAAATCCATAATCATGATGGATTTCATTTTTTTATTATGGTTTTGGGCCATCCCGAAATCCCATTTCCTGCTTTAGGTTGTATTTTTTAAATTTTTATATCTCATTCAATATTTACTATTTTTCGGTAATTCAACCTCCTACAAGACTCCAAAAACCTAATTCTCACTCCCATTATCGTTTACTCTACTTTTGAGCTCATTTGATTCTCGAATTTGGGCGAAACATCTCTTGATTTCTCAAATCGTCCAGATTTGAAGAGGTAAATAGTTTATTTCATAACTCCTTCAATTTCTTCTCTTTTGTCCCCATTTTAGTCCCCACATGACCTTCTCATCCCCATTAGATCCTCAATATCAGGTTTGGTTGTTTGGAGATTCAAATTGTGGTGTATTTGGTTCGTTTGATTCAAGATGTTTCAAGTAAGTGTTTCTTTCATTAATTTCTTCCCCTTCCTTAGGGTTTCTTTCACCCTTTCTTGAAGTTCCTCATATCCAGAAGTTGGGGTTCGATCCTAAGGTCTGACTTGGTGTCTTTTGGGATAATTATTGTGGTTTAGGTCAGGATTTATATTCCTTTTGGTTCAGCGGTGGTGCGCTTAAGTTTTCGCACAAAGTTTTGAGGGTTTGGACTCAAAAGGGATGGTGATTCCATGTGTAGACATTTTATGATGAGTTATCTTGATTGGTTTATTAATTTATCATGTTTATAATTTGTTTTGTGTGCTGTGAATACTATTTTTGATGGATTTGGTTAAACATTTAATTTTTAGTTGCATTTTAGCTTGAAATTGGGTAATTTTCTAGTGTGACTATTGGGGTAATGTTTGGGTTTAGTTTATAACATATGAAAGTGATTTATTAGTCCTAAAAGGGGATGACAATTCTGGTTTGTTAAATTCCTTATTGTCATGTGGGCCTTGAAAAGAGGTTTTTGAATGGCTTTAAGTTGTAAAACCCTATTGTACTTCTTGAAGGTGATTTATAAAAACATGTGTTTTTCATGTGTATCTTTTTGGTATTATTTGATGTACTTTTATAACACTTGGGGGTGGTTTAATAATAGTTTTAGGGCTGAAAATTCTGTCTTGGACTTGTATTGGTATGATTTTGGTTTTTAATGAGGGGATTGAAATGGGTTTAGTGTGCAAACAATGGTTATACCTCTTGGGTTTGTTTTATAAAAATTGCAAATGTTTAATTTGGTTTAACAAAGTTGGGGTAGGGTGTATATGTACTGTTTGGGTGAGTTTTTTCACCTAATGTGGGTTTTTCAATGGTAAAGTTGTGATTTGAGATGTCAAGGATTTTTAGAATGTCTTATAAATTGCCAAAATGTTTTACTAAATTTTGTTTTGTGTGCAAAACACGAGTGTGGGATGTTTCGTGTGAGTTTATTGATAAAATGAATTGTGAAGTAGAGAAGGGTATTATGGGACAAGTGTGTGGGCTGTTATGTGAGTTTAATATCTTGTAATGGTTTTATAAAATTGTTTAAAGGATTTGTCGAAGAGTTAAAAAAATGTGAAAAGTGTTGTAGGCAATTTTGGTGTGAGTTTGATTTCAAAATTCATTTGAATGAAAAGTGAAATTTCTGACCTGTGTGATGTACATGGGGCTGTTTGGTTAATGTGTGATGTGGAAGTGATATTTTCATTTGAAAACTATACTTCTTGGATTGTTGAACTTGTTTGAGCACAAATGGAAAACCTGGGTATCTAGGTGGGTGGCCATGTACTAGTATGCTAGTGAATCCATGGGGTTCGGCCTCAGTTTCACATAGCAAGATTTATGCTTACAACTCTAACTAAACTATGGTAATGGTGATTGGGGACCACTAGGTTATGGGTATGATCCCTAAAAGTGGCTCATGCACGAGTACAGATATTTTTTGTGGTTACTCTCACCGAGATACGAGGTACCTAGGACCCACAGCTAGCTAGTTCCTAGGGGTTATTTCCTATTACTTGTGCTCATTAAATCCTTTGTACTTACCATTTTTATACGGTATTGTTGGATGGAAAATTCAGTATATTTCTTTTTATTTTAAAAATTTTGGTCATTTAAAATTATCCCACATGAAAACTATTTTCATTTATTATTGCATCCTTTAGAAAACTGTAAGAAGCTTTTCTTATTTACAAAACATGAAATTATTTTTGTCTGGAAATGTTTATCACATGGAATATCTTATTGGTGGTATCTTACAGGGCTTTCTCTCACACCCTACTTACACCTTTGGGTGTTAGTAGACTTGCTTATTTTATGTCACAGGTTTGGGTACGGGTTTTATTCCTTTGGTTTGGGTTTTTAGTGGTCCATCATGATGCAGTGTCATGGAGATGGCTTGAGGGCAGTGCCACTTTCCATGTAGAGGTTCTTGGGATGTCTTTTCTTAGGATTGTACCTTTGTAATGGTCTTTAAACATTTTTTAAAATTGTGTAATTCAGTTCTTAAATTTTAGTAAAATATATTTTGGTTTGAAAAATCCAGATTTGATTTCTTCGATTCTTTTGTTGTTTTATGTATACAAACTCAGGTAAATCGTCCCCAATTTTCAGTTTTTGATACCCAGGCACTTGTACCAGCCCCATGGGGATTGGGAACGCCCTTTGGGCCTTTTCACAGGCTGGGTTTGGTGCCAGTTTTGGTGGAGATCAGATTCGGTTCGTGACAAAATGGCATCAAAAGAGGTTTTCTCTCTTTGGGTAATGTTATTTGGGGAACAGTCAGGATAGTCTGGGGTTAGGATTGTAGGGACTTGGAATTTCAGTTCTGAGTAGTGTTCCTGATCACCACACCTCATGATAGGATTCGAGTCTCCATGGGAAGTCAGGACCTTTCAGAGTCCTTTGGTTTTCTTGGTTTAACGATGATTAGGGGAAATTAAAATAGAGTTGGATTAATGGTCTTCATGAGCTCGCAGGGACTAGAATGCCATGTGGAGCTTGGGATATTCCCTAGGAAACACTCTATGATAGTGAAGTTATTAGAATATAGCTATCAACCATATTTTCAAGTCACCCACTGAAACTAGTTTCCTCTCGCATTGTCTTTTGTTCTTTAGTTTTGAAATCTTGGAACTATGGTTTTAAAGTGACATGGTTTTAAGAGGAAAAAAGTTTTTGTGAAATTATTTTCAAATAAATAGGGAATGGTTTGACTTATGAAATGGTGGAACTGAATTTTCAGAATTATTTGGAATTGAAAAATTTTGTGCTTATACCTCTTTTGAAATCAGTAACTATATTGAAGTTGGTTTTGGAAAAGTGATTCCAATAGAGTTTTCTAAAGAATCAAAGGGTGTTTTAATGGGATGAGATGTTTTTAAATTTATGTGAATAACATGAAAGTGAGTTATTTTCTAAATGTTAGTGTCTTTTTGAAAAGTTTAGTAAGATGTGAATTGGTATTTTGATCTTGTTATTAGCGGTTTTTTGAAAAAGGATGTGTTGGTTAACCATTTTGGTTTTGAAAAGCGGATTGAATTTTGTATTTTAACCTTTGGTATTTTCATGACAGAACACATGCATGGGGTTATATAGGATGATGGATGGTTAATGGCATGACTAGATGAGTTCTTGGATGGATATGAGGAGGGTGACTAGTGTGGTACAAAAACATGCATGTGTATGGCCCTTGGGGTACCATTGGTGGATACTCTAGTCGTTGAACCATTTGTTTTCAAAGAATTTTTTTTAAATGAAAACATGACGTCTTGATGGATGGTTTGGGATGGTGTGATTTATGTGTTTTTTTTTAATGTTGATGTTGCGGGATGTTTTGAGTTCAAGAACCCCTCTTGTTCGAACCATGTTTTGGGTTTGTGTTTGGACGACAAGTTGGGTAGAAGGATTGGTTAGTAGTCTCTTCTGAGATTTGTTTCAGGACACCTTTATGGTGGTTACCTTCATGTGTTTGGATTTGGTTTTTGGAATGTTTTGACCAATATACCAGCTTGGTTGGGTCTTTGGGTTCTCTCATTGGATAAGGTACACCCCCATTACGGGTTAATGCACAACTGAAGTGAAACCCGTATTGTTTCACCATTGGAAAATCCTCAAGTTGATCAATGTAAGGAATATTTAATCGATCTTTGTTGATTGTGTCTACACCCATTCATTTCATTGATTTTTGGATCCACTTTTAGTGGGATAGTGTTGGTGGAAGGTTGAAAGAGACCTTAGTTTCTTAAGTTTCCTAATTCATCGAAGGTGGATGTGTTCTGGGGTTGTTAGTGTGGATGAGTGTCTCGATGGTGTCTAAGAGGGCCTCGGGGTTCTTCATAGTTTCATTAAAGCATGATTTCTTGTTAAACCACCAATTTTTTGATTTTGGTCATGAGAGGGTATTGTGTCCACTTTTTGGACTTGTCTGTTGATTAGGGATGTGGCATAAGGTCTCGTTCCTTGTATTATTTCTATCAATTGCTTTGGTCATGTTTGGTGATGCATTGTGATGTTGTGTTCTCATTTGACTGTAACGGTGAAGGTCGCGCAATCCTCCAAGGTTCTATATTATGTTGGTAGTATGTCTCCCTTTGGTAAAAACATAAAATCCTCTATCCTAGGGGAAGGTGTTTATGTGTGTCCTTCCAATTTATTGTTTCTCACCCAAAGAAACAAGGTGTGATATTTGTGTATCTTCTAATACCTTGTTTTAGTGTAATTTCAGGTTTCAGTAAAGTGAGTTATGGAGTGTGTTATGTCTTGGTGAACCCATCGGGGTATGTGGTATAGTGGTTTGTGGAACCAAAATAAGAAGTTCCACACAGGGGTTTCAACAGCCTAACTGCGAGGCCGAAGATGCTTCAATATTTTGAGCGCCAGCCATAGGTCCTGGAGAGACGATGGCGCCTAGTCAGGGGAAACCCCAGTGTCCTTTAAAACCGTGTACAAAGTCATATCCTCAGTATGAAAGATAGTAAGAGCTTAAACCTATGGTGTCATCATCTTTCTTCTGTTGTTATCGTTTGGTGGAAATAGGTGGAGGGCCTTGTACCCATGTCATCATCCAATATCTCCCCCCCCCCCCTTTGGTTTCCATTGAGTCTTTGGAGAATAGATTGAAATTTGGCTAGACAGGCTGAGCATGAGGTTGGTGCATGATTAATAGTGACCATGTTCTAGGAATCCGTGTGGAAAGAATGATCTGCACAGTTAGTGCATGGTTTCCAAAACCATGTGGACTAACTGTGAAGCCTTCCCAAATCATTAAATTTTGGGGTCTTTTCGTGTCAGCCCACGCCGGTCAGTTAAGATGGTTGGTTCTTTTGGTGGGGAGGCCCAGCATGGGTAACATGCATATTATTTTGTAAATTTCTAATGGATGTATACCCCTTGTACTATGGAGTCTGTTTTGGTCTCCCCCTGTTAGTGTCTTGATTCTGTCTCAGGAAAAAAAATTAAGATGTCTCTTATGGTGGGGAGCCCATTTGTGTCTCTTCATACGAGTAACTCAGATTTTTTTCCCTTGGTCTTTTTTTTGAAGTAGGTATTATCATTTGGAGATATCTAATTACCTACATCTTTCTTGGTTAAACATTGAGATTGGAGAGTTCCCAATGGTTTAGTTATAGCAGGGTAAGTGTAACTTTGTTCTATTTTGTTGTTTGTTTAGATAAATTGATTGAGTATTGTTCAGATTGTGTTTGAGGAGTTTTCATTTTTGATAAAGCCTAAATGCGCTTGATTGTTTCAGGAAAGTGCTTTATGTTTTTATTGTGAGAGTAATCCTTCCTTAAATGATCACTGGAGGTGTTTTGGCCTTTGGGGTGAATCTTGGTAATGAATTACTTCTTGGTTTATCAGTTGGTCTTGGTTTTTGTATTTGGCATTACTGTGGCATTCTGAGGGTGAAATATTTTATGGTGGGGAGAATTGTCACATACATGACTTCTTTTAAAGTTATTATGTCATTTAATTTACATTATTTCTTTTTTTCGGTGGTTTCACATGCCTTTTGGTGGAAATGGTGGGTTTTCAAAATTCAGACCAAACCGTGAGCCCATTTCAAGATTTAAAAACCAATTTTGTTTATTTGATAACTCATTAATTTTTAAAGATTTTAAAATAATTACACTTCTCAATTATCATACCCTAATATATAAAAACTACCATATCCATTTGGGCCTCATAACCATAATCATGATGGATTTCGTTATTTTTATTAAGGTTTTGGGCCAGCCCGAAAGCCCATTTCCTACTTTAAGTTTTATTTTTTAAATTTTTATATCTCATTCAATATTTACTATTTTTCAGTAATTCCACCTCCTACACGACGCCAAAAACCTATGGATCACTCCCATTATTGTTTTATTCGCTTTTGAGCTCATTTGATTCGATAATTTGGGCGAAGCAGCTCTTGATTTCTGAAATCGTACAGATTTGAAGAGGTAAATAGTTTATTTCATAACTCCTTCAATTTCTTCTCTTTTGTCCCCATTTTCGTCCCCACATGACCTTCTAATTCCCATTAGACCCTAAATATCAGGTTTGGTTGTTTGGAGATTCAAATTGTGGTGTATTTGGTTCGTTTGATTCAATATGTTTCAAGTAAGTGTTTCTTTCCTTGATTTCTTCCTCTTCCTTAGGGTTTATTTCACCCTTTCTTGAAACTCCTCATATCCAAAAGTTGGGGTCCAATACTAAGGTCTGATTTGGTTTCTTTTGGGAAAATTATTGTGGTTTAGGTCAGGATTTATATTCCTTGTGGTGCAGCGGTGGTGCGCTTAAGGTTTCACACAATGTTTTGAGGGTTTCGACTCAAAAGGGCTGGTGATTCCATGTGTAGCCATTTTATGATGAGTTATCTTGCTTGGTTTATTAATTTAGCATGTTTTTAATTTTTTTTTGTGCTGTGAAAACTATTTTTGATGGATTTGGTTAAACATTTAATTTTTAGTTTCATTTTAGCTTGAAATTGGGTACTTTTCATGTGTGACTCTTGGGGTAATGTTTGGGTTTAGTTTATAACATATGAAAATGATTTATTAGTCTTAAAAGGGTATTCCAATTCTAGTTTGTTAAATTCCTTATTGTCATGTGGGCCTTGAAAATAGGTTTTTGAATGACTTTAAGGTGTAAAACCCTATTGTACTTCTTGAAGGTGATTTATAAAAACATGTGTTTTTCATGTGTATCTTTGTGGTATTATTTGTTGTACTTTTATTACACTTGGGGGTGGTTTAATAATTGTTTTAGGGCTGAAAATTATGTTATGGACTGGTATTGGTATGATTTTGGTTTTTAATGAGTGGTTCGAAATGGGTTTAGTGTGCAAACAATGGTTATACCTCTTGGGTTTGTTTTATAAAAATTGACAATGTTTTATTTGGTTTAACAAATTTTGGGAAGGGTGTATATGTACTATTTGGGTGAGTGTGTTCACCTAATTTGGGTTTTTGAATGGTAAAGTTGTGATTTGAGATGTCAAATATTATTAGAATGTTTTATAAATTGCCGAAATGTTTTACTAAATTGTGTTTTGTGTGCAAAACACGAGTGTGGGATGTTTCGTGTGAGTTTATTGATAAAATGAATTGTGAAGGTGAGAAGGGTATTATGTGACATGTGTTTGGGTTGTTATGTGAGTTTAATATCTTGTAATGGTTTTATAAAATTGTTTAAAGAATTTTTGGAACTGTTAAAAAAATGTGAAAAGTGTTGTAGGCAATTTTGGTGTGAGTTTGATTTCAAAATGCATTTGAATGAAAAGTGAAATTTGTGACTTGTGTGATGTACATGGGGCTGTTTGGTAAATGTGTGATGTGGAAGTGATATTTTCATGTGAAAACTATACTTTGTGGATTGTTGAACTTCTTTGAGCACAAAGGGAAAACCTGGGTATCTAGGAGGGTGGCTGTGTACTAGTATGCTAGTGAATCCATGGGGTTCGGCCTCAGTTTCACTTTGCAAGATTGACACTTACAAATCTAACCAAACTATGATGATGAATATTGGGGACCACTAGGTTATGGGTATGATACCTACTAGTGGCTCGTGCATGAGAACAGATATTTTTTGTGGTAACTCTCACCGAGATACGAGGTACCTAGGACCCACAGCTGGCTAGTGCCTAGGGGTTATTTCCTATTACTTGTGCTCATTAGATCCTTTGTACTTACCATCAGTATACGGTATTTTTGGATGGAAAATTCAGTAGATTTCTTATTTATTTTAAAATTGTTGGTCATTTAAAATTAGCCCACATGAAAACTGTTTTCATTTATTATTTCATCCTTTAGAAAACTGTAACAAGCATTTCTTATTTACAAAAAATGCAATGCTTTTTGTCAAGAAATGTGTATCACATGGAATATCTTATTGGTGGTATCCTACTGGGCTTTCTATCACACCCTACTTACACCTTTGGGTGTAAGTATACTTGCTTATTTTATGTCACAGGTTTGGGTACAGGTTTTATTCCTTAGGTTTGTGTTTTTAGTGGTCCATCGTGATGTAGTGTCGGGGAGATGGCTTGAGGGCGGTGCCTCTTTCCATGTGGAGGTTCATGGCCTTTCTTTTCTTGGGTTTTTACCTTTTTAATTTTCTTCAAACATTGTTTAAAATTGTGTAATTCAGTTCTGAACTTTTAGTAAAAGATGTTTTGGTTTGAAAAATCCATATTTGATTTCTTGGATTATTTTGTTGTTTTAAGTATAAAAAATCAGGTAAATCGTTCCCAATTTTCAGTTTTTGATACCCAGACACTTGTACGAGCCCGTGGGGATTGGTAACACCCTTCGGGCCTTGTCATAGTCAAGTTTTTGTGCCGGTTTTGGTGGCGATCAGAGTCAGTTCATGAAAAAATGGTATCAAAGGAGATTCTCTCTCTTTGGGTCATGTTATTTGGGGAACAGTCGGGATAATATGGGGTTAGGATTGTAGGGACTTGGAATATTAGTTGTGAGTAGTGTGCCTGATCACCACACCTCATGATAAGATTCAAGTCTCTAGGGGAAGTCGGGACCTTTCGGAGTCCTTTGGTTTTCTTGGTTTAATGATGATTAGGGGAAATTAAAAGAGAGTTTGGTTAGTGGTCTCTGTGAGCTCGCAGGGCCTGGAAAGCCATGTGGAGCTAAGGATATTCCCTAGAACACTCTCTATGATAGTGAAGTGATTGGAATATGGCTTCCAACCATATTTTCAAGTCACCCACTGAAACTAGTTTCCTCTGGCATTGTCTTGTGTTATTTAGTTTTGAAATCTTGGAACTTTGGTTTTAAAGTGACTTGGTTTTAAGAAGAAAAAAGTTTTTGTGAAATTATTTTCAAATAAAGAGGTGGTTTGATTTATGAAATGGTGGAACTGCTTTTTCAGAATTATTTGGAAATGAAAAATGGTGTGCTTATACCTGTTTTGAAATCAGTAAGTATATTGAAGTTGGTTTTGGAAAAGTGTTTCCAATAGAGTTTTCTAAACAATCAAAGGGTGTTTTAATGGGATGAGTTGTTTTTAATTTTATGTGAATAACATGAAAGTGAGTTCTTTTCTAAATCTTTGTGTCTTTTTGAAATGTTTTGTAAGATGTGAATCGGTATTTTGATCTTGTGGTTAGCGGTTTTTAGAAAAAGGATGTGTTGGTTAACCGTTTTGGTTTTGAAAAGCGGATTGAATTTTTTATTTTAACCTTTGGAATTTTCATGACAGACCACATGCATGGGGTTATATGGGATGATGGATGGTTAATGGCATGACTATATGAGTTCCTGGATGGATATGAGAAGGGTGCCTAGTGTGGTACAAAAACATGCATGTGTAAGGCCCTTGGGGTACCATTTGTGGATACTCTAGTCGCTGAACCGTTTGTTTTCAATGAATTTTTTTTAAAGGAAAACATGATGTCTTGATGGCTGGTTTGGGATGGTGTGAATTATGTGTTTTTTTTAATGTTGATGCTGTGGGAAGTTTTGAGTTCAAGAACCCCTCTTGTTCTAACCGTGTTTTGGGTTTGTGTTTGGACGACCAGTTGGGTAGAAGGATCAGTTAGTAGTCTCTTATGAGATATGTTTCAAGACACCTTTATGGTGGTTACCTTCATGTGTTTGGATATGGTTTGTGGCATGTTTTGACCAATATAACAGCTTGGTTGGGTCTTTGGGTTCTCTCATTGGATAAGGTACACCCCCATTAAGTGTTAATGCACAACTGAAGTGCAACCCGTATTGTTTCACCATAGGAAAATCCTCAAGATGATCAATATAAGGAATATTTAATCGATATTTGTTGATTGGTTCTACACCCATTCATTTCGTTGATTTTTTGATCCACTTTTAGTGGGATAGTTCTTGTGGAAGGTTGATAGAGACCTTAGTTTCTTATGTTTCCTGATTCATCGAAGGTGGAAGTGTTCTGGGGTTGTTAGTGTGGATCAGTGTCTCGATGGTGTCTAAGAGGGCCTTTGGGTTCTTCATAGTTTCTTTGAAGCAAGAGTTCTTGTTAAACCACCAATTTTGGGATTTTTGGTCATGAGAGGGTATTGTGTCCACTTTTTGGACTTGTCTGTTGTTTAGGGACGTGGCATAAGGTCATGTTCCTTGTATTATTTCTATCAGTTGCTTTGGTCATGTTCGGTGATGCATTGTGATTTTGTGTTCTCATTTGACTATAAAGGTGAAGGTTGCGCAATCCTCTGAGGTTCTATATTATGTTGGGAGTATGTCTCCCTTGGTAAAAACATCAAATCCTCTATCCTAGAGGAAGGTGTTTATGTGTGTCCTGCCCATTTATTGTTTCTCACCCAAAGAAACAAGGTGCGATATTTGTGCATCATCTAATAACTTGTTTCAGTGTAATTTTAGGTTTCAGTAAAGTGAGTTATGGAGTATGTTATGTCTTGGTTAACCCATCGGGGTATGTAGTATAGTGGTTTTTGGAACTGAAAGAAGAAGTTCCTCATAGGGGTTTCAACAGCCTAACTGCGAGGCCGAAGATGCTTCAATATTTTGAGCGCCAGCCATAGGTCCTGGAGAGAAGCTGGCATGTAGTCAAGGGAAACCCCAGTGTCATTTAAAACCTTGTACAAATTCCTATCCTCACTATTAAATATAGGAAGAGCTTAAACCTATGGTGTCATTATCTTTCTTCTGTTGTTCTCATTTGGTGGAAATAGGTGGAGGGCCTTGTACCCATGTCATCATCCAATATCTCCCCCCCCCCCTTTGGTTTCCATTGAATCTTTAGAGAACGGATTAAAATTAGGCTAGAAAAGCTGAGCATGAGGTTGGTGCATGATTAATAGTGACCATGTTCTAGGAATCCTTGTGGAAAGAATGATCTGCACAGTTAGTGAATGGTTTCCCAAACCATGTGGACTAACTATGAAGCCTTCCAAAATCATTAAATTTTGGGGTCTTTTCGTGTCGGCCCACGCCGGTCGGTTAAGATGGTTGGTTATTGTGGTGGGGAGGCCCACCATGGGTATCATGCATATTATTTTGTAAATTTCTAATAGATGTATACCCCTTAAACTATGTAGTCTGTTCGGGCCTCCCCCTGTTAGTGTCCTGATTCTGTCTCAGGAAAAATAATTAAGATGTCTCCTACGGTGGGGAGCCCATTTGTGTCTCTTCATACGAGTATCTCAGATTTTTTTTCCCTTGGTCTTTTTTTGGAAGTACGTATTATCATTTGGAGATATCTAATTACCTACATCTTCCTTGGTTAAACATTGAGATTGGAGAGTTCCAAATGGTTTAGTTATAGTAGGGTAAGTGTAACTTTGTTCGATGTTGTTGTTTGTTTAGGTAAATTGATTGAGTATTGTTCATATTTTGTTTGAGGAGTTTTCATTTGGGATAAAGCCTGAATGTGCTTGATTATTTCAGGAAAGCGTGTAATTTTTTTTTTTGAGAATAATCCTTCCTTAAATGATCACTGGGGGTGTTTTGGCCTTTGGGGGTGAATCTTGGTAATGAATTACTTCTTGGTTTATCAGTTGGGCTTGGTTTTTGTATTTGGTATTACTGTGGCTTTCTGAGGGCGAAAAGTTTTATGGTGGGGAGAATTGTCACATACATGAATTCTTTTAAAGATATTCTGTCATTTAATTTACATTATTTCTTTGTTTGGGTGGTTTCACATGCCTTTTGGTGGAAATGGTGGGTTTTCAAAATTCAGGCCAAACCGTGAGCCCATTTCACGATTTAAAAACCAATTTTGTTTATTTTATAACTCATTAATTTTTCAAAATTTTACAACAATTACACTTCTCAATTGTCATACCCTAATATATAAAAACTACCATATCCATTGGGCCTCATAAAAATCCATAATCATGATGGATTTCGTTTTTTTATTAAGTTTTTGGGCCAGCCCGAAAGCCCATTTCCTGCTTTAAGTTTTATTTTTTAAATTTTTATATCTCATTCCATATTTACTATTTTTCGGTAATTCGACCTCCTAAACGACTCCAAAAACCTAAGTATCACTCCCATTATCGTTTTCTCCGCTTTGGAACTCATTTGATTCTCGAATTTGGGCGAACCATCTCTTGATTTCTCAAATCGTCAAGATTTGAAGAGGTAAATAGTATATTTCATAACTCCTTCAATTTCTTCTCTTTTGTCCTGATTTTAGTCCCCACATGTCCTTCGCATCCCCATTAGAGCCTCCATATCAGGTTTGGTTGTTTGGAGATTCAAATTCTGGTGTATTTGGTTCGTTTGATTCAAGATGTTTCAAGTAAGTGTTTCTTTCTTTGATTTATCCCCCTTCCTTAGGGTTTCCTTCACCCTTTCTTGAAGTTCCTCAGATCCAGAATTTGGGGTTCGATACTAAAGTCTGATTTGGTGTTTTTTGGGAAAATTATTGTGGTTTAGGTCAGGATTTAAATTCCTTGTGGTGCAGCGGTGGTGCGCTTAATGTTTCGCACAAATTTTTGAGGGTTTCGACTCAAAAGGGCTGGTGATTCCATGTGTAGCCATTTTATGATGAGTTAGCTTTCTTTGTTTATTAATTTACCATATTTATAATTTGTTTTTTGTGCTGTGAAAACTATTTTTGATGGATTTGGTTAAACATTTAATTTTTAGTTGCATTTTAGCTTGAAATTGTGTACTATTCATGTGTGACTCTTGGGGTAATGTTTGGGTTTAGTTTATAACATATGAAAGTGATTTATTAGTCTTAAAAGGGGAAACCAATTCTGGTTTGTTAAATTCCTTATTGTCATGTGGGCCTTGAAAAGAGGTTATTGAATGACTTTTAGGTGTAAAACCCTATTGTACTTCTTGAGGGTGATTTATAAAAACATGTGTTTTTCATGTGTATCTTTGTGGTATTATTTGATGTACTTTTATAACACATGGGGGTGGTTTAATAATTGTTTTAGGGCTGAAAATTCTGTTTTGGACTGGTATTGGTATGATTTTGGTTTTTAAGGGGGGGTTTGAAATGGGTTTAGTGTGAAAACAATGGTTATACCTCTTGGATTTGTTTTATAAAAATTGCAAATGTTTTATTTGGTTTAACAATGTTGGGGAAGGGTGTATATGTATTTTTTGGGTGAGTGTGTTCACCTAATGTGGGTTTTGGAATGGTAAAGTTGTGATTTGAGATGTCAAATATTTTTAGAATGTTTTATAAATTGCCAAAATGTTTTACTAAATTGTGTTTTGTGTGTAAAACACGAGTGTCGGATGTTTCGTGTGATTTTATTGATAAAATGAATTGTGAAGATGAGAAGGGTATTATGTGACATTTTTTTGGGTTTTTATTTGAGTTGAATATCTTTTTATGGTTTTATAAAATTGTTTAAAGGATTTGTGGAAGTGTTAAAAAATGTGAAAGGTGTTGTAGGAAATTTAAGTGTGAGTTTGATTTCAAAATGCATTTGAATGAAAAGATAAATTTGTGACTTGTGTGATGTACATGGGGATGTTTGGTTAATTTGTGATGTGGAAGTTATATTTGCATTTGAAAACTATACTTCTTGGATTGTTGAACTTGTTTGAGTACAAAGGGAAAACCTGGGTATCTAGGTGGGTGGCTGTGTACTAGTATGCTAGTGAATCCGTGAGGTTCGGCCTCAGTTTCACTTAGCAAGATTGACGCTTAAAACTCTAACTAAACTATGATGATGATGATTTGGGACCACTAGTTTATGGGTATGATCCCTACTAGTGGCTCGTGCACGAGAACAGATATTTTTTGTGGTTACTCTCACCGAGATACGAGGTACCAAGGACCCATAGCTTGCTAGTGCCTAGAGGTTATTTCCTATTACATGTGATCATTAGATCCTTTGTACTTACCATCAGTATACGGTATTGTTGGATGGAAAATTCAGTAGCTTTTTTATTTATTTTAAAATTGTTGGTCATTTAAAATTATCCCACATGAAAACTGTTTTCATTTATTATTGCATCCTTTAGAAAACTGTAACAAGCATTTCTTATTTAAAAAACATTCAATGCCTTTTATCATGAAATGTTAATCACATGGAATATCATATTGGTGGTATCCTACTGGGATTTCTCTCACACCCTACTTACACCTTTGTGTGTAAGTTGACTTGCTTATTTTATGTCACAGCTTTGGGTACATGTTTTATTCATTTGGTTTGGGTTTTTCGTGGTCCATCGTGATGCAGTGTCGTGGAGATGGCTTGAGGGCGGTGCCTCTTTCCATGTGGAGGTTTTTGGGCTGTCTTTTCTAGGGTTTGTACCTTTTTAATGGTCTTCAAACATTGTTTAAAATTGTGTAATTCAGTTCTGAATTTTTAGCAAAAGATGTTTTGGTTTGAAAAATCCAGATTTGATTTCTTGGATTCTTTTGTTGTTTTAAGTATACAAACTCAGGTAAATCATTTCCAATTTTCATTTTTTGATACCCAGGCACATGTACTAGCCCGTGGGGATTGGTAACACACTTCGGACCTTGTCACGGGCCGGGTTTGGTGCCGGTTTTGTTGGTGATCAGATTCGGTCGTGACAAAATGGTATCAAAGGAGGTTCGCTCTCTTTGGGTCATGTTATTTGGGGAACAGTCGGGATAGTGTGGTGTTAGGATTGTAGGGACTTGGAATTTCAGTTGTGAGTAGTGTGCTTGATCACCACACCTCATGACAGGATTCAAGTCTCCAGGGGAAGTCGGGACCTTTTGGAGTCCTTTGGTTTTCTTGGTTTAACGATGATTAGGGGAAATTAAAAGAGAGTTGGGTTAATGGTCTCTGTGAGATCGCAGGGCCTGGAAAGCCATGTGGAGCTGGGCATATTCCCTAGAACACTCTCTATGACAGTGAAGTGATTGGAATATGGCTACCAACCATATTTTCAAGTCACCCACTGAAACTAGTTTCCTCTCGCATTGTCTTGTGTTCTTATGTTTTGAAATCTTGGAACTTTGGTTTTAAAGTGACAAAATTTTAAGAAGCAAAAAGTTTTTGTGAAATTATTTTCAAATAAAGAGTGAATGGTTTGATTTATGAAATTGTGGAACTGAATTTTCAGAATTATTTGGAAATGAAAAATGGTGTGCTTATACCTCTTTTAAAATCAGTAACTATATTGAAGTTCGTTTTGGAAAAGTGTTTCTAATATAGTTTTCTAAACAATCAAAGGGTATTTTAATGGGATGAGATGTTTTTATATTTATGTGAATAACATGCATGTTAGTTCTTTTCTAAATTTTTCTGTCTTTTTGAAAAGTTTTGTAAAATTTGAATTGGTATTTTGACCTTGTGGTTAGCAGTTTTTAGAAAAAGTATGTGTTGGTTAACCGTTTTGGTTATGAAAAGCGGATTGAATTTTTTATTTTAACCTTTGGTATTTTCATGACAGACCACATTCATGGGTTTATATGGGATGATGGATGGTTAATTGCATTACTAGATGAGTTCCTGGATGGATATGAGGAGGGTGCCTAGTGTGGTACAAAAACATGCATGTGTAAGGCCCTTGGGGTACCATTGGTGGATACTCTAGTCGCTGAACCGTTTGTTTTCAAAGAATTTTTTTTAAAGGAAAACATGATGTCTTGATGGCTTGTTTTGGATGGTGTGAATTATGTGTTTTTTTAATGTTGATGTTGCGGGATGTTTTGAGTTCAAGAACCTCTCTTGTTCGAACCGTGTTTTGGGTTTGTGTTTGGACGACAGGTTGGGTAGAAGGATCGGTTAGTAGTCTCTTCTGAGCTATGTTTCAGGAAACCTTTTATGGTGGTTACCTTACTGTGTTTGGATATGGTTTGTGGCATGTTTTTACCAATATACAAGCTTGGTTGGGTCTTTGGGTTCTCTCATTGGATAAGGTACACCCCCATTAAGGGTTAATGCACAACTAAAGTGCATCCTGTATTGTTTCACCATTGGAAAATCCTCAAGTTGATCAATATAAGGAATATTTAATCGATCTTTGTTGATTGTGTCTACACCCATTCATTTCTTTAATTTTTTTATCCTTCTTTAGTGGGATAGTTCTTGTGGAAGGTTGAAAGAGACCTTAGTTTCTTAAGTTTCTTGATTCATCAAATGTGGAAGTGTTCAGGGGTTGTTAGTGTGGATGAGTGTCTCGATGGTGTCTAATAGGGCCTATGGGTTATTCATAGTTTCTTTAAATCAAGAGTTCTTGTTAAACCACCAATTTTGGGATTTTGGTCATGAGAGAGTATTGTGTCCACTTTTTGGACATGTCTATTTTTTAGGGACATGGCATAAGGTCACGTTCCTTGTATTATTTCTATCAGTCACATTGATCATGTTCGGTTATGCATTGTGATGTTGTGTTCTCATTTGACTATAAAGGTGAAGGTCATGCAATCCTCTGAGGTTCTATATTATGTTGGGAGTATGTCTCCCTTGGTAAAAACATCAAATCCCTTATCCTAGAGGAAGGTGTTTATGTGTGTCCTGCCCATTTATTGTTTCTCACCCAAAGAAACAAGGTGCGATATTTGTGCGTCTACTAATACCTTGTTTCAGTGTAATGTAAGGTTTCAGTAAAGTGAGTTATGGAGTCTTTTATGTCTTGGTGAACCCATCGGGGTATGTGGTATAGTGGTTTGTGGAACTAAAAGAAGAAGTTCCACACATGGGTTTCAACAGCCTAACTGCGAGGTCAAAGATGCTTCAATATTTTGAGCGCCATCCATAGGTCCTGGAGAGAAGCTGGCACATAGTCAGGGGAAACCCCAGTGTCATTTAAAACCTTGTACAAAGTCCTATCCTCAGTATGAAAGATAAGAAGAGATTAAACCTATGGTTTCATCATCTTTCTTCTGTTGTTCTCGTTTGGTGGAAATAGGTGGAGGGCCTTGTACCCATGTCATCATCCAATATCTCCCCCCCTTTGGTTTCCAATGAGTCTTTGGAGAATGGATTGAAATTTGGCTAGACAGGCTGATCATGTAGTTGGTGCATGATTAATAGTGACCATGTTCTAGGAATCCTTGTGGAATGAATGATCTGCACAGTTAGTGCATGGTTTCCCAAACAGTGTGGACTAACTCTGAAGCCTTCCCAAATCATTAAATTTTGGGGTCTTTTCATGTCGGTCGACGCCGGTCGGTTAAGATGGTTGTATCTTGTGGTGGGGAGGGCCACCATGGGTATCATGCATATTATTTTGTAAAATTCTAATGGATGTATACCCCTTGCTCTATGGAGTCTGTTCGGGCCTCCCCTGTTAGTGTCCTGATTCTGCCTCGGGAAAAAAAATTAAGATATCTCTTACAGTGGGGAGCCCATTTGTGTCTCTTCATACAAGTAACTCATATTTTTTTCCCTTGGTCTTGTTTTGGATGTAGGTATTATCATTTGGAGATATCTAACTACCTACATCATCCTTGGGTAAACATTGATATTGGAGAGTTCCCAATGGTTTAGTTATTGTAGGGTAAGTGTAACTTTGTTTGATATTGTTGTTTGTTTAGGTAAATTGATTGAGTATTGTTCAGATTGTGTTTGAGGAGTTTTCATTTGGGATAATTCCTAAATGTGCCTGATTGTTTCAGGAAAGTGGTTTACATTTTTTTTGTGAGAGTAATCCTTCCTTAAATCATCACTGGAGGTGTTTTGGCCTTTGGGGGTGAATCTTGGTAATGAATTACTTCTTGGTTTATCAGCTGGGCTTGGTTTTTGTATTTGGAATTACTATGGATTTCAGAGGGCGGAAAGTTTTATTGTTGGGAGAATTGTCACATACATGACTTATTTTAAAGTTATTTTGTCATTTAATTTACATTATTTCATTGTTTGGGTGGTTTCACATGCATTTTGGTGGAAATCTTGGGTTTTCAAAATTTGGGCCAAACTATGAGCCCATTTCTGGATTTAAAAACCAATTTTTTTTTATTTTATAACTCATTAATTTTTGAAGATTTTACAACAATTACAACTCTAAATTGTCATACCACAATATATAAAAACTAACATATATATTTGGGCCTCATAAAAATCCATAATCATGATGGATTTGGGTTTTTTATTAAGGTTTTGGGGCAGCTCGAAAGCCAATTTCCTTCTTTATGTTTTATTTTTAATATTTTAATATCTAATTAAATATTTCTTATTTTTCAGTAATTTCACCTCCTACTAGACTAAAAAAACCTAAGGATCACTCCCATTATCTTTTTCGCCGCTTTGGAGCTCATTTGGTTCGCGAATGTGGGAGAAACATCTCTGGCTTTCTCAAATCGTCCAGATTTGAAGAGGTAAATAGTTTATTTCATAAATCCTTCACTTTCTGCTCTTTTTCCCCCATTTCAGTCCCCACATGACCTTCGCATCCCAATTAGAGCCTCCATATCAGGTTTGGGTGTTTGTAGATTCAAATTTTGGTGTATTTGGTTCGTTTGATTCAAGATGTTTCAAGTAAGTGTTTGTTTCCTTGATTTCTTCTCCTTCCTTAGGGTTTCTTTCACCCTTTCTTGAAGTTCCTCATATCCATAAGTTGGGGTTCGATCCTAAGGTCTGATTTGGTGTCTTTGGGAACAATTATTGTGGTTTAGGTCTGGATTTATATTCCTTGTGGTGCAGCGGGTGTGTGTTTAAGGTTTCTTACCAAGTTTTGCGGGTTTCGACTCAAAAGGGTAAGTGATTCCATGTGTAGCCATTTTATGATGCGTTATCTTGCTTGGTTTATTAATTTACCATGTTTATAATCTGTTTTATGTGCTGTGAAAACTATTTTTGATGGATTTGGTTAAACATTTAATTATTAGTTTCATTTTAGCTTGAAATTGGGTACTTTTCATGTGTGACTCTTGGGGTAATGTTTGGGTTTAGTTTATAACATATGAAAGTGATTTATTAGTCTTGAAAGGGGACAAAAATTCTGGTTTGTTAAATTACTTATTATCATGTGGGCCTTGAATAGAGGTTTTTGAATGACTTTAATGTGTAAAACCATGTTGTACTTCTTGAAGGTGATTTATGAAAACATGTGTTTTTCATGTGTATCTTTGTGGTATTATTTGATATATTTTTTTAAAACTTGGGGGTGGTTTAATAATTTTTTTGGGCTGAAAATTCTATTTTGGATTGGTATTGGTATGATTTTGGTTTTTAATGAGGGTTTGAAATGGGTTTAGTGTGCAAACAATGGTTATACCTCTTGGGTTTTTTTTATAAAAATTGCAAATATTTTATTTGGTTTAACAAAGTTGGGGAAGGGTGTATATGTACTGTTTGGGTGAGTGTGTTCACCTAATGTGGGTTTTTGAATGGTAAAGTTGTGATTTGTGATGTCAAACATTTTTATAATGTTTTATAAATTTCCTAAATTTTTTACTAAATTGGGTTTTGTGTGCAAAACATGACTGTGAGATGTTTCGTGTGAGTTTATTGATAAAATGAATTGTGAAGGTGAGAAGGGTATTATGTGACATGTGTGTGGGTTTTTATTTATGTTTAATATCTTTTAATGGTTTTATAAAAAAATTTAAATGATTTGTGGATGTGTTAAAAAATGTGAAAAGTGTTGTAAGTAATTTTGGTGTGAGTTTGATTTCAAAATGCATTTGAATGTAAACTGTAATTTGTGACTTGTGTGATGTACATGGGGCTTTTTGGTTAATGTGTGATGTGGAAGTGATATTTTAATGTGAAAACAATACTTTTTGGATTGTTGAAATTGTTTGAGAACAAATGGAAAACTCGGGTATCTTGGTGGGTGGACGTGTACTAGTATGCTAGTGAATCCGTGGGGTTTGGCCTCAGTTTCACTTAGCAATATTGACGCTTACAACTCTAAATAAACTATTATGATGATGATTGGGGACCAATAGGTTATGGGTATGATCCCTACAAGTGGCTCGTGCATGACAATGGATATTTTTTGTGGTTACTCTCACTGAGATACGAGGTACCTGGGACCCACAGCTAGCTGGTTCCTAAGGGTTATTTCCTATTACTTGCGCTCATTAGATCCTTTGTACTTACTGTTGGTATACAGTATTGTTGGATGGAAAATTCAGTAGCTTTTTAATTTATTTTAAAATTGTTGGTCCTTTAAAATTATCCCACATGAAACCTATTTTCATTTAATTTTGCATCCTTTAGAAAATTGTAACAAGCATTTCTTATTTAGAAAACATGCAATGATTTTTGTCATGAAATGTTTATCACATGGAATCTCTTAATGGTGGTATCCAACTGGGATTTTTCTTACTCCCTACTTACACCTTTGGGAGTTAGTAGACTTTCTTATTTTATGTCACAGGTTTGGGTACAGGTTTTATGCCTTTAGTTCATATTTTTAGCGGTCCATCGTGATGCAGTGTCGTGGAGATGGCTTCAGGGCTGTGCCTATTTCCATGTGGAGGTTATTGGGCTGTCTTTTCTTGGTTTTTTACCTTTGTAATGGTCTTAAAATATTGTTTAAAATTGTGTAATTCAGTTCTGAATTTTTAGTAAAATATGTTTTGGTTTGAAAAATCCAGATTCGATTTCTTGGATTCTTTTGTTGTTTTAAGTATACACACTCAGGTAAATCATTCCCAATTTTCTATTTTTGATACCCAGGAACTTGTGCCAGACCATGGGGATTGGGAACACCCTTTGGGCCTTGTCACGGGCTGGGTTTGGTGCCGTTTTTGGTGGCGATCAGATTTGGTTCATGACAATTTATCCCTCTCTGGAACAATGTGAGACTCGAGTCTCCATCTCTACTTTTACACCACATCAGATAATCACATTGTAGCTTCAAAAGTATCTTACGAATAATTTACCTCAAATACATGGATTCAATACACTAATGAAACAATTTATTTTACTCATTAAATCATAAAATAATCTAGGCAATATCATGAGAGCCTCATGAAGTTTTCATTATATTTTCGTATGGATTCATCAAATTATTAGAAATAAATGTATTTTATCTGCATATTTATGGGAAATTATAAGGAACAAAATTGGTGAAGAATATTTTTCAAAATTCATCCCATTAAATATAGTCTGAAACATCTTTTTTTCATTGTATTCTTATTGATATTCCACCATTTGTTGACCTCACCATCCAAAAAAATCAATGTTCTGGAAAACATATCATGTTCAAACAACTAGAAAATGGAAAATGTATTTTTCATTATGTTGATCCTTTGGTAATAAATAATTCAATTTTAATATCCACTAAATGGGTGGTTTATGTCAGAATAAATAATCAATTAAAAGGTGATCCTTCCTTTTTTATATTCAGGGGAACAATAAGTTTTTTTTATTATTCATATATTATGGTAGTTGAGTGAGTATCACTATAAGTTTATATAATTTATCTCCCTTACTATTTGGTTTCTCATTGGAATAATTATCACATTCATTATCAACCTCATTATTAACCTAGTTTCTACTTTGTCTATCTATATGTTAAATAAATAAAATTTAAATATAAGAATATTGAATCTATAAATTAAAAATATTTAGATAAAAGGAATAAATCATAAATGAAATTAATTTTTTGGATTCAATTTAGGTTATTAATTTTTTATATCCTATTGTATCCTATAACCATAATATAAATATGTTTTCTAATCTTTAATATTGGTTCATAAAGAGAATGTAAATTCTTATATCATATCCCTTGGGAGTGCCTCTCTATTTTCATGGTCTTGGGCCTACTCATCAGGCAACATAGTAAATACTGGTTTGATACTCATCCATATTTTTTCAGGGTTATTTCCCCTAAGTGAAACTATGCCACAATTTCATCCACTTTCCAAAATCCGGATAGTAATTTAATTGATTGAAAATGAATAAATATTTACTTTATAAAAATATATGGATGTTATCCCATACTTAGGATTTTCAATTATAATTATCCCAATGGTTTTATATAAATTTGTCTTATCTAATTCCATAAAAATCAGTAATGTAATCCTCAAAATTAATTAAACCATGAATCAATTCCAACTATAACAAACCTCGATAAAAAAAATTGTTTTATAATATTTCTATAAGAAAAAAATTATACTCTAAAATAGTCCGATAATCCCAATAATGGAAGCTTTAATGTCTTTCAAGATTAGCTATATAAGAATCTTATTTTAAATCCCCTATAAAATTTTATCCAAATTTGATCAATGCTAGCCTCCATTATAGAATTTTCAAAAGTTATAATTGAATTCATGAGCTAGGAAATGTAAACGTACGAAGTGGATGAGATTAAACACTATGTAATGGAAAAATTATCAACATGTCATGAAGGGTAAGATAATAAGTAGATGAAATAACATGAGTTTGACATAAATATCTTATTAAAAATAATATTGAATAATTATAGTTTTCCATAAAACATGATTCAATGAAGTGTAATTATAAATGAAAAAACAAAAACTATGGAAAAATAGTATGGAATCATATAGTAAAAAACATGATCAATTTAGAATAATCATAGGTAGATGGTGAGAAATTATAACATTCATTTGTGATTTAGCTTAAAAAATAAAATCTATAAAAAAATAAAAATAGTTTATCATTATATTATGATCATATCCATAACTTCCCATAATTCAGTTTGTTATCCTAACCAATAAAGAACACCCTTTTATTCATGATAATATCCAGGAAGTCCCACAATTAAATTTTTTAGAATATCTAAAAAAGAATCATGCTACATTATATCTGAATATATAAAACATTGACCAATTCATTTGAGGGAGATGTATAACCTCAAACATAATAATTATTAAATATATACTCCATCAGATATCAATAATTTCAATATATCATTAAAATACAAGATAAGAGAATTTTTTTATGCATCACATCATAAATAACCCATGGAAAGAAAATTGGGTTTCAAATAAAATAGTATCACTAAAACAAATCTTAAGATTATAATTTTTAGTACCCAAATTATAGAAAACCCCAAAAAATTGTATTTCATAATAAGATTTATAAGGATATTAATGAAAAATAATTTCCAAGTAAATAATAATGTTTTGTTTTTTTTAAAAAAACTTTAGGGTTAAACCTCCTTTTATTAAACAAAACAAATATCTCGTTTTGAAGACTGTGAAAGGAAGGAACCCATTACAATGACCAAATGAAAACAAAAGAACTAAAAATGCATAAATGCTTTAAATTAACATAGAAACACATTGAGAAACAAACATCAAAATAAGAGATATATCATAAAATATTTCCTATAAAATAATTAATATTTTCATAAAATAAGAAGTTATGGATCACATTAAATAGGAATTTCTAAAAAGTTTATGTAAAGACATTATACAACATTTAATTTAAAATAAAATTTTTAATAATTAATTTTTTTAAAAAAAATTATTTTCAAACTGAATGTGTATTAGAAAATAATGAATTTGATTATGAAAAGTTGTAAACCCTTATAAATATTTTTGAAATACCTTTTTCAAAATCTAACATTGTAAAAAGAGATTATAAAACGTCCTTTTGAGAAGTTGAGAAGGTAAATATGATGTTCACATGAGATGACACAAAATTATGTTTCTATATATAAATAATAATTTTTTCATTAAGGGAAAATTTAGACAGAAATGAAAATAATTGTTTAAATATAATATAATTATTTTTAACAAAAAATCAGTTTTATGAAGAAGAATTTATATAAGGTATGAGCTTTGAGTAAAAATGAAAATTTTTCCAAAAGATAAAGAGAAGGTCCTACATATAATATTATGGTGGAAAAATATAATAAAATAGTTAATAAGGAAAATATAATACCTCTAAACCAAATAAAATGGGGTTTGAATTAACAAAAACCCTCACAGGATCTTAATATTTCAAACTAAAAATTCATAGAAGGTGGAACATGAGATAAATTTTCAAATAAATTTTCCTTCATGAAATTTATGAAAAATAAATCTTCCACTAATAAATAAACCCCAAAAAAGTACATATTGGGGAACATGAATAATATCTTAATGAAAAAAAAAATGATATTAAAACCCTTACTTCATGTCTGAATTTGTTTTAAGTATTCTAATAACATCATGGAGATTATGAACATTCTCTTGAAACTTTTCTTGAAAATTAAATGATTAAGATATATTCTACTGTACATTGGATTATAAGTGTGAAAGACATATTTAGGATAGGTAAATCATATTTTATTTAACAGAATTTCAAATCAAAATTGTATCTTTGAAAGTCTATAAGTGGTCACCTTTTATAAGTAGAGAAGAAGAAATTTTGTGAACACTTGTTAATTTTCGATAATTCCATGACACTATTAAATGGAAAATTCATTTATAAGTTACAAATAATTAATTTTATATGGTTTAAGGTTAAGGATGACTCAACCGTGAATTTTCAAGAATTTTTTAACCATGGTTGGAGCATTTTACCAAATATATTTTTACACATTACAATTTTGGTTTTCACTTTGTTAACTATTTTTTATTAAGTTATTTTAATTTTACTAAAAATATGAATAATCTATATTACCAAATTTGGGAATTATGAACCAAAATTTGTCATATATTTAATCCAATTAAATTTATAAAAATAAGAAAAAGAGATTTTAAATAAAATCATATTATATATATATAAATATCTTTTTCCAAAAAATGATGTTTTGACCATTAAGTGTTCTAAATATTTTTTAACATTAATAAAAATTAAATGGGTGATAATATATTTATATATATGATTTAAAATGATATTATATTCATTTATTAGAAGTTATTATTTTACTTCATTAGATACAAAGGAGACAAAGTTAATAAATTTTTTTTGAAAATAATTGTTTCACCATTATTATGGTAATGAACTTTTGTAATGGTAATCGTATTGTTATTCATAAAAACAAAATTGGACCTTTAATAAAATTTTATCCTTCTAATATAATAAATAAAAGTAATTTTTCTATAAAAAAATCTTGGAGTGGGAAAATTATAATTTTCATGTTAGTGAACTTAATGTGTTGAAATCATTTTCTCGAGATGGTGTATCATAAAATATAAAACATCCTTTATTTTATTACACATTTTACATTATTTTTTTATTTTGTCTTTTATTATTGATACCTACCAATTTTATGGCCATAATAAAATGAATATATTTAATTATTTTATTTTATTAATGTATCATGGTTTACATTTTTATTTTGTGTTGTGTATAATAAAAGCTACTCAAAAGGATTTAGGTAAAAGTATTTAATAAAAATATTGGTCATTCTAGATTAAGTGTGACAAGAATGATATTAATATAATGAATAAAAAATATTGATATAGAATTTTATTCTTTGAGTAATAAAGATAAATATCTTAGTGTATCTTGAAATTATCTTTATATATTTCACTCAGATCATACATCTATTTTTTTCTTCGATTTAAGTGAAATTTAGAGTTCTTATCTGTATCATTTCAGATTAATACATTCATGTCTTTATTTAGATGAATTTAAGGTCTTTATTGTACAGAAATGGTCAAAATAGGAAATGATTAATTCTTTTTAAAAAAATTAATTTTTTGTTTATAAAGATTAATATTTCCCTATATTCTTAGAGTAAGGAAATATATAGCACTATGGATGATGATATAAAAAAAGTGGACCTTGAGTATAAAATTTATCAATAATGTACTATTCATTAGGATAATCCAACATTGGATTAGAATAAAAAATAGTCCAGGATTTAATATTTTTTATTATTAAAATATAGGATTCACAAGGAATGATTTCATCTAAAATGGTTGGTGAATGGTAATAAAAACTCAATGTTTTTCATGTTATATATCATAAAAGAAAACTAAACACATTAATTTTTTAAAATATGTAAAAATATAACACTCATTGGATTATTCAATTAATTTCTTGTTTCAATTATTACAAACCAGGCATCATATATTATATAAGATCCCATGCTTTTTTAGGCAATTGGAAATTCTAATGGATTTTGATCTTGTCATTTGGTATATAGGACAAAACATAAAACATGATTCAAAAACTATTTATGAGAGTTATAATACAAAAAAGTTGTTTTGGTTGATATTTAATACTTCAGAGGTTTGATAGGAATTTGGATGTGTTTTAGAAGTGTTTGGCGACAAAAACTATGTTTTTAGAGAAACAGACATGGGTGTACTATTGGATCAAGGTTAGTGATATCTGTGTGGCCCAAATCATGTACCATGTTGGTATTGAAACATGGTTTTATGAAATCATGTGTTACTCTAGTAAAACTATGAAACTTGGTTTAGGTGTGTAGAGGGATCATGCATGGTTGGCGCACAGTTTTCCTTGCCATAAACTGCAATCATGTGAGGGAAGGATTTCCTTGGACAATAGCACCACACGAATTGTGTATGGTTTTCCAAATCATGAAAAACATTAAAGGGTTGTAATTTTCCTTTTTTCCCTTACATATTTTAACCTTATATCTCCCCTTATCCTCCCTCATTTCTCCCATGCTAAAAGTCACTCATTCTCCCCCTTGTCCTATTTGACACTTTGATGTATCTTCTTTATTATAGCTTAGAATCTATTTTCGTCAATTGTGTGGGATCACCATATTAAAGGTTATATATCCTCTTCCAAAGTTTATTCATTTATCTTTTCATATTTAATTCTAAATACACGGAGATAATATGGCCTATTTTTATGAAATTCATCTATTTTTTCAATTTTAATCATTTTATACTGGATTTGAGGCCAATAAATGATGTGGGGTTTACTACCCCTATAAGGTTAGTGGTCTATACCTTATCCCTTAATTTATTGATGATTATAAATTTTTTCACAATGTTGTACTCCAGACCTTCTATGTATTGCTTCTAAAATGAGTAATACCATAAAATAGATGTTACAATGCATGTAAATATGTTCTATCACCCCTTGACATGGATGGAGGTCACCAACCATAGCCCATACCACCCCTTGAGTTGGGATCACTAAAATTACTATCAATATTCGCCCCCCCATTGGGTGAACAGAGCATTCTACCCATGAGTGGAATCCATTTATGAATTAAAAGGATATTTTAATGGATAAATACCTATAATGGTACATTATAATTTTTAAATGAAATGGGTGATGGATTGGATTAATTGGAAATTGATAAATGGGATGGATGATTTCTCAACAAATGAAAATTAATTTCTAGAGATGGTAATGTGGCATGGACACTAGAAAGGCCATATTTTTATCAATTTTGAGTGAAATGATAAATTAGTTAAGTGTGATTAATTAAACTATATACAAAATTCATGGGCACTAACAATTTCCTTTGAACCCCTATATAAAATTGATTATGATGGGTACTTTAGTATGGAACTGACATCATAGTATGGAAGAAAAGATTTAATTATACTGGATTCCATGGATTATTATCTTGGATCAGGACTGCACGGACTCCCTTAGACTTTCTCCTTGGGATCAACCCAGTTAATTTTCTATTTCTATATATGTGCTTTGTGGGCATAAATAGGATGTCTTGGTCAAGGTTCCTGGGTCCTACCCCATGTAGGTCCAAATTATACTGAGTTTTATATGGGTAATATTCATGGATAAGAAGAGGAATCCCTATTCAATGGCCAGGGGTCCTAGCCTTCATAGGTCTAATACTTGATATATCTGACTGATGTCGTAGTTGATAATTGATACCTTCAGTATATATTATTACTGATTATTTACTCATGAACATTATTCTTAATCATTTATAGAGTTATTGTAATAATATTTACGTTTATATTGGTTGTTTTACATTATCATTTATAGTGTTTATTCTAGTATACTTTCACACTACTACAACTTACATGCACTAACTAGATTTGTTATAGACCCCATTGGTGGTTTCCAACATATTTTATTTCACACCATTTTCAGGCCATCAAAAGGTATATGGAAATACATCATGTATGTAGGTATCTACTAAGGATTTCTCTCTGTTATGAATGTTTGAAATTTTTTCTTCGATGGTGTATGGGAGTGGAGCACTGACATGTTCATGTGATGCTATTGGATATTGTTTTTGGTATTTTGTTCATTTTTTTGTAAAGTGTGATGTATATATCTACTTATCTATTTCAACATTTATACCCCATTTTGTATATAATCATGTCATTATGATCATTTAGAGTATGATACATATATTGGTTATCATTTACAGCCTATTCATTATCATTGGATGTTTTACTACTATGAAACTTGTTATTATAATGGTTCTAGTACTAATCTATTATTTCACTAATGTGCCACACCCTTATCATGAGGGTATAGTCTCACCACTATATTACCACAAACCCTCACTACCATTCGATATCCACTTGTGTATGGGGAGGCATTCTTGAGGCTTTATGGCTAACTAGATTTGGTTACTTATGAGTGAACTAGGTATTTGACATTACAAATGGGTATCAGATATTTCTTTTTTTCCTTTTTATTTCTTCTTTTTATAGTATATAAGATACTATGAATTTGTTGGAATATAGTAAATATCATGTGTATGGGTATGACCAACCCATGCACGAGGGAAAGACCATTTTTGTTAGGTTGGTATGGTTGTTCCTGATAAACTTTTATTAGATTTTATTATTATTTTGTTTTGATTGACTTGATGTACTTTAGATGGTTACTAGTTTATGATAATTACCTACTATGTATGGAAAGGGATTGGGATTATTTATGTATCATTTTATTCACATGGATATTTACATTCCATGCAATGTAGTTTTCACTTCATGACTACCTGATATTTGTTGGATGCACTTTCTATAATTATTTAGCATGCTTACCTAAATACTAGGATCCTGTGATTATAAGAATTTTTTCCTGAATTCTCATTTTTTAGTTATTCTTTCTTATTTGTACTTATTTCTCAATCATAAAATGCCATGTTATAACTATAATATTTGGTTTGTTAAACAAATATTTTGAATCAACCTAAATTCTTTTTTCCCACATAACTTGATAGTCACATTTTATTTAAATAACTGATTATGACATGTTTCAGCGATGAAACAATGGGTTTCCCGTGATGAAGAATTAGTGGTTTGAATTAAATGGGTGCCAATTTATAATTTATAACATGTATGGTCTATTATAAATGGAAAAATGGTGAACCATATAATCAAACCACAAATTATGAAATTTTTATACCTAGAGATAGAAGGTAAAATTGGTTTCAATTACATGGATTCCAGTTATAACTTATAATGGAGTGTGAATTTATAATTTTGAATGGAAATTCATTTAACTAAACATGGATTATGTACAATGTATGAATTGAAAATTTTATAGAAAATGGATGTTGGTAAAAGTAGTTGTAAAATCAATCTTATAGTGGATTTTATATCTATTACTTGGTCACGATAACCCATACGACTGGATCTCTATATAATTTTCTCGACCCATGTAGGTGATTCATATCATTGTATGCTTATGTGAAAATCCCACTAAGGTTATTATTAGTCTTTAAATGAATTAACTATTATCTAGTTTTTCTTAAATAATATTTGGTTAGACTGATGGGACCCTCGTAGGTCACCATTGTCTTTTATGGTTTATTTCTAAACCACATGGGGGTATACTCATGTAATATTGATTTTTATTTAAACAACCAACAACCATTTATATAGGTTATGTATTATTTTTTGGTGGAATCTAACTAAACTAATTACCTAAAAATGATTTAGACCTCTTAGTAAGTTTTAAATATTATTATTATGAGGCTTAAGTTAATTAAAATTATAGTTACAACCTAAAGGGTTTTATCCTTTCTTTTTTAGAACTAACATTTTCTATAACTATGGAAATTATGATGGATTATGGATAACTAAATTGAATTAAAAAAATTATCAGATATTTTGACTATTTTTCTGCATGTCATCAGCTAAATAATGTTTGTTGTATAACTTGAAAAATGTTTTCCATTATAGCTTGTACAGGAAATTGAATATGTATTATCAATTTAAATGTTTTTAATAAATGTAATTTGATGAAAAATGGGAATTAAAACCTTTATCATATGTTAATAATGAAGAACCCTTGAGTAGGGTTTTGTTCTAAGGATATCTTGAGGAATTATTTGAATGATAACATGAGTATTTTCTATAGGACTCAGATATAACCCCATTTATTTTCTAGGTACCTAATATATTAGGTTGTACATCTTAGTGACTTTTTAACATAGCTCTATTTTAATATTTTACAACCTATATTGAAATGATGGACTAGCTCCATACAATAGTACCCTTGAAAAAGTTAAACCAATTAGGATTTGATCCAATATTGAAATAATGTTATGTTTTTCTTGTTTGTATGATTGATTCAATTTGGACTCTTAGATAATTAAAGGACACCCTAATGATGTGGGTGGTTTTCTGGTAAGCTGAACATTCAAGGGACTTTATCATATATGGATACCCACTGACTGTCATCTCCTTATCATTTTACATTTACATTGTGACCAACGAGGGAGAATTTCTATATGGGGATTCTCATAAAGGTTCAGGGCCTAGTATCTCAATGCAGGGTCAGTGATGTCATTACACCTATGTAAACAAGATTTTACCCTTGTAGGTCAATGACCTCCATAACTATTTCCAATTTAACCACTTGTAGATAGAGAGTTTATAGGTGAATTAGATGTCGTGAAATAGAATCCCTTGTGTGGGATATTTTTCAAATGTGATAGACCATAGATATGGGTTGATGGAACTGGTGGCCCTATTTTGATGTTTCATTAGTAGGTGTAGGTGGGAAACCTATAATACCTTGTCTTTAACTATTGTCATGATGAGTTGGCTGCATCCGGTTTGTCACGAGAACCCTTTTAAGGAGTTTGGACCATATTTATATCTTCATTAGGGGAAATTATCTTTTTTATGCTCATTTTGAGGTAGATACAGTAAAGGTGGTCGGATTTTTCAATCTAGGAAATATAGTGCCCTTTATTTTCTAAAAAGATATTAGAGTGATGGGTTTTGTAACTTGCATAGTTTGGAATGATTTATTGGGTACCTAACAAAGCTTACCAGTGGTTTCATGGTTAATGCTTTAATTTTTGAAACAATTTTATGATGTTTGAATTTTTTTTTGGTTCAATGTATAAGTGAAGTGACCAATTTTGAAGATGATTTCCTTGTGAGATCCTAGTGTGTTAGAAACTGATGTTCCATGTTACACAATTAGCTTGACATTGGCGATGAGTGACTCATGGGAGTGTGATTATGGTCTTTAATCTAGTTGTATTGGGTGTATGCCCTTTGAAAATGAAAGATTAAGTTCACACTATTTTAACATGAGTTTTGTTTAAATTTTTAATCTATGATAGCTAGGTGATAGATAAGTACTGATGGTTTAAAGGAAGTGATGATTGTTGGCATGGAGACCCAGAGCTTCATAAAAATTAAAAGTGAGTGGCTGGTGATGAGGGTTAATCTAGGAGTGAACTAGGTACTGCTAAATGGTTGAAATATAGTTGGGCATGGGAGTTCATGGTAAGGATACATGGAATGAGGGGTTGTTGAAGGAAAATATTTCTTTTTTTGATGTGATCATATCTTAGGGTGACCATTACATGCCAATCAATGGAATCTCAGTGTGATTATAATTTATTGGTGATTATTCCATATATCATGAAATCATCCTGAGTGCAATGAATGAGCATTGGATATATGCTGATCATCCGATCTATATATTCTGGTTTAACATAGATACACTTTTATAGTTGCACTCAAGGATATGTTATAAAGTAATCCTTATATTTTGTAGTACATACTTGGACATTTAAGGGTGTCGTCCCTTTTTGTGTTTTAAAAAACTCATTAAACACCTTGGAAACTATTCTAGAAAATCAGTAATAGGTGATAGATGATGTTTCATTAGTGATCGAGGATGAGTGACTTTTTAGCTATTTCAATCCTTATGTATAGTGAATGGGCTATAGTAAAAAACTTATACCTTTTTTGGTTTGATTCTAAGGATGATCCTAAGGAGTGGAGTGGGATGTTGGTCATTAGAGGATGACCCTTATATGATCTATTTCTAGTGAAATAGTTGGAACTAGGATGGTTTGTGAAAATCCAGGTGATCTGTATTAGGAATTTATTGATGATTGTGTTATAGCATGATGAAAACATCGAACAAGGGGTGATTTGGAAAGGATACATCACCAGAATTCAGTTATGAGCTTTTTTAAGAGTACTAATAAGGATTTCTATACACATTTAAATAAGGTTTCTTATAATCTGATTTTATTGAAGCATCAGAGGTTGAATCTAAATGTTTTCAATAGTATTTTATTAGAGGTTGTATTACATAATTTTTCTGAATTGGTTGGTTGTGGTTGGTTAAGAACCATATCAGGAATGTTGTAGGGATGAGAAAATTATAGTTTAAAGGTATTTCATGACTTTTTGTGTAACATTTGGTATAAATAATCCAATTGTTCAATTTGAGTTTGACCATTTTAATGAAATCATGGATCGAGGGTAGTTTCCCCATCTGTAATCTAATAAATGTTTTTGGAGTGTCACAATGTAACTATCAAGAATTTTTTATTGGAAATTATGATAGTGTAAGTATCGTGACATAGAATTAGCCAATGGGGACTATAACCTATAGTGGGGAATGCAATAGTTAGGTTCATAAAATATATAGAAACATAATCATATCTTAGGGTAGGTGGACTCAATTATGAATTGTCTCATTGTTTCAGTGTTGGATGTGAACATTATCTTGAGTTTTAATGACTTAAGTGTTGTGTGCTAACATTGATTCTTGTAGGTGTGTTGGGTGTAAAAAAAACATGGCCAGTTTAGATAAAATTACATTGATTGGGTAGGATAGGTAATGTCATGATATCCCCCAAGGCTTATTGTTGATAAGATGTTTTAATGTGTGATATTGTAAGATCCCATGTTTTTTGGCTGGTTGGAAATTCTAAAGCATTTTCAAGTTTTTACTTTGTGGACTACCAAGATCTAAACTAATCTTTGGAATGTGATTATAATATTTATAACACATAAAAGTTTTATTTATCATTTTTGTTTATGACCCAGGAGGATTCATCATATTTTGGATGAATTTCAGATGCGTTGGGATCCAAAAAATCAATTTTTGGAGAAACTGATAGGGGAACACATTTAGTGAATTGTTAGAGCTAATACTATGGCTAAAACCATATGGAATGTCTATATAATGACTATATTTGATGGAACTGGGTGTCACACTATAGGGGCCATGAAAATAGGTGTAGGTGTATAAAGATAACCCTAAATCTTGGTTGGTTCATAGTTTTTCGAACCATGTGATGTGGGTGTCATTGGATAGTGGCATCAGAAAGTTAGTAATAGGTTTTCCAAACAGTGTGGATTATTAAATGGATGTAATTTACCATTTTTCATTTCCATCATTCTACCTTTCTTCTCCCTTTCTACTCCCTCATTTCTCTGATTATAGAATCCTCTCATACTCTCCCTTGTCCTCTCCTAGGATTTGATGTATCTCCTTTGATTTTTCTTGATATCGCTCATCGTCGGTTGTGTAGAATCACTATTGATAAAGCTATAGATCCTCTTCATCCATTTTTATTTATAATATCATATGGAATGCTAAATTTCATTGAGAAAACATGACCTATTTTCAGTTTGTTCATCTATTTCTTTGATTTATCTAGTTAGTTTCCTCGATTAGAGGTCGATAGCAAACAAGGAGTATAATTCCCGACTATGGTAGTCGGTTTATACATTCTTTCTTAAATTATTGATTTTTATAGGTCATGTCATAGTTTCACAAGATGAAACATCCATAAATTTCTTATAAAGTGAGTAATAATTTAAAATAGATGTCATAAATCATGTTTAGATGTTCTATTTCCCCTTGACATGGTGGGGTCGTACACCTCAACCCAAGCCACCCCTTAAGGTGGTTTTGTTAAAATTCCCATGAATATTCCACTTATTGGGTGAGATAAACTTTTCACCCAAGAGTGGAATCCATTTATGAATTAAAAGGAAATGTAAAAGGTTAAATACCTCTTATGTCACATTATAATTTATGAATGAAAGGGTTGATATATTTGATTAATTGAAAATTTTTAGATGATATGGATGATCTCTTATGTTAGGATTATTAACGTAAATGTTTGGTAATGTGGTATAGACACTAACATAGACCATATTTTATCACATGTGAGTGAATTGATAAATGAATTGAATGTGATCGATAGATCTTTGAACCCTTGTATTAAATTTTTTATGATGTATACTTTGATATGGAACCAACATCATGGTACAACAGCAATAATTTAATCATATTGGGTTCTGGGGATTATTACCTTGGATCCAGCTTGATTTGACAACCTTGGAATACTCCATGGGATCCTCTCAAGTCTTTACTATGTTTTATGTGAACTATCTCTATGGACTCAAAGTGGACACCTTGTCCTATGGCTATGGGTCCTGACCCGTATATGTTTACAGTATATCAATATCTCTATGTGTGAGCTCTATGGGATTGAAGAGGATTCCCTATTCTATGGCCTCGGGTCCTATACCCCACATAGGTATGATACATTATACATCTATCTTATGTTGAAATTGATACTTGATACCTCTGTTTTATACCATATCTAATGATTTACTCATGAATATCATTTTTCATCATTTATAGACTTCTTTTCACAGCATATACTTCAATATTGGGGGGTTTTACACTATCATTTAAAACATTACTTTTGTTATACTTTAAAAATGTCTACAACATATATGCATCGACTGTATTTTTTACACACTATTGTTTGTCTCCTCCTAATTTTATCTCATTCCTAGTTTGGGTATATTATTGGTTCCTAGACAGACATCATGGATGCAATAATGGATTTGGGGTAAGAACCCTATTATTTATTTCGGACATTGATGCTAGGATGGAGTATGGGAACATAAGACCGAGAAAATTCTTTTTATGCTACTATAGATAGATTATGTTATTCTTTTTCTCTTTTTGAATATCATGTTGTATATGTTGGTTGGTCTTTTTTCACATATATCCCCCATTATGTATAGAAGTATGACGTCCTGATCATTTTATGTATGATACGGCTACTAGTTATCATTTGTAGTATTTTCATTATTAAAGGTGGGTTTAATATTTAACTTATTTTTATTATTATGTTTATATTTCTTATATATTATTTCATGGTTGTGCAACACTCCAATCATGAGGTAATATTCTCCACACTATACCATTAAAGACCCTTTCTATTATTTGGAAACCTCCTACAAATAGGGAGGTGTTCTTTAGTCCATGTGGCCAACTGGGTTCAGTTACTTATGAGTGAACCGGGTCTAGGATTTGATATGTTATTAATTACTTTATTAGTTTATGTTAATAAACTTTTTTGTGGAAAAATATGAAAATTTGGTAAGTCTTGCTCTGGATGTGTGATATGATCCAACTTACCACAAGATTAATCAACCTACCTCTTAAAGAAACTCAGCTAACCATGAATAAGAATTAACCATATTTAATTAACCAAAATGAGAACTTCACCTAACCACAAGGAGGGAAAAGTTACTATTTTTCAAAAAAGAAACATTTATCTCTATTTCCTGACCATACCACTTGAGCAATCAACTGATTCCATGATATAGTCACGTGACCACATGAATAATTTTACCTACAAAGATGAAAATATTGAAAAAAATTCCATAAAAAAAATGAAGACTTCATTGGATTGCATGAAAAATTAAACTGAAATCATGAATACTTAAACTAACCAATCATATATAAATTTTTATTTTTATAAGTGTTTATCCTACCACAAATTGTGATCAATAGAACACATGTTGAACTCATGTGACCATATAATGAAATCAACTAACCCAAATAATGATTTCTAAACCTATCAGGTGTTAAATTAAACACATGAATACATGACCTACTAACCATAAGATGAAGTGAATGTGAATAAATAAATTTTTGGTAACAATTTTTAATTTGATTAGTAAGGATATTTAAATTCCAATGGCTATATTTTGGATCAGTTATTAACAGTTTGAGAATTTAGTATAGTCATGTCAGGGTAATCAGTACAAGTAATTATTTATGATTATTTCTTTTTGGATAATTATATAACAATTATATTCAGAAGGACGGTCTTCTCATGGATAAAGAGGAGATACTTCATGTCTATATTTCTAACTAGATTATTGTTTGCTTCCATGATACTCTTTTCATCTACATCTCAATGTAAAATTTTATTGAAATTTGTAAAGTAAAATATTTAAAGACAATTCTCAAGAGAAGAGAACCTCAATGATTAGATATAGAGTTTCATCATTTATCTCTATACATCCACTCAATCTATTTCATTAGGTTTTGACTCGGGTTTCATTTTTTGGTTTATTTTATAAGAACTACTCTTATACTATATCTAAGAGTACATGAAACTATATCATTTTATTTTGTTTTACATATTCTATCTTATGAAAATATTTGGATTTGGATGGTTGTAACATAGACTATGTAGTGTTTATTTATATATATAAAACTTCATCTATGTTATCAACCAACATTAAATAATTTTAATAAATGTGATTGTGAGTAAGTTACTGAAAATTGGAGATGACAATGTTTCATATTGAAACCGAACCACTTCCTTTATACTTCTCTGTGTATTTTTAATTCATTATTTACTCATTTTAAACCATTTTTTACTTTTACATTGTTTCTTCAATGTATTTATATGTTTTATATAAATAATATTTTGTATGGAATATCTCTGATATGTTAAGCTTTATATGTGATATATTTTATTTTGTGAGAGTATAATATTTTTGATAGATAAAATTCTTTAAAATATTTTAAATCGGTTCTGATTTGGCCCTTGAGAAAATATTACAAAGATAAAATTATTTATGCCTATATTATTTATTAAATAGAAAATTTTAAATATAGGGTATTGAATATTTTATTAATAGAAATTTTATTATAATAATATCAATTCACCACCACTCTTGAGTTTCCCATTGGGACCAAAATTTGAATTGTAGCAATTTTTCTCTGGCCTTAATTATTTGACCTTTGTAAAGATATAAGAAAAAGATCATAGTTTCATATTTTATTTTAATATTGTGGATATGATATATATAGTTCAAGATATTAATTAACCTCATTTGTTTGTTTTTCAAAATTATGCAGAAAGGAAAATAAAAATTTATATTTATATTGAAAACATGGGATTTGATATTTGGGAAGTAATTGAAGATAAAAATAGATAAAATTACTATAAAAGAATGGGATGCATTATCAAAGGATTTATATGATTTTAATTATAATGTTAAAATTTCTTTTTTATATACTTTAGGAGAATAATAATTTAATAGGATATCATTTCTTGATACTTCTTATCATATTTGGGATTCTTTAGAAATTTATCATGAGAGAACTTATAATGTAAAATAAATGATACTGAATAGATATACCCAGAAATATGAATCCATTAAAATGAAAATAGATGATACAATTTATGATATGTTTTATAAATTTAATGAAATAATAAATTCTTTTAAGTCTCTTAGACAAATCATGGAATATAGGAAACAAATTCTAGGGTTGTAGGGGTATTTAATTGACAGATAGAGTATCACTGGTGTTTCTATTAGGGAATCATGTGATATTAAAAATAATCTTGTCAAATAGTTGGTTGAAAAATAGATAATGTATCAAGATTTACAAAAAGGGTACAATGAATATTTTGAACTCAAAAATAAAACCATAGCATTCAAAACATATACATCTAAAGTAAAGAAAGTGATAAAAATGATTCAAGTGGCCTTGAATCAGATTAAAAGAGTGATGAGGCAATGCATCATTTAGCCCAATGTTTCATGAAGATTTTTAAAAGGATAATTTTTTTATATAAATCAAACATTAGAGGAATTTATGATAAGAGAGGAAACTGGATGATGGATTAGAAAAGAGATGACTCCTCTGGTTGAATAAATTTCTATGAATTTAATAGGAAATTTGATTTAAAATTTGATTGTTCAAAGATCAAAATAAAAAAGAATTATGATGATAATGAAAATAGACTAAAGAATTGAAATAAATAAACTTTTATTTCTTCAATGGATAGGTCCACTAATTCAGACTCTAGTAGGAGTGATACAGGTATACAATCTAATTTGTGCATTATGACCATAACATTTTAGGTGCACACTTCCACCTGTATATGTTCTAATAAAGGTTTTCTAAAAGAAAATTAAATTTATCATAAAGAAAATTTTTAGTATTAATATATTTTATAATATTATATAAATTAAATAAAATATGAGTATAAGAATTTGGTAAATAATCATTCCTTATCATCCAATATTAAAAGTGGTCTATATACACAAAAAATAAAAAATTACAATATATTAAAAAAATAATGAGTTAAAATTAGAAATTGATCAAATAATTAAGGATTTAGAATATTTTACAAAGGAAACTAATAATTATAACATAATACTAGGAAATAAAAAACTTCCAAAATCTAATACTGGAATTGAGTACAGTTATGGATAGTAACAGAAGCTATATAAAAACTATTTTGTTCCCATTTCAATAAATAATATGTTAATTTGTGAAGGAACTTCTAGTAATTTAAATTAACCTCATCATTTGAACCCTATGAATGAATTTACCTCAAAATATATTAATGATATTGTTAAATAACCAATGAAAATAATGGGTTCCAAAATCATTATTTAATAAACCTCTTTGGTCCCAAGAAAATATGGCTACCAAAATCATTCTTTGTTTAATTTTGATTAGGTAACATGAATAAAGATATATAGTAAATGATTATAGTATCTTGATAGTGGATGTTCTAGACAGAATACTGGAGACTGTTCATCCTTCATAAATTTTGTGAAATTGGATGATGTATATATGTCTTTTAGTAACAATGAAAAAGAGAGAATTGTTGGACTTCCAAAAAATAGGCAACTGTAAAACTTCTCTGGTTTATTTAGGGTTATTTATTAATGGTTTTAATTATATCCTTATTATTATATCTAAATTATGTTATTATTGTTATAATGTAAATTTTGATAATAATTTATGTATGATTTATGATTCTAAACATAATTTAGTTTTTATTACGTAATGAAATAATAATGTTTATATTATTGATTTTTTATTTTTATTATCCCAAAAATGATTCTTGGTTGAGATTTTTTTATAGAGAATCATGGTTTTGGTATAAGAGACTATGACACTATAATATAGACTCACATATAAATCTAACCAAGCAAAGATCACTCTAATATATACCAAATAATGATTTCTATAAATAAAATTCAATAATCTTTATCAAAAAGTAAATCAGCTCCAGATTTCATTCAAATTAAAGAAATGTGATTCAGCCTATAAACCCCTAAAATTAGTTCAAAAGGAATTATTTATAAATTTTAGACTTTATAGTCTATGTGGTGACTATTATTCCTATATTATTATGGATGAATAATGAATATTCACTTGTGTACTCTTATTAGATCAAAATAGTGAATCCCATTATTATTTTACTAAATTTTGTTGATCTATAAAGAATATTAGTGTCCTTACCATTAAATAATTAAGAATTTGTCATGGATTTGATTCTAAGAATAAATAAATTTAGAATTTGTGTTCACAACATAGTTGTAGACCAAATTTTTCTACACCTGTAGCTCCTCAACAAAATTCAGTAGTTGAAAGTAGAAATAAACCTCTTTAAGATATTTCTAAAACAATACATAATGAGTATGAGTGAAATATTTAATTTTGGGTTGAATCTATGAATACAACTTATTATAGTATAAATGGTTTTTTAAATACTCCTCTTTTAATGAATACACTCTGTTAATTATGGAATAGAAGAAAGAATATAAAAAATTGCATTTGATTATTTGGATGAAAAGTATTTATAACAAACAAAAATGAGAATATGGAAAAATTTACACATTAGATGTATTAAGAAATTTTTTTGTTATTAAACCTTTAGTAAAGAATATAATGTTTTTAATAAAATAACCACAATTATAAAAGAATATATAGATATCACTTTTGAGGATATAAATCTCCATGAACCTAAACTTACTATAAAAAATCTTGAGGATGATATATAAAATTTTAATATCAATACTAACTTTAAAGTCTTTGAATTTGTTGTTGAAAAACATGATAAATCTCCAAAAACAAATACAAATTTGACTTACCATGTCATGAGGAAGACATGGAAGAACAAAAAACTATTATTCATATAAATATTAGAACCCTTAGAGACCATCCTTTAGATATTATTGTAGGAGATATAGAAAATAAATCTAAAACTAGATATTCTTATAGAAACAGGGTTGAACATCAATCATTAATACCTCATCTAAGACCAAAAAACATTAAGAATGTAATTATTGATGAAAATTGGTAGATGTATATGCAAGATGTGTTAAATAAATTTAAAAGAAATACAATTTTTGAATTACATGAAACACCTAAAGACTGCCAAACTATCAGAACCAAATGTGTATATAGAAATAAAATTGAGGAGTCTAGAAAAATAGTTCAAAACAAATATAGGATTGTATTATAAGGTTTTAGTAAATAATTAACTGTTTATTATGATGAATCCTTATCACCATTTGATAGAGTTTAATCTATTAGAATTATTATTTCTTATACATCACATGTTAATTTCCATTTATATCTTATGGATTTCATGATATAATTCTAAAAAGTATATATTATTCATTATTTTTTGTTGAACAATCCCATGTTTTTAAATACCCTCAATTACAAAAAAACTAATCTCTATAATTCTCTTTACTAATTAAAATAATCTCTTAGAGCTTAGTATTAAAGAATCATCTCTTTATTATTAAAAACTATTTTTTAGAAGGAATAGTTTTTCCTACACTTTTGATAAAAATTATTTCAAAAGGCATTTTAGTTCCTCAAATCTATTTTAATGATATTATTATTAGCTTATCCAAAAACCTATTTTGTATTATATTCTCTAAAATAATGAAAAGGTATTTTTAAATGAATTTATTGGGTGAGTTAAAGTTCATTAATGGTTTTCAAATTTTTTAGATCAATGTAAATACATAATGGATCTTTTAATATTTTTTGGAATTGATAGCACCAAATATAGTGATGCTCATATGAGTAAAATTCTTAATATTGATCTAGATTAAACTAGAAAATCAGTTAACTGGGCTAATTATAAGGGTATGATTCATACATTACTATACCTTACTGTTGTCTTGCTTGATATTATTTATAGCGTATTTGTGTGTTATAATTTTCAAAAAAATCCAAAGTTTTGTCATTAAATTAAGTTAAAAATATTTACAAATAACTCAAAAATACAACTAAATGTAGACTACAATACTCTAAAGGACATGTATTTTAATTAGTTAATTATTCTGATACTAGTTCTCATAGGTGTAATTTAGACATGTAAAGCACCTTACGAACATGTTGTTTTTTTAGTAAGTCTCCATTTTCAAAGTGTGGTAAAAAAGAATAAATATTTTTCATTATCTACTATTGAAGACAAATGCTTGGATGCACCGTATTTTTGTACAAAAATTCTATATACAAAAATACAAATTACTATAAAATGGATAGAAATTTCTGAATGTATCTATAAATTATGATAACACAAGTACTATCAATATTTCTACGAATAATTTATGTAACACCCTAGGAAAATTGAGACTTAAAAGGCCTAATTTTACTAACCATGTCAACAAGGTGCACCTTTATTTTCGGGAGCCTGTCTGATTAGAACTCTACAGTTAAGCATTCTTGGCCTTGAGTAGTAATCAGGATGGGTGACCTTCTGGAATGTTTTCCAGGGTGTGTGTGAGTGAGGAAAAAACACACTGAAAGAACATGTGTTAGTCTTTGGGTATAGTCATTAGTCTGATATGTGACCCTAGTGAGTAATAGCCTATGGTGTGTTGAGAAGGCAACCAAGGTATTACAAGAGACCCATATGGGGTCATATGATAAGGTTCATGACCCAAGGAGGTGGGTCGTGACAATTGGTATCAATGTCATTACCTAGCCGGAAGTGCTTAGGAACTACTTGGGTTTAAGGCTTGGGGTCTACAATGAGGGCATTGTGCTTTAAAGGGGTGGATAATGTAACACCCCTGGAAAAGTGAGACTTAAAAGAATAAATTTTACTACCCATGTCAACAAGGTGCAGCTTTCTTTTCGAGATCATGTTCGATTAGAACTACACAGTTAAGCATGCTTGTCCTGGAGTAGTAATCAGGACGGGTGACCTTCTGGGATGTTTCCCTGGGTGTGTGCGAGTGAGGAAAAAACACATTGAAAGAACATGTGTTGGACTATGGGGACAATCATTAGTCTGATAAGTGACCCTAGGGAGTAATAGCATGTGGTGTGCTGAGAAGGAAACAAAGGTATTACAGGAGACCCATATGGGTTCAGATGATAAGTTTCATCACCAGGGGAGGCAGGTCATGACAATTGTTATTTGTCATGACCCATCCCCCGAGGCCCGTATTGTGACTACCCCAAGCCCTCCTTTCATAGGCCAAGGGCTGGCGACTAGAACCAAAGGCATAATTACCTAAAACTTAGAGGGCATTGCCATTATAAATCATAAACACACTCAACCAGAGTAAAAGTGGATGTAAACACTAAGCAAATACTATATAACAAGAGTACTGAAAGTAAAGGGGGACAAAAAATAAGCCCAACAGTAAAGTACAAATAAAATAGATAACAAGTACAATTGAAAAAGGGGAAAACAACTGAAAGGTGGAAGCAGCTCTGGGATCATCCTCTGGGGTTCCTACCTGAAGGGTAGGAACAGATGGCCTCCTTAGCACTCCACGTCCATCAGATTCCACCATGTACCGAAAGGTCGTAAGGTCCACCTCCGGGTAACGTCCCGTCTTAGCACTCTCGACCTCTGTTAGCGTTGTCCGTTTTCTGCATCCAACACAACGAGGTTCAAGCTTAGCCCATGCAGGGGTGAGAATAACGATACTCGGTAGGGACCCCGAGACCCTCAAGGTCTCACAAAAACCAAAAAGTATAAACCAAAAGTATGATTTCAATAGATAACCATTACTTAGGAATCTGCCCATACACATACATAAGTTATCAAGTAACTCATCTCAATCATGAAAAAAAAGGTCATTGACTCAAAAACGAGGGAGGCGGGTCGTGACAAATTGTATCAGATCCAATACCTAGCCGAAAGTTCTTAGGAACTTACTAGGTTTAAGGCATGGGGTCCACAACGAGGGTGTTGTGCTTTAAAGGGGTGGATAATGTAACACCCCTAGAAATGTGATACTTAAAAGGCTTAATGTTACTACCCATGTCAACAAGGTGCACCTTTCTTTTTGGGATCCTGTTTGATTTGAACTCTACAGTTAAGAATGTTTGTCCTGGAGTAGTAATCAAGATTGGTGAACTTCTGGGAAGTTTCCCAGGGTGTGTGTGAGTGGTGAAAAAACAAACTGAAAGAACATGTGTTGGCATGTGGGGACAGTCATTAGTCTAATAAGCGACCCAAGTGAGTAATAGCATATGGTGTGCTGAGAAGGCAACCAAGGTATTACAGGAGACCCATATGGGGTCAGATGATAAGGTTCATCACCCGGGGAGGTGGGTCATGACAACTGATATTTGTCATGACCCATCCCCCGGGCCCCATATCATTACTACCCCAAGCCCGCTTTCCATAGGCCAGGGGCTGGCGACTAGCACCAAAGGCATAATTCCCTAAAACATAGAAGGCATTACCTTTATAAATCATAAACACACTCAACCAGAGTACAAGTGGATGTAAACACTAAGAAAAAGCTTTATAATAAGAGTACTGAAGGTAAAGGGGGCCAGAAAACAAGACCAACAGTAAAGGAAAAATACAACAGAAAACAAGTACAACTTAAAAATGGAAAAACAACTGAAAGGTGGAAGCAGCTCCTGGATCGTCATCCGGGGTTCCTACCTGAAGGAGAGGTACATATGGCCTCCTTAGCACTCAATGTATGTCAGACTCTACCATGTACCGAAAGGTCGCAAGGTCCACCTCCGGGTAACGTCTTGTCCTAGCGCTCTCGGCCTCTATTAGCGTTGTCTGTCGTCTGCATCCAACAAAACAAGGTGTGGGCGTAGCCCATGTAGGGGTGAGAATAACGATACTCGGTAGGGTCCTCGAGACCCTCATGGTCTCACAAAAACCAACAACTATAAACCAAATAGTATTATTTCAACAGATAACCATTACTTAGGTATATTCCCATACACATACCTAAGTTATCAAGTATCTCATCTCAATCATGAGGAAAACACAAAGGTCATTGACTCAAATCAAACTAGGATTTTCATTAACGAAACCACGGATGTTGGAGAACTCCTCCTCTGTCGAGTACAGTGGCTCTGTCGTGACTCTGAGGTGCTACTCACTAACCATAGACTGCTAAGGTACTCCTTCTGTCGAGTACCATTAGTCTGCTGGAAAACCGGGTGCTCCATCCGCTGTGGGTCTGCCACCAAACCAGGAACTCCCCCTAATAGTCGTTAGAGGTACTCCTCCTATCGAGTACAACAGGTCTGCTTCCAAACCAAGCACTCCATCCGCCATGGGTCTGCCACAAAACTGGGCACTCCATCAACTGGGCTAGTCGAATCACTCTGAGTCGAATCGGTCAAGCAGTCGTCAGGACTACAGCTACTAGGTCCCCGCACTCCATCTGCTCTTCTCCAGGAGGATCTGCCCCACGAGCTACTGGTTGATACTCCAAGTGTCACTAAGTCTCTGTTAGAAGTATCTCAAAGGACCTCCACATCATCAGGGTCTCAACACAACAGACGGTGCGTCAATCGGACGCCTGGTATGTGAGTTATTAGCATTTTAGTACTGGGGGCCTGGTTGGATTCGTGTACGAACCAACTAGACCGTGAATCAACTATACCCCGATATCTAGTGAGGTATACTCAAAGGGACTTATATGATCCAAGAATACCGGCACCATAGACGGTTTGTCAAACGGACGATCGGTGCCAAAGATATGGCCAAAGAAAGCAAAAGGTCAGTAATGAACCCGGGTCCGGTCCGACTCGGTCGGACCGACTCGGCCCAACCTAGTTTGGGCCGACCCGGTCTGGGTCGACCCGGTCAGACTCACTGGGTCTGACCCGGACCATTGGTTGGTTCATCCCGCTAAGTTTTGACTCCGTCCACTGGGCCCGGCCCAGCGGACCACGAGGGTGGTTCGGCCCGATAGTCACCACGTAGGCGGCTCAGTGACTCGGCCTGGGAGACCAGGCCGGTATGGCCAGCGACACCGCGGGGGATGCCGCGGGTCAGCTTGGAAGGCCGGTGGCTGGGAGGCCAGCGGGTAGGCCGTGTGTGGTGTGTGCAGCATGGCTAGTCACCGACAGGCCGCGGGTGCACCAGGCACGGCGCTGGTGCGCCGAGCAGGGCACGTGGGTGCCGGGATGCCGGTCAGGACACCGGGAAAGCCACGGCAGGGGTTTCAGCCAGTGTGAAGAGAATCAGGCAGCAGCGCGGGGGCGCCGTCCAGCAGTGCGGGGGGGGGGGGGGGGGCAGCGACGTGGGGGCGTCGGGAAACGGCGCGTGGACGTCGTGCAGCAGTGTCAGGGCACTAGGGCACCGGGCCAGCAGGGCAGTGCATCGGGGGGCGTGCGCAGTGCGCTGGTGAGGCGCGAGAAGCAAGGTAGCGCGCCAGGGCACGGTTCAGGGGCCGCTTGGTCGGTGGTGCGGTTCGTGGAGACCACGGGTAGCGCTGCCCTTATTCTCCATCTATGTCGTTGTCGCCTCTTTGCAATGTCGTGTTGCCGCTTCGTAGAACATCATAAAGAAATAAAATTCGATGGAGGGTGATGGGCCGTGTGAGGTTGCCTGTAAACCTCCGCGTTTATGGTGATAGAAGTTGGTTCATCAAAGGTATGATGAACAACAATTTAATCACAAAACTTTGCAATAATTCCTTTCAAAAGAATATGAGAAAAGGAAAGGAATACAGCTTAAGGTAAAACCCCCTAACTTTCTTTTTGGTGTTGTTTGATGGAGTCATGGGAAGTTAGTGTCATTTCGTCAATGTCGTAAGAGGAAGATAGGTACTCGTTGTTGGCGACGTTCTTCATGGGCGGTGTCTTCTCCATTGATTCAGATGAAGAAGGAGGAAGACAGCGTCATCGTTCTTCAGTGGAAAAAGAGATGTTCCCATACTTTCCCCAGTTGAAGAAGGAAGAAGTCGATGTTTTTTGTTCTTTGGTGGTTCTTCGTTAGAAGGTGCATCTCTCCAAGAACACCCACTCTCCTTAGTTATCCCAACAAAAAGAAACAACCATGCCAACCAAATAATAAATGGAAATGACGTCTATTATTTTTTGGGACCACAATTTGAAAAGTTGTGGTTAAGTAAAAGAGACAACCCATATAATTAATGGGAAGGATGGATCAAATTTCAATTAAGGGGAGGTGAGGAGTTCTAATTAATTAATGGTAGAGGCGTCCAATTAATTAATTGGGAGGTGGAGAGTTTTATCCACATAAAAGAGGGGGTTAGAGGTGTTAAAGAGCTCGTGTGGGCCCCACTATTCATACATGAATTGGGGGTTTATGGGGGGTAAATCTCATGTAGGCCACACCTAAAAATATCCCCCAACGGAGGTTACGTGTGGGTGGGCCCCACCTACAACCTCTCCTTGGAAGATTAAACTGCCACAAATAAAAATAAAGTTATCACTTTATTTTTATTAAATTTAATTAAAAACCCCCAAAAACTAACTTCCACTCATGTCAAAATGCAACTACGGTGAAGGTATCACTAGTAAATTACTGACACTACAAGTTCAACGGTGCCCTCAGAATTCAATCCGAGCACCGGTTCAAGAGTTATAAAACACTACTCGCACGTTTACTGAACGTACTCGAAAAAATGTTTAGAAAAATTATTATCAGTCACCCTAGAACAACATTAATCGAGGTTAGGCTCTACCTAGGTGAAACACGCCCCAGTGAACCCAACGGGACTCTTGGATTTTCAATCTGAGTTACCGTTTAGAATTATTAATTTTACAATAAAATAATTGTCACTTAATTATTTTATTTGCGGCAAAAAACTAACTTTTTCTAGTGGCCTGTTCCGGCCAAAGTTAGTATCTACTTAAATATATCATGATCTCACGAGTTCAGCGGTGGTCTTGTATTTTTAATTCGAGGTACCATTTGCGTGTTATAATAATTTAAAAAATAAAATAATTTATTTAATTATTTTATTTACGGTTAAGCCATTTTTTAGATTTTTCAAAGGAGGTCTGCGCCGACTAAAATTAAGTCGCGCCTACGGTAAACCCACCATACTGAGAGCAATGGTGCCCTCATATTTATGATCCTATTAGACATTTAATATTTATTCCACGTTTTCAAGAAAACTGCTTACGAGCGTTAATTTAAGCTTAACAAAACTTCAGAAATTGATTCCGGGCACACCGGGCCTCGGAATCAAGCGCCCTCAAAAAATGAAGACTCATAAAATTTCCATGAATTTAAGAAAAAACAATTAAATGGAAATTCCAGGTCTTTACATTCTCGCGACCTCAGGGATTTATGTCCTTGTAAGCTACAAATCGAACTAACGGATCAAATGTGGGTACTGAGCATGCATCTGAGCCTCCCGCTCCCATGTTCTCTCCTAGAGGTTGTCATGCTGCCAACGAACACGCACCAGAGGTATTGACCGTCTATGTAGGACCCACTCCTTTCGATCCTCAATCTCTACTGGAACCTCCGTGAAAGTCGCCCCATCCTTGTTGTCCAGCTCCCCATGGTCGATGATGTGGGAATGTTCATGCATGTATCCTCTCAGCTGAGATACGTGGACGACGTCATGTACTCGGTGTAACTAAGGTGGAAGAGATAAGCAGTAAGCCACTTCGCCTACTCTGATGAGGACCTAGAAAGGTCTGATGAATCACGGAGGTAACTTGCTGCCTTAGCCAAATCTCCATAGACCTCATCGAGGTGAGACCCGTAGAAAGACGTGGTCACCATCCTTGAACCCCAGAGGTCTCTGTCTCCTGATAACATATGACTTCTATTTTCTCTGTGCAGTCTTCATCTACTCCTGGATTATCTGCACCGTCATCGTGGTAGATTGCACCATCTCTGGTTGGCAGGAAGTGGGCCGACTTGGTTAGTCAGTCAATAATCACCCAAATAGAGTAATGTCCCCAGGATGTACGTAGAAGATCCAACATGATGTCCATGGATATATCATCCCTCTTCCACTTTGGGACCTCTAAAGGCTGAAACAAGCCTGTTGTATATCTGATCATCTGTTGAGAGCATCCGCAACAACGTTCCTTATCCCATGAGTATAGTCTATCTCGAAGTCATTGTCCTGGAGAAACTCAAGCCAACACTACTGGCTCAGGTTCAGGTCCTTCTGAGATAAGACACACCTGAGACTATTGAGATTAGAGTAAACCATAAATTGTTCACTCAATGAACTATTGATGAGACTTCCCGATTGTAAATAACTCGACTACACCCTTCTTCTCCTACATTCTACAAAAGCTTCTATGATTTATCCTTTTCCAAAAAGAGAAATCTAGTCTCATCCCCTGGATGAACCACATCCTTTTCCTAATACAGTCAATCCTAAACAGAATGCTACTAATTCATGTCATGGACGACATCGTAAGGCATCGACGCTACCACCATGAAATCCAACTATTACTCTCACCTCCAAGGGTTGAGTCACACAATCGGCATCAGTGTGTGATCATTGGGTCTCTTCCAGTAGGAATCTCAAAAGTGAGGGTCAAGTCAATGGTGTTAACTGGGACTTCATAGTATTAACCACACAAAAAAGGTAGTAAAGCAAACGTCACAAGGACAAGTGTCTTTTATTATTACAGCTCAATGTACAAAGACACAAAGCAACCACAAACAACGACATCAACAAAGCTAGAAGCATCATGAACAAAGGCCCATATGAATGGAACTAGTCATGCTCCTATCCACCTAATTCCAAAGCTCCATGGTCATATGATGTAACGACCCTAATTTTGACGTACATGGACATTACATTACTTTTTCATTTACTTAGTACATAACAAAAACACACACACAAGGACCGTAATAGTTTAGTGTCTTTGTAAACTCTGACTATATTCTTCTAATCGTGGTGAAAGATCTTCAACATCTCCCATAAAGATCTTCCCCATTTTTTTTCTTACCTAAAACCTTTCTTTATATCCTGGGGAAAAGAAAACATAAAAGGGAGAGCTCAAATGCTCATTAAGGGTAAACAAAAGAAATATAAATCACATCATATTCATAAGAACATAACAATTTGGAAATCTTACCCTGCAAAAGAGATCATAATTTCATAATATGGGATAAATCATGGTAGTGAAATGTAATCACAATAATCATAACTTAAAACACGATGCTTTGTGTCATACACACATAATCATAGAGAATCATTTCTTATTAGTCAAGACTCATTGTCAAGACTATCTTAGTGGACAAAGTCCATTTCTGAACTGAGTTCACTCCTCGTTTCAGTCCTATTTCACTGAACCGGTTTAACCTGCCGTTCCAGCCATGTCTATCTCATGAGATATAAAATCTTTACCCAATGAATTGGAGGGAGATATAGGTCCCACCCATCTCATAATTATACTATTCTTATGTGTTCCACAAAATCAAAAAAAATCATACATCATTGCATTACCCATGTAATAAAAATGGGAATCTTAAACATCATGCCACCATAACATAATCCATATAAGACAAAAGGACATCATAAAAATAATAACATAATCAAATTAATGTAAAAATAGGGATAGAAATAGAACCCTTTATTATCTTAGATGGAAAATAATTTTGATAAAACACTTGAACTTCATTCTTGAGGAAAATATCCTTTCTACTTCAAAAACACTTTTCCTTTCTTAACATTTCATACAATTCTAAACTAAAATAAGTTGATTAAAAATAAACTTTAAAACTTGTAAAGGAAGATTCTTGGAAATAATGTTTTAAAAATCCATTCATTCCGTATAAGTTAAAAAAAACATTCTTCTCGTACTTTTGTTAGAAAAGTCAAAAAGTACCTCGTACGAAAAACGACAAAAGATTCCTTCCATATCTTTTACTAAAAACTCATTGAAGGGTAAAATTTGATTTAAACTATTGTATAAAGATATAAATATTACATATGGAGGAAACATGGATGTGGATGATAAAATACACCCCAGTAAATACCAAATTATAAACAATCTCGGATAAAAATGAGATTGTGATATTTTCCCTTACCTTAGGTCTGATTTTCTTCGTAAGTTTCTGAAACTACTGTATAATGATTTAAATAATGTCATTGAAATATTTTATAATCATAATCATTGATATTATATCATATATGGTCATATTATTAGCTTTTTATTAGTAATATTTCATTGTTACTTGTTATTCGGGTGTTTATTGTTTTTTTGTTCTTATGCGTGTTTTGTTGAATAAATTCTTATTCTTCTTTTAGGTTATAGAAACCTCATTTACAGAATGGTATTAGTGTAATATATATCATATTAATTCACTCAATTCATTTATGTAATAATTATGTAATGAAAATCATGTAGAAAGAGTCACATCACATCGTGGAGATGGTATTCCGTACGTACGCACGAGCGATGATATCATTCCCATGATCATGGAATTTTATTGGAGTGTGTGTATACTATTTCAGAATCAATATCACTTTAAAATAATCATATATATTCATTATTTACACCATTATACCCATCCAAGTAAGGTGGTGGTGGAAAATAGATTACACCACGGCGTGGAGACGGTATTCCATACGTACACACGCGCTGTGATTTCGTTTTCCGTAGGATGGATAGATAGTGAAATAGGGTTGTTTCATACATATAATAACATATCAGTATATGAGTGATACTGATGTTATTATTTCATAATGAAATAACTAAAGAAGAAGAAGTGGAAGAAGAAATAAATTTGGAAGAATCAGTAATAGACATTACCTCTTCTTTAAAACGCTTCTTTGAGACCATCTTTTAGGGCACTAAAATTGGTCTTTGAAGAAGACCAGGACCTCTAGGATGTTTCTAGGGATGTTTAGAGGATAAATTGGCAGGGGTTGGCCGATCTTGAAGGCTCAAAGTGGTGTGAGGAAGAGGGGGAGGAGGTGCCCTTTTATAAGGGAGGAGAGGGGTACCTTTGGAAAAACTAAAATATTATTTTATTATAAAGTAATATTCGGTTTTAAATAGCTCAAAATTGATTTATTTCAAAGATAAGGCGGGGATGGGTCAAAATCCTATCATCAAATAGAATTTACACAAGTTTAGGTTACTATTTTAACCTTATCATTTAGATTTAACTTCAAGTTAGATAATTTTACTTTTACCATGACTTTTTGTGTTCTTACACGATAAGGTTAATAAACTTACTATAACAAGAAAAACGAACCCCAAGTTGTTTATTATTAATATATCTAACCTTATCTAAGTCATTTTACCGAACCTTAGATTTTTAGGAATAAAATAACAATTTATAATATAATATTTTTTTAAAAAACTATTTTATGTCAATTTTGACACTATTTGGTAATTGATTTTTGTGAAACTCATAACAGAGATATTAGTTCGAAAAACGTTATTAAATCCATAATAACATGTCATATTAACCTATAAAATTGTTGTAATTCATAAAAAGTCTCAAATTACATTTATTTGGGTATTTATAACATCAGTTATGTCAATATTTCATTAATAAGATAATTATAGCATCATCTTTGTGTCATAAATAAATTAAATTATTTAATGTCTAAAATTTATAAATAAAATACCATTATGTAGGAAATCGTTTTATATTTCAAATGAATATTTATAGTTGAATTTATCTTATGTATAACCCTATATTAAAAATGTTTTAGTTATTAAACTTTGATTTAAACTATTTTAACCCTTCTTTAAATAAATTAATATTAAATGTCCTAATCTAATCCAAGTGGGCCTAAATGGTCATATTTTATTACTAAGGTTGTTTTTGGTCGAATTATACTTATCCAATAGAATTAGGACATGTTTTAGGGTAATAATAATATCATTTTTACCGTTAATTACCCTATTTACTTTTAACCGTGGTAAAAAAAATTAAAAAGTTACTATTCACAAAAATTATTTTCATCTAATTGAACCAAATTTTACATACTGACATCAACCGTGTCTCTTGAATTTTTGAAATTTCACTCACAGAAGTGGTAAAATTCTGTTTTATGTAAATTTGCAAATTCTCCTAGGAGGTGGGTAAAAGACGGTGAAAAGTTCAATGAAATTTTTATATATCTAAAATTATTATAAAATTACTCCAATGGATTAAATTTAACTTATATAGGTATTATGTATCAATTTTGACCTAAAATAAATTTAAATAAAATAAATAATTATTGAAATAAAAAGTCAGTTTTTAAATAGTAACCCAGTGTTTTCACTATTCATCAAAAATTGAAAGTTTTCAGAAAAATACCAAAATTTCACCCTAGGCTAATTTCGATATTCTGAATCCAAAAATGAAGTCCATTTTCAAAAATAAAACTTATTAAATTTCAAAAAGTGGGTATTACTATTCATAACGGCTAGTTTTAATAATATTTTAATAGCATATCGTTGTTTAGCAAAACTCTGTATTGCGTACAACACATGCTATCAATGAAGGTCGCTCTTGCATGTAATGCAAGCCAAGTCAGGGATGCGTGTTGTGCAAGCTCATTTTCATGTAGCATACAACATAAGACATCAATGAAATTAAAAAGAATATTTTTTGTAAAATCTTGGGGTGTTACATTCTACCCTCCTTAAAATGAATTTCACCCTCGAAATTCATCGGGGTTATAAATGGTTTACTACTTGAAAGTTTCTTAAATAGAAACCCAAATCATAAAAAGGAATACCAAAACTTGGCTTTAATGAAACGTAATGGTTACCCAAATTAACTAATCACTCGGTTTCCACATAGGAGATCATAGGTGAAAATATGGATATGGAAGAGAAATCTAACCTTCATGTTCTGATGGAGAGTCGTAGAGAACATGGCTATGGAAAATCCAGCAATCACAAATCCATAGATTTGTGATGATCTAAAGTACCATTTGATTCATCAAATATAAGGGCACTAGGACAACATTTTTGGTTTTCAAGATCATTTCCCTAAAGTTGAAGAATTTGAATAAGAATAAATAATTACTTTATTTTGGTACAATATCACTGTCGTTCGTGCTTTGACCAATTTCCACTTCATATCTTAAAGAAATGAATTTTAATTTGTTATTCGTGAAGTGTTAACAGATCATGTGATAGAATGATGGGTCATTCCATCTGTTTCAAACAAAAGGTTAGTAAAAGTTATCAAATATACATAAGTCCATCTATGGTGAGGTTAATCGTATACGATTCCAAAAATGAACTTATACTTCATATATCATACCACGTAATAATATAAAACTAGTTTCTACTAACCAGGGAATTTTTTTAGGTCAGTGGTAGGCGATAGAGGCCAATCGCAATTCAGTTGTGGGTTTGATTCCCATAGCCTTGTCTGACGCGATGGGCTGTCGCCCATCCTGTCGGTTGTCATTATTCAAAAGCTATATTACTATAACATCTCATCAATAATATCGAAAAAAAATGTTCTATCCTTAAACAATACTAACTTATGTCCAACATAATCCATTCCAATCTTCCGGCTTATCTAAAATACTTTGGTCCAAACTCATAGTATAAAAAAAATGATTACTTGAAATGTCACATAACAATCAAGTGAATCCATCATTTATCCCCCATATATCGTAAGATATATCTTGTTGGTTAAATTAAAAACGTGTTAATATCTTAATCATGTATTATTTTGAAGAATTAATATTCATTGAACCTTAGTGAAAACATGAATACAGTTAAAAGTTAACACTTTCTCGAAACCAAAATCCTCAAAATTCTTTATACTCAAACCATGATATCACTTAGTCCTTATATCAATCATGAGCTCTTCAATACAATCAAACATCTCATTATCTTCTTATCCCTTCATTATGCGCATATCATCTGCTTAACAAAAATATCTCAATCACTTTCCATGGTTACTGGTACCATAAAATTATTGAAAACCACAATAGACCAATACATAAATATTCTAATATTCCACGATACTATATACAACATTATTTTGGAATCCCATTACATAAACACTTAATCATTCCACCACATCGTTTTCATATTCAACATCCCCAATAGTGATCTCATGTGACTTCTCTTTGTCCTTTTCCTTAAGTGTTTGCTCATGTCAATCGTCATTAACCCATGGAATAGGGCATTGATTAGCTTAATGCCCCATTTCATTGCACTTGAAGCATTGAAGTGTTGTTGGTGCGTTCTCTGCAGTCTTTTCTTTATTCACACCATTAGCAACCCTTTTTCCATTACTTCGACACTCAGCTGCTCGATGACCTTCTTTTCCACGCTTAAAACATTTTCTAGTCCCTTTAAGACAATCTCCACCATGCTTCTTTCCACACTTTGAGCATAAGGAAACATTCATCTTCTTTTCACAATTAGTCTGAGATTTCTCCTTGAACTCCATCTTTTGTTTCATGTCAAAACCATGAGGTGGATATGTAACACCAACTTCCATTTCTACCTTAATAGCACAGTGCACAATTTCTTCATAGCTACTGAAGTCTCTTATAGCTAATTCCCTTCGAAGATTTGGTTTTAAGCCACTAAAGAATCAATCAACTTTACTTTCAGGTTGGATGATAAAGCCAGATGCATACCTTGCATGCCTTGTAAAATTCGCTTCGTACATACCAACAGATTCATCATGATTTTTCTTTAGTTCAAGAAACTCCTTCTCCATCTTTGTTCGAAGAATACGAGGGAAGTACTTATTGAAAAATAAGTTCTTGAACTCGTCCCATTCCATAGACTCAATTTCATCTCTTGGCCTCGTATTCTTGATAAGATTCCACCATTGATCAACATCACCTTCCAAACGATATACTGCTAAGATGACTTTATCATGATCAGAACATTAAAGAACTGAAAATATCTTTTCAGTGGTACTGATCCATTGTTCAGCAACAAGTGGATCGGAAGACCCACTGAATGAAGGTGGGTGTTGCCTCATGAAGGGCTCAATAGAATATTGTTCCATTCTCTGCTCATTTGGATGTCCAGAATGATTCATAGCTTGTGTAAGTATGTAATAAGATTTTGAACTCCATCTCCCATAACATTTGATTCTTCATGAGGACAATCATTGCATTTTCCATTACATTGATCAACACGGTTCCTTCGAGTTCCAGCCATCGTCTAAAACCCAAAAAGAATAGTGTGAGTGGAAAAACTCACGCTAGGGAAAACAACATAATAAAGGGGGAGTACCTTCAATATCTAACATCTTAGGTTACTGTAATTCTAGTACTATAATCTATACTTATACTTAACCTTAGGTACATCCCTATACATACCTTAGAAATATCTATAGGGATCTCACTAAAGTTCGTGCATCCTAGTTTCTAAAGGTTGACTAAACCTTTCCTCTAATACCAACTGTAACGACCCTAAGCTTGACGTACATGGACATTAAATTACTTTTGTGGAATACTTATTACATAACAAAAACCCACACACAAGGACCGTAATAGTTTAGTGTCTTTGGAAACTCAGACTATAATCGTCTAATCGTGGTGAAAGATCTTCAACATCTCCCATAAATATCTTCCCCTTTTTTTATTACCTAAAACCTTTATTTATATCCTGGGGAAAAAAATAAAAGGGGGAGCTCAAATTCTCAGTAAGGGTAAACAAAAGAAATATAAATCACATCATATTCATAAGAACATAATAATTTGGAAATCTTACCCTGCAAAAGAGATCATAATTTCATAATATGGGATAAATCATGGTAGTGAAATGTAATCACAATAATCATTACTTAAAACACGAAGCTTTGTGGAATATACACATAATCATAGAGAATAATTTCTTATTAGTCAAGACTCATTTCCAAGACTATCTTAGTGGACAAAGTCTATTTCTGAATCGAGTTCACTCCTCCTTTCAGTCCTGTTTCACTGAACCGGTTAAACCTGCCATTCCAGCCATGTCTATCTCATGAGATATAAAATATTTACCCAATGCATTGGAGGGAGATATAGGTCCCACCCATCTCATAATGATACAATTCTTATGTGTGCCATAAAATCAAAAAAAAATCATACATCATTGCATAACCCATGTAATAAAAATGGGAATCCTAAACATCATGCCATCATAACATAATCCATATAAGATAAAAGGACATCATAAAAATAATAACATAATCAAATCAATGTAAAAATATGGATATAAACAGAACCCTTTATTATCTTAGATGGAAAATAATTTTGATAAAACACTTGAACTCCATTCTTGAGGAAAATATCATTTCTACTTCAAAAACACTTTTCCTTTCTTAACATGTCATACAATTATAAACTAAAATAAGTTGATTAAAAATAAACTTGAAAACTTGTAATGGAATCTTCTTGGAAATAATGTTTTAAAATTCCATTCATGTCGTATAAGTTAAAAAAACATTCTTCATGTACTTTAGTCAGAAAAGTCAAAAAGTACCTCGTACGAAAAATGACAAAAGATTCCTTCCATATCTTTTACTAAAAACTCACTGAAGGGTAAAATTGGATTTAAACTATTGTATAAGGATATAAATGTTACATATTGAGGAAACATGGATGTGGATGATAAAATACACCCCAGAAAATACCAAAGTATAAACAATCTCGGATAAAAATGAGATTGTGATATTTTCCCTTACCTTAGGTCCGATTTTCTTCGTAAGTGTCCGAACCTCCTGTATAATGATTTAAATAATGTCATTGACTTATTCCAGAATCATAATCATTGTTATGATATCATATATGGTCATATTCTTAGCTTTTTATTAGTAATATTTCATTGTTACTTTTTATTCGGGTGTTTATTGCTTTTTTGTTCTTATACGTGTTTTGTCGAATAAATTCTTATTCTTCTTTTAGATTATTGATACCTCATTTCCAGAATTGTATTAGTGTAATATATATCATATTAATTCACTCAATTCATTTATGTAATAACTATGTAATGAAAATCATGTAGAACGAGTCGCATCACATCGTGGAGACGGTATTCCGTACATACACACGAGCGATGATATTGTTCCCATGATCATGGAATTTTATTGGAGTGTATGTATACTGTTTTAGAACCAATATCACTTTACAATAATCATATATATTCATTATTTACACCATTATACCCATCCAAGTAAGGTGGTGGTGGAAAATAGATTACACCACGATGTGGAGACGGTATTCCGTACGTACGCACGCGCGGTGATTTCATTTTCTATAGGATGGATAGATGGTGAAATAGAGTCGTTTAATACATATAATAACATATCATTATATGAGTGATACTGATTTTATTACTTCATAATGAAACAACTAAACAAGAATAAGTGGAAGAAGAAATAATGTTGGAAGAATCGGTAACACACATTACCTCTTCTTTAAAGCGCTTCTTTGAGACCTCCTTTTAGGGCACTAAAATTGGTCTTTGAAGAAGACCAAGACCTCTAGGATGTTTCTAGGGATTTTTAGAGGAGAAATTTTCAGGGTTTGGATGAGCTTGAAGGCTCAAAGTGGTGTGAGGAAGAGGGGGAGGAGGTGCCCTTTTATAAGGGAGGAGAGGGGTACCTTTGGAAAAACTAAAATATTATTTTATTATAAAGTAATATTCAGTTTTAAATAGCTCCAAATTAATTTATTTAGAATCTAAGGTTGGGATGGGTCTAAATCCGCTCATCCAATAGAATTTAGACAAGTTTAGGTTACTATTTTAACCATATCATTTAGATTTAACTTTAAGTTAGATAATGGTACTTTTACCGTGTCTTTTTGTGTTCTTACATTATAAGGTTAATAAACGTACTATAACAAGCCAAAAGAACCCCAAGTTGTTTATTATTAATATATCTATCCTTATATAAGTCATTTGGAAGAACCTTAGATTTTTAGGAATGAAATAACAATTAATAATATAATATTTGTTTTAAAAACTATCTTATGTCAATTTTGAAACTATTTGGTAATTGATTTTTGTGAAAATCATAACAGATATATTAGTTCTAAAAAAGTTATTTAAATCAATAATAACATGTCAGATTAACCTATAAAATTGTTGTAATTCATAAAAAGTCTCAAATTACATTTATTTGGTTATTTATAACATCAGTTATGTCAATATTTCATTAATAAGATAATTATTGCATCATATTTGTGTCATAAATAAATTAAATTATATTATTTCTAAAAATTATAAAAAAAATACCATTATGTAGTAAATCGTTTTATCTTTCTAATAAATATTTATAGTCGAATTTATCTTATGTATAACCTTATATTAAAAATGGTTTAGTTATTAAAATTTGATTTTAACTATTTTAACCCTTCTTTAAATAAATTAATATTAAACGTCCTAATCTAATCCAAGTGGGCCTAAATGGTCATATTTTATTCCTAAGGTTGTTTTTGGTCGAATTACACTTATCCAATAGTATTAGTACATGTGTTAGGTTAATAATTATATCATTTTTACCCTTAATTGCCCTATTTACTTTTAACCGTGGTAAAAAAAGTAAAAAGTTACTATTCACCAAAAATTATTTTCATCTCATTGAACCACATTTTACTTACTGACATCAATCATTTCTCTTGGATTTTTGAAATTCCACTCATGGAAGCGGTAAAATTAAGTTTTATGTAAATTTGCAAATTCTCCTAGGATGTGGGTAAAAGACGGTGAATAGTTAAATGAAATTTTTATATATCTAAAATTATTGTAAAATTACTCCAATGAATTACATTGAACATATATAGGTATTATGTATCAATTTTTACCTAAAATAAATTTAAATAAAATGTATAATTATTTAAATAAAAAGTCAGTTTTTAAATAGTAACCCAGTGTTTTCACTATTCATAAAAAATTAATGTTTTCAGAAAAATACCAAAATTTTACCCTAGGCTAATTTCGATATTCCGAATCCAAAAATGAAGTCCATTTTCAAAAATAAACTTCATAAAATTTCAAAAAGTGGGTATTACTATTCATAATGGCTAGTTTTAATAATATTTTAATAGCATATCGTTGTTTAGCGAAACTTGGTATTGCATACAACACACGCTATCGTGGAAGGTCGCGCTTGCGTGTAATGAAAGCTAGGTCAGGGATGCGTGTTGTGCAAGATCCTTTTGGTGTAGCGTACAACACAAGACATTAATGAAATTAAAAATAATATTTTTTGTAAAATATTGGGGTGTTACATATGCTTCAGCTGCCTGATGTTGTGATCTCCCTTGTCCACCCACTCTTTGCAGTCGGGGTGGACCTCCGGGTGGTGGTGTTTGTAACACCTCGAAGTGTTTCCCACCACCAGCTGCACGACCAGATCCTCTTCCATGTCTACCCTCTCCCTACTGTCCATCTTGATCGAACCTTTGCCTCTGCCTGGGAGGTAACTCAACTAAATGATGATTGTCTATACGGCGGGTCGGACAGTCACGTTCCATGTGACCAAGCCGGCCGCATGAGAAACACTTCCTTCTCCTGGTATGTTTGGCTCTGTCTCCACTCCGGGTGCCCTGCACAACCGATCATGAGTCGTGTCGTCGGCCACTTGTAGGTTTGGTCCTCTTGTACCTATGCGACATCTATCTACTGCTAGCTGCAGAAGACTCTGCTGCATGTCGACTAGTAGTGGGTCCCGCTGCTAGAGACTGCTCAGCAGGGAAACTCTCCATTATGAGGGCTCGCTCCAATACCTCTGTCTGCGTCGAGATGATGTGGTAGATAACTGAAGCTATGATCTCTCTCCTGAGTCCCTGCTCAAAGGTCTGGGCCCTGAATAACGGGTCTCATACTATATAAGTGGAGTATCGCGAGATGTCGGTGAACTCACTGATCACTACGCCACCGTCATGCTACCCTGTTGTAGATGAAGTAACTCCTGTATCTGCACTTCTCGAAGGGTGGCTGGTGAAGACTCTCCCCGGAACAGGCTCTCAAAGTCTTCCCATAGAAGTGACGCCTCATCATGCATCTGGAGCATCAGGCTCCATCATCTTCCTGCTGCTGCCTGTAGGAGGCTGGAAGCAAGGATCACCATAAAGTTTGCTTGTGTCCTAACTAGCCTAAAGACTCTCACCACATCCTCCATCCAATCCTCAGCCTCCTATGGGTCTGTCTCTCCTTGGAACCTGGGTCACCCCTAGTGAAGGAACTCATGTAACGTGCTCAAGCGGCGTGTATCTTCTACTGCTGGGGATGGTGGCATCTGTGCCCCAACGGGGAGTAATACCGCTGGTGCCTCTGCTGGTGCCTCAACTGGAAGAGGGCCATGTACTAGGGCCTCATCGCTCGGTGGGATATCAGTATGTACAACTCATGGGGCTCTATCTGGTCTTCTGTGGGGAGGCATCTGGAAAGAAATAGATGTGACACGATCAAAAGACAATAACTGGTGAGCTGACCTTATCTGTGCTGACTTAAATAAAACTTTTGAATACACACACACAATCAGTGTTTTCGTGCACTGAGTAGGAAATCAGAAGTCAGGGTCCTGGTGTATGGATACGTCGGCTGCCCGCACATACACTGGACTCCCTGAACTGAAAACCACACTTAGTACCCTTAACACTATTTCTTCACAGAAAAGAAATATTAGAGTCCTAAGTTCTGCGGTAAAACCAACTCCTCTATTACCAATTTGTCAGGACCCTCCCCCCAGGGCCCGTATCGTGACTACCCCAACCCACCTTCCCTAGGACAGGGGCTGGCAACTAGTACCAAAGGCATAATTCCGTAAAATTGAGAAGGAATTGCCTTTATAAATCATAAACACACACAACCAGAGTACAAGAAGAAGTAAACACTAAGAAAAAATTTATAACAAGAGTACTGAAAGTAAAGGGGGCCAGAATATAATCCCAACAATAAAGTATAAAAACAACTGAAAACAAGTACAACTAAAAAAGGGAAAAACAACTGAAAGGTAGAAGAAGCTCCTAGATCATCCTTCAGGGTTCCTACATGAAGGGTAGGTATAGATGGCCTCCTCAGTACTCCACATCCGTCAGACTCAACCATGTACTGAAACGTCATATGGTCCACCTCTGGGTATCGTCCTGTCCTGGTGCTCTCGTCCTCTGTCAGCGATGTCTGTCGTCTGCATCCAACACAAAGAGGTGTGGGCATAGCCCGTGCAGGGGTGAGTATAACGATACTCATTAGGGACCCTGAGACCCTCAAGGTCTCACAAAAATAAAAAAGGATAAACCAAAAAGTTTGATTTCAATAGTTAACCATTATTTAGGTATATGCCCATATAGATACATAAGTTATCAAGTAACCCATCTCAATCATGAGGAAAACACAAAGGTCATTGACTCAGCTCAAACCAGGATTTTCATTTACGAAACCATGGCTATTGGATAACTCATACTCTATCGAGTACAGTGGACCTGTCGCGACTCTGAGGTGCTACTCACTAACCATAGACTTCTGAGGTACTCTTCTTGTCGAGTACCACAGATCTACTTCCAAATCGGGTGCTCCGTCCACCGTGGGTATGCCGCAAAACCAGACGCTTCTGCTAATAGCCGTCAGAGATACTACACCTGTCAAGTACCATGGGTGTGCTGCCAAACCAAGTGCTCCACCTGCCATGGGTCTTCGACCAAACCTGTAGCTCTGTCCACTGGTCTAGTCGAATCACTCCGAGTCGAATCAGTCAAGCATTCATCAGGTCTACAGATACTAGGTCTCTGCACTCCGTCTGCTCGTCTCCGCTGCTCCACGAGCTACTATTCTATACTCCATGTGTCATGAAGTCTTAGGTGGAAGTATCTAAAAGGACCACCATGTCATCGGGGTCTCAACTCAATAGACGGTGTGTCAATCGAACGCCCGGTCTGTGAGTTATTTGCATTTTAGTCCCAGGGCCCGGTTGGATTTGTGTACGAACCAACCTGACTATTACTCAACTATACCCAAAACTCCAGTGGAGTATACTCAAAGGGACTGATATGCTCCAGGAATACCAGTGTTGTTGACGGTTCATCAAATGGACGTCTGATGACAAAGATATGGCCAAAGAAAGCAAATAGTCCATAATAGACCTGGGTCCGGTCTGACCCGGTCCCACCGACTTGGCCCAACCTAGTCTGGTCTGACCCGGTCTAGGTCCACCCGGTCAGACTCGCTGGGTCTGACCTGGCCCATTGCGTGAGTCAGCACGCTATCTTTTGACCCGGTCCGCTGGGCCCGGCCCAGCGGACCACAAGTGCGGTTCGACCCAATAGTCGCCACATAGGCGGCTCGGTAACTCGGCCCGGGAGCCCAGGCCAGTTTGGCCAGTGACACCATGGGGTACATTGCGGGTCAGCTCGGAAGGTCGGTGGATAGAAGGCCTGCGGGCCAGCCGCGCGTGGTGGGGCAAGGCCGACTGGTCACCGATAGGTCGCGGGTGCACCGTGTAGGGTGTCGGTGCACCGAGCAGGGCACATGGGTGTATGGGCGTTGGGCAAGCCATGTCAGGGGTGCCATGCAATCCATGGAAGGGGCGCTGGGTAGCGCATGGGGTGACGTCAGCACACGAGGGAACCGGGCAGCGATGCGGGGCAGCGGGCAGCAGTGCGGGGGCGCCGGGCAGCGGCGCGGGGACGTCGGGCCTTATGGGTAGTGCGCCGAGGCGTGCGGGCAGTGCGCCGGCGAGGTTCTGGCAGACGGGTAGTGTGCCGGGGCACGGTCGGGTGTCGTTTGGTCGGCGGTGCGGTTTGCAGAGACTACGGGTAGCACGGACCTTGTTCGCCATCTACGTCGCTATCACCTCTTTTTCATGCCATGTTTCTAATTCGTAGAACATCACAAAGAAATAAAATTCAACGGAGGGTGTCGGGCCTTGTGAGGTTGGCCCGAACCCTCCATGTTTATGGTGATAGCAGTTAGTTCATCAAAGTTATGATGAACAATAATTTAATCACAAATCTTCGTAATGATTCCTTTTAAAAGAAGATGAAAAAAAGGAATAATTATTAAGGTAAAACCCACTACCTTCTTTATCGGTGTTGTTTGATAGAGTCGCGGGAAGGTGGTGTCATTCCGTCAACGTTGGAAGAGGAAGATAGGTACTCGTCGTTGGTGATGTTTTTCGCTGGTGGTGTCTTCTACTTTTATGCAGATGAAGAAGGAGGAAGATGGGGTCGTAATTCTTTGGTGGCGGTAGAGACATTATCTTCCTTTCCCCGGTTGAAGAAGGAAGAAGTCGATGTTCTTCGTTCTTCGGTGGTTCTTCGTTGGAAGATGCAGCTCTCCATGAACTCCCTCTCTCTTTATTTCTCCCAACAAAAAATAAGGAATCATGCCAACCAAATAATAGATGGAAATGACGTCTATAATTTGTTGGCACCACAATTTGAAAATTTGTGGTTAATTAAATGATACAAACCATATAAATAATGGGAAGTATGGATCAAATTTTAAATAAGGGGAGGTTAGGAGTTCTAATTAATTAATGGGAGAGGTTTCCAATTAATTAATTTGGAGGTGGAGAGTCTTATCCACATAAAAGAGGGGGTTAGAGGTGTTAATGATCTCGTGTGGCCCCCACTATTCATACTTGAATTTGGGGTTTAAGGAGGGTAAAGCTCATGTGGGCCCCACCTAAAAATATCCTCTCAGGGTAGGTTATGTGTGGGTGGGCCCCACCTACAACCTCTCCTTGGAAGATTAAACCGCCACAAATAAAAAAAAGTTATCACATTATTTTTTTTTTTAATTTACTTAAAAACCCCCAAAAACTAACTTCCACTCGCGTCAGAACGCAACTGCGATGAAGGTCTCACTAAGAAATTACTGACTTTGTGAGTTTAACTGTTCGCTCAGAATTCTATTCCGAGAACTAGTTCAAGTGTTATAAAACACCGCATGCACATTTACTGAACGTACCCGAAAAACAGTTCAGAAAAATTTTTATCAGTCACCCTCGACCAAAGGCCATTGAGGTTCGGCTCTCGATAGGTGAAACATACCCCAAATAAACCAATGGTAGTCTCTTATTTTCAATATGAGTTACCATTTAGAAGTTTTTGATTTTACAATAAAATAATTGTCACTTAATTGTTTTATTTGCCGCCAAGAACTAACGTTTTCTGGTGGCCCGCGCTAGCCAAAGTTAGTATCTGCATAAACAAAGCATGGCCTCATGAGTTCGGCAGTGGTCTCGGATTTTTAGTCCAAGGTACCGTTTGGGTTTTATAATTATTTGAAAAATAGAATAATTTATTTAATTATTTTATTTATGGTTAAGCCATTTTTGGGATTTTTCACAGGAGGCACGTGCCGACTAAACTTAAGTCGCGCCTAGGGTAAACCCGCCATCCTGAGCGCAATGGTGCCCTCAGATTTCTAATCAAAGTAACCGTTTAATAGTTATTCCACTTTTTCAGTAAAACTGCTTACAAGCATTAATTTATGCTTAAGAAAACTTCATAAATTGATTCCAGGCACACCAAGCCCCAAAATCATGTGCCATTAGAAACTACGGACTCGTAAAATTTCCATTAATTTAAGAAAAAAATCAATGGAAATTATGGGTCTATAAAATTTTTATTATTTTTGGAATAAAGGTATTTATATAAGGCATCACTTTTTGAGAGATCATTTTCAAGAATTTTATATTATTATTGAGTTCATTGGCACTAAACATTAGCTTTATGGAATTTTTACAAATCCTTTTATTATAGATTGATTGAGTTGTGTCAATCAGGAATTCGGAATGATTAATTCTTCAAAAAATTATTATTTTTGTTTAAACACATAATATTTCATTGTAATTAAACCCATTATCTTAAAGTTTACTTGACGTAAAATTATTATATATTGCATCATAATTATCTATAATAAGTGTTTTCTTTATTTAAGATTTAATTGGTGTTTTTACAGTTCCGGTATAATGTTACCATAAGGTTTGTTCATATGGTCTATTAATCAGCCATGATAATATGTGTATATGGTCAGTTTCGTAACTATGATTTTTTCTCATATGGTCAGTTAACCTACAGTTAACACTCCAAGTTACAACAATACTTACCATAAGTCAATTCAACTATCCATGAATAAATTATTCCTTACATTATGATCAGACAACCTACTATTTCTATTAAAATGTTAAAATTGTGTTAATTTTTTCTCATAATTGTTTTTAGTTTTTGAGGTCATTCCCTAAGTGATTAAATTAACATAAATCCATATATGAATAATCCTATTTTAAAAACATAAAATTTAATTTCAAATACATTAATTTTTATATAGAAATAGAACCCCATCCTCTATTTTCTAATATTAATGAAAGTTTGTTTCAATGAAATTCTCTTTTAGACTCGAATTTATAGTTACTTATACCTCCTTAAATATATTAAAGACAAGAAAATCTGTCTTGATCATTTTAGTCAATTTTTATAAGATGTGTTTTCTTATCTACTAATGTGTACAAAAAAATATTTTGTTGAATATTATCTATGATCAAGAATATATTTAGTTTAGAAATAAATCCAAAAACTATTTTGGGACGAGTGGTTTAAAGAAAATGTTAATCCATTTTATCCATGGATAGTCAAATACTTTTATTTTAATATATATTTTCAAATGGTTAAATCAATGGACTAAATTAAATATTCTTTAAATTGAGTGGAAAAAATATTTTATTCCAAATTGTGGGACAATAGTTTGAGTTTAGCATATAAGGGTGACTATGAGGATTTTCAAAGTTCTTATTCTATTAATTAGACAAATATTGATGTTAAATATTCTCTTTAGGAGAAAATTATAAATATAATAATCAAAATAGCTAGTACTATTGAGATATATGGTGAGTGTAGACATTTGGTAAATTTAATCCAATGCCTGATTTGTCCTGGGGAGAGGGGCATCAGTATAGTGAGGTATCATGATGTATTTTTCCTACATATGATGAGATGAGAAGTACAACAAATATTATATAAATACATTTTTATCTAATGAAAGAGTTATTTAAACCATCTTCAAAATATAATTTTTCCATATCATAGTCATATTTTATTATTTATAGATTATAACAGTCTAGTTTTATAGGGGGCGGCCTAATATTACTTGGTTTTTTCCCTTATTCAGATTGTTTTTATGAAATTGAGATTGAACTAGAACCCATGGAAGAATATGTGGGTTAGTGAAAGTTAAATTTTAATTAAAAGTTAAATAATGTTAATAATCAGGTGATACCCAATGAAAAACTTGATCTGGTATAAAAAATGATAATATTGTTGAATACTTAGTAGAAAAGGAGGATACTATGGATATAGAAGAATAAGAAGTAGTGGATGAGGCTACAGATCTTAATAATAAATATAAACACATTAGGATAGAATTATTTTTTATCATATATTTCCAGATATATCATTTATACCTCCTAATTATCTTATATACATAGCTTCATAATAAACATAATTGGATGATAATGGTCTTGTTGATGCCAAATTATCTATGAAAGATATAGTTTGATCCATAAGTCATGAGGATAGTGACTCTGAGTGAACAAAAAAAATGAAGACAGTAATGAAGAATTCCTTGATTTGAGTCATTTTTTTGTAATTACTCCAAGGGATAGTAAAATGGTGGAACCTCTTGTGGGAAAGGATTCAACTTCTAATAAAAGTGGGCATCATAGGGGATGTCCCCCCTAGAAATGGTGGATCTACCATCTCAACTATCCAATAGGTTCCTAAAGGATAAATAATTTATCAAATTTAACTTCATGAAAATTTTGATACAACTCATACTACATAAATTTTTCCTATTTATAATTTGAATTTATTAGTGAAAGAGGTTCTGAATAATATTTATTGTTCTACACCTCAAAAAGTTTGTGAGGGTTTTATTAATAATAGTGGAAAATCAATTATTGGATATACTCACACTGAATGTTTTAAAGGTGTTGATGAATATGATGTTTAATGAAACAGGGTTTAATATCTTATATTGTATCCTATTGTGCTCAAATATGAGTTGGGTTGTAGGAAGTATAATCCTAAGAAATAAATACCACTAAAACATTCGACATATTCTTTCTCTTTTTTTACTAAGGAATATTTGATAAATTTCAAACCATATTTGATAAATGTGTTGAAGGAGCCCTCCATTGGTTTTGGAAAAACAATTGAACCCATTTGATAAAACAACATATCAAGAAAATTATCTATCGATATTTTATACTTTAAATTGAATTTCCATCTTATGATAGATTTCGTAAAGAATTAAATTGAGCATTTAAGATCTCGTGTTAGAAATTTTAAATATTACTTACATGATAAGATGTATTAATTGAGATAATGGTATATTAGAACTATATTTCAAGCCTCTATATTATCTCAATATCTTCCAGCACCATTTCTTAATACTCATATTGTTCCTTTTATAGATCTTTTTTATTCCAACATTATGATAAATTTCAAAAGAGATGAGATAAAAGTGGTTCTAGATGAATATCATAAGACAAGAAAAATTATGTCAGATGGAATTCAATATCATGAAGAAAAGAATTTGGAATCTGTGTGAATTTATGTCAAGAAAGATGATAGATACTAGTACACAATAAGAAGATATATTGAATTTTATTTAAGTAGTATTTTCACCAAATTATTTTGGAATAAAATGTTCAAATATTTGGAAAGTCAACTATTAATTTCTCTACTAAATTTGGCATTTAATAATCATATATAGAGATTTAGGACCATCAATCTTATTCTGGAATAAATTGTATAAAACAAAGACAAATGTTTGAATTTTATGGATCATTGGTCTCGATATATGAAGGATTTCACTATGCTTTTATAAATTTACCTCTACACTTATAATACTACCATCATAGAACCTCTAGCTCGACCTATCACATCAACACAAACCTCTACCATATCATCTATAAATCCTTTTGGTATGATACCATTTTAGTTTTTTCAATACTTAAGACTTATCCCTACCTATATTCTTACTATATAAGCTTAACCCATACCTCAACAACAACCTATACCTCTTTTTACAGCCTCTACAAACAAAGGGAAGTCTCTTTTTATTTATTTTTACATCAAAGAACTTTTTGCTTATGATTCTGATTATCTTTCCTACTTGGTATATTGTATTTATTTTTTCACATATTTTAATATTTAATGAAATATTCTTCATTCATTATTATTTCTATATATTGCATTTCATATTGTTAATATTTTTATTGATGACATTATCTAATTATTTTTTTATGTATATATTTGAATTCTTAAACACATACTATAATAATTATTTATAATCCCAAATTGGTGAGTATAATATAGTAGTTTATAATACTATATCATGAATTATTTAAGATCTCACTTATTTATATAATTTCTCAAACATCTGTATAAAGTTTTTTTTCATTAAAAAATTAGATATTTTTCTATAGTCATGTAATTATTTGTTTGAATGTAATAAAATATTTTCATTATATTATTAATGACTTCTATGTTTCATAATAGTGAAATGATTCTCTATAAAAATTTGAAAATTGGATATTTCTTGAAATGGACTCATAAGAAATAAACATTGTGTATAAAGAAACTCAACTGGTCCTGAAGGAAAACTAATTGTGTCAAACTGACCATAATAAAATGTTCACTTAACTATATGAGAAGAAAATTGACCATGTGATGACTAAGATAAATTTCTCTATGAAATTAATTGACCACATGAGTACTCAAATAGATGAATGAAGTGTTTAAGTGGATGCCTGAAGACTTCTATCTACTATGAGGAGAACTTTGAAAAGTTTTCAAGTTACCAAATGAATACTTCAACCTACCTCACTAAGAGTTCAATAGAATAAATAGATAATTAAACCAATCATTATGATAGATAGTGAAGTGTTGAACTCACATCATTTTGAGATCAATATATGACATGAAAAACTCAAGTGACCAAATGAAGAAATCAACGGACCACATGAACAATTACTGAACCTACCATGGAATAAAGTAAATGTATGAATACTTGACTAATAAAATATTATAATAATTTATATTTTATAAGTAAAGATGAGGTGACCTTGTAAAATTCAATTATTAAAGAATATTTTTAATTAAAATATCTATATTTTAGAGTAACTAATTAGATTTAAAGAATTTAATATTTCTAGATCAGAAAAACTAGTATAAGGATAAATTTATGATTATTTTTCAATGTCTAACTATATAATGATTATATTGATGAAGAAGATATTAAAATGGTTAAAGAGGATGAATTTTTTATTTATCTATCTGGTGTCTTGACTTTCTATTTCCAAGACACTATGTCCATCTACATCTCAATACCAAATTTAATTGATGTTTCTCAAGGAAATATTTAAAGGTAATTATCAAATGATGAAAACCTCACTAATCAAATATATATTTTCATTAATTATCTCCATAAATCATATAACACCACAATATTTTGTATTATATTTTGTTTCAAATAAATTTATTTATTCGATATCTTATGATATATAGAACCATTAGACTAAATGAACCTTAATATTTTATATCATTACAAAAAAGACATTAAATTAATGGGTATGAATATATATAAATAAATTAGGAAAATATTACCGTTTACATTGTTATAATATAAATTTATTTATTATCAATTTTATATAATTTTAAATTCAATTCATCTATAAGAAAAATAGTTGTTTTCTGAAAAACTATTTTTATGCATGAAATATAATTTTACCTTGATAAATTAAAATTATAACTATTGGTATGTTATTTTAATGATATTTTTAAAAAAAGTATTAAAAAAAATGTTTTAATATATATCTAATATATTTTTAGGGATGATATAGGAATATAAACCCAGATTTATGCTTAAAATATATTTTTCTAAGAAACATATTTCATACATTTTGTGCACTTATTTTAAAAAGAATTTATACCAATTTTATAAATTTAATTATTAAAAATGTATTAAATATTTTAAGTTAGGAGGTCTAAATTCGGTAAATAGTCCTCTTTTATTTTTATGCATTATGAATAGTATTTGTGGTTAAATGTATAACCTTGGTAAGGGGTAAGTCAGGTTAACCATGGATAAAACTAAATTTTTAGGCCACTAGTCTTCATCGTAATTATTATGGGATGTAGTATATGTTTCCCCTTTCACCTTAGGCTCGAAATTTAATTTTTTTGAAGGACACTAGTCCATGAAGATGACCTATATAATATTTTAAACAAATAAAAATACCAAATGCCACTCTCTTAATTTTAAATATATTGTATGTGTTCACATAGAGACAAAAACAAGTTTTGAATGAATATTACTCATCATTTTTATAAAAATGAAATTATTTTCATGCTGGTTATTTCCAATTTTTAATAATTAATTAATCACCATAAATGATCAAGCAATGTCGACATTGTATTTCTTCAATTAATATAAAAGTAAATGAAATGATTTAAAAAAATACAAGTAATATAATTTCTAATATTTATAGTATTATAAAAATTATATTGATTAATATAACATAATAGGGTTTTGTTAAAGTATTATAGTGAAATTACATCTTTTTTTAGTGCCTTTAGTGCCAAAATAAATAAATAAAGTCAAAAATGACATCAAAAAAATTTTATGAAAATATTATTTTATGAATTTAATTAAAAATCATAAAAACGATGAAGGATAAAAATGAGGATAATATATGGTCTAAAATATCATTTCATGGAAATTTATTATCCATGTTTTCATTAATATATAAAATTATAACCCTTTATGAGGGATAATTATGTTAACATAATTAAGGATAAAAAAGGATAACTAAGGGGTTAACCCATAAGATAAGGTTTAAAACACAAATCAATCCTTTGAAAATTTAGTTGGTTGATGGAATTTAAACCACATAATAAATTTTATTTGAATACATATCCATTTTGAATAATTTTCATAGTGAAATCATTTTTTATATTTTAAAATTTCATGAAATTACAATAATGCCCCTCCCCCACTAATAAAACAGAACCCCTTAATTCTCTTCTTTACACAACTTTGATCCTTTAGTATTGAAAAACAAATTGACAATTATCATATAAATATCATTATACAAATTATGTAGTTTATTTTCTTACCAAAATACCAACCCTATGATCCTTAAGTGGATATCTAAAGGAGTTCTTTGAAATAATAGGTAGTCACCTTAACCGGTCAATTTAATTTTAATTATTCAATTTAACTCCTATAAATATGTAGTATTTATCAAAAAATATATATATAATTTTTATCCTAAATATAATTATATTTTATTATTATTATGAAACCATGGCTATATAACCTTTTTACCATCAAATATGAAGTGTAATTTTTTTCATTTGCGTACATATGACTTACTATAATCACGTAGTGATACAATTCATTATTTATCACCATTGGTATGGATGGGTATTATAATGATTTAGTGGTTATATATGATATTGAAGACATAATTATGATTTTTGTAATTGTAATACCATATCTACACTCTTTTCTACCAATTCATTAGAAATTGATAACGTCACTCTTGCATACTTGTGGACTACCACCTCCAAAAAGTGATGTGATTCATTATTCATTTTAGTTTTAAATGGATAGTAATAAGTATGCATTTGATGAATATATATGGCATATAGGATATAATGGTGATAATATAGAGTTAAATTATTATTTAAATTCCTTGAATTCTATCTATTGAGAAGTGAAAACAACGGTCTTATGTACTAAAAGTCTACCATCACCAAGAATAGTGTTATTCATTCTTCAATACCAAACATTAATGAATGACTATATATATATATATATAATATTTATTATATTTATATAGTGATAAAAATTTTAGATATTATGGAACCATTATCAATGTAAAAGGATCATAACTACCGAACAGAAATTCTTATGAAAAAATAAAATAGTTAACACCTAGAAAAGATGATTTTAATAAAGGATTATTAATGATTGGGTGTTGAAATTTTATAATGGGAAAATTTATGATATTATAATTATGTAAATTAATTTTTTATATAATTATAATAACATTTAATATATTATACATAAATTTATATCACTTTTTAAGTGAGTTGAACTCAAGTTAATGCTTTTTTGTTAAAATCTCATTTTTCATATGAATTGTTTATGATTAAGTTTCCAATAATGATATATTTTGTTAATACTATCAATAAACTCCTTAATTTTCTTTGTATATTGTAATTTTTTTAGAAAAAAATTCCACCTATAATTTTTAATACTTTAATTACTCAAGATACTAAAAAAATTATTTTAAAGAAACTGACTTTATTTACCTCTTCGGTCAAAAATATTTTTCCTTCCATGTAAATATTTTCTAAAACTGTTTTCAAGAATATTTTTAATATTATAATATTATTTTTAAAAATTATTTTTTACTGATGAATTAATTTTTGTGAATTTGTTTATAATAAATGTTCTGGTTTTTTCTAAATTGATGTACTTTTGGCCTTTTTACAAAAGTATGAAAGGAATTTTTTCTTTTAACTTATATGTAATGAATAGCATTTACCACCATCATAACAGCATAATTATTTAATTATTACTTTCAAATTTTATAATTTTATTTTCAGAAACAATGTTTTCTTAATATTTGGGAAATTTCATATTTTAAATATGTGATTTCAAAGTGAAAAGGGTAATTTACTCAAGAAATGTTCTTAGAGATATTTTAAAAGTACTTTATTTTATGATAACATATCTATATGTTACTTATGATTTAATGGGGATATGATCCAATGATACCATACACATTATTTCATTATATGTATTATAATGAGGTTGATTTATGGATGATTCTATCAATCCTGTTTCTTTTCCAATAGTTTATTAAGTTATGAAAACTATTTATTTTCTTTGGGTTATGAAATGTTTATGAAACTAGTTTATTTTCCATGGGTTATGCTATTTTAAGGAAAAACATTCCTTTTATATGGGTCATGATATGATGAATGTTCAATGATCTTATTTTATTCATATGTATGATCTTCAGTACATGATGGGTGGTCCTAGAATTATATCTCTCTCTAATGCATTTGGTAATTATAGATATGTCCTGAGATAAAATGGACTAGACTTTAGAGTAAACCCTATTTTGTTATATGATACATACACTATGATAGTCTTCTGACTAAACCTTCAATAATATAATAGACTGGGGAGTGAACAAAATATACTACAATAGTCAAGTAAGTGATCCATAAATACTAGGGAAATTATTTTCTATGCTTATGTGTATTACACAAATCTATTTATTATGCTAATTTTATAATCTCATGGATCATGTTATTTTATTCTTTTATGATTTATGTCTTATGAACTACCATGATTTATTCCATGACTCAAGATAATGATCTATGATATATAGGGCATAGATTTCAAATGTTAATCTCTTGTTCTCAAACAATTGTGCTCAAGTCATGCTTATGTGATCACTAATGTCTCCCTAGTTTACCTTTACTGAGCAAGTGAGCTCCCACTTTCTTATGTTTCTCTTCCCCTTAACATGAAGGATGAATTTATGAATCATATGTATAAAAAATGTGAAAGATTTAAAAAATTATGTGGGATATGATGTAGATATTATATGAAAATTTTGTTTATATATACATGTTTCTAAAGGCACTAGACCTATATGATTATAGAGTGGATCGTTTTGTTGTGTAATGAATATTATTCATATATGATTTAATATCTATGTGTGAAAAGTATAGTTCTCTATATTTCGTATTAGATAAAGGTTTATTTTTCTTTATAAATTAGTATGATATAATATTAGGAAGAACTCATAGTTTAATATTAATTATCGTATTTGAACAAAATTATCAGTAAATAAAGGGTCTGGTTTTCCAAAAAAAACATCTGTCTATGGATACTATAAGTGTATTTGGTTTTTCATAATGTATCTTGGGGTAATAACCTTGAAAATATTTGGTCAAGTATATCTTAGACCTTATTTTGGTGCATGGTGAGTGTTCCCTTACTACGTATCTGGTCTAAAACTCCTAATAGATATGATTAGGTGAATTCATAGTTTCTTTATTGACCATTGAATAGGATTTTAATAGATAATGACTTTGAATTACCAATATTAAACACAATGTGTCATATATTAAAAAGAATGTGTCATTATTTTGACATCCAAGGAATGAAATTTTATTATTATATTAATGATCACTCTTATTAATGATGTTTTATAATTACAAAAACCATTTTGGTTTTAAAATGTGATTGATGATAGAATGATTATGTTGAGGTTAAAATAGGTATGGCCAAATATTTAAGTACCTTATTTTAGCTTAGTTATAAGAAATATTATATATAATGAAATGATTCCAATAATATTTATACAGATCTTCAATTGTTAACTGTTGAATGAAAAGTAAAAACCCAAAATGTTGTGATGATCATGTATCAATTTTATGATTCTTATATGTTTAAAAATTTGATTCCTATAAATCTTTTTATTCTATCCCTAATTTAATTTTATGTTATATTATGAATCGACTGAATTTATCTAAATATACCACACATAAATTTTTTGGGAAGCTAAGTCATGATTTTTATTCTGAACCATCCTATGATCATCTATCGGTGCACTGATAAATTTGATCTTCTAAAATAAACTATATCCATTGTATGTGATTTAATTCCTATTCAAAATGGGTGTTTATATCTGATGACTGGTGAAAAGGTAAACATAAATGATATACCTATTGTGTTGGAGTTTTTCATGTCTTTCTAGAATAATTTCATAGTCTTCCATAGAATCATGATGTTGAGTTCAAAATAAAACCATTACCCAATGTTATACCTTTTTGAAAGACTCCATATAGAATGGTACCGATTGAAATATCGAAATTGAATAAGAAACACTGAGTGAATATTGATAGGAAAATCATTTGAATAAGTTTTAAACCTAGGGGTGAACCAATTCTCTTTATTAATAATAAACATGGATAATTTTGACTCTACAAGGATTATAGGGAATTTCACATGATCACAACCATAAATAGGAATATTTTTTCCCAAATTGATGATTTATTTTTCAACAATGTGGAGCTAAATACTTTTTTGAGATTCATATTTATTTTTGATATCATCAATTAAGGATCATTAATGAGGATATATCAAAGACAAAAAAATTACAAGGTAAGTACACTATGAATATATCGTGATGTAATTTTTCATACTAATTCCCCCTATTATCTTCATAGATTTAATGAATTGAGTCATTAAGTATTTTGTTTATTAGTTTTTAATCATATTATATATGATATTTTTATATATTCAATGATAAAGGAAGAGGATAAATATAACTTGATAATTTTACTAAACACACTACTGATAGAGAATTTATACAAAAAAATCAACATGTGAGAATTTTGCCTACAAAAGTTTAATTTTTATTTCATATAATCTCTAAAGATGGTATATTTTATGATCCATCAAAGAGAGAAGTTATTTAATGTTATCCCATTCCAACCATAATGACTAAAATCTATAGTTTTTTGTGTACGTAAAGATATTATCAATGATTTTTGGATAATTTATCATGGAAATCTTATCCACTCACCAAGTTTACTCAGATGGGAGACAAAGTTACTTTGGATAAATGTATGTGACGAAAAATTAAATGAACTGAAGAGATTTTTTGTCAATGCACATGTTCATACATTACCATATAATAGAGAAGGGGTTTTGATATATTTTTATGCATCTAAAAGTGGATTGGGATGAATCCTCAGGAAAAATGATATGGTTATAGATTATGTCTCATAAAAATTGAATTTTCGAAAGAACTATTACCAAACTCATGATTTTGTGTTAATTGCGGTAATTTATGAAAAAAATATGGAGAGTAATTACCTTTATATATAAATGAGGGACATATATACTAATAATAAATTTTTAAAGTATATACAAGATCAAAATGAAAGGAATATTAACCATAGAATATTGTTGGAGTTGATTAAAGAATATAACTTCTCAAGAATTTATCACCCTAGGAAAGTGAACAAGTTGGAAGATAGTCTATGTCAAAAGAAACAAGGTAGATTATATAGGATTAGGATCACACCAGATCTAATTTTTTATATTTTTCAAGGAATGGTCTAGAAATATTGAGTAAAGGGGAGAAATTCTTACTTTATCAAATGAGTATTCAACCATTTATCAATATGTGGATTAAATAAGTGACTAAGGAAGATGTGGAAATGTTTAATATGGTAAGAAATATTTTCAAGTTTAACCATAATTGTGATGGAATGATAAGGTTTGGTAACCATGGATGTGTTTTTCGATACCATATTTTAATAATGAGATATTGGATAAGGCTCATAGTTCATAATTCTCTATTATTCTAAGTAATATGAAGGTATATAGATATTTAAAAGATTATTTCTAGTGGGAAAACATAAAGTGGGATATTTCTGATTATGAATCATGGTTCTTGGTATTTAACTAAGTTGAGGCTAAGAAACATAAGTCTAAGTGGATATTAAAAACATTACACATACCAGAATGGAAATGGTAAACTATCACCATGTATTTTTTTTTGGACTCCCCTACATAACCAATGGATGTAATTCTATTTGGGTTTTAGTCGATCTCATTAAAAATTATTCCCATTTCATTTCCATTAGATATATTTCACACGTGATCATATTTTTAGAATATACATTATATAAGTGGAAATTTTTCATAGTGTACCACATTCTGTTGTATTTAATCAAGATTTAAGGATTAACTAGAAGTTATGGAAAATTATATAGTAAACTCTGGATAGAAAGTTTCATTTTACCACCACTTATCATCCTCAGATTGATTGTTAATTTGAGGACTATTCAAACCCTATAGGATATTTTGAGATCTATTTCTGTGGATTTAAATAGTTATTTGCATCATCACCTTCCTTTCTTTGAGTTTTGTAATAATAATATATTTCACACAAGAATATAGATGGCTCATTATGAATCCCAATATAGAAATAAGTACTTAGCTACAACATGCTATGATGATGTTTGAGAAACAAGCCTATTTGGACTTGAGATAACTAATTAAATAACAGATAAATTCAAGTATCTTCTGAAATACATTAATGTAGTTTGAATTTTGTGGAAAATTTTATACTTACAATCTTTGGTGAATTCTATAATTTTATATTGTAGAGAGGGTATTTAATATAATTTCTCTAAGGAATAAGGTTATGAGATTCAGGAGGAATGGAAATATGATCCCATGTTAAATTGGATCGATTAAGATTCTTGATCATGTGGGGATGTTATCTTATAGATTAGTTCTTCCATTTCACCTCTATCGAGTTCCAGATGTGTTCTGTGTATCTCTATTAAGGTATTATATATTTGATCCTTTACATTTACTGAACACATATGTTATACTACTGTATAATGATCATTCCTATGTAGATAAATCATTGTAAATCTTAGATCCTAGAGATAAATTTCTACAGAACTATATTCCACAACAAGTTAAAGTACATTGGAGGAATACAAAATTCAAAAAAAACTACTTCGGAACCTAAGGATAAAATGAAATTGAGGTATCCATGATTATTTGTATTAGAGTAAGAAAATTTGGAGGATAAAATTAATTTTAAGTAGGATAGAATGTAACACCTCAATATTTTATGATATAATTATTTTGAAATAAATATATTTCATCAATAGTTATTTATATACTTTTTAACAACCCCAACTCTAGTATCCCATAAATTATGTATAATTTTTTACATTGGCATAGATACAATGGACATCACTATACAAGATTAATCATTCTATCAGTCTTAGAAAATTATATACATATATGATTCTCATATTGTATTAGAAATATAAAAGTAAATAGTATGAAAACATTATTTCATCTATCATATTATTCACAATATCATTCTTTGTATCTAAGGGAAACGTAAATAAGTAAAATAGTGAACTCATATACTTGGTAAGGGTTGTATACTTTGAAATCTCTCATAAATAAATAAATTTTAATTAATATTAAATTTTAAAAAATTATAAACACGTGTCATTTAACCATTAACTTTAGAAATAAATTCATCAATTGATAATATCAATGTATTAATATCAAGGATACTAATAAATTAATTATAAATGAATAAAATTCTAAATATTTGACACTGATATCCCTAGTATCATTATATCTCGACCGTTAAATCCTTGTCTTAATATAAGTTAAACTATACGTAGGCATACATAGAAAACCCATATAATTGAAGATTAATGGTTTTTATCTTGAGACCTGTTGATGTGTCGATGGGATATAAAATTCATAGCCCTACCTATCACTGCTTTTCCAATGTATTCCGCATATATTTAATGTTCAATTTAATTCCTAAATAGTATACCTTATAAAAAATATATTTATTGAGTAATAAATATTGAATTAACAATATTCCTGAATAAATAAATTCACCTTATATAAAAATGGTGTAAATTTTAGGAAATAATAACTTCCATTATAAAATGAATATGGATATTTAAGATAAATTTAATGTCTCATTATCAAAAGAAATTAAATTTTTCAATGTGTCATTAATGTTCACAAAATCAATGAAGAGATGATTTATGACTTCCAGAAAAGTAATTTTTTCATTAAAATTCATTATTTTAAAGAATAGAATAAAATGGAAATTAAAATTTTAAAATAAGAATTTATAATCTATTTACTTCCAAAAAAATGTAATTATTATAACATAAGGTAAATATAATAAAAACATTTAGCGCTTCTAAAGTATGTTAATTGCAGATATATTTAAAAGAACATTCTTTTTGAATTTTTAATGTGAAAGTAGAAAACAAATTTTTGATAACAGTATAAAGATTCTTTCCATGCCCTAAAAATATAAATAATCACATAATATTATCTTAAAAAATCATTATAATAATAAAAAACAATATTTAAGAACAATTTTTAAAAATATGGATAAGGAAGAAAAAATATACCTAATCAAAAAGAGAAATAAGATCAAAATTTCTTTTAAAAATTCCTCTTGAATATGTAACTTGAATTAAATAATTGATCCTTATGTATTATAATATATTCAGGATAAATACATAAAATTTGTATTATATACTCAACATAAAAGATCTTGTTTAATAATGTTAATATATGATTCAATGAAAGGAAATTGAGACAGAATCCATTATAAATGCCATATTAATTAAGTGAGAATTAATCAATGAATTTATTATGTATGAAAAACATACATCCAAAAAAAATTAAATACAATATAATAAAATAAAATTTTATAAATAAATAATAATTTAATAACATAGTCAATAATGTAAAAGTATAACCCAATGAATTGAAACTGTGATAATAAACCCCTTACCTCATATAAGAATTAACTCTAAGTGATTTTAATCTCCAGTAAAATTAATTTAAATTCATTATAAATACATATAAATACCATATACATGTATATAATATATTATATGATCAATTTATAAGATATGATCACCTTTCATTAACAATACATTATTATCATCATTATTTTGGGTGTTAAAAGCATTATTTTTCATGAAATTTTTGGCTTCATGGTTTCAATATTATTCCTCTAAATATCCTCTAAATGGAATTAGGGTGGGTATTTTGGAATAAAAATTAAATCTATAACTAGTATAATTGTGTATATAAGATAAATTGGAAGGTCTTAGTAGAGATAGATGACTCAAAGTGGTTTGAATAATTGAATGAATGGTTGTCCTTGTATAAGTTAGTGGAGGGGAAATTTTGGAATTTCTTAAAGTACTTCATTAATATAAATTATTTTTAATTTAAAAATACATTCAAATTGAAATAATTTTAATATAATATAATTATTATTAGAATTAATCTCATCCAATATAATTTTTCCAGGTTCTAGTTATGTTTTTACCCTTGTCATTTATTTTTAGAATATCATTAACCATTTTGAAAATCACTGCAATGTTAATGTTTTCCACCCTTTGAGGATCAAAAATATTTTCATATTAGGACAACCAACGTATAATTGGACCATGTTTAATTTTTTAAACTATATCACACTCATTTGTTTTTTGAATATTGTCACACCCTGACCTCAGACGCCTATTTATTTTATTTTATTTTTATTATTTACTAGGAACCGCATCATTTAGACAAGGTTTAGTTGGGTCCCAGTATTCAATTTACAAGGTTCGATGTTTTTGGTGGGTCTTGGGCCAGTTTACGGTCATCGTACCATTAGTAGCGACCATGAGTTTGATCCGGGTGAATGCGTGGTGGCACGACACTTCAAATTGATAATAAATGAAATAAATAAATTGAGTTCATTAAAAAATTATGCTAAATAAAATTTCATACCGATAAAACAAGGTTAATGTTTAAATAATAATAATGGGATTATATTTTCTCAAATGGTAAAATTATTATTATTTAATTTTGTAATAATACTTTTATTATTAAATTATTATAAACATAATTATTATTTAAAATGAAATGTAATAAAATTTATCATTTTTATTATCATTAAGATTGTTATTAAATTCTTTTATTTCTATTAATATTATTATTATCATTTTTCTATTCATATTATTGTTATTATTATTATTGTAACATATATATTTTTATTATTATAACTTAAAATAAAATGAATGAGAAATAGTAATTATTATTTGTTATATTATTTTTTATAGTTTTTATTATTAATGTATTATATTTTATTATACTTTTTTTACCCTAAACCTACCCCATACCCGCATTCCTCCCCCTTCCCTCGTTCTGCACTTCGTGTCGCCATCCCCTCCTGGTGTCCTCTTCTTTCCTGGTCCAGCGAAGCCACCGCCCTCTCCTGCTTCTAGCACAAGGCACATTATACCCCTCCCAACAGCGTGGCACAACGACCCCTCCCTCCACAACCACCTATGAGTGCGGTCGGACGATGCCCTTTGGCCTTCTCCCTCTCTCATGTGTGGTGCACTCAGACCCCAGCCTGAGCTCCTTCCTCTGGCAGCCTATGCGCGACGAACCCCTCCCCTCCTCCCTTGATCTAGTGGGCCGACCTCGCCACTCCAAACCCCCAGCTGCCTCCCCTCTTCAAGCCCCACTTCCACTAGTGGCGCACAACCCAGCCTAACCCCCTGCTCCAGCAGCTCGAACCCCCCATGTGTTGTGCCCTCCTTGTTTGAGGACCCCCTTCTATATGCACCCTTCTTTTTACACCAACTCCCCATACAGACACCCCTATGAATCCCTATATATGTGTCTTCTTATCTTAGAACTCTCAAGGTTGTGCAAAGGGCCACTCGAGACCTGATTCTTGCTCAAATTTACCCAAGAGAAGAAGGTAAGACAGTCCTTGTAGTTTATCTTGGGTTGCCGAATCCTCAGAGACCTAAGAAGTAACCTATAGACACGTACATTAAATGGATTGTTTTTGGATATGAAGTTGCCAACATGGGTTGATTTTAGATGGGTTTAAATGAACTCTAAGAGACTTAAGTGAATTCAATTTAAACGAATGAGTTGATCCTAGTTTATCGCTCGGGGTGGATTGGACGTAGTTTCTTTTTAATGATTTCAATTTCTTATATTTGAGATGGGTTCATTTAAGGAGATAAAACAACATCATAACTTACTAGTTTAATGCATAAACCCTTTAATACTAATCACCTATACACTTTAAGGATCAATGTTTTTATCACTTCAAGGTAAAGGTTTGTATTAGCACTTGAAGTGTGTTGCCTTAAATTCAACAAGGATGATCGACTTTAAAAATCATCAAATAAAAATCTCAATTAAAGAAGTGATTATACATTAATGAGGTGATAAATAACATCCAATACTGACCCTTGATACTCTCTTGTATCAACCCATAAGTGGATTAGCCCTCCATTTATCCCATAGTTTCAATGGAAGCGGATAGTAGACTCATGAGGGAGGAAATGGAGAAGTAAAGAAAACGACAAAAATAAAATGATCACTCCACCGTTGTGTGAATAATATCACAAGTTTTGGTGTGAATAAATTTATACCTTGATCCAAAGGTATAAAAGTGATATGAATAACAACATAATAAGAGTATATGAAGAACTTTTATTAAGAATCTAAAGTTAATTGAACAACTTACATGTGAAAGAAAAATTTGAGACAACAAAATTGCAGCATAACATTACAATTGAACAAAGAATCCAAGATTTAATAACTCCTTCACCACTACTGCCTTAAATAGTAATTTTGGGAGCCTTTGGTCGATCCTCCAATAGTACAAAGGATCCCACTTGATTATGGTAGGCCTAGGGAGGTTGAAAGTAAGGGAGAGGATACTTTTCCACCCTTGACCTGAGGTGGCAGCCTGCTTGATTCTACCGACCAGACATGCTTGTAAGTTCTTCTATATGGCTGACGTGGAGTGGTACATAAAAGCATAAAATGGATCCCCGGATTTATTTTAATCGCCTGTAAAATTTGGGCCCATTTGGAGTTTTGGATTCCGAGATATGATCATATTAGTGGGATGTTTTTCTGGGCCGCAGAATCTGGCCTAGAATTTTATCTCAAATTTGGGCCGCCTAAATGGACATAATGGAGGCCGAATTGGCATTGTATACTGAAGCGTTATTTGTTCATATACATGTCTTCTAGTAACTCACGAAATTTGGGATTAATTGGTTTTGTATGTTGGGCCCCACAGCCTCATCAGTGTGCTGGTGTCCAATCTGCCTTCCCCAGAATTGCTTCCTTTCATTGCCAAATATCTCCATTATCCTCCATGAATTATCCATTTATGCCTGAATCAAAAATGTTCATATTTAAGTTTAGATCAATTTCAAAAAATATAAATTAAAATATTTATAATTATATTCCTTAAAATCAGATTAATCATTGGGTACTTTAAATGATGTTAAAAAAATGTACCACATAATAGTGCATTTTAAGAAGGTATTACAATCATAATGTGAAATGATGTTTAAAGTGTAAAATGCACTAAAATGGTTTTTATTAATAATAAAGAAATTTAATATTATATATATTACCAATGAATATTAGCCTCATTTATTGGCTAATCAAGACCCGTTGGTGTGTGTTCCGGAAACCGTCGGAGAAGGCGAGGTTGTTTCGGTTCTTTGTCGTCATCCAATGTAAGAGTTGAAAAATTCTTTTGGTTTCTTCATATGTAATTTGGTAATCTTATGATGTTTGGGGGTCCTAGTTTTTATGTGTAGTGTTTCCAGTTCCTTTGGAAGACATGTTCACATAAAAGAAGGTATGTATATATATATATAAATATGTATATCTTTTATATGTGCATTCCCTCGTGGAGTGGGGAATAAAGGCATTGGGTAAGGGGATACATAGATATATAAGGAGGTGTGTGCACATGAGTGGATTAATTCTTGAGTTAGAAAGTGTCGAATACCAAGCATCGTATTGGTCCTACTCTAGAGGTAGGTGTTTCCATACTTTCTCTCATTTGGGGTTTTCCATGTGCACTTGCATTATTTTTTCGTAATTTATAAATTTTTTTTGTACCTTTATAAGCATGATATTTTATGCATTACAGTGTTTTTTTATGATGGTTAAAAGTGTTAAAAATATCTTTGAAATACTTCCTTGGTTATGTGTAGGTTTTCCCATTCCCTTGATACAAGTTTTAATCCATTTAATTTTTTTTTTCTAATTAAATCTTAGATTATGTTTCTCACCTCTATTTTGTTTATAGTTAACTTATGGTAGTGTTTTCCTATTGAAATATTTAATCAAAAAAAGGATTTTTGGATGCTCCTCTATTTTTTCACATGCTTATACCTTGCCAACCTGGTTGGAACTGACTTCCTTTATATGAAAATGGTATTGTTGGACGTCTTGAGTGGTGTTTGCTTGTAGAAACATTTTATGGAACTTGTTTATCCTATGTTGGTTAGTTTTATAGAACTTAGAGTTTTTTTAGAAATGATTTCACATCTCTTTCAGTTGGAATTTTTCTCAAATCCTTGGTTTTATATGCGGTTCTTGTTTTCTAAATGTTGTGGGTCTCTTAATGTGGTTCTTTGAATTGGTTTGAAAAGAAAACTGTGTGTATATGCTCATTTGGAATTTGGTGTATATATATTGTTGAGTGTGTGGTGTAAGATAATGATTGGTTTGTTTTTACATAATTCAACATAGTATCAGTAAAGTATTTTATGTAAACACATTGAAACTTGGAACCTAAGGGCCTGTTTGGATTTTTAAATACAAAAGTGGTGTTTTGAGTTGTTTTAGAAGATCTTGTGTAATGTTTTCATAAATGCATTTGATTATGTAAAAATAGGGGTCCGGTTTACAACTACAAGTGTTCATTAAAGTGGTTTTGATAATCGAATGATGTGATTGGCCGGTTGGCACTTTGTATGTTTGACATGTATGAATATGTATAAGTATATGGGGATCCCCTATCTAGGGTAACCCATTATGGGTGAACGGATAGGAAGCGTTCATGTTTAGTGAAGGCATGTGTGGTGAGATGAGTCACGCGTGTGAGGGAATTCCTAGTTACACAATATTATTATAACCACCAAGGCTTCCCGAGTGTCTTTAGATGATCGAGTGATGGTTGCTAACAAAACCTGATTAGATTTTTTGGTACCCCTAGATTTGTTGTTAGGCTAGGCGGTCATTGCCATTGGATTGGTCAGTTAGGGAATCTAGTAGGTTATAGACTTAGGAGCTTTACCATATTCCGGGTGGTGGTTCTGAAACCGAATACACCCAGGGGTCTTATAGGGATGTTTAGGATCACCCATAGTTACTGGATTATTTACATTTCTTGTTTACTTTCTGTTTCACTGGTTTATTTTCAGTTTTAACTTTTTACTTGTTTTACTATAGCTCAGCTTGTGTATTTTATGATTTAGATTTTATTTAAAAAATGACAAATTATTTTGGAAATGATATGTAGCATGTGTTGGGTTTTTTAAATGGGAACAACATGTTGAATATTTTAAAATGTGAAAACCCTACTTTTATATTTGTATCTCAAAGTTGTGTTAGTGGAAAGTTTCTTAGAAGAGAACTATTGGATTGAGTGGTTTATTTCTGGAATCCCTACTGAGTATCTTAGTGCTCATGCCTATTATATCTTTCCAAATGCAATTTTAGTTTCTTTTTCAGGTTCCTGGTTCAGATACTCAATATCATAGCATGCTTTGTTCTGAGTTGGGTGGGGACCTGTAGGGTCACATGGTAGTATGTACATTTATTTTCTTTCTATTTCTAGTATTATTTTCTTATCTTCAGTATTTATTTGTGTGGTTATCTTTTTTTAATGGGACAAATCATTCCCAATAGTTATATTTTGATGCCTGACACTAGTTTCCAACCCATGGGTATCAGGAATGCCCCTCGGGCCATGTCGTGGGCCAGTTTGGGTGACCAGGTCCGGGTCGAACCGGGTTGGTTTGTGATAAAATGGAATCAGAGATAGGACCTTGTTATTTGGGGTGTCTCGTAGAAGGAGATTCGGACTTTCAGGGCTGAGGAGGTAGGTTATGGGTTGGAGCCTAATTACCACCCCTCACAACAAGACCGGATTTACCTAGGGCAGTCTGGGATTTGAGCCATTTTCCTTTGGGTGTTTTGGATTCAGGAATGAATATGGGGAATGAATTGGTTCAATTTGTGGCCTCACATGGGGTGGTAACCAACGAGGAGTCCATGTTCCCGGTTTAAGGTCCTAATAGTGTTATGCCTTAACTGGGGAATGACTCACCATCATGCCGTCGGGATAGACAGAGACACTTGTTCCTCATTCTAATGGTTTATAGTTGGTTGTGTTTCATTTTGAACTCAGTTGATGTGAGTGTGTGTTAAATATGAAATTTATTTCAAAATGAAAAAAATTTGGTATTCTTCCAAATTGTTTTTGAAATTAGTAAAGTGGGTTTTTAAATATAATGTGTTTTGGTTTAGAATAAAAATTGGTATGTGTTTGGATTTGGTAAGGAAAATAAGTGTTTCAATCTTGGCACTCCTTATGGAGGGTCACACATGTGTGGGTATGTATGGAGAGTGTGTTGGGGAACTTGTTCCCAAATGATGTGTGTTAGATTGAATGAACGCACATGTGATGGCTTATAAGGCACCATTGGCGAGTTATAAAATTTTAAAGAAATAAAGGTTTTGTAAAAGTGATTTATGCTTATATTTGTATATGTTTGTCTTATGGGCCTATTTCCCTTGTCTTGTGTTGTTGCTTTGATTGATTTTTCGCTTGATTCCAGTTTTGATGGTGTTTTTCATGTTGTTATGAGTATGCCACCCAGAAAGCTTCCAAAAGTTGTTAATGAGTTATGCCTAGTTCCCAGTAATTTTTGTGTGTTGCCTGTTTATCGAGGTAATCAAAGTTTGTTAGAGGCAGTTGTATAGTTCGAATAGATTTTCTGTCTTCAAGTTTTTGGGAAATCCCAAGGTAGTTAAGGTTCGTACCATCCAAAAGTTATTATAAGGTTCAGTTCTAGACTAGTAATGGTGGGATGTCTCATCATCATCAGAGTCGGGGGTGTCGTTGGTGTGAGTCCACACTGATGATGTTTCCCCATCTATAAGGATTATCTTCTGTACCAACTCCATGTTTTTTGGACCATTCTCTCATAAGCCACTAGTGTTGTCGTTTCAGGCATTTTAAGCCTCCTTGTCGCATCCCTCTAAAGTATTATTCTCATGAAAATGTTCGGGACACCTAAGAGATTTGAAAGATGAATCGTTTTGGAGGAAGTACATAGGGACTTGAGGATGAAAATTCTATACTGTGAGGCAATAGATTCTTCAACCATCATAGCCCCAGCCATAGGTCTCGAGGTGAAGCTCGAACATAGTTAGGAGTTTCTGAGGGTGTGTGGAAACTCGATCTGGATAATGTTTTTAGCTTTGGGATGGAAATATCCAAAATTTCCTTATTATATTCTCATCGTTGTCATAACATAATTCTTATTGTGGTGTCATAATGATCTCATTTATTTATAATCCAAGTGGTCCTATCTTCCCTTAGAGTGTTTTCCAAATCGTTCATTGTCCTTAAAGGGTGTTAGGCTTGTGAATAACCTAAACCATTCAGATTTTGAGTTGGTCTCAGTTGTACCCGTTATAGAAATGTTTGGTATTGTGAAAATGAGGGGAAGTGTTGAGTTCATTTATCATTCTTAGATTTCTGGGTTGTTTCATAGTGAGCTTTCGTCTTAGTTTTAGGAGTGTTTTTTGGTCCACGTGGAGAGATTTGATGAGTTCTGTTTGGGAGTTTCTGTATTGCCCCCCCTGGGGGGGGGGGGTTGTTCGGGTTTCAAGGGTTTCTATATTATTTAAATCTTTTGGGGGGGATAACCCTCCCATTTTCTCCACTAAAAACTAGGTTTTAGTCCTTGAATTTGTTGGGTGTGATGTTTGTTTGGAATAGTTACCTTGAGGCTCTTGTTTTCCTTTGGTTTTGTCTAGGCATGGCCTCTAGCAGTGTCAACTGGTGTCTTGATGACTTTCTAGGGGTAGAAAGTGTCTGTGGTGTGGAGAATTTTCAAACCCCATCTTCGGAAACCTATTTATTTTATTTTATTTTAACCATTTACTTTGTCCCGTGTCATTTAGATGAGGTTTAGTTGGGTCCCATTTTGAAATTTTCGAAGTTTGATGTTTTTGGGGGGTCTTGGGCCGGTGTACGGTCACCATACCATTAGCAGCGACTGTGAGTTTGGTTTTGGTGAATACGTGGTGGCATGAAACTTCAAATAGATAATAAATTAAATAAATTATGTTAATTGAAAAATGAAGCTAAATAAAATTTTATATAAATAAAACTAGGTTAATGATTAAATTATAATAATGAGAAAATGTTTTCACAAATGTTAATATTATTATTATAATTGAATTTGGTAGTAATACAGTTATTATTAAATTGTTATAAATATAATTATTATTTAAAATGAATTGTAATAAAATTTATCATTTTTATTATCATTATGTTTTTTATTAATTTCTTTTGTTGTTGTTAATATTATTATTATCATTTTTCTATTAATATATTACTATTGTTATTATTGTAACATAGATATTATTATTATTATTAATACTAAAAATAAAATGTATGAGAAATAATTATTATTATTTGTTTTATTAATATTTATGGCTTTTATTATTATATTATTATATTTTATTATGGTTTTTTAACCCTGAACATACCCCATACTTTCATTACCCCCTTCCCCCGTTCTGTGCTCTATGCCACCAGCCCCTCCTGGCGGCCTCCTCTTCCTCGGTCCAGTGAATCCACCACCCTCTCCTACATCTAGTGCGAGATGCCTTCCCCCCCTCCCCACGGCATGGCGTAGTTACCCCTCCCTCTTCCACCACTTGTGTGTGCAGCCGACCGATGCCCTCCGACCTTCTCCCTCTCTACCGTTTGGCGCTCTCGGACCCCAGTGCAAGCTCTTTCATTTGGCGGCCTATGTACGACAAACCCCTCCCCTCCTCTATTGCTCCGGTGGGCCGACCTCGCCACTCTGAACCCCCAACCACCTCCTCTCTTCCAGCGCCACCCCTCACCCTTCCAATAGTAGTGCACAACCCAGCAGAGCCCCCCGTTCCCGCATCTCGAACCCCCATGCATTGTAGCCTCATTATTTAATGACCCCTTTCTCGGCGTACCCATCTTTTTGTGCCAGTTCCATGGCCATCCCCCCCTCTAAATCACTATTCTTACGTTGGCTTCTCTTCGGGCTTCTGAGGTTGTGAAAAGAGCCACTCAGGACTCATTGGTGTGTGTTCCGGCAACCGCCGCTGAAGGCGAGGTAGTTTCCGTTTTTTTTGTCATCCAATATAGGATTTGAAACCTTCTTTTGGTTTTTGAACATGTAATTTTACAATCTTTTGATTTTTTAGGGTCTTGGTTTTTATGTGTAGTGTTTCCAGTTCCTTTGGAAGACTTGCGCACATATACAAAGGTATGTGTATATATATATATATATATGTATATTCTTTATGTGTGAATTCTATGAATGTGCAGGGAATTCATGCATTGGGTAAGGGGATACATAGATATATATGGAGGTATGTGTGCGCGAGCGGATGACTTCTTGAGTTGGAAAGATCTGAATGCCAAGCATTGTATTGGTCCTGCTCTTGAGGTAGGTGTTTCTATCCTTTCTCTCATCCTGATTTTTCCATATGCACTTTCATTATTTTCATTTAATTTATGAATATTTTTTGTACCTTTATAAGCATGAAATTTTATACATTTTAGTGATTTTTTATGATGGTTAAAAGTTTTAAAAATAGACTTGAAATAGTTCCTTAGTTATGTGTAGGTGTTACCAAGCCCTTGAACCCAGTTTTAATCCTTTTAATGTTTCTTTTACTTAATTTAATCTTATATTATGTTTCACATCTCTATTTTTTATAGTTAACTTATGGATGTGTTTTCCTCTTGAAATTTTTATCAAAAATGGGTTTTTGGATGTTCCTCTATTTATGCACATTCTTATACATTTCCAACTTGGTTAGAACTAACTGCCTTTATCTTAAAATGGTACTTTCGGGCATCTTGAGTGGTGTTGGTTTGTAAAATCATTTTATGGAACTTGTTTGTCCAACATTGGTTAGTTTTATGGAACTTAGTGTTTTTGTAGAAATGATTTCATGTCTCTCTGAATTGGAATTTATCTCAAATCTGTGGTTTTATTAGTGTTTCTTGTTTTCTAAACGATGTGGATCTCTTCATGGGGTTCATTAATTTTTTTAAAATAAATCCATGTGTATATTCCCGTTTGGATTTTGGTGTATATATTTTGTTGAGTGCGTGGTGTAAGGAAATTCTTGGTTTGTTTTTTCAAAATTTAACATAGTATCACTAAACACTTTTATGGGAATGCTTTGAAACTTGGAACCTAAGGTCCTGTTTTTCTTTCTAAATACAAAAGTGGTGTTTAGAGTTGTTTTAGAAGAGCCCGTGAAATGTTTTCATAAATGCATTTGATTATGTAAAACTAGAGGCCCATTTTACAAATCCAAGTGTCCAGTAAAGTGGTTTTGATAACAGAATGATGTGACTTCCCGGTTGGCATTTTGTATGTTTGACATGTGTGCATATGTATAAGTATATGGGGTATCCCTATATAGGGTAACCTATTAGGGGTGAATGCATAGGAAGCATCCATGTTTGGGGAAGGCATGTATGGTGAGATGAGTCACACGTTCGAGGGACTTCTTACTTATCTAGTATTATTATAACCACCATGGGTTCATGAGCGTCATTAGATGATCGAGTGATGGTTGTTGTCCAACCCCAATTAGACGAGTTGGTACCCCTGGATTTGTTGGTACGCCTGGCAGGATTTTCCACTACATTGGTCTGTTAGGGCAGCCAGTTGGTTATAGATTTAAAAGCTTCACCATACACCAGTAGGAGGTTCTGAAACAAAGTATGTCCATGGGTATTGTAGGGATGTTTAGGATCACCCATTGTTACTGGATTATTTACATTTCTTTTTTACATTCTGTTTCACTAGTTTATTTTCATTTTTCACTTTTTACATGTTTTACTCTAGCCCAGCTTCTGTATTTTATGTTTTGGATTTTATTTATAAAATGACAAATGTTTTTTGACATGGTATGTTGTGTGTGTTGGGTTTTTTAAATGGGAAAAACTTGTTATGTATTTTAAAATGTGAAAACCTGACTTTTATATTTGTATCTCAAACTTGTGTTAGTGGACCGTTTCAGAGAAGAGAACTCTTGGATTCAGTGGTTTATTTATCGAAATCCCAACTGAGTATCTCGGTGCTCACACCTATTATATCTTTCCAGTTGCAAGTTTAGTTTCTTGTTTAGGTTCTAGGTTCAGCTGCTCAATGTCAGAGCAGGCTTTGTTCTGAGTTGGGTGGGGACCTAAAGTGTCCCATGGTAGTATGTACATTTATTTTTTTCCCGTTTCTAGTCTTATTTTCCTATAATCAGTCTTTATTTGTGTTGTTATATTTTTTTTCATGGGCCAAGTCATTATGAATAGTTATATTTTGATGCTCGACACTAGTTTCCAACCCTTGGGGATCGGGAACACCCCCTAGGCCATGTCGTGGGCCGGTTCGGGTGACCAGTTCTGGGTCGACTCGGGTTGGTTCATGATAAAATGGTATCATAGGTAGGCCCATGTTATTTTGGGTTTCTCGTAGATAGAGATTAGGAATTTTGGGGCTCGGGGGGGTAGGTTATGGGTCGGTGCCTCATCATCACCGCTCACAACGAGACCTGATTTACCAAGGGTAGTCTGGGATTTAAGCCTTTTTTCTTTGGGTGTTTTGGATTCAGGAATGAATATGGCAGCGAATCGGTTCATGTTGCAGCCTCACATGCGGTGGTGATCAATGTGGAGCCCAAGTGCCTGATTTATGGTCCTCTTAGTGTTATGCCTTAACTGGGGAATGGCTCACCACCATACCGCTGAGATAGGCAGAGACAGTAATTCCTCATTCAAATGGTTTATAGTTGGTTGTGTTTCATTTTGAACTCAGTTGATGTGAGTGTGTGTTAAATATGAAATTGATTTCCAAATGAAAAACTGGGGGTTTCTTCCATATTATTTTTTGAAATTAGTAAAGTGGTTTTTTAAATAGAAATTGTATCAGTTTAGAAAAAAATTGGTATGTGTTTGGATTTGGTAAGGAAACGAAGTGTTTGAATCATGGCACTCCTTATGGAGGGTCACACAAGAATGGGTATGTATGAAGAGTGTGTGGGGGAACTTGTTTGTAGATGGTGTGTTTGATATTGAATGAACACACATGTGATGGCTTATAAGGCTCCATAGGTGTGTTCTAAAATTTTAAAGAAGTAAAGGTTTCAGAAAAGTGATTTTCGCTTGTATTTGTATATGTTTGGCTTATGGGCCTGTTTTCATTGTCTTGTGTTGTTTCTTTGAATGAGTTTTGTCTTGATTCTGGATTCAATGTTTTTTTCGTGTTGTTATGAGTATGCTACCCAGAAAGCTTCCAGAAGTTGTTAATGTGTTATCCCTAGTTCCCAGTACTTTTTGTGTGTCGCCTATTTATAGAGGTAATCGAAGTCTGTTAGAGGTATTTGTATAGTTAAGAAAGATAGTGTGTCTTCGGGTTGTTGGGATCTCCCATGGTCGTTAATGTTCGTACCATCCCAAAGTTATTAGAGGGTTTAGTTCTTGACTAATAATGGTGGGAGGTCTCATCATCGTTAGAGTCTGTGGTATAGTTGGTGTGCGTTGACTCTGGTGAAAGTTCCCAATCTTTAAGGATCTTCATCTGTACCAACTCCCGGTTTATTGGACCATTCTCTCAAATTCCACTAGTGTGGCTGTTTCAATCATTTTAAGCCACCTTGTCGGATCCCTCCGAAGTATTGTTATCGTGAGACTGTTCGGGTCACTAGAGAGTTTTGAAAGAAGCATCGTTTGGGAGGAAGGAGTTAGGGATGGGATGACTCTAATTCTATACTGTGAGGCTGGAGACACTTCAGTCATCAGAGCCCCATCCATAGGTCTTGGGGTGAATCTCACCCATAGTTAGGAGTTTCCGAGGGTGTGTGGAACCTCGGTTAGGATATTGTTTTTAGCTTTGGGATGGAAATATCCAAAATTTTCTTATAATATTCTCATCATTGTTGTACCCTCTTCCTTGTTGTAGTGGCATGATGAGCTCATTCCCTCATAATCCATGAGGTCCTATCATCTTTCAAAGTGGCTTCTAAATCATTCATTGTCCATGAAGGGTGATAGGATTGTGAATAAACTGACCCATTCATATTTTGAGTTGGTCTCATTTGTACCCGTTATAGAAAAGTTTGGTATTATGAAAATGAGGGGAAGTGTTGAGTTCAATTCCCATTATTAGATTTCTGGGTTGTTTCTTAGCGAGATTTTGTCTCAGTTTTAGGAGTGTTGTTCGGTCCATGTGGAGATATTGGAGGAGTTCTGTTTGGGAGATCATGTATCCCCCCCTTGGGAGGGTGTTTTGTCTAGGTTTCAATGGTTTCTGTATTATTGAAATCTCATGGTTGGGAGAACCCTCCCATGTTCTCCTCTAAAAATCGGGTTGTGGTCCTCCTTGAATTGGGTGGGTTTGATGTTTTTTGGGAATAGTTACCATGAGGCTCTTGTTTTCCTTTGGTTTTGTCTGGGCATGGCCTCTAATTGTGTCAACTGTTGTCTTGATGACTTTATGGGGGCAGAAAGTGTCTGTGGTATGTTGAAGTTTCACACCCCGACCATATACACCTATTTATTTGATTTTATTTTTACTATTTACTTTTTCCCGCATCATTTGGATGAGGTTTAGTTTGGTCCCAGTTTGAAATTTTTGAAGTTTGATATTTTTGGGGGGTCTTGGACCGGTGTATGGTCACCACACCGTTAGCAGCGACTGTGCATTTGGTCTTGGTGAATGTGTCATAGCACGACACTTCAAATAAATAATAAATTAAATAAATAAATTAAGTTAATTGAAAAATAAATCAAAATAAAATTTTATATCGATAAAACAAGGTTAATGATTAAATTATTATAATTAGAATATGTTTGCACAAATGGTAATAATATTATTATTTAATTTGGTAATAATATAGTTATTATTAAATTGTTATAAATATAATTATTATTTAAAATGAATTGTAATAAAATTTATCATTTTTATTATCATTAAGTTTTTTATTAATTTGTTTTGTTGTTGTTAATATTATTATTATCATTTTTCTATTAATATTATTGATATTATTATTATTGTAACATAGATATTATTATTATTATTATTATTAATTAAAATAAAATGAATGAGAAATAATAATTATTATTTGTTTTATTACAATTTATGGGTTTTATTATTATTATATTATATTTTATTATTGTTTTTTTGACCCTAAACATACCTCATACTTGCATTACCCCCTTCCCCTGTTCTGCGATCCGCGCCGCCAGCCCCTCCTGGTGGCCTCCTTTTCCCCGATCCAGTGAAGCCTCCACCCTCTCCTACATCTAGTGTGAGGTGCCTTCTCCCCCTCCCCATGACATGGAACAACAACCCCTCCCTCCTCAACAACCTCTGTGTGCGGCCGGCCGATGCCCTCCAGCCTTCTCCCCCTCTCTCGTGTGGCGTTCTTGGACCACAACGTGAGCTCCATCCTTCGGTGGTCTATGCACGACAAAATCCTCCCCTCCTCCCTTACTCTGGCGGGCCAACCTCACTGCTCTGAACCCCTAACTGCCTCCTCTCTTCTAGCGCGACCCCCCCCCCCTTCCACAAGCATCGCACAACCCAACAGAACCCCCAATTCAAGTGGCTCGAACCCCCCATGTGTTGTGCCCTCTTTGTTTAATGATCCCCTTCTCAGCACACCCTTCTTTTTTTGCCAGTACCCTGTCCATCCCCCCCTCCAAATCCCTCTTCATGCGTCTACTTTTCTTCGGGATTCCAAGGTTGTGAAAAGTGCCACTCGGGACCCGTTGGTGTGAGTTCCAGCAACCGCCGTCAAAGGCGAGGTAGTTTTAATTCATTTTTGTCATCCAATGTAAGATTTAAAACCATCTTTTGGATTCCGCACGTGTAATTTGATAATCTTTTGATGTTTGAGGGTATTTTTTTATATGTGGTGTTTCTAGTTCCTTTGGAAGACTTGCGCACATATACAAAGGTATGTATATATATATATATGTATATCCTTTATGTATGAATTCTATCATGGAGTGGGGAATACATACATTGGGTAAGGGGATACAAAGATATATATGGAGGTATGTGCACGCAATCGGATGACTGATAGAGTTATAAATCTGTGAATTCCAATCTTTGTATTGGTCCTGCTCTTTAGGTAGGTGTTTCCATTTTTCTCTCATCCGAAGTTGTCCATATGCACCTGCATTATTTTCATTTAATTTATAAATTATTTTTTTTATAAGAATGATATTTTATTCATTGTAGTGTTTTTTTATGATGGTTAAAAGTGTTAAAAATATCTTTTAAATACTTCTTTGGTTATGTTTAGGTGTTCTCATGCCCTTGCTCCCAGTTTTAATCCATTTAATTTTCTTGTTTACTTAATTAAATCTTATATTATATTTCTCACATCTATATGTTTATAGTTAACTTATAGTATTGTTTTCCTATTGAAAGATTTTATCAAAAATGGATTTTTGGATGCTCCTCTATTTATAAACACGCTTATACCTTCCCAACATGGTCGGAACTAGCTGAATTTATCTAAAAATAGTACTTTTGGTCATCTTGACTTGTGTTTACTTGTAGAATCATTTTATAGAACTAGTTTTTCTTACGTTGGTCAGTTTTATGGAACTGAGTGTTTTTTTAGAAATGATTTCACATTTCTATGAATTGGTATTTACCTCGAATCTGTGGTTTTATAAGAGGTTCTTGTTTTCTAAATGATGTGGGTCTCTTCATGAAGTTATTTTAATTTTTTTGAAAATAAATCCATCTGTATATGGCCGTTTGGCTTTTGGTGTATATATTTTGTTGAGTGTGTGGTGTATGTAATCACTTTGTTTGTTTTTACCAAATTGAACATAGTATCACTAAAGAATTTTATGGAAATGCTTTGAAACATGGAAACTATGGGCTAATTTGTCTTTTTAAAAACAAAAGTGGTGTTTAGAGTTGTTTTATAAGAGCTCATGCAATGTTTTCACAAATGCATTTGATTATGTAAAACTAGAGGCCCTGTTTATAACTCCAGGTTTTCAGTAAAGTGCTTTTGGTAACCGAATGATGTGACAGCCCGGTTGGAACTTTGTATGTGTCACATGTATGAATATGTATAAGTACATGGGGAGCCCCTTTCTAGGGTAACCTATTATGGGTGAATGGTTATGAAGCATCCATTTTTTGGGAAGGCAAGTATGGTGAGATGAGTCACACGTGCAAGAGAATTCCTACTTATCTAGTATTATTATAACCCCCATGGGTTCTTAAGTGTCTTTGGATAATCGAGTGACGGTTTTTGTCCAACCTCGATTAGATGAGTTGGTACCCCCTGGATTTTTTGTTAGGCCAGGTGGGTTTTGACACTGGATTGGTTAGTTAGGCAGTCCAGTTGGTTATAGAAATAGGAGCTTCACCATATGCCAGAAGGTGGTTCTAAAACCAAGTACATCCTTGGGTATTCTAGGGATGTTTAGGATCACCCATTCATACTAGATTATTTACATTTCTTGTTTACTTTCTGTTTCACTAGTTTATTTTTAGTTTTCACTTTTTACTAATTTTACTCTAGCCTAGCTTCAGTATTTTATGTTTTGTATTTTATTTAATAAATGAAAAACGATTTTGGAAATGGTATGTAACATAATTTGGGTATTTTAAATAGAAACAACATGTTGCTTATTATAAAAGGTGAAAACACTAATTTTATATCTGTATCTCAAATTTGTGTTAGTGAACTATTTCAGAGAAGAGAACTTTTGAATTCAGTGGTTTTTTTATAACATCCCTACTAAATATCTCAGTGCTCACGCCTATTACATATTTCCAGTGGCATGTTCAGTTTCTTGTTCAGGTTCCTAGTTCAGATGTTCAATGTTGGAGCAGACTTTGTTCTGAGTTGTGTGTGGACTTGAAGGGTCTAAGAAGGTATGTACATTTATTTTTCTTCCACTGTTATTCTTATTTTCCTATTGTTTGTCTTTATTTGTGTGTTTATCTTTTGTTCATGGGGAAAATTGTTCCCAATGGTTATATTTTGATGCCCAACACTATTTTCCAGCCCTTGGAAATCATGAACGCCCCTCGGGCCATGCTGTGGGCCGGTTTAGGTGACCAGTTCAGGGTCATCCCGGGTTGGTTCGTGAAAAAATATAATATTTTTTTGAATTTAAAATCATTTTATAAATTATTTTTTATTATAAAATATCATTAAAGTAATTTTCAAAACTATTCAATGAATTTGACAATAAATACATCAATAAGAAGATGAAATTCAAATCTAGAGTTTTATAATATATCTAATATGTCATATATTTCCATAAAATTCATTTGTCATCATAAATCACTCAAAAAATTTATTTTTAGAGATTTGAAAATAATTTATTTTATTTTTTTATTAACTGAAAAAATATTGTGTCAGTGTTTTGATATCATTTATGGTAATTATTTACCAAAAAATAGAAATAAATTATAATGTAAACAAATAATTTAGAATTAAAATTAACATTTATAATCAAAAATAAAATCTTTTTATCCCTATATAAAAAATTTAAATATAAAAAAATGGAATATCATTTTTTACTTTTCTTTCCATAAAATATTAGAAAGGTCAAAATCATAATCAAATAGAAACAAAATTTCATATATTAGAATTTTTTTATGAGTATTGTAAAAATATACTTATCTAATAAAATTCATGTAATTTTTTTGGTTAATTTCTATGTAACACCCATATATCTTATGATATATATATATATATTTCAAATAAATATAGTTTCTTCTGTATCATATTTTATAGACAACTTTGAGTTTTAATTAACCACAATATATTATTAATATAATTATTTAAACATTACAATTAAAACCTATCCATTAAATTTTGTTGAATGAATAAGAATAACCATATTTTTTATATTAAGTATAATGGTTTTATATAAATAAAATATATTGATAAATATCTACTTAATGTTTTGTAATGTAACTATATACATTGAACTTAATTTTCATTTAAAAAATAATTTCCATTTCATTTAGTGAAAAAATATTAAAATTAATTTTTTCCACTTTTATAAAATTTATTTTAAAAAATGTATTTTTTTTATAATCAGCATCTCAAAATTTTATTAAGATGAATTTTTTTGAATTTTCTAAAAAATGAAAAATACTTCTTTTTATTAGAAATATTCTTTTCATGTAAAGTATTTAGAATGTAAAATTATATTTTAAAATATTTTTGAAAACACTATTATTTAAATTATAAAATTATTAATACATATTATTTAATTAGAATCAATTTTATATTGAATTTTCATATTAAATATTTTTATACATATGAAAACAATTTCTATGGAAAACCCTTTTTCCATCAAGCTTGTGGGGTTTATTTTAAATTAAATTATGAAAATTATATGAATTGAATTTTATAAAATGGATTATATATTTTGAATAATAATAATTTATATTATATAAAATATCTTAATTAAATTTTTAAAAAATATTTGCAAAAACTGTAAAAATTAATTACCTATATTATGGTTAAAGGTGGTTTGTCAAGTTACCTACACATTGTTAAAATTAGTTTCCGACACACATAAGGTATTTTTTAAAAAAATTATATTTCATATTTATAATAATTGGGTAAAAATTATCTGATAATATTCAAAAAAATTTAATCATAAATGATGCATTACCTCAATAAATAAAAATAAACTAGTTACCATGGTGGAAAATAAAATGGTAAAAGTGGTTAGATATAAAAGCTTAGTGAATAAAATGTTTAAAACATGTGACTTTTTTTGGAGCTGTTGATTATGTATAATACATTATTAATTTTTGAGGCATAATGATTGATAGTGACATACCATTACTAAATTGGTTTGGGTATTTACAAAAATTTCACTTCTCCTCAATGATAATAGGCCACCTTCTCTTCTCTCTTCTTCACAATTCCAAATCAGCTTGGTTATTCCATACATACCCAAATATCATAATTACTTCCATCCCCAAGTACCAGGGTCCTTAGGTTTGTTATGAAACCCTCCTAATAAGGTCTTTGTTTCAAAAATAAAGAGCTTTTCTTATTAATATGAGGTTAGAACATGTACATAAAATCTTTAGACTTGAGGTAAGGGATTTCTAGTCTCTAATTTATTTCTGGGTGACATATTTCATATTCACTACTTGTTTATTTTGGGTAGTATATATATTTCCCTTTAAAATTTTATATCATGAATCTTATTTTTTTTCATGATGTTTAATTTTAAATATGATGTTATTTTTTAATGTTGAAAGTGATTCAAAGGTTTCCAACAAGGTAAGGGAATTTTCATGTCACCATTGCTTTTGTGGTATACATGCTATATTCACCACTTTTTTATTTTATTTTTTTTTGTGTATATTCTTCCAGTGAACATATTTTATGATTCTTTTTATAAAAAATATAGGTATTTAAATATACATATATTTTTTTTCTTTCATATGGATTTCATTTCAAATATTACTTAAGTGGTAAAGGTTTTATGCTACAACCTCATTGTTTATCAGGATTGTATATTATTGTGATTTTGATGATACAATCATATGATATATATCCTTATAGAGTCATGTATTTTCTATTCCACTATTTATTTCTATGTAATACATGTTTCCCATTAATTTTACTTTTTTTACATACTCAATATTCTAAAAGTACTTTTTAATGAAAAATAATTGTTATTTCTCTCTTTGGTTGAAAATAATTTTTCTTAAATGTCTATATTTTTTAAAAATGTTATAAAATAATATTTTAAAATTATAAAATAATTTTTTACAATAATTGTTTCCTATTTTTTAATTTTTTCAAAAAAAAATTAAAATGCAATCTTCTTCTCGTTTTTCGGGCATCTTTCTTTTGACTGTTTACCATAAATGTGAAATGCATTTTAATTTTAATGTATATCATAATGAATGGTATTCCCCACCATTAGGGATGATAAATTATTTAAATATTGCTTTATAATTTTATAATTTTATTTTCTATGAAATTTTTTCCCTTAATATTTGAGAAATTGTTATATTTTAAATTAGTTTTTTTAAACCAGGAGGTTGTTTTCCTAATGAAATATTCCAAGTGATCTTTCAAAATCCATTTCCATATAATATGTCATCTTATTATATTACATAAGATTTATTGTGTATATTATACAATGATATAAGACATATTATTTATTTAGATAATTCAGGTTTATTAGGGAAATATTTTTATGAAACAAATTTCTTTTATACGTTTCATGTTATGAAGAATGGTATGTGAAACCTTTTACTTTCTATGAGTTATGATATGATGATTTTTTTATGAAATTCCGTAAAAAAATCAGGGATTATTTTATTTGTTTCAACCTATATCTCCCTCCAATGAATTTGGTAATTATTAATTATCTATGATCTTAAAGGATACATGGGAGGTTTCCCAAACCTCAAAAATAAGTTTTTAAAAAAATGACTTATTAAGAGTGAAAATGTTTTGTAACAAATTGAAGAATAAAATTCATTCCAAATACTATAATAGGATTATTATAAATCAAAATAAACTAATGAAATTTTACAACAAATATTCAATATAATATTACTTTTAAAATGCTTTAAAACAAAATATAGGCTTCCACAAAATATAGTATTTATCACAATTCATTGAAAATTAATAATTTTCTAAAAATCCCAAAATATCACTATTTTTTAATTTTGAAATACTAATTTCAGAAATTATATCCTTTTTGTCAAATAAAATTTATATAATTTTGATAAATTAATTATATTTTTTTGTAAAAATAAATAAAAACCATTTTTGATGAAAACGTATTTTTGAAAAATAAAATGAGTTTATTAAATATTTAGTTATTATTTAGTAAGAATCTATTTATAGTTAGTAAGAACATTATGTATGCAAAATTAGGTTGCTAATCCTATTTATAGCATCCAATTTAATATATAGGTTGTAACAGTCATATTTAAGTAAGAATGTTTTGTGGTTCGTTCGAGCTTGATGTTAGAAGTTGTATATTCTATTAATCATTATTTTATTTTCAACTATGAGTGTGTTACATCCCCCTAAATAAATTAAATCATCATAATTTTAACTTGTGTTTGAGAATTAATGGATTAACATTTTAAAATTTCTTTGTAGAAAACCCATATAACAAAAATATTTCATAAAACATCCTCTTAAAAGAGGGAATGGGATATATGAAAGTCATCACCAAATGAGGTTTTTGAGTATTAGAACATTTTTCCAAGGTTACTATATGAACACGGATGAGAAAATTAATACCCAAGGACTAATAGAGTGTGATATAGAACATAGTGAGGAAATATTTAAAGAAACAAACCATAAATTTTTGATGGGTTAAAAGACCATCAATTCACTAATAATAATATTAATTGGATAAAAATTTTGTTTCAAGATTATTTTCCTATATTTTATGGATTACATTACCATATTTTAAAATAAAATAAAACAATTTTCTTACACAAAAAGAATAATATCTTTATTTAATGAATTTCCATGACAACATCATTCTTTCTTTAAATGATGAGTATTGTTGATGAATTTTTTATGAGTGTAGCACTAAAATTAATATTGAACGGATCACAAAATACATGAAATAATGATAATTAATTCATTCATTCAATGTATTTAGGAAAACCAAATGGTTGGAACAAGTTATCCAATAATACATTAAAAACATCCTACAAATTTCAACATAATATATTTCATAAATAGTTAACCATAACACTCCTCCAATGTATTTCCGACCAAAACCAAAACCAAAAAACAGATATATTTCATCTTCCATTTTTCTCTATACCACATAAAGTATCATGAAATCCCATATACCAAACATGTGAATAGATTTACCAATTACTCTCACAATACATACTAATAAAATGAATAACCATGAAACCTTACTAAAAATAATACTACTTCATCAAATTATCTATATCCTTATTTCTTAAATATATTCATGATAAATCCAAAATATCCATCATAAATTAATTTTTCATTAAATCACAAATTGTTTTCAAAGTTACCATTACTATCCCATTTAATTAATCCGTTTCAATATTCAATTTATCCAAAATAAAATTTATTAACTCAATATGAAAACATATTAAGGGTTATATTTTCCTTATTTATGTATTTTCCAAAAATAACACTTTACCACTAAATCAGTTTTCATGGATATTGATATAATTCAAAATATTCATTCAAATCCATATAGAAAATTAATTTTGAACAATTATTATATGATTTATAGTTACTATAAAAAGTCATTGATAAAATAATAATAAATATATATTTAATCTAAATACACAAGAATATTAATTACATCCCTTTGGATATAATAATAGTATAATCTTGGACTTCTCCCCTTAGCTTCATCTATGGTAAGTTCCTATGACACTTGGGACATTGGTTCAAATGATTCCTCGTCTATTTATACTTGAAAAATAAAAAATCAGTGGTTTATTTTTTTCACATAAATTCACATGCCCGATAGTCATTCTCTCCACACATGAAAAAAACTCTAATTTCCATCAAAAAGAACCAGGGTGTTTCATTCCACAATTATCACATTTGGGGATTTCTGTCCTTCTATTCTTCTAATTCGCCTAATTTATTTTTATATGGTGCTTAGTCTTCCTCTTATTCTCTTAATTTCTATCTAAAATATATTCCATGTTGAATTATTTCTTTTTCCTGATGTAACATGATACCATATCATCATATAATGAAATTGTTCCTAAAATTATTTCCATTTTGAGAATAATATTATGTCCATAAAAGAAATTGTAAATCATGCTTTACATATTACATTGGTAGTCTAATGCACATCTAGCTGGTCTGGTAAGATTATCCTCATAATCTTCTACACATTATTCTTCCTTCTTCTATAATGTTTGGAACATCCTATCCTTCTCTTCTCATTGTTATTGAGATAAGTATTTATCCAAGAAAATATATTTAAAAATTATAGATTCCATACTTTCTATTTCTTAAGACAATTTATTGTTCTGGATCAATGGATTCCATTGATTGGTATCTCATTTTAAAAAATAAACTACGAGAATAACAATTTCACTTTCATTATATCCCAAATAAAGGAATATCTTTTTTAGAGACTTAATCCATTTATAAACTATAAATAGATTACTTGTTCTATTGAAAGATATAGGATTTTGTCAAATGAAGAGATCCAACATAGAAAAATATTTAGGTGGAACAGTAAGTTATTTCATACATGAAATGTCACATTTCATAACCTAAGTAAACTTTCCTAATATATCTATCCTATTCTTAGTTCCAACACTAGTTTTTTTGGTTTTTATAGCAAGGAATCAATACATTTTCTACGCGTGTTGATTAAATTTCTAGAGTTTTTAACCACCACTAAACAATGGAACACATTGATTTATATCATTTTCTTCATGAATATTGATCTATAAAATAAAATCATTATAATGGTAAAGTTACCCAAATACAATAAGGGATTATCATAATTACAATGTCAGTTATGTTCATTTAAAATCATGTTCTCTTGGGTTATCATAAAATTGATATGATACCAACTATAACAAACCTAGATACAGTTAACCAGAGATGGGGTATACATTATTACAATTTCATAGATACAAGGGATTTCACAACATATGCATGGTTAATTTAGAAGTATTATAAAACTAGATATATATATATTATTCTACTATTTCATTGGAAATTTAAAATTAGACAGCCTAAAAATATTTTATCACCCTTGATATTATCCTTAATATAACTATTCATATCATTTGAAAGGAAAAAAAGAGATCATAGGGTCCAAAATCATTACATACAATGGAAGATATCATGAGTAAATAATGCCTAAACAATATATAAATGTATATAATTAAAAACACATTCCCTTTAATAAATAAAGTTATCACAAAAGACATTTATTAATAATATCAATATATTAATCTGATGTGTAATAATAGATAAATTCTCAATGATTGAAATACTTAATATTTTACATCATGATTTTATATACCATGATATCTCATTCATCAAATCATTATTCCAAGACAGTTTAATTTTTGGGTAGGATTACACCAAAACTCATATAATGCTTTCTTACAAAATAGTTTCATGAGATATGTTGATGCATCAAGGGGATATATAATTATAGGACCCAATCATCATTGCATTTCATATTCATTCCAACTAAATTGAAGAATAAATTTAATTCATAAACAATATATCTTGTAAACAAATATATTTATTGAGTAAATAGTATGGATTTTCCAATAATCCCCAATAAAACAAATAATTGTATTTCAAGATAGTATAAAGTTTAAGAAATAATCATATCCATGATACAAAGTATATAGATATTTAAGATATGTTTAATCTATTATAATCATAAGAAAGTGAATGTTTCAAGGGATTGTTAATTATTACAAAATCAATCAAGATATGAGAGATGAATTCCACAAAAGTAAATTGTGTGGTAAAAATGATTATTATATAGAATGAAAGAAAAATAAAATGAAACATGTAAATTTATATTTCATAGAGAGTTAACTTTTAAAATTCATTGAAATCTTATAGAATAAGATAAAGGACATAAAATGGTAATATATGTGGGAAATTCCCTTAATTCCATACATGTATAAAGAACATTACTTTTGAAATTTTATAAATAATGTATAAAATGACCTTTTCATAAAAAATTAGAAATATTTCTTTCAAAAATTATTAAAAAATATTATAACATAGAATTTCATAAATAATTATTTGAATAATAAAAATTACCTTTGTAAAACAATTTAAAAAGAACAGATATTGAAGAAAAATATACCCGATCAAAAATAGAAATGTGACTAGATTTTATTTTAAACAATTATCTTGACTGATTAATAAGAATTAAAACACTAATAAATATAAATAAATATATATTAATATTAAATTATAATATAGGTAGTATATACACCACATAAAATAACATGGTTAATAACATTAAAATATGCCTCAATGAATGGATGTTAAGATAGAATCCATTATAAAGATCATATCAATGAAGTGATAATTAATCAATAATTTGAATATGTTTGAAAAAAGTAAATCCACAAATAAAATTAGAAAAAAACATAACAAAATTGAATTAAATTACACATAATAATTGAATAATATAGTTAGTAATGATTATGTATTACCCAGTGAATGAAAATTGAGTTAAGAGACCTCTTACCTCAAGTTCTACTTGCCACATATGTGCATTTAATCTATTGTATAATGAATTTAAATTTATTATACATATATATAAGAACCATATATATGTATATAAAATCATATATGTTCTTTTTATAACACATTATCACCGTTTTATTAATAATTTTTTTATAATCATTTTTTTGGGTGTTAACAACTCTGTTCTTTGTTAAAAAAATAATTTGGCAGTTTTTTTCATTGTACATTGATTATGGATACATAATCTCTAGCATTTTAATCTTGATATAAATTTAATTTATATTTAATATATATAATCATCCATAAAATATGGAGAGATAAAAAATAATAACACTATTCATAAAGATGATAGGTTGTACATACACATGAATGGTGTTTTTATTTTTTTGACGGATGGAATGAAATAAAGGTAAATAATTATTAACCTTTACAAAATAATTTCTATGCATATATATATGCATGAATAATGTTTTCATTTTTTGAAGGATGGAATGAAATAAAGATAAATTATAATAAAACATCATAGAATCATTATGATGTATTATATATCATATATATTCAATAAATATAACTATATTCTCATCCATGTAAATTGTAAATAAAAAATGGTTCACATAGCTTTGTTGAGGTGGTCTTCCACAAATACATGGGTGTGAAATTAAAGTTTTACAATTCATTGGAAGGTAAGACGGTGTATATGATAATATAATTTAATAATAATATTTATTTTATAAATATAATATATATCAATTATTTTTCTTCTATATAACCATCCATCTGAAATGGTGAGGAAAAATGAATTACACCACTATGTGGAGATGGTGAGTCGTACATATGCAAGAGAAATTTTTTTCGCTTTTTATAGGATGGAAAACAGATATAAAATAATTTTACCATAATCATAATAACACATTATCATATTTATGATACCGTAGCTAATATTTTAAAATGGTTATAATATATGAACATGATATATAAGAAAATATAATCTTTACAGTCTCGATAAAGATGATTACATGTTCTTTAGTATACTTCCTTTAGATATCCTCTTAAGGGAATTAGGTTTGGAATTTTGAAATGAAAAAAAAACCTATAGAACTTATATAACGGTTATGAGATGAGAAATAGGTAGGTTTTTTTCAATATTTATGGCCCAATTTGGTGTGAATAATTTAGTGAAGTTTTTTATTTATTGAAGTGAGGGGAGGGGAATTATTGGATTTTGTTATAGTATTTTATTAATATAAACTAATTTTAATCTATAAATCTATATAAATTGATATAATTAAAATATAGGAATATTTTTAGTCTAAATCCTCTCATTGAACAAAATTTGAACAAGTCCATCTTATATTTTCACCCTTACCTTTTAGTTTTTACACCTCGTTAACTCTTTTGACAATTACCACAATATTAAAGTATTCCTACCATTAAGGGTGAAAATATTAGTATATAAGAAAAACAAACCCATAAATGGAAAATGGTTTATATTTTAAAAAATAACCCATAAATTTGTTAGAATATATTTTTTTATTTCTTTTAAATAGTTTAATAAAATATTATTTATTATAAAATATCATTAATGTCATTTTTGACCCTATTCATTTGAGTTGACTTTAAATACATCAAGAAAACGTGTTCATTATAATATATACTCTTAGTAAATCTATAATATTTAATATGTATTCATAACATTCATGGTTCACAGTAACTCACTCAAAAATATTAATTTTAGATCCATTAAAATAATTCATTTTTTCAGTTAATTAAATAAATATTGTGTCAGTGTTACTTAAGAATTTTAGGTAACTATTTCACTAATAAAATTTATAAATAAATTATGCTGAAAAATATAATGTATCCTTAAAATTAATATTTATAATTGAAAAAACAATCATTTTATCCTTATTTTGGTAATTTAAAGGTAATAAAACAAAGAGAATGGAGTTTTGACTTCTCATTACACAAAATATAATAAATTTAAAAATAATAGATAAAAAGTAAAATGCCATATATTTGAATTTTGGATGATTATTGATGAAATATACTCATATAATAAATTTAAATTCATTTATAGGGTTACTTTTTAGTCCTTATTGCATTATTTATAACCTTAATGAATTTATTTTACCTTTATCATGCAACAAAATTTACCTTGATTACTATTCATAATGTATAAAAATAAAAGGGAAATATTCACCAAATTTAGACTGCTTGATTCAAAATTTGGAATCCATTTTTTAATATTCAATTCACATTAGTAGAATAATTTAATTAAAAGTTTAACACACAAAATGCGATGAAATATAGTTTTTCCGAAAAGTGCCTCTTTAAGAGTAAAAATGTTTTTATAACAAATTAAATTATAAAATACATTATAAGGACTATAATTAGATTATTTTTAATAAAATGTAACCACAACTGTATTAAAACAAATAAAAAATCAAAATCAAATTTTTTAAATACTTTTACCCAAAATATAGTTTTTAAAAAATATTATATTTTCACTAATCAATGTAAAATAAAACATTTCATAGAAATATCAAAATATACCCATAATATTTTTTTGATATGTTAATTTCAAAAATTAAATACTTTTATAAAATAAAATTTCAAAAAATTTCAAAAAATTAAATATAACACCTTCATACAGAAATAAATAATACGATTTGTGAATATAACTTATTTTTGAAGAATAAAATGACTTTAATAAAAAATGATTGATTATTTTTTAAGAATATATTTATATTTAATAGATATTTTTTGTAAATTTTATAAGTTTTTCAACATTATTCATACCTAGGTCATTCCTCACATCATGTAGAATTAATTAATTAATTAAATTTAATTAATTTTAAGTTTTCGTAGGTTCATGTAAATTTAGGGTGTAAATTTTTAACTTTTCAAGGGAATGGGTACTGCACATAGGTTGTGAAACATTAGGAGTAACAGTTTTGAAACTATACATGAGGTTATTTCATCAAGTAAGTTCCATTTTTCATGGATAAAGAATGGTTTTCTAAATTTTTGACTCACCTATGGGTAACTATGCGATGCCTCAAGATTTTCAAATAGGGATATCACTATCGGCGCACAGTTTGGTAAACATTTCCCAAACCGTGTAATTTGTATATAAATTTTTATTTTTATTTTTATTTCTCTTTTCTTTTTTCTCTTATTCTTACCTCTTATTTTATTTACCCTTCTCCCCATGTGTGATGTGTGACGTCCAACCTTCCTCCCTCTCCCAATAACACACCACCCCCTTCTTATGGCCTTGATTTTTAGTCATTTATTTCTCTAATTAAAGATGTTATCATCTTTGATGCCTGTTTTCACTCCTCCTTCATTTTCTATTTCATTATTATGACATTTATCTCTTATACATCACCCCTTTTAGTTTGGATGGACCCTAGGGTTCTGGGTGTGCTTATCTTTTATGTCTTTATCCATTTTAGGTCATGTAATTGGTCTCTCGTATCCACATCTTACATGTTTCAAAATATGGCTCATATGGTGACTCATTTCAGTCCATTTTGGTTCATCCACTGACGTTTTAGGATGGTTTTTATTACCCTTTTCATTGACCCAATTTTCATTGTGGGTATTTGATGATTGTTGGTTTCTCTTTAGTTCATTAGGAGGTTTTTTAGTCCCTTGAAGGCAACATTCATGGGTATGTATAGGTAAGCGCATATATAAATATGCCCTATTTATACAAATTCCCTAATAGATAGGGTAATATTTGAATTAGTTAAATGGGTATATCTTTGTGTGTGAAGGTTCACATGTGTGTAAGCATAAATGGGTGATTTTGAGTGGTTTTCCTTAGAAGTGGTTTATTTTGAAGTTGGTGTTTCCAACCATTTCCTTTTTGGAACATTCTATTTTATGTTTGAGCCTACCTAATTAATTTATAAATGTGTAGGCCATTTTTTTATGTGATCATATGAACAATTATGGAATTTCTATTTTTTCAAAATACCAAAAAAAGTATTTTATTAATTATGCCTATATATATGTAAACATTATCTTTGTTGAAATTATAATTAGTCATTAAAATGAAATTAAGTGTTTTGATAATTTTGTGTGACCTTTTTTAGTCCTCAGTAATTGTTGTTATTGTGAAATTATTCTTTGTGTGTGGATTTGGTACCCTTTTGGGTTTGGTGCTTGTCTATAGACCCCTATGGTGGTTTGTGATGTTACTTGTGGTTCTTTAATGGAATCCATAGGCATTTTATGAGTATCCATTTATATGTTTTGGATGTGGTAATATCCAACAATGTTCACATATGGATTGGCACATACTTTTTTATATGGTGTTCCATAAAGACATATATCTTGTTACCATTTGTGTTCAAAATTCTCTTCTCCTTTTTTTTACCCCTTTTCCATTCTATCCTCTAAATTATTTCTTAAAAACTCAGTCTGTTTTCAAAACAAATTATTGGTTCTAAATAACTTTAATTTTTTTTTTAAATTTTCATTTATAAAACGTGTCTTATGTGTCACCATGAAGTATGATTTGGAAACCACTTGACAAAAAATTCATGTTTTACATCATTCTACCATAGGTAGTGTTTCCACCTGGGTTTTGGAAATTGTTTGGAATGTTAAATTTTAAGGCTTAGTTGGTACTTTTTGATGTTTTGGATATCTTTTTTGAAAATCATATGAAGTGTAGGCCCAGTTGAAACTTTGAAAGTATCTATGTGTTATGGGAACCCCTATGGTCACCCTTATATTGAGTGGGCCTTTTCATAGTCAATGTCAGGGCTTGTGAAAGGAATGCATAGTTAAATCTATGATTTATTCTCAATGCCTAGAATTTTAGGGCCTCTGCATTCTCCATTGTACTATTATCATGGGATATTTGGATTTCATCTAGTGGGTAAAGTGGTGGTTGATTTTTATTCTCGATTAGATGAATTAGAATACCCTATATAGAACATAGCATAGGTGCAATTTTCCACCGGTGAGGCTAGAGTAGAGCAGCTAGGTTGGTTATTGACTATAGAGGTGCACTAAATGTGGGAATGTGGGTCCAAACCAAGTACATATTGGTATTTCTTATAGGGATGCTTAGAAAATCCTCATGAATACATACATCTATGTTTCTACATTCTTTTAGATCACTTTAGTTACTTGTTTTAGTTTTATCTGTCTCCTTTCACATGTATTGTTTCCATTTATTACAAATTAATGTACATTTCCCTATTGGTTGGGTATAACATGATTTTCCTTTTCAATTTTACTTTAATTGTATTTAAATTCCAGTTGGATTTGGATTTTCAAAATGGGTTTCTAAAAATTGAAGATAAGTTTCTTCATTAAAGTATAAAAAACATATTTTATTAAATGTATTTTCAAAATAGCATTTATGAACTATCTCCGGAATGGTCATATATTTATTTTGTCTTGATTACCTACTAACTTTTTTATAATAACACCCTTCTTGTGCCACTCATTATTGGTAGACCAAAGCCAGTTTACAGGTCCATCTTATCATCTAGGTTTTCTCATGGAGTTGGTTTGTCCTATGGATGGTGATAACCTAGTGGTCACATAGTGGTATGTTTAATTTTATTTTATTTTTTCTACTAGTGTTTATTTGTTTCTTATTTCTTATGTATTTTTATTTATTTTCTGTTTTATAAGATAAATCATAACAAATTGTGTTATCATTTAAATCGAATAATAGTTTACATCCCTGCAGTTTTTAAAAAGCCTATTAGACCTTTTTGTGGTCTATCCCAGGTTACTAGTTCAGGGTTAACCCAGGCTAGTTAGTGAAAAAATGGTATCAGAGTATCCCTTGTTATTTGGGGAATCGGGTAGATTAGATATAGAACATTCAAAAATTGAGATTTTGGTTTGGGAAATATAAATGGACACTTTCACATCCCAAGCGTTGAGTTATTATGGGATGTTAGGTACCTGAGTTTTTGTTATTTTTGGGTTTATGTCATTAATGGTTGTTGGGTTTGTGGTTTGGGGAATGAAAATGGAATTGAAGCAGTGCTACATGGTGAGATTTCATGGAGTATCAGCCCATTTACAGCTTGATTTCATGATTCAAGATACTTTTAGTGGTTAGTGCTTCCTCAGGGCATGGTCTTCTAAACTGTGTGGTCAATTTATGCATGACAACTAGTTCCCTATTATTAATATTTCGGTGTGAGTTGTGTTTTAGATGATTTCGGTCGGTGTGATGGGATATTAAATACAAAATTTATTTTAGAAAAAGGATTTTAAAAGGAATATTATTTTAGGACATTGGTTTATATTAAATGTGGAATTTGGTTTTTGTGTTCGATTTGAAAATTATTTCTGGTATTCGGACAAATTATCGATGTAGTAAAATGGTTTTTAATTTAGAATGTAAATGGTGATATTTAAGGATGATCCTAGTTTTTTGTGATGTTTTGGATTTATGAGATGTTATTTTGGTTTGAACTATTCATTTTTGGACTGATTTCAATTAGGATGTTTATTTCATTTTATGTTTATTATGTTATTGGATTATTCTTCCCATAAAAGACATAACGTTTTCCTGCAAGTCTCTTATATTATTTGTCCCTACCCAGACTCCCATTAGAGTAGTGGAGACATGTTCTTCTTAGTAGTTTCCCTTTTTACATGGTTATTTGGTTCTATTTAATTCATTTTAATTTATTCAAATGGTCAAAAGAAGTTTCAGGTCTTTAAAAACTCTCAAATCCATGAGGGTGTGAGCTTTTGTTGGTTTTTTTAAGGGACTGGGTTTGGATCGGTGGGGAGTGGTCATCCCATCATCGTTGACAATTGGTATTTCTTGATAAGTATTTATGAATAATTACATCTGAATATCTAAACTTTTGAAGGTTAATGTGAGGAATGTGTTCGAGATCATGGGTGTTCCTCAAGGATAATGTTTAAGGCATGTATCTATCACTTCAAATAGAAGGTTTCTTTTTCTCTAGAGATGGATTCAATTGATCAAATAAAAGATTCTATTTCCATCTGAATTATCGGTCCAAATATTAAAGAACAATTTCTCTCATATTGGGAATTTCAATTCCAAAAACATGTGGATGAGGCATTTCTAGAAGATTTTGTTCCCATAGTGCAGTCTCTAAGAGTTGGAAATAATGTTTCCCTTGGTGCTCTCGAGTGACCCCCATATGGTGAGAAGTGTATGAAAAAGGAAATCATTCCTAAAAAATATCCTATATTATTTTTCACTCTTCATTTATCAATCCAATCTTCTATGTGATTTCATTGTGGTAGGTTTAGGAAGTCGATACCATATTTTCATAATACTCTGATGGTTTTTTTTCAATGTTGCTATTTGGGTCATCAAGAGAAGTTATAAAAGTAGTGTTTCTAAAGGGGGAGGTCTCAATCGGAGGTGGTAATCTCCAAACATTGAGGAAACAGATAATTAAAGGAACCATGGCTCTATCCATAATCCCTAGAGTTAATATCATTAATCATTTAATATTTTTTGGTTATGGAGGTGTAGGCTCGTCTTTTTTCCCCAATGCTGGAGTAGGGATTGTTTAATTTCCACATATTGTAGTTTTCATTTTCTTTTAATCGTTATTGTTTATGTGATCTTGATAGGATCATTTAATGAACCATTGTAGTTTTTGGTTGTGTCTTGTATGTAAAAAATTGATTTTTTATCTTTCTTGTGGAATGGTTTTTGTTTATAATGGTTCTTGTTTGGAGGTGTTGGTTTCCTACCGAAATGATGAATTGTGGTCTGGTTCATTGTTCATTTTGATCTTATTTATTTTGGATATACTCATTCAAAGAATTATAATTTTGGTAGTTATAGTCAGTTTCAAAATGGTGGGAAGACCTATGTTCAACCTCCATTCTTTTTGTATCATCGTTGATTCTGGTTTTTTCTCGAGGACATGGTTTCCTAATGATTTATCATACTTTTGGAGATTTATTCTAAAAATATGTTCATGTTTTTACCTTTATATAGACCTGAGAGTTTCTATAGGTAAAGTCATATGGGGTGGATTTAATTACATTTACCATTCCATGGTGTCCTAATTAATTAATTATTATTATTATTTAAGTTATTGTGGGTTCCCTATAATGTTGCATGGAAGTTATATAATTTTCAAGGAAAAAGGGTATTGTCCACGGGTTGCTCATTGTTAGGAGTAACCATGAAGAAACCATGAATGAGTGTATTTCACTAATAAAATTCAATTTATAACAATCAGATGATGTTTTTTTGAACCATGCGACTCCCCTATGGGTAATCGTGTGTTGCCTCATTCTTGTCCAGTAGGGATAGTACAGTTGGTGCGCAGTTTGGTAAACCATTCAAAAATCATGTGATTTGTAAAATAAAATAAAATAATATATATATATATATATATATTCATCTTTTTCATCTTATCTCTTATTAATTTATTTCATCTCCCTTTATGAATCATTTGACACTCAACCCTCCTCCCTCTCCCAACCATGTGACACCCACTTCCTGTGGCCTCATTTTTTGGCCGCTTCTTCTACTAATTCTTTATGTGATCATATTTGTTGATTGTTTTATCTCCTCTATCAGACTCTATTTTATAATCCCAACATTTATTTCTTCTATATATCCCTTTATTATTTGGATGAACCATAGGGTTCATGGTGGGTCTATTTTAAATGTATTTCTTCTTCCTAGGGCGTGTGATGGCTATCTCAGTTCGGCTTCATGAATCATTCCACATCTCCTGCTGAAGGTGAATTGTTTTATTCCATTTTGGATTTCTATCCACCATTTATGGTAGGTTTTTATATCCCTTTTTATTGACCCATTTTTAATTGGGGGGGGGGGGTTTGATTGTTCATTTCTCCCTAGTTGTTTATGTGGTCTTGTAGTCCCTTAAAGGTGACTTATACGGGTATTCATAGGTAAGTGAATATATAAATATTCCCTCATTGTATATATTCCCATCATGGGGAGGGAATATTTATATGAATTAAAAGGGTATAAAAATATATTTTAAGTTTCATATGCATGTATGAATAAAGCGGTGGTTTCTAGTGGTTGTCGCCAGAAGTGGGATGTTTAGAGGTAGGTGTTTCTGTTCATTTTATTTTGAGAACATTCCATTTGATGGTTGATCCTTTATATTTAATTTCATAATGGGTGTCTTATATTTTTTTTATATTATTAATTATTATGGTGTTTCCATATTGGAAACTTCGTAAAAAGGTGTTTTCAAAGGATTTTCTTAATTGTGCCTATATATATAATGTGTTTGTTAAAATTCCAATTGGTATTTAAAAATAAAAAATGAGTATTTTTATAATGGTTTGTAACATTTCTTAGTCCTTAGTGATTGGTTGACTTGTGTAATTGATCTTTGTGTCTCAGATTGATTACCTTATTGGGTTTAGTGCTTATGTTTGGATCCTTGTGGTGTGTTTTGATGTTACACGTGGTTCTTCGATTGAAATTTTGTGTGTTTTATGGTTTTCCATATATAGTTCGTAGATGTGGGAATATAAATATGTGTATGAGGTGCACATACAGATAGTAAAATTCTTTTATATATGGTACTTTTTAAATACATCCTTTTTTACATTTAGTTTTTAAAATATTCTTCTCCCTTTTCTCTTCCCCTCTTCTATTCTAACCTCCAAATGTCTTCCTAAAAACTCTTAATTTTTAAAAATAAAAATTTGGTTCTAAATTACATCAAATGTGGTTTTTTTTAAAAAAAATCTAAAATGTGCCTCATTTTGAACCTTTATATATGATTTAGGGACCACTTGACATAAAAGGCTCATTATTAATCTTTCTAGAAAAAGTGTTGTTTACACCTTTGTTTTGGAAATGGGGTTGATTTATAAATGTTAAGGCTTGGTTGGTACTTTGTGATGTTTTGAAAATTGGATTTAAAACTCATATGATGTGTGTGACAGGTTGGAACGTTTAAAGGTTCCATGTGTGATGGGAACCTTTATGTTCATCCTTTTGTTTAGAGGGCCTTCTCATAATCAGTGTTGGGTATTGAAAAAATGCATGCACATTGGAATCTATGAGTTATTGTAAATGCCAATCATGTGATGACCTCATCATTATCCTTTATTCTATTACCATGATATTATTGGATTCTATCTATAGGGTTGATTAACAGTTTCTTTCTAGTCCCAATTATATGGATTTTAACCCTCTAATTAGAGGAAAAGCTAAGTGAGATTTTCCAATGGTGAGGCAAGTTTAGAGTAGCCAGGTTGGTTATTTACTATGGAGGAGAACCATATGTTGACATATAGGTCTAAATCAAGTATATATATGGATTAATTCTGGATATTTCTAGGAATAAAAAATCATTACATACCTATATGTTTATATTTTATTTTGGAGAACCTTAAAGACTTGTTTTAGTAATATCAATTTTCTTTCACCTATATTGTTTCCCATTCTTCAAGCTTTCTTTACATTACCTTTTTGGTCATGTTTTGTTTAATTTTTCATTCCTTTTTTACTTTCTTCAAATTTCATTTGAAATTGGATTTTGGTTTCGCAAATATATTTTTTAAAATGGGAATATATTTGGGTAATTTAAAAGTAAAAAAATCATATTTTATTAAATTTGTTTTTAAACTATCATTTATGGAATTTCTTAGTAAAAAATGTATGGATTCTATGGTGTTTACCTACTAATCTATTTTATGATCACACCCTACTTGTGACACTTAGTTTTAGTTGACTCGATCTCATTTACAGATTCATCTTCTCATCTTGATTTACTCATGGAGAAACATGGTCATATAGATTTTAGTGACCTAGAGGTCACATGGTTGTATGTATAATTTAATTTCATTGAGCTTCTAGTAATTATTTTATTTTTATATTAATGTTTATTTATTTTATATTTTAGGGTCTAAATCATTCAAAATTTGGATATCTTTTATGATTGGCACTAGTTCCTAGTCTACGAGGATCGAGAATGCCTCTTGGGAAATGTTGTGGGCTGGCTCTAATGACCGGTTAGATGTTGAACTAGGTTGGTTCATGAAAATACAAAAAAATTAATGTCTTTGTTATAATGGTCATATTAAAATAACAATATTTTTTGGTTCATTTATGGGTAGTGTTTCATGTTGTATACACAATTGAAAATACTGTTCCTTTAAAATAATTGGGTGTTACATATGCAATATTAAGTCTAAATAAATCTTAATATAGTACATGATTATAACCTAGATAATAAATTGTAGGGTATGAATATTAATAACTAAATTATGAAAAATTTATGGTTCACATGGGTATAGGATTAATTCATCTTTTTTTAATTGATTATAAGTCAAAATAAAAGACACTTGTAAGTAAAAGAGTTATTTATCTAAAAACTATTTTTATAATAATAATGTGATTTTATACTGATAAATTAAATGTATAACTATGGGTGAATGATTTTAATGAAAATTATATAAAATGTATTCAATAAAATGTTTTGACATTCATGAAATATTTTTGTGGGCCTGAGATATGAATATATATAATTGTTTATTCTTAAAATGTATTTTTATATAAAAATGGGTTTTTTTCTTATTTATAACACTTATTTTATAATGAATTTCTTGTAATTATAAAAAATAAATTATGATAAATGGATTCTATTTTTGGAATCAAGACATCCAAATTTGGTAAATAGTCCCATTTTATTTTTTGGCATTATTAATAGTGATCAAGGTAAAATTTATCACCACAGTAAAGGGTAAATTAGGTTAACTAAGGTTTAAAAAATGTTAAGGTTACAATTATTCACATTAATTTTCATTGGATGAATTTAGTTTGACCGTTATCACCATAAGCTCTAAATATAATTATTTAACTGACATATCTCCATAAAAAAATACCTCTATAACATTTTAAGTAATAAAAAATACAAAATATCACTATCTTACATTTAAATATCACTTATGCGTTCACATAGGGAAAAATTATTATCTGAATAGGTAATAAATTTAATATTTTGAACAACAAAATTATTTTCATTTTTTTAATTTATCTCAAATTTTTTGTAATTATATAATTTCCTTAAATTATTATGTAATGCTAACATAGTATTTCTTCCATTTATTGAAAAATTCAAATAATTAATAAATATTAAATGTAATATAATTTGAGTGATTTATAGTGTAACAAAAAATTTATTGGAGATAATATCATATTAATGTTGTTTCTAAGTATTATATTTGAATTTAAGCTTTCTATTAGTGTATATTGTGTCAAATTAAATGAATAGTTTCAAAAATGACTTTAATGATATTTTGTGAAAATAATAATTTTTAAAATTAATTAAAAATAAAACAAAATTTAAAGGGGACAAGGTGATAATATATTTTATAAAATTTATTCCCTTATCCATTTATGATCCAATTATCAACTTATAAGTAAAATTATAACTCTTTAAAACAGAAAAAGACATTATTGTGTTTATAGTTCAAATATGTTAACAAAGGGTTTAAAAGAAAAGATAAATTTTAAAAAACCTGTTAAACCTATCTAAATTTTCATTTTTATGGAATTTAAACCAAATCCTACACTACTATAAAATATTTATCCATTTGGATGCATATTGATTGATAATTACTTTTTTATAATGTAATATTTTATGAAATTCCAAGAGTTCCTCTCCTCCAACTTATAAAAGAGAACCAATCCATTATCTCCTTTACACCACTTTGAGACTTCTAGATTATCAAAAACCTAAAAATATATCTTAAAAATAACCTTATCCACATTAAATAGTTTTTTCTTCCTAAAAACCCATCAGATCCATAAGAGGATATCTAAAAAATACATTCAAAGAAGAGGTAATCACATTAACTTATCACTTTCTTTTTACTTATTATTTTACCTCTTATAAATGTGTGCCACTTATCATAAAATAATAAATTCAATATCATAAATATAATAAAAAAATTATTTATATTAAACCCCCATTATCCATCATATCTCCCATAAAATGGGAAGTGGATGTATCTCTAATGCGTACCTATGACTTATATTCTCTAAGTAGCCACACAATACATTTTTCATCACTATATTTTATATATGGGTATTTTGAAGGTTTTTATATATATATATATGATATTAAGGTAATATTTATTCTTTATTAATGATAAAATCATATCTACCATCTTATCTTCTGATTCGTTGGAAAAAGATAATGTCGCTCGTGTGTACGTGGGGACGACCACCTCTACGAATCGATGTTATTCGTTTTTCATTTCCATTTTATATAGATTTTAATAAGTATGGATTGTATGATATAATAATTAGTTTTTTAAGGTGATTCATTATTTACAATTATTTCATTCTATTCTTCAAAAAGTGAAAACAACATTCATACGTATGTATAGCCATCCATCTCCTAAAACAATGTAATTAATTTTTCTATCACTGTCTTTTTTATATGAATATATATATATATATATATATATAATATGAAATTTATATCCAAATTAAAATTATATAGATTATGTAACTAATATTTATGTAAAAATATCATAATTAAATAAGATAAATTATTATCAAAAAATTAAATTTTCACACTTAGAAACTGTGATTTTAATATGATATTATTAATAAATAAAAATTTAAATATTTTAAAGAGGGTATAAATGATTTTATAAGTTTTTATATGATTATATTCTATATTTATAATAAATTTAAATCTATTATATATGAGGTTTTAAAACATTCGAAGAAAGTGGAATTCACGGTAAGGGTTTTAGATTAAAATCTCATTGTTTATTGAGATTATTTATGATTAAGTTTTTGATGAAGAAATTTTACGATATAACTCTCAATAAAATAATTATTTTTCTTCTCCAATGGTTATTTCTTGAGAATACTTTTTATCCTATAATTTCCCTAATTTTATGTAATCTTGATACCGTTTATAATGAATTTCATGCCCGCACTCATTTTATGTTATAATGAACCAACTTTACAAATTCAGGCAGTCACTAATAATTTTCCACCAACATTATAGAAAATACATCGGTTGAGAGGATGTGAGGTCTAGCTCACCACCCCCTTTTGAGGATGATTATTTACTACTCTAAGACTCTCTTATATAATTATGAAATTTTCAAGAATTCTTCCCATATCCTATTGTGTATTGGTTACCCCAGTACTAATGACTAGATCAAGACCATGCGTTTGATGTGAAACTCTATATATATTAGTGATTCCCCATATTTCCCTTACTGGTTCATGATTCTTTATTTTAAATCCAACTATTTTTTCTCTCTATATTTAATTTTCATCTAGTTAGTTGGTTGTTGGTTAGATTTGGAATTGAACCTCAATGAGGTGTCCTACACATCCTATGAAAAATGAATCAAAACTCACATAGTTTGATATTATGGGTGAATGAGAAATTAAATTTTTTTCAAACCACATGGAGGTGTCCTACCTATCTTTCTTGGAACATCAATATAATCCCATGTAGTTTGGATGAGTGGTTGGGGATTATACCTAAAAAGGGGGTCTACAATGGAGGTACTTTCACCATGATTATAGGATGATCATTATAGATATCTATGACCTTGTTATTCATGTTAACTGTGATAAATAAATTAAAGAATAAGATTAGTCTCATAGCATGAGATTTTAACATTAGATTTGAATTTAGGGATTATCCACTGAGGAAGCCCTTATAATATTCTTGTGTTGTGAATGGGGAGACAATATGAAATCGGGTGGGGATTATACGTGATATTCCAAGATATTCCTATTAAATTTGGTTTGTTGAGTGAGAGTATGTTTTATTGAACTAAGATTAGTATCCCAACTCATGGGTAATTGATGGATTGGTTGGGGTTTACACCTAAAAGTATGACCATTTTTTTGGAACCATAAGGAATATCTGAAACCATGGGTATTTAATGTTTTTTTTGGGGATTATACCTATAAAGATTCTCATGTTTCTGACCCCAAGAAGAGTATCTCGACTAATGGGTAATTAATGGTTTGGTTGGGGCTTACACCTAGAAGGATACCCATATATCTAGAACCATGATGAGAATACCTACTCATGGATATTAAGGTTTTTTGTGGATTACACCTATTAGGATTACCATGTTTCTATAACCATGAGGAAAATCTCAACACATGAAGATTAAGGTTTGGTTAGGGATTACACCTTATAGGATTCCCATATTTCTATAACCATGAAGAGTATATCAAATCATGGGTAATTGAAGGTTTGGTTGGGACATACACCTATGAGGATTCCTATTTTTTGGAACCATTTTGGGTATCTAAACTCATGGGTAAATGAAGGTTTTGTTCGGTCTTACCCTGAGTAGGATTCCCATATATCTGGAAACATGAAGTTAATTTCAAATCATGGAGATTATGGTTTGGTTGGGGATTCAAAGAAGAAGTGTTTTTAGGTTTATGAAACCATGAGGAGTATATATACTCTTGTGTAACTGATTTTTTGGTTGGGGATTACACCTATGTGGGTTCCCATGTTTATGGAACCATGCAGAGTATCTAGAATCATGGGTAATTCATGGTTTGGTTTGTGATTACATTTATCAGGATTACCATATACCAGAAACCATGAGGAGAATATAACTAATGGATTTTAATATTTGGTTGGGGATTACTCATAGAAGTATTCCAATTTTTCATAAACCATTAAAAATATCTCAAATCATTAGGAATTCATGGTTTTGCTGGGGAATACACCTAGTATGATTCCCATGTTTCTGGAACAATGAAAATTATATTGACTCAACGGTAATTAAAGGGTTGGTCGCAACTTACATCTAAAAGGATTCTCATGTATCTAGACCAATGAAGAGAATCTTAACACATGGGAATTAATGATTTGTTGAGACTTACATCTAGGAGGATTTCTTTGTTTCTAGAACTAGGACTATAATCTAAAATTATGGATATTTAGTTTTGGTTAGGGTCTAAACATATGAGGATTACCATGATTCTTGAATCATGATGAGTATCTCAACTCATGGGTAATTAAGGGTCTGGTTGGGGATTATGACTAGGATGATGACCATATTTATAGAACCTTGAAGAGTATAATGACTCATAGGTAATTTAAGGTTTGGTAGATAAATACACCTAGGAGGAAACCAATATTTCTAGAACCATGAGAAATATCTCGAGACATGTGTAATTTATGGTTTTGTTGGGGATTACACCTTGGGGGATGTCCATATTTCTGTAACATTCAAGAGTATCTCGACTCATGGGTATTAGTCAGTTTGGTTATGGCTTACACTTAGTTGGATGACCATATTTCTATAATGAAGATGAGTATCAAGAATCATGAGTAATTCAGGGTTTGATATTGGATTATATCTAGGAGGATTCATTTATTTCTATAACCATGAGTAGACTATCTACTCATGGGTAATTGAAGGTTTTTTTAGGTCTATTCCAAGGAGGAAGCCCATATATCTGGAACTATGAAGAGAATATAAACTCTTAGAGATTATGTTTTGGTTGGGGATTTCACCTTGGAGGAGTACCATATATCTGAAACCGTGAGGGGAATTTTTACTCATGAAGATTATTGTCTGGTTGGGGATGACACCTAGGAGGTTTCCCAAGTTTCAATAAGCATGATGCTTATCTAAACTCAAGGGTAATTGACGGTTTGGATGGGTATTACACCATGGAGTATGGACATATTTTTGTAACCATGATGAGTATCTCAAATAGTGGTTAATTGAAGGATTAGTTAGGTCTTACACCTAGGAGGATTCCCATATATCTGGAACCATGATGGGAATCTAAACTCATGGATATTAAGGTTTGGTTGGAACATGCACCTAGAAAGATTCCCATTTTTTTAGAACAATGGGGATAATATAAATTCATGGAGATTATGGTTTTGTTGGGGCTGACACCTATAAAAATGCCCATGATTCAAGAAAAATGAGGTGTATGTAGAATCATGGTAAAGTGAAGGTTTGGTTGGTGATTACACCTATGATGATGCCTATATTTCTATAACATTTAAGATCATGTTAACCCATGGTTAATTAATGGTCTAGTTATGCCTTACACTTATGGGGATTCCCATATTTCTGGAACCATGAGCAGTTTCTCAAATCATGGGTAATTGATGGTTTGTATGGTGATTACACCTATTAGGATTATTCTATTTATTGAACCATGAGGAATATCTCAACTCATCGGAAATTAAATATTTGGTTGGATCTTATGCCTAGGAGGATGGAAAAATTTCTAAAACCAAGAGGATTATCTCTACTCATTGGTATGTTATGGTTTGGTTAGGTCTTATACCTATGAGTATGCCCGTGTTTCTGGAACCTTGATGTGTTTCTAAACTCATGGGTAATTGATGGTTTGGTTGGGGATAAATCCATGGATGATGCCTATATATATATGATACCATGAGGAGAATCACAACTCATGGGGATTATGGTTTGGTTGAGGTTTACATAGAGAAGGATTCCTAGGTTTTTTGAACCATGAGGATAATCTCAACTCATGTAGATTATAGTTTATTTAAGGCTTACACCTAGGATGATGCCCAATCATGATTAAATTCCCCCCAATACATTTTTTCTTGGGTGAGGAAGGGATATTTTAATGTTTGGGTCTTAAACCTATTACGATGTCCATAAATTAAGAATTTAGTGAGGATCACATGATCACATACGAGTGTCTATATAATTATTTGTGAAAGAGGGTCCACATAGGAACATCACTTCAGAGCCTCATAAATGGGAATCACATACGTGAGAACAAGTAACTCATATTTAATGAGATAATGTGTATAGAAAAATCACATGTAATTTCATGATGTCATCTCACATAGAACTTTGTGTGGGGATAGCCACAACTTATTGGATACATTGCATTGGAATCAACATAAGGTAATTCATATATCTTCCTAACAAAGGAATTTCTCATAGGGTCAGATGCATAGAATTTTGAAGATTGTTTTCTTTATATCATTTCATATGGGATCCCTACATATAATTATTTCCAAATTCTCCCATATAGATGGATTTCATTTCGGTATTTCATCTCAAAATACCTTCCCGATTTAGAATTTAGTAATTTTACATGAGTGGCCTTACAAGAGAAATGCCAATTAGAGAATACCTAGTAATCCTCTATGTGTCTCCATTTTTTCTTTCTACCTCACCAAGACCTGATGTACAATTTAATATTTATAGGTATTAGTGAATAAATGGATTCCAAAAATAGTTGGATTCCTATAAATATTTTTATAGTATTAGGAAGATACATTAAAAAAAATGTGTCTGTATGGAATTTTGTTTAACTAAGAGAGAGGCTGAGATTCCCTAACATAGACTACGAATAATAATGAAACTTTATTAGGGAAATGAATATATTTTTTAACTAATAAAATACACAAACCAATTTAATCCATGAACTGATGTAAGTTCTATTATATTAGATCACAGAACAGATCTACAAACTAATTTGATCTGTGAACAGATGGTATAAATGAACTAATAGAATCTAAAAACAAATTGGATCTAAAAATGATGGTATTTGTGAATATATTAAATCAATGAACTGATTCAATCCATAAAATTATTGAAGTACTACACTATCATATAATTTCACATATATGTGAAATGATGGATTCTATGAATTGATTATATCTATGAATTTATGGGATATGAAAACTAATGGCATTTAAGAAATAATGGGATCCTTGAACTAATGGGATCTGTGAACAGATTGAATCTATGAACTGATTGAATCTATGAACAAATGGGATCTATAAACTAAATGGATCCATGAACTAATGGGATTAAAGAATTTATAGAATCCATGAACTGATTGAATTTTCGAACGAATTGAATCCAACAACTCATGTAATCTGAAAAATGATGGAATACATTAACTGATGGAATTTTTATGTGGTATTTTATTCTTTATCGATTTTCATTCTAGATGAAATAAAATCCAACTTAAAACGGTCATATATTTTTAACTTTAATCCCATTTGGGCTCTGTGAGTAGTCAAATCAAATATTGTGAAGTAAAATGTGCCCTTGTGATATGGTGAATTCACAATAGCAGACTATTTTATGATGCTAAAAATTTCTTGAAGGACCCACAAAAATGTATTTTAAGGTGTAGAAACTTTTTTATCTGTAATTTCTAAAGTACAGGACCTACACTTGGAGGTATTTTATCACTAACCCTCCCCTTGATTGGTTAATGTTTCTGAGTAATCTTCATACCACTGAGTATGATAAGTCTTTCAACATATGGAAATCTAATTTTCTTCTTATTCTAACATAAAGACACATTTCTAATAAAACATAACATTCATGGTCAATGTGATGATAGTTTCATCAGTCATGTAGAAATTTGTGCGCAATAAATTTTTTGATTCTAACAAACTCCACCCCCTAGAATTTGATTCATTCGGAATGAAATGAATTTGATTTTAAGTTAAATATAGGAAACTTTTAGACATTCCTAAATCAACTTGTCAGCTTTAGAGTTATCTCACTAGAGAGAGGATTCATTCAAAATTTTGGATATCAACTCATAGATGTTAAATGTCACCAGGATGAGTAATATTAACTCCTGGAATGGACATACTAAATTTGGAAAGGTTTGAATTATGGGATAGAAGAAATATATTAGAATGAAAGTCAATTTGTGTCTATATCCAAGATAAGAGATATGAACAATAATGCATATCTTATATAATTAGAAATCAATACACACATAATTATGATAAAGGTACTTTTATGTAGATCGTACTATTACATAAATGGGTATAATTTTCATTATTGGTTCATTGATAAAGGACCCAAGGATGAAAGATCTTATATAGATCAAGCTCATATGTTAGAGAGGGAATATTGTCACTTTACCAAGGATTCATGGGTTGGGAACCTTTTATCTATGGGGATGCTTCATGGATCTAACTCTCAAGCTAAAATTTTATCCTAGATAGGGGTAGGCAGATCTAAGCTGTTTAAGGTCCTGTTGGATAGACGATATATTATGCAGTTTTTAGTAATGTAATGATGGAATAGTTCCTTCATATAGGTCATGAGGAGAAAGTTGGTTCTCTAATTTTACCTAGGTAAATGTACCTAGTGAGCATAGTTTGGTTTTTTTCTTGGCATCAAGCGATGGTCCCTATGATCTTTATATCTTATTAATTTCACCCGAATTTTTTCTTAAGCTATTAATGGGAAGGCCTAGAAGGTAGGAAATCTACATTTACTCAACCCACACTTTTTAGGTTTTCAAAATGAAAAATTCTATTCTTTTCCTTTTGTTTCAAATTCTCATTATTTACTTAGACTATGTAGGGTACATTCCTAGTAACCAGAGACTCGACTGGTTCGTATAGTTCCCTTTATGGGTTTTTAACCTAGTGAGAACTATTCCTCTTTTCATTTCTGGTTTATGTTCTTTCAAGTTGGATGAGTGTAGCAAATTTTTTTGGTCGAATATATATTTTCACGTACTATTGTAGTTTAATTTAATATAGCAATGATGTGAATGGTGAGTGGGGTATTCTATATATTTATGGAAAGGAAAAACCCACCATGAATGGGTGGTCAATGCTATTATATAATATCTTAGAGGTAGGGGAGGCATTTAGTTTATGGTTATAAAGTTTTGACCCAGATGAATAGTAGTTTCCATAATGGGAATCTCAACTTATGATTTGAGGGTATCTAAATTAGATGCAAATCATGATAGGAAAGTTCATAAGAATATAATATCGGAATCATGATTTAAAAGTGTGAATGATTCATAAATGGGTATCATTGAGCGTAATCTTATATTCTTGAATTTTTGGGTTATTGATTGTGTAAATAAAAACCTATGAATGTCTGAAAAAAAAAATTGGTATTCGAGACTAGTGGGAATAGAATAAAAATTAGTAATGGAAGAAACTAATTCCACACTCGATCAATAGATATTGGTCGGAGTAGGTTGGATATTATTACACTCAATATAGGAAAATAACATGAAGTTCAGGTCAACTATTCCTCTATAACTAAAACATCCACTAAGGATTACTTCATAGGATCAAAGGAAAACTATGATATTCACCTATAATTTTCTATTAGGTTCCCTTAATATCAATCAAACCTTGTTACCAACATTTCCCAATAAGGGAGAACCAATAGGATTGATCAACTCACAGTTCAAGTATTCCAAGAGGATAATTTGTCTCAAGTAATTTTATTTTTTATTGAGTCAAACATTAGATATTTGAAGTGTACCCATTTAGAATAATAATATTAAAGAGGATTCCAAAACCCTAAAGGTTATACCACCAAATATTGAAAACATTGTCATGAAAAATTGATTCAACCTCAAATTATTTTGATTTTTAGTTTATGTTCATGAAACTAGGACTATGAAGGGATAAAATTTAGGGTTATATATCTCTAAAAAAATATAGTTGATGATTAAGGTCACATATCTTGGACCAAAAGTTTGTGACTTGGTCTAAGATATGAAATCTTTGTGTTACTATGTATCTCATTAGAAATAGAGTCAATCCAGACATATTTATTGTGATAAAAAGTTTATTTACATAGATATTAATCATATATATGGAAAAGGGCATTTTATTTTGGTAATGGGTCTATAAATGAGATAACTCAAATCTGAATCTCCTATATTGACACATCTCATATACAGGATGTGAGCCATTAATACTTTAAGGAAAATATGGTTTCAAATTTGAATCATCTTACATTAAATTATCTCTCATGTATGGAATAAAAAATATATAGAAAATAGGGAATCATGATCATATATAGTCATAAAGGATGGACATCTACCTCATAGTATAGTGTCACATGGAAGGGATTAAGTTTCCTTTATTTGGATAAAATGCATCACAATATCAATAGTAAAAGTGAATCTCAAGGTCCTTTAATATCAATTGAGTCATGATTAGTGTTATAAACAAGAAGCCCCTAGGAAATAATTTTAACCATGTAATATAGCATGATAGGGATCATCTAGAGGGTTTTTTCATTCATGGAAAACAAGTATATCTACACAGATTTAGATCTTATGGAGGGACATGGTTGTTATTTATGAAGATCCATGACTAACATGGAAAATATTTTCTGATTCTATATAGAAAATGTTATTATTATTCATTGGTATATACATAACTATAAAATTACCAATAAAGGAAAAGGGACCCCTGTATAGATTGATCTCTCATATAGAGGGAAGGAATTTTGAAATTCTATCCTTGTATGGGATTGAAATAATGTGATTTTCCATAGATAGTACCCAATATTGGGGACTTGAGTTTCTATACAAATGTATTATTAAATCCTAATATTAATTTATAGATATGATTCATATACGAGGTAACCTTACCTGGATTAACATCCTATGTAAGTGGTGGGTCAAATAGAATGGACCATTTTTGTTGTTGTTTGATTTCATGCTACAAGGACTCATACATGTTGTTTAAAATCATGGGGTATAGATTTTGGAAATTTAGTTTACCATAATATGGTGAGGAAGTTGGACACATAGTTTAATTCTATATAGTGAGGATTTTGGACACAGAGTTTAATGTCATATGGTTCAGATGTTTTCCATGTAGTTTAACATCATCTGGTACGAAATATTTCTATAGTGATTAAAATATTTTGATGAGGGTGTTCAACATGTAATATAACATTGTATGGTGAGGATAATTAACACATATTTTAACTTCATATGGTGTGGATGATTAAAATGTATTTTAACATTGTGAATCTTGGACAAGGTGAACTGACATGAAGATTATGCATAGAAACATTACAAAATCCTTATATTATTTAGGGTTTTATGTGAAGAACACATTCTTATACATCTATAATCAGATGTATAGATGACCATTTATTGGGGGATCTTACATATATATATAACTTTTACATAATCAAGGTGGGTCTCATAGAATGGACCATTCTTATGCAGTTTATGGTTTTATAGGGAAGAATAATTAGAGGCTCTTTAATAGTAGCTTTAGATTATGATAGAATAAAACACAGAAAAAAATATTGATCCCTTTTAATTTATAGAAATGGATAATTTAAATAATTTCTTCATATATATAAATTAGAGACTAAATACTGTATAGAAGAAAATTACCATTAGTAATGATTGAAAACTAACAACATGCCTAGAAGATGGATACTGAATGAGGTTCAATTGGACCTTTCTTCTAAGACCAAAATTTCCCTTTGTTTTTACTTCACCAACTCAGTGGAAAAATTTTTTATTCATCATGATTTCTTAGATTGGTACCTTTGGATCAATTAATCCCCATAAACAAAATTTCCCTGCAAGAGTGAACCAATAGGACTAATCGACTTAACTAACTTGTTAATTTAGACATCAAAATTTAAGGAATTGTATTGGGAAGATGAGGGGGTATTCAAAAGGTTTTGGAAAGATCCATATTTGTACCATCACATGCTCAAAATTCTATTTGGGTAAGAGGAATGAAACTTGACTAAAAAACAAGGTTCCCTTAAAATCGCAATTAATAGATCTGGAACTCAATATGTAATGTGGGTATCTTTTTTGTTGATTAAGATCATTTTTTAGTTACCTTTTAAATAATGTTATGGGAATGTGAGATAGAAAAAAATATTAGACATGTTTTTCTAAATTCATGCAGTAAGGATAATAGGTTGGTTGAATGTTTAACATCATGTGACCAGGACCATTACTAGGTAGTTTAAAGTCTTTCAGCCCTAACTATGGTGTCATGCATTTTATTTCCATAAGTATTGCATGATAGGGGCATAAACTATGTAGTTTAGCATCATGTAATATGGAAAAAAAATATTTGTCGTTAAAAAGAAGGAATCAATCCCAATAAATTCACTCTAGGCATTCAAGAAATCATCTCATGAGTATAATCCTATTTTTCGAACATAAATCTTCTTGAGATGGTTTCCTAAGTCATATTATACTTCATATATAGGGAAAGAATACATTTTAACATCAATTTTCAATTTTTTTCATCGTACAGTTTAATGTCTTATGACTATGATGATATGGTTTGTAGCATTTAGGTGTGTGTGACCAATGCTTCACAATGCAATTGAGCATTGTATAGTAAGGATTAATAGTGTATTCTATTTTTTATGTCATGCAACTAAGACCACAGTTTCATGTGCCTTTGAGAGAATTTCATGACATGTAGAATGTAATAACCCAATGTGAAGAGGTTGTCTAATGGATTCCCAATGTTGTGAAAATTTCCTAAGAAATTATATAGAGTTAGGGGATGTATAAAAGGAAATATGTTAAGAGAATTCACAGTTAGACCAAAAATAGGAGGTTTAGTAATCACTACATATCTTTTGTAGATATAAATCAAGCCACATAGAGTTTTTAATTATATATAGGTTGCTGGTATAATAGGGGACTAACACCAAGATTAAAGATCTCTCAGGTGGGTACCAATGAGTGTTACAAATGTTTACATCATGCAACATATATTTGAACTATATATTTTTGTGTCATGTATCAAGGAAGTTGTCATAAAATTCATTCCATTAAAGGCTATTAAATAAGGAACACCCTTTGAAATTTATTGTCATGAGGTAAGAATGAATGGATTCTTATAGTTTTAGGTCATTCCCCTAGGAACTATTGATATAAATCTTCAAGAATTGTGACCTTATATTGGAGTGAGAATAACGTGAATGCATGAAGCATGACTCTCGTGATTCTCTAACTCTATAAAGACTTTGAATAATTACTTCTGGATACAATATTTTAAGATTAATCATTCATCAATTACATGTCCAAAATCATAGTGGTTTGGAAAATAATTGGGATTATCTTTTATGACTTCCTCCAGGGTTCTCCTGATCCTCAGAAGCAGGAGATGGTTGTGATCCAATGAGTAAGTGAAGTATGTAACCACTTCCATATATTTAAAGCAATTGACCTTAATTTTACTATCATTAAGTGATTTGTGTCCGAAAGGCTTTGATACTCACAATATGTTCTTCCTTGTATTTCCACATTGCTGATCCTAAGTTTTAGTATTCAGTGGATCAAATATCCACTCATTTATTATCTTCTAAGAAAATCATTGAAGAAAATAAATCCTTGATTTTATGTCCTAATAATCAATGTTAATGTTATTATTTTGTATGTTCTCTCAAATATTCCTTTTAATAACACTTAATCCATGGGAAATTTATCAAATTACTTTCCATGGAATTGGAAAAATACCCATGGACTTTATCCAGTTAGAAGTGATATAATTTCCTTTGTTCGTCATCAAGAGATGTATGAAAAAACTACTTCTCCATTCTGTTACATATTCCTCTATTGGTTTTCATTTGTTAATGAATTATAGATCTAGAAGGTAGCACCATAATCATGATAAATTTTGGTGTAGAAGTTAAATAATTGTATGTCTCTAATACTGATAAAGTCTCCCATGGATTAGGGAACTCTAAATCTTATAGAATCTCTATAGAAAATGTTGAGGTTGAATGAAATATAGAATGAAACTAATGATGAGGCTGATAGTATAAATATACCCACAAGATAGCAGGTTAATAGAATTAAAAATATGAAATTATCCTCAGACATGTGGTCTGGGGAGAGTTCGAATGATTTTTGGATTTCACCTGGTGAGGTGGTGAAAATTTTGAAAATGCCCACATCCTTGTTGGGTGGGGTAGTTCACTCCAAGGTTGTCCCCTATAAAAGGATGTTGGTATTAAATCATGGGGAAACTACCCATGAATCATATTAATAATTACTTCATGGAGATCCTCATTCTCTTGCTTCAATAGGATAATATATTGTTCTTTAAGGATGGCCATGTCATCCTTAAGCGGCTTACATACAGAAGAATGGTGAACACACTTTCCATTATCAATGGTAGGTCAGGTGGACGATGATGGGTTTCTCAACATTGAACCTGAATATTGGATCTATTGATTAAATTTGGAACAAGTTCCTTCAATATTTCACTCTGATGCATGAACAGGGTCAATAATGATTTTGTGGAGTTATAGAGGGTATTGTTGAGCCCTACTTCACCAATTCTTAAAGAAAGGTGCAAGAAAACCTATTGGGGCTCCAAATATTGTACAAATTTATAGTCATCCTTATCAATAGTGTGTTCATCCAAATTTGATTGTATATTTCCATACCTAGATTATACCATATTGATGGAGACATGGTTGAACCGCTGATCCACTTTAGTTTAATATCATGTTTTTCATAATTATCCTCATTTTCTTTTTTAGGTGGGATGGTTCCCTTTTGATCATTTAGTGATTTGGGTCCATTTTTATCATTTGGTTGGTCGGTTCAATTTCATTTTCTTTGTTGGTCGGCTCCCTTTCGCTCATTTGGTGGGTCGGTACCCTTTCACTCAATGGTGTGTCGACTCTCATTCACTGGTTTGGTGGTTATGTACCCTTTCACTCATTTTTTGGGTTGATGCCTTTAACAATTATTTTCTGTCTTTAGGGATAATGGTTAAAAGATGTACCACATGTTCATTTGGATTATTCAATGGAACATGACCATTGTTGAGAAAGTATTGAAGCAGATCTCTGACAAAAAATTATTATTTGATCACATAGCCTAACATATTATGGTTTGTAGAATAATTTTTATAGTCATCCTAACATTCTTTATCTCACTTCTTAATTTCTAGAAGCATAATTAGTTTTTCTTCCTAATAAATTCTTTTATACCTGAGATCCATATATTTATATAAATAATAAATTTTATTCTTTTTTACTTTCAAGATCATTATGCCACATCCTTTTTTGCATGAGTGAAAAGGTATATCCTTCAATTTTTCTTGAGTTTTATATATCTGAGTGTGTTACTTGATAAACTCTTTCCTTATTCATATGAATTTTATCTTTGGTATGTTGTATTATAGTCATGAACTATTGAAAATAATAAGGGTATTTAAATGTTATAAGCATAGTTAAAAACTCATCCTATATTTTTTTCACATTGATCCCATGTTAAATAGTAAATGGAATAGATGATGGAGACCTACCTATATTGAGATAGATCTAGATACCAAATTTTTATACCAAGAAAAGGTGGATCCTTTCAAGGTCTAAACATTGCATTAGAGTTTGTAAGAATTTTTTTGTTCTAAGGATCCTAACATTGGGACACTCTAGGAATATAAGTTACCGAGGTGATGTTCTGGATCATCCACTTTATCAAATTTCAAAGAGTTTGGGCTGTCGATTTTGGGAGGGGGGTATTAGAATACATCCATTAAAGAAATATATTTCTCATTGGTTTTACTACTTCACATCGATCTTCAAGATAATCCATCTAAAAAATAATGAAACCCAAAAATTAATTAGTATAATTGATCAGAGTTAATTTCTAATTAGTTTCTTGAACTAGTTAATGATGTCTTTCTAATGGTAAGAAGACATTTTGACCAATCGACACTATTTTTGAATGGTCTGACTTACATGATGTCAATTTTATGGGGTGGCTTAATTATTCTATTATGATTAGAGAAAAATTCTCTCATTAAAGTTTTTTGGCTAAGGGATACATGGAATAATCAATTTGAAGACCATTCTAAATGGATTTTATTCCTTATAGAATCTCAATTTTGTTATATTGAAGCTATACTATTCTTACATCAAGCTAAGAAATCATCTCTTCTGTAGATATGGATTTACCATGGTCAGATGATTGGTGGGTAGTGAACACTGATCTATTTTTCAAAATTTTCATCGTTTTCATCATCAGTTAGTCCATTAGTGATGACATTCACTAATGGGAAGCACACTATAGGAATTATGGATTCCCTCATATGATAATTTGGATTAATAGTACATTCTTACCCACTTGATGACACTATAGGTGATTCAATGATTAAAAATGAATCAAATTACCCCATTCTTATAGGATGAGGGTTTCCCCTAGAATTTTTTTCTCCAAGGATATATGTTGATGTGTTTGAAGATTCTAGTTAGGAATAACCTATAATTTTCCCCAATACACTATCAAGATGCACCTATGGGCCTCAAAAGTATTGGAAGTGGTAGGGGTATAGACCTTCCCTAGATTTTTTGTAGCAGGATAACCCTAATAGGCTCTCCTCCTATATTTCTAAATCTGTATGGTCAAGACATTATCATCTTTCATTTCAGTTTGTTGTTGAATTTGGATTTTTAGGTCATTGATAATGACCATGATAGAAATGGGCCCTCCTATGTAGCTCTTATGTGGTATCCATGATGTGGAATATTTCATCATCAAATTCATCGATATAGGGAAGGAATGGGTTTTTACACACTATGGATAAGATCCCAAAACTATTGTATATGGAAACAATTGATAATTCCATCATCACAACCCATTGTTAACAAGATTTCTTATCAGGCCTCAACTTGTGGAGACATTCATGATATGTTTCAAATGTTGGGATGGATCCATTAAAATGATACCACCGCACCAGGGAATTCACCACTTGGCACTGGATGTTTTACATGAGGATTGATTGTATTGATTCCCTGAGTCCATGGTGTTTATAGTAGTCATGGAAATTATTTATAATGTGAGCTGGTTACATTCAATGTCTTGGGATGTCTTGTAGGTATTATCATCTAGTCTAATGATTTTTAATTCATTGGTGCTTTGGAGATTCCAATAGAATTTTATGAATTCTTCAATTACCCTCAATTAAAAACAATAGAAAACAAACCCATATATATATAATCACAAATAAGAGTTCATGGTCAATCAATCACCTTTACAGTTAATTTATAGAAACTCGGTCTTTTTTTCAAATGTGCTATTCGAGAAACTGTTAAAGGATTCATGTTGTTTTCATCATTTTTTCCAATTAATTTCATGACTTCAATCATTTTGAGTTAATGTAGACTAATTTTCCCCATTCAAGTGGTTAATGGGGTCATTTCCTTCAATAACATAGAAAATACAGTGGTTAAGAATATGGGAGTTCTGTTACACTACACCATTTTGTGGGGGATTATTGCCTAATATTGGACACTCTTATAGATTTAAGAAATATATATGAATCTTTCCCAAATCCCAATGTGTGGCCAATTACCCCCATATTTATGATTTATTCATGAACATGTGTTTGATCTTAACCTCAATATATATTAGATATTCTCCATCTTTCTCTTACCAGTTCCAGAATATTTATTTTAAATTAAAGTATTTAGTCTCTCAAGATCTTATTATTGTTGAGGGATATAGTTTGTGGTTAGAAGTTGAGATTGAACCTAAATGATGTGTATTGTGTATCCTATAGATACAAGAATAAAAACTCACATATTTCAATAGAATGGATGGGGGGGAAATGATAATGGGTTTGACCCTCGAAGAGGAATCCTATGTATCTTGTTAATAACATGAATCATATGTCATGTAGTTTAGTTGAATGGTCAAGGATTTCACCTCAAATGGAGGAAAACTATGAAGGTACTTTCACCATGATAATGGGAAGATCATTTTAGATATCTAAGAACACATGATCTTTTCTCAGTGTGGGAGATAGGAGATAGTGTAAGATCAGTCACATAGCATGAGATCATACCATTATGTTTGAAATGAGGTCTTATGCACTAAAGAAACCCTTAGAAGATTTTTGTATCCTGAAAGGGTAAATATTAAATAATTTGGGGCATATTCAAGAGATTCATAGAGATACACAACCTATTATGTAGGTTAGATGAGGGTACGTTTTGGGGCTTTCACCTTGGAGGATTCCCATATTTTTTGAACCATGTAGATTATCTCAACTCAAGTGTAATTGAAGGTTTATTTGGGTATTACACCTAGGAGGATTCCTATATTTCTATAACCATGAGGATAATATCAAATCATTGAGACTAAGTTTTGGTTGGATATTACACCTAGGAGGATGCCCATTTTTTCAAAACCATGAGAAATGTATCGAATCATGGGAAATTAAAGGTTTTTTGGGTCATTAATGTAAGAGGATTCCCATATTTCTGGAACCATAAGGGTTATCTCGACTCATGGATAATTGAAGGCTTGATTAGGTCTTACACCTAATAGAATTCACATATATCTGGAACCCTTAGAATAAAATAAACTCATATAAATTAAGGTTTGGTTGGGGATTACACATAATAGTATGCCTATGAATCTTGAACCATGAGGTTTATCTTGAGTCATGGATAATTGATGGTTTTGTTCGGTCATACACCATGTAGGATTCTCATGTATCTAAAACCATGTGGAGTATCATAACTAAATGGTAATTTATGATTTGGTTGGATATTATACCTTAGAGGATTCTCATATATCTGGAACCATAAGAAGAATATCAAATCATGTATATTAATGTTTGGTTCGGAATTACACATTAAAGGATTTCCATTATTCTAGAACAATGAGGAGTGTCATGACTCATGGGTAATTGAATGTTTTTTTTGGGATTAAACCTAGGATGTTTCCCATGATTTTGGAACCATTAGGAGTATCTGGATTCGATAATAGAAGCTTGGTTTGGGCTAACACATATGAGAATTTCAATATATCTAGAACCAAGATAAGAATCTAAACTCAAGGAGACTAAGGTTTGGTTCGATATTACACCTAAAATAATGACCATGTTTCCAAAACCATGAGGATAATATCAACTCATGGAGATTAAGGTTTTGTTGGGTCTTACACATAGGTGGATTCCCATGTTTTTGGAACCATGAGGAGTATATCAACTCATTGGTAATTAAGGTTTGGTTTGAGGAATACACCTAATAGGATTCCCATATTTCCAGAATGTTGAGGTGTATCTCGACTTTTGTGTAATTAAATGTTTTATTGGGGCTTAAACCTAGTAGTATTCCGATATTTATGTAACCATGTGAAGTAAAATTACTCTTTGGTAATTGAATATCTAGTTTGGGATTATACATAGGAGGATATGCCTATTTTTTGAACCTTGAGAAGTATCTCAACTTATGGTTAATTGAATTTATGGTGGGTCTTACACCTAGGAGGATGACCATATTTGGAAAACCATGATTAGTATCTAGACTCCAAGGTAATTGAAGGTTTGGTTTGGACTTACACCTAGAGGGATACCCATTCTTATGGAACAATGTGGTTTATCTCGACTCATTGGTAATTGATGGTTTGGTTATGGAATACACCTATGAGTATTACCAAATATTTGGAACCATGAATATAATTTCAACTCTTTGTGATTAAGGTTTTGTTGGGGATTGAACCTAAGATTATTCCCATGTTTCTGGAAGCATAGGAGTATCTCAACTCATGGTTAATTGAAGCTTTGGTTTTGGATTACACTTAAAAGGATTCTCATGTTTATTAAACCATGAGGAGTATCTAAAATTCTAGGTAAGTGATAGCTTGGTTGGGACCTACACTTTGGAGGATGCCCATATACCTAGAACCTTACATCGAATCTCAACTCATAGAGATTAGGATTTGGTTACGGATCATGCATGGTATGATTCCAATGTTTTTAGAACCATGAGGTGAATATGAACTCTTAGATAGTATGGTTTGATTGGGGCTTACACCTAGGAGGATTACAATGTTTTTGGATAAATTAAAAGGCTCTCAAATTAATGGAAAGTGAATGTTTGGTTTGGACTCACACCTTAGAGGATGACCATATTTATAAAACCATGAGAAGTATCTTGAATCATGGATAACTTATGGTTTGGTTGGGGATTACACCTAGGAGGATTCCCATATTTATAGAACTTTGAGAAGTGTCTCGACTCATAGGTAATTGAAGGTTTGGAAAAGGATTGTACCTAGTTTGATACACATATTTATAGAATCATGGGGAGTATCTAAGATTATGGATAATTGAAGAATTGGTTGGGCCTTAAACCTTGTAGGATGCCAATATTTTTGGAACCATGATGAGTATCTGGACTCATGGGTAATTGAATGTTTTTTTGGGAATTACACCTATGAGGATAACCATGTTTCTAGAACCACGAGGTGTATCTTTACTCAAGGGTAGTTGATTTTTTGGTTGGGGATTAAACCTAGGAGGATCCTCATATCTCAAGAGCCATGAAGAGACTCTCAACTAAAGGAGATTATGGTTTGGTTTGGGCTTAAACCTAGTAGTATCCCCATGTTTCTAGAACCATGAAGAGAATCTCAACTCAAGGAGATTAAGGTTTGGTTGTGGATTAAACCTAGTAGGACTCCCAATCTTGATTTTATTCCCCCAAATCCATTTATAATAGGTCACGGAAATGATATTGTTGATATTGGGGTTTACAATAATTAGTAGGTCAATAAATAGATAAATTCTTGGGGATAAAATGCTTGAATATGAGTGTCTTCATGGTGATTCATGAAGGGGTGTCCACGTAGCACCATAATATTAGAGCCATTAAAAGGGGCCTCGCCAAGGAATGAAAAACTAAGTCATCATAGAGGAGTAATGCTACATAGGAACATTACATAGAATTTCATGAGGGATCATCACAACGAACTTTTCATGGGGTTAGCTGTATAGCATTCAGTGCATAGAATTGAAATAAACATAAGGGAATTTACATAGGTTCCTCACAAATTAAATACACATAGGGTTTTCTACATAGAATTTTGTATATTGTTTCTCACATATAATTTAGTGAGAGATCCATATATATAATTATTTAAAAAAGTTTCCTTGTTAATGGATTTCCCTATGGGATTACAGCAAAAAATCCCTCCCTAGTTTGGAACTTGGGAATTTTACCTGAGTGGTCATGTGTTATCAATTCCATTCTAAGCATCCTGTATAATACTCTTTGTTTCTCCCTTTCTTCTATATAATGACCCATTTTTAACATACATATAAATTACATGATTTTTGTGTAAAACCTAAAACATTATACAAATATATTCCCATATACTGTATCGGTATAGTTCCTTTGGAAACATGGAAAGATAAACGATAGTACATAAGAGATCTACATTATATCCCACTAGGTTCATCTTGACTAGAACCCTTCTTAGACACATCAAACATAATTAATAAATTCATAACCTGGGGAAGGAAACCTAAAAATGGATGAGCTTAGATGCTCATTAAGGGTGAGTAAGGGAGACATGTAAGCATAAACATGATCATAGGGGTATGAGAATGTGATCATAACATTATAATATCATACCCTATATATCATAGATCATAAAAATTAATCAGGGTATAAATATTAGTAGTTCATAAGACATGAATCATAAGTAAATAAATAACATAATCCAAAAATGAATAATATAGGAATAAAACATGGTATTGTGGAAAACACATAAGTATATAATATGGTTTCCATTATAGCCAAGGAATCACTGCCAAGGGTGTCTTAGTAGTATGGGTTCAGTTCCCATACAATCTAGGCAGTCATAGTTCACTAACATTGCCATATTAGTAGTATTATTTCACTCCTCATACCATCTTCTTAGTCATTGATCACTCCTATGGCAATATTAGTAGTCAAGGTTCACTCCCATGTCTGTATTAGTATATCTCATGAGATATAAATATTTAATCAATATATTGGGGGAGATATAGGTCCCACCCATATTATAATAAAATCATACATACATGTTCCTCAAAATCATAAACAATCATACTATAAACCAGGAAACTAAATGGGTATCATAATCAATGATAATATATTAACTTGTAAAAAAATATACAAGTTTCACAATCATTTCATAAAAACATAACCCATGAAAACAAGAAGGTTTTGTAAGCATATAACTCATGAAAGACACGTGTATTTCATCAATATCATGCAATAAAAACATAAACCATTGAAAGAAACAATGTGAATGTAAAAATTGAATCATTTCCCTATAATTTCATGATTAAAATCAATGTATTTAATCTTAGATAGAAAATAGTTATCAAGTTACTTAAAAAACATTTATTGAGGAAAATATCCTTTATTCTTTGAAAATTTATTTTTAAAATATAAAAAATTTTAAAATCCATTTATTTTCAAAATTAATTTAAAACTTATAAATAAGGCTTGAAATCATTTTGAATACCCATTCCCTTGAAAACTTATAAAATAAAGTTGAGAAAAATATTTAAAAAAAATTCCTTAAAAACATATAAAATAAGCTTCAAAACATTTCAAAAACCTTTTTATTTGAAAACATTTTTAAAACATATTAATAATTCTTGAAAACGTTTCGAAACCCATTTCTTTGAAAATACAGTGAAAACTTATAATTAAATCTTCAAAATTGTAATGCCCCAGTTCAGGGAGTCTCCCAGAGGTTCCCCATACATGGTTGGTCACATGGCCTCAAGTGCATTTCCCCAAACACAAGAGGCTGCCGACTAGAAGCGAGGGTCTTGGGTGTGATAGTGGAGAAACTATGCCCTAATTGGTAGAGTAACACATCAGAAGTAAATATATAGAAATAGTGGGAGCAGTGAAACATGCAATAAGTAAAAAGTGGAAGTAATAAACAACTAAAGCACACATACATATAAAAATGATGTGTGATACAGATTTCTAGGAAAGTAGAAAAATAAATAACAATGCTAGAATACATTACTAAACCAAACTAAAAAAGAAAAATCAAGTAAACAACTTTATAGAATTGCAAGACTCAGATTGGTCCCATGCTCCCCAACTCCACAACAATCAAGTACCTAAAGTAGAAGGGTGATTTACCTTATCTATACCTGCAGCAATATAATTTGTTTGGGCCCAAAATCATGACCCAAATAGGGTGTGAGATTAATCCCAGTAGGAAACCACCCAAATATCTGTGCCTAATAGTTAGTTAATATATATGGCAAGCAATAAAGAGAATGAATCAGTGAACAAATATAAGTAATCAAAAGTAAATAGTTTTAAAGTTTCATTCACAAACATTTACTTTTATATATTTAATCAACCAACACAAAACAAAATCAACCCCTTGGGCAGTTCTCACAGCCTACCACCTATGGTTCAAAATAGAATGAAAGATATACCAAAGACTCTCTGAGGAAGCACTCACCGTCAATTCCCCCTATAGTCTTTTAGCAGTAAACTACAGACAATCTAAGGAAGAACTCAACATCAATTCCTCCTGTGATCTCGTAACGTAACTATAAACACTATGATGGAGAACTCAACATCAATCCCCCCTATGGTCTCGCAGCGTGATAATTATAACATACACTCTAGGAAAGCCCTCAAAATCAATTTCACTTATGGTCTCACTACACCAGGTTCCTACAGCCTCGTGTAAAGCAATAATACACAAAATATAATCAGTAGTAAAAGTAAACCTCAAGAACTACTTGGATAATCAACTGAAACATGTCATATCATGTCAGATAATAATCACTCCACGTTAACAATACTAGGCATGGAAATCAAAGAAACTGCCTAACAGGCAATGCTAGACCAAATGGTCAAAACAAGAAAACATGGGAAAAACATCCATAGCATAGCAACGATGTCCCTATTCTCAACAATTAACCTCTATCCAAACAAACTAGGCATAGCAGGAAAATAAAAAGGGCTAGAACCATAACCCCACAATACCCCGAACAAGGGTATTGGGAACATTTTGCACGTATAACTCAAGGAATGTCTACAAAAATTCACAAAACACCCACCTCGGCATTGTATGATCAATATACTAGAGTCTCAGGCATTGGATCCCCCTAGAATGTTGTAAATCTACAAAAACGTTAAAAAAAGTCAACTGAGGATAACATGAGAGAGAGGATAAATTAGGATATGATGTTCAAGAAGAAGGGAGAACTCACTAATTTGATTCCAACACAATTTACAGCAGTCTATTTGGAGAACAGACAGCGAGTCGGGGGCTCAGAGAAGATTTGCGGTCGTACAGTCTCTCCTAGATGAGACAGACAAAGAGAAAAAGGGTTCTGTCAATTTGACGCAACCTAGGTCTATTTAATGATAAAATAAAGTACATGGAATGTATTTTAAATGAACACATCATGTACTTTCCTTTTCTGGCCTCCACTTTAGGTGGTCTCTAGGTCACCACACACGGCCATGTACTCGGCCGTTACTCATCCTATACATGGTCACCCGTAGTAACCGAGTACAAGGTGTGTACTTAAAGTACACATTGTGTACTCCTAAAATTTTCAAAAACTAATATTTTTCTCAAAAAAAAACTAGAACTCAAGATTGGTAAATGAAAACAAGATCTAGGTTTTTACAAACTTGCCCCCTTAGAAAAAACAATCCCCTAATTTCCTTAGCAAGGCGGCGTAGAAGAAGAATCCTTGAATAGATCCGGCTACTGCGATCGTACATCGGTATCCCTCTCCCAAGTCTCGTCCTATACTCACTCGTGCTGACATAGCCCCCAAACCAGGGGAACAGACTGGACATAGAGAACCTTTCTCACTTCGATCAATAATCCGGATAGGATGCTCCTCGAAAGAGGCACCCACCTCGAGCTCAACCTCCTTAGGTTGAAAAACATGAGATGGTTCTGAGAAGTAATGTCAGAGATGAAAAACATGGATGATATCATGCCTAGATGAGTACATATGTGTTGATTACAACCGATAGGAAACTGGCACAACTCTCTCTAATACCTCAAATGGCTCGACGTATCTCGGTGAAAGCTTACCTTGTCTTCTAATCCTCTTGTGTCCTGAGCTCAGTGTGACATGCAAGAAAACCTGATCACCAACCTCAAACTCTAGAGGTCATCTCCATCGATTATAATAAGACTTATATCATGACTGTGTAGTATCCATCCTCTTCCGAATCAGTTGTATCTACTTTGTGGTCTCTTAGACAAGACGAGTTCCCAGCACAGCTGCCTCTCCTGCCTCCAACCAGCATAAGGGTGATCGGCAGGGCATACCATATGAGGACTTATAAGGTTCCATCTGAATAGTTTCTTGAAAACTATTATTATATAAAAACTATACAAGAGGTAATTACTTCTCTCAAGAACCTCCAAAATCTATGATACATGGTCAAAGCATGTCCACAAACACCTGAATCATACGCTCAGACCGGCCATCTGTCTGGGGATGGTAATTTGTACTAAGTACTTGTGTCCCCAAATCCCTCTAAAGTACCGACCAGACCCGAAAAGTAAAACAGGATTCCCTATCTAAAAAATGGAGTGTCGAACCCCATTTAGAAGTATAATCACTCATATGTACATTAGTCCTATCTCATCAACACTAAAGGTCTCCTTGATCGGGAAGAAGTGAGAAACCTTCGTGATTCTATCAATGGTAACCCAAAATGCATCATTCCCTCGAGGAGACCATGGAAAACCTATCAAAAAATCCATCACGACATCATTTCATTTCCACTGTGGAATGGGTAACTACTGCAAAATCCCAATCGGTCACTGGTGCTCTGCCTTCACGTTTTGACAAGTGGAACACCTCATGACAAAACCAACAACATCTCTCTCCATACTTGGCCACAAATACTGATGATGTAGATCTCAATACATCATGCTGACACCAAGATGAATTGCCCAAACTAAGGAATGAAAGTCCTGAATTAGCTCCTCACAAATTCCTTCTAAACCAGCATTTTTCCATGAAAATGTAAGATCTCACCCTCACCTATAGTCCATTTAGGAATAGGGTCCTCTCCTGACACACTCTTCCATTGGACTAGACCTTAAAAATCTGATAGTTTCCTCATTCTCACTCAATCAAGTAGAGTATAGGTAACCACTATAGAAGAAAGAAACGTTTTACCCTGTTTGTTTTGAACCTCCAAATACATCTCATAGAACAAATCCATTAGCTTCCACTCACTGTTGGCCTCCTGAACTACCTGTATATGAGTCCCCTTACTCAACGCATCACCCACAGAGTTGCCTTTCCCAGGCGTATAGGCAAGTTCAAAGTCAAAATACGGAAGGTACTAAACCCACCTTTGTTTTCTCAAATTGAGGTCATGCTGGGTAAATATGTACTTGAAACATTTTTGGTCAATGAAAAACACAAAATGCTCTCCCAGAAGGTAGTGTCTCCAACATTGTAAATAATGAACAACAACATCCAACTAGAGATCTTGCGTCAGATAGTTATTCTCATGTGGCCTCAACTGTCTAGACCCAAACACCACGACTCCTTCTCCCTGTATAATCATATCTCCCAACCCAATACTTGATGCATCACATTACAGAGTATAGAAATTTATCATCTCTAGAAATACTAGTATCGGTGCTGAAGTCAACCTCCCTTTCATCTCCTGAAAGGATGACTCACAATAATCTGACCACAAGTACATTGCACCCTTCTTAGACAGGCCCATTAGTGGTATTTAAAAGCATGAAAATTCTTGTATAAAATTCATTTAGTAACTATCCATCCCTAGAAAACTTCATACCTAAAAAAATTCTTCTGCTACTCCTAGGAAACTACTACTCTCACTTTCTCTGGGTCTACTGATACTCCTGTCTCTGAGATAACATTACCCAAGATGCGAATTTGGTCCATCCAAAAGTGGAATTTTGAGAGCATAAAATATAACTGATGCTCTCTTAGTGTTCTCAAAATGATCTCAAGATGTGTTGTATGGTCATGTAGAGAGTGAGAGTACCCCAAGATGTTGTCCATGAAGACTACCAAGAAAGAATCTAAATATGGATGGAACACTCCGTTCATTAGTTCCATAAAAACTACAGGCTCATTCCTGAGACTGAATGACATAACCACATACTCATATAGAACATACCTTCTCTGAAAGGCTATTAGAGGTACATCAGATGGTATAATGCACAACTAATGATAACCGGATCTCTAGTCAATATTCAAGAACACTTGGTCTCCTCAAAGCTAATCAAATAGATCATCAATCCTCATTAAGGGAAATCAGTTCTTGGCCATCAACTAGTTCAAATTTTGATAATCCACACAAATTCTTTGGGTATCGTCTGCTTTCTTCGCAAAAAGGATAGGCAAACCCCAAGGAGAAGTATTGGGTCTGATGAAACCATTTTCCTGCAACTCCTCCAACTGCTTCTTGAACTCCTAAAACTCAGGTGTAGCCATCCTATAAGGGAGAATGGGCACCATTGCTACTCCTAGAACAATATCAATAAAAAATTACACCTCTTTCTCTGGTGGAAAACCTAAAAAGTCCTCTAGAAATACATCCCTAAAATGATCCACCACGGGAGGAAAGTCCATCTGTGAAGTCCTATGGTCATCCAAATATATACTAGCAATCTAGGTTGTAACTCCTCCCAACCCATGATGCTCGGGTCCTTATCTTATTTCCTGGACATCCCACTCACTCTTATGAAGAAACGAGCCACCCTCTGGTGATGTGAAACTCACCCTACAGTGATAGTAGTCAAAAACAGAATGAAAGGGAACTAACCAGTCCATTCTGAGAATAAAGGCATAACATTTCATCTCTATGACATAGAGGTCTCATAAGAAGTGACACCCACCAACCTCAAGAGCACACTCCTTGCATTGACATACACTAGCTGTTCTAGTGCCTAATGGAGTGTCTAACTTCAAGATATCAACAGAAGAAAAGATGTTGATCCCAAGTCTTTCCACAAAAATAATAGATATAATGCTATGGGAAGCCCTAGTATCTAAAATAGCAGAAGATAAAAATGTGGAAACTAGTATTGTACCTTGAACTGTAGAGGGTCCGGGATCCTACTCCTGTTGTGTCTACTCCACTGTAGAAGTTTGACCTACATTGTGGCCCTACGACCCTACCTAGCCACTCTGAGCTGGTCCACCTTACTGTCGCTGAAAGCCTGGCGATTGGATACCACATCCAAGACCTGTACCTCAAATTAAATGGCTGAAAGAACTCAGGTTCCCTGACTGATGAGAAACTGGTGGTGCTGCTCTTGAACGTGGAGTCATAAAAGAACCCATGTCACCAGCTTCCAGTGAGAAAAACTGACATAAACCCTGAAGATGGCCCATATTTATTCAAGATAGGCACTCCATTGGATTTCTCAGGCAATGTGGCCTTGTATTCCTGCTCTTCCTGAACTAGTATCACACCACTTGGCTACAAGAATATTCATCCCTCCTACTCGGATCACCACGTGTAGACTCCTTGTGGATCTTCCTTCTATCAGTCGGAGAAGCACTAACTCTAGATGCTGAACTGCCCAAGCTCACAGCTCTAGAATCCCTTAGGTTACACTCTTTGATCAGTGCCTTGTTGACTATAAAAAATATAGAAGTAAAACTGAAAATATTCACCTAAGCCTAAATATCCTACCTAAGACCATCCTCAAGCTTCCATGTAAGGAAAAAGTCATCTCCTCCAAAAAAAGGTAAAAAATGCTATGATCTATGAATAGATAAGAATACTCCATAACTGAATGAGTACCATGTTCTAGACTCATAAAATCTTGGGCTTAATCATCCCTCAACGTCTTCAGGTAGAAGTAGTTGTAGAAGGTATGCTGAAACTCGTCCCATGACATTACTTACTATCGTACTTCCTGTGAGATCACATCCAACCATCTCTTGGCAGAATCCCGAAGCATATATGTAGTGATATTGACCCTCCTCTCCAAAGGAATCTCCAGATGCTTGAAGATTTTTATCATGTCTTTTATCCATGTATTTCTAGCCTGGGGTCCTCCATCACCTAGGAAAGTGGAAGGATTCTATTGCTGAAAGACCGACATCAAATCTGTCTTTGATGGGGTAGGATGTGGTACTCTCTATAAGGTATTCATAAACCTCATAAATCTCAATCGGAATAGTATGTCAGCACTTATGTCTGGAATGAAGGATGGTTCCAAGACTGGCACAACTGGGGGATCTATTGGTAGTCCTTAATCAGCCATATTTGGTGTTTGATCACTGCTCTGTAACTGGTGGACAACCAGAGGAAGTCATGGTGGCATGACTCTTCAAGGTAAAGCGCACACCTTATATCAAGATTAATAGGGATAGAAACATATATTTTTAATAAGGGAAGAAGAGAAAGAAATCATTCATTGTTTTCAAAATATTGATACACGATGTGTTCCCCTAAGCCTCCACATGGGCGTGTACTTCGGCCAACTGAGGTCATGTAACACCCCACACACATAGTGTGTTTTCTTAACACACGGTGTGTGATTTAATCCTCTTCCCCTGCCTGACTTCTTCTACATGGCTAAGCCACACGGTTCTCCAACAACTAGACCACATGGGGTGTTAGTGCCAGACATAGCGTGTACTAGAAAATCTTCAATAACTCTTGTTGTTAGTTACACAGTCGGTTACATAGATTACTCTACACAGCATGTTGAAGATTGGCATGGCATGTATAAATTATGTTTTATCAATCCGTGTCGTTAGTCACATGGGTGGACACATGTTCTACACAACACGAAATGTACAACCGGTACATGACTTGTTCCCCTAAATATTTCCCAACCTCATGTCTCTACCTACATAGCTAGTGGCATGGTTAGAGTCTACATGGCGTGTACATACAGTACATGGCATGTGCTTAATAAAAATAGTTCCTTCCCAAATAGAAGGACATATGGCGTGTATTCTTCATTACACCCCGTGTATTCTGGGTTCTTCTGAACAGTAAGCCTCAGAAACTACTCTAGAACCCAGAATACATTGAAATGATCATTAAGGTGAAAAATTATAATCATTGAGGGCCCATACTCCCCACAAACCAAATCTTGGCATCTTATACCTGTCATTTTCAAGAATAAAAGTGTAATGATCCATCGAATTCTGATCCATGAGGGCCCATAACACCTCAAGAACCAAAGTTTGGTGTTTATTCAAATAAAACCTTACACAATTCAATCCCCTATCAAAAGTTGGTATTCTATCAAGGTATCTATCACAATAGCATGTATATCTATCACAATATCTATCACAACAACATGCAATCACTAATTCACCCTAAATGGAAAGGAAGGAATGCATGACATGTGATTTCTAACAGGTGCCCATATGATGCATGAGATGGAATACCCTCATCTCCTTGAGTTTCAATATAAATATAACCTTAACAATATAAACAATAACAGCACAAAACATGTGAATCACCCAACAGTGAAATAAAATCAACATTAAAATTTAAAAATGAGAAAATTGCAATAACGAGGTAGATTGGATTTTCCCTATACACAAGTTAGAAACTCCCTGGAATGGCTTATTACCAAGTACATATTCTTTCCTATCCCTGACTATAGGCACCAAATAGTAAGTCAAGAAGAAAATAATTTCTCTGATACCACTTGGTAATGTCCCTGTTTTAGGAGCCGCCTAGAGGTTCCCCGTACCCAAGTGTTCACATGGCTTTAAGTGAATTTCTACGAACACCAGAGGCTGCCAACTAGTATTGAGGGCCTTGGGTGTGATAGTGGGGAATCGATTCCCTCATTGGCAGAGTAACACAGTGAAAGTAAATAGATAACAATAGTGGAAGAAGTAAAACATGCAATAAGTAAACAGCAAAATTAATACACAACTGGAGCACACATACATATATAAATTATGCATGATAAATATGTCTTGTAAAGCATCCAAACAAATCACATTGTTGGAATATAGTACTAAACAAAAGTAAAAAATAAAATAAAGTAAACAACTCCACAACATTGAAAGCCTCAGCTTAGTCCCATAATCCCCAAATCCATAGTAATCAAGTACCTGAAGTAGAAGGGTGTTAGACCTTATCTATACCAGAAACAATATAATCTATTTGGGCCCACATTCATGACCCAAACAGGGTGTGAGACTAATCCCAGTAGGCAAACACACAAAGATATATGCCTAAAAGTCAGTGAATATATATAGCATGCAACAAGCAGAATGAAGCAGTGAACACAGAAGTACTCAAAAGTAAACAGTCCAACAGTTTCATTCACAAAAAAATTAATTTTAAGTCTTTAATCAACCAAAAAAAACAAGAAACCCTCTACATAGTTCTCATAGCCTAACCCCTATGATTCACAGTACAAGGAAAGATATACCAAATAATCTATGAGGAAGCACTCACTGTCAGTTCCACCTATAGTCTTGTGTGATCAAAGACTCTCTAAGGAAGCACTCGCCATCAATTCCCCCTATAGTATTTTAGTAGTAAACTAAAAACATGATGAGTAAGCACTCAATGTCAATTCCTCATGTGGTCTTGTAATGTAACTATATACACTTTGATGGAGCACTCAACTTCAATCCCCCTTATGGTCTCGCAGTGTGATAATTAGAACAGACACTCTGGGAGAGCCCTCAAGGTCAATTTCACCTATGGTCTCACTACACCAGGTTCATGCAGCCCTGTGTAAAATAATCAGGAACAAACAATAATCAGCAGCCAAAGTAAACCTCAATAACAACTTGGCTTAACCACTATATCATATCATAGCATCTCAGATAATAATCACTCCACCCTAACAATACTAGGCATGGAAAGAAAATCAGCAGCCTAATAGGAAAAGGAAGACCAAATTTTCAAAACAAGAAAACATGGGAAAAATATCCATAGCTTAGTAAAGATGACCCTATTCTCAACAATTAACCTCTATCCAAACAAACTAGGAACTTTTTGCATATATAATCAAGGACTATCTACAGAAAGGCACAAAACACCTACCTCAACATTTTATGATAGATATAATTGATTCTTAGACCTTGAATTTCCCTAAAACACTGTAGATATAAAAAAAGTTAAAAAAATTCAACTGAGGATAACTTGAGAGAGAGTAGAAATTAGAAGATGATGTTCAAAAAGAAGGAAGAACTCACTGATGTGATTCCAACACAATTGAAGGCGGTCGTTTAGGAGAACAGATGGCGAGTCGGGGGCTCAAAGAAGATCTGGGGTCGTACGGTTTCACATTGATAAGACAGATGAAGAGAAAAAGGGTTCTGTCAATTAGACGTGACCCCAGTCTGTTTAATGAAATAAAAGTACATGGTGGGTATTTTAAATGTACACGCTATGTACTTTCCTTTTTTGGCCTCTGATTTAGGCGGTCTCCAGGTCTTTGCACACAGCCATGTACTCGGCCCTTACCCAGCCAGTACATGATCACCCACAGAAACCGAGTACATGGCGTGTACTTAAAGTACACGGCGTGTACTCCTAAAATTTCTAGAAACTCCTATTTTTCTAAAAAACAACCATAAAGAAAGATTCATACCTTGAAAGATGATCTAAGTTCTTAGAAAAATTATTTGAAAATCAGTTTGTTGAAAATACTTTGAAAACCTATAAAATAATATTTTAAAATCATGTATAACAATTTTTAAATATAAAACTTTTTTATAAACTTTTTCCTTGAAAATAGATTTGAAACATATAAAGTAATATTTTAAAACCATAATACCATTTATAATACTCTATAACTGAAAATTATCTTCAAGGATCATTTGGAATAATTTTGAGAAAACATTTTTGAAAACATAGTATTTGAAATAAAATATATTTCTAACTGAAGAGAGAAATATGGTCAGATTCTTTTTAAAATCATTTTCTTAATTATCTTAAGGGTCAAATATTGTAAAAAAATGGTACTAATACATGGAGGTATATTAAATAAATATAGGATAATTAAACTCATTAGTGTTCATGATATATGGATCATAATATTTTATTAATGGAAATATAATCATAAACAATCTTGTATATAATGATATCATTTTAATAAAATATTATCATAAGATAACATGGGATCATACTATCCATTTAAGAAATTAAAATTAAAAATATTCTTAAAATAACATTAAAACCAGTATATTCATGATATAACAATCCAAATATACCTCCAAAAATAATATAGGTGCCTAACAAAACTTGTGTCTCAAAGAAGAAAAATTGGGACAAAACTATCTTACTGATTTTGTAACTTCTAAAAAATAGTCCTCATGAAAGAAATATCATAGAATGGATATGAAAATACCCATAAATTTTATATTAATAATCATATAATATATTCATGGGAATTATATACACCACTCAAAATAAATGAGTGGTGAAAATTGTATGTCTCACAGATATAAAATGTAAGATGAAATTACCTTACCTTGTGTTTTGACTCTAATCGTACTCATACGAACATATTGTATAATAAATATAATTTTATTATAAATCCATAATATAACCATATTATTATATGTATAAATCCATATATTGTTGGATTATGAATTTATATTGCCCACTTGTTAACAATTCTATGTTAAGGTTTCACATCGGGTAATATTTGCTTTGTTCATTGAATGTTTCTTAATTTGTTATATATTTTCTCCTTATAATTATATCATGATTTAAATAATTTAAAATAGTATATAAATATTTTTTATATTCATAAAAATATTATTATAATAATATATATAATATATAAGTATGAAAAATAGAACACACAATTCATAGAGACTGTAGTTCATATGTACGCATGAATATTGCTTCCATTTTATTGGTGTATTGAAACATATAAGGAAAATTTAATATATTTATATAATATCATTAAAGTAAAATTATTATTTCATTTATATCATGTAATTTCACTAAAAACATCTTTAATACATTTTATGTAGTGTGTCAATGAATCACATCACATTGAGGGGGCGGTAGTCTACAGTTCCTAAAATGAAATTATAATATTAACACATAATGGAAAGTATAAAGATATGTGTTATAAAAGAATTAAATAAGATTAAATACATAATAAATATCATATATATTACATATAAATATATATTACATCATAATACCAACAATGATATGTTTTAAATGAAAAATAAACACTCTTTGTTTTGTGAGGCGGTAGTTCTCTGTACACATAAACAGTATTTATGTTACCCATTAGAGGGAAGTGAGTGTGATTTTAGGCCAAACCCTTAGCATAAAAACATCTCATTATATTTAGTATATTTTTTATATTTTATAATAACTGAATAAGTATAATGGGGGTGGAAAAAAGAAAACAAAATAAAAGAACTTGAGAGAGGGTGTTACCCTTTAAATCGGGTCAATCCTTTTGGTTCTCACCAAAGGGTTTTCTTGGAAATATTCATGAAAAAATAGAGGATTAAATGAGTAAGTTAGGGTTTTTAGGATGTTTATTTGTTAGATATTTTTAGAACCTAAGTGTTTTGATAGTTGTAAATAAGAGGGAGAGGTGATGGCCTTTTATAGGAAAGTGAAATGACACACTTGGCATTTCTGAGAACAAGATAGGTGTACCCACGTTTTTTCCTCAAAAAAAGTCATACCAAACAAAAAAAATCTAAATAATTGAAGGTTTATAGCCATAATATGGACAGAAAATGGGTGGTGTATATGTTTCTATGTCATTTGGGACCTTAATTTTAAGGTTTCTTCCCTTGTTAAGATTAATTTTACCTTAATCAGTGTAATTAATTTTAAATGAATTCACTAACATTTTTGGTAAAAACTAATTTGACCATATTATAATTTTTTAATTATTCTGATTCCAAATATGGAATCAATTTCTCCAAATTCTGATCAAATAAGTGGTAAAAATTAATTTGAAATTAATCTTACAAATGGGATGACAATGTAGGTTTTTAAAGTAAAAGTGATCAAAAGCTTGCTAAGTGTTTATATCCGATTTCAATTTAAAATAGGTTATAATGAACAAAATTGGATTATTTTCTGAATATTTTATCTAATTAAACGTTTACACAAATTTAAAATATTATTTTACATTTATAAATAAATTAGATGGAAAAGTTGTTTTGAATTAAAATTCAGTAATTTTCAATATTCATTAAAAAATAAAACATAATAGAAAACGACCATAAATTCACCATAAGATAATTTATATGTTTATCATTCAAATATTATGCTTATTTTTACATAAAATATTTATAAAAGTTTCAAAATTTATATTTAAAATAGGTTCCCCCTAAAAGGAGGTAAAACTACCTTTGTAAAAATATATGTTCTTATGCAAAAAATTGGGTTTGTTCTTATCTTATGTCTATTAAATATATTGCATGATTATAAAAATATTTTATTTAATATATAAAATATATAACATTAATATCACTCACTAATTTTAATTTTAATATATTAAGACGAAACAACTTTGGGAGCATTAAAATAAAAATAAATCCTTTATGGTCAGTTGGTTCATATATTTTCATTTTTAATTAATTGGTAACTTATGAATTCATATTTTGATTTTGTAAACCATATATTTTCATAAGGTAGTTAATATTATTTTTCACCACTAATTAAACTACTAGGTCATATCTTATTATATTAAATAATAATATTTTAATAATATATTATTTTTTGGTAAATAATTTTCTTCATGTTACACAAGACATAGAGGATAGTCATTATTTCTTGTAATGAAAGATAACTGTGGTGTTCAATGTATATAAAGCTATAATTTATTTTGTTTGTAGTTTTTAGTGCATGATTAACATGGTGTTACATATAACGAAATCCAAACATATCTCTTTTATATAAAATAAACTATTTTTAGTGTTGTGCTAAATGTTAAACGTCAAAAAGATTAAATTAATTCGAAATAAAATATTTCACAAATTATAAGGTGTTATATTCTACCTCGCATAAAATTAATTTCACCATTGAAATTCTTCTGGGATATCTTAGATTTAATACTTGAAGGTTTCCTTCGTAGAAACCCACATCGTAAAAGTGAATACTAAAACATCTCTTAAAAGGTAAAGTTGGAACCATAATAATTACCCAAAGTAACATATAACTAGGTTTACACATAGGATAACATAGGATTGTAGATATGATTAGACATTGTGGAAATTTTAAATATTTTTTGGGAGTAATTGATGTCATCAATCACAAAAAATTATATGATCCATGAAAATTTGATGTCCTCAAATTCATAAATCTATGGTGATTAAAAGGCCATCGGTTCAACAAAAATTAGCACGATAGGACAACACATTTTTTTAGATCACTTTCTTAATGTTGTGTAATTCCCTTGTTTACCATGAATATAAGGAAATATACTTAGTTTATATATTTCAATTAACTAAATTTCATTCTTTGGTTATTCTTTTATCAATTTCTAATTCATCCAAAACATCATGAAATGCATGTCTAGAAATTATATTTGATGCCTAAAGTACTAAAATACACTTTTAGTTGATTTTAAGGCCCATTAAAGAATGAAATGTATAAATATTTTTCTATACTATTCTTCATAATCAATTTGGATAATACATTAATATCTAAACATAAAAACTACACTTACTATTCATCATTAATATATATTCAGCAAAAATAATTACACATTAACCAGGAAAATGTGTAGGCTAATGGTAGGCATCAAACCCTTATCGTCCTTTGGTCATGGGTTCAAGACCCATGGCCTTTTCAGACATGATTGGTTCACACCCAAAATACATGATATCGTTTTTCTAAAAGAACACTAATTTAATTTCCAAAATAATTATGATGGAAACCCTTGAAAAAAGGTTAATCACTAAATCACCTTTGAACCCAAGTTTTCTATACAATCTCAATACACAAATACATCTTATGAAGTTTAACATAAAATTTTAATGGATGGTTAACCTAATAACCCTTCTGAAAGTTGAGAACACAGAATAGTAGAGAGAACATCATGAAATCATCTTAACATTGATCCCCCTGTATATCAAAAAGTAGCTCATGGTTGTACTATTCCAAACATGTGTATACATTCATCAATTATTCCCGTGAAACATTGTAATGACCTGAATTACCATAAATCCTTATTGAAAACGTCCTTGATTCCTTATTCCAAAGTATATTATATCTATTCCTAAAATCTAAAAATACTGTAAACTTCATCAAAGATAGAATCAACCACTTATCAACAAGTCATTAATTAGTTATAAGGTAATCACTATTGCCCAATTTACTTATTCATTGCCCAAATATATTTATCCAAACAACATTTTCTTAACATAATTATCATATTAAGTGTTATATTCGCTATGTCAAAATATCACATTGTCATTAAATCATTTTTCCAATCCTTCAGAAGCATTGAACGTAATCTTTTAAATCCTTGGAAAAATACATAAACTAGAAAATACTTGTATAATTAATCATTAATATAATAGAATTATTGAATCCAAATACATAAAAACATTGATTATTCAACTTCATCATTAATCCATTTACAAGGATACCTCATCCTATTACATAATAGTCTCATCATCAGCAGTAATGTAACAATTTCTCTCACCACCTTACTGATTCTCCTCAAGATCTTTCCTCTTGATAAATCAATTTTCATAGTGACCTTTCATTCCATACATAGTGAATTTTACCTTTGATGATGAATTAGGGAGTCCATATTCCCATTCATTTCATTAACAAACCCCTTTATTTTTACATTGCATTTATAAGATTTGTGTCCTTATTTTCTATAGAAAACATCATTCTAATTCATCTAATACATTCTATTAGTTGATTATTTCAACATTCCCAACATAAAGGAAATCGAATCCTCTTTCCCCCATGGTCTCCATTACCCAAACTCTCAATAAACTATTTCCTTTTCTTCCTCAAAGTAACATCTCAGAACCAGGAGCCACTAATCGAGGAACTATATTGGGTCGTTACATGACCTCAAGCGCGCCTCCACATACTCTAGAGATTTATGACTTGTGGGGAAGGTCTAATTAGTCACATAGAGAGACTATACCCTCTTACTAGAGTAATCTATAGTAGATAAACAACATAAATGGTAGAATAAGTTATGAAAATAAATTAATAGGCATAATTTTCTATTTCCCAAACTAGGTAAAATCCATATCCAACAATAGATATGTCATGTATTGTTATAATTACAAGTGAAGAAAACCCAAAGATAAATACAACAATGGAATCCTCAAACATTTCTAACTGCAAGTCTAGAACCTCATCCATTCTTATTCCTAAACCCAACTCAAATTTCAAGTATAGGTCCCTTTTCATTTTCTTGACCCAGAATCATGAAGTCGACTTGGGTACTCAATGGTGTCCCAACAAGGGTGTGAGTACAACTCAGTAGGCCACCACCAATGGGGTCTAAAAAATATATAGTCTAATAGATAGTTCATGCAAGTATGAAAGAAATGGAAAGTAAATAAAAGACAACTCAGGACCAGAAGTTAAAAAGTATTACTTAATTGTTACTAACCATAGTACCAAATTCATTATGTGCTTCTTTTTCATTATTTATTTCGCCACTAACATGTATTTAATGGGTTAATCATTCACATTATTCACACATGGTTAATGATATTTATCATCTACATAAGGGAATAATTCAGGTCTCTATCTCACTAGGGATAACACATCTCTAAATCATAATATCCTCACCTAAAAACGTTATTCTAGGTGAAATGAAACAATTATGGGAATAGATCTCCATCCCCTTACCTAAACAGTGTATTATGGGTGGAGTTAGAGCATCACTTCAACTCGCCCTATGGGAGGAGCCTCGGTCCTTTGTCCCACACCTCAAGCGATGTGAACATGCTTATCCACCCATTCATCACACAAAAACCATATCATGGGAAAAAAACCAATACATATAGAAATCATAATCCATAATAGCTAATCGGTAAATCATATTGTTCTATAACCCATTATCACATTTTCCATTTACTTCCCTTGTCCCATTTAGCCCAATTCCAATCTCAAGCATTGCTTACTATGCTTATTCAATAATTCCCTAATGTAAACCCATTATATATACTCATAAATCCCCTTATGTAATCTCATTCAACATTTTTTCAATTTCACATACCAATACCAATTTAACATTTTCACTATTTCATTTGCACAAACTTGATGATAAATTTCCAACATAATTTATAAGACACATAACCCAATCTCAGTTAACCAATTTAACCCATTTCCACACCTTTCCCACAACCCATTAAGTCATTTAAAACATCAAAACATGACCGATATTCCATTTTCACTTCCATTAAACATATCAACATGCTCAACAGGAGCTCAAAATTATGCCACAATGACCTATCACTTAGCTAATTTCTCGGTAATTGAAATATTGGCACACCCCATGGGTGACCTTAAATGGGTTAAATCATCCTTCATGCATCCATTGGGGACCATGTTGGTTTCCATTCAACATTAATACAACATAAATACCAAACCTATAAAGGGGTTCAAAATCACAATAAGAAGTTACAAAGAATAAGGTTAGACATGAACAAATATACAAAAAAACTATAGGATAAAACGTGTAGTGAGCCTACCTTGAATTTGATGATATATTCAACCATAATTGAAGCCTTAGATCAGGATTCAACCACCATTTTTTTCCTCAACCTAGATCTCATTGAAAAATAAGTATTTTTTGGCATTTTAAGGAGAGGATATAAATATACCAACCCTAATCGAGAAAAGGAAGCATACAGATGATTAGACTCACCTAGGGCTATGATTTTCAACCAATGGTGCACTAAACAGCCTATTATTGTAGGGGAATCACTATTGTGGAGGTTGGGTTGTCCATTATCACATCTAGGGTTTTGGAGGAATAGTGTAGGAAAATGTAGACCTAGAATTTCCATGTAATGTTTTTTAAATATATGGTAATTTTATGAGTTCGTGAAAATTGATGGTGCTTGATTCTGAGGCCTGGATTTCCCGGAATGAATTTCTGAACTTTTTTTCGGGTACATTCATTAAACAAGTGAGCTATTTTTTCTAACTTTTGAACCATTTCATGGAATTGAAATCTGAGGGAACCGTTGAACTCACAGATCCGGCATTTTCTTAAGAAGACCTTCACCTCAACGGCAGTTGGTTGAGGGTGAAAGTTAGTTTTTGGGATTTTCATGTAAGAATAAAATAAAAATAAAAGTGTATGAAATTTTTAGTTTTTATTTTCATAACCCATGTGGGTGTTGGGAGGTGGGTTCCATCGGAACTAAACCTCCATGTGGAAGTTGAGGTGTGGGGACCACCAGACCTTAACCTCTCATGAGAGGTTATGGTGGTGGGGACCACCCGAACCATAACCTCCCATGAGGGGTTATGGTGGTGTGGACCACCCAGGACTAAACCCCCCTTTAATTGAGAGAAACTCCCAACCCCCCTCATTAATGTGGAGGAGCCTCTTGACATCCTACACATGTATTGTTTCAACGCGCGTACCTTTAATTGTGCCAACCCTCATGATTTAATTATGCCAACCCTTCTCTGGATTAATTAAGCCACCCACCATAATTAATTTAGATTTTTGAATTCTTGCCAACAAAATAATAAATGGATTAATCTATTATTTCTACACACTTTTCATTTTGGTGGATCCTTGGGAGAAAGCTTCCCCAATGAAGAACACTTACTCCATGAAGAAAGCCAATGAGGAACATCTTCGACTTCTTCCTCGGAAGCACCTTAAGGAGACAACCGATGTGGGATGGATTTGATGACTGACCTTCCCTCCTCATCATCGTCAATGATCAATATGAGGTAGGGGGTTTATTTGCATGATAATACATTCCTTGATTTCATTGTGGTTGAAAAAGAATTATTGTGGATATCGAAAAATTGAAGTTCATCGATCTTCATTCTTGTTGATCCAAATGCTACCACCCTAACGTGGAGGGTGTGGGCCAAACCAACATGGCATGACCCTTATTCCATTCTTCTTTGTGGTGTTTTTCGGAATGAAGGAGGGAAACGAAGACGACGAAGGTGACGAAGGAAATGGTGCCGCCACATATGGCCACTGTGACCCGCGCCACCCCCGCGGCGCTCCGGCCTCCTGGTCAAACCGGCTGCACACCCTCAGCTTGATCCACGTCTCATGCCACCAGTCGTCCGAGCCACCCCGGCGGCACCGCCCGCCAGCAGCACCCCCCCCCCCCGGCTACACCACCCCAGCCCCGCCACCCACCGGCCGAGCCACCCCAGCCGCGCCGCCCACCGGTCATACCGCCCGGCCGCGCTTCCCACCGGCCGCACCGCCCACCGTCTGTGCTTCCCGTATCCCTCCGAGCTGCCCCGTCTTGCGCTACCCGTGACCCTTCGAGCTGCACCAGCTCGTTCTTCCCGAGACCCTCTAAGATGCCCCATAGCCTCGTGCCCTCGTGCCCTGCACAGGCTATGCCCACACCTTGTTGTGTTGGATGCAAACGACAGACAATGCTGACTGTGGCTGAGAGTACCAGGACTGGACGGTACCTAGAGGTGGACTATATGGTGAGTTAGTACATAGAGGAGAGAGTTGGATGTGAAGTACTGAGGAGGTGATCAATACCTACCCTTCAGGTAGTAATCCTGGAGGACGATCTAGTAGTTGTCTTCCCTTATCTTCTAGTTGTATTGTATCACTATTGTACTTGTACATTCTAGTTGGGCTTGTATTATGGCCCCTTTTACATTCATCACTCTTTTTTTATACAGTTTACTTGGTGTTTTGTCCAGCTGTGTTCTTTCTTGTGTGTGTGTTTGCTGTTTTAAAGGCAATACCTTCCCAATTTTAGGTAATTATGCCATTGGTGCTAGTCGCCAGCCCCTTGCCTATAGAAGGAAGTAATGGGGTAGTCACGGCACATGCCCTGAGGTATGGGTCGTGACAAATTGGTATCAAAGGAGTCAGTTCTACCACAGAACTAGGAATCTCATATTTTCTGTGAAGTAATGATGTTAAGTGTAGTGAGTGTGGTTTTCAGTTCTGGGAGTCCAGTATTGGTGCGGTGACCGACGTATCCATACACCAGGACCCTGACTTCTGATTTCCAACTCAGTACATGAAAACATCGATTGCGTGTGTGTTTTCAAAAGTTTCATATAAGTCATCTCACCAGGTTAGCTCACCAGGTATAAATTTTAAGCATAGAACACATGTTTCTTTTTAGGATACCTCCACGCAGACAGTCGGCTAGAGTTCGAAGAGTTGTAGGCACATATAGCCCACCTAGCAATGAGGCCACGGGGTAGGGCCCTCTTCCAGTAGACGCACCAGCAGAGGAACCAACGGTACCATTACCCATTAGGCCACCGATACCACCATCCCCAATAGTAGACGGTGCATGCTGCTTGAGCACGTTTCATGAGTTCAAGCGCTAGTGGCCACCCAGGTTCAGGGGAGAGACAGACCCACAGGTAGCTGAGGATTGGCTGGAGGCCGTGGTGATAGTTTTCCAACTGGTAAGGACACCAGCCATTCTCATGGTGATCCTTGTCGCTAGCCTTCCACAAGTAGTAGTAGGAAGATGGTGGATCTTGATGCTCCAGGTTCACGATGAGGTGACGCTTCTCTAGGAAGACTTAGAGAGCCTATTTTGGGTAGAGTTTGTTCGAATGACTCTTCACGTAGTGTGCATTTAGGAGCTACTTCATCTGCAGTAGGGCAGCAAGACTGTAGCTCAGTATTCTGGGAGGTTCACAGACCTCTCATGCTACTCCACCAATATGGTGCGGGACCCATTATTCAGGGTCCGGACCTTTGAGCAGGGAATCATGAGGGAGATCATGGCTTCGGTGATCTCTAATAGAATCCTGACGTAGACGACGGTGTTAGAGAGAGCCCTCCCAGTGGGGAGTTTCCTTGCTGAGTAGTCTCCACCAGTGAGATCCACCACCAGTCGACACGTAGCAGATTCTTCTATAGATGGAAGAAAACAAAAATCACAGAGGTCCAAGTGGACTAGACCTATAGGTGAATGACCGCATGACTCATGATCAGTTGTGAGGGGCACCCGATGCAGAGACAGACATTCCAGGAGTGGGCAGTGTTTCACATAAGACAGGTAGGGTCACATGGCTCGTGACTGTCAAACCCATTGTTCGGATGATCAGTAGATGGTTGAAGGACCAACCAGGTAGAGATAGAGATTCGATCGAGGCAGTATATAGGGAGCAGTTGGACATGGCAAAGGAGCTGGTCATGTGGGTGGCGATGGGAGATGATTCGAGATATTACCATCGCCACCACTAGGTGGTCCACCCTGACCGTAGGGAGCAGGTGGGCATGGGAGGGCTCAGCTTCAGGCAGCTGAGGCCTATGATGATGGTGCTATATATATGATATGAGGTACGATCTGTGTCTACTCCACCTTAGCTGAAGTACTTATAGACATAGGTTCCAGTCATTCTTTTATTTCCACTGCCCTTGTTCGGAGCTTAGAGATTCCGATGGAGTCGTTGGCTCAATCCTTGTGGCTAGAGACTCCTATGGGAGTAGATTCAATGATTACTCACTAGTGCTAGTAGTGTGAGCTTAATTTAGGAATAGAGAGCTTCGACTGGGATATCCTAGTAGCTGCATCGAGGCCTTACGACATCATCTTGGGTTTGGACTAGTTATCTACAGTCCATGCTCAGATAGACTATATTAGGCACAAAGTGCGATGTGTCTTCATGGATGGGACCATGTTTACCTTCACAGGTGAGAAAGGATACTTTGCAGCACTGTATGGAATTACTTAGAGGAGGGTACAGCTGATTACTCATCATTTGGCTAGCCATACCCTCAGAGTAGTTGATGTAGAGAGTCTGAGAAATCCTATAGTGGTGGACCAGTATGCGAATGTTTTCCTTGATGACGTCCAAGGTCTAACTACTCACAGAGAGGTGGAATTTTATATTAACTTTTACCCTAGGATGACACCGATATCTACACCATCATATCGGATGGCTCTCGTAGAGCTTTGTGAGCTATGGGTACAGTTGGAGGACTTACAGGGGAAGGGATTCATTCGACCCAATGTTTCTCCTTGGGTAGCCCTGATTCTGTTCTATAAGATGGCGGATTAGAGCTTGAGGCTTTGTGTTGACTCTCGGCGCCTAAACCAGGTGATCGTGAGGAACAAGTACCCACTCCCAAGGATTGATTACCTCTTCGATCAGCTTAAGGGAGCACAGTGGTTCTCAAAGATAGACCTTAGATCAGGCTATCACTAGCTTAGAGTACGAGATGAGGATGTGCAGAAGATATCCTTCAGGTGTCGGTATAACCACTACGAGTTCTTGGTTATGCCATTTGGAATAACTAATGCTCCAGCAATGTTCATGGGACTCATGAACAAGATATTTCATCCATACCTTGATCTCTTTGTCATAGACTTCATCCATGACATTATGATCTACTCAACTTCTGAGGAGGAGCATGCATGTCATTTATGGGTAGTACTAGACACACTCCAAGAGCACCAGCTTTATGGTTATCTCTTGATGTGCTAGTTCTGGATCTGAGAGTTTCACTTTCTAGGATATGTCATCTCAGAGGTTGGAGTTGTATTATATCCAGTGAAGATTAAGGCAGTACTTACTTGGGAGCCACCCAAGAGTGTGACAGAGGTATGGAGTTTCTTGGGTTTGGCTGAATGTTACCAGAGGTTTGTACCAGACTTCCCTAGAGTTTCAGAACCACTATCAGCCTTGACAAGGAAGGGGAAACCCTTCGTGTGGTTGAAGAGATGCCAGAAAAGTTTTCAGGAGCTGAGGCAGAGGCTTACTAGTTCCCCCATCTTGAGGCTTCCATAGGAGGGCGTAGGGTATGTAGTTTACTGTGATGCATCAGGGACCGGACTTAGATGTGTCCTAATGTATGAGTGAGCAGTGATCACATATGGTTCTCGGAATCTGAGATAGCATGAGCATAACTACGCTACCCATGACCTAAAGTTAGCAGCAGTGGTATTCGCCTTGAATATGTGGCGACACTATCTAATGGGTGAGCTTTTTACCGTGTACTCTGATCACAAGAGTCTCAAGTATATCTTCTCCCAAAAGGACCTAATCCTGAGACAGTGATATAGGCTTGAGTTCCGCCAGGACTATGACTTTGAGATAGTCTATAATTCTGGAAAGGAGAATGTTGTTGCATATGCACTAAGCAGAAGATCTAGTATACAGTTGCTAGGCGAGGCAACAGAGCAGTTGGCCACTTTGCAGATATCTTATGTGGATAGATATAGAGAATCTTTTCTTCAGTCACATATAGTCACTCCCCCAGTTCTTCAGCAAGTTTGGGAGGCGCAACATGGGGACGCTGACTACGAGCCTCGACGTGCTCAGATATCCATAGGGCAGACACCTGATGGATTTTCTGAAGGTGGGGAGCATGTCATCCTCTCCAAGAGACATACCATGGTACCAGCGTCACTTCAGAAGTAAGTGTTGAGGGAGTTCCACACATCCCCTCTAGCAGTATATACAGGAGTGGCGAAGACATACTAGGAGCTCCGAAGACAACATTGGTGTCTAGAAATGAAGAAAGAAGTTGTAGATTTTGTCTCTCGATTCCTCACTTATCAGCATGTGAAGGTGGAGCATCAGGTACTAGCAGGCTTAGTTCAGCATTTAGAGGTCCCAGAGTGGAAGTTAGATGGGATATCATGGACTTCATGATATTACTTCCACGTACATCTAGGGGACATGACTCGATTTGGGTGATCATCGACCGACTCATCAAGTCAGCCCACTTCCTATCGATCAGAGATCAGGGTTCAGTAGAAGTCTTGGGATGTCTTTTTGTGTAAAAGATTGTGCGCCTACATGGAGTTCCTTCGATGATTGTCTTAGATCATGATGCACATTTTACTTCTCACCTGTGGAAGGGGTTTCATGAGGCTTTTAGGATGTAGCTTCATTTGAGCACCGCCTTCCATCCTCGGACGGATAGTCAGAATGAGCAGACCATTCAGACCCTCAAAGACATGTTGCGTGCTTGTGTCCTCAACTTCGGTCGCAACTGGGAGGATCACATACCTTTGGTGGAGTTTTCATGAAACAATAGCTATCACTCCACCATTGGGATGGCACCTTTTGAGGCGTTGTACAGGTGACCTTACATATCACCTTTGTGTTGGACTGACCCAGCGGAGTTAGTAGTAGTGGGACCCAAGATTTTATAGGCTACCATAGAGAAGGTGCAGATCATCCAAGAGTGGATGAAGACTGAATAGAGTAGGCAGAAGTCGTAAGCTAATAGGAGATAAATACCTTTGGAGTTTGAGGATGGTGACCACGTCTTTATACAGGTCTCACCCTGATGAGGTCTATAGAGATTTGGACAAGGTGGAAAGTTATCTCTGAGGTTCATCGGACCATTTTATGTCCTCAGAAGAGTTGGTGAGGTGGCATACCACTTAGCTCTTCCACCTCAGTTTCACTAGGTACACGACATCTTCCATGTATCCCAGCTGATGAGATACGTGCATGACCCTTCTCACATCATCGACCATGAATAGTTGAACGTCGACCATCGGGCGACTTTTACGTAGGTTCCAGTAGATATTGAGGATCAACAAGAGTGGGTCCTTCATGGACGGTCGATACCTCTGTTGTTCATTCGCTAGAAGAACGGGATCCTCTAGTGGAGCACATGGGAGCCGGAGGCTCAGATTCATGCTCAGTACCCCAACTTTTTTACCTAGTTTGATTTGTTTCTTAAGGGGATGTAGATCCCTAAGGTGGGGAGAATGTAAAGACCCAGAATTTCCGTGTAATGTTTTTTAAATATATGGGAATTTTACAAGTCCAAGAAAATTGACGGTGCATGATTCTGAGGCTCAGAGTGCCTGGAATGAATTTATGAACTTTTTTTTGGGTATGTTCAGTAAAAGTGCAAGCAGGTTTTTATAACCTTTCAACCATTGCTCGGAATTGAAATCTGAGGGCACTGTTGAACCTGCAGCACCGATATTCGCTTAAGAATACTTTCACCTCGACGATAGTTGGTCGAGAGTGAATATTAGTTTTTGGGTTTTTTGTGTAAGAATAAAATAAAAATAAAAGTGTATGACATTTTTATTTTTATATGAAACACCCATGTGGGTGTTGGGAGGTTGGGTCCACTAGAACTAAACCTCCATGTGGAACTTGAGGTGTGAGGACCACTAGACTTTAACCTCTCATGAGAGGTTATGGTGGTGGTGACCACCCGAACCACAAACTCCCATTAGGGGTTATGGTGGTGGGGACCACCCGGGACTAAACCCCCATTTAATTGAGAGAAACTCTCAACCCCCCTCATTAATGTGGAGGAGCTTATTGACTTCCTCCACATTAATTTTTCCAACACACATACCGTTAATTGTTCCAACCCTCAAGCTTTAATTATACCAACCCTTCTCTTGATTAATTATGCTACCCACCATAATTAATTTATCTTTTTGAATTCATGCCAATAAAATAATAGATGGATTAATCTATTATTTTGGAACACTTTTCATTTTGCTGGAGCCTTGGGAGAAATCTTATCCAACGAACAATGCTTCCTCCATGAAGAACGCCGGTGAGGAACGTCTTCGACTTCTTCCTCGGAAGTACCTTGCGGAGGAAACCGACGTGGGACGTCTTCAACGACCGACCTTCCCTCCTCATCGTCATCGAAGAAAAATATAATGTATGGGTTTATTTTCATGATAATACTTTCCTTTATTTTTTTACGGTTGAAAATGAATCGTTGTGGAGGTCGTAAAGTTTGAAGTTCATCGATCTTCATTCTTGTTGATCCAAATGCTACCACCCTAACACGGAAGGTGTTGGCCAAACCAAAATGGCCCAACCCATCTGACGTTATTCTTTATGGTGTTCTTCGGAATTAAGGATGGAGACGAAGACAATGAAGGTGAAGAAGGGAATGACACCGCCATCCGTGGCCACCACGACCCGCGCTACCCTCGTGGTGCTCTGGCCGAACTAGCTACGCGCCCTCACCGTGCCGCCCCACCCCAGGATGAACCGGCCCCGCGCCCCGACTCACGCCACCTGCCAGTCGAGCCACCCCAGCCACGCCACCCACCATCTGGACCACCTGCCGGCTGAGCCCCCATTGTCCATGCCACCCCTGCAATGCCACCCATCGGCCGCACCACCCCGGCCACGCCGCCAGCCGACCGAGCCACCCCGGCTGCGCCGCCTGCCCGACGAGCCACCCCTGCCATGCCTCATGCCAGTCGTGCCACCCGCCAACCCTACTAGCCTCCCAGGATTGTGCTAACAGCGGCCCTTTGATCCCCCCATGGCCTTGTTCCCTCATTGACCCCTCTGTGGCCGATCCTCCCTCACGGATCCACGCGGCCCCTCGTGACCTACTGAGCTAGACCCAGTGGATCAGGCCAAACCCAATGGGCAAAATAGCCCAACGGGCCGGGCCGGACCCAATAGGTTAGGCTGGTTCAACATGAACTAGGTAGGCCCAAACCGTTTTGGGCTGAGTCGGTCCGACTAGGTTGGACCAGACCCAGGCCCACTACCGCTGCTTTACTTTCTTTTGGCCATATCTTTGAAACTGGACGTCTATTTGATGATCGGTCAACAGCATTAGAAATCTTAGAGCGAGACGGTCTTTTTGAGTATACTCCACTGATGTTTTGGTTTGATATGGAAAATTTTTAGTTTAGATCGAGACCAAATCCAACCGGGCCGCTGGAACTAAATGGCTAATAACTCACAGACCGGACGTCTGATTGACGCGTCCTCTATTGTGTTGAGTCCCCTATGATGTGGAAGACCTTTGAGATAATTCATCATGAGACTTCATGATAATTGAAGTATCAACCAGTAGCTCGTGGATAGGATCCTCCCAGAGACAAGTAAGCGTAGTGCAGAGATCTAATAGCTGACTAAGACCTGACAAATGGTGACTGTTACGACAAGGAATGACTCGACTAGCCTAGTGGGGAGTGCCTTGGTGTCACGGCAGACCCACATTGGGGATCACCTTGGTGTCGCATAAGACCCACGATACTTGATAGGAAGATTACCTAAGTAGGCAACGAGGGGGAGCGTGCTTGGTGACGCAGCAGACACACGGTGGGGAGCGTGCTTGGTAACGTGGCAGATCCACGGTACTTGACAGGAGGAGTACCTCAGCATTCCAAGGTTATTGGGAAGCGTGCTTGGTGTCATGGCAGGCCCGCTGTACTCAATAGAGGAGTTCTCTAGTAGCCAAGGTTTTGAAAATGTGACTGGAGATGTTACTTGATACTACCACCAAGAATAAAATCCTGGTTTGAGCTGAGTCAGTTTTTCTGTGTTTTCCTCATAATTGAGATAGATTACTTGATAAATTAGGTATATGTATGGGCATATACCTAAGTAGGGTTATCTATTGATTTCATTCTTCGTGGTTTATCCTTAGTGAATTTTGTGACACCTTGAGGGTCTTCGGGTCCCTACTGAGTATCTTTATACTTACCCTTGCATGGGTTATGCCTAATCCTTGTTGTGTTGGATGCAAACGACGGACAAAACTGACTGAGGCTTAGAGTACTAAAACTAGATGGTACTTAGAGGTGTACCATATGGTGAGTCATTACACGGAGTAGATGGTTTGACGTGGAGTACTGAGGAGGTGATCTATACCTACCCTTCAGGTAGGAACCTCAGAGGACGATCCAGTAGCTATCTTTCCTTATCTTCTAGTTATATTATATAACTATTGTACTTTTACTTTCCAGTTGGTATTGTATTATGGAAACTTTTACTTTCAACACACTTTTTTTATATAGTTTACTTGGTTTTTTGTCCAGTTGTGTGCTTTCCTCTGTGTGTGTTTACAGGTTTAAAGGCAATGCCTACTCAATTTTAGGGAATTACACCTTTGGTGATAGTCGTCATCCCCTAGCCTATGGAATGCAAGCTTGGGGTAGTCATAACATGAGCCCCGAGGGACGCTCCATGACAGAAAATCTTGAGTTATATGTAAAAATCATGGGGGGAATTTTTATAATTTTTCAACTTTACTAGGTTATATGGTTTACCCACACAGTTTTCCAAACCGTGTGAAAATTGTGATTGTGCCACAATCCTAAAATCAACCATTTCAAGGGTTTACCTACACAGTTTTCCAAACCATGCACAAACTGTGTGTGATCCACTAGTTCAAAATCTTCCCCTCACACAGTTTCATGGGGCTTTTTAATGGTTTTCACCAACCATGTGAAAATCATGCAACAAGCCCTAAAAGATCTTTTTTCCTCCTCTTTTATTCCCCAACCCCCCAAAACACCCCTGAGACTTCTCATGAACTTGGGGAAAACTTATTTATGCAAAATAAGTCAATTAAACTAAACATAAACAAAACATACCTTATGAAGAATTTGAGATCTTACAACCTCCCCATCTTATGATGGATCTTCCTTGATCTGCTCTTCCTGATCATCATTGAGTTTTCAAATAAAAGATATGAGGACACTGGGATCACATATCAGATTCTCGAACCGAGGTTTCTTCCTAAAAATTTCCATGACTCCATGGAATATGAACCAAAGGCAAAACCATGTCTTGCAAGATTTTCTCACTATGATCCACAATATGAACCAGATCCTCCTCAAAGGATGTATCATCCTATAGTTCAACATCATCATTTTTTATCACATGATATGGATAAGGGTGATATTATCAGGGTTTTAAAACATTGAAAACATTGTGCATCCCACTATATCATTGTGGAAGATCCAATCAGTACGCCACTTGTCTAATCCGCTCAATAATCTCAAATGGCCCCACATACATGTGAGCTAATTTTATTTATTTTTGATTCAATGGTGACCCAACCATGGTGGCACCCTAAGGAACACACTATCACCCATCATGAATTCTAGTGGCATATGGTACCGATCCTCATATGACTTATGTCTACTCTTTTCCATCATCATATGATTTTGAATCAACCAAACCCTTGACGACATCTCCTATAAGATACTCAGACAAAACATCTTAGACTCCTCATCTTCAAACCAACACAACAGAGACCTACAAAGCCTCCCATAGAGGGACTCAAATGGTTCCATCATAATAGTATCCTGAAAACTGTTGTTGTAATAAAACATAACAAGTGATAAATTTTTCTCCCATGAACCACCGAAATCCAGGACATAAGCTCTCAACATGTCCTCCAACACTTGAATTGTTCACTCTGACTATTTGTCAGTCTGTGGGTGATAAACCATACTCATAAACTGGAGTATCAAGAACCTTCTGTATCCCCTTCTAGAAACATGATTTTAAACACAGATCACGGTCTGAAATTATGGTTCTTCTCCCACCATGAATCCTCACTATATCTTGAACATATAACTCACCCAAAAAATAAACTATGTAAGTCTCATGGATCAAAAATAAATGATCCACTTTAGTCATCCAATCCACAATCACCAAGATTGTATCATTCTTCTGGGGTTTCCTTAGAGGACCCACTATGAATCCCATCATTACATCATTCCACTTCCACTCTGGGATAGGAAAAAATTATAACAACCTACCTGGGCATTGATGTTTGGCCTTCACAAATTGATAGGTAAGACATCATGCCAAAAAACCCACAACCACTTTTTTCATTTCTGGCTGCCAATACTACCGATGAAGATCTCAATACATTTTAGTCATACCAAGATGTACTATCCACTTTGAGGCATGGGACTCATTCATAAACTCTTATCGCACACTTTTCAGCACCACAACATGGTCCCGAACATAATCAATTCAATCATCACCCACATTCTAGCCAGAAGGTGACTCCCCCCCTTATGATTTTCCTTTATAGCCATGTACTCTGGATCCTCCAGAGGAATCTCCTTGACCAGGATCAAAATTGTGGACTCAAATTCTATAAACACAAGGGTCATTTTTTGTGCCCATCCTCCACCTCTAGGTACATCTCTACAAACAAACCTATCATTATCCACTCAGAGAGGGATTCCTAAATAACTTGATTCTACGTCTTCCATATCAGAGCATATGCAAAACAGTTCCCCTTACCTGGTGTGTAAACTAACTCAAAATCGAATGATTGCAGGTACTCGACCCACCTTCTCAATTGAAGATTCAAATCCCTTTGAGAGAATATATATTTTAAACTTTTAGGATTATTAAACACCCTGAATCATTCTCTCAACAAGTAATGTCTCTTACACTTTAAGGAATAAATCCAAAATTCTATCTCAAGGTTATGGGTAGGATAATTTCTTTCATGTGGTCTCAACTGTCTTAACCCATATTCTATAACCCAATCATCCTACATCAACACTACCCATAGTCCAACACCAGACACATCACAGAAAAAAGTGTACTTCTTACCTGGTTTAAGTAAGATCATAATTGGTGCAGTATTCAACTGCTTATTTAATTATATATAGTTAGTCTCAAATGCCTCTCACCACTAAAAAAACCACCCCTTCTTGGTTAAGCCTAAGAGTGGTGATGCCAAATTGGAGAAGTACTTAATAAACCTTCTGTAATAAGTGTCCAATCCCAGAAAACTTGAAACCTCAGAAACATTGTGGGGCCGCCCCCATGACACCACAACCTGCACCTTCCATGGATCTACTGACACTCTTGACTAAAAAATTATGTGTCATAAAGAATTCACTTTATCATTCCAGAACTATCATTTTAATAGATTAGCATAAATCCTATGCTCTATTATTTTACTCAGGATGATGTCAATATGTTTGGAATGATCGTTAAGTGTTCAGGAAAACACCATGATGTCATCAACAAAGAAAACCATAAACTAATCTAGATATGGGTGAAATAGCTGATTCATTAATACCATAAACAATTTTAATGCATTGGTCAGTCCAAATTGCATCAGCAAAATTCATACAACACATGCCTACTTTAGAAAGATGTGTTCAATATGTTAGAAGGTCTCACCCTCAAATGAATTTATCCCTAACTCAAATCGATTGTATAGAAAAATAAGTCACCCCTTAGTTGGTCAAACATGTCATCAATTTTGGGAAGTGGATATTGGTTCTTAATTGTCATTTGATTCCACTTTCTATAGTCAACACATACCCTAAATGACCCATCAGCCTTCTTTGCAAACAACATAGGTGATCCATATGGTGATGTTCTAGGTTAGATGATTCCCTTTTTATCTAAATCTTCCAACTGAACCTTAAGTTCCTATATTTCTACTGTTTCTATGTGATATGGTGGAATATAAACTTGTTCTACCCCTGGAAGCAACTTGATTGTGAACTCAATATCTCTCTCGAGTGGTATCCCCAATAAATCATAAGGAAACACATTAATTAATTGATCCACAATGATAGGTAAAATTAGGTGTTCGCTTCTTCCATCATCTATCACGATGCATGACAAATGGTCCTTAAGTTTTTCCAATTGATGAAAAATTGCCTCAGTGTGGCCTTCTTGAACATCCCACTCACCACGGAAGACATAAGAGTCTCCACCAAGAGACATGAACAACACCCTATGACGGTAACAATCGATATGGGAATGATAAAGCACTAACCAATTCGTTCCAAAAATAAGGTCAAAACTCAACTTCTCAAGGAATAACAAGTTCCAAAAAAAATGATAACCACCAACCTCTAAAGCACAACATCAAAACTGTATGATATCCTCAACTCTCACCCACAAATAAGTATCGATCGACATAACCCCACATAGTTGTTCCAAATCCTATCCCAACACAACAATGAACTATGTATAAATAAAAGAGTGTGTGGAACTTGTCTCTAATAGGGCATTAGTGATTGTGGAAGCTATAATAATCGTACCTTGAACAGTAGACGATCAAGCCTCACCACCTCTAGGTATAGACTGAACTACATGATGATGGAATGTCCCTCTACTATGGGATCTATCATGAGTACCCTGCAATGAACTACCCTGTTGTTATGTATGGTCTCAGCTCGGAGTTTCACATCCACCACTCCGACTAGTACGTCTAGTGGGGCTCTAACTACCTCCTAATATGGGTTGATCAATCTCCGTCACACACTCAGTATCTACCTCTGGCTCCCATCTATCCTCGGTTGGTGAGGGTTCTTGAATAACCTATATATATTTTCCAACCTATGATAGGACCGGTACTCAACCGGTGGTTAGGGGTACTGGCTCCATCTGTGCCGCAGCCTACCACACTCATAAAAAAATACCTGATCACCACCCTGAGAAACTTACCCTCTCTTCTGAATATTCTGTGCACTTTAACCCTGTTGGAAACATCCAAAATGAAGCTCCATTCCCTTGGAGGTTGAACCACATGCCTTCCCAGTAGGTACCACAAGTCCACCTCTTCAAGCTCCCTTCAGGTTACCTTTTGATATAAGGGTCTAGCTCACTACCTTTTCAAAACTCTTCATAAATAAGATGTTCAAATGAGAAAAAATATCATGTCTAAGCCCATCCTGGAATTGTTTCACCATAGTTACCTCATCTCCGGCCATCGTTGGGAAAAATTGGTACATGTCAGTGAAACGACTATCCTAATCCATCATAAGTGCAACCCCTTGAGTCAAAATCATAAGATACATAGCCTTCTCTTACCTCAAGGTTTCTGGGTCGTAATGTTCTGGAAACATTTATTGGAAATCCTTCCATGCCATTCATTCAGCTTTCTCCATCTGAACCATAATATCCCACCAATGCTTGGCCTGACCCATTAACATATAGGTCTCTAACTTGACTCACTTATTAAGAGGAGTCTACAGATGATCAAGAACATTCTAGATAGACTTTATCCAATTCATTACTGCCTCTGGCCCACCCTCTCTCATAGAGGTTGGAGGGTGTTGCAGCTAAAACTCCCGGGTCATCACAAACATACTCAACATGAACCAACCTTGGTCTCTTTACATCATCTATATTATATGAGAAATATTCTCATAGAACATATTTTCCTTATCTGGATCCTATTGATCCACTACTAGGGGAGCATTCTCCGCAACATCCTCTTATCACCCCACTAGCACACATCTTCATGGTGTCATTTCTCTACAATTCCAAACACGAGCTTTAGAACACAAAACATAAATCTTTAACAAATTTAAGGGAAGAATCATCCCTAGACATAAACAAACCATTTTCACACAACACCAAATGGGCCATATCATACCCAACATAGTACCAATTTTCCACCTATACCATGGAATTTGGTTGTAACTCCCTAACCACAGTTTCCCAGATTCAATGCATTATTTTATTACATTGTAATGATCATAGTAAAGTCAAATCCTAAAGGACCAATTGGTTTAGTATCCTCGGTAATACCAGATACAAACATAAGTTTTACATTACATCTTGACATGAAAAAACAACATATTATCCCCTTTGAAAACACTCATATCACATATAATTTCCCTACATGTCAATCATAATATAATTCTTCACATCCTAGGGAAAATGAAACATAAGAAATGGGTGAGCTCAAATTCTGAACAAGGATAAATGATATAGTGGAATCTATCATAAATAATCATACCTTTTATGGAATGGTATAAAAATGAAACAAAAGTATTTTAAACATAATATTTAGCATAATATAGAAATGATAAATCAAATAATTCCATTAAAATTTTCACATAGATATTCTACTATTTGAATAATCACATGAAATATTAATAACCAATCTCAAAACACGGAAATGCACAATGTCGTACATCATTATCATACAGTCAAGGCCTGGTACCAAGAAAATTACCACACCATCAGGTCCTTATTCCAAGAAACTATTTTGTCTCATAAGGCTTACTGATGCATCGAGGGGCTATAGAGGGCCCCACCCATCACTTATTAAGTCCAGTGCATTCCTCTTATGAAAATGCTGAAACATAATATAATCATTCGTATAAAAACTGGCATACCAAATGTTAATACTTTAACCATAAACCCTGAATGGTATAAACATCGAACATCCATATTCAAATATATCATAAACCCACCAATACAGTATGGAAGATTATATCATAAATAGTCAACCTCAAATAATCATAAACTCCAACAGAGGATGTTGACATAGATGAAAATAATCTAATAAATTTATTAAAACTATTTGATAGAAATATCCATTTTTATTTTAAATCATTTAAAAGTCATCCAATTATAAAATAAAAAATTTCTTATAAAAATAACCTTGTAATATTGTATGGGAATATTAAACATGTTAAGGCATCATAACAGTGGAAAATAGCTGCTCGCACCATATAAGTTAAAAAATATATTCATTCCTTAATTTTTTGAAAAGATCATAAAGTGCATTGTTTGCAAAATGACAAAACGATTTCTTTTAAAATGTTTTATAAAAATTCTAACGTGTGTAAAAATGAATTTAAAAAATTGTCAATAATATTATGAATTACATTTTAAGAAACATATACATTAATGATAAGGATATCCCAGTAGATATTTATAATAAGTCATGAAAATATTAGTAACATCAACTCCCCAATACATAGTCTTGTGCATGTACTCATGTGAAACAAATATAAAAACATAACAAAATCATTTTCACCCACAAACATATATTAAAATTTTGTTTTCTCCAATTAGGGGAGGTTTATACTATTTCACTCATCCATTTTGAATTCCACCACAAGTTGTTACAGAAACAATGTTCCAAAACTAATTCATTTTTTCATGCTCAAATTTAGAAATGGAAAATGTGGACACTCAAAACTCACACCTCTCAAGATGATAAAATTCATTTGTGGAGGTTCACTCTTTCACCAACCAAAAGTGAAAATATTAAAGTTTGAAAGAGCTCTTAGATTTCAATCCCTATTCAAAGTGCACAAGAATCAAGAGGTCTTTTTAAGGGGTTTTTCTGTGGCTATGGGACGGTATGAATATGTTGGATTGGTGTTGCCTGATCTGGTTGGGCCGAATGCTTGTGGCCCGCAACTGTCGCGGGTCGAGCTCCGCGATGAGCTAGTTGGGGGTTGCATGGGGCAACGCGCCCCTGCTCTGAGGGTCGAAGTCCCCTGGCCCAATTTTTCAGCATTGTAGCAATGCTGAACATTGTAGCAGAGCTGACCGACCGACACCGACAGGCACTATAGTGGTGCAGACTTCGAGGTAAACTTTACTTTAGCGCTATTGACAAAGCTAGTTGTTGTTCACTGTAGCTACGTAGACCACTTTTCGAAAAGTGATCGTCTTCTCCATTGTTTTATAGCCCATTTTCAGGCTAGAGTTTCTACTGAAAAACCCCTCTGTAATTTGTGCTCCCGATTAGTGAAATATTTTGCCTCTCCCATGGATGTAGGGATTATTCCAGAACCACGTAAACCTTTGTTTCCTCTGCTTTATTTCTTTCATTTTTTTCTTGTTTTTGTCATTGTGTCTCCCAGCGATTCCGCAACAGAATATAATGTCCAAGAGAGAGAAGAAGAGAGGTTAAACACAAAAAAAGAAAAATAAATGCACATTTTTTTTGAAATAAAAAACGGAAATGAAAAAACATATTTTACAAGGGAATGATTGTGTGAATAAAGACACAATAGAAGACGAAAATTTGAAGGGGGTGAGAAGATGAAATATTTACAAACCACAAAACTTCTCCCAATTAGATAAGAATATAATGCAAGTGTTCTTTCTTTTTCTTTTTTTCGAAAGTTGAACATAGAAAAGATCTCACACTCATATCCTAACCCATGATTGATCTCTCCATGACACTAATTGTAATAGTTATAACAAGATCAAAGGTTAAGGAAGAGTGATTTTTTACCTACGCAATAAACAACCCAAATTTTTTGTCCTTTTTTTATTTTATTTTTTTGATTTTTTTTGAACACTTGTCAGTAACATTTACAAAATTACATAAATGAAAGTACATTACATTCTCAAAAACACACTGAATGACAACCACTCCCCCACAATGAAATGGATGCTTTCCATCAAGCATATAATAACACGGTGAAATCAACAAAGGGTACCCATAATGAAATCCATCCCCACCACTCTTAAATTTCAAAAAATTATGCAATGAAAATCCATGTTAATATTGGGTAGGAAAAGGTATTGGGATTGTAATGTGGCTATCAAAGAAAAGTTTTTCATAGGATCGAAGGGGATTTCAAAAGGATGATTAATTTAAGGGAAATGAGAGGCTATTTAGCTATTGTGATTCTCATGTGGTTCAAAAAATGCTTCTATCAAATTAATGCACACTAAAGTAGGAAATTCAGATCGAAGGCCCACAAACTCAAGACTCACAAATGGTGGTGAAAACACACATTTTGAAAAGATGGCCATAGGTGTCCTTGACATTAAAGCAAATGTTGTTACTCACGGTTTTGGAAAATAATTTTCCAAATCAAAAATTGAGCATTCAAAATTTGTTAATTTTGACACAAAATTCTTTATCCAAAGTCATGATGAAAATACAAAATTTTTGAGATGAAACCATTTCTTTTGACTCTCCAAAATAGTTAGACAAAATTTTCAAATTGAAGGTGAGTAAGTATGACACTTTTGGTTTTTTTACATTTTTTTTAGTTTTTTAGTGTTCTTTAAAATACACACCCACAAAAATAGAAAGGGAAAAATAAAAGGGTTTGATGAAGAAAGTGGTAAAAAATGAAATAGATAAGAAAAAGAAGAAAGAGTGAGAGAGAGGAAGAGATAAAGAGAGTTAATGGGAAAGAGGTGCCCCTGGTTTGGATTTGGCAAGTTTCCATATCCATCTAGTGGTAGGTTGACTGAAGAAGTTGGGGATCTAGTGGAAGTTGATGTTGATCCAGGATTTTGCGTACTCTCATGGTGATGCTTTAACCAATGTTCATTAACCGTGAATGTCCTTTTGGAAGAGCGGTCTTGGACTTGCACTGCACCAAATGGGTAAACATTAGTAATAACAAAAGGACCTTCCCAACGAGAATTAAACTTACCTGGGTGAAGCCGAAATCGAGAATTGAAGAGAATTAAATTTTCACCTTCATGGAATACCTTTCTCAGGATGTGTTTTTCATGGAGTACCTTAGCCTTTTCATTGTACAGGTTGGAATTCTTATAAGATTCAAGTCGAAGCTCTTCCAGTTCATCCAATTGCAACAATCTTTCTTCACCAGATTTTTCACAATCAAAATTGCAGGTTTTCACAACCCGAAAAGACTTATGTTGGATTTCAATTGGTATATGACATGCTTTACCAAAAACTAGCCTAAAAGGAGACATCCCAATGGGTGTTTTATAGGTAGTTCGATAAGCTCAAAGTGCTTCACCAAGTCTTTCAGGCCAGTCATTTCTAGTGGGTTTTACAATTCTCTCAAGAACTCTTTTCACTTCTCTATTAGAAAGTTCAGCCATTCCATTTGTTTGGGGGTGATATGAAGATGAATTTTTATGTACAACCCCATTCTTTTTCAAAAGAGATTCCATGGTTATATTATAGAAATGGGTTCCTAAGTCACTTATCAAGGCACGTAGTGTGCCAAATCTGGGGAAGATTTGTGTCTTTAGGAACTCACTAACATTATGTGAATCATCATTTCTGGTGGGTTTGGCCTGTACCCACCTAGAAACATAATCAACCGTAAGAAGGATGTATGAGAATCCATTGGAAGGGGGAAATGGTCCCATGAAATCGATACCCCAAACATCGATGATCTCACAGAAAATTGAAGGCTTTTGGGGCATTTCATTTCTCTTTGAAATTTTTCCAAACTTTTGGCAAGGGGGACATGATTGACAGAACTCATGTGAGTCCTTAAAGAGTGAAGGCCAGAAGAATCCAGAGTCTAGGACCTTTCGGGAGGTCCTTTGTGGTACAAAGTGGCCACCACCAGGCATTGAGTGATAGATTTCTAATATGGATTAATGTTCATTTTCATCGACACATCTACTTATTACCATGTCAATCCCAGTTTTCCAAAGTTTATTTTCTTCCTAAAAATAGTATTTTGAATCACTTTTCAACTTCATTTTTTTTCTTTTGAAAACTTTTCAGGAAAAACACTAGAAACCATGTAATTTACAATTAGGGAATACCATGATATTTTTAGAGTGAGAGATGAAAGGTGATCAGTGGGAAATTCAGAATCAATGATTTCAGAATGAAAAGAATTAGAAATTCTACTCAATTGATCAGCCGCAGGGTTTTCTTTTCCTGGTCTATCTTTTATTTCAAGGTCAAACTCATGGAGCATTAGGATCCATCTTATTAGCCTTGGTTTGGAATCACTTTTTTGAGTAAGAACTTTATAACAGCATGGTCTGTGAAGATGATGATTTTGGCACATAAAAGATAGGGCCAAAATTTATTTAAGGCAAAAACCACTATTAAAAGTTCCTTTTCAGTGACAGTGTAGTGAGATTGAGTTTCATCCATTTTTTTGAGGCATAATAGATGACATGAGGAATATTTTCTCTTCTTTGACAAAGAACATCCCCAACGGCTCTATCAGAAGCATCACACATCAACTCAAAGGGTGAGGACCAATCTGGGGGTTGGATTATCGGGGTAGATGTTAGAGTAGTTTTGAGTTCAATAAAGGCTCTCTTGCAAACCTCATCAAAATGGAAAGTGACATCATTTTGAATTAACCGAGTGAATGAAAGGGAAATCCTACTGAAGTTATGGATGAATCTCTGATAGAAACCGGCATGGCCGAGAAATGAACGGATGTCTCGAACAGAAGTGGGTTGAGGAAGTGATTGGATCACTTCAATTTTGGTAGGATCGACTTCAATACCATCTTTTGAAACTATGTTCCCTATAACAATCCCATATGCAACCATGATGTGACATTTTTTAAAATTTAACACAAGGTTACACTTGACACACTTTTGGAGGACTAGAGAGAGTTAATTCAAACAAGATTTAAATGACTCACCATAAATGATGAAGTCATCCATGAAGAATTCCATGCAGTGTTCAATGAATTCTGAAAAGATACTCATCATATATCTCTGAAATGTTGTAGAAGTATTTCAAAGGCCAAAAGGCATTCTCCTATATGCATATGTTCGAAAGGGGCATGTGAAAATAGTCTTTTCTTGGTCTTGAGGTGCGATTGGAATTTGGAAGTAGCCGGTGTATCCATCAAGAAAGCAATAGTGTGACTTTCTAGCTAATCGTTCTCACATTAGATCTAGGAATGGAAGAGGGTAGTGATCTTTTCTTGTTACAACATTCAAATTCCTATAGTCGATGCACACACGCCATTTGTTCTTCACTCGAGTTGTGACTACCTCTCCATGTTCATTTGTGACAACAGTTATCCCACCCTTATTAAGTACAACTTGAATTGGAATAACCCATTCACTCTCAAAATTTGGGTAGATAATACTAGCTTGAAGAAGCTTGGTGATCTCTTCCCTAACTACCTCATGTATGAGTGGATTTAGTCTTCTTTGTAGTTGTCTAATTGGTTTAGATGACTCCTCAAGATGGATTTGATGCATGAAAAGGGAAGGGTTGATTGCTGTTATGTCATCTAGGGTCCAACCTATGACCTTTTTGTTTTCCTCTAACACCTGAACAAGTTTGGACTCTTCAGTTTCAGTAAGTGAAGCAGAGATAATGACTAGATATGAGTGATCACGGAAAAGGAATGCATATTTTTGGTGTTTAGGAAGAGGTTTTAGATCAGTCTCATCTTTCATTTTTGGGTTAGACAACTCATGGAATGGAAGATGAGACTTAAGTTGCTTCAGATTCATTTTCCTTAATACTGTCCAAGGTGGAGCCATAGAGATCAGAGTTGATGTGGGATTCATGAGAGTTTTCAAGATCTTCTAGATTGATAGAGTCTATGAATGAAATGTCCACATCAACTTCACCATTTATGACTTTGTTAATCCTAGTGCAGATTTCACAAGATCCTTTGTCATTAGAACATGAAGAGCATGGTGGATTGGGGTTCGATTGACTCTTAGAAGTGTCCTCAGAAGCATGGATTGAGAATGCAGAGTGATCCTCAGATGGGTATCACATGGCTTGGAAAATGTTGAACTTGACCAGTTGGTCACCGAATTCTATGGATAAGATGCCTGAATGGACATCAATCTTGGTTCCCGCAGTCATGAGGAATGGTCTTCCTAGAATTAGGGGAGATTGAGAAGAGTTATTCTCACCTTCCATGTCAAGGACATAGAAATCAACAGGGAAGATAAGATCATTAACTCAGACAAGGACATCCTCAATTATTTTCTCAGGACTAGTTGTGCTTGGATTGACAAATTGAATGACAACACCCGTTAGATGTAAGGGACCTAGACCAAGGTTGGAGAATATGGATTTGGGCATGACATTAATTGAGGCTCCTAGGTCTATGAGTGCATCATCAATGTTGGAACATCCAATTTGGCTTGAAACCATAAATATCCCTAGATATTTACACTTAATGGGTATGGACTCTTGGGTTGAAACATTTTTGAAGGTCATAATTGCCTCTTGTGGGTACACAACTCCTTGAGAAACATGACATGCGTAGGAATTTGTTTTATAGCATCTAAGAGGGGAATGTTGACTTCAACACGTCTAAACATGTCAATCATTTTAGGATCGGGTGAAAATGACTTCTTTGGTTTAGAAAGGGCTTGAGGAAAAAAGAATTGGGTTCCTATGTGGAATAGAATGTGGTGAGAGAATGGATTCAGGTTCCTTTTTAAGTTTCTTTTTCTTTTCATTTTCTAGGTCAACATTTAAAGGGGGTTGGAGGACTTATCTTGAGGCTTAGCAAGTTGCTTTCCTGATCTAAGTGAAATTTCACTTACATCACCCTTGGGGTTGGGTAATGGTTGAGCTGGGAGTTGGGAAGAATTGGATGGTTGCTGCTGACTAAGGTGGGATGCAAGTTGACCAATTTGGGTTTCAATGTTCTTGATGCTGGAACGGGTGAAGGAGGCAAGATTTTCCACTGCACTTTCCCATGGTTTCTTAGAATAAGAGTCTTTCCCCGGATTGGGATTACCTAGATTTTGGTTCTTGGGAAAGTGATTGTATTGGTTTTGGAATTGGGAAGGCTCATTAGGATAATGGGATCCAGGAGAAGGATTGTTCCTTTGAGGTTGAGGAATAAGGGGATAAGGTTGCTGGAAGTTTCCAACACCTTGACCATATTGAAACTGGTTTGGGTTTTGAGGATGGAATCGAGGGGGATGAGATATGAGATTACCATACCTAAGGCCTTAGTTATAGGAAGAAGAAGGGCTCATAGTGAGGTTGGTTGAAGTTTCTAACAAACTGACCTGATAGTTGAGGGTTGCTGTTACGCTGAGCATATGCTGCATTGAGCTCCATTGGTCCAGATGCATCAGATTGATCCTCTTGAAGTTGTGGACATGTGTCAGTTGGATGAGATGAAGATTTTTATATTCCACAGTTTTTGACAGGTCCAGGAAACATTGATTATGGAGAAGATGAGGTTGGGGATTTGGTAGCCACAACTAGTTGTAACACAAGACCTGTAAGTTCACTCATCCACTCGGTCATCTTTTTTGGCTCAATTGATTTATTATCTTGATCTTTTTTGACTTGAGAATGTGCTCGAGTATGGAATTGTTGTGTGTTTGTAGACATGTTACTTATGAGATCTCTTGCAGCTGTAGGAGTTTTATCAAAAAGAGCACCACCACTTGCGGTATCAATGCGAGTTCTCTCCATAGAAAATAACCCCTCATAGAAGTATTGGATCAAGAGTTGATCAGAGATTTGGTGGTGTGGGTAGTTTGCAAAAATATTTTTGAACCTCTCCTAGTATTCATGGAGTGATTCATTTGGGAACTGACAGATACCACTTATTTCCTTTCGGATAGAAGTAGTATGAGAAGCATGAAAGAATTTTTCTAAGAAAAGTCGCTTCATGTCATTCCATGTGGTTATGGAACCAGGAGGGAGGTAGAAAATCTATGACTTGGTAGTGTCATCTAGGGAGAAATGGAATTCTTATAGTTTGATTTGTTCCTCAGAAACCCCTTGAGGCTTCATGGTAGAGCACACTACTTGAAACTCTTTAAGGTGGAGATGTGGATCCTCACCGGCTAACCCAGGGAAATGAGGGAGAAGATGAATCAAACCCGATTTGAGTTCAAAGTCAGCCTCTATGTTTGGATATTGAATACCAAAAGGTTGGTAATTAATATAAGGGGCAGCATGTTCTTTAAGTTTTTGTTCCCCAAGATTAGTCATATCTAATTCAATTGTTTGGACAAGGGCTGGTTCTTGAACTATTTGATTTTCTCTTACGTTTCTCCTAAATTGGCGAAGTGTTCGCTCAATTTCAGGGTAAAACAAATCTAAGATATTGTATGGGAGGATACTAGGCATTTAGAGAGATGTTGGAAGGAAAAAGAAGATGAGGTTTTCTTTGTGTTTTTTCTATTTATTATTTTTATGAGAAGACGGGTTTTGCTTTGTGTTTTTTTTTCATTTTTTTTAAATTTTGTTTTTTTTTACAATAACATGAAACTAATGACTACTTAAAGCACCATCCTCGGCAACAGTTCCATTTGAAAAGTACGGCCAATTGTCGTCTATCAACCGATTAAGGTTCTAGTACTCTGCTAATGTGTATAGCAGCACTCGGGTCGAATCCTCGGCGATGATACTTTGTAATAGTCGTTTGTTTTTAGTTGATTGTATTTTGATTAGGGGGGTTTGGTTGCAGATCATAATTGAAATGATTGATTGACTATAATTGATTTAACAAATTGATAAATATTAGGATGAGTTCATCATTAGAGAGTTAAGCTTGTGATATCCATGATCTTTGCTTTATATTGCATTTAAATTAACACCCACTTCACAAGATAACGTTGATTGGAATTCCTAAGTGTTAAGACATTAATCCAAGTCTTAACATAACTTAGGGTTCTAATAATTACCATTACTTGTTTATGGTAGTGTATTTATGATTATAGTAATCCATGAAAACCACATGTTAAACAAAATATGTCATTAATACAAGATATGTTAAGTCCAACATACATAATGTTAAATTAACGAATAATCATCGAGCAAATACTATCAATCACTTAACATCCCTAAATTTTGATTCACCCCAATGAGAGATTTACTCAGCCATTTGAGTGTTTAATAATCTGGTTATAATGATTATGATGATAAATTAAGAATAGAAGAAAAATAAAGGGATAAGAAAAGAGTGGTGCGTCGAACACGCACAAACAAACAATGATGAGAATTAAAAAAACGGACTTTCGATTGAATGAGGAAGAAAATTAAGGGAATAGGAGTAAACGGTATTTAAACTATTTTAATAACATTAATATTAATATACAGAAGGTGGATGAGAATAAGAGATATTTAAGAAGAAACTTACATTAAAACAGAATTACAAAACACAAACATACAGGATTACAAACGAAGAAAAACACAAAAGTGAAAGGAAAAAGAGAGAGGAGGAAGGGTATCTCAAGTGAAAACATGAGTATAACAGGTCCTCCCAAGACCTTGGAAAGGCTTTGGTCATGCCAATATGTGCTCATCTCTTCTGAAATGCCAACCCCTTTGAAGGAGAGGAGGGGGATGCATTTATAGCCTAAAGAAGTCGATTGTTTTCATTCCCAATCTGTCCCTCCACTTGCATTGCCAATTTGGATATTTAGACAGCCGAATCACGAGATATCTCCTTCTTCAAAGTTGTAGATAATAAAATTGGACGACCTCTCTCAAACTTTAGAGTCATTTGGACCTATGGAGCCAATGTTATGGCCAGTTGATTAAACAAATTTAATCTGTCCATTTCAATCAAATCTTTTTGAAGACCAAAATGTGAAAGGGTTTTTGAATATGAATATGCCTTAAAAGCTGAATTATTACTTCAACAAAGTCTGCCTCTTATATCTGCTCTTTCACACTGAAATATCTCAGCTCTATTTAATGATTACATCATGAGATATTTCATGAACAGTGTCCAGATTTTAATTCCCATCCAGAATGGTGGGCTAGACTTCAAAGAATCATTTGGCCCCTTTGTTATTAGAGTTGGACCCTGAAAGTTTTATCCATGATTCTTTTGTATAATAAAGAACATATGGTAGAGTTTCATAATATTTGGGCTTCAGGATTTAGACCAGTAACTCAATCATCATGGATGGTCCAGTTTCTTCACAAATTCTTTGGGTCATCTTGTGTGGTCCATGTGATCCTTCAAATGGCAGAATTGGCCCATGATCTCTTCTAATGAAATGTTCTATATTGAATTAGGAATCCTAAAAAACAATAACCACACATTTTGGATCATTAGGGTGAGGGAGAGTTATAAATAAAATATTAAACTTACTCAATTGGACTACTTCTAAAAATGCTCAAAAATTATACTTAGTATTAAAACATTAATATTTCACACAAATTATGCACATTTAATATAAAATTATTAAAGGGGGTATATAATAAGTCATGAAAATATTATTAACATCAACTCCCCCATACTTAGTCTTGTGCATTTCCTCATGTGCAACAAATATAAAAACATAACTAAATCATTTTCACCCACCAACATATATTAAATTTTTTTTCTCCAATCAGGGGAGGTTTAGACTATTTCACTCATCCATTTTGAATTCCACCACAAGTTGTTACAGAAACAATGTTCCAAAACTAATTCATTTTTTCATGCTCAAATTTAGAAATGGATAATGTGGACACTCAAAACTCACACATCTCAAGATGATAAAATTCATATGTGGAGGTTCAATTTTTCACCAACGAAAAGTGAAAATCTTAGAGTTTGAAAGAGATCTCAGCTTCCAATACCTATCCAAAGTGCACAAGAATCAAGATGTCTTTTTAAGGGGTTTTTATGTGGCTATGAGACGGTAGGAATATAATGTCTAAGAGAGAGAAGAAGATGGGTAAAACACCAACATAGAAAAAACAATGCACATTTTTTTGAAATAAAACATGGAAGGAAATGGAAACACATATTTTATAAGGGAATGATTGTGTGAATAAAGACACAATAAAGGACAAAAATTTGAAGGGGATGAGAGATGAAATATTTACAAACCACAAAACTTCTCCTAATGACATAAGAATATAATGATAATGTTCTTTTTCTTATTTTTTCCGAAAGTTGTACTTTGAAAAGATCTCACACTCATATCCCAACCCATTATTGATATCCTCATGACACTAATTGTAATAGTTATAACAAGATCAAATGTCGAGGAAGAGTGATTTCTGACCTACCCAAGAAACAACCTTTTTTCTGTTCTTTTTTTTTTGATTTTTTTTATTTTTTTTAACACATGTCAATAACATTTACAAAATTACATAAATAAAAGTATATTACATTCCCCAAAACACACTGAATAACAAACGCTCCCCCACACTGAAATGGATGCATGCCCTAAAGCATATAATAACATAGTGAAATCAATAAAGGGTACCCATAATGAAATCCATCCCCCCCACACTTAAATTTCAAGAAATTATGCAATGAAAATCTATGCAGATATTGGGTGCGAAAAGTTATTGGTCTTGTAATGTGGCTATCAAAGAAAATGTTTTCATAGGCTTTAAGGGGCTTTCAAAAGGATGATTAATTTAAGGGAAATGGGAGGCTATTTAGCTATTGTGATTCTTATGTTGTTCAAAAAATTCCTCTATCATATTAATGCACACTAAAGTAGGAAATTCAGCTCGAAGGTCCAGAAACTCAAGACTCACAAATGGGGGTGAAAACACACATATTGAAAAAAAGGTCATAGGTGGCCTTGGAAAGAAAGAAAATGTTGTTCCTCATGGTTTGAGAAAATCAATTTCCAAATAAAAAACTGAGCATTCACAATTTTTTAATTTTGACACAAAATTCTTTATCCAAAGTCATGATGAAAATACAAAATTTTTTAGATGAAACCATGTATTTTTACTCCCGAAAATGGTTAGAAAAAATTTGAAAATTGAAGGTGAGTAAGTATGACTCTTTTGGTTTTTTTACATTTTTTTATTTTTTTAGTTTTTTTAGTGTTCATTAAAATACACACCCACAAAAAAGAGAAAGATAAAAAGAAAAGGGTTTGTTGAAGAAAGTGGTAAAAAATGAAATAGATAGGAAAAAGAAGAAAGGGTGAGAGAGAGGAAGAGATAGAGAGAGTTAAAGGGAAAGAGGTGCCCCTGGTTTGGATTTGGTGGGTTTCCATCTCCATCTAGTGGTAGGTTGACCGGAGAAGTTGGGGATCTAGTGGAAGTCGATGTTGATCTAGGATTGTGCATCCTCTCATGGTGATGCTTTAACCGCTGTCCATTAACCGTGAATGTCCTTTTGGAAGAGGGGTCTTGGACTTGCACTACACCAAATGGGTAAACATTAGTAATAACAAAAGGACCTTCCCAATGAGAATTAAGCTTATCTGGGTGAAGCTGAAATCGAGAATTGAAGAGAATTACCTTTTCACCTTCATGGAATACCTTTCTCAGGATGTGTTTGTCATGGAGTACCTTAGCCTTTTCTTTGTACAGATTGGAATTCTCATAGGATTCAAGCTGAAGCTCCTCCAGTTCAGCCAATTGAAACAATCTTTCATCACCAAATTTTTCACAATCAAAATTACAGGTTTTCACAGCCCAAAAAGACTTATGTTGAATTTCATCTAGTAGATGACATGCTTTACCAAAAACGACCCTAAAAGGAGACATCCCAATGGGTGTTTTATAGGCAGTTCGATAAACCCAACGTGCTTCACCAAGTCTTTCAGGCCAGTCTTTTATGGTGGGTTTTACAATTTTCTCAAGAACTCTTTCACTTCTCTATTAGAAATTTCAACAATTCCATTTGTTTGAGGGTGATATGAAGATGAAGTTTTATGTACAACCCCATTATTTTTCAATAGAGATTCCATGGTTCTATTACTGAAATGGGTTCCTAAGTCACGTATCAAGGCACGTGGTGTGCCAAATTTGTTGAAGATGTGTGTCTTTAAGAACTCACTAACAGTATGTGAATCATCCTTTCTAGTGGGTTTTGCCTCGACCCACCTAGAAACATAATCAACTGCAAGAAGGATGTATGATAATCCATTGGAAGGGGGAAATGGTCCCATGAAATCGATACCCCAAATATCAAATATCTCAAAGAAAATTAAATGCTTTTGGGGCATTTCATTTCTCTTTCAAATTGTGCCAAACTTCTGGCATGTGGGACATGATTGACCGAACTCATGTGAGTCCTTGAAGAGTGAAGGCCAGAAGAATCCAGAGTAAAGGACATTTTGGGAGGTCCTTTGTGGTCCAAAGTGGCCACCACCAAACATTGAGTGACAGAATTCTAATATGGATGAATGTTCATTTTCATCGACACATATCCTTATTACCATGTCAGCCCCAGTTTTCCAAAGTTTATTTTCATCCCAAAAATAGTATTTAGAATCACTTTTCAACTTCATTTATTTTCTTCTGAAAAATTTTCAGGAAAAACACCAAAAACCAAGTAATTTACAGTTGGGGCATACCATGGTATTTTTTGAGTGAGAGATGAAAGGTGATCAGTGGGTAATTCAGGATCAATGATTTCATAATGAGAGTAATTAGAAATTCTACTCAAGTGATCAGTCACAGCGTTTTCTTTTCCTGGTCTATCTTTTATTTCAAGGTCAAACTCTTGGAGCATTAGGATCCATCTTATTAGCATTGGTTTGAATCACTTTTCTTGTGTAAGAACTTTATAACAGAATGGTCTGTGAAGATGATGATTTTGACACCTAATAGAGCCTGAATTTATCTAAGGAAAAAATAATTATTAAAAGTTCTTTTTCAGTGACAGTGTAGTGAGATAGAGTTTCATCCAATGTTTTTGAGGCATAATAGATGACATGAGGAATCTTTTCTCTTCTTTGACCAAGAACAGCCCCAACAGCTTTATCAGAAGCATCACACATCAACTCAAAGGGTAAGGACCAATCTGGTGGTTGTATTATCAGGGTAGATGTTAGAGCAGTTTTGAGTTCAAAAAAGGCTCTCTTGCAAACCTCATCGAAATGGAAAGTGAAATAATTTTGGAGCAACCGAGTGAGTGGGAGGGAAATCTATTGGATCCAAATCTACAGATTATACACAAGATGGGGGTGAATTGTGTCTTTTTCAATTTTTCAATAACTCTTCTTTTGAACGAGTTCTGTCTTTTAAACTTTATCAGATTTGATTGTACAGCGGAAAAAGTAAAAACAAGAACACAAAGATGTATAGTGTTTCGGGGAACAGAAATCCCCTAGTCCACTCCACCAACTCTCTACTCCACGAGCTTGGTGATTTTCACTATCTGGTCCTATTTTCCACAGACCAATTCACAACTGAGTACAGGAAGTTGACACCATTACAATCCAAGGAAAAACCTTCCTGTTCAAACACAAACCTACAAAGCTTAGAACGAGAAGCTGGTTACTCAAGAATAAAAATAATTTCAGAAAGAAATTTACAGTTGATCTTCACAATTGTAACAGAATACAATTGACAGTAGAGGGATCAAAGTCTCTAGAAATATTGTACTTTAAGACAACGCAGTTCTGAGTTGATCTCATTGTAGTAGATATAGAGATATAGTTCACAACTTCAGTAGTAGTAGATCCACATGAAGATATTTGATGTAGAACAGGTGAATCTTCTATCAAGTTCCTTCTTCTTGAACAAATAGAGGTTTTACACTCCTGTTGAATCAGTAGATCAATCGTGAATAGTTGCAATCTTTGTTTTACACCTTTTTCAATAATAGATCGTTCACATCACTTTTTTGTGTATCAGAGAGAGCATATATAATAAATCATATCTCCTGCACATTTAGATCCATAAAAGTTTCTTTCTGATTCGCAATATTCAAAAAATTGAATTTACAGAGAAGTCGTAACTTCCATTAAGACTCATCATAAAAAGCTCCTTTTAATTCGATCTTAAATCCATTAATAAAACGACTTTGAATCAGTCAAAGTCATAATTTAAAAACGACTTTAAATACGGATTGAAATCCACCTAGAAATCAGCTTACTGATCGTTGTACATAAAAACTGTATGCCAAAAATTCTGACGCCAAACGTAAGTTTGATTACGTGGCTTCCAAACATAGGGTTAATAACATAGTCTTCAAACGTAGGGTTGACAACATAGTCTTCAAACGTAGGGTTAACAACGTAAGGTTGATATCAAAAGTAGGGTTGATCGTCCATACTTTTTCTTCAACATTCAAACGTACGGTAAAAGCTCCATACTTTCACTTGATCCATACTTTTCCAAGAACGTATGGTTGTTTACAAAAGTAAGGTTGATGAACCATACTTTTGAGAAATAAATGTAACCTTTAGAAATTACGTACGGTTCTCCTTCTATACTTTGCTGAAAACCAAAATGTAGGGTTCCTTCCTAACATAAGGTTCTTCTTCCATACATTGCTGACAACCAAAACGTAGGGTTGTTTAACCATACTTTCTCTTATCTCAAAAAGTATACATGCTTTTCATCCTTACGCTACGTTTATCCACGTAGGGTATGAACAGTGATTCTAGAATGCGCTAAAATAGATTCTGCACTATATTCATCTACGTAAGATGTGAATAGTGTTTCCAGAATGCGTTAAAATGGATTCCGCGCTAAGTAATAAATTCTCGTTATTTCAAGAGTAAAATAAATTAATAACCACCTGCAAAATACTAAGTGAAATCACTATAAAATAACTATGGGTATTTGTGAGCATCAAAATTATCATAAAGAGACAGAGTATTATTTTCAATAAACTCTCCCTTTAAATAACATTAATATGCATTGTTGAAAACAATACTTTGATCAACAATCTCCCCCTTTTTGATGATCACAAAACCCATAAAACAAAACCCATAAAATAATTAAAAGTATTTAAACAAAACAAAATTAACTTTCAAAATTCGTTATAAATATTTAAAAAAAATATTATTCACCAAAGAGATAATTATAAATCCAAATGACTTATCTAATTTTCTCCCCCAGTAAAATGAATTCTCCCCCAAAATATTGATGTTTGTGTTTAACCAAATTCTCCCCCTTTTTGTGATATCAAAAAGAACGAAAAATCATGGAATTTAACACGTTTAATATTGCACTGAACTGTTAGTAAATGCTATTACAAACTGTATATCAATAATTTAATCTAGAGTACTGGCATATTAAAAACAAAGTTAGTAAAACAAATAAAGAAAGAGACAAATAAACAATGAAGAAAATTTTCATTAAAAAAATATACATGACAATGATATACATAGGAATCAAGGTTTGGGTAAAATAGGCAACATGGTCTATCTCCTCTGAATTGCAGACTTGATTTCTGTAAACTGTTCCTGAAGTCTCTTCATCATCCCATCTCCAAGCTTGATAATGAGCTCTTTATTCTCTTGAATCATATGAATATCCTCAATTAAATTAACTCCGAATAACTCATGCATACTTTCCTCCTTTTAAACAAATACTAACAGCTTCTCTGATAATTGATCTAACAGAATTCTGATTGATGGCTCACTAGATGTCAGTTGATCCACTAAGAATTTATGATTGTCCAGAAACACTGACAAAGGAGCACTATTGCATTTAAGATCTTGTATCCTGTCATTCATATTGCTCAACGCAGTTGTGATAGCTTGAAACCTTCTAATTAAATCAGGTGAAGAACTTGATCCACTAACAACATTATTTGCAACTGATGCAAATTGGTTTTCAATAAACAACTTCAGATCTGATAAATCTTACTTCATAACCATTTTAGATTTTAATTGAGTAACAGCAGTTAACATATCCTCTTTAAACATTTCAACTTCTTGCCTTGAAACTGTACACTCATTCATCTTTTGAAACTTCAAATGTTCTAAGTCTAAAGCATTTCTAAGAGAAGCATTCTCAGATTCTAACTGAGATACTTTTTTGTACAGTTCTTCAACTACTTCTTTCCTTGAATCAGATGCACCATGTACTTGATTCACATTCTCAGGTTGATGCAGTAATACCAAAGTCAATGATTCAGTAACAGATTTCTCCTTTTCTTTTTCCTAAGAAGGTTGGTCCACAGATTTTTCCTTAGAGTTTTCAAACTCCTCCACAGAAAAATCCTCTTGATGTACCTCTATTTGAGCTTCAGAAGCATGCTCATCACATTATTCTGCATCTTTGTCTTCCACTGGAATTTCACGAACAATATCTACAGAAGTTTCCTGAGGTCTGGCCACTTCGTCACCAGGCACTGCCTCCTGCTCCTGTTTCTATTGAAGTGCAACTTCAACATCAGCAACAATCTATTCCTGATTGTCCCTTTGAGCTTCTTCTTGAGCTTCTGATTTCTCTACCGGAGCCGTTATCTCAGTAACATCTTCCATGTTTTTATCATAAATAGCTTCTCTCATAAAATAATAAGAAAATAAAGGTTATTTTGGAGTTTCCAAAGCAGTGGAAGTAACTTCCTCATTTACTAGTCTTTTTCTTCTTGATTGAAGTCCCTCCTGGCTTCTGTCTTCCTCAAAATCGGTCACTTCAAAGTGAATCCTTCTTGCTACATTGCTGAATCTGGATTTAGATTGTCCCTCCTTGGACATAGCAGGTTGAGCCTAAGCACTCTCTTAATCTTCCTCAGCTTCTACTGGAAAAAGATTTCCTTTAATTGTGCTCCAGAAATATCCAACTTTTCTCAAGGTTCCAGCATTAAACGTATTACTGTGATGATAGTTAACTCTTGCATCCACTAATCCCACCATGTCTTTCTTAAACAGCAGCTTAGAAATTAATCTACCAAAGGGATATAAATTCATCATGGCCTCGCTATGACAGTAATAACTGAGATACCTTATCATGTATCTCGGAAAGTTTAACTTAATATCACTTAGCTAGAGAAACATTATATACATATCTGGGTACAAAATATTCTCCATTTCTTCCATCCATGGAGCTATTCCTGTCTGAATAAATTTTATCAAAATCTTATGATCAGGCTCCAAATCCTTAACAAACATTTTCTTTATTGTCTTGGTACCAAAAAAAAGACATAATGTCTTCGGATTTATTCACAGAATCTCCTATATTCTTCAAGTCAAAATGAAAAAGTCCCTCATGAGGGCTGTTGAGAATCTGACTAATCTCTACTGAAGAAATTGAGAAATCACTATCCTCTATTTTAGCCATAATACTGTCTTTAGTATCTCCCAGACTAAACTATATAGATTTTGAGAAGTATCTAAGTTCTACTTTATACAGAAATTCCATATTTTCACTGTTGAAAATATGTTCAAGATTCTAAAACGACGGTGCTTGCTTCAACAACAGATTCGTCTGAAATAACCAGTCATGATCGATTACCTTACCCTGTAAGATTTTTCTTCCTTCAGTGCGTTGTCTCCTAGCATTGCTCGGCTCGGCCTCACTGGCTCTTTTAGTCCTTACCATTATTGCGAGAGTCTCTGAAGGTTTGCAGGTTAGTGTTTAAGAAGTTCGAAGGTTAGGATTTCAGAAGAGGAAGTGCGATTTTTGGATTTCGAAAGGGTTTTGATAGAATTGAAAGGGTTTAGAAGTCGAAAAGGCTCTGACAGCCTTGATTCCCATGTAATAACTCATCATTACATATATTTAAAAATAAATAAAAATTTTATATGACGAAAGAAATAAAAACTTCAACAGTATTCAATAAAAAAAATAGAATTTACAAAAAAAATTATTTAAAATTAAATAAACCTAGCTCCCCCTTAATAAAATCAAACCTTGCAGTGGGAAGATTTTTAGTAAAAATATCTACTAATTGAATTTTAGTATTTATAAATTCTAAAAATATATCTTTTTTAATAACATGATCTCTTAAAAAGTGATGTCTTATATAAATGTGCTTAGTTCTATAATGACTAATAGTATTTTTTGAAATATTAATTGCACTCGTATTATCACATAAATTAGGTGTATTACTAAAATTCAATCCAAAGTCCATAAGAGTGTTTTTCATCCACAACACTTGTTCACAACAACTGCCAGCAGAAATATATTATGCCTCAGCTGTTGACAGGGCAACTGAATGTTGTTTCTTACTAGACCATGATACTAAGGACATTCCAAAAAAGTGACATGTACCTGATGTACTTTTTCTATCTAATCTACAAATTCCAAAGTCAGTATCTGAATATGAAATCAAATTAAAATCAGAAGTTTTAGGATAAATAAGTGACTAAAAAACAGTTCCTTTTAAATATCTAAAAATTCTTTTAACAGCAGTTAGATGGGATTCTTTAGGATTTGATTAAAATCTAGCACAAAGACATACTGAATACATTATATCTAGTCTACTAGCAGTAAGATATAACAAGCTACCAATCATACCTCTATATAACTTGTTGTCAAATGATTTCCCTATTTCATCCAAATCAGTTTTTATATCAGTACACATAGGAGTTGTAAATGTCTTGTTGTTCTCAAGTCCAAATTTCTTAAGTAAATTAGTAATGTATTTTCTTTGATTTAAAACATTTCCAAAATATTTTTCAAATATTTGAATACCCAAAAAGAATTTTAATTCTCTCATCATACTCATTTCAAATTCTTCTTGCTTTAATTTAGAAAATTCATGACAATGAGTTTTATTAGTTGATCCAAAGATTACATCATCAACATAAATTTGAACCAATAAAACATTATTTTTCACAATTTTCTTAAATAGTGTTGGATCTTCCATACCAACAGTAAAATCATTTTTCGAAAGAAAAGAACTTAATCTTTCATACCAAGCTCTAGGTGCTTGTTTAAGGCCATAAAGAGATTTAGTAAGTTTAAAAATAGAATCAGGTTTTTGAGAGTTTTCAAAACCAGTAGGTTGCTCAACATAAACATCCTCCATTAAATATCCATTTAAAAAGGCAGATTTGACATCCATCTGAAATAATTTAAAATTCATATATGATGCATAGGCTAAAATGATTCTAATGGATTTTAACCTAGCTACAGGTGAAAAAGTCTCATCATAATCTATTCTCTCTTCTTGATTATATCCTTTAGCTACTAATCTTGCTTTATTTATAGTTATTATGCCTTGGTCATCCTGTTTATTTCTAAAAACCCATTCGGTTCCTATTACAGGATAATTCATAGGTCTTTCAACTAAATCCCAAACTCCATTTCTTTTAAACTGGTTTAATTCATCTTTCATTTCTATTAACCAACTTTCATCATCTAAAGCTTCTTCTATAGTATTGGGTTCTTGTTGAGGTAGGAAGCCATAGATTTCTACTAGGTTTCCTAAGTTTCTTATAGTTTTAACACCAGTTTCTAAGTTACCTATTACAGTTTCTAAAGGATTCTTCTTTAGGGTTCTGGACTGTCTAGGTAGAATATTTAAAGGTTCTTCAGTATCATGTTCCTCTGAACTGGACTGAATTTCTTTTATATCATTTTCAAAATCATTATTTAAATTCTAAAGTCTCATGTTATCATTAGAGTCATGTTCATCCATTTGTTCTGTCCTTTTCTCAAAAAGATCAGATTCATCAAATTTCACATGAACTGATTCTTCAACAATCCTTGACTTCTTATTACAAACTCTATAATCTTTTGAGGTAGCAGAATATCCTAAGAAAATATCTTCATCAGATTTTGGATCAAACTTACCAAGATTATCCTTGGTGTTTAAGATATAAACCTTGCATCCAAAAACTTTAAATTAATTTACTTTAGGTTTTTCTGTTATCCCATAGTTCATAGGGTGTCTTTTTCAAAATAGGTCTAATTAAAACTCTATTAATTATATAACAAGCTGTATTCATAGCTTCTGCCCAGAAATATATACGTAGGCTATATTCATTTAACATAGTTCTAGCCATTTCTTGAATTGTTCTATTTCTTCTTTCTATAATCCCATTTTGTTGAGGTGTTCTGGGTGCAGAAAAGGTGTGTTTAGTACCCATATTTGAACAAAAGGATTTAAATTCCAGATTCTCAAATTCTCCACCATGATCACTTTTTAATGAGATTATATTGAAACCTTTTTCATTTTGAATAGATTTGCAGAAACTTTCAAATAAAGTAATTGCTTCATTTTTAAATTTTAAAAAGAAAATCTATGTAAATATTCAATAGTCATCAACTAAAACATATACATATAATTTACCAACTAAGCTTGATACTCTTGAAGGTCCAAAAAAATCTATATGAATAAGTTCTAGAGGTTTAGATGTAGCAACCTTATTAACAGATTTGAAGGATGATTTCTGTTGCATGCCAAGTTGACATGCATCACAAAATCTGTCACTCTCAAATTTGAGATAAGGTAAATCAGAAACTAAATTTTTCTTGTATAACTTATGTAAAACATATACATTGCAATGACCAATTCTTCTATGCTAGATCCAGGATTCACTTACTTTAGCAGTCAAGCAGTTTACTTGTTGTTTACACAAGGAGTTTAAATCCAAATTATAGACATTTTCAGTTCTTGGTGCTTTAAATTTAAACAGTTTATCTTTAAAAACAGTACAGAAATTGTTAATAAAATCAACAGTATATCCATCATCACAAAGTTGAGAGATAATTATCAGATTGTGTTTTAGTCCTTGTACATAAAGTACTTTTTTGATTGAGACTATTTTTGGATCTCCAACAGTTCCAATGCCAATTATTTTCTCTTTGGCATTATCACCAAATGTGACAAGTCCTCCTTCCTTTTGAGTGAGTGAAGAAAAATTCAATGAGTTTCCACTCATATGTCTTGATCAGCCACTGTCCATGTACCATATTTCTTTTCTTCTCTGGTGACCTGCTACCTGCAAAGACATTCAAACAAATTGATTTGGTACCCATATTTTTTTGGGTCCAGGTGTGTTAGCTAGCAATGTTCTGGGTATCCAGATTTGCTTTGTTCTTTTAAAATTAGCTGAATCATATAAGTCTTTTGAAACATAGGATTTCTTAATAACATAAATTTGAGGTTTTCATAAGAAACAGTTTTTAGAAACATGTCCCTTTGCCCCACAAAAATTACAATTATTCTTTTTAGATCTTGGAACAAAATAATTTTTATATAGCTTTGGTTTTTCTCCTTTACTGCCAATTCCAAATCTCTCCTTTTTAATGACATTTTTTCCATGAATTTAATTTAATGAATTCTCTCCTTTTGTAAAAACCAATGCAGCTTGTTTGTAAGATTCTACTTCATCCTGCAGTGATTTTATTATTGATTCAAAATTAACATAGTTAGTGTTAATCAAATTGTATTTATCAGTTAATTATTTATGTTGTTTCAGCATTGTTTCTCTTTCATCTGAAACGTCTTTATGTATATTTTTCAGTGACTTATGTTTCTTAAATAGTAAGTCATATCTTTCTTCAAGCATATTGTTGTAGGCTACTAGTTTTTTATTTGCATATCTTGATTCAGAATGTGATTCAGATGAGTAATATGAGTGTACCTCGTCAGTTTCTGCCATGAAACACATGTTTGCCTTTAGATTGACTTCTTCTTTCTCTGATCTTTATTCAGAAGAGCTACTAGAGTCTTCAGATACACTCCAAGTGGCTTTCATAGCTTTCGTGTCTTTCTTCTCAAAGTTATTTCTTTTGAAGAATTTCTTCTTCTTTGCATCCTTCAACTGTGGACAATCTGGTCTGATATTTCCCATCTTTTTCCATTCATAACATCTCATTTCTTTATTATCTCCCTTAAAGGATTTTTTGAAGCCTCTTTTCTTTCTGTAGAATTTTCTAAATTTTCTGGCTATTTGGTCCAGTTCTTCATCTGAGTTGGATGAGTCAGAGCTTTCCGATTTAGCTTTGACTTCTTTGATCTTCATCTTTCTATTCTTTTGTAGTGAAGTTTCCTTCAAGGAAATATCTTCTCTTTTGATAAGCACTTTATGTTCATTATCTTCATCTTGCATTTCAGCTTCATACATCATCAGTGTACCAATCAGCTCTCTCATAGTTAGATCATTGACAGGTGTTGATTGTCTGATTGCAGCAGAGATACCATTCCATCTAGTAGGAAGTACTTTCAGTACTTTTAATGCTTGATCATCCTGTTTGATAGGTTCTCTTAGAGCAGTTATGTTATTGACAATTTCTGTCAATCTCCCATTCATTTGGGTAATGCTCTCACCTTCAATCATTCTAAAAGTATCAAATTTCAGTTTTGCAGTTGAATATCTCATTTTCCTTGCATTATCTGTTCCTTCATATGCCACAGCTATTGTTTTCCACATCTCATATGCTGTCGGACACTGAGATACTCTGTTAAATTCATCTAGTCATAGACTGCAGATAATTGCATTCATAGCCTTTGAGTTCATATCGTACTCTGCCTCTATAGCAGCACTCCATGCCTCAGGATTTTCAGGAATTTCATAAGGAGTCAGAATCTTTGAATAGACTCTATATCCAAGGTTTTTCAGATATATTATCATGCGCGATTTCCAGCAACCATAGTTGTCTCCATTAAAATATTGTGCTCTAACCATCGACATCCCTTCTGTTGTATCAGTCATAATGCTCTGTTTTATAATACTTAAATGCTTCTAGCTTTCTAAGGCTCTGTCAGAAGCTTCTCCTCTGATACCAATTGTTGGATCTGAATCTACAGATTATACACAAGAGGGGGGTGAATTGTGTCTTTTGAAATTTTTCAATAACTCTTCTTTTGAACGAGTTCTATCCTTTAAACTTTATCAGATTTGATTGTACAGCAGAAAAAGTAAAAACAAGAACACAAATATGTATAGTGGTTCGGGGAACAGAAAGCCCCTAGTCCACTCCACCAACGCTCTACTCCACGAGCTTGGTGATTTTCACTATCTGGTCTTCTTTTCCACAGACCGATTAACAACCGAGTATAGGCAGTTGACGCCTTTACAATCTAAGGAAAAACCTTCTGGGTCAAATACGAACCTACACAGCTTAGAATGATAAGATGGTTACTCAAGAATAAAAATAATTTCAGAAAGAAATTTCCGGTTGACCTTCACAATTGCAACATAATGCAATTGACAGAAGAGGGATAAAAGTCTCTAGAAATATTGATCTTTAAGAAAACATTGTTCTGATTTGATCCAATTGTAGTAGATATAGAGATATAGTTCACAACCTCAGCAGTAGTAGATCCACAGAAGATATTTGATGTAGAACAGGTGAATCTTCTATCAAGTTCCTTCTTCTTGAACAAACAGAGGTTTTACACTCCTGTTGAATCAGTAGATCAATCGTGAATAGTTTCAATCTTTATTTTCCACCTTTTTCAATAATAGATCGGTCACATCACTTTTTTTGTGTATCAGAGAGAGCATATATAATAAAGCATATCTCCTGCACATTTCGATCCATAAAAGTCGCCTTCTGATTTGCGATATTCAAAAAATTGAATTTACGGAGAAGTCGTAACTTCCCTTAAGACACAGCATAAAAAGATCCTTTTAATTTGATCTTAAATCCATTAATAAAATGGATTTGAATCAGTCAAAGTCGTAATTTAAATACGACTTTAAATCCAGCTTGAAATCCGCCCAGAAATCAGTTTACTGATCGTTGTACATAAAAACAATCTGCCGAAAATTCTGACGCCAAACGTAAGTTTGACGATGTGGATTCCAAACGTAGGGTTAATAACATAGTCTTCATACGTAGGGTTGAAAACATATTCTTCAAACGTAGGGTTAACAATGTAAGGTTGATATCAAACATAGGGTTGATCATCCATACTTTTTCTTCAACATTCAAACGTACGGTAAAATATCCATACTTTCAATTGATCCATACTTTTCTAAGAACGTATGGTTGTTTACAAAAGTAAGGTTGATGAACCATAATTTTGAGAAATAAAATTAACCTTTATAAATTACGTATGGTTCTCCTTCCATACTTTTCTGAAAACCAAAACGTAGGGTTCCTTCCTAACGTAAGGTTATTCTTCCATACTTTGCTGATAACCAAAACGTAGGTTTTTTTAACCATACTTTCCCTTATCTCAAAAAGTATACATTCTTTTTATCCTTATGCTACGTTTATCCATGTAGGGTATGAACAGTGATTCTAGAATGGGCTAAAATAGATTCCGCGCTATATTCATCTACGTAAGATGTGAACTGTGTTTCCAGAACGTGCTAAAACAGATTCCACGCTAAGTAATAAAGTCTCGTTATTTCAAGAGTAAAATAAATTAATAACCTCCTGCAAAATACTAAGTGAAATAATTAGAAAATAACTAAGGGTATTTGTGAGCATCAAAATTATCATAAAGAGACAGAGTATTATTTTCAATAATCTCCCCCTTTAAATAACATTAATACTCATTGTTGAAAACAATACTTTTCTCAACAAAATTCTACTGAAGATATGGATGAATCTCTGATAGAAACCTATATGACTGAGAAATGAACAGATGTCGCAAACAGAAGTGGGTTGAAGAAGTGATTGGATCACTTCAATTTTAGCAGGATCGACTTCAATACCATCTTTTGAAACTATGTTCCCTAGAACAATCCCATTTGCAACCATGAAGTGGCATTTTTCAAAATTTCACACAAGGTTACACTTGACACACTTTTGGGGGACTTGAGAGAGTGAATTCAAACAAGATTTAAATGACTCACCATAAATGGTGAAGTCATCCATGAAGACTTCCATGTAGTGTTCAATGAATTCAGAAAAGATACTCATCATACACCTCTAGAATGTTTCAGGAGCATTGCAAAGGCCAAAAGACATTCTTCTATATGCATATGTTCCAAAGGGGCATGTGAAAGTAGTCTTTTCTTGGTCCTGAGGTGTGATTGGGATTTGGAAGTAGCCAGTGTATCCATCAAGAAAGCAATATTGTGACTTTCCAGCTAATCCTTATAACATTTGATCAAGGAATAGAATAGTGTAGTGATCTTTTCTTAGTTCAACATTCTATTTCATGTAGTCGATGCACACACACCATTTGTTCTTCACTCGAGTTGTGACTACCTCTCCATGTTCATTTGTGACAACATTTATCCCACCCTTCTTAGGTACAACTTGAATTGGACTAACCCATTCACTGTCAGAAATTGGGTAGATAATACCAGCTTGAAGAATCTTGGTGATCTCTTCCCTAACTATCTCAACTATGAGTAGATTGAGTCTTTTTTGTGGTCGTCTAATTGGTTTGGATGACTCCTCAAGATGGATGTGATGCATGTAAAGGGAAGGGTTGATTCCTGGTATGTCATCGAGGGTCCAACCTATGACCTTTTTGTTTTCCTCTAACACCTAAACAAGTTTGGACTCTTCGGTTTCAGTAAGTGAAGAAAAGATAATGATAGGATATGAGTGATCATGGAAAAGGAATGCATATTTTAGGTGTTCAGGAAGATGTTTTAGATCAGTCTCATCTTTCATTTTTGGGTTAGACAACTCAGGAAGGGAAGATGGGACTTCAGTTGCTTCAGATTCATTTTCCCTAATACTGTCCAAGGTGGCGCAGTAGAGATCAGAGTTGATGTGGGATTCAAGAGAGTTTTCAAGATCCTCTATATTGAAAGAGTATGAATGAAATGTCCACATCAACTTCACCATTTATGACTTTGTTAATCATGGAACATATTTCAAAAAATCTTTTGTCCTTAGAACATGAAGAACATGGTGGATTGGGGTTCGATTGACTCTTAGAAGTGTCCTCAGAAGCATGGATTGAGAATGTAGAGTGGTCCTCAGATGGGTATCACATGACTTGGAAAATGTTGAACTTGACGAGTTGGTCACCGAATTTCATGGATAAGATGTCTTAATGGACATCAATCTTGTTCCTCGTAGTAATGAGGAATGGTCTTCCTAGAATTAGGGGATATCGAGAAGAGTTCGTCTCACCTTCCATGTCAAGGACATAGAAATCAGTAGGGAAGATAAGATCATTGACTCGGACAAGGACATTCTTAATTATTCCCTCAGGACAGGTTGTGCTTCGATTGACCAATTGAATGACAACACTCGTTGGATGTAAGGGACCTAGACCAAGATTGAAGAATATGGATTTGGGCATGACATTAATTGAGGCTCCTAGGTCTATGAGTGCATCATCAAAGTTGGAACTTCCAATTTAGCATGGAACCGTAAAGGTCCCTGGTTCTTTTCACTTAATGGGTATGGACTCTTGGGTTGAAACATTTTCAAAGGTCCTAAGTTTCCTCTTGTGGGTACACAACTCCTTGAGAAACTTGGCATACTTAGGAATTTGGTTTATGGTATCTAAGAGGGGAATGTTGACTTCAACACATCTAAACATGTCGGGCATTTGAGGATCGGGTTCAAAGGACTTTTTTGGATTAGAAAAGGATTGATGAAAAGGAATTGGGTTCCTATGTGGAATAGAAAGAGGTGAGGGAATGGATTCAGGTTCCTTTTTAAGTTTCTTTTTCTTTTCATTTTTAGGTCAACATTTAAAAGGGGGGGTGGAGGACTTATCATGAGGCTTAACAAGTTACATTCTTGATCTAAGTGCAATTGCACTTACATTACCCTTGGGGTTGGGTAATGGTTGAGCTGGAAGTTGGGAAGAATCGGATGGTTGTTGCTGACTAAGGTGGGATGCATGTTGACCAATTTGGGTTTCAATGTTTTTTGAGGCTGGAATGGGTGAAGGAGGCAAAATCTTCCACTGCACTTTCCCATGGTTACTTAGAAGAAGAGGCTTGTCCCGGATTGGGATTACCTAGATTTTGGTTCTTGGGAAATCAATTGTATTGGTTTTGGAATTGGGAAGGCTCACCAGGATAATGGAATCCAGGTGGAGGATTGTTCCTATGAGGTTGAGGAATAAAAGGATACAGTTGCTGGAAGTTACCAACACCTTGACCATATTGAAAATATTTTGGGTTTTGAGGAGGGAATTGAGGGGAATGAGATATGGGATTACCATACCTAAGGCCTTGGTTATAGGAAGAAGAGAAGGGCTCAGAGTGAGGTTGGTTGAAGTTTCTAACAAACTGGCCTAATAGTTGAGGGTTGTTGTTACGCTGAGCATATGTTGTATTGAGCTCCATTGGTCTAGATGAATCAGATTGATCCTCTTGATGTTATGGACATGTGTCAGTTGGATGAGATGAAGAGTTGTAGATTTCACAGTTTTTGACAGGTCCAGGAAACATTGATTGTAGGGAAGATGAGGTTGGGGATTTGGTTTCCACAACTAGTTGCGACACAAGACCTGTAAGTTCACTCTTCCACTCGATCATCTTGTTCGGCTCAATTGATTGAATATCATAGGATTGTTTTACTTGAACATGTGCTCGAGTATGAAATTTTTGTGTGTTTGCATCCATGTTACTTATGAGATCTCTTGCAACTGCGGGTGTTTTATCAACAAGAGAACAACCACTTATGGCATCAATGAGAGTTATCTCTATATCCAATAACCCATCATAGAAGTATTGGATCAAGAGTTGATCAGTGATTTGGTGGTGTGGGCAGGTTGCAATAAGATTTTTGAACCTCTCCCAGTATTCATGGAGTGATTTACTTGGGAACTGACGGATACCACTTATTTCCTTTCAGATACAAGCAGTACGAGAAGTAGGAAAAAATATTTCTAAGAAAAGTCACTTCATGTCATTCCATGTGGTTATGGAACAAGGAGATAGGTAGTAAAGCCATGACTTGGCAGTGTCAGCTAGGGAGAAAGGAATGCTGAGAGTTTGATTTGTTCCTCAGAAACCCCTTGAGGCTTGATGGTAGAGCACACTACTTAAAACTCATTAAGGTGGAGATGTGGATCCTCACCGGCTAGCCCGTGGAAATGAGAGAGAAGATGAATCATACCCGATTTGAGTTCAAAGTCAGCCTCTAGGTTTGGATATTGAATACCAGGATGTTGGTAATTCATATCAGGGGTAGCAAGTTCTTTAGGTGTTTGTTCCTAGGATTGGCCATATCTAATTCAATTGGTTGGACGAAAACTGGTTCTTGAATTATTTGATTTTCTCTTATGTTCCTCTTAAGTTGGCGAAGTGTTCGCTCAATTTCAGGGTCAAAAAAATCTGAGGGATTGTTTGGGAGGCCTACGGGGCATTCAGAGAGAGTTGGAAGGAAAAGGAAGATGGAGTTTTCTTTGTGTTTTTTCTGTTTACGATTTTTATGAGAAGATGGGTTTTTCATTGTGTTTTTTTTCATTTTTTTTAAATTGTGTTTTTTTTGTTTTTTTACAATAAACAGAAACTAATGACTACTTAAAGAACCATCCTCGGTTTTAAATGCACGGCCGATTGGCGCCTATCAACCGGTCATGGTTTTAGTGCTCTGCTAATGTGTATAGCAGCACTCAGGTCGAATCCTCAGCGATGATACTTTGTAATAGTTATTTGTTTTTAGTTGATTGTATTTTGATTAGGGTGGTTTGTTTGCAGAGTTTAATTGAAATTATTGATTGAATATAATTGATTTAACAAATTGATAAAGATTGGGGTGAGTTCATCATTAGGGAGTTAAGCTTGTGATATCCTTGAGCTTTGCTTTATATTGCATTTAAATTAACATCCACTTCACAAGATAACGTTGATTGGAATTCCTTAGTGTTAAGGATTTAATCCAAGTCTTAACTTAACTTAGGGTTCTAATTATTACAATTACTTGTTTATGGTAGTGTATTTATGGTTCCAGTAATCCATGAAAACCACTTGTTAAAAAAAATATGTCATTAATCCATGACATGATAAGTCCAACATACATAATGTAAAATTAACAAATACTCATCGAGCAAATGATCTCAATCACATAACATCCATAAATTTTGACTCACCCCAATCAGAGTTTTACTCATCCATTTGGTTTTTTAATAATCTGGTTATAATGATTATGATGATAAATTAAGAATAAAAGAAAAAGAAAGGGATAAGAAAAGAGTGGTGCGTCGAACACACACACACGAACAATGATGAGAATTAAAAAAAACGGAATTTCGATTGAATGAGGGAGAAAAATAAGGGAAAGGGATTCAACTATATTTAAACTATTTTAAGAACATTAATATTAATCTACAGAAGGTGGATGATAATAAGAGATATTTAAGAAGAAACTTGCATTAAAACCGAATTGCAAAACACAAACTTACAAGATTACAAACTAAGAACACAAAAGTGGAAGGAATCAAAGAGAGAAGGAAGGGTATCTCAAGTGAAAACTTGACTATAAAATGTCCTCCCAAGCCCTTGGCTAGGATTTGGTCTTGACAATATGTGCTCCTCTCCTCTGAAATGCCAACCCCTTTGAAGGAGAGGAGGGGAATGCCTTTATAGCCCAATGAAGTGGACTGTTTTCATTCCCAATCTGTACCTCCACTTTCATCGCCAAGTTAGATATTCAGAAATCCAAATCTCGAGATATATCCTTCTTCAAAGTTGTAGATAATAAAGTTGGACGTCCTCTCTCAAAATTTGGAGTCATAGGGACCTATGGGGCCAATGTTATGGCCGGTTGATTGAACAAATTGAATCTGTCCATTTCAATCCAATCTTTTTAAAGCCCAAAATGTGAAAGGGATTTTGAATAGGAAGATTCCTTCAGAGCTGAATTATTTCTTCAAGAAATTTGACTGACTATATCTCCTATTTCACACTGAAAAATATCATCTCTATTTGATTATTACATCATGAGATATGTCATTAATAGTGTCCAGATTTTAATTCCTAGCCAGAATGGTAGGCTATAATTGAAAGCTTCATTTGCGCCCCTTGTTATTAGATTTTGGCCCTGAAATATTTATCCGTGATTATTTTGGATAATCACGAACATATGGTAGATTTTCATAAAATTTGGGCTTCGGGATTTAGACTCGTAACTCAATCATCATGGATGGTCCAGTTTCTTCACCAATTCTTTGGGTAATCTTGTGTGGTCCATGTGATCCTTAAAATGGAATAATTGGATCATGATCCTTTCTAATGAAATGTTGTATATTGAATTAGAAATTCTAAAAAACAAGAACCACACAATTCAGATCATTAAGGGGAGAGTTATAAATAAAATAGTAAACTGACTCAATTGGACTACTTCTAAAAATGCTCAAAAAATTTACTCAGTATTAAAACATTAATATTTCACACAAATTATGAACATTTCATATAAAATTAGTAAAGGGGGTATATAATAAGTCATGAAAATATTAATAACATCATGGGTATGTTATAATAATCTTCTATCTTGGAGATTACCAAGTGTTAATTTCATGAGAGATAGTCGCATCTGCTTACAAGTACTCAAATATGACGATCTGCATACTATGTGTCACATCATAGTATGTCATCCAACTGTAGAACTATATTTATGAATAATGTTATAGCATTTCAAGATTCTCATCATAGTGGAGAACTGTCATTATTTTATCAATGCAACAAATACCCTAGGATATTATTACATCATAGTCATGCAAAACAATGAATAATATGTAATAAGATGTTTAATATTTAAATACATTAAATGTCCATGTAATAAAAGTACAACTAGTTGGTTCTAGGACACCAACTCTTACAAACTCCCACTTGGACTAGAGCCAACTGCCTACGACTTTCAGTCCACTAGACCTCGCATGGTGATCATTTTTTGTTAAGTTAAGGCTTTAGTCAAGGGGTCAGCCACGTTGTCTTCCTTGGAAATACTGCTCACTGCAACTTCACCTCTTTGAGAAAAATCTCTAGAGATGATACTTCTAAAGTATGTTCTTGTACTGCTGATGTGAACTTGGATTTTTTTCGAGAGTCACTGCTGTAGTATTATCACAGTACAAAGTGATGAGATCTTTACTACTAGGTATAACATCCAAATCCTGGACGAAGCTTCACATCCAAATTTCTTCTTTAGATGCCTCAGAAGCTGCGATATACGCAGACTCCGTTGTAGAATTTACTACCACACTCTTCTTTGAGCTCTTCCAGCTCACTGCACCTCCATTCAAAGTGAAGATGTATCCTGTTTGTGACTTCAAGTCATCTTGATCAATCTGGAAACTAGCATATGCATATCCTCTGATGACTGGTTCCTTATCTCTTCTAGGAACATATCCTTAGTACGCCTCAGATACTTTAGGATAGTCTTGACTGCCATCCAATGATGGTCACCTGGGTCAACTTGATATTCGCCTACCACACTCAATGCGTAGGCGAAATCCACCCTAGTACATAGCATGAAATACATGACTGACCCAATCACTGATGTGTAAGGAGTCCTTCCCATTATTTTTCATTCATCTTATGTTTGAGGACACGTTTTCTTGGAAAGATGAATGTCATGTGATGCTGGAAACAATCTCCTCTTGGATTGTTCCATACTGAATCTCTTCAGTATCTTATCAATGTATGTACTTTGACTTAGGCCCAACAATCTTTTGGATTTATCATGATGGATCTTGATCCCAAGAATATATGCTTCCTCTCCCAAGTCCTTCATGGAGAAACATTGATTCAACCATGTCTTAACAGACTGTAAGACTGGTATCTCATTTCCAATAATTAATATGTCATCAACATATACTATTAAGAAAATGACTGCACTCCCTCTAAACCGTTTGTAGACACAAGGCTCACATTCATTTTTGATAAAACCAAATTTCATTATGGCTTCATCAAAATGAATGTTCCATGACCTGGATGCTTGCTTTAATCCATAAATGGATTTCTGCAACTTTCATACCTTATTGGCATCCTTTGGATTCATAAACCCTTCAGGTTTTGACATGTAGACATCTTTCTATAGGTTCCCTTTAAGGAATGTTGTTTTGACATCCATTTTCCAAATCTCATAATCATGGTAAGCGGCAATGGCCAATAGAATTCTGATGGATTTCAGCATTGCAACTGGTGAAAAGGTTTCATCGTAGTCAATTCCTTGACGCTGTTTGAACCCTTTTGCAACCAGTCGTTCCTTATAGGTGTTGACTTTTCCTTCCATGTCCAGTTACTTCTTGAATTCCCATTTGCAATGAACATGCTTTACATCAACTGGAGGATCTACCAAAATCCAGACTTGGTTTCGGTACATGGAATCCATTTTAGAAAACATGGCTTCTTTCCACTTGGAAACATCTGTGCCACTTACGATTTCCTTGTAGTTTAGAGGATCATTATTATCAACTAATAATGAGTCACCATCCTCGGTAACTAGAAAACTGTACCATTCCGGTTCGCTAACCTCTCTTGTACTCCTACACAGCTCTTGTGTTTTTGGAATAGTTCTTTCTTCCATGGGGATTTGTGGAATATGTTCCTCTACCAACTCTTATGTACCTTGATCCACAAATTCATCGAAGTCTATCTCACTCCCACTATCTCTTTTGGAGAGGTGTTACCTCTCAAGGAATATGGTGTGTCTTTCCACTATAACCTTTTTGTCTGAGGGGTTTTATAGGTAATATCCCCTTGTTTCCTTGGGGTATCATATAAAGGTACACTTTGTGTCTCGGGGTGGAAGTTTGTTACTTGAAGAGGCCTTAACAAATTCATCGCTTCCCCACACATGTAAATTCGATTATATGGATTTCTTTTCACTCCAGAACTCCTATGGAATTCCATTTATCGATTTAGTTGGTACTTGGTTTTGTATGTGTAGTGCTGTTTGTAACGCATCTCCTCAAAAGGATAATGGAAGACTTGCATGACTCGTCATTGATCTCACTATGTCCAACAGGGTGTGGTTCCTCCTTTCACTCACACCATTCCACTGAGGCGTGTATGGAGGCGTGAGTTGGGATATGATCCCAAACTCCCGTAAGTAATCAATGAATTTTTTATTAAGATATTCTCCACCTCAGCCTGAATAGACTTTTTTAATCTTCTTACCTATCTAGTTCTCAACTACATTCTTGTATTCTTTGAACTTATTAAAAGATTCCAACTTATACCTCATTAAGTAGATATATCAATATCTACTAAAATCATCAGTAAAAGTTATGAAGTATGAGTACCCTCCCCTTGCTTCAATTGGAAATGGCCCACACACATTGGTATGAACCAATTCAAGAATTTCTTTAGCCCTTTCACCTTTCCCACTAAATGAGGCTTTGGTCATTTTGTCTTGTAAACATGCATGACCTACACCAAGTGGTTTTAGTTCTAAAGAATCTAAATATACATCTTGATGTAACTTTTTCAACTGTTTCTCATTTACATGACCTATCTGGTGATGTCAAAGTTGAGTGTGGTATGAGCCATGTGAAGTATCTTTGTTATCGATTGCCATTACTTGGTTTGTGTAATCCAACATGTAAAGACCGTTGTATAAATGTGTCCTATGAAAACAAATTATATCTTTGTAAAAGAAGCAACATTCATTTCCAAACATGAAAAAAAAATCCATCTGTATCTAATCTGGATATAGAAATAATGTTTTTAGTAACAGACGACAAATCATAACAACCCATTAACACCAAGATCATCCCAGTTGGCAACGTGAGGTGGTAGTCTCTGACAACTACAACAATAAGTCTGGCCCCATTGGCTACTCATATATCTACCTCCCCTCGGTTAATCTTCATAAATCAACTTGGTTCCTGTATATGGATACATATGTGAGCACCAAAAGATGTATCTAATACCCAATTTGTAGAAACAAATAGATTGCATTCGATAACAAATGCACCTGAACCTTCCCCTTTCTTCTTAGGATGGGTGCAGTTCTTATTCTAGTGGCCCTTATTGCCACATGCGAAACAAACAACCTTCTGTTCCCTTTCCTCCCCTTTGATCTTCCTTTTCTTGGAAGGTCGTGAAGAACCTTTGGGCTTAAATCCCTTCACCTTCCATTTCCTCTTATTCACTATAAGGACATAATGTTTTCCATGCTTCATATCTTTGTCCACTTGGCGAATGAAGATATGAAGATCAGATAGAGACTTCTCAATGTTGTTCATATTGAAATTGAAAACAAAGTTAGAGAAGCTTTGAGGGAGTGATGTGAGAATGAGATCGGTGCCCAGTTCTTTGAGGATTTTAAACCCTAGAACCTACAGGCGCTCAATGTTGCTAATGATCATGACTACATGAAGCCCAGCTGAGGCATCTTCTCCAAGATTACTCTGAAAGAGTGCCATAGAGATCTCAAACCTTTCATGTCTTAATCTCTCTTGGTAAAGACCACAGAGATGCTTGAGCATGTTATAAGAATCCATGTTTTCATGAGACTTCATGAGCTCACTAGACATTTATGATAGCATCAAACATTGAACGTTGACCGCGTCATTCATATGTTTCTCATAGACCATGAAATCTTCATCACTTGCCTCTTTGGCAGGCGGATCAAGTAATGCTGACTCTAGTACGTAAGACTTCTATTCATGACGTAGGATAACCTGAAGGCGTCTAAACCATTCTTGGAAGTTACTCACTAATGAGGATGTTGTCTTTATCTAGAATTGATCGCAGGGATAGTGTGGTTGACGATCTGGTCATTTTTATTCTACAATTAATAGAGCAGATCATTAGTACTTTATTGATTACATTTTATGAGAAATAATAAATTTTTGTTAAGTCTCCCACTATTTTATGAAGTCCCAATGACCCTCACCATTGAACTCAGATTGTTCAGTTTCCATGACATTCTATTGAAAAAGATCCATATTCCCCTTCGCATAACCCCAACAAGGGTTGGTCAAGATATTAGAAGATATTTAGGTAGGCAGGTCTTTGCCAACTGCGGGTTTGCAGCTCCTTGATATGTTGAGTGGACTCCCCAATCCTGAAATCATGACTTTGGATTTCCTCTACTTTTGCATTCAATATTACACCAAGTCTAGAAAGGGATACCCCTCTTGATTTAATATGGTTAAGTCAGCCCAAAACCTTTCATAAGGGTTTCCTGTGTAAAATAAGTGTCCCAACAAGTGTTGTCAAACACATAGTTTTATTGATTTTTGTCCTTAATCAAGTAATAGAAGACCTAGTCTGACTTAATATTTTATTTTAGGGATTTTTATCTCTTATGCGTGAATTTCTTATTATCATTATCATATGCTTGTTAATATTAAGTGGAACTTACTTAAGTTATTAACCATTTCTTGATAATATTTATGCATAAATCTAGTTTATTTTAATTCTATCTTGCATGCTTGTTTAATTCATTAATTATGTGATCGTGACAACACATCTATAATGATAAACCATGCAACTGACAGAAATAAAATAATGAGAATGATCATGAGCTTTTTTAATGGTTAGTTTATCTAGCGGTTGATAAAGTAACCATGACCTAGGGGATAAACATCTTAAACCTTTTGGGTTCATGTTTACAGCTTTCCACCTGTCTATATATCTCTTGGGATTGGTTTCGTCTCGGCTCCAGCTTGAACCGCATCCACTAGCTTGGAAGTTACTTCCATTAGATTTTTCTTTTTTTAACTCACATGTAGTTGAGGGGTAAAAAGAGGTTTTACATAAAAGAAACTTTGGGCACGCAGACCCTATATATTAATGACGAGAAGGCTCACAAACCAATAAATTTAATTTAAATAAATAAATTAAAAGAAACCATCCACATACAAAGGTGTTGGTCTAGCTCAAGATCATCCATACATGCAACGATATTTACACATAAATAAAACTAGAATGAAATTCTTTAATCATTATTATTTAAGATAAATCACGCTCGATTCAATTAATTATCGTCTTTAATTAATCAATCATTTTATCTTAAACCATTTTCTGAATTTCCTTTAGATTGTCATCCATCATAATTTTAAACAAAAAAAATCATTTAAAATTATCTTTGTACGTAACTTGTATCTTGGAGGCAACCCGGTGAATTCCTATTCATAAATACACAATGAGTAGAAATGAACATTACACAGATGTTAAATTAAAAAAATATATATATAACACATATCATGTGTTGTGCCTCAACTTTACGTCTACATGATGGTACATGTCTTAAGGGTTTGTATAATATAGTAATAAATTTTAATAAATATGTGTAATTTGTATGAGTACATGGTGTGTAGTTCCAACTACATAGTGTGTATTATTTTTCACCATCCATCCGAAGTACACATCCAAGGAAGCGACGTGTGAGTGTACTTAGGAAATCTTCAGAGTACACGACGTGTCTAGTAGGTTACACACCGTGTAGTTCCTCGTTACACGGTCTCCAGCCGGGCAAGCCATGTATGGGGTACATGGTCCAACCCTAACTTGAAGGGACTAGGCGTCATGTCTAGGGGATCACACGATGCGTAATTCGGAAACCGTGTTCCACCTGTTTCTGGTCAACACACAGAGTCATTAAGGATTAGACAAACTCTAATGACACGACATGGTTTGACAGACCAGACCTGGTGCAAGTGGGAGTGTTGAAATAGTGGGTGCCCTAGACCCAACTATTTAGTGCTTTTGATTACAATATTGTGTATATAGTTAGATATACATGATGTCATCTTACCATTATAGTGTAGGATTTTCTACGTCCACTATTTAAATGGTAATGTCTAAAGATTAAATGTCATTTCAAAATGCTATAGCAGTTATCAGGCTTAATGAGAACTTCAAGATACCATGACATTAATCTAAAATATATGTTTTATAGCCTATATACATCTTACTGATTATATATAGTAGATGTTTGACTATCAGGTTCTGGGGGCTTATAAGCATTGAGAATTCTTCTCATTAAGTTCACACTTGGTGATCTCTAGAAGTGAAATCATGAGGACTGGCTCACCAATAGGAACTCCACATGTCTCGGGTGTCATTGAATGTTCCTATCTATGATCAGGTGTAATGGTCTCCTAACTTGAGATCATTACCAATGTATGTCATTTGATTGCGTACTTTGATACAAGATGAAAACCATGGCGATGAAGTCATGGCGAGGTAGTTTGGGTTGGGTGCGTCATTGGTGGCATTACATTGGTTGAATGATCAAGAAAAGATTTTTTGCTTTCGGGTTATGGAAGTAATATATCTCAGGCCATGTTGATATGGATGACAATACCTTTATAAGACTATGACCATGGTAGTCAAGGGTAAATCCATCCAGTTAGATCAACAAACTATAAAGCAAGAAAAGGTCAATGACACGTGAGTGCGTCCTGCTTTATGATATATGACTGACAAAGAGATTATATTACATAGTGCATGTTCGTAGGTTGGTTGTCATTGCTTTGAAAATCCTTATTTCTTCAGGGGCCATTATGAGTTGTTAGATCCCGCTCTTTATCTGTGAATATTATTCACTGCTGTCGAGATAAGGGAATAAAGGGTCACACACAATAGCACATTCAAAAATCTTCCATATTCAGATGAATATTAGTTTTGGACATGGTGGGCCCCATCGTATGGGTCCAAGATTTGTCCAGAATTAAACGATCACCAATGCAATAGAGGGTCACACACAATAGCATAATGAGTATTGAATTTATTTATTAAATGTATTTAAGAGTTTTATTAAATAAATGAAAAATATTAATTGATGAATATTAAATTATTTAAGGTTTAATTAATATTTATGGGAGAGACAAGTCGAGTTAATGACTCAATTATTATCACGTAATATATTTTAATATATTAAAAGTAAATTATATTGATATTTATGGCTCAATTTAGTAGTAATAATATGTCATTAATAGTGCGTTGATTATTCGGGGTTCGGGTTGACATTTCCGAGTAATTAAATGACACTATAAATATGAGAAGAGAGGTGATTGATAATGACTATTCAGGGACATTCACTCTTTTCTTATCTCTCTCATGTTCTAGAGAGAAATGATATGGATCCAAGGACTTTAGATTGAGCACTATCTTAGACATCGTTTGCAAAGCGATGTGGTGATCATTGTAGCATCGAATGCATCGTCACAATTCCACTCTAGCACCTAGATTACGATGAATGATGCTCCCACAGATTTTTTGAAGAGTGTGTGGACGATCTAGAGGAGTTCGATGTCAGATTTTTCGAGCAGTGATTGCCAATGACGAGCAGACATTGTGTACAGCTTCATAATTAAACCAGATATTTTTATGGTTTATTTTTGTGCTTAAAATCCTTCATACGTGGTCCTTGACTAAAACTGGGCTGCTGTCCACCAACGTCGACAAGTTTACGTCGGTCGTCGGTGGAAATTTTTTAAAAACCCACCTGTTCGGGGCTTCTGCTACACGCCTGGTTTCAACAAGTGGTATCAGAGGGACACATGTTGATTTTAAGCCAAAATAATTAAATTTTCATTAAAATATAAATAGAGCGTCGATATGGTCCCAAGGCCACAAACAGAATCAGAATTGGATATCGGATGTCCTGTCTGTGGACATCCGAAGTTATGAATTCATATTGAAATATTTTCGGATCATCGGAATAGTATTTTCTAGTGATTTTAATAATTTTTATTATTATAATAATTATATAATAATAATAATGGTTTATCTTAATATTAATTTGATTATTATAATTTTTATTATAATAATATTTTAATAATATTATTAATTTTTAAATCCTAAATAGGCTTTAGAAATTTTAAATGGGAAAGAGGGTAAGTCTTTGTTTAAAAAAAGAGGGAGAAGAAAGACTTGCAAAAACAATTCTAAATTAAAAAAAATAGAAATGGAAATGGGGGGACTGGTAATAATTCAAGAAAAAAAAGGTTGGGGGGGCGACAACCTCCATGTGTAGGTTGTGAAGTTTTTTTTTTGAAAAAAAAAATAGTCTGGATGGGGGGGGCCCCATCTCCCATGCACAATGGCCGGAAGTGCCGCCTCTTCTTTTTCCCTGTGGACATGCAGTATCGCCACAACACCGCACCAGGGCACACCCCACAGCCGCCTTTCCTGCTTGGACTCCCTACCGGAGGCAGCCTCTTCCCATCCCAACCCGGCATTGCAACCAGCATGCCAACCCAGCACTTCCCACCATGGCCAACCCCTCTCCCCGGCAGGCCGCCTCCTGCCTTCCGCTGAGCTGCAGCAGGCCACCCCGGCACCCCACCGGTTTTTCTTCCTCAAGCATCGTGACCTTCTCCCGAGTGACCCACACTAGCCTGACCAGTCCCGCACCCATGCAACTCGGCCTCCCCGACGTCCCCCTCCGCAAACAGTGCACCCGACCAGGCCATCAGACCACCTGGAACGCCCCGTCCTGACCAACCCTCCTCTGTCATCTCCTCGTCGCCCTGCAGCGCACCCAGGCTGGAGCCACCATCACACCCCGCACCCGACCATCTCCTCCTTACTTATGGAGGCAAGCCGCACCAAGTCTAGGCCTGCAGGCATCTTGCGCCGCACCCATGCCCTTCGTGCCTCACTTTTGTCTTCCACGTGGAGCCGTTGTGCGGCTCCTTACTGCACCAAGTGCTCCAGCAGGCTCCCCCGCAGCACCCAGCAAGAAGTTTCCCCCTGTCCATATATCTCCCTCGGGGAGACCTGCTCAGTCGTGGAAGCCCAACACCCGACCTCCCATTCCCATGGAAGCAGTGCCCTGTGCACCAGGCCGCCTATGGTCTTCCCGCGGAACAGCGGCCTGACCACCCTCCAGAAGTTCGGGTGATAGCCGGTTCACCTTCTTCCTGAACCAGGCACAGCATGCGGTGGCCCCAGAGTGCTGCCTCCTCCCCATTTTGCTGCTTCCGCAACACACCGGGTCTGATCCCTCTCCCGTAGAATCTGGTAGCCCCACTGGAATGTGCATGGCGGCGCACACCACTATGAGGTAACCCATATTCATGAGCTTGACTATATCCATCCCGAAACATGCACTGGCGGGTCTGCCCAGCCCGCGATGGGCTTAGGCGAACCTTCCCATCCCAGAACACCCCTGGACGGGGTCTGCAAGGTATGGACTGGACCTGTGCGGGTTCTCCCCGACCCGAATAGGCCCTTCCCGGTTTTCGGGGCCGAGATATAATTTAATTAATGAAAAATTAATGAAGATAATTAATTTAATTACGGTTGATAATTAAATTAATTAGCTTTTAATTTTTGATTTAATAATTACTAAAACATAATTAATTTAATTGGGATAATAATTAAATTAATTAATTAATTTAATTTTGGGTTTTTAAAATTAAATTAATTAATCTGGACCGAATGACATTAAAATTGAATTAATAACAAGAGTGAAGTTTTTAATTCGATTAAATTCCCTCAAAATTTATTTAATGCAAGTTTAATTTCTATTCTGCATTTAATTAATATATTCAATTTTAATGCATATGCTGATTATGAGTTGGAGACCGACCATTGTATGTTTGGTCTGTTTATTTAATTAATTTATTTAATTATTTCATGGTATTGTAATAATTAGTTTAATTAAATAAAATATGATCTATGTGTCGTCTCAAGTGTCATTATATGTATAAGGGCCTACGCATGGTGGAACCGTGGCGGACCCAGTAGTTAAAGCCATAACTCATCATAAACATGATAATCATCATGTGAGTAGCTAACAAGTTTGGTTAGCAAGTTGGATTTATTGCAAGTGAGAGTGTTGAAATAGTGGGTGCCCTAGACCTAACTATTCAGTGCTTTTGATTACTATATCGTGTATACAATTATCTATACATGATGTCATCTTACCATTATAGTGTAGGCTTTTCTGCATTCACTATTTAAATGGTAATGTCCAAAGATTAATTGTCATATCAAAATGTTATAGTAGTTCTTAGGCTATAATGAGAACCTCAAGATACGATGACATTAATCTTAAATATACGTTCTATAGTCTAGATACGTCTTACTTATTGGACATATTTGATGTTTCACTATCAGGTGCTGGAGTCTCATTAAGTTCGCACTTGGTGATCTCTAAAAGTGAGATCATGAGGACTGACCCACGAATAGGAAATCCACATATTTCGGGTGTCATTGGGTGTTCCTATCTACGATCATGTGTAATGGTCTCCTGACTTGATATCATTACCAATGTATGTCATTTTATTGCGTACTTTGATACAAGATGAAAACCATGGTGATGAAGTCGTGGAGAGGTAGTTTGTGTTGGGTGCGTCATTGGTGGCATGACATTGGTTGAATTGTTAAGAAAGGATTTATCAATTTTGGGTTATGGAAGTAATATATCTCAGGCCATATTGATATGGATGACAATACCTTTTTAAGACTAGGACCATGATAGTCAACGTTAAATGCATCCAGTTAGATCAAAAAACTATAAAGCATGAAAAGGTCGATGACACGTGAGTGCATCCTACTTTATGAGATATTACTGACCAAGAGATTATATTACACAATGCATGTTCGTAGGTTGGTTGTTGCTGCATTGAAAATCCTTATTTCTTCAGGGGCCATGATGGGTTGCTAGATCCTACTCTTGGGCTATGAATATTATTCACTACTGTTGAGATAAGGGCCTAGAGGGTCACACACAATAGCATATTCAAGAATATTCCCTATTCAGTTGAATAAGAGTTTTGGACATGGTGAGCCCCACCATAGGGGTTCAGGATTTATCAAATGTTAAATGATCACCAATTCAATAAATAAATTCATATTATTCGAGTTTAGAATAATGAGTATTGAATTTATTTATTAAATTTATTTATGAGTTTTTGTAAATACAAGAAAATTATTAATTGATGAATATTAAATTATTCAAGGTTCAATTAATATTTATGGGAGTGATGGGTAGAGTTAATGACTCAATTATTATCGCATAATATATTTTAATATATTACAAGTAAATGATAATAATATTTATGGCTCATTTTAGTAGTCAAAATATGTCGTTAATAGTGCATTGATTATTAGGGGGCTGAGTTGGCATTTCCGAGTAATTAAATGGCACTATAAATATGAGAAGAGATGAGATTGACAATGATTATTCATAGATATTCTATCTATTCTCCTCTCTCTCATGTTCTAGAGAGAGAGACTCTGGATCCAAGGACTTCATATCGAGCACTATCTCAGGCATAGTTTGCGAAGCGATGTAGTGATCGTTGAAGTGTCGAAGGTGTCGTAATTCTGTGCTAGCACCCCAATTACGACGAATGATGCTCTAAAATATTTCTTGAAGTGCATGTGGACGATCTAGAGGAGTTCGATGTTAGATTCTTCAAGAAACGATCACCAACGATGAGTAGACTTCGTGTGCAGATTTAGAATTAAACCAGGTATTTTTATGGTTTATTTTTGTGCTTAAAAACCATCACACATGGTCCTCTGCTAAGACCGGGCTGCTGTTCACTGACGTCGATAAGTTTACGTCAATTTTCGGTGGAAAATTTTTAAAAACTCACATGTTTGGGGCTTCCACTGCACACCCGGTTCCAACACGTTGAACCTTGGCTACATGGCATGTATTGCCGAATACACATCATGTGTTTTTTGTGTTTTATGTCCAGGAACCTTTGGAACCTACAGATGAGATCCTATGTTTTATTTTAATCAAAAATAAAATAAAATATTGTTTCTATAAGGTGAACGAGAAACCAAAGAGGAGGAACAAATCTCGAGATTCAGATTTGCAGAACAATTAACTTGAATTGAAAACAAATAAATAATTAAATGCATAAATCATCAACAGAATATTTAAATAATTATAAACTATGATGTAACCTCTCTGATACCACTTGAAGGTTTCGGGTGCAGCGGAAGTGTGGTTGGGACGAAACCCAAATTTGATTTTTACCATGATCAATGATTATTCCAGGATCAATACGATGATGAACGACTGTCTCCATGGAATAGAATAAAATATTTAGATAATGAAAGAAGAGACTTGAAACTGTTAGAGAGGATCTTTCACATCATATTTATAATTAATTTAATTAATTTCATAAGGAAAATAATACATGGATCTTCAGTATTTTTTTTGTTGATGATGTTGATCATCAAGAATGACCCTTCTGGATTATCTTGTTGCACTTGCAAAGATCCAAACTAGAATCCCTCTAGCGGTGATCTACACTGTTAGATTGGTGTAGCCTGATCTGGTTGGGCCAAATGCTTGTGGCCTGCAACGGTAGCAGTGCAGACATTAGAGTCAACTCTACTTTTTTACTTTTGACTTCCAGCCGGCAGTCACTGTAGCATTTTTGACTTGGGTGGTTGCCTTTCACTGCAGCAACATGGACTTCTTGTGCGGTTAGTGGAACAATGATTGTCTTCCTCCATTTGTAGCCCATTTCGGGATATGGTTTATTACTAGAAAAAACACTATAATTGTGCACCCAATATAGTGAATATTCTGATTCTCCATGGACGTAGGGATTATTCACAAACCACATAAATTTTTGTGTTCCATGTGTTTTCTTTTCTTCTGCATTTTCTTCCCGTATCTTGTTTATGTCGTTGCAACTCCCGACGATTCCTCAACACACACATGCTCTGATGGCATCCTATTGATACCACTCATTCTCCAGGTGCTAGCGTAGGAAAGCGAGTGTCTTGTGTCGGTCGTTTTTGGTCACTTATTCTTCGGCCTTGAAGAACATCTCTTGTTCTTGAGAGGGACGAGAAGAAGATGCGAGAGATAAATTGTTTAGCTCAACAATTCTCAATTCATTGGGTGTGCGGTTCGGTACCTGGCATAATAAACGTATGTGTCTATTTATTGACATGGAGATTTAGTTACAATATTTAATTGCGTAACAGTAATTAAATACATTCATAACCATAGGGAAAACCCATGCTATTAATAATAATACCACGTCATTATTTATGGTGCACCAACTTTCACAAAATGGAATTATAAACAAAATTCCGCATCACAAAATAATAGCAGTGTTATTTTAATTTGTGCCAACTAGTTAAATAATTATTTATCATCTTGGAAATAATTATTTTACTATCAGATCGGCCTCGGTCCGCACGAACTCCACTTTCATTTATTGAATGCCTAAATAAATAAATAAATAAATTATTCTCTTAAATAAATATTTTATTTACAAACTAATAAATAAATATTTATTAAATGTTCAATAAAATAAATAAATATATTTTACCCACAATCTGGTGAATAAATATTTATTTAATTTATGCAATCATTTTAACTTGAGTAAAATTATTCCATTTTCTTGAGAATAATATTTCTTAATTAAATTCAAATAGAATTTAACTGAGACCACCAGAAACACTTAGTGTGTGACCCTCTTGGATTTTTTCTCTTTGACATTAGGCAGACTTGCCTAAAGTCTAAGAGTACTGTCTAAAAATGGGTCAAGGGACCAAAGGGAATGAACTTAAAGTCGCAACAACGACATCCACATACGAATGCTCACCGTGTAATATAATCCCTTTGTCGCAATATCTCATCAATCAGGCTTCATGATAGTGTCATCAACCCTTGTGCTTGATACGTCATTCTTTGACTACCTGAAATAAACTCATCGTTACACCATGACCATGGAATTTCACGTGAAAGTTCTATTTCAATCAAAAGGATGAAATATTAACTTCCATAAATGGAAGAGACAAATCTTTCCTTGACTTATCTATTAATAACATGCCACTCGGGACGCACCCAACGTACCCTACTTCCCGCCAACTGTCTGCATGATAGTTTTCGTCAGTAAATCAAAGTGTGCGATTCGTGACATGAATTAATGATAATAAAAAATATAAGGATCATTACACACGCTCGCAGATAAGAATATCTGATGACACCAAAACATGCAGAATTTCTATTGGTGGGTCAGTTATCATAATCTTCTGTCCTAGAGATTACCGAGTGCGAACTTCATGATATGAAGTCTCATCTGCTTATGAGTACTCACACCAGATGGTCTGCATGCTATGTGTCCCATAACAGTATGTCATCCAACCGTAGAACTATATTTATGAATATTTTTATAGAATTTCAAAGTTCTCATCATAGTGGGGAACTGTCATGGCCTTATCAATGCAATAAATACTATAGTAAATTATTACATCATAGTCATGCAGAACAATTAACAATATGTAATATGATGTTTAATATTTAAATACATCAAATTTTCATGTAATCAAAGTACAACAAATTGGTTCTAGGACACTAACTCTTACAAGAACTCCTTTGAGGATCGTATTTGATAGAGACACGCGCTTCACATTGTAGTTCTGATAGAACTTACAGAAGGCTTTGGGTACCTGAATAAAGCTGAGTAGAGCATATCATCTGCAAATTGATGGACAGTCTAAGAGGGTGATTTAGATTTTGGAGGATATGCTGCAGGCATGCATCCTGGATTTCAGTGGAGCTTGGGATTATCACTTAGCCTTGGTTAAATTCGCATACAACAACTTATATGTTTCTATTTAGATGACACTTTTTTTAATCTCTTTATGGTTGGTCATTTCATTCACCGCTATGTTGGCATAAGATAGGTGTGATGATTGTTGTGGGGTCGAGCATGGTTTAAGAGACCTCCAAGAGAGTGCAGCTGATTAGGAAGTGATTGACCACCGCTCAGAGCTAATAATGATCGTATGTCGATCAGAGGATATGACCTTATGAGTTCATTGTGCAAGTTTCAGGCACAGCAGAAGCATCTTGTGATAGCTTGACCAACTCAGCCTTTAGTCATAATTTACATGTAATCGTTGTTGTACTTGATCAAAATTTAATGTCCAACAGAAACTGTAGATTACTTGACTAGATAAAGACACCAAAATCAGAAGAGTAGGATCTTCACATGTAATTTATAATTAATTTATGAGAAAATAAAGAATTACCTCAACTCGTAATTCTCTCTTCGTTGATGATTCAATGAAATAATTCTTGTCACACCGTCATTGCGCTGCAATTGCCAAGTGAAGAATCCTTTTAATGGTGATCCATACATGCACCACAATCTCTAAACGTTGTCGTATACTCGTCGGGTGTTGGAACGAAAAATCCTGATCGCTTACGTTGTTCATGGTTGATCGCAACAATATTCTTGTCGAAGGAGGAATAACTCATGATGTTCTTTCGAAGGCTTGTGAAAGGAGGTGAGAAGAGTCCTCTTGAATCTCTCTCTAGAACTTGAGAGAGTCTCTCTCTATATGTTATGCACATCAAGAGTATTTTGGAAAATGATATAATTAGATATTTACTATGACAGGTTTATGGTTGACAAATTTCACATTAAACCCTTACAACTTATAATTCTTAAATGACCTCATGTCCAACAACAATAATAATATCATTATTAATTCTATGACATGTGCAACATACTAAGAATATAAATATCATTAATACCATTTCCAATCAGATCATTAAACTCAGACTATTTTCCCTCATCCACATACACGGATCCTTGAATAATAACCATTTTTTTAATAAAATAAATATCACCGCGTTATTCATCGATAAATATAATAAATATTATATTTCCCAAACATGTAAATAAATATTTATTATTATTTAACTCAGTTATTCTTTCGAATAACCTATGATTAAATTATAACGATCCACCAAACCCAAATAAATATTATTTATTCTAACATCTTAAATTAAATACTAGAATTTAACTAAGATTGTGGATACACTTAGTGTGTGACCTTCTAGGTCTATTTCTCAGTGAAATTAGGCATAACCACCTAAAGACTAAGGTTAGTGTCTAACAACTTGCCAATGCATCCATAAAGAAATAAGTTAATGTCGTGATGACATGAAACCTCATAAAAACGCTTACCGTGTAATATAATATATTTATCGTGATATTTCTAACCAAATAGGTTGCATATTAGTGTCATTAACTTTTATTCTCGATGTCTCTTTCTTTAACATTCCAAAAATGAACTTGCCCATCAAACATCATGATCATGGATTTATGTAGGCAGTTCCATTTTCATCAAAGTGCATGAAATATCAACTTTTGTCAATGAACAGTCAAGATAAATATTTTCCCACATTATCTATTAATGCAATTTCACTCATGTCGTACCCAACGTATCTCACCTCACTGTGAGCATATATTGTCACAGTTTTCGTCAATGCATCAAATTACACGAGTCATAATATTCTTTAATGATAGTTTTAAAGTTTAATGATCAATATACACGTCTATTGGTAAGAACATCCAATGTCACATATAAAGTTTTATTTTCTAATGTCAGGTATGTTCTCATAACCTTCTATCTTAGAGATTATCAATGACGAACATCATGAGAAGGTGTCTCAATATCTTATGATTCTCCCACCCCTGATAACCTGTATCATCTGTGTCCTGTCAGACAATATCATTCAGCCATAGAACATATATTCAAGAATACTATCATGACACCTATAGGTTCTCATCATAGTAGAGAACTATCTTGAACTTTCAATGCGACACATATTCTCAAGACATTATCACATACAAATGTAATATAGTGGAACAATCATGATTCAATAAGAAATTTCATTAATAACAAAAACATGCAATTAAGTACTAAGATAATTGGTTCTAGGGCACCAACTCCAACATTCTCACTCATACAAGAACCAACTGATAAAATCTCTCAGTCCAGTAGCTCTCACAAGATAATCATGCCTCTGCTAAGATAAAGTCTTGGTTACAGGGTCCGCCATCCGTGGATACTCTGCTGACTGTAATTTCACCTAGTTGAGAGAAATCCCTCAACATATGAAATTTCCAAAGTATGTGTGTTCTCCTCTAATGTGACCTTGACTCCTTGTAAAGGGTCACCGCTGTAGTGTTATCACAATAAACTGTGATAGGGTGTTGACTACTAAGCACCACATAAAACTCTTAGACAAAGTTTTAAATCCAAACCCCTTCCTTGGCTGCATTAGAAGCCGCAATATACTCGGACTTTGCTATAGAATCAGAGACAACTAGCTTCTTAGAACTCTTTCAGCTCAAAATTCCTCCATTGAGACAACAGACATATGGATACCGTGACTTCAGATTATTCTGACCTGTCTAAAATCTAGCATCTGTATAACCTCTAATAATTAGTTTCTCATATCCTCCATATATCAGTAACATATCTTTTGTTCACCTAAGATACTTATAGATGGTCTTGACAACATTCCAATGTTGTTCAGCTTGATTTCCTTGATATCTACCTACGATGCTCAAAGCATAAATGACATCAAGTCTTGTACATAACATGACATACATGATAGATCCTATCGCTGAAGTGTAAGAGATCTTACTCATTCTCTCTCTTTCCTTTTATATATGAGGACATATTTTTTTCGAAATATGTATACATTGTGACATTGGAACTAATCCTTTATTGGATTATTCCATACTGAACATCTTCTATATCTAGTCAATGTATGTACCTTGACTTAGTCCAAACAACCTCTTGGATCTATCATGCATTATCTTGATCTTTAGAATGTAGGTTGCTTAACCCAAATCCTTCATGGAGAAACACATTCTCAACTATACCTTAACCTCTTGTAAGTCTCATATATTGTTTTGAATTAGTAATATGTCGTCAACATATACTACTATAAAAACAACTATACTCCCACTCAACCGTTTATAAACACATAACTCACATTTGTTCTCAATGAAACTAAATTTTTTTATGGCTTTATTGAATTGAATGTTCCATGATCTGGATGCTTGTTTTAATCCATATATGGATCTCTGCAACTTTTATACCTTTTTGTAATTACATGGAGTCACAAACCTTTCTGGTTGTGTCATATACACACCCTCTTGAAGTTTCTCGTTAAGAAAATCCACTTTGGCATCCATTTGTCAAATCTCATAGTTATGATAAGCTGTTATGACAAGAAAATTTTTGTTGGATTTAAACACGACAATTGGAGAAAAAGTTTCATCATAGACTATGTTTTGACATTGTCTAAACCCTTTAGCTACTAGTCGTGCTTTATAGACTTTTACTTTACCCTTCATGTTTAGCTTTCTATTGAATACCCATTTACACCCAATGAGTTTTACATCAACTGACAGATTGATCAAAACCTAATCTTGGTTTTGATACATGGAATTCATCTTATAATTCACAGCTTCTTGCCAACTTACAGCCTATGAGCTCTCCACTGCCTCATTGCAGGAGAGAAGATCAATATTTTCAACCAATAATGAGTCACCATCACCGGTGACTATAAAACTATATTTCTCTGATTCTTTTACCTCTCTAGTGCTCCTAAGTTGCACTTGTGTTTCAAGAATAACTTCTTCCACAAGGACTTATGGAATTGGTTTATGTACCAACTCTTGTGTATATTGAGTATCAACTTCATCAAAGTCAATCTTGCTCCCACTATCCCCCTTGAGGATGTGCTCTGTCTCAATAAAGACAGTATGTCTTGCGACAATTACTTTCTTATTTGAAGTGTTGTATAGATAATATCCCCTTGTTTACTTGGGATACACTTCGTGACTCAAGGTGTTATTTTGTTTCTTGAGCTAACCTTGACAAATGCCTTCAAACCCCATGCACAAACATGTGACATAACGAGTTTCATTTTACTCTATAACTCAAAGGGAATACCATTTTCCTCTTTAGTTGGTACTCAGTTTAGTAAGAATGATGTTGTCTATAATGCATATTCCCAAAAGGATAAAGGAAGGCTCACGTGACTCATCATCGACCTTACCATGTCCAATAAGGTACAATTCTTGCTTTCACTAACATCATTCCACTGTGGTGTATAAAGTAAAGTGAGTTGAAGTAAAATATCAAACTCCCGTAGAAAGTCGATAAAGTCTTAGTTAAGATATTCCCCAGCTCGGTCTGATAGAAGATTCTTTATCTTTTGACCAAGATAATTCAATGTCTCATTCTTGAATTCCTTGAACTTCTTAGAGGATTCAAGCTTATACCTCATTAAGTAGATATAACCATACCTACTCAAGTCGTCGGTAAAAGTAAAAGTATGAAAATCCACCTCTAGACTCTACCTAAAAAGGCATGCACACGTCAGTGTGTACCCATTCTAGAAGCTATGTGACCCTTTCAAGTTGACCACCAAATGGTGGTTTGGTCAACTTACATTGTAAACAAGTGTGACATCTTTCAAGTCATTTTATCTCAAAAGAATCTAATTAACCATCTTGATAGTTCTTTGTCAAACGTTTCTCGTTTATGTGACCAAGATGGCGATGCCACATCTGCATGTTAAATGAGTTGTATGTAATTGTTTCGTTATCAATTTCCAATATTTGGTTATTGTAATTTAATACATAATGGCTGTTATCAATTGTGTCATACTATAACATATGTTATCTTTATAAAAGTAACATCGTTTATTTTCAAAGTTGAAAATAAATCTATCCAGATTTAAAAAATAAACAAAAATAACGTTGTTGGTAACACTAGACACATAATATCTGTTCTTTAAAACCAAAATCAACCATGTTGACAATGTGGGATGATAGTCTCCAATGGCTTAAGCAGCCAACCTCGCTCCATTGGCAGCCTGTAGATCCACTTCGCCTCTTACAATCTTTCGAAATATACTTTATTCTTGTGGTTGAATACATATGTGAGCACTACATGCAGTATATAATACTCAATTTGTATATATAAAAAGATTTCATTCGATAATGAATACACCTAGAACTTCTTCCTATTTTTTTGTATGTGTATAATTCCTCTTTCAGTGGCTCTACTTATCACATGCAAAACATACTGCATCTTGTTCCTTGCCTAAGATCTTCTTCTTCTTGGAAGGGAGGTGTTAAATATCCTTAGAATTTGGATGAGTATCTGCCCCCTTTGTCTTGATCCTCATATTCTTATTTACCATAAGGACAACAAGCTTGTCACGCACCATGCCTGTATCAACTTGATGAATAAGAAGAGTAAGAAGTTATAAATGTGCATTCTCACTCTTTCTCATATTATAATTCTCAATAAAATTGGAGTAGTTTTTTGGTAGTGAGGAAAAAATGAGGTCTGTGTGCAGCTCATTAGGGATCATAAAATACAAGATGTCTAGGTGCTCAATATTGCGGAAATGTCAAGAGTTGTAGTGAAATAATAGGTTTTTAGATGAAGAAAATACCGAAGAGATAAACACACATGATATAGAGATTTACATAGTTCGGGAATAATCCCTACATCCATAGAGAGACAGAAATGTCACTAGTTTCCGGAGCATAATTTTAAAGAGTTTTGGGGTTCTCATGCAAACATAAAACTCTATCTTGAAATGATCTAATAAGGAGGATGAAACATTATTCCACCAACTGCACATAAAGTCTGTCATGCTACAATAAAAGGTTGTTGAAAGTCTGAATCGCTACAATGTCACGACCACTCAAGTCCAAGCTGCTATAGTGGTTAATGGTTGGATGTCCGCGAAGCTACAGTGTCCTGTTGGTGTTTCTAGTCAGCACTTCTACAGTAGCAGTGCCAAAGTCTGCAATACTATAGTTCCCTATCTGTGTCGTCTGGCTAGCTCTGCTACAACTGGTCAGAGCTGCTACTGTGCCCCAAAATTTGGGCCTGGGGCCTTCAACCCCTTGAGTAGGGGCACGTTTCCCCCTACATCCCCCAACGAGCTCATCACGGAGCTCGACCCACTAAGTTTCCGGTAGGTGCGTAGTATGAGCCACAAGCATTTGACCAAACAAGCATCCAAAGAGGATCGAGCTACACCAAACCAACAATATTTTACTTGGAGCTCGATCTTCCACAATTACCTGCTTCAATGCCACTGACTTAGACAACTTACTTAATCTCAGCTCCTCTTCTTCCTTCATCAGTGCCTGCATCCATTCACAAGTTCAATTTCATGTTGACAATTCATGAAATACTAGCTTTTTTTCTTTTGTTCTCCCATCGTGTCCTCCATTATTCTACCTCTCATCCTCTGTTCATCAGTGGAGACCAACAGAGGCACACAAGTGCCTCGACTTCTGTATTACCATCGGCTTCATTGACATGTCTGCCAGATTATTGGTTCCACAAATCTTCTGAAATGTTAGAAACCCATACTATATCAAGCCTCTAATAAAATGTAACTTCAACTGAATGCACTTTATCTGGGCATGAAATAAGGGATTCTTTTCAAGATGTATGTCACTCTAACTATCACAGTGCAATGAATTTTTCTTTCGCTTCCCACCCAGCTTATCCAAGAAGTTCTTCAACCACACCATATCCTTTCCAACTTCTATTACAACAATTTATTCTGCCTCTATGGTGGATAAAGCCACCACCTTATGTAGTTGTGATATCCAACTTATTGCAGTTCCTCCACATGTAAAACCATAACTAGTGGTACTCCTTCTCTTGTCGATGTCACCTCCATGGTCAACATCCACATACCCCTGCAATGAATTTTCTTTCCAAAAACATAGAGATTCCACCTTGCTTCCCTTAAAATACCTCAGTATCCACTTCACAACTTCCCAATATTTCCTTATAGGGTTAGCCATGTACCTTCTCACAACTCCCACTACATGAGAAATGTCAGGTCGAGTATAGACCATGACATATACCAGGCTTCCAATAGTTAATGCACATGGAGCCTTTGACATGTATTCAACCTCTTCTGTTGTCTTCAGTGATTACTCCTTTTATAGTTTGAAATGGCCTGCCAGGGGAATAAAGACCGACTTTGATTCCAGCATACTGGATCTTCTCATAACCTTCCCAATGTAGTCATATTGTGATAAAATTAAGGTTTTAGCTGCACGGTCTCTCTTGATATTCATCCCCAAAATCTTGCTAGCTTTTCCAAGATCCTTCATTTCTAACTCCCCAGCCAACTGCCCTTTCAGATCAACAATCCTATGCATACATGATTCTGCGATGAGCATTTCATCCACATACAGAAGCAATATAATATATTCATCACCAAATAATTTTATGTACCAACACTTATCTTTTCCACATCGTTTGTATGCATTTATAGTCTTGAATGCATCAATTTTTTTGTTCCACTACTTGGGTTCCTACTTCAACCCACACAAGATCTTATGGAGTTTGCACATCAGGCCTTCCTTTCTTGACTCAATGTATCCCTCTGGATGATGCATATATATGTCCTCCTCGAAATATCCATGAATGAAAGTAGTCTTGACATTAAACTGCTCAAGGTATAAATCTTCTGATTCTTCAATACTGAGAACCACTTAAGTGGTGGTAAGTTTCACTATAGGCGAGAATATTTCAATGAAATATACTCCCTCCTCTTGTTGAAATCATTTCACCACCAGAATTTCCTTGAACCTCATCTTTTCATCATGTTCTTCCTTGAATCGATACACCCATTTGTTTTTCAATTCGTTCTTCCCTTGTGGTAGATGTGTTAACTCCCAAGTATTGTTGGCATGTAGTGATGAAATTTCTTCCTTCATGGTCAACTCCCACTTTCTTAACTCATTCAACTGTATCGCCTCTTCAAAACATTCTGGTTCTCCACTGCCAATTAATAAAAAATAGTGTAAGGATGGTGAATATCTCTGCACATGCCTTCTCACCCTTGTTGATATCCTCAAATCCACTTGAGGAGTAGGCTCCTCTGGTTTTGATGTCTCATGCTCAGGTACACCTTCAAGCTCCACTTTCTCTTTACACTCTGATTCTTTGTTCCCATTTTCATATTCAATTGCACAACAATCCTTGTACATGAAACCTTTATTAAATACCTTTTTTTTATCCTGATCACCATCTTGTTGAGATCATCCCATAAGTGGTAACTGAACTCCTCAATGCCATAGCCCATAAAGAAACTTGGCTTGGACATAGCATCATTCTTGTCCCTTGCATCAACATCTACATGTACATATGCCAAACCAAAGACTCGTAAATTTGAGAGTCTTACCTTCTTTCCAGACCGGAACTCCTTAGGTAGACATTCTCCCATTGGTACAGATGAGCTCATATTGATGAGATATGCTATCGTGTTCACTGCCTCTTCCCATAAGGTTTTGGGTAACCCTGAGTGCAGTCTCATACTCCTAGAATGCTCATTCAATGTCCTATTCATTCTCTCAATTACACCATTCTGCCATGGTGTTCTTGGAATAGTCTTCTATCACCGAATTCCATTATTTGAATAGAATTCCTTGATCTCATTGTTTTCATACTCTCTACTGTTATCCGACCTCAAGCATTTCAGTGTTGTCCCTAACTCATTCTCCACCACGACTATCCACTTAGGAAATACTATAAATACATCATATTTTCTTTTCAGGAAGTAAACTCATACTTTCCTCGTTGATTCATCAATAAAATTCATATAATATTGTGACCCTCTAAGAGAATGTACTGGTGAAGGCCTCTGAACATCTGTGTGCCCCAGGTCCAGCTTCCCAACTTTCGGTGTTCTACCTCCTTTTGCAAATGATACTTTCTTCTGCTTTCCAAGGATGAAATATTCACATAAACCAACTTCCATCGACTTCATCTTCGATAGCATTAATTTTGTGGCCAACACCATTATCCCCTTCTCACTCATATGGCATAGCATATAGTTCCACCTTTGATATAATTTATTGACGCAAGCATGTCCATGCTTGTTTATGTCATGTTGTAGAAGATACCATTCTTTTCTCTTCAAGCTATGACCGTAAATCCCTTGGTAATCTTCCAGGAACCACCAGTAAACATGGTACTGAAGTCTACATCATCATGTTACCCAACAAAAATGAGATTTATTCTTAAACCAGAGATATATGTCATGTATTTTAGAATGAGAAAACTCTCTCTGTTGGTCTTGATCTGTTCATCTCCTTTCCCCACAATCTGCAAGGGTTCAATATCAGTAAGACGTACATTGATAAAATTTCTAGAAACAAAATTGTCCAGGAAACCCTTTCCAGATGTAGAATGGAAAGACACTCCAAAGTCTAAAATCCAAGACTTCATCGAGCTATCCATGCTCAGAAGCAACACATCAGTAGTTCTTTTAGCAGTCGTGCTTGCTCCACTGGTTTTAGGTGCCTTCTGTTTTTCTCTACACTCATTCTTGATGTGTCCTTTATTCCCGCATGTCCAATAGGTAGGACCACCCCCTTTTCATTGTCTCTTCTCTTTCCTCTTTACTTTCATCATCCTCTACGATTATCTTGTTGTGCATACCTTCCTCTTTCTTCAATTCTTAGAGTAGAACTAGAGAATCTGTCTGATTCTATTATTCAGATATCCTCACTAAGGATTAGGTCTCGTACATCCTTCAGAACCATCTTGGTATTCCCTGAAGAACTGCTCACAACTATTACAATTGCTTCCAAATAGTCAGGTAAAGAAGACAGTAGTACCAGTGCACATTCCTCATCGTCAAGTGAAATTTCCACCGACATCAACTGACTTAGTATGGTGTTGAATTCGTTGATGTTATCTGCAATAATTCTCCCTTTAACCATTTTCAGATTATATAGTCGTCGCATCAGAGGCACTTTGTTTGCCGCATAAGGCTTCTTGTACATATTTGAGAGAGCATTCATTATCCCAATCTTCGTATTCTCTATGATATTGAATTCCAAATTTTTGGCCAACATAAGGTGCACAACTCCTAGAACCTATTGATCCAGTAACTCCCACTCTGATTGCTCCATGTTGGTTGGCTTTAAACCCATAAGCAACAAGTGTATCTTTTTCTGATAAAGATAGTCCTCGATTTGTATCCTCCAGTAACTAAAATTAGTTCCATTGAAGCAATCTATTTTTACTTTGCCTTATTCCATAGTCATCGTTTAGTTTAAGAATTTCGAACCAAACCTTTGATAGCAGTTGTTGCGGAAACGTCAAGAGTCACAACGATAGAATAATTTTTCGGATGATGAAAAAACAAAAGAATGAAACACGCGGGACATAAAGATATATGTGGTTAAAAAATAATCTATGAAGGCCCCGGGGTACTCATCAGCAGTCTGTGGGATGGGGGTTTTGAAATGTTTCATCATCGGGATGACGAGACTTGTCGTCTCTGACGATCCGATCCTTGATACGGTCTGAGGATCTTGTGTAAATTAAAAGAGCACATAAATTGAATCTAAAAACATACCAGTTCAGATATGAAGTCATGTTAGACTACAAATCATCACTGACAATCATTGCTTTAAGGATCCATATAGATCATCCACACACGCTTCAAAAATCCACAGGAGTACCATGATATCTTCAACGTCTTGACGATCACCATGATCCTCTGCCTTCGATGCTTGAAGTAATTCTTGGATTGTCACCTGAGAGAGAGAATCTCTCTAGAAAGCAGAAGGAGATAGATGCTCTCATTCAAAAATGAATGAATAGTACATTGTGTGAGAGCCACTATCTCTATTTATAGTGGAGGTTCTAAATACTCGATAGGGTTCCCCAACCCCGTTTATTAAACGTCCACTAAATAAAGAATTGTGATGAGCTAAAACATGTCAATATTATTTATTATTTTATCACATACACGTGATATATATAAAATATATCACGTGATAAATTCGTGCCATTTAACTCAACTCGTCATTCCCATTTAATATTAAACGAACATGTAATATTAAAATAACATTCATTCGATTAATATTATCGTATTTACTTAACTTGTAAATACTTTAAATAAATTCAACACAATTATTCATAACTTGAATAATAATGAATTTATTTATTCCTTTGGTGATCGATACCTTAGACAACACTCAAACATCATGGTGGACCCCACTATGTCCAATATACCTATTCAATTGAATATGGTGGATTTTTGAATATTATATTGTGTGTGATCCTCTAGGCCCTTATCTCAATAGCAGTTAATAAAATCCACAAACCAAGAGCGGGGTATAGCAACCCATCATAGCCCCTAAAGAGATAAGGATTGTCATAACAATGACAACCAACCCATGTATACTTATTGTGTAATATAATCTATTTGTATTTAGATATCTAATAAAGTAGGACACACACTTCTGTCATCACCCTTTTATTGATTTATTATTTTTTGATCTAACCAGTTAAATTTACCTTTCAACTACTTTGGCCAAAGACTTATGAAATTAGCACCATCCTGGTCAACCAGACTTGAGATCTATAACTTCATTAACTTAAAAGAGAAAAATCATTTCTTAATTATTAAAACAATGTCATGCCACCAATGACGCACCTAACACAAGCTGTCTCACCACGATTTCATTATCATGGTTCTTTCCTTGTGTCAAAGTATGCGATCAAATGACACACACTGGTAATGATCTCAAGTGAGGAGACCAATACACATGCCCGTAGATAGGAACAACCAATGACACCCAAAACATGTGGTGAATCTATTGGATGGTATGTCCTCATGATCTCACTACTAGTGATAACCAAGTGAAAATTTCATGAGAAGAAGTCTCAATGCTTATGAGCTCCCAATACCTGATAGTCAAACATATACTATATCCAATCAGTAAGATATATCTAGACCATGAGACCTATGTTTAAGATTAACATCATAGTATATCTAGGTTATCATTATAGCATGAGATCTGCTATAACCATTTGATATGACAATTAATCTATGGACATTACCATTAAATAGTGGACACAGAAATATCTACACTATAATGGTAGGTAAAAATCATGTACAACTAACTATGTACATGATATGGTAATCAAAATTACCATTCAAGTTGGGTCTAAGACACCATCTATTACAACACTCCCACTTGCACTAGAGGCAACTTACTAACGAACCTTGTTAACAACTCACATAATAAAGATCATGTTTTTGTTGAGTAATGGCTTTAGATACTAGGTCTACCATATTTCCGCCGCGTGGTTATTCTGTTATACGTGACCTCACCTCCTTGAGTAAAACTTCTTAAGAGATGGTATCCTCGAGTATATACTTTTGTACACTATCCGGACATGACATATTGGCTAGTACCAGTAAATAATTTACTTACTAGGTGCAATTCCAAGAACTGGAACAAATCGATGCATTTAATAATTGCTTCTTAGTTTCCTCAGAAGCTGGAACATACTTGATTTTTTAATGGCTACCACTAGCTTATATGATATTGTCTCACTCACCACTTTAGCCTAACTATGATATTAAATAAAATTGACCCAAAGGATGACTAGTCTATGTCCCACCAAAACTAGTATTCTTTTTCTCCATTTTCTAGGTACATATCATTTGTACTTTCTGATCTACAATATGACAGTTCTGACTACTTCACTTGTAGTTCTCTTGGATATAAATGATATTTTCCTACTATAATTATATACTGGAAATATCAATTCATATACATATCATGGAAAATGTGATTGATTCATCGCTGAAGCATATGGAACTCAATTCACCACTTAATCTCCTCCTATTCCTTTTCATGTCTACTTAGAGAGATTTATTCCATGTGACCCTGATAATAATTCTTTTCTTGAATTGTTCCAACTTCTATTTTTCAATACCATGTCAATATATGTACTATTGACTAGTTCCAAGGAACCATTAGATCTACCTCAGTAGATCATATTTCTTAGAATTTAGGTTGTTACTTTAAGTCAATCGCTGTAGAATTACTTTAATCCTAGTCTTAACTAACTGTAAGGCCAATATCTGTTTTCCATATGTTGTCGAATATATTTCTCTTGGAAAACTACGATAATTCAACTACCCTTTGGTAGAAACATGACAAAGATTCATTCCAAATTAATGTTCTAATATTTTATTGCATACTTAAATCCTGAATTGGATTTCAGTAACTTGCAACCCTTATTGGAATCAAATGATGTCACCATCCCTTTCTGGTTGCGTCATATAGACACCCTTCCTGAAATTTGGTCTTGACATCCAATGACTAATAAAATGATCTTAGAATTTATCCATGATAAGTAAAATTCTAATGGATTTAGGCATACCGACTTGGTATAACCAATCAATCCTTATTGGTACTTCACTTGTACCACCCATGTATCATCTATCTTGAATACCCACCACAATATTCATAATAATAATCCCCTTTTCAATTTGATACATGAAATCCATTATTGAATTTTAATTGATCTTTTCAATCTAAGATAATTTCCATATACTTCTCACTTATAGAAATTATTATTCATAATGAATAATTTATCACTAGTCATGCTGAAAATAAAACCTTCACTATGGATTTTACTTTCCTATGCAGTATGTGTCCTCAGAACATTCCTCTTCCATATGTACTTGTGGATCTTGTTCCTATGCCAACCATTTGTGCATCTCGAGCATTGACTAAATCCAAGCCAATCCAGCTCCCACTATCTCTAATAGAGATGTGCACCCTTATATAGAAATGTAGTCTATCACTTGACTACCACTTTTATATCTTTGGTATTTATATAATATCCTAAGCAATCGTTAGGATAATTATTCGATGCACAATGTGCTTAACTTGATGCAAGTTTATTTATATTATAACAAACTCTTTGCATCTAAACACATGTCCTATGACATAATGAATTTCCATCATACTATGACTCATATGATATTTAGTTTTTATTTTTAGTTGGCATATTAGTTAAGGGTTTTCGCTATTATTTTTGAAGCACGTCTTTAAATATGGTGGAAGTTACTGCAGGTTGTAATATTGATACTACTTAAATCATAACTTTGATGTATAAAATGTACGTTTAGGAATTACTCTATGCTACATTTTTTTATCAATGTTAACATGTAAGAATCACCATTTATCATCCTTATCAGCATCAATTTCATGATGTAGATAATGTAATGTGTGTTTAAGAATTATTTCACACTACATTATAATGATCTATGAATGCTTGGTCAAGATATTCTTCGACATGCCGATCCAAGGAAACTCATATCTTCTAACCATGCTTTTACTTCACCATCACATTCCTTTATAACTTAAATGAATTTTAAGAAGTATCTTTACCATTAGATTTCCTTTGGAAAAGTTTACATTCTCTTGATGAACTAACTTCATAAGCTTTTTGGCATACCTTTATTTCTAATGGTTTCTTTGTCCAAACTAAATACGTCGATAATACCAAATGTGTTTAGCTATTTCGAGCCTAAATACCATACTTGGTATATTTTTGAGGTCCCCTTAGTTTTTTTGAAGAAGAATTATCTTGAAACAACTTTGTAAATAAGTCATACATTTTATATTCATCACTTATTGCCTATGATTCAAGTACCACTGAACTATTTGTTGACTATGTTACCACAAACAACATTAATTCCTGAACTTGGATTAATGTATCCTTATGTCCAAAGGACACGTAAGATAATTGTTTTCTTAATACTCAATAAAAGTTCCACTAGAATCATTAGCTTGACAATTAGAAGTTATGTGTTTTTCAATGCTGACTTAGGAATCACCATTTCTCAGCTGCTTGGAGAAGACACCTTACTTCTTGTAATGTTTCTATACTTGGTTACTATATTTCAATGAACATATGTGAAATACATATTGTATTTAATACCCAAGAAGTATGTTAGAAACAATACCTTTTTTTATGAATATACACTGAAGAAGAAGTGGGTTCTTACTTATTCAATTCAGACATAAGTGATATCATTATGAAATAACCATCATATGCTTCATACATGAGTCTCCTATAAGTATTTTTACATCCTTGCTTCCTGAGGTGGCTTAATAGGTAGGGACACTGACATTTTGAATTTCCGATATAGTAGTAATGTGCTCAAGCGCCTATACTACACTTGGAATTTTGTGCTAGTTTGGACATTTATTTTGTTCAATTATTATCGTAGTGTTTTTTTGTGGTATTACTATTTTCTACAAAAATAAAACTAGTAGATGGGTACTTTTATCTTGATTACCAATTAGACATCATTGATTAATTAATCATTAAATGTATCTCACTATTTTATCGAATTCTAGGAACCCTCTGTACTAGAATCAAAATATTTTGTCGTTTGAGTCTTCTAGTGGAAAGGATCCATGAACCTCTCCTCATAGTCTACCAACAATTGCTATGCCACTACTCAAAGGGTTTAAGGTAAGCTTTTGATTGACCAACCTGATTAACTCGTGGTTTGTTGATCTGTTGAGCGAAGTCCCAGCTTCTAAAATCATAACATCATTTACTCCACACTTGTCTCTAAAATGAGAGAATGTTATCTATGGATAATCCTTACTACCACTTTAGGTTTTTCAACCTACCACTATGATAAAAACTCTCAGGTAGTAAGAGATACCCCAGCTACGGTATGACGAGCCCCCTAAACACCTGGTTTTGTCCAAGTTTGAATGATGTAAGGCATTTATGACATAATATTTCTTTAAGGGTTTTTGTGTTTTTCTCTCAACAAATGTAATCCATTTCTATTAATCTTTTTCATCTATAATTTCCCACTCACAACTGAAAATTAATAGAAAAACATATGCCGCTTCCTTATGCATTTTTATTATTTATTATTTTATGTATTTTCCTGCTGCTATAAAATGCATAAAATAATAAATAAATGCATAAAGGTAAACTAATACCTGATTGTTCTTGAGTAACGACCTTTTTATATCTACATTTAATTATTTAATTAATTATTTAATTAATTATTTTTAAACTGTGTGTGATATTTGTAATTAATTAAATGGTGATCTGCGCAATATCTTTATTTTCAGTTAATTTTTATAAGGACCTGCATGTCCATTTAACTGATTTACATTACAACCCCAGTTCTCCTCGTCTGCACATGAATATATTTGTACTTCAGACGAAGATGGTGTATGGTGTGGGCCCTGTGAAGATGAAACGATACACATTGACGAAGGCAGTGTAAGACGCAGATGACGCCAAGTCAAGGTGAACTCTAGATGAGTGTGGACATATTGGACAAGGCGAGCTGCGTCACGAGTCGAGTGATGACTCGGGTATGCTGCCCCTAGGTCGTTTTAGATACTTACAACCAGTAAACAGGTAAAATTAAAGCGCAATAAAAATTAAATTGCATTAATTCAAGTACGAGGGTTATTTAATTAAATTAAATGAATTACATAATTCAAATAATTTTATTATTCTTTGGTCTGCTAATTAATTTAATTTCAATGCCAAAAATTATATTAATTAATTTAATATAATTCCAAAATTAAATTAATTAATTAATTTAATTTAATTCCCAAATTAAATTATTTTTTATTCCTGGGTATAAATGTAAAGACTTGGAAATTTCAAGGAAATTTCTTTCTTAATTTCTTTGGAATTTTACGAGTGCGCAGTTTCAGACAGCACCTGATTCTGAGGCCCGGTGTGCCCCGAATCAATTTTCGAAGTTTAGCTCGGGTACGTTCAGTAAACAAACGAGCGGATGTTTTTCTATATCTTGAACCAGTGCTCGGAATTGAAATCTGAGGGCACCGCTGAACTCGCAGCGCCGGTAATTGCTTAAGGGGACCTTTTTCGTAGTTGCATTTTGAGCGGGTTGAGGTTTAATAAATGGGGATTTAGATTAAAATAGATAAAATTTATTGTGTACAAATTTTATCTATGGAAGGTGGTTTTTATCCTACAAAGGGGGAGTTATATGTGGGGCCCACACCCACCTAACCTCCCATGGGAGGGTTTAGTGTGGTGGGACCCACACGAACCCCTAACTCCTCACCTCCATATAACTCCCCGTGACCTCTTTAATCCTCCCTTGTTAATTACGTGACAACATCCCTTCTTAAAGGAGATCCTCTCCACCTCCCGAGCTTAATGAGCCAACTAAGGTGATTAATAACCTTATTAATTAATTTTTTCACACCTCTTGACTTATTTTGAATTTCATGGTGATCTTTTAAAAGAAGTGGACTTAATGAAATATTGTTTGGCTAGTATTTTTGGAGAATTTGAGGAGAGCTTTCTTCATCCATGAAGAACGACTTCCACCATCGACGAAGAACAGTCGACGTGCTTCCTTTCTTTTCTCCGTGATAAGAGGGAAGACACCACATCTTCAGATACACTCCAGTGTAACCAACAAATCCTTTCCCCGCGACGTCGTCTTCCGCGGTGCCTGACGTGCGACGTTAATAATTTGAGGTAGGGGTTAATTATTTTTTTCAAGTTTTTATTTATCGATCTTCATTGCTTAAAGATAGGCCGCTTGTTATCGTCATAACGGGGGGAGATCAGACCGCACAAACATGGTCGATCCTCCTCTCCTTTTTCCTTTGATCTTCGTTGATAATTGTGGCGAAGGCGGCTTGATGTCGTTGCACCGCGCGGAGACGAAGAGGACCGCGACCGGAGCGGGCCGCAGTGGCGGTACGTGGTGCCTTCGCACTGTGCTGGTGAGGCCGAAAGAGGCTGCGACCAAGAGCGGGCCGCGGCGGAGGGGCGCAGCACCGTCACGCCGCGTCGGAGCTTCAAGGGACCGCGGTCGGAGCGGGAAGTGGCGGTGGTGCGCGGCGCCGTCGCGCAGCACCGGAGAAGCCGAGGGAGGCTGCGGCCGGAGTGGGCCACGGCAGAGTGGCGCGACGCCGTCGCGCCGTGCTGGTCGAGCAAGAGCCGCGAGCTAAGGCCGCGACGATTTCCCAAGGGTCGGCCGGCTGTGCCAGCCGTCAGCGCCACCATGAGGCAGGACCCGAAGGGGTCCCGCTATTGTCCAAGGGCCAACCATTATGGCCGACCTATTTTTGAAGAAACCGGGGGGACATAACCCCCCAGACCTGCGGCTAGGGTGGGCCCCACTGGGCGCCGCCACCCCGCCAGGTCGCCCACCCACGCGGTCAACCGCGTGGGTCACGTGGACCGTACCACATCGGTCGGGCCGGACCGCCAGCGCTGGGCCGGGCCACGTCCAATCGGGGCGGACCCGGAGCCGGGTCAGGTCCACCCGGTTCGGGCCGACCTACGGGGTATTGGGCCAGGTCGGACCGGGCCCAGACCCCCTATTTTCGGACTTGGTAGATTCAAACGCCAATATCTTGGGATACGGACCTTCGATCGACGCACTGTCAGTTGCGTAGGGATCCTTGGATTGAGACGGTCGTTTCGGTTTATTACACTCAAGCTTTCGGTGAAGTTGGGGTACGGACGGGTTGGTTCGAACATGAAACCAACCGGGCCCTCAGAGCAGAAATTGTTATAACTTGGGCTCCGGACGTTCGATTGATGTTCTATAGACTTTGTTGGTTTCCTTTTGGTAAGACGGATCTTTTGGTATACTTCATCTGAGGTTTGGACGCAGTTGGAGTATGGCCAGGTTGGATTGTACCCGAAATCCAACCGGGCCCCTAGAACGGAAAAGCTAATAACTCTCAGACTAGACGTCTGTTGGACGAACTGTCAGCGGAGTTGGTAATCACGTTGAGAAACAGTCCTTATGAGTATACCCCATTAGAGTCCGGGGCACTGTTGAGATATGGTCGGGTTGGTTCGTACACGAAACCAACCGGACCCACTGGATGAAAAGACTACTAACTCACAGACCGGGCGTCCGATTGATGCGTCGTCTATTGCGTTGAGACCCCTGTGACAAGGCGGTTCTTTGTGATACCTCTTCATGGGACTTTGTGATACTTGGAGTATCGACCAGTAGCTCGTGGAGCGGATCCTCCCAGAGACGAGCGTACGGAGTGTGGAGACCTAGTATATGTGGACTTGACGACTGCTTGACCGATTCGACTTGGAGTGAGTCGACTAGCCCAGTGGATGGAGCACCCGGTATTTGTCGGCAGACCCACGGAGGACGGAGCGCCTGGTAGTTGGCAGCAGACCCGCGGTACTCGACAGGAAGAGTACCTCTGTAGGATATTAGGGGAACAGCTATTGTGTTTGGGCGGCAGACCCCTAGCGGGGAGCACTACTGTGTTTGGGTTCGGACCCACGGTACTTGACAGGAGGAGTACCTCAGCAGTCTAAGGTTAGTGAGTAGTGTCTCGAAGTCGTGAAAGAGCTACTGTACTCGACAGAAGAGGAGTTCTCTAGCAATTGTGGTTTCGTTATCTTTAATGAAAATACTGGTTTGAGCTGAGTCAATGACCTTTGTGTTTTCCTCATGATTGAGATGAGTTACTTGATAACTTAGTTATATGTATGGGAATATACCTAAGTAGTGGTTATCCGTTGATTTCATATCTGTGTGATACCACATCATTGAGATGGGTTACGTGATAACTTAGGTATAAGTATGGGCTTATACCTAAGTAAGGGTTATCTGTTTGATCCTTCTTTGTGGTTATCCATGTTGGATTTAGTGAGACCGTGGGGGTCTTGGGGTCCCTACTGAGTATCGTTATACTCACCCCTGCATGGGCTATGCCCGCACCTCATTGTGTTGGATGCAGACGAAGAACAACGCTAACGGAGGCCGAGTGTTCGAGGACTGGATGGTACCCGGAGGTGCACCTCATGACGAGTCAGTATCCGGAGGTGGACTTCACGGTGAGACGGTACTCGGAGGAGGTTGACGGGCGATATTGTTGAGGAGGATATCTATACCTACCCTTTAGGTAGGATCCATGGTGGACGATCCAGGAGTTGCACTAACTATACCTACCCTTCAGGTAGGATCTGAGGTGGACGACCCAGAAGCTGCTTCTATCTTCCAGCTGTTTGTCTTTTCTGTTGTACTTTCGTTCAGTTGTAGCTGTACTTTTCAGTTGGATTTGTATTCAGGCCCATTTACTTTTCATCACTTTTTTTTACTTAGTGTTTTACTTCCTCTTGTACTCTGTTTGGATGTGTTTATGTTTTATAAAGGAAATTCCTTCCCATTTATTGATATTTACGCCTTTGGTGCTAGTCGCCAGCCCCTGGCCTATGGAAGGCGGGCTTGAGGTAGTCACGGCACGGAGCCTGAGGAAGGGTCATGACAATTAAAATATTTTAACCACACATTAATATTTTAACCAATTTAATTTAATTCTAAATTTAAATTAATTATAAATATTAATTTGATTAGGTTGGGCCCCAAAAACCTCGTGTAGGGCCTGTGCGGGTCAATTCGAACCCGTGCAGGCCTATTCCAGGTAGTGTGTAGCCAAATTGGATCAGACCGATCTACCCAAACCCATTACAGGTTAGTTAGATTTACTCAAGACTCTTTAGGGCAATTCTATTCAGTTGCACCCTTGCGGGGGTTGCCTCGTCTGGGTGAAGGCTATGTCGTGGTGCTGTGGTGATTAGGATCCCCCAGATTAAGTTGGTTCTGAGCGCAGTAGACGGTGGGAAGCAGGAAACTTGTGGCATGGGATGCCTGATGGTCCACGACGATGCAAAAAGGTCGAGATGATATAGGGAGGCCGGATGACACCGTCTCAGACTAGCGGCACAAAGACTCTCGGTGCGACCAAAAAAGCCTCGAAGCTGGGTGGATCCGCCATGCACGCTAGAAGAGGACCAAGATGTTGGGTATAGCGTGGTCGAGTGATGGCATGGTATTCTCTCACCACAGGGACGGTCTGACCAACATAGATCTCACTGGGGAGGCGGGGTCGGGATCCACCGAAGGGGAGCTTTCTGAGGGCGGGGCGACATTGGGATGGCGAGATCCAGCCGGAACTAGCTGGATCTTAGTGAGGGGAGGCTGTCGTCAAGGTGGAGCTCACCGCAAAGGTAGAAGATGGGCGGTCGACCACAGGAGGAATTGCTACGGCCGTCGGAGGGGAGGGACCACAGTTATCCACCAGAGCATTGGAGGGCGTCCACGAGTAGGCCGAGGTCAGGATGCCGGTTGAGGTGACACGATGGCCTGAGCGCGGGGCTTCGACAGCTTTTTTTGGAGGTCACAACCTAAGCGGGGAGCCTGAGTGTGGGGCTTCAACTGTGTGTGGTTCATCAGAGTCGGTAGAATATGGGGGGAGGGGCTTTTTTTATTTTTGTTCAAGTTTCCACCCCCACCCCCACTTGATCATTTTCCTAAATTTTTGTAGTTTTATGTGTGGAATTCCACACATGTTTCCCCACCGCTTTAAAAATTTCCAAAGGATATAGAGTTAGAATTTGTTTATAATAATAATAATAATAATAATAATAATAAAATAATTCTAATTATTACAATTATCATTATAATAAAAATGATTATTGTTTTTACTGGAAACAACTCCATTTGAAAACAAAAAATATATAGATTGTTCGTAATTTTAATACCTGTAGTGACCAATTTCAATCCATAATTTTTTTTCCAGATGATCATAACTTGGTTATCCAACCTCGGATTGAAATGCAGTCATATCATTTGAGATCGTTTTTAATACATCTACTAAAATTTAAAACAATTTAATTTTTTATTGACTTTGAAAATTTACACGGTCGCTCTGATACCAATTGAAGGTGCACGGGCACTCAGTAGAAGCCAGTGGACTGGGGATTTTAAAAATTTTCATCATCAGGACAATGAGACTTATGGTCTCTGACGATCCAAGTCCCGGTACAATCCAAGGATCTCGCATAAATTAAAAGATCACATAAATTGAAATTGAAAACATACATGTTCAGATATGAAGCTGCGCTTGACTACAACTCATCGTCGACGATCGTTTCATGAATGATCAATAGAAATATTCCTCTAGATCATCCACACGCGTTTCCAAAATCCATAGGAGCACCAATCATCAAATTCTGAATGCTAGCGCGACGATCCGACGATATCTTCGACGTCCTGATGATCACTGCGATCCTCTACCTTCGATGCTTGAAGATGTTTTTGGATCGTCACTTGAGAGAGAGACTCTCTCTAGAAATCAGGAAGAGAGAGAGGCTCTCATTCAAGAATGAATGAATAGTATGTTGTGTGGGAGCCTCTCTATCTATTTATAGTGGTGATTCTAAATACCTAATAGGGTTCACCGTCCCCAGTTTATTAAATGTACACTAAATAAATATTTACGACGAACTAAACTTTGTCAATATTATTTATTTTGATCACATACCTGTAATATATATAAAATACATTACGTGATAAACCCGAGTCATTTAACTCAACTCTCCATTCCGACTTAATATTAAACAATCTTGAAATATTAAAATAATATTTCTCCGATTAATATTTTCTTGTATTTACATAACTTAAAAATGCTTTAAATAAAGTCGATCCAATTATTCTTATTGTGAATAATAATGAATTTATTTATTCCTTCAGTGATCGATACCTTGGAAAACACTCAGACTTTGTGGTGGGGCCCACCACATCCAATATACCTATTCAACTGGATATGGCGGATTCTTGAATACTTTATTGTGTGTGGCCTTCTAGGTCCTTATCTCAATAGTAGTGAATAAAATCCACAGACCAAGAGCATGGTCTAGCAACTCATCAAGAACCTTAAAGAGAAGGATTTTCATAGAAATGACAACCAACCTACAAACACATACTATGTAATATATTCTCTTTGTCTTTAGATATATCATAAAATAGGACACACACTTGTGTCATCTCCCTTTTCTTGCTTTATTATTTTTTTATCCAACCAGATGGATTTACCTAGTGACTACATTGGCCAAAGACTTATGAAGGTAGCACTATCCTGATCAACCAGTCCTGAGATATATAAATTCCTTAACTTATAAGTGACAAATATTTTATTGACCATTCAACCAATTTCATACCATCAATGACACACCCAACACAAGCTACCTCACCACGATTTTGTTATCAAGGTTTTTTCTTTTCATCGAAGTATGTGATCAAATAACACACACTGATAATGATCTCAAGTCAGGAGACCCATACACATACCCATATAAAGGAACAACCAATGACACCCAAAACATGTGGTGTTCCTATTAGCGGGTCTGTCCTCATGATCTCACTACAAGAGATCACTAAGTGCAAACTTAATGAGAAGAAGTCTCAATACTTATGTGCCCCCAACACCTGATTGTCAAACATTTTTTGTGTCCAATCAGTAAGATGTATCTATACCATATGCCATGTGTTTATGATTAATGTCATAGTATCTTGAGGTTCTCATTATTGTTTGGGATCTTCTGTTACCTTTTGATATGACAATAATTCTATGGACATTACCATTAAATAATGGACACATAAATATCTACACTATAATGGTAATTAAATATCATGTACAAATAATTGTATACACGATATCGTAGTCAAAATTACTTTTCAAGTTGGGTATAGGGAACCCACTATTACAACAACCACTATGTCCATGCAGAGTCAGAAATTTCACTAGTTTTGGGAGCACAATTTTACAGGGAGTTTTAGGGTTCTCATGCACACACAAAACCTTCGCTAAAAATGGGTTAATAAGGTGGATGAAACACTATTCCACCAACCGCACATAAATGTTTTTGTGCTATAATAAAAGATGGTTGGAATCTCGCATCGTTATAGTATCGCGACCACTGAAGTCCATGTTGATACAATGCCGGTTGTTGGAAGTCTGTAGAGCTAAAATGCCATGTTAGTGCCGCTGGTCCGCCATGCTACAATAGCCGTGCCAAATTCCACACTACTTCAGTTCCTTGTTGATGTCTTCCAGTCAGCTCTGCTATAGTTGGTAAGAGCTTCTAATGTTCCCCCAATTCTGGGCCTAGGGCCTTCTCCCCCCAGAGCCTTGGAGCAAGGGTGTGTTGCCCATTCAACCCCTAATGAGCTCACCTCAGAGCTCGAACCGAAGAGTTGTGGGTTGGTTCATAGTATGGGTCACAAGCATTCGGCCCAACAAACATTCAAAGAGGATTGAGCTACACCAAACTAACACTAAAAGTGTCCAATCATCTACATGTGGCCTAGCTAGCGCTGATTCTCCAAAATTGTACGTGAATATTGCATTGGAGATTTCATCACTTTGATCTCATATATTCTTGGTAGAGATTCCAAAGTTGAGAAACTATGCTATACACATTCATATCCTCATATTACATTAGAAGCACATTGGTCATAGAGGATAACATGAAACATTGGATATCCATTGTGTCATCCACATGCCTCAAATAGAGAGATACCTCTTCCTTACTAGTCTCATTGGCAAGTGACTTAGGAAGTGGGGTTTCCAACATGTATAATTTCCTTTCGTGACGTAGTATAACATGCCAATTCCTATACTATTCCTTGAAATCTGCACTGGTGAAAAATTTATCCTTATTTAGTATGGATTGCAGTGATATTGTAAAAATCATTTGATTTGTCATTTCTAAAAATTAAGAGCTAATGATTAGTGTCACACCCAACCTTGGAAAGTATTTCATTTTATTATTTTCTTGGCTTTGGATCCTCTGTTTGAGGTTCAGGTTGGGTCTTGGTTTGAATTTTTGTGTTTTTGGTTGAAAAATGACGTTTTTGGGTTTGGTAGAAAGGGGCACCTTAGTAGCACACAGTTAAGGGAAACTGTACGGCTTAGCCTAGGTAACCGTGTGTCTTGTCTTGGGGTCCAGGAGTAAGTTTCATGGGTTGTTCATGGTTTGGGAAGTCGTGCGACAACAATGAGAGAGGTTCTGACCATTTGGATAGTGGTGACCAACGGTTTGCGTACAGTTTGGAAAACCATGTCAGTTTCCCAAATTCATAAAAATGTGAAATTACAATTGTTCCCCTATTATGTTTTAACCTCAAATCAATCCCCTACCTCCTTGATCGTTTTTAGCACATGAGAGGGTCCCCAAACCCCTCTCCCTTTGGTTCTCCTCCCTCCATGGATGCTCCTCCTTTGAATCTAAGGCATGTTTCTTAGGATTTTGGCCATTTTTCTCTTCTTTCTATTTTCTTCCTTTGGTTTCGTGGTGTTTCCTTGGTGGGTTCTTGTTTGGAAAACCCATAGAGGCTAGGGTTGATGTGTTGGGTTGTTTTTCTTTGGACCTAGGGTGTTCAGATTGCCCATTGGGCACGATTCTTCCTTCCCTTGAAGTTTCATCGCATCTGCACGTCATTGAGGTAGGTGTTTCCATCTGTTTCCTTTATGATGCATTCTATTTGATGCTTGGGTATTCCTATATAATTTATAAATGTGTTTTCATTATTGTTATGTGTTTCTTTGACTTATTGTGTTGATTTTGTGTTGGTGGAATTTGGTAAAAATGGGTTTTAAAGAGATTCTTTAAATATGCTTATGTTTGTATGCACTCAACGTGTTATATAAAATGCCAAGTAGCCTTTTTAGATGAAATTGGGTATTTATATCATGTGTGTGGATCAGTTATATTTTTATGGCATGGGTTGATTGTGATACGAGCCTTATGTGTGGATTTTGGTGACTTTTATGGTTTGACACTTATGTATGGTTAGTTTTGTTGGTGGTAGAACGTGTGTCGTTACTTTAAATATGGTTTTGGGTAATTTCATGAATGTTTGTTATGTTCCATTGGATGTGGGAACATCCATGTGTGCTCGGGGTTCACACATGGAAGGGCACACAAATGACAATGGTATTAGATGAACTTTCTCAACATAAAAACCCGGATTTCAAAACACTTATCCCTCCTACTTTCTTTCTTCAAACCCTTGATGCTTTACTAAATGTCCCTTTGTTTATAATGACTCAAAAGTGGGTTCAAATGCTATGTTCAAAATTATGGCCCATTTGGTACCTTAGAAAAGTGGGTTGGTTTCTAAATGACTTTGAAAGCCCGCTTTCCATCTTTAAGTATGTTGTGTGTTTTCACTTGGTCTTGAAGTGGTATTGGAAATGGATTCATATTTGAAATATAAAGGCATGTTTGACATTGTGAACATGAAATTGGTGTTTTATGTTGTTTTGGAAATGGTTAGGAATCATTTTGTAATGTATTGGAAATGATAATGTTGAAGGCCCAGTTGACACTCTATATTGTTTTGGAAATGAATTGTGGTTTTGGATATACAAATTCTCAGTTGGCATCTTAGCATGTTTTGAGACAATTTTATATGATCATGTGATGTAATGGTCCGATTGGCACTTGTAAATGACTTGTTGTGAGATGAACACCGCTATGGAGGATTCCACAAAGAGATGGGTATCACATAGGAATTGTCGATGATTGGGTTAGGAAAGTGTAGTGGTAGCAAGAAAGGTGATTCACACATGCGAGAACTTCCTCCTTTCACATGTACTATTACCATGAGCTTCCTGCACTGGGGGTTTGATCGTCTGTCTCGGTCTGACTCTCATCATGTGTCTAAGAATTCATGACCTCATATGACTTCTTAAATTGAAATTTATAATTTAAATAGTTAAAATATTATTAGTAGTTAATTTTAAAACAAAAAAATATACTGACCATAATATGCTACCGGTGATCACCTATAATCTCTTCAGTGACAGGATCTCTGTACATCCTATTATAAACATCAAAATCTATAATATCAGGTTGTTCGACCAATTATATGAGTATAAAATAAAAAAATTATATTTAAAGTTATATAAATTATAAAAAAAAGTACTTACCATATGTTGTCGATGTGTATTGAATGTATGATTACCAGCTTGGTGTGTCACCTGCTGCCTTCCCCGATTGTGCAAAAACTAACGGCAACATTCACACATGCAGATCTCCTATGCCTATCAGATAGAGGCATACGTGCTATCATCGACAAGATACTATAAATCCTATAAATAATTAATAATATCCAGTTATTAAGTAATTATATTTCAAAATAACTATTATTTATTTTCATACCATCCAATGCTCAAACATACATAACTGAACATCAATAGAAATATGATCCCATGTCACCCATGCTCCAGAAAAATAATAATGCAATATAGCACTTTCCTGTCCAACAGTTATATGTGAAAAGCTGTGAAAAAATAGAACAAATAATCAAACAATTAGTATATAAATAAATTAATGATAATTAATGAAAACTAACAAAAATAAACAACTAAACATACATCTGCATGTGTGGATTGAAGTCAAGAAGTGAACGTCGCTCAAGAATAGAGTTAGGAATCATCAATATCACAAGACCATGACCCCTTTGAGCCATCGCTGAACCGCAAACAATCTGGAGGTCAGATGATACAACATCATTCTTGTCACTAGGTTGATCAGCCTCATCCAACTCATGAAACAAATCTGAGTCCATCTGAAACATGAAATGACCATTGTTAGAAAATAGTTGAAAATAACTATTATATATTTATATTTATTATATGATTATAACAACATTTAATTTTTTCAATATTCATATCAATCCTCATCTTTGTATATGATGGTGTCAACATCTTCATATTCCTCCTCAGTATCATCAATTTCTATAGGAGTTTCAGTTTCATCATATCTTGCCATTTCAAATTCATTTGTTACATCAATAACATTGTGATCACCATCGACCCTTACCTATGGGTTTTCATCATTAATATTCTTGTCCCTTCATTGGAATGATGAATTTGGAGTAGTCTCTTGAAAATTTTCAATTCCTTATACTTCAACTGAACCACATTCATTTTGAATAAACTAATTTTTCTAAGATTTCATTTTTATTATGTTCCCCCAATCAATTAACTTTCTTGAAGTAAAAAAATAATTTTCATAATAAATTTGATGTGCGTGATGAACCAATAAAAAATATTTTTTATTATAAGAAGACTTTTATATTTAACATCGACAATTCTATGGGGCGGATGAACACACAAGCCTCTCAGTATTCAACCAATAACATTTAAACATTGTTATGTAATTTTTTCCAAGATAACACTATTTAATTTTTTCTTTTAGCATGCCTTAAAAGTCAACTTCACTCTCTCTATGATGAGATCCTCTAAAGAAAAAACCACTATTCATTATTATTTTTGATTCTCCATATGCACGTGTATGAAATCAAAAACCATTCACCATATATGCATTATAAGATTTAATAATTTTGGATGATTGGTTACTCAATACACACAATCGATTATCAATTTTATCAGTATGTTGAGATACCTTAAAATTTATTAAAAAAATTATCAATTAATAAATTGATTTTATATGTTAAACCATAAACAATTTATTTTACCAGTATTTAAAACTTGTAGGAAAAATTATTTTGATGGTGTTCTTCAAGAGCAGCTTTTGTAATTTATGGAAACTGTTTCTTGATATGATTATCATATAATCTAAAAATAAAATAATAATAATTTACTATAACAAAACTTATAGAATAAGTGATAGGAGCACTTACAATAAAAATAGTGTCATTTCTTCACAATTGAGTAGAAGACATGTATGAGCCCTGTGATGTTTATCATCTGTAATCCATTATTCATGGACTCCACCATTGCTATGTTTGGGCCAATTAAAAACTGATAATTGATTATTCATCTCATCATCAACATTTCCCTCATTACGGACCATGATGTTATGTTTTGAGTGATATTTAGATTGAAAATAATTGGAGATGAAAAAAGAAAATTTCTCCTATATATAAGTTTCTACAATTGATCCTTCAATATATGCTTTATTACATACCTATTTCTTTAATTTTTTCATGCATCTCTCGAATGAGTATACCCATCGAAATTGTAATAGATCTCTGCATTTTTCTTCATGTAGAAAATTTTATGTAAAATTTTCCATTGAATCAAAGACAACCGGTGGGAAGATTTTTTTCCTGTTTACATAAAATTAAAACATCTTCTTGCATCCTACTTAGTGCATTTTAGTATGTTATCGCCACACAAATGTCTCAAAAAAATATGATATTATTGTTAGCGCATTCCAAATCATATAATTCAACAATCATTTAAACCCAATCTGTAGAAGTATTTCAATTACAACATGACAGTCATGACTTTTTTATTCTGTAATACGACCATTGTTAACACATCTAGCTGAATTAGAAACATAACCGTTTGGAAGCATTAAATCTTCAATTCACTGACAATATAATAAATGTTTTTCTTTGAAAATTGTATAAGATGCTTTTAGTTTCATTAACTTCTGTGATATTTCATTTTCAAATAGTTTAAGTTCTGGTGGCTTGAAAATTTGTCTAAGATCTAATTGTGCCTTTACATTATATTTGATTTTACAAGGTGTATCCAAAAATGTATAAAATTTATTATCAAAATAGTTATTCTCAATATGCATTACATCCAATATGTGACATATCAATAAATCATACTAATATAAAAGATCTTATAAAATGCTATGTTTAATCCAATTGTCACCATTACAAAATCGGTGTTTAACAGCGCTTGTATTTATTAGCCCTACAAAAAAGCACTGATAAATGTCATCTTTATCAGCACTAAAGAAAGCACTAATAAATTTAACATTTTATGAGTGTTTTTTTAGTGTTGATAAATTGTACATTTATCAGCATTGATAAAGATAGATTTTATCATCACTTTTTTATCCTTGATAAAAAGTTTGAATAAATAAAATGAAATTATTAAATAAATAAAAAATAAAGAATGAGTTTATTAAAAAAAATATTACAAATTTTATTAATTAAATAATTATTGATAAAAATCAATAAATTGATTACACATTATTAAATATTAAAAAATTTATTATTTAGATAATTATGATAATTAATGTTAATAAATTGTATATATTAAATATATAGATATATATTAATGTATATAAATATGATTTATACATTACAATATATTTATGTACTTTACATTAAATAGTCATACATTTAGTAAATAATGGTTTATAATTAAAAATTAATATAAATTAGAAATACTAAAAAATTTCATAGTGCAATGGACATATAATTGAATGTATCATTTGATTTTTCAATTTAACATTGATCAAATGTGTGTTATATTGATTTTACATATACGTAATTAATGCATTTTTATATACAATGCACACACACAAATCATATCCATTTTTTTCAATATTTTTAATGTGTACTTATTTTTAATTTATTCAATTTCACTTATTTTTAACATATATGCATATACATGCACTTAAAATTAGATATAAATATTATTTTAAAAAAATATTTCTATAATTATAAATAAAAAATTATATATAAAAAATTATAACATTATAATAAATATATTTAAAAAAGGAATATATCTACTATATTATATTTATTTATTTAGTATATATATATTTACAATTTTTTATTTATAATTATAATTATAAATCCTTTATGAGTGCTTATGTAATAAGTGCTTATAAGGGTAGGTCTTTATCAGCACTAAAAAAAGCGCTGATAAATATAGATTTTATCATCCCTTTTTTTAATACTGATAAATATCCATTTTATCAACGCTTATTACTTAAGAACAGATAAAAGGACTCTTTATCAGTGATTATTTGTAAGCACTAATAAAAGTGATCCGACCTATTTAAAAAAACCTAACCATTTGAAAACCCATTGCGATATGAGAAGCTTTCTGTGGAAGCCACCCACTGCCAGTGCTCCTCCTCAGTTAATCAAAGCTCGAGTCACACCACTTGACTGCCTCTAGTTGCTCAAACATCGTCGGACATCCGGTGTTTTATTGTAGTTAGAGTTTTCAAAGCAGATTTTCTTTAACCTAATGATGCATGCCTTGTGATTTTCTTTGTATATTTTTCATTTTAGTTTTGATTTCTTATTCAATGATTTCTTGAGTTATTTGTGGTCCAGTCCTTGTATACTATTTTGCTTTTAGATGATCCCTGTTCAAGATTTCATCTTCTTCTTAATACTAAAGGTATTATAATTATAGTTCCATTGTGAGTTAATATGTTTCATGCTCATTCCATGGATGTTTTAGGTATGGTTCCCCAACACAGAATCTATGACATGCTTATTTTAGTACTTTTTTAAAAACTTAAGGTTGTTTATTATGAATGAGTTAAATTTTCATGTTTCCTTTATATAACCATAAACAAAATTCCTTTCATTATAAATATCAAATAAAAAATTAATTACATTTTCATAATAATCCATGATCTCATTTTATATCATCCTTAATGGTGGTTAAATTGACCCAAAAAAATTACATGTAATAATCAGTGGATGAGAATTAATATGAAGTTAATTTTAATGTAATATATTTATTATAGAAGTTTAATTATTTTATTTTGATTTTATTAAAGTGGTACATTACTATTAGTAATAGGTAGTTGAAGAATCTAAATGGAAAAGAAATATAAGAAATTCTTAATCACATAAATGAAATCATATCTTCTATTGAAATATTTCTTCGTATTGAATAATTTAGAACATATTATTGAGACTAGGACCTCTAAAAAGTGTAATGGATGAAAATTATAAAGATTATTTTTAGCTTATATCAAGGGATCATAATTTTAGTTGTTCTGAAAGGGTGTTGGAGGGGTTCCTATATAATCGAGAAGGAGTATAATTTTCTCAAATACCCATTCCTTAATGTGTGATAAATAAAAACATACATATCATGTGGATCCAATGTGAAGAATAATAGATATGTTTGTGTATTACCTTTAAATATTAAGGGTGGGTATGCATCATGCAAAATTAAATGAGGATGAGTTATCTATAACTTTCACTATTGAATGAATTCAAAGGATAACACCTTCTAGAGTGGAGTAATTCTTTTCTTAAATCCAATTACCCATTTTCTTCAACATGCTACAATTATTTGAAATAAACCTATAAATTTTGAGTTTCCCTTATTATAATTATCTATAACTTTCAGCTTTGATAATGAATATCGACTGTGTATTTATTTATATATTGTACAAAATTAATCTTTTATGCACCCAACAGGATGGATATGAATTGAAAATGGATGCACACTAATCATTTGACAAACGAGTATGAAGAGAGAGTTAAATATTTCATCAATTTTGTAAGAGAGAATGCAGAAAACCCTTCTAACATTCTTTTCATGTGTTTATATTGTTGTTATTCAAGAAAAATTAGTCTGAAAGAGTTGTAAGAACATTTTATTTTTCACAGAATAGATCAAATCTATACACGTTGGACTAAACATGGGGAAAATTGAATCTGGACACCAATTGGGATGATACTATAGTTTATGAATCATTTTATATGAATACCTTTGTAAATGATGATGGTGATCACATGGAAGAAATGAAAATGGAAATTGAAGATGACATTCATGATTGTCCAAAGATGTTTGAGGCATTAAATATATTTTCCCAAAAACCATTATATATAGATTGTAATAAATACACACCATTGTCAGTCGTATTAAAGTTATATAATTTGAAAGCTGGAAGTGGATGGAGTGACAATAGCTTTACAGAACTACATGGTCTTCTAAATGATATGTTGCAATAAGAAAATGAACTACCATACTAAATATATGATGCTAATTTTTTTACGTTCAATGGGAATGATCTCTAAAAAAATACATGCTTGTATAAATGATTTCATATTGGTTCGCAAGTACTATGAATCACTCATAAAAGGCCCAAAGTGTGGTGTGAATTGATATAAGAATAATGAATCAAGTCCTTAAAAATATGTATGGTACTTTTCTATCGTTCCACGGTTTAGAAGACTATATGGATGTCAAGAAACTACGAGAAAATTCACATGACATGCCAATACACAAATTAAATATTAGAACCTATGACATATAGAATATTCTCCCCAGTTGAATAAAGTTGATTACGAGTTTCCTGAATTTGGAAATGAGTCGAGAAACATGCGTCTTGTTTTATCAATATATGGAATAAATCTTGTTGGTGTATAGAGTAGTAATCACAGTACATGACTCGTCATGTTGGTAAATTATAACTTTCAGCCAAGGTTATGCATGAAGTGCAAATACATTATGTTGTCTCTGCTTATATCTAGACCACAGAAACCCGATAATGATATTGATGTCTATTTTTCTCTATTGTTCAAAGATCTGAAATTGATTTGGGATACAATTATTACAATGTATGATGCTCATATAAGTGAAGAAGTCACATTGAGGGCCATGTTGTATGGAATGATAAATGACTTCCCCACTTATGGAAATTTATCAGGTTATAACATTAAAGGAATGTTGGGGTGTCCCATTTGTGAAAAACACACATAATTAGTTCACTTGAAACATTCATTGAAGACTGTGTTTTTAGGACATCAGAAATTTTTACCTCAATGACATAAATATCGATCATGGACGACAACATTCAATTGGAATATCAAACAAGGTACAACACCATTTTCAGTAACGGGTGATCAAATGTACAATAAAGTAAAAAATGTTGACACTATTTTCAATAAACCATTTTCCAAAAACTTTTAAAAAACAGGTTGGAAGAAGAGTTCAATTTTCTTCGAATTACTGAATTATTATTTTTTTATGTTAGATATTTTCTTGATGCAATGCATGCAGAAAAAATGTATTTGATAGTGTTATTGGCATGTTACTAAATGTTACTTGAAAAATAAAAGATGGAATTGAGGATAGGTTTTACTTTATTGAAATGGGGAAAAAAGAAGAGTTGGCATCGATAAAGGGTAAAAGGAATACAATTCTTCCTCCAGCAGCTTACACTCTATCCAAATAGGAAAAATTGAAAATTTTCCTTACTAGTATAAAAGCTTCACAAGGGTATTCATCAAATATCAAGAATGTCATGTCAATGAAAAATTTTAAGCAACAAGAAATAAAATCATGCTATTGTCATGTTTTGATGCAATATTTAATGTCTATTATTTTCCATTGCATTCTACCTCAAAATGTATGACATACATTAATCATAATATGCTTCTTTTTCAAATCCATATGCCATAAAGTTGTAGACCCAGTGAAGTTTCCCATCATGAATTAGGAGATTGAAGTCATATTATATGAATTTGAGATGTTATTCACACCATCATTATTTGATATAATGGTCCATTTGATAGTCCACATGGTTAGAGAGGTTCAACTATATGTTCATGTCTATTATAGATGGATGTGCCCTATTAAATGGTATATGAAGATTTTGAAAGGGTATGTCAAGAATCAAAGTTGTCCAGAAGGTTGTATTGTAGAACAATATATTATTGAAGAAGCTATTGAATTCTGTAATGATTACCTATTAGATGTTTAAAGCATTGGTCTCCCAAAGTCTTATCATGGCGAATGCCTTCTGGGCGAAGGGATTTTCAAAAGAGATATTGTTACAATTACCTTGACAAAGATAGAGCCGCACACCTTTACATATTACATAATAGTAAAGATGTTGATCCATAAATTAAATCCCACAAATAAATTATTAGATATTTGAATCCATAAAAGGCTGAAGGATGTATATAAAATACACATAATCAATAGTTTATAGGATGGTTCAGAGATCAAATTTATAGAGTTACCTGAAAATCTGAATTCAATTGCTGAATGACTTTAATGGCTAGCTAGAGGACCGAATCAAAATGTTATATCTTATGCTGGTTTTATAATCAATGGTTATATGTTCTATATAAAAGAATATGATGACTTCTTAACGATGAAAAATAGTGATTTTACACTTGTTACTGAAGCGATGCACATATCTAGTTCCAAGGATAGAAATCCAATTTATACAAATATGTCATATTTTGTCATTATCGAGAAGATATACGAGTTGGATTATACAACATTTCAAGTGATGCTTTTCCATTGCAAATGGGTTGACAATATTAATGGAGTGAAAGTTTATGAAATGATATTTGTGAAGGTGAATTTCAGTATGGAAGGGGAAAATATGATCCATTCATAATTTCATCACAAGCAGTGCAAGTATTTTATTTATCTGATCCAACAAACAATAATTGGTCGATTTTCCTAATGGAAACCAAAACAAATGTTGAGTCAGATGAAAATTCAATCGAGGATGACCCTTTAATTGGGACATCACAATCAGTTCATTCTGGTTCTAATATAGACAATGTCTTGCACGTTAGATGGGACCACAAAGAGGGGATTTGGATTCTTTATTGATGAACCAAATCCTTGAACCCTTTAAAACAAGTAATAGATTTCAATGAGAAGGTAAAACTATTTTTAATATATTATGTTTTCCATCATAATATTATATATTCTCTTCTGCATTAACATAATCTAAATTAAAAGTTTGACTACTCATAAATATAATGTCTTCTAAATATGATGATGTTACCAATCCCTTGGAAGAACAAACTATAATGAAGGAAACCATTTGGAAAGATGTAAAGCTAATGCTACAATATACTTTCTCTATTTTACTGAAAAATTATATAATGAAATGTTTATTTAATTTTCATCATTACTTGTAGAGTTCATTTTTTTTCCACGTGTCATGCCTTTTCAAGAAGACAAACGACATTGTCTCTGCTCAATCCTAGAGGCAATATTGATGTTTTCACAGTAAAATCATTGTCCATAGAATTAATGTATTGTTTCATATTTATGTTTAATTTATTTCTTTTTAGTATTACTCACATAATAATTGTTTTATTATACAGGTGGATTCTTTTATTCGAGTTGGGGTGGTCAGTCCATCGTTTATGTCTTTCTACACCAAAACTTCCCAAACTTCATCTCCCTCAAAACCTTTTCACCCCTAAAGTGTTGCATTTATCACTTTATTTCAAGTTATCTTCATTGCATTTGCAGGAAGAGTAATGATGCTGCCTCTGCTCAATTACATAGGTAATCTTGAAGGTTTCACAGTAAAATAACTTTTCATAGAATTAATGTATAGTTTAATATTTATGTTTAATTTATTTCTTTTTAGTATTACTCACATAATAATTGTTTTCTTATATAGGTGGATTCTTTTGTTGGAGTTGTGGTGTTCTGTCCATATTTTATGCCTTTCTACACCAAAACTTCCACTAACTTCTCCCTCAAAACCTTTTCACCCCAGCAGTGTTACATTTTACACTTTCTTTCAAGTTATCTCCACTATCTTTTTAGGAAGAGAAACGGCGCTACCTCTGCTTAATTACAGAGATAATGTAGATTTTTGTACACTAAAATCATTATCCATAGAATTAATGTATTGTTTCATATTTATGTTTAATTTATTTCATTTTAGTATTACTCATATAATAATTTTTTCTTATACAGGTGAATTATTTTATTCAAGTTTAGGTGATTTGTCCATATTTCATGCCTTTATACACCAAAACATCCATAGAATTCTTCTCCCCCAAAACCTTTCACCTCTATTGTTTTGAAAATTAGAAATTTCCTTCAAGTTCTCTCCACTGCTCAATCACAGAGGTAATCTTGATATTTGTACAGTAAAATCATTGCACTACTACAAATATGGCCTTTAAAAGCGCTAGAAAAGTCCATTTACAGTGCTAAAAAAGTGTTGTTAATCTCTATAAAGATAAAAGAGGGTCTCATTTATCATCCATTTTTTTAGTGCTGATAATGATTCCTTTTATCAGTGCTAAAAAATGCTGATAAAAGTTAAAAAAAATTAAAAAAAAATAAAAAATATTTCTATAATTCGGGGAGGGGATTCGACAGTGCTTGAAGCCCCCTTCAACAGTGCTTGAATTCCCCTTCAACAGCGCCACCCCCACCCTATCCCACATTCCCAATCCACCCCCAACCTTTAACAATGCTTAGCCCCATTTCCACCTACGCGCGCCCTCCATTTCCATGGATTAGAACCCAGAACCTCTTGCCTATGCGCCTAAACCTTTACAACTCCACCATATTTCTTTGCTCTCCATTTAATAATATATCTATTTATTTATATGTATATTTAGTTATATTTACTCATATATTAATATATATTTATATAAACATATATATATTTATATTAATATATATATATTTAGTTATATTAATATATATATATATATATATATTTGTATATTAATATATATATACATATATAGTTATATATATATATATATTTATTCATATATTAATATATATTTATATATATTTATTTATATATATTTATATTATTTATCCGTATATTTATTTGTATATTAATATATATTTTTAAGATTAGTTTTTAATGCATTTATAAAATATGTCTTTTTATGTGTGTTTATAAATAAATAAATACATATATACAACACAAACACACACACATATATTATATGTGTATTTGTAGGTATAATTATAAATATTTATATATATTTACAAATATTATATATACATATGTATATACATATGTTTAGAATATATAGATAATATATATCAATTTTTCAATACAGACACAAAATATATATATATATATATACACGTACACATTATATAGGTATATAAATATTCATATATTTGTATTTTAAATAAAATGGATATTATTTTTTTATTTAGATAATGATTATATATTGGGAAATATATTTTTTATGTAAATATGTTTAATTATTTATTTATAAAATTAAATATTTATGTATGAATATATAAAAAATATCTATATATTGTTATATATTTAATTATAAATAACAATACATAATGATAAATGATAAAATTTAAAGCCATAATATGAATATGAATGTAATCCATTGAAATAAATTCATTCCCCATTGAAAAAGAAAAAAAACCCCCTTAAATGAGGTTGAAATTCTATCAAATGTTAAAAAAATTGGGTATCCGGACTAAAAAATCAGTTTTGGAGGACTTATGGGCCTTTTGGGCACAAAAAATATGATATAAGGTTTCCTTCAATCGCTAGCGCATAGAGCTCATCACATGCTTTGATTTGATATGCAGTAGAGCTCAAACTGACACCCAGATCAAACATTATGGTCGTTTGAAGTTTGAGTTACGTTTTCAACTTATTTTAAATATTCTATTATTATTATTTTTTTTTTGTGACATAAAATTGTTATTAAATGATTATTAGTTGATGATAATTATAAAATTATGAATTAATAACTTTTTAAGATATTTTATAAGTCATTTTCACTACATATCTTATATATTAAGTGAAAATGTTTATTTATACTTGTCCAAAACATATTTAAAAAATATATATTATATTTATATCAATATAAATATACTTATATATTTATATATCAATATATTAATTTTTATGAAATATAATTTTTTTTCAATATACACTATCAGCTCAAGGAAAAAAATGCTAATAAAACCCCTCCTTTATCAGTGCTACTAAAAAAAGCACTAATAAAGGGGCACTTTTAACATTTCTTTTTAGAGTTGTTAAAAGTACCCTTTATCAAAGCTTTTTTAGCACTGATAAAGATGCTCCATTTATCGGCGCTTTTTTAGCACTGTTAGAGGGTGGCGCTGTGGAAACCTAGTTTTGTGGTAGTGTTGTCCATAGAATTAATGTATTATTTCATATTTATGTTTAATTTAGTCCCTTTTAGTATTTCTCATAATAATTGTCTTCTTATACAGATGGATTATTTTTTTCAAGTTAATGTGGTTTGTTCGAATTTTCTCATACAGTGTTATCAGTTCGAAAAATAAAGTCAATGGAATGGTATGACTCCAAGTACTTCTTTCTATTTAAAATTGACATAATTTTAGTAAAAAAGACAACTAACATACTCAAAACTGAGAAAAAATATTTATATTGTTTTGATACTTTAAGACAATGATCCACAAGTCATTTGTGATGTATAAGAATCATCCACACCTCAATATGATACACTATGTGCCCGATATGACTCAATGTGTCCGTTATCAGTTCAAAATCAACATTTGACTTTAAAAAGTTTCACTCACTGAAAAATGAGAATACACACTTTTATTTTCTTGATAATTTAGGGAATCAATTCATAAATCATTTGTGACATATAGGAATCTGTCCCACGTCAAACTGATACATGATGCGATCTGCATGAGTTAAAGTCCATGTTTCAAGTTTAAAATGACATTTTAGTAAAAAAGTCAAGTGACATACTCAAAACATAAAAAAACACATTCATATTTTTTGGATAATTTATAAAAATAATCCATAAGTGATTTGGAACATCTAGGAATCAACCACAAATCAATCTTATGCACGGTGTGACTGATATGAATCTAAGTGCATCTTTATTTAAAATTGACATCAATTTTAGTAAAAAAACAAACTAACCTACTCAACATTGAAAAAACACATTAATATTGTTTTGATACTTTAGTAAAGCAATCCATATGTGATTTGAGATATGCATGAATTAGTATCATCTTAATCTGATGCATGGTGTAACCGGTATGACTCCAAATGCATGTTTTTATTTAAAATTGACATCATCTTTAGTAAAAGACCAATTAACCTACTCAAAACTGATAAAACGAATTCAAATTGTTTAAAAAATTTAGGAAAACAATCCATAAGTCATTTGTGATGTGTATGAATTAATCGCGCCTCAATTCGATACACAGTGTGATCAGTATGTGTCAAAGTGCATGTTTCAGTTTTAAAATGACATTTTAGTAAAAAAGGCTAGTGACTTACTCAAAATCGAGAAAAAACATTTAGATTTTTTTTATAATTTAGGGAAAAAATTCATAATTCATTTAGGCTGTTTAGGAACTTGTCGCACCTCACATTGATGTACATTGTGGCTGGTATGATTCTAAGTGCGTCTTTTTATTAAAAAATGTCATCAATTTTAGTAAAATCAAGAACTATCCTCCTCAAAATTGAGAAAACACATTCAGATTGTTTTGATACTTTATGAAAATGATCCATAATTTATTTTTATGTTTTGGAATTAGCTTCACATCAATCCAATACAAGATGTTCCTAGTATGACTCAAAGTGTTCGTTATCAGTTTAAAATTGACATTTTAGTTAAAAAAGAGTCACTTACTGAAAAATAATCAAACGTGGTTATATTTTTTTTGATAATTTTTGAAATTGATTCATAAGTTATTTGTGACATGTAGGAATATTTTTACTTTAAACTAATACACAATGTGATCAGAATTAGTCAAAAGTGTGTGTTTCTAGTTTAAAATGACATTTTAGTAAAAAAGAAAAATGACATACTCAAAACTATGAAATCACATTCATATTATTTTGATACATTAGTAAAAATATCCACAAGTCATTTAGGATGTGTAGGAATTAGCCGCACCTCAATCTGATGCACGGTGTGACTGGTATGACTAAAAGTGTGTCTTTCTATTTAAATTTTTTTATCAATTTTAATAAAATGGACAACTGTCCTACTCAAAACTGAGCAAACACATTTAGATTGTTTATATAATTTAAAAAAATTATCTATAAGTCATTTGTGATTTTTAAAAATTATCCGCACCTCAATCTGATACACAATGTGAACAGTATGACTCAAAGTGTCCGTTTTCAGTTTAAAATTGACATTGTAGTTCATAAAGTACCACTCATTGAAAACTAATCAAACACACTCATATTTTTTTGATAATTTAGGAAATTATTCATAAGTCATTTGTGATGTGTAGGAATCCGTTTCACAGCAAAATGATACACGATGTGATCAGAATGATTCAAAAGTGTGTGTTTCAAGTTTAAAATGACATTTTAGTAAATAAGACAACTGACATACTCAAAACCAAGAAAACACATTCAGATTGTTCTGATACTTTATGAAAACAATCCAAAAATCATTTAGGATGTGTAGTAATCAGCCACACCTCAATCTAATTCATGTTATGACCGATATGAATCTAAATACACCTTTTTATTTAAATTGAAATCAATTTTAGTAAAATTAACACTTTCTATTAATTTATTTATTTATATTATTCTAACATAAGAATTTTTTTCTTATATAGGTGCATTATTTTGCTCAAGAATATGTGGTTTGTTTTACAATACCATGAATTGGGTCAAGATTAAAAGACTAAGGAACATTGGTTTTTTTGAATGTATATAATAATTTGTATTTATTTAATTGTATAAACCAATGTTTGAAATGTCTATATTATAGTGTTTTTTTCTTGTGTTTGTGTTGTAAATTTTATTTCATTTAAATCATGTATTGGAAATTATTTTTTTGATATCTGTTGTGTTTTTTGTGTTGTGGTGTGTTGTTACAACACATTGCGGTGGTGCTGTAGTGTGCTATTACAACACACTATAGTATGGACCTTTATCAGTGATTTTATGAGTGCTGATGAAAAGTCCTTTATCAGTATTTCTATAAGTGATGATAAAGTAATACTTTATCAGCATTTTTATAAGCACTGATAAAAGACCCTTTATCATCACTTTTATATGTGGTGATAAATAGAGCCTTTATCAGTGATAAAAAAAATGCTGATAAATGGTTCTGTTATCTGTGTTTTTCTGCACCGATAAAGGACTACTTTATCATCAAATTTTTAGTTCTGATAAAATACCACATCTTTTAACTTCTCACATGTATTCAATGCTTTTCTTGCACTGATAAAGGCCATTTCTAGCTCTATTAAAGGCCTATTTTTTAGTAGTGTGTATTATTTCTCAAAACCATTTATTTTTTGTTGATTTATAGTCGTTCCAAAGTTAATGAGAGGTAATAAAGAGAAAATAGATTTTATCTCAATATCTAAGATCATTGTTGGAGTTCCATCACTTTTAATTATACCTTTTCTGAAATGATATCTGTTCCTCTAAAAAGGATTATTGGTAGGAATAAATCTTCGATGACAGTCAAAGAAACAATGTTTTCTTCTATTGATGAGCGTAAATTATTTTTTCCCTCTCATATAGTATGGTCATGATTTTGTACAATCTGTACTCTAGCCAGAGAACATTCCATATGTTGGGAAGTTACTAATTGTCCACATCAACGAAAATTTCATTTTGATTTTTTTTCACAACAACATCATAGGTACTGACACCATTACTTCATAATAAATTTAACTCATCAATCAATGGCTTCAAATAAACATCAATATTATTTTTCGGATGACCTAGAATTAATAAGGACAAAAAGATATATGGATCATTCATCACCATCCACAGAGGTAAATTGTATGAAGTTATAAGGACAGACCAATAAGAATATTGACTACCGTAAGAACAAAATGGATAGAAACCATCAGTAGAAAGACCCAATCACACATTTTGATCTTCTAAAGAAAAAAAATGTACTTAGTCAAATTTTTTCCATGAATCACCATCAGTAGGATAGTTTAAGCCTTTACCAGTTAAAATATTGATTTTGTTTCATGAAATCAATGACGTTGTGATTTAACACATAAATAAATGATGCAATCTTGGTGTAATTTGGAAATACATCAATTCTTTTACAGGAATCAATCTATAATTCCCCAATTGATCCTCTTTGTACCTCAATTTTACATATATAGGATAACTAAATAATGACTCATTTTCATTGTAATATAAGATGTAATCATTTGAAAATTCATGAATCTTCTAATAACCAAGACCTAAATTACAAACAAGCCTCTTTCTCTCATAGAAATTTGCGGGCAACACATCTCTTTTAGGTAACAGTTATTTAACCAAATAGAATATCTAATAAAAATTCTATTTGAAATTTTTTTATCTTATTTAATAGTCGTAAATTTTTTAATTGCTTCAAATTTGATTATCTTGCAACCATGATATAAGGAATCCTCAGAAGACTTCAACAACTCAAAAATTTGTATGGTTTCAAATCTGGAGTTAAATCAATATCATCTTATGTTCCAATTTGTTGAAAATATGGACCATCCACATCATATACTCAATTTTGAAACTGTGATGGATTTGGAACCAAATTATTAGTATCTTATCCAGAACTATGTTCACCACGTTGATACCAAAAAACATAATCATTTTAAAAACCAAATCATAATAGATGACCCCCAACATTTTCAAATGTGTCAAAACTCATCAAATTACATTTCTTGCATGGCCACTTAATTATCCCTTCCAAAACAACTTCTAGTTTTGAAGATGAAAATGATAAAAAAAAACTTCAACACCCTCAATATATACAGGATTTATACTAGAACCATTTGAATTCCTATGATAGTTTATCCAATCGGGATCATGTAATAAAGACTGTTGTCAAATTCCTTGCTCCGTATTACTCTAAAAAATATAAAATAAATAAATGGTTTATGATTAATTTAATATAAGAAAATGGCGATAAAAAAAGAGTAAAAAATAAATAATCATAATTTACTTTTAAATATTGTTAATTTTATCTATTTGTTGCTGATTTTTACTAATGGCCATTAATGTTTTATAATTATGGTAATTTAATGTTCATTTTTACTAATCATAACTAGTTACCGCTAATTTTTACTAAAATTTTCTAATTACCACTTTTTTTATATAATTTAAATGATTTATCGTTAATGTTTACTAATTATTACTAATTATTACTAATTATTATCAATTATTTCTAATTATTACTAATTATTACTAATTATTACTAATTATTACTAGTTATGACTATTTATCACTATTTTTTACTATTTATTAGTATTTATTACTAATTATAACTAATTATTACTAATTATTACAAATTAATACTATTTATTACTAATTATTACTATTTATTACTAATTATTTCTAATTATACTAATTATTACTATTTATTATACTATTTATTGCTATTTGTTACTTTTTCTTACTATTTATTGCTATTTATTGCTATTTATTACTATTTATTACTATTATTTATTACTAATTGTTACTAATTATTACTAATTATTACTAATTATTACTAATTATTACTAATTATTAATAATTATTACTATTTATAATTATGTATTCCTAATTATTACTAATTATTACTAATTATTTCTATTTATTATTATTTTTTCAAGGATGAAGAACCAGAGTTTAAAACTGAAACCCAATCATCCATGATGACTATAGTTTAAAAGTTAGAACCTTCAAGAGATAAAGATAATCATGTGATAATTATTGGTGATCTCAAAGTGGAACTTGAGGGTGCACTAGATAAGCTTGACAATCAAAGAAAAAGAAACATAATGTGGAAAGCCATTCAGGAAGAATCATTAGAGCATGTTGATTAGCTTGAAGAAGAAATTGATCTACTAGAAGCATAAGTGAAGGACCATTCAACAACTATTGAATGCTTAGAAGAACTTTTGAAATTTATGCTCAAAATTGAAGAACATGCAAAGGACATCAATGACCTTACATAAAAACGAGAGGAAAAGTCTAAGAAAATTGAAGGACATAAAGAAGTAGTTGTTACTCTAAGGAGTAAACTTGATACTAAATCAAATTCAATGGAAAGAAAGAAGAAGTTGTAGTTTGGAATATTCTCAGATGCAGAACTATGAGAAAGAGCTAAACATAGCTCTAAAGGAGTTAAAAAAGAATTTAATGATCACAGATCCACATGTATGGGTAAAAGTGTAATTGGCTATAATGCTGAAACATCAATGGCAGGAAAAAAATGATCCAAAATAAAGGGAAGCATAAAGTTGGATATGACACAAAGGAACTGAATGTACCGACAAATAAAACTTCAAATCTAATAGAAAAGTGAGTGGAAACTTATCCTCAAATATCTAGAAATGATCTATAGTCAAATTCTTTCACAAAAGAAAGGTACATAAGAATGAATGGAAGTGAAAAAACATTTCCTTGTATGAAATGTCAATTCTATGGCTTTCTGGGCCATACCATGTCATATTGTGAAGTGGCACAAAGCTACCTGAATGGGGAAGATCTGAGAATTTATCAAAGGGGAATGAAACCATACCATTTATCTTATAGAATAAATAGTTTATTTGGATATTTCTTTAACTGTTTTAACTATGGCCATAAATTTATTCATTTCAGGCAAAGGGAAGGTGGGAAGAGTACCTAAAGATCTCAGAGAAAAGTTAATATCAGTCAACCAAGTGAAGTTACTCTTGAAAATTTGTATTCACCTCTAGAATAACTATATGAGCATGATGAACCCATTCACACAAAAAAGATATTGAAAAGTCCATCTCTACCCTTCACTCAATCAAATATCTCATAGAAGGAAGAGAAAAAAATTGAGAAATTAAACCTTGTAGAAATAGATCTCAAAGCTACAAAGAATTGTAGCACCTGGATCCTCAACAATGGATGCTCATCCTATATGATGAGAAATTTGGATTTATTTAATACTGTTAAGAAACGTTTTGATGTCATAGTTAGATTTGATAATGATGGTTCTTTGAAGATCAAATAAAGTGGAATTGAAGAATTGGAAAATTAGGAACTTAGAAAAAACAAATTTCTCTATGTAGATGAGTTTCATCACAATATCCTAAGTGTTAGTGAACTCTATAACTTTGTACTGATAGTGATATTTAATCAAAAAATTTCACCAATAAAGGAAAGACTGGTAATCCTCTCATGAAGGGATGTAGAATAGATGAAAATTTATACTAGGTTGACAGTAAAGAGAACATCTGTTACATGATGGTTGAAGAAGAGAACAACTTGTGGCACCAAAGGTTAGGTCACATTAACCAACAGTACAAGGAAAAGATATCAAATATGAAAATATTTTTCGGTATTCCAAAATCTTAGAGTTAATGAGAAAATACTTATGATGCATCCATGAGAGAAAAAATAGTCTATAGTTCATATCAACTGAAGAACAAACGGGCTTTAAATTTGGTTGATCTTGTCCACACAGACATATGTGGACCAATAAATGTGGTTGGCACACATGGGTAGATGTACTTCATTATTTTTATTGATGATTATAGTATAATATCCTATTTAATGATTATGTAGAGGAAACAGAAAGTGCTTGATTTCATGAAGAGTTATTGTTGAATTGCTGAGAATGAAACTGGTCACACAATCAAGATCCTACGATCTGACAATGGAAGAGAGTAAGCATCCATTGAATTTGAAGACTACCTGAAAAAATATGGAATAAAGCATGAGGTGGCTGTAGTGAGAACCCCACAACAAAATAGAGTTTTTGAACATAAAAATCGACAGGTGAACAATATGTCTAGAACACTGCTTATTAAGAGTCATATTTATCTTTATTATTGGAGAGAGGCTGTTCAAGTTGCAAGATACACTCAAAATTGAACATGGATATTTTTAGGAGAAAAAAAGACACCATATGAGCTATGTTAGGGAAATAATCCCTCTCTAAAGTATCTTTTAGCTTTTGGTAGTAAATGATTTATCCAAAACAATGAAGGAAATAAAGGAAAGTATGGTGATTCTATAGATGAGGGAATATTTATTGAATATTCAGTGAAGAGAAAAACTTACAAATGCTTCAATAATCATCTTGGTTGAATTTTGGAAATCCGTGATGTCAATATCCTAGAAGATAAAACCACAACTACTTCAAGGATTTATTATGATAATATGATATAAAATGAAGAAGAAAGCAAACAAAGGACTAATTCAAATGAAAAAATAGTTGAAGGATTGAAAAACATATAGGGCTTACAAAACAATAACGATTCAAAAGTAGAATCAGAAGAGGAAACCATTGATAAAGGAATATCATCAAGACCTTAGAGGAGAAATAGAATATCTAAAATTGATCAATCCAACATCATTAGGGATTTAACTTCACCCACATAGACAAGGATAATGAGGAATGAAGCACATTATTCATTTCTATCAATTGTGGAACCAACCTCATTTGAAGAAGTAGTAAAGGATGAATCATGGGTTAAGGCCATGAATAAAGAGTTATATTAGATTGACAAGAACCAAACATGAGATCTTATTAAGAGAGTAGAACATCACAATGTGACTGAAAAAAATGGATCTTTAAAAATAAATCTGATCTTCATGGGAATGTGATCTGAAATAAGGAACTCTTGGTGTGTAAAGCTATTCACATATTGAAGGTGTTAATGCTGAAGAAAAATTTTCAGCAGTGGATAGAATGGTTTCGATCAAGATATTTCTAGCTATGAAAATCAAAATAGGATACGATGTTTATCATATTGATGTCATAAAAACATTATTATATGGTGTTATAGAAGAAGAGGGTTTCATTGAACAAACAATGGGATTTATGATTGGTAATGATGAAATAATGTTTTTCAAAATAAAGAAATGACTCTATTGTCAAAATCAGGCACCACGAGTATGGTATATTTGGTTTTATTCTTATCTGAAGAAGGTCAAATTTAAAAGAAGAGGTTTTGACCATAATCTCTAGGTGAATAATTCTCTGAATGATCAGTTTATAGTGCTTTTGTATGTGGATGATATTATTTTTGGCAGAAGTAGGTAGAGATCAGTGGAAGAATTTTCCAATCACATAAAATTCAAATTTGAAATATCCATTATTGGAAAACTCACATCCTTTTTTGGACTGAAGGTAGTTAAAAAGTTATATTTTATCTTCATTTCTCATGAAAAATATGAAAGAGAGATTTTGAATAAATTCCACATGCATGACTTTAAACCAATGCTGACCCTGATCATAGTTGAAACTAAACTTGGAAATCATGAGGATGAGACATTTTTTATCACAAAATGTATAGAAGAATCATTGGAAACTTATTATAATTGACTGAAACTCATCCATATATCCTCTTTGAAACATGCCTAGAAACCCACTTTCAATGTAACCCAAAGTAAGAGAATTTGACTGCAATTAAAATAATCACGAGGCACATTCACGGAACTCTCAATTTTGGTTTATACTTTTTAGAAGAAAGAGAAAATTATTAATAGCATTTTATAATGTTGACTGGGCTAGAGATGTGGTGGATAGAAAGTCCACAAGTGGTGGAACTTTATTCATTGGCAATAAATGTTTGGGCTAGTTGAGAAAGAAATAAGAAATCAATTATCTTAGTATGAATGAACCAAAGTATATATTTTCTAAAAAGGATTGCACCTAGCTATTATGGATGAAGAAATAAATTTATGATATTGATGATGTGGTAAAAATACCGATGGTGATTTACTATGGAAATAAAAGCATGATCAATCTCATGAAAAATCCTATTTAGTAGTCTCATACAGAACATATTGAGATCAGATATCACTTCATCAAGGAAAAATTTGATCAAGGTGTGATTAAAATGGAGCATTTTAGAACTTATGACCATGTGGATGAAATTATAACTAGGATTTTGGAAGCACATGTGTTTGAAAAAATTCATTTGAACCTCGATGTTCAGCCACAACCCAGTTCATGAGGTTATGAGTAATCCCTTCTTCCCAATTGTGTTAACTATTTTAATTTCTTTGTGGAAGTGATGCATGTTTATATGGGAGATATGATCTAGGGGGAGTTTGTTTTTAAGCTCTATAAGTACAAATACAGGTTTTTTGGTTTCTTTCCAAAGGGGGATAATGAAGAAATTCAATGCCAAAAAATGGAGGAATTTAATGCTAAAAAGGGGGAGAATGGAGAAATTAAATGTTTTGAGGATTTTTTTCTATAATTTTTTTGACAAACTATTCAATGATTATTTGACAAGATGAAAATTAGGTTTTATGAGGAAACACTATACAATGCTTCTGTGACACAATGTGTATTATATGTTATGAGGAAGCATGGGAATAGTTATATCTTAGCTTGGACATCTTTAAGCATTCCAAAACATGGAAATAGTGAGAGCATAACTTGGACATCTTTAAGCATTCCAAAACACAAGAACCCAATTTATGTTTCCCCTATTGTTTTCAACACCGAAAATTTCTCACATAGACTTAGAGTATTGGATGAGTTTTGCCTCATGTATCAGGTTTTGATAGTAGTTGTTTCTTTATTGAATTTATCTAAAGATTTCCAACAAACTCAAAGGGAGAGATTGTTTTAACCAAGTAATTTTACATCTAGTAATGGAGTCATGTTTATGTTTTTTTTCAATCCATATCTGGATGATCAAGGAGTCTAAAAGAAAAGTGATATTACTGTACAATCCGACTTAGTATTGAAGGTGGCACTGTTTTCTATTGTCTTCCAAATTATTTGGTCCAAAATTTGGAGGATAAAGAAAGTTATTTTTGGAAAAGGTATTTGTGGGCATAGATGGTGGTAAATTGAAATCTCACACACAAGTAAAAATTTTATATTGTCTCATAAAAATTTGGAAAATGAATGTGGTGCATGAAAGAGTTTAAATTGTGTGAAAGAATCTTACACGACAAATAAGATGTTAAATTGGTCTTGTGTGTGGGTAAAGTTTCAAAATCATCATATAAATATCCAAAAAAGGCATGAGTTGTGTGCAAGAGTTAGCATTGTGTAGAAGAATATTATGAACTCAATATGATGTCAAACTATTTTTATGTGCATGATGAGTTTTGAGATCATCACATAAAAATACAGAATAGGGATGGGCTACATGAAAAAGATAAATTTTTTGAAAAGGATATTACACCCCAAATGCAACGTCAAAATCAAAATTATGTGCACAAGTAAGGAACATAAGGATCTTTCATGTAGGGTTGAAAATTACTATAAATAATAGGTTACCCTCATGAAATATTGATAACTTTATCAATGAATATCTGGTGTCATCGTAGCATGAAAGAGTTGCACGCAAAAGACTTATGTATTGTAAACATTTCACACAAAACATTATTTTTGTTCAAGAAGATGAAGTGTATCATGTGGTAATGTTATGTGAAATATAAGGGTTTCATGAAAGATATCTTGCATTAAAATCCCAATAACTTTTGCACAAGTCCAGGTGTTGCACACAGGGGCTTCAGTGAGCTTCTAGTAGGTTTTTTATCAGGTTGTTTGATCAGTGATTTATAGTGCATTAATTCAGGACATCAATGCAAGAAGAGTCTCATGTAAGTCAAGGAAAAATAATTATATTCAAATCTACTAAATCAACCTTCATGTCATCAATCTAAGTGAGAAATATCCCAAAGTAGTGAGCTAGGGGGAGTCGATGGAACTGTTCCAAGGGAGACAATGTGTTATCTCTAAAATCTTGTAAAGGCAGTGTGCCTGTGTCTGAAATTATGTTTCCCACAAGTAGTAAAGATTAGTGGATTTAGTGAAAACTGACACACTGTTAGAGTATGCTCCTTGGACTATCCCTTAGTAGTGAACCAAGTTAAATAAGTGTGTTGTCTCTTTTCATGTGATTGTTTGTTTCTTGCACATTTTCACTAGATAGTTTTAACTAGTTCCTACCAACTTGGAAACAAGATTCAATGATTTAAAAGAAAAATTTGACACCTGGATTCACCCCTACCCTCTCAAGGTGTTCCAAGGTCCTAAAAAATCACCCCAACTTGGGTTAGTCAAACACTTTGAACTATGAGGCCGATTTCAACTTTTTTAGTGGAAGGCTATACCAACATAATATTTTAGTTGATGGATTTTCATTTCTTATATGAAAAATAACATTTTATATTTTTACATGTCTTGTTAATATTAAGTGTATTTTACTTAAGTTATTAACCAAGTATGATAAAACATTTTACGCATAATCCAATTTTATATTTTATTCCATCTTGTATGCTTGTTAATTCATTTATTAGGTGATCACACAACATCCAAAAACATAAAGAATTAACCATGAAACTGATAGAAATAAAATATAAATTTAATGATCATGGGATTATCTAATGGTTAGTTTATCTAGAAGATGATAAACCAACCATCAACCCAAGGGAAAAAACACCTTGAATCGTAGCTTGGTTTGTGTTGCATCATTAATCATTTTCTCCTACGTGTCACCTCATTTGGTTTTTCCACAACTCCTTGACTCATACCACCTCCTCTAACTTGGGAGCTTCACCTTAACATAATATTTTACTCACACACAGGTGAGGGAATCCAATGGATTTTATAAAAAGGGTTTAAATGAAAATAACCATGAACACGCAAGACCTTACATAATATAGAGGAGGGGATGACTCAAAAACTATCATCTTTAATTTAATCTTAATAAATTAAACAAACCAATAATATACACAAGGTTGGTATAATCTCATGATCATCCAAACATAAATAAACAAAATTAATTTCATTTAAAATTATTATAGGAAATAAGTGTACTTGGAAACAACTACATGTTCTTATCCAAATTTTTAACATAGAAATATATTTAATATATAATTATCAATCACATGACACGTCATGTACTTTTTCAAATATATGACACACAAAAAACATTTTTGATAGGTTTGATTATATATTTATTTTTTCTCTATGAATAAACTAGACACACTGTCTATAAAAAACTACATTCCATGTACAATAGTAAACAACATGTACTATCTTCTACCTGTGTTCGCAAAACTTGCCAAGGGACTGGGCATGTTGCCTGCCATAAACGAGTTTGAGGTAAAAAATGTGTATTGAGTATACACATAATGTGGCCTTGGAGTTGCATGACTTGGATATTCCCATGTTGTGTATTTGATATATAGAACACTGGGAGACCCTGTGTTCTTATCCACGAGATTCCCAGCACTACACGTCATTTATAATGGTTACACAACATGTAGTTTTCCATGTAGCGTGCCATCTGTCTAGATCTACATGATGATCCACTTTTTCGGATCTTATATCCAACTTTATTAGATCTACCCTACTTTTTCATGTGATACAAACGTGAAAACAAAACCACATGACATATATGAAGGCAGTACACATATTGTACTCTGGTTTTGTCCATATAGAACCTTTGATACCTCTATATGGTATTTTTTGAATTATTATTTATTTTTAAACTTTAATTGATTACTATTTATGTTAGTGAGAATGAAGAAAAGAATTTATGAAGATGTTCAAATATATAAATGAATCGATACCAGTAAAATAAAATTCAAACAAATCAAACCAATCAATGAATAATAAATAATTATAAATTAAACATGTGACCGCTCTGATACCACTTATAAGTTCCAGGTACAGCGAAATCATCCTGTCATAGCATGGCCAACTCATATTTTAGTCCTAATTTACCAGTAATCATTGCTGAATATGATCAAGGCATCATATCCAATTAAAAACATAGATTAATTGAATAGATAAATATTCCAAAACATGAAATTTATAATTAATTTACGAGCATATATATAATTAACTCAAATCATAAATCTCTCTTCATTGATGATTCAGTGAAATAGATCTTGTTGAACCATCATTGTGCTATAGGATCAAAGTGAAAAATCCCTTTAGCAGTGATCCACACACGCACAATATTATTTTAATGTCTCCATATAATTTTTAGGTCTTAGCATGGTCGATCTTGATTACTTGCATTGTTTTTTGTTGACCGTATGAGTATTATTATGAAATGACGAAAAACTATTAAAGTTATCTCGAAGACTTGAGAGATGAGGTGAGATGTAACAAACCTTGCCTTCCCAACCCATTAATATTTTGTTTCTAGGTGTTGGAGGTGTTCTAATGGAGGCTTGAGGAGGTTCTGTGGTTTTTGGTGGTGCAATAGAGTTGCAGTGGGAAATTTACATCATGAAAGGGGTACATGACTTGAATTGGTGGTTCACAACTTGTGTATCCAACCAGTTTCATGGATTTTATGAATCTGTGGGGAACATGAAATTAATTCATGACATGTAATTAAATGAATACTGAGGTGATGTGAATTTTAGTGAAAGTTATAATTTTTGTGAGACTCATGAATTTCATATCGTAAATGAAATAAATGATTTGAAACTGGAAAGATATAGGTTATTTTATAACCCTTTCATCCAATTGTTTTTCATTAAATTTTACCTCTATATCTCTATCTTTTTTGAGAAAATCTAGGTGCCTTTGGAGTATATTCCATCTCTTGTCCTCTTTCTTTGATCCATTGGTTCGGTGGATACCCATTGGTGATTCATGGTGAGTTATCCTTTCTTTCCCATGGATTTAATCCCATTCTTCAAAGATCTACTATGTTGGTGTGGTTTTTGTTTCTAGGTTTTGAGTTAGTCTATGTTTTTTTATAAGCCTTGATGTGATGTAGGTTGATCTGTGGGTTTTGTGTGCAATTGTGGTTTGTAGGAGTTTCTTCTTTTCCCTATAGTGCACAACTAATTGAAAAATATTCTTTGAGGTATGTAATCCCTTGTTTCTCACTTTTTTGTATCATTAAAGAGAGGTTTACTTTTGTTTATATACAATGGATGGTTTACATTGGCCTAATCAAGATAAATTAATCGGTTAGTTGAAAATGAATGATGAAAGGGGAACTATTCACATGCTTTTAGATATTTGATATTATTATGATGTAGTTCATGTATGGGTTGAATGCCTTACTAAAAACTATGGGTGTTGGGAGCCTTAGTTACACTGTAGTTGTTGTGATATGGAAATCTTGATGCATGTTGTTGTGATATCACCCTAAAATAGAAATTATCTAACTACTTATATTTGGTTAATGAAATGGTTACCCCTAGATTTATGATTTATGAGATAACTCCCCTAAAATAAAGTGGAATGTGATAAAATCCCTTTTGTTAAATATATAAAATGGCATGTAATGTTTTGTGATGTGTGGTCATGCTTGTTGGGTGGTGATGTGTGGTTTTGATGAAATGTGGGGTAATGTGATGGTTGTATGTCTTTGCTTTTGGGGCATCAAGGTGATGGTTCTTTTTGCCATGCTTTTAGGGCAGTGAGGTGAGGGTTTGTTTGGCTGTGTTTTTGGGGTAGCGAGCTGATGACTTGTTTGGCCATGATTTTGGGGTGGCGGTGTAATGGTTTATTTGACTGTGCTTTTGGGGCAGTGAGGTGATGGTTTTTTGGCTATGCTTTTGGGGAAATGAGATGATGGTTTATTTGGCCATTCTTTTTGGGCGATGAGGTGATGGATTGTTCAACCATGATTTTGGGGTGATGATGCGATGGTTAGATGGGGATGATGAGTTTCTTGTGATGTGTGGTTTTATTTTTCTAGATGGTTGTGCAGTGATGAAATAATTATTTTAATAATGATTAAAATGGTTGGGGTTAGGTTTGGTTGATGTGATGGTATTGACTAATGGATAAATAAATAATGGGTTGTGTTGTTAAATGAATTTGTTGGTAAATAATGAAATGAATGAGTTGGATAATGGAATTGGTTGGTGGTGTGAGATGTGGTTTATGTGGTGGTATGCATTTAGAGGTCGTAGTGAAAGTGAGGATGTTGTGAGTTGGTTAGTGTTTTTTTGTGAACCCATAAGTTGGTATTATGTTTGTCTATATATATACATGTATATTCCTTGTGATTTCTATATGCACCGCATCCTCATCAAGAACTATTTGTCGACATCTGTATTTTCACATGTGGGTGTTTTCCCTACATCTAGGTGATGTGATGAATGGCCAGTTACCCGCTCTATTGTGAACTCTCTTCCAAGAGAGTAGATATGCACATGCTGTGATGGATGGAGGTATGTGAGTTCATTAGGTGATGTACCAAGTGTTTTTGGGTGATATATGATATGATCGTGTTTTGGGGTGGAGACCTAGGTGTTTTTGGGTGAGATGTGATATTCCCATTTTGTGGGGTGGCTTATGGTGGGTGTCGTGCAAGGTAGGGGGACACAATGTTGTTGTCCTTCATGTTCATGATACCATACTACTTTAGTTATGGTCGTGATGTGATAAACCAGGTGTTTTCAAACGTGATGTGAGGTTTTTGTGGTTATGGGCAGTGATATATGTTATTTGGAGGATATGAGAGATCCAAGACATACAATGTTGGGGTATGAGAGCGGAAAACCAGTGGGAAAGTGGTGCGTGGTACCCTTTTATCGATATGATTCTTATTACGTTATTATACTTGAATTAATTTATTTGGTGAGTGTGCCTTGGTGAGGTTGCGATGGATAATTGACATGTTTAGGTTTTGGTGGTTATATTTTTTACTCATGGATTATAACATCAAGATTTTTAAAAGGAAACACTTTGTTCAATAGCGTACATAATACACCACATCAAGATTAAATGAACAACTAAATATTATTATTTAAATTTTACCATTATAACATAGTCGTTAAAATGGTGGGAATGAAAATTATTAACTGAATTATGAAAATATGGTCTAAACATGTATATATAATAAATTCATTGGTGACCAATTACTATAAATTAAAATAAAACCCTTTTTAAAATAAAATGAAATGTTTTTCTTAAAAAATATTTAAATGTGCACAAGTGTGTTTTATAATAATAAAAAAACAAATCACTATTGTTGGATTATATTATTGAAATATATATATAATATATTTAATATAATTTTTAACATTCATCTTATGTGTTTTCTAGACATGATATAAAAAAGTCCAATTTTATGTATAAAAGCAGTACTTTTCTAAAAAGTTAGTTTTGCAACTTTTGATGGAACACTTATTTTAAATATATTTCTTAACACTTTTATAAATTCTATTTGACAAAATAAACTTCTTATTTTAATGTGGTGTATCAAAATTAACTTTGTTTAAATTTTTGGTATTTTTTCTGAAAAGTTTCATTTTTGATGAATATTAAAAAATAATGCATTTTAATTGAAATAGTATTTTTCTTATAAATAATTTATCGTGTTAAATTATATTTTTTATTGATTTTTTTGTATAATTAGATTAATATTTATCATTTAATCTAATATAGGTCATTGGAATGAATTTCACATTGAATTTGAATATAAAAACATTTCAATCTTTTGAATATTTTCACTTTAAAAACTCCTTTTTCTCTTCCATCAACATGATTTATATTAAATTAATTACTACAAATTATATCTTATGAATTATGAAAAATGGATTTTATATTTGGAATCAGTGGGTCCAAATTATTTAATAAAGTTCCTTTTATTTTAGACATTATGAACTATATCTTTAGTAATTGTTTTTAACATGGTTAAAGGTAAATCAGGTAATTAAGGGTAAAAATAATATCACAAATATTAAAAAAATCACCCTAAAACTTTTCAAAATCTCATTGGATGAGTGGGTGTTGACCAAAGGTATCCATCGAGTTCCAAGAAATGTTGGTAAACCTTGATGAATAGTCAACCACCGACATGCTGCCTTCATGGAGCTGACGAAGCTCCTAGATATGCACATCCCTTAGTGTAGCTGATGAAAATTACTCTATAAAGTGACACTTGAACTCTGTCCATGAAAGATTCACCTCATCATAAGTTTGGGTAACCAAAACCCACCATCATACTCCTAAGCTATGAAGAAGGCTCGCTGCCAGGAGGACCATCTGTTCTGCTGGTGTCCTGACTAGACAGAAAAATTAGGTCACTGCCTCAAGCCAGTCCTCAAGAACCTATGGGTTGGGATCACCTTTGAACCTAAGGGGTCTCTGCTACTAAAACTCGGGAAGTTCACTCAATATCAACACCTCATCTACAAGTACTGTGGGTACCACGTGCTACTCTATAGGTGGGAGTATGGCTGGTACACCACTCAGAAGTAACATCTCAGGAACTAGTCCCTATATCGAAGCCTCATCATTAAGGGGGTTATCCTCATGATCAATATACTAAATCCTAGCTATAATAAGTTACAGAGGCATTCTAAAAGTAAACAAGATGTACCACAATCAGTGAGTATATTTGGGGATCCGACTCAAGAAGGAAATAGAATCAAAAACCCATTCTTATATGATACATGGACCATTATTTTCATTGAAACCAATGTTACCATGTACCGTGTCAAAAATCAGGTGATCAGAGCATTGGTGTATGAATTTGTTGGCCATCGCACTAACACCGGAGTCCCTATCCTGAAAACTGAACTCGAAACACTTAACACTATTGACCCAAACCAAACTCATAGACTCCCGGTCCTAATGCAGAACCAACCACTTTGATACCACTCTATCATGACCTGTCCCAGTGGAATCTATGCCGTAACTCCCCAAGCCCTCCTCTAATAGGCTAGGGGCTGGAGACTAGCCCCGAGAAGGCATAAATATGACATGGGAGGCCTTAGCCTAAGTACCTATACACACACACACATCTCCAAACCCATACAAATGCTGAAATGTTAAAACCACTAAGTAACCATGCATGCATACATCTAAATCATGTAATTAGAGTATGATAAGAAGTAAAGTATATAAAAATATCCAAATAAAAGACCACCACAAAGAGTCTGTAACACAAGTCCAACTTGAATGTAAAGGTACTGGGACTGATATCTGAAAGCCGTAGGAACACACCTCGGTCTATATAGTATCACTAACCACCATCTGGTCCTAGTCCTCTTAGGACATTATCAAAAGGTCGATCGTCTGCACAAGACATGACTTGTATGGAAAAATATCATGCATGGGTGAGTATAAAAATACTCATCAGGACACCCCAAAACCAAAAATAAATACAGAAAAAGAAATTACAATCAAATCTACATAGGTATATGTCTACAACACATATAACAAGAATATAGAGATATACTCAATCAAAGACACACAGTCTAGACGTAAGACACAACCATAGTATACTAGCCTTTAGGATTTTAGTTCAAAGATTCAATGAATAACTCATCCAAGAGAACAAACTTCTAAGTCTGATAGCACTGATGATGTCCTATTGAGAGGTACTATTTGTCAGGTCTTTCCATGTGGAAGATATGATGATTGTCTAAAGAGAATACAATACATAGATGAGGATCACTTCCAGGGCGATTGGGTGAGACCAAAAACTCAATCTATATTAATCCTGCTATGTAGATGATCAACTCCCACATAGTTTTGGTCACATTGATACCAAGAACTCCACCTAGGGCATAAAGATGAATAGAGGATCCCACTCTAGACCTCTTAGAGGGATTCCAAAAACTCTATCCAGGACGTCCTTCTAAAGGGATTGTAGTCCTAGGAGTTGGAAATGATTCATTCCAACATTTATGGAAAAAATAAAGGGAAAAACCCTAACAAAACTTTTCTAATATAGATAGGACAAAAGATTCAAGCTATGTAGAAAGGGGTACACGGTGTGTAGTAGGGGTTGCAAAACTTGTCCCTTGACCCTGAGCACTTCCTATATAAACGGCCCATGTCATCAACCCATGTAGTGTAGAAGAGTACACGGTGTGTGAAGGAGTGACACACCGTGCCCCAGTATCCTGTGTCCCGCACGTATACCACATCTATGTGCCAATACATGATGTCATCTCATGTCATGTGGGAGAGTACATGCTGTTTAGGATGGATGTGTAGTCCACCTCATGTCCATGTACCCCCAAGGTACACACTGAGTTTCTAGGTAGTGGTCACATGCTGTGTAGGCCAAGCCCCACACTGTGTGGTAATCATCTCCTACCCAAAACCATAGACTCTGCTAAGGGGGCCCCATACACTGTGTAATTCTAGATTACATGCCATGTTTTATGGAATTTTTCAAAATCTCTGGTTAATTGTTTGTCATCTCCTCTGTTTCTCCAGCCACCGTTCTGGACGCGTCTCATTAGGAAAATCAAGGGGTAGAATTTCCCATGCCTTTCCATCACCGATCTACCACTTCCGAGTCCTTAATACACTCATAAAACTAGATCATTTCTTTTCTTCATTGCAGGCTGAAGGAAACAAAATCGGAACCAACCATCATTTGATCCACCACCACAACCACTATCGCACCTCCATCGAGTTGTACCAATGCTAGCTCTACGATTTCAGATCATTGCACTAATAATCGACTGTGAAATGATCAATCATTCAAAGAAACATCTAAAAGAGGGAAATAATAAAGAACATCACAAAGAATAATGAATTAGGGGAGAAAAGAACAAATCTGAATAGGAGGAATGAACCCCGATCAATGTTTATGTCCATCTCGGTTCATTACCATTAGAATTAAATAGGAATAATCAACATCCACAAAGAAATACCCCAATAAACCTCGCAAATAAACCTATCCTGCATAATGATTGATCCATGGGACAGTCTATTCCTTGATTGGTCCACATTCATCATAGAAATAAAGAATAGTGAATAAAAAATTGAAACACACTCCCTACATAATATCGGTTTGATCGTTGATAAAGAGAGATCCGTTATCATTGTCATTGGAAAGATCTATCAAATCCAAGGTGCATCGATCCTTGATTCGCAACACCCTTGTTGTTCATTGGAGAGTATTATCTAGATTTTCTCTCCAAAAACTCTCCAAAGGTTCTAGGTTTATGTGGATAACCCTGTATTTCCAACATAAGGATCTATTTAATGATAAAATAGTTGTTATGTTAATCAAATGGAATAAAATAATTTCATTCAATTATTTTATTTGCCTTTGCGCCCATGAAGTATTTTCCAAAAAAGACATACAACGACCAATGTTAGGCCATTCCTAGTGTAAAACCCACATTCTAAACTCAATAGTGGCCTTATATTTCTAATTCAGGCACCTGTTTAGAAGTTATTCCACTTTTTTCATGAAAATTGAACGCTCGTGATATTTAATATATTTAATGAATTCTAAAAATTTATTCTGGACATATCGGCTCTCAGAATCACAAGTTGTCTCAATTACTGGTCTTTAAATTAATTCATATAATATTTAAAAATAATACATGGAAAATCTGAGCCATTAAAATTTAACTCACTTATTATTTCTAACAATGTGTGATTAAATTATGGTGATCAACCAAACCCAAATTAATGTTATTTACTCTATCCTATTAAATTTAATACTATAATTTAACTGATATTGCAAATACATGTAGTGTGTGACCTTCTAGGACACTTTCTAAGTGGCATTAAGCATAACCACCTAATGTTCAAGATTATCATCTAAAAACACACAAATAATCCCACATAGAAAAAAGTTAATGTTACAACGACATCTAACCACCCATGAACTCTTACCATGTAATATAATTTCTTTATCACGATATATCTAATAATGCATGTTGCATGCTAGTGTCATCAACCATTATGCTCGATGTCTGTTTCTTTGAATTTTTATAAATGAACTTTCCCACCAAAAAACATGGACAAGAATTTATTTTAGTGGTTCACTTTCCATAAAAGGTCTTAAGATATCAACTTCCATCAAGGGGAAAAAAATAAATCCTTTATTACATTATCTATTAATAAAATATCACTTGTGATATACCCAATCTATCCTACCTCACCTTGAGGATATGTCATCATGGTTTTCATTGATACATTAAAGTATGCAAGTCATGATATTCCTTAATGATAATATTACAACTTAAGGATCAATACACAAGTTAATTGATAGGAAAAGATAATAAAATATGGAAACAAGGATTTCCTAATGACAAGTCTATTCTCATAACCGCCTATCTTGGAGATTACCAAGGGAGAACACCATGAGAAGGTGTTTCAATGTCTTATGTGCCTCCTACCCTTGATAGCTTGTATCATCTGTGTCCCATTAGAAAATATGATCTGGTCATAGAACATATATTCAAAAATACTATTGGGACACCTCTGGGTTCTAATCATAGTGTGAATTGTCATGAAATTTCAGTGAGACACATATTCTTGGGACATTATCACATACAAATGTCATGTAGAGGAATAATCATTATACAATAATAAACTTCATTAATAATGAAAACATGTAATTAATTACCAATATAGTTGGTTCCAAAGAACCAACTCCAACTCAATGTTGGAGACCAAGTTTTCTTGTAGGTTTCACCTCAGTTAAGACATCATCATTTTCAGAAGAAAGGGAAGCTGGAATTGCAGTTTGTGGGACCGTTTGAGATTAATGAATGTATCAGAGTAGTGTTTTAATGACTAAACATATCTCCATGTTATCAAGGCATGCATGACATGTTCAATTTTTCTCATCTTAATAGGTACATGCTTGATCCTGTGCATGTGATCAACTACGAAGACATTGATTTAGAACTAGATGCATCTTTTATGGATTTACTACCATAGATCATCGATTCATGCAACCTGGTTTTGAGGGGGAAGAAAGTTTCACTTGTTAAAGTATTATAACGACATGGATGGGGATAGGTGGAAACATGAGAGTGGTATTTTGATGTTCAAGTGTAGTGTCTTGAGTTTTTTGAGCATAACCTCTAGCGACACTTCTCAGAGATGAGAAGTTGTTAGAGAGGGAGAATTATAACATAATCATTTTTTAAGTCTCTTTAAAACCTTTTGGTTATAATTTAAAAGTTATTTTTGTGAAAATTTAATAATTATTGATTTTATTTTTACCATCACGTAGAGTATAGGTTCTATATAAAGGTAAATAACTTTTACCTATGCACATGATTGTTTTTGGGTGTTGTATAAAGTTAAAAATTGAGTTGCATAAGAGTAAGTTGAATTCTTGAAAAATTATGTAAGGGTAACCTAGTTTGTATCTAAGGGTAACTCGGAGTTCTCAATGAATGCACAAGGGTAACCCAACCATCGTGTAAGGGTAGGAATTAGTTGCATAAGGGTAACTATTTTTTTCAAAGGTTATGTAAGGGTAACCTGGTACCTTAATGGTAAAATTATGAGCTACAAAAGGATAAAACCATGTTACACTTATGCAGTGACCTTTTTTTATAAGGATTGTTTTTAACCATTTTTCTCATTTTACTCTTCCCAACTCAAACCTGTAATGTGTTTCAAAATCTTAAAATACTAAAATCATGGAAAATTTATTATTTTGACTTTTCATGTTTTTAATTCCTATTTTGGATGCTTTTAAATTCCCTACATTCAATATTATCTTCCAAAATGAATCAATTTTTTTTTAATTTGAGGTTTTCAATGCTATGAACTAAAATACCATATGTTTTTTAAAAGTATCCAAACATTTTGACACCTTTTATTTTGATATTCTTTTTAGTTTGGACATCCTATAACTCCTTCACCTAATATCAACAATGTTTTCTTTAATCAATTAGAGTTATTATAGTTTCCAAACATGTCATAACTCTACCTCTCCCTCTCTCTTTATTATTGGATCCAACATTTTTAAAGGGGTAAATTCAAAACTTAAATGTGTAATTTCCATTCTCCTTATCTCATGAAAAATTTATGTAATAACATTTTCGATGCATTTTAGATTAATGTTTGGATTAAAACTTAAAATAGAATAACCTAGAATTACCAAGAATGATAAATAATTATCACATGCTTATCTTTGGATTATTAATGAGAGGGAAATTAGTATTTCCTGAGGAGTTTTTTATAATGAAATAGTTGGAATTAGTTCTAGTAATGATTGGTGAGAAAATTGAAAAAAAATTATACGAGGATGTGATTCGGGTGGTGATTCCTTAGAGAACCATTGGTTTTGAAATTTTTAATCTTGAGGTAGGATGTTCCTTACTATATTGATCACCTGTATACTCTTGTTTTCTTTATATGATACTTTTGTTGGTGTAGCTTGATTGACCATGCTTGATAGTGATCACATTTGTGTATGTTCAAACCATGATACTCATATGTGATGCTTGATTTCATGGGTATTATTATGAATCTTGTTAGGACATGTTTTATGTTGATCACATGTACTTTTATGCTACTACTAATTCTCATGATGACATGTTGTGTTCTACCCACATATGCTCTAACTTATTTTGTGTGATTTTCATACCCTTGGAGGTACTGCTAATGGAATTATAAATAGATATAACATCATGATATGATTATCCCTTAGAGTGGGAGTGTGTAATACATGCGACAATAATGATGATGGACCTTAACACAGGGTAGGGGCATCATGGCCTTGATGCCAAACTCGAGATAGTGGTAGTAGGGGAATGAAGGACTTGCAGCCTAACCTAAGGCATGGATAGGATATGATAACCTTGAGGTTTGTTATTTCTTTCAGGCGCATTTATATTTACCATGAAATACACTTTTTATAATTGAGTACTCATATTAAGGAAACATTTTTTGTGTTATACTAGGTTTTATTACTCAAAACCTACACAGGAATCTTGATGTGTGTGAATACTTCAATATTAGGGATCCGGGAAAGGGCAAGGGCCTAAAGATAAAATTTGTAGGAGATGGAGCATGGTGATGGAGTTAGTACCAAGACAAACTCCATATGGATATTGTAGTGTCTTTATTTATTTTACTACTATTTCTTATACATTGGTTGACCTACCACATTAGGGGTCCTTGATTTATTTTAAGTATTACTGACGTACCATCTGTTATAGTATATGCTCATGTTATCTTATTCCATGTTAGTTTGTCTTAAATTTATGTTATATTATCTTGTGATGACTATGATTATTGAGGGTATAGTCTCCCCATGTGACTTTAGACCATTTTTTATAGTCATAAACCTCCTTGCATGAGGTTATGTGGCATTTCAGATCAAACTCAATGATTTGAGTCAGGGTATTAACTGATGATGAATCAAATACATCCTATATTTTTTATGTATTAGTGCTACAGTGGTCTCCCTTTTGTGTTGTTGTGACTTTTATGAGGTCAATTCATCTCCCTCATCTATAAACCTATTTGGTAAACTTTGGAATGATTTTGTTTTTATGTATTTTTATTGTCATGTTATATTTGAAGTTGTGTATTCCTTTTATTTTGGATCTATACTATATTATAGGAGATCTTAAATTTGGTATTCCCTCTCATTGATGTATCCTTGATTTCTTGTTTGCCATTAATAAAAGTGTTGTTTGTTTGGATTATATATATATGTGTGTGTGTGTGTTTGTGTATGTGTGTATCTTGGTGTATAATCTACCTCCTTAAACTAAAGAGATGGAATGGAACATTATTTAAAAGATTTACCAAGTTCTATTAAACTCCAATTTATAATGAAAGTTTGTTCATTTGGTTATTTTGAATGAATTATTGTGTTATATTAACATATACAGTGCTATATATATATTTTGATTGAGTTGGGTCTATTTAAAAAAATTTAAATGAATGAAGAAAATTATTTAACATAAAAATATTGTGATTTATAAATCATTGACATTCACATTTTTCTTATACCACCGATTAATTAATTTCATTTGGGTATTATGTATTTATATACATTATATATAGTTTTATATCATTTAAATCATCACTAAATATAATATGATTTGAGATTCAATAACAAACTAATGAAGACCAATGAAAATGCATAAAATATTGATAATTTTTTTCATCTATAATCATGTTTCTTTCTTTGTTTCACTACAATGTTTAGAGTATTTATTGTGACCATATTGTTTAAAAAAAATTCATGTTCTAGAAATGAAGTTGGAACACCTTATCTTATGTGTACATGTTTTATCAACCTATATTTTTTTCATTTTAGTTTAATATATTTATTTTATGTAATATAGTATCTTTTAAAGTTATTGAAGACTTATTAAAAAAGTATTGGATGAATTTTTATATTGAATAATTTTGAAAACTATTGACATATCATTTCTTATAGCTAGAAAGAGTAGAATTTCATTATAAAAAAGGGACAACGTTGCATATAAAATGGTGACTTTTGAAGTATACTTTTATGGCCTTCTATTATAGGCATTTTTATTTCATTATTTATTTTATACAGTCTAACTATATCCATTATTAATGATGGAAACAATTTACGTTTTCTTATTTAGGACAAATAATTAAAAATATAAATCAAACATAGGAAAAATGGTCATCTTTCATTCCAGGATATGAACATGGAAATTGAGAAAGACCTATACATATTAACACAACTTTGAAAATATTTAATAGAAGGGGGAAAAGGGGGACAACAATTCAGCATGGGAAGAAACTTATAGAAGGGGTAGAAGGGTAACAGTTGGGGAAAATGCTACTAGCTTAATGGTTACATGTCCCCAAAATTAGCGGAGGTTGTTAAATAGAGAGTGAGGGTTGTAGTAAGAGGTAAGAAGAAATAAATTTTTTAGTTCAACCAAGGTATTGGGTGGGAGATATGAGGGCCTCTCATGTTATTTTATCACTCCATTCTTTTTCTTCCATATAATTCTAATATTTTTTACTGTAATACATACAAAGAGGATTTCTGAATGGAGCTGTTGATTCAAGAGTTTTATCAATTGGTCTATCATATTGGATAACTCTCATGGGAGGGTAGCATGTTCAAAAAGATCCACAAGAGTAGAGTATTATCAAAAAATATCAATTGAATAGCACATGCATACTATCACACAACACATGGATTTTGTAGTGTAACGCTAGCAACATTGGGATCAAGAGTTGCAAGAACAAATGAAATTCTGAGATAAAATTAGAAAATTATTTTAAGGTTCACTATGTCACCCATATAATATTTCATTGTAAGGGATGACCTTTTCTACTTCATTGATGCATTTCTAGTGGTTCGAACCATTCTGTTTGATGCTATGGAGGCATAGGAATGCTATGTGGGATATATGAACCAAAATATCTAGACACACACAAGACCAATCCTCCTTTCCATGATTGGAGGTTCTTACAATGTTTTCTAAGAGTGATATGTGTATCTAGATTACATGAGTGGAACTGTATTTCCAAAACTAGTAGATACTAGAGGATTCGAATGTTCTTATAACTCGTATAAGTATATTGGAAGACACAAAATACTAGTTTTTTATTGTAATGGAGGTACATCTATATTTATCATGATCATTGTTTGAAGAGGAACCAATAGAGTGATTTAGTATTGTGGGAGTGGTTTGTAACTTGGAGAAGAGTATATTTTACTAGGATGAGTGACCATACATGATTATTGAGGAATCTAGAACACGAAAAAATGGAGTTAGCGATACATAGATGTTGAAAATAAATTTCATTTTGATGTTGAATGTGGCTGGAGATGTGTGGGATTAGATTCTAATTATAGGGTAGTAAAGTTGTAAATATTTAAAGGAAAGGATCAATGGGGATGGATTACACAGTCAGAGCTAAAATTCTTCATTTAGAAGAACACATAGGAAATGAATTCCCCTCTTTCTTAAGTTAGTAAAAATGGAGTAAAAAAATTGAGTCACTATCTTGATTGAGTTTTATTCTGAATTGACATAGAAAATGTTTGAAGAAGAATTAATGGAGAGATATGGAGGGTTGGAGAACACAAATTCCACTCCATTAATACTAGCATCAACATGGAGTTGAATATCCATTAGAGATATTTTGGAATTTATAGTGTTTCTCATTCCACTGTATTTCTTTAACTTTGAAAAGGAAAACGAAGTAGAAAAATGGAATGCCCATATACCATATCTAGCTCTTTATGAGGATGGAAATACATGGGAAGAGTTTTCTATGCCTAGAGAAGGATTTAGTACTGCTAATTTAAAGAAAACAATGAGGATAGACCTATATATAAAATTGGATACAAATTTTGTTTATCAATATGAAGTTGTAACTAATAGTGAATCGGATAAGCATCTTGAGAAAATTACACAATCAGGTTTGAAATATTATTTAGAAAAATTAGAAGGTGAATAGAATGAAATATGGCCAACTAAGCTATTTGGGGAACTGAGAACTAAATATATTTTTAAAACCATTTTTATAGGGAGTTTAGAGGAAGTAGATCTATATGAGGACTGAAAAACCATGGGTTTTTGTTCACAACCCCATTCATAGTAGCAGATTAAACCCTAAAAAGATGAAAAAATGGGGAGTGTTAAAAGTAAAGAAACCCCACATCTTATCTCTGAAAATGGTCCATGAAGTAGTGAGGTGTATATGTGAATTTTTTTGGTGTGAATTTATAAAAAGGTAACATTACAAAGGATCACAAAAACACAGTCCTAAAGAAGAAATGTTTTATTTTTATGAATTTTTATGGTTGTTAAGAAAAATATGGACTGCATATAAGGAAAAGAACCTGGTGGGAAGAAATTATTGGTTCGTAGTGGTAAATTATTGAAGTATTAAAGCACATTTCTAGAAAATAAGGTTTCATAATGGGGAAAAGAGGGCCTATATTACAGTCTAAAAAGTGACTTATAAAAGGGGGAAAGGGTCAGAGTAGGGTGAAATTTTAGTTGGGAATATTTATCATAACTGTATTGATGTCTATAGGTCCACATAGATAGTGAAGATTATTAAATTGGGAGGGTCTAGAGTGAGAGAAAATAACGAATCAGTTTTTTATTTTGGTTAGTTTGACCATAGGCTTGAGCAGGAGAGATGAGGGGGCCTCTCAAGTACTTATCCCAATCCTTTATTCTTATTATTTGTCCTCCATTTATTCTTCTTCTTATCAATTTCACACATTTTACTTTATTTCATACAAAGCGGTCTCTTGAAGGGAGGTGGTGATTTGAGAGTTTTATAAAAAATGTTAATAAATTATAAAAAATTTCTTTGTTAAATGAGATGTGGAAATCATAAGAATGAGAATGGAAATGGTTTTCTAGTCACGATGAAATAAATTATATCATATTAAATATTCAATCAAACCCATGGGAATGAAAGAAATATAAATCTTGCTAAATAATTTTAAGAGCCATTATAGTGGGATCAAATTAAAGGGGACCACAACATAGGACAATGGAAAATAGGGAGTAGCAAGGAAACCCACAAACAAAGACAACATACATGAACCAATATGTAAATAACGATAGTGGAAGGAGAAGAAACCACTAGAAGGGACAATGGAAAATGAAATCCAAAAATAGGAAGAAAGTAATAGATGGGGGTAGGAGACCACCAATATGAGAGTCGCTACTACCATAAGGGGTTGTTTAAGAGAGAACTTGAGAGAATGTGGATCCATTAATTAGATATTTTAAAATATATGTAATCTTTAAGGTTTAAAAATATATCAAAAAACTTCTAATTCCATTTCCATGATTATGGTTATGATTCAATTTTCATTAAGACGTGATACAATTGTTCCAATGTCAAATTGAGAAATTTGAAAACATTTTATTTTTTATAACTAACCAATTTTTTTTAAATATATATCATACAAAAAAAATGTAGAAAGAGGAACCATTTCATACCAAACTAGTCCAACATATGGAAACTATCCCCATAAGTGTTTTACATCTGAAACCTCAAATTTCAAATATAGGAAAACCCTATAGAGAAATAATCTCAAATCTAACCTCCACTGAGAAAAAAATCTAACTCTATAACTATATATCTACATGATTAAATAAATTATGTTACAACATAGGATACACATTCATCACCCTTTGAAATCAATAATCCTCTATTTTCAAGAAGCCAAACTTCAATAGATTCAATGGCATTAGAATTTCCACCACCAAAAGTGTCTGAAACAATGATGGCCTCGTCGAACCCTCAAAAAAGAATCTGATACAAACACATAGTTCCAAAAAAAATCACACCATGAAAACCACACCAAGAGGTAGAAAAACAATAAACAAAAAAACCCTAACAAAAAATAGATGAAATCCTAAATACAGAACCCAAGATACCCAAAAAAACTAACAGCCATCAAATAAATAAAACCTATCTAGATGAATCATTACCCACATTAATTTCCATTCAACACATGCGTCCTATGTCATGACCCAACCCAGGATATTCCTAAACCGAACACCCGATCTGGCTGGTGGTAAGTTCCAAAGGATTCTCTTGATCTCGATAGGCTGGTGAAAAGTGGCTGGGAATCAAGAACTACCGTTGGGAATGATCTCACCTATAAAAATAAAGCCAAGGGAAACAAAAATTACATATATAAAAGAGATTCAAAATGGCATAAAATATTCAGAAAATATAAATCTAAAACAAGTAAAATACATTGCATGTGCCAACCCAAAAAAGATAATCCCAAGTACTCAAATAATAGACAACCCATCCCCATGTGAAATATGTAACTACCAAACTCCCATACTCCACTATCAAAGATACCTTATACCTCTATATTTTTTCTATCCTTTACTTTTGTTATATAAAACAAGGCCTACACACACCAAAATGTATGTTCAGTGTGTGATTAAGAGTTTTCCAATAGGATCCCACCAAGTGTTCTATAACTAGTACTTATAAGAAAAACCATTTATGATCATTTAAATAAAAACAAGTCATGAGATTGATTTTCACAATTCATAACAAAGCATGGATATTAAACCTCTTAAACATTTTCACAAATCCTTTACAAAGACCCCAATTTTCAAGGCACATTTAAATAAACCATTTTCCTTTGAAATCACTAAAATCTATACAAAGCATTTCAAACATTTCAAATATCCAAATAATGAGAAAACAAACATTTCATATAGATAAGAAACATGGAATTTGATTCCTAGGATACAATATGTATGATTTATCTAGGATCCTCTCACCATCTCAATGAATGGTCGTGACTAGTGTGTACCATAAGTCCCTAGGTCATAATCATGAAAAGTGATGTAAGAGAACCTTAATAATTGAACCCTTGATGGTGTCATAAAATCCATAGTTTATTTTGATCTATAATCAAATATCCCTTCTAAGAAATACATACCATTCCTAGTGTTCTTGTCCAAATCCCCCTCCCAAGTACCTTAGGTTCAAATGTATTCTGCATATACTAAGGCCAATTATTTCAACGTAATCAACATTATTCACCCACCCTTGTAGACCATTCAATTACATATTCCCAGTTTTGAAAACCACTTTTTATCATTATACAACATTTCTGGAAAACAAATTTTCATAAAAATACAATCATGCTTTAGAATCACTTTCCATCAAAATACAATCATGCCTTTAAATCAATTTTCATTAACAAAACCAAGGGAGAATTCCATTTCATTAAAATATCCCGCACATTCATATTTTAAAAAATCAAAAATCTTACCTTTAATAATTTAAAAACCAATTAAAAATGATAAAGCATGCATAGTTAATAAGAGAAAGGATTTATATGAAACAAACCACCTCAAAATAATGTAAATTCTCCAACAACTACATAGGATCCATGACCAATGAGGAAGAAGATTATATGAGATAAGAAAGAACCCTAAACAAGAAAACCCAAGTCCTAAATATCTAATCCAAAGTTTCCCAAGATTAACATAGGGAAATATAAACCACATACCATTAGAATGATCACACAAAAAGAACTCCACCTGATGTAAAACAAGGAAGGATGATATTTTCAGAGGAATTAGCTCAAATAAGAAGAATTTACCCTTAACACACCCTATAATTCAACTAAAATGAAAGTCTTAGAATGAAAATGAACCATAAGGTTTAATATAGGTAAAAATGAGTCAAAAGGCATTAAAAATCACCCATTAAATATTGAATATAACTTTATTAATGGGGGTAACCCCCTCTAGAAGACCAGGTTACCGAATCAGTCATTCAAAATTATGAAATTGGTGACACCACAATATGGTTAGAGTTCACCATGAAAGTAGTGGCCTTGAATGTTCCACACCTCAGATCCCAACATGGTGGGGTCTAAAATGGTTGTGGCACATAGTGGTAATTCCCACACCCCATGCCTTGCGCTGGATGTATTAGCCTTTCCTATGGTACACATGCAATACTTGGGCTTGACACAACATGGAACACTATGTGGTCTAGCCTATATTTCACCAATAAATTCAAAAAACCCGTCTTATTCCACCACACACCAACGAACACATCTTTAACACAAAAAAATATCCCAAATTTCAAATATGGAATATACTTCAAGATAGAATATGATGACCTCCCCACTATAGAACTTTATTCCCCAAAAAATTCAAGTTAAAGAATGTTATTCTAAAATAAGATTAATCCATTGCACCCTCATCATCAATTCTCATTCCCATGTATTTTGAGAATTCTTTTCATGACACCATAACACATGGACTAATGCAACAGACTTCCCATGCAAGATCTTTTCATGAGAATCAATAATCTAAACCGATTTCTCTTGTATAGACATATCCAGCTCCAAGTCAAGCTCATCCCATTTAAAAACATTAGAGGGATTATAATGATACTTTTTAATTTTAGATACATGGAAAATGTCATGGATATAAGTCAATTAATATGGAAGATCCAACCAATAAGACATCCTTCCCCATCACTCAGTGATCTCAATAGGTCCCATGTATCTTGAAACCAACTTTCTATCTATCCCCAACTGATGGTGATCCCACCATGGAGAAACATTTACGAGAACTCGGTCACCAAATAAAAATTCCAAAGTATGGCGTTAATGATCTACATAATATTTTCATTGGCTCCAAGTGGTCACCAACCGCTGACGAATAATCTGGATCTTTGATGAAAATTTCTAGATAAGGCTTGGCCAAAAAGTGAATATTCTGCTACCTCAAACCAAAAAGAGGTGATTTAAAAGTTAAACCATAAATAGATTCAAAGGGTGTCATTATAATGGATGTTTAATAACTATTATTATAAGAAAACTTAACTAGTCCCAAATAGATATCCCAAGAACCTCTAAATTCCATGACATAAGAGTGGATCATATCCTCCAAAATCTAAATAGAACACTCCATATACCCATATATCCAAGGGTGGTAATCAATGATTAACTTTAATTTAGAAGCCATCACCTCCTGTAGGCCTTTAAAAAATGAGAGTTAAATTGGGGGTCCCTATATGAGATGATATAAGATGAAACCCCTTGAAACTTCACGATATTTTTCACATAAAACTTTCCCAACTCCTTAACCTTAGTGTTTTCACAAATTAGAATCAAATGGAAATACTTGGTCAATCAATCAATCACCACCCAAATGAGATTATTTCCTTGGAGAGTCCATGGTTGTCTAACATTAAAATCCATGGGCACCTCATCTAACTTCCACACTAGCACAATAAGTGGTTGAAGAAAACCAAATTTATTTTAGTGATCATCATTGATTTGTTAAAAATTATAGCAACAAGACATAAAATTAGAAATTTCACGCTTCATACCCAACCACTAGAACCCATGTTTCATGTCATGATAAATATTTATAGTGATAGGGGGAATGAAAAATTAAGAACAATGAAAATACTTTATCCCATCCTTTCTCAAGGAAGCTGGGATAACAAACTAGATCTTGAAGTAAATAACACCCTATAAGGAGATAGACAATTCCCTAATGTTCTCCCCAACATATAAATAATTTTTGAAATTATTGAAATCGTCATCCCATTTTCACTTCTCAATAATCGACTCAAGAAGAGATGGAATCAACTACGTGCTAGGCAGATCAATAATAGTATCTCTATCTTTCATATCAAGGTGCAACTAAGCAGAGAGTGTCATGATATCCCATTAATTTTTTGACGCCATCATAGCTTGATAAGGTAATTTCTTATCGATAGATTTAACAATGACATTTATCTTTCTTGGGGTGTAATTAATATCGAATTCAAAGATCTAAATGTACTCCTCCCATCACCTCGACATGAGGTTCAAGTCCTTTTGTGAAATGAAATAACTCATACTCTTATGATCATAATAAACTACAAACTTCTACCCAAATATTAATGTTGCTAACACTTAATGGTGTTCATAATTGCTGTGATTTCAGGGTCATGAGTGGAAAAATTATTCTCATGAGGCTGAAGATGATGGGATCCATACACCACTACATGATCTCCTTGCACCAGAACACCTCTCACGCCTACACCAGAGGCATCACAATAAACCATGTATCCCTATAAGAACTATGATAAAAAAAATATAAGTATTGAGGTCATGGATACATGGTTTATTATGATTCATATAGTGTAGTCTTGGGATGTGTTTTGATGTAGGAAGATCACATAGTATTATATAAATCATATTAGCTTTGGAATCTTGAGAATAATTACCACACTCATGACATTGAACTGGAAACATTTATTCATTCTCATAAGTGTTGGAAACATTAACTTTTTTTGAGAAGTAAATAGTATATTTTTTCATAATATTTTGACTTATATCTTTCATCAGATGGAATTGAACCTCTGGAGGATGGGATAGTTGAAGTAACTCCAGACCATTCACTTTGAATTTTCTTACACCCTAGTAAAGGGGAATGTTGTTGCTAATGCTCTCAATAGGAAATTACCATCAAACCATTGAATTTGAATCAGTTCAAGTCCTGAAAAATTGGTATCATATGGGTTTAAGATAGAAAAAAATGATCTAAAAGGCATTAATACCCATCCGTCAAAGATCACATGCAACCCCATTAATCGGAATAACCCCCTCTAGAAGGCCATGTTGGTGAATCAACCATTCAGACTTCTGAAACTAGTAACACCATGGCATGGTGGGTGTTCACCATGCCCATGGTGGCCTTGATAATGCCACATCCCATCGACCAACATGCCGAAATACAATAATGTGGTGCATAAAGGATGGCTATATTATACCCACCACACCCAACACCATGATGTGTTGGAGGCCAAACTGGTCATGGTGTATTGCGGTACTTATTCCACCCCACTCTTGAGATCACTCCTCGTGCTAGGTTTGTTGGTCCTTACCATGGTGCACATGCGATCCCCAAACTCAACACGGATGGGACCTGTTGGAGTTGGTTTCATTAAACCAACTATGTGTACTTTGGTTTGAACACACACACATATATATTCAAAGAAATTAATATTAATTAAAATATCTTATTATATATTTTTCATTGTTCTAAATGAATTTAATGTAATAATTTTCTAGAGTATCCATATCATTGTAAAGGTTATAACAATTCTTTTATTTGATGAGAATCTTTAAATGCAATAAAAATATTCTTAAATTGATTTTTATGGTCAGATAAAATTCTATAATGGGACACATATAATGTTGATTTTCAAGTTTGAGTACCCAAAAGTAGACAAGATTTTATCTCATGAAATTCACACTTGGTAATATCTGAGACAGGAGATTATGAGAAAATACTCACCTATATGAATTTCACATGTTTGTGTGTCATCGGAATTTCTCATCTGTGAGTGTCTGTGATGATCCTTAGAATTTATGATTATTATTAATGAATGTCATGACTCACATACTTTGATGTGATGAGTAAAATCATGACACTATATATTCTTTAGTACTAGGGTATATTGGTTGTGTCACAAAAGACATATTATTAATGAATAATTTGAGAAAGTATTTTCCCTTATATATTTATGGAATTTGATATCTTGAACCTTTGATGGAAATAGAACCATCACATTAAATTTCATGAACATGGTGTAACAATGAGTTTATTTCAAATATTCAAAGAAAAAAATATCAAGCATATAGGTTGATGACATGTGTGTGCAACCTGATTAACCAGATATCATGATAAAGGGATTATATTACATAGTGAGCGCTTGTGTGTGGTTGCCGATGTTGTGACATGACATATTTTTAGACAATAATCTTTGACTTTAGGCAAGCCCGCCTAATGCCACTGAGAAAGAATCCTATAAGGTAACACAATAATTTTTTCCATTGATCTCAATTAAATTCTATTTGAATTTAATTTTTAGAATAATTATTATTCTCAAGGATGAGGACTAATTTTTATTCCGGATTTATTAATCGCATAAATTCAATAAATATTTATTTTCAAGGTAATTTTTTTAATTATGTGGATATATAATATTTATTTATTTATTGAATGAATAAATATTTATTTGGGTATTTGATAAATATTGAGGAGGACTAGTTGACCAAGGGTGTGTTTGATGATAAATATTAATTTTAAAGTTGGTAAAATAATATTCATCAGTACTTTAGTTAGAAAAATCCATGAAAAAATAATAATATTATTATTATCACATGAAATGAGGTCATATAAGATTTAATATATTATTTAAGAGATATTATGTAATTAAATAATATTTTAACTCTAAATCAATCTCTATAAATAGATGATTATATGTATTATGTAGAATTTGGTGGATATAGAGAATTTTTGTGTACAATGAAATCTGGATCTCCCTCTCAAATTCAAAGAACACTATAGAGATTCTCCTTCCTCCTCCATCATCTCAAGAACAAGATTGTAAAGATTATTCTTCAAGATCAAAGGAATCATCACAAAAATCAAGACAAGCAATGCAAGATGATCTATTTGTCGTGATAGCACCCAACCATCCATCAACATTATTCGGAGATCACAAAATCACTTATGGACATCTACTAGGGGGATTCTACACATGGATACTAAAAGAGAAATGACGGTTGAATGGAAAGAGTTTTTTTGGAAAGCCAACATATTCATGTAAGAATGATCTCTAGACTGAGGTATTCTTTCTTCCAATCTATTTAAATTAATTATAACTTTAACGTGAAAAGGAACTTATCTTGGTTTTTATGACATTCTTTATCAATATTATTTGGAAAAATTTAATTGGTTAGGAAATTTAAGTCTTGTAAAATATTAAAATGATCCATTCAATCTAAAAATTGTTGAGTTAGGATCAAACCTGATAAGTATTTATACTGTACTCAGAACCATCAGAACCATGATATGGTTTATCCCATGTTTTACTATAATGTTTCAAAAACTTTGTTTAGCCATCAGTTACCAACCATAACACCCTAAACCCATAAAACATCCCAAATTTCAAAAATAGAATATAACTCAAGTCGGTATGTTACATCCCATCAAAAAGAGTCATTAACATTGAATGATTATTAAACAATGTTCAAAATAATGAACAAAAGTAGAATGAGAAATTATAAATTAGAACAAATCCAAAACTGGAATGGAAAGGAAGAAACATGTAAAATATTAATAGAAATGTGAATGAAACATTAAAAACTGGTCACATAGATCTAAAACTAGAAGAAAAAGAGAAACCCTAATGGGTTTTCTAGAAAACTCCATAATCGAGAGAGTGTAAGAGATTCACAATGAAAATATGAAGAGTTTTTTAGGTTTTTGAAAATAAATAAATATGTAAATGGGTTAGAGTAAAATTTAATTATAAAAATGGATCATGACTTGTGTTAACTTTATTCACACAAGTCACCTTATTTAAATAAATTATCTTGTGTGAACACCATTCATGCAAGGTTCTAATTTTTAACACAACATACACAAACCATTATATATATATATATATATATATGTATGTATGTATATATGTTCATTCGTCCGTCCATACATACGTACATATATGTTATTATATTTAAAATTATTGTATATATATATGTAGGTATATACCTGCTATTGTATTCAGCATTATTTCCATTAAATCAATTGAAAACCCCATTCAAGATTCTTTTTATAAGGGAGTATTCATTGATAATGTTTAAGAATTTTGGATATGAAATTTAGGTTTTCACTTTTATAATAATAGAATAATAATATATTATTTATAATAACATGTCATTGATACTGTATAATTAATAGTAATACATTATCAATTAATATTACAAGAGATAACAAATAATATAATAATAAATAATAATAATAATAATAATAATAATAATTTATAATAATTTATAATAATTAATAATGATGATGCAATTAATAATTAATATTTAAATTAATAGTAATTAATAATGTAATTAATATTAATTAATAATTTAATTAATTAATAATTAATATAGGAATTTATAATATTGATGTAAATAATAATTTAATTTATAATTTAATAATTTTATATTAAAATTAATAGAGATTATTAAATTATCACATAACTAATTATAATATTAATTAATATTGTATTTAATAATTACTAATTGTTATTAATTTATTATTAATTGTTATAAATTCCAATATTGATTATTAAATAATCACATTATAATTATTATTAATTAGTATTAATTTCGTTATTATTATTTTTAATTAATAATGTATGTTTATTAATAATATATTATCAATTATTTTTTAATAATAATATATTATTATTCTATTATTGATAAAGTGGAACCTAAATCCCAAATCAAAAATCCTTAAAATATGTGAAGTACCACCCTTTTATAAAAATGAGCCCATAGAGGGGTTTTTAGTTACACACACACACACAAACAAGATAGAAATAAATAAATAAATAAGTAAACTACTTTATGTGAAAAAATAAAAGAGGCTTATGTTAATGTCATTCACACAAGATAGAACAATTTTAGTAATTAAATTTTTACATAACCCATGTCATTATTTAAAAAACCCCTCAAAAATCAAATATGTAAATTGATTTTATTACATTATCATTATGATGTGATATGATGGTTTTGGCTTTAAATTGAAAATGGTTTGCACTACTAGAAAAGGGGGCATTGGAGCCCCCCAGACTCGGGCGACCGCCACTGGCGGTCGCTATAGGTCAGCATTAGCGACCGCCAATGGCGGTCGCTACGCTGGCTAAAAAATTTCGGGGGGTTTCTGCGCCCCCCCCCCCCCCCCCGCGCACTCTCCCTCTCGATCCCTCGCCCTAACCCTCCCTCGCCGCCCTCCCTCGCGCCGCCCTCCCCTCCCCCGCCGCCCGGCCTCCCCCGCCGCCCGGCCTCCCCCGCCGCCCGCCCTCCCCCGCCGCCCGCCCTCCCCCGCCGCCCGGCCTCCCCCGCCGCCCGCCCTCCCCCGCCGCCCGCCCTCCCCGGCCGCCCGGCCTCCCCCGCCGCCTGCCATCCGCCCTCCGGCCGCCGCCCTCCGCCCTCGGGCCTCCGGCCGCCGCCCTCGGGCCTCCGGCCGCCGCCCTCCGGCCTCCGGCCGCCGCCCTCCGGCCTCTCGGCCCTCCCCCCCACCCCGGACGGCACCCGCACCCCGGACAGCCCCCGGCGCGCACTCCGGACCGCCCCCCGCACCCCGGACGCCTCCCCGCACCTCGGACAGCACCCCCCCGCGCACTCCGGACCGCCCCCCGCACCCCGGACGCCTCCCCGCACCCCGGACAGCACCCCCCCGCGCACTCCGGACCGCCCCCCGCACCCCGGACGCCTCCCCGCACCCCGGACAGCACCCCCCCGCGCACTCCGGACCGCCCCCCGCACCCCGGACGCCTCCCCGCACCCCGGACAGCCCCCCCCTGCACTCGGACACCCCCCTCCGAACCCGGACAGCCCCCCCGCACCCCGGACAGCCCCCCCCCCCCCCCCCCCCCGCACTCGGACACCCCCCCTCCGAACCCGGACAGCCCCCCCGCACCCCGGACACCCCACCCCGAGACTGTTCCGTTTGTTTACCAACAACTTGATCAACATACCGTAGTTCAACGTGAAGAAGATATTTATTGGGTCAGAGCGGCTGTTGAAGGAGAAACGGTCGATTTGCATGCTTAATGAAAGGTATAATTGTTTTCCCGCTATTCAGTAGAATGTCCTAGGATATCATAAATTATCTAATCATTTTATAAATCCTTATAAGTTTTAATCCTCACTTTTGTAAGTTAATTCAGTCATAAATATTTAGGTTGATTAACTTTCTGATTTTTTAAAATTCATTCACAACTAATTATTCAACCCATTTTTTGTTTGATTAACAGTTGTACAAGTTTGATTTATTAAGAACAATCCAATTTATCTTTTAAACACTTCGGACTCATTACTGATATTTTGTATGACTGCAGACATGTCAGGGGAAGAGGCAGAAAATCCACATCATCCATCTGAGGCATCTACGTCTCAGGGTCGAGGTATGTTTGAATGTCATTGTCTATATTTTTTATGTAATTGACATATATATATATATATAACATTTGTCAATTTATATATAAAATTGTTTTCAACAGGATCAGACTCGGCTGCTTCTTCCTCTCGCAGGAGAGGCCCTGGTCGTGGCATATTATCATGGAATTCCGACACGACGATAGATGTTTCATTTGATGAGGTATTTCATCCCGTGGGACCGAATGCCCCGGCATTTATTCGTCAGCTGGGTCATATCATACGTGACCCACATCGATTTCCATTGACCACGCGTGATTGGGCTTCTATCCCTCAGGACACATTAGATCGTCTATGGAGGGAGGTTCAGGTAAGAAAATAATTTTACTTTATTTTCTATTTATAAATAATACTAATATGTTTGATTATTTTCATTATAGCAAAATTTGAAAGTATGCCCTGAAGAGTTTCGGCCGGTGTGTATGAGAAAATGCCGTAAGCTGTGGAAAGATTATAAAGGCAAAGTGAAGAGGGACCACTGGATACCAAATGTGGGTGCCCTTGACATTTTGGAAAAGGTCCCGAGAGGTGTCCTCCCAGCTCAGTGGCGTGACTTGGTTGCATATTGGTCTACTGAGGGTGTTGCGGTTAGTATATTAATTATTTTTCTGTATATATATTTTCAAGAATATGTGATTTGTTTGAAATTTGAATGAATTGAATGTAGGAGGTGTCAACACGCCATTCGGAGAATCGAGCGTTGCAGGGACCAGCTCACAGGCTCGGGACTCGTCACGTGTCTCAGATCCGACATGAGGTATATATTATTCATTTTTTAATTTATTAATTAATATGGTTTTGTGTTTATATTCTTTTAATATACAGTTGCGAGGGCAAGGTGCAGCAACTGATAAAATGTCGGTGTGGATAAGGACTCGTGATCGCAATGATCCAGAGGTTGCAGCATTGATAGTAAGTGTCTGTACTTACCAATAATTACATAAATCTATATATTAACATATATATATTTAAATATTTCACAGGATCAATTTGAAGCTGAGTTAGAACAGCTGCCAGAGGACCAGCGACAGCTTCCCATGCGACGGGATGAGATCTTTCATCGCATTATTGGTCGGGACGGGCATGGCTATAGTTTGACCTATGGAGCAGGGATTCCTCGTTCTGTAGTGTCACGCGCTGCGGTTGTCGGTCCTGCTGTTGCTCATATGACACAGCAGATGTCAGATTTTGAGGCACGGCTGCGCGCTTCCGAGGAGACAAATGCGCAATTGACAGCTGAGGTTAGAGCACTGCGGGAATATGTGCGTCGAGCTGATGGTACAGGGGATCATACGACGCAGGTATATACTGTATTTATTTATTTAATTTAAATTATTTTTGTTATTAAAATATTTATAATGTTTATTTGTTGTAGGCACCTGGCCCACCAGAAGGAGGTAGCAGTGATGGCAACACGTGACGCACCATATATTCACGAGATATGTTTTTTGTTTTTACTGGTAGGGTTGACATTGATGTACTGTATTTATTCATTTAAGTAATGCATTATTACCATCCATGGTGGTCTTTTAAATATTTTATACACATTGAGTTTTTGATCAGATAATCTTGAATGATTCTACATTTGAAAAAGTCGAACTAATTCCAACAGATCAATAAATCTGATATTATAGATTATGTATTATTAATATATTTTTTAGAAATTTCTGTATGGTATCGATAAAAGAAATATGTATTAATTAGATATTATCACTTTTATTTTTCACTTTTGTAATCAATGGGATGGCCTTTGCACCCCCGGAGAACCCCCCGCACCCCCGTACAGCCCCCCGCCACCCCCGTACAGCCCCCCGCCACCCCCGTACAGCCCCCCGCCACCCCCGTACAGCCCCCCGCCACCCCCGTACAGCCCCCCGCCACCCCCGTACAGCCCCCCGCACCCCCGTCCAGCCCCCCGCACCCCCGTACAGCCCCCCGCCACCCCCGTACAGCCCCCCGCCACCCCCGTACAGCCCCCCGCCACCCCCGTACAGCCCCCCGCACCCCCGTACAGCCCCCCGCCACCCCCGTACAGCCCCCCGCACCCCCGTACAGCCCCCCGCACCCCCGTACAGCCCCCCGCCACCCCCGTACAGCCCCCCGCCACCCCCGTACAGCCCCCCGCACCCCCGTACAGCCCCCCGCCACCCCCGTACAGCCCCCCGCCACCCCCGTACAGCCCCCCGCCACCCCCGTACAGCCCCCCGCCACCCCCGTACAGCCCCCCGCCACCCCCGTACAGCCCCCCGCCACCCCCGTACAGCCCCCCGCCACCCCCGTACAGCCCCCCGCCACCCCCGTACAGCCCCCCGCCACCCCCGTACAGCCCCCCGCACCCCCGTACAGCCCCCCGCACCCCCGTACAGCCCCCCGCCACCCCCGTACAGCCCCCCGCCACCCCCGTACAGCCCCCCGCCACCCCCGTACAGCCCCCCGCACCCCCGTACAGCCCCCCGCCACCCCCGTACAGCCCCCCGCACCCCCGTACAGCCCCCCGCACCCCCGTACAGCCCCCCGCCACCCCCGTACAGCCCCCCGCCACCCCCGTACAGCCCCCCGCCACCCCCGTACAGCCCCCCGCCACCCCCGTACAGCCCCCCGCCACCCCCGTACAGCCCCCCGCACCCCCGTACAGCCCCCCGCCACCCCCGTACAGCCCCCCGCACCCCCGTACAGCCCCCCGCACCCCCGTACAGCCCCCCGCCACCCCCGTACAGCCCCCCGCCACCCCCGTACAGCCCCCCGCCACCCCCGTACAGCCCCCCGCCACCCCCGTACAGCCCCCCGCCACCCCCGTACAGCCCCCCGCCACCCCCGTACAGCCCCCCGCCACCCCCGTACAGCCCCCCGCCACCCCCGTACAGCCCCCCGCCACCCCCGTACAGCCCCCCGCCACCCCCGTACAGCCCCCCGCCACCCCCGTACAGCCCCCCGCACCCCCGTACAGCCCCCCGCACCCCCGTACAGCCCCCCGCCACCCCCGTACAGCCCCCCGCCACCCCCGTACAGCCCCCCGCCACCCCCGTACAGCCCCCCGCACCCCCGTACAGCCCCCCGCCACCCCCGTACAGCCCCCCGCACCCCCGTACAGCCCCCCGCACCCCCGTACAGCCCCCCGCCACCCCCGTACAGCCCCCCGCCACCCCCGTACAGCCCCCCGCCACCCCCGTACAGCCCCCCGCACCCCCGTACAGCCCCCCGCCACCCCCGTACAGCCCCCCGCCACCCCCGTACAGCCCCCCGCCACCCCCGTACAGCCCCCCGCCACCCCCGTACAGCCCCCCGCCACCCCCGTACAGCCCCCCTCCACCCCCGTACAGCCCCCCGCACCCCCGTACAGCCCCCCGCCACCCCCGTACAGCCCCCCGCCACCCCCGTACATCCCCCCGCCACCCCCGTACAGCCCCCCGCACCCCCGTACAGCCCCCCGCACCCCCGTACAGCCCCCCGCCACCCCCGTACAGCCCCCCGCCACCCCCGTACAGCCCCCCGCCACCCCCGTACAGCCCCCCGCACCCCCGTACAGCCCCCCGCCACCCCCGTACAGCCCCCCGCCACCCCCGTACAGCCCCCCGCACCCCCGTACAGCCCCCCGCCACCCCCGTACAGCCCCCCGCCACCCCCGTACAGCCCCCCGCCACCCCCGTACAGCCCTCCGCACCCCCGTACAGCCCCCCGCCACCCCCGTACAGCCCCCCGCCACCCCCGTACAGCCCCCCGCACCCCCGTACAGCCCCCCGCCACCCCCGTACAGCCCCCCGCCACCCCCGTACAGCCCCCCGCCACCCCCGTACAGCCCCCCGCCACCCCCGTACAGCCCCCCGCACCCCCGTACAGCCCCCCGCACCCCCGTACAGCCCCCCGCGACCCCCGTACAGCCCCCCGCCACCCCCGTACAGCCCCCCGCCACCCCCGTACAGCCCCCCTCCACCCCCGTACAGCCCCCCGCCACCCCCGTACAGCCCCCCGCCACCCCCGTACAGACGGCACCTCATTCGGATGTGCCGTGTGACCGCGGCGGCCGGAAACGCGTTTCCGGCGCCATTAAACACCAAAACGGCGTGCGGCGGTCCGATTCGGAGCAAACGTGCTCCGAACGACCTGAAACCGCACGGGAACATCCGGTGCGTGAATTGTGAAATGGTCGGCCAGACGGCACCTCATTCGGATGTGCCGTGTGACCGCGGCGGCCGGAAACGCGTTTCCGGCGCCATTAAACACCAAAACGGCGTGCGGCGGTCCCGTTCGGAGCAAACGTGCTCCGAACGACCTGAAACCGCACGGGAACGATAGAAATATTATTCCTGAGATGCAGGAGGAGGCCGCACGTCCATCGGACGTGCGGTTCGCGCGGCACGTCCGATTGTGCCGTTTTCAGCAGCGCGGCGCGCGCTGAAACGGCGCGTTGGGGGGTCAAAACCACCCGAACGACCTCCGAATGCCACGAAACCGCACGGGAACATCCGGTGCGTGAATTGTGAAATGGTCGGCCAGACGGCACCTCATTCGGATGTGCCGTGTGACCGCGGCGGCCGGAAACGCGTTTCCGGCGCCATTAAACACCAAAACGGCGTGCGGCGGTCCCGTTCGGAGCAAACGTGCTCCGAACGACCTGAAACCGCACGGGAACGATAGAAATATTATTCCTGAGATGCAGGAGGAGGCCGCACGTCCATCGGACGTGCGGTTCGCGCGGCACGTCCGATTGTGCCGTTTTCAGCAGCGCGGCGCGCGCTGAAATGGCGCGTTGGGGGGTCAAAACCACCCGAACGACCTCCGAACGACCTGAAACCGCACGGGAAAATCCGGTGCGTGAATTGTGAAATGGTCGGCCAGACGGCACCTCATTCGGAGGTGCCGTGTGACCGCGGCGGCCGGAAACGCGTTTCCGGCGCCATTAAACACCAAAATGGCGTGCGGCGGTCCGATTCGGAGCAAACGTGCTCCGAACGATCTGAAACCGCACGGGAACGATAGAAATATTATTCCTGAGATGCAGGAGGAGGCCGCACGTCCATCGGACGTGCGGTTCGCGCGACACGTCCGATTGTGCCGTTTTCAACAGCGCGGCGCGCGCTGAAATGACGCGTTGGGGGGTCAAAACCACCCGAACGACCTCCGAACGACCTGAAACCGCACGGGAACATCCGGTGCGTGAATTGTGAAATGGTCGGCCAGACGGCACCTCATTCGGATGTGCCGTGTGACCGCGGCGGCCGGAAACGCGTTTCCGGCGCCATTAAACACCAAAACGGCGTGCGGCGGTCCCGTTCGGAGCAAACGTGCTCCGAACGACCTGAAACCGCACGGGAACGATAGAAATATTATTCCTGAGATGCAGGAGGAGGCCGCACGTCCATCGGACGTGCGGTTCGCGCGGCACGTCCGATTGTGCCGTTTTCAGCAGCGCGGCGCGCGCTGAAACGGCGCGTTGGGGGGTCAAAACCACCCGAACGACCTCCGAACGACCTGAAACCGCACGGGAACATCCGGTGCGTGAATTGTGAAATGGTCGGCCAGACGGCACCTCATTCGGAGGTGCCGTGTGACCGCGGCGGCCGGAAACGCGTTTTCGGCGCCATTAAACACCAAAACGGCGTGCGGCGGTCCGATTCGGAGCAAACGTGCTCCGAACGACCTGAAACCGCACGGGAACGATAGAAATATTATTCCTGAGATGCAGGAGGAGGCCGCACATCCATCGGACGTGCGGTTCGCGCGGCACGTCCGATTGTGCCGTTTTCAGCAGCGCGGCGCGCGCTGAAATGGCGCGTTGGGGGGTCAAAACCACCCGAATGACCTCCGAACGACCTGAAACCGCACGGGAACATCCGGTGCGTGAATTGTGAAATGGTCGGCCAGACGGCACCTCATTCGGAGGTGCCGTGTGACCGCGGCGGCCGGAAACGCGTTTCCGGCGCCATTAAACACCAAAACGGCGTGCGGCGGTCCGATTCGGAGCAAACGTGCTCCGAACGACCTGAAACCGCACGGGAACGATAGAAATATTATTCCTGAGATGCAGGAGGAGGCCGCACATCCATCGGACGTGCGGTTCGCGCGGCACGTCCGATTGTGCCGTTTTCAGCAGCGCGGCGCGCGCTGAAATGGCGCATTGGGGGGTCAAAACCACCCGAACGACCTCCGAACGACCTGAAACCGCACGGGAACATCCGGTGCGTGAATTGTGAAATGGTCGGCCAGACGGCACCTCATTCGGAGGTGCCGTGTGACCGCGGCGGCCGGAAACGCGTTTCCGGCGCCATTAAACACCAAAACGGCGTGCGGCGGTCCGATTCGGAGCAAACGTGCTCCGAACGACCTGAAACCGCACGGGAACGATAGAAATATTATTCCTGAGATGCAGGAGGAGTCCGCACGTCCATCGGACGTGCGGTTCGCGTGGCACGTCCGATTGTGCCGTTTTCAGCAGCGCGGCGCGCGCTGAAATGGCGCATTGGGGGGTCAAAACCACCCGAACGACCTCCGAACGACCTGAAACCGCACGGGAACATCCGGTGCGTGAATTGTGAAATGGTCGGCCAGACGGCACCTCATTCGGAGGTGCCGTGTGACCGCGGCGGCCGGAAACGCGTTTCCGGCGCCATTAAACACCAAAACGGCGTGCGGCGGTCCGATTCGGAGCAAACGTGCTCCGAACGACCTGAAACCGCACGGGAACGATAGAAATATTATTCCTGAGATGCAGGAGGAGGCCGCACATCCATCGGACGTGCGGTTCGCGCGGCACGTCCGATTGTGCCGTTTTCAGCAGCGCGGCGCGCGCTGAAATGGCGCGTTGGGGGGTCAAAACCACCCGAACGACCTCCGAACGACCTGAAACCGCACGGGAACATCCGGTGCGTGAATTGTGAAATGGTCGGCCAGACGGCACCTCATTCGGAGGTGCCGTGTGACCGCGGCGGCCGGAAACGCGTTTCCGGCGCCATTAAACACCAAAACGGCGTGCGGCGGTCCGATTCGGAGCAAACGTGCTCCGAACGACCTGAAACCGCACGGGAACGATAGAAATATTATTCCTGAGATGCAGGAGGAGGTCGCACGTCCATCGGACGTGCGGTTCGCGCGGCACGTCCGATTGGGCCGTTTTCAGCAGCGCGGCGCGCGCTGAAAGGGCGCGTTGGGGGGTCAAAACCACCCGAACGACCTCCGAATGCCACGAAACCGTACGACAACATCCGGTGCGTGAATTGTGAAATGGTCGGCCAGACGGCACCTCATTCGGAGGTGCCGTGTGACCGCGGTGGCCGGAAACGCGTTTCCGGCGCCATTAAACACCAAAACGGCGTGCGGCGGTCCGATTCGGAGCAAACGTGCTCCGAACGACCTGAAACCGCACGAGAACGATAGAAATATTATTCCTGAGATGCAGGAGGAGGCCGCACGTCCATCGGACGTGCGGTTCGCGCGGCACGTCCGATTGTGCCGTTTTCAGCAGCGCGGCGCGCGCTGAAATGGCGCATTGGGGGGTCAAAACCACCCGAACGACCTCCGAACGACCTGAAACCGCACGGGAACATCCGGTGCGTGAATTGTGAAATGGTCGGCCAGACGGCACCTCATTCGGAGGTGCCGTGTGACCGCGGCGGCCGGAAACAAAACGGCGTGCGGCGGTCCGATTCGGAGCAAACGTGCTCCGAACGACCTGAAATATGTTATATATATATAATATTTAAAATATATTATATATAGAATATTTAAATTATTATAACACAATGATTTGATATTATATATGTATTAAATATATATTAAAACATTTCAAATATATAATATATATATATATATATATATATATATTTAAAATATTGTATTTAATAGTATATATATGAATATTTTTACATAAATATATATATATATTTATATTGAATTCAATAAAATTTTTTTAAAAAATTTTTTTTTTTTTGAATAGCGACCGCCATAGGCGGTCGCTATAGGGGGCCATGCCGGCCCACTATAGCGACCGCCATTGGCGGTCGCTATAGGGTGCCCGGCAGGGGGCCTTCAGCGACCGCCAGGCGGTCGCTGAAGGCCGATCTGACGGACTTCTATAGCGACCGCCATTGGCGGTCGCTAAAGCCCTCTAGCGACGGGGCAACAGCGACCGCCAGTGGCGGTCGCTGCGCGGCCGCTAAAGACCTTTAGCGACCGCCAATGGCGGTCGCTAATTGTCTTATTTTTAGTAGTGTTGGTTATATTACCATTAAATTTTTTTATGGAAATGTTTCTATTACTAGTTTTTCATTATTATTATTTTTATTTATCATTTCATTTTTAAAAAATATTAGAAAAATATATTAAATCTTGAGGTCCATAAGTACAAGAGAAATATCCACTAATTTCATGCAGGCATAAAAATTAAGAACTCATAATTACTCCTAAATCTGACACCATAATGAGCTATCATATTACCCTTTAACAAAATAGAAACCACATTAATCAAACAATGTGGTTGGAAAATATATATCATCCAATAAAATCCACCAATCTGTAAAAATAGTGGTCCTATAATTAATCAAATATATCAAGGAGAGACAATATGACACCATAATAATATTACACTAACCATCATCCCTTTCAAATTATAACCCTAAAAAAACCGAAACTTCTTCTACCACTAGCGGATTCCACTTTGCATTAAAGAATTTATGGATAGAAGCCAAAACATTCCCATAGTTTCAGACAAAAAACAAAAATGATAATCTTATCATCCTAAAATATAACAATAACATTAACTTTAATCATATCCAAAGTTGGTGGAAACTATTTTTTAACATGATCAACTGTCAATATAGAAAAATAATCAACCCTTTAAATTCTCAAAACATTCGACAAACTAAACGAGCACTGAACCCACACATCATTAGTTCACATTTTCTTATTAAAATAAATATTATAATGCCACATCCAAACAAACCATGAAATAGAAAAAATTTACCAAACAAATATCAATATCAAATGATTCATACCTACTGGTTAGCCCTTAAAAAGAATAACTAATTTCATCCATCTTTGGTGAAGTTATCTTCACCCATTTTTTTGTAAATATATTTTACACTTGAACACAAAAATAATGCATACATGATAGTTTCTAAACTGTAGTTACAAATTGGGCATAAATCACATATAGAAATATATCAGATATTTAAATAAATAATAATTGGTAAAACATCATAAGATAATTTTCACCAAAAATGTTGAAATTTGGGGGATTAGTATTCTAGGTCTTCTTCCAAACAATATTATAGAAAAATTGATTATTATTTCCACTAAAAAATATTGAACCTTGTTTTCTTATTTAATTCTCTATGTAATAGTGATAGTTATTTTCAATGGATTTAATTCTAGAGAGACTATTCTAGTTGTTTTAGGTCACACGTGTCTCTCTCACTTTCTAAACTTGGGTGTCCTCTCGATCACCTAGAGTGGTGATGATGGAATCATTTTTTAGAGGAGAGGATGGGAGGTTAGATCATCACTTAAGGGGTTTTAATTTCTAGTCTGGTACTCTTATAGATTTAATTCATATTCAAGAACACTTCCTAGTAACAATAACCATTACCCTTAAGTGAGATTTATTGATTAACGACATTCATTTAAGAGGACACCGTATATGGGAATTACACTATCTATCATTTTACCCAAGTATCTGGTCACTCTACAGCTTAAATACATATAGGTAGGCACTCTAGAGTTTATCAATATCTAGGGAGGCATTAGGATTATGAAAAAGGAGGAAGAATGTGTTTTAAAATGGAATCATAACCCATTTTTTCAGTTCCACTCAATAGGACACACCATACCTTTTAATTCCATGTGATAAGGATTATAGTGGTGTCTTTTAAGGTCATTCATCCATGAATAGTTCCAAAAAATTTAAATTTATGAAGAATAGATAAGTGTATTTGGAAACTGCCATATCTTCCTCATGGGGATCCATGTGTTTTTTTCTCCTTCATCTACGCGAAGTGAAACACCCTAGGTAGGGAGTCTTTGTGGAGTGATTTAGAGGGCTTTAATCCTGATAATGAACTATTGATCATTGGTGGTGATTTCAACATCTTTGCGAGCCCAGTGGAGAAGAAAGGGGCTAGAGGTTTTCCTTCGAATGTCATCCAAGTTTTTGTTTCATTCATGGAAAGGAGAGGCCTTTTGGATATTTGATATGAGGGAATAAACTTTACCTGGTGTAACAATCAACGTGGGGGGAGACGTTTCTACTACCGACTCGACCGGTGCCTGATGAATAATGTTTCAATTTCTATGTTCCCGGATTCCAGTGTTGTTCACTTGACTCTATGTCTGTCTGATCACTCTCCGCTCCGCATCTCCCTTAGTGTAGGGTCACCAGGGGAGGATCATGCCATTTTATCAAAATCATGGATGGAGGATCCAGGTTTCTTCATGGTGGTCAGAGAATCTTAGGACCTACAACACCCAGGGAATCTATGGATTACTTTTCACAACAAGTTTAGGCAGCTAAATACCCTTATTCGTGTCTGTAGGAGGATGATCCCTGCTCATGATCGGGATTTTTCTAAGATCAGTTTGGAGTTAGAACACATAGAGAATTGTTTGGAATTGGATTGGGATGACTCTCTATTTTTCTGAACTGAGAATTAAAAAGGATAAGCTATCTGATAGTCTTTTGAGGCAGGAAAGGATTTCTAGAGAAGGATCCCATGTTAAATGGCTTCATGAGGGGGAACAGAACTCAGGATACTTCTATTCTTGCATTAGACAACTTCAGAGTGTCCAAAGGCCTAATATTCATAGGGATGATATATCCTTCTCAACTGGTCGAGAGGAGGTAGGGGTCATGGTCAATGGAGCACTGTAGTATTTACTGGATGCTCCCAATCCTGGTCTGGCAGGGGGATACCAGAGAGGTAGTGCTGTGGTTTTTGAGGGAATCTCTAACAGTGTTTCAGAGGTCATTGATAAGGCCTTGAGGAGAACTACAGATGAGGATGAGGTACATGATGTGGTTTGGACTTTGAACCCAGATAGTACACCAGGGCCTGATGTGTTCCTTTTTTTACAGGGCAACTTGGGACATTCTGAAAGGGGATTTTATAGGTGTTGTCTATGATTTCTTTCATGGAGGGTAACTGACTTGAATTTATTATGAAACAAAAATGGTTCTCATTCCTAAGTTGTGAAATCCTCAGTCCATTGGTCAATACCGGCCCATTCGTATGTGCAATTTACCATACAATGTTTTAGCTAGCACACTCAAAAAGAGAGTGACTGCTCACCTGGATTCTTGGATGAACCCTAAACAACATCATTTCATTAAATAGAGGTCAATTCAAGGTGAGATAGGAGTGGTCGAAGAAATTGTAAGTGGCATCAATAGAATTTCTTTTGAGGGTAATTTGGTGGTTAAAATAGACATGATCAAGGCCTATGAGAGGTTGGAATGGGGATTTGTCCTAAGAGTCTTGGCCTATATGGGGTTCCCCAATTAGACCAGTGACCTTCTTTTTTTCTATTTCAGATCTGCGTGGATATCTAATTCTTTCATGGGTAAACAAATTGGTTTTTTAAGGATTTTCGTGGTCTCAAGAAAGGGGATTCTTTTTCCCCTACTCTTTTCATTGTCGCCCAAAATGCTTTTAGCTGTTACATAAATCAGGGCCTTAACATGGGTAAAATCCTTCCTTATTATAATAGTCATGCCACTAAGGGTATCACACACCTAATTTTCATCGATGATACAATACTATTTATCAATGGTAGTAAAAGGTCAATGTAGGGGTTGAATGAAATTTTAGTGGAATATTGCAAGTGGAGTGGGAAGGTGGTGAACAAAGAGAAAATCCTTTTCTTTACTTCTAGGAAGATCTCTGTGAGGAGGGAGAGGGTTTTTGTAGGTTCTGGGCGTAGTGGAAGCGCGTTGGTGGGAGTTCTCAATTTTGATTTTAGCGTTAAACAATGTTCAAACTGAGATCCGTCACGATATAAAACGCTGGATCTTCGAAATAGAACGAAGAAAGAAAAACAAAATAGGGAGTCCTGGAACCACAAAGATAGGATCGTAATATGTTGGTTATAATTAATTTAATTAATTCACAAGAATTACCTTGGTGGAATTCTTAAATTTTTGATGTCTTCGGTCACGATCCGATGTGATTAGTCATTGCGTTGTAGAATCCAAGTGTAGGATTCCTCTAGCGGTGATCCACATGTGCTCCACGTATCTCTGGATGCCACCTAAAATATCTCCGGGTTCTAGCACAGAAGAACCTTCACTTGCGATGTCCACCTTCGATCTCCTTGATCCAATGGAGGAGGATCTCTCTCAGTCTTGATAGAGTTCTTAGAGGATGTATTCTTTCATCCTTGAAAGAATTCTGCAGAATTTTCGTACACAATGATTGGGTAAAAGTGTTGGGGTTGTGAGGATATTTATAATCGGGTTTGAGGTTATAGAGTTATGACAATAAATAAATGTGTTATGCGTTTTATTTATTTCATTAATTCTTATTGAAACCCCCCATGTAAAATTATTAATTCCTTAATATGCGCCCATGATGATTATAATAAATATCATTTAATAAAACAATATTATATCCTCAAAATCCTGACTGGAAAAACTACATGGCGTGTACTCGTTTTCCATAAAACTACACGCCGTGTATATTTAATATACAGGGCGTGTACTTTTATTTTCCATTTTTCTTTATTTCCACCACGACATTTATTAGACCTTGAGTAATGGATATTTATTTCTTAAATAAATGTAACTTCATTACTCGCTAATAAATATATTATTTCACCCACAATATATTCTCTCAAATAACTATTGTCGAAATAAATGCAATTAGGAATCTGTAAATAATTATTAAACCAAAGTCGGGAATAATATTTTTTTAATTTGTTAAATTAATATTTCACTGAGATACATGGAAACACTTAGTGTGTGACCCTATAGGCCCCTTTCTCAGTGGCATTAGGTGGATCCTACCTAAAGTCCAAGGTTAGTGTCTAGGAACACGCCAAGGCACCCATAGAGAAAGAAGTTAACACCACAATGACATGTCGCCTCCTATGAATGTTTACCGTGTAATATAATCACTTTGTCATGATATCTCAAATCAAGAGGGTTGCATGCTAGTTTCATCAACCCATGTGCTCAATTATTCTTTCTTTGAATTTCTGGAATTGAACTCTCCCATACCTTACCATGGACATGGATTTATTTAGGCTATATAAATTCCATCAAAGGGACTGATATATCTACTTCTGTTATGGAACAAATGGGACAAATCCTTTCTCACATTATCTATTAATGCATTATTACTCATGACGCACCCAACGTATCCAACCTCACTGCGAACAGTGTGTCGTCACAATTTTCATCAGTAGATCTAAGTGCGCAAGTTGTAATACCCATTAATAATAATCTTAAAGTCTAAAGACCAATACACACGTCTTCATATAGGAACATCCAATGACACTATGAAATGTGCATTTCCTACTGGCGGGTCTCTTTCTCATAATATCCTCCTGGATATTACCAGGGGCACACACCATGAGAAGGTGCCTCAAAGTTTTATGAGTCCTCACCCCTAATGGCCTGTATTATTTGTGTACCTCAAATAACATCATCCAGACATAGAACATGTATTAAAGAATAGTGTTATAGCAATTCCAGGTTCTCATCATAGCAGGTATTCTCTATGACCCTTTAATGAATTAGTTTTCCTTAGGACATTATCACATGCATTGTCACGCAGAAGAATAATCAAGATGTGATAAGGTATTTATTAATGAATAAAGTAAAAAGTAGTTGGTTCTAGGCCACTAACTCTAACAGACTCCAACTTGGACTAGAGCCTACTACTAAAAACCTTTAACCTGCTAGCTCTCACATGATATTCATGGTTCTACTGAGATAGGACTTTAGTCATGGGGTCCACCACACTCTCTTCCATGGACACTTTGCTCACTACAACTTCACCCCTTTGATAGAAATCCCCCAAGAGGTGATACTTCTAGAGTATGTGATTTGTCCGTTGATGTGACCTTGGTTCTTTTTCAAGAGCCACTACTACAGTATTATCACAATACAATGTGATAGGGTCTTTACTACTAGGCACCACATCATGATCCTGGAAAAATTTCTGAATCCAGACGGATTCGTTGGTTGTATCATAAGCCGCTATATATTCAGACTCTACTGTAGAATCCGCAACAACTGGATTCTTTGAACTCTTCCAGCTCACAGCTCCTCCATTGAGACAGAAAACATATCCAGATTGCAACTTCATATCATTCTAATCTGTCTGAAAACTAGCATCAACATACCCTGTGATGACAAGCTCCTTGTCTCCTCTATACACCAGAAACATATCCTTAGTTCTTCTCAGATACTTAAGGATATTCTTAACAACAGTCCAATGATGTTCTCCTGGATCTACTTGATATCTTCCTACCATGCTCAGTGCAAAGGCAACATCAAGCCTGGTACATAACATGGCATACATGATGGATCCTATAGTTGAAGCATATGGGATCTTACTCATTCTATCTTTCTCCTATTGTGTTTGGGGACACATTTTCTTAGAAAGATGCAGACCATGTGACAATAGAACTAATCCCCTCTTGGATTGTTCCATACTAAATCTCTTTAGTATCTAGTCAATGTATGTACCCTGACTTAGTCCAAGCAGCCTCTTGGATCTATCCTGAATGATCTTGATCCCTAGAATGTAGGCTGCTTCACCCAAGTCCTCCATGGAGAAACACTTGTTTAACCAGTCCTTAACTAATTGTAAGACTGATACATCGTTTCAAATAAGAAAAATGTCATCAACATCTACTACTAGGATAACAATCGAATTCCCATTAAACCACTTATAAACACATGGCTCACATTCATTCTTAATGAACCCAAATTCCTTTATGGCTTTATCAAATCGAATGTACCATGACCTGGATGCTTGCTTCAATCCATAAATGAATTTCTGAAACTTGGAAACCCGTTTAGCTTCACCTGGTGTCTAAGACCCTTCTGGTTGTGTCATATAGACATCTTTCTAAAGGTTCCAATTAAGGAATGGTGTTCTGACATCCATTTTTTAAATCTCGTTGTCATGGTAAGATACTATGGCAAGTATGATTCTTATGGATTTAAACATGGAAACTGGCGAGATGGTTTCATCATAGTCAATTCCTTGACACTGTCTGAATCCTTTAGCCACTAGCCTTGCTTTATAGGTGATAACTTGACCTTCCATATCCAGTTTTCTCTTGAATACCCATTTGCATCCAATAAGATTTACATCAACTGGCTCATCGACCAGAACCCAGAATTGGCTCTGATACATGGAATCCATCTCAAATTTCATAGCTTCTAGCCATCTTATAGCTTCTGTGATTTCTACTACTTCCTTTTAGGAGATAGGTTCATCATTGTCCAAAAATAATGATTCACCATCCTCGGTGACTAGGAAACCAAATCTCTCTGGTTCCCTTACCTCTCTTGAGCTCCTAGATAGTACTTGTGTTTCTGGAACCTCTTCCACGGGGACCTGTAGAACTTGTTCTTGTACCAACTCCTATGTATCTTGAGAATCAACTTCATCGAAGTCAATCTTACTCCCACTATCTTTCATGAGGATGTGCTCCCTCTCAAGAAAGACGGATTGCCTGGTGATAGTCATTTCTTGTCTGAAGGGTTATACAGGTAATATCCTTTCATTTCCTGGGGATATCCTATAAAGATACACTTCATGCCCCGAGGAGCTAGTTTGTTTCCTGATAAGGCCTTAACAAATGCCTCGCATCCCCATACACATGTGTGTGAAAAAATGGGTTTCTTTTCATTCCATAACTCATATGGAATTATGTTTTCCACCTTAGTTGGTACTTGATTTAATGTTTATGCTGCAGTTTGTAATGCATATTCCCAAAAAGATAGTAGAAGATCTGCATGACTCATCATCGACCTCACCATGTCCAACAAGGTGCAGTTCCTCCTTTCACTAACACCATTCAACTGTTGTGTATAAGGAGGAGTGAGCTAAGATAGAATCCCATACTCCCATAGAATATCGATGAACTCTTGGTTTAGATATTCTCCACCTAGATCCGATCGAAGTTTCTTTATCTTCTTACCAAGCAGATTCTCCACTTCATTCTTGAATTCCTTAAATTTCTCTAAGGAATTTTATTTATACCTCATTAAGTAGACATATCCATATATAATTAAATCATCTGTAAAAGTAATGAAGTAAGAATATCCACCTCTAGATTCTATGGGAAATGGTCCACATACATCCATGTGCACCAATCCTAGAATCCGTGTGGCCCTTTCACCCTGTCCACCAAAAGGAGGGTTGGTCATTTTACCTTGTAAAGAAGTGGACATATATCAAGAGGTTTTAGCTCAGTATAATCTAAATAGCCATCTTGTTAGAGCTTTGTCAAGCGCTTCTTGTTTACATGACCGAGACGGTGATGCCACAACTGGGTGATGTATGAGTCATGTGAGGTTGTTTCATTATCAATTGTCAACACTTGCTTTTTGTAATTTAATACATACAAACCAATATTTAATTATGTCATTCCATAACATACGTCGTTCTTATAAGAGAGACAAATCTTATTTCCAAACATGAAAATAAATCCATCCATATCCAAACAAGATACAAAAATTATGTTCTTGGTAACACTAGGCACATAATAACAGTTATGCAAAACCAAAATCATCATAGTCGACACTGAGAGGTTGTAATCACTAATAGCCAATGCAACCAACCTCATTCCATTGGTAGCTCAAAGATCCACCTCTCCTCTAGAAATCTATCTAAATCTACTTGGTTCCTACATTTGAATATAGATGTGAGCCCCATAAGTTGTATCTAATACCCAATGTGTATAAATAGAAATATTACACTCGATAACAAATGCACCTTTAGCATCCCCATGCTTATGGGTGTAGTTCCTCTTTCAGCGGCCTTGCTTTCCACATGAAAAACACACTGCTTCCCATTCCTTTCCCTGCCTCTAGATCTTCCTCTTCTTGGAAGGATGTCGCTCGGGGGCTTCAGACCATTTATAAGTCTTTGGCCCCTTTGCCTTGTCCTTCCTTTTCTTATTCACCATAAGGACTGTAGGTTTTTCACGCCCTATGTCCTTATCTACCTAGAGAATTATGGTTAGAAGTTCTGATAGTCTATTCTCATTATTTCTCATGTTGTAGTTGACAATAAAGCTTGAGAAGGCCTTGGGCAGTGATGATAGGATGAGATCTGTACGCAACTCATCCGGGAACATATTCCCTAAGATGTATAGGCATTCAATGTAGCCAATGAGCTTGACTACATGATCCCAACTGGTGAATAATCTCCAAGATTATTTGTAAACAAAGTGTTGGAGATCGCATATCTCTCCTGTATCGCCTTCTCTTGGTAGAGATCCTTAAGGTGAGACATCATGCTATACGCGTCCATGTTTTTATTTTTCTTCAAGAGCTCATTAGACATGGATGATATCATGAAACACTGAAAATATGTGGCATCATCCATGTGTTTTATGTAGAGAGATAGTTCCTCATCACTGACCTCCTTTCCAGGAACAACTGGAATAGGATCTTCCAACACATACAATTTCCTTTCGTGGTGAAGGATGACGCATAAACGCCTCTGCCACTCTTGTAAATTGGTGCCGGTGAGAAGGATTTTCTTCTCGAGTATGATTCACAATGATATGTTTGAAGTCATTTTTCTTGCCATTTCTACAAATTAAGACAAGAAATGTTTTAGTAATTTTTTACAAAACTGAGACAAATAAATAAATTAATACTTATTAGTCTCCCATTATTTTATCAAAATCCAGTAGCCCTCACCATTGAATTCAAAATATTCTATTTCCTGAATATTCTAGTGGCAAGGATCAATATATCCATTTTAATTACCCTAACTAGGTTTTGTCAAGAAACTTGAAGAGTTTATGCAGGAATTCCAAATGCCAAATGCATTAAATTGCATCTCCTTGATCCGCTAAGTGGACTCCCCAATCCTGAAATCCTTTTATTATGGATTTCCTCAACCTTTGCCTCTTTGTCACACCAAGTCCTACTATGGAAGTCAACCCTTGATGAGGATCAAGTCAAGTCAAACAAAAACCTTGAATTAGGATTCCCCGATAATTGAAAGCACCCCAACTAGGGTTGGTCAAGCACTTTGAAATATGGTTCGATTCTAACCAAGATTATTGAAGGCTATACCGACTTAATATTTTTTTTGAGGGATTTTATCCTTATACATAAATTTCCATTTTATTATCTTTGATTACATTTTTTTAATATTAAGTGGGATATAATTAAGTGATTAACCATGTCAAGATAATATTTACGCATAAGCCGGTCTTATTTTAGTTCCATCTTGCACGCTCGTTTAATTCATTAATTGTGTGATCGTGACCACACACCCACAATAAATAAACCATGAAACTGAAAAAAAAATGTTATGATCATGAGCTTTTTCTATTGGTTATATTATATAGGGATTGATAAACTAACCCAAGACCTAGGGGAGAAACACCTTGAACCTTTCGGGTTCATGTTTACACCTTTCCACCTATCCACCTTTGTATCTCCTTGGATTGGTTTCGCCTTGGCTCCTGACTTGTGCCGCCTCTATTAGCTTGGGATCTCGATCAATTACATATGCATTTATCTCACAAGCAAGTGAGGGGTCAAACGGGATTTTTACATAAAATAATCCTTAGGCGTGCTGGCCCTACATATTAATGAGGAGATGGCTTGCAGGCCAACAAATTTAATTTAAATAAATAAATTAAAAGAAACCATTCACATACAAAGGTCTTGGTCTACTCATGATCATCCATATATTCAAAGATATTTATGCATAAATAAAACTAGCATTCAATTATTTAATCGTTCTTGCTTAAGATAAAACAATCTTGAGTCAATTAATTATTTTTAATTAATCAATCCTTTTTTCTTAAACCCTTTTTTGAATTTCCTTGAGATTCTGATCCATCATAATTTTAAATAAATTATAATTATCCTTGTACCTTGGAGGCGACCCGGTGAATTCCAGTTCATTACGTAGATGTTAAATTAAACACACATATATAAAAAACATATCACATGTTGTGCCTCAGCTTTACGCCTGCACCATGGTACACATCTCAAGGGTTTGTATAATATAATAATAAATTTTAATAAATCTATGTAATTTGGGTGAGTACACAGTGTGTAGTTCTGACTACACGGTGTGTACTATTCTTCACTGTCCATCCGAAGTACACACCTGGGGACATGGCGTGTTAATGTACTTTGGAAATTTTCAGAGTACACGACATGTTCAGTGGGACACATGCTGTGTAGTTTCCACGTTCCATGGTTTCCAACCGGGCAAGCTGTGTACGGGGTACACGGTACAAACCTAACCCGAAGGGACTACACGCCGTGTTCTATTGGACCACATGGTGTGTAATCCAGAAACCATGTTCACCTGTTCCTAGTCAACACAAAGTGTTATAAATGACTTAGATAGGATCAATACACGACCTGATTTGGAAGACCAGTCCGATGCCTGAACCTAGACTACATGGCGTGTACTTTCGAATACTCGCCATGTATTCTCGTGTTTTACAACCATGAACATTTGTCTCCTCCGGATGATATCCTCTATTTTATTTTAATCAAAAATTAAAAGAAAAGGTTGTTTATGTATGGTGAACTGGAAATGATAGAGGAGGAACATATCTCGAGATTTATATTTAACAGATGATTAACTTGAATTGAAACAACTAAATCATTAAATGTGTAAATCAACAACAAAAAACTAAATAATTATAATCAATTATATGAATACTCTGATACCATTTCTAGGTTCTGGACGTAGCAGAAGTGCGTTGGTGGGAGTGCCCAACATTGATTTTAGAGTTAAACAACATTCAGACCGAGATTCGTCACGATATAAAATGTCGGATCTTCAGAATATAATGAAGAACGAAAAACAATAGAAGGAGTCCCAGAACCATAGAGATTGGATCATCATATGTTTCTTATAATTAATTTAATTAATTCACAAGAATTACCTTGGTGTAATTCTTACATCGTTGATGTCTCCGATCACAATCCGATGTGATCAGTCATTGCGTCATAGAATCAAAGTGTAGGATTCCTTTAGCGGTGATCCACACATGCTCCACGTATCTCTGGATGTTGCCGAAGGGATCTCCGGGTTCAAGCCTAGAAGAACCTTTTCTTGTGATTTCCGCCTTTGATCGAATTGATCCGATGGAGGAGGATCTCTCTCGGTCTTGATAGCGTTCTTGGAGGAAGTATTCTTTCGGCCTTGAAAGAATTCTCCAGAATTGTTGTGCACAATGATTGGGGAAAATTGTTGGGGTTGTGAGGCTATTATAATCGAGTTTGAGGTTATATAGTTATTACAATAATTAAACACATTACGCATTTTATTTATTTCATTAACTCTTATTGAAAACCCCCATGTCGAATTATTAATTCCTTGACATGTACCCACACTGATTATAATAAATATCATTTAATAAATCAACATTATATCCTCAAAATCCTGACTGTAAAAACTACATGACATGTAATCATTAATACATGGTGTGTACTCATTTTACATAAAACTACAAGACATGTATATTTAATATACATGGAATGTACTTTTATTTTCCATTTTTCTTTATTTCCTCCACCACATTTATCAGACCTTGAGTAATGACTATTTATTTCTTAAATAAATGTAACTGCATTACTCGCTAAGAAATATATTATTTATCCCACAATATATTCTATCAAATAACTGGTGTCAAAATAAATAAAATCAAGATTCCTTAAATAGTTATTAAACCAAAGTCGGGAATAATATTTTTTACTTGTTAAATTAATATTTAACTAAGATACATGGACACACTTAGTGTGTGACCCTCTAGGCCCCTTTCTCAGTGGAATTAGGCAGAGCCTGCCTAAAGTCCAGGGTTAGTTTCTAGAAACACACCAAGGCACCCATAGAGAAAGAATTTAATGTCGTAATGATGTGTCACCTACTACAAACGTATATCGTGTAATATAATCCATTTTTCACAATATCTCCAATAAAGCAGGTTGCATGCTAGTGTCATCATCCAATGTGCTCAGTTATTCTTTCTTTGAATTTCCATAATTGAACTCACCCATACCTTACCATGGGAATAGATTTATTTAGGCTATATCAATTCCATCAAAGGGCTTGAGATATCTACTTCCATTATGGAATAGAAGGGACAAATCCTTTCTCGCATTATCTATTAATGAAGTATTACTCGTGACGCACCCAATGTAACCTACCTTGCTGCGGACATTGTGTCGTCACAGTTTTCGTCAATACATATAAGTGCATGAGTTGTAATACCCATTAATAATAATCTTAAAGTCTAAGGAACAATAAACACATCCGCAGATAGGAACATCCAATGACACTATGAAATGTGGATTTCCTATTGGCGGGTCTCATTCTCATAATATCCTCCTGGATGTTACTAGGGGCGCACACCATGAGAAGGCGACTCAAATTTTTATGAGTCATCACCCCTAATGGCCTGTATTATTTTTATCCCTTAAATAACATCTTCTGGCCATAGAAAATATATTCAAGAACAGTGTTATGGTATTTTTGGGTTCTCATCATAGCAGGGATCCGTTATGACCCTTTAATGCAACAGATGTCCTTAGGACATTATCACATGTATTGTCACATAGAAGAATAATCAAGATGTGATAAGGTATTTATTAATGAATAAATTACAAATTAGTTGGTTCTAGGCCACCAAATCCAATGATTTTGGGTGCTAGTTTGAATATGGATTGGGGATCCTTCCCCATGGAATATCTTGGGGTACCCGTTATCCCCTCTTCCCTTCAGGTGCATCATTTTGACAAACTTATAAGCAAAATCATGGGGAACATCTACCATTGAAAAAACAAGTTTCTATCATTTAGAGGTTGCATTACTCTGGTGACCATTGTTTTAGTTTCCATTACCATTCATATTATTTCCACCCTAAAGGTTCATAAGAGTGTGGCTTCCAACTTGGAAAGGATTATGGTGTCCTTCATATGGGATGTGCAGATGGAAGGTAGATGTTACTGGGATTTGGGGAAATGGTTAGCAAGACCTCTCTCTAAAGGAGGAAATAATTTTTGAAGTATCTCCACAAAAAATTCAAGGGATTCACACTAATCTTGCATGGGAGGCCATATAAGGTCAGTATCTTTGGAGAAGAACAATGCAGAACTTATATGGAATGAATGTAAATGTTCAGAGAACCCAATCCTCTAGGATATTGAAAATGAATCACCCATATCTGTAGGTTTTACAACACCACTCTTGATGGATCGTGGGAAGAGGAAACCTCAATTTTTGGCAGTAATATTGGGGTGTGGGCAGGCTGTGGTTTCTGGGCTGCCCCACCCCAGATCTATGTTTTAAGGAGGAAAGTAGTCATCCCCAGTTTATTCAGGCTATCCTTGATGAGAGACAAATGGATATTTTCAATAACATAGTTGCTAATGATGACCAGAATAGGATTATTTTCACTAGTTTTACATCGGGTTCTTTCTACATCAAGGATTACACTCAGGTGATAATGGAAATGTCAAATGATGACCTATGGGGGGAGGCTATGTGGTGCGAGGATATCCCTTTAAAATTTAATTTTTTGTTATAGCATATGAAGAATAAGGAATTGCCTACAGATGAAAGCATGAAACAAATGGGAGTAAACATGGCTTTAATATGTTGGTGTTGCAGGTCTTTCAACCAAGAGTCAGTGGAGAACCTATTCTATGATAGTGAATGGGATGGAAATGTATGGAAGACTTTTGGGTCCATCTTTGCTCAGGATGGGTATGATGGGGTGCACAGTAACTTCTTATGTTCATGGTTTAGAGGCACTGGGAATCATGGGGCTGAGAGAAAATCTTGGACAATAATTATACTTGTAGGGTGTTGGACAATTTGGAAGGCAAGGAATGATAGTCCCCACAACAATACTTTAGGATCCCAAGTTAATATTATTTTTAAAATGAAAAACTTCTTTCTGTATTTGATCAGACTGTATCCCGAATTTCATTATGCACCATCTGTGAGTTCCATCATCTCCAATCTCTCCACTAATCATTAGGTCGACATCTCAGGGTTGGCATGATGGGTTCGCTGGATCCCATTTAGAAAGGGGCTCAAAATTAACATGGACGGGTCACTGATTAGGGGGGAGATGCGTGGGGGAGTTGTCGTGAGAGACCATATGGGGTCTGTGCTTTCAGCATTTGTAGGCGCATCTAGGAGAGGTGAAACTCTCCAGGCAGAGGCCCTGGCCATGGGTACAGGTATGGAAATGTGTTCTCATAGGTAGATTCTTTTAAAAAGGGTAGAGACAGACTCCATGTTATTGTGAAAAGAATTATTGGGAAAAGGTAGAGTTTCCTAGACTATTACGTACACTCTTAGGAGATGCAAATTTCTCATGGGGATTCACATGGAGATCTCTCACACATGGCAGGATCGAAATATGGTGGCTGATTTTTTAGAATCTATGGAAACTCAAGATCATAGTATGTTTTACTTCTTTAACTTGGGGTCTTTTCCTAGTGAGGGTATGAATTTTTTTGTCAATTATTCTTTGGGATTGCAGTACTTTAGACCACCATGATGATCTTGTGTGTAATGTGTTTTTTCAAATCAATAAAAATGTTAATTATCAGTTAGTCTATTATAATCTTCACATAAGACGATTGGTCTCTTATGATCATCACATAAGAAGGTTGGTTTCTTATGCTGGTTATATATGAATTTTGGTTGATAAGATGTTAATAGTTCTCAGTTTTATCCACATAGATTCATTCTATATCTCCTATTAGAACACGAATCAAAACCAACATATTTCGAGTTTCATAGTTTTAGGTTGTGTGTAAAGAACGGTCCATGTAGTTTAACATCATTTGGTAAAGACTTAATGAAATGAAAATTTAATCCATACAACTAGGACTAATAGGTGAAATTTTCCTAGAAATGGGTGGTGTGAGACTTGTGCATGAGTGTCACTTTCTGGTAAACTCTATCTAGTGATCTAGGTGGTGGTATTTTTGGGAAACCATGATGAGGATCTTGACTCAAGTAATTTAAGGAAAATAGGAGGAGAATTTTGACTCGAGATATATGAGGAATCCATGAGAAGAATATCGAATTAAAGCTATATGAGGAAACCAATAATAGGATCTTGAATCAAGAAATTTGTTTGGGGATTACATGTAAGCTTCTTAGATAAGAAATATTTCATATAAGGGGTTACCCTACACCCAATATTATATAGCAGTAGACTTTTGAAATAGGGGAAACAAGTGATACAAGATTTTAGAGTCATGTGAAGGATTTAGTTAATTTTAAAGGATGTTTTTCCATACATGAAGGCTTGGAAACATGTAAATATAATCTTTTATGAAGTGGGTCACCCACAGTAAAATATTATATAGATATGAACCATTATAAAGATGGAAGCATACAATTTATAAAGAAAACATTGATTATAAGATTAGGGTTTCATGTGAATGGGTAGGGTCCCCCAAATTTATGAAGTTTAAGTTTTCTGGTTTGTATAAGATTTATATGAGTATCCCTCAAGGAATAAACTATGTGGTAATTATCCAAGGATATTTTTCAAATAAGATTTATGTGAGAATCCCTCTATTAAGAAGTCATGTGGGAATCCTTCATGAAGGATCTTACATAGGAGTCCCCAGGAAGTTTTTATGCATTGTGGTCATTACTATGAAAATATTACTAGGTGATCCAAATTTATCTAAGGGATTTTGTTAAATAATTTGTGTGAAGGGAGATTTATCAAACATGGTTATTTGTCTCTCAAACTTCATACCATGGAATAATTCCTCTACCACCTTGAAGTGTGTGTCAAGGTGTTTATATGCCAGTCATGTATCCTCTTTCCTTGGAACCATTTCCACAAAATAGATTCAAAATTTCATAGTATTCCTTCTAAAACACAAAAAATGATAATGTCTCATAGGGATTTCACATAGCACCAAAGTAACTCTCCCTTGATACCACAAATGCTGGTGACTTGTTTGGATTTTATGCAGCTGTAATGGATCATTTTTGTAGATTCATAAAGTGACTTCCAAGTCACTTAATTATTTCATGGCTCCAAATGAATCATGTGTTGCAATAATTAATGATTAATCTCCACATAATTATTTCATGACCACCTAGTTTCTTTGTAGTTTCCAACCGTTACTTTTTCTAAAAACACATCCAACATTATATGGTGACACACCCATCACAAGGTAACCAAAAATTAATATTTATTTTCTTTGTTTAGTACAATGGATGACTAGAGTCATCTCTCTTGAGGATCCTTTGTAAAAATTCACCCACTATTACAAACACTTATTATATTTTTGGTACTTTTAAATTTATTAAAACAATGAAAGATTGGGGTTGTAAATTTAAAGGAAAATACTTATTCTAAATAAAGATAAAATGAAGTTATTAAGAATATAAATACTCCCAGAAGAATTACCTTGAGTGAACCTTCATTTTCACATTGTTAGTATCATACCCACTTAATGAACACCCTCCATCATATGTGTGGCCATCCTCTTTTTTCCTTAGTTATGAATATATAATGTACTTAACAATCAATAATTACACTTCACATCCAAGACCTCATTGGTTAGTAAGCTAGATAACTTCTAATTTGAGATCACCCTCTATCCCACCTGTCACGACCTGTCCCCAGGGGCTCGTTCCATGACTACCCCAAGCCCGACTTCCATAGTCTAGGGGTAGGAGACTAGAACCAAAAGGCATAACCCTATAATGGGACGGCATTGCCTTTAAACCTATACAAACACACAGACCATGAACACAAAAAGAAGAAACCATGGAGTAAACTGCTTTATCAAAAAGTGTACTGAAAGTAAAAGGGGTCGGAATAAAAGCCCAACTGAAAAGTACAAGTACAACTGAAAAGAGAAAATAGCTCCTAGATCATCCACCGAGGATCCTACCTAAAGGGTCGGTATATATCATCTCCACAACACTCCACGTCAGCTCACCTCCTCCATGTACCACCTGGACCTAGCTCCCTCAAGTCTCAACCCAACTTCTCATCATCTTCACAAGACACAACATGGTGTAGGTGAAGTTTGTACAGGGGTGAGTATAACAATACTCAATAGGGACCCCAAGACCCTCAAAGGTCTCAAAGAGTTACAAAAAGTAAAAATCACAAAGAAAGACCTCAATCACAAAGAAAAAAGAAATATTCATCTCACACCAGGTATATAACTCAGAGATCAGGAATATAGATGATTAGTCTTAAGCTATATCATCCTATTCCATTTAAAAGTTCCAAAAATAATCCACAAGGAATTCATTCCATTGACGATCCACACAGGGTCGTATGTCATTGATCCATGATGGGCCTCTCTAAGGCTGGTCCTCGTCGGGTCTCTATGAGGCTGATCAACACAGGGTCTCCATGAGGCTGATCCACACAGGGTCTCCGTGATGCTGATCCACACCGGGTTTCTATGAGGCAGATCCACACAGGGTTTCCATGAGGCTGATCTACATAGGGTCTCCATGTTACTAATCGACACAGGGTCGCTATGAGGTTGATCCACATTGGGTTTCCATGAGAATGATCCACACAGGGTCACCATGATGTTGATCCACACAGGGTCTCTATGAGGCTGATCCACACAAGGTCTCTAGGATGATGATCATAACAGGGTCCCTATGAGGATGATCCACAAAGGGTTTTCATCATGTTGATCCACACAAGGTTGCTATGACGCTTCATGTCACATACAACCACAAGATTACCGCTCAATACGCATGATTCTAGGATAATATCTCCTCAAGACATTGTTCATATTCCAACTAGTACAAAGTCCTACAAAAATTATACCAAATGGACCACCCCGTCATAGGGGTCCCAACATGATAGATGACATGTCGATCAGATGCCTGATCTGTGAGATATGAGAACTTTCATAAAAAGGGTCCGGTTGGATTCAAGTTTGATCTAAACTGGGTCACATGTCAAAAATTGTCAAAAGTCCCTTAGAGTATCTCAAAAGGACTACCTTGTCACTAGAGTCCTTATGCCAAAGACGTCATGTCAATTGGATGCCCGGTTTGTTAGTTACATCCCTTTCCATGAAACGAGGGTGTTCGCGCCTCGGTCTATCCTGGATCGGTCGGGCCCATCGAAATATTCCAAAGGGACCACTTCCTAAAAGGGGTCCCAACTCCACTGACGACGTGCCAATCAGACACCTATTTCGTTAGTTACAAGCGTTTATTTATTCGGGGACTGGTTGGTTCTGGGACCCATCCAACTTGGTCAGACCAGCCTGATACAATGGGTCTCGGGGTCTACCTGACCCCGCCCGGGTCTAGCCCATTATGGGGTGGCCCGATTCATTAGGTCCGGACTGTTGGTTTCATCCTGGTTCGGTTCATGGGCTCGGGCCGTGGTTGGCCTGACCTGTCAGGTGGGGCTCGGCCCACCTACGCTGGCCCATTGGGCCGCGGGTTCGGCTCAGCCGCTGGCGGGTCCGGCCTGGCTCGGCCGGCCTGCATTCAGCCTGGTCCACCCAAAGGCGGACCATTGTGTCCCACTGGCCCCGTGCTGCGAGGCCATTTTCCAGCCAGTGGGGTGCTTCCACAGCATATTTAACGGTTGACCATTTAGCCGAATAGGTTTTTCCAATGCGGCGTGGTGCAGGCCCCACCACACCCTCCTACTGCGGCCTCCTGTCTATAGCTACTTCCATCAATGTCACCTGCGGGTCCCGCCCTTTTCCTATGAGGTCGGCTCGGGCCGGCCTCCCTTGGCCACCGTGGTGAGAGACAACGTGCCGATTTCTTCCAACCGCAGTCGGTCACCGCGGGTCTCCTCCGGCCATCGCTGGCATGGTCCACTGACGGTTTCTTCTGCGGGTTACCAGTTGCGCTTCGGTGGACCATTTTTGACGTATTCTACACCTACGAATCTTCAGGGTTACCGCCTTCATAGCGTGACCTTCTATTTTGTATTTCCATTGAGTTGGAAGAATTTTATCCCAAATTTTACATCAAGAATGAAGCGATGGAGGGTCCGAGCCATGTTGGTTTGTCTTGTGCCCTCTGCATTACATGATAAAAAGCGGGAGAGAAATTTAATTAATCAAATAAAACTTCAAAATAAACCCCCTACCTGGAAAGAGATATTCTTTGACGATGATTGATAGTACTATTTCATCGTTATCATCGGTATGTGATACAATGGCGCTCATCACCACTCACTGGAACCAATTTCATCCTCCAAGTGATTGGTGTCGTGGTACTTTTCTAGAGCTTTGTTGTTTGGTGAAGCCATTCCAACAATCTACCCTGAGCTCCAGATAAATAGGAGTGGAGATTGGTGATTAATGCACGTGGAATTAATGAGGTACATTTAATAATGAGCATTCCTAATTCCAACAGTGTAGTTACAAAAATAAAGAGGAGTCAAGAAATTTAATGGCTTGACACGTCGTTGGTCCCTCCACCACCGCTCGTCCATTAGAGGAAAAGAAAAAGATAAATAAAATAACTTTTTTATTTTATTATTCTATTAAATTTTCAGAAACTATATTTTTCTTCTGACCTACTGCGGTTGAAATGAAGCCTCACTTATGTAAATCCTAGTGCTGTGGATTCAACAGTGCCCTCAGATTTTTAATCCGAGCTCTGGTTCAGATGTTAGAAAACACCTCTTGCGCGATTGCTGAACGTACCTTAAAAAAAGTTCAGAAATTCATTTCGGGCACACCAATCCTCATAATCATGAACCGTCAATTTTCACAGACTCGTAATAATTCCATGTAAGAAAAAAATACATGGAAAATCCGAGTATTTACATTCTCCCCACCTTAGGTATTTTCATCCCCGAAATCCACAACATGGACTAAGGAAATAAATGGGAGTATTGAGCATGAATCTGAGCCTCCCGCTCCCATGTTCTCTCCTAGAGGTACCCATGCTGTCAGCGAACGTGCACCAGAGGTATCGATCATCCATGAGGGACCCACCCTTGTCAATCCTCAATCTCCACTGGAACCTCTGTAAACATCGCCACATCATCAATGTCCAGCTCGCCCCAGTCGATAACGTGCGATGGATCATGCACATACCTCTTCAGCTGTGACATGTGGAAAATGTCATGCACCCAATGCATCTATGGGGGAAGATCTAGGTGATACGCCACCTCACCAACTCTACTAAGAACCTGAAAGGGTCCAATGAACCTCAGAGATAGCTTTCCACCCCATCCAATTCCCTAAAAACCTCATCGAGATGAGACCCATAGGATGACATGGTCTCTCTCCTCGAACTGCAAAGGTCATCGTCTCCTGTCAGCATAAGACTTCTATCTACTCTGTGCAATCTTCATTTGCTCCTAGATGATCTGCACCTTCTCAGTGGAAGCCCGTACCAACTCTGGAGCCATAAGTGCTGACTACCCTGGGTCTGTTCAGCATAGAGGTGATCTACATGGTCGACCATACAAGGCCTCAAACGGTTCCATACCATTGGTTGAGTGATAGCTATTGTTGTACGAAAACTCCTCCAAGGGAAAGTGATCCTCCCAACTATGTCCAAAATCTAGGATGCAAGCACAAAGCATGTCCTCCAGCATTTGAATGGTTTGCTTCATCTGACCATCCGTCTGAGGATGAAAGATAGTGCTCAAACATAGATGAGTCCAAAATGCCTCCTATAATCCCTTACAAAACTAGGATGTAAAATGTGTGTCACGATCAGATACGATCATCGATGGCACTCCATAAAGTCGTACAATCTCTTGTACATAGAGGCATCCCAAGACCTCTACTGATCCCTACTCTCCGATGGGCAGGAAGTGGGCCGACTTGGTGAGTTAGTCAATGATCACCCAAATGGAATCATGTCCCCTGGACATATATGGTAACCCTATCACAATGTCCATGGAAATACCATACCACTTCCACTCTGGTACCTCTAGTGGCTGCGCCAAGCCTGCTGGAACCTGATGCTCGACCTTCACTTGTTGACAAGTGAGGCATCTCGAAACAAACTCTGCCACTGCTTTCTTCATCCCTGGACACCAGTGCTCATGATGGAGGTTCTAGTACATCTTAAACACTCTCAGATGTACCGCTAAAGGGGACGTATGGAACTCCCTCAACACACCCTCTCATAGAGTATGTGCATCCTATGAAGAGGATGACATGCTCCCCACCTTCATAAAATCCATCAGGTGTTTTTACTGAGGATATCTGAGCATGTTGAGCCTCACAGTCAATGTCCCCAATATACCTCCCAAACTCGCTGAAGAAGTGGGGGAGTGACAGTCATAGACTGGAGGTAAGATTCTCCATCTCTATCTGCAAAGGATATCTGTAACACTGCTAGCTGCTCTGTCGCCTCACTCAGCAACTATAGATCAGAGCTTCTGCTGAGTGTGTCTGCTACTATGTTACCCTTCCCCAGAGTGTAGACTATCATGAATTTATAGTCCTAGAGGAACTATAGCCAACATCGATGTCTTAGGTTTAGGTCCTTATGTGAGAAGATATACCTGAGACTCTTTTGACCAGAGTAAACAGTAAACCGTTCACCCATCAAGTAGTGTCGCCACTTCTTCAAGGTAAAGACCATTGTTGCTAACTCCAGGTCATGGGTAGCGTAGTTCTGCTCATGTTGTTTCAGATGTCATGAACCATAAGTGATAAATAATTTCTCCTCCATCAGGACACATCTATCTTCAGTCCCTGACACGTTACAGTAGACTACATACCCAACACCCTCTTCTAGTATCCTCAATATGGGGGCACTTGTCAATATTTTCCATGTCTCCTAAAAACTGTGTTGGCATCTCTCCTTCTATACGAAGGGCTATCCGTTATTCATCAATGTTGATAAGGGTGTCGCAACTATGGAAAATTTAGGTACAAATATCTGGTAGTACTCAACCAACCCTAGGAAACTCCGCACCTCAGTCACACTCTTGGGTGGCTCCCAAGAAAGAACAACCTCTATCTTCGCTAGATCCACTGCAACTCTCGACTTTGAGATAACATGTCCCCGAAAGTAGACCTCCCGTATCCAGAACTGGCACTTCATAAGTTTAGCATAAAGTTGGTGCTCTCAGAGTGTATCCAGTACTATCTGTAGAAGATAGGAATGATCCTCCTCCGTCACTGAGTACACCAAGATATCGTTAATGAAGACCACCAAAAATTGATCGAGGTATGGCTGTAAGATCTAGTTTATGAGTCCCATGAACACGATTGGGATTTTGGTCATTCCGAATGGCATAACAAAAACTCATAGTGGACATACCGACATCTGAAGGACATCTTCTACAAATACTCATCTCATACCCTGAGCTGATGATATCCTAATCTGAGGTCTATATTAGAAAACCAACGAGCTCCCTTCAGTTGATCAAAAAGATCATCAATCCTTGGAAGTGGATACTTGTTCTTTACGGTCACCTGGTTCAGGTGCCGATAATCTACACAGAGCCTCAAACTCCCATCTGACTTCTTGGAAAACCAAATATGGGCTTCCGATGGAGAAACACTGGGCCTTATAAATGCCTTCCTTTGCAAGTCCTCCAGCTATACCCATAACCCACGAATATCCACGGGAGCCATCCGATATACTGGTGTAGATATTAGTTCCATACTAGGGTATAGTTTGATGTATAAGTCCACCTCTATGTGAAAAGGTAGTCCCAGAACATCACCAAGGAAGACATCAACATACTTGTCCACCACTACAGGATAGATAGGAATCTCAACATAAACAGCTTTGAGGGTAAGGCTAGCCAACTGATGTGTGATCGGTTGTACCCTCCTCCGGGTAAGTCCATCCTACCCTATAAAGTTTCCCTTATCACTGGTGAAGGAAAACCTAGTCCCATACCCACGAACACACTGCACTTTGTGCCTAAAATAGTCGATCTAGTCATGGAATGTGGATAGCTAGTCCATACGTAAGATAACGTCTTAAGGCTTCGACACTGCTACTAAGAGATCCAAGATTAAGGTTTCGCCTCCTAGGGTGACCTCACACTACCTGTACCAGTGTTTTATCGTCGAATATTCTCCTTTAGGAGTCTCTAATCACAAGGTTTGAGCCAAAGACTCTATTAGAATCTCCGAGCTCTGAACGAGTGTTGTGTCAATAAAAGAGTTACTTGCACCTGTGTCTATAAGTACGACAACTAAGGTGGAGTAGCAAATATCATACTTCTAATCATCTCTAAAGCGTCGTGGTCATAGGTCTCAACTTCCTGGAGCTGAGCTCATCTCTATCCACCTGCTCTATGTGTTCGGGGTGGACCACCTTGAGGTGATGGTGGTAGGACCTCAAATCATCATCCACCACCAATTGCACAACCCACTCCTCTTCCACGTCTGCTGCTCTTTGGGCCTCCATGCTCGAATCTATGCCTCTACCTTGGAGGTCCCTCGACCATATGCAGGTGGTCAGTGTGGTTGGTCGAGCAATCATGAGATATATGATCCTACCCGCCACACGTGAAGCACTGTCTGCTACTCTGCTAGACTGCTCTACCTCATGATCCTCACAACACCAACCCTAAGACCTGAGGTCATCTACCATATTGTCTAGTCTACTTATACCTTTATATTATCTTCCTACTACTACCTACAGATGACTCTACTACGTGTCGCCCGGTGGTGGGTCTGGCTGTCGGTGCCTGCTCGGCAAGGAAGCTCTCCACCAAGAGTGCTCTCTCTAGCACTCCATCATTTCTCGGGATGTTGTGTGATACCCTCGAAGATCTGATCGCCTGTCAGAGTCCCAGCTCAAAGGTTAGGGCCCTGAAGAAAGGGTCCCATACCATGTCGGTAGATTAGCGTATAGGTTGGTGAACCTTGCCGAGTACTGGGCCACAGTCAAGCCGCCCTACTATAAGTGTATTATCTCCTTCACACGCATAGAGTGTAAAGTTACTGGAACGAACTCTACCATGAAGAGGCCATCAAAATCTACCCATCTAAGGGTCATCTCATCCTGTATCTAGAGTGTCAGACTCCACCATCTCCCTGCTACTCCCTATAAAAGACTAGCAGCTAGGATCACTATATGGTCAGCTGGTGTCCCAACCAGGCAAAAAACTCTGGCCACAGCCTCCAGCCAGTCCTTAGCCGCCTGCAGATCCATCTCACCTAAAAACCTCATAGGCCTCTTCCACTAAAACTCATGCAACACACTCAATCGGCGTGCAACCTCAACTAGTGGGGTTGGTGGAAATGGCTACCCAATGGGTGTTGGTTCTGTTGGTACACCACCCGATGGTACTATCACCGTAAGAGGGCCCTGTACCGAAGTGTCATCACTTGGTGGTCCATCATCACAAACTCTCTCAGGAATCCTGGTTGGCTGTCTTCGTGGTGGCATCCTGAAAGGAAACAGGTGCACCATGGTTTATAAGTTATACCTGGTGAGCTAACTCAAAGAGATCAAAAGAAAAACACTTCCAAAACACATGTAGTAAATGTTTTTGTGTACCGCGTCAGAAATCAGAATTCACGGTCCTGATGTATGGATACATCAGCCGCCACAACAACACTGGACTCCCCAAAATGAAAAACACACACAAAACACTTATCAATATTGCTCTATTGGAAAGATCAGAGTCCCAGTTCTTCGGTAGAACTGACTCCTCTGATATGACTTCGTCATGACCCATCCCCCGGGGCCTGTGCCATGACTACCCCAAGCCCGCCTTCCATAGGCCAAGGGTTGGAAACTAGCACAAAAAAGGTGTATCCCTATAATGGGAAGGAATTTCCTTTAAAACTGTACAAACAGACAAACCATGAACACGACAAGATGCAACTACGAAGTAAAATACTATAGTAAAAAGTCTACTGAATGTAAAAGGGGTCGGAATACAATCCCAACTGAAAAGTACAAGTACAACTGAAAAGAGAAAACAACCCCCTGATCATCCATCGAGGATCCTACCTAAAGGGTAGGTACAGATCATCTCCACAGCACTCCATGTCAGCCTGCCTCCTCCATGTACCACCAGGTCCTAGCTCCCTCAGGTCTCAGCCCAGCTGCGCATCGTCTGCAAAAGACATAACAAGGTGTGGGTGAAGCCCATGCAGGGGTGAGTATAACAATACTCAGTAGGGACCCTAAGACCCTTGAAGGTCTCCCAGAGTTCTAAAAAGTAAAAATCACAAAGCAAGACCTCAATCACAAAGCAAAAAGCAATAGTCAGCTCACACCAGGTATATAACACAGAGATTAGAAAAATAGATGACTAGTCTTAAGCTATACCATCTTATTCCATTTAAAATTTCCAAAACTAATGCACAAGGAAGTTGTTCCATTGAAAATACATACATGGTCGTATGTTGCTAATTCACAATGGGCCGCTCTAAGGATGGTCCTCATCGAGTCTCTATGAGGCTGATACACATAGGGTCTCCATGAGGCTAATCCACAAAGGGTCTCCATGAGGCTGATACACACAGGGTCGCAATGAGGCTGATCCACATAGGGTTGTCATGAGGCTTATTCACATAGTGTCACCATGTTACTGATCCATATAGGGTCACTATGAGGCTGATTCACATAGGGTCTCCATGAGGCTGATCCACACAGGGTCTCCATGATGCTGATCCACATAGGGTTGCTATGAGGCTGATCCACACAGGGTCTCCATGATGCTGATCCATATAGGGTCTCTATGAGGCTAATTCACACAGGGTTTCCATGACATCGATCCACACAGGGTCTTTATGATGCTTCATGTCACAACTAGCCACATGATTCCTGCTGAATATGCTTGATTCTGGGAGAACCACTCCTCAAGACATCATTCATATTTAAAACAGTACGAAGTCCCACAAAAAAAATACCCAAGAGACTGCCCCATCATAGCATTCCCAACGTGATAGACGACGCGTCGATCGAATGCCCGATTAAAGAGAAATAGGCACTTTTGCAAAAAGGCCCCGACTGGATTCTTGTATAATCCAACTCGGGTCTCACGTCAAACATTAAAGAAACTAACATAGAAAATATCAAAAGGAACACCTTTTCACTAGGGTCATTATTCCATAGACGACATGTCAAACGAATGCTCGGTCTATTAGTTACATTCTTTTCTATGAAACGGGGGTGTTCGCACCTTGGTCAAGCCTTGATCGGTTGGGATTGCCGGAATATACCAAAGGGAATGATTCCCAAAAGGGGTCCCAAAGCCACTGACGAGTTTTCAATCGAACACCAAGTTTGTCAGTTTTAGGAATTTATTTATTCGGGGACCGGTTGGGTCTGGGCCTGGTCTGACTCAGTCAGACCGGACCAACACAACGGGTCCTGAGGTCTACATGACCCCGCCCAGGTCCGACCCATTAAAAGTTGGCCCGGTTCACTAGGTCCATAACATTGGGGTCAGCCTGGTATGGTTCACGGGCCTGGGCTGTGGTTAACCCGGCCCGTTGGGTGGGGCTCGGCTCACCCACGGTGGCCTGCTAGGCCGCGGGTCTGGCCAGACCCGCTGGGCAGGTTCGGATTGCGTTCGACTCAATCTACCTGAAGGTAGACCATTGTGTCCTGCTGGCCCCATGCTTATGGGGCTGTTCACCAGCCAGTGGGGCACTGTCCCACCATATTTAACGGTCGTCAGTTTAATCGACCGGGTTTTTCCAACGCGGCGCGGCGCGGGCCGCACCGCACCCTCCTGTCGTGGCCGCTTCCGCCGTTGGTGCATGTGGGCGACACCCTTATCCCGCATGGCCAGATCAGGTGGGCCGCATGTGGCTTCTGCGGTACACGATGGCACACCGCTTTGCACTGCCCACTCTAGGTCACCACGGGTCTCCTCCGGGCAACACCAACATGGCGTGCCAACAGTTTCTTCTGTGGGTCACCGAACGCGCTCCGATGGCCCATTTTTGACATCTTTTGCACCTATGGCTCTTCTGAGATACCACCGTCATAGTGTGACCCGCTATTTTGTGTTGTCGTCGAGTTGGAAGAATTGTCTCCCAACGATAACATTAAGAACAATGTGGTAGAGGGTCCAGGCTTTGTTCGCTTGGCCCGCGCCCTCCACTTTACATGATAACAAGCAAGAACAAGATTTAATTCATTAAAGACAACTTCAAAATAAAACACCTACCTTGAAAGAGACATCAGCTGACGATGATCGATGGAAATCCTTCATCATTATCATCAGTTCATTATTCAGTGGCGCTCATCACTGCTCGCTGGAACCGGTCTCGTCCTCCAAGTGGTTGGTGTCGTGGTACTTTTCCAGAGTGTCGTCATTTGGTGAAGATGTGCCAACACTCTACCCTGAGCTCCATATAAATAGGATTGGGGATGGGTGAGTAAAGCATGTGGAATTAATGTGGTCCATTTAATAATGAACCTTCCTAATTCAAATGGTGTGATTACCAAAATAAAAAGGAGTCAAGCCATTTAATGGATTGAAATGCCGTTGGTCCCGCCACCGCCTCTCATCCATTAGAGGAAAAGAAAAAGAGAAATAAAATAACTTTTTTATTTTATTATTATTTTAAATGTCCAAAAACTGTATTTTTCTCCCGACCTACTGTTGTCGAAATTAAGCCTCCCTTAAGTGAATCCCGGCACTGAAGATTCAATGGTGCCCTTAGATTTTTAATCTGAGCAACGTTTCAATTGTTAGAAAACACCACTCATGCATTTACTGACCTCACCTTAAAAAAGTTTAGAAATTCATTCTGGGAACACCGGGCCTCAGAATCTTGCACCGTCAATTTTCAATGACTCATAACAATTCCATATAATAATAATAAAAAATTTACTTGGAAAATCCAGGTTTTTACAACAAATTCTTTGTATGAATTCACACCCCATTGGAACTTAACCATTGAGGCTTCATCATATGCTTTGATGATCGAGTGAAGCGAGGGAGAATAGTGTATAAGAAAAAGTTATACCTTAGTCAACCATAGTGTGTACACACTATCAACATTCCCCATTTCTAATTATCCTTGTAATAATCCAAATTTGATTAGAAACATTTGAATATAAATGAGTTAGGACTTAGGTTCATCATTGTATTCCTCCCCCAGGAGATACCTTAGGTTATTTCTTCACCACATTTAATATTGGAGATCATAGTTGGAAAGAAAAAGGAAAAATGATATATTAGAGAGAAGTAGAGGAAAAATTTATTAAAATATATAGAATGAAAATTATATAAGAAAAAATAAAACTTTAAGAAACATTACACTATATTCATTTAAAATAAAAAATTATAATAGCAGGGGGAGAAGTAGCTATTTTAAAATAGAGGGAATATTATTTAATTAGGTATCAGTGGAATCCAACTAGATTTTACATGCTTCTATAGGTGTACGGGGAATACTTTATAACATGTAGTGCTTGATCAGTGGGGAGTTTTAATGTGGACATCATGTTTTCATATGGTGCCTTTAATTACAAAAAACTACTTCAAGATAAGTACTGTGATCATCCAAATGTTATCAAACTCAATACAGTTCACTCAACTGTTGCATGAAAATATGAATACACATCTGGGAAAATTTCTCGAGGTCTATAATACATTCCAATTCAACAATATTTTAAATGACGTGATAAAGTTAATACAGTTTATATTCTCACTAAAAGGAAAATAAATAGAGTGGATTCAAATATTTTCACCACATTATATTAATATATTGGTTGAGATGGAAATGAAATTACTAACAATGTTCTTTCCTCCCAAAAAATATGTGAATATTCATATTGATATTTTAAATTTCAACCAATTTGAAAATAATAATTTTACACTACACAAGAGAGGTTTATGGACTTGTAATAAAAGTATCTTTATCTTATCATAGATATGTGGATTCTAATCAAAAAAAATTATAAGGGTTTATATGAGGGTAATAGGTTGATTATGAATGCCAATGTTAAAGGTTCATTAATGAAGAAGTTACCAGGATAAATCTATGAATTAATATATAATATTTTTAATAATATATTGAAATGGAAAAATATCCATAGAGTTTAAATGGTCAACAAAAAAGATAGGTGGTTTTATAAATGGAATCCTTGATGAAGAATATGTACACAATGATAGTTATGCAGTAACCCCAAGTTCGGTACCCCAAGGATTGTAGTTGTGTTGATTATAATCCTCGGAATATTTTTAGGGTTTAAGGACACAACAACATAGTTAATAATACTAAAAAAATCCTAGGGTTCCAAAACAAATGAGGTCCATCTCTTCGAAGAAAAACCACTTCATCGGAGGATACCTATTCGACATTCATGACAACCACTGGAACTTCCATCATTGTGTAAAATGATAATTCAAAATATTAAAAGGCATCTATGTGGAATCATGAATTTCAAGTTGGAAAATTTGAATCAAACATAATGGGAAGAAAATAAGAGAGATATAGGGTGACACAATGGTCAACCCATAAAGGGAATTGTAGTCTAACCTTTAAAAAACCAATCTAATCCATCCTTAAGTTGGGTACATAAGTCAGCTTCTAATAAGGATTGAAGGGAGTTTTTGATCCCCATGGGTTGGGGACAACTGAATGGTCATCATAGAATGTATCTTGGGAACAAATTTTTCCCAGTGAAACAACCTATGAATTTGGACCACAAACCCGACATGACATTCTCATAACATGGAAAGTCATGATCCAAGAATAACATCAACATACATCAATATATAATCATCCCTTAATACAACATTATCTCAAAATAAAACACAAGAGAGGAATTAAAACATGACTTAAAGATGTTTTTTTTTCTAAAAAATACCCCAAGGAGGGTATAGATCTAAAAGATAAAAAAACAATGTATACGATGTCATGTAAGTGACACAATACATCAAAATCTCAACAAAAATTTAACAAAATAGACATTAATCTTCATGTGACAAGAGGGTAAAGTCACTACCATCTCACCTTCATTGACTCAAGGTTCACTAGCAAGAGGACCCACCGCCTCAATATAAAACCATTCCTTTACATGAATTTGTACAAGTATTGTCTACATACACCCATGGGGTGTATGTAGGGTGTAATAAACACCATTAAAATAGGATCCCACAAAGTGATTCATGAGAAATACCATGTTAAAAAATTTCAAACAAGGTAGTTTTAAATAAATAATACAAAAGTAAAAAATTTATCTTTTATAAGAAGATAATATCTAACAAGATTAGGAAATTAATATAAGTAAACCAATTCCATAAAATTAATCATTCCATAACACATACACCGTGGTAAAAAACCTAATTCATCTAAGGATACAGGCACCCTAGATCCTCATAAAAACTTATAAATAGAGGTCAAACTAAATGTTTGTACAAACCACTAAATTGGTCATACCATGGCCTAGCATTGTGGTGTCACACATCACCCGACACAACATCTATATTACCACATGGGAGTGAAATTCTTGGCCTAGTGGTGTGGTTATTCCCATCCATGACACCATGACGTTATTCTAAGACATCTATGTTTAATTGGTGTGGAATTTTACAAAGGGATACTTACCACTAGTCTTCCCCCTTATAAACCTAGGCTCCCATGTGCCTATTTCATTTAAAACATAAGCCATTACATTTAAAAAGAGATCTCTATCAATAATTCACAAATCATTTCCAATTTCCATTTATAAATCGAGATTTCCAAAACCAATTTTATCCCCAAATAAAAAGGAAAATATTTAAAACAATCATGGGATACATTTTTGAGGATCATAACTAATATAGTATAGATTTATTAATTTAATAAATTCTTCTCAAAGATTGGAAATAACATTTTTTATGATGAAATTCCTTTATATGAAGTTACCTACCATTAACTAAGGAAAACCACTCCCCTATAGTGAAAACTTATTTAGAAATCCAAGAAGGACCCTAGAGTGGAAAGAATAAAGAAAAAACATCAAACTCCACACCATTAGATTTGGATAACACAAGCCCTAGGTCACCTTGGCATTAGGGAAGAGAGAAATCAAAAGAAAAGGAAAGAAACTTCAAAAGTAAGGGAAAAGAGACACCTACTTGAGTGATTCTTAATAAAGATATCCAAAAACACACAAAAAATCAAGCCATGAAGGAGAATAGAGAGGCGTATTGTGCATGGAAATGATATAGAATTTGAGTGGGAAAAAAGATAGTGGTTAGAGGTATTAATTCATAGAATGGAAAATATGTAATTTATATAATTTTAAGTTTCCAACAGATCGCATGTTCACATGGTTTTTCAAACCATGCACCAACCATACTGGTCACCCTTAAGCCCCAAAATCAGCCACATGGTTCCCTATAGAGGTCACATCATTTGAGTATACATGATAAAACCTTAAAAAACCTCTTTGTTAATATTTCAGTGGGTTTCACATGGTTTCCAAATAGTTTCCACACAATTACTACTAATCGTGAACAACCCATGAAACACCATTTCTTTTCCAAATCTTCAATTTTTAATGAAAATATTCAAAATAAAAAGGAAAATAGATATATTAATGAAGTAAAATTACACATGGAAACAACATCATAGGTGTGATAACACTCCCAAACATACCCCTTTCTATACCTATAAAGTCCTCTAGAGGGTGATGGGTTTGTAAAAAGATGGGGCCATTTATCCTTTGTCAATGATTCTCACTCCCATGCCTCATGGGAGTTACTCCCATGCTTCCATATAACCTGAGAAAACCAGATATCCTTCCCACCCAAAATATTATCTTGGGAATAAACGATCCAAACTGGCTGGTTGGTCATTGTAGCATTGGGATCCAACTCAAGATCATTCCAATCCAGCACATGAGAGGGATCTTGGTTATATCTATTCAGTTATGAGATGTGGAACACGCTATAGATAAACGTCAATTGAGGAGGTAATTATAATTTGTACAAAAATTTTACAATCCTTTTGGTGATCTTGAAGGGTCCCACATATCTTGGGGAAATCTTCCCCTAGTTCCCGATCCATTGGTGACCCAACTAAGGAGACACTTTCAAAAATACCCAGTCCCCAACTGATAATTCGAAGGGATGATGTTGAAAATATTCATAGGACTTGTGGTGGCTTTGATCTTTCACCAATAACTTCTTTATGGTTTTATTCTTCACTATAAACTCTTATACCAAGCTTGAACCTATCAAGGGAGTCTCACTCAACTCAGTCAAAGAGGGGAGATCAGAAAGTTCAACCATATAATGCCTTGAATGGGGCCATTTTGATTGACAACTGATAACAGTTTATCATGAACCCCTCCCTCCAAATATACCACAATGAGGGAAAAAAGATAATGACCTATGAGTTCCACCCCCAATAAGTCCCGAGTATGATACTAGCACTAAAGGTATAAAAATATCATGTATTGGAAGAATTTCCCTTGATAATTTAAATAGGATTGATAGATAAGATGGATCATCCATAATACACTCCATGACATAATATAAAAATAAACTAAACCCATCCCACATGAATATATAAATTAAACTGATACAACTAAAATTATCCAAAAGTAAATACCTAAAAGAAAAGATAAATAAGTGACACAACAACTATCCACACGTTCGAGTTAGTAATATCTAGCATGGTCCAAATAATCCACCAAAAAACCCTAAAACAAAATTATATACATAGGGTGATCATAAAAGTATACTCAGTAGGAACACCAAAGTCTCCCATGAACATGTGAAAGTAGAATACTAATGCACTCGTGAGAAAATAGTAGAACTAAATAGAACCTATACATGTATACTAATCAAACCCAATATCACCAAGGCATGCTCACCAAATAACACAAGCCAAGTAATATAATATAAAAAGAATCAAATCAATATAGGGAACGTTGCACCAATTTCCCACTGGTATTCCATTCCCACATACCAATGTTGTATATCCTGGTTCTCCCATATCTTCCATATACTACACCACCGTACAAGCATGGTCACAACATGCCTTACTCGAAGACAACTAAGCTCATTGCCTGAAAATAATGACCACATCACATCTCAACTAAAAACACCTGGTACACAACACCTCCACTAACATAACCATATTAATAGGGTATCATGAACATTTAAGAGAAAAATCTCGTTCCCTTATCCTACCATGAAACCCCCCACCAAAAGCCTCCCCACAAGCACAATCATATCACACCTCACCCAACAAAACCTAGGCCACCACCCCACAAGCACGGTCATGTCTCGCTCGAAAACACCTAGTCTATCAAAACCACTATCTAATGTACTAATAGACCTCCAACCATCATAGCACAGGAAATACCAATCTCAAATAGAAGTGATAGTAAGAAATAATGGGTACTTGGCCACCTTTCCTCCTCATTAGATGTCAGGGAAAACACCCCCTGTAACTATGTGGGTGTCAGCACAAAGTTCTTGATGTGGGTGGGGTGCATATAGAAATCCAAAAGAATATATAAGTATATATATATTCCCACACAAACCCATCCTATGGGTTCATAGTAAAACACTAACCACCATATATACTTTTCCTTCCACATCTAAATGCATAACACTGAAACAATAAGTCACAATCCCCATTTCAAATTTCCAACAAATTTTATTTAATCATCCCATTCTTTTTATTATATAGTATCAACCACATTTAACCACACAACCCTTCATTTATTCATTCATTATCCATTTACATCCCATTAACCAAACCAACTCATGGCATTTAAATCACTGTTAAAAAATTATTTATTTCATCACTACCCAACCATCTAGAACAACACAACCACATATCACAACAAGCTAATCATCCCCCTCATACCATCACCTCACCACCCCAAAATCATTTCCAAACAATAACCATCTCACCACCCGAAAAGAATGGACAAACAAACCACATCACTAAACCAAATTCATGGCCTAACGAACCATCAAACCCACATACCCCATCCACATATTTTCATCACACAAACATAGTCACACATCACAACATATAAAGTTCATTTTATAGATTTACAAAGGGTATTTTATCACATTGCACTTTATTTCAGTGGAATTTTCGGATAATCCATTATCCTAGGGAAACCATTTAATTAACCATATAAGTGGTTAACCAATTTCCATTTTAGGGTGATATCCTAACAATAAAAAAAGTCACAACAGTCAAACACATATCAACTTGCATAAAAAATCCCTCAACGGAGACAATTTTTTGTAGGGCATCAATCCCATACAATCGACTATATCAAAATAATAAAAAAACTATAAAAATATGGGAATCAAACCCCTTTACCCCTTTAAATTTCAACTTAACCAGTTTATTATATTTAATTAAGTTACCACAACTATAAATCACAGGTAAACAAAAGAAAACCCCTCCGGCATGATACATAATAAAGAGAAACAAGAGATCCCCTACCTAAAAGAATCTTTACTAACTCTCTGCGCACCACAGGGTGAAGAAAAACATTTTCAATCCACAATAACACCATGAGAAACCAAATATCTACCTACAACTAAAAAAAGACTAGAAAAATGCATCCTAAACACAAAACACAAATAAAACTACTCCACCATAGTGAAACTTCAAAGAAGAATAGAAGGAAATGAATGATAACTAGAGTAGAAATCACCATGGATTGAATATGGGAATCCAAGAACTAATCCCCATTTAAAGGAATCTCAAAATTCTAAGGGAGGGAGGTGTTTGTCACTAGGAATGAGAGATAGCATAGGGTTTGTGGAAAACCTGAGTGCTCTATAGATTTATTACCGCACTTCATCAAGGATTTACATGATGTGAAATCCTATTTCATTTCACATAATCTTTGGGGTTTGGTTTCTCTAAAAAACACATTTCTATTTTTACTATTTAACCTTGAAATTATACATGTCATGTAACACTCTGTGAACCTACCTTCACAAGTTATTAACCAAATGTACAAAACATGTAAGATTTACATGTCAAGTATTCACCCAGATTACATTATTTAATAGTCGAACTCCTCCAGCCTCACTCTTGGCCTCATCCAAGCACCTCCAACACCAAAACCGAGAAAAGTAATGGGCTAGAAAGGCATAAACCATTACATAAAATACCTCTCAAATGATTCTATTCATTGAGAATCCAAAACCAAGCCTAGAAGGAAGGAGGGTCTAAACAACCACCCCGTGATATACCTATCAAGGATCTCATCATACCTCAAATGATACCATCATCCAAACACACAAAACCAAATAGCCACAAAAAATCTCGCACAATCTAATCACCACAACCAAAAACGACCCCCTTTCACAAAAACACACTACCAAACAACCACCAAAAAACCCATGAATTTAACTTCCCCAAGCACACAAATTAAAAAATTCCCTTCTCCATGTCATGATACTATCTGCTCTGGGCAGCACTGACTAATCCACATAGGTTTAATTGCATCACAATTAATGTGTCCTGATTAAGAATTAGTTCCTCCCATATTCATATGTTAGAAATTTATCAAATATCATACACCATTAACCAAGGAATTAATATCATCACATAACATAGAAATATCCAAACATCACATCATAAAGAAAAAAAACAAGGAAAAATTCAAAAACACCTATGGGTACTGGTAATGAATTTGTATCTCTCACTCCCAAGTACTCTTTTTCTGGACACCATCCCTCCACAACACATGAACCAAAGGAATGGTTCATCTATACAGTGCCTTATCTTGGTGATCCTGGAACTCTACTGGCTACTCCCCAAATGTTGAATCATCCTCAATATCCAACTATCCCAATTCAATGATATGGGAGTCATTGTGAAGATATTTAAAAATATGATAGACGTGGAAGACATCATGGATCTTCTCTAGACATAGTGGAAATTTCATATGATACGCCACCTCTCCAATTGGACCCAACACCTTAAAGGTCCCAAAAAAACCTAGGAGAAATCTTAATTACCCTACCAAGCCTTCACTGCCTATGTCTAGGGTAAATCTTCAAGAACACATATCCCTCAACCTAAAACTCCAAGGACCACCTCCCGTTAACAAAATAAGACTTCTGTCGGTCCTGCACTACTTTCATTCTCTCATCAACAAGCTGAACCTTTTCCATTATGCTCGGCAACACATCGAGACTGAGAACTGATGCCTCCCTAACCTCTATCTAGAATAATGTAAAATGACATGGCCTCCCATTCAAATCCTCAAATAGAGCCATTCCAATGGATGCGTGATATCTATTATTATAAGAAAACTCAACCAATAGAAGTTATCATACCCAATATCCACCAATTTCTAGGAAACATGAAAACAACATATCCTCCCTTGTTTAGATAGTTCTCTCAATCTAACCATATGTATAAGGGTGTAAAGTAGTTCTATTGAGTAACTAAGTTCCCAAAGCATTCTACAATCCCCTATAGACTCACGAGGTAAAGAATCAATCTTGATATAAGACAATGGACCTCATAACTCCATGAAGCCACACCAAATCATCCCCATACCTCTTAGAAAAAGCATCAAATACACTTGACTCATTGATCGCTAAGAAGTAGGCCAATTTTTTCAACCGATCCATGATCACCCAGATAGAATTAAAACCACCCTAAGACCTAGGTAACCCTATGAAAAATTCCATTTCTATCTCAACCCATTTCCACTCGGGAAAATATAATGGCTAAAAAAAACACAAGGTACATGATGGTCGACCATTACTTGTTGGAAAACCAAGAACTTTACCACAAACTCCACCACCACCCATGTCATATCGGTCCACCAAAACTACATCATCAAACCATGATACATATTAGAAACTTCTGTATGTACCATCAAAGTTCAGTTATGAAAATCATGAATGAATCTCTTATGCATCACTACTGGAACAACTACCTCCCACAAAAAAACATACAGTTCTGACCATCCTCTAACCATCCCTATAGAGCATCACCATGGCCAACATGCTCGCACATCACCTCTACCTCTATGTCTCCCCAATGAGACTCCTCCACCTACTGAACTAGATATGAATACATTATCATCTGAAACAAACATCATCTACCACCATCCACCCTTGAATCTAAGTGAAAGGCTACTGACTCCTCCATTTCTCTTCAAGAATCCCCAAACTCGCTAATAACACCCTTCCGAGATTTTCTGCTCAATGTATCAAACACAACATGCCCTTTTCATAAGGTATAGTAGATCTGATAATTATAATCCTGAAGAAAATCCATCCACCTATGTTTCCAAAAATTTAGACCAGATTGAGAAAATATATACCTCAAGATTTTCTGATCCGTCAAAACCACAAAGTGCAGACCAATGAGGTAATGATGCCATAACTTTAGCACAAATACAACCACTGCTAACTCCTGATCATGGGTGGAATAATTATGCTCATGGGGGATATAACTCCCTAGAACCATAAGATATAACCACTCATTTATACATCAACATTCATCCCAAGACTAGAAGTTAAGCATCACAAAACACGTCAAATATCACACCCACCTTTGAAAATTGAAGAACTAGAGCACTAATGAACTTCCGCTTCAAGTAACTAAATGCTAGATGGAACTGATTAGTCCACACAAAATCATGGTCCTTCCTAGTAAAATCTATCAAAGGTGGTATAAATTGAGATAAATTGATAAAAAACCTCCAATAATAGCATATGATTCCAAGAAAACTATGAAACTATTATATGTTCTTGGGTGCTTCCCAAGAAAGAACTGCCTCAACTTTCGATGGTTCCACTACCACATGCCCAAGGAAATTCACCTCTCATGTCCAAAACATACACTTTGTAAATATTTACATAGAGATTGTGGTGTCTAAGAACCAGCAATATCATTATGAGATAGTCCATATGATCCTCCTTTGACTTCAAGTAGATTCAGATGTCATCGATGAATACAATACCGCACTAGTCCAGGAACTCACAGAACATGGATTTTATAAGCCTCATGAACATTATTAGTGAATTTATAATACTAAATGGAATGAATAAAAACTCTCAGTGACTATACCTTCATTTGAAGGGAGTCTTCAGGATATCACCCTCCTTCACCCTCAACTTGTAATATACAAACCTCATATTGATCTTAGAAAACCAACTCACCCCTATCAGCTGTTTGAAAAGATCATTTATCCTCGAAAGTGGGTTACAGTTCTTGACCATTATTTGGTTCAACCTTCGATAGTCTATACACAACCTCAGGATACCATCTTCTTTCTTACATAACAACATTTAATCACCCCACAATGACACACTAGGCTGAATAAAACCCTTTTGAATCATATCATCTATGTGAATCCTCAACTCCCACAACTTAGAATGTTCCATTAGATAAGGAGTCATTGAAAAAAGAGAAGTACCAGGTTGCAAGTCTATCCTAAACTCAAAATCACGTTAAGGGGGTTGCATCACAACCTACTTAGTGAAAACATCAAATAACTCCTTAATGTCCATGGGGACCTCCACCATATTAGCCTCTACTAAGTCCACCTACAACTCATCCTACAAGGAAATAAGGGGATCCACATGCTGAATTCCCATCTAATAACCCCAACCACCAATGAATACCGCATTCTAGCCATCCACATTTGAGAACACAACTATCCTATGAAAGAAGTGGATAATAGAACATAGAAAAGAAAACCAATTGATGTTGAGGATAACATCATATTGCTATATATATAGAATGAAAATATCCCAATATGACTAATGCATCCCATAATTAGTCTATACCCCCAGCGCACATCAAACAAGATGGTCTAGCCTCTGATTGGAATAGATAACACTAATGTCATGGTAAGCCTCTCTACATCTAGTCCTAGATCATAGAATAGAGTGGATGTAATAAAGGAGTGTGAATCTCATGAATCAAACAAGACACAAACAAGGGTACTAAACAAATTGATCATACCTATGACAATATCTGGCCCCTCTATCACTACTAACTCTACTATGTGAAACTAACCATGCCCATATCCACTACCTATATGATGATGACCACCTATATGACCATGTTATGGTTGAGTTCCCTTAAAACGAGGAACATCCAGAGTTAATCCTATACTTTCTCCATATCCCCTCAGTGGAGTGAAAGTCTATTTCCCCTGATGTTGAAATGGTCATTGTCAACTACTACTAAGGCCGATGTTAAACCTATCCTCCTTTTCTGAGTAGAGCTTAGGGGGGACACTGGGAACTATTTTTTTTTTTGAAATTGTGGGTACCCTAGACCCAACTATGCAGTACTTTTAATTACCATATCTTGTATATAGTTAGCTATACATGATGTATCCTTACCATTAGAGTGTAGATTTTTCTATGACCACTATGTAATGGTAATGTCCTAGGTTAATTGTCATATAAAAAGGTTATAGTAGATCCCATGCTATAATGAGAACCTTTAGATACCATGACATTAATATTAAATTTGTTTTATGGTCTAGTTACATCTTACTGACTAGACATTGTAGATGTTTGACTATCAGGTGCTGGGGGGTCATATGAATTGAGACTTCTTCTCATGAAGTTTGCACTTGGTGATCTCTAGTAATGAGATCGTGAGGATAGACCCTCTAATAGGAACACAACATATTTTGGGTGTCATTGGTTGTTACTATCTACGAATATGTGTATTTGTCTCCTGACTTGAGACCATTACCAGTGTGTTCTATTGGATTGTGTACTTTGATGTAAGAAAAAAACCATGGTATTGAAATTATGGTGAGGTAAATTCTGCTAGGTGCATTTTTGGTGGTATAACATTGGTTGAATGGTCAAGAAAGTATTTGTTGATTCCAAGTTAAGGAAGTTGAATATCTCAGTCCTGGTTGATTAGGATGGTGCTACCTTCATAGTTCTTCGGCCAAAGCAGTCAAAAGGTAAATCCATCTGGATAGATAATAAAATAATAAAGAAAGAGAAGGATGATGATAGAAGTGTGCATCCTACTTTATGAGATATTTAAAGAAAAATATATTATAATACACAATCAACGTTCATAGGTTGGTAGTCATTGCTATGACTATACTTATCTCTTTAGGGGCTTTGATGGGTTGTTAGAATCTACTCCTGGTCTATAGATTTTATTCACTGCTATCAATATAAGGTTCTAGAGGGTCACACATAATAGAGTATTCAAGAATCTACCATATTCAGTTGAATACCTATATTAGACATGGTGCCCCCCCATGGGGTTCGAGTATTGTCCATGGTATCGATCACCAAAGAAATAAATAAATACCTTATTTAATCAAGTTATGAATTATTGGGATTGAAATTATTTAATGTATTTACAATTTAAGTAAATACAAGAAAATATTTTTTGAATGGATATTATTTTAATATTCAAGGTTCCTTTAATATTATGATGGAATGGTGAGTCGAGTTAAATGACTCGATTTTATCATATAATATATTTTATATATATTAAAAGTATATGATAAATTATCAATAATATTTATGGAAAAATTTAGTTCGTCATTATTATTATTTAGTGGATGTTGAAATAAATAGGGGTCGGAGAACCCAACCTGGTATTTAGCAACTCCAATATAAATAGAGGTAGGGGATCTCTCAATAAGGGCTATTCATGGAATTTTGGCCAGATCCTCTCTATCCTCCCACTTTATAGGGAGAGAAGTAGTTGATACAAGTGTTTAGATGAAGTTCTTACTCATGCATCAAAGGCATATCAATTTGGTGATCTTCGAGACATTGAAAGCATCATCAGATCTCTGTGCTAGCACTCAGAATTTGACAATCGTCATTCCATTGAATTTTTGATGTGTGTTTGGATGATGTAGTGGGTTCCTGCTATAGATCCTTCAAGAAACGATCATCGTCGACAAGTTTCAGTCAAACACAATTTCATATTTGAACATTTTTGTTTTCACTTTTATTTTATGTGCTATTCTAATCTATATGGGATTTTTGGACAAAACTAAGGCTCAGATCGTCGGCAACGACAAGTTCCGTCGTCCTGTCGAAGAAATTTTTCGAATCCCCAACCCATCGGCTTCCACTGCACGCCCTGGTACCTACAATTGTTATCAGAGTAATCATGTAAATTTTATAATCTAAATTAAAATTAATTTTCATTAAATGAAATAGAGGAATTATTTTTTGTCCCAACATTTTAAACCACACATTGATTTGATTTTGCAAGGCCATGTTATGGCCATTTGAAATTTTAAGAATGGATCGAGCTCATGGTTTAGTCTAGGGTATTAAAATTTGAATTGATTAATTTCATTCATGAACTAGACAAGTTTTAGATGGTTTCCATTCATTAGAATTAATAATGTTTTAGTTTTAAAAAATTAAAATTAAAATTATGATGAATTGTATTATTTTTATCATAATATAATTATAATAATATAAGTATAATAATATAATTACAATAATATAATTATTATAATAATAAAATTATTATATTAAAATAGTAAATTATTTTTATTATAATCAAAGGATAAAATCAGCCTTTGGAAAAAATAAAAGGGGTGTGGAAGTTATGGGCGGGGCTTGACCTGGAAGAAACAAAAAAAACTTTTACAGAGGGGGCCAGGCTATCGCCCTCCCTGTGCATCCCTTTCCTCACGGACGGACCATCGTGAGGCACTCCGCAGACACCCCAGATCCACAGCGTACCAGGAGCGCCGACCTCCCCATGGCAGCCCACTACCGTTCCGCCTAACCGAGCAGCAACCTCCTCCTGGAACCAGCATCGGCGGTGCCTCTTGTCGTCCGCAGTGGACAGCTCCCAAATGCCTCTCCCTACAAAGCCGCACCGCCCTCAGGACTTCCCTCTAGTGTTTCCCGCAGCACCAGCCATGGTGGCTGCTCCACCCTCCTCCGGTGAGATGGCACCGAACCAACCCCCTTGAGATCCAACCCATTACATCACCGTCACCCCTGATAGATCGCCTTAACATCGCGCCACCATCGTGGCCTCCCCAGTCTCATCAGGCCTCCGCTGAGAAGACCCCCATAGCGTCGCCTACCACTATGGGGTTCTCTCTAACATGGAACCATTTCCTTTACCAGCTTCCGACCTTCTCGTGACTAGATCCATTCTAGGCACGTCTCCCTACAGCAGATCCCAGCGTGCCAGACCACCCTAGAACCATCGACGAGGGCTACTACGGGTCGGCTGCTGTTCCTCACTGCCAGCGAGGTACCCCTCAGATCAGCTAGTCCCGAAACATCTATTTATGTCCGGAGGGGGGGGGGTGTTGACCAAACCGGGAATGGGTTTGGGTGGACCCGCTGACCCAGTTTAGCCCAAAACAGACCTTGCACGGCCTAGCTGGCCTGTGTAGGTTTGGCCCGACCCGCACAGGGCTTGCATCATTTTTCGTGCGGTCTAGGATAATCAAATTTATATTTATAATTAATTTAATTTTATAATTAAATTAAATTGATTAAAATAGTAATTTGTGGTTAATAAAATATTTTAATACCCACGGAAAAATTAAATTAATTATTGTATAAAATTAATTAATTATTTAATTTAATTTTGGTTCAAAATTAAATTAATTAGCAGACCCAAAAAAAATTAATTTTTTTGAATTATTTAATTTATTTAATTTAATTAAATAACCCCTATGCTTATTTAATGTAATTTAATTTTTATTGTGCATTATTTTACCCGTGTATTGGTCTTGAGCACCAACCCATATATGATTTCATTTATTTATTTAATTATTTTAATTATATGCGATGTTTGTAATTAATTAAATGGCGGTCTGCGCATCGTCTTATTTCTGGTTAAAATGTATAAGTCCATGTGCAGTCAATTTTACCCGATGTACATTTATACCCCTAGTTCCCCTCGCATGCGCGTGAATTTGTTTATACTTTAGATGAAGATGGTGTATGAAATGGAACCCACCAAGATGAAGTGGTGGGTGTTAACCAAGATGATGCAAGGCATCACAAGGTCATTGCCAAGATGATGTGGTACACTAAGACGTGATGTGGACCTCACTGAGACAAGGTGATATTCCAAATCCGAAGCAGGCATACATCACGGGGTGAGTTGCATCAAGAGTCAAGATTCGACTCAGGAATGATGCATCTAGGTCGTTTTAGATTCTCAAGACCAGTTGGGTAGTAGTTTACCTTTATGCATTTATTTATTATTTTTTGAATTTTATAACAGTAGGAGAAATACATAAAAAAATAAATAATAAAATGCATACAGAAGCGACACGTGTTATTCTATTAATGTTCTGTTATGAGTGCGAAAACATAGATGAACAAGATTAATATAAATGGATTACATTCATTGACGGAAGAACACAAGAACCCTCAATGTAATATTATGTCTTTATATCCTTCCATCATTCAAGTTTGAACAAAACTGGGTGTTTGGGGTGTCAATCATGCCAAGGATGAGGGTGCCTCTTTTTACCAGGGAGTTCTTATAAGAGTGTTGGGTTGATTTATCTAAAATTATAGCAAATAAATTGCCAAATTTAGATTTTTATAATTTTAGAGGCAAGCATTGAGTAAGTCAAGATTAAGATTTTTGAATTTGGGACTTCACTCAACAGATCCAGGAATTGTGAGTTAATACGGGTTTCCAGTCAAAATTATACCTTGAACTCTCTGATTAGTGGCACAGCCATAGCTTGTAGTATATGAGGGGGTGGTTTGGAGATTCTTTCCACTAGAATACACAAGTGACAGATTATTCTGATTCTAGTACAGAGGGTTCCTAGAATTAGATAAAAATAGTGGGAGACATTTAATTATTAAATTGACCAGTAATGTCTAATTTGGTAATCAACATAAAAGTAATAATTTTCTAAAGTTTTATTTTTTGTAGAAAATGAAAAGTAATACCATAAGAAAAACTGCAATAAATATTGGAAAAAAATTAAATTTCCAAACTAACATGAAATTCCAAGTGTAGTATGGGAACTTCCACACATTACTTCTATTTTGGAAATTAAAGGTGCTGGTGTCCCTACCTATTAATCCACCTCAGGAATCGTGGGTGTAAAATTGCTTATAGGAGACTCATGAATCAAGCATATGATGGATCTATCATAATACTATCATTTATTTCTGATTTTAGTTGTAGTCACTACATTAGGACATGGATGATATCACATGTAGTCTCATCTCCAAGATGTTACCTAGGAGAATGTTAAACAATATTTGAATGTGATTTTTACACTATCTTTTTGTAAACATGAAAGGTAGACTATGTTCTTTCAGAACATCATATTATTTTACTTTTTCACCCAATTACACTAATTTTGTTCAAGAATACAAATGAACAGGATGGAGTAAGCGCTTCAATAACTTTTAAGTAAAATTCTCCAAGTAATAAGAATATTAAAGAATTTTCATTATTTGATTCTTATAGAGATCAAATTGAATAATCAGCATGAAAAGGCCAATGAAAAGTTATGCCAAAATAAAATTCACAATGTTTTTAAATGAATATAGTTTGGTTATTAAATAATAGTTTATTTACATCACATAACTTGAAATAAATTTATGAAATCTTAAAATGCAATGAACTGAATTTAATAAGAAAGAACCCACTTCTTCTTCAGTGTATATTCATCAAATAATGTATTGTTTCTGACATACTTCTTGGGTATTTAATACAATATTCCTTTCACATAATTAAGGTGTCTTATCCAAGAAACCGAGAAAGGGTGATTCCAAAGTCAGTGGTGAGAAACACAAAACTTCTTATTTCCAAGTGATTGATTCAAGTTGAAAAGGTTATTGAGTATAACCAAAACATTTATCTCACATTCCCTTTGGACACATTAAAACATTATTCCAAGTTCAACAATTAATGTTATTAGTGATAACACATACAAAAAATAGTTCTGTAACACATGAATCATAGGAAAATAATCATTAATATAAAAATGTAAGACTTTTACCCAGTTGTGGAAAGATAATTCTTTGTCAAGTATAACAAAAAGTATACATCAAGTATATTGTAATGCCCCGACCCGAGTTACCTAGAGTTGGTGCATTATTTTAATACATTGGCATGATTACATGGAAATCAAATCCTGAAGGACCGATCAGTTTTGTAGTCTTGGAAAATAGATTACACACATGAACATTAAATTACAATATAAAATGAAAAACAATAATTTTTTTTACCCATTTACCACATTCATATCCCTTAGACTATCCCTGTAGGTCAATTATAATATACTTCTTTGCATCATGGAAAAAATAAAACATAGAAATGGGTGAGCTCAGATACTCTGTAAGGATAACAATATAGAAAAAATATTCATAAATAAGAATAAACATTTAAGGCAATGTGTAAGACTAAAACATAATCCTTTTAAACATAAACTTCACCATAATATGGCCAATAAAAATCAAATAATTTCATTTACTGATTCACATAGATATTATACTAGTGGAATAATCACATGCAATATCAAATAGACAATTTAAAAATGATGGAATCCATAATGCTAGACTGTATAACCACATAGTCAAGGCCTTGTGCCAAGACTAAAAAAAAGATTTTGTCAAGGCCCTGTACCAAGACACTATTTTGTCTCATGAGACCTACCGATGCATCTAGGAGCTATAGAGGGCTCCAATCATCACTTACTAAGTCCAATGCATTCCTCATATGAAAATGTTTAAACATAACGTAAACATTCCTATTAAAACTAGCATATGAAATGTCAATACTTTATCAATAAACCATGAATGGTATAAAAATAACACATCCATAGTCAAACATATCAGAAAACCTTCAATACAATATGTAATATTTGTATCATAACAAATCAACCTCGATCAAGAATAATATCCCGTAAAGGATGTTGACATAGGTGAAAATGATCAGTAAAAATCATTGAAAGAAATATCCATTTTTCATAAAATAATTTAAAAGTCACATAATTTATAAAATAATTCATTTAAAAGATAGTTTTGAATCAAAGTGTCTTATACCAATTTAAAACTTTTGAAAGGAATTGACATTTTAAAACATTTATGTCCATATAAATAAATCCTTAAAACCATTTCGAAAACATGGACATTAACGTGAAAGGTCTAGAAGAATAAATCTTTAAAACATTAAAAATAATGTTTTAGGAAAAAAGTCCCTTAAAAGGAATCCCTTTTAAAACTCTTTTATGAAACATGGACATGAATACTAAATATTTCCTAGTAGATACTTATGTAAAAACAACCTCGGATAATAACGAGATCATGAAATTAACCCTTACCTTGTACTTTTACTTGGTCGAGGGTACGTTAAACTCATGTATAATAGTTGAATAATTGTAATTAAATTATAGAATAACTATTTACATAAATATTATATCATATATGATCCTATAATATTGCTTTGTTAATAATATTTTAGTAGTATCATCATTTCGGGTGTTAACTGATCTGTTTTCCTTTATATGCCCAGTTATGTAATCCTTGTTTGTTATAGATAGGATGCATTTTATTAATATCCAGAATGATATTAAGTTCTTAGAAATTATTTTTAATCATAAAATGAAATTTATTTTTGAATGATTACTATGGGGAATGAATCTCATCGCGTTCGTGGTGACGGTAATCCGTATATACACACGAGCAACAATATCATTATATTGATGGTGAAATAGTATCTAATTGGATGAAATATCATATATATAGAATCATTAACATGTTATATTTATTATTTACATCAGTTATACTCATTATTATACCCATCCAAATAATCTAGTGTTTGAATAACAAACTACACCACGACGTGGAGACGGTAAGCCGTACATACGCACGTATGATGACTTTGTAATTCATATGATGGATAGAATAATGAATATGGTTGTACCATTTTTATAATAAAATAATAGTATATATAAGATACTTTATTTATTATTTTATAATGGAAACAACAAATAAATAGGAAGTAGAAGAAGAAAATAACTTGAAAGAGGGTGGTGAAATTATTTCCTCTTCTTCGGGTGTTTCCTTTTTAGTTGATCAAAAGGGATACGTAGGTTGGATTTATGATCAATTAAAGACTCTAGGTTGAAGGTAGGATATTTTAGAAGGTATATGGTCAGGGTTTGGCTGAGGCAAATGGATTTGGATATGTGAAATTATGAGAAGGGGATGCACCCTTTTATAAGAGAGGTGGCGATCACTTTAGGAAAAACTTGAAATATTATTTTATAATAAAATTATTTCGGTTTATAATGGCTAGAAAATGATTCAATTAGAGGATAAGGTAGGTATGGTTCGAAAAACTCTCAACCAATAGGTTTTATACAGGTTTAGGTCATCGTATTAACCATATCTTTTAGATTTAAATCTTAGTTAAATAATTTTTCATTTACCATGTCTCTTTGTATTTTTATATTATATGGTTAATAAACTTACTATAATAAGCCAAGATAACCCCAAGTGGTTAATTATTAATATATATAACCTTATCTAAGTCATTTTTATGATCCTTATTTTTTATGACTATTATATAATTTAATTATATAATATTTGTTTTAAGAACTCATTTATGTCAATTTTGACACTATTTAGTATTTGGTTTTTGTGAAAGTCATCACAAATTTATTACTTAAAAAAATAAATTTAATCAACAATAACATGTAATATTAACCTATAAAATTATTTTATGTCATATAAACTTTGAAATTATATTTATTTTAATATTTATAATACCATTTATTTGACTGTTTTATTAATAAAGAAAATACTGCATCATTATTTTGTCATAAATAAATATATTTATTTCATGTCTAAAAATTATAAATAAAATATCATAATGTAGGAACTCTTTTGAGCTTTAACATTAATATTTATAGTCTAAGACTTAAATAATATCACCCCATATAAAAATGTTTCACTAAAAGATACATGCTTTTGTTATTTTTGTCTTTAATTTAGATTAATGAATATAAAATGTCATTATCACTCTCATGTGTCTCCATGGGATCCAAAAATTGATCAAAGGATTCCCATGATCTTAAATGTATTAGAAAATAGGGATAGGAAACATGTTAGGGTAATTTAATATTATTTTAATATTATTTCTTTACCCATATTTACCTGATTTACCCTTTAACCATGACAAATAAAATATTTACCGAAGTAATTATTCATAATGTCTAAAAATAAAAGTTACCTATTTACACAATTTTGACCTCCTGATTTGAAATATGGAATCCATTTTTCCCAATTAAAAAAATAGAAGTTGTAGAAAATAATTTAAAATTAATTCCCATTGTCGAAACAAAAAAGTATGTCTTAAGAAATAATAACTATCAAAAGATTGACACTTGTTTATGTCCAATTTAAATGTGAAATTACACACAATGACCTAAATTATAATTATTGATAAAAATATAATCTAATGATACTTAAAACCCATTCAAATTTATAATTTAACACTATAAATTATTTTGATTAAAAAAGTTGTTTTTAATTAAAATTTAGTATTTTTTCATTATTCATCAAAATATGAAAGTTATCAGAAAAGTATAAAAAATTTATCCAAACTAAATTTTTATGTCCCTCTTATAAATATAAATTTAGTTTCATTAAATTGAATATATATAAGCTTCAAATATTGGATTTAAAAAGGGTTCTCCATTAAGAGGCATAAAACTGCATTTTTTTGAAAAATACCTCTTTTATCTTAAAAATTGAATTTTTCTTACATTATGTCTAAGAAAAAAAAATATGAGTGTTAAAATTATATAGGATATATAAAATTTAAAATTTGGTTAATACTATTCATAACTTCTTTTTTGAATGGCTAGTTTGCTATGTCATAGTACGCTCGAACTCGGTGTTGCGTGTAGCGCAAGTTATTGAAATACTTTGAAGAGATAACATACTATGAAATCTTGGGGTGTTACACTCTCCCCTCCTTCAATAAATTGCGTCCTCAAAATTTGAAATTGTTTTTTTAAAATAAATGGTTAAAATAAAAAAATACCTTTGTGGAAAACCCACATCGGAAATCAAGTTAATAAAATTTAGTCTTAATAAGAGGGAAAGGGAAATGAAAAAGTCACCACCAAATTATGATCTTGTTTAGAAGAACATTGGTGGAAGTTAGAGACTCATAATTGGATGAAAAACATAAATATTTATAGGGACTGATCGAGGTCATCAATAACAAACAAGTGTAAAATTGAGGGCCTCAAAGACATTAATCTATGATGATTTAAAATATCATTGGTTCAATAAAACATAAGGTATTAGGATAACACATTTTGTGTTTTAAGATCCCTTCCCTAAAGTTTAAGAATTAATTTATTCATAGAATTAGAAGAAAAAAAATATACTAGACAATTAGTGTTTCATCCTTCAACTAATTCCTACCTAAAACTCTTCTTTCACTTCAAAAGATAATAGAATTCAAAAATGTTATATTTATCCAAATCATATAGGGTTCAAAAAATAATGAATTTATAATTCCTTTTCCATAGTATTTTAAAAAAACTACATTATACAAACCAGGAAATCATGTATGTCAGTGGTAGGTGATCCACCCTTGTCTCCCTTCGATTGTGGGTTCAAGTCTCGCCGCTTTTCTGGATGCAATGAGTTATCGCCTGACCTCCATATTTTCCTTTTTATAAAAATCCAAAAATAATATTAAGAAATTATTTAACCTTAACAATAGTATCCATTTTCAAAATTAATCCATTCAAGCCTTTAGTCTTATCCAAAATACTTCTGTCCAAACTTAGAGTCCAAAATTTATAAGGAAGGTAAAAACAATGAAGATATTTTTCCACGTAATAACATGTGAATACCTTCGTCATGTATTCTTTTAAAACATGGTAACACTCAGAATTACCATAAATCCATATTGATTACATTCATTCTCCCTTATTCCTTATTGAATTTTGAATATACTTCTTATATCAAAAAATTTTGTAAACTCCAACAATGATGTAATAAACAAACCATTAATATGTTCCAAGGATGTATATAATATCTGATATAATATATCAAAATCAATCATCTCTTATTCCAAAATCAATACCTTAGTATCAGGATCATATTAAAGTTATATCTTTTCTTTAACCATGTATTTTCCAAAACTTTTAACATGCTATTGAGTCACTTTTCTTGGTACCACACAATCTCTAATCCTCAATGAAATAGTACTGTAGTATAATCCTTATTTATTTCCATAATTCATATAACCAGTACATCGTTGATATAACACTAAAATGACGTAATTCTTTAATATCAACATAAGGACACTAGTAATTACTGTTCACTTGTGGTAATATCATAACTTGATTATTAAACAACATCATCATTTGTGGTATACTCTAATGATTTGGACATTGATTCGCGTAGTGTCCCAACTCCTTGCAGAGAAAGAATTATACATTTGAAACATTTTTCTTACCCTTTCAATCACATACATGGTGTCCTTTTTCTCCACACTTATAACAAACTCCAATTCCCTTCAAGAATTTACCACAGTGATTATTTCCACAGTTATCACATATGGGAAAATCCTTCTTTCTCTTATCCTCTTTATCCTTCTTTATCTCTCCCATCATTTTCCTTTGTGGCTTCCCTTCAAAATCATAGGACTCAAAAAATTATTTACTTATCTTAATAACACATGATACTACTTCTTCAGATGATGATAATACATTGAAGACTATTTATTTTCTAAATGTTGGATTAATACCATGAAAGATAGGATACTTTTACTATTTGGATCATACTTATTGCTGGAGTTTGCATTCCTTCCACTAGGCACCATTTCTAAACAATGGCATACACTAGGTTAGTTTATGAATTGAAATTCATAATTCCAAACATGTAAAATACTTAAAGTAAATTGAAAAGATTATGAACATAATCTATAATCATAAAATTTTTTCTTTGAGGAAGTATTTACTCCTAAATCCTACATAATAGCTTGTAAAGAAAATGTGAATTATCCTAAGCATATTCCTCAGGAGTGTCATAACCAAGAGTGCAGCAAGGCCTGTTGTAATGTACCAGGATACCGCGGGTCAATCCCGAAACTCCTTGTTAGAGTTTTCACTCCTAGATACATCTGTTCTAGAGAAACCATTACCTACTCATATCCATATAGGGATGTATTTCTTGGAAAATTCACAAAACCTCTACATTACCAAAATTCTTAGAAGTTCTTCTATACTGATCCTCAAAGTCTATCTTATGGTAATGTTATCTAATAAGAATTTTTCTAAATCTAGTTTTCAAGGTTATTACTATACTTCTTATGTTACCAACTATAACACCCCAACCCCAGTTAACCAGATCCAGTGCATTATTTTAATACATTGGCATGATTACAAGGAAATCAAGTCCCGAAGGTCCGATCAGTTTAGTAGTCTTAGAAAATAGATTACATACATGAACATTACATTACATTATAAAATAAAAAAAAATAAATTATCTCCATTAACCACATTCATGTCCCTTAGACTATCCCTGCATGTCAGTCAAAAAATACTTCTTTGTATCTTGGGAAAAATAAAACATAGAAAGGGGTGAGGTCAATGCTCAGTAAGGATAACAATAGAGTGGAAACTTTCATAAATAAGCATAAACATTTAAGGAAATGTATCAAAGTAAAACATAAGCCTTTGAAATATAAACTTCTGCATAATATGGCCAATAAAAATAAAATAATTTCATTTACTAATTCATATGGATATTCTACTAGTTGAATAATCACATGAAATATCAAATAGAAAATTTCATTATGATGGAATGCATAATGCCAGACTTCATAACCACATAGTCAAGGCCTTATTCCAATAATAAAAATAATATTTTTTCAAGGCCTTTTTCCAAGACACTAGTTTGTATCATAAGAACTACTGATGCATCGATGAGATATAGTTGGCTCCACCCATCACTTACTAAGTCCAATTCATACCTCATATAAAAAAGTTTAAACATAACATAAAAATTCGTATTAAAACTAGCATAATAAATGTCAATACTTTATACATAAACTAGGAATGGTATAAAAAAAACACATCCACAGTCAAACATATCAAAAATCCTTCTATACAATATGGAATATTTGAATCTTAATAAATCAACCTCGACCAAGAATAATATCTTGTAAAGGATGTTGACATAGTTGAAAATGATCAGTAAAAATCATTGAGAGAAATATCCATTTTTCATGAAATCATTTAAAAGTCACATAATTTATAAAGGAATTCATTTAAAATATAGTTTTGAATGAAAGTGTCCCATTCCAATTTGAAACTTTTGAAATGAATTAACATTTTAAAACATTCATGTCCATATAAATAAATTATTAAAATCATTTTGAAAACATGTACATTAATGAGAAAGGTCCACAAGAATAAATCGTTAAAACATTTAAAATAACGTTTTAGTAAAAAATTCCCTTAAAAGGAATCCCATTGAAAACTCTTTTGCGAAACATGGTCCTGGATAATAAATATATCCCAGTAGATACTTTCGTAAAAACAACCTTGGATAATAAAGAGATTGTGAAATTAACCCTTACCTTGTAGTTTTCCTTGGTCGAGGGTACGTTAACCTACTGTATAATAGTAAACTCATTGTTATTAAATTATACAATAACTATATACATAAATATGATATCATATAGGATCCTCTAATATTTCTTTGTTAATAATATTTTAGTAGTATCCTCATTTCAGGTGTTAACTGGTCCGTTTTCCTTTATATGATCGGTTATGTAAGCCATGTTTGTTATGGGTAGGATTTATTTTATTAATATTCATAATTATATTAAGTTATTAGACATTATTTTTAATCCTAAAATGAATATTATTTTTTAATGATTACGATGGGGAATGAATCTCATCGCGTTCGTGGAGACAGTAATCCGTATGTACGCATGAGTGACAATATGATTATATTGATGGTGAAATCATATGTAATTGGATAGTATATCATATATAAAGAATCATTGAAATTTTATATTTATTATTTACATCTATTATAATCATTATTATACCCATCCAAATAATGAAGTGTTTGAATAACAAACTAAACCACGACATGGATACGGTAAGCCGTACGTATACACGTATGGTGACTTTGTCATTAATATGATGGATAGAATAATGAATATGGTTGTAAAATTTTTATAATAACATAAAATTATATATAAGGTACTGGAATTATTATTTTATAATGGAAACAAAAAAGAAAGAGGAAGTGGAAGAAGAAAAGAACTTGAAAGAGGGTGGTGAAATTATTACCTCTTCTTTGGGTGTTTCCTTTTGAGTTGATCAAAAGGGCTCCATAGGTTGGATTTATGATCAAAGTAAGGTCTCTAGGTTTAAGTTATGATAGTATAGTAGGTATTTGGGCAGGGTTTGGCCGATCCAAATGGCCTTGGAGGTTTGAAATTAAGAGAAAGTGAAGTACCCTTTTATAAGAGAGGTGATGGTCACTTTAGGAAAAGCTTGAAATATTATTTTATAATAAAATAATTTTCAATTTATAATGGTGAAAAAATGATTTATTTATAGGATAAGGTGGGTATGGGTTGAAAACCTCTCAACTAGTATTTTTTAGACAGGTTTAGGTCACCATATTAACCTTATCTTTTAGATTTAACTCTTAGCTAAATAGTTTTTCATTTACCATGTATCTTTGTATTTTTTTATTATATAGTTATTAAACATACTATAACAAGACAAGATAACCCCAAGTGGTTCATTATTAATATATATAACTTTATCTAAGTCCTTTTACAGAACCTTAGATTTTTAGGACTATTATATAATTTAATAATATAATATTTGTTTTAAAAACTCATTTATTTCAATGTTGATACTATTTAGTTTTTTATTTTTGTGAAATTCATAAAAACATGATTAATTAGAAACAAATACATTGAATCAACCCTAAAATTTCATATTAACCTAGAAAATTCGTGGATTCCATAAAAACTTTGAAATTATATTTATTTTAATACTTATAATACAATTTATTTGATTCTTTTATTAATAAGTAAAATACTGCATCATTATTGTTTCATAAATAAATATATTTATTTTATGTATAAAAATTATAAATAAAATATCTTCATGTAGGAAATATTTTAATATTTAAAATTAATATTTATATTTGAAGAGATCAATTATATAACCCCATATAAAAATGTTCTACAATAAGATACATGATTTTGTTATTTTTTCTTTACTTTTGATTAATTAATATAAAATGTCATTATCACTCCAAAGTGGATCCATGGGGTCCTAAAATCTACCCAAGTATTCCCATGGTTGGAAATGTATCAGACAATAGGGTTAGGACACATGTTAGGGTAATTTAATATTATTTTAATATTATTTCTTTACCTATATTTACCGGATTTATCCTTTAACCATGGTAAATAAAATATTTACCGAAGTAATTATTCATAATGTATAAATATAAAAGTTATATATATACACAATTTGGAACTCTCAATTCCAAATATGTAATCAATTTTTCCAAATTCAAAATGCAGAAGTTCCAGAAATTAATTTAAAATTAAATCCCGTTGTCAAAACAAAAAGCGTGTTTTTAAGAAATAATAACTATCAAAATATTGACACTTGTTTATGTTCACTTTAAATGTGAAATTACATAAAATGACCTAAATTATACTAAATTATAAAAATATAATCTAATTATACTTAAAAAATATTCAAATTTATAATTTAACAGTATAAATTATTTCGATTAAAAAAGTTGTTTTTAATTAAAATTTAGTATTTCTTTCACTATTCATAAAAAGATGAAAGTTATTAGAAAAGTACCAAAAATTTATCCAAACTAAATTTTTATGTCCCTATTATAAATATTAATTTAATTTCACTAAATTGAATATATAAATGTTTCAAATATTGGACTTAAAAAGGGTTCACCATTAAAAGGCATAAAACTGCATTTTTTGAAAAATACATCTTTTATCTTAAAATTTGAATTTTTCTTATATTATGTCTAAGAAACACAAAATATGAATGTTAAAATTATATAGGATGTATAAAATTTATAATGTGGTTAATACTATTCATAAATTCTTTTTTTGAATGGCTATTTTGGTAAGTTGTGGTGTGCTCGAACTCAATGTTGCGTGTAGCGCAAGTTATCGAAATACTTTGAAGAGATAACATACTATGAAATATTAGGGTGTTACATATACACCCAGTATGTTACTTAGGCTCGACATATCTAAACACCATTGGTATAATCAACTTATTTAGTTTAGACAATGAAACCTTTAGAAATAAAGGTATGTCACAAGGATTTTGGAATTAGTTCAACAAGTGAGCATGAACTTTTCCAAGAGAAAGTTAGGGGTAAAGATTCTTAAAAAGATTAATTTTAGTTAACAAGGAATGTAAAAGTGAAATATAAGCATGGTTAGAAGATATGAGTTGCTTCAGATCGACAATCCAAAGAATATCTTGACTAAGTATTCATCAATCATGATAATGTATCATGGAGTAATTCCTAAACACACATTACCTTATCTACATCACAACAATGATGTTCATAAGGAGGATTTATGATGAGTCTTACATGTTAACATTGATCAATAAAAAAATATCATGGAGAAATTTCTAAATTCACATTTTTATACGTCAAAGTAATGATGTAAGTAGTATAAATATTACAACCAAAAATAACTTCCATCATACTTCAAGACGTTCTTTTCAAATAATGGAAAAATCTCATAACTTATATGACAACTAAAAATAAAAAAAATTTATCATATGAGTCATAGTATGATGGAAATCCATTATGTCATATAACATGTGTTTATATGCAAAGAGTTTTTTTGGATTTAAACAAAAATGCACTTAGCAAAATACATTGGGCATCTAAGTAATTATCTTAACAATTGCTTAGGATATTACACAAATCCCTAAGATAGAAAAGTGGCAGTCAAGTGATAGTCTGCCATTCTATAAAAGGGTGCACATATATACTTGCAATAGAGGTAGAAATATTGACTTGGGTATATTCAATGCTCTAGATACACAAATGGTTGGCATAGAAAATATTTCCACAAGTACATGTGGAATAGGAATGTTCCAGAGACACATACTATGTTGGAAGTTTTATATGATGGTGATGGTTTTATATTCACCATGGTCAGTGATAAATTATTCATTGTGAATAATAATTCCTACAAGTAAGAATTATATGGAAATTAGTTAAAATCAAAACGAACAATTAAAATTAAATAATGGATTCCATACATCAAAGTGTAAGGGGGAACATAAATTGAATATTGTGGTAGGTATTCAAGAGAGTTAATACATGAGTGCTATAAGAAAAGTAACAATATGGATCAATTGGTTATACCAATTCGGCATGACTAAATCCATTAGAATTTTAATTGTCATATCTAACATCAAATATCATTAAATTGGACATTGGATGTCAAGATCATCTTTCATGGAAGGTGTCTAAATGATGCAACTAGAAAGGGATGATGACATAATATAAAGACAGTAAGGGTTACAAGTTACTGAAGTCTAGACACAGATTAAAGTAAGAAATAAGATCTTAGAAAATTCATTTGGAATAAATCTTTTTCATGTGTGTACCAAAGGTTAGTGGGAATGCCACTGTTTTTCAAGAGAAACATGTTCAATAACATATGAAAAACGGATATTGGTTTTATAGTTAGTTAAGACTAGGATGAATGTAATTCTCCAGTTATTTTCTTAAAGTAGCAATCTATGTTCAAGGGAAAATGATATAATGAGGTAGATTTAATAGTTTTCTGGATTTAGTCAATCGTACATATAGTGACATGGTATTGAAAAATACAAGTTGGAATAGTTCAAGTTAAGAATTGTTTCCAATATCACATTGCGTAATATCTCTAGGGTGACATGTTCGTGACATGAAAGGAGATGAATGTGATGAGTTGATATCCATTCAATTAAGAGATGTATTAATCACATATTCCATGATATGTACAAGAACTGATATTTCCAAGATATACTTTATAGTACGAAAATATCTGTTATATCTAGGATCACAATAAGTGAAGCAGTCAGAGCTATTTGATTTTACTATGATAAGTACAAAAGATATTTACTTGGTAAGTGGAGAATAAGGATACTAGTTATTATGAGATACAAACTAGTATTCCTTAGGTAAAATTGATCTATTATCACCACTAGGCTATGGTGATGAAATATTCAAGCTCATAAAAGAAAGTGGTATCCATACCTACAAAAACCATGTACATTGCAGCTTATAAATTAGTTAAGAAGTAGTTATTAAATGCAATGATTTGTTCCAGTTCATTGAATATCACCTAGTAAGTAAAGATTTATCATATTGTAAATTATGATATTATTACTAGTCAAGATGTCAAATTTTGATAGTAGACAAAAGGGATATGATTTGGGAAACCATCTCTTGAGATGTTTTACTCAAGGAAATGAGGTCGCATATAGAATAATAGCCATGCAGTGGAAACATGGTAGACCAAGAAACTAAAGCCATTACTCTGAAGAAACATGATATTTATCATTTTATTATCTAACAATCATGGTTAAATAGTCAGTTCCAGTGAAAGTGGGAGTGTTGAAACAGTGGGTGCTCTAGACCCAACTATGCAGTACATTTGATTTTCATATCATGTCTACAGTTAGCTATACATGATGTCTACTTACCATTATAATGTAGATTTTTCAGTGTCCACTATATAATGGTAATGACCTAGGTTAATTGTCATATCAAAAGGTTATAGAAGATACTAGGTTATAATGAGAACCTTTAGATACCATGAAATTAATCTTAAATATTCCATATGGTCTAGTTACATCTTACTGACTGGATGCATTAAATGTTTGACTATCAGGTGCTAGGGGATCATAAGCATTGAGACTTATTCTTATGAATTTCTCACTTGGTGGTCTCTAGTAGTGAGATCATAAGGGATGTCCCGCTAATAGGAACACCACATGTTTTTGTTGTCATCGGTTGTTCCTATTTGTGGACATGTGTATTGGTATCCTGACTTGAGACCATTACCAGTGTGTGACATTTGATTGCATACTTTGATTCAAGGCAAAAACCATGGTATTAAAATTGTGTTGAGGTAGCTTGTGTTGGGTGAATCGTTGGTGTTATGACATTGGTTGAATGGTAAACAAAGGATTTGTTGCTTCTAAGTTAAGGAAGTTTTATATCATAGGCCTAGTTGATCAGGATGGTGTTACCTTCATAAGTATTTGGACAAATCAGTCAAAAGGTAAATCCATCTGGATAGATAAAAAAATAATAAATCAAGAAAAGGATGATGACAACAAGTGTACACCCTGCATTATGATATATTTAAAGACAAAGAAATTATAATACATAGTTAGTGTTCGTAAGTTGGTAGTCGTTGATATGACCATCCTTATCTCTTTAGAGGACTTTATGGATTTCTAGACTCCTCTCTTGGTCTATGGATTTTATTCACTGCTATCAAGATAAGGGCCTAGATGGTTACACACAATAGCGTATTCAAGAATCCACCATATTTGGTTGAATAAGTATATTGGACATAGTGGGCCCCACCACAGGGTCTGAGTATTGTCCAAGGTATAGATCACCAAATAAATAAATAAATAAATTAATTATTATTCAAATTATGAATCATTGGGATTGAATTTATTTAATTTATTTACAAGTTAAGTAAATATGAGAAAATATTATTCGAATGAATATTATATTAATATTCAAGGTACATTTAATATTAAGCGAGAATGGTGAGTCGAGTTAAATGGATTAGTTTTATCGCATAATATATTTTATATATATTAAAACTATATGATAAATTATCAATAATATTTATGGACAAATTTTGTTCATAATAATAATTATTTAGTGGATGTTGAAATAAACAGGGGCTGGGTTACCCAACTGGGTATTTAGCAACTCCACTATAAATAGAGGAAGATTCTCTCTCACCAAGGGCTATTCATGGAATTTTGTCCATAACCTCTCTCTCCTACCACATTATAAAGAGAGAATTAGTCAATCCAAGTGTTCAAATCGATTTCTTCCTCATGCATCAAAGGCATCTCGATGCGGTGATCATTGGGAAATTGAAGGCATAATCGGATCTCCATACTAGCACTCAGAATTTGACGATCATCATTCCAAGGGATTTTTAAAGTGCATGTGGACGATCTATAGGGATTATGCTATGGATCCTTTGAGAAATTATTGACATCAACAAGTTTTAGTTGATCATAGATTCAGATCTGAATAAGTACAATTTTGGTTTTATTTTATGCTCTCTTTTAATCTACACGAGATCTTCAGAGAAAACTGAGGCTCTAATCGTCGGCAAGGACAAGTTCTGTTGTACCGTTGAAGAAAATTTTCAAATCCCTGAGCCATTGAATTCTACTATGCGACCGTTACCTGTAGTTTTGGTGATGGCCACAAGACCCACAACCAAAACACATTGTCACAAAGCCCCTTGAAAAATCACGAAAACCACTATCCTCAAAAGGTTAAAAAGAAAGCTCATGAGGTAAACTATCTACTGGTTGAATCCTAGAAAGTCCTAATGCATGAGACATACCACTGAAAACCCTAATACTCAAGGAACCCTTTCAGTTCATCTATCATGGTAAACCTCCTCATCAGTGCATTCACTCAATCATCTCTACCTTCTTCGGGCCTTGTAAGGGTTCCACCTCACCCCTTGAAAGGTGGATTATCAAAAATAATAAAAAATGAAGGCCTTAAGGCCATTTTGACCGACCTATACCTTCTTCTGAACTTACAGATATGTTTTCAATGTAAAAGGAGTAAATTCATACCTGATAGAAGGATGAAGTGACTCCTCAATAAATCTCACATGAGACTTCTCATCTGGAAAAAGGTCTGGGAAAAAACGTAGAAGGTCCTTGAACTTGATTCCCAAATCCTACACTAACATTCTCCCCTGATGAAGATAAAGAATCTCATTCCTCTTCACTAACTTCATGGTCGATGAAAGGAACTATGCATAGAACACTTTCTAAAATTTGACCCATGAAGCATAAACCTCCTTCCAATATTCTAGATACATTATCCACCACTGACGCACAACTCCCCACATCTGACTGACTGCCAAAGGGACCCATCATCCCACCAGGGCCTATATCAAATTGAATGAAATCTCACGCTCCTCCATCCAGCTAACTATATACACATATTAAACAATGAACTCATAAATTTTCAAAGCCTATAACTGAAAGGCATGTAATTTCCTCTACCAATCCCCATCCTCCTCTTTCGGTCAACCCTACAATGATCAACCAAATCTGCCTTCTAAAACTTAATTTCTTGAGCACGCGTGAATGATGAACATGAGCCATAACTAAAAGAAGAACCAAATATTTTCTAATCCCATGCAGTGTGTAATTTTATTAAGATTCATTTTTATCAATTTTATTTATTTTAACCTTCCCAAAAGAACCCAATTCAAACAAGAACACAAGCCATTATAATGCATGTACCTCTCCGAGGTCTCTACCCTACAACCAGGTCCATATCACTTGGTCATTCAATAAGCTCAAAGTCTATGCACTAGATCATGGCCCCCCTAAAATCCCATGTCCTAGCTAGTATTCCCGGCCTATGTCATTAACTATGGTCAACTAGAACTACTACCATACCAACCCATGAAATCCTCACTATGCCTAACTCCAAACTACATTATATCTCTCAAACACTCCTCTAACACCACTCTGTCATGACCTCCCTCCCACTAAGGATATCATGGTAAGGGGAGAGATATAATGACCCCATAGTCATTCCTTTAGTCGGCCCCAAGTTTTTGACTTGTACTGAGGGTAAAAAAACTCATGTATGGGAGGCATTACCCTCTATAATGTAAATAGGATAAGAATATAAGATGAATCATCCACAATAAACTTCATAAAATAACATTAAAAGAAACCAAAACCACCCCAAATGAATCTATAAATTAAACTAATATAATAAAAATAAAAAATGTAAATACCCAATAGAAAAGCTAAAGAAGCAACACAACAACTATCCCAAGGTATGAGCTAGTAATATCTATCATGGTCCACATAATCCTCTTGGAAACCTAAAAAATGTTTTATATATATTGGGTGAGCATATAAGTATACTCAGTAAGAAAACCAAAGTCCCTCATGCACATGTGAAATGGACATACTAATGCATAATGATAAAAGAATATAACTAAATTTCACCTATACATGTATACTAACAAAACCCAACCTCACCAAGGCACACTCACCAAATAACTCAAGAATGCTAATATAATATAATAAGAAGAATATCGATATAGGGTACCCACATCACTTTAGCAATGGTATGTCACTCTCACACCCCAACTTCATACTTCCTAGAACTCCCAAATCTTCCATATAACACACCTCCCACAATCACGATCAAAAAACACCTCTAACAAAGACACCTGGGATCATTGCCCCATAAACATGGCCACATCACATCTCACCCAAAAACACCTGGGCCACAACACCTCCACTGCCATAACCAGAGTATTAGGGTATCATGAACATGTAGGAAATCAACTTTAGACCCTCCTCCTACCATGAATGACCCACACCAGAAGATGTCCCACAAGCATGATCACATCACAGCTTGCCCAAAAACACCTGGGCCACCACCCCACAAGGATGGTCACATATCACCCAAAAAAACTTGGGCTATCACAACCACTATCTAATTCACTAATAGACTTCTTTACATCATAAACTATTAAATACCTACCTTTTTTGGAAGATAAATAAGGGAATATTGGGTACCCTACCATCCATCCTTCTCACTAGATGTCGGGAAAACACCCCCATGTGACTATATGGGTGTCATCACATAGTGCTTGATGTTGGTGGGGTGTGTATATAAATAAAAAATAATATACAAGTATATATATATATATATATCCACACAAAACCCCAACCTATGGGTTCATAACCAAACACTCACTAACATTTACACCTTTTCTACCACCTCTAAATTCATAACACCCAAACAACAAGACACAAGCCCCATTTAAAATTTCCAACCGATTTCATTTAATCATCCCATTATTTTCATTATTTATCATCAACTGGTTTTAACCACACAACGCATAATTTATTTTTTCATTATCCATTTCCCCTTCATTAACCAAAACAACTCATTCCATTTTAATTATTATTAAACAATTATTTATTCCTTCACTACATGATCATCTAGTACAACACAACCACATATCACAATAATCTCATCATCCCCATCATACCATCAACTAGCCACCCCAAAAGCATGACCAAACAACCAACTTCTTTCTACCCCAAAAGCATATCCAAAGAAACCACCTCGTCACACAAAACAATGGATAAACGAACCATCATCCCACATTCCCCATCCGCATATCGCCATCACACAAACACAACCACACATCAAAACACATCATATTCATTTTACATATTTACAAAGGGGATTTTATCACATTCTACTTTATTTTAGGGGTGTTATCAGACAATCTATAATCCTAGGAAAAACATTTCATTATCCAAATACAATTTTTTAACCAATTTCATTTTTATGGTGATATCAATAAAATCACAACAGTCATAGCATTAAAAACACATATCGACTAGTGAAAATAAAACCCCGAACAACCACAATTTTTAGAGAGGCATCAAGCCTGTAAAAACCATAATATCACAATAATAACAAAGATATAAAATCATGAAAATCAAACACCTTCACCCCTTTCAATTTCAATTAAACATGTTCTTTATCTTTAATTAAGTCAGCACAACCATAAATCATTGTTAAACAACCCCCCCCCCACATGATACATATTAAAGAGAAAAAAGGGATACCCTTCCTCAAAGAAGATTTACTGACTTTCTACACACCATAGTGAGAAGAAGAATGCCTATAAACCACAACTGCACCATCAAAAACCACATATCAACCTACATCGTACCCAAAGTCCATAAAAACACATCCCAAACACACAACCCAAACCAACCCAAACCACCATAGTGAAACTCTAAAAAATAACATAAGGAAATGGATGATAATAAGAGAAGAACTCACTAAAAATTGAATATGGGAATCCAAGAACCAATCCCCATTGAAATGAATCTCAATACACTAAGGGAGGGAACTACTGGTCACTTGGAATGAGAGAGAGAATAGGGTTTGAGGAAAACCTGATTGACTTATAGCTTTATAACTACACTACATTAGAGAATTACATGACATGTAATACCATTTCATTTCATATAATCCTTAGGGTTCATTTTTGTTGAAAATATGTCTTTTTTTATTATTTATCCCTAAAAATATACATGTTGTGTAACACCCCATGAACCTTACTTTACAAGTAAAAAACCACACATACATGGTGTGTATGATTTACATGACATGTATTCACCCTACTTCTAGAATTTAATAGCCAAACTTCTCTAGGATCTATCTAGGCCTCATCTAAGATCCTCCAACAACAAAACATGACAAATAATGGACTAGGAATACATAGACCATTACAATATTATTATATGAAAATTAAACCAACCTGAAATGTGTGTCCCATAAAACTCTAAAATAATGGACCTATGCCCAATGAATATCCTCTAGAATATGATTGGATCGCACTATCAGACTATCCATTCAGGGATAGTATGATGTGCTAATATTTATATGGAATCCCATTACCACCTGGAAGCCTTTCCAAAATCAATATGTGAATTGGGGGTTCCTATCTATGATGATAAAATATGACACCCTTTGTAGTCTCATGTACTCTTGAACATATAGATTTCCAAGGGTATCCTCCTTCATGGTGTCTTTGATAAAAAAATGAGATGACTTATTCTGGTTATTAATCATGAACCACCTAGAATTATTACCCTGTGTGGTATGAGGAAATCCCATGATGAAATCTATATAGATCTCATCCCACTTACATGTAAGAATGGGGAGGGGATAAATTAGGCTAGGCATTCTTTGATTCTTGTATTTAATATATTAGAAATTGAAACATTGAGACATGTAATATACAATGTCCCATCTCATGATAAACTACTATAATTACTACTTCAATTCATTGTACATTTTGGTGGCACCATGGTGGAGTGACCACTGGTACAGGTGGACTTCCTCTAAAACCACCTTATTTATAGCCAAAATAACCACAATATGATTCCAAAAAATAGAGGATACCATTAGAATACGGATACCATTCACCAGCGGTCACCCTAATTTAAGTTCCATTTATACACAAAAACATCATTGCATTGAGTCTCTTGAATAAAGAGATCAAGAATAGAAGGTTTTAATTTAATAATAGAAAGAAACACTTTACCTTCATATCTCTTTTCTTCTAGATGCATCTTGGAAAAGAGGCCCATCAAGTTCTATTCATCACTGAATTTCTTCAAATGTTGCGAGGGAAATTCTTCTAAGGGAGTTCGTATCTATGTTCCCATTTCTGGGTGTGTATGCGAGATTGAAATTAAATTATTGAAGATATTCAACTTACCTTCACTATCTCATCTTCCATTCCTCCTAGGAGAAAATATATCTTAGACTATTACGGTCATAATAAACTATAAATTTATCCCTAAATAGGTAGTGCCACCAATATTTAAAGGCATTTATCACATCATCCATGTCAATATTGTGTGTGGAATAGTTTTTACCATTGGTATGAGGTTGAAGGGATTCATAATACACCACATGTTCACACTAAATGACTACACAACCTATCCACTTGGTTAATGAATCACAATAAACCACATAACCTTATCTAGATTTTAGAAGAATTAAGATAGGTTCTTAGTTTAACTATCAATTTTTAATATAAAAAAACTCATGACACTCTGAACTCCATGAAAATCAACCCTCTTATGTGAGAGTATTCAGAGGTGATTCTAGTTTGTAAAATTACTTTATAAAGTGATGATAAAATCTTGCCATAACTAAGATACTTTGGATCTCAAAGACATTTTTTGGCTCTTCCCAATACATGATAACCATTATATTCTTAGGGTAAACTGATATACCATATTACATGACCACATATCCCAATTATTTTACTTATCATATCCAAAAGTTTCACATGGGAAACTTGGGATAGAGATGATGATAATGAAGGGTTCCTAAGAAAATATCTAAATGACAGCCATTCTCCCCTTCTAACATATAGTAGAATATAATTTCATCCCCAAATACATCTTTTAAAGTGTCAAGGTTCCAATGGAATATTGGATTCATAAGAACAATTAAAACTATAGGAGCATTGGTCAAGACGAAAGGAATTAATAGATACTCAAAGTGTCTATACATCCTTCTAAAAGTAGTTTTCTAAATTTTTTACTCCATTAATCAGAGCTGATGGTAACATGAATTAATATCAATCTTTAAAAACCATTTTATCACTTTTAACCAATTGAAAAGGTCATAAAAGTGTGGCATGGGGTATTTTTTCTTAATTTTCCCCCTTTTCATCTTTCTATAATCAATAAAGAGGAAGAGTGACCCATTTTCCTTCTTAGAAAATAAAATCAGGGCATCCCATGGGGGGCACATTAGGACGAATAAAGTTCTTTTTTTTTTTCTAAATACACTAGCTATGTCTTTAACCCTCTTGGATATATAGACAACATATAGTAATAGGGTAAAGAGGTTGAATGAAACTTATACACCATATCAATAGAGTAATAAACCTATCTATCTATGGGTAAACATGAAATGTTTATAGGGAGCACCTTATGGAACTCCCCTACCTCCAAGAGAATCACAAGTTAAAAGCACCCCTCATTGGACTTAGTTAGGTGGGGAACCACTTGATATTGAAAACTCCATTCTTCATGTAGTGTTGATCCTTCCTGAATCTATCGCATGTTCCAATATCCGTGAAACACATGAGAGCACCCATATAGAGTTAAGAAAGTCACCCTCCCCTAATAAAAACCTACAAGAGATTTTAAGGAAAACATATAATATATCATAATAATTATATCAAAGAGGTCTATCTATATAATGAGGGAGTCCAACACCATCACCACTTCCACTAGAGATATGATATATGAGGGGCATTGGAGACCCTGATCCTTCTTTTTCCCAATGGGAGTCGAGATCTCCATCAAATACGACATGAGATCCGATGTAAATCTTAGTGATTCCATAACATGAATAGAACCAAATGAGTGGGAAGTACCAATTTCAATTAATGCATCAACCATAAATGATGAAATGAGAATGGTATCTCTCAATATCAATAGCTCAGTTTCAAAATCCACTAGAGTTGGTTCCACAGAATAAAACTACCTATCCTTGGACTTGGTATGAGGTTTACCACTAGTCTAGAACTCCAAAATCATTTTAATCTTCCTATAAGGTGATCCAATACTAATTCTATGGATCTGGGGTTAAGGTCTTACCACCTTGGATCTATATAACTAAATTGTGGATCCCTTGGGTGATGAGGAACCTACATTACTTTTGGGGTAGGAACTAGCCTTTAAAAACCATTATATATGGCCTAGATTCCAATATAGGTGTCAAGACTTTGAGATAACTAGTTATATAGGTATCATATATCCAAGCCCGCCACATTGATAGTAAATGAGAGATCCACCACCAAAGTCCATTAGTGATGAAAGCTGTGATGGGTGTATAGAGCTACTGATACTGCCTCCTTTTGATTCATTATGATTTATCTTTATCTTTGAAATTCCACTACCTCTTCTACTAGAAATAGGTGTCACACTATTCATTATTGACATAAATTCCAGATCTATCTTAATCATCAGTTCTTGATCTAAAACCTCAGCATATGTTGGGAGCCTCAATAGGAAGACCTGAGATCTAGTGTCATAATAAAGACCTATTTCAAGCTTTTTATCCTCCAATATATGGTTTGATATCTACTTTATTGAAAATTTGAAAAGATCAATGAACTTGTTTTCATACTCCATAACTGACCTATCACCTTTCTAGAGAGTGATAAACTCCTAAGACATTGCTAAATCTATTGTGCTTGGATAAAAATGATGGGTGAAAACCACTTTTAAATCCTTTAACTCTAGGTTATCATGATGTTTCCTTATATTATAGACTCCCAACATAAAGGTATTACATTTCACCTTGATTGAGTTAGGATTCCCAAGGGAATTTAAAATCCACTCAGTCTTTTCCAACCAATCATTGGCCTCTTAAGGATCACTACTTCACTAAATAGTGGGAAGATTGTACTTAATGAACTCCTAAGCTAGATCCTTCTCAAGACCCAGATTGGATTTCTTAGCTGGAGGAGGACCATAACCCACCCCTTGATCTAAAACTCAAATTATCTGAACCATAGCCTCTATAATAATTGGGTCAACCAGTGGATTATCTTATGAGAAATTGTCCACAACAACCTCCGAAGGATTCATGGGTTACTTTAAATGGGGAATGATGCTACATAAAATCAAATAAAGAGATAAATACATCAAAATAAATGATAAAATTTCAATACATAACATAAGAATTTATAAAATACCCAAAAAAATTATTAGGAAAGAAAGAGGCTACAAAAAACCACAACCCTTCATAAGATGATTCATGCATATACTTTCTATGGACATTGCATATCACCTGACTAGGAAGGGTAAAATAAATCCCAAAACTAAACCACATTTCCCAAACCTTACTATAACTCAAGGGTGGATACTAAGAGTGTTATCCAGATGTTCCTTCTCACCTCTTACTTGATCCCCATCAGTCCTATCTTTATTCTATCCCAACTCCCCAAGTAATGTATATCAAAACATCATTTTTCCATATTATCACAAAAAAACTAAGGCCACCCCTAAGGCAGACTCCGGAGTCTTCCCACAACAAGGGACAAATGGAATTCAAAATCCCTATAGGTTGGTGATAAGCATCTGGGCATCATAGATTATTCCTTGTGAACAAATGTTTCCCAATGAAACAAATCAAGGGTCTAAAACACAAGTTTGAATTGACCTTTACATAACATGGAATGTATTTATCTATTAATAACATCAGCATATATCAATATATAAGAATCCCAATATACAACATTAGTTTAAAACAAAATACAAGATAGAAATTAAAGCATGAATCCAAAAAGAAATTTTCTCAACAAATTACAATAAGGAGAGTATAAAGGCAATAGTTATAAAAGATAATAGAAATTATTCTGAGCAGGTGATACAATATGTTAATATTCCAACCAAAAAATAAAAAATTTCCATCAATATCCATGTGACACAAGGGTGAAGTCACCACCATTTAGTTGGTGTTGGTTCCCTAGAACCAACATGTGTAGTACCTGATTACACATTTTTATTAAATGAATAAGTTTTGGTTATCACATCTTGATTATTATTTTCCATGATATTTATATGTGATAATATCCTTAGAACATATATATTGTGTTGAAAGTTCATGGTAGTTCCTTGCTATGATGAGAAACTAAAGGTTCAACAATATTATTCTTGAACTTTATTCTATGGATGAATGATATTATTTGATGGAGAACAAATAATATAGGTCATTAGGGGTAAGAGGCTCATAAGACATTGAGAAAACCTTTTAGGGTGTTCAGCCATGGTAATATCCAAGATAGGAGGTTATGAGAATAGATTTGTTAATAGGAAATAAACATTTCCATCTGTCATTGGATGTTCCTATTTGTGGATGTATGTATTTATCCAAATACTTTAATATCATTCATGGGTATCATGACTCATGTAATTTTATTTTTTAACAAAAACTACAATGAAACATGTTCATAGTGAAGTAGGATATTTTGGGTGCATAAAAAATGATACAACATTAACAGATAATGTGAGAAAAATATTTACCTATTTTTTCTCTTGATGAAAGTTAATATCTTAGGCCCTTTGATTGGAATATAACTGACCGAATAAAACAATTTCCATGGCGTTTGATGTGTGAGTTCATTTAAAGAATGTCAAATAAAGAGACATTGAGTGTATAAGTTTATGGAACTAGCTTGCAACTTTCATGATTTGAGATATTGCGATAAAAAGATTATATTACACAGTAAACGTTTTTAAAAGGTTGGACATCATTGTGATGTTAAAATTTTTCTCTCTAAAATCCTTGGAATGTTTTTAGACACTAACCGTAGACATTAGGTAGTTATGCCTAATTCCACTAAGAAATAAATCCTAAAGGGAAACATACTAACAGTATTTGCAATCTTAGTTAAATTCTAGTATTATGTTTAAAATGTTTGAATAAATAATATTTATTCATGTTTGGTAGATCACCACAATTCAATCACAATTTATTAAAAAGAATAAGTTAGTTAACTAATAATAATAATAAATATTAGTTTGTAGGCTTTGAAAATATAATATTTATTTTATTTATCATAGAATAATGCAGTGACATCTATTTAATTAAATAGCCACTATTCAAGTTTCGGTAAATGTCGAAGAGGGAAAGTAGGCTAAGTTTAAAGGCTTGAATAGTATAAAAAATATATTTTTTATATTCTTTATGTGTCACACATGTCATGAAATTAATCTTCACAATATTATTATTATTGTACTTGGGGTCATTTAATAATATAAAATATGGTTGCGGGCTTGCATGAGATTTTCCAACCTTAAACCATATATAATAAATATCAAATTATAAAACGTTCCTAATTCACTATTGGTGTTCACAACCAATAATGATAGATTGGCTCAATCCCTAGAGAGTTATCTCTCTTCATCATCTCTCAAGACTTCGAGAGAACACCAAGGGTTATTCATCCTCCCTGAAGAATAAAGCTACTAGAAACTATGAGGAATGAAATCAGTGAGGAATGGCCGTGCTAGAATCTGATGATTCTACATCACTGATCATGTATTGTGGTGCGTGTGTGGATTACTGCTTGATAGATTTTTCACTTGAATCCTGTGGTGCAATTATGGTTTGATTAACTATATTCCAATGGATAATCAATGAAAGTGAAATTAAATGTTGAGTTAGGTTTATATATTATCATAAATTAAATAAAAATTACATGGAAAGATCCTCCCATCTGGTTTCAACATATAAATATAGTCTATTAATATATTTTTTTCATTGGACATGATGTTATGATCATGTAAAAAAATGGTTACACCTTATTTAAGACTAAACTCTGAGTTGGTCATACTGACAAAGGACACTTCCACTCCACCTAGAACCTACAATTGATATCAGAGTGGTCACATGTTTAATTTATAATTATTTATTATTTGTTGAATCATTTAATTATTTTGTGTTTTCTTTTACTTAGAGTGATTATTTTCAATAATCCGACACCATAGTATATTATTTTAATTATTCTATATAACATAACCAGAAACTAGTTTATTATTAAAAATGAAGAATCATCTAGAGATTTCCACCTGGAGGTGCTAAATGCTCTGCTTGGAGAAAAACAAAGCATACACCATGTACTCCAAGAGTATATGCCATGTAGTTTTTTTCACATCCATATCTCTCTTTACTGGGCCAAATCCAAAAAAATCATATATAATATCCTAATAGATTTTTTTGGCATGTGGATGTGGAAAAACTGACATGTGATATGTATAACTACACCTTGTATAAGTAGTTAAACCATGGTATAATCCCTATTTTCTTACAACTAAGAACACAGGGATTCCCAGAAATCCATGTATCAAATACCCAACACAGGGACATATATTCCATGAAATTAAAGGATACATACTACACATTACTAGTACATATAGTGTACCTTGAACACATCCATGGTAGAAAACATGGCCAGACCCAAGGCGTATGCTGTGGACATGGGTAGATGAAAATTATTCTATGTGTACTTTTTTACAAGTCGTGTAGTTTTCTTTAAATAGTAATTTCAAATTTTCATGAAAATAAGAATTAAATGTATAATTAAAACCTATTTTTATATATTTTTTGTGTGTCATTCAGTCAAGAGTAAACTCCATGTCATAATATTAAAAAATATTTATTAAATTAATTTCCATGTTAATATTTTGAAGAACACATAAGGTTACCTCCAAGTACACTTGTGTACTACATTAATTTTAAATGATTTTTTTTAAAATTATAGATGATGTAAAGTTATGTATGGTTGGATGAAATTAGGTTAAATTTAATTAATTAGATTAAGTAATAATATGTTAATGAACAAATCAAGGTAATTGATAATAGGATTTAAACTACATGCTAATTTCTTGAAGTATGGATGATCCTTAGATTAGACCATCCCTTCTGTGCAATTGGTTTATTTTAATTTTTTATATTTAAATTATTATTTATGGCCTACGTGTCATCCCCTACTCCTTATTATGCAAGGGACTACATTCTCATGGTTTATTTTATGTAAACCCATTTATCAAAATCCATTGGATCCCCTCACTTGCATGAGAGTAAAAACATATGTAAGGATGGAGTTCCCAAGTGAGTGGAGGTAGTCCAAGTCAATGAGATGAGGTGAAACCAATTGAGGTGATGAATAAGAGCCAAGGTGGAATACTACAACACAAACCAAGCTACGGTTCACGGTGTTTTCCCATAGGGTTAAGGGTTAGTTTACCATCCTCTAGATAAACTAACCACTAGAAAAATCTCACGATCATGCCACTTATATTTTATTTATATTAGTGGTATGGTTGATTATTTATGTTTGTGAATGCTTAATGATCAGAAAAATAAATGAATTAACAATCGTGAAAGATTAAATAAAATATAATCATATCATGCATAATTTTTTATTAGACAATGCTAATCATTTAAGTAAAATTTACTTAATATTAAAAAATAATATAAATTGATAAAATGAGATTTATGTATAAGGATAAAAATACATCAAATAAAATATTAAGTCAGCTTAGCCTTCAAATACTTAAGATAGAATCGACCTCATAGTTCAGTGTACTTGACCAACCTAAGTTGTGGTTCTTTTAAATTATCATTGAATTTTAGCTTAATATTTTGGGTTGACTTAACTTAGTTTACATCAATGGATGACTTCCCAAAAATTACTTGATGTAACTAAAAGTAAAAGGTTGAGGAAATATTAAAACATGATTTCAAGATTGGGGAGTCCACTCAATAGATCAAAGAACTATGAGTTAATATAGTTGGAAAGTTCCACTTACCTAAAACCCTTAAAATATCTTTTCATTCCAAAGTCTAGGTTATGAGAAGTGAATACGAATGATTTACAGTAGAATATCTAGTCAATAAGATATTCTAAAACTAATGGTGAGGGATATTAGGTTTTAAAAAGTAGTGGGTGATTAATAATAATTTAATTAATTTTAAATTTATCATTCTATTTTGTAATCAAAACAAGTACTAATTATCTCCTATTAAATCATAGAAATAAAAAATCAAACGATATCAAAAATATCACTATGATCCATATTATAGAAGGATAATCTTCTCATCGGTATGAATTTCCAAGAATGCTATAGGTGGTTACACAGTATACTATACCATAAATGCAAATTATATACCCTAGAAGACCCATTTCATGAGTTCATTTCCAAATAGGATAAGGGGGAAGAAGTATTTTTCTACTTGAAGTATGTGGATGATGTGATAGATTTACAATGTTACATTATTCCCTTCAGTTACAATGACCTTATAAATAAATATTAGGATATGAATGAATATAACATCATTTATCAACTTAAATATATCTATCAAGAGAAATACAAATAAAAAATATATGATATCTACAATGAACATTTCATGTGAAATATGGGAGAGTTAGTGCTAACTGGGGCACATATAGTCAAGATGATTGGAAGTATTGAGAACTTAGACAACTTGGGTTTTAAGACCCTTGATAAGAAACACAAATATAATTCTATCCTAATTACCCAAAACCAGTCCAATTTTATTTTATATTATTGTATGAGAAATAGAGAGAAGACACCGTAATAACTTCTTACACTTATTTTCTAAGTTCATAAAGACACAGGGAGAGAAAAACTCGCTATCCTTATAGTAAATAAGAAAAATAAGAACAAGGAAAAGGCACTGAAGACTTCTTCTAAGTTAAAGGATCCAAAGCATAATCCTTATATGGAGAATAATATCTAGATTCAAGTAAAGGAACATGATGTGGTATGTTTTGTACATGGAATGTAGGGCCATTGGAAGAGGATTTTCACCCATCCATAAAATTAAGGGGGATATTCAGGCGCGTTATTTATCAAGTATAATATTTATATATCTGTAATTTGGTTTTAGATACTACATGGGGTGCTCAAATTTGTATCTAAATATATGAAACAAATAGATTTTAGAAGGTTAAAATAATCTAGGTGGATATATGGTCTTCCAATAGAGTGAGGCGAGATTCTCTAGCCATTGAAGACTACCATCTCACATTTCCAACATGATTGATTTTGGTTATAATGAAATGTTATTATGTGCCTAGTGTTACCAAGAACATTATTTCTATTTATTTCTTAAATATAGATGGATTTATTTTTATATTTGGAAATAAATATTTCTACTTTTATAAATATAACATATGTTATGGTATGGAATAACTAAATAACAATATTTATGTATAAAATTATGAAAAAATATATTTTAAATTGATAAAAAATAATACACATTCCTCATATGACACCCAGTTGTGGAATCACCATCTTGGTCATGTAAATAAGGGGCATTTGAAAAATCTATATCAAGATTTTTATTTATAATATTTTAAGATAATTCCACTTGAAAGATGTCATGATTTTCTATATGGAAAAATGACCAAACCACCATTTTGTGGTCTAGATGAAAGGGCCACAAATCCTCTATATTCAATACACACTGATGTGTGTGGAACTTTTCAAGTAGAATCTAGATGTGTATACTCATACTTTATTACTTTTATTGATGACTTGAGAAATTATGGTAATATATACATGATGAGGTATAAGTCTGAATCCTTTGAGAAGTTTAAAGATTTCAAGAATGAGGTTGAGGATCATCTTGGTAAGAATATAACTAAACTTCAATTAGATCGAGGTGGTGAATATATTAACCAATAATTTATCAAATTTCTATAGGAGTATGAAATTTTATCTCAATTCACACCAACTTATACACCATAGTGGAATGGTGTTTGTGAAATGGGGAACCGTACCTTATTGAACATGGTATGTTTGATGATGAACCATACAAGTATTCCATTATCCTTTAAGGGATATGCTTTACACATGAACAAATAATTACTAAATTGAGTACCAAAAAAGTAGAAAATAGTATTACCTTAGAGTTATAGAGTGAAATAAACTTGTTTTTCATATGTTTGTGTATGGGCTTGCAATGTGTTTGTTAAGGATTTCTCAAGTAATAAAATATTACCTTAAGGCATGATGTGTATCTTTATAGGGTATCCCAAGGAAACAAGTAGATACTATCTATACAACACTTTATATAATAAATTAATTGTCTCAATGCATGCCATTTTTTTAAGAAAGAGAACATCCTTAAGGTGGATAGTGGGAGAGAATATTGAAATTTATGATGTTAATGCTCAAGATACATAAGAGTTGGCATAGGAACCCATTCTATAGGTCCTCTTGGAACAATATGTCATTATTGAAATAGAAGTATTACATAGGAGCGTAAAAGAGTTAAGATAACCTTAGAGATATGTTTTTCTGGTCACTGATGATGGTGACTCATTATTTGTTAACAATGAATATCCTCTCTCCTATAAGGAGGTAGCAGAGAGTTCAGATGCTATAAGATGAAAATAATCCATGAATTCTAATATGTATTCCATGAATAAAAAATATTTTTAGGTTTTGATTGATCCACCAGTTAATGTAAAACCTGTTGGGTGAAAATGGGTATTCAGGATAAAGCTAGACATAGAAGGTAAAGTGAATACTTATAAAGAATTAATAGTGTTTAATGGGGTTTGAAAACATCAGGGAATTGACTATGAAGAATCCTTTATCCAGTTTCCATGTTTAAATCCATAAGAATGCTAATTTCCCTAGCAACTTATAATGACTATAAGATTTTGAAAATGGATGTCAAAACTACATTATTTAATGGTAAACTTTAAGAGGATGTGTATATGAGATAAGAAAAAGGGGTTGTAACTCCATGAAAGGCCAAAATGGTATTCACATTGTAGAGATCTATTTATGGATTAAATAAACCCTCTAAGTCATGGAAAACTATATTTAATGAATCCATACAATAATTTTGTTTCATTATGAATGAATTCAAGGCATGTGTTACAATCAGTTTAGTGGGAGTTCATTTTTTCATAGTAGTATATATTGATGAAATATTACTAATCGGAAACAATATACTCAACTTACAATAGGTTAAAGAATAGTTTAAAAAGTTATTCTTTGTGAAGGGATTAGGTGAATTAACATATATTCTAGGGATCAAGATCATATGTGACTGATCTATGTGGATACTTAGAATATGAAAAAGTAAATACATTGACCTGATATTAAAGAGGTTTAATATAGAAAAATCCATGAGGGCATTCATTCTAATGTCACATGGTATAATTTTTCCAAGAAAAGGTTTCCTCAGACACAAGAAGAAAGATAGAGAATGAGTAAGATCCTATATGATTTTATGATAGGATCTATCATGTATGATATGTTATATATGAGGCTTGATGGTGATTTTAATTTTATCATGGTAGGTAGATATCAAGAATATCCAACTGAACAAAATTAGAATACTATTAAGAGTATATTTAATTATTTAATTAAAACTAAGGATATAGTTCTGGTGTATAGAGGAGGTGAAGACCTAGTAATTAGGGTTTATATAGATTCTAGATTTTAGATAGATCATAATGATCATAAGTCATAATCTAGATATATATTTTATATCAATGGAGTAGATGTGAGATGGTAGAGTTTAAGGAAGACAATTTTTACTGATTCTACAATAGAGTCCAAGTATATTTCATCTTATAATGTAGCCAAGGAAGTAGTTTGGATTTGAAACTTTATATAATATCTTGATATGGTGACTAACAGTAAATATAATTTCAATGTATATTGTGATAACACTTCAACAATGGCTCTTTCCAAATATCCAAGGTTACAAAAAATTAAAAATAACATAATTTTTAAGTTTCAACTCTTGAGAGATTTTTCTCAATTGGTTGTTGTTGTAGTGAGTAGAGTATCCATGGAGGAAAAATTGTCAAACCCATTAAAAAGGATTTATCTCAGATGAATAATTAGTATTATGTGACAACTAGTGTATTGAAAACTTTTGTCAGTTGGACCTAGTGCAAGTGGGAGTTTGTTAGAGTTGGCGCCATAGAACCAGCTTTTTTAGTACTTTATTACATTTTTTTATTAATTAAATAAGTTTTTATTATCAAATGTTGATTATTATTCTACATGATATTTTAATGTGACAATTTTATCAAAATATATATGTCACACTGAAAGGTTATAGTAGTTCTCCGCTATGATGAGAACCTTGAGGTACCATGAAATTATTCTTAATATCTGTTCTATGGATGGATGATATTTTCTGATATGACAAATACAATATAGGTTATCAAGGATAGGAGGATCATAAGACATTGATTCACATTATCATGGTGTCACCCTTGGAAATATCCAAGATAAGAGATTATAATTACAATCACATCAATTGGAAATCCACATTTCCATGTGTCATTTGATATTATTATATGAAAACATGTGTATTGATCCTTATACTTTAATATTATCATTGATGGGTATCCAAACTCATATAATTTGATGTTTTGATGAAAACCATGATGACATATGTTCGCAATGAAGTGGGATTTGTTGGGTGCATCATGAATGATATAATATTAATGGATAATATGAGAAAATGATTTATTCTTTTTACTCTTGACGAAAGTTAATATCCTAGGACCTTTGATTAGAATAAAACCTATTAAATAAAACCATTCCCATAGCGTTCGATGGGAGATTTCATTTCCATAAATTTAAATAAAGGTACGTCGAGCATATAGGTTGATGAAACCTGAATGCAACCTATGAGGTTTATGAAATTGTGATAAAATGATTATATTACTTGGTAAAAATTCATAGTAGGTTGGATGTCAATGAGACATTAAATATTTATCTATGGAAGGTTTAGAATGTTCCTAAACCCTAACCATGTACTTCAGGTGGTTATTCCTAATGCCATTGAGAAAGAGGCCTAGAGGTTCACATAGTAAGTGTATCTACAATCTCAGTTAAATTCTAGTATTGAATTTAACAAGCTGGAATAAATAATATTTATTCATGTTTGGTTGATAACCACACTTTAATCACAATTTATTTTAATGAATAAGTGAGTTAAATAATAACAGTAAATATTATATTTCGTGTTTGAAAAAATATACTATTTATTATATTTATCATAGAATAATTCAGGGAAATTTATTTAATTAAATAGCAATTATTTGAGGATTGATAAACATCAATGGGGGAAAGAAGATAGAAATTAATGGTTCAAATAGTATAAATGATATTTTATTTATATTATTGATGCATCACACATTTCATGAAATTATTATTATTATTATTATTATTATTATTATTGTACATGGGGCCATTTAACAATATTAAAAATGGTTAGAGTCTTGTGTGAAATTTTCAAACCCTAAACCAGATATAATAAATATATAATTATATAACTTTTCTAATTCAATTTTGGTGTGAATGAAAGATATGGAAAGATTATCTTAGGACCTAGAAAGTGATCTCTTATCCTCCTCTATCAAGCCTTTGTAAGAACACCAAGAGTTTTTCATCCTTCATGATTAATACTGTCGTAATCAACCACAAACAATGAAAGTGATCCGGATCAGACATGCTAGCACTCGGTGATTCTACAATGTTGATCAGATATTGTGGTAAAAATGTAAATTATATGGATTCTTCCCTCGAATCCTATAGTGAAATGATGGTGCAATTAATTATATCACATCAAATCATCAATGAAAGAAGAATTATAAGTTGAGGTAATTCTACATTTTATCGTAAATTAATTTTAAATTACATGTAAATATATTCCCCTCATATTTTGATGTGTTAATACAGTTTATTAATATATTTAATTCATTGAACATTATGATTTGTTCATGTAAATAAATGACTACACCTGATTTAAGACTAAAAGTAGAGTTTGTCATACCAGCAAAGGACACTTCTGATGCACTCAAAACATAAACATTTCACCACCATAGATCCAAGGTCCACTAGAAAGAGAAACCAACACCTCTATAAATATCCTTTAATTTACGGAAATATATCCATAAAAATTTTACATACACCCATTGGGTGTATATAGGTAGTGGGAAACACTATCCCAATAGGCTCCCACCAAGTGATTCCTGAGAAAATATTTTTAAAAAATTACAAAATTGCTAGTTTTAAAAAGAGAATATGAAAGTAAAAATTTATCCTTTATAAGAATAAAAAGGTAAAAAGCTTAGGAAATTCATTTATGGAGACCAATTCTATAAAATTAATCATTCTATAATGTAGGAACCATGGGAGAGACCCTAATTAATCAAAGGATATTAGAACTCTAGGCCCTCATATCAATATATGAACTAGAGGGCAAACCAAGTGTTCACACAAAGAACTAAGGAGGTCATGCCATGGCCTCAAGGTGAAATTTATCCCATCACATGACACTAAAACCATATCATTTATGGGATGTAAAATCCATGTCTTAGTGGTTGGTGATACCCTTCTACGACACCAAAAAAATATTCTAAGAGTACTAATTTTAGTTAGTGTGGTGTTTTCCAAAGGGATACTTAACATAAGTATCCCCCTTTAGAAACCCAATATTTCATGTGCCTATTCCATTTCAAACATAATACATTACATTTAAATAGTCATCACCAAAAAAAATTCCCAAATCATTTCTAATTTCCATGTTTAAATAAATATTTCTAAAACCAATTTCATCCTTAAATAAAAAAGAAACATTTAAAAAAATCAATAAATACATCATTTAGAATCAAAAACTACCATATTATTGTAGTTTACGGGTGAAATGAAAGTGCGTGTACTAGGTATACCCAACTTTAAGTTTACCATTAACAACAATCAATCTGAGATCCATCACGATGATAAAACACCAGATCTTTGAAACATAGTGTAGAATGAAAAGGAAAGAGGGAAGTCGCATAACCATAGAGAGGATCATCAGATGCTTTTTATAGTTAATTTAATTAAAATACAAAAATTACCTTGATGGAATTCTCACTACGTTGATGTTTTCGGTCATGATCCAATGTGATCCATCATCGTGTCTTAGAATCCAAGTATAACCTTCCTCTAGTGGTGACCCACACATGCTCCACGTATCTTTGGACATCACCGAAGGGATCTCTAAGAGCTATAATGGAAGAGCCTTCTCTTGTGATGTCTGACTTTGATAGCCTTGAGAGCCACATCCAAACCGCTATCCTTGATCCGGTAGAGGAGGATCTCTCTCGTAACTTGAGAGTGTTCTTAGAGGAAATGAATTCTTTCTTGGCTTGAGAGCTTTCTCTAGATCTGTTGTGTATAACCATAAAGAACGACTAGGCTTAATGAGAATAATGTAATTGAGATTTATAATAATTAGAATAATAAAATAAAACAATAACCCATAGGTATTTACTTTTTTAATTTAATTCTTAGTAAGACGCCATGTCTAATAATATCATTTTAAAATTAATATTACTTTATATGCACCCAGTGAATTACACGTAATATTATTTAATTAAATAAATAATATTATTTCTCAAAAATTCCCAGAAAAACCACATGAAGTGTATATTAATATACATAACATGTATTTTTGTTTTTCCATTTTCCTTTATTTCCTTCACCACATTTATTAGACCTTGAATAATTAATATTTATTTCATAAATAAATATCACTACATTATTCACTAATTAATATATTATTTTTCACACAATATATTTTCTCAAATAACTAGTGTCAAAATAAATATGATCAAGAATCCTTGAATAATTATTAAACCACAATCAAGAATAATCTTTATTCAACTTGTTAAATGAATATTTAATTGAGATACTTTGATACACATAGTGTGTTACTCTCTAGGCCTTTTTATCAGTGAAATTAGGTAAAGCCTACCCATAGTCCAAGGTTAGAGTCTAGAAACACGCCGAGGCACTCATAGAGAACAAAGCTAATGCTGTAATGACATGTCACCTCTTATGAATGCTTACCATGTAATGTAATCTCTTTGTCTCGATATCTTGAATCAATCAGGTTGTATGCTAGCGTCATCAACTGATGTGCTCGATTACTCTTTCTTTGAATTCCTAGAATTGAACTTTCCCATTCCTCACCATGGCCATGGATTTATTTAGGCTATATCAATTCCATAAAAGGGACTGAGATATCAACTTCGGTTATAGAATAGAAGGTAAAAATCCTTTCTTGCATTATCTATTAATGTAATATTATTCATGACGCACCCAACATATCCTACCTCATTACGAACAGTGTGTCATCATAGTTTTTGTCAATACATCTAAGTGAATGAGTTGTAATACCCATTAATAATAATCTTAATTTCTAAGAACCAATACACACGTTTGCAAATAGGAACATCCAATGACACTATGAAATGTGTATTTTCTACTGGCATGTATTGTTCTCATAATATCCTCCTGGATATTACCAAGTGAGGAAACCATGAGAAGGTGCCTCAAATTTTTATAATTCCTCACCCCTAATGGCCTATATTATTTGTGTCCCTCAAATAATATCATCCTTCCATAGAACATATATCCAAGAATAGTGTTATGTCACTTATGGGATCTTATCATAAGAGGAATCCGCTATGACTTTTTAGTGCAACAACTATCCTTAGGACATTATCACATGAATTGTCACATAGAAGAAAAATCATGATGTGATAAGGTACTTATTAATATTCAAATCCACGAATACAGGTTTATCATAAAGTAAAAAGTAGTTGGTTCTATGTCACTAACTCCAACAAACTCCCACTTGGACTAGAGCCAACTGCTAAAAAACTTTAACCTACTAGCTCTCACATGATATTCATTCTTATGATGAGATTAGACTTTATTCACGGGGTCCGCCATGATCTCTTCCATGGAAACTTTACTGACAACAACTTCACCCCCTTTGATAGAAATCACTCAAGAGGTGATAATTCTGGAGAATGTTCTTTCTCCATTGATGCGACCCTGGTTCTTTTTTAAGATCCACCGCTATGGTATTATCACAATACAATGTGATATGGTCTCTACTACTAGGAACCAAATAAATATATTGGACAAAGTTCCTAATCCAAACAGCATCCTTGGATGCATTAGAAGCCACTATATATTCATACTTCCCTATCGAATCGATGACAACTGGATACCTTGAACTCTTCCAGCTAACAACTCCTCTGCTGAGACAGAAAACATATCCTGATTGTAACTTCTGATTTTTTTTCATATGTCTAAAAACTAGCATCATCATACCCTTTTATGACAATCTCTTTGTCTCCTTCACACACCAAGAACATATCCTTAGTTCTTCTCAGATACTTTAGGATAATCTTAACAACATTACAATGATATTCTACTAGATCTTCTTGATATCTTCTCACCATTATCAGCACATAGGAAACATAAATCCTGGTACATAACATGACATACATGATGTATCCTATAGCTGAAGTGTATGGGATATTTATTCTATTGTGTCTGAGAAAACATTCTCTTAGAAAGATGTAGTCTATGTGACACTAGAACCAATACCCTCTTGGATTGTTCCATACTAAATCTATTTAGTATCTGGTCAATTTATGTACCCTGAATAAGTCCAAGCATCCTTTTGGATCTATCACGAATGATATTGATCCTTAGAATTTAGGATACTTCACCTAAGTCCTTCATGGAGAAACATTTTTTAAACAAGTCCTTAACTGACTGTAATACTAGTACATCATTTCCAATAAGTAATATGTCGTCAACATATACTATTAGGATAATGACCACATTCCCGTTAAACCACTTATAAAAACATGGCCTACAATCATTCTTAATGAAACCAAATTCCATTATGGCTTCATCAAATCAAATTTTCCATGACATGAATGCTTGCTTTAAACCATAAATGTATTTTTGTAACTTGAAAACCCATTTGGATTCACCTGGTGTCACAAAATCTTCTAGTTCTATCATATAGAAATATTTTTGAAGGATCCTGTTAATTAATTCTATTTTTACATCCATTTACAAAATCTCATAGTCATGGTAAGCTACTATGTCAAGTATGATTTTTATGGACTTAAACATGGAAACTAACGATAAGGTTTCATCATAGTCAATTCCTTGACATTTTATGAATCCTTTAGCCACTAGCCTTGCTTTATAGGTGCTAACTTGACCTTCCATGTCCAGCGTTCCCTTGAACACCCATTTTCATCCAACATGATTTACATCAACTCCCTCATCAACTAGAACCTAGACATGGTTATGACACATCAAATCCATATTATAATTCATAGCTTATAGCCATTTTTTAGCTACTAATATCACTATTACTTCTTTGTTGGAGAGAGGTTCCTCATTGTCCAACAATAACAATTCACCATCCTTGGTCACTATGAAACCAAATCTATCTGGTTCCCATACCTCTCTTGAGCTCCTATGGAGTACTTTTATTTCTAGAACCTCGTCCACAAGGACTTGTGTAACTTGTTCCTGTACCAAATCCTGCATATCTTGAGAATCAACTTCATCGAAGTCAATCTTGCTTTGACTATCCTTTTTAAGGATGTTCTCCCTCTCAAGAAAGATAGCTTTTTTGGCGACAATCACTTTCTTGTCTGAAGGGTTATATATGTAATATCCTTTCGCTTCCTTAGGATATCATATAAAGACACACCACATGCCTTGGGGTGCCAGTTTGTTTCTTGATAAGGACTTAACAAAAACCTCACATCCCCATACATGAGTGTGTGAGAAAATGAGTTTCTTTTCATTCCATATCTTGGATGGAATTCCATTTCCCGCCTTAGTTGCTACTCAGTTTAATGTGTATGCAGCAGTTTGTAATGCATATCCCCTGAAGGATAATGGAAGATCAGCATGACTCATCATCGACATCACCATATCAAAAAATGAGCAGTTCCTCCTTTCACTAAAACCATTCCAAAATGGTGTATAAGGCAGAGTGAGTTGAGATAGAATCCTAGACTCCCTTAAAAGGTCAATGAATTCTTGGTTCAGATATTCTCCGCCTCAATCTGATCGAAGATTCTTTATCTTCTTACCAAGCTGATTCTCTACTTCATTATTTAATTCCATAAATATCTATAAGGAATTTTACTTATACCTCATTAATTAGATATAGCCATATCTACTCAAATCATCAATAAAAGTAATGAAGTAAGAATATCCACCTCTAGAATCTACTAAAAATGGTCCATACACATCTGTGTGTACCAACCCTAAAATCTCTATGGCCCTTTCAACCTGTCCATCAAAATATGGCTTATTCATTTTCCCTTGAAAACAATCATGACATCTATCAAGTGGATTTAGGTTATTAGTGTCTAAATAACGAACTTGGAAAAGCTTTTTCAAGCACTTATCATTTACATGACCGAGACGGTGATGCCAAAAATGGGTGTTGTATAAGTCTTGAGAGTTTGTTTCATTATCGATTTACAACACTTGGTTTTCATAATTTAAAACATACAAACCGTTATTTAAATTCACCATACCATAACATACATTGTTCTTATAAAATAAACAACCCTTATTTCCAAACATGAAACTAAATCCATCCATATCCAAACAATATACAAAAATTATGTTCTTGGTAACACTAGGAACATAATAACTGTTATGTAAAACCAAAATAATTCCAATTGGAAATGAGAGATGGTAATCAACAATGGCCAATGCAGCTAACCTCATGCCATTGGTAGCTTGAAGATCCAACTATCCTCTGGAAATCTTTCTAAATCTACTTGGTTCCAACATTTGAATACAGATGTGAGTCCCACATGCTGTATCTAATACCCAATGTGTAGAAATGATAATATTACACTCGATAACAAACACAACTTTAGAATACCCACACTTCTGGGAGTGGTTTCTCTTCCAGTGTCCTAGATTTACACATGAAAAACATACTGCCTCCCATTTCTTTCCTTGCCTCTGGATATTCCCCTTCACAGAGGGACAATTTTTAGGGTATTCATACCATTTATAAATCCTTTTCCCCTTTGCCTTGTACTTCCTCTTCTTATTCTCCATAATAACTACAAGTTTGTCACGACCCATGTCCTTATCTACCGGGCAAATCTAGGTCATAAGTTTTGATATAATCTTCCCATTGTTTCTCATGTTGTAGTGGACAGTAAAGTTTGATAAGTCTTGGGTATAGATGATAGGATTAGATCTGTATGAAACTAATCTAGAAAATTAATCCCTAAGAGGTCCATGCATTAAATGTATCCAATAGTCATGACTATATGAGGCCCATCTAGCACAGAATCTCTATGTTTAGTTGTGAACAAAGCATTGGAGATCACATATGTCTCCTATATCGCCTTCTCTTGATAGAGATCCTTAAAGTGATACATCATGCAATATGTGTCCATGTTTTCATGTTTCTTTAAGAGATCATTATACATGTCCAATATCATGAAACATTAGAAATATATGGAATCATCCAAATGTTTCATATAGAAAGATATTTCCTCATCACTAGCCTCTTTTCTTGGTTAAACTAGAATAGGATCCTCCAGAACATACAATTTCCTCTTGTGGTGAAGAATGAAACGTAAACGCCTCCGCCACTCCTGGAAATTGGTGCCAGTGAGAAGGTTTTACTTTTCCAGTATAGTTCATAATGATTTTTTTGATGTCATTTTTTTCTGTTTCTATAAATTAACATGATCAAAGAGTTAGTAATTTATCATGATAAAATTGAGAAAAATAAATAAATTAATACTTATTAGTCTCCCACAATTTTATTATCTTTCTTACATGATTTTTAATATTATGTTGGGTATACATAAGTGATTAACCATGTCTAAGATAATATTTATGCATAATACGGTCTTATTTTAGTTCCATATTTCATTCTTGTTTAATTCATTAATTTTGTGACCGTGAAAATAGACCCGCAATAAATAAACCATGAAATTGAAAGAAAAAAATAAATGGAATGATGATGAACTTGTTCTGTTGGTTAGTTTATCTAGTGGTTGATAAACTAACCCAATACCTAGGGGAGAACCTACCTTGAACCTTTTGGGTTCATGTTTACAACTTTCTATATGTCCACATTTGTATCTCCTTGGATTGGTTTCTCCTTGGCTCCTAACTTGATCCACCTCCACTAGAATGGGATCTCCATCCATTACATATGCTTTTATCGCACACATAGGTGAGTGGTAAAACATGTTTTTACATAAAAGAAACCTTGGGCACACATAACCTACATATTAATGAGGAGAAGGCTCACATGACAACATATTTAATTTAAATAAATGAATTATAAGAAACCATCCACATACAAAGTTCATGGTCTATCTCATGATCACCCATACATGCAATGATATTTATGCATAAATAAAGTCAGAACTAAATTCATTAATCATTCTTATTTAAGATAAATCACGATCGAATCAGTTAACTATTATCTTTAATTAATCAATCCTTTTATCTTAAATCCTTTTATGAATTTCCTTGAGATTATCATCCATCATAATTTTTAACAAGTAAATTCATTTAAAATTATCTTTGTACGTAACTTATTCCTTTGAGGTAACCTAGTGAATTCCCGTTCATAACTACCCAATGAGTAGAAATGAACATTACACAGATGTTAAATTAAACATACATATATAAAACCCCTATCACATGTTGTGGCCCAGATTTACACCAACACCATGGTACACATCTCAAGGGTTTATATAATATAATAATAAATTTTAATAAATCTTCCTAATTTGGATGAGTATACAGTGTGTAGTTCCTACTATACGACATGTACTATCATTCACTATCTATCCAAAGTACACGCCTGAGGATCCAGTGTGTAGGTGTAATTCATACATCTTCGTAGTAAATGGCATGTCCAGTGGGAGACACACTATGTAGTACCCACGTTACATGGTCTCCAGCTGGGAAATCCATGTACTAGGTACATGGTCCAACCCTAACCAGAAGGGACTACTCACTGTGTCTAGTAGAACACACAACATGTAATCTAAAAACTGTGTGCCACTTGTTCCTGATCAACACAAATAGTGTCACATACATAGTTTATTTTAAATGTATTTTTATTTTACTTTCCATTAATGCTTTGTTTTGGGGGGTTTTCAATGTTTTTATAGAGAATAGGTGAGTTTTCATGAATTGGGCCAAACCGTGAGCCCAATTCCAGATTTAAAAATAAATTTTGTTTCTTTTATAACTTATTCATTTTTTAATATTTTTTACTCATTCCAACTCCTAAATGTCCTCCCCTGATATATTAACACCAAAATTAAAATTTGGAGTCTTTGGAAATCCATAACTAAGGTGTATATGGGTTTTTATTTAAGGGATTGGGCCTGCCCGAAAGCCCAATTCCAGTTTTAAAAATAAAATTTGATTTACTAATAACTTATTCATTTTTAATGATTTTTCGGTGATTCCAAGCCCCAAACACGCCCCTTGAACCCATCCGCGCGTCCCATATCCTCCCACCCTCTTTTCATCTCATTTTCATCGCGGTTTAGGTCGAACTTTCTGGAGAACTCAAATTTCGGGCAGATTTGTAAAGGTAATTTGTTTCCTTCATAACTCCTTCGATTCTTACTCTTTTTCCCCCATTCAAATTCCTAAATGATCTAACTATTCTTGTTCGAACCGACCTTGAAGGTTTGAGTATTTGTGAAATCAGCTACTGGTATTTTGGGGGGCGATTTATACAAGATATTTTAAGTAAGTTGTTCTCCTCCTTTCTTCTTTCAATTTGTTTAGGGTTACATCCAATTTAGTTAGGGTTTCTTCCATTATAATTGTGGTTCCTAATGTCCAGGAAGTAGGGTTTAAAATTTAAGGTTTTATATTGTGTTTTATGGTCTGAAATTCTGGTTTTAGGTCTGGTTTAGATTTCTTGAGGTGCGGCGGTGGTGCGTTTGAGTTTTCGCACAAAGGATTCAAGGGTTTCCTTGGTTTTGGTAGGTGATTCCATTGTGTATGAAATCTTTGTGAATTGGCTACTGTTTTTATGGTATTTTCATGCTTATTAAATTTTATTATTTCTGAAAAATATAGTTTTAGTGGTGTTTGTATTTAAAATGAATCCTAAAGGCCAATTTCATGTGAAATTGGGGGTTTTTCATAGAAATGTATTATTAGTTTAATTGGGGCTACCCTATAAGTAACTAGTTGATTTTATTGAAGTATAATAGGGATAAAAATACTGTTTTTAATGATTGTCCCTTGTGTTTGTTGCTGAAAAATCTGGTTTTAATTGTGCTTGTGAACCACATGAAATTCTAAGAGTTGTGTTGTGTAAAAAAATGGAGACTTTGCAATGATGTCATTTCTTGAACCATATGGGGTTGCCCTAAAAATGATTTTGTGTTTTAACTGAATTGTAGTGGGATATCCTTTATGTTTTGGAAACTTAAATATGTGCACATAGTATGCAAGTGAGGTTTATAAGGTGTTTTGTGTCCGAAACACTACGAGATTTTGAGGAATTGTTTTATGAAAAATCTAAGTGTTTTGTTGCGTGTTTTAAGTGGTATAAAATGTGATAGCTACTGTATTGGTTGTTATTGACCAGTAATGGTGTTTTATATGAAAATTTATTTATGTTGCATGCTGAAATTGATTGAGCACAAAAGGGGAAGCCTGGGTACCTAGGTGGGGCGGATTTGTACTAGTACGGCTAGTGGACCGGATGGGTTTTGTCCCTGTTTCACTTAGCATTTGGATAACGACAACTCTAACTAAACTATGTGGATGATTATTGGGGACCACTAGGTTATGGGTGTGTTCCCTACTAGTGGCTCGTGCACGAGAAAGGATTTTGCTATGGTTACTCTACACCGAGGTACGAGGTACATAGGGCCCAAGACAACCTAGTGCCTAGGGGTGTTCCCAATGTTGTTGCTCATTGGATTTGTAGTATCTACCCATGTCTCCGGGTGTGTTTGGAAGTAAATTACAGTATCTAACATTTCTATTTTAACGAGTTAATATTCTGAAAATTTTGGATTGAAAACTAATATCAAGTAGAGGTTTCATTTCTTGAAATTTGAACACTACTTTTCCTCGCGTTTGAAAACTGCTTGCTTTTTCACATTGTATTTCTTACTCTTTGGAATCATTGGGTGGTATCCTACTGGGCTTAGTCTCACACCCTACTTACACCCCTTGGGTGTAAGTAGAATTGGTTATGTTTGATTCAGGTAAAGGAAAGGCTAAGGGCGATGGTGGTTCATGGTGTTAGTTCCCATTCTTGGTGCAGAGTTGTGGAGATAGCTTGGGGGCAATGACCCCTAGTCGTGTGGAGTCCTTGGGGCTGTCTTAATGCTATAATTATTTTTATTTGGACCACTTGTATTGTCTATAAACCAATGTACTCAGTTCTGGTTTTCACTTAAGTCTTGTTTGACTCAAAAATTTCAGATTTATATTATGGATTTTGTTTTTATGTTTTATGCTTTCATACTCGGGTAAATCGTTCCCAAACCTAAATTAATGATACCCGGGCACTTGTGCCAGCCCGTGGGGATAGGGAACGCCCTTCGGGTCATGTCACGGGCTGGGTTTGGTGCTGGTTTTGGCAGTGACCAGATTCGGTTCGTGACAAAATGGTATCAGAGGAGGTTCGCTCCTTGGGTCATGTTATTTGGGGAAGAGTCAGCATAGTATGGAGCTAGGATTTTTGGGACTTGAAATTTCAGTCATGGGTAGTGTGCCTGGCCAGCACACCTCATGAAGGGATTCAAGTCACCATGGTAAGTATGTATTTATTTGAGTGCTTTGGTTTTCTTGGTTTAATGATGACTATGGGAAATGAAAAGAGAGTTGGGAGAATAATCTCAGTGAGCTCGCAGGGCCTGGCAAGCCATGTCGAGCCATGGATATTTCCCTAGAATACTCTCTGTGACGGAGAAGTGATTGGAATATGGCTGCCAACCATATGTCCAAGTCACCCACCGAAACTAGTTTCCTCTTGCATTGTTTTGTGCTTTAGTTTTGAAATCATAGCACTTTGGTTTTAAGGTGACTTGGTTTTAAGAAGCGTAAAGTTTTTATAAAATGATTTTCAAATAAAGAGGGAATGGTTTGGTTTATGAAATAGCGGAACTGAATTTTCAGAATTGTTTTGAAATGTAAAATGGTGTGCTTACACCTCTTTGAAAGCAGGAACTATATTGAATTTGGTTTTGAAAAGTGTTTCCAATAGAGTTTTCTAAACAATTAGAGTGTGTTTTAATGGGATGATATGTTTCAAAATTGATGTGAATAACTTGAAAGTTAGTTCTTTTCTAAATGGTTGTGTCCTTATGAAATGTTTTGTAAGATGTGAATTGGGATTTCGATCTCATTGTTAGCAGTTTTGAGAAAAAGGTTGGGTTGGTTAACCATTTTGTTTTTGAAAAGTGGAAGGAATTTTTGTTTTACCCTTTGGTATTTCCATGAGTGACCACATGCATGGGGTTATATGGGATGATGGATGGTTGATGGCACGACTGGATGAGTGCTGGGATGGATATGAGGAGGGTGCCCGGTGTGGCACAAAAACATGCATGTGTGAGGCCCATGGGGTACCATTAGTGGATACGCTTACTGCTAAACCGCTTGTTTTCAATGAATTGGTTTTAAATAAAAACACGATGTCTTGATGAATAGTTTGGTATGGTTTGTATTATGGGTTTTTGAAAATGTTAATGTCATGGGAGGTTTTGAGTTCAAGAACCCCCTTCTGTTTAAACTGTGTTTTGGGTTTGTGTTTGGTCGGTAAGCTGTGTTGTAGGGACAGTTAGTGGTCTCTTTTGAAAAAAAAAAAAATTGGGATGTCTTTACGGTGGTTCCCTTCATGTGTTTGGATCTGGTTTGTGGCATGTTTTTACCAATAGACCAGCTTGGTTGGGTCCTTGGGTTCTCTCATTGGATAAGGTACGCCCCCATTAAGGGTTAATGCACAACTGAAGTGCAACCCGTTTTGTTTCGCCATTGGAAAATCCTCCAGTTGATCAATATAAATAATATTTTATCGAACATTTCTTTTATTGAGTCTACACCCATTCATTTCGCTGATTTGTGGATCCTCTTGTAGTGGGATAGTTCTTGGGGAAGGTTGAAAGAGACCTTAGTTTCTTAAGTTTCCTGATTCACCAAAGGTGGGAGTGTTCTTTCGTTGTTAGTACAGATGAGTGTCTTGATGGTGTCTAAGAGGGCCTCTGGGTTCTTTATAATTTCTTTGAAGAAAGAGTTATTATTAAACGACCAATTTTGAGATTTAGGTCATGATATGATATTGTGTCCACTTTTTGGACTTATCTGTTGTTTATGGACTTTGAATATGGTCCCGTTCCATGTATTGTTTCTATCAATCGTCAGGGTCATGTTCGGTGGCGCATTGTGATGTTGTGTGCTCTTTTGACCATAAAGGTGAAGGTCACACAATCCTTTAAGGTTCTATGTTATGTTGGGATTGTGTCTCCCTTGGGAAAAACATCAAATCCTCTATCTTAGAGGAAGGTGTTTATACGTGTCTTTCCCTTCTATTGTTTCTCACCCAAAGAAACAAGGTGCGATGTGTGTGCATCTTCTGATCCCTTGTTTCAATGAAATGTTTGGTTTTGGTAAAGTGGGTTATGGAGTGTGTTATGTCTTTATAAACCCATCAGGGTATGCAGTGTAGTTGTTTGTGGCACCGAAAGAAGAATTTCCACATAGGGGTTTCAATAGCCTAACTGCGTGGCCGAAGATGCTTCAATATTTTAAGCTCCAGCCATAGGTCCCGGAGAGAAGCTGGCGCGTAGTCAGGGGAAACACCAGTGTCGTTTAAACACTTGTACAAAGTCTTATCCTCAGTATGAAAGATAGGAACAGTTTAAACCTATGGTTTCATCATCTTCCTTCTGTTGTTCTCGTTCGGTGGAAATAGGTAGAGGGCCTTGTACCCATGTCATCGCCTAATGTTTTTCCCTCCCACATTGGTTTCTATTGAGTCATTGGAGAATGGTTGGAAATTTGGCTAGAAAGTTTGAGCACACATTTTGTGCACGATTAGTAATGTCAGTGTGCTAGGAAGACACGTTCAAATAACGATCAGCATAGTTAGTGCATGGTTTCCCAAACCGTGCGGTCTGACCCTACACCCTTTCCAAATCTTAAAAAAAATTTGGGTCTTTTTGTGTCGGCCCATGCTGGTTAGTTAAGATGGTTGGTTCTTGTGGTAGGAAGACCCACTGTGGGTATCATGTATATTATTTTGTAAATTTCTAATTTATGTATACCCCTTGTACTAGGGAGTCTCTTTGGGCCTCCCCCTCTTAGTGTCTTGATTCTGTCTCGGAAAAAAAAATTTAAGTTGTCTCTTATGGTGGGGAGCCCATTTGTGTCTCTTCATACGAGTAACTCATATTTTTCCTTGGTTTTGTATGGGAAGTAGGTATTATCATTTGGAGATATCTAACTACCTACATCTTTCTTTGGTAAAAATTGATATTGGAGAGTGACCAATGGTTTAGTAATAGTAGGGCAAGTGTAACCTTGTTCGATGTTGTTGTTTATTTGGGTAAATTGATTGAGTATTGTTCAGATTGTGTCTGAGGAGTTTTCATTTGGGATAAAGCCTGATTGTGCTTTATTCTTTCTGGAATGTGGTGTAAGTCATGTTTTTGAGAGTATTCCTTCCTTCATTGATCACTGGAGGTGTTATGGCCTTTGGGGGAGAAACCTGACAAGAGAGTACCTCTTGGTTTCTCAGTTGAGTTTGGTTGTTGCTTTGGCCTTACTGTGACTTTCCGGGACGGAAAGTTTTCATGGTGGGGAGAATTGTCACATACATAGTTTATTTTAAATGTATTTTTATTTTACTTTCCATTAATGCTTTGTTTTGGGGGGTTTTCAATGTTTTTATAGAGAATAGGTGAGTTTTCATGAATTGGGCCAAACCGTGAGCCCAATTCCAGATTTAAAAATAAATTTTGTTTCTTTTATAACTTATTCATTTTTTAATATTTTTTACTCATTCCAACTCCTAAATGTCCTCCCCTGATATATTAACACCAAAATTAAAATTTGGAGTCTTTGGAAATCCATAACTAAGGTGTATATGGGTTTTTATTTAAGGGATTGGGCCTGCCCGAAAGCCCAATTCCAGTTTTAAAAATAAAATTTGATTTACTAATAACTTATTCATTTTTAATGATTTTTCGGTGATTCCAAGCCCCAAACACGCCCCTTGAACCCATCCGCGCGTCCCATATCCTCCCACCCTCTTTTCATCTCATTTTCATCGCGGTTTAGGTCGAACTTTCTGGAGAACTCAAATTTCGGGCAGATTTGTAAAGGTAATTTGTTTCCTTCATAACTCCTTCGATTCTTACTCTTTTTCCCCCATTCAAATTCCTAAATGATCTACCTATTCTTGTTAGAACCGACCTTGAAGGTTTGAGTATTTGTGAAATCAGCTACTGGTATTTTGGGGGGCGATTTATACAAGATATTTTAAGTAAGTTGTTCTCCTCCTTTCTTCTTTCAATTTGTTTAGGGTTACATCCAATTTAGTTAGGGTTTCTTCCATTATAATTGTGGTTCCTAATGTCCAGGAAGTAGGGTTTAAAATTTAAGGTTTTATATTGTGTTTTATGGTCTGAAATTCTGGTTTTAGGTCTGGTTTAGATTTCTTGAGGTGCGGCGGTGGTGCGTTTGAGTTTTCGCACAAAGGATTCAAGGGTTTCCTTGGTTTTGGTAGGTGATTCCATTGTGTATGAAATCTTTGTGAATTGGCTACTGTTTTTATGGTATTTTCATGCTTATTAAATTTTATTATTTCTGAAAAATATAGTTTTAGTGGTGTTTGTATTTAAAATGAATCCTAAAGGCCAATTTCATGTGAAATTGGGGGTTTTTCATAGAAATGTATTATTAGTTTAATTGGGGCTACCCTATAAGTAACTAGTTGATTTTATTGAAGTATAATAGGGATAAAAATACTGTTTTTAATGATTGTCCCTTGTGTTTGTTGCTGAAAAATCTGGTTTTAATTGTGCTTGTGAACCACATGAAATTCTAAGAGTTGTGTTGTGTAAAAAAATGGAGACTTTGCAATGATGTCATTTCTTGAACCATATGGGGTTGCCCTAAAAATGATTTTGTGTTTTAACTGAATTGTAGTGGGATATCCTTTATGTTTTGGAAACTTAAATATGTGCACATAGTATGCAAGTGAGGTTTATAAGGTGTTTTGTGTCCGAAACACTACGAGATTTTGAGGAATTGTTTTATGAAAAATCTAAGTGTTTTGTTGCGTGTTTTAAGTGGTATAAAATGTGATAGCTACTGTATTGGTTGTTATTGACCAGTAATGGTGTTTTATATGAAAATTTATTTATGTTGCATGCTGAAATTGATTGAGCACAAAAGGGGAAGCCCGGGTACCTAGGTGGGGCGGATTTGTACTAGTACGGCTAGTGGACCGGATGGGTTTTGTCCCTGTTTCACTTAGCATTTGGATAACGACAACTCTAACTAAACTATGTGGATGATTATTGGGGACCACTAGGTTATGGGTGTGTTCCCTACTAGTGGCTCGTGCACGAGAAAGGATTTTTCTATGGTTACTCTACACCGAGGTACGAGGTACATAGGGCCCAAGACAACCTAGTGCCTAGGGGTGTTCCCAATGTTGTTGCTCATTGGATTTGTAGTATCTACCCATGTCTCCGGGTGTGTTTGGAAGTAAATTACAGTATCTAACATTTCTATTTTAACGAGTTAATATTCTGAAAATTTTGGATTGAAAACTAATATCAAGTAGAGGTTTCATTTCTTGAAATTTGAACACTACTTTTCCTCGCGTTTGAAAACTGCTTGCTTTTTCACATTGTATTTCTTACTCTTTGGAATCATTGGGTGGTATCCTACTGGGCTTAGTATCACACCCTACTTACACCCCTTGGGTGTAAGTAGAATTGGTTATGTTTGATTCAGGTAAAGGAAAGGCTAAGGGCGATGGTGGTTCATGGTGTTAGTTCCCATTCTTGGTGCAGAGTTGTGGAGATAGCTTGGGGGCAATGACCCCTAGTCGTGTGGAGTCCTTGGGGCTGTCTTAATGCTATAATTATTTTTATTTGGACCACTTGTATTGTCTATAAACCAATGTACTCAGTTCTGGTTTTCACTTAAGTCTTGTTTGACTCAAAAATTTCAGATTTATATTATGGATTTTGTTTTTATGTTTTATGCTTTCATACTCGGGTAAATCGTTCCCAAACCTAAATTAATGATACCCGGGCACTTGTGCCAGCCCGTGGGGATAGGGAACGCCCTTCGGGTCATGTCACGGGCTGGGTTTGGTGCTGGTTTTGGCAGTGACCAGATTCGGTTCGTGACAAATAGTCATTAAGACATAGAAAAACTCTAATCACACTTCTTGGTTTGAAGGACCAGTCCCGATGCATTGAACCTTTACTACAAGGTGTGTACTGCTAAATACACATTGTGTGTTCTGGTGTTGTATGTCTATGAACCTTTTGCACCTCTGGACGAGATCCTATATTTTATTTTAATCCAAATTTAAAGAAAAGTTCATTTTTGTAAGGTGAATGAGAACCGAAAGAGGAGGAACAGATCTCAAAATTTAGATTTATAGAACAATTAACTTGAATTGAAACAACTAAAATATTAAATGAGTAAATTATCTATAAAAAACTAAATAATTATAATCAATGATATGAACACTATGATACCACTTATAGGTTCTGGGCGTAGTGAAATCTTGAGTACTAGGTGTACCCAACATTAATTTTACTGTTAACAACAATCAACCCAAGATCCATCACGATGATAAAATGATGAATCATTAAAATAGAACAAAGAACAAAAAAGAAATAGGGAAGTCCCAAAACCATATAGAGGATCATCAAATGTTGGTTATAATTAATTTAATTAAAAGGAAAGAATTGCCTTTATGGAATTATCTCTTCATTGATGCTTTCGGTCATGATCTAATATGATTATTTGTTGTGTAACTTAATTAAAGTGTAGGATTCCTCTAGTGGTGATCCAAATGTGCTCCACGTATCTCTGGTCATCAACAAAGGAATCTTCAGGTGCTAGTGTGAAAGATCCTTCACATGTGATGTCAGCCTTCGATCATCTTGAGACCCGCTTCCAAAGCGTTCTCCTTGATCTGGTGGAGGAGGATCTCTCTCGTAACTTGAGAGTATTCTTGGAGGAAAAGAATTCTCTCTTGGCTTAATAGATTTCTCTAGATCATTTGTGCACAACCACAAAGAATATATAGGCTTAATGAGAATAATGTAATTGGGATTTATAATACATATAATAATAACATAAAATAATTACCTATAGGTATTTATTTATTTTGTTTAATTATTAGTAAGACTCCATGTCTAATAACAGTGTTTGACTATTATTATTACTTTCATTCACCCAACGAATTACAAGTAATATTATTTCTCACAAATTCCTAGAAAAACCACACGGTGTGTAAATTAATATACACGAAATGTATATTAATATACACGACATGTATTTTTGTTTCTCCATTTTCCTTTATTTTCCCTACCACATTTATTAGACCTTTAATAATGAATATTTATTTATTAAATAAATATCACTGAATTATTCACTAATAAATATATTATTTCACCCAAGATAGATTCTCTCAAATAATTAGTTTCAAAATAAATGTGATCATGCATCCTTGAATAATTATTATACCACAATAGAGAATAATATTTATTCAACTTGTTAAATTAATATTTAACTAAGATACTTGGATACACTTAGTGTGTGACCCTCTAGGACTCTTTCTTAATGAAATAAGGTGGAGCCTACCCCAAGTCCTATGTTAGTGTCTAGAAACATGCTAAGGCACCCATAGAGAAATAATTTAAGGCCACAATGATGTGTCATCTGCTACAAATACTTATAGTGTAATATAATCTTTTTTCCTCGATATGTTGAATCAAGTGGGTTGCATGCTATAATCATCAACCCATGTGCATGATTAATCTTTCTTTCAATTCATAGAATTGAACTAGACCATTCCTTACTATAGAAAAAGATTTTTTTAGGCTATATCAATTCAATCAAAGGGCCAGAGATATGAAGTTCCATTATGGAATAGAAGAGAAAAATACTTTCTCACATTATATATTAATGCAGTATTACTCATGACGCACCCAATATATCCTACCTCTATGAGAAAAGTGTGTCATCACAATTTTCATTAACACATATAAGTGTGAGAGTTGTAATAAGCAGTAATAATAATCATAAAGTCTAAGGGCCAATACACACATCCATATATAGGAACATCCAATGACACTATGAAATGTGGATTTCCTACTAGCGGGACTTGTTCTCATAATATCATCCTAGATATTACCAAGGCCTAACACCATGATAAGGTTCCCCAATGTTTTATGAGTCATCACCCCTAATGACCTATATTATTTTCACCCCTAAAATAACATCATCTAGACATAGGACATATATTGAAGAATAGTGTTATGTAACTTCTAGGTTCTCATCATAGCGGGGATCCACTATGACCCTTTAGTGAACAATATATCCTTAAGACATTATCATATGAATTATAATTTATAAGAACAATCAATATGTGATAAGGTACTTATTAATATTCAAATCCTTGAATAAAATTTTTCATAATGTAAAAAATAGTTGGTTCTAGGTCACCAACTTCAAAAGACTCCCACTTGGACTAGAGCCAACTACTAACAATATTTTACTCACTAGCTCTCAAATGATATTCATGATTCGGTTGAGATAGGCCTTTATTCATCGGGACTTCCAGGTTCTCTTCCATAGACACTCTGCTCACAATAACTTCACCCCTTTGATAGAAATCCCTTAAGAGGTGATACTTCTGGGGAATTTTCTTTTTCCGTTGATGTGACCTTGGTTCTTTTTCAAGATCCACTGCTACAGTATTATCACAATACAATGTGATAGGGTATCTACTTCTAGGAACCACATCAAGATCATAGACAATGTTTTGAATCCATACGACTTTCTTGGCTGCATCAGAAGCCACTATATATTCAGAATTCACTGTAGAATCAGAAATAACTAGTTTCTTTGAACTCTTACATCTTACAACTCCTCTTTTGAGACATAAAACATATCCTGATTGTGATTTCAACTTGTTCTGATCTATCTAAAAACCAACATCGGTATACCCTCTGATGACAATCACTTTTTCTCCTCTATACACTAGAAACATATCCTTAGTTCTTCTTAGATACTTTAGGATAGTCTTAACAGTAATCGAATGCTATTCTACTTGATCTTCTTGACATATGCCTACGATGATCAGTGCATAGACAACATCAAGCATGGTACATAACATGGAATACATGATAGATCCTATAGACGAAGCTTATGGGATCTTTCTCATCCTATATTTCTCCGGTAGTGTCTGAGGACTCATTCTCTTATAAAGATGTAGGAAATGTGACACTAGAACCAATCCCCTATTTGATTGTTCAATACTAAAACTCTTTAGTATCTGGTCAATGTATGTACCTTGACATAGTCCAAGTAGCCTCCTGGATCTATCACAAATGACCTTGATCCCTAGAATGAAGGATGATTTACCTAAGTACTTCATAGAGAAACACTTTTTCAACCACTCCTTAACTGAATGTAAGATTGGTACATCATTTCCAATAGGTAATATGTTGTTAACATATACTATTAGGATAATGTTCATATTCCCATTAAACTGCTTATAAACACATGGCTCACATTCATTCTTAATGACATAAAATTCATTTATGGCTTCATCAAATCGAATGTTTCATGACCTAGATGGTTTCTTTAATCCATAAATGGATTTCTACAACTTGAAAACCTATTTGGATTCACTTAGTGTCACAACCACTTATGGTTGTGTCATATAGACATCTTCATAAAGTTTCCCATTAAGGAATGCTGCTTTGACATCCATTTACCAAATCTCATAGTCATGGTAAGTTGCTATAGAACATATGTTTTTTATGGATTTAGACATGGAAACTGGAAATAAGGTTTCATCATAGTCATTTCCCAGATATTTTATGAATCCTTTAGCCACTATCCTTGATTTATAAGTGCTAACTTGACCTTCCATGCTGAGATTTCTCTTGAACACCCATTTTCATCCAACATGCTTAACATCAACTGGCTCATCGACCAGAACCCAGACTTGGTCCTGATACATCGAATCTATCTCATAATTCATAGATTCTAGCCATTTTTATGCTTCTGAGTTCTTTAATACTTTATTTTAGGATAGTGGTTTATAATTTTCAAAAAATAATGATTCAAAATCCCCGGTGGTTGGGAAACCAAATCTCTCTGGTTCCCTTACCTCTCTTGAGCTCCTACACAGTACTTTTGTTTCTAGAACCTCTTCTATGGGGACCTGTGGAACTTATTTCTGTACTAACTCTTTTATATCTTGAGCATAAACTTCTTCAAATTCAATATTTCTCCCACTATCATTTTTGAGTATGTTCTCCCTCTCAAGAATTATGGCTTGTTTTGCGATAGTCAATTTCTTATCTGAAGGGTTATATAGGTAATATCCTTTCCCCTCCGTGGGATATCCTATAAAGATACACCTCATTCCCTGGGGTTCTAGTTTGTTTCTAGATAAGGCCTTAACAAATGACTCGCTTCCCCATACATAAGTGTGAGACAAAATGGGTTTCCTTCTATTCCATAGCCTGGAGTGAATTCCATTTTCTTCCTTAGTTGGTACCAAGTTTAATATGTATGCTTCATTTTGTAATGCATATCCCCAAAATGATAATGTAATATTTTCATGAATCATCATCAACCTCACCATGTCCAATACAGTGCAGTTCCTTCTTTCAATAACAGCATTACACTATGGTGTATAAGTAGGAGTGAGTTGAGATAAAATCCCAAACTCCTGTAAAAGGTCAATGAACTCTATGTTCAAGTATTCTTTACCTAGATCTGATCAAATATTCTCTATCTTCTTACCAATATGATTCTCTAATTCATTCTTTAATTTGTTAAATTTCTCCAAGGACTCTGAATTATATATAATTAAGTAAATATAGCCATATCAACCCAAATAATATATAAATGTAATGAAGTAAGAATATCCACCTCTAGATTCTACTGAAAATGGTCCACACACATCCATGTGTACCAATCCTAGAAGCTCTGTGGACCTTTCAACCTATCTACCTAAAGGTGGCTTGGTCATTTTCCCTTGAAAATATGCATGAAATCTATCAAGTGGTTTTATCTCAGAAGAGTCCAAATAACCATCTTTGCATAGCTTTGTCAAGAGCTACTCATTTACATGACCAAGACGGTGATACCACAACTGGGTGTTGTATGATTCATGAGATTTTTTTTGGTTATTGATTTAAAAAACTTGGCTTTCATAATTTAATACATACAAACCATTTTTTAAATGAGCCATACCATAACATACATTGTTCTTATAAAAGAAACAACCCTTATTTCCAAACTTGAAAATGAATCCATCCTTATCCAAACATGATACAGAAATTATGTTCTTGGTAACACTAGGAACATAATAAAAGTTATATAAAACCAAAAATCATTCCATTTGGCAATGAGAGATGGTAATTTCCAATGGAGAACATATCCAACCTCACTCCATTGGTAGGTCGAAGATCCACCTCTCCTTTGTAAATCTTTCAAAATCTACTTGGTTCCTATATATGAATACAAATGTGATCCCCACATGCTGTATCTAATAACCAATGTGTATAAATGGAAATATTACACTTGATAACAAATGCACCATTAACGTCCCCATGCTTCTGGGTAAAGTTTCTCTTCCTGTTTCCTGGTTTTCCACATGCAAAACATACTACATCCCATTGCATGCCCTACCTCTGGATCATTCCCTTATTTGAGGGATATTTCTCAAGGTCTTTAGACCATTTATAAATCCTTGGCCCCATTTCCTTTTCCTTACTCTTCTTATTCACCATAAGGACTGTGGTTTTTTCATGCCCCATGTCCTTATCTACCTAGAGAATCAAGGTTAGAAGTTCTGATCGACTCTTCTCATTGTTGGTCATGTTGTAGTGGAAAATAAATCTATATAATGTCTTGTGTAGTGATGATAAGATGAGATCTGTATGAAAATCATCCATGAACTTAATCCCTAAGATGATTAAGCATTCAATTTATCCAATAAGCTTGACTACATGATGCCCAGCCGGCATAGACTCTCTAAGCTTAGTAGTGAACAAAGTGTTGGAGATCTCATATCTCTCATGTATTCCTTCACTCAATAGAGATCTTTAAAGTGATAAATCATTCTATATGCTTCCATGTTTTAATGTTTCTTCCAGATCTCATTAGACATGGCCGATAGCATGAAACATTGGATATCTGTGGTATCATCCAAATGTTGAATATGGAGAGATATTTTCCCATCACTGGCCTCTTTTCTAGGTGAAATTGAAATAGGCTTGTCCAACACATAAAATTTCTTCTCGTGGTGAAGGATGACACGTAAAATCCTTGGCCCCTTCGAGAAATTGGTGCTGGTGAGAAGTTTTTCCTTCTAAAATATCGTTTGCAATGATATGTTTGATGCCATTTTTCATTCGATTTCTACAAATTAAGATGAGAAAAGATTTAGTACTTTTTCATGATAAAATAGAGACAAATAAATAAATTAATACTTATTAGTATCCTAATATTTTATTATAATTATTACATGCTTGTTAATATTAAGTGGGATATACTTAAGTAATTAACCTTGTCTAAGATAATATTTATGTATAACCCAGTCTTATTTTAGTTCCATCTTGCATGCTTGTTTAATTCATTAATTTTGTGATCATGACAACACACCCAGAATAAATAAACCATGCAACTAATAGAAATAAAATAAATGGAATGATCATGATCTTGTTCTATTGGTTAGTTTATCAAGTAGTTGATAAAATGATCCAAGACCTTGGGGAGAAAACACCTTGAACTTTTTGGATTTGTGTTTACATCTTTCAACCTTTCCACCTTTGTATCTCCTTGGATTAGTTTCACCGTGGCTCTTAACTTGAGCCGGCTCCACTAGCTTGGGAGCTCCATCCATTACATATGCTTTTATCTCACATGAAGATGAGGGGTAAACGGAGTTTTACATAAAAGAAACCTTGGGAATGCCGAAACTATATATTAATGTGGAGAAGGATCATAGGCCAACATATTTAATTTAAATAAATTAATTAAAAGAAACCATCCACATAAAAAGGTCATGGTCTATCTCATGATCACCCATACATAGAATTATATTTAAGCATAAATAAAACTAGCATTCAATTCTTTAATCGTTCTTGTTTAAGATAAATCACGCTCGAATCAATTAATTATTATCTTTAATTAATCAATCCTTTTTTCTTAAACCATTTTCTGAATTTCCTTGAGATTATCATCCATCATAATTTTAAAAAAAATTAATTCATTTAAAATTATCTATATAAGTAACTTGTACCTCAGAGGCAGCCCAGTGAATTCCCATTCATAACTACCCAATGAGTAGAAATAAACATTACGAAGACATTAAATTAAACAAATATATTTAAAACTACTATCACATATTGGGACCTAGCTTCATTCATGCACCATGGTACATGTATAAAGGGTTTGTATAATATAATAATAAATTTTAATAAATCTATGCAATTTGGATGATTACACGGCGTGTAGTTCCTACTACACAACATGTACTATCATTCACCATCCATCCAAAGTACACACTTGAGGATACGGCGTGTAGGTGTACTTTAAAAATCTTTAAAGTACATGACATGTCTTGTGGGCCACACACCATGTAGTATCCACATTACATGGTCTCCAAATGGGAAAAATGTGTACTAGGTACATGGTCCAACCCTAACTCAAAGGGACTACATGCTGTGTCCAGTGGGACACATGACGTGTAATCCAAAAATCATGTTCTACCTATTCTTGGCCAACAAATAGAGTCATTAAGACTTAGAAAAACTCTAATCTCATGGAATGGTTTGGAAGACTAGTCCTGATGCATTGAACCTTTACTACAAGGTGTGTACTATCGAATACATGTCGTGTGTTTTGGTGTTTTATGAATAAGAACCTTTGTAACCTTTATATAATATACTCTATTTTATTTTAATCAAAATTAAAATATAAGATCATTTTTGTAAGGTGAACGAGAAATGAAAGTGGAGGAAAAAATCTTGAGATTCAGATTTATAGAATGATTAACTTGAATTGAAACAACTAAATTATTAAATGCGTAAATTATCAATGAAAAACTAAATAATTATAATCAATGATACAACTTCTCTAATACCACTTGTAGGTTTTGGGCGTAGTGGAAATATGTGTACTAGGTGTACCCAACTTTAATTTTACCATTAACAATGATCAATATGAGATCCTTTACAATGATAAAATTTCAGATCTTTAGAAAAGAACGAATAATGAAAAGGAAAGAGGGAAGTCTAAGAACCATAGATAAGATCATCATATGTTGGTTATAATTAAATTAATTAAAAGACAAGAATTACCTTGATGGAATTATCTCTCCGTTGATGTTTTTGATCATGATCCAATGTGATCCATCATTGTGTCATGGAAGCCAAGTGTAGGCTTACTCTATAGGTGATCCACACATGCTCCACGTATCTCTGGACATCGCCGAAGAGATCTTCGGGTGTTAGTGTGGAATGGACTTCTCCTGCGATGTGTACCTTTGATTGCCTTGAGAGCCAATTCCAAAGTTCTCTCCTTGATCCGGTGGATAAGGATCTCTCTCATAACTTTAGATCATTCTTGTTGAAAGGAATTCTCTCATGGCTTGAGATCTTTCTCCAGATCCATTGTGCACAGCCACAGAGACTGTCTAGGATTAACGAGAATAATTTAATTGGGATTTATAATACATAGAATAAGAAAATAAAAAATTTACCCATAGGTATTTATTTATTTCATTTTATTCTTAGTAAGACCCCATGTTTAATAATAGAATTTGACTATTATTATTACTTTACATATGCCCAACGAATTACACCTAATATTATTTAATTAAATAAATAATATTATTTATCACAAATTACCAGAAAAACCACATGGTGTGTATATTAATATACATGACGTATATTTTTGTTTTTCAATTTTCCCTTATTTCCTCCACCACATTTATTAGACCTTGAATAACGACTATTTATTTATTAAATAAATATCACTGCATTATTTGCTAATAAATATATTATTTTACCCACAATATATTCTATTGAATAAATAGTGTTGAAATAAATGTGATCAGGCATCCTTGAATAGTTATTATACCACAATTGGGAATAATAATTATTCAAATTGTAAAATGAATATTTAACTAAGATACTTGGATACACTTAGTTTGTGAACCTCTAGGTCTCTTTCATAGTGGCATTAGGCGGAGCCTACCAAAAGTCTAATTTTACCATCTAGAAACATTCTAATGCACCCATAAGGAAAGAAATTAACCTCACAATGACATGTCACCTTCTACAAAATCTTACCATGTAATATAATCCATTTTTCTTGATATCTCAAATCAAGCGGGTTACATGCTAGTGTTATCAACCCATGTGCTCGATTACTCTTTCTTTAACTTCCTAGAATTGAACTTTACCATTTCTCACCATGGTCATGGATTTATTTAGGAAATATAAATTCAATAAAAGGGCCTGAGATATCAACTTCCATTATGGAACAAAATGGAAAAAATTCTTTCTCACATTATCTATTAATACGGTATTACTCGTGATGCACCAAACATATCCTACCCCACTGCAAACAATATATCGTCATAGTTTTTATCAATACATCTAAGTGCACGAGTTGTAATACCCATTAATAATAATATTAATGTCTAATGACCAATACACATGTCTTCAGATAGGAACATCCAATGACACTATGAAATGTGTATTTTCTACTGGTGGGTCTTGTTATCATAATATCCTCCAATATATTACCAAGGGATCACACCATTAGAAGGTACCTCAGACGTTTATGAGTCCTCACCCATAATGACCTTTATTGTTTGTATCCCACGAATAACATCATCTGACCATAGAACATATATTCATGAATAGTGTTCTGGCACTTCCAGGTTCTCATCATAGTAGGGATCTGCTATTACCCTTTAGTGCAACAACTATCCTTAGGAAATTATCAGATGAATTGTCACATAGAAGAATAATCAATATGTTATAAGTTACTTATTAATATTCAAATCTAGGAATACAAATTTATCATAAAGTACAAAGTAGTTGGTTCTAGGTCACCAAATCCAACAATTTTAACTTTAGTAACTTAAAAAATTCTTTTAAAAACATAGAAATAGAATTATTTTTATGAAGCAAGACCTTTCCATGAAGCTACCCACTATTAACCAAGGAAAATCACCCACCAATAGTGGAAACGTGATTAAAAATATGAAGGGACTCTAGAGAGTCAAGAATAAATAAAAAACACCAAAACCCACACCATTATATTTATCAAACATAAAACCTAGATCCTCTTGAACTTTGGGACGAGATAACTCAAGATAAAATGGAAGAAACGTCAAAAGGAAGGGAAATGAGACACTTACATGAGTGATTCTTACAGAAACTAGCCAAAAACCCATGAAAAATAAAGATGATAAGTATGAGGGAGTGGTGTGTCATGCAAGAAAATTTGATGTAGTTTGTGTATAGAAAAATAGAGGGGATAAAGGTTATAAATTTAAGAGTTTAACATTGGTAATTCCTATTATTTTTTGTTACTAGTAGACTACGTGGTTTGGCCACACTATTTCTAAACAGCGCAGGTCTCCCTTAAGACCCAAAATCGGTTGAACAATTACCTAGAGAGGCCAGTTGATTTGTGTATCCATTCTCAAATAATGAAAAACCTATCTATTGATATTGAATATGGGATCACATAGTTTTTTCATGGTTACTATTAACCATGCACAACCCTTTTACTGCCCACTATTTTTCAAAACCTCCCATATTTTGAAAAGAAATCCCTAGTATGTAAAGAAAAATAAATAAATAAAGGAAAATGACACCATAAAAATGGAATCATGGTTGTAATGGTCGCCTTTAGGAGTGGTAGAACTATGGAGTAATGTTCTAAAGAATGGTGAAAATAGTAGGAGAAATAAATAGAAAAGGAAAGGAAAATAGAAGAAAAAAGGATGGATAAGGAAAAGGAAGCTGGGAAAGAAGTTATAGAGGAAACACCACCACCATACAAACCACTAATAATATTTCCAAAAATGATGGAGAAAGGTAAGTTTGAGGAAGATAGGGTTAATTTTCTTTAAAGTTTCACGAAAAATCACATGAACACTCATTTTATTAAAGATTTAGGGAATATAACCACCTATACAAAGTTCCTGAAGGGGTTGGTTTCAAATAAGAGGTAAATTGAGGAGATGATCATTATACCACCCATTTTTAGAAATGGGAAAACCCTTGATTGATGTTAAAAGTTGGGATATATATTTGAGGGTTAGTGTTGAGAAATTTTTTTTTAATATTCATGGATTTGTGAAGAGTTTTGATGAAAAGGATGAGGATTTGAGCTAGGATAGAAACATGGAATTTGAGAATATTGTTTTTTATTTATGAAAGGGAAGAATTAAATATTGTAAAAAAGAAATAAAAAGGTGAAATTGAGGTAAATAAGGAGAGAAGAAGGTTGCTTGAGAGGATTAAGGATGTTAGAGAAGCTTTTATGATAGGTGAGTTCAAAGTATAAGGCCCCGACCTTAAACATTACTTATTATTGAATTATATGAATAATTCACATTTAGGATATTTTCAGGTTTAGAGTTTTAGAGAATTAGGACATAACTATTACATCTAAAATTATTACAGAGTAGCCACTTCTACTAAGTTTTCATAAAATAAAAACTCTTAAAAAGAAACATGTCTAGTTCCATGTTTTAGACAGCCTCATATTTCCTTGATCCCATCCTTGACCCTATTCAACTTTATGTCCTATGAAAAACATTTCAAAAACTTGGGGTGAGCATAAAAGGCTCAGTAAGGGATACACAAAGAAGGAAAACTGTTAGTTTTTTCAAAACAATAGGTAAACCATGAATACTTTACCAAAGTAATACTTTTCACCTTTATGAAGTAGTAAAAACAATTCATGGAATAAAAGAACATTAATTACCCTTTTGTAACCAAAAGATTACCATAAAACCCATATAAATAACACATAACATATAAAGGTAACTTGGGATATAAACATACTTAAATGGAATAACCATATGGTTGACTTCCACACTTACTTAATGGAATAGCCATACCGCCAACTTCTATACCCAATGCATTGGAGGTTATAACGTAACCACCCGTCATGATATTAACGGCACCACCCGTCATATGGTTTATCACGTCACCACCCGTAAAATGTCCAAGTACCATCATTACACATAAAATATTGAAAATATAAACATTTCAATAAAAACATTTCATTTTCAATCACAATAAGTAATTCCAAGATATTGAATTAATCAATCCATTTTCAAAAACCATTTAAAAGAGATTTTTGAATCAAAGTGTCCCATACCACGTTGAAGATTTTAATGGAATTATAATATTAAAACATTAATGTCCATATAAATAAATACTGAAAACCATTTTGAAAACATGGAAATTAAAGATAAAGATTTAGAATAATGAATCTTTAAAACATTTAAAACGATATTTTTGTTAAATAGTTTTTAACAAAATGAGAGACTCTTGAATACAAATAATTGCGGAATAAAATTTAATCCAGACTTTATAATATCATGAGAATAAAGGGATTCATGATATAATATGTCAAAGGACAGTATACACACCATATAAGAGTGAATTGGTGCATAATAACAATGAAGTCTCAATGGAAATGTAAATTGAGATGAAATCCATTATAAAGATGGTATCCTTAAATTAAGGATAAATCTATCACATAATTATGTGTGAGAAATATAAATAAACCCAATATAAGTGGATATTAGGTGTGAAAAAATCATAGGTCATTAAAACATATTCATAGGATGACATTTTCAAGAAGTACAAGTTGAACCCAAAGAAATCGAAATTGGGTTAAGACATTCCCTTGTAAAAATTCGACAGCCTAACGACATTACTTCAAAATTCATAAAATTAGTCGATGAGCGAGTGAATGGTATCTCATCACTTGGACATAAACTTTACATAAATAATTATATATAATAACATATCCCAACATAATATGTTGTAAATTAAAAGACATAACAAAAGAAGTCTTTTAAAAAGAGGAGGGTGAAAGGTTCCCTTACCGACTTGGGTAACTTTTGAAACGTATACCCCATTGAAGAAGGGTCATACAATGAATATGTAAATACCCATAAATGAAATTATATTACATATGGAGTATAATAATGGTAATTACATACACCACTCAAAGGAAATAGTGGCAAACGTAGCATAAATGTCACGAGAATAAAAGTGAGATGAAAAATCCCTTACGAAAAGTCGGCAGCCTAACAACGCCACTTAAAACTTCCAAAAATGGATTTATGATATAAAATAGGATCTCTCATAATATGAACATAAAATTAAATTATTAGGAATATAAAATAACATCCTCAAACATAATAAATATGAGCTTAAAAGAAATGACATAAAAGAGAGTACTTAAAAAGAAAGAAAGAGGTTGGATCCCTTACCTCGTGTCCGACATGACTCGATCGTTCTTTAATCTCCTGAATAATAAAATTTTGTCAATTTATAATTTCATAAGTACCTACTTTAAATATTATTATTCAGTTAATATCACATATTATAATTTTATAATAATTGGTTAATGAAGTGAGTTCTTATCCGACGTTTTTGTCGATGTTCGGTACATGAGTAAAAATCGAACTTGTTGGAAAAGAATTTTCCATGTAATTATAGGTACATCATATCCAGAATAGTATTGATGTTTTAAATATCATATATATCCAGTATATATTCATTTTATACTATTCCATAGCATTTGGAGATAAAAAATTAAAAGCACCGTTCATGGAGACGGTAGGTCGTACGTACGCATGAACGCTACTTTCATTTTTTGTCATATTAATGGAATTAAAGTTAAAAGAGAGATATATATATTATAATACCAGAATGATATCCATAATTTATATGTAATATATTAAATATATATCCATTATATATATGTACTTATAATAGTACATAACATTTGGACATAAGAAATGAAATGTACCGTTCATGGAGACGGTAAGCCATACGTATGCATGAACGCTACTTTCATTTCTTTGGCACATTAATGTAATTAAAATAGATGAGATATATATATATTATAATTACAGTATAATATATATGTTATATAGATCACATAAGTTAATCAATTTCATTATTTATACATTCCATGTATTGCATGAACGAGTCACATCACTTGAGGGGGCGGTAGTCCACACTTCCTCAAATCAAATTATCGCATTTGCACAACATGAAAAGCATAAAGGTATGTATTAAATATCAAATACAGAAACATATAGAAAACATAAATACCATATATATCATATATAAAATATAGTGACATCATAATGGACACCATGAAAGGTGTTAAGAGAAGATTGAACAATCATCGTTTCGTGAGGCAGAAATTCGCCATCCACAGAAATAGTATGTTCTTTAACCATTAGAAGAAGGTGTGTTTAATTATAGATTGAATAATTCACATAACAATATCCTAGTATATTTAATATACTGTTGTTGTTACAAAATAATGGAATAAAAAGAGTTTAGAGGGTTGGAGAAGCAAAATAAAACAAAATAACACAAGGGAAGACATTACCTTTAAATCGGGTAACTCTTGTTGATTTGCGATCAATGGATTACTTGGAAAAGATTATGCCCAAAGTGAGGCTTCAATGATTAATATAGGGATGTTGAAATATGAAATGGGAAGGGTTTGGCCGATCCAAAGGCTTGAGAGGTGTGTGTAAGGTGGTAGAGGTGGGGGCCTTTTATAAGCGGATAGGAGGGGCACTCTTGGAAAGTTATAAAATATTACTTTATTATAAAACGATTTTCAGATTTTAAAGGTCCCAAAAGGATATATGTCGAGGATAAGGTGATAAGGTTTTGAATTATACCCATACAATAGGTTTGTGAGAAGTTTAGGTCTTAGATATTACATTATCTTTTCATTTTATTTAAATCGTTAAATAATGAGGTAATCGCTGCATCATCATGGTGTCATAAATAATTTAATTTATTTAGTGTCTAAATATTATAAAAAAATATCATGATGTAGGAAATATATTTAGATTTATAATGAATATTTATAGTAAAAAATATGACTTGTATAACCCCATATAAAAATTGTTTTAGTAGAACAACACATGTTTGTGACATTTTAATTTTAACTTTAAATAAAAAGGTATTAATGTCCTTTTCCAAGAAAAGTGGATCCATGGGGTACCCAAGTTGACCCATGGATTTTCTTGGTTGGCCATGAATCATAAAATGAGGTTAGGGCATGTTTCAAGGTCATTTCATATTATTAAAACATTATTTTTACGTTAAACTACACTAATTACCTCTAATCACGATTAAAAACATAAAAGTTACTATTCACCAAAAAATTATTTTAATCCCATTGAACAAAATTTTACATCCTAATGAAACCCATGTATTTTGGATTTTTGAAATTCAAATCACATAAGTGGTAATGTTTCATTTAAACGAAAAATCAGTTTTTAAACTACCACATAGTGGTTTCACTATTCATCAATAATTGAAGTTTTTCAGAAAAATACCAAAAATTCACCCTAAGATATTTTTGATATTCTGAATTCAAAAATGATGTCTATTTTAAAGAATTCAAAACATATAAGTTTCATTAATTAATTTAATAATTAATTCCCACTGTCAAAACAAATAGCGTGTTTTTAAGAAACAATATCTATTAAAAGATTGACACTTGTTTAAGTCCAATTTCAAAGTGAAATTAATTCCAATTACCACCATTGGATTAAATGGTAAAAATATATTCTAATTTAACTTTAAAACCAATTAAAAAGATAATATAATCATATAAATAAATTAGATTAAAAAGTGGTTTTGAAATAAAATACAACATTTTTCACTATTCATTAAAAAATGAACTTTATCGGAAAAATATAAAAAATTTACACAAAGTAAATTTTGATGTCCTGATTCTAAAGAAGAATTTTATTTTGTCAAATATAACACATAAAATTGTCAAAAAGTGGATTTAAAAGAGGTTCTCCATCAAAAGGCGGTTAATCGACCTTTTAAAGAATATTAGAATGTTTACGCTTAAAATTGGATTCATTCGCATTTTTAATCCTCTAACATTTATTGTAAAAAGTAAAAATATTTGACAAACATATATAATAATTTTGTAGTTAGTTCTATTCATTCCCACCATTACAACGGCTAGGCGTTAACTACCATTTAAAATAATATTATTTTATTATTAGAGTGCAACGTATGATTTCAAAAAAACTCGTTGTTGCTTATTTGGTATGTCATCGAGCATAGAATCCCCTTTAAAGTAGTATTAACATTTTATTCAAAAATATTGATAAACATTTGAATGTAATATTATTTATTTACCTGGGATTTTACACAAAGAAGGCCCAAAAGTTTGTTTAGTCCATGATTTAATATTTTAAATTTAAGTATTGAATAAAAAATGGTGGATTATACCTATATAAGTGAATAAAATAATTATTTGAGGAAGAGTGAAGCTTTTTTAAAATAAAGTAAGTAGACCGGTCTCTATGGATAAGTATGAACTTTGACCATTTATTGACATATATTGTGAAACTTCTTTCTATTAGTATATTACTTATTAAGGTGATGTAATTTCATGATCAAAGAAATTAAACAAAGAACTTATGGGAGGCGAACAATGATTTTTTTCTTTATTAGGAATTATTTTAGAAACGTGTTTTAGGATGTAGATTCAATAACCCTTATATTTGTGAGTTTAAATGGAATGGAATTTTTAATTTCACTTGGTTTTTTAGATATTTTAGGTCCATGATGATAATGAAGGCACAAGATGAGGTGGGGAAAATAAGTAAATGGGAAGTGATTCATTAGATAGGGGGTTATTTATTTGAATTTGATATATCTTTTTTAGTTTCCCTATATTTGTTTACATTATTTTTTGATGTTAAGGGAATTAATATTCCACACTTAGATTCCTTGATAAATTTTTTATCTATGATGAAAATATTTTCTTAAGAATCCCATCATTCCATGTTTTAGATATCATTTATAATAAGTCTTATTGAGTAATATGAGGGATGGATGAGTATAGATAATCATGATAGTATTTATTTAATGAATCCCAATGTGAGAATATTTATTGTTTCATTTACATAAAATTTTAATAATTTTTTTATTCGTTGATTTTTTTGAAGAATATATTGATTTATTTGTTAATATTATTAATGAAATGAGTTATTGTGAAAATTTTCCCCCTAATTTTCCATAGGTTTATAAGCTATTTTTTCATATTATTTTTCTTATACCATACTTCTTGAGAGATACTTATGTCATGTAAACTACTAGAACCTCCATTGATATTTTTTTCAGTTATGAATAATGAAAGTCACATTAATATGATTAATATTTTTTTTATTTTAGTAATTTATAACTTTGAGACCAACCTTTAAATTTGATATTTCTTTTAATATTATAGAATTAATGTATTAACTTTATATGGAAGAAACATTTCAAGATATTTTATCCTTCATACCCTACTCTTGGTATTTTTACATTTTTAAAAATGGAATATGTGCAAGGGAAGAGGTTGTTCCATGATGTAAAAGAGATATTTTTCATTGAAAAAAATTATGATGTGTATAATTGTCATTGGGAATGGGGGAAGAGTTTATAAATTTTCTTTCATTATGATTTATTATCTACTCTATTAGAAAGAAAAAGAAAAGTGAAAAATAAAAGAAATGATCATTGTTGGAAAAAACAACATGGAAGAAACACGAATTTTAAAAGAAAATATCATTGAAAATAGGGTTTATACTTCATTATGAGTATTTTAATTATTTTCAAGCCTACGAGGAGATGTGAATGGGTGATGGGTGATATCATTTTTGGAAGATTTTTTGGGATTTTTACTGTTTATAATGCATTTTTTTTTATATTTTAACCTCTTTTTTGAGACTTTTGATTTTTTACATCAATTACCTACCAACCATCAGCCTTATATTCATTTGATCATTTTATAGAATCCATCATGATTAATTTTGATTATTTTATTTATGAGGTGGAGGTTATATGATTCTCAAGCCTATAGTTAGGATGCATGTACTCAGGGTTTGATTATATAAATATTCAAAGAGTACTGAGAAAAATTTTCTTAGTAAGCTAGATCATAAGTGGAATACATACTAATGATAAGATGAAAGATGTGAATGGATGTTTAGAATAATATCATCATTTAAATGAAGACTAAAATGAACAGTTGATTAGTTTTTTTTAAAAATGAGGATTTGATGAGGTATTTCTTTTTGGTTGTTGAAATTTTATTTCTTATTGATAATTGTCTTTTTGTTTAAATATTTAAAGGATGGGGTTTTCTTTGTGAAAGTGCAATGATTCTATTCTAGATTACAAGGAGTTTATGTGTGGGGGTATTATATAACTAGAATTTCATGCATAATTTTTTTTTAATTTCATTGGATTTCTTATTTAATCCATTGTTTAGGCCTTAATTTTATTTTTTAAAAAATTTTAATGGATGCAAATATTTTTATTCAAATTTAATAAAAAAAGAAGAAATATAGTGGAAATAATATATTTATAGTGGTGAAGAATTGTGGCCTAATTGTTGACAAGGTAACCTCATTAGAGGCATGCTAGTGCATAAGGAGTCAATAGAGGATCAAAGAAAAGTGAAAGTTAGTGCTGTAGAATAAGTAGAGGTATCAGTGTAGGGAATCACTAAGAGAGAACCACAATAGTGGTTTGAAATGTGCTAGCTTATCAACTGATCTATAAAAAATAGGAAACTCTGATGTGGGTTTGGGAAGAATGAGCGATATTTAAAAAATGAGATGTATGGAATTGGGTAGAACGAAATTGTATTGGTCACTATATAGTGTTTTATGTAGTGACTTTGCAACATTGTAACACCTGTAAAAATCATTGAATCACACCATCTCCAAGAAATCATGCCGCAAAACCCTTGAATGTGGTGGTATATGAAAATAGATCACACCGTGCCCATGGTTTTTACACCCAAAATCTTGAATAATTTCATGCATTACGGTCTTGATAAAATGTCATGTTGTAAGGGATGATGTTGCCTTGTGGGTTAAAATATGGATATTGTATAAGAGTACGATACTTTATCAATTTTATCAATAATCCATGGGAGCGTGATGATGTGTAAGAGTCATGATTCATGTATGAAGTTTTTATAAATTTTTTTAAAAATAGATTGGGTGGTATGTGAGGGTGAGTAACACCATGTTTAAGGGTTTCATGATATAAAGTGCTAGATTAAAGTTGGTTTGTAAGATCATGCACCTGAGGAGAGTATGCGTAAAGGTAGTTCCATTTACTGATGAGATGAAGTGTTTATTCATGTTTCATTATAGATCTATGCACTATTGAGGTTTGTGTGCATGGGATGTAATATAGCTACATGAGTCCTTCATGTCACGATGGATGGACTTTTTAGTTGGGGCAATAGATATTGTGCAGAGATTAAGAGTCATCGGGTTTACATCATTCCATTGCTACTTTTTTTTGCATCTGATGAGCAGGTTTATGCCATGAATGATACTATTGTAGTGTGTTTGAGAAGTGTAATCATTTATGAAAATTATGGAATTTTATAATAAATTTTCAAAGAAGTTATCATGGAATGAGTTCATGGTGTTACACTTTAATGATATAGGATTAGTGAAGGGATCTCTTGAAGGGGTTTTCATTACATCGTGAATGATACTTTTGTAACATGACTAGGAAGATATTAATTTTTTTTATGGATACGAGGGAAGGTTTTGGTGTGAATAACGGGTGTCACTTTGTGGTTATACAAAAATAGTGGTGAAGGATGAGTTTTTTATTTTTATTTTTTGTTTTTTTAAATGTGTGTAGTTTATTTTTTCAAAAACTATGTATGAAAGGTGGTATACCCACTGCCGCTTTTCAGGAAAAATAAATAAAAAATTTAATTATATGTTATTATATTTATAAATATATAGATTTTTAAATTATGATATATATATATATTGTGTTGGTTTTTTTTAGAATGAGGTTGGTTTCTATATCTATTTTAGACCACCACCACATATTTCTAACATTACTTATTTTGGTTTTAAAGAGATATTATTATATTCTCAGTTTTACCAAGAACATCATACCTGTTTCTTTCCATGACATGGAATGATTTATTTTCAATTTTTAAAATAAATAATTATACTTTTATAACAATAACATTTGTCATGGTATATCAAATCATATCCATTTCTAAAATTGGTACAAATTTATGTCAATTATGAGTGATACAGGTATGTCATTATCCTTTTAGAGATATTCATTACAAATTCCAATATACACACTAAACTTTGTGCCAACCAAAGTTCTAAACAGTATCCCATACCAGTTATATATGGATTAGGAAGGATGCTTCTTTTCAAAACATGCATGCATGGAGATTTTAGATAATTACTAAGGACTTAATATGAAACAAAAGTAGTTCCTAAAGTCATTAAGTGTATCTTTATAAGATATACTAAGAAAACTAAAAGATATTTTGTATAAAAATCTTTATATAAAAGAATTATGGTCACTAAATATGGTGACTTGTTATTGGTTGAAAATAATAACCCTTTTTTCTATAAGGATGCAATAATGATATGAGAAGCTACAAGATAAAAATAATCCATGAATTGAAAAATGGATTCCATGTATCAAAATTATGTATGGATTTTGGTTGATCTTCACGTTCTTATAAATATCATTGGGTGAAAATGGGTCTTTAAGAGAAAAATGATCATGGAAGTTAAAGTGAATAGATATATAGAAATACTAACGACTAAAGGGTTTAAACAATAATAAGACATTGGATACAATGAAAAATTTTCTCCAGTTTCCATGTTTAAGTCCCACATAATTCTACTTTCCAAATAAAGAATTCATGTTAGCAGCATTCAATATCTAGGGTTAGTTTAAATAAATAATGTTCCAACTTCATCAATATTTTATTAAAAATAAAATTTAGTATTGTTTAAAACCATGAAAATGGTATTTATTATTATTTTTACATTATTTTCATTTTCATTTATTTGTTATATTTATTAAATTCATTTTTTTCAACAACTTTTTAGATGTTTAGGCTTATTTTCCAATTTTTTTGAGATTGTTTTTATAGTGTATATTTTATAATCTTTTAAAGTTTCAAACATGAAATTTTATAAGTTTTCCTTTATTTCAATAAGTTAACGTTGAAATCTTCTAAAATATAAATGGTGAATAAAATATAAATAAAAATTGAAATAATAGCTTAAAATGTAAAAAAGAATGAGACTAAAAACAATTTCATCCTTTAAATAGACATAAAACAGATACATGAACGAGTAAAGTCAATGTTTATAGGTATGAGATTCTATCCCACATAGTGGTCTACAAATCTGATTCCTGTATCAAGATCACCATGCTCTGTGATGGGGTGGAGTCAGATAACCTAGAGAGGGATGATCCTCAGGAACTGAAATGTCAACCATCACCTACTCCACCTGTGTGTTAGTGGGAGGAGGTGTCAATTGGATATCATACTACACACTCTATCCTCCTCCCACTCATGTCATAGAAGGACCCATCATCATCACCTGGGGGAACCATATAGGCTATGAAGGATCAGGACACCAAGCTTGCGATTGATCTAGACCCCAAGTTGGTGATCAATTTGGACCACTAGATGGAGAGAACTACAAATATCCTGTCAAGAAAGATGGATCCCATCCTGCCTGATGGACATCCATAATCAGTTGAGGTTGTATTACTAAAGGGCTGACCTCTGCATAAAGAATAGGTGAGGGCTCATGTGCAGGATGATGCATCTACGTCATCATCATCATGGATCCTCAACATCAATAGCTACTGGAGGATGTTACTGAGCATGAACCTCCCCTCCTAGGGCACGAACCTCCACTCTCTATTCTGTACTCTCAAATATGCTATTGTGAATCTCATGGTAAAATGACCTCAGCTCCAATACTACACCATGAACCATTTCCTGACAAAGGACCCCCTCATACTCTAGATCACAAATGTGAATAATATGCTCTATGTGAGTAATCTATAAAGATATTGAAAATGAATTAAAAAATAGTTCAATAAACAAAATAATGGAAATCTATTAACATTCAATGTTATGAAGATCTCTATAGTGCCAGGTAAGATACATTATAGAGTTTAGTCTATACCATGGACCATACTCAACATGATATGAAAGATAGAGTCACATTGTAGGTACACCAGGGATACTAGGCTCTAATTGTCTTCCCCAATGGTTGAGAAACTCGACATGTACTCAGTGCCAGTCCTCATATTTCCTCCTTATCAGATTCACATGATGAAAATCTCTTGTTTCTCTCCAATATAATGGAATCGGCTGAACATAGCCAAATGGGAACATGACTATATCAGGATGCTTCCACTCAATAATGTTAAAGTGAATGAGTGGAACTATAGACATAACATCATGAAGTCCAGTAGTGCATTATGCTGGAAACATGTCCAGTATAGCCCAGTATGGAATCCATAAAACCTGAAATGACATGTGAACTTTGTCAAAAAATATCCTTACTAAGAACCAAAATTAATTCTAATATTTACTTTGTTAGATAGTAATAGATTGTATGTACTTACTTGTTCGGGTAGGATACTGTCCAACTTGAGGTTATATGCACCCAAATGGTGTGTTAGAATCGTGATGAATCTATTTCGTATACTCCACCTATCAAATACAACATCTAAAGTGACAAATAATAGGATATTAAATTTAATAACTTCTATTAGCATCAGAAACCAATAATGATGAGTGATCATAAAAGAGTGTATGTAGAGCATCATCCAGAACCTCTGATGGCTGCAGCGGACCAACAATCATATAAAAAAATTAAGGTATGTGCACCCATTCCCACATTTGAAGATGGATGACGCATCCCCCAAGATCTATGTTGTCATTGCATCATAATGTGTATAATACTCTGTATGTGTATGCCAAGAAGTTTGATCCCTACTTGTATGGCCTAGTCCAATCAATGTCCTCCAATAAGGCTAGATACATCATGTGCATGTGCATCCCCAAGTTATTATCACGCATGGTCCCTCTAACGAGCCATAATATATATGAATGAGCATAATGAATGATAGTCTGGTCATTAGCGTCATTAGGTATATGTTGAAAATGTCTAAACTACTCATCAAGAAAAATAATAAATATAGACCTGCCATCTCTAGCCCTACGCTCTTCCAAAATATTGACACCTAAAAATCCTTGAACAATGTTAGGTCAATAAATATAGGTGGGTCCAATAATAGTTGTCCCCTGAAGAGGAAGATTGAGAAACACCACCACATCCTTGAAGGTGATGGTCATCTCTCCCTCATCCAGGTTGAATGTGTGTGTCTCTGGTATCCACCTCTCCATGAGGGAAGCAAGTAGGTGATGATCAATAAAAGTTAAATCCAATACTACAATGTCATATAATCCAACACAATGTAAGTATGGTATAATGGAAGGTGTAGGTGGCCTTTGATGAAAACAATGCAATCGATGCATCCTGATCTCTCAAACATCACCACCATCTAGCACGGCCTGGGAAACATGCTCATCCTTCTGAGTGAGTAGTATGGTATCATCAATATGTATGTACAAAAATGAAATGAGTAGTAGGTGTAAAATGTAAGTGTAACATTATGGCCGGAAGAATATTATGACATGTATAATGTAAGATATGACATGTTTATTTATATTGTTTTATGATGTTATTTCTTACTAAAAAAGGGCATGCCTTCATGTTTTTCAAAGAATATTACTAAAGTGTTTTGGAGACATGTTTTTACTTAGAAAAGGGTGTTTTGTAAGATATGGTATTATATATTTATATATATATATATGTGTTTTCTTTGTTATCTAAATGTTTACTAGAAAACAATGTGATTTTTAATTTATGTATGATTTCCCACATGATGGTATGTTTCATGATTATTTTCTCACATGTTTTCTTTATGGTTAATCCATGGAATGATTTATTTTTCATTAATGTCACCTCAAATGAACTTTTCGTATTCCTTTTAATGTGAATATGAAAGGATTATTTTTATTCGATAGTAAATGTATTTGGTGATGGAAGAAAATTCTACAAACCAAAGAATCTTATAATAATACAATATAATTAGAAATATTATAAGATTAGATAAGAGACAATACATCAGTGTGGTTGAGGTTGTGAACTCGATCCAACAATGTTAGGGCATCGTTTTCAGTTATGACCTTTTTTATGACATATGGTGCATCTGAAACTTTTCCCTCATTCTTAAGGCTAGTCCATATCCTTCCACATCCTACTGGACTTTGTTCTCCCTCATTTATGCAACCTGTTGGTATCAGGTACCACAATCAGATGGTCTTTAGGCATTGGAAAATATCTAAACTCCCCAATTGGAATCCATGGTGAAACCTAACAGTTAGCAATTGTGTCCATCTAGTACACTAGATCAACATATGTTTGCCATGATATGTTAATAGATGCACATGATGTGATGGAATGTGCACATAGAAACTGTAAGGCCTGGAAATTTCAACATTGTTAATGCCTCACATCCAGTAATACCACTATTTTTTCACTAATGCTATTTGTGTTGGAGTTCAAATGCTCTTGAACTTAAAATTGACAGTCTTATCAGCGGAAAGGGTAGACATGATAAAGAAAATCTTCTTCAATATACTTTTAAATCTCTTATTGAAAGTGACTTCCATACCTTATCCCCTACTGAATCCTGTACGAGGCTAGTTTTTTTGTCTATTAACAAAGTACTTCACACACCGATACAATGTCTCTTTAACTAGGGAAGTTATAGGTAACTTTCAATGTTCTTTGAAGACACCATTGATGAATTCAATAATGCTTGTGGTCATGTGTCCCTTAATCTTCCCCCCTTCATATGCCAATGTCCATTTTTTAGAATACTCATCATATAATAATACAATTCTTGATTAGCCTTACGGATTTGTTCAAATCATTCTTTAAACCACTTTTGATTTGAATCATATACTACACAAAAATTTTCATATTTCACATAAAATGAATTTATATTTATGTTGAAATAGTAAAAAATAACAGACATTACATACCTATCCTCATGATTTCCTTCTTCATAGGTTCATTATGGAATGTTTTTCTCACATTGATAGCAATGTGTCTAATGCAACACTGATGAGGTGAATTTGGGGGTATCCATGTATCAAGGTCCAAATTGATTTCCTCAATGATTACTCGATACTGATAAAATATCAAATAAGAACCCTGAATGAGGGTGAATTGGTTACTAATACATGCCAAAAATTGAATCCATGATTAATTTATTTCTTCTCTATAATGGGAAAGGCAAGCAGAAGAGGTTGATAGTTTCCATCTTTGGTTTCTATAATCAACAATATACCCTTGTATTTTCAGTATAAAAATTTTCCATCAATATAGATGAACTGTTTACTGAAACAAAATGCTGAGATACATGGGTGGAATGCCCAAAAAATAGATGAAATTGAATAGAATATAGATCAAGTTGGTTATCTTGAGACACATGTTCATTTTTATCAATATGGAAGACAAATTGGTTATTGTGCCTCGATATGGATAGAAATTGTGGAAACACCAGATATGAGTCATCCCAATCACCATAGACCTTAACAATTTCCTTATGTTTCTCCATACATGCATTATTATAGAAAATATTATAACCAAATGTTTTTTGTATCATCTCTTGCACAAGGAATATAATAACCTCTTAGAATGTACCAATTATCTCAACGAAAATGGATGAAACAAATTCAACATCCAATCTTGTGTCAGGCTTGGCTAAATGTAAGTATGAGATACCTCAATCCTCAAGATTATCCAACCTCCAAATACAATGTACGGAATCACCCTCAAGCCAAATCTATAATCTTCCCCATACTTCTCAACCTGTATGAGATATTTATTACAACATGATTCTTGAACTATATATCTACAGTGCCTATTAATGTGAAATCTCATCAGTATTATTTTTAATGAATATGTACTTCAAAAATTTATTCCAACATATAATGTTTTGTCTATCTCACTAAACCAATCTAATAAAACTTTGGGAAACTCAGTTGTAGGTGTGAGAACATTTTAGTCGAATTCAGGCACACATGTCATTGCTTTCGACCAAGATGTAAAAAGTGTTGGATTATTTTTTGTGGGTCAAGGATATTGTACAAATAATGCATCTCTAGAAACTTCCACCATAACTTCTACTACTTAATCCTTATCAGAACTATTGTCACCATCTATTACATCATTATGAAAATCCTTACTAGAAGTCAGATTTAAATGTATATCCAAGAGATCATCTAGGTTTTCCTCTTCTCCATCATTTCAAATAGGCTCAATTTCATGGGGTAGACCATCTTCAAAAACTCTTGTAATTCTACATCTTTATAAATATGGATGTTGTTATTATTGTATAGTAGAAACATCAACATATAAATCTATCATGGTACAATATGACCACTGAGAAAATAAATTTATTTCATGAACCCACTATGCATCAACAACTAATGGACAAGCTAAATGCCACACTGTATCCAAGAATTGAAAATGTATATAGTTCATAGACTTGATCTCTTGATCGGGTCACAGATTTAAGGATCTAAAAATTATTCCTTGAAGTTAACTTAGGGTTACATAATCATCTATACTAACCACCACTGTTGTTTGTGTACTATAAGAAGCTCCTTTCTCAGTTTTAATAACCTCTCCATTGTAGTACACATAGGAAAACATAACTCCCTACATAAAAAATGTGTTTTGATCAATATTATGATAGTGTAACTAATATTGAAATTTATGGTTGACCATATAATATTTATTATACTGAAATTTTAAAACTCCTTTTTATACCCTAAAATATGAAACTAATGTTTTTTATATAAAATATTTATTAGAATATAAGTCACATAATGCTTTGAAAACCAAGGTAAAAATTAGAGAACAACAAATCAATTTAATTATCATTGATAAAATGATAATTATGATCATATAATTTGAAATGGATAAGACCAAACACATTAAATAACAAATGAATTTTTTACAACATACAAAAAATACCTTGAAATTTTTCAATAAAATGTGGTTTGGATGAGATGAGTGTGTCTTAAAAAGTGAGGTAAAATACATATTATTTTTATTTGGTAGCTTAATAACATCTTCGAAAGATATGTACTTGACTTCGGAATTTTGAAAATATTGAATCCTTCTAATAAAATATCTTAGATGTTATTAGAAGGATGGAAGATTTTAAAAATTCTGAAGTGAAGTTCATATCTTTAGAAGATGTTATTAAGCTACCAAATAAAAATAAGTTGGATTTTATCTCACTACTGAAGTCACATTCATCTCATAAAAACCAAGTTTAATTGAAAAATTTCAAGGTATTTCTTGTATGTTTTAAGAAATTAATGTGTTATTTAATGCATTTGTTCTTATCCATTTCACTTTATATGATCATAATTCTCATTTTATCAATGATAATTAAATTTATTTTGTGTTCTCTTCTTTTTACCTCACTTTTCAAAATATTATATGTGTACTATTGACAATGAGGGTTGAGCATATAATATTTATGATTCTAAAATTTTATAACATCTTATTGTATCCTAAACTATGATACCAAGGTTTCTTAGTATAGTTTTTAATCACTGTAAATGTATTTTATTAATTTATAATGAAATTATGAATCATCTAATGCATATCCCCTAGGAGTGTTAAACCAGGATGTGGAAAGGCCCATTGTCATGTACCAGGTTACAGAAAGTCTATCCTAGAACACCTTTTCAGAGTTGTTACTCCTATGAACATCTATGCTAGAGCCACATCCACTTGTTTTTATCCAGACATAAATTTTATTTCTTATATGACCACATAATATTTATGCTACAAAAATTATAGAACGTTTTCTTATATCCTAAAAGACGACACTAGTAATTACTTATTCATTAGTTAACCAGTAGTTTATCATTATTTAATCATTATTTAATCACTAGTTAATGATTTCTTAACCATTAGTTAAAAATCAGTTAATAATTCCTTAAACATTCTTTAATCATCCCTTAATCAACCTTTAATCACACCTTAATCATTCTTTATTCATTACTTAATCAATATTTAATCATTACTTATTTATTCATTCTTTAATAAGATATTTAATTATATTATAATCATAAAATAATCAATACTTAATCAACCTTTAATAATTACATAATCATAACTTAATCATAATATAATACATACTTAATCATTACTAATAATATCTATTATTTCTAAACTATATATAACAAACTAAACTAATTAATTAATAACATATTTTAAACTAACTAAAAATAATTCAATTACAAAACCAACTAACATTAACTTATATAAGAAAAAATACCACTAAATGATGCTACACAAAAAATATTGACTTATTTTTTTCAACTAGATCCACTATGCACAAAGAAAATTTTTTATAGAGAGAGAGAGCTAAAAATGTAGAGAGAAGGGATAATTTCTAATTGAGAGGGATGGGGGGGGGGATTTGGAAGTTAAGAGGATGGGGGGGGATTTCCATTTTATAGGGATTTAAGTGAAAGGAGACTGGGGGTGTTGCGCCTTACTCTTGTACTGTTGGAAAAAGGAGCATGGCCTTACACTACCTTTCCATCTTTCTTTAGGTGAAAGGAATGCCTCCCCTAGCTACCTTTTCCATGTCACTGATCCGAGAAAAGGAATCCATGAGGGGAAAGGTACACCCCCATCCACCTTTCATGCATACTTTTAATTTTTTTTAACTTGGAAACATTTAAAAAATTTACAAAAACGCATAAAAAAACTCATGAATTATTATTTTTCCTACTGTGATAAATAATAGCACACCTTTTTTTTGATGTATACAATGGATATGGTAGTTTGACATTCTCTCTTCTTGTGGTTTTTTTAGATATTTGTTTTGGGAGTTAGAGGAGAAACTTACCACAATATTTCATTCCTGCCTCTATGGAGTTGGAGTTAGATATATATGGAGATACATGGAGATATAATAAGATTTTAAGGTGTTTTTTTCATATAAATAAAGGTTGGTAGCTGCATCTGGAAAGAAACAATTGATGAGGTAATCTATCTATCATAAAGGATCTTAGGGCCTCATCTTCATTTGGAGTCTATTGTTTTTGGAGTGATAGTTGTTTTATTTCATTCATTAACTCTCTCATGTTTATAAAGAGTGGGTATATATTTAGTACTAAGCTATGTAATAAAGGAGAGTTTTTATAGATAAGTATTTCTTTTAGAATAGTTAATGTTGGGTTCTTATGTTTATCTTTTCTTGTATATCTCTCCTTCATCCCTTAATGATGAACATTATATCTTTGAGTGAGGGATTCCCTTTTAAATTCATGAACAAACATGTATCATTTTTCATGACCATAGAGTTTGTTATGAAATAAGTTTAAATAAGGTTTTTGGATGCATAAATCATTAATGGACTGAATTATTGATAATAAAAAAGTGATGTTTTGAGTTATAAAGTGAATACCAAGAACAAGGATTTAATTAGACCCAATTCTAAAAAAAATTAACAATCAATTAATCATTTAACTTCACTATTATATAAACCTGGATTTGCTAAATCTTGGTACATTTATGCTGATTGATGTTTATTCCATGTTTTCATTAATTATTTTGATTTACTTAAGTGTTTCTAAAAATTTTATCTGTGGGATCAACCTCGAACTATAACTTAGTATATTATTTTATTTATTAGTTAGAATGAGTATTTTATAAATTGAAAACCCGATTTATTTCATGAATTAATAATCCCCTATGGGATGTTAAATTTTCTTAGTTATACCCCCACACTTAGGTATATCATACACCATTATTTTCATTTTCCTATGATCCCTTCCTTAAAAAATTAGTTCCACTCTTTTTTCATCCTTTAATCTACCCATGTTCTCTTAATTCTTTTTTCCCTATGATTTTAACTGACTCTAAATCCTAGCCATGAACCACTTTTCCATTTCTCCATGTTGAGAACTTATGCATAAAGGATATTACCTAACAAGAAAAACATGAGAAACCACATGTAACAATGAAAAAAAAGTTAAAAAGGAAAAAAATGAAAAACCATAATTATCCTAAGCTTTCTAAAAATGTACCAAAAAATGGTGCTAAAACATTGATTTACAATAGGGAATCATTAATTCCCATGGGTAATCAAGTTTAGAATTTATAAATTAATCTTATTTACTAATAACAAAAAATAATATTTTAAGTGATGGTCTATAGTTGAACCCATAAAGATTTATTTTAGAAACACTTAGGTAAATCAAACAATGAAAGTATAATTGGAAAAAATTCAATCAAGATAAACATACTAAGCTTTTTTAAATCCAAGTTTATTCACTAGTGAAGTAAAAAAAGTGATTGATTTTACAAGTTGTTCTCAAAATCAGGTCTAAGAAAATACTTGGTATTGGTATTCAATCTCTAACTAAAAAATAACCCTTTTCTCATGGAAAATTAATTAAGTTAATTAATGAGATATGTAACATAAAACCTTATTTAAACATAGTTCAAAACCCACTTAATGTTCAAAAAGATGGATAGACACAATTTTATTAATTTAAAAGTGAATTTCCACACTAAAATAAACAATAGTCATGGTCAAGAGATAAAGTAGATATATAAAAGAAAAAATGAACACAATAACCCAACATGAACTATTATAAAAGAATCAATTCACTAGAAACCTCCCTTCATTACATAGTTCAGTATTAAATATCTACACCATCATGATAATCATGATTTTGCATGAATAAAATAAACTAACCATAGCTCAAGTAGTATTATAATCCAACTGAATACAGGGCCCTAGGATCCATGATGATAAATAGATGCTTTAACTAGTTGTTTCTTTTCAGATACAACAACCATAATTTATTTATAGAAAAAACACCACCTTTAAATTTCTCTATATCTACATGTATCTTTATATATATCTAAATATAACTCCAACAATATAGTCATGAAAAACCATGTGCAAAATCACCTCTAACTTCCAAAATAAATTTCCAAAAACACTATAAGAAGAGCGAATGCTAAACTACCATCTCTGTTATAGTTATCAAAAAACATGGTGTGGATGTGTTAATCATGATGTGAAAAATAATCCTTCACCCTATATTCATATATACATGATGTGGTACCATGAATCCACATTGAAACCTTCCTTCAAATCCATAAAAAAATCTATATATTCTCAGCCATCCCGCCTCAGTATTATTCATAGTGCAATGAATAACCCATCAGGATCTACACTCATTGGCCCCAAATGATCAAAAAACAACTCCATGAACTCATTCCATGACAAATTACTTATAAATATTTAATAACAAACCATATCTTTCAAGAAATGTAACTCTTCTCAAAAACACTGAATTAATATCATTCATAGTTAAAGCCAAAACTTCCCATGAAAACCATTATGGCCACAACATGACGTAAACCCTACGACTCTTAAGCCCATTTTGTCTCCATAACCATGATTACAAAATTCATCCACCATTATTTTGAGGACTCATTAATCTCCAACAATCCTCATGTATGGAGACCTTCATAATACATATCTCTATGTCATGGTGTAAACAAGATATTTATCCCAATGGTAAAGGGAGACACTTTTACACATACTCTCCCTAGGTGAAGACTCTCACATACCAACTATACTCCATCATTTAATGGAATGAAACCCTTGGATGTGGCATGAGTTACCCTCACTTACCATCCCTTTCATTTTGCATCAAATTCATTAAAAACTCATGCATGAAGCAAGGATCATCCACATTATCAAACTCCCTCGGATTATTGAATTATTTGGAGAAGTATACAAATCTTATGAATGATCTATCCATAAAAGCATGGAATGACATCATCCAACATGATGTGACTTATTTAATATGAACCTAACACATGAACTTCTTTAGGACCTCATGACATGAAAAACATGGGCGCAACTTGATTAACTCTCACATACCATATACTTTAGGGGTTCCATGATGTGATTTATTGGACACAACGTGATTCAATAATCCGTGCGGCTGTTACGACATTGTATAGTCATGACATGAAACCCTAGAAGATGAACATAATAACATCATTACACTCCAGTACATACATATAATTTTTTAAATTTCACTCGTTCTTCACAATCCTATATCAGAGTTTATTATTGTCCATGTCTGGGTTGATAAGAAAATTGTACTAACCTACTATTAAGGTTCTGTCTAGGTATCTCCCCACACCATAACCTCTATTTCTCCTCCAGAACTGACCTATGCTAGGTTTTTTCTACACTATTGACTCTTCATGCACCAATGTGTATCATGTGTGGTTACCTTGGTTAGAATTTATCCACATTTACCCACTATAATTATATTTTTCCTCCATTTCTTCATTTTCCAATAATTTTTAATAAAATTATTTCTTATTAGAGATGACTACAGGTCACATACCCTGGAAATATGTGGTACCCAAACACTAACCCCAACCAATTTATGTTTTAAATTCACCACCATAAACCTACCCTATTATAATTTTAACTACCCATTTTACTACTCTAACCCATTCAATTAGTCGATTTGAAATTCAAATATTTAAATTTTATTTATAAATCTAAAATAAACATATAAAATAATCAAGAAAATATATTTTTGTAATTTTACTTTATTTAATAACATAAATATAATTAATTTAAATTTAAAATTTACTTATAATAATATGAACTGAACTAAAAATAAAAAATGTTTTTTAAAATTTTAATGACAGTTAAAAATTTATTATTCATTAATTAATAACAATTTTCATAATTAGTTTCGAGTTTATGGTACCCTAAGAGTATTACCCTAACCCTACCAAATTATTAATTGGGTTCCCAATTTGGTACTCTAACCCTATAAATACCTATTTTTACCACTACCCTAACCCTATTTAATCAAGAAAAATAGTGTTGGGTACCTGATTAATGAGTACCCATTTCCATACACATTTTTTACTTTTAAAATTATAAAAATAATAAAATTAAGTTCTAATTAATTAATTAATTAAGATAAATAGAAATAAAAATAAAATTATGCATGAAATTCTAACCATCACCATTTTTTCCTTGGTTTTTATTTGCTTTAAATCTTCAAAAAATCATTAATTAATATTATCCTTCAATTCAGGTGGTCAAATAATGATTTAAAAATATTTAAATGGGTTAAAGTGTCGGGATTCAATCCATAACACTTTAAAACGTGTTAGTTGTGAAGGGGTACTAGACACATCATGGTTTATAAATATTTCTCTATATCATTTTATTTAAATCCATTCATGGTGTGACTATAATTATAATGGTGTTGGAACCTTAAAATTGTTCAAAAGAATGAACTTTCCCAAGACACTTCATGGTGTGGATGAAATTACCATTATTTGAACTTTTCTTCTTCTGATTTCATAAAGAACATACCTTCCTGAATATAGTGATTAATTTTATGTAATGTAGGCTTCCTCTTATAGATAGTGTATGAATCTTATGTATCAACTGTCCTAATTTTCACATTTCCATTACCCTTTTATATCATTAAATTAACTTAAATGACCTTTTAGTATCAAAAATTTTACTTTTACATATTCAAGGAATCCTAGAAAATACTCTTACATATACCTTTGTTTACTTTTATGTATCCACAGATTTAGAAAAAATTTCTCCTATTCATCTTAAAAATGAGTTCTACATATCCCATTACTAGCCCATAGGTAAAGGTTGTTTCCTTTCCCTAAAAAATATATTAAAACACAAATTAAGTTATGGATTTTAAAAATATTTATATAAATTAATATAAAAAAATTTGAATAAATAATTAATATATTTTTACAATTCAACCCAAATTATTTTTATCAAATAAATATGTGATAATTACTCTTAAATTATCTAAATGGTGGAAATTGAATCATTTAATTTCAAAGTAAAATATATGAAAATATTGAGATTTATCAATTCCTCAACACTTAAACATTACACTCATGGGAAATCATATAATACCCTGGTCAAATAATATTCTCAAGACAATAATGGTAGTAATTTTCAATTATAAAACATTTGGAATATCATGTTTCCTACATGGTTCACCAATCATAAAGAATGATTCCATCTCCGGTTAATCTCCATCTACATGTTGTACTTACCTTCTAGAAATTTATTACCCTTCACTCAAGGATTTTAAAATAGATCATTTCTCATTGTTAAGAGTATTCATGGTTTATATATTCTTACTACCTTCCTAAAATATCCACTTCATAGAGTCACAAAAAAGTTTCAATCATTAGGAATTTACATGGGTTATTATTTGGTAAATGGATAACAAGTTTTAATATGAAAACCTGATAGGCATAATGAAGAGATTTGGATCTAAAATGAAGAAAAATACATGATCAATAGTTAAAAATTTATAATTTAATCTTCACTCATCTTCTATTTTAAATGATTTACCTCCAAAAACCTTTTTAATCTAATGGTTAGTTTACACATGAATCATTTCAACACCAAAAATTCTCTTTCTTATTCTTATTTTTTGTTTTTTTCCTTTATTATCTTCTCTCTACCATCATAAAAACAACACTATTTTAGTTCATTTCATCATATCAATAATTTTTTGTTTTTTATTTTAAAAGGAAGATAGGTATATTTAGTTTATTAACAAATAAAAAATGTCCCTTACCCTATTTCTAAAGAAAATTCACCATCCATATTTCTCAAAATAGCTTTAGGTTAGCACCAAAAAATCGTTATTTTTATGTAACACATAACATATCCAAATCCATCTACCATACCCAAGTTCAATAATAATCAATAATTTACTTCTAAATAAGGCTAGTTAGGTATTCTAGATTTTGATATAGATACCAAAAAATATTTTTCTTAGATGGTAGGAGCTAATAAGGTTCAGATTTAAGGGTAGTCAAGAATATAAGTTTAATTTGTAAAAATGGTATTTTCAATAAAAAGAATTCATTAATCATATTTGACATAATTCATGATCTCTAAAATCTTTGAAAAGATAAAAAAATAAAGTTCCAAATATCATTAAATTCCTCAAGAGTTAAGAAAAATAGAAATAATAGATGATGTAAAAAATTCTTATAAACCTCTTAGGTTGGGAAATATCTTCATTATAAAGAACTTATGCACAATATTTTCATATTTTATCAAACATTTGTAAGTTATTAGATTGGAAATAAAGGGATAAACCAATTCCATCAATCATATGAATCTGTAGATTCTAAAATAAAGTGTTTTTCAAAACATACCAGGATGATATAAATTTTCCAAAGCACCTTATTATGATTAGGATATCATAAAAACACTTTAAATATTGAAAAGAGAAAAGAAAACATACCATTATAATTGAGTGGTGTTGAATAAATCAGACATTAGATTATACTACCCTTTATTTATTCACATTAAATATTAAAATAATAGCAAAAAACTAAATAGAAGGATGTACAAAACTTGAGTTTATTTGGGTAGTGATATCCATGCATTACTATCATATTACAAACCAACAAGTAAAAGAATTAAAAATAATAAATTTATTCAAATTAAAATAAAATGAGAAGGGAAGAAAATAGATAATATTGGTTTAACCCCCGAAGAATATTCTAGGTTTTGATTAAACCTACAAAGGAAGCATGAGTTTTTGTCCAAAATTAGATTGTTGATTGGGTTTATATGATGCGAACCACTACATATTTGTTCCTATAGTGATCATCCCTATGCACTCATTGTATTGGAATTAAGGGGTAAAGTATTTCAAATCCATCCACTTATCATGAGATACATCTTTCATAGAAGGGGTTGAAAAAATTATATGTCCTCTTCTTTTTCATCAACTTGTATGGATTCCCCTTCAACTTCCAGGGGATTGTCCTTTTTCACTACATTAAAAGTTTCATCAAATGAAAATTCAATTAATATCAAAAATTTAATGGAATGGATACAATATGAATTGATATTACAATCCTCCACTTTAAGTTGGTTAACTTGAAATTTGGTATCCTTAAGTAGGGATACTAGGAAATCCTTATGAAACCCCTCTAATAAATGTTCAATGGGTTTAGAGAGTTTTATAGTTTCTTCAACAAGTGAATATTATTCCTCTTTGTCACTTTCTATTGTAGTCCATGTTATAGAGACCGTGTTTTTTCCTTGAAAGACTTTGAAATATATCTAGAAATATTTTTGGATCCAGGCACAGAGATGACATGATATTTAGAGGCATAGTGTGTCCAGAATTAATTTTATAAATTTTTTAAATATATGTTATATTATGAACATACATGTTCTTAAATAAAATCGAATAATTTATAAATAGATACTCAAATAAAACATATAAGATCACAGTTAAATCCAAAACATGAGGATTACCTTAAGCGTGACCAAAAATTGGTTAGTGTGAGATGTTTAGATAAAACAGTTGTCAGTGGGTGTGTTTAATTAATTAAATAAATAAATAATTTTTTAATTTAAATTAAATGACCTAATTTGATCTATAAATTCTATATTACGGAATATCACTAGGGTTTTCCATTTCACCCTAGGATCATTGAGGGTAATTCCTTCCACCTCTCATTGGAGGATCAGAATCAGATGGCGACGAGACTCCAGATCCAGGAAAATTGAGGTGAAACAAACAAGATGAATCCTATTAACCATTGGTGAGAATGTTCTTCATTGATGAACAATCCTATCTTCAGGTAGTACTCATCAATTTGTTTATTCTACCCCAATTTATTAAATAGATTGAGTATGATCATCATTTTTTTGATCTTCTTTCATTACAAGAATTTACAAGCTACCATGTACCGATGTTCAATTGATTATTCAGTTTTTTACCCAAATATCCCAATTTATGATTATTGGCCAATAATTCTTGGAAAAAAATTGTTACACCTTTGTTTTTGTGAATTTATCCCAACCATTCTTCATGTTCTTCACTGATTAATCTACGGGGTCTTAGTTAAATATTTCCGAGCAGGACTGCACTAGATTAGACCCAAGGATTCATGGTTAAATCATGTTTTATGAATGGATTGGTGAATAAGGGATGGATTTGGTGGATTTGTTGGATATGGGTGATTCTACTATGGATTTATAATCTGATGAGGTACTATGGGTGATGGGATACACATGAAGTGCAAGAAGTAGTTTAATGAACCATTAAAGATATGATTTCTAGCCATCATATGGATGGAAAATATGGCTACATGTAAGATCAATGATTTCAGGAAACATAGAGGGGAGATCTACGATAGAGGATCTAGATCTGGAATGCAAGAAGTTGTTCTATGTTTCTACAGAAAAACCCAACTACATGATGTGTACTATAATAAAAACACATAGTGTAGTGCCCCATTTTTTTGTAGTGCTAGGGTTTTTAAAAAGTTAGGGATCACATGCCATGTAGCCGGGGAACACGCCATGTGTCCTTACCCCAGTATATAGGTTGTGTGGTAGGAACACATCAGTAGGACCTCATGCATGAGAATAAGCCATGTACCTGAGTAAATAGAGATAGGCAAGATTGCATAGACATGACCGCGAGTATAGGTAGGAACCTTAGTGGCTGAGGCATGCCATTTAGTCCACCTACACACTGTGTAGGGATATATAATAAATTATCCATGTATCAGTTGAGACATGATCAGACATAAGGTTGGGGCCACATGATGTGTGGATCCCCTTACATGGTGTGTACCCCAACTTTCCTTCATAGAAACCGTCTACCTCCCATATCTCCTTTGTTTGGACTCATATTTTGGCCTGTGAGTAGCCTATCCCGAGTGTGTTTCCACATAGAATATTATGGGGGACCTCATAGTGGATTTTGAGATATGATGTATGGTGTTCTGAGTGTGACACTTCTCAATGATGGTAGTGATTCAACAGGATCACCAGAGACTACTATAGTGACACCCTCCTACTGGGATAGGGAATGGGTCCTCTACCTGTCTAAAGAGTGGAAATCTCTTGCTGGATAGGGAAAGGGTTCTTTATCTTCAATCAGAGTGGCATCCTCCTATTGGGACAAGAAATGGTCCATCTACCTATTTATAGTGTGAAACCCTCCTACTAGGAAGGGAATGGGTCCTCTATCTACTGTCTAAGTGGCACCCTCAAGCTGTATTAGGGTATCGTTCCTCGACTACTAGTGTGGAAGACTCTAGTGGTTTCTAGGCGTGGTTCCTCTGTCGAATGTTGAGTGGAACCCTCCTGTGGAGTCCGAGCATGGTTCCCCATCCATTAGAGTAGAAAAATCTTATTGGGATAGGGCATGGGCCCTCTAGGTATCTGTACCAACCTAAGATTTTATGAAAAATGTTTTGTTTAATTTCATCGATATCCTGTGTTGTACGCTACACCAAAAGGAGCTTTCACTACACACGTCACTGACTTGGCTTGCTTTACATGCAATCACGACCTTCCACGATAGCGTGTGTTGTACGTAATACCGAGTTTCACTAAACAACGATATGTTATTAAAATATTATATAAACTAGCCGTTATGAATAGTAATACCCACTTTTTAAAATTTTATAAATTTTATCTTTCAAAATGGACTCCATTTTTGGATTTGGAATATCTAAATTAGCCTAGGGTGAATTTTTGGTATTTTTCTGAAAACTTTCAATTTTTGATGAATAGTGAAAACACTAGGTTACTATTTAAATACCGACTTTTTATTTAAATAATTATTTATTTTATTTAAATTTTTTAGGTAAAAATTGATAAATTATACCTATATAAGTTCAAAGTAATTCATTGGAGTCATTTTATAATAATTTTAGATATATAAAAATTTTATTGAACTTTTCACTGTCTTTTACCCACCTTCTAGGAGAATTTGAAAATTTACATAAAACATAATTTTACCACTTCTGTGAGTGTAATTTCGAAAATCCGAGAGACACGGTTAATATCAAGGAGTAAAATGTGGTTCAATAAGATAAAATTAATTTTTGGTGAATAGTAACTTTTTACTTTTATTTACCACGGTTAAAATTAAATAGGGTAATTAAGGGTAAAAATGATATTATTATTACCCTAACACATGTTCTAATTGTATTGGATAAGTGTAATTCGACCAAAAAAAATCTTAGAAATAAAATATTACCCTTTAGGTCCACTTCAATTAGATTAGGACATTTATTATTATTTTATTTAAAGAAGAATTAAAATAGTTAAAATCAAAGTTTAATAACTAAAACATTTTTAATATAGGGATATAAATATGATAAATTCGACTATAAATATTCATTAGAAATATAGAAAGAATTCCTAAATAATGGTATTTTATTTATAATTTTTAGACATTTAATTATTTAATTTATTTATGACACAATGATGAAACAGTAATTACCCTATTAATGGAATATTAACATAATTGATGTTATAAATACCCAAATAAATGTAATTTTAGACTTTTTATGAATTCCAAGAATTTTATATGTTAATATGACATGTTATTATTTATTTAATTAACTTTTTTTGAACTAATAATTCTGTTATCAGTTTCACAAAAATCAAGTATCAAATAGTGTCAAAATTGACAAAAAATAGTTTTTAAAACAAATATTATATTATTAATTGTTATGTTATTCCAAAAAATCTAAGGTTTATCCAAATGACTTATATACGGATATATATATTAATACTGAACCACTTGGGGTTCTTTTGACTTGTTATAGTATGTTTATTAACCATATAGTGTAAGAAGACATAAAGACACAGTAAAAGATAAATTATTTAACTTAGAGTTAAATCTAAATGATATGGATAAAATAGTAACCTAAACTTGTATAAGACCTATTTGTTGAGAGGATTTAGAACCATACCCACATTTTTTTCAAAATAAATCAATTTGGAGCTATTAAAAACCGAATATGACTTTATTATAAAATAATATTTTAAGTTTTCCTAAGGTGCCCCTCTCCTCCCTTATAAAAAGGGCACTCCTTCCCTCTTCTCTTCACACCATTTTGAGCCTTTAAGATTATCCAGACCCTGACAATTACAATTTTAAACCTCTATAGTTATATCATATATGTTCTGTTCTTCTCAAAAGACCAACTCTAGTGACCTAAGAAGAAGTTTAAAGGAGGTGCATCGAAGAAGAGGTAATCTCTTCTACCGATTATTTCAAGTTTCTTTCTTCTTCAACTTCTTCTTATTTAGTTGTTTCATTAAAAAGTAATAACATAAGTATTAATTATATACTGATATGGTATTATAAATATGAAACAACCCTATTTCACCTTCTATCCATCTTACAGAAAACGAAATCACCGAGCGTGCGTACGTACGGAATACCGTCTCCACGCCGTGGTGTAATATGTTTTTTCCACCACCACCTTACTTGGATGGGTATAATGGTGTAAAGAATAAATATATATATATTTATTATAAAATCATACTGATTATGAGGTATTATATCATCCACTCCAATTCCATTCAATAATTATGGGAACGATATAATCGCTCGTGCGTACGTACGGATTACCGTCTCCACGGCACGATGAGATTCATTATCCATGTTAACCATTCAAGAATGATTATAAAGTATATATAATGAATAATAATGAAATATATGACATACTGAATCTAATTAATTTATGTATATATATATATATTTCATCTATTTACTTCAATTCAAGTAAATAAGGAAAGGAAAACAACGTTCATGCGTACGTACGACCTACCGTCTCCATGAACGGTGTATTTCATTTCATTCATCTATCTATTATATATATATATATATATACTGAATATATATGATATATAAATAATGATTTAAATTTTGTAAGTAAGTAAATCATGATATAAGTAATAATAATATCAAGAACAACAAGTCCAAACAAGTACGATAAATAAAACGATTTTACCCAAAACGCTGTTTTAACATGGAATTTACAAAAGAATGGGTAATATAAAATCATAAGTGAACCATATATGATATAATAACAGTGAATATGATCATTTAATAAGTAAATGAAATTATTTGAATCATTATTCTGGAGGTTCGGATACGTACAAAGCATATCGGACCTAAGGTAAGGGATAGTTTTGTATTCTCATTTTTATCTAAGATTGCTTATTCGTAAGTATTTACTGGGGTAATATTTTTCATCCATGTCTATAAAAGTGTTTTCATAAAGTGTGTAATATTATTCCATGTATGTTTAAATTCATTTTTACCCATCTTGACTTTTACTTAGTGTTATGGAAGGAATCTTGCTTTTATTTACCATATGTAGTAATTTTTGACTTTTCCGCTAAAAGTACAAGGAGAATGTTTTCTGTAAATTTTACGGCATGAATGGATTTTTACGGTTTTATAACGCCTTATTTTCATGAAGATTAATCTACAATATTTCATGACTATTTTCAACAAAATCCTTTCCTTTTAAAATTGGATGGCATTTTGTGAAAAGAAAATGATTTTGAATAAGAAAGGATATTTTCCTCAAGAATTCATTTCAAGTGTTTTATCAAAATAATTTTCCATCTAAGATGAAATTATTTCATAAGTGTATGTTTCAAGTATAATGTCTCTATGATTTACATGGTTTCAAATTTTTTATTATGAAATGATATCCCTTTGTTTTATATGGATTATGTTTTGATGGGCTGATGTTTATGAAACCCTTTTTACTCATTCGGTTATTATGAATGATGTATGTTTATTTTGTGGCACACGAAAGAATGATTTCATTATGAGATTTGTGAGACATATATATCCCTACAATGCATTGGGTAAAGATTTATATCTCATGATATAGACATGGATAGAACGACAAGTTAATTCAGTTCAGTGATACAGGACTGGAACGAGGAGTGAACTCGATTCAGAAAGGGACTTTGTCCACTAAGATGGTCTTGGTAGCAATGCCTTGGCTACTATGGAAATCATAACATGTGCTTAATGGTTTCCAAAATTACATGTTTTATTCCCATGCTATTTTATAATGATTAATTATTCTTTATAATATATGCCTTACGTATTGCCATGTTTTATGTCATTGCTCAATATTTTGATGTTTAAATATTATGTTCATGTTTTTAAGTTCAAATGTATAAGGTTTCTTTTATTTTTTCTATGCTTACCATTAATGAGCATTTGAGCTCACCGTTTATATGTTTTCTTTTCCCCAGGATATAAAGAAATGTTTTAGGTAAAAAAAGGAAGATCTTTATGGGAGATGTTGAAGATCTTTCACCAAGATTAGAAGATTATATTCCAAGTTTCCAAAGACACTAAACTATTACGATCCTTCAGTGTTTGCTTTTGTTATGTATTAGATATTCTGAAAAAGTAATGTAATGTCTATGTACCTCAATATTTTGGTGTCTACAGTTTGTATCAGAGGAAAGTTTTAGTTAACCTTTGTAAACTAGGATGCGAAAACATTAGTGAAATCCCTAGATATATTTCTAAGGTATGTCTTGGGATGTTCCTAAGGATTAGTATACGTATACGTTATAGTCATAGAATTACGGTAATGACATTATAGTTAAACCTAAGATGTTATATATTGAAAGTAATCTCCCTTTATTGTGTTATTTTCTTATCATGATTTTTTCCTCTCACACTATTCTTTTTGGGTTTTAGAAAATGGCTGGAAACATGAAGATTCACGATAATGGAGGATATGATGGACACTGGAATGATATTATTCATGAGCAACCAAATGAAATCGTATCTGGAAGTCCACATATCATTATTATGCCTAATCAGGAATCTCATAATATGATTAATAATCTCATCTTTGGTAAGTTTACTGACCCAGCTAATTAGAGAAAGATGGAGTTTCATGATGATCATAGTGGAAAGAATGTTCAATTTCCCTCATGTAAATAATGTGGGAAGAGGCATCAGGGAGAATGTTTCAAAGGAACTGGAAGATTATTTGGGTGTGTAAAAGAAGGACACAAAGCTAGTAATTGTAAAGGAAAAGGTTCAGTTAACACCATGAACAAGGATACTGGTTTTGCTAAGACATCAACAATGGCTAAGTGTTTTAAATGTGGAATGTATGGGAATTATGCAAACCAATTCCCTAAGGGAAAATCTCATTAAGAGAATTAGCATGGTCATATGGGTAGTATTTATGTGGATGATGATGAAGAGACGAAAAATGATATATGATACGGAAGAAATGACAAAGCTCAGTCAGTGGTTTAAGAAGGTAGTGTAATCAAGAATAATGTATGGTACTATGGAATAAAGAATAATCTAAGGATGGTTACACTGTTGCCTTTGCTTGAGTTTTGAAAGTATATGTTGAATGGTACCGATAATCATGAAAGGTTATTCAGATATTTTTGGAAAGCACCTAATATGCGCATAAAGAAGGGATAACGAGATAATGAAATGTTTGATAGTATTAATGAGCTCATGATTAATATAAGGAAAAAGTGATATCATGGTTTGATTATATAGAATTTTTGGGATTTTGGTATATGGAAAAAATTTACCTTGTGACAACATTCATGTTTTCACTATAGTTCAAGAGAATACATGATTAAGGTATTCATATGTTTGGAATGTGACCAAAAAGATATATCGTATGATATATGGGGGATAAATGATGGTATTCACATGCTCGGTAGATGAAATTTCTAGTAATTCTTTGCTTTATACTATGAGCTTGGACAGAAGTATTTTGGATAAGCCTAAATATTGGAATGGATTATGTTGGAAATAAGTCAGTATTTTTTAAGGTTAGAACTTTTTTCGATATTATTTATGGAATGTTATAATAATGTAGTTTTAGAAAAAGGACAAACTATAGGATGGGAGACAACCCGTCACGTCGGACAAGGCTGTGGGAATCGAACCCACAACTGAAGTGCGACATGAATTTATCGCCTACCACTAGCATACAGGAAGTCCCTGGTTAGTAGAAATGAGTTTTATTTTATTTATCAGTATGATAGATGATGTATAAGTCAATTTTTGGATTCATATACGATTAACCTCACCATAGATGGACTTATGTATATTTGATAACATTTGCTAACCTTTTGTTTGAGACAGATGGAATGAACCATCATTCTATCATATGATCTGTTAACACTTTACAAATGAAAAATTCAACTTCATTTAATTAAGAGATGAAGTGGATATTATTCATGGCATGAACAATGGTGAGATTATACTAAAATAAAGTAAGTATTTCTTCTAATTCAAATTCTTCAACTTTAGGGAAATCATCTTGAAAACCAAAAATGTTGTCCTAGTGACCTTATATCCGATGAATCAGATGGTACCTTAGATCATCACAAATTCATGGCTTTTTGATTGTTGGCTTTTTCATAGCCATGTTCTCTACCACTCTCCATCAGAACTTGATTGTTAGATTTCTCTTCCATATCCATATTTTCACCTTTTTTCTCCTATGTGGAAACCCATTGATTAGTTAATTTGGGTAACCATTATGTTTCATACTTTAGTTTTTAAAGATAAGTTTTGGTATTCCTTTTTATGATGTGGGTTTCTATTAAAACTTTTGAGTAGTAAACCATTTATAACCCCAGCGAATTTCGAGGGTGAAATTCATTTTAAGGGGGGTAGAATGTAACACCCCGAGATTTTATGAAAAATGTTCTTTTTAATTTCATCGATGTCCTGTGTTTTACGCTACACCAAAAGGATCTTTCACTACATGCGTCCCTAACTTCGCTTTCTTTACACGCAATCCGGAACTTCCACAATAGCATGTGTTGTACGCAATACCAAGTTTTACTAAACAATGATATGTTATTAAAATTTTATATAAACTAGCCATTATGAATAGTAATACCCACTTTTTGAAAATTTTAAAATTTTATCTTTGAAAATGGACTTCATTTTTGGATTTGGAATATTGAAATTAGCCTAGGGTGAATTTTTGGTATTTTTCTGAAAACTTTCAATTTTTGATGAACAGTGAAAACACTGGGTTACTATTTAAAAACCGACTTTTTATTTAAATAAATATTTATTTTGTTTTTAAATTTTTTAGGTAAAAATTGATAAATAATACCTATATAAGTTCAATGTAATTCATTGGAGTAATTTTATAATAATTTTAGATATATAAAAATTTTATTGAACTTTTCACCGTCTTTTACCCACCTCCTAGGAGAATTTGAAAATTTACATAATACTTAATTTTACCGCTTCTATGAGTGGAATTTCGAAATTCCGAGAGACACGGTTAATATCAAGGAGTAAAATGTGGTTCAATTAGATAATTTTTTTTTTGGCGAATAGTAACTTTACTTTTATTTACCACGGTTAAAAGTAAATAGGGTAATTAAGGGTAAAAATGATATTATTATTACCCTAACACATGTCCTAATTCTATTGGATAAGTTTAATTAGACCAAAAACAATCTTAGGAATAAAATATTACCCTTTAGGTCCACTTTGATTAGATTAGGACATTTATTATTATTTTATTTAAAGAAGAATTAAAATAGTTAAAATCAAAGTTTAATAACTAATTTTTTTTAATATAGGGTTATAAATAAGATAAATTAAACTATAAATATTAATTAGAAAGATAATGAATTTTTCCTACATAATTGTATTTTATTTATAATTTTTAGATAGTAAATAATTTAATTTATTTATGACACAATGATGATGCAGTAATTACCTTATTAATGAAATATGAACATAAGTTATGTTATAAATAACCAAATAAATGTAATTTTAGACTTTTTATGAATTACAATAATTTTATATGTTAATATGACATGTTAGTATTTATTTAATTAACTTTTTTTGAACTAATAATTATATTATGAGTTCCACAAAAATCATGTATCAAATAGTGTCAAAATTGACATAAAATAGTTTTTAAAACAAATATTATATTATTAATTGTTATTTTATTCCTAAAAATCTAAGGATTGGAAAAATGAATTAGATAAGGATGTATATATTAATAATAAATCACTTGGGGTTCCTTTGTCTTGTTATAGTAAGTTTATTAACCATATAGTGTAAGAAAACATAAAGACACGGTAAAAGTTAAATTATTTAACTTAGAGTTAAATCAAAATGATAAGGATAAAATAGTAACCTAAACTTGTCTAAAACCTATTGGTTGAGAGGATTTCCACCCATCCCCACCTTAGATTCGAAATAAATTAATTTTGAGCTATTAAAAACTGAATATGACTTTATTATAAAATAATATTTTATGTTTTCCTAAGTTGACCCTCTCCTCCCTTATAAAAAGGGAACCCCTTCCCTCTTCTCTTCACACCCTTTTGAGCCTTGAAGATCGGGAAAACCCTTCCAATTCGTCTTCTAAACCTCTATGGTTATATAATAGAGGTTCTGGTCTTCTCAAAAGTCCAACTCTAGTGCCCTAAGAAGAAGTTTAATGAAGGTGCGTCCAAGAAGAGGTAATCTCTTCTACCGATTATTTCAAGTTTCTTTCTTCTTCAACTTCTTATTATTTAGTTGTTTCATTAAAAAGTAATAACATCAGTATTAATTATATACTGATATATTATTATAAATATGAAACTAACCTATTTCACCTTCTATCCATCCTACGGAAAATGAAATCACCACACGTGCGTACGTACGGAATACCGTCTCCACACCGTGGTGTAATCTGTTTTTCCACCACCACCTTACTTGGATGGGAATAATGGTGTAAATAATAAATATATATAGTTATTATAACATCATACTTATTCTGAGGTATTATATCATCCACTCCAATTCCAATCAATAATTATTGGAACGATATCATCGCTCGTGCGTACGTACGGATTACCGTCTCCATGACACGATGAGATTCATTCTCCATGTTAACCATTAAAGAATGATTATAAAGTGTATATAATGAATAATATTGAAATATATGACATAATTAAGCTACTTAATTTATGTATATATATATATATCATCTACTTACTTCCATTCATGTCAACAAGGAATGGAAAACAGCGTTCATGCTTACATACGGCCTACCATCTCCATGAACGGTGTATTTCATTTCATTCATATATCTATTATATATATATATACTAAATATATATGATATATAAATCATGATTTACATTCTTTAAGTAAGTAAATCATGATATAAGTAATAATAATACCATGAACAACAAGTCCAAACAAGTACGATAAATAAAACGATTTTACCCAAAATGTTGTTTTAACATGGAATTTACAAAAGAACAGGTAATATAAAGTTATAAGTGAACCATATATGATATAATAACAATGAATATGATTATTTAATAAGTAAATGACATTATTTAAATCATTATACAGGAGGTTCTGATACGTACGAAGCATATCGGACCAAAGGTAAGGGATAATTTTCTAATCTCATTTTTATCAGAGATTTCTTATTCTTAAGTATTTACTGGGGTAATATTTTTCATCCATGTCCATAAAAATGTTTTCATAAAGTGTGTAATATTATTCCATGTATGTATAAAGTCATTTTTACCCATATTTACTTTTACTTTGTGTTATGGAAAGAATCTTTATTTTGTTTACCATATGTAGTAATTTTTGACTTTTTCGTTAAAAGTACGAGGAGAATGTTTTCTTTAACTTATACAGCATGAACGGATTTTTATGGTTTTATAATACCTTAATTTCATGATGCTTAATGTACAAGATTTCATGAATATTTTCAACAAAATCCTTTCCATTTAAAATTTCATGGCATTTTGGGAAAAGAAAACTATTTTGAATAAGAAAGGATATTTTCCTCAAGAATTCATTTCAAGTGTTTTATCAAAATCATTTTCCATCTAAGATGACATTATTTCATATTTGTATGTTTCAAGTATAATGTCTCTATGATTTACAAGGTTTCACTTTTCTTATCATGAAATGATATGCCTTTGTTTTATATGGATTATGTTATGATGGGATGTTGTTTATGAAACCCTTTTTACTCGTTGGGTTATTATGAATGATGTATGTTTATTTTGTGGCACACGAAAGAATGATTTCATTATGAGATGGGTGGGACCTATATATCACTCCAATGCATTGGGTAAAGATTTATATATCATGAGATAGACATGGCTGGAACGACAAGTTAATCCGGTTCAGTGATACAGGACTGGAACGAGGAGTGAAATCGATTCATAAAGGGACTTTGTCCACTAAGATGGTCTTGGTAGCAATGCCTTGGATACTATGGAAATCATAACATGTGCTTAATGGTTTCTACAATTACATGTTTTATTCCCATGATATTATATAATGATTAATGCTTCTTTATGATCTATTCCTTACATACTGCCATGTTTTATGTGATTCCTCAAGATTTTGATGTTTAAATATTATGTTCATGTTTTGAAGTTAAAATGTATACAGTTTGTGTTATTATTTCTATTCTTACCCTTACTGAGAATTTGAGATCACCCTTTATATGTTTTCTTTTCCCCAGGATATAAAGAAAGGTTTTAGGTAAAAAAAGGAAGATCTTTATGGGAGATGTTGAAGATATTTCACCACGATTAGAAGATTATATTTCGAGTTTCTAAAGACACTAAACTATTACAGTCCTTCAGTGTTTGTTTTTGTTATGTATTAGATATTCCACAAAAGTAATGTAATGTATATGTATGTCAAGATTTGGGTCTCTACAGTATCCACTGAGTGGAATCTTCCCACTAAATAAAGGCATGGGTCATATACTTAGAGAGTGTAGCCCCTCAACTATATGAAATAATGAGAAGGCCTGTTGTGACTTGGATATTTTTGAGGACAAATTCATGAGATGTTGGGAATTATTGATTGACTTTTTGAACTATGTAACTCTTTCCTAGGCTGAGCTATGAGATGGAGATCCCATTTCTCTCTTATTTGAGCTTTTTTCTTTTTTTCATATATATATATATATGTATGTATATATATATATTTCTGGATTATATTTACTCTCTTACTATGGGTTGTGCTATCTTTTACTATTGTGTCTCTTACTTCTTTTCCTTCAGCTTTCAAAGAGTCCTACTGGGTATGTAAAAAATCACCCATATATGGGCATTTCCCACATGTGTCGTGTCTTATAAAGATGATAGACATGCCAACAATGATTATAGAGGATCTTAAGGATACATGGTGCATTTGACCACATATGGTGGTCAGAGCTCAGAGATTCAGAGCTGGGCTCTCTCAACATTTTCTTTTCCAGTTTTTTAGGTTGGTATATCTTTCTATTTGGGAGTACATTACCCCCTTTTTTACATTCAGTTTCCACTATCATAATCTTGTACACATTATATGTAATGAACCAATGTTTTATAAATGGAAATCCCTCTCTTATAAATATTTCATATAATCACATAAAATCACAACATAATGAACTATTAACTGCTATGTGACCTTTAAACATAAGTTTGTCACTTCTGTATTTGGAATTTCGAAAATCTGACATACACGGTTGTGATTAGTAAGTTATTTAGAGTCTGATAAGAAAAACTTAATTTTTAGTGAATAGTAACCTACACTTATGAACAGTAACAAAGCCTTATGAAGAGTCATATACCCTAATTAATAGTAATCTTACCTATGATATTATAAAAATAATATTCAAGTAAAAGTATTATGTACGTATATATTAGAATAAGTAAATGAATGTTTTAAAACTAGTTTTTAATAAAAAAATATGATTTTAATTAAATATTAAATAAATAATATTTAGAAAGATATTTTTGAGAAGTGGACATTATTTTTGGATTCTACATGTTGAAAATGGTTAGGGTGAATTTTTGGGATTTTTCTAAAATATTTTTATTTTTGATGAATAGTAAAATACGACAATTTATGATAAATGCTAAATAATAGATTTATTGAGTCATTGATGATGATATGATGATGTAAGACCAATTGGTTTGATGTCAAATGCATTTATTAACGTTTTTGGTCATGAAATTATCACTATTTCTGGTCATGAGGGAAATTAATAAACTAATGATTAAAAAATTATGAAAACCCTCCTCTCCTACACTATAAAACCCCCCTCACTCCCTCTTCTCTTCACTTCCCTCAAGCCACGTTCCTTGCCAATATTCTTCCCGAATCTCTCTCCAAGATCCTAACCCACGTTAAAATCCCCCTAGTATCTTAAATATTCCAAAACTTCTCCCTTTAAGAGGTTCTCAAAGGAGGAAGACTCAAGAGGTAAATTCCTCTTTACAATTCCTTCATTTCTTTTAAGTTCTTTTATTTTTGTTTAATTCCTCACCATCCTTCACCCAAATGGTATGATAAATCCAGTAACATAAATTTAATGTAATGATATTATGCTAATGGGATAATTCAGTATATTCTCTCCTTTCCCCATATTTTATTTGAAAGAAATGAAAGCACCGTTTGAGATGTGCTAATTTAGCACATTCTAGGACAACAATTTATCAATTTCTATTATCATATTTAATTATGGTCATGAAACAATTTGTGTTATGGTTGGACCATATTATTATATATGTGATATATAATTGTTTTGGTTATGTAATCCTTTTTACTAATGTTATTAAGTTATAAATAAAAACATGTTCATTTTAATCAAACCCACCAATTGACCAAAATGGTTATCACTAAGGTTTTATATATAATATTTCGACTCCAATATAAGTAACCAAATTAAAATTGTAAGAATGTAATCTCATTAATGTTAACTAATAACATAAAAATTCAATTCTGTATAACCACTTTCATCTTACATGTTTATCCAAACATGAATATAAGTGGACCGATCTTTAAAAACCAAGCAAGCAACCAGATCCAAACAATGAAATTTAACCTTATAACCAATCAAAATGGTCTAGAATGAACCTAAAAAGGTTATAATAAAATTTTACATATAGAATAGGTTATTAAATTATGAATTAATAAACTTAATTTGTTTATTCAGGTCTTTAATAACAAGTGGGGAACACCAATGGACTTAAGGTAAGGGATCCTCCCAATATCACTATTAATCAGGATTTTCCTCTATGATATGCATTTTTTGTGTAATCCAAAATAATGGGGTATGTTTTCTAACCTACCCCATAATTCCCTCATGATTTATAAGTGATGATAAACCCATTTTATCTCTCATCAAGTCCTCTTAGTTACACCCAACACCGTGCCAATAAACCGTAACGAATTCTACCCGAACCTTTTTGTTCTTTCGGGTTGCCTTATCATTATTTATATCAAAATGGACTTATCTTACCTATTTATGTACATATTCTAATTTTTTTAGTTTTACAAAATTCCTTTATGAATACCCTTTCATCACTCTCTTTTGAGGATATTCATGTTTTTAAAATATTCCATCTTTAGAACTTTCCGATAAGAAAACCTATTTTAAGGGAACTTCTCAAATTTTTATCCAACTTCAAGTGAAATATATCATTTTAATATACCTTTTTCATTATAAAATCAGTATTTTTATCATGAAAACATTATTCTTTCACTTCTGGATTTACAAAAAATATTGTTCCCTTGTTTCTGTTAAAAGCTTTATGGTATTTTCCTTAAAACTGCACAAAAATGTTTTAATGATAAAATTTCTCAAATAAATTTCTTATATGTTGTCACTTATGTTTGAAATCACTTACCATGTTATATTACAATTGTAACCTATGAAAATCCATGTACGTTCTAGTCCCTTTCATTCATGGACACTTTCATGATTCACCCATTGGTTATGATTTATGTCATGATTGTGGTACCCAATTCTTTATATAGGTACCCTTATGTTTATGTATGCCTGATTATGTATGATTACTTATCTGGAAATAATATTCATGAAAATGATGAGATGGGTGCGCCCATATATTTCTCTAATGAATTGGATAAAGTTAAGTCTCATGAGATGCGATGTGAAATAGGATTGGTGGTTAGAATTGACCCATACTAAAATGGGAAACCGGATTGGCGGTTAGCCTTGACCAATACTAAAATTGGTTAAAGGGATTGACAGTTATCCTTGACCCATACTATAGACATGTTTTATTATTCTTCCACAATTATATGATTCCATTTTTATATGGTCCCATGCTTATATGATATGATTTTATATGTTCCATTCTTTGGATATCATTATGTCATGCCTCCTAACTCATGTGATAAAGATGAATCCTTATGTTCATTCCTTTACTGGGATTTTTAGCTCATCCCTTTGTTTATGTGTTCCCCAGGGCACCCTTTTCAGATGTAAGGTCTCAGATTAAGTTAGGAGCTCTTTATGAAGATTAAATAAAGAAGTGTTTTTAGCCCCTGTTTTATGTTTTATGTACCTTGCCATCAAAGACACTAGACTTGATGATCCTTGGCTTGTACTATGATGTATAATTATTCTTAAAATCAAGTAATGTTATATGTAAAAGGATTGGGTCACTATACTATAGGTTTTACAAGCATGGTTTATTCTATAGATGTTGCATCTTTTTATTATTATTCTTATGGACTTATTCATGGAGATGGTCTGGTGTGTGTGTACAAATACATTAAGAAAAGGCCTCCCCTATTAGTTATAACTTTTGGTGATTTTTTCAACCACCTGGCCTATAGAGGCGAGCTTAACATAGTTGTGGCTCGAGCCTCATTTGGGTGGGTAGTGGGAGATTGGTATCAGACTAGTTCATTCATTGTGATAGTTTTTAGGTTAATTCACTTATGAGGATTTGTTTGGGACTTAGGGAAATGATTTCAAAATTTCATGATTTTAGCTTTCAGTCTAGGGAACCTAGTAATGGTGTGGGAGACTGATGTGTCCATTCAATAGGACATTTACTACCTACTTATCGACTCAGGATACTGAGACGATTGATGAAGGGGTTAATAGAAACATGAATTATATAGGATTGAGTTTTTGACAGTATTTCTTGACTCAGCTCCCCATATATATACACATGATCATATGAGCATGGTATGTCTTGGTTAAATTTTCAGAAAGCCTCTATGATAAAATCCGACCAATTTATGAGTTCTAGATCATGATGATGATATGATGAGTGATGAGGCCTCAGTTCAGGGTCTATCCCACTAGATCCTTCCTCAAGGTGGATAGGTAGAAACACCCCCACTTATTGAGTAGTAGATCATACCACTAGAGATAGATTTGGATTCACATTGGCTTAGTAAATTATATGAGTTCTAGCATAAAAAATCATTGGGTTTCTATTGTGATCCAAATCCCCATGTAGTGGAGGATTGGTTAGAGTCAGTGATCCATGTTTTCAGGCATATCTAGACATCGACGTATCAGGTGGTTGTGCTAGAAGCTATCCATTTCCATGGAGTAGATGGGAATTGGTGGAGTCTAGTTACACATATTTATGATGAGTCAAAACTCTCATTGACCAACTTCCAGAAACTATTTCACAAGGAGTACAATCCCTCATGATTTCACTCAGTTTGATATCAGAATCTTCTAGAGCTATAATAGGGAGGAATGTCAGTTTCCAAGTATCTTGTGAGGTTCATAGATCTTACACTATACTCCCTCAGTATGATTCAATATTGATACTTCCAGGCATAGATGTTTGAGAAGGGTTTCTGCAGAGATACCCATGCCAGTGTAGTGCCCTTGTGTATTCCAACCTATATCGGGGTGTTAGAGTGGGATCTAGTGATTGTGAGCTTCCTATCATAAGAAAGTCAGGAAGATGGAGCTGGTAGTGGGTGTCATAGGGCTTATTAATCTATATTAGCTAGAAGTCTCTATTCGAAAGGATCTTGGTGCATGAAATATTACTTGGATCAGACTTGGGTACATGGTTAGGTACAACATAGAGGACCCGAGTATCCTAGAAGGGGGAGGTGATATGCATGTGATGGGTGAGGCCACATGGTGCGTGACTCCCCAACCCAACATGATAAAGATCATAGACATATAGAGAATGGACCTCCATGTAAGAGGAAGCATCCAGATCAAGGATCTCCCAGGCAAGGGTAGGGTGGACCCCAAGGAGGTAGAGATGGTAGAGGATAATGTGGGGCTCCATGAAGAAGAGCTGTGGGTGATGGATGACACTATGAGATCCCCCCACCACAACTACTAGGTAGCCCACATTAGGATCAGGGAGTTGATGGTTAGATCTGTGGATAGCTGTAGGCCATGGATATTTATGATATAATGGCACACGATATGATTAGAGGTACAATATGTGTTTATTATACTCTTTATTCAGTGTTAGTAGAAAAATGTGCGAGTCATTACTTTATCTCTTTACTCATGGTGCAAGATCTAAATATCATAGTTGAGGATTTATCCCCATATATTCATCTTAAGGTTCCCATAGAGAACACTTCTTCTCTATCTTTTTTCCACCAGTAGTGTGAGATATCTCTTGGTGGAGTTAGGTTCTCATGGGAAATTTTGGTTGTCCTTATGGAACCCTATTATAATATCCTAGGTATGGATTTGTTTTATATGTTCCAAACAGAAATTTACTATCATCACATATGAGTTAGATTCCCTCACATAGATGGGACAAGATTCTCTTTTATGGGTGAGAGAGATCTAATGGTAGGGTGAGTGGGTTTTGTGAGAAGAAGGATGTATCCCATTACCCATCACTTAGAGAGTGTAGACCTTGGTGAAAGAGGATCTTTTGGAATCTAGATTCCTTCAATCATGGATGATTTTATGTATATTTCCTTGAGGACGTTCTAGGAATACCTCTAATGTGGTAGATGTAATTTTTCATCTAATTTTATCTTTGAATCACTCTGATATCTTCTATGGCATATTGGATAGACCCTACCGAGCCCTTGGATATATGGTTGTAGTTGGAGGACCACTGACAGAAGGGTTTTATCAGACTGATTGTGTCCCCTTGGGAATCTCAATTGTTGTTTAGAAAAAAAGTGGATGATATCTTTCAGATTTGTGTGGATTATAATCATATGATCTAGGCCATGAAAAATAAAAAATACCCATTTCTAATGATTGAAGACCCCTTTGATCACTTATGAGGTGCGAGATGGCTCTTGAAGATTGATCTCTGGTCTGGCTACCACCATTTGAGAGTTCACGAGGTTGATATTCCAAAGATAGCATTCTAATTTCACTATAGACACTTTGAGTTATAGGTAATTACCTTCAGTGTCATGAATGCCCCTACTATGTTATGTCTTTGATGAATCATATTTTTTAACATCACTTTGACTAGTTTTTTATTGCATTCATTGACGACACACACATATACTCTATATTTGAGGAGTAGAATCCATATCACTTGAGGATGGGACAATATTTTCTTCGAGATCACCAGTTTTATAGTAATATCTTGAAGTTAAAAATTTTGTATTCTGTAGGTCCACATTCTTGGGCATGCCATTTCTGATAATGGATTTTCTATGGACCTGACGAAGATCGATACAATGCTTGCTTGGGATTCACCCAAGAGTGTGTTAGAGGTGTGGAGTTTTATTGGCTTTGAAGGGTACTACAGGATGTTTTTGGCATACTTATACAAGATTTTATCACCTTTGACCATCCTAATGTAGAATGGTAAGTCATTTACCTGGAATGAGGAGTACCAGAGGGCCTTTGAGGATTTGAGGTTGAGTTTGACAAGTGCTCAAGTTTTGATACTACTGAAGGAGGGTGTGGAGTATGTAGTGTATTGAGATTATTTAGAAGATGAGATTAGCTATGTGTTGATGTAGAGACAAGAATTTATCACATATGGGTCAAGATAGTTGATACCCCATGAGAAGAACTATGAAACTCATGACCTAGATATGGTAGCTGTAGTCATCACCCTGAGGATGTGGATGCACTATCTTTTAGGAGAGAAATTTGTTATTTACTCAGACCATCAGAGTCTTAGGTATGTATTCAAACAAAGAGACCAGAACATGAGATAAAGGTGCTAGTTGGAGTTCATGTAGGATTACGACTTTTAGATAATCTATACTCTATGGAAGGGAAACATGGTATCAAATTCTCTTAGCAGGAATTCTCAAGCTCATTTGGTGAAGAAGGAATTTGAGTAGTTGAATTCCTTATGGATGAACCTGGTTGAGTAGGAGGGTTATACTTTTCTTCAGTTAGTGATGGTGAATCCTATTCTCCTTCAACATGTCAGAGATCCCCAGTTGGAATATATTTTTTGTGAGGTATTGCATGACATGAAATCCTTATAAGATTCACCAGATAAATTTTATAAAGGAGGGAATCACGTCATCCATTTTCAGGGATGGATGGTGGTCCTAGTCATAATTCAGGAGGAGATGATGATATATTTTCCACACATCTATTTTTTTTACATACCGATGTAAAGAATTTGTACATAGACCTTCATTAGAAGTTTTGTTGGGAAACTATGAGACAAATTGTGGCCATGTTTTTCTCTCGATGCCTCACCAGCCAATAGGTGAAGGCTGAGAACCAGGTTTCAAGATGTTTTTTGCAGCCCTTTGAGATCCCAAAGTGGAAATGGGTGGAGTATATATGGACATTGTGACAGGTATTCCATCGATAGTGAGAGGCTATGACACTAACTAGGTGATAGTTGACTGACTCATGAAGTCGGTTCACTTCCTTACTATTAGGGAGAAGAGATTAGTGGAGATTTTGGTGTATTTTTACATATGGGAGGTCACTATCTTTCATAGGATTCCCTTGATGATTATCACTAATCATTATGTTTGGTTTATGTCATAGTTTTGGAGATGTCTATAGGAGGAATTCTAGGCCCAAATGAGGATGAGAACAACTTGTCACCCCTGGACAGATGGGGGGACTGAGCGCACTGTCCAGGTGTTAGAGTATATGATGAGGGATTTCATGTTAGAATTTATATAGATTTGGGAGGATCACTTTCCCTTGATATAAACTTTTTACAAAAATAGATACCAATCTACTATCTGCATGACACCTTTTGAGGACCTATATCAGAGACCTTTCAGGCCACCCTTGTGATGAATATATATTGGTGAAGAATATCTTGTTGGGATAGACATGGTGCAAGTAATGATGGAAAAGGTCCGTTCAACAATGATTGGATGAGGATAACCCAGATCATGAATAAATATTATACATATCAACATCACAGGACATTGGAGTTTGATCATTGAGACCACATTTTTCTATAAGTCTCCCCATGGCAAGGATTGTAGAGATTCATCTAGAGAGGAAAGCTATTCTTGAGGTTCATCGGACCATTTGAGATCTTATATAGGGTTGTTGAGGTTTCTTACTGCCTATCCCTACCTACAGTATATGGGAAAGTGAATGAAGTCATCCATGTGTCATGGTTGAGGAGATATGTGGATGACCTAACACATGTTATTGAATAGGGAGAGCTAGACATCGACAATGGAGCCACATTTATAGAGCACCCAGTGCTGATTGAGGATAGATATGAGATGACCCTATATGGATGGGCCATCCAATTGGTTTTTATGTTGTGGTAGCATGAGGGTATGTAGGATAGATCCTGGGAGCTGGAGAGCCCGATGCAGGTTCAATATCTCATTTTTTTTAGTTTTAATTTTCAAGGACGAAATTATTGAGTGAAGTAATGATGTAGATACCCTATTTTTCTTGAAATACTTTGAAATATATCTAGAAATATTTTTTGATCCAAGTGCTGAGACTGTGTGTGATTCTAAGGCCCCGTGTGAAGAAAATTAATTTTATAAAAATATTAAAAATATTTTATATTATGTGTGCACAATTTATTAAATAAAACGGGATAACTAAAAAAATTAGTATTGGATAAAAAAATTTGTGACCATGGTTGAATCTAGAATGTGAGGTTTACCCTAGGCGTGACCTAAAATAGATCGGTGTGAGACGTTCAGATAAAAGAATGCATTGAAGGGTGAGTTTAGATAAATAACTAATTAGTTAATTTATTTATATAAATTAAATGACCTAATTTCCTCTATAAATTCTCTATTATAGAAGATATATAGGGTTAGTTTCATAACCCTGTGATTATTAATAGAAATTCCTTCCACCCCAACTAGCAGATCAGAATCAGAAGATGATGAGACTATGGATCCAGGTAGATCGAGGTGTAGCGAACACAATGACTAGTTTTCATTATTAGCGAGTGTGTTCTTCATTGAAGAATGATTTGATCATTATTTAATACTCATAAATTTTGGATTCTTTACCAATTGATTAAATAGATTGAGTATGATCATCTTTTTTCTTGATCTACGTCAATTGTAAGACTTTACATGCACCTTTGTACTAATTTTAAATTAATTATTCAGTTTTTATCACCCAAGAAATCTTGATTTATATTATTTTTCCAAGAACAATTGTAAATAGTTTTTTTTACCTTTTTTGTTATGCATTTATCTGGATCATTCTTTACGTTCTTCATAAATTGTTTTATGGGGTATCAGTTTGGCCTTTCCAAGCGGAACGAAGATCGATCAGGCCCCCATATTCACAATGTAATTGTGTACGATGAATGGATTGGAGAATCAAGAATGTATTTAGAGGATTTTTGGGATATGGGTGATTCCACCATGGATTGGGAATCTAGGGAGTTTCTACGGGCAATGGGAGATGTGCGTGATACATGCAGGAGTTGAACGAACCATCAGGGATCCGATTTCTAGCCATCATATAGTTGAAAATGATGGCTGAAGGTAATATTCATCACTTTCAGGCAGCCTAGATATGAGATAACTAGTATAGTATTTTCATTTGGAATGTTGGAAGTAGATCTATGTTTCTATGTAAAACTTGACTACACGACGTATACTATGTTGAACACAGACCGTGTTGTGCCCCTTTTGCTTCAGTGCTCAGGTTTTTGAAAAGTTAAGGATCACACACCATGTGGATAAGAAACACACCATGTGACCCTAAAAAGGTTGATAGGATGTGTGGTAGGATCCTCTTATAAGGACCCCTATGTGGGAGAATACACCATGTATCAGAGTACAGAGACACAAACAAGAGTACACAGACACAACTAGGAGCACAGGTAGGACCTCAGGTGGAAGATGCATGTTGTGTGGTCCACCTAAAAATCATGTAGGGATACATGGGGAGTTATCCATGTATCTTTAGGAACATATACAAGAATTAGGGTGGGACCAAATATCATGTGGTTCCCATTACGCACCGTGTACCCCTACTTTCCTTATCCTGAATCCTCTACCACTCATATCTGCTCTGTTTGGACTGATATTTTGTAACATGAGTTTCCTACCCTATGTTTTTTATGCATAGAACATGATTCTGGAATTCTTAGTTTATTTTGAGATATGATGATCGGTTTTATGAGTGTGACACTTCTTTAGGTGTTGCTCGACAATGACAAAAATGATCAGATCAACTGACCATATACTACTGGAGTGGAACCTTAATTATGGGATTGGGAATTGATCCTTTACATATATATAGAGTGTAACCCCCTACTGGTTAGGGAATGGGTCCTATATCTTCTATCACAGTGTGACCCTCCTACTGGGATAAGGCATGTGTCCTCTACCTATCTATACAGTGGCACCCTCCTGCTAGGCAAGGAATGGGTCCTCTATCTACTATCCACATGGAACAATCCTATGGTATATAGGAATTGTCCATTTACTAAAATATTGGAACCCTACTATGGTATCAGGGAATGGGTCCTATGTAAACTATTTAATGACACCCTCTTATAGAATTAGATCCTAGATCCTTAGCTATTAGAATGGCACCCCACAGCTGGGGTAGGGTATGATTCCTTTATCTATCTACTAAGTGGAACCATCCTATTACACCGGGGCAAGGGTCTTCTACCTATAGATTGTATCCCCTTGACTATATGAAAGAATAGTGAGGTGTTTCTTGAATTGTATGTTTCTTCCAATAGATGCTCAAGATGCTGGTCACCTTTGATTAAATCTTGGAATTTTAGCACTCTTTCTTGGGCTGATCTGTAAGATAAAGATCCCATTTCTCTCTCATTTTGGATTATTTTGTTTGATCACACACACACACACAAACACACATATATATATTCAAGTTGTTGGGTTATGTTTACTTTATTACTATGGGTTGAACTATCTTTTCCTATTATGTTTTATACTTCTCCCCCTTTAGCTTTCAGGGTATCCCATCAGGTATGGATATACTCTCCCATGCATGGGATTTTCCCGCACATGTCACGTCTTATGAAAATGAAGTATAGGTTAGAAATTTTTACAGAGGAGCTTAGGGATACTGGGTGCATTTGACTGCATATGGTGGCCAGATCTTGGAGATCCTGAGTTGGGATCTCTCAACATTTACATTTGTAATTTTTTTAGGATGGGACATCTTTATAATTGGTCATATATTTTTTTCATTTTTCATATCAGTTTAAACTCTCATACTCTTATACACCAAAGAGGTTTTACATTCATGGTTTATTAAATAGATGATTCATATTTTTTTATTCCTATTTACTTATGTATGGAGATTTTTAGGTGTGTGTGTATGGGTACATTAGGCTAAGGCCTCCCATATTAGTTGTGAATTTTATCACTTGTTCCCACCCATAACATATGGAGGTGGGCTTGGGGTAGTTGTGGATCGAGCCCCATTGGGTTGGGTCATGATACACGTTTTTTATGAATCTAAAAAGTATGAAGAGTGGGAGGTAGGTACCAATTCAATTTCAATAAAATTAAATATAAATGATTGTGATATTAGACTATATCCATATATTTTATAGGATATATAATCTTGTGGAATAACAAGTGCCTTGTGGAGTTTTATTATCCTAGATGGATTTATTCAATCAACTATATCCTTTATTTTAATTCCACCACTTGGGTTGTGTATTCATTTTAAATCCAGAGAAAGATAGATCAATGATGATTCTTATTCTTCAAATATAGGAGGATAATGTTTCCTATTAATTTGTAAAATGAAACTTCAATATGATCCCAAAAAATATTAATAACTTATATGTTTATCTTATAGAAATAATTCTTCTTGAATCACCTCTAGTAATGGTTAAGAATGTTCAAATAGTAGATCTTCAGTAGTTCATTCTCAACCTCTTCAGGTTATTTAACAGAAAAGATTTGTTGAGAAAACTCTTCCTCCACTTTTTTTGGTTCTTGTTCCTTTAGTTATGGTTTGTTTTTTTATAAGGATATATTCAATTATCCATTTAATTTTGTTCCTTATATACAACATTTAATTTTTCAAGATTCTGTAATCAAGAAATCCCTGAATCACAAAAATTTTCTTCTTGTTAAACCTAACTATTTTAGTTTGTATATGTATAATATGTTTCTCCCCGAAAATTCATTAAGGATGGATTTTTAATGTTTTTTTATGAAAAAATAAAAAATAAATTTAATGAGTAAAAGGAGTATAAAATGATCAACTATATATATCCTTGACACATCACTAGATTTTTTAACCACTCATCACAATGTGGTGAAAAAATAATATTTATTTTCCATGTATAGCATAGTGACAGAACATGGTCATCTATCTTGAGGATCCTTTTCAATAAATCAACCACTATTACAAACAGTTATTATAGTTTTGGTATTTCTAGATTTATTAAAATAATGGAAATATTAGGGTTTTAAAATTGAAAGGAAAAACAAAAAAAATGAACATGTTGATGTCAAATACCAATAGAATGAAGTTAGTAAGAAATGAAATACTCCCATGAGAATTACCCTCAGTGAGCATTCATTCCAACATGGTTAGTCTCATACCTACTTAATGAAAACCCCCTCATAGTATGTGTGGTCATCCTATTTTTCTATAGTTGTGAATATATAATGTGCGTAATAATTTCCAAGTACACCATACATACATCGACTCAAAAATTATAAAAATAAAGGGATTATCAATTGAGATGTAAGGGAAAAGTTCCAAGTATCCATTTACATTATGAGTTTTGGGTGATTGGATGTCCCTAGAAGATGCTTGGGGAGAATATATATGTATATAAGGGTGGAACTAACATTTTTTTCTAAGGTTGTGGCATGGATACTTGGGTTGTGCCATAAGTTTGGTCGCTGTGGTTCCATGGGGATGACTACGACATAGGATCTTGGTGGTAAAAGATTTAAATACACCTCATTATTCTATATGTTTTCACCATAGAGTAGGTATGTGGAGTGTTTAACTCCAATTTCATCAACGTATGGGCTTCTACCAGTACCTCTGTAGCATAGTCTAGGAGGATTCATTGTAGTCTTTTGTTTTTTAGTTGGACAATAAATACCCGAACCCCCTCTGAACCATATTTTATCACAATTTTCTCTCATAAAAACTTGGAAACCAACCGATATTTTTGAATGTATTTTAATCCCATTTCAATTATATTTGATCCTTAGCTTCCCGTGTTTGATCTATGGTGATTGGAGGTCAGTTTTTCCTCTTTTCTTGTAGTTTATTTTTTAATTCGATCTCATTTCCTCCCATTTCTTTTTTGACATGTTATGGTGTTTGATCTGTATTTTTATAATATGGTTTCTTTTAATGTTTTATGTGTTGGTTGTGGCATTAAATTCTTGGATGGTCATAGCATTCCTTGTGGGATATGTGATCATAGATCTGCATTGTTGTTATGTTCTCATCAAAGAACGTTGAAAACCTCAAGTTAGAGGTTTCATTGCTTCTTCTTTTATTCATGTAAAATCACAAAGTCATCACGATTTATCCTTTTATATTGAAATGGAATTAATCCTAATAAATATTAAACTATATTAAATAATGAACTTGTTTTATGGTTGTAAGGATCACATGTTGTTATTTTTCACTGTGATAAATGTCTGCCTCTTGATTTTATAGATAGTGTGCTATGTATGTTTATGATTTTTTAGAGTGTTCTTATACTTGGGTTTAACATGTTTATTAGACACTAAATTAGGCTAATATTAATTGTTAATATATATAATATTCATGTGATTTATTATTCATAAACACCATTTTTAGTGCATTTTACACTTTGAACATCATTTCACATTATGATTGTAATTTCTTCTTAAAATGAACTATTATGTGGTACATTTTTAAACATCATTTAAAGTACCTAATGATCTTGATTTTATTTTCTTTTTTCATTTTCAGGTTTATAATTATATTGTGAACATTTCATAATTTTGGAGTGTTGGATGATTCACATTGGAAGACCACCAAAATAGGATTTCATGCAAACAATTCTGGAGAAGGTAGATTGGGCACCAGCCCACTGAATCGAATGTGGGGACCAACATACAGGCCCAATGAATCCAATTTTTTTTGGGATTCTAGAATAAATATAGAGGAACAAATAATTATGACGTATTAAGTGCTAATTCAACCTCCATTGTGGTTATTCATGAGAATGAATTTGAAGATATCATTCGGGTCAAGATTTTTTGGCATAGAAAAATGTTCCACCATTTTACACATATCTCGTTAACCATAAACTATTTTGGGATGAAACTTTACAGAAGGTTAGGGGACATCCGAAGATTAATTTTTATTTTCTATGGCCCACTCCAATTCAGCCATATATAAGGTCTTACATGTGCATCTGTTCAGTGGAAGCAATCTGGATGCCACCTCAGGTCAAGGGTGGAAAAGTATCCTCTCCCTTACTTTCCACCACCCTAGGCCTACCATACTCATGTGAGATCGTTTGTACTATTGGTAGCTCAACCCAAGCCTCTGGAAATGCCTATTTAAGGCAGTGGTGGTGGAGGCGTTTATCAACTTTTGATCTTTCTTTCATTGTAATGTTATGCTGCGATTTTGTTGTCTCAAGTTTGTCTTTCACATGTAAGATGTCTTAATTCATCCTAGTTTCTTATTAAAAGTTATTATTATACTATTATTTTATTATTATCCATCTAACTTTGATAACATTTTCTCAAGGTGTGAATTTATTCACACCAAACCTTGTGAAATTATTCACACAATGGTGAATAGATCATTTTCTTTTTATTGTTTTCTTTACTTCTTCAATTCCCCCCTCATGAGTCTACTTCCCGCTTCCATTGAATCCATATAATAAATGGAGGGATAACCCACTTATGGGTTGATCCAATGGAGTATCAATGGGATATATTGGATGTTATTTATCATCCAATTAATGCATAATCACTTATTTTAATTGAGAATTTTTTTGGAAGATCTTTAAACTCCTTCATCCTTGTTGAACTTAAGGCCACACACATTAAGTGCTAATACAAACCTTTACCTTTAAGTGCTCAAAAATTAGATCCTTAAAGTGTATAGGGGATTAGTATTAAAGGGTTTAGGTATTAAACCTGTAAGTGATGATTTTTTTTGATCTTCTTGAATGAACCCATCTCAAATAAATGAAATTGAAATCATTGAAAAGGAAATACGTCCAATCCACCCCAAGTGGTAACCTAAGATCAACTCAATATTTTAAATTGAATTCAATTAATTCTCTTAGATTAAATTAAAACCATATTAAATCAACCCATTTTGGACACTTCATAGCTGACAACAGTCCATATAATTTGTGTGTCTATAGATTGCTTCTTAGGTCTCTGAGGAATGGACAACCCAAGCTGGACTACAAGGACCGTTCTTCCTTCTTCTCTTGGATAAATATTAGAGTGAATCAAATTTTTGTTTAGTTTCCGAGTAACAAAGTAAGTCATATCAACACCCATTCTATTCTCCCCAATTTATTCTATTCTTACCCAAGATCTCTTATCTTGTCCCTTTCTTGTTTTTTTTCTTTTGGCACATGTCCGCTTACACCCACGATAATTCAAACAGGCTAGTTAGGGTGGAATGTCCCAGGGTTGGGGAGTCAAGTGAACCTAGGGGATTGTTTCCATTATATCCTAATCCTCTTGATATCCCAGATTCCCAAATTGATCCCATTTTAATGGAATGTCTTCAATGAAACCAACCCATAATCCAAGGTGGAAACCAAAATAGAAATCCAAATGATGCAGCCCCAAACTTGGGGAATGCTGTCGATCAAACCATGAATGACTACCTCACACATTTCTAGACCAATGACCCCTCATTAATTAGAAACAATTACATAGGAGATTCCAACAGCATCATTAAACCTTATGTTCAAAACCACCTTTCCACATTCCATGGAATGGAGTCCGAGATGCACTACTTTCACGTTAAGGAGTTCAATGACATTGTTGAAACCATGTGTCCCCCATATCAACTCGAATCAGCTAAGTTGAGGATATTTCCTTTTTATTTAAAGGATCAAGCTGAAAATTGGATAAACAATTTGAGACCATCATCCATCAACTCTTGGGACCAACTACAAAGAGAATTCAACAAAAAATAGTTTCCCCACCACGAAACAATTTCACTTAAAAAGACCATCCAATTTTTTTTTGAAAAAGAGGGAGAGTCATTATAAGAAACATGGGAGTGGTTAAAAGACACTATAAAAATTGTTCCACACCATGGTGTTTCTATTCCTGAACAAGTGAGAATTTTCTATGTAGGGTTGGGTCCGAGGATCAAACAATTCATTAACATGATGTGTAATGGAACCTTAAAAAACAAAGACCCAAATGATGCTTACGAGTATCTGGAAAGCCTTGTTGAACAAAAACAAACATGGGGAAATTCACCTTATTATGAAAAGCCAAAAATAACTACTGGAATTCATACACTTAGAGAAGACGAAAGCCTTAGGGCTAAACTCGCATCACTATCTAGGAAGGTTGAAGAAACGTACATTAAAAAAGTCCATGAAATCCAAACTGTAGACCCTGTTTACACAATTTGTGAAAAAACATGACCATAAGATAGAAAAATTTCCAAACATTACATCCATCAAGATTGTTCTTTTAGGAGGACCCCCAGGATAATTAAATGCCTTGAATTTGAAAAAGTCTCAATACCAAAATAACTTCAAACCAAGGTATAATGACCACCCATGCTTCTACTGGAAAGATAACCAACAACCTATCCAACCATAGGGACAAAATCCTCAACCCTATCAGAACTACCAAACCCATAACCAGTTCCAAACCCATCCTATTCAATACCAACAACCACCGGTCCATTTTCAACAAACCATCCCACCTCCAAAATATCCCCCTGGGATAAACCAATCTTCTCAAGCACCAACCCAATCTATTACAAAAATCCTACTTGAACAGTTGTGCAAACAAATTGAGAGGATGAACTCAAAAGTCTCTTCCCTAAAACAAGAACTTCAAACCATCAAAACTGGAAAGGCACCCATTCCTACTCAGGTGGTACAATCCTCAACTTCAAGGGGAGAGTCAAGTTTCACTCAAACAACTCATGAAAAACTAAAGGCTGTGATTGTTTTAAGAAGTGGGAAATCAATTGAGAAACCTGAACAACTAATTCAGAACCCATATGTAGATTTAAAATTTGATGAAAATTCAAATGAACAAAATGATCAAACTGAAAAAACGATAAAATTTTCAAAGAAACAACTCATCAACAAACAATTCCACAACTTGTACCAATTCCTCAACATATGAGGGGGAAAACCAAGCCTGAATTGAGTGAAACATTAAGATAAATCTTCTCACAAGTCAAGTTGAAAATTACCCTTCTCGATAAAATCCAAACCATACCTTCCTACTCAAAGTACCTTAAGGACATTTGCACATATAAAATAAAATTTTCCCATAAAAACCAATTCGTTTTGGTAACTAATGTGAGTAACACAATTCAAGGGACCATTCCTCCTAAGTTGAAAGACCTGGGTTTCCATTAAATAAATGTTTAACTAGGAGAGAGAAAAGTTTTCAAGGCCCTGTGTGTCCTAGGTTCTAGTGTCAATCTCATCCCATATTCTATGCACTTCTAGTTAGGCCTAGAAGAGCTCCAACCCACATTTTTCACACTTCAACTTGATGATCGTAGCATTAGGGTTACAAAAGATATTTTAAAGGATGTTTTGGTAATGGTTGAAAACCTCATCTATAGTAGATACCCAAATAATGACATACATGGACATTACATTACTTTTGCAGAATACTTAATACATAACAAAAACAAACACAGAAGGACAGTAATAGTTTAGTGTCTTTGGAAACCCAGAATATAATCTTCTAATCGTGGGGAAAGATCTTCAACATCTCCCATAAAGATCATCCCATTTTGTTTTCATACCTAAAAAATTTCTTTATATCCTAGGGAAAAGAAAAAATAAAAAGGGTGAGATCAAATTCTCAGTAAGGGTAAACATAGAGAACATAAAAAAATCAATAAACATTTGAATGCCAAAACATGAACATAAAATCTAAATATCAAAATCTTGAGAAAAGACATAAATCTTGGAAGTACGTAAGGCATATATCATAAAGGAACATCAATCATGATAAAAGAGCATGGGAAAAAATCATGTAATTGTGGAAAACCATTAAGAACATGATTTGATTTCCATAGTAGCCAATGTGTTGCTGCCAAGACCATCTTAGTGGACAAAGTCCCTTTCTGAATCGAGTTCACTCCTCATTCCAGTCCTGTAACACTGAACCGGATTAACATACCATTATAGCCATGTCTATCTGATGAGATATAAATCTTTACCCAATGAATTGGAGGGAGATATAGGTCCCACCCATCTCATAGTGAAATCATTCTTACGATTGCCACAACATAAACATAAATCATTTATCATAACCCAAAGAATAAAATGGGTTTCATAAACATCATCCCATCATTACATAATCTATATAAAACAAATTGATATAATTTCATTATAATAGAAGTGAAACCATGTAAATCATAGAGACATTATACTTCAAATATACACATATTAAATAATGTCATCTTATATGGAAAATGGTTTTGATAAAACACTTGAAATAAATTCTTGAGGAAAATATCCTTTCTTATTCAAAATCATTTTTTCATTCCACAAAATGCAATGCAATTTTAAAAGAAAAGTATTTTGTTGAAAATATTCATGAAATCATGTAGAGTAAGCTTCATGAAAATAAGGTGTTATGAAACCGTAAAAATCCATTCATGCCGTATAAGTTAAAAAAATCATTCTCCTCGTACTTTTAATGTAAAATTAAAAAAGTACCACATATGATAAACAAAAGAAAGATTCCACACATAAAACAAAGTAAAAGTAAAAGAAGGGTAAAAATGACTTTAAAAATACATGGGATAATATTAAACACTTTATGAAAACATTTTTATGGACATGGATGAAAAATATGACCCCAGTAAATACTTACGAATAAGCAATCTCAGATTAAAATGAGATTGCAAAATTATCCCTTACCTTATGTCTGATATGCTTCGTATGTATCCGGACCTCCTATATAATGATTTAAATAATTTCATTGACTTATTAAAGAATAATATTCTTTGTTATGATATCATATATGGTTTAATTATGATTTTATAATACCCGTTCTTTTATAAATTCCATGTTAAAGCAGCATTTTGGGTAAAATCGTTTCATTTATCATACATGTTTCGATTTGTTGTTCTTGATATTATTATTTCTTATATCATGATTTAATTACTTAAATAATGTAAATAATTATTTATATATCATATATATTCAGTATATATATATATATAATAGATAGATGAATGAAATGAAATACACCATTCATGGAGACGGTAGGCCGTACGTATGCATGAACGCTGTTTTCCTTTACTTATTGACTTGAATGGAATTAAGTAGATGACTTACATATATATATATATATGTAAATACAGTAGAATTATTATTTCATATATTTCATGATTACTTATTATATATACTTTATAATTATTCTTGAATTGTTAACATGGAAAATGAATCTCATCGCGTCGTGGAGATGGTAATCCGTATGTATGCACGAGCGATGATATCGTTACCATATTTATAGAATTTAAGTGGATGATATAATATCATATAATCCATATTATGTTATAATAATAATATATAGTAATTATTTACACCATTATACCCATCCATGTATTGTGGTGATGGAAAAACATATTACACCACTGCGTGGAGACGATATTCCGTACGTATGCACATGCAGTGATTTCATTTTCCGTTGGATGGATAGAAGGTGAAATGGGGTTGTTTCATATTTATAATAAAATATCAGTATATAATTAACACTGATGTTATTACTTTATAATGAAACAACTAAATAAGAAGAAGTTGAAGAAGAAAGAAACTTGAATGAATCGTTAGAAGGGATTACCTCTTCTTCGACGTACCTCTTTTAAACTTCTTCTTAGGGCACTAGAGTTGGTCTTTTGAGAAGACCAGAACCTCTATGATATAACTAGAGAGGTTGAGAAGAGGAATTGTCATGGTTTGGCCAAGATTCAAGGCTCAAAAGGGTGTGAAGAGAAGAGGGAAGGGGTTCCCTTTCTATAAGGGAGGAGAGGGGAACCTTTGGAAAAACTTAAAATATTATTTTATAATAAAGTCATATTCGGTTTATAATAGCTCCAAATTGATTTATTTCGAAGATAAAGTGGGGATGGGTCGAAATACTCTCATACAATAGGTTTTATACATGTTTAGGTTACTATTTTATCCTAATAATTTAGATTTAACTCTAAGTTAAATAATTTAACTTTTAATGTGTCTTTTTGTTTTCTTACACTATATGCTTAATAAACATACTATAACAAGCAAAACGAAACCCAAGTGGTTAATTATTAATATATATATACTTATATAATTCATTTTGCTGAACCATAGATTTTTAGGAATAAAATAACAATTAATAATATAATATTTGTTTTAAAAACTATTTTATGTCAATTTGGACACTATTTGGGACATGATTTTTTTGAAAATCATAAACAAATGATTAGTTCTAAAAAAGTTAATTAAATAAATAATAACATGTCATGTTAACCTATAAAATTAGTTTAATTAATAAAATGTCTAAAATTAAATTTATTTGGGTATTTATACATCAATTATGTTAATATTTCATTAATGAGGTAATTACTGCATCATCATTGTGTCATAAATAAATTAAATTATATAATGTCTAAAAATTATAAATAAAATAAAATTATGTAGGAAATTGTTTTAGATTTATAATAAATATTTATAGTCTAATTTATCTTATGTATAACCCTATATTAAAATTTTTTTAGTTATTAAACATTGATTTTAACTATTTTAATTCTTCTTTAAATAAAATAATAATAAATGTCTTAATCTAATAAAAGTGGACCTAAAGGGTAATATTTTATCCATAAGGTTGTTTTTTGTCGAATTATACTTATCGAATAAAATTAGGAAATGTGTTAGGGTAATAATAATATCATTTTTACCCTTAATTACCCTATTTACTTTTAACCGTGGTAAATAAATGTAAAAAGTTACTATTCAAAAAAAATTATTTTTATCTTATTGAACCAAATTTTACTCCATGATATTAACTGTGTGTCTCGGATTTTCGAAATTCAACTCATAGAAGCAGTAAAATTATGTTTTATGTACAATTACAAATGCTCCTAGGAGGTGGGTAAAAGACGGGCAAAAGTTCAATAAAATTTTTATATATCTAAAATTATTATAAAATGACTCCAATGAATTTTGTTGAACTTATATAGGTATTATGTATAAATTTTTACCTAAAATAAATTTAAATAAAATAAAAAATTATTTAAATAAAAAGTTGGTTTTTAAATAGTAACCCAGTGTTTTCACTATTCATCAAAAAATCAAAGTTTTCAGAAAAATACAAAAAATTCACCCTAGGCTAATTTTGATATTCCAAATCAAAAAATGAAGTCCATTTTGAAAGATAAAATTTATAAAATTTCAAAAAGTGGGTATTACTATTCATAACGGATAGTTCATAATAATATTATAATAATATCTCGTTTAGCGAAACTTGGTATTGCGTACTACACACACTATCGAAGAAGGTCTTGTTTGCGTATAATGCAAGCCAAGTTAGGACTACATGTAGTGAAATATTTGTTTGGTGTTGCGTATAACATAATCAAAACATATTTCATTTATACATTAAACAAAATCCATACTTAATGTTGCATAGAATAATTTCCACAAAACGAACTTGAAATTGTGTGTAACGCAAGCCAAGAATAGTGTTGCATATAATGCAAGCTAATACAGTGTTGCGTATAGAAGAATCTAATCTTAGTGTAGTGTATAATAGAAGACATAAAAGAAAGTAAAAATAATATATCTCATAAAATCTTAGGGTGTAACATTCTACCCCCCTTAAAATGAATTTCACCCTCAAAATTCGTCGGGGTTATAAATGGTTTATTACTTGAGAGTTTATTTCACAGAAACCCACATCGTAAAAAGGAATACTAAAACTTAATTTTAAAAAATGAACGTTAGAAAAAAAACAGATACCCAAAGTAACTCATCACTTGGGTTCCCACATATGAGATCATAGGTGAAAATATGGATATGGAAGACAATTCTAACTGTCAAGTTCTGATGGAGAGTGGTAAAGAACAAGGCTATGAAAAATCCAACAGTCACAAAGCCATAAAATTGTGATGATCTAAGGTACCATCCGATTCATCAGATATGAGAGCACTAAGACAACATTTTTGGTTTTCAAGATCATTTCCCTAAAGTTGAATAATTTCAATTAGAAGAAATTCTTACTTTATTTTGGTATAATCACACCATTTTTCATGCCTTGAACAATTTTTACTTCATATCTTAATGAAATGAAGTTGAATTTGTCTTTCGCAAAGTTTTAGCAAATCATGCGATAGAATGATAGGTCACTCCATCTGTTTCAAACAAAAGGTTAGCAAAAGATATAAAATATACATAAGTCCTTCTATGGAGAGGTTAATCGTATATGATTCCAAAAATGGACTTATACTTCATCTAAAATACAGCTTAATAAAACTAGTTTCTACTAACTAGAGACTTCATGTTGGCCAGTGGTAGGAAATAAAGGCCTGTCACACTACCGTTGTGGGTTTTATTCCCACAGCCTTGTCTGACACAACGGGTAGTCGCCCATCCTACATGTTGTCCTTTTTCTAAAACTATACTATTACAGCATTCCAGAAATAAAATCTAAAATTTCTAGCCTTAAACAATACTATCTGATGTCCAACTTAATGCATTCCAATCTTAAGACTTATCCAAAATACATCTGTCCAATCTCAAAGTATAATGAAAATGATTACTAGAAAGGTCACATAACAAGCACATGAATACCATCATTTATCCCCCATATATCATAAGATATATCTTGTTGATCACATTCCAAACCTGTGAATACCTTCATCATGTATTCTTATGAAACATAAATTACCATAGAACCTTAGTGAAAACATGAATTTTGTCAAAAGATAACTCTTTCCACATACTAAAATCCCAAAGTTTTTATATACTCTAACCATGATATCACATTGTCCTTATATCAGTCATGAGCTCATTAATACTATCAAACATCTCATTATCTTCTTATCCCTTCATTATGTTCATATCATCTACTTTCCAAAAATACTTGAATAACCTTTCATGGTTACCGGTACCATTCAACATATACTTTCAAATACTTTAAAAAAAACAATAGTGTATCAATCCTTAGATGTTTATTTATTCCATAGTACCATTACCTATACAACATAACTCTTGATAAACATAAATCATTCCACTAAATTCTTAAAACATTGACTGAGCTTCAATAATTATTTCATCTCACATATCATTTGTAGTATCTTCATCATCATCAACATAAATACTACCCATACGACCATGCTGATTCTCTTCATGAGACTTTCCCTTAGGGCATTGGTTTTTATAATGCCCATACATTCCACATTAAAAAAATTTAATCATTGTCGATGTCATAGCAATACCATTATCCTTGTCCATGGTGTTAACTGAACCTTTTCCTTTGCACTTACTGGCTTTGTGTCCTTCTCCACACCCAAAGCATCTTCCAGTTCCTTTTAAACATTCTCCCTCATGCCTCTTCCGACATGATTTACATGTGGGAAATTGAACTTTCTTTCCTCTATGATCATCATTAAACTCCATCTTTCTCTTATTAGATGAGTCGGGATACTTACCAAAGTTGAGATTATTGATCATATTATGAGATTTATGATTAGGCATAAAAATGATGTTTGGACTTCCAAATCCCATTTCATTTGGTTGCTCATAAATAATATCATTCCATTTTCCATCATATCCTCCATTATCGTGAATCTTCCTATTTCCAGCAATTTTCTAAAACCCAAAAAGAATAGCATGAGAGGAAAAAATCATAATCCAGGGGGAGTACCTTCAATATAAAACATCTTGTGTTTAATTATAATTTTGTTTCTATAATTCTCAGACTATAACCTATACTTATACTTATCCTTAGGGACATCCCTAGACATACCTTAGAAATATCTCTAGGGATCTCACTAAAGTTCTCGCATCCTAGTTTCCAAAGGTTAACTAAACCGAACCTTTGATACCAACTGTAGAGACCCAAAGGTTGACATACATAGACATTACATTACTTTTTCATAATAATTAATACATAACAAAAACAAACACCCAAGGACCGTAATAGTTTAGTATCTTTGGAAACTCGGAATAAAATCTTCTAATCATGGTGAAAGATCTTCAAGATCTCCCATAAAGATCTTCCTCTTTTGTTTTCATGCCTAAAACCTTTATTTATATCCTGGGGAAAATAAAACATAAAAAGGGTGAGCTCAAATGCTCAGTAAGGGTAAACATAGGGAACATAAAACAATCAATAAACATTTGAATGCCAAAACTTGAACATAAAATCTAAACATCAAAATCTTGAGCAAAGACATAAATCTTGGAAGTACGTAAGGAATATATCATAAATGAACATAAATAATGATAAAATAGCATGGAAATAAAACATGTAATTGTGGAAAACCATTAAGCACATGATTTTATTTCCATAGGACCCAAGGCATTGCTGCTAAGACCATCTTAGTGGAAAAAGTCCCTTTCGGAATCGAGTTCACTCCTCATTCCAGTCCTGTAACACTGAACCGGATTAACATACCATTCCAACCATTTCTATCTCATGAGATATAAATCTTTACCCACTGCATTGGAGGGAGATATAGGTTTCACCCATATCAAAGTGAAATCATTCTTACGTGTTCTACAACATAAACATAAATCATTCATCATAACCCAAAAAATAAAATGGGTTTCATAAACATCATCCCATCATAGCATAATCCATATAAAACAAATGGATATCATTTCATAATTAGAGAAGTGAAACCATGTAAATCATAGAGACATTATACTTCAAACATAGACATATGAAATAAATTCATCTTATATGGAAAATGGTTTTGATAAAACACTTGAAATAAATTTTTGAGGAAAATATCATTTCTTATTCAAAATACTTTTTCTTCTCACAAAATGCCATGCAATTTTAAAAGAAAACGATTTTGTTGAAAATAGTCACGAAATCTTGTAGAGTAAGATTCATGAAAATAAGGTTTTATGAAACCGTAAAAATCCGTTCATGCCGTATAAGTTAAAAAAATATTCTCCTCGTACTTTTAACGAAAAAGTCAAAAAGTACCACATATGATAAACAAAATAAATATTTCATCCATAACACAAAGTAAAAGTCAAAGAAGGTTAAAAATGACTTTAAACATACATGGGAGAATATTAAACACTTTATGATAACATTTTTATGGACATGGATGAAAAATATAACCCCAGTAAATACTTACGAATAAGAAATCTCAGATAAAAATGAGATTGCAAAATTATCCCATACCTTATGTCTGATAGGATTCGTATGTATCTGGGCCTCTTGTATAATGATTTAAATAATTTCATTGACTTATTATAGAATCATATTCATTTTTATGATATCATATATGGTTCAATTATGACTTTATAATACCCGTTCTTTTATAAATTCCATGTTAAAGAAGCATTTTGGGTAAAATCGTTTCATTTATCCTACGTGTTTAGATTTGTTGTTATTGATATTATTATTTCTTATATCATGATTTAATTACTTACAGAATTTAAATCATGATTTATATATCATATATATTCAGTATATATATATATATAATAGATAGATGAATGAAATTAAATACACCGTTCATGGAGACGGTAGGCCGTACGTACGCATGAACGCTATTTTCTTTTCCTTATTGACTTGAATGGAATTAAGTAGATGACATAAATATATATATATATACATAAATCCAGTAGAATTATTATGTCATATATTTCATGATTACTTATTATATATACTTTATAATCATTCTTTAATTGTAAACATGGAATATGAATCTCATCGCGTTGTGGAGACGGTAATCCGTACGTACGCACGATCGATGATATCGTTCCCATATTTTTGGAATTGGAGTGGATGATATAATATCATAGAATCAGTATGATGTTATAATAATCATATATAGCTATTCTTTACACCATTATACCCATCAAAGTAAGGTGGTGGTGGAAAAACAGATTACACCACGGCGTGGAGACGGTATTCCGTACATACTCACACGCGGTTATTTCATTTTCTGTTGGATGGATAGAAGGTGAAATGAGGTTGTTTCATATTTATAATAACATATCAGTATATAAGTAATACTGATGTTATTACTTTATAATGAAACATCTAAATAAGAAGAAGTTGAAGAAGAAAGAAACATGAAAGAATCGTTAGAAGAGGTTACCTCTTCTTCGATGCACCTCCTTTAAACTTATTCTTAGGGCACTAGAGTTGGACTTTGGAGAAGACCATAACCTCTATGATATAACTAGAGAGGTTTATAAGAGTAATTGGAATGGGTTGGCCGAGCTTCAAGGCTCAAATGGGTGTGAATAGAAGAGGGAAGGGGTGCCCTTTTTAATAGGGAGGAGACAGGCACCTTTGGGAAAACTTAAAATATTATTTTATAATAATGTCATATTCGGTTCATAATAGCTCCAAATTTATTTATTTAGAAGTTAAAGTGGGTATGGGTCTGAAACCTCTCAAAAAATAGGGTTTAGGCAAATTTAGGTTACAATTTTATCCTTATCATTTAGATTTAACTCTAAGTTAAATAATTTAACTTTTTCCATGTCTTTTTGTTTTCTTACACTATATGGTTAATAAACATACTATAACAAGAAAAAAGAACCCCAAGTGTTTAATTATTAATCTATATATCCTTATCTAAGTCATTTGGACGAATCTTAGATTTTTCAGAATAAAATAACAATTAATAATATAATATTAGTTTTAAAAACTATTTTACGTCAATTTTGACACTATTTGGTACATGATTTTTTTGAAAATCCTAATAGCATTATTAGTTCTAAAAAATTTAATTAAATCAATAATAACATGTCATGTTAACCTATAAAATTATTTTAATTAATAAAAAGTCTAAAATTACATTTATTTGGGTATTTATATCATCAATTATGTTAATATTTTATTAATGAGGTAATTACTCCATCATCATTATGTCATAAATAAATTAAATTATATAATGTCTAAAAATTATAAATAAAATACCATTATGTAGGAAATATTTTTATATTTATAATTAATATTTATAGTCTAATTTATCTTATGTATAACCCTATATTAAAATTTTTTTCGTTATTAAACATTGATTTTAACTATTTTAATTCTTCTTTAAATAAAATAATAATAAATGTCCTAATCTAATACAAGTGAACCTAAAGGGTAATATTTTATCCATAAGGTTGTTTTTGGTCAAATTAAACTTATACAATAGACTTAGGACATGAGTTAGGGTAATAATAATATCATTTTTACCCTTAATTACCCTATTTACTTTTTACCGTGGTAAATAAAAGTAAAAAGTTACTATTCACCAAAAATTATTTTTATCTTATTGAACCAAATTTTACTCCTTTATATTAATTTTTTCTCTCAGGTTTTCAAAATTAAACTCACAGAAGAAGTAAAATTAAGTTTTATGTACAATTAAAAATGCATCTAGGAGGTCGGTAAAAGACGGTCAAAAGTTCAATAAAATTTTACATATCTAAAATTATTATAAAATTACTCCAATGAATGAAATTGAACTTATATAGGTATTATGTATCAATTTTGACCTAAAATAAATTTAAATAAAATAAATAATTATTTATATAATAATTTGGTTTTTAAATAGTAACCCAGTGTTTTCACTATTCATCAAAAATTGAAATTTTTCAGAAAAATAACAAAAATTCACCCTAGGCTAATTTCGATATTCCTAATCAAAAAATGAAGTCCATTTTGAAATTTAAAATTTATAAAATTTTAAAAAGTGGGTATTACTATTCATAATGGCTAGTTCATAATAAAATTATAATAATATCTCATTTAGGGAAACATGGTATTGCGTACTACACACACTATCGAAGAAGTTCTTGATTGCGTGTAATGAAAGCCAAGTTAGGTATGAGTGTAGTGAAATATTTGTTTGGTGTTTCGTATAACATAATCATAACTTATTTCATTTATACATTAAAAAAATCTGTACTTAATGTTGCATAGAATAATTTCCACAAAACAAACTTGAAATTGTGTGTAACACGAGATAAGAATAGTGTTGCGTATACTGCAAGCTAATACGGTGTTGCGTATAGTACAAGCTAATATTGGTGTAGTGTATAATAGAAGACATTAAATAAATTAAAAATAATATATCTCATAAAATCTCGGGGTGTTACATCTACCCTGCTGACTTCTTATCCTTGACAACCATACAAACATAGGAAATAAGGAACAAACCCAAATCATCCTTGGTCATCCCTTCATTGAAATAATAAACTCTATTATCCGAGTTTGAAATGGGAATATGACCATCACCTTTGGAAACATGAGTCTAGACTTGAACATCTATAATGCAGGCTCACAAATAGAGGATGATGAGGACAATTATGAAGGAAACATGATAAGAAGCATTGATAATGAATCTATAGAACACCACGGAATATTTTATGGATGTTTAATTTAGGATGATATTGATTTCCTTTGTTCACATAAAAGAAGTTTATCTCCTTGGATTGAATCATTTTCAAATTACTCTTATGATGAAGTCTTAGGTCTAACAATTAGTGAAACCCTTCAGGAAACCTCTTTCATGGAGACCACTCCAACTTCCTTCAATAAATCTAATCAAGCCAATCTAGTAGCTGAACCTTCTACACATGTGGAATCAATACTATCTAAAACTCTAGGAAACAAAATTGATCTTGATCTAATGTCCCAATATTATTCTGAAATTCTAGACCAACCTAATCTTGAATTGAAGTAACTTCCTACTACACTCAAGTATTCCTTCCTAGGGGACAATTGAACACATCATATTGTAAGTTATTCTTCTCTTGAAGCCAATCATTAGAGTATTCTTCTAGATGTCCTTAGAAAACATAATAAAGACATTGGTTGGACCCTATCTGATATTACTGGGATTATCCCACTTATTGGGACTCATAGGATTGTTCTGGAATCTGATTCAAATCCATGTTGTAAACCTCAACGATGACTCAATCTTAATCTCATGGAAGTAGTGAGAAAAGAACTTCTGAAATTGTTAAAAGCTACTATCATCTATCCCATAGTTGAGTGAGAGTGGGTGAGCCTAATCCAAGTGGTTCCTAAGAAGGTAGGAATCACAATGATAATCAATAAAGATGGAGAGATTCTTCCAACTAGGGTGAGTAGTGGCTAGAGAGTCTATATCGACTATAGGAAGCTAAACTCATTTACCAAGAAGGACCATTTCCCCTTACCATTCATTGACCAAGTTCTTGAGAGAGTGGAAGGTCATGCCTTCTACTATTTCTTAGATGGGTACTCAGGGTACAATCATATTGAGGTATCCCTATAGGATCAAGGGAAGACTACATTCACCTGTCCATTCAACACCTTTACCTTCAAATGCATTCCCTTCGGTTTATGCAATGCCCTAGGAACCTTCCAGCGGTGCATGAGGGGAATCTTCTCAGACATGGTAGGAGATTTTCTAGATGTCTTCATGGATGACTTCTCTGTGTTTGGGGATAAATTTGAGGGATGTATGAGGAATGTGGAGAGAGTCTTGTCAAGATGTGAACAAAATAATCTGGTCCTAAACTAGAAAAAATTCCATTTCATGGTTAAATAAGGACTAGTTCTATGCCATCTTGTCACAGGTTGGGGAATTGAAGTTGATAAAGCCAAGGTTGACATCATTTTTTCCCTTCCATCACCCAAAACTATCAAGGAATCAAGGTATTTCTTAGGACATGATGGTTTATATAGAATATTCATCAAGGACTTTAGTTCAATCTCTTGTCCCCTTTGTGCTCTCCTAGTAAAGGGTGCTCAATTTGTTTGGACAGGAAGCCGTGAGGGTTCATTATCAACCCTCAAATCCTCTCTCACCTCTCCTCCCATTATGAAATCTCCAAATTTTAACCTTCCTTTCGAACTTATGTGTGATGCTAGTGACTTAGTTGTTGGAGCTGTGTTAGGAAAACATTGTGATAAAACTCCTTATGTCATCGCTTATGTAAGAAAATCCTTAAATGATGCCCAAATCAACTACACCACTACTGAAATGGAGTTACTTTCTATTGTTTTTTCTATAGAGAAGTTTAGGTCCTACCTCTTAGGACCCCCTTCACTGTGTTCAATGAATATTCTTCGCTAAAATACCTCATTCAAAAACCAGATTCCAAGGCTAGACTAATTAGGTGGGTCCTTCTTTTATAATAATTTGACCTCACAATCAAGGATAAAAAGGGCGTTGAAAATATTGTAGATGATCACCTCTATAGGATGAAATTCAAAGACAACTCAAATCACCTTTCTTTTTCTGATTCATTTCCTGATAAACACCTATACTATGTGAGTGGCGGCCCTTCGTATGCTGACACAGCCAATTTCTTTGTTACAGGAGTCATTCCAAAATTCTTAGGGACTCAAGGTCAAAGGAAATACCTTTATAATGTTAGAAACTATGTGTTTGATGATCCATACCTCTATAAGTTCTACCCTGACCATTTCATTAGGATGTGTGTCCTAGAATCTGAACAAGAGTCCATCCTTAAATTTTGTTATAGTGAGGCATGTGGAGGTCACTTTTCCTCTAAGAAAAAATATTCTACGATTCTTAAGTGTGGTCTCTACTGGCCTACCCTCTCAAGGGACTCCTACACATTTAGTTAAATTAGTCCTAGGTTTCAACAAGTAGGGTCCATCACAAAAAAGAATCAAATTCCACTCACTCCCATCTTAGTGGTTGAAATATTTGACTGTTAGGGAATTGATTTCAGGGGTCCCATCCCAAACTCAAGGGGATATCCTTACATTCTCTTAGATATCGATTATGTCTCAAAATGGGTTGAGGCAATTCCCACAAAATCCAACAATCATCAAACAATGATTAGATTCCTAAAATAAAACATCTTCTCTAGATTTGGAATTCCTAGGGCTATCATTAATGATCGTGGAACTCATTTTTGCAATCATCCATTCACATCAATCATGGAAAAGTATGTAATTTCTCACAATGTGTCCACTTCTTACTACCCACAGAACAATGTTTAAGCTGAGTTAGACAATCGAGAAATCAAAAAAATTATTGAGAAAACTGTTAAACCATCTAGGAAACATTGGTCATGAATACTCTTAGATTCTCTTTGGACCTATCAAACTGCATATAAAACCATTTTAGGAATGTCCCATATAGGTTGGTTTATGGTAAAGCATGCCATTTTCAAGTGGAGAATGAACATAAGGATTTTTGGGCAATTAATAAAATGAATTATGACCTCTCATTGGCCAAACCAAAAAGGAAATTATATCTCAATGAACTTGAGGAACTTAAGATGGAGGATTATGAAAATTCAAAGATCAATAATGCTAAAGTACATGCCTACCAATCTCAAAATCTTAAAACCAAACACATTGTACAGGGTAAAAATATTCTTTTGTATAGTTCTAATCATAATTTACACCCAGGAAAGTTGAGGTCTAGATGGTCAGGTCTATACATAGTGCATAAGGTGTACCCCCATGGGGCTGTAGAAATTCAAGATCCCACCAATGGTCAAAACTTTAAAGTTAATGGTCATAGAGTCAAACCATTCATTGAACCATTCCAAAAAAATGAAGTTGATGAAAACTTTTGTGAACCAAACTTAGATGAGGAAAATACTTAAATAATTAAGGGTCTAAGTCGAGCTAGCGACATTAAACCAAAGCGCTGCACATGAGGAAACTCGTGATTTTCATCTTTGATAGTCATCTTTTTTTTAAATAGGATTAATGAATAATTTTGATATTTTAAGAAAAGTATATTGTTGACCTGTTCTTCTATTATGAGTATGGATGAGTATTAAAGGGGAGCACCATATTCATCCGTGTCATGTGGTGTGATCCTTGAGTAATACCATACCCAAAAATCTAAAAAGAAGACAATGTATCATCAATTTATTTTATTTTATGTGTTTTTAGGTTAAAATAAAAATACAAAAAATAAATAAAAATATAATAATAATAATAAAATGGGACACGTCGTAGGTCGTGGGTCAAACCCCATCACAACCGGCGAAGCCATGGGGAATCGAACCCGGGACCAAAGGGTGATAGGGGTGCGCACTTACCACTAACCTACGGCTTATTGTGCTTCCTTATTCTATAATTTTTATATATATATAGTTATTTTTTATTTTATATTTTATATTATATATATATATATATTGTTTTGTTTGTTTGTTTGTTTTTTTCTTCTTTTTTCCTTTTTCTACTAGGGAACTCTGCAAGTGACATGCATATCAAAGGACTAAATTGGAGCAACAATAACTTCAAATTCAACCACTAGGTGACTTCATTCCATGATCCTCATATTCCAATTTCATTTTTAAACTTCCCTTACCCGCCTCTACTCCTTCTAAATTTTCTTTTCTTCAAACATTTGAGACAATGTTATTTTATGTTTGGGGGGAGATAAAATATTTTTTTTTGTTTTGTGAAAAAAATGATTTGAAAAGATATGTGTGTAAATGGAAGGAAAAACTCCTTTAACATTGAACATGATAATATATTTTTAAAACATTGAAACTGAATATCAAATAATTTAGCATGCCCTGATTTTTATTTTAATACATTTATAATTTCATGAGCATAGATTTTGGAATGTGTGGATGTCTAATGTGATATCATGGTTTATATTTTCATCCAAATAAAAGAAAATCACAACACACGTCCTTTAGATAGTGGGGTATTATTTTGAGTTCATGGGGTAGCCCAAATAAATAGCATTGGTTTGGTGATCATTTTATTTTTAATATGTGTAATCAATAAATAAATTTTAAAAAACAATAAATTTGCGCGTAGAGAAATGAAATGACCTAATGCATGGCTTTCGACACTTGGGGATTGTGACACCATAGTTGTCTGGCCAAGAGTTAGTAATTTTATCTCTACTTTTGGTAATTTGATTTTTTTATCGAGTTAACTCAAGATGATGCCTGAGTATGTGGGATTCACTTGGTACCCTATGGTCTTTGAGCATGGGAGTCATCGACAATGTCTCTCTACAGGGGTTGACTCTTTTGAGTGAAATTTCAATTACCATGGAAAAATTAAAAAAAACAATAAAAATATAAAACAATAAAAAAATTTGAATACTCATATCAATATTGAAATGTGATTCCACCTAGCCCTTCCATCATTCCCCTCGTGAATAAAGATAAACCCCATGTCTATTGTGATACACAACACATCCTCATACTTAATTGATATTGGATGAAATATGGTAATAAATTTGAACAAAGGAATGGGAATGGGATTTGGATCTTTTTATGAAACTATATTGTATTAAAATATTTTGATGGGTTTCATGATTGTTTAGTATAAGGGTTTTTGGTGATCACTATGTATTAAAATATTTTTGGAAAAGGGAATTATAATTTCATATTGTTGAGATATATTTTCCCAGGGACTAGAAAAACTCAAGTTGGGGGGGGGGGGTGTGATTAGCCACTAAATGAGGCTAATATTCATTGTTAATATATACAATATTCATGGGCTTTATTATTCATAAACACCATTTTTAGTGCATTTTACACTTTGAACATCATTTCACATTATGATTGCAATTCCTTCTTAAAATACACTATTATGTGGTACATTTTTTAAAATCATTTAAAGTAACCAATGATATTGATTTTATTTTCATATTTAATTTTTAGTTTTATAATTTTATTGGAAAAAATTCATAATTATGGAGTGTTGGAAGATTCACATTGGAAGACCACCAAAATGGGATTTCATGCAAACAATTCTGGAGAAGGCAGTTTGGAAAACATCCCAGTTATGAGAATGTGGGGCCCAAAATACAGGCCCAATGAAGCCTAAATTTTGTGGAATACTATAAGACATATATAGGAACAAATAATTCTACAGGATCCAGTACCAATTCTTCCTTCATTGTAGTTATTCAGGAAGACCAAGTTGAAGAAAAAATTCTTGGGCAGATTCTACGGTCCAGAAAAATAGCCCACCATTTTACACATATCTCGTTAAACATAAACTATTTTGTGCTGAAACATTACATACGATTAGGGGAAACCCGAAGATTAATTCTTTTTTTCTATTTCACACTCCAATTCATCCATCTAGGAGGTCTTCCAGGTGAATCTATTTAGTGGAATCAAGCTGGCTGCCACCTCGAGTCAAGGGTGGAAAAGTCTCCTCTCTCTTACATTCCACCACCCTAGGCCTACCATACTCAAGTGGGATCTTTTGTACTGTAGGGAGCCCGACCCAAGACTATGGAAATGCCTATTTATGGTAGTGGTGGTGGTGGAGTATATCCTCTTTTGATCTTTCTTTCATTGAATTTTTTTCTGCGATTTTGTTGTCTCAAGATTGACTTTCAAATGTAAGTTATTTTAATTCATCCTAGATTCTTAATACTAGTTCTTTTAATACTATTATTATATTATTCTCTATATCACTTTAATCCCATTTCCTTAAGGTGTGAATTTATTCACACCAAACCTTGTGAAATTATTCACACAATGGTGGAGTGATCATTTTCTTTATATTGTTTTATTTACTTCTTCAATTTCTCCCTCATTAGTCTACTTCCCGGTTCCATTGAAACCATAGAATCAATAGAGGGATAACCCACTTATGGGTTGATCCAAGGGAGTATAAAGGGGCTGTATTGGATGTTATTTATCACCTCATTAATGTATAATTAATTTTTTTAATTGACAATTTTGATTGAAGATCTTTAAACTCCTTTATCCTTGTTGAACTTAAGGCCACACAGTTTAAGTGATAATACAAACCTTTACCTTGAAGTGCTCAAAAAATTGATCCTTCAAGTGTATAGGTGATTAGTATTAAATGGTGTAGGTATTAAACAAATATGTGATGATGTTGTTTGATCTTCTTAAATGAATCCATCTCAAATATAAGAAATTGAAATCATTGAAAAGTAAATACGTCCAATCCACCCCAAGTGATAACCTAGGATCAACTCACTCTTTTAAATTGAATTCACTTAATTCTCTTAGAGTTCATTTAAAACCATATTAAATCAACCCAAGTTGGACACTTCAAATAAAAAAACTGTCTATATAATGTGTGTGTCTATATATTTCTTCTTAGGTCTTTGAGGAATTGATAACCTAAGATAGACTATATGGACCGTTATACCTTTTTCTCTTGGGTAAATTTGAGAATGAATCACATGTTAATTTATTGGAAAATGGTAAAATAATATAAATCTGATAATTTTTTAGTTAGCTAATTAATATCAAATAGGCGTGTTTAATGAATCCTTATATTCTTGTAATTTAATGGCAATAGAATTAATTATAAATGCATGATTAATTGAATTTTTATTCCAATTTTTAATTGAATTGTGTAAATAACATGAAGATAGTAATTCTTATCAATGATAATAATAAAAAGTATATTAAATGAGAAATTCTATTTTTTAAGGATTAATGAAATTGGAATTGATGATAGAGAGCATGTTTAAAATAATTGGTAGATTTTGATAACAAATGACTTATGTTTCCTATAGTCTTAACCTATGATAAATTATTTTTTTATTGAAGACAGAATAAAATTGGTGTTTTGTTAATGAAAAATTTCTATATACAAGTGAGCCTGTTTTTTGGGAAATCCAAATATCTTGTGTTTGAATCTGAGTGAGACTATTTCCATATAAAGGTAAAATGCCTTATTTTTAGGGTCTATATTTTCTTATTGAATATTTTATTATTTTCATTATTATTTATTGTTATTTGGATATGAGACTTTCTATGAAATGGTATTTGATCATGGGATGGCTATTGGCTAATGAGATATTAGTGGGGCTTCCTGGAGTTTTTTGTTATAATTGACGTCTGTAATAGAGAGTTGCATGGTGGTATTTATGATGGTGGAGGGGAAAACTCCATGTTTAATAGAATGGGTTGTAGTTGGGCTTAGACGTTTTCATTCTAGAAGATGGATGATTTATCGTTAATGAATCTATTTAATGGTCAGATGACCAGATTTCTTGTTTATCTCAATTCCTTTCTCCACTACATAAATAAATTGGTTGGGCTTGGTTATGAATCTATTTTATTCTATATTAGGATGTTTCCTAAAGTACCTATAATTATGTAATTTTTTCCATTATTAATAATTTTTTTAATCCCTGGGTTTTGTGATTTCTAGAATGAAAATTTTGATGATTCCAAGAAACTGTGGTATCAGTTAGATTATACCCATAGGGCTTGGAATTTAGTTTGTTGTTAATGAAATATAAGTGTAAATAATCTTAATTAGTGGATAATGAATTAATTTATATAAAGTGAAATCTAAAAAGGAAAGAATTAATTTAATGAATTTCTTCTCAAATTCTTATGTTCTTATAGTATATTTGGTTCAAAGCGATGGTATCTGGGTGTCCAAGAGATGAAAACTGCATTTGAGTCTATGAATAGTTTAATTCCTATAATTTGGTTGTGAGATATACCATATGATGTATGTTTTGTGATTTCATATGCTACCCCACCCATGTTAGAAGGGTAAATGAAACCTAGTGGAATCTAAGAGGGTGTTTTCACCATCATCTAGGTTGGTGAGGGATGTATGACTTACTACCACCTATGGCCCCACTCTCTTATCCCGGCTGTACTATGTGCTTTTATGTGTAGGGGTTAGTTTTACTATATATGTGTGTAGATGGATGTAATGTCTTGTGGTTATTTCACATAAATTAAGGTATAGATACAATATCTTAAGTATTATTATAGGTATTGTTTGTATGAGTTGTTATGGCTCAAGGTACATACTCGGGGTATGGGAAATGATGGATTGAGGTATAATAACTACTGTATAATACATGATATATGGGTTGTGGTAGCTCCTGAAAACTACTCAATCACTATATGAATATGTGGATGGGATGATGAGATGATGAGATTCAGGATATTCAAGTTGTGATACATTATCCTTGGTGTTATCAGGCCAACTTCTTTTGCAGAGAGATAGCTCAGGACGTGTGATGTTGGAGTAGAGCTAAAAACTAATGGTGTGCCCTTTTTATTAATATAATATATGATATCCTGTATGCGATACTTGGTGAGAGATTCTCATGGTGAGGTGGTGAACTCAGTATACCTTTTTAGGTGATGATTTAGTTTCACTTGTTGTTCACTGAGCTTTAACATGGTATCTTTATCTTTTTCACATGAGGATGTAGAGAGGATCCTATTGGGTGTACCTATTTTTCTCACCCAATATATATATAAATTATTCTTTAGGTTAGAAAGAGTAGTTTGGACATTGGGTTGGATATAACTAGATCGTGGTTTTTATGAGATTTTGGGCATCATGGTTGCTTATGAATTTATCTTTTGGGTACATAAAGTTCCTTTTCAGTTGTATTAAATTTTTATGACATTAAATGAATGTACATAGGATCTTATTTAATCTTTATCTGAGTAGGAGTTTATTGGTGTACTTGTATTATCTCGTGTTTCTTATATTTCTATAAGATTATAATTCCCCCATTTTTTATTTTATTATACCGCCAGTGATTTTCCCCAACCTGTGGCCTATTGGAGGTGGAATTTTGGTGTTCAATATCTCTATTCTTTCATTTTTTGCATAAGAGAGGTACCTTTGGGGGTAGGGGGTTGGGATAGAGTGGTATCAAAGATTCAGGTTGAGGTATATGATAAAATTTTGAATTAGACATAGGTGAGATTTCATGGGTTGGTAGGGTAATATTGTCAGCTGAACATAGTAGAAAAGGTAAACAAGGGGTACTAGATGAGACATAGATATTTAGGGCCCCATATTATATGATGAATAGAACTTTAAGTTTACCATCCCACTAAGCGAAGTGACACTAGTTGCTGGGTAGAAACCTAGAAATGGATCAAGAATCATTATTCTATCTGTATATGTTTGAATGGGTAGAATTTGATATTTGGTGAAACCTTAAATAATTAATTAACTAAATAATATTCATTATTCCACATTCCATGTTTAGTAGTTATTAATAATTTTTTCTTTAATAGTTTTGTCTTTAGGTCAACGTCCTCATCATGTTCACATTTAATATGTTCAGAAAGGCATGCCTAATGATTACTGAAGAGTAGAGATCGATGATGATGACAGTTATAAGAGGATACTCTGAGATTTTCAGTTCCAGTGTCTATAGAAGTATGATGGATCCTTCTCAGACATAGTGATAGAATAATAGTTGGAATAGTTGCAGATAAATTTTAGTTAGATCTATGCTCATAAATTAAGCTAGGTTTCATTGTCTAAGATAATTCTACAATGATCATCGAGGAAGTGGTGGATCTTGTTCCTTAGGGACCGTGAGTAGCTGTAGGTCTCATGGGATAAGTTTAATGGATAGTTTTGAGTAGAGTTTCTTTCATTGATTGCTAAGGTGGCTAGCCGCTAGAAACTTACTAAACTTAGATAGGGGAGATTTAGTGTGCAGGTTAATGATACATTTTAGGACCCTTCTCAAATATAATTCATAATTATCTCTAGATGAGTAGTCCTAGAAAATGAATTTTGAGGAGGTTTTGTGTTTATAGATCTAGTGTTAGGTCACCCAGTTTATGGTGTCCACATATCTCAAGGTTCTAGAAAGATAATTTTTTTTTGAGTGGACACTGGATAGAACTAAGAAATTATGAGATGGGTTTCATCAAGATTCCTCACATAGAATACCTATGGTCTGGGGATCCCAATTTTCTAGAGATAAGGGATTTTAGATAGTATGGGGTAGGTCTCTACCCTCATCATCTCATTTATTTGGGGGTGGAGGATCTCAATCCCTTTACAAGGGATCAAATTCATTTTTTTAATATAGAGGTTGAGGTCATTAGTGGGGAGAGTGCACAAAGTTTCTAAATAGGAACCATGAACCAAGTGTTCTTATTCAAGTTCCTCTATTAAGGTAGTTTCATCCAAGGTAGTAGCAACATGATGCTCTGGCATGGGACTAGAAAAGAGGAGACAAAGTAGGCAAAGGATATCCCCAGGATGTTCCTCTTCATTAGAGAGCATAGAATGGTCAGGGATATGGTCCTCATCATGGTTAGAGAGGAATTATAGTAGGTCATGTTCATATTTATTCTTTGGAATTTCTAGCATTGGGTGAGCTAGATTTCATTAGATAAAACCTTTGTTTTTTTTCTACTTAGGTGCATGCCTTGTTTGATTAAAGAGATAAAAATACTTCATATAACCTTCCCTAGTCCATGATTTGGGACTTTTAGTGGATAAAATTTTAGTTCTCTTGGTGTTGAATGAAATAGTTAGAGGTTGACCTTATTTTTATGAAGTATGTAGAGACAGTGAGCTAGTTCTTGGGAAACTCATCTCTTAGGGAGACTTATTATGTTTACTGATACAACCATATGGAATAATCTTTGGTATATACTTGTTGTATGTGGTGAAGGATATTGTGTATTTATTCAAGAGGTAGCTTGTGTTCTATGATCTTGATGGAGATTTTTCCATGTTTTTTGGAAAGTGAGACCCCGATATGGGTCAAAGTAATGTTCCATATATATCTTACATGGTGACCAAGTTGATCTTAAATTTATTAAAGGTTCATCCAACAATGATTCCAAGAGTTGTAGAAGAGTAACCATATGTTTTTCTTGATGTTTGGGCATTAACCCAATGACAGGAGGTCGAATTTTGGATTGAGCTACAACTAAGTGTTTCTACTATCTCAATGTATCTATATAGTATGGGTCCTTTTGAGTTATAGGAGCTACGAGTAAAACTCAATAATTTGTTGTAGTGATGTTTGGTTTGTCTGAGTCTGTCTCTATGGGGTGCACCGATTTTGTTTGTGAAGAAGGTCGATGGTAGTTTATGTCTCTGTATCCATTATCATCACTTGAATCAAGTTTAATTAAAGAAATGTTATCCTCTTACATGTATTGATGATTTATTTGATTAGATAAAAGGATAAAGTTGGTTATTGAAGATAAATCTATGGTCAAGATATCATCATATGCAGGTGAAAGATGAGGATATCTTGAAAACTGATTTTTGATGTCATTATGGGAATTATGAGTTCATTTTGATGTTTTCAGTACGATGAATGCTCTATCCAAGTTAACGGGTTTGATGAAGGTGATGTTCATAGAGTTTCTCTATTTTTTCATGGTGCTTTTCATTGATGACATCCTTGTATTCTTCTAGTGTTATTTAGAGTATGCAGAGCATCTGCATGCTATTTTGGGAGTTATTTTCTATAAAAAACTATATTTTAAGATGTATAAGTATGAGTTAAAATATCTTTATGTTAATTTATTTTGTAATTTCTTGACCAATAAGGGAGTTTATATGGATCCTTTAATGATCAAGTCAGTCATTTCTTGGGAAGCCCCCAACACCGTTTTAGAAGTGCAGAATTTCCTTGGTCTTATAGGATACTATAGGAGGTTCATATATGATTTATCTTCGGTTAAAAGTCCTCTTATATCATTTAAAATAATGGATTCAGTGTTCTTGTGGACTGATTCGTTTCAAACAACATTCAATTACCTGAAGGAGAAGCTGGTATGTGCTCCGGTTATTCATCTACAAGAAGTGGGAGTTTAGTTTGAGGTTTTAAATGATTCATTACATATTTTTTGGGCCATGTTATGATGTAGTAGATATTATCTATTTCACATGGGTCTATATAGTCACATATTTATGAGCATAACTATGCTACCAATGATTTCATGTTATCGGTAGTTGTGGTTACCTTGAAGAAGTGAAAAAATTCCCTCATCGGTGTTAGTTTTTTGGTTTTTACTACTAATAAGAGACTGAGGTATGTATTATCCTATAATGACTTTAACTTGTGGAAATGATGGTGGAATGGATTATTGTAGGATTTTAAATTGAAGATTTTATATACATTGTTAATGGGTGATTTAGTAGTTGATGCACTGAGTAGGAAGTCACTGAATGATTACATTTGTGAATATAGACATTTCTTGTGTGCGATGAAAGAGATATTACTGATGCATCTTGATATGGGAGAATTTGGTGTCAAAGGTCATCATTTTTAGATGAAAATTTATATATTTTTTGTGTACCTGGTTATGGAGTCCCAATAGGGAGATTATGAGGTGGAGGTCTCGAGAGACAAAGTTGTATTTGGTGATGCCCTTGATGGTGGTTCAGATGATGAACAACATATGTTGTTATTCTAGGGGAGGAATTTCATCCCTTTAGTGATGTGTGAGGTTGTTTTATATGATTTCCCCAACTCACCCTTCTAAGTAAATCTAGGATTGAATAAGACGTACCGAGCTCTGAGAGGTCATTTTTGGTTACCTAGGTTGAAGAATGTAGTTTCATAGTTTTTGTGTCAATGTTTGATCTATTAGAAGGTAAAGGTTGAGCACTGTGTTCCTAGTTATTTTATCTATCCATTAGATATTATTAAGTGGAATTTTGAGGACATATTTATTGACTTCATTTTTTGTTTTCCTTGACCTCAGGGATTCTATGATTCTATATGGTTGATAGTGGACTATTTAAAAAAAATCATCCCAGTATAAAGTGATCAAGGAATCGAGATTAGGGGTGGGTTTATCATGGAAGTACCTAGAAGAGGTGGTGAGACTCCATGGTTTCCCTATTATGATCATATCTAATCATGATCCTTGTTTTACCTCTTGGAAATAGAGGGGTCTCCAACATGATTCCAGATCTTAGTTTTTCATTATCATTATTTTTCATCCATAGATAGAAAATCAAAAAGAGTGTGCTATCTAAATACTTGAAGATATGGTACATTCTTGTGTCCTAGATTTTAGAGGTTTATGGATGAGGAAACTAAATTTGGTAGATTTTTTTACAATAATAGTTTTCACTCAACCATTGGTATAGAACCATTTAATGATTTGTATGCCAAACATTTATGTTCTCTATTGTGCTACATTGGGGCAGGAGAGTTTGCATTTCTTAGCACAGAGCTAGTGAAGAATATGACATAGATGGTTTAGGTTATTAAAGATAGAATAAATGTAGCATATGATTCTAAAAAGTACTATAATAGTCATATGATGATACCTATACAGTTCGACATTAGAGATCACATGTTCCTAAAAGAGACTCCTCATCGAGGTAATTGAAGGTTTGTTCATTAGAGTAAGATTTATCCTTGATTTGTTAGGCCTTTTGATCTGTTGGATCATGTTGGAGACATGGAATATCAGGTAGCACTTCCCCCATTGGTGATCAAAATAAATGATGTTTTTTTGGGAAAAATATCTCAAGGTGCCCTCTTGGTATGTTTTGGGTGTGGTTGTGTTTGTTGACAAAGCCTGATGACCGCGGATGACTATGGTTGGTGTTTACTGAAGACAAGTTTTTAAGGTGGTGCAGTTTCCCAGTGTCTTCCAAATTTTGGGGCCTCAAAATCAAAAAATTGTGTGAATAATGGAGAATAAAATTGGAAAAGGAAGAGGAATAAGGAACCTGGGACATGGATCACATACCATGTCCAGGAATGGTATGCAACCGCGTACCAGGTAGCGGGAATGGTACGCGGATTCGGTTCTTGGAACCATAAATGGTTTGCAGTGGATGGAAGTGTGGTACGTAGATGCCTTAATGTCATCGGAGGAGATCGACTGCGTAGGAGCAAAGGTGGTACACAAATCATGTAGGAAAATGGTTTGTGGATGGATTGCGGTTCATGATGGTTGAATGATCGGTAAGCGGTAAATGCTGAATTAAAGATTTTGTAAATCTTGGATTAGCGGATTTTGTGAATATCTTTTCCTATATAAGAATGGATAATCCTACTGATAAAACAGAATATTGAACATCATTAGAACATATTTTTCTCTAGGAATTACGCAAAGGTCGAAGGAAGTTCTCGAAGGCTGAAGTGGTTCACAAAGGATAAAGTGGTTCGCGTAGAAGTAATTTTTCCAAAGGTGTTTGTGGGAATTCTTAACCTCCAAAAGAAGTCTGGTACGCAGAATAGGATATTTGGTACACGAAAGCAGTTAGCTCAGTAAGTAGAGGAGGAATCTCCGATATACGAGAGTGAGGGTTCCACAACCGGTACGTAGAGGGAGAGCTCTAGTACTCAGAGGCAAAGACTATCTTCGAATAAAGAATAGTTCGTAGACATGAGAGATTTCATAGAGGATATTTTCAGAGTCAGCACGTGGTAGTGGTACATGATCACGAAGACGGAGGCGGTCCATGGACGATGGGCAGTTCATGGCAGCAGTAACGGTACGTGAAGAAGGTGTCCCATGTACCAGACCTGGTACACAGTACATAGAGGATCAATAAGGATTGAAATTTGAACAAGGAAGCTTTTGAAAGCATTAAATTAGTTTTCAAAAGTATTTCCTAGTACCTAGAAGTATCTGGGATTGTGGAATTCATCTATGGGTAAAATTGGAACTTGAACAAATCATCTACCTATAGTAGAGGATGTAGAAATTCATGAAAATGAAGGGACCTACATGTCTATAAACTATGTTTGAACTAAACGTCGAGAAAATGTGTGTGGATTGTTTTCTAGGAGTAGTGAGCATAGGTAGAGGAAAACAGTGATCCTTTCCACTGGCAGTGATCCAGAGAAATAGGAATAGGGAGTGACACTTGGGAATTCAGTGAAAAGACCCTAAACATTTTAAAGGCAGTGAGCCTGGGCATAAAAGATCTGGCCCGAAAATTGTACGTATTATTGGCAGTGAGCCTTAGTGAATTTGGCACATCGGCACATCCCTGTTTTATTCTCCTTAAATGTATCCTTGTGAGGGTTAACCATGTAAAAATATCTATGTCATCGTGCATGATTTACTGCTTCACTTTCAGTGCATCATCATCATATAAAATTGGAAAGGACATTAACATTAGAGAGAATAATAAGTGACCCTTGTAATAAAGAGTGAAAGATCCTGTGGGGGAAAAAGAATTTTGAAAATAACTTTCATACCCCAATTCACCCCCTCTAAGGGTATCTAGGCCCCTTTTGGACCTAAAAATTGGTATTAGAGGAAAGGTTTATTTTATTAGGATTTGTGTGCACTAAATTGGTTTGGTCAATTTCTAAAGATAAAGATTCATTCTGCTATTATATTGGTGTGCCCTGGAAAAGAGAAGAACTATAAAGAAGAAGCTGAATTCAGGTGGTATTCCTCATTGTGGAAGTGTCTACGAAATAAGTGTAATTGAGTTTAAGGAATCCAATATTTTACTAAAGAAAGGTTTGGACAAATCAGACTTAGAAAATATATACTAACTCAATGATGTTGTTGGAATGAGTGATGAGCCTGACATATCAAGTGATGATGAAAATACTGGTGATGAAGAAACTCCAAGAAGTATAGAAGGATAATATCTCCATGAAAAAAATTTATTAGATCAGAAATTTGGTAAAAAATTTAAATATTAAGATATCCAAGTCCAAGCACTAGAGATAGATATCAATAAGCTAAGAGGCTTAAATCAAAGGATTATTTATGGGGCTACTAACCTCATGGAGAATAATGAATCTCAAGGTGAAGAGCTACAATGGTTTTCTTCAATGATAGAAAAAATCAAAGCTAATGAAAACAGAAATAATATGAACTCAGAAGAACTTGAGAATCTCAAAGATAGAAATAATGATCTTGTAACACAGCTATCTGAACTAGTTGAGGAAAAGAAAAGGATACAATAGGAGAATGCACATTTTAAGATCTTGTTTCTTAAGAAAATTTGAATGTAAAGGAGTAAAGTGACATGGTGAATAAGATCAAATGTGAATTGGAAGATGAGATGAGTTGAGGAAATAATCTCAAGAGAGAACTTAATTCTTAAGTTGAATCAAGGGATATGAAGATTAAATAATTGGAAGAAGAGTTAGAATTAGTGAAGAAATAAGTGGAGAGAACCAATGTCAAAGTTAAGCCTAAAATGAAGGATTTCGTGCACTTACTATATGATAATCCTTCAGCAAGTGATGATGAAATGAAAAGAAAATATGTTATTTCTAAATGTAAAAAAGAACATAGATTTTCATCTCAAGGGCCATAAAATTTGGGAAAATAAGCATTGGATTTTATGAATCATATTCCATGGATGAGAGGAAGAAAGATGTGAAAATATCAAGAGACAAGAAATATCATGTAGGTTCTAGAGGTAGACCTAAAAAAGATTTTATAGGATTTAATGATCATATTTTCTATTTTTGTGGAATGCAAGGTAATACTTTAAGATTTTTCTTTGAGGCATTGGAATACATTTCATGCTGTGAAGATAGATGATTTACTAAATCTAAGAATAATAACAAGTTTCATGAGAAATTAGAAAGAGAAGTCTCTCAGAAGAAATCATTCATTAGATGCTATTACTATGGTAGAATGGGAAACACCATGAGAATGTGTCAAGAAGCTCAGGGGATCAATGTCAGAAGAAGAACTCAATTTTCATCAACATATCCACTAAGAATTGATGAAATGAGGCATTCCTTTGGTGGAAAATGTTTTATATGTTCGGATTATGGGAATTTATCAAGTCATTGTTGTAGGACGAATATAGGAAAGGAAAAATAACTCAAAATGAGGTTTGCAACTTCAATGTTCTATAAATAGAAATCCTACAATGTAAGACAAAGTGGTAAATTGAAAAATAGGTTTACTACCATAGGGGAATCACACGGAGATAAAAAAGGTGTATCAACTACCTTCTCTATAACACTCACAACAACTCTCATGGAGAGAATGTGAATAAACCCAGAAGATTAAGGGGAGATATACTCCAACTGTGAGTAAGATGAATGCATGTCCAATGGAAGACTCATCACTAGCACAAAACAATGCATTGAATCAGGTATCTAATAAAAGAAATATGAACAAATAATGAATTGAAAAATTCTTTTTTTGTCTGCAATAGAGAGAAGTGGAGGAAAGAGGAATATCCCTGCAAATGTGGAAGAAGAAAAGGAATATGACAAGCAAAGAGATTCCTACTCAGTGAATGAATCAAGGAATGTGGAATATTGGTAGAACATTAAAGAAGGAAATGTATACTAGTGGGCTTAAACCCAAAATTGTGAGAAATGTCAATCCTAAAGAATCTATATATTAGAAAAACACTCATTTTGTGGGTAATGAATGCCTAGTCATACGGCCAGAGTAGTTGAAGTTGTCTAGGTAGCTAGAAGAATCAATGAAGGAGTGTGATGCACTGCAAGAAAGAATCAAAGGGTTTACCCATTAGTATTAACCGCAATCCACACATTAATTATTCCAGAAGTTACCCTCTCCCTATGTATATAAATGATGTTAATGTGTTTTAGGTTCAAAGGGAGATACAATCCATGGGGAAGTGGAATCAAAATATGGAAAGCATTGATGATATGTGATCCATAATGTCAACTGATTCAAATCAGTTATCCGAGATGAAGAAGGTATCTAGAAGAATTCAATGGAAGGATTTAATGTTATATGGATTCATGAGATAGGTGGAAATAATTTAGCGCAATAGATAGTGATTGTGTTATTAACTTTATCTCTTGTTTCCTACATCGAGTTTGACTCATTAGGCTTATAGGTTTTGTTGATGGCTCATTACTGAGTGGTGAATTTATCCAATAAATATCTCATTGATATAATCAGGTTGGAGAAGTTTCTCAAACCTATAGTCACATTTGAAGAAATGATACAGGAGAAGAAGAATTTTTGTGGGTCTAAACAATAGACCTTATAACTGGAAGAGCTGGAAATCATAGAGGGATATTTCTACTTCCCAATCTGATTCAATACAACATTTCTATTATTAAAATCATTAACAAAAGTATATGTTCTATGGAAAGAACATAGTAAATGATGAAGAGTCTATGTTGAAACTGAAGATATGTAAAATATATACATGGATTATCCAGGGGTTTTGAGTTTCATTGATTATATATCCATTAGTATCATTCCCCATTTCATGTGTTTATCAACAATGTTTCAACAAGATTATTATCGAAAGTGATGAAGTGGTAAGTGAATCAGGAAGAGAAGATGTGAAAATGTTGATTCATAAGAAGACTCAGATGATGAGAATAAATCAGTTTCTTCTCAGAGACCAGTAAGAAGAGCTTGATCAAATTTAGAAGAATCACACTTAGGAAATTGTTTCGAGACCAGAAGAAAAGAATGTCATAAGGAAAAAGTGGGTCTTTCACAAAAAAATGAATGAAAATGGTGTTGTGATTAAAAAAAAAGCACAACATGTGTGAAAAGGCTACTCCCAGATAGAGGGTATAGATGTAGATGAAATATTCTCACAAGTTTCAAGGCTGGAGAAAATTAAATTATTATTGGATATAGCTATGCAACAAAAGTTTAATGTTTTCCAGATGGATGTCAAGTAAGAATTTTTGAATGGAGTTTTGGATGAAGAATTATACATTGAGAAACCAAATTAGTTTGGTGGCTAAAGAAGGCTTTATATGGTATAAAGCAAGTACCAATAGCTTGGTATTCAAGGCTTGATCAATTTATAAAGAAGCTCGGTTTTCAGCATGGTAGAGTTGATTAAAATCTATATTTCAAAAATGGAAATAGTCAAAGGATGATGGTGTTGATTTATGTCGATGAAATAATCTTTGGTGGGTCAAATGATGCACAATGTAGACATTTTTCTGAATTCATGAAACGAGAGTTTGAGATGTTGATGATTGGTGAGACGACATTATTCCTTTGCTTGAATGTGACGAAAGGAATGAATAGAAGTTTTATTTATCAATCTAAATATTCTAAGGAGGTTTTGAGAAGGTTTGGAATAGATAATTCCAAAGAGATGAAGAATATGGTTTCTACCCAATTGAAAATGTCACGAGATGATGAAGGAAAGACAGTTAATATCATAGAATATAGGAAAATCATTGGATGTCTGTTGTACCTAATAGTGACAAGGCCCAATATTGTGTTTTCCACATTCCAAGCAGCAAGCTATCAAAGAAATCCCAATGAGTTTCACATGATTACAGTAATAATAATTTTTCGGTATATCAAAGGCATTGTGGATTTTGGCCTAATGTATAATTACTAACCTCAGCCAAAGTTATTGGGATATACAGTTTTGGATTGGGCTGGTTCAACGGATGATAGGAAATCAACATCAGGATGATCCTTTTATCTTAGAGAGTTTTTTATTTCTTGGCTGATCAAGAAACAAGATTGTATTTCATTGAGAACTACAGAAGCTAAATACGTTGCAGTTACTGAAGCTTTCACACAGCTATTATGGATGAAGCAACAACTTGAAGATGTGGGAATTGAAGTGATATATCTAATCAGAATCCATTTTGATAATTCAATTACTATAAATATGAGAAAAAATCTAGTATATCATTCATGTACAAAGAACATTGAAATAAAATATCACATTATCAAGGAGAATGTGGAGAATGGTCTTGTGATGTTGGAGTATTTTTCTACAAAACAACAAGTTTTAGATATTCTTACAAAGGCCATACCCAAAGAAGTATTTGAAAGGAATTGATTGGATCTAGGAGTCCAGTCGAAACCTCACACTTGAAAAAGTGTGGATGTGGGTCCCCCTCTTCACATGGTATAATGTGTCTTTCCCTAATATGCTGATATGGGTTCTTTACCCTGTTTCAGACAACCTTGGAGTGTCCTTTGGGTTCATTGACAAAGGGGGAGAAAGTGTGAGTATTTAGGGGGAGAAAGGACATGGGGAGAAGTTGTTAAGTGGATTAGTGAGATATGGGGAGTTAAAGTAGATATGAAACTATTTAGAAGAGCTATAAGGTAGTGGAGAATTAAATTTGACAATTCTAGAAGTGATTTATCAAAGAATAGATATCACGATAGCTGAGGATCATGATAAAATCATAAGAGTGGTGTTGGAATGGTGTCATATGCTTTCCAACACTTATTAATTGGTATCAGTTTGGTATCAACATTTGGTGTTGGAAATGAAGTGATTATTTGATTAACTATTCATTTACTCTTGTTTCTGACTCTAAGAATGTACTTTTGGGATTATAGTATGTGTTGAGTAAATCGTTGATCGCTATCTTAATCACATGAAGTTAATGGAGGATGAAGTTGAAAGGAGTACTAATGAGGTATCAAAAATGTGTAGCTTTGTTTTGAGAAGAGTTGTAAACAAACCCAAAAGGGGGATATTGTTGGGAAAAAATCCCTCAAGGTGTCCTCTAGTTATGTTTTGGGTGTGGTTGTGTCTGTTGAAAAATCTAGATGACCAAAAATGACTATAGTTCGTGTTTTCTGAAGAGAAGTTTTTAAGGTGGCACCGTTTCCCAGTGTTTTCCAAATTTTGGGGCCTCAAAATCGGGAATTTTTGTGAATAATGGTGTAAAAAATTAGTAAAGGAAGAGTAATTAGGAGCCTAGGACATGGATCATGTACCATGTTTGAGAAGGGTACACAGCCGCGTACCAGGAAGTGGGAATGGTACACGGATGCAGTTTGCGGAACCGTAAATGGTTCATGGTGGATGGCGGTGCGGTATGTGGTTAGCTTGATGTTGGTGGAGGAGATCAACCGTGTAAAAGAAAATGTGGTAAATGGAGTGTGTAGAAAAATGGTTCATGGATGGATTTTGGTTTGCAGTGTATGAAGGATCATTAAGAGGTAAAGGTTGAATTAAAGATTTTTTTAAATCTTGTCTTAATCAATTTTGTAGATATATTTTCTTATATAAGAATGGATAATCCTATTGATTTAACAAGATATTGAACATCATTAAAACATAATTATCTCCAGGAATTCGACAAAGGCTGAAGGAAGTTCGCTAAGGCCAAAGTGGTTCATGACGGTTGAAGTGGTTCACACAGAAGTAATTTTGCCGAACGTGTTTGCGAGAAATATTAACCCGCAAAGGAAGTCCGGTACACAGAAGAGGAAGTCTAGTACATGGAAGGAGTTAACTCCGTATGCAGAGGAGGATTCTCTAGAACATGAGAGTGAGGGTTCCATAAGCGGCATGCGGAGGGAGAGCTTCAGTACATGGAGGTGAAGATGGTCTATGAATAGAGAATAGTTTGCGGATAGGAGGGATTTCATAGAGGAGGTTCGCGGAGTCAGTACATGGTAGTGGTATGCGACCACGAAGGTGGAGGTGTTCCACAGAAAAAGGGCGGTTCGCGGTAGCAATAGTGGTACATGAAGAAGGCTTTCTGTGTACCAAACTCAGTACACAATACGTATATGAGTAAGGGGGTTCACGATTTTCACAAGGAATCTTGTGAAAGCTTTAAATCGGTTTGTGAATGTATTTCCTAGTACCTAGCAGTATACGAGAAGGTGGAATTTATCTATGGGTGAAATTGGAACATCAACAGAGTATCTACCTATAGTTGAGAATGCAAGAATTCATGAAAATGAAGGGACATACATGTACATAAACTGTGTTTGACCTACAAGTCTATAAATTATATGTGGATTCCTTTCCAGGAGCAGTGAGCACAAGAAGAGGAAGACAACGACCCTTTCCACTAGAAGTGAGCCAGAGAAAGAGACATAGGGGAGTGACCCTTGGGAATGTAGTGAGAAGACCCTAAACAATTTTTAGACAATGAGTTTGTGCATAGATGATCTAGCCCGAACATTGTACTCATTATTGGCAGTGAGTCTTAGTGAATTTGGTACATTAGAATATCACCGTTGTATGCTCCTTGGACATAGCCTAGTGAGGGTGAACCAAGTAAAAATCTCTAGGTCCTTGTGAAAGCTTTACTAATTTACTTTTAGTGCATCATCATTAGATAAAATTGGAAAGGACATTAACATAAGAAAGAATAATATGTGACCCTTTTAAGACAGAGGTCAATATCCCGTGGGGAAAAAAGAATTTTGGAAAGAACCTTCATACCTTGATTCTTCCCCCCTATCAGGGTATCTAGGCCCCTTTTGGACCTAATAGTTTTCATGTGCCACAACTCCAATATTATCTTTATAATGACTCTCAAATTGTTGATTGGGGTGATATTGACATTGAAGATGATGTAAACTTCAAGGATTTTCCTATGGAGATTCATGACATCCAAGAGAAGGTTTTTCATGGGAATTCCTTTACCTTAGTTCATGTATTGTTTTATCATAGTTTCATAGAAGAGAGAACCTAGGAAATTTATTTGTAGATGCACACTCAGTATCCCAAGCTATTTTTTGTTTAGCTCTTCACTTGTAGAGTTTCTCGTTTATGGTTATTAACCTTTTTCAAGTTAAGATACAGATTACTATTGATGTTTTGTTGGTGAACATTCTATTGCGTGATAGGTATCTCCCCCAAGAGAGTATTTAGAAGATGATTATTCCTTATAATCATGTTTTCACTTTATTCCTCTAAGGGACGTGATTGCACTTCTGTGATGGTGAGATTCTTGAGAAGTATCTCATGGGGTAGATAATCAAATTACCCACTTTCCTTTATTTGTTTTTGGGATGGTTTTTAATTCTAAAGGATGATAATTTTTTGTGAGGTATCTAATTTAAGGTCCAAAATTCTATTATACTTTTAATTTGTGAGTTTTGGGTGAATTAGGGTTCCTAGAGGAGGCTTGGGAGTAGATGGAGTCTTATAAGGGTGCCAATACCATTTTTGGTATGGTTACAACATTGAGCCTTAGGCAGTGATGTAAGCATATTTTTTTCACTTTAGTGAGACTTGATATGACATAGGTGATTAGATAAGGGAGATTCAAAGACACTTTATTTTTTGGGCATGGATACATTGTGGAGAAGGGTTATGGTGTGGTCTCCTCCCATTGAGTTGTAATAGGGTCATTTTCTATCACCTTTGCGCCATAGTCTATGGGGTTGTGTCGTGGTCTTCATTTTTTTTCAGTTGGTCTGTAAATACACAAAATCTCTAAAAAGATTGTTTTCTCTTATATTTATCTCAAAAATACTTGGTTCCCAAGAGATATTTTTTCAAACCATTTTAAGAACTTTTTGACTTGATTATATCCCCAACTTCCCGTGTTAGATCTGTGGTGATTTGAGTTGAGTCCTTTCACTTTTCTTATGGTTTCATCATTATTAAATACCATTTTTACCATTAATTCTTTCCACGTTATGGTGTTTGATCTCCATAATTTTAATGTAGTTTCTTTTGATGTGTTTTGGAATGGAATTGGCATTAATTTCTTGGAGGGATGTTGCTTTCCTTGCAGAAGAGGTGATTAGAGATCTGATTTTTCATTCTATTCTCATAAAAGAAAATTAAAACCCTTGAGGCAGGGGATTCATTACTTATCCTTTTATTTACATGTAATTTTAAATTAATAAAGATTTATCCCTTTATATGGTTATGGAATTAACACTAATCAATATTATACAATATTAAATAATGATCTTGGTTAATGGTTAAAGTAATCACATGATGTAGTTTTCCATTGTGATAATGGTTTGCATCTTGATTTTCTAGATAGTGTGATATCTAAGTTTATGATTTTTTATCATGTTTTGGTGGTTGGGTTTAGCCTGTTAATTTTTTGGAAAATAGTTAAAGAATGTTAATCTAGTATTTTATTTGTTGAATAAATAATATTAAAGAGGCATGTTTAATGAATCCTTGGGTTCTTATATTTTGATGGCAATAAAATTGAATCCAAATTCAGGTTTAATTAAATTTGTTCTTCCATGGGTTAATGGAATTGGATAAATAACATGATGCTGATAATTCTTATTGATGATAATGTTAAAATTCATGTTAAATAGAAATTGTTCTTCCTTAAGGTTTAATGAAATTTCAATTGATGCTAGATAGCATGTTTACAATAGTTTATTGATTTTAATAACTAATGTCTTAGGTTTCTTTAGTCCTAAATTGTGATAAATGAATTAGTTAATTCAAGATAGAATAAAACTAGTTTTTTGGTAAACATAAATGTTTGGGGTCAAATGAGATCATTTTCTTGTGAAGGATAAATTCCTTGCATTTGAGGCTGAGTAAGCCCATTTTCAGGTAAAGTCTAAATTCATTGTATTTAGGGCCAAATGTTACATGTTGAATCTATTGTTGTTTTGATGCTTTCTGTGTTGTTCTCTAGATGTGATCCCTTCTATGCGATTTTCTATACACCTGGGTTGGCTGTTGGATAATGAGATATGGGTGGGGTGTACAAAATTTTGGGGTAGTAGTTGATGCATATGATAGTGAGATTCAGAGTGATTTATATGATGGTCTAGGGGATGAAACTAGGTTTTATAGAATGGGTTGATACCTAGATTACCTAGTGTTATGCTAGAATTTGGATAATTTCTTGTTAATTAATCTGTTTAATATATGGGTTTTTATGTTGCTTCTTTATCTGTATTCCTTTTCCCACTATTTGAGGTAGCTGGTGGTATTTAGTTACACAATATATTTTATTGTAGAAAAATATGATTCCTTTAAAACATATAATTATGGAATTATTCAAATGATTAATAAATTTTTAAAACCCTGAGGTTGTTTCTTGCTATAATTAAAATTATGATGATCTTGAGAAACTATGGTCTCAGTTAGATTATGCATGGAGGGAATGGATTTTAGTTTGTTATTAATGAAATTTAAGTGGAAATAATGTTAATTAATGGCTATTTAATTAATTAACGTAAAGTGAAATTTAAAAAGTATGTAAATAATTTAATGAAATTATTCTTAAATTCTTGTGTGCTTATAGGAAATCTAGTTCTTATCTGTGGTAGTCAAGTTTTTGAGAGATGATAGCTATGGTTGAGTATAATACTAGGTTAATTCCCATACTATAATTTTGATATTTAATACATCCTATATGTTTTGTGATTTTATATGAAACCCCATTCATGTCAGTGGGGAGACTGATACCTAGTGGACTCTAGGAGGGTGAGTTCCCCAACATCTAGGTCAATAAGTGATGGATGGATGACTACACCCTCTAACCCTGTTCTCTTCTCATGGTAGTAACATGTACTGGTATGCATGGTGGTTTGTTTCCCTATATATGTGTGTAGAGTTCTGTAATGTATTATGGTTATTTCATACACATGTATATCTAGATATAGTATCCAAAGGATATTATAGGCATGACATGTATAGGTTGTGATGGATTGAGATACACACTAATTGTATGGGTTGTAATGGCTTGTGGTATAATACCTAATGTAAGATACATGATATACGGTCTGTGGTGGCTCCTGAAAACTACTCGATCACTATATAGATATGTGTATGGGATGATGAGATGATGTGATGCATGAGGTGCTTGTTTTGATACTTTAGCCCATGTATTTTTAGGCTAGCATCTTTTGGAGAGATATGGATCAAGAAATGTGATGTTTGGGTAGAGTAACAAACTAGTGGGGAAGAAGCTAGGGATAATTATAACACCACGATATTTTCTGGTATGTATTTTTTAAAAATAAATTTAATCTCTTCAATAGATTACTTTTCACAAAATACCAAGCATAAATGAAGTCCAAAATATGATTATTTTAACACATCCATTATCACCTAGCCACTATAATGGTGATAATGAATGAGATTAACTAAATTATGAAAATATAGTTTAAACATGTTTACAAAATGAAACCATTGGTTACAAATTAATTGGGAATGAAAATAAAAACAAATTGAACATAAAGGAAGTATTTTTATATAAAAACTATTTTCATGCTCACAGTGGAATTTTATTTTAATAGATTAAACTAATAACTATTCATGAAATATCTTAATGAAATTTATTTGTTATATATTAAATAAAATGTTTTTAAATTCATTTAATATGATTGATTGTCTTAAGAAAAAAATAAATCCAATTTCAAGCATAAAATCTATATTTTTATAAAGGAAAATTTTGTCAACTTGTAATTGAGTGCCAATTTCAAAAATAAATTTAGAAGTTTTATTTGAAAAAATAAATTTAATTTTCGAAATCATAATATCAAAATTCTCTTAGGGTAAATGTTTTGTATTTTTCAAAGAAGTTTCATTTTTGATGAATAATGAAAAATATGTAATTTTAATTAAAAAATTCATTTTCATCTAATTTATTTTTAAGGATAAGTTATATTTTAAATTGTTTTTAATGTTTAATTAGATCAAATATACATCAATAAATTTAATTTAGTCCATTGGAAAAAATTTTACATTGAAATTGGATATATAAACATTTCAAATATTCGATCTTTTCACATTAAAAAGTCACGCCTGTTCATTATGTTTGTGGGATTAATTTTAAATATAAATTTTTCAATTATGTGAAATTAATTAATTTAAATTAATTAAATATTTTAAATCATAAGTTCAAAATTCATTTTTATGTTCAATTTAATTTTTTGGTATAAAATAGATTCCATGGTAAAAAAAAATTATTAACATCAATATAGTTATTTTTTTAAAGATGGTGCATTGGAAAAAAAGTACAAAGAAAAAATATTATTAAATAAAGAGGTTATATTAGTATAAAATATAGAATCATGTTATAATCTTTATTATAAAAAGGGATAAGATCAACGAGTAGATCATCTAGCCAGGTAATGTCTTGATTTAATCCCTTATTGGCAAGGCCGTCTGCAACCATGTTTGCTTCATGATAAATATGTGTTATGATGTAATTGATGTCATGGAGCGAGCAGGTGGAATCCATCCAACAGGTACTAATTGACCAAGAAATATGAGTCTCTCCCTTCCAAATCGCTTGCACAATTGTGGTCGAGTCACTTCCAATATAGATATTATTCCAACTAAAGATATTGGAAAAGGCAATGGCATGAATCAAACCCACCATTTCAGCCTCCAAAGAGGAGCCAACACCACAAATAACAAGAAAGCATCCAAGAATCTGACCATTGGGATTGATGAATATAGCTCTGCAACTCACAGGTCCTATATTACCTTTGGAGAAACCATCCACATTTACTTTAACACATCTCTGAAAAGGAGCTCTCTAGAAAAATTATAAAGTGCGACGAGGTTGGAAGAAATTTCCATCTATCCGAAGACATAGGAGGATTACAAAGTCATGAACAAAGTTATCACAGTGGCCCTTTTTCATTGAGGCAATTTCAGGTATGTAAATAAGGATCTTCACCCAACCTTCATTTTGATTAAATGATTAATTGTTGTGAATAAAAGCATTTCTATCATACCAGATCACATGGTGAAGCTTAGTGACATCAACAAGGAAAATATTTTTAATTTGTTGTGAACTTTCAATATCTATGTATCTATTTAGTTGAGATTTTATGGAATCAAGAATCAACCATCTGCAATCAAATATGTCAAAAATATAGTTCCAAAGAGCAGAACCAGTGGAGAAATAAAGAAAAAGATGGTTAGCATATTCTCTATGTAGGTTATAGAATATGTATTTAGAGCAGAGTTGGATTCCAAATGACTGAAGGCAACTATTTGTGGGGGAGTTTTTGTGATCAAGATTCCAAATAATATTGAATCTCAATGTATTAATTTGGTATCTATTAGAGTATTTAATCATAGAGAAATCATTTTAGAATTATAAAAATTGTGATTATAGATGTTTTTTGAGTTAAGAATTCCATTGTGGGAAGGCTCCCAAATTAAAAAACCATCCTTATTTGAGAAAGGATAGTTTTCAATGGTATGCAGAATGTCTTCAGAAAGATGACCATGTTGAGGGTTTTGAATATCTTTAATTGAGTAGTCAGTATTTTTTGGGGTTTGATGAGTTTAGGTAATAGAACCTTAACAAAATCTAAAATATTAATTAACTATATAATTCATTGAAATTAATGCCACCTTAATGTGGTTGGTTTTAATTATAAAATAATCATTATTTTAATCACTTAAACCTACCTCACCTAAAGTATAAATTCCACCCCTCACATCCCCATTTCAATATAAAATCCTTTTATGTCCTCAAATATCTAATGAAATTTATCCTCCTAAATCTTCCCACGAACAAGTTCTTTTGGTCTCACAAAAATACCAAATCCAATTTCATCAAGGGTCTCTAAAGGAGGTGATATTCAAGAGGTAATTTTCTCAAAACACACTTCTTTATTTATTTTCCTTTTCTACATTCTTCTCACCTAATTCATCCATAAAGGCACGATAAATCTATAATCATGTATATACTATAGTGTAATTTTCATAATGTAATATTTTATATCCATCCCTTTTATTACCTCCTCTTGTTCAATGAAACAAAATCATTTTCCATGTTATGGTGATTAATCGTCTCTGTGAAAAATGATTTTGTTTTCCTTCTATTACCACCTTCATGGATAGTAATAAAACTATTATTATAATTAAATAAGTTTTGAATATATATATTATAACTTATTTCATATTCTCGAGTTAATATATACTCATAATAGTAAATAAAATAAAATAATCCCATGGAGATCAGAAAAATCGTAAAAATTAATTAAACAATTATTATTAACATTTTATCAAATGAATAATCCACAAGAAAGAATGAAAAATGATATATGGGACCATTAAAACACCTGGAAGTGCATTAATACTATTAAATTCTACTTTTAGAGTTCTTATTCCATTTTATAATAACATCCACAATTTTACACAAATGAACCGATCATGAAACCATGAAATGAACACACCTAAAACCAAGAAAATAATGAAATATTATTAATGAATGGGTAATAATATGTTATAAAATAATCACATAATATATTATTAATTTTAATGTGGTTCTTTAATGATTTAATAAAATTCTTTAAACCATTATATAAGAATATAAAGAAGGCAACACTAAAGGGAAGTGTGATGTAAGGGTTTCTCATCTCACTTTTTTACTACTGTGAGATATATGTCTTATTCACCACTATTTATTTTGTGTCCGGAATATATAATAACTTTAAATATAACTTACCATGAATATAATTATCTTAATGGTATTCAATGTTTCATTTTATAATTGTTACTTTTTCAGGGAATATGATTCGACTAATTACAAAGAGGTAAGAGAATTCTTAACCAAATTTCCATTCCTTAGGTTAAACTTGTACTTCCTTGATTATGTCATACCAAAATTATTTTTGAAATTAATTTTGAATATATTATGTTATATTCCTACTCTTTTTATGTGTATTTATATATATTACACATATTAAATTAATTTTGTTAATTCTATCTTCAATTTATAGGGAACTTTATTTTAAAAAATTGTCTTATTAAAGTTTCCCATACAACTCTCTTTCCATCCATGTTTATGTTTTCTAAAATTGTTTCAAAAAATGGTTTTACTATTCTCCTATGGTTGCTTAAAAATATTTATAGAAATATTTTAATTTTTAAAATTTGTTTTGAAATTATATATGTTTTCATTTTCTAAACAATGTTCTTTGATACTTTTACAAGAAAAAAATGAAAGGAATGTTTTTTAACTTATACTTCATGAGTAGATTTTCCCACCATCATGATACCATAATGGTTTGAATCTTACTTTACAATGTTAAAATGTTATATTAATAGAAATTTTTTTCTTTTATAATTGAATGATGTTTTAAAACATTATTTATTTTCAATGTGAAAAGCATATTTTCATCAACAATTTAACAATAATCTCATTTAAATAATTTTTCATCTATGTCCACATCTTTTGTTTAATATTATTCTTAATTGCATTTGTTATCTTATGAAACCGTCTTCTATATTTTATTAAATGGTTTATGATTAGTTCAACTGGTGGATGTACTATTTTCATACCATTGTTATATTGCTTTTTTATGCTTCATGATAATATTACAGTACCATTTTCATTCATTGAGTAGACCTTATGATTATTCATTATTTTTTATTATTTATGTGGAACACATATAAATGATATTGTTGTAATAAGTGAACCCAAATAGTACTCTAATTCTTTGGGTAATGATTTAGTCTTATGGGATGTCATGTTTGGATATAGAGTAAACCTTATTACTTTATGGGACATTTTTAACCATGTGATATAGTCTTGGATGTTAGAATTCACTTAGGTTCATGTCATGTTTTATGTTATTACCAAAATTCCATGACTTTTGTTATTCTCTTAGGACTCATGTTCTTTGATCATTATATAAATCATGTCTTATAAACATATATTTTTCTCATGACACAAGATTTTGACCTTTGATATGCAAGGTATAATTTTTAAATGTTATGTTCATGATGACATACCCTTATGTTCATCTTATGATTTCATATGATCATGGATTAATTACTCTTATGTTTACCCTTATGTAGTATCTAATCTCACCCTTATGTTTTCTTTTCCCCTGGTTATGAGGAAAGATGTTAAATGAACATTTTTTAGAACTATTTCATGTGTATGACATTAATGAACTGTTATGAAAGTTGGGTATAGTGGGAGACAATTTTGATCCAATTGAGCCAGTTGTTTATGGACTCATGTTTTTAAGAGTTATCCCTAATTCTATAAAAATCTAAACATAAAAAGACCTTGAGTATTTAAGTGATACAATAATTTATCTCATAATTGTTATTTTTTTGGAAAAAATTGGGCCACATTTATCAGTATCAAATTTGGGAATGTAAGGTTTATGTTTTTAGCCCTAGATATTAAATTGTGGATTTTGGGGTATTATAGTTGGTATTAGAGTAGGTTTTGGAAAAATTTGGATATTAAGATGTTTTATTTTGTGGTATTCTTAAGATTAATGGATATCCTCATGACTTTATAACTTTCAGGTTGATAATAAGTTTAGTGTCTTAAAAACCCATTTCGAGTATTTAAGTTATGAAATTTTATGGTGACTAATGGTATTTTTTGAGAAATTCATTTTCAGGTAATTATGGGCAATTAATGTTTAGGATGAAAAATTAAAGGTATTAAATAACCATTGATATTAAAACATATTAAGGTCATTTTTGAGTATTTTTCTCACATTTTTGGAATTTATAAGGATTATAATAATATAGTTTTAGGAAAAGGACAACCTAAAGGATGATCACATCTGGAAAGGACATTGGAATTGAATGCACAACTGATGGAAAATAAGTGTGAATCACCTAACACTGGACTACATTATGTCCTCGTTAGTATAAAATTATTTTCTTTTATATAAAATATATGATGGATAAATGTTAAGCTCATTTTGAGAAAAATATGTTTTATAGATAACCATGAGAATGGAAATGATTTGGTTATTAAGTGATTAATGTTATTTCAATATATGTTCATAATTTTTGGAACCCTGTATGATTAGGGTAAATAGAATAACTATGGTACTTTTTTAGGAATAAGGGTTGATTTATATTTTGGAATCATATATGATTTTATTGTGTTTTTATGGAGAGTTAGATTATTTATGGAAATGGTAAGCATATCTTAATGATTTTTTTTGATTTAAGAAATTACACTTTTAGAATGAGACATTAAGAGTTATTGATGTTATTTGCAGATAAATATTAAAATTTATCTTCTTAGAAAATGTGATCAAATCATTTTAATTTTTGTGTTTTAATATTATTCTATAATAGTTTTGATGAATTTTAAGGATAGTTATTTATTGAATGATATATGTTAAACTTTGGATATTGCTACTGAATTTTAGAGATTAAAATATTTTTTTATCATATAATGGTTTATTATTTTTGGAAGATTATATCTTTTAAAAACCATTTTAGTTTTGGTTAATGCCTAAAGACAGGGGTAATAAATTGTTATATTTTGTAGATTTACTAAATTGTAGAAGTTTATTCTAGTTCTTCATGAATAAATTTTTTTCCATACTCATAATTTGGAAAAAAAGAGTTTGTTTGTGGAAATTTATTAAATGATGAAACTATACTTGTTAAGTAAGTATATTTACTCATGTTCTTAGATAGGTAAGTAATGTAATTTCACAACCCTATAAAAAGTATATTGAAACAAAAATGATATTTGTTTAACATTCTTACCAAGATTTCAATGGACACGTTAACCCGTAACAAATTTATGGTTTTGTAAAGGTATACTTTTTGATGACCATGTAATCTATCACTTCCCATTAGAACTTGATAGTTTTATTTCTCTTCTAAGTCCTAATTCTTACTTTGCACTAATATTATCATATTCGAAAGCCAAATTTTTTGGTGACCATCACATTTACCTTTCCCTATTAATAAGGGGATGTTTTATTAACCATATTTAAGATATGAGTTTCCCTTAAATAAATTTTCATGTATCATACTTTAATTTTAAAATGAAACTTAAAAATTTGTGAGGACACATTGTTTTTGAAAATATCAATCTTATCAGGAAGGTAGATTATCTGTTGTCTCTTCCAATAAATCTATCTCAAGTTCATGATGTGTTCCATGTATCTCTCTTGAGGAAGTACATACTCGATCCTTCACATGTAATAAATTCATAGGTCATACCATAGGTTAAAGATCTTTATTATAAATAATAATCTGTAGATATTCTAAATTGTTGACATAAATTACTATGAAACAATATCACTCACTTGGTTAAATTTTTTTGGTGAAACCACCAATTCCTAGAAGATATGTGGGAACCTAAGGATGAGATAAAGCAGATGTATATTCATTTATTTATATATGAGTAGAAAATTTTTATGGATAAATTAATTTTAAAATGGTATAATGTAACACCCTAAAGTTTTGTGCCATGTATTTTTTTAAAATAAATTTAATCTATTTGATAGCTTAATTTTCACAAAATATCAAGATTAAACGAACTCTAAAATATTATTATTTTAATAAAACTATTATCACCTATCCTTTAGAATTGAGGGAATGAATTAGACTAAATAAATTATTAAAAACAGTTTACACATGTTTTTAAAATGAATTCATTGGTTACCGATTATTTAAGAATGAAAATAAAAACTAATTGAACACAATGGAAGTGTTTTTATAAAAAGCTATTTTATGATCACAATGGATTTTTATATTAATATATTAACATAATCACTATTAGTGAAATATATTAATGAAATTAATATTAAATATATTCAATAAAATGTTTTTAAATTCATTCAATATGTTTTATAGGCTTAAGATATGAATAAATACAATTTTATGTATAAAAGATATATTTGTCTAAAAGGTAATTTTTCCGCATTTATAATGGTGCACCAATTATAAAAATAAATTTTGACACTTATATAATTTTTATTTTACAAAATAAATTTCAGTTTCGAAATGGTATTATCAAAATTATCATAGGGTAAAATATTGGTATTTTTTTAGAGAATTATCATTTTTTGATGAATATTTAAAAAAAATTAATTTTAATTAAAAAATTCATCTTCATATAATTTTTTTAAGGATAAGTTATATTTTAATTTTTTAAGTATAATCAGTTAAATTATACATAAATAAATACAAATTTTGTCACTGTAATGAGTTTCACATTGAAATTGAAAACAAAAACATTTCAAACATTTGAACTTTTCATTTAAAAAAAACTTGTTTTTTCGTAGTGTTTATAACATTAATTTTAAATATAATTTTGAAAATTATGTGAATTTAATATAGTAAAATGGATTCCATATTTGGAATCATAATTTAAATATTAGTTTTTATGGTCAATTTAATCTTTCAGTATAAAAAAGATACCGTGGTAAAACAAATTATTTACTATAGTATAGGTAAACAAGTAACAAGATTTAAAGCTAAAAGGTAAAAGATTAACATACCTAAAAATTACAAACATTAATGGTTTTTTTAGGTATTTATTGAATCAAAAAAACCTGAAAACATTAATAAAAAATACAATTCTTTGAAATTAATTCCACCTCAATGTGGATGGATTTAATTATAAAATTATCATTATTTTAATCACTTAAACCCACCTGTCCTAAAGTATAAATACCACCCATAAAAATCCTTTTAGATCATAAAATATCTGAAAAAAGTCTCATCCTCACTCTAATCACATCCATGTGCTACTGGAATCACCAAAATACCAAATCCAAGGTCCTCAAGGTTCTCTCAACAAGGTGATATTCAAGAGGTAATTTTCTCAAAACACCTCTCTTAGTTTCATTTCCTTTTCTACATTCTCATCAACTACTTCATACATAAAGGAATTATAACTACATAATAATTAAATAATATGAATTTATGTTTATAATGGAATATCTTATATCCATCCCTTTTATTTCCTCCTCTTATTCAAATAAATAATAGCATTGTTCAATTTATGGAGATTAATTGTCTCTATGAAAAATGATTTTGTTCCTTTTCATTACTTCCTTCATGGATGGTCATAAAAATATTTTTATGATTAAATAAGATTTTTATAGGTATTTCATAACCTATTTCATGTTCTTTAACTAATATATACTCATAATATTAAATAAATTGAGACTAGTCCACGGTGATCAGAAAAATCACCAAAATTTACTAAAAAATTTCATAATCATTTTATCATATGAATCGTCCTAATAAAATAAATAAAAATGACATACTGGACAATTTATACTAATTTAATTGAATTAATACTATTTAATTCCACTTATGTAATTATAATCAAATTTTACAATAACAACTATAATTTTACACAAATGAACCGATCATGAAACAATGAAACAAACACACACCATGAAAATAATGAAATATTATTAATGAATGGGTCATAATATGTCATAAAATAATTACATAAGATATTATAAATACTAATATGGTTATTTAATGAGTTAAAAGAATTATTTAAACTATCATACATTAGGTTAAATAATTATACACTAAAGGGAAGCATGAGGTAAGGGTTTCTCATCTCACTTTTTACTTATGTGAGATATAAGTCTTATTCATGACTATTTATTGTGTGTGGTGTATATATCGTAAAATTATATATTTATTACCATGATTATAATTATATTTATGGTATTAAATGTTTCATTTTATAATTATTACTTTTATGGGGAATACAATTCAACTAATTACAATGTGGTAAGATAGTTCTTAACCCAATTTCCATTCCTTGGGTTAAAATTCTACTTTCTTGATTAGGTTGTTCCAAAATTATTATTGAAGTTATTTTTGAATATATTATGTAATATTTAAATTCTTTTCATGTTTATTTATATATAATATATATATTCTATTCATTTTATTAATTATCACTCTAATTTATAAGGGGCTTTCTATTAAAAAATTATATTTTTTAAGTTTTTCTTAAAACTCTATTTTCTTCTATGTCCTTGTTTTATAAAATTTATTCTATAAAATTATTTACTATTATAAAATGAGTTTTTAAAGATATTTTATTATAATTTTTTACTTTTTATTTTTTTTAAAAGTATATATTTCAACGTTTTCTAAACAAGGTTGTTTGATACTTTTCTGTCAGAAATACGGAAGGAATGTTTTAACTTATCTGATGTGAGGGGATTTTCCCTCCATCATGAAATTTTTATGTTTTAAATATTACATTACATGTTTATAAGAATATATTAAAATAAAATATTTTCTATTATAATTCAATGATGTTTTAAAAAATTAGTTATTTTCAAATTGAAAAGGGTATTTTCATCTATAATTTTTCCATAATCTCATTTAAAGTATTTTTCTTCTATGTCAACATCATTTGTTTAATATTACACTTAATTAAGGTTTTTATATTATGATACCATCATACATATTTTATTAAATTGTTTATGATCAGTTTGACTGGTGGATGTACTATTTTAATGCTATTGTTATATTTCCTTTGGTTATGCTTCATAATAATGTTATAATACTCATTTCATTCCACGAGCAACCCTTATGATTATTCCATATGTTTGATTCTTTATGGGGAACACATACACATGATCATGTCGTAATGTATGATTTTATATAGTTATCTAATTCATTATGTAATGTTTTAGAATCATGAGATGACATGTTGGGATATGGAGTAAACATAATTCCTTTATGGGACTGTGTCCACCATGGGATATAGTCTTAGCAGTTATCCTTGACTCATGTTTTTGTCATATTATGTATAATTTCCAAATTTTAATGTTTTATTTTATGCTATCTCTCCTCATGTTATTTTATTATTTTATAAGTTATGTCTTATGAAAATCCATGTTTTATTTCATGACTCAAGATTTTGACCTTTGATATACAGGGTATATTATTTATATGTTCTGTTTAGGATCATATATCCTATGCTCATCTTATGATTTCTTAAAATTTTGGTTTGATTACTATTATTTTTACCCTTACTAAGAATCTAATATCACACTTATTATGTTTTCTTTTCCCCAAGTTTTGAAGAAATATGTTAAATGAACTTTTTCTTTAAAGATTTTACGTAGAAGATTTTAAGGACATATTTTGAATGTTAGGTATAGTGAGAGATAATGTTGAACATTATGTGACAATTATTTATGAACTAATGTTGTTAAGAGTTTGTAATAATTCTATAAAACACGAAACTCCAAAGGTAATTTGGTATTTAAGTTATCCAATATTAACTTTCATCATTGTAAATTTTCTTGGAAAAAATTGGGTCACATTTATTAGGTTCAATGTCATGAATGTTATGTTTATGGTTTTAGGACTCGATCCTGATGTGTGAATTTTGGGCTATTATAGTAACCTTGTTTTATTTCTATAATATATGATCTACTATATATAATATTTTTGAGATATAGCCATTTTGAGGTTCATAACATAGGATATATGTTTAGGTGATGAGTTAGTTTCACTTGTTGTTCAATGGGATTTAACATGCTTTCTTTATCTATTGCATGAGACACTCTATAGAAGATCCTACTGAGTATACCTATTATACTCACCCTATGTACATATAATTATTTTTCAATTCAGTAGGATAATTTTATATATTGGGCATGATATTACTAGATCTTGGTTGTTCATGATATGTTTGGGCTTCAGGGTTGCTGTTTATTTTATCTTTTGGATTCTTGGAGTTTCTTTTAATTTGTATTAGTTTTGTATGATTTACAAGATTGTACTTGGGATCTTCTTTTATATTTATCTATGAATGATTTTATTGGTGTACTTGTCTTATCTCTCATAACTCATATTTATTTAAGAGGGTAATACATCCAATTTTTATATTATTATACCCATGGTGATTTTTGCTAACCTATGTCCTATTGGAGGTGGGCTTTAAGAAGTTACTATATCCATTCTCTAATTTTTCAGCCCAAGAGGGGAACCTTTGGTGGGATGGGGTTATGACATGAGATCACCCACTATCCTACCTTCCTAGTATGAAATAACACTAATTCATAACTTAACCATGAAGTCTCCATCATAATATTTAATGATCATGTAAAGGGAGGGAGAATAATACAGAAGAAGAAGTTAAACCTAAGAAAACCATCATAAGGACACACTCTCACCTTTATATATTACTAATTATACTTGGAATAACCCAAATAAGATGATAACCATTTAAATATGAATGTGTAGGGATTGAGGTTCATCACTAGATTCCTCCATGAGAGATATATCATGTTAGTTATTTACTATGGTGAATACTGGAGATCACAATGAGAAAGAGTAAGGAAAAACAATAAATGGGATGGAACCATAGAATACTTTTATTAAAATATATAGAATGAAAATTAAATAATAAAAATAGAACTTCAGGAAACCCTAAATTAAAATTGTACAAAAGTTGAATTTAGAATATGAGGTGAATAATAAGTTCTTTTACAATGAAGGTAAACTAATTTAAATAGATTGAAGTAGACTCCAACTAGATTTAAAATGATTTTGTAGGTTTATGGGGAAGGCTTCATCATATTCAATGATAGAACATTGGGATGTTTCAATATGGGTAGCATGTTTCTATCTTTTTCTTCAACTTTTAATTCCATTAAATCATCACATGATCATCAGTTTATCTCATTCTTCAATTGCCACATTAATTTAATGCACACGGTCAGTAAAATATTTAGAAATATTTAAATGGAAAAAAGTGTTATAATTCATTCCTCCTATCACATTATGAAGCCTTACTAGATAAATCATGTATCTTAAATATTTCTATGTCTGAGATCATTTAATTCCCCTCACAATGTGACTATAATTTTCCTGACTTGGGTACCTCAAAATTGGAAGCACCACTGAATCTCACCTAACCCACTTCACAACATGGATATACTTACAACAAAGTGAACTGTTATTCTTATGATTTAAAATATGACAGATCATCATGTATATAATGATTAATATTACATATTATAGGATTCATCTTCTCTACAATGTGGTAATATTATATATCAACTTGGCTGAATTTTCACAATCTATGAACATTACGTATCCTCATGTAAATTAAAATAACTTTTATGTATCCAATATTTTACTTTTATATATTCTAGAGAGAAATAGAAAGACTCTAACATATACCTATGTTTACTTTCACATATCCCCAACCTTTCCCATATTTCCCCCTCTTTAGATTCAAAATGACCTTTACATATCCCACTATTGAACTATATGTAAATTTTTCTTAATTTACCTAAAAAATCAATAAAAACACAAATTAAAGTATTTACTTTCAAAATAATTCCAAAAAAGAATAGAAGACATGTAACAATCAGGAATTAATCCATTTTCATAAGAAATTTAAAATTATTCCTATAAACTAAATATGTGATAATTACCCTTGAAATATCAAAATGGTGGGAACTAAATCATTGAATTAAAAAGTAAAATATATGAAATTATTGAGATCTTTGATACTAATATAACATTTGATCCTTAAGTCCATTTTGGCTCCATGAGTAGTCATATTGAATCCTATGAATCAAAATAAACCCATGACTATATGGTTCCTCAATAATAGGTGCTTTCTGAGGAAAAAAAGTGTTCATAAGCCCCTAAAAAATAGATTTTATGGTTTTAAAAACCCTTTTCATCCGCAATATAAGTCATACATGGGCTAATCTCATTGGGAGGTTCTCATCACCACATCAATAGACTGGGAAATGTTTTTAATGAATCTATATCCCATGGTGGGTGAGAAATAACATGACACCTGAGGATCCCATTTGTGTCTTCATCATGGACAAATATACTCTCCTGCCCACACTTGGATTTTGTCATCAGAGTGAGGAAAATATAATGAATTTCTTGAAAAAGTTCATGGCACATATTTTCTAGCTGCAATAGTATCTTTAAATTTAAAATGACGACAAAATGGATTATTTATCTAATTGAGATGATTTTATCTATTTTTTATTTATAAATTGAATCTTCTTTTTTAAAATTTATTCATTGAATATGTAACTATTATAGTGAAGTGTTTTTAAGCTCATATAAGGAAAAAGAATAAAAAATATTCAGAAACATAATTTATCAATATATTTTCATATGAAATTGGATACATTAGATTAAAAATAAGTGAATAATTGAGATAATTGTAACCTTGTTTTTTATGAACTTATAAAAAACAGATAATAGAGAAAAAACATGTGAAATCAATATATTAATTTATAATAAAAACACATTGACTATTTGAGAATATTTTTTTGAGAAAATATTTCAACTAAAATCATTTTTTTTATAATAAAGAATATTAACTTCTATAGATTTATTAATATCTTTTTGAGATATTTTTGTTTATGACTAAAAGTGATAAATGTTCTATTTATATAAAAAGAAAGAAATGATGATTTAAAGATGATATATCTAATAATAAATAAATATAATCCGAAGTGAATATTTTTTTTATAAATACATGATAACAAAATAGTGCTTAATGTTAAATGATCAGTATATGATTTTTCATGATAATTTTTGAAAATGTTATTTTATTGGACAATTTAATGGACTTTATAGATCCAATTGGTACATGATCTCTTGGTTTGTCAACAAAAACACATTATTATATTATTTATAATATTATATTGTGATATCTCAAAAAATATTATGTTATTAGAATATTCTATCATAGTTAAAACAAGTTTTGAAATGTGAGAATTAAAACATGCATTTAATTTGTGTGATTAATACTTTTTTATTAAATTATAAATAGGTTAATCTCTTATCAAAGATTGATACATGAATATTTTTATTGGATAAATAAATTCTCTATTTCAATGGAATACTATAAAGGGTTATCAATATCGAATAATAATTGTTCATTTATATCAAATTATTATCGATTTATTTGTATGAGTAATGGAGGTTTTATTTATAAATCCATATAGGAAACCACTGTAAAATTCTAAGATATTGGTTGTATTAAGTCAAAATGGGTGTTTTATATGGAGTTACCAAGGGTTGCACTGATTTTCACTAGTCTTTACGATGAAAGATTACTGTAGAAAAAATTGTAATTTAGCAGTGATTTTTTAGAGGGGGATGAGAACAATCATCACTATTTTTTTTCTAGTAATTTTGAGGTGTTTTCTTAAAAACCATCGATAAATATAAAATTTGATTTTTAATTTTCAAATTAGAGTTGGTTTTAAGAATTGCTAAAATTAGAGCTTCCAGATACCTATTTTAACTATGGTTTAAAACCCCCTAACATTTTTAATTTTAAAAATAAATTAAATTTAACAAGAACAATAATAATAACTAATAAAACATTTCCAATTTATTTATTAATTTTAATGTATAATAATAATGACAATTAATTAATTAATAAAAAATAATATAAAATATATTATATAAATATATATGTAAACATATATAATTATGTATAAATATAAAAATTTATAAGTAAATATATATAAATATGTATGAAAATATAAAAATATATTATATAAATAAATTTATTTATTAAAAGTTCATGGGAATACCAGACTGAGAATACACACAAGCCATATGTTTTTATATAATAAGTAATAAATCATTTCCCATTTTTTATTAATTTTAATGTATAATAATAATAATAAATCAATTAAAATTACTATAAATACATTATATAAAAATATATAAAAATATATATAACTATGAATAAATATAAAAATATATGTATAAATATATATAAATATGCAAGTAAATATATAAATTAATTATATAAATTAATTAATTTATTATAAGTTAGGGGGAATAAAACCCCAAGAATATACACATTCCCTAAGTATTCAAGTGTATCATACCTTCCTCCCACCAGCACCCAGCCCAATTGGGGACCCGAATGAATCTCATAGCAGGCTATTGCCCCACTTCGGTCACCAACCCTTACCGTCATGTATAGTCCATCCCATCACTACAAACCAACACCACTGGAAACATAGTTGATGTCATCTAAGGACCAAAATCAAATCCTGTTCAGGTGATTTCACTGGACTAGACTGTCCAGTGATATATCTTCAACAGGAGATGGTAATTTGGAATCAACCAATCCCCTGTCCATTTTAACTAATGGGGGAGAAACCAAACACGTTGTGTAATGTGAAGAAAATCTATTCCAACTGAGCAAACTCACAATTTCATATAAATGTATTTTTATATTCATGTATGCATTTATTATTTAAGTATATAAATATTATATACATATATTATATAAAATTAATGTAAATATATTATTAAATATATAATATAAATGAATATAAACAAACATTATATAAACATATTTAAATATATCATATAAATACATTATATAAGTATATTATATAAATGTTATTATAATAAATACAATATATGAATATATTTATAATAAAGATATATATAAATGTATTTATAAATATACAATTATATATAAACATATAAATATACACATACATATTTAATTATAATTATACACACACAAGAAAACACATTATATATAAATATATTTATACATCATTATAAACCAATATGAAGTGTTAAAACCCATGAGACACATCATGGAGATTCAAATCAACCCATCACCCATTGCATGAATATCTAAAGGTTTTTTGTAGGCGGTTGGTGGTATGGAACGATGGGTGAGGATAGAGAGGCTCATATGGGTAGGTAATTAGAGGTGTTACTTGGCAGGGTTACCATTCTCTATTAAAAAAAGTTTTTTTTAAATCATTAATGGTTTCTCTAAATATTGTTTTATAAAAGGGGTTTCCATTAAAATTTTCAATATACCGAATCTTACCAACAATCATTGATAATAAAAGTAAGCCATGTTAGTGGATTTTTTTTTAAAATCACTACTAAATTATTTAGTGGGGTTTTAACTACCATTAATTAAGTAAAAATACCTTCTAATGAAAATATTTTTTATAATTAATGATATGATAAAGTTTATAATATTGGGATATTAGAGGCTTCTCAGTTGGATAAAGTTGGTCTAATTACTAGAAATCCATAATGAACACTAGCATGAAGCCTGTTACAGTTTGACCTATGTTGTGTAGTCAGTGGTGGTTTGGGGGTTAAAATCCCCACCTAAAATTTGGGTAACTTTACCAAGTTCAATCATCATTGTAGAGTTTAAAATATGTGATAACAATGGGAATTATAATAGCATAGACCACAAAAACATGGGGTACTGTAGCATCATGGACTACTAAGAAAATATGGGTATTTTAACAACATGGGGTTCTTTAGATTTGTGTTTATTTATGATCTCATATTCAAGTTAGGTTTTTTAGATTTGCTTGTCTTTTTAACTAGTGCTCTCGGATATAGTAAAAAATGTTCTACCTCTCTATAGATATAGGGATTTTTTAAACCAAATTAATCACTGTGTTATGTATTTTTTTTCATTTTATCCATTTTTTATAATTTTTTGAATCATTCCTTACTCAAGTATTTTCATTCATAACATAAAATGTGTTTCTAAAGTCAAGTATCAAAATGTGTGTTTCAGATGAATATAAATACATTCTTCATAGACATGGAATGAGTAAAAATTTAAATTATCAAATAAAACCTTCAATGATCAATTTTAGATTAGTAAACACATAATATTAATCATCATTAAAATGTAAATATCATTGAATGAAAATAAATATACATTTTAAATTTTCTGTTATCTATATTTATTATATATAAATTTTTGTTAATTTTTTTCTCTATCTATATTATATATTGTTTTATAAGAATATTTAAGGAATAAATTGAATATATGAAAAATAGAACTAATAATCTTATCTTCCTCCTTTGGAATATATTTTCTCATCTTTTAAATTTCATTGAGAATTAATTTATACAATCACATATCAATATAGAAAAAAACTCACAATGTATAGAAATCACCAAAGTTAACTCCTAATGGTATTAATAAGAATCAAATGAACAAGTGTATAATGATTTATATTGAATATTTAAATTTTCATAGCCTCAAGATAAATACTTTAAAAAAATGAGACTAAAATTTACTAACATTTTGAATGCCAAGAAAAGATATTGAAAATATGATAATACTTAAAGATAAAAAATGTAACAAGGATTATACTTGAAGGAAAAATAAATTATCTCTTAAAAAGAAATTATTATATCAAAATATGACATTAAAGATGAAAATAAGAAAATTTTGTGAAATTAATGAATACAAGCAATGATTAAAAACTAAAATATTACAAAGTGAAAAATTGGTGAAGATCATGATCAACTCTCATGAAGATTTAATTGAATGTATTAAATTAGATAATAAGAAAAAATGGAATAAAATATAAAAAATAACCACCTTATAGACTTATCAATTCCAATTTATTTTAATCTATTCTGTCATATATAAATAAGATATTCCCAAAAATCATTATAAACCATGACCTAGTTTTGTATATTTTATGTTATATGATAAATTTATGTCATAGTGTAATACACTCATGATATCCTAGGAATATCGTATGCCTTGAATATAATTCTTGATATGAAATATCATGCCTTAACTCATACCTATCATTTTTTATGAAATGAAATAATAATAGGGTCACAAATCATATTGTATGATTCATAAAATACCCAACACTTGATATTGGTAGTCAAATGTTAGTAATTAGCATTTTAGAATATTCCTCCAAATGGAATTAATTAATAAAAAATATATATTATGGTTCATTCAGAAATAATTATATTGGTTAAGGTTGATAAATGGTTTTAACCTATGGAATTTACAAATAAATTTAACAACATATGTGTAGATTCATGGGAATTTAAGAATATCCTAGAACCTATATAAAGGAGGCCAAAATATTTAGTTTGGTGCACAATCATTGAACAAGGATCTGGGTAAATGTATCTCTCCCTAGAAGATATCTTCTTACTTCTCTCTTTACCATTTAGGTACTAGCATATCATAATTTTTATGGTGAATCCCACCCAAGTGTTGGGTGATTCTGATCAATCCATGTATACACATACGAGGGAAGAGTTCTACGATTATTCCTTGGTGTTCTTTATCAACCATGGTGATTGAATAATAAGGGTCAATTATATATGGTGAAAGGAACATGTTATTCATCATATATATATATATATATATTTCTAGTTTCAAGGAATGGTGTTATTGGGTATGATGTTTTCATTATCTTTTACTAATTAGACTAATAAATTTTTAATCCATAAAGATCCTTTAGTGGTATCAAAGCATCACCATGATTTATTAATCATGAAATTATGTTTGAAAAATGATGAAATCACATATCATATTAATATTATATTTTTAATTTTTATAAATAATTAGAATTTTGTTATATGACTTGTTAAATGATATATGAAATTTTAAGATGCAATATTTACATGATATATGATATGGTTTATCATAGGTAGTTCCATAGTTTAATTTTGTTAGTTTTTTATATTTTATATTATATTATAAGAGATATCTTATGTGTAATTATCACATTTAATCTCCTATATTGATTATGATAGGTCTACCACATGACCTGAGGTACACCTCCTAGTCGCCATAGGTTGCTGTAAAAACTGAGGTCTTACTAAAATTCAAATGGGATCCGATTTTCCACCAAGAAGACTAGAGAAATTTAGTAAGATGGAAACCATAAATTGAACAAGAACCTTTGGGTTGTCGAATATCTGGACTCACCATGGTATATCTTTAAGACAAACCATAAAAATAGGTATGAATGGGAACTATATGAAACATGCATACATATTATACCCATCCAAGAGTTACATAAAGTCTATAAGAGAGAAAAAAATAAACCAAAACCTACTATGTATAAATAATTGTAACCAAATGCATCCTTAAGGGCCCAATAGAGAGGATGTTATCAAAGAAATAATGATGGTAATCTCATGGAAAACTACTATGAATCCACTCCACATGACCACTATGAAATACTAGGGACTCTACCCATGCACCAAACCCAATTAGTACTCAATACCAGTGTATCAAAACAGTCCATGTCTAACAAAATATCTTAAATGTCACAGTAAAAGCTGCATTTCCACTAAAGTATCCATGCTGGGTGTGAGAATATACATACTCTATAGGTTACCACCAATATGTCTCAACTCAGCTATGAAAAATCTTGTGTATGATGAAAGAGACTAATCATATACATAATTATAATAAAAAAAACTTTAGAATTAAACAAAAAACAAGGCATGAAATGAATAGTTGATAAGCAACTAATAGATGAATCAAAGAATACATCAAATAACTCCATATACGCAGAGGATCCATACCTCAACTACCTGCTTTAAGAAAAATATCAGAATCTGAGACAAGGGTGGAGGTAGGGTTATCTTGTAACTTATCCAATCCAGGCTAGAAGTAGGGAAATGTTACACCCCATCCCACCCTGGTGCACTTATAGAGCTAGGTATTAAGACCATCCCATGGAGATGGGAAGATGTATGAAAATTCAAGGCCTCATACCGTCCCATGGAATAAGGGAAGTAATAAAATTAGTCAGGGATCAACACCCATACAAAAAAATATACATCTACATCAATGGACTATATTCTTACATAAAAAAATATAACAATAAGAAAATATATTCGCATACCCTTCCAAGCATGATCATAAGCATCCTACGAGAAAACCCTACCCTGAACATAAGTCAAACATAACTGAATCATGCCAATCAACATGAAAGGTAGAAACACTTCTGTATTATAAAAAAATGTCATATCAGCATGAATAAAGTACGCACATTCCAATAATACCATAACATAAATTTAAAAAATTATACTAGTTACAACTCAATAATGTTGTGAAGCACTGAACATAGTAATAAAGTGTCAAAAAACCACATAAAATACGGTTAAACCAAAACTATATGTCATTATTATTTAATTGAAAAACATGGATCTATGAAGAATAAGAATGTATTTGGAGTGATCTAGGTTTAATGAAGTTCCAATTGATCTAAAAAAACTGAGAAGGGGAGGGGGTTTGAATCAGTTGTTTACTTTTTTTGAGTTTAAAAAACATTTAGAAACATAACCCATGCAACATGCTTTGATTAATTCCCTTATAATATTTTAGTAAATACTCATGTATTAACTAGTATGAAATAAATTATAGTACATAAGATTTACAAGGTTCTACCTTAGTGCAATAACCTACATCCTTTCCATAGCCACTCCCGTGGGTCTATAAAAATTCACTATTAATAAGAAGTGAATATATGTTGTGAAAAATCCTATTAGACACATTTTATCTCGTGATAATAATGACTATAGTAAATCCCATAAATTTAAAAAGTTTCTTACAAAAAAATATGCCCAAATATAATAATAACAACTTTCTTAAATTTTCTCAATAAATGTTCCTAGGTTCGATGACCCTAAGTCTAATGGTCTACAGTCTGATGACACCCATCTGATTGGATTAGTTTGATGAACTCATACGGTATTCTCATTATAAATCTTTACTTCTCAAACTCTACTAAAAAACTCAGTCTGATCTTCCTTAGTACGTTTGAATCATTACAATCTTCATAATATGATGTTTGTCAGTCAAATTAACAAAAAAACAAATTTCTTATATTCTAAGGATATCTTTGTCTAAAAAGAAATTTCACTGATTTTCCTTAGAGCTCCACCTTTTCCGCTCTCATGAAAATTTACAAAGTATGAATGTAATGAGAAACTATTTATAGGAAACCCATAATGACAAAAGTGAGAAACTTGAAAAATTTCCCCACATCCTCCAATTAAAAAACAATAATATTTTTGCATAATTTAATTTCAAGTTTGAACACTTAAACTCTTCATAAATCTTATTATAATATTTTTTTTAATTTCCATAATCATCCTTCTTGGACTTCCTTACCTTTCTTCAGTTCGATTAGGTGAATCTTATTACACCTTATTTTTTGTCTTCAGTTTTCCTTTTTTGCATTATCTTTAATATAATGAACTTCATTGACTCATTACGATCTGAATTTATTCACCTCATTACTATCTACCTTTCTTTATCAACTCATTATAATATTCATTTATTTCTCAACTCATTATGATCTTCCTTTCTCTCTCAGAGTTAGTCCAATGAAATCCCCATAAAGATAGAATTATCATTATGATATAATTCTCATTCTGATGGAATTATTATTATGATGGAAATTACACTCCTGAAATTTGAAAATCTTTATAATTCATCACATTTACAAATTCATGTTATAAACAAAATTTTGAGTCTGGTACTTCTGGATCCGAGTTTCTGTGTTCGGGTTTCGGGAACTGATATAATCTTTATGATTCCTCTATTTCGTAATAAGTTTTTATTATGATTATTTTTATTGATTTATAATAACTTCATGATAATAAAATCATATTATGATTTTGAAATAGAATTTTTGATAAGTTTAAAACTCTTGACTTCACTTTCTTAAAACATCATCTTCAGCATCATTTTGACTTCCTCTCTCAACAACTTTTGAATTTCTAGAAATAAATTATGTATGAAGAATCTTTAGAATTAGGCTGATGGATCTGAGTATGATGGTGCATTCAATAAATAATATTTAAAGAACTTCCTACTTCCATCTTCTTTACACCTTCTGTAGTTGACTATGCTCAGTATGAAAACTTGTGTCTAGAAACATATGTCTGGAAAACAAATTTCACATAAAAAACATTTTCTACCCTTTTGTGTTTAGATCCAAACATTTAGAAACATTTAGCATTCTTAAAAAATCATTACAATGGATCAGATCTGATCCAAAATAAAAAAATTCTTTTAAAAGAAGGATAGTTTTCAACAAATACAAAAACTTTTCTAAAACAAATCACCCCAATGGTTTTTCAATCCCCCCTTTGGATTTGTTGACAAAACTTGTTAACAAAATGTCCAATTCTAAAAAAAATTTATAACTCAACTTTTTTAAACAAATCAAGTTTTCATAAATTTTACCAAAACACATCCTTTCTCAAAAGAGAGTGTCCTTACACTAAACTATTGGATAAATTAATTTTTTTGATGGAATTAAATCCCTCAGTGATAATAAGACTTCAAATCAATGTAGATAAAATCCTAATCAATTTTATTTCGTTTTCTCTCACAGTTTTCTTGTTATCTCCCCCATTGTGTGATAATAATGAAGTCAAATACATTTAAGAATCTCTCCTCCAATTTATAATAACCACAGATTCATATTCATTTAATAAAGATAAGTAAAAACTTCTTACAAAGTGAAAAGTTGTTACTTTCTCTCACACTTTATTAATGTAATCCAAAGCATAGTGGGGGGTTTTTTATTATGAGGATTCAGAAATCATTGGTGGAGGCTGAACATGAAGTTTCATCCTCAAATAAATAAACATTTCCTTCAGCATATATATTTTTAATATAATAGCAATTTGATACATGGTTGAGATATATTTTAGTATAATATCTCCAACACCAAATTTCTATTTTATAAAGTGAAAATTTATATCAATTTGTTTTGATGTTGAATGTTGGAAAATATTTTTAGAATGATCAATTGCAATCTGATAATCACAATATATCTTCAATGGTTTATAAACTTTTACCTTAAAAAATTATAGCTAAACTTTCACCCATAGAATTCGAGTACTAGTATGTGTAGATACAACATATTAGGATTCTACTATGCTCAAAGTTACTAAAATTTTATTCTTACAATGAAAAATTACCCAACATTCTCCCTAAAAAAATGTTCTCCCTGAGGTTTATTTTCTATCATTACAATCTCCACCCCCATAGACATCAGTATAACCATGAAACTTCATTTCAAAATTTATTTTATATAACAACCCGTGTGAAGTTATTACTTTGACATATCTCATAATTATCATTATTTACCACATATGTGATTCTTTTGGATTAATTTAACACATGGATCATAATGTCACAACATAAAAAATATCAGGCCTTAAGGCTGTAAGGTAAAGTAGACTTTCTACGAGATTCTGAAAGTCTTTCTAATTTATAATTTTCTAGATTCATCTTTTCCCAACTCTATGATTACTAAAATAAGAGTACAAATTTCATAGGATTATTCCATCCCAAATTTCTTTAACAATTTTTAAACATACTTTTCATGAGATAATAAAAATTATATTTATTTTTATTTAACTTTTAAGAGAAGGAAGAAAGTTAATTATACCAACATTGAAATTTCAAAATTATTCTTTATTTCTATAGAAAATTATTTACAAAAATTTTCTTCCTCAATAAAACAAATATATCATCCATATAAACCATAAAAATTATTATGATCGAGTAATATTATTCCATATATAAGCTACAATAAACCTTTCATTTACAAAATTTTAACATTTTCAAAAAAAAATCAAGTTTAGAATACTATGCATGTGAAGATTTGTTCATCCCATACAAATATTTCATCAGTTTAAAAACTTTATTTTCATCTTCATTAAGTAGAAACCCATAAGTTTGTTCAGTGTAAATATCTTACTCGATCTCACCATTTAAGAATGATGAATTTACATTCATCTGATAATTTTTTAATTTTAATGCACATCCACAGAAAGGAACATTCTAATAGATTATAGTCTTTTAAATAGCTCAAAAGTTTCTTCAGAATCTACACTATCCACCTATGCATAGCATATAAAAACAAGTTTGGATTTGTTTCATGAAACTTCCCGATGTTCAATAAACTTGTTTATGTAAACCCACATTGTTCCAATAAATTTTTTATTTTATGTCTATAGAAAAAGTTCCAATGTTCCATTTTTTTCAATCCGATCCAAATCTTTATTAATATAATTCACCCATTATTTGTGTTGAATAGATTCTGAAATTATTCCTCATTTATCTTTTGATATAAGTGAAGTCTGATATTCAAATTTTAAATTTATTCTACTCTAACCTAGTGCCTTCTAATTTCCAATAATGTTTTCAGACTCAACATGTTTTTGTAAGGTTGTAAATTACAAAGTTTCTTTCCCTGCTTCAGTTTCCTCATCACAAAATTATTCTGAATCTTGGTAAGGATGTTTTGAAATACTTTCACTATATTTAGAAATATCTAGATTATCTTCATTAGCATTCTCAAAAACGTTTTTAATGAATTTTTATTTTCAATTTCTTTCACATCACATGATTCTACCAAATTTTGTAAACATTTGTTTCAAAATTTGTAACATCTTATATTGGGTGAATAACACATAAAAGTTCATTCTTCAACTTTACCATCAAAATTTCTTGGATTTGGATTTTTTATTTCAAGTAAACATGGAATTAGAAAAACTTTAAAGTACTTAAACGAAGGTTTTTTTGTTATAAATTTTTTTATAGGAAGTCATGTTTGTTTTTAGTCTCAACAAGCATATGTTTTTAACAAGTATAATAGTACTAGAAAATCTATCAAATATAACTTCGAATTTTTGTATCTTTATAACATATGTATTCCCATTTCTACCAAGATTTTATTTTTTCCCAATTCTACATCATGTTTTTGTGGAGTATAGGGATCACTATACTAGAATTTTATACCATGATTTCCCAAATAAGTTTCAAATGTATTTCTGGTGAATTCAGCACCATTATATGTTCTCAAATTCTATATATAAACTCCCATTTCTTTCTCCACTTCTTTTCATAAAAACATTAATATTCCCACATCCTATGATGTATGTTTCATAAACATGATTCTTTTCATTCGATTGAAATCATCAATAAAATTGATAAATTATAAATTTCTTTCTATTGATTGATGTCTCATCAACCCACATAAATCATGATAAATAAGTTCAAGAGGTATAATAGATGTAATCTCAAATCTTTTATGACTCTTGTTAGTCATATTACCTTTCTGACAAGTAATAAAAACATCTTCATCACTTCTTTTCAATTATATAATGTAATGAGAAACACCAACTTTAGAAATTATATTTATATTTTTTCCCAAGGTTCTCAATTCTTCAATTCCACAATTTTTTTCCAGCTTCAGAGCTCAAATAATAGGAGTTATTAAACTATCCTATTTGAAAAATATTACCACTAGATTTTTCTCTATTTGTGATAAATTTTCTATGTTTTAAAATTCTGATAAAATAATAATATTTTCTGAAAATCACTTATTTTTCATGATCACAAAGTTTACTTACACAATGTAAGTTATGTTTTTCCCATCAACAAATAAAACTTCCATACTTTTGAATTTTTTTTTCAATATTATCCATTCCAATTCCTCTAATTTTTATGAAACTATCATTACCAAAGGTAACTGCTCCTCCATCATGACTTTCAACATTTTTCATGATTTTTATATCTCCTATCACATGTGAAGAACAGGAATTATCAAGTATCCATTGTTTCATTGTTTTACATTCTTTCAAATCTATCTCAACAAAAAATTCCATTTCCTCAACTTTTTTCATTCCAGCTTCTTTTTCATTCCCCCCATCAGATACTTGTTCTGGAATGAGTGTTGTGCTTATTTCAGCACGATGACTGTCTTAATCTCATCTTCTAGAAAATTCTTCCAGAAATTGAAATTGTTTTTTAGAATGTTTCTAACATCTTTAGAGTTTTATTTTCAATCTTTTTGTGGGATTGCAAAGTTACTCGTCGATTTTACACCATTGTTTTCACTTTTTTCAAACCTTATTTTAGTTATAGATAAGTTATTATAAAAATTATAAGCTCTATTCCCATAAATTCTCCAACACTAATAATATCCATAAAATCATGATTTTATATTAAACCAACATCTTCCTCTATAGAAACTTTGTTGAAGTTGATAACTTTTTCCTTGATTAACAATATCTAGATAGGCACGATCTTTCCTATTGAGTTAGTTGTTATCCTTATTATATGAAATATATTTCTCACACCTTTTTTTCACCCAATATTTTCCAATAATTTTTCTAGAACCTAAATTGTTTGAAAAATAAGAAGAAATATTATTTTTGGTTAGTCATGATTTCATCTAATTCTTGACTTAAGTTATCTCAGAAACATTGGAAGTCTCATATTTTACTTAAAAATCTTTTTTAATGTTTTTATTTTTCTTTCTCAAGGTAATTTCAGACTTTAGAAGTTTTTATTTAACCATGTTAACTACCTTTTCCTTAGCTTTTATCTTCTTACTGAGATTTTTAACCACCTTTCCTTGTTTAACAATTGTATATTTGTAACTTAAGATCTCTTGTAATGCCCTGACCCCAGTTACCCAGAGTTGGTGCATTATTTTAATACATTGGCATGATTACAAGGAATCAAGTCCCAAAGGAATTACTGGTTTAGAAATCTTGGAAAATAGATTACATACATGAATGTTACATTACAATTTATAACATACAACACAATATAAATAATCCTTTATGAACACCATTATTCCATTTCTCTTAACCCTATATATCAATCATAATACACTTCTTGGAATCCTGGGAAAATAAAACATAATAAAGGAGTGAGCTTAGATGCCCAGTAAGGGTAAATAATTTAGCGGAAACTTTCTTAAATAAGCATAAAAATTTAAGGAAATGTATAAGACCAAAACAAAATCCTTTTTAAACTTAAAATTCAGAATAACATGAAAATGATAAAATAAAATAATTCCATTTACTTATTCATGTGAATATTCAACTAGTCGAATAATCCCATGCAATATCAATAGCCACTTTGATAATGATGGAAAGCATAATGACAGACTATCATAACCACATAGTCAAGGCCTTATGCCAAGAGTAAAAATACGATTTTGAAAAGGACTTGTGCCAAGACAGTAGTTTGTCTCATGAGACATACTCATGCATTGAGGAGCTATAGCAGGCTCCACCCGTCACTTACTAAGTCCAATGCATTCTTCATATGAAAAGGTTTAAACATAACATAAACATTCGTATTAAAACTGACATATAAAATGTCAATACTTTACCCATAAACCATGAATGGTATAAAAATATATCATACATAGTCAAACATATCATAACTCATTCAATACAACATTGAAGATTGAATTATAATAAATCAACCTCAATCAAAAATAATATCCAGTAAGGGATGCTGACATAGCTGAAAATGATGAGTAAAAATTTTTGAGAGAAATATCTGTTTTGTAAAATCATTTACAAGTCACACATTTATTAATGAAGTAATTTCAAAGAAATTTTTTAATCAAAGTGTCTCATACCACTTTGAAACTTTTGAATAGAATTATCATTTCAAAACATTCATGTACATAAAAATAAATCTTTAAAATCATTTTGAAAACATGGAAATTAATTAAAAAAGTTTTGAAAGATCAATCATTATACATTTAAAATTATGATCTTGATAAATATTACTTTTCAAAAATCCTTAAAATATTAATTTTGAAATCATTATTATGAAAATGGTCATGAATGATAAAAATTTCCTAGTAAATACTTACAAATAAACAATCTAAGATAATAATGAGATTGAGGAATTAACCCTTACCTTGCACTATCCTTTAGTCGAGGGTACATTTAACCTCCTATATGAATATAATAGTATGTTATTAAATTATAATATAACCATATTAATTTTTATGATATCATACATGATTCATTTATCACTTTATAATACCCATTTAATAATAATTTCCGTGTTAAATTAACATTTCAGGTAATAATCGCTTTCTTTATCGTACGTGTTTGAACTTGTTACTCATGGTTGTATCGCTTAGATCAAGATATAAATAATTCCAGTATATAAAACATTATTTATTTATCATATATATTTAGAATATAAATATGTATAATAGACATATATATGAAATGAAAAACACCATTTATGGAGACAGTAGTCCGTACATAGGCATAAATGTTGTTTTCGTTTTCATATCATATTGAACAGAACTAAGTGAATAAGATATTTTTAAGTACATAAATATATATATCTCAAGTAGTATTATTTGTTCATATATTACATACTTATTAGTAATATATATTTTTATAATCATCGATGAATTGTGAACTTGGAAATGAATCCCATCACGTCGTGGAGACGGTAATCCGTACGTACGCACGAGCGAAAATATCATTCTTTCGATATTAAAATAATATATAATTGTATGGTATATCATATATACATAATACTTATCATGTTATATTTATTATTTAAATCAAATAAACATCATTATTATACCCATCCAAATAATAATGTATTGAATAACAATTACATCACGACTTGGAGACGGTAAGCCGTACATACGCATATATAGTGAAAAGTCATTAACAGGGTGGATAGAATAATGAATTTGGTTGTACCATAATTATAATAACATCACAGTATATAGATGATACTGGAGTTATTATTTTATACTAGAAACAACAAAGAAAAAAAGGAAGTGGAAGAAGAAAGGAACCTGAAAGAGGGTGGAGAAATCATTACCTCTTCTTCAGGTTATTCCTTTTGATTTGATCAAAAGGGCTCCTTATGTTGGCTTTATGATCAAAATAAGGCCTCTAGGTTTAATAGAGGGTATTTTATAGGGTATTTGGGTAGGGTTTGGATGAGAAAAATGGATTATATGGTGTGAATTAGAGTGAAGGGGGGGGGGGGGGGGGTGTGCCATTTTATAAGAGGGGTGAGGGGCACCTTAAGGGGGGGGGGTGCCATTTTATAAGAGGTGTGAGGGGAACCTTAGGAAAATCTTAAAATATTATTTTATAATAGATTCATATTTTGTTTATAATGGATAAAAATTGATTTATTTCGCTCATAAGGTGGGTATGGGTCTAAATCCAAACAACCAATAGGCTTTAGATAGGTTTGGGTCACTTTATTAACCTTATCTTTTAGTTTTAACTATTAGTTAATTAGTTTGACATTTACCATGTCTCTTTGTATTTTTATATTATATGGTTAATAAACTTACTATAACTTCCAATCGACCCCCAAGTGGTCCATTAATGAAAAACCTATCATGATATAAGTCCTTTTGCTGAACCTTTGATTTTTATGAATATAATATCAATTTATAATATAATATTTGTTTTAAAAACACTTTTATGTCAAATTTGACACTATTGGGTATTTTGTTTTTTATAAATTCATAAAAGAATTATTACGTCAAAATATTTTCATATAACCAATCCTAATATGTTATAGTAATCTAGAAAATTATTTTAATTCATAAAAAGTCTCAAATTACATTTATTTGGGTTTTTATAATATCAATTACCTTAATATTTCATTAATACGGTAATTACTGCATCATTATTGTGTCATAAATAAATTAAATTATTTAATGTAAAAAAATGATAAATAAAATACCATTATGTAAAAAATCTTTTCATCTTTCTAATTAACATTTATAATCTAATTTATCGTATTTATAACCCTTTATTAAAAATGTTTTAGTTATTAAACATTGATTTTAAATCTTTTATTTTTCTTTGAGTTAAATAATAATAAATGTCCTAATCTAATCCAAGTGGACCAAAATGATAATATTTTATTCCTAAGGTAGTTTTTGGTTGAGATACTCTTGTCAAATAGAATGAGGACATGTGTTAGGGTAGTATTAATATCATTTTTACCCTTAATTACCCTATTTACTTTTAACCATGGTAAATAAAAGTAAAAAGTTACAATTCACCAAAAATTATTTTTATCTTATTGAACCACATTTTACTCCTTGATATTAACTGTGTCTCTTGGATTTTTAAAATTCCACTCACAGAAGCGGTAATATTACGTTTTATGTGAATTTGCAAATTCTTCTAAGAGATGGATAAAAGACGGTGAAAACTTCAATAAAGTTTTTATATATCTAAAATTATTATAAACTGACTAAAATTAATTACATTGAACTTATATATGTATTCAGTTTCTATTTTGACCTAAAATAAATTTAAATAAAATAAATAATTATTTAAAAAAAATTCAGTATTAAACTATAACTCATTGTTTTTCACTATTCATCAAAAATTAAAAGTTTTCAGAAAAATACCAAAAATTCACCCTAAGCTAATTTCTATATTCTGAACCAAAAAATGAATTTCATTTTGAAAGATAAAATTTAAAAAATTTAAAAAAGTGGGTATTACTATTCATAACAGCTAGTTTGGTAAGTTATGGTGCGCTTGAACTCGGTGTTGCCTGTAGTGCATGTTATTGAATTAATTTGAAGAAATAATGTATTCTAAAATCTTGGGGTGTTACATTGTTTCTTACTTCATTAAATTGTATCCTTGCAATTTGAAATTGTTCTTTGAAAATAAAAGGATGAAAATAGAAAATGTCATTGTGGGAAAACCCACATCAGAAATTGGGTTAATAAAAATCAGTCTTATTAAGAGGAAAAGGGGAATGAAAAAGTCACCACCAAATTATGATCTCGATTAGGAGAATATTGGTGGAAATTCTAGACACATAATTGGAGGAAAAACGTAAATATTTATAGGGAGTGATTGAGGTCATCAATCACAAACAATTGTAGAATTATGAGCCTCAAAGCCACCAATCTATGATGATTTAAAATACCATTGGTTCAACAAAACATAAGGTATTAGGATAACACATTTTTGGTTTTAAGAGTCTTTACCTAAGTTTTAAAAATTTATTTCTTCATAGAATAAGAGAAGAAAAAAATGTATACTTTTCAAGTATATTTCCACCCCTTAACTAATTTCTATAATAAACTCATCTTTAACTCTAAAAGATAATAGAACATAAATAAACTTCTATTTATCCAATTCATATAGGGTTCCAAAAAAATGAATTTATAATTCATCTAACAGACCCTTTAAAAAAACTACATTATTCAATCCAGGACATCACGTGGGTCAGTGGTAGGTGATACACACTTGTCACCCTTCGGTTGCGGGTTCAAGTCTCACGGACTTCCCATATGTGATGGGTTTCCACCTGACCTTGGGGTTGTCCTTTTTATGGAAATCAAAAAATAACCGTTAGAATAGTATCCAATTTCAAAATTATTCCATTACAGCCTTATAATTATCCAAAATACTTATATCCAAACTTTGAGCCCAAAAATTTTAAGGAATTTAATCATAATGAGGATCCTTTTTTCTAGGTAATAACATGTGAACTCTTTCATCATGTATTTCTTTGTAACACCGCAACATCCTGAATTACCAAAATCAAAGATCTCTTATTCCAAAATCACTACCTCATTATCAGGACCATATTAAGGATCATCATTCCATCAACCATATATTTTCCAAAAAGTGTATCTTACTATTAAGTCACTTTTCTTAGAACCATATAATCTCAAATCCTCAAAAAAATAGTACTGCAGTACAATCCTTATTTATCTCCATAATTCATGTAACCAGTATTCTGTTGATACAACACTCAAATGAAATAATTATATAACAACAACATAAGAACACTAGTCAGTCCTCTTAAATTGGGGTAGTATCATAACTTGATTATTATCCAATAACATCATTTGTGGTATACTCTTATGATTCTGACATTGATTTGCATTGTGTCGCAACGTCTTGTAGATGAATCATTTTATATTTGGAAACTTTTTCTGACCCTTGCAATCACGTACTTGGTGTGCTTTTTCTCCACACTTATAACAAACTCCCATTCCTTTCAGGAAATTTCCATGGTGTTTCTTCCCACAGTTTTCACATATGGGAAAATTCTTCTTTTCCCTCTTCCCTTTATCCATCTTTCTCTCTTACGTCCTTTTCTTCTCTTTCTTCCCTTCAAATATATAGGACTCAAAGAATTATTTACTTATCTTATTAACACATGATACTATTTCTTCATACGTTGAGAATACATGAGAGACAATTTCCCTTCTAAATGTTTTCTAAATACTGTGAACGATACGATCCTTATTACTCTTTGGATCATACGTATTGTTGGAGTTCACATTCCCTCTACTGGGCAACATTTCTATACAATGGCATACACTAGGTCAGTTTATGAATTGCAATGAATATTTCTAAACTTGTAAAATACCTAACATAAATTTAACTATTTTATGGATATAATCCAAAATCATAAAAATGTTTTCTTTGAGGATGTATATACTCATAAACCCTTCATAATGGTTTCTAAAGAAAATTAGTATTATCCTAAGCATATCCCCTGGGAGTGTCGTAACCAAGAGTGCAGCAAGGTCCATTGTCGTGCACCAGTTCCCGTTTGAGTCTAGCTCAAAGTGGTGTTTTTGGGTTTTCCCCTAGGTACATCTGTTCCAGAGTCGCCTCTACCTACTCGTATCCAGACAGGGATGTATTGTTCAGAAAACTCATAAAATCTGTAAATTACCCAAATTCTAGGAAGTTCTTCTATACTAATCCTCAAAGTCTATCTTAGGGTAATGTGCTCTAATCAGAGTTTATCTAAATCTAGTTTCTAAGGTTATTGATAAACATCCTATTATACCAACTATAACTCCCCAACCCCAGTTACCCAGAGTCGGTGCATTATTTTAATACATTGGCATGATTACAAGGAATCAAGTCCCAAAGGACCGATTGGTTTAGTAGCCTTGGAAAAATAGATTACATACATGAATGTAACATTACACTATATAAAATACAACACAACATAAATAATCCTTTATGAACACCATTATTCCCTTTATCTTAACCGTATATATCAATCATAATACACTTCTTCGAATCATGGGAAAATAAAACATAAGAAAGGGGTGAGCTCAAATGACCAGTAAAGGTAAATAATTTAGCGGAAACATTCTTAAATAAGCATAAAAATTTAAGGCAATGTATAAGACTAAAACTAATGCCTTTATAAACATAAAATTCAGCATAATATGGCAAAGATAAAATAAAATAATTCCATTTACTTATTCACGTGGATATTCTACTAGTAGAATAATCACATGAAATATCAATAGCCACTTTCATACTGATGGAATGCATAATTCCAGACTATCATAACCACATAGTCAAGGCCTTGTGCCAAGACTAAAAATACAAATTTTTCAAGGCCTTGTGCCAAGACAATATTTTGTCTCATGAGACCTACTGATGCATCGAGGAGTTATAGCGGGCTCCACCCATCACTTACTAAGTCCAATGAATTCCTTATATGAAAATGTTTAAACATAACATAAACATTCGTATTAAAACTAAAAAATGTCAATAATTTACCCATAAACCATGAATGGTATAAAAATAGAACATACACAGTTAAACATATCATAACTCATTCAATACAACATGGAATATTGTATTATAATAAATCAACCTCAATCAAAAATAATATCCAGTAAAGGATGCTGACATAGCTGAAAATGATGAGTAAACCTTTTTGAGAGAAATATCTTTTTTGTAAAATCATTTAAAAGTCGCACATTTATAATGGAAGTAATTTAAAATAGATTTTTAAATAAAAGTGTCCCATAACACATTGAATTTTTTTAAAATAATTATCACATTCAAAACATTCATGTCCATATAAATAAATCCTTAAAATCATTTTGAAAACATGTACATTAATTAAAAAGGTTTAAAAAGATAAATCATTAAAACATTAAAAATTATGATCTTGATAAAAAATAATTTTCACAAATCCTTAAAATATAAATTTTGAAATCATTTTTCTGAAAATGGTCATGAATGATAAAAAGGTCCCAGTAAATACTTACACATAAACAATCTCAGATAATAATGAGATTGAGGAATTAACCCTTACCTTGCACTTTACTTTATTCGAGGGTACATTTAACCTAAAGTATGAAGATCTTAGTATGTTATTAAATTATAATAGATCTATATTAATATTTATGATATCATACATGATTCATTTATGACTTATACTAACCATTTAATAATAATTTCCATGTTAAATTAACATTTCGGGTAATAATCGCTTTCTTTATCGTACATGTTTGAACTTGTTACTCTTGATTGTATCACATTGATAAAGATTTAAATACTTCCAGAATATAAAACATGATTTATTTATCATATATATTCAAAATATAAATATGCATAATAGACATATATAGGAAATGAAAAACACCGTTTATGGAGACGGTAGTCCGTACGTACGCAAAAATGTTGTTTCCGTTTTCATATCGTATTGAACGGAACTAAGTGAATAAGATTTTTTTAAGTAAATAAATATATATATATCCAGTATAATTATTATATCATATATTACACACTTATTAGTAATATATATTTTTATAACCATCGATGAATTGTGAAGTTAGAAATGAATCTCATCGCATCGTGGAGACGGTAATCCGTACGTAAGCACGAGCAAAAATATCATTCTTTTGATTTTAAAATAATATATAATTGGATGGTATATCATATATACAGAATCCTTGTCATGTTATATTTATTATTTATATCAAACACACATCATTATTATACCCATCCAAATAATAATGTATTGAATAACATTTACACCACGACGTGGAGACGGTAAGCCGTACGTACACACGTATGGTAAAATGTCATTAAAAGGGTGGATAGAATAATGAATTTGATTGTAAAAAAATTATAATAAAATCAAAGTATATAAAATATACTGGAGTTATTATTTTATAATGGAAACAAGAAAGAAAAAAAGGAAGTGTAAGAATAAAGGAACTTGAAAGAGTGTGGTGAAATCATTACCTCTTCTTCAGGTTGTTCCTTTTGATTTGTTCAAAAGGGCCCCCAATGTTGGATTTCTGATCAAAATAAGGCCTCTAGGATTAAGGGAGGATAGTTTATTGGGTATTTGGATAGGTTTTGACTGAGCCAAATGGCTTAGAATGTGTGAATTAGAGTGAAGGGGGAGTTCCCTTTTATAAGAGGTGTTATGGGAACCATAGGAAAAACTTAAAATATTATTTTATAATAAATTCATATTTGGTTTATAATGGCTATAAATAGATTTATTTCGATGTTAAGGTGGGGATGGGTCGACATCCAATCAAAAAATAGGGTTTAGACAGGTTTGGGTCACTTTATTAACCTTATCTTTTAGTTTTAACTCTTAGTTAATTAGTTTGACATTTACCATGTCTCTTTGTATTTTTATGTTATATGGTTAATAATATTACTATAAACATCAAATAGACCCCATAGTTGTCCATAAATGATACACCTATCATGATATAAGTCTTTTTTATCATTCATGGATTTCTATGAATAGAATATCAATTAATAATATAATATTCTATTTAAAAACTATTTTATATCAATTTTTACACTATTGGGGTTTTTGTTTTTGAAAAATTAATAAAATCATTATTACTTGAAAAATATTTTATATAACCAATCATAATATGTAATATTAACCTATAAAATTATTTTAATTCATAAAAAGTCTCAAATTACATTTATTTGGGTATTTATAATATCAAATACCTTAATCAATCATTAATACGGTAATTACTGCATCATCATTGTGTCATAAATAAATTAAATTATTTAATATGTAAAAATTATAAATAAAATACCATTATATATGAAATATTTTTAGATTTATAATGAAAATTTATAATTGAATTTATCTTATGTATAACCCTATATTAAAAATGTTTTAGTTATTAAACATTGATTTTAACTCTTTTAACTTTTTTTTGAATTAAATAATAATAAATGTCCTAATCTAATCCAAGTGGACCTAAATGATAATATTTTATTCCTAAGGTTGTTTTTTGTCGAGATAAACTTGTCTAATAGAATTAGTACATGTGTTAGGGTAATATTAATATCATTTTTACCCTTAATTACCCTATTTACTTTTAACCGTGGTAAATAAAAGTAAAAAGTTACTATTCACCAAAAATTATTTTTATCTTATTGAACCAATTTTTATTCCTTGATATTAATTGTGTCTATCTGATTTTCAAAATTCCACACACAGAAGTGGTAAAATTATGTTTTATGTGAATTTACAAATTCTCCTAGGAGATGGGTAAAATACGGTGAAAAGTTCAATCAATTTTTTATATATCTAAAATTATTATAAACTGACTCCAATGAATTAGTTTGAACAAATATAGGTATTTTGTATCTATTTTGACCAAAAATAAATTTAAATAAAATAAATAATTATTTAAAAAAAAGTCAGTTTTAAACTATAACTCAGTGTTTTTCACTATTCATCAAAAATTGAAACTTTTCAGAAAAATAACAAAAATTCACCCTAAGATAATTTTGATTTTATGAATCCAAAAATGAAGTCCATTTTGAATGTTAAAATTTATAAAATTTCAAAAAGTGGGTATTACTATTCATAATGACTAGTTTGGTAAGTTATGGTGCGCTTGAACTCGGTGTTGCCTGTACTGAAAGTTATTGAATTACTTTGAAGAAATAATGTAAAATGAAATCTTGGGGTGTTACATTATTCCCCACTTCAATTAATTGCGTCCTCATAATTTGAATTTGTTCTTCGAAAATAAAAGTTTGAAAATTGAAAATACCATTGTTGGAAAACACACATCGGAAATTGGGTTAATAAAATTTAGTCTTAATTAGAGGAAAAGGGGAATGAAAAAGTCACCACCAAATTATGATCTCGATTAGGAGAGCATTGGTGGCAGTTAGAGACCCATAATTGGAGTAAAAATGTAAATATTTATAGGGAGTGATTGAGGTCATCAATCACAAACAATTGTAGAATTATGGGCCTCAAAGCCACCAATCTATGATGATTTAAAATACAACCGGTTAAAAAAAACATAAGGTATTAAGATAACAAATTTTTGGTTTTAAGATGCCTTACCTAAAGTTTAAAAATTTATTTCTTCAGAGAATAAGAGAAGAAAAAAATGTATACTTGTCAAGTAGATTTCCATCCTTTAACTAATTTCTACAAAAAACTCATCTTTCACTCAAAAAGATAATAGAACTTAATTTTTTTTTTCTATTTATACTATTCGTAAAGGGTTCAAAAAAATGAATTTATAATTCATCTACAAGAACCTTAAAAAAACATCATTATTCAATCTAGGAAATCATTTGGGTCAGTGGTAGGTGATACACCCTTGTCTCCCTTCGGTTTCGGGTTCAAGTCTCGCGACCTTGATGGACTCGACGGGTTACCACCTGACCTCGACGCTGTCCTTTTTATGGAAATCCAAAAATAACCTTAAGAATAGTATCTAATTTCAAAATTAATCCATTACAGCCTTTAGAATTATCCAAAATACTTATATCCAAACTCGGAGTCCAAAATTTATAAGGAAATTAAACATAATGACGATCCTTTTTTCCAGGTAATAACATGTGAACACCTTCATCATGTATTTTTTACAACACTGCAACATCCTGAATTACCAAAATCAACCATCTCTTATTCCAAAATCACTACCTCATTATCAGGACCATATTAAGGATTACCTTTCCATCAACCATGTATTTTCCAAAAAGTGTATCTTACTATTAAGTCACATTTCATAGAACCATATAATCTCAAATCCTCAATAAAATAGTACTATAGTACAATCCTTATTTATCTCCATAATTCAATAACCAGTATTATGTTGATACAACACTCAAATGAAATAACTCTATAATAACAACATAAGAACACGAGTCATTTCTTTTCATTTGTGGTAGTATCATAACATGATTATTATCCAATAACATCATTTTTGGTATACTATTATTATTCCGACATTTATTCACGCAGTGTCTCAACGTCTTGAAGATGAATCATTTTACATTTGAAAACTTTTTCTAACCCTTGCAATTACATACTTGGTGTCCTTTTTCTCCACACTTATAAGAAAATCCCATCCCTTCAGGCAAGTTCCATGTGGTTTCTTCCCACATTTTTCACATATTTGAAAATTCTTCTTTTCCCTCTTCCCTTTATCAATCTTTCTCTCTTCCATCCTTTTCTTCTCTTACTTCCCTTCAAAGCCATAAGACTCAAGGAATTATTTACTTATCTTATTAACACATGATACTATTTATTCATATCTTGAGAATACATGGGTGAAAATTTCTCTTATAAATGTTGTCTTAATACCGTGAAAGATATGATCCTTCTTACTCTTTGGATCATACGTATTGCCGAAGTTCACATTCCTTCTACTAGGCGCCATTTCTATACAATGGAATACACTAGGTCAGTTTATGAATTGCAATGAATAATTCCAAACTTGTAAAATACCTAAAATTAATTTAACTATTTATGTATATAATTCAAAATCATAAAAATGTTTTATTTGCAGATGTATATACTCATAAACTCTTCATAATGGTTTCTAATGAAAATGAGTATTATCCTAAGCATATCCCTTAGGAGTGTCGTAACCAAGGGTGCAGTAAGGCCCATTGTCATGTACCAATTCCCATTCGAGTCTAGCTTAAAGCAGTGTTTTCGGGTTTTTCCCCTAGGCACATCTGTTCCAGATCCGTATCTACTTGATCGTATCCAGACAGGGATGTATTGCTCGAAAAACTCACAAAATCTCTATATTACCAAAATTCTAGGAAGTTCTTATATACTAATCCTCAAAGTCTATCTTAGGGTAATGTGCTCTAATCAGAGTTTATCTAAATCTAGTTTCCAAGGTTATTATTAAAAATCCTCTGATACCAACTGTAACGCCCCGACCCCAGTTACCCAGAGTCGGTGCATTATTTTAATACATTGTCATGATTACAAGGAATCAAGTCCCGAAGGACTGATTGGTTTAGCAGTCTTGGAAAATAGATTACTTACATGAAAGTTAAATTACACTATATAACATACAACACAATATAAATAATCCTTTATGAATTCCATTATTCCCTTTAGCATAACCCTATATATCAATCATAATACACTTCTTGGAATCCTGGGAAAATAAAACATACGAAAGGGTGAGCTCAGATTCTCAGTAATGGTAAATAATTTAGTCGAAACATTCTTAAAGAAGCATAAAAATTTAAGGCAATGTATAAGACTAAAAAGAAGCCTTTTTAAAAATAAAATTCAGCATAATATGGCAAATATAAAATAAAATAATTCCATTTACTTATTCACATGGATATTCTACTATTCAAATAATCACATGCAATATCAATATCCACTTTCATACAGAGGGAATGCATAATTCCAGACTATCATAACCACATAGTCATGGCCTTGTGCCAAGACTAAAAATACAATTTTGTCAAGGCCTTGTGCCAAGACACTATCTTTTCTCATGAGACCTACTGATGCATTGAAGAGCTGTAACGGGATCCACCCGTCACTTACTAAGTCTAATGCATTCCTTATATGAAATGGTTTAAACATAACATAAACATTCGTATTAAAACTAGCATACAAAATTTCAATACTTCACCCATAAATCACGAATGGTATAAAAATAGAACATCCACAGTCGAACATATCATAAATCATTAAATACAACCTGGAATAATGTATTCTAAGAAATCAAACTCAATAAAAAATAATATCCTGTAAATGATGCTGACATAGTTGAAAATGTTGAGTAAAACGTTTTGAGAGAAATATCCTTTTTGTAAAATTATTTAAAAGTCACACATTTATAAAGGAAGTAATTTAGAATATATTTTTGAATCAAAGTGTCCCATACCAATTTGAAACGTTTGAAAATAATTATCATTTCAAAACATTCATGTCCATATAAATAAATCCTTAAAATCATTTTGAAATCATGGACATTAATTAAAAATGTTTAGAAAGATAAATCATTAAAACATTTAATATTCTGATATTGATAAAGTGTTATCTGAAAAATCCTTAAATTATTCATTTTGAAATCATTTTTATGAAAATGGTCATGAATGATAAAAATGTCCCAGTAAATACTTACACATAAACAATCTCAGATAATAATGAGATTGAGGAATTAACCCTTACCTTGCACTTTCCTTTAGTCGAGGGTACGTTTAACCTCCTGTACGAAGATATTAGTATGTTATTAAATTATACTAGAACCATATTAATATTTATGATATCATACATGATTCATTTATTACTTTATACTACCCATTTAATAATAATTTCCATGTTAAATTAACATTTTGGGTAATAATTGCTTTCTTTATCGTATGTGTCTGAACTTGTTACTCTTGATTGTATCACTTAGATCAAGATTTAAATAATTCCAGAATATAAAAGATGATTTATTTATCCTATATATTGAGAATATAAATATGAATAATAGATATATATAGGAAATGAAAAACACCGTTTATGGAGATGGTAGTCCGTACGTACGCATAAACGTTGTTTCTATTTTCAAATCGTATTGAACAGAACTAAGTGAATAAGATATATGTAAGTACATAAATATATATATCTCTAGTAGAATTATTATTTCATATATTAAATACTTATTAGTAATATATATTTTTATATTCATCGATGAATTGTGAACTTGGAAATGAATCTCATCGCGTCGTGGAGACGGTAATCCGTACGTACGCATGAGTGAAAATATCATTCTTTTGATATTAAACAAATATATAATTTGATAGTATATCATATATAAAAAATCCTTATCATGTTATATTTATTATTTACATCAAATACACATCATTATTATACCCATCCAAATAATAATGTATTGAATAACAATTACACCAGGACGTGGAGACGGTAAGCCGTACGTACACACGTATGGTGAAATGTCATTCAAAGGGTTAATAGAATAATGAATTTTGTTGTACCATAATTATAATATCATCAAAGTATATAGAAGATATTGGAGTTATTATTTTATAATGGAAAGAACAAAGAAAAAAAGGAAGTCGAAGAAGAAAGGAATTTGAAAGAGGGTGGTGAAATCATTACCTCTTCTTTGGGTTCTTCCTTTTGATTTGATCAAAAGGGATCTTTAGGTTGGATTTATGATTAAAATAAGTCCTCTAGGTTGAAGTAATGATATTTTATAGGGTATTTGGTCAGGGTTTTTCCGATCCAAATGGCTTATAGGTGTCAATTAGAGTTAAGGGTGAGTGACCTTTTATAAGAGGGGTGAGGGGCACCTTATTAAAAACTCAAATTATTAATTTATAATAAATTTATATTCGGTTTATAATGGATACAAATTGATTTATTTAGAGGATAAGGTGAGTATGGGTCGAAATCCAATCAACCAATAGGTTTTAGACATGTTTGGGGCACTTTATTAACCATATCTTTTAGTTTTAACTGTTAGTTAATTAGTTTGACATTTACCATGTCTCTTTGAATTTTTATATTATATAGTTAATAAACTTACTATAAACGTCCAATATACCCCAAAGTGGTCCACTAATTAAATGAATATCATGATATATGTCCTTTGGAAAAACCTTAGATTTTTATGAATATAATATCAATTAATAATATAATATTTTTTTAAACACTCTTTTATGTCAATTTTGACACTATTGGGTATTTTGTTTTTGAAAAATTCATAAAATCATTATTAATTTTAAAAAAATTAATATAACCAATAATAAAATGTAATAGTAACCTATAAAATTATTTTAATTCATAAAAGTCTCAAATTACATTTATTTGGGTATTTATAATATCAATTACCTTAATCTTTCATTAATACGGCAATTATTGCATCATCATTGTGTCATAAATAAATTAACTTATTTAATGTCTAAAAATTATAAATAAAATACGATTATGTAGGAAATATTTTTATATTTATAATTAATATTTATAATCTAATTTATCTTATGTATAATCATATATTAAAAATGTTTTAATTATTAAACATTGATTTTAACTCTTTTAACTCTTCTTTGAATTAAATAATAATAAATGTCCTAATCTAATCCAAGTGGACCTAAATTATAATATTTTATTCATAAGGTTGTTTTTGGTTGAGATAAACTTGTCCAATAGAATTAAGACATGTGTTAGGGTAATATTAATATCATTTTTACCCTTAATTACCCTATTTAGTGTTAACTGTGGTAAATAAAAGTAAAAAGTTGCTATTCAACAAAAAATTATTTTTATCTTATTGAACAAAATTTTACTCCTTGATATTTACCATGTCTATTTGATCTTTTAAATTCCACTCATATAAGTGGTAAAATTAAGTTTTATGTGAATTTGCAAATTCTCCTAGGAGATGGGTAAAAGATGGTAAAAAGTTAAATAAAATTTATATATATATAAAATTATTGTAAACTGACACCAATGAATTACATTGAACTTATATAGGTATTATGTATCTATTTTGACCTAAAATAAATTTAAATAAAATAAATAATTATTTAAATTAAAATTTGGTTTTAATTTGCAACTCAGTGTTTTTCACTATTAATCAAAAATTGAAAGATTTCAGAAAAATACAAAAAATTCACCCTAAGATAATTTCAATATTCTGAATCCAAAAATGAATTCTATTTTGAAAGATAAAATTTATAAATTTTCAAAAAGTGGGTATTACTATTCATAATGACTACTTTGGTAAGTTGTGGTGCGCTTGAATTCATTGTTGCCTGTAGTATAAGTTATTGAATTACTTTGAAGAGATAATATATATGAAATCTTGGGGTGTTACATACCCTAACTGTATTCTTAATTCTTCTTGATGAAATATTTCTTCCTTAAAAATCATCTTCACAATCTTTCTTTATTAAATTAATTTATTTCTTGAGAGATTTGTTTTTCTCATGACATATAATAATTTATGTTCTGAGTTGATACTCTTTGTAATATTTTCACCTCTTCCTTATTCACTATTTTAGGAGTCTTAAAATTTCTCAACTTGTGCAATTAATTTTCTGAGCTTATTGAACTTTCATCTTTTTAGGAATTGTTTCCAGTTGAGTCTGATTCAAATTTATAACATAACATAATTATTTTGTTTCTAGTAAACATCATCATGTGTTTAATTTACTGGACCCAGATGCTACTCAACAGCGCCCCGAGCCTGGTGGTTCAAAATTACTCAATCACATCTCCCCAAAAATTAGAAGTTTCTAACTAGTAGTGAGTGACTAGGTGTGTTAGTGGGGAGACTATACCCTCATTTCTAGAGTATACACAATGGAATATTAACATCATAAAAATTGAGGAAGAACTGTAAATAAATCAACGTTTGAATGAACAGAAGACAAAAATATATAAAAAATTTAGGAGTGTCTCATATACAATGATGTAGATGATACATGTATATAGAAAACATCCAAAATAGGTACACATTAGTATAGTATAGTACATGTATCCAAAAAGACAAAAAATTCCAAAAAGGAATCCCAGTAGCATCGCAAGCCTCATCTTAGTCCCATTCTCTCCCTCTTCTATGCAGTAATTAGAAACATGAGCAAGGGATATTTCCCTTATCAATACCTACAACCATATAATCTTATTGAGTCCCTAATTAGTCACAAACAGGTTTTTAGATAAACATCATTATAGGAAAACACCCATAGATATATACAATATAGACAGTACAATATAAAAGGCAAATAGTTTACATGTAACATATAAGTAGTTGTAGATATAAATGTGCTAATTTAATATGTATAAAATTAACAATATTAAGGTGACCATTGAACTATTCAATCAATTCCTCATATCCAAATAAGGATTCCGGAAAAACAAGCATCAACACCTCATAAGGCAACTATAACAACTAAAAAAACAACACGACCTTTATGTACACCCGTACATGTGAATTTAACCATGGACTTTCTGTATATTGAAACTATATCAACAACCCTTGGTATTTCCATTAGAAAAACCATCCATTCAAATTAACCATTAACAAGACGTTCAACCAAATATGTCACAAAACCCATGGTCGTGCCGTATAAATAAGTATAGACCACGAAGGGATGAATCCAAGGTGTATAAGACCAAGGAATCGTTATCAAGTCAAAATAGAATCTTTGTGGAAACTTGGTATAGGCACTAGTTGGTGTCCTTTGAGCATGTGTATGAACATGTCCTACTTGAGTCCAAGAAAGTCAGATCCTATGGGTAGAAAATCTTGAAGTATTCCATGGAATCAAGAACCAAGGAGAATACTCTATCCAAGGCGTCCACTACTATGTTCCAATCCATATAGATCCATCCATGGAATCATTATAATTACCATTTAAACCATTTAACTCAATGTACATGATTCTACCTACTCTTGTAACCAATTCAATTTCAACACATCACATATTTATACCTACCCATTTATCAACATTCCACTTTCTATTCCATGACTTGAGAATACCCTCCAAAGAATTACAACACAAGTCCAAGCCATAATGATCATACCCACTCATTGTTTAAAATTCACATATTACATATCCACCATTTAATCAAGTGAAAAACTACCAACTCGTATACCCACTTGTTTAACCAATTCCTATTCACCCATTTAATCAATTCATGCATGGAAAGTCTTGATAAAAAAAAGCAAGGAGGAAATACCATATCCTATTGGTAAATTCACATCCATTAAAGCAACTGAGCTTCCTACAAAGATGATAGTATTAGAATGGACCTATTGGGTGGTTCAACCAAGGAATAATAGGTTAAATCCCAAAGGCACACCCCTTGGGTGGCCATGGATTGGGAAAAGGGTACCAACATATCATAATGGAACCTATGGGAATCCCTAACAGGTCCATTTATATCTAATTCAACTATCCATTCAATGATTAGGTCTGCACCGGAATGTTTGACGGGTGGTGTAATGACCGAAAGCCCAATAAAGTACTAAAATTTGATAAGAAAGTATAGACCACTAACCTTATCTTGGCAGTGGAGTTATAATCTAGTATCAAGTCCTAATTTATCCTGGTTTGGAATAAATATGATCTATAGATGAAGAAAGGAAAATTAGGGAATATGATCCTAAAACCAAATAGCACAACTAATATTCTGAAGATTGAAGAATGTTTAAAAAGGAATGTAGATCTTATCGATGCAGATCTAATGACATGTTCTGTGCTCAAATTAGAGATCTGATGAAATAATTGCCTCAATCTGAATATTAATCAACCAAGGGGAGATCCAAAATCCACAATTCTGTATATAGTAAAAAAAAGAAAATTGTGTTATAAAATAAATTTATTTTAATTAAAAAATTTAAAAATCTGAAAAATACAAGTGACAAATAGTTTATGTACCCGATTTTTCAAACTGCGGAAAAACTGTGCATGGGTTTCTATAAGGTAGGGCCACATGCATGGATTACCTGAACGGTTTTTATAACCATGAAAAAAACTGTGTGGTTAGCCTCTAATATATTATAGATCTAGCCACATGGTTTTTCTATAACCCTATGGCCTACCCTGCATGGTTTACCCAAATCATGCGCCAAGCCCTTTTCTCCATAGGTTTGTGTTCTGGGCTCAGAAATATCCCCAGACACTCCCGACACCTCTATGATCTCAAAGGCTAATAATACTAGGCCACATTTAATAATTTAAAATAAAATAGAAGGGATTCATAACTCATATGAAAAACAGAGTTCTTACAACATTCCCCCTTTAAATAAATTCTTCCCCCAATTTTTCTCTGAAGGGTGGTTAAGATTCTTTGGAAAAAAAATCTGTCCACCAAGAACATACATAGTCATCCCTCTCCCATATATTTTATTTTAAATGGTCATGATTTTATAGTACCTATACTAGACGTACTGACTGGACTTATAGAACTTTCTTGATCCTATTAATGATATGTATAATATGTTCCTCAAAGGATTCATCAACCTGTAACTCAACCTCCTCAAGATAAATAAAGGTGAGACAAGTTTGAATGATAGTCGTGCAGCTACAATAAATTGAAGATTTCGTGCATGGATCAGTACCTTTGAGGCAACTTCCACTAATAGACTACTGACCAACTCTCTCCAGAATCTTGAATGACCTGACATATTGCAGTGAAATCTTACCCTATCTCCTGATCCTCCTATGTCTGAACCTCAATGAAACACATAGAAAGAAATTATCCTCAACCTCAAACTCTAGAGGCCATCTTCCATGATTGACATAATATTTTTGATGAGATTTTGTAGTATCTTTCCAATTTTGAATCAACTAGAACTACTCATAAGTTTCCTATACAAGATAGGGTGCCAATAAAGCTTCCTCACTTACCTTTAACCAACACAAGGGTGATTGGAATGACCAACCATACAGATCCTCAAAAGGTTCCATCTGTATCATTTCCTGATAACTGTTAATGTAGTAAAATTCAACCAAGGGAATGTATCTCTTCTAAAAATCCCTAAAATCCAAGACACATGCTCACAAAAAGTCCTGTAGAACATGTAACATACACTCTGACTAGCCATTAGTCTGAGGAAGGTATGCCGTGCTTAGAAGCACACGTGTGCCCTGTTCCATCTGAAAACTCTTCCAGAAACAAGATTTAAAGTATGCATCCCTATATGAAAAGATAATGTGAGAAACCCTGTGAATCCATACTATCTAAAGGATATACAACCATCCGAGATAATCTACACCAAAGGTCTTGTTGATTGAAAATAAATGAGAAACCTTCATGAGCCTGTAAACCAAAACCCACAGAACATCATTTCCTCTATGTGACCTCGGTAAACTGATCAAGAAATCCATCATGACATCATCCCATTTCCACTCGGGAATATGTAACTACTATAAATGTTTAGCTAGTTTCTGATTTTCTATCTTCACCTAATGAGAGGTGGAAAACCATATAACAAAACTAGAAACCTCACGCTTCATACCCGACAACTAGTACTAACGGTGCAATTCATGATACATCTTGGTGACACAGGGATGCACTTCCCACACCAAATCATGAAACTGTTGCATCAACTCCGCATGTTTTTTCAAATAAAACCCATACACGACCATGAATACACAAAATTTCATCCTCATGCACTGTCCAACCAGGAGGAGGATCCACACCGGCAACACTCTCTATTAGGACTAGACCCACAGAGTCATATAATTACCTCATCCTCACTCTATCAAATAGGGTAGAGGTTATATCTAAGGATGATATAAATTTACTCCCCTTAGTATCCTACACCTCCAAGTGAATCTTAGATAATTAATCCATGAGCAGTCAATTTCTAATGACCTATTAAAATTATTGTATCTGAGGCCTCATACTCAGTACATTTGACAATATATTTTATTTTCTAGGCATGTAGGCAAGATCAAAGACAAAATACTATTGGTAATCCACCAACCTCCATTGCCTTGAATTCATATCAGACTATGTAAATATGTAATTGAGACTTTTGTGGTCCTTGTACACCACAAATGATATCATAGTAAATGTTACCTCAAAAAACATAAAGCGTGAACAACTATATCCAACTTGATATTGTGTATCAAGTAGTTCCTCTCATGTGGCCTTAGCTGCCAAGACCCATATGCCACGACTCTATCTCCCTACATCGGCATTTCTCCAAGATTGATACCTGATGCATTGTAGTAAAAAGCATAGTACCTTCCTTGCTTTTTGCATACCCCGATTGGTGCTATTATCAAACTCCATTTTATCTCCTAAAATGATATTTCATAAGAGTATGTACATACATACTTCACACCCTTATTAGTCAATCTGATCAACGGTGTTGTTAAGCATGAGAATTACCATATGAAACACTTGTAGTAACTGGCTAGAACTAAGAAACTCCATATTTTAAGGAAATTCTTGGGATGATCCTAGAAAAATATTGCTCTCAACTCCTCTAGGTCCACTGATACTCTTGTCTCTGATATTTTTTGATGTAAAAAGTGAAGCTAATCCCTACATAAGTGGAACATTGTGATCTTAGTATATAACTGATGCTCTCTCAGTGTATTCAAAATGATCTCAATATTTTTGGCATGGTCATACCGATTGTGAGAATACAACAAGATATATTCCATGAAAACCACTACAAATGAGTCCAGATAATGATTGAAAACCTAGTTCATGAAATCCATGAAAACTGCTGGCGTGTTCATGAGACCAAAATGCATAACCTGATACTAATATAGACTATACATACTTTGAAAGGCTATATGAGGTATGTATTCTAGTATAACACACACTTGGTGATATCCATATCTTAAATCAATCTTTGAGAACACTCAATATCCTCTAAGTTGATCAAATAGATCATCTATCCATGGAAAGGGATATCAGTTCTTAATTGTTAGTTGGGTAAAATTTTGATAATCCACACATAGCCTAAGGTTACTATATGACTTTTTCACAAAAAGGATTGGAGAAACCCATCGAGAAGTACTGGTTCATATAAACCCCTTTACCTCCAAATCCTCTATCTTAATGTTGAGATTTTGTGACTCTCTCATAGCAATCCAGTAAGGAGGTATGGATATAGATGAATCTCCAAGCACTATCTCGATGTTGAACTCAACCCCTATCTTAGGAGGTAAACTAGAAAACTCATCCAGAAACACATCCCTAAAACCCTCAACCACTGGAGCAAATTCCACATGTCACACTCCCTAATCTTCCAGATATAAACTAGAAATATGGACTATCATTCCACCTAACCCACAATTCTCTAGTTCATCTCGGCTCTCCTGGTCATTCCCTTCACCCTTATGAGTATACACTACACCCTCTGGTGATGTGAAAGTCACCCTTTGACAATAGCAGTCAAAATAAGCTCGATAAGCTACTATCTAGTCCATCCCGAGTATGAAATCAAAACCTTTCATCTCAAGGACATAAAGATCCCATAAATAGAGACACCCACCAAACTTTATGGGAAACTCTTTTCACTGGAATACACCCTTCATTTTGATCCCCAACGAAGTGTCACACATCAAAAGAACCTCATAAAATTGAACCACAAGCCCAAGGATTCCCACAATAGGCACAAATATAAAACTATGTTATAAAACTCTATAAAAATGAGTATATGAAATAGTAGAGGCTATTAATACCATACCTCTCACCATATATGGTTTGAAACCTTTCCTATCACGGGTAGGTTGTACTAAATACATCTAGCCTATACGACAACCTTGTGAAACAACCTCACTACTCAGTGGAGGCCCACTCTAATGTATCAATGCTGTTGGTGTCTGGCTACCTTGTCCACAAACACCACTACCTTAGCTATATAAAATGGAACTACAACAAATACCATCCTAAAATAGAGATGAGAACCCTTCTCTTGATCCTAGAATTGGAGCTGACCCCCTACCACTCACACCTAGAGGGATGGTCCAACATAAACGTTACATGTGCCCTATCTTTCAACAGGACCGTTACTCAGATGGATCATAATTACAATGATTCTTTATGTGGCCTCACCTTATACATTGATAAAAAACACTAATCTGTTAGTACTCATAGCCCAAATAACACCCATCTCATGGGAAACCTCAAAATAGTGCTTCTTACCTGAAGATGCTGAACTACGGGGTCAAGAGGCTGTAGTGCCTACCTCTATGACCCTAGAATCCCTCAGGTTCCACTCTATAATCAACACCAAATTCACAATCTCAGTGATAGAGGTCAATCATAACACATTGAACTATGATATGATAGCATGTTAAAGACATTCCTCAAAGCATCTTGCTCTTGATATCTCATCAGCTAGGTATGCCGTCAAAAAATTATGCAATTCTATAAAGCATGTCGAGTACTACATAACAGTCATAGTTCCCTACTCTAGATGCACGAAATCAATAAATCACTCAACCCACAGAGTCTCAGGGTAGAAATAGTCATAAAACTAGGTGTGGAAATCATCCCAACCCATGTCTCGCAACCTGTCTACCTAGTTCAGTACATCCCACCATCACTTTACTACCCCATGTAGCATATAAGTTGCAAGATTTACCCTCCTCTTAGGAGGCATTTCAAGATTCTCAAAGATAGATAATGTGGACTCAAGACATATCTCAACAGCCTGTGGACCTATATCCCTTGAAAATGTTGAGTATGTTGCTGTTGGAACACACATTCAATCTCATCCATATACAAGGTAGGTTGTAGTGCTCCATGAAAAGTCTGCATGAAGTGATAGAAGACATTGTGGAACTATGCCTCTACACCTATGTCCATAACAAAAGCTGGTGACCCAACTATTACTAGAGGAGGATTCACCTGTAGTCCATGTCCCACTACCTCTGGAGTGTGTTTTTCGCCACCCTCCTGGCATCCAACTAGATGTCTTCATGGCAACATTCCTCTGCATTTCCAAACACATGCCTTCGAATAGAATAGTATCAAGAACACAAATCAATAGAATTATACATGTCAAGACCATCTTAAAACTTATTAAAAACCATAGAATAATCCTAAAACTATGATTTTATAAAGACCATCCACTGATAACCACTATAAACACTTATACATTCCCACTAAAAATACGGGTCTAGGTCAAGTCTTTATTCATCATTTCAAGTTTCCATTTCAATTTCATACTCATTTCATTTTACATTAAATTTCCACCATTCATTTATTTCAACATTTTAACCAATGTTTCACCATTTTATGATCTATGAGGGACCATAACACCTCATAAACCAAGATATATCTCCCAATAAATCCATAACTAATCACATAAATTCACATAAAAGAGTTAATCAAGACGGTTCACTAAATTCCAATACATGGGGGGCCATAATTCCCATGAAGAAAATCTTGGAGTCCACCTATTCACATTATACACATCACAAGAGGTCTATAATATCAATAAGCATAGCTACCAGAACTACTATCACAAAAACATGCAATAAGTAATTCATTCTAAATGGCATAACATAATGCATTTCATGTGATTTCTAACAAGTGACTGATTGGATGCATGACATGGAATACCCTCATGTCATTGTGTTATAATAGAAATAGAACACATAATCATATGAATAAGAAATTCAAAATTTAAGTGTGTCACCCAATGGTGGAATTAAACGAACTGTAATACTCACAATCAAAAAAAAAAGAAATTCAATTTGAGACTATCTGTCTCTTTCCTATATATGGGTTAACTACACCGAGACACAATTCATTAACATACTCCATTTCCTTCCTATCCCTATATATTATCACCAAATAGTAAAAAAACCCAAAATATTTGCTCTGATACCACTTTGTAACATTCTAGACCTAGATGCCACTAAACAATGCCCTACTCCAAGTGGGTTAGAAGGCCTCAAGCGCATCTCCGTAACGGATAGAGGATGAAGACTAGTAGAGAGGTCCTACGTGATTCATTGGGGAGACTATTCCCTCATTACCATAGTATACATAGTGGAATATCAACATCATACCAATGGTGGAAGCAGTGTAAAGTAATCAATAGATGAATGAAAAAATAACATGAATATATAAAAAATCTAGAAGTGTATCATATATAATGATGCAGGTGATACATGTATCTAGAAAAAATCCATAATAGGTACACAATGGTACAATACAGTACATGTATCCAAAAATACCAAAAGTACCAAAAAAGAATCCCAATAGCATTACAAGACTCATCTTGGTCCCATGAAATCCTTCTCCAAAGAAATAATTAAAATAATGAGCTATGGTGCTTTCCATTATCAATATGTTCAATTATACCATTTGTTTTGATTCCTAAGGAGTTCCAAATGTGGTGTTAGATAAACATCCTAGTAGGACACAATCCAAATGTCTATACAATCCAAACTATGTAATATAAAAGTAAAATAGTTTGAAAGTTACAGATAAGAAGTAGTAGAAAAAATGTGCTCTTGGAATATGTAAACTACAAGTTACAATAGTAGTCTTCCCATGGAACTAGTTAAACAATGCCTCATACCCAAACATGTCTTCCGGAAAAACAAGCATAAGCTCCTAGAAAGGAAACTATAAAAACTGAAATAAAGAACAAGGCATGACCATATACCCATAAATTTCTAGTCAACCAAACCCTTTTTGTATAGTGAGACCATATCAATAACCCACAAACATTCCATATAAATAATCCAACCATTCAAATTTACCATGGTCGAGCTATTCAACCAAACATGTCACATAATCTATAGTTGTTCCATATAAAGAAGTGTAGACCATGAAGGGCCAGATCCAAGGTGTAGAAGACCAAGGAATCCTTGTAGAGTCCTAGAAAAATCTTTATGGAAACTCATTATAGACATTGGTTGGAGTCCTATGAGAATGTTTACCAACAAGTCCTACGCGAGTCGAAGAAAACAAGATCCAAGGGGTAGAAAATCCTAAGGAATCCCATTGAATCAAGACCCAAGGAGAATACTCTATCTAAGGCATCCACTACCACATTCCAGATCAATGGATATTGATTAGCCAATAAAAACAAATATTTTAATTACATTTTAATGGTATTAAATTTTCATTTTTGATATTATGGGCACGAGTTAGTGGATTTTAATTTTTAACACCCATTCTCATCATTTGTGCACTTCATGCCTAATGTACACCAATTTAGGCCCAATGATTTTAAGAAATTTAATTTTCCATATTTTTATTTGATATTTTGTTTAATTTATATAAACATTAATATGAACATTTTTCATTCAGGTATCAATGAATAATTCATAAAGTAAGATGGGTATATTTGGAGATTAATGGAAGCAATTCTAGAGAAGGCAGATTGGACACCAGCCCACTGATGGGGATGTGGGGATCACAATACAGGCCCAATGAATCTAAAATTTCGTGGGATTCTAGAATACTTATATATGAATAAATAATTATTCAGGAGCCAGTACTAATTAGGCTTACATGATGGCAATTAAGGCGTCCCAAATAGAATATCAAAATCTGGTCCAGAATCTACGGTGCAGAATAGTATCTCACTAAATCGGCCATAACCCCCGATTCACAACTCCAAATGGGCCCAAAATTTACAAAAATATAGGAGACATTCGAAGCTCCATTTTTTGACACTATGGACCACTATAATTCGGCCATATAGAAGGTACTTTTGACACGTCTGTTCGGTTGTAGAAAGCTGGATGGAACCTCGGGTCAAGAGTGGAAAAGTACAAGTTCCACAGGCTTTCCACCAACCTAGGCCTACCATAATCAAGTGGGATGATTTATACTATTGTAGTATCTACCAAAGGCTCCCAAAATTACTATTTAAGGTAGTGGTAGTGGAGGAGTTTATCATCTTTGAGATTTTTTTCATCTTAATGTTATTCTACCAATTTGATGTTGTAATCACATTCCTTGAATTGTAAGTTCCTTGAATTACCTTAGATTCTTTATAAAAGTTCTTCAGAATCTATTTTTATATTACTATACTTATAACTTTGATACAGGTGCCTCGAGGTGTGAAATTTTCCATACAAAAACTTTTGATATTATCACACAATGGTGGAGTCATTGTTATTTCATTGTTTTTTACTTCTCCAATTCCTCTCTCACGAGTCTACTTTCCACTTCCATTGAAACCATAGGATCAATGGAGGGAAAACCCAATTATGTTTTGATCCAAAGGAGTATCAAGGGGTTTGATTGGATTTTATTTATCACTACCTTAATCTATAATTACTTCTTTAAAATGAGATTTTTATTTGATTATTTTAAAACTTCTTCATCCTTATTGACTTTTAAGGCCACACACTTCAAGTGCTAATACAAACCATTACCTTAGAGTTCTCAAAGATTTGATCCTTAATGTTTATAGGTGATTATTATTAGGGTGTGTAGGCATTAAACCAGTGAGTGATGATTTTGTTTAATCTTATTAAATGAACTCATCTCAAATATATGAAATTGAAATAGTTGAAAAGGGAATGCATCTAATCCACCCCATGTGACAACCTATGATCAAATCATACTTTAAAATTGAATTAACATCAGTGTCATAGAGTTCACTTAAATACATATAAAATCACCCATTTCGGCCACTTCATATCCAAAAAAATCAATAGAATGTACGTGTCTGTAGGTTTCTTCTCAGGTCTATGAGGATTCGACAACCTAAGATAAACTTCAAGGACCATTCTACCTTCATCTCTTGGGTAAATTTAAGCATGAATAAAATTTTGGAGCCATTTTTGAGGACCTAATTAAGTTATCATAGACCCTATAATCCTTCTCTTTTCATCCCACTTCTCTATTCTCACCCCCTCACTCCTATGGAAGGTAATTTTGAACAAATCCAAACACGGGGAACCTATACCAACTTTTATCACCCAACCCCATGTGTGATGTACAATGAAAATCCTAATTTATACTTGTGGGGTCATCAAAAACCTAATGAACCACAATGTTTTAAATCCTATGATACACAAAAAAGTCCAACATATGATGAGTTTCAATCCCTAAAAATCCAATACGAACACCCTCCTATGAAATTCCAACAACTTAATTATCCACATGGAATTAACCTTTGGATCAAACCCTTATCCATCCTAATCCACATCCAGTACTTGAAAAATTGTTTCAACAAATGAAGATAATTAATTTTTAGGTTTCATCATTGAGATTAGAACTAAAAAACTTTGAGAAAGTTATGAAACCCATTCACACTCATGCTATCCCTTCCTTGTAATTGATAGACGACTATTTTCTCCCACAAACCTCTCATGAATTTATTAGAGTACCAAAATTTTTATTTGGTATAGATGAAGTTAATAAAAGAATTATTTAAGGGTCTTTAAATTAAAAAGAAATTGATTTTTTGGATTCAAAAGAGGAAAATTTGACACTGTGGATTGAGTGCCCCTATTATAGCTCCATTGATGATTTTTCAGAAACAAAAATCATTGAAACCTTGGGAGAAATCACAAACATTGATTCTATACCCATCCATAACACTAACCTTTACAATTTGGTGGTTTAATATTCGATTAAAAAGGAACAAATATTTTGATAAATTTGGAAAATGAAATTGTGTTGGATTTAAATTCTCAACCTGTGTTTGAATGTCCTATCCAAACCGAGCTCAAAATTATTATCCTTCCTTACCCAATATGTATCCATTAATAGGGAATAACAACAATATTTCAGATGAATTCATGCTTCTATTGAAATATAAAATATAGGAATGATTATTGATGTCTTAGGAAAGACTAGAGAAGAAACCAGATCCACCATTTCTGATATTCCCTAGATTTACCCACTCATTATAGAACATAGGTTTTTTAATGAAACAAATTATAAACATAGAATCAATCTCAACCTAGTTGAATTGGTGAAACATGTGGTCCTTAAAATATTGAAAGGTGGTATTGGGTAAGTTTTGGGGTTCATGTCGGGCTAACGACGTTAAACAAAGCACTGCATGGGAGGAAACCCATGGTTTTCAAATTTCTAATCATTTTGTTGTTTTAGTAAAATTTATATTTTAAATAGGATTATTGAATCATTTTTAAATTTAAAAATAAAAAATAGGTTGTTGACCTATTCTTCTATTATGAGTATGGATGGGTTTGAAAGGGGATCACCATATTCATCCATGTCACGTGGTGTAATCCTTGAGTAATACCTTACCCAGAAATTTAAAAAGAAGACAATGTATCATCAGTTCATTTTAATTTTAATGTGTTTGTTTGTTAAAATGAAAAAAACTATATAATAAAAATAAAATTAAAATGACACATCGTAGGTCATGGGGATAACCCCGTCACAACCGGCGAAGTCCTGGGGACTCAAACCCGGGACCGAAGGGAGACAGGGGTGCGTTCTAACCACTGACCTACGACTTATTATGATTCCTTATTCTATAATTTATATATATATATATACTTATATTTTACATTATTTATTACATATATATATATATATATATTTTGTATTGTTTGTTTTTTTTCTTTTTTTACACTATTAAAATATTATAGTGACATCGAGATGAAGGGATTAAAAGGGAGCACAAGAATCTCAACTTCAACTACCAGGTGACTTCATTCCACGATTCTCATTTTCCATTTCATTTTTGAACTCCCATTATCTGCCTCTACCCCCATCTAAATTTTCTTTTCTTTAAACACTGGGGACAATGTTATTTTACGTTGGGGGGAGATAAAATAAAATTTCTTTTGTGTCAAAAAAATGAATGACTTGAAAAAAAAGTGTGCCTTAATGGAAGGAAAAATTTCTTTAGACTTGAACATCATAATAGTCGTTATACACTTTGAAACTGAATATCAAATAATTTAGCATGCCATGATTTTGATTTTAATCCATGTATTATTTCATGAGCATAGTTTTGGAAATTGTGGCTGTCTAATGTGATATTTCATGGTTTATATTTTGATCCAAATAAAAAAAATCACAACACACATCCTTTGGATAGTGGGGTATTAGTTTGAGTTCATGGGATCTCCCAAATAATTAGCATAGGTTTGGTGATCATTTTAGTTTTAATATGATTATTAAATAAAAAATTTAATAAAACAATAAATTTGCACGTAGATTAATGAAATGACCTAATGAGTGGCTTTCGGCACTTGGGGATCATGCCTCCATAGTTGTCTGGCCCAAAGTTAGTAATTTTATCTCTATTTTTTTTGTAATTTGATATTTTTTTGACTGTGTTAGCTCGAGATGATGCTAGAGTATGTGGGCTTCACTTGGTGCCCTAAGGTCTTTCAGCCTGGGAGTCATCGGCAATGTCTCACTACAGGGGTTGACTCTTTTGAGTGCAATTTCAATTACCATGGTAAAATTAAAAAAAAATACAGTAAAAAAATTTGAATACTCATCTTAATATTGAAATGTGATTCCACCTAGCGCTTCCATCATTTCCCTCTTGAATAAAGATGAACCCCCCATGTCTAATGCGATGCACAAAACATCATCAGTCTTAATTTATACTGGATGAAATATGGCGATGAATTTGAGCAAAAGAATGAGCTTGGGATTGGGATACTCTTATGAAAATATCATGTATTAAAATATTCTTATGGGTTTCATTATTTTTTGGAATAAGGGTTTTTGGTGACCATTGTGTATTAAAATGTTTTTGGAAAAGGGAATTCGAGTTTCATATTTTTGAGATATATTTAGCTCGGGACAAGAAAAACTCAAGTTGGGGGGTGTGATTAGCCAATAAAAAAATATTTTAAATAAATTTTAATGGTATTGAATGTTCATTTTTGATCTTATGGGATTGAGTTAATGGATTTTAATTTTGAAAGTCCATTCTCATCTTTTATGCACTTCATGCCTAATGTACACCAATTTAGGCCCAATGATTTATATGATTTTAAGGAATTTAATTTTCTATATTTTAATTTAATATTTTGGGAAATGTATCTACACTTTAATATGAACATTTTTCATTCAGGTATCAATGGAGAATTCATAAAGGATGACGGTGATATTTGGAGATGAATGGAAGCAATTCTAGAGAAGGAAGATTGGACACCAGCCCGCTGATGGGAATGTAGGGCCCACCATACATGCCAAATGAATCCCCAATTTTGTGGGATTCTATAATACTTATATAGGAACAAATAATTCTTTAGTATCCCATGCTAATTCACCATACATGATTGAAATTAAGGTGGCCCAAATATAATATCAAAATCTGGGCCAGAATCTGTGGCCCAAGAAAATTATCCCACTAAATAGGGCATAAATCCCACTTCACAACTCCAAATGGGCCCAAATTATACAGGTGATCAAGAGACCTCAGGAGATCCATTTTCTTCTTATGTGGACAACTATAATTAGGCTATCTAATTGGTCATTTCGACGTGTCTGTTCGGTGGTTGCAAGATGGCTGCCACCTCAGGTCAAGAGTGGAAAAGTCCAAGTTCCACAAGATTTCCACCACCCTAGGCCTACCATAATCAAGTGGGATACTTTGAACTATTTGAGACTCAACCCAAGGCTCATAAATTTCATATTTAAGGAAGTGGTGGTGGATTAGTTTATCAGTTTTGTCTTTGATTCATCTTAATGTTATGCTACCAATTTGATGTTGTAATTGCATTCCCTTAATTGTACATTCCTCGAATTACCTTAGATTCTTTGTAAAAGTTCTTCATATTCTATTTTTCTATTATTCTTATTATCACATTGATACTGTTTCCTCATGTTGTGAACTTTTTCATACTAAACCTTGTGAGATTATCACACAATGGTGCAATGATTGTTATTTCATTGTTTTGTTTACTTCTCTAATTCCTCCCTCATGAGTGTACTTTTGACTTCCATTGAAACCATATGATCAATGGAGGGATAACCCACTTATGGGTTGATAAAAGGGAGTAGCAAGGGGACGGATTGGAAGTTATTTATCACTACCTTAATCTCTAATCAATTCTTTACAATGAGATTTTTATTTGATGATTTTAAAACTACATCATCCTATTTGAATTTTAAGGCCACACACTTCAAGTGCTAATACAAACCTTTACGTTGGTGTGATCAATGATTTGATCCTTCAAGTGTATGGGTGATTAGTATTAGGGTGTGTAGACATTAAACTAGTGAGTGATGATTTTGTTTGATCTTATTAAATGAACTCATCTCAAATATAAGAAATTGAAATAGTTGAAAAGGGAATGCATCCAATCCACCCCAAGTGATAACCTAGGATCAACTCATACATTAAAATTGAATTAACTTCAGTGTCTTAGAGTTCACTTAAACCCATATAAAATCAACCTAAGTTGGCCACTTCATAGAAAAAAATAGTCCATATAATGTATGTGTCTATAGGTTTCTTCTTAGGTCTATGAGGATTCGACAACCCAAGCTAAACTACAAGGACCGTTCTACCTTAATATTTCGGGTAAATTTGAGAGTGAATTAGAGATCCATACAGGGAATCTTTAAAATTACCATTTCAATAATTTCATTCAACATACTTGAGTATACCCACTATGAGGACCCGAACCCAGAAATCCAGGAGCCGGTGCCTTCTGAGTATGATGTGTTGTTTTGAAACAAAAATATGTATCGATAAACTACACATCATGTCCCATATAGAGGATTGAGTTCAGTTCGGGTTCTGGGAAACTGGATACTTCTAAAATGATTCATCTGTTAAAATATTTTACCTGAAAATTTTAAATTAGAACGTAGGGTGAGAATAAGAATTCCCAGTAAGGGGTTTTAAAATAAACCAATGTATCTTTTGAAAGAATTATTTAAAACTATCCATAAAACATTCTTTTAAGGAAAACTATAATACATGTAACATAACATAAAAGTGATCAATCATGATTTTCAAGGAATACATGAATCAATTATGAATTTTTTTTCAAAGGAGTAATAAAGGTCATCATAAAAAAGTAAGACATATGATTATTTAAGAACCAATTAAATAGTTAAAAGTAATACATAATCAGAGTTGTGCAAGAAGGAAACAACTTCAATTTCAAAAGTTGGCTACTATCCTACTGAGCGATAAACAAAAATCATGCCCTAAACCTTTACTTGTGACATCAGTATGAACTTGATAAAAACATAGGGACTAGAGTAGTGAAAGAATATGCATATCATGTTGAAAATAATTTGTAACATAACTTGAATATGTGGCTCTAAAATTTAACTTATACAATCATTTTCGTATCACCAAGGTCCATCCCCAAGGTGTCATTAAAAAAATTACCAAGGTTATTCTCCAAGGTATCGTTAAAATAGTCATATCTAGAGATTAATTATTTACCCAATGAATTAGAGTTCTATCAGGGCGCACCCTTAAATTTTTCTTTACTTACATGTGAGCCACATAGATCAATACTTTACTTAAACAGGGTTGTATATTAAAGATGTCTCATACCACCTTAAATAATGAATTCATAGTTGGTCGCAGTAGTTGAATTTACATATCTTATAAGTGAGATAGGTATCTAGATAATTAAAAACCAAGATAACAATTATAAAACTGTTATTAATTTTAAATAAGGAAAGAATATTATGGCACATACATTGACATCTAAGGTACTAAAAGAAAGGAAAAATAGAATTTATCACATGCAAGTTTTTTCTTTAAAAATCTAAAATCTTATCACAAAGTGAACCAAAAATTTTAAGTAGTGTTTTTAACTTTCACATGCTAAAAAATTCAATACTGGTAAGCCTTTGCATACTACAGAATGATGTCCATAACAGAAATCATGAACCTTCACCATAAGAAACTTCATTTAAAACAAAGGAAAAACATAAGATACTCTTAAATGGGGAAATATGTTTTGTTTAACACAAAATTTCTAATGTTTAAAATATTTACTTAAACATGAGACTTGAATTGTAAGGACCCTGAATCCAAGGTTCATACAACATATAAAATATATGTATGTATCCGAAATCAAATTGAATGATTGGTACATCCATGTGTATTAATCCCCTATGGATATTAGTTCAATAAGGTTTTAAATATGGCAGTTCATGCCCTTAGTCATAAAAATTTGTTTATGAAAACCTACTAAAAATAATTTTATAAAAAACCTGATCATATATATATAATTTTACAAATATATTTATATTCATTTTTGAAAATGTGTGTATGTGAATATGTGTAGTGCATAAACAATTATACACAAACTTCAAACATATAATTGAAGTAGAAAGGCCATGCCCCTTTCTATATATAACCAAAAAATATACATATAACCAAAAGTATATATGTACATATATAAATATATAGCATGTCTTAAGGTTTGATAAACATTAAACAACTTATAAATACACTGAAAATACAAAATTGAAATGTTTAGGTTAGGTTATAAGAAGGGTCTTAACTAACCCGTAATGTTATTTAAAACACACGGTTTTATGAGCGTATATATATATATATATATATATATGTATGGATATATATAAACTCCACACCACAAATCAACAGAAAAATACTCCTTACATTAATTGTACCATTTGAACACCCAAAAACCCGAAGGCCCAAGTTTGACATTGAAGAAATATTTGACAGGACCGTAGGGTTATAAATATTTATATTTTTCAAATATATAAGTGTATATATTCTCAATTAAGCAAGACAAGGAAAAACATAAACCCTTACCTTTAAAACTCGGATAAAGAGTACTTGAGGGAGATTGGACGGGGTTCTTGGAGAGTTGAACAGGGAAGAAGGACTGAGAGGTATCAGTTATTTATACAAAAAATCTCACACACCCTCCATGAAAAATATACCCACTTGCATTGCATTTAATGGGGGGTGTTGTGATTGAAGAGAAGAGGAGACATGGGGGGTCCTCGATGGTCAGGAGGGAAGAAAATGAGACATGCCATAGGTATAGGTTACTGGTGCAACCCATGCACAGAGGAAGAAGACGACACAGCTAGGGGAAATGTCTGGGAAGAACGGATGGCCCAGATCGATCCCATCGTTTATCCAAGGGCTGAGACACGTCTATGATTTTTAAAAGGAAACATGCAGATTAGATCATGTGAAACGTGATCTAATGGTCCAGATGGAATTTCTCCTGAAAAAATGGTTCCCACAATGAAATGGAGTGCAGTGTTCACCTCCCTTATAACCCTGGGCCTCCGATCGAGTGCTCAGAAAACTCACATCACCCACAAAGGGGGCCCTATACACGGGCTCCTACCCGCAGGACTCAGCCTACCCAGACACCCCTCCACAACCTCACACCTGCACTAGTGCGCCTACGTGCTCTTGCTCACTCCTGAACGCACTTTGGGGAACCCCTGCCCGAGATCGGGATGGCCTTGGGCTTGGAGCTGAGGGTCAGGCTCAACCACTTCATGTGAGCTGCCTCCCTTGGCCCTAGCCAAAAGGGCTATCCCTAGTGGGCCATTTTCTTTGTAAAATCTATATTAAAAAAAATATAAAGAAGAGGAAACAAACTATTCATTAAAACTATATAGAATTTCTATTTTCAAACATCAATGAATACAAAATAAACTATGTCTTAGTTATAAGTATTTCTAAAATTACAAACACGAAACTCTTTTCATTATAGGAAAAAGTTATAAAAATATTTTAATAAACCTATATGATAACTTTTGTGATAGTATAATAGATTAATCAAAACATAATTTAATTTGAAGAAATTTAAATGTAGTTTATAACATCATTTAAGAGTTTAAAATCATTACATTGTATTTGAAATATTCGCAATGTTTTGAATTCCGTAATTCTTTTCAAAATCACCTAAGGGTGAAACGAAGTTTTAAATCATATCCTTTTAGAGTTTATAAAAGATGTTTTAATAAGAACTCAATTATTTGGAAACAAATTAATATTTAAATAAGTTCAATTATCCTAACAAGGTCCAACATATATAATTATAACTATTGGCTTCTAACGGTCACTAGAGTAATGGTCAAAAAAACATTCCTAGAAAACCCAACCTTAAAGTGTCCTAATACTCAAAAGGAAGAAGATGGTGCTCCCAATCCCACTGATGTTCAGTATGGTATTCATGATTACGGTGGTGATGTTTGTTTTATTTAGTTGACTCGAAGGATCTCCTTTACTTACTGGGCCTCGTTCTAGTGATTGGGTGTCTTCTAGTAGCTCTTATAGGATTTTTCATTGGTATTTTTGGTTAGTGTGTTTACTCTTTTCATTTCAGTGTATCGTAAACTCTACAGTGTTCTAAATTAAATAAAGGGCCTTATGTCTGTCCATTAAAATATTGTTTGGTTAAATGGGATTTAACAAAATTAAAAGCATAGTATCATCATTATAAGATACCCAAAAATCGGTTTGTTACACCCACTCATGTCACCAATTCACTTTTAACAAGGCACATGGGTATACCCACCCATTTATCAACATTTCACTTTCAATTCCATGAGTTGTGTGTACCCACTCAAATATCACCATAAAAGGTGAATCCACAATGAGTATAACCACTCATGGTTTACAAGTCACATATTCCATATTTACTATTCAAACAATGATAAAAGAACTAATAGTTATAACCAATTGTTTATCAAATTAGTCTTCACCCATTTAATCAATCCATGCATGGAATGTCTTGATAGAATGGAGCAAGAAAATAATACCATATCTTATTAGGAAATTCACATCAATTTAAAAGTAACCAGGCTTCCTACAACTAGAAAAGCATGATAATGCACCCCTTGGGTGGTTCAACCACAGAATAGTAAGTTAAATCCTTAAGGCACACCCCTGAAGTAGCCATGAATTGGGAAAATGGTACCAATGAATCACAATAGAACCAATGGGATTCCCTAATAGGTCTATTTGCATCTAATTAAATTAACCAGTCCTAGGTCGGGGACGCACCCAAATTTTCGATGGATGGTGTATTGACAGATAACCCTATAAATCACCAAATGTCTAAAACAAAGTATAGACCACTAACCTTAGCTCACTAGTGGAGTGTTCATTTAGTATCAAGTACTAATTCATCATGTTTGGAAAAAATATGAAGAATGGATGAAGAATGGAAAATTAGGGCATATGGGACTAAACCCAAATAGCAAAAATGTTGTTCCAATGAATCAAGAATGACTAAAAAGGAAGATATATCTTATCGATGTAGATTCATTGACACATTCCATACTCAAATTGAAGATTAGATGAAGGAACTACCTCAATCTGATGGATAGTTGACTAAGGGGAGCTCCAAAATCTCAAATTCCTTCCATAGGAAAGAGACCTTAAATTGGGTTATAAATTGATTTTAATTAAAAATAATAGAATCCCTAAAAATAAAGGTGTTTCACGGTTTATGTGCACAATTTTCAAAACCGTATGAAAATCGTGCACATATTTCTATAGGGTAGGGGCACCTGCATGGAATACCCCCCACGAATTAACTTACCATGTGAAAACTATACGATTATTGTTTTCTAAATTTTAAAGTTGGACACATGGTTTGTTAGAAACCATGCGGCTTGCCTCCCATGGTTTACCCAAACCATGTGCCATGCCTTTTGCTCCCTAGGTTTGGATTTTTGGTTTCGAAACCACCCCAGAAACTCATGAAACGTCTACGAACTCAACTGCCACTCATACTATGCCACATTTAAGTATTTAAAATTAAAGAGAAGGGATTTGTACAACATATGAAAACTCATGTTCTTACTATGTGTTTGTTCAATGATTTTTCTTCTTTATCATTTTTGTTCCACTTATTAAATCGAGGTTTTTCATCATAATCATATCAATATTCACCAAATTTATTCTTGGGTAAATTTATTGGAAAGTTTCCAATTTCACCACACTTAAATCATTTTAGAGGAATTTTACCTCTATACTTTCCTCTTCCTCTCCAATAATTTTTGGTTATAAGATACATTATTTTTTCTTTAAAATAATAATTATATTTATCTTCATACTCACAAGGATAAACATCTTCAACATCTTGAATTTTTTCCATTCTCATAAATTTAAAATCCATTTCATCTTTCATATTCTTTTTTAACATTGATTTTTTTATCATTTCACAAGCAATAATAATGTTCTGCAATTAATCAAGAGATAAATCATCCATATATTATAAATAAGAGATTTTAGAATCAAACATATCCAAAATGTTTCTCATAAGTGTCTTAAAAATTTTAGAATCTTCCAGGACATCTCTAAATCCATTGATGTTATAATTAATTTAATTTACTCTGGTTATGTATTCATCAGTAGTTTTCTCGTCTCTCATTTTGATTTCTTCATACTTATTATGCCACATTTATAGCTCCCCTTCATTCACATTAGTATTCTATTTGAAAATAATTTCATGCTTGTCCCACATATGCTTTTAATGTTTTGAGACCCATCACATTCATGTAAAAATTTTATGATAAGGATATAAGGAGATAATTTCTATCTTTTCCATCAACTTCTATTTTTCTCTTATCAGAAAACGTCTTGGGAGAATCATTCCCAATAGGTGGAAAATCAATAGTAGCAATATCAGCAACTTTTAGGCCAAGAGATAAGATATAAGAAATCATCCTATTTTTCTATCCATAAATTTTTTTTACATCAAATGTAGGAATCCATCTACTGTTTTCATAATTCAGATTATCAATGTTAAGGATTAAATAAGAGAACCTTTATCTATAATACCAATTGATGTTCTAAAGGATAATCAAACTAGGGGGGGGGGTTAATCAATTGTTCAATTTTATGAGTTTCAAAAACTTTTAGAAACTTAACCCCCACAACCTATTATGAATATATTTATTACCATATTTTAGTAAATATTCTTGCAAGAAAAATTATGAAATAAAGTAATGCACACAATCTTTATAAGGATTGGAATTAGTGAGAGAATATACATCCTTTACACAACCCCTACCATGGGACTATGGAAATTAAATATCAAGAATAAGTGAATACAACTTGTGCCAACTCCCCTTATACAAATTATATATCCCAATAAGACTGATTATAATAAAACTCCTATTTTTAAAAACCTTCTTACATAATAATTGAACCAAAAAAAGAATAATGAATTTGATAAACTTTCTCCAAAAACGTTCCTAGGATTGATGAACCTGAGTTTGATGGTATTTATTCTGGTGACCCTAATCTAATTGACTCAGTTTGATCGACTCAATACAATATTTTATTTCTAAATATGTACTTCTCAAACTCTACTTAAAAAAATAGTCCGATATTTCTCAGTCTGATTGGATCATTACAATATTCCCAATATGATGTTTCTCAATTTGTTTAATGAAACAAAAAATTGATCTTCTAAAGAGATCAATTTTCACAAATAAATTTCTCTTAAATTCTTTAGTGCTTCACCTTTTCTACTATCATGAAATTTTACAAAGTATGAATAAAATTACCAACTATTTATAAGAATCCTAGAATAAAAAGGGAAAGAAACATTAAAGAATTATCCTCTTACTCCAATTCCAAAACTCTGAGATTTCTACATAATTGAATTTCAAGTTTGACCACTTGAACTATTCATAAATCTTCTTGGAATATTTTTTAGTCTTTTACATAATCAGCCTTTTTGGACTCCCAAACCTTTCTTCCATACAATTTGGTGTATCTAATTATGTCTTATTTCATTCCTCTGATCTTACTTTATGCCTTATCTTCAATATGGTGAACTTCCTAAACTCACCACAATCTGACTTTATTCATAACATTATGATTTTCTATTCTTTCTCGTCTTATTAAGATCTTACTTTATTTCTTAATACATTACAATCCACCTTTATTTCTCAGAGTTAGTATGATGGAGTCCTCATAATGATGGAATTATCATTATGATGGATTTATAATTACAATGGAAATTACAATATGAATCTCTTAAAATATTTAATATTTATATGATTTACACATTAGGACTTATGAAAAACTTTCGAGTCTAGTACTTCTGGATTGGAGTTTCTTTGTATATGTTCCTAGAACTGATACAATTTTTATTATTCATCTATTTATTTTAAATATTTTATCATGACAGTTATTCATGACTTATGAGAATATCATGACCAAAAAATCATTATCTGATGTTAAATTAGAATGTTTAATAACTTTTTAACACCTGACCTCACTTTCTTAAAACATCCTCTTCAGTATCATTCTAAATTCTACAATCATCAGGTTCTAACTTTCTAAAAAAAACTGTGTCTGAAGAATATTCAACATAATGTTGATGGATCTGAGTCTGATTGTGCATCTGATCAATAATATTTATATAACTTCCTACTTTTATCTCCCTTACAACTTCTCCATACGAAGATGATTAGTATGAAAAACTGTTTCTAAAAAACTATGTTTAGAAAACAACTTTATCATAAATTTTGTTCATCCCATATTGTGTTTGGATTCAAACATTTAGAATCATTTATATGTCTTAAAAAAATCATTATGATAGACTGGGTCCAATCCGGAATAACAAATAAATTTTTTACAAAAAAGTTATTTTTCAACAAATACAAAAATAATTATTAAAACAAATAATCACAATGGTTATTTAGTTTACCAAGTAAGGAATTTATAGTGGTACTGGAAATAATCCAAGATAACTACATATATACCTAATAATACATAAAACATGGTACCAATGTTAATTTTAAACATTAGTTTAAAAGTGATGTTCTTCCCATAAAAAGCCTTCCATGTTTGAAATAATTTTTAGGAGGGTCAACCCCTTTTCAAAAGAAATCTCAAATACGAATCCAATGATTTGGAACATAAACATAACTCTTTAATGAAAACATTCTACAAGGAAAATAATTATTGAAAAATGGGAAAACTTTACCCTTTATAATTATTTAAACAAAATAGGTACACTTTATTATTTTAGGAGAAAAATTATTTTCTTTAAATTGAAAAATGTATTAATTTTTCCAAATAAAAACATGTTATGAAAATTCAACTCATTAGCTGGATAATTCAAAATTTATATTATATAGTGATTTTTCATTTAAAATAAATAATTATTTATTAATCATAAATGAAATTATGTTTTATTTATGAAACAACCCAATTTTGGAAACTATGGATTAATATGGGTTAGTCACTTCTTCCCCCCTATATAGCATAAACATCACCTCTTTTTCAATGCAAAAATCAACCATATTAATCTTGGATTGGTGACTTATAATTTATATAGGTCATGGAAAAATAAAGTGTCCTTTTTACTATGAAATAATATTGACACAAAAGGCTAAACCCATGTATCACATGACCGAGTAGATCAAGCTTAAGTATCAATTTCATAACCTATTCACCATTGGGAACCTATAAGGGCATGACATGGTCAACTACAACTATGCAACACTACCCATTAACCGTACTATAACATTTAATGTCATGAAAAAATTTAAAAGAAAGCATTGAATGTATAGAAAATTAAAATAAATTTCTAAAATGCAGGGGGAATTATAAATTAAGTTATGAAGCATGCTTAAGAAACAATATTAAATAAATAAAGTATAAGAGTCAATGTAAAGAAGGTATATTTTCATAATTTAAAACTTTTAAATTTCAATTTCCTTATGAATAAAAAAATTACATGTTCAAAGAATAGTTTAATGAAAATTTGATAAATCCATTGAAAATATAATTGGGGTATTAAACATTGTATTGTAAATTAACTTAAGATAAAATAATTTCATAGTTATAAAATAATATTTAATGCTTGTTATTAATATTTGAAAAATCTAGTGGGTGGTATGTCCCATCCATAGCTTGGGAAATTAACTCGATGAATTGAGAATTACCTACCTTAATTGATGCTATATTTAAAATCTCACAATCTCCAAAGCATTATTCTATGTATACTAAATAGTCCTAATAACCCTTCGATATATTTACCCAAAAAAATAATCTAAGATTAAATTACACTATAAATAATAACCCCATAAACCTTAACATAAACATATGAGCATAACTTTATAAATACATTAAAATTTAACTCAGCATAAATCCCTAAATATAATCACTATACCATCCCTAAAATCCACACCAAAATCATGTAAACACAATAATAAACCATACACCAAGAATATAAAATTAAAAAAGTGAATGAAAGTTTCCAAGAAAAACATACCTAGGATTTATTCATATAGGATTAGATGAATTACTAATCTTGGATGTGATTTTAGAATGTCATTTTGAAATCACATTATCAAATCCCAACCAATATAAATAAAAAAAACAATGAAGGATGAAAGGGAGATAATAATTGTGTCTCGGTTTTTGACCAAGGTAACACCTTTTAAAAAAATTAAAGGGAGGTAATAAATTGGATTTGGATTGAAATAAAATTTCAATCCACTTCAATTTGTGGGTCATGAAGGAGGGAAAGGAGAGAGTAAGATAGATCCAAGGGAGTACTCATGGCCATTGAATTTATAATGATGCCAAAAATCCCCAAATGGGGGTAAACAAAATAGTGTGAAAAGACTAAAATGACCATATTTTAAGGAAATCCAACCTAGACCAACAGAGTACTTGGATAGAGATCACGATGTACCTAGTGGCACCACATGGACACCCTGAACACTTTCAGGCTGACCAGGTTCTTGGTATTATCTATAAACAAAGGCTATAGGTGAAATCCCTATTCTCATGCCTTCTAATAATATTCTCTAATAGACCCTTTAGCTATATAAAATCCTTCTAATATTCTATTAATGCAACATACTTTGATTCTATTTTTGAATGAGAAACTACTAGTTGATGTTTTGACATCCAACTCAACGTTATGATTTCGAATGTATGACACCCCAGGTTTTAGGAAAAGCATTCATTCCTTATACTATAGGTCTATCCCTCTTAAATATTCATTTATTTTCCTTCAAATTAATTGAACATTGTTATAAATTAATTCATATAAGATATGTATCTAACTAAGAACAATTTATTTTATCACAATGGATAATTAAAAAAATGCACATGTAACCATGTAATTCATACCATGGATTATTATATACCACAGATTATTAGAAGTATTTCATAAAATAAAAGATAAAATAAATATAAAATAAAAATATCTTTACAGCTAGGAAATCTAATATATCACCTTCATTGTTGAGAATCAATATTTATTTAATTAAACATACAAAAAAACATTATTAAAGGAGAAATAATTTTCTAAAATCCAAAATTAACGCTAAGAGTATGAGAAGTATGCTTTGTGGCATTAGAATTGAATAATTTTTTTGGTGTAAATGAAGCCAATATAGAGGTTATATGACTATGATCAAAGGGGTATATGGTCATTAGGTATAATACCAGTAAACATGATACTTGTTTAAAATTACCGGTATATAATTATTATAAATAAAGTATATTTTTATGTCATAAATAAAAATTATATTTATAATTTATTTACTTTAAATAAAATGAATTATTTTTTAAAATAATTAAAGTATACTAATTCATTTGTACCAATTATTTTTTATTTTAAATATATTTTTATAAAATATGCCTTTTTATAACACAAATGACATTAAAGGATGATTTCAATAAAATGGATTCATAAAAATTATTGATTAGTTTATTAAATTAAATAAATATAGGAAATAATTACATAAATATAATTAAGAAATACTTAGTTATTCACAACTAAGAAAAAAATAATTTATAATTTTTTATTATATATTTAATGTTTTTATTTAAAAGATAAATTTATCATATTTTGAGTATTAAATGAAATGAGTTTTTTTTAAATATTAAAAAATGAATAATAATTCAAAAATTAATTATTAATTATTTTAAAATAATGAAAAAACATTCAATGATAAATATTTATATTTTTTAAAGATTTTTTTACGTATTGTGTATTTTTATATTTATAAACAAAATTGATCACTATTAAATAGTGAAATTAATTAAATATATAATTAATACATATAAAAAATAAATATTGATAAAAATATTTTTACTTGATAAAATATTGGAAAAAATTCTTTTTTTAATAAAAAATTAATTTCCCTACAAATTGGGTTTTATGAGTTATGCATTTTTATTTTAGAATTATTTTTTTCACTATTAAATATTTATTAAAATATAATTGATTTCATATTTTTAATCAATCTATTTAATTTATTTAACGAGGTTAATTTTAATTTTAGGAATAAAAATAAGTTACCAAGTTAAAATTTAGTGACCATAGTAATTGGAAAAGGGTTTATTTTTAAATAATTTTTTTAAGTGATGTTTATTTTTGTCTAAATAAATTATGTTTTTCTATATTTAATTATGACTATACGGTATTTTATATATATAAAATTTATATATTAATACTCATTTAATTTTTAACTAATATTAAATAATAATAAGAATACTTAATGTTTAAAAATTCGTTATTCTACAGAAATAGCTGTGTTTATATATATATATATTTTAATTTAAAAGATAATTTTAATATATATAGAATTTAATTAGATTAAATGGAGTAGAAATTTGGATTTTTTTTGTTGAAATTACATAATAGGGGTTATATTATTATTTTAGTAAAATAATAATTTCTATAGAAAATAATTAAACAAGGTAATAGAGGTAAATTATTATGGCTTGAAAATTTGATAATTAAAATGATACAAACTCCTTATATAATATCTTTGTTAGGTTTGGGAGTCAATCCTAAATGTATCATCAACATTTCTTTATTTAACTCACCTAACTCCCACGTGATTCCATCTTTACCCATCACCTAACTTAAGTTACCAAAGAAATGTCCCTCATTTTCACCTATAAAAATAGCTCTCTTATAACCCTTACAAACCACTTTTGTCCTTTGAATCGCTTCACATTTTTCTCTCAAAAAGTCTTATCTGTTAAGGACCAAAATATTCTAGAGCCATCCTTTTCTAGTCTGGTGTGTTCGATTGTTTGTGAGTGGTTTTATAAAATTTAGAAGATATTTTAAAATGATTTTATAAGTTATAACATAGTTTTTAAAATGGTTTAACAATTTCAAAGAAATTAAATGTTTTTAATTTTTTTTTTAAAAATAATTTGGATGTTTTGAAAGTTATTCTAAGATTTTAAATGTATTTTTTGGGATTTTGTATGTGTTAATAAACCCTTTTCTTAATTTTTTATATGTTAGTTAAATTGAAAATTAAAAATTTTCAATGAAATATTTACCCCTTTGCATGAAATTGGAGTTGTGCAAGGGTAATGGTGGTTTTTAATATCTTAAAAAAGGTAATATTATTTTTATAAGGCTTGAGTAAGGGTAACCTAGATTTTAAAGAAGTTGTGTAAGGTTAATCTCTTTCTTCCCCTTACCATGTAAAGGTATCCACAACCTTTCACACTATGTGTAAAGGTAAGATTAATCCCCCATGAGATACATAAGGATAACTTGGTTTTAAATAGGCTATGTAAGGTTAAGGTGGTGGTTATAAATCATGTGTAAATGTAAGTGTATATTTTAAACTATTCTTTATAGGTAACAATTATCCTATGTAAGGGTTAGTTGAGTTTTTTATTAAATGTGTGAGGGTAAACCAATGATTCTATGTACTGCGTAAAGGTATACCAAGTTTTCCTTTACCCAAATATGGGTAAGAAAAAACATACATAATGGTAAACCTTTTATCTTAAAGCTCATGTATGGATACCAAGAAAATTCTAAAGCTCATGTAAGGGTAAGAGTCGATTTACGTAAGGGTAGAGTTAAAATTATTAAGGCTTCCTAAGTGTATGATGAAGAAAACATAAGGTTATCACCAAAATTATTAAGTATATGTAAGGTTAAAATGAATCTCATATAAGGGTAACAAGCTACATAAGGGTAAAATCATGTTACCCTAAGGCAACATATATGAGTTGCGTATGGGTATCAGTTTTTAACTAATTTTTTATAATTTCTTCTTATTTAACCTTTAAAACACATTTTCAAAGATTTAAAAGTATAAAATCATGGTTTTTTATTCTTTTGATTCATTTAAATTATATCTAACATTTTCAAAGGTTTTAAATGGATTTCTATTAAGATTTATTTTAAATTAAAATTAAATGGGGAATAAAATATAGAAAGTTTGATAGAGTTTCTAAAGTATCCATGGAGGTATGTCATTAAATATTACAAAGTATGTTTTGTCATTATTTGAGTATCTCTTTGTTCTTATCGAGTTTTGGTAGTCCAGACATCACCTTTATATATATTTAAGTCTTGAAAAATATTCCAAGACATCTCCTATATTTTATGGGTAGCTTTCATCTTCATGTCTCCTCCATTACTTTGGTTATAGTGATTTGTAAGAGAAAATCACCTGGTAGGGGATTCATGTTTTCTCTTTATTTCCTCTGAATCTGTGAGAGTAGCATGATTTTTTTCTTCTTGTTTGGATGCTAATATTCATCCTAATAAGGATAAATAATTTTATTAAATAGAAAATTTAAGGGTATAAATATTTCTTCATTTATTTTACCTGATTTGTTCATGTTGTAGACATTTGTTTCCCAATAAATTATTATCTCATTAATAAGAAGTTATTATTATTTTTTCATGCTGGCAATTTAGATAATCAAAATATTATCTTGTATATATAAATTGAATTTCACTTGAATATAATTAATATTATCTGTTTATATTTAAAATTAAAATATGGAATTGGATACAATTTATAATTTGATGATCTAGAAACTAAATAATTGAAGTGGAATTATTGTCACATACTGAAATTAAAATTATTCTTCATGAAGGATGTGATTGTGTTGCCCCTTTCTTGTGAAATAGATTAATGTGATGGTATGTGTAATGGATAAAATTATTGGTGTGGTTGTTTTTTGTGTTTAAATTATGAGATTTTGGTGGTGATGTGTGATGTATAGATAGAGAGTTGATATGGTAATTATTTGTGAAATTGTGAATTGTCTTGGTCGATTCCCAACAACTATGAATTTCATGAAATGTAAATCTTGTTAAAATGAAAAATGGGTATAAATAATGAATGGTAAATATAATGATGATGTTTAATTTTATTATTGAAAGATTAAAATGTTTGTGAAAATAGTTGGTAAGTGAAATGGTTATATGAGAACAATGAGATTGATGTGTGGTTTTAGATTAAATGAATTTAAATATAAATATATGGGCTGTGTTAATATGAAATGGAATAACTTAGTAGAATTAATTTTATGAAATCTTGATAATTACAGAAATGAAAAGACTTGAAATTGAAAGTGGGCTTGTGTGGATTTTCTGTGGTGGTTGTGTTGTGTGATTCATTACTTGTGGTAGTGAATTTATTACATGATAGTGGTGATGTAAATGTTTTGTTAGTTGGATGGTTTGGTTGTGTGAACTAATAGGTTTGGATAGTGTGTAACTATTTTGTACTGAATTTTCATTGTTTTTTATATATTCACCCCACTGGTATTAAACACCATGTATCAAAACCCAAATGTTTTAAGGATTTTATTCCCAATATCCAATTGTTAATGAAGGATGTATGAATACTAACTCTTCCCCACTCTCTCTTCCTAGTTGGTAGATATACACATGTTATGATGATAAGAAGTAAAAAGTGGACTAGAGGGGATGTTTGATGAGATTGATGAGGTTGTTCATACTGGGGGTTCTTCATGGTAGGAAGAGGTAACAAGATTAATTTCCTTCATGTTCATGATACCCTACTACCCATGTTACGACTATAGTAGAGATGTGATGAGATAGATCAAGTGTATTTGTGTGAGATGTAATGTGTTGGCCCATCTGTTTTTGGGTGAAATTTGATGACTAGTTGCACATGGGTTTTTTGAGAATGATTTGGTTATATAGGTGTATTATAGAAATATTATAAAGTACAGATGTGTTAAAGAATGCTATCGTGGGTGCCCTCAAATTATTAGTGGTTTTTGGGTACTTATGTGCAGGAGAGTGGCTGGCCAAGGTCGTCTCTCAAAGGAGGAAGTAAATTAAAACAAATTCTTAAAGGTATTATAAAATTAAAATAGAAAAGAATTAAAACACTACTTGAAAGGATGGGGTTGGTTGTTTATCATTTAATAACCTGAAGATGTTTGCTGGAAGAAGATTGCATTTTTTTTGTTTTTAATTTTGAAATGAAGTTTGATTAAAAAGACACAACAAGAAGATGTTTTTTAGAAAATATTTTGAAAGACATAATTGATGGAACATTACCTCCTAATTTAATTATTAATCATTATAATTTAAATCAATATCCACTTAATTATGATCCCCTAATTTTTTAACCCTCAAATCGAATGAGAGTTAACTTAACACAAAGATGAAATTACATAGACCCTAGGCTAGCTTCGGAACACGCAATCGCAACACCCTACTTTGATTTTTGTTATAAGGCTAGATTATGGTCAGCGGTTAATTAGTGAACATATCCATTCTGTAAATGAGGATGAATTGTGTTTAGGAATTATATTTGAACTCTCCAAATTTATCCCGTGTGGTCTTGTATTACCGATTAAGATTGCGCTCTCACAATTTACACAAAATCACGACCTCGCCTGTTTTTGTGTTAATTTTTCAATTTCTTGCTTACTTTCTTATAATTTAAAAACACAATTCATGGATAATATTAAGTAAATTATAGTATCTCAATGATTCAAAATAATTAAATGAATAGGGTAGAAGATAGATCAATCACTAAAAAAACTACTCTTCTGGGGGTGGTGTGGTCATCGTGGAGAGGTTTTGCATGAGCAACGAATTGAAAGGGTAGAAACCAATCTCATATCTCTTATTGATTCCATAATAATTAATAAGATTAATATAATAATAAAATGGATGAACACAAAAGATTATTTGAATAAAAATTTAAGATATAAACATGAATGAAAAGAAATACAAAGAGGAGGTGTGAGAGGAGAGACTTTTTGGAAGAGAGGTTTGCACAAAGCCTTACTTCATACAAGAGTTGTGAAGGGATCCTAAGAGACACCCATTATACCAAACCTTCCCAAAGCCTCGACCATCCCTCCCCAATAGTGAAAAAATCATTTAAATATAGTTGGGGAGGGCTAGGGTTACAAAACCTTATTAAATATGAAAGGGAAATTCAACCAAATATTTTAATCCCACATGCACTGCATAGTTGACCTCCAAAACGTGTGAATTGGCAGGCCTTATAGAAAGATGATTTTTGAATAATCATGACCCCAAGATTCCCTAAATATTTGAGCTAAATATAAGCCTTGATAAAGAAGATATGTCACAGATGGTGATGTAATGTCCAATCTGGATGGTTCTGTCTAGCTTTGTCTTCATGGCCCATTTACTCCCCTCAAATGCACGATCCAGCTCCCATGTACTGAATAGAATTTGTATCCCATTAATATACAAACAAAGTTACAAAATTTTATGTCATAATAATTTACTAAAAAATATTTATTCCCAAAATAGTACACTGAATTTTAAAAGGGTAAAAACAGAATTTTCATTAATTTTGGAAATGAATGATCTAATCTGAAATATTCCATAATGTAATATATCTAACATAATGTGAGGAAATTATATCATTTATTATCAATAACATATTCAAAAAATAGTGTTTCATCTTTGTGGTTATGTTAACTCTCGTAGGGTTCGAGGGTTAAAAAATTATGGGATCATAATTAAGTAGATATTGATTTAAATGATAATGATTAATAAGTAAATGAAGAGGTAAAGTTTGATCGATTACAACTTTTAAAGTATTTTATAAAAAAACATCTTCTAGTTGTGTACTTTTAATCAAACTTAATTTCAAAATTAAAAACAAAAAAATGAAATCTTCTTCCAGCAAAATTATTAAAGTTTTATAAATGATAAACAAAAACCACCATCCTTTAAAGTAGTGTTTCAATTATTTTCTATTTTACTGTTATAATACCTTTAAGAAGTTGTTTTAATTTACATCCTCCTTTGAGAGACGAACTTGGTCAGTAATTCTACTACACCTAATTACCCAAAAACCACTAATCATTTGAGGGCGCCCACAACAACGTTCATTCAAATTGGTGCCATTGCTGGGGAGGAAAGTAATTTATTCAACCAGTTATAGGTATTTATATTATTTTTTTAATTCTTTTCTTCTCCGATATCTTTCTTCATTCCCATTTCTCATTTTTTTCTCTTACACTCTTCTATTATTTTTCTCAGACCAACCCAAACTTGTTTTATTTCTATTATTCTCCACTTTTCTTTATTTCATTTTCATCATTCATTGATTTATGACACGAACTAATCCCAAATATCTCTTAGATCTTGACCCTATGATCGAACGTAGCCTTAGGGCATGAATCAGACATTCTCAGTCTATGGGATGTTTCAACAGTTAACCAGTTGGAGAATTACTCCTATATCAGAACATTGAAATTGGAAGAAATTCAAATTCAACCATATAACAAGAACCAATGGATGATAATAAAGGAAATAAACTTTATATAACCATTCGAGAATTGGCTCCACCTAATATTAATTATCAACCAAATTGCATTGCATATCCAAATCTCAAATCAGACTTTGAACTAAAATCTGGATTAATTTACCTACATCCAAAATTTCATGGCCTCTCTAGTGAGGATCCCAATAAACACCTTAAATAATTTAATGTGGTTTGATCAACCTTAAAACCATGAAATGTATCTAAAGACCAAATCAAACTAAGATAATTCCCATTCTAACTTGATGGAGCTGCGAAAGATTGGATGTATTATTTACAAACCAAATATGTAACTTGTTGGAATGATTTGAAACGTCTTTACTTGTAGAGATCTTTTCAAGCATCAAGGACCACTTCCATTCGTAAAGAGATCTCTGGGATCAAGAAAGCATAAGGGGATTCAATATATGAGTATTGGGAGTGATTCAAGAAGTTGTGTATTAGATACTCACATCACCAAATCAGTGAGGAACTACTCATTCAGTACATCAATGAAGGACTCACACCTATGGAGAGAATCATGGTGGATGCTACAACTTAAGAAGCATTGGTGGATAAGACACCAGTAGCTGCACGCGTGTTGATTGAAAAAATGGCCCAAAAATCCAAATAATTTGGCAATCGAGGTACACCAAATGTTATGGGATTACATCAGGTAAGTTCATCTTCTCTCGAAAGTAATTTTATTGATAAAAAGTTGTAAGAATGGAAAACTATGGTGAGATAGATTTCATTTCCTCAAAAGACATCCCAACCCCCTCCTTCAAGGCCTTGAGGCATTTTTACTGAAACAAGCCACCCAACTGACTATTTCCCACAACTACAAGAGACAGAGGATTGCACAACTGTATTCCTAGGGAGAAATTATCAGCAGCAACAACCATATCCCCAAAAGAAGTGTGATTCTTTTGCACCAACATACAACCAAGGGTGGAAGGATCAATTGGATGTGAGCTATGGCTCAGGACAACAACAAAGGCCACCCTTTCAACAAAACATCCAGCAGCCTCCGCCTTACTAGCATGGATTTCATCAACCCAAAAGAAGATTTGAAGCCTAAACATCAACAAGACAACAAAAAGGGAATCCCCCACTAGAGGTAGATTCTAATACTGATGATATTTTTAATTTTTTTTTCTTAATCAACAAAATGGGATGAATAGTCAAGGTTAGGAGCAGAGAGAGTTGAAGACTCAAATGAGCCTGATTTCCAGCACCCTCCATGAACATTTAAGTAAGAATTTCGGAAATATACCTTCCCATCCCACTCTAAATACAATGGTTAATGTTAGTTCCATCACATTGAGTAGTGGAAAGCAAACAACTGATGCTTCTCCACCTACCATTCCACCGGGATTCACCTCAACTCTAAAAAAGGCCAATTCCACATCAACTGATGAGCATCCTAAGGAGAAAGATAAAAGTAAGCAAAAAGATTAATGACGTTCCTCCTAAACCCCTTCATTTTCCAAACATGGTTTCTCAAACCATGAAGATGGATAAAGAAGCAATGCAAAAGGAGGTTTTAGAAACATTCAAGTGTGTGGAGATCAATATTCCTCTACTTGAAGACATTAAGAAAATTCCATGGTATGGGAAATTCTTGAAATAACTTTGTACCAATCAAAGAGGACTCAAGGGAAATGAAAGAATAATTCTTGGAAGTAATGCTTTAGAACTCATTACACCAACTCTAGAAATGCCGACAATGTACAAGGATCTAGGGACATTCAACATGCCATGCACCATAGGGGAGTTGCACTTTTCTGATACACTATGTGATTTGGGAGCTTCCATAAATGTGATGCCTCACTCTATATTCTCTTCTTTGTAGGTTGGTGAGCTAAAGCTGATGAGAGTAGTGGTGCATTTGGAAGATAGAGATATGACATACCCAGCGGGAGTCCTTGAGGATGTAATTTTCCAGGCAAGAGACATGATCATTCTAGCATATTTCTATGTGCTTAACATGGAGTATGATCAGATAAGTTATCATTCCCCCATTATCTTAGGTAGAACCTTCCTCAAAACTGCAAAAAAATATCATAAATGTCAATGATGGCACACTTTCCATGGAATTTGGGGATGATTTTGTGATATTTAATGTTATGGATTCCAGGAAGTACCCCTCAGAGGATCATTCTGAATTTTTTATCTCCCATTTTGAACCACCAAGTAAAAACCCCATGTAAATTGATTGTTATCTTCTTAGGGAGATTATGAGTATTGGTTTTAGTTTTATGTCTAAGAGTACTTCCCAACCTCTTTATAATTCACAAGACTATCTTAGATTTTATTTTTAAATTGGGTCATATTCTGATTTTGATCACGTGTACTCTGATTATGACATGGCTATTGAGTATGATGATGGATTTGATGATTTATTCTTCGATTTTGATGATGTATATTCAGATAATAATTCTATTTGTGAATATATTTTAGTTACTTGTATGTCTCCATCCATACACCATCCCCTACACTGGAACTCTAGCCATTACCACCAAATCTCAAATACTCATACTTGTTGAGTGGGGACAAATTACCTGTTATCATTGTTAACAATCTCTCTTTTGAACAAGAAGAAAAACTTTTGAATTTTTGTGGGAGAACATCATGGAAATTGGGTGGACCTTGGATGAAATATCGGGTATTTGCCCCTCCATTTTCTTGTATAGGATTGTTTTAGAGGATGTGGCTAAACCGGTTAGGCATCCATAAAGGAGACTCAATAAAACAATTTTGGAGGTTATTAAAAAAGGGGTTGAAAAATTTCTTGAGGCAGTTATAATCTATCCCATTTCAGATTCTTAGCGGGTAAGTCTTATTCAGGTTGTGCCTAAGAAAAGTGGTGTTACTATTGTAAAAACAAGAAAGATGAGTTACTTCCAATGAGGGTGCAAAAAATTGGTGTGTGTGTATTGATTATAGGAAACTAAATCAATCTACTCAAAAGGACCATTTCCTCCTCCCATTTATTGATCAGATTCTTGAGAGACTTGCTGGGAAAACACATTATTGTTTCTTGGATGGATTTTCTGGATATTTTCAGGTTCTTATTTCTCTAGAGGATCAGTAGAAGACAACATTTACTTGTCTTTTCAGTAAGTTTGACTACCAAAGGATTCCATTTGGACTTTTCAAGGCCCCAGGTACCTTCCATAGATGCATGGTGATTATTTTTTATGATTTTACTGAGACCTTCATGGAGGTATTCATGGATTATTTAATAGTGTATGGGTCTTCATTTGATGAATGTCTAAATAGTTTGGTAAAGGTGTTGAATTTTTATATTGAGAATAATCTGGTCCTGAACATTGAGAAGTGTCATTTCATGGTAGAGCATGGAATTGTCTTAGGGAATGTAGTGTCAAAACATGGGATAGAGGTTGATAGATCTAAGATAGACATTATCTCATCCTTACCCTATCCTTCATGTGTGCGTGATATTAGATCATTCCTAGGGCATGTAATATTTTATCGGCGCTTCATTAATGATTTTAGTAAGATTGCTCTTCCTATGTCACGATTACTTCAAAAGTATTCTAATTTTGTGTTTGATGATTCTTGGAGGACTTCCTTTGATAAGCTAAAAAAGTTTCTAACCCCTCCGCCTATCATACATCCCCCATGGTGGGATATTCCTTTTGAGCATATGTGTGATGCCCCTAACTTCACGGTTGGAGCTATCTTATCTCAGAGGGTGGAGGGACATTCACATGTGATTGCCTATGCATTGAGGACATTGGATTCAGCCCAATAAAACTACACAACCATGGAAAGGTGTTTCTTGATGTTATATTCACTTTAGATAAATTCCATTCATATTTATTGTTCTCTAAAGTAGTTGTTTTTTCTGACCATGCAGCTCTGAGGTACCTCTTGAAGAATCCAGACGCAAAGACCAGGCTAATCCGATGGATGCTCTTTCTTCACGAATTTTACATTGATATAAAGGAAAAAAATGTGTTGGAAAAACTAGTGGCAGACCACATGATTAGGCTTACTCACACACTAGCAGATGACACCTTGGACCAGGTACCACTTCGTGAAACATTCCCTGATGAGCATCTTTAATCCATCTCAGGAACGCATCCTTGGTATTCAAATTTAGTTAACTACATTTTTACCTCTGAAATACCTACAAATTTAAAGAAACATGAAGTCAAAAAATTAGAACGTAAGTCTTGGTATTATGTTTGGGGTGATCCATACCTCTGGTGCATGTGTAGTGATCAAGTTATTAGGAGGTGTGTTCATGATCATGAGTTAGAGTTTGTTTTACATTTTTGGCATACACTTGCTTATGGTGGACACTTTGGACCCCAACGAATAGCTATGAAATTTTGGACTCTGGATCATATTGTCCTAGATTATTCCATGATACCCATGTGTTTTGTAAGTCATTCTCTCGTTTCCAACACACTGTGAACATTTCTAGAAGACATGAGATGCCCCAACAACCCATACTATTATGTGAGATTTTTGATATATGGGGCATTTATTTTATAGGTCCTTTTCCTAGTTCATTTGGATTTTTATATATTTTGGTTACTGTTGATTATGTGAGTAAATGGGTGGAGGATAAGGCCACCAGGACTGATGATTCTCCTGTTTTTGTGGACTTTGTCAAAGTGAAAATATTTTTCCAGTTTGGAGTATCGAAGGCCATCATCAGTGACCAAGGGACACAGTTCTGAAATCTGAATTTGTATTCCCTCCTTCAAAAGTATGTGGTGACACACAAAACAACAACACCATACCACCCCCAAACAAATGGCCAGACTGAGGTTTCAAATCATGAGTTGAAACAAATTTTGGAGAAAACTGTGCCTCCAAATAGGAAAGATTGGAGAAAGAACTTGGATGATGCATTATGGGCTTATAGGAAAGTATAAAAGACACCCATTGGTAAGTCTCCATTTCAGATTGTTTTTGGGAAAGCATGTCATTTCCCAGTGGATGTTGAGCATCGAGATTAAGGGGCTATAAAGAAATGCAACATGGATTTGGACCAAGATGGAATCCAAAGGAAGCTGCAAATTCAAGAACATGAGGTGATTAGTTTGTCTTCATATGTGAACTCAAGGCTCTACAAGGAAAAATCAAAAGCAAATCATGATATAATGATCCAACAAAATGAGTTTCATGTTAGAGAGAAAGTCCTTCTCTACAGTTCATGACGGAAGGTGATCCCTGGTAAGTTGTATTCCAGGTGGTTAGGTCCTTATGTTGTGACTAAGGTTTTTCCTTATGGTGCTGTGGAGATCACACAAGAGGACACAAGAAGGATCTTTATAGTCAATGGGAAACGTTTTAAGAGATACACTGAGTGGATTCCTACTGATGTAGTGGATTTTATCACACTACATGACCCCATCATCACTTGAGTACATCAGGCTGTTCCAAACCCTTTAACTTTTTTATTCTTTGTCCTATTTAAAATTATACATTTCATGGGCATATATCATCTCATGGGTTCACATTGAGGCAATGAAATATTTTAAGTGTGGGGGAGGGAACCATTTAGTTTAGTAATTTCAATTGTTTTCCTGTTTTAAATAAACAGTAACAAAAATGTTTTGTGTGTTTTTCAAATTTTGTGTGTTTATTTTTCAATTTTCTGTGTGTTTTTGAAGATTTTGAGCTGAAATGATTCTCAAAAACCATTTTTAAATCCACATAAATGAGTGAAACAATTTATCCCTCGAAACTAAGCTTAAATTAATGCTGAAATGACTTTGTTTCAAGTTCAAATATTTAGTAATTTCATGAAAAGTACACTTAATTTTGAATCCCATGCCACAACTCACTGTCATTATATTTGAAATCAATTTCCTATGAGGATTCTAAACCATTATTTTAATATTCTTTAAATTAACCTCACTTCTTGATAGAACCAAACCATGCATGATTTAACCAGGATTTGATTTATTCTTGTCAAAACATGAGGGTTTGAGGTACATATGTTTAAATGATTGAGGCATTTGTTTGGTATTAATGCCCCGATTTCAAAAATTATTTTTTACAATGGCCTACCTTGAACATTTTATCCTTATAGCCCTTAGAATCCATGAACAACCTATTAGCTTAGCCAAATTACAAGCCAATTTTCCCTATCCAACCAGCTATTGAAGTGAAATTTCAAAATCTAGTTGAACTTAAGTGTGGGGGAAGCTATGTTGTGTTGTCCTACCACATTCTGTGATACTTCGAGTGTAAAAATAAATTCTGAAGAGATGTGTCTGCTACTGAATAAAATCATTATATTGAAAGTTGTGCCTTTCTGGAGCATTCATGATAAAAGAAGTTGTGCCTTTCTGGAGCTTCTAATAGAGGGTTAAAGCTGTGTCTATCTAGAGATTTTAAGAAAATCATATTGGAGAAGATTGTCATTTTTACTGCTGAAATGTTGAATGGTGTGAACATTCCTTTATTTTTAATGATGATGAACATGAATTGATGATATGTCAATTGAGGAGGAGACCATATTTAAGTGAAAATTAGATTAATGGAATTATTCTTCAAAAAGAGTCAAGCCCTCCTGATTCAGCCTTTGATTTTTTCACATCCAAATCCTACCAACTGAAAGCCACAGAACGACCCTGAAAATTCCTCATGATAAACTTATGTCCTTGACTCAATCGGGTGGTGATGTAGGAATTTATCAAGCCTATGGGGGACCTTGTATGAGTTCGGATGAGAAAGATATTGCAAAAAAAATTGACATTTGTGTGATAAGAGAAAGTTCAAGTGAGGTAAGTGTTTTGTGCATGGGAGGATAAATGAAGTGAAAATATATTGAATGAAATAAATGGAGAACATGAAATAAAATTTTTTATGAGGCATGATATATTTTGATTCTTGGATTGAAATTGATGAATCTCAATTATATGTGTTTTAAAATTTGTTTTTATTTGATATTGATGATTACTTGATATGGGGTTTTGCCTAGGAGTGCAAAATGGTAAGTGTGGGGGAGTTGATAAAACACTATTTTGTTGAATATTTTATTGATAATAAATGACAAAATATCCTCACATTATGCTATATTTTTTCAATTATGGAATATTTGGGATTAGATAATTCATTTGGAAAATTGATGAAAATCCCAGTTTTACCCTTTAAAATTCACTCTAGTATTTTGGGCATAAATATTTTTCAGTAAATTATTTTGACTTAAAATGTTATAGTGAATTTTAAAAGGGTAAAACTGGAATTATCTTCAATTTTGAAAATGAATTATCTAATCCAAAATATTCCATAATTGAACATATCTAGCATAATATAAGGAAATTATATCATTTATTATCTATAAAATATTCAAAAAAATAGTGTTTTATCAATGGGGGTGCCAAGATATATGGTCTTGGGTTGTGAGAGTGTGAAATCAGTAGGAAAGTGGTGTTGGTTACTCCTTTTTATCAATATTATTCATATCCTTTTATTATACATGGATGCGTTATTTTGTGAGTTAACCTTAGTTATACCATAAACTAGTTAATCTGATCAGTGCTTACTAATTATATTTTTTTTCACTCTGGAATTATTATTATCTTCTTGCATTTTCATGAGAGTCCTTGGGTATGGTCCTAATGATTATACATGTATTCTACCCCAACATATATGTAAATTGGTTTTTAGGTTTCTAGGAGGACTTTAAGCACCGAACTGAATATTACTAGCTTGGGTGTTGGAGCTGTTATTGGGATGATTCCATAGAATTATTCTTAGATATTTATTATATTCATATAATTTTATATGAATTTTGGATATTATTTATTTTACTTTTATTATGAAATTGATTTTTTGGTGATGGATACCAAATATCCTTGTCCTACTTCTCTTTCTATTGAGGGTAATTCCTCCCATATTCGTTACCTTCTTTACACCATTATTTGTAATTTCCAACCTAAGGCCCACTGGAAGTGGGACTTGGGGGGTCATTATCTCCCTTTATCCTTAGTTGGCTTAGGAGGGGTACATTTGGATGGAGGAAGTCATGAAAAAGTGCTATCATAGGTTTAGGGTGATAGATATGATGGATTTTGGAGTTAGGTACTCTAAGGATTCCATGGGTTGGTAGGGAAATATTTCTAAAAAATTTGGTATGTGTCATAGGCCTGAGATACCAGATACGATATGATATTACGGCCCCCTATTATTTGATGAAACAAATTTGAACCTACTGAATGAACAAGTGAGGTGGTGCTGCTTTCTGGGTAAATACCTAAGAGAGATACATGCATCATTATTAGTAATTCTTGCAATTGGGCAAGGTGGTTTTGGAAAGTTAAAGAATTTAATTAAATAAATCATGAGTTTTTATATGTGTTTCTATGACTGTGACTATGTTGTGGTTTCTACATAACTATTATTGTTTGTTCAATTATTCATATAATATAAAAGGAAAGAGTAAAATGGTGATTAACTAGATTAATCCATTTGTTTGAAACCATTTTAGGGATTGAACATGTTTTATTTAGTTTTCTACTACACCAAGAATCCTTGTGAATTACATTTTTTCCTTTCGTAAAATGTAGAACATGATATCTTGTTTTTTAATACTTGAAATATGATTAGAGAATCATTATTAGTTTATTTTATTGTGAATAACTGCTAAAATTTTAAAACCCTTACGAAGCATGTTATCTATGGTAGATTTCGTACTATCGTACTGAAATGATTATTTTAAAAACAATTATGAAGAGTATTATGGTTTCCACAAGAGTCTATATTTCACCAATTTATTTCGATTCATAATTTATTGTGGGTATGTGTTATGTAATTATTGTAAAACTTGGTTTTAAACATTTTGAATTTTTATGTTTCTGAAAATAACCTTCATGATTATTGAAAATTAATATAAAAATCTGGAAACTTTGGAATGAATAGCTTTATCTTTCCCTTTTTTCATGATTTTAGTTATATATATTTTATCTATTCATATGTTGTAAGTATTTTCAGGGAATTTATTGAAAGGATATGTATTTTTGTAACTTTTGTTTCTAAATTTTTAGAAGATGATTAGAATGCTTTGTGATAACCTATTGAGTCCTATAATTATTTACATGATATGAATTATTCTTTTAGGTATGCTAAAATTTTTATAGTATTGAAATAAATACACCTCACATGTTAATCCCTTAGTAGTTTATTGTTGGGAACATGTATAGAAGTTGAAAACATTTTTTCATGTTATTATGAAACTTATAGTGTCTAAATATTGATCATGTAACATGTTAAATATATTATGACTAAAATATGAAATCATGTTATGTATTGATCATGTTTTATTTAAATATGGAAGAAAAATAATGTTACTCTGATATAAGTGTATAAGAAAGTTTCCATAATAAATAAAGAGTTTAAATAATGTTTTGTTTGATCATGATTACCATGACACATAGTAATTTTACATGTTCAGTTTTAATTTTGTGATCTAAGAGCATGTTTTATTTTGAGAATTCGTAAATCATGGTTTATATGTAATGAGGTATTTGAATTGAGCACAAGAACCTAGCATGTGTAAATTTATAAATAAATTTGGTAGCATATTTCGTCATTAAAAAGATGATCCTATAATGTATTGATTAATCATGTTAAGCATGATAAATGAATATGACACATCTGTAGTTTTTTATCTTTAAATTGGAAGCATTCTAGAGCTATTTAACTTCAAGGAGTGATGTTTCCCTAGAAATGACTTGAAGATGTTGATTGTTGCTTGTGGTTGCACTATTTATTATCTTATTTAAGTGTTTATATGCCTTGATAAAATCATATTTTTTAGTTATAAGATGAAATTTTAAAAGTTAGTCTAAGGATAATATGTTCTATAATGATGAATAATACATGATCACTTTATATTTATTAACATGGAAAACTATTTTATATTTGATATGATGTCTCATGTTATCAAGGAAATGTATCCCTACTGTGATTGTGTGTTGTTCTATGACTATATTGATGGATTCAACCACCTTCCATAAAAATGTCAATAATTTATAAATGGTGATAAAATAAAATGGGTTGTTTGAAAATATTGATATTGATGAAGTTGAACCTATCTACCATACCTAAATTGTAAGATCCTAGTTTTTCATCAAGGTACGGATCCTTTAATTTTGGGTCTAAACCTTTTGTTTTATCTAAATGAAAGTTGGTATAGGTTTGATTTTTTTAAAAGACAGGGGGACGAGCATAGTAGTCACATAGTTAGAATTAATTGTGCATTTTAACCATGTGGCCTATTAAGGGAGGAGAACCATATAGAAAACCCTGAAACATGGGTCACACAACTATGAAAAACCTATAATATGTTTTAGAAGCACCACACATGGGTTTTACATGGTTTGTATGACCATGTTGCCAAACCGTGCAAGGCGTTGGTGCATGGACAATGGCTGACGTACGGTCGATGAATAGTTTAGAAAACTGGGGTGCCAAACAATGCACCTTATTAAAAATCATGGAGAATGATTTCCCCCACCCCCTTAAACATAAATTCTAGTCCCTTATCCTCATCCCTCAAATATACAACAACCCAGCTATGGGAGATCTTCTTTATTATCCTCTAGGTTTTGAGGGATTTCCTTTATGTGGGCTCTGATTTGAGCATTGTTCATCATGTTGGATCCCAATTGGTAATTATATCATTACTCTTTCTTCATCACTCAATTTTATGCACCTTATTTGGCATTATTTTTGTGAAATTTAATATACCCTATAATTTGGGTGTTTTTCAGGTTTCTCTATTTTTTATCATTCCAAATTAAATCTAAGGCTGATACTAGACAAGGTGTCTACCACATGTTAAGGTAGGTGGTATATTACTTTTCCCTAAAGTATGACATGTTTATGATTTTTTATCATTGTGGTTCATATTGAAACTTCTTCATGTTATGTTTAAAATGTGTAACTCATTAAATTAAATTCCTAGAACATGACATAGAGATTCTATTATACTCGTTTTTACTATTAGAGGTTTCTGAACTCAACATAAAGTACTACTTTATGTGGGTTCATTTATATGAACTTATAAATCATTATTTATTAAAACCAAAACACCCATGGTGTGTGTTTTGGTTTTCCCTTATTAAAATTTTTTCCAAAAAATGTTTAAATTGAATTTCAATAAATAATATATAGTAACACGATCCTTTTTCTACTTATAAGTGAATTTACTAATGAAATTAAAACTGATGATTATTAAATTGTAATTTTTCAAAGGATTATATTAGTGAATGCCTTAGTGTATCACTGATGATTCACCTTTATCTCCATAAAATAGAATTATGGGATTATCACCATGGATTCATCTTGATGTCCCAAGATAGGCGATTCCATGAATTATCTCTTTAGGATTCAAATCAATTTTATCCCATGATTACCTTGTACTTTCTCCTCAGACTTAGTTAGGAACATTTACGATTAAATTTCAAGGTTTGACCCCTTGTATTACTCTCAGACCTCTATAAAAAAGATGTATGGTTGTTCCTATGAGTTGGTTTGACATATTAAATTCTAGGATTCCTTGGATTCTTCTTGGATACTATATGATTATTATATGGACTTCTTGATGATGTTCCTTGGTTTATAAGATGAACTAAAATGATCTTATGTTTAGAGACATTCATCGTAGGAAGAATTAAATAAGACCATCCAAGTGCCCCGTGAGGACCCTGAGCTCGACATAGTTACTATTTATTCAATATGATTATATTACATATGAAAAATTTTAAATTTACATTCATAGGATGGATTTATTTTAGAACCACTGTTGGTGTCCTACTGAGTTTTACTAACACCCTGTTTGGGCCACTATTTGGTACCCAAGAAGAGTTTTGGATATAAATAGGGATAACTACAAGTTCCTAATCATCAAAGTTTGATTTTCATTTGGATAATAGATTGGTGGTAGATGATTTATCCAGTGCTTAGGATGCTCATGGATAGTTTTTGGCCTTTTTGTTCATTTTCTTATAGATGTATTGTATGTATGTCTACTAGCATGTATTCATGTTCAATTTTAATAGATATGACATCATCTGTATATGATATTAGTTATGTATTTAATTGTTTATTATTATTTGGATATTAATTTATGCTTTCCTACCATATTTTACGAATGCATTATATGGTTTACACTATTTTATGAATTATGATTTACCATTATTCCACTCTGATAAAAGAGGCTATAACCTCTCCACTACACTGAAATAGACCCTCAATGTTACTTGTCGACCTCTAGCTTATGGGGAGGCATGCTTGAGGCCATGTGGCGAATTGGGTTTGGTTACTTATGAGTGAACCAGGTCTAGAATATCATACATTGTTATCAAGGAATTCTTTTTTCCTTTGTCTTACTGTTTTGGAATTGGTAGATATGATACTATGATGTGTAAAAACATGAAAATAATCTATACTTGGGATTAGTTAACCCATGTTCGAGGGAAAATCTAAGTTACTAGGGATGAGGCTTCTTGTTCTGAATTACACCTATTGTAGTTGTATTTCCTTCATTATTTGATGATGAACCTGAATTATTTTGTTGGTTATGATTATTAATTTATACTCTTGTCTAGTAGAGCAAGAAATCATTAGTTCATGCATCATATTAGGGACAACATAATTTAAATTCCATATATATATACCACACCATGAATATTTTATTTCTTGATTTCCTATTACCTATTGAGTGTGAATCAATATTTATATCAATACATTATAACATTAATTTCAGTAAATAAGAAAAAATAATTGGGTTTTTAAAGTTTCCTCATCAACCTGAATAAGTTTTCCCCACATAGCTTGATGGTGGAACCTTAACTAACCAATTATGAAATTATTAATACATGTAATCGAGGATACATGAGATAGAATATTTTGTTGTTTGTGATTAAATCGAATCTAATTGTAATTTATAAATTTTATGCCTTTATAAATTGGGAAAAAAATTACATCTAATCAAACCAATATATATCGATCTGTTCATCCTAGGACTAGATGTAACATGTTGGTTGTAGCTACGTTGAATGCCAATTTTATCTTATAAAGTTTATATATTTATAAACTAAAAATGGAAATAAATATATTTTGACCTATATACAAACTTCTAAATTTAAAATTCAATATAATTGAAACTTGGAATATTACCAATACGCTAAATTTATATTTGGGTAATTGGGATAGTATGTTCTGGGTAGTGAGACCTTATGCCTATCTTATTTTATAATAAAATTCATTTTATCCTATTATTTTGTTTTGAGGTTTGTGCATGGAATTATAGATATATGCCTCCAGGAGGGCCTTGGGTCAAGTTTCAAGAAGTTGGTGACAACCGATATCCTATGTTGGTGGGATATAAACCAAATATAGTGACAAATGTGGCACCTTTTGTAGTACCACCTTTTATTTCTGTACTGGTCACTGATGTTTATATTTGGGAGAGTTTATTATGGTTAGTGTATTTTATTGAGGGAGATTCATGAACAACATCTACTATGTCAGAGTTTATGAGGTTTTTCCCGTAACAACACCCAAATACTTTTTTGGAGGATGGTGAACCTTGGATACCATGTCATGGTTAGAGGCTATAATTTCTATCTTTGAGAATGAAGTGATGCCCCCCAAAGGAGGGAGAATCTTTTGACTCGAATTCCCCCTGAATCCTCTAGGCGATGGTTGCATATTTTAAATGAGGTAGACCAGGATCAAGGCATGGTCTAGAAGACTTATAGACCACCATTTTAATTTTTTAGAAATTTTGAGAGCTAATCAAACTAGGGAATTTATACACATAGAGAAGGGTACTTTTTCCATCATGGATTATTCATATCACTTCACCAAGATCCCACACCATACACCAACTCGTACAGGTGAAGAGATGTCTAAAGTGAGATGCTTTGAGGATGGTATCCAGTTTTCCATCTTATCATAGGTGAATGTATTCTATTTATATACCATTTTGTAAATATTAAATCATGCCCCTATCTCTGAGCATAATCTGAGGGAAGATAAAGGTACATCACATAGTGGTCACCCCCTAGGTTGTGAATCGATTCGTCTAGTGCAAGGAAGCATCGATTTGAGACTACTTAGGTTAGAATTGGTAGTTATAATGTTCATACTGTAAGATACATGTTATTCCATCAGTGTAGGAGGAAAGGACACATAAATCCACAGTGTGTTAGAATCCAAATTGAGTGTAGAACCTACAGCCGAATTCTCCATCTTCAAAATTTTCATGACCTTTTTTACTATTCCCCAGTGGGAGAGGATATTTAAAAGCTTTTCAATCCAGGGTGAGATCAGTAAATTTATGCAAGTCCTGGAGCTAAAACAACACTGGTTCTACATGCCGAGGAGGTGGATGAGGTTGAGGAATATATTCTTTTACGGTGAAACCATAATAGAGAATACCATATTCGGGATGTTAGGCTATAACTTTGGGCCAATGATCTAGCTAGTTATGTATAGTGTATCTTACGCCTAAGGAGCAGAGAATCGGTCCATCTATAGTTCAAGGAATTATTTTAGTAGCCTCAGCTATTGTATCAATATTGTTTTATATAGTAACTTTATACTCATTTATATATATGTCTTTAGTGTTTATACTTATTATTGAGATTGAATACTTATATGGGGTGACATATTTAGACACATCATTGGGAACATGGTAAAAAGGTGTTCATTGATGTAGGGAGTGTCTTCCTGAGAAAGTTGCCTATTATTTATTTTGGAAACTTTTCATCCTCAATATGATAGGCTTTGAAACCATTCTTAGGATGTATTTTTAGTGAATTTTGGTTCCCATATTGACCATTTTCATCAGATGGTGTTTTCTTTATCACCTAAAAGCTGTAGCTATCTTCAAAAGGGTGAATGTGCTATCCAAAAAAGTCGATCAAGACTTAAAAATCAAGGGTTTGTCAGAAATCTAACACAGACTGCACTTTTTTTCTTGATGACTGAGGAGTATGATATGCTATTTTTCCTATAGTAGTTGACAATTTTAATGATTTCTTTCTTAATGAATTTTCAAAACAACCTCCCAATAGAGTGGTAGAGTTCACCATCCCTCTTATTCTAGTTGTATAACTGGTATCCATTCCACTATACAAGATGGATCATACTGAACATAAGGAACTGAAAATGTAGTTGGAGGGCCTAGAATCCAAATGGATTATATGAACCGATACTTTTCTTTGGGATTCTCCCCTGATTTTCACCCAAAAATGCAAATGGTTCCCTAATTCTATGTGTGGATTACCAATAGTTGAATCAACTTACAATTAAAAGACGGTATCAACTTCCTTGTATAGGTGACCTCTTTGATCAACTTCAAGGACCCTGAGTATTTTTAAAAACTTATTTTATATTGGGATATCAGTAGGTGAGAGTCAGAAACTCAGATATACCATGTACAAAATTCCAAATCATATATGTTTTATATGAGTATTTGGTTATATTGTTCAATGTAAAAAAAAACACCAACCATTTTTATGGACTTGAGGAATCAATTTTTTCACATGTACTTAGATTCAATTGTGGCTGTTTTTGAGGATGAAATTTTAGTGTAATATTTGATTCAAAAAAGTTATTCCAAACAACTTGGCAGTGTACTGAGTACACTAATAGTGCTTAGGATCTATGCCAAGATCAATAAATACCAATTTTGGATTAATCAAGTTCAATTTATGGGTCAAATTTTAGAAGAATCATGGGTATCTATGGATCTAGATAGGGTGGGAGATTCTATTTTCTAGGAGCATCCTAATAATATCTTTGATGTATAGTGTTTCTTAGGGTTAGATGTTTACTCTTTGTGTTTTATTTGGGGATTCTCCCACATTACATCACCTCTTATAGGCTTGACTAAGAAGGGTGTCAAGTTCTTATGGTTTGAATCTCATGAGATGGATTTGAAAGAGTTGAATGTATGGTAAACCTCAGCACTGATCTTGATTTTTCCTATACCTAGTAGAGGATATATAGTTTATTATAAAACATTAGGAATCATTATGGGAGCTATTCTGATGAAAATGGAATGAATTGTAGAGTACAGGTCTTTCAACCCATTTGTGTAATTACCCAATGCATTATCACGAGTTAGTATTTGTTGTTCACACATTATGAATATGGATACATTACCTACTGGTAGAGTGATTCTTGGTATACATGGACCATAATAGTATCAAATACATATTATATCAGCATGAATTGATCCTCCATTAGATAAAATGGGTTGAATATCTTCAGTAATTTTACTTAGAGATTACTTTTATTCTTGGTCAGGGAAATGCCGCTATCGATGCTTTGAGCTAGAAGACTCTAACTCAATATTTTCAGTAATCAAGTAGTGAAGGGAAGTTAATGTAAATTATTTTTAAATATATCCATATGTTTTGGAGTGACATCATAAAACTTCCCTCATAGATTTATCAGTGTATTCATCACTTCTTGATTGGGTAAAGAGGTGGAAAATTTCATTTCTAGAAGTCTTGGTCTTGAGGGATTGTGTTTCAAGTGAGAAACCACAACTAGGTTGGGTTTTTGAGGAGGATGGGATCTTGCATTTTCATGGGCTTTTCTGGGTACCTGGAGACATGTGAGAGGATTTGATGTAAGAATATCATGCATTCAAATGGTTTGTACATCCCAGAATCACCAAGATATATCAAGATATGTGTTTCCAGTACTGGTGACAAAGGATGAAAAAGGAAATCAGAGGTTTCATAGCTCGATGTTCCACTTATCAGAAAATGGAGGTATAACACTAGTGTACTACTATCCTATTATAGTTATTATATATATTTATCTAAAAATGGATTGATTTTTCCCTAGATTTTGTAACAAGATTACCAAAGTTACATTGAGGTAGTTACAGTGCATGAGTGTTTAGGTACAATGCCCCAGCTGTAAACATTACATAATCTTGAGTTATTACAAGAATACACATTGAGGATCTTTTTAGGTTTAGAGTTTTAGAGAATTAGATCATAAATCATGCATTAAATTCCACATTTAAACAAGGTGGTTACATAAAAGACAATATTCACTTTTCCCAAAAAAGGAAAATTATTTAAAATAAAATATGGATTCTTTCTTGACACTTCCTTTACATTATCATCACATCATGTACCTTTCCCTTGACCTGTGAAAAAAAATTCAAAAACTTGGGATGAGCATAAAAATCTCAGTAAGGGATATAAAAATAAGGAAAGAAAACTCTAGTCCATGTATACATAAGAATCACTGAAAACATACTTTACTCATAAACATAAGCACTTTAACATACCTCATGAAATCATAAGGTTTATGAATAACTCATAGAAAATAGAAGACATAAAGGTAACTTGAGGCATTCATAACATTTTTACGTAAGGAGTAAACCTCATGGTTTCGTTTTGGAATACCCATCACAGTATATTCCCTAAATCTATTCAGAAAAACCTTAGCATTTAACCCCTTTGTATTACCCAATTCATTGGAGAGCTGTATCGGGCTCACCCTCCCTTAGTTTATCACGGAACCACCCATCTTCATAAATAATTCCCAAGAACCATAACATAATCGTACCATATAAAACATGCATCAAGGTAACATAACATTTCCACATTGAAATCACAAGATATCAATAAAAGACATTAATATAATAAAAAAATTATCAAAACCATTTCCAATACCAAAATAAAATAAAATTAAAACATGTTATTTATTTTTGATTTAAAAAAAGTTATGGATTGTAGAGGAAGCCGAAACTCAAATAATGGTCACGGTGGCAGAGAATTCGTTGTCGCTGCATAAGTAAGAAAAAAACATTCCCTTTTGTAATTTAGTAAAACACTTCGTATAAAAATATTCCTTTTGAATAAAAGTAAAAGTCAAAGGGGTTTATACACCGTATAAAATAAAGTTGTGTATAAAACAAAATATTCCTCAATGAAAGGAGATTGAGATGAAGTTCCTTACCTCGTGTCCGACTTGACTTGATCATTCTTTAATATCCTGAATAATAAACTAGAGTTAATTTATACTTGCTTAGGAACCTTTTTCAAGTTATTATTCCATTTATATCACTCATTACCATGTTATGAACATTATATAATTATTTAAGTTAATAATGGTCATTTTTTCGATCTTTGGTACTTGAGTCAAAAATAAACTTCTTATAATTACAAGTTGTTCATGTGGTAATATATCCATTATATTCAGAATTTTATTTATGATATATATATCATATTTATCATATATATATAGTATATACATGCATTTATGATATTACATAACATTTAGAGGTATGAAATGAAATGCACTGCTCATGGAGACGGTAAGCCGTACGTATGCATGAAAGATACTTTCATTTCTATTTTGTATTTAATGGAATGAAATCATAATGATATAAAGGTATATTATATTTTCATTATAATATAATATATAATATCATTAACTCCATCCTTTATACATCCCACATATGGCATTAACGATTCAAATCACTTTGAGGGGGCAGTAGTCCGCATTTCTTAAAATGAAATTATCGCGTTTACCCATAATGGAAACCATAAAGGTATGCCATAAATGTAAAATACAGAATCATAATAAAACCATAAACATAATTTATATCATATATAAATATAGTGACATCTTAATGTCCACCATGAAAGGTGTTAAAAGAAGATTGAACAATCATCGTTTCGTGAGGCAGTAATTCGCCACTAATAGAAACAGGATGTTCTTTAACCATTAGACAAGAGTGTGTGTAATATTAAATCATATAATTCTCAGAAAAACATCCTAGTATATTGAAGATACTTGTGTTATTACAAAATAAAGGAATAAAATGGGTTTAGGGGGTTGGAGAAGCATAATAAAACAAAAGAACATAAGAGAAGACATTACCTTTTAATCGAGTACCTCCCCTAGGTTTGAACCAAAAGGGTTTCTTGAAAATCTTTTTGAAGAAGTTAAGGATTCTAGGATGAAGAGAGGGATGTGGAGAGATACAATGAGCAGATTTTGGACAAGCCAATGGATTAAGAGGTGTGGGTAAGGGGGTAGAGGTGGGGGCCTTTTAAAAGAGGGAGGAGGGGTACTCTTGGAAAGTCAGGAAATGTTACTTTATTATAAAATGAGTTTCGGATTTTTAAGGTCCCAAAAAGATATATTTCTAGGATAAGGTGATAAGGGTTCTATATACACCCATTAAATAGGGTTTTGACATGTGTATGTATTATATTTTACATTATCTTTTCATTTTATTTAAATCGTTTATTAATGAGGTAATCACTGCATCATCATGGTATCAGAAATAAATTTATTTATATAATTTATAAAAATTATAAAAAAATACCATGATATAGGAAATACTTTTAGCATTCCAATTACTATTTATAGTCTAAGAGATCATTTATTTATACAATATTAAAATTGTTTTACTTAGGTGTTACATACTTTTGTTGTATTTAACTTTCTTTAAAAATAAAAAGATAAAATGTCACTATCACACAAAGTTGATTCTATGGGGTACCAAAGCTGGAAAAAGGCATCCCATGGTCGGCCATGACACAACCAGTAGAATTAGGACACACTTTGGGGTCATTTTATATTATTATGATATTATTTTATTACCCTTAACTACCCGATTACTAATTAATCACGACAATTAAAGATAAATACCATCGTTACTATTCATAATGTCCAAAAACAAATGAGTATTAATTACATAATTTGATCCTTATGATTCCAAATATGGAATCCATTTTGCCAAATTCCAAACATAGAAATTGTAGATATTAATTTAAAAATAATTCCCGTTTTCAAAACAAATAGCGGGTTTTTTAGAAACAATATCTATCAAAGGTTTGACACTTGTTTATGCACAATTACAAAGTGAAATTAATTAAAGTGAACAATATTGGATTAAATGGTAAATATGTATTCTAATTAAACTTTAAAAACAATTAAAAGGACAACATATCCAGATAATTAAATTAGATGAAAAGGCAGTTTTGAAGTAAAATGCAGTATTTTTCACTATTCATTAAAAAATGAACATTGTCAGAAAAATACCAAATATTTATCCAAATTAAATTTCAATGTCCTAATACTAAATAATACGTTTATTTTGACAAATAGAGATTATAAAATTGTCAAAAGTTTGATTTAAAAATGTTTTTCCATCAAAAGGCTGTAAACCGATCTTTTAAAAAATATTAGAGTATTTTATGCTTAAGATTGGATTTATTCTCATTTTAAGCCTCTAAAATACTATCTAATTCATAAATAGACATAGATATGAAAATCCATAATTCTTTACTTACTTGGGGTGGTACATCCTTCCCCCTTTAGAAAATTGCATCCCCGTAATTTATTTACTTATCAAATAAGTGGGGGTATTTATCCCTCATTGCATTTTCAGATTCTCATGTTGCCTATTCAATCATGTGGTTTTTCAACAAAACCATTACATGATTAATCCCCTTATTCCACAATACTTGCTCCCAGTGGTCTAGAATCTGGACCGATTGTTCCTCATAATATAGATTCTCTTCCAACTGAACTACCTCTGGACTCAAATCATGAGATGGACCTGGCATGTACTTCCTTAACATTGAAACATGAAAAACATTGTGTATCTGAGATAAACTCGAAGGTAAAGCCACTCGGTATGAAACAAATCCAACTCTCTCCAGAATTTCATATGGTCCAATGAACCTTGGACTCACCTTTCCTTTCTTACCAAATTGCATCACACTTTTCCATGGTGAAAATTTGAGGAAGACATGATCTCCTACCTCAAAAGAGAGATCCTTCCTCCTGTTGTCCGCATAACTTTTCTACCTGCTCTGAGCTGTTCTCATGTGTTTCTGTATTAGCTGAACTTTTTCTGCCAACTCTTCTACCAATTCTGGTCCCATCAACCTCCTTTCACCCACTTCATCCCTAAAATCTAGAGTTTGACACCGCTTCCCATATAATGCCTCAAATGGTGCCATCTGTATACTGGAATGAAAACTGTTATTATAAGAAAACTCAACCAAAGAAATATGTTGATCCCAACTTCCCTGATAATCCATCGAACAAGCACGTAGAAGATCCTCCAAAGTCTGAATTGATCGTTCTGACTTCCCATATAGTTGAGAATGAAAAGCTGTACTAAAATTTAATTCAGTACCCAACGACTTTTGAAGGCCTTTACAAAAGTTAGAAGTAAACCTAAGATCACGATCTGATACAACGGAGTGGGTAACTCTATGTAACCTGACTACCTCTTTAAGATACAAATGAGAAAATTGATCTAGGGAAAAATTATCTCGTATAGCAAGGAAATGAGATGATTTAGTCAAGTGATCAACAATAACCCAAATCGAGGTATTAACTCATGGTGTCTTCGGATACCCCACAACGAAGTCCATGGATATATTCTCCCATTTCCACTGTGGCACTGGTAAAGGCTGAAGCATCCCTTTTAATAACTACTGCTCTGCTTTAACCTGTTGACAAGTCAAACACTTCACAGTAAAATCAACAATATCTCTTTTCATTCCATCCCACCAGTAATACTCCCGAAGATCCTTATACATCTTAATACTGCCAGGATGAACTGAAAACGGAGAAATATGAGCTTCACATAACAACTCTCTCTTCAACTATGAATCACAAGGCACACATAATATCTTCCCAAATCTCAAAACAAAATCATTATCAATGTTTAATTCAGGTAACATACACTTATGAACCAGCTCTACCTTTTTATGGAACTCACTGTCTTGTTTCTGATCTTTCTTAATTCTGTCTAATAGAGATGATCTCACTGACACCTGAAACAAAACAGAAGAACTTCTTGCAACAAAAAATTATATGCCAAGGTTTATCAAATCCTTAACCAAAGTATCACGTTCCAAACGTAACATGGTTAATGAAGCATTACATTTTCAACTCAAAGCATCAGCCACTTTATTTTCTTTTCCCGGATGGTAATGAATTGTAAAATCATAATCCTTGATTAATTCTAGCCATATCCTTTGTCTCATGTTCCATTAATTCTGAGTGAATATGTAATTTAAACTTTTGTGATTAGTATATATTTCACACTTTACACCATACAAATGATGCCTCCAAAATTTTTAAAGCAAAAACAACATTAGCTAATTCCAAATCAATTGTAGGGTAATTTACCTCATGAGTTTTCAACTGATGTGAAGCATAAGAAATTACCTGATCATTCTGCATTAGGACGCAACCAATTCCTTTCAATGAAGCATCACTATAGAAAATAAACTCATCATTCCTAGAAGTTAGTTCCAAAACTGGAGCATTCAACAGTCTTCTTTTCAACTCCTGAAAACAATCATCCCATTCTTTTGTCTAGATAAACTTAAAACCCTTCCAAGTTAGCATAGTCATTAGACTAGATAACTGTGAAATTTTTTAACAAACCTTTAGTAATATCCTGCCAAAACAAGAAAACTATGAATCTCATTTACATTTGTGGGTCTTGGCCATTCTTCAATAACCTTTGTTTTTGTAGGATCAATATTTATTCCATCTTTATAAACAATGTGAACAAGGAAAGAAAATTGTTGCAACCAAAACTCACACTTGCTGAATTTCCCATTCAATTTCTTTTCTTTTATGGTTTGAAAAATAACCCTTAAATGACTTTCATGCTCCTCATTACTTTTAGAAAACACCAAAATATCATCAATGAAAACAACCAAAAACTTATCTAAGAACTCATGGAAAATTATATTCATAAGGTCCATGAATACAGAAGGTGCATTGGTTAACCGAAAAGGCATTACTACAATTTCATAGTGGCCACATCTTGTACAAAACGCAGTCCTCAGAACACCTGCTTCCATTACTTTCAACTGATGGTACCCTGACCTCAGGTCAATCTTTGAAAAATACTGAGCTCCTTGGATCTGATAAAAAAAATCAACAATATGAGGCAAATGATATTTGTTCTTAATAATGATGTTATTCAAGGCTCTATAATCAATTCAAAGTCTCATTGAACCATCTTTATTTTTAACAAATAAGACAAGAGCACCCCATGGTAATGTGCTAGTTCGAATGAAACCTTTCTCTAATAAATCTTGCAATTGATCCTTCAACTCTAAAAGTACAATTTGAGCCATTCGATAAGGGGGTTTTGAAATTGTCTTAGCATCAAGAACTAAGTAAATAGTAAATTCAACTTCTCAATATGATATTATTCCAGGAAACTCGTCAGGAAAAACATCAGGATACTCATTTACCACTGGCACATCATAAATATAAACGGTTACTTTGTTTTCAACAGTATGTGCAAGGTAACATTAATTTCCATCTTCTACATGTTTCTTAGCCTCTTAATATGTTACCGAAAGTAAGGGTTCATTCCTGTACACAAATTTAATGTCTTTCTGAAAAGAAAATTCTTTAGATCTACAATCAATCTTATCATGGTAAATAGATAACCAATCTATACCCAGGATAACATCAAACTCTACTAGAGGTAAAACAATATGGTTTTCAAGTAGGTTCCTTCCACGGATAAGGATTAGAAGATTCTTATAAATTCTTTTTGCCTCAAAATTTCCCCCAGGTGTTTTTACTACAAGTTCAGAAGTCATTTGTTGAGATGGAATTCCAAATATACCAGAAAAGTTTTCAGAGATGAAAGAATGTGTAGAACCTAAATCAAACAACACATTGGCATAATCTAAAAAAACAAACAAAGTACCTGATACCACTTCATTTGATGGCCCAACATCTACTAAAGTAGTTGCAAAGGATTTTACCACACCTTTCTGCTTGTAGTCCAACTTCTTCCCATCATTTGAGCTCTTTCTCGAACACTCTTTTTCATAATGACCCATCTCATTGCACTTGAAACATTTCACTAAATGTAAATCAAATTTGGTCTTACCATCACCCTGATATTTTTCAGTGCAGTCACGAGGCTTATGTCCCATCTTACCACATCAATAACACTTTACAGAATTCAAAAGGCATTCCCCAACATTCTTTTTACCACATTTATCATAAACTAAAAACTTAGTTTTCTTACCATCGGACCCTTTTAAAGGATTCTTCCCTTTCCTCTGCCACCTCGGTCTCTTCTTCTGTTGATTGTTATAGAACACTTGAGCATTGAAAAACTCTATTTCCACATTATCAGGACATCGAACAAGATTTTCATAAATCTTGAAATCATGAGAAGCTAATGCCCTTCAATATTTTGTCTTTAATCTTGAGTAAAAATGCTTGACTTTACTATCAAGGTCTCGGATAAAATTTGGAGCATACCTTGCCAATCGAGTGAACTTTTCTTCATAAGTAGCCACTGATTCATCCTCTTTCCTCAATTCCAAGAATTGTTCTTCTATCCTATTTCGAACAACCATAGGAAAATATTTCTCAAGAAGCATACCTTTGAATTCATCCCAATCAAAAGCATCAATCTCATCAGTGTCCCAGATATTTTTAACCATCAACCACGACTGATCTGCTTCACCCTCCAAACAGTAAACAGAAAGACTAACCTTTTGATTGTCTAAACACCCCATGACATCATAAATCTTCTCCAGTGATTTAATCCACCCTTCAGCTATCACAGGGTCAGATGATCCTCTGAATGATGGGGGATGTTGCCTCATGAAATGTTCCACCACTGACATGTTCCTCTACGGTTGATCTGGCTGATCTCGTGCATGGATACGACCACCATTTATTGCTTGAGTCAACTACGCCATTACTGCAACAAACTATTCAGTTCCAATTCCAACCATCTCAGGATGCTGATTCAGATGGTCATTTCCTTCTGCATGCCTTCCTAGCACTGATTCCCTGTTTCCTATATGGAAAACCATTCTGAACAAACATGTATTAGATGAAGCGACATGGTAATTATCTAATGTTATATCATTTCAATTTGATCATAAAAAAATATTTTTGGATAATCATTTAATAGAATTACAACTCCTAAATTTATCTAAACCGACCTTTGATTCCAACTATAAGGCCCCAGCCTTAAACATTACTTAATCTTGAGTAATTACAAGAATAAACATTGAAGATCTTTTCAGGTTTATAGTTTTAGGGAATTAGATCATAAATCAAACATTACATTCCACATTTAAACAAGGTGGTTACATAAAAGATAATATTCACTTTTCCCATCAAAGGAAACATATTTAAAATAAAACATGGATTCTTTCTTGACACTTCCTCGATATTATCATCACATCATGTACATTTCCCTTGACCTGTGAAAAATATTTCAAAAACTTGGGATGAGCATAAAAAGCTCAGTAATGGATATAAAAATACTAATAGAAAACCATAGTCCATGTATACATAAGAATCATTGAAAAAAATACTTTACTCATAAACATAAGCACTTTAACATACCTCATGAAATCACAATTTTTATGAATAACTCATATAAAACATTATTCATAAAGGTAACTTGAGGCATTCATAATATTTTTACATAGGGAGTAACCCTCATGGTTACGTTTTAGAATACCCATCACAGTATATTCCCTAATTCTCTTCGGAGAAACCTTATCGTTTAACCCCTTCACGTTACCCAATGCTTTGGAGATCTATATTGGGCTCACCCACCCTTATATTATCATGGAACCACCCGTCATTATAAACAATTCCCAGGAACCATAACATAATCGTATCACATAAATCATGCATAAAAGAAACATAACATTTTCACATTTCAATAACAAGATATCAATAAAACACATTTATATAATAAAAACATTATCAAAACCATTTTTAATACCAAAACAAAATTAAATTAAAACATGTTATTTATTTTTCATTTTTAAAAAAAAGTTATGGCTTGTAGAGGAAGCCGGAACTCAAATAATGGTCATGGGGGCGGAGAAGTCATTGTTGCCGCATACGTAAGACAAAAACATTCCCTTTTTTCATTTAGTAAAACACTTCATATAAAAAGATTCATTTTGAATAAAAGTAAAATTCAAAGGGGTTTATACACTGTATAAAAGAAAGTTGTGTATAAAACAAAATAAGCCTCAATGAAAGGAGATTGAGACGAAGTTCCTTACCTCATGTCCAACTGGACTCGATCGATCTTTAATCTCCTGAATAAAAAACTAGAGTTAATTTCTACTTGCTTAAGAACCTTTTTCAAGTTCATTATTCCTTTTATATCACTCATTACCCTGTTATTCACATTATATAATTATTTAAGTTAATAACGGTCGTTTTGTCGATCATTGGTACTTGAGTCAAAAATAAACCACTTATAATTACAAGTTGTTCATGTGGTAATATATCCATTATATCCAGAATTATATTCATGATTTAGATATCATATTTATCATATACATCTATTATATACATGCATTTATAATATTACATAACATTTAGAGGTAAGAAATGAAATGCACTGTTCATGGAGATAGTAAGCCATATGTACGCATGAATGCTACTTTAATTTCTATTTCGCATTTAATGGAATGAAATCATAATTATATAAAGTTATATTATATTTTCAGTATAATATAATATATAAAATCATTAAATCCATCCTTTATAGGTCCCACATATGACATTAACGATTCAAATCACTTTGAGGGGGCGGTAGTCCACACATCCTAAAATGAAATTATCGCGTTTACACATAATCGAAACCATAAAGGTATGACATAAATGATAAATACAGAATCATAAGGATAACATAAACATAATATATATCATATATAAATATAGTTACATAATAATGGCCACCATGAAAGGTGTTAAAAGAAGATTGAACAATCATCGTTTCGTGAGGCAGTAATTCACCACTCACAAAAATATTATGTTCTTTAACCATTAGATGGGGGTGTGTGTAAGTGTAAATAAAATACTTCTCACAAAAAAATACTTTTATATAGAATATACTTGTGTTTTTATAAAATAAAGGAATTAAAAGGGTTTAGGGGGTTGGAGAAGCAAAATAAAACAAAATAACATTAGAGAAGACATTACCTTTAAATTGGGTAACTCTCCTTGGTTTGAACCAAAAGGGTTTGTTGAAGTGCTTTCTGCCTAAGGTAAGGATTCTAACATTAAGATATGGATTTTGAGAGATAAAATGAGCAGATTTTGGCTGAGACAATGGATTTAGTGGTGTGGGTAAGGGGGTAGAGGTGGGGGCCTTTTATAAGAGGGAGGAGGGGCACTCTTGGAATGTCATGAAATATTACTTTATTATAAAATCCGTTTCATATTTTAAAGGTCCCACAATGATATATTTCTAGGATAAGGTGATAAGGGTTCTATATAAACCCATACAATAGGTTTTTGACAAGTGTATGTCTTATATTTTACATTATCTTTTCATTTTATTTAAATCGTTCATTAATGAGGTAATCACTAAATCATCATGGTGTCATAAATAAATTTATTTATCTAATGAATAAAAATAATAATAAAAAATACCATGATGTAGTAAATATTTTTAGCTTTACAATGACTATTTATAGTCTAAGAGATCATTTATTTAGACAAAATTACAATTGTTTTACTTAGGTGTTACATACTTTTGATATATTTAACTTTCTTTAAAAATAAAAAGATAAAATGTCACTATCACACAAAAGTGATTCCATGGGGTCCCAAAGTTGGAAAAAGGCATTCCATGGTCGTTCATGACACAACCATTAGCATTAGGACATATTTTGGGTTCATTTTATATTATTATGATATTATTTCATTACCCTTAACTACCCGATTACTAATTAATCACAACAATTAAAGATAAATACCGTCATTACTATTCATAATGTCCAAAAACAAGAGTCTTAATTACATAATTTGTAACTTCTGATTCCAAATATAAAATCCATTTTACCAAATTCCACAAATAGAAATTGTATTAATTAATTTAAAAATAATTCCCATTGTGAAAACAAATAGCGGATTTTTTAGAAACAATATCTATAAAATGTTTGACACTTGTTTATGCACAATTCTAAAGTAAAATTAATTACAATGACCACCATTGGATTAAATGGTATTAATATATTCTAATTAAACTTTAAAACCAATTAAAAGGACATTCTATCCATATAATTAAATTAGATGAAAAAGAAATTTTGAAGTAAAATGCAGTATTTTCCACTATTCATTAAAAAATGAACATTTTCATAAAAATATGAAAAAATTATCCAAAGTAAATTTCAATGTCCCAATCCTAAATAACATGTTTATTTTGACAAATAGAGATTATAAAATTGTCAAAATGTTGATTTAAAAAAGGTTTGCCATCAAAAGGCTGTAAAACGATCTTTAAATAAATATTAGAGTATTCTATGCTTATGATTAGATTTATTATCATTTTAAGCCTATAAAATACTATCTAATTCATAAATAGACATAGATATGAAAATCCATAATTCTTTACTTACTTGGGGTGTTACATCAGGGATAGGCTGATTATGTTCATTCATTTCAAAACTATTTTAGGGACCTCTCAGTGGGAAAAATTGGTAGGCTATATGTGTCCGAGAAGATAAACATTCATGGTGTTCTATATTACCTTGTAGCACACATAGATACTTTGATCACTTCTTGGTTCTATTAGGGCTTGTGAAAGAAACTAGGTTCGTAGTTACTTTTGAGTACAGCATTCAACCCATAGACTAATGGTTAGTCTGAGAGTGCTATATAGGTGTTATTGAACATTCATAGAGCATGAATACTTGATTTTTGAGTTTTTTAGAAAAAATAATTACCTATTTCTAGGTATTCTTATAATAACAGTTTCTTAGGGACAATCCAGATGGATCCTTATGAGATGATCTAGGTTTGGTAATCCTATTCAACTCTGTGACGGTTAGAGGTATGAGAGGTAGCACTACTAGTACCTTGTCTCGTTTAGGATATATTAGATCAGGTAAATTTGATCAGGAGGCATATGGATAGGAATCAGTATAGGCAAGAGTCATATGTTGTTAGTTATTGCTGACCCCTAGAGTTTGAGGAGGGAGATTAGGTATTCTTGCATTTTTTTTCTAGATTGGCTCATCAAAGCATTTAGAGTCAAGGTAAGATATCTACGAGATTTATTAGGATTTTCAATATTTTGGATAGAGTCAGTTTTTTCATCTATCAGATAGATCTACCTTAGAGGTACCGAGATATGCACAATATTCTCCAAGTTTATCAAAATTATCATTATCATTCAAACTTGTATCATTATTTTGATCCATTTGAAGTTGTGTTATAGGATTATTATTCTTTTGAGGTGTATCTGGTTTGTATCATTAATCATATCATGAATGCTCTTTATGTTAGGAAGTTTAATTTAGTACAAGTTCTATAGAAACATGTTTGTATACAAGACAAGAACTGGTAGAGAGATCTTGATATACATTCTTAGTTTCTAAATATATTCTTGGATGTAGTTCAACCACCATTACAATAGAAACTTAGGGATGAGTGTTTTAAGGATGGTATCTTGTATGATATCAGTTCTTCATAGAGGTATAAATCCTTTAATTTTCATTCAAAACCTTTTATTATCCAAATAAATTTTTATAATGGGATTATGTAGGTTTCATAACTGCTTGGGATTCATTCGAGCCCTATAGTTCTAGTATTTGGAAAGAAAGGGTGAGGATCACGGTTAGTAAATGGTTTTCACTAACCTTGTACCTAATCTATGTCACCTAGTAAGGGAGGATAATAGTTTTAAAAATCTTTTATCATTATCCAAATGAATCATTAAAATATAAAATAAATTATAGAGGAACTATACATGGCTTGTTCATAGTTTTTTTAACTGTGCTACTAAAAAATGTGAGGTATAGGTGCATGGATAGTGGCCAATTCACATTTGGCACATGGTCTAGAAAAATATGTGTCCAAACTATTATACCTATTTAAAATATTAGAAAATTTATACTTTACCCCTTACCCTTAAACTATAATCCCCTTTCCTCCTCCCTCAAATGTATAATAGCCTAGTCGTGGGTGCTCTTCCTTCCTCTCCTCTTGGATTTGAGAGATATCATCTATCTGGAATCTAATTCAAGCATCGTTCATCACAATGGATCCCCATTGATAGTAATATCATTTATCTTTCTTCCTTCATCAGTTTTATTCGCCATATTGATTGTTATTTTCATACAACCTAATATACCATATTTTCAGTGTGTTTATATGGTTTCTTATATTTCTTTGATTCTATCCCTTATCTACGGTCGATACTGGATGAGGTGTCTATTCCCTAAGTTGCCTATAAAATGTGTAACTCAATAAATAAAATACCTAGACCATTCCCTTGACCTTATATTATACTATTTTTCATCATTCAAGGTTGGTAACCTCAATATAATCCACCCCCTTAAGGAGGGTTTGTTTATATGCACTTATAAATAATTATTTCTTAAAACCAAAACACTCATGGGGTGTATTTGGGTTGTCTCTTATTAAATTGGTTGACCAAAATTTTTTAAATTGAATTGAAATGTGGAATTTAAAATCAGATTTTCGTTTTTACACTTGTAAATGAATTAAATAATTAAATAAATATTGATGAGTAGTAAATTGGAATTTGTGTTTATCATGGCCTATGCTTATTTATTAAATGTAAGGTTCCTACTGATTATGGACTAGGATCATTGTTAAGGGAATTTCCTACCTTAAGTAAGACTTGGATTCCAGAACTAGTATTCTTTTAGTGAACTCGTTGGATGCCATATGATTCATTTATGTGACCAATAATTGAGATAACACACTAGGGTTTGATCAATGTATTACATTATTGAATGAATTGATATATCACTGTTGATTCAACTTTATATCTGGAAACTATAATTCCAGGATTATTTATTTAGATTTGAATTTATTTCCTCAAACACGCGATGCCATGGATTATCTCCTTGGGATCCAAATCAAGTCCATCCCATGATTACCTTATTTTTGTTACTCATAATCAGTTAAAAACATTTATTATGGGATGCAAATGTTTCATCCATTGGATTACCCTTAGACCCATATATACATGCTTCATGGTTGCTATTATGATTTGGTTTAACCTCATAAGGTTAAAGATACATTGGTTTCTTCATGGATCCTATATGATCATTATATCGACTTATTGACTATGTTACTTTGGTTACTTAGATGAACTAAAATGGTATTATGTTTAGAGACATCCGGATTAAGCTAAAGTAGTTTTGATAGACCCGGTGACTCAGGAGGACCCTGAGGGTAACAAAATTACTCTTTAATCACTATTATTATATTATGTCCAAACACTATTAAATTTTATATTTATAGGGTAAATTTGATTTAGACACATTTGGTTGTGGCCTAATGAGTTTTACTAACACCCTGCTTGATCCACTGTTTTGTACCCAGGTATATTTATTAGATATAGGTAGGGATAAATAAAATAGGATGATCATGGAAGTTTTATTTTCCTTAGGATGGGGTTTTGTTAGTAGTTTATTGATCCAATTCCTAGGATACTCATAGAGATTGTTTTTTGTATTTATGTTCCTTTCATTTTACATGTATTGTATGTATACCTACTTCCATGTATACTTGCTCATTTTTATAGACATAGAATCATTTATATATGATACGGCTTATCTGTTTGAATATTTATTAGTATATGAATGTTTATTTACAATTCCCTTCCTTATTCAGAAGATGCATTATATGGTTTCTACTATTTTATTTATTATTATTCACCACTACACCACTATGATAACAAAGGGTATGGTCTATCTACTATACCACCATAGACCCCAGATGCCATTTAGTAGCCTCTATAATATAGGTAGGCTTGAATATAGCCATGTGGATAACTAGGTACAGTTTTTTAAGAGTGATTTGAGCGTGGGACATCACAATAATTTTTATTAAGGATGTGATGAAAGTGCATGATTGTTATCTTGTTGGATAGGTTTTTTTTGATTGATCTTATATTGGAGACAAGTGTTATGGATTAAAGCATATAAAGAGTGTGAAAACCTTTCCCAAATCAATACACATTATATTATGACACATTTTAAAATTGTGTGGGTGAGTCAGTGATTCCTAAAGAAGATAATATCATTTTGTGGTGGAGAGGTTCCTTTGATGTGTATGTGTGTGGAAGATCTTTTAGTGTTGATATGAGTTCTTGTGTTGGTTGAGAAACGTCACGTGGTGATAAATTTATAAATCCTGAAATTAATGGAATTAACTAGTGGAAAATAAAAATTGTAACATTAAACCATTTTTAAAATTTTCATGAGTGTGCTCTTTAAAAATAATGTTTTGTTAGAAAATGTCAAAAAAAGGTATAGTTGGATAAAGTGGATTACTCTAACCTCATGTATTATCCATGATGGATACCATATACTAAATTGTGTTCTATAATATTGAATTCATGTGTTGATATGATAGTTGAAATGCTATTGCATGATTATTTGATATATCCTTGAATGAAATTGGATAAGAACATATATTTGGCTAATAAATTCTTTTCCCATTGAAATTATTGTTTATTCATAAATTCATTTGAAAATTAAATATGTACATGTGATTAAAACCATTTTTGTTAAACTAAAATGGAATATGTGAAAAGTGGTTGAGATATCTTGTTGTGATAGGTGGAGGTTGTGATAAAGTGGTTGTGATGCATGGTTTTGATATGTAGTGGTTTTGATGAGGAAGTGATTTTGATGTGTAGTTGTGTTATCTGGTTATTGTGATGAGGAAGTGGTTATGATGTGTAATTGTGATATGAAGTAGTTTGTATAAATAAGTGGTTGTGATGTGTGGTCGTGTCATGTGGTAGTTGTGGTGAGGAAGTGGTTGTGATGAGTGGTGGTTGTTGATGTTTTATGATTTTTTAGCATGGAAATGGGATGAGAATGATAGACTATTTGGGTTGTGTTGTTTTGTACTAGTTTCCCATTAGTAATGGAATTAAATAGAAATGATGAAACAAAACTAGTTAATTGAGCTCTTTAATTAAAATGGGAAGTGTGGTTTATGTGGTTGATGCTTAATAAGAAATTGTTTGAAACATGTATTGAAATAAAAGATTCATTTGAAAAGTATGATTTCGTTTTTGAACACCTTCATTAATTGTATTTAATAAATTCTTGTATGTAGAATATCTAGAATTACTAATAAATTATTATACAATCATGTTAGTCAACATTGTTCATGACACTGTAATAAGGATATGTTCTGGATATTATCTACTAGAATGGTAAATGTTGATAAATCATGTATATATATTCATTTGATGGCATGCCTAAATAAATTAATTGATTCTATGGATATAATAATATTTTCTCATATATAATGTTTTATAGTTTCTATTTAAATCATATTGAAATGATAATTTCTAATGGTTTTCCCTTTAATTTTGTATTGATTTATTCTAATTGCTTGACTATTATGTATGGGATACACGGTTTTTAGGAAAATATATGTGGTCGTGATCTTCTTTGACAGGTGTTACACCTGATATATTGCCTTTATAGTTTTTGTTGTGTTCCTAATATAATAGGACCACTGAACGATATCTCATGAGGTGGTTAAATTTTCTTCCCTTCATTTTCTCTTTCTCCCGGTTTTGTTTTAATAATTGAGCATGAGGATTGTTGGATATATATCTAATGTAAGGGTAAAAATATTTCTCATCCTTATGTTTACATTCTATGGTGTTTGATGGTTTAAGATCAGTTTCATAAAAAATTATACTATTTTAAATTGGTTTTATATGTTATAAAGTTGTTTTTAAATCTATTTTAAAATTATGGAAGTATTTCACAGTTTTAAAAGTTTACTTGGGAAAATTAATTTACATGATTTCAAAATGATTCTATTATTTTAAAAGTGATTTTTGGATTTCATTTATTTATTTATAAACCCTTTTATTAATTATTTATAAGTTAGTTAAATTGAAAAGGTAAAATTTTCAATGAAATATTTACCCTTACTAATGAAATTGGAGTTGGATAAGGGTAACAGTAGTGTTTAATACGTTATGTAATAGTAATCTATTTTTAAGGAATACATAAGGGTAACATATATTTTAAATAAGTTCCATAAGGGAAATATACTTCTTCAACGTTCCATGTAAAATTAACTATAACATTTCATCCTATGTGTAAAGGGAAGTTAAATCCCCTATGAGTTGTGTAAGGGTAGGTTGGTTTTAAACAGGATATGTAAGTGTAAGTTGGTGTCTTTAAATCATGTTTAAAGGTATCCATAACCATTCAACCTATGTGTAAAGGAACGATAAACCCCCCATGATTTGCATAAGGATAGCCTAGTTTTAAATAGGCTATGTAAGTATAAGGTGGTGGTTTTAAATCACACATAACGGTAAGTGTACCTTTTAAACTATTTCATAAAGGTGACAATCCTACAACATAAGGGTTCTCTGGGTTTTCCATTAGATATTTAAGGGACAACCACTAATTATATGTGTTGTTTAAATGTATACTGAATTTTCTTTTACCCATATAAGTATAATCCAAACCTTTTATAAGAGTAATCTATAGATCCTAAAGCTCACACAAGGGTACCCTGGGCTTTCCAAATCTCACAAAGGGTAAGAGATGACTTTCTTAAGGGTATCATGGGAATTATTAAGCCTATCTATGTGTAACATTAATCTCACATAAGGATAGGACCAAAATTATTATATCCATTTCAGGGTAACCTGATGCTCTTGTAAGAGTATAAAGCAATGTTAGGGTAAAATAAAGTTACCATTATGCATTATATATGATTTGCATATGGGTATCATTTTTTACCTATTTTTTTTGGGATTTATTCTTCTTCAACCTTTAAAATTAATTTTAAATGATTTAAAATCATTAAATAATCGTTTGGACTTCTTTTAACTAGTTTAAATTATATCTAATGTTTTCAATGGGTTTAAATAGATTATAATTATGAATTTATTTAAATTAAAATTAAATCATGGTTAAAATTATAAAAATTTTTATGGACTTATAAATTATATATGAAGGGATATCTATAAATATTAAAAGCTAGTTTCTTCCCCTCATTTGAGTCTCTATTCATTATTCTTGATTTTGGGTTGTCCAAACCTCACCTTCCAGGATATGTAAGTATTCTGTAAATTAATCCGAGGATTCTCCTTTGTTTTCTGGGATACTATCATCTTTCTTTCTTATATATCCTTTTGGGTGTAGAAATTTTCAAAAGAAGTAAACCAATTAAAGGATCCTAGTTTTCTCTTTATTTTCTTTACATATGTGATATTTGAAAACTTTTGTTTCCTTTTTGGTGCATTGTAAGAGTTTTCCTAATGAAGATAACTAATTAGATAAAATGTAAAATTTAAGGGGATGAAGAGCTTCAAATTTTTTTTTCCGGATTTATTCATGTTATAGATATTTTTTCCCAAGAAAAGATTATCTTATGTATATAGAGTTTTTATTTTTATTATATTAGACTGTGATAATTTTGATTATTAAAAAATTAACCAAGATGATAAAGTGATTATCACATGAAGACAATTAATATTATTTATATCTTGTTAAAATTAAAATTTATAATTGGATGTGGTGTTATAATTTGATGATATGGATAATAAGGAATTAAAGTAGAACGATTATTGCATACTTAAATTAGTATTTCTATTTTAGAAATAAGTTTCTTTATTGCTCATTTTCTTAGAAAACTAATTAATTTGATGGTATGTCTAATGTGTGGAATTATGGGTTTGGTTGTTTTCCTTGTATTACTTGTAGGGTTGTGGTGGTGATGTGTGATATGGGAATATAGGGGTGATATAGGAATGTCTGGTGGAATTTTTAATTGGATTTGTAGATGCCCTATAGATATGAAATGATTAAAATGTAAATTTCATTAATATGGAAAAGATTAGGGTTGTAAATAATAAATGGTAAATGGGGTGATGATGTTTCATTTGAATATGGAAAAGTGATAATGGTTATATTTTTAAAAAAAATTTAAATCATTATAGGGAACAATGATATTGATGTGTGTTTTTGTATTAATTGAATTGAAATATAAATATATGGGTTGTTCTAATATTAAATTGAATAGATTAAGTAAATGGAGTTTATCATAACTCAAGAATTCGAGAAATGGTAGAACTTGAAATCTAACGGGGGACTATGTGCCTTGTGTGGTGTGATGCATTAGTTATGGAAGTAATGCTAAAATGCGATAGTGGTGATGTGGAGGTTGTTCTTATTGGGTGTTTTTGTTGTGTGAACCCATAGGATGGACTTGTGTGTAAAAATTATATATTTTATTTTCATTGTGATTTATATGTGCACCCACTCACTTCGAGCATTGTGTTCCGAAAGCCAAATGTTTTGGGGGTGTTTTTTCTAACACCCTAATGGTGAAGATAAATGACTAACTACCCTCTCTTCTACACTCTCTCTTCCAGGTATCTTGATATACATGAAATGTGATAGAAATAAGTCAAAATATCACTGGTGGTGATGTTTGATGAGATTTTTGAGGTTGTGTGTAGTGGGGTTCGTTCATGGTATAATGAAGGCATGAGGTTGATGTCCTTCAAGTTCATAATACCCAACTACCTTGGGTAGTGAGGTGATTTAATGAACTATGTGTATTTAGATGAGATGTGATGTGTTATCCTATATGTCTTTGGGAAATATGTGATGGACAATTTCATGAAGGGTTCTTGGAATGATATGTTTTCCCAAGTGTCTTTGTGAAGGATCATACATAAGAGATAGGAGAGCCAGGATACACAATGTTGGGGTGTGAGAGAAGAAAATTAGTAGGAAAGTGGTGTGCGATAACCATTTATCAATATTATTCATTTCAAATTACTATACATAGATTATTTATCTAGTGAGAAAACCATGGTGAGTATATAAACTATTTGACATGATAGGATCTTGTTATTTCTACTATTTGTTAACTGGGTCATTAATATACTCTTATCACATTTTCATGAGATTACTTGGGTATGATCACATTGAGTATATGTAAATTCTCACCCTATTTATATATCAACTTTTTTTTAAGTTTCTAAGAGGACTTTAGGGACATAACTAGACATTACTAGCTTGGTTGTTGGATCTGTTGTTGGGTTGCATCCATAAGATTGTTCTTGGTTACCTACCTTATATTTGTATGACATTACATGCGTTGTGGATAGTTGGTATTTTACATTTTATTATTTCATGTAGTTGTTTAGTGGTTGATATATTATCTCATGAGCCAATTTTTCTTTCTATTATGGGTAATATCTTCCATATGTGTGACCTTCTTTATATCCTCACTTCTAGTTGCAACTAGGGGCCTACTATAAGAAAGACTTTGTGCCATAATCTCTCATTATTTTTAGATGAACTAGTAAAGGTACCTTTAGATGGTTGGGTCATTAAATTATCCCACATTTTGAATCCTTTTATCATAATTAAGAGGAATACTCCCTTCATTTTGAGGGAAGTCATCATGAAAATAAGTGATTTTTAAAGTATGTAACAAGTAATTTTATTTGTTTTTTATTTATTATCTCAACATAACTTTTCCATAACATCATTTACCAATCCATTAATATTTTATTAACATCATTATTCTTTTTAAATTTTCTTATCATAAGATATCTTAGCTTTCTTACACATTTATTTGTCATAATATGTTTCCATTTGAGTCGATTCTACAACTTACATGAACGAAATAATAATTTATATATCATGAATGATTATGAAAACATAAATTTTAGTAATATAATTTAATGATTGTGCAATTATTATGTTTTATTAATTATTTAATTGTAATAATATGATTTAATTCACTATTAATAATTAATATTATAGTCATGAAAAAACATTTAAACAAGCATGTTATGGATTTCGCCTTAGATAACCATAACCAAATCTCCCATTGGATGAACCTGGTACTTTATAACTCATTATGAAGAATATATTCCAATACCTTGAATATTATGTAGATTATAAACTCATTAATATTCAATGATGATAAAAAATAATATATCTAAATAGATTAAAAATGACTACTAACAATCGATGATTGATATTGACTAAAAGAAAATAACAACCTTGTAATAAATGAAAATAAAGACTAATTTAAAATTTAATGAATATGAATAAGGTTCTAAAATAATAAATTAATATGTTCATGTTAATTATATAGGATTTTAAAGTGATTTCATTGATGTCTAGAGTAAAGATAATAGTTTTTCATTTCAATTACCTTTTTTTGAGACAAGTTTTGTATAATAGAACTTTTTTCATTTTTATGGTCTATATAATTCCTTTTTGACATATTATATCATGATTTTATTTTTAGTAATTTTATTTAATGTTATATTTAAATTTTTCTATTCAAATGGATTCTGATTCAAAATTTACCAAAAGGGGTTTTTTAAACTCAATTTCCTTTCATTGAGTTATAATATATCTTATTTTTCTACATTTTTTAAAGATTAATTTATTCTATCCTATGACTATACTATACCGTATTTACACATTATTTTATATGGAATGTATATTTTCAAATCAAAATATTCTTATTTTATGGATTTATTTATTTATAAAAATGGAACATCATTATGAATAATTTAAATCCTCTATAAAATCTCTTTCTGCTCCATGTCTACATTCATTCTTTTAGGAAAAACTTTTTCAACTATTTTTTAAATATAAATAGGTATTGTCTTATTTACTCTTAATATTTCTATTTATACTTTTTAAAATAATGTTTTATTATTATTTTCAATGATTAATGTCTCATTAAAATTATTTTAAAAGGTTAAAAGTTATTTTATCCTATTATCATATATTTTATCTTCCAATTTATGTTTCAAATTAAATACATTTTTATCATTTTGGTATTCTATTGTTGATATTTATCTACTGATTAATGTTTCAAAAATTATTCTTGTAATCATCATGAAAATGATATATAAAAGTGAATTATGACTTCATTTTCAGTTAACTTTACTTTTTTATAAGAGTGAAATATAATCTTCCATTTTAACACTTTCCATGTGTTTGAATTTTTTCTGTTGTACAGTTTTCTTTTCTTTATGAAGATTACTTTCCAATATTTCCTTGGTTTCAAAAAGTAACAGTTATCCTCTATGTTTAATAAAATAGTTTATTTTAAAAATATTTTATAAAAGAACAAAAGATATTTCTTCTATTTTTCCAAATCCAGTTTATGAATGCTCTTAAAAAGTTATTTCAATCGACTTCTAAACAATTTAATGCTTTTATCATACTTTTATGGGGATATTATCTAATGATACTAATCCATATTATTTATTTAGATAGATTATGATATTATTTCATTTTGTACTTCATGGAATTCATTTCTTTCTTATGGGTTAATTATTCTATGATGAAAGTATAATTGCTTCTAAGCTCTCGTGACGTGCATTTATATGGTCTATCGTTATGTGATAGGTGGGTCCTATATTTCCCTATAATGAATTGTGTGGTGTTTTATTTCCCATTAACTCAAAATATAACATGAGATATTATCCCAAACCCATGTATAAATGTGTGGTTATCTTAATCCTAAAAATATAAACAACATGTTATCCTAAGTCAAAGGGTACATGGGTGGTAAGCCCAAGTTAAAAAAGGTATGAAAGAGGTTATTCCAATCCTATAGGTACATGAGTGTTTATTCCAAAACCAAAAGAGAACAATTGAGGTTATCACAATCAAAACGGTATAAAGTTAGTTACCCAAAACCTAAAAGGATACACGGGTGGTAATACCATTTTCAAAAAGGTACATGAGGGGTTATCCCAACAAAACTATATTATGGGAAGGTTATTATCCTAGCCCATTTTACGATGATCATTTTAGTTGTTAATCTTGATTCATGTTATTTTTTCAAATAGATTAATTTTTCTTATGTTTTTTATCATGAATATATCCTATTCATATATTATTGAATCAAGTTTCCAAACACTCTGTATCATGTCTTATGATGAATTATTTATTCCATGAAATATGACTCATGATCTATTTTATTGTTGGGTATGTTTAACTTTTTTTATCCATGTACATTGATTATGATATCATTCCCACATGTGAATATTATAATCACTTATTGTATTTGATTTTTATCTCTTATATTTACCCATATCCAGCATTATATATCACCCATCTTTTATATATCCATTCTCTGGGATATGAAGAAGATTTTAACATATGTGATGACTATAAGGGGGGTCTAGTTGTGTGGAAAATATGGAGAAATATTCATAAATGTATATTTATCAAATATCTAAAGAAACCAAACCTTCTAGTTTTTGTATTTTGTGTAAATTATTGAAATTTAATGTTTAATGATGTAAAATTTATGTATGTTATTCTTAAGTTATATCACCTGGTGTAAAAGATAGTGCATAAAGTGGGTATTTTTATAACTAGATCTAGGAGTGTGGGTCTGGGGTGGTTGAATTTTTATTCGAGTGGGGTTTATTTATTTTTGGCTAATAGGTCAATAATTATTACCAAACCTAATGTAAAAAAACAAGGTTAAACTAAAAGTGTCACAGGATAGGATAAAGGAGTCAAAAAGGAATAAATATTTGGATTTATTCATCATATTTATATGATAGTTTAATTTTATTTTATAGGATACTGTCATTAAAATAATGTTTTAAGTATTATTTTTGGAAATGAGATAATGAAAACCAATCCTTAAAATGTATGTCTATTGACACTATTCTCTATTTTAACCAACTAAGGAGACAACTTTGGATAAAATGGTTGACACTAATGTAAATATCAATACACTATGGAGGAAACACATTATAATTGATGTGGGGAAGGGTACAATTATTGTGATATATAGTTATCTCCTTTTGGTTGGAATTATTTGGACGTGTGAAAGACGTACACATGTGTCCTCTTTTATTGTTTATTGTACTTTTTTCTTCATTTAATAAATGGTAAGGGGTTTTCCCTTGTACGACACTTGTCAAGTAAGATAATTAAAATTTTTAGCATTAACATTATTTATGAGGACGAATATAAAACCCTAGTTTTTTAGAAACATTTTTTTTCTTTAAACTATAGGTCTATCATTATTAAATATTATTTTATGTTCATTGATTTTTTTTAACATTAGTGGAAAATAGTTTATAAAAATATTAATCAAACTAAGCACAATTTCTTCATTAAAAATTGCAAATTTTAAAAAACATTACGTGAAACCATGTATTGTATACCAAGGATTATTACATAAAAATGAATAAAAATCAAAAAATGAAAATAAATTGAAAATAATAATATATTTACAACTAAAAAATCCCCTATATCATCTTTACCATTGACAATAACCATTAATAGAACTAAACCTAAAATGAAAATAATCATGGTAGGATAAATTAAGTTGTAAAAACCATAATTAAAATTAAGGGAAAGAGAAGTTTGTTTTGTGAAGTTGGAATAGAATAAATTCATAGGAATAAATAGAGGTAATATAGACATTATATGACTATTATAAAATGGGTTTATAACCATTGGGTACAATACTAGTAAAAATAGTACCAATTTAGAATTACTGGTATATAATGATTATACCTAAAGTTTATTTTCATGTTAAAAATATATATTTTAGTTACAATTTATTTACTTGACATAAAATAAATGAATTTTAGTATAATTTAGGGTGACTAATTTATTTTTGATGAAATCTTTTATTTTAATGAAAATGATTTTATAAAATGTACATTTTTATTAAACTTATTACTTTTAAATAATTATTACAGTAAAATGTGGCAATAAAAATGAATTATCAGTTGATAAAATTAATTAAATATATGAAATAATTAATTGAATATAATTAATACTAATTAAATAATTCAAATAAAAAAATATTTTATTTCAAAACATTGTTTTTATTATATATTAGATGTTTTTATTTAAAATATAAATTGATAATATTTTTTGTATTATATAAAATGTGTTGTTTATACATATAAAAAATCACTAATAATTTCTATATTGATTAAAAATTGGTTATAATTATTGAAAATTCATTTAATTGTAAAAATATATTTTTCAATGAATTATTTTATTAGGAGTTGTCTACCTTAATATTAATAAACTAAATTGATCACTATATAATAATGATATTATTGAATTTTTTTGATAATATATATATATATATATATATATTTATCAATATATTTTTACTTGGAAAAAATTAGAAAAAAATATTTTTATTATTAATTATTTATTTATCATAAAAGACGAGTTATTTACGTTCTGTGTTTTTGTATTATAATTATTTTTTTGAATATTTTAAAATTTAATCAAATAAAAATAATTTCATATCTGGAATCATAATATTATTATTATTTAATGAGGTTGAGTTTATTTTTAATGTTAAAAATATGTCACCGAGGTAAAAGTTTGTTACCACAGTAAGGGTAAACCATTATCTTCAAAGAATTATTTGTTTTAAGTGTTGCTTATTTTTATCTAAACAAAATAAATTTATGTATATTAAATTATGACACTAATTAATTATTTATTTTAAAAAATTATTAACACACATTTAAATTTTATACTTAGGAAATATAAATAAGAATACTTAATATTTCAAAATTCATTTTTCTAAAATTTTTTTTTTGTATAAATTATGATTTAATTTAAAATTTAGTTTTATCATATCTAGAAATTTAATTATAATAAATTCAGTCCAAATTTTAAATTTATATCTCAAAATTAGGTAATAAGTTTCAGCTTACATTTTTTGTTAAAAAATAATTACTAGAGAGAATAGTTAAACAAAGTAAAAAGGGGTTACTTGAAAGGGCATGAATTTTTTATAATTAAAATAATGGAAATTTTTTCTAGAAGACCTTTTTTTAGGCATGGGAGTCCAACCTAAATTTATCACCAACATTTATTTACTTAAATCACCTAACTCTAATTGGATTTCATCTTTTCCATTCACCTAACTTATGTTCCCAAGGATACATAAATTATTTTTCACCTATAAAAATATCTCGTATATACCCTTTCCAAACTACTTTTCTCGTTAAAATACCAATTAAATCCATTGAAAATTTTCCACTCAAAAATTCATATCCCATGTTTTATATCCTTTAATCAGTATAAAGAGGCCCACGAAATTTATTATTAGGGAAGTAATCTTGATAAAAAATGATTTATTTAGTATGTAATGAGATATTCTCTTTCATTTTCATCTACTTTCTCACCTGCGCTCTTACTAAACCACATTCTTCACTATAACGAATGAAGTTATAATTATTATATCATGAATGATTAATAAAATGAAAATAATAGTAATATAATATAATAATGAAGAATTTAATATGATTTCTTAATTATATAATGAAAATATTAATATTTAACTCATAATTAATACACCACCTTTTATTCATTAAAAATCTCTAAAACTTGTGAATTATTGATTTCATCATAGAGAAACAAATACAAAACTCCCATTGAGTGAACTAAAACTGCATAACTCATTAAAGAAAATTTATTCTATAAATTTTATTATCATAGATATAATGAACTCATGAACATGGAATGTTGACCAAAACTAATATACCAAAATAGACAAGGAACAATTAAACTACTAACAATTGATGATCAATATTAACTAAAAATAAGCTAGAAATATATAATAAATGATAATAATATATTAATAAAAAAGTAATGAGTAATAATAAGCTTCATAAATAATTTATTAATATGGTTATGTTTATTATGTAGTATTTTAAAATGATTTCATAAAAGTCAAGAGTAAAGGTAAGGGGTTTTCATCTCAATTTACCTTGTTTGAGACATATTTTGTATTATAATAATTTTCCATTTTATGAGGTATATATTGACTATTTGAAAAATTATTTCATGATTATATTTATATTCTTGGTATTTAATGTTCTTTATTTTGTTTTCTCTTTCGATGGATATTTATTGAAAAGTTTCTAAAAGGAATTCTGTATACTAAATTTCCATTCATTGAGTTGTAATCTTTATTTTTGGAAACCATTATTATAAGAATAATTTATTAAATATCATGGTTATGTTATATTGTATTTACTCCCACTTTTCAAGGTAATTTAAATTTTGACATCAAATTATTCTTTTTTATGGATTTCATTCTTTATAAAAATACAACACCTTTTAGAATAATTCAAATTCTCCCTTATATATTTTTACCCCTCATATCCATATTCATTATTTCCACAAATGTTTCCCAAATTGTTTTGAACGATAAATATGTACTTTCTTATGTAATCAATAAATTTATATTTATATATTTTAAAATTTTGTTTTATTATTCCTTCCACTGATTTGGGTTTCATTAAAATTGATTTAAAAGGATAAAAAGGTATTCCCTCCTACTATCATATATTTTATCTTCCACTATTCATTTCATATTAATATCCTTTATATCATTTAATGATTCTATTATTGAGAAATATATTTTGGAATAATTATTCAAAATTTCTCCTTGATATCTTATTGAAAATGATATTTAAATGTAACTTATGACTTTATTTTTCATTTACTTGACTTTTTTTACAAGAGTGTCAAAATAATATCCCATGTTAACATTTTCCATGTGTTTGACATTTTCACATCACCCAGATTAGTTTTCTTTATAAATATTCATTTACATGATTTCTTAATTTTACAAAATTAATACTTATCCTATATGTTTTGTTAGATATTTTATTTTAAACAAATGTTACCTATAAAAAGGGATATTTCTTTTATTTGTTCAACAAGATTTTCTTAATGGTCATAAAAATTATTTTTCATGAATGTAACCATAATTTATTATTTTCTCTTGAGTTTATGTAAATATTATATAATTATACCTATACATATTCTATTTGTAGAAATATGATGATCTTATTTTTTGGATTTATTCATGAAAACTATTTCTTTATCATGCGTTAATTATGCAAAAATAGCGTTATAAATGTTTCAAAGTTATTCTAACAAATATATGAATTTTTTATCATTATATGAAGATTAGATCTTATATATCACTCCAATTAATTGGGTAAAGTTTTATATCTCTTGAGGTAAAAAATTTATACAATATGTTATCCCAAGACTAAAGGCACATGGGTATTTATCCCTAGCCTAGAAGGGTACATGGTAGGTCATCCCAATCCCATGGTTACATGAGTGGTTAGACTAGGGAAAAAAGGGAACATAGGAGGTAATCCCAATACCAAGGAACATGATTTTTTAACCGAATACCCAAAGGGTAAATATGAGTTTTTCCAAAGGCCAATGGTCAATGAGTGTTTAGTCAAAAAACCAAAAGTTTTCATAATAGGTTATACAAAGACTAAGGGTACATGGGTTGTTATCCCAAGCCCAAATAGGTATGTAGGTAGTTATCTCAAACCCAAAAAGTTACATATGTTGTTATCCCAAGAATATTATATTTTTGGAAGGTGGTTTGACTATCCCATAATGTGATGATATTATCATTAGTTAATATTTATGAATAATCTATTTTCATATTCATTCTATTTTCTTATGTTATGTATCATGCCTATGTCAAATTCAAGTATTAGTGACTCACATTTCTATACCTATTTTCTCATTTTTATGATGAATTATTCATTCCATGAATCATGGATCATAATATATGTTTTTGTTGGCCATGATATAATTATTTTATATCCATATACCTTGATTATGTTATCATACCCACATTCACATCTTATTAAAATTTTTTATCTTTGATTTATATATATTATATTTACCCTTATTGAGTATATGAGAAAATTCATTTATTAATTTTATGTTCCCTTTGATATAAAGAAGATTATAACATATTCCATGCTTAGAAGGGGGTCTAGTGAGGTGAAACTATGAATAAATGTTCATAGATGTCTATATATCTATTCTATATGGATGTTAAAACATTAGTTTTTGAGAGTGTATATGAATTTTTAAGACGTGATCTTTGATTATAGATTTTTATTGGGTGTGAAAAAGACATTATTTTCCAAGGTTAAATGTATTATTATTAGAAACATAGGGTTATCTCCATAGAGGGGTTCACATAGACTAGTTATCATATAAAGTTACATCTGAGGTTTTTTTATTTGATAGGAATTTAATTAAAATGAAGAATGTAAATAGAGTGAATTGTGTAATTTCTTTACCTCAGAGCCACTTGAACGGTTCCCAAAGATGGTGACTCACATGGACTCAAGCACACCTCCTCATATACTGGAGGTTTCTGATTAGTAATGATGGTCTATGGTGGTACAGTGGGGAGACTAGACCCTCATATTGAAGTGGAAATATAAAAATTACAAATAAATAGAAATAAAAGAAGCATGATATAAAATATGGAATAGAGTAAACAAGAATAATAATTGACTACGGATGTATAAACAACAGATATATAAGAATAAATTCCAAAAATCTATAGGCTAAGTCATATAAAATGATTCCATGTAATGATGATATAGATAAATGAGATATGGGAAAACAGTACAATAAGAATATACATCATTCTATACAAAATAAAAAAAACCTAAAGATAGATCTACTGGCATCATGAGAACACACTCAGTCCTATGATCCCATGATCCACGCTATAAGTAAAGTGGATCATGCAATGGTGACAGGTCACTTGCCCTTATCCATACCTTCAGTCATCAAGTAGGAAACCCAATTAAGGTGTGAGATAAATTCAATAGGCCACCACCAATGGTGTTTAGAAATAATACATTCTCTGTGTATATAATATCAATGTTCATGTATAATGAATAATAAACAATGTTGGAAAATAAATACTAGATGAATCAGTTTCTAGATGAAGACCTAGAAGACTCTATGTGCTTTGTCATAAGCTAGGATAAGTCTGATCAGTAACAATATATATATATATATATATAATACATGTATATACACTCTATATGAAAGAACTTCTAGAGGAATATGCAAAGATACTAGGTGCTAGCCACACCAAGGATATAAATCAGGAATCCATAACAAGTCTAAAAACCCAAAGGATCTAGAAAAGCGTACAAGACCATAATCTCATATAAATGGGAGACATCATGCTAAACAGTTGAGATGGTGGGGTGAGAGATCATGCCCCACACCCTAAAAAATGGAATGTGTGACGTCATGCCCTTCACCTGAATAAAGTAAAAGGCGTGAGACCTCATTCCATCACCCAATGTAAGGGAGTGTGAAATTCCATTCTCAATAAAACCCTTAACCATTATCCAATTTCCAATAACCACAGTATAATAAAAATAATGAAAATAATCATGATGGATTCCCTATAACAATTTATAAATAGGAAACCTATATATCTATGGGTGTTACAATTCCTATAATTCATGTTTATAATTATAGAACATGTGGCATAATATAACCACCCACTTCCAATCAATTTAATAATGTACTTTTAATTAATTAATCAAATTATATTTTAGGGTCAAGAAAAACCACTTAAATGATGGTTCGTTCTATTGAACAGTTGCATAAAAGATGGAAATTATTTTTTCACACCCAAGGGGTGATGATAAATGAGTTTGGAAACCTATAATGATTAATTACAAGTATATGGGGTATGTGAAAATAGAAAATTTAATTTAATAGGTCGAACTCATATTAGAGAAACATGTATAAATGCATCATGATCCACACATTAGGAAATACTATGAAAACATCAAAACCTTTAGGAAAAATTGCATGAACACCTACCTTAGGTCAATGGAATACCAATGATATCATGTCAGATCTTGATTCGAGGAAGAACATAAAAAAATTCCAATATAGAAGAATGTATTTAAAATAGGGTAAATGAGATTGCACCAAAATAGAACTGGAGATATGAAGATAAACTATGATAGGAATCAAGATGATTAAGAAGCTTACCATTATGGATCTATCATGACAAACAATGGTGAAAATAGAACCTAGATATATGAGTTATTAAGAATACTAACCTAGTCTTAGATGAGATATCGAGAGAGAAGAAATAAGAAGAACGTTCACTGGAGGAAAATAGAAATGAGGGAGGTAGGTTAAAAAATATTTAGGGGTAAAATCATAAATTAAACCTTAAAACTGGGTCACACGGTTTGGCCACACAATTGGTCAGACCATATGCCAATCGTTATTGACCACTGTCCAAGAACCTCCCTCGCATGGGCTAGGTGCACATTTTAACTAACCATGAACAAGCCATATGTAAATCCAATCTCATGAATTCTTCAGCACTGAAAAAAGCATGCATCCTTTCTCACATGGTTTCATAAAAACCAAGCAACCTATTATTGTGCATAAGTGACCTGTATGGTTGAGTTTAATGGTTATCACTAAATTTTTTCTTACTATGTGTGTCATTTTTCTCCCTAATTTATATGACTTCATGATCTAAATAATCGATGGATGCTCCTGATATCTCCCTTAAGCCTTACAGAACATTTACAAAGACAAAACAGAGAATTAATCTAGAAAAAAAGATCCGTACCTTCATGAAATGTTGGGTATTTAGAAGATCCCATCCTTAAAGCAACTTGTACTCAAGTTGGTCTTTTGAGGGTAAAGATGGATTATGTGAGAAACGATCTACACATTCATCTCATATATCAGCTTCCCACTCCCTTGTATCATCATTTACTTGGCTGTGCTACCTCAACACCCATACTAAAAGTATTGACATTCCTCAGAGTTTCTTCTTGCTCTGATCCACGATACACACTTGGTAATCCTTAGAGGAAGAATCTACATCTTACTCAACTTAATCAGGAGGTAGGACATGTACTGAGTTTGGATAACACTAACTAAGCTGAGGCATGTGAAAAACATAACACATAGATTGATATCTCTAAGGAAGTGCTATATGATAATCCATAAGTCTGATTCACTCCACAACCACAAAGGGTCTGATGAATCGAGGTGAAATATTACCCTACATATGAATCCGTAGATGTACCAACCTTGTAAAAATAACTATAAAACGCCATTCATAATGTCAAACTCAAGAGGTCATCTATGTCAATTAGAATATGACTACTAGTTGGACGGAGCTATCAACATGAGCTTCCTGATTAGTAGGACATTCTCTAAATTCTTATAGAGAAGGTTTGGTCCAAGAAAAGCAACCTCCCCTAGATATAAAAAGTACAGAGTTGATCAGAATGGCATACCATATAAGGCCTCATAAGGATCCATTTGAATAGTATCCTGAATTGTTTTATAAAATAAGTTAATAAGGGGTAAGTGTTTATCCCAAGAACACCTGAAGTAATGGAAACATGCATGGATCATGTCCCCTAACACCTGAATCATGAACTCAATCTGACCATCATTATGAGGCTGATTGGCCATTTTCAGAAGCATCATTACACCCAAGACATTCTTCAACCCTTTTTAGAATTGAGATATGATGCAATAATCCCCATTAGACATGATAGATCAAGAAGATCCATGAATACATACAACCTCCGTGATGTACATACTCCCTACCTCAACTATTGAGAAGGTATATCAAAACAGTAATAAATTTATGACTTTCACCAACCAATGAGTGACTACCTAAACCATGGCATTTATTTGAGGAAATCTTTGAAAAACAGTTATAATGTCTATGGAGGCATCATAGCATTTCTACTCAGGAATACAAAATGGCTAAAATATTCCCACCCTTCATTGATGTTTCCCCTTCACCTGATAATACATGGAAGACCGAGTGATAAATTCAGCTATATACTATTTCATAGAATGTCACCAATACTTGAGATGTAAGTCTAGATACATCTTAGTGATGCTGGGATGTACTACCAAAGATGAGGTATAAAATTCCTACATGAGTTCCTCCCAAATTTTTGTTGATACCTATATTTGACCATGTATGCATAAGGTCTCATCCCCATCTGTGGTCCAAGAGAAAGTTGAATCCTTATTTGAGATACTTTCTTTCAGGACCAAGCCTTTAAGATCTAAAAGTTGCCTTAAATTTACCCGCTCCAGAAGGGTATAGGTCGCTTCTATGGCTATGAGGTATTTCGGACCATGATACTCCTAAAACTAAATGTGTATTTTTGAAAACAAGTCAATGAAATACCAATCATCACTATACTCATTTACTGTACGTGTTTGAGTCTTCTAGCTCAAAGCATTGGATACTACATCTCCTTTCCTAGGTGTGAAGGAAAGATTGAAATCAAATGATTATTGGTATTAAACCCATATGTTTTTCACGAGATTCAGATCACACTATATAAAAATTTACTTGATGATTTTATGGTCATTTAGTACCATGAAATTCTCCATAAGAAAAAATTAATCCAATAGCATAAAGTATGAAAAATAAATACCAAATCAAGATCATGAGTTGGGTAATTCCACTCATGAGACCTCAATTAATGAGACTTGTAAATTAAAACTTTATCTTACTATGTTAGAACCAATCCCAACATGATTACCTTATCATTAAAATAAATTTTATAAATTCTTCCCAGCTTTGGATGAATTAGAATAATCACTAATGACAACCTGACAATATAATCATTAAATGATCTTTAAAATTCTTCTAACCATATGAGTTTCACAGCATACTCAGTTAATCTAATAAGAGTTGCTTCTAGGATTGATAAATCATGGTTGAACGTCTTTAATATCTTGCAATCACCAAGAATTTCCATATATCCAAGATGTTCTTGGACTACACCTAGGAAACTATAACTCTCACTATCTGGGTTTATTTATACTCCTGATTTCGAGATGATATGACCTAGGATGTGGAATTTGTCAATCCAAATGATTAATTTTGTAATCTTTTCATAAAGATGGTTCTCTCTGACCATATTCATTACAATTATAAGATATTGGGCATGGTTGTGCTAGGAGTGTGAATACACTAAGATGCCATCAACACCGACTACCCAAACTGAATCCTGATATGGGTGGAAAACCTACTTCACCAAATCTATAAAGATATATGGTGTATTCGTGAGATAAAACAACATTATCAGGTACTTGTGAATACCATACTTTCTCTGAAAAGCAACATAATGTATTTCTAAAGGCCAGACTCACACATGATGATATCCTGAAATCAAATCAATATTTACAAACACCATAACTCTTTATATATGATAAAATAGTTTTCCTATTTGAAGAGTGGATACCGATTATTTACCATATGATGGTTTAGCCTCCAGTAATCTACATAAATCCTAAGGGTACCCTCCTCCTTTGAAAAATGGACTGGTGAATCCCATGGAAAGGTACTAGGTCAGATAGAAGAATTTTTTTCTAGGTCTTACAAATGCTTCTTGAGTTCCAAAATCACTATAGGTTCAAACATACAAGGATTAATGGACATCAATGATGCCCATGACACTAGCTCAATATTTAATTCTTCCTCTCTCACTAGAGGTTTCCCTGTAATGTTATCAGGGAAGAAATCCCTAAAATGATCCACCATAGAAGGAAAAAAATTAGGTCATATCCTCTAATCATTGAATAAAATAATTTAAATTTTATCTTTCACTCTACTGATCCCCATATGATCTGGCCTATCTCAAGATGCATGTAAATCCCATTATTCCTTATGGAATTTTCTACCTCACTTTTTTTGTCCAAACGTCACCCTATGGTAATAACAGTTACTGTGATGTTGACAAGGAAATAACCCATCCAACATGATAATTACATCAAACCCTATCTTATCAAGGACTGAAATATTCCACACAAAAAGATATCATCCAATCTCAGTGGGACAATCCTAACAACATAGAACACTATCTGATCGGTTACCTAATGTGATGTCAAGTGTCATCACACAAAAAAAAACTCTATCCCAAGGATCAAACTCTCTAAAATCACTGTAGAGAAAAAATAGTGTGATGAAACTATGTCAAATAAAGAAAACATTAAAGTAGATGCTACTAGAATAGTACCTAGAATAGTATATGGTATGGTGTTTTTCTCCTTCGATATAGGTTTCACTACATGTAATTAGCTATACCACAACCTTGATTTGCAACTCAACTACCCTGAGTAGGCCCTCTTTTCTGGTGATGTGATTCAAAAGTCTAATTATCTCTACCTAAACCACCACCTAAACCTAAGATACCAGTGGTATTCTAGCTTCCTACTAGGTGAGATGCTTACGGTCCCAATCCAGAGCATGAAGTCAGTGTAGATCATCTCTCACTAGGTAATGGTGGAAACATTCTATAGAAGTGATAGATATGCCCCATCCTACCATAACCTCTGCACTCAACTAGATATCACATACAATGAGGTTTCATTTTTCTTAGTGTCCCATACTGGGGACATATAATGAATTTTTCATCACGAGTTTCTCATATTCTACTACCCCTGAAGGAAATATCTAAACAACACTTACTTCCACTAGTAGAACCACTAATAGGTCTGGTTACTAAACCACTATGTATTTATTCATTTGCTTCCCTCAAATTATCCACATTAATGAATGCCTATTTGACTCTCTGACAACAATGGTTGGCTATAAAAATTTGAACTACAATCAGAAGGAATATACCAACCAACCCCCAAATCATCTCGCAATCATGAGCTCATCACCTGATTGAGTATGTTTGAACCACTAATGCTCAGAAATATGGGAAGAATATTCCATTACAAACATGGAACCCTTCTATGGTTTGTGAATTATTTATCCTGATCAAATCCCAATTTCTATGGAAAGAAGTAATCATAGAAGACTCTCTATAAGTTTATCCATATCATGTACTGATGTCGGTCTGTCTGGGTAATTAAATCACACCATCGCTTGGAAAATACATATAGTATATAGGGATCAATATTTACCCTCTACTATAAAGATGTTTATAGATGCTAGAATATAGAGAGCATGGCCTCTGGTCATGTCTTTATAGAATGAGTTCTTTCATCCCCCAAAATAAGAAGGATTTTATTACTGAAATTCCCAAGTCAACTCAAACACATTCAGGGAAGGTCAAGAAAATCCATAAATATATTGAATCATATTTAGAAAAACCTCTTGAGAAATGGGAATTAGTGACCATATCCATAATATCATGTGGTGTCATAGGTTTCACTATGAGAGTTTTCCCTAGAGTCTTAGGGCCCACCACCAGTGGAACATGGTCTTCACCATCTTATTGGCGTATGACTTGAGTACGTCTTGGTGGAATTATTCTACAATGAAAAATGAATGACTCAGAAGAGAATTTAATATTTATAAAGATCATAGATATATAATGGGATAGGTACCAAGATTTCATATAGAATTGTCAAACCTCTCTTACTACTTCAAAATCCTAGTCTAGGTGATAAAGGAAGACCATAAAAGGCTATACAAATCCTTTGAGATACTGCCATGTTCCAACTATTATGCTCTAGTTTTGGACTAGGCATCATATAACACCTCATAATTTTTGGTATATTGATTTTCATTTATAAGGTATAGTGGAAATCACCCTTTACTTCTCAATTTTAATCCCCATTTTTCAGTTACTATTTCATTTAAGATATTTAATTTCATTTAAATTCATTCTCTTATATATATATATATATATCTGTGTGTGTGTGTGTGTGTCTAACATGGTCTAGTTAGATGCACCAACATTCAAAATTTATAAAATTCACACTTCTTATAAATTGTAGTTGGTACTTCATATAACTTGGACCTAGCCTTTATATCTAGTATCAGGATGTAATAGGTCATAAGTAATTATTTTATTACATTAATCACCATTCATGGTTTTTATAATTACTTACTCCATAAATCACATTTTTAATTCAAGGATCACAATCCACTAACATTGTTTCAGTCTGTAGAACTAGTGGGTTAAGAAACCACAACACAATATAATTGGATATTTAAGGTGTCATCATAAATCTATGTGGGAAAAGAGTTTATATTGATGTAATAACATTAATTAATCCAATTATTCATCCCTACAAGAACCATTAGCACATTTTCTTATATAATAATCGAGGAACTAACTATATGCAAAAAGAATATTCATGAAGAAATTAAATGTGGAATGGAAAAATTCATGACATATTAGTCCTAGAGTTCCTATAATAATTCATGTGATTCTACCTCCTTAAATTAAGAGGCCAAGAAAAAAATAAAACCTGCATAGTAATAATACATATAACAATAGCATCACAAATCATGTGTGTCACCTAATAGTTAAATCAAATCAACTGTAAGAGGTAAAATCCAATAACAACAATACCAATCATAGGTAATTTGTTTTTCCCATGTACATGATTTTATTAGTCCCATACACATGCTCATTACCAAATTCCTTTATATCCAAGTCTCATATCTAATAAAATATTAATAAGATTAAAGGAAAAAAAGAAGCTATGATACCAATTAGTAATGTCCCTACCCAAGAGACACTAAAATAGTGCCCCAAGTTGGTGGGTCACATGGCCTCAAGCATGCCTCCTCGTTTTCAAGAGGCTTCTGACTAGCAGCGAAGGTCTATTGTGGTATAATGGGGGGACTATAGCCTCATATAAGAGTGGCACAATGATAATAATAAATACATAGAAATTTTATAATCATAATATATTGGATGGAACAAAAAAAATAATAATAATCAACCGTGAAAGCATCAACAACCAAGAAAAAAAATAAATACAAATATCCATAGGCTAGGTCATATACAATGATTTCATTTCACTCTAATATAAAAAAGGGAAGATTATAATTTTAAAGACCCAAACCATAGTATCTCAGATTTAGTGATTACTTTATTATATTAGAATAATATATAAGAAATCACATCCCAATGGACTGAATAGTCCAGTAGTCTTGGTAAACTAGATACATACATGGAATTTACATTACATTTTAGAACATAAAATACACAAATAATTTAAATGACTATTCCATCATTCCCCTTTTGTGTAAATATACATATCAGCCATACTATACTTATTAGAATCCTAGGGAAAAATAAAACATATGAAATGGGTGATCTCGGATTCTCTATAAGGTTAAGCATAAAAAATAAGCTATCATAAATAAACATAAACAATAAAGAAAGTTTAATAACTAAAAACACATTACATTATAACATAATTTTGGGTATAATATGACATGATTAAAATAAGATCAAATAAAACCAAATAAATAATCACATGATAATGATATGTAACCATGTGTTTTCTACTAGTTGAAAAATCATATGTATTATCAATAACTAATCTCATTAATAGGGAATTCATAATTCAGGACATCATAAATATACTATCAAGGCTTTGTACAAGACACTATACATAACCAGGCAAGACATTAGCCAAAAAATAAACAAGTTGGTCTCATGAGACCTTATGAAGAATCAAGGGGCTATAGTGGGACATACCCAACACTTACTAATTAAAATTCATTCCTCTTATGAAAGTATTGAAATATAATCTATATAAACATTCATATTAAAAACTAGCCTACAAAATGTGAATAAATTAACAAAAAAACTATAAATGGAATCAAAATAACTCATCCACATTCAAAATGATTCCTAAAACATTCAATAAAATTATGGAAAATGATATGAGGGATCAAATTAACTAATAATAATATTTGATAAAGGATGTTTACATAGATGAAAATACTCTAATAAAATTATTAATTTTTTTGAGAGAAATACACTTTTTTACTTTGAAATAATTTATTAAAACATGATTGTAATTATAAAAGATAAATATTTCTTTGAAAATAACATTATAAAATTATAAATGATTCTTTAAAACATTAAGGTATCATGATGGCGGGAAAATCCTCTCATGATGAATATGTTAAAAAAACAGTCCTTCAGTATTTTTGTTAGAAAAGTCATAAAGCACCACGTTTGGAAAATAATGAATAGATTCCTTTAAAACCATTATAAAAGAAGTAAAAAAAGGGTAAAATAAAATCATTAAACATTTATAGGGTAATATTAAAAATCTCTTTGAATGAATATTTAGAAAACATTTATATGGAAGATAAATATTCCCCAGTGGAGACCTAAATAGAAACACTCTCAATTAACGATGAGATTGTGAATTAAACCCTTAAATCTTTTTAATAAGTTGAATCGTATTCCCCACAACATCCAATGAAAATTTAAATACCATGAATATAGGGAGATTCTTGATATTATATCAAATGGGTAGTATATACAGCACACAAAAGAAGTATGTTGTGAATATGGAATATATCCCTTAGAAATAAAAGTGACATGATTCTCCATTAACATACACTTCCTTTATTAAAAAGTGATTTAAAATTTTATATAATGGTTTATATAATGCTATTAATTTATACCAAAACTATATTTTTTTTATGATATCAAATATGATCCCTTATATCATTTTGTTAATAATATTTATTTATTACCATTGTTTCGAGTGTTAAGTGCTTCATTTTCCTATGCATTCTTTATCATGTAAGTTATGTGTCTTATGAATATGATATATTTATTTCACCTATATAATTATATTAATTTTATAGATATCATATTTATTTATTATATAATGTTTTATAATAATTCTTTAATTGATTACATTGAATATGAATCGCATCACATCGTGGAGACAGTAGATCGTACGTACACATGATCGACTATATCATTCCCTTAATGGTGAAAGGGTAAGGAAGTGGATGGTATATTAATTTTTCAATAATAAATATCATTTAATAAATATAATATATATCAATTATTTAAATCATTATACCCATCCATGTAAAGTGGTGATGAAAAATAGATTACACCATGATGTGGGGACAGTAAGCCACACGTACACAGACATGGTGATTTTGTTTTTGATAAGATGGATAAAAGGGGGAATATGGTTGTACCATAACCATAATAACATCTTAGAATAAATATTATATTTTATTAATTACTTTATCTTTAAAAGAACAAATGATTATTATGTAGAATAAGAAATGAACTTGAATGAGTTAGTAAAAATCATTACCTCTTTTCTGGAAGATTTACTTTAGATATCTTCTTATGGGATTTAGGGTTGGTATTTTTTGAATATTAGGGCCCCAAAAAATTGGATAATTATTTTGGGAGGAGAAAGTTTTGGTTTTGATCGATCTAGAAGGTTCAATGTGGTGTGAAGATGTGAGGGAGGAGGTTCCTTTTTATAATTGAGGCGAGGGGAAATTATGGAAACTCTCAAAATTTAAATTAATATGAATTAATTTAAAATTAATAATGGATAAAAGTATGTTATGTATAATATAAGATTAGTATGGATTTAAATCCTCTCAGAAAATATTTTTTATACTATTTTAGTTCTTATTAGTACCCTTATCTTTTGGCATTAACCCTTAAGTAATCCTTTAACTCTTATCATGAGAACATGTGTTTTTACTCTTTAAGGGTTAATACGGTTACTATAAAATGCCAAACTGGCCATAAATGGATCATTAATGACATGTTAAATATAATCCCAATAATTTGGAATAATTTTATAATTTTATGAATTTTATATCATTTAATATATTTTTTAAAATATCATTAATGTCAATTTTTTTCACTATTCATTAATTGTTTTTAAAAAATATCATAACAAAAATATATATTAAAAAACTATTTTAAATAAAAAATAAAATATCAAATTAATCTATAAAATTCATCTATGACATATAAAATTATATTTATTTTAATAATTTAATAACCTTAATTTGATATGTCCATTAATTAAATAATTACAACATCGTCATTGTGTAAAACTTTAAGGAAATTATTTAATTTTAAAAAATTAAAAATAAATTATCATGATGAAGATAAAAATTTTGTTTTTCAAATGACTATTTATAGTAAAAGATATTTTATTAATAAATACATATTAAAATTGTAATACTTATGAAAAACATGAGTATGCCATATTTTACTTTCCTTTGAATAAAATACTATAAAAGGCATAAAGTAATACATGTGGCTCCAAGAGGCCATAAAATTGGTCCAAGGATATTTTTTTTGATACCAAATCATCCAATAAAATTATGAAAATTTTTAGGGTATTTTTATAACATTTATAATATTATTTTTACCCTAAACTACCAGATTTACCTATTACTGTGGTAATAAAAAATTACTAAAATTAAAATTGAAATTTTCCAAAAATAAAAGTGACCTATTTAATAAATTTTCTTATTTTGATTCCAAATATGGAGTCCATTTTTCAAAATTAAACACACATAATTGGATAAAATTAATTTAAAATTAATTTTAATGATGAGGTGAGAAAACGAGTTATTAAAGTGACAACATTCAAAAGATTGCAATATTTTTATATCTAAATTCAATATGAAATTGATTCCAATGAAATAAATTGTATTTAATAATATTAAATTTAACTAATTATACTTAAAAACCAATAAAAAATATAATTTAACATTATAAATTATTTAGATAGAAAATGTTTTTCAATTAAAATGTATTATTCTTAACTATTCATCAAAAAATGAAATTAATTAGAAAAATAAAAAAATAAAAAAAATTATTTTCATCTCTAAAATAAGAAGTTTATTTGTTAAAATATAATTTATAAAAGTTTCAAAAAATATATCTAAAACAATTTCTCCATAAAAAAGTGTAACGCCCCAAACCCAGTTACCCAGAGTCGGTGCATTATTACATAACATTGGCGTGATCACAAAAGATCAAGTCTAGAAAGACTGATTAGTTTAGTAGCCTTGGAATCACTAGATACATCCATAAAGTTTACATTACATATTAAAGTGAAAAACTAAAACAACATATTGTCTCCATAGGCCAAACTCATATCCCCTCACACCATCCCTTCAGGTCATTCATAAAATACTTCTTCACATCCTGGAAAAAATAAAACATAGAAAGGGGTGAGCTCAGATGCCTAGTAAGGATAACAATATAGCAGAAACAATCATAAATAGGCATAAAAATTTAAGGCAATGTATAACTAAAACAAAAGCCTTTAAAACTTGAACTTCGGCATAATATGGCAGAAATAAATTGAAATAATTCCATTTACTTATATCCATGTATTTTCTACTAGTCGAATAATCACATGCAATATTAATAACCACATTTATAATGATAGAATGCATAATGCCAGACTATCGTAACCACATAGTCAAGGCCTTGTGACAAGACTACAAATATGAATTTGTCAAGGCCTTGAGGCAAGACACTATTTTGTCTCATGAGACCCACCGATGCGTCGAGGAGCTATAGCGGGCACCACCGGTCACTTATTAAGTTCAATGCATTCCTCATATGAATAGGTTTAAACATAACATAAAAATTTGTATTAAAACTAACATAAGAAATGTCAATAATTTCTCCATAAACCATGAATGGTATAAAAATAAATTATCCATAGTTAGACATATCACAAAACCTTCAATACAATATGGATGTTTTGTATCATAACAAATCAAATTGAAATAAGATTAAAATCCATCAATGGATGTTGACATAAATGAAATCAAAATTATTTGAGAGCAATATCTCATTTTTTTAAATCATTTAAAAGTCACATAATTATAAAAGAAAAAATTTACTTTGAAAATATTCTTATAATCTTGTAAGGGAAGGTTCGACGATTTCATAACGGCAGAAAATAGCCGTACTCGCCGTATAAGTTAAAGAAGACATTCTTACCTTAATTCTGTCGAAAAGGTTAAAAAGGACCTTGTTTGGAAAATGATAGAAAGATTCCTTTATAAAAAACTTATAAAAAGTCAAACAAGTGTATAAATGACTTTAACCCATAGTCTATAAAATAGTAAGAATGTTTTGAAATATATTTTTAAGAAACATGGATGTGGATGATAAAGAGGTCCTAGTAGATAATTATGTATAAACAACCTCGGGTAATGAAAATATTGTAAAATAAACCCTTACCTTGTAATTTTCTTTGGTTGAGGGTAGTTTAACCTCATGTATAATGGTGAAATAATTGTTATTAAATTATACAATAATCATACACATTAATATGATATCATATATGATCTTTTAACATTGCTTTGTTAATAATATCTTAGTATTATCGTCGTTTCGGGTGTTAACTTACTCATTTTATTTTATATGTTTTGTTACATAAGCCATGTTTGTAATGGATAGGTTGTATCTTATTCATATAAAGAATGATATAAAGTCATTAAGAATTATTTTTAATCATAAAATGAGAATTATACTTGAATGGATACGATGGGGAATGAATCTCATCACGTTCATGGAGACGGTAGTCCGTACGTACACAAGAGCGGAAATACCATTCTTTTGAAATTAAAATTATATATAATTATATAATATATCATATATAAAGAATCATTATCATAATATTTTTATTATTTACATGAATTACACATCATTATTATACCCATCCAAATAGTAATGTATTGAATAACAATTATACCACGACGTGGAGACGGTAGGCCGTACATATGCACGTATGGTGACATGTCATTCAAAGGATGGATAGAATAATGAATATGGTTGTACCATATTTATAATAACATAACTATTTATATAAGATACTGGAGTTATTATTTTAGAATGGAAATAACAAAGAAAGAAGAAGTTGAAGAAGAAAGGAACATGAAAGAGGGTGGTGAAAACATTACCTCTTTTTCGGGTTCTTCCTTTTGATTTGATCAAAAGGGCTCCTTAGGTTTACTTTCTGATCAAAATAAGGCCTCTAAGATTAATTTAGGGAAGTTGAGAGAATATTTGGGCATTGGTTGGCCGAGCCAAATGGCTTTGAAGGTATGAATTTGAGAGAAGGGGGAGTGCCCTTTTATAAGAGGGGTGAGGGGAACCTTTGGAAAAGATAGAAATATTATTTTATAATAAATTCATATTCGGTTTCTAATAGCTCGAAAGTTGATTATTTAATGTTTAAGGTGGGTATAGGTTAAAATCCTAGATTTTAGACAGGTTTGAGTCACTATATTAACCTTATAATTTATATTTAACTCTTAGTTAAATTGTTTAACATTTACCATGTCTCTTTGTATTTTTATATTATATGGTTAATAAACATACTACAACAAAACAATATAACCCCAAGGGGTTCATTATTAATATATATAACCTTATCTAAGTCATTGTTATCAACCTTAGATTTTTAGGAATAGAATATCAATTAATAATATAATATTTTTTTAAATTCTCATTTATGTCCATTTTGACCTTATTTAATAATTGATTTTTTTTAATGTCTTAAAAACTTGATTAATTCGCAAAAAATTCATTTAAGAAATCCTAACATGTCATATTAACCTATAAAATTATTGGAATTCATAAAAAGTCTCAAATTAAATTTATTTGGATATTTATAAATCAATTATTTTAATATTTCATTAATTAGGAAATTACTGCATCACCATTGTGTCATAAATAAATTACATTATTTAATGTTTAAAAATTATAAATAAAATACCATTATGTAGGAAATAGTTTTATCTTTCTAATGAATATTTATAATCAAATTTATCTTATGTATATCCCTATATTAAAAATGTTTTAGTTATTAAACATTGATTTTAACTCTTTTAACTCTTCTTTGAATTAAATAATAATAAATATCCTAATCCAATACAAGTGGACCAAATAAGTTCATATTTTATTCCTAAGGTTTTTTTGGTCGAATTATACTTATCCAATAGAATTAGGACATGTGTTCGGGTAATAATAATATCACTTTTACCCTTAATTACAATATTTACTTTAAACCATGGTAAATAAAAGTAAAAAGTTAATATTCACCAAAAATTATTTTTATCTTATTGAACCACATTTTACTCCTTGATATTAATCATGTCTCTCATATTTTTGAAATTATACTTACAGAGGTGGTAAAATTAAGCTTTATGTGAATTTGTAAATTCTCCTAGGAGATGGGTAAAAGACAGTGAAAAGTTCATTAAAGTTTTTATATATCTAAAATTATTATAAACTGACTCCAATGGATTACATTGAACTTATATTGGTAGTATGTATCTATTTTTCCTTAACATATATTTAAATAAAATAAATAATTATTTAAATAAAAATTCGGTTTTAAACTATAACTCAATGTTTTTCACTATTTATCAAAAATTAAATGTTTTTAGAAAAATACCAAAAATTCACCCTAGGATAATTTTGATATTCTAAATCCAAAAATGAAGTCTATTTTGAAAGATAAAATTTATAAAATTTGGAAAAGTGGGTATTACTATTCATAATGGCTTGTTTGATTGGTTAGGGTGTGTGTTAGAACTCAAAGTTGCATACAACACACGCTACTGTATTATTCAAAGAGAAGCATACCGTGGAAGCTTGTGGTGTTACATTCTCCCCTGATTCAAATAATTTTGTCCTGACAATTTCTATAATACTACCGCATGAAAAGAATCGGCTGGTTCTTCATCATATGTTCCTTGGGTTCCCACATTGCCTCTTCCACCTTATGGTTTATCCATAGAAATTTTACTAGACGAGTCGTCCGGTTTCTTAGTACTTGTTCTCTCGTATCAAGAATCCTGAAGGGCTCTTCGCAATAAGATAGATTGGGTTCTAGTTCTAATTCCTCATATGTGAGTACATGCGTTGGGCCAAGAATGTATTTCCTCAACAGTGATACTTGGAACACATCGTGAACTTTGGAGTGACTTGGCGGCATTTCCAAACGGTAAGCTACAGACCCAATTTGTTTTAGAATTTTGAAAGGTCCGATGTTACTGGGACTCAATTTACCGTTCTTACCGAAACGTATAACTCCCTTCCATGAAGATACCTTCAAGAAAACATGATCTCCTACCTAAAATTGCAAATCCTTCCTTCAGTTATCGGTATAGCTCTTCTGCCTACTTTGTGCTGCTTTGTTGTGGTTTTGGATTACCTTCCCCTTTTCTATCATTTCCTCCACCAGTTCTGGGCCTACAAGTTTTCTTTCACCAACGTCACCCCAACAGGTTGGTGTGCAGAATCTCTTTCCGTATAACGCTTCATATAGTGCCATCTGAATACTTTAATGAAAGCTATTGTTATAGGAAAATTCCACCAGAGGTAAATATTGATCCCACATACCATGAAAGTAATGTGATCATGATCTCAATAGGTCTTATAAGGTTTGAATAGTCCATTATGATTATCCATCTGTTTGAGGGTGGTAGGCAGTGCTCAAATGAAGTTCAGTATCCAAGGCATTTTGAAGACTCTTCCAGAATCTTGAAGCAAAACAGGGATCATGATCAGAAACAATTGATAGGGGTACTCCATGAAGTCTCACAACTTCATTAATATATATTCTTGCTATACGTTCAAGTGGTAGATCTTCTCTTATAGCAAGAAAATGTGCTGACTTGGTAAGACGATCAACAATTACCCATACTTCATCATTCTTTCTTTGAGTCTTTGGTAGTCCCATGATAAAGTCAATCGTAATATTATCCCATTTCCACTCAGGTATGTGAAGAGGTTTCATGACTCTTCCAGGTTGTTGCCATCCCTATTTCACTTGTTAAGAAACCATACATCTTGACACAAAATCAGCAATCTCTCTTTTCATGTTGTCCCACCAAAAATGTTCTTCAAATATCTATACATTTCTGTGCTCTTAGGGTGTATAGAGAAATTAGATCTATGAGCATCATCTAACAATTCCCTTTTTAAATCAGGTATATTGGGAACACAAACTCTCTTCCCAAATTTAAAAATTCCATCTTCATACACAATGTCACTCAATCTCCCATCATTCACTGCTTTAATCTTCTTTTAAAACTCTTCATCTTTGGTCTGAGAACTCTTTATCCATTCTAGTAAATACGGGTTGGCAACCATTTGAAAAATTATTGAGGTTTCACCTTCTATGGTGATTCCCATATCCATATTTAAAAGATCCATGTATATAGGATCCTTTTCAACTCTCATCTTGTTCAAAACTCCATGATTATTTTTGCTCAAAGCATCTTCCACCTTATTTCCCTTCCCCGGGTGGTAGTGTATCATGGAATCATAATCCTTGAGTAGTTCGAGCCATCACCTTTGCCTCATGTGGAGTTATTTTTGTGAGAAAATATACTTCAAACTCTTGTGATCGGTATATATCTCACATTTTTCACCATAGAGATAATGTCTCCATATCATCAATGTAAAGATCATAGCTTCTAAATCGAGATCATGAGTAGGATAGTTTTTCTCATGAACTTTTATCTGTCGTGATGCATAGGCAATAACTCTATTATTCTTCATAAGGACACAACCAAGTCCATTCATTGATACATCACTATAAATAACGAAGCCATCATTCCTCCATAGTAGAGTCAATATAACAAAATTGACTAATATTTTCATTAGTTATTCAAAACATTCCTCACTATTTTTTCCAAACAAATTTAACCCCTTTACGTGCGAGCTTCATTAATTGGTTATCCAATCGCGCAAAGTTATGGACAAAACACTGATAATAACAATCTAATCCAATAAAACTATGTACCTCAGTTATACTTGTTGGTGGTGGAAATTCTTGGATTGCTCTTGTCTTAGAAGGATCAGCAGAGATTCCATCCTTAGAGAGAATATGGACAGGAAAAGAAATCTCCTGAATCCAGAATTCACACTTGCTAAACATACCATATAATTTATGTCTTCTAAGAGTCTTTAGGATAATGCGCCAGTGATTTTCATGATCCTAATAGCTTTTGGAGTATACCAAGATATAATCAATAAATACCACCACAAAATTATCGAGATATTCCTTGAAAACTCTATTCATTAGATCCATGAATACAAAGGGTGAATTAGTCAATCCAAAAGGCATTACTGTAAACTCATAATGCCCGTACCTGGTTCGAAGTGCTGTCTTCGGAATGTCTTCCTTCTTCAAACACAACTAATGGTATCCAGATCAAAGGTCAATCTTTTAAAAGTATCGAGCTCGATGCATTAGGTCAAATAAATCATCAATGTAAGGTATGAGATACTTGTTCTTTATTGTTATAGCATTGATTTCCCTGTAGTCAATACATAACCTCATTGATCCATCTTTCTTCTTAAGAAAAAGGGAAGGGGATCACCATAGAGAAACACAAGGGAGAATAAATCCATTATTACTAAATTCCTCTAGTTGTTTCGTTAGTTCAACTAATTCCACAGTGTCCATTCTATATGGGGTCTTTGATATAGGCCTTGAACTGGGAATTAAATCAATGGAATACTCAATTTCTCATTCTAGAGGATGTCCAGGTAAATCTTTCGGAAACAAATCTACATATTCTTTTACAATAGGTATATCCTCTATTCGAAAATTCATTTCATCACCCACAATTATTTCATTCTCATCCTCCCTGATAATTGAATTTTATTGAGCTACTGGGGGTGGATCTAGATAAGAATTAGGTGGTAATGATTCTACTCTAAAGATAAGGTGATCCTTATCATCATCATAAAAAATTGTAACCTCCTTCTTCTTACAATAAATCTTTGCATCATGGGTTGAAATCCAATCCATGCCGAGTATTATATCGAATTTAATCACGGGTATGATGATGAGATTAGCAGATAAAGACCATTTATGTGCTCTAATGGGGACTGATTCACAAATCATTATTGCAATGATACTTCCCTTATGAGTTTTGACTGACAAATCCATTGTTAAATCAAAATGGAAATATCTAATTTTCTTAGAAAACTGGGAAGATATGTAACAATGTGATGATCAGGAATCAAATAAAGTATTGGATAAACTTGAGGAAACCATTAAATTACCTGCCACCACGTCTTTCGGAGCTTCTACCTCAGAAGTAGTGATAGAATAAGCTTGGACTTGATCCCTTGAAATTTTTTGAGGTATGTTCCACTGACGCTTAGGAAATTCATTTTCATAATCTCTCATCCCCCTACAATTGTTGCATTTAACATTAGAGGATTCCTTCTTCCCCTTGCAATCACAAGCATGGTGGCCTATTTCCCCACACTTGTAACAGACTCCCATTCCTTTCAAGCAAGTACCAGGGTGCTTCTTCCAACATTTAATAGAGGATAGATATTCAACTTTTCCCTTCTTCCCCTTATTTATATTTCCAGAGTGATAAGAAGATCTCTTCTTCTCTTTATTTTCTTTAAAGACGTAAGACTTAGAGAATTATATTTCTATCTTGATAGAACATGCGACAATATCTTCGTACTATGAGAAGGATTGTGAGACTAATGATTGGTGGAGAAACGGTTTTAACCGATCAAAGAAACAATCAATATTACTCCTTGTGTTACGTATATAATATACTGCATGCCTCACTATCCTTGTAAGGTTAACCTCATACTTCGCGACATTATCATCCTCCTTTTGTCTCAGACTCAAAAATTGTCTTTCCATATCTGCTCGATGGTCACGAGGAAAATATTTTTCTATGGAAATATCTTTGAACTCCCTCCATTCCATATTTGATAATTCACCATCTTCCTTTGTTTTTTGAATCAATTATCACCATTGGTTAACATCTCCAGTGAGGCGGTAAACTGCTATGATAACTTTTTCCCTTTCACTACTCCCTAAGGAAAGGAATATTTTCTCTAAGGAATTTATGCATTCCTCAGATACTAAGTGATTTTTACTCCCATTTAATGTAGGTGGTAGTTTCCTCATGAAGAGATCTAACATTAATCCACTATGCTATGGATCAGGGTGCTCCATACGGGTAAGGTTAATATTCATAACTTGAGTGAGTTGTGCCAGTATGGTGATTAGCTAATCAGCACCAGTTTCATCACCAAATCCACTAAAATTATCTTGATAAGGAGGGAAATACCTACATAGAGTGCGTTCATTGATACGGTTTCCATTTATTCCACTTGGTGCCATTTCTAAACAATGGCATACACTTGATTAGTTTATGAATCACAATACATAAATCCAAACTTGTAAAACACTTAACATGAATTGAATAGTTTATAGATATAATCCATAATCATAAAAAAAAATTCTTTGAGGAAGTATATAATCATAAACCATTCAAAAGTGTTTTTAAAGAATGTGAGAATTACCCTAAGCATATCCCCCGGGAGTGTTGTAACCAAGAGTGCATCAAGGCCCATTGTCATGCACCAGTTCCTGTTTGATTCTAGCTCAAAGAAGTGTTTTCAGGTTTTAACCCTAGGTAAATATGTGCTAGAGCCACCTCTACCTACTGGTATCCAGATAGGGATGTATTTCTTAGAAAACTCAAAATATCTCTACAATACCAAAATTCTAGGAAGTTCTTATATACTAATCTTCAAATTCCATATTTGGTCTATGTTCTCTAATCAGAGATTATCTAAATATATCTTCTAAGGTTTGTACTAAAATTCCTATGATACCAACTGTAACGCCCTGACCCCAGTTACCCAGAGTCGGTGCATTATTACATAACATTGGCATGGTAAAAAAGATCAAGTCTCAAAAGACCGATTAGTTTAGTATCCTTGGAATCACTAGATACATTCATAAAGTTTACATTACATTATAAATTTAAAAACTACAACAACATCTTGTCTCCATATACCACACTCATATCCCCTCATACTATACCTGTAGGTCATTCATAAAATACTTCTTCACATCCTAGGAAAAATAAAACATAGAAAGGGGTGAGCTCAGATGCCCAGTAAGGATAACAATATAGCAGAAACATTCATAAATAGGCATAAACATTTAATGCAATGTATAACTAAAACAAAAGCCTTTTAAGAATGAACTTCAGCATAATATGGAAGAAATAAATTGAAATAATTCCATTTACTTATTCACATGGATTTTATACTAGTTGAATAATCACATGCAATATCAATAACCACTTTCATAATGATGGAATGCATAATGCCAGACTATCATAACCACATAGTCAAGGCCTTGTTCCAAGACTAAAAATAAGATTTTGTCAAGGCCTTGTGCCAAGACACAATTTTGTCTCATGAGACCTATAGATGCATCGAGGAGCTATAGCATGCTCCACCCGTCACTTATTAAGTCCAATGCATTCCTCATATGATTAGGTTTAAACATAACATAAACATTTGTATTTAAACTAGCATACGAAATGTCAATACTTTCTCCATAGACCATGATTGGTATACAAAGAACACATCCACTGTCAAAAATATCACAAAACATTCAATACAATATGGATGTTTTGTATCATAATAAATCAACTTCAAATAAGAATAAGATCCATCAAATTATGTTGACATAGATGAAATAAAATTTATTTGAGAAAATTATCCCTTTTTTTAAATCATTTAAAAGTCACATAATTATAAAATAAAACATTTAGTTTTAAAATATTCTTACAATGTTTTAAGGGAAGCTACGATGATTTCATAACGGTAGAAAATAGCCGCACTCTCTGTATAAGTTAAAAAAGATATTCTTACCTTAATTATGTCGAAAAGGTTAAGAAGGACTTTATTTGGAAAACGACGAAAATATTCCTTTATAAACATCTTATAAAAAGTAAAAAAGGTATAAATGACTTTAATCCATATTCTATAAAATAGTATGAATTTTTTGAAATACATTTTTAAGAAACATGGATGTGGATGATAAAGAGGTCCCAGTAGATAATTACGTATAAACAACCTCGGATAATGAAGAGATTGTGAAATAAACCCTTAACTTGTATTTTTCCTTGGTTTAGGGTAGGTTAACCTCCTGTATAATGATTAAATAATTTTTATTGAATTATAAAAGAATAATATACATTAATATGACATCATATATGATTTTTAACTTTGCTTTGTTAATAATATCTTAGTATTATCATCGTTTCGGGTGTTAACTTACTCGTTTTCATTTATATGTTTTGTTACATAATCAGTGTTTATTATAGATAGGTTGTATCTTATTCATATCCAGAATGATATCAAGTCCTTAAAAATTATTTTTAATCATCAAATGAGAATTAGACTTGAATGGATACGATGGGGAGTGAATCTCATCACGTTCGTGGAGACGATAGTGCGTACGTACACACGAGTGACAATATCATTCTTTTGAAATTAAAATAATATATAATTGGATGTTATATCATATCTACAAGATAAATATCATGTTATATTTAATATTTACATGAATTACACATCATTATTATACCCATACAAATAATAATGTATTGAATAACAATTACACCACGACGTGGAGACGGTAAGCCGTACGTACACACGTATGGTGACATGTCATTCAAAGGATGGATAGAATACTAAATATGGTTGTACCATATTTATAATAACATCACATTATATAGAAGAAACTAGATTTATTATTTTACAATGGAAATAAAAAATAAATAAGAAGTTTAAGAAGAAAGGAACATGAAAGAGGGTGGTGAAAACATTACCTCTTCTTCGGGTTCTTCCTTTTTATTTGATCAAAAGGGATCCTTAGGTTGGATTTCCGATCAAACTAAGGCCTCTAGGTTGATGTGAGGGAAGTTTAGAGAATATTTGGCCAGGGTTTTTTTGATTAAAAAGGCTTTTAAGGTATGAATTTGAGAGAAGGGGGAGTGCCCTTTTATAAGAGGGGTGAGGGGCACCTTTGCAAATACAAGAAATATAATTTTATAATAAATTCTTAATCAGGTTCTAATGGATCCAAAGTGGATTATTTAATGTTTACGGTGGGTATGGGTCTAAAGCCTTTCAACCAATAGATTTTAGACAAGTTTGGGTCACTATATTAACCTTATCATTTATATTTAACTCTTAGTTAAATATGTTAACATTTACCATGTCTCTTTGTATTTTTATATTATATGGTGAATAAACATACTATAACAATCCAGGAGAACCCCAAGTGGTTAATTATTAATATATATAACCATATATAAGTCATTTGGACGATCATTAGATTTTTAGGAATAGAATATCAATTAATAATATAATATTTGTTTTAAATACTACTTTATGTCTATTTTGACACTATTTAATAATTGATTTTTGTGAAAGTCTTAAAAACATTATTAATTAGCAGAAAATTAATTTAAGAAATCCTGAAATCTCATATTAACCTATAAAATTAGTTTAATTCATAAAAACTATCAAATTACATTTATTTGGATATTTATAAAATCAATTATTTTAATATTTCATTAATTAGGTAATTACTGCATCACCATTCCTTATAAATAAATTAAATTATATAATGTCTAAAAATTATAAATAAAATACCATTATGTAGGAAATATTTTTATCTTTCTAAATAATATTTATAATATAATTTATATTATGTATAACCCTATATTAAAAATGTTTTAGTTATCAAACTTTGATTTTAACTCTTTTAACTCTTCTTTGAATAAAATAACAATAAATGTCCTAATCTAATCCAAGTTGACCAAAGAGGTTAATATTTTATTCATAAGGTTGGTTTTGGTCGAATTATACTTATCCAATAGAATTAGGACATGTTTTAGGGTAATAATAATATCATTTTCCCTTTATTACCCTATTTACTTTTAACTGCGGAAAATAAAAGTAAAAAGTTACTATTCACCAAAAATTATTTTTATCTTATTGAACCAAATTTTATTCATTTATATTAACCATGTCTCTCATTGTTTTGAAATTATACTCACAGAAATGGTAAAATTAAGTTTTATGTGAATTTGTAAATTCTCCTACGAGATGGGTAAAAGATGGTGAATAGTTCAATAAATTTTTTATATTTCTAAAATTATTATAAACTGACCCCAATGGATTACATTGAACTTATATAGGTATTATGTATCTATTTTTCGCTAAAATAAATTTAAATAAAATAAATATTTATTTAAATAAAAACTTGTTTTTAAACTATAACTTAGTATTTTTTGACTATTCATAAAAATTGAACGTTTTTAGAAAAATTAAAAAAATTCACACTAGGATAATTTTGATATTCCGAATCCAAAAATTAAGTCCATTTTAAAAGATAAAATTTATAATATTTTGAAAAGTGGTTTTTACTATTCATAATGGATAGTTTGATTGGTTGTGGTGTGTGTTAGAACTCGAAATTGTGTATAACACACGCCACTATATTATTCAAAGAGAAGAATACCGTGGAATATTGGGGTGTAACAAAAATTTTAAAAATTTATTTTATAAAAACAAAGATTTTTATGCATCAAAGTGGATATTTTTATATCTTGTCTAGAAAATACATAAGATTAATTTAAACAAATATATTGAACATATAATATATAAATTTTATAATGTGGTTAATACTATTAATTTCATTCAATTTAATGGATATGTTCTAATAATATTTCATTATATGGTTAAGGTGGGGGTTGCGTGCAATATAAGATATCGAAAAGAGTAGCTTGAAAAAGAGACATACCGTAAAATATTGGGGTATAACATTTTTATCTCCTTAAATAAATGTCAAGCATTAAATCTATGAATTTAGACTCGGTAGTAAATGTTTAAATTTTCAAAACACCTTTATGGAAAACTCACATCAAAAAACTATTAATGAAACTTCAACTTTAAAAGAATGAAAGTGAACTATGAAAGTCACCTTAGATACCACATACTACTATTCCATGTAGAAATATTTAGATAGAGAAGAGAAAAACTATAACTCCCCAACCCCTGAATCTGGGAGTTAGTGAATTATTTTAATACATTGAAATTATTACATCGAATTAGGTATTGAATTTCCAATGAATTTAGCGGTCTAAGAAATAGTAGATACAAACATAAGTTTTACATTACAACTTGAAATGAAAACAATATATTATCCCATTTTAAAGCTCTTATATCCCTTATAATATCACTTTATGTCAATCATAATATATGTCTTCACATACCGGGAAAAATGAATCATAATAAAGGGGTGAGCTCAGATTCTCAGTAAGGATAAACAATTTAGTAGGAGCAAACATAAATAAGCATAATATTTTAAGGCAATGTATATAACTGAAACACAAGCATTTTAAACATAAAATTCCTCAAAATATGGCAAGAATAAATCAATTAATTCCCTTTAAAATTTTACATGGATATTCTACTAGTCGAATAATCACATGAAATATCAATAACTAATCTCATAATGAGGGAATCCATAATGCTGAACATCTGAAACATACCATCGAGGCCTCAACTAATAAATCTAAAAATAAATGGTTAGAGCCATATCCAAATCCATATATGAAAATAAATGAGCAAGACCCAGCCATGTCCATATCTAGTTTGTCTCATGAGACCTACCGATGCATTGAGGGGATATAGCGGGCCCTGCCTGTTACTTACTAATTTAATTGCATTCCTCTTATAAAGAATATGAAACATAATATAGAAATTCTTATTAAAACTAGAATAAGAAATATTAATAATTTAAAAATAAACCATTAGTGGTATAAACATAGTACATCCACAGTCAAATATATCATAAACCCTTCAGTATAATTTGGAAGATTGTATCATAATAAGTCAACCTCATATAATCATAAAATACAAAAGAGGATGTTGACATAGATGAAAATGATTTAGTAATTACGTTATAACTCTTTGAGGGAAATATCTCTTGAAATAATATAGAAGTCTCAGAATTATAAAAGAAACAATTTTGTTTGAAAATAATCTTATAATCTTATAAGTAAAGCTTCAAAATGTTAAGGCATCATAACAACAGAAAATAACCTCTTACACCGTATAAGTTAAAAAATATATTCTTTCCTTAATTTTTTAAAAATGACATAAAGTACCTCATTTGAAAAAAAAGAAATATTACATTAATTTTTTTTTATAAAAAAAGAAACATGGGTATAAATTACTTAAAACAATTTTAGAGAGATAGTAAAAATATTTTGAAATGTGATTTCAAGAAACAAGGACATGGATAATAAATATGTCTTAGTAAATAATTATGTATAAACAATCTCTGATAAAAATGAGATTGCTAAATTAACCGTCACCTTGTACTTTCCGTTAGTCAAGGGTGTGTTAACCACCTATATATTGGATAATGAATGTTATTAAATTATACAAGAACTATATACATATTTATGATTTCATATACGATCTTATTATATCATTTTTAATAGTGTTTCTATATTACCATTATTTTGGGTGTTAACTGCATTATTTTTCCAATCATTTTGGGCCATGAAAGTCATGTTTGTTATGAATAAAATGTATTTTATTCATTTCCAAAATGAAGTTAAGTTCATAATTTTTATATTTACTCATCATATAAATTATATATATTTTTTATTTAATTGATAATGTGGGGAATGAATCTCACCTCATCGTGGAGGCGGTAGGTTGTATGTACGCATGAGTGACGATATCATTCACTTGATGGTTAAATAGTATAAAATTGGATGGTATATTTATTATAAATAATCATTATCATGTTATATTACTTATTTATATCCATTATTTTCAACATTATATCCATCTAATTAAAGTAGTGTGGAAAAAATAATTACACCATAACGTGGAGATGGAAAGTAGAACGCACGCATGCCTGGTGATATTGTTATTTGTATAAAGGATAAAATGAGAAACATGGTTGAAACATGATTATAATAACATCTCAGTATATGGATGATACATGATTTATTACTTTTATATTTAAAGAACATAGAAAGAGGAAGTAGAAGAAGAAAAGAACTTTGAAAGAGGTGATAAAACAATTACCTTCTTTTCTGATATCTGCTTTTGGTTTGCACAAAAGGATTCCATAGAATGGATTTATGCCCAAATTTTGCCCTATAAGATTAATTGAGGGATGTTTGGAGAGTAAATGGTCAGAATTTTTCCGAACAAAAAGGCTTTATAAGTGTTAATTAAAGAAGAATAAATTCCCCTTTATAAGAGATGGGAGGGGCACCCTTGGAAACAGAAAAACTATTAATTTATTATAAATTGTGTTTTGGTTTCAAATTACTCCAAAGTAATTTATTTTTAATATAATATGATGGTGTTTCGAAATCCTCTCAACTAATAAAATTTTAGGCCGGTTTTGATTTTATTTTAAAACTTATCATTTTTATTTATCTTTATTTAATTTATTTAATTTTAATTGTGGTAATAATATTCTAAATATTAAATGGTTACAAATATTTACTTATGTGGAGTAAATTGTCCATAATTACATATTTTATGACATTTCTGACATTATAATTCCCAATTTTTAATTTTTAAATATTTTTAGGATTTTTAAATAATTTAATATATGTTATTTTTATAAAATATCAGTAGTGTCAATTTTGACATAATTCATTTATTTGAATTTAAGTAAAAAACAAATTGAAGATAACTTAGAAAATAATATTTAATATTCTAATAAAATTTTATAGTCACATAGAAAATTTTTGGAGCACCATAAATAATTCAAATTATATTTATTTTAATGTTCTTAAAACTATTTATTTGATATCTCTATTAATAAAATAATTTTTTCATCACTACTGTGTCATAATTAATAGTAATTATTTAATATTTAAAAATTATAAATAAATTTCTATGATTTAGGAAATTATATTATCTTTCCATAGATTACCTGATGTCTATGTTATCTCCTGTTTATCACAATATTAAAATTAATATGCATATTTAAAATTATTGTGTGATATTTTGTAACATTCATTGATTTTAATAATATTAATTTCATATTTCTGGGAAAGTGTCAATTAATTGATTCCATTTATAAGAATAGATGATAGGGGTATAATTCAGTAATATAATATTATTCTAAGAGATTTTATGGTAATTTATTATATTAAGTTTACCTTTAATTACCTGATTTACGATTAAGTGCAGTAATAAAAAAATTACTAAAGTTACTATTCATAATTCCCAAAAATAAAAGTAGAATATTAACATAACTTGGACCCATTAATTCCAAATATGGAGTCCATTTTTCAAAATTTAAAACATATAAGTTTTATTAATTAATTTAAAATTAATCCCTATTGTTAAAACGAGAAAATGAGTTTTTCAAAAGTAAAAACCATCAAAAGATTGACATGTGTTTGCATAAAATTTTTATGTGAAAATAAACTATAATATGTTAAATGATAAAAATATAATCTATTTACACTTCGAAACCATTCATATTTATAATTTAACACTATAAATTTTTTGATTAAAAAATTTGTTTTCAATTAAAATTTAGTATTTTTCACTATTCATCAAAATATAAAAGTTATCAGAAAAACACCAAAAAATTATCCAAAATATATTTTGAGGTCCTTATTCAAATTAAAATGTTTATTTTGTAAAATTTAATATATAAAACTGTCAAATATTAGATTTAAAATGGGTTCTTCATCAAATGGTGGTAAAGTGTATTTTTTGAAAAATACTTATTTAATCCAAAAAAATTGATTTTTTTCTTATGTTACATCTAAGAAACACATAATGTGAAAGTTAAAATTATATGGAATTAAATTAAAAATATGGTTAATACTATTCATAACCTTTAATTTAACGTCGAGGTTATATATTATATTAAATAATAATATTTTATTAATATACTATTTGTTTGGTGAAAATGGTCCTTGCGTGTAACGCGAGCCAACTCATTATTGTGTATAGCATAAGCTTAACTTGGTGTTTCTTAAAAAAACATGGTAAAAAATTAAATTTATTTATAAATGAAAATATTATAAATTTTTGAAGTGATAAATTCTCCCCTCCTCTATTAAATTTCATCCTTGCAATTTAAACTCATGAATTAAAATTAGGGGTTTGTCATTTCAAAATATAATTATAGAAATACCACATCTGAAAATGGATTAAGAATACCTCCATTTTAAAATAAAGAATGGGAAGTATGAATGTCATAAGTGATAATACATACTAGGGTTCTTTGTAGGAAAATATGGACATGAAAGAAAAATATAACCATCAAGTTCTAATGGAGAGTTTTATAGAACTCAATGAGGAGAAAGTTAACAATCACAAAGATAGAAATATGAAATAATCTAAGGGATTATTTAATTAATAGAAAAAATTACTAGGATGACATTTTTTTTCAAGATCCTTTCCCTAGGAATAATTATAAGGAAATCATTTAGTTTATTTCTTTCCATGTCATAAGAATAATCTTATCCTTTGGTTGTACTTTGATCTATTTTCACTTCATCCCTTACACCTAGAAATGAATGTTAAAAATGAATTTTTTAACACCTAAATCACTTTTGATAAATCAAAATTCCCATAAGTATTTACTTAATCCTATAAATGTTTACTAAACCCAATAAGGGTAGCCTAATAAATCATACTTTAACCTCAAAAATAATATCCAAAGATAAAATTAATCCATTCCAACCATAATACTTTTCAAAAATATTCTTGTCCAAATTCATAGTTTAAAAAGTACTCTAAATTTACCAATTCAATTGTATCATCAAATTACCCTAACAACGTAATGTATCTCTTTTTGGTAAATACATTTATAATCTCAAAATCATTAATAAATCATTCATGATTTTGAATCCTTAAATATGAAGTGCTACAATACAATCCTTATATATCAAATTATTTTTATAACCAAAATATAATAACATAATTTTTGAATCCAAAGACATAAACACATTAATTATTCCACTTCGACTATAATAAAAACCTGATCTTGACCTTGATCTATTTTCTTTTTTTCATACATATTTCCTTGATTATTTGGAAAATAATTTTAATAATGTCCCATTTCTTTATAATTATATAATTTCACATTCACGACTTATTTCTTTCCCTTACAATCAAAAGCATTATGGCATTTCACACTAAAAATGAAGCAAACACCTTTTCTTATTAATAAGGAACCAGAGTGTTTCCTTCCACAATTGTCACATGTGGGAAATACTTCTTTCCTTTTTTCCAATTATCTATGTCTTAATCCACCATTTTCTTCTTCTCTTTCATTCCCTTTAAATCATAATATGTAGAAAAATATTTCTCTATTTTGAGAGCACATGAAACTATATTCTCATATGAAAAGAATGTTTGGGAGACCAGTTCCCATCAAAGGAATGATTTTAATACCTCAATGATCGATTAATCTTACTTCTTGGATTACGTATGTAGTCTGTAGCATGACTCGCTAACCTTGTGAAGTTAGCTTCATACTTTGCAACATTATTATCCTCCTTCTACCATAGACTTAGAAACTATTCCTCTATATCATATCGATGTTCATGAGGAAAGTATTTTTCTATGATAAGTTATTTAAACTCCCTCAATTGCATATTTTCTTCTTCTTCTCCCTCCTTCATGTTTTTTGAATTAATAATGACCATTAATCAAAATCTCATGAGATATGATAAATAATAATGATAATTTTTTTCTTTTTCATTACTTATGATATAGAGAAATATTTTCTCAAAGGAACTTATCCCTTTATCAGTTAAAAATGGATTTGTAATCCCAATTAATGTTAGAGGTTTTTGTCTCATGAAGTAGTCTGACATTGATCCTCTACATTTCGGATAAGGGTGCACTATATAAGAAAATTTTATTATTCATAACCTAAGTCACATGTCCCAGTACAGTTATAAGATTTTAAGAACTAGTAGCATCTACAAATCCACTATAATTATCTTTTATTTGAGGGAAATACCTACATGGATTAATTGTATTGATATGATTTCCATTCATTCCACTAAAATTAATTTCTAAACAATTTCATACACTATATTTGGTTGTGAATCATATTGTAAAATTCCAAATTAGTAAAATACTTAACATAAATTGAAAAATTTATGCATATCAAATCGATAATCATAAAGATAGTTTCTTTGGAGACATATTTACTTATAAATACTTCATAATGGTTTGTAATGAAAATATGAATTATCCTAAGCATATCCCCCAAGTGTGTCAAAAAAGGTGCACAGTAAGGCCCGTTTTCATTTACCAAGTTACCTCGAGTCAAGCTCGGAACACCTTGTTGGAGATCTCACCCCAAGGTAAATTTTTTCCAGAACCACATCCACTTATAGTATCATGATATTGATATATTTTTATGAATTCCCACATTATCTATATATTAAAAAAATATAAGATGTACTTCTATTCTTATTCTGAAATTCAATCATAGGGTTAAGATCCCTAATTTAAGCCTTCTAAATATAATTTCCAAGGTTGTTTCTAAACATCCTATGATACCAACTGTAATGAGCTGACCCCATAAGAATAGATCTAGCTCATTATTTTAATATATTAGAATGATTTCAAGGGATCAAGTCCCTAAGGTCCAGCCAGTTTATTAGTATTGGAAATACTAGATATATGAACAATATTTACATTAAAACATGAAATCAAAAACAACATATTATCCCCTTTGAAAGATCTTATATACCATATAATATCACCTCATTCCAATCATAATATACATATTCAAATCCTAGCTAAAAATGAAACATAAGAAATGAGAGATCTCATATACTCAGTAAGGATAAACAATATAGCAGAAGCTATCACAAATAAGCAAAAACTTTTAAGTCAAGGTATAAAACTGAAAAACAAGCCTTTTAAACATAATATTCAGCACAATATAGAAAGAATAAATCAAATAATGACATTTAAAATTTCACATGGATAATTTACTAGTCGAATAGTCACCTAAAATATCAATAAATAATCTCATAATGAGAGAATGCATAATGTTAGACATCTAAAACATATCATTGTGGCCTCGGCCAAGACATCTAAAAATAAATGGTTAAGGCCTCAACCAAATCCATATATGAAAATAAATGGGCAAAGCCTTATCCAAGTATATATCTAGTTTTTCTCATTAGACCTTCTGATGCCTCGAAGGGCTATAACAGTCCCCAATCATCACTTACTAAGTCAAATAAATCCCTCTTATGAAAAGGGTGAAACATATCATAAACATTTATGTTAAAACTAGCATACGAAATGTTAAAAATTTAATCAAAAACCATGAATGGTATAAACATAGCACAAAAAAAATTCAAATATATCATAAAACCTTCAATACAATATAGGAGATTTTATCATAATATGTTAACCTCAAATAATCATAAAATTCGATAAAGGATGTTGACATAGATGAACAAAATTTAATAAATTCATTAAAACTCTTTGAGGGAAATATCCCTTGAAATCATTTCAAAGCCGCACAATTATAAAATAAAAACTTTCTTTTTAAAATAACCTCATAATATTTTAAGGAAATATTCAAATATTTAAGGCATCATAATGGCAATATATATATTCTTGCGCTGTATAAGTTTAAAAAACATTCTTTCATTAATTTTCCAAAAAAGTCATAAAGTACCTCATTTACAAAAGGATAGAAGGTTTCCTTTCAAAAAAATTTATAAAAATTAAAACATGGGTATAAATGATTTTAATTTTTTTAGAGAGATAGTAAAAATATTTAGAAATGTGTTTTTATGTAACATGCATGTGGACAAAAAATACGTCCAAGTGAATACTTATGTATAAAAAATCTTAGATAAGAATGAGATTGCGAAATTAACCCTTACCATGTACTTTATATTAGTAGAGGGTGTGTTAACCTCTTTTATAATGGTTAATATATGTTTTTAAATAATACCAAAACCATATACATATTTAGGATTTCGTATATGATCCTGTTATATGATTTTGTTAATATTGTTTCAATATTACCATTATTTCAGGTGTTAATTATTTCATTCTCCCATTCCTGTATGGCCGTGTAAGTAATGTTTTTTATGCATAGGATGTTTTTTATTCATGTAAAGAATGAAATTATGTTCTTAATATTTATTTTTACTTATCATATAAATTTTATAATCAATCATGAATTGTTATTGTGGAGAATGAATCTCACCGCATCGTGGAGATAGTAGAACGTACGTACGCACGAGTGACAGTATCATTCACTTGATGGTTAAATATAATGGAATAGGATGATAAATTAATTATACATAATAGTTATAATTTTATATCCATGATATATATCCATTATTATCATCATTATATCCATCCAATTAAAGTAGTGCTGAATAACAAATTACACCACAACGTGGAGACGGTAAGCCGTATGTACGCATGCATGATGATATTGTCATTCGTATAATGGATAACATGATAAATATGGTTTTACCATGATTATAATAACATATAATTATATATATGATATTGGATTTATTACTTTAATATCGAAACAACATAGAAATTGGATGTAGAAGAAGAAAATAACTTTGAAAGAGTTGATAAAACAATTATCTCTTTTTTGGGTATCTCTTTTTGGTTTTCAGAAAAAGACTCTTTAGGATGGCCTTATAACAAAATTGTGGACTCTAGGATGAAATGAGGGTTGTTGGGAGAGGAAATGGTTTGGTTTTGGAAGAACATAAAGGCTTTGCAGATGTGAGTTAAAGAATAAGTTCTCTTTTATAAGAGAGGGAGGGGCACCCTTGGAAACACAAAACTATTAATTTATTATAAATTGATTTTTAGTTTCAAATAGTTCAAAAGTGAGTTATTTCAAAGATAATATGAGTATGGGTATAAATCATTTCATCCAATAAAATTTATACCAATTTTTCTTTTATTTAAAAACTTCTCTTTTTGATTTATCCTTATTTAATCTATTTAATTTTTATTATTGAAATAATATTCAAAATATTAATTTTTTATAAATATTTACTTATTTGGGAAAAATTATCCATAATTGGATACTTTATGAAATTTTATACTTGTTAATTTTCACACAGTAATTTTTAAATATTTTTATGATTTTTTAATAATTTGATAAATTTTTATTTTTATAAAATATAAATTGTGTCAATTTTGTGTCTATTTATTTAATTGAATTTAAATAAAAACCACCTAGAAGATAACTTCAAAAAAAAAATTTAATTTACTAATAACATGTAACAGTCTCTTAGAAATTTTATGGATCACCTTAATTTATTCAAAATATATTTCTTTTAATTTTTGTAAAACCATTTATTTGATATTTCTATTTATAAAAAGATTTTTTTATCACTATTGTGTCATTATTAATGGTAATTATTTAATATATAAAAATTATAAATAAATTTCTATGATATAGGTAATTATTTTAACTTTCAATAGACTATATATAGTTGATGATAAATCTTGTTTATCTCTATAGTAAAATTAATATACTTATATAAAATGAGAGTGTAACATTTTGTCACATTCATTGATTTTAATAATATTTTTGTCATATTCATGGGAATGTGGCGATTAAGTTATTCCATTTTGATCCATTGATTATATGAGTCAAATATAGGGATCCAATCATATTTTTATATGTGTTAAGCTAATTTATTATTTTAATTTTACCTTTAATTACCTGATTTACCATTAACTATAGTAATAAAAAATTACTAAAGTTACTATTCCTAATGCCAAAAAATAAAAGTAGTATATTTACATAATTTCAAACCACTAATTGAAAATATGGAATCCATTTTTCAAAATTTAAAACACAGAAGTTGCAGTAATTAATTTAAAATTAATTCCCATTGTCAAAATGAGAAAACGAGTTTTTTAAAAGTAAAAATTATCAAAAGATTGACAAGTGATTATTTGAAATTTTAATGTGAAAATAATTTCAATGAAATAAATTATATGAAATGATAAAAATATAATCTAATGTAAAATTTATCACTGTAAATTATTTTGATTAATTAAATTGTTTTTAATTTAAATTTTGTATTTTACAATATTCATCAAAATATAAAATTTATCAGAAAAACACACAATTTATCCAAACTAAATTTTTATGTACAGATTCCAAATAGGAAGTTTATTTTGTAAAATTTATTATATAAAAGAGTCAAATATTATATTTGAAATATGTGTGCCATCAAAAGGTGGAAAACTGCATTTTTAAAAAATACTTATTTTATCCAAAAAAATTCAATTTGTTCTTATATTATGTCGAAGAAACAAATAAGTTGAATGTTAAAATAATATAGAATAAAATTAAAAATATGTTTAATACTATTCATAACCTATAATTTAATATCTATGTTATATATTTTATTTAATAATAATATTTTATTAATATACTCATGTTCGGAAAAACTATGCCTTCCATGTAATACATGCCAAATAATTGTTGTGTATAGCATAAGCATAACATGGTGTTACATAAAAAAATTAAAAAAATTAAATATATTTAGAAATTAAAATATTATAAATTATCAAGGTGTTACATTCTCAACTCCTTTAATAAATTTCATCGTCATAATTTAATCTCGGGATTGAAAATTAGGGGTTTTTCAATTCAAAATACCATTATGGAAATCCAACATTAGAAAATTGATTAATAAAACATCCATTTTAAAATAATGAAAGGGAAGTGTGAAGTTTCTAAAGAGATAACACATACTAGGGTTCCAAGTAGGAAAATATAGACATGAAAGAAAAATATAACCATCAAAATCTGATGGAGAGTGATATGGAACATGATGAGGAGAAAGTTAACAATCACAAAGCTAGAAATATGAAATTATATAAGGGATCATTTAATTCATTGGAAATATTACTAGAATAAAATTTTTCGTTTCAAGATCCCTTCCAAAGGAATAATTATTTAGAAATCATTTAATTGATTTAATTCCATGTCATATGTATAAGATCATCCTTTTGTTGTGCTTCGATCTATTTTCACTTCAACCCTTACACATGGAAATGAATGTTCAGAATGAATTTTGTAAACCCGAATCACTTTTGATAAATCACAAGGTCCATAACTATTTCTTTAATCCTGTAAATGTTTACTAAAACCAAGAATGTTAGCCCAATAAATCATCCTTTAACCTCAAAAATAATATCCAAATTTCAAATTACTCTATTCCAAACATAAGACTTTCCCAAAATACTCTTGTCTCAATTTAGAGTCCAAAAAGGTCTTTAAATTTCCAAAAAAAATTCATCACATCAAATTCCCCAAACAACATAATGTATCTATTATTGGAAAATACCTTTATAACGATAAAAGAATTAATGAAATAATTCATGCTTCCAAATCTTTAAATTATAATTACTATAGTTCAATACTTATATATCACATTATTTTTATAACTAAAATATAATAACATAATTTTTTAATCCAAGAACATAAATAAATTAATTATTCCACTTCTACTTTAGTAAAAACATAAGCTATACCTTGATCCCTATTTTCTTCTGAGAAATATTTTCTTGACGCTCTTGAAAATCATTTGCCTAATGTCCCATTTCATTATAATTATAGCATTTCACATTTATAGCTTCTTTTTTCCCATTACAATCACGAGTATGATGGTCTTTATCCCCACACTTAATGAAAACTCCTTTTAATTTTTAGCAGGAACTAGGGTGTTTCCATCCATAGTTGTCACATGTGGGAAAATCCCTCTTTCCCTGCTTGTTATCAGTATCTTTATCCACAATTTCATTCTTCTCTTTATTTACCTTCAAGTCATAAGACAAAGAAAATTCCTCCTCTGTCTTGATATCACATGAGACTATATCTTTATATGATAAGAAATTTTGGGAGACCAGTTCCTGTTAGAGGAATGATTTTAACCCATCAAAGAATCAATTAATCATACTTCTTGGCTTACATATATAGACTATAGCATGCCTTGCTTACTATGTGCGGTTAGCTTCATACATTGCAACATTCTCATTCTCTTTCGGCCTCAAACATAGAAACTGTCTCTCAATATCAGCTTGTTATTCCTGAGAAAATTATTTTTCTAAGAAAAGATCTTTAAAATCCCTCCATTCCATATTTTCTACTTCTTAACCATACTTTGAGTTTTTAATTAATGACCACTATTGATCCGCATCTCCTGAGAGACTAAAACTGCCAGGAATATTTTTTTCCTTCTCACTACTTCCCAAAGAAACAAATATTTTCTCTAAGGAACTTATCCATTTCTGAGCTACAAATAGATTTTTAGTCCCATTGAAAGTTGGAGTTCATTGTCTCATGAAATGGTATAAAACTAATCTTACGCATTATTTAATAGGTTGATCTATATGGGAAAGGTTATTATTCATAACCTGAGTCAGCTGTCTCAGAACGGTTATAAGTTGTTCAGTAGTAGTTGTATCTCCATCTCCACTATAATTATCTTCCATAGGAGGGAAATCCCTACATATATTACATTAATATATGCAGTTTCCATTCCTTCTAATAGGAGCCATTTCTAAACAATGGCATACACTAGATTAGGTTATGAATCATATTTCATAATTCCAAACTAGAAAAATACTTAACAAAAATTGAATAATTTTTTTAATATAAAATCCATAATCATAAAAATGGTTTCTTTGGGGAAATATTTACTCATAAATATATCATAATGCTTTAAAAATAAAATATGAAATATCCTACACATATCCCCTGGGAGTGTTAAACCAGGTGCGCAGTAAGGCCCATTGTCATATACCTGGCTACCCCAAGTCATGTTTGGAACACCTAATCAGAGTTATGACCCCTAGGTACATCTGTGATAGAACCATATCCATTTATAGTATCCAGATAGGAATATATTTTCTAGGAATACCCAAAAAATCTATATGTTACCAAAATTATAGGATGTTCTTTTATACTTATTCTGAAAGTCTATCTTATGGTTATGATCCCTAATCTAATCCATCTAGATATAATTTATATAGTTATTACTAAGATTCCTCTGATACCAACTGTAATGCCTTGACCTCAGAAGCCTGGATATGGTGCATTATTTTAATAAATTTTCATGATTACAAGTAATCATGTATCAAAGGACCGATCTGTTTAGCAGTCTTGGAAATACTAGATACAAACATAAGTTTTACATTACAACTTGAAATAAAAAACAACATATTATCCGCTTTGAAATATCTTATATCCCCAAGACTATCACTACATTTCAATCATAATATAATTCTTCTAATCTTTGGAAAAAATGAAACATAAGAAATGGGTGATCTCATATGCTCAATAAGGATAAAAAAATATACCAAAAGCGATCATAAATAAGCATAAACTTATAAGGAAAAGTATAAAACTGAAATAGAATCCTTTTAAACATAATATTCCAAAAAATATAGTAAGAATAAATCAAATAATTCAATTTATAATTTCACAAGGATATTAAACTATTTGAATAATCACATGCAATATCAATAACTAATCTTATAATGGGGGAATGCATAATGATGAACATCTGAAACATATCGTCGAGGCCTTGAACAAGACATCTAAAAATAAATGGTTAAGGCCTTAGCGAAATCAATATTTGAGAATAAATATACAAGGCCTCAGCCATGTCCATATCTAGTTTGTCTCATGATACCTACCGATTCATCAAGGGGCTATATCATGCCACACCCATCACTTACTAAGTCCAATGCATTCTTCTTATGAAAAGGGCGAACCACAACATAAAAATTCTAATTAAAACTAGAATACTAAATGTTAATAATTTAACCATAAACCATGAATGGTATAAACATATCACATTAAAAATAAAATACATCATAATCCATTCAATATAATATATAATATTGCATCATAATAATTCAACCTCAAATAATAATAAAATCCTACAAAGGATGCTAACATAGATGAAAATAATTTAATAAATTCATTAAATCCCTTTGAGGGAAATATCCATTGAAATAATTTAGAAGCCACAAAATTATAAAATAATAAATTTATTTTTTAAATAACCTTATAATCGTGGGTGGAAAGATTCAAAATGTTAATTCATCATAACAGCAGAAAATAACCGCTTTCACCGTATAAGTTAAAATAACATTATTCCTTAATTTTTCCAAAAGGTCATAAAGTACCTCATTTGAAAATGATGGAAACATTCATTTCAAAAAAAACAATAAAATGACAAACATGGGTATAAATGACTTTAAATAATAATCCAGAGATAGTAAAAATATTTCAAAATGTTTTTTACAAAACATGGACGTGGATAATAAATATGTACCGATAAATACTTATATATAAACAATAAAAAATAAAAATAAAATTGTGAAATTAACCCTTAACATATACATTATATTGGTTGAGGGTGTGTTAACTTTCTATATTGTGGATAAATTTTGTTATTAAATTATAACAAAACCTAATTCATATTTATGATTTCATATACGAACCTATTATATCATTTTGTTAATAGTGTTTCTATATTACCATTATTTCAGGTGTTAACAACTTCATTTTCCCATTCCTGTTTGGTGGTGTAAGTCATGTTTGTTATGAATAGGTTGTATTATATTAATGTATAGAATAAAATTAAGTTCATAATTACTATTTTAACTCATCATATAAATTTTATAATCATTCATGAATTGTTAACAAGGATAATAAATCTCACCACATTGTGGAGACGGTAGGTCGTACGTACACACGAGCAATAATATCATTCAATTTATGGTTAAATAGTATGGAATTAGATAGTATATTAATTATAAACAATTATTATCATGATATATTCATTATTTATATCCATTATTCTCATCATTAAATCCATCCAATTAAAGTAGTGTTGAATAAAAAATTACACCACGACGTGGAGACGGTAATCCATACATACTCATGCATGGTTATATTGTTATTTGTATAATGGATAAAATGAGAAATATGGTTGTACCATTATTTTAATAACACCTCAGTATATGTATTATACTAGATTTGTTACTTTTATATAGAAACAACGAAGAAATAGGAAGTAAAACAAGAAAAGAACAATGAAAGAGGGGATAAAACAATTACCTCTAATATCTCCTTTTGGTTTGCACAAAAGGACTCCTTAAGATATATTTATACCCAATGTGTGGCCTCTAGTATGAATTAATGGATTTTAGGAGAGTAAATGTGTAGGGTTTTTCCAATAAAAAAGGTTTTAGAGGTGTTAATTAAAGAAGAAGAAGTACCCTTTTATACGAGAGGGGAGAGGCACCCAAGAGAACCCTAAAACTATTAATTTATTATAAATTAATTTTTGGTTTCAAATATCTACAATGTGAGTTATTTAAAATATAAGATAAGGATGTATTTAAATCCTCTCAAGAAAAAATTATACATGTTTCTATTTTATTTAAAACCTTATCAATTTGATTTATCCTTATTTTATCTATTTCATTTTTAATTATGGTAATAGTATTATCAATATTAAATAGTTATAAATATTTAATTATGTGGGGTAAATTGTCCATAATTGTATAATTTTTGAGATATTAGACCTTATAATTTTAAATTTTAAATTTTTTAATTTTTTTTATTATTTTTATATAATTTAATAGAATTTTATTTTTATAAAATATCAGTAGTGTCAATTTTGATAATATTCATTTATTTAACTTTAAATAAACACCACACAGGTGATAACTTAAAAAAATATTAAATATACTAATAAAAAGTCATAATAACCTTAAAACTTTTTGGATAACCTTAATTAATTAATATTTTATTTATTTAAATTCATGCGAGACCATTTACTTGATGTTTCTATTATTAAAATAATTTCTTCATCACTATTTTGTCATTATTAATGGTAATTATTTAGTCTCTAAAAAATATAAATAAATTTCTATGATGTAGGGAATTATTTTTTATCTTTAGAGACCATATACAGTTGATGTTATCTCTTGTTTATCAATATATTAAAATTAATATACTTATATAAAATCAGAGTGTGACATTTTGTCACATTCATTTATTTTAATAATATTAATGTAATATTCATGGGTAAGTGTACATTAAGTTATTCAATTTCAAAAAATAGATGATAAGGGTATAATTTAGTTATTTAATAGTTTTTTTGAAGTTTTAAAGGTAATTTATTATATTATGTTTACCTTTAATTACCTGATTTATCCTTAATTGTGGTAATAAAAAATTACTATTGTTACTATTCATAATGCCCAAAAATTAAAGTAGCCTATTAGAAAAATTTGGACCCACTGATTCCTAATTTGGAATAAATTTCAAAAAACTTTTAGAAAATAAGGTTTATTAATTAATTTAAAATTATTCCCTATTGTCTAAATAAGAAAACGAGTTTTTCAAATGTAAAAAGCATAAAAATATTGACATGTGTTTATATCTAATTTTAATGTGAAAATAATTACAATTCCCTAAATTATTTTAAAAGATAAAACTATAATATAATTATAATTTAAACCCATTAATATTTATAATTTAACACTATAATTTAATTCGATTAAAAAATTGTTTTTTTTAATTAAAATTGAGTATTTTTCACTATTAATCAAAATATGAAAGTTATCAAAAATAGGCCAAACTTTTATCCAAACCAAATTTTGATTTAATTATTCTACATAAGAATTTTATTTTGTTAAATTAAATATATAAAGTTGTCAAATATTATATTTAAAATGGATGCACCATCAAATGGTGACAAAACAATATTTTTTAAAAAATAATTATTTTATCCAAAAAATTGAATTGGTTCTAATATTATTTATAATAAACACATAAGTTGAATGTTTAAAATATATTGAATTAAATTTTAAATATGTTTTATACTATTTATAACCTCTAATTTAATGGAAATTTTATATATTATATTAAATAATTACAATTTATTAATATACTTATGTTTGGTAAAACTATGTCTTGCATGTAGTGCAAGCCAACTCATTATTGTGTATAACGTAAGATTAAAATGGTGTCACATAAATATATAAAATAAGAAATGAAATGAAATTTATTTATAAATGAAAATATTATAAAGGGTTGGGTTATTACAAAACTAACTCACAAAGATTTATATAGAGTGATAAATAACATGATATTGGGAAAGTTAACCAACACAAAACCATATATATGTGATGGGTTAAAAGGCCATTGATAAAATCAAACAAATATCATTTTTGTTTCAAAATCTTTTCAATAAAGATAAGGAATTAATTTACTTTCGATACTATGAACATAATGTAACATATTTACTTAACAAGTATAGTTTCATCCTTTAATAAATTTCCAACTCAAAATCATCTTATTCTCCAAATAATGAGTATTTAAGATGATTTTTTTTATTGATAAATAATTTGAATGAACTTATAAAGATAAGAAAATCCACAAAATTATAACTATATATTCCTCCAATCTTAATACATTATCAAAAACAAAAATTGTTATGATAATATAAGACAATTCCCAAAAAATAATTAACTTTTATATGAGGAAAAAAACTTTAATCATACAAATTTAATAGTAATACACAAAGTTCAACATATATTATTCAACAAAAAAGCTATCCTTCCTCAAAAATATTCTAGACTCATATTGAAACCAAAAAATATGAAATATTTGATCACGTAGTCTTCCAAATAACATCAATCACTCTTAATGTATCATACCAAAAATTTAATTTCCCAAATCACATAATATATAATAAATGATAACCATTTCAATAACTAAACTAAATTTCAATAATTACATACAATCAAATTTTACTCCAAAAGAGAATTCAACATTTATTACTAAAAATAATATGTTTACCTTAATCATATATGATTCCTACAACATTAAATGTCTTCCAAAATAATATTAATCACTTAATCACTAGATCATTTTAAAATCCCATGGTTATCTATTTAATAAAAAAGTCAATAAAATCAAAATAACTTTTATCGATTAGATTGTTTAAATAAAAAATTTCATTATGGATAGGAATTTATGTTGGACAATGGTGGGTGTTTCACCCTTGTCACCCTTTGGTTGTGGGTTCAAACCTTGTGACCTTTTAGGATGCAACATGTTATCACTCGTTCTATAGTTTAATCATTATTCTAAAACTAATTAATATTATCCAAAAATGTGGTAACCATCCCAAAAAATATGATAAATATATTCAACAATATAGAAATGTTTTAACCACAAACATTATATCATAAATTTTAATTTGTATCCCCAATAATATAACCCATATTTACCATAAATTCAAAGATCATATAAACCATAATGGTTATCCTTACGTTTAAAAATATTTCTTAAAAATGAAAATACATTATTGTTTAAATAACCTTTTTATACATATTAAACCAATTAAATGTCTTCCCTAATATATATTTTCCTAAATCTAGTTCCCAAAGTTTCTACTAAACTTTCTCTAATACCAACTGTAAAGACCCCAACCCAAGTATCATCGAGTCAGTGATTACTTTATTACATTTGCATAATATATAAGAAATATCATCTGAAAGGACTGAATATTTTAGTAATATTAGTAAACTAGATACATATGTGAAATTTATATTACATTTTAAAACATAATATACTCAAATAATTTCATTGAGTCTGCTATTAATCCTTCTATGTGTAACCCTGAATATAAGTCATAATATAAATCTTAGAATCTTGGTGAAAAATAAAACATAAAAAAAGGGTGAGCTCAAATGCTCTGTAAGGTTAATAATAAAACATAGGATATCATAAATAAACATAAATAATAAGGTGAGGTGAATAAATAACAATAAATGCCATTTAAACATAATTTTGAGCACAATTTGACATGAATAAAAGTAGGTCAAATAACATCATATAAATAATCAGAGGAGAAAGATACTTAACCATGTGTATTATACTATTAAAATAATCACATGTATTATCAATAACTATTCTCATAAACAGGGAATGTATAATTTGGTACATCATAAATATACCATTAAGGATTCACCTAACACACCGTACATAATTGGGTTAGACATTAGTCAAAACCCAAAATAGTTTGTCTTATGATTCCTACTGATGCATCGAAGGGCTACACCGGTCCCCAACCGACACTTATGAAGTCCAATGCATTATTATTATGAAAGGGGTGAAACATAATCAATATAAACATTTTTATTATAAACTAGAATATGAAATGTGAATAATTTAACTATAAACTATGAATGATATCAACATAGAACATACACAGTAAAAATGAATCATATAATATTCAACAATATATGGTAAATGATATCACGAGAGATCAAATAAACTAATAATACGATTCAAAAAAGTGTTTTGACATAGATAAAAATACTCAAATGAAATTATTTAAAATTTGGGAGAGAAATAAAATTGTTTTCTTTTAAATCATTTATTTAAAAAGCTTTGTAACTATAAAAGAAATCAATGGGTTTGAAAATAACCTTGTAAAAATTTAAAAGTAGCTTAAAAACATTATTTCCTTATGATGGTGGGAAAACCCTATCTTGCCAAATAAGTTGAAAAAACATCAATTCCATATTTTTTTCAAAAATGTCATAAAGCACCTCATTTAGAAAATAATGAAAATATTAATTTCAAGAAATTTTATAAAAATTAAAACAAGGGTAAAATAAATTCATTAAAAATTAATAGGGTATTAGTAAAAAACCATTTTATTTTTTAGAAAACATAGATATGTAAGAGAAATATTCCTTACTAGATACTTAAATAGAGAAACTGTCGACTAATAATGACATTGTAAATTAAACCCTCACTACTTTTTAATAATTTGAATAATATTCCCTATAACTTCAAATTAATATTTAAATACCATAAATATAGAGATATTAAAGATAATATACTAAAGGGGATGTATATATACCACACAAAAGAAATAAGTGGTGAATATAGCTTGTATCCCATATACAGAAAATGAGATGAAAATACCATTCCTTATGCTTACATTACTTGAATGTGCTTTAACCTCATGTATAATGATTTATAGAATGGTATTAATTTATTCCAGAACCATACATATATTATGGATATCATATATGATCCATTATATCATTTTGTTAAAAATATTTCATTATTACCCCTATTTCATGTGTTAAATGCTATATTTTCCTATGCATGTTTTGTCATATAAGTCATGTTTCTATAGATATGATTTATATATTTCATCTCAAAATGATATTAATTTCATATATATCAAATTTTTTCAGTATATAAAATTTTATAATCTTTCTTGAATGGTTATCAGTGAAAATGAATAACATTGCATCGTGGAGACGATTGGTCGTATGCACGCATGAGTGACGATATCAATCCCTTAATGGTGAAATTGTAAGGCAGTGGATGGTATATTAAATTTTTCAGAATAATTATCATGTAATAATTATCATATATATCCATTATTTACACTGTTATACCCATCCAAATTATGTGGTGATGAAAAATAGATTACCACACGGTGTGGAGATGGTAAGTCGTATGTATGCATATGCAGTGCTTTCATTTTCATAGGAAGGATAAAGTTGGAATATGGTTGTTCCACAATAATAATAAAATCTAATAATATATATTACATTAGATTTATTATTTTATAAGGGAAACAAAATATGAATACTAAATAGAAGTATAAATGAATTTGAATGAGTTGGTAACACCGATTTCCTATTCTTTGGAAGATTTCCTTTTTGTCTCTCATTAAGAGATCTAGGGTGGGTTTTTTGGGAAGTATAGGACCTCTATAACTTGAATAATAATATTTTTTTAGGGAAAATGGTAGGTTTTGTTCATGATAAAGCCTCAATATAGTATGAACAAATGATATAGGAGGTGCCCTTTTATAATTGAGGTGAGGGGAACTTTTGTTTACTCTAAAAATAATAAATTAATATTAATTATTTTCCAAAATAAAATGGATAAGAAGTTATTTATGTATAATTTAATATGGTTATGGGTCTAAATACTATCAAAAAATAATTTTTATACACGTTTAGGTTTTGTTATTACCCTTATCTTTAGGCTCCAATCCTTAATTAACCCCTTTAACTCTTATTGTGACAATATGCGTTTTTAATTTTAAAGGGAAAATATATTTACTATAAAATGACAAACTAACCATAAACGGATAATTTATGAAATTTCATTCCTAATACAATTTTTTTTTCTAGGATTTTATATTTTTTTGAATTTTCTATCGTTTAATATTATTTTTAAACTATCATTAATGTCAATTTTGACACGATTCACTACATGACTTTTTAATAATAACATGTAAAATGATATATTTCAGAACAATATTTTAACACATCAAAAACATGTCAAATACATCTAGAAAATAACTATATTACATTAATTTTATCAAATTATATTTATTTTAATATTTTTATAACATTTATTTGATATGTCCATTAATTAAATAATTATTGCATCATCATTATATAAGCCCTTATGTTAATTATTTATTTCGTTAAAATTTAAAACAAATTATCATCGTGAATATAAAAATTTTATCTTTTAAAGGGCTCTTTATATTCTAACATGTGTTCTGAATAACTACATAAAAAATGTAAAACTTATTAAAAACATGAGTATGATATATTTGACGTTCCTTAGAATAAAATACTATAAAGGTCAAAAGTTATCCATGTGAATCCAATAGTAAATAAAATCATCCCAAGGAAGCTTTTTGTTGACAAAAAATCATAAAATAATAATATGACATGTTTTAGGGTAATTTAATAATATTTATAATATTATTTTTTCCCATAATTACCCGATTTACCCTTAACCGTGGTAATAAAAAATTTACTAAAGTAACTATTAATATTTTAGAAAATAAAAGAGACATATTTAATAAATTTGGAACTTATGATTACAAATATTTCATTCATTTTTCAAGATTAAAAACACATAATTTTCTAAAAGTAATTTAAAATTAATCTCGTTGAAGAGGTGAGAAAACATGTTATTAAAGTGAAAACTTTCACAGATAGAAATGTTTTTATATCCATAGTCAATGTGAGATTGATTCCAATTACCTAAATTATATTAAATGATATAAAATTTATCTAATTATACTTTAAAATCACTTAAAAAATAAAATTTCACACTTAAATTACTTATAGAAAAGATCAATTTTCAATTAAAATCCAATAATTTCACTATTCATCAAAACATGAAACTTATCAGAAAAATACCAAAAACTTAAACCAAAGTAAAATTTGATATTAAAATTTCAAATAATAAGTTTAATTATTAAAATATATTTTTTTTTTAAAAACTAGATTTCAAACAAGCATTCCTTGAAAAAGAGACAAAATTGCTTTTAGAAAGAATATTTCCTTTTATACGTCAAAGTGGATTTATTTTTATATGATGTCTAAAAAACACATGATATCAATATAAAAAAATATATTGAACATATAATATGTAAATTACATAATTTGGTTAATAATATTAATTCTTTCCAATTTATCAACAAGGTTATTAATATATTTCATCATACAGTAAGTTGGGTGTTGCATGCAATTTAAGTTATCGAAAAGTGATAATTTAAAAAAGTGACATACCAAAAAATCTTGGGGTTTTACTGGAATATAGTATTACAGGAATAAAAAACATGACTTAAAAAGTACAAAATGATCAAAATACATCTCCACTTTCACGATGATCATACGCTTGGTCCTCTACTCCCATGATTCATGCTATAAGCAATGTAGATCCATCATATGGGATTGGGAGCTTGACATTATCCACACCTACAGTTATAAGGTCTACTCGAGTACTAAAGGCGGCCCAAGTAGGGTGTGATATAAACTCAATAGGCCACCATCAATGTTGTTTATAAATAATCTAGTTTTTGTATATAGCATAGCAGTGTGCATGTATAATGAACAATGGAAAGTGTTGGAAAATAAATATTAGTTGGTTGAGGTTATAGAAGAACAGCTTCTAGACTCTACCTGCTTTAGCATAAGAAATGATAAGTTTTATCATTCACCATATATATAGTAATCATATATATATATATACACACACATAATATGTATACATGTATATACACATTATATGTACGGACATCAAGTAAAATATATACAGATTCTAGGTGCTAGTTGGACTTAGTGTAAACTAAAGAATCCACAACTAATATAAATATCCTAAGGCTCTAGAAAATGGTACCATCCTTGTATCTCATATGAATGTGAGATGTCATGATCATCACTCGAGATGGTGGGGTGAGTCACCATGCCCCACACTCGAAATAAAGGAATGTGAAACATTATTCCCATCGCCTAAATAATGTAAATAGTGTAAGACATCATTCCCAACACCCAATGTATGGGAGAATGGAATTACATGATCAAAAAACCCTTAACCATTGTCCAATGACTAGTAACCATAGTTTAATAATAAAAATAATGATGATGGATTACCTCTATGCATTTATAAACATGTAACCCAACTAGCCATGGATTCTACAATTCATATACCAAATGTTTATAATTATGGAACATTTGGTGTGGTCTTTCCACCCAATTACGACCAATTTAATTCAGTCCTTTAAATTAATAAATCAAGTAAATTACATTTCAATGTTATGAAAAACTTCTTAAACGGTGGTTTGGTCCATTAAACATTTATATGAAGGGGGAAAATTAATTTATCACACCCAAAGGGTGTAAATAAATTATGTAAGAAACCTATAATTAATACTTATGGGTTTATTGGAGCATCGCAACATGAAAAAACTTAATTTAAGAGGTTAAACATATATTCGGTAAATTCATAGAAATTTAAGACATGAAACACATCGGAAAATACAATGAGAAAACACAAACTTTAAGGGAGATTTTTTTGACAACCTACCCTAGGTCTGTGGATGACTCCTCATCCATTTATCACATTTGATTAGAATAATATTGGATGAAAAGGAAAATATAGGCATTTTCACTAAATATAGGGTAAATTAACTCCTTCCCAAATAGCATAAGATATGGGAAGATAAACTAAAAACTAATCCAGAGGATTAAGGAACTTACAATTTTGGAATCCAACAAGATTGATGACGATGAAAATAGAGACCTGATATAAGAGTTATCAGGAAACATAAACTAGGATTGGATGAGATCTTCTAGGAGAGGTAATGGGATTCATGTTAATTGGAGGATAATAGAAATTAGGGATGTAGGTTTCAAATATATTAAAGGTAAAATCATAAATTCCTTCGTAAAAAATGGTTCGTATGGTTTGGCTACACAGTTGTCCAAACTGCATGCTAACAGTGCACCATCCACTATCTAGGAACCCCCTTGAATGGTCTTGGAACCTAGTTTGACTAACTTTGTGCATTACATATGAAATACACTACCAAAAAAAAACTATATCACCCACATAGGCATGCGTCTTTGCTCACACAGTTTTAGAAAAAAAACATGAGTCCTCTTGATATATACATGTTCTTTGCACTTTTTAGTCATACTGTAAGTACTATCCATCTACTAATAGTGTGACTTAGTCTTCTGTACTAATTTCTAGAACTCTAAGATCCAAACAAGTCCTGGACACTCTGAATACCTCCCATAATACATATTAAATTCTTATGAATAGACAACAAGGAATTAAGTAAGAAAGAAAAAGAATCATATCTTCATGAAAATTTGGGTCCTCTCAAATTGAAGGTTTGAAAATAAAATAATGATAGTTTGATAGTTTATGGATGGATAGTTCAATTATAATCCAATTATATTTCCAAATTATTTTACACTTATTCTTATTACCTAAAAAGTGAGAGATTCCAAAATCTTTTCACCTCTCAATCAAGGTGGAATAAATATAGTGAGAATTAGTTTAACTAAGATTCCAACTTCTTCAATACTTTATATTTTTGTGTGAAGTGACAATAAAACACACTCTATGTTACATTAAGAAATACCCAATCAGGTCTTGTATTTCCTAAGTCACCCAAGAATGTTATACTACCCTTCATACATAAGAAATTAATTTCCAATATATTCACCACCCGATCCTTATCTATTACTTTATATATATCTTAGAGTTATTTGGTGGGAGATAACTAACCATAGACCAATGGAATTATAAAATAAACAATATTAAACCACACATAGTCTTACATGATATTAACAACTGGTACTGAACACTAAAACTAGTTAACAAAAAGAGAGTTTTATTCATGAAGTTGAGTACTCAACCATCAGAATTGACATCCATAACATATATGATCACAAAAAGGATTTACCCCTTCATTAAAAGGGTAGAATATTTGAGAAGATAAAGTGAAGGCATTATATCATAATGAAAAATGGAATAATAAAATAATTAATACAACAACAACAACAGTGGAGTAGGTCCTTCGTGGTTCTTCCCAACTCTCTTTATTGTAGTCATCTTCCTTATTTTCTCATTAGTTCAAAAAATACTAATTGAAATAATTCAACATTTTTATTTTTATAAAAACACTTTTAAGGGTTGAGTGTGAAACAAAAAAAAAACAAATACAACAAGAACAACCTTGACATGAATCAAGGTAAATACAGAAAAACAGAGTGTTAGGGGGTCTAAATTAATGAATCCCTATAGAAAACCTGATAACAATATTTGTACCTTCTTGAGGAAGGTCACCCAGACTAGTAAATCAAGAGATCATGCCATACTATGGAGAAATTTAAGTGAGTAAGTGAGACACTTTATTCCCCTCATGTCACATATAAGTGATCTCTACGCTATTGTTAATAAAACTCCCATATTTATGAACATGAAAAGAGATAATCTAGGGGGGAACTAAGGCCATGAATATAATTATAGAGAATATAGGAGTAATTTTCTGTTATTTCAATCCTAATACTATTTCATATGAATTTATGAAGGCTTGTTAACATCACATTAGCCTCCTCCAGAAGAGAGTCTCCATTACCAAAGATGGCCGTAACAGAAAATATAACAGATCCTCAATTTTCATGAATGATTCCCCCACCTCGTATGATATCCATAGAACATGAGTTTTCTATGTTTATCATGATCCCCAAGCTAGGTGGATTCCAGAAGATCCAACATATAGAAGTAAGGTTCTAGATAATGGGGATAGGGCAGCTAGTGGCCTTGAAAGCTGTGTGGAAAGGTGCTTCCATTTGGTGGTTAAGAAGCCAAAAATGATTGATTAAAAGGATCATGGTTTTGAAAATATTTCCCAAGCTCAAATAAATGAGCCCCTTAACCCAAGATCTATCCCCCACCTACCATATATTCCAACAAACAGTATAAAAAATAATGTCTCTCACTTTACTATCATTGATGTTTCTCTCAAATCCAACGAACCAGAGTTCAAGGAAGCCAGTACTCAAAGGATCATGGAGAGAGATACTAGTGAAACTGCCTAAATCTTTCGACACACTTATCAACCATTTCCCTTCAAAAAAAAGATGTCAACATGACTCCATGTAGTTGATGTGACAGAAATAATACATAAAAACCTGAGGAATGCTAATGTGCTTGATATTATCATTGGTTGAAAGATATTTATTCCTGACACACCAAAAAAGAAAGTTTGAATTTTCAAGGATTTATTCACACTAATGTTTCTCACCCAATATTTCAGAGTTGGTCATTTAATGTAGAAACCTACAATAATATTTCAATAAGAAATCACCTGATGAAGAAGATGAGAAGATTCATGTGTTTGTGTTAAGATTCATATTAATAAGATCTAAAGTTTCACAATGTTCCTTATTCAAGATTTCCTGAATACATTTTGAGTAGAGGATTGTTTTCTTGATAGTCATGATAGGGGTGGGACATCTTGGGACACTAATCTTACTTGAAAAGACCCAAAATTTCTAGGTAATGTTTTTAATTAAATTGGAATTTTACGAGTCTGAAAAAATTTACGGTGCATGATTTTCAGGCCCAGAGTGCCGAGAATGAATTTCTGAACATGTTTTTGGGTACATTCAGTAAAAAGCGAGCATGATTTTCTAACTTTTAAACCAGTGCTCAAAATTTCAATTCGAGGGAACCTTTGAAGTTGCAACGCTGGTATTTTATTAAGAAGACTTTCTCCTCGATTGCAGTTGGTTGAGGGTGAAAGTTAGTTTTTTGGGGTTTTCATGGAAATAATAAAATAAATTAAACACATGTTTTATTATATTTTTTTGTAACCAAACTCCTTGTGGAAGTTGGTGGTGGGGACCACTAGACCTTAACCTCCCATGAGAGGTTATGGTGGTGGGGAACACCCAAGACTAAACTTTCATGAGAGGTTATGGTGGTGGGGACCACCCAAGATTAAACCCCCTTGAAACCACCATTTAATTGGGAGAAAAACCATAACACCCTCGATAATGTAGGAAAACCTCTCAACCCCCCCCCCCCCCTCATTAATGTGGAGGAGCCTCTGGACTTCCTCCACATTAATTGTGCCAATCCACATAATTTTTTTATGACAACTTTCCTTTAATTAATTAATTCTTTTTCAAATATTATGCCAATGAATTAAAAGATATTACAATCTATTACTTTGGGATACCTATTCATTTGATGGAAAAGGAGGATTGGGAGAACATGGGAGAAATCTCTCCAATGAAGAATGCTCCTTCAATGAAGAACGTTGACCCACTTTCACCTTCTTCCGCAGGACTTCTTCAGATATGGGACATCCTCATTTATAGAGAATCAAAGACCGCACTACCTTCTTGCACCATCATCATCAAGAAAAAGAGGTAGGGGTTTATTCTTAAATGTTTATCACCCTCCATGTAGTCCCTTCTTTTCTTGTGTGGGATGGGAAAAAACATTCCGGAAGATTATGGTTTCACATTAATTCTACGTTCTATGTGAACCACTTGCTACCACTCTAAACGCGGAGGGTGCGGGCCAAACAAACATGACCCGACCCCTTCGCCATTCTTATTTTGTGTATTCCTCAAAATGGAGGAAGGTGACAAAAATGACGGAGGCAACACCACCACCCCCCACGGCCTCACCGTGCCGCCCCAGACAACTCAAGGCCTCGCTGTGCTGCCCCGGCCGACCCGCGGCCTCGCTGAGCCGCACCGCCTTCTGTCGAGCTGCACCGCCATCCGAGCTGAGCCATGCCACCATCCGCTGAGTCATGCCGCCATCTGAGCTGAGCCATGCCATCGAGCCGATCCACACTACATCCCAAGCCGATCCGCACCACCTTCCACCGATCCATGCCGTTGTCCGAGCCGAGCCGTGCCGCCATCTACCGAGTTGTGCCACCCTCCATGTCGAGCTTCACCACCATTGAGCTGAGCCGCGCTATCGAGCCATGCCACTCCACCCTCCAGACCAAACCGCCATCGAACCATGACCGGTCCGCCGACTCGTGGCTGGTCCTTGCTCCTCGTGGCCAGTCTATGCCCCTCGCGGCTGGTCCATGCACTCATGTCTGGTCTGCACCCTCGTGGCCGGTCTGTGCCCACGCGACTGGGTCTGTCGCCCTCGCGATACCCCTTAGCTGAGCTGCCCGTGTGGTAACCTTGCGGCCCTCACAGGATGGACCGGACCCAATAGGTCGGGTCACATTATGGTCTGGGCCAGACCCAAAGGGTTGGGTTAGGTCGACCCGAACCGGGTCAGACCAGACCCGAGCTCACTATGACCAATTTTCTTTCTTTTGGCCATAACATTGGATCTTGATTTCCATTTGACGAACCCTCAGTGGTGCTTGAAATCATGGAAAGATTCAGTCCATTTGAGTATACCCCACTAGGTTTTGGGTTAAGATGGGGAACAATTAGGTTGGATCGAGCACAAACCAACTGGTCCCCCGGGAGTAAAAGGCTAATAACTAACAGACAGGGCATCCGGTTGACACACCGTCTATTGCGTTGAGACCCCTATGATGTGGCATAACTTTGAGAAACATCTTCATGGGACTTCATGGAATTTGGTGTATTGACCAGTAGGTTGTGGAGGGGATCCTCCTAGAGAGGACTGAGCATAGTGCATAGACCTAGTGGCTGGATGAGATTTGACGACTACTAACCGTTTCAACTCAGAGTGACTCGACAGACCCACAGTGGGGAGAGCCTTTGTATGATGTAGCAGACCCACGATACTCAACAAGAGGAGTACCTCAGCAGTCCAAGGTAAGCAGGAAGTATCTCTATGTGACGCGGAAAACTCACTGTACTCGATAGAGTATGAGTTCTCTAGTAGCAAAAGTGTTCGACATTGTGTTCGGAATGTTACTTGTTACTACCCCTAGAATAAATCTTGGTGTTATTTGAGTCATAACCCTTGTGTTTTCCTCATGATTGAGATGGATCACTTGATAACTTAGGTATATGTATAGGCATACACCTAAGTAAAGTTATCTGTTGATTTCAATCTTTGTGTTTTATCCTTGTTGGATTTTTTGAGACCTAGAGGTTCTCGGGGTCCCTACTGAGTATCGTTATACACACCCCTGCATGGGTTATACCCGCACATTTTTGTGTTGGATGCAGATGACATACAATGCTGACAATGGCCGAGAGTACTAGGACCGGACGGTACCTATAGGTGGACCTTACGACGAGTCAGTAGACGAAGGAGACCGATGGACGTGGAGTGCTGAGAAGGTAATATGTACCTACCATTCTGTTAGGAACCTCAGAGGACAGTCTAGTAGCTAATTCTCTCTTTCTTTAGTTCTATTTCATTTCATTTGTACTTGTACTTTCCAGTTGGGCTTGTATTCTGGACCCTTTTTACTTACTGCATTCACTCTTTTTACAGTTCAGTTTAATTTTGTTCCTATCTTGTTGTGTGCTTGGTTACATGTGTGTATAGGTTATAAAGGAAGTTCCATCCCAGTTTTAGGGAATACTCCTTCGGTGCTAGTTTCCAGCCCCTGGCTATGGAAGGCGGGCTTGGGGTAGTCACAGAATGGGCCCCGAGGGATGGGTTGTGCCAAATTGGTATCAGAGGAGTCGGTTCTACCGTAGAACTAGGGCTTTGATATTTTCTTTGAAGTAATAGTGTTATGGGAAATGAGTACGGTTTTCAGTTCAGGGAGCCCAGTGTGGGTGCGGTGGCCGACATATCTATACACCAGGACCCTGACATCTGATTTCCAACTCCATGCATGAAAACACTGATTGCATGTGTGTTTTCAAAAGTTTTCTTTGTGATCTTTTGAGTCAGCTAACTTGGTATAACTTTCAGCTCAATAGGTTTAACTTTTGACTTTGGAACACCTGTTTTATTTCAGGATGCCTCCACGCATACATCTATCTAGAGTTTCAAGAGTTGTACACACTAATAGACCACCGAGTGAAAAGGCCTCAGTACATGGACCTTTTCTTGTAGAGACACCAGTGGTACCACTCCCCATTTGTCCCATGATGCCACCATCCCCAGAAGAAGATGGTGCATGCCATATGAGTGTGTGTTATGAGTTCTAGCGCCAGAGGCAACCCATGTTTAGGGGAGAGATAGACTCGCAGACAGCAAAGGATTTGCTGTAGGCTATGGTGAGAGTTTTCCGATTAGTAGGGACAATAGCTGATTTCATGGTGATCCTTGATGCCATCCATCTACAGGTAGCAGTAGGAAAATGGTGGAGTTTGATGCTCCAAGTTCATGACAAGTTGACGCTTCTCTGGGCAGACTTCGAGAGCCTATTTTAGGCAGAGTTTCTCCCAGCGACTCTCCGTGTAGTGAGAATTTAGGAGCGACTTCATATGTAGCCGGGCATTATGATTGTAGCTCAGTACTCATCTAGGGTCACTGAACTCACATGTTACTCCATAGATATGGTGTGGGACCCATTCCTCAGGGACCAGACCTTTGAGTAGGGACTCAGAGAGGAGATTAGGGAATCAGTGATCTCACGTAGCATCTCGATGCAGGCGGGGGTGTTACAGAGAGCCCTCTTAGTGGAGAGTTCCTTACCGAGTAGTCACCAGCAGCGAGACCCACTACCAGTCATCACATGGAGGATTATTCTGTAGCTGGTATTATACACACATCATAGAGGTCCAAGAGGACCAGACCAATAGGTGGACGACCGCATGACTCAGGATCGGTTGTGCGGGGCACCCAAAGCGGAGCTAGTCATGCCAAGATCGGTAAGTGTTTTGCATGCAGTGGGCAGGGTCAAATGGCTCATGACTATCCGACCCACCATTTGGATGATCAACAGACAGTCGAAGGACTGCCCAGGCAGAGACAGAGGTTTGATCGAGGAGGTTTACAGGGAGTAGGAGGACGTGGTAGAGGGGTTGGTTGTGCAGCTAGTGGTGGGAAACGAATCGAGATATTACCGCCACCACCACCAGGAGGTCCACCCCAACCATAGGGAGTAGGTGGATATGGGAGAGTTCTGCTCCAGGAAGCTAAAACATACGATCATGGTGCTCTAGTGATGATTCATGGTACGATATGTGTCTACTCCACTATAGCTGTAGTTCTAATAGACACAGTTCCCTATCATTCTTTTATTTCCACTGCCCTCATTCGAAGCTCGGAGATTCTGACGGAGCTATTGGCTTGATCCTTACATCTAAAAATTCTACAAGAGAAGATTCGCTGATCACACAATAGTGATGAAAGTGTGAGCTTACTCTAAGAGGCGAGAGCTTAGGTTGGGATCTCCTAGTAGCGGCATCGAGGCCTTATGACACCATCTTGGGTAGGGATTGGTTTTCTATAGTCCATTCTCAGATTGACTGTATTAGGTTCAAAGTGCGGTGTTTCTGTAGGTATGGGACTGGGTTTACCTTCACTGATGAGAAGGGAGCCTTTGCAGCACATGATGGACTTACCCGAAGGAGAGTGCAACCTATAACTCATTAGTTGGCTAGGCTTACCCTCATATTAGTTGATGTGGAGAGTCCGAGCTATCTTGTAGTGATGGACCAGTACACAGTTGTTTTCCCTGATGATTTCCCAGGTCTACATCCTTACAGAGTGGTGGAATTTTACATTGACTTGTACCCCAATACGTCACCAATATCTACACCAGCATATCGAATGGCTCTCATTGAACTTCACGGGCTGTGGGTACAAATAGAGGACTTGCATGGAAAGGGGTTCATCCAGCCCAGTGTTCACCTTGGGTAGCCCCGATTCTATTTTCCAAGATGGTGGATGGGAGCTTGAGGCTTTGTGTCGACTATTGGCACCTGAACCAGGTGACCGTGAAGAACAAGTACCCATTCCCAAAGATTGATGACCTCTTTGATCATATCAAGGGAGCACGGTGGTTCTTGAAGATGGACCTCATATCAAGCTATCACCAGCTCAGAGTTCAAGATGAGGATGTGAAGAAGATGACCTTCTGGTGTTAGTATGACCATTATGAGTTATTGGTTATTCCAGTCAATATAACCAATGCTCCAATAGTGTTCATGGGACACATGAACAAGATCTTTCAGCCATACTTTGATCACTTTGTAGTGGTTTTCATCGATGAAATTCTGATATACTCGACTACTGTGGAGGAGCATGACTATCATTTTTAGGTAGTACTGGACACACTTTGAGGGCACCAACTTTATGGTAAGCCCTTGAAGTGCTAGTTCAGGATCTGAGAGGTTCACTTCCTGGGAAATGTCATATCGGAGGCTGGAGTTGCAGTAGATCCAACGAAGATTGAGGTGATACATTCTTGGGAGAAACCCAAGAGTGTGATGAAGGTACAAAGTTTACTGGGTTTGGCTAGATACTATTAATTATTTGTACCAGATTTCTCCAGAGTTGCAGCACCACTATAAACCTTTACGAAGAAGGGGAAACCCTTAATGTGGTTGGAGAGATGCCAGTAGAGTTTTCAAGAGCCGAGGTAGAGGTTGACTAGGGCCCCCATCTTGAGGCTTCTAGAGGAGGGCATAGGGTACGTAGTCTACTATGATGCTTCAGGGACTAGACTCGGATGTGTCCTGATGTAGGAGCGAGCAGTGATCACATATGGTTCTCGACAACTAAGGCAACATGAGTAGAACTATGCTACCCATAACCTAGAGTTAGTAATAGTGGTATTCACCTTGAAGATATGGAAACATTATCTGATGGGAAAGAGGTTTACCATGCACTCTGATCACAAGAGTCTCAGGTATATCTTATCTCAGAAGGACCTAAACCTGAGACATCGACATTGGCTTGAGTTCCTCCAAGACTATGACTTTGAGATAGTCTATACTCTAGGGAAGGGGCACGTTGTTGAAGATGAACTCAGTAGGAGATCCGGTATACAACTGCTAGGCAAGGCGACAAAGAAGCTGGCCACTTTGCAGATATCCTTCATGGATAGAGATGGAGCAGTTTTCTTTCAGTCTCTTACAGTCACTCCCCCACTTATTCAGTGAGTCCGGGAGGCACAGCGTGGGGACATTGACTGTGAGAGACTCCGTGCTCAAATATACATTGACATGCCCCTAATGGATTTTTTGAAGGTGGGGAGAAAATCATACACTTCATAGGACCTACCATGGTACCAGTGTCATTCCAGGAGGAAGTGTTGAGGGAGTTACACACATCCCCTCTAGCGGTACATCCCGGAGTGGCAAAGATGTACCAGGATATCAAAAGACAACACTAGTGCCTTAGAATGAAGAAAGTAGTAGTAGAGTTTGTCTCTCAATGCCTCACTTGTCAGCAAGTGAAGGTGGGGAATTAGGTACCAGCAGACTTGGTTCACCCTTTAGAGGTCCCACAGTGAAAGTGGGAAGGGATATCCATGGACTTCGTGATAGGACTTCCACGTACATCTAGAGGTCATGACTCGATCAGGGTGGTCATCGACCGACTCACCAAGTTGTACCAATTCTTTTTGATTATAGAGCAGGGTTCAGTAGAGAGCCTATGATTCCTCTATGTGTAGGAGATTGTGCGGTTACATGGAGTAACCTCGACGATTGTATCCAATAGTGATGCAAGTTTTACTTATCGGCTATGGAAGGGGTTGCATGAGGATTTCAGGATGTAGCTTCATTTGAGCACCACCTTCCATCCTTAGGTGGATGGCTAGACTGATTGGATGATTCAAACCCTCAAGGACATGTTGCATGCTTGTTTACTTGACTTCAGTTGCAATTGGGAGGGTCACTTACCTTTGATTTAGTTTACTTACCACAACAGCTATCACTGCACCATAGGGATGAAACCTTTTGAGGTGTTATACATGAAACCTTGCAGATCACTTTGTGCGGGACTGACCCAGGGGAGTCACCACTAGTGAGACCAGAGATGGAACGAGCTACCGCAGAGAAGATGCAGATTATCCAGGAGCAGATGAGGACTGCACAGAGCAGGCAAAAGTCATATGATGATTGGAGACAGATGCCTCTAGTGTTCAAGGATGGAGACAATGTCTTTTTACGGGTCTCAACCTGATGAGGTCTATGGAGATATGGACAAGGTGAAAAGATATCTCAGAGATTCATCGGACCTTTTAAGGTCCTCAGCAGAGTTGGAGAGGTGGCATAACACTTAGCTCTTCCACCTCAGATGCACCTGGTGCATGATGTCTTCCACATGTCCTAGCTGAGGAGATATGTGAATGACCGTTCTCACATCATCGACCAAGGCGAGCTGGAAGTCGACGATGGGGTGAATTTTACAGAGGTTCTAGTAGAGATTGAGGATCGATAGGAGTGGGTCCTTTGTGGATGGTAAATACATCTGGTGCGCATTCGCTGGAGGCACATGAACCTCCAGGAGAACACATGGGTGCGGGAGGCTCATATGCATGCTCAAGGCCCCCACTTGTTTCCTTAGTTTGAGTTGTGGATTACGGGGATTTAAAGCCTGAGGTATGGAGAATGTAAAGACCGAGAATTTCCATGTAAATATTTTAAATTAATTGGAAATTTTACAAGTCCACGAAAATTGATGAAACATGATTTTGAGGCCCGGAGTGCCAAAAATAAATTTTTAATCTTTTTTTAGAGTAAGTTTAGTAAACGTGCGAGCAATTTTTTCTAACTTTTTAACCGGTTCTCGGAATTGAAATCTGAGGGCACTGTTGAACTCGCAACACCAGTATTTTCTTAAGAAGACTTTCACCTTGATGATAGTTTGTCGAGGGTGAAAGTTAGTTTTTGGTTTTTTCATGGAAATAATAAAATAAAATAAACACACGTTTTATTTTATTTTGTGTAACCAACCTCTTAGTGGATGTTGGTGGTGAGGACCACAAGACCTTAACCTCCCATGAGAGGTTATAATGGTGGGGACCACCCAAGCCTAACCTCCAATGAGAGGTTATGGTGGCGGGGACCACCCAGGATTAAACCCCCTTGAAATCCTCCTTTAATTGGGAGAAAAACCTCAACTCCCTCATAAATGTAGGAAAACCACTAACCCCCCCCCCCCACACACATTAACGTAGAGGAGCCTCTTGATTTCCTCAACATTAATTATGCCAACACACATATCATTATTATTCCAGCTCTCCATTAATTAATTAATTATTTTTTGAATATTATGCAAACAACATAATAGATATTAAAATATATTACATTGGGCTACCTATTCATTTGTTGGAAAAGGAGGATTGAGAGAACATGGGACAAAGCTCTCCAACGAAGAACGCTCCGCCAATGAAGAACACCCACCCCTTTCGACCTTTTTCATCAGGACTTCTTCCAACATGGTACATCCTCATATACAGTTAATCGACGACCGTACTACCTTCTTACGTCATCGTCATCAAGAAAACAAGGTAGGAGTTTATTCCTAAATGTTTATCACTCTCCATGTACTCCATTAATTTATTGTGCGGGTTGGGAACAAACATTGTTGAAGTTTATGGTTTCACATTCATGCTTCTCTTTTTTTGAACCACTTGTTACCAATCTAAATGCAGAGGGTGCGGGCCAATCAGAAACGACCTGACCCCTCTACGATTATTCTATGGTGTATTCTTAGAAATGGAGGAAGGCGAAAAAGATGATGGAGGCAATGACACCACTACCAGCAGCCTCACCGCTCCACCCCAGCCGACCCATAACCTCACCACACTGCCCCGGCCAAACTATGGCATCACAGAGCTGCGCCACTGTTGACGCTCCTTTCGTCACAGAATCTAAAGATCGGAAAAGGGGAATATCTGAGCTCAATGTGATTCATCCTTTGAAGAAACATCAAAAATCGACAAAGGGATGAACAAGGAGAACATTACCCATAGGCCGCGCAAGTTCCCTCATGGTCGCGCAAGTACACTTGCGCGCCGCCTAGTGGTCGTGCAAGTACTTGCGCGACACCTTATGGTCGTGCAAGTGACTTGCGCGACCTAAGTGATAACCGCCCGGTAACCGCACGGTAACCGCCCAGGGTCTTCTTTTGCCTATAAATAGACCCTGTGGGCCCCCCATTCGAGAGGATCTCTTTCCAGAAACTCGGATCAAAGATCCCGACGCTCAAGTCTCTTCTCAAAGCTTCCGGAACACTTCTAAGGTAATTTCTTACCTAGAATGGAAGATCTAAAGAGAAGAAGGAAGGCCCAAGTGTTGAAACTTATCAAACACTTGCGCGCCAACTTAATTCCTTCAATATAACTTGCGCGTCCCTTCTCTGGAAGAACCTCAAGAGGATGGGAAAGGGTTTAATAAAGAGTCGCTCAAGTAATTCAACTCTGGTTGAAAATCGCGCAAGTATCCCTCATGTCGCGCAAGTATACTTGCGCGACCAACACTTGCGCGCCGACGCAGGACTTGCGCGACCTTCAAGACTTGCGCGCCCCTAGCTTTTTGGGTGCCCATCTTGCCCATTTTTACCCCTCTTAAGCCATTTCACCCTTCCTATTCAAGATTCAGTCTTCAAGATACTCTTCAAAAGCCATTTATGGCATGATTTCTTGATTTGACATCCTTATCTGAAAGGAATTCTGTGAAATACCTCTCAAACACCCAGTGAGTTAAACATCTTTATGTCACCAAAGATTGAGAGTTCATTCATTTCAACCTCATCCTTTAAGATGAGAGAATCCTAACCTGGGTCTCCTTTTCAGGAATAAGACTCAGTCATAACCTTGGGCTTCCTTTTCAGGAGTAAGCCCCAAGTCCCCTAACCTAGGCTTCCTTCTCAGGAATAAGTCCTAGTCATAAATCTTGGGCATCTTTCTTAAGAATAAGCCCCAATCAAGTCCTTTAATCTTGGGCATCCTCCTCAGGAGTAAACCCCAAACCTTAATCCCTAACCTGGGTCTCCTTTTCAGGAATAAGACTCAATCATAACCTTGGGCTTCCTTTTCAGGAGTAAGCCCCAAGTCCCCTAACCTAGGCTTCCTTCTCAGGAATAAGTCCTAGTCATAAATCTTGGGCATCCTTCTTAAGAGTAAGCCCCAAGTCTCTTAAAATTTCTCTTAACCAGTCATAAATTTCCTTTGATTTGGGTTTCCTCTTTAGGAATAAAACCCAATCATAAGTCCCCTCCAAACTTGGGCATCTTCCTTAGGAGTAAGCCCCAAGATTAGAGTATTCAAATCTCCATGAAGCACATATAACTTTGTGGACCCTGTTCTTGGATTTTCTCCTTAAAAGTAAATCCTAAACCTTCATCTATCTGGGCAGTCATCTATACATAAGCCCCAAAACAAAATTCTTATGATTGCATCTTTTACGGCTCAATGGTCTAAATCTTACCAATACCTCTTGTTTCTCACACCGAGCATGACTCACGTGAGCTTAGAGTGTAAAAGTAATTATGACATTCATCTTTGAGCCATCAATCATAAAACATCATATCCCATTCCTCGAACTACGTGGGTTCTGATTCCTTTTTTCAAAACAAAGGATACGTAGGTTGCCCATTCATGGGTTCGATCCCAACATTGAAATAATCTCTGTCCTTCTGAATGACGATAAACTTCAAGTGCCCCACTGAGTGGCTTTAAAACCAGCCTGGTCATCAAAATGACCAAGAGACTTTTATATAAATGTTTTGAAGGATACCATTGACCAAGAATCTCTAAACAAATATAGATGATTCTATATTGATGAAGAACCTCGAATACATATAAAAGATTCTCTAAATTTCTTGCATATTTAATCATTGATTGTTAAAACTAAAGGAAATCTCATTTTATACTTGGTAATGTAATAAGGATTCACGAACTTAACTTAAATCTATAAAGAGAGTCCCGGAGTAGACAATAATTCCCCTCAAAAAGGTGTGATGAGTCCGACCTCCCATCCTCTCGACCAATGCAAATTCCTAAGCCTCATTAGCCCACAAGATAATGAGCGCCTGCCTTTGGAAAGTAGGTCCAAACGGATGTGGAATCATTGGATGTTTCCGGTTCTACGAACAAACCCGTTAGAAACCGATCGGAACGTTTGAATCTCCCGTCCAGGAGGTCATCCCCGGATTCCGCGCGAAACAAAAATGGTGAACCCGACGTGAATCCTTAACCAAGTTAAAGTGATGTTCTTCTTATCTGTTAGGCCCTTTGGGGCAACAAGGCAATCATTGACATGTGCTCATCCAAAAGATGCAGTGGCCGGATTCATCTTGATTATGTCTGTTACATGGAACAGGCACTCTTTTTTTCAAGATCTTCTACAAAAATGGCTTTCCTTAAATTCACCCCTGTGAATACTGCTGCTGGGAACACCTCTACTGTGAGGTCTGCTGCTGTGAAAACCAATGCTGCTACTCCTGCTGGAACGTCATCCGCTCTGAGGATGACATCACCAACTCAGCGTCTTCAACGCTGTGTTTCTAATGCACTGGTTAAGGAGTACCGTCGCAACGGTACTATCCCAACTCTGGAGGCCGCTCGTCAAGCCCTCCAAGTTAACAATTCTACCTGGTTGTCCGGACAAAGGCGACCAGCAATCAAGAAGCAGACGGTGCTGACTACCGTCTCCAACCGTTTCGGGTCGTTATCCCCGGAACGCAATTTCCATTCACTCCCTTACTCCGAGGAAGTGAATGAGCAGGTCCCGCAGGACCTTAATTCAAAAAGACAGGAGTCCTTCTCAAGGGCTCCCATCAACAATCGCCGCCAGACTCGTGCGATAGTGCGCCCTCAACATGATGAGGGTACCGACTCCAGGCGTTCAGCTCAGGTTCCTCGAACCCGAGCAGGCAAGATGAATCTCCAGAGACGGAACCCGGTTAACAATAGGCAGGTTGTCATCCCTTTCATCTCCGGAGAAGTCCACCAACCTAACTTGGTGGCAAATAACGAGCAGGCATACACACCTGTTCGTTTTAATCCCGCTGTCCAGCAGACTCGTCTGGCAGCATCAAGCCGATCCCGCCAGGCAATTCCGGCGGAGTACCATAGGCAGGAACATACACCTGCTTATACATCAGCAGTTAGTCAGCAGGCTCGTCTGACTACATATGATGGATCTCGTCAACAGCATTTGGCGAAGTGTAATCAGTAGGCACATACACCTGCTAATACTAATCAAGCCTACCAACAGTCTCGTTTGGTAGCGCACGGAGAAGTCAGTCGGAAAGCCCCGTCAACAAACAGGAGACAGACTAAACTCTCTGCCTCCACACTTGAGTACTGTCAGGATTCACTGACAGGAAAAGGAGGAAAGGAGCAGGCACATACACCTACTCCAAGCCCGGAATGGACGTATATCCCTGTTCCGGCGGCTGAAGTCACCAAACATATTTTGTCAATGGTGAAAGAGCAGAAGCAAATTCCTGCTCATATTCTGGATGCTTGCCAGGATATCATAACAGCTTCCGCATCATCTCAGGGACAGACACATAAATCTATCCCTAGCAGTGGAGTGACACATCAACAATTCACTCCGGAACAGACACACACATCTGTTCCAGTCCAAGAGGGTTGTGGGGCCTACTCCCCCATATCATATGGACAACCAAGTCAGGCACATACACCTGATTTGAGCGATGATCGTCAGCCTAACCTGACCATCTTTCCTGATCAGGCACATACACCTGCTCAGAGCAATCACTTTCGTCATCAAGTGATTTCTAAAGCGAGTAAGAAGGCATCTAAGAAAAAGATCCGCCCAGCACAGTCAGGAGATCAAAGGCCAATCTACAACAAGGCCTTGCTCGATGCTGGAGTTCTTGAAGCCCTCAGACATTTATCTGTCGGAATTCAAGATTCTACTCCCTCAGTTCCCAATAACAGGAACATTAATCCTGAAGGTCTTCAACAGACACTTCCTCATGAAGACTTGCTTCATGAAAATTCGGTCAATCTTGAAGTTTCTTCTTCAGATGAGAACCACAGGAACCCTCTGTGTGGTCAGAAGACCAAGGAGCAAGAGATCTCATCTTTTGCTGTAACCCATCATGAAGGTCCTCCTCATGGTGATGAACTTTGCTGCGAAAGTCCTCTCCGCAGTAGTGATTCACATTGTCTCGAAAATTCTTCAGAAGGCAATGTAGTGACGAGAAAGCCCTCCTATCTCGAGCCACTTGCAAACGTAAAACCAGTCATGTCTAAAGTTTTACTATCGGTAGGTGAAACTCTTTCTCCATCAGAAGATAGCTTGGGGTTCAGGTTATTCTCAGAACCTTCCCTGGGTCATTCATCTTCCAGCATGAATAGTGATTCCTCTACCAATCTTGTTGAATCCGATGAAGCAACAAGGAAACACCAACTCTGGTCCAAACAGGTAGAAGAATCTTCATTTAATGATAAAGAGGAAATGTTGAACATGAGGAAAAAACTGGCAAAAGGTGAAGTACCAGTCATGTTTTGGCCTTTGGCTGATTCACAGTATGACATTCCAAAGATGTTGACGGATGATGGAATCCATGATATTCGTCTTAACATATGGAAAACTCTTTGTCAATTAAAGAAGAAGGTATTATCTTACGATGAATATGAAAATCATCTTAAGATAATAGAAGGGTTACAACGCCAGATTGATTTGGCATCTCTATCAGTCTCTCGGTATCCGAAGGCTGAAAAGCAACAGAGAACCCTTCAACGTTCATGCCTTGGCGCACTAAGAAGGTTGCGTCAGTTAATCTCCAATGCTCCATCTAATGTTCATATCAGAGGATGGGGTATTCACGGAGCACTACATTTCACAGTGCTTTCCGGTCAGCAAAGCCCGCCGAAAATGGTCTCATGCAATGTTATTGCCCATGGCCGGCCACAGTCAATGGGCTTTGTTCATAATCAAAATCTTGCTCGAGATCAAGATTCAACTAGTTCCTCTCAAAGTCAAGTATATAGAGAACAGGTTGTTGAATTGCTCCTACATCAAGCAGGCGAGAATATTGCGCAAGCCTCTCGTCTGGAGCAAACACGTCATCAAATGACAGAAGTTTCGGAAATCATCCAACGGTCTGTTGAACCAGGTGATAAAAGTGGATACAGGTTAATGCATCCAGCTAATTTCCGAACTAAGATCCGCAAGATCAAGAGAGATTTCAAGAAGATCTCAGACATAGCATGTCAAGAGATACCCCAGCTTGCCAGACTGGGGACTTCTCTAACCCAACCCTCAGAATCAACGAATGGGATTCGAGGAGTTGAGCAGAAGCAACAGGAACACCCCCAGTCCACCAGACTGGGGACTTTTTCAAATCTTCAATCCCTCCCTCAGAGAAAGTCAGTATTCTCTCGATTAGGGAATAAGCCTCAAGAGGAACGAAGAGCCAAGATGTCAGGAGATTCTCTCCGAGTGACGGTTCTCCAAGAAATTCCTGAGGGGTCAAGTCAACGGAATGTCATGCCTTATCATGGACATAAAAGGAGACAATATCACAGAAATGCTGATAGAAAGGATTCCATGAAATATGCATCCATTAATGTCATCACTGCCGTTGCTGCTGATTCACCAAATGAGGCTCAATCAGAGGGATCAGATGAAGAGGTTCCTGCTCAAGAAGTTGCGCACACAGACCTAAATGAAGAAGGTGTGCGCACACGTAATCAAAGGCTTACCCAAAATCTGGGTATTCCTTCAAGTAACCCACTTCCCCCTCTCCGAAAAGGATCCAATAAGGGGAAAGGAAAGAATCAGGTTACTTCTCACCCTTCCTCTGAAGGAGATCAATCGCTCTCATTAGAGCAAAGGCTTGCACAACAGGAGGAAGAAATGAAAGAATTAAGAAGGTTGAATGCAGAACTACTCCAGAGTAGTCTTCTTCTTAAGAATGCTGAAGTCCGACAGCCGAAGGAATTTGTTGTAACTACTGAGATGGATCAGGAATATCCTCCTTTATCAGTACACCCACAGAGGTCTAATCCTACGGGTCAAACGCAACAACGGTTGGCATCACTACCATTAGTTGCAGCACCAACCTCCACGGCTGTCCAAGCTCCATTCATTGCACCTACCCAAAACCAAGTTCAACCTGACGTTTCTCAAAAGTTAATAAATACTATTGAGTCATTAACAGCTCGGTTAGAAACTATGGAAGGGAAACGGGCGCAAGTTTAACCTGAAAAGAAAGTTTACCCTGAATGGGTAGATTCAATTTCTCCTCCATCCAGTTTTGGAAACCCTATTTTCCCTACTTTCAATGGATCAGGCGACCCTGAACAACATTTGACGCATTACGTGTCTTGTTGTGATCCTATGATGGGAACTCCAGAACAACAAGAAGCAGTGAAACTCAGATGCTTCGTGCGAACCTTGCAAGGACCGGCTTTTGTCTGGTATACAAGCTTGCAATCCCGGTCAGTCATCGGATGGGAGGATCTTCGTCAAAAATTCCTTCTTCAGTTCAGCTCAACTTTGCCAAAAACGACAGTTTTCGATCTTACAAACTGCAAGCAAAGGGAGAATGAAAGAGTCTCTGATTTCATTGCTCGTTGGAAGGGATTAACGTATTCCTTGAGTTTATCACTCCCTCAGGAGGAATTATTGCCAATCTGTGTGGCAAATTTGCGTGACAAATTACGCACGCCATTGATCCCTGTGAAATACACAGGAGGGTTTCGAGACCTTACTTCAATCGCTCAACAGATTGAAGATTCCCTTATGCAGGCTAAGGTTAAATCTCGTGTAATTCCATCAGCTCCAGGAAGAAGAATGGGTAAAGCAGAAACTGCTACAGTTATGCTTAAACAGGCACCTATACCTATTTCTACTTCAAAACCTTCATCTTCTCGAAGGGCTCCACCTCCTGAACGCCAACAACAAAGGCTGTTTCGTCCAAATGATCAAAAAGATCAACGACGAAAACAATTTGGGGATATGAAGAGTAAAACATACTCTTTCCGAAGTGAGCAAGTTCCTGGTTATTTCATTTCATCTCTGGAAAATAATTTGGTTCAATTACCAGTGCCGAAGAGACCAAACAAGGAAGGAGATGAAGACCGTCCCAATTATTGTCCCTTTCATCAAATGTTGGGACATCCCATACAAGAGTGTTTTGTCTTTAAAGACCTCCTACAAAAGATGGTTGACTTGGGACAAGTCAAATTGAAGGGTTCTTCAGCTCATGTAGCGTGTATTACCGCTACAGATCCAGAGGAAGGAGGCGAGTGGCAGGAAGTCAAAAGCAAAACTGCGAAAAAATATGATGATTGGATGGTCAGAAAGACAATCAATCGGACCCATTCCATTTTGCGAACACAATTGAAGATGTCAATTGTGTCTTCTACAAAAGCTGCAGTAAAGCCTCCATCAAAAGACAAATCCTCAAAAGGGCAGCGCAATTCAAAGAAGAAAGAGGAATCAGGAGAAGATGAGTATGTATCAAAGCCTAAATTGTCTTTGACTCTGGCAGATTTCATGCCATCTACTTCAAAGCCACGGGCACCGTCCCACCAAACGGCACAGCCTAAACAGGCTAACTTGGAAGAGTCTTTATCAGACGAAGAATTGATCTTTGGTTCTGTTAATATGATTCAATTAACAGATTCATATTCCAGTCTTGATGAGCCTGAATTCCCTGTATCAAATAAGGGAACCCGAGGAAGTTCTAGAGGTTCAGGATATAGGGGAAGACGTGGATCTTTCCGAAGCCACCACTCTAATTCTACCCCTGCTAGCACGGTATATGCAGCAGAAACTCGTGGTAGAGCCCTTCAGCGAGCTCAAAATGAACAAGCAAGTTCTTCTGCCAATGGCCAACTCAGCTTCGGCACAGTTATTTTGGAAGACCGATTAAATGTTCCATCTTCTTTATCTCAGCAAGTAAATGGATCTAATCAGTCTAATTTTCCAAAACCAAAGATGTTGCCAACTTCAATACAAGAGGCATCAGCTTCCAAAGCATCTGCTTCCAAGGTACCTGCTAAACCGCATATTCCTATTGGGAAACGCAGGCCTCTAGATCAAAAGTATGATATATTGAAACACTTGGCCCAAGTACCAGCCAAATTATCAATTTTGGATGCTTTGAATCTATCAAAAGATCTTCGGGAAGCACTCATCGAAGCTTTGTCAAGTCCTCAGGAGTTTGAAGCTGAAATTGCTGCAGCTGAAATTTATCACATAGAGAATAATCCTGCAGAATGCCATGCAGTGATATCTTTTACTGATAAAGATGAAGATGATGTTGTGCATGGGCACATAAAACCTTTGTACCTATCTGGCAAAGTCAATGGTATAGATGTTCGAAGAGCTTTTATTTACAATGGTTCAGGAGTCAACCTCATGCCCATTCGCACACTTCGTCGATTGGGCCTCACGGAATCTGATTTATCTCCTTCTACCATGATGTTGCAAGGATATGATAAAAATGAACAAGAACCACTGGGAGAAGTTATGCTCAGAACTCAGTTTGGAGATCTTGTTTCCAATTCAGATTTCATGATTGTTGATCAAGACTCAGCTTTCAATATTTTGCTTGGAAGACCCTGGTTACATCAGCATGCAGCTATTCCGTCATCATACCATCAATGTCTCAAATACTGTTTCGATGGTCAAGTTGGAACATTATATGGTGATAAGGCCCCGTTCAAAACATGTGAGTCTCAATACATTGAGGCGGAATTTTATCACATGAAGGGAAGAGAAAAATCTACAATGAAGGAAATTACCAAAGTTAATGCTCCATATGGTTTGGAAAAAATTCCAATAAATCCATTTTCACATGTGAGTACAGATTATGTTTTACCTATCAGTCAAATTGACAAAATAGGCCCAAATCAAAATACTCTTATGGAAAGATCCATAATGTCAATTACGGCAATCGAGCTAGACAACATGGGAGAAATTGGTAACTTACCAAGCAGTGATGAAAGCATAAGTTGTGACGTTTTCATTTCGTCTGCTGAAATCCAACAAGTCTATACTTCGCTAATCAGGCCAGAAGAAGTTATAGCAACACCAGAGGTGAATGTTGATGTCGATTCTCAATCCATCATCTCCTCTTTATTTCCCAAAGAAGACCCTTTTTCATCAATAGGGTCGGAAATGGAAGCTTCTTCTTCAAAATGTGAAAATTTTGACATCTCTTATGATCATGAGAATTTTGTTTTTTCATCTACTTTGCAAGTAGAAACGGAAGATATAACACATGATGAAGAGGAAGAGGAAGATCTTAGAGATGCTCCTCCAGCATTTGAAGAGGGTATCTCTACCACTGTGGATGAACTCAGAGAAGTAAATCTGGGTACAGAGAAAGATCCACGCCCCACTTTAATTAGTGCGGCCATGACCCTTGAAGAACAAGAGATGTATATTTCTTTTCTAAAGCAAAATAAAGATATCTTTGCTTGGAATTATACAGAGATTCCTGGCCTTGATCCTGATGTTGCCACCCATCATTTGGGTTTTCCAAAAGAACATCGAGGATTCAAGCAAGCCGCGAGAAGAACACACCCAACCTATGCTTCCAAAATCGAGGCTGAAGTGGATAAGCTTATCAAAGCTAACTTCGTCAGAGAAGTTCAATATCCCAAGTGGTTGGCTAATATTGTCCCAGTAAAGAAAAAGAACGGACAAATTAGGGTTTGCATCGATTTCAGAGATCTTAATCGGTATTGTCCCAAAGATGATTTTCCAGTTCCGATTACAGAACTCTTAATTGATGCGACGGCTGGCTATGAAGTACTTTCTTTCATGGATGGATATTCTGGATATAATCAGATCCGAATGGCCCCAGAAGATGAGGAATATACAGCCTTCAGAGCTCCTCAAGGTGTGTTTTGTTACCGGGTGATGCCCTTTGGTTTAAAGAATGCAGGTGCAACATATCAACGCGCCATGCATCGTATCTTCAAACCTTTTCTAGGGAAATTTGTTGAATGCTATGTAGATGATTTGGTGGTTAAATCCAAACAACTTTTTGATCACTTGGCTGATTTGGAAATCATATTCCACAAGCTTCGACAACATAATTTGAAGATGAACCCCTTAAAATGTGCTTTTGGGGTAACCTCAGGAAAATTCCTCGGCTTTGTTGTACGCCATCGTGGTATTGAAGTCGATCCTGAGAAGACCAAATCAATCCTTGGTATGTCACCTCCTCAGAATTTGAAAGAATTAAGAGGACTTCAAGGACACTTAGCCTATATTCGGCGTTTCATCGCCAATTTGGCAGGCAAAAGTTTACCTTTTACCAAATTATTGAAGAAAGGAGTCACTTACCAGTGGACTAAAGAATGTCAAGAAGCATTTGATGTTCTCAAGAAATACGTCTTAAGTCCACCAGTACTCATGCCACCTGTTGAGGGTAGACCTCTTATCCTCTATGTGACAGCTTTAGAGCGATCATTGGGTGCCTTTCTCGCTCAAAATAATGATGCTGGGAATGAAAATAGTCTCTACTATCTCAGTAGAACTATGCTTGAAGCAGAAACCCGGTATTCGAGTATTGAAAAATGCTGCCTAGCATTAATCTTTGCAGTTCAGAAACTGAGACACTACCTGCAACATCACGAGGTCCAATTGGTATCTCGTAATAATCCACTCAAATTCATCCTTAGTCGTCCAATGCTTACAGGACGTCTGGCAAGGTGGGAGGTTATTCTACAGCAGTTCGACATTCAGTATGTGTCTCAAAAGGCAATTAAGGGCCAAGCTCTGGCTGATTTCCTGGCTGAACACCCTTCAGTGGAAGACACATATTCAGATATCGAACTCCCTGATGAGGAAGTTTTTTCTATTCAAGAGAATCCTCAAACATGGGAAATGTATTTTGATGGTGCTTCTAGAAGTCCAACAGGGAAGAAAATGGAAAATCCTAAATTCAACAAAGTTGGTTTAGGAATTGTGCTCATTTCTCCAGAAAAGGCAGTGTTACCTTATTCGTTTTTGTTGTGGGAAGGTGGTACCAATAATGAAGCTGAATACCAAGCTCTCATTGCAGGCTTGGAGTTAGAACTTCAAGCACAAGTGAATCACTTAAAGGTGAAAGGTGATTCAGACCTGGTAATCAAACAAGTCAATGGGGATTATGCCATCAGAAAAGAAGAATTAATCCCTTTGTATGATTACGTCAGAGAGTTAATGTCGGAATTCCCTTCAGAACCGACATTTTCTTATGTCCCAAGATCACAAAATGCTCAAGCTGATGCACTGGCTAATATAGCCACAGCTTTAGCAGATCCAAATCGGGACGATACAACCATCGGTATTGCCCACCGTCGTGCAATTTCACCTTATGTTCAAGTCAGAACAGAGGAAATTAATGAAATTAGTCCCATTCCTGAAACATATGGTCATACTACAGGATGGATGTCACCTATCAGGGAATACCTTCAAAATGGAACACTTCCACCTGATAGAGCCGAGAGAGAACAAATTCGGCGACGTGTGGTCAATTTTACTCTTTATGATGGTCCAAACTACCTCAAGAAAATTCTCTACAAACGTGGTTTTGATGGAGTTCTCTTCAGATGTATTGATGGTGAAGAGACAATGGCTGTCATAAAAGAAGTGCATGCAGGAGTCTGTGGTGCCCACCAGTCTGGACATAGATTGTCTGATCAAATTCGAAGGCTTGGATACTTCTGGCATTCAATGATACAAGATTGTGTTAATTTCACAAAGAAGTGTCATTCATGCCAAGTATATGCCAATTTCATTCATCAACCTCCAGAGTTGCTTCATACAGCTAAATACTCATGGCCATTTTCCACATGGGGAATGGATGTGGTGGGACCTTACCCTTCAGCTACGGCCAAGCAGTTTAAGTACATTCTTACTGCTACTGATTTCTTTTCCAAATGGGCAGAGGCAGTACCTCTCAAAGAAGTCAGTTCTAAATGCATTGTTAGCTTCATCAAGTCTAACATCATTACTAGATTTGGTGTCCGTCATACCATATTGACAGACAACGACACCAACTTCTGTTCTTCTGAGGTAAAGATATTGTATCAAGAATACAACATTAAGTCCAACCATTCATCTCGATATCATGCAGCGGCTAATGGCCAGATAGAGGCCTTCAACAAGACTCTTTCAAATATACTGCAAAAGATGGTGGATAAAGATAAGAGGTCATGGCCTGATAAACTCTATCATGCTTTATGGGCTTATCGGACTACCACTCGCAATGCAACGCGGTCTACTCCATATTCATTGGTATATGGAACAGAAGCAGTCTTGCCAATTGAAGTTCAATTGCCCTCACTCAGAATAGCCATTTGTGATCAGTTATCAACAGATGAGCAATCCCAAAAGCGGTTGAATGAATTGGAAAAGTTAGATGAGAAAAGATTGTGCACTTTGCACCACTTGGAAATCTATCAGAATCGAATAGCACGAGCTTTTAACAAAAAAGTTCGTCTTCATTCATTCATTCAGGGAGAATTGGTATTGGTTCTCAGAACACCAATGATACCAGGATAGAAACCTCCCAAGCTTGAACCAAAATGGGAAGGGCCTTATTCAGTACATAAGGTCTATTCCAATGGAGCGTATTCTCTGATTTCAATGGATGGAGAACACATCACGACTCCAACTAATGCCAGATTTCTGAAGAAGTATTTTTTATAAACACAAAATATTGTTCCCAGAACCAAGACTCTTACAATTGGTTCATACACCAAGGTCCGGTATGACCTTAAACTACACCAAGGTCCGGTATGACCTTAAACTACACAAAGGTCCGGTATGACCTTAAAATACACCAAGGTCCGGTATGACCTTAAACTACACAATGGTCCAGTATGACCTTAAACTACAACTTCGTCCAACATGACGTTAAACTGTGTCACCTTCAATGTCCGAGATGACATTAAACTAAATTTTGTCCCTGCAACATGACATTAAACTGTGCAGCACCAATAGTCCTAACTGCAAGACTTTAAACTGCATAGTCCCTGATTTTGTCCTACATGACAATAAACTGTATAAGAAGTTCCTATATTTTGTCCGAGATGACATTAAACTATATTTTGTCCTAGCGACATGACATTAAACTGTGTGGCACTTTCATCGTCCAGCATGACGTTAAAACTGTGTTAAGTCCCTTATTGTCCTACATGAAACTAAACTGTATTCTGTCCGAGATGACATTAAACTATATTGTGTCCTAGCAACATGACATTAAACTGTGTGGCACTTCCAACGTCCAGCATGACGATAAACTGTAAAAAGATCAGAACTGATATCCTCATATTGATTCACCTTAGTCTTAGCTACATGACTTTAAACTGTACAGCATCAGTTCATCCTTGCTATATGACGCTAAAACTATACAGCAATGGTCCAGTATGACTTTAAACTGCAACTTCGTCCCACACGACATTAAACTGTGAAAAAGTTCCATAAACAGTCCAGCATGACCTTAAAACTGCATCATTCCTGGTCCATGTATATGACCATAAACTATTTGCAAATATGTCCAACAAGATGTTAAACTGTGACGTCCTAACTACATGACGCTAAACTGTATAAAAGTCCCTCACGTCCGGAAAGACGTTAAACTATATAATCATCAAAAGTCCAGCATGACATTAAAACTGCACAATCCCCCTTTCGTCCAATATGACGTTAAACTATATTGTCCCCATCGTCTTAACTACATGATGCTAAACTGTACAGAAAGTCCCTTTTTTATGTCCTACATGACATTAAACTGTACATCGTTAAGGTTGTTATTACCTCTTGTTTCTCACACCGAGTATGACTCACGTGAGCTTAGAGCGAACATCAACCATAACACTCCCTTTGGGCCACTAACCATGTGTAAGTCCCAACAACATTTTTTTTAGATCATTGTCCACAAGAACAACTTGATCATTAATTCATTCTTTAATTGAACTACACAGACTTTGATCCTTGCCCTCCAGGCTGGGTATGTAGGCAACCTCCCAAAGGTTCAAGCCCAAAAACAATCTTTTCACATTGGTTCACCACAATCTCATATGATGATGATTTGTGAAACCACCCTTGGAATCAATATCTTTACATTGATTCACTTTCGTCCTTGTTATATGACGTTAAACTATACAACACTTTTGTCCAGTACGACAATAAACTACAATATTCTTTGATTTCCTCATTTGAGAAGGAACCATTATTAACATTGATTATTTTCAATCATGGTTTTCATTTTCAAAAAACTACGTACATACATGGTAATGCCTAAACTTTTTATCTTAGGTTAAAACCATCATTGCACTAAAGTCCCTTTTCACCCTTCACATGTACGAACCAAATTTGTACAAAGGGTAGTTTCTAGAACTACGTGGACTTGATTCCCATCTTTATGGGATACGTAGGAACATTCGAGTGTCCCTCGAATCCAGTCCCAAGTCTTTTGGGCCTAACCCCAAATTTCACTTTCAGTCCCTTGGCTGAAAAGTCCTCATGAAAACACACACTGTGTATTCATTATTATGGTCCGAATTCTATGACCCCAAAAACTAAGATCACTCATCCTTTCGTCCTGCACGACGTTAAACTGCATTTCAAGAACTACGTATGGCTTGATTCTCATTCTTATGAGATACGTAGTGAAGTCCAAGTTTCAATTCAGGACCCAGCCACAACATGATTATGGTTTTCATTGACCTATGTATCTCTATATACATTGGAAAATACCCATCTTTATGTATTATAATCCTAACCTTAAATATTTTCAGATCTTCATAACCCTTTTCATGACTTATGGTCACAAAAATGTCAAACTTCTGAGAATTCTTTTGCCTGACTATGCAGCACGTGCCCATAGGTGGCCTTGCATAAACAGTCCACATAACAGACTTGTCAGCCAAGAGATGCTATTTATTTGACCATGCAGCCAATGCCCATAGGTGGCCCTGCATGTTTTCAACCCCCTAACGGGTTTGTTAAATAATAGTAACTTCATTCTTGGGAAGAATGCCTCTTTTTTCCTTATTTGTCTTAAACGACAGTATGTAGGGATCCGCAAAAATAGCCATCCTTAACATATTTGTCCCATATCCTTTTTCATGATCTGAAAGTATTCAAGTCTATGGTTTATTCTTCTTCCCTACGTTTGGGTCAGACCTTCGTAGGAGTGATATTCATCCAGTTCTTCGATATTCTTGTTTGAAAATATCTTCTCCATATTCAAGTACCTCTTTCCATACAACAAACTCTATGCTTTAGAAAATTTGAATCTCCATAAACTTTCACTGGCTTTTAGCACTAGGAAAGTAAATTTCTGAGAGTTCTTTTGCCTAACTATGCAGCACGTGCCCATAGGTGGCCTTGCATAAACAGTCCACATAACAGACTTGTCAGCCAAAAGATGCTATTTTATTTGACTATGCAGCCAATGCCCATAGGTGGCCCTGCATATTTCAACCCCCTAACGGGTTTTGTTAAATAATAGTAACTTCATTCTTGGAAACTACTTCTTCTAATGCTATTTAGCTCTTTTTCATATCATTCCTCAGATTCAAATATTCTTAAGTCATAGTTTACATATTTTCTCTCATACTTGAGTATGGTAATTTGTTTTCAGATAAATTATCAAGGAATTGAGTCCATTTTAATCCATTTTCGGTCAAAGCTATTTCGACCTTAAACATTAGCCACTTTATGTCCGGCGTGCATGACTTTAAACTGCCCACACAAAAGACAAAGGAACTTTGAATAAAATTCAAGTTCCAGCACACTTGCGTGCTGCCTTCTGTGCCCTGAAGACTTGCGCGCCCCCTTTTCCTTTGAATGAATTCAATTTCCTCAGAGTCAAATCCTCATTTCTTTCCGGATCCAACTCTGAGGGGGGACTTTTGTTGACGCTCCTTTCGTCACAGAATCTAAAGATCGGAAAAAGGGAATATCTGAGCTCAATGTGATTCATCCTTTGAAGAAACATCAAAAATCGACAAAGGGATGAACAAGGAGAACATTACCCATAGGCCGCGCAAGTTCCCTCATGGTCGCGCAAGTACACTTGCGCGCCGCCTAGTGGTCGCGCAAGTACTTGCGCGACACCTTATGGTCGTGCAAGTGACTTGCGCGACCTAAGTGATAACCGCCCGGTAACCGCCCGGTAACCGCCCAGGTTCTTCTTTTGCCTATAAATAGACCCTGTGGGCCCCCCATTCGAGAGGATCTCTTTCCAGAAACTCGGATCAAAGCTCCCGACGCTCAAGTCTCTTCTCAAAGCTTCCGGAACACTTCTAAGGTAATTTCTTACCTAGAATGGAAGATCTAAAGAGAAGAAGGAAGGCCCAAGTGTTGAAACTTATCAAACACTTGCGCGCCAACTTAATTCCTTCAATATAACTTGCGCGTCCCTTCTCTGGAAGAACCTCAAGAGGATGGGAAAGGGTTTAATAAAGAGTCGCTCAAGTAATTCAACTCTGGTTGAAAATCGCGCAAGTATCCCTCATGTCGCGCAAGTATACTTGCGCGACCAACACTTGCGCGCCGACGCAGGACTTGCGCGACCTTCAAGACTTGCGCGCCCCTAGCTTTTTGGGTGCCCATCTTGCCCATTTTTACCCCTCTTAAGCCATTTCACCCTTCCTATTCAAGATTCAGTCTTCAAGATACTCTTCAAAAGCCATTTATGGCATGATTTCTTGATTTGACATCCTTATCTGAAAGGAATTATGTGAAATACCTCTCAAACACCCAGTGATTTAAACATCTTTATGTCACCAAAGATTGAGAGTTCATTCATTTCAACCTCATCCTTTAAGATGAGAGAATCCTAACCTGGGTCTCCTTTTCAGGAATAAGACTCAGTCATAACCTTGGGCTTCCTTTTCAGGAGTAAGCCCCAAGTCCCCTAACCTAGGCTTCCTTCTCAGGAATAAGTCCTAGTCATAAATCTTGGGCATCTTTCTTAAGAATAAGCCCCAATCAAGTCCTTTAATCTTGGGCATCCTCCTCAGGAGTAAGCCCCAAACCTTAATCCCTAACCTGGGTCTCCTTTTCAGGAATAAGACTCAGTCATAACCTTGGGATTCCTTTTCAGGAGTAAGCCCCAAGTCCCCTAACCTAGGCTTCCTTCTCAGGAATAAGTCCTAGTCATAAATCTTGGGCATCCTTCTTAAGAGTAAGCCCCAAGTCTCTTAAAATTTCTCTTAACCAGTCATAAATTTCCTTTGATTTGGGTTTCCTCTTTAGGAATAAAACCCAATCATAAGTCCCCTCCTAACTTGGGCATCTTCCTTAGGAGTAAGCCCCAAGATTAGAGTATTCAAATCTCCATGAAGCACATATAACTTTGTGGACCCTGTTCTTGGATTTTCTCCTTAAAAGTAAATCCTAAACCTTCATCTATCTGGGCAGTCATCTATACATAAGCCCCAAAACAAAATTCTTATGATTTCATCTTTTACGGCTCAATGGTCTAAATCTTACCAATACCTCTTGTTTCTCACACCGAGCATGACTCACGTGAGCTTAGAGTGTAAAAGTAATTATGACATTCATCTTTGATCCATCAATCATAAAACATCATATCCCATTCCTCGAACTACGTGGGTTCTGATTCCTTTTTTCAAAACAAAGGATACGTAGGTAGCCCATTCACGGGTTCGATCCCAACATTGAAATAATCTCTGTCCTTCTGAATGACGATAAACTTCAAGTGCCCCACTGAGTGGCTTTAAAACCAGCCTGGTCATCAAAATGACCAAGAGACTTTTATATAAATGTTTTGAAGGATACCATTGACCAAGAATCTCTAAACAAATATAGATGATTCTATATTGATGAAGAACCTCGAATACATATAAAAGATTCTCTAAATTTCTTGCATATTTAATCATTGATTGTTAAAACTAAAGGAAAGCTCATTTTATACTTGGTAATGTAATAAGGATTCACGAACTTAACTTAAATCTATAAAGAGAGTCCCGGAGTAGACAATAATTCCCCTCAAAAAGGTGTGATGAGTCCGACCTCCCATCCTCTCGACCAATGCAAATTCCTAAGCCTCATTAGCCCACAAGCTAATGAGCGCCTGCCTTTGGAAAGTAGGTCCAAACGGATGTGGAATCATTGGATGTTTCCGGTTCTACGAACAAACCCGTTAGAAACCGATCGGAACGTTTGAATCTCCCATCCAGGAGGTCATCCCCGGATTCCGCGCGAAACAGCCACCATCCATCAAGCCGTGCCACCTTCTATTCCGAGCCACACCTTCATCTGCCAAGCTGCGCTGCTATCTGAGCCGAGTCGTGCCATCGAGCCGAGCCGTGCCGTTGTTCGAGCTGAGCCACACCACCATCCGCCGAGCCATGCCACCATTTGAGCCAAGCCATGCCACCGTCCGCCGAGCCACACCACCGTCCAAGCTGAGCCTCGCTGCCATTGAGCCGAGCCACGCCACCGCTGAGCCGAGCCACACCGCCAAGCCGAGCTGCTCCGCCCTCCTGACCGAACCGCCACCGAACCGCAACCGGTCTCCTGACCCACGACCAGTATGTACTCTTTGAGGTGAGTCTTCACCCATCGCAGATTTTCCGTGCCCTTGTGGCCAGTACATTCCCTCACGAACATTATTCACCCGCGCAGCTCATCCATTCCCTCACGGTGGGGAGTGCATTGGTGACGCGGCAGACCCACGGTACATGACAGGAGGAGTACCTCGGCAGGTTTTGAGGGGGAGTGCCTCTGTGTGATGCGGCAGAGCCATGGTGGGGAGCACCTCTGTGTGATGTAGCAAACAGATGGCACTCGAACGGAGGAGTAACTCAGCAGTCCAAGGTAAGTGTGAAGCATCTCTGTGTGACGCGGCATGCCCACTGTACTCGTAGAGGAGGAGTTCTCCAGCAGACTAAGTGTTCAACATTATGTTTGGAATGTTACTTGTTACTACCCCTAGAATAAATACTGGTGTGAGTGAGTCATAACCCTTATGTTTTCTTCATGATTGAGATGGATCACTTGATAACTTAGGTATAGGTATGGGCATACACCTATGTAACGTTATCTTTGGATTTTATTCCTTTTGTTTTATCCTTGTTGGATATTGTGAGACCTAAAGGGTCTCAGTGTCCCTGCTGAGTATCGTTATTCTCACACCTACATAGGCAATTCCCAAACCATGTTGTGTTATATGTAGACGACGGACAACGTTGACTAAGATCAAGAGTACCAGGACTGGACGGTACCTAGAGGTGGACCTTATGACGACTTGGTACATAGAGAAGATGGACCGACATGGACTGTTGAGAAGGCGATCTGTACCTACCCTTCATGTAGGAACCTCAGTGGATGATCCAGTAGTTATTTTTCTCTTTCTTTAGTTGTATTGAATTTCAATTGTACTTGTACTTTCCAGACGAGCTTGTATTCTAGACCCTTTTTACTTACTATACTCACTCTATTTACAGTTCATTTTACTTGTGTTCCTATCTTTCTTTGTGCTTGGATATAGGTGTTTTCATGTTATAAAGGCAATGCCTTTCCAATTTTAGGTAATACACCTTTAGTGCTAGTCGCCTGCCCCTGGCCTATGGAAGACATGATTGGGGTAGTCATGACATGAGCCCCAGGGGACGGGTTGTAACATTAATTCCACCCTACTTTGTCTACCATAAGTTGATATATACCTTACATATAATCCAAAAAACTAGAGTTTCTTGAATGGGAAAATGAGTTTGGATCATGTGAAAGAGGAAGGATATTTTCCCCTTATGTGACCCAAAAAAATAACCATACTTGGTTGGGGTAAAACTCCCCCAAAGGGACCTACCTTAAATAATCTCCTAGGAAACATTCCCATGAAATGAATTTATGTTATCAGATAATCTTCTCACATTGATTCCACCATCCTTAAATGGTTTTGTGAGTCTCTACCACATGGCCTAGTGGTGTATTCACTATAATTGTGCATACTTGATAAAAGAGGCCAATGCATTTTCAATTCCGAAGATGACTGAATTAATGAATTTAAGAACTGAGGGCATGTGAATAGGGATAAAAGAAAGAACATAGTTAATAAGAGTTATTATACTACCAAATTAAATAATGTTTTTCTTCTATTTTGAGATGTATATGGAAATATAATCAACAAACATGTCAAAATAGGGAATGCAGATCTTGTTTGGCAGTAGTGGAGCACCAAGATATTTTATAAGTGTAAGAACCCATTTTTTCACACATGTATAGATCTTTTAAATTTTCATATAATTATGTAATATGGAACTAATATGGATTCCTAATGAGTACATGAAGGTCTTAGGGGTTTCTCGGTCATTTTCGGAGCTCGGAACCCGTCTTTTTGGAAGGATTTTTCCAATCACACGCTTTGATTTAACTATAAGAGCAAGGCTGTATGGTTTTCTTAAATCATGTGAGGCTAGGTATTAGGATGTTATAGGGTGCCTAGTTTTACCAAACTGTGTGTTAGGGACTACATGACCATGTTGAAGGATTAAAATTTTTAACAGAGCTATTTGTCATGGTTGGTGCATGGTTCCCTAATTATGCAGCCTAACACTGTGGGTTCCTCATTCCCTAAAAATTCCCATGCATGTTTGGGGCACAATTTCCCTAAATCATGTGCAAGATATTTTTGAGAAAAATTTAAAAAATTACCCTAAATAATAATTTAAATAAAACCCCACCTACCATTTGTTCCCGTGAAGGAGGCCCTATTTTTCTCTTTTTGGAGCTTTTAGAGGCCTTTTCTATGATTTCCTATCAAGTGTCCATATAGATTTTTATTTGATTATTGTTCATTTTATTGGATTTTTGCTGTTATGATCTCAATTCTTTTTTAATATTTTTTCATTATTCTCCGTATCAATGATGTTATTTAGAAGTAGGCTCATATAACCTAGATTTAGGGAATTGATCCATTCTTCAGATCTACTACAATCTATGCTGAACCAGAGGTTGATACTGGATGAGGAGATTCATACGATTATTGTAACACCCCAAGATTTCATAGTACATTATCTCTTTAATGTAATTCAATAACTTTCACTACACGCAACACTATGTTCAAGTGCACCACGACTTACAAAACATGCGGTTCAAAAAGGGGTTATGGATAGTATTAACTGAATTTTGAATTTTATATACTCCTGATAATTTTAACATCTATATTATGGGTTTCTGAGACCTAATATAAGTACAAATTCAATTTATCAGATAAAGGAATTATTTTTCAGAAAATGCAGTTTTTCTGGCTATTAATGTTGAACGCTTTTTAAATCCAATATTTGACACTTTATATTTTAAATTTAGTGAAATTAAATTATTTTTTATAATTGGGACATAAATATTTAGTTTGGATAAGTTTTTTTACTTTTCTGATAACTTTAATATTTTCATGAAAAGTGAAAAATACTAAATTTTAATTGAAACAATCTTTTTTAATCGAAATAATTTACTTTGTTAAATTATGAATATGAGTGGTTTTAAAGTATAAATAGATTATATTTTAATTATTTAATATATTTTATTTCATTATATGTAATTTCACATTTAAATTAGACATAAAGACATATCAATCTTTTGATAGTTTTTACTTTTTAAAAACCATCTTTTTAGTTTTGACCACTTGAATTAATTTTAAATTAATCTTAAATTAATTAATGCAACTTGTATGTTTCTAATTTGGTAAAATATAATTTAATTTTGAATTCTAAATATCAAAATTATCTTTGGGTAAATTTTTTGTATTTTTCTGAAAACGTTCAATTTTTGATTAATAGTGAAAAACACTACATTATTTTGTAAAAACAACTTTTTTATTTAAATAAGTATTTTATTATTTAAATTTATTTTAATTCAAAATATATTAATAATACCTATATTATTCTAATTTAATTCATTGGAATCAATTTATAAAAATATTAGATATATAAATTTTTGTTGAACTTTTTAACGTCTTTTACCCACCTTCTAGGGACATTTGTAAATTTGCATAAAACCTAATTGTACAGATTTTGTGAATTGAATTTAAAAAATCCAATAGGCATTGCTAACATCTGTATGTAAAATGTTGTTCAATAAGATGAAAATATTTTTTGTGAATAGAAAATTTGAATTTTATTTACCACTGTTAAAATTAAATGGGGTAATTAAATGTAAAAATGAAATTATAATTACCATAAAACATGACCTAATTCTATTTGATAAGTTTATTTAGTCCAAAATAAACCTTAGGAATAAAATATGATCCTCTTTGATGCACATGGATTATATTAGGACATTTATTATTATTTTATTTAAAGAAGAGTTAAAAGTGTTCAATTCATATTTTAATAACTAAAACATTTTTAATATAGGGTTAAACATAAGATAAATTCCACTATAAATAATCATTATAATTATAAAAATATTTCCTACATAATGGTATTTATTTATAATTTGTAGAAATTATATAATTATCTTAATTTATGACACAATGATGATGTAGTAATTACCATACTAATGATGGATTAAAATAATTGATATTATAAATATTAAATTAAATATATATTGAGACTTTTTATGCATTAAATGAATTTTCAAGGTTAAAATGATATGTTATAGTTGATAAAATTAATTTATTTCTAAGTAATAAAGTTTTTATGACTATCAAAAATCAATTACTAAATAGTGTCAAAATTGACATAAATGAGTTTTTAAAACAAATACTATATTATTAAATGATATAATATTCCTAAAATTCTAACGATAAGTCATAAGACTTATATTAGGTTTGATATGTCAATAATTAACCACTTGGGGTTCTCTTGGCTTCTTATAGTGAGTTTATTAACCATTTATTAAAATAATACAAGAAGACATGGTAAATGTTAAACTATTTAACTAAGCGTTAAATCTAAAAGTTAAGGTTAATATGGTGACATAAAATTTTCTATAACATATTGGTTGAGAGTATTTATACCCATACCCACCTTATAAGTGATATAAATCCATTTGGATCCATCATATATAGAAAATGATTGTATAATAAAATAATATTTCAAGCTTTTCATAATGTGACCCTCGCCCCTCTTTTAAAATGGTTCTTCCCTTTCTCTCAACATCACACCACCAAATACATTTTTCTAGGTCAAAACCTACTCAAATATCCAAAACAATACACTCAATTAAACTAATAGGACTTACTTTGATCATAAATCCAACCTAAGGATCCCTTTTGATCAAATCCAAAGGAAGCACCTGAAGAAGAGGTAATAATTTCATCACCTCATTCAAAGTTCTTTTCTTCTTCCAATTACTCTTTCATTGTTGTTTCCATACCAAAATAATAAATTCAACACCTTCTATATATTTTTATGTTATTATAAATATTGTACAACCATATTCATTATTATATCCATCCTATGAATGATAAAGTCACCATACGTGCGTACATACGACTTACCATCTCCATGTCGTGGTGTAGTTTGTTATTCAACACATAAATATTTGGATGGGTATTATAATGAGAGTAATCGATGCAAATAAATTATATAACATGTTAATGATTCTATATATATGATATACTCTCCAATTACACACAATTCCACCCTCTATTGAATGGTATTGTCACTCATGCGTACGTACAAATTTCTGTCTCCACAAATGTGATGAGATTCATTACCCATCATAAGCATTCAAGAATAATTTTCATTTGATGATTAAAAATAATATTTAAGAACTTAATATAATTCTAGATATTAATCAAATATATCCAATCCATAACAAAGAAGACTTGCATAACAAAACATATAAACGAAAATTAAATAGTTAACAACCGAAACAATTATACTACTGAAATATCATTAAAAAATAAATATTATAAGATTATATATGATATCATATTTATGTATTTAGTTCTTTAATAATTTAATTAAAATTATTTAACCATTATAAAATAGTTTAATGTACCCTCCAACAAAGAAAATTACAAAGTAAGAGTTAATTTTACAATCTCTTTATTTATCCAAGGATGTTTATTTGTAAGTATCTACTAAGACTTCTTTATAATCCACATTCTTGTTTCTTAAAAATTTATTTCAAAATTTTTTTACTATTTCCTATAATATGGGTTAAAGTAATTTATACCACTGTTTGACTTTCTATAAAATGTTTTGAAAGTAATCTTTCTATCTTTTTCCAAACAAGGTACTTTATGACCTTTTCGACAAATTAAGGTAATAATGATTTTTTAAATTATATGGAGGGTGAATCTATTCTCTGCCATTATAACACATTTTAAGATTCCCTTACAATCTTATAAAAATATTTTCAAAATAAATGTTTTCTTTTATAATTATGTGACTATTATATTATTTCAAAAGTTCTCTAAAATAGTTTCAATTTCATCTATGTCAACATCCTTTAATGGATTTTACTCTTGTTTGATGTTTATTTATTATGATACAATCCTCCATATTGTATTAAAGGTTTTGTGATATGTTTTACTGTGGATGTAATATTTTTATACCATTCATACTTTATGGTTAATGTATTAACATTTCATATGATGGTTTTAATATGAATGTTTATGTTGTGTTTCAAATCTTTTCATATGAGGAATGCATTGGACTTAGTAAGTGACATGTGGAGCCCGATATAGCTCCTTGATACATGAGTAGGTCTAATGAGATGAACTAGTATCTAGGCAGAAGGTCTTGACAAAATCTTATTTGTAGTCTTGGCATAAGGCCTTGACTATGTGGTTAGGATGTCCGGCATTATGTATTCCATCATTATGAAATTGGCTATTGATATTGCATATGATTATTTGACTAGTAGAATATCAATATGAATAAGTAAATGGAATTATTTGATTTATCTGTTCCACATTATTATTAAGTGTTTGTTTAATAGGATTTTGATTTAGTCTTACACATTGCCTTAAATGTTTATGCTTATTTATAAAAGTTTCCTATTTATTTTTATCCTTACTGAGCATCTGAGCTCACCCCTTTCTATATTTTATTTTCCCCCTGATGTGAAGAAGTATATCATGATTAACATGTAGGGATATGCCAAAGTATATGAGTGTGTTCAAATGGGACAAAATGTTGTTTATTTATTATATGATGTAATGTAAAACTTATGTATGTATCTATTACTTCCAGGGATACTAAACTAATCAGTCTGTCGAGACTTGATATATCGTGATCAAGCCAAGGTTATGTGATAATGCACCGACTCAAGGTAACTAGGGTAGGGGCATTATAGTTGGAATTAGAGGAAGTTTATTACAATCCTTGGAAACTAGATATAGAAAAACATGTATTATAGAATGTTACCATAAGATAGACTTTGAGGATTAGTATAGAAGAACTTCCTATAATTTTGGTAATGTAGAGATTTTGTGATTTTTCCAAGAAAATACTTCCCTGTCTAGATACTAGTAGGTAGAGGCGGCTCTGGCAAAGATGTACCTAGGAGTAAAAACTCTGACAAGGAGTTTTGGGATTGAATCGGGGAATCCTAGTACATGACAATGGGCTTTGATGCGGTCTTTGTTATGAAACTCTTGGGGGATATGCTTAGGATAATTCATATTTTCTTTATAGCCCATTATGAAGGATTTATGAGTAAATAATTCCTCAAAGAAAAAATTGTTTTTATGATTATGGATTATATTCATAGATTAAATAGGATTGGTAATTTTCATGTTTGGAATTATTCATTAAAATTCATAAACTAACCTACTGTTTTCCATTGTTTAGAAATGGCACATAGTAGAAAGAATGAGAAATCCAATAAATATGCATGATCCAAAGAGTAAGAAGGATCAAATCTTTCATGGTCTGAAGACAACATTTATAAGGGAAATAGTCTCCCATGTATTCTCATCATATAATTAAATAGTATCATGTGTTAATAAGATAAGTAAATAATTCTCGGAGTCCTAAGGCTTTGAAGGGAATCTAGAGAAGAAAATGATGGCAGAGAGAACGATGGTTAAAGGGAAGAAGGGAAAGAAAGATTTCACCATATATGATAACTATGGATAGAATCATCTTGGTAAATGCATGAAGGGAATGCAAGTTTTTTATAAGTATGGAGAAAAAGGACACAAATTACGTGATTGAAAGGGTTAGAAAAAGGTTTCAAATGTGCAATGCTTCATCTTCAAGGAGATGAGACACTACAAGAATCTATGTCCCATTCATCAGAGTATACCCTAAATAATGATACTAGATAATAATTAAGTTATTATACTAATATAGATGAAGAGAATAACTAGTGTTCTTATATTGTTATTAAAGAATATTATAATTTGAGTGTTGTATCAACAATGTACTGGTTATATGAATTGTGGAATTAAATAAGGATTGTACTGAAGTTCTATTTCATTGAGAATTTGAGATTATATGATTCTAAGAAAAGTGAACCAATAGCAAGTTAAACTGTTTGGGAAATACATGGTTGAAGGAAATATAAAACTTAATATGGTTCTAAAACTAAGGTACTAATTTTTTAATAAGATATGATTTATTTGGAGAAATTATATTCAGTATTCTTGACTATCTTGAAACTAATTAATTGTTTGTTTATTCCATAATTGTTAGAGTTTACAACATTTTTGGATATAAAGAGTATATCTAGTATTCTATAAAGAATAAGGGTGCATGAATTCAATCAATAAGGTTTATCAGGGTGTTACTATATTTTAAAAGAATACACAATAAAGGTATTCACTTTTTACTATGTGGAAAAAGTGATCTTAATTATGTTTTCATTCCTTATAAATTTTGGACTGTGAGTTTGGACAGATGTATATGGGATAAGTATAAAGGTTGGATTGAATGAAGTTGGAAAATGGATACTATTGTTTAAGGTTAAAACATTTCATAATATTATTTTTTGATTTTTATAAAAAGGACAACCTGTAGTTCGGGAAACAACCTGTCACGTCCAGCAAGGCTGTGAGTCTTGAACCCACAATCGAAGGGTGATGAGGGTTCATCAACTACCACTAGCCTACATGATGTACTAATTAGTATAAAGTATTTTTTTATAGTATGAAAAAATAATTATAAATTCATTATTTTTGTAACCCAATATGATTAGGATGAATAGAATATTTTTTAATTCTATTATCTTTTGGAGTTAAAGATGAGTTTGTGGTAGGAATTAGTTGAAGGATGAAACTCTACATGTCATGTATATATTTTTTATCTTATTCTATGAATATACTAATTATAAAACTTTAGGGAAGGGATCTTAAAACCAAAAACGTGTTATCATAATACCTTATGTTTTGTTGAATCGTAGATATTTTAAATCATTATAGATTGATGGCTTTGAGACTCTCAATTTTACACATGTTTGTGATTGATGAAGTCAATCACTCCCTATAAGTATTTATGTTTTCCCTCCAATTATGTTTCTCTTATTTCTACCAATGTTATCATAATCGAGATCATAATTTTGTGGTGACTTTTTTAATTCCCTTTCCATCTTCTTAAGAATAAATTTTATTAACCCTATTTCTGATGTGGGTTTTCCACAAAGGTATTTTCTTTTTTTAAACATGTATTTTTGAAGAATAATTTCAAATTACGAGGATGCAATTTACTTAAGGAGTGGAGAATTTAACACCCTATGATTTCATAGTATGCTATCTATTTAATGTAATTCAATAACTTGTGCTTCACGCAACACTATGTTCGAGGGCACCACGACTTACCAAACTAGGCATTCAAAAAGTGGTTATGAATATAATTAAATTCATTTTGAATTCTAAATACTCCTTATAATTTTAACATCTATATTATGTGTTTCTTAAATTTGATATAAGAAAAAATTTATTTTTTCAGATAAAGGATGTATTTTTAAGAAAATGCAGTTTTTCCACCTATTAATGGGGAACCATTTTTAAATCCAATATTTGACACTTTCTTATTTTCAATTTAGGGTAATTAGATTCTTCTATAGAATAGATAAATAAAAATTTAGTTTGGATAATGTTTTGGTACTTTTCTAATAACTTTAATATTTTTATGAAAAGTGAAAAATACTAAATTTTAATTGAAAAGAACTTGTATAATCGAAATAATTTATAGTATTAAATTATGGATTTGAGTGGTTTTAAAGTATAATTAGATTTTTTTATCATTTAATATAATTTAGGTCATTATATGTAATTTCACATTTAAATTAGACATAAACACCCATCAATCTTTTGATAGTTTTACTTTTTAAAAACCACCTTTTTAGTTTTGAAAATGGAAGTTGATTTTAAATTAATTAATGAAAATTATATGTTTTTTATTTTTTAAAATAGAATTCATTTTTTAATTCTTAATTTCAAAATGATCTTAGGGTTAATTTTCGGTATTTTTCTGAAAACATTCTATCTATGTTGAATAGAAAAAAAACACTATGTTATTATGTAAAACTGAATTTTTATTTAAATAAGTATTTATTTTATTTAAATTTATCTTAAGTAAAAAAAGATAAATAATACCTATTTTAGTCCAATGTAATTCATCAGAGTCAATTTATAAAAATATTAGATATATAAAATTATATTGAACTTTTTAACGTATTTTTCCCACCTTCTAAGCACATTTGAAAATTTGTATAAAACGTAATTTTACTGCTTATGTGAATTTAATTTCATAAATCTGAGAGGACTGATTGAAATTATTAAGTAAATTTGGTTCAATAGGATGAAAATAATTTTTTTTGAATAGTAATATTTGAATTTTATTTACCATGGTTAGAAGTAAATATGGTAATTAAAGGTAAAAATGATATTATAATTACCCTAAAACATGTCCCAATTCTATTGGATAAGTGTATTTAGACAAAAATAAACCATAGGAATAAAATTGAATCCTCTTTGGTCCACTTGGATTAGATTTTTATATTTATTATTATTTTATTTTAAGAAGAGTTAAAAGTGTCAAATTCAAATTTTAATAACTAAAACATTTTTAATATAAAGTTATACATAAGATAAATTCAACTATAAATATTCATTTGAAAGATAAAAATATTTCCTACGTAATTTTTTTTATTTATAATTTTTAGACATTATATAAGTAAATTTATTTATGACACAATGATGATTTAGTAATTACCTTATTAGTGAAAGATTAAAATAATTGATATTATAAAAATAAAAATAAATATAAATTGAAAATTTTGATTCATTACACGAATATTCGTGGTTAATATGACATGTTAGGGTTTATTAAATTAATTTATTTCCAAGTAATAAATTAGTTATGACTTTTACAAAAATAAATGATTAAATAGTGTCAAAATTGACATAAATGTGTTTTTTAAACAAATACTATAATAATAAATGATATAATATTTCTAAAAATATAAGGTTTAGAAAAAATAATTAGATATGGTTATATATGTCAATAATGAACCACTTGGGAATCTCTTGTTTTTTATACTAAACTTATTAACCATTTATTATAATAATACAATAAGACATGGTAAAAGTTAAACTATTTAACTAAGAGTTAAATAAAAAAGATAAGGTTAATATGGAGATATAAAATTATATAAAACCTATTGGTTAAGATTATTTATACCCATACACACCTTATAATATAAATAAATTCATTTTTAGCCATTATAAACCAAAAATTATTTTATAATAAAATAATATTTCAAGCTTTTCCAAAAGAGACCCTCACCCTCTTATAAAAGAGTACTCCCATTTCTCTAAATATCACACCTCCAAATCCATTTGTCTCTGCCAAAAACTTCTCAAATATCCTCCAAACTACCCTCAATTAAACATATAGGCCTTACTTTGATCATAAATACAACCTAAGGATCCCTTTTTATCAAATAAGAAGGAAGCTCCCGAAGAAAAGGTAATAATTTCATCACCTCTTTCAATGTTTTTTTCTTCTTCCTATTCCTCTTTATTTTTTGTTTCTATACCAAAATAATATCTCCAGTAACTTATATATATTTTGATACTATTATAAATATTACACCACCATATTCGTTATTCTATCCATCCTATTAATGATAAATTCACCATACATGCATACATACAACTTACGATCTCCACATCATGGTGTAATTTGTTATTCAACACTCAATTATTTGGATGGGTATAATAATGAATATAATTGATGTAAATAATAAATATAACATGTTAATTATTATTTATATATGATATATCATCCAATTAAACATGATTCCACCACCAATAGAATGGTATTCTCACTCGTTCCTACGTACAGATTACCGTCTCTAAGAACATGATGAGATTCATTCCCCATCGTAACCATTCAATAATGATTTTCATTTTATCATTAAAAATAATGTTTTAGAACATAATATAATTCTTGATATTAATCAAATACATCCTATCCATAACAAATAGGGATTGCGTAATAGAACATATAAAGGAAAACGAAATAGGTAACAGCCTAAACAATGATACATCTGAAATATCATTAACAAAGAAATATTATAAGATCATATACGATATCATATTTATGTATGTAGTTATTTTATAATTTAATAACAAGGATTTAACCATTATACATGATTTTAAAGTACCATCCTCTAAGGAAAAATACAAGGTAACAGTTAATTTTTCAATCTCTTTATTTATCTGATGTTGTTAATTTGTAAGTATCTTCTATGACTTCTTTATCATCCATATCCGTGTTTCTAAAAAAATATATTTCAATTTTTTTTACAATTTATTATAATATGGTATAAATTCACTTATACCCCTGTTTTAATTTCTCTAAAATGTTTTGAAATGAATATTTTCATCTTTTTCCAAACAAGGTACTTTATGACCTTTTCAACAAATTATGATAAGATTTTTTTTTAAATTATATGACAGGTGGTGATATTATCCACCATTATAACACCTTCAATGCTTCCCTTAAAAGCTTATAATAATATTTTCAAAATAAATGTTTTCTTTTATAATTACATGACTTTTATATGATTTTAAAAATTCTCTCAAATAGTTTTTATTTCATCTATGTCAACATCCTTTGATGGATTTTATACTTTTAGGAAGTTTATTTATTATGATATATTCATCCATATTGTATTATAGATTTTTTGATATGTTGGATTGTGTATGTGTTTTTATACCATTCAAGATTTATGGTTAAATTATTAACATTTTAAATGCTAGTTTTTATACGAATGTTTATGTTATGTTTCAAATATTTTCATTTGAGGAATTCGTTGGACTTAATAAGTGAAGGGTGGAGGCCGCTATATCTACTTGATGCATCAGTAGGTCTCATGAGACAAACTAGTGTTCTGACACAAGGCCTTGATAAAATCTTATTTATAGTCTTTCCATGAGGCCTTGACTATGTGGTCATGATGTCCTGCATTATGTGTTCCATCATTATGAAATTGGCTATTGATATTGCATGTGATTATTCTTCTAGTAGAATATCCATGTGAATAAGTAAATGGAATTATTTGATTTATCTTTGCCTTACTATGCTGATGTTTAAGTTCAAAAGGATTTTGTTTTAATCTTATACATTGCCTTAAATGATTATGCTTATTTATGAATGTTTTCACTATAGTGTTATCCTTACTGAGTATTTGAGCTCACCCCTTTCTATGTTTTATTTTTCTTAGGATGTGAAGATGTATATCCGGATTATCCTGCAGGGGTAGGCCAAAGGATATGAGTGTATTCAAGGGGGACACTATGTTATTTTTTTATTTCATGATGTAATGTTGAACTTATGTATGTATCTAGTACGTCCAAGGCTACTAAGCTAATCGGTCTTTAGAGACATGATCTCTTGCGATCATGCCAATGTTATATAATAATGCACTGACTTTGGGTAACTAGTGTCAGGACATTACAAGTTTTAGGTATGTGGTCTATAACTCATCCCTCATGTTTCGGCGTTTTATACATTGATGTGTGCACATGTCGATTTCATCTGGAACCATCTATTTAATTTATATTTCTTGATTATAGTTATTATAACTATATTATAAGACTCTATCCATATATTAAAATCATTATTGGTGGGTATGCACACAACACCCCGCACCCCAAGCAGGGTATTCTCCATATTTGGGTTTTTAGGCCTTTGACTTGTTCGTCTGATCCACCATTTGGGTGTGCCTTAGATTGACCTTGCTAAAGTAAATCCTTCCATGTTATGTTCCTAATGAATTATTAATTGGTGAATGGATAGTAGCATGTTTCCATTCACTTTATCCTCTTAATGTAAGTTCAACAAATTTACAAATCAATCTAAATGGTAAGTGGTAAGTATATTGTATACATATGACTTGAACTAGTTTATATTAAATTAATTTTATTTGGTTTCTCATCCTTAGAATAGCCTTGTAATGTTATGAAAGTTGAAGGAGTGAAACAAGTAATTAAATATGAAATTAAATAAATTTATGATTTCCCTTGGTATTATCACACTAATGAAAGGGAAGGCTTGAACCTTAAAATTATTAAACGATATGAGTATTACAAGGATTTAATTATTAAATGAATTAGACGTAATGTGCCAAGTTGCTTATGGTCCTAGATGTATTTATAGGAAGGTCCTATGTTAAGATAGATTTTTGGATTCCTGAGGGAATACCTTGAGTACTCATGAATGCTATTCCTATTCAAGGATGTCAGTTTCTAAGGATGATACCCGCCTTGGATCCTGATCCTCATCTATTAGTTGATTCTTGATATTACCCCATAGAATAACACATTTAATACTATAGGATTCCTTGAATACACTCCTTGGATCCATCATGCCTTCTATAGACTTGAGGTTCCTTTTTTACATCCTTGGTCCTATCCACAACTTATAATATTTTACCTTGGATGTGTTCCTTATACTCGGTAAGATTTACATCATTGTGGGATGCCTTGGACATCACTTCGTGGACTCAAATTTTACCCCCCTTAGCCATGAAATAATACTACTTTTTTTGTGATCCTTGAGGTATATGTTTTCAAGGTTATTACCTTGGAACCACTTTATTATTAATGTCAATAAATGCTTCCTTGTTTCATCTTAGTACCACTACTACAACTATAATGTCAGGAATTTAGTGCTTTCTATTCCTAATGTGACATAAATATGTATGTTGGAACTTAATCAATTAATTATATGGTTAGATGTACATACACTGGATAAGGTTTGACTAATATAATTGTGTATTTTCCTTACTATACTAATTATTTTTATATATGCTTTCTTCCACATTATTCAATTTTTATTTCATGGAATGTATGTTATAGACACTATCGATGGTAAAATATTGATATTTATCTCACACCCTATCTGAGTGCCCTTGGAGCCTGATCATACTACATGTTTACATATATTTATAAAGGGAAGTGTACTACTTTGGAAACATGATTTCCTGTTATTTTAGGATGGAGATGGTAGCAGATGATCGAGCGGGAGCTCAGGATTCTGGGGATAGTTTTTGGATTCCTTTTTTCTCTATTTATTTAGTATTTATTATTTCTACCTTGTATCCATATTTTATATCTTTATAGTAACATGACTTATATCACCATCAAATTTGGTATATTTATATCTGTTTCTCCTATAATTTACTATTCATGTATGTTTCCATTATAACATCTATTTATATAATCATTCCTCTATTCACCTATTTTTTTATAATAATCAACTATGTTATACTATGGTAATGAGAAAATAATCTCCCCATAGACACACCCTCAACCGTCACTGCTAATTAGAAGCCTCTAGCAATTTGGGAGATGTTCTTAAGGCCATGTGGCCCACTGGGCTTGGGGAAAATTTAGTGGTATCCGAGTTTGGGACATCAGAATGTTGTATCAAAGGGGTTCTATTATTGATTTACTATTTGGAGATAATAAAATGAAGATTATTAATGATTGGGACTTGGTCATAAATCATTCTTGGGATTTATGAACCCATGTGTTGGATAACACCCAATTTTCCTAAATTACAATTGTTGTTATGCCTTTTCGTTTTACTGTCGATATTGTTTCACTATGGGGTGATACACATTTTGTGTTATGGTTATTATTAATATTATTATAGATGATGGATTTCATCCTTGGCCAAGTGAAATGAGGTAATGGAGCATTGTCACAGACATTATTGTAGTCACCTAGAATTCACATGTCATGTAATTTTCCGTGCCATATAAGTGTACTTTTTAATTGAATTAATTGATATTCCTATGATTTAGAGTGATAATTAATATTTATAGGTTCTTTTGATTCTCTTTTATGTGATTGAGTGGTTGTTAATCACAATTCATAAGGTGTTATGGGCCCTCATGGGTTAGAATGGCTAATTTACTAAGTCAATCCAGTTGAATAAAACTAAAAGGGTGTTATTTACGGTGATAATGTGTATAAGCCCTGATTCACATGGAATGGTGATTCATTTTAAATTAAATTTAATATTTTGAAATAAGAAAATAAAAATGGAAGATGAAATTTTACTTGAACAGTGAAATGGTTTCCAATAAATGGGGAGGCAGTGTATAGCTGACCCTTTATCTATCGGAACACCTAAAATTTATACCTAAGTACTTACTGATATATGGCCTTCTAAGTGGGTAGTTAGGGTAGTTTATTAAGGGTAGTGATCCTTTTGTACATTCAAATTCTTCTAGTGTTGATATCTAAATACTTAGAAGCTTATTTTGAGGCATGTGATTGTCATTTTTAGACCACTATCACCACGAAATCCTCATGTAAAGTGATAAGAAGGTGGTGATGACCATGCTCCAGACGTGGTGGGACCTGAGCCACCAGTCTTACCCCTAGGAGTTCCACTTAAGGAACTACCAACTATACCTGATATAGGAAGTAATTCCCAAGTTCATTATAATTTTATATGTCTAATACAATCTATGGAAAGTTCTATATGTCCTGTAGATATAATGGCTGATCTGAACCCTGAGTTCCTTCAGGAGAATAATACCACTTTTTTAGGGGATGGTAGTTTGTAGGCTATTGGGTCTTTTCTAGAGTCCACCCTTTCTACATTTGAGCATCTGGATATTCCTCCAAAGTGGAGAGTCAAGCTTGCTACATATATGATGCGTGATTCATCCATGCGTTGGTGGGATGTGATTACCCATGCTGTTCTCCATCAGGGTATTGTATGGGATGACTTTAAATCTGTATTATTTGAGTAATTATTTAATTATATTTTGACAGAAAACCGAGAAAGAAAATATATGAATATATAGTAGGGATATTTTCCAGTTTTGGGGTATTCATCACATTTCAATGAGTTACAATGGTTTTTGACCACTTCTCTCTGGTGATGAGCTCTGACATGATAAATGCTTCAATAATGGGATTATGTATGATTTCTGTACCCAGGGTAATTTATTTTGTCTACCTATTTTTTTGGGATCATAAATTAGTCTCTTGTCACTGAGAACAACCTAAGGTATGGTTATAGTAACAAGAACACAAAATCAGGGCCGAGGTAGGTTGGTAGTTCTTCCGGTAGAAGGAAATATTCACTTAGGGTTTCTCATCTGAGAAGTGGCATCCAGAGAACTCAGACTGGTAGCTCTATAATATGTCATAATTGTAGAAGATAGGGCATCTAGAGCCTCAGGGTAATAGAGATCTACTGTAGTGTCGATCTTGTGAATGTATGGGACATATTTAGAAATTTTTTTAGACCTTTCCATCAACTTCTAGTAGAAGAGGTTCCACATCAGCTCCACCATTAGTAGAATGTTAATTTATTCCACATAATCTTGGGATTTTGAGGAGGAAAAGTAGAAATGGACATGGGGGAGGTTGTGGTGGAAGTACCTTGACTTTAGACTTCTAGAACTGCCATTAGAGTGGTTATGATCATGGTAGTCCAACAATTTATTAGGGTCATGGATCAGGCCAGTTGCATGCATTACAGTGATACAATATAATTAGGCTATAATAACTTCTATAGTATGACATATTATTCTAGTATCCTCCTTTATATTATCTTGTTTATTTGATAAAGGTGTTCAACACCCCTTCATCTCCTTATCTATCACGGAAAGTCTCGGGCTAGAAATACAATATTATTGTGGTTTGGTGACCCTTGATATTCCATTAAGAGTATGGTTAGTGGGAATATTCCAGTGTAGGGACTATCCCCTTGTTTTAGGATGTTACCCTTTCTTAGGGGACCTCATTATTCTCAATATTATAGGTTGAAATGTCATTATCGGGATGGTTTGGTTGGTTTTGTATCGCACCTTTGTAGATTGATATCACAGTAGGGTGTCATTTACATCACCAAAGGGTAGCAGTCATCTACACAAGGTTGAGTGGGATGTACGAGATAGTATATCTAGACCAGAGTATCCTGGGATAGTTTGACTTAAAAACCAAATTTACAATATATTCAATTAGGATTTCGGTTTTTATCGGGCTAAATTCCCTCCCGTAGTGGTTCATTTTAGGGACGTCTTTCCTGATAATTCTTTTTGGATTACCTCTTGTGAGAGAGGTAGAGTTCATGATAGAGCTCAGTCCAAGAATAGCTCCAATGTATGTTACTCCATAAAATATGGAACCTACTGAGCTCTAGGATCTCAAGTGGGAGTTATAGGATTTATAGGTCAAAGGATTTATATGGCCCAATACTTCCTCTAGGTGTTTTCTCATGTTTTTCACCAAGAAGGTGTATGGGAATCTTCGTATATGCATTAATTATAGATGGTTGAACCATATTAAGATCAAGAACTGGTTACCAATGCCTCAAATTGATGATCACATTTATTATCTCCAAGGATCTAGACTGGTTTTTAGGATTGAACTCAGATCAATCTATCATTAGGTGTATGTTGATCCATCAGACAAACCCCATACAAATTTTGGTAGTATGTATGGTTTGTATGTGTACCTTGTTATGCCATTCATTCACACAAAAATGATCGCAATGTTCATGTATTTGATTAATTGGGTGTTCCACCCCTATCTAGATTCTATTATCGTATTTTTTGTGGAAGACATCTTGCTGTATTATCAAACTCGTAACGATCGTGCTCAATATCTTGATATTGTTTTGAGTACACTAAGAGAGAATTATATTTTTTCCAAGATTTTTGGGTTCCACTTATAGATAAATAGAGTTCACTTATTGGATTATATTATCTTGTAATCAGAAGTCTCGGTTTAGCCAGAGAAGGTGAGTGTTGTGGTTTCCTGGGAAAATTGCATGAATGAGTTTGATATATGTAGTTTCTTGGGGATGGATGGATATTACATTCATTTAGTATAGTAATTTTCATGCATTTATTCACCTCTTACTGGTCTTATAAAGAATGGTGTAATGTTCCTATGATAAAAAATGTGTGAGAAATCCTTTTAAGAGCTAAATGGGAGGCTTGTCTTAGTATTGATTCTGATTCTTCCAAAGCATGGAAGAGGCTATACCATGTTATATAATGCATCAAGAATAGGTCTAGAGGTAGTTATGATATAGGATGATAGAGTATTTGTGAGTGGATCTTGTATTTTGAGGCCTCATGAGATAAATTACAACATGCATGACCTCAAGCTACTTGCAGTTGTCCATGACTTGCGTTGTTGGAGACACTATCAGTTGGGTGAGAATTTTGTAGTGTATACAGACTACAATGGCCTCAACTATATATTCTCACATATTTAATTGAATATTAGATAATATATTGGTTGAATATATTCATTCCTTTAACTTTGAACTTTCATATACATATGTTAAGGTTAATGTAGTCACTGATGCGTTGAGTTGGAGAACTCTATCACATGCCATGTAGGGAGCCAATGATGAATTGAAATTAATGAATTTTTTTTGAGATTCATATGGGGTGTAATGATATTAATGTACAGTCCTATATCTCTTCTTTTATAGTTAAATCTTCCCTCTTTGAGAAATTGAAGAGTCTGATATTTTCAGATCCTGAAGGCTTGGTTCTTCGTGAGAGTATATCACCAGATGAACCATCACTATATTGGTTTGGGGATAGAGGCAACATCCTAAATATTCATGATATGAGAGAGGATTTTATGAGAGTTTCCCATGATTCTCAAGGGAAAATTCATCCAAGCATCTTCAATATGTATCAAGATATGTGATGCCGATATTGGTGGTCTAGTATGAATCATCGTATAGTAGGATTTATCCCAATGTGTTCCACAGTCCATTAGGTAAAGGCGAAGCCCTAGTGACCTGTAGTATTCTTACAGTCACAAATTGTCCCATAATGGAAATGTTAAGATGTTTCCATGGACTTTGTAGTCGATTTACCTAGGATTAATAGAGGTAGCGATGTTGTATGGGTTTTTATTGAGAGACTGATGAAAGTATCCCACTTCCTTCATATTTGAGAGACATTCTCAATTGATGGGCTATGAATATTTCATGAATGTGTGATCATAAGACTACATGGGTTCCATCATACTATTTTTATATATAGGGAATCTCATTTTACATCATGTTTCTAATAGGTTTTTCAGAGAGATATGAGAACACATGTTCTCATTAGCACAACCTATCTCCATTCGATCAATAGATAGTAAGAAGTAATGATATAAGTTTTGGAGGACATGCTCCAATCATGTCTCCTTGGTTTTTGTGATTCTTGGGATAATCATATCCCTATATTTAATTTCACGTACAATAATATCTTTTAGGTGACAATTCAAATGCCTCCATTTGGGGACTTGTATGGTTGGTCTTGTTGTTCACACCTGTGTTGGTTAGAGGTAGGTGAGGCAGAGCTAATAGGACCTCATCTTGTGTATGAGACTTTAGAGTAGGTCTTTTTGATTATGAAAAATATGCCTACTACTCAATATAGATATAAATATTATTCTGATCACCTATAATGACCTCTAGAGTTCAAGGTTGGGGATCATGTTTTCTTGTGGGTATCACTTAGGATATGACATAGGCGGATTTATAGGAAAGAGAAGTTGTCACCTCATTATGTTGGTCTATTTGTGATTTTGGAGAGAGTTGGGATGGTATCCTATTGGTTGTTACTACTTCATCAAAACTATTCCTTTCACTACAACTTCTATATTTGATAGCTTCATAGGTATCATGTTGAACTATCTCACAATTTTTATCATGAAGAATTTTATATAGATGTCGATGCTTCATTTTAAGAGCAAACTATACACATCATTGATTAGAGAATGAAGGCTCTCAGAGGCTAGTTTGTCATTATTGTGTGAGTTCTATGGCATCATATACATTTATAGGATGATACTTGGGAGGGGGAGGCCAATGTATGTGGCTAGTGGCTAGAGTTTTTCCAAGATAGTGTTTCACCTCCATCAGAATGGGAACTCAGGGACAACTTCCTTTAAGGGGGGATGACTATAAGAACATGGTTTTTCACTTAGGTATGGATCCTTTAAATTTGGGTATAATTCTAATTTGTGGACCAAATATGGATACCTAATGAGTTTATGAAGGTCTCAATGGTGTTTAGGGATTTTTCAAAGCCCAAAACCGATATCTTGGGAGGGTTTTCCTATAGCAGAGTTTGATTTTACCATATGTGGGAGGCGGCATAGTTTGTTTGAACCATGAAATGATGGACTATGGGATGGTATATGGCGCATGGGTTTCATAAAACCATGTACCATGGACTGGATAACTATGTGGAAGGTATTAAATTTTTAGTAGAGCCATTTTTCACAACTGGCGCATAGTTCCCTAACTGTAAAACCTAACCATGTAGGTTCCCCTTCCCTATAGATGCCCATGTACAGTTGGTAGATAGTTTTCGAAAACTATAAGGCCAAACCATGAACATCGTTATATGACTTGGCCTATTTTATATTAAATGAATTTCTTGCGGTTGCTCATCCAAATCTCAAACATGCCATGTTTTCAAATTTAAAGGAGAGAACCAAGTTATTAAATATGAAATGAATTAAATGGATGAATTCACTTGGTCTTGTCACACTAATGAAAGGAATGTCTTGAACCTTCCATTTATTAAACATTATGAGTATTACATGGATTTAATTATAAAATGAATTAAATTTAAGGTTCCTAGTTACATATGGACCTTGACGTATTCACAGGAAGGGCCAGAATCGAGATATATTTTTGGATTCCCAAGGGAATTCCTTGAGCACTTGTGGACTCAATTCTAATTCAAGGATTCTAGTTGCAAAGGGTGAGACCCACCTTATAACCCGATCCTCATCTATTAGCGGATACCCAATATGACACTGTAGAAACCCTCATTTACTAATATTGGATTCCTTAGATACACTACTTGGATTCAGCATGGACTCTACGAAATTGAGGTTCCTTGGTTACATACTTAGACCTAGCCAAAACTTATCCCATTTTACCTTGTATTTATTCCTTTTACTCTATTAGATTTTAATAATTGCGGAATTCTTGGGATGATACTCCTTGGATTACACTCATACCCCCTTATCTAGGTTGTAGTTACTACTATGTTTTGTGACCCTTGAGGCCTATGTTACCTAGGTTATTAACATAGAAACTATTAATTATTAATCTTAATAAAGGTTACCTTGCTACAACTTCAAACCTCTACTATCACTATCATGTATGGATATTAGTGATGGATATGCCTCATGTGACTTAAATATATAAATTGTAACTTAATTAATTAATGAACTATTTACATGATCAGACACCAAATAAAAGATTAAATAGGTACTTGGGTATTTACATTAATCTACTACTTACATTTATATATGTGTGCTTGCATGCTATTCAGTTTATATTACATGGACTAGATGTTATTGACATCGTTGGTGGTGGCCTACTAAGATTTATATCACACATTATACAAGCATCATTAGTACCCAGGAAGACTACTTGTTTGTAGGTGTTGATAAATGGAAGTATACTACTTCATACACTTGATTTATTACTATTTAAGGATTGAGATAGTAGTAGATGACTGAGCTGGAGTTCAGGATGGTGGTGGTATTTTTTGGATTTTTTTTTTGTTCTTTTTGATTAGTATTGCTTCTTGCTTATTTGTATCCATGTTTTCCAGATTTATAGTGAAAAGACATATATCATCATCACCTTTTTTAAATTTATATCAGTTTCTCATGTTATTTACTATTCCAGTCTATTTACGATATTCCATATATTTATATACTATTTCCATTATTCACCTCCTATTGTTTTATTTTGATCTATGGAGTTACACTTTGGTAATTAGTGATTAATATCCCCACACACATACACCCTAGTTTCTCTCTACTACTCGGAAGCCTCTAGTGTTCAGGGAGATGTGCTTGAGGCCATTTGGCCCACCAGGCTCGAGGCACCATTATTGGAATTTGGACCAGGATTTCACAATTTGGTATCAAGGGGGTTTATTTCCTATTTTAATATTTCGTGACAATATATTGGATATTAGAAATGTTTGATACTTGTTCATAATTCATTCTTGGGCTTCACAAACCCATGTGTGGGATAATAGCTAATTTTCCTAAATTATAATTGTTGTTCTTCTTTCACCTATTACTGTTGATATCATTTCATCATTGGGTAACACACATTCTATATTATGGTAATTATTATAATTTTTTTTATGATGACTTTTATCTTTAGACTGATTATTTGAGGGAAAGAATCATTATTACATTCTTCATTTTATCCATCGAGAATTCACATGCCTTGCAATTTTCAATTATATATTGGTGTATTTATTACTTAAACTGCTCGATATTCTTATGATTTAATAGATATCATTGATGTTAATAGGTTCTTGTATAACTTGTGCATGAAATTGAGTGGTTTATAAGCTTAATTCATGTGGTGTTATCGGCCCTCATGGTTTGGAATGGGTAAATCAAAAAGTTGAGGCTGTTGGTTAAAACTAAACGGGTTTTATTTTTTGTGATAAGGTTTTTGGGACCTGATTCACTGGGAATAGAGATTAATTTTAAATAAAACATAATATATGGAAATAAGTAAATGTATTTGGAAAATGAAACTTTACTTGTAAAGTGAAATGGTTTCTAGTAAATTAAGTGGTAAGGTGTAGCTGATACATTATCTACTGGAAGCACTGGAATTTATACCTGATGACTTACTAATACCTAGACTTCTAAGCAGGTATTTGGGGTAGTTTAGTAAGGGTAGTGAGCCTTTCAAACATTTAGATTTTTCTAGTGTTTCAATCTATGTATTTCTTAGATTGTTTTGAGATGTGTTCTTGGAAATTGTAGACTAATTCCACCACGACATCCTCATGTCATGTTCTATGAAAGTGGTAACAATCATACTCTAGGTGTGTTGGGTCCTGAGGCACCAGTCATACCACAAAGAATTCCAATTGAGACAATGCTTTTAATACCTAATCTACGCACTAATTCTTATGTTCATGATATTTTTTACATATGATGCAGCCCATGTGAAGTGCTCTAAGGCCTGCACCTACGAATACTGATATAACCTATGAGTTCTAGTAGCAACATCCTCCCACTTTCTCTAGGGATAGTGTCCTTCAAGCTGTTGTGTATTGGATGGAGGCCACCCTTTATATATTTGACAATATAGAGACACCTACAGAGAGGAGGGTCAATATTCATGTATATATTCAATGTGATTTAACCAAGTGCTTGTGATATGTGATTACCTAGGATGGTCACCATTAGGTTATGGTTTAGGATGACTCTTAAACTATATTCTATGAGTACTTCTTTCCTCATATTCTGAGAGCTAACCGAGCCAAAGAATCCATGCATCTAGAGTTGTGCTATATGTTAGTAATGGAGTATTTAGTGTGTTTCATTGAGTTAAAATTCCTTTCCTCACTTCTAGCTAGTGATGAGCTCTTGTGTGATAGAAAATTTGCGGTTCGAATCCGGTATTCCATCCGAACTCTGGTGAATTTCTTTCTCCTACCTAATTTCTATGAGATCATAAATAATGCACATATCATTAAGAAAAACCCGAAGGATGGTGATAGTATTAGTCATAGAATATTAATGATGTGGTAGGATGGTAGTTCATGTAGTAGAAAGAAAGGTTCCCTTGAGGTTTCTTATTCAGAAAGTGGCAGGATAAGCACCCATACTGGTAGCTCTGCTGAATGTCATAAGTATGACTGACAAGGGTATCTGAATCCTCATTGTGGTAGAGACCCACTAAAGTGTTGGGATTGAATCCAAATGGGGGAATCTTCAGAGATTCTGCCAGACCTTTCCATCATCTTCTTTTGGAAGAGTTTCCACATCATATCCCCTTCAAGAGTAGGTTCTTTTACACCACATTAGGTAGTGAGTTGGAGTTGCACTGGAAGAATTGGAAATGGAGGAGGTTGTGGCCATAGTATCCATAATTTTGACTTCTAGAAGATCAAGCAGAGAGGTCATGATGATAGTAGTCCATATGTTACATTGGGTCATGGATCATGTTAATTTTATGCATTATAGCCGATACCCAAGGATAGGGCTGTAGGACCATCTACAGTAAGAGGTATAATTATAGTAGCCTCCACTCTCGTATCTTATTTATTTGATATAGGTTCCTCACACTTCTTCATATCTTTATCTATCAAGGAAAGTCATGGGATACAAATAGAGTATTACTGTGGTGTGATGAGACTGGATACACTATTGGGTGTATGGTCAGAGGGAATACACAAGTGTATGGACTTTCCCCTTCAGGTAGGCTATTACCACTTCTTGTGGGACCTCTTTGTTGTTGAGATGACAAACTTTAAAATCATTCTTGGAATGGATTGGTTAGTTCCATATCACACTTTTGTATATAGCTATCATGGAAGTGTGTCATTCACATCACCAAAGGGAAGTGGTCATCAATAAGGTAGAGTGGGATGTATAGGCTAGTAGAGTTGGATCAGAGCATCATAGGCTAGGTGGATTGACCACCGAAATTTAAAATCTCTTTATGGAGGATTAAGGTTTGTATCAGGTTGAATTCCCTCTAGTATTGTATCGTTTCAAGGATGCTTTTATCGATAACTTTTCTAGCTTACCTCATGTGAGAGAGGTAGAGTTCATGATTGATCTCATTCCATGAGTTTCTCCAATGTACATTCTTCAAAACAATATAGAACCTACCAAGCTCTAGTAGCTCAAGTTGTAGTTAGATGATTTAGAGGCCAAAGTTTTTATATAGACCAATAATTCCTCTTGGTGTTCACCCATGTTTTCATCAAGAAGGATGATGGGACCCTTCGTATATGCATGGAAAATAGACTGTTGAACTAGCTTATAATCAAGAACTATTATACACTGCCTTGAATAGATGATCTCTTTGACCATCTCTGAGGAGCTAAAGTTTTTCCTAAGATCGGCCTGAGATTGGGATATCATTAGGTGTGAGTCAGACCATCAGACATACCCTAGACAACTTTTTGAAGAAGTTATGGTATGTATGAGTACCTTTTTATGTCATTCATTCTCACAAACACACCTACAATTTTAAAGGATTTATGAATAGTCTTATCTACCCCTATCAATATTATTTTTTTGCGGTATTTGTGGATGTTATGTTAGTGTATTCTCACACACATAGAAATCATGATAATAATCTTGAGATCATTATTGGTACACCAATAGAGCATTAGATTTATTCCAAGCTTGCTATGTGCCATTTATGGATCAGAAAAGTTCACTTCATGGGTCATGTTATATCCAAATCAGGAGTCTCTATTGACACAAAGAAGGTGAGTATTGTGGTTTCATAGGAATATTCCATAAAAGTGTTTGATATACATAGTTTATTAGGGTTTGATTGATATTATAGGAATTTCATATTGAATTCTCATACTTTGGTTCATATCTTAATGTTCTAACAAAAAAGGGTTCTAGGTTCTTAAGATATGAAGTGTGTGAGAAATAATTTTTGGAGATGAATGGAGGATTTTCTTGACACCGATTCTGATTCTTCTAGAGCTTATAAGAGGATATACCTTGTTTTGTGATGCATCAGGCATCAAAATAGGGGAAGTAATGATGCAGTGGGAAAACATTTTTGTATATAGATCTCAATAGTCGAGGCCTCATGAGATAAATTACTCTTCACATGACCTTGATCTAGTAACAGTTGCCTATGCCTTGCATTGTTTGAGACACTATCTTTTCAGTGAGTTCATTGTGGTGTATACAAGACACAATATCCTCAAATATATATTCTCACAACATTATATTAATCCCAAAAAGAGGAGATGGGATGAACATTTTTTGTTATTCGACTTTGAGCTTGCCTATACACCTAGGATGGGAAATGTAGTCGTTGATGTGAAATACCAAAAAATAGTAATATTTCTTACATAAATCCAATGATGAATAAAAATTAATGAACCTATTTTATGACATTCATCTTGATTTTCATGATAGGAACAAGTAGTCCTACCTTCCAGAGTTGACAATTACCTCTTCTCTCCCTGAGAAATTGAAGAGTATGCAATTTGTAGATCCTAAAGGCTTGGTTCTCTATGAGAGTATTTCATGAGATAACCTACCTCATAATTTTTATATGGTTAGAGATGAAATTATATGAATTAATGGAAATTTTTAGGTTCCCACTTATATGAGATATGAGTTGATGCATGAGTCCTACACTTCTCTATGGGCAGTTCATCTAGGAATCCTTAAGATGTATTGAGATATACGACGCCAATATTGTTGGTCTGTGATAAAACATCAGATAACATGCTTTATCACTAGGTGATCCACCTATCATAAGGTGAGGGTGGAGCACTTGTGACTTTCAGGCTTGTTAAATCCTCTTCGAGTCCTAGAATGTAAATGGGAAGATGATTCCATAGACTATGTAGTTCGTTTACCTTGGTCACCAAGAGGCAGCAACACTGTATAGGTTTTCATTGATAGACTAATGAAAGTAGACCACTTCCTTCATATCCGGGAGACTTTATTAGTTGATTAGTTAGGAAGACTGTATGTCTATGAGATCACACAACTAAATGAAGACCTACATACTATTGTTTTTTTGATAAATATTATCATTTTAACTCACATTTTAGGAAGGGTTTTCATAAATATTTTGGCATACAGGTGCTCTGGTGCACATCCTTTTACCCTTAGACCGATGGAAAATCATAATGGATGATACGGGATATAAAGGAAATGATCTAGGCATCCGTCCTTGATATTGGTGGTTCTTTGGAGAAGCATATCCCATTCATAAAGTTAACCTACAATAACATATTTTAGGAAACAATTTAGACGGCTCCTTTGGAGGCCTTGTATATTAGTCTATGCAATTCTCCCCATTGTTGGTTAGAGGCAGGTGATGTTTCACTACTAGGTCATCATCTCATGCAAGATACTTCATAGTAGGTCCAGTTTACAAATAAGTGTATGTCTAATTCTCCGTATAGATAAAAATCTTACACTAGTGTAGAAACATATTTTAACGCTAGTTTCTAACCGATGTTTATAAAGGCGATGTTATAAATAAGGGTTTTGATATCAATTTTCTGAAAACCAACAAAAAAATTGTTTTTTTAATTTGGACCTACTTTTGTCATGTTTATTAATAGAAAATTACATCAAAGGTCCAATTATTTGGATTTACAACATTGGTTTTAACCAAAGCCGATGTTGATAATAATTTGTGGATTTATTTTCGACATTGGTTTATATAATAAATGGATATCGAAACCCTTGATTATTTTTGTATGGTTTCGACATTGGTTTTAGTAAAAAATGATGCTGACATATATTTTTTTAGAAAATTGTACATATTACACTCCCAAAAAAATTAAAATCCCTGTAATAAAACTAAAAATATACAACCATCAAACAACATGTATCATAGACTAAAAGTCTCTAAAAAAAACATACCATTAATAACATAATCTAAAAATCAGTATCTAATAATTTGTATTATAAAGTATAATTAAAAACACTCATATGATAATTTATATCATAATCATTGGTGGTTATTGTTTAAGTATTCTTTTGAGATAATTATGTTCAAACACCTATTATAAAAAAATAATAAGTTTTTTAACAGTTGTTATTAGGAAGATATAATATTAATCATAAACATTAGAAGATACATACCTTAAATCATAATCATACATAAAAAATAATTTGCAAACAAAGATCGAAGATTGGTAAGATCCTATTTTGTATACTACATGACATTATTGAACATCTACAATAACATTGAGTTATATAAGATCAAAAAATAGAATCATATGACAAAAAATATAAAATAAATAATATAATTAATCCTGTGAAATTCATCCATTACCCTATTTATGATTATATAATGCATGAATTGTATAACATAATAACCACATTCGACATTTCCTTATTTATGATGGAAGTGTGTTTTATATAACATTATATTGATAACGAAAATCATTATATATATAGATAGATACAAAAAAATAAGAAAAATATCTAATTATAAAAATATTTACATTTACCTTTACATATTTGATTTCATTTGGATTCTTTATCTATAAGTGATATTTGATAAAATTTTTCCATGACCAATATTTTCATATATATAAACTAATAAAACTTTTATAAATAATTATAATTAAAAATAACGAGCTTATAAAAATGAATAAAACATACCTGTCTAACAAGGTTTAAATTTTTTTTACGAAAAAACCTAATAAAGAGAAAAACCAATATAATTTGAAACGATTTTTGAAAAACACTCCTAACATCCTGTACCCCGTATAATGAAAAAAATTAACAATTTATGAAATTATAATGAACATTATATCATAATAATTTTTGTGTTCTTACAAATCAAGAAATGTAAAAAACCAACACCCACTATCTATCTTTAATAATCTCTCACATATATATGAAACTAAATAATCTATCATCAAATATCACAAATCCATTTAAATATATCATCTATCTATAAAACCATAAATTCCTATGGTGTCATTTTCAATAAATAGTAAGTGTAGATACCTTATTAAAAAAAATTAATATCGTGATTCAATTTAATCCATCATTAATTAAAAAAATTAAAATCTGAAATTTCAAATTACTTACATGGAAAACAACTACAACATAGGCACAATGAGCTCTTCAAAATAAGTTATATTGATGGTATATTTTCTTAATATTCTAAATAGATAGTATCATCCACATATATTGGACTTCATCCAAAACTCATGGATATTCTCCAAGGAAGAAGGAGACTAAGATCATCTTTATATCCCATTATAAATATCAGAAGCATCAACAGTTGTTTGTTCCCAATCCTTTTGTTTCCTATGTTCCATTTCCTTTTATTTTAGATACTCTTATATAAGTTAAATGAAAGAAAACATTTTCTGTAATTTTCAATCAGATGTAATTAATATTTTAAAAAAATTAATACCTTATATGAATGATAAAGAAGAAGGATTGATGGAAAAAGTTAAAAATAACTCATAAAATCCCCAAATATAGTATCTTCTATGTTATGTAATTTTAGTAGAACTATATAATCAATAATATCATGTACTAATACTTTAACCTGACCCAACTGCAAAATCTAGTGATGTACAAAATCCCCAAAAAAATGAACAACTACAAATTCTATAATATTTATATGAGGATGTACTTCATAAAAATAATATTATATGTTTTGGTATAAGTGAGGAGGTGGAGGATATGAGTACGTTGGTTGGGCAGGCTGGTCTGGCTGGGCAAGCTGTATAGGCTATGTAGTTGGCTTAAAAGGATTGGTGGGCTGTGAAGGCTACACAGATTGTGACTGTCTCATCAATTGTTCTAGAATCGCCTAAAAAACAGATTTAATTTGATCTAACATGGACTATTTCATATCTTTTAGCTTATATTTTTATTAATCTATTTTAAGTCATCCTGATTTCTTACATTAATGTCAAAAAACGTTCAGAATACTAACACCCGTCTCATATCCTCTTATGTTGTTGGGGTGTTCTGGATTTCTTAACGTAGTGTCTAGGATTTCCATCCCACCCTCAAGGATAAAAATACCCTGTGTGAATTTCTCCTAAAATTTATCCTAAAATGAAAAAATGAATATGTAAAATTAGGGTTGTTAATTTATAAAATGAAAAATTTCATGATGAATAAATATTATTTACTAGAAATTCTTCCAGTTACTTACTTATCTTTATCTGTAAGATACTTTTATTTTTTTTTTCTTCTAACTCTTTTCCATTTTTCATGGTGGGTGGGTAGAGATCAAGGAATGAACAGAAACTCATCAAACCCATTAGTAAACCGATCTCTTAATGCTTCAAACATTTCCTCAATCATTTTTTTATCTAAAAAATGATACCCTCCACGTGATAAAGTATGAGGGTATACATATTTTAATTGGATGTATTGATGAGATTTACTAGTGGAATGTTATGTAAAAACAAAACTAATAAGTAATTTGGTACATATATAAGCAATTTTACAATATAGTATCAATATCCTATCATAAATGATGCATCATTTCATCTGGAAAGAAATTTATTCCAAGTATCTGCAAATAAAAACTCATACTTGAGGCATGGGTTTTTCATTTTTTCTCTTTCTAAAAGCATAATTTTTGGGTCAACATCGTTTTTAAATCTCTCCATCAATACACCACTAAATAAATACAACTTTTATTAATTTCTTTTGTTTCTTCAAAATTGAATGTCATTAGTAATTGAATAACATATATATTATACATTCAAAATATATCACATTCAAAAAATGAGATAAATTAAATCAATTGATATATTTTTCCATTATGGCCTCCCAAAGCTGATAAATCACCATATTTTCAATAAAAATCCAATCAGGATATAAATTTTTAGTCCTACAATGGATCTACAGGATGATATAGTTGATAAACTATGTTTCATTTTGTCTAGTTGCATTATTATTATCTTCAAAACTAATATGCAATCTCTCGTCTCCATGAGAAAGTGATAGTTTTAGTAAATGTGTATTTCCAAATTTACAAACATGAGAAATTTATTTCTAAACAGTAATGGGAGAATACTCCACTACTAAATTCACATCAGTAGTCCTACGATTATTTTTTGGTAAATTAAATGTTTTATTTCATTAAATAATTATATTACTTGATATTTAATTATATGACAAAGGAAAACTACATCAGTACATGTTTCTCTGTCTCTATATCTATATTTGTCATTAATACAGAAAAATGTAATGAAATTCTTGTGTACAATTCACATTATTAGACATGTTAATAATTAGATAATAACAAGATAGAAATATGTATGTAAAAAGTGGCACACATGTGTGTGTTTTATAAAAAATAATGATGTTACAATTCTTAACCAAAACAATATACCAAGTAAACTTTTAAATATAAACATTACTTCTAAAATTATAAAAAAATTTATAAATTTAAATATCAATGCTTGAAAAAGTGTCCTCATATGTGTAAATTTAACAAAAATGTAATAATTTACATCTGTCATTTGAGTGAAAATTGTTTAACCATAACCATGGAATATAAATATTTAACACAAAAAATAATATAAATAATCATATATAAATAATTAAATATCCAATAATTATTAAATAATAAATTTTTTACACTTATAAATTTCAAAAATGAAATGTAATTAAATAATTACTAGATTAATTAGGAGGGAAATTTAGTTCTTTCCCATATCCCTTTAGCATAATCATTTATTACTACCTGAACTATGTTTGTGTTTTAGTTATTGTTATCCAAAAATAGTGTGATAGATGAATAATCCTCATATAAATAAATAACAAAATCCTCATCCTCATCATCCAAATAGATTTTTTCCCTTTTAAAATGAAGAACCAATGATCATTCAATAGATATGTGACATAAAATATTTTATTTTTATGTGTTTACATGATAAATTATTCCCCATTGCAACTAAATATTTTCAAATCAACAAATTTAATCCCATATTTATCTTGTTTTACACCACTCTTACTTGAAACCCAATTAAACTAAAACACATTAATGAAAAATTTAATATAATTAATTTCCCAAATACCTTTATGAAATCATAAATATTGAATTGATGCAGAAATTGGGATTTTAAATTTTGCACTCAAATAATGTTGTCCTTCAGCGATGACCATTACACCACTATTTTGAATGGTACTCTTTTCATTAACTTTTTTTTGTGTAAAATGTGTACCCATTAATATAAAAACCAGATCATGTCATGAAATTAAGAGATGGCCTCCCTAAAAACCATTTCAATGTTTATGATGTAGATATATCTGTGATGATTTTCTCTTGAAACCATGAAAAAAATTTCTTTTTATGGTCAATCAGCATCCACTTTTCATTTTTTTAAATATCATAACTCTAATTCAGAAATATGTAATGATATATATGATTGAACCTTATCTATGTTGTTCAAAATATATAAATATTCCTACATCACTTCATCACAATGAATTAAATTTACCTTTAAGCCTCAAATCCCTCTACCTTCACTATGAACTATCATATATCGAGATATTGGGAGACCAATATGCTCCACTTCATACAAATAATCAGTACAGAACTCAATTTCCTATTCTAATATATATTTTTGAACCATAGAGGCCTCTGCTCGATAATGTTTTTTACATATCCTTTAAAAATTTCCGTATATATTTCAAAAAGACAAGTCCATCATAAATACATAGGCCCTTATATTCTTATCCCATGCACCAAATGAATCACCAGATAGACCATTATATAAAAAAACATTGGTGGAAAATAAATTTCTAGTTGAAAAAGTGAAAGAGTAACTTCATTCTCCAAAAAATATAATAAATTTTTATCAACAAATTTTATTCAAAGGGATTTGAAAAATTTACTTAACATGATGATAATATTTCAAACATCTTCCAGCAATATACCACACAATGAAACTGGTAGAATGTTTTGCATCAATAGATGAAAATCAGGAGATTTCAAACCTATTAATTTCAAATCCTTCAATGGAAAAAAATTCATCACATTTGAAGAATAACTACTGGGTAGTTTAATTCCATGAAGACACTGAAAAACATTCATACTCTCAATCTTGATTAATGTGTGACAAGATGGAGGTAAATATGTTCTATTTCCTTTCATAGTGGGATCTGAATCTAAAAAAATTTCCATTGATATCAAGTACAATATAGAATTAAATTCAATTATATTATTTCCATTTATGTCTAAAAAAATTCCAATCAAAATATCACATATGTTTCTCACAACATTCTTACCATCAATTTTATGTTTTATCTATAAAAGTTTTCAATAAATTAGTGGTAAAAATATAGACTATTTCAACCAGATATTTTTTTTGAAGACCATAACTTCTTTTCTTTCCAAATCTCAAATAAATATTCATTACCCTATTGCAATATTCATCAACAATCAATGGTCATGGGGTAATATTGTATTTCTATAATCCATTAGATTATTTTTAAAATCTATTATAAGGATTATCAACACAAAAATATCATTGATTTCATACACTATATTTCTTCCATTCTATATTTGATAATATGATGTCTCTTTTTTCAAAAGTTGGATATGATTTATGTTCACTAAAATTATATCCAGATAAGTATCCATATATAGGAAAGTCATTTATATTGAACATTGTTATAGAACATAAAATAAAATACTCTTTCTTGTATACATCAAAAACATTAAAACCCATCTCCTATAGCAGTTTAAAATACCAATAAATGGTAAAATATACACATCAATATAATTTCCCAACTGTTTTTGTCCAAAAAACAATTAATTTCATCATTAAATATTTATTTTCATACATATATGTGGGTACAAGTTGTAAACTACCCGAAAAAACATTCCATGAACTATATAAGCTACTTAGGGTCCGATATGGATTCATTCCATCAGTACACAATTCCATTATGAGATTTATAACATCTTGTACAAAATAAATTTTTTATCAAATCTATTCCACAGTAGTGAATCATCAGGGTGATATAAGTTACCAAAAAAATTCACTCATCTAATTCCCTCTTAACCTTTTTACATCAATTGAATTTTAAAAGTAGATTCTATAAACAAGGAATTATTGTTTTCTACCAAATTTCATTTACGAGAGCCTGTATTTTAGTACCAAATATTGAATCACAATTGAATTATCAGAAATATATGAAGGAATTATTTTATGGAATTATTAGAAATTAAAAAATTTATTTTCTCATGAGATTAGATTCCAGTACCTAAGAATGAATCTAAATTTACATTTTCATCCATTTATAGCATGATGTCCCATATGGATGAAATTTTGATAAAAATTCATATTCTTTCCTATACAACACACAATCATTGGGGAAAGAATTTATTTTATATATCCCAATCCCATTTTGAAAAATATTTTATTTACCTCATAATTATAATCTGTATACTTATTTCCTTCTAAAAGTATCTCTTTTAAATGTTCAAGTAATTTAAACAAACTTTTATCAACCCACCAATTTATTTCATTATAGTTAACTAATTTCAACACTACTAATAACAGTGTATATTTATTGCAACCTAGGAATAATGATTTCTATAAATATCTATTAAATAATTCAAAAGTTGTTATTTTTTAAAGGTTTCAAAACCTAAATCATCAATTAATTCTTTAATACGATCCTCTAACTCATTATGAATATTTCCATCAATATTAGATGTTGAATTTTTAGTTTTTCACCATGATAGATCTAATGTGTATAATTATAGATAAAACCATAAAAATGAGATAATCCTTGATTTATCTTGAATTTAACTTTCTAAAATTCAAACACTTCACATTTGGATAGAAAATCAAATCTATGTTTTGAAGATTTCATTTAGAAAATTCCAAGAAATCATTAACTCCTTTTTCATATTCAATGGTGGTGTTTTATGAATTTATGCAATGGTGATCAATCCAATACCTGACATCACAATATAAATAGTTAATATATTAAAAAATATTCACATTTAAATATCTATATAAAAATATAGTTTTCAAACATAAACACATTCAATAAAAGTTATTAGTAATAAAAAATTAACCCTCAATGACTGTTGAAAATATAATAAAAACTAATCTACTAAAGGTATTTATTTTTCATGATGTGTTTCATGCTGATCCAATGTACATCACATGTAATATCCCCAGTAGAAATTCCCAATATGAAATCAAGATTTTTTAAGACTAAACTATTGTTTGTTTTTAATTTATTTTCTTTATGTATATATGTGTGTGTGTGATTTTCCTAGTAGGAAATCATGAATTTGTCATTATATGTATGTTTCTGCACCTCAGTTTATAATATTTGAATTTTTATTGAATTTCATACCCTAAAGTTTGTGGGTTGGTATGATAAATGATTATTTATTTTACGAATTAACATTATAATATATGGGGTATAGTTTCCCCATAGAAACTCATTAGACCCTAGTAGAAATTCCCAACATAAAATCTTTATTTTGTAAACTAATCTATTGTTTGGTCTTAATTTATTTCGTTTTGAACATTTATTGTTTTTTAATATTATTTCATAAAAATAGGAAATTTAATTAATGATAATATATTGTTACACATATGGAAAAATCATATATTTTTATATTGATTTAAAAGTGGTCAATTAATTTATTACGGTAAATTACATAAAATGTTAAAATATTTTATTTGAAAAACATCATATTGTAATATAAATTATATATATTCAAAATTTAAAAATGTTATTTTGTTTGTTTTCATATTATATATATATGTTTTATTAATATTATAATTTTTTTATTTTCCATAATTTACCATCTATTAGTTCATTTTATATATTTGATAAATTAGTTTTGTGTCGTGTGTGTCAAATGGTATTGAAGATTGTATTAATTTAACCGGTGAAAAATATGGGGTCATTACATGTGATGTACTATGTATTGATGAGAGATAAAACCATATATCATTGTTCATTATATAATATAATCAAGACCATTTTATAATTTCATCTAATACAAAATTAATCAAAATAAACAAACTTTAACACGAAAATTTATAATTAACAACCAACTACAAGAATATAATTGAAACAATATCTAAAAATTATAAATAAATGAAAAATAATATATCTTCAAAATTTAAAAAAATAACTTAAAAATTTAGAGATCAAATTATAAAACTGATAGGTATTCTGAATTTTCTCCCTCGAAATCTTTAAAAGAATAAACACTACAAGATCTATTTTTTTAGAAACGAACGATAAAAATAAAAAATAAATAAAATCAAACCATAGTTTATGGTTAGATAAAAAATGATTTCCAAAGTCAAAATAATTTCATTGATGGTGAAACAAATATATAGAATGAATAATCAAGACCATGTTTTATATAATGGTGATAAAAATCAAAGAAACTCTAGAATAATGGTTGTTGAGGAATAGTGGATGACCTTCAATGTCATATTTAGTCGAGAGAAAAATTCTTTCATAGATAAAAAAATCATGGTTTCATGATCGAATGTGTTTTTAAAATTTTATTGGAATTTGTTTTTTAGAAAACAACACCAATAATTTTATATAAAAAATTTATGGCATCTATATTTCTAAAAAACCGATACCATAAATCCATTAGATGGCTTTTTGGTGTTGGTTTTGTTAAATAATTATGCCAAAAAAGTGTCCGAAAATATGTTTTGAATCTGTTTATATGAAAATGAAATCATATTTTTGACATTGAATCCAATATTTCTACCAGTGTTATGGTGATCAGTAATGAAAACCTCTAGGGTTCGAGGTAGGGGATCATGTTTTCCTACAAGTATCACACAAGCTAGGGAATTGATGGATACAAAGGTAAGTGAAGTTGCCACATTATTATGTAGATACGTTTGAGAATATAGAGGGAGTCAGGTCAGTAGCCTATTGGTTGTTACTACCTCAGAGGTATTGTGAAATACTTGAAATCCTCTACATTTCATAGCTTCCTGGGTATCATATCGACCCATCACACACTTTTGATCTAGAGTAAGTGGACCTAGATATTGATTCTTTATTTGAGTAGTATCATATACATATCATTCAATGGATAATAATGGATCTCCAAGTCTAGTCTATCACTATAGTGTGGGTGTTATGGTTGCACGACCATGTACAAGATGGGACTTTGGAGCAGGAGGCCGATGTATGTACCTAGTGGAAAGAGTTTTTCTTAGATAGTGTTTCCCCGCCCTTGGAAGGTGAACATGAGGATGGGTTCCTTTTATGGGGGAAGATAGTAAGAAATGAGTTTTTCACTCAAGTATGGATCCTTTTAAATTTTGGTCTAATTCACTTTTATGGATCTAAAACAGATTCCTAAGGAGTTCCTAAATGTCTCAGGGGTGTATGAGGATAGTTTGAGTGAAAAACCTAGATTTTTGGGAGGTTTTTTCTACTCTCATAGTTTTACATAACCATACAGGGCTTTCCACCTGATTTTTTTAAACCATTTAGGATAAGCAATGGGATTGTATAAGGCACATGGGTTACCCAAACCTTTCTCTAGAGACGACATTGTCGTACGGAAGGTCTGTAATTTTTAGAAGATCCATTTCGCATGGTTGGTGAATGGTTCCCTAGCCATGTAGCCTAACGGTGCAAGTGACCCTACCCTACAGATAACCATGTATGGTTGGAACATAGGTTTCCCTAATAGTGGGCCCAAATTATGCATAGTCTATTTTTGTGAAAAATTATGAAAATTCCCTTAAATGAAATGTAAATCAAACCTCTCCTACATTTTTTTCTTTCAAGAATAGGAGACCCTTATTTTCCTTATTTTGAGATTTTGGAGGCCTATTATAGGATTTTAGATATAGCATCTATCCGGAGTATGATTTGATCATTGTTTATTTCATTGGATCAATGCTGGTAAGAACTAGATTGCTTTTTAATCTTTCTCCCTTATTCTTATCAATGGCACTATTTAGATATCGGCTCATCAACCCCAATTTAAGGGAATTGATCCATTATTCATATATACTCTAATATAGGAAAACTTAGTGGCTAATACTAGATGTGGAGATTCGTATAAGTATGAGGTAGATGGTTTATAATTCATCCATCATGTTTTGGAATTTTATATATTATCATGTGCATAAACCTTTTTCATCACCGTCAATTTAATTAATACGCCTTCACTATAGTCATTAGAACCATATTCTAATACAACTTACATATATGATAATCATTGTTGGTGGGTATGTCCACAACCCCCCACACCCCATGTAAGAAATTCATCATATTTTGGGTTTTCTCCCTTTGACTTGTTCGTAGGAGCCACCGTTTGGGTGTGCCTTAGCGTGAAATATCTAATGGTAAGCCTTCCATGTTAAATTCATAATGAATAATGAATTGGTGATTTGCTAGTAACATGTTTATTTCAACTTAAATTTCCCAAGGTAAGCACAATAAATTGATAAATCAATCTATATGGTAATTCGGACATATATTATATATATGTTTTGGATTAGTTTATATCAAATGAATTTCATTTTTTTTCTCATATTTAGCCCATCCTTTTCATTTTATGAAAGGTAAAAGATAATAGTATGTAATTAAATTTGAATTGATTTAAATGGATGATTTTCCTTGGTCTTGTCACACTAATGAAAGGATTGGATTGAACCATCACTTTATTAACAATATGTGTATTACATTTATTAAATTATTGAATGTAAGGTTCCTAGTTACATATGGACCTTGAAGTATTTACACAAAGGTCCTGACTCAATATAGCTTTTTGGATTCTCGAGGGAGTGCCTTAAGCACTCATGGATGCCATTCCTATTCAAGGATGCTGGTTGCAATGGTTAGACCCACCTTGGATCCCAATCATCACCTTTTAGGTAATTCCCAATATGACACTATAATATCCCTCATTTACTTATACATGATGCCTTGGATACACTCCTTAGATCCAACATAGATTCTATAGACTTTAGGAGCCTTGGTTAAATCCTTGGACCTAGCCATTTCTTATCACATTTTACATTAGATGTATGCATTGGACTCAGTTAGTTTAACATCATTGTGGAATGATTGGGATGATGCTCCTTAGATTAATCTCTAACCACTATTATCCAGGCTACAGTTACTACTGAGATGGTGAACCTTGAGGTCTAGGTTTCTTAGATTATTACCTTGTAAAATCTTTATTATTAATGTTATTAAATGTCTCCCTACTACATATTGGATCCTCTCCTATCACTATATTTTTAGGATGTTAGTTCTAGATATTCCTTATGTGACTTAAATATATGAATTCGAACTTAATTTATTAATGAACTGGTTACATGTTCAGACCCTAGCCATGGGATGAAGTGGGCTATTGGGTATTTACTCTTCTATACTACTTACTTCAATATATGAATTATTGCACAATGTTTAGTATATATTATTCGAAATAGATATTATTAATTCCATTTGTGGTGGCCTACTGGGATTTATCTCCCACCCTATCCAGGAACCATTGGTACCCGAGCAGACTACATGTATACATGTGTTGATAAAGGGAAGCATACTACTTCAGAAACATGATTTCTATTTTGTTTTAGGATGGAGCTAGTAGTAGATGACTGAGTTGGGGATCAGAATGCTGGGGATAGTTTTTATATTCCTTTTTCCCTTTTTGTTTAGTATTTCTACCTAATGCCTTGTATCCATGTTTTCTAGCATTATAGTGACATGAAATATATCATTATCACATTTTTTATATTTATATTACTCTCTCCAATCATTTAACATTCTAGTATATTTCTACTTTTCCATCTATTTATATATAGCTTCTTCCATCCACCTCCTATTGTTTTTTACTTATCCTCTGTGTTACACTCTAATAATGGGGTATAGTCTCTCCATGGACTCACCCTAGTCCCACAATTCTAGTTGATAGCCTTTGGTGTTTGGGGGGATGCACTTGAGACCATGTATCCCATCAGACTCAGGTCACCTTTAGTAAATTCTAGACCTGGGAAGTCATAATGGGGAAGGTTCTCCTATGCATATCCAAGATGGATTTGGTAGACCTTACTCTCCTCTCCGGACACCGACTAGATATAAATATACTAATCCTTCATCGATTCCTTGGATATCAACTCTAGTAGAAATACCCATTAATAACCTTTCTTATGCCATGAATTTAGTGCTTACTTTTTTTTTTATTAAAAATGATAATGTCATCCGTGAACATAAAATGAGATATTCCCTAGACATGATAGCTACACCAAAATATAGATACATTTATTTCAAGGATACTGTTGTTGATATTTTGACTAAAAGTGACTTGAACTAGGATGAATAATATAGGAGATAGGGGATGTCCAATCCCAATACCACAAATAGATTTGAAGGATTTGAAGTTCTTCCCCATGAAATAAATGGGGAACCGTGGTAAACTAAAGCACCTAAAAACAATAACAATAAATCTGCTAAAAAACCCATTCATGATAGAACCTTAATGATTAAGGACCATTCTACCTAGTCATGGGATTTTTCCATGTCCATCTTAATGGCTATGTTAGACCCAATCACCCATTGATTCAAATCTCTAATCATCTCTTGCGCCAAACCGATAGCACCTTGGATGGTCCTACTTTTCACAAAAGCGTGTTGTTAATCCAAAATACACCAAGGGAGAAGATGGGATGGAATCCCTTTAACCAAACTATCCAAAAACATGTAGAGGAATTTACAAATACTGATATATCAACAATGACTCGAAGAAGAAGAATATTTAATGTTAAGGATAAGAACCAGAGAGGTGGCACTATCCAACGGTTGTTGGATTCATGAAAGATGATGGTGTACTCCAAGGTTTTAGGGTGTAGTATATATGATCTTTATAAAGCTTAAGGAATCCTTATAGAGATGTATTCATGCTTTTTTAGGAATGGTAAATCATGAATAAATAGATAGAATCATTCTTATAGAGTTTGAAATTCTACAAAGTACTAATTCTTATAAGGTTCTAATCCTTACTAGAATCATACTTATGATATTCATGTTTATGAGAATCCATTTATACATAGACTATGAATCTTATTTAAATTAGTTGGTTGATCCTTAACAAATGAAATTATTACACTTACCTATCTTCCATCATGTTTATAGAAATCATCTAAATCGAGGATCTATCCTTTCAGGAAAATCATCCATTTGAGAATCATCCTTATAAGAGAAATTCATGCTTATGTAGTAATGGATACATGATTACTCAACTTGAATGATGTTTTCTCAGGATATATTCATCTTTAAAAGGATGAAAACCATGCTACCACTACATTGAAAATCATACTTCCACAACCAATGACTTTTTTCTTTCTTTAATTTTGAGCTGCTCAAGATCATCCTTATAATGATTTGTTTCCTTTTCTAATTCTTCAATCATGAGTTTAATATAATAGATAATGTTTTCAAAATATAAATATAAATAATTATTATTATTTATCAATTCATTTTCTTCCCAATAATAATATAAATAAATTATGTCCATAATTCTAGCCAATTAATCAATATTCACATAATTTAATTAATTTTAACTTGAATTCCAATGCTCCGTAAAACTCAATGAATAAATAAATACGAGAGAATAAAATATATTGAATATTAGTAAAATATCATAAATTTTTGGGATATGTAAATTCCCCCACACTTAATCATTGGAATCCTGAATTAGTGAACTTCAAAAATATTATCAAGAAAAATTCAAATACAAGACAATGTGAGTTTTCATTTTCAACACTAGGGTTTTAACTTTTTTAAAAATTATGTATTGTTCTTGATTCCATTATACTAATTATGTTCATTCAATTTTTTACACTTATTCTATCCCCCCATTACCCTTTCTTACTTACCTTCCTAGAATTATTTTACTGAACACTAAAGTGAGAAATTTAATAAAGGATTTTCTTATTCCAATTTCACACAATGTTCACCATAGGCTTTAGGAATTTTTATATCTCCACCCAATGATTCAAGTATTTGTGCATATAAGGATGAATATTTAGTGTTGTTCTATATCTTATGAGTTGATGGGTTCTATTGAGAATATTTTGTGGATAATTAGTTGTTTTTCTCTATAATGAAGCATAATACAGGTTTGTTAGCATTTGAAAAGAATGTTATTCATTATTTATTCCACTATTTTATTGATAAAACTCTACTACTTGGTTTTTTTAAAGAACACCAAACCTGGATTCCTGAGTCTGATACTTAAAATAAATATTTTTTTTCAAATATAAATAAAAACCAAGTGATATGATACAAAATAAACTTTTGAAAATGTAAAATTAGTATTACATCTAACAAAAATCTCACACAAATTCAATAAACTTTTGGTTTAGTGTCTTTGAAGACTCATTATATTGGAAACGTATTTTACAAAACCTGTGAAAAATTATACATAATCAAATGAAACTATACTCCCTTATAATATTTTTATCGGTATCACTCATCTTAATTACCTGGGGAAAGAAAATGTAAGAGATGGGTGAGACCAAACACTCAGTAAAAAAAATATGTCATCAACATGTAATCATGGGTTTGATTATAATGAAGAAATAAAAAATAACTAGGGGTAATATTATTTATAAAATGAACATGGAACAATAATACTATTTCAAAATTCATGATATAAGGACACATGATCTCAAATTAATAAAGATATTACATGGAAAAAGATTATACAATCAAAAGATAATAAAAATTATCAATGGAACGTAATCATATGCTTTATGATATGGAATGCAATGGAAAGAATCATAATAATAAACTATGGAACTAACATAGGCACAAAAATAATAAAATAGTGGAGTGGGAAACACTACCTAATTATCATAAATTTGAGGAGAATGAATCACTACATGATTACCATAGAAGAGTATTCATCACTACACAAATCCCATAAACACAATAGATCAGGCATATTCACACGATCCCTATAAACATTGTATAACAGGCATTATCATATGATTACCATAAACATAGTAGAGTAGGAGGCACCAGCTAATTCCCATAAATATAGTGGATCAAGAATCACCACCTGATTACTATATACCTAGTAGAGTATGAATCACCACCTAATTTCAATAAACCAATTGAATCTGTTATAACTTCATAATTCCCATAGTGGAGAGATCATCAATACTCGATTCCTAAAATCATATCATGTGATATAAATCCTAAACAGATAAATTAAAGGGAGGTATAGGAACTCACCTATCATATAATAATCATGCATTCGTATGAGTTCCATTAGTACATGAAAACATTCATACATTAAACATCATTAATTAAACCATGGATAGAGATGATTTTCTTGGAAATACATTCTCATAACCTTTCATAATACATCCAGAGAAAGAAGCTGGATGGTGGCATAAAAATATCTCCTATTGTAACATAAGAAGCATTATGGATGTTTTCATACATGAAAAATAAATTTTTATGATATTTTGTTAAATAAATTCAAAAATAATAATGAATAACCCTTTATTTGAAGGAATGAAAACTCCATAAAAATTGTTTTCTGGAATGAAATTCTTTGGCTTAATAAAACATTTAAAAAACATCATTTAAAACCAAAATATGGTTATTTAAGAAAACATTCATAGTAGAAATATTTTTTTAAATCATTATTTGATAATATATAATAATACTTGAAAATTCCTTTCCTAAAACACAATCTTATAAAATACCTTTTAAAATAAAAAATCTCTTAAAAAAGATTTTACTATTGAAAAATATAAAAAAAATTCCTTTCATTTTGAAAATAAATAAGATTTTAAATAATTTCAGAAACCGTTTTAAAAAATTTAAATGACTCCTTATAAAGAATAATAATAATATGGTGAACGATACAATAAATTAGTTTTTAGAAAATGTATTTACCATACTTGTAAAATGAAAAGTTATGGGTCACCGTGAAAATTTATTTTCAAGAAGTTTATGTGAAAGCTTTTGAAAAACTTTATTTTTTATAAATAAGATATACTAAATGAGTTTTCCTTGATAGTTATATAATTGTTTTATAGCAAATGTTTATTAGAATATACACATAAAATCCTGAATGGATGATAATTTTATTACTTTAAAATACTTTTATTGAAATCCCAAATCATAAAAAAGTAAAAAAACAAAAAACAAAAAATATAAAAATTAAAATATTAATTTCAGATGATATAAAACATAATTGGGTTTCCAAATATAAAGGATGAGTGTTTTTTGAGAAATAAAAATATAGAAAAAAATGGGAAACGATAGTTAATGAGGATGCAAGTTATTGACAACAATAATACATATTTTTTGAGTAAGAAATTATTTTAGGGGGATGATTTGGATCAAAAGTATCATACTACCAAAATAAAGATATAAATCACCATGAAATAAAATATTATGTTGTAAGAAACCAAATGTGGAAGAAAGAAGTTCTCTAAGATGCATTATAACTAAATGAAGAGAGTCGAATTATCATAAACCCATTTGGTAATGGTAACATAAAAACCAAGGACCATAATAGGGATAAAACTAAATAGATATTATATGATCCTTAAAATGATTAAATTAATTATAATTAATGTAAATAGGATTAGTGGATACAACACAAATAAATAGTAAAATTATCTCACACAGGTATAAGTCTATAGTATGAAAAATTGGATCATCATTCATAATCCACAAAACACCCAGTATCAACAAGACAGATTGTCTCGATGAGACATTCAGTCATGATAAGACATGTAATCTTGGTAAGATTGTAGTCTCTCTAAGACATATCTTATCAGTAAGTCATGTAGTCTCAGAAAGTCACATAGTCTCAGAAAGTCATGTAGTTTCAAAATCACAAACTGCCATAGGACTCCGCTCATAGTGAACTCGTTCCGAGAGAACCTCCTCCTCAAGACATTAGGTTTTATGCAAACTTCCACAAAACTCACTAAGAGTATCTCAAAATAACCATCTCATTTCTAGGGTCCCGACACTCTAAATATTTTGTCAAACAAACACTCAGTTTGAAATTAATGTATGTTTTTATAAAAAGGTCTGACCTGGGTCCGGTCCGACCCACAAGACCTAGTTTGGCCCGGCCAACCCGACCCGGTACAGCCCGGCCCACACACATGTGGGCTCGACTTGTCCACCACACATGGTCCTCCCCGATCGCGTGACCCTTTTCTCCATGTGGTACTATACCATGCCCTATGCGGTTAGTCCACTGTCTCTGCCTGCCCTGCAGCCTCACTATCGTTGTGGGCTCTACATGGTCACCCTTCTGCCTATGAAGCCACCTCACCATATCCTTATCATAGACCCTCTTCATCCTCTAATTGATGCTTCCATTTTCACATGAAACACACCATATTCCTTCTCGCCGCCTCGCCATCCCCGTGGGCTCCCATACAGCACGCCCCCCCTTACACTGCCACCCGGCTGTGTACACGACCACCTCACCACATCCCCTTTGCATCCCTACTGCATCCCCTAGTTTATTCCTCCACATCTGTGTGCCCCACATGATCTACCTTCCTGTGACCTATCTTCCACTATAGGCTCCCACACGGCTACTCCGTGGTGTTGTGCTCCTCCTCTACCAGTCACCCCTCTGGTGTCTCTCTGTCCTCCTCGCTATCCACTTGAATTAACTGTAGCCGCCACCCCAACCACCGTGCACTAACATCCCATAAAAATCATGTTGCTTGTTTTTTATAAAAGCTTTGTTATGTCCTCACAAGGTTAGCTCTTCGATCTCCGATCATTGCACCATGAATCGACGATGCAACGATCCTCCATTCATATCCAATGAATAATGAAGAATGAAATAAATTGGGGGAGGAGAAGAAATAAGTATAAATTACAAATAATGGATCTTGGACTTTGTTCATGTTGGTCCCAATTCATCATTGTTAGAAGGATTAAGATAGAATAAATAATCACACAGATTTATCTCCCCTTAAATCCCCGCAATCATGCCCATCTCACAAGAATGATCGAACTATGGGTCAACCTATTTATTGGTTGAGACACATTATTCGTTGATTATAAGAATGGGGAAAGAATAACGAAGAAAAAAACTCTATACCAAGAGGTTTGATCCTTTGTTGATGAAGAATGGTGGTCACATCTTCATTGATCCTCGATCCACTATTGTTTTTTGGAGAGAGATCCTTCTCAACCTTTTTGGGGAATTCATGGGTTGTGATGATAACCCTAAATTCTTTAAAAAAAATTATTAAAAAATAAAAATGTTTCTACAAAACTGTGTAATGTTAAATAAAATAAAACTTCATTTATTTTATTTCTTTAAACTTCCAAAAAATACTTTTGATAGTCGAACCGCGCCGGTCAATGTTTAGCCCCACATAAGGTAAACTTACTACTCCAAATGAAATGTTCCCTAATATTTCTGATCTAGGCACCAGTTTAGAAGTTATTAAAATTTTATAGGAAAACTATGTACATGTGATATTTAATATTTTAATATTTTTCAAGAAATTGTTCCATGTACTTTAGGCCTAAAAAAAACATGGCGTCTGAGCGCCTAGTCTTATAATAATTTTATATAATATGTAAAAAATAATACATGAACATTCCAAAATGTTACATTCTCCCCACCTTAGGGATTTATGTCCCTAAAACCAAAAAAAGGCTATTCAAATAAATGATTCTACGAATCATGAATATGAGCCTCCCCGTTCCCATGTACTCTCATGGAGATTACAGTTCTTCCAATGAACTCACTCTAGATTAATCAACCACCTAAGAATGATCCTATCCCATTGATCCTCAATCTCCATAGGGTACTCTAAAAAATTCACCCCATCATCAATGTCCAGCTCACCCTAGTCAATGATGTGTGATGGATCATGTATGTATCTCCTAAAATGTGATATGTGGAAGAAGTTGTGCACCCACTCTTACTTTAGAGGTGGATCCAAGAAGTAAACCACCTCACCAACTCTATGAAGTATGATGAAAGTGCTGATGAACCTCAGATATTGCTTGATTCCATTTCCAAATATCCATAATTTGTGTTGAGGTGAGACCTGAAGGAACACATAGTAACCTTCTTTAAACTCAAAGGGATTCATTTGCCCGTCATCTAAGGCTTATAACCGATTTGGGAAATCCTCATCTACTCCAGGATGATAACAACCTTCTCTATAGTCACCAGCAATAATTCCAGGACAATGAGGGTGGAATATCCTAGGTTTGTCCAGCAAAGTGGTGACCTGCATGGTTGCTTGTATAAGGATTCTAAAGGTGTCATGCTGATGGTGGAATGGTATATTTTGCTGTATAAAAACTCTACCAGGTGTAGGTGGTCCTCCCAAAAATGGCCAAAATCTAGGAAGAAATCACATATCATGTCCAACAAAACCTTTATGGTCCTCTTAGTATGGTCGTTTGTCAATGGGTGAAAAGTTGTGCTCAATCGTAGCAGAGTCTCAAAAGCCTCCGGTAATCCCTTACACAATCAGGATGTAATATGAGAATCATGATATGAGACTATAATTTATGGAACTCCATGGAGTAAAACTATTTCATGCACTTATTGGTGTCACATGCTCTCTACTTAACTGTACTCTTGAATTGCTAGGAAGTGGGCCGAATTGATGATTCAACCAATGATAACCAAGATGGTATTGTGACCCATGGACGTATGTGGTAACCCTGTCATGAATTCCATCAATATCACATTCCACATTCACTATGGAACCTAAATGGGTTGAGTCAAAACCACCAGAACACGATGTTTAAGCTTCACTTTCTAATAAGTGAGGCATCTAGAAATGAACTCTTCCACCACCTTCTTCATCCCCGACCACTAAAACTAATGTCATAGGTCCTAGTACATATTTTCCACACCAAGATGTACATCCAAAGGGGATGTATGGAATTCTCTCAATACCTCCTCCCATAACACCACTGATACCGTTGTGTGTCCTTTTAAAAGAATTATGTTCTCCTCAACTTTTGAATATCTATCAAGGGCATTCCCAATGGACATATGAGCATGTAAATTCTCATAGTCATTATCTCCGAGATGTGCCTCCTTGACTCACTTTAATAGTGGAGAGGTGATAAAAATTGACTAGAGGTATGATTCTCTACATACATCCCCAAAGGATATATGAAATGAGTCCACCTACTTCGATTCCTCATTTAGTATTTGTGAACTCGATCTGCTACTGAGAAAATTTTCCACCACATTCCCATACCAGGAGTATTGAAAATATCAAATTCCTAGTCCTAGAGAAACTGTATCCATTTCCCCTATCTCAAGTTCATATCCTTATAATAGAAGATATACTTGAGACTCTTATGGTGATAGTAGATGATAAACCACTCGCACATAAGGTAGTGTCTTCACATCATCAATGTGAAGACTACTACTTCCAACTCAAGATCATTGATCACGTAGTTCTTCTCATGTGGTTTCAACTGTCGTGAACCATATGCAATCACTATTTTCCCCAATATCAAGACACATTCAAGTCAATTTCCTGATGCATCACCGAACACCACATACTCAACAACCTCCTCTGAAAATATCAAGATGGGAGCGCTTGTCAATATCTACCACAACTGTTGAAACATCTCCTAGAAATTCTCCATCCACATGAACAAAATCTCTTTTCCTGTCAAATCCATAAAGGGTTCTTCTACTATTGAAAGTTGGGTATGAATCTTTGATATTTTCCAGCCAAACCAAGGAAACTCCTCACCTTGGTAACACTCTTGGGTGGTTCCCATGCAAGAATCAACTCTATCTTCACTAGATATACTATAACCCCATCCTTGAAATAACGTTTCCAAGAAAATAGACCTCTTATATCCATACCTGACACTTTGAGATCTTTCGGTAAGGTTGGTGCTATCAATGTGTGTCTAAGACCATCTTTAAGTGCAACATATGCTCCTCCTTGGACATCAAGAACACTATAATGTCATCAATGAAGACCACCAAGAATTAGTCTGTGGCTGGAAGATCCAATTAAGGAGTCCCATTAACACCGATGGGGCATTAATTATAGTAAATGACATTACCGAGTGCTCATTGTAGCCATAATGACATCTGAAAGTCATCTTTGATATATCTTCATCCAATAATCAAAGATGGTGATATCCAGATCTGGGGTATATCTTCGAGAACCACCACACCCATTTCAACTAATATAATTGGTCATCGATCCTTAAAAGTGGATAATTGTTCTTCAGAGTCACCTAGTTTAGGTGCTGGAAGTCCACACATAACCTCAATATCCCATCTTCCTTCATAAAAAAAACTGGGGCTGCCTAGGGTGAAACACTGGGTCTCACAAATCCCTTCCTCTATAGGTCCTCCAACTGTACCCTTATCTCATGAAGCTCTGTAGGATCCATTCAATATATAGGTGTATATATAAATTATTCCCAGGGTATATATCAATTCATAAGTCTACCTCCCTATAGGGAGGTAATCCTAGAACATCCTCAGGAAATATGTCCTCATATTACTCCACTACTATAGGAAACTAAAGACTCATATCATCCACCATAACAAGGGTCGGGATAGAAAATTGATGTGTGATATTCTCCACCCTCTTATATGTGAGTCCATCCTATGTTGCTTGGGTTTACTTTTATCAAGGAAAAGAAAACATGGTCCCATCACTGTAGACACACTTCCATCTATGCCTAAAATAATCAATACGAGCATAGACTATGGATAACAATTCTATACTAAGAAAGACTTCATATAACCTTGATTCCACAACCAAGATATCCCAACAAAAACTCTATCCTAAAAGAGTAAGGTGACACTATCAACACTAGTGTGTGATCATTGAATCCCCTCCTGTAGAAGTCTCTTAACATAGGGGTCGATTCAACTATTCCACCAAAATCATTGAGTCTCGAACAAGGGCTGGGGAAAGAAACAAATGACTGGAACCAATTTCTATCAAAGTTGTAGCAAATTTGGAAATGATAATGATTGTACCTCTAATCATCTCTAGAGTCTCAAGGTCATAACCCTACATCACCTAATGATGGCCTCATCCCTATCCACTAGCTCCCTAAGCCTACTGTGGACTACCTGGGGGTGGTGGTGGTAATATGGCAAACCTCTTCCAACTTCATGCATCCCTACATGCCCCTCTTCCACGTTTTCCACCTTGTAAACCAACCTGCCTTACGTCCGCCTCTGTCTCAGTTGTCCCTCGACCGTCTACTAGTTGTTTATATGACGGTTCGGGAAATCTTATGCTATATTTCCCTGACTGTGGATGAGTAACACCATCTGTCCCCCTCATATCACGATCCACCCTTATATCACCTCTTAAAGTTCCTTAATAACATATATCAATGTGACTACTATCAGCCACCTACTATCAAGGTATTTACTCTTTCCTTCCCATTTCTGACTACCATTGGCTATATCTATCCATCTAAGGGACACTTAATCCCCAAGGCACTCTTTAGCACCCTATCATAGGTATGAATGTACAAAGGGGTGAAACTGGATTTAATTTCCCTAAGAAGCCTTCTCTTGATGGTCTGATCTCTGATGTATTGGTCATATATCATATCTGTCGAGTACCTGGAATGTTCGGTATGCCTTGGGGAATTCTTAGATACTGACATGTCATCCTATCAGAGTATTAGAAGCTTCTGGATATGTCTAGCCCTTATCTCAAAAGGTGATAACTCCTCTCTAAAAAGGTTCTCAAACTTTATCCACAAAAGAGTCACCTCATCATAAAATTGGGTAATAAAACCACACAATCTCCCTGCTAAGTTGTATAGAAGGATCGCTGCTATGACCACCATCTGATCTTCTGGTGTCGTAACTAGATGGAAAAAATAAGATCACTAACTCAATATAGTCCTTAGAATCATGTGTGTAAATCTATTCATGGAATCTGAAGGGTCTCTACTACTTAAACTCATTAAGTGCACTTAGACTGTGCTCCTCACCCGCTGGTATTACAGGTGCCATTCGCCGCTCTGCAGGTGGTGGTATATCTGGTGTACCACCTGGAGATGTTATTTAAGGTTCAAATCATTGGAATGCTGTCTCGTCATTCAGTAGATCAACCTGATGATCATATAATGTAATCCTAGCTAGATATTTAAGCAGAGACATTCTATAATAAAACAAGGTGTACCACAGTTAATTGAGTATACCTGGTGATCTGAATCGAGAAGGACATGTGAACACACCGAAATCCTATATGATTCATTTACCATTATTTTCCTTGCGACAACCTTTTCCACGTACCTAATTGAAAATCATGTATCCAGAATCCTAGTGTATAGATACGTCAGCCACTGCACCAATATCAGAATCTCTGGCCTAAAATTTGAACTCAAAACTCTTAACACTTCTTCCCAAAAACAACCTCATATATTACTGGTGCATAAGTAAAACCGACCTCCTCTACTACCACTCTACCATGACCCTTCCTAGAGGGAACCATACTGTGACTACCCCATGCTCACCTCTAATATTCTAGGGGATAGTGACTAGAATCGAGTAGGTATATCCTACAAATGGGAGGGATTTGCCTAAGTACCTATGAACACACACACATCTCCAAGTCCTAAATGATGAAATGTAGAAACACTAAATAAAAAATGCCTGCATACACTAAGATAACAACCAAAGAGTAAAATAGTAGAAAATTTTATGGTTAACAATGACAGAATACAATCCCACTAAAAGAAAGAGTTTGTAAAAGTGAAATCACATGTTCTAGAAACTCATTTGTAAAAAACCCTACCTGAATGGAAAGGTACTGGAAAGTTGTCTAAAGCTCTAGGAGAACACCTATAAAATATGGTATCTCAAGGAAAAATCTATTCATATTCCACCCAGGACCCTATCAAAGCATTTTTTGTCTTTACAAGACATGACACGTGTTGGAAAAGACCGTGCATGGGTGAGTAAAACAATAATTAGTAGGACACCCCAAAACTGCAAAGGAATGCCACTAAAAATATACAAGAAATGTACCAAAATAAAATAAATGAATTATAACAAAATAAATATAGATATTATAACACAAAGAATACTATAGTCATTTCACATAGGTATAAGTATATAGTACACAAAACAGGATCATCAAACGTAATCCACAAAACTCTCAGTATCGATAAGACACATAGTCCTGATGAGAAACTCACTCTTGATAAGACTCACAGTATCACTAAGAAACATAGTCTTAAAAATAAATGTAGTATTGGTAAGTCATGTAGTTCCATAAGGTTACGTAATCTCATAAAGTCACATAGTCTCAAAATCACATCCAACTGTAGGATTCCGCTCACAGTGCACTCATTCTGGGGGAACCTAATTTTAAATACATTAAGTCATATGAAAACTTCTAAAAAAACTCACATATATTATATCAAAATTACTATCTCAACACAAGGGTCCCAAATCAATAAATGGATCATCTAACAGACACACAATTTGAAATTTATTGGTGTGTTTGTAAAAAAGTCTGAACCGGGTCCAATCCGATCCGGGTCCGGTCTGACCCACCAGACCCATCATCCGACCAAACACAACCCATCCAAGTGCGCTGGGCCTCTTCAATGGAATATATCCTCTGGTATCGCCCTAATTCACATGGGCCTATTTAGTTTGCCACATGCAAGCCAGTATAGTACTCTACACGCGGTCTTCCTCGACCGTGTGCCCCTCTGCACCACGTGGTGCCACACCACATCCTCTAGGGGTGGCCTGCCATCTATGAATGTACCATGGACTCACCGCTGCCAAAATATCCATGAAAACACCCCTCCATGTATGTGGATGCCTCGCTGCATCCCCCTCATAGCCCCTATGCATCGCCCGATCAACGCCACCGCATTTGGGCGCCCAGCGTGCTCTTCCTGCCCACGAAAACGCCACCACCATGGGCTCCCATGTGGCCCCTCCACTATGCTTCACTCTACCTCTAATGGTGGATTTCCATCCACCTGAAACAACTGAAGCTGTCGCACTTGCTGCCGCTATGCGCCACTATGTGCTACCTTCCTAACAAAATCATGTCATGTCATGATTGTTGCACCTTCGTTGAGTCATCATGAGTTCAGATCTTTAATCTTGTATTGTTGAACTAAACATTTATGGTGAAATGATCCTCCATTAGAATCCCATGAAGAATGAATAATGTAATATATTGGAGTGGTAAACAAATCACAAGAATTCCCGAGGAATAGATCTAGGCCTTTGTTCATTTCGACCTCGATTCATCCTTGTTAGAAGTATTAACCAAGAACAAATAATCACATAGATTTATAACAACTTAAATCCTCATAATCAAGATCATACCACAATAATGATCGAATCATGGGTGAACTAGTTTGTTGGATGATCCACATTCATCATTGATTCTAAAAATGTGGAAATAATAATGAGGAAAACAATGCCCTACCGAGAGTTTGAAACCTTTTTGATGAAGAATAGAGGTCACATCATCGTGGATCCTCAATCTACAGAAGTTCATTGGAGAGAGTTCCTTCTCCACATTTTAAAGGAATTCCTGGGTTATGATGATAAACCTAAACCTTATCATTTTTTTTATTAAAACAAAAAATCATTGTTGCATAGTAGAATAACGTTAAATAAAATAAAACATCTTTTATTTAATATCTTTAATCATCCAAATATTAATTTTCAAAGTCGACCCATGTTGGTAAATGTTAGGCCCTACATAAAGTAAAGTCTCTGCTCTGAATGCAATGGTTCCCTCATGGTTCTGGTCCAGGAACCCTTTTATAATCTATTCTACTTTTTCAAGAAAACTATCCATGCATGCTATTTAATAATTTAATAATTTCAAGAAATTTTTTCAGGCACTTCAAGCCTTGGAATCAAAAGTCATCTCAGTGCATAGTCTCATAATAATTCCATATGATATTTAAAAAATAATACATGGAAATTCATATATGTTATAGAAATGACCATTCTCAGTGACCTAGTTCAACTTCCAGTAATTTTTATACCCTCTCGAGCTATTTTAAATTATAATTGGAATCAATTCATTTATTTCATTCCTTACAATGTTTGTTCCTGTGTTTTTAGGAACTATATGAATGGGGTAGACCAATTATAATATAGAGATTGGGTAGATTATTCTTACATCTAAAAAATTATGTCCTTATTTTGACTACCTACATCATGGTTAGTTACAGAATTTTTAGGGATACCTAATATGTAAAGAATTTCAATCAAGATAATTATGTGTTAGTATATTTTGGGACAAATTCTGAGAATATATCCTAAAGACCAACCTATTTATTTCATATTTTTCCTTAAAGGTTCAATAATATTTTTTTCTTATCCTGGGAAAAGATTTCTAGTAATAATGACATTAAATTTTTTTCTCATTTCATGTGGTACACATAATTGAGATTGGGTGTGGGATGGATTATTTAATTCCATATTTGGGGGTTGTTCTAATGATGAAATAAGAATTTGGTTCTACAGTTCCATATCATATATTTTCTTCACATAATATAAAAAATCAACATCTTCATTATGAAAAAAATAATCAAATCCATCAAATAATTTAAGAGTTATATGTTCTTCAAAAAAAATATTTTCATGATTTTTTGACATCTTCTTTATCCATTGAGTTTTTAGTAATTAATTGTTTCCCTTACGATAAAATTTTATGTAATCTACCAAGATATTCAATGGGTCCACCCTTCTTAATGCGTGATAGTGTAAAAAGTGTATTATCCTCCCAATGGTACATTGTAAAATATAATATGTTGAAATTCATAGAGTCATCTCCAAATCCCATAGTTAGAGTTCCGTCAGACACATTGATGATAGTATTTATTGTCTTATTGAATAGAAGACCCAAAATGATATTTTATTTTTCTATAGTTTTATCTTCTTTTATTTTCAATACATAAAAGTATACTTGGAAGATCAAATTATGAACCATAACTAGTAAATCCTCCAATAATTATACTAGATATGCTGTACATCTACATGAAATTTATATCCCCACTATTGTGGTTTTTAATTATCCCATATAAAAATAGATAAAAATTTTGAGAGGAATGAAAATAAAAAAATATCCTAAATCACATAAATAATTTCAAAAAACCATTAATCAAAATGTGTATGTTATAGAATATATACCTGGATCATGACATTTTGTGGGAAATTGTGCAGTGATAAGTGATGCAACACTTATTCCCAAATCAATCTTACCATTCCCTTGAATTATTTTTTCTCCGTGAATATTTCTTTAAGGAACTTATCATTTTTGTGCATTTTTATGAGTTCGTTTAGGATTAGGATATGTTATATTATAATTTCTATAAATTTTCGTGAATTTAATTTGGATTTACTCTTCTAGTATCTTATTAAATTTAACCATTCTTAGTGTGAATGGGCGTGGTTGGTAATTCTTTTCTTTTGGATTCCTTTGTATTGGTGTGTCTTTCCATTTTGTACATAGTCTAGCTCTCTCTTCCTCTCTTTTATTTTATTATTCCTTGGAATTTTTCTTAGGGGTATTTATAGCATTTGTAGTCTCATCCATACTAGGTTGATATTTATAAGATTTATTATAATAGTGGGTTCCCTAGACCTATGTAAATAGTACTTTTGATTACCATATCATGTATACAGTGAAATATTCATGATGTTTACTTACCATTAGAGTATAGATATTTCTACATCAACAATAAAATGGTAATTCCTATAGATTTATTATCGTATCGAAAGGTTATCATATATCCCATGATATAATGAGAACCTAAAGATACTATGACATTAATCTTAAATAATGTTACCATGGTCTAGATACATCATACTTACTGGACATAGATTATGTTTTACTATCAGGTTCTAGGGGATCATAATCATTTAAACTTATTCTAAAAAAATTCACACTTAGTGAACTCTAGTAGTTGAGATCATGAGGACAAACCCACCAATTGGAACACCACAAGTTTCAGGTGTCATTGGTTGTCAATATCTATGGACATGTGTAATGGTCTTCTGGATTGAGATCATTACCATGGTGTTCCATTTTATCACATATTTTTAATCAAGGAAAAAACCATGATAATGAAATATTGGTGAGGTAGCTTGGGTTGGGTGAATTATTGATGGTATGATAGTTGTTGAATGGTCAAGAAAGTATTTTTCACTTCTGGGTTGAGCAAGTAATATATCTCAAGCCTGATTGATCAAGATGGTAGTACCTTTTTAAGTCATTGTTCAAGGCATTCAAGGGTAAATATGTCCATTTTGATCAAAAAATAATAAATCAAAAAAGGTTAATGACACAAGTTTCTATCATTCATTATGATTTATTTAAAGAAAAAATGATTATATTACATAGTACATGTTCGTAGGTTGGTTGCCGTTTCTATGACCATTTTCAATCCCCTTAGGGGCCTTGATGGGATGCTAAACTCCACTCATGGTCTATAGATACTATTCACTACTATTTAGATAAGGTCCTAGAAGGTCTCAAACAGTAGCATATTCAATAATCCATATTATTCTATTGAATATGTAAATAGGACATAGTGGGCCCCACCATAAGTTCTAAGTGTTGTATAAGTCATCGATCACTAAAGAATAAATAAATTCATTATTATACAACTGAATAACAATTTGGTTTAATTTATTTATTAAAAATATTTAAAATATATGTATGTATGAGGAATAATATTAATCAAATAAATATTATTTTATTATTCTAGGTTTGTTGAAAAATAAGAAGGAATCATGAGTTGATTTAATGGGTATTTTTTATCACGTAATATATTTAATATATATTATAGGTATGTGATAAAATATAAATAAATTTTATGATGTAGTTTACTTCATTATAATTATTTCTTTAGTGGTTGATAAATATACGGGGGCTGAGGAACCCTTTTTGAGTATTTGAGCATCCACATAAATCGGTGATGGTGGTTATCACACAATGAATATTCACCATGTGATTTCCAATTCCACTCTCTCCACTATAACTTTTTAGAGAGATATTATCAGGATGTAGGTGATCATATCAATATCATCTCCATACATTTATGGCACATCAATGTGGTGATATTTAGGACATAGAAGGCTTTTTTTATCTCCATTCTAGCACTTGAAATTTGATGACCGACACTTCTTTGTATTTTTAAGAGGATGTCAAAACTCTAGAGGGATTATAATTTTTATTCTTCTAGAATTTATTATTAGTGAAAATAAGATGTCAAGCGTGCCTTTATATCTGAAAAATATATGTTTTTTACTTTTTTTATTCTCTATTTAATTTAAACAAGATCCTAGAATTATATCAGGACTCATATTGTCAGTGGTGATGAGTTCCACCATCCTTACAAGGAAGAAATTTAAATCAGCATCCCACCATCTTCCACTACATGCCCTATACCTTCAAGATTTAGGTGTAGTTATGGGGTGAATTTATTTTTTCTTCTACTTATAGATACCATTCTCATATTTCCGTTGGAATTTGGGACTAATTGGGATAGAAACATGCCTGGATTTTGTAGAATATATTTACCCCATACTACAAAGTTGGTCCTTTAACACATTCACTTCATTTCTCAATTCCTCAACTCCATATCGATGTTGTTACTGCGTCGAGGATTGCACACTAGTTATGGTTAATTTATATTTTATATTTTAATAGAAAGGGGGTTTTAATTGGCTAGTTTGGAATAAGATTTATTATATGAAAATTGAAAGGGTATGGGGTGCTTTAATTGGTGTTAATGAGGGAGGTATCGCCTAGTTTGGTTAATTTTCCAATCCACATTAAAATTGACAATCCTATATTCATCCTAAATTTCAATAATGAAATTTTATTAAATGGTGTGATGCTATAAATATTTATTCACCCTATATCTCTATACACTGATCTATAAAATGACTAGGGTATGGAAATAATCCACATACCTTAATAAGTGACTTATTTTCAATGGGTTGTTTCAATTTCATTTGTTTGACAAGAGTAGTTAATTTTTCAATCTTGGATTCTGGAAATGGAGATGATTCAGTGAACCTCGATACAAGTAACACTATAGTATTTATAGATATTATATCAAAATACGCTGTGTTTTGTGACATCTTCTCAATTAATCATGTGGCCTTTACTGGTGATTTATTTGTTAATTCTTCTCTTGAAGATGCATCCAATAGGTTCCTATCAATGACAAGTAATCCTTGGTAGAAAAAGACAAGGGTTGTTTTTATATTTTTTGATGTTGGAAACTAACAAACAACTTATTAAACCTCTCACAATGTATATAAAGAGTTTTTATAAGATCCAATGTGATGGTATAAATCTCCTTCTAAATTCCTATGATTCTAGTGGTGGTGAATAATATTTAGAGTAAGCATATCTATAGGTCATCCCAATCATATAAATATTCCTATTTTATACTATAAAACCACTCATTATTTTCTCCTTTGAGTGAAAAGTGGAATTAACTTTATTTAATTTATCTTATGCCACTCCTTTGGGATTCAGTGTTTAGTATTCTAGAAAAAACTATTATATGTTATTATTAGTATCTTCACCAATAAGACCATATAACTTGGTAAATTTTTGAATTAGTGTAGTTTATAATTCAAATTAATTTCTCACAGTAGGCCTAGAAATGTGATTGTTTTTATTTCTTAACAGAGGGGAACAAATATCTTTAAAATTTCGATTTAGGATTGATGCCATGGAGGAAGCCTCATAGTAAGCACTACAAGTTTCACTATGTTTTTCAAGGATTTTAAGTTGAATTTTTTATCATTTTTAGTAGGAAACTATTTATGTTAGGATCAATAGAGAATAACTTGTTAGTTGAAGATCTATTCATGCAATTAAAAGTTAGTATTTAGAACTGTCTCCCTGATAACAGTTCCAAGATTTGACAACACCTTGTTATGTGGAGTAAAAAATCTATCATTTCCCTAAGTTAAATATTATATTAGTGGAATCCAAGAGTTATCTCTATAAGGGGTTCTCAAAAAATAGTTTTCAGTTAATGTTAGGTAAGTGGTGTTTTGTTTTGTTTGATTTAATGGAAATTAAAATGAATAAAATGAAATGATTCAACCAAATGTTTGAAAATAAAATTATTAGAGGGTTATGGTTCAATGATGGATGTTTCGGTAATAATGGTTTCAGAGATTTAATTTATTTTAATCTTCTTCTAATTAACTATAAACTGAGAGGTTCCATAATCACTTCACCTCTCACCCAAGGTTGAATAGATATAGTGATAATTGATTTAACCAAGATCATATCTTAGTCTATCCTCCTTCTTTGTTTGAAATGTAACATAACAAACTAGTCTTAGTTAACTCATGAAAGACCCAATCAGGTTTTGAGTTTCATATGTAACCCAAAAATTTTATACCAAGCATCACACATGATCGAGAAATCACCAAGATATTCACCCCTCATTCCTTATCTATTCAATTATATATATATATAAGATCTATTTTGGAAGGAGATATCTAATTATTGACCAATGGAAGTATGCAATAAATAGTAATAAATCACACACAATCACACATGATATTAATAAATTCTATAGAATGGTAAAAATAGTTAATAAAAGAGAGTGTTATTTTCAATGTTTGTTACTCAAGCAACACAATTTATATCATTCCCTTCCCTGATCAGCGACTTGTTTTATCCCTCAATTCTAAGGGTAATAATAGTGATATTGGAAAGAGAAGAAATTATATCAGAATGAAAATTAGAAAAAAACATGAAAAAAATAGCGACAATGCAGTGGGTCCTCCTACCTTATTTCTAACTCACCTTAATTTAGTTTACATCATTCCTTCTTCTTTGGTTCAATAAATTTTCATGAGAACACTTAACCTTGTAATTTTGGGAATTTTCTATACTTCCACAAGATTATTTCTCTGTCACGATCTGGTCTTCCATGAAATTCTTATATTTTTATATTGTTCTTGATAAAAATATCATTTTTATTATCATCCATATGGATAACTAAGGTTAGATGCATAAATACGGATGTTACACTCAATGGTTTTCAGTTGTAGTGCATGTTATCCTTATGAAGTTTAAGTAATCCTTATGGATATGAATTCATGCTTATGAGGGAAGATAAAATCATGCTTCCATAGTTATAGTTATCCTTATAGAGTCGGAAATTACATAATATAACAATGATTATGGAGGTTATCATCCTTAAAAGAATCCTCCTTCCGTCCTTTATGCATATGGGAATCATGATTACACAGAAAAATAATCCTTTTTATGGTGGTTGGATGATCCTTCCATTGTGACACAATGATTATTATAATGTTTACTCCATGTATATGGGCATAATCAATACAGGGATCCATGTTTACAAAAAACTAATTCATACATGAATCACCCGTATGGGTGGAATTCATACTTACCTAATATTTGACTCATTATTAAACAAAATGAATTATATTTACACAGTATACGTTCATCCTTGTGAGGATAAAAACCATTCATACCCAAAACTAAAAATCATTCTTATATAGCCAATTCTTAAATAATTTCTCCATAACCAAGATGATCAAGATCATCCTTAAGGATATTTCTTTCATTTTTTAATTATTAACTCTTGATATGTCTATAATATATTATTACTTATAAATAGTATAAAAATTATTTATTAGTAAATTTTCATTAATTTTTTACCAAAACTCAAACTAAATCAATTATCTCCACAATTATAGACATTTAATAATTATTCATAGAATTTAATGAATATCCTATTTGGTTCCAAAACTATTTATAACTCAATGAATAAATAAATTAAATAGAATATAATTAATTGAATATTAATAAAAAATCATGATTTTTTTGGCTATTCCAATGTTTAATGATGTAATATATATATATATATGTGTGTGTGTGTGTGTGTGTGTATTATTTATAGGACATCTCACTTATTATCAAATCTTGAGTCTAATATCTATGTTCTTGCACCTGATATGGGAGTGTGGGTCTAGGGGGATATAAAAATGGAACAATAACCCAAGATTTTTTTCTGAGTATTTCAATCTCCCCTAAAATTTGAGTCCACAAACCTCTGTATCACTTCATATATTCTAAAAAAATAGAAAAAAGATCAAAAACCATTCAATACTCTATATATAACTTTATTATATAATAATGTTCTCATCTAGGATTTTATAAGAATCTACCAACTACACACACATAATGTGAAATGTTTGGGTGTGTAAATACCATAAAACATCACATTATGTAAAATGATAATTGGACCCTTTAATTATAACATTTAGTTATTCCTAATTGATCTTCATCATGAAGTATTAAAGGTTGTGATAAAATATTAAGGTTATTATGTGAAATATTTCATATAGAGATATGGAATATGCTCATGAGGCACAAAAAGAGTATTGTGTGTCTGATGCCCCCCAATTACACTACATGGAGTGTCATAGAGTATGTTTTTAGTATAATAGGGATTCCTGTTTTAAATTGGTATATCTATGTACCTAAGGTTGGAATGACATATAGCACTAGAACCTACATACTTCTATACCTTTCTTATACAAGACATTAGGATTTATTATTTAAAGATGGTTGTGTATGTTGTTAATCATGTCATCTGTTGAGGATTAACTAAGATGAGATTTTCCCTCTCATATAATGACTATAAAATTTGGACCCTCGATTGATATAGAATAAAGGAGTGTTTAGCCATAATTTTGCATGACATGTAATGTCCTTTTATATTTGGGTGAAGGGCATGTCATGTTCTCATCAAATTAGATGAATGAAATGTGATGTATTCTTCAACATGTCTAGTATATACTTACAGAATCATGAACATATATGTAGGTTATATGATATTGACATACTCTATGTCTTACAATCACTCAATTTATTAAACAAGGTAACATATGAAAATTCATTCTTTTATATGATATAACTAATGGATAAAGGTACATAGATTCATGTGTTAGACATAGATCATGCACAATCACTTTTTAGATTCTATAGAACTAATTATTATATAAAATACAATAATTTATTACTTTTATAGATTAAGGAATATAGATTTACTGTAAATGCTAATGGACCATGAGGTTTAACTTTTTGAGTGACTGAATGGTGATTGATTTTTCTAGAAAACATAATGAGATTCACTAAAAGTGTAGATTTTATCAAAAAGTTATTTCATATGATGTGATATGAAATTAATTTTAAATTATAGAATCCCAAAATTGTTTTGAAAGATATACAAAAGGTGTTGTGAAAATGTTTTTATGATTTATTATATATAATATAATATAAGATGAATTGGACCAAAATCTAAGAGGGTTTAGTGAATGATGGAGATTGGTGGAGATATTCCCTAAATAAATTATAAACAATGATATGGTTTATGTTAAATTATATTATATAATTTATATATAACATTTATCATGGAATTCATGAAGTCATAGGCATATCATATGCTTCAAATTCAGGATATCAGGTTGCATGATATGAAATATCGCCCCTCATCTCAGACCTATTGTAGTGTAGGTATTGAATAATGTTAGGTCCCATAATATAGATGGAAAGAGATAATAGGGGGGGTGGGGGTGAATTTTCATTATCAAAGTAATCAAAATAATTAAATAGATAAAGAAAAAATTTATGGATAATCATACTAAAAAATTCTAACATATAAATAATTCCAGTGGGTATTCAAAGTGTGTGTAGAAAAGTAAAGAACAAGATAACACAAGTATTTTATAGTTTTTAAGATCACAAATATACTATATTTATTTTTTCACACCCTTAAAACCAAGAATATTGAATCCAATAGATATACCTCACTTTTTAAAGACTGTGATAACTCTTTACAAACCACCTTCTTGTACCTAGAGGCCTAAACATGATAATACCTTTTCACACCTAATGTCGCAAACCCAAAACTTAATTTTACAAGGATGATGCATAACCTATATAAAATTATTTTTAATCATGTAATCTATCAAAAAATTGGATTTAAAGGAGGAATATCATTTATGAATTTTTTTATAAATTGAAAATGAATTTACAATATATAACTGTAATTGTATAATGAAATGAGTACAAAAATTAAACTAGATAATTTAGTGAAACTAATAGGTGATTGTGTAATATAAAATAACATCTACCCTTAGGAAAAAGATTGGAATAATGAACCATATACCAATAAAAATCCTCTTTAAAAAATTATTATTGACAAGAGATGGAATGAAGTAGCTTCTTAATAATTTTGAATTTTGGTATTCATATTGAAATAGTAGTTTTCTGAAAGTTTCTTTGATCCCTTTAAATAGAATATATAGTAATAGATTTTTTCATCAAGTTAATATCACTGTGATCCTTATACTTAATTATCAAACAATTAGTACACATATATTACATTTAAATGTTTTAATGGTCAATAATGGTGTAATAAACTAAATAAATCAAATATATGGAATATAATCATGACCAATATTTCAAATAATGCAAGTTTAATTATCATTGTATTCCTATGTTTCTCATTTAAACAACATTATATTCTCAATTTAAATTCATAATAATTATTTATGATATACTGATTGTGACATAGTCTCATAACTTCTACTAAAATATATTTTAGTGTCTAATATAGTTTCATAATACTTTTTTACAAATAATTAAACTTCCAATGAAACCTCATGGATATCTCTTTGACAATACAATGGATTTAATTAATATCACAGATCCATCATTAATAGTATGTCTATAACCTAATAGACCATTAATCATCTTAACCATACTTTAAGGTCATCAATACAGTCTCACTATAATTATTCTTAATCGTTTTATAACATATTTATCTTTACTTTCAACAAATAAGACATCAAAAAAGAATTAAAAATAGGGCATCATAATGATAATTATATTTCAAGTAAATTTTTTACCACATTGGGTATTTGAGAGATATTGGAGTGGTGGAGATATGTGTAGGATAATTGAAAATGTAATACTCTGGAGATATTGTAAATTTTTAGATTTGTTATAGCTTTTATTATCCTAATATGAGCCTTGAGTCATGAACCACATTCTTCTTATACAATAATTTAATCATGAGGTGTAGTTCAAATTATTTTTACACAGAAACACTCCTCATGTAATTATTCTTACATATCAATATATTTTTTCATATATGGTATAATATGAATCTTAATACACACTTTAGTAGTATCTCTTTTATTATAAAACCATAATATTTTATCATGTAGAACTGATTTTTTCTTATGCAACCATTTATTAATTAACAAAACACTTACCCAATACATGAAATATCAAAAAACATGTTAACATTATTAAAGGGTATCTATATTAAAATACATATAATAAGTCCATTAAGAATAAAAAATATAAACTAAAAAGATTAAATAAAAACCTAACACAATATAAAAAAACAAAATATTGAACAATAAATAATGTATATAATAAGGTGTGGGATATTTGGAATTATCAAAACATAATAAATAGGAAGATATCATCTACTTAATAGAAAAGTAAAATGGATGAGAATCATAATATATGATTCATAATAAAAATTATAAGTAAGATTGGTAGCTGAACATTAATCATTAATATTTAGGAATCTTCAACCAGATAGTTTCAATTTATAAAAATTGAACATGACGAAACATTTTTGATGATTTGGATTGGATGAGGGTTATAAATGGTTTATAACTGATAAAATATTATAATATGATTCATAACAAATGAGTAAATGAATGGGGATCAGGTGAAATCACAAATCCTATATATAATAGGATTAACATTTTCGTTAGGTGTGTGATCCTTGATAATGTATCTAGATAAACATATATCTTCATAGAAACTCTCTTCATCCTTCTCTATTTATCAATAAGAGGTACAATAATACCAATAAAAGATATTTCTAGTTTTAGTTCCACTAAAAAATAACAAGGTACACCTCTTATAAAATATAGTTATACTACACCTAAAAATAAGAGAAAAATATTCATAGGATATTGTTCTTATTACGGGAAGTTTGGTCACAATGATTTATAATGTTTATTTAATATGAAAATCCCTAAAAATAATATAATGAAAAAATAAAGGGGGAGAAAAGCTTAATAAAATATATAATAGAATATATTTATAGAATATTTCACCAATTAAACTAGGTTTAAAGGTGAATATTCAAATATTGGTGAAATGAAGGGTTTAAATAGGAAAGATAGATCTGTACCTAATTTATCTTAATTAAAAAATACTATTTATTATAGTGATGGTGACATATATAAATATAAAAATATTTTTACAAAGAATAAAAGTGATCATTTGTATCCTATTCTAATGGTATAAAGAAATATTATAATAAATCACCCCTTGGAAAAATAAGGCTGTGTTTGAAGAAGTAAAACAATAAAAAGTATCGAGATATAATTCATATCAATGTGGATGAATTATGTTAAATGGTTTTTTATGGTCCCATTAGTGGTTTTGGGAAAGATCATACTATTTCTATTAAAAAAACATTTATATGAATCATTCATGAATACAGGGGTATTCAAGTTGAATATATGATAAAATTTTCTCAAAGAAAGAATTATGTGAACAGAAACCTATCCAAGCATCAAATTCAAAACATGTATGAATGTTTAAAATATGTTTGTGGTAGATGTAAGAAAAAGATAACCATATATAAAGAAATTCATGACATGTATGCCAAGATATATTCCCCATGTTGTGAAAGGAAAGTGGCTTCACCAAAAAATATTGGTAAGTCCTGTCAATATTTTTAGAAGACAGAGAACGTTAGGAAAAAGTGAATAGTTTTTGGACAAATAAACTAAAATTTGATAAATAATTAGAGTAAGATGAAAAAATTTCCATAGATAAAGGTAATTAAGTGGATATAGAAAATAATGTGGAAAATGTGTTATAGAAAAGTTGATAAGAATTTTATTGAGATTGAGAGAATAGAATGACCCAGGTTGAGGGGAATTTTTGATCCTCAATGTGAATCTTGAAGAAAAAGAAGGTCCCTATTTATTTCACTATATATATAAATATATGTTTTTGTTTGACTATTTCACTGACATTTGGGTAATTCAAATAGATTGATCCATCCCTTGAGTGGGAGCATTTAGTAGTAAAATCTATTAAATATTCACTATGTAGTGAATGTGGGAGTTTAAAATTGAATTATATAATTGTAAGATGATCCATGAAAATATCTCCAAAATCCCTGCTCTAATATTTTTGATAATCATTATCTAGGGGGTTGATATTAAACTTTTAATAGGGAGCTATATATTTTTTAAATGAATATTCTGAAGTGTTTGTTGAAGTTTGTTAATGATTTAAGATTTGATTGATAAATCTAACTCCTTGTGGACCCTATAATAGAAGTAGTAATTTCCAATCATGATTTAAAATTCATTGTCATTTTTGGATAACATATAACAAATTTATTATCTTTAACATTTTTCCTACATAAGGTTAGACCATGTAGACTTAGAGTTTATTAACTATATGCTCTTTTCTAAATAAAACCGTGTGATATCATCCTTATCATACAAGTTTAAAAGAAACAATAATATAAGGGAGGATTACATGTTTTTGGTAAAATGATGAGATGATAATACCCCTAAATTATTCTATTCATTTATTATCAATAATGGGCAGAAAAGAGAGAGAGAGATTCATATATTGACATGATGAATTTTTTGGTTATATAGATATTAAATTCAAAGGAAGATATTATTAGGACCAATTAAGTTGAGTTTAATTTATTTTCAATATAGTATGATAAGAATGATTATTAAAGGAGGACAACAATATGTGTAGACAAAAATGTGATGAATGTTGAAATAGTTCTAATGCCTCAGCCTCTTGTCAATGACAATATAATTTTTACACCATGAATAATAAAAGGAAGTAAATAAGGACATGAAATAGTTCTATATTACATGAGGACAATGAAAAATATTTAAGACTATGAATATATTCATTTTCATGAATAATATTTGATGATGATCTTTAGATTATGGCTTGAACCTTTTATATGAAACTTATCATATTTTAAAATGATATTTTTCTACATGATACCAATAATTGGACAATCATTTTAACTGGGATCCAACTCTATATTTCATGTGTGGGAGGAGGGACTCAAATATGTAGGAGATCCAGCTCACTAAGCCTACATGGTAGTATGTCGGGATACATAGGTAGTTGGTTGTTTTTATGGGTGAGCACATATGAAGGTGAGAAGGTGGGACCCTGTAGAGAGGCACAATCCATGAAGCCTAGGTGTATGATGTGCGGATCCAAGATTGGACCATGACCTATTCAAATTGATTGACATTAAGAATAACTTTTAATATATGGGAGAGGGAGACTAAAATAATATCTGACGTGGAACTCAACATGTGATCCATTATTCCCATATTTAAGAAGATAGAGAAATAATACTGGTAGCCTGATCAAATGATTATAAGTCTTCCGATGGACCCTGCATGTCATATATTAAAAGGAAATATACCCTTATGTACTTTTTTGACCCTATAGCAGGGAACCGATTAACTTTATTTGAGTGATATTCATCAACCTATTGACACTCAACGGTTTTTCTAAATTCTAAAAGATTGGCATGTCATGAATCCATCATCCTTGATTGCGCTGAGCTCAATTTTATGATACAATCTTCATGTATGATAAATGTGATGCTCATATCATTATGCATGTGAATAATATAGTTTTTATAATCACAAAAAAGTTTTATAAGGATGTTTGGGTGGAAGATTTTATGTATGAGATCATAATCACATTCATATGAGGAGTTTATCACAAAGATTACATGTTTTTCAACATAAGAGTATTTAAGAAACACTATGATTTTCAAGTTAATTAAAAAATTATTTGTAGAACATATTTTATGGGATCCTTGATGAGTCTTATTTATTATAGGAGAGGTGGTGGATACTTCTCTATAAATACTAAGGGATTAGAAGAAGATAGAGTGATACCTCTTGAGAGAGAGATCATATTTCTAGAAAAATATAGAATCCAAAAATCTTTTTTTCATGAATAAGTGTTACATGAATCTTTATAATTTTATAAAAAGAAGATAACATATACTATTGACTTGATATTTCGACACTATAGAGTCAAAAATAAATTGATACATCGTGAAGCCTACGTGGTTTTCATGAATCATTGTTATACAGAGAAGGTTAATACCCTTATATTAAAGTTATTACATTTACATGAAAGTTCATACCCTAACTTGATGTTGATTGAGATAACTTGAATTTTTTCTAGTGTTTATGAAGATTAAGATAAAATAAATTGTGCAATATACATACGTGTAGAAGAACAGTGACAAACAGAACCATTCAGGTTTTCATGAGGAATATCATACCTGAATGATTTTATTAAGAATATGAACACACGAGAAATTGATAATATACTTGATACATATTTACATACCACATAAAATAATAAAATAACATTTCATGTTCTAGGGTTTGGTATATTTGATGTGATAATTCTATAATTAGTTGTGTAATTTTAATATTTCATAAAATAATCTTGATGATATTATGTGAATATGTTGCTCATATTTAAGTGAGGTTTGGAAATCAACATTAGAATGAAGAATTAACCAATATCTGTTGAACTAAAGAAACTGATCTTATACAGATGATCAGATCTATTTGAGAAATAATAATAACTCTGATTCAGCGAAAAAGGTACTTGATGGTGTACATGAGAAAGTGTAATATTTTAAGCTCATGGAAGAGGATCATCGAAATACATTTCTATAGTGGATCAGATCTTATACAGAGAAGAAAAATGATCTTATTACTAGTGGGGGACAACTAGTTGATGAAGAGGCTAAATATTGGGGGGATAACTAGTCGACAAAAAGTGAAGATGGTTGGGGGTATTACCTATTGAGAAAAAAGAGTTGGATTGATGGGGGGGGGGTATAACCAATATCAACAGGAGGATCGACTATTGGGATGTATAACCTATTGATACTAAAACCATTATGTTCGATAAATATATTATATGAGAGAATAATTATTAGAGGGTATAACCTACATGGAAAGGATTAGTCCTTCATACATAATATGGTAAATACAATGTACTATTTTCTCTCTTAGTATTTCTTCATATGAGGTGAGACTGTGAAATATCACTAAGTGGATTGAGAACCTTAACAAGTTCAAGAGACTGAATTCAAAATGGAAGAATTCATAAAAGAAAACAACTAATTCACCCTTCTTCTTAGTGGTAAATCTAACTTAGGGATCTACAGAATCCCACATAATTGTTGGGTGATTCAGATAAATCTATGGATACACATCATAAGGAGGAGTCCTATAACGATTACTCAGATAGAGGATTTGTCAAATATGATGAAAGACACATGTTATTAATATATATATATATATATATATATTCAATTTAAATATATGTTGTTCTTGGTTATGTGGTTTCTACTATCTTCCACTACATAGAACTCATGTTCTTTGATCCGTAGAAACCCTTCAATATGACCATCATGGCTCCATTATATTCCTCACTTTTTTCTATCATTATACTAATCATTATTTTTCAAATATTTAAATTTAACATAGGTGATATAGATATTTATGTAATAATCACAAACCTTGGTACTTTATATTATAATAAATTATTCTCTTAAATTCCAAAAGATTAATAAATACCTCCTCCATCACCAATAATATTTATATTTTTCACCTCAAAATATTAGTATAGAATATATCCTAGCTCCTATTAGGATCATGATAGATCATATTAAAAAAATTGATGAGTTATATAAAATGTATAGAGAAACGTTTTCATCCAATATTGAGGAACTTATACCAAGACTATCTATTGAGCCTATACAATTAGAACAACCTTCCCATAGAGACCTTCATTCCCATTTTGTCCAAGGAGAAAATAATCTCCAATATTTTTATTTATCCATATTCTCTCCTTAAAAATGTAAATAAAATTACCTAAAATAAATATTATTATATCCTAAATATTATTTATCCTTTCAATATTCTTCAGAATATAATTTTAATTAATTATACTTTAGTGATTGAGGTGACTCTTCCATACTCAAATGACCAATTTATAGATTACATAATCATAAGGATGATTTATATGAAATGTTGATAGGTTAAAACTACGAAGGAAGTCTAAAAACATAATGATATATTTTATCACAATTTTCCTTCAAAAATTTTTGGTCAATAAAAATTTCAATCAATTTTAACATTTATTATTTTCTAAAATAAGCATAATTTATTTTATTTTGACTCATCTATTTTATGTATTAATTATTTTTTTCGTCATTAAGAGTGATAGGGTAATAAAAGCTGAACCTACAATGATAACCGAATAACATTAAAATAATGATATAATAAATAAATTCATAATATTGTTATTAAATTACATTATATCAATATATATTTTTACTAGAACATGGTTATCTACCAATTATATATTTCCATGTTGTTTATTATTCCAATTTATTTTATTTTTTCTATATTTATTATTTTTTAACCATTGAAAAAGGGAATATTTTATGTCTAATTGACACATAATCTATTATTTTTATAATAAAGAATACTTGATTCCTTTATTTATAATATTATATTTTGAGTGTGAAAGGATTATAAAAATTATGTGAATCATATTTTATAATAGTAACATATGTTCTTCTATGTGGGGATTGGAATATCCCTCTTCTTGGTATGTGATAGAAACATGGTTGTTTCAACAAATGTTTTTTTATAAAAATATCTCACCAAAGGATAACTTAAGAATATATTTATATTATAAATCATCAAATTATTTATCTATACATAATATTAATAGATATTATTCATATAAAATAATAAATGGAAATTATTATAAATTAATTTCAACGTTCTCTATATGAGTAATGAACATGTTAAAAATAAATTTATGCTTATATTTTTCATTAAGTTATAATATTTTATTTTCATCTGGTAAAAATGGTATTATATTTTATTATAAAAGAATTTATATGTTAATCAAGAATAAAATTATAAAGAATAATATTTAATATGAATTAAGGTCAATGGATATATATTTTTCATTAATGATTTTGAAATAATATATGATGAAGTAGAGACTCGAAGGTATTTTTGGGATATAGATCCAAAGGTGTCCATGCTACATAGTGATATGTATTCTTTTATAGTAAAAAATTTCAATTTAAATTTGAATTATAATGTGAAATATATAATACTCAATTTTATTTTATTCAATTAATAAAACGAAATAAAATAAAATTTACATCTTCATGTAGGGCACATCATGAAGCTTGAATCATTATCATTTTATTATTAATTTGAGAGTAAAAGAACAAAAAGAATAAAATAAAGGAACAAAAATAGGGGAAAACATGTAACACCCCGAGCTTCCACGATACGCCTCTCTTTCAATAATGCAATAGCTTGCATTGTACGCAACTTCGAGTTCTAAAACATCGCGACAAATCAAAGTAGCCGTTATGAATAGTAATAACCACTTTTTAAAATTATAGAAATTTTATATTTCAAAATGGACTTCATTTTTGTATTCCTAATATTGAAATTAACCTATGTTGAATTTTTTGTAATTTTCTAAGAACTTCAAAATTTTTATGAATAGTGAAAAATACTTAAAACAACTTTTTTAATCAAAATAATTCATAGTGATAAATTATACTATTGAGTGGTTTTAGAGTATAATTAGAATATATTTTTACCATTTTATCCTATGGTGGTCATTAGAATTAATTTAACATTGAAATTGAACATAAACAATTGCCAATCTTTTGATATAAATTGTTTCTTAAAAACACGCTATTTGTTGTGACAGCGGGAATTAATTATAAAATTAATTAATGCAACTAATATGTTTGGAATTTTGTAAAATAGACATCATTTTTGAATTCGGAATATCAATTATAGCTTAGGGTGAAATTTTGGCCTTATTCTGAAAAACTTCAATTTTTGATGAATAGTGAAACCACTAAGTGGTAGTTAAATAACTGATTTTTCGTTTAAATGAAATATTACAACTTCTGTGATTTGATTTTCAAAAATCCGACATACATGGTTGTCATTAAGATGTAAAATGTGGTTCAATGAGATCAAAATAATTTTTTGGTGAATAGTAACTTTTAAGTTCTTAATCGCGATTAGTGGTAATTAGTGTAGTTTAAGGTATAAATAATACATTAATAATATGAAATGACCTAGACACATGTCCCAACCTCATTGGTTGAGTCATGGCCGACCAAGACAAGCCATGGCCTAACTTGGGGACCCCATGGATCCACTTTTGTTGGGAAATAACATAAATTACTTTTTATTTAATGTTAAAGTGAAAATGACACTAACATAAATTGTTTTACTAAAACAATTTTTAAGTAGGGTTAAACAAGTCCAAATTTTGACTATAAATATTCATTAGAAAGATAAAAAGATTTCCTACATCATAGTATTTGTTTTATAATTTTTAGACATTAAATAAATTAAATTATTTATGACATCATTATGATGTGGCGATGACCTCATTATTTAACGATTTAAATAAAATGAGAAGATAATTCAAAATCCAAGGCTTACACTTGTCCAAAGCCTATTGGATGAAGAGATTTCGAAACCTTATCACCTTATCCTCGAATTATATAAGTGTGGGACCTTTAGAATCCGAAAAGCATTGTGTAAATAATGTAACATTTCAATCTTTCCAAAAGTGCCCCTCCTCTCCACTTATAAAAGGCCCCCACCTCTCCCACCTCATTTACACTTTCAAGCCATTTGGCTCGGCCAACCTCTGCCCAAATACTCTCCCAACATTCCTCCCTTACTCCTAGAAACCTCACTTTGGGCAGAACTCTTCCCAAGGAAGCCTTTAGCTCAAATCAAAAAGAGTTACCCGATTTTGAGGTAATGTCTTTTATAATGTTGTTTTGTTTTATTTTTCTTCTCCAACCCCCTAAACTCTTTTTATTTATTTCTTTTGTAACAACACCAGTATCCTCAATATACTAGGATGTTTTTATAAGAAGGATTCGAGCTACACTTACACACACCTACATCTAATGGTTAAAGAACATACAGTTTCCGTGGATGGCGAAATTCTGCCTCCCGAAACGATGATTGTTCAAATTCTTTTAACACCTATAATGGTGGCCATTTTGATGACACTATTTTCATATATGATATATATATTATGTTTATGTTTTCCTTATGCTTCTGTATTTCTCATTTATGGCATACTTTATGATTTCCATTATGGGTAAAACGCGATAATTTCATTTTAGGAAGTGCGGACTACCGCCCCCTCAAAGTGATTTGAATCGTTAATGCCATATGTGGGATGGATAAAGGATGGAGTAAATGGTATTATACACTATATTATACTGGAATTATATTATACATTTATATCATTATGATTTAGTTCCATTAAATATGAAATTGAAATGAAAGTAGCGTTCATGCGTACGTACGGCTTACCGTCTCCATGAACGGTGCATTTCATTTCTTACTTCTAAATGTTACGTAATATTATAAATGAATGTATATACTGGATATATAAGATATATATGACATCTAAATCATGAATATAATTCTGGATATAATGGATATTTCACCACATAAACAACTTGTAATTATAAGAAGCTTGTTGTTGACTCAAGTACCAAAGATCGACAAGACGACCGTTATTAACTTAAATAATTACATAATGTTCATAACATTGTAATAAGTAATATAAAAAGGATAATGAAATTGAAAATGGTTCTTAATAAGGTAGATATTAACTCTAGTTTATTATTCAGGAGGTTAAAGAACGGTTGAGTCAAGTCGGACACAAGGTAAGGGAACTTCTTAACCCAATTTCTATTCTTTGGGTTAATATCCTACTTTCAAATTATGTCATGATATTATTATGTCATATCCTGTATTTGTACATTATTTATGTGTACTTGTAGTGAATACACATAATAGATCTATTTTATTTTAAAAATGCTCTTTGTAAGGGAATTTCTTAACCCAACTTCCATTCTTTGGGTTAATCTCCTACTTTCAAATTATGTCATGATATTATTATGTACTATCTTGTATGTGTACTTTATTTATGTGTACTTATAGTGAATACACATAATAGATCTATTTTATTTTAAAAATGCTCTTTGTAAGGGAACTTCTTAACCCAATTTCTATTCTTTGGGTTAATCTACTACCTTCAAATTATGTCATGATATTATTATGTCCTATCTTGTATTTTTACATTATTTATGTGTACCTATAGTGAATACACATTATAGATGTACTTTATTTAAAAAAATGATCTTTTTAAGGACTTCGTCTCAATCCCCTTTCATTGAAGCATATTTGGTTTTATACACAACTTTCTTTTATACAGTGTATAAACCCCTTTGACTTTTACATTTATTCAAAAGGTTTTATTTTATGATTATGTGATTTATAAATGATTTCATAAAAAAGATATTTCTCTCAAATATATGAAAATCCAGTGCAAATGTATACGTATTTAACGCAAGCTTAAAAATGTTTTCAGAAAACCTGACTCTTGAGTCTGGTAGACAGGAAGGGATTGGGCGTGGACCCATCATGGCCTGTAATTAGTCGAGCAGTCTCAGAATTAGTTATTTTGTTTTCAAAAGCTTGCATAATGTTTTCAGAAAAACACTGGAGTATATTTAAGCAATTTTAAACGTAAGTATCTTCTAAAAATATTGCATCGGTAGGTCTCATGAGACAACTAGACGTGGAATTGGCCGAGGCCTTTCCCAATTTGATTTATGGTTTTGGCCGAGGCCTTAATCATTTTAGATGTCTTGGCCGAGGCCTTGACAAAATGTTTCAGAATGTCCGGCATTATACATTCCATCATTATGAAAGTGGTTATTGATATTGCATGTGATTATTCGACCAGTAGAATATCCATGTGAAGAAGTAAATGGCATTATCTCATTTTACTTTTGCCATATTATGTTGAAGTTCATGTTTAAGAGGATTTTGTTTTAGTTATACATTGCCTTAAATGTTAATGTTTATTTATGAAAGCTTCCGCATTATTGTTATCCTTACTGAGCATTTGAGCTCACCCCTTTCAATGTTTAAAAATTTTCCAGGTTGTGAAGGAGTATTTTATGACTGACTTGCAAGAATAATCAGTGAAGATATGAGTGTGGAATATGAAGACCATGTTTTTTTGTAGTTTGTTTAATTTTGATGTAATGAAAGACTTATGAATGTATCTAGTGTTTCCAAGGCTACTAAACTAATCGGTCTTTCGAGACTTGATCTTTTGGGATCATGCCAATGTTACGAAGTAATGCACCGGCTCTGGGTAGCTGGGGTCGGGGCGTTACAGTTGGTATCAGAGGCAGTTTAGTACTAACCTTGGAAGCTAGATTTAGATAAACTCTGATTAGAGCACATAGCCCAAAGATAGACTTTGAGGATTAGTATAGAAGAACTTCCTAGAATTTTGGTATTATAGAGATGATATGAGTTTTCCGAGCAATACATCCCTGTCTGGATACGAGCAGGTAGAGGCGGCTCTGGCACAGATGTACCTAGGGGTAAAACCCGAAAACACCGCTTTGAGCTAGACTCGAACGGGAACTGGTGCACGACAACGGGCCTTGCTGCACTCTTGGTTACGACACTCCCGGGGGATATACTTAGGATAATTCTCATTTTACTTACAAACCACTATGAAGGGTTATGAGTACATACTTCCTCAAAGAAAACATTTCTTTTTATGATTATGGATTATATCCATAAATAGTCCAATTTATGTAAAGTGTTTTACAAGTATGGAATTATGTATTTTGATTCATAAACTAATCTAGTTTATGCCATTGTTTAGAAATGGCGCCTAGTAGAAGGAATGGAAACCGTATCAATGCACGAACTCCGTGTAGGGATTGCCCTCCTGATCAAGATAATTATTGTGGATCTGGAGATACAACTGGTGCTGATCAACTTATTACCATACTTGGACAACTCACTCAGGTTACGAATAATAACCTTACTCGTATGGAGCACCCTGATCCGTAACGTGGAGGATCAATGTTAGACCGCTTCATGAGGCAACAACCACCAACCTTCAATGGGAGTACAAATCCCTTAGTAGCCGAGCAATGGATAAATTCCCTAGAGAAAATATTTCAGGCTTTGGGGAGCAGTGAAAGGGAAAAAGTTATCATGGCAGTTTATCGCCTCACTGGAGATGCCGATCAATGGTGGTCACTAATTCAAAACACAAAGGAAGATGATGACATATCGAATATGGAATGGAGGGAGTTCAAAGAGCTTTTCTTAGAAAAATACTTTCCTCATGACCATCGAGCAGATATGGAAAGGCAATTTCTGAGTCTGAGGCAGAAGGAGGATGAGAATGTCGCAAAGTATGAGGCTAACTTTACAAGGTTAGCAAGGCATGCTGCCGATTATATACGTAACCCAAGGAGTAAGATTGATCGTTTCTTTGATGGGTTAAAACCATTTCTCCGTCGAGCTTTAGTGTCACAATCTTTCTCAACATACGAAGATATAGTCTCATGTGCTATCAAGACAGAAAAGGAATTCTCTAAGTCTTATGACAACAAAGTAAAGCAAGAGAAGAAGAGAACGGTGGAACAAGAGACAGATAAAGGGAAAAAGGGAAAGAAGGATTTTCCATTATGTGATAATTGTGGGAAGAATCACCCTGGTACTTGCCTAAAAGGAATGGGAGTCTGTTATAAATGTGGAGAAAAAGGTCACCAGGCACGTGATTGCAAGGGAAAGAAAGAGGCTGTCAAAGTTGAATGCTACAATTGTAGAGAAATGGGTCATTATGCAAATGAATGTCCTAAGAGTCAAGGAAACTTACCTCAGAAAAGGACAAGGGATCAAGGACAATCTTATGCTATTACTACAGTTGAAGCAGAATAACTAATGTATTGGTGCTTTTGGACTCAAGGATTATATTCTGGTTATAAGAATAATGTAATATATATATATGGATTGTACTGCATTACTTTTTGATTTCAGTAAGGTTTTAATATGATTAAGGTAATCATATTTTTGGTATGTGACAATAAGAGAAACATTTCTTTGTTTGGGGAATCTGATAAATTGATTTTGGAATTAAGAGACCTTTTAGAGAAAGTCTGGACAGAGGTATTTTGGATAACTATAAAGGTTGGAGTGGATTAAGTTGATTTTTGGATAGTATGGTTTAAGGTTAAAAAAATTTATGAAGATTATTTTTGGAGTATTATAATACTATAGTTTTAGGAAAAGGACAACCTGCAGGGTGGGGCATAAACCGTCGCGTCAGACAAAGCTGTAGGAATCGAACCCACAATCAAAGTGCGACAGGCCTTTATTTCCTACCACTAGCCTACAGGAAGTCCCTGGTTATTACAAAATAATTTTACTAATCTAAATGGTATGTGTTAACCTTTGGTACCTTATACAATTAGGATAAATAGAATATTTTTGAGTTCTGTTACCATTTGGAGTAAAAGATGGGTTTGTGGTAAAAATTCATTAATGAATGAAAGTATACATAACAAGTATGTATATTCCCTTACGTTCTTAGTAAATCTCCTAAATAAAATCCTCAACATTATAAAAGGTAACTTAAAACAAAAATGTTTTCAGTTAACTTTTCCAACTAGGGATTCAATGACCGTTTAACCAATCACAAGTTTGTGATTTTCTTGTGGTTAAACTTTCTCCTAATCCTGTTTTCTATAACTCCCCATCAGACCTTGATGGTTTGTTTCTCCTCCATATCCATATTTTCATAGAATCCTATAATGGGCTATATCGGGTGACCTTTGTACTTATCCTGCTTTCTTTTAATGTTATATATTTATTAACCTTATTTCCGATGTGGGTTTTCCTCAAAGGTATTGTCTCTTTTCAACCTTTTATTTTTAAAGAAAAATATCAAATTGCGAGGACGTAATTTATTGAAGGAGGGGAGAATGTAACACCCCGAGCTTCCACGATACGCCTCTCTTTCAATAATGCAATAGCTTGCATTGTACGCAACTTCGAGTTCTAAAACATCGCGACAAATCAAAGTAGCCGTTATGAATAGTAATAACCACTTTTTAAAATTATAGAAATTTTATATTTCAAAATGGACTTCATTTTTGTATTCCTAATATTGAAATTAACCTATGTTGAATTTTTTGTAATTTTCTAAGAACTTCAAAATTTTTATGAATAGTGAAAAATACTTAAAACAACTTTTTTAATCAAAATAATTCATAGTGATAAATTATACTATTGAGTGGTTTTAGAGTATAATTAGAATATATTTTTACCATTTTATCCTATGGTGGTCATTAGAATTAATTTAACATTGAAATTGAACATAAACAATTGCCAATCTTTTGATATAAATTGTTTCTTAAAAACACGCTATTTGTTGTGACAGCGGGAATTAATTATAAAATTAATTAATGCAACTAATATGTTTGGAATTTTGTAAAATAGACATCATTTTTGAATTCGGAATATCAATTATAGCTTAGGGTGAAATTTTGGCCTTATTCTGAAAAACTTCAATTTTTGATGAATAGTGAAACCACTAAGTGGTAGTTAAATAACTGATTTTTCGTTTAAATGAAATATTACAACTTCTGTGATTTGATTTTCAAAAATCCGACATACATGGTTGTCATTAAGATGTAAAATGTGGTTCAATGAGATCAAAATAATTTTTTGGTGAATAGTAACTTTTAAGTTCTTAATCGCGATTAGTGGTAATTAGTGTAGTTTAAGGTATAAATAATACATTAATAATATGAAATGACCTAGACACATGTCCCAACCTCATTGGTTGAGTCATGGCCGACCAAGACAAGCCATGGCCTAACTTGGGGACCCCATGGATCCACTTTTGTTGGGAAATAACATAAATTACTTTTTATTTAATGTTAAAGTGAAAATGACACTAACATAAATTGTTTTACTAAAACAATTTTTAAGTAGGGTTAAACAAGTCCAAATTTTGACTATAAATATTCATTAGAAAGCTAAAAAGATTTCCTACATCATAGTATTTGTTTTATAATTTTTAGACATTAAATAAATTAAATTATTTATGACATCATTATGATGTGGCGATGACCTCATTATTTAACGATTTAAATAAAATGAGAAGATAATTCAAAATCCAAGGCTTACACTTGTCCAAAGCCTATTGGATGAAGAGATTTCGAAACCTTATCACCTTATCCTCGAATTATATAAGTGTGGGACCTTTAGAATCCGAAAAGCATTGTGTAAATAATGTAACATTTCAATCTTTCCAAAAGTGCCCCTCCTCTCCACTTATAAAAGGCCCCCACCTCTCCCACCTCATTTACACTTTCAAGCCATTTGGCTCGGCCAACCTCTGCCCAAATACTCTCCCAACATTCCTCCCTTACTCCTAGAAACCTCACTTTGGGCAGAACTCTTCCCAAGGAAGCCTTTAGCTCAAATCAAAAAGAGTTACCCGATTTTGAGGTAATGTCTTTTATAATGTTGTTTTGTTTTATTTTTCTTCTCCAACCCCCTAAACTCTTTTTATTTATTTCTTTTGTAACAACACCAGTATCCTCAATATACTAGGATGTTGTTATAAGAAGGATTCGAGCTACACTTACACACACCTACATCTAATGGTTAAAGAACATACGGTTTCCGTGGATGGCGAAATTCTGCCTCCCGAAACGATGATTGTTCAAATTCTTTTAACACCTATAATGGTGGCCATTTTGATGACACTATTTTCATATATGATATATATATTATGTTTATGTTTTCCTTATGCTTCTTTATTTCTCATTTATGGCATACTTTATGATTTCCATTATGGGTAAAACGCGATAATTTCATTTTAGGAAGTGCGGACTACCGCCCCCTCAAAGTGATTTGAATCGTTAATGCCATATGTGGGATGGATAAAGGATGGAGTAAATGGTATTATACACTATATTATACTGGAATTATATTATACATTTATATCATTATGATTTAGTTCCATTAAATATGAAATTGAAATGAAAGTAGCGTTCATGCGTACGTACGGCTTACCGTCTCCATGAACGGTGCATTTCATTTCTTACTTCTAAATGTTACGTAATATTATAAATGAATGTATATAATGGATATATAATATATATATGACATCTAAATCATGAATATAATTCTGGATATAATGGATATTTCACCACATAAACAACTTGTAATTATAAGAAGCTTGTTGTTGACTCAAGTACCAAAGATCGACAAGACGACCGTTATTAACATAAATAATTACATAATGTTCATAACATTGTAATAAGTAATATAAAAAGGATAATGAAATTGAAAATGGTTCTTAATAAGGTAGATATTAACTCTAGTTTATTATTCAGGAGGTTAAAGAACGGTTGAGTCAAGTCGGACACAAGGTAAGGGAACTTCTTAACCCAATTTCTATTCTTTGGGTTAATATCCTACTTTCAAATTATGTCATGATATTATTATGTCATATCCTGTATTTGTACATTATTTATGTGTACTTGTAGTGAATACACATAATAGATCTATTTTATTTTAAAAATGCTCTTTGTAAGGGAATTTCTTAACCCAACTTCCATTCTTTGGGTTAATCTCCTACTTTCAAATTATGTCATGATATTATTATGTACTATCTTGTATGTGTACTTTATTTATGTGTACTTATAGTGAATACACATAATAGATCTATTTTATTTTAAAAATGCTCTTTGTAAGGGAACTTCTTAACCCAATTTCTATTCTTTGGGTTAATCTACTACCTTCAAATTATGTCATGATATTATTATGTCCTATCTTGTATTTTTACATTATTTATGTGTACCTATAGTGAATACACATTATAGATGTACTTTATTTAAAAAAATGATCTTTTTAAGGACTTCGTCTCAATCCCCTTTTATTGAAGCATATTTGGTTTTATACACAACTTTCTTTTATACAGTGTATAAACCCCTTTGACTTTTACATTTATTCAAAAGGTTTTATTTTATGATTATGTGATTTATAAATGATTTCATAAAAAAGATATTTCTCTCAAATATATGAAAATCCAGTGCAAATGTATACGTATTTAACGCAAGCTTAAAAATGTTTTCAGAAAACCTGACTCTTGAGTCTGGTAGACAGGAAGGGATTGGGCGTGGACCCATCATGGCCTGTAATTAGTCGAGCAGTCTCAGAATTAGTTATTTTGTTTTCAAAAGCTTGCATAATGTTTTCAGAAAAACACTGGAGTATATTTAAGCAATTTTAAACGTAAGTATCTTCTAAAAATATTGCATCGGTAGGTCTCATGAGACAACTAGACGTGGAATTGGCCGAGGCCTTTCCCAATTTGATTTATGGTTTTGGCCGAGGCCTTAATCATTTTAGATGTCTTGGCCGAGGCCTTGACAAAATGTTTCAGAATGTCCGGCATTATACATTCCATCATTATGAAAGTGGTTATTGATATTGCATGTGATTATTCGACCAGTATAATATCCATGTGAAGAAGTAAATGGCATTATCTCATTTTACTTTTGCCATATTATGTTGAAGTTCATGTTTAAGAGGATTTTGTTTTAGTTATACATTGCCTTAAATGTTAATGTTTATTTATGAAAGCTTCCGCATTATTGTTATCCTTACTGAGCATTTGAGCTCACCCCTTTCAATGTTTAAAAATTTTCCAGGTTGTGAAGAAGTATTTTATGACTGACTTGCAAGAATAATCAGTGAAGATATGAGTGTGGAATATGAAGACCATGTTTTTTTGTAGTTTGTTTAATTTTGATGTAATGAAAGACTTATGAATGTATCTAGTGTTTCCAAGGCTACTAAACTAATCGGTCTTTCGAGACTTGATCTTTTGGGATCATGCCAATGTTACGAAGTAATGCACCGGCTCTGGGTAGCTGGGGTCGGGGCGTTACAAAACACCAATGGGTAGATTATTTTATTAAGATAATAACATCATCTACATATTTTGGGATATGAAACTTTCCATTTTATGTGTCACAGATAACATATTTCTTCATTTTCACTTCACCTACAATTTTCAAGATTGAACAGATATGTTTAGTTACCTAGAAAAAATTAATTTATACTTTTTATTACCTATATAATCAAAGGGTTGAGTATTGTAAAAAAATTATAACTTGATGAGTGTTCTTCAATATAACATTAATACGATAATTTCCTTAGAGTATCTGTTTCTCTGAAAAGACCTAATTGTTGCCTACTATGATGACGAACAATGAAGTTTTATAATGAAATTCTTAAATAAAAACTCTATTAATTGATGAAATCTATCTAATGGTAAATGTATGATGTAGGATATCATATATAAGAGTATCATAAGACATTGATACTTTTTCTCATGAATTTTTAACCTTGTAATCATAGAGATAAGATGTTATGAGAACAACCATACTAGTAAGAATTCCTCTTGTTTTTTGTGTCATTGTATATTCTTATCTACCAAAAAGTGAACTCAACCTTATAATTGATATCATTGTTAATTTATATCACTAGTCTTGTATTTTGATGTATTTATAAAAACCAATATGAAATATTATTTATGAGAATTAAGATACATTGTGCGCATCACAAATGATACGAAATTAATAAATATGTCAAGAGAGTGTATGTCCATTATTATTTAATGAATGTTGATATCTATATCCATTTTATTGAAGTTGAACAGTTTGACAAATCCATATATAAGGTATAATATAGAAATTATCAATTCAGGAAAGTAAAATAATAATAAATCAATCATATTGGTTTATTAAATGAAGTATGCTTATTATATAATGAGATGTTGAGACAAATGGATTATATTACATAGTGATAATTAATAGAATTTTGTTTCCATGGTGACATTAAATTATTTCTCAATGGGTTTCTTGATGTGATTCATGATTCTTTTCATATAATTTAGTCCAGTTATCCTAATATTAATGATAAAGAGTCCTAGAGGGGTACACAATAAGTGTATAGATAATTTCTATAAAATTATATTTTAATATAATGGTTTGAATTTATATTATTCCTTAATTATGATATATTAATTATTCACGTTGTATTGATCATAGAAATTGAATAATCATTTATTCAAAATAATATATATGTGATTTGAGTATTAAATTAAAATTTATTCACAATATATTGAAAAATTACATGAGTATATCATATTTATTTATATCTTTTTTATTCACAAGCTAATAAATAAATAAATATATGGTTAAATGAATATAAAACAAATATTTATATTCTATTTTAGTAAATATAATATTTAAATATTTATTTAATTAATAATTCAATGATATTTATTAAAATAAATAATTATTAAAGATGGTTTGAAATTTTTTTTGGAGTATTAACAGGCGAAGTTAAGGGTTTAGTCGTGCTAATATATAATAATCCCCGAGTTCAACAGTACTCAAAGAAATAATAATAAAATTTTTATTATTAAATGTGGTATTTTATGTAGGATTAAAATGTTTTTTAACGGTATTTGTGAAAAAACAAATCCCTAACCTAGATACATTAAATCAATTATATCATTTTGAGTTATATGATAATTTTTGTGCAAAACAAAATTCCTCTCAAGATAATACTCTCTAGACATAGAGATAAATTTTCATGAATGATATTAAGAATAATGAGAATCAATAATTATAATCCCTTCTAAGAGATCGAGAAAATGAGAGAGAGTTTTTCAATTGAATCTGAAAGATTCTTTTTTCAATCAACAATGATTGATAAAAGTGTTTTGGATCCTCTATGTTAAAAGCAAGAGTTCAAATGATGAAATTATGAGATTTTTGGAGCAATGTGAATACATCTACATGGATTATATCCATGGACCATTCATCACAAGGATAATACATAAAGAGTGGTTAAATGATTCCATGATGAAAAAAATTACCAGAGGAGGTAGTTCTTATTTATATAAATTAATTTTAGTTTTCTTGTAAAAAATATGACCCCTTGAATTCTTTTGAGGTTTTAATCAAATGATTCTGAGGATTTATCTGAAGCAACCAATGAAATCCATTGTTGGTAATGAGCCTAACCACTTCCATTGTACCTCAAAACATTCAAGTGGTATTATAGTGTTAACTTATTAATTTTTAATTAAGTATTAATCATTAATCAATATATACATTTGATGTTAGTTTTAATTTCCATGTTTTAATTATTTTTAATTCAAAATATTGAGATATTATATATTTTCACTTTTATATGATCACGAAAAGGATAAGAACAACTAAATAATTCTTGAAGGTCCCATTTTCGGGTTCTAGAGATTCTATTCTAATAACACTAACGCATGACATGTGCTAGAAATGGACATGTCATGTAACCATGTTCACTACACCTAGATGTGTTACGATAATCATGACACAGTATGTGAAAGAAGAGTAAATGGTTTCATTAAATGATACATATTGATCAATGTAAATTGAAAATGGATTTGTAAGTTACAAAACATGTATCTAGCGTACATGTAATTTAATGAACATTATTTTTCCATGCGGTAAACATAGAATCCATGTGGTTAACATATGTTTCATGTATTAATTACATTCCATGTGTTGGCCAACATCTAAGTAACATGGGATATATGTGATCACATAGAATTTAGACAATGTAAACATTATGTAACTCATAAAAGTTCATGTGGATTATACAGTGAGTCCCTCTGTTTATTTCACAAATGACCAGTAAAAAAATTATATGGCATTTTTCAGGCTATAAACAATGTTTAGCTCAAAAATATTCACATGAAGTACACATTGATCAAGGATGAACACCATGTTTATTAATTAAATTATATTGAAATTAATTATAACAAACTATCTGATTAATAGTTAGTGAACTTATAGTGTGATGGGGGTTTTCATAGTATTAAATTCTTAATTAATTTTAACTTTATTTATAACTACATGATGAGTATGGTTATTGTACACAAAATTTATCTCAAGGGAATTCAAATTAGTACATGCTACATATATTAATAGTGCTCTATACAATCATAAATGTCATGTTGAATACTCAACATGACTCAAAAAACTATATGTTGAGTGATATAGTGAGTCATCGTGTAAACTACATGTTGTTAAAGTATATTTTCCATGTCTAAGACCATATAGAGTGTAGTAACATGCCATTAAAGTGATAGAACAAGACATTTATCTGGGAACACCCATCATTTCATCCAATAATAGTTGTGTTAAATTATATATAGAGTTTATTATTGACTATAAGGGTACCTATCATGTCTCTTTTTAGTACATTTCATGTAAATATTTGTATTAAATTAAATTAATTTATTGAAAATTACAAAATATGGGTATGTCTAGGACTGATGTGTTGGTAAATTAATATAAATGAATGAATGAATTAATAATATAATTTATTTACTAATTCATGTGTTTTATCTTAATAAATAATAATTATAAATTAATGATAGCCTATTTATTAAATGTGTTGATGATCATGAGCTTTACTAACCAACGTATTTTTTTGGTTTATGTTTAATTTAAGAATTATTGTATGGGTTTGTTATGTGATAAAGGTTTTATTAATTTAAATATGATGTTCATAAATTTATCCCTCCCACTTCTATTATTCACAAGCTCACGTGTCTAAAGTTTCTTTTATATAACCCCATACTAGTAGTTCCCCACACATATGTGTGAGTAAATAAATGTAAATGATGATGCTCTAAAGGGATAAAACGGTTAAAAATTCAAATTAGGTTAATCTATCCAAGGAGATACATTATATATAGATAGAAAACTATGACTTGAACTGAGCTCAGTTCCATGGGATATCCCACTAGTTCTGGGTATTATTTTTTTACTCACTCGATAAATCGACTAGTAGTAAAATATCATGATCATATCACATATTTATTTTGTTTTTTCTAGAGAATTTTGATTTATTTATGTGATTCATGTTTATTTAAACATGATCTCATAATCTTAATAAATAAAAAATAACTTAAAATTAAATTAAATAAATATTTTATGTGTAAACTAGTGTATTGGAACATGGTTAATGACTTATGTTACATCCAAAAATTATTAATAAGTATATAAAGAATGAAATAAAAATTTTATTTATAAGGTAAAAAAACTCAAGGAAATATTAATTTTGTATAGAATTCTATTTCATGAGTTTAAATGAATCCATATTTCAAAGTAATTTTCTTTCATCTTTTTAGGTGATTTTAATTTTTAGGGAGTTTTAATAATAGTTTTGGATTGACTGATCCTAATTTTCATGAAGGGTTTATCACTTATATGAGACATAGTTCAACAATGAGGTAATATTTGAGGAAGTACGAGTTTGGGATTTCATGATTGGGGAGTTCACTCTATAGATTAAAGAAATGTGAGTTAATACACATAGAAATACCACTTATCTAAATACCTATTAAAATCTTATCATACCTCCATCTGTTTTTTAAGGAGGGAGATGTGGATCCTTCTAACTCAAATATCCATGTGGCATGATATTCTGAATACAATAGTAAATTATATTGGGATTTAATAAAATATTGGGAGGATAATAAATTAAAATTTATTATGGAACTTTTTGGAAAAAATGATAATGTACTTAAATATTCAATTATATACTTAAAAAAATGGAAAGGAAAACCCCAAAACAATATAATAAATAAAAAAACCCATAAGATCACTAGTAATTTTTTTTACAAATTGGTAGAGTAATTTATATATTGAATTACAACATGAGGGCTTATATTATGTGTTGGAGTACCCTATACCTATTTAACCACCTCATTGAGTGAGAGGAGGTGACAAGGGATCCCACCAAAGATTCATGGAGGATTCTTGTTATATCAATTGCATCCTGATATCACTTGTTCCCATATATATTATAATGTAAAATAGGGAAATGAATGAATATACAATAAAAAATCCTCCACTTTCACATGTAAAATATAAGGATGGGATTAAGATAAATTATATTGTCACTGTACTATTGGATCATAAACTGTAAGATGTAGACCCCTCTAGTGACCGCACCATCAAAATGTTTGAGTATATTGATCAGTTAAAAATATAAGACCTATACATGGATAAAAAAATTATACATTAAGCTAATTTATCATCTATACCTCCAAGTTTCTCATATTCATCCGGTATTATAGGATAAATTGTATGGATAATGTATTGGGAAAATTGAACACTCACATATTTCTTGAGCATTGGATAATACCACAAGAAGCTCAATTTCTAAGGCCACCAAAAGAATGTATGCTGATCAATGTATAATAAAATATACCTTTAGAACTTCACTTACCCCAAATATGTGTGCCAAAATTAAGAAGATATTCAAACTTCCCACCACATGAATATTATATTGATTTAATGCAAAAGAAGAATTATATAAAATCGAAAGTAATAGAAGTATATGATAAAGTAAATGACACTGAAGATTTAATTTGATTTTGATGATATGTCATATGTGAATGATTTGAATCATTTTTTCTTTATTATATTAATGTAAGTATAATATTTACACTCTACTCAAAATATTATTCAGTAATAATCACTAAAAAATAATTGAACATGTAGTAATAATATAATCATTGTTCACCTTAACCATGCACTTTCCAATATACTGGTACACTACACAGATTAGTCCCCACTTCAATTTATATCAGTCTTAGATAGTTATACATGTCACACCACCTACCAACATTCATGTATATCCACCACAAGTAATGTTATAAAAAATAAATAGTAACTTCATTGATCACAACTACTTACAATGATACGCACTTTAAAGGATTTAATTTGAGAATCTTTATTTAAGAAAGTTCTCTAAACATCCCTAACCACCTTTGAATCCATAAAATAAATATGAACATCAAATGCTTCAAATTTCTCTTAATGATATAATCTATCAAAACATTTACACCGAGTTCACCCCCTTATGGAAATAAATTTTTTTAAATATTTTTCTGGTGAGTTAACATTTGGTATACTAAAACTAGGCTTAAAATCCCAAGAATCACACACTTGGAGACTTGTTCAAGAGAAATTACATAGTATAATATTCAAAAAAAATCCTTCCTTTTCCCACTTATTATATTATAATCATGGATCTCTATTTATTCCCATTCACCTAAGCCCTAATGAGGCATAATGTTACCTCCAAATTTCCTAAATTAAAGATTCGGTGAAAAGTTATTCTATATTTTGTTTACTGGTGATCATATAGAGCTCCAAATTTTTTTCCTGTAGAATATTTTTATGAGGCCATATTTTAGGTCAATGTGATTATTTATTTCATGAGAAACTATATTTCAATCCAAGAGAATCTCAATTTGATTATCATAAAATTGGATTCCCCCTTCCTGAATTCATCCATCCTATTTATGAAATTTCATCAAGAAAACCAACTCCTTCGAATCTGTTTCCACTGACTACTTTGATTTTATTGTACTTAGTGTGACAATTTTATATATTCATGAAATTTAACTTAATGTTTTTCCTCTATAGGAAACGATGAAAATAGTTTTGCTCTTCTAAGTTGACGAATCTATAATGAAGTCCACTTTAATGAACATTCCTCCCAAAAAAAGTGCATGTTCCTTAATTCATTTAAAATACCAAAGGATCCAGTTAATGGATTCACAATGTTCTATACATAGATTTTTTATATATTAACATACAATTTCCACTACAAATGAAATTTCTAACCATATAAAAATAAAATAAAATATTAAAATTCTAATAGATAAAGAACATGGACCTGTCTCCACATACCAGTATAAAGGAATTAGGCATGACATAAGATAATTAAAGGAGTACTAGTTTATATTTCTGTCATATAATCTTTCAAAAATTACTTAATTCATTTGAGAAATACCCGATTCATACCAGGAAGCCCATGAAAATTAATTTAACTGTAAAAATTTAAAAAAGAATCTCATTCAGACATTGTGATCTTGTTGATATATACTATTATCTAGATTGAAAAATCATGAATAAACAAATGTATATTCTATATGGATGATTCACACAGGTACCATATCCAAATAAACACAATTATTCTATTACTAGGTTCTATAATGTTTGATAAAAAACATACATCACTCATATGTTCACATGAAAATAACATGATCAATACAAAACATTAGATCAATCCATTCTTGATCTATATCTCTCAAGAATCTTGAGAGAATGGAAGGGATCGTAGAGAGAACCTCAAATTCATGAAAACTGATTGGAAAAAAATTCCAAACTAAGATATGATCTTAAATATTTAGTTTTTACTTTCCAAATTCAAACATAATCCCTTGGATAACATAAAGATCTTAAACAATCCTAAAATTACATTAATAACTAACTAAATATTTCATACTACTCATGAATATTTCACAAAAAAGTTGTGATACTAGTAAATGTCATGTGATGAACAATGATCCATTAGCATGACTCATTACTCCTATAATTTTTTAAAACATTGAATGATTCAATGTTTATTTGATAAATAATACTGTCTTATAATAAATTTTATAATGAATTTAATTTATGACTACCTTGATAAATAAATTCAATTATAATTATTCATAACTATAATAATATAATTTAATAAATTTACTTGGGATTATTCACTGGGATTCTCACTGGTCCTTATATAATGAGACAACTTCATAAAATACTCTAATTACTCTGAATTTGTGGAACCTGTGAAAAAACATTGTGTGTTACCCTTTAAGACTTCATATTGATAGTAGTGAGTCTAACTCATAGACCAAGAGTGTTATCAAGAAACAAATCATGGTCCATTAATAGATGAGGATAATTCAAAGCTATATCTAACTCCAATGATTTATTATAGTATAATATAGTCCCTTTTTCTTGAGATCTTCATTAAGTAGGTTTGACCACATGCTTCATCAACCAATGTTATTGAATCTCATTCTTTGACTTTTTATAAATGAACTCTTTGATAAAATACTACGACCGTGGACTTAAAACAAAATTTTATTTCTATTAATGTGCCTAAGATATAGACCATCATTTTTGAACAAAAGTGAATAATAATTTACCAACTTATTAATTAATTCTATATAATTCACGATGAACCCAACTTCCCTAACATCACCATGAATATATGTCATTATGGTTTAAAAACACAAAAAAGTGTGAAAATAAATATATACATTATAATAACCTTAAATTATAAAATTAATTATCGAAATATATAAATATGAACATCTAATTGTACATAAAACATGTGGATTTATTACTGGTGGGTTAGTTTGATAACCTTATCACTTTGATATTTCTAAGGAAAAAAATCATGAGAAGAATTCTTAATTTCTTACAATACACTACCCTAGAAAGCCTTTATCATTTGTGTTTAATCTAATGATTTCATCTTTCAATAGAATAAGTATTTAAGAGTATCATCTTATTATTTCATGTTTATTAGTATAGTTGAGAACTATTATAACATTTAAATTGGAAAAATACTCTATGTGAAATATCATATTGAATTCCACACATAAAAATGATCATGATGTGATAAAACAATCTATTAATGTACAAAACTATGAGTAAATTGGTAATCAAATGTATGAGAATGTTTTCTATTGGGAACTAACTCCAAAAATATCACACTTTCACTTCAGTTAATTATAAATGAATCCTAGACCATTAGCTATAAAATGATTATCATGTTTCTCCTAATATAAGGCTTTAGTTAATGGCTCCACCAAATATTCCTCTTTGAAAACTATACTCACTATGACCTAACCTCCATGATAAAAATCTCCCAGGTAGTGATACATTTTTAGTAGATGCATCGTCTATATATGTGATCTGAGCTCTTTTGTTGGTACCACTACTGCAGTATTATCACAATATATTGAAAAAACATATTTACTACTTCAAAATACATCATGTTCATGGTTGAAGTTGTGTTTCCAAAATTATTTTTCATCTTCATCGCCATTTAAAATCTATTCAGACTCATCTATATAATCGATGACTACATAATACTTTGATCTTATCCAGCTCACAAATTCTTTGTTGAGAGTAATGAAATATCCTTATTATTTTTCAATATTATCATGATTTGTCTGAAAATTTGCATATGTATATCCCAAGATGACTAGTTCCTCATCTCCTCCATACACTATGTATATGTCATTAATAGATCTCAGATACTTAAGGATATCCTTAATTATAGTCAATGTTGTTATCTTGGGTCATCATGATATATTACCACCGTGATCAGGGAATGGGTAACATCAAAAAAGGTATATAACATGAAATACATAATATAACCTATCAAAAAATAACAAGGAATTATACTACTCTTATCCCTCTGATAGAGTGTTATATGATGCAATTTCAGGGAGAGATGTATGTTATATGACACTGGAACCAATCACCTCTTGGATATTTCCATACTATATCCCTTAAGTATATGGTCAATGTTTGTACCCTGAACAATTAAATAAGACACTTAGATCAATCATGAATGTCTTTGATCTCATGAATGTATGATTCTTTACCTATTACCTTTACAGAGAAGCATGTGTTCAACAACATCTTTTGTAATGTCCCAAACGAGAATCCAATAAAAGGTTCCTGAAGCCGGTTGGTCACATGGCCTCAAGCACGACTCATCATACACTAGAGGATGTCGATTAGCAGTGAGGGTCTAAAAGTCGTACATTATAGAGACTATTCCCTATGTATTAGTAATATACACAGTGGAAGAAATAATAAATAAAGGGTATAATAAGCATTAGAAGATAAATGATAAATAAAAATCAATAATATATGAATTGATATCCAAGAATGAACATGCTATAATTTACAACAAAAGACATAAAACATGAAATACATAATATGCCTAAAAATGAATGGAACACCCAAATTCTATCTCTATGAACCTCTTGAGAGCCATCTCAGTCATGTTCTCTTAATATCTCAGGAACACGAGTAACAACAAATAGAATAAACCATGATATTGAACCTACAACTATGAGGTTTGTTCATTTACCTAATGATGTGGAGAATGGGGAGTGAGATGAACTCAGCAGGCCAACAATAATGGTGTCTAATGAAATCTAGTATTTGAATATAAAATAAATTAGTGTGCACATATATCAAAATTTAAGAAGTGTATTAAATTGAAATTAAATCAAGTTAAGATTAGGCTTCTCAAGGAAACCTTGAAAACCATACTTACTTCATCCTAATCCATAAATATATTTGAATAAGTGTGACCATGAATATAGGTATACATATATAAGTATGTATATACATACATACACACATGATATATTTAGGAAAATATATAGATATATATAGATATGTGGCACTAGCCAGGCCCCGAGGTATAACTCAGGTGTATATGTATAATTATTAGACTATCATGTTTTAAATAAGGGTCACCATGCCCATATTTCACATGGAATAATGAGGTAATCTATGCTTGAATATCTCAATTAATAGGGGATTCCATGCCTGATTATTAGAAAAAATAAGGAGAAGGGTCATGCCCAACATCCTAACTGAGGTTGCGTGGAATGTGATCTATAACAACCCAAGTAATGTGAAGTCCTAGGTCCAACATACTTAACCAAGGGGGTTTGAAACACCATGTCCACAACCCTAACCAAGGTCCCTCTATAATAATCTAGTACATGGTAATACCACTTTCCCTATGAGACATTAGCCTAAGCATTCCTCAAATAGGAACCATACATCACTTAAGGAATAATGGACCATCGTTATCAAGTTACATTATTTATTTAAAAACATGAAATGTGAATTAAATCATGCCATTTAAATATGATTCATCATTATTATTCAATATGTAAATCAATATTAATTTTTTTAAGGCCACATAATCATATATTTCATGGTATAACTCAGGAACCCCAAGGGTTAATCCATTATAATAGTTAAGAACATAAAAGACCTAGGATAAAAAGGGGTTTACCGAACCCACCTAGAAATTCCTTCTATTTACAAGTATTATGGGGGAAAGAACTACATTTAACATGTTGATCATAGACAAGGATAAAAATTTCCATTTATAGTTCACTTATCTCGAAATTTCCAATTCACTTAAAGGGTAAAGGTTCTTGCATAATTTAAATAATGTTTCTAAGATAATTGAGTCATCCACACCATTATAATTCATGAAATACTATTTAAACATTTCACTCTAAAATATTTAAGCTATCATACCTCAAAGGATGGTTTTAATTCCAAATATAAGAAAAAGGGATCTACGGACATGTAAAAGACACACCCAAGAGGGTTTTCCAAGTTGGGTTTGATGACCTCTAATGATTAAATTAAGTGCATAAGGACTAATTAAATTATGGTGTTAATATCTATTGGAAAATTTTAAAATTTATCAAGTGACATAGAGAAATTATGGCATGTGACACAAATACATATTTTAAAATTGATGAAATATTAAATTGAAAAAAACTAGGCCACCCACCACATTGTTAAGAGCTTCACTCACCTATTATAGGGTTTTAATTTGAGTTGGAATGAGACAAATTTAAATATTAGACCATCAACCTATAAATAGAAGAAATTATCCCATATAATTATCATATCATAAGAGAGAATAAAAACTAATAAAAGAGGCATGGGGAGTCATAGAATCATAGTTATTCTTCCAATGTACTTGAAGGTTCTTGTAATGGGAAAATGATAAGGTAGAAAACACCAAATTTAGAGGAGAAGGATGAGGAAAACCAATGTGGGAAAACTCCTGGGAGACTGAGTGAAGAAAAAGGGGAAACCTCATTTAAGGGTGGAGGGGAAAATGGTAATTTCCCTCCTTTTTTAGAGGAACAAAATTAGGTTGTATGGTTTTTCAGAAGATGTGAATAATGTCCAGTGCCTTTCCCCATGACACCCATGACCCACATGGTCCATCAAAACATTGTGAAAAACCCTACACAAACCATTCCCTTATAACTATCTCTCCCACACATCCCACATGACTAGGTGAACAGTTAACCAAAATATATGAATGTTGAACGGTTTACCATTCCAATAAACTATATATATCCCACATAGTTGTGTCGATTTTGGTGCATATTTAAATAAACCATGCGAAATCCTCTACACCCCTATAACTGGCCCTATAGTTTCCCTTAGAGGACCACACAGTTCCAACAAACCATGTTCCCATATCTATTTACCCCAAAAATGATTTTTCAGAGCCTAATGATTTTGAATCTCATCCAAAATCATGAGATATATCTCATTCCCTAAACCACATCCAAAAAACAACACGTTTAAGGGTTACCACTCTCATATTTACATTATAATGTTAATTTTATGATTCGAACCATCCATCAAAGGAAAAGATCAAATTACTATTGAAATTCAAACTGGTTCTAAAAAAGGACAGTAGAACCTTCCCACCATAGAAATTCTTGTCCCTAAAAAGCACCCAAACTACTTATGTTATTATTTTTTCTCAAATAGACACATTTCATTTCTAAACATCCAATTTACTTCCAAGAATAACATTAATCATATGATTCCTGTCACGAACTAGCCCAGGGTGAACCTGAACCGGTCACTCGAGCTGGCTCGTGGCAAGTTTCGAGTGGCGTTCCCGATCCCCCTAGGATGGCAACTAGTGTCGGGCATCAAAGTTAAAACATTGGGAACGATTTGGACCATAAAAGATAAAAAATTAAATAAGAATAAATAGAACAAAAGCACTAAACTCTAGTAGGTGAAAGAAATAAAACGAAATAGTAGATGTACATATATGTGACCCTTCGGTAACCTCCCAACCAAAGCCAACATTGCTCCCAAAATGAGAAACTCAACGAAGAAAAATTGAACAAGGGAAACCTGCGACTGAAATGATAAAAATAGGCATGAGCATTAAAAATTATCCGTAGGGATGCCAAAGTAAACCACAAAATCCAACCAAGAACTCTTTTCCAAAACAATCCAAAAAACACTAGTTTTCACATACAAAGATAGAAAATAGGGTATTCATATTTTAAAGGAAAAAGGATCCTAATTTACCATTTCAAAAACCAACACACGCCACAACCCGTTTTCCCCAAACAATGCATTTCATGAAAACTGAATTTCAAATCCATGTTCATCACATTTGTGAAAAAGAGTAACATGTAATATGTTAATGCTGGAAACCATGTGCAAGTAAAAGTAAAAAATAAGATATAATCTATAACTATGGGTGATCTTAAACATCCCTAGAAAACCCCTAGACATACTCGGTTTCATACTATCTATCGGCGTGGTACTCCATAGTCAATAACCAACTGGCTTCCCTAATAGCCAACCAGTGGCACATCCCTTCTGGACGGTCCACAACTCTAGGGGGCGATAACCTGTTAAATCAGGGCTAGCAAGCAACCATCACTCGATAATCTATAAAACACCCAAGAACCCGTGGTGATTTCTCTTATACTGTGTTAGTAGGAGGCCCTCACATGCATGACTCATCTCACCGCACTTGCCAACCCCTTACACAGACAACACTACATGACAACCCTTGAAGGGAAGTCACCCTGTAGAGATTCCCAAAAATATTTATATATGAAATTCTTTCACATTCAACAAGGTTCCAACCAGGCCTTCACAGCATGGCAGTTTCAAAACATTTCGTAAATGAGTTATGTTTCCAATCCGGAACACACACTTTTCCCAAAATTTTGTACAAAAACCCCATTCAAAACCCAATACCAAATGGGCCTTCAAATCGAACAACCATTCAACTAACACCAAAGGCCAACCGGGCCATCTTATTTTCATCCCTCTTTGAAATACCAATCCATTCCATCAAAAACATATCCTAAAGAAAATATAGTTTTTATGTGTCATTTTCATTTGGAGGCACATCCATGGGAGCACCTAGTGCTCCCATGGATGTTCCAACATCCAACGACACATCTAGTTTTTAGAAGAATCACCTTAGAAACCATTTTAATAAAGCAGTTAGCATTTAAACCAAACCCAATTCTTTCACAACACTTTATAAAATCAAATTGCATCTTTCAAACCAACCACCATTTTCAAAACATTTAAAAAATAACCTATTGGTTCATCATTTTGTCAAAAAAAAACACACCAAACCAAATCTTACATTTTTAAAACACAATCACTATCAATTACAACCAAACACATCATAAGGCACTCAATTTAACTTTACCAATAACCTAGGAATTTCATATAAACCAACATCAAAACCACTTTTAGAAATTTAAAACAACAATACAACTATGTTAGATGATTTTCATAAACACAACAGAAATGCAACAATATAAATGAATTAATTGAAAACATTCTAGTGCTCAAGGTTTGAATCAAAAAGGGGAAATGGTTGGAAACACCTACCTCGGTTAAACCATGTCCAAAACGCATGCTCTTCCAGCAATAACCATCTTCACACGTAACATAGTCGTACGCATGTGTCTTTCATGTGAATATATACATATATTCACCATACACCTATATACCATAGGTATATATATCCTGCAATGAAAATAGTGAGACATTTCTAAATTAATAATTTAGGTAAAGCCGACTATGGACCAGACAAAGACCTCAAGGGTCCGCAACTCAATTTCACATTTAAATTGGTGTAAGAATATATAACAATATATAAATATATGCTTACCCAAATATCGGCGATAAACATAGTCGCGCTCACCCCCGGTTGTCAGAGCGTGGTCCAACAGTCCTGACAAGCTTCTCGCACAACCTTGAACATATAAACATGTCACCGTATTAAACACGAGCCACGAGTTTCAACCAAACCAAATTGGACGAGAAAACAAAACCTAAATCACAGTTGTGAAGATCAACAACATCAAGGGAAATCATACCTTGACAAATCGAACCCAACCAAGTAAGAAAACTGGAGAAATGACCACGGGTGGAAGATTCGAAAAGGGAAACACACTGCATAGAATCTGCGTGAGATATCTGGCTGTCCGGGAACCCGTTGCACACCATTGTTGCGGAGTCACAGTGCAAGGAGAAGGAGAAGGCGTCGGGACAGGGCCAGTGGGGCGGCACTGGGACAGGGCCTACAACGGAGGTTTTTGGGAAGCGGGATACAGAGCCGGATGGGGAGCTGTGTTGGGACCACTTTTTGTATGAAGATTGTATTTATGATCAATAGTTGTCAATGTTGTTCAAAATGAAGAAGGAGATAAAGAAGGACTCCAAAGTTAATACAGATTGGATTAAGTGAGGATGCTTGGAGAATTGTTTTGATATCATAGCATTGAATTTCATACTCCAGCAATTCTCTATGAAGGAAATCAGACGATTGTTGAGCTGATCCTAAGTTCATTGAACTTGTGTCAAAGGTGACACATTGTTTTCAACAATGAAGAATGGCGAGGTATCATCCATTTGAGGATGATTAAAGAATAATTAGGATTTGATGAAGAACATGAAATTCATCATTATTTCATGAGAACCATGCAATAGATTACTTGAAGAAAAGAATCATATGATTTGAATGAAGTAGAGAATGGTGGATGAAGATGAAGAGAGAGTGTGGAAGGACTTGGCATTCTAAGAAGGTCATGAATTTCACAATTCCTTGAAATTAGATGATTGTTGCACTGTGCTTAAAGTTCCACATACGTGTATCAAAGGTGATACATTGGTTGCAACATTGAAGGTATTTGAAGAAGAATCAAGCCTCCACTTTTGGATGAAGAGAGACGATTAGTGTTCCTTGGAATTAACACTCCAAAAAGCATTGAGGATCTGAGGTGTGGATGAAGAAGTGCTTTGGAATTCATAGTACAAAAAGAATGGACCAAACCAGATGATGCTTTGCTGATATGTATTTCTCAAATATCATAAGTCAAGAGAACATGTGATTCAAGACTTATGATGGAAAGGGGGAGAAATGATGAAGCGAGTCATATACATTTTTGATTGGAAGGAATGATGCTAGGGAAGCTTTGGTACATTCCATTCTAACTATGACGATGCAAAAACTGATCTACCAAAGGATATATCACGATAGTGGAGTTCATGATTAAATCTGAAGAATGGTTATGGGAAGTAGTGAAGAGAGAAATGACAATGCAATGGAAAATCTGTGGGAGGTACAAAAGCATAGTTTAAGGTGGCGCCGTTTTCCAGTGTTTGCCAAATTTTAGGGCCTGAAAATCTGGAGATGAAGATGTGTTTTTTGGAAATGGATGTTGCGAGAAAGATTGAAAATGGTTTAGACTTTGGTGTGCAAGGAATGATTTAAGGTTAGAAACCTCGAATAATGGCAAAGGCATGGAGTACGCGGAAATTTAGGCAGGTTGCGTGAAAAAATAAAGTGGTTCGTGAAATAGTAGCAGGTTGCGCAAAAAATCAGCGGGATGCGTGAAAAATGAAAAGCTACGTGAAATATCTATAGGATGCATGAAATAGAGGAATGATGTTTTTCTCTCAAAAGGTGTTTCGAGATCAGAAGCTCAAAAATTTTCAAAGTCACGAGCTGCGCGAAAAATTGGATCGTTGCGCAAAATACGATGTCGCGTGGAAGGATGGGTTTGCACGCAATATGGAATGCGGTGTGGAATTTTGCGTCAAATTGGAGCTTCATGCTTAGAATGATAAAAAATGGAAAAGTACTGAGGTGTGTGAAAAATCTAGGTGGAGCGCGGAAATAAAGGAAGGTGCGCATAATTAAATAAGTGAGAGAGAATTTTATGTGCCAGAAGGAGTTTTACGCGCATGAAGGGGTTTTTACGTGCAAGGTCAAAAATGCTTATAAATATGAGGTGACCCCCTCTCATTTGTAGAGACTCGACACATAGACAAAACCTGAGCTATGACGTGTAAAAAAATTGAAGTATAGAGTATTGCGTGAAAAGAAGAAGTGTTGCGCGAAAAAGGAAGTGTTGCACGAAAAAGGGAAGTTCTGCGCGGAAAAAGAAGAGTTGTGCGAAAAAGGGGTTTTTGCGCCAAGGGGTGTTTTTACGTGAAAGGATTGAATTTTACGCACAAGCCTCCTAGAAGGGTGCGCGGAAAATTTGGGGGTCCCATGGGTATTCGATAGGTGCATAACCCTCTCGAAGCGGCTTTGCAAAGAAGAAAGAACTGTGAACCATTCGGTTTCACAAAGAGAAGTTGAACTGTACTCACACGACTGATGTTTATCATCCTCATTGTACTTTGCGAAGTAAAGAAGAACTAGACGTGTAGTCAAAATCACATCTACACAAAGGAAGAAATTAGTATACCGACACACTTACATGTTGGTGTTGAGAATTAAAGAAAGAGATTAAGACACTACAGTACCATTCCATATTCCACAGTGTCAAAGAAAAGGGAGAGAAGAAGAAGGATAACAGACTATGCCCAATTGAATGCTGACAATTGTTTAGGGCAGTTAAATTCAGATGATGCCAAGTGAACCGATCTTCACTGCCTCACATTTGTATATGTGATTCTTGCTAAGAGAGAAGAAGATGTGTAAGTGCATTCTGTAATTGCACTGAAGAAGAAGAAGAAGAAGTCATAGTGCAGTTGGTTTTGCACTAGTTAAGAAGAAAAGAAAAAGACAAGAATTTCTTGCCTACTACTTTGTAAGTAATCAAGTGAATAGAACTAAAGAAGACCAGGAGAAGAACCTGCCTTTTGAATACGAAAGAAGACTGTCTCCATAGGCAGTATAAAGAACCATCTTGAGGCTGCATGTTGGGCTAGGTCATCACCAGTCCAGGGAAGAGGATTGTTTCCCACCCTTTCTAAAGTGTAGGGACTCACACTGGCTAGAGGATTATTTTCGTAGCCACTCTAATGTAATTTCATATCACATCATACTAGAGAATCCATGCACTGGTCATATCCAGGCATGGAAAGGATTTAGCTACTCTTATTGAGTGGTGAACCTTGTAAAAATAACCTGTGCATATTTTTATTGCTTTTTATTATTGCATGTGATAGGGAAAAGAGAATATGAGAATCAAGATCCTAACAGGTCAATAGGTACAAGGATAAAAGTTTGAATTGGTTTAAAAAGTCCCCAACACTGATTCACCTCCCCTCTCAGTGTTAGGTATATCACAAACCGGTCCTCTCAAGCCGGAGCCGGGGAGCCGGAGGCGGGGCGACGCAGTGTTCGGGGGCAGCGCCGTGGGGGGGGGGGGCAATGCTGTAGGCCGGTGGACACAGGGTCGCGTGGCCTGGGCGACCAGGAGGCTGACGGTGGCGCGCGTCGGGGAGGCGACTAGGAGGCTGGACGAGGAGGGGGGCTCGCGCCGGGAAGAAGGGGGGAGAAAGGGGGGGCTGCACGCAACCCTAACCCATAGCTCTTTTTTTATTCTAATAATAATAATAATAATAATAATAATTATTATTATTATTATTATTATTATAAACATATATACATATATAAATATATGTAAACATATATAAACCTACTAATATAATCATTGATACATACATACATATATATATATATATAAACATATATATAACATATATAAACATATATGAACATATATATAAACATATATACACATAAGCATATAATGTTAAAACATATGTATTTATAATCATATGTGTATATATATACACACCTATAAACATATATACACATACACGCATATATATATACAGATAATGTTAAAACATAAACCTATACAAACGTAGATACAAATATATATACACATATATAAACATATAAACATACATATACATATATCTACACACATAACATTAAAACTGGATGACCGTGTGGTATTTTCGCACCGTATGGTACCCAAGCGGACAATTCATCTTAAATGCACGTTGTTTGTGCACTAACCCAAACCATCAACTCATCCTAATAATAAAATTTTAAACTGTGACTCACATGCACTTACCCAAATCACCTGACACCAAGAGAAATAAAATAAATAAAATGACTAAAAAAATTGGGTGTGACAATTCTTTCCACCACAAACACTTTCTACCCCTAGAAAGTCACCAAGACAACATTTTTCATAACTGGAGTCCGTGCCCAGGAAAAACCAGAAGAAACTGAGAGGCTCGGGGTGACCACTACCAACACAAGTCACACCAGACCAACTCGAGTACAATCATTGTCTGAGCTTGAGGGGAGAACACGGGAGAGTTCTCCCCACTAAAGAAATTTACTAACATGGAAATCTTGAAACTCGAACACACCACCCCAGGGGGGTAACGCGAGAACTCCCAACTGAACTCATCCTACCTTCTCAGAGCTAACAGAACAACTCCACTAATATGATTAAAACTATTTTGGGAAGAAACCAGCACACCGAGACACTGGGAAGGAGGAATCCCCTAAAAAACTCAAACACACTAAATGAAAACTCACGAAGAGGCTTCCGGCCTAATAAAAAGCCCAGAAATGACACACATTAATTTCACAGGACCAAACATCCCCCTAATGTACACATCTAAGACCATTCTAAAGATCAAAATGGGTTCATTCGGCCATAAACCCGATGCCTTTCAATGAATCTGAATGATTTAGAAACTATACCAAGAAAAAATGAGGCCACTTGGATTACGGCAGAACAAGCTCATCAAACGGCCACACCAAGGATGAGCTTACAACAACAAAAAGAATAGGACAAGAAAACATTGGATATTTCCCTTCAGAAATCTAAAAAACTAATCCGAAGCGAGGTTCTATGTACCCTCGGAAACTCCTGATAGTGCGCGAGCTTTACCCTGAGAACTGTGGTTGGGGATCTAATGGATGAAGCATCCCCTGCCTCGCAGTCAGGCATTTGCATTATACAGTCCCCAACTTCTTCCTCTTCTCGACGATTCAAACGACCTCAATGGTGGCATGTTTTCAAAGGGGGTTAATGATGGTGGCTTAGAATGCCCAAACTGGCCATACTAGTGGCACACAAGAGAATAGTTAGACAACAGGAAGTCAGCACCGATGAAGATGGTGTCTTGGCGATAGGTTCCTCCGGTATACACTCCTTGCCAGATGGGGAACCAGCACCAGAGCCAATTACCATTAAACACACTCCAATATTCAATGCTAAAGAGACATCCATATTTAATAGTCCAGAACAAGACCCTCAAATAAACCTGAGATGGTACGAACCCTAACAACCTTGAGAGTTCCCAACCAGAAGGCCCACACTAATTCCACAACCACACAACTACCTCTAACAGACTTTGATTACCTTAATAGATAAAACACACGAAAAGAACTGAAAATCGGGCATGAATCATTAGCAACCTTAGCAACCTTTCTGGCCGACATACTTAGAAGAGCATGAAAAACACAATTGTGGTCAGCATCAAGACAAAAATCAATCAAAGAAACAGCCCAAGTCAAAGGCAACAGGTACATAAACCTAACATATAGAAACACAAGTAAAAATTAATTTTCCAAAACTCATCATTTCTTTTAAATTTTAAAACACACGTATGACCCCTTATGGACTGTCACATGTGCGTTCCCCCAATCTCGGCTACATCGCTCGCGGAAAAGTGCTCCCACCCTCTCTCTGCACATATAGATGCACATGTGATCCTCCATCAAGAATACAAAGGTTCGAACACTTCTTTCCGTTATCAAATCCAAACACGGAGTCAAACATTCCAAATCGAAACACTCCCACTTTAAAAACCCAGTTCACCAATTTCATAACAATTTAAAGGAAACACTTTTCCATTTTAAAACCATTTTCATTTTTAACACATGATCACATCGACTGAGATCATAATGAAACAAAATCAGCAACAAACCACCAGAACGAGGAACTGGGGAATATGCCTAACTCGGCGACATGGTGGTGAGCCATATCCCAAGTAAGGTATATCACTAAAAGGACCTCAAACTGGAAAAATGGACTCCACATGGGTCACCACTCCATGTGAGGCCACAACCTGAACCAGTTCGCATACATTATCATCCCTCAAACTAGAACAACCAATGGAAAAAGAATCAAAACCCAGACTACCCCTGGTAACTCAGGTCTCGTCACGGGCGGTGGTGATCAAGCACCAACCTGTAACCTACCTCTTGAGTCCCGAAAAATCCTAATCTCCATCTAGCATACACCCCAAATATGATGAACCCCCCTCTGATACCATTTTGTCATGAACCAGCCCGGGGTGAACCTAAACCGGTCACCCGAGCCGGCTCGCGGCAAGTCCTGAGGGGCGTTCCCGATCCCCCCGGGATGGAAACTACTCCCGGGCATCAAATTTAAAACATTGGGAATGATTTGGCACATAAAAGATAAAAAAGTAAATAATAATAAACAGAAAAAAAATAACTAAACTCTAGCAGCGGAAAGAAATAAAACCAAATAGTAGACGTACCTCCATGTGACCCTTCAGTCACCTCCCAACCAAGGCCAACATTGCTCCCAAAATGAGCAACTCAATGAAGAAAACTTGAACAAGGAAAACCTGCGACTGAAATGATAAAAATAGGCGTGAGCATTAAAAATGCTCAGTAGGGATGCCAAAGTAAACCACAGAATCCAACCAAGACCACTTTCCAGAAACAATCCCAAAAACACTAGTTTGCACATACAATGATAGAAAATAGGGTTTTCAAATTTTAGCGGAAAAAGGATCCCGATTTACCGTTTCAAAAACCAACACATGCCACAACCCGTTTTCCCCAAACAATGCATTTCGTGAAAACTGAATTTCAAATCCATGTTTATCACATTTGTGCAAAAGACGAACCGGTAATAAGTAAATGATGGAAAACAAGTGCAAGTAAAATTAATCAAGAAGATATAAGAAATTACCATGGGCGATCCTAAACATCTCTAGAAAACCCCTGTACATACTCGGTTTCAGACTACCTGCTGGCGTGGTACTCTATAGTCAATAACCAACTGGCCGCCCTAATAGACAACCAGTGGAACATCCCTCCTGGCCTGTCCACAACTCTAGGGGTACTAACCCATCTAATCAGGGGTAGCAAGCAACCGTCACTCGATAATCTTTAAGACGCCCAGGAACCCATGGTGATTTCGATAATACTGTGTAAGTAGGAGGTCCTCGCACGCGTGACTCATCTCACTGCACTTGCCAACCCCTTACACAGACACCACTACATGACAACCCTAGAAGGGAATTCCCCCTGTTGAGATGCGCACAAATATGTATATATGAAATTATTTCACATTCAATAAGGTGCCAACCAGGCCTTCACAACATGTGCAGTTTCAAAACATTTCGTAAATGAGTTAAGTTTCCAATTGGGCACACAAACTTTTCCCAAAAGTCAGTAAAAACACCCCATTCAAAACCCAATTCCAAATGGGCCTTCAAACTGAACAACCATTCAACTCACACCAAAGGCCAACCCAACCAACTTCTTTTCATCCGTCTTTGCAATACCAAACCATTCCATAAAAAAAATATCTTGAATAAAATATAGTTTTTATGTATCATATTCATTTGGAGGCACATCCATGGGAGAACCTACTGCTCCCATGGATGTGCCAACATCCAACGACACATCAAGTTTTTAGAAGAATCACCTCAGAACCCATTTTCATAAAACACTTTTCATTGGAACCAAACCCAATTCTTTTACAACACTTTATAAAAGAAAATTACATCTTTCAAACCAACCACCATTTCCAAAACTTTTCTAAAACAACCTATTAGTTAATCATTTTTTCAAACAAACACACCAAACCAAATCTTATATTTCCAAAACACAATCACTATCAATTAAAACAAAACACATCACAAGGCACTCAATTTAAATTTACCAAGAACCTATGCATTTCATATAAACCAACATCAAAAGCCACTTTCAGAAATTTAAAACCACAATACAACTATATCAGATGATTTTCATAACCACAATAGAAATGAAACGATATAAAAGAATTAATTGAAAACATTCTAGTGCTCAAAGTTTGAATCAAAAAGGGGAAATGGTTGGAAACACCTACCTCGGTTAACCCATGTCCAAAACGTACGCTCTTCCAGCAGTAACCATCTTCACACATCACACAGTCGTGAGCACATGTCTTTGATGTGAATATATAAATATATACACTATACACCTATATCCTGCAATGAAAATAGTGAGACATTACTAAATTAATAATTCCGGTAAAGCCGACTCTGGACCAGATAAAGACCTCAAGGGTCCGCAAATCAATTTCACATTTAAATTGGTATAAGAATATATAAGAATATATAAATATATCATTACCGAAATATCGGTGATAAACGTAGCCACGCTCACTCGCGGTAGTCGGAGTGTGGTCTAACGGTCCTGACAAGCTGCTCGCACAACCTTGATCATATAAACACGTCACCACATTAAACCTGAGTCGGGGGCTTCGACCAAACCAAATCGGATGAGGAAACAAAACCTAAATCACGGTTGCGATGATCAACAACTTCAAGGGAAATCATACCTTGACAAATCGAACCCAACCGAGTAAGAAAACAGGAGAAATGCCCATGGGTGGAAGATCCGAAAAGGGAAACACACCGCACAGAATCTGCTCGAGAGATCCGGATGTCCGACAATCCATTGCATAGCATTGTTTTGGAGTCGCAGTGCAAGGAGAAGTAGAAGGCATCGGGACAGGGCCGACGGGGCGGCGCCAAGAAAGGGCCGACAGTGGCGGTTTCCAGGCAGCAGGATAGGGAGCTGGACGGGGAGCCAGATCTGGGGAGCTGGAGGTGGGCTGTCGCGGTGTCGAGAGGCAGCACCGAGGGGGGGGGGGGGTGGTGGTGGTGCAGTGCAGTAGGCCGGTGGAAGCGGGGTCGCGTGGCCTGGGTGACCGGGAGGCCGACAATGGTATGTGTCGAGGAGGCGACCAGGAGGCTGGACGGGGAGGGTGGCTCGCGCGGGGAAGAAGGGGGGAGAAAGGGGGGCTGCGTGCAACCCTAACCCATTCCTATTTTTTTTATTCTAATAATAATAATAATAATAGTTATTATAAACATATATACATATATAAATATATGTAAACATATATAAACCTACTTATATAAACATAGATACATATATAGATATATATATAAACATATATATAACATATATAAACATATATGAACATATATATAAACATATATACAGATAAACATATAATGTTAAAACATATTTATTTATAAACATATGTGTATATATATGTACACATATATACATATATACACATACATATATATATATAAACATAACGTTAAAACATAAACATATACCAACATACATACACATATATATACACATCTATAAACATATAAACATACATATACATATATCTACACACATAACGTTAAAACTGGATGACCATGTGGTATTTGCGCACCGTACAGTACCGAAGCGGACAACGCGTCCTAAACGCACAGTGTTCACGCACTAACCCAAACCGTCAACTCATCCTAACATTGAAATTTTAAACTGCGACTCACCCGCACTTACGCAAAATCACCCGACGCCAAGAGAAATAAAATAAATAAAATGAATAAAAAAAGCGGGTGTGACAATTCCTAAGTTTCAAAACTAGATCCAATGCTCATGACCACCATCAAAACACTAATATGACACAAGAAAAATCCAACCTAACCTATGACATGATCACATCATCGTTAATTTTGTAAACTATCCTATGGTTTTCCCCACCATAGGTTCTAGTTTGCTCATGGAAAATTTCACATTATGATTTCCATACCATCTGAATTTCCTATTTATTCACTCCCTTAGTTTCCTAACAACACTCATCACACATTATCAATTTAAAAGAGAGGTAAAATTCAAATAAACCCAACTTAGTCTAGACATGGTGTATTTTACTTGATTATCCTCAAATGACTCTTTAGGTTGCACACATCTAATCCAGATGACATGTCTGATGCTATTCCTGACCATTTGCATCCAAATTTTTGAGAGAACCCATGTTAAACAACACATGATTGACTATTTCAAATATGATTATCTCCTATGGATGACACATCCCCAAAACCAAATTCTGAAGCCTTATCCAAAAGGCATACAAAAAATATTCAAATAATACTCACTAAATCTTATACCCAACTTTTGGTGATTTCTCCTAGACAAATCATCTCCTAAATAATTATTGTCATCATGATATAGCACATTCAGTGATGCTAACCCAATCTAGCATTCATATATTGTCTTAAGATATTCCATGCTTAGCACACACATCTATATTTCACCCGATTACATATTTGAACAAATACCTATAATTTATTTGGGATTCTATCTACACATTATTTCATTTACCATTGGTTTATGAGAGGCAAAATGACAATCCAATCATTGGTTTCCTGATCTTGTGACCCTTCACACATGATGGTTAGCCACCAGTGATTTATGATTTTCCCCCAACATGTGAGCATAATTATCATTTCCCCAACAAATCTATTTTCTATTACCCATAACCCATTCCAATATATAACATCTTTAATGGACAAGAACCCTCTTATGCCTATCACTAATTGAAAAATCACCCATTACACGTTCTCATACCCTGAGAACAGTTTCTATGATGTTCACTGATTTCAAGTTACAATGAGGGTTAACACCCTTAAAACACCACTTTCATACTATGTATCATATAATTTATTCTAAGACACTAATTGAGAAAAACTCCCAAATAGTTTTTCTATACAACCATAAAAGTTATTTGTTTAGATATCTCAGTGTATAGCTGATTCTATCTCCTAGCATACTGAGGATGATGTTAATATAAGGGACATGATCACCAATAGACAAGGAGCACAATGAGATTTTTTCAATAGTCATGTATAGATACCTATAATCTACACTCACATATAATAGGGATATATTTTCCTTCCCCAACACCTAAAACCATGTCTCCTAACAGTGTGTTTCATGTTCCTCCCACATTCAAACATCTCACATCACCAAGTTTATTTACAAATTATCCCTTTAGAAATGGTATTTCATTTAATTTACACGAAATCTCCTGGTCACCATACCTTCAAGAATCACTTCCTTGAAACCATCAATCCTTGTATCTCCCTCATCCATTAGTGAACATTCAATTTTTAAATGTTTCCATGAAAAACTAGTGTGAATTAACTTATCATTCATAGTGTGCGTACTATCTTGTACCACTAGGTTCGAGACCCATATCATACTATCATGGGTAATTCATCAACAAGGTCCAGGTAACCATACTACATGTTATGTTAGTATCTAGATGATAGGAGTTCCATAAGAACTCTATTTCGAAATCAAGCACCAGACAGTGCCATGATTTATCAAGAGGCCACCCACCTCAAGATGTCATTTTTAAAAACCAAAGCATCTACAATAAGAACACGTGTCAACTAGGTTAGGAACTTAAAAATTAATTCCCATTGAATCTAGATTTACTATCTAATCAGCTTAGGCAATTCCTTGAAAACCTAAGCATCACCACTCCTATAAGACAAAACAAGAGCACCTCCTATACTTCAGTATCAAATGAGTATAAAATGAAGATCATTTCCTTTAAGGATAATGCAATCCTTAGGAAAATCTCTTTCGTAGGATTCCCTAGAAATAATAGAATGATGACTTACTCAGGCCTAATTCAAAATTGAGATCATCTAAGTCTATCAAAAAAACTCTATGGTAATTAGTACTATAACTGAATGTTCTGGGTGTAGCAAAAGAGATTGATGGGTCATTCCCAACTTTTCTTTTTTTCAGGATCAATGAGAAATTTTATATTTAAATGAATATTATCACTATGATAAATGTAATTAAATCAAAGAAAATATGAATGATATAGAATTCCAGAAACAAGCATAGGATGATCACATATTATTTTTAATTAATTTAATCAATTAAATAATTGCCTTACATAAATTCATTCTTTGTTTATGGAACTAAAACTATATCAACATTGTACCCTAATTATGTTTATGTAATCAAGAGAATATTCCCCCTAGAAATGATCCACATGTATTCCACAAATCTCTTAACATCTCTATAATAATCTATGGGTGCTAGCACAACAGTTTATATCGATTGCATCATTCACCTTTGATTACCACGATAATCACTTTCAAAGAATTATCTTTACTCTCTACTAACTTGATAGTGGGATGTGAAAGAAGATCTCTTCCCATTGTTGGGATATTTCTTGGAGAATGGATCCCTCAAGGGATTCAAGATGATTTTATGGATTCGTTATACAAAACCAAGAAAATGAATTGGCTCTATTGAACTATAATATAATTGCGTTTATGTAACACTAGCGACAGAAATAAATAAATGACAATGTTACCCTCATTATTTATTTAATCCCTACAAAACCACCTTTTAATAATAATGTTAATAATAAATTTTTTCTTGACTAGAGTTAAACATTCTAATTAAAATTAAATATTATTTTTTCAAATAATATTCAACTTGTCTTATTTCTCAATGGAATATTAAACATAGTCCGTCATTCCTACACAATATTTTCCAGGACATGAATAATGTTTTATTATTAATTAAATAAGTATCACTTCATTATTCAAAAATAAAAAAATAAAAAAATAAAAAAATATTGTATTCACTTAATAGAAAATAAATATTTATTAAATATTCCACTCATATAATATTCTCTTGAATAATTGGTAAATGAATATATGTGATCAAGAAAACATGAATAATTATTTAACCATATAAGGTAATAATATTTATTAAAATTGATAAATAATAAATAATAATATAATATTTAATTGAGATTATAGATACACTTAGTTTGTAACCCTCAATGACTCTTTCTTAGTGGCATTAAGTGAAGCAGCCAAATGTCCAAGGTTAGAATCCATCATCATGACAGGGAACCCATAGAGAAATAATCTAATTCCATGGTGACATAATACCTCATACATATGCTCAATTATTTTATAATGCTTTTATCATGATATATTTAATCAAGCCGGTTGCATGTAGGTTCCATTAACCTATGTGCTCAATGCCTATTTATTTAACTTTCCAAAAATCGAGCCTTCCCATAGAACACCATGGACATGGATTTATTTAAGATGTATTTTTTCCATAAAAGGCCCTAAGATAAAAACTTCTATTACAGAAAATAATAGAAAAATCATTTTTTCATTAATTATTAATACAATATTACTCATAAAGAACCCAACATGTCCTACCTCTTTGCAAACCTATGTCATCATGGTAATCATCAATACATCAATGTACACAACTTCTAATATTAACAAATAATAATCTTAAAGTCTATGGATCAACACACATGTCTACATATAGGAACATCCAATGACACATAAAAATGTAGATTTCCTACTGGTGCATCTCATTATCATAATATCCTTCACTGGATATTACCATGGGATTATTCAATGAGAAGGTTATTTAAAGTCCAATGAGTCTACACCCATGACTGCATGTATCATTTATTTTTCTAAAATGATATCATCAAGCTATAGTGCATATTTTTAATAATAGTGTCATGGTACTTATGGGTTCTCATCATAGTGGGGAATGCTATGATATTTTAGTGTGAGAACTACTCTTAGGACAATATCACATGATATGTTATATAGAAGAATAATCAGGTTGTGATAAGAAGTTTATAATTTTTTAAAACTATGAATAAAAGATATCATAAAGTAAAAAAAGGTTTATTCTAGGGAACCAACTCTAACATACCCCAACTTTCACTAGAGCCAACAGTTATCAAACTTTAGTCTGCTAGCTCTTATATGATACTCATGTTTCTACTAAGATATGTATTTATTCAAGGGTTCTTCCATGATCTCTACCATGTGTACTATTTCTACTATAGCTTCACCAATTTCATAAAAATCCCTCAAGAGGCGATAGATTTGGAGTGTATTATTTGTTTCTTGTTATGACCTTGGATCCTTTACAAGATACATCACTATAGTGTTATCACATTACAATGTGATAGGGTTTTTATTTCTAGTACCACATCAAGATACTAGAAAAAGTGTCATATCTAAACAGATTCCATGGATGCATTATAACTTGGTATATACTTGGAAACCACTATAGAATCAGTGAAAACCAACTTCTTTGAACTATTACAGCTCACAACTCCTCGGTTGATACATCAAACATGTCCAAATAGTGACGTCAAATCATTCTGATCTATTTCAAAGCTAGTATTAATAAAACCCCTGATGACCAAATCCTCATCTCCTACATTCACTAGGATCATATCATTAGTTTTTACCAAATACTTAAGGATAGCCTTTACAGTATACCAATGTTGTTCTCCGAAATCTTCTTGATATCTGCTAACCATTAACAATGTATCGGAAAAATAAAGTCTAGTACACAAAATGGAATACATGATTAATCCTATCATTGAGGTTTATGGGATATTACTCATTATCTATTTATCCTTTTGTGTATGAGGATACATTTTTATTATAATGATTTAAACCATGTGACACCATAACAAATCCCCTCTGACATTATTCCGTACAAAATCTCTTAAATATCTAGTCAATTTGTATACTTAGACTTAGTCCAAGAAGCCTCTTCGATCTATCATAAAGGATAATGATTTTTAGAATATAGGTTGTTTCACTTATATCCTTCATAGAGAGACACATGTTCAACCATTACTTAATATACTACAATATTGGTAGGTCATTTCCAATAATTAATACATCATTGACATATACTACTAGGATAATTACCACCTTACCACTAAACATATTTTAAACACATGGATCATATTTTTTTTTCATAAAATAATATTATTTTATAGCATCATCGAATTAAATTTCCTTTGGCCAAGATTTTATCTTTAATACCTAACTGGATCTGTACAACTTTAATTTTTTTGGCATCTCCTAGAGTCACAAACTCTTCTGGTTGTATCATATAGACATCTTTTTGAAGGTTCCCATTATGGAGAGAAATTTTGACAAACATCTTCAAAATTTCATAGTCATGGTAAACTTTTATAATAATTATAATCTTGGTAGATTTAAAAATATAAACTAGTGAAAAGGATTCATCGTATTCAATTCCTTGATGTTATTTAAACACTTCAACCACTAGTCTTTATTTACAGGTATTTAGTTTACCTTTCATGTCTAGTTTTATCTTGAATACCATTTTTCACCATATAAGATTTACATCAACTAGCATATTAACTAAAACCCAAAATTGGGTCTAATACAAGGAATCCATTTTAGAATTCATGAAATATTTACATCTTAAAACTTATGAGATCTCTATTTATTCTTTTTTGGAGAGATATTCATCATTGTTAACAAATAATGAGTCACCATAATTGGTGAGTAGAAAACTATATCTCTCTGGTTCACTTACCTCCCTTGTACTCTTAATTAGTAATTATGTTTGGGGGAAAATAGTTTCAATGGGGTCATGTCGAATCTATTCTTATACCAATTCATGGGTTTCTTGAGCATCTACCTCATCGAAGTAAATCTTTCTTCCACTCTCCTTTTTGAGGATGTTCTCCCACTCAAGAAAGAATGCTTATCTTGAGATAATAATTTTCTTATCTATGGTTTTATATAGGTAGTATCCCTTTGTTCCCTTAAGATATCATATACATATTCATTTTTGTATAGGGTGCTAGTTTTTTGCCTAAGACGGCCTTAACATATGTCTCACAAACCCAAACACATGTATGCGAAAAAATAGGTTTCATTTCAATCCATAACTTGAAGGGAATTATATTTAATTCATTATTTGGTACTCATTTTAATGTATATATTTCAGTTTTTAATTTATATCCCTAAAAGTATAATGGAATATCTGGATGAATTATGAGTGTCCTTAATATGTTTAACAATGTACTATTTTTCCTTTCACAAATACTATTCCACTATGGTTCTTAAGGTGGATTCAGTTGATATAGAACCCAAAAATCCTATAGAAGTTTGATAAACACTCGATTAAGATAGTTATTATCCTGATCTGATCAAATTTTATTTATATTATTTTCATGTTGATTCAAAACTTAATTCTTGAATTCCTTGACTTTCTCAAAGGACTCCGACGTATACCTCATCAAGTAGGCATGACCATATTTACTTGAGTCTTTAGTAAAAGTTATGAAGTTTGAATGACCATATATAAATTCTAATGAAAATTATCCATACACATCAGTGTGTACCAATCATAGACTCTCTATGACCCTTTCACCCTATCCATAGAATCTTGGTTTGGTCATTTTTCCTTGAAAACAAGTATGGAATATTTCAAGTGGTTTTAGCTCAGACGCGTCTAAATATGATTCTTAATAGAGATGTTTCAAATGATTCTTTTTTACATGACCAATATGGTGATTCCATAACAAGTAATTATAAGATCCGTGTCGACATGATTCTTCACCAATTACCAATACTTGGATTTAATATCATAATACATAAAGACTGTTATTTAAATGTTCTACACCATAACATATGTTGTCATTGTAAATGAAACAAATTTTATCTCCAAACATGGAAATAATCCCATATGTATCTATACATAATAAAAAATTTATGTTGTTTGTAACAGTTAGTACATAATAAAAATATTTTAAAACCAAAATCATTACCATTGGCAATGAAAGGTGGTAGTCACCAATGGAAAGAGTAGCCAACCACACACCATTGGAAGCTCACAGATCCACCTCTCTAGCATTATTTTGGAATATAAATGATTTCTAAATTTAGATATAAGTGTGAGATCCACAACCTATATCTAATACCCAATGTATATATATTTAAAGATTACACTCAATAATGAAAAAAACCATTAGATTATCTTTAATTGTGGGTGTAGTTATTTTTCTAGTGCCCTAGATTTCAACTTGTAAAACATACTTCCTAATTTTACTTTCACTAACTATGTATCTTCTTTTTCTTGGAAGGATGATTCATGATATATTTATACTTTTTGTGAGTCTTGGTACCGTTTTCCTTATTCTTTATTTTCTTATTCAACATAAAGACTGTGGATTTGTCACTCCACATGTCCTCATCAATATGGAGAATAAATATATGAATTTACAAAAGTATATTCTCATTATTAATCATATTGTAATTGATAATAAAATAGGAGAATATATTGGGTAGGGATGAAATTATGAGATCTGTGCACAACTCATCGGGGAATTTAATTCCAAATATGTGTAAGCATTCAATATATTCAATAACATTGACTACATGAGGACCAATTAGGGTATAATACCAATGATTAGTTATAAAAAAAGAATTATGGATCCCATATCTCTCTTGCCTCACCTTATATTGATAGAGATCCCAATGTTGAGACATCATGATATATGTATCCATGTACTCATGTTGCTCTAGAAGATCATTAATCATGGAAGATCTCATGAAACACCGAGCATATATAACTTCATTCAAATGACTCTCATAGAGGTACAACTCTTCACCACTGGCTTTATTTATTAGTTCATTAGAAATTAGTTCTTCCACCACATACTATGTTCTTTCATGGTGAATGATAATACATAAGTTCCAATTCCACTATTGGAAATTTGTGATGGTGAGAAGGTTCTCCTTATAAGGAATATATCACAATGATATGTTTAAAGTTATATTTTTGATGCTTATAGAAATTATAAGATAATAATAATAGTAATTTATCTGATAAAATTTAGATCGATAATCATATATTATATTCATTAATCTCCTATTATTTTATCGAAACCCAATATCCCACAACAATTGATTTAGAATATCATGCTTCTTGGACATTATAGTGGCAATGATCGGTACCTACCTTCTCATTATCCCAAATTTGGTTGGTCAAGAAACATTAATGGATTTAGGTAGGAATTATAAATACCAACTTCATTAACTTATAGTTCCTTGATCTATTGAGTGGACTCCCCAATATTTAATAACTTAAATTGAATTTACTCAACTCTTGTCTCTTAGTTACATGATGTCCTTTTTTGGTCGCCAAACTTTGATGTGAATTGAGTTAAGTCAACCCAAAACATCATGTTATAATTCCCTTATAATTGAAAGCACCCCAACTTTGGCTAGTTAAGAACTTTGAACTATGGTTCACTTTTAATCGAGGTAGTGGCAGGCTATACAAAATTAATATATATAATTGCGGGATTTTATATTCTATGATTAAATATCAAATTATTATCTTAATCACATGCTTGTTAATATTAAGTGGATTTACATAAGTTATTAACTATGTCTTAGATAATATTTATGTATAAGACAATTTATTTTATTTTTATCATGCATGTTTGTTAATTTCATCAGTTCATGTGATCATAGAAAAACATCCATAATGAAATTATAATGCAGCCTGATAGAAATAAAATAATATAATTTAAAGATCATGGTATTTTATAATAGTTAGTTTAACTTTCAGATGATAATCTAACCATTCACCAAGGGTAAAAACACCATAAACCAATTATGGTTCTTGTTACATCTTTCCACCTATCCAGATATGTATCTATCTTGGATTTGTTCATCCTTGGATCCAAACATGAAACACCTCTACTAGATTGGGAGATCCATCCATTACATATGATTTTAATCACGCATTGGTCATGGGAAAAGGGTTTACATAAAAGAAACTATGGCCACACATTCCATTACATAATGATATGAGAGATGACATTAAGGCAAATTATTAAATTTAAAATAAATTAAATAAACCCAATCACATAAAAAGGTATGCTCTATGGTCATTATCATCCACATTCATGTAATGAATTACTCATTTAATAAAAAGAAAATTTGATTCTTATTTATTCTTATTTAAGATAAATCACCCACAAATCTATTAATTATATTATTTAATTAATCAATTATTTTATATTAATTATCATACAAAATTCCATGACATTATCATCCATAATAAATTTAGTCAAATAAAATAATTTTTTTAAAATTATCTTTGTACATAAATATACATTGGAGACAACATGATGAATACTCGTTTGAATCTTCGAAACTTGTATTATACTCATATACTATTTACACTTGTGATATATGGCATGCACAACTTATCACACACTTTCATGAGATGTATTATCCACTTGATAATTACTTAAATTGTATGATTTTCTACACATGCTATACTTTAATGGACATGGAGTAATAACTGTAATATGAATTAGACATGATATGCATATATGATCATTATGCAAAAATTAATTAATAACATATATATATATATATATAAATATATATATTTATATTTAAACCCATCACATGGGGTGTCCTATCAGGTTAATGATCACAGGAAATCACATGTTGATATGGTTTACAAAGTATAATAAAGTAATTTAAATTCTATGTAATTTGGTATAAGTACACAATGTGTATAAGCAAGCTACACGACATGTATGTTTATCACTGTCTATTTTAGGAACACGGATAGGGAATCCCTGTTTTAGAAACCATTCCATATACAAATTGGTGTAAATGGCGTGTACAAGGGCTACACAACATGTGGTCTCTGAGTTACGTGGTTAATAATCGGGTAGGCTATGTTAGATGATACATTTCCTGTCTGTGACTAAAGCACTACACACTGTGTACATGGGCATGTACTTCGGCTGAGTGTGTGCTAGGATGTCCTAGTCAACACACTAGTGCAAAAACACTTTTTCGCGTCGGTTTTTTTTTTAATTTTTAACGTCGGTTATAAACTGACGTCTTTATAGGCGACGTTAAAAATACATTTTTCGCGTCGGTTCATAGAAACCGACGCGAAAAATAATTCTCTTATGAGCTTCAGCGTCAGTTTTTTATAAAACCGACGCCGAAGCTACATTTAGACATTATTTTCCGCGTCGGTTCATTAAAAAACCGACGCGGAAAATATAGTCGACTAGGTTTTCGGCGTCGGTTTTATATAAAACCGACGCCGAAATATCGGTTTTCCGCATCGGTTTTTCTAAAAACCGATGCAGAAAACCCTTCGGCGTCGGTTTTTAAAAAAACCGACGCCGTAAATTTTTTATTTTTTTTAAATAAGATACATATATTTTCTCCTCCAAACAAATCGGAACCCTGAAAAAAAATAACGAAGTATACAAAAACAATTAAACAGCTTTAACAGAAGTACTTGAGAAAACTCAAAGTAAAGCAGAATTAAAATACACGTACCTACATGGTGCATTTTCTTAATCTAACCATACTCAGTATCAATCATTGTAAGTTTCCTCCCATAGATAGCACCAATCCTGTCAAAACAGTAATGAAACTAAGGAGATGTGCGTGAAAAAATCAATCCAAGATATTCGTGCAATGAATAAACATTAAATGAAAATGTGTAATTTATTTGAATCATTCATTTTTTCACAAAGTAAATTACCAAAATGAAATGTTACGACTCCTGATCAAAATTCCAGGAACACTCAGCCGATGCAACCTCTTCCTCACCTCCCCCACTGAAGATGTTGGGGGTGTCTTTTCACCATAGGATCCCCACCACCCCAACCTCAGGTTTTTATATTTGCTCTGTATAGACGTGTATTACCCATTCACTATTGTTATTTGTTTAAGTTATGGAATAACAGAGAAATAAGTTTGAGTGCAAAAAATAGGTTAGAAAATTGAAATCAAATGCAGATTGAAGAGATATAAAGAAACATACCTTAAAAATTGACGCCTTCTATTTTATCTTTGTGCAAACCCACTAAGCGCTGTTTCAGGTATTATGTGATATGCTTCTCGGCAATCATTTTTCGATATTTATTTGCATAAAAAATAAAAAGGCCTAGAAGATATTGCTGTGCATTCAAGGGAGACAATTTTTAGTGTTTGTGAATGTTATTTCGCTATACGAATCTCTATGTTCATGATCCAAGTACCACCCTACAGATCTGTCACTGTACAGACAAATGATTTTAAGAAATAACAATGAAAAGAAATATAATAACTAATTCTGAATTAAAATACACGTACCTGAAATATACGACATGCTTATTGTTGGTTATTGTTGAAGGATTCATTTGATTATTAGTAGATTCAATAAAACAGTTTTTGCAGAGGCACTTGAGAAAACTCAGTAAAGCAGAATTAAAATAAACGTACCTGAAATATATGACATGCTCATTGTTTGTTATTGTTGAAGCATTCATTTGATTATTAGTAGGTTCAAACACCTAATATATCATAAGAGTTAGTTTTTTAAACCCATATATATTATTATTTATAAATATTAGTATACATACCTCAAATCTTAATCAGACTTAACAAATAGTCCGCAAAAGTAGATTGAATATGAATCATATCAGATTGAGAATATGACTGTGAATCATTGAATACCTACAATAATATTGAATGATATGAAATTAATAAATAGAAGAAAGTGGATGAAAATATATAAAAAAGTTAATACAACTAACCTTATGAAAATCAGTAGTTTCCCCAGTTGTGATTATCTCGTACATAAATCGTAGAATATAATAACCACATTCAATGCTTCCATTTTGACGATGACACTGCAGTTATAAAACATTTAACTAATAATGAAACCCAATATATAACAAAAATATAAAAACTAATTACCTGTACTTCCACATATTTGATTTTCGTTGGTTTCTTTTCATTTGTAAAATGTTTCCATGAACTGCATTTTTTTATATAAGAACTAATAAAACTTGTGTAAACAATTAAAATTAAACATAACAAACTTCTAAAAATAAAAAAACAACTTACCTGTTTAATAAGTTGGAAAACGGTTTACGCACTTTTCCTAATAAAGAGCAAAACCAATATAAGGTGCATTCATTTGGGCAAAATACACCTAACATCCAATGCCCCCTATAATACAAAAAGTTCATAATTAATGACATTATAATGATCATGAGTTCAAAATTATGTTGATATTCTTACTTATCAAGAAATGGCAAAAACCAGCACTGAATCTTGGTTTGTGATAATCTCTCGGATATATATTGAACTCTTTCATCATTTTTCACATGTTTGACTTCCAAGGAAATGTACTCTGGATCTATAAAGCTATAAAAGCTTGTAGTTTCATTTTGTAAAAGAATCCTGTATAGATACCTAATTTAAAAAGAAAATATAGTTAGTCAATGACATAACAATATTTTATTAAAGAAATAGCAATTCAAACGTCAATTTACTTACATGGAAAACAACTGCACCACATTCAGCCCGATCTCTTCAAAATTAACTAAATTCATGATATCTTCTTTCAATATTCTCAATTTATAATTTCTTCCACATATATCAGACGTCATCCGAAACTCATAGATAAAATTCAAGGAAGAAGAGCACTGAGATAATCTTTTCAACCCAGAAGAAATATCAGAAGTATCTACAGCCGACTGTTTCTGAACATTTTGCTGCATTTGTACAGTTTCTTTTGCTTTCAGATATTCCTATATAAGTTAAATGTCAGAAAACATTATAAGTAATTTGGAATCATTTCTAATTACTAGTTAAAAAAACTCATACCTCATGTGAAATATAACGAAGAAGTGCAGTTGGCCAAAGTAAAAAATGGCCCATGCATTCCCCAACACTGGTGATCTCCGCAGTAGGAAATGGTAGTAGAGCAGTAGGATCTATAATAAAAAGTACTGATACTCTAACCTGACTCATCTGTATAGGCTGATGATGTATCGAGTCCCCCAAAAAATACACTTGTCCTAACACAACAATATGTACATGAGGATCTCCCGCAAACAACTCACAATATAAGGTTCGATCCGATGGAGGAGGTGGAGGCTCAAAGTTAGCAGGTGGGGCAGGGTAGTCAGGGTGAGCAGGCTGAGAAGTCAGAAAAATGAAAAGGGTATATTAGTGTTTAAAATTTATAACATAGAAAAATTGATTAAAAATTAAATAAAATAATATACCTCAAATGGTTGCGCAGACGGGGCAGGGTAAGCAGATGAGGCAGGGTAGTCCGGATGAGTTGGCTGAGAATGTTGAAAAATGAAAAAGTTATATCAGTGTTTATAATTTATAAAATAGAAAAATTGATGACATTAAATAATATACCTCGGAAGGCTTCCCAGACGGTGTTGGGTAAGCATATGAGGCATGATAGTCTGAGTGAGTAGGCTGAGAATGTTGAAAAATGAAAAAGTTATATCAGTGTTTATAATTTATAGAAAAGAAAAATTGTTAACAGTAAATAATATACCTCGGAAGGATAAGCAGACTGTGACTGTCTTGCCAAGTGTTCTAATAAAGCCTTCTGTACTGCTGCTTGAATTTGATCACCCATAGACCGTTTCATATCCTGCAGCTCTTCTTTTAAGGATTCGATTTCCGGGTCTCTTGGTTGCTTACTCTTACCAAAAACCTTCCGAATACTAACACCCGCCTGATATCCTCTAACACGGCCGGGGTGTTCAGTCTTTCCCAAAGCAGTGGCTAGGATATCCATCCTACCCTCGGGGATAAAAGAGCCCTGTGTCTCTTTCTCCTGAAGTTCATCCTGAAATGAAAAATAAAAAATTTATATTAGTGTTTATAAATTATAAAAAAGGAAAATTGTTAAAAAAGAATTAATATTTACTTACAATTCTATCATCCACTTGATGAGCTTCTTCTGTAAGATATTGTTCATTTTTTCTTCTTCTTGCTCGTTTCCATTTCTCATGGCGAGTGGGAGGAGATGGAGGACCATACTGGACATCTTCTGAACCACTACTTGATCGAGCTCTTAATGCTTCAAATTTTTCTTCAATAATTTTCTGCTCCAAATACGAGTATCCTCCACGTGATAAAGTATGAGGGTATACGTTTTTCAACTGGATCTCCTGATGAGATCTTCTGGAGGCCTGTTACATAAAAATAAACACATAAGTAATAAGGAAAATATAGCATAAATTTTAAAATATAAAACAATTACAATACCTGAAATTTCTCTTCCTGACGACTGTCAACAAATCGCTTCCATGTTTCTTCATCTATATATGGATACTTAAGACATGGGCTTTCAAACCTTCTCTTTCCAAAAACATAATCTTTCGTCAGTTTGTTTTTAAAATCTCTCAATCGAACCGCTGCTAAAGAGAGATGTCTTTTCCTAATTTCTTTGGTTTCCTCAAAATTGAATGTCATCTGTAATTGAAAAAATTAAATATGTCATTTAAACTATATAATATTAAAAAAATGAGATAAAATAAATAAATAAAGATATTTTACCATCACGGCCTCCCAAAGCTGTTGCTTCGCCGTCCTGTCCACTGACTTCCAATCAGGATATAAAATACTAATCCTGCAACGGCTCTGCATCGCTATATAACTGACAAACTGAACTGCATTTGGGCCAACTGCATTATTATTATCATCAAAACGGATGTGTAATTTGTTATCATCATGAGCGAGTGATAGTTTTGGTAAACGTGTAATACCACGTTTACCAACTAGAGAACTTGATTTTTCAGTAGTAACTGGAGAAGTATCCTCCGCCGAGGACGCATCAGTAGTCCTGCATTTTTTTTTAATAAATTAACAGTTTTATTTCATTAAATATGTATATTACTGAATATTTAATAATATGTCAAAATAGATATACCTCGGTAACTGCTCATCTCTATCTGTATTTGACATTGCTACTAGAAAGTGTAATGAAATTTTGGGTACCTGCATATCATTAGAAAACTGAATAATTAGAAACAAGGAAATGAAAAATGAATATGTAAAAATAGAGGCATGCATTTGTAAGTTTTAAAAATAGACACAAAATATAAATATTTACCAGAAAAATTAGGAGACTAATTTAGTGTTTTCCCACATCCCTTCATCATGATCGGTACGTACTGCATGCACTATGTCTGTCTTATATTCATTGTAATCATCTGAAAATTGCATAATAGATGAATAACGCTCATGTAAATCACTAGCATCATCAGAATCATCATCATCACCCAAATGATATCTTTTCCCTTGAAAAACAACTGACCACTGATCATTCGACGGATCAATGACATAAAATACTTGTTTTGCATGTGTCGCCAAGATAAATGGTTCCTCATTGTGATTAAATCTTTTCAAATCAACCAGTTTAAACCCATATTTATCATGTTTCACGCCACTATTACTATCAACCCAATTGCACTTAAAAATAGTGACTCGAAATTTAATATAATCAATTTCCCATATGTCTTCAATAACTCCAAAATATGATGTTGATGCAGAAATTGGGTTTTTATCATTGGCGCTCGAAAAATGCACTGCTTCAGCGAATACCATCACACCACTATTCTGAACGGTACTCTTGTCATCCAGGTTTTTTGTGTAAAATGTGTAGCCATTGATATCAAAACCAGACCAAGTGATCACATTAAAAGATGGTCCCCCTGATAACCACTTCAATGTTTCTGATACAGATATATCTGAGGTGACTTTCTCTTTAAACCATGAAACAAATGTCTTCTTATGCTCAATCATCAACCACTTTTCATTTCTTTTCTGATATCGTAACTTTAATTCAGCAATATGTGAGGATATATATGGTTTAACCTCATCTGTGTTGTTCAAAATCTATAAATGTGCTTGCATCACTTCATCACGTGGAATGAACTTTACCTTTAAGCCTCGAACCCCTCTACCTTCTCTGTCAACTGTCATATGTCGAGATAGAGGGAGACCAATATGCTCCACCTCATTCAAATAATCAGTACAGAACTCAATCATCTCTTCTGATACATATTTTTGAACAATAGAGGCCTCTGGTCGATAAGGATTTTTAACATATCCTTTCAAAATTTTCATATATCTTTCAAAAGGATACATCCATCTTAAATAAACAGGCCCACACATTCTTATCTCACGCACCAAATGAACCAATAGATGAACCATTATATCAAAAAATATGGGTGGGAAATACATTTCTAGTTGACAAAGAATAAGAGTTGCTTCATTCTCCAACAAATCTAACAAATTTGGATCAATGACTTTGCTACAAATGGATTTAAAGAAATTACATAACCTGATGATTGTCTTCCTGACTGCTTTCGGTAATATACCACGCACTGCTACTGGTAGAATTTGTTGCATTAACACATGACAATCATGTGATTTCATACCTATTAATTTACAATCCTTCAATGACACAAAATTATTCACATTTGAAGAAAAACCACTGGGTACTTTAATACCATGAAGACACTGACAAAAATTCATCTTTTCAATCTTGCTTAATGTGTGACAAGTCGGAGGTAAATATGTTCTTTTTCCTTTCACAGCGGGAGCTAACTCCAAACGTATTCCCATTAATATCAAGTCCAATCTAGCATGTAATCCATCTTTTGTCTTTCCTTTTATGTCTAACAAAGTTCCAATCAAACTATCACATATGTTTTTCTCAACATGCATAACATCAATGTTATGTTTTATCTCTAAAAATCTCCAATAAGGTAGTTCGAAAAAAATAGACTGCTTCTTCCAGATATGTTTTTGTAAACCAGAACTTTTTCTCTTTCCAAATGTTGAATCAATATCTTTCACTCTGTCATAATATTCTTCAGCTGACAATGGTTGAGGGGGGAGGTTGTATTCTTGTAAACCGTTAAATGCTTTTCTCAATCTACGATAAGGATGATCAATTCGCAAAAATATTCGATGTCCCATGTACACTGTCTTTCTTCCATTCTGCAATTGATAATATGAAGTTTGTTCTTCACAAATTGGACATGCTTTATGTCCCTTAACACTATATCCAGATAAGTTTCCATACGCAGGAAAGTCGTTTATAGTGAACATTATCATAGCACGCAAAAGAAAATACTCTTTCTTGTATGCATCGAAAACTGTAACACCTTTCTCCCATAGCAGTTTTAAATCCTCAATCAATGGTGTAAGATACACATCAATATCATTTCCCGGTTGTTTTGGTCCAGAAATCATCAAGCTCATCATAACATATTTTTTCTTCATACATAGATGTGGGGACAAGTTGTAAAGTACCAGCAAAACAGGCCATGAACTATGTTGGCTACTGAGGCTCCGATATGGATTCATTCCATCAGTACACAATCCCATTCTGAGATTTCTAACTTCACTTCCAAAATCATGAATTTTTTTATCAAAACTCTTCCACTGTGGTGAATCGGCAGGGTGACGTAAGTTACCATCAGAAATGCGCTCATCTGAATGCCATCTTAACCTTTTTGCATCATTTGAATTTGCAAATAGATGCTTCAAACGAGGAATAATTGGAAGGTACCAAAATGCTTTAGATGGATTTTTGATTTTGGTACCTAAAAATAAATCAGAATTGAATTATCAGAATTGTTTGAAAAAAATATTGGATGATATCATTGGAAAGTAAAAAAATTGATTTTTCATAACGTTACATGACATCACCTGAAAATGAATCTGAGTTGACTTTCTCATCCATCTTATAGCGCGATGTTCCACATGTAGGACAACTTGATAAATGTTCATTTTCTTTCCTATACAGTACACAATCATTGGGGCAAGCATGTATCTTTTTATACCCCAATCCCATTGGGCATAATATTTTCTTCGCCTCATAATTGGAATCTGGAAGCCCATTTCCTTCTGGAAGAAGCTCTTTTAAAAGCTCAAGTAAACTAGAAAAACTTTTATCACTCCACCCATTTTTTGCTTTTAAGTTAACTAATCTCAAAACTGCTGATAACACTGTATATTTACTGCAACCTGGGAATAATCGTTTCCCAGAATCTCCAAACAATCGTTCAACAGTTGGTGTTTTTTCGATGGTTTCAACACCTAAATCATGAATTAATTCTTCAATACGATCCTCTGCCTCATTATGAATATCGTCATCAACATTGGATGTTGAATTTTCCGTTCTTTCACCATGCAAGATCCAACGTGTATAATTAAGGCTAAAACCATAACAAATGAGATGATCTTTGATTTATCTGAAGTTTAACTTTCTCATATTTACACACTTCACACATGGACAGAAAATCAAATCAATATTTTGATTATTCCGTTTAGCAAATTCCAAAAAATTGACAACTCCTCTTTCATATTCACTAGTAGTTCTTCGTAGATAAATCCAATTATGATCCATTAATACCTGATATCATAATATAATTGATGAATATATTAAAACATAAAAACATTTAAATATCTATCAGATAAATTGTAAACAAAAACATATTCCATAAAAACTATTGATAATCAGATAAAAGACATCAGATATGAAACACGTTTACAAATACAGTAAATAGTTAATTTTAATATTATATACATGTGTGTTATATTGAAATACAAGGACAAAATGGTTAAATCAAAGGTTTCATTTTTTGAAAATAAAGTTTCATGATATAAATATTATATGAATGACCTACAAGATAATATGATTTCTCACTATGACTACTATTGATCACACTATATTTATTTTTTATTCATTTGATGTAACATGAATGAATCATGTAAAAATTAATGTGAAAAATATTGCAATAACTATCCTTATTTAAGACAATGTGTATTAAGAGACATGATATAATTTTTGGTGACTATGATAACTCAACTCCCTCAATCCATGAGTTTTATAATAGGGAACTATGAACATATAAATTCATTATGGAGGGATAAAAATTCCATTGCATATTGTAGGTGACAACTTACACCCCCATCCATGGGTCTATTGCAGCAAAACATTTTAAGGAATGGATCAACATGAAGAGAAATATATTATCCATCCATGAAAGATTAGATCATGAGAATGTTTTATTTGCAGCCTATGACTTAGAGGGGGAAGTAAATCATTTCATGACTATTATTTAGAGGGAGAGAAAGATGAATAAATATAATCAATGGAATGAGATTAGTTTAAGAGGACATTTATTAAAAATGCATGAATCTAACCCCACATATGAAAGTGGAAAGGTATTTTTGAACATTAATAGAGGGATAATGATTATATTATTATCTACGAAGAAGTAATTACAATACATTATGATTCTAGTCGTATTATGGACATTGCAAGAAAAATTATTTATTATATAATGGCATGAAAATATTTATTCAAATTTTTTTAACATAATAGATAGTGGTAATTATTCATGTCTTAGTTAAATGATGAGAACCAAAAAGAATTGAGGAATTTGGCATGGTAAATCTCAAGAAGGAATGAAATAACAACAAACTACATGCAAAAATGTGAGTGAATTCATTTAACACAATAAAATTATTTTTTTGAAGAAGAATTTATTAAAATGGAAATGGAATTAAAAATATAGTACTTCATAATGTAATGAAAGATCATTTTAAACAGGAATAATGATAATACAAACAAAAAATTTGAAGTTCAACCCGAATGGAGATGTTAAATCCAAACTGCGACCGGTATAATTACTTCCAAAAACAAACAATATCAAATCTACACCAACAATGATAATACAAACAAAAAATAATGATAAATTACAACTAAAATCTAACCAATAATCAAAATCACGGAAAATAGGGTTATTGATAAAGAAATAAACAATGGGATATGAAACAAGAGAATGGGATATGAAACAAGAGATAAATAGGAAGAACACATACCCAAAATCGTGCAGACGACAAAAAACCTTCAACAATGGCCATCCAAAATCGCAAATCAAGTTCGAAGGTCGTCGGGAGTCCGAAGCGCCACAGCGGAACTCGATTTCGATGGACGAACAAAATGAGGGTTTCTGACCGTGAATATTTTTAAAAGACTTTTTGCGTCGGTTTTAAGAAAAACCGACACCAAAATGTTGTTTTAAAATTTTTGGCGTCGGTTTTCATGAAAACCGACGCCGAAACATTTTAAAAATTTATTTTCCGCGTCGGTTTTCAGGAAAACCGACGCGAAATATATTTTTTTATGAGTTTCGGCGTCGGTTTTCATGAAAACCGATGCCGAAACATTTTAAAAATTTATTTTCCGCGTCGGTTCTCAGGAAAACCGATGCGGAATATATTTTTTTTATGAGTTTCGGCGTCGGTTCTCAGGAAAACCGACGCGGAAAATATGAATACTAATATTTTCCGCGTCGGTTTTCTTAAAAAACGACGCAAAAAATCAACGCATAATATTATTCGCGTCGGTTCTTAGGAAAACCGACGCAGATAATATGTATACTAATATTTTCCGCGTCGGTTTTCTTAAAAACCGACGTGAAAAAGCAACGCATAATTATTTTTGGCGTCGGTTTTTTGTAAAACCGACGCCAGAAATTCCCCGCACATACTATTCGCGTCGGTTTTTAAAAAACCGACGTTATTACGACGACGTTAAAGCCCGTATTTCCACTAGTGACACATGGTTTAAAATTAAATGATCTACATGTATTCAATGGCCATGGTTATAATTAAATCCCAATTTAATCATGGTACATTTGAAAGTGCCCATTCAGTGTAATTGTATCACCGAGAGGGGGAGGGGTGAATCAGTGATACTTTTTCTTTAATGTTTCTTTTCAATTGAAAATAACTTATCCTTATGTTAAATATTTCTTTCCCTACTGATAATAGTTCAATCACACATCCATAAAAACATAAGTATTTTCAAGGTTCACTATTCAATAAGAATAGATACATCCTTCGTATGGTTTGTAAATAATTCAATACCAAACAATCCAAAAGAAAACAATCCTTGGTTTACAATGAGTAGGAAATGCCCTTTCACTGATTTAGTACTTTTAATACAACCCAAAAGTACATGTGAATCCTCTTGGAACAAATAGGATAATAAAACCTTTCTGTAACAATTCATGTTACCTATGTGTTTTTTTAAAATTTCACAAATGGATCCCTTATAAAACAATTATTCAATTTCATACCGAGAAGATGGTGAGAAATCCCTAGACTTAATGAAGAATATATTACTCCAATTTTCCTAGTACAATTATTCCATGTCCAATTTTAAATGTCTGATTCCTCCGAGTATGATTCACCCAAAATAGTTCTTCCCGGTATGATTCTCCCTGTCTGAGTCTTCCCAATAAAAATAGCTCAATATGAAAATATGTAGCCCTAGATGAGTTCGATTAAGACAGTTAGAAACTCCTTCTTCCTCAATCTAGAAAACCCAGTATAGAAATCCTAATATTATTATCCAGCCCGATACGATGATCATATAAATAAGATTGACAAGTCAAATATAGGTAAAAAAGGAATATAATAATCATTTAATATGATGATCAGATAAATACAACATGGTGGTCTTGAATTTTATCCTTTTACTTCTTTTTTCAAAACTTCTTCAACACAAGTGAATACATACACAACTTCTTCTCTATAAAAAACATAGTTTCTCTCTCTTTTGTAGGGAAAAATAAATCGGTCATCAGAAATGTATGATGTACTTTTCACCTTTAATATGTGACCCATAAGAGGTTTTAGAGAGAATCATAAAATCATTCATCCTCGCTAAAATTCACCCAAATATTGATTTCCCCTAAAACATCGAGTGTGTATTGACTTTTTCAACTATTATCGACTCTTAATCACTCTTTCCAAACATCATCACATATTTATATCAATATGATTTCTTTAAAACAAAGCACTATATCAATTGAATGTAAAAGTATGAAGAATGGGATACCAATTTTAATGCTGAATACAACCATTGTTTTTAATGCTAAGATCCCCCTTGATATAAAATTTAGTAAACTCTTTCATCTTTTCTCTCAAACCACATTTAATTTTTCACCTTTTATCTTGACCCACATTACAATTCACTTGAAAAGAAAAAAAAATAATTCAGACCCTTTTGAATGGTTGAATAAATTGTTGATCGGTTTTGGTCATTATGATTTTCATTGGCCTCAGCTTATCATCAGAATATTCCTTCATTCCAAAACTAAAGCTTGTATCATGACTTCCTTCATGAATTTAAATTCATTTTATAACAACATCATAATTTTCAGACTTTGATTGGAAAGTATTGTAACTTTCCACTCATCCAGCTTTTTTCCTTTTCTTTTCAGCCAGAGTATGATCATTTATGAATACGATTGGCCTGGATACGATCATTCTAATAATGATCATCCTGGATATGATCATTCTATGTACAATTTCCCTAGATATGGTCATTCTGGGTAGGATTGTCATAGATATTATCATAATTTTAATGATCATCTTGGATACAATAATTCTAGGTATGATCGTTCTGACTATGATTTCTTCAGTATCAAAGTCTTCTTCCTCAGCCTCCTAGATACAATTATAATGGGTAAAATTATTTTTTTTTCTTCAGAAATATCTCTTTTTTTTCTTCCACCTAGATATAATAAATCAATGTACGATTTTGAATACCTACTTTCCATTTTCTTCTATAAAATTGTCATCATAAATCCTTTAAACAAGTTTTGATTTATTTTAAATAAAAATCACCAAAGCATTATCACACTTAATTAATCTTAGTCATGCAGACTCTGATTATTCATCAAAACAATCACTTATTTCATACTAAATGCAGATTTAATCCGATGACCATTTACTTCCAGAATGATTCATTCTCAATTTGAACTATTAATTCTGGATTTTTTGTGAATCCTATCAATTCATTATTTTAATCTTCTCCCATTCCAAACCCTAGGTTAGTTGAGTAAAAACTTTTTCCTTCAACTAGCTTATTTTCTTTAATATTGACTTTTTGTAAATAAAGATATCTTGATTCTTTTGAAAAATATCATCAATATGATTTTCCCCAAATAAAAATTGAGTTTATTTTCTTTTATTAAGAACATTTATTAACAACAAAACACAACACTTAAAAACAAATACCTTATTCATCAGCATGGTCCTAACAATCTCCCCCTTTGGATTTTTTTAAACCATGTTTAATAAATCACTATAAATTATATCTTCAAGAAATGGGTCACTTATCAATATTTCTAATCCTACATGAGATAACTCATTGTAGGAAACAAGAATCATTGATGACAAAACCATTTTTCCTAGAGTAGTGATTATGAAACCCTTATTTAACTTTCTTCCTCATATTTTCAACATTTCTATAATTTTTTTACCTATAACCACTCCAAAAAATATTTAGAATAGTTCACACACTTACAGTAATGAATTAACACCTTACATATAACTCCATCTTGTTATATGAAATACATTGATTTATGAAACAATTATCCCCCATGACAACACAATCTAGAGGTAAGACGAGAGAGGGTATAGAAACACATACCTCAAACTTGAAGATAAAGTGGTTGGAAACCCATGTTCTACCTCAATTTATAAAAGGATTACTTTAGTAAAGTTTTTTTGAAAATATCCATAACTTGTTTCGATGTTGGAACATACTTAATTATCAATTAATTCTTATCCACTTGCTCTTTTATTAAATGAAATTTTATATCAATATGTGTAGAATAAAAATGTTGAACATGTTTCTTGGTGAGATTGATTGTGTTTTTAATGTCACAACCCAAGAATAAGGGTAACTTCACTTCAAAAAGTAAGTCTTACAATTGATTTTTCATCCAAAAACGTTTAGTAGTGAATTTAGTGGCGGCAACATACTCAGTTTCAACCTTATTGAGAGTTAATAAATTCTATTTCGTTGAATTCTAACTATCATAATTTTTTCACAAAATGTGTACTCCAGTAGATGTGGATCTTCAGTCATTAATATTACATACCAAATCAACATCCGAATACCTAAAAAATAAAATACTATATATGCTTCCATACCAATATAATCCTAGTTTTTATAATAACTATAATGCCCTATTTTGATAAATTATTATGTAGAAAAAGTAATTTATCACCAAAAAGTTTTGTTTTTTTAAATGCATCGCGGATGGGTAAGACACCCAATTAATACTCTGGAATATTCAATTAAATTTTTTTAGAGTTAAATACTAAGTTAGTGAAATATTCTAAGGTCTATAAAGCCTTGTTAAACACAGAATAAAATAATAAATTTATTATTTTAAGCGTCAGAAAATTATTTAAGAAAATTGAATAATTCCAAAATAGTATGGCATAAGATAAAACTAAGACCACCGTTTGGGTCTGAAATACAGTATTTACCTTAATAAGGATATAACATTAAAAGGAAGTGATCATTTAGATTCCCTAATCGCAAGTTAATGTTATTAAATAATATGTAATATATATATTTTATTGAAAATAATAAAATATTTTATAAAAAGTGCATCATATGAGAAATATGAGATCCCAGATGGGTCAAGGGCATGGTGTTTACCCAAGGCGGGGTATAAAATTTGTATGAAATGAACGTTTGAATGCCTCACTCACAAAAAATATCCCTCTTTATTTTAGTTAATTATTTAATCTATTTTTGGAATATTAAATAATTAATATCTTTCAAACGATGTGCCATATTAAAAATTAGAGACTACCATTAGGTCTTGAATAGGGGGAATACCCTAGATATGGTATAAATTTTCATCACAACAAGCTTTTGGTATCATCTAATTTAAGTTTCAAATTATTGAATACATTTAAAAAATAAAAAAAATGATTGAATAGTTCATCATCTCGATTCCACACAATTTCACAAAATAAACCCACCATTTTAGAAGAGTTACCATTTTAAAAACTTCCGTTTATTAACCATTTTAATTCTTTTTAGTGGAAAAAACTTTAATGGGAGAAATAAATGAATCCAAATTGAATTTTTCATTAAATGACTGATTAAATAATGATTATTAATTTCATTAAATGAAAAACATGTGAGTTTTAATTTTATTTATAATTGAACTAGAGACTACATTTTGTACAAGATCTTCTTGAATGAAAAACTAAATTGGGTATCCATTTTGTAAGATTGGTGATGTTATATCCCTTTACCATGGTATTCTCCTAGGGCATCCGTGAATCTATCATGCACAGAATTGTTAGTGGCGCCCCTAGTGTGTGTTTCATTTATTTATTTTTTTTAGTTTTTTTTCCATTCCTTTTTTTTCTCTTCTCAAAAATAAAAAATAAATTGTTGAATAATAATTTGATGAAATAAAAATTATCAATGAATATTTATTTGAAATATCAAATGATAATTATCAAAATTTGATATCTCAAAATTATGGGGAAATACATAAATAATTATCTGATATAATTAACACAAGTAATTATAAATAATAGTCTAATTATAATTACATTGATTTATCAAGTATAATTTAAAGTATTTAATGGGAATTAAATTTATCACTATAAGTGATAAATTTAAATTTTTGAAATCATTATTATCATCACATATTAATTATCCAATGAAGATAATTATCATAGATTTTTTTAAGAAAATTATAAAATGATAGTTTAAATTACCAACACATAAGAAAAATATTTATCATTTTATGGTATGTTTAAAAATGATAAAATTTAAATTTAAATTATCAATGAATATGGATATTTTTTTATCATATTATGTTCTTTTTAAAAAATTATAAAATAATAATTTAAATTATCAATTCATAGGAAATTTTTTTATCATTTTATGAGATATTTTAAAAAATTTAAAATGAAAATTTAAATTAACAAAATATATGAAAAAAGTTTATCATTATATGTGATATTCTAAAAATTATAAAAAAACTATCTAATTTATTAGTTCACATGATGAATTTAAATTAAAAATCATAAATTGTTATTTCTTGTAACTTAATGAATGATAAATTTATAATTAAAATTTATCATCGTGTATGATAAATTTAAGGATAAATTAAGAATATTTCAAGAAAGAGAAATAATTATCACACATCATGTTTGTTTCATTGAAATAAAAATAAATGTTATGGATCTAATAAAAACTATGCTAAACCTCAAGCACAAACATGATGATAGCTTGAGACTTTGATGTGCTACTCTGACGTTAGGAAAAAATATGACTGGGTTTTCCCAACTATTGAGGTAGGATGTTACTTAACCTATTGGGCTTGTTTAAAAATGATTTCAATTAATATAAATATGTTTATACATGTTTAATGATCATGATAGATAGTGAATGTATGTGGGTATGTGTGTAGCCCCAAAAACTCTATATTACAGTTGATTCCCTGAGTAATTGTAGTTGATTATTCACATTACAGTTCATTGTGTTTACATTGTGTGATACTTTACTCATGATGATGTGTTATTATAGCATAAACATATATATCCTTCCATGGTATATATACCTCACGGTTATGTTCATTGAGTCAAGATAGGTTTACCGTCATCTTTCATTATCCTTCGGTGGAGGGGTGGACATGACTGACCACGAGGGTCCAATTCATTGGGTAGTAACATAAAGATGCCTAGAGGAAGACATGTAGTGGACCATTGTGATTTTTGTTATCCTCTACAGGGGGGATTATCATGAATAATGAAAAGGGTACATTATATGAGGAAGGAAAATGAATATGGCTTGGGATGCACCTATCTGACAATAAGGGATACAATGATGCATTGTGAGTATCGTGAAACGAACCATCACGACTTGTGTTATCCTTCAGAGGAGGGATGCACAAGACTAATGAAAATGGTTCAATGAATGAGAATGGAATGCATTGATTCCATGTGATGCATTCAATAAAGAGTGTATTTACTATCTCGCGGTCCCTAGTATGTCTTCTCAATAGTGTGATTCAATGACTAATGGACATGAATAGCTCTCAATCATAAATACGTCAACTTGATGTTTAAGGGATGATTATTAGCTCTAATTTACCTTGCACATATAGAGAAAAATATATTCTTATAGATCATCGATACTTTCTCATGAAAGAACTATGAAACTTGATTCATTAACCTAATGGCTAATCGTTGGTTCATCTGACATAATGGTTATCCATTTCAACATGGGGTCGAAGCAGGTATGGCCGGGGGTTGTGGCAACTTGGTTAGTGCACAACCGCTTCGTTTTGGATTGTGTGTTTAATATTCATTATTTTTTATGGAATAGACTTTTATTTTTAGAACATCAGTTTGAGGATGTATTGGTGTTGTCCTACTGAGTCTTGTACTCACACCATACTTGGTAATTTCAATGTGCTTATAGATTTTGTGACCAAAGATCCGATGAAGGGAAGTCGCCAAATGTAATATGGTTGATGGGTGGAGCACAGAGATAGATAAGACTAAGAAATAAACCAAAGAACTCCATAGATTATTGTTTATTATATTTCTAGTTTTTTATTCTGCTTACTTGGGTTTTGTTTCCACTTTTAGAGATGTTAAATTGTATGTATGTCATCTTTAAATTTCTGTTTTTTATTCTAATTATCTATATTTTTTTGCTTATTAGTGATCCTATGACTCAATATAGTGGGTATAGTCTCCCCTAGGTTCCACTTGATACCACGGCTACTAGTCGGCAGCCTCTTGCATACATGGAGATGCACATGAGGTCATCTAGCATTATGGATCGAACTCGGTGATTTGGGTTTGGATGTTACACAATGGTATTATAGGATCGTGTTTTTACTAACTTTTTTCTCCTATTTTTCTAGGGTTTGAACAAGTTAGATAAGAGCTAGGATGGTTGGAACTTGGGCAGGTGAACTATGTTAGTGCATAGACCACACTACATAATTGACCTCCTAGTGGCCGTAGAGTTGGAAATGTATGATCTTTTGTTACTATTGATTCACATTGGGTGAAACACATGACGTTGTATGTGATTTATGATATTTTTTATGTTCAAGCATAATGAATAGGAATGTATGTTTTCCTTCCATACATACACCTATTGTTGGGCTACACAATAGTTCATTAGATAACTGCCTTGATTTGTACTATCTGTTCGGGATAGTTTACTTTATGTGATATATCTATGTTTCCTTGTTGTGTGATATATCTTTATTGGAATCAATTAGTTGAATAGAACATGATATTGTGTTAGTATATATATGATGTCTATGACTAATATGTAGAGATGAAAATATGGGTTAGTGGTAAGAGGGGATTCCTTGGTTTAATAGTAGACTCCAAGAAAAACCTTGTTTGATCCCGTAGACTATTAGGAAAACATTGTGTGATATCATAGATAGAATAGGGGTTTCCTAAAATCATTGTTTTCAAAGTCTTTTTCTTCACATTACAAGGGATGTCGCCTCAGAACATTTTATGGGACCACCAGTTGTGGTAGACCAGGACCTCATGGAGTTACAAAAAGATTCTATGACTATCTCTACATACTCTGCACTTTTTATAGAGTTTCTTTGATTTTATCCTTTTTTAGTGAGGAATGAGGTATAAAAGGCTCAAAATATTGAGATATGACTTCGACTTGAGCTCAAACACCAGGTTAAGTGTTTTGACCCAATGATGTATACACAGATCTTCCGAAAGGCCCTGGCCATTGAAAATGGACTGAAGGAGGACAAGACCAAAAGATTACTTCCGACCCATAGCAAGTCATTGACTGAGGTTTCTCTTACTTCTATAGGATCCCTTTGTATGGTAGGAAGATAAAGGTAGAAAGGAGTGATAGAGTAATGGACAGGTGAGTTACAATAGAAATATTTTTCCAGAATTTTCTATAATTTTAAGAAATAAGTGAACTATAACAGCACATGAAGGATGCTAATAGTAGACATCCACTAGTGTTGAGAGGTTGGTCGTCGTCAAATCATTTGCTTAATGGTTTCCCAAATGAGTTCTATAAGTTAGTGATATGTTGGGAATAAAGAATTCTAGTAGAGGACAAACGCTCCCCTGATGGCAACAACTCAGGAAATTCATGGGCATGGTCATGGAGATAAGTTAGGTAGTGTCTATACAAGGGACCTAGAACAAAATGAAGATGATAATGATCTTGTTTCAATGAAATTTATGGTTTAAATAACATCCTTTTGATCTTCATCCTTGTTTAATACAGTTGTTTCTATTTATTTATGATCCATGTATGGAATTGTTTTACTAGTAGAGTTATGTTTCCCTGACTTACCATTCTCTAATATGTTAGAAAACAATAATACGAGACCTTAATATATTAAAGGGATGTAGTTAGTACTTATTTTGTTAATAGAATGATATTGAAATTAATCAGTGGTTAGGGGTAGTGGTATATTATCTTGGTCTCTGTTCTTGCTATTTCGGTATGTACGATGTGTTCCATGTGTCACAACTTTAGAGAAACATACCAAACCATATGCATGTCACAAATTGTGAGGATTTTGGGTTGGGATCGATTCATATAGTTATGAGCGTGAGTGTAGAACATATTTTGATGTGAGGAGGTGTTGAGAGGAGAGATGTCCCCACTTTTCTGGATTCGGGGGAAACAAGGATGGATTTTGGAAGAGACAAGAGAATGTGTATCTGATATTCGACCTTAGTGGTATGAGTTGTTTGAGAACCACCACTAGAGATTCTTCACAAGGAAGAGAAGTCATTAGAGGGGGATAATTATAACATCGTGTTTTTTAAAATAATCATAAATCCCACTTATGATATATTATTAAGTGGAAAAAATTTATTTATCTTCAAAAATGTTTTATTTTTGTTAAATACATCATGGAAGTGTAAAACACAAAATTAATACACTGGAATATTAAATTAAATATTTTTTAGAGTTAAAATCTATGTTAGTGAATGTTTATGAGGCCCAAAAATCCTTGGTGAAGACAGAATAAAAATATTAAATATATTATATTATGTGTGGGGAAATTATTCAAGATAATTGAATAACTCTAAAACAGCACGTTGTATGATAAAACTGAGACCATAGTTTGGTCTGGAATGTGGTATTTTCCATAGGAAGGTTATAACATTAGAATAAATTGGTGATTTGGATGCCCTGCTCAGAACATAATTTTATTAAATAATATTTAACATATATATTTTATTTAAAATAATTAAAAAAATTCTAAACAGTGTGTCATATGAGAAATATGAGACCACCAATGGGTCCAAGATACGATGTTCAAACTAGGAAGGGTATAACTTTTGTAGGCATTGGACATTTGAATGCATCACTCGAAAAAATAACTCTTTTTATTTTAATTTATTATTTAAATCATATTTTGAATTTTAAATAATTAATATCTCGCAAACTGTATGCTATATTAGAAATGTGATACTACCATTGGCTCCAGAACGAAGGATATACCCTATATAGGGTTTAAAATTTATTCGAACATGCTTTTGGTGTCATTTAATCTTTGTGTTAAATTATTAAATAACAAAAAAATCATTTCACTATACATCGTCTCTATTCCACACTATTACACAAACCGAAACCATTATTTTAAACATGTTAAGATTTTAAAAACATCCAATTATTCACCATTTTAATCCGTTTTAGTGGAAATGAATTTAATGGGAGAAATAAATGACTCCATGTTGATTTGTTCATTAAATAATTAATTAAATATCGGGTATTAATTTCTTTAAATGAAGAACACATGAGTTTGGGTTTTCGTTATAATTGAACTTATTATTGGGGTTTGTGGTGGATATTCTTGAGTGAAAACAAAAATTTGGTATCCATTTTGTAAGATCAATGATGTTATATCCCTTTTCAAAGTTATTCTCTTCCTATAGTTATGAATCCATCATGAACGGAACTGTGAGTGGTGCCCTTTGTCTATGTTTCTTTTCATTATTTTATTTTTACTTTTTTCTTTAATTCCATTATTCTCTCTTATCAAAAATAAAAAAGAAATTTTTGAATAATAATTTGGTGAAACCCAAATTATCAATGAATATTTTTGTGAAATATCCAATAATAATTATTCAAAATTGATTTCTCAAAATTGTGTGGAGATATGTAAATAATTATCTAAAATTATTAATTAAGATAATAAATATTAATAGTTTATTGATAATTATATCAATTTATCAATGGATAATTTAAAATATTGTTGTGAATTAAATTTATCAAATTAAGTGATAAATTTAAATTGTTGAAATCATTGTTATCATTAAATTTCAATTATCCAATGAATATAATTATCATCTCATATGTTTTAAAAATAATAAAATGATAGTTCAAATTATCAACACATATTAATTTTTTTTATCATTTTCTGTGATGTTTTAAAAATGATAAAATGATAATTTAAATTCTCAACCCATATGAAAAATTCTTATCATTTTATGTGATGTTTTAAAAATTATAATATGGTAATTTAAATTATCAATGCATATGGAAAATGATTATAATTTTATGTGATGTTTTAAAAAACTATAAAATGATAATTTTAGTTATCAACGCATATAAAAAATGTTTACCATTTTTATGTGATGTTTTAAAAATGATAAAATAATTATTTATTTATTATCACTTTTGATAAAGTTAAAATAAAAGTCATAAATCTTTTTTTCTTGTGACTTATTGAAGGGTAATGTGATAATTGAAATTTATCATCTCTTGTGATAAATTTAAGGATAATTTGAGAATTTTTCATGAAAGTGAAAGATTTATCACACATGATGTTTGTTTCTTTTTAATAAAAACAAATTTTATGAATCTAGGAAAACCTATGTTATACCTAATGCACTAACATTCCAACAACTTGAGACTTTTATGTACCACTCTAATGTTAGGAACAACTACAAGAGGATTTTCCCAACTATTGAGGTAGGAAGTTCCTTAACATTTTGGGCATGTTTACAAATGGTTTCCATTACTATGATTATGAGAAGACATGTTTAATTATAGTGATAGATAGTGAATGAATGTGGGTATGTGTGTAGCCCCCAAAACTCTATATTACACCTGATGTCTTGAGTACTTGTAGTTGATGATTCACATTACTGTTTGATTGTATGTACATTGTGTCCTACTTTACACATGAGGATGTTTTATTCTTTCATATATATATATATATATACATATCCTTCCATGGTATGTATACCTTTTGGTTTTTTTCATGGAGTCAAGATAGGTGGACTGTAAACTTGTGTTATCCTTTAGAGAAGGGATGAACATGAATGACGACGAGTGTCCAATGCATTGGGTAGACACATTATGATGCCTAGGGGAATCCATATAGTGGACCGTTACGACTTGTGTTATCCATTGGAGGGGTATGTTCATGACTAACTATAAGTGTCTAATTTATAAGTAATTCACATGATGATGCCTTGGGATGAGCCTTTCTAACAATGGGTGATACGATGATGCCTTGGGAGTATTGTCTAACAGATTATAATGACTTCTGTTATGATTTAGAGGAGATATGTACATGATTGGAAATGATAGTTTAATGAACAAGAATGGAATACTATGATTCCTTGGGATGCACTAAATTTAGAGGGGTTTGATTATCTCAAGGTCCCTTGTATGTCGTCTTGAAAGTTTTCTTTGATGACTAAGGGACACGAATAGCTCTCGGTCCTTTGTATGTAAACTCGGTGATTAAGGGAAGATGATTAGCTCTCATTTCCTTTTCACAGAAAAAGAAACATACCTTCTTGTAGGGATTTGATACTTTTTACTGACGAAGCCGAGAAATATGATTTATCATCCTAATGGATAATCATTGATTCATCTGACACCGTGGTTATCCATTTCGACATAGGGTCAAAGAAGGTACTGTTGGGGATTGTGGTAGCTTGTTTAGCTCACAACCCCTTGGTTTTAGATTGTGTGTTTATTATGGAATACACTTTTATTTTTAGCACATCAAGTTGAGGACACATTTGTGGTGTCCTACTAACTATTGTACTCACACCCTACTTGGGAATTTCGGTGTGCTTTTGGATTTCATGAATAGAGGTCTGATGAAGGGAAAGTACCCTATGGCAGATGGTTGAGCGGTGGGGCATAAAGATGAAGAAGACTGATAAAGACACCTGAGAACTCCACAGATGATTGTTTATTTACTTTATAGGTTTTTATTCTCCTTTATTTGGTTTTCTTTCCACTTGGGAGATATTACATTTTATATATTAAATCTTTACATTTCTACATCTTACTCTGATTATCTGTATTATTGTTGTTGATTATTGATCATATGACCCAATAAAGAGGGTATAGTCTCCCCAAAGATCCACTTCAGACCCTCAATGGTAGTTGGAAGCCTCTCACATACATGGAGGCATGCATGAGGTCATGTATAATTCTAGATCAGACCCAATGATTTTTGTTGGGACATTACAATTCCAAATTCCAAATTCTATTGTGCCATTGATGTATCTGAGAATTGTTTTCCAGAAAGTCAATGTGATTATTTTGGATCACTTTGAAATCATTCACATAAGATAACAATATAAACAATGTCAGGTCTTGAGGAATTCAAATACAATAAACATCCTATAATCTTTTGAAATTATTTCTGATCAACTTCTTTTCCTTCTCCATCTTTAGACAACCTTTTTCCAAATGATATTGGTGTGGAAACAAGTTTTGAGTTTTCTTTTCCAAACCACTTAAGAAGTTGAATAACATATGTTACTTGACAAATAAAAATTAATTCCTTCTTTTGATGTATTTGTAACCCAAGAAATTATTTCATTTCCCCCAACATGGACATTTCGAATAACCATTTCATTTCTTCAGAAAACCTTTCACAACTTATTTCATCATTCCGAACAAGGATTATTTCATCAACATAAACAATCAGAATGAGGGAATACTCTTATTTTTCTCTGATTTTGAGACTTCTATAAAGCCTTTCTTGAAATTAAACTTCCTCAAGCATGTATCCAATTTCGATTACAAAAATAATGGATATTATATTACCCATAAAATACCTTCTTCAATATACATATATAACTTTCATATTTCCCAATAATAAATCCACAATTTTTTTCAATGTAAAAGTCCTCATCAAGGTCACCATTTAATAATGTGGATTTAACATCCATTAGAATGATCTTGTAACCTTATTGTGTTAAAATAGAAAGAAAGATTCTTATAGTTTCTAATATTTCCTCTGGAGAAAAGGTTACATCCAAATCAATATGTTAAATTTTTGGATAGCCTTTTAGACAATTATTTCTTTATTTTTTATCACTTCACTTTCTTCATTCAGCTTATTCTAAAAACCCCACTTTTTTTGAATTTTTTATTTTGTTTTTTTGATTGGATAAGAATTCCCATGTGTCATTATTTTAAATTATACCCAACTCTTAATTCATGGCCTGAACCCATTCTCGATTCTCCATATATTTTTTCACATCATTTGGTTATACATTTGAATATAAAAAAGTATGTGTAATAACATTTGTTGTTACTTTTTTTTGAACCCTCTGATGTTGATAACTAATTATACTCTAAGATTCCACATTCTTCCTCTTGCTTGGATGAGATTTTTGAATATTTTACAGATCAATGGAAATATTTGAGTTGGATTCTTCTTCATGAGTATGAATACAATAGTATGTATCCTTGTTAGAATTTTCTTCTTCATCTTTCTGAACTTCCTTGTATGCCTAAGCATGTTTGTATTTATATGATTTTTGAATTAATTTCACATCAATTGAATAAAAAATTATTTTTCATTATTTGTAGGAACATTTATATCATTTTCTTTCTAGAGAATAGCTTGGAAATATTCCATACTCACCTTTCTACTGAAGCTTTCCATAGTTTCCACCTTTCTTATTTATAATACATGGACTCCAAAAAAATCTTTAGTTCCTCAAACATCATGTTTTATCATAAAAAATTCATATGGATTTATATCTAATTTAATATTGAAGAAACAATGGTTTTATATGTAAAAAATAGTACTAATGTATTACCTCCAAAAGTAATGAGAATTACTATGTTCAAGTAATATATTTCTTCACATTTCAACCAAATTTCTATTCTTTATTTCAGCAACCCAATTTTGTTGATGAGTTTATGTGGAACTATACTCATGTAGAATTCCACAATTCTCAAGATAACCTTAAAATTATTCACTTATTTATTCACCACCACTGTATGTTCTCAAATTCTTCACCAAATAATCACATTACTTCTCAGTTTTCCTTCTAAATTTTTTACATATTTTCAATACATTTGATTTATATTTCATATACATAACACAAGTAATAATATTAAAATCATAAATTAAAGTGATGATGTACTTATTTATATTTATTTAATAGTTTCCCATTGTCCCACAAATATTGGAATGAATAAGATCTAGGGGTTGTCTTGAAAAAATCTTCACTTTCTTAAACACTGATTTTGTAATCTTCCCTTTCTGAAAAATAGTGCAACACAAATCTCTTCATATTAGAAAATCAAGAATGACTTAGACATGTTATCTTTTATATAAATTTTTCATGTTTCTTTGACACATGTGTCCCACCCTTTTATTCCAAAAATATTTCTCTTCCACTATACTCATGTGGCAATATTTTTTATTTTACCAACTTGAAACAAGTTTCCTTTTGTATTCATTCCTCTTGTAAATTTTGTACATATTTTTCAATTTTCCAAAAAAACCCATATTTTTTAAAGATAAATTTGTTACCCTCATCATACAACTATGAAACACTTAGAAAATTGTGTTTCAGCACATTATGATACAAATATTTCATGGATTTCATCTTTTCTTTCCCAATAATGGATGAACAAGCACCTTTGATTTTCAAGAATTAATCATTTCCAAATTTCATTGTTCCTTATTTTATGTCTTTCACATTCTTCAACAATTTTAAATATTATATCATATGATAAAAACACCCACTATCAAGAATATATGTTCATTTTCCTTTTCTTGCTTTCAATGTAGTTTCAACAACAAGAATTTTTTCTTATTTATTTTATTTCATTACCTTCATATTTTGAGGATTATGATGGAACTTTTGATGTTTTGGTAACAATAAAAGAGAAAAAATTTCAAGGTATTCAAGTTGATAAAATCTTTTACAAATTGTTTCTAATGTTTGGAACAAGTTTTCAATCCTTACTCCAACCTTTTCAAGTTTCTTCAAAACAACCTACACAATATTCTTTCTTTATGGAGCTTGACTAACCTTCAACATTTTTCATTCATAACCTATGGAATAATAATAAATTGTTTTGTTAATGTAACACATATTTTCTATTTGTAAAAATCCACCAAAGTACCAGTAATGTCCAAATAATGAATATTTTCCTCTTAAACTTCTATATTGATTGGAATTGTGAATATGTTTCTCATCCACTTTCTTCTCTTTTTTTGTCAAGTCACTAGCCTTTCTATTGTTAATCTGAGTATTATTTTTCTTTTCTTCTTTATCAGAACCTGAATTATTGGAATCTATTTGGGATTGATAATGTTTCAAAAAAAATTTAACTCAAAGTACTTTGAGACATCTGAATTTCTAACATTATTGGTTTTTTCCGTATAAAGGACTTTCCAAAATTTCTTCTTTTTAAAAAAATTTCCATATTTATTCTAAAAAATTTAATGTTTATTTATTTTATCCATATTATGTTTCTACTTTCATGAAATTTCATCAAATTATTAAATAGAGTTTTATAAACATGTATTTTTTTTGTTCATATTTGGAATGTTTTTATTGGATATGTTCTACATCTTCTAATTTTTTTCTTTAGCTTCACTTCAAAATGATCATTATGATTATTTTATTTATAAAGACATTTTTTAGTTCATCAATTTATTTTTCACGAATCAATATCTCATTAGCAAAAAATTCTTAATTTCTTATTGAGGAGAATTTATCTTCCAAACTTTTTTTCTTTTCAAGTATTCTAATCATTCTTATACATTCTTTCATCTCTTCTTTCAAATTATATTAAATTTGAGTTTCTTCTTCTTAGAAAATACTAATCCTAAAATCTTCATTATTTAGTATTTCAATAGAAGTATTTTCAGTACCAAACTTAATTTATTTCTCAGATTCAGCATCACTACCTTCTTCCACTTCATCATTAGAAAAGAAAATTATTATTTTCGATTTGAATAATTTTCCATCTTTAATTGTGGAATAGAATTTTCAATTATCTCCCAATTTATTTCATAAATTTCTTCCATTTCTTTATTCTTCATCACTATTATCTTATTTATTTCTATGAGAAACGTTAGCCACAAAGTGACCAATGCCTCCACATTTTTGGAATAAGTTTCACTATATTCATCATCAATAAGAATATTCTTTGAATTATATTTGTTAAATACATTGAAATACATTTATTTATGAACTTTTGTTTTTATTTTCAAAGATTTATCCCTTTTAATTTCATAGGTGATGAGAGTGTGACATGTATCATCAAAATATAATGTTTCTAGATATCTGTCTTCTGATGAAGAAAATACTTCCTCAAACTTATCAAGAAGGATTCTCAAGATATTTTAAATAACTATAGAATCACATAACTTTTCACCAAGGCATCTTATAGTACTAAAAAATTAATTTAACTTGTGAAAATTCCTTAATAGATTCATACTCATCTATATTAAAGTCTTCATAATTCAGTCTCCATATTTGATGGTTTTACTTCTTCACTATTGTATTTCCTTCATATATGTTTTTCAATTTATACCATATACCTTTGGATATGGAAACACCATTCACCCTTAGGAATTCAATTTCATAAAGTGATGATATTATAGAATTCTTGGCCCTTCCATCATTCTCAAGATTATTCTTTTCAAAAAATTTATGTGGATTTTTCATTATCAATTGGATTAAAATCATCTGTTGCAGCTTCAGAAACATCATACCCAATAGACATAAGATAAAAAAACACTCTATATTTTTAGATATGATAATTCCATACATCAAAAACTAGAATAACATTACTATTCACACATTTCAAATTCTCTATTAGCATAGAATAAGTGATGGGTAACTACTCTTTGATACCACCTGAAAGTTCCCTGTTAGTGTAATTGTATCACCGAGAGTCAGAGGGTGTGAATCAATGATGCCTTTTATTTGATGTTTCTTTTTAATTGAAACAACATTCACCTCCTGTTAATGATTTTTTCCCTAAAGAAAACAGTTCAAGCACACATTTATATTAACACAAGTATTTACAAGGTTCAAAATTCAATAAGAACAACTATATCCTTGGTATGGTTTGGAAATAATCCAATACCACACAATCCTTGGATTACAACAGGTTGGATATTCCCTTTCACTCATGTACTACTTTGAAGGAAATCCAAAAGTATGTGTGCACCCTCTTAGAAAAATATGGTAATACCAAGATTTTTTGAAAACTCGTGTTACATGTTCTTATTTTCATTTTCACAAATGTATCCCTTGTAAAAAAATTCTTCAATTTCTTACCCAAAAGATGGTAAGAATTCCCTAAGCTTTGTTATGAAAAACTCGGTCTAATTTACCTTGTATGATTCTTCCATGTTCTATATTCAAAGTATATTTCATTAGTGCATAATTCTTCCAATATAATTCTTCCTAATAAGGTTCTCCCAATATGATTCTTCCCAATACAAAAATCTCAATACGAAAAGATGTAACACTGATTGAGTACGGTTGGGACAATTCAAAACTCCTTCCTCGGTCTGGAAAATATAGTATGGAAAATCCTAAACTGATTATCAGTACTGATATGATGATTATCCAAATACAATTGTCAAGAAAAATATAGTAGCTGAATATAATAATAAATGAATATGAAGATCATCTGGATACGACACTATGATCTCGCCTCTTCTCCTTTTACTTCCTCATAAAAAATTCTTCAATAAAAGTAAAAACAAAAAATTCTTCTTCTCTCTAACACTCAGAGCTTAACTCTCTCCTATGGTGAAACATACATCCATCATCAAAAAAGTATGATATCATTTTATCCTCATAGAGGTGACCCATATGGGGTTTTGGTGGGAATCCCAAAATATTTCCTGCTCACAAAATTCAACAAAATCTTGATTTCCCCAAAAATATCAGGTGTATTTTGACATCGTTAACTCTTTAAGGAGCTTCTTGATTCTTCTTCAATATTATCCTTTTCTTGGTCTATATGAGGTTGGAAGATGCGCCCGTAAGGGGCTCTCCTCCTAGGGTTTTCTCCTCTCGCCGCCGCGTTCCTCATCGCTGCGGAGGGCTCGTCTTCTCTCTTCGAGATCAGCAGGTTTTGGTGGAGGCACCGCTGCAGTGGAGTTAGGCGGCTTCGCGGTTTGTGATGCGTCATAGGCTTTTCAGCTGTTGCTTCGGATCTGGGGGTGTAAGACCGGATCGTCATCGGCATACTCTACGGAGCGCTTCTGATTCAGTTTGGCAGTTTGTTGACGACCTATGCTGAGTTTCCCTACCGTTTGAAGGTGTGCTCAAGCGTCAGTGGTTTGGTGGTCCGCCTCTCCTCTGGTGAGTTAGGGTTTTTGTGCTTTTTTGCGGCTGATCTGGTCGGCGGCGGAGGGATCTCCTGCTTTCCTTTTTGGCGTGTTTTTGGGGGTTTTTTTCCATTCTTGTTATCTTGCGGGGTTTCGAACTGCCATGGTTTATATTCATGTGTCTTCACGAGTATGGTTTGAAGTTGCTATGTGGATGTTGTTTTCGTTTGAGTGGATGGTTTGCGACGGTGGTGATGTTCGGGCTTGCGTCGTTTGGGCTTTTCCCTCATGGTCGTTGGATGCTAGGATCTGTGATTACAGTGGCAGTCCGGTGTGTTTTCCCAGCGGCCTGGATGGAGTCGACTCTAGGACTCGTGATGGCTCGAACCTTTCAAGGTGAACGATGATGCAGAGGTGAAGTGAGGATCGTCCCTGTTCGATGTTGCGATTCCGGCAACATCGAGGTGAAGTGTTGTGTGGCTCCGACGATGGTTCCCCGCCTGGGCGCGTGGTGATCCAGTGAGTGTGAGTGGTTCGAGTTGTGCGGACCGAGGTGTCTGTGTGATGTTCCGAAACCCGAGGTGGGGCACGGCTCGAGGCGTTGAAGACTGAGTTTTTGAATTTGGATGTATTTTGTTTGAATTTCAAATTCCTGGTGACGTGGACTGTAAGGGGGTACCGGCAACCCTTAAACCGGTTTTCTGTACTTTTCTTTTATTTAATAAATAGTCAGGGGCCTACCTCTGACTGACTTTCCTGGTATCCTTATCTTTATATCAATACGATTTCCTCAAAAACAATAATTGTATCAATTCAATGTAAATTATGAAGAAATGGATACCACTCTGAATGCTGAATACAACCATTCTTTGGAATTTCAATCCACCCCTTGAAAGCACATCTAGAAAAATATTATATCCTTGGTCTTGAACCCCTTTTACATCTTCACCTTTTCTCTTAACACACATGAAAATTCACTTGAAAGGAAAACAACGTATTTTAAACTCTTTTGAATGGTTGGTTACATTGTTGATCAGTTTTTTTTCATTATGATTTTCATCGGTATCAACTCATATTTAGTAACTTAATTCATTCAAAAACCTATGCTTTTATCATGACTTCCTAAATGACTTTAAATTCATTTGAGAAAAATTTCAGCATTGTTAGACTTAAATTGATAATTATTGTATCTCTCCATTCATTCTAGCTTCTATTTTTCCTTTTTCTCCCAAGTACAGTATTTTCTGAATATGATTTCCCCGGATATGGTCATACTGATTACAATCATTTTGTATACGATCATTTAGAGTATGATTGCCCTGCATATGATCTTTATGGGTATTATTGTCCAAGATATTATTATCCTAATAATGATCATATTGGATATGATCATTCTTGGTATGATTTATTTAGTATAAACTTTTTCTACCTCATCTTACGGACACAATTATAATGGCTACTATTCTTTTTTAGTGGTAGAATATCTTTCTTCTCTCCCACAAGGATATGACAAATCTGGGTATGACTTGGAATACCCCTTTTCCATTTTATTCCATAAATCTTGCTTTAAATGTCCTCCAATAAAATTATTATTTAATTGAAATAAAAAATAGTAAAGCATCATCACATTTAATTAATCACAGTCATGGAGATTCCAATTCTTCATCAAAATAATCACTTCTTTCATACCAAATTCAGAGTCAATCCAAGGACCACTTAATTGAAGTGATATTAATCCTCATTTATAACCTTTCATTCTGAATTCAATGTAAATCCAATTAATTCCTCATTATGATCTTCTCTTATTCTAATCCCACGGTGAGTTTGAGCAGAACTGTTTCCTTTAAACAACTTCTTTTCATTGTAATGGGCCATTCCTAAACAAAGTGAGTCCTATTCTTTTTAAAACAATCATCGGTATATATTTTCCAAAATACAAAGTGAGGTTATTTTCATTCTTTAAAAACATTCCTTGAAGACCAAAGACAACACTTGAAAACAAATATCTTCCTCATCATCTTTGTCCTAATAGCATTAAATACTATTACATAGTGTGTACCTCTAGGCACACGGTGCGTACTATTGTGTTATCTTCCTAGAATCCTTGGCACCTTCGAATGAGACCTTCGATGTTATTTTATTCATAAAATTAATCTATGTGATTAGATATATAAGTAATGAAAGTGGAAGAATCATATCTTACAAATCAGTTTAATGAAATATAAAATGTGTAAATTAATCAATGATATTTTAATAGTTGTAAATAATTATGTGACTGCTTTGATTCCACTTGAAGGTTTCATACATAAAAGAATCATGGGATGGGTCATCCAAAATTTTCATATCGTTGTCCTGATCTATGATCAATCCAAGATTTACACAATGATGAACTCCATGATCAACCGAATTTAATCAAAGAATATAGACATGGGATAGAATGTCAGAACCAAGAAAAGGATCATAAAATATTCTTGATAGTTAATTTTAATCAATTAATAAATTACCATATGTGAATTATTATTTTTATTGATCTAACAATATATCATCATTGTATTGGTGTTGCATTGAAGGAATCAAGCGGATAATCAATATAGATGTGATCCACACATGTTCCACTAATCTCTGAATGTATCTGGGTAAATCATTGGGTGTTAGCATGATAGTTCCTATTGATTGCACTGTTCATCTTTCATCTCTATAAGAATTTCTTCTAAATCATTCTCCATGATCTCTATAGATTCGAGAGTGAGAGGTGGAAGAATGTCTATCTCTTTTCATGGGAGCGTTCTTGGATAAGGGAGATCTCAGTGCATTTGAGAGGATTCTCTGCATTCATTATTCACAACCTAACAAATGAATTGGCTCTTTTTAAAAACAATATAATTGGGATTATATGCTTCTAGGGTTAAAAATAAATAACTTCTAAGTTCCCCATATTATTTATTTAATTCTTGAGGAACCCCTTGTCAATAATAATAATATTATTTTTATTTCTCAACATGTGATAAACTTTTGAATTAAGATTAAATATTATTTATTCAAATAATATTCAATAAATGTTATTTCTCACTGAATCAATAAACATAGTATAATTTCCTCCCAAATTTTTATTAGACAATGAATAATTTTTATTTATTTACTAAAAAAATATCACTACATTATTCACCAATATATATTTTAATAAATATTATATTCATTAAATAGAAAATCAATATTTATAAAATATTCTGCTCACATAATACTTTTTTGAATAACGTGTGATGGATTATATGTGATCAAGAAAACATGAATAATTATTAAACCATATAGGTCACTAAAATTTATTCAACAAGATAAATAATAAATAATAATATATTTTTGAACTCAGATTCTGGATACAGTTCGTGTGTGACCCTATAAGACTCTTTCTTAGTAACATTAGAAGAAGTAGACCAAAGTCCAAGGATATTGTCTAGAAACATTCCAAGGAACCCATAATGAGGAATGTTAATTACTCAACAACATAATACATTATATGGATGCTCTATGTGCATTGTAATCATTTTATCATGATATCTATAATCAAGCAGGTTGCATGCGGGTGCCATCAACCTATGTACTCGATGTGTCTTTCTTTTACTTTTCATAAATCAAACAATCCCATAGAAAAACATTGACATAGATTTATTTAGGATATATAATTTCTAAAAACGGTCCTCAAATATCAACTTCCACTAAATAATATAAAGTAAAAATCCTTTCATGCATTATCTATTAATGAAACATTACGCGTGACACACCCAACTTATCCTATATCACTGTGAACATATATCATCATGATTTTCATCAATACATCAAAGTATTTGAAATTTAATATTAATTAATAATATTGATAACATCTATGTATCAATACATAGGTCTATATATAGGGTCATCCAATGAAACACATGAATGTGGATTTCCTACTAGTAGGTCTCATTTTCATAATATCGTACACTAGATATTACCATGGGAGTACACAATGGGAAGGTGCCTCAATGTCCAATGAGTCTTCACCCCTAATATCCTATATATATTATGTCTCTCAAATGATATATTCTATCTATAGAACATATATTTAAGAATATTTTCATATCACTTTGGGGTTCTCATCGTAGCGGGTCACTACTATGACTTTTTACTACGACATCTACTCTGAGCACATTATCACATACTCTGTTATGTAGAAGAAAAATCATGAAATGATAAGGAGTTTATTAAAATTAAAAACTATGAATATATGTTGTCATAATGTATACAAATTTTTCTTCTAGGGCACCAACTCAAACTGAAACACATCCCACTTGAGGGATTTTGGTAGACCAAATATAAAGTTCTCGTACCTCTCTTTAAAGGGGGTAAAACTGAAGGTAGAAAAAAATACTATCGACCTATGAAGGTTACAACATAAATTTAAAGAGGTAATGATCTACCACTCATAGGTTATCCACATGTGGTAATACCCATTTGAAGTACATCTCACTAGAAAACCACCATTCTATCTTGAGAGTGTCATTTAATAAAAATTGAGCATCCTACTTGAATCAAATGGTCAATGGAAAATTCTTACCATGCCAAGAACTCAACACAAAAGTGTTCTAGTTTCTCATATCCAAGTTAAATAACACAATGGGATAACCCCTCATTTAGTTTAAGGTTTCATCCTTAAAACTAGAGTCACGCCTAAAATTTCACTTGGCATTATCATATAACCTCTAGTTATAACACAACCAATTAATAAGTCATCAGAGTTCTATAAAAACACTCACATTAACATTACATTAACCTCTCAAAGTAATTTAGAGATAACCCGTACATGAGTGTTATATCTATAACAACTCTAAAAGGGTCAATTTTAAGTAATTGAATCAATGATCACTTATTACAATATTTTAATCATCTCACATAATTTATATCTAGTATTGGTTTTTAAAATTAACTATACCACTCTATTTAGATTACACCAAATAACATAACAGGCATATTATCTCAAAATTTTATTATAAAAAAATTAATTACTCTTTAATTAAAAATGAAATTATCACAATTAATTTATTTGATGAAAATTTCAATTCTAATTTATAGAGTAAAACACAATTTAGGTTATAATTATGATTTTATTTAATTAATGCCTCATATAAATAAATATCTATAGAAGATAAAAGGTATTTATCTATTTAATCATATCGTTTCAGAAATATGACACCATAAATTTATAAATAACACATAAAATTATCTATTGAAATTTAAATAACCATCAGACATAGAATTAATATACCCCCATGGGGTTAAGAAATAAATAATAAAAGATAAAGGTGACCTACTAGGGTCCTATCATTCCAACTTGGGTCCATTTAAGTGAAACCCTTAATACTTAAATTATCATGTTTTTGAAACATTCATAGTGGGTTTATCTCAAAAGAAACATCCCACAACTAACCTACTGGGGCCCTCTTATTCATTTAATAATTGAGTCATATGGGTCGTAATTCCCAAATGTACTAGCATTTATTGTTTCAGTTTACATCATCATTTAACAACAAGAATTTTCTATAAGTGGTACGATTACACCTTTTTACATATATTTAGATGCATATTCCACTACCATGCTATAAATATAATATATTTTATAATATAAAATTGGAATTCATGCAACTGAAACCAGATTTTTACTATTGGTCTCAAAATAAAACAAGTTTGTATATAACGGCTTGATTATATGTGTTACCTTTAAAAATTTATAACATCCCATACGATTTATAAATTATTATTGAGAAAATTTTAATCATAACCATAAATTTTTTACCCCATGAAGGAAATATTTCATGACTAAAACAAGTCACAATTGGTTAATTAAGGTGGCACAATCTAGATACAAGGGAAAGAACCATTTAGGTTGATGAAAACAATATTAGTCCAAATTTTTTAACATGACATAAATAATATTTCTATCACATTAGTAAGGAATTATAAGAATGTGTTCCAAATTTTCAATCAATCAATGAATATACATGAGCTTGAAAAGGTCACACAAACAAGTATTATAGATAAGAAAGTTGATAATTCAAACAAGGCACATCGATCAAGTATATGGAAGTCAAACAATGAAACCTGAATGGCATGGTATATGCATAGCATGCATACCTCAATATTCTTTAAATTATGCATGAGAAAACCACATCCCTTTACATACCAAGAAAATTGGTAAATCTTCTAAATCCACAAATCAATAACCAATAAAAGTGAAACATTCATATATGGGGAAATAATAATAAAATGTCATAATAAACAACATGAAAAGTAGCCCCACCCCTAGAAACATGATCTACCCCCATGCATTTAAGAGTATGGGTCCTAGAACCAACTGGTTGTACTTTTATTACACAGACATTTAGTGTATTTAAATATTAAACATCTTATTAGATATTCTGCTTGACTATGATGTAATAATGTCCTAGAGTATTTGTTGCATTGATATGGTCATGGTAGTTCCCCTATATGATTAAAACCTTGAAATTCTATAACAATATTTTTAAATATAGTTCTACAGTTTGATGAAATACTATGATGGGACACATAGTATGTAGACCGTCATGTGTGAGTACTCGTAAGAAGATGAGACTTCATCTTGTGAAGTTCTCACTTGGTAATCTCCAAGATATGAGATTATGAGTATATACTCGCCAATAGAAATTATGCATGTTTTGGTGTCATCAGATATTTATATATGTGAGCATGTGTAATGATCCTTAGACATTAAAATTATCATTAATACATGTCCCGACTCATTCACTTTGATTTACTGACAAAAAACATCACAAAAACAGTTGGTGGGAAGTAGGGTACGTTGGGTGCATCACTAGTGGAATGTTATTAATGGATAAGTCGAGGAAGTATTTTTTTCCTTCCATTATTGGAAGATGATATCTTGGCCCTTTCATTGAAATAGAAACGTCATGAAACATTCCATGGCCATGGTGTAATGACAATTTTATTTTAGGTAGTCAAAGAACGATGTCTCAAGCATAAAAGTTGATGAAACTATCATGAAACCTACTTGATGAGATATTGAGGAAAATGAGTTATATTACACAGTAAGTATTCAGTTGTGGATGTCATTGTTGTGACTTTAATTTCTTTCTCTTGGGTTCCTTGACCTGTTTATAGATAGTACTCTTGGAATTTAGGAAAGCATGCCAAATACCAATGAGAAAGAATCCTACAAGGTCACACACTAAGTGTTTATGGTGGTCTTGATTAAATTCTATATGTATTTAATAAATAAATGTTATTTTCAAGATAATGGAATAATTCTATTCAAGTCAAAATGATTTCCTAAATTAAATAAATATTTATTCACTGGATTATGGGGAAAATATATTTATTTATTTTATTGAATAGTTAATAAATATTTATTTACTAGTTTTTAAATAAAATATTTATTTAAGAGATTAAATTATTTATTTATATATTCAGGATTCCAATAAATTGAACTCGAGTTCGAGAGGGCTGAGGCCGGTCTGGTAGAAAAATATTTATTTGCATGATGATAAATAATTATTTATCTAGTGGGCACAAATTAAAATAAAACTACTACTATTTTATAATACATAATTTTATTTATAATTCTATTTTTCTCAATTTGGCTCACCATAAATAATGGCGTAGTATTATTATTAATAGCATGGGTTTTCTATATGGTTATGAATGTATTTAATTACTCTTTCATAATTAAATATTGTAATTGAAGCCCCATGTTAATAAGTATTATCATATGTCTATTGTTCTAGGTACCAAACCGCACACCCAGTGAATTAGGAATTGTTGAGCTAAACAATTTCTCTCTCGAATCCATGTCCCAACCCTCTCAAGAACAAGATATTTTCATCAAGGATGAAGAAAATTCAATAAAAAACGACCATCACAAGACACTCTATTCACCGTGCTAGGACCCAGGGAATGATAAATATTGATCAGAGGACATCCGAGCATGTGTGGATCACAATTAGAGGTATTCTAGTTTGTATCCTTTCCAGCAAAATTTTATAATATGTAAGGGTCATTTGAGACAATCAACATTATCAATAAAGAAAATACCAAATATCCAGCTATTATTTTCATTATGAAATTATTTAAATTAATTATAAACAAGAGTTTCAAGATCCTCTCTAAATGTTTTAGGCCTCTTTTTTCATTATATAAATCTTTTATTTTATTTTGTTGAGGTTGTCATTCATTTTTGTATTGATCCATGAATAATCATTGATCATTTAAAATTAAAAGTTGGGTTCTGTTTCAACCACGCTTCCTCTTCACCCGGAACATTCCAGTGGTATCTGAGCGGTTACATCATAGTTTATAATTATTTAAATATTTAGTTGATGATGTACACATTTAATAATTTAGTTGTTTCAATTCAAGATAATTGTTCTGAAAATATGAATCTAGAGATTTCTTTCTCCTCTTTCATTTCTCTTTCACCTTAATAAAATTTTCTTTTCTTTTTATTTTGATTAAAATAAAATATAGGTCTCATCTGGAGGTGCCAAAGTTTTTTGTCCATACAACACAATAACAATCAATGTTTATTCATCACTGCACACCATGTAGCCAAGGTTCATTGAACCAGTTCTGGTCCACCAAACCATGTTTCTATTGACCTGGAACATGTGGCACATGATTTCCGTATTACACGCCGTGTGGCCCACTAGAAACGACATGTAGTCCCTTATGGTTAGGATTAGACTACATACCATGTTCACGACTTGCCTTACTAGAGATTGTGAAATGAGGAACTACATGGTGTGTGGCCTCCTAGACATTCCATGTACTCCAAATATTTATGCTGTACAGTCACATGCCATTTCGCAAGGTGTGTACTTCGGATGGATGGTGAAAAATAGTACCCATCGTGTACTCATCCAAATTATGCCAATTTATAAAAATTTATTCTTATATTATACAAACCCTTGAGACATGTACTGTCATCCATTCGTAAAGATGAGGCACAACACGTTATATGTGTTTTTTATATACGTATTTAATTTAACATATATGTAATGTTCATTTCTACTCATTTGGTAGATTTAAATAAGAGTTCACAGGATTTCCTCTAAGTTAAAAGTAACGTACAAAGATAAATTTAAATAAATTTATTTTTTTAAAATTATGATGGATGATAATCTCATGGAAGTTCAGAAAAGGGTTTATGATAAATGGATTCATTAATTAAAGATGATAATTAATTGATTAGAGTGTGATTTATCTTAAACAATAATGAGAAACGAATTGAATGATATTTTTATTAATGCATGAATATCATTTCATGTATGTATGATCATGATCTACACCAAGACCTTTGTATGTTGGTGGTTTCTTTTAATCTATTTGTCAAATAAAATTTGTTGCCTTGTGAGCCTTCTCATCATTAATTTGTAGGGCCTACATGCCCATGGTTTCTTTTATGTAAAACTCATTTTTTCCCCTCACCTTCATGTGAGTTAAAAAATTTCATATGTAATGGATTGAACTCCCAAGCTAGTGGAGGCGGTTCAAGCTAGAGTTGAGACAAAACCAATACCAAGAGATACAGAGGTGGAAAAGTTGAAAGTGTTAAACAATAACCCAAAACGTTCAATATGTTTCTCCACTAGGTCAAGGATAGTTTATCAACTACTAGATAAACTAACCATTATAAAATCTCATGATCATTCTTGTTATTTTATTTCTGTCATTTTCATGTTTTATCATTATGGATGTGTTGTCACGATCACATAATTAATGAATTAAACAAGCATTTAATATAGAACTAAAATAAACTAGACTTATGCATAAATATTATCAAGAAATGGTTAACCACTTAAGTAATATCCACTTAATATTAAAAATCTTGTGATAATGTTAATAATAAATTCATTCATAAGAGATAAAAATCCGTCATATAAAATATTAAGTCAGACCAATCCTTCCATTACTTGATTAAGGTAAAAAACTCAATAAAATTATGTGTTTGACCAACCCTTGTTGGGACACATGCTTTTATAATGGAAACCATTATTAAAGGTTTCAGTTTGACTTAACCATATTACATCAAGATGAGTATCCCTTGATAGACTTGGTATAATATTGGAGTCAAGAGTTGAGGAAATCCAAAGTTATCATTTCAGGATTGGGGAGCCCACTCAACATATCAAGGTTATGGAAGCCCATAGTTGGTAAAGACCCTCCTACCTAAATACCTTTTAATAGATTGAACAACCCTTTTTGGAGTTATCCAAAGGGGAATATGGATCCTTTCCACTATAATGTCATGGAAAATCGACATTCTAAGTTCAATGGTGAGGGAAATTGAGACTTGATAAAATAGTGGGAGACTTAACAAAAATTTACTATTTCTTATAAAATGTAATCAATAAATTACTAATGATATGCTCTTTTAATTGTAGAATAAAAATGCAAAGCTCATCAACCACACTATCCCTATGATCAATTTAGGATAATGAAAACATCATCACTGGTAGTAACTTCCAGTAATTGTTTAGATGCCTTCAGGTTATCCAAAACCATGAATAGAAGTCTTACGTGCTGGAGTCAGCATTACCTGATCTTCCTGCCACAAAGGTAAGTGATGAAGATTTTCTGGTCTATGAGAAACATATGAATGATGTGGTTGAAGTTCAATATATAATGTTATCATAAATGTCTGGTGAGTTCATGAAGTCTCATGAAAACATGGATGTTTATAACATGCTCAAGCACCTCTGTGGTCTTTACTATGAGAGAGAAATATGAGAAAGGATTGATATATCTATGGAACTCTTTTAGAGTAATCCTGGATAAGGTTCCCCAGCTAGGCATCATGTAGTCAAGCTCATTGGCTACAATGAGTGCCTAGAGGTTCTATGGTTTAAACACCCTAAAGAACTAGGAACCGATCTCATTCTCACATCACTCCCTCATAGCTTCTATAATGTTTATATCAATTTCAATATGAACAACATAGAGAAGTTTCTATCTGATATTCTTATCCTCATTCACCAAGTTAACAAAGATATGAAGCGTGAAAATTCTTATGTCTTTATGTTGAATAAGAGGAAACGAAAGTAGAAGAGCTTTAAGCCCAAGTCTTCTTCACAACCTTCCAGGAAAATCAAGATTTAAGGGGAGGCAAGAGAACATGAGGCTGTTTGTTTCCCATGTGGCAAGAAGGGCCAGTGGAAGAAGAATAACACCCAGCCTAAGAAGTAATAGGTATATTCACATCCATTTGTTATTGAATAAAATATATTTGTTTATACAAATTCGGTATTAGATACAGCTTGTGGTGATAAATATGTACCAAAATATAGGAACCATGTAGATTCATTAAGATTTATTGAGGGGAGGTAGATCTATGAGTATCCAATGAGGCCTGACTTGTTGTTGTAGTTGTCGGGGACTACCACCACACATTTCCAACTGGGATTATCCTGGTATTAAAGGGTTGTTATTATGGGATGTTTGTTACTAAAAACATTATTTATGTATCCAAATTAGATACATATGGATTTTTTTCAATCTTGGAAATGAATGTTGGTTATTTTACAAAGATAGTATTTTTTTGGTAGGGCACATTTATACAATGGTCTTTACATGTTGGATTAAAGAAACCAAGAAATGGTAATCGAAAACAAAGATACTTTATATGGCTCATACCACAACCAACTTTGACATCACCATCTTGGTCATGTAAATGAGATATTCTTGACAATGTTACATCAAGATGGATATTTTTATTATTTCAAACTAAAACCACCTGGTGTATTTCATGCATGTTTACAAAGAAAAAGGACTAAAGACCCATTTAGCGGGAAGGGGGAAAGGGATAAATAACTTCTTGAATTGGTTCATACCGATGTGTGTGGGCCATTTCCAATTGAAGTTGGGGGAGGGTACTCATACTTCATAAACTTTACTGTTTATTTTAGTAGATATGGATATGTCTACCTAATAAAGTATAATTCAGATTCTTTTGATAAGTTCAAATAATACAAGAATAAAGTTAAGAAACAGCTTGGTAAAAATATTAAAAAAAATCCACTTAGACTGAGGTGGAGAATATCTTAATCGAGGATTCCTTGATTACTTATGGGAGTCTGGGATCCTATCCCAACTTACGCCTCCATACACGCCCCAGTGGAATGGTGCGAGAGAAAGGAGGAACCACACCCTGTTGGACATGGTAAGATCAATGATGAGTCATGCGAGTCTTCCATTGTCCTTTTGGGGATATTCATTTCAAACAGAGGCACACATACTAAAACAAGTAGAAACTAAATTGATAAATGGTATTCAATATGAGTTAGGGAGTGGAAAGAAATCCATATTATCTAATTTACATATATGGGGAAGTGATGTGTTCTTTAAGGCCTCTTTAAGTGACAAACTACCACCCCGAAGCACAAAGTGTACCTTTATAGGATACTGTAAGAGTTGGTGTCCGAGAACAAAATGGTTGTATATTGATTACATGTAAATTTAATTTATTTAAATATTAAACATCTTATTATGTATTTTTCATTATTCTGCATGACTTTAAGGTATTAATGTCTTAGAGTATTTGTTGCATAGATACGGTAATGGAAGTTCCCCGCTATGATGAGAACCTTGAAATGATATGATAATATTTTAAATATAGTTCTACGGTTGGATGAAATACTATAATGGGACACATAGCATACATACCTTTTGGTGTGAGTACTCATAAGCAGATAAGACTTCTTCTCATGAAGTTCACACTTGGTAATCTCCAAGATAGGAGATTATGAGAATATACCAGCCAGTAGGAATTCTGCATGTGTTGGTGTCATCATATATTTCTATCTGTAAGCATGTGTAATGATCCTTAGTCTTTAATTTTATAATATATATGTTTCATGACTCATGAACATTTATTTACTGACAAAAACCATCATGCAGGTAGTTGGCAGGAAGTAGGATACGTTGGGTTCATCATGAGTGGCATGTTATTAATGGATAAGTCAAGGATGTATTTTTTTCTTTACACTTATGGATGTTGATATCTTGGACCTTTGATTAAAGTAGAACTGTCACACGAAATTCAATATCCTTGGTGTAATTATGAGTTTATTTCAGGTTTTCAAAGAAGGATGTATCAAGCATAAAAGTTAATGGCACTATCATGAAACCTTCTTGATGAGATATTGCGACAAAGGGATTATATTACACAGTGAGCATTTGAATTTGGATTTCATTGTTGCGACTTTATGTTCTTTATCATGCATGCCTTGATCTGTTGCTAGACTATACACTTGGACTATAGGTAAACCTGCCTAATGCCTATGAGAAAAACTCCTAGATGGCCATACACTAAGTGCTTCTTATGGTCTCAGTTAAATTCAATTTGAATTTAATTAATAAATATTATTCTCAAAACAATGGGATAATTTTCTTAATGTTCAAATGGTTTCATAAATTAAATAAATATTTATTCATTGGATTTTGGGTAAAATATATTAAATTTTTTTTGAACATTTAATAAATATTTATTTACTTCTTTGTAAATAAAATATTCATTTAAGAGAAAAATTTACTCATTTATTTATTTGGGTATTAAATTAATGGAAGTGGAGTTCAAGAGGACCAAGGCTGATCCAGTAGTAAAATAATTATTTTTAAGATGATAAATAATTATTTAGCTAATTGGCAGAAATTAAAATAATGCTGTTATTATTTTGTGATGCAGAATTTTATTTATAATTCAATATTGTCCATGTTGGCACACCATAAATAATGATGAGGTATTATTATTAATATAATGGGTTTTATTCAAGGTTATGAATGTATTTAACTTCTATTATGAAATTAAATATTTTATCTAAATCCCCATGTCAATAAATAGACACATAAGTCAATATTGCCACGTACCAAACCGAACACCCGGTAAATTGGGAATTATTGAGCTAAAAAATTTCTCTCTCAAATCCTCATCCCACCCTTCTAATGAATGAGATATTTTCATCAAAGCCAAAGAACAAGTGATCAAGAATGACCGACCCAAGACACTCGCTTCACAGTGCTAGCACCCGGAGAATGATCAATGTCGATCGGAGGCCATCAGAGCACGTGTGGATCACTGCTAGAGGAATTCTAATTTGGATCATTGTAAGCGCAACAAAATAAGATGGAAGGGTAATTTCGGATGATAAACATCATCAATGAATGAAATACTAAAGATATAAGTATCATTTTCTTTATGAAGTTAATTAGATTAATTATAAACATTATGTACAAGATACACTCTAATGGTTTTCTGCCTCTCCCTTCTTTATCTAAATCATTGATTCTATTCCGTGGAGACTGGTGTTCATCTTTCTATTGATCTTAGAATAATCATTGATCATAGTAATAATCAATGTTGGGTTCTTTTCCAACCATTCTTCCACTGTGCCCGGAACCTTCAAGTGGTTTCAAAGGGGTTACATCATAGTTTATAATTATTTAAATATTTCATTGATGATTTACTTATTTAATAATTTAGTTGTTTCAATTGAAGTTAATCATTCTACTTATCCAAATCTTGATATATGTTCCTCCTCTTTAATTTCTCATTCACCTTATAGAAACAAATTTTTTTTAATTTAAATTAAAATAAAACAAAGGACCCCATTTGGAGGTTCCAAGGGTTCCAAGCTATGAAACACAAGAACACACAACATGTATTTGGTAGTACATGTCGTGTTACTAGGGTTCAATGCACTGGGTTTGGTTCTCCAAACCATGATGTGTCATTGGAGATTGTATAAGCCTTATTTACTCTATTTTTTGACCAAGAAAAAGTGGCACACAGTTTCTGGATGACACACCGTGTGGCCCATTGGACATGACATGTAGTCCCTTCGGGTTAGGGTTAGACCTTGTACCCCGTACACGGCTTGCCTGACTAGAGACCATGTAATGAGGAACTACACAGCGTGTGGCCTACTGGACATGCCGTGTACTCTAATGATTTCTGATGTACACTCACACATTGTTTCCCCAGACGTATACTTCAGATGGATGATGAAAAATAGTACGCATTGTGTGGTTGGAACTACAAGTTGTGTACTCGTCCAAATTACGCAGATTTATTAAAATTTATTATTATATTATACAAACCCCTGAGATGTGTACCATCATCCAGGTGTAAAGCTGAGGCAAAGCACTTGATAAGAGTTTTTTATATGTGTTTTTAGATTAGAATATGTTTAATTTTCATTTCTACTCATTGGGTTGTTAGGAATAGAAATTCACTGGGTTTCCTCCATGGTACAAGTTACATACAAAGATAATATTAAATGAATTTATTTGTTTAAAATTATAATGGATGATATTCTCAAAGAAATTTATAAAAGGGCTTAAGATAAAAGTATTGATTACTTTAAGATGATAATTAATTGATTCAGGCATGATTTATATTAAACAATGACAATTAAAGAATTTAATGCTAGTTTTACTTATGTGTATGTATAGTTGCATGTATTAATGATCATGAGCTAGACGAAGAAATTTTTATGTGGATGATTTCTTTTAATGAATTTATTTAAATTAAATTTGTGGGCCTGTAAGCCTTCTCTCCATTAATATGTTGGGATTATGTGCCCGAGGTTTCTTATTTTTAACCCATTTTTACCCCTCACATACATGTGAGTAAAAAAAGGAACATGTAATGGATGGAACTCCCAAACTAGTGGAGAAGGTTCATACTGGAGATGAGAAGAAACCAATCCCACGAGATTCAAAGGTGGTCAAGTGGAAATCTATAAACACAAACACAAAAGGTATACATTGTTTCTACAATAGGTTAGGGTTAGTTTATCAAATTCTAGATAAAATAACCATTAAAAAAGCTCATGATCATGGTATTTATTTTATTTCTGTCAGTTTCATGGTTATCATTATGGACATGTTGTCACAATCACATAATTAACGAATTAAACAAGCATGCAAGAAAGAACTAAAATAAACCAGACTTATGCGTAAATATAATCAAAGCATGGTGAAACACATAAGTAAGATCCAATTAATATTGAAAGGTATGTGATAATGATAATAATAAATACACGCATTAGATACAAATATCCCTCAAATAAAATATTAAGTCAGACCAAGCCTTTCATTACCTGATTAAGGTGAAAACTCAATAAAACTATGTGTTTTTTCAACCCTTTTTGGGACAATTACTTTTATACAGGAAGCCCTTATAAAAGGTTTTCGATTGGATTAAATAGATTACATCAAGAAGAGTATACCTTGATAGAAATGGTATAACATTTGAGGTAAGAGTTGAGGAAATACAAAGTCATGATTTCAGTATTGGGGAGTCCACTCAACAGATCATGGAGCTGAAAGCCCACAGTTGGCAAAGACCTGCCTACCTAAATACCTTCTAATATCTTGGCCAACCCTTGTTAGGGTTTTGCGAAGTTGAATATGGATCCTTTCCACTAGAATTTCATGGCAATTGGACATTCTGAGATCAATGGTGAGGGCCATTGGGACTTGACAAAATAGTGGGAGACTTAATAAAAATTTATTGTTTCTCATAAAATGTAATCAATAAAGTAATAATGATATTCTATTTTAATTTTAGAATAAAAAAAGACAAGCTCATTAACCACTCTATCCCTACGATCAATTCAAGATAAAGTCAGAATCCTCACCGAAAGTAACTTCTAGGAATGGTTTAGATGCCTTGGGTTATCCTACTCTATTAACAAAAGACTTACGTGATTGAGTCTGAATTACCTGATTTTTCTTCCAAAGAGGTGAGTTTTGAGGATTTTCTAATCTATGATAAACATATGAATGACACGGTCAATGTTCAATGTTTGATTCTATCATAAATGTCTAGTGAGCTCATGAAGTCTCAAGAAAACATGGATTCTTATAGCACGATCGAGCACCTATATGGTCTTTACAATGAGAGAGAAATATAGTAAAAGTTTGAGATCTCTAAGGCAGTCTTTCTGAATAATCTTGGAGAAGGTTCCCCAAATGGGCCTCATGTAGTCAAGCTCATTGGGTACATGGAGCACCTAGAGATTCTAGGGTTTAAACTGCCCTAAGAATTGGGCACTGATCTCATAATCGCATCACTCCCTTAGGGATTCTCTAACATTGTTGACAATTTTCATATGAACAACATTGAACACTCTCTATTTGATATTCTTATCATCATTCGACAGGTGAACAAAGATATGAAGCACAAAAATCCTTCTGTCCTAATTGTGAAAAAGAGGGAAGGGAAGGAGAATATCTTTAAGCCCAAGGATTCTTCACAAACTTCCAAGAAAAGGAAGATCAAATTGGTGGCAAGGGAACTGGTGACTGTTTGTTTTGCATGTGGAATGAAGGGCCAATGGAAGAAGAACTGCACCCAGCCAAAGAAGGAAGAGGAAGCTTCAAGTGCATTTTTTATCGAGTTAAATCTATCTATTTCTACAAATTGGGTATTATATAAAGATTTTGATGCTCACATATTTATCCAAATACAGAAACAAAGTAGATTCAAGAAGATTGAATGAGGGGAGGTAGATCTATGAGTATCCAATTATGACAGACTTGATTTTGTAGTTATCGGGGAATACCACCTCACGTAGCCAACTAGGATGATCTTGGTGTTAAAAGGTTGTTATTGTGTGTTATATATTACTTTAAATGTTATTTATGTATTGAGATTAGATACCAATGTATTTTTTCATGTTTTGAAATGAATGTTTCTTATTTTACAAATATATTTTTTTTTTGATAGTTCACATTTATACAATGGTCTTTATGTGTTGTATTACACAAACCAAGTAATGGAAATCGATAACAAATATACATCACATGACTCATACCGCACACATATTTGGAATCAATGGCTAGATCATGTAAATGATAAATTCTTGAAAATTTTATGTCAAGATGGATATTTAGATTCATTCGAACTAAAACATATGGGTGTATGTCAAGCATGTTTACAAGGAAAAATGACCAAAGCCTCATTTAGTGGTAAAGGTGAAAGGGAAAAAAACTTATTGAATTGGTTAATACTGATGTGTGTGGACCATCTCTAGTTGAATCAAGGGGTGGGAACTCATAAATTTTACTAATTATCTTATTCGATATGGATATATCTTCTTAATGAGGTATAAGTTGGATTCTTTTGATAAGTTTATAGAATACAAGAATGAAGTTGATCACTAGCTTGGTAAGAGGATTAAAAAAATTCTCTCAGACTGAGGTGGAGAATATCTTAATCAATACATCATTGATTACTTATGGGATTTTGGGATCTGATCCCAACTCAGTCCTCTATACACACCTTAGTGGAATGGTGTGAGCGAAAGGAGGCACCACACCCTATTGGACATGGTGAGATCAATGATAAGTCATGTGAGTCTTCCATTATTCTATTGGGGATATGTGTTACAAATAGCGTCACAAATACAAAACCAAGTACCAACTAAATTGATAAATGGTATTCTATATGAGTTTTGTAGTGGAAGGAAATCCATTTTATTGAAATTACATGTGTATGGAAGCGATGCGTTGTTTAAGGACTCTTTAGGTACAAAATATTTCACCCCAAGGCACAAAGTGTACCTTTATAGGATACCCCAAGGAAACAAGGGGATATTACCAATAAAAAACCTCAGAATTAAATGTTATAGTGATAAGTCACGCCATATTACTTGAGAGGGAGAACATCTCCAAAAGAGATTGTGGGAGAAAGATAGACTTCGATGAAGTTGAGGATCAAGCTAACCAAGAGTTGGTACATGAACAAATTCCACAAAGACCCATTTAATAAAGAACTATTTCAGATACACAAGATCTTCATTGGAATACAAGAGAGGATAGAGAATCAGAATGGTATGGTTTTCTAGTTATCGAGGATGGTGACTCATTATTAGTGGATAAAAATGATCCTCTAACATATAAGGAAGTAGTAAGTTTCACAGATGTTTCCACGTGACAAAAAGCCATGAATTAAAAAATGGATTCCATATACCAAAACCATGTCTGGATTTTTGTAGATCCTCTAGTTGATTTAAATACTATTGGTTGCAAATGGGTATTCAAGAGGAAACTAGACATGGAAGGACAAGTCAGCACCTATAAGGCACGAATGGTTGAAAAAGGGTTCAAACAGCATCTATCCATTGACTACGCTGAAACCTTTTCACCAGTTGCAATGCTAAAGTCCCTAAGAATTATATTATCCATTTCTTCTTACCTTGATTATGATATTTCGCAAATGAATTTCAATTTAACCTTCTTTAATGGGAACCTTTAAGAAGATGTCTACATGGAACAACCTGAAGTGTTTATGACTCCAAGGGATGACAATAAGGTATTCAATTTTCATAAATCCATTTATGGATTAAATCAAGCATCCAGGTCATGGAAAATTCGTTTTGATGAATCCATAATGAAATTTCGATTTATCAAGAATGAATGTGAGCCATGTGTCTACAAAAAGTTTAGTGGGAGTGCATTTATTATCCTAAAATTATATGTTGATGAGATATTACTTATTGAAATGGATATAAAAGTCTTATAATCTATTAAGGCATGGTTGAATCAGTGATTTTCCATGAAGGAATTGGGAGAGAGAGCATATATTCTTGTGATCAATATCCATCTGATAGATGCAAGAGATTGTTGGGCCTAATTCAAAGTACATACATTGATTAGATATTGAAGAGATTCAATATGGAAAAATCCAATAATGGATTGTTTCCAACATAATATGACACTAATATTTATAAGGAAATTCATTCTGAGACACTTGAGGAAAGAAAGATAATGGAAAGGACTCCATACACATCAGTGATTGGGTCAGTCATATATGTCATGCTATGTACTAGGCTGGATATCGCCTAAACATTGAGTGTGGTAGGTAGATATCAAGTTGACCCAAGTGACTACCATTGGATGGAAATCAAGACTATCATAAAGTATCTGAGGCATAATAAAGATATGTACTTGGTTTATGGAGGAGAAGAGGAACTAGTCATCAGAGGATATGAAGATGCTAGTTTCCAGACTGATCAAGATGACATGAAGTCACAAACAGGATACTTCTTCACTTTGAATGGAAGTACAGTTTGCTAGAAGATCTCAAAATAGAGTGTGGCCGCAGATTCTATAACAAATTCTGAGTATAATGTAGCTTCTGAGGAAGCTACATAAATTGTTTGAATGAAAGTCTTTATCCAAGAGCTAGATGTGATACCTATCAGTAAAGATCACACCGCACTGTAATGTGATAATAATACAGTGGTGGCTCCTGCAAAAGAGCCAAGGTCACATCAGCGGACAAAGAACATACTTTTGAAGTATCATATCATGAGGGATTTTTCTCGTAGAGGTGAATTTACAGTGAGTAGTATTTCCACGGACGACAACGTGGGTGACCCCATGACTGAATCCTTGACTCAGCAGAAACATGATCACCTTGTGTGGTCTAGTAGACTAAAAGTCCTAGGTAGTTGCCTCTAGTCTAAGTGGGAGTCTGTAAGAGTTGGTGTCCTATAACCAACTAGTTATAATTTGATTACATGGACATTAAATGCAATTAAATATTAATCAAATTATTACATATTGTTCATTATTCTCCATGGCTATGATATAATATTGGCCTAGAGTATTTGTTACATTTATAAGGTCATGGCAGTTCACATCTATGATGAGAACCTTAAATTTCTATAACAAAATTCATAAATATAGTTCTATGGTTAGATGACATACTATGATGGGACACATAGAATGTAGATCATCAGGTGTGAGTACTCGTAAGCATATGAGACTTCTTCTCATGATGTTCACACTTGTTAATCTCCAAGAAATGAGATTATGAGAACAGACCTGCCCGTTGGAATTCCTTATGTTTTGGTGTCATTTGATATTTCTATTAGTGAGTTTTTGTAATGCTCATTAGACATTAATATCATCATTAATACATGTCATGACTCACATGCTTTGATTTACTGACAAAAATTGTCATGCAGATAGTTGGCAGGAAGTAGGGTACATTATGTGCATCATGAGTGGCATGTTATTAATGGATAAGTGGAGGAAGGATTTTTCCCTTCCATTTATGGAAGTCAATATCTCGGCCCTTTTATTGAAATAGAAACATCCTGCTAAATTCCATGGGCATGGTGTAATGATGATTTTATTTCAGGTAGTCAAGGAATGTGGAATCAAGCATAAAGGTTGATGACACTATCATGGAACCTACTTGATGAGATATTGTAACAAAAGGATTATATTACATAGTGAGCATTCATATGTGGATGTCATTTTTTTGAATTTATATTCTTTCCCTTGGGTTCCTTGACCCATTGCTAGATAGTACTCCTAGAAATTAGGTAAACCTGCCTAATTCCAATGAGAAAAAATCCTAGAGGGTCACACACTATGTGTTTATGGTGTTCTCGGTTAAGTATTAATTGAATTTAATTAATAAATATTATTCTCAATGAAATGGAATTTTTTTAAAGTTAAAATGATTTCATAAATTAAGAAAAATATTTATTCTCTGGATTTTGGGTGAAATATATTTATTTATTTTATTTACCGTTTAATAAATATTTATTCACTATTTTGTAAATAAAACATTTACGTAAGAGAATAATTTATTTATTTATTTATTTGGTTGTTCAATAAATAGAAGTGGAGTTTGAGATGTCCAAGGATGGTTTAGTAGTAAAATAATTATTTGTATGATGATAAATAATTATTTAACTAGTTGGTAGAAATTAAAATAACACTACTATTATTTTTTGACATGGAATTTTATTTATAATTCTGTTTCCCACATGTGGGAAAACTATATATAATTATGTGGTATTATTAATAATAGCATGAATTTTCCATAAGGTTATGAAAGTACTTCATTACTGTTATGCAATTATATATTGTAAATGTATCCCCATGTCAATAAATAAACACATACCTCTATTGTTCCAGGTACCGAACTACACACCCAGTGAATTGGGAATTGTTGAGATAAATAATTTTTCTCTCGAATCCTCTTCCCACCCCCTCTCAAGAAAAAGAGATGTTCTTCAAGGTGAAAGAACAATTGATCATGAACAACTGACACAAGACACTCGATTTGATGCGATAGCACCCAGATAATGAGTGGTGTCCATCAAAGGCCATTAGAGCACATGTGGATCACAACTAGAGGGATTCTAGTTTGGATCCTTGAAAGTGCAACTAGATAATCAGGAATGGTCATTATAGATGATCCACATCATCAACAAAGAAAATACCGAAGATCCATGTATTAATTTGTTTTTTAAAATTTAATAAATTAATTATAAACATGTTGTGCATGATCCTCTCTAATGGTTTTGAGCCTCTTCCTTCTGTATATAAGTCTTTTATTATATTCTATGGATACTGTAATTCATCATCGTATTTATCCTAGAATAATCATTGATCGTGGTGAAAATCTAAGAAGGTTTCTGTCCCAACCACGCTTCCGCTATGCCCGGAACCGTCAATGCATGGGTTGGTTAGGCCCCAATATGAGTTATCTACCATACATTGATAAATTATTTTTCTCATATCTAGCAATCCAAATAGTAATACAAGGGATAAAAAATGATGTGATAGCACTTTGTAACATCCCGACCTGGAGGCCACTAAAATGGTTCCCTAAGACGATGGGTCACATGGACAAAAGTATTCCTCCCCACATTCCTCAGGATTTTGAATATCATAAAGGGTCTAAAGTTTGTACATTATGGGGAATATACCATCAACAATGGTAATAAATACAATAGAGGAAATAATAAATAAATAAAAGAATAATAAGTGGAAGCTAAATGATAACTAAAAATCAATAATAATTGAATGAATATCTATGAATGAATATGATATAATATGCAACAATATACACACACTAGTTAATAAATAACATGCAAAAAAATGAATAAAATTCCAAAATTATATACTCATGAAAATCCTGAGCACCGACTCAATCCTATTATTTTAATCTCCTAGGTACATGATTCATAACAGCTAACCTAATTCATGACCCAAAACCCACAACCATGAGGTCTGCTCAGGTTTTAAACAACAGCCCATATAGATTGTGAGATAAAATTAGTATTCAACAACCAATGGTGTCTAATGTAATACTATGTATGAATATAAAGTAAATTAGTGTGAAGGTATATCAAAAGTTAAGTAGTGTATTAAATTAAAATTAAATCAAAGAAGGTTTAGGTTCTTTAATGAAACCTATCCAATGATACCTACTTAAATGTAAGTTGGAAATGTGTCTAAACAAGTGTTACCATGTATATAGGTATAAATATATAATTATTTATGTATATATATATAATATATATGTTTGAATATATATATATAGATACATGAGTTACTATATAGGACCTGAGGAGAAACTCAAGTGTCCATATATAATTATAAGATACTCTTATTTTAAATAAGGGTCCTCTTGAACATATATCTCATAGAATAATGGGAGAGGACTATGCATGAGTATCACAAGTAACAGTGGATGTCATGACCGAGTATCTTGAATAATAAGGGGAAGGTTCAGGACCAACATCTTAATTAAGGGGTTGTGGAATTTCATGTCCAAAAACACAAGTGATATATAGCATCATGTATACCATCCTCATCAAAGGAGGTTTGAAATTTCATGTACATAACATTAGCCTGAGGGATGTAGTTATTTTGCCCGAGGGAAACCTTTCGTGCCGGAGGGCTTGACTTCTGTGCCTGACGCGACACTTCCTACGCCTGAGGGAAATTTCTGTTACGCCTGAGGGTAATACCTGGGGGTTAGATTCTATATAGCCTGAGGGCATGGTTCACTGTATTAGCCTGAAGACAAGATACTGGTTGGCCAGAGGGCTTGGTGCTGTTAAGCACAGAATGTTACTAAATTAAATGGATTTAATGAATAATAAAATGGAAATTTAATTGTTAAGTTAGTTACTTTTCAGTGCTTCTTACTTGTTGCATTTTACTATTTGACACTGTTGTTGCTTGCTTACACGCAGTTGGGCACGTGCCTTTGGTGGGTGCCTAATGAGATATATTTCTCACACCCTGTTTGGGTCACGCTTTTTAGCCCAAACAGATTAAATTGCTGCAGGTGTTGATAGGGGCAAGAGTCATTGTACAGGTACATGATTGCTACTGAGGAGTAGGAGGGCAAGGAACCGAGCCTAGGCTCGCGATGCCACTGCCAGCTATTTTTCTTTGTTTTGTTGTACTCTGCTTTTGGTTGTACAGTATTGATGTATAACATGTTTTGGTTGTTTTATTAGAACTTGAGACATGAAGCATCATAATTTATATACTATTTGTTATATCCACTGCTGTTGTTTATTTTAGTTGTGTATGATTTACTGCTTCCATTGTTCATTGTATGTTGACGTATGATTTATTCTGTATTCCGTTCCACTACACTTTGACAAATGAGGGCATAGTTTACCCACTATCAGACCTGGGCCCTCGCTTCTAGTCGGCAGCCACTAGCATTTGGGGAAATGTGCTTGAGGTCCCGTTGCGAACTGGGTTCGGGGCACCCATTGAGTGGCACCCGGAACCAGGTCGTTACAATCACACTACTACCGATCCACAGATGGTCTTTCCCATGTCGATACACATATGTTCGTTCCATTTTTGGTCTAAGGAGGTTCACACTATTGTCGATCCACAGAGGGTCACTCTCATGCTGATCCACGGAGGGTCGCTCTTTACTTGACAACCAGCCATAGGATTCCCTCCCTTGGTGCACTTGAGTTCCAGAGGGTCTGCTCCTCATACCATCATTCATACCTCAACTGTCATGAAGTCCTTCTTAGAAGTAATCCAAAGGACTTTATTGTCGTAAGGGTTCCAACATGATATAAGACACATCAATCAGACGCCCCATTTGTAATTTCTAAGCAAAAAGGTAAATAGGGACTAGTTGGATATGAGTCTGATCCAACCTGGGCATACTCCAACTTATTCCAAAATAAAATTGGAGTATCTCAAAAGGACTACCTCGCTGTAAGGGTCCTGACGCCATAGATGGTGCGTACATCAGATGCCCGGTTTGAGAGTTACTCAAGTTTTAGTGAAACATGACTGGTTGGGTCCGGTAGGGGTCCGGCCCGAACAACCTGTTGGGCCCACAGTTCCGACATCGCTCATGAGTTCGGCCTAATTGGCAGGTTTGGCCTGGATTATAGGACCGTCCTAGTCGGTGAGTCTGGTCTGCCTAGAAAGCCTGACCTGTATGTCGTCCAATTGTGCTGGACTAGACGCGATGGATCCAATTCTTCTAGCTGGTGGCACTAGCGAGGTGTCGCCCCTCCTTCCTAAATTTCCAGAACGAGTCAACCATTGTGCTAGCTGGGCGGCCTGAGTAGGACAATCTATCCCCTACATAGCATGTCGGCACTGCTTCTCCATACAGTGGGCAAAGCCGGCACCACCACACCTGAAACACCTTCTGCAGGCCACCAGAGATGCGTTGTTGGTTTGTTTTCCTTCCCATTTGTGCCTAGGGGCCTCCTAGGTTGCCTCTTTCCCTGTGAATCCCTCATACTCGCCTTCCTGTCACGTTTATCATTCACCCACAAAGAATGAACATAACTCAAGGGCGGTGGAGGGTCCGAGCCTTGTTCAGATTGGCTTGCACCCTTCTCATTAGCATTTTATGATAGGGTGGAATAATAATCATTATATGATTAAGAAAAACCCCAAAGTGTAACCCCACAACAACCTCATACAATATAAAATGAATCACAGATCAACCATTTGGTCGGTTGATCTTTGTTCTTATTATTATTCAATAAGGGGGAAAGAGGGATATAAAACACATAAAATAATTAAACCCCCTACTAGGATTTGGTGGAATCCATTGTAGATGAAGAAAGGAATCTGTTTTCAAAGTCGTTCATTGTTGGTCATCGATGTCCAGTTCAAGTTATACAATGTTCTTCGACTGATCACTATTATTCATTAGAGGGGGATCTCTCCAGAATTTTCTCAGAGATTTCCCTATGATTTCCAATCCATTCACCAATGGGATGAATAAATAAAAAGAAACAGGCTCTACATTGTGTCCATTATTGTCGTTCATTAATGAACCTTAATTAATGAACCGATTAATCACATGAGAATTGTCATCACATAGAAAAGTAACAGGTCATTAAATGACTAACATTTAATGACCGTTGTAACACCATGGTCCCGCCAAACATCGCTCAAAAGTTGAATAAAAATAAAATAACTCAAAGAGTTATTTTATTATTTTTCTGAAAAGTCCAAAAATTATCATTTTCATTTGACCCTTGCTGGTCAATGTTATGCTTTCCCTAAGAGATTCTCGGCACTATAAATTCAATAGTTCCCTCATATTTTCAATCTGATCACTAGTTCAAAATATATAAAAACCCACGCGCACGTTTACTGTACGTACCTTAAAAAATGTTTAAAATTCTGTTTCGGGATCTATGGGCCTCAGAATCATGTTCCATCAATTTTTTCAGTCTCGTTATAATTCCATATAATTAAAAAATATACATAATTTCAAATTCTTTACATAAGTTTGTGAGATTAAAGTGTTATATCACCAATGGTGGACTTATTCATATTTTATAACTTAGGCCAACCTTTTTGTTTTGGTTAAGATAGATATAATGAACTATCATTATATTTTTGGCTATCATGATCTTATAATTCTTTAGAAATGAAAAACTCACCTTAATTTCTTGAAGTTAGTGATGAAGTGAAAATTAATCAAGGAATAACAAATGGTGATATTTTCATGAAAACAAGTTATTATTTCTTCTCATAAAAATTCCTCAACTTTAGGGAATGAACCTTGAAACCAAAAATATTATCCTAGTACCTTATTTTATGATGAATCTGCAGGTTCGTTAAAACATCACAGATTTATGGCTTTGTGATTTTCAAATTTCTCCGAATCATGTTCTTTACCACTCTCCATGTGAACATTAATGTTATATTTCTTCTCCATGTCCATGTTTTCACTTTCCCCCAATTTTATCCTAGGAGGAAACCTATTTTGGAGTTACATTGAGTATCTGTTAAGTTTCAATCTTTCCTTTTTAAAAGGAATTTTTAGTATTTTTTTTACGATGTGGGTTTCTATGAAACAATCATTCAAGGGTTAAACGTTTTATAATACAAATTAATTTTTAGGGTGAAATAAATTTTAAGGGGTTGATTGTAACACCCTAAGATTTTGTAATTTTTTTATTTCAAAATTAATTGAATATTTTTGATATTTTTTACTTCACACAATAGTAGATATATATATATATATATATTTTATTATATGAATGAACTAAGTTTTGAATTCATTATATTAAATACCATGTTATTCTTGCGCTACACGCAACACCAACTTAGCTTGCATTACACAAAACACTAAGTTTCTACAAAAAAAATATTATAATTATTTAAATTGGGTAGTTATAACCTATCTATTAAACATAGTAATATGAATAGTAATAACTGATTTTTAAATGTTATTTATAATATTTTTACATAAATAAAACATATTTATAATGAGATTTATAATTTTTTTTAAAGTCTTTATATGCTTAGAAAATCTATTTACATAAATGAACGTCTTTTTTATGTCATTTTTTGAATAATAATAGAAATTAATTTTATAAACTCATATATATTTAAATTTATAAAATAAATATCACTTTTTAATTCATAATGACATAATTATCTTGTAGTGATTTTTTTCTAAGGTGTCTTTTTTTTGATGAATAGTGAAAAATATGGCATTTTAGTTTAAAACATCTTTTTTTAAATAATTATAATACATTATATTGATTATTAAAGTCAAAATAGATCAATTATAAATTTATTAATCTACATTAGGTCGTTTTAATCATTTTATATTGAAATTAGATATAAAATCTTACTGAATATTTGATTTTTTTACCCACTTTCTTTCCAAAACTACGAGATTAGCATTAAACTTAATTTTTCCGCTTCTATGAGTAAAATTTCAAAAAATAGTCATGCATGGTTGTAATAAGTATAATATTTATATTTTACTATTATCATCTTTATTTTTTTGATATTATTAATAGTAAATTTAGTAAATATTAATTTACTAGGGTTAAGGATAACTTAGTAAATTAATGGAAAAATAACATTATAATATTATACAATTACCATAAAACATTTCCTAATTTCATTATATGAGTGTGTTTTGATGAAAATCATCCTAAGGCTTAAATTATAACCTTTTTAATCCACTTGGGTGATAATATGACATTTATTTTATTTTATTTAAAGTTGAGTTAAAAATGTCATACTCATATTTTAAATAATAATAACATTTGTAATATAGGTTTATAAAAATGATATATTAGATTATAAATAGTAATTTTAAATATAAAACGTTTATCAACATCATGATAATATACTTATAATTTTTAATGATAAAATAATTCACTTAAATAGTGACATAATGTTGATGCGGTAATTGTCTAATTAATGAAAAGATAAAATAATTGATCATTAAAATATTAAAATAAATTTAATTTGAATTATTTATGTTTATTGATTAATTTTATAAGTTATTATGACATGTTATGAGTGTTGTAAAAGGTTTTTGTTTGAAATTATCATGCTTTTTGGATTTTATTTAAAGACAATGTTAGGAATAGTGTAAAAATTGACTCTAATAATATTTTATAAAAATAATAATTTATTAAATTAATTAAAAATTATAAAAACATCTTGAAAATACATAGATATTATTATTAGTTATAAATTTTCTTAAGGTTTCCATTTTTGGAAAATTTACCACATATAAGTAAAAATTTATAAACTCTTAATATTTAATATTTTCTACCACATTAAAGATTACAATAGATTAATTAATGGTAAATAAAATGATAAGGTTCAAAATAAAACCAAAAAAATTCAAAAAAATATTGGTTGAGAGGATTTAAACCCACCCTCTTCTTATCATATATATAACACACTTTGGGGCCATTTTTAGTAATCAATTAATTTATATTAATTTAATATTTAAATATTTTCCAAGAGTTCCCCTCCCATATCTTATAAAAGGGAGCATCTCTTTCTCTTTTCTTCACAACTCTAAAGCCCTTTGGATAGGTCTAAATATACAAAAAACACCTCCAAGATTACTTCCTATAATCCTAAAACTTCTCATTTGGTCATAAATCTAACAAAATAATTCATTTTGTGAAAATTATAGAGATACCCAAAGAAGATGTAATGTTCATAAATGAACATTTTGGTTTTATTTATTCCAAAAAAACCATAGAATTATTTTAATGTCAGTTTTATATAATAACCTAAATATACTAAACATACTAAGATGTTTTTATATTAAGGTTTCTACCTACACTTACACAAAATTCCACCTAATGGGTAGGTAATTTACCATTCCAATGTATGGATAATTACTACCTCATAAAATGAAGATGTCCGTTCTTCCTTTACCACATCTCATGTGGGGTAATTATGATGGACACTATAATTTTATATTATATATAGGATATTTATAATTTATTTATAATTTTTGAAATTTTATATTAAAAATACCTTCATTCTTTCCATATTGTGGATATACGATAACTTCAATTGTGGAAGGGTAGACTATTGCCTCGTCAAAGAAATTTGATTCATTAACACATTACATGGAATGTATTAAGGGTTTTATTATATAAAATATACGATATTAATTAAACATTAATTATAATATAATTATATATATATATATAATTTATATATATTTCATTGACTTTAATTCTTTCTATATGACAAGAAAACGAAAATAATGTTTATGTGAACGTACGACCTACCATCTCCATGAATGGTGTATTTTTTATCTTTAATGATTTTTATAAACACCTAAATACAAAATATATAATTTTTTATATATTTTTATACATTCGGGAAATAATTAAATGATGATCTAAGTAATAGAATCAATAATAACAGGTCAAAACATGTGTGATTAACAAATAAAATATCACCCAAAACGTAACTTTAACATGGAGTTAATAATAAACCGGTAATATAAAGTCTTAAGTAAAAAATATATGGACTTATATATAATAATATGGTTATGTCAAATATTTATAATTAGTTTATATTTAATATATAGGATGTTTGAACAAGTATGGAGAGAGTCAAGACATGAGGTAAGATAATTTCATCTCACTTTTTATATTTGTGAGATGCATGACATTTTAACCACTCTTTTCATTTGTTTGGTGTGTATACTAACCATAAATTTATTCTATCATTCCTATTAATAAATTTATGGGTATTTACAAGTCCATGTAATGATCTTTCTTTCATGGGTTTTATGTTTCAAAAATTACCAGATCGGTAAAGTAATTTTGTCTCAATTTTCCTTCTTTGAGTCACATGCCATGTTACACACCTATATTATTATATGAGGTGTATAAAATATCATTTGAAATTTTTTACCATGAATATAATTATGTTGATGATATTTTAGGATTCATGCAATTTCATATTCTTACATGGGGAGTATAATTCAAAGTTACCATGCAATAATAGTTTATTAAAACAATCTCATCATTTATCAAGATTGTTTATTATTATAGTTCCATTGGTGAAATATTATAATCCATATCTCACTAAACTTTATGGATTTTCTTAACCTAATTTTATTCATTTTATATCCACATAATGTACCATTTTTCACTCTTTGGTACTAAAGATAATAAGAAATCATTTTCAAGTAAATCTAACTCCATTTCACTCTTCTATAAGAAATCGATAGTATTCAAAAACAATGTTTCAAAAAATACTTTAAAATGATATTTTAAGTTCATTTTCAGGGAAAAAAGTTCTTCAAAAAGTTTTTATGTCTTAAAAAGAGTTTTTTAATTCATAAATGATATTTTCCAGAATAATAATTTTTAAAATAACATTCCAAATTATTTACCATCTAAGAGGAAATTCTTTGGTGTCACTCATGCATTTTTGGGGATATGATTCAACATTTTCATTAAAATTATTTATCTGAATGGTTTATGTTTTTATTTCGTGATTTTTATGAAACCTGTTTCTCTTACATGAGTTATATTCTATTGAAACATGCTTCTTTTCATGGGATATGTTTTTGTTGAAATGATTATAAAACCAATTCTTTTTCCATAGGCTGAGAAATGATTACATTTTTATGAAAACAATTTTATTTAATGGTTTATGATATAATTTTTTTTTATTTTTTGTCACATTTATTTTTGTTTTCATTGTTAGATGTGTGAGATATATATCTCCATCCCTTTCATTAGGTAAGGATTTATATCTCTTGAGATAGAAATTTCTAGAGATAGATTGAAATCTGTTTAGTAACAGATTATGTCCTCTAATATGGTCATGGGAGTGAACCATGACTACCAATATGGTATGGGGAGTGAACACATACTAAACATATAGCCTTGATAGTGATTCCACAACTACTATTGAAATAATTTTATATACTTATGTGTCTACCACATATCCCTCTAAAAGTTTCCTTTAATAATATGGGGAAGATCATGAATAGTTTATTATGGGATGCCAACTCCTTAGGCCACTTCCATTGGGCTTCCTGAAACCATATGGCTAAGACAGTGGATGAGGGAGGTATTGGTTTAAGAGAAATTAAAGATTCCATGAAATCCATGCAAGCATGGCTTGTGTGGACCTTTCTCAGGGGAGAATCCATATAGGACACCTTTTATAGAAACTCTTATGATTGGCATTGGTAATATTGGTACAATTGTCGTGGTAGGCTTTTGAAGATGGCTAAATGTGTTCGGAAGAACTTGGAAGAGCTTCAATTTGTTACCCAATGGGTGGTTGAGAGAGGATCAATAAATTTATGGAGGGATAATTGGGTGGGAGGGAGATTGTTCTTTCTAAGATGACCAAGGCCTAACATGTTTGTACAAGAGTCAAGATATTACCCCTACCTAAGAGAGTCCATTATTAATAAGGAGAAGATGGAGTTCTTTAGTAGTATTTCATTCACTGATGAGATAGATAGATGTTGTTTTACCAAGTTGTCTTCAGGTTTCAGCAATTTTCCTGACAATAGATGGCTACTTCATGTGGTACCTATCAGTGATGAGTGGGATTCATGAATACGGTGTAATGAAATCCCCAAAAAGATGAATTTTCTAGTTTGATGCTGCAGAATCCGTCAATTTCAACTGAGGATAATGTTCAATCAAAGGGTATTTCACTGTCCTTTCATTATTTTTGTTGCAGCAATCCACAACATGAGTTCGACATTGATTTATTCTAATTGAGTGATTTTTCTATTAGACTCTTGTATTTTATTAATGTTCGGATGTCTTTTAGCTGTGATTATTCTTTTCCACAGGACATCATTTCCTTCTAGTTTATGAGAATGGATCACTGTAAGATGGAGAGTAAAATTTTCAGCTTAGTTTTCATCACCATTTTCTGGACTATTTGGAATGTGTGGAACCTGGAAAAACTAGAAAAGTAACCCTCAATATCATACAATCAAGTGACAGTCATGACACTCATTTATGAGCTGGCCTCAATTTTAAAAGGTGGAAAGTGGTCACAGGTTCTTGGAAGATTCCTAAACAGGCCAATTGATGTTACTAGTTCTCTAGTTTGATGGGTTAAATAAATTCATCGTACTAATGGTACAAAACTTAATATAGATGATTCATAAATTAATTATTACAAGGGAGGGGTTTTCCTACTTAGGGACCCAAATGGGTCACTAATTTTGACTTTTAGCACATTTTATGGTCCGAGGAACTCCTTGTGTACGTAGATGAGAGCCTTTCTCACCAGATTCTATCTTTATAGAAGATTCTCTATGTAGGTCTTCGAGGTTGAGTCAGATTCTGAGATGTTGGTGTGGTCAGTTAAAGGGAAATCTGATCATGTATGGAATATGATTTATCTTATTAGAAGTTATTCAAGGTAAATCATTGAAGGGCACAAGGTTCATCATGTTTGGAGAGAAGCCAGCTTTGTTGTGGATTATCTTTCTCATGCATGAATTGAAGAGGACCCACTGATTATTTATTCCAGTTCAGGTTCCCTTCCGCAGGAATATAAGGATTTCGTCTGGGGGATACCCTCAAACTTCATCAATTTAGACCTCTATGACTAGTCAAGTTATGCCTTTGATGGGTTTCGTTTTCCCATCCTTTAATAAAAAATAAATTTCCAATCAATATTTGAAATATATTTTATGATCTTTTATTTTCCTGATATTGTTCTCATACAATTTTTCTCATGATTATGCTTATATATATATATATCCCATTTTACTCTTACTAAGCATCTAAGCTCACCCCTTTTCTATGGTTTTCTTTTTCCTAGGTTATAGTGAATGTTTTTAGGTAGAAGTTCTAAAGGGGAAGGTCTTTGTTGGAAATATTAAATATATTTCCCTAAACTAGAAGTTTTTGTTCCATGTTTCCAAATTCCTTAAGCAAATATTGTCTTTGGGTGTCTATTTTTGTAATGTATTAGGTATTATTCCAAAGTGATTTAATATCGATGTTTGTTAAGATATGGTGATTATATTATATCTCTGGAGAAATGACCATAGCCTTAGAGAGAACTTCTCATAAATGATATCAATAATAGTGTTCATTAATCTACCTCCTCCCTCTAGAGATTAAGAGAACAATATAGAGTCTTTCAAGTGAAACTAAAAGCTTCTTGTTATTATCTTTTATGAATGGTACTAGTGGTTTTGATCCTATGTGTGAGAACATAGAGTTTTTCTAATAGATTTCTAAGATTTATGTAGAAAATTTCACTACTATAGATCCATCGTTATCTAGTTCATCCATTTATCAGCAAAAAAATTATGAAAAAGGGGATCCCTTTATCAGTTCCAAAAGTAACACTGATAAAGGGTGACTCATTATTTGCTCTGATAGAATTTTCATTTATCAGTGCTTTTTATTAGCATTGATTAAGGCCTTTGTGAATAATTTAATTTTTGTATGCATATTTATATATTTTTAAGTATGATTTATATAACATTAAGTATATATATATATATAATAAATAAATAATACTTATATAACTATAATATAAAATAACGTTAGAATATTATTTTCCAAATTTTTTAAATAAAAGATTATAAAATTTATATTAATAAATAAAATTGTTTAAATATCTAATTTTATTAACATTAATTTCAAAATTTATATATAAATAAAATGTATGAATATTTAATTTATAAAATTATATAACTATATAAATGAATATATATATTTATTTGAATATAGTTATTTGAATATATATATTTATCTTGATATTAAATTATCTAAAATATATATATATACTTGTATGCAATTGTATGAATGTGTATGCATATAGATGTATGTGTATGTTTACATGTTTTTATGTGTATATATGTGTTGTGTGCGTGCGTTTAGGTTTATGTATATAGATATATGTGTTCTGTATTTCTATAATTTTGTATATAAATTTGTATGTGTATGTACATATGTGAATTTGTATGTGTGTGGATGTACATCTATTTATGTATGTGTGTATCTGTGTATGTATATGTGTATTTGAATGTCTATGTATGTATGTGAATGTATGCAAGGGTTTGTTTGTATGTTTGGGTAGTATGTGTTTGCATGTGTATTTATATGTGTGTATGTTTATTTGTATGTGTATGTATCTATGTATGTGTATGAAAATGTGTATGTGTATGTGTATGAGTATGTGTATGTGTAATTGTATGTGTATGGGTATGTGTATGTGTATGTGTATGTGTATGTGTATGTGTATGTGTATGTGTATGTGTATGTGTATGTGTATGTGTATGGGTATGGGTATGGGTATGCATAAGTGTATGTGTATGTGTATGTGTATGTGTATGTGTATGTGTATGTGTATGTGTATGTGTATGTGTATGTGTATGTGTATGTGTATGTGTATGTGTATGTGTATGTGTATGTGTATGTGTATGTGTATGTGTGTGTGTATGTGTATGTGTATGTGTATGTGTATTTGTATGTGTATGGGTATGTGTATGGGTATGTGTATGTGTATGTGTATGTGTGTGTGTATGGGTATGTGTATGTGTATGTGCATGTGTATGTGTGTGTGTATGTGTATGTGTATGTGTATGTGTATGTGTTTGTGTATGTGTATGTGTATGTGTCTGTGTATGTGTATGTGTATCTGTATCTGTATGTGTATGTGTAAGTGTATGTGTATGTGTGTGTGTGTGTGTATGTTTGTGTATGTGTATGTCTGTGTATGTGTATGTGTACAAATGTGTATGTATATGAACATGTTTTTCTACACATATGTATGTAAGTATGTGTATGTATGTAAAGTGTATGTCTTTACATATGTATATGAATATCACATTATATAATAACAAATCCATTTGTTTTTTCAGTATCATATATTTCATTATAATACACACACACACACACGTATACACAATCACATGAAATTTCATTTGGTATTTCAAAAGAAATTAACATAATTTAATATAAATTTATATTTATATGTGTGTGTGTGTGTCTCTCTCTCTCTCTATTTGTGTACATTTAGTAGTTTGGAACTTTTTGTACATTTTAATACATATCTATACATTTTTATTTGGTAAAAATTAATACTTATAATATGATTATAATTTATAAAATTAATATTCATTAATTTTTATTTTAATAATGTTTTATTTAAATAATTATACAATTATTATTTATTCATTTTTAATTACTAATTTATTATGAATATCTGGTATTTATATGTAATTTTTAATATTTATTCATTTATATTTTAAAGTTTATTAATTTTTAAATTTTTTTAGCTAATATAATAATTTTTAGTTATTTTCATTTTATAATTTTTTTAAAAATTTCTGTATTTTTAATTATAATTTTGTTTCCATTTTTTACATTTATTCATTAAATAATTTTATAATATATTCTATTTTTCTATTTATTTATAAATTTTTAGATATTATTATTCAATACGTTTAATATGTATGTAATTTATATTGTAACATCCCGACCTGACTGAGCACTTTGATGATAGCTGGACGGGTGGGTCACATATCCTCAAGAGTGCCACCTTGTACACCAGAGGCTGTCGACAAGTAGCGTGGGTGTATGGGTGGTACAGTTGGGAGACTATACCCTCATATCAAATGGAACAATGGATACAATCAATAATAAATAGTTGAGGAAGAATATTTTAATAGGCATAAGCAATGAACTACAGAATCATAACAAATAGGTGAACAAATAAGCAACAAAAATAGATAACAACTGAAAATTTAGAAAACGCCTCTAAGGCAGTGTCTGATACATGATGCATGACAAGATATAATACACAAATGGGACTAAGGGGCGGGTATATACAATAACTACAAAAATGTCCAAAAGGCAAAAGTTTCTCCAAGAATCTCGATCCTAGCTTAATCATATACTCCTAAGCTCCAACCAAATAAAGCATGTGAAGAACATGTAGAAGGTCCTTTTCCCTAACTCATACCTATATAGAAGTAATCTTCTTGAGTTCGAAGGGAAGCTCGAGTAGGGTGTGAGATCAAAATCACAGTAGGCCACCACCAACAGTGTCTACGTGTAATCTGAGTAGATATTTTAACTAAAACAATGTGCAGGTAATATGGAATAAGTAAAACAATTCTAAAATAGATAACCATCTCTCCCAGGTTCTTATAGGATACCTAGTGAGTCCACCTTCTTTGGTTCATTGTTGGAAGGAAAGTTTGAATTGTCACTATATATATAGTAGTAGTGTTTATATATAGTATAAGTGATCCACGACATCCACCTATATGATCCAAGAGTGTTCAAACATCTAATGGTCATAATCCTAGGATGATAGTACTTGATTGGACTGGGATATAACTCACAGTCTTCGGTCACCTAGGAAAGCACACATGGTCTAAATCCTGGCCTAGCCCTTATGGTCTCTTGGTAAAAACATTTATGGATGAGGGGTCTTTCTATCCTATATTCCCTCGATCATAACAAACGTAAGGGTGAGTGTTTTTTTCCATCCTATATTCCATACCATTGTTATTAATGTTGGGTGAGTGGTCTTTCCATCCCACATTTTCTATCCTCATATTCAATGTAAGGGTGAGTGTTCTATCCATCCCACATTCCTTACCATCACAGTTAATGTAAGGGTGAGTGGTCTACCCATCTCATATTCCTTACCCCTGTAATCAAGGAAAGGTGAGTGGTCCTTCCATCCCACATTTCTCACCCTTGTAAAAACCTATATCAAAGTTCTTTAAAATGTATAATCGGTATGGGTCATTACCTCCCATCCATTTCAATTCACATTGCCTATATATACATCACGTGGCATAACCATTTATACAATTATACATAAGGAAAACCATATTATGGATTTTCATTTAAATATTAACATAGGAATGGTCACAAATCTATTTCAAATCATGAGGCAAGGCCTCTCAGGCATGTTAATGGAACTATTCAAATCCATTTAACACAATTCAATTGGCTTATGGTATTTGATAAACATGTACATTTGGTATAAACTAAACAATCCTATAGATGTCAAGGAAATTTAATTAATTCATGATAAAGATATCCATTACACGTTAGGAATCCTATTCAAGGTCATCTCATTCAATTTTTCAAAACATAAAAAATTCATAACAAAAGGGAACAGGTCAATAGAAGAGTCCATGGAAACAACTCATATGACAACTTAGTCAAATCAAATCCTAATAGGTCCAAACACCCATGGGGTGTCTTGGACTCACTGATTTACACATGAGAAAATGTTCAATTCAATTAAAACTCATCCTGGGAGATAAGAACGAGTTATAAACATTTTGATAAATTGGCCTAAAAAGGCCAATTTGGATGGGAACTCTCCTTCGGTGTCCATACAAGGAATATGTGATTTTCAAACCCCTAAACAACCAAAAATTATCAATCACTAAGGTGTAATGTATAATTATACATGAATGAACCAAAACATTAGGGATTCTCAGCAAATGTCGACATATGGCATGAAAGAATTAGCTATGAAATGATAACTCAAAGGTAAAATCACGTGACCACCTACCTTATTCCTATTGACGACTACCCATTAGATGGAATCCTCTAATTCGAAGAAGGTTGTAAGAGATATATGAAATAGTCTAACACATAGAAAATAGGGCACATGATACAATATACAAATAGCATAATGAATGGAAAGAAGAATATAGGTATGTGTAGAGAGACTAGGGCAACTTACCGTTGTGGATCCAACACCTCCGAATAATTGATGATCAGACACCAGATAAAGAACCTATATCAATACCAAGCATTGGGCCTTTGGGAACTCAAAGGGGAAGAAACATTTTGTTTTGGGCCATAGGAGGGAGGATAAAGAATATAATGTTTTAATTTTATGTTGGGGGAAAATAGCCATTTCCCCAAAAAAATCTACACTACACAGTTTAGGCACACCGTTAGACAAAATGTGCACGAAGAGTGCACAAGTTTCTATAGAGGAGGTGTGCCCCACATGGTTAGGATTGCAGTTGGAAAAACCACACACAAACTATACAGATGGACTATATCCCCCATTTGCAACCAGCCACATAGCCATGCACACTAGGTCGTATTATTGTATACGGATCGTGTGGCCCCAGTTTTCTTCCCAATTTCAAAACTCCAAGGGTCCGAACAGGCCCAGACGCTCCTGAGACCTTCCTTAGGCCATTACCCACCTTTATACATATATAAAAAGGTTCAAAATGTAAAGAAAATGATATGTACCTTCATGAGAAGATGGTTCATTACATATATAATTAATATCTATTCATTTTTTTTAATATACTTTTATTTTAATATATATACAATTATTATTTATTCATTAGTAATCACTACTTCATTAAAAAACTATTGTTTTTAAATTAAATTATTAATATTTTTAGATTTATTTTAATATTTATTCCTTTTTTATATTTCATTAATATACATAATTATAATTTATTTATTCATTTTTTAGTATTTTTTCAATTTTTTCAGTTTAAATTATAAATTTTGTTTTTCATTTTTAATATTTATTCGTTTATTATTGTGTATTAATTTTTAATACATATTCACTTTTATTATTTATGTAATTTATTTATTTTTTAATATTTAATTTTTTCATACTACTGTAATTTATGAATTTTTAATATCTATTTATATATTTTTATCAATTAATATATAATATTTTTATTATATTTCTAATTGTAAAAATGTATATATATTCAATTTTTTAATATTTTTTTATTAAAATCTATATACGATTATTATCTATTCATTTTTTTATTACGAATTTGTTAATTTTTTTAATTTAAAAGTTATTTTTGATATTTATTTATTTTATTTTAGTATCTATTCATTTATATTTTTTTGTAATTTATATAATTTATTTAATTTATTCATTTTAAATATTTTTGTAAATTAAAAAATTACTATAATTTATTCATTTGTCATAATTGTACTACATTTATCATAATATTATCACAAGTATTAATACAATCAATATAAATAATAGTATTTATTTATTTTTAATATTTTTTTAAAATTAATTATTTTAATATTTATAATTTCTATGATAAAGTAATTTTGGTATTCATTTTATATAATTAATAATTTATTTTAATTTTTAAATTTAATTTTAAATTGTTATTTTTCAATAGTATTTACTAGCTCTATATTAATCCATGATAAAATAAACATGTATCAATGCTAATTGATAGGCATTGATAAATGATTCATTTATGCAGGCTTGTCAATTAGAACAAGTGAATGTGTGAATGATCATCATCTTTTAGCATTGATAAATTTATTGTTTTATTTGTGATAAAAGATCTCTCATAAATCATACCTTTATTAGTGCTTTCCATTTTAACACCAATGAATATATATTTTATTAGTGTTTTTTACTAGAATTAATAAAAACCCATCACCTTTTTTAAAAGAACACCAACCGAGATATCTCATGATTACGTCATTAATGGTATCATAGAAGCAAAATTCTATTATCTCCAACATTAAAGATTTCATATGAATCAGACCTTAGATTGAAGGTATGTTATTCCTTACTTTTTTTTAATATATCCTTCATCATTTTCAAAATTGTTTTTATTCTTATCATTGGATTTCTCATGTATATTTGATATTTTGGCATTTTTCATGATATTTTTTCTTTTTATTCTTGGTTATTCACTTGAGTCTAGCATACAGTATTTTTTTTACACATGTTTTAATTTTAAGATGTGGTTCATAATTCTATTTGTCCTATATCTATTTATTTCTTCTTCTGGAACAAAGTTCATAATTGAGAATGCACCCAATAGTTATTATGGTTCTCCCTTCATGTTTCCCTACACTGAAACCCTTTTTTTGTAGAGCCTCTTGACATTGACTAATCCTCATGTGCACCAACACGTCTCATGTGACCACCTGACCAGTACATGCCTTCCTTTTTCTCCATTTTCTTTTATTTATTTTTTATTTTTCTCCAAAATTCCTCTAGTCTCATATGTAAAATAATTCCAAATTTTATCTTTTAATGTATTGTTAGGTCCCAAAGATGATTATAGATGGTCTAGAGGTGAGGGGGTGAATATATTTGGTTAAAACATTAAAGAGAAGGTCAAATTATCAAATATAATTAATAAAGTTAATTTACAGTGGAAAGTAAAAATAAATAACATAGTGATTTTTTATAGTAGATATATTCAAAGTAAACCTACTATGATATTATACCTATATAATCAACAATATATACATTGTAAACTATATTTATTTTTTAGTGTAAATCGTTACCCGATTAAAAAGATATTTTTATACAATGTAGAGGGATAACCACATTAACACACAGAATTTTTGTATTTTGAGTCAAAACACTATTACATCATTTAATTTAGACTATGGGAATCAAAACACGAATGGTCCTCAATTTAGAATTTTGGAATCACAACCTATATAAATAAATAATGATTTTGGATGGAAAATCAAAAACATAAGATGTGATCACTGGTGTGAGAGATAAGATGTACTATTACAGAAAGAAAAACTGGTTTGAAATAGATATAAGATAAAAAATAAAATCACATGTATTGGTTCTTAAGTAATAGAAAAATTTATCTCATCAACATAATAATATTTGAATAATATGTAGTTTATCACTTTAGAAATCATCCCGAATATTAAATAATGATCACCTAGGACTTCAAAAAAATACATAACATTGAAAATTCAAGACCTTTTTCTTGAGGTAATGGTAATATTTCAAAGTTGTTATCAATGATGTTCATTCCTTCCAAAACTATGTGTCCTAACTTTAGTTACATAACTATAATGATGAGCAACACCTTTCGTAGGTATAAAAATTACCAACAATAATAAAAGTTCCCTAAATATCATAATTCATATATATGAGTGAGAAATTAGTTTATGTAATAGTCTTCAATAATAACTTCATTAGAAATTTAAAAATTATTTTTAAAAAACATTTGAATGAATTCATCAAACAATATTCTTTAATAATGTCCCAAACAATATTTGAAACAATCATTCAAAATATCTCCAAAATAATCAATCATATATATCGACACGAATCATATAAGACAAATATAATTAAAATTTTAACTTATATTTTAAAATAATTAAACTACATTAAATACATTAATAAAATTCGAAATCTATAAATTAGATTTGTTAAAAAATAATAATTTTGAAATTAATAAACATATAAAGTGTTCAATACAAATAAATTTAAAATATTTAAGTATAGACATCCAGTACTATCGCTAAATTAAAGAACAATTTTAATTTTCAATATAAAAATTTAAAATAATTAAAAAATAAGTTTAATGTTTTAAAATTAATTAATATAAACTTTATAAAAGAAATAATCTAATTAAAATAGTTAAGAAAATATGAATTAAAATAAAAATCTCTAAAATAAAAAAATAGAGTATCATAAAAAATATCCATTTAAAAATAAATAATTTTTTGACATAGTAATTGAAATGTGGTATTCTTGAAATTATTGTACTATGGAGAACATAAATTCATGAATGAAACTCCTGACTATAGTCCATAGTTGTAGGTGTTCTTTTTAAGGTCACATGAAATGAGACTTCATGGTTGAACTACTTATTATTGGTATCAGATCATGTGTATGTTAATAGGTCAATCAGATAAATCAAACATCACTATATCATTCAGTTTTCTAATGGTAGTAGGCAAAAGGTATCTCACGATAGTAGATAGGACATATCTACCAATAAATGATAAAATATATCTCATTATAGTAGGTTTATGAAAATTATAAAATATAACATATAAAATTCATAGAACCATAAATTAAAAAAATTTGATATAGAAGGAATAATTAAAATTTAACAGGTGTGTGAGATTAAAAATTTGAGAAATTATAGTATCCCAAGTATTAAAAAACAAAAATTAATATTCATAAATGTAAAATAAACTTATTATTAATAAATAAAATAATTTATTAAAATAATTAAAAGTAATAAATAAAGTAAATATCATGAGATTTTTTAATTTTCAAAACGCACTCCCAAATTATGTTGAAGAACATCCAACATTAAATAACTACCCTAACAGAATATCCAACAAGTACCAACATTTATATAAGAAAAAACACTTTTAATAGTTATATTATTATTTAAAAATATTTCATGAATTTAAGTTTTCAACCCATGAACTCTTTCTTTTTATTAAAGATAGATATCCACATCAATGAAAATTAAATCAACTTATCCATGTTTTAAACATCATAGTCAACAAAACCAAACAATTATCAATGTGGAATAAACTTTAAATCTTCATATATGAACATATTTTTAGCTTTTAATTTTTCAATAAAAACACATAGTGGTAAATTACCAAAAACAAAAGTGATATACACTTATGAAAATTTCTAAGTTAGTAAATGTGTGATATAAATTCTAAAAAAAAACTTTCATACATGATATATATATACCTTTTATTGAATATATAACATATTTTTTTATAAATCACGATACCTAAAATTTTAAAAAATAAAAAATACATAAGAATTATATTATATGAATAAGATATTATTTCATAAGTAATACAATTTTTTTGCTACTAATAATACATAAGAAATCAAACACATTTTGTCTACTTCCTCATACTCTTTTTTTTCTTTTCGTTGATATTTTCTTATTTCCAATGGTTTTTTTCTTTAATTCAAAAAAATTTTGTATAAATTTATGGTTTCTTTTTTCTTCATTATTATTTGAATTTAATAAATTATTTTATTTTATCAATGATAAGTACTCTCAAATATTTCTTTATAAATTTCATATTTTTCATAGGGAAATAAAAAAAATTATTATATTAATCTATTAATTCAAAATTTGAGTAAAATTTATACCAAAACCATTTTTTCTATTATAATTAATATAATTTATCAAATATTTTGAAACCTAATTGTAATTTTTTATATAATTTTAAATTTATATCAAATTTTATTACTATATATGTGTGTATAAAAATAATAATATTTTAGGATTCCAAGATGATACCATTTATTTATTTATTTATTTTTCATCAATATTAATATTAATTAATCAAATTGGATGAATATGAATCAAAAAATGGATGGATTCCAATCATATTAAAAACATTTATAAGGAAGGGGTTAAAAATCTCATCAATTTTTTCAAATATCATATATATAACCCATATCAAATCTATTTTCTGTATTTACATTTCAAGAGTAATTAGTCTAGAGGAGTTAGAAGAACACATGATCCTTCACAAAATATATCAATCCTATAAATTTTTGACTAAACACATTGTTGAATAGAATATAGATAGAAATTGGGGAAACACTTTATATTATAGATCATTTGATTTGATAAAAAGTGTGAATGAAAATGAATATCATATCAAGGATGTGATTATAGGTGTAAATGAAAATGGGGAGTGTATTTAAAAAATGATAATTATAGTTGAAGATAATCTTTTTGACTGTAAAAAACTACCTCAAAAGTTAGAGTTGTGAAATAATTCCCTCATATGCTGATGCTTCTATATATACAACATTATCTGTCATTCTAAAGCTATATAATGTAAAATCTAGAAATGGATGGACTAACACCAACATTGTTGAACTACTTTCTCTCTTGAATGGTATGATACCAGATGATAAACTACTTTTTCCCAAACATTTAATGATAAATTAATGATATATTCAATGGGTATGATCTCTGAAAGAAGACATGTCTACCCAAATTACAGTATATTATCTAATAAGGACCATGAATCACTTAAAAATTTCCATTTTATGGTGTATATTGATACAGAAAAATTGAATCAAGTCCATTGAATGTTTTTGGGTACTTTCCAATCATTCCAAGGTTTAGGATCCTATATTAATGGGATGAGACTATAATTAAATTGACATGGAATACATATATAAGATATAAATATGTGAAACTTCAATGCCCATCATACTATCCTCAGTAGAAGAAAATTGATCATGAGTATCCTAAATTTTTAAACAAGATAATAAACCATTATCTTATACTATCAATAAATGAAGTTAATCCTTTTTGTGTACACAGTAGTATTTATAGTACAAGGATATATATGTTGGTAAATTATAAATGGCCACCATGTTTAAGCATGAAGAAAAAAATATATTATATTGTCTCTACTTATATCTAGACCAAAACATATGGGAAATGATGTTAATGTTTATTTGGATACATTGATATAATATGAGAATGTAAAATGTGATTTAGGTGTTATATTGTATGATAATTATATAAACAAATATTTATCATTGAGATCCATATTGTACATGACAATAAATTACATTTTGGTTTATGCAAATGTTATAGGATATAACATAGAAGGAATCCTAGGGTGTCCCATTGGTGAAAAACATACATAATCAATTAGGTTGAAACATTCATTAATGATTATGCCTCTAGTAAATCACAAATTTTTACCCTGATGACATGAATACTAATCTTTGACAACATCATTCGATGGGATGTTAGAATAAGGTACAACACCTTCTCCACTATTAGGTGATCAAAAATTTTAGAATGTAAAGGATATGGTCATTGCTCTTTTAAACCATATTCTAAACACATTATGAAAATATGTTGGAAAAATATATCAGTTTTTTTAATTATCATACATGAATTATATATACACTAGGCATTTTATTATTTTATTTCACATAAAAATTTATAAATATGATAGTGTCATTAGCATGTTACTAAATTCCTCAAAAAAACAATGGAAGAAATTAAGGATAGGTTGGACATGACTGAAATGGGATACGATAAGAGTTAGCACCAGTGAAGGGTGAAAGGAAGAATTTCCTTAATCTAACTATTTACACTCTTTCTATGCAAGAGATATCTTTTTGAGTGTCTCTTAATCATTATCATTTGTGTTTTGATAATTAAAACACCCTCTATTTTTTATTTTCTTTTAAATTAATTTATTAACTTATTAAATATTCTTATATATATTAATTTTAGTTATATATGTTATTATATATTATTCATGGTTTATATTTTTTATTCTATTACTATATTGTGATTCTGTAACTTCTCAAATTTTATTTTTGAATAACATTGGTTTTATAGAATCTATTACGAGAAAAGAAACTAGTTAATAAGAAATATGGAATTTAGTTTAATTATTTCTCTATATATTGATTATATATAGAGATGAAATTATAAAAATTCATCAAATTATATTTAATTAAAAACATGATAATATTCTATATTTTTTCCTTAACTACGAGAAATTCTAAATCACTATCTTGTTGTTTGATTTTTTTGTATGAAGTTACTGATGTTTTTCAGTTCTACAATACATTTCTATATTAAATGTTTCTCTATTTTTCAATGATGTCTCAATTTATAGACATTTTAATTTAAAAAATATTTTTGATATGGATAACCAAGATATTTTTATACTATTCATTGAACTATGATAAAGACTTAATTGGTTGATTGAATTCTCAAAAAATTAAACTACAATTTTTCTATTGTACAACAATTTTCTATAATATCGGTGATTCTTTTATTTAGTGATATCAAGTGCTATAGTTATTAGATTAAGGTAATTATTGATGATTTTAAAATCATATGGATTTATATATATATAATTCAAACGAGTTGATGGCTATATCTATTGTTTGGATTCACTAAAAAATCACAAAATCGTAAGAATTGAAGTAGATAATGATTTTTTTGATTTGGCACTGTAATAATTCTATTAAATGAGAATATTCACCTATACAAAATAGTATATGTATGAACGTTTATTAATAGAGAATTTTGATATGTAAATTAGCTTACATGGGGTGATTTGGATATGTAGGGATTCATATATATAGATTTGTGTATTAAAATAATGGTTACATTATTTTTTTTACAATGATAATTATCCAATAGTTAGCTTACATGAAATGAAGGATTGAAAATAGTGGAACCAAATTATAATATCACTAGGATATACATGCATAATTATTAAAACTTTTGAAATAAAAATATAATTAATAAATATCTCAAGTAGGTTAATTTTTTCAGAAAGATGAACTGATCAAGAGGTTGAGATGTTGTAGTGCAATAGATCATGAGGGAAAACGCACTACTTACAGTAAACTAAAAAAAGTGTATCATGTTATTTTAAAAGGAATTAAGTTCTTATTTCACATATGTATACATATAACAACACTATGATATCTAGATATTAGGATTTATGATATTAGTTTCATGATACATCATGCAGAATCTTCCCAATGACTCATCCAGTACTTCACTGTATAGTATGATAATGTTCACATTGAGATCCTATTTTACATCAAAAAATGTATTATACTAGAGGAAAATAATGCCACGTGGATAATGGTTTGTAGGGACTACACTTCCATTCATCATCTTGAGAAATAATAATAAGAAAAAAGATTCAACCTAAAAAAGCATACAATATACGGATGAGAGGTTATTGCTTAATATAACTATTATAATATCAGTGTCTACAATTTTTATTCATTAAAATGTTGATTAAAAGTTTATTCTTGTATAATGAAAAATAATTAGAGCTGTATTAGAATGGGAAATATTGAAAATTGGTATACTCTATTTTATTTCGGATTCAATATTTTATTTAATTATTTAGTATACTAGTTTTTTTTCAATGGTTTATCGATTCAATAATTTCTCATAAATTCAATCAATGGTGATAAAGTGTTTAAAAATTATTAAATGTTTAATTTTCATGATCAATCCCAGAGAAATCTCTAAATCGGTACTCTAATCAGCCCTTACGCATCTTGAATTGTGTTCATGATCCCAATGAGTTAGAAACTAGCACCTGGGAATCATGAAACAATCAAAGGGAATGATATTTACAAAATAATAAACAAAAAAATCAATTTATAAGAATAATTAAAATATTAGTATTCCAATCCATTCAATAATAGAAAAGTACCACAAGATTTGAGTACAATACCTAATATAGAATATCCAAACAAAGCATCACAAAAACCAAGACATCAACACCACCAGGATCTCCTCATAACATATATAAAATATTCACCAATTATCAAAATCAACTCACAAGTCTGATTATCATGAACACCCACCATCTTTTTGTATCACCTCAATATTTTTAAAAGGAATTATATATTCAATAGTGTATAAAACACATAACACTAAGCTTAAAAGAACCATGATATATTCATATTTAAATGTAACAGTTATAAACTAGCCATTAAATTGGTATCTATGAATTATATTAACCACATTATGTAATATATATAATATCCCTACTCATCAAAAATATATTGATTAATTCTTATGAAATAAGCACTCAATGTTCTAGTAAGTTCATTTTATTCTTTAAAAATATGTTTTCTTTAAAAAAGATTTTTATTTATTTTTATTAGAGAATATTTTTATTGATTTAATAAAATTTTAGAAACCATATTTTATAATAAAGATATATTTTTTAAACTTATCATATCAAAATTTTCTTAGGGTGAAATTTTATTATTTTTGGGAAAAAACTATTTTCCATTAAATAGTGAAAAATTCTAATATTTATAAAATTATATTTTATCTTTATTAGATAGAGTAATTTAAACATATAATTGTACATTTAATATGATATCAAAGTTATAGAAGTATTATTTAGTAATATATTATCTAATTAATTAAATTTTATTATCTTTATACCATTTTTAGGTACATTTTTTGGTTTAAAAATGGATTTTTCTAAAAAAATGTTTCTCATTTAATTTTAAATTTTTATCTTAAAATAAATTTTTCCACTAATATAAATTGATTATTTAAAAATTTATTTCATATTTTGTAAATAGTTCCCTTTTATTTTTTCATTATATATAGTAACTATATTAAATACTTGTCATGCCGGAAAGGTAAATCGGGTAATTAAGGTTAAAAAATCATGATATGGCCTAAAACTCTCCCTATAAATTGTATTTATTTTTTTAATAAGTATTTGTAGACCTTGAATATTAAATATTATAAAATTTTCAAATTATTTCTACTTTAATTTGATTATAACTCTTATATTATTTTAAGTAAATAAAAATTAAAAAAAATGTCACTCTAATGATTTTAATATTTATAATATTTTTGGAAAGTGAAAAAAATAAATTATATTATGTTTTAAATGGTACTCTAAAATATAAATGATTGTTTTTTTAATTTTAATTTTTCTTTAAATTCACGTAATGATATATTTATCTTAAATTCATACACAACACTAACACAATGCTTGTTCAAGCAGTAGAAAAAGAAATTTAATATTTTTAAAAACTCAAAAAGTAATATATTTTTATTAATTTATAGTTTACCATGAATTTTAGAGATAAATATAAATTATTAGAGACTTTTTAAATGATTATATCTTATTTTTTTCATGTTATTTTCAATGTTAGGTTAATTGAATAAGGCCAAAAGTGAAATTAATGATATTTTATATTAAATAATACTTTATTAAATTATTTCAAATTCATAAAAATATTTAAATGGAAAATTATTATGTTAAATGGTCTATAATTTCATCACTTTACAATTTATGATACTATTTTAAACTTATTAGTAAAATTTTAATCCTTTAATATTGAAAACTTTATTAGCACGATTAAAGTTAAAATTGGATAACAAAGAGATTAAACCACAAGATAAATTTTACAATAATATATAAACCTATATATATTTTATTATATGATTAAATTAATACCATATAATATTTATCATTGAATTCCTACCATTTTAAAATCATTTGATATGAGTTAGACACTTAATATATTACAATATTTTAGGTATTTCCAAAAATGACATTAATGGAATTTTATAATAAAAAATACATTATTAAATGATTTAAAATTACTAAAAATATTATTATCATAAAAATGAAAGATATATGGTTTAAAATATCAAAAATGTTCCATTTATGACACACCTTTCCTTTTATACTAATTTATTGACACCTTTAGTGTAAAACAACTTTGATATTACAGTAATTCTCAAAAGGGTTTTGATGGGTTGAAACAAAAAGATAATGGTGAAGAATGAACCTAAACTAGTCCAAATTATATTTTATGAGAGTTTTTAGACTCATTATCATATTATCATTGAATTACATCATCTTTTTTCAATTTGAGAGAGCTAATTAATTTAAATTAATTTAATATTATAGGAAATTCCAAAAAATGCCCCTTCCCCCACTTATAAATAGTCACCTTCTCTCCTTTACTACTCACACATCTTGAGCACTATAACTCAAAAATTACCTATCCAAATACCTTACTAGTATCCCTCACCATGTTCTAGAATCCTTGGTTTTGTCATAAAATTAACCTATAAATTGTTTGGTGTAAACCTTAAGAGGCTATCTGAAGAAAAGGTATAGTTATTAAACAAGTTTTTTCGTTTTATTTCTTATTCTAACTCCTTAAAATATTATTACACCATAAAAAATAATAAGAAAAATATATTCAATATACTGATATGTTTTTATGTTAATGAAATACCGTATATCCATCTTTTCTGTTCTCAAATGGGTAATGAAATCATCGTTCATGTGTACTATAGACTATAGCGTCCTGAACTAACGTAATTCATTTACCATCATAGTCTATGATAGTTATAATGAATGATTTATTATTTATATTATGTATTAATGTCATATTTATCATTCTAAAATTTTAATATATCGTCTACTTTTTTAACTTTCAATCCATTAAAAAATGATAATATCATTCGTGTGTAAATGTGGACTACCACCTCCACGGACTGATGTGATTTGTTTTCCATCATCATATCACATCGACTATATATATGTGTATAAGTTTATTTAAAAAAATAATTTTATTTTTAATATATAATAATCATTCTATGAGGATAAAATAATACTTATTTTTTCCATCATGATTGTTGAAAAAATGTTTCTCATGTGTATGTACAAATTATCGTGTACATGATTGTAATGTAGTTCATTTTTCAGAACCATCTTTCATGGTTAGTTTTAAAAGTATAACTAATGTATAAATATTATAATTATTTAATTATTATTATTCTATATATGATTTGATAATTACCTATTTTACTATATTCAACCTAAAAAATTCATTTTTGGACATACAGACTGAATATCATCAAAATGTTCAACATGAACTTAATTGATTAAGTAATTAAATACCAAATGATAATAAATAAAATAAAAGTAATAAAATAATTTAAAAACTCTCTTAAAAATTAACATAATTTTATTATTTATAAAGACAAATAACAAACGTGATGACTGAGACTTGAGGTAAGTGACACTTTATCTTAAAAACATTATTTTAAATGTTTTACCCATTTATTTTCTAAATATTTTTCTTCCATGTACATATTCTTAAAATTATGTTATGGGAGTATTTATATCAATATAAATAAGTTCTTAATAAAATTTAATGACTTTTTTTACTTTCTTCTAATGTATTTCAAAACTAATCTTTTAACATATTTTAGATGGAACATTTTGACATTCTTTATAAAAGGGAAAAATGAATGTCTTATTTTAACATATATAGTTTTAGTGGATTTTCCTACTGAATAAATTATTATTTTTTGTTTTTATTCTTATATAGTATTCCATGTTTTCTTTAAATAAAAACTATCTTACCCTTAGATCTAGGTATTTTATTTTTTAAAATTAATTTACAAAATGAAAGGAATTTAAATATCCAAAAGTGTTTTTCATGCAAGTTTAAAAGTGTTTTCAAGGGTTTTATGATAAAAATGTGAAAGTATAAAATATTTTATTCATTATATTCTACTTGATAATAATATATAATAAATGGGTTATCCTTTTATAGAATTTATGATGGATTATACCCATTATAGGTCTTCAATGCATTGATTAATATTCCTTGTATTCATGTGTGAAACCCTGAAACTTTTTGTTCCTTAATAAAAACCTTGTTTCCCTTATCCTCCTCTATATTCTTGAGTTAATCCATGTTGGTAAAATGGTTTGGGCCTTTGTAATCTTAAGTAAGATTTTTCATTGCCTTATAAACCTTCCTGGACAAAATAGTTAACACCATGTCATGGAAGAGGTGGTTGTGCTGCAGTACTATTGTGGAGTAAAGGCCACATTGTAGAAGAAGGGGATGCATCGTAGTGATGTAGTTTGATGGAAGTTTCATTATAGCCTTCACTGTGGAGGGAATTTCATGTAGAATACATCATTGTGGATTATTTTATAACACAGATCCACATTTCATGTCAGTTATAGATAGGTTCATTCTACTTTAAGTCTTTACGAGTTATTGATTTTAATAGTCCTTTTTGGAATTCAATTGAGGAAAATGTTTCATAAATAAATAGGGGAACTCATTAGGGTTTAATGATTTTTTTATGTTGATTAAAAAATATAAACATAATTTTCCTTAAGTAATCTGGAATAATTATATAGTTTTGAAGGACTCTAGAGTTGACTCCAAACCGTAGTCCTTTCCTGATAGAATTGCGGTTCACGTTTTAGTGTGATTTTAAATCGTTGTCTTCTTATTTTCACATCTGAGGTAATTTTATGGTGTTTTACACACTATAGTTCCATGTTCTATGACATGGTGGTTTTTTCCAATATAAATCCAAGCCACAACACCCTACTTGCACTATGCAGCCTCAAATACTTTCAGGAAGCCATCTAAAATAACATTAGGTTTTCTGATGATCGAACATAAGTAAGAACTTGGTTATAACCTTCAACATGTATCTCATTTCCTTAATCCAGTACCATTTCCAAGTTGGAAAAGTACTAGTTCTAGGAGTCCTTAGAGTGTGATCGTGTTCCAATTGGTGTGCGAACATGGTTCGGGTAATGATGCCTTCAATGAACCTCGACATTGGATTCGATATCCAAGAGTTTGAAAGTTAATTTCCTTTTGTGGATCTCATTTATACATGATTCCTTGACATAAATTTATGTTGGAATAACTAATGACCATACTTAATTGATCTCACATGAGTGTGTGTGTAGCCCATGAGACCTGTTATGATACTTGTTCAATGAGAATTTCTATATTAGCTATTACTATGTTTGATTTTGATTCACATGTTGATTATAATATGTTTTTTGTATTTCTCATGATTTCATGATGTGATTGTTTATCATATTATACATTTTTTGTGTAATATCTTTCTTTTGGGGATGTGTTTCTTGGTATATTTGTTAGGTCACCACTATGGTATAATTAACCTCATAGAGGGAGTACACATGATGTATGATGATGACGATGGAGGAGCATCATAGCATTATGGGACGGATGTAACTCAATGAATTAGGGATTTAAATGGAATTTGTTGATACTCTATTCCTTTTGGATTCAGTGTATCCCGTTAACTCAGTTCCTTATAGATTCTATGTAGATTATTAACTCGATGAATTTTGGATTTGGAGTGACATGATGACAACCTTGATGTTAGTTGTGATTCTTTTGACACATTTTACCATCATTCTAGCTTAGACTTGAAGCAGGTACAATCAAGAGTTTGTGGTGTCTTGGTTAGCGCATAAAAATTTGGTTTTATATTGTATGTGCTTATAATTGTAATGAATTTATTGTATTCATAGAAATTACACATATACATGAGCACACTTTGTTAAGGAGACAATGGTGGGGTCCATTTGAGTCATGTACTCACACACTACAACAGAATTTCATGTTCTTATAGATTTCATGACTAGAGATCCAATGAAGGGTTAGGACCCTAAAATGTATAGATGAGTAGAGTATCATGGAGAAACTAGGGAATCAAGATAGACTCTAGAGGGCCCACTATTTATTCATTTTAATTGTACTTATGACTCTTATTTTTACACATTTTGAGCTCATTTATTTACATGACATGTCATTCATATTTAAATTTACAAGTGTACATTGATCATTAATATTTCATTGTTTATTGTTATTTAGTCCATGATTCAATACTGATGTTATAGTCTCCCCACTAATAGAACTAGACCTTCACTTCTATTTCACAACCTCTTCATTATGGGGAGGCATGCATTAGGGTATGTTACCTTCTGCCTTGGACCCAGTGATTTAGGTTAGTGTGTTACAAAATGGTATCAGAGTACCAGGATTTACTAACTTGTTTCATATCTTTTCCTTGATTTGGGATAGGGTATATATGAGATATGATGACTGGAACATGGGTAGGGGAACTATGAAAGTTCCTAGTCAACACTTTATATTTTACCTCTATGTTTCTATAAAGTGGGGGAAATATAGTTTTGTTGTAACCATTGATTAAATTCACCTTAGGTGATGAATATGATATTGATATGTGATTTATGATATTTCATTTGTTTTTTTCATCAAGACTATTAATTTAGTTTCACATTCCATATATATACCTATTGTTGTGTTTCATAGTAGTTCATTAATTAGAATCCCTGGATTTGTTTTATCTATTTAGGAAAGTTTATTCTTATGTGATATAAATTTCTTATCATGTTGTTATGATATATCTTTATTTTCATTAGTATATTTTACTAAGAATGTTGTGGTGTATTTATATATATTATGACTATGAATAATGTGCAGGGATAGATATCAAGGTTAAGGTTAGGATAGTTTTACCATGGGTTAAGGGTATACTCCTAGGAGAACCTTGTGTGATCCCATAGCCATTTCATGTTCTTAATGTATCCTCTATTACAGAAGTTTCCACCTCATATATATTTTGTGGAACTTACAAATAAAAATGCTACTCTAGATCATGTTCTTACACCATTTATAATGGTGTAGGTAGTCAGCCCACTATATCTAGAAGTATTTCCCCTAAGATCCATGGTTAAATGTGCCAAAAAAAATTCAGTTCTTATATCCTCCAACCTTTAAATCCATTGATGGACTGCATGGTGGAATGGACTGAGTGGATTCCATTGAAGGTATCATCGACCTGATAAACACAATAACTAACTTGGAGGTGATGTTTGGAACTTAGATTATATAAGAATCCTCTAGGAATTGGGGTTGAGTAATGGGATAAACTGGACGATATGAGGGTCTCACATGGGAATCCTTCAAGATCCTATTTTGGGGGAATTCATCCTAAACACAATAAATATCAATTGAAAACTAGATTCCTCGAAACGGAAGTATAACACCATGGTAATAAATTCTTACTCTACTCATTTTACCAAGATTATAGAATATTCTATGCTTATGTATGTTAATGAAGATTAGAATGTCAGGAAGTTCAAGATTATACTTCAACCCAACATCAAACAATATGCCTAGAGATTCAACTCAAATTCATACCCATAGGTACTATGGAAGGCCCTTACTAATGAGAAGTTTATGGAGGAGGTTTTATGTAATTGTTCAGTACTTTCCATTCATTGCTAAATCAGGTTGACCCCCTACTATTTTGATGTCTACCTTTTCAGTGGTGGGAAGTGGAAGTGCATTGATGCATAAAAAATCACTGGTATATAGGTGGAGTTGATTTTTTCTCCATCATAACCTTATGGAGAATTATCATAATTATTCAAATATTAAAAGGTAGGAAACTATCTTCATTTCTATACTACACCTCAAAACATGAGTTTGTAGTGTAGAAATTTGGGGAATCTTTAGTAGTTTTTCTTTTGGTATTCAAGGCCAAGGACTCCTAGAGGTAGATTATGAGATCAATATTTGACCCATTGATTTATAAGGGGTTATTAACAGTAGCTTGAAACTGATCATGAATATTAGGAATATAGTTTTTGAGTTAAGGCATTCTATATAAACCTAGTGGACCCGATTCTAGTGGATTATAAAGAGAGTCCATCTAATGTATGAGGTACTGTTTTGAATGTGTCCACTTTATTTAAAACCTTATTTCATACTAGTGGTTCCTATTCCATTATATCTTCCCAAGTAGTTGTTGGACTACACCTACCATTTACGTTATCTTACGATTTATTCTCATTTGATACACTATTGGTCATGAAAGTGTATAATCTCCATCAATTCCCAGAGTGTACAATGGTCATCATCATCCAAGCTACATTAGCTCAACGGTCATCTTTTTGACTTGGAGTAGAATAGATATATCAGGATGAGTACTTCTCCTAAGGGTGAAACTATGTTATTATACCATAAATTTTGTAGTATTATTAGACTCTACATCGATTACTAGAATCTGAACTATGTGATAGTAAAAGGCATATATATTTATTCCATGATTAATTATATTATAGTTAAATTATGCAGAGCCTAGTGGTTACCAATGATTAATTTTTTATTGAGCTATCACCAGTCATGATTAAGAGAGGATGAAATTCTAAATATAGTGTTTTTGAAGAGGTATGGGTGGAACAAGTATATGGAGATGTTGTTAGGACTAAAAAATGTGATGAAAATGTTTATAGACCTCGTTAACAAGTTCTTCCACCACTACCTAGTCTCATTTTTTATAGTGTTTATCAAAAATATTATCATCTTCTTCCTAAAACTAGATTAGCATGAAATACACATTGATATAGTCCTAAATATACTCCAATAACATCATATTTACACTAAGATATCTATGTGTGAATTCTGGATACCGGATGTGAGATTCTTGGGGCATGTGGTGTTTGAGATAGGTATATACATGGACTCAGAGAATGTGTGGGTAGTTATATCCTATCCATATCCCCAAAACATTTCTGAGATCAAGAGACATTTTGGAATAGTAGGATAATACCTTTTTATTATCTAAAACTTCTCCCAACTATAAACTCCCATGAATGTGATGAAAAATGTGATAGTGAAATTAAAATTGTCAAACTATTATGGGGAGGTATTCCTTAAGATAAAGTGAAGGTTATTGACAAATCCAATACTGACACTCCTTGAGTCAAATATCATTTATGTAGAGTACTTCGATGCATCAGGTGTTGTCTTGTAAGAAGTTCTGATACAGATACTGTGGATAGTAGCCTACAGGTCACATCATTTATAACCCCACAAGTACAGCTAACTCACTCATTATGTGGAGCTAGTATTTGTGGTCTGTGTTTTTAAGTGTTGGTGATGCTATATATTTTGTGAGATATTTTTGGTTTACATGGTCCTTAAGATCCTTCTCTATATCTTTATATAGAGGGATATAAACCAAATAAAAAGACTCTACAGATATTATCATCAAACATTTGACGTTCATATAGACTACACATTGGGGAATATAAACATCATTTTAGACAATCTTAGATATAAGACATAGGTCGATAAGGATCTTGGTGAATAGACTTTGGAGGGGAAATGGAAATATATACTATTATTGGCTGATTAAAGGATGGATTATTTAGAGGATCAAGGATCTATGACTTTACATACTTTGTTATCCCCATCATCTCTAGTATAGTAGGTAATGATAGGACAGGATTCAGACCCATATTGTGATATAATGTGGGAATAGCTAGTAAGAAGTGATCTGATACTAAGGTGGTCTTTGAGAAATGACTATTTTATCATTATGCATGGAAGAGTTGTTGTACCTACCTATTTTAGAGAGGATATAATGAGAGATTACCATAAATCCAAACAATAAGTACATTTTGGTAAAACCAAGATGATAATTACTTTACACATTAGTTTTTGTTGCCAGGGAGAAAGGGGGCATTACTAGTTTCATCTCATGGTGTCTTACCAATCATAGGGTGAAGTTTGAGCTTGAACATCTAGAGAGTTTTTTACAACCAATTCTAATACCCATGTGAATTTTATATGATGGAATGATAGAATTTTGGATGGTATTAACTTTGACTCTAATGAGTCATGGCACTATCTTGGTGATTTTTGACCAGCTAATGAAATTTTCCCACTTTTTACTAATCAAAGAAAATCACTCAAAAGATCAGTTGTGAAGGATTTATGTCCAATGGATCATATGATTACATAAATTTTCCTTGACAATTATATCACATAGAGATAAAAATTTTATGTAATTATTTTGGTTGGGCTTACAAAAATCCCTAGGGACTTAGCTAAGAATAAGATTAATGTACCTTCCACAGACATATGGAAAATCTATGCATATGATACACATACTTATGTATATTATATGTTCTTTCATCATGGATTTTTTGGGGAATAATATAACCACCTAGACTTAGTTGAGGTCATATACTAAAATAATTACAAGGATTTGATTTATATTTCACCTCAGGAGCTGCTTTATTATATGCCTTTTCATTCATCTATCTATTGGAATGAGGCAGGTGAGGCAACAGTTGTGGGTCCTAGTATAGTTTCTGAGACCTCCAACAAAATACATCTAATTCAGAAGAGGTTTATCATTGATTAGAGTATACATAGATCGTATTACGGCCGTATAAGGATACATTTGGAATTTATTGTGGGTGATCAGTTGTTATGGATAATGACCCCTTAGTTTGGGCACCGATGTCTGAGGAAGCAATGAAATCTATCCCCATGTTTTTTTGGACTCTTTGATATCACCAAACATATGGGGACAGTGGAATACTGGCTATAACGTCATTTTCATTATCAATTAATGAATGATGTGTTCTAAATTTCTCATCATTGGTTGTATACCACTAATCTTATACATGTTATAGAATATGAGAACATTGAATTGGAACCAGATACATCATTTGAAGATCATAAAATGTGGATTATAGAGTACAGTTATAAATTACACTGAAGGAAGATAATACCATAGATTTTTATTTTTCGGTTTCATGGGTGGATCCATTCAGAGACTTCGAAGAGAGACTATAACATTCCAGCTCAATAGCCCATTTTGTTTAAAAGAAACCCTAGAAACACTTCTTGAGGAGGAGGATCCCTTATAGGGGGAGAATTGTAAAACTCTATACCAATTTTATTCCTTAAAAAACCTTATTTTACATATTATTATCCTTCATATTGACTTAATACAAGTTTGGGAAATGTATTGTAGGAATTTAGAATATTAAGGAATATTTTTCATATTTTTGGTAACATTACTAGAAAAAATAGGTGGCACCATGTTATAGAAAAGGATGTTGTGACATAACTCTACTGTGGAGTCAAGGCCACACCTCATAAGATGGGGTTGTGCTATAGTGATGTGTTTCAATAGAGGTTGAGCTATAGCCTTTTCTATTGAGGTTTTTTTGTAGATACTGAACTGTGGCATCTTAGAACACACCACCAATCTATGTTTTGAATTATTTATAGACTTCTTTATTAATCCTTTATCCATTTAGAGTTATGGTCTTTAATGGTATATTTTGGAATTTATTTGGAGAATAAATTTTGAAATTCAAGAAGGTAATTCATGATGCTTTAACATGGGTTTTTTCAAACATATCAAACTCTATAAATGGAATTTTATCACCTCCATTTTCCATTTCTCAAGAGTTTATAATGGATGCGGAGACGACTTCAGGTCGTAGCCCTCATCTGATGCCACAATAGTTCGAGTTTCACAGTGTTTTTATTCTATTCTATTCCTATTTGTATTTTGGAAGTGATTTTTTGGTCCATTCCACACCACAATACCATGTTCTTTGCTTTCATGGTTTCTTCCATGTGAACCTCTATGCTGTAGTGGCATGTTTTCACTGTGATTCATCCCATATATCTATGAATCCTTCCAACATAACTTGATTTTCTAAATTGATTGACCAATTATCCTTGACAAATTCTAAAACCCTTATCATGGTATATTGGAATCAGTTCAAGGAGTCCCTAGTGTGAGATCATGTTCTTATTGGTGTGTGAATGTGGTTCATGTAATGAAATCTTCGACTAACCTCTATGTTGGCTTCTTATAACTATGATGTTGGAAGTTCCTTACTGTATTTGGGATTTAATCTACACATTCTTCCATGTTAGAATTTTTTTTAATTCTTAATGATCATGATTCATTGATCGCTTGTGGGTGTGTGTGCATCCCGTGAGATATTTTATGATACTTGTTCCATGAGAATTACTATAGTGGTTATTAATATATTTGATATTGATTCACATGTTGATTATATGATGCTTCCATATTTATCATGATATCGTGATATGATTATTGATTATCCATTAACTTGTATTTCATTATATTGCCTTGGGAGATGTGGTACATGGTACACATGGTAGGTCACCATTATTGTATGATTACCCTTATAGTGGGAGTGTTCATGGTGAAATATAATAATGATGGTGGAGCATCATAGCCTTGTGGGAAACATGTAACTCGTTACATTGAGGATTATTAGGAAATTTTTTAATACACCAATCTTTTTGGATTATGTATATCTCATTGACTCGATTCCTTGTAGATTTTGAGTAGATTTTTGACTTTGTTCCTTGTGGATTATGAGTGACATGCCAGTAATATAGAGGATGGTTGTGATACTCATGACACATTTGGCCATCAATCAATATTAGAGCTGAAGAAGGTACGATTAATGGATTATATTGGCTTGGTTAAGAAACAAATTCTCAATTTTGTATTGTATATGCTTATACTTGTTATTAATTTATTATATTTATAGAATACACATGTATACTTGAGAATAATTGGCTAAGTAAGCATTGGTTGCTTCTTACAGTGTCTTGTACTCACACCCTACTCAAGAATTTTAGTGCACTTATGTATATTTTATGACTAGATATCTAGTAATGGTAAATGGACCTATTATAAATGGTTATGAACCAGAGTGTTGAGATTCTAGAGGACTGGGAAAAACTTTAGTGGACCCTTTTTTTATTCATTTAAAATTCAATTATTATATTAGTTTGTCTTGCCACTTTGGGAGACCATTTAGTTTTATGAGTTGTGTACCATCTTTAGATTTAATTATGTACCCTGATTATTTATATTATATTTTATTATTATTATTATTTTCAAGACATTATGATGAGGTTATAGTCACCTCGATGATGGACTTAGACCCTCACTACTCGTTGGAAGCCTCTTGCATATGGTATGTTGTGTGTGAGGTCATGACACCCTCTGTATTGGACATGGTGGTTCAGGTGAGAATGTTACATAATAGGATAGATGGATAGAGTTATCCTGTGTGGTTTATCCTATAGACTTAACTAATATCTAGTTTTTGTACATGACTTTAACATGGGTCAGGAATATGATGCTCTAAGTTTCCTACAAATCATTTTGATTTAATTGTATTGGTTGTAGAAGTCTTATTTTAGAAAAAAGTGTTTTTTTCACATGGATATGATTTATTTCATCTGATCAAAGAATATTATGATAAAGGAAAACATTTTATGAATTTTCATTTTTTTTACTAGACTAAATGATTTCATTATTTTATGTACCTTAATCATATTTTTTGATCATACCATGTTTTTAAATTTTATTCATATGGTTTAAATATGTGTCAGAACAAAGAAGTAATCAAGTTAAAAGTCAATAATATTAATCATAAAAATGAAAAATGTTTCATTTTAAAAGTTTTATATTGTGGGAAAATTGGATACTGAGTAGATTCATCTGTTTTGTAATATATAGGTTTTTATGTAATAGTTATGAACTAATTATATAAAATATAAACCTAAAAGAAATTTTAGAATGTAATAATGTGAATTCTAGTCTAAATACATAATATTGTGTAATGTATATGGATTTTTTTATTACAGATGGTATCAGAGCAAGGTTTAGACAAGTTTAAAGTTTAGGATGTATTCATGTGAGGTTATCTTAGAGTTTATCATGATTTTATAATTTTTTTATCATAAGTTTAATTTCTTAGACACCAAATTTGAGGTTTTAAGTTATTTTACTTTAAGTTGATTAACAATATTTTGGGATAAATTTTATTGGGTTGAGGTATATGTAACCATTAAGATTATTATTAAATATTAATTAGTAAAAATGAAATTAATTTATTGAGGATATTCACCATATTTTTTGGAACGTGATAGTAATCATATTAATATAGTTTTAGTAAACAAATACCACAAGATAAGAAGAAACCTCTAAAATTTGTTATGGTCATGAGGTTTGAACCCACAACAGATGGGTGGTAATGGTACATTGCCTACCACTAGCCCATGTGATTTCCTAGTTAGTATGAATTTTTTTATCTTTATAAAAAATAATAGATAAAGGATAATTTTATTTTTAAAACAAATTTTTTATCTTATAGATAACTTTAAGATTGGAAATCGATTTGATAATTATGTGTGTAATGGTGTTTTTGATTAATTTCACTATTTTAGAGAAATTATACGATTAAGATGAATAGAAACACTTTTTTATAAGATCATATTATTACTTGAGGAATAAAAGTTGAATTGAATTTTAGAATTATAGATTATTTTATTCTATATTTTTATGGATTTAAGTCATTTATGGAAATTATTATCATATTTTGGAGAACATATGATAATGGCATATACATTTTGGGTATATGACATTATGAGTGAATAATTTTGATTAGAGATAAATATTGAATTAAAATAAAAACAATATGTCATAAAATATATTTTATATTTGGATTTAGAACTTTGTTGGGAGTATTTCAATTAATTTTAAGGATAATTATTTAGCAAATGATCTAAGTTAAATTTTGAATGTTATTTTTGAGGATTCGAAGATTAATATTTTATTTATTCATTTGAACATTAATTATTTTATTGAATTATCTTACCTTATGCTAACCATTTTGATTTTGGTTAATGTATTAAGATAGAAGTATTATCTTTTTTAGATTATGTGATATTTTAAAAGTAGATTTTAGTACATTATAGATAAAAATTCAACTTCAATACTCATCATTTGGAGAAAAAGTTTAGATTGTGGGGGAAAGTGATTAAAAGTGAAATTATACTTGTAAAGTAAGTATATATCCTTATGTTCTTAGTCCATATGGAAAACAAAATCTTCAACTATATGAAAATTATCTTGAAATAGAATTTTTAGCAATTTACCTTCAATTTTATTAAATCAATGGTCTTTTTTACACATAATTGATTTATAGTTTTGTGGTTATTAACTTTCTTATGATCATTTACTTTTTTATGATCAATGTTATCCTATACACTCTATAATTATTTATACATTACTTTTTACTACAAATCCATATTCTCACTTCTCACTAATTTTATTCTATTTCGAAACCTGTTTACGTGTAATTCCACATAGCATTCATATTCCCATTTTTCTCTTTTCAAGAGGAAGTTTTATTAAAAAAAATTTATGATCTGAGATTTTAATAAAGTAATTTTCAAATATAAAACCCTTTATTAAGAATTTTTAATTCAAAATGAAATTATGAAATTTATTAAAGGGGGATAATGTAAGACCCCATGATTTTTTAACACTATATTTGATAACTTATACAACATGAAATACAGAGCTTAAACTGTATCATCCCCAATGTTTGGTATGTAACCCTTGAATTATTCAATTTATGTTCATAATGTATAAGGGTGAATTATGGGAGTGTTTGGAGATATTTGTTTTGGGTCTAAAGGGAAGGCACTTGTGCAGTGCAATGTTTGTCGAAACCGTGCGATATCCTTGGAAAAATCATATGGCATGGGTCTTATGAGGTAGTGGATTTGTCATGGTTGGTGAATATTTATGGAGATCATGTGGGGATATTTTGTGAATGGTCATCCTTAAATTAGTGGATAATTTATAGTTAGTGCATGGTTTTCCAAACCATGTGACTAACAAGTTTGTGGGTCAAAACCACCTCCTTAAGAAGAGTATCTGGGTTGGTATTATGGTTTAATGACTCATTCCCCATCCTATAAAGCCCTAACTCAGTATTTATATTCTCCAAATGTTATGTAAGGTTTTTTCATTTATCCAGGGGTGATTTTAAGGCTTCACATGGTGATTAGAATCTGATTCTTCACGGTATGTGTTCATTATTCATCATTCTTATTTCTTTGCTTAGATCTACTTATCCTTTTGTCTAAATCTTAGATCTATTTCCTATGTCAAAATATATAAGGTTGTTTATTCTAAATATGTTTATATTTTTTCATTTTTGTGTTAGGATAAGATATCTACGATAGGTTCATGGAGATTTAACCCAGTTCCATAGGCATTCTTTGTTTGTTTATGGTTTTCACCAAAACACATGAGGTAGGTGTCTTAACTCTAGACTCCTATTTCTAGAATTGATTGTCTTAGTTTAAAATTGGTTCATTGATTGAAATTAAATTCGAAATCTTGGTAAAAAGCATGGTATAAGTCCTATTTAATTATGATTTATGGTTTCTGGTGAAATTGTGAAATTATAGTAAATTGTTGTGTAAAGTAATTTAGTTTCTTTATTTCAAAATGGTGATTTTAAAATATGGCTTGTATAGATATGTGAAATGGTTTGTTGTAAAATGGTTTTACAATAAAATTTTCTTTTATTGAAATGGTTTTGTAATGTTGGATGTGGAAATGGTCTTCGGCATACTTGTGTGTGTATTCATATTTCATTTAAGAGGTTTGGTTGAAATGTTACCATGTGCACAGTGAAAAAGTGTAGTGGAACATGGGAAAAAATTATCATGTAAAGACATGGTAGATTGATGAGATACCACTCATGAGTATTGAAATTTCATAATGAATCATGTTTGGTTGGTGGAGTGAATATTTGAAGTGGATTGGTTATGCCAAGTGTAATTTGTGGTATGGTTTTAATTAAATGATTGTTTGTTTTATTGAACATATCTAGTTGGAAATTTTTTGATATAGAACTTGTTTATATTGAGATATATACTATTTTAGAAGTTATTTAAATTTATTTATAAAATATTTTGTAAAAATGTTTATATAAATGTTGATAACTCTAATATCATAGTGGAGTGAGTAGGAAAGTCCTTGGGAAAACATAATTAGTTTTAGTAATTTCCATTGCCTTGGAACATTGGTAATTTTATATATTTCATCTAACAAGACATGTAAAAAGGTAAACTATCACATGTTTATCACTACTTCATGATACTTGGTCTGTTTGGTGATGCTGGAGCATAGATATTATGGGGCATGGAGTCTTGTGGTCATCCTCAAATTTTATTAGTTTACCTTACGATGTTTACTTTGATGTTGTAGTCTTCTGTTGTAGAACTTTATATAAGTATAATTTTGATATAATAAATTATTATTTATCTACCTTGATTATCATGCATCATATAGTGGTATGTTTAGTTGTGTACTATTTTTTAGTTATTTTATTATAAAAGGTTAGAATTTCCCCAAAATGTATTGAAACCCTTTAAAATTTATTTCCATCCTTGGGCATCATGGGGACGTCGCTTAAGGCCTAGTAACACCCTCCCACCTTCTCAAGTAAATGAGGAGAATGAGATAAGTTTCAAATGGTATCAATTTTGTTTATTCCAAAATCCTATTTAAGACAAATGGTATATTTAGTTTTGTCCAAAATCTTGTTTGAGAAAAATGGTATCAGTTTTGTTCAGTCCAAAAGCTTGCTTGAGATAAATGGTAACCGCTTGTTCTTTTCTTTGTGGAAAAAGTTGTCATCAGTATTCATAGCTTTAGAGTTGAATTCATTCTTGTATATTATTTGGGATGGAATATTATAAAGGAGTAGGGTTATCAGAAATTGAAATGTAGAGCATAAAAAATCATAACTATCCTTTTTATGATTAACATCACGTCACAAGGGATTTGGGAACATAAGTGAATCACAGACACTTATATAATATTGGAATCTCATTGCTAGGGGTTTAACCAATGAGAATACAATAAAATATACTAGAGAAATGACTTCCCACTATGATTTCATATTTAATTTTGAGTAATTATATATGATTTGATGCACGGTGTTTTTTTAAATGTTTCATTTGTTTTCAAATGAAACACTTTTGAAAAGATATTAATTGGTGTATTTTGAATTGGTTTGATTTTAAAACAAAAGTTTAAAGTTTTCAAAACTTATTGAACATGAAAAATTGTTGATTTTTTGAACGAATTGTTTTTAAATTTGATGTGGTAGAATTTTAAATTTTAAACCTTTAGTTTCTAGAGAGTGAGACTTATAGAGTTTGAGGGTTGTTTAGAAAATGGTACTGGATATGAGTTGTTGAAACCAACCAGAAGAAGCTATTGAGAATGTGGTTTTACCAGATCCATTGGTGAACCAAGATGTATTTCAGAGTGTCATCCAATTATTTAAATCTATGGACATAGGGAACCAAAGGTATTCCTCAAGATAAGTTAATCATTCCATTAAGTTATAGAAACTAAATCCACCCATATTCTAGGGTGATTCTGAACTAAGAAAGGGTGAGGTGTGGCTAGATAGGATAAATCATATCTTTGATTTCATCAGAACACTAGCGGATCTCAAAGTAAATTTTTTAATGTATATTCTTAAGGATATTTCATTCCAGTGGTGGGATACAGTGGTACAGGCTTGCGTAGATCAAGGACTTAGTTAGCAGGATTTTGACACATTTCTCAAAAGAAGTATATCTTCACACGTTCAAGATTCAAATGATGACTAAATTATTCATCCTAAAGTAGGAAAATCTATATATCACTGATAATGTATCTAAATTCATGAATTTAGTCTACTTTTTACCTGAGGTTTCTTCTAGTGCATCCTTGAAGGCACACATCCATGAAGGCACATATTTGTGATGCTCACCAAACTCCAAATTGTGGACCCCAAAAATTTTAAAAACACTGGAAAACAATGAAACATTGTATCTGTTCTTTTATACCATCTCCATATCATCCATTCCTTTTTCATTGTTCTCTGTCAACATGGATTGTCAACAACATCTCTAGAACTTGACAATTCACCATGGAAACCTACTTTGTCAACAAAGACAATCAACTCAAAAATGATGCAATGTTAACTTGAGGGATTTTTCCCCAACAATGATCAACCATATTATGATATATATATATATATAATTCCTACTAAAAAATGTATTTATTAATTCTTATGAAATAATCCCTCATTTTTTCAATAAAATCACTTTATAGGTCAAAAATGTATTTTTTCCAAAATGGTTTATATTTATTTTTACGAGTGAATATTATAATTAATCTTTGGAACATTAATAAAAAATATTCGATGAATATGATCTCATTTTTGAAATAATCATATTCAAATTATCTTTGGGATAAATTTTGGTAGTTTTATGAAAATAATTATTTTCAAGTGAAAATTGATAATCCCAATTTCTATAAAATTGAATTTTATTTTCATCAGATAAAGTAATTTAGAAGCATCATTTTGATTCCAATATGATCTCAATGTAACCTAAATATTATTCAGTTATATATAATATAGTTAATTATATTTTAATTATCATTATACCTAATTTTTGTATAAGTACATTTTTGGGTTTAAAAATGTATTTTTCGAAAAAAAAACTATTTTTATGGAAGTTTTATTTTAATCATAATTTAAATTCTTAAAATTATTGAAATTGAATGCTAATAAATTAATTTCATATTTGGAATCAGTACATTCAAATTTGGTAAATATTCCTTTTTTATTTTTGGTTATTAAGAATAGTAACATTAGTAAATATTTGTTACCTCGGTAAGGGTAAATCATGTAATTTTGGTTAAAAATAATCTTATAAGGCCTAAAACTCACAATAATAAATGTATTTATTTTATTGTATAAGTTTGTTTACCTTTTGTATTCAAGATTCGAATGAATGGATATTTATTTCAATATATGATTGATTTTAAGACTTACATTACTTTATGTTAATATAATGTCAAAAAATGTTACTCTGTTGCTTTTAATAACTATAATATTTTGTGACAGGTGTAAAAAAAATTCTTCAGCTATAAATTTAAATTTAAATTTTAAATTTTTTCATTTTCATGATATTTTATTTTATTTTATTTTTTGTGTTGAAACAATTACTTTAAATGTTTAAAAAACACTGATACAATGTATGTTCAAGAAGTAGAAAAATACCAATAACAATTTTAAATAATCTAAAAGTTATATTATTTGATTGAGTTATAGTTTAAAAAATATATTATAGATGAAAATTACTTATTAGTAATGTTTTAATGGATTATATTCAATTTATTTTTGTATTATTTTATTTTCAAATTCATATTAATTCATCATTGTCAAAAATGACATTAATGATATTTTTTATATATAATATTTCCTAAATTATTTAAAAATATTAAAAATATTTAAATAAAATAATTAAGATGTTAAATGGTCTAAAATATAATTATTTGTCCATTTATGTTCAAATTTTCACTTTATATGGAAAATTATAATCCTTTAATACGGAAAAATTCATTACCTCTGTTAAGGATAAAATTAGTTAACCTACGGGTTAAACCAAAATATAATGTCTAAAATAATATTTAAATCATTATAAACTTTATTGGATGATTAAATTAGTACCATATCATCATTATATTCTAATACGTGTAATTTTTATGCATTATACATGAGTTAGAAATGTATTATATAATAATATTTCTCATATTTCCAAAAATGACATTAATTGCATTTTATAATAATGAACTTTTATTAAATGATTTAAAATTCATATATATATTATAATTGTATAATATAATGATATATTATTTAAAATATCAACCATGTTACATTTATGTGACAATTTTTCTTTTGTATTAACTTTTAAGACTCAGTTAGTGTAAAAAACCTTGAAATCATTTAAATTATAAAAAGTGTTAATGAGGGTTAAAACAAAATGTTAAGGTTAAAAACATCAATTGAACAAATAAAAATTCTATTGGATGAGATTATTTAGAATATTAGTAATATTACATTATAATTATATTATTTTTTATTCATTTTAACATGAAAATTAATTTATATTAATTTAATACTTTTTTAAATTCTAAGAATGTCCCTACACCTACTTATAAAAAGGAACCTTCAATCCACTCATCCTCAAGAATTTTGAGCAATATAACTAATAAAATACATAAAAATCATTTATTATATCCCTACCCATGTCCTAGGACAATTATTAAATATAAAACCATTATAGGAAATATTTTTATGTAAACCATATGAGGTTGTCTGAAGAATAGTTATAATTTTTACACAAGAGTATTCATTTTATTTCTTATTATAACTCCTAAAAAAATTATTCAATAATAATGAGATAATAAAAAATATTTTATATAATGTGTTATTTTTATGTTAATCTAATATCCTATATTAATCTCCTCTTACATCAAATGGGAAATGAAACTATTGTGTGTGTGTACGACATATTATTTCTTCTCAAACCGATGTAATTCATTTTACATCACCACATCTCATAGATAGTTATAATGATAAATTTAATTTTTATATATGGTATTAATTACATACTTCTAATTATAAAAAGTTAACTTATCATATAATTTATTACCTTTACTTAAATTGAAAAATGATAATGATGTATGTGCATATGTGTGGACTACCACCTCCACAAAGTGATGTGATTCACTTTTCATCACCACATCCAATGGATGAAATATATAAGTTTATTTAAAAAGAAAATATTATATTTATGATATAATTATAATTTTTTGAAGATAAAATAAAACTTACCTTCATTTCATTATGATAATTGAAAAATAGATACATTACTCATGTGTACGTACGACTTCTTGTCTCCAAGATTGTAACATAGTTCATTTTTAATAATCATCATTCATAGTTGGTGTTAAAAGTATAATTGGTGTATATAAATTATAATTATGTCATTATTATTATTATTTATGTGACTATTAAATCACCACATTTACCATAGTCAACCTAACGAAGTCATTTTTGACATATGATCTGAATATCATCAAAATGTCTGATGAGAACTTAATTGACCGAGTAATTAAATATAACATGGTAATAAAAAAAATAAAATGAAAAAAACTTGAAATTTTTTATTAAGAAACTAAATAATTAACATGATTTTTTTATTTACGATGATTAAGAACATACGTAATGAGTCGTAATCGAGGTAAAGGTTGCTAAAACATAAAAACCTCATTTACAATGTTTTAAAATATTTTTTTATAAATATTTTTCATTAATATACATATTCATAAAATTATTTTATGGGTCTATTTATATAGACATAAATAAATTATAATTGAAATTTTATATCTCTTTTTACTTCATTTTAATGTTTTTATAAAGGAATAATTGATAAATTTTTTCGGGGATGTTTTCACTTTCATTGAAAAAAGGGAAAATAATGTTCTATTTTTATGTATTTGGTGTCAAAAAAACATCTCACAACTACAACTGTTACTTGATATATTCCTACTTGATAATCTCTCTTATTTTTTGTAAAAAAACCATATTTATCTTTTTATATGTATTTTTTTTTAAATTATTTTTTAAAATGAAAGTGTACTTCAATATCAGTAAGTGTTTTTCATATAGGTTTAAAAGATATTTTAAAGAGTTTTATGATAATAATTTGTAAGAATAAAATGGTTTATTATTGATTTGGAACTTGATCATTATATACGATAAATGTGTGAGGTAAATGTAGCTTTTATGATGGGTTACCCCCATTATATCTATCCAATGCATTAGGTAATTCTCCTTGTCTTTATAAGCATGAAGGAGTGAGTTAACCAGGGTGGATTATCTTATAGACATAACTAGGATCATATTATTTCTGACACAATATTAACAATATTTATTAATATGACACTTTATGTTTCCTAAAATGGATTATACCCATGGATTTTAGAGGATTTATTTTAGAAAAAAGTGTGTGGTTATAGATTGAATATTATTTATTTTATACGCTCAATAAATATTATGATAAAGGTAAAAAATTTATAGAATTTTATTTTTTTCACTGGCCTAATATATTTCTTTCATTTATGTCACTTCCTAATAATTTTTTGTTCGTACCATATTTTTCATTATCTTTACTAGAGTTTATATATGTTTAAGAACAAGGTATTATCCTGTTTATAGTCATTATGAATTTTCATGAAAAGAAAATAAGTTCCATTTTGAAATTTTATGTACTGGGAAAAATGGATATTGAGTAGATGTGTAAACATTTTAATATATAGGTTTTTTATTTAAGAGTTATGGGATAATTCGCTATACTCTAAACTTAAAATATCATTGGGAATAGAAGAAATTTAATTCTAGTTTAATTATAATAGATTGTGTATAGTTTAAGTTTAAATAAAAACAATTATGATACATAAATATTATATCATAATAGACAAATTTTAATGACATAACATAATGGTCCATGTTATAATCTTTTATTTATAGTTCCATTGAATCTTGGACACATAAAAAACCGGTCCATAAGTGAGCTGATTCATCTCCCACTATGTTCTTAATAACTAGGACCCTTATTAGACATATCATACATAATACATTTCATTATAAAATAAAGAAAAGCCTAGTAAAGGGAGATATAAAATACTCAACAATGGTAAACAAGGGATATATTAAGAAATGATGAGCATAAGGGTATGTGAACATGAGAATAACATTTTTATAACATAACCCAATATATCATAGATCATAAACATGAGTAATGAATATAATCTTGATAGTTCATAAAAATTAATTATAATAGAGTCAAAAAACATGAACTGTGAGAGTATAACATTATCATAAGACATATATTACTCTAAAACACATAGGTATATAATATCATTTCCTTGTTAGTTTATTTATCATTTCCAAGACTATCCTAGTGGTATGGGTTTACTCCACAAACCTTTATTGTATTCAAGGTTTACTTGAAAGACTATCATAGTGGATTTATTACCCTACTAAACTAATTCAACAACCCATTCCATTTCAATTTATCTCATGTGATATCAATCTTTACCCAATGCATTTAAGGTAGATAAGTGTCCCACCCATCACATAATGAAAGTCATACATGTGGGTGCCACAAGATCCTAAAACATTTATTATATCAGAACCCATGAAATAAAATGGGTTACATAAAAATATTGTTATAATATTACCTATATAAAAGTAATATGTTTCATTATCAATTCATAATTTCCTTAAAGTATAACCCATGGAAAAAGAAGTAGGTTTGTTATGAATTTTATCATGTTATAACCCATAAAAGAGAAATGGGATTCATAAATATATTTTCATCATAAAAATAAACCCTTCAATGAAAGAATAAGAATGGTATCCTATGATATTATCCCCAATAAATAATAACTAGCATTAAATTATTTTATCTTATATGGAATATGATTTTGAAAGAAAAGTAACTTTGAACTTTTCTTCTGGAAAATATCCTTTATTCAAAAATATCTTTTAAAGAATTAAAAAATCATGTAATATTATAGAAATTATTTAATTTGAAAATAAAATTTAAAAAATTATAATGGAATCTTCAAATAAAATATTGGTATTGACATTGGTAATTTTCCTTTAATGTCATACACATTAAAATAAATATTCCTTTCACATTTCCTGTAAAGGAAAAACTCACATTGTCTGGAAAAAGTCATCATGATTTCTTTGATTTTTTTAAAAGGTAAAACATTTTTAAAAATATATTTAATAATTTTTTTTTATAATTTTAAAAATATTTTTGGAAAATATTTTTTAAAACATGGTTTTAGAAGAAAAATATTTTTCAAATGAAGAGGGAAATAAAGATGATTTTTCTTAAAAAAATTATTTTGAACTCATAAGTATATAGAGAATGGAAAATGAAGTTAAAATATGTATTCTATAGAAATAAAAATATGAGATTAAAATAAATGGGTTTATTGAGATATATATTTTATGATTTCATTATTAAAAGAGTAATTATGATAAATCCTAATAAACGATGAGATTGTAATGTAAAACACTTACCACTTTTGGTAACTTTAGATTGAATTAACCATGAAAGAATAATGGTAAATTTAATATATAATATCATGGGAATAAAAAAAATCATGATATTACATATCAAATGGGTTTTATATAAATATCATAAAATAATATAGGTGTATAACATGACATATGTCACAAATTAGAAAAATTGAGACAAAAACCCATTCCCTTAAGTCTCGAATTGTTTTAAATGTTCAAAACTCATATATAATTAATAAAATTTTATTATAAATCTATTAAAGAATTATAAATATACCATATATTATTTACATATGACCTTTTATTACAAATTTATTAACAATTCCATGTTAAAGTCACATTTCAGGCTGTAAGTACTTTACTTTTTTGTGAAAGTTTTGATTTGTTATTTTTTGACCCTCTTACATTGATCATGATTCTATATTATCTATAATTTTAACCATATATACTTATAAAATATATTTATAATAAATTTATTTTGAGTAAACCATAAAATTTTGAGATAGAAAACGAAATACATTGTTTATAGAGATAGTAGATTGTACGTACACAAAGGCATTAATTCCATTTTAATAAAATATTGAAATAAAGAAAAGTAAATACCATATTACAATGGAATAATTATTCTTTATGTCATATATATCACATATTTTCATTAAAAAATTCCTTATTATATTCCATGTAAATCATGAACGAATCACATTGCTTCATGACGTGGTATTCTGGTATACAAATGAGTGATGTAATCATATTACCACAGAAGTGAAATTAACAAGGTATATGTGATATAATAATTTTATAAGCATAATAATATAATAAATATCATATATGGACATTTAATCTATTATTATATCTATTGAGTTTGATGTTTTACTTTTTAATTTTCTATTACTTAGTTTTGGAGATCGTAAACACTTTGTTAAAATACTAATTTACTAATTTTATTTGTACAAAGTGTTATAGTAATTTTTTATAGAATACATAATTTCTAAGGAACATATAAATAACTCCAAATAATATGATTATAAAATTTGGAAATTCCAAAAGTCTATACTATTTTTTGTCAATCTAAAGAACTTACTATAGTTAGTACGATGGATCAAAACTACTATTAGTCCCATGGATATGAATTTGGTTAGTCTAATTGATGGAAGACTAATATATTTAATGTATTTCACATCAAACAGATGGACCAGATGTATATTCATTCTTATGGATCATATTTAATAATTAAATTTTATACTTATTTTATATAAGAATTATTTCTACATTCAGTAGAAAGTATTTTTTCTACTAAAAAAATCTAAATCACTTGGGACATATAATGTTAGTAAAATAATATTTTAAGAATGGTTTTGTGATTTCCTAAACTAAGGGAAAACATTATAAATAAAAACCTTCTACTTAACAATCTCTCCCTTTTTGTAAAGCACAAAACAAAACACTTAAAATGAAATAATATTAAATTTTAAATACTTACAACCATTTGTTTGTTTTAAGAACATCGAAGAACTATTTCAAAATAAACTTCGTCCTTTATCATATTTTGACTCCCCTAAGTTAATAACTTATTTTCGTTCATCAATATTGATCTGATAGAAATTATTAAAACTTTTTATTATCATCCTTAGTAAAATGAATCCCTTTGATAAATTTCATTGAAACTATTTCCCTCCTTTTGATAGATTTTTCTGAAATTATTCCTCCCCCTTTGTGATTTTCAAAATAAAGGAAATTATAATAATCTCTTTAAATTTTAGAAAAAAAAGATATGAAAAAACTATTTTATAAATAACTATTCAACCAATAAATAAAAGAAATAAATTTCATCGAAAATTAATTGGAAAAAATTTTGAAAAAATATTTGGAAAATAAATAATTTAGACGAATATTTCATTCAGAAGTTTTAATACATTAATATTTTTTATGTAAAAAATCATTATAAATTATATAACTTATTCACAACGGCCTTTATCTTCTTGAAGTATTCATTGTATTTCTCAAAATTAGTAGTGTATTGAGATTTATTATCCTTTACTCAATAACAAAATGCCTCTAATTCTCTATATCCAAACTCTCTGCCTTTTCCATGGGTATTCTTATTCTCTTCCATTATCCTAAGAAAATCATATTTATAATATCATTATTTGATATTATCCCCTTTGATATTTTGAATTTCTTATTTTAAGTCTCACAATTACACATTACTATTGTCTGTCATATCTTTGAACTATTCATAAAACGCCAATCTATCTGATACATCAGTTAATAACTAATATAATTTTTTAGAAATATGAAGAGATACGTTCTTCACATCTACAATATTATCATCATGATCATTCAGATAATATTAAATTTAATAGTCTATTTCAGCATATGATTAAATATTCTCATGTGTGACTATGATTTTCTATTAACATTTTTTATTTTGGCCTTATTCTGGACCAAATATGTTATCAAAAACATTAATGATTTTTATTTTTCACTCAGAGTATTCTGATTGTTCTTGCACCATTCTTCACTATTAAAGAGATACGTTATTGAGTCAATAAGTTGTTTTAGGGTCTATAAAATTCAATTAACACCTTTTGAGATTTTTTGGTTGTAGAGTCTAATGACTCAAGGGAATCCTTTGAAACACGAGGGTGGGAAGGTCCAACATCTAAATTCTATACTTTTTAAATTTTTACTGCTCTAAAACTTTCTCAATATCAACTTCATTATCTATATCAACCTTGTTTGATACTCTAGGAGGAAAATTTTGAGCTTCAAATTAATTTTTTATGATGATTTAACTTCAACTAAAACAACTATGTTAGGATTATTATTTGATTGGGATAGAATTAGAGTAGATGTTAAAGATGAATCTATTATCTATCATATTCCTTTCATTCTTACTCAATATTTTTTTTTCTTCTTATAATTCGTACTCTTATTCCTTAGTTTTTCTTTCCAACTATATTTGAACTCTCAAAAATACTTTACTAACCTTCTATAATTATTTTTGTTTTTTATTCTTAACTGACATCGTAATAATTATTGGAACCAATTCTATAACTGAACTATGCAATTGAACTTCTTCAAATATTTATTCTATTTTCCCATATCCCTAACTATTAATACAGCCGAATAAACTACTATAGTATTTCTAAAATGTAACCTAACATCATGGAGTGTCTATTTTTATTGAAGAGTATTACCAAATCCTAGAACATATTATACAACTAAGAGAGGATATAGTAATATCCTTTGATTTTATAATACTCTTTTAACTTCTTTTAACAACCATTCCATCATTCATTCCTCAGAATATATTTTCTTTTTATTTTTATTTTTCTCAAATTCATTTAATTTATCAGTAGTTTGGATCCTTAAGATGAATAAATCATCTTTATCTAGGATTAAAACTTGATCAACTAGTTTCTTCTTGGTATTATGATCAACAAGTTTCTTCAAATAATCATAGGAAGTCTATTTTTTTCTAAACTTTTTTAGATGAATAATCAACATTACTTTTTTCTTTCATAACTTATTTTTCTTTGACTAGTTCATAATTGGAAATATATTTGAATATTTTTTCCAAAATATTATTCAAATTTTAATTAAAAAAATATTCATCTAGGCCATTATTTATTCTCCAATGAGAGAAACCTTTTCTATCATAGCATGAGTCAGATTCTTAATCTGAAAAACATCCATACAGTTTACTAACATTTTTTATCAAGAAAGGAAACATGAGGATCATGGACTTCATTGATGTCTTCTTAATTTATTTTATAGAATAGAAAACAAAATATACTATGTTTATTTGGATCATATTAACCAAACAGTACAATATAAGAATGAAAATAACTTTTAGGGTATCTCTATCACCCTTTCTCAGAATTAATTACTCTCTTATCCAAAGGGTAACAACTCTTACATCCATAGTGAGATGTGAATATTTTAAAACATTCTTAAAAGATATAAATAAAAAATATTTTGCTTATATCTTATCAAAACATAAAATCTTTTCTGAATGATTATGTGAAGGGAGATGTGATTCCCCTTCCAAAGGTGCTTCAACAAGATCAGAAACTTTTTCCTAAGTAAGTTTGTAACTTTCACTAAACAAATTAAATACAATAACTTCCTTATAATCTTCTATAATAAAAACTACTGACGATTAAGATTCTCTAATAATGTTTTGATATTTTTTCAAAGTCTTGTTTGTCATCACAAATTATTTTCCAACCCTGAAAAGAGATAATATTTTTACAAAGAGAATCATATTTATCATACCAAGATTTATAAATCAACCTTTCTCTAATAACCTCAATTTTTTAAAAGTCTTATTTAGATTTCATATAATTGATACTCATACCAGAGATCATATTGAAAATTATGATTAGAAAAATGAAAAATATCCTAAAAACTGATGTGGGAAATAGACACCCCACTCTTATTTATATGCATGAGGGTGAAAATTTTAATTCTAGTAGATCCAATAGCTCATATTGAGAACCCAATTCTAATCTGGTGATTGATATTTATTCCATGAATGTTTTAAAAATAATTTTGAGCTATATATGTTTTTATGAATAGTATTCCTTAGACTATTATATTGTTTGATTATATATATTTTAACAAAATTAAAAAAAATATATTTTTAAAATATAAATAATAAGTAAAAAACCTAGACAGTCTAAAGCAATGAATAATTATAAAAACTAAATAATTATAAGAATATCTTCTACAGTTGAAATTTTCAACTAGTATTAATATCTTTAATTATTCTAGATTTTTTATAATAAAAGTTTAATCTAAATAACTTCTTAATAATATCATTTCCCAGAATATTATGTAATAATTTTAGAGTCCATAAAATTAAAAACAATTTTCTACAACAATCAATTAATAAAACTTTTATTGTGGAAGGTTTATACAAATTTTGACACCCAAAATTTTAATGATAAGAAAATAATATATTTTTATGAACACTAAAAAATTAAATAACGAATGTTTTAGAAAATAAATTTTTTTAGAAAACTAAATGTTTTTAGAAAACTAGAACATATATACTCCCTATTTGGGAAGAAGTTCATTAATTTAAGATGATTTCTAGGAATGAAGTAGACATGAATAATAATTTCATATTTATCATTCCTAGATTATATTTGATATATTAAAATCTATTTTAACTAAGGGGTTTAGTAAAAATATCCTCAACTTATTCTTCTATTCTAATGAATTTTAAAATTATATCTCCTTTTTGTGTGATCCTAAAGAAAATGGTGTTGTATATCTATGTACACTGAATATGAGTGATGTTATAGGTTTTTAATTAAGGAAATATTACATATTTTATCACACAATATTTTTGTTTTAGTAAAATTCATGTCATAGTCTATGAGTGTGGATTGCATCCACCACAATTGAGCATTACAACTTCCAGCTGCCACATAGTTGGATTCAATTATAGAAAGTGATACGGAGTTTTGATTCTTATAAGACCATGAAACTAATGTTTCTAATAATAAATATAATGTTCCTAAAGTACTTCTCATATCCATTATATATCTACCAAACTCAACATCCAAAAAACTTTTTGAATAAAATTCATTTTCAGAAGAGTAAAATAATGCTACATCCATAGTTCTGTTATGATAGTGAAAAAATTCATTTAAGACCATTCTGATAGGACTATTCTATATTTTTTTGATATATTTTACCTAAGAATATAGAAACTATTAAATTTAGACCACTAGCTGTTATATAAATTAAACTTCAAATGATTCCTTTGATGATTTTTGACCAACTAGTTTCTGTGTATCATCCATACCTAAAGTATTTGATGTTCCAATGGGAGTACTAATACTATTAGTATTGTAGTATCCAAATTTCTTAACAATGTCTTTTGTATAATTATTTTCATATATAAATGTTCCTTCTAGATTTTAAGAAATTTTAAGACCCAGAAAATATGTTAACTCACCCATCATACTCATTTAAAACTAAGGATTCATAAGATAAATAAAGGAATCTGTTAATGATTTCTAGGTTGGTCTGAATATAATATCATAAATATATATTTATTCAATAACAATGTTTTTATTAAATTATTTTATAAAAATACTAGGATCCATATCTCTCTTAAAAAAATTTGTAACAAAAATCTAGTTAACCAATTATACCAGGCTCTAGGGTCTTGTTCAAGACTATATAGTTCCATAGTAACTTTAAAAACATGTTTCAAAAGTTTTTTACTTTAAAAAATAGGTGGTTTTTCTAAATAAACTTCCTCTTGAAAATACCCATTAAAAAATGCACACTTCACATCCATTTGAAATGTTTTGAAATTTAAGAATGTTTTATCACCTTGAAGTATATGAATTGCCTCACGTTTTTCTACCAGGGAATAAGTTTCTTTATAGTATGTTCCCTCTATTGAATATAACTTTTATAAATAATTCAATATCTATTCCTAACTATTATTCCATTTTTCTCACATTAGTTCCAAAAAAATACATATTACTCAAATTATAAAAGTATCTTTAGGCTATTCAACCAAAGTACAAACTTGATTTCTTTAAAATTAATTAAGTTCATTTTGTGATTTCTATCTAATACTCATCAACTAATAAAGCCTCACAAGGAGTTATGGGTTCTAAATGAGATGGAAATGAAATATGTTCAATTTCATTTCTCAAAGAAATTTTAGTTCTAACTAGTTGATCTAAATCACCAATGATGTTATCAATTGAATAATTCCAAAGAAAGAGTTGATTTTGTGGATTTACAAAACTATGTTCATCAATATCATATTGAAAGGGGGAGTTTTTTGAGTGAAATGTTTTACTTTCTACTTTTCCTTTACTTAGTTTTAGAAATAACAAAAACATTCTTAAAATACTATTTTAATAACTTTATATGTCCCAAGTGTTTTATAATTATTCTATAGAAAACATAATTTATATTGAAAGTAGAAATAATTATTATAAAAACAAATATAAAATTTATTTTTCAATCCAATCCATCAGACTGACTGAACGTCTTTTCCATCTGACTGACTAATGTAATATTTTTTTAGATAGAATAATATCATATCTATCAGACTAACCTAATAAATATCAATTGGGCTTATAGTACTTCGAATCCATCAGACTGACTATATTTAGTTCATTGGATTGAAAAACAATAGTATATTCCATCCGGCTATCAATACAATCGATATATTTTTATTAAAAAATGTAGTTTTTTCTCCAAAATATAAAATGGATATGGGGGTCTAAAAAATTCAGTATAAGAGAGTCTCAAATGATTATTCACACACAATAATAAGAAAAAGATCCTAAGCTATTAAAAAAATTGAAAAGATCATCTAGATGAGCTTTAGAGGAGAGACAAAGGAATACTCTATTTTTTGCACCATTTTTAAGTGATATCCAAGCTTCCATTAATTAGATTCATGAATTTTTTAACTTGGTACATAGTTTTCTAGAAAGTGGGACAGAGATGATGTAGTGAGTTGTGTGAAATCTATGAATCAATTTCCAGCACAGCACATGGAATTTTCCTCCTCTTAGATTTCTCAAGGCCTACTAGCAGCAATTTCACTTCAACCTGGAGGGAATTTCTATTCCCCATTAATATAGTGAAAATAATGATAATCGGACCTCTACTATCATAAACTAACCCCCCCCCCCCAAATGATGTTGGAGTTACATAAACCATTAGTGTTGATTTTTATCCTAGTTCTATGAGGATTCCACCTAGTCCATCGGGATATCCAAATTTTATAGTTGAATTATTTAGCATTATTTCTATTGGATGAAATATTTAACAGCATTGTAATGGTGATAAAAAAACAACATCATATAGAATCATTTTGTTGAGCTTTCAAGTGAAGATCATTTGAGGTGTTTGAAACCAACTCCAAGAACCATGGAAATATTACCATTGGAGGAATTACTATAAATAAGAGTGTATTTGAGGATATGGTATTTAAAAATATATTGACAAAACACATATTTATATCACTCTAATTGAACATATTATTTTTAATATTTGTAAACTTTCAGAGAGTTTTAGTTCAAGTGAATCCATGAGAGGGTTGTAAATTCATTATATATTTTTGATTTTTGATTTTCTTTGATACAATTATGGATTGATAGAGGGATTCTAGGAATATGAGGTCAAGTGAATCTGATCCATCAGATCAAATGATTCTGGGGATATGAAGACAGCTGACACCAATCTGTCAGATCAAGGGATTCCATGTTTTTTATGATAGAGCCATTATGATATTTATATCTTGGGATTACATTTTATGTAATTATAGACCTTCATAGTAGGTTTAAAATTGTGGATATCTTAAGAAACGATTTATGCATTATTTAAATCTTAAGGTGAAAGAGTTGAATTACTTTTATAAAGATATTAAGTCATTTTTACATTGTTATAAGATTTTGTTTCACCTATTTTTACAAGTTTAAATTAAACTATTCATTTACATAAGAATGTTTGTTTTACTAATATTTCAAATAAAATATTTTATCATACTATATGTAATAATGATAACAATACTATTTTATTCGATGATTTCTAAATCCCATACAAACAGTCTAATTATTAGAAAACTTCTAAGATCGATATTTTTGAGTAGCGAGGTTTTTTGTTTGGTAAGAGAAAAAATTTTAAAACTAAAATTCACCCCCTCTTATAGGAATCATAAAATGATATGATTCAAGAATATCCATTAATTATCAGTGGGCATGGAAAATGAATGACATTTTTTTTTGAGTCGACACTTCCTCGTACATACAAATGATCATTTAATATGCCATTTTATGGATATAGATATGGTTATAGGTTATGCCATTAACATAACAAAATATCAATATATATAATATATTAAGGTTATTATATCATCATGGTTTAATTATAATTGAAGGAATTGGAGGAACAGAAAAAATAAAAATGCTTAGTGAAGAACGTTATCTCATCTTTAGGTAACATTTTTAGGATTTCACCAAAATAATTCCATGTTTGGATCTAGAAATGAAATAAGGAATTTAGGATGTTATGTGGGTAGTAAGGGAGAAATTTTTTCAGGGGTTTACTCAAACAAATGATTTTTTAAGTACAAAAAATAGGGGAGATGTTGTGCCCTTTTGTAAGTGAGGTGAGTGGAACACTTATAATTTTTGGATAGAAAAATGTGTACCAATATTTTTTACATGTCACAAGGATCCAAAATAAAAAAATTATTGAGTATTAGGCATAATAAGGTGGAAATGTTGCACATCATGTAGCAAGGACCCCCAATAAGTTTCAATATGATGATGGGGATGAAGTTGGAATTACCATGAATAAGTCTTCATCCTATGTGAAAGGTAAGAAAAGGTATAAAATAAATTTCATCGTAAAGAAGAATCTTATTTCACAGGAAAATGGCAGTTCAGAAGAATATGAGGTTAAAATGATGGAGAACTATAAAGATGATGGAGAAAAAGATATAGTGGTAGTTGTAGGTGAATCCTAGAGAAGGTATGAAATTGATAATGATGAAAGAGAATTTTAAGTAAGAGTTGATATGCATGCTCAATTAGAAACTGATATTCAGAAGATAGATATTTTGAGAGCCAAAATGAAGAAAGACAACAAAGTGGTTTATGATGAAAACAATATATGATATTGCCTGAGGAAGTGATGTTTGTGCTGATGGAATAAATTGAAAATATTAGGTCATCATTTCTAGAGGACTCATAAATTATTAGTGAGTTAAAGCTAAAATTTTAAGAATATAAAATGGTGATCAATGGTTCAAAAGACAATAAATGATATAATAAACATATTAAAGAAAATTAATATGAATTAATTATCCATAAATGAAGTGTTAAGGATTATAAAAACTCCATAATCCTAGTATGAAATCAGGAAAGAATATCATTAAGGTGAGAGAAAAGATATAAGTGGAGTATAGGGGTCTAGGTAAGAATAACCAATAATAATGTTAAAATGATAAGGCATGTATGGGGCGTGAACAAGAGAAAGATGTGATGATTGATATTAGATCACAAGAACCCTCTTTGATATTGAATATTGTTTTGGCTACAAAGTAAAATAATAATATTCAGAGAACCAAAGGGACAAACAGTAGTGTAGAAGTGACACACACCCCACATCAAGTGTTATTATTTTGGAAAGATGTGACACTCATAAAAAGTGTGTTCTATAGAAAACTAATACATAAGGGAACAAGAACAATAGAGGAATCCAAATATAGATCAATACTCTAAAATATATTTTGAGGTTTATTATTATGTGTTTGCATTATTTGTACACATGGATAGATATTTTACATCAACCATGAAGAGGAATGTGCAAAAAATGAACCAAATTGGTCAAAATCGGTATGTTATTGAATCATCTATTGAGGAGAAAATAAAAACCCAAATTTTAGCATTGCAAGATGATTATAGTCCATTATAATTTGATTAAGATTAATACTATCAATATAAACTATTAATAAATTCAAAAACATGGATTAGAAAGAAAAGAGCTGAGAAGGCAGTGGTTGTGGAAATTTCCCTTAAAGAAGCAGATCTTTTTGGTGTATGGATTTTTGAAATTAGATTAAAATACCATATTACAAGAAATAAGTAGTATAAAATATGAAAATTAAGTCATTTTAATATTTTCAAATGATGAATCCCAGAAGATAATTAGGTGTGGAAAATCCAAGTTTGGGAGGAAAAGAAATGAAACATGGTGATGTCTTCATCATTGAAGGTCTCAGTCACAAATTTCTTAGTGTTCATCAACAATGATACTCAGGGGATGATATAAGATTTAATAAGAATATATGTATCATCAAATTAAGATATGGTGCCATTTTTCTATATGAAAAATAATGAAGTGGATTCTATACCTTGTAAATGGATAAGAAGGTTTGTGATTATTATCTAGAGAGGAAGAAAAAATTTTGTAGAATAAAAAATTTGGCCATCTATTCCAAACATCATTGGATAATATGGTCAAATATGATGTATCTTAAGACCTCCCAAATCTATCACATGTTAGTACTCATATATGTAATTATTTTCATTAAGTGAAGAGCATCATAAAAACATACAAGGAAAAAAAATCATCAAGAATGATTGAATTGGGGAATTCAAATCTATGTGGACCTATCTCATAATGATCCATTGATAAGAAGAGGAATTACATTCTTTTTAATGATGATTTCAACATGGTGGCATGGGTTTTTGTCATTTACCACAAGACCAATGTGTTTAGTTTCAAAAAAAAATTCAGAGGGAATTTTTAAAGGATACTTGGAGAAAAAACTCAAAAGTTTTATATTGATAATGGTATGAAATTTACAAATAACTAAGTGAGGGATTATCGAGAAAAATATCGGATAAAGAATCAAGTTACAGTTGTGAGAACTCCTTAACAAAATGGAGTGGTTTAGAGGATAAATTGGACAATCAATAACATAGTTAGAATAATTATTATTGAAAAATACCGACAAGATAAATTCTAAAATGGGGCAGTCTTGACATCGATTAACATATCAAAATTGGAAATTTTTTGTCCTAAAGAAGAAAACTCTTCATAAGATATGTGGAATAGAGATAGTCCAATATTGAGATACTTTCGATTCTTTAGAAGTGTTATATTCTCAATGATGAAAAACATAAGAAATTTGAGTCTCGTGGAGATGATAGGATATTCATTAGATACTCAAGAAAAGTCAAAGCATATAAATACATAAATTAGAGGCTGGGAAAAGTAGTTGAAAGCAATGATGTCACTATAGTTTAAAATGAATAGAATCTCCAACACAGTAGTGAATTGTTCCTGAATGAAAGTGATGAAGAGGTAACCAACACATGGGGAGAATTAGTGGAAAGTGCTAATTCAGAGGAAGATACTAATGATGAGTAGAAGGAAGTCAAATTTATATCTATTTAGAATCCACAGGGTTAACCAAAAATAGATAGGCAAAAAATCGTTGGTTATTAGGTAGTTCCAGTTCAAACACATAGAATGAAGTCTTTATAACTGACTTCTTTATTATCTCAGGAAGAGCCTAAATGTTTTGAGGAAGTAGCTGGTGATGAAAATTGGGTTCATCTATGAATGAAGTGCTAGACCAAATTGAGAAGAATTAAACATGAGATATTATTTTAAGACCAACAGATAATAACGTTGTTGAGACTAAATGGGTATTTCACAACAAGATGAATAATGAGAGTTTAGTGATTATAAGCATAGCATGAATAGTTTAAAAATGGTATTCTGTTATAGAGGTTATCATTGTTGATGAAAAATTTTCACCAATTGTAAGGTTAGAGATAGTTAGATTATTCTTGATCATAATTGTGAAAATAAAGTTAAAAAATTTCCATATTTATTTAAATTCAACATTTCTGAATGTGGTTCTAGAAGAAGAAGTTTATAATGAGAGTCCAGATGGTTTTTTCATTAATGAATATGAAAAAATACATGTTGACTGATAAAGTCTATATATGTGTTGAAGAAATCACATAGTGCATGATATTCAAGGCTAGTTCAGTTTTTGAAGAATCATGGTTTTCAGCATGGTGGAGTTGAATACAACATCTATCTCAACAATAGAAGTAGTGAAAGGATAATAGTGTTGGTATATTTTGATGAAATAATAGTTGGTGTATTAGATGAAGAATAGTGAAAATAGTTCACTAGATATATGAAAAGTCAATTTGAAATGTCTATGATTTGTGAACTGACATTTTTTAATGGTTTATATGTGAAATAATGAGATAATTTAACATTTATTTCTTAATCTAAATATTCTAGGGAGGTTTTGAGAAGATTTAGAATAGATATTACCAAAGAAAATACACCTCTGATGGCTATATAGATTAAACTATCATAGTATGATAAAATCAATGTAGTTAATGTCATATAATATAGGAAAATCATTGGAGTCTATTGTACTAGGAAGAAAAAAGATATCATATTATTTTTTCTACATGAAAAACATTAATATATCAAATAAATACCAAGGAAATCCACTTGAATGAAGTGAAAATAATCCTTTGGCATATTAATTTAATGTATTATAATAAATATGAATATTTCCTTTTGGATCAGTGCTCAGATCGAAAATCTGGGGGCATCGTTGAACTCTGAATATCGGGATTCTCTTAGAATGGGCTTAACTTTGGCCAGCAAGTGTCAGATGGAAAAAATAATATTTGGTACTTTTTAAAGGAAATAATAAAATATATTTTCCAAAGTTATTTTATTTTTCACACTATTGAGCGGCGAATGACGACGCAATAGTGAAATGATGATGATCATTAATGGAGGGTCATGAATGGATCATTTGTAACCGCAACACTATTATCTTAATCATTTGTTAATGGATCATTAAATGTTGGTGATTAATGAGAATCATTAATGAGTTCCATGAAAATAGGCATGATTTCTTGTATTAATCAATTGCGTTGGATTTTGGGTGGTAATAAACTTGGTGAATGACTGATGAACTGTGGGCAGAATCCCTCTCCAAAAAATTGTGAAAAAAATGAAAAATGTTCAAGGATCGGATCTGAATGTCAATGAGCGGTGGTGATTTCTAATGATCACAGATCGACGACGACTTAGAACACTTCCTTCATCCTCACTAGATCCAATATATCCAGTTAGGGGTTTTTTTATTTTTTAAGGTATTCCCAATTTGTTTCTAGAAATGAAGAATTAAGATCAAGCCATGAACAGGTTGATCCACGAATCGTGAATTTATGTGAGATGGTAACTTTATTTGTGGGATTCCAGGTAGGGGTTGTTTTAGTTTTTATGTTATTCCCTGTTTGGTGCCACGTTCACTCAACTTCGGCTGGAGGGAGGCCCCATGGGGAAGTGGGGAGCCGGATGCTGCCAAATGCCACATCCTGGCCAGGCGGTGCAAAACCAGCCCGCACTGGGTGGGCTGGGCTTTGTGTTGGTGGGTCGCACCCCCTGCCTACAGGTCAGGCCCGTGGCCAAGCGTGCCGGACCTGCCACTAGTCTAGACCCATGCCGAACCCCCGAGCTGGACCTCTTCCACCATGTCGGACTCACACCAAACCCTCGGGTCGGGTCAGGTCGGTCTGACCAGGTCAGATCGTACCTAGACATAGTCCCAACCGACCCCATTTCACCAAAACCCATGTACCTCTACAACCGTGTGTCTGATTGGTGCGTTGTTAGTGGATTTGGGATCCTTGAGACGAATAGGCCCTTTTGATATGATCCACTTGAGTTTTGAAGTAATTTTTTTTATGGCGGAGTTGGATCAGACTCGAATTCAACCAGGCCCTTATTTACTCAAAATCATATAACTTACAGAACGATCATATGATCAACACGCAGTCTTTTCCATTAGGACCCTTACAAAGCGATATTACATTGGGGTTACTCTATGTGGGGCTTCGTGGAGGTTGAGTTATGGATGATTCCTTGAGGAGAAGATCTTCTCCAAATCAAGCATGCTATGTGTGGGAATCTAGTGGATGGTTGTGATGTGAAGAATGAATAACGATCCTATGTGGGTTAGCACCTAGTGATCCTGGGTGAGTCGGCACCTAGAGAACCTATGCGGATTATCACCTAGTGACCCTGTGTGGATCAGAAGCATAGCCTCTCAATAGAATAAGATGATCTAGATTTACGACTAATCATCTTTACTTTTTTACTTAAGTTATATCTGGTGTGAGATACATCTTTTATATAGTTCTATGTGCTTGAGTTCTTGATTCCTGGTATTACCTTTGTGGTGTTTCCTCTATGGGTGTTTCCTTCATTGATTACTGAGAGAACTTCAGGTGTCTCAGGGTCCATATTGAGCATTGTTATACTCACCCATGCACGAGATTCACCTACACCTATTGTATCTTGTGTATATGATGAAAAACAATTACTAGGACTTTGTGGAGCTAGGACTAGACAATTTTTAGAGTTGGATCGATAAATGTGGTTTGATGCAACAATATTCGACAGAGATTTGTACCTAACCTTTAGGTAGGATCCTTGGAAGATGACATCTAGAGCTTGTACTTCTTTTTCTATACTTTCCTTTCAATTGGTCTTGTAATCTAACCCCTTTACTTTTAGTTTTCACACTTTACTCTCAATGGTGGTACCTTTTGGTGGTTGTATTATATTTCTTTTTTCATGGTTATCTTTGTGTTGTTTTCCCTATCTAGGTGTGTTCAGGTTTAAATGAAATGCTTTCCCTTTCTGGGATATGGCTTTTTGGTTCTAGTCACCAGCTCATGGCCAATGGAAGGTGGGCTTGGGGTAGTCACGACACTGACCTCAAGTGACAGGTCATGACAAAGTGGTATCAGTGGGTGGTTGGTTCATCCACAAGAACTAATAGTCTTTATTTTCAATGGGGGTAATAATGTTTAGTGTCTTTAGTTTGTCTTTCAGTCCAGGGATTCCGATTTTGGTGCGACGACCAAGGTATCCTTACACCATGACTCTAAATTCTATTTTTTGACTCGGTATATGAAAACAATAGTTTCATGTGTTTTGGGAATGTTTTTCACTTGATCTCTATTGAGTTATCACACAAGGTATAACTTATTGACTATGGAAGATTTGTTTCTCTATAGGATGCCTCCACGAAGATAGCCATCCCATATTTTAGTGATAGATTGTGACGATGGTCCACCAAGTGATGATGATTCAGTGTAAGGATCACTTACAGAGATAGAACCTTCGGTTGGTGTAACAACAGAACCACCAACTGGAGACTGGGAATTGCAACCATCCCCACCGGTAGACAATCCACACCAGCTGAGAATGCAGCATGAGTTCTAGAGATAGTGGCCTCTAATGTTTCGAGTCGAGATAGATCCTTAGGTAGCTGAAGATTGACTGGAGGCAGTTACTCCGGATTTTCACTAGGTGGAGATACCTACATACCAGATGGTGGTTCTAGACACTAGCCTTTTTTAAGGCACAAAAGGGATTTGGTGGAGCTTGGTGCTCTAGACACCCGAGGAGGCGACTCTTGTCTAGTCGTATTTCGAGAGCCTCTTAAGGGAGAAGTTCATAATTGGAAAACTATGCACTGTGCATATTCAGGGGTTACTACATTTATAGTTGGGCAGCCTAACTGTGGACCAGTACTTAGTGAGGTTTACTGGCCTCTCTCGCTACTCCACCGACATGGTACGAGACCCATTATTTAGGTCCTTGACCTTAGCGCATGGTCTCCAATGGGATATTATAGTGTCAATGATTTTTCTCAGCATCTTGATGCAAGTGGGAGTGCTATATCAAGTCCTACTAGTGGATAGCTTCCTAGTTGAGAAGGAACCAATGGTGAGATCCACCAACAGGGAACATGTGGCCAAGTCATATGCTATAAGAAGTATGTAGACAACGTAGAGGCCCGAATGGGCTAGACCTTCTGGAGGATGACCCCAGGATGCAGGGTAGGAGGCGTGGAGATCACGAGGAAGAGGTGGTCATCTAAGGGATAGATTTTGTTACTCTTGTGGGTGAAAGGGGCACATGGATCATGACTATATGAATACCCATACAGATGACCATAAGGTGGTTGAATGACTGCTAAGACAATGACATAAGTTTGAGAGAGGAGGTCGGCAGGGCAGCGGATGCAGTAGGGGAGCAGGCTGAGTGGTTGGAAGTGGACGATGGTTTGAGGTACTACCACCACCACCCCAGGAGGTCCACCATGAGCTTCGGGAGCAGGTGGAAAAGGGTTGGGCCAACTTCAGGTGATGGAAGCCTATGACTACAGTGCTCCAGATATGATTAGAGGTACAATATATGTCTACTCCACCTTATTTATTGTTCTTATAGACATAGGTTCCAGTAAATCTTTCCTAGACATGAACCTCCTTTGAGGCTTGGAGATTCTGGTGGAGCTGTTAGCTTTATCCATATGATTATATAATTATACAGGATGAGATTCAATGATTACACACTAGTTCCAATAGTGTAAGAATACTTTATGAGGCAATATATTTGGATAGGATCTCTTAGTAGCAGCTTTAAGACCTTATGACAACATCTTTGGTATGGACTGATTATCCACAGTCCATGATCAGATCGACTTTTTTAGTCGCAAAGTGAAGTGTTTTCTCAAGATTGGGACCAGTTTTTCCTTCACCAATGAGAATGGATCCTTTTTAGCACATGATAGACATTTTCAATGGAGGGTGCAGCCGATCACTCACCAGTTGGATAGCCTGACCCTCGGTACGGTGGACAAGGGGAGTTCAAGATTTTCTATAGTGGTGGAGGAGTATGAGGATGTATTTCCAGAAGATATCCCAAGACTACCTTCTCACAGAGATGTAGACTTCTGCATTGAATTGTACCTAGGAATGACACCAATACATACACCTACATATCAGATGGCTCCCACTTAACATTATTATTTGAGGGTACAACTAGAGGAATGGTAGAGGAATGGGTTTGTAGGGCCCTATGTTTCTCCATGGGAATCCCTGATGTTGTTTTCCATGAAAGAAAACGAGAGCTTGAGGCTATGTGTGGACTTTAGGTTCCTGAACTAGGTGATAGTGAAGAACAAGTATCCATTTACAAGGATTGATTACTTCTTTGATCAGATGCAGGGGGCGAGGTGGTTCTCGAAGATGGACCTCAAATCATGTTATCATCATCTTTTTATGCGGGATGAAGATGCACAAAAGACAACCATTAGATATCAGAATGACCACTATGAGTTTTTTTTATGCCTTTCGGCATGACAAATTTGCCAAAAGTGTTCATGGGACTCATGAACAAGATCTTCTAGCCTTACCTAGATCATTTCGTGGTAGTGTATATTGATGAAATCTTGGTTACTCAGTGTCTGAGGAGGGGCGTGCTACAAACCTATAGATTTTCCTAAACACACTCTGAGAGCACCACCTTTATGTAAATCTCTCGAATTGATAGTTCTGGATTTGGAGGGTCCAATTTCTAGGACACATCATCTTAGAGGCTGGAGTTTCAGTGTATCTGGAAAAGATAGAGGCGGTGCTTTCTTGGGAGCCACTTAGGAGTGTGACTATGGTGCAAAGTTTCCTGGGGTTGGTTGGGTGCTGTTAGAGATTCGTACTTGACTTTTCTAGAGTAGAAGAACCCTTTTCAGCCTTGAAAAATAAGGGAAACCCCTTTGTATAGATGGAGATATTTCAGCTGAGTTTCTATGAGGTGAGGTAGAGACTGACGAGTTCCCCCATATTAAGACTACCAGAAGAGGGCATTTGGTATGCAGTCTACTATGAAAACTCAGGGACCGGGCTAGGTTTTATACTAATGTTGGAGAAATTTTTTATCACCTATGAATCACAGCAGTGGAGAAAGCATGAGCTGAACTATGTGACCCATAACCTGGATTTAGCAACAGTGGTCTTTTCCTTGAAGATTTGGTAAAATGACATGATGGGTGAGCGGTTTACCATCTTGTCCAACCATAATAGTCTCAGGTATATCTTCTTATAGAAGGACCTATAATTGAGATAGTAGTGATGGATGGAGTACCTATAGTACTATGAATTTGAGATATTCTACAATCTTGAAAAGGGTAATGTGGTGGAAGACACACTCAGTATGAGGTCTAGTTTAAAATTACTGAGTGAGGCAATGAGGTAGCTAGCCAGTATGCTGATATCTCTCGTGGGTAGTGACGTAGTAACATACCTTCAGTATATCAATTTCACTCCCCCAATCTTATAGCGAGTTAGGGAGGCACATCTTTTGGATGTTTACTACAAGACCTGACGTGCTCAAATATCCTCAGGACATGCTCTAGATGGACTTTCGATAGGTGGAATGAATTTCATCCTTTTTAGAGGATGCACTGTAGTACCAGTGATGTTACGGGAGGAGGTGTTGAGGTAGTTCCATACATCCCCTTTTAAGGTAAATACTATTGTGGGGAGGATGAATAAGGACCTTTGAAGTTAGTATTAGTGGCCAGGGATGAAGAAAGCAATGGAAGAGTTCGTTTCACAATGCCTCACTTGTCAGCAAGTGAAGGCTGATCATCAGGTCTAGGCAGGCTTGACCCAACCACTTGAGGTACAAGAGTTGAAGTGGGATGTTGTCTCCATTGATATTGTGATGGGGTTACCATGCACGCCTAGGGGCCAGGATTCTATCTGGGTGATCATCAACCGACTCACCAAGTTAGCACACTTCCAACCCATTCAAGAGTAGGGATCGGTAGAGGGCTTGGGAAGCCTCTACGTCTAGAAGAGAGTGCGCTTCACGGGGTTCCTTTGATGATCATCTTGGAATGTGATGTATACTTTACATACAAGTTGTAGAAGGGGTTTTAGGAGGTGTTCAGGGCTTAGCTGCACTTGAGCACAGCTTTTCACCCCCAGACAGATGGTCAGATGGAGCAGACTATATAGACCTTAGAATGAATGCTTCATTCTCGTGTCTTGGATTTTTTTTTTTGCAGTTGGGAGGACCACCTCCCACTGTTGGAGTTTTCATAATACAATAGCAATCACTCCACCATTGTCATGAGGCCATTTGAGGCCTTTTATGGGTGACCATGTAGATCACCCCTATGTTGGATAGACCAATGGGATTTGGCACTCATGGGTCCAGATTTCGTATGGGCTACCACCAAGAAGGTTCAAATCATCCAAGATTGGATGAGGACTGAACAGAGCAGACAAAAGTGTTATGTCGATAGGAGTTGAAGACCCTTGGAGTTTGAGGAGGAAGATCATGTATTACTTCGGGTCTCACCTCGACGAGGATTATAGATATTTGGCTGGAGAAGAAAGCAGTCTCTGAGGTTCGTCCAACCTTTTCAAATCTTGAGTGGAGTTGTAGAGATGGTGTACCGCCTAGAACTTCCTCCACAGATGCACCGAGTGCATGATGTTTTTCACGGATCACAACTGAAGAGTTACATTAATGTTCCATTGCATATAATTGGATGGGGAGAGCTATAAATTGACAAAGGGGAGACATATGTAGAGTTCCCATTGGAGATAGAGGATCAACAGAATTGGGTCCTTCATGGAAGGTTGATTCCTCTAGTTTACATTTGGTGGAATCACGGGAACCCCCATGAGAGCACATGGGAGCGGGAGGCTGAGATTCGTTCTCAATACCCCAACATGTTTGATTATCCATTGTTTGGTCTTTTGGGGATGTAAATCCCTAAGGTGGGGATAATATAATGTCTTAGAATTTCTGTGTACCTTTTTTTATTATGTGGAGTTATTTCATGACTACACACTTTAATGACACGTGATTCCGAGGCCCGGAGTGCCCAGAATGTAATTTTGAACTTTATTTACGGTATGTTCAGTAAACATGTGAGACAGATTTTCTAACATTTGGACTAGTGCTCAAATCAAAAATATGAGGGCACCGTTGAACTCAGAACACATGGATTCTCCTAGAAAGAACTTAACTTCAACCATCAAGGGTCAGACAGAAAAGTTAATTTTTGGGAATTTTCAAAGAAAATAATAAAATAACTTTTCCAAAGTTATTTTATTTTTCACACCATTAATTGGGGGATAGTGATGTAGCGGTGCAACGACAAAAACCATTAATGGAGGTTCATTAATGGATTGTTTGTAAACATGATGTTATTATCTTAATTTTTCATTCATGGTTCATTAAATGTGGTTCATTAATGAGAATAATTAATGAGTGTAATGCTGCTACACATGCTTCTAATAGTAGTCATATGTGTTGGAGTTTGGCTATTAATAAACGTTTGGAATATTTGATGAATCGTGGGTGGAATCCCTCTCCAATAAATAATGAAGAACAAAGTGATGAATGTTGGGGAATCTGATCTGGAGGTCGACTAGTGGTGGAGAACGCCAATGATCATAGATCAACAATGATGTGGAACTATTCCTTATTCCTTACTGGATATAATGTATCTAGTCAGGGGTTATTTTATTTTTAATTTCTTCCTCCTTCTTTTCTAGAAATGATGAATGTAGATCAAATCAGGAATAGGTTGATCTACCAATCGTGCTTTTATGTGAAAGGGGAACTTTATTTTGGGGATTCTTTAACCGAGATTAGATTATATTTTTAATGATTTAATATCACCCCTGAGCCTCCCTAGTTTTAAAACATCTATGTGGAGGGCATAGTTAGACATTAACAAAGGCCTGGACCCTTCCGCATGTGCGCTCCTTTTGAACGGATTGTCTAAAATAGTGGCAAGGCATGTTCAAGACCATTTTGGTGATGGAGGAAACCCAAGAGTCCTATTAGCATAGATAGATCAAAAAATAGACCACTGGATAAACTCAGGTGGCCTATGAAAGGTCCCTCTAGCAACCGGTGGTGGCATAAATGACCGGCAGTGGCGGATAACCCATGTTGTCCGTGTGGAGGGGGTGGTGCCAACCAGCACCGCGGTAGAGGAGGAGATCAGCCCTCATTGGCCATGATGGAGGACAGAAGAACTTCCGTCAGCATTAGGTGGCAGTTGTGGGTTGACGTGGCTACAGGAAGGTGTCGTGGGGAGGGGTGTCCCACGTCTGGTCCACTTGGACGAGCTGGAACCGCGGTCGCACGATCGGGGTAAGAGGGAGGCCATGCGGCGTCCTGCTGGGAAGCAGGGTGCTGGACGCGGCTAGATGCAGCATCCCGGCTAGGTGGTACACCTCCAACCTACACTGCGTGGGCTGGGCTGATGGGTTGATGGGCCACAACCCAAAGCAGCAGGCCAAACGCACACCGGCGGGGCGGACCTGCGGCCAAGCGGGGCGGACCCGCGGCCACGCGGGGCGGAACCGCACCACTGAGAAGAACCTAAAATCGGGATAGACTCACAGTCTCAATGGTTCTTCTAGCCCAAACCCATGTCAGACCCACACTAGACCTCTGATTCAGGTTGGGTCGGTCAGACCGGGTCAGAGCAGAACCAGACCTGACTGACCCTATTTTACTAAAGTGCTTGTATCTCTCAAACTGAGTGTCTGATTGACACACTGTTAGTGGTGTTCAGACCCTTGTGATGAAGTACTTCTTTTGAGATACTTCACTTGTATTTTGGTGTAATTTTAAGTAAAACCTGTTTGGATCGTACTCGAATCCAACTAGACCCTTTTTACTAAAAACCCTATAACTTACAGACCAAACGTCTGATCAATGCGCCGTCTATTGCGGTGGGACCCTTATGATGAGATGGTAATTTTATATTAATCTATGTGGTAATTCAAGGAGGTTTAAGTATGGGATATGTATTTAGGTTCTAATCCTCTTGTAATCAAGTGTTCAAAGTACGGGAATCCAGTGGCTGTTTGTGACATGGAGAATGAATAGTGATCTTGTGTGGGTCAACACCTAGTGATCTTGTGTGGGTCAGAACCTAGAAATCATGTATGGGTCCACTCTTAGAGATATTGTGTGGGTCGTAACCTAGAGATTCTCTATGGTTTATCACCTGGAGATCCTGTGTGGGTCAGCACCTAGAGACCCTATGTAGACCAGATGCAGAGCCTTTTGACAAAATAAGATGATAAAGCTTTACAACTTATCATCATTACTTATGTACTTAAGTTATACCTAGTGTGATCTGTTTCTTTTACTTTGTGATATCTATTTTAGATATTTCATAGTAGTATTACCTCTGTGGTATTTCCTTTGTGGTGTTTTCCATCATGGATTACTGAGATACCTTCAGGAGTATCAAGGTCCCTACTGAGTATTGTTATACTCACCAATGCATAGGTTTCACCCACACATGTTGTGTCTAGTGCAGATGAAGAACAGCTTTACCTGGACTTTGGGGATCCAGGAATAGATGGTGTTTGTAGGTGAATCAATAAACATGGTGTGTTGTAGTGACATCATACAAAGATTTGTACCTACCATTTTGGTATAATCCTTAGAAAACAACCTCTAGAGAGTTTACTTCTTTTATTGTTCTTTCCTTTTAGATGGGATTGTATTCTAGCCCATTTAATTTTTGTTTACACACATTAATCTCAGTGGTGGTACCTTGTGGTGGTTGTATTGCCTTTCTTTTCTTTGTGTTTATCATTGTGCAGTTTCCTTTGTCTATATGTGTTTAGGTTTAAAGGTAATGCCTTCCCTTTTTTAGATATTCCATTTCAGTGCTGGTCACCAGCCATTAGCCTATGGAAGGCAGGCTTGGGGTAGTCCCGGCATGGTCCCTAGGGGATGGGTAATGATAATTGAGGGAACAATGGATTTCTATTTTCTATACATCAATAAATTTCAGCAAGAGTTATTGGGCCATTAAGATACGTATTTGGTCGTATCGTCATATGATAGAAAATGAACATTAAGTGTTTCAATCTATCTTGGTGGACATTTTATTACATATATAATCAATAAATAGTATTTTATTTCATTGAGAAACATTAATCTGAATATATTGTGGCTTCTCAAGTGTACACATAGTTATTGTGGTTGAAGCAGTACCTTGATGATAAGGGAATTGAAGTGATGTCTATAATTAGAATACATTGGGATAATTCAAGTTCTATAAATCTTAAAAAATCCATCCATCACTCAATGATAAATAATATTGAAATAAAGTGTCATATTATAAAGGGAAAGGTGCATCATGGTCTTGTAAAGTTGGAGTATGTGACTACAGAACTACAGGTTGTAGAAATTCTGACAAAGGCCCTACCCGAGGAAAAATTTGAAAGGAATCTGTTGGATTTGGGAGTTCAGTTGACTACCCACACTTGAAAAAGTGTGTATGTGGTACCCTCTCTCCATGAGTTATGGTGTGATTTTACCTACTATGTTTATATGTTCTTATTACCCCATTAGATACCATAATGAAGTGACCTTTGGGTACATTCAAAAAAGGTATATATTGTTGCAATTAAAGGGGTGAAATTTTCTTAATCAAGAAAAGGGATAAGTTGATTGGGGGAGCTATGATATAGGGGGTTTTAATGTTTTAATGGTTTCATGTATTTTAAAAACCCTGAAATTCTTCTATGACATGATGAGAATTAGGTGTTATGTCAAAATGGTTCATGGTTATCCGAACATAGCATGGAAATATTTAATATTTCCAAAGCATTAGAACCCATGAAATAAAGTAGGGGTTGTTTTAAATAGGATGGTGATAATGTTGGTTGATCAAAGTATATATATCACTATAGATAGGGTTTGTGAGGAAATAAATTTATTGGTTTTAGGAATGAAGTGTTTCATTGATTATCTTTTGATGTTACTCTTGTTTCTCAAACTAAGCATGGATCATCTGGGTATAGTGTGTGTTGATTAAATCATTGATCACTATAAAAATTTTAATAAATAACTGTTTTAGAATAATGTTGAGGCATTAATGTGGTATGAAAATTTTCATATTATTCAACAAACCAAAAGGGGAATATTGTTGGGAAAAGAATCGCTCAAGGAAACATTGCAATTTTTTTGGGTTGATTGTGTTTGTTGTCGATGTAGGTTTCCAAGGTTATTTGTGAAGTTCTATAGAGATTATTGAAAAGGTATGATGAAAAATATCTAAAACAAAGGGTTGGATTCTCCAGAGGGGGTACATAAATATTTTCAGACAAGGTGGCATTGTTTCCTTATGTTTTCTAAAATTTTGGTCCAAAATATGGAGAATATAAAAAGGTGTTTTTTTATAAAGGATTTATTTTAGAGTAAAAGTAAATAAAATCATGGTTGATGGTGATTCAAGCATTTGCACACAATTCATGATTCAGGATCATCACATCAAAATATGTCTAATTTAAAAAGTTCACAGAATATTTGAATGTGCGTGAAAGAAGACTTTTCGCAAAAAAAAATGAGAGTTTCAGGTGTCCATGAAATATGGATGGATATTTTTTATGAAATGATTTTACATGCCAAATGTGACATCAAACTTATATCTTCCATGATAAAAAAAATCTTGCTCGTTATGAGAAACGAACATAAAGATCTTGTATATAGGTTCGGCCAGGTATATAATTCGAAGGCTACCCTGTTATTTTAGAAGCAAAACCCTTAGAGAAAATCAAGGCTCTAAATCACATTAGAGTTACAGACAATGTTTTAAAGTTGGGAATAAGAAGAGTTGTCTGATGGAATGAATAAAATATTTGTTTTATGTGAAAAAGGGACCTAAGTGTACATGAATAAGTGAGTTACATGCAAAGCATAATTTTTTTTCACAATTTAGACTTCTATAAAAAAATCAAATGTTGCACATAGGCTGGTAAAGTTATGTGCAAGACATCCACAAGTTATACCAATGAAAAAGTGTGAACTGAATGGGATTGACTATAAAATATTTGGTAATGTGGTATTAATCATGTTGATGAAAGTGGAACATAATGATATACTAAATGAATTGTAAAAAATATTGATTCAAGTAATAAAAAAATATCTTCTAAATAATAAGTGACCACAATTCAGTTGAGAGAACATATAGCTTTCATTTTATGATTGGTTATAAACAATGAGGGATAATGAGTCTTCTCTAAACATCAAAATAGTAGTGCTCTTTGGTGTATTTGGAATATAGGCACATTTCCTTTTTATTCTCCTTTGATGTATCCATGTGTGGGTGAACCAAGTAAAATTTTTGTGTCACATGCATTTTTTCTTTTGTTCATACATTGCTATTGGAATGGGAGATAAGAGTGTTTTTAATGATAAAACAAGATTTTAATGGGAAATGTTTTTAATTTATCATACACTAATTCACCCCCCCACTCTCACTTAGGGTATTTAACCTAGTTGGGCTAAGAATCCTCTGTAAAAATGATTTGTGAACCAAGAATCTCTATCAGAAACAATGGTTGATGGAACATCATGCAACTTGAAAATCTCCTTAACATATATATTTCCTAAATCATCATATTTGGTGTTTTTTCATATAGGTATAATGTATGCTGATTTGGTTAATAAATCAATCACAACCCAAATCACATTATTTAATTGAGGATTAAAATATAACCCAACAACAAAATCCATCGAGATATCATCACATTCCCATGTCAGTACAGGGAGTGGTGGAAGCAGACTATAAGGTTTTTTATACATTGCCTTGATCTATTGTCAGGTATAAAAAAGGAAAACAAAATCCATGATTTCCCATTTTATAACTAGCCAATATTATTGATGCCTTATATCATAGAAAATCTTAATTTCACCTAGGTGAAATTATCCTAAGGAATGATGAAAATCCCTCATCACAGTATTTATCCTAGGAAATAGAATGACATAACATTTATTTATGTAAAGGGATACCTTTGAGGATGGAGACCACTCACTGATGGTCTCCACACCATACAAATAATTAATGATACTTAAAAACTCATCATCATTAAGGTGATTCTGAAGGATCATATCCAGAAGATGGTATTTCAATTGAACAATTGCTATAGTAAACCCAGTCTTATCCTCTTCGACTCCCAACCATATACAAACAAAGATTGTCATGATATTACACTCCTATGATGATTCTTTTATATCCTAGGATGGAAAATATAGGCAAAGAGTTCCCATAAAAACGTTCCCCTTCCCAAGGGTTTAGAAATTTTCATTGTAAACAGATTTTAATTAATCCACTCATCTCCTATACCAAACCTAAGAAGCATTGAATCTTAAAGATATATCATGGTTCCTACAAATTCAAGAAAACATTATCCTTTTCTGAATCTACTGAGATATTGTGTTGAGAAACCATTTTCACCTAAATATTCACCTCTCAAATATAGAATTTTTCCATTGATAACTTTTCATAGAGTCATTTATTCCTCAAGATATATAAAGCTACTCTCAAATGAAGCACATGATCTATCTCAGTTTCCAAATAAAACATGATTTTATCCACAAATAACACTAATAATGATTCAAGATATCAGTAGAATATCCTATTCATCAGGACCATAAACATAGTATGATCATTCATTAGGCCATGTGGCATAACAAGATACTCATAGTTGACATACCTTCTCCTGAATATAGTCATTGGGATATAAGATTCCTTGATCTTGAGTTGGTGGTTACCAGAGTGATGATCAATCATAGAGAACCTCTTCACCCCTTTGAGATGATCAAAAAAATTATTGTGGATAAAAATATAATTCATCTTACCATAACTTCATTGAGATTATATTGTTAAAAACACAAGTGCAGAGTTTCATCAAATTTTTTGAAGAAAAACATCGGTGTTTCCCCAGTTGAAACACTAGGTTGAATAGAACTTTTTTACATTAAGTCTTCTAAATGATTCTTTAATTTCATCTATTCAACTAATTACATATGTTAGGAGGGAGCAGAAAATTTTTGAGTACACATCACAATGTTTATATAGAAATCAACCTCCCAAAAAATGGTAGGCTAGATAAGTCTGACAAAAACACTTCATGGAATTAAACAACCACTAGAGAAAGATCACTATAAAAGAATCCCCTCCCCAGTTCCACAACACATAGACATATCATCCTAAATATCTCTAGAAGAGGTGTCCTAGATCAGATAGACCTTTAGTACCATTCTCCTTGGAAAACAGGAGACTACCCATTAGGGGAAAAGGGACACTCACCAATGATGACGTCCAATCTGAGCTTTGAAGACAACTAAAAAATCAATCCTAATTATAACATACAAATATTTCATTTCAAGAACCCAAAATTAATATGATAGATCAATATATGATAAAAAAATTACAATGGTGGAATCAAATACCATATTCTCCCTTCATCTTTAGAGGCATTTAAATCTGCATCACATAAGGCATTATCTCTTTTGGAATATCCAACAAGTCCATGGTGAGGGTTGATGAAAAATAGTGAGATACCCTAATTTCAAATAAAGGAGTCACTAAATATGAGGAAATAAAAATAGTAATTCTCACTATCATAGGAACCGCATTAGTTCCGAAGGGATATTCATCTACTACATGATGTTTTTTATTCTTTATGTCTATGGATATAACCCCATTGTTCTTGAAATAGTTTGTTGTATCATAGTCTATCTTAGTACAAATGATCACATGCCACTATACGAGGTAGTAAAAATGTGGAAAACCCATTCTAAGTGGGTCAAACCTGTATTTGATCTCTATATCTTTAGTTCGTCGATGAAATAATGCTTTGAGTGACCAATATTTCTACATCTGAAATAAGTCAATGGTCCCTTACAAAAAACTGTATTACATCTAGTGGATGTTTACTATTGAGAACCACCACTACTATTTACACTGCATGGATCACTTCACATTATATTCCCTATAAAGGAACCAATAATTCCACCACTATGACCATGAAGAACTCCAATCAACATTGACTTAATATCAAAATCAATTTATAAAATCATATACCTATCTAGAACATCAACATAGGAGGTAATAATCAATATAAATACCTAAGACCCGATATCTGATTGAATACCCATCAGGTACATTTGGGACGTTAGATTCTCATTCGACACTACCCGTTGTCAAAACTGATCAATTTTACTAAAATGATTGGAATACTGAGTCACTTACCAATAACCCTAATAATGGTTGAAAAAATATATGGAACAACCAATAACAATTAATCACAATATAATTATTCCATGAAATTAGTCCTAATGTATTTCCACTCCATGATCCCATCCAACTTCACTATAACTATAGCAACCCATTATCTCCTGCTAGGCTACTCAAACTTGAAGATGAAATATTCACCTTAATGGAATATGGAATTTCCAAGAACATGAAGTGTCATTAAATATATCCTAACCAATCCTATACCACTTGAGGATATCTCATTCCTAATAAGGATGGTGGTTTCTGATAAAGAAACTCCTTGTCACAATCTATGCTATTTTCCCTCCAAGGATCCACCTCAAAAGCCCAAACAGGTCTGATGCAGACCCTTATCCTAGAGATTGAACTTTGTGCACTACTATAATTATAAGTCTCTATTCAATAAGAGGGTTTTATTTTTTTGATTCATCATTATCTCACTCAGGAAAATAGATTATATGTTTTCTTAGGGGCATGGTACTGCACTACACCAATAGAAAACAAGGAAACTTCAGTCAAGAGACAAAGGAACACCAACTCTCCCAATTAGAACCCAACTCAGGAACAAAAATCTTATATCCTAGTTTTGGAAAAATCTAGGATCACATCAAATAACTCCTCAAAGACACGTTTTCCCAACCACCCTTGGTTACTTAAGGATCATTAAAATGATATATGGCTATGAAATCACCCATAACCTACCCCTCATTTCACAAAAATCTTATCTCTTTATACCAAGGAATCCAAAATTTTATACTAACATCCATGAAGATAAAAAACCTTCATATTATCACTAATGTGACATCTATAGTATTTTTTATCCCTATGAGATAGAAAATAGTGCCTGAGTATCAATAAGTAATTGGAATGACTGATTTATTGAAAAAAAATAAATGTAGTTGAAAAGAATCAATAAAGAATCAGTTTTTTAAAGAAAAAAACAAGAGAAAAGTATCAAAAGATTCATATACAAAACCCAGTATGGAATATTAAACCCTAAGCATCACATAAACCAAGACATCAACACCACCAATATCTCTTCTTAATATATGAAATACATACTCCACCTCTCACATCTAACTCTCATGTCTTGTTATGATAAACACCATCTATCTCTGAGAGGCACTTTACATTTTAAAGAAATTAGGAAAAGAAATTGTACACAAACCAAAGGCTTGTGTTGGGTGTGAGAAACAATCAACCAGTAGGATCTGACCAAGCATTCCATAAGTAGGCCATATCAAATAAACGAAATCTAATTAATTTTGAGTAAAACATGGAATGGTAATCCATTTTATAGTTCATCGTAAAACATGTTATTCAAATAATATCAATGAAATGTTTAAAACATGTAAAAATAATAATTTACATCAAAATTAGAATGTATAAGAATCTACATCAAAATAGACATGAGTACATCAATTGGTAAACATCAGCATGTGTTAATCATTTTTATTCATGGAACCATATCGATAAGCATTGAGGTTAGTTATATCATTGATCAAGGATCCTTTCACATTTTAGTGAAATACAATTCCAAGTTTGCACAATTCACTATTTCTCCATCATAGGGGGAATGAGATTCTACCCCAACAAATGACCTCTCTACCTTCATCAATGTTTAATAACATTGCTATCAAAAATTCAAAGGTAAGTAGAGCTAATACATGTATAGTGTTATTTTCCTACACAACCCACTTAACTACCCCAATAAACCATGTTCTTTAAGGAAATAAATCAAAAGTAAAATCATTTATATCAAATAAATTTCACAAATAATCATTTAAGCATCGAAAAATCATGTTTTTTAAACATTAAATTTCATTTCAAAAACCCATGTTTTTCTATTTTCATCAAAATCATGAATTTAAAAACAATTCATTTAATTAAATTTAAATAGAACATTCCATTATGTCATTTCTCAAAATTAATTTCCAAATTTATTATTCAAATCATACATTTCACTTATATATATTTTTTCAAAAATCAACACTTTATTTCAAAATCGATTTCCAAAGAGGGTTTACCACACAACATGCAATTTGAAAACATTTATCAAGAATCTCAAAACATGGTTTGGAAATCAATTAGAAATCCATTTTAAATCAAACTAAAAATGATAGTTTCAATTTATAGGTAATATATTATAAAAATACTAACATCAAGAAGAAAAAATACCTTATTTATTTTAAGACTAGGGAAGGTAGAGAAAGTGATCAAGTCCTCGCAAGACAAGTTCTACAAAAGGATAACTGAAGAATAAAGGGTTTCTTATTGATGAAAGTTGAATTCCCTACCCCTCCATAAAATGCACTAAATATTAAATCCATGATAAATGGAGGATGTAAATTAGTTTAGTAGAGGAATATTGAGGAAAAGGAAATAATAAAAAAATCAATTAAGGGTTCACATGGCTTGATAAACTACCCCAATAATTCTAGGTTTCATTCGAGTGTTTCAAAATATGAAACTACCATCACCACACCATAGTGTTTCCCACTATGTCATAGTGTCTTCACTAAGGAGACAATCCATGAGGTCCATCCATTTCCTAGTGAAATAATAACATGTTGTTTTTTGGCCAACCATTCCATCCAACGGGGCATGGTGGTGGCCATAATAGTCATGGCACATAGGGGAACTACCTATGCTCATTATTGAAGACCACATCCTATAATGGGCATGATGTGTCTACCTATTTTAGAAAAAAGGCTCAATAGCACACCACGACCTCCACCATGGTCTTGGTCCTTCCCATTTTCAAGAAAAAGTATTAAAACTAATTTTTAATCAACCAAACACCCCCAAAAAATATGAAACTGAAAATAGATAACTTAAGGCTCAAAGTAAAACATACATATGACCCATAAGGCATCACAGGGTTTGACCAAGTTATTATATGGAGTACTAGATCATCATTATTAGAATGGTAAGACTAAACATCATAAATATATTTTTAAATATTATCTAGATTATATATGATGGTATATCAATTTGATATTCATCTTTATATTCTTATGAAGTTATACGAAGTGGGTTCACCTTACAAAGTCATCCTTTGTGATAAATGTTAAAGTTTTATATTTTTGAAGAAGATTTTCACAAATATTGATTTCATTGGAAGTATCAACGATACCTTCTTCTATATCATAATTAAAATTTGTTAAATGATTAAATAGAGGAGACTTATGAGGATGTTGGTTTCAGAAATATCCAACTATATAAATGGGAATATTTTCATAAAGAATAAATTTTTTCAAGACTATAAGTTTCCAAGAGACATTTATGGATTAAATATTCAATTCTACTATATGTGAGTATTACCGGGGTTTATTAATAGAAAGAATACATTTTTTATAGATAAATTAAAATAAGTATTTTGACTCTTATTTTCCATTTTCCAAGAGAGTGAAAGCTTCAATGGATAGAAAATATATTTCTAAATATTTTATTTAGATAGTTTACAGAATAATAATATAGTGGAAAGAAAAATATTGAAGATCTAAAAATTCTATTTTTAATACTTTACACTTTTGACAAGATAATTGAAATAAATTTATTGTTTATTATTTTCTCAAAACTCAAGGAATAAAGAATACAACCTGTGTGATATAGAAGATATTTTTTATTATATTTTTCAAAGAAGAAAAATCTTAAGCGATATTTTTTATTCCCATGCTCCTATTAAATGGAAGGAGGAAGCCTACATATATTCCAGATCCATTGGATACTATTATACATTCGTGAAGATATTTTTACATATATTAATTATGGAGGAAAATTTGTGCTGAAATTGTTTAACCTCTTTAAATCATATCCCATTTCTAATAAGTAATTATTTTTTGTACTCAATTGTGGTGAAGTGTTAACTTATTATACTCTGATATCAATATTCTTGATTAAAGAACCTAACGTCCCAGTAAAATACTTATATTAAGTGACATATTCTTTAACTCAATTTGAGTTTTCCCTAGGAAAAGGATGAGTTTTAGTAAAATTTCAAAGATCATGTAGTAGAGTTTTGTGGAGTGGACTAGGGGATTTTTTTAATTGTGAACTATTATACACCACTATATCACATGTTTATTTTATTTTCATTTCATATGCATAATATTATTAATGATAAAGGAAAAATTAACACCTCAATTAGGTATTTAAATTGAAATGATTTCTAAAGGACTCAATTCACCCCCCCCCCACCCCCTGAGTCATATTCTACTCATCTATAGTATAATAATTAGTATCATGTCATGTAATATCTAGGATGTATTTATGATGATCTTTTATGTTTCATCTTGAAGTCAGTTTGTAATGTTTTCTAATACCAAAAATTGGTATCAAATCATAGTCTCTCTTTTGAGATAAATTTGAAGATATATGGCTATTTATATCTGATAGATTAATTTGGTAATATCCTTTACCCTCTTTTGGTTATTCTTGAATATTTATTTTTAGATTACAAGCTTGACTGGAAGATCATTTCAAAAAGTTATTTTTTAATGGTTTATCTTAAAGAAGGTATTCTATGATTCATCATCCTTTTTTAATGGTGATAATAATTGATGTTGGAAATCTCAAGTGGGTATATACTTAAACTATCGTGTAATGAAAATATATTTGAATGTAGTAAAAACGTATAAGAATCCTACCAAATAACCCAGTACATGGAGTGTTGTTGATGAAGTTGAGTATGAAATTAATTCATGACCAATGAATACTGTCATTTTTTTCTAAGTAAATATGATTTGAAATGATTTTATCAATGTCCAACTACCCATGAAATGTGATAAAAACTTTTTATTGATATTTGAAGGTACAGATAATGTTGGAAATGGAAGTAAAATACTGAAAATATTAAATTTTGTAATTTTAGAATGTATGAAGAAGAAAACACTAATATGATGAATGAGATATTGATAGAGTTGGTAAATGATATTTCTTTCTTAAAAACATCAAATAAACAATCTAATTAGGTGCTCAAAGTTAATATAGTTTTACCCTTGAAGTATAATGGAATTTCACAAACTATTCGACAATCTAATTTTGTTAAAAATTTGAAGATGAATGAGTTGATTAGAACATTAATGAAATATAATACTAAGATGAAATATGTATATGAAATTCATATTTTGATCAAAATAGATAATACCACTCTCAAAGTTTCTACCTCGAATGTTAGAGAAGAATATTTTTATGATTCTATTACTTCTAACTCTAGTGTAAAGATACCAGATATTACTATAAAATTTAGAAAATTATGTAAGAAGAGGAAGAAAAATATGAAAAAATCAGTAAAAGAAAGTCAAATTATTTGAATGTGGGAATAAATTTCATTTATGACCTAACTTCTGTTAGTTGAGAGATTAATGGAAATCTAAGTATAAGAGAAAAAGGAAAAAATTTCAAGAAGGCTACATGAATTGATTCTAAAAATAAAAATGATGAATCTACTTCCAAATTTGAATATGAGTATGAAAATAAAAATAATAACATTTTTCATATAGCTCAAACCATAGATATGCAATAATATTATTGTTCTCCTAATATTAATTCTTATAATATTTTTATGAGTTTAATGAGTACTATAGTATTCTTGAAGAGAAATTTTAATCATTAAAAATGAATAATAAATGTTTGAAAAAGTATTATGATTCATCATTTATTGAAAATAATGGCATATTTCAAGTTTTAGATCTATTTTTTATTAATATTATTATATTGTATATGAAGATAGGATTAACTAAATATAGGTATTATGGTTTTAATGAACACTTGGACAATGATCATTTTTACAAATTTATCATATTTTTTTGTAAAACATGTTCATTTTTTAAAGTATTTATCTATGTTTAAATATATAATCTCTATATAAAATAAGAAGGCATTATTTCCAAAATATCTTACACCTAGCACTACCAGACCTAAAACCATATGGATATCAAAAAAAATTATTTTATATTTTTGTAGGTGTATTCCACTTGACTTCAATAAAAAAAATTGAGGTGTCTACTCAAAAAATAAATATAAATTATTTGTGTTTAAACTATAAATTATGGTGTATTTCATCTCTATTTTAATTTTTTAAATTTGGTTAATATACATTAAATATTTTATACAGGGGAGAATATCTAAAAAAATTATCTTTTATTTCTCTACCCATGTATTCATGTTCTTTCATTTTTAATCTTTCAAAACTATGTTTCATACTGAAATATTAATTTTTACCCAGTATTCATTTACATTAACATTTTATCTAATGTTATGCTTGTATGTGTTAATCTATAAATTTTTATCGGGATAGTATTCATGTGTTTACTGATATATTATTTATATTATTTACATTTATTACACTCTCTTGTTATTAAATATATTAAACTATTAATTACTTAATATAGAAAAATGTTTTAATTATTGAATGTAACGTTGTATTAATCATGATGATACTTGTTATGAAATTATATGAATATATTTAATTCATAATTCCTTGAATATATTTAATCTATTTTTTCTTCTTGAAGTTGAAATTTTTATACAAGGAGGGGGTGAACTTTTTTAACACATCAATATAATTATATCAACAATTGGTTTCAAATAATAATTCACTGATAATTATCTTAAAATTGGAGAAGCGTCTATTAAGAAGGATCTTATTTAGTTATTTTTTAATTATTTCTTTCCGATTTTGAGAATTATTATCTAAGTACTTGGAATAATTCTAGGGTTTATATTAAAAATATTTTTCATTAAATTCTCTATTAATTTTTTCATATTTAAAATTAGAATTAATTAATACTTAGAATATTTTTTATTGTTTTTCATTCAGTTGGTCTAATTATATTTCATGGAAATTTTAGATTAACTGATTTATATTTTTAAATAGAAGCATGTTTTAAAAGAGTTTGTTTCTTTATTTTCTTAAAAAAATTATATATTTAAAAAATTAATGATCATGATATGTATTTAGTTTATTTTGAAACTGATGAAACATGTTAAATATATCTTATCACTAGAAATGTGCTTTATTTATGGTTTATTGGAATAGATTTTAATCCTTTTGTTTCAAAAATGATTATTATTCAATAATAATTTCATTTATTACTAAGCATGTAAAATATAGAATTTATCAAAAGTTCTTGACTTGTTAGTAATTTAAGGGAGATAATTCTTATTCTTTTTATAAATGTCCAGCAAGTCTATTTTCATTACTAAAGGGAGGGAATTCTAGTTCTTTTTATGAATTTAAAAAAGGTTTGTTTTATTTATTAAAGGGATAAATTTTATATTCTATTTAAGAATTATATTGACTATTTTATTCAATTAAATCATTATTTTACTATTGTTTATAATTTAATGAATGGATGTGTTTGTATACTCAAATTGAAATATTATTTTCATAACCCTTATGATGGATTTCATAAGAACATATAATGATCATATGTATTGGAAGATAATATCATAATATATATATATATTTATATTAGGCATCATATTCATGTATACATACATCTCATTTATTTTCATTTTTGTGTACATCCAATAATCTCAAACATGCACAAAAATCCTATATGAATATTATAAAATAATTCAATAATCTTTTTGAATATATCCAAACTATTTTGGATACTGTATTTCATCAAAATGTATTCATTTTGAACAAAAAATTATCCAACAAATTAAACTTCTCCAAGATCATAAATGTACAACCTAATGAGACATATAATCGTAGACAATAATAATGAAATCCATATTTCAAATCTATAAGAAATGAGTAGACACTAATAAAGAATCAATGCTACCCAAGCTACTAAGGGATCTGGTATGATCTCTATTAAACATACTCTTGTATCTATATAAACATAACCATAATAAGATGTATCATATAAATCATATGTATACCCATGCAATCCCTTTACCTATGACATAAAGTGACCAAAATACATGGAACATATCAATCTAATATTGGACTCTCATCATTTATTTATTCTCATAAAGACATCACAAGTAATTTATTTTTCTTATAGGTACATAATATGTCACTTGTCCAAGTATTTGAACACATCTATAAGATTATGGAATTTCCCACATGAATTACTTTTAAATTTCTTATTTGATCCCGCTTAATTATATAGGAAAGATATGTTATTTTAATAATGTTTTTTTACAAGGTGTTTGGGGACTAGAGAAGTTGAGATAACAAAGGTTATAGGAGGCATGATATAATGGAGGTATTGAAGTGCAATCGGCTGGACAGTGGGATTACTATTAGACTAGTAAGGATATAGGAGCCCACTATCTAGTCAGTGATACCCACCAACTGTCTGGTCTGGTCTCTAGAACAATAGTTATACTATAGGACACCACTGGCTAGCAGGTGGTGTCAGGCCGGGTCAGGTCAGTAAGGGGTGGAGTCATATTTTTCACCCCTAAAACACCTATTTAAGAAACTTAATCAACTATTTGCACCCTAATATGGTATTATATATTTTTCAAAGGTTCTTCAGAACTCAAGTGACTTATCCAATGTCAATTCATGATCCATTGATCCTTGGTTCAATTTAGACATCTTGAATTTGGTGATATCTTCATGGATTTGTAAAAATCCTACTTTCTTCTTCTAGATACTCTTCTTACAGCCATGAAAATGAGTACCAATAATTGTTAGTAGAGGTATCATGGTGTTTAAAATAGATTTAGTTTCTCAATCTTGGTTGTTTATTCTCTCTCTCTCTCTTGAGTTAGGTGGTCTAAAAAACTATATAAGGTATGATTTCCTTTTATAATTTATGAAACCCATAAAATAGCATGGAAAAACAATGAAAATTACTTATTAAACTGAAACTACTTAAATTATCATGATTTTATCTCATACAGATCCTTTTGGGTCTAATGGAACTTGAGAGCAGAACATTTGGCTACCTTAGAGTTATTCCAACCCTTGACATTAGTTGGGATCATGGAAATTGAGAACCAAGACTTCAACAATAGCGTTGGGAGTTTGACTATGTTATGGTATGCTTGATATGTTCATTGGGAATTGGTATAATTAAGAATTTAATGATAATTTGATAGGAATTGAGATAATAACAAGATAGTTGATAAATGTATAGAGATTACCACATTGGATTTTGTGACTTGTTTGGTGATCTTTTATGATTTAAATCTTGTACAGACCTCAGGTAGACACATGTTGATTCTTGACACTTGAGGGTGGTATTGTTGAGATGCATGATTATATGGGCCTAAGGACATGATTTTTTTTCTACTTGATGCTTGAGGATTAGGTGATGATATTTATGATTATACAATCCTGAAGGAAATATGTGTCTATGCATGATAAAATAGGGTGAGACACAGAGGTGCATAATTATATGGTCTTGAGGGTTAGATGTGAGGTTATGTTATTCTGGACGGAGTGTTTTTTGGTAGGAAATAGTGGTCCTCCTTGTCTATTTGCACTGAGGTCCAAGGAATGATACATCTAAAATTATACCAAAGTAGGTAGGGTTGAACATGGGAGTAAACCTAGAATCTTAGGGAAAGTATGTTTATTTTTGTGTAACCATTTTTTGTACTAAATTCATTATGTATATTGTATGATTTCACATTTTATATGCAGATTTTATTTTTTAAACACCATGAGTGTCAACATACCAAGATCTACTGACACCTTGTTAGAGAATCATTTGGTACCAATGAAAACTTCATGGATGTAGGTCTAGAAAAGGAAATTGATCCCTATAATTGATTGATTTATTTCTTGAGGGGATAGGAACTTGGATATGGGACCGAACACGGGGTTCAAGACCATTTTTGGGTGTCTTTCATTAGAGTCTATCTTTTGTTTATCAGCTTATATGACATTGAATATGACATTTAGTATGACATTCATCACCTCATTACATGGTTTAATTATATTGGATCTCTTTTCAATTTCCACTTTATCTACATGGGATGTGTGGTTTGATTTTTTTATCTTATTTTATACTATGTTTTTTCCTCTATACTAGAGGGTATTGCATCCCCACAATATCCATCAAACTCTCATTGTTATTTGGTATCCTTTGGTGTATGGGAAGGCATGATTGGGGTAATGTGGTGACCCGTCTCAGTCATGTGATGTATAACCGGGTCAGGGATGTTACAAAGTGGTACCAAAGAATGTATTTTCAATTATTTCAATGTTTGGTAAAGGTAAAAATGAGACTAATATGTGTCAAGGATTGGTAATGAGCTTTTATCCGGAATAGTTGACCTACGTATAAGGGAAAAACCAAGTCATCAGGGATAGGATTGTTGTTCTGGAGTCTAGTATGTTATAGTTTTAATGTTATTTCACCTTTGGTGATGCAATTGTAGTGCGATGTTACTTTTTTGTGGGAATTTTATTTTGGAAAGGTATGAAATTAGGTGAGTATTCATGAATCATAATAGGAACATAGGATCTTGGCCCCTTTCTTTTCATGTTAGGGACTCACTCAAATTTGGATATACATAATTTTTTGTTTATTCCTTTCAAATAATTATTAGTAATACACTGATATTGAATGATAGTTTTTTAATTTTTATATCATGTGAAATTTTTAAGAAAACATATTCTGATATGATTTATTATTTGAATGTGAACTATGGGATCTTGTTTTGTTTTTCCTTCTTAACATGGAAAAAATGTTCCTTTTATATTTTCTTTTTTCTTATCTTGTTGACTGAGGTGTACATTACCATCATTTAAAATATTCCTCTATGTAATTTTATCAAATAGAATGAGGAGGGTTTAGTTGAACACAGACCACATATAGCACAAACTAATCCCCCAATAGATCAAAGAAATGTTATGGATAATAATATTTGAGACTGTTTCTTTTGAATCATTAAGTGCATTGAGAGGGACATTTCTAAAGGAGGTCCAACCCTGTCAAACCTCATGAGGGAGTTCCAGATTAAGAACCCCCCCCCCCCATGTTTAGAGGGGAGCGTACCCCAGAGGTAGTAGAGTTCTATATGGAGTCTATCTAGATGATCTTCAATCAAGTGGAGGCAGCAATGGAAAGGAGGGGAAAGATAATAGCATATGTGTTGTGGGAACTAGCCTAGTTCTGGAGGGACATTCAAGTTTAGACCAATCAGCATGTGGGGATACTTTGGGAGGATTTCTAAATGAATTTACCAGACCATTTATATCCTTTTATGCAATGGTAAAAGATATCTTGGGAGTTTTTATATTTAAAACAAGAGAATATGATGTTGATAGATTACGATAGTGGTTTTATGGAGTTGTAGTGTTTTCCCCCAATTTTGGATTGAGATGTGAATTTTAGGAAGAATTGACTCCAATAATGACTTCACTATGACATAAAATACTAAGTGAATGTATTACAGGTGACCAAGTTCTCAGATTACAAGAAACCAGACGTCTATTTTAGAAGGTAACCTGAGGGAGGCCCTGAGTTGTGGGTATGAGGTTTTATCTGGGTAATCGGGTAGAACTTCCTCAAGAAGCATGAAGCATAATTTTGATTGTTACTATAAATATAGTAGTGGCAATAATATTAATGGTATAAGGATATCTTTTCTATGTGGTGAACCAATGCACTAATTTTAGTGTGACGGGCCCAACCAAAAATAAGATCAGTGTCATCAACCATTGGTGCAGTGTCATGTATAAAAATGGATGGGAAACCTATAGTGATTATGTAGGAGCACTCAATAGGAAGTAAATGAAAAGTTTGAAGGGTAGTTTCAAGAATCTTTTAAAGAGTCTTCTACTCAATATTAGATGAGAAATTGGGGTTCCCCAGGTCACATAGGCTGAGGTAGGGGATAGAGAACTCAATGTGGGGGATGAAAGTACCAGTAGGGTGGCCTTCCATAGGGAGCATAGGTAGGGACTTTAGAAAGAGGTGTGAACCAAATTCAACTGGTTTAGTACTCACCTACCAGGATAGATGTAAGAAATTCCATTGTTTGAGGTAGGATTAGAGTAGAATCTACCCTCACTTATTCTCTTTTTGATAAAATTTTTTCACACTCTTTCATGTATGATAAACATTTTAATTGCATAGGTATGGTCATGTTGTGAATTTTTAAAGTTATTTATATCAATATAACACTAGGGGATTAGTCATAGGGAATCTTTCACTATTATGTGTGTTATCTCAATTATGTTGGATACCACTTACTCTACGATATATTCATGCATGAGATGGAGAACTTCAACTTGATAATGTGGATTGACAGACTTGTTCTGTATCAGGATTTTATTGAATGTTTCCACATGTGTGCATAATTATTTCCCATAAAGAGATATGTTATAACCATTTTGTAGAATATGAGATCTAGTTAGGTCTGGAAGGACCGACACAACTTAGACTGGAAGGGCATAAAGATTCGGTAGCTAGTAATCTATAGATAATGAAGAACCATAACAATTCTTCTTCCCACCATTAGTAGACCATTATCAAGATATCTTCCCTGAGTAATTATTTAATATACTACTAGAGTAAGAGATCAAGTTTTCAATTGAGTTGGCATCAAGAGCTAATCCTATTTTGATACCACCTTATAGGATAGCACTAGTTGAGCTTTAAGAGTTGAAAATTCAATTTGAGGGTTTTGAGAGAAGAGGTTGTATCTCACCCAGTTTATCACTTTGAGTATATCTAGTTCTCTTCACTAATAATTAATATGGGACATTATGGATATGCATTGATTATTAAAGGTTAAACTAGATGAAAATCAAGAATAGGTGTCATCGGTTATGTGTCAATGATATCTTTGACCACCTGAGAGGTTATCGAATGTTATATAAGATTAATTTGAGATTAGGGAACCATCATCTAAGAGTGGGGCCATCTTACATCCCCATATATACTTCTAGATACTTTATGGTTGGTTTGAATTATTGGTAAATTTTTTGGGCTTAACAAATGTTCCAACAGTGTGCTTTGATTTGATAAACTGCATCCTTCACCCTTATATGGTCTAGTTCATGGTTTTATGCATTTATGACATATTTTTATACTCTAAATATAAGGGCATGATGAAATACATCTATATATCTTCCTGAGTATACTGAGGGAGCATCGGTGATATGCTAAACTCTAAAATTATTCCGTCTAGATTGATCAGATCCATTTTCTAGGCCATATTATATCAGAGGTAGGAATATATATGGATCTAGAAAAGGTGGAAGTAATGGTTTCTTGGGAGTGACCCAGGAATATCTTTGAAATTTGGATATTTTATGGTCACGATGGATAATATCAATGGTTTATTTAGAATTTACCATAGATAATAGCACCAATGGCCAGTTTAACCAAGAAGGGAGTACTTTTTGAATAAACTAATGTCCGTGAGGAAGCCTTTTTAAGAGATAGAATGAAGGTCTAAATTAGTACTAATTATAAACATATGAGAACTAGGTAAAGAGTACATTGTGAACTATGACCCCTTTGTAGTTGGGTTGGGATCAATTATTATATAGGATGCATGTTTGGTCACCTCTAGCTATAGGATGTTCAGATTTCTCAAGGAGAATTACCCCACTCATCATCTAGAATTGGATGTTATGGTTTATGCTCTAAGATATTAGAGGTATTATGTAATGGGAGAGTGGTTTTTAGTGTATAAACATAAAAAGATCTGAATTTATAACATTCTATTATGGTAAATGAACCTTTTTATAGGTGATATGGGGGAGTATTTGTATTAATTTTACTTTGAGATGGCATACATTGGTGGGAAGGGAAATTTTATTGATAATTTCTTTAGTATAAAAGTGTATACCTAGGTATTACATGAGTTTAGTGATGAGTGGTAGTTGATGGAACTATTTTATGAGATTAACATGGATATCTAGAAGTATTAGGGATGAGTGAATCTAACTTATGAATCTATTTTCCATACTCTTTTTAACAAGGTCATGTAGATGAAGTTGGTGAATCCAAAATGTTTGCCTCTTAGAGAGAAGGTAAATTTTGAGGAGCCACCATATAGTTGGACTACTATTAAGGATGTATTTCTTCACATTTATAAGTATTTCTTTGTTTCCATTGATATTTTTAATGAGATTATGATAGGACTTTATGCCTCATGGTGGGTGGGACATCATGGTTTGTAAAATATTTACCGATATCTCCACAGAAAATATTCATTTCCATTCATAAAAATGTATATAGCCTATTTCATGACCTAATGCCTCACCTTTCATTAGTTGAAGGCTGAAAATCAGTGACTTAAAATACTACTACAGTTATTAACCAATCCTAAGTGTAAATTTGAAGATTTTACTGTTGAATTTTTGATAGGTTTACTCAAGAAAACCCCTAAATAATGATTCAATGTGTGTGATCATGGACGAATTGATGAAGGTATACAACCTCCTACCTATCCGTGAGACTATATCTATTGATGAACTAGTTAGACTATATGTGTGAGAGATTATGTTATTGCATGGGGTTCTGTATAGTATATTTTGGGTTTGTGATTCTTTATTTAGTCATGATTATAGAATGACCTTTAAAAGTAACTAGGGTCATAAGTTTTTCAGAGCATAACCAACTGTATGAGTGGGTGATCTAGAACTAACATATTTATACTTTATGATAACATGTATTCATATTTTTTAACATCAATAAACACTTTATCACATCATTATTGTTCTTCTTCATAACATATTATTTGATAATGTCCTAAGAGTAGCTATTATTCTAAAATGTCATCGGAGTTCCCTACTATTATGAGAACACATAAGTGCTATGACACTATTTTAAAATATATGTTCTATAGATAAGTGATTCCATTTGAAGGAAACAAATTATATAGGCTATCTGGTGCAGATACTCATAGTACATTTAGGAACCTTCTCATGGTGTATGCCCTTGGTAATATCCATTGTAAGATATTAAGATAATGGGAGCCTCTATTAAGAAATTCATATTCATATGTGTCCTTAGATATTCATATTTGTGGATGTTTTTATTGATCCTTGGACTTTAATATTATTATTCATGAATATTATAAGTTTTATACATTGATGTATTTATGAAAATTGTGATGACATATGTTTTTGTCGAGGTATAAAACATTGGGTGCATCATGAGTAATATTACATTAATTAATAATGTGAATAAGGTTTGGTCCATTATGTTCTTTGATGAAAGTATGTATCTGAGACCATTTGATGGAAATTATATAGCCTAAGTAAATTTATTTCCATGTTGTTCTATAAATAAGTTTGGATAAAAAAAATTAAAAGAAAGATACATCGAGCATATTGGTTGATGGAACCAGTATGCAACCTGCTTGATTACAGATATCACGATAAATGGATTATATTATATAGTGTGAATATTTATGATGTATTATATCATTGGGAAATTAACTTATTTCTCTATGGGTGTCTTGACATGTTTCTAGTCACTAACCTTGTACTTTAGGCAGCTTCGTCTAATGCCACTGAGAAAGAGGCCAAGAGGGTCACACACTAAGTGTATGAAAAATCTCATTTATAAAATATTTTATTATTTATTATTTAACAAGTTGAATAAATATTATTCTTTCACATGGATAATAATTATTCATGTATTCTTGATCATATATATTCTCTCATAATTTTTTCAAGAGAATATTATGTGAGCATAATATTTAATAAATATTTATTTTCTATTTTGTGAATATAATACTTCTTTATTTGTCTAAGAATAATGTATTTATGTTTACTTGTTAAATAAATAGTCATTATTCATGGATAAATAAATATTATGGAGTAATATTTGATTGAGTTTTTAGGTTTGATGAAAAATAATATATATTGAATATTATTTTATTAAATAATATTTAATTCAATTTTCATGTTAAGAACATGTCAATGAAATAATAATATTATTATTATTTAGAAAAGGGTTCCACAAGGGAGTAAATAAATATTAAAGGGCACATGTGAAAATATTAATTTCTAAACCCTATAGGTATTTTAAACACAATTATATTATTTTCTCAAGAGATCCAATTTATTTTTGTTGTACACAATGAGTGTCGTATAATCCTCTAAATCCTTAGAGAGTTCCCTTCTCCAAAAATGATCCCAAGAATTGAGATCAATATTCCTCTACTTCCTACTCTTGAGTATATAGAGGTTAAGGAGAACACTTTGGAAGAAATTCTCATGGACATCAAAATAGAATGACGCAAGAATTAGGATCTTCTATGCTAATACCCAAATATTCCTATAAAGATGTTCAGAGATTTGTTAAAAACATGTGGATCACCACTATAGGGAATATAGTCTTGATTCATACACTAAATTTATGTTATAATTTTGTTATTCTTTCAGATCCATAAAAAAAGAAATAATTCTCACAAGTTAATTCTTTTAATTACTTAAACAATTACTAATAAGATGTAATGATCCCACGCTTTTTATTGGAATTCTATCCATTATCAATTTTATTTGATTCACTTACTTTTATTATGAAATTGATCATGATATAAATCTTATACTGATCATCGATCAAAACAAAAATAAAGTTTGGCACGGCCCATCGCTTGTTTCCATTGTGCCTGAAACCTTCACCAACCACCCTCATAAAGATAGAAAATCTAAGAAAAAAAAATTAGATCTTGGAGGACTTGTTGAGTTCTTGTGTTATGGACATTGTCAAATCATGGTAGAACCACTTAATATTTTGGAGTTCTCCTACAATAATTGTTATCAAGAATCAATCCATATGGATATTTTTTATGCCTTGCATGGTAAGCTATGTCGTTCACCCTTATAGGTGGGAGAAGTAGTTCTCAAAAGACTGAGACTTTGGTAAGATATGTCAGAGAAGATTTATTTAGTTAAGAAGTGGTTGGATACCATGTAGAGAATGAGGAAATCCAATACTAACCATTGGAGAAAACATCTAGAGTTTGAGGCTGGTCACCAGGTTTTTCTTCATGTGTCACTGAGACTGGGTCAACAACTTATTATGAAGAAGTGGAAACTAACACCCAGGTTTATCAAGATATTTGGGATAGTGGATATGGTCAGTCCTTTATTATACTAATATTGTCTTCCACATAACTATTATAGAGAACCAAGATTGACATATATGGACATTACATTACTTTTGTGGAATAAATAATACATAACAAAAAATGACACCAAAGGACCATAATAGTTTAGTGTCTCTGGAAACTCAGAACATAATCTTCTAATCAGGGTGAAAGTTCTTCAACATCTCCCATAAATATCTTCCACTTTTTTTCTTACCTAAAACCTTTATTTATATCCTGGGGAAAAGAAAACATATAAAGGGTGATCTCAAATGCTCAGTAAGGGTAAGAATGGAGAAAATAAAACAAACCATATACATTTTGACATAAAAATGTGAACATAAAATTTAAACATCATGATCTTTAGTTGTGAAATAAATCTTGGTAGTATCTATGGAATACATCATAAAAGAAGATTTATCATGATAAAAGATAATGGGAATAAAACATGTAATTGTAAAAAACCATTAAAAACATGTTATGATTCCTATAGTAGCCAAGGAATTTCTGCCAAGACCATCATAGTGGACAAATTCCATTACTGAACCGGGTTTACTTGTCATTCTAGCCATGTATTACTGAACTGGGTTTTACTTTCCATTCCATCCATGTATATCTCATGAGATATAAATCTTTACCTAATTAATTGGAGGTAGATATAGGTCCCCCCCATCTCATATTGAAATCATTCTTATGTGTGCCACAAAACTATTATAAACCTTTCATTATAACCCAAAGAATAAAATGGGTTTCATAAACATCATCTCATCATGACATAATCAATATAAAACAAATGGATAAAATTTCATCATAAGAAAAATCAAACCATTTAAATAATAGAGACATTATAATTGAAATATAAATATGCTAAATAATGTAATCTTATATGGAAAATAGTTTTAATAAAATACATGAAATGAATTCTTGAGGAAAATATCCTTTCTTCTTCAAAATAATTTTCTTTTCACAAAATTTCATTCAATTTTAGAAGAAAATAATTTTGTTGAAAATAACCATAAAATCTTGTAGAGGAAGATTATTGGAAAGAAGGCATTGTGAAAACATAAAAATCCATTCACTCTGTATAAGTTAAAAAAACATTCTCCTCATACTTTGGAGGGAAAAGTCAAAAAGTACCTCGTATGGTATACAAAAGAAAGATTCCTTACATACCTTGTGGTAAAAGTAAAAAAAGGGTAGAAATGAATTTAAACATAAATGAAAGAATATTAAACATTTTATGAAAAAAAATTGATAAAACATGGACATGGATGATAAACATAACCCCAGTAAATACTCATGAATAAACAATCTCGGATAAGAAGGAGATTGGAATAATTATCCCTTACCTTAGATCCAATTTCTTCTATACGTGTCCATAACTCTTGTATAGTGGGTTTAAACATATTATTAACTTTTAATAGAACCATAATAATATTTATGATATCATATATGATTCACTTATGACTTTATATTACCCGTTCTTTTGTCAATTCAATGTTAAGCAGCATTTTGGGTAAAATCGGTTCATTTAGCGTACGTGTTTGGACTTGTTGTTCTAGATATTATTATTACTTATATAATTATTTAATTACTTCCAGAATTTAAAACATGATTTATATATCATATTATATATATATATATATATAATAGATAGGTAAATGAAATTAAATAAACCATTCAAGGAGACGGTAGACTGTACGTATGCATGAATGATGTTTTCATTTCCTTAATAAATTGAATGGAAGTAAATGACATATATATATATATACATAAATACAGTAGAATTATTATGTCATATATTTCATTATTACTTATTATATATACTTTATAATCATTCTTGATTGGTTAACATGGAGAATGAATTTCATAGCATCATGGAGACGATAATCCATACGTACGCACGAGCGATGATATCGTTCCCATAATTATTGAATGAAATTGGAGTGGATGATATAATATCTCATCATTATTATCATGTTATAATAATCATATATATATATTATTTCCACCATTATACCCTTCCAATCAATGTGGTGGTGGAAAAACGGATTACACCATGGCGTGGAGACGGTAAGTCGTACGTACACACGCTCGGTGATTTTGTTTTCCATAGGATGGATAGAAGGTTAAATAGAGTTTTTTCATATTTATAATAACATATCAGTATATGAGTGATACAAATATTATTACTTTATTATGAAACAACAAAAGGAGAGGAATTATAATAATAAATGAATTTGAAAGAATCTGTAAAGTATATTATCTCTTCTTCAACGAGCCTCTTCTAAACCTCCTCTTAGGGTACTAAAGTTGGTCTTTGAAGAAGACCAGGACCTCTAATATGCTTCTAGGAAATTGTATAAGAGAAATGGTCAGGGTTTGTTTTGATCATGAAGGCTCAAAACATTGTGATGAGGAGAGGTATGAGGTGTCCTTTTATAAGAGAAGAGAGGTGCACTTTTGGAAACCTCAAAAATATTAATTAATTATAAAATCAAAACCCACTTAAAAACCTCCAAAAATGACTCCATTAGAATATTAGATGATATAGGTTTGTAATATCATTATAAAATAAAAGTTAGACATGTTGGGAATTAATTTTAAACCTTATCAACTTGATTTATTCTTATTTAATCTATTTAATTTTATTTGTTGTAATAGTATTCTAAATTTTAAATTATTATAAATAATTACCTATGTGTTTTAAATTGTCCATAATTGGATAATATATGACATTTTAAACCATATAAATTTAAATTTATAAATTTTAAATAATTTTGTGATTTTTAAACAATTTAATAATATGTTATTTTTATAAAATAACAATAGTGTCAATTTTGTCACTATTCATTTATCTGAATTTAAATAAAATAAAGACAGAGGATATATTCAAAACAATTATTTAATATATTCATAACATGTCATATTTATCTATAAAATTCTTGTAGAACATTAAATAGTTCATATAATATTTATTTTAATATTTTTAAAACCATTTATTTGATATTTTAATCAGTATAAAAATTAATACATCACTATTGTGTCATCATTAATGTTTATTATTTAATCCCTAAAAATTATAAATAAATTAACATGATGTATATATTTTTATTATATTTCCGTAGAATATTTATGTTCAAAGTTTAAGGAATTTTATCCCTAAATTAAAATTATTACACTTATAAGATATAAGAGAGTGACATGTTGTCACTTTCTTTGGTTTTAATAATAATTACATCATTTTCATGGTCAAAAGTCCATGAAAGGAATCTATTCCGACCCTTATGTGATATGGTTCTACCTTTATTCATCTAATAGAATTTTTTCAGGTGTTAGGGTAATTTTATAATTCTATTTTTACCCTTAATTATCTGATTTACCATTAACTGTAGTAAATAAAATTTACCGTAGTTACTATTAATAATGCCCAAAAATAAAAATTAGCATATTAACATAATTTGGAACTACTTATTCCAAATATTGAATCCATTTTTTCAAATTAAAAACACATAAGTTTCGTTATTTAATTTAAAATTAATCCCTCTGTTGAGAAAATGAGTTTTAGAAGTTAAAACATTGCAAAAGATTGCAATGTTTTTACCTAGGAATTCAATGTAGAATTAATAATAATGACATAAATTAAATTAAATGGTGAAAAGATATTATATTTATACTTTAAAACCTTTCAATAATATATTTTAAAAATATAAATTATTTTGATGAAAAAATTTGTTATCAATTAAAATTTAGTGTATTTTTACTATTCATCAAAATAAGAAACTTATCAAAAAAATATCAAAAATTTATCCAAAGTAAAATTTTTATATCCTGATTCCAAGGAAGAAGTTTAATTTTTCAAATTTAACTTCTAAACATGTCAAAAACTAGATTTAAATTGGGTGCTCCATCAAAAGGCGGCAAAACTGCATTTTTTTTAAAATAATTATTTTACGTGAAAAATTTATTTTGTTCTCATAACATGTTCTAGAATATGTGTAAGATGAATTATTATGTAATAAAATTTAAAATTTAGTTAATAATATTCATAACGTCTAGTTCATAACAATATATCATTGTTTAGTGAAACTTGGTATTGCATACAACACACGTTATCGAGGAAGGTCGCTCTTGCGTGCAACACAAGCCAAGAATAGTGTTTGCATATAGACAAAATAATACAGTGTTGCATATTGCACAAGATAATATTGGTGTAGTGTACAACACAAAACATAAAAGAAATTAAAATTAATATTTCTCATAAAATCTTGGGGTGTAACATTCTCCCCACCTTAAAATGAATTTCACCCTCAAAATTCATTGGGGTTATAACTAGTTTACTACTTGAAATTTACTTTCATAGAAACCCACATCTTTAAAAGGAATACTAAAACATAATTTTAAAAACTAAAGTATGTAACATAACGGTTATGAAAATTAACTCGTCACTAAGTTTCCACATAGGAGAACACAGGTGAAAATATGGATATGGAATAGAAATCTAACAATCAAGTTCTGATGGAGAGTGGTAGAGAACATGGCTACGAAAAAACCAATAATCACAAAGCCATAAATTTGTGTTGATCTAAGGTACCATCTAATTCATTGGATACGAGGGTACTAGGACAACATTTTTTGTTTTCAAGATCATTTCCCTAAAGATAAAAATTGGGAATTAGAATAAACACTTTCTTGATTTTGGTAAAATCTCGCCATTGGATATTCCTTGAACAATTTCCACTTCATCTCTTAAAGAAATAAAGTTGAATTTTTCATTCATGAGTGTTACCAGATTGTGTGAGAGAATTATGGGTCATTCCATCTGTCTCAAGAAAATGATATTAAATATACATAAGTACATATATAGTGATATTAATCATATATGGTTCCAAAAATGGACTTATACATCATCTATCATACCACATAATAAAATAAAACTAATTTCTACTAACCAGATACTTCATGTAGGCCAGTGATCTGTGATAAAGGCATGTCGTACATTGGTTGTGGGTTCGATTCCCATAACCGTTTCCGACGTGATAGGTTTTCTTTTTTCTAAAACTATACTATTATAACATTTCATAAATAATATCATAATTTTCTAGCATTAAACAATTCAATATTGTGTCCAAAATAATCCATTCCAATCTTTAGGATTATTCAAAATACTTTGGTCCAAGGTCATAGTGTAAAGAAAATGATTACTAGAAAGGTAATCTACCAAGAATGTAAATACAATAATTTATCCCACATATATCATAAGATATAACTTGTTGGTTACATTCCAAACACATGAATACCTTAATCATTTATTTTCTTGAAACATGTATTACCATAGAACCTTAATGAAAACATGAATGCTGTAAAAAGTTAACTCTTTCCACATACCAAAATCCCAAAAAATCTATGTACTCAAACCATGATATCACTTCGTCCTTTTATAAGTAATGAGAACATTAATATTATAAACCATATTATTTTCTCCTAATTCTTTCTATATGCGCATATCATCTGCTTTCAAAAAATATTTCAATCACTTTTCTTGGTTACCAGTACCATATAATTGTTGAAAACCAGAATAAACCAATACATAGATACTCTAATATTCCGCAATACTATAAATGAGATTCCACAACATTATTTTGGAATCTCATTACATAAACATTTAATCATTCCTCCACTTTGTTGTCATACTCTACATTTCCAATAGTGATCGCATGTGACTTTCCTTTGTCCTTTTCCTTAAGAGGTTTCTCACATCGACCATCATTAACCCGTGGATTAGGGTATTGATTAGAATAATGCCCCATTTCCTTGTACTTGTAGCATTGATGTTTTGTTGGTACGTTCACTATATGATTTTTTATATTCACGTCATTAGAAAACTTTTTCTCATTACTGCAGCACTCAGCTACTCGATGACCTTCTTTTCCACACTTGAAACATTTTCTAGTACCTTTTAGACAATCTCCACCATGATTCTTCCCACACTTTGATCATAAAGAAACATTCACCTTCTTTTCACCATTGATCTTAGATTTTTTTCATGTACTCCATCTTTCATTTCTTATCAAAACCATGAGATGAGTATGTAACACCAACTTCTAGTTCTACCTTGATATCGCAATGCACAATTTCTTCATACCTAATAAAGTCTCTTATAGAAAATGCACTTTGAAGACGTGGTTTTAAGCCACTGAAGAATCTATAAACTTTACTTTCAGGTTGGATGATAAATCCAGATTCATACCTTTCAAGACTTTTAAAATTCACTTCGTATATACCAACAGATTCATCATACTTTTTCTTAAGCTCAAAGAACTCCTTTTCTACCTTTGTTCGAATAATATGAGGGAATTACTTATTGAAAAACAAGTTCTTCAACTCATCCCATTCCATGGATTCAATTTCATCTTGGGGCCTTGTATTCTTAATTAGAGTCCACCACTAGTCTGCTTCACCTTCTAAACGGTAAACAGCCAAAATTAATTTTCCATGTTCTAAACAGAAAAGTTTTGAAAATATATTTTCAATGTTATTGATCGATTGTTTAGAAATAAGTGGATCAGAAGACCCATTGAAAGAAGGTGTACGTTACCTCATGAAGGACTCAATAGAATATTGTTCCCTTCTCTACTCATTTAGAAGTCCAGAATTATTCATAGCTTGTGTAAGTATAGAAATAATATTTTGAACTCCATTTCCCATAACATTTGGTTGTTCAGGAGGACCATCATTTCATTTCCCAGTGCATTGATCATTAACACGGTTCCTTCGGGTTCTAGCCATTATCTAAAACCCAAAAAGAATAGTGTGAGAGGCAAAAATCACACTAGGAAAACAATGTAATAAAGGTGTTGTACCTTCAATATCTATAATATTAGGTTAAATTTTATGATTGTTACCATAATTTTAGGACTATAACCTATACTTATACTTAACCTTAGGAACATCCCTAGACATACCTTATAAATATCTCTAGGGATATCACTAAAGCCTTCGCATCATAGTTTCCAAAGGTTAACTAAACCATTACTCTAATACCAACTGTAGAGACCCAAGATTGATGTATATGGACAATACATTACTTTTTGTAATACTTAATACATAACAAAAAATGAGACCCAAGGACTGTAATAGTTTATTGTCTTTGGAAACTCAGAACATAATTTTCTAATCATGGTGAAAGATCTTCAATATCTCCCATAAACATCTTCCACTTTTATTTTCTTACCTAAAATTTTTCTTTATATCTTGGGGAAAACAAAACATATAAAGGGTGAGCTCAAATTCTCATTAAGGTTAAACATGAAGAAAATAAAACAAACCATATACATTTGAACATAAAAACATGAACATAAAGTTTAAACATCAAGATCTTGAGTTGTAAAATAAATCTTGGTTGTATGTAAGGCATAGATCATAAAAAAACATTAATAATGATAAAATAGAATGGGAGTAAAACATGTAATTATTGAAAACCATTAACAACATGTTATGATTTCCATAGTATCCAAGGCATTACTTCCAAGACTATCATAGTGGACAAGGTCCATTACTGAACTAGGTTTACTTGTCGTTCATCCCTATATTATTGAACTGAATTTTACTTGTCATTCCAACCATTAATATTTCAGGATATATAAATATTTACCCAATGAATTAGTGGGAGATATAGGTCCTACCCATCTCATACTAAAATCATTATTTTGTGTGCCACAAAACAATCATAAATCATTCATCATAACACAAAGAATAAAATGGGTTTCATAAACATCATCCCATCATGACATAATCCATATAAAACCAATGGATAACATTTCATCATATGAAAAACCAAACCATGTAAATAATAGAGACATTATACTTGAAACATAAATATACTAAATAATTTTATCTTAGATGGAATGAATTTTTAATAAAACACTTGAAATGAATTCTTGAGTAAAATATCCTTTTTCTTTAAAATCATTTTTTCACAAAATTTCATTCAATTTTAAAAGAAACTATTTTTTTTGAAAATAACCATGAAATCTTATAGAGGAATCTTCATGGAAAGAAGGATTTATGAAACCATAAAAATCCATTCATTCCATATAAGTTAAAAATACATTCTCCTCATACTTTTGTCAGAAAAGTCAAAAAGTACCTCATATGGTAAAGAAAAGAAAGATTCTTTCCATACCTTGTGGTAAAGTAAAAAAAGGGTGGATATGACATTAAACACAAATTTATGAATATTAAACATTTTATGAAAACATTTTGAGAAAACATTGACATGGATGATAAACATAACCCCAGTAAATACTAGCGAATATACAATCTCAGATAAGAAGGAGATTGGAATAATTACCCCATACCTTAGGTCAAATTTCTTTCATATATGTCAAAAACTCTTGTATAGTGGGTTTAAACATAATATTAACTTGTAATAGAACCATAATAATATTTATGATATCATATATGATTAACTTATGACTTTATATTACTCTTTCTTTTGTCAATTCCATGTTAAAGCAGCGTTTTGGGTAAAATTGTTTCATTTATTGTTCGTGTTTGGACTTGTTATTATTGATATTATTGTTAGTTATATCATTATATACATACTTAAATAGTTTAAAACATGATTTATATATCATATATATTCAGTATATATATATATATAATAGATAGGTAAATGAAATGAAATACACCATTCATGGAGACCGTAGACTGTACATACACATGAACGTTGTTTTTGTTTCATTAATAAATTGAATGGAAGTAAATGACACATATATATACATAAATATAGTATAATTATTGTGTAATATATTTCATTATAACTTATTGTATATATTTTTTAATCATTCTTGAATGGTTAACATGGATAATGAATCTCATCGCATCATGGAGACGGTAATCCGTACGTACGCATTAGCAATGATATCATTCCCATAATTATTGAGTGAAATTGGATTGGATGATATAATATCTCAGAATTAGTATCATATTATACTAATCATATATAGTAATTATTTCCACCATTATACCCATCCAATTAATGTGGTGGTGGAAGAACAGATTAAACCACGGCGTAGATACAGTAAGCCGTATGTACGCACGACCGGTGATTTTGGTTTTTTGTAGGATGGATAGAAGGTGAAATAGGTTTGTTTAATATTTATAATTACATATCATTATATTATAGATAATGATGTTATTACTTTATTAATAAACAAAAATATAAGAGGAAGTAGAAGAATAAATGAATTTGAAATAATCGGTTGAGCATATTACCACTTCTTCAACGCGCCTCTTCTAAACCTTCTCTTAGGGCACTAAAGTTGGTATTTGAAGAAAACCAAGACCTATATATTGTTTCTAGGGAATTGGATAATAGAAATGGGCAGGTTTTGGCCGAACATCAAGGCTCAAAACTTTTTGAGGAGGAGAGGGATGAGGTGCCTTTTTATAAGATAAGAGAGAGGATCTTTTGGAAACCTCAAAAATATTAATTAATTATATAATCAAAACCCACTTAAAAACCTCCCAAAATGACTCCATTATAATATGAGATTCTATAGGTTTGTAATCTCATCATCAAATAAAATTTATACATGTTGGGAATTTATTTTAAACCTTATTAACTTCATTTATTCGTATTTAATCTATTTAATTTTATTTGTGGTAATAATATTCTAAATTTTAAATTGTTATAAGTAATTACATATGTGTGGTGAATTGTCCATAATTGGATAATTTATTAAATTTTAAACCATATAAATTTTAATTTATGATTTTTAAATAATTTTGTGATTTTTAAACAATTTAATAATTTGTTATTTTTATAAAATAACTAGTGACAATTTTGTCACTATTCATTTATTTGAATTTAAAAAAAATACACACAAAGGATATATTCAAACAACAATATTTAATAGATTAATAACATTTCATATTTATCTAGAAAATTCGTGGATCACATTAAATAGTTCATATAATATTTATTTTAATATTTTTAAAACCATTTATTTGACATTTCAATCAATAAAATAATTTATACATCACTATTGTGTCATCATTAAAGATAATTATTTAATCCCTCTAAATTATAAATAAATTCACATGTTGTATATAACTTTATTATCTTTCTGTAGACTATTAAGGTTCGACATTTTATATAGTTTATCTCAAAATTAAAATTAATACACATATAAGATACAAGATATTAACATGTTGTCACTTTATTTGGTTTTAATAATAAGTACATCATTTTCCTGATCAATAGACAATGAAATGAATATATTCCAACCATTATGTCATATGGGTCGATTTTTATTCATCCAATTGAATTTTGGCAGGTGTTAGGGTAATTTTATAATCTTATTTCTACCCTTAATTGCCTGATTTACCTTTAACTGTAATAAATAAAATTTACCGTAGTTACTATTCATAATGCCAAAAAATAAAAAAGTATCCTATTAAAATAATTTGGACATAATTATTCCAAATATTGAATCCATTTTTCTAAATTCAAAACATAGAAGTCTAAATATTTAATTTAATATTAATCACGCTGTTGAGAAAACGAGTTTTAAAAGTTAAAACATTGCAAAAGATTGACACGTTTTTTCCTATGAATTCAATGTAAAATTAATGATAATGACATAAATTATATTAAACGGTGAAAAAATATTAAATTTATACTTTAAAAACTTTCAAAAATATATTTTAACCATATAAATTATTTTGATGAAAAAAGTTGTTTTCAATTAAAATTTAGTGTATTTTTTACTATTCATCAAAATAATAAACTTATCAAAAAAATATCAATAATTTATCCAAAGTAAATTTCTGTATCCTGATTCCAAGGAAGAAGTTTAATTTTTCAAATTTAACTTCTAAACATGTCAAAAACTAGATTTAAAGTGTGTGTGCCATCAAAAGGCGGCAAAACTGCATTTTTTTTAAAATACTTATTTTACCAGAAAATTTTATTTTGTTTCTCATACCATGTTCTAGAATATGTGTAAGATAAATTATTATGTAATAAAATTTAAAATATTGTTAATAATATTCAAAAAGTCTAGTTCATAACAATATATCGTTGTTTAGTGAAGCTCGGTATTGCGTACAACACACACTATCGAGGAAGGACGCTCTTGCATGCAACACAAGCCAAGAATAGTGTTTGGTATACTACAAGCTAATATGGTGTTGTGTATAGCACACAATAATATTGGTGTAGATTACAACACAATACATCAAAGAAATTAAAAATAATATTTCTCATAAAATCTCGGGGTGTTACAACTATAGTGGAATTCATGATGTGTTCCATGTATCACATCAATGGAGCGATCACACTGATCTTTCTCTCCTATTGGATATTAATGATGTTAAGCTTAATGTTAATGAACCCTTTAAGGATAATTAGACATATATCATGGACTATAATGTGAAGGTTTTTTTGTGGTATGATCATAAATTTAGTGCTAGTGTAGTGGCTATATGGGCATGTCCATTAGGAGAACTAGGAGAGGGAGTATGATATGCAGGTGTAGTGGCATGTGTTGTTCCCTGATACCCCATGGTGATTCTTCAGAGAACATCTCAAGGACTAGATGTTATATAGTGTGGATGTTGTAAAATCCCATATTTTTTCCTTGTGAATTCATTTTACAATTCTGGTTAAATCCACTTTAATTTTGTAACGAAGACCCAAATCATGGCATAAAGTGTTGTTTTAGAGGTGTTTGGGGATTAGAGAAATCTGGATAATGGAGGATAGAGGTGGTATGTAGCATTGGAGGTTATTGTAATTAAACCTATATAAAACTAGGATTTCTAGTACCCTGGTAAGGCTAAAGGACCTCACCAGCTAGATAGTGGAGTCTCTAAACTACAGGTATATTGGAGGTCACCCCCAGCTACCCAGTGGTGTTAGGCTAGGCCACATAAGTGAGGGGTGGAGTTATGTCCCCCCCCCCCTAAAAACCCCTACGTAAGATTTTAAATCCTTTATTTTTAACCTAATATATTATTAGTTATTTTTTGAAGGTTATCTAGATCTCCAATGACTTCATCAACACTAATCATCGACCCTTTTATCATTTATTTGATTAGGACAGCTCAAAATCAATGAGTTCTTATTAGATTCATTAAAATACTATTATCATCTTCTTAGGCCCTCTTCTTCCAGACATGAATGAATGTGAGAATCAGTTTCACTAGGGGGATCACAGTGTTTATCATAAATATGAGAGCCCCATCTTGGTTTGTTCTTATCAGTTGCTTAAGGTAGTATAAAACGAATTCTTATGGTCTAATTTTATTATACAGATTGTGAAACCCATTTGATCACATTGTTATGCTATACGTGTAACTTCTTAAATTGATACTATTTAAATTTCCTTTCCTAGACCTCCCACGGTCTCTTTTGGGTCTGATGGAACTTGATACTGGGACATTTAGTTACACGAGAGGTGTGTCGACCCATGAAATTATTTTGGAACATAGAAATTGAGAACCTAGACTCTCACGGTTGATTTGGGTGTCTAAATATGTTATGTAATGATTGATATGTAATTTGGGAATTTGTATAACTAAAAATGGATTGATAACCTAACATGAATCGGGATAATAGAAAAATAATTGATAAATTTCAATTACTGGACACTTTAGAGTGTGTGATTATGTTTGGAAGGTATAATGATCTTATATTCTTTAAATATTTTACGATCATGGTAGAGATATGTGTTGATGCCTGATTTCTTGAGGGAGAGATTTCTAAGATGCATGACTATATGGTCATATGGGAGATATGTGTTTTTAATTTATACCACATGGTGGGGTGCTAAGATGAATGATTATATGGGTCGGAGGGAAAGACGTGTTAATGTATGATGTGAGAGGGTGATGTGCTAATGTGTATAATTATATGATCCTGAGGGTGATACAAGTGGTTATGTGATTCCTGAGGGAGATTTTGGGAGGATGGACATGGAATTCATCCTTAGCAGTTTTCACTAAGGTGAAAGGACTAATACATCTAGAATTGTGAAAAAGAAGGTATGTATGATGTAATGTCCCAGACCTTTCTGGTCCATTACATTGCGTAAATTTGGTGTATGAGGTGTTTCGGGAGGTCAAGGTGACTTATCCCCAACACTTTTCCAATTTTCTATTTATGTGAATAATGTCATCGGTGACCATCGGTGAATAGTTCCAACAGTAGACAGTTGTGAACAATGCAACGGTGACCTTCTGTGAGCAGTTTTATCAGTGACCATTAGTGAACAGTTCCAATGGTAGACAGTTGTGAACAGTGCAACAGTGACCTTATGAGAATAGGGTTATCAGTGACCTTCTATAAACAGTGCCAATGGTGAGGTCCCATAGTGACCTCTTTCCTTTTCCTAATATACCATTCAATGAACTGTTCCATTGGTGAACAGTTCCATTGGTGAGGTTCCAACAGTGACCTCTTTCCCTTGCCAAATTTCAAGTTGATGAATAGTGTTTCAAATGATGAGGTTCAAACACTAAGGTTATATCAGTAACCTCTATTTCCTTTGCCAAATTTTTAGTTCGTGAATAGAGTTTCCAGAATCGTGAGGTATATTCGTAACCTTTATTTCCTTTAACAAATTTTAAGTTTGTGAATAGTGTTTCAAGAATGGTGTGGTCTATCGATAACCTCTATACCCTTTTCCAAATTTCATGTTCGTGAACAGTGTTTCCAGTTTCCTACATTTCCCCCCCTTTGACAATTCCTTTGAAGTAAAATGCATTTAAAACCTCATTTAAAAGACTCTAAGTCTGATTCAAAGGTCATAAATCCTATATTAATTTCTCCTAAGGCAAAGGATGTTTTTTTCTACATGGTCAAACTGCGTGTTTTAATGTGATCCGCTTTTAATGGAAAATCCAGTGTATCTTAAACCACTGCTTCGTTAAATATTCTAAAGAGATGATATGTCTTCCTCTCTAGTTCTTCCTCCTTGTTCTCAGGTGTGATATGATCGAGCGTACCATTCAATTCTATAGGGATTGTGCAATCAAAATTTCTTCTTATGACTTGTTCCACTCTATTTTGATGAAACCAAGAAATATCGATCAGTCTTCGATATAAGTCATGTTCTATAATCATTCTTTTGGGTTCATCTCTTCCTATTTCCCCTCACCCATTTATGGAATGTTATCTCTTTGTTCCTAATGGAATTTTCTTGGGTGTTGTCCGGTATGGTGGTGTCTCAGCATCCTCAGGTGGATATAGCTGTCGTGGGGGGAGGAGATCATGACTTGTTGTGTGTCTCATTATCATATAAAGAACGTCAACAACTGTTTAAAGTAGGGGATTCATTGCTTCTCTTTTCTGTTATTTTCAACTATAGAATTAGAATGTTTTATCCCACTGGATCATAATTAAATTTTCATAATAGATATTAGAATTGGATAAAAAAATTGGGATCAAACATATGTTATTGCCTCTTGTTTTATGGATAGTGTGATATCTATGCTTGCTTGCTTAGATTTTTCTTTCTAAATGGAAATTGGTAAATATCGTAAAGCTGGAATTAATTGATAATTGTTTGGCTAAAGATAAAGAGGCACGTAAATGAATATGGTTCCTCTTGTTCTAATTTAATGTTAATAAAATTCGTGAAGCAATCATGTTTAATTATTTTTGATAGCCTACTGATTAGGTTTACTGAATTTGGAACCTATGAAATAAAATAAACTAGTTAATCCAGATGGATTAAAAACCTGGTTGTTTGATAAAAGATAATTCATTGTACGGTTATGAGATACCCTCTTGCATGTTCAAGGGCCAAGATCCCAATTGATATGATGGTTGTTTTCCTGTTTCTTATGTTGTGATGTGAGCCTGGAAGGCTGTTGTGATATGTGGGGGAAGGGAGGCCGATTGGTTGTGGCAGCAGATGACGCCTAGAGTGGCGAGATGAATCGGTTTATACATGTGGGTGTCAGGGAAGACACTAGGGATGATGGAACAAGTTGGATGGGAATATTTGTATGCTTGATGTTTCTTTGATTGGTTTTCTACTTTACTTTCACCACTACTCAAGGCAGTTGGTCTTGCTTACCCTTATTCTAAAATGAGAAAAGATTCATGGGGTATGCCATGTGCTTTCCATGTCTAGATTATCCAGGTAGGATGGGTCTACGCTCTTGTTATAGGAAGCAAAGACTCGATGAGTAGATCATCTACTCACCATGTTGATCCCCCTTGTGTTTATCATCATATAATGTTTCTCTAGAATTCCTGATAACATGGGAAAGTAATGTAGTAAATAAATAATTGAATAAATGATTTTGACCCATGGGGTTGGAGCTTGCTGGAACAAAATGTTAAGGTTACAATTTTAAAGGGACTATGTACTTGGGTGTTATGATAATGAAATATAATGTGAAATTGTTAATGGTTATTTAATGTTTAGAGAATTAATTAAAATTATGTGGAACTGAAAAAAGGGAATGATGTAATGCAATTAAGCTCTTCAAATTGTTGTGTGGTTATAGGATACCTAGTCCTAAAAGTGGTTGTCGAGAGTCCGAGAGACGTTATTTGCAGTTGAGTATAAGAATACGTTATGCCCATAGTGTGTTTGTGAGATATATTTTATTCTGTACTTTTTGGGTTTCTATACACTACTCCACCCCTTCAGTTATGTCAACTGACACCCTGTGGATTCTGATCCCTAGGGGTGTTTTCCCTAACATTCTGGTAGGAAGATGGATGGCTGACTACCCCCTTTTGCTCCACTCTCTTCTCTTGGTAGTTACTTGTGCTGGTAGGCACATTGGTTATTTTTCCCCACATAAGTGTATATAGGGCTATAACAGCTTGTGGTTATTCACAAACATATATATTCTGGATAGAGTATCCTATGGACTACTATAGGTGTAATGTGTATAGTTCGTGATGGCTTGAGGATCCTTACTCAGAGTATGGGTTGTAATGGCTTGAGGTATAACACCTAATGTATGATACACATTATACGAGTTGTGGGGGCTCTCGAAAACTACTTGGTTACTTTATTTTGGGGATGTGGTGGTTTTGTTACATGTGATTCATGTTGTGCAACTTCACCTAGGTGTTTGTGGGAAAGCCTTTTTGGAGAGAGATTCTTAGGACATGCAATGTTGGGGAAAAGCAGCAAACCAGTAGGGAAGTATTAGTGGGGTACCCATGATGTTATTTCTTATATTATATATTCTTGTATACGTTACTTGGTGAGAGTAGATATAGTGAGGTTGGGAAATTATTATACCTTTTTAGGTGACGAGTTAGTTTCACTTGTTTCTCACTATGCTTTATCATGCTTTCTTTACTTTTGCACGAGAGGTTTCAGGGAGGATCCTACTGAGTATACTGTTATACTCACCCTTTATATATATTGTTATTCAGGTCACTTGGATCAAGTTGGAGATCAATCTGGTTTCTACTAGCTTGGGGTTGGAGGAGCTGTTCGGGCTTGTGGTTGCAGCTATTTTTACTTAATTTGGGGTACTTATTGTTTTCCCCTTCCAGTTGTAGTAGTTTTTCATGACATTACATATTTGTACTTAGGATTTCTTTTTATATTTCAGTCTAAGTTGGATTTGGTTGGTGTCTATCTCATCTATCTCTCCCGCACGTCTTCTCTTAGAGGGTAATGACTACCATCTGTGTGTATACTATACCGTCAGTGCTTGTCACCAACTCAGGGCCTACTGGAGGTAAGACTTAGGGGGTCATTATCTCCCTTCTAACATTTCCGGCCTAGGATGGGTACACTTCATGGGGAGGGGGTCGTGATCGAGTGGTATCGGAGGCAGCTTGAGGGATAGGATAGAGTTTGGAGTTAGACACAGGTGAGGTTTCATGGGTTGGTAGGGAAACAATGTCATTCGAGTTTAGAAAGTGATGTAAACATTAAATACTAGCTGAGACATAGGCGTTTAGGGACCCCCATGATCTAATGTATGGACCTTTATGATTACAATGGCTACTAAACAAGGTGATACTAGTTACAGGGTAGAGACCTAGAAAAGGATCATGCATCATTCTTCTTTGTGCCTGTGTTTGAATGGGTAGACCTTGGGATAGGTTAACCTAAAATTAATGAAAGAAAAAAATTAATTAATTAATGAGGATTCTTCCATATTCCAGGTTTATGATCTTTAACAGTTTTTTATTTTACAGGTATGGCTCCATGTCGACGTCCTCACCAAGATCGTATAGAATATGCCCAGTAGGCTGTTCCAGTAGATTTCTGCAGGGTAGAGGTTGACGATGGTAATACTTTGAGGAGGACACTCTGATAGTTTTAGCGCCAAGGTCTATAGAAGTACAAGGGCTCCATTTCAAATGCAGTCATAGAAGACTGGTTGGAGGAGGGAGACATAGGCTTTAGTTCGATCCGTCCTTGAAAGGAGCATTGGAAGTCCTTGGTTGTGATGATGATGCACGAAGTAGTGAGGCGGTGGTGGTTCTTATTACTTGAGGATCATGAGGAGTCATCAATCACATGGGAGGAGTTCTGAGACAAGTTAAGAGTCGAGTTTCTTTCCTCGATCATAAAGGTGTCTAGTCACTAGGAGCTTCTTACACTTCAACAGGGGAGTTCTAGTGTTCGAGAGTTCGAAATCTATTTTAGGAACCTTTTACGATATGCTTCAGACCTGTTGCAAGATGAGGAGGCTAGGGAAATGAATTTCGTTGAGGCTTTGCATCCAGAAATCCAGTTCTAGGTCACCCCATTTATACTAAAGACATATCTTGAGGTAATGCAAAAGGTAGAGGTCGTCGAGAGGATATTGGCTAAAAATGGATCATCATGAGATGGGAGTCATCATGATTACTCATGAAGCTGGGTTGTGGTCTGGGGTTCCCGGTTTTCAGGGCTGAAGATTTTTCGTTCAGATAGGGGTAGGTCCCATCCCTCGGCATCTTGTTTCTCGGGAGGCAGCGGATCTCAGGCCTATGCTAAGGGACCAGGACCTTGTTTTTCTTATGGTGGTCAAGGTCATCAATAGTGAAAATGCCTGACCTTTCGTAGCATTCATCGTGCACCAGACGTTTCACTCTAGGTTCCTCCATTGAGGAAATTCTAGTAGAGGCAGCAGTAGAAGGTTTCCCCAGAATTAGATCAGTAGAGGGTAGATGGGGTAGGCATAGGATAGCCCCCTAATACTCCCCGTCCTCAGAGAGTAGAGCGTAGCTATGGAGGTGGTCGTTATCAGGGTCAGAGAGGTCGTAGAGGAGGTCGTGGTCGGATTTATGCGCTAGCGTTGCCAACACCAGGAAATCCAGATGTTTTTTGAGGTACCATTTTCTAGTTTTCTACCTTGTTGTATGCATTGTTTCATTCAGGAGAAACACACTCCTTCATATCACCTACCCTGGTCCATTATTTGGGATGTGAGGTAGAGATGCTTCTAGTGCCCTTGGCATTGACTACGCCAATTGGAGATCGAGATAACTTTTTTGAAGTATGTAGAGACTGTGAGCTATTGTTGGGGCTACACCACTCTTGGTTATATTTCCTAGGATTACGAATACAACCATATGATGTTGTCCACAGCATCGATTGGTTTTATTCGTTCTATCCTATCATGGGTTTCTTCAGGAAGAAGGTTGTCTTCTTTGATGAATATGGAGAGACGGTGGTGTTTTTTGGTGAGCGAGATCCTTAGATGGGTCATAGGTGTGTTACATCCTTATCATCCATGATGGATGAGATAATTTTCAGTTCATCAGAGGCTCAATAGCTGGCATTTCCTAGGGTCGTATAAGAGTGCTCTGATGTCTTTCCAGAAGAAGTTGTAGCATTACCCCCTTGACAAGAGATCATGTATGGGATCAAGCTACAACCAGGAGAATCTCTTATCTCTATGTCTCCATATAGGATGGCCCCTTTTGAGTTACAAGATCTACGTATATAGCATGATGGTATGTTACAGTGCAGTTTTTTTCAGTACAGTGTGTCATCATGGGGTTCACCAGTTTTGTTCGTAAAGAATGCTGACGGTGGTTTGTGGTTGTGTGTCAATTATCGTCACATGAACAAAGTGACGATAAAGAATCTCTATCATCTTCCATGGATTGATGATTTATTCGATCAACTTAAGGGTGCAAGTTGGTTCTCAAAGATCAAATTCTAGTCAGCATATCCTCAGATGTGTGTGAAGGATGAGGATATCCCAAATATTGATTTATGTTGTCATCATTAGAATTATGAGTTCGTTGTAATGTCATTCCACATGAAAAATTCCCCAGCTGTGTTCATGGGATTGATTAAAACTGTGTATTGTGAGTTCCTAGACAAGTTTGTTGTGGGATTCATTGACAACATACTTGAGTACTCCACATCTGAAGAAGAGAATGCAGAGCATCTACACGCTCTTTTGGGAGTTTGTCATCAACATAAGTTGTTTGGTAAGTTGTCGAAGTGTGATTTTTGGGCTCAATAAGTCCATTTCTTGGGGAATGTTGTCTCCCAATAGGGAGTATCTATTGATACTTCGATGATAGAAGTGGTTTCATCTTTGGTATCCCCCAAGACAGTGTCAGAGGTACAAAATTTCCTTGGTCTTGTAGGATACTACAAGAAGTTTGTAGCCAATTTCTCTCGAGTTGCGAATCCTTTGACAACTTTGACAAGGAAGGATTAGGATTTCATATGGACCGATCATTTTCAGGAAACATTCAAGTATCTAAACGATAATTTAGTAAGTGCTCCAGTTCTTAGTCTTCCAGCAAAGCAAGTCCAGTTTGATGTTTTCTATGATGCTTTGCATCTGGGTTTTGGTTGTGTTTTGATTCAGCATAGATCAGTTGTTTCTTATGGGTCTCGGTAGTTACATCCCCATTAACATAACTATGCCACTGATGATCTTGAGTAGGCATCTATAGTGTTTTCTCTGAAGTTGTGGAGACATTACCTCATTGGTGAGTGCCTTGTGGTTTTCACTGATCATAAGAGCTTGAGTTATGTTTTCTCCGAGTGTGAATTGAATTTACAAAAGCATCATTGGATGGAGTTATTATAGGAATATGATTTTGAAATATCATATACACCTAGAAAGGGGAATTTTTTAGCAGATGCGCTGATTTGGAAGTCATGTAGTGATGAAATGAAATAATTTAGTGACCCCTGAAGAGTAATGGAATAACTTTCAGCATTACATCTTTATATGTGAGAAGTTGGGGGTAGAGGTTGTCTTTTCCTGATGACAGTGCAGTCATATTTTGTGTAGAAGGTGGAATAGTCCTAGTTGGGGGATCTAGAGTTGGAGGTCTGGAGAGACCGAGTTGTTTGTGGCAGGGGCCCTGATGGTTAGTCTGAGAATGAACAACAACGATTGTTGTATCATGGAAGGATATTTTCTCCTTTTACGATGAATGAGATGGTTCTAAAATAGTTCTATATATATCCTTTAGCGGTACATCTTGGCATGAAAAAAGATGTACTGAACCTTGAGGAGCCAGTTTGGGTGGCCTGGGCTGAAGCATGTGGTTGCAGAGTATGTGTCTCGATGTTTGGTCTGCCAGAAGTTGATGGTCGAACACCGTGTTCCTGGTTGTCTGCTCCAGCCATTAAATGTTCCTCAATGGAAGTGAGAGGACATATTGATGGACTTTGTCACTAGTTTACCTCAAGCTCAGGGAGGACATGATGCTATTTGGGTGGTAGTGGATTGTTTAACAAAATCATCCTGCTTCATAGCAATCAAGTAGTCAAGCTCAGTCGAAGTTTTGTCACAGAAATATCTGGAGGTGGTGGTGAGACTTCATGAAGTCCCAAGGATGATCGTTTCTGATAAAGATCCTCATTTTACCTCTAGGGTGTGGAGAGGTCTCAGGCATGAATTTGGTTCTTATCTATGCCTTATCACTACTTTTCATCTCAAACGGACAGTCAAACAGGAGAAACCATCTAGACTCTTGAAGACATGTTACACTCTTGTGTCTTGGATTATGGAGGTTTGTGGATGAGTAAATTACCCTTGCGGGAGTTTTTTTACAACATTAGTTTTCACTGCACCATCAGTATGGATCTATTTGAAGCCTTATATGGATGGCCTTGTTGTTCTCCATTGTGCTGCACTTAGGTTAGAGAGGTAGCAATTCTCAGACAAGAACTAGTGTATAATACAACAGAGATGGTCCAGGTGATCTGCAAGAGGGTGAAGATAGAACAAGATCATCAGAAATCATATGTTTATCAAATAAGGAGACCTTTAGAGTTTGATGTTGGGGATCATCTGTTTCTGAAGGTGACTCACTATCGTGGGAAACGAAGGTTTGGTCGTGGGAGTAAGATTTCTCCCCGGTTTGTTGAGCCTTTGGAGGTGTTAGATCATTTTTGAGTTGTGGCGTATCAATTAGAACTTCCCCCATAGATGATTCAGATACATGATGTTTTCCATGTATCATAGCTTCATCGTTATCTTCATGATGACTCTCACATTGTCAATTGGGGAGAGATCGATGTTCATGATGAAGAGACCTTTGAGGAGTGACATGTGGAGATCCAAGACTCCAAAGAGAAGGTGTTGTGTGGTAGTTCTATCCCCTTGGTTCGTGTCCTGTGGTGACATGGTGGCATAGAGGAGAGTACATGGGAACGTGAGTTATAGATACGTGCTAAGTACCTAGAGTTGTTTTATTTTAACTCTTTTCATGTATCAATGTAGCATTGTGGTTATATAACTTTCAATTATATAATATGGATTTATTTTATTGCTTTTAGTGGCTTGCTCTCTTTTGAGAGGTATCTCGATGGGTGTTTGTTCGGACCCCATTTTGATTTCCATTTTGGTGGGTGTTGAATTCTTGAGGATGAGAATGTTTTGATAGGTATCTGATGTAATGGCATGGACATCTCTGGTCTATTCCTTTGTAGAAATCAGGTGTATGAGGTGTTTCGGGAGGTCAAGGTGACTTATCCCCTACAATTTTCCAATTTTTCTTTTATGTGAATAGTGTCATCAGTGACCATCGGTGAACAGTTCCAACGATACGCAGTTGTGAACAGTTCAACAGTGACCTTATGAGAATAGTTTCATCAGTGACCTTCTATGAACTGTGCCAATGGTGATCTATTTCCTTTTCCAAATTTCACATTCAATGAATAGTTCCATCGTTGAACAGTTCCATCGGTGAGGTTCCAACGGTGACCTCTTTCTTTTTCCAAATTTCAAGTACATAAACAGTGTTTCTAACGGTGAGGTTCTATCGGTAACCTCAATTTCCTTTGCCAAATTTTGAGTTTGTGAATAGTGCTTCTAGAACAGTGAGGTCCATTGGTAACCTCTATTTCCTTTTCAAAATTTTGAGTTTGTGAAGAGTGTTTCTAGCTTCCTGCAGTTTCACCCCTTTGACGTTTCCTTCGACATAAAATGAATTTAAGGCCTTGTTTTATGAACTCTAAGGCTGATTCAATGGTCATAACTCCTATATTAATTTCTCCTAAGGCTAGGGATGTTTTTTTTCTACATGGTCAAACCACATGGTATAATGCGTTCTTCTTTTAATGGAAAATCCATCATATCTTAAACCACTACACCGTTAAATCTTCAAAATGGATGATATATCTTCCTCCCTAGTTCTTCCTCCTTTTTCTCAGGTGTGAGAGGCTCGAACATCACATTCCTTTTCATAGGGGTTGTGTAATCAAACTTTCCTCTTAGGATTTGTTCTGCTCTTTTTTTATGCAACGAAGAAATATAGATTAGTCTTTGATATAAGGTATGTTCTATCATCATTATTTTTGGTCCATCTTTTCTTATTTACCCTCACCCTTTTATGGAATGCTATCTATTTTTTCCTAGTGGACTTTTCTTGGGTATTGACCTATGTGGTGGTGTCTCTGCATCCCCAGGTGGATATAGTTTTCATGGGGGGAGGAGATAGTAACCCGTTTTGTGGGTCGTTCTTATATAAACAACGTCAATAACTATTTGAGGTACGGGATTCATTTATTCTCTTTTTTGTTATGTGCAACTATTGAGTTATCATGTTTTATCTTAATGGATCACAATGAAATTGGTATAATAAAAAATCCAACTGGATAAATAAATTTAGATCGAACATTTGTTATTGCCTCTTGTTTTCTAAATAGTGTGATATCTATGCTTTCTTTCTTAGCTTTTTCTTTCCCAATGGAAATTGGTAAAGAATGAAAAGCTGGAATTAATTGATAATTGTTTGGATAAAGATAAAGAGGCATGTAAATGAATTAGGTTCCTCTTGTTTTAATTTGATGTTAATAAAATTGGTGAAGTAATCATGTTTAATTATTTGTGATAGCCTACTGATAAAGTTTCCCAAATTTGGAACCGAGAAAAAAAATCGGTTAATCCAATATTGATTAAAGAACTATTTGTTTGATAAAAGATAAATCGTTGTAGGGTTCTATGATACCCTCTTTCTTATTTAAGTTCTAAGATCCCAATTGATATGATTGTTGTTTTCCTACTGCTTGTGTTGTGATGTGATCCTGGAAGGCTGTTGTGATATGCGGGGATAGGGAGGTCGATTGGTTGTGGTAGCATATGATTCCTTGAGTCGAGAGATGAATTGGTTTATGCATGTGGGCGTTGGAGAGGACACCGGGGATGATGGAATAGGTTGGATGTGAATGTTTGGATGCTTGTTGTTTCTTTTATTGGTTATCTGCCATACTTTTCCCACTGCACAATGCAGCTAGTCTTTCTTACCCTTCCTTCCAAAAGGGGTGAAGACGCATAGTGTATGGCACATTCTTTCTGTGTCTAGATTCTCAAGGGAGGATGGGTCTATGCTCTTTCTATAGGAGGTAAATACTTGATGTGTAGTTCATCTACTCACAGTGTTGATCCCCCTTGTGTTTAGCATCATAGAATGTTTTTCTGGAATGCCTGGGAATATGGTAAAGTAATGATATAAATAAATAATTGAATAAATGATGATAACCCATGGGGTTGGAGCTTGGTGTAATGAAATGTTGAGGTTACAATTTTAAAGGGACAGTGGACTTTGGGTGTTATGATAATGAAATATAATGTGAAATTGTTAATGGTTAACTAATGTTTAAAGAATTAATAAACATAAAGTTGAACTTACAAAAACGTAATGAAGTAATGAAATTAAGCTCTTTAAATGGTTTTGTGTTTATCAAATACCTATTCTTAGAAGTGGCAGAAGGGATTTTGAGATACATTAGTTGTAGTTGAATCTAAGACTAGGTTATGCCCATATTGTGGTTGTGAGATATAGTATATTCTGTAATTTTGTGTTTCCATATGCTACTCCACCTCGTCTGTTAGGGTAACTGACACCCTAGGGATTCTGAGCCCTTTGGGTGTTTTCCCCGACATTCTGGTGGGAGGATGGATAGATAACTACTCCCTTTGGCCCCACTCTCTTCTCTTGGTAGTTACTTGTGTTGGTAGGCACAGTGGTTAGTTTTCCTCATATATGTGTGTCGAGGGCTGTAACTGCTTGTGGTTATTCACACACATATATATTTTGGATATAGTATCTTATGGACTATTATAGGGGTAACATATATAGGTTGTGATGGCTTGAGGATCCTTACTCAGTTTATGGGATGTAATGTCTTGAGGTATAGTACACGGCATGTGATACATGTTATACGAGCTGTGGGGGATCCTAAAAACTACCTGGATACATTCTTGGGTGTATGTGATGGTTTTGTTGCATGAGGTGCATGTTGTGGGGCTTAGCCCAGGTGTCTATGCGCTAGCCTTTTTGGAGAGAGATGCTTAGGAGGTGTGACATTGCGTTAAAGTGGAAAACCAATGGGGAAGTAGTAGTGGGGTACCCTTGATATTCTTTATTATATCATATACTCTTGTATGTGTTACAAGGTGAGTGTAGCTATAGTGAGGTTGGTAACATAGTATACCTGTTTAGGTGACATGTTAGTTTCACATGTTGTTCATTGTGCCTTAGCAATATTTTTTAACTTTTTCATGAAAGGATTCAAGGAGGATCCTACTAAGTATACTATTATACTCACCCTATGTATAGATAAACTATTTTTCAGGCCACTTCATGAAGGTTGGAGATCAAGCCGGTTTCTACGAGCTTGGGGTTGCTGGAGCTATTCGGGCATGTGGTTGCTACTGTTTTTAGTTTATTTTGGGTACTTGTAGTTTTCCCCTTGCAGTTGTAGTATTTTTTATGACATTACATATTTTTACATGGGATTTATTTTATATTTAAGTCTGAGTTGGATTTGGTTGGTGTCTATCGTATCGCTCACTCTTCTTTATGTGTTCTCTTAGAGGGTAATGCCTCCCATCTGTGTGTTTACTATATCCTAAGTGCTAGTCTCCAAATTGAGGCCTATTGGATGCGGGACTCGGGGGTTGTTATCTCCCTTCTAAAATTTCCGTCCTAGGAGGGGTACACTTCGTGGGGAGGGGGTCATGACATATGACCCTATATCTTAACCTAAAATCCCAGGGTTAGTATTTTTATTTTAGTGTTACTATTTTGTTTATAAAAAAAATTTCTTTTTACTATATAGTTTTAGACACAATACTCATACTGGATTTTTTAGACACCATAAGTGTCAAACTAATAAGTTTTACTCACGCTCTATTTAGTTTCTGTTGTGTACACATGAATACCTCTATTATTTTGGTCTTGAAAAGGTAAAGGAGACCTAAACTTGATTGATTTAATTCTTTTTTGGATGGGAACACGGTTATGTGATTGATCTTGAGATTCAGGAGTGGTGTTTGGATTATTTCATTTGAATATATCTTTTGGATATCTATTTGTATGACCTTCAATGAAATATTTAGTACATATCATTACATCATCACATGGTTTGATTATATTTAATTTTTTGGTGTTTTCTACTTTATCTTCTTGGGATGGTTGGTTAAATGTTTTCAACTTATTTTCTATTTTTTTCACCTTTTACCAGAGGGTATATTCTCCCACTATATCCATCAAACCCTCACTGATAATTGATTGTGTCTGTTGTATATAGAGGTGAACTTGAGGTTATATGGTGACCCACCTCAATCATGTGAGTGAGAATTAGTTCGAGGATGGTACAAATTCATATGTGAAAAAAAAAATGTCCATGAATTACCTCAGTCTAATTTAATCAATTTACAGATGTCTTTATCTTTTCATATAAGTTGAAAAATCTTATCTTGTTTAGGATCCAACTGATGAAATGATCAGAAACATTCCCAAACACCCCCATAATAGCTAGGTCAACATGTAGACTTGTGTAAGTAGGTTAGTAATGTATGAAGGTTATAATTGTATTTTTCTCTCCAACGTCAGTTGAGAAGGATTGATAATAATAATACACCCATATATATATCGATTACTATATGACATTCCATGAGATATAAGTTAACATATTAATCAAATTAATAAGTATCTAATTATTAACTAATGAATATATTATTTATATCTCACATATAAATAATTTTAATGAATATAAGGTTATATTCATGTTAATGTTATCATATCATTACAACACATAATACTCTGTAATGATCATGGTTAGGGACAAATTAAAGTTGTACTTTGAGGGGATATTTTCATTCAACCATTTATGTAAAATAAATTTCAGCACACATGAATGAATGAACATTATATATTTCCTTTATTATAATAACATGATTTATTTAGAACCATCACAACTAAACTCTCATGTTTCTAACACCTTTAGATTCTACATGACCCTTATGTTTTTGTTGCGGTAAGGGTTTTATCAATGAATCTACTACATTATCATGAGTATCCAGCCAAAAAATCATTACATCGCCCCTTTTAATGATCTCCCATATGAGATGGTATTTGAAATGGATGTTCTTAGTTATTTGATGAGACAAAGGTTATATAGCCTAAGCAACAACACCATTATTGTCCCAATACTAATCAATTTTATCCTCGATGCTAGGTATCAATCAAAGATTAGTAATAGAATTCATCATAAAAATAGAATCACTTATAGAATCTATATTGTGATATTCTTTTCCAAGTTCTCTATGGTAGCATTTTTTGAATTCTTCCAATTAATTTCTCCACTATTTAGGAAAAACAAGAATCGGGATTGAGATTTCAAATAATCTTTGTCAGATTAGGAATTAAAATCTGTATAGACCTTTACACAGATCTCATTCTCTCCTCTAAATTATATTAACATATCCTTATCCATTCCTAAGTAAATGAGGGTTTTCTTTATAGAAATTTATTTATTCTCACTTGGATTGTATTAGTGACTAATTTTTATGCTCAAATCATAATATACTATTGTAATAATGGGTGCCTTATTCCCAACTTGAACAATAAGTATGATTACTATATCATGTGTACATTTAGGTATACATGATGTATACTTACCATTATAGTGTAGATATTTCTATGTCCAGTATTTAACGGTAATTTCCACAGTTTAAATGTCATATCAGAAGGTTATAGCAGATCTAAGGCTATAATGAGAACCTCTAAATACTATGAAAATTATTTTAAATATACGACTTATGGTATAGATACATCTTACTCACTAAACACAGTACATGTTTGACTATCAGGTGTTGAGGTATCATAAATATTCTGAATTCTTCTAATGACGTTCAAACTTTGTGATCTCTAGTTGTGAGATCATGAGGACATACTGGTAAAAAGGAACACCACATGTTTTGGGTGTAATTGGATGTTCCTATGTATGAACTTATGTATTGGTCTCTTGGATTCAGATCATTACCAATGTGTACCATTTGATCGCATACTTTGATGCATGAAAAAAACCAGGATAATGAAATTGTGGAGAGGAAGATTGTGTCTGGTGCATCATTGGTGTTATGGTATTGGTTGAATGGTCAATAAAGGATTCATCATATCCAAGTTAAAGAAGTAATATATCTTGTGCCTGGTTTATCTGGATGGCAGTACCTTTATAAATCCATGTCCATAGTATTCAAGGGTAAATCAATCCATTTAGGTCAACAAATAATAAAGCAAGAAAAGGGAAATGACACAGGTGTGCTTCCTACATTATGAGATATCTAAAGGCAAGGAAATTATATTGAAAAGTGTGTGTTTGTAGGTTGGTAGTGGTTGTTATGACTATCTTTATCTATTTAGGGGCCATAATGGGTTTTTAAATCTCGATCTGGTTATGTAAATAGTATTCACTGGTATTGAGATAAGGTCCCTGAGGCTCATACATAATAGAATATTCGAAAGTCTTCCCTAATCTGGTGAATAAGAATTTTGTTCATGGTGGGACCCACCAATGGTTGTCCAGATTTATCCATGGATGAAAAATCCCCAAAGGAATTAATAAATTCATTTTATTCAAGTTATGACTAATTGGTTTTGAATTTATTTATTATGAAATACATTATTTGAATGAATATATGTATAAAATATTGAAGGTTCATTTAATATTTAAGGTAATGATGATTCAAGATAATGTCTTGTGTTTGATTGCAGAATATAATTATTATATTACAATAAAGTGATAAAAATATAAAAAATATTTTTTGATTCAGTATATTAGTCATAACATATCATTTATTTATTGACAAATATATATTTTGGTATCGAGAGTTTATATCGGAAATTTATTGATTCACTATAAATAAAACAATGGAATTTCTCACCAATTAATACTCATTTATCAATGGTGAGAGCTTCTCTCTATTCTATTTTTCAATTCCTAGAGAGAGATGCTCTAGTTCTAGGTACTTGATCATAGTTTTTATTCATGGATCAACAAAACAGAGCATTGGTGATAGTAGAGACATTGAAGGAGTCATTGGAACTCTACGCTAACACCCAAATTCTAATGAACAATGTTCTTTGAGGATTTCGAAGCATGTTTGGATGATCTAATGGGATTTGACTTTGGATCCTTCAAGCAGTGGTCTCGAGTAAAGATCTGACATTGATCATTTCTTCAGTTCAATCTAGGTATTTATAGATTTAATTTTTTGAATAAATTATTCACACAAAGATCCTCAGGCTTATATCGGGCATCGTTTCACTAATGAAGACATTGCCCTGTTGATTATTAGGGGAAAATTTTAAAATCCCATGTTTTTGGGATTCCACTACATTCCTGGTACCTTCAATTGGTATCAAAGTGAAACATGAAATGTTTAAGTAAGTATAAAAATAAAATTTTTATTAAACTATTAATAGAGTGGTGCTACGGTCCCAATGTCATTGATGGTTTTTCAATTCATCTTTGGATGGCTAGTATATGGCCATAAAGAGTTTTAAATTTTAATTGGATAGATTTTTTTGTGTTTTTTAAATCAACTTATATATGTTATTTTATCCAAAAATAGATGTTATTATTGTTTTGGGGAAACTCCAGACACTGATGAGATTTCTGGTGGCCAAAATAGTGAAATTTGACTAGTCACATATTTTTCCACAATTTTTTGAATTTTTATTACATAATAATATTGGCTTCACCCATGTGTTGGAGGTTGAATTAAAAAAAGGGAGTCTAATATAGCCTTTATAAATAAGGTGGTGGACATTCCATGGCCTACATAATGAATAAAATTAGGCATGTGGTTTGTCAAAATAGTCAAGCCATCCCCTCCCTATATCCCTCCCAACCACCACAGGTGTGTCCCACAAAGCTAGACCACCTGGTCTACCTCCCTAGTTCGGGCACTCCCACCACCAATCGGACCACCTCATGGCTAGTCACTAGATGTCGATGCCACATGGTGCTAGCTTAGTCACTACCCCAGATAGTTATGACCTCCTCCTAGGAACCTGAACCGAACAACCACAATCGTACCATCTTCTCTATGGCGGACCAACCATATAAAAGATCTCACCCAAATACAGTCTACAGTTTATCGCCATTGTCTCCCTTACCATTGATGTAACATCCCAGGTAAATAAAAAATAAACAATTTTCATATTTATTAATATTTACTAATTAAATATAAATTTTACATTAAAGGGGTTGCTATGTTCGATAGCGTACCCGATATGAAACAAAGAGTTTCATTGAAATCTTACGTTGCACACTAGTAATAAAATAATATTATTTTAAATGGTAGTTAACACATAGCTATTGTATTGGTGGGAATGGATAGAAATACCTAAAATATTATTCTATAGGTTTTTAAATGTTTTTACATTTATCCAATAAAAGATAAAGGCTTAAAATACGAAAAGAATTAAATTTTAGGCTTTCATACCCTAATTTTCACTAAAGGTTCACTTATCACCTTTTGATGGCGAACCGTCATTAAATATAGTTTTGGTCACTTTTATACATTTTATTGGACCAAATAAAAGTCTTTTTTAGAATCGGGACATCAAAATTTACTTTGTGGTATTTTTCCGATAAAGTTCATTTTTTTAATGAACAGTGAAAATGTTGTATTTTAATTCAAAACCTCTTTTTAATCTAATTTGTTTATATGATTAGATTATCATTTGAAATTGTTTTTAATTTAAATTAGAATATATTTTTACTATTAAATCCAATAGTGGTCGTTGGAATTAATTTCACTTTGAAATCGGACTTAAACTAGTGTCAATCTTTTGAGACTTATTGTTTCATGAAAACACGCTATTTGCTCTGACAGTGGGCATTAATTATTAAATTAATTAATTAAACTTATATGTTTTGAATTTTGTAAAATATACTTCATTTTTGAATTTGGAATATCAAATAAAGCTTAGGGTGAATTTTTTGTTTTTTTCTGAAAAACTTCAATTTTTGATGAATAGTGAAACCACTATGTGGTACTTATAAAAACTGATTTTTCGTTTAAATGAAATTTTACCACTTCTGTGTTTTGAATTTCAAAAAACCGACAAACATGGTTTTCATTAAAAAGTAAAATGTGGTTCAATGAGATTAAAATAATTTTTTGGTGAATAGTAACTTTTAAGTTTTTAATCGCGATCAGAGGTAATTAGTGTAGTTTAAGGTAAAAATAATGTTTTAATAATATGAAATGAACTTGACACATGCCCTACCCTTATTGGATGTGTCATGTCCGACCAAGACAATCCCTGGGTCAACTTGGGGACCCCATGGAGCCACTTTAGTTGGAAAATGACATTAATATCTTTTTATTTAATGTTAAAATAAAAATGTCACAATCATGAGTTGTTTTACTAAAACAATTTTTACATGGGGTTATACAAGTCATATATTTGACTATAAATATTCATTGGAAATATAATAAGATTTCCTACATCATGATAGTTTTTTTATAATTTTTAGACATTAAATAAATTAAATTATTTATGACACCATGATGATGCAGTGATTACCTCATTATTTAAAGATTTAAATAAAATGGAAAGATAATGTAAAATCTAAGACCTACACATGTCCAAAACCTATTGGATGGGTGTACATTGAACCATTATCACCTTATCCTCGAAAAACAGCAATGTGGGACCATTAAAATCTGAAACTCATTCTATAATAAAGTAAAAGTTCCTTACTTTCCAAGAGTGCCCCTCCTCTCCTCTTATAAAAGGCCCCCACCTCTACCACCTTACCCACACTTCCAAAGCCTTTGGGTCATCCAACCCCTGCCCATTTTGTCTCTCCAAATCCCTCTTTTACTTCTTGAAACCTCACTTTGGGCAGAAGTCTTCCCAAGGAAGCCTTTGAGCTCAAATCTAAGAGAGTTACCCGATTTTAAGGTAATGTCTTCACTTGTGTTCTTTTGTTTTATTTTGCTTCTCCAACCCCCTAAACTCTTTTTATTCATTTATTTTGTAACAACTCCAGTATATTCAATATACTAGGATTTTGTTATAATAATCATTATAGATACACTTACACACATCTACATCTAATGGTTAAAGAACATACTGTTTCTGTGGTTGGCGAATTTCTGCCTCACGAAACGATGACTGTTCAATCTTCTTTTAAACACCTTTAATGGTGGCCATTAAGATGTCACTATATTTATATATGATATATATTATGTTTATATTTTCCTTATGCTTCTGTATTTTTCATTTGTAGTATACCTTTATGGTTTCCATTGTGGGTAAACATGATAATTTCATTTTAGGAAGTACGGACTACCGCCCCCTCAAAGTGATTTGATTCGTTAATGCCATATGTGGGACGTATAAAGGATGGATTTAAAGTTATTATATATGATATTATTCTGGAATTATAATATACCTCAATATCATTATTATTTATTTCCATTAAAGTATGAGATAGAAATGAAAGTAGCGTTCATACGTACGTACGGCTTACCGTCTCCATGAATGGTTCATTTCATTTCTTATCCCCAAATGTAATGTACTATTATAAGTACATATATATAATGGATATATATGATGTATGTTACATCTAAATGATTAATATAATTCGGGAATTAAAATATACATACCTCTCATTTAGTTTTAATTCCATTAATATGACATAGAAATGAAAGTAGCGTTCATGCGTACGTACGGCTTACCGTCTCCATGAACGGTGCATTTCATTTATTACCTCTAAATGATTATGTAATATTATAAATACATGTATATGATGGATATATATGATATATATGATATCCAAATCATGAATATCATTCTAGATATAATGAACCTTTGACCACACGAACAACATGTAATTGTAAGAAGTCCACTTTCGACTTAAGAACCAAATATCGACAAAACAAACATTTTTAACTTAAATGATTACATAATGTTTATAAAATTGTAATAAGTGATATAAAAGTAATAATGAACTTAAAAAAAGTTCTTAAGCAAGTATCAATTAACTCAAGTTTATTATTCAGGACGTTAAAGAAATATCGAGTCAAGTCAGACCCTAGGTAAGGGAACTTCTTAACCCAATTTCCATTCTTTGGGTTAATCTCCTACTTTCAAATTATGTCATGCTATTATTATTTCCTATCTGGTATTTATACTTTATTTATGTGTAAATATAGTGAATACACATAATAGATCTATTTTATTTAAAAAAATTATCTTTGTATGGGACTTCGTCTCAATCTCCTTTCATTGAGGCATATTTCGTTATATACACAACATTCTTTTATACGGTGTATAAACCCCTTTGACTATTAATTTTCTTCAAAAGGAATCTTTTTCTATGAATTTTTTTACTAAATGACAAAAAGGAATGTTTCTTTTAACATACGCGGGGACAACGACCTTTTTCGCCGCCGTGAGTATTATTTGGTCTTTGGCTTCCACAACAAGCCATAATGTTTGTAAAATGAAATAAATACCATATACTCTTTTATGTATTTTGGTATTGAAATTTTTTTTTATAATGGATTTGTTATGTCAACATATTTATGTGATATATTGTGATCAAAGTGTGGAAATGTTTTCTTTCCATTATATTTTTTTTTGTCTTATGATTTTATAATGGTACTTGGACATTTGACGGGTGGTTACGTTATAAAACATATGACGGGTGGTGTCGTGAATACCAAGATGGGTGGTTACATTATAACCTCCAATGAATTGGGTATGGAAGTCGGCCATATGGCTATTTCATTAAGTATGTATGGAAGTTTGACGCATGGCTATTCCATTAAGTGATATGTGTGGAAGTCGACCGTATGGTTTTTCCACTTAAGAATGTTTATGTCCCAAGTTACCTTTATATGTTATGTGTTCTTTATATGGGTTTTATGGTAATATTTTGGTTTAAAAAGGGTAAGTAATGATATTTTATTCAGTGAAGAGTTTTTACTACTTCATAATGGAGAAGGTATTACTTTGATAAAGTATACATGGTTTACTTGTTGTTTTAAAAACTAACAGTTTTCATTATTTGTATATCCCTTACTAAGATTTTTATGCTCACCCCAAGTTTTTTTGAAATGTTTTTCACAGGTCTTAATGTGGAATAGGGTCAAGGATGGGATCAAGGAAAATTCATGCTATCTAAAACATAGAACTAGACATGTTTCTTTTTAAGAGTTTATATTTTATAGAAATTTAGTAGAAGTGACTACTTTGTAATCTTTTGAGATGTAATAGTTATGTCCTAATTATCTAAAACTTTAAACCTGAAAATATCCTCAATGTGAATTATTCATTTAATTCAATATTAAGTAAGTTTTAAGGTTGGGGCCTTATAGTTGGTATCATAGTTCGGTTTAGACAACTTTAGGAGTTAGAAAAGTGTTAAATTATAAATTAATTTATGGTATGATGGAAATGGTATAGCATTTAAAGATTACCATGTTGCTTCACCTAAGATATTTCAGTTTTAAGAATAGTTTTTCATAGAGGAAACAGAGAAGTTTTTTTGGGAAGGCATGCTGAGGGAAATGACCTTCCAAATCATCATACTGAGATGGTCAGAATCAGAATTGAGCAGTTTACTACAGTGATGGCTCAGTTGAATCAGGTGATAAATGGTAGTTGTGTTTTTGATGATATTTTTGTGTTTTCTAAAAGTAAATAGAAGCATGAAAGTCATTTAAGGGTTATATTTCAAACCTTACAAGAAAATAAACTATATGGAAAATTCAGTAAGTGTGAGTTTTGGTTACAACAAATTTCATTTCGTGGTCACATTGTTTCAAAAAATGGAATAATTGTTGATCCTGCTAAAACAAAGGTTGTTGAAGAATGGCCAAGACCCACAAATGTAACCAAGATCCGTAGTTTCCTTGGTTTGGCAGGTTACTACTAAATGTTTGTTGAAAATTTTTCACGGTTATCTAGTCCAATGACTAAGCTAACTCAGAAGGGTGTTAAGTTTATCTGGACAAAAGAATGTGATGATTGTTTTCCAGAGTTGAAAAGAAGATTGGTGAATGCTCCAGTTTTGGCACTTCCTTCCAAGAATGGTGAGTTTGTTATATACAGTGATGCTTTCCTTGAAGGGACTTGGTTGTGTCCTTATGCAGAATGATCAGGTAATTTCTTATGCTTCACGTCAGTTGAAAACTCCTGAGGTAAATTACCCTACACATGATTTGGAATTAGCTGCTGTTGTTTTTGCTTTAAAAATTTGGAGGGATCATTTGTATGGAGTAAAGTGTGAAATATATACTGATCACAAAAGTTTAAAGTATATATTCACTCAGAACAAATTGAACATGAGATAGGGAAGATGTATGGAATTAATCAAGGATTATGATTGTACCATTCATTACCATCCGGGAAAAGCAAATAATGTGGCTGATGCTTTGAGTCGAAAAAGTAATGCTTTATTAACCATGCTACGTTTGGAACGTAATCCTTTGGTTAAGGATTTGATGAGCTTTGGCATGGAAGTTGTTGGTGCAGGAATTTCTTCTATTTTGTTTCAGGTATCAGTGAGATCATCCCTATCAGACAGAATTAAGCAAGCACAGAAGCAAGACAGTGAGTTGCAGAAAAAGGTAGAGCTGATTCAGAAGGATAAGTTGCCTGAATTCAACATTGATAATGATTGGGTTTTGAGGTTTGGGAAGATATTTTGTGTGCCTTGTGATTCAAAGTTAAAGAATGAGTTGTTATGTGAGGCTCATAGTTCCACGTTTTCAGTTCATCCTGGCAGTACTAAGATGTACAGAGATCTGCGGGAGTATTACTGGTGGGATGGAATAAAAAGGGATATTGCTGATTTTACTGTGAACTGTTTGACTTGTCAGCAGGTTAAAGCAGAGCGGCAGTTACCGAAAGGGATGCTTTAGCCTTTACCAGTGCCAGATTGGAAATGGAAAAATATATCCATGGACTTTGTTGTGGGATTACCAAAGACATCTAGAGGTAATAATGCAATCTGGGTTATTGTTGATCATTTGACTAAATCTACTCATTTCCTTACTATTCGAGATAATTTCTCTCTAGATCAACCTTCTCGTTTGTATCTTAAAGAGATATTTAGGTTACATGGAGTTCCTCTGCCCATTGTATCTGATCGTGATCCTAGGTTTACTTCTAACTTTTGGAAAGGCCTTCAGAAGTCATTGGGTACTGAATTAAATTTTAGTACAGCTTTTCATCCTCAATCAGATGGGCAGTCAGAATGAACAATTCAGACTTTGGAGGATATGCTACGTGCATGCTCTATTGATTATCAGGGAAGTTGGGACCAACATCTTTCTTTGGTTGAGTTTTCATATAATAACATTTTTCATTCCAGTATACAGATGGCTCCATTTGAGGCATTATATGGGAAGCGGTGTCGAACTCCAGCTTTTTGGGATGAAGTGGGTGAAAGGAAGCTAATGGGACCAGAATTGGTAGAAGATATGGCAGAAAAAGTTCAGTTTATTTAGAAACAGATGAGAATAGCTCAGAGCAGACAGAAAGGTTATGAGGATAACCGAAGGAAGGATCTATCTTTTGAGGTAGGTGATCATGTTTTTCTCAAAGTTTCACCGTGGAAAAATGTGATGCGATTTGGTAATAAAGGATAGCTAGGTCCAAGGTTCATTGGACCATATGAAATTTTGGAGAAAGTTGGATCAGTTGCTTACTGAGTGGCTTTAACTCCGAGTTTATCTCTGGTACACAATGTTTTTCGTGTTTCGATGTTGAGAAAGTATATGCCAGATCCATCTCATGTTTTGAGCCCAGAGGTAGTTCAGTTGGAAGAGAATCTCTTTTATGAAGAACAACAAGTACAGATTCTTGACTGAAGAGAGAAAGTGTTGCGAAATAAGGTAATCCACCAGGTAAAGGTTTTGTGGAAAAACCATATGGTTGAAGAGGCAATGTGAGAATCTGAAAATGTTATGAGGGATAAATACCCCAACTTATTTTGATAAGTGAATAAAATTGCGAGGATGCAATTCCCAAAAGGGGGGAAGGATGTAACATCCCAAGTAAATAAAGAATAAAGAATTTTCATATTTATTAATATTTATGAATTAAATATTAATTTTACATTAAATGGGTTGCTATGTTCGATAGTGTACCCGATACGCAACAAAGAGTTTCATTGAAATCTTACGTTGCACACTAGTAATAAAATAATATTATTTTAAATGGTAGTAAACACATAGTCGTTGTATTGGTGCCAATGAGCTTGTACCCTAGTGGTACAGGATCCTTCTTGGCATCCAAAAGACCCAGGATCGAATCCGGGCAGGGGCGAATTTCCCAGGTACTGTAGCAGTACTGTAGCAGGAACTGTTGCAGCGGCGGCACTGTAGCAGCGGCAACACTATAGCGGCGGAGGGACTGTAGCAGATACTGTAGCGGTGGTGGTACTGTAGCAGGTATTGTAGAAGCACAGGTACTGTAGCAGTACTGTTCACCGAGGGGTCCTTTGGGCCAAAAAAATGGTCTTTCAAGCCTTGTATTCAGGCCACTTGGCCTTGGGCCTTTGGGCTATGTAATGGGTCTCCCTCTTCCCAGTCTAAAGAGGTCTTTGCTTTCAAATAATAAATTGAGGCTTCGGCCCCAACCTTTAAAACAAATAGTCGTTGTACTGGTGGGAATGGATAGAAATAACTAAAATATGATTATATATGTTTTTACATTTATCCAATAAAAGATAAAGGCTTAAAATACGAATAGAATTCAATTTTAGGCTTTTATACCCTAATTTTCACTAAAGGTTCACTTATCACCTTTTGATGGTGAACCGTCATTAAATATAGTTTTGGTCACTTTTATACATTCTATTGGACCAAATAAAACACTTTTTTAGAATCGGGACATCAAAATTTACTTTGTGGTATTTTTCCGATAAAGTTCATTTTTTAATGAGCAGTGAAAATGTTGTATTATAATTCAAAACCTCTTTTTAATCTAATTTATTTATATGATTATATTATCATTTTAATTGGTTTTAAAGTGAAATTAGAATATATTTTTATCATTAAATCCAATAGTGGTCATTGGAATTAATTTCACTTTGAAATCGAACTTAAACTAGTGTCAATCTTTTGATACTTATTGTTTCATGAAAACACGCTATTTGCTCTGACAGCGGGAATTAATTATTAAATTAATTAATTCAACTTATATGTTTTGAATTTTGTAAAATATACTTCATTTTTGAATTCGGAATATCAAATATAGCTTAGGGTGAATTTTTGGTATTTTTCTGAAAAACTTCAATTTTTGATGAATAGTGAAACCACTAAGTGGTACTTATAAAAACTGATTTTCCGTTTAAATGAAATTTTACCACTTCTGTATTTTGAATTTAAAAAATCTGACATACATGGTTTTCCTTAATAAGTAAAATTTGGTTCAATGGGATTAAAATAATTTGTTTGGTGAATAGTAACTTTTAAGTTTTTAATCGCAATTAGAGGTAATTAGTGTAGTTTAAGGTAAAAATAATGTTTTAATAATATGAAATGAACTTGAAACATGTCCTAACATTATTGGATGGGTCATGGCCGACCAAGAAAATCCATGGGTCAACTTGGGGACCCCATGGAGCCACTTTATTTGGAAAATGATATTAATATCTTTTTATTTAATGTTAAAATAGAAATGTCACAGACATGAGTTATTTTACTAAAAAAGAATTTACATGGGGTTATACAAGTCATATTTTTTACTATAAATATTCATTGGAAAGATAAAAATATTTCCTACATCATTATATTTTTTTAATTTGTAGACATTAAATAAATTAAATTATTTATGACACCATGATGATGCAGTGATTACCTCATTATTTAACGATTTAAATAAAATGGAAAGATAATGTAAACTGTATGACCTAAACATGTCCAAAACCTATTGGATGGATGTATTTCGAACACTTATCACCTTATCCTTGAAACACATTAATGTGGGACAATTAAAATCCGAAACTCATTCTATAATAAAGTAACATTTCTTACTTTCCTAGAGTGCCCCTCCTCTCCTCTTATAAAAGGCCCCCACCTCTAACACCTTACCCACACATCCAAAGCGTTTGGCTCGGCCAACCCCTGCCCATTTTGTCTCTCCACATACCTCTATTACTCCTTGGAGTGTCACTTTGGGACGAAGTCTTCCCAAGGAATCTTTTGAGCTCAAATCTAAGAGAGTTACCCAATTTTAAGGTAATGTCTTCACTTGTGTTCTTTTGTTTTATTTTTTTCTCCAACCCCATAAACTCTTTTTATTCATTTATTTTGTAACAACAAGAGTATCTTAAATATACTAGGATGTTTTTATAATAATAATTCAAGCTACACTTACACACATCTACATCTAATGGTTAAAGAAAATTCTGTTTCTGTGGTTGGAAAATTTCTGCCTCACGAAACGATGATTGTTCAATCTTCATTTAAACACCTTTAATGGTGGCCATTAAGATGTCACTCTATTTATATATGATATATATTATGTTTATGTTTTCCTTATGCTTATTTATTTTTCATTTTTGGTATACCATTATGGTTTCCATTGTGGGTAAACATGATAATTTCATTTTAGGAAGTGCAGACTACCACCCCCTCAAAGTGATTTGATTCGTTAATGCCATATGTGGGACGTATAAAGGATGTATTTAAAGTTATTATATATGATGTTATACTGGAATTATAATATACTTCTATATTGTTATTATTTCTTTTCATTAAAGTATGATATAGAAATGAAAGTAGCGTTCATGCGTACGTACGGCCTACCGTCTCCATGAACGGTGCATTTCATTTCTTATCCCCAAATGTAATGTACTATTATAAGTACATATATATAATGGATATATATGATGTATGTTAAATATAAATTATTAATATAATTCTGGAATTAAAATATACATACATCTCATTTAGTTTTAATTCCATTAATATGACATAGAAATGAAAGTAGCGGTCATGCGTACGTACGGCTTACCTTCTCCATGAAAGGTGCATTTCATTTCTTACCTCTAAATGATTATGTAATATTATAAATACATGTATATGATGGATATATATGATATATATGATAACCAAATCATGAATATCATTCTCGATATAATTAACCTTTGACCACACGAACAACATGTAATTGTAAGAAGTCCACTTTCGACTTAAGAACCAAATATCGAAAAAACAAACATTATTAACTTAAATGGTTACATAATGTTTATAAAATGGTAATATGTGATATAAAAGTAATAATTAACTTGAAAAAGGTTCTTAATCAAGTATAAATTAACTCAAGTTTATTATTCAGGATTTTAAAGAAAGATCAAGTCATGTCGGACCCGAGGTAAGGGAACTTCTTAACCCAATTTCCATTCTTTGGGTTAATCTCCTACTTTAAAATTATTTCATGATATTATTATGTCCTATCTGGTATTTAAAATTTCTTTATGTTTAAATATATAAATACACATAATAGATCTATTTTATTTAAAAAATTATCTTTTTAATGGAATTCGGCTCAATCTCTTTTCATTGAGGTATATTTCGTTTTATACAGAACTTTCTTTTATACAGTGTATAAACCCCCTTTACTATTAATTTTCTACGAAAGGAATCTTTTTCTACGAAGCTTTTTACTAAACAACAAATAGGAGTGTTTCTTTTAACGTACGTGGTGACAACGACCTTTTCCACCGCCGCAAGTATTATTTGGTCTTTGGCTTCCTCAACAAGCCGTAATGTTTTTAAAATGAAATAAATACCATATACTCTTTTATGTATTTTGGTATTGAAAATGGTTTTTTATAATGGATTTGTTATGTCAACATATTTATGTGATATATTTTGATCAAAGGGTGTAAATGTTTTCTTTCCATTATATTTGTTTTATGTCTTATAATTTTATAATGGTACTTGGACAATTGACGGGTGGTTACGTGATAAACCATATGACAGGTGGTGTCGTGAATACCATGACGAGTGGTTACGTTATAACCTCCAATGCATTGGGTATGGAAGTCAGCCGTATGGATATTCCATTAAGTATGTATGGAAGTTGTCCGAATGGCTATTCCATTAAGTGATATGTGTGGAAGTCGATCATATGGTTATTCCACTTAAGAATGTTTATGTCTCAAGTTACCTTTATATGTTATGTGTTCTTTATATGGGTTTTATGGTAATATTTTGGTTACAAAAGGGTAAGTAATGATATTTTATTCAGTGAAGAGTTTTTAATACTTCATAAAGGTGAAGGTATTACTTTGATAAAGTATACATGGTTTACTTGTTGTTTTAAAGACTAACAATTTTCATTCTTTGTGTATCCCTTACTGAGCTTTTTATGCTCACCCCAAGTTTTTTTGAAATGTTTTTCACAGGTCTTAATGTGGAATAGGGTCAAGGATGGGATAAAGGTAAAGTCATGCTATCTAAAACATGGAACTAGACATGTTTCTTTTTAAGAGTTTTTATTTTATAGAAATTTAGTAGAAGTGACTACTTTTTATTCTTTTGAACTGTAATAGTTATGTCCTAATTCTCTAAAACTCTAAACCTGAAAAGATCCTCAATGTAAATTATTCATTTAATTCAATATTAAGTAAGTTTTAAGGCTGCGACCTTTTAATTATGTAGACTCTATTAACTCGGTGTCAAAGTAGGGCACCTCCACTTTGTCCCAGATATACACACCCACATACTATTGGTTTAGTGCTAGACCTCTTCAACCTCCCTCCACAAAGTCACACAGGATCACCAGGCTAGTGCCCCCCTCAGACTAGGGCACCGCCGGACCAGGATCCTCCTCTGTGATGTGCCGATCCACCGTGGATCCCTTTCCGAACCACCTTATCCTTTATCATGTTGGCAGGCCACAAATCTAAATCGGTTATATCTTTCTAGAACCCCTCAGGTCTGAGAGATGTCGTTTTCATTTGACTATTGATACTATGGAACCGCGACCGTGAAGAACCACAACCTGGCTCATGTTCAGACTAGCATTGCATGACTATTGCATGGTTCCCTCCACCCTCAGGAATTGGGCAATTGTATATTTTCCAGATCATCTCCAACACCCCTACCTAGCCTCCTTGATGACCCTCCAGATCGAGCGAGCTAAGAGGTATACCCATTATTTCTATGCACTAATCACATCCACCTCATAATGGGTTTAGGTGGGTTTATATAGCCCAAAACATTCTTGGGTGGGCCTTTATGTCCCAAAACACCCCTGTACGGGGTCTATAATTTCCATAATGGGCCTATGCAGGTATAGACCGACTAGTACAGACCCTGCCAAGAATTTTTAAGGCCCAGGTAATTTTAAACAAATCAAATCTTAATTACATTAACTAATTTAACTTTGGTTTTAAATTAAATTAATTAAATATTATTTTCGTTTAATATAAATTTTATTAATTTGATGGAAAATTTAATTTATGTTTTGGTGTTGAAATTAAAAAATTTCATTAATTTAATTTTTTATTATAAATTTATATTAATTAATGGAAGTGAACGATGATAATTATTGAGTTAAAAATAAAAGTAAATTTTAATTCAATAAAATTCCATGATAAATATTTCTAATTCATGTTTAATTTACTTATACATTTAATTTTGTACATGGGTTTAATGTTCATAAGACTGATCATGAGCCTTAGACAATCTCATGTAGGTCTAGTGATTGTTTTATTTATTTAATTTATTATTAAAATTGTCTGTAAAAATAAATCTAACAAAATGTGATTTGTGTTTCATCTAAGTGTCATTATATGTATAAGGGTTTGAATGTCCATTTTATGAGTTGGATTTTATACTCATGATAACCCCTCTTCTACATGTGAGTATTATTTTATAATGATATAATGAGCAGAGATGTAATTCATGATTAGTTATAGATATACACCAGATAGGATATTGATGCACTGGATGGTTGGGTGATGCGGCTCGAGTCACAAGCAATGTAACTCAAGGTATAACCCCAAGGGTCTAGGTTGATCCATTATTCACTCAATAAATAAACCTTTAGTATCTACCCATGATCATGTCAACTTTTTATATTTTTATAGTTTTTATTTTGTTATTTTATAGTTTATGTGAGATCATATAGACTAATAAATATGCACGCACAGATAAAATATAATTGTGACACAATAAATATTTTCTATTTAACGCATGGTTAGTTGTGAGTGTGATCACATAGTATATGCTTAAAGAAAGAAAATAATTTCATTCATCACATAAAAATAATAAAACCCTTAATGAAATATTAAGTCTTAATTTCCTTCCATCATTCAAATTTGACAAAACTGGATGTCTGTGGTGCTCAGTCGACCATAGTTAAGGGTTCCTACTACTACTGAGGAGTTATTACGAGATTGGTGGGTCGAAAAAACTAAAGGAGTAGTAAGAATTATCCACAACTAACTTTCTATCATTTTAGAGTCAAGTTTTGAGTAAATAAATTTGTGATTATAGAAGCTGTGACTTCACTCAATAGATCGAGGAACAATGAGTTAAAGTGGTTGTCCAGTCAAATCCCTACCCTAAACCCTCTATGTAGTGGTGTAGCCATAGATTATAGACTATTAGAGGATTTTTAAGGATACTTTCCACTTGAATACTCAATTGAAAATGTATGAAAATTCTAGTAAAGAGGGTTCCTAGAATTTGATAAAATAGAGGGAGGCATTTAATGATTTTAATTAATTAATCAAAATTTTCAAATTGGTATTAAAGATAAAAGGTACAAATAAGATACAATTTTATTTTCTGTATAAAATTGAATCTTTTACCTTAAGAAAAAATATGATAAATAATGAACAAATTAAATTCCCACATTGGAATGAGTGTCCTATAGTTGTACAGGCACCTGCGCAAAATACTATGATATTGGAAATTCATGGGGCCAGTTTCCCCAATACCTATTAAGCCACTTCAAGAATAAAGGGTGTAAAATTTCTTATAGGAGTCTCATGTAAAATTTCATATGATTGTTATTTCATTATGTTATCATCAATGTATAATTCTAGTTTTGGTCGCTACATCAAGACATGGGTGATATAACATATAGTATCATCTTCAATAATGGATAGGGGGAAATGAAGTAGTGATATGAATAGGTAATTTTTATAGTGGATTTGTGTAAATTGAAATCCAGATCATGATATTTAAATATATCCTATTCTAATATAATTTTCTCCCTTTTACTTCAGTCTCATTTTAGGTTACAAAATGAGAAGTATGGAGAAAACGCTTAGTTACCTTTGATGTAAGTATTACCAAGTTAATAAGAATATAAAATAAACATTCCCTTTAAATTATTATGGAGAAAAAATTGAAAGACAAGGCCAAAATTCTAATGGAAAGTAATTAAAAAATAAAATTCACAGCATCCTTAAATATAATGAGGTTGGAAATAAACAGGAGGTTATTTTCATTGCAGGACATGATATAAAACAATCGACATTACATAGTAATGAACTATAGAAGCATGTTACCACTTCTATTGTTCTATTCTTCAATATAAAAGAATTTTTTTAATCCTTATACTTAGTTATTAAATACAATATGCCACTCATATATGTTTATTTAGATCCAGTAACCAAGTGAGTGTAGAAACATTATTATAAGTAATGTGTATTCTCTAAAGAAATGAGAATGGATGATTCCTATGTAAGTGGTGAGAAGTACATGACTTATATATTTCCAAGTGAATGATTCTAGTATAAATATTATTGTGTATAAACAGAACATTAAACTCACATTTCTTTTGGACATAAGGAGACATTATTCTAGGTTTTGGAATTATTTTTTTAGTGTTTAATATGCAACTAATAGTTTTGTAATATATGAATCATTTGAAATACCTGGTGAAAATAAATGCAATAATTATTTACCATGTTGTGGAAAGGTATAAATTTTCATGAAAATAAAAATTGGGCATCACGTATACATCGAGTAAGGTATTTAGACTCATCCAAGATAAACACCTTAGGTATTATCAATGTATACATTTACATAGTTTTGGATAAAGTAACCTTTATAAATAAAAGGTAAAGAACAAAGCTTGCGAAATTAATTCAGTAAGAAAGTTTGAGTTGTTAAAAAATTAATCTAGTGGTAAATATACTTCATTATATTTCTTTAAGTTATTCTGGAATATGAAAGTGATGTTTAATATATTCATGTTTAGAATATATGAGTTTCTTCGAGCTGACATGCTGAAGATTATCTCCACTAAGATATCATCAATCAATATAATGTAGAAACCTAAATTCTAGAGAATACGAACAACTGAGGTAAATTTAATAGTTTCTTAGACCTAATCAATCGTACATGTAGTGATATGGTATTAAAAAATAAAATTTATAACAATTCACATAATAATTGTATCTAGTGTCACATGGAATTTATAACTATATGTTGACATGTCTATGACATGGGAGGAGATTAACGTGGTGAGTTAAATTCCATATGCTTATGTGATGGATCAATCACATGTTCCATAATGTGTAAAAAAATTGATATTGCCAAGATCTACATTATAGTAGGTAAAAACCAGTTATATCCAGGAGAACTATAAAGGAAGAAGATAGAACTATATGATTGTACTTGATAAATTACCATAGATATATACCTAGTATGTGGAGAAGAATGAGTAATAGTTTTTAGGGGTTAAAAAATAGTTTTCATTTGATCCATGTGTTCTAATATCACAGTGAGGCTAAAGCAATCATAAAGACAAGATCAAACAAGGTATTGTTTGGCATACCTACAAATACCATGTATGTTTTAGCTTCTGAGGTAGCTAAGAAGTAGTTACTCGCAATGATTTTTTCCCATTCATGGAATCACAACTCATAAGTAATGCATTATCATAATATATATTATGATTTTATTTGTTGAAAATATGTTAAATTATGACAATGGAAAAAGGGGATATACTCAGGGATAACATATCTTAAGAAGTTTTACACTAAGAGATGAGGTCATAAAGAAGAAAATAACCATGTTGAGGAATCCTGGCAAGCCCAGAATCTAATGTTGTGACTTAGCTGAAACATTATTTTATCATGTGAGAGTTAACAAGTATGGTTAAAAATCTGGCTCTAGTGCAAGTGGGAGTGTTGTCATAGTGGGTGTCCTAGACCTAATTTGAACACTACTTTTTAGTTCCATATTATGGGTATATTTAGATATACTTGATCTAGAATGACCATTATAGTGTAGATATTTTTGTTTCTACTATTTTATGGTAATGTCCATAGTTTATATATTGTATAAAAAGGTTATGAAAGATCCCATAATATAATGATAACCTCAAGAAACTATGAAATTAATCTTAAATATATGTATTATCATCTAGATAAATCTTATTGACTAGATATAGTAAATATTTTACTATCAAGTTCTAGGGGTCATGATAATTGAGACATCTTCTTATAAAAATTGTACATGGTGCTCTCTAGTATTCAGATCATGAGGACATGCCCTTCAATAAGATAACAACATGTTTTGAGTTTCATTGGATGTTACTATCTAGAAAAATTTGTAATTGTATCCTTCCATGATACCATTGCCAATTTATTCCATTTGATCCAATAATCTAATAAACAGTAAAAACCATATAATGAATTCATGGTGAGGTATCTTGTGTTGGGTTCTTCACTGGTGCAATGGAATTTTTTGAATGGTCAAGATAGTATTTGTCACTTCCACATTAAGGAATTAATATATCTCAGGACTTTTTGATCATAATGATAGTAAATTTATAAATACATGGCCATGGTAGTTGAGGTTAAATCTATCTAGTTGTCTCCAAAAATAAAAAAAATAAAGAAAAGGGTAATGGCATGGGTTTATGTCCTTCTTCAATGAGATATCTAAAAATAATGGGATTATGTTACATAGTGTGTGTTCGAACATTGGTAATCATTTATATGACCATAATTATCTATTTAGGGGACATGATGGGTCACTACATCCCATTCTTGGTCTTTGAATAGTATTCACTACTATTGAGATAAGGGCCTAGAAGGTCACACACATTTTCATATTCGAAAGTCTATCCTATTATGGTGAATAGGTGTTTTGGTTATGACGGGAACCAACACTGGGTTCTGGGATTTTTCCAAGGATGTACAATCACTAAAAGAATAAATAAATTCATATTATTCAAGTTACAAATAATTGGTATTGAATTTATTTATTATTCAACACATTGTTTAAATTAATATTAGTTTAAAATATTCATGGTTCATTTAATATTTGTGGGAATGACGATTCAAGTTAATGGACCGTGTTTTATCACATAAAATATTAATTAAATTATATGAAACTAATAAAAAATATAAATTATATTTTTTATTCGTTATTGTAGTCATAATATATCATTTATTTAGTATGAAATAAATATTTGGGTATCGAGAGTTCATACCAGACATTTATTGATTCAGTATATGTAACGACACAAGTATTTATAGAACAATCATTTTTTGTATCTATTAATATTTTTGAATAATATATTAGTTTTATGTTAATGATGATACTTTTTTAGATAGCATACTCAACACCCAAAAATTGGTTTCTTTGAAATCTTATGTTGCACACAAAATTGAGTTATACCAAAAAATAATATAATAATATTATTATTTAAAATGACAGTGAACGCATAGTGATTGTATTTCTAGGAATGAACATAAATAACTATATTATGATTACACAAGTTTTTTAAATTTCTATAAATTTATCCAATGAATTTCATAGGCTTAAAATAAGAATGAATTTGATTTTAAACATGAAATACTCTAATATTCTTTAAAAAGTCGATTTACCGACTTTTAATGCTGAACCCTTTTTAAATCTAGTTTTTTCACTTTAATATTTTAGATTTGACAAAATCAAATTATTATTTAGAAGTGGTACATCAAAATTTACTTTGGGTAATTTTTTTGGTATTTTTCTGATAAAGTTCAATTTTTAATGAATAGTAAAAAATACTGTATTTTACGTCAAAAATGTCATTTCATCTAATTTATTTATAATATTATTTTGACCTTTTAATTGGTTTTAAAGTGTAATTAGATTATATTTTTATCATTTAATCCAATTTTTTTCGTTGGAAGTAATTTCACTTTGTAATTGGACATAAACACATGTCAATCATTTGGTAGTTTTTACTTCCTAAAAACACGCTTTTTGGTTTTGACAACGAGAATTAATTTTAAATTAATTTCTGAAACTTATGTGTTTTTAATTCGGAAAAATGGATTCCATATTTAGAATCATAATTTTTAAATTGTGTAAATAGGTACCTTTTATTTTTAGACATTATGAATAGTACCTTCAGTAAATATTTTACTTAACATGGTTAAAGGCTAAATCTGGTAAATAAGGGTAAAAAATAATTTTATAATAATAATAAATTACCCTAACACATGTACTAAACCTATTGGATGATATATTTACAACAATAGGAATCCTTTAGTCTATTTTAGGACCCCATGGAGACACTTGTGTGTGAAAATAACATTTAATTACTTTTAATTTAAAGTTAAGGAAAATATAACCTGAACATGTATATTTTACAAAAACAATTTTTATATGGGATTATATAAGTGATAAATTCAAATATAAATAGTAAGTAGAAATATAAAAAGATTTCATATGTCATGGTATTTTATTTTTATTTTTTAGACATCAAATAAATAAATTTATTTATGACACAATGATGATGTAGTGATTACATTATTAATGAATGTTTTAAATAAATGAGAATATAAAAATTAAAATAATTTTTTTTTGAAACATTTTATTCCATACCCTAACTTAATGGATGATTATGTCTTTTTTTATTTTAATTAATGATGTTTTTTAGAATTAATCAAGTTGTTATGGATTTTTAAAAATTCATGAGATGAATAGTACAAAAATTGATATAAATGAGTTTTTAAAACAAATATTATTTTATAAAATGATATAATTGTTTTAAAAATATAAGATTCAGCCAAATAACCTATATAATGTTTAAAAAATCATTAATGAACCTCTTTATGTTTTATAGTCATTTTATAGTAAATATATTAACCATATAGTATGATTTTTTTTATTTAAATAGGTTGATGACATGTACTGGTTTCCAGTTCATGCCCCCCAAAGGAATTTATTAAAAATAAAATGTATGCAGTACAGACTCGAGGTGTAATGAATTTACACGAGCGGGGAATAAAAGAGGATACAAGTAAATGACAAAGAAAAACCAGAGGAAAAATTCAGGTCTTCAGAATGTGAACACAGTTGTGATTCATCCATTTGAGACTCCATTACAACATCCAAGCTCTTCCTAATGTTTCAGCAGGTTCGCAAAACAGTCATCCTGCATGATGTTCCATTCCATCCTGAACGCTTCATCAAAAGTTGGGAGCCTCCCTCGACCATCACCGAGCCATGCTCCAGTTTCAGAGAAACATCAACCACTTTATGTATTGGGAACTGGCTGTCCAGCATTTCCTGGAAAGAAAACATGGGTTTCAACTGATCCAGGCTGCAATCGTACTCAAAAGAGGATTCAGAGCAGTTCACCAAATAAAAGCTCATAATGGCACAAACCAAACATCCACCAAAGTGAGTATAGGCACTCCTAAGGGCTAGTAAGAAGATAACTTTCAAAACAGACTGAGAACTCCTTAAAAATTCAGTAACCAAGTAAGAAGATAAACAGAAATTCATGATATGATCCTTTCATATCCGGAACATAAAGCATATGATTCATCCTTCAGTTGCTTCAAAATCTCCGCAGCATAGCAGATCCATTGAAATGCAAAATAGGCAGCAAATAGATCAGAAGTGAGCAGTGAAACTGAAATTTCAAAATTGAAAGCAGGACCATTTGAAGCAGAGAAGAATGCCTTTTTTGCATCTATCTTTGAGAGTCTTCCAAAAAACCAATGAAGACATTTTTTTAAACTTTTCAAAAATGAAAATTGAAATTTCAGATATCATTCTGAAATAAAATAAGACACCAACTATAACCCTTAGTCACACCTCTCAATATGCATTGTCTCATCCAAAATCAGTCCAAATAATCTCTGAAAATCCCTATATTCCTCTAATAAACCTTACATTGGGAAGAATTCAATTAAAGAAGGAATTTGAGCTAAAATCCAAAGGAGTTACCTGATTTGAGGTAATGTCTTCTCTCAAGATTCTTTCATTTAGTTTCCATCTCCAACACCCTAAAATATCATTATTAAATTATTTTATAAAAAACCAGTATATTAAATATATTAGGATTTTTTCTGAGAATTATTCCAACTACACTTTCACACACCTCTGTCTAATGGGTTTAAAACATACTGTTTATGTGGACGGCGAACTACCGCCTCACGAAACGATGATTGCTCAATCTTCTCCTACCACATATTATGATGGCCAATATGATAGAACCGTAATTATATATGATATTTATTTTATCTCTATGGTTCTATAATTCTCATTTATAACATACCTTTATTCTTTTCATGTTGAATAAATACGATAATTTCATTTGAGGAAGTGTGGACTACCGCCCCTTCAAAGTGATATGACTCATTCATTCTATACATGGAACATATAAAGAATGAAATTAATGAAATTATGTAACATATATAACATATAAATTAAAATTTAGTTACAATATACCTATGTATTATTTAGTGTTTATTCCTTTAAATATGAAAAAGAAATGAAATTAGCATTCATGAGTACATACGGATTACCATCTCCATGAACGGTGCATTTCATTTATTATATCCAAGTGTTATGGACTATTATAAATACATATATACTAGATATATATATCTAAATAATTAATATAATTCTTGAGATAATTTAATTTTTAAACACATGGACAATTTTTAATTATAACAATTTCATTTTGGACTCAAGTATTGAGCATCGACAAAACGACCGATATGAACTTGAATAATTATTAATTGTTATAGCAAGGAAATAAGTGATAAAAAGGAATAATAAACTTGAAAATGGTTCTAAATCAAGAATAAATTAACTTAATTTTATTATTTAGGATGATCAAGTAACATACAAGGCAATTCAGACTCAAGGTGAGGGACTTCATCTCAATCTCCTTTCTTTGAGGCATATTTTGATTTATACACAATAAGATTTTATACAGTGTATAAACCCCTTTGAATTTTAATTTGATTCAAAGGGAATAATTTTTTTTCTATGTAGTGTTTTAATAAAGAACAAATTGAATATTTCTTTTTAACATATGTGGTGACAATGACCTTTCCACTTCCACGAGAATTATTTGATATTTGGCTACTAGAACAAGCTGTGATGTTTTTAAATGGAAAATAAATACCATATAAACTTTTTACATATTTTGGTATTGAAAATGGTTTTGAAAGTGTATTTACTATTTCAATATCTTTAAATTATTTATTGTGATTTCAAATGAAATTTATGTTTGAAATGTAGATATTTTCAATCTTTTATGTGTGATGATTATCTAATGGTACGTGGAAATTTGATGAGTGGTTATGTGATAAACCAAATGATAGGTGGTTATATGATAAACCAAGCATGGGTGGTTACATTATAACCTCAAATGCATTGGGAATAGATGACGGTCGTATGGCTATTCTATTTTTTGGAATCATTTGTGGAAGTCGCCTGTTTGGTTATTCCATTTAAGTATTATTATATCCCATGCTTACCTTTTATATGTTATATGTGGTTTCTATGGGTTTTATGGTAATATTTTGGATAAAAAGGGTAATCAATGAGCTTTAATTTAGTTAATAGTATTTAAAACATGATAATGGTGAAAATTATTACTTATTATAAAGTATTCATTGTTTACAAGCTGTTTTAAAAACTAACAGTTTTCCTTCTTCATGTATCCCTTACTGAGATTTTTATTCTCATCCCATGTTTTTGAAATATTTTTCATAGGAATCAAAGTGGAATAGGGTTAGGTATGGGATCAAGGAAAATTCATGCTTCTTAAAACATGGAACTAAACATGTTTTATTTTTTTATGATTTTTTATTTTCTTAATAAAAAATGGATACAGAGTAGAAGTGTCTAAATGTAATATTAAAGTTGTATGTATAAGTTATGACCTAATTCTCTAAATATTTAAACCTAAAAAGATCCTCAATGTGAATAATTAACTTAATTTAAGAATATTTAATGTTTAAGGTTGGGTCCTTACACTATATATAGAAGAAAGGAATCTTTCACCAATTACTATTCATTTCTGAATAGTGAGAGATTGTCTATATTATCTCTCTTGATTCCTTGAGAGGGATGCTCTGATTCCTGGCGCTCAATCATAGTTACTCTCTGAGGATCAAAAAAATAGAGCATCGATGATCATCAAGATGTCTAATGTGTCTGCAGAACTCTACGCTATCACCCAAATTCTAACAAACAATATTACCATAGGATTTTGAATCACATGTGGATGATATAGAGGGATTCAACTTCATATCCTTCAAGCATTGAATGTCGGTGATTAAAATACATTGAGCACAACTTCTGTTCGAACCAGGTATTTATGGTTCTAATTTTGATATTAAATTATTCAAGTGAATATCCCTTGGATTATACCAGGAAATGTTTCATATACGGAATCATAGTTATATAGATCGTCCGTGGAAAATTTAAAAAACCCATGTTTCCGGGATTTCAGTGCTTGCCCGATACCTTAATTAATATCAATTTTGGTACATAACATTGTATATATGATAGATCTTATTATGTATTCATATGTAATCTTATCCCTACATTCTAATAATTCATAAGGATCCTTATTATTCATGTGATTCATGCTATGAAACACTAATATTGACCCCTTCCTAGAGTTCTACATGCTAAATATCTTTATAAAGTTACCAATATATGTGTTCTCACTCAGTCCAAGAATCTTTTGAGACCCATCTATATAGATCCTTATACTGAGTATGTAAACATATTCCCCAAAGTCTTTCATTAAGACACCTTTACCAAGAAACATCTTTACAGAGTGAAGTGTCATGACTTCATTTCCATTAAGAATTATATCATCTACATACAGTATCAGAAACACTAGTAAACTCTAACTAAAAAAATTTTATACACAAGAATAATCTAAATTAATTATGAACCAAAAATATTTTATTTCATTGCTAAAATAGTTATTCCAACTCTAAGAAGATTTTTTTAGTCCATTAATGGAATATTTTTATTTTAAAACCTTCACATTATCATTTGTAACTTCAAAAAAAACCTAGGTTGTATCATATACACATACTCAGGTAAATTACCATTAAGGAATGTATTATTTGACATCCATTTGATATATATTAAAATCATAATGATCATGAAAGTATTTCCAAACATGAATGGACTATATTATCACAATGGGTGAAAATGTCTCTTCATATTCAATACCATGAACTTGTTTGTAAAACATTTCCACTAAGCACGATTTACAGGAAACTCTATAATCTATGTTGGTTTTCATATGAAATACCCACTTGAACCCTATGGGTCTCACCCATTCATCTTCATCCAGCATGTTCTAAACATGGTTAATTTACATAGATTCCATCTTAGAGTCTATGGATTTTAACCATTTCATAGAACCAAAAATCTCAATTCCCCCATAACTATAAATAGGTTCATCTTCAATGAAATTTTTTCCATTATACATAGACATGAAAATACATATCTCTCTGTTTTCTAATGAATCCTACAAAACTATTAAGGTTCTTATATAACTTTATATTATTATTCTTCCTCAACTATTTGTGGAACTATATTAATATCTATCATAATAACACTTCATGTTTATTAGTATTGAACTTATATATGTTCAAGTTTCCTCCCAATGACACCTCAAATTAAACATTCCTTCTCAAGAAGTATACTGGTTTAAGCTGAAAACACTTTTTGTCTAGTAATTTTGTAGAAATACCATCCCATTGCTTCTTTAGGAAATCCAAAAAAAATTATTTTATCAAAATTTCGGTCGTGTTTATCAAAAAAACCCGAAAAATTATCTTCACAACCCCAAATAATCACATTAGACAAACTAGGAAATTTTAAATACCATATATCATGTGGTGTCTTTTTATTTTCTTTATATGGAACACAGTTTAGTAATAATACAATAGTATCTAGAGTATAACCAAAAAATAAAATATGAAGGTCATATAGAATCATAATTTTTCAAACCATGTCTAAGAGGGTATGATTCCTTCTTTTAGATATCCCATTCCATTAGGTGCTATGGTAGGAGTGAGTTGTAAAACAATTCCACAATCTTTCAAATGATCTATGAATTCATGGTTCAACTATTCACCAACATAATTTGATCATAGGACTTCAATACTTTTCCTGATTGATTGTTTACTTTTTCCAAAATCTATTTTAACTTTTTAAAAGTTTTATACATGTGTTTCATTAGAAACACATACCAATTGAAACTAAAGTCAGCATTACATGTAACAAAATAACTAAACCACTGATTTCTTATATACTAATTGCTCTATATACATCACTATATATAAGATCCAACAGTCTACTATCTCTCTCACCTTTTATCTAAAAAGGTTAATATAACAATTTTCCCAATAATAAATATTTTCATGGATCAAATGATCTATAATCAAATGAGTCCAATATTCCATAACCATTGGGTCTTTGAATACATTTCTCATTTATATGTCCAAGGTGACAATGCCAAATTAATGTGGGATTAGAATCAATCCTGACCTTCTTATGTTAATGGTTACAAAAAATATTATCCATATCAAGGATATATAAAAAATTAATTATATTCCCAATTCCATAAAACATTTCATTATTATATATATAGTAACTCTTGTTTCTAATAATGAATCAAAAATCCATATTATCCAAACAAGACACATCAATAAAATTCAAGTTCATGTTGGGAACATAATTATACCTTTTCACTTATAAGATCAATCAACCAGGTAAAATTAGATCATAGGTTTCGATCTCTAATGAAACAAATCTTTCATCATTATCAACATGAAGATCTAAATCACCCTTTATTAATTTCCTATTATCTCTTTGTGTATATTTTTTCAGCACAAATGAGTTAATCATACCTGATATCTAATTTCCATGATTCCTAGTAGGAGAAATTGATTTCTATAACATTAAAATTTGGGTACTCTAAATTCTTCTCCTTGATAACACTTCTCAGTCATAGATACCAACCAGTAACTATTTTATAGGTCATACATTTTAATGATATCATTATGATTATTCTAAATTATTCCATCAATAATAACAAATACAAATCATTAGCTGAGTATTATCCACTATTTATTTCTATTAAGGGCATTAAATGAAGGTGTTTACACTAAAAATGATTAACATGTACATCATGTACATTTAGTGATATAAGATCCATATTTCACTAATCAATGAGTCTTCTATGGTGTTTTTATCACCCTTTATTTACTTAGTTATGAAATCATCCAGATCACAGTATTTGTGGCTATTTCACAGTTGAGCAGATAACCACTTTTCGAAATCCATTATATTGATCACCCATCTCTATTCCTATAGTAACTTAATTTTATTAGGGTCTACTTGCTATTGTAACCTAAATAAAACACCAAAAATATTTTAACAAAGATCAATATAAGGGAACCCAGCTATGGCATGACCTATCCAATGTAGTTCTAGTTCCGCCCATTTCTTTCTTGCCTTATACAAGATAATCCATGGGAATCTAGAAATCGCATGAAACACTCTTTTGGATGATCAAGGTATTGTAAATTTTGACCTCAGAAGGAATCTCAAATTGGGTATTTTTGGGGTTTTATTTTAATGCCTTCTCTTTTTCATATACATCATATGAAAATTTAATTCATAACTATAACATCATAAGTAATCATTGTTTTTAAAATTTATATTTTTTTTGTGTATGGATTCTTCTAGTGATTTAGTTTTAGAAAAACATATTCCTACCACTAAATTAATGTGTCCATACCACATTAATGTGTAACTCTTTACACAACCTAGATGTTTGTATTTTTCACCCAAAAATATAAGCCAAATATTCCATATATATTCAAATTCTTCGTACGAATAATGTACGTGAACACTGCATGTAAAATAATGATGTTATGTGATATTGAAAAACTAAGCATGAGTAAGCATGGAGAGACAGATAGTCAACCCCATTCACATTCCAAACTAAGGCATATCCCTCTAGTAATGTAACTTATCTGACTCAAATTCCCTCTACCCAGTGAGACTTTTCTCCAGAGAGAATTAAATTGATAAAAACACTAACACCTAATATCCACAAACTATTTCCAACAACTATTATCAAGCTTATACCAATAATTAAAAACTAAGGTCAAGATAGATGAAAACTAAATTTTATGATATAGAAACTATCATTATTTATAAGTCTCTATCCTAGAATAAATTTATTATATTAATTGTCATAAAAAATATTCATATTTCAAAAAAAAGTACGAAAAAATTAATATTAAATAAATTAACAAATAAATACACAATTTTTTAAAAATACATTTACGTTAATTATAAAAATTTTCTAAATTTTCTAAAACATGGATATAAACACTTTACATTCATTTTAATATGAAATCCTTCATATTTTATATAATATGGAATTTCAATGACATTTTATAAGTCAATATATATTATATAAATAATGTGTACAATTGAAATATCATGTATTTTGTAATATATATACACTTTAAAAATTACCTATTATTATGTATAAATAAACCATTTCTTTATAGATCATAAACCATGCTATTAAATTTTAAAAAATGTATTTTATATTGTCAACATTTAATATTTGGGAAAAATTCCTAAATATTTATTTAATTAATCATAAAAAATATATAGTTAATTAATTTAACTAACAATACCTATAAATTAAAGATTCCCAAAATACATTCAAACATGATTTATAAACAATTTATAAACCATTAAAACATATAATATGTTCAGAAAATTAAACAATTTCTATTTTTTCCAGTATGTAGAATCCCTATTTTTTATATGGGTATTCTCTCTTTAACTTATACAGACACTCTACATAAGGGTAATTTCCCCCTTCCTTCACATAGATTTTTTGTGGAAGGATGGGACCCTTACAAAGTGGAAAATGGAAGCTTTTTTAAATGGTATGTCACTACCTACCTTTACATGGATTAAATAAAATTTATTGTGTAAGGGTACTGAGGATATTACCATTACATGAATGAGTTATGTATGGATAGGTTTTGATTTACCTTCACACAACCTTATAGAACCGTTGTATAAATTTATATCCCTAACATACATTTATACTATTTCGTGAAATCTTGGTGAGTAAAGGTAATACAAAAATTAGCTTTATGTAGCTCACTTTGTGTAAGGGTATAAACTTTATTCATCCAATAACAGCTCACTCTATGAAATGGTATAACCTTTAAATATCCAACATGTATAAGTTTAAATCAAATTTACCTTTACCTAACTCATGAAAGGGTATTTAATTGGTTTTTGATTTATGAAAATGTTGTTCTTAATTTCCAGTTAGGGTTTTCTAAAAAACCAATTATCAAAAAAAAAATTAAAACATGAAGAAACTCCCTTTAATGCCACTATTTGTTTTTGTATGGACGTAAAATAATCATATGAAATGGAAGAAAACCTAAAACACATGAAAAATCTATATTCAAGAATTCAATGTGTAAATAATAATGTAAAATAGAGTACCTAGAAAACATGAACAACATCAGCTTCCATATACATTTCATGAATAATATTTGAGAAATATCACAACAAGTAGTGAATTAATTCACCCAACCTCTAAGGGGATACACCAACCAATGCTTCCATGAATGACATGTGAGAATACTCAAATAATTAAATGGGTTTTAGTTCCATATTAGGTAAGATGAATAGTTTTTTATGAATAAGATAGGTTTGAAAGACCATTTTTTGTCTCACATAAATCACACATCCAACATGAGGGGATTCCATCCTCTTTTATACCAAAAGCCTTAGTATCCCACTTTATAACACATAATATTTGTTTCAATCCATTTTATATTTATTCCTTGAACTCACTTATGTGGATAAATAAAAACCTATAAATGAATCAACTTTTGGTTCATTCTTTAATGTAACCATTCAGGAGTAATTATACAGGAATTTTCATCACATGAAACTCAAATATGCTTCTCATACATATTAATATATATATATATATATATATTTCATATATATATATATATATTATTCATGAATTATATGCATGATAATTAAATGTGCACTTTATATAATATCATATATTATTTATATACATCATGAATCCTATTAATCTGTACATGCCTCTCATGCATGTATATTTTCGTGCACATCCAACACCATTGTGCCCTATAAGTCAGGCCCATCCCATGGTCTCTTGGATATTTGGGATTCAGAGAACCATAAAAAACCTTTCCCCCATAGAAAAGAGGATGGTACTATAAAAGACCATAATTTTCTTGCATTGATATTACTTCCCAATTGAATATTATTCATTACATAACATAAAAAAACCATGATAGAACCATATAGGTTTAGTGTATTTAAAAACTAGTAAACATAAATAACTGGTTCATAAGACATCTAAATCATCTCCCACTTATTCCTTCATATCTAGAACCCCAATTTGACATATCTTACTAAAAACACTTCCTCATGACCTGGGGAAAAGAATCATAAGAAATGGTGATCTCAGATGCTCAGTAAGAGTAAACAATGGAGATATCAATAATATCATAATCAATATGCATAACAAAAAAGACAAAACATCTAAAAAACTAAAGCCTGAATATCAGGGATTGTGATATCATGTCATGAGAAAATTCATAGAAGTTCAACAAAGAAAATATTTCCAAAGGGTATAAGATAAGACATGAAATTTATGCAATACACGTAAGGATAGATAATCATTTCTATATTAGTCAAAGATCATTTCAAAGACCATCATAGTGGAGAGATTCCTTTACTGAATGGGGTGCATTCCCAGTTCCATCCCTATATTACTGAACCAATTTTACTTCCTATTACATCCTTGTATTACTGAACCAAGTTCAATTCTCCTTCCAATCGTGTATATATCATGAGATATAAATCATTACCCAATGCATTAAAGGGAGATATAGGTCCCACCAACAATACCAAAAACTATGGAAAGGGAAGTGTCATCCTTTATCAGTGCTAAAAAGAAAGTGATGATAAAGGGGTGTGCCTTTATCAACGCTTTCTAAAAGCGCTGATAAAGGTAACCTTTATCAACACTAAAAAAAGCTTTGATAAAAGTGTACCATTTATCAGTGCTGGTTTTAGCGTTGATAAAGGGTATATTTATCAGCGCAATTATTAGTGCTGATAAAAGATATTATTATTAATTTATATAAAATTATTATATTTATATTCAAAAATATTTTTCATTTGTATACATTAAATAAAAAAAATTATTTAATATTTTTTTATAATTTAAAAATATATATATATAATGTTTTAATTGAAAAAGTATTTGTAGGATTATAATTAAATATATACATATATATAATTAAATAATTATAAGATTATAATAAATTACCTTAAATAATAAATATATTTTTTATATTTTTTATATTTATTATATTTATTATGGATTTATTATATTATTTGATTTTATTTATTATATTTTTTATATTTAATAAATAATATATTTGTATTATTTATAAATATATAATACATTTTAATAAATATATTTATTATTAAAATTATTGAATATATGTCTGTTTTTTAATGAATTTGGTCAATGAATATATGTGTATATGTTATGTATGCATGAATGTTCATTTGTATATTATATGATGTGGTATATATTGATTAATTCATAATGTTACCCATATAAACTATATATGTTCTAAAAAATGTACTTATAAAATTACATTAAATATATTTAAATAATAAATATATTTTACTATATTTTTAATTATATATATAACTAATTTTCAAATACATTTTTAATTATAATTTTTTTAATACATATTAACAATTTTATAACAATATTTATAAACATATACTATTTATAGTTATAATTATTAATAATTAAATATATATTTATCCTATATATCATTTTAAATAAATATATAATAATATAAATAAATTATTTGAAATTATACTTTTATAAAATAAGTATTTATCAGTGATATAATTTTAGCGATATTAAATAGTCACTTTATCAGTGCTTTTTTAGCGCTGATAAAGTACTATCTTTATCAGTGCTAAAAAACACTGGTAAATATATGATTTATCAGCACTTTTTTTTAGCACTGATAAAATATACTTTTTCAGCACTTTTAACTAGCACTAATAAGGGTTCCATCTATTTTTAAAAAAGAACCCTAACAGGTCCCTCCTCTCTCACACATGTTCAAGCATTTGCGGAAGCTGAACCTGGCCCCTCCTCCACCGCGACCCCAACTACTACTCCTCCTCCTCTACCATCGATGCCTTTTCCTCCTCCTCCGCTGCGACCATCCTCCTTCTCATTTTCTGTCGTTGCATCCACTGTCGATACCTCCAACATCACTGCCTCCTCTGTAATGATCCCTCCTACTTGGTAACCCTTAATGGTTTATAAGGACATATTGTTGCTTGGTTTACTAGTTTTCATTGAAGGAAGAATCATCCATATTTTTTATGTCTATGTTCCATATGATAGAATAATATTGATTTCTAGGAGGTTTTTAAACCTTATTATTGAATAGGTTAAGTACCAATTGTATAGAAAAATTCCCATGTGTCCTTCTAAGCATGAAAATAATTTTAAATTTTAAATTCAGTACTATATAAAGGTTTTTAAATCAGAGTTTTACACCTATTGATTTATAAATAATGTGTTTGGGTGTGTAATGTTCTTGAAGTTTCTTAAAGGGGTTGTTAGATTTTAAAAGGGTGTGTTAACCCATATGAGTTATATTATAAACCTTTTTATAGACTATAACTATTAAAAATGTTATTATTTTGGATTTTGGGATCCCATGTGGGTTTATAAAATTATATTCATAATATTGGTCTTAAGAGTTGATTTGAAGGATGTGTTAAATCATTTTATTTGGATTCTCACCCTTAAAATGTTTTTTTTTTCTTTTGGTACATTATGAGAAATGGTTTTTTATAAAATCCTTTTGATCAAATTATTCCCATTTTTTTGGTTTCTTCTAACTAATCGGTCGTTCTCTATACATGTGGTGTTCTTATGGTAGAGAAATGTGATTTTTCTTTCTTGGGAATTTGAGATTGGGTGATCATTTATTTATAAATGTATTCAATTTGGATGATTCTTGATGCATTGAATTTATTGATTTCAGACCACCTTTTTTGATGTCTTAGGACTCTTAAGAGACTAGGTATTGATATGAATATGTGTAAACCATTGTATTGGATGTCTATAATATTTAGAGGGTGGACCACTAGATCAACTGAGATAATATATTAGAGAGTGATCTTTATATCATGGAAGGTAAGAAGATTTAATCTTCTGTTCAATGGTATTTTTATTCTCCTAAGATATTTATCCCTCAACCATTTGATTGGGGGGTGCCTTGGTGGGTACTAGTGTTGGAATAACTAGTGGGTAGGTTTTTGTGTGATATATATCAAATATTATTTTAAATATTATATCATGTTGATTATATGGTTTGTATTGATTATCTTGGAAAAAATATTTATCATGGATATATAAAATTGTGAAAACTCCCTTTGAACCCTTATAGGTACAGTACATGGATTGGGGTTGATTATGATGTTATTGGAAGTGATAATGTGGATTTATTATGACCATAAGGGTAAGGAAATCCATATTTGGTGTGGTGTAGGTTGGTAAATAAAAATTAATAAACAGATTTATTATTGATATATTGTTAGTTATAGGTCTTGGGATTATCATGATTTATTTTTTAACTATAGGATACTCTAATGATGGATACATTTAGTGAGGCTTCTTAGTATGGGTCATGTATGAGATTCATATGTAATAGCCTCTTACTCAATTCTAGGTATCAATAATTGGAAATCTAAGATCTGGTATGAGGTTTATCTTCCATGCTTGTTCATTGTATCTTAATCGTTATTATATATCTATGATTAGAATTAGTCCTAGAGACCTTGGGATTTCAATGTAGAGATACTCTACCAAGGTGAACATTCTTTGAAATTTTTTAATGTTTATGGTTGGATATTCATAATGGGGTAAATGTGGTTTTCCACAAGACATAAATTATTTTAGTGGTTCATATTATGTTGAAGCTAAGATTTGTTATTCCTCTTTAGTTCCTCCATTATGTGTGTGAGTTTATCCATGGGACACTCCTTATGTTAATGGCTTGGATCATGTGGGAGGTTGGATATGTTATGTACTTCATACTATTTTTTTGGGGGGGGGGGGGTGGATGTTATTCCATGAGGAACATAGTCACTTCACAATTCATGATCTAGATTTAATGGTTCTACCTAGGGGGTCATTGTTTCAATGTACACCTTGTGATAATTCAAAAATGTGACATCATAGGGTGCACTATGCAATAGACCCTTAGTCTACACCATAATGTACCCTATTCTTGAAATAAAAAATGATTTTTCTAGATATTTTTTTGAGGTTCCTCTATTCCTTATTTTCCACTCGACCCCATCACCCAAACCCCTCTTCCCCATAATTTTCCCCACTCATAATTCACTCTATAGGATTCATAATGGTCGCTTCATAGTGGACAACCCACCCCCTAGACAGCCCACACACCCCTACCCCACACCCTTGTACCCCCAACCCCCTCCCGGGACAACCCACGCCCCCTCCCCCACACCCCTATAACACCCCAACCCTCCTACCCCCCAGATAGACCACCCCATTCACCATTGAACCCTTTATGTTTTACTAGATGTTTCCCATTTTCTCATCGAGAACCCCTCTGTGCTACGACACCCACCCCTTCCTCTCCTCTTGGGTGGTTCTCCCTCACCCGGTGTATATTTCATCTTTCATCACTTGTATTGGAGAGCCTGGGATAATTTTTACCTCTCTTAATCCTTCTATTTATTAGTTTCTACCCCAACCCCACCCACACACACACAAAATCCTATATTTAAATGGTAATGGGTCAATTACATTTGAAAATGTAATCATACTACCCAGGATGGTATCATAACCAACAACTGGCCTGAATTTCCACTAATCTAAGAGGCATTCATGATCCCTACGGGATAACAATGATCCCCAAAGAAAAAGATATAATTAATTTGGAATATTTTACCCCGAAATTAGAGTAAATTTAAAATGATATTTCTCCTATAAATAATACATGTCCCATTCCTAAGTTGAACATTCATTAAAATAGTAGATATTCAAAAAATAAATAAACCGGAAGCAGATTTCATAGATGGAAAACAGAATCCCACTATTGACCAATAAAATTTTTTAACCCAACATTTCCCATTACTAAGTCTCATTGGACCTATTTTGGATAGGTATTACATATGAGTTCTCATTTTATGTTTTCTTTTCAGTTGTAAATCTCCTCTGTCGCACTCCTCTCCTCTGCTACGAACGCACCTCTACTGCACGCTGAACGATATATTCACGATGAATTTTCTCCTCTTACTCATTGGTTTCCTCTTGTTCGAATGTTATTACTTTTTGACATAGATGGCTATAATGTTAAATGTACAGGATAAATTCCCTGCTAAAAATCATGGTCGTTAGTGGTCCTTATTTTCACACTAAATGAATTTCATGTTGGTTGGTTCCTATTGAACTTTTGAATATAAAAATTGGTAATTTATGTATAATTGAATCATTAATGAATTCCACAGGATGATAAATTTTTTGGGATAACCCCTGAATTAATAAATGGATTGAATAAGGGATGCTTTCTAAAATATGAAATTATGATAGTTTAGTTTGTATGGTGTTGCGATTGTGAGCATGATTGGGTATTTGTATGGTATTGCGGTTGTTGGATTGATTGGTATGCCATTTTTTCCATGTTGTAGTTCTTCCACTATTTAATATCAATCCAAAATTTACCCATTTCAATGCCAGCACAACTTTGTTGCTAGTGAAATTCCACTGAATCCTAGAAAACCACTTCACTAGAGGACTCTATGAGACACTTTATGGACACCCTAGTCAAATAACCAAAACAACACATGTAATGAATCCTTCCACCTTTAAGAACTCTATTAAAAATCATACCATTAATTATTTTAGTACCATAGTTCTTGACTAGAGACATTAAGTTTCTAGAGAAACACAAAAAAATTGGTTTACAACAATGCATATAGATCACATGTGGGATACTAAAACATTCTAGTGCAAGGGACTCTCATAGATTTTTTGAACATTTTTTGTGTAATTATTTTGTTAAATATTAATATTACTATATCAAATAGGAAGAATATGAACAAAGAATGGATGAATTCCAATCAGTTGAAAAAGAGTATGAATATGGCATGAAAGAGTTTATCAAGATTGAAAAATGTCATGCATGTCCCAGTTCTCAAATTCTTTGTCCATGTTTACGCTATTATTATTCAAGAAAAGTTAGTCCAGAGTATTTGGAAGAATACCAGATCTGTCATAGAATAGATCGAAGTTATACATGTTGGAATAAAACCAGAGAAAACAAATTTAGGTATTGGCTCGAATAACACGACATTTTAGGGATTATCTGATATGACTACAAGTTTGAGTAATAAATATGGTCATCGGGAGGATGTGATTACAGATGTGAATGATGGTGAAGATTTTATTGAGGAAATGACAAGGATAATTGAAAATTAACTTTGTGATTGCTCAAAATTGTTTGATATGTTAAATAGTTGTGAAAAAATTCCATTGTATGCTGGTTGCACTAAATATATCGCATTATTATCCATACTGATGCTGTATAATTTGAAAGAAGAAAATGGGTGGAGTGACACCAGTTTTACAGAACTACTTTCTTGCCTGAATGTCATGATCCCATAAGATAATGAGATATCGATCCGAACATACGATGTCAAATGAATTCTACACTATATGGGTATAATCTCTGAAAGAATATGCACCTGTCCGAATGACTATATATTGTTTCAAAAGGACCAAAAATCACTTAAATATTGCTTAAAGTGTGATCCTTCTCGATACAAGAGAGATGATTCTAGTCTTACGAAAGTTATATGGTACATTCCAATCATTCCAAGGTTTAGGTGCCTATATGGAAGTAAGGATACTATAGGACAATCCACATGGCATGAAGACACAAGAAATAAATATGGGAAACTACATCACCCAAAATACTCTCCTTAGTTGAAGAGAATTGATCATGAGTATCCTGAATTTGGAAATGATCCAAGAATCCTTTTTCTTGCGTTATCTGCCAATGGGTTGAATACTTTTGGTTTTCAAAGCATCAGTTACAGTACATGTCTGGTTATGTTGGAAAATTATAACTTACCATTGTGGTTATACATGAAACGAAAATACATCATGTTATGTATGCTTATATAAAGACCAAAATAACTGGGTAATAATATTGTTGTTTATTTGGCTCCATTGATCAAGGATTTCAAATTATTGTGGGATTCAGGTGTTACATTGTATGATTCTTACAAAAAATGATGATTTCACTTTGAAATCTATGTTGTATGGGATGATAAATTACTTTCCTACTTATGAAAATTTATCAGGATATAGCATTAATGGAACTCAATGGTGTCTCGTTTGCGAACAAGGTATACAGTCAATTAGGTTGAAACAGTCATCAAGAATCATGTTTCTAGGACATCACAGATTTCTACACCGACGTCATAAGTACTGATCTTGGACGACATCATTCAATGGAAGTTCAGAAGAACATACAACACCGTCTCCACTAATTGGTGATAAATTTTTTGAGAAATTAATATACATGGACACTAATTTTTATAAATGGTTTTCAAAAAACCTTACAAAAATAGGTTAGAAAAATAGATCAGTTTTTTATTGAATTTCCATACTAGAATTGTCTGTATGTCAGACATTTTCATGATGATATGCATATTGAAAAAAATTATGTGATAGTGTCATTGGAACATTTCTAAATGAACCCGAAAAAACAAAGGATGGAATTAAGGATAGATTGTACATGGTTGAGATGGGAATACGAGAAGAGTTGGAATTAGTGAAGGGTGAAAAACAAACATTTCTTCCTCCTATTACTTACTCTATTTCTAGGAAGAAGATATATCAATTTTTCAACTTCTTGAATTATGTAAAGGTTATAGATGGGTATTCATCAAGTATCAAGAACATTGTATCAACGAGCGATTTAAAATTAAAGGGTCTGAAATCACATGACTGCCTTGATTTGATGTAAGATCTAATTCCTATAGCTTTACAATTCATTTTTTCAAAGAATGTTGACCATACATTAATGAAGCTCTATTTCTTCTTCAAAACTATATGTAGGAAATTTATAGACCCGGAAAAATTTCTAACTATGGAAAGAGAAATTGTCATATCATTTTATGAATTGGAAATGGTCATCCCAATGAAATTCTTGGATATGATGGTTCATTTGGTGAGAGAGATTCAACTATGTGGTCCTGTAAATTATATATGGATGTACCCCATTGAATGGTATATGCAGATTTTGAAAGGGTATGTCAAAAATTGATGTCGGCTAGAGGGTTGTATTGTAGAGAAATATATTGTTGAGGAAGTCGTTGAATTTTGTACCGGATACCTGTCTGGTGCAGAAAACGTTGGCCTACTAAAATCTCATCACACTGGGAAACTAGAGGGTGAAGGAATTTCTTGAAGAGAGGTTGTCAAAATCAATATTACTGATTGGGATTATTCCCACCTTTACATTTTGCATAACATTTTTGATGTTGACCCATATTTTCAAACACACAAATAAATTATTAGGCATTTGAATCCATCTGGGGATGAAAAATGGATATCATAAACACATAATTGACATTTTCTATGATGGTTTCGAGACCATATGTTTAAGAAGTTAGATGAAAATACATACTTAATTGTAGAAAAACATTGATGGATAGCTGGAGAAGTAAGTGTGTATGTATTATCTTACAATGCTTATGCAGTTAATGGATATACATTATATATTAATGAACATGATGAAGACTGTACCATGCAGAATAGTGGGGTTACACTTATATCTAAAGTGATTCATGTTTCCGGTGCAAAGGATAGAAATCCAATTTATACGAATATGTTATACTTTCGTACCATCAAAAAAATATGGTATTTGGATTATATGAAATTCCAAGTGCCGTTTTTTCAATGCAAGTGGGTTGATAAAAGGAGTGTTGTTAAAATAGTTGAATTGGGATTTGTGAAAGTTGATTTTAGTAAGGAAGGTGAGAAAGAATTACCATTTATAATGGAATCATAGGCATTACAAGTATTTTATGTTCCAGACCCTCCAAACCGAAACTTTTCAATTGTTCTGTTATCGACCAAAAAAACTGACGGGTTAGACGAAAGTTCAAATGAGGATAACCCTTTCATAGGGACTTCGCAATCATTTCACAGTGGCCCCAATGTATATGGAATTTTGAATTTCATAGGATACCACAATGAATGGATTTACATAGTCTATAGAGAGTTCAAATCTCTTCATCCTTTAAAAATAAGAGTTCAATAATCATGTTATTTGTTTATTTTAATATAAATTGTGTTGTGTTATGTTATTATTTGTTCGCTGCTACTTTTATGTAATCTAAATTAAATAATAAACCACTTCTACAGATAATGACTTCTGCACCTACTGATGCACCCAATACCAAGGCATAATAGGTCTCTAAACCTACTACTGCTGGTCCTAGTGCAGAGCAACAACAAGTTTCTCAACCTGTTGATGCTAGTCCCAATGCTAAGGTACAATAGGTTTTTCAACCTCTTGTTGTTGGTCCCATTGTCGATGCTAGTGCTATGGAGGAACGTAATGATGATGCTTTTATGGAAATGGTAAGAAATAACGCCCTAATAGTTCAAAAATACAATAATGTCATAGTTTGATAGTGTTAGCCAAAATCCTTAAGGAAAAACCAAAAAGCATCAAATTTGAGGTGGGATGGAATAACAAAGGCCAACATATTAACCCCAAAAAAGCCATCTTTAGTAGATACATTAAAATCATCACTCAGCAACACGTACTAATTGATGTACAATCGTGGACCATGTTGTCACCAGGCTTAAGAAACTAATGTGGGAAGAGATTACGTTAACATTATGATATAATTTTTTTAATTTATTAAAATAAAATAAAGTACTAAAACATTAACTTACACTTCACCATCCAGTATAGATTTCATTTATAGGGGATTCCTCACACGAGGAATATGTATTATGATTTTTCAGATGTATTCATAGAGGATTCCTCAAAATTTTAATGAAATATCATATTAATGATGCAGAAGGGAAAATCAAGCCATACCCACCTCCTCTTTATGAACACTTGATTTCCCAAGGAGTGTGGGGTGTTTAGAAATCATCGTGCATAGAAGAATTTTTAGGTACATTGTGTGTGGTAATACTTTGTTTAATGTTTCTTGTATTCATCACTTTGATTGATAGGTTTTTATTTATGAAACAGCTACTGATTTCTAAAAATAAATAATGTGAAACCAAACCAGCATACCCCTACCAAAAATAAAGGATCGGTTACACTTCACTGGAGAAAAAATTGGTATGTCTTTTAAATCTTCCATTATACTTTTCTGTGACATAAAAAACACCATAACCATGTTTCTCTATTTATATAAAGATTGATGAATCATAATCGAAATCTATATCCATCCCAATACATGTTCTATGGAAGGAGGATCATGTAAATAAAGAGGGGGTATTGATAAATGAAAACACATAAAAAGTGTGGGAAACATGTTTAAGTATGAAATAATATAAATTTGATTTGATTTAAATAGCTATTACATAACAATGACTACTTTTTTTCCTATATTTTATATCTGACATAGTCACAGGAATCAACAACACCCGCACCAGATGCAGACATACTTTTAGTGGCCTTGAAGAAGCCTGAACAGTATGGTCGCGTCAGAGGTGTGCGTTTTGGGATGACACCCTGAACATATTTTCAAAAAAACAAACAGAGGATCAAACTGAGGAAATGAAAAAACATGCAAGATAAATTATCTATTTTTTAAGAAGATTTAAAATAATAGAGAGATATGATAGAACGTTTTATGGGGGAGAGTCAAAGAGAAGAAACAACTCAACAACAACTCATGCATGAAGATCTCGCCCCACCCCCCACCAGCTTTGAGTTTAGCTATTCCCCTAAAAAACCTGACTTATAAGAGGTAATCAATGTTCTAATAATTTTTTCTGTAAAATGTGAATCACAGAAACTGATATCTTTCAAGTAATAATATTATACTGGGTGAAAATGACTGTGATTTATATCTATCAACTCCCACCTATCGCTTTGTAGCGAGGGCTATGGTGTTCAATATGCTGAATGATATGCTACACAATATACAACTTCAAAAATATCATGTCAAAGTGTCATTTAACGTATCTAATGAGCTGAGTGCCAAGCTACATATTCCAAATGACAATGAAAACATTCATATGGTTGAAAAAGATGTTGGAACATTCATTGCATGTCTGTCAATTCTGGTAAAAAAACACGTCGACAAGGAGGTATCCATTTCCAATTTATTTTTCAAGATGGACCATTAAAATTTAAGGAAAAAAGGAATGAACCGATGAATAAAATTACAAAATGACAAAGAGAAGGTCATGAAACAACATATCATCTTAGAACAATCTCAAGGATCAACCAACCGATTGAAATGGTCTAATAAGAGCACCTTAACCCTGCCCACTCTATATCCACAGTTAATATCATTGTAGGCTCATGTGGATAAAAAGTTCATATATGGAAATACTCACACAGTTGATTTTGAAAAAAAATATTTACGAAGAGGAAAAATTGGATTTCATTAGTGCTGAAAATTTAAATGAAATCCTCAAGTAGGAATGGTTAGGCACCTCTGTTGTAAATGTATACATGAGGTATGTTTTCGTGATTTTATTTTACAAAAGCTGATATACTATTATAATTATGACTAAATACATTTCATATTTTTGGAAGGAGTATATATGAAAAACAATTGAAGAGATTTCCCCATGAAAAAAATTTGGACTCGTTAGTCCTCACATCACCTCTTAAAAAGAATAAATAGATTCTGATAAAGTGGCTGTAATAATTTCATCCCTACTCAAATCGTTTGAAAACAACATTATGGATGACAGACTCTTTTTAATACAAATGATGTAGGGGTAAAACTCAAAAATTTAATTATATCAACTATATTTTCATTTCTTTTATAACTTATTCATTTTTGTGTGTTTAGGTTGAACAGGATGTTGAATGAAGTTAATTGGGAAACTCCAAATATTTTTTTTATTCAATGCATGGATATGTAACAAACTGACCATGCATGATGGCATTTTTTAATTTTTAATACACTAGATTCAATATTTTAGAACTAAACATCTAGTTATATAATTTATATTATCTTTTAATGAGGACTCTATTATGATAGAAAGGTGTATCAATATCTTCTACTTCATGGAATGAATCCAAGGCCTAAATAAAAGAACGCCTACAAGATCTACCACTGTAAAATTATCCTGGTATATAAAATAACATTTCACTATCCAAACACATATCAAAACAAATTACTTATTTTTATTAATGTTTCTATAGTGCCCAAAACAAACAAATGGAAAGGATTGTAGTCATTATGTTTGTAAATTTATGAAAGATATCGTATTTCATCAACAAACTAGCATCCCTGAAGAGGTATTTTTGAAAATAATTATGAGTTTATTTAAAATATTTATTAATAATTTGTGTATTTATATTTTTTTAGTACTACCATGATGGTCACAAAAACTCATATTCACTATATGATATAGATGTGTTTAGAAATGAATGGGCAGCATACCTGATGGAATTTTGTACTCAAAAAGGATGAAGGTGAATTTCTACTACTTATGTTATCCATATATGATCATTGTTATATACCTTGTTTACACTTATTGAGCACATATGATCACCCTTTATTATGTTTCATATCCTTAGGTTATGAAGAATGGTTTTAAAAATTATCTTTCTTTTTAGTAAAGTATAACTTAATGAGAGACTCTTATGAACTTGTTCTTTATATTTCTATGTTTCCAAAATCACTAGACCTAAACTATTATGGCATGGATCATTTATATTCTGTATTTTGGTCACTTATGAATATGTTTCTACTGATGTAGTGTGTTCGAAGAATATTGGTTGTGCAGCACTCACAAATTTAATAACAAAACTAAGGATTCTTCACTATCGTTTGTTAACTACCGCTTACCACAGCATCTAATCTAAACTTATGATCCCAAATCCCGATGATGCTCTCATCCCACACTATCTCTATGATATCATCATTCAGATTTCACTTTTCATTCTCTTCCTTCACCCATTTACAAATGGGTGTAGGAAGAGAAGGAAAACTGAACGCTGAATGATGATATCATAGAGATGGTGTCGGATGAGTGCATCAAGGGGATGTCCGATCAGAAGTTCAGATCAGATGTTATGCTAAGCTGTAGTTAACCAATTGTATTAAAGTGCACAATGAATCATTAGTTTTGTTATTATCTTATATCTAGAACAAAGAATCCATTTGTAAAGATGTAAAGGTAATCTTACGATGTAATATGTATATTTTAATGAAAGATTGTATAATGAAACATTGAATTTATTTTCATTATTCCTTGTAGGGTTCATTTATTTTAGAAGATTTTTGTCCATGTGACATGCCTTTGTTTGAAGAGCCATAACGATGTGTCTGCTCAATCACAGAGGTAATGGGAAATCTATTTCACTAATGACTCGATATTTCATAGCTCTACAAGAAATCTTAGGTTTTTTCTCTACTTCACATAATCCTCTTCATGTGATCAGGTCACATAATCTTCTTTTTATGAATTCTTCATGTGAATTGATCGTTTGATCTCATCACATTATCAAATCACATAAACCAATCACATAATCAATTAAGGTAATTCACTTAAACCATGATTCATATATTCTTGTCTTATTTACATGATCACATAAAGATTCAAGGGTCGAGTAATTGTATAAATCTACCAGGTTCATTTGATCACATGATCCTATTACGGTCATGTGATCACATGACTTTGAACAATTCATGCACTTATTATAATATTTCTAATTAGTCATGTGCCCCTTTCTTACTCAAGTACATTTTTTAACCCAAAATCCTCCATTTTCATAATTAATCTAAATTTATTTCTTTATTATGATACAAATGAATTCAATAATTGAAGAGAAGAAGGCTATAGTTAATTAGACTATAATGGTAGATAATGTGGAAGTCGACCAATGCATAGTCATTCAGTCCACTCACGAACATCTTAAAAGCTTAATGGGAACCAATATATTGGATTTTTAATTTTTCTAGTTAGTTTCCCTTATATGTGGGTTGGGGGTGTCCAGGAGTGGGGGAGGGGTTTCCAAGAGGGGAGGGAGGTTTCCCAGAGAGAGGGGGTGTCCACGAGGGAGGGGGCTTCCAGGGGGTGTCTAGGAGTGGGGGTGTCAAGAAGGGAGGGGGGGGGGTTTCCATGAGTGGGGTTTCCAAGAGAAGAGGGAGGGGGTGTGTCTAGGAGGGAGGGGGTGTCCAGGAGGGAGGGGTGTTCAGGTGTGAGGGTAGGTAGGGGTTTCCAAGAGTGGGGGTGGGGTGTGGGGGTGTCCAGGAGGGTAGGGAGGTGTCTAAGAGGGAGGGGTGTCTAGGAGGGAGGGAGTCTTGAAGTGGGTGGGTGTCCAGGACGGAGGGGTGTTCAGGAGGGAGGGGGTATCCATGGGGTGTCCATGAGTGGGGTGGTATCCAAAAGCTGGGTGGGTGTCCGGGGAGGTCTCCATGAGTGGGGTGTCTCGGAGGAGAGGGAGGGGCTATGTCCAGAAGGGAGGGGGTGTCCAGGAGGGAGGGCTTTCCAATTGTGAGGGTGGGTGTGGGGTGTCTAGGGTTGGTGGGGGTGTTGAGGAGTGGGGGTGGGGTGTTCAGGAGGAGAGGGAGGTGTCCAAGAGGGAGGGGTGTTAAGGAGGTAGGGGGTCTCCAGGTGGGAGGGGGTATCTAGGTGGGTGGGGGTGTCCTGGAAGGAGAGGGGTGTTCAGGGGGTGTCTGTGAGTGGGGGTGTCCAGGAATGGGGGTGTCCAAAAGGTAGGGGTGTCCAGGGGGGTCCATGAGTGGGGTGTCTTGGAGGGGAGTAAGGGGAGTGTCCATAAGGGAGGGGATGTCCCATAGGGATGGGTGTTCAGGTAGATATCCATTAAATTCCATTCAATGCTGATAATATAAAATGGGTAGATCACTTCTAGAGTATCCAAAAGCGGGTAATTAGTGAGGCATTAAAAGTTCCAACCAACCAAACTAATTACAAGACCATGTAAAGGCCCAAGAATTATATTCCAGATTAATTTGAGGCCCAATATATCTTATTTAATTTCATAAATATTTAACATCTGCATCATTTAGATTTCTCACATTAGATTTCTACGAAACACGTTTTTTCTCTACACTAATGTTGTAATAGAATACATCTGCTGGAAAAATTACTAATGATATATGGGTTTGATAGAAGAAATAATTTCTGATATAGATAATTTGTGAGGACACTCTCAACTAAATCAATTTTTACCCCCAATCCTGTCATGTGGATGAAATCTATGGAATGAGATATTTTTCACCAGAAACTGAATTCCATAATATGTATCCCCACTACATATATATATCACTTCTCCCACTTTCCATAGGATTGGAATCCTTTGATTATGTCATAGGGTCATTATGTTTTTATTTATGTATTTTTTAATTATAATTTTTCTAATGTTATGTGAAATTTTGTTCCTATTCCACCAATATATTATTTTTTTGGTGTTTTTCCTTGATTTGTTGAACTATATCTCTTCAAAAATCATGAAATTAGAGTACTAATCCATGTTCATGAATTCCCAAGGGAGGAAACTAAGTACTCCAATAACTTCTGCTAATTTTGAATATCTTATTCAATTGATAGGAGGCTGAAAATATTATACATGTTTGTTTGGGAGACCAATAAATTTATCTAATTATCTTCATCTCTCTTTATAACCTCAGAAAATCAATTATCTACCCCTTGTTCTAACTCTCGTTATACCCAATACGACGGAGGAAGGTAGGTACATGAAATATAAGATGATGGAGTTTGGTGGAGTTTGATTATTTTTCTATGATTATGTACTGGTCAATATTCAAAACCATGTAGGATTTGAAATTTAGTACACTTAGGATATTTCAAAAATTATATATGATTTTATAATTCATATTAGTGGATGATGTTGTATGAATAATATTTATTCCATTACCTAATAGATAATGAAAATATAGTTGGATAATAAATGTTATTAATGGGTATACACTGGATTCATCCCATTCGTTGTAACATCATTTTTGGATTGTCTGATACTTTATTTTAATTTTCTAATACTCTATTTACAGGGGTGGGAGGGGGAGGGGGTGTCGAGTAAAATGGAGGGGGTGTAGGGGGAGTGGTTGGGGAGGGGTGGGGATGTCCAAGGAAAGAGAGCGGGATTCATGGAGGGAGGGGGTTGTCTATGTGGAGGGAGGGGGTTGCAGGTGGAGGGGGTTGCTATCCAGGTAGAAAGTGGGCTGTCCAGGGGGGGCTATCTCGGGGAGGGGAGGGAGGGGGGTCTGGATAATCACACTAAGGAACTAAGAGATCAATAGAAAAGTGAACATATATGATCATAGCCTATCTAATTGTGTATGTTCTCATCATGACCTCTTTAAAACTGATAAATACATTCCTTCCATACCTTCAATGGGACCTTAGATACTGTATGGGGTCCTTGGAGAGGCATAAGTGGTCAGGGTCCAAGTAGGGTAGGACCCGATGTCTAATGTGGACGCGCTAGCACTCATTACCTTTAACCTAGCATGGGAGAGTACACTCTTAGAGGTACCTAATATATGTAACTATTAGGTTTATAACCTATCTTGGATGGTGGTATCACTTGGAAAATGATATAATTAATTCTAAAATTGAAAACTCCTTTGAAATTGAATACACTGTCATGTATGTGACATATTGTATAACATGTGGAGATTCCTCCCTTTTTTATTGTTAGTAAATGAATTCTTTTGGATTCCATATTATTGTTGAAATTTCTTCTTCTTCTTTTCTCATCCATGTAATCTTGACAAAATAATATTTATAAGTCAATGAATCATGTTGACCCTCTTCTAAAATATTAATTCAATCTAAGGAAATATGGACATATAAAGGTTATAATAGGTAAAAATTGAAATTTTATTAATGTATTCTTTCATATTAATGGTTAATGTTTTTAATTATTGTATTAATAACATAATATTTTTTTTCTTATTTAGGTGAATTTTTTTCCTCAGTTCCAATGCTTTGTTTGGAAACTAATACCATAGACGAAAATTTTTTAGAGGGGATAACAGATGTAAAAAGGATGAAACATTAATGTTTTTAACTATTTGTTGGATAACTGTAATTGTAACCATATTAAACATTTTTTGAAATGTGTATAGCAGTTTGTTTTTTTATTCATGATTTCAAGTAAATGTATATAGAATTGTTTTGGTAACTCTTGTGAGTGCTTTTTTGTTCTTCTATGATTTGTTTGTGTGTATGTGTTGTTTGTGCTGTATGTGTAGGTGTTGTCTCAGGCGTGAAAGTAATGTGTAGGTGCTAGGGTCTCTCAAGAAACTTGCCCTTTATCACCACTGATAAATGTGTAACATATTAGCTCTCAAAATAGCAATGATAAAGGGGGTCTTTATTAGAACTATTTTGAGTGCTGATATATTAGAAAATTATCAGCGCTCAAAATAGCACTGATAAAGGGGGACTTTATCAGTGCTGATAAAGATGTCCCTTTATCAGTACTTTTTTAGTGTGGATAAAGTTGACCCTTTATGAGGGCTATTTTGAGCACTGATAATGGAGACCCTCCTTTATCATCATCACAATTAACAGTGATTTTGTAACACTGTTAAAGGCATTTTTTAGCATTCTTAATATCCCTCTTTGTAGTGGTTACATCATATAAGGTAAACCATACATTTGTGTTCCCTAAGAACTTAAATGATTCATCATATCAGAACCCATGGAATAAAATTGGTTTCCAAATCATCACTCAATCATAACAGAACCCATGGAAAAGAAATGTTTTTCACAAATATCATTCCATCATAAACAAAAACCAATAATAAAAATAATAGGTATAGTCTTATTGAAAAAAATAACACCATTAAAACAAAAGTAACTTTAGATAATGGTATCTTAGATTCAAGATAATATTCAGAGATCACTTGAAAATAATTCTTTAGAAAATTAACCTTTCTTCTTTGAAAATGTTTTCTTTTCTTAAAATGACATGTAATTTTAAAAGTAAACCTTTTATTCAAAAATAAAATTTTAATATTGTAAGGGATGTTTCAAGTAAATAATGTGTTATGAAATCAGAAAAATCCTTTCATGTTGTATTAGTTAAAACAAATAATTCTTCTCGTACTTTTCTCCCTAAAGTCACAAAGTACCTCTTTAGGAAAATGAAAAAAATATTCCATTCAAAATATTTATTAAAAATTCAAACATGGGTAAATTTTACTTTAAAAAAATTGTTTAAAAATATTAAGAATATTTTTGAATACTTTTTTATGAAACATGGACATGGAAGATAAATGTACCCTGGTAAATGATTATGTATAAAAAATCTTAGGTAATATTGAGATTGAGAAATTAACCCTTACCTTAGGTATGATTTCCTTCTTACATATCTAAAACTCATGTATAATGGATTAAATAATTGTATTGACTTATTACATATCCATATATAGATTTATGATATCATATATGATCATATTACCACCTTTTTGTTAATAATATTTCATTATTAATCGTCTTTCGAGTGTTAACTACTTCATTATTTATCCTTGTTTTGTGGTATAAGTCGTAGTTATTCTTCATAGGTTATAGTTATGTCATATTCATAATTATATTAAGGTATTATATATCATATTTATTCATTATATGTTGTTATATAATCATTATTTGATGGTGATCATGGAGAATGAATTACACCGTGTCGTGGAGACGGTGGGATGTATGTAAGCACAAGTGACAATATCATTCCCTTAATGGTGAAATGATATGGAATTTTATGGTGTATATATTTTTAAAGAATCAATATAATTTTATAATTATGACATATGTCTTCTATTTTTATCATTATTTTATCAACCCAAGTTTCTGGAACGTAACCCCTTCTTTATGAATTTTACGTACATAAATTATAAGGGTGAAGTGTGTGTGATTTTAGGGAACCTTTAAAGAGTTTTTAGGAATTTTATATAGGTCCATGGGTGGTACATGATATTTGGAAACCATGAAAAATTTGTAGGAAACCATGTATAGTGAGATAGGGGCTAAATGTGTGGCGTATGGGTGGTAAATGGTTTATCCAAACTGTGTGGGAGCCTATGAGAAACCATTCAGTGTGGTGAAAATGTTGGATAGAGTGATTTGGCAGGGTCATTTCATGGTTTGGAAGCTATATGAACCAACCATTCAAGTTATTTATTAAGAGAGAAGCAGGATCATGGTTAGTAAATGGTTTTCCAAACTGTGCGCATGGTAAAAGTAAGATTCTTAAAAAGTAGATCTCACTAATTTTACCATTTAACCCACTCATTTTTTCTCTTATGTGGCCCCAAATAGAGATTTTAGTCTCTGATAGGTTGTAGAACTTGTCCCAACTTAATTTAATGAAATTCAGATCCATCCCTTAGTGTGTTGAAGACCGATTCTTGCGGTATATCTTTGTTCTTCAACGTTTTAGAAGAGTTTTCTTAGATATACCTACCACTTGCTCTATTTTTATTAGATATATTAATATTTTTGGTAGATATAAGGTTTTTTATTATATTTATGTTTAGAATATTGTTTATTTATGATAGGTTAATCGATCTAAGGTGGGTTTGTGGAGATTCAACTAGTTTTTTTTATGTTTTTCGTACCATTTATCACTTTCTCCAAAATTCTTGAGGTAGGTGGCTTCACTCTCAACTCCTTTATTTAAAATATGAAGGATTTATTTTAAATTGATTTTTTTCTATAAATTGATTGTTAATTTTTTTTTCAAAGCTTAGTGGAAACCTTCTTTAGTGATAGTTCTGAGATTGTTGAATAGTTGTCCAAAGTGATTTGTTAAAAATTTTAAAATGTTGATTTTAAAATAGCTACTTGGTTTGATTCCTAGAAAAAGGTTTTGTGAAAAATAAATAATAGAAAATTGTATTATTAAAATGGTTTTTTCATTGAAATGGGTTTGACATGATCATTTTGGAATGGGTTTTGGGCATAGTGGTTGTGTGTTTTCATTTACATTCAAGACGGATAAGGGTCAAGAGTATCCCCCATCATGAACAATATTGATATGGGTTAGGGTTCTCCCCCATCAAAATTAATTTCTGTCAGATAAGGGAAATAAGTATCCCCAATCATTATTGGAAAGGTTAAGGGTTCAGGATTTTCCCCTCTTCCAAGTTTCATGCGTAGTTGGTTGTTTAGATTTATAGAATGGAATGGTAATTCCAAAATAGAACTTATGAAATGGTTTTGAAACAATGTTTGGTGTTTTCCTTGGAACATGATGTTGTTTTGAAAAAACTGTTGTAGTGGCACTTGTTTATATTTTGATATAAACTATTTTAGATTTTTTTATAAAAAAATATTTTATATAGTTTTTTTAACATGTTTTATCCTCGTGGTATGATTGGGGAAGTCATTAGAGAAAACCTACTCAGTTTTAGTACTCATCCCTACATTGGGAATTTTTTTATTTTGCAAATGTCATCTACCAGGACATGAGAAATTGTAAAGTATCACAAGTCTTTAGAACTTCTTTTTGATACATGGAATGGTTGGAGGAGTTAGATCATGGAGATTCTGGTGGTTGTATTATTTTGGTTGTCTTGGATTTTTGTTAGTTTTTCTTTCACTATTTAAATTGATATTGTAGTCTTCCACTATGACACATGTTTTAGTGTGATTTTTATAAATTAAATATTGATTTGTATTTAAATATTAATATGAATAATATAATGGTTGTTTGGTTTTGAATTATTGGGTTAGTGGTTTTATTCATAAAGGGTAAATTTTCCCCACATGTATTTAAACCCTTCAGAATTAATTACCAGCTTTTGACATCTTGGGGATGTCTCTTAAAGCCGAGTAATGCCCTTATTCAATCTCAAGTCAATGAGAAAGATAAAGACATTAAAAATGATATCAGTTTTTTTGTCCAAAAGTCTATTGAGACAAGTGGTATCATCTTGTTCCTTAATTTTTAGAACAAGTGGTCTTCAATTTCTTAGTCTTGGAGTTAAAATTCATTCTGATTTATTTTTTGACTTGAGTTGGTATAATAGAGTAAGGCTTCAGGGGCATGAAATTCATAGCATAAAAATACGTAGCTAAAATTTTTATGTTGAACTTATTGTTACATATGATTTGGGTACATAAGTGTTTTGGAGACACTTACAATATTTTTAAATCTCATTATCATGGGTTTATCCAATAAGATGAGAATGACTTGAATTAAAGGAACGACTTCTCACATGGACTGCTTACCTCATTTTGGGTAATGATTTGAGATTTTTTTTTAAAAGTGTTGATTTTTGAAAAAAAATAATGTTTTTCAAAATGAAATATTTTTAAACAGATCCTAGTTGTGGAATTTTAAAAATGGTTTGATTTTCAAAATAATGCTGAAATTCGTTCAAAAAAATGGTTAAATGTGAAAAAAAATAAAAAAAATAATGTTTAATTTTAGAAGGTATTGTTGTAATAAAATGATTTCAGATAATTATAAATGTTAATCCTTCATCTAATAGGGAGTGAAACTTATGGAGTTCCATTTGTTAATAGAAAGTGGAACCTGGTAGACATTATAGGAAGGTATCTAAAGTGGCTTTTGAGAATTTGGTTTCACCTAAACCATTGGTAGACTAATAGTTGGTTGAAATAATCGCTCAGGATTTTCAAACCATTGAGTCAAAAATACATCCAAATACTATTTTTAAGATATCTTCCACTACAAAAAACCCAAGTGAAGGAATTAAGGTTGTCATCATTCAAAAATGTGAGAACTCTAATGCTAATATGAAGATAAAAAGGGATAATATTTCTCAAGGGGGTGGAATAAATAAAAATCAGACCAAAATATCAAGTAACCTTCCTCTAAGACACAAAAACATGGCTATATATTTTTATTGTGGTTTAATGAGTCACATCAAGAAAGAGTGTATGGAACCACCAATATCATTCTGAAATTACAACAAAATGGGGTATCTCTAATTTTTCTATCCCAATATTCCGATGTTGGGTTTTTGGGAAACTTCTTAGCTGTCTTAAATATTGTATACTTTGATGGGACAAGGACGGTAGAATCAGTCTTATCATCTGAACATAGCCATCCATGGTGATTCTACAAATACCATGAATCCTCAGTAAGGGAAATATCAACAAGGAAATAAGTAAAAAAGTGTAGTGATGAAGCAATTATACGGAGCTAAGAAGGTGATTGTGGATGAACACTCTGGATATCTACAGTGATTTTTATGATACTTTTTAGTTCTACCCTTATGCATGATCTATTGGATATGGCATAATCTCATTATTTTATTTCTTCTCATGTTGTTGATTTTCTGAGTTTAAAAGTTGAAATGATGCCTTCTGTGGTAAAAATTCAAGCTTCTCATGGTCAAATAGAGTGTAGAGCCATTGTGTGTAAAGCATATTCTATAAATGTTGATGGAGATTAGCCAAAATGAAATTTCTATATTCTAGAGATGTATTTTTTTGATATAATCCTGAGTATATATTAGTATATAATTTTTAAGGCTCACATCGATTTTTATACTAGAAAGGTTAGTTTTACAACGAAAGATGGTGTCAAGTATCTCTTTCAAGGGGACGAGAATGTAAAGGAGGGTGCAATGGTTTTGTTGGAACTAGAAGTTGGAATGATCTCATAACAATTGGTAGTGTTTTCTTTGTCATTGATGAATGAGATCAAGAATAATATTTTTACATCAATGGTTGATCAGTTTCCAGATGTGTTTCTTTATAATTTCTCAGGGTTACCACTTATAAGAGAATTTGATTTTATGATTGATCTCCTTCTAAGGACTAATCCAATTTCCCTTCTGCCTTAATGGACAGAACCAATAGAGTTAAGGGAGTTCAAGGTCCATTTGAAAGAGACGTAAAGAAATTCTTTCATTTTATCATGCACATCTCTATGGGAAACATCGATTTTTATTGTCAAGAAGGTGGGTGTAACTATATGTTTAGGTGTTGATTAATGAAATCTTAACCAAGATATGATAAAGAATCAATATCAACTTCCATTCATTCTTTGATCAATTTAGGGGATCTCATTGGTTCTCCAAAAATTGAATTGCGATAATGATTTCATCAATTTCAAGTTCATAAGAAGGATATTCTAAAGAAAACTTTCAGAATCATTTATATAAATTTTGATTATATAGTATTGCCTTTTGGTCTTATGAATTCACCAGTGGTCTTTATGGAATTGATAAATAAGATATTTCAATGATATCTATATTCTCTCTTGGGGATGTTGTGGATAACATATTGGTGTATTCGGTGACAAAGTATGAGCATCAGCAACACCTGGAGACAATGTTAGTAAACATACGTGATCACCAGTTGCATACACAAGGTAAATAAAATGAATATATTATCTTAAAATGATCAAATTTGAATTTATGTATACACCTAATATGATAAATTCAATTTAATATTCATTAATCCAAACATCATAGGCTCAATTGGAAGATGAGACATAGACATCTGATGCAGAGTGCCTAGCTATGAGGTTAGAACTCAATAGTGGGGAGAATATTGAAGGTTGGAAGATGAATGAGAGTTTAGTTCCGTTGTTCAAAAATGGGATATTTGTACCTTTTTATTCTCAAGAGAAACATATTTATTCTTACCAACATTCAAGATTTGATGTCCATCCTGAAATACATAAGATTTATAATATGATGAAAACACTATTTTGGTGGATCCACATATAAAGAAATGTGGCTGAGTTTGTTTCCATATGCTTAACTTGTTATCAAGTTAAGGCAGAGCATCAGCAACTAGTATGTATGTTATAGTAATTACCTATCCTAGTGTGGAAATGGGAGTAGATAGCTATGAATTTTTAACATGTCTCCCAAGAGTGGTTAGAAAACATGATTTCATCTGGATGATTGTGGAACGGCTCATTAAGTCGGCCAATTTCATCCATATTTTTGAAACTCTTATAGTGGAGGATATATCCAAAATCTATATCCAAGAAGTGGTAAAGTGAAATTAAATACCAGTTTTGATCATATTAGATAGAGATTTGAGGTTCACATCTCATTTCTGGAAATCCTTACAAAAATACCTTGGGACTCAGTTGACTATGAGTATGGTGCATCAACCTTAGATGGACAGACTATCTGAACATAAGATACAAACATTGGGAGACATGTTGTGGGACTGTATAATGGATTTTGGTTGTTCATAGGAATAGCACTTGCCATTGGTAGATTTATATTATAATAAAATCTATCAAGCCTCGATACATATGGAACCATTTGAGGCATTGTATGGGAATCCTTGTTATTCCCCATTTTTTGGGTAGAAATAGGTGAGACTTTAATAGTCAGACTAACACTTGTCTATGAAACAATAGAGAATATTCACTTGATAAAATAATGGCTGGAGATGGCTCTGAGTCACTAAAAATCATATGAAGATCATCATTGATGATCATTTTCATTCAAAGTAAGTGATCATGTGTTCTTGAATATTTCATAAAGGCTTGGACATTGATGATTTTGTAAGAAGGTAAACTTATCTCCAAGATACATAGGCCCTTTTGTGATACTAGAAGGGGTGGAGAGGTGGAATATTGGTTGGCACTACCACCACGGTTCAGTGAACTACACAATGTGTTTGACATATCTTAATTTAAAAAGTATCATACTGATTCTAACCATGTGATTAGATGGGTTCACATTTACCTAGATTCTTATTCTTCATTCATACATACCCTGGTGCAGATTGTAGATAAAAAAGATAAAGCCTTGTGAGGAAATAAGCATCGGTCTAGTATATGTTTTGCAGAACACATGGTCAGAATCAGAAAGGGACTTAGGAACGTGGGAAGGAAATTAAATAGCAATGGCCAGAACTCTTAGAGAAATGATGATTTCTAATTTCTAGAGACAGAAAGGCCAATGGAGGGGAGAATTTATAACCCCTTATTTTTTGTATATAACCACTTTTTTATGATTTTTAATGACATAATTTATAAGGGTGATGTGTGGGAGAGTTTAGGGAACCTTTAAAAAAAATTGGGACTTCTATACAGTTTCACGGGTGGTGCACTATTTGTGGAAACCATGAAACACTTGCTGGACATTGTGGATAGTGAGACAGTGGCTAATGGTGAGGCATACGGGCTACACACTGTTTATCCAAATCATGAGGAAGCCTACGAGAAACTGTGCAGTGTCGTTAAAATTTTATACATAGATATTTGGAATGATCAACACATAGTTTGGATGTTTTTTGAGCGAACTGTGACAGTTATTTTTTATGATAGATGTAGGAGCATAGTTAGTGCACCTTTTTCCAAACTGTGCTACTAAATCATGTGTAGGGTAAATTTTAAATCCTTAAAAAGTGTATCTCAATCGGTTTACCCTTTAAACCACTCATTTTTTCTCCTATTCATCCCTAAATCAAGATTTTGGTATCTCAATGGTTGTAAAACCTCTCCCAAGAGCATTATAAGCAATCCAGATCCATCCCTTGGTGTGTTGAGGCCTGATTCTTGTGATAAGGCTATGTTCTTCATCATTCTTGATGCATTTTCTTAGATATACTTCTCTCTTCCTCTATTTTTCATCAACCTACATCCAATGTGGGTGATCTAAGGTTTTTGATTCCAAATAAGTTTATATTTGGGTTTTTTTATGATAGGGGAAGAGATTTATGGTGGGTTCGTGGAGATTCAACATATTTTTGTGACGTTTTTCCTGTCATTTATAATTTTCTGCAAAAATATTTAGGTAGGTGGCTTCACTCTTGACTCATATATTTAGAATATGATGGATTAATTTCAAGTTGATTGTTTTTATATAAATTTATTGTGAAAGTTTTGTGAAATTATCTGTGTAAACCTTCTTTAGTGATGGTTGTGAGATTGCTGAATTGTTGTGTAAATTACTTTGTTAATCGATTTTAAAATATTTATTTTAAAATATTTTCTTGTTTTGATTTGGGAAAACGTTTTTTTGAAAAGGTTTTCAATAAAATATTTTTTTATTAAAAAGATTTTGAAATTGAAATGGGTTTGAAATGATAATTTTATCATGGGTTTTGGGAATAATGGTTTTGTGTGTTCATGTGCATTCGGGACAGATAAGGGTCAGGAGTCTCCCCCATCATGGATGGGATAGATAAGGGTTAGGGATATCCCCAATTAAAACTAATTTGGGTCTGATAATAGTTAGAAGGATCCCTCATAATTATTGGGATAGATAAGGGTCAGAGATTTCCCCCTCTTCCAAATTTCATGCATGGTTGGTTGTGTGGATGTGTGGAATGGAATGGTTATCTCAAAATGGATGTTATGAAATGGTTTTGAAACGTTTTTTGGTTCTTTCCTTGGATCTTGATGTTGTTTTGAGAAAAATATTGTAGTGGAACTTATTAATATTTTGATATAAATTTTTTTAGTACTTTTTATATACACTATTTTATATAAATTTTTCTAACATGTTTTATCCTAGTGGCGTGAGTAGGGAATTCATTAGGGGAAACCTACAGAGTTTTAATACTCACCCCTACTTTGGGACTTGATGATTTTGAAGATATCATCTACAGTGACATGGGAAAAGGTAAATTATCACACTTCATTAGCATTACATTGTGATTATTTGGCTAGTAGGTGGAGTTGGATAATGGAGCCGGTGGTTCTTGGAGTCTTGTGGTTGTCTTGGAATTTTATTAGATTGTCTTCTATTGTTTACTTTGATATTGTAGTCTTCTGATGTGACACTTATTTTAGTCTAATTTTGATAAATAAAATGGTGAGTTTTCATTCAATGTTATCATGCATCATATAGTGGTTTTTTGGCTATGACGTAATTGTTTAGTGGTTTTTTTAAGGGCAAATCATCCCCTACATGTATTGAAACCCTATGGAATTTATTTCTTACCTTTGGAATCTTGGGGAGGTCACTTAAGGCCCAATAACTCTTTTCCATCCTCTAAAGATAATAATAAGGGTAGAGACATTAAAATTATACCCATCCAAGTAAATTGGTAATGAAAAAACATATTTACACCACAATGTGGAGACAATAGGTTGTATGTACGCATGCGTGGTGATTTCATTTTTCATAGGATGGATTAAAGGTAGAATATGGTTATTCCATTATCATAATAAAATCTAATAATGTAGTTAATATTATAGTTATTACTTTATAATTGAAACAAAACATGAATAGGAAGTATAATTAGAAAAACTCTTGAGAGAATCCATAAAGACGATTACCTCTTCCTTAGCAAACATTCTTTGGATCTCCCCTTAGAGACATCAGGATAGGTATTTTGAGAAAAAAATTGCCTATACTATGGGTAGGGAAGTTTAGAAAGGAACTTGGTATTGTATGGCTAAGCATCAAGGATAAATGTGTTTTGGAGAAGTGCGGGAGGTGGTTCCCTTTTATAATTGAGGTGAGGGGTGCTTTTGGAATTTCAAAAAATATTAATTTATAATAAAATAAATCTCAATTACAATACCTCTAAAATACCCTAAATTATAATCTAATATGAGAAAATGTTATAATATCATCAACCAATAAATGTAATACAAGTTTTCGTATTTCTTTAAACCTTATCATTTTGATTAACCCTTAGTTAACCAATTTTAATTTAAACTAAGGTAAAAAAATTAATTTTAAAAGGTTGTAATTTTTACTTATGTTTTTTCAATTAGACCATAAATAAATAAATTATAAAATATTCGGCCATATTATAATTATTTTTTATTTGTAAAGATATTTTATTATTTTTAAATAATTCAATAAACTAGTACTTTGATTAAATATCACTATTGTCAATTTTGACACTATTCATTATTTGAGATTTTACAAATATCAACATAAAAAATTAACTTCAAAAATATTTTATTATATCTCTAAGAGGTCAGATTAAAATATAGAATTCTTTAATCACATTAATTATCTCAAATTAAATTTATTTTAATATTTTTCATAAAATTTATTTTATATTTCTATTAATAAAAAAAATACTACATCTGTGTTGTGTAATTATTTAATATACTTATTTATTTACTAAAACTAGAATATTTTTATGGAGAAAATATTATATATTTTAGAAGAATATTTATAATGGAATTTTTATTCTATATAAGCATTTATTAAAAATGATATAGTTATTAAAAATACGAGTTTGACATCTTTAACTTTTCTTTTAAAAATATAATAAATGTCACACTCTCATACAAGTGCCTTCAAAAAGTTATAATATAAATACAAGAATGTTTTCAGTCTAAAAATACACATCCAATGAAATTTGTACAAGTGTTAGGGTAATTTTATAATATTAATAATATTATTTTTACCCTTAATGTTTCGATTAACATTTAACCGTGTTAATAAAAAATTTACAAAAGTTACAATTCCTAATGCCCAAAAATAAAATAAATCTTTTTAACTAATTTATAAAAACTAATTAAAAATTTTTAATCCATTTTTTTAAATTAAAATATAGATGTTTCAATAGTTAATTTAAAATTAATCTCATTGGTAGAATGAGAAAATGGGTTTTTAAAGTGAATGTGTCTAAAAGATTGAATTGTTTTTATATCAAAATTCAATTTGAAATTGATTATAATGAACTAAATTGTATTAAATGATAAAAAATTTATCTAAATATACACTAAAACCAATTAGAAATATTTTTTAACATTTTAAATCATTTAGATGAAAAATATGTTTTCAATTAAAATGCAATATTTTATTACTATTCATCAAAACATGAAACTTATCCGAAAAATACCTAAATTTCCAAAAAAGTAAATTTTTATAATCAAATTTAAAATAATAATTTTTTTCATCAAATATAATATATAAAATTGTAAAAATTTTGATTTAAAATAGGTTCACCATTAAAAGGAGGTAAAACTACCTTTAGAAAAATATGGGTTTTTAGGCGTGAAATTGGGTTTGTTCATATATTATGACTGTAAATTATATTGGATGAATATAAAATATATTTTATTCAATATATAACATCTATATTTAATTAATTACATTTACTAATTGTAATTAATTTAATTTATTAATACAATATGCCTTTGGGAGTATAAAAATAAAATTATTTCATTTACATTCAATTAGTTTATGTTTTTATTTCTAATTAATTGGTAATAAATGAATTAATATTATATTTATGTAAACCATATACTTTTATAATTTAGCTGATACTAATCATAATTGTTAATTTAATTTCTAGGTTATAATTGTCATTTTGTACTAATAATGTCTCTCAGTTTCGTTTAAACTCACGGTTGCGTGCAATGCAGGCTATTGAAGAATTAATATCATTTAAAGAGAAATATTCTTTAAAATATCAGGGTATTGCATTATACACCCTTTAAAATTAAGTTTTCCATTATGATTCATTACTTTGATACAAACATATGAGGATACATCCGCCTCATCGTAACCTCAGATTCACACATAGCTTCCTCAAATTGGTGGTTCTACCCTAAAAAGATAACCAATTGAGTGTCCTTTCTCTATAGAAATGTTTCACTATGATCCAGAATATATATTGGTTGTCATTAATAATAAATATATTTCTCCATCTGTATAACTTCTGAGTTTTGTACATGTGAAGGATCAGCTATGTACTTTCTCCGAAGAGCTACATGGAACACATTATGAACTTGAGAGAGATTCGGTGGAAGTTCCAATATATAATCTACAATTACAACAACATCAATAATTTCTAAAGGAACTATATACCTATATATTATCTTTCTCTTCTTTCCATATATCATTACATTATTCCAAGGAGATAGTTATAGAAATACCTTATCACCCACTCCAAACTCTAGGTCTTTTCATCGATTGTCAGCATATTGTTTTTGTTGACTCTGAGCTGTTCTAATGTGTTGTTTAATAGATATAACCTTATTCACCATTTCCTCAACAATATGAGGTCCCAATAGCTATTTTTCCTAACTTCATCCTAGAATGTTGGAGTTCTACACTTCTTACCATAGAGGTATTTATAATGATCAATTTAAATACTGGAGTTAAGGATTTTGTTGTAAGAAAATTATAACAAATGTAGGCATTGATCCCAACCACATTTTAAATACATAAAGAATACTCTCAACATGTCTTATAGAGTTTGAATTTTCCTCTCAGACTAACCATGATTCTGGGGATGAGAAGAAGTGATGAAACTTAACTTTGTATCCAGCGCCTATTAATGACTTCTATAGAACTTCAAGGTGAACCTCAAATCCCAATCTAATATAATGGAAAGCGTTACTCTATGAAATCTTACCTCTTAAATTATCTATATCCAAGAAATATTATTAATATAGAAGTATTCTCTAATAGAAATCAAGTGTTTTGACTTTATTAGGTGAACAACTATATCCCATATAGAATTATGTACTTTAGATGTTTTGGGAAGTCTAATGATAAAGATCATGGTGATGTTTTCCAATTTCCATTATTGAATTGGTAATAGTTGCAAAATCACCTTATACGTTTTCCTATCATCCTTAAATTTCTGAAAAACCAAGCACCGAGAAACAGATTCTGAAATATCTCTCTTCATTTCATCCCACAGGAATTACTCATTCAGGTCCTTATACATCTTTGTGATTCTAGGATGAATACAGAATAATTAATTGTGAGCATCATCAAAAAATCCCTTTTAAATTATATTACTCTAGGAATATAAACACGGTTTCTAAAATTTATTATTCCATAACAATCAATACTGAACTCAGGAAAATTTCTCACCTTATTTTATAGCACTACATCTTCCTTCCATGCCTCTTTAATCTTCACTTGTATATATGGTTGAACATTAATTTGATAAAAATAGGTTTTCTCCCCTTCCTTTAAAATTTCATGATTCATACTTTGAAAATCCATAAATATTGGATCTTTTTTGATCCTCGTCATAGATAGGCTAGCATTGTCCTTTCAACTCAAAGCATCTTCCACCTTGTTTTCATTCCCAGGGTGGAACTTAATTGAGTAGTTGTAATAAATTACAAACATCTCCTTGGGTTCATAATCATATCCTTATGAGTAAAAATATACTTTAAATGTTTAGGATCAATATATATATCACTACTTTCTCAATAAATATAATGCATCCATATCATTAATGAAAATATTACTGTATCTAACTCAAAATCATGAGTTGGGTAATTTTTCTCATCGATTTTATATTTTCATCAGGCATAAGATATCTCCATGTCAATTTTAATGAGAAAACATCCCATCACCTTCTTGGATATATCACTATATATCCAAAAACATCTCTCCACTATAGGGTAGTGCGAGCACAGGTTCACTAAATTTCCTTTTTTATGGTCATAATAATTCTCTTCACATTCCTCCATCTATATAAACTTATCTCCTTTACAAGTATAATTGGTGAGTGGGTTATATAATAATGAAAAATTTTCCACAAAACATTGATAATATCATTCCAAAATCAGAAAATTTCATATCTGAATTACTGTTATTGGTCTAGACCAACATTAAATAATTTCTATCATAATTTAATCCATAGATATCCCCTTTGTTGATAATATGTGACCCAAAAATAAGACTTTCTAATTCCAAAATTTACACTTGGTAAATTTTTCATAAATATTCTTCTTTTTCAGAGTCTTTAGTACAATTCTCAATTGATCTTAATGTTCTACCCTTTTATTCGAATAAAAAATAATATCTTCTATAAATACTACCACAATCTGGTCAAGATAATTTCTAAAGACTATATTCATTAAGTCCATGAAGATAGTATGGGAATTATTAACACCAAAAAGAATCTCTATAAACTCATAGTGTCCATACCATGTGAATAATTTAATCTTCGATATATCCTCCTTCTTGACCCTTAATTGATAATATCTAGAACAACTATCAAGATTAGAAAATTATTTATCTCCATTTAGTTGGTCAAATAATTTATTAATGAGGGCGAGAGGATATTTTTTCTTGGTATGGATCTTTTTATGTTCTTTATAGTCAATGTAGAGTATCATTGTTCAATATTTCTTTTTAACAAATAGAATAGGTGCAGCCCAAGGTGAAACACTAGGGTGTATGGATCCCTTTTCAAGATTCTCTTAGATTTTTTTCTTCAATTACTACAACACAATTTCGTCTATTCTATAAGTATTATTGGAAATAGACATATCAATAGTTATAAGATCTATTGAAAACTCAAATTCATGTTTTGGTGGAAGAATAAGAAATTATTCCATAAATATATCAATAAAATCAAATAAAATTAGTTTACCATTAATGGTTAGTTTCTCCCCAACCATCTAGGATAGATAACCTTTATAAATAGTAATTAAGATCCATAAGATAGAAGTAATTTCCACTGGAATTTCATATTCATCCTTGCATATATAGAAGAACACAAATTCATTTGAAAAGTGTAATTTTAATCCCTTCTTTTCTCATTTGTAAGTCCTTCATGATTCATATCTTGATAAAGTTGTGGGATTAAAAAACATGATTTTTCATTCCATGTCCTATAACATTCGGTTTCTCAGGAGTACAATTGTTGATTTTCTCGACTCATTAAACTTTGACATAGTTCCTTCAGATACTAGCCATTGACTGAAACCAATAATCATAGGGTGAGAAACACTAATCATAATAGGAAAATCACAAAATCAAGGTAAAATTATTTTTAAAATTTAAATTTAGGACACCTTAGGTTTTATCCTTGGTTATTCATGATCATTACTAAAACACTGGGTTTTTATCCTAAACTTAGACTTATCCTTATAATTCTTACTAAGGTTGTCTCATCCTAGTTTTTAAAGTTTAGCAAAACATTTCTCTAACACCAACTATAATGGATCATAATTTTCATACATAGATATTGCTTCAAAATTGAAGAATATTAATTACATAAGAAAACCAAAATATTCCAGAACATTAAAGTTTTAGTGGCTTTGGAAACTGGGAAACATAATAAACTAGTTCATAAAACATGTACATAATCTCCCTATTATTCCTTTATATCTATAACACCATTTTGACATATCGTACTTAATATCCTTCTCCATAATCGGGGGGAAAGAAACATAATAAAGGGTATTCTAATATTCCCAGTAATATTAAACAAGGGTGATATAAATCATATCTGAATCAATATACATAATAACATAAGCATGACATTTGAAAATTTAAATCCCACATATCAAGGATCATGATATCATGTCATGAGATAAATCATATAAGTTCATAAAAGAACATATTCCTTGAGGGTATATCATAAGACATGAAATTTGTGGCATAGAAAAAGAATTGATAATATTTTCCATATAATTCAAGTCTTAATGACAAGACCATCAAATTGTAAAAATTCATTTACTAAACCGGTTTCACTCCCCATTCTATCCTAATGTTGATGAACTAGTTTTACTTCTTGTTCCAGCCTTGTATTACTAAATTAAAATCACTTACAATTATGGACTTGTCTATCTCATGAGATATAAATATTTTCCCAATTAGGAAGATATAGGTATCACCCATCACATAATGGAAACCATAGATATATGTGAAAAAAGAACACAAATTATTCATCATATCAAAACCCATAGAATAAAATTGGTTTTGTAAACATCATTTAGTTGTAACATAAACCAAGGAAAAGAAATGGGTTTCATAAATATCATTCCATAATAAACATAAATCGACCATATGAATAATAGGTATAGTATTATTGAAAACAATATCCCTTTTAAAACATAAGTAATATCAAATAATGTTATCATAGATGGAAAATAATATTTAAAGATCACTTGAAAATAATTCTTGAGGAAAATATCTATTTTTCCTTGAAAATGTTTTCTTTTCTTAAAATGCCACACAATTTTAAAATAAAACACTTTCATGGAAAAACATTCAATCTTGTAAGGTAATATGTAAGGAAATAATACATTTTGAAAGTGGAAAAAATCATTCATTCAATATAAGTTGAAAGAAAACATTATACTAGTACTTTTTCTCAAAAATTCAGAAAGTTTCTCATTAGGAAAATGCAAAAAGAATCCCATCAAACCATTTAGTAAAAATTAAAACATGGGAAAAATTATAATAAAACAATTTTATAATAATATTAAGAATATTTTCAAATACATTCTTAATAAATATATACAAGGAAGATAAATATACCCAAGTAAATACATATGTATAAATAATCTCAGGTAATAATGAGATTGTGAAATTAACCCTTACCTTAGGTATGATTTCATTCGTATGTATATAAAAGTCATGTATAATTGATTAATGAATATTATTAAGTTATTATATTATCATATTTATATTCATTATATAATATATGATTATATTATCATTTGTTGGTTAATAATATTTCATTATTATTCTTCTTTTGGGTGTTAATTGCTTCATTTTTTATGCACGTTTTTGTAAAATAAGTCCCGGTTATTATTCAATTTTTATATTTATATCATTTTAGAATGATATAATGGTATATATATCATATTAATTGATTATATGTAGTTATATAATCATTTTTTAATGGTGATCATGGAAAATGAATCGCATTGCCTCGTGGAGATGGGATGTCATATGTAAGCACGGGTGACGATATCATTCCCCTAATAGGGAAATGATATAGAAGTGGATGGTGTTTATATTTTTAAATAATATATATAATGTTATAATTATCATATAATTATCTTATTTCCATCATTATAACCATTCATGTAAAGTGATGATGAAAAATAGATTTATACCACGACATGGAGAAGGTACGTTGTACGTACGCACGCATGGTGATTTAGTTTTTCATAGGATGTATAAAAGGTGGAATATGGTTGTTACATAATCATAATGACATATAATAATATATTTTATATTGAATTTAATTATTTATAATGTAAACAACGCATGAAGAGGAAGTATAAAAAGAAATACTCTTAAGAGAGTCAGTAAAGATGATTTCTTCTTCCTTAGAGAACTCCCTTTTGATCTACTCTTAGAGACACTAGTGTTGGTATTTTGAGAATACCAAAACCTATATAATGTGTATAGGGAAGTTTATAAGGGAAATGGGTAGTTGATGGTCTATATTTAAGGCTTACTATGACTTGAAGAACTGAGGGAGGAGATTCCCTTTTATAATTGAGGTGAGGGGATCTTTTGGAATTTCCAAAAAATATTTATTTATAACAAATTAAATCTCAATCCAAATACCTCTAAAATTACTTGTATTAATATATATATGAGATAATTTTTTTAATCTCATAATCCAATAAATTTTAGAGAATTTTTGGTATTTTTTTAAACATTATCATCTTGATAAATCCTTAGTTAACATATTTTAATTTTAACTGAGGTGATAAATTTTTAAATTCTAAAATGTGGTACTTTTTAATTACTTGATTTGAATTATACAATAAAATAGTAATTTATAATATAATAAAAAATATTACAAATATTTTCTATTTTTAAATATGTTTATTATTTGGACTTTTAAAAATATCAAGATAACAACTTAACTTTGAACCAAATATTTTATTATATCCCTAATATGTCAAGGAAATCTATAAAATTTATTTATCACGTTAAATTAAATTTATTATAATATATTTAATAACATTTATTTGATATTTCCATTAAAAAAATAATTACTACATCAACGTTGTTAAATTATTTAATATAATTATATATTTACTAAAAATAAAGATAAAATGTTTTGTTGAAGTTAAATATTCAATATTTTATAAGAATATTTATAGTGATATTTATCATCTTTATAACCCTGTATTAAAAATGATATAGTTATGAACAATATGAGTATAGCATATTTAACCTTTCTTTAAATAAAATAAAACTAATATTATACTCTCATCCAAGTGGCTTAAAAAGAATATAATCTCAACCCAACAAAACTTTTCGTCAAAACCTACTCATAGAATGAACTTTGGATAAGTTTTAGGGTAATTTTCTAATATTAATAATATTGTTTTTTACTATTAATTAATATGTTAATAAAAAATTACTAAGGTCACTATTTATAATTCCTACAAATAAATGAAACATATTTAAATAATTTGGATCCAGTAATTCCAAATATGGAATCTTTTCTTCAAAATTAAAAATATATAATTTTTAGTAATTATTTTAAAATTAATCTCATTGATGGAATGAGAAAATGGGTTTTTCAAAAGAAACTGTCTAAAATTTTGAAATAATTATATATCATAATTCAATAGGAAATTGATTTGAATGGACTAAATTGGATTCAATCATAAAAATTGATCTAATTATACATTAAAACTAATTAAAAATATATTTTAATATTATAAAATATTTAGATGAAAATGATGTTTTCAATTAAAATGCAATATTTAATTAATATTCATCCAAACATGATACTCATCATAAAAATACCAAAATTTCCCCCAAAGTAAAATTTTATATTCTGATTTAAAATAAAAATTTTATATTTTCAAATATATTATATAAAAGTGTAAAAAATGGATTTAATATAGCTTTTCCATTAAAAGATAATAAAACTATCTTTAAAAAAATACATGTTATTATGCGTAAAATTGGGTTTGTTCATATATTACGACTATAAAATCAATTGGATGAATATAAGAAAAATTATAAGATATATAACATATATATTTTATTAATATCATTCAATATTTTTAATTAATTTAATTTATTAAGAGAAAATTCCTTTAGGGACATAAAAATATAAATATTTCTTTTACATTCAATTTGTTTATATTTTCATTTGTAATTAATTGGTAACTAATAAATTCATCTTATATTTGTGTAAAACATATATTTTTATAAGGTAGTTAATAATATTCATAATTTATAATTTAACAGATATGTTATAATGTTCATTTTATACTAACAGTGTCTCATAATTATGTTTAAACTCATAATTGAATCTAATGAAAAGTATTGAAGAATTAATATTATTGAAAGAGAAATATTTATTAAAATATTATGGTGTTAGAGACACCCCTATACTAATTTCTTTATTTCCATTTCCCAATAACTATTTCCTCCTAGAAGTTTAGTTATCCCCACCTCGAATGGATACAATGTATTATCATATTTATAGGAAGATCCAACATCGTTTTCATAACCTCTGACTCCTCTCATTGGTGTTTGCACCAGATCTCAACACAAAAATGATTTGACTAGAACATCTTCCTAGGTAAGAAGCTTTTTAGTTTTGGGGGACAAATCTAATTGTCACCTCTCCCCATTATTTCTCTAATTATCAATAATTCTCATATCCTGGGATCCTAACTGAAGATTGTCTTCTTATCCAATGAGATTATTCATAAGAAGGCCGCACTAGTGGAAGTGTTGGAACTTAAACAACACCATTCCAAGATTGTAGACTTTTCACATAATTTCAATTTGTGTGGATCTATTCATTGAGAACCCTTTAAGAACCATATTTTAATTTTCTAAAAAAATATTTTATAGTGGAGAGGATCAACATCTCCAATCAGTATATATTCACTATGGCTAGTTCTGGTAGATTTAGTTTCTTCATTTCATTTTTTTATTCAAAATGTAATGCATGGGCTAGAGAAAACTATGGAATGACATTGATTCCTTTAATATGAGGTACATGGCCTAGCTAGTTGGAGGTGAATTTATTACCATATTTGAAAATTCAGAGATGAAGTGTGGATGGATATATAATTGTTGAGACAAATAGGATATTTTCTCCTTCATGCCATGGATAGGGATCTTGTACATGGGTTTCTTAGGTGACAAATACACTAGGTGAAACAATAAAAGGGGATCCACCACTCTTGGTTTCAGCTTGACCTCCACTTTTCTAATCTCTTGGACATTTCATCTTTCCTAAATGAAAAAGTCACACACCTAGTTTGGCCTATATCAAATCAATATCCAGTCTATAATTAACATAGTGGTTTCTTCTTCTTGTACATCTAGTGGGCCTCCAACCCCTTACTATCATCACATAATTTGCACATCCTGGAGAAATCCTATATAAGAATGCTCTTGGGTTGGATTCCAAAATAAGCCTAGATACCTGAATTGGGATCTTTTGGAATGGATCAGTAACCAACACTCACACTTCCTTAATCCAGACTCCATCAAAAAAAATATCGGACAAGATGATTCCATAATTGAGGATAGTTTGGATGGTGATATCTTAAATGTTCTAATCTAAAATAAGAACCACTTAATGGATATTATCATTAAACCGGAAAGTGTTTCCCAATAAAAATATAAATCTACATAGCTAAAGGTGGGATACGATAATATAGTTTTTTAATAAATTTTTAAAAGAGAAGAAATGGAGCAGCATATAAAACATCCTCATAGATGATATCACTTTCAGTAATGACTTTAAACTGGAGGGAGGTATGGCTTATTATCATTTAAAATACCTTCTCACTAATGTTACCCCTTCTATACAGAAAGGGTGCCTGAGGGGCCAATATTAATTATTAGATCCAATACCTCATGTGGTATTTGACCCCATAAAATCATTCTTTGAGAGAATCCCAGGGGAGTGGGAAATATGGGAAGTAGTTTTCTCTCTCTACGATGACATATCTCCAAGACTACATGGCTTACCAAGTTATTTTTATATGGATTCTTTAGATCTCATTAAGAGATAACTTGTGGAATCAATTAAAGATTATATCCAAGGAGGTTTCTTCCCTCAGGTGGCTTGTGCAACCACTCATATTCTCATTCAGAAGGTGAAAGGTTTATATTAAACTAAATAGTATAAACCCATAATCATGTGTAAATTCCCCTACAATATCCTAGAAATTTTTATTAATAGGAGAATATTATTCCTTATCCATGAATGGGTGTCTGAAGAGAAACATGGATTCATCAAAGGAAGTTCTACCCAAGTTGATATTAGTTTGGCTCAATAAATTATCTATGATATTTTCAAAACAAATCCTAAATCTAATATTTCCATCAAAGTTGACATGGAAAAGACATATTATAGATTGAATTAGGGATTATTTCTCAAGGTGATGGATTTAATGGGTTTTACTATTAGGGTGACTGATCTGTTTTACAGATTTTACTTCTCCCTTCATCTTTTGTAAACTTTTAGGCATAGGATTTTCTGATTTTTTTTAGTCATTTCAAGGGATAGGGAAGGGGGTCCTTTTTTCATGTATGTTCACTTTGGACCAAGATTCCCTTAACAGATCCCTTGATAGAGGAATTATTATTAGTACCATCCTCCACTTCTAGTGATGGAATCACTTTATTGGTGTCTCTCACCTACTCTTCATATATGAAATGGTCATCTTTATTAATGGTTGAAGTTGATCTATTTATTTCCTTAATATAATTTTGGATCAATATAACAAGTTGAGTGGGAAGAGTGTCAATCACCAGAAAAGTAGTGTGTTAATTTTGAAACATTTCACATATAGACATGTAAAAATAATAGAGTTAGACCTTTTAATTCAAAAAAATACTATTTTCTATAGAGTACCTGGGATCTCCACTCTCATCTAGTATATTATGTATCCATAACTACAAGAGGTTGTTAATAAAAAATCTATCCACTTAAAAAATGTGAAGGACCACTTCCTCTCATTCAAGGGATAGATAAGACTTTCTAATTATATCCTCACTTCCATTTATATGCATGTTTTTTCTATTCTCAAGTTATTAAAAATATTTATAATGAATATTGAGAGTATCATTACAACCTTTATGTGGGATGTGAATGTGGATAAAGGTGCCATTGGGCTTCATCTGCCATATTGGGTAAGCCTACGGATGATAGATGCATCAACCTAAAAAGTGTGGTGGAAAACATGAAATGACTTCAACTTAAACAAGAATGGGATATTTTGGAAGTAAAAACTAATTCATTTTGGGGAAATATGGGATAAACCTAAAATTATTGAATGGTATAATATATTTTTTATTTATGACACTTTACGGGCACATTATATAGCTCAAGAAGCATTTATGGTGGATTGTGGAATGCAAGGAGATCAATTTTTGGAAACATAACTGGGTGGGATCCCCAATTGGATTCCAAATATTCTCAAACCCTCTGATTTTTTATTAATAAATCACATACCCATAATTCATTCAAACTATCTTGAATCAGCAGAAACACGATTTCTTCAACAACATCAGGATAACATCTGATAGAGATATCTTTAGTCTCATGAGCTCATTGATAGGGTCATTCTCGGCTAATGAATACTGACATGCTTTCTATGAAAACCTAAACCATGGTGAATGGGGTGTAACTCTCTAATGAAAATAAATAAATTCTAAATATAACTTCCTCATTTAGTGTATCAAGAATCATGATATCTTGAGGGATGATGAGATTATATGAAAGGTAATTAATCATTTTCTATGTTACTATGATTTTAGACTCTAAAGAAGAAATTATTGATCACCCATTCATCAAAGTAGAGTGGGTGGACTCTATGTGGTGTGGATTTTATGGTCTCACTAGGCTTGTATCATAAGAGAACACCATCAATGATTTTATAATGGTAATGTTCCATTGAGTGGGTAGTTGTAAATATGAATAGAAGGTGAGAGTGTAAATGAGCCTTAGCCCAGTTGGTGAGGTATCCTTAAGTGCATCCATGAGACCCAGGTTCAAAACTATGTAAAGGCATATTTTATGAGTACTGTAGAAGGTACTGTAGTAGGTACTTTAGCATCACTGTAATAGAATTGTACATTGTGTTGTACTGTAGTAGAACTATGCACTATAGCAGTTACTATAGCAGGTACTGTTTGGTATTGTAGCAGCTGGAACTATTCACCTTGGTCCAACGGTTTGTGCTTGGAGTCCTTAAGGCTTTCGGGCCCCAAGGACTTCTGGTCAGTAGGGATTTCAGGCCACATTTAAGGACTTTGGGCCATATCAATGCCTTCGAACCAAATGCAGTTTCCCCAGACATACTCTACAAAAAAGGAGTAGCTGCAGAAGAGGATTTAGAGCAGGTGCACTCACCAGAGCAGAGCCAAATGGATTTTTCATAATAAGAAGGTATGGCTATTCCATTGGGACTAACCTGTGCTTGTATGGGAAGCCTAGAAAAATGTACATGAAAAGGTGGAAAACTACTATCATGATGTAGATGCTGGGGAGGGGTAGTTCCTTGTAGATAGTCTAGTTGAATTTTCTTAGACCTTCGGGTCATGTAATCATCTAAGCATATGGGCCATGTAATCTATGATGCTACAGGTCTTGTAAAGGTTCCCCCTTAGCCCTTTAAACTGGGGTTATCAAAAATCAATAAAAATGAAGGCCTTCGGGCCATTCAGGAAGGTGAGAGTGGTTCTATTGGTAGCTAGATGATGGTGTATATAGACCTCCAAGAATAAGACCCATTATAGAGGAACCCTCATCTCATGTATTGAATTTCAGGTTCGGTCAAGTTGCTTAAAAGTATACCTGGGTTCACTCTTGAAATATTGGGATATTGAACCCTCCTTGTGTATGTTCATGTCTAGTATGAGGTTATTTCCTTTTACTCAGAGGTTTTCTTCTCATGTTTGTTGCATTTATTGGAAACCACTAGCTGTGTCCTTAAACTAAATTTTGATGGTTTTTATAGTCTCAACCTCATGCAAGGGTATTTATTATTTATGAATCCAAATGTTTGGTTGTTGTGGATTTTAATAGCTTCTATTGTTTTGGTGATTCAGTCCTTGTAGAGCCTAGTTCCATTCTCAACGGGCTTGAGATTTTTCTATCCTACTGTATCACATTGGGATTGATTGAAATAATCTCTTCTATTATTTATAACTATATTCAATATAATTAAACCACCCCCTACTCCATCGCCTACCACAATTTTAGGGGTAATAGACTTATAACCATCCAAGAGAACTTCATTTACATATAACAAGAAGCGAACAAAGTATCATACTTTCTAGCTTCAAGGGAAACCCATGATAATCATTTTATGATATTTTCTAACATAAGACCCCCCCCTGAGTTTTTTGATATTGTTGGGTATATCCCTTTGGTTCAAATTACTTTAGACCCCTGATTTTGTTGTCTCTTTGTTTTATTAATAAAAAAAATTACTTTGGATGGATGTATGTAAATACCCCAACCCCGGTTTCCTAGAAATGATGCATTAATTTTTGACAATGGTATATTATAAAAGGAAATGCATCCCAAAGGATTGAACAATTTTTTAGTTTTGTAAGAATTAGATACAAAAATACTTTTTACATTACATCACATAAATGAAAAAAACATAGTAACTCTTTTTAGAACACTCATATCCATTAGATTATCCCTAAAATTCATTCATAATATACCTCTTCGCATCCTAGGGAAAAATGAAACATAATAAAGGGGTGAGGTCATATGATTATTAAGGTTAAAAAATACAGTGGAAGCTATCAAAAATAAGAATAAACTTTTAAGGCAAGTAATATAACTGAAACATAAGCCCTTTAAACATAATATTGATCATAATATGGAAATAATAAATCAAATATTGTATTATAAACATTCACATGGATATTTTAATATCCTAATAATCATATTTAATATCAATAACTAATATCATAATGAGGGAATGAATAATTCTAGACATAATAAAAATACCGTAAAGGATTTGGCCAAGACACAATACATAAATGGGTAAAACCCAAAACTAGTTTGTCTCATGAGACCAACCAATGCATGAAAAGGATATAATGTCCCCTCCTATCACCTACTAAATCAAATGAATTCCTCATATAAAAATAGTGAAACCTAACCAACATAAATATTCATATTAAAACTTTCATATGATATGTTAATATTTTAACCATAAACCATGAATGATAAAAAAATAGCACATCCATAGTAAAACATATCATAAACCCTTCAAAAGAATATGATATATTTTATCATAATAAATTAACCTCAATTAAACATAAAATCCAACAATGTATGTGGACATAGATGAAAATAATCTAATAAACTCATTAAAAACATCTAGAGAGAAATATCCCTTTTATATTGAATTATTTTTGAAAGGGGTGTAAATTTTTAAAAGAAAACTTTTTTAGTGAAAAATTATATTATAAGATTGTAAAGGACTCTTTTCTCGTGTTGTATTAGATAAAAAACAATCGTTCCTTATTTTTTTGGAAAATTCTATAATGTACAGCATTTGGAAAAAGAAATAAAGAGTCCTTTCAAACTAATTTATAAAAATTAAAACATGGGTAAAAATGAATTTCAACAATTGTAGATGAATATTAAAAATATTTTGAAATAAATTTCTAAGATTCATGGACATGGATGATAAATATGCCTCAGTAGATACTTACATATAAACAAGCTCGGATAAAAATGAGAATATGAAACTAACCCTTATCATGTACTTTCCTTTAGTTGGGGTTGTATTAAACTCTTATATAATGGTTAAACAATAATATTAAACTATAACATAATAATATCCATAATTTATGATATAATATATGATCCTATTATATCATCTTGTTAATAATATTTCATTATTACCATTTTTTCGGGTGATAGCTGCTTCATTTTCCTATGCATGTTTTGTTGTGTAAGTCTTGTTACTTATAAATCTAATTTATTTTATTCATATAAATAACTATATTATGTTCATAAATATTATATATACTCATCATATACATTTTATAATAATTATTTAATGGTTAACATGCAGTATAAATATCATCATGTCTTAGAGACAGTAAGCAGTACATACACACGAGAGATGGTATCATTCCATTGATGGAAAGGGGTAAAGAGTTGGAAGGTATATTAATTATAAGGAATAAATTTCATGTCATATTTATTATTAATATCTATTATATTCATCATTATACCCATCTAAATAATGTGGTCATGAAAAAAAATTACATCATAGTGTGGCGACGATAAGTCACACGTACGCACGTATGGCAATATTATTTTTAGTAGGATGAATTAAAGGAGGAATATGGTCATTCCATAATCATAATAACATATAATAATATATATTATACTAGATTTATTAATTTATTATGTAAAAACAGAGGAATATAAAGTATAAGAAGAAGAAAATTGAATAGAATTGGAAAAATAATTACCTCTTCTTCTATGGGCTTTCAATTGGATATTCTCTTAGGGGAAATAGTGTTTGTCTTTTTGGAATACCAAGACCTTCAAAACATAACTAAGAATTTTGGGAGGAAAATTTTCCAAGGTTTGGTCAATCTATAAGGCTATTTATGGTCTGATGAAGTCAGTAAGGAGGTTCTTTTTTATAAGATAGGGGAAGGGGACTTTTAGAATCCTTTAAAATAGTAAATTAATATAAATTGGTTTTTGATATAAAATAGATCCAAAGTGAGTTTTTTTCCAATATAATATGATTATGGTTCCAAATAATCTCACCCAATGATTTTTAAATATGTTTAGGTCACAATATTAACCTCATATTTTGGATTTAACCCTTCGTTAAACCCTTTAACACTTATCATCGAAACTTGGATTTTTACTCTTTAGGGTTAATATAGTGACTATAAAATGAAAACCCAACCCCAAGTGAATAATTGATGACATATTTAACATTATTATATTTAGATATCCTAAATATATATTTTTTTAAAATTTTATATCATTTAATAAAATATTGTTTATTTTATTGTCTCATTTATGTCAATTTTAATATAATTCAATATTTGTCTTTTAAAAAATATCATAAAAAAATAATAACTTCAAACATACATTTATAATATATCACTAATGTGTCTAATTTATCTATAAAATTATTTTATTTCATTAATTATATAAAATTTATTTTATTAATATATTTTTAATATCATTTTTTATATTTCTATTAATGAAAGAATTACTGCATCATTATTATGCAAGACTTGAATTAAATTTTTTCATCTCTAAAAATTAAAAATAAATTATATTGAAGAAGATTAATTTATTATATTTAAAATGAAAATTTATAGTATAATTTATATTATTTATAACCATATATTAAAAATGATATAGTTATTAAAAATATGAGTATGACATTTTTAACTAATCGTTAAATAAAATATAATAAATGTATTATTCTTACTCATGTGGATTAAAAAGGTTATAATTTCATCAAAAGGTTGATTTTGGTCAAAAACATTAATAAATTAAATTAGGACAAGGGTTAGGGTAATTTTATTATATTATAATATTACCATTACCATTAATTACCCGATTTACCCTTAACTACAATAAATATAAATTCATTGGAATTTCTATTCATTAATATCTGAAAATTTAAGATTATCATATTAGAATATAAATATAATAATTATTAAAACCATGTATGCATATTTTTCTAAATTCAACACAAAAAACTGCTAAATTAAGTCTAACGCTAATGTGGTGAAAAGGCAGGTAAAAGAGACATTCAAAAGTTTAATAAGTTTTTATATCCAATTTTAAAATAAAATGTTTCTAATGACCTAAGTTGGATTAATATATGTATTATTTATATATTTTGACTTTAAAAATTAATTAAAATTATATTAATTATTTAATCAAAAGTTAGTTTTTTACTATAATGTAGTATTTTCTATTATTCATCAAAAAATGAAACTTTTCATACAAATACCAAAAATTTTCCCTAAGATAATTTTGATATTACAAATTAAAAAATAAAGTATATTTTGAAAAATAAAATTTATAAAAAATTTAAATTTTAGTTTTAAAATAGGTATGTCATTAAAAGGTGGTAAAATTCCCCCCTAAAAAATAGATTTTATGCATAAAATCGGATTTGTTCATATATGATTGTCTAGAAAACACATAATATGGATGTTAAAATAATATATAATATAAATAAATTTCATAATGTGGTAAATTCTGTTCATAATATCTATTTAAGAGACTAGTTTAGTTTATTGTGGTGCGCTCGAACTCGGTGTTGTGTGCAGCACAAGCTATTGAATTTATTTAAAAAGAAAATGTACAGTGAAATCTTGTGGTGTTTCACTCTCCCCTCCTTCAAAAAAAATGTACTTGGAATTTCAAAAATATAAATTCATGAAAATATTTGGGTAGTTCTTCATCATAAATTCTTCACGTTCCCACATTAACTTTTCAATTTTATAGTTTCTCTAAAGTACCTTTACCAGTCATGTCATCTGATTCCTCAACACTTGTTCTCTTGTATCAAGAATGTTTATATGCTCTTCATAATAATGAATATCATGTTACAGTTCTATTTCTTCATAGGTGAGTGCATATTTTAGTACTGGTATGTATTTCCTTAACAGTGATATGTAGAACACATCATGAACATTGGAGAGGCTTAGTGGCATTTCTAAATGGTAAGCTACAGCACCATTTCGTTCCAGAATTTTTAATGGCCCAATGTGCATAGTACATGATTTACCATTATTACCAAATCTCATAACACCCTTACATGGATATAACTTCAAGAAAAGATGATCTCCCACTTGAAATTCCAAATTTATTCTTCATTTATTGGTATAGATATTTTTTCCTACATTGTGCTGCTTTGATATGGGTTTGAATAATTTCAAATTTTCCATTTTCCCCTCGAAATATTCTAGGACTAAAAGTTTTCTTTCACTAACATCATCCCAACAAGTTGGTGTATGACATATCCTTCCATATAACACTTCATATGGTTCCATATGAATATATAATGGAAGTTGTTATTATAGGAAAATTCTACCAAATGTAAATACGGATCCTATAAACATTTAAAGTAAAGTGGTAAAGTCCTCAATGTGTCTTCTAAAGTTTGAATAGTCTTTTCTGATTTTCCATCAATTTGAGGGTGGTAGGTGGAACTCAAATGAAGCTCAGTATATATCACCTTATGAATAATTTTCTTGAGTATTGATGTAAAATGAGGATCTTAATCAAACAAAACTGAAAGAGGTACACCAAGAAGACTTACAATTTCATTAATATAAATTCTTTTTAAGAGTTCAAGATGTAAATATTATCTTATATTAATAGTATGTGTTGATTTGGTAAGATTATAAACAATAACCCATATCAAATCATTCCTTCTCGGAGTCCTTATTAGTCCCATTACAAAGTCCATCATCATATCATCCCATTTCCACATAGGGATAGGAAGAGGTTTCATGACTCCTTTAGGATGTTGTCTTTCATCCTTCACTTATTAAAAAACCAAATATCTTGAAAAATAATCAAAAATTTCTCACTTCATATTATCTCACCAAAAAATATCCTTCAAATATCTATATATATTAGTTCTACCAGGTTGTATACAAAAATTTAATCTATCATCATTATAAAATAATTCACTATTTAAATCAGGTATAGAGGGAACACAAATTCTCTTCCCAATTTTCAAAATGTCATCTTCATATAAAAATTGTATTAATATCAAATCATTAATATCTTTAATTTTCTTTTGAAAATCCTCATCATTGGACTAAGAACCTTTTATCCTTTCCAGTAAATATGGTTTGAAAATCATTCTAAAAAGTAGTGATGTTTCACCTTCCTTGATAATTCCCATATCCATATTTACAAGATCGATGAACATATGATCCATTTTAATTCTCATTTTGTTCATAAATCCATGTCCCTTTCTTCTCAAATTATCTTCCACCTTATTTTCCTTCCCAGTGTGGTAGTGTATTATACAATCATAATCCTTGAGTAGCTCGATCTATCTCCTTCATCTCATATTGAGTTATTTCTAGGAGAAAATATATTTCAAACTCTTTTGGTCTGTATATATCTCACATCTTCCACCATAGAGATACTGTCTCTATATCTACATAATAAGTATTACCACTCATTAATCAAGTTCCTGAGTTGGATATTTCTATTCAATGTTTTTTAACTGCCTTGATGCATATAAAATAACCTTATCATTCTGCATAAGGACACAACCATGTCCTTTCTTGAAGCATCGTGATAAATCACAAATCCATCATTTCTCGATGGTAAAATCAAGATAGGATCATTGAATAATCTTATCTTAAATTCTTCAAAAATAATTCTTCACATTCTTGGGTCCATGCGAATTTAACCCATTGACATGTGATCTAAGTTAATGGGTTAGCCAATTGGGAAAAATTATTAACAAAACACTGATAGTAATATTTTAAACCAATAAAAATGCATACCTCAGTTATGCTCATTGGTGTAGGAGATTCTTGGATTTCATTTTTCTTTATATGATCAATAGATATTCCATCCTTGGAGACAATATGTCCAAGAAAAATAAATTTCCTAAATCTATAATTCAATCTTCCTAAATTTACCATATATCACTTCCCATCTCAGATTCTCAAGAATTATTCTCATTTTATTCTCTTGGTCTTTATATCATTTAGAATATATTAGTATATCATCAATGAAAACAAAAACAAAATAATAATGGCATTCATTAAATACTTTATTCATTAGATCCATATAAAATGAGGTTTCATTAATTAATCCAAATGGAATTACTATAAATTTTTATTATCTATATCTCATCCAAAAAACTGTCATTGGAATGTATTCCTTCTTCACTCTAAATTGAGGATACCCATAATAATGTTAAATATTCGAAAATAATTGATCTCCTTGAAGTTCATCAAATAAATCCTCAATACAATGTATAAGATACATGTTCTTTATTGTAATATAATCGATTCCCCTATAATCAATACACATACCCATGGATCCAACTTTCTTATTGACAAAGATAATAGGGGATCCCCATGGAGAAAAACTTGGGCGAATAAATCCCTTTTTTATAAACTCTTCATGTTGTTTATTCAACTCCTTTAATTCAACTTTTTATATTATATAGGGATTCTTTGATATTGTTCTTGTATCAAGGATTAAAAAAATAGAAAACTCAACATCATGCTCTTTGGGGTTTCCAGGTGTTTATTTGTGAAATACATCAATGTATTCCATTACAATGGGAATATACTAAATTTTAAGATATATTCTTCATCCTTAGATGTTGTTTTCTCTTCCTACTTGAGGATTTTTTTTCAATAAAGATACTAGGGGTGGATCGTAACAAGAATATGGTGATAAAATCTCTTCTTTAAAGATAATTGATTATTATTTTTCCTCAAAAATCATAATTTCCTTCTTCTTGTAATAGATATTTGCATCATACATTTAAATCTAGTCTATACCAAGGATTATATAAAATTCATCCATCGGTATGATGATAAGGTTTTCAAGTAAATCATGTTTATGTATCATAAAGGGGACTCACTGACAAATTTTTATTGTAATGAGATTACACTTAGTAGTTTTAAATAACAACTCTTTATTAAATCAAAAGAAAAATGTCTAATTTTCTTGTAAAACTAGGTTGATATAAAAGAGTGTGATGATCTAGAATTAAATAAAATATTGGTTATGTTTGAGGAAATGATTAAAGCACTCGACACCATATCATCAGTAACTTCAACCAGAGAATTTGTGATCACATAAGCTTGGCCTTGCTCCTTGGCCTTCTCTAAAGAAAATTTCCTTGATTATTAGGGAAGTCATTTTAATAATGTCCCATTTCATTATAATTTTATTATTGAACATTGGTATCTTCTTTCTTTCCTTTACAATCACGGGCTTGGTGGACTTTTTATCCACACTTATAATACACTCCCATTTTCTTTAGGAAAGTACTATGATGTTTCTTCCCATAATTATTACAGGATGGAAAGTAAAATTTTCCCTTTTTATCCTTATTTTACTTTCCAAAGAGTTCATCATACCTCTTATTCTATTTTTTCCTTTAAATTAATAATACTTCTATAATTCCTTTTCTATCTTGATAGCACATGAGACATTATCTTCATATGATGAGAAAGTTGGGAGAATATTACCATCAAATGAATGGTTATAACCCATCAAACAATCAATAAATATTAATTATTGGGTTACATATGTAGTCCATATCATGCCTTGATAACATTGTGAAGTTAGCTTCATACATTGCAATACTCTCATCCTCCTTTTATCTCAGGCAAATAAATTTCATTTCCATATCTAGTCATTGTTCATGAAGAAGGTATTTTTCTAAGAAAATTTCTTTAAATTCCCTCCATTACATGTTTATTATTTATTCATACTCCCTAATTTTTTGAATCAATTACCACCATGGATCTGCATCTCCTAAGAGATGATAAAATTCTATAATAACCTTCTCCTTTTTGTTACTTCTCAACAAAAGAAATATCTTCTCTAAGGAAATTATCCATTAATCAGCTATAAATGTATTATTTACCATTTAATGATGGAGGTTGTTTTCTCATGAACTGGTCTAACAATTTTTCTCCATGGTTTGGATCAAGGTACTACATACAGGTAAGGATATTATTTATAACCTGAGTTAGTTGTCCTGGTAAAGTTATAAGATGTTCAACACTAGTTGTATATCTAACTCCAATGTCATTATCTTTCATTGGAGGGAAATACATACATGGATTATGTGAATTGATATGATTCTTATCCCTTTCACTAGCTACCATTTCTAAATAATTTCATATAGTATATTAGGTTATGAATCATAATGCATAATTTTCAACTAGTAAAATACTTAACATAAATTAAAAAAAAATTATACATATCTAATCTCATAATAATAAAAATGGTTTATTTGTGGAATTTTTTACTAATCAATACTTCATAATGGTTTTCAAAGAAAATTTGAATTATCCTAAACATATCCTCAGGGAGTGTCAAACCAGGTGCATAGTAAGGCTCGTTGTCATGAACCAGGTCGCACCGACTCAAACTCAGCACCCTTGTCGGATTTTTTACTCCTAAATACATCTATTACAGAACGACATCCACTTTTAGTATCTATATAGGGATTTATTTTCAATGAAAACCCACATAATCTCTACCTTACAAAAATTCTAGGACTTTCTTCTATACTTTTCCTGAAATTCTATCTTAGGGTTATGTTCCCAACTCTATGTTTTCTATATATTGTTTGAAAGGTTTGTACAAGACATCCTCGTATACAATCTATAAATACCATGAACCAATTTTCCTAGATTTTATGACTTACTTTATTACATTGGTATATTATACAAGGAAACGTATCCCGATGTATCGAACAATTTTGTACTTTTGGAAAAAGTAGATACAAACATAAGTTGTACATTACATATTCGAAATGAAAAAATTATATAGTAAATCCTTTGAAAACATTCATATCCCTTGGATTATCCCTACAATTTAGTCATAATATACCTCTTCTCATCCTAGTGAAAAAATTAAACATAAGAAAGTGGCGAGCTCAGATGATTAATAAGGGTTAACAATACAGTGGAAACTAACATAAATATCCATAAACTTTTATGGAAAGGTATATAACTGAAACACAATTCCTTTAAACATAATATTTATCATAATATAGAATTAATAAATCAAATAAATTCATATCAACATTCACATGGATATTATATTAGTCGAATAATCACATGTAATGTCAATAACTAATCTCATAATGAGGGAATGCATAATGTCAGACATAATAAAAAAATCGTCAAGGCTTAGGACAAGTCAACATACATAAATGGGTAAAAACCCAAGAAATTTTGTCTCATGAGACCTATCAATACATCAAGGGGCTATAGGGGACCCTTCTTGTCACCTAATAAGTCCAGTACATTCCTCATATTAAAAGAGTGACACATAACCAATATAAACATTCGTTTTAAAAATAGCATATGAAATGTTAATACTTTAACCATAAACCATGAATAGCATAATAACAGCATATCCACATTCAAACATATCATAAACCTTTCAATACAACATGGTATATTATATCATAATAAATCAACCTCAATTAATCATAAAATCCAATAAAGGTTGTTGACATAGATAAAAATAATCTAATAAAATCCTTAAAAACATCTTGAGAGAAATTTCCCTTTTCTATTGAAATTATTTTAGAAAGGGGAGTACATATTTAAAAGAAAAAAATTTCGTCAAAAAAATTTTGTAATATTTTAATGGAATCTTCTCTCATTATGTATAAGATAAAAACATTCCTTCCTTATATTTTTAAAAGGTCATAAAGTACCTCGTTTGGAAAATGATATAAATATTCTTTTAAAAATGTTTTATAAAATATAAAACATGGGTAAAAATTAATTTAAAAGGATTTAGAGTAGTAGAAAAAATATTTTAAATTAAATTTTTAAGAAACATGGACATGGATGGTAAATATGTCCTGGTAGACACTTAAATATAAACAACCTTGGATAATAATGATATTGTGAAATTAACCCTTACCTTACACATTACCTTCATTGAGGGTGCATTAACCTTTTTTATAATAGCTAAATAATTTTATTAAATTATAATAAAATTATATACATTATTTATGATATCATATATGATCCTCTTATATCGTTTTGTTAATAATATTTAATTATTACCATTGTTTTGGGTGTTAACTACTTCATTTTCTCGTGCATATTTTCCTTGAAAGCCATGTTTCTTATGAATAGGATATATTTTGTTCATATAAAGAATTATATTAAGTTCATAAATATTATATTTACTCATCATATAAATTTTTATAATCATTATTTAATGGTTACCATGGAGGACGAATCTCATCGCGTCGTGGAGACGGTAGGTCGTACATACGCATGAGCGAAGTTATCATTCCATTAATAGTAAAGGGGTAATCAATTAGAAGGTATATTAATTATAAAAAAATAAATATAATGTAATATTTATTATTTATTTATATTATATTCTTCATTATACCCATAAAAAATGTGGTGAAGAAAAACATATTACACCACATCATGGAGATGGTAAGTTGTACGCACACATGCACGGTGATATTATTTTTAGTAGGATAGATAAAAAGAGGAATATATTCATCTCATAATCATAATAACATATCAGAATATATAGGATACTATATTTCGAAATTCATTTTGGAAACAACATATGAATAGGAAGTATAATAAGAAAATAAATTGAGTTGAATTGGTTTAACAATTACCTCTTCTTCAGTGGGATTCCTTTGGATCTTCTCTTCGGGACACTAGGGTTGGTATTTTTGGAAGAAAAGGACCTTAAAACTTTAATAATAATTTTAGATGGATATTGGGTTAGGTGTTTTCCGGATATAAGGCTCAAGGTGGTGTGAGGATGTGAGGAAGGAGGTGCCTTTTATAAAGGAGGAGAGAGGCACTTTTGGAATCCTTTAAAATAATAAATTTATTTAAATTTATTTTCAATTTAAAATAGATCCAAAGTGAGTTAATTAGAATCTAATATGTGTATGGGAATAAATAATTTTATCCAATGATTTTAGACAAGTTTATTTCGTAATATTAACATTATATTTGGGATTTAACCCTTCGTTAAACCCTTTAATGCTTACCATGAAAAATTGGATTTTTTACTCTTTATAGTTATCATAGTTACTACAAAATGAAAAAAGAACCCTAATTGGATCATTTATGAAAGATTTAACCAAATAATAATTATATTGGATGAGTTATATACTTTTAAATATTTTATATCATTTAATAAAATATTATTTATTATAAAATATCATTTATGCCAATTTTAATACCATTCATTATTTGTCTTTTTAAAAATATCATAACAACATGATAAATTCTAAATAAAATATAAAAAATATCAATAACATGTATAAGTTAGCTATAATATTCTTGTATAGAATTAATTATCACAAATATAATTTATTTTAATGTTTTTAAAATCATTTATTTGATATTTTAATTAGATAAACAATTACTGCATCATTATTATGAAATCCTTTAATTACATTATTTATTTTCTAAAATTTAAAAAAAAATATCATGATGAATATAAATTTAATATATTTCCAATGAAAATTTATAATCCAATTTATCTTATTTATAACACTATATTATGAATTATATAGTTACAAAAAATGTGAGTGACATTTTTAACTTATCGTTAAATAAAATATAATAAATGTCTTATTCATAACTAAGTGGCATAAAAGGTTATAATTTCTTGATAAGGATTATTTTGGTCTAAAATCACTCAACTAATGAAATTATTAAAATAGTTAGGGTAATTTAATAATATTATAAGGTTACATTTACCTTTAATTAAATTATTTACCCTTAACTGTGGTAAATAAAAATTTATAAGAGTTACTATTCATAATACCCAAAATAATAATAAATTAATCATATTAGAATATAAATTTCATACTTATTACCACTGTGTATGTCTATTTTTTCATATTCAACTCAAATAAGTGACTAAATTAAGTTTAACTCTAATGTGGTGAGAAGGTGGGTTGAAGAGATGTTCCAAAGTTCAATAAGTTTTTATATCGAATTTTAATATAAAAATTTTCCAATGAAAATCATTGGATTAAAATTTGTATCATTGATATATTATGACTTTAAAAATTATTTTAAATTATAATAATTGTTTAAATTAAAAAAATCAGTTTTTAACTACAATGCATTATTTTTAAATATTCATCAAAAAAATACCAAATATCCACCCTAAGATGATTTTGATATTAAAAATTCAAAAATAAAGTCTATTTTGAAAAATAAAATTTATAAAATGTTCAAAATTTAGTTTTATAATTGGTACATTATTAAAATCTGGTAAAATTTTCCCTTTAAAAAATATAGTTTTTATACAAAAAAATTTATTTGTTCTTATATGATTATTTAAAAAACACATAATCGGAATGTTAATATAATATCAATTATACAAAAATTTCAAAATGTGGTTAATACTCTTCATAACTTCTATTTAAACTATTATTTTAGTTGATTGTGGTTCGCTCATACTTGGTGTTGCGTGTAGCGCAAGCTATTCAATTTATTTAAAAAGAAAATGTATCATGAAATCTTGTGGTGTTATAGTGGACATCACCCTCTCATTGTTTTATTTTCTTTTACCATAATTTATTTATTTATTAAATTTTCTTATATCTATTATTTGTTGTTATATATGTTATTATATATTATTCATGGATAATATTTGTTATTAAATCATTATATATTGATTTGGGAACTTTTCATATTTTATGTTTGAAGTCTGTTGGTTAGAGTGGACTCTTTTCGGTGTAGAAACTCAAAAATAAAAAATCTAGAATTCAATTTTACTATCTATTTTTATATTGATTATATAGAGAGAGATAATGTGGTCTAAATTTAATGTATCATATTTAATTAGATATATTTTATGATTATATATTTTTTCTTCAACTGTGATGTAGTATGAATTAGTCTCTAGATATTCACTTTTAATGTCTGATGTTACTAAAGTATTTCATTTATACATCAGATTTTCATATTACAGTTCACACTTTTTATCAATGATAATTAGAGATATATTACTCATAATTACATGATTTTTATTATGATAGATAGAAAATATGTTTATCTAAAATTTATTGAGTCATCATAAAGTATGAATCAATCATTAAATCACTCTAAAAATTAACCATTGTTCTGCAACCTTTTTCCTGTTTCACAACAGTTTTCTAGTTTATGTGTACTTCTGTTATTTATTGATTTCATATGGTTTAAAAGTTGGATTAAAGTGTTTCTTGATGTATTAGAATGCCTATGGAATTATCTAAATAAAAAATAAAAATTTATCGAAGGATATAACTATTATTTAAAGGCACTAAAATTTCATATAATTATCCTATATTTGGATTCTGTAAAATGAAGTGTTTGGCATACTGGAACTCAAATTGAAGATATCTATAATATACATATAGAATGATTCAAACTTGAATCAAGAAAATATAATGAATAAATTTATCAATTAAATTACTTAATTATGGAACATGAACTAAATAAGAGGTGGAGACACTAGAGTGCACTAGATATTGATGGGAAACTCGCCGCATATAGAAAACTGAAAAACAATGTCATGTGATTTAAAAAAATAATGAATTTCATACCTTCAATATTTATAAAAATAATCTAAATATGATACATGTATATCAGGAGTTATGATATCAACATCATGTTATATCATGCAGAATCTGTCATACGAATCATCTAGTACTTCATTGTAAAACTAGAGGATGGCCGCATTTAAAATGCTTTTTACATAAATGCACTACTACAAAATCAAAAATATTGAGTTGTGACCTTTATCAATGGTAGAAGAAAATGATGATAAATACTTTTGTTTTATGAGTGCTAATTGAATGTGTTGAAAAAGGGTATCTTTATTAGTGCTCAAAAAAGCACTGACACAAGTATCACCTTAATCTGTAGCTATTTTAGCCCTGATAAAAGGTGATCATCTTAGAAAAAATAATATATTATTAAAAAAAATATTTAGTATATAAATATATTTATATTGATATATATATATATATATATATATATATATATATATAATTTTCATAAATATGATTTATATAATACCTAATATGTATTTACACTTGATATATATATATATCATTTATTTAATTATAAGTTACATAATAATTAATATTAATTAAAAATATTGAATAATTGATATTAATAGATATTTAATTATAATTTTATATATCAATTGTTTTTAATTTGACATATATATAAAATAAAAAATATCATGTTATTAATTAATATTGACTAAATATATACACTTACACTTAATATATCATATAGTAATTTCATGCATACATGATTAGTTTAATTTTATAGAATAGTACATACACAAATAAGAAAACATTAATATTATTACTTTAAATTATGATTTTTTATAATATTTATTATTTATTATTTAATTTGATTTAATTATTTAATTTTATTCATTTTTATATTTTAATTTAATATATACTATTTAATGCTTCTTAATGTACACACACACACACACAGATATATATATATATATATATATTAATTTATCAATTTTTATTTATATTTATTTCATTGAAAAAGTTTAAAATATTTTTTAACTTTATTCATTTTTATTTTTTATATATTTTTTAATTATTTCTTATTTTTTTCATTTTTTTTAATTTTTTTATTTTTTTATTTTTTTTAAATTTATATAATTAATCACCATTATTCATTTTTTATATATACTAAATTTAAAAACTTTTTAAATAAATCTCACTAATTTGTAAAATTCACTTATTTAATATTATATAATCATTAATAATGTTAAGAATTTTTTCTTTTTTTATAATTTATTCATTTTCAATATATATTCATTTAATATATTTTAAATGTATTTATTTTTAATATTATTTTATACATTATTCTTCATTGATATTACTAGTATTTAAATATATTTGTATTAATATATATATATATATAGTAAACAACAGTTTATAATTTAAAATTAATATTAATTAAAAATATAGACTAATTATTTCTGAGTAATAGATGTTTAATGTGCATATTATAAAAATTTCATTTGTTTTTTCAATTTAAGATATATCTGTGTTATATATTTACAATAATTCTTCACAAACATATATGTAATTAATGTAATTTTATATAGAAAATCACAATACATTATATTTCTGTATTTTATTCAATTTTTAGTATTCATTTTAAATTTTTGTTAATAAACATTATATATTAAATATATTATGTTTTTAATTGGTTAATTTTATTCATTTTTAATATTTTTCATTAATATATACAATTTATTTAATATTATTATATTTTATAATTTATTAATTTTTAATATTATTTATTCATTTTTAATATTATTTATTTTTTTATATTTTTAATATTTATTAATTTAATATTTTTTGTAATGTATCCATTTTTAATATTTATTCATACATGTTTATACATTAAAAGTTAATGTTTTTTATATGGTGGTAATTTATATAATAAATAATTATTCATTTTCATTTTAAAATATATTCATTTATAATTTTTTTAAAAAATAAATATAACTAATTAAACATTTAAATTTTTTGATATTTTTGAAATCTATAAATTTTTTAATTATTAAATTTCACTTTTTAGAAAAAATCATTCCTTTAATATTATTTATACATAAATAATGTTAATTATTTTAATTTTTATTTGTATTTTACATATTTTTAACAATTATTCATTTAATATTTTTGTAATTTATTCACTTTTATATTTATTTATACATATTTATTGATTAATTTTTAATGTTTTAAATATGGTTGTAATATACATGTTTAATATTAATTCATTTTCATTTTAATATATATTCATTTATAATTTTTTTATAATTTATATAATTAATAAAACTTATTGGAATTTATTTGAAAAAAAAATCATTAGTGCTTAAAAAATACAGATAAAAAGAGGTTTTATCAAACCTAAAATGAAAATTCTAATAAAACTTATCTTTATCAGTTCTTTTTGGAAATCGCTCATAAAACCCTTCCCTGCCTTTTACAATGAACTTTAATAGAACCCCACTCACACAGGTTATTCAATATCTCATGAAACTCAACATTTTCTGCTACACCCCCTCAATCTTCTCAGATGTATGAACCTCTGCTTCTTCTCCCCCTCAATCTTCTCAGAAAAATCGACCCTCACTCAACTAATGGTATGTGATTATTTTTACTTCTTAATTAATCTTTCATTATTTTGTGAATTTTTTTCTTATTTCTCATGAACCATACCACCCACATTCCCCTGGTTCTATCAGCTTGACCCAACTAGTCTTATTAAGACCATCAAGTTATCCACTAAACTAGTTTTATGTTTTTAATTACTTCATGGTTATTTTTTTGACCATGATTCCCAAGGGTTTCGATGCTCATGTTTGGATGTTTTTAGTTTTTAAAGTCTTCTAGTCGATGTTTCAAGTTTTTATTCAAAACTGTTGGCCTTAAAATACTCTTATAAAATCCTAGAATCTATTAATTCAATATTTTTTAATTTATTTTAAACATTTATATTAATTTTAAGGTCAAAATAATATAAATCAGTGTGTAAGTGGTTTGGAATGTGATATCAGATACCAAAAAAAGTTTTCAATAAGAAAATTGAATGTAATAAGATGGATTTTAGAAAATATTTGATTCCAAATATGAAAAATAGCGATCTTCTTGATAACCCCCTAGAAATGATGTTAATTTGATATTGAAAATTTTACCACTCAGACACAGTCAAAATATTTTGTACTTATTAATTAAATATAGTTGTCATATTTTTACTCTCATGGAGGTTTATAATTGATTTCTTTTTTGATTAAATATTTTTTAAATTAATATGAATCAAATTGGAATTATTGAAAATAGATTTATGATTTAATTCAAAATAGAGATTTTTATTGAAAAATGAGTGTGAAAAAATTGTTTTTTGAAAAATTAAAAACAAGTGAGTTTGTGGAAGAGCATTAAAAAGGGAAGAATTAATCTATTAAGTAAAGTGAGAACTAGATTTAGAGTAGTGAAATAAATCATGTTCAATATATGAGGATCCTCTTCTCAATTATCTAAAAAGTTTCTCTTAATAATTGATTTTATGTACTTAATCCATGACTATGAACTAAGAACAGATATAGTTGAAATCAAATAGGTTCTCTACCATAATCATAATGAGAATTCTCTTTCTTTTTGTAAGGTTGATTAAGTAATCAATGATCAATAATAATAAGAGCTCAATTAAATACTAACTATTCCCACAACCTAACTCTAGTGTTGATAAATTTAAATAATATGTAAATAATTGAAAACATTCTTATTCAGTTTTGAATTATAATAATATCCTTCAATTCAATAACATTTAAATGAAACATATTCAAACTAATTAATTTAATACAAAACATAAATTAAATTATTTCAGATTAAAACTAAAAACTAAGAAAAATAAACTAAATTTACACATTCCCAAATTAAATAATATGCGATAATTTAAAAGGCAGTTGAATATTTCAATCAATATATTCCATGTTTAGGTCAATAGAGGTTTACTTGACAAGGACACACAACAACTTATATCCTTTTTTCATTAAAAATTTTGTTTTCATTGCTTCTTTGAGTGTCCAAAAATGGTTATGAATTTTTTTCTTAAGAAAATAATCAAATTTATTGGATGTACTTACAAATTTATCCATTTATTATAGATATTATGTACTTATTTAAAATATAGGCTTTATATATTTACACACAAAAAACATTTATACACACTCATATACACACTTATATATTTACACTAAATTTATGATAACACATATCTATGTATACATACATTATATTCATACCTTATTTGAATTTATTTAATTTTAATCAAAAATTAATCTTTTTTCACTAATAGGATTAATTTGAATTAAAAAATAATGGATGTTAGTCATATGGAAAAGGAGTATGAGGATAGAGTTATAGATTTCATCAAGTTATAAATAGATCATGAATATGACCCTTCTCAAATATTTTTTCTATATTTAATTTATTTTTATTCAATAAAAATTCCTCCAAAAGATTTGGAAGAACCTTTGATTTGTCACAGAACAGATCAAAGCTATAAATGTTGAAAAAAACATGGGTAAAACTGAATCTACAAACTGAATGGGTTGATATTTTAATTTATGTATCATTTGATATAAATACTAGTTTAAAGGATGATGGAGATTATATAGAATAAATTTAAATGTCAATTGAATATTTCCTTCAAGATTATCAATAATTATTTGAGAATTTAAATATCTATGCTATGAAACCAGTGTAAACCATTTGTATTAAATTTACAATATCTTCAACTTTATAGATGTTATATAATTTGAAATAAGTAGCGGATGGAGTGACTCCAGCATTATAGAACTACTTGGTCTCTTTAATGATATGATACCACAAAAAATGAGCCATATTTTCCAAAATATGAAACTAAAAAATTCTACATTAAATGGGTATAATAACAGAAAAATAAATGTCTATTTAAATGTTTCTATATTTTTTCTCAATGATAATAAATCAATCAGAAACATCCCTAAATGTGGTCTAAATGGATACAAGAAATATGAATCAAGTCCTCTAAAATTTTATTTTACTTTCCATAAATTCAAATTTTTAAACAAATATATGGATATCAAGAAACCACAAGACATTTGACATTCCATGTAGATACAAGAATTCAAGATAAGAAACTATGTTACCCAGCGAACTCTCCTCAATGGATCAAAATTTATTATGAATATCCAAAATTTGGGAACAAACTAAGAAACCTTTACTATGAATTATCTGAAAATATAATGAATCATTGTGGTGTATAAAGTAGTACTCAAAATACATGGCTTGTTATGTTCATAAATTTTAACATTCCACCATGGTTATACATGAAGTGATAATACATTATGTTGTCTCTAGTTATATTTGGACCAAAACAACCCAATAATGATATTAACTTTTAATTGGCCACACTGATTGAAGATCTGAAATTGATGTGGGATATAGGTGTATTATTATATAATTCCCATATTAGTAAAGATTTCACATTGAGATCCATGTTGTATGATATGATAATTTATTTTCCAACTTATGGAAATTTGTTAGGCTGTAGTATCAAAGTAATATAGGGGTATCCCACTTGTGAGGAATGTACACAGTCAATTAGTTTGAAATATTCCTTAAAGAATATTTTTTGGATATTAAAAATTTTTACCCCGGTGGCATAAATACCAATCCTGGATTACATCATTAAATGGAAATATAGAATAAGTTATAACACCATCTCCACTAATGAGTGATTAATTATTTGAGAAATTAAATGATATTGATAGTACTTTTGGTAATCATTTTCCTAAAAACCTTATGAAATTGGGTTGGAAAAATAGATTAGTTTCATTTGAATTACCATACTATAATATTTTGTACATCAGACACTTTATTGAAGTCATACACATAGAAACAATTGAATTTGATATTGTTATTGGCACAGTATTAAATCCAAAATACAAAATAAAATATGACTTTAAGTCTTGTTTTATACGTTTTCCATAGGTATAATAGAATATATGGCACCAGTAAATGGTGAAAGAAGAACTTTTCTTCCTCCAGCAGCTTACACTATATCCATAGAAGAAAATTTTAACTTTGTCCACTTCCCTAAAGGTGTAGAGGTTCCATAAGGGTTTTCATCAAATATAAATAATGTTGTGTCAATGACTAATTTCAAGGGTCTAAAATCACAAAACTATCAAGTTTTTATGCAATATTTAATTATTGTCTCTTTACATTTAATTTTTACATAAATTTTATGATATATATTAACCATACTTTTCTTATTTTTCAAAGGCATATGCAGTAAATTTATAGATCTAATGAAGATTCCAATTAGGAATAAAGAAATTGTGATCATGTTATGTGAATTTGATATCTTTTTCCCACCAACATTATTTGATATGATGGTTCACCTAATAGTTCAATTTTATATAAAGATTTAATTATATAGTAATTTTCATTATATATGGGTTTACCCAATTGAAAATTATATGAATATTTTGATGGGGTACATTAATAATTGAATATGTATATAAGGTTTTATTTCAGAGTGATGTATTATTAAATAATATATTAAATTTTGAAGTGATTCCTATCAAAGGTTGATAGAATTGGCCTCACAAAATCCCAACACAATGGATGCCTTATGTGTGAATGTATTTTCAAAAGATATGTTCTTACAATTACCATTATAGATTGGGAGTAGGATCCCATTTACATTTTAGATAATAGTATTGATATTTCTCCATATATTGAATCCCACAATGTAATTATTAGAAATTTGAAACCATCACCAGTTGAAAGATGGATATCAAATACACATAATAAATGGTCTATATGATGGTTCCATGATCATATTTATATAGAGTTATATGTAAATACCAATTAAACTACAAAAAAACTTTGATGGAAAGCTAGAGGACCAAATGTAAATGTATTACCTTATAATAATTATGTAACTTATGGTTATACATTGTATACAAAGGAACATGATGGTTGTATTATGATAAAAAATGGAGGAACTATTATAGAGGAAATGATCCACATATTTCAATTCCAAGGATAGGAATATGATTTACATGAATATTTCGTACTTTGGCATCATTGATAAAATATAAATGTAGTATTATATAACATATCAGGTACTAGTTTTACATTATAAATGGTTTGATAGTAGGAGTGTTGTTAAATACATTGAAATAGGTTTCATGGAGGTGATTTTTTTTGGGACGTTTATAAGGATGAACCATTCTTAATGGAATTATAATAAGTGAAAGTATTTTATATCCCATATCTAGAAAATAGGAATTGGACAATTTTTTATTGGTGACTTAAACAATTACAGGTTTAGATGAAAATTCAATTGAGGATGAACCCTTCATTGAGATATCACAATCATTTCAAAATATCCCCAACATAGAAAGTTCTTTATAAATTAATGGGGACCATAAGGCCAGGATTTGGATAGTTGATAGTGGATCCAAATCTATTTAACCTTTCAAGAATTGTTTTTGAATAAATAAGATAATTTTATAAAATAATTTTATTTTTGGTATAATATTTTGTGTTCTATACTATTTTTATGTAATCTAAATTAAATTTTTAACTACTCATAGAGATAATGACTTCTTTACACACTAATGTTACCAATCCTGAGTAAAAATAGACTATCGATGCTGAGACCATAAAATTATTAGGTCACTACCAGCATGTTGATGAAAAAAACAAGAGTGGAATAGAATCACTGTGTTAACCAAATTTACCAAGTCAAAAATCAAATATATAAAATTTAAGGTTGGATAGAATCAATATTTTTAACCTATTGACCCCAAAAGGATAATGTTCATTATTTAAATTTGGGTCACAACTCAAATTAATGTGAAAATTGATATTGATACGTGACACAATGCCTACCTTGCATTAAAGACAACCATTTGGGAAGATATTAGGGTAATGTTGTGATATAAATTCGCTATTTTAAAAAACAATTAGATAATGAAACATTGATTTAAATTTCATTATCTCATACATAGATCATTTATTTTATATGTTTTTTGTAAAAAATATTAATGGTCTTTAGAAAAAATCATAGATCCTTATATATTCTTCTGAAAAAAAACGTATCTCAAGGATGCTAAGTGGAATGTAAACGCCCATCCACCATCTACATATGCACACATTATAGACCAATAAACATGGAAATATTTCATTATTCTCCAAGATGAGGAATCAATAAAGGTGAATTATAATTGATAACATTTTATTTTAAATTTTTATTGTATCCACTTTGATTTAATATTTCAATTTTATAAATTATTAATGGAGTGATGAAAATATGTAGAATGCATCAAAACCAATGGACCCCTACCATAAAACAAGAATGGGATTTTATTCACATGATAAGAAAATGTTATATATTTTAAATATCTAGTAAAATTTTTATATGATATGAAAAAACATATATTCCTTTGTTTATATGAAGATTGAAAAAATTAGAATCTTAATCTTCTTTTAACCCATGTCATTTTTTATAGAAGTAGGCATGTGTAAGTAACGAGTGAAAACTATTAGATGAAAACACACATTGATTATGGTAATTTTGTATAAGTATTACATAATATTAATTTTTTATGATTTAAAATGGTATAATATAAAAATATCTATTTATATTCATTTGTTTCTTATATGGTTTTGACACAACAATATTCATCAATTGTACCTAAAGAAAAACTACTTTCATTAGCTTTGAAGCATCTTGAAAAATATGTCCACATTAAAGGTGTAGGTTTTAGAGTGTCGCCTCAAGAATATTTTTAGGATACTAGAATACAAGAATATACATATGAGATTATGAAAGGCATGAAAGTATAAATAAATTATTTAAAAGATATTATTGACGGATCTAGTTTTTCATACCAATATGTGAATAAGGTTCAAAGTGAACCAATAATAGAATAATGATTAGTAAATGAATAGCCACATGACCCAACTATATTTAAGGATATCTGTTACCTTCAATCACCTACCGTACCTCAGGTAATCAATTTTTTCAAAACACATTTTCTTAAATTTGAATCAAATAATTAGCGATAACATTCTATTACTAAAATTATATAGGGTTAAATTATATGTGATATATATCTATAAAACCCCATAAATTTCTTTATTGAGAGGGGTACAATGTATAATATCCAAGGATACATGAAAAATAATAAAAAACTCAAAATATCCTATGATAGTGGTGATTGAAGTGGCTCATGATCCATTCACTAAGTTACCTCTTCCTTTTGATGATAGGGATTTATCCATAGTTAATAATTCCATTGGAACGTTCATATCATGGATCTTTAATATTATAAAGACATATGAATATGATTAGGTATGTCCTTTATAATTTTTTTCAAATGAAACATCTATAAAATTTGATGACAAATGTTTTGAAATGGTGTATGTTGTTACATATGGAAAAATGATAGGTAAATAGATTATTAGGTCAAAAAAATTTAGTGGATCAACCAAGAAATCAGAAGGGCCTTCTATGAGTACCTTCACCCCACTATCTATACTACCATTGTAAGTTCACTTGGATACAACATACAAAGATGGAAATGTTCCTACATTAAATATAAATAAGAAATATTCTTCAGATTCCATTAGAGAAGTGATTGGCCTTGAGAGTATAAATCAAATTATCAAGTTTTATTGGCTAGGATTATTAGATATGAATGCATACATAAGGTAAATTTTCATAGTCTGTTTGTCCAAAAATTGATCTATTATGTTCATTACTGTTAATAAATATTCATACTTTCTATAGGTTTATATATTACTTCTATATAAAGGGAAACCACTTCAAAAAAACTTTTGACTCATTCATTAATCTATAATTTCTACATAAGAATTTAATTTTAATACAGAATTAATTAATAAAAAATATAAACTATGTGAGTTAATTGAAAAGAACATAACATATGGTTGAATCTTATAAATTTATATAATTAAAGGATAAAACTCTACATTCTAATAAAATAAAATATATTTTTATTTTTATGATTACATATTTGTTTTTGTTTTTTAGGAAGCATTAGATTCACATCATAATAATTCTGGAGAAACTGAATTTTTATTTTTTAGATCCAAAGCATGTATTTTCAAAAAAAATAAACTATAAATGATGTCCAATATGAATTTGTAATGCACTGAAATCAAAAATTTATTAACATTCTTCAAATTATATGTTTTAGTTTAATTTTTAATGAGACTTTTGTTATGATTGTAAGATCTATAAATATCATCTAAATCATTATAAGAGTTCTGTGAATGAACATAAGAAACTTATGAATTTATTCTAATAGAGATAGATTAAGGTATGTTTAGTAATATTTACGTGTCAAAAATATTTTATAATAATTTACATGTTTTTTTCAATGTTTATATAGTGTCCAAAACAAAATAATGACAATGAATGTGCATATTATGTTTGTAAATTTATGAAAGATATAATATACCATTAACATATTAGCATACCCAAATAGATATTTCTAATGGTAATTATAATTTCATTTAAAATATTTTTTAAACTTTTTTTTGTATTTTCTTAGTACTTCAAAAACTTTCAATAGTCTTTTTAATCAAAAGAAGAGATATATTTTTTATAGATGAGTGGTCAGAGTACGTGACATAGAAATGTTTGCTGACATCAAGTTGAGGTTTTTACATATTATATTTTTGATCTAGTATATTCTATGATCTTAGAGATTCATTTTGGATATAAATAATTTGTATGATTATGATTAGATAATATTTTTCCTATAATAAATTCATGTAGTATTGGGAATATGTTGGTTATATCTTTATTCTAATCCTACATTTGCAATTTCCATCCAAATTTTTTTATATATTTGATCCTCCTATCATTCCAAAAGAACTTAAACCCACCATATATTTTATTCCCCTATTGAGAAAGGCTATAGATTTCATGACCCCCCCCCCCACCTTTAGTTCCTCTTCTGGATGAAAATAATAAGAAATTTTGATTTTGGGTGGGGAAAATTTAGTACCTTATTATGGTAAACTATAAAAGGACCTTTCCAAGGAAAAACGCCAATCAAACTCATTATTTTTTTATTACCATGGGATATGGAAATGATTTATATGCAAGGAATATCTAGGAACAAAATAAAAATCATCTCAATTAAAAGCCCCAACTCGATGGAAAATCATTTACGAATATACCAAGCATTCAAATTCAACCACTTTATCTATGGATGAAGTCCAACTTCAATTCAAACATTCAGATACATTTGAAAAATCTACATCTCATGTGATCTCTTCCATCATACATTTATTACTATAATTTTTAAATTCTTTCAAAGGGTATATTCTCATTCCCTAATTGACCCTACATTTCTTTTCAACTATTCACTAATTTCCTTGATCTTGGGTTTAGGATTAATTACTGTAAATTGTAGAACTATTTGGTGATAACCCTTCAAATTAAGAAATATTGGAAATTTTTCTTAGGGAAAAGTATCATGGAGGGTAATGCTCCATGGAATCTATTGTATCTAGTAACATGTCTAAATATTATTATGCTCATGAGATATTGGACTTCAAGGATGTTGATGAGATAATGAAGAGATAAAAATGGGTAAAGGTTCATTCTACCTACAAATGTTAAGTTATATTGCCATATTTTGAGATACACTTCACCCATAGTAGTGCAAAAATGTGTTCATTATGGTTTTTTTCTCCATTTTAAGCAAGTACCATGACTTTTTTCTTGGTATTTAGTACTTTATTCATTCTAGTGTTCTTTTGTGTCCAAGAACTGAAGTTTGTTTGGGATAAAAAATTTAGAAATGAGAAAACCTTTCCCAAGCTGGGAGAATTTTCAACAGAATCCTTCTCCTATTTTATACAAGAAATATGTTATTAGTGACCCATATATGGGGAATATACTTTTGTGATCCTAGTATCATCATTATTATTTTGTTTCTTTCTATTTTTTATGTGTTTTCAAAAATGGCATGGGCCCTGTTACATTCACTTCTACCTCGATGATGGAGAAGAAATATTGATTCCTCTACTTTCACATTTAATACGACCAAATACATCAAAATAAAAGATATTCTAAATACCATTAGAGATTACTTGACCATATATTTTCCCAATTCTAAATATATAAATGAGGAACCAAATATAAATAAAGTTTAATCGGGGTTATAATTTTAAAATAATTAGAGGCCAGTTGGTCTCTACAAGGTAATTTATATTAAAACATGTGTCGCATTTTGGAATTCATGAAAATAATATTTTATTTTTTTCAAACTGTAGGAAGATAATAGATAATTTATTTTTGTAATTTATGAATTGAATGAACATCAATTAGATACATGATGTGGTTGGTATGACTTGATGTGTGTTTTTTCAATATAAGTGTCAATTTAATTTAAAATGCACTTAACATTATCAAAAATAAAAAAAAGATAATATTATTTTCAAATATTAGGAAAATAATCCACACATAATTTTTTATGTGTGGAAATCGACCACATGTCAATTTGAAATATGATGTGGCCGGTATGACTCAAAGTGAATGTTTTAAATATAAAAGTGTCAGTTTAGTTTAAAATGAACGTCACATCATCAAAACCAAGAAAAACAAGATGAAATTTATTTTAAACATTACGAATGTGATACATAATTCATGTGTTATCTGTAATAATAAACCTCACATCAATCTAACAAACTATGTGGCCGATTTGACTCAAAGTGTGTGCTTTCACATTTAAATTTTCATTTTACTCTAAAACATAGTTACATAGAAAAAAACCAATTTAACAATATTATGTTGTATTGAAACTTTATGAAAATGATCAATAATTATTTAGTGATATGTTGGAATTGAACACACATAAATCTGACACACAATGTGGTCAGTGTGACTCAAAGTGTGTATTTCCACACTATAAGTTTAATTTGAGTTTAAACGGAACATCACATTGTCAAAAATAGTAAAAACTCTTATTATCTTGATACATTAGGGAAAACTTCATAAATAATTTTTTATAAATAATAATTTATATCACATTAATATGACACACGATATGATTTCTATGACTCAAAGTGTATATTTTCATATTAAAAATGTCATTTTAATTTTAAACATGTGTCACATAGACAAAAGTGATTTAACAATATTTTATAGTCTTTAATATTAGGGAAAAATATATAATTTATTTTTGGCATATTATAATTGACTGCACATTAATCAGTAACATGAAGTGTTCTGTATGAATAAAAGTGTGTGTTTTCAATATAAGCGTCAATTTAGTTTAAAACGCACATCACATTGTCAAAACTGAGAATATGAGCTCATATTTTTTTCAAATATTAGTTAAGTGATCCTTAATTCATTTGTAATATGGATGAATTGACCACATGTCAATCTAATACATGTTGTGGTCGGTACAACTCAAAGTGCATTTTTTAATATAAAATTGGAATTTTATATTTAAACATGTTCCACATTGTTAAAACCAAGAAAGAAAGATTTTATTATTTAAAAAAATTATCAAAAATGATCCATAATTCATTATTGATGTGCAGGAATATACCTCACATCAATCATATGCATGATGTGTCTATATAAATTAAAGTGAGTGTTTTCAATATAAAAGTATTATTTTAGTTTAAAATGCATGTCACATTGTCAAAAAAATAAGATATTGTGTATTATTTTAAAAAATTAGAAAAATGATCCATAATTAATGTGTGATTTGTAGTAATTTAATGCACATCAATATGATAAATGGTGTGGCTGGTATGACTCAAAGTGCATCATTTCAAATTAAAAGTGTCATTTTTCTCTAAAACATGGTCCATATAGACAAAAAAAAGTAAATTATATCATATTATCATGAATCTTTAAGAAAATTATCCATAATTATTTTTTGATGTGTTGGAATTAACCTCACATAAATTTGACACATGATGTTGCTGGTATGACTCGAAGTGCATGTATTTAATACGAAAGTGTCATTTTAGTTTAAAACACATGTCATATTTTCAAAATTAAGAAATTAATATTATATTGTTTTCAAACTTTAGAAAAATAATCCATAATAAATTTTTTATATGTAGTAATTGACCACATATGAATCGAACATGTAATGTTTCTAATTTGACTCAAGGTGGATGTTTTCTCATTAAAATTATCATTTAAGTATAAAATGAACGTCACGTTGTAAAAAATAGTAAAATTTATTAAATTATCTTTATAATTTAGGTAAATGATCCATAATTCATGTTTTATGTCTTGGTATTGACTACATGTTAATCTAACACATGATGTGGTTGGTATGACTCAAAGTGTGTGTATTCACATTAGAAGTTTCATTTTACTCTAAAACATACATCACATAGATAAAACCAAGTAAATGAGCTTTTATTGTCTTCAATCTTTAGGAAAATAATAAATAATTCATTTATATAAGGTAGCAATTGACTTCATGTCAATCAAACACATGATATGGCTAGTATGAATCAAAGTGTGTGATTTCAATATAAGTGTAATTTTAGTTTAAAATGTGCAACACGTTGTCAAAATCAAGAAAATGATATCATATTTTTGTAAAACAATAGTAAAATTCACCATAATTCATTTTTACATATATGAATCAATCACACATCAATGTGACACATGATGTGTCTGATATGACTCTATGTGTGTGTTTTCACATTAAAAGATCCATTTTAGTCTAAAATGTATGTCACATAGCCAAAATTTAGTAAACAAGGTCTGATTGTATTGAAACATTATGAAAATAATCCATAATTCATTTTTGATGTATTGGATTTGACTGCACTTCAATCTAATGCATGATATGGCCAATATGACTCAATGTGTTTGATTTAATATAAAAGACTAATTTTAGTTTAATGATATGATTATTAAATATTTAAGGGATTGTGATGATTAATAACTGATAATATATTTAATATATTCATTAATTAAAAATATAATTTATATATATTATTAATTATAAATGTAATTAATAATTCATAATATAATTATTAATTAATATATAATTAATAATTAATATATAATTATCAATATAATCATTAAAAATATATTTAATAGTATAGCTGATAATATCATTAAAATATTTCGTAATTAATAATTTAATTTATCACATGTGGATTATGTAACATTAAATTCATAATTTTTTTATTTCTTTATTGTACTATTAGTAAAATCAACATTGGTTTTATTATAAGGATAATGTTTTGTACATAGGTTGATCATTGGAAAAAGACTACTATCAGAGTTTTGTTTTTAAATATTGGGTTGTAATTTTTTTTAATAATTGTAAATATGATATCAATGTTGTTGGGTCCTAAAAACATTGTAAAGGAAATCAATTTACTCATGTGAATTTGGAAAAGGAAAAAAAATCGAAGGGAAAATTGAAGGAAAGATAGGTGAAAATGTGAAAAATTGAAAAGGAAGAAAGGGAACCGTGAAGTATAAATCCTTCATGGACCACCACTGTGAATAGAGGTTTTCCTCAAAAGGTATCCGTAAACTAAGCATATAATGGGAAGATGATGGCAGTACCAGCTCCTACAAACAAAATCAAATTGACTATAGGAGAAAGGAAGAGATATTCTCTCTATAAACGATGTTCCATGTGAAGTAAAATGGTTCGCAGGGAAGGCGAGGTTGTTGAATCCCTGTGAATGAAACAAAGTTTTCCATGAGACCAAGGTAGTAATCCTTGCTCCTATGGATGATGACCCCATGCCCCCACCAATCAAGTCATCTGCGGACCAGGTTTCTTCCATGGGTTTTTGCAAAAAAGGAATTGCGACCTCATCGCAGGTGACTGGCTATGCCGATATCCAATTCCTTGATTCATCATAAAAATATTACAAATTAGAGGAGAATATTAATGACTTTGGAGACATTGATCAATCAATGAAGGTATGGAAGAATAAATCACCAAAAAATATGGACTCCTTCAACATTTCCCTACAGGTAAAACCCGTTGCATAGCATTAAGGAGGAAAAACTAAACTAATTGGTTAACTGTAAACCCAACATATTTTGCAGATATATTTCTTGTAAGGTGAATAACCAATTAACCTTTTTCAAAAAGGCATCCTGCATAAAAAAGAGCTATATAGGTGGAACCCTGCACCATGTGGAAAATTTCTATGCAGATAGAACTCAACAGCTCTTAGCATTGTGCTATGTAAATTAACCCTTGATCTGTATACCACCATTGTGTGCAGACAGTTCCCTCACCTGCATAGCAACATGCTATATAGAGGAAACCCCATCCCCTATAAGGAAATTCTATGTGGAATGGGGTATCTTCAGGTGTTCTACCCTCCAACTCCAATCATTTCCTTATGTTTCCATCATATCTTCAGTAGTCCCTCTATAATCTAGTCCAATGGAACTAGGTTAATGCCTCTCCCAAAGACACTATACCATTATGTTGAGACCATCAGGTGCATTTGTACACCCTTTTGAGATTATATACCCATTGTAATTAGAGTCATGTGGTTAATCCCCACAATAAGGCAGACCCAATGAATGTCCCTAAGTTTACATTCCCATGGAAACTGAGGTTCTGACCTTGGGATAACCACATGAGCCTCCCTGTTCATGGGATTAAGGAGAATCTCTATCCTTTCCTTTTGATGAGGGTGAGTAATAAATATAGGAGATCACGCTTTCTTTTCCTTTTTATGAGGACGACTCTCCTCCCATATTCTGGGAACCAATTTCAGGGCATCCCTCTTAGACTAATCCCTTTGCTCAGTAGAGGTTACACTAATTCTACTCTCTACATATGCATCATTCACCTTCATCCCTTCCTAACAATGGAATCATGCCCAATGTAAAGTAAAGAGAGGTATGTGTCGTATCCTCATCATCTTCCATGAGTTGATAAGGAAAAGTTTGTGATCATTCAGATCTTTCACATTCTCTTATTTCTCACACCGATCATGACTCGTGTGGGCTTAAAGGTCAATGATGATCATATAATCTACACAATTCACCCAAATAGTTGAACTATAAGAACTCATATTCCTCCTCTAACAAGGATATGTAGGATTTCTATCTAAGGCCCAGCTTAAGGGAAACCCTCCTCAAAAGTTATCCCCAATCATAAAACCCAATTCAATAGGGCCCCCATTGTGGTGTAAGCCCCCAAGTCCAAACCAAACAGACCTTCTCCCAAGATGTAAGCCCCCAATCATTCCCCCTTTATAGGAAACTTCCATGTATAAGCCCCAACATCCATAACAACATGGAATTTTATTCCCAACTAACTAGGATATGTAGGAAATATCCCTCATGTTCAATCTCTATACATCACCTATCTCATCCATTAAATCATTCACACATTGGTTTACTCACGTCCTTATAGCATGATGTTAAAATGCATTGTTGGGTCCTCATCACATGACTTTAAAAGGTGATGTATTGAGTTAAAAGGCACTAAACTATCTGGGCTCTGATTACTCTAAAAATGATACATAAGAAACCCATAATATGGGTTTGATCCCAGAATTCATGCCACTTATATCCCCTAGATAACGATAAACTTTAAAGTGCTCCACCATGTTGCTAAAAACCAGCACTATCATGATAAACGACCAAAGAATTATTCATTTGTCTAAAAAAGGTTAAAATTGATAAATAACCTCATATGCATATAGATAACTTCAATGATGTAGATCCTCATATACACATAGATGATTCTGGACCCATGCATATTTATGATTGATCTTACCTAGGCGTAGTCTGCATATAAATGATCTGGAATGAACCAAGTATTCATGAACATATAAACATAGATTAAATCTATAATTGAGTCTCAAAATAGGCAATAGTTCCCCCAAAAAAAGGTTTTATGAGCCTGAGCTACCATCCTCTAAACCAATTTGAGTTCTTTAGTGTCATTTTCCAAATCATCCAAAGAATGTATACCTTTGGAAATCATGTTCATGAATCATGGGTAAGAGGATTGTTGGTTGTTTCTAGCTCCATGAATAAACCTATTGGAGACCATCTCAGGATATTGTACCTGATGTGTATTGATTGAAAAAAACATAACCCTCTGCAATCAATCATCAAGCGAAATGTCTTTGGGTCGAAACAAAAATGGTGAACCCAATATGAATCCTTAAAAAAGGTAGTGTCGTTACCCCAATGTGAAATTCTCTATAATAACATTTGATTCGTTATTATCCAACAGGAAATTTTTCCCCAATATGCAAAAAAATGGTGAACCTAACATGAAACTTTAACCAAGGTTGTGGTGTTACCTCACCTCAGGCCTCATTCACATCCAAAAGGGAAGAGGTCCAAGTGAGATCATCAATAATACATGTGGTCATGAGATGCTACATTTATGGGGTTTTGTTGACTGTACTTGGCACATGTATTGAAAGCATTATTCAAATATTCCTTCAATCTAATGGCATCCTAGAAGTTCTGGTAGACACACATGTCCCCCAATGCACAGTCCGCCAAGTCCTCCACAAAGAAGAGGACTCTGTCACCCACCCAGTGTCTGCAATGCCGGGTCACAAACATGATAATGTTTGAGTACCATCATAAGGGAACTCTCCCAACATTGGAGGAAACAAGATAGTCCCTCTGGTCAATGAATTACTTCTAGATTCTCACTTAGAAGTAGCTAGTGGTCCATAATCGGGTGTCTCCACAAGGAGTCTCTAATTGTTTCAATATCATATCCCTAGAACGTGACAATGAGTACCTACCTTATATTAGGAATGAAGATAAAGTCATCGCCAATGAATTCGTACCTACTGCATGGGGGTATCACTCAAGGGCCCCTAATAGAAGATTTTGTTGCCAACTCCTAGTAGATTAGTATCCTCATTATGAAGAGGATATCATGCTATGGGATCCTTCTGATTTCTAATAGACCCAGGTCTTCCAAGAGGCTTGATGAGGGAAACAATCAAACCATAAGAAACAATTCATAACCATGTTTCTTAATGAATAATCCCACCATGGAAAAATGAATGAAACCGGTTAGTAGACATATATCCCCACTCACTCTTATGAAGACCACCATGAAAATACAGTGGCACATTACAAGAAAGTTCAAATTCCCACTAATGATCACCAGTACCACCATGAAAACAGGGTGTATAATTGTAGGTAGATGAAAATCCCTTCCAGTGTTCCTAAATCTGGTCTTCTAAAGAGGATGAGAACCTACAAGTAGGTTCATATCACTACCAATGAATATGAATCCAACCACTCAAATATGGTGGTAATCAAATATTAGAAGATATAAATTTCAGTAGATGCATACCAAGCCCATCAGATAAATACAGTGAAAACGAGTATATGTAAGTCTTTACTCACAAATATGAAGTGTGTTAGTCCAATAAAATAGACAAAAAATAAAATAGCTTACGTATACCAGCCATAAATCTAGGGTATACTCATTCCTCTACCCCCATACATGCGAACTTCTAGTACCCACTAGCAGAATATGGAGGATCAGAGCAGACACATATTCCTTCTCTAACATCAGAATAGGAATACATCCATATTCTATCAAAATACGCATATGAAAAAATACTAGGAATAATAGAGGATTAGACATCAATTCATGATTATATCCTCCAGATCTATCAATGCGTAATCATTTTTGAGGACATAGTGAGAATTTAGGGAAACAACCTCGTATCCCCAAGTGGGGTGACTCATCCATAGTATAAGATGGTCACTCTGGAGCATACATGCATCATTTCTCTAGTCTAGGAGGTTACTAGGCCACATTCCATGATAAATGGATAACCGGATCAAGAAAAAATACTCATTCCAACTGGGGGACACCGGTCCATCATGGTGGTCGTTCTAGGGTAGGAATATATCCCTACTAGAACTCAAGATTATATTCAACATATCCCTACAGTATCACAGTAACCACTCAAATAGGAACCCATATATGAAGTTCGTTACCAATAGTTGAAACACCTAGTCTTCCACAAGAGAGTGAAAAAAATTAAACATGCCAAAGGTAACTAGAAAATGAAGAGCGCATTCATGATCCTTCCCGACTAGAAGTTATAGTTCGGGATTCTATCAAAAACCTATCAATAGAGGCTTATAATCCTATCAATCCTTTACAAATTAATGGGAGTGGCAGTTGCAGTTATGAAGGTCCTCCCTACAATGATTTTACCAGCAGCTCTAAAAGTACTCCTTAGAACACCCATGGAGGCTTACTTTGTGGGCATGAAACGATTGATCATGAGAGCCTATCTCTTGATGAATGTCATGGTATCCATCCCCATGACCAATAGATCAGACAAAAATAAGGGAATACCCTTTCTATTATCCACCCAGTTGGTCCTCCCCATGGTATATGCTATAGAAAGTCTCCCTAGATTCATACATCCGATTGTGATGGTAGTCCTCTCCATGATGGTAGTCGTTGCAAAGGTCCTCCCCACAGTGACATCAAGCAGCAAGAAGTTCCTCCCCTTGTTCTATTCCACCCTGAAGGCCCTCCCTAGGGTATATTCCACAAAAATTATCCTTATAGTCAGATATTAAGCCATGATAGTAGGCCTCAGTATAATAGTACTGGCTACGAAGGTCCTCCTCATAGTCAAAATTCACACTAGAAAGAAGGTCCTCCCCTCACCAATTCAAATAAAAAAAAGAACTCATACTCTTAGGTACTTTGAAATATGAAGCTAGTTATTATAGATACTATATAAATGAAAAGAGACATCCTTTCTCATCTAGAAGATGGCCTAGATCCATTTTCATCTTATGAGCCACCTCCATACCATTCACATATAAATGAGACTCTTATTTTCCCCACTACTTGGGATGAAATAACCAAGAAGTGTCCTAATTGGGTCGACCAAGTAGAGGAGTCCCGGGCACAAGAACAAAAGGATATTTCTCTCATGAGAGTAAAATTATATATGGATGAAATACCAGTTATGTTATATCCCAAAACCACTTCACTGTTCGACATACCAAGAGATTTTTCATTAGAATGCATGGATAACATTCATATCAATATCTGGACAATTCTCCACCAGCTAAAAACAAAATTATTACACTCTGATTGGTTCAGAAACCACACCAAAATATTGGGAGTGCTTTTCCATCAAAGTAATCTAGAATATATTTTGTCTGTACATCTTCCACAATCAGAGATGCGGAAGAAAGATCTCAAACTAACCTACCTCCATGCACTGCACTAGTTGTGATTCATTATTGGAAATTCCCCATTTAATGTTTATATCAAGGGATGGGGAGCGCATGGAAAATTTCATTTCACCCCAAATCTCATCTAGAAAAACCAATTGTATATGACATAATGTAATATCATTATCCCAATACGGTGATCAAATGAAATCTTTTTTCCGGAAAGGAGACACACTCGACAAGAAGCGGCCTTAAGTAAGTCTCAAAAGCTTCAGGCCTTATGAGAGAGGGCCATTGAAAAACACCTAAAGCAGGACATAGAGAATATTAAGTAGACTTTTCTCCAAAGGTAATCCAATCATCACACATTTATCATATCCTTATAAAAAAGTAATTCATTTGCAGACCTGACACCATATCCAACTCACACATGAAGGGGAATACATGAGCTCATGAAAGAGGCAATAGAAGCAGTAATAGTCCCAGTATGGGATCATCCCTAGAATATTGGTTAGGGGACATTTTTAACATAAAATTAACCTATAAGACCAATAAATCCAGGACAAATAATAATAACATAGGAGCAATAGAAACCCAATCCCATAGGGATAGGGGAATTTTTACCTCAATCACCTACCCAATGGATGACAGTATTTTCCCACCTGGGGAGGTTTAAAAGTAGATAGGTCACCTTTTCTATCTCATCTCGTACTTATGTCCCCCATAATGAGGGAATATAATAAGATTATATAAAGGTTCCCTCTGAGTTACCATTTGCCAATAAACCCAAAGAGGACCCCATAATGGAAGGAGAATATCCAAAAAAGGACATAAGAATATCTCACACCATTTTAAACCTGGTACACCCCCCCCCCACATTGTTTTATGCATCATTGAATGTCATAGACATCAATCCCATATATCCCCCTAAAAATAATACCAATGATGATGATAAAAGAGAAGATGGTTCCCTCCTAGAGGTAGTCCACACCGAACCTAATGGTGTGGGTACCCAGAACCAAAGATATAACTAAAATTTGAGCACTCCTTCTGCCTATCCATCATTACCTCCTTCTCAAATCATTAGAAAGAAGAATATTAAAAACAATGTTGGACACAGACCACCTCCTCACATAAATTTGAAAGATTCCTTGATACATGAGGACAGATTCACTTGGTAGAAGGAAAAGATTAAAGATATTAGGTAAATCAATATTGAGCTTCTCTGAGGAAGTTATCCTATCAAATATTCTCCCCAGAAAAAACTTCAACATAAACTTCTACTAGGAGTATCTCAACCATTAGGATTTATCCTGGAAAATAAATCCAGTCTAGGATTCTCATTTGACACAGCCCCTAGACCATCAATCTACCTGAATCCAATCCATAAAGGATATCAATATTCCCATCCACTAAGGAAAAAACAAGAATAGATTTAGGAAAGTATACAAAGGATGCACCAATCTAGGTATCCTCCTCAAGTACCAGCAGATTCGGCACATCCAATATTTCCCCTACTATGCCTGCCCGTGCTCAGTTTTAACAGTACACACATGAAGGGATCATTAATACCATCGATTCATTAGTGTCTTGATTTCAATCCATGGAAGGATAGTGTGCTCTAATAAAACTATAATGGAAACCTTACCCTGACTTGGTGAGAAACATTCCACCACCACCAAATTTTGGGAACCTCGTATTCCCAATATTCAATGGCTAAGGTGACTCAGAACAAAATATTATGCACTATGCATATTACTGATATCCCAATATGGAAACCCCAATGAAAATAGAATCAGTAAATATAAGATGCTCCATGTGAACTCTGCAAGGTTCATCTTTTATATGGTACACTAGTTTTCAAGCACATTTGATAATAGGATGGGAGGACCTCAAGTGGTAGTTCCTTTTTAAGTTCAACTCGACATTGCCAAATAAAATAGTTAGCGACCTCACGAACTGAATGTAACAAGAGAATGAGCGATTTTTAGACATTGTTTCAAGATGGAAAGGTCTGACTTACTTCATGAACCAACTACTCCCCCAATATGAGATGTTTTCTATGTGTATCAATAACCTCGGTGATGAGATGCAAACACCACTCATTCCGATGAAATATTAAAGTGGGTTTTGATATTTCTCTTCCATTTACCAAAGAATATAATACTCCTTACAAAGGACTAATCTCAAGTCTCAAGAAGCCCCATCGGCCCTAGCAAAAATAATTAGAAGAGTTGAAGTAGCTTCCATTACAATTAAGCCACCCCTGCATGAGCTCCATCTGAAAGGCCCACACAGAACCATGCAGGTCCCCCTAGATATCAGTATCCACCCCCAACTTGATAAGAAGAGAAAAGTGGACCCAGTAGTAATCTATTTTAATAATGGAGGAATAAAGTTTACTCATTCCTAGAGGACCAGGTCAGTAGCTACTTTGTAGCCTCCATGAATTGAAACTTTTTTCATCTACCAGATTCAAAGAGGGATGATGAAGTAGGTCTCGATGACAGTCAAGATTATTTTCCCATCCACAAGATACTGAGACACACCATTCATAAGTTTTTCATCTTCAAATACCTCTTGAAATGAATGATAGATTTTAGGAAATTCAAACTCGGTCCATCACCATCACAAGTAGAATATGTTTCCACCACTGACCCGGATGAAGGAGGGGAGCAGAAAATGTTTGTTAGCAAAAAGGAGCATAATTTTGATAGTTGGATTTCTTAGAAAATAGTAAACCAATACCATTTCATACTTTAGAAACAATTGAAGCAATTAAATTTTCCCACCAAAACTTCTAATGAAATTCAAATGACATTCTCGTCCCTACAATCCTCTATGGTTCAAGCACCCAAAAAGCAGTTCAAAAAAACGCAGAGAGAAATTGCAAGAATAAAAACTCTAGTCAAGAAAAAACTCAGTGGTGAACCTATCATATTTTATGCCTTGATATCTAAATAAATGAGCACTACCTTGATAAATGGCACCACTATAGGAAGCCAATCATATGGAGCCATCATCAGATAAGGAATTTATTTTAGGCTCCATTAATGTCATCCAATTAATGGAACCCTTATTAGATGAAGAATATGGTTACAAACCTGAGTTCCCCAAAACTATTTGGAGAGCTGGAGGAAGAAGTCATAGGATCTGAGGGTTCCAGGGAAGACACAGTCCTGGAAGAAACCTAATTCCTAACCACACCCCCACTCAAACTGTTAATATTGTTGAAACTCACGAAAGATCCCTTCAGTGGACCCAATAGGAACAAGAAAATTTGTCATCCCCCACTAGAAGACATTCTATCTTGGTCATCCTATAATATCCATTATAAGATGAATAAGTTCCTAATTTTCCATGTTGTTTAGGAAGATATGCCTGACTGAACCCACAGATCATGTAATTACCACCAACTCTTGTCTTGGGGGGGAGGGGGGTCCCTCTACATCCATGTCTCAAGCCCCTAATGTACATATGAAAGGGAATACCCAATCCAAGAAGTGTCAACCTATATACTATAAATATAAAATCCTAAAATAGTTAACCTTGGTACCTTCCAATCTATCAATCATTTATGCCTTGAATATATCAAAATATGTTAGGGAAGTTCTCATAGAAGCTTTGTTAAGCCCATAGAAGTTTGAAGTCGAAGTGGTCCCCACAGAAGTCTATAAGAAAAAGACCAATCCTACATAATTTTATGTTATTATATCCTTCATGAATTGAGATAAATATTTCATCATGCAGGGACACATTAAACACTTATATGTGTCCAAGAGGATAAATGGTATCGATATCTGAAAAGTCTGCATCAACAATGGCTATGAAGTTAATCTCATCCCACCAAAGACACTTCCTCAGCTGAGCTGCAATTAGGATAACCTCATATCCTACACCAAAACCCTATTGGGATATGACAAAATTGAGTATAATATGTTGGGCCAAATCAAGCACAAAACATAGTTTGGAGAACTTGTAGGTACATCAAAATTTCTAGTTGTTCAGAAAAAACATGGCCTTCAACATCCTTCTGGGAAGGCCTGGGTTGTATCATCAGGTAGTGATTCCCTCATCATACCATCATTTCATAAAATATTTAATTAATGGATAGAAATTAAATTTTCATGTTAATAAGTCCCCATTTGAATATTGTGAGTCACACTATATTGATGTAGGATTCTATGCGTAGAAAGGGAATCGACCCTCGGCTGATGGTATTGATTGGGTCACCACCCCAAATAGTTTGTTAATGGTCCCAGCTAACCCCTTACAAAAGATTGGTGAAGAATACGTACTACCCATCAACAAGGTTGGGTGCATGATTCCAAATTTGGATGTGTATTCAGCATTCCTCTTAATTTTAGTCATGGCCACTAAGCCTACCAGTGTTGAAAAATCCACTAGCCCCCAAAATAATGGTGAATGATCGAATGGAAATTCCCTCAATACATCACCAGAACTCTAGATAACCCCTACCTCACCCAATTAGAATGAATGGTATGTCTCATCACAAAAAGAAGTTTATGACACTCCTCCACCCCTCACTCTATCATCTATATAGAAATCTTTGCTATCAATCTGGTCAGAAAAAGTTTCCTCAACTTCCAAATACCAAAATTGTGACTATTCTCTCAACTATAAAGAGATCATCTCCATAATTATTTCCACATTAGAAGAATATAAGGAGGAGTATTTGTAATATTAGGAGGAATAAGACCTTATGTATTCCCCTACATCATTTCAGGAGGCTGTCTTTATCTGCATTGATGAACTCAGGAAAATAAGCATGGGTACTAAAGAAGACCTGTGGCCCAATCAAATTAGTGCAGCAACGTCTTCGGAAGAGAAAGAGGAATACAAATCCTTCTTATAGAGGAATCAAAATTTATTCAAATGGAATAATATAGAAATTACGTACCTCAATCCCAAGGTGTCCACTCACCACCTGGTCCTACTAGAAGACCACTTTGGCTATAAGAAAGTCGCCCAGAGAATTCACCTGACACATGCTGCCAAAATAGATGTTATAGTCAAAAAACTCATTAGATAAAAATTACATTGGGAGGTATAATATTCCATCTATATTTCAAATAATTTCCCTATAAAAAATATTATCAAACAAATCAGTGTTTTCATTGATTTTAGGGATCATAATTTCCACTGCCTAAAAGATGATTTCCAAGTCCCGATTACAGAACTATTGATCGATGAAACAACCAAATATTAGGACCTCTCTTTCATGGAAAATTATTTATGATATAACCAAATCTAAATAATCTGAGAATATGAAGAATCCACCACCTTTAAGCCTCCCCAAGGAGTATTTTTATACAATGTAATCCCATTTGGTTTGAAAAATTCCAATGCCACATACCAATGTGCCATGAATTTCATTTTCAAACACTTCTTCGGAAAGATAATTGAATGTTATGTTGATGACTTTGTTGTTAAATCATTAAAATTCTTTGAACACCTATCAGTTCTTGAGATCATCTTCAAAAAAACAACAACACAGAATGAAAATGAACTCCCTGAAATGTGCTTTTGGCATTACCTCATTTAAATTACTCAGCTTCATTATACACCATTATGGAATCAAAATCGACCCTGCAAAAAAAAGGATATCCTTGACATGTCACTTCTCACAACCTCATTGATTTTAAAGGACATTAGGGAACTTTTTCCTAGACTCGATGCTTCATATAAAACCCTGAAAGAAAATGTTTTCCCTTTACCTGGTTGAGAAAAAAAGCGATTGTATATTAATGGACAAATGATTTTCATGACGCATTCAACAATATCAATAAATATATCCTAATACAACAAGTTATAATGATGAATGTAAAAGGAAGACCACTCATTCTATATGTGTCCACCTTGGATCAATCATTAGGTGACTTCCTTACATAGAATAATGATGTTGGTATTGAAAATAGTCTCTATTATCTCAGTCGAACCATGATTGATGCTGAGAGTCATTATTAAATTATAGAGAAGAGATAACTAGACTTAAACATTATGGTTCATAAGATGAAGAACTATCTGTTACATCATGAGGTCAACCTATTCTCTTGCAGCAACACACTCAAGTACATTTACAATCATCCAATATTGACCAGGTGTCTATCATGGTGGGCGCTCATCTTACAACATTTAGATATATGGTTCATACCTCCAAAATTCATCAAAGTTCAGGCATTAGCAACTTTTTTGGAATAACATAAATTAGAAGAAATGACGTAATTGGATGTTTTACTATTTTATGAAGAGGTTTTCTCTATTCAATAGGACCCCTAGATATGGTAAATGGACTTTGATGGTGCATCTTGAAGTCTGGTATGAAAAAATATGGAAGACTCAAAGCTCAACAAAGTAGGGATGAGAGTGTTACTCATATATCTAGAAAAGAAAGTCCTAACTTATTCCTTCTTACTATTAGAGGTGTGCACAAACAATGAAGTGGAATACTAGGCTCTTATTGTAGGTATAGAACTAGAACATTAAAAAAAGTAGAAAACATGAAGATAAAATGTGACTCAGAACTGGTCATCAAGAAAGTCATTGACAATTATGATATTAAAAAGGAAGAGATAATCCTATTATTAGACCATGTTTGAGGGTTTATAAAAGAATTATAATTAGATATTACATTACCTCATGTCCCCCAGTTAAAAAATGAACAAGCCAATGCATTAGAAAATATAGCCACAACTCTGGTAGATCCAAACCTAGATGAAACGGTCATCATAATTTCCCAACATTGGATGGTCTCACCATTATTTCTAGCCAACATAGAATAAATCAATGATATTAGTCACATCCTTGATCCATATGTCCCTACCACCATAAGGATAATTCCCTTAGTGGAGTAAATTCAAAAGGGAGAAATCCAACAAGATACGGTTGGAAGGGAGCTGATTTAGATATGAGCAATCAACTTTGTTTTGTATGATAGAACAAACCAAAAAAATGTCCTCTATAAGAAGGTTCTTGATGGGGTCATTCTTAGGTGAATTAATGGAGATGAGACTGCCTCCTTCATGAAGGAAGTTCACAATGGAGCATGTGGTGCACATCAATCAAGATCCAAGATCTCTCATCAAATTTGGAGGGTTGGATACTATTGGACCACTATGACACAAGATTACACTAAATTCACCCAAATGTTCCATTCCTATAATTTCATGACAATTTCATCCACCAACCCCAAATGCTTCTTCACACGTCTAAGTACTCCTTTCCATTTTCCATATGAGGAATGGACTTAATGGGACCATATACTCCCATTTTAGCATGTAATTAAATTATATTCTTACATACAATGACCTCTTTTCAAAATTGGAAGAATCTGTACCCCTTAAAAAGGTTGGGGAAAGAAACATTTTTAGATTTTTGAAATCCAATATCATCACCATATTTAGTGTCCCTCCTACAATACTAATGGAAAACAACACTAATTTATAATATATTAAATTAGAGAAGATATATCAGGAGTATGGTATCAAGACTAACCATTCATCCTACTACTATGCAGTTTCCAACAGAGAGATAGTGGCCTTTAACAAGACCCTATCCAGTATACTCTAGAAGATAGTAGACAAAGACAAGAAATCATTGCTTAGAAAGCTCTTCCATGCTCTATGGGATTATCAGACCATGACCTGCACCACCCCTCAAGAAACCCCATACTCATTAGTATACGAGATGGATATGATTTTAACCATTAGAGTTCAATTACCCTCACTGTGTATTTCTAAATGTGATAAACTATTCATATATGAGCAATCTCAAAAATAGCTCAATGAGTTGTAGAAAGTAGATGATAAAAGATTGAACACTTTTCACCATTTGGAAGTTCACCAATACTAGATTTTACAAGACTTAAACAAAAATTTTCACCATCATTTCTTCCCTAAAAAAGAATTGGTGTTGGTCCTTATAAGTCTGAAGATACTTGGAAATAAACCTATAAAATTAGAGACAAAATGGCAGGGATCGTATGTCATACACAAGGTCTACTCCAAGAGATTATATTCTTTAATTTAAATAGATGGATAGTTGATTAAATTTCGTACTAATGCAAGGTTCATGAAGAAATATTTAATGTAATAGAAAGGCACATCCTGATCACATTACATCAAACTACAGGACAAAACACCCTCATGATATGACATTAAACTACATAAAAGGCACCGTATCGACCGAACAAGGTTAAACTACATATCAAAATCATCATGATCACATGATGTTAAACTGTATGGTAAAAACATCCTAATCACATGATGTTAAATAGCAAGATAAAACACCCTCTCTGTATGACATAAAACTACATAACATGCACCATCTTGACCACAAAACATTAAACTTCAAGGACAAATCATCCTAACTACATAATGTTAAACTGCATTTCCAAAACATCCTGACCGCATCACATTAAACTGCAGGATGAAATTTTCTTATTGTACAACATTAAACTACATAGCATAAATTTCTTTACTGAAAGATGTTAAATAGCGTGGCATTTATGATCCTAAAAACATGCATTAAACTATATGGGGGTCATTATGTTCCAATAAATGATTGGTCACACATGGGTCAGATCTGTGTGGGAGAAAGACAAAATTCCAATGTTCTAATGTAAAAGTTAGATCCATGTGGAAAATATCTTTCTCCAAAACTATGTTTGGCTTGATTCTAATTTCATTAAGATTTTTAGTGACACCTAGATCCTATGTCTTAGGCCAATCCACCATAAAAAAAATGTTTCCCCTCCTTGTGTATGAACTAAACCATTGTAGGGAGGTCTCTGCAGAGAACTATGTGTGGCTTGATTCATATTTTTTAATAGTTTTCATAGATATGCCTTGATCCTAGATCTTATTCTAGACACCACATGATACAAAATGTCGTTGTTGTACCCTCAAATATCTCTGTATTGTGAGATAAACCCCTTAATATTCCTTCGTTCTCACACCGAGTATAGATCACATGAGCTTAGGAATGGTGGTAAGGGATTCCCAAACATGAATAAAGAGTAAAAGTACATGATGGCCCCATCACCTAAAACAAATGCTTAAAAATTACCCCTCTCTATTCATGGGTCATACTGGTATATGGAACATACTTTTTGAACTATGTGTGGCCTAATTCCTTCCCTTCAGGGATATGTAGCCACACCTAAATTCTATATCCTTGTCCACTATAGACCATCACAAAAACAAATTACTCTTTCCCTATGAACATACTAGACTAATGTAGGGAGTTTCAATTTTAACTATCTGTCTCTTTATTCCTTCCATCACAGGATACATAGTGACACCCAAATTCTACATCCTGGTCTATCCACCACCACAAAAAAATGAAATTCCCCTTTCCTGCATATGGGTCAGACATATAGAGGGATGTTCATAAAACTATTTCCATATTAATTCTTATCCTAGAAAGAGACGTAGTGGAACCCAAATCTCCAAACCCAGTCCCAGCTGCGGCAAATAAACAAAAGTATAATGGCTCTATCCTTTGTTATGTTACCCATGTGTGGTGGAATAAACCTTTATCATCCCTTGTTTCTCACACAGATCATAGCTCACCTAGGCTTAGGAGTTTTCGAAGGTGATTCCCCACATGTTAAAGGTGTATCAATCGTGCAGCATGGTTACCATAGTCCTTACTGGAAGACCTAAAAAGGGACACCATGCACCTCCCCTTTATAAGAGGGAGCCTATGTATTCACTATACAATGTTAAACTTCATGGTATGTTAAGAAATATGTGGTTTTTTATTCTTAGTGTAACAAGATATGTTGTGATTCCTAGACCTTATGCCCAAGTCCATCCATGAAAATATAAAGGCCCCTATCTCTATCACGTAAATGAAAATCTATGTTAGAGATTCCAAACACTGGTTCCTATAACAAGGATTTTTCAAGTCCATACATCATGACTAATCATGTTTTGTATATTTCTTTCATGGCTGGATACATCCTTTCAATTTATCAAAATCCATTCTTTGGGGGAAATTTTGATATTCATAAACCTCCACATCCATCAAAAATGGATGGTTATTGTCCTAAGGACACCTTTGTTTGAGTATGAACAATATGCCCTGGTGGATCTGGATAAGTTTCCCACAAAAAAATCCTATCAACCAAAGTCAAATTCATTCTCAGGAGAGGCCTTTCCTACTTCCATATTCCCAATGGCTACCATTCCCCATATAATTTCTCCCTATAACAAACTGAACTTTTATTAATATAATTTATCCCTTCTTATAGTTATTTCATTATCACATAAAATCACATTAGAAAACACAATTCCATATCATGCTTAAAAGAACTACTATATGACCTTTAAAGATAAATTTACCACTTTTGTGATTTAAATTTCAAAAATCTAACATACACGGTTGCGATTAGTAAAATGTTTGGAGTCCGATAAGATAAAATTAAATTTTTGGTTAATAGTAACATACCCTTATGAATAGTAATGTTACCCTTATGAATCTTATATGAGCCTTATTAATAGTAAATTATACAAGTGAATAAAAACCTTACCAATGATGGTATAAATAAATTTTATCCATCATATAAGTGAAAATATGATATAACTACATTATAGCGTTGGTATTTTTGTAAGTCATGAATATTTAATGATTAATTTAGTAATTTAAAATAAAAATTATTTTCATAAAATGAATTCATAAACCAGTATTTAGATGTCTTATGATTATATGATAAGTTTGTGAGACCTTAATTAATTTTTCAAAGTATTAGAAATGAAGTTTTTAATTTTAAAATATGTATATTTCAAGTAAATTATTATTTTAACTAAAAATTAAATTAATCTTACTTATAAAATTATTTTCATAAAATTTAGTTCATTATTGAATTCTACACATCAAAAAATGGTTGGGGATAATTTTTAGGATTTTTCTAAAATAATTTATTTTTTTGTGAATGGTAGAATAAATTAAATTATCGTATAAATACATTATAATTTAAGTCCACTATTCCTGACATCATGAGTGATGTAATAATACAAATCTTGAACTCACATGAACTTATTATTATTTCTAGTCACAAGAATCCCCACTATTTCTTATTTTGTGAAGAAATAATTAATTAATGAATATAATATTAAAAAAAACCTCTCCCATCTACTATAAATGCCACATCACACAACCTAATTTCTTCACACCTATCAAGATTCAAGCCTTGTCTAAATTTTAGTAAAACCATTCCCCTAAAGATCCTCTCAAAGAAGATATATTCAATAGGTAATTTCTCTCTCTCTTTTCTTTTAATTTCTTTTCAAATTTCGTTTCTTTTCTTCTATTATCCTCAACTTTTATTATCCAAATGCCATGATAAATCTAATATGATTGATAAAATGGTATTATATCATTTTGATGTCATATTATTCATTATACTCATCCCTCTATATCTTTTTTTATAAAAATGAGAGCATTGCTTGTGAAGTGTTAATTTACCTACATAATGGGTGATGCACTTCCATTTTCCTTCAACTCATTAAAAGTTTTAAATAAAACCATTGAATGGTTTAAAAAATATTTTAATATGTATTTTTTAACCCCTTTTATATTCTTGAAACAACTTTCATAAATAATGAAAAATTAAAAAACCAAACATGTTCATTGTGATCCAAAAACATCAAAAATTGACCTAAAACGATCATTATTAAAGTTTAACTAATGATTCATCCACATGGTATATAAAATAATTCATTAAAAGATCATTTAAAATCCTATAATATCATTAATAACATGAAATAGAAAATTTTTATTTTTATACAAGTTATACTTGAACTTCCATTCACGTAAACAAGTGAAACATTCATTAAAACTAAGAAAAATAACACGCCCAAACAATGAATTTCAAGCCTATAACTCATCCAAGAACCCATAAAATAACTTAATAAAACTATAATTAATCATTTTCATGTATAAAAGGTTTCTTAATTGTTAATTAATTAATCTAATGTCATTATAAAGTATATTAAATTAAATAAAGTGTTCATACACAATGTAATAGGAATTCTCGAACCCAATTTTATTTCTTCGGGGTTTCCCTCTTTCCCTCCATTTTAAGTATGGTTATTCCTTAAAAATCATTTATTCATAGTTATATTAACTTTTCTGGGATATAAATGTCTTCAACTAGATTTTATGTCAAACAAAATGTTTTTCAAAAGAATTCTTCTTTCAAAAACACGCCTTTTACTTCTCACTAAAGGTTGATGGTTCTTGTACCAAGTATGTTATCCCCTATTTAAATTGGGAACCCAAAGATTATGAATTTATAATTTATGAAAAGAAACTCATTCCTTTACATGGGTTATTTATTTCCAATATTGATACACTTTATATGTGGAATTCTTGGTAATGTTAACATTATGATGTGATGGGTGCACCTGGAATTATATAGTGCAATGTTGATTTTATAATGTGACGGGTGCACCTAGAATTATACAGTGCTTAAATGCATTGGGTAATGTGATGAATCTCATGAGTTAAATTAAAATATTCATGAACATGATTCTATCTTTTTTCAAAAAAATATGGGTGGTATTAAACCACTAATACATACAGTTTCATTTTATACATTGCCACTTTTCAAGCCTTTTATTAATTCTTCATATAATGTTTATGATCCTATGCTTATGTTATGATAATAATGATTATGATCGACCCATTTTATAATGTATCATGTTCTTATCCTTTTATTGGGATTTTAACTCACCCCCTTTTTATGTATATCATTTGGTGATTACGTGTACTGAAGAGAACTCAATAGCCAATAAAAAGCTAAAGAATAAGAAATTAAGTAAATATTTTTGTTCATGTTGTAAAAGTTATATATGGTCCTAGTTCTCCCAAGAAATTGAACATTTGGATCCTATTTATATAATTTTTTTATTTTTTTACCTTTAAAATGGTATGAATGTAATGTAATAGAAGAATGGTCACTATAGTTGGTATCAGAGGCACGATTTATTTAATTTGGGGATTAGGATTAGAGGACCTTAGTGAAAACCCTAGTTTGAGACTAAGTATATGTATGCACATAGGAATATTTGATAAACATATGGATCCCACAAGATATTCTTTTTATGTTATTTTAATAAAGGAATAAATTTTTATTCATGAATTGTTGGCTTATGTTTTGTTCAAACATTTTCTATTTTAGAAAATGGTGGGAACCAGTAGAAACCAGACCAACAACCTGTGTGAGGGACAATGTGGCGATTTCTCAAAAAACATCCCCCATGATTTGGGAGGTGGAGTTCAAAAATTTCTTACTCAGTTGTCTTAGGTTATAAATAATATCCTGAATAATGTGGAACATCCTCCTTCAACTAATAGGGAGCAACAGGCTATCATGAATTTTAGGCAACAATGACCACTAACATTTAGTAGATCTTCTTGTCCACTAATTGCAGAATAGTGGGTCAACTCAATGGAGAAGATATTTTTTTTTCTTATCTATTATGAGATGGATAAGGTGACTCTATTCATTTATCATCTTGAGGGATAGGCTGGCCAATGGTGGGATTTGATTAAGAACACCAAGCCAAGGGATGAAATTGAGGAGATGTAGTGGAAATACTTTAAGATAATGTTTTATAAGAATTATTTCCTACTAACTCTTCATATGAAGATGGAGAGAGAATTAATAGAGCTAAAGAAGAATTATTGAGAATATTTCATGGTCTATGAAGTTAATTTTAAAATCCTTGAAAGGTACACTTTGAGATTTGTTATCAACAATGATAGAAAAGATGATATATTATTTAGTTTATTAAAACCAGACCTTATGAAGGATCATACAATTATAAACTTTGGGAGTTATAAAGAAGTTTTTTGATGTGCTATTAAATTGGAATGGAGTTTGGAGAATGGTACCAAGGATATGGTGATAAAAATGAAAGATGGAGTTTCATGTCATAGAATCTAATGAGAAAGGTGGAAGGAAAACTTAGCCACCCACATTTCAAAGATGTGGGAAGAAAAATCATGGTAATTGCCTCAAATGGATAGGGAAATGCTTCAAGAGTGTAAGAGAAGTCCACCAAGCCTAATAGTGTTGAAAAGACATGAGAAGGAAGGATAATGTGGTGGAGGAAAGGATAGCACCACCCATGGTCCAATGCTACAATTGTAGGGAGCAAGGAAACTATGAAAGATAGTTCACTAAAACTCAAGCCCTCGAGGGTAATCAGTGTCATCATCCACCAAATCCAAAGGAGAAAGTGAAGGCTTATACCATCACTACTATATATGTAGATCAAGTAAATTAAGTCATACAATGTACAATTCCTATTCACTCAAGATTGGAAAAAGTTTGATTTTATTCTAGTTCTACACATTCCTTTATATCTTTTAAGTTTTCTAGAACTATATAATTGAATCCCCAAAACCTTGAAATATATATATCTATAAAAACACCAAGTGGTGAAATCATTGTAATCCAAGTGTTGTAATATTCTCTTATTTGAGTGTGGGGATGATTCTTCTAGTGAATCTCATGATACTTCCCTTCGTGAAATTCGATGCTATAATCAGAATGGATTGCCTCTCATTATATAGAGAACATATCAATTTTTTGGAAAAGGAAATATATCTTCATATTCTGAACCATCCCATGCTCCTCGAAAAATGAAAGGAAGATCGTGAATCTCCTTTGAAAAATACTTCAATGCTATGGGAGTTGATTCCCTATAAAGAGGCATACCTCGCTCAAATGGTTGAGTCAAACTAAAGAGTGTCTACCTAGGGTAAATTTTCATTGTTAGGGAATATGGCGATGTATTTCCTATAGAGTTTCCTGGACTTCCCCTTGATCGTGAGGTATAGTTCTCCATTGAACACATGCCTAGATCTAATCCTATCTCAAAGTTTCCATATAGGATGGCTCCTATCAAACTGGAGGAGTTAAAGAAGCAGTTGCAATAGAATTTGGGCAAGGGTTAATACACCCTAGTGCATCACCTTGGGGTGTGCTAGTGCTCTTTTTGAAGAAGAGGGATGGAGCAATGAGGTTTTGTATCTCTTATTATTAACTCAACAAGATCACTATAAATTACAAGTATCCTCTCCTAAGAATTGATGATTTGTTCGATCAGTTAAGAGGTGATTAGTACTTCTTAAAGGTGTATCTTCATTCTTCATATCATCAGCTAAAGGTGAAAAAAGAGGATATTCAAGAGAATGACTTATGTAAAAGGTATGGGCGCTAAGATTGTATGGTGTTCCCTTTCAGACTTAATAATTCCCCTACAATATTTCAGATTTTATGAATAGAGTATTTATAAATTACCTTGAAAAATTTGTGGTAGTATTTATTGATGATATTCGCATCTACTCCCAGAGAAAGGAGGAACATTAATAATATCTATGACTTAAGTTGGATACATTGAAAAGGGATAATTTGTATTCCATGTTCATCAAGTATAACTTTTGAATGATACAAGTCACATTCATAGGACATGTGATCATAGGTGAGGGAATTTATGTGGTCCATTTAAAAATAAAAGAGATTAAGGAATGGGCCAGACCCTTTAGGGTTACAGAAATCTGTAGTTTTATTGGATTAGCTGGGTACTACCGATGTTTTGTGAGAAATTTCTCACTATTTTCATACCCGCTAACTAAGTTAACAAGGAAAGGGGTAAAGTATGTCTAGATGGAAAAATGTGAGGAAATCTTCAAGGAAATAAAGAAGAGGATGATCACTACACCTGTACTCACATTACCAAAAAGTGGAGAAAGTTATGAGATATATGATGATGCTTTGAAGAAAGGATTTGGTTGTGTACTCATTCAAAATGATAATTTGATAGCCTACACCACATGGATGTTGAACATCCATGAGTATAACTACCCAACATGTTATTTCGATCTACCATTTGTGATTTTTTCCTTGAAAATATGATGTCACTTCCTCTATGGTGAGAATTATGACATATATACCAATCTTATGACTCTAAAGTATATATTCACACAAAATGATCTCAACATGCATCAAATTAGATGGTTAGAACTAATCAAATACTATGATTTCTCTATTCACTATCATCATGGAAAGTCGAACAAGGTAGCTGATTCTCTAAGAAAAAAATAACATGATACTCTATCCATGATGCGGATTGAGAAAGACCTTATCTTTATGGATATGAAAAGGATAGATTTGGAAATCATAACAATAGGGAATACATCCTACCTTTCCCAAATAATTTCCCAACCATATATCCAAGAGATGATTAAAAAGGTACAAAGAAATGATTTGGAGTTAAAAAGAAGGTGAATGCTGTAAAGGAAGGGAAGTTGAATGATTTCCATATTGATGATGATGGTGTGATTCAGTTTTAAATGTGGCTTTGTGTGCCTTCATCACCTAGGATAAGGAAAGAGATATTGGACAATGCACATAGCTCAGATTTCTCTATCCATCCTGGTACCACCAATATGTACTGAAATATCTGTGAATACTTATGGTGGGATAACACGAAGAAGGAGATTGTAGAATATATCTCAAGGTGCTTGTTATGTCAGAAAGACAAATCAGAGTGAAAAAGTCAAACGAGATGATGCAACCATTTCCTATACCCATGTGGAAATGGGAGAATGTCATTATGGCCTTTTTCATGGGTCTATCAAATACATACAAAGGAAATAATGTGATATGGGTTGTAGTGGACCAACTCACTATGATTTCCCACGTTATTTATATTCGGGAAGATCTCTTTCTTGAACAACTTGCAAAGCAATTTGTGAAGGACATGGTGAGACTGAATGGTGTTCCACTCTCAATTGTCTCTAATCATGAACCAAGAATCACATCTAAATTATAGAGGAGTCTCTAATATGCTTTGAGTACTAAAATAAATTTCAGCATGGCCTATCATCCCCAAACTGATGGCCAATCTAAAAATACTATTCATATGCTCAAATATATTCTAAGAGCCTTCTCTTTAGAATTAAAAGTTGTATGGGATCAGAATCTTCCATTGGTTGGTTTATAATACAATAATAACTTCTGATTGAGTATTTAGATGGCTCCATATGAAGCTCTGTATGGAAAGTTATGTAGAACGCCAACCTGTTGGGATGAAGTTGAAGAAAGAATGCTTCTTGGACTTTATCTTGCACTAGAGATGACAGAGATGGTTCAAGTCATCCAGCAACATATCAAAGTTTCTCAGATCTGGAAAATATCTATGCTGACAACTATTGAAGGGACTTGGAGTTTGACATTGTAGAAAAAGTATTCCTTTGAATATCACCATGGAAGATAGTCATGCGGTTTGGAAAGAAAGGGAAGTTAATCCCAAGGTATATGGGCCCCTTTGAGATCCTTAACCACATAGGATCCATGTCCTATTGGATTTTACTTCCACCAAATATAGATCAATTTCAAGATGTGTTTCACATATCACTCCTGAGAAAGTACATACCAGATCCCTCAAATGTATTTAACTCAGAAGTGGTACAGCTTGAAGATGATCTCTCTTATAAGGAGTAGCTAGTAAAGATTCTAGACCGGAGAGATAAGTTTCTACCCAAAAAGACAACCCACCCTGTCAAAGTTGTGTAGAGGAACCATAAGTATGAAGAGGCAACTTGGGAACCATAGGTTGCGATGAAGGATAATTACCCTCATTTGATTTTGTAAAACAAAATGTTGAGGGCGAAATTTCAAAATGTGGGAATAATGTAACGACCCAAACTTTTATCAATGAAATTTATCCCTTATTATAATAATTTCATTATCACATAAAATCACATTAGGAAACACAATTCCACATCATGCTTAAAAGACCTACTATGTGGCCTTTAAACATAAATTTTCCACTTCTGTGATTTGAATTTTGAAAATATGACATAAACAATTGTGATCAGTAAGATGTTTAGAGTATGATAGGACAAACATAAATTTTTGGTGAATAGTATCATATCATTATGAATAGTAATGTTACCCTTATAAATAGTAATAGTACCCTTATGAATAGTAAATTGTCCAATTAAATAGAAACCTTAACAATGATCGTATGAATAAAGTTTATCCATCCTATAAGTGACAATATGATATAATTACATTATAGTGTTGGCATTTTTGTAAGTCATGAATATTTAATGATTAAATTAATAATTTAATAGAAAATATATTTTTATAAAATTTATTCTTAAACTAGTATTTTGATGTCTTTTGATTATATGATAAGTTTATGAGACCTTAATTAATTTCTAACTGTTATAATAATAGTTTTAAATTTTAAAATTTGTATTTTTCAAGTAAATTTTGATTTTAATTAAAAATTAAAATATTCATATTTTGAAAATTATTTTCTTAAACTAGATTTAATTTCTTAATTCTACACGTCGAAAAATAGTTAGTGTGAATTTTGAGCATTTTTCTAAAATACTTGAATTTTTGTGAATAGTAAAATACATTAATTTGTCGTATAAATACATTATAATTTAAGTCCACTATTCCTAACATCATGAGTTATTTAAGTACCCAAATCTAGAAATCAAATTCTCTTATTACTATTTTTAGTCATAATAATCCCCACTATTTCTTGTCTTATGGAGAAATAATAAATTAATAAATATAATATTGAGAAAACCCCTCTCCCCTACAGTATAAATACCACCCCTCACAACCTCATTTCCTAACACCTCTCATGATTCAAGCCTTGTCTAAATTATTCCCAAACCTCTCCCCTAAAGCGCCTCTCAAAGAATATATATTCAGGTGGTAATTTCTCTCTCTTTTCTTTCCATTTCCTTTCAAATTTCTTTTCTTTCCTTCTCTTATCCTCAACTTCTCTCATAAAACTATCATGATAAATCTACAATGATTGATATAATATTATTATATCATGTTAATGGAATACTATTCATTATATTTATCCCTCTCTCTCTATTTATAAAAATGACATCGTTGCTCGTGATGTGTTAATTTACCTACATCATGTGTGATGCGCTTCAATTTTCCTTAAACTCCTTCATGGATGTTAATAAAACAATTACATGGCTGAAAAAATATTCTAATATATATGTTGTAACCCCTTTTATGTTCTAGAAAAAACTTTTATAAATAATACTAAATGATAAAACAAAACATGTTCGTTGTGTTCCAAAAACCACCCAAATTAACCTAAAACGATCATCATTAAATATTAACAAATGATTTATCCAGATGGTATACAAAATAATTCATTAAATGATTATTTAAACTCTTAGAAGATAATTAATAACATGTAATTGAAAATTTGGATGTTTATCCATGTTCTACACAAAATTCTGTTCATGTAAACCAGTGGACCATTCATGAAAACTATGAAACAGAGCACTCCCAAACAATGAATTTAAAATCTATAACTCATCCAAAGACCCATAAAAGAACATAATAAAACCATAATGAATCATGTTTATGTATAAAAGGTTTTTGAATTGTTAATTAATGAATCTAATGTAATTATACAGGATATTGAAGTGAAGAAAGCATTCGAACACAAGGTAAGGGGAATTTTTGAACCCAATTTTCTTTCTTTGGGTTTTCCCCCTTTCACTCCATTTTTCATATGGTTATTACAAAAAAATAATTTATTCATAATTATCATACCGTCTCTTGGATATAAATGTTTTACACTAGAGTTTATGTTAAACACAATGTTTTCCAAAAGAACTCTTCTTTCAAAAACACATCGTTTAATTCTCACTCAAGGTTGATGGTTCTTGTACCAAGTTTGTTATCACATCTTTCATTTGGGAACCCAAAGATTATGAATATATAATTTATTAAATGAACCACATTACTTTAAATGGTTTATTTATGTCTAAGATTGATACACATTCTATGTTTCATGCATGATAATATTAACGTTATGATGTGATGGGTGTGCATGGGATTATATAGCGCAATATTGATGTTATAATGTGATAGGTGCGCCCATAATTATATAGCACTCTAATTCATTGGGTAATTTGATGAATCTCATGAGTTAAAGTGAAATATGTGTTAACATGATGCTATATTTTTTCATAAATATGTATGGTAGTTAACCACTAAGACAGAAGGTTTCATTTTAAGCATTTCTACTTTTCATGCCTTTTATTAATTATTCCTATAATGTTTATGATCATATTCTAATGTTATGATAAAAATGATTATGATCACTCCATGTTATGTTGTCTCATGTTCTTATCCTTTTACTGGGCTTTTATCTCACCCCTTTTTGATGTATATCCTCAAGTTATTATATATACTAAGGAGAACTAAAGGTCTAATAAGAAGCTAGAGAAGAATGAATTAAATAAATAAATATGTTTATGTTGTAACATTTATGTATGGTCGTAGTTTTCCCAAGACACTACACCTTTGGATCCTCTTTTTGTTAAGTTTTTATGTTTTTTACCTTTAAAATGATGTAAATTTAATGTAAGAAAAGAAGGTTCACTACGCTCTCGATCCAAGAACCCCCAGAACCTTGGTTTACACTTTCTCCCCTCCCCCCTCATGTCTAGAGAAAGGTCGAATATCCCAACCCGATTATCCACTAATTACTCAGGGTTTCTATGAAAATTTTTCCCCACAAAATGATGTTAAATTTTTCATCCAATGTATTTACTACAAGATGTTAAGCCAACGATTTCGTACCCGAGTGGTAAGGGCTCCTTCTTGGCATCCAAGAGACCCAGGTTCAAAACCGGGTGGAGGCAAATTTCAGGGAAATGTAGCAGGCACTGTAGCAGGAACTGTAGCAGGAACTATTTGATACTGTAGCAGCTGGACTATTCACCTGATTTGGCCTTTCGGGCCACTGGTTTGGGCCTACGGGTCTCAGGGCCTTCGAGCCATCAAAGGCCTTCAGGCCATAGGGCCTTCAGGACATTGAAGACCATGAAGTAGCCCAATTCACACAGGGCAGGCCCCAGATGAGGATCAGAGCACCAGTAGCAGTCATCAGAAGTAGAGCTAACCAAATTTGAAGAATGAGAGGGTGTGGAAACCGCCCTCGGGACCAGGCACCATGCAGCATTGTACGGGGCAATGCTAGCCGATCAGCAATGCAGGTGGGGAGCTAAAGGCAATCAATGATGCAGAAGATGGGGAGGGGCAGTTCTAGTGGGTTGGGCCTACAGGTCATATATTGGGCATGGTATGCCACTGGGCCTTTGGGTCATGTATTACGGGTCATGTCAAGCCTTGTTCCTTGGGCCTATGGGTCCTGTATGGGTTCCCCTTCAACCCTTAAAAAAGGGGGATTATCTGTAATAAAATAAAAAATAAGGCCTTCGGTCCATTTGGGCAAGATGTTAAACTGCATAGGCCTTACAGAACTTTGTGAGGCTTGATTCTTGTCTACATAGGATGCGTAGTGACTCTAGTACTTTCATCCTGGTCTATCCACCCTAAAAGTGATATATTCCCCCTGCATATGGGTTGTACCTATGTATGGTACTTTATTTAAATAAATATTTATGGCTTGATTCTCATCCCATGGGATACGTAGTGATGCTCAGATCCCATGACCTGGACCCAGCCGTGGAATGCATAAAAATTCCCCTCCCCTACATGAAAGCTATGTCAAATAAGGGGACTAGAAAATAGGCCCTATTTGAAGGATGATTAAAAGAATAACCACATTCACCCTCTTTTATGTTGGGTTATCTACATCCTCACCACATGATAATAAACTTCATGGAATATACATCCTTTCTAGATGACACTAAACTGTACTCATTCCCTTTATTACACCATTATTAGGTGGTGTATTATACCCTTTGTATCCTTTTTTTCTTTCATCGAACATATCTCACATGGGATTAGGGACCTTGGTAGGGTATTCCCCATAGAGCCATGGAAAATCAATCCATAATAGTTTTTCTTAGTGGCACAACCTTAAAAGGAATGTTATGATTCTCTCCTCTCCATTGGAGATCCCAAAGTCCTAACCATATGACATTAAACTATAAGGTACCCAAAGAACTTTTTTTGTATTGATTTTTGTACATGCAGGATATGTAGTGATGCTTGGATGACAAATCTCAGGCACATCCTCATTCAAAGGAAACAAATATAGCTAAAATGCCCCACTCCCTACTTATGAACCAATACTATATAGGGAGTCTAATTTTAGGAACTATGTATCACTTAATCCCTATTATCACAGGATATATAGTGACAGTCAGATCTTTAAACCTTGGTCCAGCTCTAATAAATTAATCAAAATTACCCCATTACGTATGAGCCAGATCTACATAGGGAATTCCCAATTACATGGGTAATCGTAGCTTAAATGTTTATATTATGTCCAAATGAATCCTTTCTATATATGAAACTCCATGATTTGGGTGATTTCAGATCTTCAAAAAACTCCTCGGCCATTGTAAATGAACAGTTAGTTTCTTGAGGAAACCATTGTTTGACTATGCACAATATACCCCGGTGGATCTGCATAAGTTTCCCACAAATAAGGCCTTTCAACGGAATTTAAATTCATCCTCAAGAGAGGCCATTCCTACTTTCAGATGCTCAATGGATTCCAAGCCTCGTATCATTTCTCATTATCTAAGGACCCCCAGAACCATGGTTTACATTCTCCTTCCCCCTCACATATTGGGCATGTTTGGACATCCCAGCCTGGTTATCCTCCAATTACTGAGGGATTTTATATCAATTTATAAATCAGATGATGACTATGTTTTCATGAAAAGTCAAATTTATTATGATTTTAAGGTTAATTTTAAGTATAGGGTATACCCTAGTTCATCTCTCAAGGATCATTGATAGGTTCAAAGTATTAGGTTTTAATAAAAGTACTAAAAAGGGGGTGATTTTGAAAACAGTTTTATGAAACTAAATTAATTTAAAGAGTTTAATATTTGAGAAAGAAGTAGATTTTGAAAATAAATAATAAGTATTTTGATCATTTATATGTTACTAGACCACTTGAAAAGTTCCTTGTTCTTAATTTATTATTAGGTTTTTGATGTAATCCTTTGATTGAGGGTTGACCAAGATCGTGGGTACCTGTACCCCTAAAACGATGAAAATAGAACTAAAAATTGATAAAATAATACAATAGTCAAGTTCTAGCCCCTAAGAATGAATTATGGTTTGTCAAGGAAAAATAAAATATCAAATGTTTGGGAAAGAAGGGGAGTCTTATGTTGTCCAATATGAACAACACAAGTCATAATAATAAAATTGCACACTGATTAGTTATCAAATAAGAAGTGTTTTAAATAAATGCATCAAAAACAAGTTAGGATACATATAAAATAACAATTCCAAACCACAATTTACACCAAAAAAGTATATAGTTATGTTTTTTATCACCCTCTTCATGTGTGTAGCTCCCTCTCAACAATCACCCACTTCTTAGCTTGACATCGGGAGGAAGAGGAAGCTCGGTTGGAACTCCTTCTCTATTGTTGATCCCCCTATGAGGATAGGGGCCTCCAGAAATTATTAGATGAAGATAGCAATCCATTGGGAATCCAAAATGGCATAGCTTTGCTTCTGGTTCTAACCTATAAATGAGGTTCCCTTGGTTCCCTTTTATAACCAAAATAGTAAGTGGTTTTGAGCACCCAGTGTTGGTGATACCATTTGAGTCCCAGTTTTGGACAAATAAACCACCACATCATGACTTGTAAAAAAAGTAGAGTTGTTTTCTAACCTCCTTAATGTCTTATTGTCAAATTTTGTGGACATTGGACATATTTATTGGGATATATTTTCATAATACCAAACCTAATTTCTGAATTTGGGTGGATTTTGTCCCGTGGATAGATTGGTTTGGATGGGCCTACACCTAAATGATTTGACCTTTTTTCATGAGATGAGTTTAATCCCATAAATTTCTAGATCTACTCACAAAATTTCATCCCCTTTGAATGCACATATTTCACGTAATTTTTAAAACAATGGACAAGTGTCCTTGGTATTTCATGCAATTTTGCCCATTTTCATTCTGGATCATCTTCAGGATCTCCAAATCACCTCCACCATCAATGAAAATATTTAAACAAGTATAATTTCCTCTTTAATAGTGATAAATATTAAATAATTCAATAAAACATGAAGTGAAATTTGATATTATAATTTTAATTTATGATGAAAAATTATTTTAACACAATGGTGTTAGGGTGAAATAAAACAATGAATCATAGTTTGATCACACCCCCACAACTAAACATTTGCACTCATAAGAAAATACATATTTACAAAAACTATGCATGTAGATATATACAAATTCATATATATTTAACATTTAATTAAAATTTAATTCCTGATATAAATGTGATCAAATAAAAAAAATCACACAGAGGAGTTATTCTCAGTGAGCATGGAAAAAGACGTCTCAAAAATTGTATCAAAACGAAATTCCAAGAGATGCATGATTCCAATAGAAGAAAATAACTCAAAAGTTAACCATGTCACGAATTCTCTATGTGTGTGTGTGGAAACTATTTCATGTTATTCTTTCTACTTTTAATCAAGTTAATATAAGTTATTTTAAAAATTGCCTACTTACATGATCCATTCCACTGAATATTCCTTGCATCCTTTGCAATAAAATTTAAAGACCCACTCAATTAAGCATTCCCAGAAGTCAAACCATAATCTCTCAACCTAGATATCCCCATATGTTTTACATTTCATCACTCCCCTCGTTTATTTTTTTAAAAAAAATTCACTTGGAAAAAATCACACACCCTTCACTCAACCCATGTTTGATCTCCTCACGACACTAATTGTAATAGTTATAACAAGACCAAAAGTCAAGAACGGGTGGACTTTGACCTGGCCATGACACAGCCCATTTTTTATGGTGTGAAATAGTCAGATAATAGGTACACACACATAGATCAATCTGGTACAGTAATGAAATAGATCAGATGAGGAACGAACATATGGAAAAATCATTTTTGATGGTAGATAAAAATTAAACTAACTTATATTTACCTTCTATTAAGTAAGAAATTTTCACACTTCATGGTTGGGTAAAAATAAATGTTGATAGATTAAGTGAAACAATATTTCATTAAACTATTCGTACAAAGGGTATCATTCTTCTCAAAGGTTTCAAAAGGATACAATCATCTAAGTCATTGGAAAACAACCAAATTTCAAGAGAAAGACACACCACAGTATTGAATACTTGTTAAAATGCACATTTCGTCATATTTATTTTTGAATGTTAAAAAAATATGAAAATACATATTACACATGCATTTTCAATAACTTCCATGATTAAGTGAGCATCATTTCCCATGATAATGTGGGAATAAAACAAATTCAAGCACAAAAGTGAGGGGAAAGGGGAAATTAAATTACAATACAATCCAACAAGCCAAAAATAGAAAAATAAGAAAGATGTTTAAAATTAATAACTTGTTGAGAAAATTATTGTTTTCAATAATACATAAAAGTGTTATTTAAAGGGGGGGATTATTGAATATAATACTCTATATTTTTATGATAATTTTGATGCTCACAAATACCCTTATTTATTTTCTAATGTTTTTTATTTAGTATTTTGAAAGAATCTTTTTATTTATTTTACTCTTGAAATAACGAGAATTTATTACTTATTTGGAATTTGCTTTAAGCGCGTTCTGGAATCACTGTTCATACCTTATGTGGATAAATGTAGCACGGAATATATTTTAGCGCGTTTTGGAATCATTGTTCATACCCTACATGGATAAACGTAGCGTAAGGATGAAAAGTGTGTATACTTTTTGATATAAGAGAAAAGTATGGTTAAACAACCATACGTTTTCAAAAAGTATGGAAGAAGAACCTTACGTTAGGAAAGAACCTTACTTTTTGGTTATCAGTAAAGTATGGAAGGAAAACCCTACGTAAATTCTAAATGTTACATTTGTTTCTCAAAAGTATGGTTCATCAACCTTACTTTTGTAAACAACCATACGTTCTTGGAAAAGTATGGATCAAGTAAAAGTATGGATCTTTTACCATACGTTTGAGAGTTGAACAAAAAGTATGGATGATCAACCCTACGTTTACGTTGTCAACCTTACGTTGTCAATCTTACATTGTCAGCCTTACGTTATCAACCTTACGTTGTTAACCTTATGTTTGAATACTATGTCATCAACCCTATGTTTGAAGTCCACATCATCAACCTTACATTTGGCGTCGGAAAGTTTGAAAGATGATATTTTTATGTAGCGATCAGCAAGCTGATTATTGGGCGGATTTCAAGCTGGATTTAAAGTCGTTTTTAAAATACGACTTTGACTGATTCAAATCCGTTTTATCAATGGATTTAAGATCGAATTAAAAGGATCTTTTTATGCAGAGTCTTAAGGGAAGTTACGAATTCTCTATAAATTCAAATTTTTGAATATCGCGAATCAGAAGTTGAATTTTATGAATCTAAATGTGCAGGAGATATGCTCATCTTTATTATATATGATCTCTCTGAAACACCAGGTACATGTGTGTATGGTGATCGATATATTATTAAAAAGGTGGAAAACAGATACTGTAGAAATTCATGATTGTTCTTCTAATTCAAAAAGGAGTGTCAAATCTTTGTTTCTTTAAGAAGAAGGAAATCGATAGAATATTCACTTGTTATGCATCGAATATATACTATGGATCTACTACTTCTGAAGTTGTGAACTATATCTCTAGATCTATTGCAACCGGATCGACTCAGAATTGCTATGTTTTGAAAAATCAATATTTCTAGAGACTATGATCCATCTGTGGTCAATTTCATTCTGTTTCAATTGTGAAGATCAACTAGAAAACTTATTTCTGAAATTCTTTTTATTTTTGAGTAACCAGCTTCTCTTTCTAAGCTGTGTTGGTTCGTGTTTGAACCAGAAGGCTTTGTTAGCCTGGAGATTGTAAAGGTGTCAACTACCTGTACTCAGTTGTGAACCGGTCTATGGAAAAGAGTATCAGATAGTGAAAATCACCAAGTTCGTGGAGTTGAGTGTTGGTGGAGTGGACTAGGGGCCTTATGTTCCCCGAACCACTATACATCTTTGTGTTGTTGTTTTTACCTATTCTGATGTTCGATCAAATCTGATAAAGTATAGTGGACATAACTCATTCAATCAAAGAGTTACCGAAAAATTGCAAAAGACACAATTCACCCCCCCCCCCCCTCTTGTGTATAATCTGTAGATTCAGATCCAACAATTGGTATCAGAGGTGGATCTTCTAATAGATCCTTAGCAAGAAAGAAGCATTTAAAGATTATACAACAAAGCATCATGACTGATATAAGAGAAGGGATGTCAATGGTCAGAGCACCATATTTTAATAGAGACAACTATGGTTGCTGGAAATCACACATGATTATATATCTGAAAAACCTCGGATATAGAGTCTATTCAAAGATTATGACTCCTTATGAAATTATTGAAAATCATGAGACATGGAGTGCTGCTGTAGAGGAAGAGTGCGATATGAACTCAAAGGCTATGAATGCAATTATCTATGGTCTAGGACTAGATGAATTTAATAGAGTATCTTAGTGCCTGACAGCATATGAGATGTGGCAAACAATAGCTGTGGCATATGAAGGAACAGACAATGTGAGACAAATGAGATATGCAACTGCCAAATTTAAATTTTATACTTTCAGAATGGTTGAAGGTGAAAGCATTACCCAAATGAATGGGAGATTGACAGATAATAATATAACAGCTCTAGGAGAACCTATCAAGCAGGCTGATCAAGCATTAAAAGTGCTGAGGGTACTTCCTATTCAATGGAATGGTGTCTCTGATGCAATCAGACAATCAACACCTGTTAAATATCTAACCATGAGAGATCTGATTGGTACACTGATGATGTATGAAGATGAAAAGAAAGATGAGGCTAATGAACATAATGTGCTTATAAAAAGAGAATATACTTCCTTGAAAGTAACTTCACAACAAAAGAATAGAAAGCTAAAGAACAGAGAAGTCAAAGCTAAATCAGAGATCTCTGACTCATCAAACTCAGATGAAGAGCTGGCTCAGCTAGCCAGGAAATTTAAAAAGTTCTACAGTAAGAAAAGAGGCTTCAAAAAATCCTTTAAGAGAGATGATAAAGAAGTAAGATGATATGAATGCAAGAATATGGGGCATACCAGACTAGATTTCCCACAATTGAAAGATGAAAATAAGAAGAAATTCTTTAAAAGAAATGACTTTGAGCAAAAAGAGAAGAAAGTTATGAAAGCCACTTGGAGTGTATCTGAACACTCCAGTAGCTCTCCTGAATCAAGCTCAGAAAAATAAGAAGTCAATATAAAGGCAAACATGTGTTTCATGGTAGAAACTAATGAGGTACACTCATATTACTCCTCTGACTCAAACAATGAATCAAATTCTAAATCAAGCTTTACAAATGAAAAACTTGTAGCCTACTGCAATATGATTGATGAAGGATATGACTCACTATTTAAGAAACATAAGTCACTAAAAAATAAACATAAATCCATTTCAGATGAAATAGATATAATGCTGAAACAACATAAGGAATAAATTGATAAATACAATTCGATTAACACTAACTATATTAATTTTGAATCAAGAATAAAAACACTTCAGGGTGAAGTAAAATCTTACAAACAGGCTCCATTGGTTTTTAAAAAAGGAGAGAATTCATTAAATGAAATTCTTGGAAAAACTATCATTAAAAAGGAGAGATTTTGAATTTCCAGTAAAGGAGAAAAACCAAAGCTATATAAAAATTATTTTGTTCCTAGCTCTAAAAAGGTTAATTGTAACTTTTGTGGGACAAAGGGACATATAGCTAAAAACGGTTTCATAAGACAACCTCAAATTTGTGGTATTAAGAAATCCTATGTTTCAAAAGATTTATATGATTCAGCTGATTTTAAAAGAACAAAGCAAATATGGATACCCAGATCATTGCTAGCTAACACCCCTGGACCCACCAAAATATGGGTACCAAAGCAATTTGTTTGAATGTATTTGCAGGTAGCAGGCCACCAGAGAAGAAAAGATATATGGTTCATAGATAGTGGATTATCTAGACATATGACTGGAAACTCATTGAATTTTTCTTCACTCACTCAAATGGAAGGAGGACTTGTCACATTTGGTGACAATGCCTAAGGAAAAATCATTGGCATTGAAATTGTTGGAGATCAATAAACAGTCTCAATTAACAAAGTACTTTATGTATAAGGATTAAAACACAATCTGATAAGTATCTCTCAACTCTGTGATGATGGATATAATGTTGATTTTACTGACAATTGTTGTACTGTTTCTAAAGATAAACTATTTAAATTTAAAGCACCAAGAACTGAAAATGTCTATACTTTGGATTTAAATTCCTTGTGTAAACAACAAGTAAACTGCTTGACTGCTAAAGTAAGTGAATCATGGATCTGGCATAGGGGACTTATACATTTCAATGTATATGTTTTATATAAGTTATCTAAGAAACATTTAGTTTCTGATTTACCTAGTCTCAAATTTAAAAGTGATAGATTTTGTGATGCATGTCAACTTGGCAAGAAACACAAATCATCCTTCAAATCTATTAATAAAGTTGCTACATCAAAACCTCTAGAACTTATTCATATGGATTTGTTTAGACCCTCAAGAGTAGAAATCTTAGCTGGTAAATTATATGTATATGTTTAATTTAATGATTATTCAAGATTTACATGGATTTTCTTTTTGAAATTTAAAAATGAAGTTTTCGCTTTATTTGAATGTTTCTGCAAATCTGTTCAAAATGAAAAAGGTTTCAATATAATCTCATTGAGAAGTGACCATGGTGGAGAATTTGAGAATCTGGAATTTAATTCCTTTTGATCAAACATGGGTATTAAACATACCTTTTATGCACCCAGAACACCTCAACAGAATGGGATTGTAGAAATGAGAAATAGAACGATTCAATAAATGGCTATAACTATGTTAAATGAATATATCCTACCTATATATTTCTGGGCAGAAGCTGTGAATACAGCCTACTGTATAATTAATAGAGTTTTAATTAGACCTATTTTGAAAAAGACACCCTATGAGCTATGGAATAATAGAAAACCTAAAGTTAACTACTTTAAAGTTTTTGGATGCAAGGTCTACATCTTAAACACCAAGGATAATCTTGGTATATTCGATCCAAAATCTGATGAGGGTATTTTCTTAGGGTATTCTACTACCTCCAAATCCTATAGAGTTTATAATAAGAAGTCAAGGATTGTTAAAGAATCAGTTCATGTGAAATATGATGAATCTGATCCCTTTGAGAAAAAGGACAGAACAAATGGATGAACTTGACTCTAATGATAACATGAGACTTGAGAACTTAAAGAATGATTTTGAAAATGATATAAAAGAAATTCAGTCCAGTTCAGAGGAACATAATACAAAAGAACCTTTAAATATATTACCGAGACAGTATAGAACCCTAAAGAATCACCCTTTAAAACTATAATAGGTGACCTAAAAACTGGTGTTCAAACTAGAAGAAACATAGTAAACCTAGTGGAATTATCTACCTTCTTATCTCAACAAGAACTCAATACTCTAGAAGAAGCTTTAGATTATGAAAGCTGGGTAATAGAAATGCAAGATGAATTAAACTAGTTTAAAAGAAATGAAGTTTGGGAATTATTGGAAAGACCCAAGAATTATCCTGTAATAGGAACCAAATGGGTCTTTAGAAATAAACAAGATGATCAAGGCACAATAACTAGAAATAATGCAATATTAGTAGTTAAATGATATAATATAGAAGAATGAATAGATTATGATAAGACTTTTTCACATGTAGCTAGGTTAGAAGCCATTAGAATCCTTTTAGCCTATGCATCTTATATGAATTTTAAATTATTTCAGATGGATGTTAAATCTGCCTTTTTAAATGGTTATTTAATGGAGGAATTTTATGTTGAGAAACCTCCTGGTTTTGAAAACTCTCAAAAACCAAATTCTGTTTTTAAACTTATTAAATCTCTTTATGGCCTTAAACAAGCACCTAGAGCTTGGTATGAAAGATTAAGTTCTTTTCTTTTGAAAAATGATTTTACTTTTTGAATGGAAGACCCAACACCCTCTAAGAAAACTATAAAAAATAATGTTTTATTGGTTCAAATTTATGTTGATGATGTAATCTTTGGATCAACTAATAAAACTCTTTGTCATGAATTTTCAAAACTAATGCAAGAAAAATTTTAAATGAGTATGATGGGAGAATTAAATTTTTTTTGGGTCTTCAAATATTTCAAAAATATTTTGGAAATGTTTTAAATCAAAGAAAATACATTACTGATTTACTTAAGAAATTTGGACTTGAAAACAGCAAGCCATTTACAACTCCTATGTGTACTAATATGAAACTTGATTTGGATGAAACTAGAAAATCAGTTGACAACAAGTTATATAGAGGTATGATTGGTATTTTGTTATATCTTTCTACTAACAGGCTAGATATAATGTATTCAGTATGTCTTTGTGCAATATTTCAATCAAATCGTAAAGAATCTCATATAACTACTGTTAAAAGAATTTGTAGATATTTAAAAGGAACTTTTTTTCAATATCTTCTTTATCCTAAAACTTCTGATTTCAATTTGATTTCATATTCAGATGCTGACTTTGGAAGTTGTAGATTAGATAGAAAAAGTACATCAGGAACATGTTTCTTTTTAGGAAAGTCTCTAGTATCATGGTCTAGTAAGAAACAACATTTAGTTGCCCTATCAACAGCTAAGGCAGAATATGTTTCTGCTGGCAGTTGTTGTGCACAAGTGTTGTGGATGAAAAATACTCTTATGGACATTGGATTGAATTTTAATAATACACCTATTCTATGTGATAATACAAGTGCAATTAATATTTCAAAAAATCCTATTAGTCATTCTAGAACTAAGAACATTGATATAAGGCATCACTTTTTAAGAGATCATGTTATTAAAAAAGATTTATTTTTAGAATTTATAAATACTAAAATTTAATTAGCAGATATGTTTTCTAAACCACTTCCCACTGCAAGGTTTGATTTTATTAAGGGAGATCTAGGTTTATTTAATTTTAAATAATTTTTTATTTTTTATTTACTTTTATTTACTTTTTTATTTTTTTAATATTGTTTAACATTTTTTTCTGTCATATGCAAATTTTATTTGTTTTAAATATATGTAATGATTAGTGATTACACGGGAATCAAGGCTGTCAGAGCCTTTTAGACTTCTAAACTATTTCACTTCTATCAAAACCCATTCGAAATCTGAAAATCGCACTTCTGATCCTAAACCCTAATCTTCGAACCTCTGAAACCCTAACCTTCAAACCTTCATAGATTCTCACAGAGATGGTAAGAACTAAAAGAGCCATTGAATCCGAGCCAATAAATTCCAAGAGACAATGCTCCGAGGGAAGAAAAATGTTACAGGGCAAGGTAATCGATCTCGACTGGTAATTTCAGACAAATCTTCTATTGAAGCAAGCACTGCCCTTTCAGAATCTTGAACAGATGTTTAGCATTGAAAATACGGAATTTCTATATGAAGTAGAACTTAGATACTTCTTCAAATCTGTATAGTTTAGTCTGGGAGATACCGAGGATAGTATGATGGCTATGATAGAGGATAGGTATTTCTCAATCTCATATGTAGAGATTGGTCAGATTATTAACTTCCCTCATGAGGGAGTTTTTCATTTCGATTTGAAGAATATTGGAGATTCTGTGCAAAAATCCGAAGACGTTATGTCTTTCTTTTTTGGTACTAAAACTATAAAGAAAATGTTTATCAAGGATTTGGAGCATGATCAGAAAATATTGGTCACATTTATTCAGACTGGAATAGCTCCAAGAATGGCAGAGATGGAAAAGATTTTTTACCGTGATATGTATATAATGTTTCTTCAGTTAAGAGATATTAATTTAAACTTCCAAAGGTACATGATAAGGTATCCCAATTATTGCTGTCAAAGCGATGCCTGGATGAATTTATACCCTTTCAGTCGATTTATTTCTAAACTGTTGTTTAAAAAAGTCATGGTGATATTAGTGGATGCCCGAGTTAACTGTCATCATAGTAATATGTTTAATGATTTAACTTTAAGGAATGTTGGATATTTCTGGAGCACAATTAAAGGAAAAAAAATTCTAGTAGGAGCTAAGGAAGACTCAGAGAGTGCTTAGGCTCAACCTGCTAAGTCCAAGGAGGGACAAGATGAATCCAGAGTCAGCAATGTAGCAAGAAGGATCCGATTTGAAGTGGAATATGTTGAGGAAGACAGAATTCAGGAGAGACTTCAATCAAAAATAAAGAGACCTATTAATGAGGAAGTTACTTCCCCTGCTTTGCAAACAACAAGAGAAGCTTTATTTTCTTATTATTTTGTAAGAGAGGATGTTGTTGATAAGATCATGTAAGATGTTAGTGAAAGAAAAGCACCAGTAGAGGGATCAAGAGCTCAAGAATAAGCTCAAAGGGAGAATCAGGAACAGATTGTAGTTGATGTTGAAGTTTCACTTCAACAGGAACAAGAGCCGGAGGCAGTGCCTGGTGAAGAAGTGGCCAGACCTCATGAAACTACTGAAGATATTGTTCTTGAAAACCATGTGGAAGGCCAAGATGTTGATGTTTGTGGTGAGAATGCTTCTGAATCTCACACAGAGGTACTTCAAGAAGATTTTTCTGTGGATGAGTTTGAAAACTCTAAGGAAAAATCTGTGGACCAACCTACTCAGGACAAGGAAATCGAGAAATCTGATGCTGAATCATTACCTTTGGTACTACTTCATCAACCAGATCCTGAGAATGTGAATAAAGCACAGGGTGCCTCTGATTTAAATAAGAAAGAAATTGAAGAACTATACAAAAAATAATCTCAGTTGGAATCTGAGAATTTCACTCTGAGAAATGCCTTAACCATAGAACCTTTGAAATTTTAAAAGCTGAAGGAGTGTATAGTCTCGAGGAAAGAAGGTGAAATGTTTAAAGAGGATATACTGACTGCATTTGCACAATTGAAATGTGAAATGGTTATGAAGTCAGATTTATCAGATCTGAAGTCGTTTATAGAGATCCAATTTGCATCAGTTGCAAATAATGCTATTAGTGGATAAGGTACTTCGCCTGATTTAATCAGAAGGTTTCAAGCTATCACAGCTGCGATGAGAAACATGAATGACAGGATACAAGATCTTTAATGTAACAGTGCTCCTTTATCAGTATTACTAGACAATCAGAAGTTTTTAGTGGATCAACTGACATCTAGTGAGCCATATATCAGAATCATGTTAAGTCGGTTATCAGAGAAGTTGTCGATGTTTTTCCAAAAAGAGGAATGGATGCATGAGTTTTTCAGATTCAATTTAATCGAGGATATTCATATGACTCAAGAGAACAAAGAGATCATTATCAAACATGGAGATGGGATGATGAAGAGACATCGGGAGTAGTTTACAGAAATCAAGTCTGCAATCCAGAGGAGATAAAACCTGTGGCCTATCTTACCCAAACCTTGATTCCTGTGTATATTATTGTCATGTATATACAGCTATTTTTGAATGAAAATTTCCTTCATTGTTTATTTTTTTTCTCTCTCTATTTGTTTTACTGAATTTATTTTTGATATTCCAGTACTCAAGATTTAATTATTTATAAACAGTTAATAATAATCATTTACCTACAGTTCATTGCAACATTAAATGTGTTAAAATCCATGATTTTTCATTCTTTTTGATATCACAAAAAGGGGGAGAATTTGGATAAACATCAACATTTTATTTAGGGGGATAATTAAAGAATAATTTTTCCACTCAAAATTCTAAAACTTTATGTAAGTAATTTTGAAAGATAATTTCGTTTAAATAATCTTATTATCTTATGGGTTTTGTGATCATCAAAAAGGGGGAGATTGTTGAGAAAAGTATTGTTTTCAACAATACATAAAAATGTTATTTAAAGGGGGAGGTTATTGAATATAATACTCTGTATTTTTATGATAATTTTGATGCTCACAAATACCCTTATTTATTTTCTAATGTTTTTTATTTAGTATTTTTCATGAATTTATTGATTTATTTTACTCTTTAAATAATGAGAATTTATTACTTATTTGGAATCTGCTTTAAGCGCATTATGGAATCACTGTTCATACCTTATGTGGATAAATGTAGCGCGGAATCTATTTTAGCATGTTTTATAATCACTGTTCATACCCTATGTGGATAAACGTAGCGTAAGGATGATTCAAAGCTGTTTTATCAACGGATTTAAGATCGAATTAAAAGGATATTTTTATGTCCAGGCTTAAGGGAAGTTACGACTTCTCTGTAAATTCAAATTTTTGAATATCGCGAATCATAAGGTGAGTTTTATGGATCTAAATGTGCAGGAGATATGCTCTGCTTTATTATATATGTTCTGTCTAAAACACCAGGTACATTTGTGTATGGTGATCGATCTATTATTAAAAAGGTGGAAAACAGAGATTACAAAAATTCACGATTGATCTGCTAATTCAAAAAGGAGTGTCAAATCTTTTTTGTTTAAGAATAAGGAACTCGATAAGATATTCACTTGTTCTACATCGAATATCTACTGTGGATCTACTAATGATGAAGTTGTGAACTATATCTCTATATATACTGCAACCGGATCGACTCAGAATTGCTTTATTTTGAAAAATAAATATTTCTAGAGACTACGATCTATCTGCTGTCAATTGCATTCTGTTGCAATTGTGAAGATCAACTGGAAAACTTCTTTCTGAAATTCTTTTTATTTTTGAGTAACCAGTTTCTCGTTCTAAGCTGTGTTGGTTCATGTTTGAACCAGAAGGCTTTGTTAGCCTGAATATTGTAAAGGTGTCAACTGCCTGTACTCAGTTGTGAACCGGTCTGTGGAAAAGAGGACCAGATAGTGAAAATCACCAAGCTCATGGAGTTGAGCGTTGGTGGAGTGGACTAGGGGCATTCTGTTCCCCAAACCACTATACATCTTTGTGTTCTTATTTTTACTTATTCCGTTTCTCGATCAAATATGATAAAGTATAGAGGACAGAACTCATTCAATCAAAGAGTTACTGAAAAATTGAAATGGACACAATTCACCCCCCTCTTGTGTATAATCTGTAGATTCAAATCCAACATAACTTACCCAGGTATATACCCATCCCCCCACCTAAAGTGTTCTGTATCCTCACTATAATAAAACAGAATATGGAGAGTAAGGATAAAACCAATTGGGTGTCAGAAGAACATATGACACAATGGATGGGAGGAGGATATTGGGATTTCCCTTCGTAAAGAAAAAGCTATCGAAGAAGGGTATTTACCTATTCAAGCTTCGTGTCTAAATTTTTTTATTTTAAACATTTTTTTAGTAAAGTCCACCTTCTTCTTAAATTTAGTACTTTTTACCTCATGGACAACTTGAATGGGTACACTAGACCTTGAACCAAATTGTTGAGTGTTTTGTGCCATGTTATCAATCAGGGTCCTTGTAGCAATTGGGGTTTTATCAACTAGTTCACCACCTATAGTGACATCAATCATATTTCGATCAATCGGATTAAAATCATCAGAAAAATAATAAATTAAAAGTTTATCACATATTTGGTTGTGTGTATTTCTTGAACATAACATCTTAAATCTCTCTCAATATTCATGAAGTGTTTCCCCTTGTGATTGTCTTATCCCGCATATTTATTTCCTTATTGTTGCAATTCTAGAGGCTGGGAAGTATTCTTCATGAAAAATGCATTTCATGTCTGACCAACCTCTAATTAGTGAATTAACATAAAACAACTAATCTTTTACAGTGTATTATAATGAAAATGGGAATTCTCTAAGCTTAACTTTTTCTTCATCCACATTAGTAGGTTTTAAGGTTGAATACACAATATAAAATTATTTTATGTTCTTATGTGGATCTTCTCAAGAAAGTCCATGAAATCTTGGAAATAAGATAATTAGACTAGATTTTAGTTCAAAATTGGGTGTCGCGCCTTGTATTTGAAAATAGGTGGGTTAGATATCAATATCAAGTGAGGTTAGTTAATTTAATGTTCAGTTATTTTCATCCATGTTAAGATTAATTATTTCATTTTTTATGTATGTTCTAGGTGAAGAAGATGAAGGATCAAGAAGAATGTTGATGTTTTGTGTGTCCTCCTTTAAAGGGTTCTCTTGTGTGTCTCAGTGTTGCTGACATTGGATCCTCTCTTGTATAAGTTTGAAAGGTGGTACATTTCATGAAGTAGAATTTTTCATACACAGAACCTACCCAATAAATAAATCATAACACAAAAATATAGGTAAATGTATAAAATAAAACAAATAAATATTGATAAAATTTACAAAATTCTTATAAAAGGAACGCACTAAAAACCAAAGCGCTCCCAGAAAAGGTACAAATATTTGACCATGTTGTCATGACATGTCAAATTGATTATGATTGTATGGTTGATTTTAAGTATAGGGAAGACCCTAGGTCATCTCTCAAGGCGCGTTGATGGGTTTAGAGTATGTGTTTTTAATAAAACGTTCTAGAAAGGGTGGTTATTTTGAAAACAGTTTTATGAAACTAAATTAATTTAAAGAGTATAAAAGTTGAGAAATAAGTAGAATTTGAAAATATATGATAATTATGTGATCATTGATAAGTTACTAAAGCACTTGAAAATTTCTTTATTCATAAATGATTATTAGGTTTTTTGTGTAATCCTTTGACTGAGGGTTAACCAAGATCTTGGGTACCCACAACCCCTAAAGCAAAGAAAATAAGACTAAAAATTGACATGATAATAACATAGTCAAGTTAAATCTACTAATAATGAATTAAGGTTTTTCATGGAACAACGAAATCTCAAATTTTTGGTAAATAAGAGTCTTATGTTGTCCAATTGGAACAACACAAGTCGCACACTTAAAATTGCACACTGATCAATTATGATGTAAGAATTGTTTCAATTAAATGCATCAAAACAAGTTATGATACATATAAAAAAACAATTCAAAAACAAAATTTAAACCAAAAAAGTAGAGAATTATGTTTCTTAACTCCCTCTGAAAGTGTGTAGCTCCCTCGAAATTATCACCCACTGCTTAGCTTTGCATTTGGAGGAGGATGATCGGGTGGTTTTTTTTATCCATTGTTGATATCCCTATGAGGATATGGGCCTTCATAACTTTTTGGATGAGGGGAGGTCTCAATTAGGACTCAAAAATTTTATAAATTTACTTCTGGTCTGAACCTGAAAATGAGGCTCCCTTGGTACACTTTTAGATCCAAAATGGTAAGTGGTTTTGAGCACCTGGTTTTAGTGATATCAATTGAGTCTTGGTTTTGGACAAGTAAACAGCCATATCACGACTTGGAAAAAAGAGAAGAGTTTTTTGCTAGCATATTTACTTTATTTTTATCAAATTTGGTGTCTATTATACATATGTATTGAAAGATATTGTCAAAATATTGAACCTAACTTTTGAATTTGGGATGATTTTGTCCCCTGGACAGATTGGTTCGGATGGGCCACCAGATTGATGAATTGGGATTTAGTTTTTAAAGATGAGTAGAATCCCATGATGTTTTGGATTGGCTGAAAAACTTTGTTACCATTTTAATGCATGTATTTAATGTAATGTTTAGAATAGTGGACAGGTTTCCTTCAGATTCTATACAATTTGGCCCATTTTCCTTCTGGATCATCTTCTGGGTCTCCAAATGACCTCCACCTTTAATAAAAATATCAAAAAAATTATAATTTCTTCTTTTAAAACTGATAAATATTAAATAATGCAATAAAACATGAAGTTAAATTTGATATTATATTTATAATTTAGAGTGAAAAATATGTTTAACACAATGGTGTTAGGGTGAAATAAAACAGTGAATCGATGTGCTATCACATGACATTTAAATGCATGATGACTGATACCCAATGTACATCCTTGGGCCCAACCACAAAAAATATTGTAAATATCACTTCCTAACATATGGGTCAGACCTACACAGGATATTTCGAAACACATCAAAAAATATTTCCTCCCTGTTTCTATTCATGAAATAAAGCTGCAAAGGAAAGTCCAATATGAGTCATGCCTCATTGGTGAGATAGTATACAAGACTAAAGTTCCCCATTCTTATATGTGAAGAAAATACAGTTATGGAGAAACTTTAAAATAACTATATTCTTCTTTATTCCTATCATCATAGGATATATAGTGACACTTGAATCTCATATCTCAAGTCCAACAATGAAAAACAAATTTCCCTTCCTATCTTATGAGTGGGTCAAACCTATGTAGGTAACCTACTTAAAACTAAATGAGGAGAATGTATCTACCTATTCCTAGGAAATTTCAGCTTGAAATGCCCCTTTAATATTTAGGAACCCCCTTTTCAAAAACCACACTATGTGTCTGGAAAGGTATAAATCCCCATAACCATCCATGGCCAACGGAAATGGAAGGTTAGTGTCTCAAGGGCACCTTTGTTTGACTATGCACAATATTCATCTATGGCTCTACATAAGTTTCCCTAAAAAATGCATGTAAACCAAAGGTATATATATCCTTAGGAGAGTCTTTTTCCTACCTCTGTATGAGTTTATGACATTTATGTCCCGCCTCACTTTTTAGTTTGGGAAACCCCCCCCCCCCCAGATTACTGTATACATATTTTTTCCCTTTAATGCCACAAGATGATAGAACATTCCTGTTCATACTTCCATAAAAAGGTCAAATCATTTACCAAAATGGTTATAGTAAAAATAATTTAAATCATAAGTCTCAAATGTTTTGGTTATATGACCTTAAACTACTCCATTCTTCATCCCTCCTTTACACAAGTCAAATTCGTGTGGTTGTAGTTTCTTGTCCAAATCTGGGATAGATTCTCCTATGGATTTCAGAAAATGTTACCCCGGTAGGACACCCACTAAGGACTTATAAAAACATTAAAAATCAAAATTTCTATTAAATTAATTGTTCATCAAAAATGGAAAGTCAGTGTCTTAAGGACACCTTTGTTTGACTATGCACAATATGACCTGGTGGCTCTGCATAAGTCTCCCACAAAAAAAGGCTCATCACTCAAAGGAAAATTCATCCTCAGGAGAGGGTATTCCAACATTCATATTACCTATGGATCACATGCCCCATATCATGTCTTATTTCCATAAATCACAAAGTTTGGGTCAAGAAATATCCATCATTCATGTATGAAAAATATTGGGACATCCTCGGTCAATGTGTCCTCATTAGGGCCCTTGCCCTACAAGACATGATAAAATCTATTCAACCTAAAACATAAGTAATGTTACTCCAGGTTTTTAGGACTCTAAACTTCCCATGAAAAGAGTCACAATACTCACTAGGATAAAAACCGACAAAGGGAATCCTAGGTAAAAGTCAAGTACCATCTCGTTAAACCTATGAATTTCATGTTTTAAGAAATATATCAAGAAATTTGAGAAACAAAAGAGACACAAAATCTTGTTAAGTAAAAAACCCACAAAGGGATGCTTAAGTAAGAGTCATGTTATACTAGCTAATCCATCACCAAATTAGGTTTAGGAAACAATTTGGGTTATAAAAATAAAATACAAAAAGTATGGGGGTTTGTAATATAACCCTATAAACAATTAGAACTATGCTCACTAAGTCCCTTTTCTTAGAACAAAATTAGAGCCTTATCTGATCATTCATTCAAATAAGCACTGATTTTAAATCGACATGGATTCCTCTTCATCCCGATTGGAGCCCATTCCGATAGGGAAAATTTATGGGTCCTAAAAACATTGAAAATAAAATCAAAGTACTCTCATGAATTTGGAAAAATAAGGAAGAAAATCAAAGGGGGAATTGAAGAAAATATGGTTAAAGAAGTGAAAATAGTAAAGGAAGAAAGGGTACCATGAAGTATAAATCCTTCGCAGACAACCTCTCCACATGGCAGTATTCTTCACAAGGCTCCTCCGAACTAAGAAGATCATGGGAAGATAATGTAGGCACCAGGTCCCACAAAAGAAATAAAATTAACTATGAGAGAAATTCATAGATATTATCTATATAAAAAACTATCCCCATGAACTAAAATGGATTGTGGGAAAGGCAAGAACATCATCTCCCCATGAACAAAAAAATTCATTTGTAGGAGAAAGGTGGTGACCTTCACCCCTACATATGATGACCTTGTTCCCCCACTAACCAAGTCATATGCGGGTCGGGTTTCTTCTGTGTGATTCCGAAAAAAAGAACCATGACCTCATAGTAGATGACTGGCTACTCTTGTAACCAATTCTATGACTCTCTATAAATATTTTCAAAAGGAGAGGAATACGGAGAATAATTAATTGAGAAAATAAATCGATGAAGGAATGGAATAAGAGAGCATTAAAAAAGATGGACTCCTTCGATGATTCCCTACAGGTAAAACCCACCATGTAGAATTATGGAGGGAAAACTAAAATAATTGGTAAACCATGAACCCAAAATCCATTGTGGATGTATTTTACACAAGGAGTAGAACCAATGATTCTTCTATAATCAGGAATACCACATAACAAAGAGCTATTCGGGAAGAACCCTACACCATATAGAAAATTGCTACACTGACTAAACTCAACACCTTGTAGCATAGTGCTATGTGGATTTAACCCTGGTATGTATACCACCATAGTGTGTAGAAGGATCCCTCACTAATAAAAAAACATGCAATGTGGAGGAAACCCCACATCGTATAAGTAAATTATACATAGAATTGGGTATATTCAGGTTTTCCACCCTCCGGCTCCAATAATTTCCTAATATTTCCATCATATCATCAGTAGTCCCTCCACAAGACAATCCAACGTCATTAGGCCAAAGACTCTCCCAAATCCACCGGACTTGTATTTTGATACCATTGGGTGCATCAGTGTTCCCTTTTGAGTTTACAAATCCATGATAAGTAGATTCATGTGGGTAATCCCCGAAATAAGGAGGACCCTTGGAATCTACCTAAGTTTACATTCAGATGGTAACTCGGGTTCCTAACATGGGACACTCACATGAACCTCCCATTTTAGAGGATTAATAGGAATCACTAGATTTTCCCTTTGATGAGGGTTAGCGAAAAATATATTAGATCACACTTTCTTTTCCTTTTGACAAGGATCAATGCTCCTCCCTTATTCCAAGAACCAGTTTTAGGGCATCCCACCAAGAGTAATCCCCAAGCTTGTAGAAGGTTTCACTCTTTCACTCTTTCTCATCTCTACCTCTGTATCATTCACCATCATCTCTTTCTCACATTGGACCCACATCCAATGTAAAGTGAATAGAGGGAAGTGTCTTATCCTCAGCCTTTTCCACAAGTAGAGAAGGAAAAGTTTGTGATCTTAGAAATCATTCACTTCCTCTTGTTTCTCACACCAAGAATTAATCACATGGTCATAGAGGTTAATGATGATCATGGAATCTACACAATTAACCCAACCAATTGATCTATGAGAACTTTGATTCCTACTTTAACTAGGATATGTAGGATTTCTATCTAAGGCCTGAGCTCAAGGGGAACTCTCCTCAAAAGCTATCCCCAATCATAACCCCCATTTTCATAGGTCCCCCTTTATATTATAAGCCCCAACTCCAAACCAAATGGGACTTCTCCCTATATCTAAGTCTCAAATCATTCCCCATTTATGGGAAGCTTCATTATGTAATCCCCAAAAATTGTAACTACATAGAATTTGATTCCCAACTAAATGGGATATGTAGGAAATCTCGCTGAGGTTCAAGCATTATTTTTAACTTATCTCCTACATTCCCTCATTCTCCCATCAGTTCACTTGCATCCTTTATGCATGATGTTAAACTGCATGGTTGGGTCCTCATCACATTTATCATGATATATTCTTGGGAGGGGTGTTCCATGTTGTTAGTCTGGTTTTACATTTTCTCATTTAGATGTGATTTGTCATAAGTCTGTGGAGTCTGTTTGGGTTTTCCCCCTTCTTCCCTTAAAAGGGGGTTTTATCAAAATAATAAAATTTTAAAGGCCTTCGGGCTGTTGGATGGATGGATGGGTCCTCATCACACAGCCTTAAAAGGTTATTTTTATAGTTAAGTGGTACCGAACTATGTGGGTTATGATTCCTCTCATGGGGATGCATTGGAAATGTATTTTATGGGTTTGATCTCAGTGATCAAGCCACTTCTGTCCCCCTATATGGCGGTAAACTCCATATATCTCAATCATTCAGATTAAAACCAGTGTTTTCTCAATAAACTACAAAGTAATTCCTTATCTATCCAAAAAATCATAATATTGATGAATAACCTTGGATATATATAGATATATTCATTGATATAGAACCTCAAATACCCATAAATGATTTTGGACCCATGCATATTTATGATCAATCTTACCTAGGGGTAGTATGCAGACACATGCTTGGGAATGAACCAAAGATTCATGAACATATAAACATAGATTAAATCTATAATAGAGTCCCATAATAGGTAATAGTTCCGCCCAAAAGGGTGTGATTAGTCTGAGTTCCCATACTCTCAATGAATGTGAGTTCTTAAGTGTCATTAGACAAATCATTCAACGAATGCATGCCTTTGGATAGTAGGTACATGAATCATGGATAATGGGGCCATTGGGTGTTTCTAGATCCACAAATAAACCTATTAGATACCATCCAAGGATATTTTACCCATCCTAGATTGGTTGCACAAAATCATAACCCCCTGTAATCAATCATTGGGTACAACATCTTTGGGTCTAAACAAATGTAAATATTTTGTATGTAAATTTTTAACTAAAATGATGGTGCAATGTAATATTTTTATTCTAATATGGGTTTTCTCATATTTTTATTCCAACATTTTTATATTTTCCTAATATGGTGTTATGTTATAGGGTTGTTGTAAGGCTACATCTTTGTGGAAACTACTCTAGCCTTTATGATCCCCAATAAAAACACTAATAAATTCCACCTTTCTCAGTTCTAATAAAATAACTAATTAATCCCCACCTTTATCTATTCTAAATTAAAATGCTGACTAATAGAACCTTTATTAGTGATTTTTTTAGTTCTAATAAAGGTTATAAACTTTTAAAGGTTCTTATAATGTCATCATTGTTTAGTGTCAACAATGCTCTTTTATAGTAATTATAAAGGTGGTTCTTATAATATTGTACACATGTATTATACTAGAGGAAATTAACTCCACATGTATAATGTTTTTAAAGGGCTCCACTTCCATTCACAAGATCAAGTGTAACACCTTGTTACCTTTCTTCAAGTATTTTTTTTTATTTTTTTATGGTTTGAATTTTTTTTTGGGGGCATTACGAGATTCTCAATAATAGATATAATTTTCTAAGAAAATAACCTAAAATTTATGGATGTATGTTTGTTTGAATTAATGGATTCAATGTTTAAATGTGTAGATGGATTTTGAGGGTTCTTATTAGGACCATAAGGCCTTAAGTTTTAGTTTAATGTTTTTCTACAGAAAACTTAGTTGAGAACTACCTGTTATACACATTCACATTATGAATGCTTTACATGATGTGAATATATTATAGGAATATTCCATGAATATCATGAAATGCATGAAAATTTTACAGGTCAAGAAACCATTAAATTCCAAGAAAACATTCATCTGGTTTTAATTTAATCCAAGGTGATGGAATTTTTGGTGTATTTTTAATATTTGGGATTTCATGACATGAAATAGATTAATGATGGGAATTCCTCATGTCCAATAGTTTTGAACACTATGTATTCCTAAATATTTTTTCATTTAGTTTTTAGTATTTCCTTTCAATCCCTACAATGATTTGTGATTATTTTTGGTGATCCCTTTCCTTTTAAATCACTCCATTTAGTTTTTAATTTGTGTGGTGGTTGCACCACATATCTCTTGTAAGCAATATTTCTTCTTCCTCATTTCATTTTTTATAGAAGCGGTGGTGGTTGTGTTCACGTTTCAGATTCATGATCGATTGGTGTTTTTTATTGATCCTTTTCAGTTTCTTTTCATTTCGTATCTTTTGATGGGTGATATTTGGTTCTTCGATCTCCTTTGTTAAAGGAAGATAGGTTTCCATCATTCTTGAGGTAGGTGTATCTATGAAAATGTTTTTAATTCGTGAATGACATTATATTCTTGTCGATACCTTTGGTTTTTTCATTGAAATGAGTTTTCTTTAGTGGAAATGGGTTTTTATTAAATTTGATAATGGATTTTGGAAATTGTTTTGGAAAAACATAGCATATTGGGAACATTGGGTGCATCATGAAATGGACATAGGTGACCCTAATGTGTGTGGAACCATAGGGGGTTACTTTTATAATATCAACAGACTATAGAAAGACTTGATATTATTTGGAACCAACTTATTCCTAGATTATTATTCTTTTATGTCTAGTACATATTCCAATAATATAGAGAATAAATTATTTTATTTTTTATTTATACCTATTTTATCACATGATGGTTTATTTCATAAATATTTCCGCACATGTTTAATTTACCTATTTTTCTTTTATACCTGATATATTCCTCGATTTTGTGAATATGGTATCCATTTATAAATAAAATGGAATATTTACAACTAGTTTTATTTATGAGAAATATTTATAAACATGATTTTGTTTTAAATCTATAACATATGAATTATTGATATTATAACTTGTATGGATTCATTAGTTGTGTCCTACTGTGCTTTGATCTCACACGATACTTTTTCCTTTGGGAGTTTGTATAAATTTGTTTAGGACCTAGGTAAAGGGAAGATAATCTTATAGCATTTCAAATTATATTTCATCATTTCCTTTTTAGTGGGATGTTTTGGAGGTGATATTTGGTCACATGGAGATGTGTTAGTCTTTTTCTATCATACTTTTATAGTTTATCATATTTAGATTGGTTTTTATGGATCTTTTTATATCTATTTATTCTATAGTTTACTATTGTTGTATGTATTTTTTTGGTTATATTTAAGTCTTTTTTTATCTGTATTATACTTCACCAAGGGATGTCTATATCGGGTGGATGTTTTATTTGACTCGAGTAGGTTTGTCTAAAATTGGTATCAAAGGAAATACCCAACCTGAAGTATTATGGACATTTCCTAGGTGTGGTTTGGTGTCTTGGTTAGTAGGAGTTTGGACCATCAGAATTCAGATAGTAAATGCTGAAAAGGGTCCCGGATAGCTCACTCATGTGATTGAACCTGAGTTACCATTGGTGATCTGGTATTTTTTCAAAGCATTAGACTTTGTGGTTGATATTATTTGAATAAACCAGAAATGGAGTTTATTTAAATAATTCAGTTCTTTTTATAAGGTATAATCCTTGTTTAAATAATTGATAATTTCATTAAATTATTATTATTTTAAATCATTGATATCGATACTTGATGTTGGTCCTATGATTTTGGAATATTCTTGTGACATATTGGTTTTTGTCTTTTGAATATTAAACAACTCCTCCTAAACAGAACTTTCAAATACAATTGAAGAACCCATGATATAGGTTCCACAATAAAATCCTCCTACGTACCCTTCTTTGGAAAAATTTGAAATATTCATTATTCAGACTTTGGGTTAAGCAGGTGTCAGGAACCCGGGATGAGAAGTGGATCACGTCTAAGAATGTACAAAGTAGTATCCACCTGGATTCCATAGTGACAAAGTAAGGTAGAGATCTAAATAATGGATGGAGTAGATTGAGAGGATATTTAAATTCCTAAATACTTTTGTGGACTCTAAGGTGGATTTTTTCACATATATTTTTAAAGTACTAAGAAGTACATGGTGGGACTCTATTGTTGAAGATAATTTGCATGAGGATCATACAATTTCTTCTTTCAAGAAAATATACAACTAATAGTTTTATCCTGAGATGTTATGTTGGAAAAAGACTCATGAGTTTTTGAACTAATATTAGGGAGAACATACCATTTTGTATTATTCCAATCATTTTACTAAGCCGGTACACCTGGCTCTGAATCGAGTTAACAATGATTACCTGACGTCTTGGAGGATTGAGTTGCAGTTTAGGGCTAGTACTTTGTCGATGTTGATTTTCATGTTACATTTAAATTTTTTGGATGTATTTGATACGTAATCATTGAAATAGGTCAGTATAGCTGGAAAATAGGTTTGGGAGGAGCTTGAGTTGGTACAGTTTTTATCAAGGGTGTATCTTCTGGCTAGAAAAAGAAACAAAAAGGTATCCAATTTTCTTCATGCCAAATTATAGGGTATTCTTCTAGATAGAAGTAGGTTTTTTGCTATTATTGTGGGTAGAATAGCTATTCCAAGAATTATTTTTCAAAGGTTACCAAGAAGATTCATCATTGTGGGAAATATGGTCATATAAAGCATTTTTGTGACTGGATATCCCAAGTCAGTAAGGCTGAATCCACATTCACCAAGGGATTACTGGTTTGTACTGATATTTTCAGAGGGTTAGGAGTATTATCCTTAGGCTAATGAGAATGTTCACGTGGATAATAAATATTCAGGAGGATTTGATGCTAAATTTATTTATGATATAGAGTATAAACCAATGGAATCTGATGTAGGTCCATCCACAATTAAAGGAACAATGTTTTTTTAATATTTTATGGTGATTTAATTGTTTGATATAGGTGCTACTCATTCTTTCAAATCATGAAATATAGTCTAAGTGATAGGATTTTATTAAGATCTTATCCCATTATTGTTTGATCCTTGCACACATTTAAGAAAGAGTTCCAAACAGAGTTTCTAGTGCCCAATATGTCGAGTGATGATAACTGACCAGAAGGTGGAATGGGACTTCTTAGTGCTCTATCTTGACCTATTTGACCTGAAAAATAGAATTTATTGGATAATAAGTTTTAAGGCCCAGATGGAGAGTTATCACCATTGGGTTCAATTTTAATCCATCGATGGGGTCACTCATGTAATTCAGGGTGAGCGGTACACTCGATCAAGAAGGGTGGGACCTGTTGTAGCTTATGATGGGGTAATCTCATGCCAATTTTTAGAGATGTTTATAGAACTTATTGACCATTTTTTAGGTAGTTAGTTACCAATAGTGGTGTGTACATATCCTGAGGTCTTTCCAGATGATTTTTTTGTTTTACCTCCCTATATAGAGGTAAATTTTACAATAGACTTTCTATATATAATAATGCCCATTTTTAGGTCATCTTATTGCAAGGAACTTATTGAGTTAGTAAAAAATAAGTTCCAGGTTGAAAATCTTGATGCTAAGGGATTTATTCTTCCTAGAGTGTCACTGTGAGTTTTTTCAATCTTCTTTTCTAAGAAATCATATGGGAGCACATAATTTGAATTGAATATCAAAAGTTAAATCATGTGACCATCAAGAATAAATATCCCTTTCCCTAGATTGAAGATCACTTTGATCAGCTTAGAGGGGCTCACTAGTTTTTGAAAGATTGACTACTAGTTAGGGAACCACTAGTTAAGAGTCTGAGAATAGGATATGCCTAAGATAGTTATTAAGAGATGGTATGGGCATTTTTGAGTTTCTATTTTTTCATTTAGACTAACCAACGCTCCTACAATGTTTATGGAAATAATTAATTGGATCTTTCATTAGTTCTTAGACCCTTTTATAATGGTGTTCAAATATGATATTTTGTTTTACTCGAAGTTAAGGTAGGAGCACATGGACCATTTGAATATCATTATTAGAACATTAAGGGAACATTATCTGTATAGTATTCTTTACATATGTGAATTTTGGATTTATGAATTAAATTTTTTAGGGATTTTTATATCTGATAAGGGAATATCAGTGTATTATATAATTTTATAAGAAGTTATTTTCTTAGATCATCCCATAAATTTGTTTGATATCTAAAGATTCTTGTGGTAGGATGGTTATTACAAGAGGTTTTTTTTGAACTTCTCTAATATTTCATAAATGATCACATATTTAAACCATAAGGGTGTAATGTTTATGTGAAATTATAAGTTCCATATATCTTTTGAAAAACTGAAAATGATATTGACTTTAGCTCATGTTTTGATTCTTCTCGAACCAGTTTTGGGCTATGATGTTTTATATGATTCTTCCAGCATGAGTTTGGGGTGTGTCTTGATGCAGTGGAGATAAGTGGTAGCCTATGGATCTCGACAGGTTTTCCATCGTGAGAAGAACTACCCTACACACAATATTTAGTTTTTCATGGTTATACATGAACTCAAAAAATGGCGTTATTACCTTTTTGGGAGAGTTTTATGGTATATTCTAACCATAAAAGTCAGGGGAATATTTTCACTCAAATGAATTTGAAATTACGATATAGAAAACTGTTAGATTATCTCCAAACCATTGATTTTCATATTTATTATACTCCGGGAAAAGAGAATGTGGTTGCTAATGCATTGAGAGTGAAATTACTGACACAATAAGGGAAGGAATCAGTAGAAGAGTGGTCTTTGATGAGTTTTTTGTTTGAGATGATCTTAGGAATAGAAGAAGATGGTGGGAGGGTATGTCTAACTTTTATAAAGTCAGAATCATTGTTTTATAAGTAGTTTCAGATCGATCAAATGTATAACATAGATCACATGATATTTAGTTAAATCCTTTATGGTAGGGAGACCTTGAGTGAGTGGTATTGGTTTCCTAGTTACACTTTGTGTTTTTGAAATAGGTTTTTCATTCATTTTTCCCTAAGGTAGCAGTTGATAGACCATGGCACTATTCTTGATAGTCTGTACACCCAAGTACTAACAAGATATATCATGATCTGATATGTTGGTATTTGTGATTGGAGATGAGATGTCCAATTTCATATTTTGTATCATGGTATCTTTCTTCTTAGAGAGTTATGGTGGAATAGCATAGAACTACTAGTTTTTTGCAATCCATAACTATTGCAGTGTAAAAATGGGATTAGATTTACAAGGATTTTTTCATTGTTATACCATGGAATCCTGGTGGGAAGTATATGGTTTGGATGATCATTGATCGACTCATGAAATAAGCACATGTCTTCCCTATCAAGGAGACTAAGAAGGTGTAACATCCTGGAGACTTGTATGTTTGAGATATTTTAAGACTTCATGGGGTTCCCATGATGGTTGACTCTAATAGGGAACCAAGGTTCACATCTATATTTTGTAATGGTTTGTAGGAGGTGATGGGTTCCTAGTTGAAAATTGACCTGATATGTAATCCACAGATGGATGGGATTATAGAGAGATATATATCCAAGTTCTTGAGGATATGCTCTAGGCTCGTGTGGTTGATTTTAATGTATCTTGGGAAAATCATTTTCTTTTAGTTGAATTTACCTATAATAATAGTTATCATGCATTAATCAAAATATCACCCTTTGATTATTTTTATGGGTGGCCATATAGATCTCCCTTGTGATAGTTATATTTTGGAGGGAAATCTGTCATTGAGATGAGTCTTGTTCAGGAAATTATGGAGAGGGTACATTTGATCTGAAAGATATTGATCATGGAACAAAGTCACCAGAAATCTTATGTGGATCATCATATTTGGTTATTGGAGTTTAAGGTTAGTGGTTAGGTATTTCCTAGAGTTTCACCTCACTTAATACATCATCAGTTGGGTAAGGAGGGTAAGTTTGCACTAAGGTTTTTGGGCCCCTTTGAGATCATTGGATGACTGAGAAGTATGGCCTATTGGTTAGAAGTACCATATCATTTTAATTCTATCAATGGAATTTTTCATGTTTCTCAGCTGAGGAGGTTTTGACTGGATCCTTCCCATGTGATTTAATGGGAGGATGTTGATCTTTAGCTCAACATCACTATGGTTGAGCTACCAGTTCAAATGAGGGATTATCAAGAGAAGGTGTTCCATTATAAAATGATTCCTTTGGCCTGTGTATTGTGGTAGTGCAGATGGGATAGCCATGATATGTGAGAATGGGAATTGTTAAAGAGGTATTATTGGCCTTTACATTTTTTGAGTCCAAGATATTTATGAATTTCGGGGTAAATAAAGCATTTATAGTGGGGAGATTGTAACACCCCGTAATGTTCCTTCAATTATACTATGTCATTTGTAAAGTTTCCCTTTTTATTTGGGTGAATATTGGGATTATCAAGAATATAGATTATTTATAGGTAAAATGAATTGAATTTCAAAGATATATTTTTTTTTTAATTAATGTATTATAATTATAAATGTGTAAATGTCATTGGAGGGTTCACTTTGGGACCAAAGAGCCTTTAGTTTTTGTTTGAAGGGTTTCTATAAAAAACCAGGTTGAGCACTACCTACTAGACACATTAAGGTTGTGAATGGTTTACATGATGTGAATATGTTTTAAAGAAGATTTCACGAACCTTGTGAAGGGAATGAAAGGTTTATAGGCTATGAAACCATAACACACCATGACAACATCGATCAGGTTTTAATTTAATCTGAGTTGACACCTTTTTGGTGTATTTTTAATACATGGGATTTCAGACCGTGAAATGGATTCATGATGTGAATTCCTTAGGTCTAGTGGTTTTCAACACATTTCACCTTATAATGTTTTTTCATACGATGTTCTAGATTTCCTATCAAACACTATGGTGATTTTGAGTGATTTTTTGTGATCTCCCTCCTTTTTCATCAATTCATTCACCATTTTATTCCTATGATGGTCACACCGTATATTCCTGGTAAGCAGTCTTTCTACTTATTCATTGCCTTTGGTCATAGCATATGCATTAGCTGTGTTTCTGTTTCAGATTAAATTTTGATTGATGTTTTCTATTGATCCTTTGTAGTTTCTTATTTTTCATTTTCATTCTAAGGTCAATCCATGGTTTTTAGATATTTTTTGTCAAAGGTAAATATGTTTCCATTGTTCTTGAGGTAAGTGTATCTATGCATGTGTTTCTAATTCATGAATTTTTATATGTTCATGTTAATTCCTTTAGGTTTTTAATTGAATTGGATTTTATTTGGTGGGAAAATTATTTTTATTAAATTTAATATTGGATTTTGGAAATGGTTTTGGAAAAACAAAGTAGAGTGGGTACATTAGGTGCATCGGGAAATGGACATAGGTAACCTTAGTGTGTGTGGAACCATTAGGGGTTACTTTTTTGATATTAGCAGACTATGGTAGGACATGATTTAAGTTGGATCCAACTTATTCCTAGTTTAGGATTCTATTATTTCTAGTACTTGTTCCCATAGTCAATATCCCAAATTTATTTATTTATCATTTATACCTAGTTTGTCACTTGATGGTTCATTTCATGGAAATTTTCTCACTTGTTTAATTTATCTATTTTTCCTTTATATCTGACATATTCCTAGATTTCTTTAATACGGTGTGAATATATGAAAATAAAGTAATATTTACACATGGTTTTATTTATGAAAATACTTTATAAACTATATTTTAATTTAAACCTAGAACTTTTACATTCTTTATATTTGAATTTTTATAGATTCTTTGGAGGCATCCTACTGGGCCTTTTTCTCACTCTGTACTTTTTCCTTTGGATGGTTGTAAACATTGTTTGTTTGGAACCAGGTAAAGGTAAGGTAATATTGTAGTATTTCATCTTCTCTTTTCAACATTTCCTTCATATCAGAATGGTTTAGAGGTGGCAGTTAGTAACATGAAGACTTGTTGGTCTTTTCTTGTCTACTTTTTTGGTTTAGCCTATTTGAAATGGGTTGAATGTATATTTTTGTATATTTTTCTTCTTTATTATACTCTAGTAATATATCTTGTGTTGGTTATATTAAATACTTATTTCTATTCTCTTTTTTATACATCACCATGTGACGGCCAGCTCGATTAGATGGTTTAGCTAACCCAGGTTGGTTTGTTACATTAAGCAATAGAAATAAGATAATAGATTCAATATATAGTTCCTAAAATATAATAATAATATGATTATATTTAATGTAACTATTATAATATAAATGTATTCATTTTTTACACATTATACAATTGGAATGATAGTTTTTTTTGCCTCATGGGAAATCATTATATCTTGAGCATAATATAAAATATTGGAAGTTTGGTATTTTCTTCAATTGTTGACTATACTAGTTTGAAGGAGATATTTATTATTGTTGATTTTATAGAAAGGATCAAATAATCCTTCTTTTGAATCAAAATTTTAATTTGTTAAATTAAGAAATAGAGGATATGTTTGAGGCTATTGGTTTTTACAATACATAGTTATATCAATGGGTGTATTTTTTTGAGATTAATTTTGTCAATGTTGTAAGATTTTAGGAGATATTTATGGATTAAATATTCATTTATTTTTCATTTTAGTATTCCCAATGTTTATTTATTTAAAGAATATACAATTTTATGAGGAAATTTAAGGAATTATTTTTTACTATTATTTTTTAATTTTCTAGTAGAGATAAAGTTTCAAGAGATTAAAAATAAATTTCTAAATATTTTCTTTGGAGAGTTTGAAAAAGAATAATGGAGTGTAAATAAAAATAAATAAGAGTTAAAAATCTTATTTTTAGTTCTTGACACTTTTTAAGAGAGACTTTAAGTAATTTGATTTTTCATTATTCTCTCATTGCATAAATATTAAAGATTACAGCATGTGTGATATTGAAGATAATTTAATTCTTCTACTTGAAGAAGAAGAACCTTGCGTGAAAATGTTTACTCTTTTATTTCTATTTAATGGAATAAGGAAGCTCACATATCTTGATGATATTTTTGGGTTATTTTTACACATTATTGAAAATATTTTTACATTTTTTAGTTTCATAGGAAATAGTGAGCTAAAACTATTCAAAAATTATATATCCCATCTCATTTTTTATAAGTTTTGACTAAATGTACTCAGTCATGGTGATGTGTAACATAATTTTACGAAGTTGTCAAGGTTCCCAATAAAATAACTTGAAAGACCCAATAAAATTCGTGTAAAAATTGATGACTACTTGCACTCTAGTTGGGAAGTCCCTAAAGAAATGACTGGTTCTAGTTAAATCACCAAACTCATGGAGTAGAGAGTTTATATAGTATACTTGGGTATTTTTGTACCCCAAACTACTATAATTCATTTAATACTATACTTTATTGTTTTATATTTATTTTTTATAATCTAATTAAAACTATGTATTTATTTGTGAAGTCAAGAGGGGTAATTAAATTAGACTGGTTTTTTAAAGGGATTAACTCATACCACCTCTTTATTATTCATCTAATCATATCTAAGATGACTTATATCATTTTTGAAACTTTTTGGGTTATGTAATTATTGCAATGGGGTATTCATCAAATATCAATAATATCATGGAAAAGATTGATTTAAAGTTAAAGGGCCTAAATTAGTTGATTTTCAAGTTTTGATATAAGATTTAATTCTTGTAACCTTATGTTTCATTTTATATAAAAAAATTCATCATTCTTTGAGAAATTTTTGTTTCTTTTTCAAAGTTATATACCATAAATTTATAGGCCTGATGAAGTTTTCAACTGTTGAAAAAGAAATTTTTTCATATTATTTTAATTTGATATGTTATTACTATATCCATTATTTAATATAATGGTTCACTTGTTGGATCTCTTAGTTAGAGAGATTTATCTATGTAGTCCGATACATTATAAATAGATGTAACCCATTGAGAAATATGTGATAATTTTGAAAGGTTGTGTCAAAAAAAGATATCAACCAAAAGGTTTCACTATAGAGTAAAATATTTCTGAATAATTTATAAAATTATATGCTGACTACCTATTTGATGAGGAGGAAATTTCACTACCAAAATCTCATTAAAACAGGAAACTTGTGAGTTAAGGAATTTCAGGAATAGATGTTATAAAATTTATAATTAAAAATTGGGAGTCTTCTCACCTTTACATTTCACTAAATAATTTATATGTTTTTTCATATCTTGAATATAAAAAAGTAATTCTAAATAATTTTAATTCCTCAAGGGTTGAAAGATGGATATCAAATACACATAATCAATTGGTTATAGGATGGTTTTGGAACTATATTTTTAAGGATTCAGATTAAAATATGAATTCATTTTAAAAAAATATTTCATTATTATCTAGGGGATTAATTGTCCATGTATTACCTTATAATGGTTTTGTACATAATGGTTATAAATTATATACAAATATACATGATCAACATAGTACTATGAAAAATATTTTAGTTACTCTTATGGAAGAAGTGATACATGTCTCTACTGTCAAGGAAAAAACCCAATTTACATGAATATGTACCAATTTGGTATCACAAAACAAACATGGGAGTTAGATTATACAACATTCCAAGTGTTTATTATTCTATTAAAATGTGTTTATAATCAGATTTAATTTAAAATTGATGAATTAAGATTCATAAATTCTATTTTAGTAAGGAATAATGTAAGGATGAACCATTCATAATGTCATCAACTAAGGATGACTGTTACATTATGATATTAAACTCATTTCATTATGGTCACAATATAGATGTAATCTTTAATATAATAGGATACCACAAGGAGGTGGTTTAATAATTGATATAGGGGTTAAATATATTCAACCTTTAATGAATAAAAGAGAGGTCATTAATCAGGATAAATTTTTTTAATATATATTGTGTTACTTCATAGTGCTATGTGTTCACTACAGAATTTATATAATCTAAATTTAATTTTCAAATAATTATGAAGAGAATGGATTCTCCACATATTTATTGTCTAAATACAAAGGAACAATATGTTTCTATGCATGTTGATACTCCTAGTCCAAAGGAACAACAAGTTTCTCCACAAGCTGATGCTACCAATACTATGGGACAAAATATTAACAATGTTGAAATCAGGGAAATGGTAGAAGGTGAAAAAAATATGTTTAATAAAAATATGGAGTGTATTAGCATGATAGACTAAAAAATATTAAGTCAATAATAAAAGGAATAAAGTTTGAGGTTGGATAGAATATACATGGCCAATATGTTGACACCAACAAGTCAATTTTTATTAACGACATTGGGGTCACCACTTGAATTCACATACCAATTGATATAGATATGTGGAACAATATTGTTATCATGATAAAGGCTCAAATTTTGTAAGATAATAGGGCAATATTATTATATACTTTATCTATTGTACTAACAAAAACAATAATGAAAATTTTATTTACTCTTCATTATCCCTTGTACAGTTCATTTATACTATATGAATATCGAATAAAATTTGTATTAATGGTCCCTATAAAGACTACTAGGGACTTTCAAATAATTATTAAAAATTATCATTTCAGGGATGTTTAAGAGAAATTAAACTTGAACCCACTAAAGATATATGCACACATGTTATACCAAAAACATATAATGCATTTATTGTTCATTTTGAGGAGAAAACATTTAAGGTACATTGTGATTGGTAACACATAAATTGTAAAAAATTTATAAGTCACACTGATTATGAGATGTTAAATTATGAAACAATAAGTGAATACTAAAAATATATATCATTAATCAAAACCAATGTGTGCCTACTATAAATAAAGTATGGGGTATACTTCACCTGAAAAAAAATGGTTTTCATTTTAAATCTAAAGTAATGTTTCTATTTATTATAAACAAAAAACATAATTAGGTTCCCATAATTATATATAGATTATTGAATCCAAATACAAAGTCACTTCCATCTCACATCTTGTGTTATGTAAGGATTCTCAAGTAAATAAACACAGAATACCAGTATATGAAAAAACATAGAGTATGTGAATCCAGTACAATTATGACATTATGAAAAATATTATGCCTTAAGTCAATATTACATAACAATGATTATTTATTTTATTGAATTTTTATCTGGTTTATATATATTAATCATCATTTTATTTACTCGATAAATGACTAATTTTAGTTACCTTAAAGAGATGAAGATAATATGGTCATGTTAGAGGTGTGATTTTTGGAGTGTCTCCTCAATCATATTTTTGAGAAAATGAATGTACAAGGAGTAAGATAAGAAAATAGATGAGATGTAGGAATGAATAAATATTATATAAAAAAATTAATTGGAATAATGGGTTACTAGAGAACATTATTCAGAGGAATCAAATAGAATAAACAACATGACAATGACCACTATATGAAGATCCTCCCTTAGATTTGAGGAAAATAATTCCCCTCAAAGGCCTTCCTTACTAGGGGTAATAAATTTTTTCATTGCTATTTATATGAAATATGAATTAGTTAGATTTTGATTACATTCTTATACTAATATTATATATTGTGAAATTTATTGTTTTTTATATCTATCATTATCCACCCATCACATTGTTGTGAGGGGTTTAATGAACAATATTCAAGGACATATTCTACACAAAAAACAACTTCCAAAACATCATGTGAGAGTAGGGATTCACATATATCATGATCCAGTCACTAAAATAAATGTTTCACTTGATGGTCTAGATTTTCACATGGTAAAACTTTTTATTGGAACTCTTATAGCATGGTCATTTGATCTTGTAAAAACTAAATGTCAATAATGAGGTATGTCCTTTCCAATTTATAATTTATTTAAAACCATTAACAGTTCATTAAAAAAAGTCATGAATAAATAAATTTTATTAAATATGGATAAATGGAATAGGTAACATATTTTAAAATAAAAATAATATAAAGGATCAACCAATCAATAAAAAACCTTCAGATATTACATTTACGTTGCTAGTTCAAATGCCAGATTTTCTAATATTATATGTTTGTGCAGATACAATGTTCAAAGATAATAATATATCTGACATTGACATTGAGGAAAAACTTTATGGAGGGTCTGTTACATACTATCATTATCTTGATATTTTAAATGAAGTCATCAAGAATGGATGGCTAAGAGTCTTAGTTTGAAATATATTCATGAGAGATATTTTCATAAATTTTTTTACCAATAGTTGATCTAGTATTATTATTATATTTAAATACTATTCATATTTATTTACAGACATATATATTAGTATTATGTAAAGGATTCATGGAATTATTATTATGCACATCACTTCTACACAAAATTAAAGTCTTTGTAAGAAGATAAATATTTAGAAATAGTGGACCGATTGACCACAATGTTTCAAAAAACTTACAGATGAAAAACACTTCTTAATAACCATGATTTAGGGGTAAAACTATATAATCTAATCATATTAAATATATTTTCATTTATTTCATTACTTATTCCTTTTTTATGTAGTATTGGTTTCTCATTTCAATAAATTTGGATATACCAATGATTTATTTTTTGGATTCAATGTACGGATTAACAAAAAATCGACCATACATGATAATGCTTATCAATTTGTAATAAAATACATTAAATATTTTACAAATAATCTTATAGTTATATACTTTATATTATTTTTTAATGAAAATTTTCTTATGATAGGGACATGCTTAAATATCATCAAAATCGGGGTATGAAGATGGTCCATAAGCATAATATTATTATTAAATTCTTCAACTAGATAAGTATTAGTGTATATAAAATAATATTGCACTCTCAAAACATATATCAAAACAAATTATTGTCTTTTTAAATGTATATTTAGTGTTCAAAAAAACAAATGGAAAATATTTTGGTTATTATGATTGTCAATTTATGAAAGATGTCAAATTCGATCAACAAACTAGAATCCCTAATGAGGTATTTTGATGATAATTATAGTTTAATTTGAAATATACATTAATCATTATTTATTTATTTTTTCCAGTACTCCAGGTACTGTCAATAGGATACATATTCCAAATATTAAATATATTTTTTAGAAACTATTAGAAAAAATACATGGTGATAGAATGTTAGAAAACATCTTGAACGGAAGATTTCCAACTACTAATTTAGTTGATTATTCACATCACTTTATCTGCTTATTTTTTAGTTAATATTTTTATAATTTATATCTACTAATTATTTAGTTAATTCTTATAGATATTATGAATAAAAAAATTTATTAAAAATTTATTCTTTATTAGCCATTTTCTGCTCTACAAAGAGCATACATTTCTTATAGAATAATCAATTGTCCAAAAAGGATTCAATAAATATAAATAGGTGATTTATCTACTAATTATTTAGTAACTATTATTATAATTTTATCTACCACTTATTTAGTTAATTCAATTATTTTTTTTACTAACTACTTATTCAGTTAACTTTTTTAAAGATCATGAAGACTTAATTTTGAATTTATTTTTTGGAATGTTTTTTGTTCTTATAAGGATCATAAAAGGCCTCCATATAGACTTTATAGTCATTATTTAAGACTAAAAGGAGATTTTAACTTTCAAGAAGGACTGTAAACATGTATAAAGGTCTTTTTTTCCCTTTATAGTCCCAAAATTCTTATAAAAAATTAAATTATTGTTGAATATTTCAACAATAATGATGCACTTAGGTACAAGTTTAATGCTCTCTCTCAAGACTTATTAGTTATTTATTTTGTTTATTATTGTTCAGTATACTCTTTTGAATCCAAGAATTTTTAATAACATGTTGGAAAAATAACTGTAGGAAAATTATCTATAATTACTTTTCGATTTGTAGGAATCAACTGCACATCAATCCACACATGTTGTACCTAATCTGACTCAAAGTTCATGTTTTTAGTTTAAAAGTGACATTGTAGTTAAAAACATGCCACTCATTAAAAATTCATAAATCAAATTCTAATTATCTTGATACTTTAAGAAAAATATTCATGATTCATTTTTAATGTGTAGAAATTAACTACATGTCATTATGAAACACACTTTTCCTATTATGATTGAAAGTGTGTGTTTTGATTTAAAATAAACATTTTAATTCAAAAAAAAATATATCACATACTTGTTATTAAGAAAATGTGATCGAATTATCATTATAAATTAGAAAAATTATCCATAAATAATTTTTGAAATTTAGGAATCAATCTCACATCAATCCAACACATTGTGTTCCCAGTATTACTCAATGTGTGTGTTTTCAATTTAAAAGTAAAATTTTAGTTCAAAATTCACATCATTTACTAAACATCAAGAATAATAACTCATATATTCATGATAATTCAGGTAAATGATCCATAATCCTTGTTTAATATATATATATATATAGGATTCAGTTGGACATCAATCTGACACATGGTGTGGCTAGTACCACTGAAATTGTATGTTTTAATTTGAAATCAATATTTTATTACAAAAATGATTTATGTACTCAAAACTAAGAAAACACAATCATATTCTCTTGATACATCATAAAAACTATAGCTACTCGGCCTTTCCTTACATGACTATTACATAAAATTTAATATATACAATATAATGGTGATACAATATAATATTCAATGGTTTAGTGTCTTAAGAAAATTAGGATCATACATCAATTATATGTAATAAAACTTAATCATTATTTAAATTATTATTCATTATCCTTCTAATTCTATCATAGTCTCCATAATACAAATATTGACCTGAGTATATACTTAAAATAAAGGGGAGAGATAAAATCCCTATAAGAGGAGTAATAAGGGACATGAATTAATAGTTCATAGATGAGAATAATCAACATCATTATATAAAAATCATAGGAACATCATCATAATCATGATAGAAATAATTGATAAAGAAATGGAATGTGGCATATGCACAATAATCAAACATTATTACATAGTGGTCAAATACCAAACATAGTTGTAAACAAAGATAGCATCATGTTCCTATATAATACATAATATCTCATGAGACATATCACATTAACCAATTCATTGGAAGGATATATAATTATGGGCCAACCCATCACTTTATAAATTCTATTAAATCATTCATTCCATATAGAATGTATAATAATCATAGTCATGAAATAAAACCATGGAAAGGTATGGATTTAATAAAGTATTTTACATATAATAAATCTTAGAATAAACTTTTGGATTCCATAATGTAAAATTGATATCAAAATTTGGAAAAAAATATCATTTTTCTTTGGAGAAGAAAAAAAATCATGAGGAGTCAAAGTCTTCTTCTCTTTTAAAAAAATAAATCCTTTTTCTAAAACTTTTAATTTAGATTATAAATCATTTTGTAAAGGTAAGAAACATGTATCTCCCAAAATAAAAGGTAAAAATATCAAAATATTATTTTTAGGATAATAGAAAAATATCTATATTTAATATAGTGTGAAAGGGAAGGTAACCCAAAAAAAAGGAGTTGGGTTTGAGAATCCCCTTACCATAAATTCTACTTTATTTTATTTATTTTCCACCTCCTAAATAAATAAATTAGGTTTATTAAAAAAAACAAATCGAATTATGATAATTTATGTCACTATTTATCAATTATAATCATTTGCTTCTATTTTCTAATTCCCACTATTAAAGGGGATATGTTTTGATATAATGTTTTCCTTAAAAATATCTCATTTTTCATTGATTTTTAGATTTTAATTCAAGGTCATTTATAAAAAAGTAGAATTATTTTTTATAATAATAAAATATATATTTATACAATTAAACATCATAAATAATTCATTATTACCCTCTATAAGTTTGGTTATAAAAAATAATTAGAAACATCCTTGTTGGTTAACTAGCTGTTAATAGTACATTTTTTAGAGAGGAGGTGCAATATGTATAATATATTCTTAAATTAAATATAAAATTTTTATAGTATATTAAAATTATCAAGATCATGTTAAAATAATATATAATTGTTTTAATAATGTTTTGATTAGAAAATAGAAAGATTTTAAGAAATTAGAAAATAAAAATGAAATAAAAGGATGAAAGGACGTTACCTATTTCTTGAAGTGGTTCCTTTTCTATGGCCCTTAACATCTTAATAGAGTTGAGTTTCATTACTCTATAAATTTTATAAGGATTATAATATTTTTAATATAGGTTATTGGGGTATATTTTCGTATTTTTTAAGTGAAGGAGTGTTCGTCTAATGGGTTGGAGAGGGGTTATTTATTCTTCAAGAGAGGGGTATTTTTAGAATAAAATTTTGAATAAAATATTATATCAAAGGAAAACATTGTAATAGTGATATTTTTACACTATTAATCATATATCATTTAAATAAAAAAATAGGACTATAAGCCTCTTTATAAATTGAATTTTTGAATTCATTAAAAAGGAAAGTAGAATAAATGAAAAAATATATTTTGAGGGAACACTTTTGACTTTAGGATTATTAAAATTATTTTTAGATGTTTTGACACCACAGAATGTGTTTCATTCACTTTTATCTATAATTAATTTTTGTATTTCCATGTTCCAAAAGACTACTCTAGAATGAGGCATAACTGGAAATACCCCCCCCCCATCTTAGGGTTGGCTGTGGATTTCCATGATCAATGATAAAAAAGTTTTGATGCATCAAAATTCAATTTTTGAGTATTTTATAAGAAGACTTAGTGTATTTACCATCTCAAGAAGTGTATATATCTTTAAGATGTTCGATTTGACTGGTCATAGAGTCCAAAAAAACTTATGGATCAACATTTATGGCACTCAGAGGACAAATAAATTTTATAAAGGTATACAGAGGACATATTCTAAGGAGATATGTTGAGGACCTATGTGGAGGACCTGCGCTGATAACCTACATTTAGGACCTAAAACAGGGACCAGTGTATAGTGCCTTCATGGAGTAACTCCTCCACCAAAGTTTCCCTATTTTCCTATAAATAGGACCCTTGGGATCCCCATTTGATAGGTGGAATACTTGGAAGAATCCCTAGAGCACTCATTGCATATCCCCTTTCGTTCAGGTCCTCCAAAACTCTAAGGTAGCTCTCCAAAACTATAGATAATAGAGAATTAATTAAGATGAGTTGGATCATAGTCCCATAAGTTTCTAGAATATAACACATAAACCAAAGACCTGTTCTAAGGACCTATTCATTGGACATGCTCTATGGACCTACACTGAAGACTTGTGAAGAGGACACATGTGGAGGACCTGTACTGATGACCTTTGTAAGACATATGTCTAAGAGTTTCACCAAGGACCTATGAAGAGGACTTGCATAGAGTAACTCCCCCACCCAGGGTTACCTATTTTCCTATAAATAAGACCCTTGGGCATCCTCTTTAGGAGTAATCCCCAAACAAATCTCAAATTGTCATCCTCCTTAGGTGTAACCTCCTACCAAACCTCAATTGGGATACTCATTAAGAGTAATCCACAAAAAAACCTCAAATTTGCATCCTTGTAATGACCCAAACTTTTGAATAATATTTCATCCCTAAATTTTTGTGTAATTTTATTTTATACTGAAAAAAACTATATCCCTTAATTAATGAAGTGAGTATAATTAAAATGATACCATTGGGTTTTGACTATTATATAATTGTTTGTCAATATGACTATTGGAAACTCTTTAAATGTTACGATTATTGTTTTTAAATACAAGTGATCTTGGTTAATTAATACATAAAGAAGATTTGATGGCCTCATCCACTAGACTTGGGCTATATGAAGCCCATCTGTCAGAGCTTGGGAAGGAGGTTGTGTCACTAGGCTTTGCTCTGGAACAAGACCAAGCTGAGCTTCAACATGTGAAGATTGAACGGAATCACCTATGGGAGAAGTTCAAGATGATAGAAATCACCACTTGAGAAATGTTTTCTGAGCCTCCCCAAGATTCTATCACCATAGCACACCTTAAACTTAGGTCATATGTAGGTGTTATAAGGGGCTATGTAATGAAGCCTTAGTTACTTTTTGAAATCCTTTGGTATAAATAAAATTGTTATTTCTTATTATGGTAAAATTTTTGAAGTTCAAATGTCTATATAAATGTGGGATGAATTTATAAAAATTCCATTTTATTGATGAATTTTGGAAAAAGGTTATTTTAAAATATTTTTGTAAACTTTAAATAATTTATAATGTGAATTGATTTTCAGAAAATGGTCTTCTACTATTGTGACTAGTAAGAAATTTAGAGTCTAATAAGACTAAATTAATATTTAGTTAATAGTAAAGTTTAAATAGTAATATTAACCTTATGAATAGTAATGTGCTCAATGGAATAGTAACCTCACTTAAGAAAGTATAAATATAATTTAGGCATCTTGAATGGTAATGTGATATAATAGCATAAGTAAATAACTATTTCAGAACTTCTTAGTTAAGTATTAGTATTTATTTGTGTAAATATTTTTTTTACATAAAAATTTGATATCTCATAATTAAAAAATTATTTTCATAAAATGCAGTTCATTTTTGATTTCAGAGAATCGATATTAGGTTATGGTGAATTTATTATATTTTTATAATATATTTTGTTTTTTGGGGAATAGTAAAAATACAGTTTTGAGTTTCAGGGTGTTTAATAACATAATTAATGATGTAATCATGATGTAATAATTCTGGTAGACTTGTGAATAGTAATATATTTTATGAGGTGTCCAAAATGGCCAATAACATGGGAAAATACCATGGTCAAGCCCATGGTTTTTCAAATACCACCAATGAGGTGTCCCTTGGAACTTAATTAAATATTCCCTCACTTTTGCTATAAATACCAACACATTCCTTAATTTATTTCATTCAAAATTCATCTTCATCGAAGCTATGGTTTTTTACCTTCCTATGAGTCCTCTCAAGGTTCCCTCAAGCCCCCCAAGGTCCCAACCTTCGATCGTTTCAAGTTACTTTTCAAGGTAAGGGATCCTTTCACCCTCCTCTTTTAAGTCATGACTTCCTTTATGTTGTGTCTTCTAGTTTCCATCTTATTATAATTAGGGTATGTTATTATATTGTATTATTTATGTCTTTTTTAATTCCAAATGATGATATATCTTCTCCACTCTCATCATCTAGTTTTTCTTAATTTTAGGCGGCGTTGTTAGGCTGCTGAATTTTCGTAAAAGAAATCACATTTTTTCTATTCTTTCAGGTTTCCCTTTCATGTGGTATGTCATTCAAATATCCACACCATGATCTTATTTATATTTTATTTTATCACTATACTATAAAATTATTCATTTATGAATGGTAGACCCTTATACCCTTTCTTTTTATTGTTTTCTAAAACCAAGTTATATAATCGTTTTGCTGCAGAAATTTCGTCTCAAAATTTCTCTTTCTCTCAAGTAATTATCTTATTTTATTTATGTGAATACTCAGACCTATTCAATTTCTATGGGTGTTCATAAATACATAAAAATGATAAACTTTATTCTTTAATTGAAATACATATAACCCTCACTCCCTTCCCATGGGTTATAAATGACATAATGATCTTATTTTTAAGAAAATTTAAAACGTAATGATTTTGAAATGAAACCTATTTCTTTTATTCTGTATGGGTTATTTATGAAATGTTTGATTATGATATATGTAGCTCAGATGAAAATAAAGACATATTAAGGGTTTTCCCTGATAGTTCTCTAATGCATTGTGTAAAGAATTAATCTCTAGAGATGACTTGTTTCATGATACCTTGGTGAATAACCCTAGTAATTTTTATGACACCTTAGGGATGAACCTTGGTGATATGTTCATGAATGTATAAATTAAATTTTGTAGCCACATTTTAAAGTTATTATTCATGTTATTGTTTTATTGATATTCCTCTTTATCATTCATTTATGATATCCCTCGTGTTCTTATTGATATCTCTCAAGATCACATGTAAATTATTTCACTTTTTTTGTTTACTGGGCCTTATACTCACCCTTTCCTTTTATGTATGTCTACAGGTTATGAGATGCAGTAATTTTACTTAGGATGAACTTATGATAAAGCCTTACAAGTATATTATAATAATTTTTTATGTTTTTTTCATGTATACTGTTCCTAATTTCCAAGAAACTAGTCTTTAAAGATCATATGTTTGTAAAATGTAATGAAAAGTTATGTAATAGAAAGGTTGGAATGCCATAGTTGGTATCAAAGGATAGTTTAGTTTTTTGTGTAGATTAGGCTATGAAAACTTTAGGAAGAACCCTATAGAAGAGTTTAAATATATTAAAACTTCCTAGTATTTTGGTGACATATTAAGTAAGTGGTTTTTGAACAAATAAATCTTTATCTGGATACAAACAAGTGGATGTGGATCTAGCATAGATGTACCTAGGAGTAAAAACACTGAAAAGGAGTTTTGGTCTTGACTCGGGGTTTCCTGGTACATGACAATGGGCCTTGTTTCACTCCTAGTTTGACACTCCTAGGGGATATGTTTGGATAATCATAAGCTTTTTATAGATCATTGGTTCTGACGCTTTCACCGGGGCGCGTGTGTCCGTCTGTCTGTGGAGGGGGACGCGCTGCATTTTTGCCTTGCATTCCCGCTTTCCAAAGGAGAGCGGCATTCGCTCTTTATTCAGGTATGTCTGCTCTTTGATCGAAACGGGATGATGGGATGTTGGTTCTTCCTTCCATGGATTCCTCCTCGGAACTCGTCACCTTGTCCGGGTCTCCCTCATAGATTTAATACATTGTTCGTGAAACTCTTCCTAGTGTCATGTTTCCATGGACACCGGTTAATTACACTGCTTCTGTCAGGACATTTCAGGGGGTCCGGTCAGGGTAGCAACCTGCAGTCGGGGGAGTAGTCACATCGAGGCATCAGTAGCATGTCTGGATACTGGGGAACTGGCATGTCTTTCTTTTATCCCTTATCATAGGGCTTCTTGAGGGTGTGGAAGCCCGAGGCATCCCACATCGAGCGCGGGGAATCATATTCCATATACATATATCTGAGGTTTTCCTCAGCTTCTTGTGTTTAGAATAGGTTACGCCGTAGGTTTAACGTCCAGCGGGGGACGGATCAGCCCGATCAGAGAATTAGCTGGGATGGATCGGATCGAGGGATTTCCCTTGAAGGGGTGTCGATACCAAGACCAGCCCAGGGGCAGCTGCGAAGAGGATCGGAATGGTATAATCTTTCCGGGACATGGCAATCTGGGTGAGAATCAGGATAGGTGATGGAGAGTTGAATGAAATGGAGGGGGAATGAAATGGGACCATCGTAGGGGCGACAGTGAAGTGGGGATTGAGCCTCTAAGAGACCTCCTACGTATCCCCGTGGCAGGGAATCAAAGTCTGCGTAGTTCGGGATGGTGACGGTGAGCCAACGTGAAGGTGGACCTTGGCCCGATGGGCATCTTCAGTGAACCGACGTGAATATGGACCTTGGTCCAGATGGTGTCGGGCTTACGCACTAGGCTGCCCAGGTGATGGTGACCTGACGGGAATGAGGCCGGGATGACCAATAGGTGGTGGGCTTGAAACTATGGGAGGCTTCCTACGTACCACACCTTGACATGGATCAAAGACCACGTAGTTAAAGTTGGACGCCGGAAGGCCGATGTGAATGAGGAGGACCAGGGGGTTCCTAGCGATGGTGGGCTTGGACCTTGTGGAGGCTTCCTACGTACCATTCCTTAACATGGATCAAAGACCACGTAGTTCAAAGGGGGGTTCATCGGCGAACCGACGTGAAGGTGAACCTGGGGGTCCACTTGTGGTGGGTGTCGGTGAACCGACGTGAATAAGGGAACTTGGTCCGATGGGAGAGGGTCTTGAACCTCGTGAGGCTTCCTACGTACCATGCCTTTACATGGATCAAAGTCCTCGTAGTTCGGGTTGGTCACAACGGCTTTCCGTCGGACTGGAATGCAGTTTAACGTCATGCGGGACGAACTCGATGTGAAAAAATGATGGGTGGGCTTGAACCTTAGGAAGGATTCCTACGTACCATGCCTTGACATGGATCAAAGACCTCATAGTTCGGGTGATGGAATTTGTCAGGGAACCGACATGAAGGTGGACCTTGGTCCAATGAGAGATGGGCTTGAACCTCAGGAAGGCTTCCAACGTACCATGCCTTGACATGGATCAAAGACCTCGTAGTTCGAAGGGTTTCATCATTGAACCGACGTGAAAGTAGACTCGGGGGTCCACTAGTGGTGGGATTGAACCTTGTGAAGGCTTCCTACGTACCATGCATTGACATGGATCAAATTCCTCATAGTTAAAATGATGGAATACAGTTTAACGTCATGCGAGACGGTGGTGAACCGACGTGAATGAGGTCGGAACGACCGGGTGGTGGGCTTGAACCTCATAGAGGCTGCCTACATACCACGCCTTGACATGGATAAAATTCCTCATAGTTCAGTGGGGTGTGCAGTTCAACGTCATGGTGGATGAGGGCATATAGTTTAACGTCATGCTGGATGAGGGGTTTTCATGGCCAATGCTTATTCTAAGCCCACGTGAGTCGTGCTCGATGTGAGAAACAAGATACATCAGAGACCTGACGATCACGCCATGAAGGGTGCGTCCGTGAGAAGCAAAGATGGGCTAACGCATTAGGCAGCCCATGGTGCTGGGACTTACTCCTGGATGGAGACCCAAAGTGTGGCAGAGCACAGCGAAAGAGGGATTTGGGACCAATTATGGGAGGTTCCTCGTTCCCTATTACGCCCTCCACCAACCTTGGAAGTGGGGAAGTACGGAGATGCAGGGGTGCAGCCATTCATAAAAGGGGCTAGGGGCATATACCATGGTGGTTTACCTTCTCCCATGGACATACGCTACTCTGAGAAGGAGGATATTTTCCCTTGTGGAGGGGGTGTATAACGACCCATACTTTACATACATTGTTAATACTTCAAAATTGAAGTACACTTATTACAACATATGACAAAACCACAAAGGACCGTATAGGTATAGTGTCTTTAGAAACTGGGAAACATAAACAACTGGTTCATAAATCTTCTACAGTGTCTCCCATTTATTTCATCATATCTAGGGTCCCTTTTAGCATATTCTACTTAATATCCATCTTCCTGACCTGGGGAAAAGAAAACATACAAAAAGGGTGAGCTCAAATGCTCAGCAAGGGAAAATAAAGGAAATAAAAATCATATCATATCTTTTTGAAAATCATAACCTGCAAAAGAGATCATAATATCTTAACATGGAATAAATCATAGAAGTGAAAATGAGATCCTCATAATCATAACATAGAACTTGAAACTTTGTGGCATGCACACATAATCATGGAAAATCATTCCTTGTTAGTTATGACTCATTGTCAATACTATCTTAGCGGACAAAGTCCATTTCTGAACCGAGTTCACTCCTCGTTTCAGTCCTATATCACTGAACCGAAATAACCTTCCGTTCCATCCATGTCTATCTCATGAGATATAAATCTTTACCCAATGCATTGGAGGGAGATATAGGTCCCACCCATCTTATAATGAATCCTTTCTTATGTGTGCCACATAATAATAAATCATACATCATCGCATAACACATGTAACAAAAATGGGATTCTTGAAACATCATGACATCTTAAAACAAATCATATAAGGTAAATGACTTCATAAAAATAATTTCCTCAAAACATAATCAAATCAATGTAATAATAGGGATAAAAACAGAACCCTATATTATCTTAGATGGAAAATAATTTTGATAAAACATTTGAACTCCATTCTTGAGGAAAATATCCTTTCTACTTCAAAAACACTTTTCTTTTCTTAACATGTCATACAATTATAAACTAAAAGAAGTTGATTAAAAATAAACTTGAAAACTTATAAAGTAAGATTTTTGGAAATAATGTTTTAAAAATCCATTCTTGTCGTATAAGTTAAAAAAACATTCTTCGTACTTTTGTCGGAAAAGTCAAAAAGTACCTCGTACGAAAAACGACAAAAGATTCCTTTCATATCTTTTACTAAAAACTCACCGAAGGGTAAAATTGGATATAAAATATTGTAGAAAGATGGAAATAATATTACATATTGAGGGAACATGGATGTGGATGATAAAATACACCCCATTAATTACCAAAGTAAAAACAATCTCGGATAAAAGTGAGATTGTGATATTTCCCTTACCTTAGGTCCGATTTGCTTTGTACGTGTCCCAAGCTCCTATATAATGGTTTAAATAATGTTATTGACTTATTCCAGAATCATAAATATTGATATGATTTCATATATGGTCATATTCTTGTCTTCTTATTAGTAATATTTCATTGTTACTTGGTACTCGGGTCTTTATTGCCTTTTGTTCTTATGCGTGTTTTTCCGAATAAATTCTTATTCATATTTTAAGGTTATAGATACCTTATATACAGAATGGTATTAGTGTAACATATATCATATTTATTCATTCAATTCATTTATATAATTACTATGTAATTATGATCATGTAGAACGAGTCGCATCACATCGTGGAGACGGTATTCCGTACGTACGCACGAGCGACAATATTGTTCCCATGATCGTGGAATTGTATTTAAGTGTATTTATACTATTTCAGTATCGATGTCACTTTATAATAATCATATATAGTTACTCATTACACCATTATACCCATCCTTGTAAGGTGATGGTGGAAAATAGAGTACACCACGGCGTGGAGACGGTATTCCGTACGTACGCACGCGCGGTGATTTCATTTTTCCGTAGGATGGATAGAAGGTGAATTAGAGTTGTTTCATATTTATAATAACATATCAGTATGTAAGTAATACTTATGTTATTACTTTATCATGAAACAACTAAAGAAGAAGAAGTTGAAGAAGAAAGAAATTGAAAAGATCGGTAATGGATATTACCTCTTCTTTGAAACGCCTCTTTGAATCCTCCACTTAGGGAACTAAGATTGGTCTTTGAAGAAGACCAGGACCTCTAGGATTATTCTAGGGAAGTGGAGAAGGGATTTTGTCAGGGGCTGGCCGAGCTTGAGTGCTCAAATTGGTGTGAGGAGGAGGGGGAGGAGGTGCCCTTTTATAAGGGAGGAGAGGGGCACCTTAGGAATACCTCAAAATATTATTTTATATTAAAGTCAAAATCAGTTTATAATGGTTCCAAAGGGTCTTATTTCGAAGGTAAAGTGGGGATGGGTCGAAATCCTATCAACCAATAAGATTTAGACAAGTTTAGCTTATTATTTTAACCTTATCAATTAGATTTAACTCTAAGTTAAATAATTTAACTTTTACCGTGACTTTTTGTTTTCTTATACTATATGGTTAATACACTTACTATAACATGCCAAACGAACCCCAAGTTGTTTATTATTAAATATATATCCTTATCTAAGTCATTTGGCCGAACATTAGATTTTTAGGAATAATATAACAATTAATAATATAATATTTGATTTAAAAACTATTTTGTGTCAATTTTGACACTATTTGATATATGATTTTTGTGAAAGTCATAACAGAATTATATGTTCGAAACACGTTGATTAAATCAACAATAATATATCATAGTAACCTAGAAAATTAGTGGAATTCATAAAAAGTCTCAAATTACATTTATTTGAGCATTTATAACATCAATTATGTTAACATTTCCTTAAAAGGGTAATTACTGCATCATCGTTGTGTCATAAATAAATTAATTTATTTAAAGTCTAAAAATTATAAATAAAATATCATTATGTAGGAAATCGTTTTATCTTTATAATGAATATTTATAGTTGAATTTATCTTATGTATAACCCCATATTAAAAATGTTTTAGTTATTAAACTTTGATTTAAACTATTTTAACTATTCATTAAATAAAATAATATTAAATGTCATAATCTAATCCAAGTGGACCTAAATGGTCATATTATATTCATAAGGTTGTTTTTGGTAGAATTACACGTATCCAATATAATTAGGACATTTTTTAGGGTAATAGTAATATCATATTTACCCTTAGTTACCCTATTTACTATTAACCGTGGTAAAAAAAAGTAAAAAGTTACTATTCACCAAAAATTATTTTCATCTCATTGAACCACATTTTAGTCCTTGATATTAATCGTGTCTGTCGGATTTTCGAAATTCCATTCACAGAAGCGGTAAAATTAAGTTTTATGCAAAATTCAGTTTTTAACCCACCACTTAGTGGTTTCACTATTCATCAAAAATTGAAAGTTTTCAGAACAATACCAAAATTTCACCCTAGGCTAATTTCGATATTCCGAATCCAAAAATGAAGTCCATTTTGAAAAATAAAATTTCAAAAAGTGGTTTTTACTATTCATAACTGCTAGTTTTAATAATATTTTAATAGCATATCGTTGTTTAGTGAAACTAGGTATTGCGTACGACACAAGCTATCGAGAAAGCTCGCGATTTCGTGTAAAGCAAGCCAAGAAAGTGTTGTGTAGAAAAAGATTCCTTTGATGATTTATATAACATAAAATTCTCGAGTGTTACATTCTACCCCCCTTAAAAAGAATTTCGCCCTCGAAATTCGTCACTTTGTAACAAACAGATGAGAGTACTTCTCCCTCATCATATCCTCAAGCTCCCATGTAGCTTCTTCAAGTTGGTGGTTCCTCCATAAAACTTTCACCAATCGAGTGGTCTTGTTTCGTAGGACTTTTTCGCTACGATCCAGAATCTCTATCGGTTGTTCTTTATAAGAAAGATCTTTCTCCAGCGGTACAACTTCTGAGCTAAGTACATGTGAAGGATCAGGTATGTACTTTCTCAGGAGAGATACATGGAACACATCGTGAACTTGAGAGAGATTCGGTGGAAGCGCCAATCGGTAAGCTACCTTCCCAACATGATCCTGTATTTCGAAAAGACCGATATATCTAGGGCTCAACTTACCCTTCTTTCCAAATCTCATAACCCTCTTCCAGGGAGATATTCGTAAGAACACTTTATCACCCACTTCAAACTCTAGGTCTTTTCTTCGGTTGTCGGCATAACTTTTCTGTCGACTCTAAGCTTCCCTTATGTGTTGTTGAATAGATCTGATCTTTTCTTCCATTTCATCAACGAGATCAGGTCCTAATAGCTTTCTTTCCCCAACTTCATCCCAGCAAGTTGGAGTCCTGCATTTCTTTCCATAGAGAGCTTCATAAGGAGCCATCTGAATACTGGAGTGAAAGCTATTATTATAAGAAAATTCCACCAAAGGTAGGTGTTGATCCCAACCTCCTTTGAAATCCATAGAGCAAGCTCTCAACATTTCTTCTAGGGTTTGAATTATTCTCTCAGAATGACCATCTGTCTGAGGATGATAAGCAGTGCTGAAACTCAACTCTGTATCCAGAGTTTGCTGAAGACTTAGCCAGAACTTCGAGGTAAATCTCGGATCCCGATCAGATATAATAGAAAGTGGTACTCCATGCAATCTTACCACTTTTTTTACATATATCCTAGCAAGCTGATCTAGAGAGAAATCCTCTCTAATAGCAACGAAGTGTGCAGCCTTTATAAGACGATCAACTATGACCCAGATAGCATTATTGCCTTTGGATGTTTTAGGAAGTCCTGTGACAAAGTCCATAGTGATGTTTTCCCATTTCCATTCGGGTATGGGTAATGGTTGTAACATCCCCTTAGACTTCTGTCTCTCAGCTTTAACTTGTTGACAAACCAAGCATCGAGAGACATATTCAGAAACATCTCTTTTCATGCCATCCCACCAAAAGTACTCTTTCAGGTCCCTATACATCTTCGTGCTTCCAGGATGAATAGAGAATGAAAAACTATGAGCCTCATACAGCAGCTCCTTCTTTAATTGGGGATGGGAGGAACACAAACCTGATTCCTGAACTTTATTACCCCATCACAATCAAGGTTGAATTCAGGAACATTTCTCACCTTCTTTTGTAACTCGACATCTTCTTTCTGTGCCTCTTTAATCTTCACATGTATAGATGGTTGAACATTCATTTGAGAAAGATAAGATTTTTCCCCTTCCATTATAATTCCAAGATCCATCCTTTGTAAATCCATAAATATTGGATCTTTTGTGATCCTCATCATGGATAAACTAGCATGGTCTTGTCGACTTAATGCATCTGCCACCTTGTTTGCTTTCCTAGGGTGGTAATGGATTGAGCAGTCATAATCCTTAATCAGCTCCAACCATCTTCTTTGATGCATATTCAGCTCCTTTTGTGTGAAAATATACTTTAAACTTTTATGATCAGTATAAATATCACACCTTTCACCATAAAGGTAATGCCTCCAAATCTTTAATGCAAAGATTACCGTAGCTAACTCCAAATCATGTGTTGGGTAATTTTGCTCATGGATTTTCAATTGTCGTGAGGCATAAGCTATCACCATATCATTTTTCATAAGAACACACCCCAATCCCTTCTTGGATGCATCACTGTAGATCACAAACCTTTCTCCACTACAAGGCAGTGTGAGCACAGGTGCACTGGATAACCTTCTTTTCAACTCCTTGAAATTCTCTTCACATTCCTCTGTCCAAACAAACTTAACTCCTTTATGAGTCAACTTGGTGAGTGGGTTAGATAATCGTGAAAAATCTTTTACAAAACGTCGATAATATCCAGCCAAACCAAGAAAACTTCAGATCTCAGTTACTGTTGTTGGTCTTGACCATCTTTCGATAACCTCTGTTTTTGCTGGATCCACAGATATCCCCTCTTTTGAGATTATGTGGCCCAAAAATGCAACTTTTTGAAGCCAAAATTCACACTTGGTAAATTTGGCATAAATCTTCTCCTTTCTCAGGGTCTTCAATATAATTCTCAAGTGATCTTCATGATCTTCCTTTCTCTTTGAATAGACAAGAATATCGTCTATAAAGACTACCACAAATTGATCAAGATAGTCTCTAAAGACTCTATTCATTAGATCCATGAAGATAGCAGGGGAATTAGTAAGACCAAATGGCATCACTATAAATTCATAGTGTCCATACCTTGTACGGAAAGCCGTCTTTGGTATATCCTCCCTTTTGACCCTTAATTGATGATACCCTGAACGAAGATCAATCTTGGAAAAGTATTGAGCTCCGCGTAGTCGGTCAAATAAGTCATCAATGTGTGGGAGAGGAAATTTGTTCTTGATAGTGATCTTGTTATGTTCTCGATAATCAATGCAGAGTCTCATTGATCCATCTTTCTTCTTAACAAATAGAACAGGTGCTCCCCAAGGTGACGCACTAGGGCGTATGAATCCCTTATCAAGATTCTCTTGGAGTTGCTTCTTCAATTCCTGCAACTCAATTGGGGCCATTCTATAAGGTGTCTTTGAAATAGGCAAAGCACCCGGTACGAGTTCTATTGAAAACTCAACTTCACGATTTGGTGGAAGACCCGGTAATTCCTCCGGAAAGACATCATCAAACTCCCGTACGATGGGAATATTCTTAATCGCGAGTTTCTCACCAACCATTTGAGATAAATAACCTTCATTTAGTGGAATCAATACCCATAAAATGGAAGAAATTTCCACTGGAAGGTTATGTTCATCCTTGCATTGATAGACGATCATAGATTGATCTGGAATATGAAATGTGACTTCCCTTCTTTGGCAATTGATATGAGCTCCGTATAAAGAAAGCCAATCCATGCCAAGAATCACATCGAATTACACTAAAGGGAGAATCACAAGATTTGTAGAAAGAACTTTCCCACAAACGTCAATTGGAGAAGAATTATAAACTTTTTATGCGATTGATGTGCCATTAGGTGTTGTCACAGCTAACTCAACATCTAATTATTGAGGTAATACGGTGATACCCTTAGAAAAGTCTTCAGAAATAAAAGAGTGGGTGGATCCAGAATCAAATAAAACATTTTCTACTTTAGAGTGGATGGTAAGTGTAGCTTTCACCACATCGTTATCGTACTCCACATCGCTGATAGAAATTGCATGTGAATTTCCTTTGTCTTTAGCCTTAATAGTTTGTTGACGTCGACCATCATCATCAACCCTTGGATTTGGGCATTGATTGGCATAATTCCCCATCTCCTTGCACTTGAAACATTGAGGTTTAGTAGGTTCATTCTGTGTATCCCTTCCTTTGTTTGCATCATTAGACATCTTCTTCCCATCATCGCGGCATTTAAATGCCCGATGACCTTCCTTTACACATTTGAAACATTTACTTGTCCCTTTAAGACAACTCCCTCCATGTTTCTTTCCACACTTTGAGCATAAGGGAAAGCTCATCTTCTTTTCAGTGTGCTCTTTAGATTTTTCTTTAAATTCCATTTTCCTCTTCTTATCAAACCCATATGACTGATGGGTTACTCCAATCTCCATCTCGACTTTGAGAGCACATCGAACGATTTCCTCAAAGCTATTGAAGTCCCTTATGGCTAACGCCCTTCGAAGACTTGGTTTTAAGCCACTAAAGAATCGATCGATCTTACTCTCAGGTTGGATAATAATACCAGAAGCGTACCTTGCAAGTCTTGTAAAATTTGCTTCATAGGTACCAACAGATTCATCATCCCTTTGCTTTAGTTCAAGAAACTCTTTCTCCATCTTTGTTCGGAGAATACGAGGGAAGTACTTATTGAAAAATAAGTTCTTGAACTCGTCCCATTCCATGGACTCAATTTCATCCCTTTGCCTCGTATTCTTAATAAGATTCCACCATTGATCAGCATCTCCTTCCAAACGATACACTGCTAGGATGACTTTATCATGTTCAGAACATTGAGGAACTGAAAATATCTTTTCAGTAGTACTAATCCATTGTTCAGCAACTAATGGATCAGTAGACCCGCTGAAAGAAGGGGGACGCTGCCTCATGAAGGATTCAACAGAATGTTGCTCCTTCCTTTGCTCGTTTGGAAGTCCTGCATGATTCATAGCTTGAGAAAGTTGTGTGAGCATGGCTACAAGATTTTGTATTCCAGCTCCCATATCGATTGGTTGCTCAGGGGGACAATCATTGCATTGTCCATCGCATTCCGCATTAACACAGTTCCTTCGGGTTCCAGCCATTGACTAAAACCAAGAAGAATAGTGTGAGCAACACTAATTATAATAGGAAAACCACATAATTCAAGAATAAAATTTTCACACTTAAGGTCTTATCCTAGGTTATTCATGGCCATTTCTAAAACACTAATATTGTGCTCTATGCTTAGAATTATCTTTAAGGTTCTTACTAAGGCTTTCACATCCTGGTTTCCAAAGGTTGACTATACCTTTCCTCTGATACCAACTATAATGACCCATACATTACATACATTGTTAATACATCAAAATTGAAGTACACTTATTACAACATATGACAAAAACACAAAGGACCGTATAGGTATAGTGTCTTTAGAAACTGGGAAACATAAACAACTGGTTCATAAATCTTCTATAGTGTCTCCCATTTATTTCATCATATCTAGGGTCCCTTTTAGCATATTCTACTTAATATCCATCTTCCTGACCTGGGGAAAAGAAAACATACAAAAAGGGTGAGCTCAAATGCTCAATAAGGGCAAATAAAGGAAATAAAAATCATATCATATCTTTTTGAAAATCATAACCTGCAAAAGAGATCATAATATCTTAACATGGAATAAATCATAGAAGTGAAAATGAGATCCCCATAATCATAACATAGAACTTTAAACTTTGTGGCATGCACACATAATCATGGAAAATCATTCCTTGTTAGTCATGACTCATTGCCAAGACTATCTTAGCGGACAAAGTCCATTTCTGAACCGAGTTCACTCCTCGTTTCAGTCCTGTATCACTAAACCGAAATAACCTTCCGTTCCAGCCATGTCTATCTCATGAGATATAAATCTTTACCCAATGCATTGGAGGTAGATATTTGTCCCACCCATCTTATAATGAATCCTTTATTATGTGTGCCACATAATCATAAATCATACATCATCGCATAACACATGTAACAAAAATGGGATTCTTGAAACATCATGACATCATAAAACAAATCATATAAGGTATATGAATTCATAAAAATAATTTCCTCAAAACATAATCAAATCAATGTAATAATAGGGATAAAAACAGAACCCTATATTATCTTAGATGGAAAATAATTTTGATAAAACATTTGAACTCCATTCTTGAGGAAAATATCCTTTCTACTTCAAAAACACTTTTCTTTTCTTAACATGTCATACAATTATAAACTAAAAGAAGTTGATTAAAAATAAACTTGAAAACTTATAAAGTAAGATTTTTGGAAATAATGTTTTAAAAATCCATTCTTCCCTTATAAGTTAAAAAAACATTCTTCGTACTTTTGTTGGAAAAGTCAAAAAGTACCTCGTACGAAAAACGATAAAAGATTCCTTTCATATCTTTTACTAAAAACTCACCGAAGGGTAAAATTGGATATAAACTATTGTAGAAGGATGGAAATAATATTACATATTGAGGGAACATGGATGTGGATGATAAAATACACCCCAGTAATTACCAAAGTAAAAACAATCTCGGATAAAAGTGAGATTGTGATATTTCCCTTACCTTAGGTCCGATTTGCTTTGTACGTGTCCGAAGCTCCTGTATAATGGTTTAAATAATGTTATTGACTTATTCTAGAATCATACATATTGATATGATGTCATATATGGTCATATTCTTAGCTTCTTATTAGTAATATTTCATTGTTACTTGTTACTCGGGTCTTTATTGCCTTTTGTTCTTATGCGTGTTTTGCCGAATAAATTCTTATTCTTCTTTTAAGGTTATAGATAAATTATATCCAGAATGGTATTAGTGTAAAATATATCAAATTTATTAATTCAATTAATTTATATAATTACTATGTAATGATGATCATGTAGAACGAGTCGCATCACATCGTGGAGACGGTATTCCGTACGTACGCACGAGCGACGATATTTTTCCCATGATCGTGGAATTGTATTTAAGTGTATTAATACTATTTCAGTATCAATTTCACTTTATAATAATCATATATAGTTACTCATTACACCATTATACCCATCCTTGTAAGGTGATGGTGGAAAATAGAGTACACCACAGCGTGGAGACGGTATTCCGTACGTACGCACGCGCGGTGATTTCATTTTTCCGTAGGATGGATAGAAGGTGAATTAGGGTTGTTTCATATTTATAATAACATATCAGTATGTATTTAATACTGATGTTATTACTTTATCATGAAACAACTAAAGAAGAAGAAGTTGAAGAAGAAAGAAATTGAAAAGATCGGTAATGGATATTACCTCTTCTTTGAAACGCCTCTTTGAATCCTCCACTTAGGGAACTAAGATTGGTCTTTGAAGAAGACCAGGACATCTAGGATTATTCTAGGGAAGTGGAGAAGGGATTTTTTCAGGGTCTGGCCGAGCTTGAGTGCTCAAATTGGTGTGAGGAGGAGGGGAAGGAGGTGCCCTTTTATAAGGGAGGAGAGGGGCACCTTAGGAATACCTCAAAATATTATTTTATATTAAAGTCAAAATCAGTTTATAATGGTTCCAAAGGGTCTTATTTCGAAGGTAAAGTGGGGATGGGTCGAAATCCTATCAACCAATAAGATTTAGACAAGTTTAGATTATTATTTTAACCTTGTCAATTAGATTTAACTCTAAGTTAAATAATTTAACTTTTACCGTGACTTTTTGTTTTCTTATACTATATGGTTAATACACTTACTATAACATGCCAAACGAACCCAAAGTTGTTTATTATTAATATGTATATCATTATCCAAGTCATTTGGCCAATACTTAGATTTTTAGGAATAATATAACAATTAATAATATAATATTTGATTTAAAAACTATTTTGTGTCAATTTTGACACTATTTGATATATGATTTTTGTGAAAGTCATACCAGAATTATATGTTCGAACCAAGTTGATTAAATCAACACTAATATATCATAGTAACCTATAAAATTAGTGGAATTCATAAAAAGTCTCAAATTACATTTATTTGAGCATTTATAACATCAATTATGTTAACATTTCCTTAAAAGGGTAATTACTGCATCATCGTTGTGTCATAAATAAATTAATTTATTTAAAGTCTAAAAATTATAAATAAAATATCATTATGTAGGAAATCTTTTTAGATTTCTAATGAATATTTATAGTCGAATTTATCTTATGTATAACCCCATATTAAAAATGTTTTATTTATTAAACTTTGATTTTAACTATTTTAACTATTCATTAAATAAAATAATATTAAATGTCATAATCTAATCCAAGTGGACCTAAATGGTCATATTATATTCATAAGGTTGTTTTTGGTTGAATTAAACTTATCCAATAGAATTAGGACATGTGTTAGGGTAATAGTAATATCATATTTACCCTTAGTTACCCTATTTACTATTAACCGTGGTAAAAAAAAAGTAAAAAGTTACTATTCACCAAAAATTATTTTCATCTCATTGAACCACATTTTAGTCCTTGATATTAATCGTGTCTGTCGGATTTTTGAAATTCCATTCACAGAAGCGGTAAAATTAAGTTTTATGCAAAATTCAGTTTTTAACCCACCACTTAGTGGTTTCACTATTCATCAAAAATTGAAAGTTTTCAGAAAAATACCAAAATTTAACCCTAGGCTAATTTCGATATTCCGAATCCAAAAATGAAGTCCATTTTGAAAAATAAAATTTCAAAAAGTGGTTTTTACTATTCATAACGGCTAGTTTTAATAATATTTTAATAGCATATCGTTGTTTAGTGAAACTAGGTATTGCGTACGACGCAAGCTATCGAGGAAGTTCGCGATTTCGTGTAAAGCAAGACAAGCAAGTGTTGTGTAGAAAAAGATTCCTTTGATGATTTATATAACATAAAATTCTCTGGTGTTACATTCTACCCCCCTTAAAAAGAATTTCTCCCTCGAAATTCGTCACTTTGTAACAAACAGATGAGGGTACTTCTCCCTCATCATATCCTCAAGCTCCCATGTAGCTTCTTCAAGTTGGTGGTTCCTCCATAAAACTTTCACCAATCGAGTGGTCTTGTTTCGTAGGACTTTTTCGCTACGATCCAGAATCTCTATCGGTTGTTCTTCATAAGAAAGATCTTGCTCCAGCGGTACAACTTCTGAGCTAAGTACATGTGAAGGATCAGGTATGTACTTTCTCAGGAGAGATACATGGAACACATCGTGAACTTGAGAGAGATTCGGTGGAAGCGCCAATCGGTAAGCTACCTTCCCAACATGATCCTGTATTTCCAAAGGACCGATATATCTAGGTCTCAACTTACCCTTCTTTCCAATATCATAACCCTCTTCTAGGGAGATATTCGTAAGAACACTTTATCACCCACTTCAAACTCTAGGTCTTTTCTTCGGTTGTCGGCATAACTTTTCTGTCGACTCTGAGCTGCCCTTATGTGTTGTTGAATAGATCTGATCTTTTCTGCCATTTCATCAACGAGATCAGGTCCTAATAGCTTTCTTTCCCCAACTTCATCCCAGCAAGTTGGAGTCCTGCATTTCTTTCCATAGAGAGCTTCATAAGGAGCCATCTGAATACTGGAGTGAAAGCTATTATTATAAGAAAATTCCACCAAAGGTAGGTGTTGATCCCAACCTCCTTTGAAATCCATGGAGCAATCTCTCAACATATCTTCTAGGGTTTGAATTGTTCTCTCAGAATGACCTTCTGTCTGAGGATGATAAGCAGTGCTGAAACTCAACTCTGTATCCAGAGTATGCTGAAGACTTCGCCAGAACTTCGAGGTAAATCTCGGATCCCGATCAGATATAATAGAATGTGGTACTCCATGCAATCTTACCACTTCCTTTACATATATCCTGGCAATCTGATCTAGAGAGAAATCCTCTCTAATAGCAACGAAGTGTGTAGACTTTGTAAGATGATCAACTATGACCCAGATAGCATTATTGCCTTTGGATGTTTTAGGAAGTCCTGTGACAAAGTCCATAGTGATGTTTTCCCATTTCCATTCGGGTATGGGTAATGGTTGTAACATCCCCTTAGACTTCTGTCTCTCAGCTTTAACTTGTTGACAAACCAAGAATCGAGAGACATATTCAGCAACATCTCTTTTCATGCCATCCCACCAAAAGTACTCTTTCAGGTCCCTATACATCTTCGTGCTTCTAGGATGAATAGAGAATGAAAAACTATGAGCCTCATACAGCAGCTCCTTCTTTAATTCGGGGATGGGAGGAACACAAACCCGATTCCTGAACTTTATTACCCCATCACAATCAAGGTTGAATTCATTAACATTTCTCACCTTCTTTTGTAACTCGACATCTTCTTTCTGTGCCTCTTTAATCTTCACATGTATAGATGGTTGAACATTCATTTGAGAAAGATAAGATTTTTCCCCTTCCATTATAATTCCAAGATCCATCCTTTGTAAATCCATAAATATTGGATCTTTTGTGATCCTCATCATGGATAAACTAGCATGGTCTTGTCGACTTAATGCATCTGCCACCTTGTTTGCTTTCCTAGGGTGGTAATGGATTGAGCAGTCATAATCCTTAATCAGCTCCAACCATCTTCTTTGATGCATATTCAGCTCCTTTTGTGTGAAAATATAATTTAAACTTTTATGATCAGTATAAATATCACACCTTTCACCATAAATGTAATGCCTCCAAATCTTTAATGCAAAGATTACTGCAGCTAACTCCAAATCATGTGTTGGGTAATTTTGCTCATGGATTTTCAACTATCGTGAGGCATAAGCTATCACCATATCATTTTGCATAAGAACACACCCCAATCCCTTCTTGGATGCATCACTGTAGATCACAAACCTTTCTCCACTACAAGGCAGTGTGAGCACAGGTGCACTGGAAAACCTTCTTTTCAACTCCTTGAAATTCTCTTCACATTCCTCTGTCCAAACAAACTTAACCCTTTTCCGAGTCAACTTGGTGAGTGGGTTAGATAATCGTGAAAAAGCTTTTACAAAACGTCGATAATATCCAGCCAAACCAAGAAAACTTCGGATCTCAGTTACTGTTGTTGGTCTCGACCATCTTTCGATAACCTCTGTTTTTGCTGGATCCACAGATATCCCCTCTTTTGAGATTATGTGGCCCAAAAATGCAACTTTTTGAAGCCAAAATTCACACTTGGTAAATTTGGCATAAAGATTCTCCTTTCTCAGGGTCTTCAATATAATTCTCAAGTGATCTTCATGATCTTCCTTTCTCTTTGAATAGACAAGAATATCGTCTATAAAGACTACCACAAATTGATCAAGATAGTCTCTAAAGACTCTATTCATTAGATCCATGAAGATAGCAGGGGCATTAGTAAGACCAAATGGAATCACTATAAATTCATAGTGTCCATACCTTGTACGGAAAGTCGTCTTTGGTATATCCTCCCTTTTGACCCTTAATTGATGATACCCTGAATGAAGATCAATCTTGGAAAATTATTGAGCTCCGCGTAGTTGGTCAAATAAGTCATCAATGCGTGCGAGAGGATATTTGTTCTCGATAGTGATCTTGTTAAGTTCTCGATAATCAATGCAGAGTCTCATTGATCCATCTTTCTTCTTAACAAATAGAACAGGTGCTCCCCAAGGTGACGCACTAGGGCGTATGAATCCCTTATCAAGATTCTCTTGGAGTTGCTTCTTCAATTCCTGCAACTCAATTGGGGCCATTCTATAAGGTGTCTTTGAAATAGGCAAAGCACCCGGTACGAGTTCTATTGAAAACTCAACTTCACGATTTGGTGGAAGACCCGGTAATTCCTCCAGAAAGACATCATCAAACTCCCGTACGATGGGCATATTCTTAATCGCGAGTTTCTCACCAACCATTTGAGATAAATAACCTTCATTTAGTGGAATCAATACCCATAAAATGGAAGAAATTTCCACTGGAAGGTTATGTTCATCCTTGCATTGATAGACGATCATAGATTGATCTAGAATATGAAATGTGACTTCCCTTCTTTGGCAATTGATATGAGCTCCGTCTAAAGAAAGCCAATCCATGCCAAGAATCACATCGAATTCCACTAAAGGAAGGATCACAAGATTTGTAGGAAGCACTTTCCCACAAACGTCAATTAGAGAAGAATTATAAACTTTTGATGCGATTGATGTGCCATTAGGTGTTGTCACAGCTAACTCAACATCTAATTGTTGAGGTAATACGGTGATACCCTTAGAAAAGTCTTCAGAAATAATAGAGTGGGTGGATCCAGAATCAAATCAAACATTTTCTACTTTAGAGTGGATGGTAAGTGTACCTTTCACCACATCGTTATCGTACTCCACATCGCTGATAGAAATTGCATGTGAATTTCCTTTGTCTTTAGCCTTAAGAGTTTGTTAACGTCGACCATCATCATCAACCCTTGGATTTGGGCATTGATTGGCATAATTCCCCAACTCCTTGCACTTGAAACATTGAAGTGTAGTAGGTTCATTCTGTGTATCCCTTCCTTTGTTTGCATCATTAGACATCTTCTTCCCATCATCGTGGCATTCAAATGCCCGATGACCTTCCTTTCCACATTTGAAACATTTACTTGTCCCTTTAAGACAACTCCCTCCATGTTTCTTTCCACACTTTGAGCATAAGGGAAAGCTCATCTTCTTTTCAGTGTGCTCTTTAGATTTTCCTTTAAATTCCATTTTCCTCTTCTTATCAAACCCATATGACTGATGGGTTACTCCAATATCCATCTCGACTTTGAGAGCACATCGAACGATTTCCTCATAGCTATTGAAGTCCCTTATGGCTAACGCCCTTCGAAGACTTGGTTTTAAGCCACTAAAGAATCGATCGATCTTACTCTCAGGTTGGATAATAATACCAGAAGCGTACCTTGCAAGTCTTGTAAAATTTTCTTCATAGGTACCAATAGATTCATCATCCCTTTGCTTTAGTTCAAGAAACTCTTTCTCCATCTTTGTTCGGAGAATACGAGGGAAGTACTTATTGAAAAATAAGTTCTTGAACTCGTCCCATTCCATGGACTCAATTTCATCCCTTTGCCTCGTATTATTAATAAGATTCCACCATTGATCAGCATCTCCTTCCAAACGATACACAGTTAGTATGACTTTATCATGTTCAGAAAATTGAAGAACTGAAAATATCTTTTCAGTAGTACTAATCCATTGTTCAGCAACTAATGGATCAGTAGACCTGCTGAAAGAAGGGGGACGCTGCCTCATGAAGGATTCAACAGAATGTTGCTCCTTCCTTTGCTCGTTTGGAAGACCTGCATGATTCATAGCTTGAGAAAGTTGTGTGAGCATGGCTACAAGATTTTGTATTCCAGCTCCCATATCGATTGGTTGCTCAGGGTGACAATCATTGCATTGTCCATCGCATTCCGCATTAACACAGTTCCTTCGGGTTCCAGCCATTGACTAAAACCAAGAAGAATAGTGTGAGCAACACTAATTATAATAGGAAAACCACATAATTCAAGAATAAAATTTTCACACTTAAGGTCTTATCCTAGGTTATTCATGGCCATTTCTAAAACACTAATATTGTGCTCTATGCTTAGACTTATCTTTAAGGTTCTTACTAAGGCTTTCACATCCTGGTTTCCAAAGGTTGACTATACCTTTCCTCTGATACCAACTATAACGACCCATACTTTACATACATTGTTAATACTTCAAAATTTAAGTACACTTATTACAACATATGACAAAACCACAAAGGACCGTATAGGTATAGTGTCTTTAGAAACTGGGAAACATAAACAACTGGTTCATAAATCTTCTACAGTGTCTCCCATTTATTTCATCATATCTAGGGTCCCTTTTAGAATATTCTACTTAATATCCATCTTCCCGACCTGGGGAAAAGAAAACATACAAAAAGGGTGAGCTTAAATGCTCAGCAAGGGCAAATAAAGGAAATAAAAATCATATCATATCTTTTTGAAAATCATAACCTGCAAAAGAGATCATAATATCTTAACATGGAATAAATCATAGAAGTGAAAATGAGATCCCCATAATCATAACATAGAACTTGAAACTTTGTGTCATGCACACATAATCATGGAAAATCATTCCTTGTTAGTCATGACTCATTGCCAAGACTATCTTAGCGGACAAAGTCCATTTCTGAACCGAGCTCACTCCTCGTTTCAGTCCTGTATCACTGAACCGAAATAACCTTCCGTTCCAGCCATGTCTATCTCATGAGATATAAATCTTTACCCAAGGCATTGGAGGGAGATATAGGTCCCACCCATCGTATAATGAATCCTTTCTTATGTGTGCCACATAATCATAAATCATACATCATCGCATAACACATGTAACAAAAATGGGATTCTTGAAACATCATGACATCATAAAACAAATCATATAAGGTAAATGACTTCATAAAAATAATTTCCTCAAAACATAATCAAATCAATGTAATAATAGGGATAAAAACAGAACCCTATATTATCTTAGATGGAAAATAATTTTGATAAAACATTTGAACTCCATTCTTGAGGAAAATATCCTTTCTACTTCAAAAACACTTTTCTTTTCTTAACATGTCATACAATTATAAACTAAAAGAAGTTGATTAAAAATAAACTTGAAAACTTATAAAGTAAGATTTTTGGAAATAATGTTTTAAAAATCCATTCTTTCCGTATAAGTTAAAAAAACATTCTTCGTACTTTTGTCGGAAAAGTCAAAAAGTACCTCGTACGAAAAACGACAAAAGATTCCTTTCATATCTTTTACTAAAAACTCACCGAAGGGTAAAATTGGATATCAACTATTGTAGAAGGATGGAAATAATATTACATATTGAGGGAACATGGATGTGTATGATAAAATACACCCCAGTAATTACCAAAGTAAAAACAATCTCGGATAAAAGTGAGATTGTGATATTTCCCTTACCTTAGGTCCGATTTGCTTTGTACGTGTCCGAAGCTCCTGTATAATGGTTTAAATAATGTTATTGACTTATTCTATAATCATACATATTGATATGATGTCATATATGGTCATATTCTTAGCTTCTTATTAGTAATATTTCATTGTTACTTGTTACTCGGGTCTTTATTGCCTTTTGTTCTTATGCGTGTTTTGCCGAATAAATTCTTATTCTTCTTTTAAGGTTATAGATACATTATATCCAGAATGGTATTAGTGTAACATATATCATATTTATTCATTCAATTCATTTATATAATTACTATGTAATGATGATCATGTAGAACGAGTCGCATCACATCGTGGAGACGGTATTCCGTACGTACGCACGAGCGACGATATTGTTCCCATGATCGTGGAATTGTATTTAAGTGTATTTATACTATTTCAGTATCAATTTCACTTTATTATAATCATATATAGTTACTCATTACACCATTATACCCATCCTTTTAAGGTGATGGTGGAAAATAGAGTACACCACAGCGTGGAGACGGTATTCCGTATGTACGCACGCGCGGTGATTTCATTTTTCCGTAGGATGGATAGAAGGTGAATTAGGGTTGTTTCATATTTATAATAACATATCAGTATGTATTTAATATTGATTTTATTACTTTATCATGAACCAACTAAAGAAGAAGAAGTTGAAGAAGAAAGAAATTGAAAAGATCGGTAATGGATATTACCTCTTCTTTGAAACGCCTCTTTGAATCCTCCACTTAGGGAACTAAGATTGGTCTTTGAAGAATACCAGGACCTCTAGTATTATTCTAGGGAAGTGGAGAAGGGATAGTTTCAGGGGCTGTCCGAGCTTGAGTGCTCAAATTGGTGTGAGGAGGAGGGGGAGGAGGTGCCCTTTTATAAGGGAGGAGAGGGGCACCTTAGGAATACCTAAAAATATTATTTTATATTAAAGTTAAAATCAGTTTATAATGTTTCTAAAGGGTCTTATTTCGAAGGTAACGTGGGGATGGGTCGAACTCCTATCAACCAATAAGATTTAGACAAGTTTATCATATTATTTTAACCTTGTCAATTAGATTTAACTCTAAGTTAAATAATTTAACTTTTACCATGACTTTTTTTTTTCTTATACTATATGGTTAATACACTTACTATAACATGTCAAACGAACCCCAAGTTGTTTATTATTAATATATATATCCTTATCCAAGTCATTTGGCCGAACCTTAGATTTTTTGGAATAATATAACAATTAATAATATAATATTTGATTTAAAAACTATTTTGTGTCAATTTTGACACTATTTGATATATGATTTTTTTGAAAGCCATAACAGAATTATATGTTCGAACCAAGTTTATTAAATCAACACTAATATATCATAGTAACCTATAAATTTAGTGGTATTCATAAAAAGTCTCAAATTACATTTATTTGAGCATTTATAACATCAATTATGTTAACATTTCCTTAAAAGGGTAATTACTGCATCATCGTTGTGTCATAAATAAATTAATTTATTTAAAGTCTAAAAATTATAAATAAAATATCATTATGTAGGAAAGCGTTTTAGCTTTCTAAGGAATATTTATAGTCGAATTTATCTTATGTATAACCCCATATTAAAAATGTTTTAGTTATTAAACTTTGATTTTAACTATTTTAACTATTCATTAAATAAAATAATATTAAATGTCATAATCTAATCCAAGTGGACCTAAATGGTCATATTATATTCCTAAGGTTGTTTTTGTCCGAATTACACTTATCCAATAGAATTAGGACATGTGTTAGGGTAATAGAAATATCATATTTACCCTTAGTTACCCTATTTACTATTAACCGTGGTAAAAAAAAATTAAAAAGTTACTATTCACCAAAAATTATTTTCATCTCATTGAACCAAATTTTAGTCCTTGATATTAATCGTGTCTGTCGGATTTTCGAAATTCCATTCACAGAAGCGGTAAAATTAAGTTTTATGAAAAATTCAGTTTTTAACCCACCACTTAGTGGTTTCACTATTCATCAAAAATTGAAAGTTTTCAGAAAAATACCAAAATTTCACCCTAGGATAATTTCGATATTCCGAATCCAAAAATGAAGTCCATTTTGAAAAATAAAATTTCAAAAAGTGGTTTTTACTATTCATAACAGCTAGTTTTAATAATATTTTAATAGCATATCGTTGTTTAGTGAAACTAGGTATTGCGTACGACGCAAGCTATCGAGGAAGCTCGCGATTTCGTGTAAAGCAAGCCTAGCAAGTGTTGTGTAGAAAAAGATTCCTTTGATGATTTGTATAACATAAAAGTCTCGGGTGTTACAGGGTGACCCCGTCTCTGTGGAGACGGGTGGCGTAAAAAATGTCTGAGCTGGGGGGACCCTTCGTGCGAGGCACGGGGCCAGATCACAGTTTAACGTCATGTGTTGAGGACGAAGTGCTTGGCAATTTAACGTCCTGCATCTCAGACGAGGTGGGTTTACTCCGCACCCCTAGGACTTACATAACTGGTACCCATTGCTCCTTGGGGGAGGGAAGGTACCAGTAAGGCCATGGTTAAGGGGGTTCGTAGAGCGAACCATCGTGGGGTCCATGTTAGCGTGGCTATGTGAAGAAGAAATAGTCATTAGCGTGCCTATGCGAAGAAGCATTAGGCGAAGCAACGATACGAGTGGTGTTGTTTGTGGGACTTTGAAATCACATCGTGCAAACCTGGAGGGTCGCACGGGAAGAGGAACTGCCAAGCAGAGGAGTGTGCTTCGCGAAGTGGAGTGCCTTGGCCTTAGCATGGGGCAGAGGTGTGGATGGGGGGTGCTTCGTGAAGTGGAATAGTGTTCGCGGAGCACTACCTCGTGAAGCAGAGGTGCCTCGCGAAGCAAGGTTCCGCGAGGTAGTGTGCTTCGTGATATGTAGTGATCCTGACTTAGCATGGGAATCGCTAGTACTGGATGGGTGTTTCGCGAAGTATAAACGCTCCACGGCTGCTCAGGTTCCCTTGGGAATCCCCCTCTTTCGCGAATGCCCTTGAGCTTCACGAAGGGCATCCCTCTCGGAAGAGGGGCTCAAAACGAGACAAAGCGAAGGCATCACGTGAAGTAGAAGTACCTCACGGAGCTCATGATTCCCAGGGAAAAGGGTGATTCGCGATTCAGGAGAGGAGAAGCTGAAAGGTCGGATCGTCCGTCCTCTTGGGCTCAGGGGGAACCCAGTATTTATAGGCAAGGGGCGCCGCGAAGCAGAACTCCCGCGCCGCCTCTGGTGCTTCACTGCGCGCTCGCAAACGTCAGGCCGTTCGCGGAGAGGTACCGCCTCCGGGGCTTCGCGGCGGGACCGTGAACGTCACATTCATTCGCGGAGAGGTACCGCCTCCGGTGCTTCGCGGTGGGAATGCGAACGTCAAATTCGGTCGCGGAGAGGTACCACCCCCGGAGCTTCACGGTGGGAACGCGAAGGTCAAATTCAGTCGCGGAGAGGTACCGCCTCTGTCACTTCGCGGCGGGAACGCGAACGTCAAATTCGTTCTCAGAGAGGTACCGCCTCCGGCGCTTCACGGGACCGCGATGCTCGGGGGTGCTTCACGTCGGTGCTTCGCGAGGAAGCGTGTGGGGCTTCTTTGTTGCTCCTTCCTTTTGTGCACTATTTTGGTGCCAAAAAATGCCCCCCCCCCCTCAGACTTGGAGCCCGGACCGTAGGGTCGAAGTCTGAGGGAAAATCGCCAAAATTGTCAGCGGGTCGCGATGTGATTTCGCGAAGGGGGCCCATGGTGCTGACATGGGCCACAGATCCGGACGCGCCGCGATGCTCAGTGCGGGCGAGGCACGCCGCGATGCTCTGGGGTCGCGGCCTATAAATAGGGGTTCGGCCTCTTTTGTCTTCATGCAATTTTCTTGTCTTTTTGTGCTCTCGATTTCGCTAAGCTCCGCGTCCTCCGCGCCTGCTCTCCGCGAATCGAGCTTCGCGGAGAACCGCGGGTCTCCGACTCCGCGACCGCGCCAAGTGTTCTCATGTTTGCCGGGCACGTCCAGACTCCGCGGCTTGGTTTTGTGGCCGAACTATGCGAGCGATATTCGCGAGCCAGCTTCGCGATCGGACCTGAAAAAAATTTGTTTCTCTGCCGAAACCGACAATGGACCACCGAGAAGCTGTGTTGGGGGTGATTGCCGACGCCGCCCAGAGGGATGAAATGGCAAACTGTCTGGGCCTTGGGGAGATGGTCTGAAGCCACTCGGACCACATTTCTTTGATAGATCTACTATCGGAGGGTCAGAAGAATTATCCGCAGTGCAAGAAGCTACCATTTTACGGCTTCGGGTTGAGGGAAGACGTCTTCATCCCTAAGGCGAGTAGGGATGAACCAGCTTGCTGGTTTAGGAGCATGCCATGTCAACACCAATGGTTCAGGGCGGTCGATGGTAATGCATGGGAGGACTTCACACTCGTCACCACCAACTGTCTCTAAAACCATGTGAACAATATTTATGGGAAGCCACTGCAACCGGAGACATTCCCTCCTCTGTACCGTACCATGATGAAGGCGGTGTTGTAGGATCTGAAGAAGGGGTGGTCCGATGAGTGGGACCTGCACCAGGGCGGAAACATTACTGATGACTGGGCCTGGGCCTACTGGGTAGGCACCTCATTTGAAGAGTTTGGTGTCGAGCTTAGAAGAGTGGGTTTATATGATGCGGCATGGGCCTCCCAATTCCACATTTACCAACCGAAACAACTGATGCCAGAGTTGCTGATCAGATGGTCGTCTAGGACCAATACCTTTCACCTGCACCACGGGGAGGTGGGCATCAGCCTGTGGGATGTCCACCAGATTTCGGGGGTTCGATCTTGGGGGCCATGTATGATGAGTTCCTCCCCATCATGAGCACATGGGAGGATACAGAGCAAATGCCGCGACTGGCGTCGGCGCTAATGGCACTCATCCCTGGAGAGGACAAGGAGGCAGTAAGGGATGTCCACTTTAAGAAGTGGTTCAAGTGCTTCCTGAATTTCCCAGAAAATCGAGAATTCCTTCTGAGGCCAATGGAAGACTTGGGGGTTTCAGTGTCAGCACTGAACAACAGCCGATATTCAGGCTGGAGGCATTCATTGCGGCTCTCATCTGTGGTTGGATCCTACCAGTGAGGGATACTAGCATGGGGGTGCGGCCCAGCTCATTTATCATGGCGTCCATGCTGGCCATGGGGTAGCAGGTCAATCTGGGGATCCCAATGCTCGCCAAGCTGTACAGAATGTTGTGGCACATTAGCAAGGGCAAGAATATGCCAAGGATATGCGGGCCCTTCCACCTCCTGTATCGGTGGATTACGGCGCACATCGGGGGGATCTATGAGTATCCAAACCCTATCTCGCCGTCGGGATCAAACTTCTGCCCCTCCATCCTGAATGCGGCCGGGAGCTTCCCGTTCAAACTAACCGTGCTGATGGTGCTGAACCGGGTGTGGAGGGCGGATGAGTTTAATTTCCACCCCTTCCCATTGCCGACGGGCGGGGAACGGAAGATCACAGGGCTTACCTCCTGGCCTTTCGAGGTGGAGTTTTGGTGGTACGAGTGGATCGTGAGCCGCTCTGCGAACCGTACACCCCGCATCGGTTTTCGAGGTAGTTCTGGTGCCTCCAGCGGCTGACCCCGCAGGTCTACTGGGAGGTGCGTCACGAGGATCACCCGTGTGTGATGAGGCAGTTGTGGCTCATGTTCACACAGGAAGATGTGAAGATGTGAATTGCATTGCCTCCATCCACCTCCACTTTTGGATTGGTGAGGGAGTATGCAATTAGTTGGGAGGCTACTTACCCAGGGGAGATGCTGAAGCAGCCAACTGTTCGGGTTGGTGACGGTGGTCCTCCTCTATCCTGAGGTTGGGGTCGAAGGGAAGCTAGGGCCTCTCGCGGTGGCGGGGCTGCCGTGGCAGCGAGACCCACACCGGCCGAGGGTTTGGCAGCAGTGGCGGATCCGGTGATTTCAGAAGAGCAGGGTCATCCGGAGGGGCGGCCACCGATGGGATTTCGTAGGATATCCACTCAGGCTCCAGGGAAACAGCTGCGTCATATCGACATGGCAGAGGATGCCATCTTCCCGGAGGCCTAGGACATTTGGGATGTCAACTGGCAATTCCTCTGTCCACCCGAGATATGGGCGGACTTGAATCGCCTCGGGATGGAGTTACCGGGTATAGGCTCAGTCCGGGCTGGTTTCATGACGTCCCTGGTGGAGGTAGAGCAATACTTGGACGAGCTGGAGGACTATGTTCATTCCAGTGGTGTCCCTCGCCCAATGACGGACCGGGTGAGGGTACTGCTGGATCGAACCGTCCCCCCACATTTGTCAGCCACCTATTTGAGGGAGCGCTTCCCCCTGCCGGAAGAATCATAGGACTCCTCTCAGGAGGATGAGGCTGGAGAAGGGAGACCGTTGGAGGAGGGTGAGGTCGGAGATCAAAGCTCAGATTCCGATGATTTCGCAGAGGCTCTCGAAGTAGCATTCCTAACTTCTTTCCTTATAGTCCGTTCTTGGGTCATTATGGACTTCTCACCGATGTTTGATCCATGCCGGAAGAACTTTTTCGCTGGCCTCGTTCTCGCCCCTCGGCGGGTGATGATGTAGGGCCTTCAGGACCCGCACCTATGGCGGCATCCAGTTTCGTGTCTGGTGGGACCAGGGCACCCAAGGTGGCTCCTCTAGAATCTCCAGACCTTCCAACAGTATACGGAGGGCCTCACCTCGGGGTCCCATCAGTATCAGCTCAAGAGCAGCACCAGGAGGTCGATCTTTGTAAGTTTCCTCTACCGGTTTCCATGTCGTCATATGTAGACTATGCCAACTAACGTTTATGTCCCTCTCTGTTGTACAGTTCTCCGACTGGCGTGGGCTACTGCGGCAAGGCTAGTAGGGATGTCTGGTGGTGTCCCTCCTAGGGGCATGATGGCGATGGTGGCAATAGTCCCCCCATCTCCCTGAGCTGCAACACACATCATCACTAGTGGGACCACCAGCAGGGTCATGCCTGAGGTCATTGAGGTGGACTCTGATGAAGAGGATCGACCGGCCGGTCCTAGTACTGGCACGCCTGCTTCGGCGCCAGATGTCGCGCTGGATTTGACGCCAGATGCAGATCCTACCGAGTACTTTCTGCGGGCGTATCCTGCGTACGAGCCTGCCAATCATGCAGACTGGGACGAAATGGCCTCCGACGAGGAAAACAACATCATAGTCCACCGCCGATCATGGAAGCTGATCACACGCTTCATCAAGGACACCCCCCAGGTGCTATGGCTGGATGAAATAGACACACTTCGCTCGCGGCTGCGCGAACTGTGTGTTGGGGGAGTGGATTCCCAACGTCCTCACGCGCTCGTCCGAGATATTATGGCTGAGAAGATCCGGGAGCATGATTGTGGGCTCAGCGTGGGCTGGCAGCGGAGGAAGGCGAAAAACATCAAGAAGCTCCAGGAGGCTGAAAGCGAGGTCCAATAGCTGCAGACCTGGGTGGATGATCACTCATCCTCTCTTAGTGCACAATATGAGCTGATCTCATGGTTGAAGGCCCAGCTGGCAGAGGCAGAGGATCATATGGGGCAGGCTTCTGGAAAGATGGCTTCCATTCAGGCTAGGGTAGAGAGGGCCAGAGCCAAGGCTGACGAATTGCACCCCACCGCTGCTGAGGAGGAGCGGGAGCTGAGTTAGTGGCAGCAAGTCTTGGACGCCACAACTCGAAGGGTGGCGGAGCTGCAACACTCTTTTGACGGGGTCAACCCGTCCATGAGGGGAGTCGATCCCCGGGTACTGTAACAAACTAAAAACCTTTTATCGGTACTTTTTCTCTTCAATTTCTTACTTTGTTTTGAATGACGTAGCACGCATGATTTCCACTGTTTAAATCAGTTCTTTATATCACTACAACGTTTGCGGGACGTTCAGCGCTAATTCCCCAAGATCACGTGGGTCAAGCCCAATGTGAGAAACAGGAGATAGTGGCCTTCTCGTCCCACCTAACATAGGAGTGGAGACCATACTCCGGGCATCCGGGATTTGGATTACCAGTCCGGATTTCCAAAATATGGGAGAGTCTTGGCCGGAGAAGGAACTTCTCAAAACATCCGAATTACCATTTCTTCAGTGTGCCCTCATGCATGAACGGTGCAACACCAGGGGCACTGAAATCGGTTCGAACAGATGGAAATGTGAAGCGTGAATTATGATGCCCAAGGTTCGGAGCACTGTGGGGATGGCGTGACAATAAAGGACAGTCGTTAACCACATAGGAGAAGTGGTATCCATACAGAATTAGCCTGTAATGGGGACAAAAATGAGGGTCGACTGTTGACCATGTTCGAAACACGGGACCATGTCACAAATGTTGTTGGTCAATCATTCAGGACGTTGACCCAGGACAGTTGGCGGACCATAGGTCGAACATCCATACTGTTAGGGGGTCCTTCCAAACATGAGCAGTCTTCCGGAACGTTGGCCCAGGACAGTAGGTGAGCCGATGCGGCATGAGACCAGGCCGTTAGGGGGTCCCTTCAGTCATGAAAGGGGACGAGGGTCCAAATAAGGGGCACGCAAAGCGTGGAATATGGAGTGATGGTTTGTCCAAACAGAATCTGACACTTAGGTAGTTACACCACCATGGTGAGAGTACGCCAGATGGGTGTGTTGGTTTGGTCATGGATCATTCCTTCTTTGGGACATGGCGTCTCTAGCAAGGGGTCCGACAAGGGGGCTGGAAAGGGGAAGGATGGGATTGATGATTTCTATGGGCTGGACCCTAGGCAAAATACCAGGTTGTCTCTACGTATCCAATGAGGATGGGAATCAAGCCATACGTAGTTCTGGAAGCGTAGTTTAACGTCATGCAGGATGATGAGAAGCCTGGCTGTTTTGGTACACATCCTGCCAAAACTACTAAGCCCACGTCAGTCATGCTCGGTGTGCGAAACAAGAAGTAGTGGTGGGAATTTCCCGACATAGAAAGGGGCAGGTTAGGGTAAAGGGACGCTCAGTGAATACCAGCCCAATAACACTAACACGATCATGTGGCGTACCTAGATGCGTGAAGAGAAAGATCCGAGTATGAAGGAATTCCACTTGAACATGAGGAAGTGGAAATGTGTGAATCATGGCGCTCGAGATTCAGATCACGATGATGGCGGTGTGACGATGGAGGATAAATGTTGACCATGGCGGAAACCTAGCATCCATATCGCTTCATCCTAGAATGGGGACAGAAAAATGAGGGTCGACTCTTGACCATGTTTGAAACACGGGACCATGTCACAAATGTTGTCAGATATCCGTAGGGACGTTGGCCTGAAACGATTAGAGGGCCCTTAGGTCCAACATCCATGGAGAGCCCTTAATCCTAGTATCCATGTCACCTGAGGGTCCTTTTGGATGTGGAAGAGGATGTGGATCCAAATAGAGAGCTCACGAAACTTGGTCATGGGACGAGGGGAATTTCCCCATGAAAATCCCACACTTTGGGCTCTTTGTCAAAACACATCTGAATACAACAACGATACGTATTAGATAGAGATAGAAAAGTCCTTTCCCATAGGGATATCTTAGTTTAGGGTCGTAGAATTCAGACCATGGATGGGAGGAAACATATGAGGCACATGGTGGAGTAACTCAAACACCTGGCGTGAATGGGAATAGGGGGTGTGTATGGTGCGGTGAACAACCTGATGTGAATGAGGAAATAATCCCATATCACACCGCACGACCACCTTGGGAGAGGTTTTAGGTCAAGGGACCGAAAGAGAAGGTTGGGCTGGGCCCGCGGGGAAGTGCCCGGGAGTTTCGACGTATCTCATAAGGATGAGAATCGGGCCTCACGTAGTTCTTGAAAATGTCTTAGTTTAAGGTCTTAGAGCTTGGACCATGAGTGGGTAAGGGGAGAAAGGGACACATGGCAAGGTGGTTACAAAACCTGACGTGAATGAGGACCTAAGCCCTACTTACCATGTGTTCTCTGGGTAAATTCTCGAGTCGAGGGACCAAACACGAAGGTTAGGCTGGGCCCGCGGGGAAGTGCCCTGGCGCTCCTACGTATCTCATGAGGATGAGAATCAAGACATATGTAGTTCTGCAAGGTGGAACGGTAAGGTACCGGTGCGAGGGAAAAAGGGGAGTGCGGGCGTATCCCTTGCACTAGAAGAAGCGGAATTTGATAAATCCTGTTTGTCCTTTAAGGTGAGTGGTTTTTTTGTGAAGCAACAGGCCTAGGGTAGTAGGTTGTGGTGTCGCCACAAGAATCAAGCCATGATAGGCGTTGACAAATGGCATGGCACGTGACCAATACCCAACGTGATGTCCTCTACAATGAGGTGATCACAATGCAGTTCCATTTTTCGTCATGCGGCCAAGATGATAATGTCACAGTTTAGGGTCGTGTGATAAGACCAGGAATGCATTTTAACGTCTTGCAGCGCAGACGTAGCAGAAGCATTGTTAGGCGGGGAATGTGTATGGTGTCATGCGACATAACTGACGTGGATGGGGACATGATCCCTCATCACATCGTACACAGTCACGAGAGAGGAACCTCAGGCTGAGGGGCCAATATAGAGATAAAAGGTGAAAAGAAGGGGGGAGAGACTAGCTCCCTAAATGGGCTGGACCTGAAGAAAAGGCATTCGGGAGGTCCTACGTATCCCATGAGGATGGGAATCAAGCTGAATGTAGTTCTGAGGAGATCTTAGTTTATGGTCTTAGAGATCAGACTAGGGGAGCCCCGAAGGATGTCGTATTGCAGCTTTGTCCCTCTTAGATGCAAAGGTGCACTGAGGGGTAGTGACAAGAGTGTCAAGATTCCACCTGGACACGATGGGGTGGAACATAATGTGAATCATGTATCCAGCATTCAAGGCCGGGAAGGGCTGGTGTGATGAAAAAGGATTATTGTTGACCATGTTCTCAACACAGCATCCTATCGCATTAGCCTGAAATGGGGACAAACAAATGAGCATCGACCGCTGACCATGTTCGCAACACGGGATTTGTATTAATTTTTTGTCGGAAAACCCTCGGGGGCGTTGGCCCGTAATGGTTGGAGAGCCATTGGGCATTGTATCCAGGCCTTTCTTGGGGGTCCCTTTGGGTATGAAAGATAATTAAATCCCGAATGAAGGGAAACACAAAGCTTGAAAAGCGGAGGGAACTTGACCAAATTGAATCTGACACTCTTGGTCCTAGACCAGAGTACTCTTAACACATAGGAGAACTGCTAAAAGGGGTCGAGGGACTCATCTTGAGGGAGGCCAAGAGGTGGTGGATTCCTGGGGAAAGGGGGAATAGTGCCAAAAACCCTGTATCATACCTTTATATCCCCCTCCTAGAGAGGGACAGGCCAAGGGGCCTAGGTGACCGGGAGATCGGGAGATCTCTAAGAGGTGGGGCTGGACCCGAAGTCTATACATTCAGGTGGTCCTACGTATCCCATGATGATGTGAATCAAGCCACACATAGTTCTGAAGGGTGCCTTTTAATGTCATGCTGGACAAAAAAATGAGGGCTAACTCTTAAAATGGGGTGCGTGTGGTGCAGCTATTGCAAACCCGACGTGAATGGGGTCCTAATCCCACACTATGCCACACAGTCCCGCAGTCGGGGTCCTAAAGGCAGGACTAGAGAGGTGAATAAGCTGAACTCAAGCTGTACCCAAAGACAGGGGGTCTGGGAATTCCTGCGTATCCCATTAGGATGGGAATCAAGTTGAACGTAGTCCGGAGATAATCTTATTTTATGGTCATAGAGCTCGGACCATGAATGGTGACAACTCCCCGAGTAAGCACAGATGTCAACTCGATCCCTAATCCCACGTTAGTTAAACTCGGTGTGGGAAAAAAAGGGGGGGAATCCTTATCGCAATACTTGGGGCATCCATCAAAGGGGAGTCGGCAGAGAGCCCCGAAGGACACCTTTGACACGGCTTGTTCCTCCAACATGCAGACGTGCACGGAGGAATAGTATCAAGAGTTCCGAGACTCTACTTAGACATGATGAGAATGGAGAAGGATGTGAATCGTGTAACCGACATTTTGGTCTTAATGGGGTCAGCGTGGCGATAGAGGAAAACTGTTAACCGTGGTGGAAACAATAGTCTCTATATCGTGTTAGCCTGAGGTGGGAACAACAAACGAGCATCGATCGCTGACCATATTCGCAACGCGGGATTTTATCGATTTGTTGTCTAAAACCCTTGGGGGAGTTGGCCTGTAACGGTAGGAGAGCCCTTGGGCGTAGTATCCAGGCCATTCTTGGGGGTCCCTCCGGGTGTGAAAGATAATGGAAGCCCGGAGGAAGGGATACACAAAGCCTGGAAGGCGGGCGCGGATATGTCCGAGTAAAGTCTGGCATTCCAGGTAACAAACCGGAGTACCCTTAGGAACATTGGTGAACTGATGAAAAGGGTCGACGGAACATCTCAGGAGGGAGAGGTACACGGCGTGGTCATTACAAGACCGACGTGAATGAGGACATAATCCCACACCACACCATATAATCCTCTCATGGAGGAAGGGTAGACCAAGGGGCCAAAGTGGGATGAAGATTCCCGAGAGATGGGGTTGGACCCGAATCCTAGACATTCAGGTGATCCTATGTATCCCATAAGGATGGGAATCAAGCTGCACGTAGTTCTCTAGATGTAGTTTAACGTCATGCGGGACGAGGAGGGGAGTAATATACCCCCAAACAAGGGAGGTGTATGGTACGTAAATAAACCGACATGAATGAGGATATAATCCCACACCACACCATACACTCCTATAAGAGTGGACCAAGGCCGGGGCCCAAAAAGGTCAAGGGGAAAGATGGTTAGTCATTGGTCAGGAAGGCCTGACCTACTTGCAGTTTAACGTCTTGCAGTGAGGACGAGGGCAGGGGACCCGAAGAGGCCAAGGGGCCTGAGGCTGGGCCTCGTAAGGGAAGGAATACAGCATGGTACATGATCCCGATGTGAATGAGGACATAGTCCCACACCACACCGTACACCCCGAGTAAGAGGTTGGAAGAAGGGGCCTGAGAAGGCCAAGGGGCCTAAGGTTAGGTATCGGTCAGGAAGGCATGACTGGTTTGCAGTTTAACGTCTTACATGAGGACGGGGAAAGAGGTAACTGTATCTAATCCAGGGGTGTGTATGGCATGGCAAGTAACCTGACCTGAAAGAGGATGTAATCCTACACCACGTCGTACATTCCTTATAAGAGAATCAGGGCCGTGGTCCCAACCGATAGCACCACCCGGAGGGAAGTTTGTCACTTCGGGATGGGGTAGAACGAATCACTGCACTCGATGTTTGGGACATCTCGGGGTGTACCCAAAGATCCAGGACACTATCGACCATGTTCGAAACATAGAGTCTTGATGGTGACCTGATATGGGAGCAACAAATGAGCGTTGACTGTTGACCAAATTCGCAACGCGGGACTTGTATCGGCTTGTTGCTCGGAAACCCATGGGGCGTTGGCCCGTATCGGTAGTAGATCCCTTGGGCGTAGTATCCAGGTCGTTCTTGGGGGTCCCTCCGGGTGTGAAAAAATGATGGAATCCCAGTCAAGGAGTTGGTGAAGCATAGTTGTATCCATCCACAAAAGAGACGAACGTCTCCAGGGGGGACGTGCATCCGGGTCGAGGCTTGTTCGCTGTGAGTTCGGGAAAAAGTGTGCATCCTGCCATATGTCTTGACCCGAGGGGAAGATTTTGGCATTTGGGCTGGGCCAACGGACGAAATGCTCGGGCGTTCCTATGTATCCCATTAGGATGGCAATCAATCCATACGTAGTTCTTGAAGGCCATGCAGTTTAACGTCATGCAGTGAGGACGTGGGAGGATAGAAGTACGGGAGTGGGCACATGGTGCAACCCTTACAATCCTTGTATGAGCGGGGTTGTATGAGCGGGGCTAAGAAAGCCTACTCCTCGCTACGCAAGGACCCTCCAAGGAAACTATTCCCAAGGGGTATAGTGGAAGAGAAGAGCTTGGGGCTGGGCTCAAGACGAGGTGTCCGAGCATTCCTACGTATCCCATTAAGATGGGAATCAAGCCACACATAGTTCTTGAAGTCCATGAATTTTAACGTCATGCGGTTAGGACGTGGGAGGATAGAAGAACGGGAGTGGGCACATGGTGAAACCCTTACAATCCATGTATGAGTGGGTTTGTATGAGCAGGGCTAAGAAATCCTACTCCTCGCTACGCAAGGACCCTCCAAGGAAACTATTCCCAGGGGGGGATAGTGGAAGAGAAGAGCTTGGGTCTGGGCTCAAGACGAGGTGTCTAAGCGTTCCTACGTATCCCATTATTATGGGAATCAAGCCACACGTAGTTCTTGAAGGACATGTTGTTTAACGTCATGCGGTGAGGACTTGGGAGGATAGAAGAACGGGAGTGGGCATATGGTGCAACCCTTACAATCCTTATATGAGCGGAGTTGTACGAGCGGAGCTACGAAAGCCTACTACTTACTACACAAGGACCCTCCAAGGAAACTATTCCCAGGGGGGATAGTGGAAGAGAAGAGCTTGGGGCTAGGCTCAAGATGGGGTTTCTGAGCGTTCCTACGTATCCCATTAAGATGGGAATCAAGCCACACGTACTTCTTGAAGCGCAGTTTTAGCGTTTTTCTAGACAAGAAATGTATCTCAACTGGGTGTATGTATGGTACGGCGGGTAACTCGACGTGAATGAGGATGTAATCCCACACCACACCATACAATCCCATAAGAGAGTCCGAGTCGACGAAGGCCAAGGGGCCCGAGGCTGCGTATTGGTCAGGAAGTCTTGACTGGCTTGCAGTTTAACGTCTTACAGTAAGGAAGGGGGATGGGGTCCCGAGGAGGCCAAGGGGCCTGAGGCTAAGCCTTGGTCAGGAAGGCCTAACAGGCTTGCAGTTTAACATCTTACAGTAAGGACGAGGGGAGATCTTAGTTTAAGTTCATACTGCTCGGACCATTTTGTGGTTTATCATCCTGCAGGATGGCGTTTTACAATTTAAGGTCATGTTGGACCATACATTTTAAGGTCGTGTTGGACCGTAACATGCATTTTAGGGTCGTGCGGGACCGTAACGTGCAGTTTAGGGTCATGCAGGACCGTAACATGCAGTTTAGGTTCATGCGGGACCGTAACGTGTAGTTTAGGGTCATGCGGGACCGTAACGTGCAGTTTAGTGTCATGTGGGACCGTAACGTGAAGTTTAGGGTCATGCGAGACTGTAACATGCAGTTTAGGGTCATGCGGGACCGTAACGTGTAGTTTAGGGTCATGCGGGACCGTACAGATTAAGGTCATGAAGGACCATAAGGATCAGTCAAAGTACTGCTTGAGAAACCTGGCATTGGTGGGAGGAGTCACGCGCTCACCATCCGTGGTCACCAAGGAGTACGCCCCGTTGGGGTAAACCTTATGGATGATATAGGGCCCTTCCCATTTGGGTTATTTCTTGGGCGGTTTTCATACCGGGGATCATTGTCACTTGAAGTGCCAGCACTAGGTCTCCCTGTAGAAAAGAATGGAGGCAAAGCTTCTTATTGAAGGCCCTCGCTATCTTATTCTGATGCCTTTCCAGATTGTGCAGGGCACGAAGCCGGTTCTCGTCCAGTGCTTCTAATTTAGCTAGACGGATTTTGGCCACCTCATCTGGCGCCTGCTGGTCATAAACTGCAGTGCGCAGCGATGGCACCTGGATCTCAATGGGTAGGACGGCCTCAGCCCCATACACCAGGGAATATGGGGTCACCTGGGTAGAGTTGCGATTCATCGTCCGATAAGCCCAGAGGGCGTTGGGGAGCTTGTCCGGCCAACTTTTATTGTTATGACCAACCATCTTCTGCAGATTGTTGGAGAGGGTTTTGTTGAATGCCTCAATCTGTCTGTTTGCCTACGCATGATAGTGGGAGGTATGGTTCGATCGGATGTCATACTTGGTGTACAATTTCTTCAGCTCATCCACTCGGAAGTTGGTGCCGTTATCAGTGAGGACGGCGTGAGGGACCCAAAATCGGTGGATGATATTGGAGCTCACAAAGTCGATGATGGAACGGGCCTTGACCTCTTTTAGTGGAACTGCCTCTACCCACTTGGAAAAGAAATCTGTAGCAGTTAGGATGAACCTACACTGGCGAGCCGTTGCCTGTGGATATGGTCCCACTACATCAAGTCCCCACACCGCAAATGGCCAAGAGTACTTGGTGGGGTGGAGGGGATCCGGTGGCCGATGCAGAAAGTTGGCGTGAACTTGGCATGCATGGCAGCTCTTGGAATACCTGATACAATCATGGATCATATAGGGCCAGAAGTACCCCAACCTCTGGATTTTATGGGACAGCTTCGGCCCAGTTTGATGGGAACCACAGGAACCGGTGTGAACCTCTTGCATAACTTGAGGAATCTCTACTCCTTGAATGCAACAGAGGATAATTCCATTGAAGCACCACTTATAAAGGATCTATTCAAGACTAGGGCCGCTCTGGAGGGTAAATTGCAGCGCGCGGCATCGGGTTCGCTCGCACTCGGCCCGGTCGTCCGGGAGGCGACCATTTTGGAGATACTCGACAAAAGGCGCCCTCCAGTCGAGAGTGGCATCAACCACTGTGTCTGAAGAACCTGGGACCCCTGATGTAGAGGTCCCGACGGTGAGATGACTTACCCACATGCCATCATTGTCTTCTTGGATGACGGGGGCAATAACTCTCCGGTGTTCCACATGTATGATCAAATCATCTTGCTCGGGTTCTGCGAGCGACGCAGCTAAGCCAGCCAAGGTGTCTGCTTGACCGTTCTGTGACCGCGGGACATGGGTAATCTCTGGTCGAGAAGAGAACTGGTCCATTAGGCAGAGGGTGCACTCCAGCAACGGTACAAGCTCCAGCTTCCTGACGACATAGTCACCATTGACCTATTTGATTACCATCTCGGAATATCCTTTCACATGTAGATGGGGCACGTCGACCTCAAGGACCAGCTCGAGGCCGGTGATGAGAGTCTGGTACTCTGCCTCATTGTTGGTACAACCTTCCAATAACAGGAACGAGTATGGCAGGACGTCTTGCGCTGGGGTAATGAAGACGATACCCATGCCCACTCTGTTGAGCTTACGATCGTTGAGCCTCCTACCAGTGGGGCTCCGGGAGGCACCGTCGAAGTGCATTTTCCAACATGGGACGGCATGATCGACTGAGATGATTTCCTCAACAGGAAAATACATGTCCAGGGATTGATCCGCAGAGGTTGGATGGGCAGCTAAAAAGTCTTCCAATCCCTGTCCCTTAATGGCCTTCTAAGGTACGAACCTAATATCAAACTGTTGGAGAATCACTGCCCACCGTGCTAGTCGGCCGGTCAACATGGGGTGGTTGAGGATGTACTTTAGTGGGTCTACCCAAGAGACTAATTGTACCTCATGGTGCTGCAGGTAATGCCGTAACTTTTGTACGGCAAAGATGAGTGCAAGGCAGCTCTTTTCGATAGGGGAGTATCTGACCTTTGTATCGAGAAGCATGCAGCTGAGATAGTAGAGACTTTTCTCAGTACCCTCGTTATTCTTCTGGGTGAGCAGTGCACCAAGGGATTGTTCCAGGGCGGTCATGTAAAGGACCAGCGGCTTTCCAGAGATGGGTGGCATCAAAACCGGAGGTTGGAGCAGATACTGCTTGATTTCCTCGAAAGCGGTCCGATACTCCTCATCCCATTCGTAAGCGGCGCATTTCTTCATGATCCGGGAAAAGGGCTTACACTTGCCGGCCAAATTCGCGATGAATCGACGTATATAGGCTAAGTGGCCTTGGAGGCCTTGAAGTTCTCGAATATTTCTTGGGGGAGGCATTTGCCTGATGGCCTTGATCTTCTTGGGGTCGATCTCAATGCCTCGGTATCTAACAAAAAATCCAAGAAACTTCCCCGAGGTTACCCCGAAGGCACACTTCAATGGGTTCATCTTCAGGTGACGGGAACGGAGGAAACCAAACACTTTCTCAAGGTCTTTGAGATGGTCCTGGCACTGGCATGATTTGACCACTAGGTCATCTACGTTGCATTCCACCAGCGTCCCGAGAATTGGCTTGAATATGCGATGCATGGCCCTCTCATAAGTGGCACCTGCATTTTTCAAGCCGAAGGGCATAACTTGGTAGCAAAAGGTACCTTGGGGAGCTCTGAAGGCAGTGGACTCCTCGTCCTCGGGGTCCATCCAGATCTGGTTGTACCCGGAATAACCATCCATGAAAGAGAGATCTTGGAACCCGGTCGTGGCATCAATCAACAACTCAGTCACCGGGAGGGGGAAGTCATCCTTTGGGCAGTGGTGATTAAGGTCGCGAAATTTGATGCAGACTCTGATCTGCCCATTCTTCTTCCTGACTGGAACAATGTTAGCAAGACACATGGGGTACTGGACTTCCTTAACAAAGTTGTCTTTGATAAGTTTGTCAACTTCGGCCTCAACCATAGCACCACGAGAAGGGTGCATCTTCCTGGGAGGCTGCTTAAACCCACGATGGTTTGCCAGGAGGCCCAGACGGTGAACGTCTACCTGGGGATCTAGTCCTGGCATCTCGTTGTAACTCCAGGCGAACACGTCACAGTGTTGTTTGAGAAAGTCTATGTACTACTGCCGCTCCTCGGGGGACATGGCTGTACTGATCAATGTAGGTTTCGGATCTGCCTCGCTACTAAGGTTCACCTGTACCAGTTCATCAACCGTGGTAGAGACGCCTTCCTCAAAGGCGGGGGGAGAATCCTATAGGTATTCCTCTCCACCCGTGGGGGGATTTCCCTCGACAAGAGATACTTTTGGGCTATCAAAACCTGAGGGGCAGCTGGTGCCGGCTTGGGCAGTAGTGGTCATCATATCAGGAGGCTCACTTGCCATTGAGACCATAGCAATGAAGGCAGTCGACCCTATCCCATCTGGCCTTCGGCCTAAGGGGCCACGTTTGATGAAATCAAAACAGTGGTGACGTGTCAGCCTAAGTCGGCTGATTCCATCCCAGTGGAAGAGACACGTATGGCGTACCGTCGTTGTCATAAGCATGACATTTCGGTACCGCACAGGGGTAGGAGACTCCGGGATCACCTAAGCCTGGTTGGTGTAGGAGTACGAGGTGATTTTTCACCGTCGCTTGGACATGGTAACATGCCTTCCTTGCGTACCTGAAACAACAAAACACTGCCCCATGTCGAGGGTTGTGGCCTCCAATCCGTGGATCGGGAGGATGTAGGTGTCATCCATGCTTTCCCAGGGATCACTTGTGACCAGGGCGGGTTCATCCTCACTTGCTAGGATTTTCTTATCCTTACTCTTGTAATAATCAGCATCCAGATAGCGGGCCTCACAAGAGGCGAAAGGAGATGCATCTCCATGGAGCATGCCTACTCGACCATTGAGGGAGTATTTGAGGAATTGGTGATACGACGAAGGGACTGCTACGTGCAGATGGATCCATGGCCTACCCATTAACACGTTGTAGGCAGTTTCCTGAGAGACGACCATGAACTCAGTGTTGGCAATTAATCCACCGAACTGAATCTTCAGGCAGATCTTGATGACTGGGGTTTGCTCGGTCCTATCGTAGCCCTGGATTCTGAGGTCAGAGGGAGTTAAATCATATTCAGACAGACCCATCTTTCGCAATGTCCGAGTCGGAATTAGGTTGAATCCTGAACCCGTGTCAACGAGGTAGCGGCGTACTTCTACACCATTGAAGTGGCCAGTGATGTACAGCGGGTGAATATGCCCCTGTATAGAAGGGTCCTCATCTTTACCGTAGAATGAGATAACCACCTGACATTTGGTGTTCTCAATTGCCTCGGTGTGGAAGGCTTCTGCGGCTGCTACCTCTGTCTTAAACTGTAGGGGGCTCCTCAGGGCCTCAGCAAGTGCCTCGCGCATTTAAGACGATAGGAGAAGGGCCTCAAGGATAGAAAGCCTTACTGTAATGTCGGACAGGTTCTTCATTACATCGTACTTTCGTGCCAAGCGCGAACCTCTTCTTACAAGAGGCCATTCTGTAGTTGGAGGCACAGCAGGTCCTGCTGGTTGAACCGGCGGTTGGCTAGTGCTGGGTACATTCTGCTGCCTACTAGTTGAAGCCTGGAGAGTAGTCGCTGGACTAGGATTGGATAGTGGAGACTGGCCTGTAGCCTGGAAAGACTGGTTGTGATACGAACAAGGCAGCTCTCCCTGATCTAGTAGCAGAAACGGCGGTGGAGGTAAAGCTGAGGGTGTCAGACGGGGTTGCACGTGCTGAGCTCTGCGATGAGCCTGCTGTTTGGTCTCAGTATCATGCACGGCTTGGCTAAATGTTCCTACAAAATTGCCTCAATGACCGTCATGATTTTGGTTCCGCTGACTTTTACGTCGGCTGGGGACGTTGGAGAGGCTCGCCTGGCGTTCCCCTTTGTCGAGAGTCATATAGGGCTTTACCAGCTCCACGGTGCTAACTGAAGCGTACCCCTGGCTGTTGTTCGATGAGTCATCCACCACCGGGCGGATTCTAGGAGGAATCCCCATTTCATGGGGGAATAAAGTCACCAAGAGTGTGGGACGACGATGACACTGGCGAAGCGCGTTGTTTCTTCTTGCGTCGTCGATGCTTTCCCTTTTGGGAAGAGGTCAACTGTGAAGGCGATGCAGAGGTACTGGAAGCCTCTTCTAAAGGTTCTGGCTGCTTCAGGTGTGCCCGGATGATACCATAGGCACGGAGGATAGTTTTTCGATCCATCCAGTCGTCGTATCTCTGGGACCTGTGGCTGGGAACCTGCTACCACTCGCCTTCGCTGTCGCTACCGAACTCTGACCCTGCAAAGACACCTGCCACTTGTGTTGGTGTCGGGCCCAACCTGACTATATTTTTGTTGACCTGGTTTTGAAGCCAGTCTCTAAACACATAGCATTGCTTGAGGGTGTGCCCCAGAATCTTATTATGAGGACATTAGTTGGGGTGATCGGTGAGATTTTCCTCTGTCGGCCTTCTGCACTCGGGTAGGCGCACAATCTCTTGCTCTAGAGCACTTCGGAAGTAGCCAGGGACCTGATTTTCGTTAAACGAATAAGTCTAGTGCCTTCTTTACAGATAGGGGGGCCTAGGGGCCTGGCCCTGACGAGGGGACGGAGGGGCCTGCCAAGGAGGTGGCGCCTGATTGTCTCGCCTAGGTGGAGGTGGCGCATTGCGCGGGGGAACCTGTCTATTCTGAGGCGGTCACTGCTGGGCAGGAGCCTATGCTTGAGGTGGAGGACCTCTGCGGGGTTGCAGGGATGGTACCGCTGGCAGTAATTCCAGCTACCTGGGGGCTTCTATTTGGGCCATCGCGGTGGGTTTGGATCTGGCAGTCCTCCTAGATGGGATCATAGGGGGCAACGAACGCGCCTGGCTAGCCTGTTGCAGAGCCTCCTCAAGGCACTGAGCCTTATCTGAGAAATCCTGGAACCCTCCAGGGTAGTTCTGGGTGATTAGGGAAGGTACCAGCTCCGTTTTAACGTTCCCCACACACATCATCAGTAATTTCTCTTAAGTCAGTGGCATATCGAGGGAGTACATAAGTCCCTTCCACCGGGCGATTAAATCTGCGACTCGCTCATCAGGCCTTTGATTGAACTTGAAGAGTTCGTCAATGCTGGTCTTCTGCATGGTGGAGATGAACTGATATAGGAACTTCCGGTTGAGATCCTCCCAACCGTTCACCGATCCAATAGGGAGATGGTTGTACCAGACGAATGCGGGACCTTCCAATGTATGCATAAAACATCAGAGCTTGGCGGGTTCTTTCTGGGCCGGAGTCCCCAACATGGAGCCACACCTGGAGGAAAAATGGGCTAAGTGCTGTGGCGGGTCCCCTGTCCCGTTGAAGGGCGGGAAAGTTAGGTTCCCAAAACCCGAGGGTGTGGTCATATCATCCACCCACGCGGGATACGGCTTGCCATCCGATGGGACTGCCACCTGCCACGTTTCCAATTCTTCGAGGCAGGCTATGAGTGCCATTATAAGATCATCCGGGTGGGGGTCCCTGTCTTGATGGGGATCCCTAATCACAAGTGCGTTTCCAGGTTCTTCAACACGGTAGATGGCTTCGGCGGCTCGTGGATCAACTGTCGGAACGGCTTGTGGGGCGACTGGGGGGACCCTGACCGGGTTATTCAGATTGCCCCGTTGTTCAGGGGGGTTTGGTGAGACGTATCACGCCCTCTTTCCGTAAGTTCCGGCTTCTGCCCTGTCTGCGGAAGTAGCATGATCAGGGTTGCCCGGAGGCATCTCACCAGGGGGAATTGTTCCTGCCCCTACTGCCCCGGCTTGGGATTACCATAGTCGGGTCGCCGCTCTGCAGCGCGCTTGGCCAAGAGTTCGTCAACCATCCTATTCTGCTCAGCAAGTTGCTTGCGTAACGTGGCCTTCTCGGAATCTTCATTCGTCTTCTGTACAGAGGAGGATGGGTCGGAGTTCTTGACAGTTCCGACGTTCTCTTTACCCTTACCAGAATTTCGACTGAGTACCAGCGACTCGGTGGGTACACGGAGGCCTAGAAGGTTCCTCTACTGACGGGTAACCCTCTCTGATGGGTCCAGCAGTGGTGGTACACCCTCAAGGGGTAAGTCTACATCGAGAAACTCAAGCTCGTCTTCCTTGTCCACTACATCAGTCATGTGGACTGTAATCCCTCTCGAGGGTATGTCCTTAATATCTCATAACGAATCGGGCTTCCGTCGGATAGGGTCGAAGAGGAGAGTTTCATAGTGTCCCTAGCCATGGACTTGAACATGGGGGGTAGCTTCCCTGATGACTCTAGGGAGTACTTTGAAACTCTGAACACATTTTCTTTGAAGGGTGCTATGACGGCCTGGTGACTCAGGGTGTTGGGCCACAGGGAGTGTGGCCAAATCGATCAGGCGGCATTGTCTCTGATTTCTTCAAAGTGCTCTCGACTTCTGGGGTACATCACCCGCTCGTAACTAAGACGTAAGTGTGTCGCCCATAGGGTTCAACAAAAGCACCCCACCTCTTCTGGGCTAAGGGACTCGGGCGTGTGAAAGTTCGGCACCGCCGTCAGCCGGAACTTCTCTAGGAAGTGATCTGCTGTGAGAATGCTCCAGAAGCTCCTGGGTTCGGACTCGGGGTCTGGCCCTGTATTTCCCCACTCGTCAACTGGGGGTGGATGAGGGACCGGTAGCGGTACCGAGGCGGACCTCTGGGACAATAAACTTGGTGGTGGATAATACGGCGAACGGGCTGACTGGACATTGAATTTCGGGTCATCCTCTGAAGAGTGAGGTGACCTAACCACGATATCATGATACGATGGACTGATAGCCACAGCCTCAGGCACAGGAGTCTCGGTCACCGGCGATGGGTTACGCCTTTACTCTACCGTCGTTGTTCCCCAAAACAGCTCCCCGTAATATCTGGTAGAGGTAGAGGGTGTTTCTGGTGACAACGGTGGTGATTGCATGGTCGTGACCTACGGAATTTCCATTATTTCTTCCTCCTGGATGTACCAGTGGAGAGAGGTGGGAATCCGGTGGACCTCGCATTGTGGGAGAATGAGGCTGACGCGCCTGGTTCCTGCCCCATTCCATGATACAGAGGAGCAGGGAGAAGGTTCCATCGCTGAGTCGCATTGTGCTTCAGAATCTGAGAAACAGGCAGTTCTGTTCTCCACCCGGGCCTTCTCAGGACTCTTCTTGTGGTGGCGATGACCCGCTCTTCTACCCCAGGATGGCTCCTCGGGACAGGGTCGATTCCCAATATGTAGTCTTGGGGTGGCGCTGGCGTCGTGGCGGAGAGGGCTCCCGCTCGAGGTGCCCGGGGTGCGAGGGTCACCAGGGAAAATGTCAAAGGTTACATGGGAATGAATTCTATGGATAGCACCCATGTGGGTGGAGCCTCTGTTGGAATCGGCATGAGCATGGGGAGGACCTCCATGGTCAATGCGGGTGGAGCGAGGCTGACCTTCACTCCTCAAGTTGTTGGGGTGAGAAGGACCTTCGCCCATTGCAGAGAGGACGTAGGGAGGACCCCCATGTTGGACAAGGACCGGATGGACAGTGCCTTCAGATCGGTGGTTGGGGGAAGGAGGATGGACTCCATACCCTGTATAGTGGGCGTGGGAGAGGTTTCTGTGCTGAGCGTCACCGCCGTGGGGCGGGTCTTTCTTCGGGATGGGGGTAGCACGAGTCATACCTCTGTGATGAGCATCGGAGCAGGGAAAGCCCACGCTCTGCGGAATGGTGGTACGGAGAGGACCTCCGTATGGAGTGACATTACCGCGGATTGGTTCACGGCAATCATCAGCTGGGCCTGCGATCCCGAGAGTCGACCCAGCCTGCCCGTGGGGCGGCTGAGGCCTTGATCCCGGTCGGGTGAAGGACTGCCCCTGCTCAGTGTATACAGGAACTACATGATGTACGTTGGTGGTGGCTTGGGACACATTAGTTGTTGACATCGACGTATCTTGGTGAGTGTCCTCAGCCCGGGCCCGACGCTGATGTCGGGTCAGACGAGCTGGCGTAGGTGGTGCAGGGGCATAGCCTGCCTGCTCTTCCTGCGGAATCGGATGGTGGGGTTGACGCGTCCGAATGGGATCCCTCACTCGGAGCCCTTGGGTCAGGACCCTGAGCGGTCCGAGTCAGACATCACTCGTCTCATCAGCATAAGGCGAGGAGTCGTCGAGGCGTTCAGGGGACAGGATCCTGAAATGATTGAACATTGGGGTGGGGAGCAGGGGCTCCCTGCACGGCCTATTAGGGCGGCATTTATGGTGGGTCCTGGATGCCCCCAGGTCCAGGCGGGCCATATCCCGAGTTGGGATGACCCCTTCCTCCTCGTACCTGCATACAAGGTTGTTGATCAACCTTCGATGGATGATCTCTGGCAGGGAGAGGGGACGTGGGTGTTTCGTATTCACGGATGTAGAGGTCTTCGTGGTGGCAGCAGAGCCACGCGGGGCGGCTATGCCGGTATTGCCCCTACCCCTATGTAGGCGATCGGGCGGTGATCGCGTCCCCATAGCAGTAGCCTGGTTCCTAGGAAACGGAGAGATCAACTCATCAGCACTATGAGGAAAAGGATTGACAACCAGTTCCCCAGCTTTATTCCATTCCCCATGTATGTAATAAGGATACACTCCAACACGCTACATAACGGAATGCCCCACGTTCTACTGCCCCAATTTCCGGTGAGTTTCACGCCAGGCCCGCCATTTTCTTGGCGGGACCCAGCGCCAGATATCTGGATATGGTGACACATCAATCTACTAGTGTCTCAAATGCTACTAATATCTATATTGAGAAGAAGACTTTCACGTCGAGTTCACCATTTATATTTCCGACGCTTTCACCGGGTCGCGCGCGTCCGTCCGTCTGCAGCGGGGGACACGCTGGATTGTTGCCCCGCATTCCGGATTTCCAAAGGCGGGCGGCATTCTCTCCTTATTCAGGGACGCCTGCTCCTTGATCGAAATGGGATGATGGGATGTCGTTTCTTCCTTCTGTGGATTCCTCCTCAGAACTCATCACCTAGTCCGGGTCTCCCTCATAGATTTAATACATTGTTCGTGAAACTCTTCCTAGTGCCATGTTTCCATGGACACTGGTTAATTACACTGCTTGTGTTAGGACATTCCAGGGGGTCCGGTCAGGGTAGCAACCTGCAGTCAGGGGAGTAGTCACGTTGAGGAATCAGTAGCGTGTTTGGATACTGGGGAACTGGTGTGTCTGTCTTTTATCCCTTGTCATAGGGCTTCTCGAGGGCGTGGAAGCCCGAGGCATCCCACATCGAGAGCGGGGAATCATATGTCATATACATATATCTGAGGTTTTCCTTAGCTTCCTGTGTTTAGCACAGGGTACGTCGTAGGTTTAACGTCTAGCGGGGGACGGATCAGCCCAATCAAAGCATTAGCTGGGATGGATCGGATCGAGGGATTTCCCTTGAAGGGGTGCTGATATTGAGACCACCCTAGGGGCGGCTGCGAAGAGGAGCGGAATGGTATGATCTTGCCGGGACATAGCAGTCTGGGTGAGAATCAGGATGGATGATGGAGAGTTGAATGAAATGGAGGGGGAATGAAATGGGACCATCGCAGGGGAAATAGTGAAGTTGGGCTTGAGCCTCTAAGAGACCTCCTACGTATCCCCATGGTAGGGAATCAAAGTCTGCGTAGTTCGAGATGGTGCCGGCAAGCCGACGTGAAGGTGGACCTTGGCCCAATGGGCATCGTCAGTGAACCGATGTGAATGCGGACCTTGGTCCAGATGGTGTGGGTCTTACAAACTAGGCTGCTCAGGTGCTGGTGACCTGACGGGAATGAGGCCGGGATGACCAACAGGTGGTGGGCTTGAAACTCTGGGAGGCTTCCTACGTACCACGCCTTGACATGGATCAAAGACCACATAGTTCATGTTGGACGCCGGAAGGCTGATGTGAATGAGGAGGACTAGGGGGGCCTAGAGATGGTGGGCTTGGACCTCATGGAGGCTTCCTACGTACCATGCCTTAACATGGATAAAATACCACGTAGTTCAAAGGGGGGTTCGTCAGCGAACCGACGTGAAGGTGAACCCGGGTGTCCACTTGTGGTGGGTGTCAGCGAACCGACGTGAATAAGGGACATTGGTCCGATGGGAGAGGGGATTTAACCTCGTGAGGCTTCCTACGTACCATTCCTTGACATGGATCAAAGTCCTCGTAGTTCGGGTTGGTCACAACGGCTTGCCGTCGGATTGGAATGCATTTTAACATCATGCGTGATGAACTCGACGTGAAAAAATGATGGGTGGGCTTGAACCTCAGGAAGGCTTCCTATGTACCATGCCTTGACATGGATCAAAGACCTCATAGTTCAGGTGATAGAAGTCGTCAGGGAACCAATGTGAAGGTGGACCTTGGTCCAATGAGAGATGGGATTGAACCTCAGGAAGGCTTCCTACGTACCATGCCTTGACATGGATCAAAGACCTCGTAGTTCGAAGGGTTTCATCGGTGAACCGACGTGAAAGTAGACCCGGGGGTCTACTAGTGGTGGTCTTGAACCTTGTGAAGGCTTCCTACATACCATGCCTTGACATGGATCAAAGTCCTCGTAGTTCAAATGATGGAATACAGTTTAACGTCGTGCGGGATGGTGGTGAACCAACGTGAATGAGGTCGGAACGACTGGGTGGTGGGCTTGAACCTCGTAGAGGCTTCCTACGTACCACGCCTTGATATGGATCAAATTCCTCGTAGTTCGTTTGGGTGTGCAGTTTAACATCATGCTGGATGAGGGCATACAGTTTAACGTCATGTTGGACGAGGTGTTGTCATGGCCAATGCTTACTCTAAGCCCACATGAGTCGTGCTCGGTGTGAGAAACAAGAGACAGTAGAGACCTGATGATCACGCCACGAGGGATGCGTCCGTGAGAAGCAAAGAGGGGCTTACGTGTTAGGCGGCCAATGGTGCTAGGACTTAGTCCAGGATGGAGGCCCAAAGTGCGGAAGAGCGCAGCGAAAGAGGGATTTGGGACCAATGATGGGAGGTGCCTTGTTCCCTATTACGCCCTCCACCGACCTTGGTAGTGGGAAGAACTCCCGCACCTCCTCCAGTGCTTCGCGGCGCGCTCCCAAGTGTCAGGCCGTTCGCGGAGAGGTACAGCCTCTGGAGCTTCGCGGCGGGACTGCGAACGTCACATTCGTTCACGGAGAGGTACCACCTCCGGCGCTTCGCGGCGGGAACGCGAACGTCAAATTAGGTCGCAGAGAGGTACCGCCTCCAGAGCTTCGTGGCGGGAACGCGAACATCAAATTCAGTTGCGGAGAGGTACCGCCTCCGGCGCTTCGCGGCGGGAACGCAAACGTCAAATTCGTTCGCGGAGAGGTACCGCCTCCGTAGCTTCGCAGGACCGTAATGCTCGGGGGTGCTTCGCATCGGTGCTTTGCGAGGCAGCATGCAGGGCTTCTTTGTTTCTCCTTCCTTTAGTGCACTATTTTGGCACCAACAATCATTATGAAGGATTTATAGATAAATGTAATTATTTAATCATGATGTTATAAGACATAAAATACTTTATTGTTAAAAGATTCCTAAATTAAATAAGATTTCCAATAATGTTTTATTCTTTTATAAAATGGAGGGAAATTGGAGGAATCATGAAAATGGTGGTCGCAATGGACCATGTGCTGACGACCCTCTGATGGAAGCTAGAATGGAAACTTTCATGAGAATAATAAACCAGCTCACTCAAGTTATGGGAAATAACATGAATCAAGCTACGAGACCAATTTAACCATGAAGGGAACAAAATTATGTTGAGTCCTTTATACATGAATGACCTCTAACCTTCAGTGGATATATCAACCCATTGATTGATGAAAATTGGATCAGCTCTATAGAGAAGATATTTTCTATGCTCCGATGTTTAGAGCAAGAGAAGGTCACCCTGGCTGTCTATCGCTTAGAGGGAGAAGCTGATCAGTCATGGGAACTGATTAAAAACACAAGTCCAAGATTGGAGGTTGAAACTAGGAAGTGGGAAGAGTTTAGAGGGATATTCTTCAGTAATTATTTCCCTCATTCCATGAGAACAAGAATGGAGAAGGATTTTCTCGAGCTAAAGTAGAAGGAGAATGAATTTGTGGGAAGCTACAACATGATCTTCATAAGGCTTTCACATTACACCTCTAGCTTTGTCATGGATCAAAATGGTAAGGTTGATAGATTATTCGGTGGACTGAGACCTCTTCTCTGGAAGAATCTAGACAACTGAGACTATTATAGCTATGAGGAGATCATGTAGAGTGTGATGAATGTCGAACTGGAGTTTGGTGAGAAAAAATGCTCTCATAAATACAGTGATAAGAAAATGTTTATGGATCCAGGATTAGTGTAGATTTTTGATCAGGGAAGAGTAGGAAAGAAAGTGCAACATCCCATGTGTAATAAATGTTAGAATAATCATTCGAGGAATAGCCTACTCGAGAGCAGGAAGTGCTTAAAGTGTGGAAGAGATGGCCATATCACGCAGAATTGTCATAGTGAGGAGAATACTCAATTCCAAAACAATAATGACAAGGGGGAGATGGTGCAGGCTCTACCCAATGTCCAATGCTATAAGTTTGGACAACTTGGGCACTTTTCCAATCACTATCCAAATCTGAGGGTAGTAGTGGGGAATCACCATCAGCCTCAGCAGCGGTCTAGGGAACAAGGTCGTACTTTTGAAATCACTATGGATGAATTTGAAGCACCAAATATGTGGTGGCAGGTACTCTTGTTGTTCTCTCAAATCTAGCAAGTACTTTGTTTGATATTGGTTCTATCCATTCCTTTATTTTCTCCAAGTTTGAAAAAAAATTTAGAATCAACCCCTGATTTTCTAAAATTAGAGTTATCAGTCAAGACTCCTGGTGGGATTATCCAAGAATCATCAGTATTTAGAAACCCTAGAATTTACTTTATTGAGAACAATATTATCACAAATCGAGTAGTCATTACCATGCTGAAATTCGGCATTATACTAGGGATGGATTGGCTCTAAAAGTATAATGATAAGATCAATTGTAGAAGCAAGGAAATCTCAGTAGTCTTGAATTGGAAAACAATAGTTTTCATCCAAGGAGAGATATCTCAACCTGATCTTTGTTTAAAAGAACCTCTTATATCCATCATTACAGAGTTGATCGGTAAATAAGAAAAAGGAAATGAGAGTTTAAGGATATAAAATGTCCCCATCGTCCTGGAATACACTAATGTATTTCCTGAGGAGTTACTTGGACCTCCCCTAGAAAGAGAGGTGGAGTTCAACATTAAACTCATACCTAGATCTCATCTGATATCAAAGACCCCGTATAGGATGGAAAATGTAGAGTTGGAGGAATTAAAGATACAACTCCAAGATCTTTTGTAGAAGTGGTTTATCCGATTGAGTTTGTCTCTTGTGGAGCACCTGTTCTATTTGTAAAGAAGAAGTATGGATCAATGCATCTATGCATTGATTATAGAGAACTGAATGGGATCACATTGAAGAGAAAATACCCTCTTCAAAGAATTGATTACTTATTTGACCAACTTTGTGGGGATCAATTATTCTCTAAGATTGATCTTTGAGTTTGTTATCATAAATTAAGGGTGAAGAAAGAAGATATTCCAAAAAATTCCTTCCATTCAAGATATAGGCAATATGATTTTTTTTATGCCCTTCAGACTAACTAATACACCTAATATTTTTATAGATTTGAAAAATATAGTTTTCAAGGACTACCTTGATAACTTTGTGGTAGTTTTTATTGATGATAATATGATGTATTCTAAAAGTTTCAGGGAGTAAGAGGACCATATAAGGGTTATTTTACAAACTCTATAGAAGTAGAGGTTTTTTGGAATGTTCAAAAAATGTGAATATTGGTTACAAAAAGATTCTTTCCTTGGAGAACATTATAACCAATGAAGAAGGAATCACAGTTGAACCTATAAAGACAAAGGTAGTAGAGGAGTGGCCTCAGCCTACAATAATATCTGCGATTCTTTGTTTCCTTGGATTAGTAAGATATTATAGGAGGTTTTTGAAAAACTTTTCATGACTTTCTAATCCATTAACCAAGTTAACTTGAAAAGGGGTCCAGTTCATCTAGATAAAGGAGTGTGAGGAAAGTTTCCAAGAGATGAATAAGAGATTGGTTACTGTACCCGTCTTAACTCTTCCCTCTAGTGGAGAAAGATTTATTAATTTTAGTGATGCATCTCTGAAAGGGATTGGGTGCATCCTCATGAAAAATCACAAAGTCATTTCTTATGCATCTCGACTGTTGAAGAATCATGAGAAGAACTATCCTACGCATGATCTGGAGTTGGCTGCTGTCATTTTTTCTTAATATATAGAGGCACTGTCTTTTTGGAGAGAAATGTGATATAGACACAGACCATCAAAGTTTGAATTATATTTTCACACAAAAGGAATTGAACATGAGAGAAATGAGATGGTTGGAACTTCTTGAAGGCTATGATTGTTCAATTAATTATCATCCCGAAAGAGAAAACAAATTCACTGATGCGTTATGAAGGAATGAACCAGTTTTTATGTCCATAATTAGGATTCAAATAGTTCCTTTGATCAATTAACTAGTAAAGCTAGACATTGTAATTATAAGGGAAGGGACATATTCAACCCTAACCTGAATAATTTATCAACCATCGTTTCTAGAGAATATCAAGAATGCGTAGAAAGAAGATCCTTTATTGTAGAATAAGTTTGAGGCTGTGAAGGATGGAAAGTTTCTTGAGTTCAATATTGATAAAGAAGGTGTACTGAAATTTCGTAAAAGACTATGTGTTCCATCTATTCCAGAAATAAAGAAGGAGTTAATGGATGAATCTCATATCTCTACATTCTCTATACATCTAGTAAGAACAAAAATGTATAGGGACATTTGTGATCATTATTGGCGGGATAATATGAAAAGGGAGATTGCCATCTAATATTTAAGGTTCCTAGTATGTCAGCAAGTGAAGGCAGAGCAAAAACTTCTAAAAGGGGTGTTGTAACCACTACCTATACCAGCATGGAAGTGGGACAATATAGCTATGGGCTTCGTCACTTGTCTCCCGAGAACTTACAAAGGAAACAATGTGATATGGTTTATTGTGGACTGTCTCACCAAGAATGCCCATTTTATCTCTATTCAGGAAGATTTATCTCTTGATAAAATTTCCAGGATTTATGTGAAGAAAGTGGTAAGGATGCTTGTAGTTCCACTTTCTACCATATCTGATTATGATCCAAGGTTCACATCAAAATTATGGAGAATTATTCAACATGATATGAGCACTATATTGAATTTTAGTATGACCTATTTCCCCCAAACTAATGGACAATATGAAAGTACTATTCAAACATTTGAGGGCATGCTGAGAACATGCTCAATGGAATTTAAAGGAGGATGGGATCAACATCTCCCTTTAGTTGAGTTATCTTACAACAACATATTCTACTAGAGAATTCAAATGGCACCCTATGAAGTTCTATATAGGAATCAATGTATAACTCCTACTTGTTGGAATGAATCTAGTGAGAGAAATCTTGTCGTGCCTGGTCTAGTGTAAGAGATGATAGAAAAAGTTCATTTCATCCAACAACACATTAAGGTTGTTCGGAGTCAGTAAAAGATCTATGAAAACAACCATCAAAGGGAAATGGAGTTTGATTTTGGTGACAAATACTTTCTTCGAATTTCACCTTGGAAGATTGTCATGAGGTTTGGGAAGAAATGGAACCTCGTCCCTAGGTACATTAGCCCCTATAAAATCCTTGATCGTGTAGGCGCAGTGGCATATCAGCTTGCACTTCCTTGAAATATATCATAAGTTCATTATGCCTTCCACATATCTCTCTTGAGGAAGTACATACCTGACCCTTCACATCTACTAAATCTAGATATGGCACAACTAGAACAAGGCCTCTATTATGAGGACTAGTTGTTGGAGAGCCTAGATCGTAGGGACAAGGTTCTATGAAACAAGACTACCCACCATGTTAAGGTGTTGTAGAGGCACCAAAAATGTGAAGAAGCCATGTGGGAACCAGAGGCGTATACGAGGAAGAAGAACCCACACCTTTTCTCTTCTGAGTGTTTGAGTTAAAATTTTGGGGATAAAATTTCTTAAGGTGGACCAAATGTAACGACCCAAAATTTTGAATAATATTTTTTTCCTAAATTTGTGTGTTATTTTATTTTATACTCAACAAAACCATATCCTTTAATTAATGAAGTGAGTATAATTAAAATAATACCGTTGGGTTTTGACTTTTATATGACTGTTGGTCAATATGACCATTAGAAACTAAACACTTAACATTACGATTATTGTTTTCAAATACACGTGATCTTGGTTAATTAATACAGAAAGAAGAGTCGATTTCCTCATCTAGTAGACTCGGTCCATAAGAATCCCACCTATCGGATCTTGGGAAGGAGGTTGCATCACTTGGATTTGCTCTGGACCAAGCCCAAGCTGAGCTTCAATATGTGAAGCTTTAACGAAATCTCCTACGGTAGAAGTTCAAAGTGATAGAAATCACTACTCAGGCAATGTTGTCCAAGCCACCCCAATATTATATCACCATAGCACACCTTACACTTAGTTCCTATGCAGGTGTTATAAGGGTAAATTTAACGAGGTCTTAGTTACTTTGTGTAATCCTTTTGTATTTATAAAATTGGTATTTCTTAATATAGAAAAATTTATGAAGTTCAAATGTCTGGATAAATATAGGATGAATTTATAGAAGTTCCATTTTATTGATTAATTTTGGAAAAAGGGTATTATATAATATTTTTTGTAAACTTTAAATAATTAATAATTTGAAATGATTTTCAAAAAATGGTCTTCTACAGTTATGACCAATAAGAAATTTAGAGTCTAATATCATCAACTTAATTTTTAGTGAATAATAAAGTATGAATAGTAATATTACCCTTATGAATAGTGATGTGGCCAATGGAATAGTAACCTCACTTATGAAAGTATAAATATAATTTAGGCATTTTGAATGGTAATGTGATATAATAGCATAAGAAAATAACTTTTTCATAACTTCTTAGATAAGTATTAGTATTTATTCAGGTAAATAATTTTTTACTTAAAAATTAAATATCTCATAATTATAAAATTATTTTCATAAAATGGATATCATTTTTTAATTCAGATCATTGATATTAGGTTAGGGTAAATTTACGATATTTTTATAAAATGTTTTGATTTTCAGTGAATAGTAAAAATACAGTTTTGAGTTTCGGGGTGTTTAATGACATCATTAAGAATGTAATCATGATGTAATAATTCTAGTAAACTTTTTAATATTAATATATGTTATGATGTGTCCTAAGTGTCCAATACCATGGGCAAATACCATGGGCAAATACCATGGGAAATCCCATGGTTTTAAAAATACCATCGATGAGGTGTCCCTTGGAAATTAATTAAATATTCCCTCACTTTTGCTATAAATACCGACCCATTCCTTCATTTATTTCATTCTAAATTCCTCATCATCAAATATCTGGTCTCTTTACCTTCTAAAGAGTCCTCTAAAGGTTCCCTCGTTCCCCCAATAGCCTCAACCTTTGATCTTTTCAAGTTACTTTTCAAGGTAAGATATCCTTTCACCCTCCTCTTTTAAGTCATGACTTCCTTTATGTTGTGTCTTCTTGTTTACATATTATTATGATTGGGGTATATTATTCTATGTTATTATTTATTTAATTTTTATTTATAAACTATGAGAGTCCCTCTCCACTCTCATCAACCGATTATTCTGAATTTTAGGTGACGTCGTTAGTCTTTCAAATTTTCGTAAAAGAAATTTCATTTTTTCATTTCTTTCATGTTTCCTTTTAATGTGGGTTTTTATTAAAATATCCACACCATGATCTTATTTATATTTTATTCTATCATTATATAGTAAAGTTATTCATTTATTGATGGTATACCCTTTTACCCTCTCTCTTTTTTGTTTTCTAAAACCATGTTATATAGTCATTATGCTGCAGAAATTTCGTCTCAAAATTTCTCTTTCTTTCTCTCAAGAAATTCTCTTATTTTATTTATGTGAATACCTAAAACTATTTCATTTCTAGGTGTGTTCATAAAGAAATAAAAATGATATATTTTACTTGGGAATTGAAATACATATAACCCTCACCCCCTTTCTATGGGTTATAAATGACATAATGAACTTATTTTTAAGCACTTTTAAAACATAACGATTTTGAAATAAAATCCATTTATTTTATTCTATATGGGTTATTTATAAAATGTTTGATTATGATGTATGTGAATCACGTGAAATTATGGACATATTAAGGGTGTGCCTTGATATTTCTCCAATCCATTTGGTTAATAATTAATCTCTATAGATGACAAGTTTCATGATACCTTGGTGAATAACCCTGGTAAATTTTATGACACCTTGGGGATAAACCTTGGTGATATATTCATGAATTTCTAGATTAAATGGTGTATCTACATTTTCAAGTTATGATTCATGTTAATTTTTATATTATATGAATCTTTATCATTCATTTATGATATCCCTCATGTTCTTATTGATGTCACTCAAGATCACATGTAAATTGATTCACTTGTTTTCTTTACTAGGCCTTATGTTCACCCTTTCCATAGATTTATATCTCTAGGTTTTGAGGTGCAGTAATTGTACATAGGATAAAATTATGATGAATCCTTAAAAATGTATTAGATGAATTTTTTATGTTGTTTTCATGTATATTGTTCCGGATTTCCAATACACTAGACTTTAAAGATCCTCTGTTTGTAAAATGTAATGAAAATTTATGTAATAAAAAGGCGGGGTACCATAATACTCTTTAGGAGTAATCCCCAATAAAAGATAAATGGGAATCCTCCTTAGGATTAATCCCCAAAATATCCTAAAATTGGCATCCTCCTGAGGAGTAAACCCCAAAAAAATCTTTCAATGGGCATCCTCTTTAAGAGTAATCCCCAACCAATCTTTCAATGGGCATCCTCATTAAGAGTAAGCCCCATTAAAACCTAAAATAGGGAAAACATCCTAGTGTAAGCCCCTAGTCATTCATATAGGAGGTTGGATTATCACACTTCTATAAATCCTTCATGTTCACCCATTCGTTACCTTGGACCTTCAACCAATGTAAAGAGAATAGGTGAAAGTTCCAGAGCAGTGACATCTTCCGTCATAGGCTCGGCCTCTTTGATCAGTGGAGGAGAAAATGTGTAGTTTGTTGAATATTTCACATCCTATTATTTCTCACACCAATCATGAATCATGTGGGATTAGAGGTTTGTAATTATCACAACATTCACACAATACACTTGAAATAATAAACTAAAAAAACTCGGATTCCCACCATAAATGGGATACGTTGGAAGCCTTCACCTAGGGAATGAGCTCACTAGACATCCTCCTTAGGAATCCAACCCAAATTCACTTAGTCCAGGAATCCACCTTAAGAGTAATCCCCAACTTAAGTCACTATTTAAATATCAATGAGTTAAGACATCTCTCACGGACCCTTTTACAAGGGAATTCTCTTTAAGAGTAAGCCCCAACTTATTCTTCTCAAAGGTCCATAATTTGTAGTGAGACTTATCAAACTACATGGGATTTGATTCCCACATAAACGAGATACGTAGGAAGCCTTCCTATGGTTCAAACCCAACACCCCCAAATCAAACCTGTTCTCTCTAGGCTATAATCCTATTAGGGTATAATTCAACTTGGAATCTCAGATCCCTTCCAAGTTCCTTTGGATTTTTTGACATAAGTCCCATACCAATCTTTGACTAGGAACCTTTCACCTAGATTTCCTTGCCACATGATGTTAAACTGTATGGTTGGGTATTTATCACATGATGTTAAAATATATTATGTGTCCCATTAAGCAGCACCTAAATATGTGGGTTCTGATTCCTTTCACAAGGATACCTTGGAATCTCATTTATGGGTTTGATCCCACCATGAAAACAACTTTTGTCTCCATGGATGATGATGAACTCTAGGGTAAATTTATGTCTCCTTGGATGATGATAAATTCCAGAGTGCCCCACTAATTGGATTAATAACTAGGATTATTGTTATAATGACTATGTATTTTTAAAGTAGTATATGATATCATACCATTGATGTAAAACCTTAAATACATACAGATATCTCTATTGATGAAGAACCTTGAATACATAGAGATGATTCTGATTTCCCTAAATGAAAATAATTTATTGAAAATTTCTAGGGATACCTACCTTACACTTGGTAAATTAATAATTATTCATGAACATATCCTAAATATATAAGAGAGTCCTTGAGTATGTAATTATCCCCCTCAAAAGGGTGCAATGATCCTGACCTCCCATCATTTTAACCAATGTGAGTTCTAAGGAATCGTGGGTCAAAATCCTTAATGAGCACCTGCCTTTGGAAAGCAAGACCCTTTAGATATATAACAATTGGGTGTTTCTAGTTCCATAAACAAATCCATTGGAATCTATTTTTAAATAGTGATTCCTAACCAGAACACACATTTTGATGGAAAAAATGGTGAACCTGACATGAATACTTAACCAAGATAATGGTGTTACCTATTTTCTAGGCCCCTATCAATTGATAAAAGTGGACCGACAAGGAAATCAATCACACATGCATTAATCCAAAAAGGTGATTCTTTTTCAGAGATTATTGTCTATATTTGTAATATATAAAAGCACTTTGTTCTAAGAAATCCCTTCATTCCAAATGGCTTCCTTCAAGTTTACACAAATGAATTCCCCAGCTGCTACTCAAGATGGATCCTAATCCACTAAAAGGATGCCATCACTAACTTAGAATATTCAAAATTCAGTCTCTAACACATTTTTTTGAGAGTACCATCAACATGATACCATTACAACCTTGGAGGCTACTCTAAAGTCCCTCTAAATCAAGAATAAACCCAGTCGTCTGGTCAATAATGATAGGTGGTCCAAAAGAAAGAGGTGCCAACCACCATTTTCAACCATTTTTTGAGTTCATCCCCAGAACTCAATCACCAATACCTCCCATATTCTAGGTAGTTCAACCAATAGGCCACCTACAACCTCATCCCGATGGCACAAGGGTCCTTCCCAAGGGCTCCCACCAACAATAATCATCACCAGCACCACACGGCTACAAACCCTCAACGTGATGAGGGTGTTATCTTTGGTCGTATTTCTCCAATCCCTCAGACTCGATCACACAAGATGAAACACTGAGGACAAAAGCCGGATAATAGGGAGAAGGTTCCTCCCTTTTCCCCATCTGTTGAATTCCACCAACCCATTTTGGTGGAAAAGAGCGACCGAGCACATACACTTATCGGCCTAAATTCATCCATCCAGCAGACTCATCTGATGGTACCCAACCTATCCATTTTTTAAAATCCACTAGAATTTCATGAGAAGGAACATACATTTTCTTAAAATATATCATGCAGTCAGTTGACTCTTCTATCTTCATTCAAAGATTCCCACCAACCATGCTTAGTGGAAATTTTCAAGTAGAAACATACACCCACCTGCACCCACTAAGCCTACCAGTAGTCTCGTCTGGTAGAACCAAATGAATTCCACCAACCATGCTTGGTGACAAACATCCATAAGGCACATACATCTACCATCATCCATCAAGCCTTCCAATAGTCTTGTTTGTCATCACTCAGAGAAGTTAGTTGAAAAGCTTTGATGATAAACCTGGGGCATATACAACTCTCTGCCCTCACACATGAGTACTTCCAGTATCCATTGATAGGAAAGGGAGTATAGAAATATGTACAAAAACCTACACTAGATATTAAATGGATATAGATTCCCTTTCCATCTCTTGGAGTTACCAAGAACATTTTTTCAATGGTGAAAGGGTAGACAGAAATTCCTACCCATATCCTGGAAGATTTATAAAATATCATAATGGTAACTTCAATAGTACCATAGGGATAGACACATAATTATGTCCCCATACTTGGTATGACTCATTAGCATGTCATCTTAGAGTAGATACACACCTCTTTTCCAGTCCAGGAGGGTTATGGGGCACACTCCCCCATATTATACAGACAACCAGATTGGGAACATACACCCACTCCAATTAGAGATAATAGTCCTATTTTAATGGCCACTCCCAAATAGGCACATACACCTTCTCATGATAACCACTTTTCCCAGTGAGTGGACCCAACTTCATGTAAGAATACATCTAAGAAGAAGTATCACCAAGCATAGTTGTATAATCCAGAGTCGATCTGCGATCTGGATCCTCTTAATGTTGGATTTCTTGAATCCCTCAATCATTTGTCTTTTTTAGCTCAAGACCATACACTTCCAATACCAAATTACAAGACTGATATCAGGAATTAAGAATTTAATCATCAGAAACATCATCATGAATGCTTTATTCATGATAATTCCATCAATCTTGAGAAACTATCATTGGATGAGAGCCATGGAAACCCTCCATGTGGCCAGAAGGCCAACGAGAAATAGGATTTATCTCCTACTATAATCCATTATGGTGGTCTTCCCCATGATGAAATTCACTAAAAAAATTCTATCTGTTGTATTTTTTGGCATTGGAAAGAGAATTATCCAACTGAAAATATAGTGATAAGAAATAACTCTTATCTTAAGGCACATTCAAACATAAGGATAGTCATCTCTGATACCGTGTTACTGGTAGGTGAAATACTTTCTCATCTAGAAGACAGCCCAAGGCAATGGTCATTCTCTAAACCTCCCTTAAATCATTTGCCTATTAATATAAGAGAGTAAACACCAAATGATCCTATTACTTGTGGTAAAAAATCATGAATAATCCACTCTGGTCAGACCAAGTTGAGAAACCTATGAAAAAATATAAAGAGGATATGTTGAACATGAGGAAACAAATCGCTAAGGGTGAAATACTATTCATGTTCTAGCCTTTGGCCACCACTCAATACAACATTCCAAAGATGTTTGTAGAAGATTGTATTCCTGATATTCACCTTAACATATGGAATATTCTTCATCATCTGAAAGATAAATTATTACTATATGATGAATATCAAAGTCATGTTAAGGTAATAGAAGGGTTGCAGCACAAAATTGACATGGCATATCTCCAGGTTACCCGATATATAAAGATATAAAAGCAATAAGAGGCCCTTAAATGTGCATTCCTTGATTCATTAAAGAGGTTGCAGCAATTGATTGTAGAAACCCCATCTGGTGTTCATATCAGAGGATGGAGTGCACACAGATCATTGAATTTCACTGCACTCCAAAACTAGAAAATCCAACCAAACATGGGATCATGCAATATTATTACCCTAGGCTGGCTACAACAAACAAATTTTGTTCATGATTGAAGAGATGTTTAGTAAGAACAGGCCTCGACCAGCTTCCACCATATTCAGGCCTAAATAGAGAAATCAACAGAGAAGCTTTTGTATCATGTATCTGAGAACATTGAGAAAGCCTCCCGCTTAGAGTATTTCAGTCATCAGATTGTCTAAGTGTTTGAAATAGAACAACAGTTTTTTGAGTCTGGTGATTTAAGTGAGTGCTGGATAATGCACCCAACCAATGTTTAGACCAAAATTCATAAAATTAGAAGAGTAGTTATGCTAATATTAGCCATAGTATTTAAGGATCCACCCAAGATCGTAAGGCTTGGGGAATTTTTAACCCAACCCTTGGAGTCAACAAATAGATCCCAAAGGGTTGATAAAGAAGAATGGGAGAAACCCCATCCTCCAGGTCTGGGGGATTTTTTTACATTCACAATATCCTCTTTAGCGGAAATAAGTTTTCTCCCAATTAGGGAAGACACTAAAAAATTAATTCACAACTGAATTATTAGTGAATTCTATTTAGGTTAATATTTTCTTGTAAATTCACGGGGAATCAACAAATATGAGGAATAGGTCTCATGGAGGGTGCAGAAGAAGTCGATATCACGGTGATATTGAAAAAATGCCATCAATGCATTATGCATTGGGTAATTATATTAATACCATCATGGAAGATCCTCCATAAAATGAGTATAATTTAGGGGGTTCAAAAGATGAAGTTCTTATTCATAATGTGGTTCACACTGAGGAAAATGAAGGAGGTTTGTGTATTCAAAATTTGAGGCTTACCCAAAATTTAGGTATTTCCTTGAATAATCAACTTCCACCTCTTCAAAAGGCACATAATAAGATAAAATTTAAAGGTTAGACCATGTATCAACTTTCCCCTAGAGAAGGTCAATCCCTTTCACATGAGGAAAGATTTTCTCAATAGGAAAAAGAGATGAAGGATTTGAGAAGACTCAATAAAGAGTTACTCCGAAGAATCACTCTTGCCAAACATGCTCGACAAGCATATCCTCAGTTTGCACTTCTAGTAGGAGAACCTCATTAAAGAGGGTTTTTTGCAACTAGGGATGTAGATAATAAATTACCTCTATTTCTAGTACTACCAGATCAAGGTCAGACACATCTTTACAAGTCTTCCTTTATTTTTTACTCACAGAAGATACTAGTAGCACCACCAGCAGTGGTCTTTCCATTCATCGCACTTGTTTAGGATCCATCCTCCATACCCATTCAGGACCTTTTTAGACAAATATTCCTTGAATGCACAGGAACACCATTGAGTCACTGACAACTCAATTGGAATCTATGGAAGGATGAAATGAACCAATACATCTAGAAAAAACATTTATCCTAAATGGGTAGATCTGACTCCTCCTCTTCTAAACTTTGGTAATCCCACATTTCAAATCTTCAATGGATTAGGAGATTCAGAGTAGCACTTGATGCATTTTTTTCTCTCGTTATGATCCCATGATGGGGACCCCTGAGCAATAAGAGGTAGTGAAGATCAGATGTTTTTTACATTCACTATTGGGGCCAGACTTTGTATGGTATACAATCTCACAGTATTGATCAACTACCAAATGGGAAGATCTCTGTCAGAAGTTCATTTTCAAGTTCATCTAAACACCGTAGAAGATAATAGTTTTCAACCTCACAAACTATAAGAAAAGGGATAATTAAAGAGTTTTAAATTTCATTTCTTGGTGGAAATAATTAACATAGTCCTTGAATATATGACTCCCTCAAGAATAATTTTTGTCCAATTGTGTTGAAAATCTATGTGATGAGTTGTGCACACCATTAATCCTTGTGAAATACATTGGAGGGTTTAGGTATCTGGATTTGATTTATTAACAAGTTGAAAACTCTATAACAAATACAAGATACAAATCCTGAGTAATCCTATTAGCTCTGAGAAGAAGAGAAGGAAAAGAATAGGAAGTCACAATAACACTTAAGTTGGACCCTATACCCACTCCTAATTCAAATACCATATCATATCATAGGGCTCCACCTCCTGAGAATCTACAGCAATGACCACCTCATCAAGATGATTAGAAAGATAAAATGTGGAGATAGTTTAAGGAGTTGAAATACAAGGTATATTTTTTTCAAGATGATTGTGTCCCCAACTACTTCATCTCAAATTTGGAAAATAACTTAGTTTAGTTTTAAAGTACAAATAAACCTAACAAAGAAGGAGATGAGGACCTCCCAAACTATTTCTCCTTCCATAAATATTGGGGAAACCCATCCAAAAGTGTTTTGTTTTTAAGTACCTCCTAAACAATATGGTATAATTTGAGAAATTGAAGGAGAAAATTCACCATCCCAGGTAGCATGTGTCACTGCTACAGATCGAAAGGAGGAAGGGGAGTGGTATGAAGTCAAAAGTAAAAAATTAATAGAAATTAAATGATTGGATGGTCAGAAAAAAATCAACTAAACTCATTCCATTCTATGACCATAGTTGAAACAAACAACTAGGTCTTCTGCCACTTCCTCTATAGTAAAGTCGTCTATATTAAAAGACCAGTCCTCTAAAGTCCAATCCTCATAGAAGAAACTTGGTCAAAAGAATAAGGAGGGAGCAGAAGATGATGATTTTTTGTCAAGGCCAAAGTTTTCCTTAACCATAGTGTATTACATGCCAACCGTATCAAAATCATGGAAACCACCCCACCAAACGAAACAACAAGAATTGACCGGTTAGGCAGAATCTTAATCAGATCATGATTTGATCTTCAGTTACATTAAAATTATTCACCTAATGGATCCCTATACAAATGATGATTGTGATTATGAACCTGAGTTCCCCATAATTTATTAGGGAACTATAGGAAAAGGTATTCAGTTTGATAATATAGGGGAAGACATGGGAATGTTAGAATCCACTATTTCAATTACACCCCTGCTCGAACCGTTTATACAGCATAAACTCATGGGAGATCCCTCTAGTGGGATTAGAAAGAATAAGGTAATTTTCCCACACATGAAAGGGTTTAACATAATATGATCATCTAGGAAGACCAATTAAAGGATATACCACAACCTCCTCAGCAAGTGGGAAGACCTATCCAGCCTAACCCTCCATGAGTAGAAGTATTTCCAGCTACCACCCCAAAAAATGGTTCGTCCTCATCAGGAGTATAAACTTCTAAGGTTCCTACAAAACAACATTTCCATGCTGAAAAACATAGACCACTAGATCAAAAATATGATGAGTTGAAGCAACTGTCCCAATTACAGGCCAAGTTATTAATCATGGATGCTCTAAATCTGTCAAAAGATCTCTAGGAAGCACTTATTGTGGCTTTGTCAATCCCTCAAGAGTTTGAAATCGAGGTTTTTGATGTAAAGGTTTACTATATAGTGTGTGACCCAGTAGAACTCCATGAATAAATATCTATCATCGACCAGGATGAGGTTTTTGTTATACAAAGACACCTCAGGACCTTGTACATATCTGATAGGATTAATGATGTTGGCATCCAAAAATCCTTCAATGATAATGGCTCAGGGTATAACCTCATTCACATTCCGACACTTTGCTGATTGAGCCTCACTGAATCACATTTTCCTCCCTCCACTTTGATGTTACAGGATTATGATAAGAATGAGAAAGAACCTATTGGTGAGATTACACTGAGAACTTAGTTTGGGGATCTCATATCTAATTCAGAGTTCATGGTTGTCTTGTAGAACATAGCTTTCAATATTCTGTTGGGGATCCCTTTGCTATATCATCATGTGACTATTCCTTCATTGTACCATAAATGTCACAAATATTGTGTCAATGGTCAAATTGGGACATTTCATGGTGATAATTTCCCATTCAAAAATTGTGAATCTTATTACATTGATGTGGTGTACTATCACACAAAGGGAAACAGTCCATGGAGAATTATGTTACTAGAATCAATTCTCTGAATGGTCTGGAAAAGATCCTAGTTAATCCATTCAAGAATCTAAGTGTAGATAAATATGTAACCCATTAATAAAATTGAAAGGTTTGACCCAAATCCAATCACTCATTCATTAACATCAATAATTCCAGTTGTGGAAGCTGATCATCATAGCATTGAAGGAATTATTTACTCACTAAGTAGTGATGAAATCTTAAACAGATATGTATTCATTCCATCCACTGAGATTCATTAGGTTTCTACTTCATCATCCAAGATAGAAGAATTTGCCTCACTCATGGAAAAAGATAGGGATGTTGATTCACATCTCATCATCTTCCCTAAAAAATGTCAAAAACACCCTTTATCATTAGTTGAGTCATAGATGGTTGCCTCATATTTAAGATATCCAAATACCGACTCCTCCCCTAGCTCTAAAAATTTTTCTTCATCACCTTCCCTTCAAGAAGAGAAATAATAAAAAACACATTAAGAATAGGAATAAGAGGAAGACCTTAGAGACACAATTCCATCATTTTAGGAAGGTGTCTCCACCACTATGGATAAACTCATAGAAATAAATCCGGGTACAATGGAATATTCACACCTCACTCTGATTAGTGCATACATGAATCAGAAAGATAAAGATGTGTATACTTCCTTTATAAAGAAAAGTTGGGATGTGTTTACTTGTAATTACATAGAGATGATAGGTATTGACCCTGAGGTGGCCACCAATCATTTTTTTTGACCAAAAGATCGTCGAGGATATAAACAAGCAGTAAGAAGAACACACCCAACTCATGCCTCGAAAATTTAGGCTGAAGTCAAATAGCTTATCAAAGATGAATTCATTTAGAGGTGCAATATCCAAATGGGCTACATAATATTGTTCAAATAAAAAATAATAATGGTAAAATTAGATTCTTTATTGATTTCAGAGATCTCAATCGGCATTTTCCCATAGATGACATCCCAATCCCAATCATAGAACTCTTAATTTAGGAAACAGCTAGCTCTATGGATATCTCCTTCATGGATGGATACTCTAGGTACAATCAAATATGGATGGCCCTAGAAGATGAGGAATCTACAGACTTTAGATCCCCTCAAGGAATATTTTTCTATCGGGTAATGCCCTTTGGCTTAGATAATGATGGTGCGACATATCAACATGCAATACACCACATCTTCAAATCCTTCTTGTGGAAATTCATTGAATGTTATGTTGATGATCTAGTGGTTAAATCCAGAAAATGTTCTAATCACCTGACTAACATGGATGTAACACCCCAGGTAAATAAAGAATATGACATTATCATATTTATCCATATTTGTGAATAAAATATTAATATGACTTTAAAGGGGATGCTATGCTCGATGGCGTACCCAACACGCAACAACGAGTTTCTTGGGAATCTTACGTTGCACTCTTACAATAAAATAATATTATTTTAAATGGTAGTTAACATGTAGCCGTTTTATTGGCATGAATGGATAGAAATAACTAAAATATGATTACACATATTTTTTAAATGTTTTTACATTTATCCAATAAAAGATAAAGGCTTAAAATACGGAAAGAATTCAATTTTAGGCGTATATGCCCTAGTTTTCACTAAAGGTTCACTTATCGCCTTTTGATGGCGAACTATCATTAAATATAGTTTTGATCACTCTTATAAATTCTTTTGGACCAAATAAAACTCTTCTTTAGAATCGGGACATCAAATTTTAATTTGTGTAAATTTTTGGTATTTTTCCGATAAAGTTCATTTTTTAATGAATAGTGTAAAATGTTGTATTTTAATTCAAAACCTCTTTTTAATCTAATTTATTTATGTGATTAGATTATCATTTTAATTGTTTTTAAAGTTAAATTATAAAATATTTTTACCATTAAATACAATAGTGGTTGTTGGAATTTATTTCACTTTGAAATTGGACTTAAACTAGTGTCAATCTTTTGATACTTATTGTTTCATAAAAACACGCTATTTGCTCTGACAGCGGGAATTAATTATTAAATTAATTAATGTGACTTATATGTTTTGAATTTTGTAAAATAGACTTCATTTTCGAATTCGGAATATCAAATATAGCTTAGGGTGAATTTTTGCTAATTTTCTGAAAAACTTCAATTTTTGATGAATAGTGAAACCACTAAGTGGTACTTATAAAAACTGATTTTTCCTCTTAAATGAAATTTTGTCATCCTTGTGTTTTGAATTTCAAAAATCCGACATACATTGTTGTCATTAAGAAGTAAAATGTGGTTCAATGGGATAAAAATAATTTTTTGGTGAATAGTAACTTATTAAGTTTTTAATCGCGATTATAGGTAATTAGTGTAGTTTAAGGTAAAAATAATGTTTTAATAATATGAAATGAACTTGACACATGTCCTAACCTCATTTTTTGTGTCATGGCCGACCAAGACAAGCCATGGGTCAACATGGGGACCCCATGGAGACACTTTGGTTGGGAAATGACATAAATAACTTTTTATTTAATGTAAAAGTCAAAATAACACAAACATCATATGTTTTACGAAAACAATTTTTACATGGGGTTATAAGGATCATATTTTTGATTATAAATAGTCATTGGAAAGCTAAAAAGATTTACTACATCATAGTAATTTTGTTATAATTTTTAGACATTAAATAAATTAAATTATTTATGACATAATAATGATGCAGCGATGACATCATTATTTGAAGATTTAAATAAAATGGAAAGATAATGTAAAATATATGAACTACACATGTCCAAAACTTATTGTATGGGTGTATTTCGAACCCTTATCACCTTATCCACGAATTATATCAATATGGGACCTTTTAAAACCGAAACACATTTGAAAATAAAGTAATATTTCTTTACTTTCCAAAAGTGCCCCTCCTCTCCTCTTATAAAAGGCCCCCACCTCTACCTCATTTCACATACTCCTAAAGCCTTTGGATCGGCCAAACCCTGCCCATTTACTCTCTCCACATCCCTCTCCTCATCCTAGAGTATTCCCTTTGGGCATAATCCTTTCAAAGTAAGCCTTTAGGCTCAAATCAAAAGGAGATACACTTTTAAAGGTAATTCATTCTCTCATGTTCATTTGTTTTATTTTGATTCTCCAACCCCCTAAACTCTTTTTATTTACTTCTTTTGTAACAACACAAGTATCTTCAATATACTAGGATGTTTTAATAAGATTTATTAGAGCTACACTCTCACACAACTACATAAAATGGTTAAATAACATACGGTTTCCGTGGATGGCGAAATTCTGCCTCCTGAAACGATGATTGTTCAATACTCATTTAACACCTTCAAAGGTGGCCATTATGATGTCACTATTTTTATATATGATATATAATATGTTTATGTTTTCCTTAAGCTTCTGTTTTTTTCATTTTGGGCATACCTTTATGGTTTCCCTTATGGGTAAACGCGATATCTTCATTTAAGGAAGTGCGGACTACCGCCCCCTCAAAGTGATTTGATTCGTTAAATACCATATGTGGGACGTATAAAGGATGGAACTATGATATTATATATGATATTATACTTTAATTATAATATACCTTTATATCATTATTATTCCATTCTATAAAATATGAAATATAAATGAAAGTAGCGTTCATGCGTACGTACGGCTTACCGTCTCCATGAACGGTGCATTTCATTTCTTACCTCTAAATGATTATGTAATGTTATAAATTCATGCATGTAATTGATATATATGACATATATGATATCCAAATCATGAATATAATTCTGGATATAATAAACATTTGACCACACAAACAACATGTAATTGTAAGAAGTCCACTTTTGACTTAAGAACCAAATATCGGAAAAACATATATTATTAACTTAAATGATTACATAATGTTTATGACATGGTAATAAGTGATATAAAAGGAATAATGAACTTGAAAAAGGTTCTTAAGGAATTATAAATTAACTCAAGTTTATTATTCAGGAGATTAAAGAACGATCGAGTCAAGTCGGACCTGAGGTAAGGGATCCTACTCCTCTCTTTCTTTTTAAGTACACACTTTTATGTCATTCCTTTTAAAGCTCATCTTTCTTGTTATTGGGATGATCTTTTATATTAAACATACTGTAATTTTTATGTTCATGTGATGAGAGACCCTATTCTCTCTCATCAATCCATTTTGGACGTTTTGAGTGGTGCCGTTAGGCTGCCGAACTTTCGTAAGAGATCTAACCTCTCTCTTTCTTTTTAAGTACTCTCCTTTATGTCACTTTTTTTAATCTCCTCTTTGTAATGTTGGGGGATGTTCTTTTATATTCCTATTTCTGTACATTTTATTGTAATGTGATGATATACCCTATTTGATCTCATCAATCCATATTTGGAAGTTTTAAGTGGCGCCGTTAGGCTGTCGAGTTTTCGTAAGTGATTTTTCATCTCACTTTTATTCCCGTGAGATTTATGCTACATTTGCCAAAAATTCCATTGAGTGGTGTATGTAATGCCCATTATTCTACTCTTTGTGTAATATAATTTCGTTTATGAGTATTTACAACAATGATCTATTGTCCTTCTTTCATGGGGTGTATGTCTTTAAAGATACCCAAGTCGGTAAGGGAACCTTTCACCCTCCTCTTTTTTAAAAGACTTCTTTTGTTGGGTCTTTTAATTTACATATTGTTATGTTGGGATTTGTTCTCATATATCCTTATTGATGTAAATTTAATGTCCAAGTGATGAGATACACTTTTTATCTCTCACCAACTCATTTTGATGTGATGCCGTTAGGCTGTCAAGGGAACTCTTTAACCCAATTTCGATTTCTTTGGGTTCAACATGTAGTCATTGAATATGTCATCCATTGAATATGTGTGAATGACCTTTTATTGTTTTACACTTAATATCCACTTATATTGGGTTTATTTATATTTGTCACACATATTTTTGAGATTGATTTGTCCTTAATTTAAGGATACCTTCTTTATAAGGGATTTCATCACATTTGACATTTCTATTGAGGGTTCATTGTTGTTATGCACCAATTCACTCTTATATGGTGTATATACTGTCCTTTGGAGTATCATATCATGAATACATTTATTCTCATGATATTATAAAGTTCTGACTAAATGTTATTCCTCAATTATTGTATTCAAGTGTCACTAATTTTGGTAAAACCCCTTTATCCAAGATATCGTTTTAAATGTTTTAATTATTTGTTCTTATTAATATCCATGTTTTCAAAATGGTTTTAAGGATTTATTTATATGTATATTAATGGTTTAAAATTTTAATCTTCAAGGTGGTATGGGACACTTTGATTCAAAAATCTCTTTTAAATGTTTTAAATGGTTTTGAAAATGGTTTTTTTATGGATTCATTATTTAAATATCCTAAAATGTTATATTGTGATTGAAATGTGGAAATGTTATATTTCCTTTATTCATGTTTTATGTGATACATTTATGTTATTGGTCTTGGGAATTGTTATGAAAACGGGTGGTTCCGTGATAAACTAAGGGCGGGTGAGCCCGATATAGCTCTCCAATGCATTGGGTAACGCAAAGGAGTGAAACGATAAGGTTTATCTGAAGAGATTTAGGGAATATACTGTGATGGGTATTCCAAACGTAACCAAGAGGGTTACTCCCTACGTAAGAATGTTATGAATGCCTCAAGTTACCTTTATGTCTTATGATTTCTATGATTTATTCATGATTTGATGAGGTATGTTAAAGTGCCTAAGTTTTATGGGTAAAGTATGATTTCATTCTTATGTATATATGAAATCATTTTCTATTCCATATTTTCATAACCCTTACTGAGCTTTTTATGCTCATCCCAAGTTTTTGAAATGTTTTTCACAGGTCAAGGGAAAGATACATGATGTGATGATAGTGTCAAGGATGTGTCAAGAAAGAATCCGTGTTATATTTTAAATATGTTTCCGTTGATGGTAAGAATGAATACTGTCTTTTATGTGACCACTTTGTTTAAATGTGGAATGTAATACAAGTTTCATGATCTAATTCTCTAAAACTCTAAACCTGAAAAGATCCTCAATGTGTAATCTTGTAATAACTTAAGATTAAGTAAGGTTTAAGGCTGGGGCCTTATAGTTGGTATCAAAGGTTGGTTTAGATAACTTTAGAGGTTAGGGTATTCTTTAAGCATAAGTAACATTACCATAATGGTTAGGATTTCAGAAAGAGTCCCAGTTTTAGATAAATTGAATGAGTAAGTATATCTTAGTGTTTATCTTACTCGTTATTACATGATGGTTTTGTTGTTATACTCACACTGACCTTTTTGGTTTTAGTAAATGGCTGGATCTAGCAGGCACCAAAGTAACAGTGGATGTGAAGGAAACTGTGACAGTTTTTTGAACAAGAAACTGAATGATATGAGAGCTGCAATGAGAACTCTTGTGATTATCCTCAACAAACTATCTGGAGTCATGATTGACCACCTAAACCATTGAGATTTCTCTAAGGCATCATATATGCAAGAAACAAATCCCTACGGAAGTACAGGTAATAGTCATAAAGGTAAGTGTGTTCAAAAACCTATGTGTCAAAGATGTGGAAAGAAACACCTAGGAAAATGTTTCAAAGGGACAGAAATATGCTATAGATGTGGAAATTAAGGTCATAAAGCAAGAACCTACCATGGAAAAAGGAAGCATCCAGTTGACTCGAGGAAAGGGAAAGAAGTTCTTTCTGAGGGATCAATTTACTGTTTTAAATGTGGTGTGCATGGTCATTATGCAAACACATGTCCTATGAAGAAGTTTCGTGAATGGGGTCACCAAGAGCGTACCAATATTCGTTTACCAATACCTAATGCCATTCCAATTGAGGATAAAGAAACTGACAATGACCAATCAAAGGTATGTACTATTTAATGACTATTGTTTTCCTATTTTGGAATCTTAGGATATGATTCATGATTTTGTTTGTAGGAAATAGGTATTTTGGAATAATTTGGAAAGGAATGGATAATGGAACACGAAGAATGTTTAATGAGTAAGATGTCAACATATAAGGGCTTCAAGAGTTATGGTGAAATTCTTAAGAGTATTAAGTCTCTTTTGATGATGGGGTTACATTAGAAGACTTTTTATATTATGTGTAACCCTGATGTTTAATATGGGAAAATTTTATTCATGTAATAGTTATCTTTTCCTTTGTGGACATAGTTATAAAGAACCATTTGGGTTTATATGATCCTTACTTTTTAGGTAATTATGGGTTATTATATCTTATGATGGAAAATGAAAGGCATGAGATAAACTTGAGGTTAAAATATGATATGATCATCTTTGAAGATTTTATCTCATTTTGGGGAATGTTTTAAGAATTATATAGTTTTGGAAAAAGGACAACACGCAGACCGTGTGACATCTCGTCGCGTCGGACAAAGCTGCGGGAATCGAACCCACAACCAAAGTGTGACTGGTATTTATCACCTACCACTGGACTACGTGAAGTCCCTGGTTAGTTTGACTGATTCATTATAGTTATATTATTTTATGAATTAAGAGTAAGTTGATTTTGGGTTACTTATGAAAATGATTAACCTATCATGGAGGATATGTGATTAGGATAATTACTTTTCAATACAAGACTTTAGGGGCAACCGATGTTGTTTGGAGATAAATGTTACGATTTAACTTGGAAGACTATGTGACTAAATCCTTCAAATACTTGGGTTTCAAACTTATTTTGGTTTACGTTGAAGAATTTTATGGACAAATTGTTTATATAATGGTCTTTGTTGAACTTTGGGTTTTGTTGGACAAATTTTTGATATTAAGAATAGATTTTCTTTTTATAAAGGGTTATCCTTTTTTTGGATTATCTAACCTTGTACTAACCTTTTTGGTTTTGGTTTTGGTTAGAGTCTAAAGACATGGTAAGTATATAGTTCTCTTTTGTGGATTAGGTGATTTTATAAAAGTTGATTATAGTACTCTTAATGCGAACAAGTCTCCCTAAATACTCATCTTTTGGAAAAAAATATGAGTTTGATTAAGGAATCTAGTAAAAGTTGAAAGTCAACATGATAAGTGATTATGCTTCCTTATGAATAAATTCCTCAATAAAAAGTAACTTAAAACAAAAATGTTGTCTATTAACTTTTCCTACTGGGGAATCGAATACCGTTTAACCCATCACAAGTTTGTGATTTTCTCGTGGTTAACTTTCTCCTAAACATGTTTACTATCACTCTCCCTCAAGAACATGACCCTTTGCTTTTTCTTCCATGTTCATGTTTTTCTACATGGAATCCTAGTATGGGTTAACTCGGGTGACCTCTGTATTTATCTTTCTTTATTTTAAAGTGATTGTTTTACCGACTCTTCTCCGATGTGGGACTTTCAAGGATGTTTCCAAGCACAATTTTAAAAATTGTGAGGACGCAATTCCCAAAAGGGGGGAAGGATGTAACACCCCATGTAAATAAAGAATATGACATTTTCATATTTATCCATATTTTTGAATAAAATATTAATATGACTTTAAAGGGGATGCTATTCTCGATGGCGTACCCAACACGCAACAACGAGTTTCTTGGGAATCTTACGTTGCACTCTAATAATAAAATAATATTATTTTAAATGGTAGTTAACATGTAGCCGTTGTATTGGCGGGAATGGATAGAAATAACTAAAATATGATTACACATGTTTTTTAAATGTTTTTACATTTATCCAATAAAAGATAAAGGCTTAAAATACGGAAAGAATTCAATTTTAGGCGTATATGCCCTAGTTTTCACTAAAGGTTCACTTATCTCCTTTTGATGGCGAACTGTAATTAAATATAGTTTTGATCACTCTTATACATTCTTTTGGACCAAATAAAACTCTTCTTTAGAATCGGGACATCAAATTTTACTTTGTGTAAATTTTTGGTATTTTTCGATAAAGTTCATTTTTTAATGAATAGTGTAAAATGTTGTATTTTAACTCAAAACCTCTTTTTAATATAATTTATTTATATGATTAGATTATCATTTGAATTGTTTTTAAATTGAAATTAGAAAATATTTTTACCATTAAATCCAATAGTGGTTGTTGAAATTTATTTCACTTTGAAATCGGACTTAAACTAGTGTCAATCTTTTGATACTTATTGTTTCATAAAAACACGCTATTTGCTCCGACAACGGGAGTTAATTATTAAATTAATTAATGTGACTTATATGTTTTGAATTTTTTAAAATAGACTTCATTTTCGAATTCGTAATGTCAAATATAGCTTAGGGTGAATTTTTGGTAATTTTCTGAAAAACTTCAATTTTTGATGAATAGTGAAACCACTAAGTGGTACTTATAAAAACTGATTTTTCCGCTTAAATGAAATTTTTCCATCCTTGTGTTTTGAATTTCAAAAATCCAACATACATGGTTGTCATTAAGAAGTAAAATGTGGTTCAATGGGATAAAAATAATTTTTTGGTGAACAGTAACTTATTAAGTTTTTAATCGCGATTATAGGTAATTAGTGTAGTTTAAGGTAAAAATAATGTTTTAATAATATGAAATGAACTTGAAACATGTCTTAACCTCATTGGTTGTGTCATGGCCGACAAAGACAAGCCATGGGTCAACTTGGGGACCCCATGGAGACACTTTGGTTGGGAAATGACATAAATAACATTTTATTTAATGTAAAAGTCAAAATGACACAAACATCATATGTTTTACGAAAACAATTTTTACATACAGTTATAATGATCAGATTTTTAATTATAAATATTCATTGGAATGATAAAAATATTTTGATACATCATAGTAATTTTTTTATAATTTTTAGACATTAAATAAATTAAATTATTTATGACATAATAATGATGCAGCGATGACATCATTATTTGAAGATTTAAATAAAATGGAAAGATAATGTAAAATCTATGAACTAAACATGTCCAAAACTTATTGGATGGGTTTATTTAGAACCCTTATCACCTTATCCACGAATTATATCAATATGGGATCTTTTAAAACCGAAACACATATTCAAATAAAGTAATATTTCTTTACTTTCCAAAAGTGCCCCTCCTCTCCTCTTATAAAAGGCCCCCACCTCTACCTCATTTCACACACTCTTAAAGCCTTTGGCTCGGCCAAACCCTGCCCATTTACTCTCTCCACATCCCTCTCCTCATCCTAGAGGATTTCCTTTGGGCAGAATCCTTTCAAAGGAAGCCTTTAGGCTCAAATCAAAAGGAGATACACTTTTAAAAGTAATTCATTCTCTCATGTTCATTTGTTTTATTTTGCTTCTCCAACCCCCTAAACTCTTTTTATTTACTTCTTTTGTAACAACACCAGTATCTTCAATATACTAGGATGTTTTAATAAGATTTATTAGAGCTACACTCTCACACAACTACATAAAATGGTTAAATAACATACGGTTTCCGTGGATGGCGAAATTCTGCCTCCTGAAACGATGATTGTTCAATACTCATTTAACACCTTCAAAGGTGGCCATTATGATGTCACTATTTTTATATATGATATATAATATGTTTATGTTTTCCTTAAGCTTCTGTTTTTTTCATTTTGGGCATACCTTTATGGTTTCCCTTATGGGTAAACGCGATATCTTCATTTAAGGAAGTGCGGACTACCGCCCCCTCAAAGTGATTTGATTCGTTAAATACCATATGTGGGACGTATAAAGGATGGAACTATGATATTATATATGATATTATACTTTAATTATAATATACCTTTATATCATTATTATTCCATTCTATAAAATATGAAATATAAATGAAAGTAGCGTTCATGCGTACGTACGGCTTACCGTCTCCATGAACGGTGCATTTCATTTCTTACCTCTAAATGATTATGTAATGTTATAAATGCATTCATGTACTGGACATATATGACATATATTATATCCAAATCATGAATATAATTCTGGATATAATAAACATTTGACCACACGAACAACATGTAATTGTAAGAAGTCCACTTTCGACTTAAGAACCAAATATCGGAAAAACAAATATTATTAACTTAAATGATTACATAATGTTTATGACATGGTAATAAGTGATATAAAAGGAATAATGAACTTGAAAAATGTTCTTAAGGAATTATAAATTAACTCAAGTTTATTATTCATGAGATTAAAGAACGATCGAGTCAAGTCGGACCCGAGGTAAGGGATCCTACTCCTCTCTTTCTTTTTAAGTACACACTTTTATGTCATTCCTTTTAAAGCTCATATTTCTTGTTATTGGGATGATATTTTATATTAAACTTACTGTAATTTTTATGTTCATGTGATGAGAGACCCTATTCTCTCTCATCAATCCATTTTGGACGTTTTGAGTGGCGCCGTTAGGCTGCCGAACTTTCGTAAGAGATCTAACCTCTCTCTTTCTTTTTAAGTACTCTCCTTTATGTCACTTTTTTTAATCTCCTCTTTGTAATGCTGGGGGATTTTATTTTATATTCCTCTTGATGTAAATTTTATTTTAATGTGATGAGATACCTTATTTGATCTCATCAATCCATATTCAGAAGTTTTAAGTGGCGCCGTTAGGCTGTCGAGTTTTCGTAAGTGATTTTTCATCTAACTTTTATTCCCGTGAGATTTATGCTACATTTTCCACAAATTCCATTGAGTGGTGTATGTAATGCCCATTATTCTACTCTTTGTGTAATATAATTTCGTTTATGAGTATTTACAACAATGATCTATTGTCCTTCTTTCATGGGGTGTATGTCTTGAAAGATACCCAAGTCGGTAAGGGAACCTTTCACCCTCCTCTTTTTTAAAAGACTTCTTTTGTTGGGTATTTTAATTTACATATTTTTATGTTGGGATATGTTCTCATATATCCTTATTGATGTAAATTTAATGTCCAAGTGATGAGATACACTTTTTATCTCTCACCAACTCATTTTTATGTGATGTCGTTAGGCTGTCAAGGGAACTTTTTAACCCAATTTCGATTTCTTTGGGTTCAACATGTAGTCATTGAATATGTCATCCATTGAATATGTGTGAATGACCTTTTATTGTTTTACACTTAATATCCACTTATATTGGGTGTATTTATATTTATCACACATATTTTTGAGATTGATTTGTCCTTAATTTAAGGATACCTTCTTTATAAGGGATTTCATCACATTTGACATTTCTGTTGAGGGTTCATTGTTGTTATGCACCAATTCACTCTTATATGGTGTATATACTGTCCTTTGGAGTATCATATCATGAATCCATTTATTCTCATGATATTATAAAGTTCTGACTAAATGTTATTCCTCAATTATTGTATTCAAGTGTCACTAATTTTGGTAAAACCCCTTTAACCAAAATATCATTTTAAATGTTTTAATTATTTGTTCTTATTAATATCCATGTTTTCAAAATGGTTTTAAGGATTTATTTATATGGATATTAATGGTTTAAAATTTTAAGCTTCAAGGTGGTATGGGACACTTTGATTCAAAAATCTCTTTTAAATGTTTTAAATGGTTTTGAAAATGGTTTTTTTATGGATTCATTATTTAAATATCCTAAAATGTTATATTGTGATTGAAATGTGGAAATGTTATATTTCCTTTATGAATGTTTTATGTGATACATTTATGTTATGGTTCTTGGGCATTGTTATGAAAACGGGTGGTTCCGTGATAAAATAAGGGCGGGTAAGCCCGATATAGCTCTCCAATGCATTGGGTAACGCGAAGGAGTGAAACGATAAGGTTTCTCCAAAGAGATTTAGGGAATATACTGTGATGGGTATTCCAAACGTAACCAAGAGGGTTACTCCCTACGTAAGAATGTTATGAATGCCTCAAGTTACCTTTATGTCTTATGATTTCTATGATTTATTCATGATTTGATGAGGTATGTTAAAGTGCCTAAGTTTTATGGGTAAAGTATGATTTCATTCTTATGTATATATGAACTCATGTTTCCTTTCCATATTTTTATAACCCTTACTGAGATTTTTATGCTCATCCCATGTTTTTGAAATGTTTTTCACAGGTCAAGGGAAAGGTACATGATGTGATGATAGTGTCAAGGATGTGTCAAGAAAGAATCTGTGTTATATTTTAAATATGTTTTCGTTGATGGGAAGAATGAATATTGTCTTTTATGTAACCACTTTGTTTAAATGTGGAATGTAATGCAAGTTTCATGATCTAATTCTCTAAAACTCTAAACCTGAAAAGATCCTCAATGTGTAATCTTGTAATAACTCAAGATTAAGTAAGGTTTAAGGCTGGGGCCTTATAATGGAGACCATATTCATTAAGCTTCGACAACATAATATAGAGATGAATTACTTGAAATGTGATTTCAGGGTAACCTCAGGAAATTTTCTCAGTTCTTTTGTTTTCCATCACAACATCGAATTCAATCCTGAGAAGACTAATTCTTTCATTGTCATGTCACCTCCTCGAAACTTGAAAGAGTTGAGAGGACTTTAAATACATGTGGACTGCATTTGACACTTCATATCTAGTATATTAAGAAAGTGTTTTCCCTTCACCAAATTGATGAAAAAAGGGTCACATATCAATAGACTAATTAATTCCATGAAGCATTTTATACCCTCAAAAAATACCTAATGATCCCACCAGTATTGAATCCACATGTTGAAGGAAATCAACTCATTATTTTTGTGACATACTTGGAGTGATCACTGGATGCCTTCCTTTCACAAAAGAATGATGTTTGGAATGGAAGCATCTTTTACTATCTCAGTCAAACCATGATCGATGTAGAGACTTGATATTAATATATTGAGAAGAGTTTCCTAGAATTAATATTTCTACTTCAGAAGCTAAGGCACTACTTGCAGCATCATGAGGTCCACTTTGTCTCTTATAAAAACTCACGCAAATTTATCCCTAGTCATCCTATGCTTAAAGGATGTATGGCACAGTGGGCAGTTATTCTACAGCATTTTGATATATAGTTTGTGCCTCATAAAGCAACAAAAATGCCAAGGCTTAGAAGAATTCCTTACTGAGCACCTTTCTGCATAAGAGACATCAATGAATATTGAACTTCATGATGAGGAAATCTTCTCTATTCAAGACAATCCCAAAATATGGTAAATGTGCTTTGATGGTGCTTCTAGATGTATAACGAGGAAGATAATAGAAGACCCTAAACTCAAAAAAAAATTGGTTTAGGAATTGTTCTTATATCCCTAGAGAATTTAGTGTTTCCATATTCCTTTATATTATCATAAGGAGGTACCAACAATGAGAAATAATATTCGGATCTCATTGTAAGTTTGGAATCGGCACTCAAAATACTAGTGAATCACCTTGAAGTGAAAGGTGATTTAGAATTAGTAATCAAGCAGATCAACATGGATTACACCATTAGAAAAGAATAGTCAATCCCCCTTTATGATTATGTACAAGGGTTAATGGATGAATTTCCCTTAGATCCAACATTGTCTTACATCTCTTAGTCACCAAATTACCAAGATAATGCATTGGAAAATGTAGCTACAGCCCTAGCAGATCCAAATAAGGATGAGATTATCATTAGAGTTTCTCACCATTGTGTGGTTTCACATTTTTTTTAAATTAGAACATATTAAATCGATGAAATTAGTCCCATTTATGAACAATATGGTCATAACATGGGATGGATGGAACCTATCATGGAATATCTCCAAAATAGGGTACTTCCACTTGATAGAGTTGAAAGAGATAAGATCCAAAAATGAGAAGTTAATTTCACTCTTTATGATGGTTCATATCACTAGAAGATCCTTTAAAAATGACACTTTGATGTAATCATCCTTAGATGCATTAATTGAGGAGAGACTGTAGCTATCATGAAATAAGTACATGTAGGAGCCTATGGTTCCCACCAGTCTAGGCATAGGCTTTCTGATCAAATCCAAAGGCATGGATACTTCTCACCTTCGATGACACATGATTGCACAGATTTCACTAAGAAGTGTCATCCCTATCAGGTGTATTATAAATTCATTCATCAGCCCCCGGTGTTACTACATATATCTAAATACACCTTTCCATTTACTACATGGGGGATGGATGTAGTGGGACCTTATCCTCCAGCTACGGCTAAGCAGTTTAAGTACATTCTTTCTGCTACTAATTTCTTCTCCAAATAGGATGAGTCAATACCTCTCAAGGATGTTAGATCCAAAATAAGTTTTTGCTTTGTCAAATCTAATATCATTACTATATTTAGTGTCCCTCACATAATATTGATGGAAAATAGCTCCAATTTCTATTCTTATGAGGTAAAGAAGATATATCAGGAGCAAAATATCAAATCTAACCATTCATCTCACTATCATGCAGTGTCCAATGGATAGATAGAGGATTTCAAAAATAACCTATCGAATATACTCTGGAATATGGTAGATAAAGAAAAAAAATCTTGACCCGATGATCTCTTTCAAACCTTATGGACTTATAGGACTAATACTCATATTTCCACATGAGTAATTCCATACTCATTGGTATACAGAACAGAATTATTCATTCCCATTGAAGTTCAATTAACTTCACTCCATGTTTTTGTCTCGGACCAGTTATCTACGAATGAGTTTTCCCGAAAGTGACTAGATGAGCTGGAGTGATTATATGAAAATAGATTGCATTTCTTTCATCACTTGTAAGTCTATCAGAATAGAATACCATGAGATTTCAACAAGAAAGTTTGCCTAAATTCATTCCTTCAAGGGGAATTGGTATTAATCTTTAGTAATCTAATGATACTAGGAAAGAATCCTCCAAAGCTTGATACAAAGTGGGAAGGACCTTACTCCATACATGAGGTCCATTCTAATGAAGATTATTCCATAATATCAATGGATGGAGAATTCATTACAACTCCCACCAGTGAAAGGTTATTGGAGGAAAAACATTATGTAATCACAGAAAGTACATCCTAGTTGTATGACATCAAACTTCATAACATCCATCATCTTAGCTACAAGACTTTAAACTACATAGCACTATACACTTCCATGCTGCACGGTGTTAAAATGCATGGCATCTTCATCCTTGTCATGTGATGTTAAACTGCACGAAATCATTTTTCCTCACTACATGACATTAAATTGTACAATTAATGTATCCTTCATTTGGAATTAATAAATCCCCCAAGATACCACAAATTTTAATTCCTTATGTCCCTTTAAAAGATGATTAGATTCCATGTGAAATAATTACTCACATCATTTCCACTACTTAGTAGCACTTGAGCCCTATTTATCTCCATGTTTGAATCAGATATGCACAGTGATACCTTTTTAAGAACTATATTTGGCTTGATTTTTTCCCATAGTAAGATATATAGTGACATCTGGGTCTTATTCCATGGTCCATATACAATGTTTCTTTCATAATCTGGTGACTTACATCTCACCATAAGATGTTAAACTGCATGGTTCTTCAAGCACTATGTGTGGATTGATTCTAATTTTAATAAGATACATAGTGATGCTTAGATCTCCAATATTGGGCCCAATCGCAACCATAAAGAAATTTATTTCCCCTTTTCCTGTATATAAACCAAACCAATACATAGAACTCTTCCAGAATACATGGTTTGATTCGCATACCATCCTATATAATGAGACTAACCATTATTCTATAATGTATCAAAATCCCCCATCTCTCAAATAAAACTCTGTTGGTGTGGGGAATGATCTTTTCATCGACTATGTATAGCTTGATTCTCATTCGAATAAGATTCATGATGACACCCAGATCTCCAATCTTGGGTTCAACCATAATAAAAAAACCATTCCCCACATAAAAACCTAGTTGGTGTGAGGAATATCATCAAGAACTTCATATGGATTGATTATTATCCATATTAGATATAAAAAGACACCCAGATCTCCAATATTGGGCCAACCATGAAAACAATCCCCTTTATTCCTCATGTGAATGAATCAAACCTGCATAGGGAATGTTTTAATAATTACATGTTTCTTGATTCTTTCTCTAACAAGATACATAGTTATTCATGTGTTTTAACACTAGACCAGCCATAATATTTCTATCTTTTCATTTCAGTTCATCTTTATCCTTACCGCTTGATATTAAAATGCATGGAACATTTTAATAACTACATGTGGCTTGATTCTTTACCCAACAAGATACGTAGTGACACCCAAATCTTATATTTTGGGTATAGCCATAATGTTGAAAAATTCCCTTTCAGACTTATGAATATAAAACCTATACAGGGAGTACCTTCAAGAACTATGTGTGGCTTGATTCTTGCCTCATTAAGATACATAGAGATTCCCATATCTCTAAACCTGGGCCCAACCACGATTTTGGAAGAGAAAACCCCCTTCAGTTTCCTCATGTATGAGTCAAATTTCTGTAGATATATCTTTTAGGACTTTTTAATTAATTATTATTACAATAAGATAAATGGTGATGCCTATACATTCTTCTTTAGGCCCAACCATTGGTTTAAAAATTATAAAAATTCCTCTTCCCCGTGTCAAAACCTGATGATATGGGGAATAATTTCAAGAACAACGTATGGATTGATTATTTTTTCTAGAAAGATATGTAGTGATGCTTGGGCCCTATATCCTAGCTTAACCACTATTCAGCCACTAGACCATTATCTTTCACTTGTTTTATCTTTGTATTGAAAAAATAATATTTTACCACCACTTGTTTCTCACACTGAGAATAGCTCACATGGGCTTATAAATTGGATAAAAAACTTCCCTGTATAAATAAGATATCTCAATTCCTATTTTTTTATCAATGGACCAAGTTGTAAGACCTTAAAAGACACAACATATGTCCTCGTTACATGATGATAAACTGCATGATCTTCTCAAAAAAACTATGTGTGGTTCAATTCTCATTTTCATGAGATATGTAGTCATTTCTTGTTAGTTCACCTTCATCCTTACCGCATGACATTAAACTTCATGTAATTACAAATAACTACTTCTGGATTGATTCTCATTCTATTGAGATATGTAGTGACACCTAGATCTCCTATCTCGGGTCCATCTACAATAAACAAAAATCTCACACTCCCTGAGTATGGATCAGAACAGCATGGGAAACCCTTTCAAGAACTACATATGCATTGATTCTCATCCACATGAGATATGTAGTGATTTACAAACTTTTAATCTTGGACCCAACTGCAACATCATGTAATAAATGCCTCTTTTATACCCTATATGAGTGATATATACATGAGGATATCAATATGAGTTCTCATCTTATGTATGAAACTATATTCAAGAAACCCCCACTATTCCCCAATTTTGAATTCAATTAGGGTGGGGTAAAATTTATTTAATAACTATGTGTGGATTGATTCTTACCCAACAAGATACATAGTGACACTTGGGTCTTATCCCCAAGTCTTGCCTCAATATTATTTTCATTTTGAAATCACTTCACATCCTCATTGCATGATGATAAACTGTGCGGACCTACAAGAACTACATGTGGACTGATTCACATATATATGAGATATGTAGTGACATCCAAATTTTCAATCTTGGCCCCAACTACAGCATGATTTGAAAAAACCTCTTTTCTCCCATGTTCGATTTAGATCTATTTGAGAGATCCAATACATTTTTACCTTATACATGAACTTTTATTTAATAGAACTATGTGTGGCTTGATTCTTACTTTGACAAGATATGTAGTGACACATGGTCCCTATATGTAACGACCTGAATCTGGAGCCACTCAACTGGTGCCTCGTACCTGGTTCTCCACATTACCTCAAGAGCATTTCCCCAAATGCCTGAGGCTGCTGACTAGCATTGATGTATTTGGTGAGTCATTGGGGAAACTATTCCATCATTTGGTAAGGTATACAAAGAAAAGAAAATAACATACAATATTAGAAGAAGTAAATAACATACAACAACTGAAACTAAACAGCGGAAGCAATGTATAATATAATAATGATGAAAGATGATGCAGTAGGTACAAGTATCTAAGGAAAGTAGAAAACACAACAACATGCTGAAATACTACTGAGAACAAAGTACTAAGAGTAAACAGTAACTCCATCAGCATCGCAAGCCTTGTCTTGGTCCTATGCTTTCCAGCTCCAACCAGCAATCATGTACCTAAAGTAGAAGGGGCACAATCCCTAGACAAACCTGCAACCATATAACCAATTTGGGAAAAAAATGACCCAAATAGGGTGTGAGACTAATCCCAGTAGGCAACCACCAAAATATTTGTGCCCTATTGTCAGTGAGCAATATAGAAAAAGTAAAATAAATAAATGCAGCAGAGAAACATGAGTACACTAAAGAAAGAAATCTTACAAATCTACATTCACATTTATTTATTAATTTAATTAAGTCATATAATTATCCCCCAAGGACTCTAGAAACAGCTCTATATTCCCAAATCATAGCAGCTAACACAACAGGTATCTCAGCAGACTACCTAAACTACAAGAAGTACAAAACAAAATCTTGTTCTTTGGCTTGGTGGACTCGTCACAACCAACCAAAAAATATTCACACTGACTCTCTGGGTGGCTCGTACTACCAGACCCCTATTGTCAAGTAATCATACGAGGCACAGACACTCTGGGAATCACTCACCATCAATTCCCCTACGGTCTTGCAATGAAATCTATAGACTCTCTGAGGAAACAATTACGTCTAATTACCCCTATAGTCTCTATATGTAACTAAGGAAACTTTGAGGAAGCACAAAGTCCATTTCCCATAGGTCATGCGAATAATACTAATTTATAACAGACTCTCTAGGGAAGCCCTGAATCGTCAATCCCCTCTTTAGTCTACCGCACCAGGTTCACACAACCCTGAGCAGTCTAGTCGTGCGTAAACAACTGTTAGCAGCCCTATGTAAGTTCAACAACTACTTGGCTAATAACTACAATGCATCAAAAGCATATAAACATCAGGCAATACATGCAATAAAATATCTCAAGGCAGGAAAAAAATTCAATAAGGTATGCCTCACAGGAAACCTAAGCCAACCGGCGGTAAATGGCCAAAACATGGGGAAACACCCATGGTGTGATCCTCAATATAATAACAAGCAATAATTAATCATCTAATAACATCAATAATATAATCAATCTAAGGAAAATAATAATATAGTTTCAAAACCCTATCCCGAGATACCTGATACATGGGAATCCGAAACTTTCACACAAAAACTCAAAGACATTCATCGTAAGGAAACAAACCACCTACCTCGATCCTAGAAGATCGATATACTTGAACCTCGGCCCGTGAATTGTCCTAGAACAGAGTATATTTGCAAAAAAGTCTAAACTATTCAACCTCAGATAACTCTCATAAGAGAAATAATTAGGAAATGTGGCCAAAGAGGAAGCAAGAACTCATCGCTGCGATTCTATTGCAATTGACAGCGTTTGATTTGGACAGCAGGTGATGGATCGGTGGCTCGGAGAAGATCCATGGTCGTACCCTTTCTCTTGGTCAATGAAGCTGGAGAATAAGATGTATTCGGGGTTAAGTCGTGACCACGGTCTATTTATTGAATAAAAAAGAAAGTACACAGCGTGCACTTTTAGAGTACACGTCATGTACTAGGATTTTCTGTAAACCACATTAAGTGGCCTCCACATCACCCCTACACATCATGTGTGTGGCCCAGACATGGCCAGCACACGGCCTTGTGTGGCAACAAAGTACACGGCATGTACTTAGAAAGTACATGGTGTATGCTTGGAAAATTTTCAGATTCTCCTCTTTTTCCCAAAAATGACCAAAAAAGGAAAAAATACCTGAAAAGAAGGTACGAGTTCTTACAAACTCCCCCCCTTAAGGAAATTCGTCCCCAAATTTCCCTAACAGGGGGGTGATGAAGAAACCTCGAACAGCTCTGGCCACTGGGATCGCATATCGGCCTCCCTCTCCCAAGTCGCGTCCTGTACACGTCAGTGCTGCCATAGCACCAATACCATAGGAACAGACTGGCCACGGAGTACCTTTGCACTATGATCAACAATCTTGATAGGATGCTCCTCAAATGATCCATCCTGCTTCAGCTCAACCTCATCAGGTTGAAAAACATGAGACGGGTCTGAGAAATAGTGTCAAAGCTGAGAAACATGGAAGACATAGTGCATATCCTGGTACCTCTGAGGTAACTAAAATCTATAAGCAACTAGCCCAACTCTCTCTAGGACCTCAAATGGCCCAATGTATCTCGGTAAAAGCTTACCCTATCTCTTGATCCTCTTGTGTCCCAACCTCGAGGTAACACGTAGGAAAACCTGATCTCCAACCTTTTACTCCAAAGGTTGTCTCCACTGATCAGTATAAGATTTCTACCTAGACTGTGCAGTATACATCCTCTTCCAAATCAACTCCACCTGTTCTGTGGTCTCTTGAACAAGGTGATGTCCCAGCATAGTTGCCTCCCCTTCCTCTAGCCAACACAAGGGTGATCAACACGACCTACCATAAAAGGCCTCATAAGGTGCCATCTGAATAGTTGCTTGAAAACTATTATTTTAGGAAAACTCCACTATAGGTATATGTATCTCCCAAGAACCTCCATAATCAAGGACACAGGCTCGTAGCATGTCCTCTAGCACCTGATTCATATGCTCTGACTGGCCTTCTGTATGGGGATGGTAAGTTGTACTTAGAAGTACCTGTGTACCCAAATCCCTCTATAGCCCTTGCCAGAAATGCGACGTAAAGAGAGTGTCCCTATCTAAAATGATAGTACTCATAACCCCATGCAATCTTACAATCTCATGGATTTATAACCATCCAAGCTCATCAACACCGAAGGTCTCCTTAACCGGAAAGAAGTGAGAAACCTTCGTATTCTGACAATGAAAACCCATACAGTGTCATTCCCTCAAGGCGATCTCAGTAACCCTGTCACTAAGTCCATCGTGATGTCATTCCACTTCCACTATGGAATGGGTAACTTCTATAAAATCCATGTTGGTCGCTGGTGCTCCACATTCACCTACTGACAGGTGGAACATCTCATGACAAAACCAGCAATATCTCTCTTCATACCCAGCCACCAATACTGGCATTGTAGATCACGATACATCTTCGTGATGCTAGGATGAACTACCCAAACCGAGGAATAAAAGTCTCACATCATATCCTCGCGTATATCTACTGGCACCCATATGCGTCCCTAGAAACACAAAATCTCATCCTCTCCTACGATACATCTGGGAAGAGGGTCCTCTCCTGACACGCTTTTATGTAGGACTAGGCCTTCAGAATATAATAGTTTCCTCATTCGAACTCGATCAAAAAGGGTAGAGGTAACATCTACAGATGAAAGAAATTTCTGACCCTGTCTATCGTGCACCTCCAAAATCATTTCAGAAAACAGATCCATAAGCTTCCACTCGCTGCTAGCCTCCTATACTGCCTCTATATGTGTCCTCCTTATCAGTGCGTCTGCCACAACGTTTCCTTTCCCAGGAGTATAAACAAGCTTGAAATCAAAAGATTGTAGGTACTCAACCCACCTCCACTATCTCAGATTTAAGTCATGCAGTGTGAAGATATACTTGAATCTCTTGTGGTAAGTATATACCACAAAATGCTCTCCCAGAAGATAATGTCTCCAAAAACGCAAAGCATGAACAACTGCAGCCAACTCCAGGTCGTGCGTAGGATAGTTCCTCTCAGGTGGCCTCAACTGTCGATATCTGTACGCAACAACACGATCCTCCTGCATAATCACTGCTCCGAGGCCGATGTAAGATGCATTACAGAAGACTGTATAACTCCTTCCCGGCTCTGGAAAAACTAGAATCGGTGCTGAAGTAAATCTCCCCTTCAACTCCTGAAAGGCTGAATCGCAGGCTTCTGACCAAACATACTTCACCGCCTTCTTAGACAAGCCCTTAAACGGCGCTGATAAGCATAAGAAGTCCTCTATAAACTTCCTGTAGTAACCATCCATCCCTAAGAAACTTCATACCTCTAATACATTCTTCGGCTGCTCCCAGGTAACTATGACTCTCAACTTCTTTGGGTCTACTGATACTCCTGTCTCTAAGATGACATGACCTAGGAAGTGAATCCATCCATCCAAAAGTGGCACTTTGAGATCTTATCATATAATTGATGCTCCCTCTGTGTACTCAAAATGACCTCAAGATGGGTAGCATGGTCATGTAGAGAGTGTGAGTACACCAAGATATCGTCCACAAAAACTACCAAAAAAGAATCTAAGTAAGGATGGAAAACTCTGTTCATCAGCGCCATGAAAACTGCTGGTGTGTTCATGAGACTGAATGGTATAACCAAATACTTATACAGACCATACCTTCTCCGGAAGGCTGTAAGAGGTATATCAGATGGTCTGACACGCAACTGGTGGTAGCCGGATCTCAAGTTTATCTTCGAGAACACTCTGGATTCTCGAAGCTAATCAAAGAGATCATATATCTACAGTAATGGATATCGGTTCTTGAACATCAACTGTTTTATCTTCTGATAGTCCACACAAAATCGTATAGTACCATTTGCCTTCTTTGCAAATAGAACGGGCGAACCCCAAAGAGAAGTACGAGGTCAGATAAATCCCTTTCTCTACAGCTCCTCAAACTACTTCTTGAGCTCCTAAAACTCATTTTTAGACATCCTATAAGGAGGAATGGACACCGGTGCCACTCCTGGAACAAGCTCAATAGAAAAGTCCACCTCACGCTCCGAAGGAAAACCCAAAAATTCTCCTAGAAAGACATCTGGAAAGAGACTAACCACTGAAGGAAACTATATATGAGAATTCCCCTGGTCATCTAGATATAAGCTAAAAATATGGGCCATAACACTACATAACTCATGATGCTCTGGTCTAGCTCTGCTTGCCTAGACATCCCATTCGCCCTTGTGAAGAAAAGATCTATCCTCTAGTGATGTGAAACTCACCCTACAGCGATAACAATCGACAAAGGCCTAGAAGGGAACTAACCAGTCCATCTCGAGAATGAAATCATAGTCTGTCATCTCCAAAACATAGAGACTCCATGAAAAACGACATCCACCAACCTCAAGGGGGTAGTCTAAGCACTGATGCATGCTAGCAGTTCTAATTCCCAAAGGAGTGTCTAGAATAATCATATCCTCAGAAGTATAAATAGTGAGTCTAAGGCTTCCCACGGTATGCACATAAATAAAGCTATGAGAATCTCCTGTATAAAAAAGTGAAGAGGATAAAACTTAGGCTACTAAAATCATTCCTCAGACTGTGGAAGGTCCAGGATCCTACTCCTGATGAATCTTCTCTACCGCGAAAGTTTGGCCTGCACTGCGGCCTTGTGTAGCAGCCTGAGATCCCTGATCTAACCCTACCTAAGCCTGACCACTGCATCCACAGCCTCTACCCTGCCCTGAACGGCCTGAAGAGATCCATCCCCCAGTTTTCTACAGAACTGGTAATCATGCTCCTGTACGTGGAGTCGAAACTGATCCTCCTTCACTAGCCACTGGAAGAAGAACCTTGCAGAAATGCTGCAGATGACCCATCTTTCCGCATGATCGGAACTCCACTAGGTCTCTCAAGAATTGAGGCTTCTTATGCCCATTTTTTCCCACACTAATAGCACACTACCTAGTATCCAGAAGGAATATCTCATCTTCCAGAATTAATACCTCACATCCTTGAGTCACCTCATATAGACTCTCAGTGTCGCTTCCTACTGTCTAGCTAAAAAGAATCTGCCCTGGAAGCTGAACCGCCCTAGCCCATAGCTCTAGTCTCCCTCAGGTTTCTCTCTATGATAAGCTCTTGGATGACTATCAGAGTAATAGAAGTCAACTGAAATATGTTGACCTATGATCTGATGTCCTTCCTGAGGCCTTACTCAAACTTCCTTGCTAAAAACAGCTTCTCATTCCCCAGAAAAGGATTGAAACACTGTAACTCTGTGAAGTGAGAGGAATACTCTATAGCTGAGAGAGTACCCTACTGCAGGTTCATGAAATCTCTAGCTATGTCATCCCTTAGCTTCTCCGGGTAGAAGTAGTCATAGAATGTACGTCGAAACTCATCCCAATCCATAGCCTGTTGGTGCCCTCCCTGCGAAACCTCATCCCACCATCTCTTGGTGGAATCTCTTAGCATATAGGTTTCCATCTTTACTCTCCTCTCCGGAGGCGTCTCCAGGTGCTCAAATATGGATATCATGGATTCTATCCATGACTCTGTTGCCTAAGTTACTCCATCCCCTGTGAACGTGGGATGATGTTGCTGCTGAAAAACCTATGTTAGCTCTACCATAGACAGGGCAGGATGTTTAGCTCCCTGGAAGGTCTGCATGAACCTCATGAAACCCACTCTAAACTGAGTGTCGGAACTAGTTTCTAGAATCACTATAGGTGCCATATCTGGAACGATAGGCGGAACTACTGGTAGTCCCTGATCTTCCGTATCAGGTGTACGGTCACTGCCAGGTTCCTGACGTGCAATGAGAGGATGTCTTGGTGCCATGAGTCTGCAAGATCACAAGCACACCTTTATTAAAAATGAACACAATTTCAACTTAAGAGAGTAAAATGGAATAGGAGAGAAAAACTCTAAAAATTGGGAAAAACATGACTACACGGCCTGTAGTACCACTACACGGCGTGTTTCCTAAAATTTTACCCTGGGAGTGTACCTTGGCCATACATGGTTGTGTAAACCACCCGGCTACACGGCGTGTTCTCAAACTACACAGCATGTACTAATCCCCTTTTTCTTCCTGCCCAATTACTCCCACATGACAAGGAACACAGACTGTCCCAGTAGGAAACTACACGGCGTGTTTGTCCGCATACAATGTGTGTCCTTAATATTTTTCCCATGTCTGTGTCGTTAGCCACACGGACCGGTACACAGACCAATACTACACGGCATGTCAACATAGTACACAGAGGGTTTCCCTACGTATTTCCCAACCCATGTATTTATCTACATGGCTAGGTCACATGGATCCTCTAAGACAAAACTACACGGTGTGTTCAAGGATGACACGACGTGTACTAGACATGCCTTATCGGGTCCGTGTTTTTAGCGACACGGCCTGACACACGGCCGACCCTACACAGCATGTTCTAGAAGGACACGGCATGTACTTGAAGGAAGCCCCTAGCCCGTGTTGTTCATGACACGACTGGATACCCAAGTCATACTACACGGCGTGTTCCTATAAGAACTTTCACAACCCCGTGTTCATGTCCACACAGTCAGTGACACGGCTAAAAAATACACGGTGTGTATTCATGAAATACACGCCGTGTAGTCTGGGTTTTGTCGGACAGTAGCCTCAGAACTGCACTGGAGCCCAAAAAACACAGAGAAACAAGATTTAAGGTGCCAAATTCCTATCCGTGGTGGACCATACTCCCCGCGAATCAAATCTTAGCATCTTAACCATGCATATAACAAGTAAATATTATAACAAACTCACGACCCACCAATTTCCGATCTTCGAGGGCCCATAACACCTATAAGACCAAAGTTTGGTGTCCATGATAAAGAATATCTAAACAAATGATATACTATCAACATGGTAGGTATTCTATCACAGCAGCTATCACAACAGCATGCATTTTCTATCACAAATTCTATCACAACAGCATGCAAATTCTAATTCAACCTAGATGGCATGGAAAAATGCATGACATGTGATTTTATAACAAGTGCCTATATGATGCATGAGATGGCATACCCTCATCTCATGAGGTTGCAAAAAAATAGAACCACAATCATATAAAAAGTAATAGCACAAAACAAGTGCACCACCCAACAGTGAAATCAAGTAAACTATAACATTTGAAAACTCAAAAGTTGTAACATTCGAGGTAATCTGGATTTTTCCCTGTACACGGGTTCTAGAACTCCTAGGCATATCTATTTACCATTTAACAATTTCTTCATATCCCTTTCTAATGTCGGTAAGAAAAATTCAATAGAAAAGGAAGAACCTCCTCTGATACCACTTTGTAACAACCCAAATCCAGAGCCAATCAACTGGTGCCCCGTACCTGGTTCACCACATGACCTCAAGCACGTTTCCCCAAACGCCTAAGGTTGCTGACTGGAAGCGAGGGCTTTGGTGAGTCATTGGGGAAACTATGCCCTCATTTGGTAAGGTATACAAAGAAAAGGAAATAACATACAATAGCGGAAGCAGTAAACAATATACAACAACTAAAACTAAACAGCGAAAGAAATGTATAATATAATAACGATGAAAAATGATGCAGTGGGTACAAGTATCTAAGGAAAGAATAAAACACAACAACATACTAAAATAAAACTGAGAACAAAGTACTAAGATTAAACAGCAACTACAGCAGCATCACAAGCCTAGGCTCAGTCCTATGCTCTCCACCTCCAACCAGCAATCATGTCTCTGAAGTAGAAGGGGCACAATCCCTATCCACACTTGCAACTATATAACCTATTTGGGTCAATAAACAGGACCCAAACAGGTTGTGAGACTAATCCCAGTAGGCAACCACCACAAGACTTGTGCCCTATTGTCAGTGAGCAATGTAGAAAAAGTAAAATAAATAAATTCAGCAGAGAAATAAGAGTACACTAAATCAAAAAATACTACGAATATTCATTCACATTTATTTAGTAATTTAATTCATTAATATAATTATCACCCAAGGACTCTAGAAACAGCTCTATATTCCCAAAGCATAGCAAGTAACACAACAGGTATCTCAGCAGACTACCTAAACTACAATCAGTACAAAAAAAGCTTCTTCTTTGGCTTGGTGGACTCTTCAAAACCAACCAAAAAATATTCACACTGACTCTCTAGGTGTCTCATACTGCTAGACCCCTATAGTCAAGTAATCATATGAGGCACAGACACTCTGGGAATCACTCACCGTCAATTCCCCTGCGGTCTTGCAACGAAATATATAGACTCTTTGAGGAATTACTTATGTCTAATTCCCCCTATAGTCTCTATATGTAACTAAGGACACTCTGAGGAAGCACAAAGTACATTTCCCATAGGTCCTATGAATGATACTAATTTATAACAGACTCTCTAGGGAAGCCTTGAATCGCCAATCCCCTCTTTAGGCTACCGCACCAGGTTCACACAACCCTGAGTAGTCTAGTCATGCATAAACAACTGTTAGAAGCCCTAAGTAAGTCCAACAACTACTTGGATGATAGCTACAATGCATCAAAAGAATATAAATAGCAGGCAATACATGCAATCAAATATCTCAAGGCAGGAAAACAATGCAACAAGGTATGCCTCATAGGAAACCTAAGCCAACCAGCGGTAAACTGCCAAAACAAGGGAAAACCCCCTTGGGGTGATCCTCAATATGCTAACAAGAAATCGTTAATCATATAATAACCTCAAGATTACAAGAAATATAAAGAAGATAATAATACAGGTTCAAAACCCTAACCTGAGATACCTGATACATGGGAATCCAGCACTTTCCCACAAAAATTCAAAGACATTCATTGTAAGGAAACAAACCACCTACCTCGATCCTATAAGATCGATATACTTGAACCTTGGCCCGTGAATCGGCTTAGAATGGAGTAGATCTAAAAAAACATATAAAACGTTCAACCTCGGATAACTCTCATAAGAGAAAGAATCAAGAAACGTGGCCAAAGAGGAACCAACAACTCACCGCTGCGATTCTATTTTAACTAATGGCGTTAAATTCAGACAGCAGGTGACAGATCGGTGGCTCGGAGAAGATCTGTAGTCATACCCTCTCTCTCAGTCGAAGAAGCTGTAGAAGAAGTTTTATTCAGGGTTAAGTCATGACCCCAGTCCATTTAATGAAAAAAAGAAAGTACACGGTGTGTACTATTAGAGTACACGACATGTACTAGGATTTTCCATACACTACGTTAAGTGGCCTCCACATCACCCCTACACACCGTGTGTTTGGCCCGGACACGGCCAGCACACGGCCTTGCACGGCAACAAAGTACATGGCGTGTACTTGGAAAATTTCCCGATTCTCCTCTTTTTCCCAAAAATGACCAGAAAAGGAAAACATACCTGAAAATAAGGTTCGGGTTCTTAAACTATACCCTAGTCCATCTAGGATATTCAATTTCACTTTATATCAAATCCCCTAATGTCCTTGTTGCATGACTCTAAACTGAACAACATAATTTCATTGATTCTCAACTTTAAACAGCTTGTTACCTAGAGAACTATGTATAGATTGATTATCATCCCATTGAGATATGTAGTGAAGACTGGGCCTTAGATACTAGTCCCAACCATGGGATAAAAGAAGATCCCCCCCTCCTACATATAATTTAAAAACTATGTAGGAACTTTTATTTTGGATCCTCTCCTTAGAGAGCCCACCAAGGAAACAAAAGAGGTCCCTATTATACATATGAGCCATATCTATGTAACAGACTCCAAACACATTGACAATATCATTCCAAATACTTCCCTTGTGAATTTGACATTTTATCTTTTTCATTTCATACTCCTAATCTTGAATAATTTCATATATTCAAAATCTTTCCTCCCCTTCTAGTGACAGAATGTCTAATACCTAAGATCTATTTTTCCTGACTATGCAGTATGTGCTCCTAGGTGGCCTTGCATAAGTCTCCCATATAACAGGCATGTCTGCCAAAAGATTCCACTATTTGGCTATGCAGTATATGTCCTCGTTGGACCTGTATAATATGGCCCCCATAATGGGTTTGTCAAATATAGGAAACTTTGTTCTTAGGATAAGCCTCTTCTTTCCCCTCTATGATTTGATGACATTATGCAAGAACTCATATTTTAAAGAGGATATCATTTTCATATTTTTCCCATATCCTTTATCCCGACATGAAAGTATTCAAGATCATGGTTTACTTCTCCCCCTTCACTTTTTCAAAGAATACTAGAATAACCTTAGTACATTTGACCACATATCATTCAATGTTTCTATAATATTATATTCCTAGTCATATGACCTAAAACTACAGACACCATACCTCATATGTTTGGATCAGACCTTCATAGAAAGCCTATTCCTTCGATTCTTTCGAAAACATGACTGGAAATACTCTTCCTATATTCATGTACTTTTCTTCGTAATCCAAACTCTATGCTTGGGAAAATATGAATCGCCATAAAAATTCATTAGATTTTAGAAAATAGTATTTTATAATTCATGAGATATCCTTTATCTGACTATACAGTATGTGTCCCAGTTAGCCTTGAATAAAATTTGCCTACATAATGGGAATATCAGTATAAGGATGAAACTATTTTTTTATATAGAAAATGCCCCAATTGGCCCTTCATAATACAGCCCCCATAACAGGGTTTTCAATTAGTGGTAACTTTGTTCTTTGAAGAGACCTCCTCTAATGTCATTAGTTCTTTTTTCCATATCATTCCTCGAATTCAAAAATTCTCAAATCATAGTTTAAAATTATTCCATTCTATACCGGAATATGGTATCATTTTTTTAGACAAATTACCACGAAATTGGAGAATCATAAACATTTGTTCAAAGATAAATACCATAAATTAAATCCCCTATAATTTCCTTGTTTCATGACTTTAAAATTCACAACATACTGTTAAAAAACACTTAATTTATTTGCTACATGACTTTAAACTGAACATCATAATTTTTTTACTAAATGACTTTAAACTGCACAACACCATCATCCTTTTTTGGAAAATAACCTTCTCTTCTTGAAATTGGTTATTCATCAAAATGTACCCTCATTTACACATCAAATCCATATATAAGTGGTTTCTCATTCATGGATTATGTTTGCATAGATGGACCCTTTTTATTCTTAGACATATTTCCTTAAAAAATACACCCATTATAGTCTTAAGATATCCTAATCTTAAACCCATATGTCTATCAGTAATATAATATCAAAATGTCAAGGAACTCCTTTACCTGACAGTGTATTACATGCCCCAATTGAACTTTTATAAGTCACTTAAATAATAGGAATGTCAGCCTAAGGATGCCACTATTTAGATATGTAGCACATTCCCTAGTTGGACCTATATAATATAGCCCCCACACTAGTTTTTTAAAATGGGGTTAACTTCATTTTCATTAGAGACCTCTTATATTCTTATACTTTAATTTTTAGATCTGGTGTCCATAAAAATCATGAATCAAGATTCCCATCGGAAGCATCTGAAGAATATTGGGACATTCCTAGCCATCAGACATTATTCAGGTTTTTAATCTCAAAATTCATGGTCAAAGCTGTTCGACCTAAAACACTAGCCTTATTAGTCTAAAATGCATGACTTTAAACAGCCCATTAAAAGAAAAATGGTACTCACCATGTTAAAAACCTAAAAATGAACCCTGGACAAAAGTCGAGTCTTGTCTCACTAGACATACACTCTGTATGGTTTAGGAAATATTGAGTAATAAAAATTTAAAATGCATAAAAATTGTTAGGTTAAAAACCCAAAAATGATAGCCTAAGAAAAAACCAAATCTCACCCTCTAAGTCTCCACCATATTGTGCTTAGGAAAAAATTTGGGTGATGACACAAAAGAAACAATGTTTGTAGATTTTTCTATATGAACCTTACAAATGGTTGAACTATTCTCTCTAGGCCCCATGGATTAAGAAAAAAATTAGATCATCTTCTAATACTTGATGTATCTCCAAAATCCTCTAAATTTTTTTGGAATGCATCAAAGTGACCTACTTTTAACTTAGAACCGGATTATTTTTGTTTCAAACGAATCTAATTCTATGGGGGGGGATTTTTTTGACACCACGGAATTTTTTTCATACAATTTTCCTCATAAATAAATGTTGGATTTAAAATTTCTATAAGACTACTATAGAATGAGGGATAAGTATAAATACCCCCCCCCCCCCCCTCCAAGAGTTGGATATGGATTTCCATGACCGATGATAAAAAGTTTTCGATGCATCAGAATTCAATTTCTGGGTTTCTTCTTAGAAGACATGGTGTATTTACCATCTCAAGAAGTGTATATCTATTCAAGAACATTTACTTTACTAGTTGAGGATCCCAAACAGACTTACGAATCAAAAGTTATGAAACTCAAAAGGTATATGAATTTTATCAGGTTATTCCAATGACCTGTGCTAAAGACCTATGTAGAGGACCTACAGTAGACCCCGGAAAAAGCATCCCAAAAATTTTCCAAATGCTTCCATACATGATCCAAGATCGCAGTCCATTTCTCAAGCTTCGATTTGGTAGGTCTTAGGGCCCGAACAGAGTTACGGATTAGGAGTTATGGACATTTGAAGTTGGGCTGGAAAACTGGTTCGCAAAGCCCATTCGTGAAGCCGCCTCCGCGATTGTGGAGCGCCGCCACGAATCTCCGCAAACCTGTTTGACGTTCGTGACGCGCCGCGAAGACCCACCGTGAAGCACAGGAGGCGGGATGCTCCAAGAACGAATTTGATGTTTGCGAACCCGCCGCGAAGAAAAGGAGGTGGGACGGCTCCGCGAAGTGCTTTGACGATCGTGACGCGCTGCGAAGATCCGCCGCGGAGCAAGCTCCATCTTCGCGCCGAGCGAGCTTTGCTTCGGGGTGCCCCTTGCCTATAAATACCCAGATCACCCCCCTTCTCTAGACGAATTTCCATGGCCACTTCTCCCCTTGGGCGGTCGAGCAAAGATCCACATTGCGACTGAGCGAGCCCATGCTCCGCGAGCATCTTCCTTCGCCTTGCTGCTCCGCGAGCCGAGGCTCTGTGAGTCCATGCTCCGCGAGCCCATGCTCTGTGATGCTGCTCCACGAGACCCCTTTGCTCCCGCGTGATTCCATGCTCCGCCAGTCAATGCTCCGCGATGCTGCTCCGCGAGACCAAGCTCTGCGATACCCCTTTGCTCTGCGAGAGACCTTTGCTTCGCGAGGCCATGCTCCACGAAGCTACTTCGCGAAGACCCATCCTTTTCGAGAATCCTACCTTCGCGCCCACCAGTCCTTACCACGGGGGCTACGCCCCCACACCCCTACTCGGGGTCAGTGCCGAGCTGCAGTCTCTGTCCCTTCGCAACTGTCACAGACCCCAATGAAAAATGGAGAGTCGTACCGTGAACCTTTTGGGTCGGGACGTCCGTATTTTCCATTGCGCCCTCATGCGCACCCACCTTCAACCTATGGAATAGCATGATTTGAGATGATCCTCTGCACACCATGAAACACCCAGAGTTCACATATTTCTCTTGGTTTCATTCTCATGTCATGAGTCGAGATTCTCATCACCAATTCCCTGAGTACCTTGAGACGAACCATTCCTCAGGTAACTCCTCCAAACCCAATCACTTGGCTCCTATGCCAGGTTGAACCATAAAGGGCCGCCCTTGTGTAAGTCCCAACACCAACCATTTCTAGGCACCTTCTGCCTAATAGTCCTATCTACATGACTATAAACTGTAGTACTCCCTATATAACAAATGATAGGATGCCTCTTGCCCTATACGACAGATACCTTATGCTCCTAGAATGAGATGCCAATAGTCCTATCTATATGACTTTAAACTGTAGTACTCCATATCTAACAAATGACAGGATGCCTCTTGCACCAAACAAGAGATGACTTATGCTCCAAGCATAAGACGCCTAACAGTCTTACCTACATGACTCTAAACTGTAGTACTCCATATCTAACAAATGATAGGATGCCTCTTCCCCTATACGAGAGATGCCTTATGCTCCTAGCAGGAGATACCAATATTCATATCTACATGACTATAAACTGTAGTACTCCATATCTAACAAATGATAGGATGCCTCTTCCCCTATACAAGAGATGCCTTATTCTCCTAGCATGAGATGCCAATAGTCCTATCTACATGACTCTAAACTGTAGCACACCCTATGTGCCAATCATAGTATGCCTATTTTTCAATATGGGAGATGCCTCATTCTCTTAGCATGAGATGGCAAGAGTCATTTCTACATGACTCTAAACTATAGCACACCATTTGTGCCAATCATAGGATGCCTCTTGCACTAAACAAGAGATGCATTATGCTCCAACCATAAGATGCCTAATTCCATGATTATAGTGCCATGATTCCAACACCCCTTGGCATTATCCTGCTTGTGCAATAGCGCATAGGTAAATGCCTCAACCCACCAGTGAGTTCGGATGCCCTCATGGCCAGACATGAGGAAGACATTACAGGCAGCTTCCTAGCGTAAGCCCCATTCACCAGTGTCGCTCCATAGCGGCATCCGGGCAGCATCCTTGCATAAGCCCCATTCACCATTGCCGCTACATAGCGTCACCCGGGCAACTTCCAGTGTAAGCCCCATTCATCATTTCCGCTCCATAGCGGCACCCGGGAAGCTCCTTGCGTAAGCCCCATTCACCATTACCACTCCATAGCGGCACCCGGGCAGCTTCCTAGCGTAATCCCTATCCACGATTGTCGCTCCTTAGTGGCACATGGGAAGCTTCCTAGAGTAATCTCCATGCACCATTGCCGCTCCCTAGCAGCACCCAGGCAACTTCTTACGTAAGCCACATTCACCATTTCTGCTCCATAGTGGCACACAAGCAGCATCCTTGAATAAGCCCCATTCACCATTGCCGCTCCATAGCGGCACCCGTGCAGCTTCCAGTGTAATTCCAATTCATTATTTCCACTCCATAGTGGCACCCGGGAAGCTCCCTGCGTAAGCCCCATTCACCATTGCCCCTCCATAGCGGCACCAGGGCAGCTTCATAGCGTAATCCCCATCCACGATTTCCGCTCATTAGCGGCACCTGGGCAGCTTCCTAGCGTAATCCCCATGCACCATTTCCGCTCACTAGTGGAACCCAAGTAGCTTCTTGCATAATCCACATTCACCATTGCCGCTCCATAGCGGCACCCGGGCAACATCCTTGCATAAGCCTCATTCACTATTGCCACTCCTAGCGGCACCCGGGAAGCTTCCAGCGTAAGCCCCATTCATCATTTCCGCTTGTTTCCCTTGGAATTCGGGGATGACCTCCTTGATGGGAGGTTCAAACATTCTGATCGGTTTCAAATGGGTTTGTTCGTAGAACCGGAAACATCCAATGATTCCACATCCATTTGGACCTACTTTTCAAAGGTAGGCGCTCATTAGTTTGTGGACTGATGAGGCTTAGGAATTTGCATTGGTCTAGAGGATGGGAGGTCGGACTCATCACAGCTTTTTGAGGGGAATTATTGTCTAATTTGGGACTCTCTTTATAGATTTAAGTTATGTTCGTGAATCCTTATTACATTACCAAGTATAAAATGAGTTATCCTTTAGATCTGGCAATCAATGATAAAATATGTAGGAAATTTAGAGAATCTTTTATATGTATTCGAGGTTCTTCATCGATAGAGAATCATCTGTATTTATTAGAGATTATTGGTCAATGGTACCCTTCGACATATTTATATAGAAGTCTCTTTGTAATTATGATGACCATGCTAGTTTTAAAGCCACTCAGTGGGGCTCTTGAGGTTTATTTTCATTCAGAAGGACATGGATTATTTCAGAGTTGGGATTAAACCCGCAGACGGGCTACCTACGTATCCTTTGTTTTTTGGAAAAGGAATCAGAACCCATGTAGTTCGAGTAAGGGAGTGTGATGTTTATGATTGAAGGCTCAAATAAGGATGTCATAATTACTTTTACACTCTAAGCTCATGTGAGTCATGCTCGATGTGAGAAACAAGATGTATTGGTAAAAATTAGACAATTATGCCATGAAAGATGCAATCATAAGAAATAATGTGGGGATTATGTATGTATGATTTCCTAGATAAATGAAGATTAGGATTTACTTCAGGGAAGAAATCCAGGAGCAGGGTCCATAAAGGTATATGCGCTTTATGGAGATTTTGAATATTCTAACTTGGGACTTACTCCTGAAAAGTGGGCCTAAATTAGGAGAGGACTTATTATTGGGTTTTACTCCTGAAAAGGAATCCCAAATCAAAGGTAAATTAGGACTGGTTAAGAAGAATTAAGACTGGGGCTTACCCTTGAAAAGGAGGCCCGGGTTAATAGATTTGAAATAATTAAGGGACTTGGGGATTACTCATAAAAAGGATGCCCATATTTGAGACTGGGGCTTACTCTTGAAAAGGAAGACCAGGTTAAGAGAATTATGGTTGGGTATTACTCCTAAGGAGGATGCCCAGATTTGAGACTGGGACTTATTCCGGAAATGGAGGCCCAGATTAGGAGTTATGACTGGGACTTACTCCTGAAAAGGAGGCCCAGGTTAAAGGAATTATGACTGGGACTTACTCCTGAAAAGGAGGCCCAGTTTAGGAGTTATGACTGGGACTTACTCCTAAAAAGGAGGCCCAGTATTGGATTCTCTCATCTTAAAGGATGAGGTTGAATGAATGAAATCTCAATCATTAATGACATAAACATGTGTAAATCACTATGTTTTGAGGGATATTCCACATAATTCCTTTCAGGTAGAGAATTAAAATCAAGAAATCAAGCCATAAATGGATTTAAAGGGTGTCTTGAAGACTAAATCTTGAATAGGAGAGGTGGAATGGCTTAAGAGGGGTAAAATGGGAAAGAAGGGCACCCAAAAAAGGCAGGGCGCACAAGTCCTGGTAGGCGCACAGTTACTGCATGGGCGCGCAGGTCTTGGTCGTGCAGGTATACCTACGCGACATGTTGGGTACTTGCACGGTGTTAAACTAGAAGGGTAATACTTGTGCAACTTTTGGTTAAGGCCTTTAAAATCCTCTTGAGGTTCTTCTAGGGGAGGGGCGTGCAGGTTCTATTGAAGGAGTAAGGCGGCCCGCAAGTGTGGCCATTTCCCTTAAGGGTTGTCCACCTAGGCGCGCAAGTGTTGATGAGTTTCAACACTTATGCCTTCCTCCCCCTCTTTAGATCTTCCGTTCTAGGTAAGAAATTACCTTAGAAGTGTTTCGGAAGCTTTGAGAAGAGACTAGGGAACCGGGAGCTCAAATCTGAGTTTCTGGAAAAAATCCTTCTCGAAATGGGGGGCCCACAGGGTCTATTTATAGGCAGGAGAAGACCCCGGGCGGTTATCACTTAGGTCGCGCAAATCACTTGCGCAACCAACATGCATCGCGCAAGTCGACTTGCGCGACAGTGATAGAACTTGCGCGGCACATGTGCTTTTTATCCCTTGCTCATTCCTTTGTTGATTTTTGATGTTTTCTTTAAAGGATGAATCAATTTGTGCTAAGTAATTTTCCTTTACATTCCTTTGGAATCTTGATGAAAAAGGAGCGTCAAAAAAAGTCCCCCCTCAGAGTTGCATCCGAAAGAAAATGAGGATGTGACTCTGAGGAAAAAGGAGACATCCAAAGGAATGGTGGTGTGCAAGTGTTCAGTGCGCAACACTTGGTGCGTAGGTTCGAGTACCGCAAGGGTACGGCCTTTAGTCACCCAGGGTACGGCGTGCAGGGTTCTAGCCGCGTCTATAAATATAGGGCCTCCCTTTCGTACAAAGCATCCGGATTTCCGGACTTCAAACCTTCGAGCTCTCGCAGCGCAGGTCACCTTAACCGCGCAGGTTGTTTTGTAATCCGGTGATTCCATTGATGGCGCACTGCTGTCAAGGTATCTTGACTTGCACGGTGGCACTTGCGTGCCAACTACTTGCACGGAACCTCCATACTTTCGCGCCAAGTTTTAGACTTGTGCGCCTTAATGCCTTTGCCATTTTTTCGAATTCTTTCACAAATTTTATGAAAAATTAACTTACTTAAGAGTTAATTATTCATCCTTTGTGCAGATTCGATGGTTCTTAAGGGAATTGGAATGGCTGATGAACTGGCTAGAAAGCGTATTTATGACATGATGAACACCATTGGCCATGATTATTATGATATCTGCGATAACACTCTCCTAGATTTGGATAAGTACTTGAATAAATATCATATTAATTTCCCACAAAGAATCTATATTCCTCTGTGTGGTCATGGTCATCTGCAAGGAGTCAATGTTCCAAATACAAAGAACTATATACCTGAAATGCAGCTGTACTGCTACTCCTCTATTTCATTTATGCTGTGCATTAAGAGCAACAACAATGGTGTGAACTTTCCAATTCTCCATCCATGCCATTTCCTTGCAGATATGAAAATGTCAAACCCATGGGCTGAAATGTTTTCCTCTACCGGTTGGTGGAGAGAAGACAAACATGGCATTAGAGAAATATCTAAAAATAGTACTCTCTCAAAATGTCTCTTTACTTCCAATGCTCCATTCTCAAATCCATGTATCCATCTTCCAAGTCTCTTGGACAGAAATAGAGTCACTGTTTGATCAGCAGAAAATTTTCTCAAACCGCACTCAAGAACATTCTTTTAGAATTGTTCCAAGAAGAACTGTTATCACTGCATCTCTTATTGTATCCAGTTGAATGAATGAATTCTAGGTGGTTTCTGATGAAGCTCGGGATGTCGTAAATCAAATGAAGTGTTATATTGAAAGCCTCTTGTAATTCTTGAAAAAGAGAAGAGACTCCAGTCCGTGGATTTCCTTCTATCTCCTATGCATCAATGAAAAACACTTTCACCTTCACTCATTTGTACCTGCATTCTCTTTTTCTACATGATTTAGATTTTACCTAAGCCAATGGGCCTAATAAGCATAGTTTTATTTTTACTAGGATTAATGTAAATAACCCTACAAACTTCAAACCTTTTAATTGCTCAATGTTACCTAAATCATACTAAATGTATGTTTAGTGAGCTGGAACTTGACTTTTATTTAGAGTTCCTTTGTCTTTTGTGGGCAGTTTAAAGTCATGCACGTCGGATATAAAAAAAAGCTAATGTTTAAGGTTGAAATAGATTTGACTGAAATGAATTAGAATTGACTCAATTCCTTGACAACTCATCTGAAAACATAGTACCATACTCAAGTATGATGGAAAATATGTAAACTATGACTTAAGAATATTTGAATCTGAGGAATGATATGAAAAAGAGCTAAAAGGAATTAGAAGTAGTAGTTCCCATGAATGAAGTTACCATTATTTTACAAACCTGTTAGGGGGTTGAATTATGCAGGGCCACCTAAGGGCAGTGGCTACATAGTTAAATAAAATAGTATCTTTTGGCTAACAAGTCTGTTATGTAGACTGTTTATGCAAGGCCACCTATGGGCACGTGCTACATAGTCAGGCAAAAGAACTCTCAGAAATTTACTTTCTTAGTGCTAAAAGCTAGTGAAATTTTATGGAGATTCAAATCTTCCAAAGAATAGAGTTTGCTGTATGGAAAGAGGTACTTGAATATGGAGAAGATATTTCCAAACAAGATTATCGAAGAACTGGATGAATATCACTCCTATGAAGGTCTGACCCAAACTTAGGGAAGGAGAATATAAACCGTAGACTTGAATACTTTCAGATCATGAAAAAGTATATGGGACAAATATGTTAAGGATGGCTATTTTTGCAGATCCCTACATACTGTCATTTTAGACAAATAAGGAAAAAAGAGGCATTCTTTCAAAGAATGAAGTTAACACTATCTGACAAACCCGTTAGGGGGTTGAATTATGCAAGGCCACCTAAGGGTATTGGCTGCATAGTCAAATAATAGTATCTTTTGGCTAACAAGTCTGTTATGTAGACTGTTTATGCAAGGCCGCCTATGGGCACGTGCTGCATAGTCAGGAAAAAGATCTCTCAGAAGTTTGACATTTTTGTGACTAGAAGGCATGAAAAGTGTTATGAAGATCTAAAAATATTTAAGGTTAGGATTATGACACATAAAGATGGATATTGTTCAATGTACATAGAGATACACAGATTAATGCTAACCATAATCATGTTGTGACTGGGTCCTGAATTGAAATGTTGGACTTCACTACGTATCCCATAAGGATGAGAATCAAGCGATACGTAGTTCTTAAACTATAGTTTAATGTCGTTTGGGACAAAAGGATTAGAGATCTTAGTTTAGGGTCATAGAGCTTGGACCATTGTAAGAAATACACAATGTGTGTTTTCATGGGGACTTTTCAGCCAAGGGACTGAAAGTGAAATTTGGGGTTAGGCCCAAAGACTTAGGGCTGGATTCGAGGGACACTCGAACATTCCTACATATCCCATAAGGATGGGAATCAAGCCCACGTAGTTCTAGAAATACCCTTTGTACAAATTTGGTTCATACATGTGAAGGGTGAAAGGGGACTTTAGTACAATGATGGTTTAACCCAAGATAAAAGGTTTGGGCGTTGCCATGTATGCACATAGTCTTTGAAATGAAACATGATTGAAAAAAAATCAATGTAAATAATTGTTCCCTCTCAGGTGAGGGTATCAAAGAATATTGTAGTTTATTGTCATACTGGACAAAAGAGTTGTATAGTTTAACGTCGTATAACAAGGACGAAAGTGAACCAATGTAAAGATATTGATTCTAGGGGCGGTTTCATGAATCAACATCGTATGAGATGGAGGTGAACCGATGTGAGGAGATTGGTTTTGGGCTTGAACCTTGGGAGGTTGCCTACATACCCAGCCTAGAAGGTAAGGATCAAAGTCCATGTAGTTCAATTAAATAATGAATTAATGATCAAGTTGTTCTTGGGGACAATGACCTTAATAATGATGTTGGTACTTACACATGGTTAGTAGCCCAGAGAGAGTGTTATGGTTGAGGTTTTCTCTAAGATCACGTGAGTCATACTTGGTGTGGGAAACAAGAGGTAGCAACAACCTTAACAATACATAGTTTACTGTCATGTAGCACGTATGAAGAGACTATGCAGTTTAAAGTCTTGTAGTTAGGACTATTGGTGCTGCATAGTTTAATGTCATGTAGCAGGGACAAAAGTACATTTTAATGTCATGTAGGACGTATCACAGACTTTCTGTACAGTTTAGCGTCATGTAGTTAGGACGATGGGGACAATAGAGTTTAACGTCATGTTGGACGAAACGGGGACTGTGCAGTTTAATGTCATGCAGTGAGGACAAAAGAGTACACCATTTAACGTAATGTTAGACGCATTGGGGATTTTTTCCACAGTTTAGCGTCATGTTGGATGAAAGTGAGAATAGTTTAAGGTCATATGCATGGACTGTGGACGGTGCAGTTTAAGGTCATGCTAGACAAAAGTGTAGTTTAAGGTCATACAGGACCTTTGATGCTTATGTAGTTTAACGTCTTTCTGGACGTAAGGGACTTCTATACAGTTTAGTTTCATGTAGTTAGGATAACACAGTTTAACGTCTTGCTGGACGTAAGGGACTCACAAATAGTTTAGGGTCATATGCATGGACCGTTGATGATGGAGTTTAAGGTCATACAGGACCTAGTTGCAGTTTAAGGTCATACTGGACCATTTAGGGAACTTTTTCACAGTTTAACGTCATGTGGGACGAAGTTGCAGTTTAAGGTCATACTGGACCATTACTGTATAGTTTAACGTCATATAGCAAGGACGAACTGGTGCTTCACAGTTTAGTGTCATGTTTCAGGGACATAGTACAGTTTAACGTCTTGCTGAACGTAAGGGACTTCTATACAGTTTAGTGTCATGTAGTTAGGACATCACAGTTTAACGTCTTGCTGGACGTAAGGGACTCACAAATAGATTAGGGTCATATGCATGGACTGTTGATGATGCATTTTAAGGTCATACAGGACCTAGTTACAGTTTAAGGTCATACTGGACCATTTAGGGAACTTTTTCACAGTTTAACGTCGTGTGGGACGAAGTTGCAGTTTAAGGTCATACTGGACCATTGCTGTATAGTTTAACGTCACATATCAAGGATGAACTGGTGTTACACAGTTTAGTGTCATGTTGCAGGGACATGAAAGGTACTTTTCAGTTTATACAAAATACTTCTTCAAAAATCTAGCATTGGTTGGAGTAGTGATGAGTTCTCCATCCATCGATATTAATGAATAAGCTCCATTAGAGTAGACCCTATGTATTGAATAAGGTCCTTCCCATTTTGGCTCAAGCCTGGGAGGTTTCTTTCCTGGTATCATTGGAGTTCTGAGAACTGATACTAATTCTCCCTGAGTGAATGAACGAAGACGAATTTTTTTGTTAAAAGCTTGTGCTATTCGATTATGATAGATTTCCAAGTGGTGCAAAGTGCACAATCTTTTCTCATCTAACCATTCCAATTCATTCAATCGCTTTTGAGATTTATCATCTGTAGATGACTGATCGCAAATGGCTACTCTGAGCGAGGGTAATTGAACTTCAGTGGGCAAGACGGATTCTGTTCCATATACCAATGAATATGGAGTTGACCGAGTTGCAGTGGGGGTGGTAGTCCGATAAGCCCATAAAGAATGAAAGAGTTTATCAGGCCATGACCTCTTATCTTTATCCACCATCTTTTGCAGTATATTTGAAAGAGTCTTGTTAAAGGCTTCTATCTGGCCGTTGGCCGCTGCATGATATCGAGATTAATGGTTGGATTTGATTTTGTATTCTTGATACAACTTCTTCACCTCGGATGAACAAAAATTGGTGCCATTGTTCGTCAATATGGTATGAGGGACACCAAATCTGGTAATGATGTTAGACTTGATGAAGCTAACAACACATTTAGAACTGACTTCCTTGAGAGGTATTGCCTCTGCCCATTTGGAAAAGAAGTCAGTAGCAGTAAAAATGTACTTAAACTGCTTGGTCGTAGCCAAGGGGTAAGGTCCCACGACATCCATCCCCCATGTGGCAAATGTCCACGAGTATTTAGCTGTATGAAGCAACACTGGAGGTTGATGAATGAAGTTGGCATGTACTTGGCATGAATGACACTTCTTTGTGAAATCAACACAATATCGTATCATTGAAGGCCAAAAGTATCCAAGCCTTCGAATTTGATCAGACAATCTATGTCCAGACTGGTGGGCACCACAGACTCCTGCATGCACTTCTTTCATGACAGCCATTATCTCTTCACCATCAATGAATCTAAAGAGAACTCCATCAAAACCACATTTGTAGAGAATTTTCTCTAGGTGATCTGGGATATCATAAAGAGTAAAATTAACCACACGTCGCCGGATTTGTTCTTTCTCAGTTCTATCAGGTGGAAGTGTTCCATTTTGAAGGTATTCCCTGATAGGTGACATTCATCCTGTAGTATGGCCATATGGTTCAGGAATGGGACTAATTTCATTAATTTCCTCTGTTCTGATTCGAACATAAGGTGAAATTGCACAACGGTGGGCAATACTGATGGTTATCTCGTCCCGATTTGGATCTGCCAGAGCTGTGGAAATATTAGCCAGTGCATCAGCTTGAGAATTTTGTGATCTTGGGACATAAGAAAATGTCAGTTCTGAAGGGAATTCTTCCATTAACTCTTTGACGCAATCATACAAAGGGATTAGTTCTTCTTTTCTGATGGAATAATCCCCATTGACTTGTTTGATTACCAGGTCTGAATCACCCTTCACATTTAAGTGATTCACTTGTGCTTGAAGTGATAATTCCAATCCTACGATGAGAGCTTGGTATTCTGCTTCATTATTGGTACCAGCTTCCCACAATAAGAAGGAATAAGGTAACACTGCCTTTTCTGGAGAAATGAGCACAATTCCTAAGCTAACTTTGTTGAATTTAGGATTTTCCATTTTCTTCTCTGTTATACTTCTGGAAGCACCATCAAAATACATTTCCCATGCTTGAGGACTTTCTTGAATAGAGAATACTTCCTAATCAGGGAGTTCAATATCTGAAGATGTGTCTTCCACTAAAGGGTGTTCTGACAGGAAATCAGCCAGAGCTTGGCCCTTTATCACCTTTTGAGACACATACTGAATGTTGAATTGCTGCAAAATAACTGCCCACCTTGCTAGACGTCCTGTAAGCATTGGACGACTAAGGATGAATTTGAGCGGGTTATTACGAGATACCAATTGGACCTCATGATGTTACAGGTAGAGTCTCAACTTTTGAACTGCAAAGATTAATTCCAGGCATCACTTATCAATACTTTAATACCGGGTTTCTGCTTCAAGCATAGTTCGACTGAGATAGTAGAGGCTGTTTTCATTCCCAGCATCATTCTTTTGAGCAAGAAAGGCACCCAATGATCGCTCTAGAGCTGTTACATAGAGGATAAGTGGTCTTCCTTCAACAGGTGGCATGAGTACCGGTGGACTCAAGATGTATTTCTTGAGAATATCAAATGCTTATTGACATTCGTCAGTCCACTGGTAAGGGACTCCCTTCTTCATCAATTTGGTAAAGGGTAAACTTTTGCCTGCCAAATTGGTGATGAAACGCCGAATATAGGCTAAGTGTCCTTGAAGTCCTCTTAATTCCTTAAAATTTTGAGGAGGTGACATACCAAGGATTGACTTGGTCTTCTCAGGATCGACTTCAATACCACGATGGCGTACAACAAAGCCGAGAAAATTTCCTGAGGTTACCCCAAAAGCACATTTTAAGGGGTTCATCTTCAAATTATGTTGTCGAAGTTTGCGGAATATGACTTCCAAATCAGCCAAGTGATTAGAACGTTGTTTGGATTTAACTACCAAATCATCTACATAGCATTCAACAAACTTCCCTAAGAAGGGTTTGAAGATACGATGCATGGAACGCTGATAAGTTGCACCTGCATTCTTTAAGCCAAAGGGAATTACCCGGTAACAAAACAAACCCTGAGGGGCTCTAACGGTTGTGGATTCCTCATCTTTTGGAGACATTCGGGTCTGATTATATCCAGAATATCCATCCATGAAGGAAAGTGCTTCATAGCCAGCTGTTTCATCAATTAAAAGTTTTGTAATCGGAACTGGGAAATTATCTTTAGGACAATGCTGATTAAGATCTCTGAAATCGATGAAAACTCTAATTTGTCCGTTCTTCTTCTTTACAGGGACAATATTAGCCAACCACTTAGGATACTGAACTTCTCTGATGAAGTTAGATTTTATAATCTTATCCACTTCAGCTTCAATTTTAGAAGCATAAGTTGGGTGTGTTCTTCTCGCGGCTTGTTTAAATCCTCGATGTTCTTCTGGTAAACCCAAATGATGAGTAGCAACATCAGGATCAAGCCTAGGAATTTCTATATAGTTCCAAGAAAAAATATCTCTATTTCTCATTAGAAAAGAAATATACAACTCTTTCTCTTCAAGGGTCATGGCCGCACTGATTAAAGTTGGGCGTGGATCTTCCTTTGTACCCAGATTTATTTCTCTGAGTTCATCCACAGTGGTAGAGATGCCCTCTTCAAATGTTGGAGGATAATCTCTGAGATCTTCCTATTCTTCTTTTTCATGTGTTATTTCTTCCGTTTATACTTGCATAGTAGATGATAAAGCATAATTTTCATAATCAGAATAGATGTCAAAATTTTCACATTTTGAAGAGGAAGCTTCCATTTTTGACCTTATTGATGATGAAGAGTTTTCTTTGGGTAATAAATAGGAAATGATGGATTGATAATCAACATCATTTTTCACCTCTAATGTTGCTATAACTTCTTCTAGCCTAATTAGAGAAGCATAGACTTGTTGGATTTCAGCAGATGAAATGAAGACGTCACCATTTGTGCTTTCATTACTGCTTGGTGGGTTACCAATTTCTCCCATGTTGTCTGGCTCGATTGCCATAATTGACATTACGGATCTTTCCATAAGAGTATTTTGATTTGAGTATACCTTGTCAATTTGACTGATAGGCAACACATAATCTGTACTCATGTGTGTAAATGGATTTACTGGAATCTTCTCCAAACCATATGGAGCATTAACTTTGGAAATTTCTTTTGTTGTGGATTTCTCCTTTCCCTTCATGTGATAGAATTCCGCCTCAATGTATTGAGACTCACATGTCTTGAATGGGGCCTTATCACCATATAATGTTCCAACTTGACCATCGAAATAGTATTTGATACATTGATGGTATGATGAAGGGATAGTCGCATGCTGATGTAGCCAGGGTCTTCCAAGAAAGATGTTGAAAGCTGAGTCTTGATCAACAATCATGAAATCCTAATTGGATACAAGTTCTCCAAACTGAGTTCTGAGTGTAACTTTGCCTAGTGGTTCTTGTTCATTTTTATCATATCCTTGTAACATCATGGTAGAAGGAGATAAATCAGATTCCGTGAGGCCCAATCGATTAAGTGTACGAATGGGCATGAGGTTGACTCATGAACCATTTTCAATGAAAGCTCTTCGGATGTCTACACCATTGACCTTTCCAGATAAATACAAAGGTCTGATATTCCCATGCACAACATCATCTTCATCTTTATCAGTAAAAGATATTATTTCATGGCATTCTGCAGGATTATTCTCTATGTGATAGACTTCAGCTGTAGCAATTTCAGTTTCAAACTCCTGAGGACTTGACAAATCCTCGATGAGTGCTTCCCGAAGATCTTTTGACAGATTCAAAGCATCCAAAATTGATAACTTGGCTGGTTCTTGGGCCAAGTGTTTCAATATATCATACTTTTGATCCAGAGGTCTATGTTTCCCAACAGGAATATATGGTTTAGCAGGTACCTTGGAAGCAGATGCTTTAGAAGTTGATGAATCTTGTATTGGGATAGGAGTTGGGATCATCCTTAGTTTTGGAATATTAGACTGATTAGATCCATTTTCTTTCTGAGAGGAAGAAGATGGAACCTTCAATCAGTCTTCCAAAATAACTGTGTCCGGACTGAATTTGTTATTGGTAGAAGAACTTGCTTGTTCTTGCTAAGCTCATTGAAGGGATCTACCACGAGTTTCTGCTGCATACACAGTTCTAGCAGGGGTAGAATTGGGGTAGTGGATTTTGAAAGATCCATGTCTTCCCCTGTATCCTGAACCTTTGGAACTTCCTCTGATTCCCTTGTTTGATACAAGGAATTCTAGATCATCAAAATTGAAACTGTGACTGGCATATGGATCTGTTAATTGAATCATATTAACAAAACTGAAGATTAACTCTTCGTCTGATGAAGACTCTGCCTGATTATCCTGTTTAGGCTATGCCGTTTGGTGGGGCGGTGCCCGTGGCTTTGAAGTAGATGGCATGAAGTCCTCCAAAGTCAAAGAAAACTTAGGCTTTGACACATACTCATCTTCTTCTTATTCTTTTTCTTTCTTTGAATCATGACGTTTCTTTGAGGACTTTCCCTCTGATGAAGAGGGTTTTGCCGCAACATTCATGGAAGAAGAAACAATTGGTTTCTTTAATTGTGTTCGCAAAATAGAATGATTTCGATTGATTGTCTTTCTGACCATCCAATCATCATACTTCTGTGCATTTTTGCTTTTGACTTCTTTCCATTCACCTTCCTCCTCTAGAACTGTAGCAGTGACACATGCTACCTGGGATGAGGAGCCTTTCAATGTGACATGTCCCGAGTCGACCATCTTTTGCAGGAGGTCTTTGAAAAAAAAACACACATGGATGGGATGACCCAACATTTGATGAAAAGGGAAATAATTGGGACGGCCTTCATCTCCTTTCTTGTTTGGCCTCTTTGGCATTGGAAATTGAACCAAATTGTTTTCCTGAGCCGAAATGAAGTAACCAGGAAATTGTTCATTTTGGAAAGAGTATGTTTTGCTCTTCAAATCCTCAAATTGTTTTCGTCTTTGATCTCTTTGATCATCTGGACAAAAAGGCCTTTGTTGTTGGTGCTCAGGAGGTGGAGCCCTTCAAGAAGATCAAGGTTTTGAAGTAGAAACAGGTACAGGCGATTGTTTAAGCATAACTGTAGCAGTTTCTACTTTACCCATTCTACTTATTGGAGCTGATGGAATTACATGAGATTTAGCCTTAGCCTATATAAGGGAATCTTCAATCTACTGAGTGATTGAATTAAGGTCTCGAAACCCTCCTGTGTATTTAACATGGATTAATGGTGTTCATAATTCATCACGCAGATTTTCCACACAGATACCAAACAAAAGCTGGTCTTTGCAAGGTTCGCACGAAGCATCTGTGTTTCACTGCTTCTTGCTGCTTCGGAGCTCCCATCATAGGATCGCAACAAGACACGTAATGTGTCAAATGCTGTTCAGGATCGCTTGATCCATTGAAAATAGGGAATACAGGATTCCCAAAACTGGATGGAGGAGAAATTGAATCTACCCATTCAGGGTAAACTTTATTTTCTGGTTGAACTTGCGCACGTTTCCCTTCCATGGTTTCTAACCGAACTTTTAATGACTCAATAGTAGTTATTAACTTTTGAGAAACATCCAGTTGAACTTGGACTTGGGTAGGTGCAATGATAGGATCTTGGACAGATGTGGCGATTGGTGTTGCAACTGATGGTAGCACTGCCAACTATTGTTGTACATGACCCATAGGATTAGACCTGTGAGGGTGTACTGAAAGAGGAGGATATTCTTGATCCATCTCAGTAGCTGCAACAAATTCCTTTGGCTGACTGACTCCAGCATGCTTAAGAAGAAGACTACTCTGAAGTAGTTCTGCATTCAACCTTCTTAATTCCTTCATTTCTTCCTCTTATTGTGAAATCCTTTGCTCTAGTGAGAGCAATTGGCCTTCTCCAGAGGAAGGATATGTAACCTGGTTCTTTCCCTTCCCTTTGTTGGATCCTTTTAGGAGAGGGGGAAGTGGGTTACTCGAAGGATTACCTAGGTTCTGAGTAATCCTTTGACTTCGTGTACGCACACCTTCTTCTTTTGTGTCGGTGCATACATCTTCTTGAGCAGGAACCTCTTCATCTGATTCCCCTGAGTGAGCCTCATCTGGTGGATCAGCAACAATGGCATTGATGACATTGATTGATGTATAACTCATCGCATCCCTTCTATCAGCATTTCTGTGATATTGTCTTCTTCCATGTCTTTGATTAGACATTTCCTTTTGTTGATTCGATCCCTCAGGAACTTCTTGATGAACCATAATTTGGAGGGAATCTCCTGGTAATTTGGCTCTTCATTCCTCTTGAGGTTTCTTCCCCAATCGAGAAAAGACTGACTTTCTCTAAGGAGGGGATTGATGATTTGAAAAAGTCCCCAGTCCAGTGGACTGGGGCTGTTCCTGCTGTTCCCGCTCAACTCCTTGGAACCTATTTGTTGATTCCGAGGGTTGGTTTAAAAGAGTCCCTAGTCTGGAAAGCTAGGGTGGCTCTTAACATGCTATGTCTGAGACTTTCTTAAAATCTCTCTTGATCTTGTGAACCTTAGTCCGAAAATTAGCTAGATGCATTAACCTGTATCCACTTTTATCACCCGGTTCAAAAGACCGTTGGATGATTTCTGACACTTCTGTCACTTGGTGACGTGATTGCTCCAAACGAGAGGCCTATTTAATATTATCGTTTGCTTGATGCAAGAGTAATTCAACAACGTGTTCTCTGTATTCTGGATTTTGAGAGGAACTAGTTGAATCATGTCCTTGGGCAAGCTTTTGATTACAAACAAAGCCCATTGACTGTGGCCGGTTATGGGCAATAACATTGCATGAGACCATTTTTGGCGGGCTTTGTTGACTGGAGAGCACTGTGAAATGTAGTTCTCCACGAACACCCCACCCTCTGACATGAATACCAGATGGGGTATTGGCAATTAACTAACACAATCTTCTTAGTGCGCCAAGGCATGAACGTTGAAGGGATCTCTGCTGCTTTTCAGCCTTCAGATATCGAGAGACTAATAGAGATACAAAATCAACATGACATTGTAACCCTTCTATTATCTTAAGATGATTTTCATATTCATCATAAGATAATACCTTCTTATTCAATTGACAAAGAGTTTTCCATATGTTGAGACAAATATCATGGATTCCATCTTCCGTCAACATCTTTGGAATGTCATACTGAGAGTCAGCCAGATGCCAAAACATGACTGGTACTTCACCTTTTTTCAGTTGTTTTCTCATGTTCATCATTTCCTCTTTATCATTAAATGAAGATTATTCTACCTGTTTTGACCAGATTTGGTGTTTCCTTGTTGCTTCATCGGATTCAACAAGATTGGTAGAGAAATCATTGATCAAACTAGAAGATGCATGACTTGGGGGGTGGTTCGTAGAGTGACCTACACCCTGGGTTATCTTCTGATTGAGAAAGTATTTCACCTGCTAGCGATGAAGCATCAGACATGACTGGTTTCGCATTTTCAAGTGCCTCAAGATAGAAGGGCTTTCTCAGCACTACATTGTCCACTAGAGCATTTTCTGGGCAATGTGCATCACTACTGTGGAGAGGACTTTCGCAGCGAAATTCATCATCATGGGGAGGACCACCATAATGGGTTACAGCAAAAGATGAGATCTCTTACTCCTTAGTCTCCTGACCACACAGAGGGTTCCTGTGGCTCTCATCTGAAGATGAAACTTTGAGATCGACCGAATTGTCATGAAGCAAGCCTTCATGAGGAAGTGTTTGTTGAAGACCTTTTGAATTAATGTTCCCACTGTTGGGAAATGAGGGAGTAGAATCTTGAATTTCAATAGACAATTGTCTGAGGGATTCAATAACTCTAGCATCGAGCAAGGCCTTGTTATATATTGTCTCTTGATCTCCTGACTGTGTTGGGCGGGTCTTTTTCTTACACCCCTTCTTACTCTCCTTGGAAACCACTTGTTGACGAAAGTGACTGCTCTGAGCAGGTGTATATGCCTGATCAGGAAAGATGGCCAGGTTAGGCTAACGATCTCTACTCAAATCAGGTGTATGTGCCTGATTTGGTTGTCCATATGATATAGGTGAGTATTCCCCACAACCCTCTTGGACTGGAACAGATGTGTGTGTCTGTTTTGGAGTGAATTGTTGACGTGTCACTCCACTGGCAGGGATAGATTTATGTGTCTTTCCCTGAGATTCTGCTGAAGTTGTTATAATATCCTAACAGGCATCCAGAATATGAACAGGGATTTTCTTCTGCTCTTTCACCATTGATAGAAAATGCTTGGTGAATTTAGCTTCCGGAACGGGAATATATGTCCATTCCGGGCTTGGAGTAGGTGTATGTGCCTGCTCCTGTCCTCCTTTTCCTGTCAGTGAATCCTGACAGTACTCAAGTGTGGGGGCAGAGAGTTGAGTCTGCTTCCTATTTGTCGTCGGAGCTTTCCGACTGACTTCTCTGTGTGCTACCAAGCGAGATTGTTGGTAGTCTTGATTAATACTAGCAGGTGTATGTGCCTGCTGATTGCACTTCGCCAAACGTGGTTGAAGAGCTCCATCATATGTAGTCAAACGAGCCTACTGACTAACTGATGATGTATAAACAGGTGTATGTTCCTGCCTATAGTACTCCACCGGAATTTCCTGGTGGGATTGGCGTGATGCTGCCAGATGAGTCTTCTGGACAGCGGAATTAAAACGGCCAGGTGTATGTACCTGCTTGTTGCTTGACACCAAGTTAGGTTGGTGGACTTCTCCGGAGATGAAAGAGATGAGAACCTGCTCACTGTTGACCGGATTCCGCCTTTGGTGGTTCGTCTTGCCTACTCAGGTTCGAGGAACCTGAGCTGAACGCCTGGAGTTGGTACCCTCATCATGTTGAGGGTGCACTGCCACACGAGTCTCACAGCGATTGTTGGTGGGAGCCTTTAGGAAGGACTCCTGTATTCTTGAATTAAGGCCCTGAGGGACCTTCTCAGTCACTTCCTCATAATAATGGAGTGAATAGTGATTGTGTTCCGGGGATAACGACCCGAAACAGTTGGAGACGGTAGTCAGCACCACCTGTTTCTTGATCATTGGTCATCGTTGTCCAGACAACCTGTGTGAGTTGTTCACTTGGAAGGCTTGTCGGGCAGCCTCCAGAGTTGGGATGGTACCGTGTTGACGGTACTCCTTAACTAGTGCATTTGATACCCAGTGTTGAAGACACTGAGTAGGTGATGTCATCCTCAGAGCAGATGACGATCCAGTAGGAGTAGCAGCAGTGGCATTTGCGGCAGTAGTATTCACAGGTGTGGACTTAAGAGCAGCCATTCTAGAAATGAAGAAGATCTTGGAAAAGAGTGCTTGTTTGATATAATAGACGTAATTCAGCTACTACATCTTTTGTATGAGCACATATGTCAATGATTGTTTTTGTGGGCCCTCTCATTGAGTTTTAAATAGGGGTCTAACAAATAGGTAAAACATCATTTTGACTTGGTTAAGGATTCACGTCGGGTTCACCATTTTTTGTTTCCCTCAGAATTCGGGGATGACCTCCTTGATGGGAGGTTCAAACGTTCCGATCGGTTCTAATGGGTTTGTTCATAGAACCGGAAACATCCAATGATTCCACATCCATTTGGACCTACTTTCCAAAGGTATGCTCTCATTAGTTTGTGAACTGATGAGGCTTAGGAATTTGCATTGGTCGAGAGGATGGGAGGTCAGACTCATCACACCTTTTTTAGGGGAATTATTGTCTATTCCGGGACTCTCTTTATAGATTTAAGTTATGTTCGTGAATCCTTATTACATTACCAAGTATAAAATTAGCTTTCCTTTAGATCTTACAATCAATGATAAAATATGTAGGAAATTTAGAGAATCTTTTATATGTATTCGAGGTTATTCATCGATAGAGAATCATCTGGATTTATTAGAGATTCTTGGTCAATGGTACCCTTCGACATATTTATATAGAAGTATATTGGTCATTATGATGACCATGCTAGTTTTAAAGCCACTCAGTGGGGCACTTGAAGTTTATTATCATTCAGAAGGAGATGGATTATTTTAGAGTTGGGATCGATCCCGCAGACGGGCTACCTACGTATTCTTTTATTTTTTGAAAAGGAATCAGAACCCATGTAGTTCGAGTAAGGGAGTATGATGTTTATGATTGAAGGCTCAAAGAAGGATGTCATAATTACTTTTACACTCTTAGATCATGTGAGTCATGCTCGATGTGAGAAACAAGAGGTATTGGTAAAAATTAGACAATTGTGCCATGAAAGATGCAATCATAAGAAATAATGTGGAGCTTATGTATGTATGACAACCCAGATAAATAAAGATTAGGATTTACTTTATGGAAGAAATCCAGGAGAAGGGTCCATAAAGGTATATGCGCTTTATGTAGATTTTGAATATTCTAACTTGGGGGTTACTCCTAAAAAGGGGGCCTAAATTAGGATAGGACTTATGATTGGGTTTTACTCCTGAAAAGGAATCCCAAATCAAAGGTAAATTTAGACTGGTTAAGAAGAATTAAGACTAGGGATTACCCTTGAAAAGGAGGCCCAAGTTAATAGATTTGAAAACATTAAGGGACTTGGGGCTTACTCCTAAAAAGGTTGCCCATATTTGAGACTGGGGCTTACTCCTAAAAAGGAAGCCCAGGTTAAGAGAATTATGGTTGGGGCTTACTCCTAAGGAGGATGCCCAGATTTGAGACTGGGACTTATTCCAGAAAAGGAGGCCCAGATTAGGAGTTATGACTGGGACTTACTCCTGAAAAGGAGGCCCAGGTTAAAGGAATTATGACTAGGACTTACTCCTGAAAAGGAGGCCCAGTTTAGGAGTTATGACTGGGACTTAGTCATGAAAAGGAGGCCCAGTATTGGAATCTCTCATCTTAAAGGATGAGGTTGAATGAATGAAATCTCAATCTTTAGTGACATAAAGATGTGTAAATCACTATGTTTTGAGGGATATTCCACAAAATTCCTTCCAGATAGAGAATTCAAATCAAGAAATCACGCCATAAATGGCTTTGAAGAGTGTCTTGAAGACTAAATCTTGAATAGGAGAGGTGGAATGGATTAAGAGGGGTAAAATGGGCAAGAAGGGCACCCAAAAAGGCAGGGGCATGCAAGTCCTAGCAGGCGCGCAGGTACTGTGTGGGCGCGCAAGTCTTGGTCGCGCAGGTATACCTACATGACACGTTGGGTACTTGTGCGGTGTTCAACCAGTAGGGTAATACTTGAGTGACTTTTGGTTAAGGCCTTTAGAATCCTCTTGAGGTTCTTCCAGGAGAGGGGCGCGCAGGTTCTATTTAAGGAGTAAGGCGGCGCACAAGTGTGGCCATTTCCCTTAAGGGCTGGCCACCTAGGCGCGCAAGTGTTGATGAGTTTCAACACTTAGGCCTTCCTCCACCTCTTTAGATCTTCCGTTCTAGGTAAGAAATTACATTAGAAGTGTTCCGTAAGCTTTGAAAAGAGACTAGGGTGCCGGGAGCTCAAATCTGAGTTTCTGGAAAAAATCCTTCTCAAAATGGGGGGCCCATAGGGTCTATTTATAGGAAAGAGAAGACCTCGGGTGGTTATCACTTGGGTCGCACAAGTCACTTGCGTGACCAACATGCATCGCGCAAGTAGACTTGCGCGACAATGATAGAACTTGCGTGGCACATGTGCTTTTGATCCCGTGTTCATGCCTTTGTCGATTTTTGATGTTTTCTTTAAAGGATGAATCAATTTGTGCTAAGTAATTTCCCTTTACATTCCTTTGGACTCTTGATGAAAAAGGAGCATCAACACCACTTCATAGCGGCACCCGGGCAGCTCCTTGCGTAAGCCCCATTCACCATTGCTGCTCCTTAGCGGCACCTGGGCAGCATCCTTGCTTAAGCCCCATTCACCAGTGCCGCTCCATAGTGGCACCCGAGCAGCTTCTTTGCGTAATCCCCATTCACCATTACCGCTCCATAGCGGCACCTGGGCAGCTTCCTCACGTAATCCCAATCCACTGTTGTGATCCCAATCAGTGGTAAGCCATTATGATCCTATGCAGTGGTAAGCCGTTGACATCCTTTTCCAGTGGTAAGACGTTGTGACCCAATCTAGCGATAAGTCGTTGCGACCCCATTTAGCGGTAAGACGTTCACTTCCTTATCCAGCGGTAAGCCATTGTGACCCAATCCAGCAGTAAGTCGTTGCGACCCCATCTAGCGTTAAGCCGTTCACATCCTTATCCAGTGGTAATCCGTTGTGACCCAATCCAGCGGTAAGCCGTTGCGACCCCATCAAGCGGTAAGCCGTTCACATCCTTATCCAGCGGTAAGCCGTTGTGACCCAATCCAGCGGTAAGCTGTTGCGACCCCATTTAGCAGTAAGTCGTTCACATCCTTATCCAGCGGTATGCCGTTATGACCCAATCCAGCAGTAAGCCATTGAAACCCCCAATCGGCGGTAAGCCGTCATCAGAAGAACTATGTGTTCTTTGATTCCCTGCCACGGGGATACGTAGGAAGCCTCTTCAAGGCTCAAGCCCGAAACTATCATCATCCTTTTCCTCGGGCCTCCATCCTGGAGTAAGTCCCAGCACCATGGGCCGCCCAACTCGTAAGCCCCTATTCGTTTCTCATGGACGCACCCTTCATGATGTGATCGTAAGGTCCCTACTGCCTCTTGTTTCTCACACCGAGCACGAATCATGTGGGCTAAGAGTAAGCATTGGCCATGAAAACATTTTGTCCAGCATGACGTTAAACTGTACTCCCTCGTCCAGCATGACGTTAAACTGTATTCCCTCGTCCAGCGTGACGTTAAACTGTATTCCCTCGTCCAACATGATGTTAAACTGTATGCCTTTGTCCCGCATGACATTAAACTGCACACCCATTTGAACCTTCGTCCAGAATGACTTTAAACGACATTCCAGTCTGATGGCAAGCCGTTGTGACCATCCTGAACTATGAGGTCTTTGATCCATGTCAAGGCATGGTACATAGGAATCCTCCCTGAGGTTTAAACCCATCTCACATCGGACCAATTTCCCTTCCTCACATCGGTTCGCCGACACCCACCCTCCGAACTACGAGGACTTTGATCCATGTCAAGGCATGGTACGTAGGAAGCCTTCATGAGGTTCAAGCCCACCACTAGTGGACCCCTAGGTCTAATTTCACGTCGGTTCACCGATGAAACCCTTTTAACTATGAGGTCTTTGATCCATGTCAAGGCATGGTACGTAGGAAGCCTCCTCGAGGTTCTAGCCCATCTCTCATTGGACCAAGGTCCAACTTCACGTCGGTTCGCTGACAACTTCCATCATTTGAACTACGAGGTCTTTGATCCATGTCAAGTAATGGTACGTAGGAAGCCTTCCTGAGGTTCAATACCACCCATAATTTATTCACGTCAAGTTCATCCTCATCCCGAAATACTTTAAACTACATCCCAGTCCAAAGGAAAACCATTGTGACCCACCCAAACTACGGGGACTTTGATCCATGTCAAGGCATGGTATGTAGGAAGCCTCCCTGAGGTTCAAGCCCACCACCCATCAGACCAAGGTCCACCTTCACGTCGGTTCACTGAAGAAGCACCCTTTGAACTATGAGGACTCTGATCCATGTCAAGGCATGGTACGTAGGAAGCCTCCCAGAGGTTCAATTCCACCACCCGTTGGTCATTCTGACCTTCTTCGCATCAGTTCACCAACACCCGGGCAGCCTAGTGTGTAAACCCCACACCATCTGGACCAAGGTCCTTGTTCGTGTCGGTTCACTGACACAAAATCCTAAACTACGTGGTCTTTGATCCATGTCAAGGAATGGTATGTAGGAAGCCTCCATAAGGTTCAAGCCCATCACCCGGTCGTCCTGACCTCATTCACATCGGTTCGCTGATGACACCCATCGGACCAAGGCCCACATTCACGTTGGTCCTCCGACGCACCAACCTGAACTACGAGGACTTTGATCCATGTCAAGGCATGGTACATAGGAAACCTCACGAGGTTCAAGCCCAACATCCATCGGGCCAAGGTCCACCTTCACGTCGGCTCGCCGACACCATCCTGAACTATGAGGACTTTGATTCCCTGCCATGGGGATACGTAGGAGGTCTCTTCGAGGCTCAATCCCAACTTCATTGTCGCCCTTGCGATGGTCCCATTTCATTCCCCATCCACTTCATTCATCCTTCCATCATCTGCCCTGATTCTTACCCGGGCCGCCACATCCCGGTGGGATCATGCCATCCACCCTCCTCGCTGCTCCTATCAGTACTTAGGCTGCTATCCATGCGTATTCCCCAACATGTCTTTGGGTTGTTGTTCTCTGTGTACACCCCGATTTATCACCCCTTCGAACTACGTGGGGTTTGGTCCCTATCCTCTACACAGGGTACATAGGAAGCCTTCATGAGTTTCAATACCAGCCAATGGTAGACCTTGGTGTCCCCCATTCTGGGGTGTACTTTCCCTGATCTTCCATCAGTGGTGTTCAGATCAACCATTACGGTGTGACATATCCCCTCCATGGGGAGCACCACCTCAGATCCATCCTCATTGGGCGTTCGGATCTGTCCCCTTGTTAAACCTTCCAGGTGTTCTCTTCTAGGGATATACCAATCTGATCTGTCTCTATGGGACGTTTTGATCACCCTCGTTCCATCTCCATAAGATGTTAAACTCACAGCCTACCTCGTGATAAATATGAGATGCCTGAGGAAAACCTCGGATGACACACCTTTGGTGAAACCATCTCCGTAAGACATTAAACTTGCGTAATACCCTGTGTTAAACACAGGAAGCTAATGAAAACCTCAGATACATGCCTCAGGTTCTGCACCCTTGAGATGCCCTTTTGTGAGGAAGAATACAGGTTCCCCTATGTCCACGCACCCATAGATGCCCCGACATGCCTGATGTTGCCGTCTACTCTGACCGAAGGTCGCTACCATGTCAAGACCCTATGGAAAGTATTGACAGAAGTAGTGTAATTAACCGGCGTCCATGAAGATATGGCACCGGGAATGAGATTCACGAACAACGTATTAAATCTATGAGGGAGACCCGGACTAGGTGATGAGTTCTGAGGAGGAATCCACGGAAGGAAGAACTGACATCCCATCATCCCGTTTCGATCAAGGAGAAAACGTACCTGAATAAGGAATGATTGTCTCCCACCTTTAAAAAGCGGGAATACGGGGAAACAACAGCGTGTCCCCCACAGACAGATGCGCGCGCCCCGGCAAAAGCTTCGGAAACACCTACACTGATGACCTATGTCAAGGAAATATATCGAGGACCAGTGCACAGGACCTGCATAGAGGACGAGCACAATAGAGTTTGTAGAGGACCTATGCAGAGTAACTCCTTTACCTAGGGTTCCCTATTTTCCTACAAATATGAACCTTGGGCTCCCCATTTTATAGTTGGAAATTTTGGAAGAATCCCCAAATCTCTCATTGTGTATCCCCCTTCACTCAGGTCGACTAAAATTCTTGGGTTGCTCTTTGAAACCCAAGAGAAGAGAGAATTAATTGGGATTAGTTGGATCATAGTCCCTTCAGGGTCTAAAACATGACATCTGAGCTAAGGAAATAGGTTATGGACCTATGCTATGGACCTGCATTGAAAGACATGTGTTGAGAACCTATGTGGGGGGACCTGTTCTAAAGACCTACACAGAGGACCTGTGTAGAGGACTTGTGTGGAGGACCTTCACGGAGTAACTCCTCCACCCACGGTTCCCTGTTTTCTTATAAATAGGCCCCTAGGGAATCCTCCATAGGAATAAGCCCTAACCAAAGATCAAATGGGAATCCTCCTTAGGAGTAAACCCCTACCAAACCTCAATAAACATCCTCATTAGGAGTAATCCCCAACCAAACCTCAAATGGGCGTCCTCCTTAGAAGTAATCCCCAACCAAAGATCAATAGGAATCCTCCATAGAAGTAACCCATGACCAATCCTCAAATGGGAATCCTCCTTAGGAGTAAGCCCCAATAAATATTTCAATGGAAATCCTTCTTAGGAGTATTCCACGACCAATTTTTCAATGGGCATCCTCTTTAGGAGTAAGCCCCAAAAAACCTAAAATAGGGTAACCAACCTAGGGTAAGCCCCAAGTCTTTCACATGGGAGGTTGTGGTATCACTTCTTTATACACCCTTTACCTTCACCCCTTATTTACATAGGACCCTCATCCAATGTAAAGAGAATAGGAGAATGTTCCATAGCCATGACCTCTTCTATGGTAGGATTGACATCTTCCATCATTAGAGGAGAAAGTGTGTGGTTTTTTGAATGTTTCACATCCCCTTATTTCTCCCCCTAAGCATGAATCATGTGGTCTTATAGATTTTTAATGATCAAAACATCCATAAAATCTACTTGAAAGAATGAACTATGAGAACTCTAATTCCTACCAAAACTGGGATATGTATGAAGCCTTCACCTAGGGAATGAGCTCACTGGACATCCTCCTTAGGAATTAAACCATAATTCCCTTAATCTGGGCATTCTCTTTAGGAGTAAGCCCTGAATTAAGTCCCCCTTTAAATATACAAGAGTTAATATATCTCTTGTTGACCCTGTTACAAGGGAATTCTCTTTAAGATTAAGCCCCAACTTATTCTTCTCAAAGGGCCATAATCCCCTGCAAGACTTGTTAAAGTATGTGGGGTTTTATTACCATCTAAATAGGATATATAGAAAGCCTCCATAGGGTTAAAACCCAACACCCCCAAATAAACCTTGTTCTCGATGGGCCACATTCTCAGTAGGATATAATTCAACTTGGAATCTCATATCCCTTCCATGTTCCTTGGCCTATTTCGGCATAAGTCTCATACCAAGCTTTGACTACGATCCTCTGCCTAGATTTATTTAACACATGATGTTACACTATATGGTTAGGTCCTTATCACATGACCATAAAAGGTATGATTTGTATCATTAAGTGGCACTGAACTACGTGGGTTATGATTCCTTCCATAAGGATACGTAGGAAGGTCATTTATGGGTCCGATCCCAACATTAAAAAAAATTATATCTCCCTAGATGAAGATGAACTCCAGAGTAAGTTTCCATCTCCCTAGATGATGATAAATTCCAGAGTGCCCCACTAAGTGTCTTAAAAACCATCATTTTCATAATAATGACCAAAGAATATCTATGTAGTATATGAGAGGATACCATTTATGGAGAACCTTGAATACATACAAATATCAACATTAATGAAAAACCATGAATACATATAGGTGATTTTGATTTCCATACATGCTAACAATTAATTGAAAATTTATAGGGAAACATAACTTATGATTCATACATTAATAAAGATTCATAAACATATCTTAAATTTATAAAAGATTATCCGAGAAAGAAATAATTCCCTTCAAAAGTGTGTGATGAGCCAACCTCCTATCCTTTTGACCAATGTGAGTTCAAAAGCATCATGGGTTAAAATAATTAACAAGTGCCTGCCTTTGGAAAGTAGGTCCCTTTGGACATAGAACTGTTGGGTGTTTATAGTTTCATAAACAAATATATTGGAAACCGTTTAGAAATAGTGATTCCTAACCAGAACACACATTCTAAAGGAAACATGATAGAAATTAAGTTTATTATTTTTAAATTACCCATTTATCTTGTTAAATTTATTTTAGGAAGAACTAACTAATTTTTTATTTATTAATTCATTATTTCATCATCATTATTTCATAAATCATGAGGTATTTGAAAAACATTATTTTTACAATTCATATAAAAATTGATGTGTTTCATTAAATTAATAGAAAGTCCCCCTTAGACAATTTTAACTTGATGATTTCAAAAAATTAAATTTATTTTATAAAAATAATTTTGTAAAAAAAGTAATTTTAATTTTAAATATAAATATTATGATATTTTAAAAATACCTTAAAATATAGTTTATTATAAATGTACTTATATTTTTTTGAGTTTACATTCATGATATTTATTTTATAGAATTATAATAGTTATATTTAATTAAATTACTCCTGATAAATATTATTAGTATTATTTTTTTTATTTCAAGGCCAGATTATTATTCCCATGGTTAGACTAATATTCCCAACGGTTAGGTTACTATTTCCAACAATCATTTTACTATTCCAACTGTCATATTACTATTACAATGATCACATTTATATTCTAATAGTCATATTACCTTGAATAAATATTATTTTATTCCTTCATTAAACATTCACTACAATTCCTCCCAAGGTTCTATATTTTTATTTTCTATCATGCCTATTGGTTTAAAAATATTTTGTTTTGTTTATATATTATTGGCCATAGTGGAGGAGATTCAAGTAGATTATAATGATTCAAATTTAATCATTATACATTTCTTAATTTCTTTTTTTATCCCATTGTAATTTTGGGAATTTTCATGGGTTATTTTAATATTAATGTAATAATATTCCTTAATGAAATAATCTGTTTCTAGTTTCATTATGTGTTATATGCATTTAATACAATATAATATAATATAAAAAACATTTATTTCACGAAAAAAATTTCAATTACAAATCTGGGTTGTTACATTTTTCCCCCATTTAAAAATTGTTTCCCAAAAATTTTAATTCATATTCTCTATTAAGAATAGATGAGGGTACTTTTCTTTCATTATTTATGTAACACCCCAAGCTTCCATGGTACACTTCTCTTTGAATAATACAGTAGCGTGTGTTGTACGCAACTTCGAGTTCTAACACACACCACAACCAATCAAAGTAGCCGTTATGAATAGTAATACCTACTTTTTGAAATTTTATAAATTTTATCTTTCCAAATGGACTTCTTTTTTTATTCGGAATATCAAAATTATCCTAAGTTTTATTTTTTGTAATTTTCTGAGAACTTCCATTTTTATGAATAGTGAAAAATACTTAAAAACAACTTTTTTAATCAAAATAATTTATAGTGATAAATTATAATATTGAGTGGTTTGAAAGTATAATTAGAATATATTTTTACCATTTTATCCAATGTTGTTCATTATAATTAATTTCCCCTTAAAATTCGACATAAACAATTGTTAATCTTTTGATATATATTGTTTCCTAAAAACACGCTATTTGTTGTGACAACGGGAATTAGTTATAAAATTAATTAATGCAACTTATATGTTTGGAATTTTGTAAAATAGACATCATTTTTGAATTCATAATATCAATTATATCTTAGCGTGAAATTTTGGCATTGTTCTGAAAACTTCAATTTTTGATGAATAGTGAAACCACTAAGTGGTAGTTAAAAAACTGATTTTTTGTTTAAATGAAACATTACCACTTCTGTGATTTTATTTTCAAAAATCATACATACATGATTGTCATTAGGAAGTAAAATGTGGTTCAATGAGATTAAAATTATTTTTGGTGAATAGTAACTTTTAAGTTTAATTAATCACGATTAAAGGTAATTAGTGAAATTTAAGGTAAAAATGATATTATAAAAATAATAAAATACCTTTACACTTGTCCTACACTTATTGTATGAGTCATTTACGACCAATAAAATCCATGGGTCAACTTGGGGACCCCATGTAGCCACTTGGGTAAGAAAATGACAATAAAAACTTTTTATTTAAAGTAAAAATAAAATTGTCACAAACATGAGTTATTTTACTAAAACAATTATTACATGGGGTTATATAAGGTAACTTTTAGACTATAAATATTAATTTTAAAGCCAAAAATATTTCCTAAATCATTATATTTTTTTATAATTTTTAGACATTAAATAAATTAAATATTTTATGACACCATGATGATGCAGCGATTACATCATTAATTAATGATTTAAATAAAATGAAAATATAATGTAAACTCTAAGACTTACACTTGTAAAAAACCTTTTGGATGAGTATATTTATAACCCTTATCACCTTATACTATAAATATATAAGTGTGTGACCTTTAAAATATGAAACTCATTATATAATAAAGTAACATTTCATGACTTTCCAAGAGTGCCCCTCCTCTCCTCTTATAAAAGCCCCCCACCACTACCACCTTATTCACACCTTCAAAGCCTTTTGGATCGGCCAACATCTACCCAAATACTCTCTAAACATCCCTCTCTTACTCCTGGAAGCCTCACTTTGGGCAGAATTCTTCCCAAGGAAGCCTTTGGCTCAAATCAAAAAAGAGTTACCCGATTTTAAGGTAATGTCTTCTCTTATGTTATTTTATTTTATTTTGCTTCTCCAACCATTTAAACACTTTTTATTACATTATTTTGTAAAAAAACCAGTATCTTAAATGTACTAGGATTTTGTTATGAGAATTATTTGATTTACACTTACACACACCTTCGTCTAATGGTTAAAGAACATACTGTTTCTGTGGTTGGCAAATTTCTGCCTCACAAAACGATGATTGTTCAATCTTCTTTTAACACCTCTCATGGTGGCAATTATAATGACACTATTTTTATATATGATATATATTATGTTTTATTTTCTTATGATTCTGTATTTTTCATTTATGGCATACCTTTATGATTTCCAATATGGGTAAACGCGATAATTTCATTTTAGAAAGTGCGAACTACCGCCCCCTCAAAGTGATTTGAATCGTTAATGCCATATGTGGGATGTATAAAGAATGGATTAAATGGTATTATACATTATATTATAATGTAATTATATTATACCTTTATATAATTTTAACTTCATTCCATTAAATATGAAATAGAAATGAATGTAGCGTTCATACGTAAGTACGACTTACCGTCTCCATGAACGGTGCATTTCATTTCTTAACTCTAAATGTTATGTAATATTATAAATGCATGTATATACTGGATATATAGGATATATATGATATCTACATCATGAATATAATTCTGTAGATAATTTATATTCTACCACATAAACAACTTGTAATTATAAGATGTTTATTGTTGATTCAAGTACCAAAGATTGACAAAATGGCCGTTATTAACTTAAATGACTACATAATTTTCGTAACATTGTAATAAGTGATATAAAAGGGATAATGAACTTGGAAAATGTTCTTAAGAAAGTAGAGATTAACTCTAGTTTATTATTCCGGAGGATAAAGAGCGGCCGAGTCAAGTCGTACACGAGGTAAGGGAACTTCTTAACCCAATTTCCGTTCTTTGGGTTAATCTCCTACTTTCAAATTATGTCATGATATTATTATGTCCTATGTTGTATTTGTACTGTATTTATGTGTACTTATAGTGAATACACATAATAGATCTATTTTATTTTAAAAAATGATCTTTTTAAAGGACTTTGTCTCAATCTTCATTCATTGAGGCATATTTTGTTTTATACACAACTTTCTTTTATACAGTGTATAAACCCCTTTGACTTTTATGTTTATTCAAAAGGGATATTTTTATATGAAGCGTTTTATTAAAAGACAAAAAGAAAAAAAAATTGTCGTACTTATGCAGCGACAATGACTTCTCTGCCGCCGTGACCATTATTTGAGTTTCAGCTTCCTCTACAATACATAACCTTTTTTTAAAATGAAAAATAATTATAAAGTTTTAATTTTCTTTTATTTTGGTATTGAAAATGGTTTTGAAAATGTTTTTATTATATCAATGTGTTGTATTGATATCTTGTGATTGAAATGGGGAAATGTTATGTTTGCTTTATGCATGTTTTATGTGATATGATTATGTTATGGTTTATGATATGTTTAAACCTATTCATATGAGGAATGCATTGGACTTAATAAGTGACAGGTGGAGCCCACTATAGCTCCTCAATGCATCGGTAGGTCTCATGAGAAAAACTAGTTTCTTGGCACGAGGCCTTGACAAAATTTTATTTGTAGTCTTGGCACGAGGCCTTGGCTACGTGGTTATGATTGTCTAGCATTATTCATTCCATCATTATGAAAGTGGTTATTGATATTTCATGTGATTATTCTACTAGTAGAATATCCTTGTGAATAAGTAAATGGCATTATTTCATTTTATTTTTTCCATATTATGCTGATGTTCAAATTTAAAAGGATTTTGTTTTAGTTATAAATTGCCTTAAATTTTAATGTTTATTTATGAAAGCTTTCGCTATATTGTTATCCTTACTGAGCATCTGATCTCACCCCTTTCAATGTTTTAATTTTTCTAGGATGTGAAGAAGTATTTTAGGAATGACCTGCAGGGACAGTCTGAAGGGGATATGAGTGTGGAAAATGGATACTATGTTATTTTAGTTTTTCACTTTATTATGTAATGTAACATTTATGAATGTATCTAGTGTTTCCAAGGCTATTAAACTAATTGTTTTTTTGAGACTTGATCTTTTGTGATCATGCCAATGTTATGCAATAATGCACCGACTCTGGGTAACTGGGGTCGGGGTGTTATAGTTTCCCCTAGTTATTATTTCACCTCTTCATATTTATGGTTGCTCCATAGAAAATTATTAATGTGGTCCAATATCTTCACCATCTAATCCTCATATGATTGGTCATTCTCCAAGTGCACCACCTTCAGATTTAGCACTTGTGAGGGATCATGCATGTACTTCATCAGGAGAGATATGTGGAACATATCATAAACTAGATACATATTTTGTGGAAGTTAAAGATGATAGGACACTTCTACAATATGATCAAAGATCACATAGGAGGTAATGTACCTTGGGATATTCTTCCCTTTCTTTCCAAACAACATGAATCTCTTCCATTGTGATATTCAAATAAAAAATATATCTCCAACTTCACACTCCAAGTACCTTAGATAGTTTTCAGTATATATCTTCTTATAAATATAAGAAACTTTTATATTTTATTGGATGGATTGAACCTTCTCTTTTATCTCTTTTACAATATTATGTTTAATTATCTTTGATTCTATAACTTTATCCCAATATTTTTGAGTTCTACATATCTTCCTATATAGAGCTTTATATGGATCCATTTTAATACTTGAGTGTAAGTTTTTGTTGTATGAGAACTAAAATATTGTGAGATATATATCTTTTCCTCCTTTAAATTTCATTTAGTTGTCTCTTAGAATTTCGTAGAGTGTCTGATGTTCTTTTTATTTTTTCCATCAGTTTGGTTGTGAAAATTTATTCTAAAATTCAGTTCAGTATTCAATGAATATTGAATACTTATCCAAGATTTAGATGTGAACCTTAAAACATGAGAAAATACAATCCAAAATGGTTCCCCATATACCCTAACCACTTCTTTTACATATATATTAGAAAGTTGTTCAGGTTAGAAATCTTCCTAAATAGTGATGAAGTGGGTAGTCTAGGTGAGTTGATCCACCACAACCCATATCGCATTATTTCATTTAAATTTATTCAGGAGACCCGTGAAAAATTCTACGAAAATTTTCTCCCATTTCCACATGGGTATAGGAAATGTCTTCATTATACCCTTGTACTTATATCGTCATACTTTAACATTATAACATACCAATCACTTTGAGGTGTACTTAACAATTTCTTTCTTCATGTTTACCCACCATAAGTTATCTTGAAGATCACGATAAATTTTGGTGCTTCCAAGACGGAGGGAGAAACATGATATATATGAATAATCTAATAGATCCTTATTTATATAAGGTGATGAAGGTAAAAAGTTATACTTTCAAATCAAATGAAATTATCTTCATTGATGAGGAACCCATGAAGATTCCCTTCCTTTACAGTATTCACCCTATTTTGAAGCTACAAATCATCCCTTTATGCCTCCTTGATATTATCTTGGATAGATAGTTTGGAAATAATTTAATAAAGTTAGGATTAATTCTTTGGCATTATGATTTTCAGATTCATCACTTGCATACCCATGAAGATATGGTCTTTCTCAATCTGTATCATGGATAGATTAGTAGGTTATTTTCTTCTAAGAACATAAACTACCTTGTTATGCTTTCTTCAATAGTAGTAAATTTAGCAATTGTATTTGTTAATCAGCTCTAACCATCTTCGATGAAGTATATTGAGATTATTTTGTGTGAATATATACTTTAAACTCTTGTGATCTACCTATATGTTACATTTTTCATCATAGAGGTAGTGATGTAAACAATTTAGAGAAAATATCACAGTTTATAACTCTAGATGATGAATCTAGTAGTTTTTCTCATGGATATTCAGTTTTCATGAGTTTTAGGTTATCAATTTATCATTCTACATGATTACACAACCCAAGCCTTTCGTTTAAGCTTTATTATATACCAAAAAAAACTTCCCCACTTGATGGTAGTGTAAGTACATGTGTAGTTATTCGCCTCTAAGTTAGATCCTTAAATCATCCCTCATATTATTCTATCTATAAAAACATTACCCTATATTATGTTAACTTATTTATTAGGCTAGAAAATCATGATAAATTTCTCAAAAAAACATCAGTAGTTACCTACTATGTTTAGAAGACTATGGAAATTCATGATACTAGTGGTTCTATTCAATTAATAAGTTTACTTTGTTAATAAAGGGTTCATTTAAATTCCCGAACTTATGATCATAGTTCCCAAGAATGTGACTTGCTACATCCAAAAGCTACACTTGCTAAAATAAGTATAAATTATCTCCTTAAATGTTTCTATAATAATCCTTATATACTCATCATGTTCCTCATTTCTCTTAGAGTAAATAAGCATATCATTGAGAAAGACTACCAAACATATTTAAAGGTATTATCTAAAGTCTCTAGTCATCAAATACATGAATACTTCATGGGAATTAGTAAGTCTAAAGGGAATCACTAAGAACTCATAGTGTCCATAGCTTGTACAGAGGGGTTTCTTCTGAATATCTTTCTTATTTACCTTCAACTGATGATATCCATAATTAAAATCCACTTTTGAGAAGTACTGATCTCCTCTTAGTTGATTGAAAATATAATAATTCCTTGGTAGGGGATACTTTTTCTTTATAGTGATCTTATTAAGATTCATTTATTTGATACACAACCACATTGATCCATCCTTTTTCTTTAAAAATAGAATTGGCGTACCCTAACGAGATGCACATGGGTATATAAACCCCTAGTCCAAATTAATTTTCATCTTATTATTTAACTCCTCCTGTTTGATTGGGGATATACTATAGGGGTATTTGGAGATAAGAGTGGCTCTAGGAATAAGATTTACTAAGAAATCTACCTCATTATTAGGTGTATTTCTGGTAAATTCTAAGTGAAATACATCTAGGTATTCCCTAAAAATGGGAATTTTCTCAAGGTTGATTCTTTCCTTTGACTCAACTGTTTGAGAAAGGTATGCATCTTAAAAGGGTATAATCACCCATAGTGTCAATGGATTATCTAAAGGAGATTCATGATCATCCTTGAATTTTTACAAGATCATGTGATGGTTTGGAATACAAAAATATAATTCCTTTTCCCAACAATTGATGTATTATCTATATAACAAGATACAATCCATTCATAGTATAAAATTAAATTACACCAAGGGAATTATTAAAATATTATATGGAAGAAAACTCCCACATACACTGATATGTGAATATTCCAACACTTGGGTTTCATTGTTCTAGACACTATGTATTTTTACTAATATCTCTACTTCAAAGTATTGGGTTTTTGATTCAACAGTTCTAGTAAACATACGGTATTTAAAGGAATGCTTAGAACTTGAATCAAATAAAACCTGTTTTTATTACTAACTGAATAGGAAGTGTAACTTGTATGAATTCATTTTCATGTTCCACCCCATATGTTATGTTATAGTATTTCCCTTTCTCCTATGTTTTTATTGGTTCCTAATGGGAATTACCCTCAATGGACCATGGTTTAGTGCACTGTCTTGTATAGTTCCCATACTCCCTACAATTTAAGTGTTGAACTATGGGTGGTTCCTTCTATTCCTCCATTATATTGGTTATTTTTTTAATGTATCTATAAAATTCATGAAATTGGTGGAATTACCTCCCAATCTTGAGTTATTTCCATTTCCCTTTGATACAATTATCATTATTCTTCTTCTCACATTTTTTACATGTGGGTGGTTGGATCTTCTTTCCTACTTTATCATTTGAAACACCAGAATGAAAGTAAATATTTTATTTCTTATCTCCATAACCATGGGACCATTCATAAAAATCCATATCTACTTTTAGATAACATCAAACTACTTCTTAATAACTCCAAAAATATTGGATAGCTAGAGCCATTTAGAGGTGTTTTTTTAAATTACTAAATAATATATCTATTTTTCTATCATTTTTTTATAAAAAAAACTGATGTGTATCTTGAAAGAATTTTCAAATTTTCCTTGAAAGTTATGACCATTAACTCTCCTTTTTCATAAGATCTAGAAATTATTTATCCATATTTTTTAAATATTTTAGGGAAAATACTTGTTAATAAATATTTTCTCAAAGTCTTCCAACTCTATCTCTTCCATTTCATCCTTTGTCTTGGTATTATTTATCAATTCACACCATTGATTAGACTCTCTATCTAAATGATAGATGGCCAGAGTAACCTTATCCATCTCAGAATAGTGATGTACATAGAAGATATTATTCATTGTGTTAACCCACAATTCAGCAATAAGTGGATTGTAAGACCCACTGATTGTCAATGTTAGATGGTTCATAAAATACTCTATATTAAGTTTTTTCTAATTTAGAAAATGAGGGTATTGCACATGGTTTATATTATTTTTCATAGCCTAATACAACAAGGTAAGTATCACCATACCGTTTTTAATTCCACCTACCATCACATTGGGAATGTCATTTAGACAACTGTTGCATTGTCCCTCACACAAGTTATTGGCCTTGTTTCTCCTAGGTCCCACCATTTTCCAAAATAAAAAGGTTTTTGACATATATTAATTAAAAAACACCTAAATAAATAATTTATTCTTATACATAAATTAAATATAAATTCATATTATATGGGATCCCTAAATTAATCTTTTCTCTCTAACAATGCATCTTAGGTCATGTGCCTTAATCCTTCTCTAACATTAATAGTAATAATTACATTACTTATTTATACTTCATAATATTTTGTATAGATTTTTTGATTAACTAAAATATATCCCCATAGGGTGCCAAAATCGGTGTAGAGAAAGGACCATTGTCATATTCCAGGAAATGATTAAGTCAAATCCCAATGGTCCCTTTTTGAGGTTATTCCCCTAGGTACAACTATACTACATCCACATCTACATGTAGTATCTAGACATGGATTTAATTTCTTGCTCGGATACTCTAACAAAACATAAAAATTAGGATTATCCTTATAGATTTACCTAATATTTTATAATCCTAATTCCCAAATTAAATAAATCATGCTCTGATACCAAGTATAGATACCCAAAATTTCATTACATGATTATACATCACTTTTAAGATAAATAATAAAATAGTCATATAGTCAGGGATCCAAAGGTTTAGTGTATTGGGAAAATTAGGCTCATAAATAAATTGTAAAAAACAAACATAAAACATTATTTAAATTCTTCTTATTTATCCTTCTAAATATCTCATGGTCTACTTCGAAAATATAGTCACACTGACATATACATCAAATAAAGGGGCATCTAAAATCCCAATGCGAGGAGGAATAAGGGACATGAATCAATAGGATGTGGGTGAGAATAATCAATATCCTCATATAAAAATTATAATTTTATCATCATAACCATGAAGGAAATTTTTTATAAAGACATGGAATGTGGTCTATGAATAATAATGAAACATCATGATATAGTGGTCAAATACCACACATAGTTGTGGACAAATCTAGTATCTTGTTCACGCATAATATATATTAATAAATCAAAACATAATAAATGTGAACACATATAGAATTATGTTCATGCATAATAAACATTATCTCATGAGATATATCACATTACCCAATTTATTGGAGGGACAAATAATTTTGGGACCATCCATCACTTAATAAATGCTCATAAATCTTGCATCCATCGAGAATGTATAACAATAATAGTCCTGAAATAAATTCTTGGAAAGGAATAGATTTTAAAAAGTATTTCACCTGTCATACATTATATAATAACATTTTTATTCCCAAATGGAAAATGGATATCATACTTTGGTAAAAGAGATATCATTTTTCTTTATATAAGAAACAACTCATGAGGAGTAAAAGTTTTGTTTTCTTTATAAAATAAATTATTTTTCAAAACCATTAAATTTTTCTTGGAAATAATTTTAGATGGGTAGGAAAAATGTATATTCCAAATAAAAAAGGTAAATAATATAAAATTTTCATTTTTTTGATATTATAAGAATATACATATTGAAAATATTGTGAAAGGGAATGTAACCCAAAAAAGGAGTTGGGTTTGAGAATCCCCTTACCGTAAGTCCCTCTTCATTTAATCACTTTCCTTACTCCTGGATAATAATATAAAGTTTATTAAAACATTTAAATATAAGTTAATTATATTAATTTATTTCACTATTTATTAGTTATAATCATTTTCTTCTATTTACTAATTCCCATCGTTAAAGGGGAAACATTTTAGTATCATGTTTTCATAAAAAAATCCCATTTTGCTTCAATTTTGTTATTTTTTCTATGTAATTTATACATAAGTATAATTAATTTACATAATATTAAAATACATATATTTATAAATTTATATATAAAAAATTCTAATCATTCGTATGGATGGTGGTAAGAAAATAATTCAAAATTTCCACATCGATGGTTAACTAGCCGTTAATGGGACATTTTCTAGAGGGGAAGTGTGAACTATATAATATATGATTATTTAAAAATAAAATTTTTATATATATTAACATTATAAAGATCATGTAAACATATTTTATAATTGGTTTAAGAAGTTTTGAATTAGAAAATTGAAGGAGGATACGAAATTAGAAAAGGAAAACAAAATAAATGGATGAAAGTACATTACTTATTTCTCTAAGTGGTTCCATTTTTATGGCCATAAAATTAATGTAATATTGAAGTTAGGTTACTTAAAAACATATATAAGGATTATAAGGGGATTAAGATAGGTTATTTTAGAATAGGTCTTATAAATACTCACACTATTCATACATATATATTACATATTAATATATGAATATTCATTACATAACATAACGATCCACGCTATAATCATATAGGTCTAGTGCCTTTGTAAACATGAATACATAAACAACTGATTCATAGATAACTGCATCATCTTTAAATAAGTACTTCCTAACTATACAACTTCTTATACACATCATATATAATACCTTTCTTCATAAATGTGGGAAAATAAACAAGAGAAAGGGTGATCTCAGATGCTCAGTATGGGTAAACAAGGGAGATATCAAAATAATGTGGGCATAAGGGTATGAGAACAAGACAATAAAATTTGAAAATAATACCTTTCATATCATAGATCATAAAAATGAATTATATCATAAATCTTGGAAGTTAATAAGACATTCATAATAATGAAAATGATCCATGAGTGCATAATATTGTTATAATACAAAGATTTGTGGCATGCACATAAGCATAGAAAATCATTTCCTTGGTAGTAAAGGCTCATATACAAAACTATAATATTAGAATGGTTTTACTCCCCAAATTATCTTAGTAGTTAACTTTCTCTCCCAATACTATCATAGTTGAAAATTACCTTTCTAAATTGGGTCTACCCCCATTCTAGTCCTGTATATCTCATTAGATATCAATCTTTACCCGATGCATTGGAAGGAGATATAGTCCCCACCAATAAAATAATGAAAATAATAAATATGTGTCCAAAAATATCAAAAAAAATTCATAACATCACTATCATGAAAATTAATGGTTTTCATAAAAATTTCATCATGATATAACCTGTGGAAAAGAAACAAATGGTATAACCAGTTTATCTTTTAATCGTAGCATAACCTATGGAAAGGAACAGGGTTCATAAACATTTTTTATCACAAACATAAACATAAACCATTCAGAGAAATAATAATTATTTTACTAATGAATCATATCCCAATTAAATCTTACGTCACGTCAAAGGATGTCGTGTTAGATACAAAATAATTTTGAAAGATCAAATGGAACATTTCTCCAGGAATATATCCTTTCTATTTTAAAAACACTTCTTTAAAATCCAAAAACTCCCAAATATTAAATAAAAAAATTATTTAAAAATAACCTTGGAAACTTGTAAAGTAATATTCAAATCATTGAGTGGTCAGGATGATGGAAAACACTATTCATTCCATATATATTAAAAACAGATATTCCTTTTACATTTTTGGTAAAAAGTAAAACATACCTTATTCAAAAAAAATAAGAAGATTTAATTTTAAACCATTTTAAAAAAATGAAATTTTATTAAAAATTACCTTAAATAATAATTTTATAATATTAAATACTTTCTTTAAAATATTTTTTTAAGACATGTACATGGAAGAAAAATGATTTTTGACTGAAGAGGGAAATAATGTCAATTTTTCTTAAGAATGTTATTTAGGTCTCTTTAAAACATTAAGAGAGGAAAATGAAAGGAAAAAATTTTTTCTTAAAAAATAACCCTAGGATAATAAAACATATGTGTTTATTGAGAGATAGATCATAGTAATTCACCACTGTAATATTAATCATAAACTATCCTAATAAATAATGAGATTATGACATAAAACCTTTACCACATTGGTAACTTTTGAATTGTAAGACCCATGAAAGAAAGAGACATATATAGATATTTATATACCATAATTTTCATGGTAATAATAATATAATACATTTATTGTAATTATATACACTGCATAAAGAAAACAAGCAGTGAATATGGAATGTGTCCCATGGAAATAAAAGTGAGGTGAAATCCCTTAACATGCGTCTTGACTCCCTTAATACGCATTAAAAACTCATTTATAATAAATATAGGTTCATTATACATATATTATAGTGCCATAAATATATATAATACCTTATATGATTTATTTATTACCTTTTATTATCCATTTATTAACAAACCCTTGTCAAAATCACATTATGGGTAATAACTACTTTATTTTTTATATTTTTTTTTATTTGGTATTTTTGATTCTTTTACTTTGATCATGTTTAAATAATAACAATAATTTTAATAATTCTATAAATATAATATCTATTCACTATTTTATTTATGTATATTAATCCATAAAATTTAGATATAGAAAATTGATTACATCATTCATGGAGATGGTGGGTCGTATGTACGCTTGAACAATGTTTCTATATTTTCAACAGATTGAATGAAAGTAAGGTAAATAGTATATCACATTTATAGTTTAATTATGATGTCATATATTAAAAATAAATTAATTATATTTATATTTATTACCTTCCAGGTAAAATTTCATTGAAAAATGAATCACATCACTTTGCGAGGCGAAAGTCTGTCGTACACACGAGTGATGTTATCATATTCCAATGGAATAGAAATTGAAAGGAAATATTTGATATAATAATACCAAAATTATAATTATTTAATAAATATTACATTAAATTTTTGAATAAATCATTATGACCCTTTTTGATTGGTGGTAATGGAAATTGAATTACATTGGTTCTCGTGGTAGTAGTATGTCGTACACATAATCGATAGTTTTATTTCCATTTTAATGGAAGAGGTGGTGGTTCAAGGTTATTAAATTAAATTAAAAAATAATTATATTGGATATAATTTTTTTTTATATCTTCATATTTGGAGAATATTTTTAAGAGTTTTAATAATAAATAAAACAAAAATAGAAGTTTAATAATTTTACCGCTTCTTCATAGAACCTCTTCATGATTATATTTAAATCCTTATTATAAGGGTTACTTAATAAAAATAATGACTTCATTATGTGGTTATGTAATTAATGGATATATTTTGGTAGTTATTTTCTAAACTAAATGGTTTTTGAAGTATTAAGATGATAGGATAGGGGTGTTCTTTTATATGTGGGGAAAGGAACCTACATGGAAACTACTTGGAACTTTCTCAAAACTCAAAAATTATAAGGTTATTCCCAATAAAAATGATTCTAAAAGACTATATATTAGAACATGGGATATGATAATATTTAAATATGGCAACAAAAAAGGATTTATATAGGTTTTATTTTCAAACATACCCTTATCATTTTAATTTAACCCCTCGGTAAACCCGTTTTAACCTTAAGATCGGCAATTAATTTTTACTATTTTACTATTAATTTTGAGAAAAACATAAGTTGAAATTATTATATAATAATAATTATTTTTATTCTAAAAATTTAATCCATTTTTCCAAATTCTATTCAAATAATTTGAAATTTTTAATTTAAAATTAAACCCATGGAGTTGATGGAAAATGGATTCCAAAAGAAAAGGTCACATATGTTTTAAATAAATTATCAAAAATCAACATGAAATTGATTCCAATGACATAAATTTGATAAATAATAGTATAATTAAAATAATTTTTATTTTAAACCCATCTTAAAACAGTTTTTATGTTTTTAAATTATTTAAATGAAAATATAATTCTTAATAAAAACTATGTTTCTCACTATTCACTGAAAAATTTTGTTTTTTTAGAAAAAAATTATAAACTCACTCTACGTTAATTTTGAAAATATTAATTCAAAAATTTAGATAGTTTTATATCAAAAAATTATAAATCATTCAAAACATAATTTTATAATAAGTGCGTAAAATGTGACAAAACTTCTTTTTAGAATAATACAATTTTTAAACAAAAAAGTGGATTTATCCTTATCTCATACCTAGAAACCCCATAATATGAATGTTAAAATATTTTATTGAATATATAATATATAAATTTTATTAAACTCATTCACCAAAATTTATTTATATTATTTATTGAGATAAAATACATTCTTTCACATTATAATAGTATTTTAGAAAAATATTTCTTTTTTTTAATTTATTTTATTTTCATTTATAATTAATTGTTAACCAGAGAATTAATTTTATATATATTTTTAAACCCATTATTTTCATAAATTATTTAATACTATTTATACCCACCATTCCAATGGCTAGGCGATATTTTTCATATTAAATCATATTATTTTAATAGTTTGTCGTGCTTCATTTAAACTTGATATTCTGTATAAAGAAAGATATAAATTAAATTAAATTTATTTGAAAAATATATATTTCAAAAACTACTGGGGTGTTATACTATAACCCCCTTAAAATTAATTTCACCCCCAAAATTTTTTCATTCTAATACAAACAATTAAGGATACTTTTACCTCGTCGTATCCTTAGGTTCTCATATAGTTTCCTCAAGCTGGTGGTTTATTTACAAAACTTTGACAAAGTGAGTGGTATTATTTAGTAACACTTTCTCTCTATGGTCCAGAATATCTTCCAGATTCTCTTCATAAGAAATATCTTTCTCCAATGTCATGACCTCTAAGTTCAGTATATGTGAAGGTCCAGGTATATACTTCCTCATAAGAGATACAAGGAACACAATGAGAACATGAGAGAGGTTTGATAGAAGTGTCAAGAGATAAAAAATTGTTCCTAATTGATAAAGAATCTCAAAAGGGCCAATATTCCTAGGTATTAGCTTTAATTTCTTCCAGAATCTCACAAAATTCTTCTATGGATAAATTTTTTGAAATACCTTTTCACTATCTTCTAATTCCAGATCATGCTAAAAATTATTAGTATAACTTTTATAATGACTTTGTGCTTCCTTATATGTCTCAAAATGGATATATCCTTTTTTTTAATTTCATTAACTAGATCATGTCCCAATATCATTCTTCCTCCAACTTCATTCTAGCACATTGGATCTCTACACTTATTTTTATAGAGAGCTTCATAAGGATCCATATGAATGCTTGGGTGAAAGATATTATTGTAAGAAAACTTTGTAATAAAAAGGTGTTGATCCAAACTACCTTTGAAATCCATAGAAAAAAAATATAAACATATCATATGAGGTTTAATTTTTTTCTCTCAAACTGACCATCTATCTGAGGTTGATACACAATTATAAAACTCATCTCTATATCAAGGACTTTCTGAAGACTTCTCCATAACTTTGAGGTAAACCTTGGATCTCGATTAGATATAATAGAATGTGATACTTCGTGAAGCCTTACCACTTACCTAACGTATATCCTCACAATATTATTTAGAAATAAATCTTATTTTATAGCAATGAGTTGTGATGAACTTTTAAGATGATAAACTATAACCCATATATCATTATGAACTTTAGATATTTTGGGGATACCTATCAAAAAATCAATAGTGATGTTTTTTTATTTTCATTTATGTATGGGTAATGACTGTAATATCCCTTTATACTTTTTTCTCTTGGACTTAACTTACTAGTTCACCAAGAACCAAGATAAAAAATCTATAATATCTCTCTTCATTTCATATCACAAAAAAATAATCTTTCAAATCTCTATACATATTTTTACTTTTGAGATGAATTGAGAATGAATAACTATGAGTTTCATCTAACATATCCTTATTCAAATCAGGTATGTATGGAACACATATGTGGTTCCTGAACCAAATCATTCCATCATAATTGAGGTTAATGATAGAAAAATTTCTCACCATATTTTATAGTTCCACATCTTTCTTCTGCACCTTTTTAATATTTACTAGGATAAATGGTTGAACATTAATTTGATTGAGATAATATTTATCCCATTCCTTTCACATTTCAATATCCATACTTTTAAAATTTTTAAATATTGGATCTTTTGTGATTCTCATCATGGATAATCTAGCATGATCCTTTTGTATCAAGGAATCATCCCCCTTGTTTTCTTTCCTAGTGTGGTAATGTGTTGAGTATTCATTATTTTTAATCATATATAATCATCTTTTTTACCATATATTTAACTATTTCAATTTGAATATATAATTAAAAAATTTATGTTAAGTATATATATGACACCTTTCTCCATAAAGATAATGAATCCATATCTTTAATGAAAAAAATACCATAGCTAACTCCAAATCTTGAGTTAGGTAATTTTCCTTATGGGGCTTAATTTTCCAGAGGCATATATATGACCATATAATTTTTTATGAGAACACATGTCAATCCCTTATTTAATGTGTCATTAATTATTCCATTTACTTCTCCACTATAGGTTAAAGTAAGTATAGGTGCACCGAATAACCTTTTCTTAAGTTCCTTCAAATTTTCTTCACATTCATTTGTCTAAAATAAATTGGCTCTCTGATGATATATCTTTGTGATTGGATTAGTCATTCATGAGATATTATCCATAAACCATAAATAATATCTATATAAATAGATAAAACTTAGGTTCATTCAATATGGTTGGTCTAGGAAAATTTTTAATAGACATTTTCTTTGATGGATCCACTTATATACCCTCACTTGAGATTATATGACCCAAAAATGAATCTCTTTGTAGACAAAATTTACACTTTTAAAATTTTTCATATAGATTCTCCTTTGGTAGGGTCCTCAATAAAATTTTCAAGTGATCTTCAAGCTCTTACTTTCACATTAAATATAAAATAATATTATCAATAAATACTACCACAAATTGATCAAGGTAATATCTGATGACTTTATTCATTGAATCTATGAAGATAGCAGGATAATTTATAAGACCAAATTGCATCACTATATAGTAATTGTATCCATACCTTGTATGGAATGTTATCTTGGGTATTTACTCTTTCTAGCATTATTTTCACAATTCTTGCGCAACTGGCCTTCGGTGTCCGCTTTTGATAGGTTTCTCTTCGATTATTGGGGGCCTCAAGATCAAGCAGTTGTCGGCCTGCTAGACATAAGGCACATGATGGTGCATTGATCTTCACTAGAGGATCTTGTCCTTGATTTTTCCTATACCCCTAGAAGATGCAGAGGTAGCGGCTTCTTCCTATTCCGTTGGAGTTTTAATCTCTACCTGAATCGTGATTCCCCTCTACTCCCGATTTGGGTTAGTCTTCCTCAACTGCCTCTCCCTTTCCAAAATACTGCAATCATCTGTATGCTAGGTAATCTTGTGGGTCAATTTCTTTATGTCGACTCACGTACTACCTCGGTGTGCCATCCGATCTACCCGCGGATGTGTGTGGAAGTCGATGTATCAATACCGTCGGTTGAGTCTGTGTGGATTGAAGCCGGTGAGGAGGTCAGGTGCAACCAGCCAGTTGTCTTTGATAATTGGGTGGATTATTGTTCTTCTTGCCAAATATTGGTCCACTCGTCCATTAAATGAAGATGGGGGGATCAGGGAATGGTTTCAAAGCAGTAGGGTGACTCCGTTTATGGGATTTTTTGCGAGACCAGGGATAGGGGTATTGTGGTGCAGGATGTTTCTGAGGTGGGTCACCAGTTGCGGGCTAGTGAGGTAGTGGGTCATCAAGAGGAGGTGAGCGGAGCTACTCCAATAGAAATGGTAGCATTCAGGAATCAGGATGCTCTAGGTGTGGAGGCCAGTATTCGAGATCCTTAGAAGCAGTGGCCTTTCTTACATTCTATTGTAGGGGTGAATAATGTTAAGAATAAGGAGGTAGTTCTATGGCCAGCAGTCATATTTGACTGGTTGAAGCATGATTTGGGGATTAATGGTGTTGAAGAGAAGGGCCCCTTAGTAGTTTAATCAGTGGATTTATCAGCTACATCCAGCCATATTGCGGAAGGTGAGGTAAGCTTTGTAGGGATTGATGCTCAAGATCTTGTTGACTTTCAGGGCCGAGGCTGGGAGGATACTACAAGCAGTTGCAGTTCATGGGTCATGGGTATTAATAGTCTACAGGCTCAGACTCGGTCCAAGGAAAATCCTTCTTGTTGGCTACAACAGGATCCCACTATTGACAGGGGAGGCTAGATAGTGAGTGTGTCTTGGGCCCTTTAGACCCAAACACCCTTGGTGTCTCCCCCGCTGCCCATCTGACGATCGGAACTAGGGGAAGATTTCTGTCCTAGGAAATAAGGCCGATGAGGAGGAGCCTCTATGCAAGCATATGCCCCTCAATTAAGGCATGACGTTGAAGCTGGGGAACCAATTTGAGGGGTTGGAAGTTCATGGACCTCCAGTGTCTTAGGAGGATGTATCTTCAGATGATGACAACTTCAGCCACCCTTCAGTGGATATCTTGGACCAAATTCAAGGGAACAATCCTCACAGTCCCATAAGGAAGAAGGGGAAAAGGCATCAAAGATTCAGGGAAGTGAATTGTGGTTTAGGGAAAAAAACCAAAGGGTCATAAGGACTACTCTCACTTGCCAAAACCAATGGAGACCAGGTCGGTCAAGAAGGGTAGAAACAATGAAGGATCGGTCCTTTAGGATGGGTAAAGTGAAGAATCAAGTAGACAATCAAGAGAAAGAGAAGAATATGATGAGGAGTGCTTAAAACTTATCCTGCACTCCAAGGAAGAAATGCTTGAGCAGGCTGTACGTCCCAATGTACTAGAAGAAGAGCTCAATATAATCTATGAACGAAGGTTACAAGTTGATTCCACATAGAATCAAGAAGTGTGGTTAGATAATCAAGATAGAATATTAGCCTGAGGGTTCAATCAGAGTAAAATCACCGCAGATGAATTTATTCAGATAATGGAAAGGATGATTTCTCACCTTGAAGAACTTATCAGAGAGGATCCAGAAACCCAGGTTAGTTTGTTGCACTGGGAACTTTATAGAGTAGCTGACTCGAGTAATATTAGTATTATGTTTAATCATTTTGTGAGATCCTTTATCACGTAGTGGTCCTTTTGTGAAATATGGTTTCCCATTTTTCCTTAAAAGTGGATTAATAATAATTTAAATTTGGATGGAGGGCCATTCTATATATAGTATTTGAAACAGGTGCAACACCATGTATGAGTTCTATTGAGAACTCAATTTTTTTATTTTTTGTAAGACTATGAAAATATTACAAAAATACAAAAAAAACTCCAAAAATTATTAATATCATCAATTTTGAGTTTCTCCCCAACCATATTGGATAAATTCCCATTTTGAATATGAATAGAGACCAATACAATGGATGTGATCTCCTTCAAGATTTTATATTTATCATAACACTAATATAAGATCATAAATTTTTTTTGAATATAAAATGTGACTTACCTTACTCAAATTTTGATCTGGGATATATATAGATAAATCTAACACATGCCTAAGATAACATCAAATTCAACCAGAAGAAGAATGACAAGGTTTGCATAAAAAAATTTCTGAAAACTTAAACCAAAGAATAATCATAGACTTGAGATTAAATCCTCATACCATTATAGGTTTTCACAAATAATTCAACATCTAACCATTGACCATGTCCCAGGTGCAAGTGGAAGGGAACTCAAGGGTAGATGAACAGAATCAGGAGACACATATGCACTCTGAGGAAATGATAGAAAGGGAGGATACTCTTTCCCCTAGAAAACAATGTGCAGCAGGAACCCCTGATGGTTAATAGGGCATGAAGGATGCGGATTTGGATACTCAGTTGGAACTCCTCATGCACTATGGACAAGAAATAAAGGAGGATGTCTTGGTGATCAAGGCAGCAAGGGAATATGTTCATGAGATCATGGGAAGATTGATCCAAGTGGCAATTACTAAGGAGCAAGCTGAATGGATTGACAAGTAAGATTGCATGCTGATCAGAGGCTTTAATAGGAGGAAGATCATTAAAGCAGAATACATGAAGGCTTGAGAGAATCCTGCAAGGCACTATGAATATAACATTGGGGAAGATCCAGACTGCCAGGTAAATTCCCTACCCTGGAAATTGTTTAGGGAATGAGATGTTAATCATCTTAGACTTATGTTTAATAAGTCAATTGTAACCTTTGATGCTTAATCTGTTTTTCTGTAGGGTTCCTACTCCCCCCTTAAAAGTGTTTTGAAAATAAAAAAAAATATTTTGGAGTGAACATATAATCATTGAGGATAGGAGTTAATATCCTTAAATATTTTTCATGATATAAGAGAATTAATATAAATACTCTAAAATAAGATACTTAAATATTCAACATCACCACCCCATCTCTATCATTATATATTCATTCCCTTTCTAAATCCAAAATGGTTATCATGATTTTCATACATATTTGAATAGAGTGATTGATCATGAAAAATAATTCATAGGATGTCTAAACCTTAATGACTTCTTTTCAATCTATAAAACATTATGTTTAACCTAAGACATTCATGGTCATCATCTATTCAAATATTTCATGATTCTTTGTAAATATTTTTAAAATTTCCAAATCATATCCCCTAGGAGTGTCAAACCTGGTGTGGAGTAAGGCCTTTTTTTATAAAGTTAGTAAATATTATTTCTAGCTCAATCCACCCTTTTCAGATTAATCACCCCTTAGTACAATTTTACTAGATCCACATCAACTTGTAGTATCCAGAAAAGGATTTAATTTCTTAGAGACCAATAACTCTATCCTTCAACAAAATTCTAGGATATTTTCTTAAACTTATAAATATCATTAGACTTATCCTTATACATATCATTATAAACATCATTATACATATCCCTTGGGATCTCACTAAATTTTTATCATCTTGGTTACTAAAGGTTTAACTAAACCTTTCTCTGATACTAACTATAAATACCCAAAATTCTCATACATATATATCACATCTTAATATATGAATATTCATTACATAACATAACTATCCATGCTATAATTTTATATGTATAATTTATTTGGAAACTTAGATACATAAAAAAGGTTTATAAGTGAACTATATCATCTTACACTAAGTTCTTCATAACTAGCACCCTTCTTAGACATGTCACACACAATACCATTATTCATAACCAAGGGAAAAGAAATAAATAAAGGGTGATCTCAGATTCTCGATAATGGTAAATAAGGGATATATCAAGTTAACATGAGCATAAGTGTGTGAGAATAGGAGAATAACATCTAAAACCCATAACTTTCATATCATAGATCATAATCATAAGTCGTGGAACTAATATTGGTAGTTTATATGACATATGAATAATAAATAACATGGGAATTGAGAGCATAATAATGGCATAAGACATAGATTTTTGTCATACACATAATCATAGAAAATTATTTCCTAAGTAGTAAATTCTCATTTCCAAAACTATCATAGCAGAATCAGTTCACTCCAAGAATCGTATTAGTAGTCAAGGTTCACTCTCAATACTATCATAGTGGGAAAAGTCCCTTATTTAACTGGTTTCACTCACTATTCTGGTCCTATTTATCTCAAGAGATACCAATCTTTACCCAATGCATTAGAGGGAGATATAAGTCTCACTTATCACATAATAAAAATCATACATATGTTTTACACATCATAAAACTTGAATCATATCAAAACACATGAGAAGAAATGGTTTTCATAAACATTTTATCATAGAATAGTCTATGAAAAATTAACATGTTTCATAAAAATTTCATCATGTTATCATAGCATAACCCACAGAAAGGGATGGGTTTCATAAATATATTTTTATAAAAAACATAAACATAAACCATACAGAGAAAAAATAAAGATGGTTCAATTGGTTAATATCCTCATTAAATCTTAAGTAACATCAATGGATACCATCTTATATAAAAGACGATTTTGTAAAATCACATGAAACATTTCTTGAGGAAGATGTCCTTTTTATTTTGAAAACACTTCTCTAAAATTTAAAAACTTCCCAAATATTAAAGAAAAAAAATTATTGTAAAATATCATCAAGTAATTTTAAATAAATAATTAAATCACTGTGTGTTCATAGCATAGGAAAATACCACTCATGTTGTATATGTTAAAAATATATATTCTTTTCACATTTTTGGTAAAAAGTAAAAAGTAGCTCATTTAAAAAAATGAAAAGAAGATTACTTTTAAACCCATTATTATAAAATTAAACATCAGTAAAAATGACTTTAAAAATAATTATATAATATTATAAACTTTCTTTAAATCATTTTTTAGAAAACATGGACATAGAAGAAAATGGATTTTTGACCAAAGAGAGAAATAAAGTTATTTTTTCTTAAAAACATTCCTTTGGTATCCATAAAACTATAAAAAAGGAAAATGAAAGGAAAAAATATATTATTTATAAATACCCATAGTATAAGAATATAAATTAGTTTCTTGAGAGATATTTCATAGGAATTTATCATTGGAAACTTAATCATAAACAACCTTAATAAACAATGAGATTGTAACATAAGACATTTAACACTTTGGTAATTTTTTGGATCATAATCCCTAGGAAATAAATAACCATATATGGATATTTACATCCAATAATTTTCCTGAGAAGAATCATATAATTAATCTATGGTCACTATACACACCATAAAAAAGAAACAAGTAGTGAATATGGCATGTGTCCCATGGAAATAAAAGTGAGATGAAATCCCTTACCTTAAATATAAACTTACTTCATATACATTAAAACCTTATATATAATAAATATATGTTTATTTTATATATATTAAATAATAATACTTATATATATCATTCCATATATTATTTACTAATAACCTTTTATTACTCATTTATTAACAATTCTTTATTAAAATCATGTTTCGAGTAATAACATATTTGTTTTTTATGTATGTTTTGATTTGGTATTTTTGGTCCTTTTACATTGAACATGGTTCCATAAAATATATATTTTTAACCATTATATAAATATAATATATATTTATTTTATATTTATTTAGAGTAATCCAAAAAAATAGAGAAATAAAATGAATTACATTGTTCATGAAGATGGTAGGTCATTTGTATGCATGAATGTTGTTTCCATTTTCTCGATGTATGGAATGAAAGGAAGATAAATAATGAATCACATTTATATATTAATTATTAATTATTAGATAAATCATATATTCTTTAAATTTATACCAATTACCTTTCATTTAAAACAAAAGTGAAAAATGAATCACGTCATTTCACGAGGCGGTAGTACACCGTACACATGAGCAACGTTATGTATTCCCATGAAATGGAAAGTAAGAAGGTATATGTGATATCATAATTAAATAGTTATAATTATGTCATAAATTTCATATAAATATGTTAAAAACATCATTATAACTATCCATGAGATGTGTGGATGGAAAACAAGTTGCTTCGGTTTGCAAGGCGATAGTCTGGTGTGCACATGATTGATGGTTTTATTTACAATTTTATGGGAGAAGAGGTGGATATAGGTTATTAAATTATCATAATAATATATAATTTTATTTGATATAATAGTTTTTTTATATAATCTTATTTGGAGAAAAATTTAAGGAGGTGGAATAATAAATAAAACAAAAATATAATTTTATGAATTTTACCTCTTCTTCAGAAAACATCTTTAGGTTTATACCCAAAGCCTTCTTTGGAGGGTTTCCTAATCAAAAAATTCATCTAGGATATAGGGATTTAATTAATAAAAATGTGTGTGTAGTTATTTTCTGAACCGAAATATTTTGTAAGTTTTAAGTGGAGGGAAGAGGGGGTGACCTTTTATAATTGGGGAAAGGGACCTACATGGAAACAACTTGAAATTTTCCCAAAAGAATCCAAAATGATAAATTCATTCCAAAGATAAATTATTGAAAATTACCATATATTATTAATTTGGATATAATAATCTTTAAATATGTCCAAAACAGTATATAGAATAGTTTTATTGGAAAACTTTCCTTTATCTTTTTAGTTTAACCCCTTGTTAAACCAATTTTAACCTTAACTGCGATAATTAATTTTTACTATTTTTATAATTCATTTTGAAATAAATAAATTTGAACTTATTATAAAATATTAATTTTTATAATTAAAAATATGGACTCAATTTTCCAAATTCCATTCATATAAGTTGAAAATTTTAATTTAAAATTAAACTCATTGATGCAATAAAAGAATAGGTTTCCAAAGAATAAGTTCTCAAAAGATTAAAATGTTTTTATATAAAAATTAAACATTAAATTGATTAAAATGAACTAAATTTGGTTAATAATAATATAATAAAACTATTTATTATTTTAAAACCATCTTAAAACAATTTTATTGTTTTTAAATGCTTTAATTGAGAAGACACTTCTTAATAAAAACCAGTATTTTTCATTATTCACTAAATAATTTATATTTTCAGAAAATTATCAAATATTAATTATAAGATAATTTTTACATGATGATTTAAAAAATGGAGTCACTTTTTTCAAATAAATTTTATAAAATTTAAAAAAATTAATTTTAAAATAAGTGAAAAAAATGCAATACAATTGCTTTTTAGAAAAATATAGTTTTCAGTATAAAATTGGATTTATTCATATCTCATAACTGAAAAACACATATGATTAATATTAAAACATATAATTGAATATATAATATTTAAATTTCATTAAAATAATTCCCCATAAGTGATCAATTTAATATATTTTGGTAAAAAAAAATTTGCACATAAAAATATTTTTTCAGAAAAAAATTTCCTTTATTTTTAAATAGTTTTATTTCTACTTAATTGGTAACCAAAAAATTAATTTTATGTATATGTTTTAAAAAAATATTTTAATAATTCAGTTAACTATATTTATACATTCCATTCTAATGAATAGGTTATATCTATCATATTAAATAATAATATTTTAATATAATGTCATGTTTTATTTAAGCTCGGTGTTGCTTGCAACGCAAGCTATCGATTAAATTAAATTTATTTGAAATATATATATTTCATAAAATATTGGGATGTTACATGTTTGGGTTTGATAATTGATTGATTATTTGTTTTCTAATGTGAGGGAGAGGGGTTATTTATACTTGAGGAGACGAATATTTTTAAAATAAAAAATTTTATCGAAGTTAAACCTTATAATAGTTAATTTTTGATAGTATAAATCATATATAAGTAATATAAAATGATTATAGGACTTTAAACCCATATATAAACCAAATTATAAAAAACTAAAAATTATAATTGAAAAATTTTTATTTTAAGGGAACACTTTTGATTGTAGACTTTAAAACAAATTGGGTTTGGAAATTAAGTTTGTTGTTTTTAAATAAACCATTTATATTTTAAAATGTATTTTGGTCCTAAATAACCAATTTTGTATTTATTAATTCATTATTTCATCATCATTATATCATAAAACATGTGGAATTTTAAAAAAAATACTATTCATTTGAAAATTGAAGTATTTTAGAAAATTACCAAAAAATCACCCTCGGAAACTTTTGACATGATAATTTTAAAAAAAAATTTATAAAAACAATTTTTTAACATAAGTAATTTTAATTTAAAATATAAAATTCATGATTTTAACGAAATACCATAATATATGGTTTATTAAAAATGTGTGTATATTTTATTTGAGTTTTTAATCATGATATTTATTCTATGGAATTATAATATTTATATTTACTTATATTAATCTTGATAAATATTATTAATATGACATTTTATTATTTTTACGTCATTTTACTATTCTAATAATCATGTTTCTTTTCTCAATGGTCAGGTTACTATTCCCAAAGGTCAGGTTACTATTCAAACAGCCATACTACTATTCCAATGGTCATATTTCTATTCCAACAGACATATTACTTACCATAAACACTACTTTATCCCTTAATTAACTATTCACTTCAATTACACCCAAGTTTCTATATTTTCATTTTCTATTTTTTTTTGGGTTTACTAATATTTTGTTTTATTTCAATAGTGTTGGTCATGGGGTGATGAGTCTATTAGATTACAAGAATCTAAATTTTCCCATTATACTTTTTAAAATTTATATTTTTTACCATTGTAAGTTTTAGTGTTTTTAAGGGTTTAGTTACGGATTAATGTGATGATCTCTGTTAATTAAATAAATTTTTTTCAGTTTCTTTGTGTGTTGTATGTGTTTAATACTATATTATAAAATATAATACACATTTATTTCAAGAAAAAATTCTCATTTATAACTCTATTTTTTTACATTCTTCACCTCTAGAAATTTCATTTTGAAATTTCAACTTATATTCTTAGTTGAGAATAGATGAGGGTACTTTTGTTTCATTATTTCCTCTGGTTCCCACATCACCTCTTCATATCTATAGTTCCTCCACAACAATTTAATAGGTTGATTTATCTTATTGCGTAGAATTTTTTCTCTATAGTCCAAGATCTCCACTGGCTTCTCCTCATGTGAGAGTTCATTCTCTAATTATACCACCTCCAGATTCAACACAAGTGAGGTATCGGATATGTACTTCCACAATATAGATAAATTGAACACATCATAAACTTAAGCATTATTTTTTATAAGTACAAAACAATAGTACACTACTCTTATCTGATCAAGGATCTCAAAGAGAATAATGTACCTAAGGCCAATCTTCCATTTCTTTTCAAATTACATTACTCTCTTATGTGGTGATATTTAAAGGAGAACGTTTCTCGAAATTCAAACTCCAAGTCCCTTTTACGGTTGTTAGTATAGCTCTTCTAAAAATTTTTAGAAGATTTTATATTTTTTTTTAAGGATTGATCCTTCTTTATCATCTCTTTTATAAGATCATGTCCATGTAGATTTTTTCACCAACTTCATCCCAACAATTACAAGTTCTACATCGATTCCCATATAGAGCTCCACATGGATCCATTTGAATACTTGAGTAAATGTTTTTGTTTTATTAGAACTAAAATAATGTTTGATATTGATCACAACCTCCTTTAAACTCTATTGAGAAGGATCTCAGCATGTCCTTGATTGTCAAAATAGTTCCTTCATATTAGAAATCGGTTTGGGGTGATAGGATATATTGAAATTTAGTTCATTATTAAAATAATGTTGAAGACTTCTTCAAAATTTAGAAGTGAACCATGGATGAGGATAAAATATGGTCGAAATTGGTTCCCCATGCAGCCACACCACTTACTTTATATATATCATGGAAATTTATTCAAGTGATAAATCAACCTAAATAGTGATAAAGTGGGTTGTATTGGTGAGTCAATCTTAACCCATATGGAATTTTTTCCTTTGGATGTCTTCGAGAGACCAGTGACAAAGTCCATGGTGATATTGTCCCATTTCTATGTGGGTATCAGTAATGGTTTCATTATCCTATTATACTTATATCATTCTAATTTAACTTGTTTACATACCAATTAATTTGAGGTATTCTCATTGATTTCTTTGTTCATGTTGTACCTCCATAATTTTTCTTCAAAATCACAATACATTTTTGTAGTTCCATGATAAATTATGAAAGATAATCTATAAACATTATCCAATTGATTATTCTTTATCTAAAGTGATGAAATTAGCCAAATTCTTGTTCCAAATCTAATGACACTATATTCATCAATGTGGAACTCAGAAAACATTCCTTCCTTCACTACATTCACCCTCTTTGGAAGCTCTAAAACATCCCTTTAGGCCTCCTTGATCTTCTCTTAGATATATGGTTAGGAAATAATTTTGGAAAGGTGGGATTAATTCCCAACTATTATTATTTCTATATCCATACTTTATATAATAATAAAGATATGATCTTTCTAAATTCATATCAGGGATATAGTAGTAGGTTATGTTACCTTGGTGGCCTTTCATGGATGGTAGTGAATGGATCAAGCATATCCCTTGATCATATCTGACCATCATCACTGATTCATATTGATCTCCTTTTGTGTCAATATATACTTTATAATTTTTTGATCTATATATATGTCACACTTTTCAACATAGAGGTAGTGCCATTAAATATTTAGAGAAAATATCACAGTTTCTAACTCTAGATCAAACATCAAGTAGTTCTTCTCATGGATTTTTAGTTTTTTGGAGGTGTGGGCTATCACTTTTTATTTATACAAGTGTACACAACCCAGTTATTTTTTTTTTTGAATCATCAATTTATTTCTAAAAACCTTCCCCACCTGATGGTATTGTGAGTATAGTAATAGCCATTATCCTCTTCTTAAGCTTCTTAAATCTTACCTCATATTATTTTATCCAAAACTACTTTACCCCTTTCTATGTTAACTTATTTAGAGGGCTAGAAAATTATGATAAATTTCTTTAAAATGTAAGTAGTTCCATGTTAAGTAATGAATACTACAAATTTCAAAAAAAAATAGTGGATTTGGTTCATTCCTTAATTAATTTTTCCTTTCAAGGGTCCAAAAAAATTCCCTTACTTGTGATCATGTTCCCAATGAATGTGACTTGCTACATCCAAAAGTTACTCTAACTGAACTTAGCATAAATTTTATTCTTTATTAATGTCACCAATATAGTCCTTATATTCTCTTCATGTTCCATATTTCCCTTAGAGTAAATAATAATATCATTGAAAAAGAATATTAAAAAAAATTAGGTATTCTCTAAATACTCTTTTCATCAAATCCATGAAGATTTTTAGGGAATTAGTAAGTTTTTAGGGAATCACTGTGAAATCATAGTGTCTATACCTTGCATAGAAGGTTGTCATCTGAATACCATACTTATTTACCTTAATTTGAAGATATCTAGAATAATGATGCACTTTTAATAATTATTTATGTCCTCTTAGTTGATAGATCATGTCAAAAATCCTTGGAAGGGGGTACATTTTCTTTATGGTTATTTTATTGAGATCTCAGTAATTGATACACAGTTGCATTGATTCATCCTTTTTCATTACAAAGAGAACTGGAACAGCCCAAGGTGGTGCACTAGAGTGTATAAACCCTTTGTCAAAATTCTATTTCACTTGCTTCTTTAACTCCTATAGATTGATTGGGGCTATCCTATAGGATAATTTGGATGCAGGAGTGGTTCTAGGTATAATATCTGTTGAGAACTCTAACTCATGATCTAGTAGAAGTTTATAAATCTCTTTAGGAAGTACTTCAGGGTATTACCTACCAACGGTAATTTCTTAAGGGTTTATTTTATCCTTTGACTCAACCATTATGGAAAGGTATTAATATTTATACGATATTATCACCCATACCATTTTTGGGTTCTCTAAATGAGATTCATGATCTTTCTTTCATTTATACAGGAGAATGGGATGGTTTATAATATGAAAATATATTTCCTTTTCCCAATAGTTGATTTGTTCCCTATATAATGATATATAATCCATGCCCATTATAGTGTCAAATTACACTAAGGGATTTATTATGATATTCTCTAGATGAATCCTCCCATAAACTCTAATGCGTGAAGATTCCATTGATTGAGTTTTATTGATCTCACTAATAAGTTTTCTTATTGATATATATACTTCAAGGTATTGGGGTTTTGATTAAATGGTTCCAAAAAACATGAAGGATATAAAGGAATTCGAAGAAATATAATCGAATAAAGCCTTTTCCATTATTAAGTGAATAGGAAGTGTACCTTGTATGACGTCATTTTTATGTTCCAACTTTATTATGGTGATGTCATATCATTTGTTTTTTGTGGTTTCTAAGGTGGATTACCCTCATTTAATTGTGGTTTAGCGCCCAATATTGCATAGTTCCCTTTCTCATTATAGTTGATACATTAAACCATGGGTGTAGCCTTACTTTCCTTTATTACATTGGTTGTATTTTTCATGTATCTTTGATATTCATGTGCATGGTGTCCTTCTCTATCACACTTGAAGTATTTACCTTTCTATTTGAGGGAATTACCATGATTATTCTTCCCACATTTTGTGACATGTGGGTGGTGGATCTTCTTTCATCCTTTTTAATTTGATCTAACATAATGAAACTCTATATTTAATTTCTTATCTCCATAACCATGGGACCATTAAAAAAACTTCATCTTTACTTGGAGATCATATTAATATACTTATTCATAACTCCCAAAGTCTCGGATAACTAGATCCTTTCATAAGTATGGTTTTAAAACACTAAATAATCTATCTAGTTTGTTATCATTGTTGATAAAAAACTGAGGCATGTCTTGAAAGCCTTAAAAAGTTTTCCTTATAATCAATCACTAATTCACCCTCATTTTTCTTAAGCTCTAGAAATTCTCTCTCCCACTTTATTCAAATTTTTTGAGTGAAATAATTATTAAGAAATATTTTCTTAAAGTCCTCCAACTCTATATCTTCCATTTTATCCTTCTACTTGGTATTATTATTCAATTCACACCGTTGATTAGTCTCTCTATCTAAATGATAGAAAACCATAATAACCTTCTTCTTATCAGAATATTTGAGTATAGAAAATATCTTCATAATTGAGTAAATCCACTATTTAGAGACAAGTGTATCACAAGACCCACTATATTTAGGTGGTATTTTCCACATAAAAGACTCAATAAACATTTTCTCATTCTTAGGATAAAGTAGATTTTCAACACTATTCTAATTATTGTTCATATATTGATACAGTTGGGTAAGCATATCCATTTTTTTTAATTCAACCTCTCATTGCAATGGAAATTTCATTCATAGAATCATTTCATTGTCCCTTACATAGTTTTCAATCTGGTTTCTCATAGTTCCTACCATTTTCAAAAATAAAAAAGGTTTTAACAAATATTTTGTCAAAAAATCATGAATAAATAAATTATTATTATACAAAAATTAAATATAAATTAAAAACTTATGGGTTCCCTAATTTTATCCTTTTTCTCTAATTATACTTCTTGGATCATGTTATTTAATCCTTATATATATTTAAGAGTAATAATTACTTTAGTTATTTATCCTTCATAATGGTTTGTATAGAGTTTGTGATTAACTGAAACATATCCCTTATGAGTATCAAACTAGGATTAAAGAATGTATTTTTTTAATGAACCATGTGATGATTGGGTCAAATCCTAATGTTTCATTTTTTATTTTATTACCCCTAGGTACAAATGTTCTAGAGACACAACAACTTTCAGTATCCATATGGGGATTTAATTTCTTAGAAACCACATACTCTCATACTTTACCAAATCATAGGATGTTTCTCTTAAAACTCATGATTATCCCTAGTGTTTTATCTAACATTTTATAATCCAAATTCCCAAAATAACTAATCTTTTATTTTATATCAACTATAGTGACAAAAAGTTTCCTATAAATAACTATTACAACACTTTTAAAATCGATAATATAATATTGATACGATCCAAGATCCAAAGGTTTAGTGTCTTTGGAAAATTAGGCTTATACATAAAAATTACATAATAAAACTTAAACATTATTTAAATTATTATTATTGGTCCTTATAAATATTTCATGATCTCCTTAGTAATTTTAGTCACTCGAGGATATACGTCAAAGAAATGGGTGAGCTAAAATCCCAGTAAGAGGAGGAATAAGGGACATTAATCAATTGTACGTGTTTGGGTATAATCAATATTATCATATCAAAATCATAGGATCATCATCAAAATCATTACAAAAATATTTCATAAATACATAGAATGAAGAATAAGAATAATAATTAAACATCATAACATAGTAGTCAATTACCGCACATAGTTTCGAACAAAGATAACATCATGTTCACTCATAACATATGGGCATAAATCATAACATCATAAATGTAAAAAACAATATAGTATCATGTTCATTAATAATACACATTATATCTTGATATATATTACATTAACCAATTAATTGGGTAGAAATATAATTTTTGGTTCACCCATCACTTTATAAGTCCTCATAAATCATGCATGCCACATAGCACTTATAACAATCATAGTCATAAAATAAACCCATCGAGTGGAATGGGTTTCATAAATGATTTCACATATCATACATCATGTAATAACCTTTGGGATTACCAAATGGATAATGGAGATTATAATTTGGAAAAAAATATCATTTTTCTTTGGAGAAGATACAATTCATGAGGAGTTAAAGGTTTATTTTCTTTAAAAAAAATAAATTCTTTTACTAAACCTTTGAATTCATCTTGGAAAACATTTTGGAATGGTATAAAACATGTATATACCTAATATAAAATCTAAATAATATCAAAGAATAATTTTTTAGGATATTATTGGAATATCAATATTAAAAAATGAAATATCTCACCCATCCTTATTGGCCTAAGGAGTGATGGGGAAGATACTACGCCTTATGTGACATCCCCAAGACACCAACATCTAGAAATATTTTCCAAGGGCATCATGAGTATTTGGGATATAGTTTTAACTTTTGGAAGATTAAACCTCCATAATATATAAATAAAAACCAATAAAACCTCTATATAATTCATGGGTACAAAAAATACAACTTAAAACAAAACCAAACCAATAAACCATACCAGCATATAATAAAAAAACAAAATGAATACTCAAAGAGAACCAAAAGACCAAAAAACTAAAAAGGTCCAAGTGACATAAACCAATAACACCCAAACCTCTCTAAACTCTAACTCCACATTCCAAGACCACAATATCAATAAGAATCACAAAATAATTGAGATATCTTTTTTACCTATATCTCGATAGATTACATCTGAAAATGCACAACAGTTCACAAGAAGGGGTGAGTCTAAACTCTGTAGGATTTACTCAATGGAATACGAACTCAATCATCTAGGAAAAAATGTTTTAGCGTAATTAATAAAATATATTTAATAAATAAAAACCATTTGTAAAAAATCCATAAATAATTTTACATGGAAAGTGATAACAAATAAAAAAAATTACAATCAATTGGAATACCCACAATTATATATCCACACACAACATGAATTATAAGGTGAAAATTTCATACTCATGAGTTTTCTCACATTGATCTACTATGTCATCACAAGGTAACCAATACCAAGTGCCCCAATGGAACACACCCCTTCAACAACTTCACGTCTAATGAAAATAAACTCATGAAAACCTTGTATGTCAAAATTCATGTAAAACCATTTCAAAACCCATTATTTCTTTAGATACTTTCAATAAACAATTTCCATAAATCAAAAATGAAACCATAATTTTAAAATAAACGTTTTAAAATTAAAAACCAAAGGGGTTTTTCAAAATCCAACAAAGTTTCCCAAAACTTTAAAAAAACAATACCAAAAAGAATCTCCACAAATAATCACAAAATCATTTCATTGAAATTTCAATCAAAAAATTTAATTAAAACTGAGCATTAAAGTTCTCAATAATTTACTGATAAGAGAGAATCCACATACCTCACAAATGCTGGAAAAAATAAAGAACAAAACTAAAAAACTTCAAGATCCAATCACAACCCACATTCCCTTCACTAGATCTAAAAATATTTAGTCATAAAACTATTATTAACACTTACATATATCCCTAATATACTATATATATAGTTCCAAGATATATATATAGAGGTGGACCTTGTATCTAATAATAAAGAGGAAGAACAGGTAATCACTAATGAATCTAGACCTCAAATTCACATTGATTCTCCTAAAAATCACTCCCATATTGAAGGGGGTCATCTCTCAAGCCTTAGAAACAAAAAGAATGTGGGTTATGAAAGTATTAATGAGAAAATGGTCAAAAGTATTAATTCATATTATATCCATAACTAAAGGAGATACAACTCTACATCACGTGATTTGTAAAATTCTACACCAACCATGAGATACCAATGTCTTAAGGCCACACCTTGAATGGTTGGCTCACATGGTTAGACAAACTATTTTCCAATCATGTTTTTCCTCTATTTTAAGAAGAAGATTTTCCCCATGGTAATGGGAGCAGTTTTCGAAAACTATATGAAAATAAATCACCTGTATAGTGCCCACTCTCTTCCCTTGTACAATTTACTAGAGGTGGTGTATGGTTTCTACTAATCATGCACAAATTCTGATCCTCCATTAATGCCTTTAAAAAATACAAAACCCCTTAGAACCTCATGAAACTTAACCAGGTTATTCTATATATTCAAAATACATGAATAAGGGGTTATGTACCTAAAAATAGGGGAGCTAAATTCTCCCCACCATTGGAATTTTCATCCCCAGAAAGTAGAAAACCCTTGTTTCCATAGAATAGTTTGGTCCATTTCTCTAATATATTATTTTCATGCTCCTATGTTTCTTCTTAAATTGGACCATGTTTCTATAAAACTCATACTAAACTAATGTTTTTCCCTTTAAATATCTTCTATTTTTTATCTAAAATATCTACTTGTACACGAATCAATGTGTCATCCAACTCTAAGTCAATGTGATCCCATAAAATCACATGGTCAGGATCAGTCATTCATTTTAACTAAGATATATGAAACACTTTATGCACTGAACTAAACCTTGGCGGAAAATTCACCTAATATGCCACCTCACAAAAAAATTTAATTATCTCAAACTTTTATATGTATCAATGAGATAACTTACCCTATTTAACAAAATGATGATTTCTAAGCCTTGTATAGATTCTCAAGAACACATAATCACTCACCTCAAATGAAAACAGCCACCAAAATGATGTTCATATGATTTATGATGACTCTAAACTATCTCCATCCACTTTCTAGTCAAATCAATAATTTCTATTGTCTATTGAACATGTTTGGGTCCAGTTAGTGAACTCTCAACCATTTCCACCCAACAAAGTAGAGAATTATAAGGATGGTCGTACAATGCTTCAAAAGGATCCATATATATCAAGGCCTAATAATTGTTACTGTATGATAAATATAATAAAGGTATATTCACCTCCCATGAGCCTCCAAAATCTATTACACAATCCATTATAATGTCCAAAAATGTTTGGATTGTCCATTAAGACTATCTATCCATTTGAGGATGATAAGCTATACTCATTTTCAGCTATGTTCTAAGGGCTTGCTATAAGGATTCCCAAAAATGAGATGTAAAACTGGGGACTTTTTTGTATAATTCATATTGGAACATCATGCATCCTTTAAATTTCCCAAATATAGATTTTTAAAAAGTCTTACATTATATTAGTTTCACAAATCGGGATGAACTGATCCAAATTTTTGAGTTGATCCAAAATCACCCATATAGAATCATGTTTCCTAACTAGACTTGGAATACCTATTACAAAATCCATGGGTATATTCTCTCATTTCCACATAAGAAATGGTAAAGACTACAATATACCCACTAGTAGTTGTTTCTCTTCCTTGTTCTACTAACAGGTGAGGCATCTTGAGACGTACTCTGCCACATCTATTTTCATGTCAACCCATGAAAACTTTGATTTAGACTCTTTATACTTATTTTGAATTATAGGGTGAATATCCCATCTCAAATGGAGGTAGGCACTAATATGTTTTCCTTGATAAGACAAAATTATGACTATACATTCTCTAAACTACAACATTTAATTCCCTATCAACTTTCATCCCTCAATTGTCTCCCCACCATTGATTTTTCACCTCATAGAAACACATTCAGGATCAGATGTCTGAGCCTTTCTAAATTTCTCAACTAAATCTAAAACAAATGAAACTAGAAAGAAAATGACCACATCACCTTGGGTTAATCAATCTAGATACATTATTATGATCGAAATTAGATTTCATTATTCTAAAGTCTCTTTATCCAACTAGGAATATGAATTCTTTTTCAACGTATCTACTTCAGAGTTACCTTTATCCAGTGTATACACCAAGTCAAATTCAAACATCTACATATACTCCATCCACCTATGTTGCCATAAATTAAAATCCATTTGTGAGAAAAACGTGGTTTAATCTTATATGATTCTTAAATATAGTGAATTTATCCCTAAAGAGGTAATGATTCCAAGACACAAAATCATGTACCATAATAATTAATTCAAACTCATATATTGGGTATTTATTCTATCAAGTGGCTATAATTTCTATGAACCATAAGTAACAACATGATCTCCCTAAATCAGAACACATCCATACCAGATCCTAATGCACCATATTAGACTACATATACATATTCAAACTCAAGAAATGTGAGGGTAGTTGATGATGAAATTTTATCATTATGTTTTTAAAAAGATTTTGAACATTCATCGTTCTATTGGAAAGGAAGATCTTTCCTTTCAAAGTTTTCATCAGTGATTCCAAACATGAAAAATCACATAAAAACATTTTTTGAATCCCACTAATCCAAGGAAACTATGTATCTCAATGATATTCTTTTGTGGTTCCAAGTTATAACAGCTTATATATTTTCAGGATCTATGGAAACACCTTTTTCTAATTTGATATGGATAAGGAAACACACTTCTTTTATTCATAAATTATATTTTGATAAATTTTAATAAAAATTATGCTCCCATAAGATACCCAACTCTATGGTCAAGGGATGCTCATAATCTAATTTTTTTCCAAGAATACACTAGTATATCATCAAAAAACACCACCATAAAGGAATACAGATACCATTAAAAGATTTAATTCCATAATTCTATAAATATACACGGTTCATTCATAAGACCAAAAAGCATAACCAAATACTCATAATGTCCATATATGATTCTAAAATATGTGTTCAGAATATCCTTCTTTTGAAATCATAATTGGTGTTATACCAAAAATAAGTTAATTTTTAGGAACCACTGGGTCTCCTCTCAATTGATCAAACCAGTCATCAATTCATGGAAGATAATATTGATTCTTTATCGTAACATGTTTAAGCTTATAATGAACCACACAAAGTTTGAGAGTTTCATTTTTCTTTTTTATAAAGAGAACCAGTTCTTCCCATAGAGACATGCTTTCTCAAATGAACCCTTTGATTTTCAAATCTGTAAACAAAACATTCAATTTCCACAATTCCATTGGTTCCATCTAATAAGATGGAAGTGAAATCGGACTAGTACCGGATAAAAGGTCAATTTTAAACTCCACTTATCTTTTCGATGGAAACCCCATGAAATTTTTAGGAAAAACATCAGGGAATTATTCAAGAGTAGTTTTAAAATACCAATTCTCAATATCATCAATAGAATCCAAGGTAAGTGTGTTTCTGACGCTTTCTTCAGGGCACGCGTACGTCTTCCATGCAGAGGACGCGCTGTTGTTTCCCCACATTCCCGCTTTCCAAAGGCGGGCGGCATTCGCTCCTTGTCCAGGGATGTCTACTCCTTGATCGAAATGGGATGATGGGATGTCGGTTCCTCCTTCTATGGATTCCTCCTCAGAACTCGTCACCTAGTCTGGGTCTCCATCATAGATTTAAGACGTGTTTGTGAAACTCTTCCCGGTGCCATATCTTCATGGACACCAGTTAATTACGCTACTTCCGTTGAGACGTTCCAAGGGGTCTGGTTGGGGCAGCAACCTTCTGTTAGGGGAGTGGTCACGTTGAGGCATCATTGGAATGTCTTGACGCTGGGGAATTGGCATGTTTGTCTTCTGTCCCTTATTATAGGGCTTCTCGAGGGCACGGATGCCCGAGGCATCCCACATCAAACGTGGGGAATTGTATGCCATAGGAATGTATCTAAGGTTTTCCTCATCTTCCCATGTTTAACACAGGGTATACCATGAGTTTAACGTCCAGCGGATATGGTTCGTACTGATCGGAACACTAGCTAGAGTGGATCATATTGAAGAACACCCTAGAGGTAACACCGATGTTGGGGCCGACACGTGGGTGGATTCCCGAATGTAGTGGAGTGGAATGAGGTGGCATGATCCCACCGGGATGTGGTGGCCCGGGTAAGAATCAGAATGGGTGATGAAGTGAAGGAGCTTAAACCTTGTGGAAGCTTCCTACGTATCCCCGTGATAGGGAATCAAAGTCCACATAGTTCGGGATGATATGGTGGGACACCTGAAAGGGTGACCTATGAGAATGAACGCATGGATGGGACCCAGAGGGAGTAAGACCTCTGAGTTAGGGCATGAGATTCCCAAGGAACATGGGCTAGAGGTATAGGTCAGGATTAGACATGGGTGTTGGCCTTGGACCTCATGGAGGATTCCTACGTATCCTTGTGGTAGGGAATCAAAGTCCACGTAGTTCGATGAAATACAGTTTGATGTCGTGCGGGACAGGTCATTTGGGGCTTATTTTCTAAGACGGCCTAAGGATATGGGGTTGGCGAACTGACGTGAAGAGGGACCTAGGTCCAAATGGATGGGGCTTACGCTCTGAGATGGCCCATAGTGGGGGGTCTTGAACCTCGAGAAGGCTTCTTACATACCATGCCTTGACATGGATCAAAGTCATCATAGTTCAGGTTGGATGGGGCTTACACTCTAAGGTGACCCATGGTTGTGGGGCTTGAACCTCGTGGAGGCTTCCTACATACCATGCCTTAGAACGGATCAAATTCCCCCTAGTTCGGGATGGATGGGCTTACACTCTGAGGTGGCCCACGGTGGTGGGGCGCGAACCTCGTGGAGGCTTCCTACGTACCATGCCTTAGCACAGATCAAAGTCCCCGTAGTTTGGGATGGATGGGGCTTACACTCTGAGGCGGCCCATGTTGGTGGGGCTTGAACCTCATGGAGGCTTCTTATGTACCATGCCTTAGCACGGATCAAAGTCCCCTTAGTTCGGGAAATATGGGGATTACACTCTGAGGCGGCCCACAGTGGTGGGGCTTGAACCTCGTGGAGGCTTCTTACGTACCTGCCTTAGCACGAATCAAAGTCCCTGTAGTTCGGGATGGATGGGGATTACACTCTTAGGCGGCCCATGGTAGTGGGGATTGAACCTCGTGGATGCTTCCTACATACCATGCCTTAGCACGGATCAAAGTCCCCATTGTTCGGGTGGTGCAGTTTAACGTCATGTGGGATGGGGGCGTACAGTTTAACGTCATGTTAGATGGGGGCATAAACTTTAATGTCTTGTTGGATGGGGTCATATAGTTTAACTTAATTTTGGATGGGACATACAGTTTAAAGTCATGTTGTAAGGGGCATTGTCATGGTCGATGCCAACTCTAAGCCCACGTGAGTCGTTCTTGGTGTGAGAAACAAGAGGTGGTAGAGACCTGATGATCACATCGCCAATGGTGCATCTATTGAAAGTGATGAGGAGTTTATGCATTGGGAAGCCCATGGTGCTAGGATTTACTCCAAGATGGAGGCCCAAGGGCGACAAAGCACTGAGGGAGAGGGATTTGGGACCGAAGAAAGGCGGAGTCCCACTTCCCATCATGCTCCCTACTGGCCCTGGCGCCGGGGAAGTACAGAGGTGCATGGGCGATACCTTATGTGAGAGGGGATAGGGGCTTACACCAAGATGGTTTCCCTTCCCCCATGGAGAAATGCAGCCCCAACAAGGAGGATATCATCCCCTGTGAGGGGTGATCCCATCCCCGTGTAGACCAGTGGGCGTAAAGAATGCTCGAGCCAGGGGGACCCTGCGTGTGAGGCATGGGTCCAGATCACAGTTTAACGTCATGTGTTGAGGATGAGGTGCTTGGAAGTTTAACGTCTTGCAGCTCAGACGAGGTGGGTTTACTCCGCACCCCTATGACTTACATGACCGGTACCCTATGATCCTTGTGGGAGGGAAGGTATTGGCAAGGCCGTAGTGAAGGGGGGGCATAGAGAGAACCATAGAGGGGTCCACGTTAGCGTGGATATGCGAAGAAGCAATATACATTAGCGTGCCTATGCGAAGAAGCATGAGGAAAAGAAATGCAATGGGAAAAACCACCCAAGGGACCTTGAGGTTACTTCGTTCGAGCCTGGAAGGTCGTACAGGAAAACAGCCCATAGTGTGTATGCAAGGTGTGTGTGCCCGGGGCATCCAGAAGGAGCACATAGGGAACCTACGCAGGGAGGCACATGGGGAGCATCAAGGTGAGGGGTCCCATGGGTTGCGCGTAAAGAAATTGTTGGCGCACAAAACACTAGGATGGTGCGTAATTGGGGTAGAGGTCTTGCACGCGGCTTGTAAGATCTCGTACAAGGGATATGAATTGTGCGCGAGTGGAAAAGGCCGCACCCAGCGAAAGGGATTGCGTGAAATTGGACCATTTTGCGTGCAACAAAAGGAATTGAATGCAAGGGAGGAACCCTAAAGGGTTTGGAATTCTATTTTAGCTAGTAGGATCACGTGGAAAGGTGAATCTCGGGGCGAGGTTGCGTGAAAAGGATCAGTACCAGAAGGCCATCTTGCACATGCGGAAGCCCGATTTCGTGCACGAGAGAGGGTTCAAATTCCTCAACCCCGAAACAGAAGGGCTCTAATTATATTTATAGGCATCCAGTGGTAGAGAATTTAGGGTGATGCGCAAAACTTGTGCGCCAGAGACGGCCGTGCGGAATGTTAACTGTGCAGGTGTGGGCGTTCAATTATTTCATGCCTGCGCCGAGGACCCTTCGTGAATCCCAGACTCCTTTCGCGCAGCACAATTTTTTCGCGCACATTCCCCATTTTTTCACGCAACACTTTCGGGCCCTCCAGACCAGGTCTCCGGGTCTGAATATGACTTCTATTTGTCATTTTGAAACTTCCTTCAGTAATTACGGACTTTTCAGCGTCTAAAAATTCCCCCCCTCAGAATTGGATTAGGGAGGGGTCGCCACAATCAGATTCTGATGGAAACGCCAAAACACCAAATCGTTGGGCTACATGGGCCCCTACGCAAAAAAATGGAGTGGCACGCAAAACGCCGGCTGGCGCGGGATTAGATTTCCACGCTGCTCGGAACCCCAGCTTCGCCTATAAAAGGGTCCATGGGTCCCATGATCCGTACGCAACTTTCTCGCGCGATAGGCTTAGAGATCTCGTGCATGAAATTGCCTCTACACCTGCGCATAAACCAGATTTGGCAGCGCATAATTGCTCCGAGTTTCGGCTGTATTTATGCGCAAACCCGGGATTTTCCACACCGAATTCTCAGATTTCACGCCAAACTTCTGAATTTCACGCAACAGTCCCAGATTCTGCTCAACACTTCCAGATTCCGTGCAACACTCTCGAAGCACTTGGCTGGAAGAAGATGGCCACAAATCAAGTAGATGAGGGGGAAGCTGCCACTCGCAGAGCTACAATGGCTGCGAACGAGGAGATTTATGGCACCAAGGTGGTTATCTCCAATAACCACACTCTGTTCAATCTGCTAACCCCAGCCCAGAAGGAGTACCCTTTGTCCAACAACCTTCTTCTATAGAACTTTGGAATTTTGGAGGAGGTTCTACTACTGGGCTTCGAGGTTGATACACCACAGACATGGGTGATCCGTGAGGATGACCTTCCCCGATACAATATCACCAAAAATGGTCATCCTGCCAGAGAAACTAGGCACATGGATGTATATGTCATGAACTCGAGGACTAGGACCATTGCTGGGGGTGATCCTGTTGTAGAGAGTTCCCCTGCCCTCAACGCAAGAATGTTCCGTCAGAGCATCACGAACGATACTAAGGGCTGGTGGAAAGATTGGGATTTTCATTGCAGAGGCAATTTTTCCAGCGAGTGGGCCTGGGCGTACTGGGTTCTCCATACATGCTACCAATTCGGGGCTGAGCTGCGGCACATTGGTCTGTTCGAGGCGGTGTGGACGTCGTAATTCCACTTCTACCACCAGCCTGAGCTTGGGCCGGAGCTATTCACCTAGTGGTCCCTTAACACCAACACATTCCATCTTCACCATGGGGAAGTTGGTATCAGTCTCTGGGACGTCCACTGCATCGGAGGTATCCCACTGGAGGGATATCAATATGACAAGTTCTTTCCCCCAATGAACACCTGGGAGGATAGATCACGGACCCTGATGCTAACGTGGAATCTGCTGGAACTGGCCAAAGAGAGGCTGGAGGTCAAGGAATTCCTGAAGGACATCACCTACAAGGGCTGGTTCAGCCTGTTCTTGGAGAAGGATCTGGCGGTCAAGATGTCAGGACAGGGAAAACGGTTCCCAACCACGGCTCAGAGGAGAAATAATGGATCGTATTAGAGGATCATGGAGGCGGGTCAATACCAATCATGGGGATACCGCGTTAATGAGGCTCGGGACCCGAATGTTCGATATATTGGGTTCCTCTCCACCTTCCTGAGCAGGTGGCTTCTGTCGGTGCAGGACGCAAGGATGGGAATCCGTCCAGCAACCCTGGTGATGGCGGGCACCATGGCCACCAATAAAAGGTTTAATCTGGGGGTCCCCATGTTGTCTAGGTTGTACGCCATTCCGGGATGTATCTCAAGAGGGGGGAAACCTCAGATGGTGTGTGGCCCATTCTAGATCTTCCACAGCTGGGTGGCATATCATCTTGGCGGGTACACTTTCCCAAACACCATTTGTCCTCTGGGAAACGGCATGCGACCATCTCTGCTGAACATTGTAGGGTTCGTGCCGATAACGCTCAATAATGAGGGAGTAAGGATCAGAATTGGTAACCATGCCAACTTCAACTTCAGCTCATTCCCCACCCTGACTGGCCAGATGGTAGATAAACAGTCAAGGCTTGCTAGAGTAGAAGGAATACTTCCAGAGCATCTGAGGTGGGGTGCTTGTGGATCATATTGACAAGAAGATCATCTGTGAGCCTTATGTGTCGTCCTGATTCGCCAGGCAGTTTGGGTGCCTCCAGTGAATGTCGAAGAGGCTATTCACGGCTGTCTGGGAGGAGAGGAATCCATGCGTACTTTTCCAGATGTGGTTAATGTTCACAACTTATGGCTCTAGCGACATCATTACCCCTCCTCCCACTGGGGTCGACGCTGGCCTATGAACCGAGTATGTCGAACACTGGGCCATCGCATACCCTGAGGGGCATTTTCGCAAGCGAGTTCGGAAAATTGAGACTACCCACGTGGAACCCAGGTGATGAGAGAGCAGGAAAGGTGTCGCTAGAAGGGGGAACAGGGGCGTGCCAGGCAGCGAGGCCTGCGCAGGCCAGGACCTCAGCTATGGGGACATCGCATGGTGTTGTTGCGACCTCATTGCTCGGAGGAGGGTCACACAGGGCGGCCAGAGAAATGCCCGGGAAGCAGATAAGATACCTGCTCCAACCTTCCCATGATTCAATCTTCCCATCATTGTGGTCATCCTAGATGACCCTACGGTAGTCGATGAGTGTTAAATCCCTCTAGAAAAAGATAATCCAGGATGGGATCCAGCTGCCAGAAGTTGGGCTTATTCGGGTTGCTGACCGGTTGGACTTTCATTGGTGGCATTCTTACCTGATGGCCATGGACATGTACGTACGCCAACGGGGTCTGCGTGTGGATCCATCTCTCTTAGTGAAAGTGATGCTCGGTCAGGGGCATGATTCAGAATAGATGTCGTCAGAGGATGATGACGGTGGTGATGATTCAGAGGGAGAGGAGGAGACAGGAGAAGACGAAGGATCTCAGGGAGGGTCCCACCAAGGGATCCTGCAGGAGAGTGGTGAGATCATCAGCTCTGGCATAGACATAACTAAGATACTCGAGTTCTGTCTCTATCCTTATTTATCCTCCTTTTTTATCCATTCTCTTCGGAAATTTCTAATCCATTTCTCTATCTCACTTAGGATCATATAGGCATTAATCAGGCATCCCCAATAGAAGAAGGAGAAGAGGCGCTGGTGGGACGGGGTGGGGATCTGATGCCCATTATCGAACTGAAAAGTGCTGAGGGGTCTCCTGCCACAATAGCTCCTATTGCGGCCAGAACACTGGAGGTTGATGCTCTGTGTTCCTATAAGTCCCTTGCTTCACTACTGGTGCTTACTGTCAGAGAACTCTACTAATCAAGATGCTCCCTGTATAGTGATCTCGGCGTTGGAGGCTCATCGGGCTGCTGAGCCCAGGTCGTCCATGAGTGAATTAGTGGAGGACGTACTGCATCCTCCAGAACATACTTCCCAAACTACATCAGCCCCGGCAATTAGTGAGTAGGGGGAGATGGACATCAGTGGTGCTGTCATTGGAACAAGGCCGGAAGCTAACGAAGGCACCGCCACTGTTGGGGCGAGAGAGGAAGGTCGCCCAGACATCGAGGATCCTATTCCCCAGGAAGGCATCGCTGAGGCATATCCTTCTACTGACTTTCTGGTTATCTTCCTTGTATACCGGCCCGCTGATCCCAAAGAAATAGATGATTCGGATTCGGAAGTGGCTGAGGAGAGCCGTATGACACGGTACAAAGGGTGGAAGTGCATCCAGAGTTTTCTCGGGCAGTCTCAGACAGATTGGATAAGGCGGATGAGATCGTTCCAAACCTAGCTGTGTTTCCTGTGCGCCAGAGGGGCTGACACTCAATGCCTTCATCTGACGGTCCGTGATTACATGGCCGATAAGATACATGAGAGCAGCTGGCACACCGACGTTGCCCAGTGTCGGGAAGAGTCAGTGAGCACCCGAACATTCCTGAGGGCATAGCATGAAGTCTGACACCTCAATGAACAGGCAAGACAGAAGGACACCTTCATTGCAACATGTTCTGAGCTTGTGGAGCAGCTGACGATCCATATGGCTAAAACCCAAGAGCAACTGATGGAGGTGAGTCACCAAGTGACAGTTCTCCAAACCGAACAAGGCGCAGGCACAAGCTAAGTTTGGAAAACTGTACTCTATGGCTGCTAATGAAGAGAGAGTCTTCAGGGGGTGGGAATAATTCCTGGGGGCCACCAGCCAAAGGGTAGCGTTGTTGGAAAGATCGCTCCAAGAAGCTTACCCTTAAGGGACCTGTTTTGTCTACCTCATGAACTTTTCTCTTCCAATGTATGTAAAAATATATTTATCTGTACTTTTGGTTTAACATACTCTTCTATAATCCCAAAATAAATAACAATTCACCTTTAAGCTCATGTGGGCTGAACCCAATGTGAGAAAGAAAAGATGTATGTATTATCATTTTGTTCGGCTGTGGGAGAGTAAACCAAGCTTCAGGCATTTGAAATCGAACCCAGATTTCTGAGGAGAAGAGGGAGGCCCAGTCGAAGGGAGGGTACCTCAGACTGATCGATGTATCGTCTCCTCAATGTGATCTAACGCACGAGTAGGTCAATTACAAGGGAATTAAAATCAATCCGAATAGTGGGGAATGGAAAATGTGCATCACATTACCCTAAATTCAGAACATGGTGAGGGCGGCGTAGCAATGAGGAATAACTACTGACCATATTCAAAACACAGTATCCATGTTGCATTAGACTGAAATGGGGACAACAAATGAGGTTTGACCACTAAACATGTTCGCAACATGGGACCTAACTCAAATATCATCCATCAGTCTTCCGGAACGTTGGCCCAGAACAGCAGGCAGACCATAGGTTGAGCATCTGTACCATTAGGGGATCCCTTCAAACGTGATCAGCTTTCTAAAACATTGGCCCAGGATATCAGGCGGACCATAGGTCAAGCATCTGTACCTTTAGGGTATCCCTTCAAGCGTGAAAGAGGATGGGGATCCAAAAAAAGGGGGGCATGCAGAGCGTGAAAGTGAAGTGGTGGTTTGTCCGGACAGAATCCAACACTCCCAAAATTACGCCATCACGGTGGAAACGCATTGAGAGGGTGCATTAACCTGATCATAGATCATCCCTGCTTGATAGGACCTATCAGGTGAGGGATCCATTACTTCCCACATCATTATGGGGCATCCTGAATTTGTTCAGGGAAAATGTTGCACTTACGCAACTCACTGGAGTGTTAGGTGAGGAAAGGATGGGAATCGGGACTCCCTAGGTTGGACCTGAGACAAAATGTTCTGGTGTTCCTACGTATCCCATAAGTATGGTAATCAAGCCACACATAGTTCTAGAAATATTCTTAGTTTAAGGTCTTAGAACTCGGACCAGAGACCTGCATGGAAAGTAGGAATCACATGACAAAGTGATTATGAAACCTGACGTGAATGAGGACATGAGCCCGATTCCCAGGTATTCCTTGAGGATGTAGCACAGTATAGTACCAGTACAAGAAATAAAAGAGGAGTGTGAGTCTAACCCTCACACCAAAAGAAGTGGCATTTTATGTTTCTTGTTTTTACTTTAAGTTGAATGGTTTTTTTTATGAAGCGACAGGCCTAGGATAGAAATTCTCGGCATCACCATAAGAATCAAGTCATACACAGGCATTGACAAATGGTATGGTAAATTACCAACACCCGACGTGAGATCCCCCATGGTATGGTGAGTTCATCACAATGTAATGTCATTTTTTGTCATGCGGCTAGGACGATACTATCAGTTTAGGGTCATACGATTGGACCAGACAGCACAGTTTAAAGTCATATGGCTTGGACATAAATTAGTGTGCACGATGTGATAAATCATACCCGTCGTAAATGATAACAAGGTTTGTATCATCATGGTGCGCAACTCCGAGCATGGAGCCTCAAGCCAAGAGGCCGGTGAGAGCTAGAGAACAAGCGGTCGGAAGAGCTAAATCCCAGTTTAACTGGACCCGTAAGCATGATGTCCAGGTGATTCCACCTAACCCAAGGGGATGATAATCGATCCATACATAATACTTTAGAGAGGATCTTAGTTTATGGTCTTAGATCTCGGACTTCGGGAGCCCCGAAGAATGCAATATCGCAGCTTGTCCCCCCTAAAGTGTGAAGGTGCACTGAGGGATAGTGCCAAGAGTGTTGAAATTCTACCTGGAAGTGATGGAGTGGGACATAATGTGAATCATGCAACCAACATTTGAGGCCTGAAAGAGCTGGCGTGACGATGGAGGATTACTACTGACCATGTTCGCAACACAGAATCCTATCGCGTTAGCCTGAAATGGGGACAAACAAATGAGTGTTGACCGCTGACCATGTTCGCAACACGGGACTTGTATCAATTTATTGTCTGAAACCCTCAGGGGCATTGGCCCATAATGGTAGGAGATCCCTTAGGCGTGGTATCCATGCTGTTTTGGGGTCTCATCGGGTGAGAAAGATAGCGGGGACAAATAAAGGGGAACATGAAGCTTGAAAAATGGATGGAAACTCACCCATGTTGAACCCCTCACTCTAGGTCCTAGACCAGAGTACCCTTGAACACATCGGCGAATCGCTGTAAAGAGTCGAGGGGCTCGACCTAAAAGGTTATGGACCCAAATTTTAAACATTCGGGCAGTCCTACGTATCCCATGAGGATGGGAATCAATCCACACGTAGTTCTTGAAGATTCAGTTTAATGTCATGCGGGACGAGCATGCAGTTTAAGGTCATGTTGGACTGGTATCCAGTTTAAGGTCATGGTGGACCTGAATCTAGTTTAAGGTCATGGTGGACCCTTGGGAAGTTTTAGGGTCATGTGGTACCATCCAGTTTAAGGTCATGATGGACCAAAGAGTTTAGGCGAAATACGGTTTGAGTAACCTGGTGTTGGTGAGAGGAGTTATACGCTCACCATCCATGGTCACCAGGGAGTATGTTACATTGTGATAAACCTTATGGACAATGAAAGGTCCCTCCCATTTGGTCTCCAACTTGGGTGGTTTCCTACCGGGGATCATTGGTGCCCTGAGGGCCAAGACCAAATTGCCTTGCAGGAAATAGTGGAGGCGGACCTTTTTGTTGAAGGCACGATCCATCCTACTCTGATGCCTTTCTAGGTTGTGCAGGGCATGAAGCCTATTCTCATCCATCACTTCCTATTTATCTAGATGGATTTCAGAAACTTTATCTGATGATTTCTGGTCATAGACCACTGTGCGCAATGAGGGCAACTGAATCTAGATGGGTAGGACAGACTCAGTTCTGTACACCAGGGAATACGGGGTCACCTGGGTGTAATTACGAGTCATCATCCAATAATCCCATAGGGAGTTGGGGAGCTTATCCGGCCAACGTTTCTTATTCTGACCAACCATCTTTTTCAGAATGTTATAAGGGGATTTTTTAAACTCCTCGATCTGTCCATTTTCTTGTGCATGATAGCGGGAGGTATGGTTAGAGAGAATGTTGTACTTGGCGTACAATTTCTTCAGCTCGGTTGCTCGGAAGTTGGTGTCGTTATCAGTGAGGATAGCATTAGGTACTCCAAATCGATAGATGATATTGGAACCCAAGAAGTCGGAGATAGAATGGGATTTGACTTCCTTGAGCGAAATTTCCTCTGCCCACTTGTAAAAGAAATCCATAGTGGTCAGAATGAACCGGCATTGGCGAACCATTGCTGATGGGTAAGGTCCTACGAAATCCAACCCCTAGACTGAAAAGGGCCAAGAATTCTTGGTAGAGTGGAGAGGCTATGGTGGCTGATGCACAAAGTTAGCATGAACTTGGCACGCATGGCACCTCTTAGTGAACTCAATGCAGTCATGGATCATGGAGGGCCAAAAATACCCTAACCTCCGAATCTGGTGAGACAGTTTTGGCCCAGCCTGGTAGGCGCCGCAGGAACCGGCGTGGACCTCTAGCATGACTTGTGGGATCTCAACTCCTTGAATACAACGGAGGATAATACCATCAAACCCACGTTTATAGAGAATCTGCCCAAGGCTGGGACCACTCTGAAGGGTAAACTGTGATGCGCGGCATTGGATTCGCTCGCGCTCTGCCCAGTCTGACTGAATATTGTCGTGTTAGAGGTTTTCAACCAAGGGTGTCCTCCAATTAGGAAACATCTCAATCACAGCACCCAGGGGACCCGAGGGTTTTGACGTAGAGGCTCTGGCGATGAGATGTCTTACCCGCGGAACATCGTCGTCATTCGGGGTAATAAGAGATATGATTCTCCGGTGGGCCACATGGATAATTAACTCATCCTATTCAGGCTCTGTGAGTGATGCATCCAAACTGGCCAATGCATCTGCCCGACCATTCTATGACAGAGAAACATAAGTAATCTCTGGCTGAGAAGGGAGCTGAGCCATTAGCCAAAGCGTATGATCTAACAATGGTGTGAGTTCTGGTTTCCTAACGACATAGTCACTATTGACCTGCATGATGACCAACTCAGAGTACCCTTTCACATGCATATGGGGCATGTTGACCTCGAGGGCCAGCTTGAGGCTAGTAATGAGGGCATGATACTCTGCCTCATTGTTGGTGCAACCTTCCGACATCAGAAATGAATATGGTAGGATGGATTGTGCTTAAGTAATGAAGACGACACCCAGGCTTACTCTATTTAGCCTAGGGTCATTGAGTCTCCTCCCGGTGGGGCTCTAGGAGGCACCATAAAAGTACATTTTCCAACATGGGATGGCATGATTGACTGAGAGGATTGCCTCATCCGGAAAGTACCAGTCCCGGGATTGATCCATGGAGGTTGGATGTATAGTTAGAAAGTCTTCCAATGCCTATACATTGATAGTCTTCTGAGGCACAAACCTGATGTCGAACTGCTGGAAGATTACTGCCCACCGCGCTAGTCTGTCAATCAACATAGGTCGGTTCAGGATGTACTTCAACAGTTCTACCCAAGAGACCAGCTATACCACGTGGTGCTGTAAGTAGTGCCGCAATTTTTTTTATAGAAAATACGAGCGCTAGACATCTCTTCTCGATGAGATAATATCTGGTTTCTGTATATAAGAGCATGAGGCTGAGGTAGTAGAGGTTATTCTCTATTCCCTCATTGTTCTTCTGGGCGAGAAGTGCACCGAGGGACCGTTCCAGGACGGTCACATAAAGGACCAGTGGCTTCCCAGAGATACGTGGCATCAAGACCAGAGGCTGGAGCAGATATTTCTTGATTTCCTCAAAGGAAGTCTGGAATTCCTCGTCCCATTCATAGGTGGTGCCTTTCTTCATGATACGGGAAAAGGGCTTACACTTTCCAGCCAGATTCGTGATGAATCGTCGTATATAGGCTAAGTGTCCTTGAAAACCTTGAAGCTCCTGAATATTTATCGGGGGAGACATCTGGCTGATGGCCTTGATTTTTTCTGGGTCTATCTCAATGCCTCGGTACCTGACAACAAAGCCAAGGAACTTTCCGGAGGTGACCCCGAAAGCACACTTCAACGGGTTCATCTTTAGGTGGCGGGAATGGAGGAAACCGAACACTTTCTCAAGGTCTTTGAGGTGGTCCTAGTGCTGGAGAGATTTGACCACCAGGTCATCCATGTAGCATTCCACCAATGTTCCCAGAATCAGCTTAAACATGCGAGGCATGGCCCACTGATAGGTGGCACCCACATTTTTCAGGCCGAAGGGCATAACCTGGTAACAGAAAGTACCTTGGGGTGCCCTGAAAGCTGTGGATTCTTCATCCTTGGGGGCCATCCGGATCTGGTTATACCCAAAGTAACCATCCACAAAGGAGAGGTCTTGGAACCCGGTCGTGGCTTCAATCAAAAACTCTGTCACTGGGAGGGGAAATCATCCTTCAGACAGTGACGATTGAGGTCGCGGAAGTCAATATAGACCCTGATTTGTCTGTTCTTCATGATTGGCACAATTTTGGCTATCCACTTGGGATATTGGACTTCCTTTACAAAGTTGGATTTGATGATCTTATCAACTTTGTCCTCGACCATGGAACCATGAGAAGGGTACATCTTTTTGGGAGGCTACTTGTATTCGCGATGACTTGCCGAAAGACCAAGACGGTGAATGGCTACCTGAGGATCCAATCCTGGAATCTCATCGTAACTCTAGGAAAACATGTCACGGTGCTGTTTAAGGACGTCTATGTACTTATGCTACTCCTCAGGGGGCATGGCGGAACTGACCAATGTGGGTCTCGGGTCCGCCTCGCTGCCAAGGTTAACCTGTACCAACTCATCGACCATTTTAGAGACTCTTTCTTCAAAGGCAGGGGGAGAATCCTCTAGGTACTCTTCTACACTTGTGGTGGGATCTTCCATGGGGTGAGTTGCTTCTAATCCATTAGACTATGATGGGAGGCTGGTGCCGGGTTGAGTAGCGGTGGTCAGCACATCAGGAGATTCATGCGCCGCTGATACCATGGTGATTAAGGCAGTCGATCCAATCTCATCTGGTATTTGGCCCAAGGGGCCACGCTTGATAATATCAAAGCAGTAGTGGAATGTCGGCCAAATCAGACTTATTCCAGCCTGAGGAAACAGGCAGGTATGATGGACCGCTGTTGCCATGAGCTGGACGTCTTGATACCTGACGGGAGTAGGGGGCTCTGAGACCACTAAGGCCTAATTCGTATAAGAATATGAAGTGATCTTCTGACGTCGCCTGGATTTGGGAGCATGGTTCCCTTTTGTCCCAGAAATGACAAAACACTACCCCATATCGGGGGTTGTGGCCTCCAACCGATGGATCAGGAAGATATAGGCGTCATTCAGGTCTGCCCATGGGTCGGTTGTAGAGGTGATGGGCTCAACTCCACTTGCCTGGACTTGTTTATCCTTGCTCTTGTAATAGTCAGCGTCCAAGTAGCGGGCTTCACAAGAGGAAAAAGGAGATGCATCACCTTGGAGTATGCCCACTCGACCATTAAGGGAGTACTTAAGGCATTGGGGATATGAGGAGGGTACCACTGCATGTAGGTGGAGTCATGGCCTACCCATCAACGCATTGTACATAGTGTCCTGGGAGACAACCATGAACTCGATGCTGGAAACCAGGCCGCCGAACTGAGTCTTCAAACGGATCTTGCCAACCGGGCTTTGCCCGGTCCTGTCGTATCCCTGGATTCTGAGGTCGGAGGGAGTTAGATCATCCTCAGACAAACCCAGCTTTTTCAATGTACGAGTCGGTATTAGGTTAATCCCGGAACCCGTGTCAACAATATAGCAGGGGAATTCCATGTCATTGAACTGGCCGGTGATATACAGTTGGAAAATATGCCCCTATACGGGGGATCCCTCATCCTCCCCGGAGAATGAAATGATGGCCTGACATTTGGCATCCTCAAACACTTCAGTGTGAAAAGACTCTGCGGCTACTATCTCTGTCTCAAACTAGAGGGGGCTTCTTAAGGCCTCGGTGAGTGCCTCACGTATATCTGGTGATAGAAAAAGGGCTTTAAGAATGGAAAGCCCTGATGGGATACCATAAAGGTGCTTAATAACATCGTACTTCCATGCCAAGCACGAACCTCTTCTTGTAGGAAGTCGCTCTGTGACCGAAGGCATGGCGGGCCCTACCGGCTGGACCAGCAGCTGACTGGTACTAGGAATATCTCACTATTCACTAGTCAAAGCCTGGAGAGTGGCTGTCAGATGAGTACCGGAAGGCTGGGTTCGGTTGGTGGCGGGGCGAAGCTGGTCGCGGCACGGCCGATGTGGTTCCGCCTGATCCAGTAACACAAATGGTGGTGGAGGCGGACCTTTCGACACCGGATGAAGGGGCTGTGTGTGCTGAGCTCTGCACTGGGCCTACTGTCTAGTCTCAGCGGCATGCATGGACTAGCTAGAGGTTCCAACTGGCATGCCCCGACAACCCATATAGTCGCATTTCCACTGACGTTGTCATCGGCTGGGGACATTGGGAAGGTCTACCTGGCATTCCCCATCGTCGGGAGTCAAATAGGGATTTACCAACTCTATGGTGTTAACCGAATCATACCTTGGACTGTCACTTGACGAACCATCAACCAAGGGGAGAATTCTGGTAGGGATTCCCATTTCTGGGGGCATAAAGTTTCCAAGAGTGTAGGTCGACGATGCCATTGGAAGGGTGCGTTGTTTCTTCTTGCGTCGCTGCTGCTTTCTCTTCTAGGAAGAGGCTGGCTGAGACGACAATGCCAAAGTAGTAACCATAGATTATGAGGGATCTGGATAATTCAGGCATGCATGTATGATTTCGTGGGTACGGTCGACCGCCGTTCGGGCCATCCAGTCATTATAACTATGGGACCCACGGTCGGAAACCTACTGCCATTCACCTTCGTCGCTGCTACTGCCATCCGATCTCACAGACGCCTTCCACTTGGGCCGGGGATGGGCCCAACCTGACTATATTGTTTTCAATCTGGTATGGGATCCAGTCCTTGAAAACATAGCATCACTTGATGGTATTCCTTGGGATCTGGTGATAATGACAGTAGTTGGGGTGATCAGTGAGATGCACCTCTTCTGGCTTCCAACACTCAGGCAGCTGCACAATTCTCTGCTCCAAGGCACTGCGAAAGTAACCTAGGACCTGAGCCTCATCAAACGAGTAGGTCTGGTTACTTCTGTCTAAAAGGGGGTCTCTTGGAGGCTAACTCTGATGGGGGGCTAGAGGAGCATGCCGAGGAGGCGGAACTTGATTATCTCACCTAGGCGGTGGCGTTGTGTTACACGGAGGTGCTTGCCGATTTTGAGGTATTTGCTGTTGGGATGGAAGTTGTGCATGTGGGGGAGGACCTCTATGGGGCTATGAAGATAGCTCCACTAGTAGAAATTCTAGCTGCCTGGGGGCCTCAATCTGGGCCATAGCAGCGGGCTCGGCTCTGGAAGCTCTCCCTGCTGGGATTACAGGAGGCAGCGAGCGTGCCTGACTGGCCTGTTACAGGGCTTCTTCGAGGTGTTGGTCCTTGTCTAAGAAGTCCCAGAACCTGCCGGGGTAATTCTGAGTGATCATAGAAAGAACCAGCTCTGCCTTGATGTTCCCTACACACATTTTCAGTAATTTATCTTGAGTTAGTGGCATGTCAATGGATTATGTGAGCCCCTTCTACCGGGAAATGAAGTTCGCGACTCGCTCATCGGGCCTTTGATTGCACCTGAAGAGGTCTACGATGTTCGTCTTCTAGGTTTTGGAACTGAACTGGTAGAGGAATTGCCTTTGAAGGTCATCCCAGCTAGTCATGGATCTGACAGGGAGCTAGCTGTACCAAACGAATGTTGGCCCTTCCAGCATCTAAAAAAACAACGGAGATTGGCAGCCTCCTACTACGCCGAAGTCCACAACATATGTCCACACCTCAAGATGAAGTGGGCCAGGTGTTGTGGTGGGTCTCCTGTCCTGTTAAAGGGGGAGAAAGTGGGGTTTTCAAATCCCGGAGGTGCTGGAATATCATCCACCCATGCTGGGTACGGCTTGCCGTCTGGTGGGATCGCGACATGCTGATTTTCCAAAGCTTCCAGGCAGGCAATGAGTGCCGCCATCGGGTCTTATGGACACGGGTTCCTATCCTGAAGGGGATCCCTAACCAAAAGCACATTTTAGGGATCTTCAATTCGGTATACAAGATCAGCAGCTCATGGAGCAGCTGGTGGAGTGACCCTTGGGGTGGTGGGAGGAACCCAAGTAGGGTCTCTTGGGTGGTCACGCCACTCAGGAGGGTTTGGAGAAACATATTGCACCCTCTTTCCATGAGCTCCAGCCTCTCCTCTATCAGTGAGAATGGAATGATCGAGGTTGCCTGAGAGAATATTTATGAGGGGTAGTTTTTCCTACCCCTACTGCCCCTGCCTAGGATCACCGTAGTCGGGTCGCTACTCTACAATGCGTTCAGCCAGAAGCTCATCGACCAACCTCTTCTGCTCAGCAAGTTGTTGGCACAGCGTAGCCTTCTCGGGATCTTCCTCTACCTTCTGTACTGAGGCAGATGGGTTGGAGAGCTTGACAGCCCCAACGCGCTCTTTACCATTGCCAATATTCCGGCTCAGTATTAATGTCTCAGTGAGTTCATGGAGACCTAGGAGGTTCCTCTGCTGACGAGTAATCCTTGCTGATGGGTCCAGTGGAGGATTTTCCTCAAGGGTTAAGTCCCCATCAAGAAGTTCCAGACCGTTTCCCTCTCCCGAAAGATCGGCCATGTTGACTGCCGCTGCCCTCAGGGGCATGTCCTCAAAGCCACCCAGTGAGTCAGGCTGCCGGCGAATCCCACTGAAGAGAAGGGAAGCGTACTGCCCCCATCCACAGACGTGCACGTGGGGGGTGGCATCCTCTACAACTTTGCGGAGTACTTGAAAACTCTGAACGCATTGTTGTTGGAGGGATCTGTGGTGGCCAAGTGACTTAGGGTGCTGGATAATGGGGAGCGTGGTCTAGTTGACCTGACGACATTGCTCGCCGATATCCTCGAAGTTTACTTGGATCCTGGGATAAGGCACTTTCCGGTGGCAAATATGGGAGTGAGTCACCCAGAGGGTCTTGAGGAAACATTCAAACTCTCCCAGGGTGAGCGATTCTGGTGTATCAAAATCTGACCCTGCAACCGGCCAAAACTTCTCGGGGAAGTGGACTGCTGCGAAGATGGTCCAGAAGCTCCATGACTTAGGTTCAGGATCTGGCCCCTGATGGCCCCCCTCATCAGCTGGGAGTGTCTAGGGATCTGGCAGTGGCACCGAAGCAGGCCGTTGGGCCATTGGGCTGGCCGGTGGAGAATACGGTGAGCAGGCCGATTGGCCGCCAAATCCTAGGTCATCCTCCAAGGGTTGTAGTGACCTGGGTGCCACTTCACGATAGGATGGACCGGTGAACGGGCCTCCTTTCATAGTGTCGGTGTTTGCCGGGGGTGTTCTAGATTGTGAATCTTCCACCATCGACCCCAAAAAAATCTCTTTGTCGTCTCTAGTTGAGGTGGAAGGTGCTTCCGGAGAGGCCGATGGTGACTGCAAGTTCAATCCCTGGGGGTACACCAAGTCCTCATCCTTCTGGATATACCTTTGGAGGAAGGTGGGGATCATATGAATCTTGTATTTGGGGAGTACGAGGCTAACACACCACATCCCTATCCCAACCCTTGACTCAGAAGACTAAGGAGAGGGATCCATCACCGAGTCGTACTCCGCCATGGAGTCTGAGAAACGGACTGGTCTTATTTCCATCTGGCCTTCCCTGGCATTTCTCTTACGGCGATGACGTCTCACCTTCCTTCCCCTAGGTGGATCCTCGGGGCAGGGCTGACTTCTGTCATGGAGTCCTCTGGCTGCACTGGTACTGGGGTGGACAGGATTGAAGGCCAGGGTGTGGGGAGCACCGGGAAAAATGTCGAAAGGGACACAGGGAGGAACTCCATGTGGGTCAGTGACTGGATATACAACGGCTCCATACTCGCAGCCCGCAGTAGGGGAAGTGACCCCGTACTCAGTGTAGTGAGCGCTGGAGAGAGACCCACCTGAAGTGTTTCTATCATAGGGAATCCCCATACCTGTGGTGAGGGTGGTGCCAGGCAGGGCTTCGGGCAGAGTTTGGAAGTAGGGAGGGCCCACACCTTCCAGAACGGTGGCACAGAGTAGGCCTTCACACTGGGTGGCACTACCACGAATTTGTCTGCAGTGGCCATTGCCTATTCCGGTGACTAGGAGAGTCGACCAAACCTGCCCGTGGGGCGGTTGGGGCCTCGATCTGGATCGATCATATAACTTCCCCTACTCAACGTGTGCGGGGGTTTGATGATAGGAGTCAGCAATGGATTGGGACATAGTGGTCACTGACGTTGATGCCCTGAGGTGAGAATCTTCTTTCGCTCGTGCTCGACGCTGGCATCAGGTCAGGGGGGTTGGATCTGGTGGTGTCGGCACATGGATTGCCTGCTCCCCGGCTTGGGGAGTCGGGCGGCAGTGCCGATGCGGCCTGGCGGGGGCCCTTACCGTGAACCCTTGAAGCGGGTCTCCAATTGGTCAAACCCAGACATCCCCTACCTTGTTGGCGTAGGTGAGAGAGGTGTCAAGGCGTTCCATGGATAAACTCCCAAAACTGTTGAATGTCGGGGTGGGGAGCAGTGGCTCCCTGCGAGGCCCTCGAGGGCGGTGTTGGCGGTGAGGCGCAGCTGCCTCGAGGTCCAAACGGGCCATGTCCCTAGTGGGGATGACCCCCTCATCCTCATACCTATGCACAAGTCTGTTGATCACCCTTTGTTGGATAATCTCTGATGGGGAGAGGGGGTGTGAGTGCCCAGCAGTCATAGCGGTCAGAGCAGCTGTGGAAGAGGTGGAACCGCGTGAGGTGGCCGCATCGGTACTACCCCTACAATGGTGGGCAGGTGGCGATCGAGCTCCGGATGCAGCGATCTGATTCCAGAAAGCAGGGAGATGAACCCATTAACACTGATAGGAAAAGAAATCGACAACCAATAGCCCAGCACCATTCCGTTTTCCGTGGTCGATAAGAGGGATCCACGCTGACAACGTCGTAGAATGGAGTGCTCAACATCTTGATTGCCCCAACCCCTGGCGGGTTTCACGTTTTAGTGCTGGATGCCTGGACCTGGTGACATTCTATTCTTCCAACACCCCAAATGCTACCAGTCTCCGTATTGAGGAGAAGAGTTTCATGTCAGTTTCACCAATTTTTGTTTCTGATGCTTTTTCTGGGGCGCGCACATGTCCACCACGCAGAGGACGTGTTGTTGTTGCCCCGCATTCCCGCTTTCCAAAGTTGGGCGGCATTCGCTCCTTGTTCAGGTATTTCTTCTCCTTGATTGAAACAGGATGATGGGATATCGGTTCCTCCTTCCGTGGATTCCTCCTCTGAACTCGTCACCTACTTCGGGTCTCCCTCATAGATTTAGGATGTGTTTTTGAAACTCTTCTCGGTTCCATATCTTTATGGACACCAGTTAATTACGTTGCTTCCATCGAGACGCTCCAAGGGGTCTGGTCGGGGCAGCAACCTTCGGTTAAGGGAGTGGTTACATTGAGGCATCATTGGCAAGTCTTGATGATGGGGAATTGTCATGTCTGTCTTCTGTCCCTTATTATAGGTCTTCTTGAGGGCTCGGAATCCCGAGGAATCCCACATCAAACGCGGGGAATTGTATGACATAGGCATGTATCTGAGGTTTTCCTCAGCTTCCCTTGCTTAACACAGGGTATACCGTGATTTTAACATCCAGAAGAGATAGATCAAACTGATCGGAACACTAGCTAGAGTGGATCAGATTGAGGAACCCCCTGGAGGGAACACCGATGTTGGGGCTGACATGTGGGTGGCTTCCCAAATGTTGTGGAGTGGAATGAGGTAGCATGATCCCACCGGGATGTGGCAGCCCAGGTAAGAATCGGGATGGGTGATGAAGTGAAGGGGCTTGAACCTTTTGGAGGCTTCCTACGTATCCCCGTGATAGAGAATCAAAGTCCACATAGTTCGGGATGATATGGTGGGACACCTAAAAGGGAGACCAATGAGAATGAACACATGGATGGGACCCAGAGGGAGTTAGATCTCCAGGTTAGGGAATGAGCTTCCTGAGGGGCGTGGGATTGAGGGATAGGTCGGGATGATACATGGGTGTTGGTCTTGGACCTCGTGGAGGATTCCTACGTATCCCCATGGCGGGGAATCAAAGTCCTCATACTTCGATGAAATACAGTTTGATGTCGTGCGGGACGGGGCATTTGGGGATTATGTAATGAGACGGCCCAAGGATATGGGGTCGGAAAACTGATGTGAAGAGGGACCTGGGGTCCAGATGAATGGGGATTATGCTCTGAGACGGCCCATGTTGGTGGGGCTTGAACCTCGTGAAGGATTCCTATGTACCATCCCTTGACATGGATCAAAGTCATCATAGTTCTGGTTGGATAGGGATTACACTCTAAGGCATCCCACAGTGGTGGGGATTGAACCTCATGGAGGCTTCTTATGTACCATTCCTTAGCGCAGATAAAAGTCCCCATAGTTCAAGGTGGATGGGGCTTACACTCTGAGGCCGTCCACGGTGGTGGGGCTTGAACCTCATGGAGGCTTTCTACATACCATGCCTTAGTATAGATCAAAGTCCTCATAGTTTGGGATGGATGGGGCTTACACTCTGAGGCAACCCGTGGTGGTGGGGCTTGAACCTCAGGGAGCCTTCCTACGTACCATGCCTTAGCATGGATCAAAGTCCCCGTAGTTCGGGATGGATGGGGCTTACACTCTGATGCGTCCCACGGTGGTGGGACTTGAACCTCGTGGAGGCTTCCTATGTACCATTCCTTAGCACGGGTCAAAGTCCTCGTAGTTTGGGATAGATGGGGCTTACACTCTAAGTCAGACCACGGTGATGGGGCTTGAACCTTGTGGAGGCTTCCTATGTACCATGCCTTATCACGGATTGAAGTCCCTGTAGTTCAGGTGGTGCAGTTTAACGTCATGCGGGACGGGGCCATACAGTTTAACATCATGTTGGATGGGGGCATACAGTTTAACGTCATGTTTGATGGGGTCATACAGTTTAAATTCATGTTGGATGGGGCATATAGTTTAACATCATGTTAGATGGGGCATTGTCATGGTCGATTCCTACTCTAATCCCATGTGAGTCGTGCTCAGTGTGAGAAACAAGAGGCAGCAGAGACCTGACGATCACGTTGCGAAGGGTGCGTCTGTGCGAAGAGAAGAGGGGCTTACGCGTTGGGAGGCCCATGGTGTTGGGACTTACTCCAGGATAGAGGCCTGAGGGAGACAAAGCGTAGAGGGAGAGGAATTTGGGACCGAAGAAAGGCGGAGTCCCACTTCCCATCATGCTCCCCGCTGGCCCTGGTGCCGGGGAAGTATGGAGGTTCATGGGCGCTACCTTCCGTGAGAGGGGCTATGGGCTTACACCAAGATGGTTTCCCTTCCCACATGGAGAAACGTTTCCCCAACAAGGATGATATCATCCCCTATGAGGGTGATCCCATCCCAGTGGAGACCATTGGGTGTAAAGAATGCCCGAGCTGGGGGGACCCTGTGTGCGAGGCACGGGGCCGAATCACAGTTTAACATCATGTGTTGAGGATGAGGTGCTTGGAAGTTTAACATCCTACAGCTTGGAAGAGGTGGGTTTACTCCACACCCATGGGACTTACATGACCATTACCCTCTACTCCTTGTGGGAGGGAAGGTATCGACAAGGCCATAGTGAAGGGGGGTCGCAGAGCGAACCATCGAGGGGCCCACGTTAGCATGGTTATGTGAAGAAGCAATAGTCGTTATCATGCCTATGCGAAGAGGCATGAGGCAAAGCAACGCAATCGGAAAAACATCCCAAGGGACCTTGAGGTTACTTCGTACGAGCCTGGAAGGTCGTACGGGAAAACAACACATGGTGTTTATGCCCGGCGTGTGTGCCCGGGGCATCCAGAAGGAGCACATCGGGCACCTACGTAGGGAGCCACCCAGGGAGCATCAAGGTGAGGGGTCCTGGGGGTTACGCACAAAAAAATGGTTGGCGTGAAAAACACCGATATGGCGTGTAATTGGGGCATAGGGCTTGCGCGCGGCTAGTAGGATCGCGCACAAGGGATATGAATTGCACGCGAGTGGCAAAGGCCACACCCAAAGGTAAGGTTGCACCCAGAAAAAGGGATGTCATGCAATTGGACCATTTTTCATGCAACGGAAGGAATTGTGTGCAAGTGAGGAACCCAGAAGGGTTTGGAATTCTGTTTAATCCAGTGGGATCGCGCGTAAAAGCGAATACCGGGGCGAGGTGGTGCGAAAAGGATCAGTACCTGAAGGCCATATTGCGCACGCGGAAGTCCGATTTCGCGCATGAGAGATGGTTCGAATTCCTCAACCCCAAAATAAAAGGTCTCTCCCTCTATTTATAGGCATCTGGTAGTGTGGAATTCAGGGTGGCACGCAAAACTTGCACGCCAGAGACGTCGACGTGGAATGTTAACCACGAGGGCGCGGGTGCACAAATATTGCGCACCTACGCCGGGGACCTTCGAGAATCTCAGACCCCTTCCACGCAACACAATTTTTTCGCGTGCATTCCCCTTTTTTTCCGTGCAACACTTTCGGGCCCTCCGGACCTGGTCTCCAGGTCCGAATATGACTTTGCTTTGTCATTTCGAAACTTCCTTCAGTAATTACGGACTTTTCAGCATCTACAAAGTGCTTTCAAATGATAAGAGATTGTTCCAACCACTATAATAAAAAATCCTACTTTACTTGCATTTACATCCCAATATCCTCTAAAGAGACACTCAATTCCATCCAAGGATGTGAAACAAAATCTTTGGGAATAATAATCGATTTGATCCCTAAATAATTTCAACTAATCCAAACACAAAATCAAGTCATAGATATCTATGTCAAATACAGATAAATCAAAAATCAACTCATCCCCGTCGATAGTTATAGAATATTATTTACACATAATGGCATCAAATTATCTGTATCCAATAGAAGTTTGAAGTTTCAATACATAAGGCATCATCTCAACATAGAAACCAATATTATCAAAAACACAAGAAGAAATAAATGAGCGACTCATTACCATATCAAAAAATATATTTCATAAGGGTAGAATCCAAAATAATTTTAAATATCACCATCAAAGGACTATATTGATCATCCATGATTAGTTAATCAACTCTATAAAACTGCTTACTCACTATGTGTTTCTCTTAGTTTCCCTGTTGAGGCCTCATTGGTTACGGATTCATGGTGTTCCTAGAATCACCTTGGATTTCTCTATTTTGATTATGGGAATTATTCTTCTTCACTTGTCTCATCAAAGACTAAGGTGCCTCAAAAACATGATGTGGGTCTCTAGCACCTGACCCTAGAACACTGTGACAATAGCACTGAAGATGTTACATCTTGTGAAAATTATGAAATGCACTATGTGGTGACATAAAATCACACTTCATATGGTCAAAAGAACCACATTTAAATCATCCTGACTTAATTTTTTATTTAGGAGTAATTTTTACTGATATCATGGTATGATTTTAAAGTGTACCACCACTTTGTAAGTAGGTTCCCCACTTTCACTTATTCCCAACATTATAGTTCCCACCTATTCTTGTAGGGATAAACATTCTACCTACAACCATATTTTATGAGATATCTATTTCTGCTGTAGTCACTCTATTGAACATGTCTATATAATTCATTAAACAAAGCATGAAAATATTTGAGATAATATCCAGATGTAATTCCAATTTGAAAAATTTGTCTCTTTAGGGTTGCACTTATAGAAACATCTATGTAAAAGTGGAATAAATTCATAAATTTATCTTTATACTCTTTCACTGAGATATTCTCTTTATTCAAAATAAATAAGTTTGTTGTTCTAGAAATTTGAAAGGTGTGAGGATATAATTTCTTATTAAATAATTCCTAAAAATACTCTCATGTCATGCCTTGGTCTAATTTAGCCTGAACTTATAATTACCACCATTTTCATTCCAAATCCTCTAGCATATATATTTCCAAAATCACTTTCATCTCTGTTGGTGTTCCAAGAAAATTAAAGACTCGATTCATCCAATTCATCTAGGATTCTTCATTTTTTGACTTAAAATATTCCCAAAATATTGGTATATTATGATTTTTGAACTGAATAAAATGGTCCACATTCTAATGTTTATCATTTCTATTACCCTTATCCACAACCTAAAAATCCTATAAAATTCTTTGTACTAGCTGTTGTTTCACCTGTGCCTTTGGTGAAAACCCATTTTCAACAACTTCTCTTGGTTTATTTATATGATGCCAACCCAATACCATTAACTATAACTAGAAAAAAACTAGATTTAGTCTCACTAATTAATATTTGAAGGCTTAGAAATTTTAAATTTAACCCATTAACACATATCACAAAAATGACTTTCCAAAATTCAATCATCTTCAACATTTTAACAATTTTTTAAAACACCACAACCATTCTTTTGAAAATCAATCATTTTCACTATTTTCAAAAATCAACACTTTGTTTCTTTTTCATAAAACATTAAACTCATAATGAACAATTCATAACTTTTGGTAAGTCTTAATATCAATTCATGTCATTAAAATCTCCTCAGTTAAACCCATGATGTTGAGGTGACAACTTAATTAGAAGTTTCCTAAAACACTCATGTACCCAAACAACTAGGTAACTTAAATTTCATCATAAATAGGTTAGATCTGACTCTTTATTCTCTACATTTCAAGTTCTAAAAATCGTATCTCCTTACTACCATCCCAAGAGATTGAGTGATACCATTTATAACTCCAGGATGAAATAAAATTATTCCATTTTGTCCCAAAATGAATGAAAACCCATCCAATACTGATACCATTTCCTATGTTTACGACCAAACAAGTTGATTCCATGTGTAAAATCACACCCCTTCTCATTTGTTTGAGGAGTTATGGGGGAGATACTAAGACTTAGGTGACATTCATATGACACCAGAGGCTGGAAATAAATTCCATGGGACTCAAGAACATTTGGGGGATGATTTTACCTTTTGAAAGATAAAACCTCCAAACTATATAAAAAAAGTAACCAACTAAACCTCTATATGATGCATGAGTATAAAAAAATATAACTTATAATGTAACCAACCCAATAAGCCATATTAGAGTACAAGAAAAAACCAAAACACATAATCAAAGTGAAACAAAAGACCACAAAACTCCAAACCCCCAAATGAAATCAACCAGCAACACCCAACCCTCTCTAATCTCAAACTCCACACACCATCCTCATGGTATCAAGAAGTATCACTAAAGAACTAAGATACCTTTCCTTTACCAATGTCTTGATAGATGACCTCTAAAAATTCACAATAATGCCCTAGAATGCAGTGAGTATAAACCTAGTAAGATTTCCCCAATGACTTCCCTACTCACACCACTAGGAAAAAATTAGCTATAACAATTTATAAAACAGTTTTAAGAAATAAAAACCATTTATAAAAAATCCACAAATAATTTTCCATGGAAATATATAACAAAGAAAAAAAAATTACAATCATTTAGCATACCCACAACCATGTATCCATGCACACCATGAATTCCTAGGTGAAATTTACATGCTCATTATTAGTCTCTCATAGACCTACAAAATAATAACAATGTAACTAATACCAAGTTACCCAATGGAACTCACCCCTTCCATAGGGTCACATCTAATGCAGATGAACTCGGGCCAACTATAAAGGCCAAAATTCATGTAAAATAATTTCATAAACCTTTCATTCATTAAATAATTTCAAAAACATCCATGAATCAAAATAAAACCATAATTTTAAAATAAAAATTTTAAAATTATAAACCAATGGGTTTTATGAAACCCAGCCAATTTTCCCACAATTTTCCAAATCCAATACCAAATAGAATTTCCACTAAGAATCACACAAGGATTTTACAACGATTTCAAAAAGGAAATTTAATTAAAAATAATAATTCAATTTCTAAATTAGGTGTATATAATAGAGAATCCACCTACCTCACAAACTTTTTAGAAAATGATTAATGAAACTACAATACATTAATATTTCATCACAACCCATGTTCTCTTCATTAGATCCAAAAAGTTATAATTATGAATCAATTAATAAAACATAGATCTATACATAAAGGACTTGATATATGGTTTTGATAGAGAGAAAGACCTTGTATATAATAAAAAATAGTAAATATGGTTACTTATTGACAAATTTGAGCCTCTAGCATGCTTTGATTTACCTAATAATCGCTTTTAGATTAAAGTGGATTGTCTCCCAAGACTTAAAAGAAAATGAAAATTGAGTTATGGAAGGATTAGAGTAAAATTAGGTTCAAAGGTATTAATTTATATTATATCCACAATTTAAGAAGATCCAAATATACATAGAATTTTAAGGATGAATAATTTTAAAAATTGTTCCCAAACTGTGTGGTGATATTTTCTTAAGGCCACACCTCACACGGTTGTCTTATATAGTTAGACAAACCATGTACCAACAATATGTTTTAAAAAATTTCAAGAACCATAATTTCTTTTGGTAACTTGCATGTTTTGGATAAACCTTCTTCCAATTGTGTGACAAAAAATTTTCATTTTTCTTCCCTTGCATGGTTGCTTAGAGGCGGTTCATGGTTTCTACTAACCCTTCACAAACTATGCACCTCCATAAATGCCTCCAAAACACACCAAACCCCTCATTACCTCCCAAAAAATATCCAAATCATTTTATAGACTCAAAATAAATGAATAAATTTTCATTTACATGAAACCATGGGTGCTAAAAAATAGTTTGAAAGTGAAGGTAACCCAAAAAAGGAGTTCGGTTTTAGAACACCTTAACCTTAAATCTCATTTTATTTCCTTCTTTTTTCATCATCTAGGATAATAAAATGAGGTTTATCTAAAAACTTAATCATAATTAAATTATGTTATTTTATATAACTATTTATCAATTATAATCATTGGTTTCTATTTCTTAATTCTTATCTTAATGGAGAACCATTTTGATATCATGTTTTCCTTAAAAAACAACTATTTTTATTCAATTTCACTATTTTTTCAATTTTATTTATATATAGGTAGAATTAATTTATATAAGATTAAAATAAATATATTTATACATTTATATATCATAAATATTTTATTATAACCATCCATAAGTTTCTTAATAATAAATGAATTGGAAACGTCTTTGTTGGTAGATAAACAGGCGTTAATGGGACATTGTCTGAAGAGGAGGCATAGGATGTATAATATATACTTATATTAAAAATAAATTACTTATAATATATTAAAATTATCAATACTATATAATTGGTTTAATAAGGTTTTAATTGGAGAAGAAAATAATGATATGGAATTAGAAAATAAAAATGAAAGAAAAGGACATTGCCTCTTTCTTGAAGTGGTTCCTTTTCTATAGACATTAACTTTAGGAAATATTGGAGTTTAATTACTCTAGAAATTATCTAAAGATTATAAGGGGATTTATAGAGGGAATTTAGGTATAGTTTTAACCATTTTTAAGTGTGGCGGTAGTGTTTTTTCAATGGGAGGGTGAGGGGTTATTTATAGTTGAGGAGAGGATTATTTTTAGAATAAAATATTGAATTAAATATTATTTTAAAGGTAAACCATGTAACAGTGAATTGTTTACACTATGAATCATATATAATTAAAATAAAATGGATTTATGATGTTAAACCCCTCTATAAACCAAATTCTCTAATTTATTAGAAATGAAAGTGGGATAAATGAAAATGGTTATTTAAAGGGAACACTTTTGACTTTAAACTTTGGAAAATTATTTTTCTCTTTGAAAATTAGGATTATTAATATAAAATGACCCATTTAACTTATTAAATTTATTTTAGGCCTAAATAACCAATTTAGTGTTTATTAATTTATTATTTCATCATCATTATATCATAAAAAATCCAATATTTTAAAAAGCATTATTTTTACTATTCACATAAAAATGAAGTATTTAAGAAAATTACCAAAAACATCACATTTTGAAAAAAAAAATTATGAGTTTATTTAAAAAATGAAGTTCATTTAATTTTATGATAAAGTTAATTTTTATTTTCAATATAAAAATTATGATATTTACAAAATACCTTAAAATATATTTTATTTAAAAAGTGATTATATTTTCATTGAGTTTTTAATCATGATATTTATTTTATGGAATTATAATATCTATATTTATTTAAATTACTCATGATAACTATTATTAATATTAAATTATATTATTTTGAGGTCATATTATTATTCCATCAGTCAGGTTACTATTCCTAAGAGTCGTGTTACTATTCCCAATGGTCAAGTTACTATTCCAACAATCATATTACTATCACAATAGTCATATTTCTATTCCAATGGTCATATTACCTCAAATAGATAATAATTCATTACTTTATTCAACATTCCTTATTATTCCTCCCAATTTTCTATTTTTCATTTTCTAAAATGTCGATTGGTTTACTAATAGTTTGTTTCTTTTCTATAGTGTTGGCTATGTGGGGAAATAATTTTAAAAGATAGGAAGGGTCCAAATTTTCCCATTCTACATTTCTTAATTTATATTTTTTTCCCATTATAATTTTTGTAATTTTTATGGGTTTAGATGCATATTAATGTAATGGTCTCCATTAACATAATAACTTTTTGTTGGTTTCTCTATATGTTGTATGTGTTTAATACTATATAATATAATATAGCACACATTTATTTCAAGAATAAAAATCATTTATAACTATGGGTTTTTATAAAAATTATTTATAAGTTGTTTTTTATTTTTGTAAATCAGATAAATGTCAATCTGACACATGATGTTCCCAATATGACTTAAAGTGTGTGTTTTGAGTTTAAAAGTAATATTTTAGTTCAAAACATGAACCACTAATTAAAAACCATTAAAATGAACTTATATTGACTTGATAATTTATGAAAAGGATCCATAAGTAATTTTTGATATATAGGAATTGTCCTTACATCAATATAATACATAGTGTGGCTGGAATAACTAAAAGTAGTTAATTTTATTTAAAATCAATATTTTAGTAAAATAACACACTTCACATACTTAAAACTGTGATAACACACTAGTATTGTCATGATACTTTTTTAAAAGTGATCCATAAGTCATTTTTTATGTTTAAGATTCATTTTCATGTCAATCAAACACATGGTGTTCCTGGTATGACTCAAAGTGTATGTTTTCAGTTTAAAAGTAACCATTTAGTTCAAAACATGTGTCACATACTAAAAACTAAAAAAACACAATCATTATTTCTTGATAATTTATTAAAATGATATAATAATTCATTTTTGATGTATAATAATCCTTCACACATCAATCTAACACGCGGTGTGGTCGATATGACTAAAAGTTCATATTTTTATTTAAAATCAACATTTTAATAAAAAAGAGACTTCACATGATAAAACTAATAAAACAAACTCAAATTGTCTTAATAATTTATTAAAATGATCTATAAGTCATTTTTTATGTCTATTAATCATTTTCACATCAATATGACACACGGTGTTCCTGATATGATCCAAAGTGTGTGCTTTTAGTTTAAATGTAAAATTTTCCTTTAAAATGTGTATCACATATTCAAAACCAAGAAAACATGTTTTTAATGACTTGATGCTTTATTGAAAAAATTTAAAATCATTTTTTATGAGTAGGAATCAACCAGAAATGAATCCAGAACATGGTGTGCTCGATATAACTCAAAGTGTGAGTTTTCAGTTTAAAAGTGACATTTTAGTAAAAACGCCCAAACAAACTCAAAAAAAAAATAAAAACACACTCGTATTATATTAAAATTCTATTAAAGTGATTCTTATGGAATTTTTAATGTATATGAATTAGGCTCATGTCTATCCAATTCATTGTATTCTTGGTATGACTCAAAGTGCATGTTTTTAGTTTAAAAGTGATATTTTAGTTCAAAACATGCATTAATGACTGAAAACTGACAAAAAACACTCTAATTTTCTTGATAAAATAGGAAAATGATCCATATATCACTATTTTATTTATATAAATTATCCACACATCAATCCAATATATTTTGTTCCATATATGGCTCAAATTTCATGCATTCAGTTTAAAAATAACATTTTAGTTTAAAACTCATGTCACTAACTAAAAACTACAAAAAATGATCTCGGATTGTCTTGAAATTTTAGTAAAACTATCCATAGGTAATTTTGACATATATAAATCATTATCATTTCAATTTTACATGTGATATTCTTGTTATGACTTACAGTGCATGTTTTTAGTTTTAAAGTCACATTTTAGTTCAAAACACACATCACTTACTGAAAATTGAGAAAACACACACAAATTGTCTTGATAATTTATAACAATATTTTATAAGTCATCTGTGATGTATATGAACTATTCACAAGACAATATGACACACAGTGTAACTGTTATGTCCCAAAGTGCTTGTTTTCAGTTTTAAAGAGAAAATTTAGTTAAAGATTTTTCACTCACTAAAAATCAATTAAACACACTCATATGGTATTAATAATTTAAGAGCATGATATGTAGGTCATTTTTTATGTATATTAATCAACCACACATTAATTTTATACACGGTGTAACCGATATGACTCAAAGTGTGTTTTTTCAGTTTAAAAATGGCATTTTTGTTAAAAACAAGCATTAATCCCTAAAAAGTAAGAAAAACACTTTTATTTCCTTTATATTTTCAAAAAATGATCAATAAATACTTTTTTATGTAAAGGAATTAGACACATTCTAATCTAAAAAATAGTATGACCGATATGACTCAATGTGCATATTTTTATTTAAAGTTACCATTTTAGTTTAAAACACACTTTACGTACTCAAAACTAATAAAATGAGCTTATATTGTCTTTATACTTTAGGAAAACAATATATAAATTATTTTTGATGTATACTAATGAACCACTCATTAATCTAACACATGATGTGACCGATATGACTCAAAGTACATATTTTTATTTAAAACTTACATTTTAGTTCAAAACACACTTCATGTACTCAAAAATTATAAAATTATATCATATTGACTTTATACATTATAAAAACAATTTATAAATTATTTTTGATGTATAAGAATGAACAACGCATTAATATAACACATGATGTTCCCAGAATGACTCAAAATGCATGTTTTCAGTTTAAATGTGACATTTTATTAATGAATTATATCATATTTATGTTTAATTTATTTTATTATAGTATTAATAACATAATAGTTTCTTTTCTACATAGTTACAAACTTTTTATTAACTATAGGTGGTTTTTTCAGAAACTGGTAGGGTGATCAGACTCTTTTGGAAGGGGGTCTGAAGACAACGAAACAATGTTTGTGAGTTTTCCCATGTTTGAAATAAATTATACATACCAATGTAATTGTACATACAAATGTAATTGTAACACCCCTTTAATTTTTATAATATATTCCTCTTTAAATAATTTAATTTCTTTGATATCTTGTGTTACACGCATCCCTAGTTTAAACAAACTATTATATACTATTAAAATATTATTACTTAAAATGATATTTATCGACTAGCTGTTAGATTTGTGGGTATTAATAGAACAAACTAACTCATGATAGATATGTGGTTATATGTTTTTAAAATAAATTCATTTATTATCTTTATTATAGATTAAAATAAAAAAACATTTAAAATAAAAATAATATTTTTCTGAAAATAATATGTGCATAGTGTATTTTTATTTTAATAAATTAAATTAATCACGCTTTTTGAATGATTTTAATGAAATTTATATATTATTTTATCAAATTTTTTAAAATTCAATGCATATATTTTAGGCAGAGGATAAGAAAAATTCTAATTTTATAGCTAAAAATGTATTTTTTCAAAAAAGTAGTTTTGGTTGCATTTTTCACACTTACATTAAAATTAATTTATAACACTATTAAAAATTAAATTTGATAAAATTGATTCAGTATTTATAATTGGGATTTTCAGATTTGGTAAATATTCCCTTTTATTTCTTGTTAATATGAATAGTAAACATGGTAAAATTTATCACCTCAGTAAAGAGTAAATCCGGTTAATCCAGAATAAAAATAAGTGATATGGGCATAATTATTCATACTAATTCTATTGATTTAAGTTAATTCAACCCTTTTCACCTTATGATCTAAATTAGTTAGTTTAATAGACATTTATCCTTGAAAATGATATATATATTATTTAAATAAAATAAAGTTACAAAATGTCACTCCCTTTGTTTTTAATATATCTTATGTGTCTACATAATGAAAAAAATTAAGTTATAGACAAATATGAGTGTTTATTTTGAGATCAATAAATTTATTTTCATTATAGAAAATTATTTTAAATTTTTAGTAATCATATAATGACATGAATTACTTATGAAACCTCGATGCAGTATTTCTTCATTTAATAAAAAATTTAATAAATGATTTTTAAAACATTAAAAGTGATATAATTTGAATGATTTAATGATACCTATGAATTTTATAGATCTATATGACATATTAGAAGGTGTGAAATCATTATATTTAAATTTTCCCTTTATCTTGAAATATTTAAAGTTAAATTAAATGAATAGTATCAAAATTGAAAATAATAATATTTTATAAAAATAATATTTTATTAAATTATTTAAAAATAATAAAAAACATTAAATAATAAAAATTGTATCTGATGTGTTCTAAAATGTCATAAAGTGTCCATTTATGGGCCAATTTTCACCTTAAAGTAAAAAAATTATGACCCTTTAATATTGAAAATTTGTTACCGAGGTTAAAATTAAAAATCATTAACTAAGGGTTGATCAAAATGATAAGGTTTAAAATTACACAAAAATATGTCCATATTATATTTTTTGAGGAAAATATAACCCTCTATTATATTTCCTTCAAATTCATTTTCATTTGGAGTAATATTTATTTAGAACTAATTTATTATAATTTAATGTTTTGAGAAATCCAAAAAGTGCCCCTCACCTAAATTTTAAAAGGGTGCATCTACACTCAATTATTCAAACCAATTTTATCCTTATATCTCAAAAAAATTCAACTAATTTCACTTTTAAAATTCTGTATTAAAATTTTATAGGTTCTGGTCTTCCCAAAATATCTACCCTAGATCCTTTTAGAATAGATCTAAAGGACTCGTTTCAAAGAAGAGGTGATCACCTTACCCGAACACTTTCTCTTATACTCTTTTTTATTTTCTAAATATATTATATTTATCATAAAATAATAACATTATTATCCTAAATATTTGTAAATTTTATCATAATTATATTAAAAAACATGACACAACCAGTTTTCCATCAAACAGAAAGTGAAAGTATCATTTGTGTATATGTACTACTTATAATCTCAACATAGCCATACAATTCATTTATCATAAAAATATTTTATGGATGGTTATTGTGGAGAATTTAATGTTTATATATTTCATTTATGAAACGATTATAATTTTTTGATTATAATATAACATCTACCTACTTACCGTCCAATCCTTTGGGAAATGATAACATCATTCGTGCATATGTGTGGACTACCACCTCCACAAAGAGATGTGATTAATTTTTTATTTGTATATTAATTGGATGGTAATGATGATTCATTTAATGAAAATATATGAAAAATATGCTATAATAAATATCCTATAAGGGTGAATTAATATTTTTCATGGTCCGTCCGCAGGGCCCGTTCTGTGACTACCCCAAGCCCGCCTTCCATAGACCAGGGGCAGGAGACTAGCACCAAATGCGTAAATCTCGATAAAATGGGAAGGCATTGCCTTTATGATAGTAAACAAACACAACATAGTACGCAAGATGAAGTAAGAACAAAGTAAACTGAGTACAAAATTAAGTGCTAAAAAGTAAATGGGTCAGTATACAAACCCAACTGAAAGTACAGTACAATTGAAAGCCTAGTAAAACAATAGTAAGTAAAGCAGAAACCTCTGAGTCGTCCCCCAGGAATCCCACCTAAAGGGTGGGTATAGATGGTCTCCTCGGCACCTCGGGTTCGTCCTTCAGCTCTGTATATGTCATGACTAGTGGTCCACCTCCGGGTACCGTCCAGCTCCAAAAGTCTCTACCACGATCAGTGTTGTCTTTCATCTGCATCCAACACAACCTAGTGCGAGCATAGCCCATGCAGGGGTGAGTATAACAATACTCAGTAGGGACCCCGAGACCCCCAAAGGTCTCCCAGAATCTATCAAGGATAAACCACAAGAAAAAATAAAATCACAAAGTATCAACCAACTCTACTTAGGTATATGCCCATACATATACCTAAGTCATCAATCCAGTTTGGCTCCAACTCTTGAGCCCAAGCACAACCCAGTCCACACAGGAAAGAAGTCAATCACATCGATGATAATGATTGAAATTCAAGACTCAGCTCACACAGGTATACATCTTTCGTAAAGTGATAGAGATGATTATATGTATTCAGTGATTCATCTAAGCTGGCGGACCCACGTAGAATACTAGTCTAGCTAAGCTGTCGAACCCACATAGGATACTAGACCAGCTACTCTGTCCGACTCACGTAGGATACTAGAACAGAAGTCAAACTGTCGGACCCACGTAGGATACAAGTACACTAATCATCGTCATCTAACCCATGTAGGATCCCAGTACGGTAGTCATCATCACCGAACCAATAGAGGATTCCAGTACGGTAGTCGTCGTCACCGAACCCACAGAGGATTCCAGTACGATAGTCGTTGCAGTCGCAGCCAGCTCTAGGGTTCCCACACACAGGACTCTTGATTCCGGGAGGGTCCGTTTCTCAAGAAAAGGGGTCAATACATCAACTGTCACAAAGTCTAGATTTGATGTATCCTAAAGTTCTGTCTCATCAAAAGGAACCCGACGCGACAGACGGAGCGTCAATCGGACGCCCGGTCTGAGAGATATTGGCTTTTCTGTTTCAGGGGCTCGGTTGTAAATACGCTCATTCAAAACCCGGTCGTTATCCAAAGTCATCCAATACTCACTTAGAGTATCGCAAAAGGACCGCCTCTTCGCAAGGGTCCTAGTGCCGTAGACGGTGCATTGATCAGACACGCGGTCTAAAAGTTATTCACTTTTAAGTGGAAACGGGCCCGGCCCGTTAAGCCCAGTGGGATGGCAGGTCGGGTCAACCTGGTTTTGGCAAGTCTGACTCGAAATAGGGTTAGACCAGCCCGAGGGGGCACGGCCCAGCCCGAAAGGCGCGGCCCGGCCTGAGGGGGCGCGGCCCGACCCGAAGGGCGCGGCCCGACCCGGTGCGGCCCGACTGGCCGCGTCTCGGCCTGCTGGTCGAGCGGTCCGAGGGGGGGCACGGCCCCCCTCTTTCCCGAACCAGGGGATCCAAGAAGCACCTCCCTCCCAACCGGCTGGCTGAAGCTGGCCGGCCTTCCTAGCACAAGCGGCCGCTCGGGCAGGCCCCGGTCCGGCTACGCAGCACCTTCGGGTGTCGCGGCTTCTTCACCCGGTCGGCCGACGAGCCGGCCGATTCATCGCCGAAGCGGCCTGTGGATTTAGGGTCGTGGTTTTCCTCAGCGCAGTGCCCCTTGTAGCACCACGGTCCTCATTCGGCCCGGCCTGCTTTAGCCGGCTGGTTCTTCGTCGGCTAAGCATCCCGCGGTTGCGGGTCGCGGTTCCTCCTCACGCGGTCGGCGCGCGGCCGCCGCTTTCGATCGTCACCACTTCCCGATTGAAAATAAAACAAGAAACGTCAGAGGGTCACCTGGTCATGTTTTTTTGGCCCGCGCCCTCCCTGTTAGGTGGTAACAATCAGCCAATGTCAATTCCAAAAAATTAACAAAGAATGAGGTACAATTTATTCACTCAAAGAATATACAAAACCCCTACCTCGATAATTGACGTCGCACGTCGTCGAGCTGTGGAAGACATGTAACGCCCCGACCCCAGTTACCCAGAGTCGGTGCATTATTTTAATACATTGGCATGATTACAAGGAATCATGTTCTGAAGGACCGATCGGTTTAGCAGTCTTGGAAAATAGATTACATACATGAATGTTACATTACACTTTATAACATACAAAACAACATAAATAATCCTTTATGAACGCCATTATTTCCTTGGATTAACCCTACATATCAATCACAATACACTTCTTAGAATCCTGGGGAAAATAAAACATAGAAAGGGGTGAGCTCAGATGCTCAGTAAGGATAACAATATAGCAGAAACTTTAATAAATAATCATAAACATTTAAGGCAATGTATAACTAAAACAAAAGCCTTTTAAACTTTAAATTCAACAAAATATAGAAAAAATAAAATAAAATAATTCCATTTAATTATTCACATGGATATTCTACTAATCTAATAATCACATGCAATATCATTAACCACTTTCATAATGATGGAATACATAATTCCAGACTATCATAACCACATAGTCAAGGCCTTGTGCCAAGACTACAAATAAGATTTTGTCAAGGCCTTGTGCCAAGACACTAGTTTGTCTCATGAGACCTACCGATGCATCGAGGAGTTATAGCGGGATCCACCCATCACTTACTAAGTCCAATCCATTCCTCATATGAACAGGATTAAACATAACATAAAAATTTGTATTAAAACTAGAATATGAAATGTCAATACTTTATCCATAAACCATTAATGGTATAAAAATAACACATCCACAGTCAAACATATCACAAAACCTACAATACAATATGGAAGTTTTGTATCATAATAAATCAACTTCAAATAAGCTTAAAATCCATCAAAGGATGTTGACATAGATGAAATCAAAACTATTTGAGAGAAATATCTCTTTTTTTAAATCATTTAAAAGTCACACATTTATTAATGAAGTAATGTAAAAGAGATTTTTGAATTAAAGTGTCTCATACCACTATGAAACTTTTGAAAATAAATATCATTTAAAAACATTCATGTTCATATAAATAAATCCTTAAAATCATTTTGAAAACATGGAAATCAATTAAAAAAATTTAGAAAGATAAATATTTAAAACATTTAAAATTTTGATCTTGATAAAGAGTACCTTTCACAAATTCATAAAATATTCATTTTGAAATCATTTAAAAGTCATAAAATTATAAAATAAAACATTTAATTTAAAAATATTATTATAATCTTGTAAGGGAAACTTCGACGATTTTATAATGGCATAAAATATCCGCACCCTCCATATAAGTTAAAAAAATGCATTCTTACCTTAATTCTATCGAAAAGGTTAAAAAGGACCTTGTTTGGAAAATGACAGAAATATTCCTTTATAAACTTTTTATAAGAAGTCAAAAAAGGGTATAAATTACTATAACCCATAGTCTGTAAAATACTAAGAATGATTTGAAATACATTTTTAAGAAACATGGTTGTGAATGATAAAGAGGTCCCAGTAGATAATTACGTAAAAACAACCTTGGATAATGAAGAGATTGTGAAATAAACCCTTAACTTGTACTTTTACTTGGTCAAGGGTAGCTTAAACTCCTGTATAATGGTGAAATAATTGTTATTAAATTATACAAGAATCATATACATTAATATGATATCATATATTATATTTTAACATTTCTTTGTTAATAATATCTTAGTATTATCGTTGTTTCAGGTGTTTACTTAGTCATTTTCTTTTATATGTTTTGTTACATAAGACATGTTTGTTATGGATAGTTTGTATCTTATTCATATCCATAATTATATCGAGTCCTTAGAAATTATTTTTAATCATCAAATGGGAATTAGACTTGAATGGATATGATGGGGAATGAATCTCATCGCGTTTGTCGAGACGGTAGTTCGTACGTACGCACGAGGGACAATATCATTCTTTTGATATTAAAATAATATATAATTGAATGTTATATCATATATAAAGAATCATTATCATGTTATATTTATTATTTACATCAATTACCCATAATTATCATACCCATCCAAAAAATAATGTTTTGAATTACCATTACACCACGACGTGGAGACGGTAAGCCGTACGTACGCACATATGGTGACATGTCATTAAAGGGATGGATAGAATATTGAATATGGTTGTACCATATTTATAATAACATAAAATTATATATAAGATACTGGATTTATTATTTTATAATGGAAATAATAAATAAAGAAGAAGTGGAAGAAGAAAGGAACTTGAAAGAGGGTGGTGAAAACATTACCTCTTCTTCGAGTTATTCCTTTTGATTTGATCAAACGGGGTCCTTAGGGTGGATTTCTAATAAAAATAAGGCATCTCGGTTAAAGTGAGGGAAGTTGAGAGAATATTTTGTCAGGGGTTGGCCGAGTCAAAAGGCTTTGAAGGTGTTAATTAGAGGTAAGGGTGAGTGCCCTTTTATAAGAGGGGTGAGGGGCACCTTAGGAAAAGCTAGAAATATTATTTTATAATAAATTCATATTCAGTTTATAATGGCTCAAAAGTATATTATTTAAATTTTAAGGAGGTTATAGGTCTAAAAACACTCAACCAATAGGTTTTAGATAGGTTTGGGTCACTTTATTAACCTTATCTTTTAGTTTTAACTCTTAGTTAATTAGTTTGACATTTACCATGTCTCTTTGTATTTTTATATTATATAGTTAATAAACTTACAATATACATACAAGAGACCCCCAAGTGGTCCATTAATGATACACCTATCATGATTTAAGTATTTTGACTGAACCTTATATTTTTAGGAATAAAATATCAATTAATAATATAATATTTTTTTTAAAACTCATTTATGTCAATTTTGATAATATTTAAAAATTGATTTTTTTTAAAGTCTTAAAAACTTTATTAATTCGAAATAAATTCATTTAAGAAATTATAACATGTCTTATTAACCAATAAAATTATTTTATGGCATTAAAACTTTCAAATTATATTTATTTTATCATTTATAATACTAATTATTTGATTCTTTCATTAATAAGAAAAATACTACATCATTATTATGTCATAAATAAATTTAATTATTCAATGTCTAGAAATTATAAATAAAATACCATTATGTAGGAAATATTTTTATCTTTCTAATGAATATTTATAGTCGAAAATATAACATATATAACCCTATGTAAAAATTTTGTTTCTAAAAGATATATGCTTAAGTCATTTTTGTATTTACTTTAACTTAATTAATATAAAATGTCATTATCACTTACAAGTGGATCCATGGAGTCCCAAAATAGACCCAAATATTCCCATGGTCGGACATGTATCAACCAATAGATTTATAACATGTTTTAGGGTAATTTATTATTATTATAATATTATTTTTTACCCTAATTTACCGGATTTACCCATTAACCATGGTAAATAAAATATTTACCAAAGTAATTACTCAAAATTTCTAAAAAAAATTTACCTATTTAAACAATTTGGAACTTATGATTCTAAATATGAAATAAATATTTCTAAATTCAAAACACAGAAGTGGCATAAATTAATTCAAAATTAATTCCCACTGTCAAAACAAAAAGTGTGTTTTTAAGAAATAATAACTATCAAAATATTGACACTTGTTTATGTCCGGTTTAAATGTGAAATTATGTACGATGACCAATATTTAATTAAATGGTAAAAATATATTATAAATATACTTTAAAATCACTCAAATTCATAATTTATCACTATTAATTATTTCGTTTAAAAAGGTTGTTGTTAATTAAAATTTAGAAATTTTCACAATTCATCAAAATATGAAAGTTATCAGAAAAGTACCAAAAATTCACCCTAATCTAATTTCGATATTCCAAATCCAAAAATGAAGTCCATTTTGAAAGATAAAATTTATAAAATTTCAAAAAGTGGGTATTACTATTCATAACGGGTAGTTTGATTGGTTGTGGTGTGTATTAGAACTCGAAGTTGCGTACAACACATGCTACTGTATTATTCAAACAGAAGCATTCCATGGAAGCTTGGGGTGTTATATTCTCCCCTCCTTCAATAAATTGCATCCTTGCAATTTGAAATTGTTCTTTGAAAATAAAATTTTTAAAATAGAAAATACCTTTGTGGGAAAACCAACATCGGAAATTGGTTTAATAAACTTTAGTCTTAATAAGAAGAAAAGAGAAATGAAATGGTCACCAACAAATTATGATCTCTATTAGGAGAAAATTGGTTGCAATTAGACACATATAATTATAAGAAAAACTTAAATATTTGTAGGTAGTGATTGCGGTCATCAATCACAAAATAGTGTAAAATTGAGGGCCTTAAATTCATCAATCTATGATGATTTAAAATACCATCGGTTCAACAAAAAATAAGGTATTAGGATAACACATTTTTGGTTTCAATATCCCTTCAATAAAGTATAAGAATTAATTTTTTCATAGATTAAGAGAATAAGAAAAATATATTCTTGACAAGTGGAGTTCCATCCTTTAACTAATTTCTACCACAAACTCATCTTTCACTCTAAAAGATAATATAACTTTAAAAAAATATTCTATTTATCCTATTAATATGGGGTTAAAAAATGAATTTATAATTCATCTACCATACCTTTTTAAAAGAAAACTACATTATTCAATCGAGGATATCACGTGGTCCAGTGGTAGGTGATACACCCTTGTCACCCTTCGGTTGCGGGTTCAAGTCTCACAGCCTTGCCGGACGAGATGGGTTGCCGCCCGACCTCCAGGTTGTCCTTTTATGGCAATCCAAAAATAATATCAGACTAGAATTATCCAAAATACTTCTTTCCAAACTCACAGTCCAAAATTTATAAGGAAGGTAAACACAATGAATATCCTTTTTGTCGCTTAATAATTTGTGAACACCTTCATCATGTATTCTTTTAAAACACTGCAACATCTTGAATTACCATAAAACCATATTGATTACATTCATGATCCCTTAATCCTTATAGAATATTGGATATACTCTTTTTTTCAAAAAGGTAAAATTTATTAAGAACAAGAAAGAAAATTACATGAGTATGAAAGAGGGAATTTTATTACAATCTTTAGCAAGGAGAGGGAGGAGATCATCTGGTAACTCATCAGCCCACATAATTTCCAGGTTGATCCCTTTATTGGAAAGACCATCTGCCACCATATTAGCTTCATGGTAGGCATGGGTGGCAATATATCTGATATCAAGAAGCGATTTTAGGCAATTCTTCCAACTCGCAGTAAGGGACCAAGAGAGGTGGATGACCCCATTCCAAATTGCCTGAACAATGGTGGTGGAGTCTCTTTTGATCCAGATGTTGTTCCAGCCTTTGGTCTTCACAAAACAGATGGCATGGATGAGAGCCAATATCTCAGCCTCAAGGGAGGAGGTGATCCCGTAGCTTCTATAGAAACAACCATGAAAGTGACCTTTATAGTCTCTCAAAATTGCTCCACAACCCGTAGGGCCTGGATTTCCTTTTGAAGCTCCATCAATATTAATTTTGATCCATACAGGAAGTGGGGATTTCCAGAAGACTTCAAGAAAACGTTTTTGAGGAGGAAAAATTCCACCAATCTTTAAACATCGCAGGATCATGAAGTCACTGATCGAGTTGCCGCAATTAGATTTCTGGATCGAGGCAGCATCATTCATGGCAATCATAAGTCTTGTACGGTCTGTAATGAGGTTGGGTGAGTGAGTATTGTGAATAATGTCATTTCTATCATACCAGATAATGTGTAAAAGTTATGCCATAGTAGATAATAATAGATTTTTGACTTGTGGTGAGAATTTAGAATTCACACAATGCTTTATATGGGAGAGAATATTGTCCGAAGAGGGCCACCTGCATTTAAAAATGTAAGAAATAAAATTCCACATGAAAAAAGCTATAGCACAAGATAAAAATAGATGGTTGATATCCTCTCGGTGTTGATGACAAAGAGGGCATTTAGAACAAAGATGAATGCTAAAGTATTGGAGATAAATCTCAGTTGGGATGCGATTATGCGCCAAACTCCAAATGAGGAAAATCCTAGTAGGTTTAATCCAGGTTTTCTTAAAAGACTTCCGCCAAGAAAAATCAGATTCCAAGTTCAAAAAACAATTATTGTAGAAATTTTGTCCAAATCAACCATGTATTATTCCAAAATCACTACCTCGGTATCAGAACCATATTATGGTTTATATTTCTCTCAACCATATATTTTCCAAAAATTTAACCTGCTATTGAGTCACTTTTCTTGGTTCCACACAATCTCAAGTCCTTAATGAAATAGTACTATAGTACAATCCTTATATACTCCATAATTATTATAACCAGTACATTGTTGATACAACACTCAAATGACATAATTTTGTAATAACAACATAAGAACTCTAATCATTCCTCATCATCTGTGGTAGTATCATAACTTGATTATTATCCAATAGAATCATTTGGGGCATACTCTGATGAGTTTGACGTTAGTTTGTGTAGTGTCCCAACTCCTTGCAGATGAAGCATTGTACATTTGAAACCTTTTTCTTACCCTTGTAGTCACGTACATGGTGTCCTTTTTCTCCACACTAATAACAAACTCCCATTCCCTTCCGGCAAGTTCCACGGTGTTTCTTCCCATAGTTATCACATATGGGAAAACTATTATTTTCCCTCTTCCCTTTATCCATCATTCTCTCTTCCATACTTTTCTTCTCTTGCTTCCCTTCAAAGCCATAAGACTCATAGAATTTTTTATTTATCTTATTAACACATGATACTATTTCTTCATATGTTGAGAATACATGGGAGACTATTTCCCTTGTAAATGTTGGCTTAATACCATGAAAGATATGATCCTTCTTACTCTTTGGATCATATTTATTGCTGGAGTTCACATTCCTTCTATTGGGCGCTATTTCAATACAATGGCATAAACTAGTTCAGTTTATGAATTCCAATGAATAATTCTAAACTTGTAAAATAACTAACATAAATTGAACAGTTTATGGATATAATCCATAATCATAAATATGTTTTCATTCAGGAAGTATATACTCATAAACCATTCATAATGATTTGTAAATAAAATTAGAATTATCCTAAGCATATTCCTCGGGAGTGTCTTAACCAAAAGTGCATCAAGGCCCATTGTCATGCACCAGTTACCGTTCGAGTCTATCTCAAAGCGGTGTTTTCAGGTATTACCCTTAAGTACATCTGTGCCAGTGCCACCTCTACCTGCTCGTATCCAGACAGGGATGTATTTTCTTGGAAAACTCACAAAATCTCTACATTACCAAAATTCTAGGAATTTCTTCTATACTAATCATCAAAGTCTATCGTAGGTCTATGTGATCTAATCAGAGTTTATCTAAATATAACTTCCAAGGTTATTGTTAAACTTCCTCTGATACCAACTGTAATGCCCCAACCCCAGTTACCCAAAGTCAGTGCATTACTTTAATACATTGGCCTGATTACAAGGAATCAAGTCCCGAAGGACTAGTCGGTTTAGCAGTCTTGGAAAATATATTACATACATGAATGTTACATTACACTTTATAACATATAAAACAACATAAATAATCCTTTATGAATACCATTATTCCCTTGGCTTAACCCTTCATATCAATCACAATACACTTATTGGAATCCTGGGAAAAATAAAACATAGAAATGGGTGAGATCAGATGCTCAGTAAGGATAACAATATAGAGGAAACTTTAATAAATAATCATAAACATTTAAGGCAATGTATAACTAAAACAAAAGCCTTTTAAACTTTAAATTCAACATAATAGGGCAAAAATAAAATAAAATAATGCCATTTACTTATTCACATAGAAATTATACTAGTCGAATAATCACTTGCAATATCATTAACCACTTTCATAATGATGTAATGCATAATGCTAGACTATCATAACCACATATTCAAGGCCTCATACCAAGACTAAAAATAATATTTTGTCAAGGCCTTGTTTCAAGACACTAGTTTGTCTCATGAGACCTACCGATGCATCAAGAAGCAATAGTGGGATCCACCCATCACTTACTAAGTCCAATGCATTCCTCATATGAACAGGTTTAAACATAACATAAACATTTGTATTAAAACTATCATATGAAATGTCAATACTTTCTCCATAAACTATGAATGGTATAAAAATAACACATCCACAGTCAAACATATCACAAAACCTTCAATACAATATGGAAGTTTTGTATCATAATAAATCAATGTCAAATAAGATTAAAATTCATCAAAGGATGTTGACATAGATGAAATAAAAACTATTTGAGAGAAATATCTCTTTTTTAAAATCATTTAAAAGTCACACATTTATTAAGGAAGTAATTTAAAAGAGATTTTTGAATCAAAGTGTCTCATACCACTTTGAAACTTTTGATAAGAAATATTTTTTCAAAAAATTCATGTCCATATAAATAAATTCTTAAAATCATTTTGAAAACATGGACATTAATTAAAAATATTTAGAAAGATAAATCTTTATAACATTTAAAATTCTGATCTTGATAAAGAGTACCTTTCACAAATTATTAAAATATTCATTTTAAAATCATTTAAAAGTCACATAATTATAAAAGAAAACATTTAATTTCAAAATATTCTTATAATCTTATAAGGGAAACTTCGACGATTTTATAATGGTGGAAAATAGCTGCACCCTCTGTATAAGTTAAAAAAAGACATTCTTACCTTAATTCTATCGAAAAGGTTAAAAAGGACCTTGTTTGGAAAATGACAGAAAGATTCCTTTATAATATTCTTATAAAAAGTCAAAAAAGGGTATAAATGACTATAACCCATAGTCTATAAAATATTATGAATTATTTGAAATACATTTTTAAGAAACATGGACGTGAATGATAAATAGGTCCCAGTAGATAATTACGTATAAACAACCTCGGATAATGAAGAGATTGTGAAATAAACCCTTAACTTATAATTTTCCTTGGTCAAGGGTAGTTTAACCTTCTGTATAATGGTGAAATAATTGTTATTAAATTATACAATATTCATATACATTAATATGATATCATATATGATCTTTTAACATTGCTTTGTTAATAATATCTTAGTATTATCATCGTTTCGGGTGTTAACTTACTCATTTTATTTTATATGTTTTGTTAAATAAGTCATGTCTGTTAGGGATAGGTTGTATCTTATTCATATATGGAATTATATCAAGTCCTTAAACATTATTTTTAATCATCAAATGGGAATTATACTTGAATGTATATGATGGGGAATGAATCTCATCACGTTTGTGGAGACGGTAGTTTGTACGTACACACGAGGGACAATATCATTATTTTTATATTAAAATAATATATAATTGGATGGTATATCATATATACAGAATAATTATCATGTTATATTTATTATTTACATCAATTAAACATCATTATCATACCCATCCAAATAATAATGTTTTGAATAACAATTACACCACGACGTGGAGACGGTAAGCCGTACATACACACGTATGGTGACATGTCATTCAAAGGATGGATATAATACTGAATATGGTTATACCATATTTATAATAACATCACAGTATATAGAAGATACTGGATTTATTATTTTATAATGGAAATAACAAATAAAGAAGAAGTGGAAGAAGAAAGTAACTTGAAAGTGGGTGGTGAAAACATTACCTCTTCTTCGGGTTATTCCTTTTGATTTGATCAAAAGGGATCATTAGGTTGGCTTTCTGATCAAAATAATGCATCTAGGTTGAAGTGAGGGAAGTTGAGAGAATATTTGGGTAGGGGTTTTCTGAGCCAAAGGGCTTTGAATGTGTGAATTAGAGGGAAGGGTGAGTGCCCTTTTATAAGAGGGTTGAGGGGCACCTTAGGAAGAGAAATAAATATTATTTTATAATAAATTTATATTCAGTTTCTAATGGCACCAAAGTAGATTATTTAAATTTTAAGGTGGGGATTGGTCGAAAACTACTCAACAAATAGGTTTTATACGAGTTTGGGTCACTTTATTAACCTTATCTTATAGTTTTATCTCTTAGTTAATTAGTTTGACATTTACCATGTCTCTTTATATTTTTATATTATATATTTAATAAACATACTATATACATTCAAGAGACCCCAAGTGGTCCATTAATGATACACCTATCATGATATAAGTCTGTTTTCCGAACCTTAGATTTTTAGGAATAGAATATCAATTAATAATATAATATTTGTTTTAAAAACTCATTTATGTCAATTTTGACAATATTTAATAATTGATTTTTTTAAGTCTTAAAACTTTATTAATTAAAAAAAATCATTTAAGAAATCCTAACATGTCATATTAACCAAAAAAATTTATGGCATCAAAACTTTCAAATTATATTAATTTTAACATTTATAATACTAATTATTTTATTCCTTCATTAATAAAGAAAAATAATGCATCATTGTTGTGTCATAAATAAATTTAATTATTCGATGTCTAAAAATTATAAATAAAATACCATTATGTAATAAGTCTTTTTATCTTTCTAATTAATATTTATAGTTGAAAATATAACATATATAACCCTATGTAAAAAAATCTAAAAGATATATGCTTAAGTCATTTTTGTATTTAATTTAACTTAATTAATATAAAGTGTCATTATCACTTACAAGTGGATCCATGGGGTCCCAAAATCGACCCTAATATGCCCATGGTCGGACATGTATCAACCAATAGGGTTAGGACACATTTTATGGTAATTTATTATTATTATAATATTATTTTTTACCCTTATTTACCGGATTTACCCTTTAACCATGATAAATAAAATATTTACCGAAATAATTACTCAAAATTTATAAAAAAAAGTTACCTATTTACAAAATTTGGACCTCCTAATTCTAAATATGGAATCCATTTTCCTAAATTCAAAACACATAACTGGAAGAAAATAATTTAAAATTAATTCTCGCTGTCAAAACAAAAAGCGTGTTTTTAAGAAATAATAAATATCAAAAGATTGACACTTTTTTATGTCCGGTTTAAATTGGAAATTACATGCAATGACTAAAATTTAATTAAATGGTAAAAATATATTCTAAATATACTTTAAAATCACTCAAATTCGTAATTTATCACTATTAATTATTTCGATTAAAAAAATTGTTTTTAATTGAAATTTAGTAATTTTCACTATTCATCAAAATATGAAAGTTATCATAAAAGTACCAAAAATTCATCCTAAGCTATTTTTGATATTCCAAATCCAAAAATGATATCCATTTTGAAAGATAAAATGTATAAAATTTCAAAAAGTGGGTATTACTATTCATAACGGGTTGTTTGATTGGTTGTGGTGTGTATTAGAACTAGAAGTTTCCTACAACACACGCTACTGTATTATTCAAAGAGAAGCATATCGTGGAATCTTGGGGTGTTAAATGCTGAGAATTACGGTAGATGTCGTCACATAGAATGGTGTCACGGAGAATGGACGTCAATTCTGTGGATGTCAGGGTGCGTCCGAGGAGGAAGTGGCATCTCCTCACTTATTGTGGAGAAGAGGAAGGAAGGCACGTCGTCGTTCTTCGTGGAATCGGAATTCTTTGTCAAAGAGGGCATCGTTATTCATGGAAGGATAAATCTCTCTTCTAATTCCCAAGGTTCCACAAAAATATTTTCCAAGAAAATATTAAAATGAGTCTTTCCCCTATTTTAATCAACTTGCCATGCCATTTCAAAAAGATTCAAATCCACCCAGAATAATTAATTATTTTGTGGTGTACAAAATAATTAATTCATTGAGTTTTCATATTAATGACCCCGTGGAAGGTTGAGAGTTTAGAAATTATATAGGGGAGTTGTCAAGAATTAAACAAGGGGTTTAAGGGAGTTGATGAGAGTTATGGGGAGATGAAAGGTTGGGGATCGTGTGGGCCCCACCTCAAAAATATCCACACATGGGAAGTTATTTGGGTGTGGGCCCCACTAACAACTTCCCCATGGGAGTAAATAACCAACTCTCAAAATAAAATTGTGTACCACACAATTTTATTTAATTTAAGATTAAACCCCAAAAATTCACTTTCAGCTCACATGAAACACAACTGCTGTAAAGGTCCCCTTAAGAGAATATCGGCGCTGCGAGTTCATCGGTGTCCTCAGATTTTAATTCTGAGTACCAGTTCAAAAGAAAGAAAATCCCGCACATACATTTTTTGAACATACCTGAACAAAACTTCAGAAATTGATTCCAGGCACACCGGGCCTCGGAATCAAGTGCCGTCAGAAACCGAAGACTCGTAAAATTCCAAATTATTTAAGAAAAAAAAGTCCTTAAAATTTATGAGTCTTTACGTTACTCCCACCTCGGGGCTTTATGTCCCCGTAAAGCTACAACACACACTAGGAAAACAAATGGGGGTACTGAGCTCGCATCTGAGCCTCCCACTCCCAAGTGCTCTCCTGGAGGTTCTCGTGCTGCCAGAAAATGCACACCAGAGGCATCGACCATCCACGAAGGACCCACTCTTTTCGATCCTCGATCTCCACTGGAACCTCCACAAACGTCACCCCGTCATCGATGTCCAGCTCCCCATTATCGATGATGTGGGTCAGGTCGTGCACGTATCTCCTCAGCTGTGATACATGGAAGACGTCATGCACCTGGTGCAACTGAGGTGGAAGGAATAGGCAGTAAGCCACCTCACCTACTCTGCTGAAGACCTGGAAAGGTCCGATGAAATGTGGAGATAACTTACCACCCCGGCCAAATCTCCGTAGACCTCATCGAGGTGAGACCTGTAAGAAAATGTGGCCGCCATCCTTGAACTCCAGTGGTCTCTGCCTCCTATCAGCATAGGACTTATATCTTCTCTGTGCAGTCTTCATCTACTCTTGGATGATCTGCACCTTCTTTGTCATAGGCTGAACCATCTATGCTCCTACGAGTGTTGACTCCCTAGCGTCAGTCCATTACAGAGGTGATATGTAAGGTCGGTCGTACAGTGCCTCATATGGTGTAATCCCGATTGTGGAGTGGTAGTTGTTTTTGTACGCAAACTCCACCAAGGTTAGGTGATCCTCCCAGCAGTGTCCAAAGTCAAGGACACATGCACGGAGCATGTCCACAAGTGTTTGTATGGTCCTCTCAGTCTGGCCATCCTTCTGAGGATGGAAGGTGGTGCTAAAGCGAAGCTGTGTCCCGAGTGCCTCCTGTAACCCCTTCTATAGCTGGGATGTGAAACGAGCATCACAATCAGAAATGATAGATGATGGCACACCATGAAGCCATATGATCTCCTGAATGTAGAGGCGTCCCAAGATCTCTACTGATCTCTTCTCTCTGATCGAAAGGAATTGGTCTGACTTGGTGAGTCGGTCAATGATCACCCATATAGAGTCATGCCCTCTGAATGTATGTGGAAGCCCCGTCATGAAATCCATGGATATCCCGTCCCACTTCCACTTCGAGACCTCTAAGGGTTGTACCAAGCATGCTGGTACCTGGTGCTCTGACTTCACCTGCTAACAGGTGAGGCATCGTGAAATGAACTCTCTTATAGCCTTCTTCATACTCGGCCACCAGTGTTGTCGTCTGAGGTCCTGGTACATATTTGTTACTCCTGGATTTACCACTAGAGGGGAATTGTGAAACTCCCTCATCACTTCCTCCTGCAGTGAAACCAGTTCCATCGTACGTCCCCTGAAGACGATGATGTGCTCCCCTCCTTCAGAAAATCCATCAAGCACCTACCCTGTGGATATCTGAGCATGTCGCATCTCACAGTGAATGTCCCCACGCTATGCCACTCTGACTCACTAAAGAAGTAGAGGAGTTACTATGAGAGACTGAAGAAAGGCTGCTCCATCCCTATCTATAAAGGAGATCTATAATGCGGCTAGCTGCTCCATCCCCTCTCCTAGCACCTGAATTTCTGATCTCCTGTTGAGAGCATCAGCTACAACATTCTCCTTTACAGAAGTATAGTCTATCTCAAAGTCATAGTCCTAGAGGAACTCGATCCATCACCGTTGTCTCAGGTTCAGGTCCTTCTGCGAGAAGATGTACCTGAGACTCTAGTGGTCAGAGTAGACTGTAAAGCGCTCTCCCATCAGATAGTGTCGCCACATCTTCAAGGCGAATACCACTGCTGCTAACTCCAGGTCATGGGTAGCGTAGTTCTGCTATTGTGGTCTCAACTTCTGTGAACCATACGAGATCACTGCTCTCTCTTGCATCAGGACACACCTGATTCTGGTCCCTGATGCGTCGCAGTAAACTACGTACCCAACACCCTCCTCCGGAAACCTCAAGATGGGCGCACTAGTCAACCTCTACCTCATCTTCTGAAAGCTCTGCTGACATCTATCTGACCACACGTAGGGTTTCTCATTCTTCATCAATGCTAAAAGCGGTGCTGTAACTTTGGAGAAGTCTGGCACAAATATTTGATAGTACCCATCAAGACCTAGGAAACTCCGCACCTCCGTCACGCTCCTGGGTGGCTCCCAGACAAGCACTGCCTCGATCTTCGCTGGATCCACTGCAACTCCCGCCTTCGAGATGATGTGTCCCAAGAAGTGTACCTCTCATATCCAGAACTAACACTTCGAGAGCTTACCATAAATCTGGTGCTCTCAGAGTGTATCCAGTACAACCTGCAAGTGGTAGGCGTGCTCCTCCTCAGTAGTCGAGTAAATTAGTATGTCGTTGATGAAGACGACGAAAAAACGATCAAGGTAAGGATAGAAGAACCTGTTCATGAGACTTATGAACACTATTGGAGTGTTGGTTATTCCAAAGGGCATAACCAAGAAATCGTAGTGTCCATACCGACACCTGAAGGTTGTCTTCTTCACATCCTCATCTCAAACTCTGATCTGGTGATAGCCTGACCTGAGGTCTATCTTCGAGAACCAACGTGCTTCCTTGAGCTGATCAAAGAGGTCTTCAATCCTCAGAAGTGGGTACTTGTTATTCACAGTCACCTAATTTAGGCGACAGTATTCGACACATAGTCGCAAGCTCCCATCCGCCTTCTTGGAGAATATAATTGGAGAAGCCCAGGTTGAAACACTGGGTCGGATAAATCATTTCCCCTAAAAGTCTTCCAGTTGTACCCGCATCTCACGAATATCGGCGGGAGCCATACAATATGTTGGAGTAGATATCGGTACTTTCTTAGGGTACAGGTCAATATAGAAGTATACCTCTCTATGAGGAGGTAGTCCTGGAATTTCGTCAGGAAAAATGTCCGCATACTGATCCACCACAACATGAAAACTCAGACTTCGCACATCAACTGCTCCAAGGATGAGACTAGCCAACTGATGTGTGATCGACTATCCTCTCCTCTGCGTAAGTCCATCCTATGCTACAAAGGATCCCTTCTCACCAGTGAAGGTGAACCTGGTCCCATCCATGCGGATACACTTCTCTTTGCGCCTAATGCTGTCGATCTGATCTTGGACTATAGACAACCAGTCCATACCAATGATGATGTCGTAAGGCCTCGACGCCACTATAAGAAGATCCCAGCCGAAGCTCTCGCCTCCTAGAGTAAGCTCACACTGCCGGCACTAGTGTGTAATCGTTGAGTATTATATTTTAGGAGTCTCTATCCATAAGGATCAATCCAACGTCTCCGTTGGAATCTATGAGCTCCGAACAAGGGCAGCGGCAATAAAAGAATGACTCGCTCATGTGTCTATAAGTACAGCAGCAAGGGTGGAGTAGAAACAGATAGTACCTAGAATCATCGCAGGTGTGTCGTGGTTGTAAGCCTCCAATGCATGGATTTGAGCCTTCCTCTATCCGCTAGCTCCTTTTGGTCGGGGTGGACCTCCTGGTGGTGGTGGTGGTGGTGGTGGTGGTAGAGCCTCAAAATGTCTTCCACCACCCGTTGCCCGTCCATCTCCTCTGCCTCGTCCACCTGCTCCCTGCGGACCACCACGGTCAAAACTCTGCCTCTGCTTGGGAGGTCCCTCTACTGTCTACTGCTCATCTGTACAGTGGGTCGGGCAGTCTCGAGCCATATAACCCTGCCCGCCACAAGCATAGCACTACTTGCTCCTTATATAGCTAGCTCTGTTTCGGGTGCCCCACACAACCAAACCTGTATCCTAAGTTCGCTCTCCTGATGGTTTGGTCTGCTTGGACCTCTGCGACATCTATCTACTACTGGATGCAGATGACTCCACTACGTGTCGCCCTGCGGTGGGTCTCGTTGCTGGTGTCGGCTCAGTGAGAAAGCTCTCCACAATAAGGGATCGCTCCAGCACTCCCGCCTGTGTCGGAATGCTGAGGGAGTTCATCGAAGCTCTAATCTCATGCCTCAGTCCCTACTCAAAGGTTTGGGCCCTAAATAATGGGTCTCGTACCATTTCCATGGAGTAGTGTGAGAGGTTAGTAAACCTCACTGAGTACTGAGCTACTGTCATGTTGCCCTGCCCCAGGTGAAGTAACTCCTGAATCCGCACCACATGAAGGGTGGCTGGAACAAACTCCAATCGGAAGAGACTCTCGAAGTCTGTCCAAAGTAGATATGCCTCATCGTTCACCTAGATCATAAATCTCCACCATCTACCTACTTTTTCATGTAGGAGACTCACGGAAAGGATCACCATAAGGTCAGCTGGTGTCCCTACAAATCTGAACACTCTGACGATAGCCTTCAGCCAATCCTCAACTGCCTGAGGGTCCGTCTCTCCACGAAACCTGTGCGGCCTCTGTCGCTGAAACTCATGCAACTCACTCAAGCGGCATTCACTCTCTGCTACTAGGGCTGGTAGTATTGGTGGCTCAGTGGGTAGTGGTACCGCTGGTGCCTCCGCTGTGATGGGGCTCTGCACCAAGGCCTTGTCACTCGGTGGGCTACCATCTCGCACGTGACTCGGAACCCTAGATGGCTGCCTTCGTGGGGGCATCCTCAAAATAAATAGGTGCGCCACGGTCAAAACAGTATACCTGGTGAGCTGACACAAAGTAATCACAAAGAAAACTTTAGACACGCATATGCAATCAGTGTTTTCATGCACTAAGTCGAAAATCAGAGGTCAGGGTCCTGGTGTATGGATACGTCGGTCGCCGCACCAACACTAGACTCCCTAGACTAAAAACCACACTCAATACACTTAACATTATTTCTTCACAGAAAGGAATGATCAGATTCATGAGTTCTATGGTAGAACTGACTCCTTTGATACCAATTTGTAACGACCTGTCCTCGGGGGCCATGTCGTGACTACCCTAAGCCCGCCTTCCACAGGCTAGGGGCTGGAAACTAGCACCAAAGGAGTAAATCCTAATAAAATGCGAAGGCATTGACTTTATGATAGTAAACAAAAACAACAGAGTACGCAAGCTAAAGTAAGCACAAAGTAAACTAAGTACAAAAGTAAGTGCTGAAAAGTAAATTGAAAAGTATACAAACCCAACTAAAAGTACAGTACAACTGAAAATCTAGTACAATAGCAGTAAGTAAAGCAGCAACCTCTGAGTCGTCCCCCGAGAATCCCACCTGAAGGGTGGGTACAGATGGTCTCCTCGGCACCTTAGATCCATCTGTCTGCTCCGTATATGTCACGCTAGGTGGTCCACCTCCGGGTACCGTCTAGCTCCACAAGTCTCTACCACGATCAGTGCTATCCGTCATCTGCATCCAACACAAAGTAGTGCGGCCATAGCCCGTGTAGGGGTGAGTATAACAATACTCAGTAGGGACCTCGAGACCCTCGAAGGTCTCCCAGAATCCATGAAGGATAAACCACAAGAAAATATACAATCACAATGTATCAACCAACTCTACTTAGGTATATTCCCATACATACACCTAAGTCATCAATCCAGTTCGGCTCTAACTCTCGAGCCCAGGCACAACCTGGTCCACACAGGAAAGAACTCAATCACATCGATGATAATGATTGAAAGTCAAGACTCAGATCACACAGGTATACATCTTTCATAAAGTGATAAAGATGATCAGATGTAGTCACTGATTCATCTAATCTGGCAGACCCACATAGGATACTAGTCCAGCTAAGTTGTCGGACCCGCGTAGGATACTAGACCAGCTACTCAGTCGGACCCATGTAGGATACTAGAACAAAATCCAAACTGTTAGACCCACGTAGGATACAAGTACAGTAATCATCGTCATTGAACCCACAGAGGATTCCAGTATGGTAGTCGTCATCATCGAACCCACGGAAGATTCAAGTACAGTAGTCGTCGTCGTAGAACCCATGGAGGATTCCAGTACGGTAGTCGTTGCAGTCGCAACCAGCTCTAGGGTTCCCACACACAGCACACTCAATTTCGAGAGGGTCCGCTCCTCGAGCAAAGGGGTCGATACATAAACTGTCATGAAGTACAGAGTTGATGTATCCCGAAGTTCCGTCTCGTCAAAAGGAACCCAACGCGGCAGACGGCGCGTCAATCGGACGCCCGGTCTGAGAGATATTGGCTTTTCTGTTTCAGGGGCCCGGTTAGAAATACGCTTGTTCCAAACCCATCCATTATCCAAAGTCGTCCAAAACTCACTTAGATTATTGCAAAAGGACCTCCTTGTCGCAAGGGTCCCAGTTCTGCAGACGGCGCTTCGATCGGACGCGCGGTCTAAAAGTTGTTCACGTTTAAGTGAAAACGGGCCCAGCCCGTTAAGTCTAGTGGGTTGGCGGGTCGGGCCAACCCGGTTTGGGTGGGTCCAAACCGACAGAGGGTCGAACCGGACTGATGAATCGCACGGCCCGGCCCGTCCCAAGGGGCGCGGCCCGGTGCGGCTCGGCCCGGCCCGGTGTGGCACGGCCTGGCTGGCCGCGGCTCGGCCCAAATGGGCTGAGCAGTCCAAGGGGCGCAGCCCCCTGCTTTCCTGAACCGGCGGCGCCAAGAGGCCCGCTCGGGCAAGCCGCGGTCCAGCTGCGCGGCACCTTCGGGTGTTGCGGCTTCTTCACCCGGCCAGCCGACGAGCCGGCCGGTTCACCACTGAAGCGGCCTGCGGATTGCGTCCCGCGGTCTTCCACAGCGTGGCACCCCTTGTGGCACAGTGGTCCTCCTTCATCCTGGACAGCTTTAGTCGGCCAGTTCTTCATCGGCCAAGCGGACCGCGATTGTGGGCCATGGTTCCTCCTCACACGGTCGGCGCGTGGCTGCCGCCTTCGATCGTCGCCACTTCCAGATTGCAAATAAAACAAGAAATGTCAGAGGGTCATCAAGTCGTGTTTGTTCGGCCCGCACCCTCCATGTTAGGCGGTAACAATCAGCCAATGTGAATCCTAAAAAATTAACAAAGAATGAGGTACAATTTATTCACTCAAAGAATATACAAAACCCCTACCTTTATAATTGACATCGCACGTCGTCGAACCATGGAAGACGAGCGTCATGGTAGATGGCATCGTGGAGAATGGTGTCACGGATAACAGACGTCAATTCTGTGGACACCGGGGTGCGTCCGAGGAGGAAGCATCATCTCCTCACTTTTTGTGGAGAAGAGGAAGGAAGGTACATTGTCATTCTTCATGGAATCGGCATTCTTGGTCGAATAGGGTGTTGTTCTTCATGGAAGTATGAAGCTCTCTTCTAATTCCCAAGGTTCCACCAAAATATTTTCCGAGCAAATATTAAAATGAGGATTTCTCCTATTTTAATCAACTTTCTATTCCATTTCAAAAAGATTCAAATCCACCAAAAATAATTAATTAATTTGTGGTGTACAAAATAATTAATTCATTGAGTTGTAATATTAATGACCACGTGGAAGGTGGAGAGTTTACCAATTAAAGTGGGGAGTTGTCAATAATTAACAAGGGGTTTAAGGGATTTGAAGAGATTTATGGGGAGATGAAAGGTTGGGGCTCGTGTGGGCCCCACATCACAAATATCCACACATGGGAAGTTATTTGGGTGTGGGAGCCACCAATAACTTCCCCATGGGAGGAAATAACCAACTCTCAAAATAAAATTGTGTACCACATAATTTTATTTAATTTAAGATTAAACCCCAAAAATTAACTTTCAACCCGCATGAAATGAAACTACGGTAAAGGTCCCCTTAAGAGAATACCGGCGCTGCAAGTTCATGGGTGTCCTCGGATTTCAATTCTGAGTACTAGTTCAAAAGATAGAAAAACTTGCACTTACTTTTACTGAACGTACCTGAATAAAACTTCAGAAATTGATTTCGGGAACACCGGGCCTCGGAATCAAGTTCCGTCAGAAACCACAGACTCTTAAAATTCCAAAGTATTTTAGAAAAAAAATTCCTTGAAATTTTCGGGTCTTTACAATATTTACCTTTTTTATTCCATCCATTGAAAAATTAACACGACATTCATTCGTACGTATAACATATTGTCTCCATGAATGGAGTAATTTATTTGTGTATCTCTTTATTTTATAGATGACTATATATATATAATGAATATATATGATTTTTAATATTCTAAATTTTATTTAACTAGAATAAATATTCAAGGACCATAACAACTGAACTTAAATACCATAAATAAAACACTTAACACCCAAAAATAATGATTTTAATAAGAAATTATTGATAAACAGGGTGTTGAAATTTTAATATATGATGTTTTAAGTATAAACATGACTATGGTATATAATTAAAATAAATTTAAATTTACTATACATGAGGTTAGAGTGATTTTGAATAAATGTGAACTTTGGGAAATGGCTTTATTTTACAATCTCATTAATATTCAGGATTATTTACATTTAAGTCTCTATTTAGGAGAATTATTTGATATTTCTATTCCATATTAATTTTTTGTAAGAATGTTTTAAAGAATGTTTTTAATATTATCCTATGATTTTTTAAATTCATTTTAACCCATGTTTTACTTTTATAAAATGGTTTGAAATGAATCTTTTTTTTATTTTCCAAATGATATAATTTGCGACTTTTCGAAAAAAAAATATGAAAGTAATGTTTTTAACCTATATGGCATGAACAGAATTTCCCACTATCATGATTACTTGATGATTTAAATATTCCTCTAAATTTTTACATGTTTCTTTTCAAATAAATTGGTTTCTTTATTTTTTTTCACAATTTTAGATTTTAAAAAATGTTTTTAAGATTTTAAATAATATTTTCCTCAATAATGTTTTAATGATATTTTAAGGGTATATCTATTCATCAGTGAAAATATCCCTTGATTCTACTTATGCTTTACTGGGTTTGTGATCCAAGTATTCCATCCTTATTATTTCTTTGCATAGAATTATGATTATAATGACAAATATTTATGAAACCCATTTATTTTCCTTGGGTTATGCTATGATGAAATGTTTATGTTACCCATTTCTTTTCATGGGTTTTGATGTGATGAATTTTTTATGATCTTGTAGAACACATATGTATTCTTTTCATTTTTTTTGATGGGTGGGACCTATATATACCTCTAATTCATTGGGTGATGATTAATGTTATATAAGATCAACGGGTACACGGGAGGTTATCCCAATCCCCAAAAAGGGTACACGGGAGGTTATCTTGAGCTTGAAATAGGTAAACTGGTGGATATCTCATTCCTAATGTGTTAATTAATGTCTCTTTGGGTAGCCTTGACATAATTTTTTCTATGATTAAGTGTATTATACAACATATTTCTTATGAAATTGTTATTATATCATGTCTCTTGTTCTTTAATTTCATTATGATTCATGTCTTATAATATGACAAGATTTATTCCATGACTCAAGTTTATGATATATGATATAAAGAGTAGAGTTTTAAAATTTTATACTCATACCCTTATTCTCATGTTATTCTTATGTGATTATTGATATCACCCTTTTTTACCCTTACTAATCATCTGAGATCACCCTTTATTTTGTTTTCTTCCCCAAGTTATGTATAAAGGTTTTATATATGATAATTCTAAGAAGGGTGATAGATTTGAAGAACTTAGTGGGAGAATATGTAGTTCACTTATGAACCAATTGTTTATGCGCCCAAGTTTCCAAAGGAACTAGACCTCAATCACTCTGGAGTGGATCATTATGTTATGTAATGAATATTTATCTATTAGGATGTAATATCTATCTATGAATATTATGGGCTACTAAAGTTGGTATCAGAGTAATGTCTAGTTAACCTTTGGAAACTAGGATGAGAAAACATTATTGATATCCCTCAGAATACGTCTAAGTGTAAGTCCAAGCATAGGATAAAATCCAAAAAAATGTAATGATCATGAATGACCTAGGATAAACCTAAGGTTTCATATAATTTGTTGTGATTTAGAAATTATCTAATTGATTTTTCATGATTCATCGCTATGATTATTGTTTCTCACACTATGATTTTTAGTTTTAGTCAATGGATGGAACCAAGAGTAATTATCTTAATGATTAATGTGATGGAAAATGCAGTGATTTTCCTCATGAGAAACTGAATGTTATGGAATATGGAATAAAAAATATTGTTTCTATGCTCACATAGCTTTCCCAATCTATGAATCATTCTGATAATTCAAACAAGAAAATAATGGAACAAAAATACATTAAGTCCTTTATGAGGAAACATCCACCTTATTTTAGTGTGCCCACTGATCCACTAGTTACTAAGCAATGGATCTATACCATTGAAAATATATTTTACATTATTCAGTGTTTGGAACATGGAAATGTTATTCTAGTTATTTTTCATTTCGAAGGCAAAGCATATCAATGGTGGACTCTTATCAAGAACATGAGAGAATAAGAAGAAATTGAATCTATGGATTGGGATGAATTTAAAAGATTATTTTTTTAAAAGTAATTTCCTCTTATTATTTTTAAAAAAATAGATAATAAATTTCTTGATCTTAAATAGAAGGTTGATTAATCTATTGGTACCTATGAGGCAAATTTTACAAGACTTGTGAGGTATGCTTATGGTATTATCATCCAACATAAAAGTAAGATAGATCAATTCTTCAGTGGATTAAAAACAATTCTCTAAAGGGTTTTAACCATAAGGGACATAAATATCTATGAAGAAATCATGTGATGTTCTATCAATGTGTAAATAGAGATTGCAGTTATCCATCGATCTCATAGTTTTAATAAAAACAGAAATATGGAATTCAATGTAAATTTTAAAAAACATAGAGATTAGAATATGAGACTTCCCTAATGGTCAAATTGTGGGTGGAAATAAGGGAGGAATTATATTAAAGGGGATAAAAAAATTAAGTGTGGAAAGGAAGTTCATAGAACTATTAAATGTCAAAGTGATGGGAAGAAGTTATAGAATGATGAAAATAAAGAGAAATATCCACAGAATGCACCACCCATATTATAGTGTTTCAAATACCCAAAGTATGGTAATTATGCTATCCAGTTCCCAAATTTGAAGGATTTTGAGGATTTCCATCTTCAACAACCTCTTAATCCTAGAGAAAAAGATAAATCTCAAGTGATCACTATTTCTGATGAAGCTTGTCGTACCGACATGGTGAATGATACACTTACACTAGTGTAGAAAAAGTTTATCCCAGCGCCATTTTCTATGTCGGTTATATATAACTGATGTGGAAAACTGTGAAACTAGATTTTTCACGTTGGTTATTTTATAACCGACGTGGTAAATCAATAATTAACATTTATCACGTCAGTTATTTTTTAACTGATGTGATAAATTTCCAAGATTGGATTTATCACATCGGTTATTTTATAACCGACGTGAAAAATGGAATCACGAAGGTTTATCAGGTCCATTATAAAATAACTGATGTGATAAACTAACGAGCCTCGATTTATCACATCAGTTATATTATAACTGATGTGATAAAATAAAAAAATCAGTTTATCACGTCGATTATAAAATAACCGACATGATAAAATGAGGCTCGGGGGTTTATCACGTCGGTTATTTTATAACCGACGTGATAAACTTAAAAAAATCATTTTAACACGTCGGTTATAAAATAACCAACCAGATAAACCAAGTTCCAACGATTTATCACATCGGTTATTTTATAACCGATGTGATAAACCCTTTAAATGATTTATCGGGACCTGTATGCTTATCTATTTTCTTCGATCTTTGGCTTGCGGCTCATCTCTCTCACGCCGAAAACCTAGAAACCCACCTAGAACTTGTTCCCTCAACATCGGTTTGTCTAGATCCTTAATCATATTTATTATTAGAAAATATCTCAAATCGACTCACAATCCATAAGTAAGACTTTCAACCCACCCCTATTTCATTTCTTATTTTTTGAGGATGCCCTAAATTCATTTTTTTATTTATTTTAATTTGATTATAATGTTCAAGTTTATAATCTAGTTTCTCACCTATTTATGTACGTTTTCAATGCATATTGACATTTAATATGATGATAGAATCAAATTAATTTTTTTCAAATGAACAAGGGTTGTCTATTACGAAAATTGTGGTGAATAAATTCTAGATTTTACATCATTTTGTCATTATGGTTGATCCATTTAGGGTTTTGTATCATCATTTTGTCATTATGGGTTTAGCCAATAAGGGTTTTGTATAATTCAATGTTTATGGTTTTTCTTTTTTGTCTTCTTAATTGTTTTTCTTGTTATTAAAAATAATAACTTTAACACATGTTTGATTTCATTTTTTTATATTTCAAAATTGTTTTGCATTCAAATTATGATATTTTTCATATAAATATAAAATTTTCTTTTCTTTACAAGATGTATAATTTCGATATTTGTTATAGGTAATAATGAGTCGAAGTTGGATTAAGACACATCGAATGAGTAATGAATATGAGGAAGGTGTTGATGCTTTTTTGGAATTTTCTAAATGAAATGTTCCAAGAAATGGCATTTTTTATGTTCATGCCTGAAATGTTTGAATATGAAGAAGTTGAAAAGTATAGAGATCAAAGATCATCTAATTTGTCATGGTTTTAATCCAAGTTACAGCCCTTGGATTTGGCATGGTGAAACTAGACAGAATGTCAAATCTATTGATGATGATGATTTGCAAGATGATAACTCAGATGGAATTGAAAAAATTATTCATGATATTGCAGCAGAACAAATTGAGATAGAACTGAAAGTTACTCATCTATATGGTGATGCTGAAAACCCATTGTATCCTGGTTGTACAGATTTTACGGTTTTGTCGGAAATGGTGGGTTTTATTATCCTGGAGGTGAAACATGGATGGAGTGACAAAAGTTTTACGGAGCTACTACAATTGTTGAAAAACATTCTTCCAAAAGACAACAATCTTCCAGAATCACATTATAAAGAGAAAAAAATATTATGCTCGATGGGAATGGGATACAAGAAAATATATGCATGTCTGAATGACTGTATAATATATATGGAGTACAAATTTCAGTTAGAGTGTCCTCAATGTGGGACATCACGGTATAAGTTAAAAGAAAAATCACAGGCTGATGTAGAGATTACAAAGATCCCTACCAAACTATTTTGGTATCTTCCTATAATTCCTCATTTGAAATGTTTATTTGCTAACTCACATGATGAAAAAATATTAAGATGGCATTCTGATGAGTGGATATGTGATGGAAAAATTCTTTATCCAGGTGATTGTCCACAATGGAAGAAAATTGATGAGCAGTATCCGATATTCGGAAATGAAATTAGAAATATCAGACTTGGATTGTACACAGATGGAATGAATCCATATCGAAGTCTCAGTATCACACATAGTTCATGGCCCATTTTATTGGTAATTTACAAACTCTCTCCTAAATTTTGTATGAAGAACAAATCTGTCATGTTGAGTATAATGATCTCTGGTCCAAAGCAACCCGGAAATTATATTTATGTTTTCTTGTCACCATTGATTGATGATTTGAAACTTTTAAGGGAGGATGGTATGAGAGTATATGATTCTTATAAAATGAATTATTTTCAACTGCATGCATTGTTTATGTTCACTATAAAGGACTTCCCAGTGTATGGAAATTTGTATGGATACAGTGTTAAGGGGAATAAAGCATGTCCAATTTGCGAACAACAGACTTCATATTGTCAATTGCATCATGGGAGGAAAACAGACTACATGGGTCATCAAAAGTTTTTACCTATGGATCACTCATATAAAAGACTAAAAAAAATAAAATGGGTCACAAGAATTAGATATTACTCTGAAACATTTATCCCCTGATGAGTATTTTGGGAGGGTGAAAAACCATAATGTGGAATTGGGAAAGACACATAAATCTGGTAATGATGGACATGTTTGGAAGAAAAGGTCAATATTTTTTGAGGTACCATATTGGAGATATCATGAAGTGAAGCATAATATTGATTTCATGCACATGGAGAAGAATATCTACGATATTTTGATGGGAACATTGTTAAATATTAAAGGAAAGACTAAAGATGGATTGAATGCAAGATTAGACTTACTATCAATGGGAATACATTTGGAGTTAGCTCCGACTTCTGATGGAAGATGAACATGTATTCATCTGGCTTATCATACATTATCCAAGAGGGAGAAAATTATCTTCTGTCAATGTCTTCATGAATCAAAGTGCCTCAAGTTTATTCTTAAAATTTAAAAAAACTTTGTCTCTATGAAGGATTTGAAGTTGATAGGTATGAAATATCATGATTGTCACATCATGATGCAATAACTTCTACCGGTTGCATTGTGTGGAATATTTCCCATCCGTGTTAGAAAGACTATAATGAAGGTGTGTTATTTTTTCAATTCAATTTTTAATAAGGTGATTGATGTGAATGCTTTGAAAATTTTGGAAACAGATGCAATATATATACTTTGTCAATTGGAAATGTATTTACCTCCATCTTCTTTTGATATAATGGTGCATTTAATGGTTCATCTAGTTTGAGAAATAAGGATTTTTGGACCTGTATATCTTAGTTGGATGTATCCTTTTGAAAGGTATATGAAAATATTGAAGGGTTATGTTAAAAATCCTTATTGAATTGAAGCCTCCATTATTGAAAAATATATTTCTAAAGAGGATTCAGAGTTTTGTACAAGATACTTGTCTGCAGTGGAGCACATAGGTTTGACTATATCTCGTCATCAATGAGTTAATACTGAGGAAAAGTGGATTCATGGCGTGAAAGTCAAATCATTGTCAGCTGAACAGATGAAGAAGGTACATTTATACATCTTGAATAACATAGCTGATGCTCAACTATATATCACATTGCATATTAATGAGTTTAAACAATGTCATCCAAAAAAGAATGAAATGTGGATTTTGAATGATCACAACAAAACATTTTTGACATGCTTTAAAAAGACCCTACTTGGTAGATCAGATATATCAGAGATGTTAATATGGTTAGTGGGTGGTCCAAGTTTAAATTTGATAAAATGATCCAGGTATGACATTAATGGCTATACATTTCATACAAAAGCTCCGGACAATAGAAGTGCAGTTCAGAATAGTGGGGTATTTGGGTTTACAGAAGCAATTCATTTTTTGACTTCTGAAGACAGAAGTCCAATTTTTGCATCAAGTGCATATTATGGTGTCATTGAAGAAATATGGGAGGTTGATTACTTTAAAATTAAAGTTCATGTTTTTAACTGCAAATGGTTTTTCGGTAACAACAGTGTGAGACATGATGAATTTGGAATGACAATTGTTAATCTGAATAGATTGGAAGACACAACAGATTCTTTTATACTGGAAACAAAGTCAAAATAGATTTTCTATGTTGTTGATCAATCAGATGTGCAGTGGTCTATTATTTTACAAGGAAAAAAACAATATGTTGGTGAGGATCAACTTGATTTAGATGTTGATTTATGTGATATCCCTACTTCCCTGGAAATATTAGAAAAAAATAAATATGAGCATGTTGTATACATGGTTTGTTATATAAGGAATGATCATGACGAAGGAATTTGTGAAAACAATCCATTTGTACATTCCTAATATTACAGGTAACGTATGTTTACCATGTTTACCATGTTTACCATGTTTACCATGTTTACCATGTTTACCATGTTTACCATGTTTACCATGTTTACCATGTTTACCATGTTTACCATGTTTACCATGTTTACCATGTTTACCATGTTTACCACAGTTTACCATAGTTTACCATGTTTAACATTTTTACCATTTTTTACCATTGTTTACCATATTTTATCATATTTTATCATGTTTTCATTTACGTAAGTTATATATTTATTTTTTTTAATGCCAATTACACTACCATGTTTACCATGTTTAACATCTTTACCATTGTTTATCATGATAAACCATGTGTACCATGTTTACCATTGTGATAGTTGAATTTGTTTATTTGTGAATTAATGTTTCCTTTTTTGATTTCAAGGACAATGACAGATCAATCAGTTGATCAACCACATGATTCTAAAGGTGAGAAACATGATGATTCCTCTGGGGAGGAACATTTAAATGCTATTGTTGATGTTACCCAATCATCTTCATGTGCTCCCATAACAACTAAGAGTTCAAGAGTTAGTAAACATGGTAGCCCACGTTTACCAAAATTATCAGTTTCTCATGCCTAGGACCAGAGGATAGTTGTTGAATTTGATGACAATTATATTCTAAGAGGTCCAAATGCAAAATATTTTAAGAGTTTTATATCAAATCAAGGCAAAAGAAAAGTTATCATTTTGTAAAATGATTGGAAAAGTGTGGAAAAAATGATAAAATCTCATTTGTGGAAGATTATTTTGGTAAGATCTTTTTCTACTGTTTGACTTATCTTTAAGAAATATATAGTATAATATAAACACTCTCTTCTTTATCAGATGACATTTGATATTCCTGACACTGGAGGACTCAAGAAGAAATGTGTATCGATGGTAGCTAGAAGATGTAGGGATTTCAAATCCACCCTCACATCTGATTTCATTTATGGTCAAAGAAATCATGACAATCCATGTCATATATATCCTTTCATAGATTAAGACATGTGGAGAAAATTTGTTCAAAGTAGGACACAATAATCATTTTTGGCAAGTTCAATGTAACATTTTATAAGTTTTCTTATATAACTGAACTTATTAATAATTTGTTAATGATTTCTTATTGTCAATTTATAGAAAACAAGGAAATCTCATCAGGATATCCAAGATAAAAATTTATACCCTCATAGCTTATCTTGGGGAGGGTATACATTATTGGAAGAACAAATAATGTCAGAAAAATTAGCAAAACTTACAACTGAGTCTTCAAGATCAGGAACGGTTGTTCCTCCGTCCCCTCCATCTGGACATGAAAAATGGAAGAGGGCTCAGATGGGAAAAAAGGGGCAATATATTTCAGATGAATCAAGGATCGTAGCTGAGAGGATTATAAGATATTTATTTTATTTATTTAAATTGTTGTCTATGAATTATATAATTTGAATCAATAAAAAATTAATTAATTAATACAGGATTATCTTGAGGAGTAGAGAACACAGGGGGAATTTACAGTTGCTGGGAGGCATGATATTTTATCTGAAGCATTGGGAAATCCCAAACACCCCGGTCATGTACGAGGATACCGGATGGGTGTATCGGTAAGAAAAGTGTTACCACATTCTTCAATGTCTTCCATTGAGGGTTTGTATAAAAAATAGATTCTTTGGAGGATAAAGTTCAAGATATTAATGTGATGATGGAGGAAAAGATCGGAGCATCAGTACAGTCTATGTTTGCAGACATGCAAAGAAAATTTCAGACTACAGCTCCCCCTACAGACCTCATTTTTTATCCTCTACCTCGGGAAGAAGATCCCACTCCTCCACCTCTAATAGCAGCTCCCACTCCTCCACCTCATCCTGAGGCCTCCATTTCTCTACCTCAACCTGCGTACCCCATTTTTTATCCTACTCCTTCGCCATAGCTTCCTATTTATTGTGATTTGTATGTTGATGATCCTCGCCATCATATAGTGGCATATGGGATGGTATATTTTATAGGAGATACGGTTCATCATCAGCAGTTAGAGGTACAGAAACATAGGGTCACTGTATAGGATATTATAGATATATCCTCTCAAGTTCTAGTATCTACAGATGAGGTGACAACAATTGGACATAGTATCGGCCACTTTTTAGTTTGTCCATCCAAACTTCTGAGAGTCATTCCTGTAGTGGTATGTGTGTTATATCTTATATTTTATTTATTAATAAAGTCGTTTTAGCATTTTAAAGATAATATATTTATCAATTTATTTATAGGAATACTTTAAAGGTAAATAAATACTTTATAGACAACAAAAAAAGAAAACTGGCTATGACATCAGATACAGATTCTAGTAGTCTTGACAGATTTTCAAGATATTAAAATTTATTAGCGGAGCATTATTCATTTCCATTGTAAGTTCATGTTTTTATACATGCAATAAATGTGGGAATTTTGAAAAATGATATCATGGAGATTGTTACTGGAGACAAGTTGTGCGTCAATGTGGTGCAGATTTTTTCCATGTAAGTCTTAACACAATTTTGTCCCTGCGTTAAATTTATAAAAAATGAGTACTTATTTCTGTTTTGTATTAGGTATCTTTATAACGTGTGTGAGAGAAATTACCAAACAAATGTATATGGTTTCATGGACCCTCATTTTATTTCCCCTGATGCTCATTCGTTGGATGAGGAAGAAAGAGCAATTTATGTTGCTGAAAGATTTCAACAAAATATTATCACACAGTGTTGGATGATGCCTTATTGTGAGAGGTATGAAATATATATCTTATAGTGTTATATCTCTTTTAACAAAAATACTAATAACCTAAAATTTTCCTTTATATTAGTGATCATTGGATGTTGGGTGTTTTTTGTCCATGGGAGAAAACACTATATTGAATATGCTCTGTCCATGGTGATGCACAGAAAAGTTTTCAGAATTCATTGGAGAAGTATGTTTCAATTTTCTAATAGTTTTTTATATTATAATAAATTTTAAATTTATCTCATTCATATTATTTTCTAACAGGGGATGGAACAAATTTCAAAAAACCACAAACAAAAGGGGTGCCAAGATCAAATATGTACAAGTGAAGGTAAATATCCATTTATAATTTGTACTTTTGGATGTATTACATAAAAAGTTATATTTAATTGACACTCATTTAAACATAAATGTCATAAAAAACAAGGAATCATCAAATGCAGATATTATATGTTAAGATTTATGTATGAAATAATCACAACAGGAACACTTTTGAATTTTGACCAGGTTAGATTTTCTTATGAACATTGCCATAATATTTTAGTTGATTTATTCATTTTACATGTTAACTATTTTCCTTTAACTTTGTGTCTATTTGATGACCCTAATCCGTATAGTTCTCAAGAGTTCAAACACATACAAGTGTAATGGTAAAATTATTTTACAGGTTTGATTGGATTTTAGTTTGTTTGTAATGTAAAATATAATTTTTGAAAATTGCAATTTAAATTATGTATTTGGTGATTTTTTTGGTTGGATTTAAGTTCTTTTTAGTTTACATTGTATGTTTTAAATGTTATCAATGTAAATGCTTAATTTTTCTTTGGTTCTTGTTTTGGTCTACTTCTGTTTTTCTGGTACGAATTCTTGGTTTAGATTCTAGTTGTTTCTGGGGAGAGCAGAGGACTACTTTCTATTTTAAAAAAATTGGGTTTCCACGTTGGTTATTTTATAATTGACGTGATAAATGAATGTGGAAGGGTTTATCACATCGATTACTTGAATAACTGATGTGACAAACCCCTGTGGAATGGTTTTTCACATCGGTTATTTAATAACTGACATGATAAAGGCCTGGGAAATGCTTTACCATGTCGGTTATTAAATAACTGACGTGATAAACCATTTCCCAGGGGTTTATCACATCGGTTATTTAATCACTGATGTGATAAACACCCCCCCCCCCCCACACTGGTTTATCACGTCGGTTATTTAATAACAGACATTCTAAAACCTCCCCCAACTGGTTTTTCACATCGGTTATAAAATAACCGACGTGATAAAGGACAAGGAAGGGTTCATAATGTCGGTTATTTGAATAACCAATGTGATAAACCCCTAGGAAATGGTTTATCACATCGGTTATTAAATAACCGACGGGATAAACACTCCTACATTGGTTTTTCACATTGTTTATTAAATAAATGATGTGAAAAACACCTCGATGTTATGTTTTTTACATCAGTTTTGAAATAACTTATGTAAAAAACTGTGTTTATAATTTCATTCGTATTAACGTTGGCTAAAAACTGACGTAAAAAATGAAAAATAACCAACGTAAAAAAACGTTTTTTACACTATCATCCACTCTTTCACATCAAATTTCTAATTTCTAAGGGTATCACAGTATCACCTCAATTATTAGATGTTGAATTAGTGGTAAAAACCCCCAATGGTATGATGATCACATCCCAAGTCTATGATTCTTATCTAGTTAAATTTTTTGGGAATGTACTTCCTATAAATCTTTTTATTCTCCCTATGTAAGAGTTCAATGTTTTTTTAAGAATGGATTGGATATATCTACATAAATTCCACATCAATTTCCAAGTAATGGAAGTAAAATTTTATATTATGAACCAACATATGATCTTCTATTAGTGTGATAATAAATATTAACTTCCAATGGAATCAATCATATGTGACATTATTCCTATTAAAAATGGGAATTTATTTGAGATGGTTAGGGAGAAACTCAACATCAAAGATATTCCTTTTGTGTGGGAGTTTTTTGATGTCTTTTTTGAAGAATTTTATGGTCTTACTCCAAGTTATAAAGTTGATTTCTTTATAGAGCTCATACCTGGTGCTACACCTATTTCCAAGAACCCATATAGAATGGCCTTGATTGAGTTGCAAGAATTGAAGAAAAACTTTAGGATAATATTTACAAGGGATTAATTTTTCTAAGTGTGTCACCTTGAGGTTCACCTATTATATTTGTTAAGAAAAAATATGGATCAATGTGACTTATTATTGATTATTGTGAACTTAACAATATCACTATCAAGAACAAGTATCATCTACCTTGTATTGATGAATTGTTTGATCAACTTCACAGTGCTCAATACTTTTCAAAGACTCATATTCATTATGGGTATTATCAATTAGGGATCAAGAAGGATGATATGCCCAATATAGCATTCTATACAAGGTATAGACACTATAAATTTATAGCGATGCCTTTTGGTCTTACTAATTCCCCTTCTATATTCATGTATTTAATTAATAGAGTCATTTGATATTACTTTAATTATTTTGAGGTAATATTTATAGATGATATTATTGTATATTAAAATATAAAGTAAGATCATGAATATCATTTGATAATTGTGAAAAATACCCTAAGGAAGTATAATATTTATGAAAATTATACCAACAGTAAATTTTGGATTCATAAAGTTTCATTATTGTGTCATATATCTCAAGTTAGAGTATATCATTTGACCCTTCAGATAAAAAAGTTATACATGGTCCTAATCTAATCACTTTTACAATGATTAGAAGTTTTCTTGGTTTGGATGGATATTATGATAACTTTTTTGAGAATTTTTTATGGCTATCAAATCCAATCACTATTTTAAATCCTAAGGGAGCCAAGTTCCTTTGGATAAATGAATTTCAGGAATGATTTTACTAACTGAAGAGAATTTTAGTCAGTGAACATGTTCACACTCTAACTTGTAGTGGATAAGGGTTTGTAATCTATATTGATTTGTAAAAGAAGGGAATAGGATGTTTCCTCATGTAGAATCATATTATTATAGCTTATGACTTGTTAAAATTAAAGTTTTGTGATCAAAATTACCCAACTCGTGATTTGGAGTTAGTTGTGGTAATTTTTTCATTAAATATATTGAGGTATTATCTATATAGAGAAAGGTTTCATATATATAATGGTCACAAAATTTTAATTTATATTTTCTATCAAAAATAGTTCAACATGTTCCAAAAAAATATTGTTGAATCTAATTAAATATTTTGACTAGTTAATACATTACCACCCTAGGAAAGTGAACAAGGTGGAAGATGATCTAAGTTGAAAGGATCGTGCTAGATTATCTAAGATGAAAATAAAAAAAGATCAAATATTTATGTATTTTCAAAGGATGGAGATAAAAATATTAAAGGAAGGGTAGAAATCTTGTCTAGCTCAACTGAGTGTACAACCATCTATTCAATTGAAGATTAAAGAGGTATGAAATTAAGATATAAAGTTGCAAAATAATATGGGAAATATTCCTAGGTTAAACCTTGATTATGATGGAATAGTAAGGTTTAGGAAAAATGTATGTGTACCTTGGGTACCAAATCTAAAGAATGAGGTGATGGATCAAGCTCATAGTTCTCCATTCTCTATTTATCCTGGAAGTATGAAGATGTATATATATTTGAAAGAGTATTTATCATGGTATGGCATGAATAGAGATATTGCATAGTATGTTTCTTAATTTTTGGTATGTTAACAAGTTAATTATGAGCGATAAAATTCTCAGGGTGTGTTACAACCATTAGCTATACTATAATGGAAATGGTGAAACATCACTATATATGTTGTCATCAAACTCACCAAAACATATAAAGGCCAAAATGTTATATGGGTTGTAGTTGATCACCTTACGAAATCATCACACTTCATCGCTATCAGAGAATATTTCTCTATAGATTATCTTTCTAGGATATAAATTAAAAAGTTGTAAGGTTGTATTGAGTAACACATTCTATTATATCTGATCGAGATCCAAGATTTACCTCAATGTTCTAGAGAATCCTCCAATAAGCTCTAGATACCGAGTTAAGTTTCAACATAGCTTATCAGCCTCAGAAAGATGGTCAGTCTAAGAGAACCATTCAAAACCTTGAGGATATGTTTAGATATTGTTATTTGGATTTGAAAGTTGTTTGGGATCAATAGCTTCATCTATTCTAGTTTTCTTATAACAATATAATTCATTCAAGCATTCAGATAGCTTATTATGAATCCCTCTATGGAAGTAAGTGTAAACTCCAATGTTATAGGATGAAGTTGGAGAAATAAAGATATTGGGACCTGAACTAGATGAGGAAATGGTAGAGAAAGTTATATCCAATCAACAACACATCAAGGTAGCTCATATTCAATGGAAATGTTTTTCTTACAATCATCCACATGATTTGGAATTTGAAGTTGGTGAGAAAGGTTTCCTATGAATATCTCCATGGAAGAAGGTTATGAGATTTGGAAGGAAGGGAAAGTTTATCCCTAGGTATATTAGTCCCTCTAAAGTTTTTGATAATGTTTGGATGGTATCTTATTGATTGGAACTTTCATATAATCTCTCTTAGGTTCACAATATGTTCCATGAATCTCTCATAGGGAAGTACATACCTGATCCTTCACATGTGCTAAAATCATAGGTCATACCACTAGAATAACATATTTCTTATGAATAAAAATTGTTATAAATATTGGATCATGGGGATAAATTACTGTAGAATAGGACTAATCACCTACTGAAATTTATATGAAGAAATCATAAATTTTAAGATGTTACATGGGAACCCGAGGGTGTAAGGAAACAAGGATATCCTCATTTTTTGTATCATTTTGATGTATTTTGAGGGAGAAATTAACTTTATTTGGGGTATAATGTAACACCTCATTAATTTTTATGAAATATTTCTCTTTAAATAATTTTATTTCTTTGATATCTTTTATTACACGCAACAGCAAATTTAAACAAACCACGATATACTATTAAAATTTTATTAATTAAAATTATAGTTATCACCTAGATTTTGGATTGATGGGTATGAATAGTAATAAATATATTATGATAAATTTATGGTTATATATGTTTAAAATTAATTCATTGGTTATTAATTGTTTATAAATGAAAATAAAAAACATTAATAAGATAAGAATAAATCTAGTATTATGTTTAAAATGTATTTTTTCTAAAAAGAGTTTTTTATCACATTTTTCATACTTAATTTTTTTAATTAATTTCAAAAAAATAGAGATTGGATTTTATAAAATTGAATATATATTGAGAATCATGAGGTTAAATTTTTTTAAATATTCCCCTTTTATTTTTAGTCAATATGAATAGTAATTGTGATAAAAATTTTCACTATAGTAAAGAGTAAATTGGGTTAATCTAGATTAATTATAAGTGATAAAGACATTATTTTTCATTCTAATTCTTATTTTATTAAGTTAACTCAACCCTTATCACATTATTCTATAAATTAATTATTTTAATGGAAACTTTTCTATAAAAATGATTTATATATTATTTAAACCAACCAAAAGTTACAAAAATGTCACTCTCTTTGTTTTTAATATTTCTTATGTGACCGCATAGGCACAAAATAAAGTTATGGATAAATATAAGTTCTTATTTTGATATTAATGAAATTATATTCATGATATAAAATTATTTTAAATTTTTAGTAATTATACAATGACCTTAATTTCTTATGCAACATCGATGCAGTATTTATTCATTTAATTAAAAATAATTTTAAAAATATTAAAAGAGATATAATTTGGATAATTTAATGTAAACCACGAATTTTATAGATATATATTAAATATTAGGGAGGATTTAGGGGATTATATTCGAATTTTATCTTTTTCTTGATATATTTAAAGTTAAATTAAATTTATAGTGTCAAAATTGATAAAAATTATATTTTAATAAAATTATATTTTATTAAAATTATATATTATTAAATTATTTAAAAAAATAAAAAACTTAAAATTATATAAAGTGATAATTATATAATCTAAAATTTAATAAATTTTCCATTTGTGTGACAATTGTATCATTGTGAATAAAAATTACATCCCTTTAATATTGAAAATGTTGTTACCATAGTTAAACATAAAATTTATTAACTAAGGCTTAATCAAAATGATAAAGATTAAAAGTACAATAAAACTTTTATATATTATATTTTTTTATGGTGTTACAACCCTATATTATCTTATATTCAAATACATGGATATTTGGTGGCATATGTCTTGAGAAAAAATTTATTATAATTTAATCTTTTGAGAAATTCCAAAAGTTCCCCTCACCTCAATTATAAATAGGAACCTCCTCCATCACTTCTTAACACCAGTTTGATCCTTATAGATTAAAAAACTATTCCAGTTCCCCTTATAAACTTACCTATCCACATTATATTGGTTCTATTATTCCCAAAAGATCAACCCTAGATCCTTTTGGCTGAGATATAAAGGTGTCGTTTAAAAGAAGAGGTAATCGCCTTACCTGAACACTTTCTTTTCTGCTCTTAAATTACTCCTATATTTATTATAAAATAATAAATTTAATATGTTGAGATTGTATTGTTATTAAATCACAATTATACTCTCTCTTTCTCATCAAGTGATATTTTAATGTATCGCTCATGCATACGTAGGACTTACCATCTCCACATAGTGATACAATTCATTTTGCATCACCATATTTTATGTATGTGTGTTATGATGGGTTTAATGTTTAAATATTATATTTATGACAAAATTATACTTATGGAATTATAATATTACATCTACTTACTTTTCATCCAATCCTTTGGGAAATGATAACAACGTTCATCGGTATGTGTGCACGACCACCTCCACGAAGCGATGTGATTCATTTTTCATTTATATGTAACTTGGATGGTAACAATGATGAATATGATGAATATATATGATATATATGGTATAATAATGATACTTTAATGGTGAATTAATATTTACCTTTCTTTTTTTCCATGCATCAAAAAATGAAAACAGTATTCATGTGTATATACGACCTACCGTATCTATAAATAGTGTAATTTATTTTTCTATCACTAAATTTTATAGATTAATATAAATATGAATATAATGAATATATATTATGTTTAATAGTCTTTAGATTATGTAACCAAAATAAATGTACAAGTACTAGAATGAAAAAACTAAAATACCCATGATACATGAAACAGTTAACACCCGAAAATGATGATTTTAATAAGAAATTATTAATAAAAGGAGAGTTGAATTGTTATAAAGGTATCATATATGATATTATAAGTATAAAATTGAATCCGGTATAGAAGTATGATAAATTTCAATTTATTATATTGGATTTTAGAGTGATTTTTTTTAAATTAATACTTGAGGTAAGGGTTTTATTTCACAATCTCATCAATATTCGAGATTGATTACGTTTATGTCTTTGTTGGGAGAATTATTTGATATTTCTCTTCTATATCTATTTTTTATAAAAATATTTTCAAGATTTTTCTTACTATTCTTATATGATTTTTCAACATCATTTTTACCCACATTAAACATCTTACAAATGTTTTGAAAGGAATTTTTTTATTACTTTCCAAATGAGGTACTTTGTGAATTTTTTGAAAAAAGTATGAAAGGAATGTTTTTTAACTTATACATAATGAACATAATTTTACACCATCATGATGACACAATTATTTAAAGAATCATTTAAAAGTTTGTGAGTTTCTTTTTTAATAAAATGGTTTTTTTATTTTGTCCACAATTTTAGATTTTAAAAATTTTATTTTTAAATTTGAAAGTATATTTTCCTCAAGAAGGATTTAATGATATTTTAATGGTATCTCTATTCATGAATGACAAAACACATTGATTATAATTAATCTTTGTTGTTTTTATGATTTAACTATACCATTATTATTCTTTCTCTGTATTGAATTATGATTATGAGGACCACTTTTTATGAGCCCCATTTCTTTTCCATGGGTTATGCTATAATGAAATGTTTATGAAACCCATTTATTTTTATGGGTTCTGATATGATGAATTTTTTATTATCTTTTAGTACACTGTTTTCGATGAAAATTGGTGTGTTGTTATGATTTTCAATTTCTAAATGGTTTCTAACAGGTTTATTCATGGAATTAAAAACACCCAATTGTTGTATATCTAAAGGGACCTACATTCCAAAGTTAGGTGCTCATTAGGTATTTTGATCAATAATGATTAAGAACTCACATTTGTTGAGATGATGGGAGGTCAGGATCATCACACCCTTTAGGGGGAATTATTTCCTACTTTGGGACACTCTTATATATTTAATATATGTTCATGAATCCTTAAATAATTCCCAAGTATGATGTGGCTCAACCCAAAGTTAATAATAAATTATTATCATGAATAGATCTTAGAATTATCTGTATGTATCTGAGGTTCTTCATCAATAGAGATATATGTATATATCCAAGGTTCACCATAGATTGTATACTATTATGTACTACTTAGATATTCTTTGGTTGTTATTATTACGATTATGGTTTTCTAGACACACAGTGGGGAACTCTTGAGTTTATTGTCATCCAGGTAGACAAAGGTTACTCTAGAGTTTATCTTCATCTAGAGAGATGAAGGTCACTCTATAGTTTATCATTATATAGGGATACAGGAATTGTTTTCATATTGGGATCGAACCTATATACGGGCTTCCTACATATAATTATGAGTGGAATCAGAACCTATGTAGTTCAGTGCCGCTTAATAGAGAACATCATACCTTTTAAAGTCATGTGATAAGGACCTAATCGTACAGTTTAACATCATGTGATGAGGGTGTCTCGGTGTAAGGTGCCTAGTCAAAGTTTTGGTATGGCACTTATGTCAAAGCATACCATAGAATCTAAGAGAGATTTATATTATCAAGCTGAATTAAACCTTGATATAAATGTGGCCCACATATAATAGGTCTGATTTGGGGTATTGGGTTTGGACCTCATGAAGGCTTCCTACGTATCATGTTTGGAAGGGAAAAAACATGCATAGTTTGGTTATAAAGAACCCCACTTATGAAGGATCTTTAAATGGATTTTCTTAAAGTGGATGAATACCCTTTGATATGATTAATTCAGGGCTTATTCCTGAATAGGATTCCCTAAAAAGGATACCATGAGAGAATTCTAAACTCATGGTGGTTTAGAGGCTTGTTTTGGGGATTACTCCTAAAAGGGATGCCCTGGTAAATTGGGGTTTTGGTTGGGGATTACTCATGATATGGGTTCCCATTTAGATTAGGCCTTAGGTAGGTTTCCTATATATCCTAATTATGGTAGTAATCAAAGTTCTTGTAGTATATAATGTCACATGGATTGAGTAGGTGTCATGATCACCACTAATCTCTAAGCCCGCATGAGTCCTGCTCAGTGTGATAAACAATAGGAAGTGGAAGATTTAGGAAAACAAAGACTTTTACTCCTCCACTGATGGAATAGGATGGGGTGATAGTGTAATAGTATGGGGATATATCACTTCCCTCTCTTCACTTCTCCCCAAGGAGGGAATGAAAGTGAAGGATGTGAAGGTAGTGAGGAGAAATGCTACAATCTAATAAAATAAAGGAAAGGGAATTACTCTAGGAGGGATGCCCTAAAATTGGTCATGTAGTGAGGGAGGAGGATGTCGTTCCAATTCTCCTAGCTGGGAACATGAGGTTCTGGGTCTCAGAGACAAGAAGGGATGGACATGGTCCAAACTATAATCCTCTGAGACCAGAAACTTTCTGACACTGTCCCTAGGATAGGGGTCCTCATGAATGTAGATATAAAAATATACATGTGTCATGGGGATCCTAACCACCTAGTAGGACCGGTGTGGGAAGCCTATTATCATAGAAATACAAATCCAAATGGGAGACACTCTATCATGCCTTTTCCCATGGTTTTGAAATTTAGGAGGCCTTAGTGAAAGTTTTGAGTTGATCCCTCTCAGAAAATGGAGTCATAGGAGGAGAGGGCCTACCATGGATGGATATAAACAAGTCCTAATGAATGGTACATGTATGTTAGAGGGTAGGGAAAACCAAGGAGGTTTCTTCAAGGGGTGATTCATGAAAGAAGGTTTGGGTGAACTAATGGCACCTTGGGTGATAGACAACCTGGATGACTATACTTGGGGGACGCTTTTCTCAAGCCTTCAAGGGTCTTCATAAGTATTCTTGGAAGTAATTCACATAGTTCCCAGTTTGAGGAAGGGTACCTTGTGCTAGTATTTTTTAATTATGTTTTGTAATAATTCCTCACATAGGTGTTTGTTTATTTAAAACCCTAGTCGGACTTTATTTCCAATATTACCCTTTAATTACATCTTCTTCAAGTGTTATAAAACTACCTATAATGTTACGGAGGGCTTGAACAAAACACTAGGGAAATTAAAGAATCGGTTGGCCTTAAGGGAATTACATCTATACAAATGAAGACCCCAAGGTTCTATCTATAGGTAAATATAAGACATTGGGTGAAGGAGAAATCTCGTGCAGGTGTTACGTGTAGGTCGTCCATATAGGGTTCCACACAGGTAGCTCACTAACTGACAGTACTTGAGATGTGTTTCCATTAGAGGCCTTTGGGGCCTTTACAAACCTTGACCATTTCCACTTATTTTCTTCTCTTTTCCCTATGGTATTTACCATTTCACCTTTTCATCCATGTGAAAAAATAGAGTGTCATTAAAAGTCCCCCTCAAAATTTGATCTGATCTAGAAGAGGAGGGTCTGATTCCAAGTCAAATGGTTAAAAAAGGATGAATGGTTAACACAAGGTGTTTGTTCAAGCCTTCCATGCTGGTGGTCTACTTTAATCTACCACATAGGAAGAGTGTTCAAATGGGTCACACAAGGAGGTTTTCCCACCTATAATTAAAAAGAATTTTGTTTTCAATTAGCTATGTCATCATCCCTATTTCCTTACTATGATCATAATATAATATTGAAACCAATTGTAATAGAAAATTATATCAGCTGGTTGTGACTAGAGGGATGGGATGGGGAAATGCTCTAATTTATGTTTAATTTATGGGGCTTAGCAATCATATTTTGACTGTTTCTAGGTTTGTAAGGGAAATTCTACAATATTTCTATATTTTGATGTCATCACTCAAATTCTTGTATAAGATCAATATAAAGGTTACTTAGAAGGTGTGACTTAGCTTTTTCTTAGGCCACCCTTTTCAGGTTCTCAGCCTAACAAATTTTGTGCCTTTTATCACTGTGGGTAGTTTAATGTCATGCAAACTAGACTAATGAAACTAGTGTTTTAGGTCAAACATATTTGACCATATATTTTGAAATAATGACCCAAATAAGGCTCATGGGATAATAAAGTTTCGAAATTATTCAGATATCCAATGGGGAATCTTGAGCCACAATTTTTTGGTTCCCTAATCTAAAACGTGATATTAGGGAATAGAGGATGCCTCTCTTGAGGAAAAAGTTATTGATGGTTGACAAGACTATTATGAGGGTTATTCTATGCAAGTACAAATGGGGCCCATACTACATGGTCAAATAGTAGCATCCTTAGGCTGACATCCCCATTAGGTGGGAAACTTATGTAAGGCCAACAGGGGAACAAACTGTATAGTCAGAAAAGGGAGTTCTTAGATATTATGATATTCTATTATTGATGGTCAAATTTTAATATTCAAATTTTTAAAGACCACAATGGGTGGTTTTTCCAAAGGAAGGTGTCTGAGAATGAAGAGAAAATCTGTATTGGTACTAGCCATAAATGGGAAAATGATCTTATACAAATTTATCTCAACTGAATGAGAGTACATTTAAGATGGTCAATGTCAGGGGGGAAGAACCATTTATGAAAATGGATAAAGGCATCATTTAGTTTAATGTTGTTTGACAAACACATTGACCATGTAGTTTAATTCCTTATGGTGAAGAAATTATTCTATATAGTTTAAATTCATACTGTAAGGACATTATGATATGTTGTTTAAAGTAATATTGGCGGGACATTATGTTATGTAGTTTAAATTCATGTTGTGAGGACATTATAATGTGTATTTTAAATTCATATTGTGATGAAATTATGCTCTATAGTTTAAAATAATGCAGTAAGGACATCATGGGTCTTTAATTTAAGGTCTTTAGCTTCGATCGAAGGTTTATTGGTTCTTCAAATCTCAATAATCTGTCTATAAATTCATTTCCATATATAGGTTTGAGAGGGGAAGATTGTAATCTATAACCTAGGGGTCTCAAGGTCTGAAGATTTGTATGGGGAAAAGGGATTATGGTGTTAGAGGAGCCCTCTATTGGGAATGAATTTACCACTGATTTACAAACCTATATTGTGGCTATTTTATACAAGGCCAAATTAGGAATGTACTACATAGTCAAAAGTGGAATCTTTTGGATGATAGACCCATTATGAGGGTGATTTATGCAAGGCTAACTGGGAAGTAAACTGTATAGTTAATAAAATGAGTTCTCAAGAGTTCTGAAATTTTATCTCTAGAAGATGATGAATGTTTATGGAGATTCTGATCTTCCCAAGCCCATAGATGGGTTTGTGGGGAAATTTAACTGAATAAGGAAGGGTTATTTCAAGTCATGATTTCCAAAGAATCAGGTAATAGGGTCTTCTATGAAGGTCTAGCTCAAGTGCAAGAAGTATGGTGCCTATAGTTTTAGTTTGTATGACTAGGACCATCACACTAAGGAAATCAAAGAGATGTATGGACTTTCGGATCAAGATTTTTCCAATATGATTCAAACACATAGAGGAAGATATTTTAAACCCTGGTCTTGGGGGTTCTAAAATTAGGATAGAGAAAATGGTATAGATATACAGGATAACCATGGACTTTTTTTAAAATCATGGGTTTCGACATATTGTCATCAATGCTCTCGAGGACATAAGAGGCTTCTCTTAAGGGAGAAGTTACCATTGGTTTAAAAAATCATTATAAGGGATGTTTTATTCAATTATAACTAGGGTATGTACTAGATAGTCAAATATTGGTACCATTTGGATAACAGGCCCATTATGTGGGTGACTTATGAAAGGCCAACTGGGGCGCATACTGCATATTCAGAAAAAGAAGCCTTTATGTATCAAACATTCATTCACCAAGAACTGAATAAAGATTATGAAGATCTTAAAGTGACCAATATTAGGAGTATGAATTATAGGATGAAATTTTTTGAGCATGAAGGAAGTTTCTGGACTGACATCGATCATGAGTTTGGAATCCCTTGCGTAGATCTGACTCATATGTGGAAGGGAGGACATTTTTTTCCTTAGTGGGTTCCCCTAATTAGGGGGACCAGCATTAAAGAACCTTTTCATATCTTTGTTTGTACACAAAAGAGGAGTATTTTTATTTTCCTCATGGATGGGGCTAGGACTTAAGGTCTAGGAATCACTACATATCTTAATGGGATCATAATCAAGCCTTGCGTAGTTCTCGGGGTACTGTAAAGATTAAAGTTATTAGATAAATACATTATCCATGCAATTTAATGTTATTCAGTAAGGATGAAGGTTTCTCTATATGAATAGAAATGGAATATTGTGGATGGACTAGGTAATAGGTCCCAAGTGTCACTACATATCTTTTTGGATCAAGAATCATGCCATACGTAGTTCTTAAATAAAGGTCCCCCACTCTGATTGAATTCATGAGTGGAAGAAAATGGGGGTTTTGTTATAATATGGTTTCTTGTCTAAGGTGAGATCTCATATTGGGCCTTCTCGTATAGATCTGAATCATACATGGGAGAGTGAGAGTATTTCCCATGTTGTTTTGTGGCTGGTACTAGGATAGAAGATATGGGTGTTGCTAAGTATCTCATATAGGTGAGAATCAAGACAGACATAGCTCTTTAATAATCATGAAGTTTATCATCATGCAGAGAGGATGTGGGTAATTATGACATGAAAAGGAATATTGTTACTAGACCAGGGTAACCTTCATGTGAATTGATATTCCATACTTATGTAGGAAAACTTTTTTAACAAATTTCCTGAGCCAATGTGATCCATTCTTGGTGTGCGAAATAAGGGGTGGAAAAAGTTCCTTCCATGGAGAAAAGTAATCACAAGTAAAGTATAGGGGAATTTATATTATGTGGTGTCTAGGTATAGAAGATATTATTCAAGATTCACTATGTATCCCATTGAAATTATAATCAAGCCTCACATAGTTCTTGAAGAACTGTGCAGTTTAACATCGTGTTGTAAGGACATTGGTCACCTGATGTGAAAAAAAGGTGTTGCAGGTAGAATAGGGAATAGGACCTAGGTGTCGCTATGTATATTGATAGAGAAAGAATCAATCCACATGTAGTTCTTGAAATCTCATGCATTTTAACACCATGTGGTAAGGATGATGGCCATGCAGTTTAATGTCATGCGGTAAAGACATGAAAATTTTGGGACTTATACCTGTAAAAAGGGGCCCAAATGCCATTATGGAGTGGCAATGATATGAGAAGAGCTTACACATTAGGAAAACCCAAATTTCTTCCTCAAGTATAACCAAGAGGGCATCTCACCCCACTGAGGGGTTAGAGTGATGTGATTAGGAACTACACGTGAAATGAGGGCCCATTTTTAAGGGAACATCAGGGATATCTCAACTCATGGTACACTGGGGATTTATTAACATCGAATGAAAAGGACATTAATCATGCAGTTTAATGTCATGTGGGGTGTCTTATAGTTTATGGTCATGTGATAAAGACATTTTATTGTGCATTTTATTATCATGCAATGAGGACATTTTTTCATTCATTTTAAGGTCATGCAAAAAATAACCACTGATCCTTTTAACATATTTCATCATGGACATAGATCATGTAATTACAAAAAATATTTTTTCAAGAACATTTCATTGGTTAGGGTTGTATTGAGTTCTCCATTCATTGATATTAAGGAATAATCTCCATTATAATGGACCTTATGTAGGGAGTAAGGTCCCTCTCACTTTGGATCAAGCTTCAGAGGCTTCTTTCATGGTATCATTGGGGTCCTAAGGACCAAAACCAATTCTCCTTAGCAAAATGAATGGAGTCAGACCTTATTGTTAAAGGATCATGCTATCAAATTCTAATATACCTCCAAATGATGCAAGATGTGTAGTCTCTTTTCATCTATTCACTCCAATTCATCCATTCATTTTTGATACTATTCATCTATAGATAACTGTTCACATATGAAAATACAGAGGGATCACAACTGGACTTTTATGGGAAACAATACTTATGTTCCATACACTAATTAGTATGGGTTTTCCTACATTTAATTAAGAGTTATAGTCTGATAATACTATAAGGCATGAAATATCTTGTAAGTCCAAGACTTTTTATCTTTTTCCACTATCTTCTATAGTATGTTCGATAAGGTCTTGTTAAAAGCCCCTATCTCTCCATTATCCACTACAAGATAGTGGGGTGAATAGTTGCATTTGATATTGTACTCCTAATATAGATTTTCTACTTTATAAGAACACAAATCGGTGCCATTGTCTATCAATATAGTATGAGGGGCACCAAATATGGTGATAATGCTAGTTTTGAAAAATCTAACATTGATTTTGGTCCCGAATTATTTGAGAGGTATTACCTCTGCCCATTTGGAGAATAAATTAGTAGAATTTAGGATGTACTTGAACTGATTGTCCTTATTAGGAGGGAATAGACCCCCTACATCCATTACCCATGTGGTGAATGGACGTGAGTATTTTTTTTGCATGTAGCAACTTAGGGGGTTGATGAATGAAGTTGGAATGCACTTGGAAATAATGACACTTCTTAGTGAATTCTATACAATCCTACATCATTGAAGGCCAGTAATACATGAGACTTTGAATTTAGTGGGATAGCTTATATCTATACTGATTAGCACCACAATCCCCAGCATGTACTTTATCCATAATGGTTGGAGTCTCTTATCTATCAATACATCTGAGAATGACACCATCAAATCCTTGTTTGTAGATAACTTTTTGGTGATTTGAGCCATCATATAGAGTGAAGATGGTTGATCTTCATCAAATTTTCTCTTTTACATCCCTATCTGGTGGGAGTACTCCATCTTGAAGTCAGTCCATAATCAGTGCCATCCATGCAATGGAAGGGCCATATGGAACAGGGATAGGGCTGACTTCGTTGATCTCCTCTATTTTGATTTGAACAAAATGGGAGACCATTCTACAATGGGTGATGGTGATAATCATTTAATCCCAATTTGGATATTCAAAAGATGTGGAGTAATTCTCCAATGCATCTTATTGGGCATTTTTTGATCATCGGATGTGAGTCAATGTGGGTTAGGAGGGGAAATCTTCCACCAATCCTCAAATATAGTCAAACAGGGGGATCATGTCTTATTTTCTAATGGAATAATTCTCATTTGTGTGTTTCATTACCAACTATGAATCACCCTTTAACTCTAGAGGATTTATCAGTATTTGATGCTCTAGTTCCAGACCCATGATGAGGGCCTAGTATTCTGCCTCATTGATGGTACATCCTTCTAAGAATAGAAATGAGTACAGTAAGACTTCCTTCATAGGGGAATTGAGCACGATCCCTAACCCAACTTTTTTTAACTTAGGGTCTTCTATTATATTCTATTTTGGGCTCCTAGATGCACCATAAAAATAAATTTCCCATTTTTGAGGGTCGTCCTAAATTGATAATACCTCTTCATATGGAAATTTAGTATTTAGAAATTATGTTTCCACAGATAAGTTCCATATCAGAAAATATTCCAAGGATTTGACTTTAACTATTTTCTAAGGCACAAACTTTATATCAAACTGCCATATAATAACCACCCACTATTTTAGATTCCCAGTCTATATAGGATGATTGATGTTGTATTTGAGGGGGTTATTTCTTGAGACCAATTAGAATTTGTGGTTCCATAGATAGTGGCTCAACTTCTAAACTACAAAGATTAATGTCAGGCTGCTCTTCTTAATATATAAGTATCAAGTCTCTATGTTGATCATGTATTGAATAAGATAATAAAGGTTTATTTCATTCCCATCATCATTATTTTGTGCGAGGAAGGTGCCCAATCATCATTCTAGGGTCGTCACATAGAGAATGAGCACCTTTCCCTCAACATGTGGCATCAATACCAGTGGACTCAAGAGGTATTTCTTGAGGGTATCAAATGATTATTTTCAGGCATTGGTCCACTAATAAATGACCCCCTTCTTCATTAATTTGGTGGAGGTAAAACGCTTTCCTGTCAAATTGGCTATGAAGCACCGGATGTAGGCCAAGTGTCCTTGAATTCCTCTCAACTTTTTAATGTCTTGAGGAGGTGACATGATAAGTATAGGTTTAGTTTTCTTAGGATTGAATTAGATGTAGTGATGGATTACAACGAAGTCGAGAAACTTCCCTAAGGTTACCTCGAATATACATTTCAATGGGTTCATCTTCAAGCTATGTTTTCAAAGATTATTAAAGATAATTTCGAAGTCAATTAGATGATCAGAACACTATCCAGACTTAACCACAAGATAATCAATGCAAGATTCAATATACATTCACAATAAAGGTTTGAATTTGTGATTCATGTCATGTTTATATGTGGTGCCAACATTCTTCAAGCCAAAGGGCATTACCTAATAGCAGAATACCCTCTGGGGGCTCTAAAAGTTGTGGATTCTTCATCTTCTATGGCCATTCGGATTTTTTTGTACACTAAATAGCCATACATGAAGAAGAGGGGTTTATAACTAGCTGTCACATGAATCAGGAGTTCTATAACTAGAATCGGGAAGTTATATTTGGGAAAATGCCAGTTGAGATCTCAAAAATCAATGAAAATTGTGATTTTCCCATTTTTATTCTCCACAGGTACAATATTGGATATCCATTTTGGATATCATTCCTCTCAGATAAAGTCTTCCTTGATGATATTTTCCACTTCAGCCTCAATTTTGGTGGTGTGATTCGGGTGCATTCGTCTAGCTTATTTCTTGTATCCATGGTGATCTTCTAGGAAAACCAAATGATGGGTGGGTACCTCGGGTTCAATGCTTTTAATCTCTATGTAATTCTTGGAAAACACATCCTGGTGCTGCTTTAAGAAGGAGGTATATACCTACTATTCTTCAAAAGTCATGGCCACACTAATCATAGTGGTTTGTGGATCTTATTTTGTGCCCAGATTTATCTCTTTGAGTTCATCCACAGTGGTGGAGACACCTTCCTCAAATGATATAGGGGAATCCTTGAGATCTTATTATTATTCCTCTCACTCATTCTTTACTTCATTTGCCTCTTCTTGCGAATTATAATATTAAGAAAGATCTATAAGTTAAGGGGAAAATCATCATTTGGACGTCTATAAGATGAAGTAGTCTTTCCTCTCAATCAATGGTTAGGGGCCTGAAGGGAAGTCAAGAGATTGATAATGAGAATCCTTATCCTTTTTTATTGATGTGATGACTTCTTCAAGTCCATTTGATGGTCCATGTTCTATTAAAGATCAAGGTATGGAACATAGAAATTTTCATTCAATAATTCATTATCACTCAGATATTTTCTAATTTATTCAATGCTATCAGGCTCAACTATTATAATTGACTTAACATAAGTTGTTGGATGAGTACGTAAATTTCGGACTACCCCTTTGATTTGATTAATGGGAAACACATAGTCTCCATTGAGCTACTTAAAGGGGTTATCTAGGATCATTTCAAATCTATTTGGGGAATTAATCTGGGTGACATCATTATCCATGTATTTTTTTCCTCCATTGTAACAAAATCTTGTGTCGTTGTATTACGTTTCACATGATATGAATGGGACCTTGACACCATGTAATTTCATAATTTGACTGTTGACATAATATTTGACAAATTGTTGGTATGATAAAGGAATGGTTGCATGATGATGTGGCTATGGTCTTCCCAACTGAACATTGAAAACTATATCCTTCTAAACAACCATAAACTCTTATTTGAACACAAGATCCATGAACTAAGTTCTAAGTATGATCTCTCTAATAGGCTCTTGCTCATTCTTATTATAACTCTATAACATCAAAGTGGAGGGAGATAAGTGAGATTCATTTAGACTTAGTTAGCGAAGTGGCTATACTGGAATGAGGTTGATTCTTGAGCCATTTTCAATGAAGGATAGTTAGACATCGATGACTTGTATTCTGTTAGAGATACATAGGGTCTTGACATGTCCTTGTATGACATCATCCACAACACGATCTATGAAAGATAGACTAAATTTCATTCTATATGACTATTATGTTCACGATATACCTTGGTAGTATAATCCTTGACTTCAAATTCCAAATGTCTTGACAAGGCCTCAATAAGCACTTCCCAAAGGTCCTTTGATAGAATTAGGGCATCCAGGATTGATAATTTGGCTGTCACTTGGGGTAGTTTTTTCAAGATATATTTTTTATGATCCATATTTTTGTACTTAACAACATGTGTATTATATTTTGTAGACACTTTAGGAGACAATGTTCTTGATGTGGATGGGTCATCCCTTGGGGTAGGAGATAGAAGTGCTCCTATTCTTGGTGGATTAGGTTAGCTATGTCTACCTGCCTACCAAGGGGATAGTGGAATATCCACTAAATGATCTTTCAAGATGATCATGTTATGAAAGACCCAATTATGTGTTTAGGAAGAACTCGCTTGTTCCTTATGATCTTTATGGAGAGCTTTCCCATGAGTTTTGACCACATAAATAGTTCGAGTGGGGGTTTGGTTGATGTAGTGGCTCCTAGAATGACCATGTCTTCCCATGTATCCTCAACCTCGACGACCTCTTACCCTAGTTACCCAATTATGTATAGGGAACTTCGGTTCATAATCATAATCATCATGTGAAAAAGAAAATGTTACGTGGATAAAGTTATGGTAACCAAAGATCAACTCTTCATCTGATGAAGATTCTTCCTGATGGGTAAACTCTTATTATACCATTTGACATGGCAGTGCCCATGCTTTTGAGACTACCAGAATGAATTTGGATAAATTTAGGGTTAACTTTGGCCTTGATACAGACTCTTATTATTGAATTTTCTTCTTACCCTTCCATCCATGTTTTTTTTGGAGTATTTTCCTTCATGGGATTGAGTTGCAGATGAATCTGGTTATGCTGCGATGGAAGCAGTCGAGGACATAGTTGGCTCTTTTAGCTATGCTCAGAAAATAGCATGATTTTGGTTGATTGTTTTTCTGACCATCCGATCACTGAAATTCTGTATAATATTTATTTTAACTTATTTACAACCATTTTCCTCATTTATATTGGTATAAAAAACATTGATACTTGAGTAGGTGAATTCTTTAATATTACTTTCTTAGTGTGCACCATCTTTTGCAGGTGGTCTTTAAAAACAAAACAATCATGGATGTGTTTCCCTAGCATCTTATGAAATGGTAAATAGTTTAATAGATATTTGTCACCATATTTTTGGGATTCTTTGGATTTGTAATCCTAACTATGTTTTTTTACAATGTTGAGATGAATTAGTTGGGGACTTAGTCATTTCAAAAAGAGTAGAACCTGTTTTTCATCTCCTCATATTGTTTTTGACTCTGATCTCTTTGATCATCCTAACGTTGTGGGAATTTTTTCTGACACTCAGAAGTAAAATTCATGTGATATAGTGTAGTATTTTAAGTGGGAGTAGGTATTGGGACCTACTTAAGTGTAACTGTAGCAGCCTCTTCTTTTCTTTTCCACCATCCTTGAGTCAATGGAATCATTCAAGACTTGGCTTTGGTATCTGTGATGGGGTTTTACATATATTGAGCGATTGAGACCATATCCTGAAACCCTTATATGTATTTCATAGGGATTAATAGTGTGAATAACTTATTGCAGATATTTTCTACATTGATAGGAAAAAACACTTCTTGAGGGAGTGGTAGGTTTAAGGAATATGTTAGTACTTCCCATCAAGAAATAAATTTGGGGACACTTTCATTCTCATGTTGTTTGTAGTTTTTGAGGTCAAATAATGTTTTATTCTATAGTGTTGAGATGAACTGGAAAAGAAATTTATGATGGGGTCCTTACCATATAGTGATTAACTGAGACTATGAACTTGTGTACCACACGAAGGTCATCCCTTGTAGTGATTACAAAAAACACATGAGCTTCACCGCCTTCTTCTATTTAGGGGTACCCATCATGGGATCGTAGCAATAGATGAAATTTTTCAAGTTTTTATCTAGGTCTCTTGAGTCATTGAAAATTGGAAATGTATGATTCCTATTGTTTTGTGGGGGGTAGGATCTACCCATTCATGGTAAGATTTCTTTTTTAGTTGTATCATAACATGCTACTTCTTCATAGCTTCCAATTGAGTCATTAGTGACTCAATAGTGTTCATGATCATTCGAGGAATATCTTGTTGAGCTGGGACCTGAGTAGGTGTGGTGGTTAGAACTTGAACGGCTATAGCAACCGATATGACTACTAGTGGTAGCACTATTGGTATCTTCCATGGGTAACCAATAGGGTAAGGCCTATAAGGATATATCTAACCATGTTATAGATGTGTACCCAATGGAAAGAATTCTTGATATGATTTAGTTATTATGACAAACCCTTTTGTTGAGGTACACCAACTAGAAGTGCAAGTTGAGGATCTTCTTGCTGAGAACATCTAGAAGGAAGGATAACTTGGAGAAACTCTTCATTTAGTCTTCTCAACTCTTTCATATCTTCCTCTTGCTGAGAAAATCTTTCCTCTAATGAAAGGGATTAACCCTCCCCAAGAGTGTGGTCAGACATAGTCTGACCTTTAACTTATTTCCTATTAGATATAATTCTCGAAGTTAAAGGTGGATTGTTCAGGGGAATGACCAGATTTTGAGCATGCCTCTAGTTTTGGGTACAAACACCTTATTCATTTGTTTCAGTGTGCACTAGATTCTAAACTAGAAATTTCTCTTCTGACTCCTCTTAACTGGACTTATGTTCTGTAGGGTATTCAACGATAGCATTGATGATGTTCACAGAAGCGTAATGCATCACAAGCATTTTTTTTTATTTTTGTGAGATCGCCTTCTTTTTCACCATCCATGAAACCTTATCCTCTTATTTGTTGGATCCCTAGGATCTTTTGGTGGATATTAACCTAAAGGGACTCTCCATATAGTTTAGTCATACATGTTATAAGTGAATGTACCAGATCATGGGATGGGATGGACTAGGAGGATTCATTCCATGGTATCTTATCTAATCGGGAGAAAACTGATTTTCATTTAGGAGGGAACTATTGAGGTAAAAAATCCCCCATACATGAGGGTTGGGGATATTATTTTTCATCTTTCACAATCCTTTGAGCTTTAATGGCTAACCTTGAGGGTTGAGTTAAAAAAACCCACCAGCCCCATGGGTTGGGGTTTCCCCTGAACTATTGTGAATGATATTACCATAGAAACTCTTTTTATTTTATAGTGTTTTTTTTTAAATATGGTCTGGGTGAATTATTTTCAATTCACTTGAATTGCCTATTTTTGAAGAACTTTATTCTATTTCTAACATCTACATAATTTGACAGTTGAAATCCTCTAATACGGAGGATTTCTGGATATTCTCATATGCTTAATGCAGGAGTATTTCAACAACCTTCTCTCTTCTGACCCAATGTCATTGAGAGTTCCTCGGGGCCTGTTCTTGCTAATCATATCATCGATTATGAACAAATTCCATTTTTCAAAGCCAACCTAGTGTTATAACATTTCATGATACCACCTTTTGAGGGATTTTTTGGAAAGGGAGTGCAGTGAAATGAAATTCTCAATGTGCACTCCATCCTATAATATGAACACCGTATGGGGTATCTTTGATCAACTATCTCAACCTCACCAATTCATTATGTCTTGTGCATTGAAGGGTTCCTTATTGTTTCTCGATCTTTGGATGTCATGAATAAAGGAGAGATTCTAATTCAATTTTTCACTATAAACCTTCTATTACCTTGATGTGATTTTGTTATTTGTGATAGGGTAATACCTTTACTTTTAGGTGATGAATACTTTTCTATACATTGACATGGATTTCATGCATAAAATCTTATGACAATGCCTTTGGAATGTTGTATTGAGGGGTTTCCAAAGGCTAGAACATGACTGGTATGTCAACTTTATCTAGTAATTTTCTCATGTTCATCATATATTTGTCATCTCTTACCAAAGGTTCCTCAACCTGGTCCAACCAGAGTGGACACTTCCCAATTGTATTACCAAAATCAATGGGATTGGTTGTGATTTCCTCTACTATTTTGGATGGAAAGTTACCCAAGGGTGGTTTGAAGAATGACCATTGCCTTGGGTTATCTTCTAGTTGAGAAAGGATTTCACCTTCCAACCACAAGGCATTAGAAATGACTAGTATTGTGTTTGAAAGTGCCTTGTGATAGGAGAGATTTCACATCATTATATTTCCAATTGGATAATTATCTTGATAATACGAAACACTACTATAGAGAGAACTTTTTGTAGAAAACTCTATCATGGGGAGGACCACCATGGTGGATTATAGAAAGGGGAAGAACCTCTTGATCCTTGGTCTTCTGGTGACATGGAGGGTTACCATGGATCTCATAAAAAGATAGTCTCTTGAGTTCAACTAAATTGTTTCCCTAAATAAATCCCTCATGGTGAAGTATCTAATGAGGAACTTCATAATTTCTACTACTACTCCCGTAATTTGGTAATGAGAGGGTAGGATCATGAACTGCGATAGATAAGTGTATAAGGGCTTCAAGAACTCCATCATTAAGTTAAGCCTTATCATAGATCATATCTTAATTTTCCAATCATGTTTTATGGGTATTATTCTTATATGCCTTCTTATGAATGATTTCGGCCACTTTTTGGGAAAAGTGGTTGTCATGGGAATGTGTTTGTGCCTGCCTTGGAGTGGCCATTGGAATAGGTTGATTTCCTCTGATTGGAGCAGGTATATGTCCCTGGTCTGGTTGTCCATATAATATGGGTGAGTTTTCCCCCATGACCTTCCTAGATGAGAGCATAGGTGTGTATCTTCTCTGAGGTTTTATGCTGATTAGATACACCATTTGTTGGGATAGAGTTATGTTTCCATCCCTCGGGCACTACTTTCATTTCTATTATGATCTCCTAGAAAGTTTTTAGGATGTGGGAAGAGATTTGAATCTTCCCTTTCACCATTTCTAGGATATGTTTGGTGATTTTAGTTACTAGAATATGGATATATTCTCATTCCATATCTAGAATAGGTGTATGTGCCTAATCCTATCCTCCATTTCCTATCAGTGGATACTGACGGTACTCATGTGTGGAGGTAGAGAGTTGAGTCTTCTCCCTACTTTTCATTGGTACTTTCCAACTGACTTCTCCAGATGTTATGAGATGAGTCTATGGGAAGGCATGATGAATGATGGAAGGTGTGTGTTCCTTCTCACTACTTGCCACCAAACATGGTCAGAGGACTTCTTTGAGTGTTGGCAAATGATTCTTCTAGAAGGTTTTGTGGGTGAAGGCGGGTGTATGTTCCTACTTATAGGTTTCCACCATATTTAGTGGGTGGGGTTCTTCGAATGTATCTAGGAAAGTCTTTTGGATGGTTGAATGAAGGTGTATAGGTGTATGTTCCCACTCACTATTTTCCACCAAACTAGGTTGGTGGGATTCTCCATAGGGGGTAAAGGTGTGAATCTTCTCCCTATTGACTAGTTTTCATCCTCGATGGTCTATCTTTCATTCCTAGGTTTGAAGGTCCTAGGATGTATATTTGAGGAAAAAACCATCATCATGTTGATGGTTAACTATCGTTCAGTATTAGAAGTGGCAATTATAGGTAGGATCACATGTGAAGGACCCTTATGTCTCCTGAATGAGGTTGTATGTGGCCTCTTGATCCACCTCACTAATATACGGGAGGGACTGTTTGTTTTGTTTTTGGGATAATCTCCCAAAATGGTGTAAGAATGTGGTTGGAACCATCTACATCAATACTGTGGGTCATCATTGTCCAGACAATTGGGGGTGCTTAGTGAGATGTAGGGCCTGTCGGGAAGCCTCTAGGGTCAATATGGTACTGTGTTGATGGTACTCTCAGACCAATGAATTTGAGACTCATTGTTATAGACATTGGTTTGGTGATCATTTCCTTCATGTGGATAAAGATCCAGTCTAAATAGTAATCAGTGCATTCATTAGTTAAAACTTGAAAGTGGCCATTGAATCGAAGAGAGTTCTTAAAATAAGTGCCTGAGAACAAACACAAACGAGAATACCCTATCAAAGTATCATCTCAAATAAATGCATGATTGATTGTCTTACTTGGACCTCATTACCTTTGAGAGTGGTATGGTCCTAATATATTGGTGACACTATTATCTTGGTGAGGGATTCACATTAGGTTCACCATTTTTCAGATGGAAATGAGTGTGTCGTTATGATTTTCTATTTCCAAATGGTTTCCAATGGGTTTTTTTATGGAACCAAAAACACCCAATAGTTAAATATCTGAAGGAACCTTCTATCCAAAGTCATGTTCTTGTTAGGTATTTTGACTAACGATGCTTAAGAACTCACATTGGTCAAGAGGATGGGAGGTTGGGCTCATCACACTCTTTTAGGGGGAATTATTTCCTACTCTATGACTCTCTTACAGATTTAATATATGTTCATGAATCCTTCATTAATTAAAAAGTATGATGTGGGTCAACCCAAAATTAAAAATCAATTATTAGAATGTGTATATCTTATAATCATTTTTACGTATCTGAGGTTCTTCACTAGTGGAGATATTTTTATGTATCTGAGTTTCACCATTGATGGTATCCTCTTATGTACTACTTAAAGAATATTTGGTCATTATTATAATGATACTGTATTTTTAGCCACACAGTGGGGAAATCTGGAGTTTATTGTCATTCAAGGAGATGAAGGTCACTCTGTATTTTATCTTCATCTAGGGAGATGAAGGTCACTCTAGAGTTTATCATCATATAGGGAGACGAGATTTTTTTTTTATGTTGGGATCGAATCCATAGATGGGATTTCTATATATCCTTGTGAAGGGAATCATAACCCATGTAGGTTGGTGCCTATTAACTGGTCACATCATCCCTTTTAAGGTCTTTTTATAAGGACCTAACCATACAATTTAATGACTTGTGGTGAGGACGTCCAGGTGGATGGTGCCTAGTCAAAGTTTTGGTGCATAAGTTATGCCGAAGCAGCCCAGAGAATTTAAGAGAGATGTGGATTATCAGGATGAATTAGCCCTACTAGGAATATGGTCTATAGATAATAGGTTTAATTTGGGTTGTTGGGTTTGGACCTCATGGAGGCTTCCTGTGTATCTCATTTTTAGGGGAATCAAAGATCACATAGTTCAGTTATAAAGAACCCCACCTTTTGAGTCTCTTTAAAAGGCTCATCTCGTAGGGGATTATGAACCTTTGAGAGGATTAAGTTGTGGATTATTACTAGAGAGGATTCCCTAAAAATGATACCATGAGATATGTCTTAACTCATGGTGGTTTGGATTTTTTTTGGGCTTACTCCTAAGAAGTATTCCCTAGTAAATTGGGTTTTTTATTGGGGCTCACTCCTGAGAAGGATGCCCATTGAGCTCAGGCCTTAGGTAGGTGTCCTATGTATCCTGATTATGGGAGGAATCAGAGTTATCTTAGATAATTATGTCTTATAGATAATGTGATTCTCATGATCACCACTAACCTATAATCCCACGTGATTCATGCTTGGTGCAAGAAACTAGTGGAAGCATAAGATTTAGCAAACTGCAAACTTTTCCTCCACTGCTGATGGAAGAGAATGGGGTAACAGTGCAAGAGTTTAGGGATATGGAACTTCTTTCTCTTCACTTCACCCCGAATAGGTAATTAAAATGAAGGATTATGAAATAGAGAGAATCAATATAGAAACCTCTTACAAGAAATCTAGGGGATTACTTTAGTAGGGATTCCCTAAAATTGGTCACATAGCGAGGGATGGGGATTTCATTCCAATCAACCCTACTATGAACTAGAGGTTTTGAGTCTCAAAGATGAGAAGGGACAGACATGGTCCAAACCCAAATCCTTTAAAAATGGTAACTTCCCAACAATTATCCTAGGGTATGGATCCTCATGACCATAGATATACAAATATACATGTGTCCTGAGGATCCTAACCACCCAGTAGGACCGGTGTGGGAAAACTCTGATCATAGAAATAAAAATCCAAATGGGAGACTGTAACGACCCTAAGCTTGACGTACATGGACATTACATTACTTTTTCGGAATACTTAGTACATAACAAAAACACACACACAAGAACCATAATAGTTTAGTGTCTTTGGAAACTCGGACTATAATCTTCTAATCGTGGTGAAAGATCTTCAACATCTCCCATAAAGATCTTCCCCTTTTTTTTCTTACCTACAACCTTTCTTTATATCCTGGGGAAAATAAAACATAAAAGGGTGAGCTCAAATGCTCACTGTTGTTAATGATTTGAACAATTTACACTTCATCTCTTAAAGAAATGAAGTTGAATTTGTTATTCATGAAGTGTTAACAGATCATGTGATAGAATGATGGGTCATTCCATCTGTTTCAAACAAAAGGTTAGTAAAAGTTATCAAATATACATAAGTCCATATATGGTGAGGTTAATCATATACGATTCCAAAAATGAACTTATACTTCATATATCATACCGCGTAATAAAATAAAACTATTTTCTACTAACCAGGGACTTCCTGTAGGTCAGTGGTAGGCGATAAAGGCCAGTCGCACTTCGGTTGTGGGTTCGATTCCCACAGCCTTGTCCGACGCGATGGGCTGTCACCCGTCCTGTAGGTTGTCCTTTTTCTAAAGCTATATTACTATAACATCCCATCAATAATATCAAAAAAAAATACTATCCTTAAACAATACTAACTTATGTCTAACATAATTCATTCCAATATTTAGGCTTATCTAAAATACTTCGGTCCAAGCTCATAGTATAAAGAAAATGATTACTTGAAATGTCACATAATAATCACGTGAATTCCATCATTTATCCCCCATATATCATAAGATATATCTTGTTGGTCAAATTACAAACATTTGAATATCTTAATCATGTATTCTTTTGAAGAATTAATACTCATTGAACATTAGTGAAAACATGAATGCAGTTAAAAGTTAACACATTCCACAAACCAAAATCCTCAAAATTCTTTATACTCAAACCATGATATCACTTAGTCATTATATCAATCATGAGCTCATGAATATAATAAAACATCTCATTATCTTCGTATCCCTTCATTATGCGCATATCATCTGCTTACCAAAAATATCTCAATCACTTTCCATGGTTACCGGTACCATAAAATTATTGAAAACCACAATAGACCAATACATAAATATTTCAATATTCCACGATACTATATACAACATTATTTGGGAATCCCGTTAATAAACACTTAATCCTTCCACCACATCATTGTCATATTCAACATTGCCAATAGTGATAGCATGTGACTTCCCTTTGTCCTTTTCCTTAAGTGGTTGCTCATGTCGATCATCATTAACCCTTCGATTAGGGCATTGATTATCATAATGCCCCATTTCATTGCACTTGAAGCATTGAAGTGTTGTTGGTGCATTCTCTATAGTCTTTTCTTTATTCACACCATTATCAACCCTTTTTCCATTACTTCAACACTCAGCTGCTCGATGACCTTCGTTTCCACACTTAAAACATTTTCTAGTCCCTTTAAGACAATATCCACCATGCTTCTTTCCACACTTTGAGCATAAGGAAACATTCATCTTCTTTTCACCATTATTCTGAGATTTCTCCTTGAACTCCATCTTTCGTTTCTTGTCAAAACCATGAGATGGATATGTAACACCAACTTCCATTTCTACCTTAATAGCATAGCGCACAATTTCTTCATAGCTACTGAAGTCTCTTATAGCTAATACCCTTAGAAGATTTTGTTTTAAGCCACTGAATAATCGATCAACTTTACTTTCAGGTTAGATGATAAAGCCAGATGCATACCTTGCAAGCCTTGTAAAATTTGCTTCGTATATACCAACAGATTCATCATCCTTTTTCTTTAGTTCAAGAATCTCCTTCTCCATCTTTGTTCGAAGAATACGAGGGAAGTACTTATTGAAAAATAAGTTCTTGAACTCATCCCATTCCATGGACTCAATTTCATCTCTTGGCCTCGTATTCTTGATAAGATTCCATCATTGATCAGCATTACCTTCCAAACGATATACTGCTAAGATGACTTTATCATGTTCAGAACATTGAAGAACTGAAAATATCTTTTCAGTGGTACTGGTCTATTTTTCAGCAACAAGTGGATCGGAAGACCCACTGAAAGAAGGTGGGCGTTGCCTCATGAAGGACTCAATAGAATATTGTTCCCTTCTCTACTCATTTGGAAGTCCAGAATGATTCATAGCTTGTGTAAGTATAGAAATAAGATTTTGCACTCCATCTCCTATAACATTTGTTTGTTTAGGAGGACAATCATTGCATTGTCCATTACCTTGATCAACACGGTTCCTTCGGGTTCCAGCCATCGTCTAAAACCCAAAAAGAATAGTGTGAGAGGAAAAAATCACGCTAGGGAAAAGAACATAATAAAGGGGGAGTACCTTCAATATCTAACATCTTAGGTTACCGTAATTCTAGTACTATAGCCTATACTTATACTTAACCTTAGGGACATCCCTATACATACCTTATAAATATCTATAGGGATCTCACTAAAGTTCTCGCATCCTAGTTTCCAAAGGTTGACTAAACCTTTCCTCTGATACCAACTGTAACGACCCTAAGCTTGACGTACATGGACATTACATTACTTTTGCGGAATACTTAGTACATAACAAAAACACACACACAAGGACTGTAATATTTTAGTGTCTTTGGAAACTCGGACTATAATCTTCTAATTGTGGTGAAAGATATTCAACATATCCCATAAAGATCTTCCCCTTTTTTTTCTTACCTAAAACCTTTCTTTATATCCTGGAGAAAACAAAACATAAAAGGGTGAGCTCAAATGCTCAGTAAGGGTAAACAAAAGAAATATAAATCACATCATATTCATAAGAACATAACAATTTGGAAATCATACCCTGCAAAAGAGATCATAATTTCATAATATGGGATAAATCATGGTAGTGAAATGTAATCACAATAATAATAACTTAAAACATGAAGCTTTGTGTCATACACACATAATCATAGAGAATCATTTCTTATTAGTCAAGACTCATTTCCAGGACTATCTTAGTGGAAAAAGTCCATTTTTGAACCGAGTTCACTCCTCGTTTCAGTCATGTTTCACTGAACCGGTTTAACCTGCCGTTCCAGCCATGTCTATCTCATGAGATATAAAATCTTTCCCAATGAATTGGAGGGAGATATAGGTCCCACCCATCTCATAATGATACCATTCTTATGTGTGCCACAAAATCAAAAAAAAAATCATATATCATTGCATAACCCATGTAATAAAAATGGGAATCTTAAACATCATTCCATCATAACATAATCCATATAAGATAAAAGGAAATAATAAAAATAATAACATAATCAAATCAATGTAAAAATAGGGATAGAAACAGAACCCTTTATTATCTTAGATGGAAAATAATTTTGATAAAACACTTGAACTCCATTCTTGAGGAAAATATCCTTTCTACTTCAAAAACACTTTTCCTTTCTTAACATGTCATACAATTATAAACTAAAAGAAGTTGATTAAAAATAAACTTGAAAACTTGTAAAGGAAGCTTCTTGTAAATAATGTTTTAAAAATACATTCATGCCGTATAAGTTAAAAAAACATTCTTCTTGTACTTTTGTCTGAAAAGTCAAAAAGTACCTCGTACGAAAAACAAAAAAAGATTCCTTCCATATCTTTTACTAAAAACTCATCGAAGGGTAAAATTGGATTTAAACTATTTTATAAGGATATAAATATTACATATTGAGGAAAAATGGATGTGGATAATAAAATACACCCCAGTAAATACCAAAGTATAAACAATCTCGGATAAAAATGAGATTGTGATATTTTCCCTTACCTTAGGTCCGATTTGCTTCGAAAGTGTCCGAACCTCCTGTATAATGATTTAAATAAAGTCATTGACTTATTCCAGAATAATACTCATTGTTATGATATCATATATGGTCATATTCTTAGCTTTTTATTAGTAATATTTCATTTTTACTTGTTATTCAGGTGTTTATTGCTTTTTTGTTCTTATGCGTGTTTTGTCGAATAAATTCTTATTCTTCTTTTAGGTTATTAATACCTCATTTCCAGAATGGTATTATTGTAATATATATCATATTCATTCACTCAATTCATTTATGTAATAATTATTTAATGAAAATCATGTAGAACGAGTCGCATCACATCGTGGAGATGGTATTCCGTACGTACGCACGAGCGATGATATCGTTCCCATGATCGTGGAATTTTATTGGAGTGTATGTATACTATTTAAGAATCAATATAACTTTAAAATAATCATATATATTCATTCTTTACACAATTATACCCATCCAAGTAAGGTGGTGGTGGAAAATAGATTACACCAAGGCGTGGAGACGGTATTCCATACGTACACACGCACGGTGATTTTGTTTTCCGTAGGATGGATAGATGGTTAAATAGGTTTGTTTCATACTTATAATAACATATAATTATATGAGTGATACTGATGTTATTACTTCATAATGAAACAACTAAATAAGAATAAGTGGAAGAAGAAATAAAGTTGGAAGAATCGGTAACAGACATTACCTCTTCTTTAAAGCGCTTCTTTGTGACCTCCTTTTAGGGCACTAAAATTGGTCTTTGAAGAAGAACAGGACCTCTAGGATGTTTCTAGGGAAGTTTAGAGGAGAAATTGGCAGGGGTTTGCCGATCTTGAAGGCTCAAATTGGTGTGAGGAAGAGTGGGAGGCGGTTCCCTTTTATATGGGAGGAGAGGGGTACCTTTGAAAAAACTAAAATACTATTTTATTATAAAGTCATATTCATTTTTAAATAGCTCCAAATTGATTTATTTAGAAGCTAATGTGGGGATGGGTCGAACTCCTCTTATCCAATATAATTTAGACAAGTTTAGGTTACTATTTTAACCTTATCATTTAGATTTAACTTTAAGTTAGATAATTTTACTTTTACCGTGTCTTTTTGTGTTCTTACACTATAAGGTTAATAAACTTACTATAACAAGTCAAAAGAACCCCAAGTTATTTATTTTTAATATATATAACCTTATCTAAGTTATTTGGCCGAACCTTAGATTTTTAGGAATAAAATAACAATTAATAATATAATATTTGTTTTAAAAACTATTTTATGTCAATTTTTACACTATTTGGTAATTGATTTTTGTGAAAATTATAACAGAATTATTAGTTAGAACAAAGTTATTTAAATCAATAATAACATGTCATATTAACCTATAAAATTGTTTTAATTCATAAAAAGTCTCAAATTACATTTATTTGGGTATTTATAACATCAGTTATGTCAATATTTCATTAATAAGATAATTACTGCATCATATTTGTGTCATAAATAAATTAAATTTTTTAATTTATAAAAATTATAATTAAAATACCATTATTTAGGAAATATTTTTATATTTTTAATGAATATTTATAGTAGAATTTATCTTATGTATAACCCTATATTATAAATGGTTTAGTTATTAAACTTTGATTTTAACTATTTTAACCCTTCTTTAAATAAATTAATATTAAATGTCCTAATCTAATCCAAGTGGGCCTAAATGGTCATATTTTATTCCTAAGTTTTTTTTTTGGTCAAATTAAACTTATCCAATAGAATTAGGACATGCGTTAGGGTAATAATAATATCATTTGTACCCTTAATTACCCTATTTACTTTTAACCGTGGTAAAAAAAAGTAAAAAGTTACTATTCACAAAAAATTATTTTCATCTCATTGAACCACATTTTTCTTACTGACATCAACCATGTCTCTCGGATTTTTGAAATTCCACTCACAGAAACGATAAAATTAAGTTTTATGTAAATTTGTAAATTCTCCTGGGAGGTGGGTAAAAGACGGTGAAAAGTTCAATGAAATTTTTATATATCTAAAATTATTATAAAATTACTCTAATGAATTACATTGAACTTATATCGGTATTATGTATCAATTTTGACCTAAAATAAATTTAAATAAAATAAATAATTATTTAAATAAAAAGTCGGTTTTTAAATAGTAACCCAGTGTTTTCACTATTCATCAAAAATTGAAAGTTTTCAGAAAAATACCAAAATTTCACCCTAGGCTAATTTCGATATTCCGAATCCAAAAATGAAGTCCATTTTAAAAAATAAAATTTATAAAATTTCAAAAAGTGGGTATTACTATTCATAATGGCTAGTTTTAATAATATTATAATAGCATATCATTGTTTAGCGAAACTCGGTTTTGCATACAACACACGCTATCGTGGAAGGTCGCGCTTTCGTGTAATGCAAGCCAAGTCAGGTATGCGTGTTATGCAAGATCCTTTTGGTGTAGCGTACAACACAAGACATCAATAAAATTAAAAAGAATATTTTTCGTAAAATCTTGGGGTGTTACATTCTACCCCCCTTAAAATGAATTTTTCCCTCGAAATTCGTCGGGGTTATAAATGGTTTACTACTCGAAAGTTTCTTAAATAGAAACCCATATCGTAAAAAGGAATACCAAAATTTGGCTTTAAAAACTAAAGTATAAAATGTAATGGTTACCCAAATTAACTAATCACTGGGTTTCCACATAGGAGATCATAGGTGAAAATATGGATATGGAAGAGGAATATAACCTTCATGTTCTGATGGAGAGTGGTAGAGAACATAGCTATGGAAAATACAGCAATCAAAAATCCATAGATTTGTGAAGATCTAAGGTACCATCTGATTCATCGGATATAAGGGCACTAGGACAACATTTTTGGTTTTCAAGATCATTTCCCTAAAGTTGAATAATTTGAATTAGAATAAATACTTACTTTATTTTGGTACAATCTCACTGTTGTTCATGCTTTGAACAATTTCCACTTCATCTCTTAAAGAAATAAAGTTGAATTTGTTATTCATGAAGTGTTAACAGATCATGTGATAGAATGATGGGTCATTCCATCTGATTCAAACAAAAGGTTAGTAAAAGTTATCAAATATACATAAGTCCATATATGGTGAGGTTAATCATATACGATTCCAAAAATGAACTTATACTTCATATATCATACCGCGTAATAAAATAAAACTAGTTTCTACTAACCAGGGACTTCCTGTAGGTCAGTGGTAGGCGATAAAGCCCAGTCGCACTTCGGTTGTGGGTTCGATTCCCACAGCCTTGTCCGACGCGATGGGTTGTCACCCGTCCTGTAGGTTGTCCTTTTTCTAAAGCTATATTACTATAACATCCCATCAATAATATCGAAAAAAAAGTACTATCCTTAAACAATACTAACTTATGTCCAACATAATCCATTCCAATATTTAGGCTTATCTAAAATACTTCGGTCCAAGCTCATAGTATAAAGAAAATGATTACTTGAAATGTCACATAATAATCACGTGAATTCCATCATTTATCCCCCATATATCATAAGATATATCTTGTTGGTCAAATTACAAACATTTGAATATCTTAATCATGTATTCTTTTGAAGAATTAATACTCATTGAACATTAGTGAAAACATTAATGCAGTTAAAAGTTAACACATTCCAAAAACCAAAATCCTCAAAATTCTTTATACTCAAACCATGATATCACTTAGTCCTTATATCAATCATGAGCTCATGAATATAATAAAACATCTCATTATCTTCGTATCCCTTCATTATGCGCATATCATCTGCTTACCAAAAATATCTCAATCACTTTCCATGGTTACCGGTACCATAAAATTATTGAAAACCACAATAGACCAATACATAAATATTTCAATATTCCACGATACTATATACAACATTATTTGGGAATCCCGTTATATAAACACTTAATCATTCCACCACATCGTTGTCATATTCAACATTGCCAATAGTGATAGCATGTGACTTCCCTTTGTCCTTTTCCTTAAGTGGTTGCTCATGTCGATCATCATTAACCCTTCGATTAGGGCATTGATTAGCATAATGCCCCATTTCATTGTACATGAAGCATTGAAGTGTTGTTGGTGAGTTCTCTATAGTCTTTTCTTTATTCACACCATTATCAACCCTTTTTTCATTACTTCGACACTCAGCTGCTCGATGACCTTCGTTTCCACACTTAAAACATTTTCTAGTCCCTTTAAGACAATCTCCACCATGCTTCTTTCCACACTTTGAGCATAAGGAAACATTCAACTTCTTTTCACCATTATTCTGAGATTTCTCCTTGAACTCCATCTTTCGTTTCTTGTCAAAACCATGAGATGGATATGTAACACCAACTTCCATTTCTACCTTAATAGCATAGCGCACAATTTCTTTATAGCTACTGAAGTCTCTTATAGCTAATACCCTTCGAAGATTTTGTTTTAAGCCACTGAATAATCGATCAACTTTACTTTCAGGTTAGATGATAAAGCCAGATTCATACATTGCAAGCCTTGTAAAATTCGCTTCGTATATACCAACAGATTCATTATCCTTTTGCTTTAGTTCAAGAATCTCCTTCTCCATCTTTGTTTGAAGAATACGAGGGAAGTACTTATTGAAAAATAAGTTCTTGAACTCATCCCATTCCATGGACTCAATTTCATCTCTTGGACTCGTATTCTTGATAAGATTCCACCATTGATCAGCATTACCTTCCAAACGATATACTGCTAAGATGACTTTATCATGTTCAGAACATTGAAGAACTGAAAGTATCTTTTCAGTGGTACTGGTCCATTTTTCAGCAACAACTGGATCGGAAGACCCACTGAAAGAAGGTGGGCGTTGCCTCATGAAGGACTCAATAGAATATTGTTCCCTTCTCTACTCATTTGGAAGTCCAGAATGATTCATAGCTTGTGTAAGTATAGCAATAAGATTTTGCACTCCATCTCCTATAACATTTGTTTGTTTAGGAGGACAATCATTGCATTGTCCATTACCTTGATCAACACGGTTCCTTCGGGTTCCAGCCATCGTCTAAAACCCAAAAAGAATAGTGTGAGAGGAAAAAATCACGCTAGGGAAAAGAACATAATAAAGGGGGAGTACCTTCAATATCTAACATCTTAGGTTACCGTAATTCTAGTACTATAACCTATACTTATACTTAACCTTAGGTACATCCCTATACATACCTTAGAAATATCTATAGGGGTCTCACTAAAGTTCTCGCATCCTAGTTTCCAAAGGTTGACTAAACCTTTCCTCTGATACCAACTGTAACGACCCTAAGCTTGACGTACATGGACATTACATTACTTTTGCGGAATACTTAGTACATAACAAAAACACACACACAAGGACTATAATATTTTAGTGTCTTTGGAAACTCGGACTATAATCTTCTAATCGTGGTGAAAGATCTTCAACATATCCCATAAATATCTTCCCCTTTTTTTTCTTACCTAAAACCTTTCTTTATATCCTGGATAAAACAAAACATAAAAGGGTGAGCTCAAATGCTCATTAAGGGTAAACAAAAGAAATATAAATCACATCATATTCATAAGAACATAACAATTTGGAAATCATACCCTGAAAAAGAGATCATAATTTCATAATATGGGATAAATCATGGTAGTGAAATGTAATCACAATAATAATAACTTAAAACATGAAACTTTGTGTCATACACACATAATCATAGAGAATCATTTCTTATTAGTCAAGACTCATTGCCAGGACTATCTTAGTGGACAAAGTCCATTTTTGAACCGAGTTCACTCCTCGTTTCAGTCATGTTTCACTGAACCGGTTTAACCTGCCGTTCCAGCCATGTCTATCTCATGAGATATAAAATCTTTCCCAATGAATTGGAGGGAGATATAGGTCCCACCCATCTCATAATGATACCATTCTTATGTGTTCCACAAAATCAAAAAAAATCATATATCATTGCATAACCCATGTAATAAAAATGGGAATCTTAAACATTGTTCCATCATAACATAATCCATATAAGATAAAAGGAAATCATAAAAATAATAACATAATCAAATCAATGTAAAAATAGGGATAGAAACAGAACCCTTTATTATCTTAGATGGAAAATAATTTTGATAAAACACTTGAACTCCATTCTTGAGGAAAATATCCTTTCTACTTCAAAAACACTTTTCCTTTCTTAACATGTCATACAATTCTAAACTAAAATAAGTTGATTAAAAATAAACATGAAAACTTGTAAAGGAAGCTTTTTGGAAATAATGTTTTAAAAATCCATTCATGTCGTATAAGTTAAAAACACATTCTTCTCGTACTTTTGTCAGAAAAGTCAAAAAGTACCTCGTACGAAAAACAACAAAAGATTCCTTCCATATCTTTTACTAAAAACTCACCGAAGGGTAAAATTGGATTTAAACTATTTTATATGGATATAAATTTTACATATTGAGGAAACATGGATGTGAATGATAAAATACACCCCAGTAAATACCAAATTATAAACAATCTCGGATAAAAATGAGATTGTGATATTTTCCCTTACCTTAGGTCCGATTTGCTTCGTAAGTGTCCGAACCTCCTGTATAATGATTTAAATAATGTCTTTGACTTATTACAAAATCATAATAATTTTTATGATATCATATATGGTCATATTCTTAGCTTTTTATTAGTAATATTTCATTGTTACTTGTTATTCGGGTGTTTATTGCTTTTTTGTTCTAATGCGTGTTTTGTCGAATAAATTCTTATTCTTATTTTAGGTTATAGATACCTCATTTACAGAATTTTATTAGTGTAATATATATCATATTCATTCACTCAATTCATTTATGTAATAATTATGTAATGAAAATCATGTAGAACGAGTCGCATCACATCGTGGAGACGGTATTCCGTACGTACGCACGAGTGATGATATTGTTCCCATGATCGTGGAATTTTATTGGAGTGTATGTATACTATTTCAGAATCAATATGACTTTACAATAATCATATATATTCATTCTTTACACCATTATACCCATCCAAGTAAGGTGGTGGTGGAAAATAAATTACACCACGGCGTGGAGACGGTATTTCGTACGTACGCGCGCTGGGTGATTTCATTTTCCGTAGGATGGATAGATGGTGAAATAGGGTTTTTTCATACTTATAATAACATATCAGTATATGAGTGATACTGATGTTATAACTTCATAATGAAACAACTAAATAAGAAGAAGTGGAAGAAGAAATAAATTTGGAAGAATCGGTAATAGACATTACCTCTTCTTTAAAGCGCTTCTTTGAGACCTCCTTTTAGGGCACTAAAATTGGTCTTTGAAGAAGACCAGTACCTCTAGGATGTTTCTAGGGAAGTTGAGAGGAGAAATTGGCAGGGTTTGGCCGATATTGAAGGCTCAAAGTGGTTTGAGAAATAGGGGGGAGGTGCCCTTTTATAAGGGAGGAGAGGGGTACCTTTGGAAAAACTAAAATATTATTTTATTATAAAGTAATATTCGGTTTAAAATTGCTCCAAATTGATTTATTTCGAAAATAAGGTGGGGATGGGTCGAAATCCTCTCGTCCAATATAATTTAGACAAGTTTAGGTTACTATTTTAACCTTATCATTTAGATTTAACTTTAAGTTAGATAATTTTACTTTTACCGTGTCTTTTTGTGTTCTTACACTATAAGGTTAATAAGCTTACTATAACAAGACAAAAAAACCCCAAGTTGTTTATTATTAATATATCTAACCTTATCTAAGTAATTTTTCCAAACATTAGATTTTTAGGAATAAAATAACAATTAATATTATAATATTTGTTTTAAAAACTATTTTATGTCAATTTTGACACTATTTGGTAATTGATTTTTGTGAAAATCATAACAGAAGTATTAGTTCTAAAAAAGTTATTTAAATCAATAATAACTTGTCATATTAACCTATAAAATTGTTTTAATTCATAAAAAGTCTCAAATTACATTTATTTGGTTATTTATAACATCAGTTATGTCAATATTTCATTAGTAAGATAATTACTGCATCATCTTTGTGTCATAAATAAATTAAATTATTTAAAGTCTAAAAATTATAAATAAAATACCATTATGTAGGAAATAATTTTATCTTTCTAATGAATATTTATAGTCGAATTTATCTTATGTATAACCCTATATTAAAAATGGTTTATTTATTAAACTTTGATTTTAACTATTTTAACCCTTCTTTAAATAAATTAATATTAAATGTCCTAATCTAATACAAGTGGGCCTAAATGGTCATATTTTATTCCTAAGGTTGTTTTTGGTCGAATTACACTTATCCAATAGAATTAGTACATGTGTTAGGGTAATAATAATATCATTTTTACCCTTAATTACCCTATTTACTTTTAACCATGGTAAAAAAAAGTAAAAAGTTACTATTCACCAAAAATTATTTTCATCTCATTGAACCACATTTTACTTACTGACATCAATCGTGTCCCTCGGATTTTTGAAATTCCACTCACAGAAGCGGTAAAATTAAGTTTTATGTAAATTTGCAAATTCTCCTAGGAGGTGGGTAAAAGACGGTGAAAAGTTCAATGAAATTTTTATATATCTAAAATTATTATAAAATTACTATAATGAATTACATTGAACTTATATAGGTATTATGTATCAATTTTGACCTAAAATAAATTTAAATAAAATAAATAATTATTTAAATAAAATTCGGTTTTTAAATAGTAACCCAGTGTTTTTACTATTCATCAAAAATTGAAAGTTTTCAGAAAAATACCAAAATTTCACCCTAGGATAATTTCGATATTCCGAATCCAAAAATGAAGTCCATTTTTAAAAATAAAATTTATAAAATTTCAAAAAGTGGGTATTACTATTCATATCGGATAGTTTTAATAATATTTTAATAGCATATCGTTGTTTAGCGATACTCGGTATTGCGTACAACACACGCTATCGTGGAAGGTCGCGCTTGCGTGTAATGAAAGACAAGTCAGGGATGCATTTTGTGAAAGCTTCTTTTGGTGTAGCGTACAACACAAGACATTAAATAAATTAAAAAGAATATTTTTCGTAAAATCTTGGGGTGTTACAGAGACCCTCTAGCATGCCTTTTCCCATGGTTTTGTAAGTCATGAGGACTTATTATAGGTTTTTATTTGATCCATTTTAGACAAGGGATCCAATGGAGGATAGGTCCTACCATGGATGGATTTGAAGAAGGCCTGATGAATGGCTCATGCAAGTTGGAGGGTAGGGCGAACCAAGGAGGTTCACGCTAGGGGTGCTTCACGCAAATATGTCTAGGAGAACTGATGGAACCTTAGGTGATGGAAAACCTATATGACTATACTTGGGTGAGGATTTGATTGACCCTTCAAGGGTCTCCAAAATTATTCCCATAATTAATTCACATAGGTCCCTTTTTTAGGAAGGGTGCCTCGCACTAGTCTTCATTAATTAGGGGTTGGGTGAATACCTCACATGGGTGTTTGTTTATTTGAAACCCTAGGAGGACTTTAGTTTCACTATTCCCTTTAATTCCATCTTATTTAGGTGTAATATAACTACATATAAGGTTAAGGAGGGCTTGAGTGAAGAAATAGGGTGATCAGAGCATCAACTGGCCTTTGGGAAATTCTGTATATAAAAATAAAGACACTAGGGTCATATTTATAGGAAAATATAAGACCTTGGGAAAAGGAGTAATCTTGTGTAAGTGTTACACATAGGTCAGCTACACAAGGTTCCACTTAGGTATCTCACACGCCGATTATACTTGATAGGGGTTTACATGAACGTCCTTTGGGGCCAACTTTCCCACTTCTTTCTTTCTCTTTTTCCTAAGGTATTTCGCTTTGTCTTTTTTTAATATATGTGAAAAAAAAGAATGTCAACACACACATATGTATGGTTTTCATTATGTGATAGGTGGAACCTATATCTACCTCTAATGAATTGGGTAATGATTAATACTTTATGAACTAAAATTTATATTGGAGGTTTTACCAATCCCTAAAGAGGGTACATGGGAGGTTATCCCAAGCACGAAGCAGGTACATGGGTGGATAGCCTAAGCCTAGCATATTATGAATGTCTTTTTAAGTATACCTAATATACGCTACCACAGATCACACTTTATACATCACTGTATTTTATCATAACTAAATATAAAGCATTGATAAAAGGGTAACCTTTATCAGCATTGGCTAAAAGCGCTAATAAAGGTAACTATTATTAGTGATAAAAAAAGCATTGATAAAAGTGTGCCATTAATCAGTTCATTTTTTATTATTCATAAAGGTTCATCTTTATTAGTTCTTTTCTTATTTTAGAAAAAACATTTAATAAAAAATTATTATTAATATATATATAAGTATGAGATGGAGTAATGGGATAGGTGGAAACCTCTAATTCCTGAAGATTCAACTGCCCTAATTCACTCAAGGATTTTCAATCTTCATGATTTTTCTTCGATTCAATATGAAAATCAGCTAGGGTCATCTACCATAGAGAATAATAGGTCTTGTGAAAAATATGTTTTAAAGAACATATCTTCTTTCTTCGATTTCTTTTGAGGATCCTTTGTACCTTTGGAAAATAACACTCCATATCGCATTATCATAAAAGGATCAACAACCCATGTATCAGCCTCAGATGATGTTATTTCAACCTATACTGATATGTGTAAGCATTTAATAATTTATCAAATTTCCCTAATGAAAGATATGAAACCCTATAAACTCATATTTTTCATTTCACGTTTAGTATAAATTTGTGGATTTGAATATTTCAAATGCAACTCTCTTGGATGTGGTTTTCTCCATATTATATTCCCTTCTACAGAGCTCAAGGGAAATTAATGGAGTATCAGATCTATCAATATTATACCAAAGACTCTTCTCATTCATAAATGGGAGCTGAAATTCAATATGAATGATTTTAGAGATATGCCTTCCCAAGTATGGATCAAAATACATGGCCCGAATTGGGTTCTATAAAACTCTAAGATACTATATGACATAACCTCTATGATTGGTGTCCCAATAAGAATATATTATTCCACTAAATTAGTCATTTATGATCATTATGAATGTGTTTTAATAGAGGTTGATCTAAGATCTATAATAATAGATAGGGTGGTTTTATCCACTCCATATGATGAGATCTATCTTTAAATTGAATGTGAGAAACCACCCCCATTATGTGTTCACTATCAAATAGTTGGTCACTCAAATGATACTTGTAGAAGAGATTTAATTTTATCAAATTTTTAGTTAAAATTTCATGATACACAATAATGTCAGAGTAAATTTAAAAAATAAATTCCTACTGATGATAAGGATGGAATTTCTCCTAAAGCTATTAATACATCATAAATGATGAATCAAATTATGGATACTGGACCTACTGAGGTCTCCCCTCAACCTGATGTTGAAATACCCTTCATAGAGTATGGTTGTTATTCTAATAAATATCATGATCACATTTAATGAAATTTTATCCAGGGGTATAGAAAATGAAGATGAAGAGGCTCAGATAATAGTCAAGTTGTCAAAGAACATTCTTTATAGATAGAAGTTGATTACAGCATATGGAAGGAGAAGACTATGATCAATGATAAATGTAGATAAGGTAAGGAAAGAAGAGATGTTTTAATTTCCAAGAAGCCTCAGTCTAAAAATACTTCTTAGGCCTCTATATTTTCTGTTTCATAGAAATTCAATATGAAGGTTCTCCCTTTTATAAAGCATGCTGAAAGAAAACCTGGAATTGTGGGTAGAGCAAGTGAATCTGTCGCTTCCTTATTATCTCAAATGGAGGATGCTTAAACTAAAAACACACCAGGTATATCTTCTCATGTTTCCTCCATTTAATACATTAAGTTTTTGAATTTTGGTTTACAAGTCATACATTCTCATGAGAAAGACCTGTCTACTTCTAAATTTATGTTTTGTTTGGGTAGAATGGATAATTCCATGGGATCTAGACCCTCCACTAGTGGGAATGGGGTCTATCTTATCTCTCTTACTGGTCATGCATCCACTGAAATGCATGAGGGGTCTGATGGAAGTCCTGGAAAATCCAAATAGGAGGCCCTTATCTTGGACACTGGTGATATTAAACATATTCTAGCTATTTTTTCACATACCTAAGGAAAGGTTTCACAACCTCCTACTATTCATGGGGTAAAAAAATTATATCAATTCATTACAAGATCTTCAAAAAGACAATTAGTAGTGTTATTGGTAATCTTAATGATAATAATATTTTGATATGCTAGCCTCGACCATCAGTGATGAAGATGTGGGAAAAATTGATGGTGTTTCTAGAGTTGAAGTCGTGAATGTGGAAGTTTTTGGTGAGATCTTGGATGATCGTGGTGGACAATGGTTGTATGTCAAGACTTGTAGGAGGGGGCGGCGCCCTTGTGGTAGATCCGGACACATTGCTCAGCATAATATGAGAACTCATTCTCGAGTGGGTAAATCAATTTTGTACTTGATTTCAATTGATCTATATGGTTTTATATGTTCATCCACTAGTTTCTATTTTGTCTTCAATAAATAGTCCTTGAGCCTCCACCATATATATATATATATATATATATATATTATTAATGTTTATTTATATACATTAATTACAAAATGTATGTATATAATGAATATAAATATTATATATTTATATATATATATTAATAATTCAAAAATATATTTAAATATAAATGATGTATTGTTAATATGTGATATTTTAACTTATATATTTATATCAATGTCTATGTACATATATGTGTATTCATTATGTCGTGTGTGTGTGTTTTGTGTATATGTATATATAGATGTTGTATGTCTACAGATGTATGTATGTGTATGTATATGTTCACATGTACATGGGATGTACATATATTTATAACATGTCTACAAGTGTGTGTATGGCATGTACATATTTCACATTTTATGTATATTGTTTCATTTTTGATATATTATTTTTGGAATTTATTCATTTTTTATACATATTTATATTTTACTATGTATTATTTTAAATATTTTTTTATTTATATGATTAGTATTTATTCAATTTTATTTATTCGGTTGTAATATTTTTAAAATGTTTGAAATTTATATAATTATGTCATTTAAATGCCAATTTTAATATTTCCTTCATTTTTATACATGTTTACAATTCAAATAGTTAATCTTATATGAATTCATTTCTTAAAATAGTTTTTTATATTAAATTCTATTTATTACTTTTTAACATTACTTTCTTTAAATTTTATTTATTCATTTTAAATATTTATTGATTTTTATATTTTTTTTGGAATTTAATAATTTTGTAATATTTATTTATACATATATTTATTTATTATACATGTAATATTTTCCATTTGTTTATAATATATATGAATAATATTTATTAGTTTTTCTTTATTATGTTTTAATGTTTAACATATGTTTCAAATTTATATAATTAATCTATTTAAAGGAATTTTTTATTAATTTTTAATATAAATAGTTCATTATAAAATTATAAATATTTTTTTTAATTATTTATAAAATTATAAGTATTTATATATTTATTTAAATAATTATAAAATTATAATAAATATATTTAAATAATGAATATATTTATTATATTTATTATATTTATAATTAAATATATTTATATATTAATAAATATATATAAATATATAAATATATTTATCATTATATACAAATATTTGTAAATATATTTATTTATAATTATAATTATAAATAAATATATAATTATAAAATTATAATAAATATATTTAAATAATAAATATATTTATTATATTTATAATTATATATATATATATATTAGGTAAAGTATATTGTAATTTGGGAGCTCCTAGGTGAGGCAATACGATGGCTATCTTTGAAGGTAGAAATTGGGCGATTGATGGCATCAACCATCAATAAATTGGGAGGTGTTGATGGTGGCCAAAATCTTATATAATTTTATTCATAAGAAGAAAAGTAAAATCACACAGTTCCAAAGGCAGGAGAAACTAAACAAAGAAACAGGGCTATGGTGGATGAAATTAATGGAGCCCGAGGGAATCCCCTCTAACTAAATTCATTCCTTCCAGAGGAAAAGAACCCATTGTTGAAAAAATGATCACACTACCATGAGTTGAAGAAGAGGAAAATAGGTAAAGAAATCAGCAACTCTATTCCCCTCACACCACATATGAAGGACCTCTGTGTAGCTGGATATGAGTACCATATATCTTTGCATCAGATAGTTGATGGACCATGGGATGGTCCCCCATCCTTGTAGTGCATTGTGAGTCATTGTAGAGTGATTCTCAACTTCTTCTAACCCGAAGCTTCATTGTTTTCAAATATGTAGGTATGTATATGTTGCATGTACTTCAGCCTGAAGTGAATTACCATTACCAAAATGCACAGAAAAGGTGAATATGGATGATCCATTAGGGTCATGCATGATACCCCCTCCCCACATAACACCCATATTGTAGGACTCATTAGTGTTGATATTGAATCCAGTGTTATGGGGACACCATCAAACCCAGTGTCCCTAAGGAATAAACCCGATGGTAGGTTGGAATTTTTTTCCAATCTTTAGAATTATAATGGATGGATCATCATGCCATTTTTATTTAGACAAATCAAGTCCACAATCAAGAACCTTTTTCTACAAATGAGGGTTTTGCATGAAGAATTTACCCCATTATAGTGATCTTTATTCCTCACTTTCCATAAACGCCAAAAACCCGCCATGATGATGACCATTCTTGTTTTCATCTCAATTATACAATTATTAACACCCTATAACCAAAGATTAAGGAAAGAGGTATCAAAATTATCCCAAGAAATAGCACCTGAAAAAAACCCTCAAAGAGATCCAAATTGAATGTTCCCATTCACCAGCAAAAAATAATTTTGCTGTCATTTCTTCCTAATGGTTCCTATAATATGTACATTTGGAAACAATATTAAAACCCTTATGCTTCATGTTATCATTTGTGGGATAGTTTCTGATATGTTATAAGAATAATTTTATCTTTATAGGTATTTACTTGCACCAAGGGTTCTCTCCCTATTCTTCGATTTGAGTTAGATTCATCATCATTCTTTGAAAATATTAGGATAAAAAATCCCATATGAGGAACCTCTAAAAACACACTTATCTATCTCAGTGTTAGGAGTAATCCTCTCAAAAAACCTCATTCTAATTATTATTGAGGTTAACATAAATGAAATGTGGATTCATGCATGCCTATCTGAATATTATATTTGTTTCAGGGCACCTTGGAAACCCCAGCTTGATTCCAACCCAGTTATGATTCTAGAAATTGATATCAAATTTTCTGACGATCCACTATGATTGGTTCTGAAGATATGAAGTATGTGGTTGTATCAAGTTCCATAGGGGTGAAACCTTCCCCTTAAAGAATATTGGGTCCTTCCATACTTCCCCATGATGATTCTTCCCCAATTATTTTTTCATTCAATGAACTCCCAATAATTCTTCGCCTATATACTATGCATTGTACTCAACAAACTTCTAATATTAATTCATCCATCCCTAATAGATCTTTCCATTCAGTCCCATGACATCCAGTGGTATTTACCTTCGTGGTGTGCATCCCAAATGAAAGAGTTAAAGATATTTTCAATCCTCTTGAAGAAACTATTCGGAACCTTAAGAGATGAGAGAACATTTATAGGAATGGAGGATAACACGTAATTCACTAGAACAATTACCCCCAGAAAAGAAAAATATCAGTTCTTATAATTCAATATTCATCCAGTGATTTTATTGACCACTCTATTAAAATACTGAATAAAGAGTCTATGGGAGGAGATAGAAGCACCTAGTTATTCTAGGGGTAATCCTCTTCTATGTATGCCCATATAATTCTCCAAGGAAGCAAACTACCTGTCTAAGTACTCATTCGAGATAAAAATACTACTCTTTCCATGATTCACAATCAACCCACTCCATTTTTCATACACACTTGGGACTCTATTAATTCCTTAGATTGTTCCTCTATTAGAATTGAAAAAAATGATGGTGTTATCATTGAACATTAGGTGGGAGATACCACTAAAGTTGTTCCTGTAGTGATAAGGATGAATAGATCCTTCCAGAATTTTCTTATTTATGAATCGGATGAGGGAGTCTTGGGAATGATAAATAAGCCTCATGATAGAGGTTCACCTCATCTTAAGCCTCGAATGGATTTGAAAAAACCACAACTCATCCCTAGAAAAGATACATAAAGCCATTCCAATTTGAAGAACTTGAATAGTAGATCAGAGGACCAAGATGAGAAGCCCGTGCAATTAAGAATTTCAATCATATAACTCCAATCGATTATATCTTATGATCTCTTCATATCTATTTTGAAGACCATATTGGATCCAATAACATTTTGGTTGATTTCACACACCATCTCTTGAGAAAGTCCTATAGAAATTTAGATCAACCTCCCTTGTCCAAACCCATGCTTCTCCTTTGAGATCCAATGAGGAAGATGTGTAGTTGGCCTTCTATTAATCACGCTGGTCAAGACCTTATACATGAATTTTCACGTTCTTATTGAATTTTAATGAATCAAAGTATATGGATATTTTATATTATTAATAAGCACTAAGTTAGTGTCCATATCCTCCTAGGGAAGACCGAAACCCCAAAAGAAATCTTTTATTTCCCTCACCATGTCGTTCCTCACAAGGTTCCATGAGTTAATATAAAAGGACCCCGGAAAACCATCAAGATCAGCAACACTTTCTGAATTAAGTGCCTAAACTGATTTGAAGATCTCATCCTCTTGAGCGACGGATTTAATGTGATCATTATCCATCTCAAAGATAGTTCTAGGAATGTCTTATAATAGCTCTAACTGACCCCTTAGATGACCATCTTTCATGCGAGGGTTGGAACTTGAAAGTAAAGACTTAAAATGTAAATCAGCCACACCTCTGACCACCTCATGATTATTAGATAACATTCAATCCTCCAATAATATATTAGGTCTAATAAAATTTCACTTGTCTTTAATGAAAGAATGAAACTAGGTAGTGTTTTGATCTACTTCTTTTAACCATTTTACATGGGATTGATCATGCTCTATGAACTCATGACTCAGGTGTAACACCCCAAGGTTTTAAAAATAAATTTAATTTCATGAAACTTTGTTTTAATTATATTTTTAAAACAGGCCTTTAAACATAATTTTTCCGCTTCTATGTTATTAATTTTGAAAAACAATCATCTACAATTATGATCAGTATGTTTTTTTGGAATCTGATGGAACCAACTTGATTTACAGTGAATAGTAACATACCCTTATGAAGATTAATATGACCCTAATGAATATTAAATTGTATTATTATTTTATTTTCTCAAGAATTTAAGATAATTACATCCTGATTTATTTTTCAAGGTGATTTAAAATGAGTTATAGTTTAAAAATTGTTAGTTTTTGAATAAAGTGTGATTTTATTTAAAAATTAAATTAATAATATTTAGAAAATTATTTTTAAAAAATGGAGTTTATTTTGGAATTATACACAGTGAAAAATGGTTTGGGTGAATTTTTGGGATTTTTCTGAATTTTTTTGAATTTTTTATGAACAGTAAAATATGATAAATTATGATAAATGCTAAATACTTATTTTACTGCATCATAAGTGATGAAATGATGATTTAATCTCACTTGGTTCTAAATCACATGAAATTATTACTATTTGGGATCACAATAATCAACACTTTTCATATTCTTGAGAAAATATATTAAAATAATGATTAAAATAATGTAAAATCTCTCCTCTCCTCCACTATAAATACCACCCTAATTCCCCTCTTCCTCTCAAACCTCTCAAGCCTTGATCATTGTCTAAGTTATACCAAATCCCCTCTCCAAGGCTCTTACCCACATCCAATACCTAATGGTCTCACATAAGGCCAACACCAAAGGCCTTAAGGAGGATCTCAAGGAGAAGAGATCAAGAGGTAAACATCCTCTTTTGTTTTCTTTCTTTTCTTTTCATTTTATTTTCAATACTCCTTCTTTCCTCAACTCCCATTATCCAATAGTCCTGAATGATATAATATCTTACATATTCTATATTTCATCATGTTTATGTAAGATTCACCATTATACTTTTTCTCCTCCCCCACTTATTCAAGTAATTAAAACACCATCTGTGATGTGTCGATTTACTGACGTTGTGGATGATGTGATTTCAATTTATTTTAATTCATTAAATATTTATCATGAAACCATTTTTATGGTTTAACCTGACTATAATTTTTTTATTATATATTATATAAGGTTATAGAATCACTTTTTACACATGTTATTAATTTATAAAATAAAATGAGTTCATTACAATCAAAGAATCGCCAAAATGACCTAAAAATATCAATAATGTTTTAACTTAAAAATAATCATCATGTCATAATTCAAAATGATAAATGGTATAATTTATTGTTCTATAAATATTTAAATACCATTCAATTCCAATTCTGTACTTTCATTTCCAATCGAAAAGAATATCTATCATGAACCGATCATGGAAATCATATAAAGAACGCACCCAAAACAAAGAAACAAAATACTAACGATTAAAGGGTGAAATAATGTAATGAAATGATAACATAAGGTATTATAAACATGAATATGTTTCTGTAAGATATTAATAATATTATTTTAACCATTATATAGGACGTTTTAACAAGTTTGATGTAAGATCAACCCAAGGTAAGTGAATTCATACCCCGATTTCCATTCTTTAGGTTAACATTCAACTTCATTATTTATGTGGTATTAAAATAATTTGAGATTAATTTTGTTTATAATATGATTAAGTATGTGTATTTATAGTGTATATTCATATTCCATCCACTCTATTAAGTCTCAATTTAATTACATGATATTTATATTGGACTTTTCTTTTAAAAACCTCTTAAAATTCTGTTTTACAAAATTCAAAAGGGATGTTTTTTTGAAATTATTCATGTTTTATGATTGTGTTATGGTTCATGTGAATTTTTTATGATAAATTTTGGTACCTATATATCCCTACAATAAATTGGGTATTTGTAAGCTTGAGGTCGGTCGTATGGTTACTCCAAGTGTAACTATGATGGTTACACAAATTTTAAGGTAGGCATGAGGGTTACAAATTATAAGGCAGATGAGAGGGTTACAAGATTATGTAAGTAATACCCCAAGATGACTTTATTGTTCTAATTATGTTCTATATGTTTTTTTGAAATATCATGTAAATATAAAGTTTCAAAAAGTATGTTTATATGGGTAACAGGTTTTTTTTAAATGATTTCATACGTTATAAGGATTCATAGACTAATGTTTTATTTCCTTCTTTTTATATCCCTTAATAATATTTTTGTGCTCATATCAAGTTTTTAAATGATTTACATATTTTATAGGTATTTTTAAGACAAATAAGGAATCCAAGTTAAATTTTATGAAGATTTTTCAAAGAAAACATGTTTTATTTAAAAAGTTTTAGATTTTGGAAGAAATGGATACTGTTTTTGTGGTATATTCTCTATATGAATGTGAAATGTTATGTATGTTTTATATCAAAAATATATAAAACTCTAAAATTGAAAAGATCCTCAATATTAAAGGAAGTTATTTCTTGATTAAAATTCAATATTTTGTAATGTAATAAGGTCGGGTCTTTATAGTTGGTATCAGAGGATGGTTTAGATAACTTTAGAGGTTAGGATGATGTTAATAGAAAACCATAAATGATTTTTACTTTATGTTTAATTTAAAATAATATGTAATTTAAATATTATCATGTTTCTTCAACTAAGATATGTTTTTTAAGAATGGTTTTCCGAAGAAGAAACAGGGAAGCTGAATAGGAGAGGCACCGAAAGAATGATATCCTTCTAAATCTGCATCCCAGAATGGTAGGGATTGGAACTAAGAAGTTTTTGATAGTAATGGATCAAATAACTCAAGAAATAAATGGTGGTGACATCCATGAAAGAGAAAACCCCAAGGTACCACAATAGAACATTCCAATAGTTGAACATTTTATGTGACAACACCCTCCTATTTTCAATGGATCTTCTGACCCAGTAACGGTTGAAGGATGGATTAAGTCCCTTGAAAATATATTCAATGTTATGGGATGTTTATATAATAAAAAGTTAATCCATTCCATTTATCTTTTTGAAGTTGAAGTTGATTAGTGGTGGTCAGTGGTCAAAAATATTAGGTTTTGAGAGAAGATTGATTCCTTAGAGTTTGATGAATTTAAAATTATTTTACTTGGAAAATAGTTTCATAAGGTGGTGTGACTTAGGATAGAGAAGAAATTCCTTGAATTGAAGTAGAATGAGAAAGATTCAGTGACCTTGTATAAAGAGAACTTCACCCAACTGGTGAGGTATGCTCCAAAACTTATTCTAGATATTGATAGAAAAATCAACCTCTTTTACTCACAATTAAAGCCAGGGTATCAAAGGGAATTGGACTCATGTGAATTCAAAATTTATTAGAAACTTTTTCAATGTGTTGAGAGGATAGAGATGGAGTTTTCTGATGATCATGTTCACTTTGAAAATAAGGAGTAGTAGAGGTCCATATTTAAAGCTATGGGTAAGAATCAACCAAAGAAATCTGATGGTAAGAAATTATAGTTTCTAGTTTATGAAAAGTGTGGAAAGAAGAACCCAGGGGAATGTCTTAACAAAACCAAGAAGTGCTTTTGATGTGGTAAGTTTGGAAATATGTCCCAACATTGTAATGAAAATGATCCTAATATTAATCTTGATAAGAAAACTATTAAGTGTTTTAAATGTGGTGAGATGGGTTATTATGAAAATGTCTTCCCAAAGAGAGATCTGAATGATGCAAAGAATTCATACTATAAGTGGAAAGGTCCAGTGAGATCCTTTAAAACTACATCAGTAGACGTCAGGCCATCCAATGAAGATTTATTAGGTACTTTGTTTGTTTACTTAGATTCTGCTAAAGTTTTTTTTTTGAAACAGTGTCTAGACATTCCTTTACTTATGAGTAATTTTCTGGTAAATTGAAAATTTCACCTCAACAAATGAGACCAGAACTTATTGTTAGAACATCATGGGGAAATATTATAGTAAAGATGAATTATAAGAATCTTTATATTATGGTCTGTTGAAAGACTTTACCTACAAACCTTGTTGTTTTTTCCTTATTAGAGTTTTATTTCATTCTAGGAATGGATTGGCTTTCTATTTATCATACTAAGATTGACTATAGAGAAAAAGAAGTTGTTTTTCAAGGATATTCAGTTTGTATACAAGAATTAACCCATATGATTGATAACATATCAAGAAGATGAGAAACTATTGAAATATGGAAATAAAATTTATCTTTCTCATATTGTTGAAAATAAGGGAGTTGTTCATATTAATGATATGTTAGTGGTAAATGAATACCTTAATGTTTTTCTTGATGATTTACCTGGTGTCATACCAGATCAAGAAGTCAAATTCAAAATTGACTTAGTTGCTAATGCTAAGACAATTTCAAAACCCCTATATCAAATGTCTCAAATGGAACTTCTTGAGTTGAAAAAGTATTTGCAAGATTTTCTTGATAAAGGCTTCATTCATCCTAGAAATTCATCATGGGGTACTTCTATTTTGTTTGTTAAAAAGAAATATGGTTCCATGAGACTTTTCATTAATTATAGAGCTTCGAATAACATCACTGTTAAAAATAAGTACCCTTAGCCTCATATCAATGACTTGTTTGATCAGCTCTAGGGAGCTCAGTATTTTTAAAAGATTGACTTGAGATCTAGATACCATCAGTTTAAGGTGAAGGAGGATGACATCCCAAAAACATCTTTTCATACTAGATATGGGAATTATGAATTTGTTGTTATACCGTTTGGGTTAACTAATTCACTTATTGTATTCATGGATCTTATGAATAGAATATTTCATGATTTATTGGATAAGTTTTTGGTTGTGTTTATTGATGACATTCTGGTATTTTCTAAGAGTAAATAGGAGCATGAAAAACATCTGAGGGTTGTTTTTCAAACCTTAAAAGAAAATAAACTGTATGTAAAATTCAAAAAGTATGATTTTTAGTTGCAACAAATTTCTTTTATTGGGCACATTTTAAATAAGGATGGAATAACATTTGATCCTACCAAAACAAAAGTGGTTTGTGAATGGATAAGACCTACAAATGTTACATATATTTATAGTTTTATTTTATTAGTAGGTTATTACCAATGGTTTGTTAAAAAAAATTCACAGTTATCTAGTCTTCTAACTAAGATAACATGAAAAGTGGTTAAATTTATTTGGACATAATAATGTGATGTTTGTTTTTAGGAACTCAAGAAGAGATTGATGAATGCTCTAGTTTTGGACTTGCCTTCCCAAAATGGTGAGTTTGTTATCTACAGTGATGCATCATTGAAGGGACTTGGTTGTGTTTTGATGTAGAATTATCTGGTAATTGCTTATGATTTAAGACAACTAAAACCTCATGAATTAAATTATCCCACGCATGATTTGGAATTGGAATCTATGGTTTTTTATTTGAAAATTTGGAGGCATCATTTATACAGAGCCAAATTTCAAATATATACTGACCATAAAATTCTAAATTATATATTCACAAAGAATGAATTAAACATGAGGTAGAGAAGATGGATTGAGATGATAAATGATTATGATTTCATGATAAATTACCATCTGGGAAAAGAAAATAAAGTGGAAGATTCCTTGATTTGAAAACATCATGCATCATTAACCATGTTACATTTGGAACATGATCCCTTGATTAATGATTTGATGCATTTTGTATTGGAAGTTTTCAGTGTAAGAAATACCTCTATTTTGTTTCAAGTTTCAGTGTAGTCATCATTATCAGACAGAATTAAACAATCATAGAAGGATGACCATGAGCTATAGAAAATGGTAGAATTTTTTAAAATGGGTAAGTTTTCAGAATTTAACCTTGAAAAGGATTGTGTTTTAAGATTTGGTAAAAGGTTGTGTGTGCCTTGTGATTCCCAGTTGAATAAAGATTTGTTGTGTGAAGCTCATAGTTCTCTATTTTAATTTAATCTTGGTAGTAATAATATATATAGACACCTTCAGGAGTATTAATGGTGGGATGGAATGAAAAGGGATATTTCTGATTTTACCATGAAATGTTTGACATGTCAACAAGTTAAAGCAGAGTGAAAGTTACCAAAGGGGATGCTTCAGCCTTTTCTAGTGCCAAAGCGGAAATTGGATAATGTATCCATGGACTTCAATGTGGGACTACCAAAGACTTCTTGAGGTAAAAATGCAATTTGGGTTAGTGTTGATCATCTGACTAAATCTTCACATTTTCTTTCTGTTCGAGATACAATTTCTTTGGATCAACTTTCTTGATTGTACCTCAAAGAGATTGTTATGTCACATGGAGTTCCTCTTTCCATTATATCTGACCGGGATCCTAGGTTCACTTATAACTTTTGGAAGGGCCTTCAGAATTCATTGGGCACATAATTAAATTTCAGTATAGCTTTTCATCCTCAATTAGATGGGTGATCAAAATGAATGATTTAGAATTTGGAGGATATGCTTTGAGCTTGTTCAATGGAATACCAGAGAAGTTGGGATCAGCACCTTTCTTTAGTTGAGTCTTCCTATAATAATAGTTTTCATTCCAATATACAGATGGAACATTTCGAGGCATTGTATGGGAACCAGTGTAGAACTACAGTTTTTTGGGATGAAGTCGGGGAAAATAAGTTGATGGGGCCCGAATTAGTAGAGGAAGTGGCTGAGAAAGTGAAGATGATCTAGAAACACATGAGGATAGCTCATAGGAGGAAGAAAATTTATGAAAACAACATGAGGAAAGATTTTTCTTTCAAGGTAGGTGATCATGTTTTTCTTAGAATCTCACTATGGAAGAGTGTTATGCATTTTGGTAAGAAAAGAATTCTAAGTCCATAGCCCATTGGACCTTATGAAATTCTGGAGAAATTTAGACCAGTCACCTACTGAGTAGCTTTGCATCCAACTTTATCTCAGGTGCAGAATGTTTTTCATGTTTCGATGTTGATAAAATATGTTCCAGATTCATTTCTTGTCTTGAGCCCAGAAGTAGTTCTACTGGAAGAGAACCTTTCTTATGAATAGAATCTTGTTCAGATTCATGATCGAAGAGAACAAGTATTGCAGAATAAGGTAATCCACCAGGTAAAGGTTTTTTAGAGAAACTACATTATTGATGAAGCAACATGGGATTCTGAAAATGCAATGAGGGAAAGGTACCCTCACTTGTTTAAAAAATAAATAAAATTGTGATGATGTAATTTCCAGAAGACTGGGATAATGTAACACCCCAAGGTTTTAAAAATAATCTAAAATTAATGAAACTTTATTTTAATTAGATTGTTGTAACTACCCTTTAAATATAATTTTTCCACATCTATGTTTTGATTTTCGAAAAATGGTCATCTACAATTATGATTAGTAAGGTTTTTTGGAGTATGATGGAACCGACTTTATTTTTAGTGAATAGTAACATACCATTATGAATAGTAATATTAATAGTAATATGACCCTAATGAATAGTAAATTTTATTATTATATTTTTCTTAAGGGTTTAAGATAATGTCATCTTGATTAATTTTTCAAGGTGATATAAAATGAGTTATAGTTTTAAAATTGATAGTTTTTTTAATAAAGTATGATTTTATTTATAAATTAAATTAATAATATTTAGAAAATTATTTTTAAAAAAATTAGTTAATTTTTGAATTATAAATGTCTAAAAAAGGTTAGGGTGAATTTTTGATATTTTTCTGAATTGTTTTGAATTTTTTATGAATAGTAAAATACGATAAGTGCTAAATACTTATTTTACTGCATAATAGGTGATGCAAGGCTGATGTAAGCCCACTTGGTTCAAAATAACATTTAATTATTACTATTTTGGTTCACATGAATAAATAATATTCATAGTCTTGATAAAAATATTAAAATAATGATTAAAATAATGTAAAATCCCTCCTCTCCTCCACTATAAGTACCACTCGCATTCCCCTATTCCTCTCACGCATCTCAAGCCTTGAGCATTGTATAAGTTCTACCATATCACCTCCATAAGGATCTTCCATAATTCCAAGACCTGATGGTCTCACCAAAAGGCCAAAACCAAAGGCCTTATGGAGGATCTAAAGGAGAAGAGATCAAGAGGTAAACATCCACTTTTTTTTCTTTATTTTCTTTTCATTTTCTTTTCTATTTTACTTATTTCCTCACCTCCCATTATCCAAGATGAATGAATTATCTAGTATATTACATATTATATATTTCATCATGTTTATGTAAGATTCACCATTATACTTCTTCTCCTCTCCCGCTTATTCAAGTAATTAAAACACCGTTTGTGATGTGTCGATTTACCGACATCGTGGATGATGTGATTTTAATTTATTTTAATTCCTTAAATATTGATCATGAAAAAAATTTTATGGTTGAACCAAATTATAATTTATGTATTATATATTATATAAGGTTCAAGAATCATTTTTTACACATTTTATTAATTTATAAAACAAAATGAGTTCATTACGATCGAAGAATCGCAAAAATGACCTAAACAAATATCAATAATATTGTAACTTATAAATCATCCTCATGTAAGAATTAAAAATGATAAATGGTATAATTTATGGTTTTGAAAATATGTAAATATCATTCCACTCCAATTATGGAGTTTTACTTCCAATCGATAAGAATATTCATCATGAACCGATCATGGAAATTATGTAAAGAATGCACCCAAAATAATGGAAGGAACAAAATACTAACAATTAAAGGGTGAAATGATGTAATGAATTGGTAATATAAGGTATTATAAACATGAATATGTTTCTTTAAGATATTAATAAATTCTTTTAACCATTATACAGAAGTTTTAAACAATTTTTAAGTAAGTCAAACCCGTGGTAAGGGAATCATAACCAGATTTCCATTCTTTGGGTTAACATTCAACTTCATTATTTATGTGGTATTAAAATTTTTTGTGAGATTAATTTTGTTTATATTATGTTTAATTATGTTTATTTATAGTTTATATACATATTACATCCACTATATTATGTACCACTTCAATTATATTATATTTATAAGGAACTTTTCTTTTAAAAACCTCTTATAAAATTATGTTTTATGAAATTCAAAATAAATGTTTTTATTTAATTATTAATGTTATATTATTGTGTTTTGGTTCTTGGGAATTTTTTATAATGAATCTTGTGACCTATATATCCCTCCAATTCATTGGGTATGTGTAAGTTGGAGGTTAGCCGTATGGTTACTCCAAGTGTAACAGTGATGGTTACACAAATTGTAAGGTAGTCGTGAGGGTTATAAATTATAAGGTAGTCGAGAGGGTTAAAAGATTATGTAATTAATTCCCCAAGATTACTTTATAGTTCTACTTATGTTCTATATATTTTTTGGAAATCTCAAGGAAATCTCAGGTTTCAAAAAGTAAGTTTATATGGGTAACAAGTATGTTTTTTTAAAATGATTTCATATATTGCAAGTATTCATAGACTACTATTTTCTTTCATTATTTTTATATCCCTTATTGATATTTTTGTTCTCATCCCAAGTTTTTTAATTAGTTTTATAGGTTATAAGGATTTTTAAAACAAATAAGGAAGCCAAGTTAAATGTTATAAATATTTGTCAAAGAAAACATGTTTTATTTGAAAAGTTTTATATTTTGGAAGAAATGAATATTGTTTTTGTGGTATCTTCTCTATATGAATGTGGAATGTTATGTATTTTTTATATCCTAAATATCTAAAACTATGAACTTGAAAATATACTCAATATGAAAGGAAGTTATTTATTAACTAAAATTCAAGATTATGTAATGTAATAAGGTTGGGTCCTTATATCAGGAACATATTTGCTAGCATATTCTTCTTCTACCTCATTAAACAGTACATAATCCTATTCAATCTTGTGGCATAGCTCCATTCAAACAATATCATACGAGATAAGTTTTATGTATTATGTGTGAGGGGGTGGTTGTTAACCTGGTATTTAACTCCCCCCATCAAATGTATTAGTTTATTGTGAAGCCCGTACTAGTGGATGACATTAGAAGGTTTATTATAAGACTCTTCCACTACTTGGTGATATCCCGACATTGAGAACCAATGATGAGAAAAAATAAAGTGGTCGCCTCACCCTTGTTTGGTAGACAGTTCAATGCGGAGGGGAGAGTGGTTAGATAATGCTCTAACAAGGAGATTTACCTTCATATTTGGGAAGCAGGAAATGGTATAAAAAATATGGACATTGATCAAGATGACTTCATGAGATCCCCCTTCTATCCTAGTTATTACACCAAGTGTAGTGGTACCCCACATACCCCATTTCCGGATGGTTTTTGTGGTCCATGAAAGTGTAAAAATCATGGATTTATTTCCAAGAGAAATCACCCCCCCCCCACCTCATTTCTTCTTTGTATGATCCACAATCACCTTGAAGTATCCTCCTATAATCCATGGAATATCCCTCAATTTGAAGAATACAACTCATCCCATAAAACCTCCATTTCCTATTCATTCCATTTAGCATAAAATGTAAAGAGAAAAAAATAGGAATCTTTATTAACCCTCATGGTGATGAACTACTCCAAAGCATCAACTAGATCAACTAAGACACGGTAATTCTATAAAATCCAAATGTGGTGAATTTTTTATTTTCCATTTAGACAATGAGACATTCATACTCTGTTTGAAAATATGGAAACATTCTACGGAAAATATTTCATCTCAAGAACTACAACCATGGAGGATTTACTATTAATAACTTCAGCATAAATAAATCAGATTTAACCTGTACACCAAGACCATGGGAATTCTAGCTGAGAAGAGAGATAATAATGCATGTCATCACCAGGATTTGGACCAAGGAGTTTCAGTGAAATTTGAAATAGGTGTATATTTGGATAGAAGCTTCTTGGAATGTAATATAGTGTATACACAACTAGAATGAGATATAAGAGGAATAGACATCCATTTTTTAACCATCCTACTCTTATGATAAAATATTAAAAAAATTAAGTCTTCAGCAGAGAGTCCTGGGATAAATCGACTCTCGAATAAGTAGCAATGAAGAATAATATTGAACCAATTCCTCATCATGTCTTTGATATAGTGGGGAGGAGCTCTTTGAAAGAGTTACCACACACCATCCATCTGAGGCGGGAGTTAATAGATGATCTTTGTATAGAACCAACACTAGACAAGGATTAAACCTCAAAGAGGCTGAAGGAGGGTGAGATGAAACCAAATCGAGAAGTGATAAGGGAAGTTAGACAACATTTCCAGGAGAATCGGGGACATCACCTAATTTTTTTAATCTCATTTGGGATAGATTTTTTCATAGGAGAAAAAATGGATGTACCCATCTTTAAAGAGGTTCTGGGGTTTGGGAAAGAATGTGTTGGGTACAAACCTAAGTCCCACATAGTATTCCACGATGGATTCTGACTCACATATAATATTGTATGGTAAATTACTCCAATCACCAATGGGTTTTAGGATGGAACCCCATTAGGTTTTATGTGTTGGGACTGAAAGATATAGGGCTGAAGGAAATAGATCCTGACAAATGGTATCAGAGGTATGGGGCATACCAGGTGTGGTGTAGGGTGGAGTATTCCCCAAACCATTTTGATAGTGAGAGCAGTTTCTCATTTGAAGCATGTGAATCCATGGTGCCTTATGTCGAAAGTCTTCATGATAAATGGTGTTTAGGTGGCGAGTCCCAGTGATGAGAAAACGGAAATGAAAGATGGTTGGATCTGATGAATTATCATTGAATGGGGGCCCAATTGTGTGGTCTTTGGTTTTTGGGGAGGATTTTTGGGTACAAACCAAATTACCACATTGGATTCCACCAAGTATGATGACTCTCATATAATATTTGTTGGGAAATTCCTCCTATCACCCATGGGTTTGAGGATGGAACCCCAGAAGGGCCTATGTGTTGGGCCTGAAAGACCTAGGGATGAAGGAAATTGATCCAGATAGAATGGTGGTGAGCTGATGGAAATCCATGAAGCTTATGGAATACTAGAGGGTAATTCCATTGAAAACAACATATTGTATAGTAAATCATTTGTGAAGGAAAGAAGAGATTCTGCCACTACTCAAGAGAATCCCCTTCTTGAAGAAGAATCAGTGAAAGAAGAGGATGGTAAAGGCACATTTCAATGAAAATATACACCATTGAGGCATCCAAAAGGCGGATGGTTTTTTCATCAAAACAAAGAAAATATCTGAGGTGTTACCGATGCTGCAAAAAAACTCGATATTATGTAACAAGAAAGGGAGGCTATGGAGATTAATCTAAACCACTACTAGTGGAGATTTAGCACAAAGATGTTCCACCATTAACCAGTGAAAGAGGTTAAAACACCACCTTCCATTTGTATGAGATCTTCAAGACCATGATTTAGTGTTGAGACTCCCTCTATAGATCCTTCTTTGTTCAATCTAACTTGGCTTCAAATCCATGCTTCTTTGATGGGATCTTAGGGGAGCCTTTTCTTCATTCCCATGATATTAGGAATAAAGGGGAAATGGTTTTTGTTAAAGCTACTCATAGAATCATTTCAGAGAATCTTAATGAATTTAAGAACTCTCTCATTATGAATATTTATATGAATGAAAAAGATCATAAGTGGAGTCTACCAGAAATTAGGAAGAGACTCATATATTTTTGGGAATTTTATTATTGTAGGATAACCTCATTAGGGACAGTCTTTTTTCATATTTTGTTTTCCTATGTGGGTCTAAAATCCAAATAATGGGTTCAAGGCATCATTAATCTAAATCCTATTTTAGTTAAAATCCAATACTAGGATCCCTCATTTAATCCTATTAATTTCAAAAATTCAGTCACCCGGGTATGGATTCGAATATGGGGCTTAAGCTGGTTGTTTTGGAATCCTCAAATCCTTTAGGAAATTTCCAATGTAGTTGGTCTTTAGATCCAAATGGATAAAGAGACCAAGAGGGATAGGTATGGTCACTTTTTTAGGCTACTAGTAGAATTTTATCTTATCTATCCTCTAATTAAGATGATGTTTTTTTCTACCACTAATTTTCGATTTGATCTCCTTGTTGAATATAAAAATGTTCCTGATTTTTTATGGGTTTTTGAAATATTGGACACTATTTTGAGAATTTCTTTAGGAGAATGACTTGTGGTCATCGTGGGTTGAAAGGAAACTCATCTGATAAATGTAGGAAGAAGATTAGGAAGGAATGTACTATTGATCCTAAGTGGAATACAAATAACAAGGGGATGGTCTTACAGTCACATATAATGGGCACATAGGAAAATGAAGGCCTTCAGGCCATTCAGGCTATAATGATCTTATGGTGTGTCCCTCAAGTAATTAGGTTTGTTCTAATATGGCTACATACAAGGGAACTTCAGGAACTTCCACTAGGGACAAGTATAATGTCGTCTCTATAGTTATCAATGTTGGGGTGTCTTCTGAAATGATGATAGGACCTGTTAATAGCTATGAACAAGAATTGAAAATTTCAGTGTAGGATGAATATTAGGTTCAAAGGTTAGGGGTTATTGACCTGCACGTTGCTGGAAATCTTGGACCTTTTATACATGGAATGATTGGTCCTCAGTTGGAAGAGGTACAGAGGGATAGGAAGTTTTAGATGCATCCAAAAAACTACTTTGGATAAATAGAAAAATGAAGATAGATGAAAAAGGATTTCATATGGTTTCACTCATAAAATCCTGGTTTATTATGCATTTCCCGAGCACTCATCAAGTATAGTATAATGTTGAGACTTCCAGGAACTCTCATGGTAAAAACAAGGTTCTCTTAAGAACCTCTTCTCGATAGGGTAATATTACTATATCCATAATGGAAGATTTTGACTCCTTGTCTGAGATTAAATATTGTAATAGATAAGACCTTAAGCAGGAGCTTCCATGTGGGGTGGATCATTTGGCTCCCCAAGAGGGAAGTGGCATTGAAGAGGATTCTTCAGATATGAAGGGAAAGTCTCCCTTGATCTAGGACCAACCAAAGGTAAGGGAGTAATCACTTAGTATGCTTGATATCTTAAATTGATATAAAAGTATGGAAGTTTCCCATGAGGATTTTGGAATTTCTTATAGATATTTTCAAGCTAAAGGACAATTCCCAGATGTTGAGAATGTCCAGGAAATGAGTTTTTATGGTCTAAAGAATCATGATGGCCCTGTTTTGATATCAAAAAATGAATTTATTAGAGGTCTAGACATTGAGTCTCATGATGAAGAATATGACTCATCGAACATGGATGATCATGATGACACTTGGTAGGCTTCAAATTAGTGGAAGAGAGGTAGACACCTGAGAGGTAGACACCTGATAGGTCAGGGTGGCTCCCAAGGAAGGGGCAGCAGGAACAAAAGAAAGTGATTCTTGGATGATCTTTTACTTTAGTGGCAGCATGTGACACTTTTTTACATTGCAACCACTCCTTCTCTATTCTTGGGTACTTTTTTATTAATAAATTTTATAGTACCATGTATTTTAATCCATTATTCACACCATTCCTGATATATATATTATGTGTTTTGGGGTATAATTATAAATAAACACATACACTCCACACATGCGTAGTCCAGAAAGGCAATTCATATCCCCCCGAATGGATACCCTTCCTATCATGACCTTTATTTATATATTACATATTTATAGGTCCACAGACCCTTTTTTAATATATGGCCCGTAGGCCTAGCATTGGATGGCTCAAAGGCCCCTTCATTTGATGGCCCAAAGGCATTACTTACATCAACAAGTACATGGGTCTACACCCCTTTCATGTATCATATCTGCATCATCATTTATCTATGCCATGTCTCTATCACCACCCCCTATGTCAATGTCTACATCAATTCCTACATCATAAACCCCCAAAGGGGATCGCCAAGATTCGAATCCTGGTCTTTAAGATGTAGTATTATGGGGTTTACCACTCAGGCGTCACCTCAACAACTATAAAAATGTATAATTATATAAATATATTTATAATTATATATAAGTATTTTAAAATATATTTTTATTTATAATTATTATTATATATATATTTAAATAATTATAAAATTGTAATAAATATATTTATTATATTTATAATTATTTATATTTTTATATTAATAAATATATATAATTATATTAATATATATAATTATATAAATATATATAATTATATAATAATATATAATAATATAAATATATATAATTATTAAATATATATTTAAATAATTATAAAAAATAAATATATTTATTATATTTATAATTATATATATTTATAAAAAATATATATTTAAATAATAAATATATTTATTATATTTATAATTATATATATTTATATATTTATATATTTATATATTTATATATTTATATATATATATATATATATTAGATAATTATATATAATTCTGTATATATAAAAGAAAGGGGAAATGTTTTCCCTTCCATTCAGGCTCTAACACTCAAAAAATAGAATGTTTTCAAGGCATTTTCTTCCAATACTTTGAATAATTTAGATGAAATGATTGACTTTCCCTCTTTTGTTACTACTTCTAAGAATTGGGGCATTATTGGTGGTGTTGTGCTCACCCAAGGGATGGAAGATAATCAAGTTGTTAGACAACCTGCTAGTTTTACTACTATAATCTTTTTGGTAGGTGACCTACCCCTTTTTAATACTATTGTATCTGCTGTTGATAATCAATAGAGCTCAAGTATGAAGTAGCACCTGGTATCTAGTGAGATGATGTCTTCTAAAGACAAGGGGTGGTAAAGGAAGATAAATATAGTCTTGGTGAAGAAGTGGGTCATCTTGCTACTGGTGGTACCCCAAATTGGAAAAGTAATTTTTTCTCCATGATTGAATCTATTAATAACCAATCCTTTTGATAGTGCATCAAAAAAATGATTATATTCCCTATATACATGAGATATGACCAAATTGAAATGACTTATGGTCAGAAGGCATTTTATCCATTGTGGTAGCAATTTCCATGGAATATTTCTATTTCTATCTTTTAGCACTTCAAACACAAGCTTCTAATTTGATTCAATCCATAAATGATCCCATTTATATTGGACAACATACTTTATGTCATGGATGATGGCCCATAACTCCAACTCATATGCAATTCCAAAATCAATGTGATGATAAAAACAACCTTTGACAAATCTAAAATGTGTACAGAAGTCTCCTCTACATCTATATAGGCCTTCCATTCTTGGAGGCCTCCCCGTCAACATTCACCTTGATATGTAGAGGAATCAATGGAATCAATCAAATCGATTTCAGTAGTAGTGGTTTTTTGGACATGACCCTCACACCCAACATCCTTAAAATATCCAAATCATAGAGGGTGTTACTGATAGTGCATGTTTGAATTTTGGAATCCCTATGAAAATCTTTGTGTATAGACATTCTCCGTGCATAAAGGGAGGGCTTCTGGTTGTCAAAATTTTGATTGTTTCATGTCTTCTAAATGTGACTGATGATTGAAGAAACTACTACCATCAAAAAATTATGAATCTATTCATTATTGAAAAAAAAATTATAGAACCAATCAAGTCATGTATATGACCATCTGTATAGATGATGGTGTTAAAAACATATTTCATGTACTTCCATAGATTGTCTGTAAATTAGCATTTAATGAACACATGTTTTAGTTTTCATCATCATTCAAGCTAATCTATTAGTTCAAATAAAGATGGATTTTGATCCTTTGAATCCTATCTTGTTTGGGTATCTTCTCTTTCTAGATCTTCTATTGAAGTATCCATCATGAAGGCTGAATAAAATAATTTTAGAATTTCATCAGCCATGAAGGGGTGATGATGTTATCTTCTCATTTCATCCAATAATATTGTTTTGTGTTGAAATATCCATTCCCATTTGGGTTTTAGATTAAAATTTATTTTATCTCCCTTAACTTGATCCATTTTTGGTTCACCCTATCCCTCACCTTCTCAATTATTTCACTCATTCATTATTATTTCTCACTCTGATTGTATGGGGATCCTCGTTGTGCACCACAAAAACCCTTCCCACTTATCATGTAATGTGGTTATTTAAAATGATAAGTAAAAAGAGTTTTTACAGTGCACATATAGTAATATGATCCAAGATCCAAGTATCCCTCCTGCTCCCATGAATTAAATCAAACAATCCTTCCCATTTTATTCCATTACCAAGTAGAAGAACCCTAATCATTTTAATATCTTATGATTTTTTTATAATTTTTATAGGAATTATGAAATGTGTTTAATTTAGTTTGTATGATTTTTTCTAATTTTTTTAAATTTATAGAACTTAATAAAAATTATTTCTTGATACTTTTGATACTTAAACACACACTCTTTATTTATATTCTTTACTTTTGGTTTTATGTTTGTTCTAAATAATTTTATCTTGTTATGGAATTAATAAGTTTCTATATTTTTTAATATTGTTTAATATTTTTTAACATTATTATTATTATTTTTTATAGATACCAATTTTTTATATATTTTACACATGTGATATGGCATGAGCACATTGGTTATGCATATAGATTATGGATTCAAAATAAACTATCACGTATGGAAGAACTTGACATTATGATACAATTATTACATGTGTGGTGTCAATTGCTTACATGATGTGATAAGTTTATATTACATCACATCCCAACACATATTACATTACCACCAATGGAGTATGACTATGTAAACACAAGATATATCATCGTGCCAATGCCAACATAGCTAACAAAATCAATTCAACATAATGAGCATTGTGATGCTCTACTCCCCCACTATTTTAAAACTCCAACCTGCTACACTACATGCATCGTATTTAACATTGGTTTATCTTCATGATATTATTCTTAATTTTATAACAATTAATGGCACTTAATGGTTTTTTAAGGTTTTTGATGCAGGATCAAAGTATTTTATAGTTCATGAAAATTATTGTTGATTTATATAGTGCTTTACCAAGTCAAAGAAGAATAAAAAATTACATTTCTTGTTGATTAAGGAATTAAATGAAGACTATATAGATATAAATATAGATACCTTATTACATATATTCACACAATGATGTGTGAATATATGCAACAAGATGTGTGGTATCTATATTTATAAATGCATACATGTTTAAGGACAAAGGGTGGTTCAGAAACTCCAATTATATATCTAGAACATGGTTTTTAAATGTTGTCATTAAAAATGGGACTATCTAAATGGTATTTTCAAAAGTTGGTATTCATTTAAAATTTCAATGCCTTGGTTTTCTTTTTTTACTTTCATTACATGTTTTATAAAAGGTGATTTAATTTTTTAAATCCTTTTTATGATGATTGTGATGGTTTTTTATTCCTATTGGGTTGTTTAAAAAATTTTACTTTGATTTAAGAAATGTAATTTTTTAAAGTGTCATGGGGTGTTTAATGAATTTAATTATTTAGCATGGGTTGTTGAAAGGACCCTTTGATAAAATGTGAATTGTCTATAATGGGAATGTAACATGGGAACACTAGCTCAATAATTCTAGTTTTTTTATTTAAATTCAATAGTTTCTTCAAAAATTGGGTTCTCAAGACCATGTTATTGGGCCCTATCAGTTTTTTCATCATCTGAAAAAAGTTCAACATGGGATCCTAAGAATCTTGTCACTAAAACACTGACTATTCTACCATGTACCAAGTGAAGAAATGAATAAATATCAACTCCTACCTCTTGTTAATTTCAATTTCTCATTTCTTTTTCATGATCTTTTATATATATTTTATCATATGAGATATCATAAAATTGATCATACATAATATCTATGTTCTTTGTAATATGTGAAAATTTAATTAAATTATTTATAAAATTATAGATATCACACATTCCCTTTAATTATTTCCTCCACTACAAAACAATATGAATAACCATCATTTGGATCTTATTTTCTTATAACAATGACTTCATGCAACTTAAATGATTCTATAAGATGCCCTTTTTTGGGTTTCAAGCTCAAACTTTCTATGTATTTATTTATTTTGTTAAATATTAATATTTATAAATCAAATAGGATAGATATGAATCAAAAATGTATGGATTCCAATCATATGAAAAAAATATTATGAGTATGGGGTGAAAGAGTTCATCAATTTTTAAAAAGATCATGCATATAACCCTTCTCAAATACTTTTCCCATTTTTATAATGTTGTTATTAAAGAATAATTAGTCTAGAGGAGTTGGAAGAACACTTGATCTATCACAGAATAGATCAAAGTTATAAATATTGGACTAAACTTAGGGAAAACTAAATGTAGATGGTGATTGGGATAAGATTGTGTTTTATGGATCATCTGATATGATTAAAAGTGTGAACAATGATTAAGACCATATATAGGATGTGATTACAGTTGTGAATGATGATGAAGATAATTTTAAGTAAATGATAATGATAATTGAAGATGAAATTTATGATTTTCCAAAATTGTTTGAGAAGGTAAATAGTTGTGTAAAGACATCATTGTATGTTGGTTGTACTAAATATACATAATTTTCAATCATATTGAAGATGTATAATTAAAAATATGGCAATGAATGGAGTGATGCCAGTTTTTCTAAACTACTTTCTCTCTTGAATGGTATTCTCCCAGAAGATAATGAGTTTATTTACCAAACATATGATGCTAAACGAATTCTATGTTCAATGGGTATTATCTCTGAAAGAATACATGTCTATCCAAATGATTTTATACTACTGGGAAAGGACCAAAAATCACTTAAAAATGACCAAAGTGTGGTGATTCTTGATTCAATAAATATGAATCAAGTACAATGAAATTTTTATGGTACCTTCCAGTCATTAAAAGTTTTAGGTGCCTATATAGAAGTAGGGAGACTATAATACAATTGAAGCGGCACATAGATACAAGAAATAAATATAGAAAACTTTTTTATCTGGCATACTCTCCTCAGTGGAATAGAATTGATCATAAGTATCCTAAATTTGGAAATGAGTTGAGAAGCCTTATTCTTGCTCTATCTATAGATAGAGTGAATCCTTTTGGTTTTCAAATAAGTACGCATAGTACATGGCTGGTTATGTTGGTAAATTCTAACTTTTCATTGTGGTTATTCATGAAATGAAAATACATTATGTTATCTTTTCTTATATTAGGACCAAAACAATCGGGTAATGATATTGATGTTTATTTGGATCTATTGATCGATGATTTTAAATTACTATGGAATTAAAGTGTTATGTTGTATGATTCTTAAAGAAATGAATATTTCACATAGAGATACATGTTGTATAGGAAAATAAATTAATTTACTATTTATGGAAATTTTTTAGGATATTGCATTAAAGTAACTCAACGGTGTCCCATTTTTTAACAAGGTACACAATCAATTAGGTTTAAATATTCATCCAAGACCGTGTTTCTAGGAAATCGTAGATTTATACCCCAGTGAAATAAGTATCGATCATGGAAAAAGATCATTTGATGGGAGTTCAAAAGAATGTACAACACCATATCCACTAACAGGCGATCAACTGTTTGAGAAAATAAAATATATGGACACTGATTTTGGTAAACCTTTTTAAAAAAAATTACAAAAAATGGTTATAAAAAAATGTTAGTTTTTTTTGAATTACTATACTGAAATTTTTTGTATGTCATGCATTTTCTTGATGTTATGAATGTTAAAAAAATGTATGTGATGTTTTAATTGGCATGTTACTAAATAAACCCAGTAAAATCAAGGGTATAATTAAGGCTAGGTTAGACATGATTAACAAGGTAATATGGGAAGAGTTGGTGCTAATGAAGAGTGAAAAATGGATTTTTCTTCCTCTAGATACTTACACTTTTTCTAGGAAATATAGATATATATTCTTTAACTTCTTGAATGATGTAAAGGATCAAGATGGGTATTCCTCAAATTTCAAGAATATCATGTCAATGAATGATTTAAAGTTAAAAGGTTTGAAAACACATGACCTTCATGTTTTAATGCAATATCTAATTCATGTATCTTTATAATTCATTTTTCCTAAGAATTTCCATCAAATATTAACCAATGTATATTTATTTTTTAAAGATATATATATGAAATTTATTGAATTGGAGAAGTTTCCAACTATGTAAAAGGAAATTTCTATCATATTATATGAATTAGAGATGTTATTTCTACCATCATTCTTTAATATGATGGTTCACTTGATGTTTTACTTGGTATGAGAGATTCAACTTTTTTTCCTTCATATTATATATGCATGTACTCCCATTGAATTGTATATGATGATTTTGAAAGGGTATTTCAAAAATTGAATTCATTCAGAAGGTTGTATTGTGGAGTGATATGTTGTTTAGGAAGTGATTGAATTCTTTAGATACTATCTATCTGATGTGGAAATCATTGGTATATCAAAATATTTTCACACCAGGTGGCTTGTGGATAAAGGAATTTATAGAATAGATCTTTTAATAATTACTTTTACAGAGTTGAAGTAGGATCACCTTTTTTTCATAATATTTTAGAGTTTGTGCCATATTTTTAAATGCACAAATTAATTATTAGGAATTTGAATCCATCGTGGTTTAAAATCTAGATACCAAATACACATAATAAATAGTTTATAGGATGGTTTCGACACCATGTTTTTAAAGAGTCAACTGAAAATATGGATTCAATTTTAGAACTACTTCAATGGTTATCGAGAGGAACAAATATAAATGTATTATCTTATAATGGTTATATGTTCTATAAAAATAAACATGATTCACATAGTACAATAAAAAATAGTGTAGTTATTCTTGTGGATGAAGCGATACATGTATCTGGTACTAAGGATAGAATCTAATTTATGAGAATATGTTATACTTTGGCATCATCAAATAAATATGGGAGTTAGATTATACAATATTCCAACTATTGATTTTTCATTGAAAGTGGGTTGATAACAAGAGTTTAGTTAAAACATGTGAATTAGGATTCATGAAAGTGTATTTCAGTAAGGAAGGGTATAAATATAAACCATTTATAATGGAATCATAGATAGTACAAGTACTTTATGTTCCACATCTTGTAAACCAAAAGTGGTTAGTTGTTCTATTATCAACCAAAAACATTGAATGATCAAATATCAATTCAACTAAGGATGGCCCTTTTATTGGGATTTCACAATCATATTTCAATGGTCCCAATGTTGAAGGGGTCTTTTATGTCATAGGATACCATAATTAAGGGATTTAGATACTCGATATAGGGGTTAAATACCTTCAACCTTTAAAAAAAGAGTTCAATAACCAGGTTATATTTTTATTGTAATATACATTATGTTACCTTGTATTAATATATTTTTGCTAATAAATTTACGTAATCTAAATTAAATGTTCAAACACTTCTATATATAATGACTTTTACACATGTCGATGCTCCCAGTCCTAAGGAACAATAGGTTTATCCTCATGTTGGTACTCCTAATGCAGATGAACAACAACCTTATTTATATTTTGATGCTACCAATCCATAGGAACATCATATTGATGATTTTAAAGTTGATAAAATGGTAGACAATGAACAACATGATTCCCATAAAAAAATTAGTGTCGTCGCATGACACTGTTAGAAAAAATTATTAAGGTGAGAAACAAAGGCATCAAATTCAAGGTTGGATGGAATGCATACGGCCAGCCTGTTAACCCCAAAAAGTCTATGTTCAGTAGTTACATTAAGATCACCACTTGATTTTTTGTGCTGATTAATTTTGATTCATTGAACAATGTCTGGTCCACACTTAAGACACTAATTTGGGAATATATTAGGGTAACATTATGATATAATTTCTTTATTTTACTAAAAAAATAATGAAATGATGATTTCCTCTTCATTATCCCTTTCAAAGTGCATTTATAATAGATGAATACCAAATGAAAATTTTATTAATTCTCATTGGAAAGGATCATAGAGGCTTTCAGACAATTATTATGATGTATAATCTCAAATATTCTGAATGGAAAATAAACTTTCACCCACCACAATTGTATAGAAACATAACAAACCAACAAGAAAGGGATACATTTATTTTTCATCATGAGGATACATCTTTTTGGGTACATTTTGACTGGTAATACATTTCTTTATAATACATTTATTAATCACATTGATTAAGAATTTTTAATTTATGAAATAGAAAATGAGTGCTAAAAATAAGAAATGTGCAGCAAAACCAGTGTACCCCTACCATAAAGTAAGGATGGGGTATCCTTCACTTGAAAAAAAAAAGATACGTATTTTCAATCTACCATATCAATCTTGTGTGACATGAAACGACAACATAATTATGTTCCTTTGTTTATATGTAGATTGATGAATAAAAATCTAAATCCACTTCTATCCCATGTCATGTTCTATAGAATGAGGCATGTGTAAATAAATATGGGATACTAATAGATGAAAATGAATAAAAATAAGGAAAACATGTGTAAGTATGACATAATAAAAAAATTCTTTAAATTGGTATTACATAATAATGATTTCTTAATATATTGTATTTTTATCTAACATAGACACAAGAATCACCATTAGCTTTACAGAATGAACATTAACTATCAGTGGCCTTGAAGCTTCTAAAATAGTATGGTCTTATTTGAGGTGTGGGTTTTGGGGTTTCACCACAAATATATTTTATGAAAAAAATTGATAGGGGATAAAGATAAGAAAATAGAAGAGTTGAAGGCATGATTATATGATCTATAATAAACACATAATTAGAAGTTAGTGTTATTAGAATATATTTTAGGAAGTAATCAAAGAGAAGAAACAAAAAAAAATAACTATTACATGAAGATCCCCCCACTATCTTTGAGGTGATACATTCCCCTTAAAGAGCTATCTTAGAAGAGGTAATAAATATTTTTTTTAATTGTTTCTATGAAATGTGAATTTAGAAGACACTAATACCTTTCCTATAATAATATTCTACTGGGTGAAAATGATTATGATTTATATCTATCAACACCCACCTATTGTTTTGTTATGAGGGGTACTATGTACAATATCCAATGAGATATTATACACAATAAAAAACTTCCAATAGTTCATGTGAGAGCGAGGATTCATATATATCATGAGTCAATTATCAATCTATCCATTTCACTTGATGATGTGGATATTCATACGGTCGATAAATATATTGTAACTTTTATATCATGACCATTAGATGTTTTAAAAATATATGATGATAAGGAGGTATTCATTTAAAATTTATTTTTCATGCAAAACCTTTAAAAATTAATGAAAAAAGGCATGAACTGACGACTGTTATTATAGAAGGACAAAGGGAAGGGAGTGAAATGGAAGTTCAAATCTAAGTGATCTAAAGGATCAACCAACCAGTTAAAAATATCTTCAAAAAGTAACTTTACCCTTAATATTCAATAAACATGTTTAATAACATTAAAGGTTTATGTTGATACAATATTAGAAAGTATTGATACAACCACAATTGATTTTGAAGAAAATATATACAGAGAGGTCATTATAGACTATATTATTCTTGATAATGTAAATGAAATCCTCAAGCATTAATTTATAGGAGTATTGATTGTAAATTTATACATTATGTTTTTTCCTTATTTGTTAGTCTAATAGTTGACATACTATGTTAATTATGACTAAATACTATTCATAATTCTTACAGGTATATATACCAATAATATTTAATGGGAAACACTTATGAACATAAATTTAGACTCGTTATCCCTCACATCACTTCAAAAAAAACTATTCTCATTGGAACCAAATAAATAAGGAGTAATAGTGAAAATACTTGCCACAATGTTTAAAAGTAAACTTACAGATGAAATATTCTTTTTAATACCCATGATGTAGGGGTAAAACTCTACAATTTAATGATATAAAATATATTTTCATTCATTTCATTACTTATTCCTTTTTTTAGGAATCATAGATTACTCATTGTAGTCAATGTGGATACTCCAAAGATTTATTTTCAAGATTCAATGCATAGATACCCAACAAAATGACCACACATGATTATGTTTATCGATTTTCAATCCACTACATGAAACATTTTACAAATAAACTTCAATTAATACGTTTTATATTATTTTTTAATGAAAAACAATTTATGATAGGATGGTGATTAAATATCTTCTAAATCATGTAATGAGGTAATTCCATGAGAAAAAAAAAGCCTATCGATTTCTACAAATGGATAAGTATTAGGGTATATATAATAAAACTCCACTATCAAAACATATATCAAAACAAATTACTTAGTTTTTTCAATTTTTCTTCAGTTCATGTGACAAACTAATGGTAAATATTATGTTTAGTATGTTTTAAAATTTATGAAATATATCGTATTACAAAAATAAACTAGAATCACTGAAGAGGTATTTCTGATGATAATTACGATTTCATTTAAAATATTTACTAAATATTTATTCATTTATATTTTTTCAGTACTACCAGGACTATTGATTATCCTCATATTCAAAATAGGAAATATATTTGTTTATAAATGAATGGGAAGAATACATGGTGTCAGATTGTGTAATGACCCAGACCTATCTGGTCTATTACTTTGTGAAAATCTAGTGTTTGGAGTGTTTTGGGAGGTCATGGTGACTGATTTCAAGAGTTTTCCAAAAATGAAATTTTTTAATGGTAGATCATCTAACGGTGAGTTTTCTACTGGTAGGTAGTGACGGTAGGTCGCAACAGTGACCCTTGACGATGAGTCAAGACTGGTGAGTCGAGACCGGTGGGTCAGGATAGTGACTCACACTAGTGACTCACGATAGTTGGTCAGGATCGGTGAGTTAGAACAGTGGCTCACATCAGTGACTCACAATGGAGAATCACTGATTTTAGGTCGCCACAATAGTTCATGAAGGTAGGTCACCATCGGTGAGTCGGATAACGGTGACTCATCCAATAGTGACTCGTCCAACGGTGACTCATCCAATGATGAGTTTCCCAATGGTGACTCGTCCATTGGTAGCTCGTCCAACAATGAGTCACCCAATGGTGACTCATCCACTAGTAGCTCATCACTGGTAGCTCGCACTAGTGACTCATTCATTGGTGACTCCCAGTGGTGACTCACCTAATGGTGAGTCATTTCCAATAATTTTTCAAAATTCCAGTTTTTCTCTAGTTTTTCCAGTTTCTCCCCATTAACATTTCCTTTTACATGAAATGAGTTTAAAATCATATTTAATGGTTTTTGGATCCGTTTATAATTGTATCTATCTGCTAAAAACTTTATGCTTCCTTTGACTTCCAAACCATGTGGTCTTGGTCAAGATATGCCTTTAATGGATTTTCAAAACCAATCCTTCTGTTGATATAGGATCTGGGATTTATAAATCTGAGATCTACTCTTCCTTTTGTAGTCCCATTTTCTCTTGGTTCACCCCAAACCTTTATTCCCCGAGGAGTCATGTATTATGTTGTATCCTTTTGATCACATTTTTTTTGAGGTTCTTCCTGCTGCCTGTGCACCCCCTATTTAGATCAATAAGGAAGTTTTGATCATCTATTCTTCCAAGTAGGGGTCCCTTTGTCTCTCTTTAATTTTTGTATCATGTGGGGTAGGTGTAAGAATGTCTCATTTATGAAGATATAAAAATTACAAATAAATAAAGATAATTGAATCAATTTAAGATCAATACATATGGGATGGGAAAAAGTGACAGATGCTTCTATTTTGTTATTTTTTTATTGATATTTTGTTTTTTAGGTGCTAATCACCCATTGAAAATCATGGTCGTTGGTGGTCTTTGTGTGTGCACCTGTGATTGCTAGTGAATTCTTGTTTTTGGTCTTCTATTTAATGTGAATATGTATATTAAAATGATTAACCATGTACACTCGGCTAATAAATGGATGCCGCAGGACCAAAGTGTTTCTATGAAAATCTAGGAAGTTAACAAGTGGAATTAAAGAACATATGACTTGTTAAATCTGAATATGTTTGGTTTGGTTTGTTTGGTGGTACAGTTGTGAGCACTATCATGTGTTGTGGGGTGGTACGTGTGGTGTAATGGAATCTTATCTTGAGAGATTGATTTATTGTGGAATATATTGATAGTTTTGTGTATTGGGGCTTCCATAGGGTTGTGCTATGTTTATGTTATTGGATGTGATGGGTGTGGTTTGGTTATGCAGAAGAGCTTCCAAGAATGGTTGTGGTGAGTTGTGTTGTTGGGTGTGGTTGTGAGTTGGGGGGGGGGGGTTTGTTTGAGATGATGGATTGGGAAGAATGACTTTGATGAATGATGATGGCAGTGGTTGGTATGAGTAATGTGCCAGAAGTTTCTCCATGAGTAGCATGCAGAAAGCTCCACCCCATGTATTGGGATAAATATATGTTATGATATGAAAGGGTGTTTAATGGGGAGGAATGTGGATCTAATTTAGTTTATATGGCTCTTATCCTTATGATATGACCTTGGTTTTGTTGCCTATTGTGGCATGTGTTTAGTAGTTTCCTGGGTAGTGATGGAATGAAAAAATAAATTGTTAACAGAGAATCAGATTTTAGCTGAGATAAATAATTAAGTGAATGGGTGTTAAGTGAAGGAGCCTTGTGAGCTGCTATAATTTATCAACTTATGAAGTGACTATTGGTGATACTAGTAAATGCATTTAGAGGTAACAGCAAAGGTTGTTTTGGGAGTTTGTCTTTTGGTTGAGATCCTATAGGTTGGGTAGGAGTGTTTTTTATTATATCTACATACATGTATTTTCCTTTTTTATTTCTATATGCACCCCACCCTAGTTGAGCACTATGTGTCGAACACCCCCATTGTCATGGGGGAGGGTGTGTTTCCCAAACATATTGGTGGTAGGATGGATGGATGGCCACCCTCTCTTCCCTTCTCCCTCTTCCAGGTGGTGATAGCCCAAGATTCTTCAGGTAGGTTTTGATTCGTGAGGCCAAGGTGTGTGCAGGTGAGTTGTGTTTCTTAGGTGTCATTAGAATGAGATTTGTTGTATTTTCCAGTTGTCTTAGGGATGAGATGTGTTGTGTTCCCAGGTGTCTTCAAGATGTGATGTGGTATGTGGCCCAGGTGTCTATGGGCGAGACGTAGTTGTGATGCCTAGGTGTGTGTGGGTGAGATGTGATGTAGTATGTGGCCCAAGTGTCTACATGATATATGTAGTTTTGAGACCCAGGTTTGTGTGGGAGGGTTTTGATGTGGTTATTTCAGAAGAGTTGGGGTTCCAGTACATTTTCTATTAGGGTCTGAGAGTGGATAATCAGTGGGAATGTGGTGTAGGGTACCCTATCATCAATTTATTACTATATTACCTTACTTGACTTGCGTTACTTATTGAGTGTTCCTTGTCAAGATTGGGATGGTTAGTATACCTTTTTAGGTGTTGTTGGTTCTGTTGTTTTCTCATAGAATAATTAGTATGCTTCTCCCACTTATACATGAGAGACTTTGTTTTTCCTACTAAGTATACTTGTATACTCACCCTATATTATAAAACTGCTTTTAGGTTTCTAGGAAGACTATGGGAACCATGATGGGCTTTACAATCTTGGACTTTGGGACAGTTGTTGTGATGCTGCTTAGCTTTACTTTTGGTACTTACTTTGGAGTTTATTTTTATTTATAGCGGTTTGTTTTAAAAATGCATGTGGGGTGGTTTTGGATTTATTTTATATATGTTTCATGGAGTTATTTTGAGGTTTATACATCTTATCTCCTGATCTTTTTTACTATAAAAGGGTAATTCCTCCCATTTTGTGAGATTTTTATACCCTTGGTGATGGTTTCCACCCCAGGGCCTACTGGAGGAGCGACTCAAAGAGTCATTATCTCCATTTATTCATTGCTATTCTAGGAGGGGAATCTTTGGAGGTATGGGATCTTGATAGAATGGTATCAGAGGTGATTTTTGATAGATAGGGTAGAGTTTGGAGTTAGGAATAGTGAGGATTGCATGGGTTGGTAGGGTAACAGTGTCGGGTGATCTTGGTGTGTGACATAGGTCCTATAATACTAGCTAGGAAACATGATTTTAGGGATCCCCTTGATTAGATTCTAGGACTTTGAGCCTACCAAACGACCAAGTGAGGCTACACCATTTGTAGGGTAGAGACCCTAGGAAAGGTACATGCATCATATTGACTTGATTTCCTATTTGATTTGGGTTGTTTTAGGTAAATTTAAATGGATAACGGAATGAGTTAAATTATTTAAAATTAATCTTAAATAAAATTCTATACTACTCAGGTTGAGGAATTCCTTATTCACTTTTTTTCAGCTATGGAACCCATTCATCGTCTGTGTGTGGATCAGGCAGCTGAGGCCTAGTAGGATGATTCGGTTGATCACTAGAGGGTTGATCCAATAGAGGAGGTTGACTAGTGGTAGAGAATGTTACATGATTTCCAATGACAAACCTTAGTAAAGTATGAGGGTAGTGTTTTGGACATGTAGATAGGGAGATGGATCAAGGAGCTTGAGACCATCTTCAGTTTGATCCAGGCTCTGACAGAGTATTTGGTTTCATTGGTAGTGAGAAAGATGTGGAGAGTTATGTGTCAGTGGTGGATGTTTTACCTAGGGGAGAGGAAGGAGGCTGACATTATGTGGGTCTATTTTGATAAGAAGTTTCGAGTATAGTTCCTTTCATCAACCATAAAGGCTGAGAAGAGGTTGGAGTTACTCTCCCTCTGGTAGGGGAGTATGTTGGTACGGGAGCTGGGGATCAAGCTCAAGGATCTCCTTTGTTTTTCCTTAGATATTTTTATGGATGAGGAGTATCTTTCATGATGCCTAGAGGTGACACTTTTTCCTTCTATCTAGTATGCGTTTATCCCCTTTACGTTGTTGACATACATGGAGGTCTAGAAGAAGGTGGAGGTGATTGAACGGATGCACTCATGAGGAGTTCTACTGTGATAGGGTATCCAACAGGGTTCTTCAAGAGGCAGGGTTACCAGTAGCAGGTCCCAAGTGCTAGGGCCTTTCAAGATGTGATCGGTGAGGAGTCAACCTCAGTAGTTTCAATTTTGAGCTTTTAATCCTTGTTCCTTTTTCATGGGTTTGGGATGATGTATTTCATATGTGTAGTCTATGGAAATCTTCAGAACCAGTGTCCAATGTCTATTCTAGATCATTGTGGTGGAGGTGGACATGTTTTGTGCCAGCCTCAGCAGCAGTTTCCAGCTAGGTTGTTTTAGTAGTAGGGATAGTAGGCTCATGCTCCATCGAGGTGAGATAGAGTAGGTAGAGGCTGACCTCAGGGTGTTCTTGAGGGACCTCAACCCAAGTGTGGTCATGGAGGTGGTCTTCAGTAAAGGGGTAGAGGATCTGGGTGTGGTAAGTTACACACAGTAGTTCTAATAGGGCCAAATATTGTTAGAGGTATGATCATCCTGTTTATTACCCTTTATTTTTCTTTGTTTGATTTAGGAGTTTCGAACTCCTTTTTTGCACCCAGTCTAGCCCATGCTCTAGGACTAGATGTAGAGAGGATTATCATTCCCCTAGTGATGAGTAAGCTAGTATAAGGACAGACCCTCTTGTTTGATGTGTGCTAAGTATGTAGAATAATTATGGGACCTCATCTGTCCCGTGGGGATCTCTTCTTACTATAGATGCAACCATATGATGTCATTCTCAGCATCGATGGTTATATTTTGTGCATGTCACTATCGACTGCTTTTGTATAAGAGTTGTATTTTTAGATGTGGATGGTCAGTGTGTGGCTTTCGTCGATGATTGGAGCTATCATGTGCGTAGTCAGTATGTGGAGCCTCTTCATCCCTTGTTGGATGAGCTATTAATGGAATTATTGGACACTGAAGTCCCTAGGGTTATTGGGGAGTTCTTGGATATTTTTTCTTAGGAGGTTGTGACTCTACCCCCTCGACATGATGTTTAGTTCGGGATAGACCTGTAGCTCGGTGCTTCTATGATTTCGATGGGTCCTTATTAGATAGACCCTTATGAGTTACCGAAGTTGAGGATCTAGATAGATGACCTAATTCATTAGGGTTTTATCCGGCCCAATGTGTCACCGTGGGGTGCTCCATTCTTGTTTATGAATAAGGGAGATGGTGGTATGAGGTTTTGCATAGACTACTGGAGGTTGAATCAAGTGAAAATCAAGAACTGTTACCCCCTCCCAATGATAGATGGTCTTTTTGACTAGTTGAGAGGAGAAAGTTGGTTTTCTACGTTTGATCTATGGTATGGATATCACCTGTTGAGGTTGAAGGAAGACGATATCTCAAAGACCACTTTCGGATGTAGGTATGGGAACTTTGATTTCATATTCATGTCATTCGGTGTTATGAGTGCACCAGTTGTGTTCATGGGGCTTATAAACTCTGTCTTTCATGGGTTCCTAGACCAGTTTTTTATTGTATTCATCAATGACATCTTAATCTACTCGAAGTTAGAGGATGAGAATATTGAACATCTTAGGACTGTCTTGCAAGTCATTCAACGCCACCAGCTCTATGGAAAGGTATCCAAGTTAATGTTTTGGACATCATAGTTGTATTTCTTTGGACATTTTGTGTCTCATTAGGGTGTAGAAGTGGACCCATCTAAGGTTGAGGTAGTTGTCTCTTGGGAAACACCCAAGAATGTGGCAGAAGTTTGTAGTTTTCTTGGTCTCATAGGTTATTACTGGAGGTTCGTACCCAATTTCTCTTAATTTTCATCTCTATTGACAACTCTGACTAGAAAGGACCCAGATTTTATGTGAATTGGGAAGTTCTAGGTAGCATTTGGATATCTAAAGGGGAATTTGGTCAGTTTTATGGTTTTTAGAGGAAGGGGTGATGTTTGAGGTGTTTTGTGATGCTTCTCATCTGGTCTTGAGATGTGTGATGATGAAATAGTAGGGAGTGATCTCTTATGGGTCTCGGAAGTTATGTCCCCATGAACATAACTATGCCACCCATGATCTAAAGCTAAAATTGGTTGTGTTTACACTAAATTTGTGGAAAAATTACCTTATTGGGGAGCACTTTGTTGTCTTCACAGATCACAAGTGTTTGAGGTATATTTTTTCCCAGTGAGATATAAACTTGCAACAGGGCAGGTGGATAGAGTTTCTTCAGGACTATGATTTTGAGATCTCCTACACCTCAGGAAATTAGACTTTTGTGGCTGATTCTTTGAGAAGAAATTCAATGAAGGAGGTAGTTTGGGGATTTGTGGATTCTTAGAAGGTGATGGAGGAGTTGGTACCCTTTCATTTGGATGAAAGATTGGATGGTGGTAGAGGCTATTTTTTCCAGATAGAAGTACAATATTCATTGATATAGTAGGTGGATGAGTCTTAGTGGGGAGACTTAGAGGTAGAGGTGATGCATGATTGCGTTAACCACAGTGATGCTTCGACGGTATGGTCAAAAAATGGATAGAATCAGATTTTATTTCATGGAAGGTTGTTTATTCTTGTGACGACACATGAGGAAGTCCTATGTGGGTTTCATATCTCACCCTTAATGGTATATTTAGAAGTTTTAAAGATGTATTGTGGCTTGAGGATGTAGTTAATGTGGCTCGGGATGAAACGGATAGTGGCAGAGTTTATGGCGAAGTGCTTAGTGTACTAGTAGGTGAAGGCTAAGCACCATGTTCCCAGTGGTTTGTTGCATACCTTAGATGTCCCTAAGTTTAAGTTAGATAAAATATCAATGGATTTATTCATAGGGTTACCCAAGGATCAAAGAGGCTATGATTCTATCTGTGCAGTAGTGTATCAGCTGACAAAATTATCTCACTTATTAGAGATCAAGGATTCAGGAATAGTGGATGCCTTAATAAGAAGTTATGTAGATGCAGTGGTGTGGTTACATAGAGTTTCGATATCCATTGTCTTGGATCAGGATAATTTTTTTTCCTCATGAGTCTGGAGGGGATTGAAGCATGCTTTTGTCACTTAGTTATGCCTCAACGCTGCCTTTCACCCTCATACAGATGGGCAGACAGGGAGGACCATCCAGACATTAGAGGATATGTTTTGAGTATGTGTCTAGTACTTTAGTGGATCTTGGGTGTGACACTTACCCTTGTTTGATTTTTCTTATAATAATATCTATCACTCTTCCATTATAATGGATTCGTTTGAAGCTTCTTATAGAAGATCATGTCGTTCACCCTTGTGTTGGACAGAGGTTGGGGAGACAATTATTCCTGGTACCAAGGTAGTTGTTTCTGACGCTTTCATCAGGGCGCATGCATCCGCCTGTGAGGATGCACTGCTGTTGCCCCGCATTCCTGCTTTCCAAAGGCAGACAGCATCTGCTCCTTATTCTGGGACATCTGATCCTTGATCGAAACCGAGATGATGGGATGTTGGTTCTTCCTTTCGTGGATTCCTCCTTGGAACTCGTCACCTAGTCCGGGTCTCCCTCATAGATTTAATACATTGTTTGTGAAACTCTTCCCAGTGACATGTTTCCATGTACGCCAGTTAATTACGCTGCTTCTGTCAGGACATTCCAAAGGGTCCGGACAGAAAAGCAACCTTCGGTCGGGGGAGTAGTCACGTCGGGCCATCAGTAACGTGTCTGAACGCTGGGGAATTGGTGTGTATGTCTTTTGTCCATTATTATAGGGCTTCTCGAGGGTGTGGAAGCCTGAGGAATCCCGCATCAAGCACGGGGAATCATATGCCATGGGCATGTATCTGAGGTTTTCCTCAGCTTTCTATGTTTAACACAGGGTATGTTGCAAGTTTAACGTCCAGCGGAGATGGATTGTCCTGATCAAAACACTAGCTGGAGTGGATCAGATTGAGGAATTCCCCTTAAAGGGATGTCGATATTGGGGTCAGCCCGTGGGCGGCTTCCCGGATGCTGTGGAGGGAAGTGGAGTGGCACGATCTCACTGGGATGTGGCGGCCCGGGTGAGAATCAGGATGGATGATAGATGGATGAATGAAGTGGAGGGGGAATGAAATGGAACCATCGCGAGGGCGACAGTGAAGTTGGTCTTGAGCCTCGAAGAGACCTCCTACGTATCCCCATGGCAGGGAATCAAAGTCTGCATAGTTTGGGATGGTGCCGGTGAACCGACGTGAAAGTGTACCTTGGCTCAATGGTGTTGTCAGTGAACCGACGTGAATGTGGACCTTGGTCCAATGGGTGTCATCAGCGAACCGACGTGAATGTGGACCTTGGTCCGATGGTGTGGGGCTTACACACTAGGCTGCCCAGGGGTTGGTGGACCGACGTGAATGAAGTTGGAATGACCAACGGGTGGTGGGCCTGAACCTCAGGAAGGCTTCCTACATACCATGCCTTAACATGGATCAAAGTTCTCGTAGTTTGGGAGAAAATGGGGGCTTGGCACACCAAAAAGGAGACGGTCTGGGCCAATAATTGTTGGGCTTGAACCTCATAGAGGCTTTCTACGTACCATGCCTTAACATGGATCAAAGTCCTCGTAGTTCAAATGAGAAGTGGAATACAGTTTAACGTCATGCAGGACGGTGGTGAACCGACGTGAATGGGGTTGGAACGACCGGGTGATGGGCTTGAACCTCATGAAGGCTTCCTACGTACCATGCCTTGACATGGATCAAAGACCTCGTAGTTCAGGTGGTGGTTTTCGTCAGCGAACCGACGTGGAGGTGAACCCGTGGGTCCACTGGCGGTGGGCTTGAACCTCAGGGAGGCTTCCTACGTACCATGCCTTAACATGGATCAAAGTCCTTGTAGTTTGGGATGAAATGGTGGGTGTCGGAGAACCGATGTGAAGAAAGGACCTTGGTCCAATGGGAGATGATCTTGAACCTTAGGGAGGCTTCCTACGTACTGTGCCTTGACAAGGATCAAAGTCCTCGTAGTTTGGGTTCGTCGGTGAACCGACGTGAAGGTGAACCCGGGGGGTCCACTGGTGGTGGGCTTGAACCTCATGGAGGCTTCCTACATACCATGCCTTGACATGGATCAAAGTCCACGTAGTTCGGGTTAGTCACAATGGCTTACCGTCGGACTGAAATGCAGTTTAACATCATGTTGGATGAGGTTGGAACCTGACATGAAGAAATGATGGGCGGTGGTCTTCAACCTCGTGGAGGCTTCCTATGTACCATGCCTTAACATGGATCAAAGTCCACATAATTCAAATTGGACGTCGGAAGGCCGACGTGAAGGAGGACCAGGGGTCCAAGTGGTGGATGTGCAGTTTAACGTCATGCGGGACATGGATGCACAGTTTAACATCATGCTGGATGAGGGTATATAGTTTAACATCATGTTAGACGAGGTATTTTCATGGCCAATGCTTACTCTAAGCCCACGTGATTCGTGCTCGGTGTGAGAAACAAGAGGCAGTAGAGACCTGACGATCACATCGCAAAGGGTGTGTCCGTGAGAAACAAAGAGGGGCTTACGTGTTAGGTGGCCCATGGTGCTGGGACTTACTCCAGAATGGAGGCCCAAAGTGTGGAAAAGTGAAACGGGAGAGGGATTTGGGACCAAATATGGAAGGTTCCTCATTCTCTATCACGCCCTCCACTGGCCTTGGCAGTGGGGAAGTACGGAGGTGCATGGGTGCTACCTTCTTCAAGAGAGGCTTGGGGGCTTACACCAAGGTGGTTTCCCTTCTCCTGTGGACATACGCTACTCCGAGAAGGAGGATATCATCCCATGTGTGGGTGATTCAATTCTCGTGGAGATGAGTGGCGTAAAGAATGTCCGAGCTAGGGGGACCCTGCGTACGAGGCACGGGGTCGGGTCACAGTTTAACGTCATGTGTTGAGGACGAGGTTCTTGTTAGTTTAACGTCCTGCAGCTCGGATGAGGTGGGTTTACTCCACACCCCTAGGACTTACATAACTGGTACCCTATTCCCCTTGGGGGAGGTAAGGTACCGGCAAATCCATGGTGAAGGGGGGCTGCAGATCAAACCGTTGAGGGGTCTACTTTAGTGTGGCTATGCGAAGAAGCAATAGCTGTTAGCGTGCCTATGCGAAAAAGCATTATCTGAATCAATGCTACGAGTGGTGTCGTCCATGGGACTTTGAAATCACATTGTGCAAACCTGGAGGGTCGCACGGGAAGAGGAATTTCCAATCAAAGGGGTGTGCTTTGCGAAATGGAGTGCCTTGGCCTTAGCATGGGGCAGGGGTGTGAATGGGAGATGCTTCGCGAAGTGTAATAGTATTCACGGAGCACTACCTCGCAAAGTAGAGATTCCTCACGAAGCAAAGTGATGTGAAGTAGTGTGCTTCGCGAAGCACAGCGACCCTACCTTGGCATGTGGATCACTAGTACAGGATGGGTGTTTCGCAAAGCATAAATGCTCCGCGGATGCCCGGGTTCCCTTGGGAATCCCCTTCCTTCGCGAATGACCTTAGGCTTCACGAAGGGAATCCCTCTCGGAAGAGGGTCTCAAAACAAGACAAGAAAGAGGCATCTCGCGAAGGAGAAATACCTCGCAGAGCTCATGATTCCCGGGGTGAAGGGGGCTTTGCGATTCAGGAGTTGAAAATCTGAAAGGTCGGATTGTCCGGCCTATGGACTTAGGGGGAGCCCAGTATTTATATTCAAGGGATGCCGTGAAGTAGAGCTCATGCGGCACGAAGGGGCGGCGGTTGCTTCACGGCGGGTCGCGAACATCAACAGGGTTCACGGAGCGTTACCACCTCAGGGGCTTCACGGAAGGTCCACGAACGTCAGGGAATTCATGGAGGGGTACCGCCTCCTTTGCTTCGCAGCGGGTTCGCGAACGTCAGGGCATTCGCGGGGCGTTCGCGGAGCGTTCCCGCCTCCTTTGCTTCGCGGTGGCCGCGTTGCTCGGGGGAGCTCTGCGTCGGGGCTTCGCGAGGCAGTGTGCGGGATTCTTTTCCTTATTCCCTTTGCGTTCAATATTTTGGCGCCAACAAATACCCCCCCTCAGACTTGGAGCCGTGGAGGGATCAAGGGTCGAAGTCTGAGGGTAAATCGCCAAAATTATCGGTGGTTCATGATGTGGACTCGCGAAGGGGCGCGCGGGGATGACAGCGGTCGCGCGGTCCGGACGCGTCGCGATGCTCCGCACAGGCGGGACGTGCCGCGAAGCTCCGGGTTCGCCACCTATAAATAGGGGGAATGACCTATCTTTTGTCCTCTCATGAATTTTTTCCTTTTTCACTCTCGACTTCGCGAAGCTCCATGTACTCCGCGTCTGCTCTCCGTGAATCGAGCTTCGCGGCGAACCGCGAGTCTCCGACTCCGCGACTATGCCAAGCAAACTTGTGCTTGCAGGACTAGGCCAGGCTCCGCGTCTTGGTTCTATGCCCGAGCTTCGCGAGAGATCTTCACGACCAACCTTCATGACCTGACCCGAAATTTTTTTGAGTTCTGAAACTGAAATGTCCCATCAAGAAGTTGTGTTGGGGGTGCTTGCAGACGTCGCCCGAAGGGATGAGATGGCTAACTGTCTAGGCCTTGGGGAGATGGTCCGAAGTCACTCGGACCATAATTCTTTGACAGACCTGCTATCAGAGATTCAGAAGAACTATCCGCTGTGCAAGAAGCTGCCCTTGTATGGCTTCGGGCTGAGGGATGATGTCTTCATTCCCAAGGCGAGTAGCGACGAACCAGCTTGCTGGTTCAGGAGCACGCCATGCCAGCACCAGTGGTTCAGGGCGGCCGATGGTCATGCATAGGAGGACTTCACACCTGTCACCGCCGACTGTCTCTACAACCATGTGAACAATATTAACGGGAAGACACTGAAACCAGAGATGTCCCCTCCTCTGTACCGCACCATGTTGAAGGCGGCTTTGCAGGATTCGAAGAAGGGGTGGTCCGATGAGTGGGACCTTCGCTAGGGTGGAAACTTCACCAACGATTGGGCATGGGCCTACTGGGTATGCGCCTCATGCGAGGATTTTGGGGTCGAGCTAAGGAGAGTGGGTTTGTATGAGGTGGTATGGGCCTCCCAGTTCCACATTTAGCAACCGAAACAACTGATGTCGGAGCTGCTGAGCAGATGGCCGTCTAGGACCAATACTTTTCACCTGCACCATGGGGAGGTGGGCATCAGTTTGTGGGATTTCCATTAGATTTTGGGTGTCCCAATCTTGGGGGACATGTATGATGAGTTTCTCCCCGTCATGAGCATGTGGGAGGATACGGAGAAGATTCCATGACTGGCATCGGTACTTATGGCACTGGTCCCTGGAGAGGACAAGGAGGCAGTGAGAGATGTCCACTTTAAGAAGTGGTTCGAGCAGTTCCTGAACTTCCCGGAGAATTGAGAGTTCCCTCCGAGGCCTCTAACTTGTCCGAAGGTGGATCAACGGGGCAAGGAGCACTCGTATTAGTGACTCTTGGAGGATAGCCAATGGAAAACTTGGGGTTTCAGTGTCAGCATTGAACAGCAGCCGATAGTCAGGCTAGCGGTGTTCATCACAGCCCTTATCTGCGGTTGGATCCTACCGGTAAGGGATACCAACATGGGGGTGCGGCCCAGCTCGTTCATCATGGCGTCCATGCTGGACATGGGGTAGCGGGTCAATCTGGGGATTCCAATGCTCGCCAAACTGTACAGGATGTTGTGGCACGTTAGCGAGGGAAAGAAGCCACCAAGGATATGCGGGCCCTTCCACCTTCTGTATGGGTGGATTGTGGTGCACATCAGGGGGATTTATGAGTATCCAAACCCTATCTCGCCGCCGGGATCAAACTTCCGCCCCTCCATTCTGAATGCAGCCAGGAGCTTCCCATTCAAACTAATCGTACCGATGGTGCTAAACCAGGTGTGGAGGGCGGATGAGTTTAACTTCCACCCATTTCCATTGCTGATGGGGGTACTTACTAACGACGGGTAGGGAATGGAAGAGCACCGGGCTTATCTCCTGGCCTTTCGAGGCGGAGTTTTGGTTGCACGAGTGGATCATGAGCCGATCTACGAACCGTACACCCCGCATTGGTTTGCAAGGCAGTTCCAGTGCCTACAGCGGCTGACCCCACAGGTCTACTGGGAGGTGCATCACGAGGAGCACCCATGCATGATGAGGCAGATGTGGCTCACGTTCACATGGGAATACGGGAATATGCGAATTGCATTGCCTCCATCCACCGCTGCTTTCAAATTGGTGAGGGAGTATGCCATCAGCTGGGAGGCCGCTTATCCGGGGGAGATGCTGAGGTAGCCAACCATTCGGGTTGGTGACAACGGACCTCCCCTATCTCGAGGTCGGGGTCAGAGGGAAGAAAGGGCCTCTCGCGGTGGCGGGGCTTCCATGGCGGTGAGACCTGCACCGGCCGAGGGTGTGGCAGCAGCGGTGGATCCGAAGATTCTAGAAGAGAAGGGCCATCCGGAGAAGCGGTCGCTAAGGGGATTCCACAGGATATCCGCTCAGGCTCCAGGGAAGCGGTTGCGTCATATTGACATGCCAGAGGAGGTCATCTTCCCGGAGGCCTGGGACATTTGGGATGTCAACCGCCAACACCTCAGTCTGCCCGAGATGTGGGAACTCCTGAACCGTCATGGGATGGTTCTACCGGGTATAGGCCCAGACTGGGATGGGTTCACTGTGTCTCCAGCAGAGGTGGAGCAATACTTGGGTGAGCTGGAGGACTAAGTTCACTCCAGTGGTGTTCCACGCCCAATGACAGATCGGGTGAGGGTACTGCTGGATCGGACGGTTCCACCACATCTATCAGCCGCCGATCTGAGGGAGAGCTTCCCCCTTCTAGAAGAATCATATGACTCCTCTCGGAAGGATGAGGCTAGTGGAGGGAGACCGTTGGAGGGGGGAGAAGTCGGAGATCAAGACTCAGATTCTGATGGTTTCGCAAAGGCTCTCGAGGTAGCATTCCAAGATTCTTTCCTCATGGTTCGTTCTCAGGCCATCATGGATTTATTACCAATTTTTGAACCATGCATGAGGAACTTGTACATAGGCCTCACTCTTTCCCCTTGGAAAATGATGATGTAGGACCTTCAGAACCCGTGCCTACGGATGCGTCCAATTCTGCGTCTGGTGGGACCAGAGTGCCCAAAGTGGCTCCTCCAGAATCTCCAGACCTTCTAACAGTATACGGAGGGCCACGCCTCGGGGTCCCATCACCATCGACTCAAGAGAAGCACCAGGAGTTTGATCTCCATAAGTTTCCTCCACTGGATTCATTGTTGTCATATGTAGATCGTTACAAATAATGTTTATGTCCCTCTTTATCGTACAGTTCTCCGACTGGCATGGGCTGCTGCGGCAAGGCTGGTCGGGATGTCTGGTGGCATCCCTCCTAGGGGCATGCCGGTGATGGTGGAGATAGTCCCCCCATCTCCCCGAATAGTAGCACACACTATCATTGGAGGGACCACCAGTAGGGTCGTGCCTGAAGTTATTGAGGTGGATTCCGATGACAAGGATCAATCGGTCGACCCAAGTCCCATCACGCCTGCTCCGACGCCAGATGTCGCAACTAATTCAATGCGAGATGCAGATCCTGCCGAGGACTTCCTGCGGGAATATCCTGCATATGATCCTACCAATCATGCGGACTGGGATGAAACAGCCTCCGATGAAGAAGACAGCAGCATAGTCCACCGCAGATCATGGAATCTAATCACGCGATTCATCAAGGACACCCCCCAAGCGCTATGGTTGAAAGAAATGGACAGACTTCGCTCACGAATGTGCAAACTATTCACTGGGGGAGTGGATTCCCAACGTCCCCATGCGCTCATCTGAGATCTCATGGTTGAGAATATCTAGGAGTATGATCGCGGGCTCAGCGTGGGCTGGCAGCGGAGGAAGGAGACAAACATCAAGAAGCTCCAGGAGGCTGAAAGTGAGGTCCAACGGCTACAGGCCCAGGCGGATGAGCACTCAGCCTCTCTTAATACACAATCTGAGCTGATCTCATGGTTGAAGTCCCAGCCGGCAGAGGAAGAAGAGCATATGAGGTAGGCTTCTGGAAATATGGCTGCCATTCAGGCTGGCATAGAGAGGGCTAGGGCCAAGGATGACAAATTGCGCCCAGCTGCTGCTGAGGAGGAGCGGGAACTGAGTCAGCGGCAGCAATTCCTGGATGCCACAAGTCGAAGGGTGGCGGAGCTTCAATGCTCTTTTGATGGGATCAATCCGTCCATGTGGGGAGTCGACCCCCGAGTACTGTAACAATTACAAACCTTTTAATGGTACTTTCGTGCTTCGTCTTTCTTCTCTCTTTGAATGACTTAGCATGCATGATTTCTACTGTTTTCATCGGTTCATTACATCCATACAATGTTTGCGGGACTTCCGGCGACAATTCCCTAAGCTCACGTGGGTCAGGCCCAATTTGAGAAACAAGAGATAGTTGCCTCATTGTCCCACCCAACATAGGAGTGGAAACCGGGCTTCGGGCATCTGGGGTTTGGATAACCAGTCCGGATTTCCGAAATATGGGAGTGACCTGGCCAGAGAAGGAAGTTCTCATAACATCCAAATTACCATTTCTTCAGTGTGATCTTATGCACGAACGGTGCAATTCCAGGGGTGCTGAGATCGGTCCGAACAGATGGAAATGGGAAGTATGAATCATGATACCCAAGATTTAGAACATTGTGGGGATGGTGTGACAATAAAGGACAAGCGTTAACCGTGGCGGAGAAACGGTATCCTTACTGCGTTAGCATGAAATGGGGAAAACAAATGAGGGTTGACCGTTGACCATGTTCGAGACATGGGACCATGTCACAAATTTTGTCAATCAATCCTTCGGGATGTTGGCCCAGGACAGTAGGCGGACCCTAGGTTGAGCATCCATACTATTAGGGGGTCCTTCCAAACATGACCAGTCTTCCGGAACGTTGGCCCAGGATGGTAGGTGAGCCGATGCGGCATGAAACTAGGCTGTTAGGGGTTCCCTTCAGACATGAAAGGGGATGAGGGTCTGAATAAGGGGAACGCAAAGCATGGAATATGTAGTGATGTTTTGTCCTAACAGAATCCAACACTCATGTAATTACACCACCGTGGTGGGAGTACGCCATATGGGCACATCGATTTGATTATGGATCCTTCCTTCTTTGGGACAGGGCCTCTCTGGCGAGGGGGTATGTCGCTTCCCAATGGGATCTTGGGCCATCCTGAACGTGTTCAGGGTAGACTCATGATTACATGGTCCTCTACGAGGGGTCCGGCCAGGGGGACGAAAAGGGGAAGAATAGGATTAATGATTCCTATGGGCTGGACCCTAGGCAAAATACCAGGGTGTCTCTATGTATCCCATGAGGGTGGGAATCAAGCCATACGTAGTTCTGGAAGCGCATTGTAGTCATAGACCAACACTGGCAGGTGAAATCCTCTTTGGAAGAGGCCCTGGTGCATCCCATGATTAACACAGGGCATCCTGAACTTGTTCAGGGTAGAACAGCAGTTTAGTGTTGTGCATTGAGGAAATATGGACTCATGTAATTTAACGTCATACGATAGGACGTGGAGTGAAATAGAAGAGCCCGGGGAGCACATGGTGTGGTAGTTATGAAATCGACGTGAATGAGGACTTGGAGTCCAAATCACACCACGTACCCCTGGAGGAAACTCTCCAGGTTGAGAGACCAAGAGTGAGGATTAGGATGGGCCCGAAGCAGAGTGTTCGGATGTTCCTACGTACCCCATGAAGATGGTAATCAAGACATACGTAGTTATGAGAGCATAGTTTAACGACATGCGGGACGATGAGAAGCATGGTCGTGTTGGTACCCATCCTGCCAAAACTACTAAGCCCACGTGAGTCATGCTCGGTGTGGGAAACAAGATGTAGTGGTGGGAATTTCCCGACACAGAAAGGGGTGGGTTATGGTGAAGGGACGCTCAGTGAATACCAGCCACATAATAGTAACGCGAACACGTGGCGCACCTAGATGTGTGAAGAGATAGAGCCGAGTATGTTGGAATTCCACTTGAACATGAGGAAGTGGAAATGTGTGAATCATGACGCTCGATATTTGGATCACAATGACGGTGGCGTGATGATAGAGGATAACTTTTAACCATGGAGGAAATGCAACATCCATATCGCGTTAGTCTAGAATGGGGACAGACAAATGAGGGTCGACCGTTGACCATGTTCGAAACACGGGACCATGTCACAAATGTTTTCAAAGATCCGTAGGGACGTTGGCCCGAAACGATCGGAGGGCCCTTAGGTCCAGCATTCATGGAGATCCCTTAAGCCTAGAATCCATGTTGTATGAGGTTCATTTTGTATGTGGAAGTGTATGAGGATCCAAACAGCGAGCACACAAATATTGGTCATGGGATGAGGGGAATGTCCCCATGAAAATCCCACACTTCGGGCTCTTTGTCAAAACACATCTGAATACGACAATGAGGCATATTAGATAGAGGGAGAAGAGTTATTTCCCATAGGGATATCTTAGTTTAGGGTCGTATAATTTGGACCATGGGTGGGAGGAAACATAGGATGCAGGTGACGGGTATTTACGAAAACCCGACGTGGATGAGTACATAAGCCCTACTTACGATGCGTTCTCTGGGGAGTGCTCGAGTCGAGGGACCGAACATGAAAGTTAGGTTGGGCCTGTGGGGAAGTGCTCAGGCGCTCTTACGTATCCCATGAGGATGGGAATCAATCCATTTATAGTTCTGAAGGGTGGCACGGTAAGGTACCAGTGAAAGGAAAAAAGGGGAAGTGCGGGCATGGCCCTTGCACCAAAAGAAGTGAAATTTGATAAATCTTGTTTGTCCTTTAAGGTGAGTGGTTTTTTTTGTGAAGCGACAGACCTAGGGTAGCATGCCCTGGTGTCTCCACAGGAATAAATCCATGATAGGCGTTGACAAATGGCATGGCACGTGACCAATACCCAATGTGATGTCCTCTACAACGAGGTCATCACAATGCAGTGCCGGTTTTTTTTGTGCAGCTAGGACGATAATGTCATAGCTTAGGGTCGTGTGATAGGACCAAGCATGCATTTTAACGTCATGCAGTGCAGACGTAGCAGAGACGATGCTAGGTGAGGAATGTGTATGGTGTCGTGAAACATAACTGACGTGGATGGAGACATGATCCCTCATCACACCACGCAGTCCCGTAGTCAGGGTCCCGAAGGCAAGATAATCCATCACCACACTATACACTCCAGGTAAGAACTTGGGATAGGTATCGAGAAGGCCAGGGTGCCTGAGGCTAGGCCCTGGTGAGGGAGACCTGAGGCTGGATCTCGGTCCGGACGTCCTGACTAACTTGCAGTTTAATGACTTGTAGCAAGGACAGGTTTCATGGGCCCGGAGAGGCTAAGGGGCCTGAGGTTAGGCATCGGTCAGGGAGGCCTGACCAATTTGCAGTTTAACGTCTTTTAATGAGGACGAGGAAAGAGATAACTGTATCTCATTCAGGGGTTTGTACGGCATGGAAAGTAACCTGACGTGAAAGAGGGTGTAATCCTACACCACTCCGTACATCCCTTATAAGGGGATCGGGGCTGTGGGCCCGACCGTTGGCGCCACCTGGAGGGAAGTTTGTTGCTTTGGGATGGGGCAGAACGAATCATTGCACTCAATGTTTGGGACATCTTGGGGTGGACCCGAAGATCCAGGACACTATTGACCATGCTTGAAACACAGCGTCCCTATGGTGACCTGATATGGGAGCAACAAATGAGCATTGACCATTGACCAAATTCGCAACGCAGGACTTGTATCGGCTTGTTGCTCGGGAACCCTCGGGTGTGTTTGCCCGTATCGGTAGGAGATCCCTTGGGCGTGGTATCCAGGCCAATCTTAGGGGTCCCTCTAGGTGAGGAAAGTGATGGAATCCCAGTCAAGGAGTGAGTGAAGCATAACTATCTCCATCGGTGAAAGAGGCGAACATCTCCAGGGGGGACGTGCAGCCGGGTCGAGGCTTGCTCAACGTGAGTTGGGGCAAAAGTGTGCATCCTTCCATATGTCTTGACCCGAGGGGAAGATTTTGGATTTTGGGCTGGGCCAATAGAGGAAATTTCCGGGCGTTCCTATGTATCCCATTAGGATGGGAATCAAGCCATACATAGTTCTTGAAGGCCATGCAGTTTTACGTCATGCGGTAAGGACATGGGAGGATAAAATAACGGGAGTGGGCACATGGTGTGATCGTTATAATCCTTGTATGATCGGGGCTAAGAAAGCCTAATCCTCGTCATGCAAGGATCCTCCGAGGAAACTATACCCAGGGGGATAGTGAAAGAGAAGAGCTCGGGGTTGGGATCAAGATGAGGCGTCCGAGCATTCCTACATATCCCATTAGGATGGGAATCAAGTCATACGTAGTTCTTGAAGGCCATGCAGTTTAACGTCATGCTGGACGAGAGATTCATCTCATTTGGGGATATGTACGGTACGGCGGGTAACTCGACGTGAATGAGGACGTATCCCACACCACACCATACAATCCCATAAGAGAGCCTGAGTCGATGAAGGCCAAGGGGCCTGAGGTTGAGCCTCGTTCATGGAGGCCTGACCGGATTGCAGTTTAACATCTTATAGTATGGACAGGGGCCAGGGGCCTGAGGCTGAGCCTCGGTCTGGAAGGCCTGACTGGCTTGTAGTTTAACATCTTGCAGTAAGGACGGTGGGAGATCTTAGTTTAAGGTCATAGAGCTCAGACCATTTTGCAGTTTATCGTCTTATAGGACGATATCGCAGTTTCAATGTCATGCAGGACGGTGGGGTAGTTTAGGGTCATGCGGGACCGTAATGTGCAGTTTAGGGTCGTGCAGGACCATAACGTGCAGTTTAGGGTCATACGAGACTATACAGTTTAAGGTCGTGCAGGACCAAAGATGCTTAGGCAAAGTACTGCTTGAGGAACTTGGCGTTGGTGGGAGGAGTTATGCGCTCACCATTCGTGGTCACCAAGGAGTATGCTCTGTTGGGGTAAACCTTATGGATGACGTAAGGTCCTTCCCATTTGGGCTGTAGCTGGGGTGGTTTCTTACCAAGGATCATTATCACTCGAAGGGCCAACACTAGGCCACCCTGCAGAAAAGAGAAAAGGCGAACCTTCTTGTTGAAGGTTCTGGCTATCTTATTCTGATGCCTTTCCAGATTGTACAGGGCACGAAGCCTATTCTCGTCCAGTGCTTCCAATTCAGCTAGATGGATTTAGACCACCTTATCTGGAACCTGCTGGTCATAGACTACAGTACGTAACGATGGAAGCTAGATCTCAATGGGTAGGATGGCTTCAGCCCCATACACCAGGGAATATGGGGTCACCTGGGTGGAATTGTGAGTCGTCGTCCGATAAGCCCAGAGGGCAATGGGGAGCTTGTCCGGCCAACTTTTCTTGTTCTGACCAACCATTTTCTGCAGAATGTTAGAGAGGGTTTTGTTGAATGCCTCGATCTGTCCATTTGCCTATGCATGATAACGAGAGTTATGGTTCGAACGGATATTGTACTTGGCGTACAATTTCTTCATCTCGGTTGCTCGGAAGTTGGTGCCGTTATCGGTGAGGACAGTGTGAGGGACGCCAAACTGGTGGATGATATTGGAGCTCACAAAGTCGACGATGGAACGGGCCTTGACCTCTTTGAGTAGAACTGCCTCTGCCCACTTGGAGAAGAAATCTGTAGCAGTTAGGATGAACCTACACTGTCGAGCTGTCGCCGGTGGATATGGTCCCACTACATCGAGTCCCCACACCGCAAATGGCCAAGAATACTTGGTGGAGTGGAGAGGCTCCGGCGTCCGATGCAGGAAATTGGCATAAACTTGGAACGCATGGCATCTCTTGGAAAAGTCGATACAATCATGGATCATAGAGGGACAGAAGTACCCCATCCTCCAGCTTTGATGGGACAGCTTTGGCACTACTTGGTGGGAACCACAGGAACCAGCATGAACCTCTTGCATAACCTGAGAAATATCGACTCCTTGAATGCAACGGAGGGGAACGCCATCGAAGCTCCGCTTATAGAGGATCTGGTCAAGACTGGGACCGCTCTGGAGGGTAAATTGCAGCGCGCGGCGTCGGATTCGCTCGCGCTTGGCCCGATCGTCTGGGAGGCAACCATTTTGGAGATACTCAACAAAAGGTGCCCTTCAGTCGGGAGTGGCCTCAACCGCTGTGTCTGACGAACTTGGGACCCCTGACATAAAAGGTCTGGCGGTAAGATGACTTACCCGCAGGCCGTCATTGTCCTCTGGGGTGATGGGGTAAATGAATCTCCGATGTGCCACATGTATGATCAAATCATCTTGCTCAGGTTCTGCAAGCGACGCAGCTAAGCCAGCCAAAGTGTCAGCTAGACTGTTCTATGACCGAGGGACGTGGGTAACCTCTGGTCGAGAAGAGAACTGGTCCATTAGACAGAGGGTGCACTCGAGCAATGGCACAAGCTCCAGCTTCCTGACGACATAGTCTCCATTGACCTGCTTGATTACCAGATCAGAATCTCCTTTAAAATGTAGATGGGGCACATCGATCTCAAGGGCCAACTCGAGGCCGGTGATGAGAGCCTGGTACTCCGCCTCGTTGTTGGTGCAGCCTTATGACAACAGGAATGAGTATGGAAGGATGGCTTGCGCCGGGGTGATGAAGATGATACCCAGACCCACTCTGTTGAGCTTAGGATCATTGAGCCTCCTACCGGTGGGGCTCCAGGAGGCACCGTCGAAGTGAATTTTCCAACATGAGATGGCATGATCGACTGAGAGGATCGCCTCATCATGAAAGTACAGGTCTAGAGATTGAACTGCGGAGGTTGGATGGGAAGCTAAAAATTCTGCCAATGTCTGTCCCTTGATGGCCTTCTGAGGCACGAACCTGATGTCAAACTGCTAGAGGATCACCGCCCACCGCTCTAGTCGGCCAGTCAACATGGGGCGGTTTAGGATGTACTTCAGTGGGTCTACCCAAGAGACCAACTGTACCTCATGGTGCTGCAGGTAATGGCACAACTTTTGTATGGAAAACACGAGCGTAAGGCAGCTCTTTTCGATAGGGGAGTATTTGATCTCCGTATCGAGAATCATGCGGCTGAGATAATGGATATTGTTCTTCGTACCCTCGTTGTTCTTCTGGGCGAGAAGTGCACTGAGGGACCATTCCAGGGCGGTCACATAAAGAATTAACGGATTTCTAGAGATGGGTGGCATCAAAACCGGAGTTTGGAGCAGATACTGCTTGATTTCCTCAAAGTCGGTCCGACACTCTTCACCCCATTCATATGTGGTGCCTTTCTTCATGATCCAGGAAAAGGGTTTACACTTGCCGGCCAGATTCGCGATGAATCGGAATATATAGGCTAAGTAGCCTTGAAGACCTCGAAGATCCCGAATATTGCTTGGGGGAGGCATCTAGCTGATGGCCTTGATCTTCTTTGGGTCAATCTCAATGCCTTGGTATCTAACAACAAATCCAAGAAACTTTCCGGAGGTGACCCCGAAGGCACACTTTAACGGGTTCATCTTCAGGTGGCGGGAACAGAGGAAACCGAACACTTTCTCAAGATCTTTGAGATGGTCCTGGTGCTGGTGAGATTTGACCACTAGATCATCCACGTAGCATTCCGCCAGCGTCCCAAGAATCGGCTTAAATATGCGATTCATGGCCCGTTGATAAGTGGAACCTACATTTTTCAGGCCGAAGGGCATAACCTGGTAACAAAAAGTACCTTGGGGAGCCCTGAAGGTAGTGGACTCCTCGTCCTCAGGGGCCATCCGGATCTGGTTGTACCTGGAATACCCATCCATGAAAGAGAGGGCTTGGAACCTAGTCGTGGAATCAATCAATAACTCGGTCACCAAGAGGGGAAAGTCATCCTTTGGGCAGTGGCAATTGAGATCGCGGAAGTCAATGCAGACTCTGATCTGCCTGTTCTTCTTCCTAACTGAAACAATGTTGGCAAGACACTTGGGGTACTGGACTTCCTTTATGAAGCTAGCTTTGATAATATTATCAACTTCGGCCTCAACCATGGCACCGTGGGAAGGGTGCATCTTTCTGGGAGCCTGCTTAAACCCACGATGGTTTAACGGGAGGCCCAGGCGGTGAACGGCTCCCTGAGGATCTAGTCCTGGCATCTTGCCGTAACTCCAGGGAAACACATCATGGTGTTGTTTGAGAAATTCTACGTACCACTGCTGCTCCTCGGGGGACATGGCTACACTGATCAATGTGGGTCTCGAATCTGCCTCGCTACCAAGGTTCACCTATACCAGTTCATCAACCTTGGTAGATACGCCTTCCTCAAAGGTGGGGGGAGCATCCTCCAAATCTTCCTCTCCACCCGTGGAGGGATTTCTCGCAAGGGGAGCTTCTTCTAAGCTATCAAACCCTGACGGACATCTGGTCCCATCTTGGGAAGCGATTTTCATCATATCAGGAGACCCATGCGCCACTGAGACCATAGCAATGAAGGCATTCGATCCTATCCCATCTAGCCTTCGGCCTAAGGGGCCACATTTGATGACATCAAAGTAGTGGTTACACGTCGGTCTGAGTTGGTTGATTCCAGCCTGGCGAAAGAGAAACGTATGATGTAATGTTTTTGTCATAATCCTGACATTCCAATACCGCACAGGGGTAGGAGGTTCCAGGATCACCTGATCCTGGTTCGTGTGGGAGTACGAGGTGATTTTCCGTCATCGCTTGGACATGGGAACATGCCTCCTTTAGTACCTGAAACAACAAAACACTGCCCCATGTCGGGGGTCATGGCCTCCAATCGATGGATCGAGAAGATGTAGGCGTCATCCAGGCCTACCCAGGGATCACTTGTGACCGGGGCAGGTTCATCCTCACTTGATAGGATTTGCTTATCCTTACTCTTGTAATAGTGGGTGTCCAGATAGCAGGCTTCACAAGAGGAAAAAGGAGACGCATCTCCTTGGAGCATGCCTACTCAACCATTGAGGGAGTATTTGAGGCATTGGTGATACGAGGAAGGGACCACTATCTGCAGATGGAGCCATGGCCTGCCCATCAATGCATTTTAGGCGGTGTCCTGGGAGACAACCATGAACTCGGTGCTAGAAATTAGGCCACCGAACTGGGTCTTCAGGAGGATCTTGCCGACTGGAGATTTCTTAGTCCTGTCATATCCCTAGATTCTGAGGTCGGAGGGAGTTAAATCATCTTCAGACAAACCCAGCTTTCGCAGTGTTCGAGTTGGGATTAGGTTGATCCCAGAACCCGTGTCAATGAGGAAGCAGCGGACTTCCACGCCATTGAACTGGCCAGTGACGTACAGTGGGTGAATATGACCAAGTATGGAAGGGTATTCATCTTCACCGGAGAACATGATCACTGACTAGCATTCGGCATTCTCAATTGCCTCAGCATTGAAGGCTTCCGTAGCTGCTACCTCCATCTCAAACTAAAGGGGGGTCCTTAGGGCCTCGAAAAGTGCTTCGCGCATTTTAGACGATAGGCGAAGGGCCTCAAGGATAGAAAGCCTTGCTGGAATGCCATCCAGGTGCTTCAGGACATCATACTTTCGTGCCAAGCACGAGCCTCTGCTTACAGGAGGTTGTTCTGCAGTTGGAGGCATAGTGGGTCCTGCCGGTTGAACCGGCGGCTGGCTAGTATTGGGTACATCCCACTGCCTACTAGTTGAATCATGGAGAGTAGTCGTCGGCTTAGGATCAGACAACAGATATTGTCCTGCAGCTGGGAAAGAAGGACCGCGATACGGACGAGGCAGCTCTGCCTGATCTAGTAGCACAAACGATGGTGGAGGTAGATCTGAGGGAATCAGATGAGGTTGCGCATGCTGAGCTCTATGCTGAGCCTACTGTCTAGTTTCAGTAGCATGCACAGCTTGACTGAAAGCGCCCACTAACAAGCCTCGACAACCTGTGTAGTTGTCGTTCCACTGACGTTGACGTCAACTAGGGAGATTGGGGAGGTTTCCCTGGTGTTCCCCCTCGTCGGGATCCATATGGGGCTTTACCAGTTCCACGGTATTAATTGAAGCGTACCCCTAGCTGTCGCTTGACGAATCATCCACCACCGGGCAGATTCTGGAAGGAATCCCCATTTCAGGGGGCATAAAGTCGCCAAGAGTGCGGGATGGTGACGACAGTGGTGGAGTGTGTTGCTTCTTCTTGCACCGTCACTGCTTTCCCTTTTGGGAAGAGGTCGGCTGTGATGACGATGCAGAGGTACTGGCTACTTCCTCTGAAGGCTCCGGCTTATTCAGGAATGCTCGAATGATACCATGGGCACGGGCGATGGTTTTTCGAGCCATCCAGTCGTCTTATTTCTGGGACCCACATCTGGGGACCTGCTGCCACTCACCTTCATTTTCTCTACCGATTTATGACCTTACAAAGACACCCGCTACTTGTGTCGGGGCTGGGTCCAACCTGACTATGTTTTTGTCGACCTGGTTATGAATCCAGTCTTTAAACACATAGAATTTCTTGAGGGTGTGCCCCAGAATCCGATGACAGGGATAGTGGTTGGGGAGATCGGTGAGGTTCGCCTCTGTCGGCCTTCTGCACTCTGGTAAGCGTAGAATCCCTTGCTCTAGAGCACTTCGGAAGTAGTTGGGGACCTGATTCTCGTTGAACGAGTAAGTCTGGTGCCTTCTTTCCAAATAGGGGGGCCCTAGGAGCCTGGCACTGACGAGGGGTTGGAGGGGCCTTCCGAGGAGGCGGTGCCCGATTGTCTCGCCTAGGTGGTGGTGGCGCATTGCGCGGGGGAACCTGTCAATTCTGAGGCGGTCGTTGCTGGGCAGGAGCCTTCTCTTGAGGTGGAGGACCTCTGCGGGGTTGCGGGGCCGGTGCCACTGGAAGTAATTCTAGCTGCCTAGGGGCTTCTATATGGGCCACCGCGATGGGTTCGGCTCTGGAAACCCTCCTGGATGGAATCACAGGGGGGCAGCAGACGTGCCTGACTAGCCTTTTGCAGAGCCTCCTCGAGGCACTGAGCCTTATCTGAGAAATCCTGGAACCCTCCAGGGTAGTTCTGGGTGATCAGGGAAGGGACTAGCTCTGTTTTAATGTTCCCTACACACATCTTCAGTAATCGTTCCTGAGTTAGCGGCATGTCGAGGGAGTATGTAAGCGCTTTCCACCGGGCGATGAAATCCGCGACTCACTCGTCAGGCCTTTGTTTGCACTTGAAGAGATCTGCGATGCTAGTATTTCATGTGGTGGATCTGAACTGGTATAGGAACTACCGGCGGAGATCCTCCTAGCCGGTCACCGATCCGATAGGGAGTTGGTTGTACCAGAAGAATGTGGGGCCCTCCAATGTCTGCACGAAACATCGGAGCTTGGCGGCTTCTTGCTGGGCCGAGGTCCCCATCATGGGGCCACACCTGGAAGAAAAATGGGTCAAGTGCTGCAGTGGGTCCCCTGTCTCGTTGAAGGGAGAGAAATTGGGGTTCCCAAAACCTGGGGGTGCAGGAATATCATCCACCCACGCGGGATATGTCTTTCCATCTTGTGGGACTTCCACCTGTCGCGTTTCCAATGCTTCGAGGTGGGCGATGAGTGCCGCTATAATATCATCTGGTTAGGGGTCCCTATCTTGACGAGGATCCCTAATCACAAGTGCATTGTCGAGTTCTTCGACAGATTATATGGCTTCAGCAGCTCGTGGAGCGACTGGCGGAACGGCCTGTGGGGCGGCTGGGGGAACCCAGGATGGATTCCTCAGATTTCCCCGCCGTTCAGGAGGGTTTGGAAAGACGTATCACGCCCTCTTGCCATGAGTTCCAGATTCTGCCCTGTCTGCGGAAGTAGCGTGATCATGGTTCCCCGGAGGCATCTCACTGGGGGGAAATTGTTTCTGGCCCTGCTTCCCCAACTAGGGATTACCATATTCAGATCGCCGCTCTGCAGCGCGCTCGACCAGGAGTTCGTCAACCAGCCTCTTCTTCTCAGCAAGCTGCTGGCGCAACGCGGCCTTCTCGGGGTCTTCATCCGTCTTCTGTACAGAGGAGGACGGGTCAGAGTGCTTGATGGTTCCGACATGCTCCTTACCCTTACCAGCATTTCGACTGAGTACCAGTGACTCGGTGGGTACAAGGAGGCCTAGAAGGTTCCTCTACTGACGGGTAACCCTCCCTGATGGGTCCAACGGTGGTGGTACACCCTCAGGGGGTAAGTCTCCATCGAGAAATTCAAGATCATCCTCTTTGTCCACCACGTCATCCATGTGGACCACGACCCTTCTTGGGGGCATGTCCTCAATGTCGCATAACGAATCGGGCTGCTACCAGATAGGACAGAAGAGGAGGGCGGCATACTGTCCCCAGCCACGGACTTTCACATGGGGGGGTAGCTTCCCTGATGATTCTGTGGAGTACTTTGAGACTCTGAACGCATTTCTGTTGAAGGGTGCTCTGGCGGCCTGGTGACTCTGGGCGCTGGGCCACAGGGAGTTTGGCCAAGTCAATCAAGAAACATTGCTTTCCGATTTCCTCAAAGTACTCTTGGCTCCTGGGGTACACTACCCACTCATAACGAAGGCGGAAGTGCGTCGCCCATAGGGTTTGGCGGAAGCACCCTACTTCCTCTGGGGTAAGGGACTCCGGCGTGCAAAAGTTCAGCGGTGCCATCAGCCAGAACTTCTCTGGGAAGTGATATGCTACAAGAATGTTCCAAAAGCTCCTAGGCTCAGACTCAGGGTCTGGCCCCATGTTGCCCCACTCGTTAACTGGGGGCGGCTGAGGGACCGGTAGCGGTACCGAGGCGGACCGCTGGGACAGTAAACTGGGCGGCGGAGAATACGGCGAACAAGCTAACTGGCCGTCGAATTCTGGGCCATCCTCTGAAGAGTGAGGTGACCTAACCACAATATCACGATACGATGGGCTGATAGCCACAGTTTTGGCACAGTAATTGTGGTCATCGGCGATGGGTCACGCCATTGCTCTACCGTCGTTGGTCCCCAAAATAGCTCTTTGTGATCTCTGGTAGAGGTAGAGGGCGCTTCTGGTGATGACGGTGGTGATTGCATGGTTGGAACCTGTGGGATTTCCCCAATTTCCTCCTCCTGGATGTACCTACGGAGAGAGTCGGGAATCTGGTGGACTTCACATTCTGGGAGAATGAGACTGATGCGTCTTTTTCCTGCCCCGGTCCTTGACACGGAGGAGCGGGGAGAAGGTTCCATCGCTGAGTCCCATTCTGCTTCAGAATCCGAGAAGCGGGCTGGTTTGGCCTCCACTCAGGCCTTCCCAGGACTCTTCTTGTGGCGCCGACGACCCGCTCTCTTTCCCCTAGATGGCTCTTCAGGACAAGGTTGATTCTCGACATGTAGTCTCGGAGTGGTGCTGGCGCCATGGCGAAGAGGACTCCCGCTTGAGATAGCCGAGGTGCGAGGGGAACCAAGGAAAATGTTGAAGGGTACATGGGGAGGACCTCCATAGACAGCACCCATGTGGGCGAAACCTCTATTGCAACCGGCAGGAGCATGGGGAGGACCTCCATTCTTGGTGCGGGTGGAGCGAGGCTGACCTTCACCCCTCGAGTTTCCGGGGTGAGGAGGACCTTCGCCAGTTGCAGAGAGGACATAGGGAGGGTCCCAGTGTTTATGAGGGACTGGATGGGAAGTTCCTTCACATCAATGGTCTAGGGCAGGAGGAGAAACTCCATACCTGGTGTGGTGGGCGCGGAAGAGGCTTCCGCACCGAGCATCACTACCACGGGACAAGTCTTCATTCGAGATGGGGGTAGCACAAGGCATCCCTCCATGATGAGCTTTGAAGCGGGGAAGGCCCATGCTCTGTGGAATGGTGGTATGGGGAGGCCCTCCGTACAGGGCGAATTCACCGAGAATTGGTTCGCGGCGATCACCACTTAGGCCTTCGACCCCGAGAGCCAACCCAACCTTCCCATGGGGCGGTTGGGGCCTCAATCCTAGTCGGGTGAAGGAGTTCCCCTGCTCAGTGTATGCAGGGACTCCGTAATGCATGTCGGCGATGGCTTGAGCCACATTATATGTTGACGTTGATGCCCCTTGACGGGTGTCCTCAGCTTGGGCCCGACGCTGGCGTCGGGTCAGACGAGTTGGTGCAGGTGGTGTAGGGGCATAGCCTACCTGCTCCTCTGGTAAAGCTGGATGGCGGTGCTGACGCGGCCGGATGGGGGCCCTTTCCTGGAGCCCTTGGATTGGGACTCTGACCGGGCTGAGCCGGACATCACCCGCCTCATCAGCGTAAGGCGAGGAGTCGTCGAGGCGTTCCGGGGACAGGCTCCCAAAACGATTGAACGTTGGGGTGGGGAGTAGGGGCTCCCTAGGCGGCCTTTGAGAGCGGCGTTTATGGCAGGGCCTGGATGCCTCCAGGTCCAGGTGGGCCATATCCCGAGTTGGGATGACCCCTTCCTCCTCGTACCTACATACAAGGTTTTTGATCACCCTTCGTTGGATGATCTCTGACGGGGAGAGGGGACGTGGGCATCCCGTATTCACGGATGTAGAGGCCGTCATGACGGCAATGGATTCATGCAGAGCGGCTATGCTGGTATTTCCCCCGCCTCTGCGTAGGCGAGTAGGCGGTGATCGTATCTCCATATCAGCAACCTAGTTCTTGGGATGCAGGGAGATCAACTCATCAGCACTGCGAGGAAAATGATCGACAACCAGTTCCCCAGCGTCATTCTGTCCTCCGTGGTCGGTGAGAGGAATCCACGCCAACACGTTGCAGAATGGAATGCCCCACGTTCTACTGCCCTAACTTCTGGTGAGTTTCACGCCAGGCCCGCTATTTTCTTGGTGGGACCCGGCGCCGGATATTTGGATTCGGTGACATGTCAATCTACTAATGACTTGAACGCTAATAATCTCCATATTGAGGAGAAGACTTTCACGTCGGGTTCACCATTTTTGTTTCTGACGCTTTCACCGGGGCGCGTGCATCTGGCTATGAGGACACGCTACTGTTGCCCCTCATTCCTTCTTTCCAAAGGCGAGTGGCATCTGCTCCTTATTCAGGGACGTCTGCTCCTTGATCAAAATAGGGATGATGGGATGTTGGTTCTTCCTTCCATGGATTCCTCCTTGGAACTTGTCACCTAGTTCGGGTCTCCCTCATATATTTAATACTTCGTTCATGAAACTCTTCCCAGTGCCATGTTTCCATGGACGCTAGTTAATTACGCTGCTTCTGTCAGGATATTCCAAAGGGTCCGATCAGGGCAGCAACCTTCAGTCGGGGGATTAGTCACGTCGAGGCATCAGTAACATGTCTGAACGCTGGGGAATTGGTGTGTCTATCTTTTTTCCCTTATTATAGGGCTTCTCGAGGGCGTGGAAGCCCAAGGCATCCCGCATCGAGTGCGGGGAATCATATTCCATAGGCATGTATCTGAGGTTTTCCTCAACTTCCTATGTTTAACACAGGGTATGCCGCAAGTTTAATGTCCAGCAGAGATGGATCGGACTGATCAGAACACTAGCTGGAGTTGATCATATTGAGGAATTCCCCTTGAAGGGATAGCGATATCGGGGTCAGCCCGTGGGTGGTTTCTCGGATGCTGTGGAGGGAAGTGGAGTGGCACGATCTCACCGAGATGTGGCGGCCTGGGTGAGAATCAAGATGGATGATAGATGGATGAATGAAGTGGAGGGGGAATGAAATGGAACCATTGCGAGGGTGACGGTGAAGTTGGTCTTGAGCCTCGAAGAGACCTCCTACGTATCCCTGTGGCAGGGAATCAAAGTCCGCGTAGTTCGGGATGGTGCTGGTGAACCGAAGTGAAAGTGGACCTTGGCCTGATGGTGTTGTCAGCGAACCGACGTGAATGTGGACCTTGGTCAAATGGGTGTCATCAGCGAACCGACATGAATGTGGACCTTGGTCTGATGGTGTGGGTCTTACACACTAGGCTGCCCAGGGGTTGGTGGACCGACGTGAATGAAGTCAGAATGACCAACAGGTGGTGGTCCTGAACCTCAGGAAGGCTTCCTATGTACCATGCCTTAACATGGATCAAATTCCTCATAGTTTGGGAGAAAATGGGGGCTTGGAACACCAACAAGGAGACAGTCTGAGCCAATTATTTTTGGGATTAAACCTTAGGGAAGCTTCCTACGTACCATGCCTTAAGATGGATCAAAGTCCTCATAGTTCAAATGAGATGTGGAATACAGTTTAACGTCATGCAAGACGGTGGTGAACCGATGTGAATGGGGTCGGAATGACCGGGTGATGGGATTGAACCTCATGAAGGCTTCCTACATACCATGCCTTGACATGGATCAAATACATCATAGTTGAGGTGGTGGTTTTTGTCAGTGAATCGACGTGGAGGTAAACCTGTGGGTCCACTGGAAGTGGGCTTGAACCTCAGGGAGGCTTCCTACGTACCATGCCTTAACATGGATCAATGTCCTCGTAGTTCGGGATGAAATGGTGGGTGTCGATGAACCGACGTGAAGAAAGGACCTTGGTCCGATGGGAGATGAGCTTGAACCTTAGGGAGGCTTCCTATGTACCGTGCCTTGATATGGATCAAATTCCACGTAGTTCAGGTTCATCGGAGAAACAATGTGAAGGTGAACCCGGGGGGTCCACTAGTGGTGGGATTGAACCTCGTGGAGGCTTCCTACATACCATTCCTTGACATGGATCAAAGTTTACATAGTTTGGGTTAGTCACAACGGCTTACCGTCGGACTGGAATTTAGTTTAACGTCATGCTAGATGAGGGTGGAACCTGACGTGAAGAAATGACGGGCGGTGGGCTTGAACCTCGTGGAGGCTTCCTACGTACCATGCCTTAACATGGATCAAAGTCCTCGTAGTTTAAATTGGACGTCGGAAGGCCGACGTGAAGGAGGACCAAGGGTCCAAGTGGTGGATGTGCAGTTTAACGTCATGTGGGACATGGATGCATAGTTTAACGTCATTCTGGACGAGGGCATACAGTTTAATGTCATGCTGGATGAGGTATTGTCATGGCCAATTCTTACTCTAAGCCCATGTGAGTCATGCTCGTTGTGAGAAACAAGAGGCAGCAGAGACCTGACGATCACGTCACGAAGGGTGCGTCCGTGAGAAACGAAGAGGGTCTTACGCGTTAGGCGGCCCATGGTGCTGGGACTTACTCAAGGATGGAGGCCCGAAGTGCGGAAAAGCGCAGCGGGAGAGGGATTTGGGACCAATGATAGAAGATGCCCCGTTCCCTATCGCGCCCTCCACTAGCCTTGGCAGTGGGGAAGTACGGAGGTGCATGGGTTCTACCTTCTGCAAGAGAGGCTTGGGGGCTTACACCAAGGTGGTTGCCCTTCTCCCGTGGACATACGCTACTCTGAGAAGGAGGATATTATCCCATGTGAGGGTGATTCCATTCCCATGGAGATGAGTGGCGTAAAGAATGTCTGAGCTGGGGGGACCCTGCGTGTGAGGCATGGGGTCAGGTCACAGTTTAACATCATGTGTTGAGGACGAGGTTCTTGGTAGTTTAATGTCCTACAGGTTGGATGAGGTGGGTTTACTCCACACCCCTAGGACTTACATAACTGGTACCCTCTTCCCCTTGGGGGAGGGAAGGTACCGGCAAAGCTGTGGTGAAGGGGGTCCGCAGATCGAACCATCGAGGGGTACACGTTAGTGTGGATATGCGAAGAAGAAACAGCCGTTAGCGTGCCTATGCGAAGAAGCATTAGGTGAAGCAACGCTATGAGTGGTGTCGTCCATGGGACTTTGAAATCACATCGTGCAAACCTGGAGGGTCGCACGGGAAGAGGAATTTCCAAGCAAAGGGGTGTGCTTTGTGAAATGGAGTGCCTTGGCCTTAGCATGAGGTAGGGTGTGAATGGGAGGTGCTTCGCGAAGTGGAATAGTATTCGCAGAGCACTACCTCGTGAAGCAGAGGTTCCTCGTGAAGCAAAGTGTTGTAAAGCAGTGTGCTTCGCGAAGCACAGTTACCCTGCCTTAGCATGTGGATCACTAGTACAGGATGGGTGTTTCACGAAGCATAAACGCTCCACGGCTGCCCGGGTTCCTTTAGGAATCCCCTTCCTTTGTGAATTCCCTTAGGCTTTTCAAAGGGCATCCCTCTCGGAAGAGGGGCTCAAAACGAGACAAGGTGGAGGCATCTCGCGAAGCAGAAATACCTCATGGAGCTCATGATTCCTGGGGCGAAGGGTGCTTCGCGATTCGGGATTTGAGAAGCTTAAAGGTCGGATTGTCCGTCCTCTGGACTCAGGGGGAGACAAGTATTTATAGGCAAGGGGTGCCGTGAAGCAGAGCTCACGCGGCGTGAAGGGGCGGCGGTTGCTTCGCGGCGGGTCGCGAATGTCAACGGGGTTCGCGAAGCGTTACCGCCTCAGGGGCTTCGCGGTGGGTTCACGAACTCCAGGGCGTTCGCGGAGTGTTACCGCCCCAGTGGCTTCACGGCAGGTTCACAAACATCAGGGCGTTCGTGGAGGGGTACCTCCTCCTTTGCTTCGCGGTGGGTTCGCGAACGTCAGGGCGTTCTCGGAGCGTTCCCGCCTTCTTTGCTTCGCGGCGGCCGCGTTGCTCGAGGGAGCTCCCCGTCGGGGCTTCGCGAGGCAGCCTATGGGATTCTTTTCCTTCTTCCCTTTGCATTCAATATTTTGGAACCAATAGTAGTGAAGAGAATAATAGATAAATTTCAGCTTTATTGTGAGTGGATGAAAGAATTACAAGATTGGAAAAAATTAGTATGTATATTGCAGGAGGAGGCCCTTGGAATTTGAGGTTAGGGATCATGTGTTCTTGAATGTTTCCCCTCGATGTGGGTAGTGGAGGTATGGTAAAGGGAGAAAGCTTTCTCCCAGCTTCATCGGACCATTCAAGGTTCTAGGGCAATTTGGTGAGGTGTCATACTAGTTAACACTTCAACTGTAGTTGGAGATGATCCATGATGTCTTTCACATCTCTCAATTCCATCGGTATCTTCATGATGACTCTCATGTCATCAAATAAGGAGAGTTGGATATCGAAGATGAAATGATGTTTATGGAGCGGCTAGTAGAGATCCAAGATCATTGGGAGAAGGTGTTGTGTGGACAAACCATACCTTTGGTTTGTGTGTTGTGGAGGCATGGTGTCCTGGAGAAGATTACTTGGGAGTGAGAATCACAGATGCATGCCCAGTACCTAGAGTTGTTTTGAGTTTTTCCCTATTCTATTTTTCTTTGAAATGTAATGTTTGAACCTTGTATGTTATGAGATGAGTCGTTTCCTTATTCTGTAATGTGCGATAATGTTCTAACATGTGAAAAGGGAGGACTTTATTCCTAATTGAGATGAATTAATTGCGATGTGATTAAACCCATGCAGGGCGAGTCAGTGTCACCAAGAGTGTATAATATCTTGACATGGGGGAATAAATTCCCTGATTCTCATGTTTAGACGGTGTGGTTTTTATTCTTGTGTGGTGTGTCTTCTAATTGTTTTAGTTAGAATATATCAGATAAGGTGTTCTTGGATATTGAGGTTTCACTCTAGATTTAGAACAACACAAGGTGGTTTATTGTTGAACTTTGATGTGTTTAGTTGGTAGCATTGTTTCAAGTGTAGTGGGATCCTTGAGAGGTATCTCACAGAGTGGTTATTCGGACCCCTCTTTTCCTTTTGGGTTTGGTTTTGAATTCTTGAGGGTGATAATAGTTTGAGAGGTATCTGATGTAATGTCCTATACCTCTCTAGTCCATTACTTTGAGAAAATCTAGTGTTTGAAGTGTTCTGAGAGGTCACAGTAATTCATTTCAAGAGTTTTCCAAAAATCCAGTTTCTCAATGATAGATCATCTGATAGTGAGTCTTCCACTGGTAGGTGGAAACGGTAGGTCACAACAGTGACTCATGAAGATGATTCGGGACTAGTGAATCAAAACGGTGACTCGTATCGGTGACTCGTAATAGTGAGTCGCTGATAGTAGGTAGCAACGGTAGGTCGCCAGTAGTGAGTCGTCTGATGGTGACTCATCCAATGGTGACTCGTCCAATAGTGACTCATCCAACAGTGAGTCACCCAATAGTGACTCGTCTACCGATAGCTCATCCAATGGTTAGTCACCCAATGGTGACTCATCCACATGTAACTTGTCACCAGTATCTCACACTGGTGACTCATTCACTAGTGACTCACAGTGGTGACTTGCCTAATGGTGAGTCGTTTCCAATAGTTTGTTAAAATTCCAATTTTTCCAGTTTCTCCCCTTTAACATTTTCTTTTATGTGAAATGAGTTTAAAACCATGTTTAATTATTTTTGGATCCTTTTAGAATTGTATCTATCTTCTAAAAACATGAAGCTTCCTTTGACTTCTAAACCATGTGGTCTTGGTTAAGATCTACCTTTAATGGCCTTTAAAAACCATTCCTTCCATTGATATAGGATCTTGGATTTCTAAAGCTAATATCCTCTCTTCCTTGTGAAATCCCATTTTCTCATGGTGTGCCCTGAACCTTTCTTCCCTGAGGATTCATGTGTTGTGTTGTAGCCTTTAGATCGTGTTTTTCTCTAGAGATTCTTCCTACTACCTATGCACTCCCTGTTTGGCGCAATAAGGAAGTGTTGATAGTCTTCTCTTCCAAGTAGAGATCCATTCGTCTCTCTTTAATTTGTGTGTCATGTAGGGTGGGTGTATGAATGTTTCCTTTATGAAGATATAATAATTCCAAATAAATAAAGATAATTTAATCGGTTTAATATCAATACATAGGGGCTAGGAAAAAATGACCCATGCTTGTTTTTTATTATTTTATGTTGATATTGTGTTTTTTATGGGATAATCATCCACTAAAAATCATGGGCATTAGTGGTATTTGTGTGCGCACCTGTAATGGATTGTGAATTATTATTGTTGGTCCTCTTTTGAACAACTTTATGTATATGAAATTGATTAACCACGTACACTCAACTAATAAATAGATTCCCCAAGATCAAATTGTTCCTATAAAAACCTAGGAAGTTAATAAGTGGATTTAAAGAGCAGATGACTTCTTAAATCTGAATATGTTTTTCTTGGTTTGTGTGGGGGTAAGACTGTGAGCATCACCATGTTTTGTGGGGTGGTACAGGTGGTGTAATGGAATCTCAGGTTGAGGGATTGATTGATTGTGTAATGGATGGGCAGTGTTGTGCAGTGGGTCTGCCATCGGGTTGTGGTATGTTTATGTTTCTAGATGTGATGGGTGTGGTGTGGTTATACAGTAGGGTTGCCGAGAATGGTTATGGTGATATGTGTTGCTGGGTGCAACTGTGAGTTGGGGATTTTTGTGGTTGATATTATGGATTGATTGGAATGACTTTGAATAATGATAATGGAAGTGGTTGGTATGGGTAATTCTCCTGAAGTTTCTCCGTGAGTAGCATGCTGAAATATTCACCCCATGTCTCGATATCAATGTATGTTATGATATGAATGGGTGTTTAATGGGTGGAATGTAGATCTACTTTAGTTTATATGCCTCATCACCTTTTTATATGACCTTGGTTTTGTTACCTATTGTGGCTTGTGTTTAGTAGTTGCCCGGGTAGTGATGGAATGAACAAATAAATTGGTAATAGAGAATGAGATTTTGGTTGAGCTAAATAATGATGTGAATGGGTGTTAAGTGAAGAATCCTTGTGAATCCTATTTAATTTATCAACTTTCGAAGTTATTGTTGCTGATACTAGTAAATGCATTTAGAGGTAGCAGCAAAGGAGGTTTTGTGAGTTGGTATTTTGTTTGAGAATCCATATTTTGGGAAGGAGTGTTTAGTAATGTATCTATATACATGTATTTTCCTTTTTTATTTCTATAATCACCCCACCCTAGTTGATAACTATGTGCCAAACACCTCTATTTTCATGGGGGAGGGTGTCTTTCCTAAACATCCTGGTGAGTGGATGGATGGATGGCCACCTGCTCTTCCCTGCTCTCTCTTTCAAGCGGTGATATCCCATGATTCTTCATACAGGTTGTGATTCGTGAGGCCCAGGTTTGTGTGAGCAAGTTTTGTTTCTCAAGTATATTCGGGATACGATGTTTTGTGTTTCCCATGTGTCTTAGGGATGAGATGTGTTTTGTTCCCAGGTGTCTTCAAGATGTGATGTGGTATATGGCCCGGGTGTCTGTAGGTGAGATGTGGTTGTGAGGCCCAAGTATGTGTGGGTGGGATGTGATGTGGTATGTGGCCTAGGTGTCTATGGGTGAGATGCCATTTTGAGCCCTAGGTGTGTGCGGGTGGGTTGTGATGTGGTTCTTTCAGAAGATGTGGGAGCACCATGACATTTTTCTGTCAGGGTGTGAGAGCATCTAATCAATAGGAAAGTGGTGTGGGGTACCCTATCATAAATGTTCTTACTATATTACCTTACTTGACTTTCGTTACTTGGTGACTATTCCTTAGAGAGGTTGGGATGGTTATTATACCTTTTTAGGTGTTTTTGGTTCTATTGTTTTCTCATGGGAGCATTAGTATGCTTCTCCCACTTGTACAAGAGAGACATTGGTTTTCCTAATATATATACTTATATGCTCACCCTACATTATAAAACTACTTTTAGGTTTCCAGGAGGATTATGGGGACCCTATTGGGTGTTACTAGCTCATAATTTGGGATAGTTATTGTGTCGCTACTTAACTTTACTTTTGGTACTTACTTTGATGTTTATTTGTATTTGTAGCAGTTTTGTTTTAAACATGAATGTGGGATGGTTTTGGGTTTCTTTTAAATATATGCCTTGGAGTTATTTTGAGCTTGATATATATTATCACTTAATATTGTTTACTATAAAATTTTAATTCCTCCCATTTTGTGATATTTGTATACCCTTAGGGCTGGTTGCCACCCTGGGGCCTACTAGAGGTAGGACTCGGGGGGTCATTATCTTCCTTTATTCATTTCTAGTCTAATAGGGGCATCTTTGGAGGGATGGGGTCGTGACAGATTGTATACAAACATCATAAAGAGGTAAATTACTACTATTTATTTAGTGAATTTTCTTATCATTTTATATACTTTTTTTAGTTAATTTTCTTATCACTTTTTTCTAATACTTATTTTGTTAATTTTCATAGAGATCACGAAGAATGATGATACACTCATGATGCACTCATGTACTATGATTATGCACCCAATGAGGGTGATGCACTCATGATGATTTTCTTATATTTTTTATTTTGTAATGCATTCAACATCTTGTGTTATCAAACAAAAATATTCTTAGATAACCCCAAATTTTGAATACATTGAAGAATAAAAAGACACGGTGTGATGTGTAGGAATCAACCATAACTCAATATGATACCTGGTATTCCCGGTTTGACTCGAAGTTTATGTTATTAGTTTAAAAATGAATTTTTAGTTCAAAACACATGTTATGTACTCAAAATATAGAAAACACATTTATATTGTTTTGATACTTTATAAAAATGATTCATAAGTCATTTGTGACATGTAGGAATCAGTCACATCTCAATCCAATACATGGTGTGTCTGGAATGACCAAGATGGTAATATGTTTGAAGCTACTCCTACCCATATAGGAATCATCCATACCTCAATTATTCTCACTTCAATGTGATACACAATGTTCTCGATATGAATCAAAGTGTATGTTTTTAGTTTATAATTTACATTTTAGTTTGAAAAACACATCACAAAATCAAAACTAATAAAACACATTCATATTTTTTTAATACTTTATGAAAATGATCCATAAGTAATTTTTGAGATGTAGGAATCAACCGCACCCCAATCTAATACATAGTGTATCCATTATGACTAAAAGTGTGTTTTCATTTTAAAATTGACATTTTAGTTCAAAACACATGTCACATACTCAAAACCATGTAAATAAATTTATATTGTGTTGATACTTAAGTAAAACTATCCACAAATCATTTTTGATGTTAGGAATCAGTCGCACTTCAATCTAATACATGGTGTGTCTGGTATGACTCAAAAGTGTCCATTATTGATTTAAAATAGACAATTTAGTTCAAAACATGTTTCACTCTTTGAAAACTAAGAAAATACATTCATATTGTATTGATAATTTAGAAAAATGATCCATAAATAATTTTTGATGTTTAGTAATGGGTCTCACATCAAAACGACACATGATGTGACTAATATGACTCAAAGAGCGTGTTTTCAGTTTAAATTGACATTTTAGTAAAAAAAATACATGTGACATACTCAAAACCAGGAAAATTCATTCACGTGATTTTGATGCTTTAGTAAAATGAACTATATGTCATTTGTGACATGTAGGAATCAGTCACATGTCAATCTGATGCACGGTGTGAACGGTATAACTCTAAGTGCATATTTTTATTTAAATTTGATATTTTAGTTCAAAACACATGTCAAATACTCAAAATTGAAAAAATAATTTGTATTGTTTTGATACTTTAGTAAAATGATCAATATTTTATTTTTCATTTTTAGGAAATAGTCGTACCTAAATTCGATGCACGGTGTACCTGGTATTACTCAATGTGTCTTTTATCAGTTTAAAATTGACAAATTAGTTCAAAATGTGTTTTAATCACTAAAAATAAGATTCTATTGATAATTTAGTGAAATGATTCAAAATTAATTTGTGAAATTTGGAAATTATTCTCACATAAAATTGTCACATAATGTGACCGGTATGACTCAAAGTGCATGTTTTCAGTTTAAATTGACATTTTAGTAAAAAATATATGTGACTTATAAAAAACCAAGAAAATGAATTCATATTGTCTTGATACATTAGTAAAAGCATACTTATGTCATTTTTTATGTTCAAGAATCATCGACACATCAATATGACGCATAGTGTGACCGATATGACTGCAAGTGTGTCTTTTTATTTAAAATTGACATTTTAGTTCAAATCACATGTCACATACTCAAAACCAAGAAAACAAATTCAAATTGTTTTGATACTTTAATAAAATAATCCATAAGTCATTTTAGACTTTTAGGAATTATTTTCACATCAATCTGATATATGATGTGTCTGGTATGACTCAAAGTGTTTGTAATCAATTTAAAATTGACAATTTGGTTCAAAATGTGTTTCACTCACTAAAAACTAAGAAAACATTCTTGGATTGTCATTATACTTTAGGAAAATGATTCAAATGTCATTTTTCTGTGTATAAATTTGTATCATTTCAAACCAACACACGATGTGACTGGTTTGACTCAAAGTGTGTGTTTTCTATTTAAATTGACATTTTAGTAAAAAAATGAAGTGTGGCATGATCAAAACTATGAAAACTTATTTGAATTATCTTGATAATTTTGGAAAATGATACATAAGTCATTTATGATGTGTAGGAATCAGTCGTACATCAATATAACACACAGTGTAATAAGTATGACTCCAAGTGTGTCTTTTTATTTAAAATTGACATTTTAGTTCAAAACACATGTCACGTACACCAAACCAATAAAACGCATTAGGATTATTTTATACATTAATAAAATAATCCATAAGTAATTTTTTATGTGTAGTAATTATCCTCACCTCAATCCAATACACGATGTGCCCAATATGACTCAGAATGTTTGTTATCACTTTAAAATTGGCTATTTAGTTCAAAACATGTGTCACTCACTGAAAACTAAGCAAACATGCTCGGATTGTCTTGGTACTTTAGGAAAATGTTTAATAAGTCATTTTTATGTGTAGGAGTCAGTCTCATGTCAAACTGATACACGATATGACTGGTATGACTCAAAGTCTTTATTTTCAGTTTAAAATGAAATTTTAGTAAAAAGGCATGTTACATACTCAAAATTAAGTAAATGCATTCATATTGTCTTAATAATTTAGAAAAATGATCCTTTAATCATTTTTGATGTGTAGGAATCAGTCGTATATTAATCTAACACACTTATGACCGACATGACTCTAAGTGTGTGTTGTTATTTAAAATTGACATTTTAGTTTAAAACACAAATCACATACCCAAACCTGAGAAAATACATTCAGATTGTTTTGATACTTTAGGATAATAATACATAAGACATTTTTGATGTGTAAGAATCAGCTACACCTCAATCTGATACAAAATGTCTGTTGTCAATTAAAAATTGAAAATTTTGTTCAAAAAATGTGTCACTCACTAAAGACTGAGAAAATGTGCTTGGATTCCCTTGATACTTTATGAAAATTATTAATATATCATTTTTTTGATGTGTATGAATTAGTCTCACATTAAACCGATATACAATGTGGCTAGTATGACTCAAAGTACGTGTTTTCAGTTTAAATGGACATTTTAGTAAAAAAAGATGTGTGACATACTAAAAACCAAGAAAACATATTCAGATTATCTTGATACTTAAGAAAAATTATCCTTAAGTCATTTTTTGTGTAGGAATCATCCGCATGTCAATCTGACACACAGTGTGACTAGTAAGACTCTAAGTGTGTCTTTTTATTTAAAAGTAACATTTAGTTAATAAAACACATCACATACTCAAAATAGATAAAATTCCTTCAATTTGTTTTGATACTTTATAAAATGATCCATAATTGATTTTTTACATGTAGGAATCATCTGCACCTCAATCTGATACATGGTGTTCCCAATATGACTCAAAGTGTTTGTTATCAGTTTAAAATTTCCAATTTAGTTTAAAACGTGTGCCACTCACTAAAAACCAAGAAAATGTGCTAGGATTATCTTGATACTTTATAATAATGATTCTTAAGTTCTTTGTGATGTGTAGTAATTAATATCACATCAAACTGATAAACGATGTGACTGATATAACTCTAAGTGTGTGCTTTCAGTTTAAATTGACATTTTAGTAAAAAAGACATGTGGCATACTCAAAACCAAGTAAATTCATTCATATTATCTTGATAATTTATAAAAATTATTCATAAGTCATTTTTTATGTTTAGGAATCAGTCAAATGTTAATCTAACACACTTGTGACCAATATGACTCTAAGTGTGTGTTTTTATTTAAAATTGACATTTTAGTTCAAAACAAAAAATCACAAACCCAATACCGAGAAAACACATTTAGATTGTTTGGATACTTTAATAGAATAATACATAAGTCATTTTTGATGTGTAGCAATCAACTACACCTCAATCTAATACAAAGCGTCTGTTATCAATTAAAAATTAACAATTTAGTTCAAAACATGTGTCACTCACTAAAGACCAAGAAAATGCGCTTGGATTCCCTTGATACATTATAAAAATTATTAATAGATCATTTTTTGGATGTGTAGGAATTAGTCTCACATCAAACCAATATACAATGTTGCCAGTATGACTCAAAGTGCATGTTTTCAGTTTAAATTGACATTTTAGTAAAAAAAAGACACATGACATACTCAAAACCAAGAAAACACATTCAGATTATCTTTATACTTTAGGAAAATTATCCTTAAGTCATTTTTGTCATGTAGGAATCATCTGCATGTCAATCTGACACACAATGTGACCGAAAAGACTCTAAGTGTATTTTTTATTTAAAATTGACAATTTGTTAATAACACACATCACATACTCAAAACTGATAAAATGCATTTAGATTGTTTTGATACTTTATAAAAATGATCCATAAGTCATTTTTTACATATAAGAATCACCCAAACCTCAATCTGATACATGGTGTTCCTGATATGACTCAAAGTGTTCGTTATCAGTTTAAAATTTCCAATTTAGTTCAGAGCGTCTGTCACTCCCTAAAACCCAAGAAAATGTGCTCGGATTGTCATGATACTTTAGAACAATGATTCATAAGTTATTTTTGATGTATAGGAATTAATATCACATCAAACTAATAAACGATGTGACTGATATGACTCAAAGTGTGTGTTTTCAGTTTAAATTGACATTTTAGTAAAAAATACATGTGACATACTCAAAACTAAGTAAATAGGTTCAGATTGTCTTGATACTTTAGTAAAATTATCCTTAATACATTTTTTACATGTAGAAATCATCTGCACATCAATCTTATGCACAGTGTGACCGGTATGACTCCAAGTGTGTCATTTTATTTGAAATTGACATCTTATTAACATATTGTTTCATATTTATGTTTAATTTATTTATTTATATTATTACTAACATAATAATTATTTTCTTATACATGTGGATTATATTTCTTGGTTTGGGGTGGTTTTTTTGACAACTGATACCATAATAGGGCTTTTTTAAGAGGGGTTCGAGTGCCAAAGACAACAAAACCATTAATATTTTTGAATGTTTGTTATAGTACTTGATAAAGTAATTGTACAAAATAATGTTTGAAATGTCTATAATATAGTGTTTTTTTCTTGTATTTGTGAAGTGATTTTTATTTCAATTATATTATGAATTGTCCATATAAAGGTGTTTTGATGATTTAGTGTGCTGTAATTTTAACAGCACACTACAACAGTATGGCCTTTATTAGTACTTCTTTTAGCACTAATAAAAGACCACCTTTATCAGTACTTTTTTAGTACTGGTAAATGACCCTCATTATTAGTGCTTTTCTAGAACTGATAAAATTGGCCCACTTTTAATGGTGGTTGGATCAACAACACTTTTTTAGCGCTAATAAAGGGTTTTTCTAGCACATTTAAAATATAATTTTTTAGTAGTGATAAAGTTTTCTATACTTAAGTGTATTCTGTAATATATGTCTTATTCCAATGTTATGATCTCATGGCTCATGTTTATTGATTTCTTTATGATTCATGTATTATGAACTATCAATATTAATGTCATGACTCTAGTTTATGATATATGATATGCATGGTATAGTTTTCAAATGTTAATATCATACCCTTATGCTCATGTTATTCTTATGTGATTATTGATATCTCATTTGTTTACCCTTATTGAGCATCTAAGTTCACCTTTTATTGTGGTTTCTTCCCCAGGTTATGAATAAAGGTTGTATATATGATAAGTTTAAGAGGAGAACTATATATGAAGAACTTAGTGGAAAAATATGTAGTTCACCTATGAACCAGTTATTTATGTGTTCATGTTTCTAAAGGCACTAGACCTAAATGATTATGGAATGGATCATTAAGTTATGTAATGAATATTCATATACTGAGATGTAATATCTATGTATGAAAAGTATGGGTCAGGCGAGACCTCTTCCGTTGCACCTCGAAGTATTCAGAACTTTCAATGTGTGGCTTAAAACATCTGACGGGGAAAACAATTATGGGGTTTCTTTGTATAATTAATTTATTTTAGTAGATTCATCTCAAATTGACCATATAAATAAAAAATGAAATATTTTGAACTAATTTAAAAAATGAATAAAAATAATTGAACACAAAAACTTAAAATTTTATTATTAAAAATAAATTTTAGAAAAAATAAATTAATAAGCCCAATTATAGCTTCATTTATACCTTCAAGTTCCTATTTTTTCCATATTATTACTTGTAATAGAGATATCCTTATGGTGTTATATTATAAATAATGTAATTTTTATTATGGTATGTGTGTGTTTTTTTGTTGTTGTTGTTGTTTTTATTCACTACTACAGATAACCCTGTTATCAGCATTAGAAATAGCTTTTAACAGTGTTTATTTAGCACTATTAATTTGAGTGAAGTTAGGGGGTCCCCTTTATCCGCACTCAGAAAAGCGCTGATAAATGCCCCTTTTATCAGCACTCAAAAAAGCACTGATAAAATAGGTCTTTTATTAGCACTCCAAAAAAGTGCTAATAAAATTCAAAAAATGTAAAAAAATGAAAAATAAATCCAAAAAATGGAGAGCTCTTTTAACATCATCTACCACCCCCTTCAACAGTGCTCTCCAACCCCCCACTTATGCCCACCCCTCTAAGCCAGCCTTTAACAACACCCTCTCTAGCCCTTTAACAGCACTAGCCCTCCTTGCACATGCACGTGCGCCCCTGCCTCTCCCTGGATTTGAACTCGAGACCTCTTCCCCACACATTGGACACTTTACCACTCCTCAATGTTACCTTGTTCTCCATTTAATGATATATCTATATATATTTATATTTATATATAGTTATATTTATTCATATATTAAAATATATTTATATTAATGTATATATAAATATATATAGTTATATTAATATATATATATATTCGTATATTAATATCTATTTATATGTATTTATTTTAATATATGTATAGTTATATGTTTTATCTGTATATTTATTTTTATATTAATATATATTTAGTTATATATTTATTTATATATTAATATATATTTGTAAGATTAGTTTTAAATACATTTATAAAATATGTTTTTTTTTGTTTATAAATAAATAAATACATAAATACATAAATATATACAATATACATACACATGTATATATATATTATATATATGTGTATCTGTAAGTATAATTATACATATTTGTACATATTTATATATATTTACATTATTATATATTAATATGTATATTTATATGTTAGATTATATAGATCATACATATCAGTTTGCTAAAACACACACACACACACACTAATATATATATATATAGACACACACACACACTATATTGGTATATAAATAATCATATCTTGTATTTTAAATAAAATTGATATTATTTTTCATTTAGATAAGGCTTATATATTTATAAATATATTTTATATGCAAATATGTTTAATTAATTATTTATAAAATTAAATTTTTAGGTGTGAATATATAAAAAATATGTATATATTGTTATATATTTGATTATAAATAACAGTACATTGTTATAAATGATAAAATTTCAAAACCATTATATTAATATGAATTTAATACCTATGAATAAATTTAGTCCCCATCAAAAAAAGGAAAAAAGACCCCCATAAATTACCCTAAAAATCCATCAAATGTTAAAAAATATGGGTATACTGACTAAAAACTCAGATTTAGAGGCCTTTTGGGTAATTGTTTCCTCAAAAAAATCTTGACTGGGGTCCCCTCGAGTCATAAACTGTGTAGAGTTCATCGCAAGCTTCGATTTGATATGTGGTAGAGCTCAAATGGACTCTTGGATTAAAAGTTATAGCCATTTGAAGTGTGAGTTGTTTTTTCATCTTAATTTAGATATTTTATTTGTTTATTTATTTATTTTATATTCAAATTGTGTTTAAATTAATATTATTTGATAAAAATTACAAAATTATTAATTAAAAATATTTTTAAATTATTTAATAAGCTTTTTTTACTAAATATCTTATATATTAAGTTTAAATTTTTATTTATCCTTATCTAAAACACATTTTAAAAATATATATTGTATTTATATCAATATCAGTATAATTATATATTAACATATTACTTTTAATGATTTTTTTTAAATATACCTTTTAACATTGCTAGTAAAAAAGCACTGATAAAGGGGTACTTTTAAAAGTGTTTTTTTAGCGCTGTTAAAAGGACCCTTTAGCAGTGTTTTTTTAGCACTGTTAAAGGGATGGCTCTATGAAAACTTGAATATGTGGTAGTGATTGTTGGAACAAAGTCATTTCTTTTTAGTATTTGAATTGTTTAACTCTTATTTATTAGTTTTTTTTACATTTTTTTTATTTTTTTGATAATTTTGGTTGTTGTATTTTATTCACTTCTTATTGTTTTCATCATTTGTGTTGTTGTTTTTGAGTTTGACTTTTTTATCTAATTTTAAATGTTTAATATGTGTTTAAAAATAACATAACAAATATACTATTTTTTAAAATATTTACAAGTTCATTATATGTGCTTTTTAATTTTAGTTATGATTATTTTTTTATACTTTGTATGCATGAGAGCATGTGTTTTGGATATATCTATTGTTGGTCGGAGTGGATACTCAAGAGGAGGGTGAATTGAGTTCTAATTAAAAATTTCTGTTTAAAAGATTTATATTAAAATCCCCCAATTCATAAAACAAGTTAAACTGTAGTGAATTTATAAAGATTGTAAATGTTCAATCAGTTCCTAAAAGATTTATTACTTCTCAGTTAACTTAATCTGAAGATTAAGTTAGCTTTTGAAACTAACTTACTGGTTTACAATAATTACAAACACTTTCTAGTTCAACTATCAGAGTTACTCTAAAACATATTTATATTTAAAATACTTAGAGGCGGAATATTCAAAATAGTTTTGACAAAGACAAAATGCACAGCAGTTTTAAAACAAGTGGTTCAGTCTCAAGATGAGACTTACTCCTCTCAAACAGTTTATATAAACTATGATCCACACCCTGGATCTAGGTTTTACAATAGTACTCATACTGTTTAGGTCCTTATACTTCTACCACAGTTCTATGTGGGTAAACAACAAAAACAGCGCTCAGGCTGTCCAAGTCACACTTGACCTCTTCCACAACTCACAGTGGGATACAAAAACATATACAAATTTTGGTGTGAGGATTTAGTATCCTCCAATTCAGCCTAGGAGTCAGTGTGTGTCTAAATAGATAGATGCACACACACTGCTCAAAAAGTTAATCAAAGGTATACTACTGAGGAAATAAATGGATAATGAGTTTAGAAAGCTTTGAGTGATTGAAGATGAGCTCTGGACTCATTTTTATGTTTTAGATGTTATTCGAGTCCTTTATGGTAAGGATGACACAAAAAAGAGTGTTGTTGTTCTTCCCAACTACAGGTATTCAGCCTTATGCAGATGATGTTCAGTAAGGCACAGCAGCTCGGCTTTAATGTTTCTTCCAGGTGAATGATATTCTTGAAGCTCTCTGGTTTTCACAGGTGTTCTCTAAGTTCTTCTTTTGTTTCGTGGGCCTTTACACACATGTACGCTCTCATCTTCTTTTGTGTCTTTGTTTGTGTATATTCTATGTCTCTATCTTTCCAATGTAGATAAATCTTCCTTTTTATTCCTTGAGATCTGGTAAAAAGAATGATTACTTTTTGACAGGTACGAGTTATGGTTCCCTGATATCTAATAACCAACATTAATTAATAGTAGGTGCATTAAATTAAGAAAATATTACTGTTGGAATTAAGTAAGAGTTAATAAAAATTCAAACGGTTTTCATGACTATCGGTGAGTCATGAGATCAGTAGGTCATTTGAATTTGCATCGGTATCGGCAGGTCATGTGATCATCATCAGCTTCGGTAGGTCATGTGATCAGCATCAGCTTCGGTAGATCATTTGATCAGCATCATCTTTGGTAGATCATTTGATCAGCATCATCTTCAGTAGGTCATTTGATCAGTATCCGCTTCGGTAGGTCATTTGATCAGTATCGGTTTCGGTAGGTCATTTGATCAGTATCGGTTTCGGTAGGTCATTTGATCATTATCGGTTTTGGTATGTCATTTGATCAGTATTGGTTTCGGTAGGTCATTTGATCAGTATCAGTTTTAGTAGGTCATTTGATCAGTATCGTCTTTAGTAGGTCATTTTATCAGTACCGGTTTTGGTAGCTCATTTGATCAGTATTGGTTTCAGTAGGTCATTTAATCAGTTTCGGTGAGATAGTTGTATCATCGGTGTGATTGTTGTCATCGGTGCGACCGTTGACATCGGTGTGACCTTTATCATCGGTGTGACCTTTGTCATAGATGCGACCATTTTCATCGGTGCGAACTTTTTCATCTGTGCGACCGTTGTCATCGGTGCGACCGTTGTCATCGGTGTCTCATTCCTTTAACTATCGGTGACTCAAGAATATAACTAACGGTGAGTTAAAAACATGAAATTCTCACAAAGTGTCTGTTTAATCCAGAACACTTCCAGGTCAATAGTAAACCATAAATAATCATAGATAAACATATGTAGACTTGATTAAACATATATAAACATATTTAGAACAGGTTTAATAATTTACTAAATTGACATATAAAGAGAAAACAACAATGATTTGTGATTATTAAAATAGCCATCTCACAGAGGGTTCAAAAATCTCCCCCTTTTTGATAATCAAAAATATATGGCATAAAAGAATAAGGAAGATGATATAACACTCAGTATATGTATAATATTATTCTCCCCCTTTGGTATTATCAAAAATAAAAAAAAGAGAGGAGAGAGAGAAAAAGAAAGAAGGTTTCATTGAAATAACATCTGAGAAGATAAAAGTAAAAATAAACTCTATCAAAAATGACAGGCACAGCTATTTCTGGGGGTGTAGAAGAGATTTCTATTTAGAAGAGGGAGGAATGGATGGACCAGAAGGTGATTTGGTGGAAGCCTGATCTGGCCGGATGGAGAGAGGAGGTATGACAACTCTGGCTAGAAGCAGAGTGGGTGCTAAGGTGACTTGCTGGTGGCTAGAAGATCCTCTTGGAGGTTGTTGCTGAATGACTGGTCGAATATTGGATAAAGCTTGAGAAACTGATATTTGACCAGGAGAAACATTAGATGGACTGAGAGGCTCAGCAGTAGGAAGAACAATTGCCTTTGCTTGCACATGAAGATATGGTTTGAGTAGATTGATAAAATCCTGAATTACTTCACCGCCATATTGCATGACCTTCTCAAAATCATCTTTGTTCTGCATGAAACTCTCAAGAGTGGGAGTAAAATCCTTCAACTGTTGGACCTAAGCCTTAAAGGCTTGAGATACTAGAGGTAGCCTCAAATTCTCAGCCAGGATTTTAAAGTGATGGTTCAACTCATGATTGGTATAAATTTTAGAAAAATAGTGATCCACTTTTTCTTTGATCTCTTTCTGAGCTTTTGTAGCATCAGCTGAATAAAGCTTCACCATCTTATGAATATTATCACTATTTTATTTCATCTTTTTCAAAGATTCCAAGTCCATAATCTGTCCAAGGGCTGATAACTCTTCTTTTATAACATATTTTAAGGCATTAATCTCATGTCCAATGATCTTGGTCACTTTGGAGGAGCTAGCCTGATCAATAATCTGAGTTATCTCAGCCTTCAATCTTCTCAAATCATATTTATTCAAATGCTCTATTAAGTTTCTCAAAACTTCTATCATATCAGTGATGGTCGATCTAAATTCTCCTAACAGAGATACTAAGTTACTACTCAAATCTTTGAGCACTTGATTCAAAGAGGAAATGTGTCTGCCAATCATCTCACCAGTATTGCACAGGTATGGATTAATTATATTTACCACTCTTTGAGTTATAGAAGCCTCTGATAGATTCAAAAGAGCATGAGAAGGAGCATTAGAGAATTCCTCTTTCATCGTTTCTCTGACTACGTGGAGCAACTCATCTTTAAACTTGTCAAAATCAGATTGAGAAACAGAAGAAACAGGTCTTTCTGCAGTCACTTACACTTCCTCAACAACTGATCTAGCCTCAACTGTATGTCTTACTATTGTGATGTTCAATTCTTCTTACTCTTCCTCTGAATAATCCAAACCTAGAACTACAAAATCTAGGTGGTCTTCCCATTCAACTTTACAAGAAGTATACTTAGGCTTTACAAAATCATCTTTACCAGAATTTTCAAGAGAGTCTTCCCCATCTACATCAATCACAGTCAGCACTGTCCTTTTATCCTTAGGAATGGTTTCTTACTCAACTGATTGTGGTTTTGGATCAGCTTGAATCATATCGTGACCATCCACTGGTCGATTATTTGCATCATCCTCATCATCATCACCATTACTATTTCTATTATTGTTTACCAAAGTTTTATTGGTACTGTCTTTGTTACTGGATTCATACTGGTCAGAATAGGATACTTCAATGTCATCTTCTTCTTTATCACCTAGAAGGGGTTCTGACTCAGGTAACTTAAGAGGTGGACTTGCTGGCCCAAATTCCATTCTTTTCTTAGGACTTATTATATTAGGGTCACTCTTATCATCAGGAGGTGACTCGGGTTCCTTTTCAGTATCATCATCTTCAGCTTCCTTTTTTCCCTTCCTACTGGACTCTCTAGTATCCTTAGGAACTTATGTCTCTTCTTCCTCATTAGAATAGACAACTTCCTCATCAGGTTTCAAATCGGGATCTCTCATCCCCTTTGGTCTCTTAGAGTGTTCAGTAGGATTAAAGGATTCATACAACCTATCTTCATCAGCAACCCATGTCTTCTTCCATGGATTCCAGTTAATTTTTATTCTTTTGCAGATATCCTTGCTAATACAAAAACCACTACTAGATGAGATACACTCATCTCCATCTTCAACATAACCCAAAAACTTTAGCATGGCAGAGACTTGCTTAGAATAGAATAAGTTTGTAGCCTTCTTGGATGGCTTTACCATCTCAGCAATATGAATAGTAATGTATCTACACAAGTTGATCTTCTCATCAGTTAGCAATAAAAACAACAATAAAACATCTTGATACTTCACGAAAGCAAAATCACCCTTCCTAGGATAGATTTGGTGTTGAATAAACTTAAAAAATATTTTACCTTTTCTATTTAACTCAGCAGCTATTATTCTTCTGGATTCAGACTTTCCAGTCAACATCTCCAGAGCACACTCATACGAAAAATATTCAGTGGTAGAAGGAATATTACCAGTGCAATGCTCAGATCTACCTCTATGTGGTACCCCCAAACACTCAACCCATTGCTTTGATGAAAAAGTTATCTTTTTTCCTTTGATCACTGAAGATAATCTTGTAGCTTCTGCTCCATCCAATGAAATACTCAAATTCAAATAAAACTCATGTACTAGCTTTGGGTAGTAGACTCGGTTATTATCACAGAACCAGTATTTCCATCCATGCATCTCTAAAACTTTTAAAATCACAGACTTACTGGATAACACCCATTTGGAACTTACTTCCTTTTTTGCGGTGACCACTCGAGTCTCCAATTTTGGGTTCACAGACTTTTGAGTAGTGCTGCTCGATTCTCCTCGAGCGCGTTTCACAGGTGAGGAGCTTTCAAATTCCTTGTCTTGCCGCTTTTTCTTTTCCATTTTGAGGTTCGGGAGGTTTGAGAGGTTTGAGAGGTTTGAAAGTTCAGAAGGTTTTAAAGTTTGGGATTCAGAATATGTGGAGTTCGGCGGGAGATGGAAGGTCAACATTTCTTAGGAAATGAAATAGCTGCAGTTTATTACATTTATCATTTAGGGTTAAAATTTTAAATATAATATTGATTAAGTAAAACAACATCATTTAGATAAAAAAATAATGGTTTTATATACTATATAACTCAATCGGTAGTATAGATTGGTCTCACTGATCGGTTTCACTGATCGGTTTCACTGATCGGTTTCACTAATTGGTTTCACTGATCGATCATACCTAACTCTTTTTTAATAAAATCTAACCTTTCAGAGCTTAAGGTTTTGGTGAAAATATCATCCAATTGATGTTCAGAGTCAATAAATTCTAGAGAGATATCACCATTTTGATAATGATCTCTTAAAAAAGTGATGTCTGACATCAATGTTCTTATCCTAGAGTGAGACACAGGATTCTTAGAGATGTTAATTGCACTATTTTTATCACAATTTATAGAAATATGTCAAAATTGATATCCATAGTCCAATAAATTGTGTCTCATCAACAGAATCTGTGCACAATAACTACTAGCAGCAATGTATTCTACTTCAGCAGTAGACAATGAAATAGAGTTCAGTTTCTTACTACACCAAGATACCAGGGACTTTCCCAATAGATGACATGTTCCAGATGTTCTCTTCTTATCTAACTTGCAACCATAAAATTCAGCATATGAATAACTTATTAAGTCAAAAGATTGTCCTTTTGGATAAAACAATCTTAAATTGGTAGTATGTTTAAGATATTTGAAAATCCTTTTAACAGCAAGCAAATGATATTCTTTAGGATTTTCTTGAAATCTTTCACACATGCATACACTAAACATGATATGTAGTCTACTAGAAGTAAGGTAAAGTAAGTTTCCAATCATACCTCTATAATTGGTTTGATCAACTGGTTTCCCGGTTTCATCATCATCCAAATTACAGGTGGTACTCATAGGTGTATCACTTACCTTATTACTATCCAAACCAAAACATTTTAAAAGATCCTTTTTATATTTACTTTGATTTAAAATAATACCATATTTATTTTGAAAAAATTTAAAACCAAGAAAATACCTGAGTTCTCCCATTAAACTCATTTCAAATTCATTTTTCATAATCTTTGAAAAATCAGTACATAAAGAATTTTTAGAAGATCCAAAGATAATATCATCAACATTGATTTGTACAATCAAAATATCTTTAGGAATTCTTTTAATAAAAAGAGTGGGATCATAAATTCCTTTAGTAAAACCTTTAGAAATAAGAAAATTTGTAAGTCTATCATACCAAGATCTTGGAGCCTGTTTTAAACCATATAAAGTTTTAGAAAGTTTAAAAACATGATTTTGAAAATGGGGGTTTGTAAATCCATGTGGTTGTTCAACAAAAACATCTTCAATTATAAAACCATTTAGAAATTAACTTTTTACATCCACTTGATATAACTTTAAATTCAGATTAGATATATAAGAAAGTAAGATCCTAATGGTCTCTAATCTAGCTATAGGTGAAAAGGTTTCTTCATAGTTTATTCCTTCTTCTTGATTGTAACCTTATGAAACTAATCTAGCTTTATTTCTAATGATGTTTCTAGATTAATCAATTTTATTTATAAACATCCATTTAATACCTATGATAAAAGTGTCCTTAGGTCTTTCTACTAACTCCCAGACTTTGTTTCTTTTAAATTTATTTAACTCTTCTTGCATAACCATTACCCAAAATTCATCATTGATGTAACACACCCGAATGATAAAGGGTTAAATGACTAAATGATATGACTCTTGTAAATAAGGTGCACCTTCTTTTTCGGGAGCCTGTTTTATTAGAACTCCATAGTTAAGTTTTCTTGGCCTGGAGTAGTGATCAGGATGGGTGACCTTTTGGGAAGTTTCTCGGGGTGTGTGTGAGTGAGGACAAAGCACACTGGAAAAGACATGTGTTGGCCTGTGGGGGAAATAATTAGTCATATGACCCGTTCAGGCACATGGTTGGGACCTAGGGTGGGTACCACATGTCTGAGGGGCAATTGGTGGGTGGGGCCCAGTTGTTACAATTGATTGAATCATTGATATTTTTATATTCTAGTTGTGAGAGAAAGGCTTGATGTTCAACCTTATTTCTCAAAGAAGATCTGGTTTGTGTTCCTCTATCCAGGTTACCTACAACTACATCTAGAGGATGGTTCTTCAGAATCCTAGTTGATCTAGTAAAGGTAGGACTAGAAATTCCAGGTTCTTCTCTAGGATCGGGTTCAACAGAAGTAGGTTCTGGTGTATTTCCAGATCTGGTTATCTTTACAACTGGTCCACTATCTTTATCATTAAGATTTAGAATAGACAAGTCTTCTTTAGTATTTTCAACAACAGGTTTAGGTCAATGTGGATAAGTTTCATCAAATATGATGTGAACAGATTCTTCCACACATTTGGTTCTCTTATTAAAAACTCTATAGGAATTTCTAGTAATTGAATATCCTAAAAAGATTCCTTTATCACTTTTGGATGCAAACTTGTCTAGATTGTCTTTAGTATTTAGAATAAAAACTTTGCAACCAAAAACATTGAAGTAACTAAGTTTAGGTTTCTTATTATTCCAAAGCTCATAAGGGGTTTTCTTAAGAACAGGTCTAATCAAGACTTTATTTATAATATAACAAGCTGTATTGAAAGTTTCATCCCAAAAATAAATACATAAATCATATTCATTTAGCATAGTTCTTGCAATTTTTTGAAGGGTTCTATTTCTTCTTTCTACTACATCATTCTGTTGAGGTGTCCTAGGGGTAGAAAAGTTGTGATTATAGCCATTATGTGAGTAGTAAGATTCAAACTCATGATTTTCAAACTCACGACCATGATCACTTCTCAAGGTTTTAATCTTAAGTCCACTAATATTTTCTATAGACTTAGAGTATTTAATAAAGTAAGAGCAAGCTTCACTTTTGTGAGATAGAAAGTATATGCAAGTATATCTAGAAAAGTCATCTACTAGAACATAAACATAGTGATTCCCATTTAAACTAGAAACTCTAGAAGGTCCAAACAAGTTCATGTGAACCAACTCGAGAGGTTGAGAAGTTGAAACTTCTTTCTTTGATTTAAAAGAAACTTTATGTTGCTTTCCCTTTTGACAAGGATTACAAACTTTATCAGCTGGGAATTCAAGTTAAGTAGGTCTCTAGCTAAGTTCTTCCTAGTCAGTTTTCTAAGTGAATGTATATTGCAGTTTCTTAATCATATGTTCCAAAGCCAAGATTCTTTATGAAAAGCATTTAAACAAGTAATATTCTACTTATCTAAAGAATTCAAATATACAACATATAAATTTTCATTTATTAAGGTAGAAAATACTAAAACATTTTTAGAATTAAAAACATTACAAGAATCGTTTTCAAATTTAACATTAAAACCATCATCACATAACTGAGAAATACTTAACAAGTTATATTTTAATCCATCTACAAATAAAACTTTAGAAATTAAAATTGAATAAGTGTTACCAATTTGACCTAGGTCGATGATTTTACCTTTAGAGTTATCACCAAAGGTGACATATCCACCATCAACCTTGATTAAGATTTTGAAGCATAAAAAGTCTCCTGTCATGTGTCGTGAACATCCACTATCCAAATGCCATGTCTTTCTACAGGTACTTTTCAAGAAAGTTTCCTACAAAACAATTTTAGATAGAAAATGATTTTGGTACCTAGATTTTCTTGGGTCCAGACAGGTTATCAAGAAAAACTTTTAGTACCCATATTTGCCTAATGGGTCTCATATACTTAATAGAATCAAGATATTTTGTTAGATAAACCTTGTTTGATCTACAACTATGTGAATAGCTAGTTGAGGCATAGGAATTTTTAGAACTAGAACCAAAAGCATGCTGTCCAGATTTAGGAATAAATTTATTTTTTTGTAATTTGTCTTTGTCCAGGCTAATAACCTAAACCAGTAGTATATTTTGGTGCCACTTGTTTTCGTAGCAATTGTGTAAGTGTGTCCTTTCCATTAGTGAATTTTTCTAAATCTTTCCTGAGTTGCTCATTAGAATATTTCAGTTCAGTATTCTCTTTGAGTAGTTGAGAATTCTTTTACTTTTCTACTTCTAGTGCAGATTTGACAGTGTTAGTTAATGCATACTGCTTCTTTAAGGCTTTATACTTATCTTTAAGCTCATTGCAGGTATCCTCTATCATATTATAGTATTCAAATAATTCTTCACTAGACATGTTTTCAGAATCAGAATTATCTCCAGAATAATAAGAGTTTAAAGCAGGAGTATCCAATGTTACCTCAGATGTGTTTGTCATGAAACACATATTAGCTTTTTGATATTTTTCATTTTCAGGGGAATCAGAATCACTTGAACTGTCTTCTGAAGCACTCCAGGTTGCTTTCATATATTTATTGTATTTATTGTCCTTATAGTCATATTTCTTCTTGAACTTTAATTTTGGACAGTCAGCTTTCACATGTCCTTTCCTCTGGCATCCATAGCAGACTATGTCATCACCCTTATCAGTCCTTTTTCCAATCTTTCTTCCAATGACCTTTGTTGTCATACTTTCCCCTATAGTTTGATTTTCTGAAAATCTTCTTCTTCTTATAAAATTTCTTAAATCATTTGTCTATTTGAGCTATTTCAGCATCATTGTCTGATGCACTTTCTTCACATCTTGATCTATCACTTTCACTTTGAAGTTTCCCTTTGTCCTTAATTTCTGAAGCAGAAGTCTTGAAAGCTACAGACTTCTTTCTTTGTTCATCATCTTCTTCTTTGTTTACCTTCAGCTCCTCTTCATACATCATCAACTTGCTAATCAGCTCCTTGACAGGTAGCTTGACAATGTCACATGATTCTCGTATAGAGACAAAGGTTCCTCTCCATCTGTCTAGTAGGAATCTTAGCATTCTCATGATTTGATCCTTTGCTGGAACAACTCTTCCCAATGAGCTCATTGTATTGACTATCTCATTAAACCTGAGATACATATCAGAGATAGATTCATCATTTTTCATTTTAAAATTATCATACTTAATAGTGTAGGTATTCAATCTCATTTCCTTAACATTAGTTGTTCCCTCATGGGAAACTGTCAGAGTATCCCATATTTCATAAGCAGTCTTACAAGCAGATGTTCAATAAAATTCTTCATCTATTAAAGCACAATATAAGGCATTCATTGCTTTACAATTATTATTGTAAGCATCTTTAGTAGGTTCATCCCAAGTAGTTCTAACAGTTTCAGGAATTTTATACTGAGTCTCTATGGCAGTCCAAATGTCAAATCTCATACTTTCTAGATGAATTTTCATTTTGATTTTCCATTGGACATAATTAACACCATTAAATAAGGGTGGAATGTTGGTAGTTACACCTTATAATTTGTTATCCATAATTAGATTTTAACAAATGTATTTAAAGAGATAAAAATTTAAAAATAACAGAAATTTTAAGATCTTTAAGATACAGTTAGAATCACAGTTGAAAGCTTTTCACGAAAATAGTGTTTTCATCCCTCTGATACCAAATGTTGGTCGGAGTGGATACTCAAGAGGGGGGGTGAATTGAGTTCCAATTAAATATTTCTGTTTAAAAGATTTGTATTAAAATCCCCCAATTCATAAAACAAGTTAAACTATAGTGAATTTATAAAGATTGTAAGTGTTCAATCAGTTTCTCAAAGATTGATTACTTCTCAGTTAACTTAATATGGAGATTAAGTTAGCTTTTGAAACTAACTTACTGATTTACAATAATTACAAACACTTGCTAGTTTAACTATCAAAGTTACTCTAAAACATATTTATATTTAAAGTACTTAGCAGCGAAATATTCAAAATAGTTTTGACAAAGACAAAATGCACAGCAGTTTTAAAACAAGAGGTTCAGTCTCAAGGTGAGACTTAGTCCTCTCAAACAGTTTATACAAACTATGATCCACACCCTAGATTGAGGTTTTACAACAGTACTCAGACTGTTCAGGTCCTCAGACTTCTACCACAGTTCTACGTGGGTAAACAACAACAACAGTGCTCAGGCTGTCCAGGTCACACTTGACCTCTTCCACAACTCACAGTGGGATACAAAAAGATGTACAAAGTTTGGTGTGAGGATTTAGTATCCTCCAATTCAGCCCATTAGTCAGTGTGTGTCTAAATAGACAGATGCACACACACTGCTCAAAAAGTTAATCAAAGGTATACTACAGAGGAAATAAATGGATAATGAGTTTAGAAAGCTCTGAGTGATTGCAGATGAGCTCTGGACTCATTTGGATGTTGCAGATGTTATTCGAGTCCTTTCTGGTGAGGATGACACAAAATAGAGTGTCGTTGTTCTTCCCAGCTATAGGTATTCAGCCTTATGCAGATGATGTTCAGTAAGGCACAACAACTCAGCTTCGATGTTTCTTCCAGTTGAATGATCTTCTTGAAGCTCTCTGGTTTTCACAGGTATTCTCTAAGTTCTTCTTTTGTTTCGTGGGCCTTTACACACATGTACGCTCTCGTCTTCTTGTGTGTCTCTGTCTGTGTATATTCTGTGTCTCTATCTTTCCACTGCAGATAGATCTTCCTTTTTATTCCTTGAGATCCGGTAAAAAGAATGATTACTTTTTGACAGGTACGAGGTACGGTTCCCTGACATCCAACAACCAACATTTAATTAATAGCAGGTGCATTAAATTAAGCAAATATGACCGTTGGAATTAAGTAAGAGTTAATAAAAATTCAATCAGTTTTCATGACTATTATTATTTTATTTTTTTATAACATAACATGTTTTCTTTGTTTTTATGCAGAATTTTTATGTGAAGGCATATTTGTTCTAGCCGTTTTTGTTTTATTTCTCAATCTATTGTTTATTTTTAATGATAAGACTTGCGTTCTATTATTATTATTTTATTTTTTTATAACATAACATGTTTTCTATGTTTTTATTAGAATTGTCATATAAAAATATGAACGTCTTATGTTTTATGAAATTTTTTATTTTTTAAAGCAGAACACGGGTTTATACTTTTTTATTAATTTTTTTGTTGTTAATGATAAAACTTAAGTTTTGTGATGATTTTCTATTTTTTGAAATAAAAATTGTTTTCATTATTTTTCATATAAAACTATTGATAACGGGCGCACAGACATTTTTATTTATCTATTTTTCTGTTTTGGCGGATACATCGTGGAAAACCGGCGCCGCTTTTTTTGTACTAAAATCCCGGCAGACATATCTGTTTCCTAAACAGGAGGTGCAACTCTCCCGGCCACCCTGAAAACTCGCTGCACCACCGTCGAAACTATTTGCTCTGTCTTAGTTCATGGAGGGACTTGATATGTTTGATTTAGGGCCGCCGCCGCAACCTCACGAGTCAGGGATGTTTGTTCATGGACCGCTGGATCCATTCGATGGTGATCCCCCATATGCATCCATGGAGGAGTTTCCTGATGACTTGCAAGATTTAGGGCCGCCGCCGCAACTTCACGAGTCAGGGATGTTGGTAGGCGGGCTGCTGGATGACGTGGCGGTCTCAACTTATTCAGATCTCCCACCAATCGATTGTGATCCCCCGTATGCATCCATGCAGGAGTTTCTTGATGATATGCAGGATTTGGGTCCGCCGCCACGACCCTCCCAGTCTCGGATCTTGGCTGATGATGTGTTGAACTATCCTACTCTCTCTGGTTCCTCAGACCTCCCGATCGTTTGTTCGGCGACGGGGGAGATGCTGCCAATGACGGCGGCGATGACCGATTTAGGTCCGCCACCCGTACCTTGGGAGTCTAGGATCATGGTCGATGACCCAGCGTCAGGTTATTCAGATAGGCCGCCGATGGTGAGTAAAGGACCCGTTATAGATACATGGTTGGGGGGAGGGAGGGCCGGTGATGTTGTGGATGAGTGTGCGGAGGGGCTCGTGGGCGTGACTGTGGACGCGACGGAGGAGTGGGTTAGTTATTTACGGTCGCCCCTCTCTGGAGAGCTCGTGGACGACTTCCTGGTGGGCGAAGTCGGGGACACATGCAATAGGGGGCCCAGCGCTGATGCTCCGTCGCAACCATCCATGGCGGAGAAGGCGGACGGTCTTGATATACACCAGCCGTCCCGACCTTCTGTGTGTGCGGCGGTGAACGCAGCCAAGGGCTACCCCGGAGGGAACTTAACAGTGGACAGTCTTCTCGGATTGAATCCTATTGGATGCCGGCGGGTGATGGTGAGCCGCCAGGATGAAGAGAACGCCGGGCATGCTCCATGGAACTGGGTGGAGCGTCAGTATCTTGGCTGCGCAGGGGTGCAGCCGATGATCAGCAATTCCACTGGCATGAATGATTATTATGATGATGCGTTGAACGCCCCCGTGCACCTCCTGCCGCAATGTAGCAGTCTTGGTCCCACGGGAGTGGAGGCGGCTGCCCGGTGTGAACCTGGCACCTCCAATCACGGCTACGCACGGGAAATATTGAGCACGGCGTGGCATGATATATACAAGGAGTCCTACCTGGGATCAAACGCCCCCGTGCACCTCCTGCAGCAAAGCAGCAATGTTGGTCCCACGGGAGTGGAGGCGGCTGCCCTGTGTGATCCCGGCAGCTCCAATCACGGATACGCAGGGGAGCCGCCGATCAGGTGTTACACTGGCGCGAAGGACGTTATACGACTCCCGGAGCAGCAGAAGGATAATTATGAGCAAGGGAAACTCAACACAATGTTGAGGTGCGAGTGGCAAGAAATATACAAGGAGTCTTGCATGGGATCAAAGGCCGCCGTGCAGCCCCTGTGTGATCCCTGTAGCTCCAATCCGGAAAGGAAGAAAAGGAAGCAGCGGAGTAAGTACCGGCAGGATGTTGATGTTGAGGAGGGAGATGCGGACGAGAGGGCGCGGTGCAGCCACTGCGGGAGCGTGAACACACCGCAGTGGAGGAAGGGGGAGGCGGGGAGCAGGCTCTGCAATGCATGCGGCATGCAGTACAAACTCGGGAGGCTGGTGCCGGAGTACCGGCCGCAGGTTAGCCTGGATTTCAACGGCGGGACTCATACAAACCGGTTCAAGGACATTCAAAAGCTTAAGAGCCGTCACATTGATGGTGGCACATAGCATATTTTCTACGCTCTCTGTATAAATGTCCATTTATTATAAATTCTTATATTAACTCAAATGTGTTTTTATGTTATTTTAATTAATTTTCTGGAATGAGATGTTCTTAGGGTCTTCCAGACGTTTATTTATCACACCATTGGCTCTGTCATCCATTAATTCCAACTTGCTAGTTTGATTTTTTTTTATGTGAGAGTTCATATTCTCAACCAAACCAAAACATCATCTTATATAAATGGTCCATTCTTCCCAATGCAAATAAACTCAACAAGCCAGGTTCGACCCATGCATGAAATTGGAACGACCGTGGTCAACCCATTGACCCAAATAAATGAATATTGATTAGTTATAATGCTCTTGTTGGCCGGATTAAAATGTGTCAATTGACAAACAATTGACATAGACCCTACCTACAATGAAAACCATTGTAAGGGAGGACATTGTGGTGACATGTTACTTCACTTTCCATTCTATTACCTTGAGATCGAGTCTTGAAATGGTGATTATTTATTTATTTATTTTTTTGCTTTTGAGGATTGCATTTACACTAACAAATTCCGCTATATTAAGCTACGACCACAAAACACTCATAAATGACTCACCTTTATCATCAGTGATAAAACAAAACACTTATAAATGACAAACCTTCATCAACACTAGATAAATTTGTTGATAAAGAACACTTTCATCAAAGGTAAAAAAACACTAATAAAATATCAACCTTTATCACTATTTCTTTAGCGATGATAAAAGTTGACATTTATCAACACTTTTTAAGCATCAATAGAGGACACCTTTTCTCTCTGAAAAAAACAATGATTAAAGTTATCGTATATAATATATTTTTATATAAATATTTATATTTAATTAAATATGATTTACACGACAATGCAATCTATGTGTATTTTTAATATTTTATACTTATTTAGAAATATATATATAATTACAATTACACATATATTATAATATATCACACGGACTATATAAATAAATATATAAATACACCAAATATGGTTTGTATTTAAATTTATTATATATTTATATTTATATTATATAATTTATACTATACATATACTTACAAAATACAAATATATATAATTATATGTGCACATACTTTTGTATATATATACATATACATATATATGAATATAGTAAAAAAAATATACATATAAAATATATATATAAAAATATGATTCATATTAAAAAAAATTACTAACAATGTTATTTTTATAATTTATATATAAAAAACTAACAAATTTATATTAATCAATAAATATATGTAATGATTTATTTATATGCATTAAAAATGTACATGTAAATGTAATATATTGAAATTTAAGTTAAATAATTATATAAATATAAAAATGAACAAATATTTATTTAAGTATATTTATATAATTTATCTTTTTAGAAAATTGTCAAAAATTTACAATAAGATAATTTTGAAATGATGATTTAAAAAATGAAGTTGATTTTTTCAAATACATTTTCTAAAATTAGCTAAAATTAATTTTACAATAAGTACACATAATGCAACAAAATTGTTTTTAGAAAAACAATGTTTTTAAGTGTAATATTGGGTTCATTCTTATCTCATACCTAGAAAACAAATAAGGCGAATGACGAAACATTTGATTGAATATATAAAATATACATTTTATTAAAAGCATTCACCGGAAGATATCTATTTAATTTTTTGAGATAAAACGTGTTTGTGCGCATAAAAATACTTTTTTGGAAAAAGATTTCCATTATTTTCAAATGGTTTATAATTTCATTTCAAATTAATTGGTAAACAAAAAATTGATTTTATAAATATTTGTAAACCATATATTTTCATAATTTACTTAATCTGATTTGTATCTGTCATTCCAACGGCTAGACGATAACTATATCATATTAAATAATAATATTTTAATAGTATGTTGCATTTCGTTTAAACTCGGTGTTGCGTGTAACGCAAACTATCGAGCAAATTAAATTTACTAATTATTATTGATTAAAAATCATTTAATAACAATTTGAAGACACAAAAAATCAAAACAATTAATAAAAGATTTAAAATAAGTTGAAAATGTAACTCAAACTTAAAACGGCCATAAATTTTGATCCGAGTGTCCGTTTGAGCTATACAACATATCAAATCAAAGCCTGCGACGAGCTCTACGTGCTAATGATTAAGACTAAGCCTCCGTCACATTTTTTAGGCCAAAAAAGGCCCAAAAGGCCTCCAAAACTGAGTTTTTAGTCGGGATACCCCGATTTGTTAACATTCAAACATGTATAACTTCTGATGCAGATGTCCGTTAGCCCTGTACCACATATCATATCGAAGATTGTTTCATTTTCTTCAATTTGACTGGTTGTGGAGTTGAAACAGGATTCTAGATTATATGTTATGATCGTTTTAACATTATATGGCTTTTCAAATACACATATATATGTATTTATTCGTAAATATATATGTGTCTGTGTGTGTTGTATATATGTATGTATGTATGTATTTATTTAATTATAAACACACATAAAAAACATATTTCATAAATGTATTTAAAACTAATCTTATAAGTATATATTAATATACAAATAAATATACAGATAAAAAATTATAACTAAAAATATATATATATATAAATAAATATAAATAAATATTAATATACGAATGAATATATATATACTAATATATGAATAAATATATTTTTATTAATATGAATCTATATCAATATACGAATAAAGATAACTATATATATATAAATAAATAGATATATCATTAAATAGAGAAAAAAAAACGAAATAGCTTGGTGGTAAAAGTGCAGCCGCGAAAGGGGGAGGTTGCGGGTTCGAGTTTGGGTGGAAGCGCAAAGGGGTGCACGCGTGTGAGGATGTACCGGAAGGGCAGCGCGCGGGAGACCTCCTAGCGCTGATAAGGGGGGGGGGGGGGTCAACGCTGTTAAAATCTCTCCCCACATTATTTAATTCTTATTTTTTTTGACTTTTATCTGCGCTAAAAAAAGCGCCGATAAAGGGATATTTTATCAGTGCTTTTTTTAGCGCTGATAAAAGGGGCCTTTATCAGCGCTTTTTCGGAGCACTGATAAAAGGGACCCCCTATATTAACGCTGATCTTTACAATGCTTTTTTAGCACTGTTAAAACCCGTTTTGAGCGCTGATATAGGCCGTTTTGTAGTAGTGTATATTGTATTCTTAATACTTATAAAATTATATTAAATATATTTAAAGAATAAATATATTTATTATATTTGTAATTATTAAATTTTAAGTTTATATAAATACTTTTTAAATATATTTATTTGTAATTATAATTATAATTATATATATATATTTAAATAATTATAAAATTATAATAAATACATATATTATAATTATATATATATATATATATAAATTTATAAATATATACAAATATTTATAAATATATTTATTTATAGTTATAATTATCACTATAAATAAATATATATATGTAAAAAATTATAAAATTATAATAAATGTATTTATTATACTATTTATAAAGTTATAAATATATAATTAAATAAATAAATACAAATATTTATATTTATAATTCCTAAATAAATATAGATATATTTAAATAATTAAAAAATTATAATAAATATGTTAATTATATATATTTATATACAAATATCTATAAATAAATACAAATTGTTATAAACATAATTCTAAATAAATGTAGATATATTCAAATAATTAAAAAATTATAAAAAATATATTAATTATATATATTTATAAAATTATAAATAAATTTGTTATAATTTTATAATTATATATATATATATTTATAATTAAACCTATAAATAATTTATTTATTATAATTTTTAATTACAAATAAATATATATATATATTTATTAGTTATGAATATAAATAAATAAATATATATTTATTTAAATAATTATTAATTTATAAAAAATATATTTATTATTTTCATATATAATGTTAGATATAATTAAATAAATATATAGAAATATTGAGAAATAAATACAAATATTTATATTTATAGTTATAAATAAATGAAAATTTATTTAAATAATTATAAAATTATAATAAATATATTAAATATAAATACTAATAAAATTATAAATATTAGAAATATTAATTTGTTATAATTTTTTAATTATTTATATGAATATATATATATATATATATATATTCATTTATAATTTTAATTATGAATATATATATATATATATATATATATATATATATTCATATAAATAATTATAAAATTAGAAGAAATATAGTTATATTCATCCATAATCTTATATACATATAATTAATATATTTATTATGTATATTTCTAAGATTATAAATATAATAAGTATATTTATTATAATTTTATAATTATTTAAATTAAAATTTTACAAATATAAATATATATTTATCATGTACATAATTTTATAAATATATATAATAATGGAAATAAATTATTAACAATATAGCTTTATCAGCGCTGATAAATGCATGTTTTATCAGCGCTTTCTATTTTAGCGCTGATAAAACATACATTTATCAGCGTTTTTTAGCTAGTGCTGATAAAAGATTCATTGGGTTTTATAAAAAAACACTAACTTTCTCCTCTTTCCTCGCACCCCTCAAGCTCTTGCGGAAGCTGATCGCTGCCGCCGCACCTCCTCCTCCTCCTCCCCTTCCTCTTCCCCCGTCGCCTTTCCTCTGTCACGAACCACACCCCTGCCTCCGCGAACCAGACCATCGTGTGCCTCTCCTCCGATGTGCGTCACACCTCCACCGTGCGCGAACCAGACTGCTGTTCGCCTCTCCTTCACTGCGTGCCACACCTCCGCCACGCGCCCCACATCCGTCGCGCGCCACACCTCTATCGCACGCCACACCTCCACCGTGCGCCTCTCCTCCGCCGTGCGCCACACCTCTATCGTGCGCCTCTCCTCCGCCGTGCACCTCTCCTCTGTCGGCCTCATCTCCTCTACTAGAGGACTCCTTCACTGCACGCCTCTCCTCTGCTGTGAATGCACCTCTATCGCGCGTTGAACGACACATCCACGGTGAGTTTTCTCCTCGTTCACTTTGTTTGATGGTGATGTTGTGAATTATACAGGCTAAATGCCCCACTGAAAATCGTGGCCGTTGGTGGTCCTTATTGGCGCACTAAATGAATTGTATGTTGGTTGGTTTTTGAAAAAAATCGATGGTCCTCTAGTGAAACATGATCGTATACCCTAAATGTGTGTGTGTGTGAACATGAGATAGTTTATGCCAAGTATGAATGTATTGTAATGATCATGTTTATGGGTTTCTCATATGGTTTTCACTTATACCTTTTTATAAACTTTTTAAATGTTTTCCAATCATTTGTTGGGTTCATTAGAAGATATCCATAATACCAACACTCTCTTAATTTCCTCAAATGTTTCTTATCATCTAAACTTTTTTAGGTAGTTATTTGTATGAAACTCTTTTTAATTGACATGCCTTGGGTGCTTGATTATTTTAAAACCCTTCTTCATCTAAATTATATTGAATTATGCTAGTTTGGATGATGACATAATGATTCCTTATCAAGGTGACCTTCAAGTTAACTTAAATGGGTTTCCCAAAGTTCATTTATCCATATATTGTTAGAACCACTTTCTAATTCATTCTAAGTGTTTTTGTAAATTCCTTATAAGCCCTTTTCATGCACTTATATCTTTAAAAAGTTCTTCAAGCCAAGTAATGACCTTGAAACATTTTCTATAAGTAATAAATTAACGATTTTTATTTATTTTCTAATTAAATGTCTCTTTTTGAAGGGGATTTGATTGTTATTGAACTTTGGTGTTCTTTTTTTTATCATTTTATGAATCTTATATATTAATTTTATTTAGTAATATGTAATGATATCTTATATGATTTTTGGACACCCTGTTATGTATGTTTGATATATTTATGTTGGAATATAATTCATTTATTATTTAAAGGAGTTGTTCATTAAGTTTTGAATTGTGTTTGTTCTCCAAAAAAGGATTATATGTGTTCAACTTGGGTGAAATATTTAAGGATCATTTGGAAAATTCTTAAAAATAATTTCATATTTTGGTTATCAATGAATTCTCAAAGGCCTGGTTGAAACTTTATAAAAAGTGTTTTTGATTTGGAAACATTTTCACTATATTATATTTCGATTTTAATGGTCATATAAAGCGGGTTGATTTTCTTTTGGAATGTGTTATACATGGGTAAAAGGGGTAGTTTTAGTGAAGGGTATTTAGAGGTGAGATGAATAGTTTTTTTATGCCATTCAAATTTTATTTGATTGACTTTGTGATTAATTTTGATCTCCTCCATTTCATTTATCATGAGAACCCCAATTACTTAGGGAGGACCTATGACATGTACTTGATAGACATTGATATGCTCTCCCTAGTATGGGATTACATCCCCATACTTACAAGGAATCAATATTCTCTCCCAATATATGGATAAAAATGCTTCACTTTCAATGCATTGATACATTCTCACCGAGAACCACTGTTGCACCAAAACCCCGACCAATCATACACCTCGATCCCTCCCTCTACTACACATCCACCTTTAATGCTCAACATCTATGAGGCATGTCCTTATTCCCTCTTATATCCAGATTCTCTTGGACACACATTTTAAAAAAAAAATATAATGCTTTCATCTCATGGTTTCACATTCTACCGAACACCTCGCTTCTGACTAATTCAAAATCAATGTAACTTTTGAACTCTCTAAGAGTAGAAAGGCCATTTTTTTCCAAAGTCTGAATCCTCAATCATTGAATATCAATCCAAACCTTATCCATTTCAATGGAATCACCACTTTGTTACTAGTGAAATTCCACTAAATCTTAGAAAACCACTTTACTAGAGGAAACCCAGTAGTCTTGAAACCAATACTTTCTATCGAGTCTTGATAAAATAATCACCATATGTTATATAACCAAGCTTTAATACCACTTTTTGGCAACTGATAGTAGAATAAAAAAAATTCATGATACCAATAGTTGGATTTGGTACAAATAAATAATCTTAATGTAAAACCCCCAAAACATAAATTAAACCCCTGAAATTTGCAGATAGATGAAGAAATTCTAGAACATACCTGAATTGAAAAAAAATCCCCAAACCTGATATACCATAACATAGAAGCAAAGATAAAACTAATTCACTAAATCAGATCACTAAATTCTAGTTCTAGTAACCTCATGGTTTTAAAAATACCTCCCCCAGAGAAAAATGATTAATAAAGTATAAACTCATGACATAAATGGAATAAGCACACCAAATTAAATTTATGTTGTTTGGATGACAATCCTACTTCAAAATGTGTCACTCACTAAAAACCAATAAAACGATTTCTGATTGTCTTCATAATTTAGGACATTGATTCTTAAGTCCTTTATAATATGTATGAATTATTCTCACATCAAATCGAGGCACGATGTGATCGGTATGACTCAAAAAATTTGTTTCCAGTTTGAAATGATATTTTAGTAAAAAAAGACAACTAACATACTGAAAACCAAGAAAACACATTTGGATTGTTTTGATACCTTATAACAATGATCCATGAGTCATTTTTGATGTATAGTAATCAACCACACCTCAATCTTACGAATTATGTGACCAATATAAATCCAAGTTTGTTTTTATTTAAAATTGACATTAATTCAAGTAAAAAAGAACAAGTGACATACTGAAAACCGAGCAAACACATTAGGATTGTTTTGATACATTAAGACAAAGATACATGAGTCATTTGTGATGTGTAGGAATCAAACACACCTCAATCCGATGCACAATGTGACCAGTACTATTAAAAGTATCTGTTATCAGTTTAAAATTGACATTTTAGCTCAAAATGTTTCACTCACTGAAAACCAAGAAAACACCCTCTGATTGTCTTCATAATTTAGGAGAGTGATTTGTAAGTCCTTTGTGATGTGTATGAAGAAATATCACCAAAAAATGATGCACGATGTGTCTAGTATAACTCAAAATGGGTGTTTTTGGTTAGAAATGATATTTTAGTAAAAAAACACAACTGTCATATTGAAAAACAAGAAAACCCATTCAGATTGTTTTGATACTTTATAATTACAATCCATGAGTCATTTGTGACGTGTAGAAATCAACCACACCTCATTCTGATGAACGACGTGACCGGTATAAATCCAAATATGTCATTTAAATTTGATATTAATTTTAGTAAAAAACAAGGGACATACTCAAAACTAAGAAAACCCATTCAGATTATTTAGATATTTTAGGACAATGATCCATAACTCATTTGTGACATGTAGAAATCAGCCCCACATCAATACAACGTACGTTGTTCCTGTATAACTCCAAATGTGTATTTTTTTTAAAAAATTGATGTTTTATTAATGTATTATTTCATATTAATGTCTAATTTATTTCTTTATAGTATTACTAACATAATATTTGTTTTCGTATATAGGTGAAAACTTTTTATTGAGTTGGGATGATTTTTTTGGAAACTAATACCATGGGCATACATTTTTGAGAGGGGATCACTGATGTCAAAGGATGAAACATTAATGTTTTTAACTGTTTTTTGGATAATTATAAATTTAATTATATAAAACATTGTTTGAAATGTATATAGCATTGTTTTCCAAACCCTTGTCTGTGCTGCTTTGTTCTTGTGTGCGTTGTTGTGTACGTTGATTTATTCTTGTGTATGCTGTGCAGGTGGTGTGTGTGTTTGCTACATAGGTGCTGGTGTGTGTGTTGTTATATAAAAACCGTATCACAGGCAGCTAGGCCTTTATCAGCATTATTTCATGCTTTGATAAAGGCCCCATTTATTAGCGCTACTTAAGGAGATGATAAAGGCTCACTTTATCAGTGTTATTTCATGCACTGATAAAGGACCCCTTTATCTGCAATAATTAAAGCATTGATAAATTGGTCCTTTATCATCCCTAAAAATAGCACTAATAAAGGGTGTACTTTATCCGTACTGAAATAGTGCTGATAAGGTGGGGGGGGGGGGGGGGCTTTATCAATGCTTTTTTAGCACGGATAAAGGACACCCTTTATCAGAACTATTAAAGGGGACCCCCTTTATCTTCTCTGATATTAACAACACTTTTCCAGTGCTATTAAAATCATTTTTAGCGCTTTTAAAATCACTATCTATAATGGTGAACGTTTATTTATCACAACATTGGCTATGCCATCCATTAATTTCAAATTCTGAGTAGATTGTTTTTTATCCGAGTTAATTTTCTCAACCAAACCAAAACATCGTCATATCAATAAAATAAAAGGGGGTTTCACAGTGAGTTTTTATTGGCGATTTTGAAAATCGCAACTAAATATTCTGAAAAAAAATTCATAGTGGTTTTTTAGTTGTGGTTCTTAAAATCACTGTTAAATGTGTTTTTTTATTTTTTATTTTTATTTTATTTTTTTGCAGTAGTTTTAAGTAAATGCCACTAATTTGGATATTTTTATTTTTTAAAAAAAATTTAAATTTACATTTAGGGGTGGTTTATAAAAATTGACGTGAAATAGTTTTGGTTTTTATAAAAACCGCCACTAAATTAATGGGAAAAATATTAAATATTAAATTATGATTTATTATTAACAATTATGATTTATTATTTATTATTTAGAATTTTAATTCATTATAATATATTAATTATTAACTATATATAATTAATATTTAATAGTTATCTGAAACCTTGTATATGTTAAAAATTAGAATTCACCATCAAATGACTAGAACTTTTGATCCGAGTGTCTGTTTTAGCTTCACAACTAGTCAAATAGAAACTTATGAAATTAAATACAATCAAATTAGATAATAATTTGGTAATAAATAATATAATAAAATTTATTATAGTTTAAAAAAAATCAAACTTCAACTTTAAAGGGTCATAACTTTTGATTCGGGTGTCCGTTTGAGCTCTACCACATATCATATAAAATTCTATGATGATATCTACACTATAATGATCACAGATACCCCAGTAAGTGTTTTTTTGAGGTCAAAATAAGACCTGAGGGCCTCCAAAACTGAGCTTTTTATTTGGATATCATGATTTTTGAACATTTTATGGGATTTCATCTTCATTTAAGAGTACCTTCCTTTTCTTTTTAGGTTGTCTATGATTTTATTCTATTGATTTACATTCCTATTGATTTGATGGTGTTGTGGTTATTGCAATTTTACCTCTTTTGGTGATTTATAATCTATTATATATATAAATATATTTTTATGTACTTCTATATATTTATGTATATTTATTTATAATTTATATGCATTTATGATTATTTATTTAAAATTATATATAATTACATCTATGCATGGATATTTATCTATATTTATGAATATTTTGTATATATTTATATATATTTGTAAATATTTATACATATTTGTGTGTGTGTGTTTATATATATTTATGTGAATTTCGTTATATGAATATTTATTTATAAAAATTTATTTCCATTTATTTTTTATTATTTATTATTTATTCATTTATTAGTTATTCATTTATTACTTATTTATTATATATCCATTTATTATATATTATTTATTATTAATTTATTAAAAAATTATTTTTTAATATTTATTATATATTATTACATAATATTTAATATTTATTTATTTGTATTATTAATTTATTATTAATTTATTATCAATTTATTTATTTATTATTCATTATTTATCTATTTTTTATTTTCCACTTATTGATTATTTATTAGATTTGATTTATAATTTATTTACTACTTATTTATTTTATATTGATTTATTTTTCTTTATTAATTTATTATTTATTATTAATTATTTATTAATTGTTAATCATGTATATATTTATTATTAACTTAGTAATATTTTATTATTAATTTATTATCTACCATTTATTTAGAATTTACTATTATTTATGATTTATGATTTATGATATATTATTTAGTATTTATTTATAATTTATTTGTTATTTATTTGTTATTTATTTATCATTTATTTATCATTTATCATTTATCTATTATTTATTATCATTTATCATTTATCATTTATTATTTATTTATTTTTTGTCATGACCTGACCCATACTGGGGTTCGAGCTGCAACGACCCCAAGCCCACCACCATAGGCCAGGGGGTGGCGAAAAGCACTGAAGGCCTAACTAAACTTGGGGAGGCCTCTGCCTAAGAACTTATATACACGCACAAAACCAAATAAATGAAAAAGTTTAGAGGGGAAAAGTAAAAGATGCCAAAATGTTATAAAGTAAACCAAACATGCATGAACCTCTAGATGATTAAAAGTATGGTACTGTAAACTAAAAAGAAAAGGGAAAAAATATGCACCCAAATAGAAATGTGTCCCAACTTGAAAAAACTGGAAAAGAGTAAACAACTGAGAGAATCCAACTCTTGTATCCCAAGCTACAACCACCACATACGGTCCAAGCACCTAGTATCACTAAGCTCCTTTGAAGTCACGATTGACAAGTCCGCCATCTATAAAAGAGATGACACGTGTGGGCAAAGCCAATGTAGGGGTGAGTATATACATACCAGCAGAATGCCCCAAAAGAGTGATAGGGGAGCAGTAAGTGATACGACTAAAGAGGAAAGTAGTATATAAAACAAGGTATAGTGAAAGAGTACATCTCAACCTAACAAGAGAGTGACAATAAACTCATCCAAACATAAGGACCATGACACGGTGAGAATCTAAACTTCTAGTTGAGTCTTCGCTACCTATAATAGGAGAGTAGACTCATCCAACCACAAGAGGATAGACACGGAAAGTATGTGACATACCCCACGCGTCTTCACCTCTCTTGGAAGGATAGTAACTAAAACTCATGGAGCAGGTACCAAAGAAGTATATATATATATATATATATATATATATATATATATTCTTAGTCATAGAAGCCTAAATGAGAGAGTAAGGGGATCTCCATCTCACATATCAGCCCAAGAAGAAGAGTGGCCAATAGTTCCAATGGAAGGTCATCAATGATGCCCATCATCTCACGCGTCTTCCCTGGACACACAAGTCTAAGGGACTCAATCACCACACCTTGATAATGTCCACTTTGGGTGGCACTACTCACCCACATAGTTTTATGCTGCATCACAAGAACACGTCTCGGTGGGGAAAGTGTCCCTCTTTCTCATGAGTCCAAAGACACATCAAACCACATATCGTCACTATGCCACACAGTCGAGGGGCTATAAGTTTTAGGTAAGGATCCCATGCCCTGGTACAATAGAAGGGTCATACTTTGATAGTCACTAAGGAACTCCACCACCCAGTTCAGCTGGAGAATTAATCCTAGGAATGTCATCAAGGAACTCTACTACCCATCCCCTCAAGAGGGTTATGCCCTGAAATTCACCAGGGAACTCCACTGTCCAGCCCTTCTGGAGGGTTATGCCTAGAAGTTGTCATTGGGGAATTCCACTACCCAGCCCTGTTGGAGGGTAATCCCGGAACTGTCATCAGGGATTGCCACTGCCCAACCCTATTAGAGGGTAATACTAGAACATTGAGGAACTCAACTAACCATCCCTACTATAGGGTAACCCAGAAAGATCATTTGGGAATGCCACTGCCCAACACGGCTGGAGGGTAAGCCCGTAATTGTCATCAGGGAATGCCACTGCCCAGCCCTGCTGGAGGGTAATCCCGAAACATCGAGGAACTCCACTGCCTAGACCTTTTAGAGGGTAACTTGGAAATATTTTTAGGGAATGCCACTAACCATCCTTGCTGGAGGGTAAGACTGATACTATCATCGGGGAACTCCACTACCTAGATCTACTGGAGGGTTACACCTGAAATGCTCTGGTGATTCTGTATGATTGTTGTCATCATTGGGTGTCACCTCAATGCATTCCAAACCTAGAAATTTTCACATCATATTTAGAAAGCCTATTATGATGGAACCATTGCATTATAAATGAAAAAACACTCAGGATATGCTATTCATGGGCCAAAATCTGAGTTCAAATGAAGGAGATACGATCATTCAAAATTTGCTCAAAAGATGCCAAGGGGTATATGACATGTGAGGGGACCCACACGACACGTGGACCCTTTTCATTGCCTTCTCATGTCCAAGATCAGTATATAGGTTCCCATTCATGTAGTAGTACACACTGTGTAGGTGGACGACACAGTGTGTCCTAGCTATCCGGGACCAAGGCTGTGTCTGCTGGCTGTGTTCCCTGGCTGTGCTTGTGTATCAGACCTTGTGTCACTGTACCCAGGCACCGTGTCCATGTGGCCAACCACGTGGAATGTTCATCCAAATTAGGGAACATGGTGTAGGAGGAAATTTACATGCTGTGTGACCCTTAATTTTCCTGAAACCCTAACCCCGCCTCAAAGGGAGGCTATACGCTGTATGTTCTTAATTATACATGCTGTGTAGTCGCGATTTTGATAGAAACTTCAGATTCAATCCTCCATTCCAAATCTACTCCAACCACCTTAGATTCCACCTCGATTCTTCTTGAAAAACATGGATCTATCAATAGATTTTTTATCTCGGTTGTTTATCACCTATAATATACTTTGATCACCGATGATGGTTTTATCATGCGTTCTAAACACACCCGAATCTTAAAATCTTGATGACTCAGACCCAAATCATCAGATTGAACATCCTTTCATCAGAATGATTCTAGATCTATGATCCACTCACAAAATCATTGTCATTTCATTGATCCTCCACAAATCAGGGTACCAGATCGAGCTCGGGTCACCCAAAAACTATTAAACCGGGAACCACGGGGATTCCATCGGAAAAGAACATGAAGAAATTTTTGAGGAAATCACAAGAAAGAAGGTTTTAGTGATCATTGGTAAATATTTCTTGGACAACAATCAATAATGTGATCCAGGGTTAGATAAACCAATGAAAAATAAATTAAAATCCAATATTTGAGAACATACGAAGGGTGTCAAAGTTGCATATCAAAGGAATAATGAATATATACTCAATATTTTAATTATAAGGGTGAAAAAACACATATAACAAGTACTATATTAGTTTGGACTGATCAATGTTAAAGAACATTCTTGCTAATGATTTTGGGAGGAGTCACTGGGTTTGTTGTGATTCAATTTGTGTTGATCTAATGATTCATCACCACTCATCTTGATTTTCCAAAGGGAGGAGGGGAGGAAAAGGAGCTCTCATCAGCCAATTACGAATTATGAGCCAACCCAGGAAAACTCCCTTTAGCAATGAATTTATAGCTTCATTTTAGGTCCAGGTTTAATTAATTAATTATTTAAATTAATTAATTGATTCTCTTAAATGCACCTCCAATGAGAGAGGGGTCCGAACATCCCACGCCGACTTATTTTTCATCACTGTTACAATAAACACCACGTTCCAGACAGAAGCATGGTCTCATGTTTCTGATCTGATTAACTATTTAAGAGTTATCCCATTTTATTTAATTAACAACATGTGCACAATATAAAATATAATTAATATTTTTATAAAATTGATTCTAGGAATACCGATCCTTAGAATCACACATCGTCTCAACACCTAGTTCTAGAAATATATATAGAAATATTTCAAAGTCTTACAAGGAAAAAACCGAGCCTCTACATAATTCCCCCTTCAAGCATTTCATCCTCAAAAATCAAAACTAAGAAAACAAATTGGGATACTAAGACCTCATATGGATCTATTTCTGCAAGGAACTCTCCTACACATTTTCAGGCTGCCACAACACAAGAACCAAAGGGATAACCCATCCATATAAGTTCCACTCTTATCGATGGTTGATCTCCACTGAGTTCTCTATAAAGGTAGATCCATTCTCAATGTCCAGCTTGCCCCAGTCAATGATGTGCATAAGGTCATGCATGTATTTCCTCAGCTATGACACATGGAAGATTTCATGCACCCACTCTAGTGGTGGATGTAGGGAAAGGTGGTATGAAACCCCACTAACCCTCCGTACGATCTCAAACAACACAATGGACCTCAAGGATATCTTGCCTACCTAGCCAAACCTCCACATTGCTTGTTGTGGGGAGATTCACAAGAAAACATGGTCTACCCAATCAAAATATAAGGGATTATGACAAAGATATGTATAGTATTCCTATCTTCTATGTGCCATCTTCATCTGATCATAGACGAACTACACTTTCTCTGTTATCACCCACACCAACTCTGGGCCCACAAGCGATGACTCACCATCTCTGTCTAGCACAAGGGTGACTTGAATGGTCTCCTGTATAGGACTTTTAAAGGTGTCATACTGATGGTAGATTTTTAGCTATCATTGTACACAAACTCTACCAAGGTAAGGTGATCTTCCCAGCTCAGACCAAATTACAACACGCAAGCCCTCAACATGTCCTCTAGTACTCGAAGAGTGTGTTCAGTCTGGCCATTGGTCTGGGGGTGAAATGATGTACTCATCTACATTTGGGTGTTGAATTATTCCTTTATACATCTCCACAATCATGATGTAAACTATGCATCATGATCAGAGACAATCATCAAGGGTACCCTGTGAAAGCGAACAATCTCTCGTATGTACAACTACCCTAAACTCTCCATAGAACTTTGTTCCCTAACGGAAAGAAAGTGCGATAACTTTATGAGTTAGTCAAATATCACCCAAATGGAATCATGGCCCTTCACTATGCCTAGAATCTATAAGAACCCAGTTTTTTCTGCGAAAGACCCTGGAATATTCTTGATATTATTCCAGAGAATCTCCTTCAGACGGCATGCGATTCTGAGCCCCGGTGTGGCCGGAATTAAATTTTCAGTGCGTTCACACTGGGAACGCCAAATAAATGGGATAAATCCTAAACCGTGATCTGGATTAGAGATCTGAGTGCACAAATGGGTCAGAAATGGGGTTTTTACCCTATAAACGACATAAAAAATGCAAGTGTGGGGCGTTTGGACCCCTCGCTCGCTTCCGGAACGTTAAACGGATAAATTAAATAATTAATTTATTCGTTTAATGGTTAAACTCAAGTATCTCTTAAACAGTGGCTCATATTGGGAAACCGATGGCACCGTTGAGTCAGGAATGCGCCGTTTATCCTAGGAGGGGTGTAAGTTTTGTGGGCGTGGGCCTTCTGTGAAAAATTCCACTGAGGGCGTTTTCGTAATTTGGTGGTCTCAAGCGTTGAGTTTAATAACATTTGAACGGGGCCTCAGATTAAAATTCTGAGACCGCCGTTGTGCTCGGGAGGTGGTGTTTAGCCTAGGTGCGGCTTAATCTCGACCTCTCCGGAAGTTCGGGTTCGGGCCGACGGGCGGGTGGTTAAGTGTGTTTCTTTTTAAACACTTAACCCCCCCTCTTCCCCTTTGTTCACCCCCCTGGCAGGAGCTCTCTAGGAGGAACTAATCCTCTCCTCCACCTCTTCGGCGAGGTGGGACAACTCCGGCGAGGCGTGGCAGCTCCGACGGATCGACGACGAAGCTCCGGGCAACGCCCGAGAGGTAGGATTGTGCGTTTCATTTTATTCTCCCTGCACCTACTTTGAGCACGATTAGTCACGTCAAATTGCTGTGGGATTTTCAAACAAATCACATGAAAGCGTAGTATATTTTATGATCCTTCCGACGCTGGTTACGGATTTGAATTCCGAGTCTCGAGCTGCCCACAGCGGTCCGGTGAAGTTTGTGGGTTTTTTGAGTGTTTTCGGTGGTTTTTGGGGCGTTCCGGCGAGCCAGCGCGGCGGCGGAGCACGCTACGGCGGCGGCGGCGTGAGGCCAAGCAGAGGTGGCCGGGGATGGCGGGGCTCCCAGGGCGAGGCGGCGGGCGGCCGGGGACCGTGGTCGAGCGGGGCAGGCGGCAGGCGGCCGCGACATCGACGTGGAGCGGAGGCCAACGGAGGCGGCGCGTGGCGGGTCTTCGGCAGCAGGCGGAGACCCCGGGGGAGCAAGACTCGCGCGCCGCGGGTCTCCTTTGACACGGCGGGCGATGAGGGGAGACCGGCCAGGGTGGCCGGTCCGTTCGGAAAACCGAACCCGAGGCGGGTTCGGTGCTATGGAGGCGGGCCGTGGCCAGTGGGCCGCAGTGAACTGGACCGGACCCGCGGCTGGGCTGCGGGCCGGTGGGTTGAAGTGGGCCGGCCGAGGTGGACCGACCCAATTAGGCCCCCCTTGCATTCGAGGGGCCGTATCTCCTAAACGTTGCGTCCGTTTGACGCGCTGTCTGCGACAGTGGAATCGTATCGTCGAGGCGGAATTTTTGAGATGGTTTCGTGTGATTTTAATCCCCGAGACAGGGGCCTCAGAAGCGCGACACGCCGTCAAGCCGTTGGGCGCTTTTTCTGGGGATTCTTGTTTTGGACGGCGCGAGCACATTCGATGTCTGTTTTGAGCGCCGTCAGTAGCGTTACGACCCTAAAGTTGAGCCGTAGTTTTCCAGTGTGGTTTCGGGCGTTGGAACCGGAGTTGAGGCATGGGCTCCACTGCCCGTCTTTCGAGCTGCGTGCAGCGCTTTTCAACTTTTTCATCAGACATCCATTCGGGGCATGCGAGTATCTGATTATGGGTGTTTTTCTGAGGGCATTTCATTGGCGCAATCCGCCCGCTTTAATTCCGCACAGTGGTGCAGGCCCCACGAGGGCCGTTTCGGGAGTTAGCGGTGATTTCCAGATTTATCACCGGGTGTCTGTTTTGGACAAGTGAATAGTACATCTTGTGTACTTTTTCAAGAGGATTGCAACGACGCGATCCATTGGCAGTGCATTGGGATCGGGGTGTGGGTCCCACGTAGCATCGCTCATGTGCGGTGCGCCAGAATGCATCTTTTTATCCGGATATCCGTTCCACTCAAGTGAGCAGTCCTTTTGACGTGTTTTCCCGAGGGGATCGTAATGGTGTGATGCACCCGACTGTTTTCAGGGCCGAGGCTTGGGATCACGGGACGCCATTCGGGCGTAAGGTAGTATTGGCGACTTTTCCGTCGGATATCCATTTGGGGTGAGTAAGTAGTTGATCTCGCATGTTTTTCCGCGAGGATTACAATGGTGGAATATTTTCAGGCGAGCAAATCCTCTTACACGATCTTATTAAATGTGGAAATATGAAGGTGCCTCGGTGGCGGTTCTTCTACCGTGTTTGTAGCGGACCCTTGGCGTGTGATCGCGTTCACTCCTAGGAGAGTTATGTTGGTGTTTAAAGAGATGTGGTTGGCCATGCCTCAGCCGTTGAGGTGGAAAGTTTGAGTTGTTACGTTTATGCCTTCGCGTTGACGATGAGTGCCGTGTGCATGTTAGCCTTTGGGCTAGAGGCGTGGCATACTCTGGGAGTATGCGAGAACGCAGGGAGGTACATGTGGATGGTTGTACCTGAGAACGTTTTTACTCTTGGTTGGGGTTGACTTGGGGCTACACGTCGTGTGGGCCCCATGTGTGTGTTGTGTTATGCTTTATGTACTTTTGACCTCTCGCGACGTAGAGGGTTCCTCTGTTCTCGTTTGTTTGACCAGTGGGGTTGAGTTTTCCCCCTGGTCCTGTTCTTATTTTTTGACCATTAGGGTTGAGTTTTCCCCTGGTTCTGTTCTCGTTTTGTCGGCAGAGATGGTTTGGTTCCTCTGTTTATTCAGCTGTGAGGGGTTTCAGTACCATTCCGTTTTCAGCGGACTGCGGCACCATTTACGACTACGTGTGCTCGTACAATATGGGTGTTTTCCCAATTTCTGGGATGATTTTTTTCAGTCCGCTTTGACAGTGACTCAGCGGATTGGAGCGTGATCACCCTGAGAGGCCTGGAGAGTTTCTCCCATTCCTTCGTGTTCAATGGTAGAGTTCTTGTGAAATCGGTGTGACCAACACTTTACACGGGCACCAATCCTCTACCCAGGAGGTTATTTTCAGCAGGGCTAGCCAGGAGGTTGTTTCTAGCAGGGTTGGCCAGTACAGTGGTGTTCACCGAGCAGTACCATCCAGCAGGGATGGCCAGAGCGGTTCTGGGTTTACCTCCAGTGGGGCTAGGAAGTGGTCCCCGATGCCAGGTTTACCTCCAGCTGGGCTGGGAAGTGGTCCCTGATGCTAGGTTTACCTCCAACTGGGCTGGGAAGTGGTCCCCGATGACGGTTCCGAGACTCCATCCAGTGGAGTACCCTTTTACGGGACTGGGCATTGGGACTCATCGACGACTTTAGTCGGGTCTCCCTCTAGTGGATTACCCATTTACGGGACTGGGCAGTGTGGCACCCGTCGACTCTTGCCGGGTCTCCCTCCAGTGGGAACCCATCAACTTCCAGGGATTACCCTCCAGCGGGGCTGGGCATGGGGTTGCCTGTCGACTTTGAGGATACCTTTCGACTACGAGGCAATGACGAGGTGTGGCTTGACGTTCCCCCAGAACTCTCAAGTACGAGGGGTGATTTCCCCACTGAGATGTGTCCTTGTGACGCGACCTAAAACTGTGAGGGCGAGTTAGTGCCACCCAAAGCGGATAGTATCAAGGTGTGGTGATTTGAACCCCTTGACTTGCAGTTTAGGGCAGACGTGCGGGATGATGGGCATCAATGGTGTTTACTTCGGGGACTATTGGAGAATCACTTTCTTGGACTGAGCTATGAGATGGAGATCCCCTTACGATCTTGTTTGGGATTCTTTTTTGATCATATGAATATGTATATACCTTGTTCCAGTACCCACTCCTTGGGTCTTGGTTACTCTCCCTCCAGGAGAGGCGAAGATGCGTGAGGTATGCCACGTTCTTTCCGTGTCTAGCTTCTCGTGGTTGGATGAGTCTACTATCCTGCTATAGGTAGCAAAGACTCGATTAGAAGTTCATCTTCTCACTATTTCCAGCTCCTTGTGTCTGGAAGAGTCTACCTCCTTTCTCTTGTTGGGTTGAGATGGACTCTCTACTGTACTCTTTACTGCACTCTTGGTTGTACTCCTTTACTTTTCCTGTTCGATCTACTGCTCACCCTTCGGTACCTCCTTTGTTTCTCCCTTGAGCCTTTGAAGTATCCTACTGAGTATTTTTATACTCACCCCTGCTTGGGCTTTGCCCGAACTTGGTGTGCCCTTGTAGACGACAGACAAGTTGGTCGTGGCTTCAGCGGAGCTTAGAAGTTCAGGAGCTTGGACCGTGTGTGGTGGTCAGAGTCGGGTTCCTGGTGGGGGAACCTTCCATCTGTTTACTTTCATTCACCTGTTGTCGGGTTGTGGCACTTTTCTGGTTGGGAACGTGTTTTCCCCCTTTAATTTTTAATTTACCTTCAGCACTTTCTTTGTACTTTTAAACGTCAATGCACATTGTGTTTTATTTATAGCAGTCGGTACTTTGATTTTCTTTTTACTCTACACCTTTGCATTGAGAGTGCTGCATGTGTGTGTGTACAGGTACTCAGGAAAAGGCCTCCCCGAGTTGTTTAGCCTTTGGAACTTGTCACCAGCCCCTAGCCTATGAAGGCGGGCATGGGGTAGTTGCGGCTCGAGCCCGGGTAGGGTCGGGTTGTGACAAAGTGGTATCAGAGGTGGTTCATTCCTTGGGACGCTGTTCGGACGTCCCTAAAAAGAAGGAATTGGTTGGGATTTAGGGAAACAGTGTCAACGTGTCTCAAGAGCGGCTCTCAGGCCAGGGAGTCTAGTGATAGTGCGGCGGCCGACGTATCCATTCACCAGGACCCTGATAACCCGCTTGTTGACTCGGCATGCTGAGACACTTATTGCAGGGAAAATTGGTTTGTGTATCACATATGATTGAGTCTTTGAATGTCCTTATTTAGTCAGCTCCCCATTGTTGTTACTGGTATATACATATATGCTCATATGATCACGACACTCCTTGATAACATTCAGGATGTCTCCACGAAGACAGCCAGCCAGGATACCATCTTTGGTTCTTGATGACTACCCTGTGAGCTATGAGGCCACAGTCCAGGACCCATCATGTGATCCCCTTTCTCCAGGTGGGCCAGTAGCAGCACCCCCACCTATTGAGCAGCAGACAGCTTCAGCAGAGCAGACTGAGCTTGAGCGTAGGTTGAGCGCTCTCCGCGAGTTCCAGTGGCAGAGACCGCTGAGGTTCAGTGGTGAGCCAGACCCTGAGGCAGTAGAGGTTTGGTTAGATATAGTGGTTCACCTCTTTAGGCTTGTGCAGACACCGACAGATCATAGAGTGGTTTTGGAAGACAACCTTTTTCGTGGAGCAGCTTGGCGTTGGTGGAGTCTGGTGACTCAGTTTCTTGATGAGTCGTCACTTTAGTGGGGCGACTTTCAGTTTTTGTTTCATGAGGAGTTTTCCCCCTTATGCCTACGCTCTATTCGGATTCAGAAGCTCCTACAGTTTCAGCAGGGAGGTATGAAGGTGGCTGAGTACGTGGCTAGTTTCGCAAACCGTGAACGCTTTTACCCGGACTTGGTCTATGACGGAAACATCTGAGCACGAAAGTTTGAGCAGGGTCTCCGCTGAGATATTTGTGTTGTCATAGTACCCTTTGGAATTTCCACATATGTCGGGGTGCTAGAGAAGGCGCTGGTGACAGAGAGCTTCCTGTCACGTTCTAGAGTTGGTGGTGGCAGCAGGCACGTTGGATCCGAGACGTCTGCCGCAGCTAGCGGGCGTCGGAAAGCAGAACCTCAACGCAGGTGGCTTTCTGACAACCGAACTCAGGGGAGTGGTCGTACACCACAGTGGTGCCGGAGGGAACCAGTGCATCCCGAAGAGACTAGGTGCTATGATTGCGATGGGTGAGGTCACCTGGCACGTGACTGCCCGACCAGGGATGTGGAGAGCTTCGGGAAGGCAGCAGGTGCACCACCACGATGGAGGCAGCGCCATGATTGGAGTAGTACCTAGAGAGGTGGTGCTAGCAGAGGAGCGAGAGGAGATGGTTGTGGGGGATGACTTTATGAGGTCTTATCATCACCACTAGGCTGTCCACATCAGGATCTGGGAGCTAACAGTTGGGACCACAGACAGACACAAGCTTTGGATGTCTACGACCCTACAGAGCATGAGGTGATAAGAGGTATGCTCTATGAATCTTCTACCTTTTTGCAGTAAAATTGTTAGAATCTGTGTGTGAAATTCTTTTATCCCTGCTCCTTGTTTGAGGTGTTACTAGTGTGACGTAGGGCGTCGAGTGTAACCCTATATTGGTAGAGTAGAAGGTGTGTAACCTTCCACTTTAGTCGATGGCGTTGACTCCATCACTCTCCAAGCGTGTAAGAGAGTCTTGGTTGAGAGACATTGATTGTGAAACCTGGCGCGACCAGATATCCTTGTGTGTTCCACTATATGGATTTTCTGAAGGAGGAAATCACCGGGCCTTGTTCCAGGTGTGGGCAGTGATTCCAGTCACGACGTGCATCGTAAGGGTTTGGTCGGGGAGGTGAGTTACCCCTGAGGACCTTCAGGCCGATTGAGACCGTGCTAAGGGATGGAGAGGTTCCCTACCGCCTTTCCCTAAACCCAAAGTCTAGAGTGGGTGCACGATGTCTCCCGCATGGCTTACCCGAGAAGAAGTGTGTGTGCTCCTATGCACGACATCAAGAAGGGCAGACCTCGTGTGAAACAGATCAATACTTTGGTCTGTGTGTGGTGGTGCAGAGCTGTGCGTGAGTTCTTCTGGGTACGGGAGAGCCAGGTGTGGGCTTAGTACCATGAGTTGTTCCCTGGTTTTGCTTTTCGGGGATGAAAATATTGAAGGATAGAATGATGTAATAACTTGGTTTTTGCTGCGAAATACCTTGGAATATTCTTGATATTATTCCAGAGCAGCCCCTTCAGACGGCGTGCGATTCCGAGCCTAGGTGTGGCTGGAATTAAATTTTCAGTGCGTTCACAATGGGAATGCCAAATAAATGGTATAACTCCTAAATGGTGATCTAGATCAGAGATATTAGTTCACAGATGGGTCCGGAATGGGGTTTTTACCCTAGAAACGACATAAAACATGTCGGTGCGGGGCGTTTGGACCCCTCGCTCGCTTCTGGAACGTCAAATGGATAAATTAAATAATTAATTTATTAGTTTAATGGTTAAAATCAAGTATCTATTAAACGGTGTCTCGGATTGGGAAACTGAGGGCACTACTGAGTCCGTAATGTGCCGTTTACCCTAGGAGGGGTGTAAGTTTCATGGGCGCGGGCCTTCTGTGAAAAATGCCACTGAGGGCGCTTTCGTAATTTGGCTGCCTCGGGCGTTGGGTTTAATAAATTTTGAACGGGGCATCAGATTAAAATTATGAGACCTCCGTTGAGTTCGGGAGGTGGTGTTCGGCCTAGGGGAAGCTTAATCTCGACCCCGCCGGAAGTTCGGGTTCGGGCCGACGGGCGGGTGGTTAAGTGTGTTTCTTTTTAAACACTTAACCCCCCCCTCTTCCCCTTTGTTCACCCCCCTGGCAGGAGCTCTCAAGGAGGAACTCCTCATCTCCTCCACCTCTCTGGCGAGGCGCGACAACTCCGGCGAGGCATGACATCTCCGACGAATCGACGGTGAAGCTCCGGGCAACGCCCAAGAGGTAGGATCGTGCGTTTCATTTTATTCTCCCCGCACATACTTTGAGCACGATTAATCACGTCGAATTGATATTGTATTTTTGAACAAATCACATGAATGCGTAGTATATTTTATGATCTTTCTGATGCTGGTTACAGATTTGAATTCTGAGTCCTGAGCTGCCCGCAGCGGTCCAACGAAGTTTGCGGGTTTTTTGAGTGTTTCCGGCGGTTTTTGGGGCGTTTCGGTGAGCCAACATGGTGGCAGGCGGCGGAGGAGCACGCAACGGTGGTGGAGGCGTGAGGGCGAGGAGAGGAGGCCGGGTATGGCGGGGCTCCCAGGGCGAGGCGACTGGCGGCCGGGGAGCGCGGTCGAGCGGAGAAGGCGGCAGGCGGCCGCGGCGTCGCAGTGGAGTGGAGGCCGGTGGAGGCGGCGCACGGCGAGTCTTAGGCAGCAGGCGGCAACCCTGGGGGAGCAAGACCCGCACGCCGCGGGTCTCCTTTGACGCAGTGGGCGACGAGGGGAGACCAACCAGGGTGGCCGGTCCGTTCGGAAAACCGGACCCGAGGCGGGTCCGGTGCTATGGAGGCGGGTCGTGGCCAGTGGTCCGGGGTGAACTGGACCGGGCTCGCGGCTGGGCCGCGGGCCGGTGGGTTGAAGTGGGCCGGCCGAGGTGGATCGGCCCGGTTAGGCCCCCCTTGCATTCGGGGGGCCGTATCTCCTAAACGGCGCGCCCGTTTGATGTGCCGTATGCGGCAGTGGAACCGTATCATCGAGGCAGACTTTTTGAGATTGTTTCAGGTGATTTTAATCCCCGAGACGAGGGCCTCGGAAGTGCGACATGCCGTCAAGCGGTTGGGCGCATTTTCCGAGGATTCTTGTTTTGGATGGCGCGGGCACATCCGATGTCCGTTTTGAGCACCGTCAGTGGCGTTTCGACTCTAATGTTGAGTCAGAGTTTTCTAGTGTGGTTTCGGGCATTGGAACCAGAGTGGAGGCATGAGCCCCACGGCCTGTCTTTCAAGCTGCGTGCAGCACTTTGCAACTTTTTCATCGGACATCCGTTCGGGGCGTGCAAGTAGCCGATTTTGGGTGTTTTTCCGAGGGCATTGCATTGGCGCAATCTGCCCGCTTTAATTCCGCATGGTGGTGCGGGCCCCATGAGGGCCATTTCGGGAGTTGGCGGTGATTTCCAGTTTTATCACCAGGTGTCCATTTTGGACAAGTGAATAGTCCATCTTGTGTACTTTTTTGAGAGGATCGCAACGACGAAATCCTTTGGCAGTGCATCGGGATCAGGGTGCGGGTCCCACGTAGCACCGCTCGTGTGCGGTGCGCCAGAATGCATATTTTTCTCCAGATATCTGTTCCAATCAAGTGAGCAGTCCTTTTGACGTATTTTCCTGAGGGGATCGCAATGGTGTGATGCGCCCGACTGTTTTCGGGGCCGAGACTCAGGATCACGGGATGCCGTTCGGGCATAAGGCGGTGTTGGAAACTTTTCCGTTGGATATCCGTTTAGGGCGAGTAAGTAGTCGATCTCGCATGTTTTTCTGTGAGGATTACAATGGTGTAATCTGTTCAGGAAAGTGGACCCTCTTACGCAATATTATTAAATGTGGAAATATGAAGGTGCCCTAGTGGCGGTTCTTCTACCCTGTTTGTAGCGGACCCTTGGTGTGTGATCGCGTTCACTCCTAGGAGAGTGATGTTGGTGTTTAAAGAGATGTGGTTGTCCGTACCTCAGCCGTTGAGGTGGCAAGTTGGAGTTGTTACATTTACGCCTTCGTGTTAACGATGGGTGCCGTGTGCATGTTTGCCTTTGGGCTGGAGACGTGGAATACTCTGGGAGTATACGAGAACACTGGGAGGTACATGTGGATGGTTGTACCTGAGAACGCTTGTGCGCTTGGTTGGGGTTGAATTGGGGCCACACGTCGTGTGGGCCCCATGTGCGTGCCATGTTCTGCTTTGCGTACTTTTGACCTCTCGCGACGTAGAGGGTTCCTCTGTTCTCGTTTGTTTGACCAGTGGGGCTGAGTTTTCCCCTGGTCCTGTTCTCGTTTGTTGACCAGCAGGGTTGAGTTTTTCCCTGGTTCTGTTCTCATTTGGCCGATAGAGATGGTTTGGTTCCTCTGTTTCTTCAGCTGTGAGGGGTTTCAGTACTGTGCCCTTTTCACCGGACCACGACACCGCTTACGACTATGTGTGCTCGTACGAGGTGGGTGTTTTCCCACTTTCTAGGATGATTTGTCTCAGTCCGCTTCGACAGTGACTCAGTGGATTGGATTGTGATCACCCTAAGAGGCCCGGGGAGTTTCTCCCATTCCTTCGTGTTCCCTGGTAGAGTTCTTTTGGAATCGGTGTGACCAACACTTTATGAGGGCACCGATCCTCTACCCAGGAGGTTGTTTCTAGCGGGCTGACCAGGAGGTTGTTTCCAGCAGGTCTGGCCAGTACAATAGTGTTCACCGAGCAGTACCATCCAGTAGGGATGGCCAGAGCGGTTCTGATTTTACCTCCAGTGGGGCTGGGAAGTGGTCCCCGATGCCGGGTTTACCTCTAGCTGGGATAGGAAGTGGTCCCTGATGCCGGGTTTTCCTCCAATTGGGCTGAGAATTGGTCCCCGGTGATGGTTCCGAGCCTCCCTCTAGTGGAGTACCCTTTTACGGGACTAGGCATTGGGACTCGTCGACGAATTTAGTCGGGTCTCCCTCCAGTGGATTACCCTTTTACAGGACTGGGCAGTGTGGCACCCGTCGACTCTTGACGGGTCTCCCTCCAGTGGGAACCCATCGACTTCCAGGGATTACCCTCTAGCGGGGCTGGGTAGGGGGTTGCCTGTCGACTTTGAGGAGACCTTTCGACTACAGGCTAGTGACTAGGTGTGGCCTGACATTCCCCTAGAACTCTCAAGTACGAGGGGTGCTTTCCCCACCGAGACGCGTCCTTGTGACGCGACCTAAAACCGTGAGGGCGAGTCAGTGCCACCCAAAGCGGATAGTATCAAGGTGAGGTGATTTGAGCACCTTGACTTGTAGTTCAGGGTAGACGTGCGGGATGCTGGGCATCGATGGTGTTTACTTCTGGGACTGTTGGCGACTCACTTTCTTGGGCTGAGCTATGAGATGGAGATCCCCTTACGATCTTGTTTGGGCTTCTTGTTTGAGCATATGAATATGTATATACCTTGTTCTAGTACCCACTCCTTGGGTATTGGTTACTCTCCCTCCAGGAGAGGCGAAGATGCACGGGGTATGCCACATGCTTTCTGTGTCTAGCTTCTCGTGGTTGGATGAGTCTACTCTCCTGCTATAGGTAGCGAAGACTCGATGGGAAGTTCATCTTCTCACCTTTTCCAGCTCCTTATGTCTGGACGAGTCTACCTCCTTTCTCTTTTTGGGTTGAGATGGACTCTCTACTATACTCTTTACTGCACTCTGGGTTGTACTCCTTTACTTTCCCTGTTCGATCTACTAATCACCCTTCGGTACCTCATTTTTTTCTCCCTCGAGCCTTAGGGGTATCCTACTGAGTATTTTTATACTCACCCCTGCTTGGGCTTTGCCCGCACTTGGTGTGACCTTGCAGACGATGGATAGGTTGGTCGTGGCTTCAACAGAGCTTAGGAGTTCAGGAGCTTGGACCGCATGCGGTGGCTGGAGTTAGGTTCCAGGTGGGGGACCCTTCCATCTGTTTACTTTTGTTCACCTGTTGCCGGGTTGTGGCACTTTTTTGGTTGGGCGCATGTTTTTCCCCTTTACTTTTTAGTTTACCTTCAGCACTTGCTTTGTACTTTTATAGGTTGATGCACATTGTGGTTTATTTATAGCAGTTGGTACTTTTCTTTTCTTTTTACTCTGCACTTTTTCATTGAGTGTGCTGCATGTGTGTGTGTATAGGTACTCAAAAAAAGTCCTCCCCGAGTTGTTTAACCTTCGGCGCTTGCCGCCAGCCCCTGGCCTATGGAGGCGGGCTTGGGGTAGTTGCGGCTTGAGCCCGGGTAGGGTCGGGTCATGACAGAATCTCTGTGATTAAGTATATGGATATTTCATCCCATTTACACTCCAGGACCTCAATAAGTTGCAACAAACCTGCCAAAAGTTGGTACTCAGCCTTCGCTTGCTGATAGGAGAGGCACCGCGAGACAAACTAAGCTACTCTTTATCTCATACCAGACCACCACAAATACCATTGAAGATCTCTATACATCTTTCCCACACCAGGATGTACATTAAGGGGAGAAATGTAGAACTCCCACATCACCTCCTCCCGTATCGTGACTGGAACCACTATTCACCCTTGGAACATGATGAAATGTTTACCTCCTTTATAAAATACATATTGTGAATTTACTATGGATATCTAATCATGTATGACCTCGAAGTCGATGTCTCCTAGATGGGAATCTCTTACACACTCGAGGAGTGAAGGAGTCAACACCATCTATTGAAGAAAAGTTGTACCCTCCTGCTTCACCAGGGTCACCTGTGGGGAAGCTAACTTCTCAAAAGCTTCTTGCACTAGGCGATCTTGGGGATTCCTGCTAAGGAATATGATAAAAAAATTCCCTTCCCTAGAGTGTAGACAATATCTAATTCATAGTCCTATAAGAACTCGAATCAACATCACTATCTCAAGTTCAGGTATCTCTAAGTTAAGACATACTTGAGACTCTGATGATCAAAGTAAACAACAAAGCACTCTCCTAAAAGGTAGTGTCTCCAAATTATCAAGGATAAAACCACAGCTTCCAGCTCTAGGTTGTGATTTGCATAGTTCTTCTCATGGGGTATCAACTACCTAAACCCGTATGCAATGAAAACATATTACTTCATCAATACATAACTGATCCCAGTTCCCGAGGAATCAAAATATACAATGAACTCCATACTTTCCACTGGTAGTCTCAACACTAGAGAATTCGTTAGCCTCTGCCTCAACTCCTCAAAGGCCCTATGGAACTAATCAGACCAGGTAAACGGCTTCCCTTTCCGAGTTAGGGTGGTCAAAGGTGCTATGATCTTGGATAAGTCTGACAAAAATTTCATGTAGTACCCTGTTAGGCCAAGAAATCTTCGCACCTCTATCACATTATTGGGTGGCTCCCAAGAAATCACTTCTTTGATCTTTGTTAGATCTATGACCAAACCATGCATATAAATAACATTTCCTAGAAAGTAAAATTCATATATCTAGAAATGGAACTTCGAGATATTTCTATAAAGCTAGTTCTCTCAAAGAAGATCAAGAACCATCCTCAAGTGCTCTGCAAGCTCCTCCTCTATTGCAGAGTAGACGAGTATTTCATTGATGAAGACAACAAAAAAATGGTCTAAGTACGGCCAGTAGACCCAGTTCATCAAACTCGTAAACATGGTGGGGGAATTATTCACAACAAATGGAATCAACAGAAACTCATAGGCTCCACATCAACATCATTCCAAATTTGGAATATCAACCTCGCAAACCTACAACTAGTGGTAGCCAAACCTCAGATCGATATTGGAGAACCATCTCTCACCTTGTAACTGATCAAGGAGGTTGTCAATCCTCAACAAGGGGTATTTCTTACTTATCATGGTCTGGTTCAAGCGACAATAATCCATGAAAATCCATAATCTTCTATCCAAATGTTTCATGAACAACACTAGAGATGCCCAGGGTGACACACAGGTTCTAATGAAAAATTTGTCATGAAGGTCCTCCAAATGTAATTGAATTTCAAGGAGCTCGGTAGGTTCCATCTGATACAACAAATAAGATATTGGGGTGGTTCCTAGTTGTAAGTCAATGAAAAAATCTATCTACCAACTTAGTGGTAGTCCTGGAATGTCCTCAGGGAAGACATCCATATAATCCTCCAAAACTAAAAGAACCCATATTCTTGATAATCCAGCTTCACAAGGTCTATAATTTCCAACTGATGGGTGATAGGTTTCAACCTCTTGGCCATAATTTCCACCTATCCTACCATGAGATCTCTCTCACCAGAAAAAGAGAATCTCATCCCATCAGTGCATAGACATATGACTATTCTGCGGTGACAGTCAATCTAGACTTAGACCATAGAAATACAATCCATACCCAGGATGAATTCATAGGGTTCCATCATGAGGATCAAAATGTACCATTGAACCTATCTCCTCCAAGTGATATCTATCACTACCGGCACGTGAATGATATAGAAGAAGACTTACCTATAGGAACCTCAAGATGAAGCTGTTGTGCTAGAATCTCTATTGGGAGATCTAGATCTCAAACTAGGATCCTAGAGATAAAGGAATTACTAGAACCTGTGTTTACCAATACTAAGGAAAGATTATAATAAACATATATCATACCTAAAATCATATCGCGCACCATGGGATCGTCGACATCCAAAGCCTACAACTGCCCGTTACCCCGAACACCAAATTCCTAAGCTGGAAATGGGAAACCTGGTGGTGGTGGTGGAAGGATATCATAAAATATTCCTATAAACATATCTCCTCTTACTCCTATTCTAGATCTACCTACCTAGGGACTACCCTATCCCTTCCTAAGAGATCCCTGATCATAGTGTTTCCTCTACCGTGGTGGTCCATCAACTAACTACCTAGGTTGTACAGTATATCTGGTCAGGAAGTCCCATGCCATGTGACCTCACCCATGACATGTAAACTACCACCCCTATTTGGGATTCTCTAGTCCTCTACACTATCTTGGTCCTATATGACCATGTGCCAAAGCCTGCTCGCGGAAGGGTCTCCTATTTGGAGATCTCTAGAGCCTGTCAGGTGCTATAGATGACTCAACTCTTTTGCATCAACTACTAGCTCCAACTATATGGTGTCCCTCTAATATAAATCTCTCCATTATAAGTGCCTAATCTAGTACCCTGACATAGGTGGGGATGAACAAGGGTACAATGATGGCCCAAATCTCTTTGCGGAGTTCCTAAATAAACCTCCATGCTTAGAAGAACCCGCCATGGATCATGTTGAGAGAGTACCGCGTAAGGTATGTAAACCTAGATACATACTCAACCACCATCATAACTTCCCACTGAAGCTCCATAAGATCCTGGATCCAAACTAAACATAAAGAGGGGTAGTAATCCTCACAGAAAAAAATTGGAATTCATCCCATGAGAGTGTCGACTCATCGTGAATCTGAGTAACTAGGTTCCACAAACACTAGACATCTCCATAGAAAATGATAGCTACCAAAGACACCAACTAATCCATTAAGCTCCGAACAATCCTGAATATGTGGAAAACTGACTCTAACCAATCCTCTTCGGCCTGAGGATATAGCTCACTGTGAAACCTCATCGGTCTATGACACTGGAAATCACAGAGTGCACTCAGCCTGCATGCATTCTCAACCTGCTCTACTAGGATGATATGCTGCTCAACAAGTGAAGGTGATGCTACCAAACCACCTGGAGGATGAGGATCATGATATGGACCCTGAACTAAGGCCTCATCACTCATAGGGTTGTCTTCAAAAACCATAGATGGTATCCTGGTTAGATTTTGTCGCAGAGGCATCCTGAAAGTTATCGAGTACCATGGTCCGATGTGCATATATATATATATATATATATCTAAATTGGGATTTGAATCAATAAGGGTAGTCAAAGACTCAATCCTATATTATGTATGTACCTTTGATCCCTACAAAAAATGTCTTAGCATGTTGATTCGAAAAGCATGTAGTCAGGGTCCTGGTGAATGGATACTTCAACCGCCTGTACAATCACTATACTCCTTGGCTTGAGAACTGCACTCTAGACACTTTGACACCACTACCCTAAACCCAAACAATACTCTTAAGGGGAAACTTCTTAACAACATCCCAAGGAATGAACTTTCTCTGATACCAATATGTCATGACTTGACCTATACTAGGGTTTGAGTCGCAACTAACCCAAGCCCACTCCCATTGGACAGGGGGTGGAAAAAAACACCGAATGAATAACTAAACTTAGGGAGGACTTTTCCTAATAACCTGTACACATGCACATAGCCAACTCAATGAAAAATTGAAGAGGGAAAAGTAAAAGATGAAACACTCCTATAAAGTAAACCAAACATGCATGAACCTCTAGACGGAACAAAAGAATGGTAGTGTAAACTTAAATAAAAAGGGAAAAAATAATTGACTAACCAGAAATGTGTCCCAACTTAACAAAATTGGAAGATTAAATAGATGAGAGATCCCATATCTTGTATCCCAAGCTACGACCATCGTACGTGGTCCAAGTACCCAGTATCCCTAAGATCATCTGAAGTCATGATCGACCTGTCCGCTGTCTGCAAAATACATGACACGTGTGGACAAAGCCCATGTAAGTGTGAGTATATAAATACCTAGAAAAACAACCATAAAGGGATAGGGGGAGCTGTAAGAGATACAACTAAAGAGGAATACGGTAAAAAGAACAAGGTAAAGTGAAAGAGTACAACTCAACCCAACAAGAGAGTGAAGGTAAATTAATCCAAACACAAGGATAGTGACATTGTGAGAAGATAAACATCTCATCGAGTATTCGCTACCTATAGTAGGCAAGAAGAATCATCCAAACATGAGAAGCTAAACATGGAAAGAACATGGAATACCCCACACGTATTCACCTCTACTAGAAAGAGAGTAACCAAAACCCAAGGAGTGAGTACCAAAGAAGGATATATATATATATATATATATATATATTCTTAGTAAAAGAATCCCAAACAAGAGAGTAATGGGATTTCCATTACACAGATCAACCCAAGAAGAAGAGAGTAGTCAACAGTTCTAAAGGAAGGTCATTAACAATGCCGAACATCACACACATCTGCCTTAAACACACAATTATAATAGACTCAATCACCCCACCTTGATACCTTCCCCTTTATGCAGCACTAACTTGCCCACATGGTTTTAGGCCACGTCATAAGAATGTGTCTCAGTGGGGAAAGTGTACCTATTCCCCGTGAGTCCAAATCCACATCAAACCATGTCTCATCACTATGCCACACAGTTGAGGGGCTATAAGTTTTAGGTAAGGATCCCATGCCCTGCTATAATAGGAGGGTCCTTCACTAATAGTCACATAGGAACTCCACTGCCCAACCCGACTGGAGGGTTATGCTTGATAATGTCATTAGGGAACTCCACTTCCCAGCCCTACTGGAGGGTTATGCCTAGAAATTCATTAGGGAACTCCACTGCCCAGCCCTGTTGGGGGGTTATTCCTGGAAGTTGTCATTAGGGAACACCACTACCCAACCCTACTGTAGGATAATCCTAGAACTGTCATAGGAGAATTTCACTACCCAGCCCTGTTAGAGGGTATGCCCAGAACATTGAGGAACTCCACTACCCAGCCCTGCCAGAGGATAAAATGGAAAGATCATCGGGGAACGCCTCTGCCCATCCTAGCTAGAGGGTAATCCCAGAACATTAAGGAACTCCATTACCCAACCCTATTGAAGGGTAACTCAGAAAGATCATCAAGGAACACCACTTCCTAACTCTACTAGAGGGTAAGCCTTATCATCGGGGAACTCCACTGCCCAACCATATGGGAGTTTAATGCCCAAAATGCTCTGGTGATTCTGTATGATTGATACCGTCATTAGGTGTCACCTCAATGCATTCCAAACCCAAAATGTTTCACATCATATCTCAAAATCTGCTTACGAGGGCACCATCGCGTTCTATGTAGAAAAAAACTTAGGATAGGCTACTCGTGGGCCAACATCCGAGTTCAAATGAAGGAGATACGGTCATTTGAAATTTGATCAAAAGAGCCCATGAGGCACAAAATGTGTGAGGGGACTCACATGACGTGTGGTCCCTCTTCATTGTCTACCCATGTCCTTGATCGACACACGAGGTCCCATCCGTGTAGCAGTACACGTACATGTAGCAGTACACACCATACATATTTATTATTTATTTATTTATTTATTATTTATTATTAATTATTTATATGTTATTTATTTATTTATCATTTATTATTATTTAGGATTATTTATTATTAATTTTATTATTATTGATTGATTATTGATTATTGATTTTTTATTTAATATTTATGTATTTATGTATTATGTATTATGTATTATGTATTATTTATTAATTATTAATTATGTATTACTTATTTATTAGTTATGTATTACTTATTTATTACTTATTTATTATTCATTATCATTTATTATCATTTCTTATTTCTTATTATTTATTATTTATTATTTATTTAATATTTAACTAATATTTATTTATTATGTATTTATTATTTACTTAATTTTTATTTATTATTCAGTATTAATTTATTATTTATTATTAATTTTTTATTTATTGTTTATTTTTTTTGTAATTTTTGAATATTTATTATTTATTTATTATTATTTATTTAATATTTAATTATTATTTATTTAAAATTTATTTATTATTTATCTATTATATAAATTTAGGAATTTATTATTTTTTAATACTTATTTATTATATATTCATTATATATTATTTTTTAATATCATTATTTGTTTTCTTATATATATATATATATAAAAGTATATTACATATTGTTTACTCACCACATGAAGAGCTTGTTGGAGTGGGAAAGTATTTATAGAATAATAAAGAGGTTAGGGGTTCGAATATCTCCCGACACATATATATGCCAAATTTATGCAGGACATGCAGGACATATGCATGCATGGAAGGATAAATAAATTATAATAAAAATTAAATAACTATTAATTAATTAATTAATTAATTAATCAATTATGTAAATAAATAATAATAAATAAATAAATTATGTAAAAAAACAATGTTAAACAGAACACCATTAAATAAAAATACCACTGAAAAAAACCACCACAAATTGATTCCCGACACGTATCATTTAGAAAGTGTCGCGCATCATTTAGCGGTAGTTTAAACCGCCACTAAATGCTAAAAAACCATCGGGAAACACCTTTTATCTTGTAGTGTATACATGGCATATTATTTCAAATGTAATTAACTCAAAAAACTAATAAGGTTCGACCCATGCCTGAAAATGGAATGACCATGGTCAACCCATTGACCCAAATAAATGAATATTCATTAGTTATATTGATCTTAGTGTTAGATTGAATGTTCCAATTGATAGAAATTTGACAAACGTTGTACCTATAATGAAAATCATTGTTTGGGAGGACATTGTGGTAATATATTATTTCACTTCCATTATACTCCCTTGAGATCAAGTCTTGAAATGGTGATTATTTTTTTTCTTTTGAAGGTTACATTTATACTATAAAAAATTCCTCTATATTAAGAACCTACCTTTTTTAGTGCTAAAATAAAACACTTATGAATGATAAAAAATTATCTAGACTAAATAAAATTGTTGATAAAGAACAATTTCATTAGTATTAAAAAATACTGATAACAGATCAACCTTTATCACCACCTTTTTTAGCGATGATAAAAGTTGACATTTATCAACACCTTTTAAGTATTGATAGAGGATACCTTTTTTTAGTAAAAAAATGCGGATAAAGATTACCCTATATAATATATTTTTTATATAAATATATTTTTTAATTAAATATGACTTATATAAAAATGAAAATATAGAGAGATATAAATAAATTTTTTGTATATTTTTAATCTTTTATACTGATTTAGAATTATATATATGATTACAATTACATATATATTATAATATATCGTATGGACTATATAAATAAATATATAAATACACTAAATGTAGTTCGTATTTAAATTTATTACACATTTATATTCATATTATATAATTTATAATATACATATATACTTACAAAATACATATATTTATAATTATATGTGTGTATAATTTTCCATATAAATATATATATATAGACAAATATATGAATATATTAAAAAATATATATACATATAAAACGTGTATATAAAAATATGATTCATATTAAAATAAAAATCACAATCAATGCTATTTTTATAATTTATATATAAAAAAATTAACAAATTTACATTAATCAATAAATATATGTAATGATTTATTTATATGGATTAAAAAATGTATATATAAATTTAATATATTGAAATATAATTTAAACATTTATATAAATATGTAAATGAATAGATATTTATTAAAGTATATTTATATATAATAAATTTAAATAAATATAAATAAATATAAATAAATATAAATAAATATTAATATAACTATTGGTGTTATAGTGCAAATCATTAGATGACTCTGATTGTCATGTGTGGACCCTTTAGATATTTTTATATAATAATCTAGGTTTTTCTGTAGAGTTGGTATGGTGTTACGAGTGTTATAGTGATTTGAAATCAATATATTAAAAAAATTAAATATATGAAACCACATGTATAATTTTTTTTGGAAATTATGAAATTTCTCATTGATCAAAGTCTTAGATGGGAGATCTGAGACTACAATCACTACAAAAAAGTGAGGTTTTAGTGGTAGTTTTGTTTAAACCACTGTTAAGCTTTAAAAATTTACCCATATTCGATCCCCACCTGATGCTCTAACCCCTCTCCCACCCACTCAATCCCTAATCCCCTATAGTGACCGCCTCTTGGCCCCGCTTGTCCCCAAAATTGATGACTGCCCCTCCCTGTTGGCTGTGCCTCTCCCCGATGATAGTGATCACCCCTACCCATCATCCTTGCCTCTCCATAACAAAGATCCCCATTCTCCCTGACAGCTCACCCCTCACCTAATCCCCCTTCTCTTTAATGGATCAACCCTTATCCTTGATGATGACTACCCCTCATCCCACCCTCACATATGATCCTCATGACCCTGATGATGTCCCCATAATGACCTCCTTGCTACTTGATAACGATCTACAATGATGAAACCTCTTCCCCTTTTCCTAGTGAGTGAGATCCCCAATCACAAGGTACAATTTTTTTAATATTGTATGATTGGTTTTGCTATATCATTATACAGTATATCATATTGTTTAATCAAATGATAAATTTTATCACTTAGGAATCCTATACACATAACAATCGTTAATGATTGTTACAAGTTAGGATGATGATTCATTTATATGATGAATTCTTGTTCGTCCATGGGGTTAAAAATAGTCTATAATCACATAATTAATTTATCACTCATGAATGCTTAGTGAGTAAGACTTGGTAAGTTTGGGATAATGGTTGATATGAGGATAAGAAACTAGTTGGTTTTATTGATTATTCAAAAAAGTTGTAGCATGCTTCTTCCACACTAGAGTGAGAGTTTCTAAGTAAAAACATACTGAGTATACTTGTATGTTCACATTTATTTTATATACTATAATTATAGAATTATAAGAAGGAGTTGGTGATCAAGCTAGACGAAGTTGGGTGGTGTTTAATTTTGATTTTACTTGTTTGATTAACCATTTATATCTTTATATCTGAATGTATAAGGAGAATATTGAAAATACAATGCCTATGGATAAAAGTTGGATTAATTTAGCTTGAAACACACCTTAGTATTTGAAGGGTTTGGAATAATTTTTAGATTATTTAATTTAAAACTAATCAGTAGATGGTGGAATAAAATGACCTCGTCCTGATTCTAAATTCAAGTGATGGTTGAATAGAAATGAAGTATATAAGCATTTAATATTGAGATAGTTTCCATCTCGATATGTATGTTGGATTTGGCATAGTCAATCAAATTTTATGTAAATTAAAAACAAAAATAATCCTATTAATGAAATACAAAGTGAACCACCAGATGAGAATTCAGTTCAAAATTTGATAAATAACGCATTTGTATTTACATAATACAATGTCAAAGATTTTAATAAATCAATAGAACCTTCAGTTTATCCTGAGTAGGTAAATCTTACTCAGAAATTCAGTGACAAAAAAAATGAGTTTTATAAACGAGTTTAAGATGGTAAAAAATAACTGTATGAAGGGTGTACAAAGTATTTGAAGATGTCTTTCCTAATTAAGTTGTATCATATCAAGTGTCACATTGTAATTACTGGAAAAGCAATGTCCATGATTTTAGAGTTTATTCATGATGAATTTAGTGAATCTAAGATCCTTACATAATTTTATAAGATGAATAAAATCATTAAAAAACTTTGACTTGATTATACAAAGATACATGAATACCATAATAATTTCATGCTTTATTGGGGATAATAGTCTAATAAAGAAGAATGCATAAGATTTCATACAAGAAGATGGAAGTTAATGAACAACAATGATATTATAAATCAATGCAACCCCAAGAAGAAATATAATAAGAAAACTCATATAAAGGTATAGTGTTACTTTTCTCTGAAACCACACTTGAAAAGATTATTCATATTGTCTAAGTCTCCATACGACATGAAGTGGAATTATCAGGATAACAACAATGGATTGATGAGACATTAAAAAGATTCAACTTCATAGAATATGTTTGATTCATTATATCCATATTTTTTTGGATCCTAGTAATTTACGGTTGGGATTGTTTTCTGATGGTTTTAATGCTTTTGATAGTTTAGGTACTAACTGTAGAATTTGGATAGTTATTTTGATCCCCTATAATCTATCTCCATGGATGTGTATGAGAAAGACTTATTTCACTATTTTAATGATTATTCATATAAAGTAAATTCCTATAAATGACACTAATGTATACCTTCAACCTCTAAACAAACAATTGAAAGAATTATGAGATGATGGTGTGGAAACATATGATTCTTCCATGAAAAAACTATTCAATATTCATGTTTCTCTAATGTGTTCAATCAGTGAATTTTTTTGACTAGTAAATTTATCCAATTGGAACACTCATTCCGGTTTGGATTTTCCAGTTATTAATTTTTACTTTGAACCTAAATGATTACCTCATAGAAAAAATGGTGTTTTACGTGTCATCATAGATTTCTTGATACTTCTCATAAATTTAGGTTTAACAAGAAACAATTCAAAGGATATATTGAATTAAGAAATCCACCGAAGTTGTTATTTGGTTCATAAATATTAGGACAATTAATGAATTTCACTGAAGAATTTGAAAAATGTAATCATCTTAAAGAAGGGGTAAAAGGGTTTGAGGTATAGTATCTGAAGTAACTGGAACACAAAAATGGAATAAAAAGAGTATATTTTTCAATATTCCTTATTGGGAGTTTAATTTGATACATCATAATGTTGACGTAATGCATATTTAGATGAATGTATGCGATAATGTTATTTTTACATTGCTTAATGAGAAGGGTAAATTGAAGGATCACCTTAATGCTTGTAAGGATTTGGAGTTAATGAATATAAAGCATGGTTTCTAGGAAAATGAGAATGGGAAGTATCCTTTGATTATTTTTATAATGAAAAATCATGAGAAATACACATTGCTTCAAACTTTAAATAATGTAAAAGTGACAGATGGATATTCATGCAACATATCAAGGTGTGTTAACTTAAAACATAAAAAGTTACATTGATTGAAATGTCATGACTCACATATTCTGATGGAGAAGTTGTTGTTATTGGAATTTCATAATACATTACCTAAAATAGTAACTATGGTTATAGTTGATTTTTGTACCATTTTTAGAGAGTTTTTTTAGAAAAAATTTAAATCCAATCGATCTTGATAAACTTCAAAAAATAATTTTTTTTGACACTTTTTCATTTGGAGATATTATTTTACACTTTATTCTTCATAATCATGATTAATTTGAATGTTTATTTGGTTGAAGAAGCTAAACTTGGTGAACCTTTACACTATCAATGGATGTATCAAATTGATAGGTACATAGATATTATTTTTATTTTCATTATTGAATTCAATTTTATCATATCATCATGTAAAATATTTTAATACGTTTCATATTTTTCTTTTATCAGGCACCTAGGTCATTTGAAATCATATGTGAGGAATAAAGATCAACCAAAAGGCTCTATTGCTGAAGGTTACATAAATTAAGAGTGATTGAACTTATGTTCAAGGTATTTGAATGGTATTTAGACTAAATTCAATCACTTTGGACATGTTTATGATATCTCTAATAATTATCTTTATGAAAACTAGTAATCAATATTTTTAATTATTAGACGACCAATTTGAAATGGGTAAAATTTTACACTTTATGAATTGGATTTTCTACAAGCACATAGATATTTGCCACTCAATAGTCTTATTGAAGATCAATTTATTGAATAATTGTGATTTCAAACAAATAGGTGACTAAGGGGTCGAGCTTTAAATGAGATGGAATTAGAAAAATATTTTAATAAGGACATTGTCTAATGGTTTTCCCATCATGTAACTATTTACTCATATTTATATTATTGATGTATCATTATTTTTTATGTGTTAAAAGTAACACCTAATATATTTTTGTCTAGATAATGAATATTGAAAATCAATCTGAAATATCAAATGATTTGAGGTTTTTTAATTGAGGTTCTCTAAGGTAGGCTAAGAGATTTGATGCCTACAATATTTATGGATTTATGTTCAAAAAATTTATCACAAATATGACTTGAAAACCCAAAATAGTAGTGTATTTACAATTTTAGAGGTTGGATACTATAGAATGCTAAATGATATAATTGAATCAAACTATTATGGCTAGTTTTTAGTTGTCTTATTCAAATGAATGTGGGTCAACATTGATTAGGGTATAATGAAAGATTCATTAAGTTTTACTTATGTCAACTTCTATGACTTGATCTATGCTGGTGTGTGTGTAGAGAATGATCCATTTATCTCAGTTTCACAAGTGAATATGGTTTATTATGCGGATGATTAAATACATGATGGTTGGAGTGATATTTTACGTATAAGGAAGAGATAATTATATCATATGGGTGATGAAGATCAATTGGTACTTTATGACAGTGAACCTCATCAACCAAAAAACATTTAACAATTTTTTCATGAGAATATCTAAATATTGAACTTGCAAGAGAGAGTGAAAATGAAGCACTCATTGTAATGGAGGTTGATAAAAATAAAGACAACAAAGATGAAGATAATTGAATGTATAAATTGGTAATGAAAATATACTACAATTTATCATTTATATGTTTTTTATACATATACAAATTGTTCTAGTTTTCCTTTTTATGTATATATATTTTTTCATTTTTTATACATTTAATATATATAAACCATTTGAATTACAGGAATGTCAAGAACAAAAAAATTTCAAGATCCAAGTTAATCAACATTTCATAGTACACCACCACTACCATTAGCTTCAGTGGATCCGATTGATTCTATTATAATCGATACTACTAGTGATCCAGCTATTTCCCCAGATGCTGTTGGTATCCTACCATCCGATTCAACTCTAACGATGAAGTAGTTGGTCACCCCTCCATCTAAGGGATATTGGTGAGTTACCATTTCTAGTATGTATGTCATTGTATAAAAAACTATATATTTTATCAATTTTTTAATTCATTTTTCAAATAGCTAAATATAAAAATAGAAGGGATATAAATATGAACACAAAATATGTATGGGACCTAAATTACTTCATGATTATCATTCCATTTTATGAGTTCGGGGTTCCTACTGGTGATGCTGCTGGAATCTATGGGCAGATTCTTAGGTATTTTTCTTACAAGATGATGAGATTTCCAATTAATTCTAATGATTGGAGGCATATTACTATATCTTGGAAAAAATTAGGTCTTTTATAACCACATAAATCTAATATTAATTTATTATTCCTTGATGACTAATTTAAAATACATGAGTAAAATTTTGCAACATACTTATAAATTGTTACGTTTTTTTTCTAGATGTTTTTTCATTTTCATGACCCTGAATCTATTTCATTCCCATGGACTCGGTAAAATTTGGGCAAGAAATGGATATATTTTAAATGTATATTATGGCATGAGTTTAATGGAATATCTTTGAGCTCAAGATAGATGTATGAGAAAGTTCTTGAAGTCGTTTCTTATGAGTAATGGAAGTTGTTTATCGAAATTAATATAGTTGCATATCATGAGGTAATTTCATATTTTATAGTATCTTAATAACATAAACACAATAAAATTATAGTTTTTATTAATATTTCTATTTTCTATTGTAATTATATAAAAAATATATCATGAATCCTGAGAAATAAGACATTTCTCACATCACTGGGTCTCATAGTTTTTCAAGAAATAGAACAATTTTGGTTTGTATTCTATTCGTTATTATTTATATATATTTTTCTAGTAGTAAATGTTTTTCATATCTTTTTTATATTTTTTATAAGGCTAATGAAATAGGTCACTCTGTTGGATTAATAGATATCTGGTTTAAAGTGCATAGGAAACTAGATGATAGTTTTGTAAAAAACCCTACAAAAAATGTTGGAGTAAGTAATTTTCACTACCATTTCATGTTATTTAATTAATATAAAGAATAATGAAAAATATATCATAATAAAAAACAATCCTTAAACCCAATTAAATAGGGTAGGCTACATGGATCAGACAATGCCAATTTGGCATCGTTTGATACATCTATCCAACCTCAATTAATTGGGTTTAAGGCTTGTTTGTTTTTATAATATATTTTTCAATATTATGTTTTCATAGTAATTAAATAACAATAAATAGTAATAATTTTTTTATTAATTAGATAAAATTATTAAGTTTATATATTTTTAAAAACCAGTGTTAATATATTTTTATAAATAGGTTAAAATTCAAGATGTCTGGGATGCGAACCCTTCAAAATCATTATCGGTTTACCAGAATGATGTAGTTGCAATAATTTTAGGGAGAGAGCATAAAAAAAAGTGTATGTGGGATGTGTTATGGGCCTACTCCATTAGCTATCTTTGGTTGGGCATCATCATCAGTAATTTCTAAACCCAATGGGGGTTTGAGCAGTGCCATTTTTAAGATCTAGTCTTTTTCCAGGTGCACCATTCTCTAAGTTTTTCATTAAAATTATTTCCTTTGAGTTTTTATTCATATTTAAACCATAGTGACTGTGTTTCCATAACATATGTATATTGTTTGAATAAAAAAAAGTTTTGGTTTGAGAGAAAACTTGAGAGAATCGGAGAGGTTCCATGTGAAGAGACTTTGTTTGGGAAAATAATCTAAAGTTTAGGGATGTGTTTTTTTGAATTAATGAAGTATAGGTATGAATGGGTCAAGTGATAAGAAAATAGATCAAAGTAAGACACTCATATGGAGGAAAATAAGAAGGAACTCCCAACCCTCAAAGGGGATCAGGCTGACCTAAACCACCCAAGAGGTCTAAATATTTTCACCTATGATTCTCGACAATACTTGGCTTATCAATCTTCCCATATTGCATTTAAGGAATAGATTTTTGATGATAATCAAAATGGATTTTCCTCTGGTATTCTGATTGGTTTGTTCGTCTTCCCAGAAAATCATATCGCTCAACGCATTGTTAAGAAAGGAACTAAAACACATGTCTCTGCTTTAGAGGGAGTGATTTCGGAATGCTTAGATCCCTATAAAAACTCCTTTATTTCCCGGATTTCATTATCTAAAGGTACAAAATCATGTAAAATTTCTGATTTAATATCTCATAATTATTTTATTTTGGGATTTCATGACTTTAAATGAATTTCGTTAGGAAGAGGATTTTTTCACTTGTTGTTTCCCTCTGCTGAATTGAAGGGTAATGCATGGAGCTTTGGTTCCATAAATTTGAAACCAGGAACCCTTAGGATCCCTGAATGGAAGCTAAATTTTAGTCTCTATGACTTTAAAGACACCTTTTTCCAGGTTTGGATAATTATTTATGGTTTAAATTGGTTTTTTTTTCATTCTGAAATTCTGTATGACATTGCCTCTGTGATAGGCATTCCAATCCGGATGGATTTGGCTACTAAAAATGTTAACTATGGAAATTTTTCTAGAATTTTAGTTGAGGGAGATTTAAGTTCTACCATGGTTGATAAGGTAGTTCTATTCACACCACATGATGAAATTAATCTTCGTATTGTGTATGAAAAGTTTCCTTTATATTGTGAAGTTTTCTGTATTATTGGACATTGGAGGTCCAACTGTCATTCCAATATTTTTTGTACTAGATGCATGTTGAAGGGGCATGATGAGGCTCATTTAAGGACAGAATGTAATAAATTTCCCCAAGGTACTGATATCTAATCTTCATAACAAGCTACAAATGAGTTTTCTCATAGCTCTCCCAACAGACTCCTAATCCCTGAAAATGATTAGACAAAGATGACGTCTTAGACTGATCAGCTGATCAAGGATCACAGTAAAAGCCCCATGTTGGACTCCACCTATGTCTTTATGAAAGATTCAGAGCCTCATACTTTTCAGTTGATTGATAGACCCAATGTCACTTGGGCTGATTTAGTAGAAGAAAGTGACTCACCTGAAGTGGGCCAGTCTTTCAAAGATGTGCTGATTAGAGACATGGACCAAGATCAAAATGAGATAGAATCTGTGGACAGTCAAATAGAGATAGATCTTCTAGCACAAGCAGAGACTGATAAAAGAATTAGGCAGGAGCTAAATAATTTTTCTTCAAAACGAAGAAAAGAGAAACCCATGTTAGAGACAGTGACTTCAAGTAAGGTCAAGAATAAAAACACAAACAAGGAATCCAAGGAAGTGACTCCTGAAAATGGAAATGAAAAGGTGTCCTGCCCTACCAAGTCCAAGGAATCTGTGAAAAAGGATGATGTTGTTGGCTCTTCAATGGACTTCCAGCAAACACAAGGTGCGTCTTCAAAAAAATCTTGTCTCCTGAAACCTGCTCCTACAGTGAGAAGTAAAGTTAAAACGTTTCATGCAACTAATAGGGAACTGCATCCTATAAATATGCAAGTTTCGAGTTTGAGCATTAACCCTCCTATGGTGGGAAGTGAAGTTAATCACTATACTACTAAATTTGGACCCAAACTGGTGCCCAACGCTCACTATGAAAGTAATATTGCTGGAACTTCCATATGATTTCATGGCATGAATGTTCAACCCACTTGTGTGGTATCTAAGTTTCCCATGGATGAGAAGTTACTGGAGAAGTTTAAGATACCCAGAACAAGGGTAGGGGTGATTCCTACCCAAAGTCATCCATATCTGAGTGGAAAGAAATCGAGGCTGAAAATCCAGCCTGATTCTGATATGAAGAAAGAGTTAACTCCTACTTGAGAGGAAAAAAATTCAGCTCTAAAAAAGGTTTCCCAACCTGACCCCATCTCTATTTTGGGTGTTTCCAAGCCAATTGGACAAGAACACAATGTGACGGTGTCACCTACAAGGCCTCCTCCATCAAGAGAGGCACATACACCTATGAAGAATACTAAACTATCAAGATCAAAGGCTTATACCTATCTTTCAAGAAACTCCCCTCATCAAGCATCAAAGACCCAGAAAAATATAAATGTTGGTACTCATAACACTTTTGAAATCCTTTCCTCGCATATTAGTGATGATGATGAGAATAAAAGTGATAGAGTGAATAAAGATAAAACCATGAAGATTGATGTTTTTGTGGAGAACCTTGATGATGCTGATGGCGAAGATCCATGGATACAATCTAGGACCGAGAGGAGAGGTCAGAACTCCTACGGCAGGGGTGGAATACTTCCTTTTCATAGTATGAATACCCACTCTAAAATGGTTTGATGTCTTTTTAGGTGTTGTGTTCTTGTATTTCCTTTCAAATTTCTTACTTTTCTTTATAATTTAAATAAAGAGGCCTTTGTTCCCTTAAAAAAAGTATAAATGAGTCAAGTGTTACCAAAGGTTCATGGTTAGTTGATAAGATTTAAAGGGTGTTTGGGTTGTTTAACAAAGAAATGTGATGAAAAACCATATGAAAAACATCTACACACCATGTAAATAGATCAAACATCATGTAATGTTTGGTTTTTTTAATATTAAGTAGAGGTGATGATATTTTTAGCATATCCCATTAAAAATAATTACACGATGTGTAACTGTATTACAAAATGTTTAATTCCATGATTTACTATTTTAAAGTATGTCGTGTGGTTGATTTTTCCATTCATCTCACTGAAATATTCTCCTCTTAGCCCTAGGGTAATCTCTAGGTGATTTTTGAGTTCTAACATACCTTCTATACATTCAAATAATGCGATCAATTCATAGTAAGTGGTTTTGGTTTTGTTTTTCCCTTTTATCCCTTGGTTCTCTGACCGTTGTGGTGAAATCCCTTGATCGTGTGTATTGTTGGTTTTGATCTTGATCAATTTTGATCTAGGATCCTTTGGGAAATCATCTGTACCTTATTTATCATAGGCATTTTCCATTGTAAGAATTGTGTTATTCATTATTTAAAGGTAGGGGGTCTAAATATTAACCTCATGGTTCAATAATTTCCATGTATATGAAATATTGCGATTGTGCCAACATAACTTAAATTTTAATTAATTAAATAATGAATGGGATTATTATTTGGATTATTTTGGATTTAATTGGTTATTGATCTTTCTCATGGATACCCATTTGGTGAGTGAACCTTGAATATAATTTAATTGGATAATGGCTTAAAGTGTGTTTAACATGACATGAGACCTTGTGTGATTTCATGATATAGAATCCCAAAGTTATGAATCACTGCTTATTGATTTGACTGTTGATCAATTGTGATTAAAATGAAAAGGAAATTGAAAGACAAATGGTATTTCTCATAATTAACCATTGATAATTATGATGTGATATTGTTATATCCATGATTTTATGACATTTTTATGATCCATTCTAAAATTCTTATATATCAGGAAAGGCTTAGGCACAAGAACACTTATATGCTGTGATGATGATATTTAATGGGTTGGCCCAATCCCATGATGTAATGGTTATATTGAGTAGGATTTGACCAGTCCCATGTTGTAATGATTATAGGTCTTTGAATCGAATTTTGTAATGCTTATAGAGATTTGACTTGTATTTTTGTGACTTTACCATGGTTATTTGGTTTTTGTTGGCATGGTTAAGAGATATACTTAAGTATATTATGACATGATTCTAAAGTAGGTTATTTTACCATGGTTATATGGTTGTGGTTGGCATAGTTATGAGACATGCTTAGAGATATTTCATCATGGAGCTGAAGCAAGTTGTTGTTGTATTTTATTAAATTTCGAATTAATTGATACTCTTATTTATCACTTTATTGCATACACTTCTTATATTATTGGTTTGTTTAGAAATGGTGATTTCAAACAACTAAGTTATACTCACACTCTATTTGGGATTCCATATAGTACATGAGAAAATTATATGAATGAAGGTTTGGATAAGGTAAAAGGACCTTTCTGTTGATTATTTGTTTTTACAGATGGGCTAGATTTTAGAGATGGGACTGACATGGGGTTCGGGGTGGAGGACTGTAGAGTCTTTATTTGAGTCTGTTAGTTTTTAATTGTATTTTTTATAGCATGAAATTTAGTCATATTCCAGCATGTCATTACATTATTCCTTTAGTATTCATTGGATTTTTTAGTTGTCTTTTGTTGTTGGTTTCCATAGTATTTTATTGTTTCCATTATTTCTGAACTATGATATTTATTTATTGTTATTTAATGTTTTACATTTTGTTTTAAACTATAAATATAGTGGGTATAGTCTCCCACTATACTTTTCACACCCCTACTGCTAGTTGGCAGCCTCTGGTGTATGGAGAGGCATGCTTGAGGTCTCGTAACCAACCCTTTTTGGAAATGTGAGAGAGTTCTGAATCGAGGGATGTTACAAAGTGGTATCAGAGCACACCAGGTCTCTTTCCAATTTATTACTATTTTAGAAAGTTGTAAAGAAGACTTGGATGTGTTGGGAAATGGTAATGAAATTGTTCATGGGAGTAAATAACCCATGTACGGGAGAAAATATGAGTGCCTAGGAATGGGATTATTGTTTATAATATTTTCTTGTTACAGTTGGATGTTATTTCACCTTGGGTGATTCACATGTTTCCTGAGGTTATTGTTTTATGATGTTGTTGGTTATTTAGGTTTATACTCATGACCTGGTATGGTGCGAGATGAGTATGTATGCATCATAATAGGCACATAGGGATATATTGACATGCATTTTTCATGATAGCGACATATTTATGTGCATGTGATATAAACTTACTTATTGAATTGTGATATGAGATATCTATTTTAATTAATAAATGAAATGAATTTACATGTCTTGATAATACACTTGTAAGACATGTTTAGAGAGACCAAGAGTTAGTGGTTCTCTGTTATAGTCACCTGTTGAGGATGACCTTGTTAGCCAGTTCTCTATGGTGTGTGTTTTTCTTGTAGAGAAAATGACTCCTCATAATCTTTGAATTGAGTTTTAGGAGAGTGGTAATCATCATTATCCTAATGTAGATAAACCAAATATTATTATAGTTTCTAAGGATTAGATAGATGTTTATCTTCAATAAATTTTTTTAAGGGTTATTCAATCGATGGAAAGAGATACTGTTCATATCGTTCCTTCATTGTATGAGCTAATAAGAGAGTTTTAGATAAAATTTTTTCCTAAATTTACTGAGAATAGATCCCTCAAAGAATTTTAGTTATATATTGATTCATTATAGATAATATTCCAGCATCTTGAGACACCCACAAATAGGAGTGTGAAGCTTGCTACATATATGCTTCATGGACTTGCCAAGAATTGGTGGGATATTCTGGAAGAAGCTAGGTGGTATGATGAGGTATATTGGAAGGACATAGAGATGAATTTCTTGAGACATTTATATCTCGAGACATCGAGGGATGAAGAATCTCATGAGTTCATTCATCTAACACAGTAAGGCATGTTAGTGTTGGACTATGATGGGCGTTTCACTGATCCATAGCGCTTTGTGCTATCTTTAGAAGCTGACGAGATCTATAGGGTGAGATTATTTTAGGATGGTATTCATTATGAGATCAATTCATGGGTGAAGATTTTTAATTTGAGTATTTTTGAGGATGTGATGAACCGAGAAATCATCACGTAAGGGAATCTAAGAGAGGCCCTGATCAACGATCAACTTGTTTCAGCAAGTCAAAATGGGAGCTCTTCTTCGGGTAGCAAGAAGCACCACAATTAAAGTTTTCACAAAATTAATAGTGAGAAGAGTAGTCAAGACCATGTTTTGTTGCATTACTATTAGTGTGGCAAGTTTGGACACAAGTAACTGTAGTGTCCTTACATCATAGTTGAGTGTCGTATATATGGAATACTAGGCCATCTTCATAGGTTCTATTTGAACTTCTTGTAGTATACTAGTGGTAGGGGATCAGGACAGGCACCTGATTCTGGAAGAGGCCCAGATACCCCTCAGTAGGCTAGTAGCTAGAGTTCCACTAGCTATTTTGGGTGAGGTAAGGGATGTGGTACCCTAGTACAAGAGTAGCAATACTAAGTAGTGGAAATAACTTAGGGTAGTTAGACTAGATCCTATGGCAGAGGGACAAGTCAACTGCATGTTATATAGACTACTCTAACTATCATGGATGCTACACCATCTACTATCATAAGTATGATTCTTGTATCATCTACCTTAGCTTACATTTTTTTGATATAGGTGCATCATATTATTTTATATATACTAATTTTTTAAATAGTTTGGGTTTGGATATGAAAATATTGGATGGTGATTTAACCATTGACACATAGTTGGGGGTGCGGTTGGCTAATATCAAACATTTCAAGGCATGTTCTCTAGATATTGGTGGTAACTATTTCTTTAGGGAACTATTTATGTTAGAAATGGAAGGATTTGACTTTATTCTTGGTATGTATTAATTAGTTTAATACCAATATCATAGAAAATGTTACTAGAGGAGAGTTTCCTTACTATCTCTAGAAGGAGGCAACTATTCTCACTTGGGTGAGTGGGATCTTCGGGCTGGTCATGTAGGAACAATTCAACATAGATTGGATTGTTTCGTGGTTTAGATAGCCAATATTCTCTAGATGATAGTAGAATGTAGCCAGATTATTTTCTTTCAGTGGTATACCACTTCCAGGATGTTTTTCCTAATGAGTTCTATGGCTTACCGCCTAAGCGAGAGATCGAGTTCATGATCAAGTTGGTGTCAGGATTAGAGCTAGTTTCTATCCCTCCTAACAGAATGGTACCAGCAGAGTTTTAGGAGTTGAAATTTTAATTTGAAGATTTATAATATAAAGGATTTATATGACATAGTACATCTCCTTGGGGTTCTCCAGTTCTCTTCACCAAGAGGGCTAGTGGGTCTTTGTGCTTATGTGTGGATTATCAGAGGTTAAACCAGATGACGACCAAGAAATTGTATCCTCTTTTGTGCATTGATTATCTTTTTAATACGTTGAGAGGTGATAAGATATTCTAAAAGATCTATTTGCGATCATGTTACCACCAATTAATGGTGAGAACAATGAACATACCTCATATTTATTTTAGGATTAGGTATGGTTTGTATGAGTTTGTAGTGGTGCTATTTGGTTTGACTAATGCACCGGTGATATTCATGGCTTTGATGAATATGATATTTAATCCTTTTCTAGACTAGTTTTTGGTGGTTTTTGTTGATGATATCTTAGTGTACTCCCAGTTAGAAGAATATTATACCCACATCTTAACATCAACCTAAGTACATTAAGAGAGCATCATATTTATACCAAGTTAACCAAATTTAGTTTCTAGATTAATAAGGAAAACTTCTTGGGTTATGCCATCTCATTTGTATGAGTGACCATGGAACCATAAAAAGTTTCAGCCACATTATCTTGGTAACAACCCAAGAGAATATTCTAGATTCAAATATTTTTAGGTTTAACAGGTTATTATTGGTTCTTTATCTAGGATTTCCTCTGTTTTCTAGCACCGATGTCTAGGATGACCAAGAAAGGGGTGAAGTTTGTTTGGTCTGATTCTTGAGAGAGATCTTTTTTGAACCTGAAAGTCAAGATAACCTCAACACCTATCCTTATTTTACCTATTCTGGCTAAATTATATACCATGTATTATGATGCATCTAGATTTGGACTCAGATTAGGTATGATGTGGGGGGATTGAGTGGTTTCTATTGATCCAGGTAGCTGAGAACATATGAGAGGAATTTCCCTACTCATGATTTGGAGTTATAAGTAGAGGTAAATTACCTGAGATGTTAGAGACACTATCTCATGTGTTAGAGGGTTGTGGTATAAAAATACAAAGATATCATCAGGTGCATATTTCCTTAGTGAGACTTGGACCATTGGTAGAAGAGGTAGGTCGAGTATTTGTAGTATTTCAACTTAGAGTTGGATTATGCACTGGTAAAGGGAAACATCATTAATGATGAATTAAGATGAAAGATGTAGACATAAGTAGTACGAGAGTCTTGCGATGAGTGGAAGATAATGTATCTTTTTGCAGACATGAATATAGATGTCCGAGAGTTTCAAGTTCTAGAAACTCTGACTTCGACATCTATTATACCCATGATTTTAGACCAAATTAAGATTTAATAGTTATCTAATTTGGAGGCCTCAGTTCTAATAGAAAAATTATATGGTGGGGGAGACACCATTAGGATGGCATCTTGGTAGTTTCAATTCTCTTTTTTCCCATGTCCATGTATGGGTTCCTATGGTCTTGCACAAGGAGATGATGAAAGAGTTTCAGGATTATAGATGTGTGGTGCATTTTGGTTTGAAAAATATGTAGTGTGATCTCCATAGATAGTACTGGTGGTCAGTAATGAAGAAGGAGGTAGAAGGATTCATGGATGGATTCTTCACTAGTCAATAGGTGAAAGCCGACCATCAGAGTCTAATTGGGATTTTCCATATTTTTCCCATTCCTAAGTGAAAATGGGATGATTTCACTATATATTTTGAGATAGTATTACCCAAGAAAACCCATAAGAATGATACTATATGGGTAATTTTGGATCGAATGACAAAGTTAACCCAATTTTTATATATTAGGGAGACCTTCACACTTGATGATCTAGGAAGTCTTTATGTGAATGAGGTGGTTCAATTGCACGATGTTATAAGGATTATCATTTCTGATAGAGATCCTCATTTCACATAATGTTTTTGGAAGGGTCTTTAGAAGGATTTGGTATTGAAGGTTATTTTGAGCATAGCCTATCATCCTCAGACTAATAGTCAATCTGAGAAGACTATTCAGGTTTTGGAGGATATGTTATAAAATGGTGTTTTGGATTTTAGTGGTTCATGGGAGAAACATATAAAACTTATAGATTTCTCATATAATAATAAGTTCTAGGAATCAATCTAAATGAAACCTTTTAGGATTTTTATGGAAGGCCATGCCATTCACCTATTTTTTGGATAGAAATAGGTGAGTTGGCACTTGTTGGGCCTAGTCTCATGCAGGAGACATATAAGAACATTCAATTTATCAGAGAGTAGTTGGTGACCATGTAGAGTAGGCAGAAATCATATGTTGGCCATCATAGATGAACTATAGAATTTGAGGTTTATTATCAAGTTTTCCTTTGGATATCCCTTAGGTTGGAGAAATGCCATATTAAAAAATAGGGGAATATAGAACCTATGTTTTTCGGGCCATTTGAGATAATGACAAGGGTCGGTCCATTGGCATACTGTTTAGCCCTTCCACAGTGCTATAATTCCATGCATGAAGTGTTCCACATATTGCCGCTTCAAATATATTATCTAGAACCTTCCCATGTGATATACATATCAGACATCGAGCTTTTTTCTAATGAGTCATTTAAGGAGCATCCAATATGATTTTTGGATCATAGTGAGAAATATCTTTGGGGTATGACTATACTGTTGGTTCGAGTATAGTGGCAGAAGGAGAGAATTAAGGAGGAGAACTTGGAGAGGGAGTCTGATATGGGAACATAGTGGTCAGTCTTGGACACTAAAACCTAATAGTGATGCTTAGTAAATCCAGGGGATGAGATGTTATATGGTGGAGATGTTTTAAGATCCCGTATCTTTCTAAGTGTATCTCTCTCTTTTTTTTCATTAAACTTATTTTGTTTGAGTTTTTCCTGATATTCAAACCTTGGTGGTTGTGTTTCCATCATGTATTTCTATCATTTAAATATACACAGTATTGGGTTGTAATAAAACTTGAGAAAACTGATGAGGATCTACATGGGGTGCTGTTGTTTGGGGAAATGACTTAAAGTTTAGGGATGTATGTTTGTTTGAATTAATGGAGTCTGAGTATAAATGGGTAAAGTGTTACCATAGGTTCTTGGTATGTTGAGAACCTTTAAAGGGGTTTTGGGTTGTTTAATAATGAAATGGGATGAAAAAACATATGTAGAACATTTACACTCTCTATAAATGGATTACACATCATGTAATGTTCATTTGTTTTTAATATTCATCCAAGGCAATGGGGTTTTTATGTATCCCATTAAAAATAATTACATGATGCGTAACTGTATTACACGTTGTGTAATTCCCCAAACTACTATTTTAAAGTATCATGTGTGGATGATTTTTCCATTCATCTCACTGCAGTCATCTCTTCTCGGCCCCATGGTACTCTCTAGGAAATTTTGGATTGTCGACCTACCTTCTAGATGTTCCAAGAACATGATCAATACATGGTAAGTGGTTTTGGTTAGGTTTTTCCCTTCTCTCTATTTCTTCTCCAACTGTTATGGAGAAATAAAATGACCCTGTGCATTGTTGGTTTTGATTTTGATGAGTTTTGAGCTAGGATCCTATGGGTGATCATTCAAACCTTCTTCCTCGTGGGTGTTTTCTGCTGGAAGCATTGTTTTCTTCACCAGTTAAAGGTATGGGGTCTAAATATTAACCCTATGGTTTGATAATATTCAAGTATATTCAATATTGTGATTATTCTAACATAACGTGTGCCTGAATTAATTAAATAATGAATGGAATTATTCTTTCAAGTTTATCGGCTTCAATTGGTTTTTGACCTGGCTTATAGATACCTATTTGGTGAGTGAAACTTGAATATAATTGAATTTTCCAATGGATTAAAGTATATTTATCATGACATGAGACCTTGGGTGATTTCTTGATATAGAATACCTAAGTCATGGATTACTACTTATTGATTTTACTATTGATAAATTGAGATAAAAATGAAAAGGAAATTGAAAGACAAATGGTAATTCACATAATTAACAATTGAGGCTTATGATGTGATATTGTGATATCCATACTGTTATGACATGTTTTTTGATCCATGCTAAAATGCTTATATATTGGGAAAGTCCCTGACACATGCACACTTTTATGATTTAATGCTGATATTGAGCAGGCTTGGACCAGTCCCATGTAGTAATGGTTATATTGAGAGGGCTTAATCCAATCCCATGCTGTAATGCTTATAGGGATTTGAACTGGATGCTGTAATGATTATAGGTATTTGACCTAGATTGTTGTGACTTTACCATGGTTATATGGTTGTGGTTGGCATGATTGTGATACATTCTTAGAGACATTCTGGCATGATGCCGAAGAAGATTATTTTTCCATGGTTATATGTTTGTGGTTGGCATGGTTGTGAGACATTCACAGAGATATTTCGGCATGGAGACGAAGTAGGTTGTTGTTGTATCTTATTAATTATTGAATTAATTGATACAAATGTTTATATATTTATTTCATACACTTATTATCAGGCTAGTTTGTTTAGACATAGTGGTGCTGACTTAATGATTTATACTCTCACCCTATTTGGGCCTCTATTTGGCAGCTGAGTAGATTATATGAATACATGTTTAGAAAAGGGAAAAGGACCTTGATGTTGATTGTTTGTATTACTGGATGTGATAGAGTTTGGAGATGGGAACGATGTGGGGTTCATGATTAGGGACTGTTGATTCTTCATTTGAGTATGATAGTCCTTTACTTGTATTGTTTCCAGCATGACATTTTGTTACATTCCTCCATGTCATTACATTATTCCTTTAGTATTCATTTGATTGTTCAATTGTCATTTTTTTGGTTTATACTATATTATATTGTTTCCATTATTTCCTCATGATAATATTTTTTTATTGTTATTGGATATTTTCCTCTATGTTGTAAACCATGAATCTAGGGGGTATAGTCTTCCAACTATACTTATCACACCCCCGTTGCTAGTCGTAAGCCTTTGGAGTACAGAGAGGTGCACTTGAGGTCTCATAACCAACCCCTTTTTTTCACATGAGATATTTATTGATCGGGGGAAATTACACCATTGATTGAGAATCACATAGAGAAATTTCAAGGTTTAAATAAAAAGTGCAAGAACAAGACTCTTATAGGAAAACATAGGAGCAATCGTAGTTAAAAATAAAAAATTATTTAGTTAATGTATTTTAGCAGATGACTGATGTAATTCCCAATGAAGTTTCCATCCTTATAGCTCATACTACTGAGGGAAATTCTAAATTTCATAGATCATTCACCAATTTTCAATGAACACATAAAAATTCCATAAATAAAATGAAAATGAATCTTTTATATTGAAAACACACACTTAGATTCATACTAACCCCATATTGTTTCGGATTGACTTGTGGTTGATTTGTACATGTCAAAAATGAATTATATATCATTATCCTTATGTTTGAAAACAATTAAGGATTGTTTTCTTAGTTTTTACTCAATAAACAGTTTGTAAAGGTACCAAAGCCTTTAAAAACATGTGTCGAGGGGTCAAAACTAGGAAAATGATGTCGCGTTTTTATGAAATTAGAGAAAAAAGATAGTGGATTGATTTTTGAAATGTAGGAAATGATGACATGTCATTCTATGTTACAGTTTTCCCAAGATGCCCATAAATGTATTTTTACTATTTTAGAACACTAAAATGTTCGTATAATAGTCAAAACAATCGCAAAAAACCTTATATAGATATTAAATCATTGTATAACCACATTTGAATTATTTTTGATGTGTAATCATGGAAAACACATAAATCCAACATGAAGTGTGTTCAGAATGACTTGTTAAATAGTTTTTTAAAGGTACCAAAGACTTTAAAAACACGTGTCGATGGGTCAAAACCAAGAAAACTAAATCATATTGACATGAAATTAGAGGAAAAATATTTTAGATTTATTTTTGAAATGTAGGAACTAAAAAAACATCATTCTGAGTTATGGTTTTCCTAGGATTCCTTTAATTTTTTTAGTGTTTTAAAACAGTAAAAAGTGCATGTAATGGTAAAAACCATATAAAATAACTTCATTTTGAACATAAATCATGGGAAAACCACTGTTTAATTATTTTTGACATCTATTTATAGAAAACATGTCAATACAACATGTGGTTTGGTCGTAATGACTTGGTAAATTATATTTAAAGGTATCAAATCCTTTAAAAACATGTTCTGAGGGGTAAAAACTAGGAAAATTACATTAGATTTCCATTAAATCCAAGGAAAAAGACCATAGATTTATTTTTGAAATATGGGAACTGAGGAAACATCATTCTGAGTTATAGTTTTCTTGGGATGCTCGTAAATTCTTTTTTACCATTTTAAAACACTAAAACATGCATGTAACAGTAAAAACCATATAAAAAAATCTCATATTGATGTGAAATCATGGGAAAAGCACCATTGAGTTATTTTTTATGTGTACACACTAAAAAAACATCAATTTGGCTTGTGATGTTGTCAGAATGACTTAGTGAATAGTTTTTAAAGGTACCGAAGCCTTTAAAAATGTGTGTTGGGGGGTCAAAACCAGGAAAATGATATAAAATTGACATAAAATCATATAAAAACAACCATAAATTTATTTTTAAAATGAATGAACTTATGAAGCATCATTACAATTTACGATTTTCATTGGATTCCCATAAATTCATTTTTATTGTTTTGAAATACTAAAACTTGTGTGTGATAATAAAAACCATAGAATCAACATCATATTGATGTAAAATCATGGGAAAACCACCATTGAGCTTTTTGTGATGTGTATGTGAAGAAAAAACATCAATCTGATGTGCGGTGTATAACGACCCTAGCCTTTTTCATATAACATTGCTTGATTTTAAGCATAGTTATACATTAGAGTACAAGCTCAGGATCGTAAAGTTTAGTGTCATGGAAGACTATATACATAATAAACAATTATAAAAAACAACTTTTTATTTAAACTCCATAATGAGCTCATATATTCCATTGTGCTTATACATTTGCATAGGATTACCTGGGGATAACATGAACAAAGGGATGATATGAAAGCCCAATAAGAGAATAACTATAGGAATAAGGATTCAACACAATGGATAGAAGGTGTGACATAATGATATAAAAAAGGAATGTAAAATATATAATCATAACATATAAAAATGGATTCATATGAACATGGAGTCATATTAATGTATTAGAAACATAAAACATGACTTTAGTAAGAGTCAAGGCTAATCGCCAAGATCGCTTCATATAGTAGCACAAACTAAGGATAACTGCCAAGACCGTCGCACATAACATTTCATAATACTTAAATTTACCCAATGAATTGAAGCACTATCAGGGCACACCCATATTAACTTTTCATGAATATTTTTTCCACATAAATAATTATATTTAATCAATCTTAAATAATCATAAGGGTTACCCATGGAAAGAATTGGGTACCACAATCATGACATAAAGCATAAAAAATGGGGGTATCATAAAAGTGTCCATGAAAGATAGGAGATAAAATATACATGGACATTCATAAGGGAAAATAGGCTTATATCACGGGAAGTGATGTCAAGTATAAGTAACAACATGTAAGATAATTATTTAATAAATTTTAGCATTAAACATTTTTGAGATATTTTAAGGAAAATACTATAGAGCCTTTAAAATAGAAAAGGGAACAATAAATTATATAAAACAAAAAGTGAACCCAGAAGGTTTTCATAATAAAAGGACAGATTTTATAAATACAATTTTTGATTAAAAAAATATAAAGTGCACTTGAAATCGGGTAAGAATTTGGGAAGTTCCATTAAACCAAGTTTGTTTATCGGGAAGTATTGAGGAGAGAATCACTTAAAAACATGTATATCTCAAAGAGAGAATTATGGAAGAGTCTTGATAAATGAATTTTATACATGTAAACAAAATTTAGAAGATCAAAATAAATAGATAAGATAAATTAATTTTGGTAGAAAGAAAGATAAGGAAACTTGAAGGAATAAAGGAGATTCAGGTAGAATTCCTTACTGATTATCAGCATGATATTGGGTGTACTTTAGAGGGATTCATGATAAATAAAGGGTTTTATCATCACTTATAAATCATGAGGGAATTATGGGGGAGTTTATAAATTATACCCCATCATTAGGGATTACACATAAAATGGCATATCATAGAGTAAATTCTTGAATAAAAGTGAAATGGAGAGGATCCCTTACCTTAAATCCAATGGTTATCTTTTCTTGAACTTAATGAAATGAATAATAAAAGTAGGTCCATTAATTAATAATTATATAACCTACTATATTTTAAATATTTATTATAACATTTTTAAGTTCATTTATAACCATTTTGATTGCTTATGAGGTTCATTACCATTGTTCGGGTCCGTTTGCTTGCTTGGTTTTAATGACCGGTTCATGTTTGGATAAACCTACATGATGAATGTGGTTGTATAGAATTGAAGTTATATTTTATTATTGAACATACAGAAGTTAAATGGTTGAAAGTTTAATTTGGTTACCTTTAGTGAAGTTGAATCATTATATAAAACATTAGTGATAACCTTTTGGGTTAATTGGCGGTTTTTGGAAACAATGAACATGTTTTGTTTTATAAATCAAAAAACATGTGTAAAAAAAGATTTCAGAACCATATATGAGGCATAATACATATATTATGGTTTTATTCAACCATTAAAATGGTTTCATGACCAGAATTAAAGATGGTAATGGAAATTGAAAACCCATCGTCCTTGAATGTGGTAAATTAACACATCTCGGATGGTGTCTTTACTACTAAAATAAAAGAGGGATAAAGGATAGATGATAATAACTTATTCCATTATCATAAAAAAATTCCAGTAAATATAAGGTATTGTATTTTTCATAAAATTTGTATAATGATAGGTAAGGATATAAAATAAAACAAATTAACTTGAAAAGAGAAAGAAAGAAAAGAAAAGAAAAGAGGAATTTACCTCTTGATTCAATCTTCCTTGAGAGCCTCTTAAGGGGAGAGGATTTGGTCTATTGATGAGACCAAGGGATGTTGGAAATGGGGGAGGATCTTGAGGAGATATTTGGTTAGAATATATGCAAGTACCAATGTTTTATAGGAGTGAATAGAAGAGGTAAGAATGGGTGGTATTTATAGTGGGGGAGAGGAGGGTTTTCATAATATTATAATCATTAGTTTATTATTTTCCCATAAGATAAGAATTAGTGATGATTCCATGACCAAGAATGGTAATAAATGAATGTGAGTTATATATTTGTGTGATTATATAAATTATAATTTCATTAATAGTGTATTTAAATTATGATGTATTTATACGTTAAATTAATGTATTTTACTATTCACAAAAATTTCAAGTATTTCAAAAAAATCCCAAAATTTCACCCTAAACATTTTTCGATGTGTAGAATAAAAAAATGAAATCTATTTTTTAAAAATAATTTTATAAATATGATTAATTTGATATTTACTTAAAATCATAATTTATTCTAAAAAAACAAGTTTTATAACATTTATTTACTTATTCCAAAATTTAGGTACATCATACTTTCACTTGAATCTTAATTATATAATAACATAGGTAAGGTTACTATTAATTAGGGTATGTAACTATTAATAATGATAACATTAAAATTCATAAGGTTATGTTATTGTTCACCAAAAATTAAGTTAGTCATATTAGACTCCAAATTACTTACTGATCACAACCGTGCATGTCAGATTCTCAAAATTCAAAACACAGAAGTGTCAAAATTATGTTCAAAGGTCACATAGTACATAAAAATTCACCATGTTTTTATTTCATGTGATTATATGACATATTTATAAGAAAGGAATTTCTATTGAAAAATATTGGTTCGTTACACGGTGTTGTCAGAATGACTCGGTAGACAATTTTTAAAGGTACCAAAACCTTTAAAAACATGTTTTGGGAGGTCAAAAACTTGGAAAATGATGTTTTATTACTATGAAATTATAGGAAAATTATTATATATTAATTTTTGAAATGTAGGAACTGACAAAACATCATTTGGAGTTATGGTTTTCCCAGGGTTCTTATAAATGCATTTTTAGTGTTTTAAAACACTAAAATGCGTGTAATGGTCCAAACCATATAAAATGACCTAATATTTATGTGAAATCATGGGAAAACCACTATTGAATTATTTTTGGTGTGTACACATAGACAACACATCAATCCGACATTCGGTGTGGTTGGAATGACTTAGTAAATAATTTTTAAAGGTATCGAAGCCTTGAAAAAATTGTGTCGGGGCATCAAAACTAGGAAAACGAAATTGGATTGACATTAAATTAGAATATAATAACCATATATTTATTTTTTAAATTTAGAAATTGACTACATGTTATTCTAAGTTAAATTTTTACCGAGATTCCTGTAAACGCATTTTTAGTGATTTAAAACACAAAAATATGCAAGTAACTATCCAAAACCTAAAAAACAACCTAATATTGACATGGAATAATGGAAAACCACCATTGAGTAATTTTTTACGTGTATTCATAGACAACACATTAATAATACATGCAGTGTGATTAGAATGACTTGATAAACAATTTTTAAAGGTTCCAAAGCCTTTGAAGACATGTGTCAGGGGGTCAAAACCAAGAAAATGACATAGTGTTGACATGGAATTAGATTAAAATTACCATTGATTTATTTTTGAAATGTAGGAATCAATGGCATATCATTCTGAGTCATAGTTTTCTCAGGATGATCGTAATTGTGTTTTTAATGTTTTAAGACACTAAAACGTGCAAGTAATGATCCGAACCATATAAAACAACCTTATATTGAATTAAAATTATGGAAAAACCATAGTTAATTTATTTTTGATATTTAATAATATAAAAAACATCAATTCTATGTGAAATGTGGTCGAAATTACTTGGTAAATATTTTTAAAGGTACTGAAGCCTTTAAAAATGTGTATCGGGGGGTGAAAATAAGGAAAATAACGCTATATTTTCATGAAATCATAGGAAAATGACCATAGATTGATTTGTGAAATATTGGAACTAAAAAAACATCATTATGAGTTATGCTTTTCACGGGATGACCGTAAATGTGTTTTTAGTGTTTTAAAACACTAAAACATTCATATAACTTTCAAAACCATAAAAAAGTCCTTGGATTGACATGAAATCATGGGGAAAACACTTTTTAATTATTTTTGACATGTACATGTAGACAAAAAATCAATCTGGCATGCAGTGTGGTCCGAATGACTCAGTAAATAGTTCTTAAAGTTATCAAAGCCTTTAAAAATGCATGTTGGGGTGACAAAACCAGGAAAAATCTATTGGAAAGTGACCCTATACCCACAATTTTAAACCATGGGTATATCCCCTAAAAATGTGGTTATAGGCTATACCCACATTTTTAGGAACCGTGGCTGATGGAGGCATCGGTATAAACCTATACCCACAGCTTTTAGAAAAAATGTTGGTATAGGTGCTGCAGATTTTATGATACCCATGTTAAAAAAAACTATGGGTATAACATAACCCAACAGAAAAACTATACCCACAGTTCTGAGAACTGTTGGTATAGGTACCCACCTTCATTTGGAAGTAGTTTTAACTACACCTATTCCACCACTAGTTTAACCTGTAAATCAAATAAAACAAATATAATACATCCAATACAGTACAAATATTATATATTTAACATTCAACAAACTGATTTTAAGAATTCTCAAACCATATACAATACTAAAACATATATATAAATATATAAAAGAAATCAATTCAATTCATGAAATAACTTCCACAAGTATCCTTCATGCTAAGTCAAAAATATATGGGATCAATATCTCCCCCATCACCAATATCCTCACTATCAGCAATATCATTATAACAAACTGGCCCAACATTCCATCTAACCTGACACCCGATCCGATTCACCAAAAGGCCCAAAGGGCATTCCTGATCCCCACTGGCTAGTGACTAGTGCCTGGGCATCATTATAAATCTTCTGGTAATGATTTCTCCTCCCAAAACAGTTATAAAAAAAATCAATAGATATAAATGTAATAACCCAAAATAAATAAATAAGCAGACAAGCATGCTATACCAAAACAAACTAAAAGAAACAACTACAAGAAAGATGAAAACTAACCAACTCAAGATGAGACCCAAAACATCTCCACCCAACTCTCTCCCATGATGACCATGATGAACAAAAAGAATCCAACTAAGAACTTGGAAAGATATAGGCATGAACTAAAATCCCAGTAGGTCACAACCACCCACCGAAACTATACAATAGGTTCCCTAAGGAAATTCATCAATTTTAGTTTAAAAATAAATCTATAAAGTAGGTTTTACACACTTATTCTTCTCAATACAAAAAAAATCAAACCCATAAACCCATCCCAAGTAAAACCAAACATTTTCCTTTAGACATCATGCTTTAGAAATTAAATCCATGCTGGGTTTAAGATGTTTCAATAGTATTCTAATAATAAATCCCATTTAAAAAACATTTTCCCATTTTCCTTATGAAACTAGACACATGCGTTTTTAAAAAAAATCCACATTCCTAAGCCTCACCAAAAACCACACACACTTTTATGATTTCTCAAAAACAACCCAATTTTTTTATTTAAAAAAACAATCACTTTAAAACATTTTCCAATAAGGGTCAAATAAAAAACCAAGGTTACTTAGGCATAATATACTAAAATATCCAACAAGGCATGTTAAAGTAGGATATAATCATCAATATATACTCAATAAACACAATATTCATAACATATTTCATTACATCATGTCAAACATGGAATTAACAAAATAAATCAAGAAAAAAAAACAAGCCCAACCAAGCATTAAACATCTCAAGGGATCCAAAATGTCATATATTATAATCCCAACCTCCTGGACATGTGTCAGAAAACACAGAGCACATGCTAAGAAGTGACAAGGTAAAAGAATAAACAAGTTTCTATTAACTAAAAATACTCAATTTAATTATTTTATTCATTATTTCCATTTCATCACTTTTATCAGCTTCCCCACTTAATTCATTTTCATCACAAGTTCCATGGGTTAGGCATTCAAATATTTTACACAATGACCTAATCCAGATAATTAACATGCATAAGGGGATAAGTCAAGTCCCTATTTCACTAGGTATAGTCACATCACAACAAACACGTTATACTCACCTTAAAGCCTCAGTCTGGGTGGAATGAAACCATTAAGGGAATAAAGCTCTATCACCTTCCCCAATCCATGCATTGTGGGGTGGATTTGAGAGCCTCAGTCTAAATAGACCTACGAGCATAGAATATCATATCAATACCCCACTCTACCAAGCCATGTTCACATGCTTACATAAATCCACTAACCCCAAATACTATATAACCAAACAAACACAATCCAAACATATAACTCTCACATTTCACAATTCATTTAACACATGAATCACCCTTATGCCTCGACCCTCAACAAAATTACCCTTTTAAACCATTTATCATTAACCAATTAACATTATACCAAACACTCCCTTATGCCATGTTGTCAATTGAAAACAATTAACACTAATCTCATTTACAACCCATGGAAACCAATCAAACCCAATTCTCACAATTTAATTTTGTAATCCCATGTTAAAATGTCAAACATATAAAACCTAGGTTTAATCCCTTAATTGTCACAATTTTCATATTTAATAACTCGAACCCAAGTTTATGAATATGGTATACACTATGGGAAACCTCAATCTTAACCCCAACATTCTCTATACATCCCATGAGAATCATGAGGGTTTTAATTGTCATTAAATAAATCATTTTTTCATTTAATAAATCAAGGGAACCCAAAATCTCAAAAAGAATAGACCAATAGCGCAACCATTTATCACATCATAAGCATCAATCAAATGAACAACATAATCATCATTTAAAAATAAGAGAGTTCAACAAGGAGACATAAATATCACATTATAAGTTCCAACCAGAACTTCAATCATATCATATACATTTGGAAATCCCTTGTCTAAAAAAATATGAAATTCCAAACACAATTCCAAAGGGAAGCATAAAAACTTTCAAGAACAACTACATAAGTCAATTGAAACTCCATTTTCACTTTATAAAACCAAAACAACATTTTTTAAAACAAAGAAACCCATAAAACACAAAAGTAATCCCACTTAAAAACTCATTTGTCCTAAATCCCAAGATCAACTGAATTTTAAAATGAAAACCTTCTTTGTAATTTTTATCAAACATGAAGAATGCATAAAATCTAATTTCAAAATCATGTTACACTACATAATGTGATTCAACCATTCTTCCAATGGAAAGCCCAAGCCTTTAAATCATATCAAGGTCACCCTCAAAAAATGTATTTCTTCTTTGAATATCTAAAAACATGTCCAAAGGCCTTCCTTCCATCACGTTTTCTATAAAATACCACTTAAATCATTTTTAGAGGTTAAAAAACCATTTATTTCATAAATAAATTCAAGATACCCTATGTAAAACCAAAGAAAGGACTAAAACCTTTTTATTTCCATCAAAATACCTTTAGAGATGCCAATTGGGCATGTCCACAAACAATTAAACCACTCAAACATTTCAAATCACCATTTGAAATAAAATTGAAAACCCATTTTTAAGTCATTTGAGGCCAATACCTCAATTTCAAACCAAATTCCCTTTTAAAACATCACATTCACTCAATGAAGACCAAACCAGGTCAAAACCCATTGAGAAACTTTTAAACCACTGAAAAATCTGAAAAGGAATTTCTTGAAAACCTTACCATAATTAAATAATCCATTTTAAATCATAAAATGTGAATTACATAAAACTAATAATTTATGCTAAGGAAAAGGAACAATAAAATGGGTCCAAATAATTACAAGACTATCACATATATTTAAACTTTCATAAAAATGGAATTAAAATGCATAAGAATATTATAATTCCAAAAGGAATGAATTTCATTGTGACACCTACCTCAAGGAGAAGAGGATCAAGACAAAAAACTTCAGTACTTGGAGCTTTTGACAAAGAACACTCCACACTTGCATGCACATACATTACTATATATATACACCCCTTAATCCAATGTACATATTCCCCTCTCCATGATGGAATATGTGAAAGGAATATATATATATATATATATATATATATATATATATATATACATACCTATGTATGTGAGTTAAATACTTCAAGGATCCACCAAATTCTCTATAAACAATTTATAGGAATCCTAAATCACTAAAGGTAACCAAAATAAAGGTGCTAAACAAAACATTAAAATAAAAACCTTAACCTAGGTGGTGAAGACAAGCTGAAATGAACCAATCCACTACACCGCTCAGTGGTGGATGTTGGAACACAAACAAGGTTGACCTGAGAGATGCTTCGTATAACTTAACATCAAAGTAGAACACCAAAAATCGGTTAACCCTTGACCTAGGGTTTGGAAGAACCACACCAGGCGATGAGGAGAAGGAAAAATCATCCAAATCGAGGGTGAATAGGGATAAAGGGTCTTAACTTGAAAAACTGACCAAGAAAATGGAAGAAATATGGTGGTTTCATTGGAAGAAGATAGGGTCATAAGGGAGGGGAAGCGTGTGACCAAGGAGGGAGTGGGAGGGTTCCTCGCACGACGCATAGGGAGGATGGAAAAATAGAGTAAAAAAAAAGAAATAAGAAAAATAAAAATAAAATAAAAACTCAATTTTTAAAATTTTGGTTAACTTGCATGGTTGGCACACAATTTACCAAACCATGTGCTAACCATACACTAGATGCTGCTAAGGCTAGACACCCTCACATGGTTAACTATAGGTAGATTAATGGTTGAGAAAACCATTCTTAAACCATTCTACTTGTCAATGTCAACTTATATATCCCAACTGAAAACTCGCCACATGATTCAATAAACAATACGTAATCCATGTGCCATACCAATGACCCACCTAGGCACCCACACATTCACCGCACGATTACTACTAACCATGAGGGATAACCGTGCAACAGCTAAAAATCCTTCAAAAACTTAAATTTTTATCCTGCCAACTATCAGAGATCAAACCCTCTCTATAAAAAGATAAAATAATACAAAATAAAAACACCGTGACACCGTGGTATTACAATAATCATCACCACTAGTAATATCCTCATCACCAACAACATCATTTTAAGTAATAAAATCATCAACAACATAATCATAGCCACCACCATTAGCTCCATCGACACTAGGACCCTCATTGGAATCAACCATGATATCATTTAAAGAGATCACTAATTCCATATATGAGTCAATAGTACAAGAAGCATCTGATGGAGGTGATTGAATTATAAATGACATTGCTTTTAGGAAGTGTTCGGTGATCATCTTAATTTTTTCATTCTTTTGTTTACTTCTTTCACAATCCTATAAAACTATTTTTTTGCCTAAACTACTTTTGTATGAGTAATTATGCATCTTGGGGTTAAATAGGTTTGGGAGGAGCTTGATGGGGACCATTACTTAGAGGTTATGATGTTTTTTCCTTATCGACATCAGACTCTCCCCTAGTGTTCCTCACCTAATACCTAACTCAAATGATCTTTTGGCTTGAAGTTTTCATCTTATTTAGCATCTAGAGACTCCAGAGAATAATTTTTAAAATATAAACAAGATATTAAATTATGAATTTCATATAAATATTTTGAGTATAAATAAAAAAATTTAAAATAATTTCTTGTGTTTGTGTACTTACTACACTTATATCCTTTTTATTCCTAATCAAGGAAAATAAATTTGCATGAGGCACATGGTCTCTGATTCCCAATACTGCTTTCTAAAAATGAAATTTATTAGTATACACATATTGAAAATATAAACATTTTATAATCTTGAATAATAAGAAATGGGAATAACTTTTAAATTAATGAACAATTCATAAATTTAAACATGTGATAAAAATTGATGAAAAAATCATAAATAAAAGATAATGATAAACACTCTATAATATTAGAAACTTTTTATGAACATTCCTTAAATTTCATTTATTATTTATTACTGAAAATGGAAATAAAATCCAAGTTAACACTACCAAAATTCATTGAATATGAATATTACTATAGTAAAAAAATAAGCAAGATGATTTCTAAATCACATGAAGAAATAAATGTTCCTGGAAGAGGAATTACCTAGCACTTATCATGCTCAGGCATTATAGTGCACCCTAATGTGTGTACATAAATCATTTAATCTTTTCTCTTTTTTCCTGGTGCTTCCTAAAAAAAATTAATACAATTAATAAGAAATAAATTCTAAATGAAAACTATTAAATATTGGAAATAACTTAAACTCATCTGTTTTCCAATATGTGATCATTTTTGATATTAAGTTTTTGGATTGTCAGGGAATATGGGTATATCCTATTAATCAGAACCAAATATAATACTCCAAACAACATATAACTCATTATTGTATGATCTCCATAACTTCAAAATATCCATAAAACTTTAAACCTTAATAGCTTCACCACCAGGAAAGTTAAATTGAATCTGCAATGAACATGTTAATTCATATAAATACAACAATAATATAGATATGAATTTATAAAATTTTCTTACCCATATCTGCGCCCATGATTTTTTCTTGATGTCATTACTGACATGTATCTATGAGACTGGTTCCACCAGAATAATATCATGGTACTTAGATAAAGTGGAAATAAAAATTCCACACCGCCTGGCATTTTTACCTACCATCTATTTTTTTTTGATTTTAATCCACCATTATTTGTGTTTCATGATTCTAGGATTCCTACATATGGGTGCTCCCATGTTGACTAATAGATTATCTCACTAAATAAGATAAAAGGTAGAAAAAAATAATTAAGTCACGGTATAATAGGACAATAATTAAGTGATATAATTTCACATAGTTATAATAAAAAAACCTGATTCAAGTTGCTCAATAGGCTCTGATGGATCGATGGGATGTCTTGGATCATTATGCTCTGAATTATGAGTCTGTTCCAATGCATTCTTTTTATGATTTTCATTCACTTGAGTGGGAGATGAAGGAATAAAATCATAAGATCCTAGATGGATATAAGGAAATGGTGGCAATGAAGACATGACATGATAATGGTAGTAGGGATGTGGATACATCAACTAATATGGAAATGGTATAAGTGGAACCATCCCTATAGGTGGTGTAGAAATGGTATGGGAAGAAGAGTCTAAATGAGATGATGGAGGCATGATTAGAAACATCCCTATAGGTGATGTAGACATGGTATGAGAAGAAGAGGCTAAGTGAGATGATGATGGAGACATGGGTAGGAACATCCTTGTAGGTTGTGTAGACATGGTATGGTAAAGAGAGGCTAAACGAGATGATGTTACAGGAATGTGTGGGAACATCCATGGAGGATCAAGTGGAGGATGGAAAGATGTGGTAGATGGGGTGTTCGCTGGTGGGTCAGTGTGGGAACATGTAAGATGGGTTCTTTGTCTAGGTCTAGGAGCTTCCTTCCTCGTACCCATGCTGGTAGGATGAGGAGGAGTCAAATATGATGCCACTGAAGTTTACTAAAATAAATTTGATAAATAATATGAACATGTCATTATATGTAATTCAAAATAAAAATATTAAAATTATTATAATTGCGAAGGTAACTAGAGGAGATAACCCATGCTCGCACCTCTATTGATCAACATCAAATAATAACTCCCTTAGAACTTCTTTCATAATATATATAAGAAGGAAATGTACCATTTTTAGAAATTGTTTTTAAAAATCATGTATAAAACTTATAATTAATAGAAGTAAAAAACGAAATGAAAAAAATGTTTTATTAACAATAATTTAAAACAAAGTTATATTTTAAAAAAAAATTATTTAAACCGAGTTTTATGAATTGAAATTAATCTAGTTAAATGTAACAAAACCAAACAATTCTAAAACATACATATCATTTCAAACTGAAAATAAATTAAAGTAATTACAGTAATACCAACATGATAAACTCATTTCAAGGTAAAATAAATTAACTGTGAACATATATGGTTGCTTCTATATATTACCCACCACTACTTCAGGTTTAAAATCAACTCTCACAATGGGACAATTTGAGTCATCAAATGAAATATTTTGGTCAACACAAATTGGGGAATCAATGGTGTCAATTTCATCTCTAGTATCATAAAAAATATTTCTTGGGATTAATTAATTAATGAAACCATAATCAGGACTCATATGATATTTCACATAAAACACCTGTTTTTCCATTGATGCCAAAATGTATGGTTCATTGATATCCAGGAATCGACTCATGTCAATAACTATGAATCCACAATTATCAAAAAATGTACCATGTCACATCATTGAGTCAAAACATTTACATTTTATCATAATGACTCGACATCAATAGTAGTAATCCAATAACAATATTTTCTCAACAAGTCTATAATAATACACATCTTCATATTGGGGCTGACTATCTGATGCACTATCATAATAGTCCATTGTAGAAGTTAACATAACACCATTATGTTGTGTTATCATTTTCACTGCTCGATCAGTTTTACCAAATTTGTACCCATTTATTATTAAAGATATGCATTCATGAATCCAAGAATTGGGACCAAAAGCCAACACTCTTAATTCTTTAGAAACAAAGTCAACAGGTAACCTCAATACTAGAAATATATATGAATAATACAATTAAATGGATATTTATATTTTAAGTTAATTAATGTAATGGTCATACCTTTTATTTCAACCAAGTAGGAAACTATTAGTAATAAAAATCCTCTATCATTATCAAAGGCAAAGATCGATGAAATCTACTTACAATTTTTTTATGTTCCCTATATAAAATGATAATAAATGTATAATCTATATGTGAAATGACATAGTATTAGATAACATATAAATATCAAAATTACTTATTTGATATATTCATTGAACAAACCATAGTTAAAAAAGACTATGAAATGTTCCATATCCCGCTCTTCAGGGCTTAATGTTTCCAAGGTATATAACTCAATAATTACTCCTGTTTGGGGAAGAGATAGAAATAGGGGATCAATTTCCCCATACTTCTCATATTCATTTCTCATTGGCTGATTATGGCTTGTGTTCACATAAGACAAATACATTGAACAAAAATCCATACATTATTGATCCAAATAGCCTCTCACAATTAAAACTCCAGGATAATTCTTGATTTGAACATAATATTTCATTGTGGACATTTTTATTTTAGTAGGATACATCCATATAAAACAAAAGGTCCCACAAGAAGTGTTTCAGTTAGAAGATGAACTGTTAAATGCATCACACAAGTGAAAAATGAGGGAGGAATTTTTTTCCAACTCACACAAAATTAATGGTGCCTCTTACTGTATTTTTATCAATAATGACTTGGAAAACCTTTTAGCATAAAGGTCTCTAAAAAATGGAACAATTGAATCACTGTTACCCTTACATTATTGGATAGAAAATGCTTAATTTCTATTAGAATCAATTCATGAAGAATGATGCGATAATCATAAGTTTTTAGGGATTTTAGTTTCAAATAACCTATGTTGACTCATTTAGATATGTTACTGTAATAGCCATTTGGAACCTTGATATTCTCCAATACTTCCATAAATTGATTTTTATCAAATGGTTTCATCACATAAGAAGCACAAGGAACTTTCTATTTGTTTCCACCAATATACATAGGATTCAGTTCTGTTTGAATACCCCAATCCATCAAGTCCTGATGAGATTGTTATTCATATTTGGTCTTCCCATTATTATTTAGAAGTACTGAAATAAAAATTTAAAATATATTTTTCTCAATGTGAATTATGTATAAACAATGATGTAATAAATTGTTTTACCAATATGGAAACTCAAAAAAGATAATTCTCTTTTTCCAATTGTAAGTGGCTTCAGTGTCAATATTATTCATCTTTTTAGATTTAATCTAAACTTTACCTAATGAAAAAATAAAATCTTTCAATTCATTACTCACATAAGTTCCTAACATACATTTAGGTGTTTGTTCAGTGTCAACAAATCATCAAACCTCTAGTTATTCTTCTTATATTAATGATCCATTGGAAAGAATCATTGATGCCCCATGAAACTGAAACTATGAAGATATTTAATCATTTTTGATCATGTATTAATCATAAAAATAGTACATGATAGTTTTATCTTCATGATCCAACCAAAGATCATTACATAAGTAGGGAAATCATTTATATTTCATAGAAGGGAGACAAATATTTGAAATATTTTATTTGAAGAAGCATCGAATGTGCACACACCCATATCCCAAATATATATAAAGTATCTTATTAAAGGTTGAAAGTATACATCTATATCATTGCTCGAATCAGAAGGTATAAATATTAGAGTACTCAAGAAAGTGGAAGGTTTTTTCATACACATCCACAAAGGAATATTATAAATGTGAATTAAAAATGGGCACATATTTTGAGTAATAACCATCTGACTAAATGAATTAAAACCATAAAAAGATAGATCCAACCTGAAAATATGCATATTAGCTAAAAAATAAGGATGTTGTGCATCAAATTACCACCATATTAATCCATCTGCAAGATAAACCAACTCATCATTACCTTTAATTCTACCAGCATAATTCCATCACATATTGAATGATATTTTTGCAGACATGAAGATATTTTGAAGCCTGGGAATTAATGGAAAGTTCCACATAACTTTATGTGGCACACGAGATGATATTTCATATAAATTTTTATTCCATTGAGATGTATCACATTATTTATAGTCATTAATTTATTATGTTTACTCATAAAATAGACTACAATCTTTTAGACAAGCATGAACTTTATTAGTAGAAAATCCAAGTTGCTTAATTAATTTACATGACTTATAATGATTTGTGGTAAAATATGCACCATCAAGAAGTAATTACTTCCAAAAGGTATGAATTCAATCAATGGTAGTATTAGAAATTCCATACATGATTTTTCCATGATATAACCACATTAAAAATTCTAACTTGGTCATTTAACTAAATTTTTAATATACTGGAGTTCTGGAATCATCCACTAAAATTTTATCTCTCTCAACATCATTATATTAAGTCTTTTACTAATTTATATTAATATCATTACCTTCTTTCACTTGCATATTATCTCTCTCATGATGATACACAAATGGAAACCCATCAAATATCAAATTTTCTATACCACTTCTTTATTTTTGTTCAAAAATAATAGAAGATTGCCCCGTCTCTCCATGGTGATACCAAACACAATAGATTGTTTTAAATAAATATTTCTTTATATGGTATATAAATTCTTCTCAACTTAAACATGGTATTATAACACAATTATATCATGAACACTGTATACAACCTTCATATGTAGCATTGTTAAATGAGAAATCTGAAAAAATCTCCAAATTCTTTTGAAACTCGGTTAAAATAAAATCCATATGATATAACTAGCTTCTATCCATTATTTTATAGGGGAAAAAAGTTATCTTCCAATCAATAATGTAAACCATAATTAAAAAATTCATTAAAAGAAATTTTAGTATTAAATTCATTAAAGCATACTAGTTTCTAGAGAAACAAATAATAAGAGAAATAAAATATACAATAAGTGATGACTAAAAATAATGAACCAAGGTGGGTATCCCATAAATTTAGGAATTCAATATCATGGTCACTATCCAAACATCTCCTTAGGAAGATCAAGAGATTCAAAAAACTAGAATGAAATGAAAAAAATTAAATATTTTTCATAGGGTTTTATTAAATGAAATGAAAACACATCGAAAGTGTGTTAAAACTATTTTCCAATAATTTCATTAAATAGGAAAAATCACTTGGAAAATGTTTTACCCACAAATACCTCTTCTAAAAACCACCATTTTAAAGTTCCACTTTAAAATCATATCACAAACTCATTTACAAAATAGTTTCAAATAACCATATGATTAAACTTTCTCTTTCTTTATTTTATTTTTTTTAAATCCAAATTCAAAACATAGATATATAAACAAAACAAAAATAATAAGTAATAACATAGTTAGGAATCACTATGTCAAGCCACACAAAAAGGCTAAACAATAAGAACATAACTTTCATAAAATAATCTAATAACAAGGGGATAAAATCGATATACAAGAAAAATCCCTTAAAGTGATCCTAAAATGGATCATAGTGTCATGGATCAAAAAAATGGGCTCTAAAAATGGTTTCCAATAAGTATTATAATAACCATAGGTTCATGAATCACACTACATGCCTATATAATTTGGAATCTCACGCAGTCTCTGGGGGAAATTTCTACTATATGGGATCCCTTGGTCCTAGTAAATATTCCTTGAAAACATAATACTAGGCCATGTAATCAACCACCTAAGCCACCTACCCCATTAACCCATTTATACCATTAAAATTTGAAGTATGTGAGAAAAATCAATCTATTACAAAGATCAAGTATAAAAGATTTTAAATGACACATTCCACACCTCCCATATCCTCACAAAGAAGAATCCCCATTTATTTCAAAACACAAGTAGCATATATAAAAGTTTTAATAACAAACATCACCTCATGATATCACAAGAAATCATGGGAATAAAATATTGAAAATGGGAACAAGAGAGTCTCACACCTTTTATAATAAATCATTCCTCATAAAATATAAAATAGTCCTTATCTTTAATGAAACATGCTAGGAATTCCATGTTAACTCACCCTTTAAAAAGAAATATCAATATACTTTTGTGACTAATTGATTAAAAAAATTCTTGAAACTCAATAGGAACCCATGCTTACCTTTAAACCACCTTGGAAAACATTCACATCCACTAATGAGTTTCGAAACCTAATCCACATTGGATAACTAACATTTCGAAATCAAAAAACCTATTTTTAATTTTTTAAAAAGTATTAAACGTAATTTTTTTTTGATTTGGAAATCAAACAATTTTAAAAAAAGGTTTCTAATATAGAGAATATGGGTTAAAAAAATCCTTTTTAAAATAGAATAACCCATGTTAAATACTTTAAACACTTTCAAAACACCCAAGTACTAGGTTTAAAATCCATTTAAAATAAGAACACTTTTCAAAACCTCAAGCTGGTGATCACCACTAAATATTTAAACAAAAAATATTCATTAAAATCCATTTAAGAGTTTTAAAAAACAATTGGCATGGAATATCCTCCCATTATAATGTTTAAAACCACATTTAAATTAAATTGGCCATTCATGGGTCAAACATATAGGTTTAATTTAAAATAAAAACCATTTCCCAATGAATTGTTCAATAAGAGGTGATAAAAAATGTTAATAAATGATAAAATTATAACCTAAGGGTCACATCATTAATATAAGAATGATTATATATAAATTAATGGAATAGCATCCCACTTTTATTCTATTATAATACCTGGACTGAATGATTCTATGATACAATTTGAAACAAAAATACACTCCCAAGGACACATTTATTCACCCTAGGTTATTTTCATGCCCGAACCAACTTGAAAAAATGGTTTATAGTGCACACCACATAAGGTAAAACATAAATAATGAATCATAAAGAATTTCTAAAGTAACCATCACTTAGACTAAGCAACCAACTATGTTACCAATAAATTACATGGCTAGACTTCCTCAACCCAAAACTGCTTTAAACTCAATGATTATAATCCCCAAAATGGGATTCCATCCAAAAGAGAACAAAATAAATAAATTAAAATGGAAAATCATGCCTCTATATTGTAAAAAATTTGAAAAATATTAAAAAACTATAGTGAAGAAATAAGAGGAGGGAAGGAAATCGTACCTCTCAAAGATCACAATAAGAAAATCACCAAAAATATAGGAATAACACCTTTTGATGGGAGTAATGTCACATGGGGTAAGCCAAATTATCCTTAGGATGGAAGGGGGTGGAAAAAATCACCTAATGAGGGGAATGGGGATGCCAAATCCTCTTAAGGAGGGGATGGAGGAGGCTAAAATCGCCCCAGGGGAGGGGGATGCCCAAATGCATGGGAGGAACTAGGGTTCAAATGATCAAGAGGGGAGGAGGATCCCGAGAGGGACACCCTATATAAATCTCTATATTATTGGTTTTTAAAAAAATTGTTGGTATATACCAACCAATACCAATGGTTTTTTTTAAAACCATTGGTATAGGCTTGGCTATAAAATCTATACCCACTTTTTTTTAAATCGTGGGTATAGATCCCTTTGTATAGGGTCACTTTATAATAGTGAAACATTATCAGATTTCTATGAAATCATAGGAAAATGACTGTAGATTTATTTTTGAAATGTAGGAACTGAAGATACACCATTATATGTTATAGTTTTCCCAATATTCCTGTAAAGATGTTTTTAGTGTTTTAAAACACTAAAAATTGTGTATAACAGTCCAAACCATAGTAAATGACCATAGATTGATGTGATATCATGGGTAAACCACTGATGATTTATTTTTGATGTATACTCAGAGACAACATGTCAATATGACATATGGTTTGGTTTGAATGACCCAGTAACAAGTTTTTAAGGGCACCAAAGCCTTTAAAAACATGCATCGGGGGGGGGGGGTAAAATAGGGATTTTATTATTGAAAAAAATCAAAGGAAAATGACTGTCAATTTATTTTAAAAATTTAGGAACCAACGGCACATCATTCCAAGTTACGGTTTTCCTAGGATTCCCGTAGACATGTTTTTAGTGTTTTAAAACACTAAAATGTGCGTTTAATGGTCCAAACCATATGAAGAAACCTTTTACTAATATTAAATCATTTTAAATACACTGTTGATTTATTTTTGATGTGTATACATAGAAAACACGTTAATCCGGCATGCAGTGTGATTGAAATGACTTAGTAAATAGATTTTAAAGGTATCAAAGCCTTTAAAAATGTGTTTCATGAGGTCGAAACTAGGACAAACTCATCGGATTTCCATAAAATCAGTGGAAAAGGACTGTATATTTATTTTTGAAATGTAAGAACTAACAACACATCATTATGAGTTATGATTTTCCAAGGATTCTTGTAAAAGTGTTTTTGTGTTTTAAAACACTAAAATGTTAGTGTAATGGTCAAAACCATAGTAAAAAACCTTATATTGACATGAAATTGTGGGAAAAACCATCATTGAATTATTTTTGAAATATAAGACATACTGTCATATCAAAGTCTTAAAAAATTGTTTATTATGTAAATTTCAACCACACCACTTATTGATTAAAAAATTAATTAGAATGTTATATATTTATTCATTTTTAGTTTCAAGTGTTGAATCATATCTTAAATATGTAATTTTATGTTTTAAAAGTGTTTTCATGATATATTAGTAATTTTATGCTAAAATTTATTCTATTTGATTAACAAAAATAAAAACTTTTATGTGCATCATTCTTAATATATTCTGTGTATTTTATCTTTCACATTTATTTTCATAAATGATATATTTTTTATTATAGGTGACATATATCAACATTAGGTAGGAGGTCGACCATTATGATCCATAACATTCTTCAGAAGGTATTCATGATGGTTCTTAGTTTTCATGGTATTATTATATTCTATCAATGAATACCGCAATTTTGATTTATTATTTTTAGTTTTAATTAATTTATTTATTTTGGTTATAGTTGATGAGATGATTGAAGGAACCAGGCATGTAATGGAAGCTCTAAAACTTGGTATTTAAAAATTATTCCAGCAATGATAAACATGAATTCATTTTCATTTGTGAAATGATGCCCAATTACCATATAAGGATATTGCATGAGGAATTTTAATCACAAAATTAAAACCATAAATATATGGTTAGATATGAATCCTTTCTCTACATCTGATCATATTCTATGATTGTTTCTTAAGGAATATGAATCCAAATTACTATAGATCATCCAAACACACTTCAAGAAACTACCAGAATTCTGATCTTTGAATCCTAGGTGATAGCACAGAAATCTGATGATGCTTTTGACTTTCCAATGATCATCACATCACCTTGCTTTCATTGCATGAGAGAGAGATTGATCCAAACTCCTAGATCTAGATCCTCTCTCTCTAGAATGTGGGATAATGAATAAGAGAGAGAGAGATGGGTAATGATTAGTTTTTGTTAAATACCTCTCCTCTATATATAGTGTGTTTTGAATTACCTTAAATTGCCTCTCGACCCTCAAATAATTAACACACTATAAACGACATATTATGACTACTGTATTGAGTCATAAATATTATTATCTCTTTATTGTAATATAATATATATATATATTATGTGATAATAACTGAGCCATTAACTTGACTCATCAGTCCCACAAATATTAAATAATCCTTGAATATTTTAAACTAATATTGGTTCAAATAATAATTTCCATGTATTTACTTTAAAATGTTTAAATAAATTTAATAAATAAATTTAATAAATAAATTCAATACCAATTATTACTAACTTGAATAATATGAATTTATTTATTAAATTGGTGATCGTATATCCTTGGAAAAAACCTGGACCCCAATGGTGGGTCCCACAATGTCCTTTATACCTATTCAACTAAATAATGTAGATTCTTTAATACACTATTGCGTGTGACCCTCTTAGCCCTTATTTTGATAGAAGTGAATACCATTCACAGAACAAGAGTAGAATCTAACAACCCATTATAGCTCTTAAATAGATGAGGATATTCAAACCAATGACAACCAACCTATGAACAAAAACTATATAATATAAGCTATTTGTCTTTAATATCTCATAAAGCAGGACACACACTCATATCATCATCCTATCTTGATTTATTATTTATTGAGCTAACTAGATGGATTTACCCCCGACTTCCATAAACATAGTCTTATGAAGTTATTACCATACTGATTAACTTGGCTTGAGATATATTACTTCCTTAACCTAAAAGCGACAAATCCATTCTTGAGCATTCAAGTAATTCCATACCACCAATGACACACCCAACACAAGCTACCTCACCCTAAATTCATTATCATGGTTTTTTCCTTACATCAATGTATGTGATCAAATGAAACACATGGGAAATAATATCATTTTAGGAGACCAGTACACATGTCTATATATAGTAACATCCAATGACACCCAAAACAAGTAGTGTTCTAGTTGTTGGTTTTGTCCTCAGAATCTCACTACTAGAGATCACCAAGTGTGAACATGATGAGAAGAAGTCTCAATGATTATAAGCCCCCAGCACTTGATAGTCAAGCATCTACTGTGTCTAGATAGTACGATGTATCTAGACCATATGACATATATTTAAGATTAATGTCACAGTATCTTGAGGTTCTCATTATATCTTGGGATTTTATATAACATTTTTATATGACAATTAATCTATAGACATTACTATTTAAATAGTGTATGTAGAAAATCTACACTATAGTGGTAAGAATACATCATGCATATCTAATTATATACATGATATAGTAATAAAAAGTACTATAAAGTTGGATCTAGTGAACCCACTATTACAAAACTCCCACTTTTACCATAGGAAACTTGATAACCATACTTTTTAGCTCTCACATGATTAAAACCATGTTTCTAATGAGTCACGATTTTAGCTACTGGTCCAGGTATGATTCCACTACATTGTATTTCTATTATATGTGACCTTATCTCTTTGAGTAAAAACTTCTAGAGAGATGGTATCCCTAAGTATATCCATTTTTTCCATTTTTATAACTTGAAATATTGGCTAGTAATAATATCATAATTTACATTATGATAATACTTTACACACTATGGGTGATTTCAAGAATTGGAACAAATCATTGCATTAAATAATCTCCTCTTAGCAGCCTCAGAAGCTATAATGTACTCAGTATTTTTAGGTATGTCTACCATTGGATTACATGATCTTGTCTCACTCATCACCTTATCCTAACTATGATATCAGATCACATTGTTCTAAGGAAGAATATATTTCCCCCCTTAAAAATAGTTTCCTTTCTTCTCTATATCCTAGGTATATATATATTTTACTTATTAAAGTACAATTAGATAGTTATGACCGCTTTACTTGAAGTTCTCCAAGATATAACTGATATTTTCCTTCTATATATTATATATTGGAAATTTAAATTCATGTACATATCATGGAAAATGTGATTTATCCATCACTTAAGTGTATGGAATTCAATTAACCATGTTAATATACTCCTATGTTCTCGAAGATGTCATCCTTTAGAGATATATTCCAAGTGACACTGGCAACAATTCTAACTCTAATTATTCCAAATTGTATTTTTCAATACCATGTCACTATATGTACAATTGACTAGGTATAAGAAACCATTAGATCTCCCTCTGTAGATCCAATTACCTAGAACTTAGGTTAATACTTTAAGTCAATAAATGGATAATATATTCTTTTATCATGGTCTTAAAAAATTGTAAGACTGATATCTATTTTCCATATGTTTTTGAACATATTTTACTTGTAAAACAATGTCATTCTCCCACTAAACACTGGTAGAAACATGGAAAAAATTTATTCCAAATCAATATTCTATGATTATATTGATTACTTCAATCCTAAACTATATTTCAGTAACTTTAAACCTTTATTAACATTTTTTAATGTGACCATCCCTTACTGGTTGCATCATATAGACACCTTCAATGATTGTTTGACATTACATCCAATGATGAATAACATGATCATATATATTAGCTATGGAAAGTAAAATTCTAATGGATTTAGGCATAACTATTTGGTATTACAAATAGATCCTTATTGGAATTATTCTTATACCATCCATGTATCATTTCAATTGAATACCCACCACAATATTCAATATTATAAGCCCCTTTGAATTTTGATACATGGGATACATTATTGAATTTTAATTGATCTTTCCAATCTTAGCTTGTTTCCATTAACTGCTTACTTGTATGAATTATTATTCTTACTAATTAATGTATCAATGACCAAAGTGAATATAAGAATGATAACTATGATTTGATACTTCCTACATAGTATGTGTCTGTGGAACATTCTTGTTCCACATGTGCTTGTGGAACTAGTTCCTATTCCAACTATATGTGCATCTTTGGTATTGACTAAACCTAAATCAATCAGGATCCCACTATCTCAAAAGATATGTGCACCCTTTTATAGAAATTTAGTCTATCACTTGACTACTACTTTTCTATCTTAGAGACTGATGTAATATCCTAAGAAACCATAAGGATAATTATAATATATGTACAATGTGTTTGTATAGATGTAAGTTTTTTTATATCCTAATAAACTCGTTGAATCTAAACACATGTCTTATGACATAATGGATTTTCTTTATAAAATTACTCATATGATATCCATTTATCTTTATTTTAGGTGTATGTTTATGGGATATCACATTTATTTGTGAAGTATATCATTAAATATAAAGGAAGTTTCTGTAAGTTGTAACATTGATAATCCTTACATCATGACTCTGATGTATAAAATGTGAATTTAGGAATTAATCCACACTACATTTTGTTAATCAATGTTAACATGTAAGAATTCATCATTTATCCTACTCATTAACATAAATTTTATGATGTAGATAAGGTAATGTGTGTTTTGGAATTACTCCATGCTACATTATATTTATTGATGATTGCTTCATCAAGATATTCTTCAGCATGTCATCCAGAAGCAACTCATATATTCTAACCATGCATATATAATACTTAAATTTACCATTCCTTAATTAATTAAAGTTATCAAATTAATTATATTTACCACTAGCTTAGCCTTGTAGTATTTCACACTCACTTGTTAATCTAATTCCAAAATCATCATGGCTTACCTTTATTTCTAAAGGTTTATTTTTCAAAACTAAATTCATTGATAAAAACTAAGGTGTTTAGATCGGTTGAGTATAAATACCATACTGGGTATATACTGAATGTATAATTTATTTTTTATTGACAATTTTTTATCTTTCCACAACTATGTAACTAAGTCTTACATTTATATTCATCAATTATTTCCTATGATTCATGTATTAATGAACTATTAGTTTAGTATTCGATACAAAAAACAACATCCATTATTAAACATGGAATAATGTATCCTTGTTTCCAAAGGACACATGAGATAAATGTTTTGGTTTTACTCAAAATAGTTTTATTTAAATAATTCACTTGGTAATATAGAATTCATGTAATTCTCACTATTGACCTAGGCATCATCTATTCTCAATTGATTAAAGAATACACCTGACTTCTAGTAATGTTTCTATACTTAATTTTTTACCTTATTTAAATAAAAATATGTGATTGGCATATTTTATTTTAACCTAATAATTAATATTGAATCATTACTTTTATTTAATGAATATACCAAAAAAATAAGTGACAACTTGATTCTTTAATTCAATTCATTGCGATTAAACTTACATAGATATATTTCATGATATGCAATGAAAATAAGCTTTCTTAATACCTATGTCATTTAATTATGTTGTGTATGTTCTTTTGGAGTTACTTTCCATTTTCCATTTCACCTTGTCTTTAAATTTGTTCTCTATAATAATTAAAGACTAATATATCTTTTATATTCCTATTTACTTGGGGAACCTTACCTAAAAAGGTAATAAATCATTTACTCAATTTTTTTCATTTTGTAAATCTTAAAAGAAAATAAAGTAAATTGGTGAAATTGATATGATAAAAGGATCCATTAAAATATCACAACCCATATTTCAATTTACACACATCTAGTATATAATCACCTTATTCATATATTACTTTTCTTTCTCCATATAAACCTCTCAGAGATGAGCCTACATGTTATATCATCCATGTACTGATGTAGTGACCACAACTAGCATCATACGTTGATTATATCGTTATTATATAACCATTATATTCTACAAAAATGAGTCTCCTGTAAGAAATTTTTACTCCTTCGCTTCTTGAGGTAGCTTAATAGGCATTGGGGACACTAGCACTGTGAATTTACAATATTGTAGTATTTTGTGTAAGTATCTATACTACAGTTGGGTAATCATGCTAGTGTGTACATTTAATTTTTCAATTATTTATCACATTATTTACTATAGTATTACTTTTCATTTTATACAAAAAATAAAATTATAGCATATTAATACTTTTTTTCTTGATTATAGAATTAGGCTTTGATGATTAATTAAATGAATCATTACATATATCCCACTATATTATTTAATTCCAATAACCCTCTGTTCTAGAATGGAAATACTCTATCACTTGAGTATTCTAGTGGAAAGGATCCCCGAACCTTCCCTCATAGTCTACAAGCTTTGGATATTCCAATACTCAAAGGGTTCAAGGTAGGAATTTGGATGGCCAACCGCATTAACTCGTAATTCCTTGATCTATTGAGTGAAGTCCCATTTCATAAAATCATAACTTGATTTAGTAAATTATTTCCTCTAAAACGATAAAAAGTCATATTTGGATAATCCTTACTACCAATTTAGTTAATTCAACCCACCACTATCATAAGAACTTCATAGTAGTAAGAGGCACCCTCAATTTTTGCTGAAGAGCACCCCAAACACCCAGTACTATCCAAATTTGAATGATGGAAGGAGGTTACAACTTAATATTTATTTGAGGGTTTTATTATTTTTAAATGAACAAAAAATAACTTTATATTTCATAAGAATATTCTATGTGATAATACTCACAACCGAGTAAGCAATAAATATAAAACTTCATCATGTGACATGTTCATTTTATCAGTAAATACTTGTTTATTATTATATGTGTTCATGCATAAGCTAAACATACAAAAAATAATAAACCATAAAAAAAATAAAACTACAACATGATCCTGATATAATTCTAATGGTTGATCCATTGAGTGAATAATGGATTGACCTAGACCCTAGGGGTAATACTTTAAGCCGCATCTTTTGTGACTCGAGTTGAAATGTCTGTGCATCCAATGAATAAAAATCATATTTGGTGCCTCTCCATAACATGGCAGGAAGTGCATCACCACTTGTCTTCATCATTATAAATATTACTCTCTCATAGGAGAGGGGCTCTCAAGAGTAAAAAATAAAATTGAGAAAGTGGGCACATAGTCCCTTATACATATAATGATAGAGGCAACACACAGATCTCCATTTATTAACTAATTATTAAAAACCATTGCAATAATAAATTTAATAAATGAAATAATCACCAGACATACCTTGTACATTTTAAGGATCATGATCAATCTAATATGCATCAAACTCACATATTAAAATAAATAAAAAAATTAAACATTTAACTTGAATTAAAAAAATTCTCCAAGGGAAATTTATTGAATTAAAATTTACCCTTATTTTTATTCAATAATTTTTTTGTTTGACCCATTAATTAATTTATTTTTAAAACCAAAAATTAAATTAATTTAATTTTAAACCAAAATTAATTTAATTACTTAAATTAATTTTTGACTATAAAAATTATTAAGATCCTGAAAATCCAGAGCAAGGACTGTCTGGGTCTGTCTAAACCCGCACAGGCCCATTCTAGGCCTTACAAACCCAGTCTAGGGGCATTGATAGGTATTCTCAGACCCATTTCAATATGGATTTGAAATAGTTACCTCTCTGGAGTAACCCGACTCGGAGGCGGTGCCTGTCGGTTCTCACGGTGGTGGTGGCTTAGTCTAGTCATGATAGTGAGGTTGCTAGTGCCTAGAGTAGTGTTGTGAGATCAAAAAAGGGAAACTATAGTGGGAGGAGGTTATAAAAGACAACCCACTAATGAGGGGAGGCACAACCTAGAGATTTACGGTCATAGATGTTTCATGATGGCACATGAGCCTTTTGCAGTGAGGGCTGCACATCAAATCGGGATCTGCCGACATGGGAGGTGCTCGACCGTGGAGTTCCATTGAAAAATGGAGGCATGATTAGTGGGATCTGACTAGGCCAAATCCAATGGTGATAGGAACCATGTCACCCAGATTTGGCAACGAAATAGGATATCAGAGCAACTTTGGTGAGCCACTGGAGGAGGGCGACCGAGAGGCGGTCTGCCGTAGGGTGGTAATATACCTGGAAGGATACTGACACCGTGGGGAAGATGATGAGGTGGGGTTACTCCATGGGAGGTGAGTTACTCATATTCAAGGATAGTTCTTTGACTGTAATGGAGGGTGACTTGATGGGAGGGCCATAGGGTGGCGTGGGAAAGGCGGTTGCAAGAGTCGACTCACTAGTGATGGTTTGTTACTGAAGGAAATGGACAGTCGATATTGTGGAGATGGAGCTGAACCTGGAGGGTGGGGCACTAGGTCCACATAGGGTTGGAATCTGATCGAGCAAGGAGACGGCGAAAAGGGACTAGCTAGCAAAAAAATCTTCTAAAATAATATTTTTTTGGCTTTGATTTGGATGACACCCTTTTTGACCCAAATAAAAGTTCATTGTTTTTCTCAACAAAATTACAGCTTCACCACACAAAAACTTAATCCTATTAAATAGGAAGATTAAAAAATTTATTTATTTAATTAATTAAATTATTTAATTATTTCAATCAGTGGATTAAAACTTCTTTGCTGGAAAACACTATTTTAGCTGCATGTCCGGTCAGAATAGTATAGATTTATAAAAAACATCACCACCGATCAGTCATGAATTTAATTATCAGAAGGAGTTACTAAAATGTTAACAACCTTAAAATTTTCATCTTAAATCCATATTAAAACTTTTTATGGTCGCAAACTATCCTTCTGGTGTCAAATTGAAATTTCGTCCCTAACATTGGGATGCAAACGATGCCCAATTCTAAAATTAACAAAAAAATAATTTTTTGTTTATATTAAAATCATCACATGTCACTTTGATACCAATTGAAGGTACTGTAATTGCAAATGAAGACCTAGAAATTTTGATTTTAAAATTATTCTACTGACGATCGATATGAACTCGTCATTAATAGTGGAACAATGCCTGATTTCTATCCAAGGATCTTATGTGAGGAATTTTAAGCACAAAAATAAAACCATAAGTACTTGGTTAGATCTGAATAAAAAATAAATGTATGCTTATAATCAACAATCATTAATTGATTAATATTAATAAAAATTCCTCTATACCATCTACACTAACTTTAAGAAACTACTGGAACACAGATCATTGAATTTTGGGTGCTAGTACAGAAATATAATGATACCGTTGATGCTCCGATGATCACTGCATCACCTTGCTTTCATTACATGAGAGAGAAATCAATTCAAACTCCTAGATCCAGATCCTCTCTCTAGAATGTGTTAGAGAGAGGATAGAGATATAGGAAATTAATAGTTTTTAGTGAATTCCTCTCTTCCACTATATATAATGTGTTTGTAATTACCCGTAATTTCCACTCTGACCCTCGAATAATTAAAAAAGTATAAACAATATATTATGACTATTTTATTATGTTATAAATAATATTATCACATTATTATAATATAATAAATATATTACATGATAACAACCAAGCCATTAACTTGACTCGTTATTCCCACAAATATTAAATGGACCTTGAATATTTTAAACTAATATTCATTCAAATAACATTTTCCATGTATTTACTTTAAAACTTGTAAATAAATTTAATAAATAAATTCAATATCAAATTTTCCTAACTTTAATAATATGAATTTATTTATTACTTTGGTGATCGTATATCGTTGGAAAAAACCCCAGTTCTAGTGGTGTGGCCCACTATGCCCTATATAACTATTCAACCGAATAAAGAAGATTTTTGAATACGCTATTGTGTGTGACCCTCTAGGACCTTATCTAGATAGATGTAGATACCATTCATAGACTAAGAGTAATATATAGCAACCCATCATGCCCCCTAAAGAGATAAGGATAGTCACATCATTGATAACTAACCTACAAACACACATTGTGTAATATAATATATTTGTCTTTAATATCCCATAAAGTAGGACACACACTTATGTCATTACCCTTTCTTTCTTTATTATTTGTTGATCAAAATTGATGTATTTACCCTTGAATTCCATGTATATGGTCTTATGAAGGTACCACTATCCTGATAAATATTTCCTGATATATATTACTTCCTTAACCTAGAAGTGATAAATCCTTTCTTGACCATTAAACCAATACGATACCACTAATTATTTACCCAACACAAGCTACCTTGACATGATTTCATTATCACGGGTTTTTCATTTCATAAAAGTACACGCTCAAATGACACACATTAACAACGATCTCAATTCAAGAAACCATTACACATGTTCATAGATAGGAACATCCAATGAAACCCAAAACATGTGGTGTTTCTATTTTCGGGTCTATCCTCATGATCTCAATACTAGATATCACCAAGTATAAATTTCATGAGAAGAAGTCTCAATGCTTATAAGAACCCAAAATCTGATAGTAAAACATCTATTGTGTCCAGTGAGTATGATGTATCTAGACCATATGACATATATTTAATATCAATGTCATAGTATATAGATGTTCTAATTAATGAATGGGATCTGATATAACCTTTTTATATGATAATTAATCTATTTAAATTACTATTTAAATAGTGGAAGAAGAAAATTATTCACTATAATGGTAAGAATACATCATGCATATCTCACTGTATACATGATTTGTACTATAAAGTTGGGTCTAGGGAACCCACTATCACAACAATGATGTGGTCAGTTTCAAGTTAATGAGATGATGTGGAGGCAGACAGATACAATGGAGGTCATGGGGTTGATGTATATTTGGAATGGGTTTTTGTTGGACATATTTTTTATGTATATATTGACGACTGATGTATGGGTTTAATGAGGGTATAAGTTGACTGAGGTTATGGTGATTAAGGTTATATTGACTATGGATGTATGTTGACTGTGGGTTTATCATGAATTTATGTTTTAGTTTACAACATGTGATAGTTTTTATATTTATATTTTTTATTAAATAATTATTATTTTTTGAAATGAATATTTAGCTATGATTTCTAAAAACTTCCACTAAATAAATTAATGAAAATCCTAAGTAGTGTTAGTCACTATTAATTACTACTAAACATAACCACCACTAAATATATTAACAATAGTTAGGTTCATCCTTTCTATTTTATTTTTGAGTTATTTTTTTAAAAAACCACCTCTTAAGAAAATTGAAACCACTACAAAATGTTCAAAAAATGACTCATATAGTATCCTCCACTAAATGAAAACAACCATTGAAAATGACTAGTGACTATGCAATACATTCCACCAATTCCTAATTTTTTTAGTGAGTTCTATTTATATAGCGAGTTTCACCCAAGGTGCTACTTAAGGTTCATTCTTATTGGACCTTTGGTTGATTAAAAGTCACATGTAGGTATTGGATAAAATAAATAAATTAAATTAATTCATTAATTTTATTTTCAAAATTAAATCTACCCCTATTTTACCATTTTAATAAAAATTTCCAGTTTTAGCCACATAAACCTGGTAGAGAATCACTAACGAGAGAAGGAGAGACACCACAATAGAAATATTCGATAGAGAACGCAAAGGGGAATCCTCAGATCGATGATCAGATTCATCGGAACACATCATCGGCATTGATGCATTGCCTTTCTTCATCAGAAATCAATTCAATGATTAAGTATGTATTGTTATTTGTGAATTTTTTCCCAATTATTATAGATTTATAGCATGTATTATTATTTGTTATTTAAATCCCCATTTTCTTCCCCTTTGAAATGTTCATATTGATTATTTCCTCTTTTCCCCTTAAGTAATTATTATTCCATATTTATATTATGTTTTTGATTTTCTCACTCATAATTGATGGTTGGGTTTTACGACCATTGATGAATTCACTTTGATTATTGTTCCTTTATCCCCTAATACCTCATGTGTTCATCATTGGCATGCGGTAGGCCAATGATTTGACTACCGATCCTATTTGAAGTATGATCAAACCTTGAACTCATATTTTTTTGTGATCGATGATGATTGTTTCCAATGCTTTCACTAGGGCACGCGCATCCATCTATTTGAGGATGATGAGGACACACCGGTTGTTTCCCTTCATTCCCGCTTTCCAAAGGTGGGAAACATCCATTCCTTATTCAGGGACGTTTGCTTCTTGATCGAAACGGTATGATGGGAAGTCAGTTCCTCATTCCATGGATTCCTCCTTGGAACTCATTACCTAGTTCGGGTCTCCCTATAGATTAAGTCGTGGTTTGTGAATCTCATTCCCAGTGCCATATATTTATGGATGCCAGTTAATTACACTACTTCTGTCAAGACATTCCATGGGGTCTTGACATGGCAGCAACCTTCGGTCAGAGTAGATGAAAACATCAGGCATTTCGAGGCATATTTGGATGCATGGACATTAGGGATCCTATATTCATTCTCATAAGAGGGAATCTCAAGGGCGCAGAACCTGAGTCATCCCACGTTAGTCGTGGGGTATCTTATGTTAGAGGCATGTATCTGAGGTTTTCCTCACCTTCCCATGTTTAACATGGGGTATGCCACGAGTTTAACGTCTTGCGGAGATGGTTACGTCAATGACGTGTCTTCTGAGGTTTTCCTCAGGTATCTCATGTTTAACATGAGATAGGCCATGAGTTGAACATCTTATAAGGATGGAATGAGAATGATCATAACCCCCCATGGAGGTAGATCAGAGTGGTACATCCCTATAAGGGATCACCTGGATGGTTTACCATGTGGATAGGTTAGAACGCCCAATGAGAGAGGACCTAGGACGGTGTGTCCCATAAAGGGAAGATTTCACACAGTGAAGGTTGATCTGGACACCACTGAGGGCGGATCAGGGAGTATGCACCACAGAATGGGGGAACACAAAGGTTTACCATTGAATGGGATTGAACCTCATGAAGGTTTCCTACGTATCCAATGTAGACGACAGGGATCAAAACCCATATAGTTTGAAGGGGTGATGAATTAGGGTGTACACAAAGGACAAAAACCCAAAGACATGTTGGGGATTACACATGGATATCATCCCATCACAAGAGGGATACTTTTGGTTGGATGGATATAGATTGTGTGCGGATTATGCATGGTTAGCTGCCCGGGTGCCGCAAGGAGCGGTGTTGGGATGGATGTCATAATCTCACCAGGATGTGGCATCCTAAGTGAGAATCAGGATGGATGATGGAGAGTTGAATGAAGTGGATGGGGAATGATATGGAACCATCATGAAGGTGATGGTAGTTTTGGTATTGAGCCTCGAAGAGACTTACTATGTATCCTCATGGTAGAGAATCAAAGTCTGCGTAGTTCGGTGGGGGTTCCAACGACTTACCACTGGTTGGGGTTGACAACGAATTACCACTGATTTGTGTTCCAATGGCTTTCCATCGAGTGGGGAACACAATGGATTTCAATCGATTAGGGTTGTACCTTTGAGAGGCTTCATACATACCTTGTTTGGGAGAAAAGGATCAAATCCCACATAGTTCGAATGGTGTTGGTGAACTGAAATGAAGGGAGTTGGGACTAATATGTTTTGGTATTGAACCTTAGGGAGGATTTCTACGTACCTTTCCTTAGAAAAGATCAAATTCCACATAGTTCAGGATGGGGTCTTGGTGAACCGACATGAAGTGGTCAGGGCCAAGTAAATGTTGGGCTTGAACCTCATAGAGTCTTTCTATGTACCCTGACTTGGCAAGGATCAAAGTCCACATAGTTCGGGCTAGTGGGAACTGACGTGATGGGGGTTAGAACCACTAGGCGTTGGGATTGAACCTCAGGGAGGCATCCTACGTACCTTTCCTTGGAAAGGATAAAAGTTCACGTAGTTCGGAATAGTGTGGGGTTTAAACACTAGGCTCCTGGGTGCCACTATGGAGTGACAATGTTGAATGGGACTTACACAAGGAAGCTACCCGGGTGCCGCTAAGGAGCGGCAATGGTGAATAGGGCTTATGCAAGGAAGCTGCCTGGGTTCCACTATGAAGCGAAACTGGTGAATGGGGCTTACGCAAGGAAGATGCCCGGGTGCCGATATGAAGCGACAATGGATGGGGATTATGCAAGGAAGCTGCCCAGGTGCCACTAAGGAGTAGAAATGGTGAATGGGTATTACGCAAGGAAGCTGCCCGAGTGCCGCTAAGGAGTGGCAATGGTGAATGAGGCTTACACAAGGAAGCTTCCCGGGTGCCGCTAAGGAGCGGAAATGGTGAATGAGGCTTACAAAAGGAAGCTACCTGTAATGTATTCCTCATGTATGGTCATGAGGGAATCCCAAATCACTTGTGGGTTGAGGGATATAATTAGGTCCAACACCTATGTGTAAGTACACAAGTAGGATAATGCTAAGGGCATTGTAATCAGTCTGAACAAAGGGAGATGAAAAGCGTGAATCACATGGACGATATTTAAAACGCGATGAGGGTGGCATGAAGATGGAGGATAACTGTTGACCATGTTTGAAACACAACATCCATATCAAGTTAGACTGAAAATGTGAAAAACAAATGAGGGTCGACTGATGACCGTGTTTGAAACATAGGACCTGACTCGAAGTGTCATCCAAAGTCTTTCGGGGAGTTGGCCCAAGATGGTAGGTGAGTCGATGCATCATGGGACCAGGCCATTAGGGGGTCCCTTCAGACATGGAAGAGGATGAAGATCTGAATGAAGGACATACAAAGCATGAAGTGGAGTGATGGAATGTTTGAATAGATTCCAATGATCTTGAAATTAAGCCACTGTAATCATGGCATGAGGTATATTATGCTTAGCACATACACCATCTCTTATTTGGAACAAGAGTCATCCTATTATTGAATGATAGGGCATGCTATAGTTTAAAGTCTTGTAGAGAGGACTATTAGAATATTATTCTTGGAGCATAAAGAATATCTTTTTTAGAGTAAGAGGCATCCTATTATTGAATAATAGGACATGCTATAGTTTAAAGTCTTGTAGAGAGGACTATTAGCATCTTATGCTTGGAGCATAAGGCATCTCTTGTTTGGAGTAAGAGGCATCTTATATTTTTCACATAGGGAGGACTTCAGTTTATATTCATGTAGAGAGGACTATTGGCATCTTATGCTTGGAGCATAAGGCATCTCTTGTTTGGAGGAAGATGCATCCTATGTTTGGAACATAGGGAGTACTACAGTTTATATTCATGTAGGTAAGACTATTATGCATAAGGTGCCTAGCAATGGATGGTGTTGGGACTTATGTAAGGGTGGCCCTTTCTGGTTCAACCTGGCACAGGAGTCAGGTGATGGGGTTTGTATGAGTTGCTTAAGGAATGGTTTGAATCAAGGTACTTGGGGAAGTAATGATGAGAATCTCAACTCATGACATGAGAAACAAACCAATAGTAATATGTCGACTCAAGGTGTTTCATGATGTGTAGATTAGTGGGTTCGGTGGAACAACCCCCCATGATTTGGACCGGTGGGCATGAAGGTAGGAGATTCGCAAAGGATAGGTCTTCACGAAGTAGTTTCACGGTGTAAAGGGTCTCGCCAAGCATGGAGTCTTGTGAAGTAGATTCGTGAAGGAAAGCTGCTCGCGGATCATGGACTCGCGGAGCATAGGGGCTCACGGAGCGAAGCAGCTCATGGAGAAAAAATGGCTCCCAGAGCAAAGATGACCGCATAGCAAATCCGCTCGTAGAGAAATGCCTCTTGCGGAGCAAATCCGCTCATGGAGCAAAGCCGATATCGAAGCAAAGACTCTCGCGGAGCCCTTTGTGAAGGGGAATCACTTTACGATGCCCTAGAGCTCTGCGAAATGGGAGATCAGCCACCCATGGGGCAGCATGGCTGTTGTTATAAAGGGGGGTATGCCAGTTATTTATAGGCAAGAGGCACCGCGAATCGGAGCTCGCTAGGCAGGAAGATAGATCTTGATCCACAACAGATTCATGAACATTAAATGGGTTTGTGGAGCACCATTCCTCTTTTCTTTGCGGCGGGTTCACGAACGTCAAATGGGTTCGTGGAGCACCATTCCTCTTTGCTCTGCGGCGGGTTCGCGAATGTCAAATGGGTTTGTGGAGCATCTTGCCTCCTTGATCCATGGTGTCTTTGTGAAGGGGGAGATTTTCACCAGCCACAAGGCTCCAGGGGCTCCGGTCAAGTTCCTCCACTCTGCGATCGTGGAGGGAGCTTCGCGTATGGGCTCTACGAACCAGTTTTATAGCCCAACTTCAAATGTCCATAACTCCTAAACCGTAACTCTGTTCAGGCTCTACGACCTATTAAATTGAAGCTTAAAAAATGGGCTACAACCTTGGATCATTTATGGGGGTATTTCAAAAAACTTGGGGACGAGTTTTCCAGTGACAACAACAATGATGATGATGATAGTTTGAGAGAGTAGTGTGGATTAATGACATATTATAGATGAAGGATTGAGGATTAAACCCTAAAATATCAATGGACAATGAAAAGGGATTCATGTGAGTTGACGATAATCCTTTTTTTTGGCCACTAGAGATTGAGAATCAATGAATGATAAATTTACTTAAATTTCAAGACATGAATAAAGATTATAAATATATTTTTGGTGAAATCGGTGGATGAGAAATGATTTGGGAAGAATATGACCATTTTTTGAAAAAACTAACTAAACATTGTGTATTCTAGAGGAATACATGACATGTCATCCACATTATTGTTTTTAATAGGTTTTCCTGGTCTAGATAAATATCACATGCTGTGTGGATGGGGCCACACAACATGTGATATTACCCAGCTAGCTGAGTCTTCTACAAGGAGTACACATTTAGGACCCTATGTGGTCACACAAACCATGTACCTTATGACACAAACCGTGTATATTCCTCTTAACATGCTATGCTAGGTAGTGGGACATGACCATGAAAGGACTTGGGATTACACCCTTTGTAATCCAATGAACATGCCATGCATTTTTTCTTTAGATTTTTTACCTCCCATATCACCTTCTTTGGAACATAGAATTGAACCATTGAGTATTACTTATTGAGTAAAATTATGTATGTAATGTGATGATGACCCTTATTTTTATCATAAATATATGGTATGAGGTGGTGTGAGAATTTCACTTCTTCCAGCATGGTTGGATGACATTGAGACTTGAGTGCGATATTTGGAGAAACATCAGGGTTGGAAACCCCCTGATAGTGCGCATAGGTCAGGGCATGGGTCCCCCATTTATGGTATAGTTAGGATAAAAAAAACTCCATGTATACACCCATAGGAATGGTTATTATATATTTAGAGTGTAATAACCTCTTCATTAAGTGCAGATGAGGCATGGGTCCCCCACCATCTAGGGGTTAGAATCCCCTCAGCCATGAATTTCCATCAACAAGGCATTGGTACCCCGTATTTGGGAATGTTATATTAGGATAATAGATTTAGGAAAACATTAGATCTTGGAGATACAGATAGACTCATCATCCTTACATAGTTGTGAATTTTGAAATCCCCCCTCTCTTGGAATTGGGTTCTCTACGAGAATATCTTTTTATTGGGATTCTTCTCTCTTATTCATATTTTGGGTTGAGATGATTGTTTATTTATATTTATTCCCCTTTAAATTTTCAAGTTTTCTTACTGGGTATGTATATTGTCACACCTTCATGAGCTTTTATTACATGTGTTGTGTCTTATACAAACAATTGGTTGTTAGAAAATGACCTTGGCAAGCCTAGTGTGGGTAGAGCTTAACAGTACTCAATGATGATAATAATAGGTGGGTTTTTGGTATTATTGATCAAGAGAAGGGTCCCACCTTCTCATCAGTTGTTAGGATAGAACTAACTTTACTTCTAGTTGGGTTTGTATTTTTCCATTTAGTACTTTGGTTACATTTATATTTTTGCACTCTGGTTATTCTAGAAGTTATTACACGACTTTGTTTCCACTTGGGTTAATAAAAATTTATTTTTCCTGTAGGGTTGTTCTATACTTGGATGTTTTCATGTGTATAGGTTTATTAGGATAAGACATACCATATGTGTGATATTCCTACTTGGTTCCAGTCTCCATCCCTTGGCCTATTGGAGGAGGGATTATGGTGTTACTCATGTCTTACTACCGATACAAGTGGGCCCCTGATGGGTGAGATTGTGACATGGTGGTATTAGATTTTTCTATCTTAGGGATGGTGTTTGGAGTTATATGTGATATGAATATTGGTTTGGGGACTTAAGGTAAATAGTGTAAAGGCGTTTCATGTTTGAATCTTAGGATAGGGAACCCAATGATGGTACAGTGACTAACGTATCCAAACACCAAAACTCTGATAAAATATATTCCAACTTAATGTTCTGAGATATTGGTTATACAGAAACCAATGGTAATGAATCATATTAGAATGATCTATTTACATTCATTACCTTCTTAAGTCGACTCCCCAGATATGATCATTTGATTTTGGTACGTCTTGTTAACTTTTAGGATGCTACCTTGATGATATCCATTTAGGACACTAAGACTAGGTCATGACAATGACCAATGGAGTGATAAGGTTTCTATATTAGGGATTTTTCATGAGGGGTTCCCTCTAAGAATGTAGATTGAAATTATCCCACTCATTGAGTGATGAGTGTAACTACACCCATCAATTATGGATGATGTTTTCTTCTAGCCAACAAGCCATTTGTTCTAGTGATCCAGAATAATGATGGAAATAGGGTGAGTGTTGTGTGCAAGTTTTCGTGGTAGAGAACTTGTAGGTTTCATAATGTTCTAGGTACCTAGGCAGTATAGTATTTTATGGAGTCTATATCCCATGTATTCTAACTCATGAGGACCTCTACCATTATGGTGGTTTCACTTATGATCATTCTTCTTCACAGATCAGTAAGGTGATGGTAGATTCTAGTCACCCAGACCCAGAATGAGGAAAAACTACCATGGTCAAAGTTTTATCACTTATTACATGATTGGTACTCTCTATTAAACTTTCATTTTGTGAATATTTGGGATCCATTGGAGTTATAGTGGGGAAATTAGACTATTAAGGAGTACACATCAAGGTTCACTGACCTCATACGCTACTCAATTGATATAAAGTAAGATAGATACTTTTAGGAATGTATGTTTGAATAGGGATTTTGTAGTCATATCTGATCCAGTGTGGTATATCTATGCATTATTACCTATATAGGGGTGCTAGAGTGGTCCTTGGTGGAAAGTGCTTCCTAAAAGAGAAGCATCATACATATGGAACAGGAAGTGAACATAATAGAGTAGAGTCATCTAATATTGCTGAATGATGTCAGACTTTATGTTATTGGAACAAGAGGTATTTTCCCAAGTGTTCTCAATCTCAATATTTAGAAAGCTAGATGAGAGACTGGTAGTGATATGATTGTGATAGGTGGGGTATAATGACATATTATTTACTAATCCATCACATTGTATATGGTATAAAATCAATGGATGAACCTCTATGTTAGTGGAAAAATTACAATCATGGATCCCCTAGGGGTGATCAAAATAGACCCTAGGGAGGCGATGTTGATAGAGTTGTTGGAAAAGCCCTAGGAGGAGGAGATATATGTGGAGGATGATTCTATGAACCACTTCCACCACAACCACCACAATGTGGATCATGTCAGGCTTAGAGTGCTGTTGAACGATGAAATGATTAGATAAAAAATATGGAGGGATATGATCAAGTTTCGCATGATATGATTCAAGGTATGATGGGTGTATTATCTACTTTATCACCAGTATTAGTAGACCCATGTATGCGATTCATATGGAGCCTTTTTTCCGATTAGTTATGGATTGATATTACTATGGGAAGTGATTCCAATACCACACACATATTTCTATAGTGCAATTCTATGATCGGTGGAGATATTGTCACATGGAACCTCATGGTAGTCATAATGGTGCCATATGACATCATTTTGGGTATTAAATGATTATCTATAGTACATTTTTATATATAATTTCATCATAGGAGAGTTAGGTTCCTATGAATATATGCTATGATATTTTTCTTTTAATGGTGAGATGGATTTGTTGGTGGAACGAGTGAGAATCATGAGTAGGAATATGCAACCTATCTTCCCCCAGATAGCGAGTATAACTCTTAGTGTAGTGAGATCTTAAGAAATTTGGATTCCAGTGGTAGTGGAGGAATACCTAGATGTAGTCACTGAATATGTTCTGGGATTACCTCTAAAGAAGGAGATTGGACTCTTCTTTGAATTTCACCTTAAGACTGCTCCAATAACTTATTTGATATATTAGATGGCCCTTACAAAGCTTTAAGAGTTGAGGATGTAATTGTATAACCTTCAAGAGAATAGTTTTATTATAACCAATGTTTCCCCATGGGTGGATCTAATGTTTTTAGCTAAGAAGGTGGATGATATCTTAAGGTTATGTGTTGAGTATTATCACCTAAATGAAGTGGGAATTAATAAAAATTATCCCTTTATAAGGATTAATGACCTCTTCGACCATATAAAAGGTGTGGGATGGTTCAAAAATATCAACATTAGGTCTGACTACCATTGGGTTGTGGATATATGAGGAGGATAATATGAAGATGGAATCTAGAAGTTTTTTTGGGAACTATGAGTTATTTGTGATTCTGTTTGGTGTGATGAATTCCTCTTATGTATTAATGATACTTATAAACCATATATTACAACATTTTTTGACTTGGTGAATGGTTTTATTTATCAACAACATCCTCATTTACTCTACATCATAGAAGGAGCATACAGAGCACTTGGGGATAGTCCTAGACTAGCACTAGGACCACAAGTTATATAGTATTTACTCGATGTGTTAGTTTTAGATTACATAGGTTCACTTTCTGGGGCATATCATCTTTGAAAATGGTGTAGCTATGGACCAAAAAATGATAGAGGCAGTTCTAGATTGGGATTCACCCTAGAGTGTATACGAGGTGATAATTTTTCTTGGTTTAACTAATACTATTAGAGGGTTTTGGAAACATTTTCTAGGATTATGTTTGCTTTGAATTCCTTGACATGAAAAGGGGATCTATTCACCTAGACTAAGTAGTTTCAGAAAAAATTCAAGGTGATGAGATAGAGGTTGACTTGTGATCATGTTTTGAGGATACTAGAAGAGGGTTTTGAGTTAGTGGTGTTCTATATTGCCTCTAGAGTTGGCATCTAGTGTGTGTTGATGCAGAGATATATAGTGATCACTTATGATATTAGGCAATTGAGAATATATAATAAGAACTATGTGACCCATATCATGGAGTTGGAAATAGTGAAACCACCCTAAATATGAAAAAGCAATATTAACTAGTTGAGTGGTTTTTAGTTCACTTAGAACATCAATGTCTTAGGTATATATTTTCATAAAGAATCATCAAATTGACATGAAGACATTTTCTAGAGTTCACACAGGACTATGACATTGATATAGTCTATAATTCATGGAAGGTAAATGTGGTAGAAAATTTCCTTAGTAGGAAATACTGCTCTCGTTGGGTAGAATAGGTGTCAGAGGAGTCAACCTCTTTACAACTAACCCTAGTAGAGTAGATAAGGGAAAATTATCTCCAGTTGATGGTAGTGACTCCACTTATCCTACAATATGCGATAGATGATTATTTTATAGATATCTATTATAATGTTTTAAATGAACATATATCCTCAAGATATTCACCAGATGTATTTTCGAAAATTGGGGAGCATGTTATTATTTTCCTTTGATAGAAGGTAGTTCCAGTTTCATTGCATGAGGTGGCGCTGAGGGAGTTTTATACCTCTCCCTCTATGATACACCCTAGATTAATAAAGATTTACCTAGATCATTGATAATATTTTCGTGGGTAGGAAATAGGTGGAGTATTTACAGGTTTGTTTCTTGATGAATCACTTATCAAAAGGGAAAGATAGACTACCGGGTTCCTGAATGTTTTAATCAACCTATGGAGATCCCTGAGTGGAAGTTGGTTAACATATAAATGGATTTTGTGATAGGGATCCTATAGATAGTGAGTGTTAATGATTCCATCTGGGTGATTGTTAATTGACTTACCAATTCAACTGAATTTCTTGCCAATTGGGAGCAGAGTTCAGTGGAGAATTTAGGGTGCTTGTACATATGGATGATCATTCAACTTCATGGGGGTACCTTTGTTGATTTTCTTTAACTATAATGCTCAGTTAACATTATGGTTGTAGAGAGGTTTATATGAGGAATTTAGGACCTATTTTTGAATGATCATGACATTCTATCCCCATATAGATATCCAGAATTAACAAAATATCCATGTTTTGGATGATATGTTAAGGGCCTATGTGTTGGACTTTAGTCAGAGTTGGTAGGGTCACATATCATCGGTATAGATTTATTTTAATAACAACTATCAATCCATGGTCATCATGAATGATATATTCAGAATACCCTACAACCCACCCTTGTGTTGGATGGATATAGGGAAGTTATCACTTATGGGACTGAATATGGTGAAGGCGACAATAGAAAAAGTTTAGGTGATACAAAAGTGAATAAAGACTACTCAGAGTTTTTATATTTCTTATTAAAACTAATGTCATATATCCTTGGAGTTTGGTCAAGGGGACCATATGTTTTAGAATGTCACTACAAGATATGTTTTGAAAATGTTTGGTCAGGGTAACAAGATATCCCCAAGGTTTATCAGGTCTTTCTTGGTCGTGATAAAGGTTGGTGAGGTTGAATGCCACCTAGTGTTACCCAAAAAGTTAGACTGGGCGTATGAAGTCTTACATGTATCATAGATGAGGAGATACATGAATGACCCATCACATGTTATTAACCATGGCGAGCTAGGTATTAAAAATGATATCAAATTTTTATAGTAATCAATGGTGATTAAGGATCAATTAAATAGGATCCTTCATGAGAAATCTATTCATCTAATGTAATTTCTTTAGCAACATGATAACCTCTAGGAGATCTTGTGGGAGTGTGATAGCTAGATGCAGTCTCACTATCCTCACATTTTCAAGTAGATTTTGCTTTTGGGGAAAGAATCCTTGAAGATTGAGAGAATGTGATGACTTTAATTATCATGTTTAAACCATTTGGATATTTATATATATTAATCTTGGATTTTAATCATAGCTGGAGAAGTATTATGGCTTTCACAGGGCCACACTAATTGATATATTAAAAGTATTAAATATAATAAACCACAGGTGCTGATATTTTTTGAAATAATGGAATTTCCCATTGATCAAAGGCTCTAATGGGAGATCCAAAACCATCATTGGATTCAGAATATTTATTTTTTTATCTAGGAGTGACTTAAGGTTTATTTACATCAGACCTCTAGTCAATGCACAATCATGGGAATGTATTAGATTAAATAAATAAAATAAACCAAATTATAAATTTATTTTTATAAACCTAATTCTCCTCCTATTTAACCCTTATTAAAGAAAATTCCAAATTTTATATACATAATTATGGGGGAGAATGACCAATGAGAGAGGTACAACCACCATGAGAGAAATATCCAATGAAGAATATGAAGGAAAATAAAAAAATTGATGATCATATTTCTCAAAAATCATCCTAAAAATTGATGTAGAGTAGTTCCTTATAAGTAATAAATATAACAATGAGTAAGGTCTCATTATTTATGGATTCTTACCATTCTATTTTGGATTTCATGCATGGATTATTATTTCTACTTTGAATCCCTAATATCTTCCTATTTTTCATGATCCATTGATTATTTCTCCTTTGGTCCTAAAATAATAGTTGTGCCAGCTTTATATTATATATTTTATTTCATCACTCATGATTGATGGTTTGGTTCTCAATGAACATTGATGAATCTAATTTTTTTATTATGCCTTTCATCCCATATTCTTTGAGTTTTTTTCATTGTCCTATGTTAGGTCATAAATTTGACTACTAGCATGGTTTGAAGCATTATTGAACCTCATAATCATGTTTTTTTGTGTGATTTTATGATAAATATGGTGGTTTGAGAGAGTGATTATGAGTGAAAATGGATCACATATATAGAATTATGGATCTAAACCTTATATTATGAAAAATGATGGGACAAGATTCATGTGGGTGGGCAATAATCCCATTTTACTTCCACTATAGGTTAGAAATCAATGAACTAGGAGTTTCCTTTGATCTCAGGTGTTGTAAAATGATTCTAGTGTAATTTTTTGGTGGAATCAGATGATAATAAAAGATTTAATAGGAAGATGATAATTTTGTGAAAAACATGGATACACACTATGTATTTAATAAGAATACACATCATTCAGTCTACATGATTTCAATTAATAGGGTTTCCTGGTTGAGATAAATATCACACACCATGTGTTTGTGACCATAATACATGTGATATTACCTAAAAATGAGTTTTTTATAGGGAGTACATGCTAGGGAACCAGGGTGGTTCCCCACACCATGTACCTTAGGCCATATGATGTCTATACGCCTCTCCATGTTAGGTAGTGGAGTAAATCCAGGGGATAGCTTGGGAGTACACCTTATATACTCCAAGGGACACACCGTGTACTTTCATTCCAATTTTTTATCTCTTATTTATCCTTCTTAGGGACTCAGAATCAGACTTGTGAGTAACCCTTCATCGGTATAATTATGAATGGAATATGATTGCAATTTTTTTCAATATTTGAAATACAATGTAAGGTGGTTATAGTGGTTCTCTTCTGGTGTCATAGTTGGTTGATGTTGACACTTGAGTGCGATCGCCAGAGTGACATTAGAGTTAGAAACCACCATGATGAAACATGTAGGTAAGGGAGTGGATCCCCCATTTCTTTTATAGATAGGATTGGAGACTTCCCTTTTCACTCCCTAGGGAATGGTTCTTATATATATGGAGTGAAACCCCTTATTAATTGATCCTAAATGAGGTGTGGGACCTCTACCCTCTTAGGTTTAACACCCCCTTGATCGTGATGTTACATCTATGAGTTATGGGTCCCCTATATCTGGTGATGTTATGTTGGGCTATTAGCATGGGTAAAACACTGAATCTTGGAGTTGTTGATAGAATCACTATCCTTATTTATATGTGAATATCAAGATCCATTTCCCTCTCTTTGACTTGGGTTTTTCTATGAGAATATATTTCAGTTGGGTTTCATATCCCCTCTTCATCTTATGGGATGAGATAACTATTTAATTATATTTATTCCCTTTATGGTTTTTGAAGTGTACCATAGGGTATGTATGTACTCACCCATTCATGGGGTTTTCCCACATGTTGCATGTTATATAAAGATGAAATGAAGATAGATGTTGACATTATCGAGATTTATATTAGTGAGGCTTATCAATACTTAAGGATGGTGATTGTAGGTGGTGATTGGTATTGGTGTTTGGAAGTAGGGTTCCACCTCCTCATTAGTTGTTATGTTAGGACTCCCTTTACTTATTATAGGGAATATATTTCTCCCTTTCATACTTTGGTTATATTTATGTCACCACGCTCTATTTTTTCTAGAGGTTTTTACACACACTTGTTTCCTCTTAGGTTAGGAAAACTTTTTTTACTTCATGTTTATGATGTAATTGAGTTGTGTGTATATATAGGTTTATTAGGAAAAGTAATCACATATGTATGCTATTTCTACTTAGCACAAGTATATATACTCTATCATATTAGTGGTGGGATTAGGGTTCCACTATAGGCCTACTGCCGGTTTAGGTAGGGCCCCAGTGGGTTTGATTGTGACATCATTGATATGGCCGAAAAATCTCACAGTGTGAAAAAAGAAAAAAAGTAAAAATAATCAGGGTCAATACATGTGTGTGTTTAAAATATGTATGTATGTATGTATATATATATTTTTTGCGTGTATGTATATATATTTATATGTGTGTGCAATTATGTATTTATATGTATGTATGTGTGTGTATATGTATATGTGTATGTGTCTGTATGTGTATGTATGTGTATGTTTGTATGTATGTATGCATGTATGTATGTATTTTTATGTGTATGTGCATGTGTATGTGCATGTGTATGTATGTTTAGATATATTTATGAATGTGTATATATATTTATGGATGTGTATGCTTGTGTATGGTTGTGTATGTATATGTATGTATGTGTATGGATGTATATGTATTTGTATGTATGTATATGTTTGATGGTTCACCTATATATCACACACACACATAAAAAAAATAGGTATACATTTATATAAATAATAACATCTTTAATTATAATTTTTTTTAAATATAGTTATTAATTAATTATATCTATTACATACAATATATACATCTATATAATTAATTAATAATAATAACATATCTATATATTTTTAATTATAAATATATTTAAATATAAATATTAAAATCATTACTTTTAATTTTACAGTTTTATGATTAATAATATTTTGTGAAAAACATTTATACATAGTATTACTATTTTTACATTTATTAATACAGTTATCAAAATATTAATACATTTATTAATAAAAAATTTATTATAATATTAATATATTTATTACAATATTAATAAATCTATTATAATATCATAATATGTATACATTTATTATGATATTAATAATAATAATAATATTATTATAATACTAGTACATTTATTATAATACATTTATTATAATAAATTTATTATAATATTAATATAATTACCATAATATTAATACATTCTTTTTTATTATTTTTGTAATTTATTCATTTTTATATTTATTAAATTTTTATTATAAATTAATTTTCTTTATTTAATTTAATATAATATCAGTAGATTTATTCATAATATTTATAATAATATTTATATATTTAATAATAAAAAATTTATGATAATATTAATAAATTTATTATATTATAAATGATACATTTTTCATAATATTAGTAGATTTATTAATAATTTAAAATCTTAATATACATTTTTATATAATGGTTAATATATTATAATTGTTAAATATAATTTTTAATTTTTAATATTCACTAGCATTTATTAACACTAATATTAGATTTGATAAATCTAACTTTTATTTGCGCTTACAATTAACACCGATAAAGGCCCACATTTATCAGTGATAACTTTAGCACTGATAAAGGATACTTTTACCGTTGATTTTTTGTTAGCACTGATGAAACCATTTTCCTCTTTTAAAAGAACCCTAGTTACCACGTCGCTTCTCCTAACCTATGAAGATCTCACAGAATTTTTATCATACTACTGACTTTTATTGTATATTTTGGAGGAATCAACCTTCAAAACCAAAGTTATGGCATTAAAAACTTATTTTTAAGTAATTTTCGACTGATAGTGCATTATTTTTTCATGTTTTCTGGTTTCTCTTCCACTGTTTGTAATAGGATCCCATTTTGATTGTTTTCCCTTCACTGAGCTTTCATAGTTTTTTCATGATTTTTTTTGTTTTTATTCCTATATGTTTATATACATTTATATATAGATAATATAATTAAATTTTTCCCTATTTTGGTCATTCTTCACATAAAAGTTTCTGTACACACACACACACACAAATGTGCGTTTCATATTTATATATATATATAAATATATTTGTATATATATTTTTTGTTAATGCATGTGAGATTATATATATATATATTTATGTGTGTGTGTATATATATTAATATTAATTTATATAACATTTAATATTTAATATTTTTTTATTTTAAATTATATTATTTATATTAAGAATTATGATTCAAGTATTTATTATTAATATTTATATATACAAAAAATAAATTTATTTTATATTTTATAGTTATTTTTACTTATATTAATATTAGTTTATATTATATTTAAAATTTATTTTTATTTATATATACCAAACACAACTTTATTTTTAGAACAAAACATTATCATTCAACCGCAATTCATCCAACAAGAATAATACATCATGTTCACAAAAAACACATGAAAACATCCTTTAATTCATAATATAATTTTATGCATCATTATTCTATTTTCAACAAGAATAATTCGTATAAAAAATCAATTTTAGGCCACTGTAACTAATTCCCAAATCAAAAATCATTAAGTAACGATTTCCCAATTTATTATCACATCACTTCATTTGAAATGATTTTTCTAGTAAGAAATCACCATTTTAAATCCTTATATTTCCATGATAATAACCATTATAAACTCTGAGCTAATGCTTTAATTTCATTAGATATATTTATCCCTTATTCACCTATAGTTTCATTAAATGGTATATTTATTACAATACTTAATTGAAACCATAATACTCACAACATCAAAACGAAGTCTTTAAGATCACTAATAATGATTACAAAAATTCAAATTTTACTTTATCATTTTCCTCGTTATGACATCACATTGTGCATGAAGTTATATAATTTTGGTGTTGAAGAAAATTTATAAAGATTTAATGTCACATACAATTTTAGGAAAAATCATTCTATAATGCCACAACTAATTTTTTTATGTAACGTAACTCATATAAATAATTAAATCATTAGCAAAACACACAATTCATATCAAATCACTCAATGAAACACTAATGAGTACATGAAGCTACCCACTTCACACATGGAAAACAATCCTCTCTAAGAGAGAATACTTAATTCTTTCCAAAACATGGGCTTTATTATATGTATATATTTTACATTGTATTATAAAATATAGTTTTTTTTATATTCTTTTATATAATATATATGTATTATAACCTATAAATATATTTTTTAATTATATACTTTATACAATTTGTAGATATAAAAAAGGATACATTATATGCATTCATTTTTTAATTTTTTTTGAAATATATTAGTATTACTGAAGAAAATAGGATGGATATGAATCAAAAATGGAAGGATTCCAATCGTATGAATAAAGAGTATGAGACTATGGTAAAGTGTTGATCATGTTTGCAATAAATCATGAATATGATCCTTCTCAAATCATTTTTTCATCTTTACATTGTCATTATTAAATAATATTTTGTCTATAGGAGTTGGAATAACACTTTATATGTTATAGAAAAGACAGAAGTTATAAATTTTGGGCTAATCAAAGGGAAGAACTAAATTTCTCTAGAGACTAGGATAACATTATAGTCTATGAATAATATGATATGATTACAATCATGAATGATGATAGAGATCATATTGAGGAGATGAAAACGGAAGTTGAAGATACAAATTTTGATCGTCTAAAGATATTTTAGAAGTTAAATATCTATGTAAAGAAACCATTGTATACTGTTTATACTAAATATACAACATTGTTATCTATATTGAAGATATATAATTTGAAATTGGAAAATAGATGGAGCAACACTATCTTTATAGAACAACTTTGCCTATTGAATGGTATGATACCCAAATATAATGTTCTTCCTTATTGAACATATAATTCTAAATGAATTTTATGTTCTATGGTTATGATCATTAAAAGAATACATGCTTTTCTAGATGATTGAATTTTTTTTCAAGGACCATGAATCCCTAAAAAAATAACCTAAGTGTTGTGCTGCTTGATATAATAAATATAACTCATATCCTTTAAATATTGTATGGTATTTCTCAATAATTCCTTGGTTTAGATGTCAAAATGGAAGTAAAGAGACTTCAAGATAATTGGTGTTTCATAGAGATACAAGAATTCATAATGTGACACTTCATCACCTGTACACACTCCTCAGTGGAAGAAAACTGATCAAGATTATCTTGATTTTGGAAATAATATGAGAAATCTTCATCTATAGATATCTATAAATGGAATAAATCTTTTTGGTGTACAAAGTAGAACTCAAAATACATGTCCAGTTATGTTAGTAAATTATAACTTTCCACTATGTTTATGCATGAATTGAAATTACGTTATGTTGTCTCTTCTTTTATAAGGATTAAAACAATTGGGTAATGACATTTTTTGGATACATTAATCAAATATCTAAAAATAATGTGGGATTCATGTGTGTTGTTGTTTGATTCATATAGAAATGATGTTTTCACATTGAGTTCCATGTTGTATAGGATAATAAATGACATTACAACTTATAGAAATTTTATAGGATATAAAATTAAATAAATATTGGGTTTCCCATTTGTAAAAGGGTCTACACTCAGTTATGTTGAAACATTTAGTGAAGATTGTGTTTCCAGAACATCTCACATTTTACTCCAATGTAACAAATACTGATCCTAGATGATATTATTTGATTGAAATTCAGAATATGGTACAACAATATCTCTACTAACAAGTGATCAACAATATGATATGGTAAATTATATTTTCACAATTTTTGGAAAACCATTTTAAAAATATTATAACAAAATTGGTTGTAATAAAAGATTACTTTCTGTTGAATTACCATGCTATAACTGTTTATACATCATATATTTATTTATTGTCAAACATGTATAAAAAATATAGGTGATTGTGTTATTAATACATTACTAAATTCACCCAAAAATACAAAGGATTACATTAAGTCTAGATTGGACATGATTGAAATGGGGTGTAACACCCCGGATTTTTTTTTTATAATTTTAAATAAATTAAGTTATGAAAAATAAAAATTTAAAATTAAGTGTTTTAATTAATAATAAAACTTATAAATACTTATAATTTATAGCTTTCAAATTAATTAATTTATGTTCTAAAAAAACCAATACTATTTTACAGTATTATTTTGTGTAAAAGAATATTCTAATATGTATTTGATTCATTTTTATCAATAGATTATTTAATTAAATGTTATAAGAATAATATATATATATATTGAATATTATAATTATTCTGACAAATACTAAATTATGTTACAAATATATCACTATTAATATGACACCCCAAGATTTTATGGTATATTTATTCATAAATAATTTCAATTCAATAGTTAGCTTATATACACAAAACACTGATTCTCTATGAAAAGACAATTTTTTATAGTTATAACCTAACCGTTAAACTTAACTTTGCCGCTTTTGTGATTTGAATTTTAAAAAATGGATATACACCATTGTGATGAGTTAGTTTTTTAGAGTCTAATAGGATCAACTTAATTTTTTGTGAATAGTAACTTGACCCTTATAAATAGTAATGTTCCCTTATGAATGGTAATGTTACCCTTATGAATAGTAACATCAACCATGAAAGTATAAATAAAATTTAGCCACCTTATAAATGAGAGTGAATGTTTTAAAAATTAATAATTAAGTATTTGCATTTTTGTGATTAATAAATATTTAATTACAATTATAAATTAATAAATTAATAAAATTAATTTTCATAAAATTTATTCCTAAATAAATATTTTTCCTATGATTTTTGGATATTTTTATGAGACCTCAGTTAATTTTTGAAAGTATTATAAAATCATTTTTAAATTTAAAATATGTATTTTCAAGTAAATAATGATTTTAATCAAAAAATAAGTTTCTCTTATTTGTAAAATTATTTTTATAAAATAGAGATCATTTTTGAATTCTATATATCAAAAAATGGTTATGGTGAATTTTTGGGATTTTTCTGATTTACTTGATTATTTTGTGAATAGTGAAATTCAATAATTTACGAAATACGCTAAATAAATGAATTTCTACTTCATGCTTGAGTCATGGATGATGTAAATGGCCATTAGTTAAAACTCACACTCAATTATTACTACTTTTAGTCATGATAATCATGACTATTCATAGTATTGAGCCAAAATAGTAAAATAATGATTAAAATAATGGAAAACCCTCTTCTCCTCCACTATAAATACCACCCCTCATTCCCTCTTCTCTTCACACCTAAAAGCCTTTAATGTTCTCAAAATTTTTCCCAAATAATCTTACCTAGTCTCTCCCCACAACCATGAGCCATTAGTATTTCCAAAAAACTAAAACCCTTTCCCTTAAGGAGGTTCTCAAGGAGGTTATTTCAAGAGGTAAACCCTCTTCCTTTTTCATTTAATTTTATTTCAATTTATCTTCTTTTCTTATTCTATCCTAAAATACTATATAAAATTTATCATGATAACTACAGTATCATCTATATACTGGAATTATATCATGTTAATGTAATAACCATTATAAATCTCTTCACTCTCCCTCTTTTATTTTATAAACCAAATCATCATTCGAGAGGTGCCAATTTACAACCTTCGTGGATGACAAAGTTTCGTTCTTAAAATTATTTTTCAAATATATTCATGAATAAATTTTAATGGTTGATAAATTTTTTAAAATTTATAATATAACCCATTTTATGTTCTTTAAGTAACATATTTACATAATATTAAACAATAATAAAAAATAATTTTGTTGTGATCAATAACTGCTATAATAATATAAACGATTATCACTAAATGTATCAACTTACGATTCATCCTCATACCATGTAAAAAAATGATATATATAAAAATTTACAATTATTTTTGTTCATTAATAATATATAAATTTAATTCTGTATAATTATATCCATTCCACATGAACTCCATTACTTATAATCAAGAGAACCGATCATGAAATCAAGGAAACGGACACTTTGGAATGACAAAATTCAATCATATAACTTATAAATAAGGCCATAAATGAACATAAAAAACTATAATGAATCAAATAATTGTATATAAGGTTTTGAATTGATTAATTAATGGATTTAATTTTTTTATCTTGGAACTTAAGGTCAAGTGCAGAACATGTTCGGACACAAGGTAAGGTTTTTCTCATCTCACTTCCATTTTTGTGAGACATTCCTTATTCACCACTATTTATTTTTTATGGTGTAGTAATAATTACCATTTAGGTATCATATATAAAATATATTTATTTATCATGGTATTTAATGTATCACTCGATGATTATTAATTTTGGGGTAAATGATTCAACTGATTACAATGTGGTAAGAGATTCTACCCAAACCCCCATTTTTTCCTTTAGGTTACTCTTTATCTACATTTAATCAAATGTATTACTTATTTTTTTGTATATTTATTAAAAATTATATGTATATGTTCCAAAATCATATATTAGGATCAGATCATCATTCTTTGATTAGTTTATACGTGTTTTAAAATGGTTCAATGCTTAATTATTCCTGATAAAGAAGCCCGATTGAAGGGAACTTCTTGAATTCTTACCCATTTTCAAGTACACAATATAATCTGTTTTAATCCTTAATTATTTCTATAAAATCATAAATTTTATCATGAAAAACAATCTTGTTTTATTTCTTGTTTTATAAAAACAACATTTCCTTTCCTCTTTAAATTATCTTTAATATTTCCCTTAAACCACACTTAAATGTTTTATTTCTAAAGTTTCTTAAAAACTCTTTTTACTTGATTTCATTTAAATGGGACATCATTTATGCCTTAAATATAATTTAAATTTCCTTCCCTTTTATTTTTTTGGATATACATGTTTACTACATGATTTTATAAAAAATACAAATGATTTTCCAAAATAACTATTCTTTTCAAAGTAAAAATGGGGTTTCTCATATCCCTTTTACATATAGGAGATATATGCCTTGTTCACCACCTATTTCTTATGTGTGTGGTGTATTTACTAACCTTTTATATAAATATAAAGATTCTTGTTATTCTAATTAAATTATAATGTATTATTATTTGAGCGTTTCAAGTGGTATGGGACACTTTGGAATGATTAAAGATTAATTTCCTCAAGAATTTTTCAATGATATCTTCATCTATGTAAAATTAATTTTTTTAATCTTGTAATTCACTGATATTTATCTCGTATGATATCATCTACCATATTTTTATGAAAAGTGTATGATCCATTTGACTATAGATGTTTTAATTAGAACCCTTCATGGGTTATAGTTAAAGTATTCAAATTTCATACACTAGTTTTTCAATATGAATGTTTATATTGTATATGTATCACCATTTTAATATGATGAATGTATTGGGCATAATGAGTGATGGGAGGGGCCCGATACAGCCCCTCGATGCATCGATAAGTCTCATGAGACAAACTAGTTTGGGGTTTTACCTGTTTATATATGGTCTTGAAATGAGGCCTTTACAGTATGGTTATGATGTTTGACATTATGCATTCCCTCATTTTAAAATTAGTAATTAATGGTCCATATGATTATTATACTAGTAGAATATCCATGGTTATATTTTATTTTGGTATTATTTATTCATATTTCATTTATACCATATCATTCTCAAGTATATTTTAAAGCTACGTGTTTTTAGTTTCTCACTATGCCTAGTGTTTATGTTTATGATTACTTATACCATATTATTTACCCTTACTGATCATATGACATCACAAATTTATTATATTTATTTTAAAAAAGTTATGAATAATAAAACATTGTATAATATTTCAAGTATGAAATTTATTTCATTTTATATTGTTTCATGTTTTATTTTCTTTTCCCAATGTATTATGGGTATCATGTTTGTAATATGGTTTTCCAAGACTGCTAAACTGATAGGTCCTTTGGGATTTCATCCCTTGTAACCATGAAAATATAATAAAATAATGCACTGGATCTGGGCTTCTAGGGTTGGGGTGTTACATGGGGTTAATGGAAGGTCTGGTTCTAGTTAAGGGTGAAAGGTGGACTTTTCTTCCCCTAGTAGTATACACTTTTTTATCCCAAAGAGACATCAGTTTTGAAACTTTCTAAATGATATAAAGGTTGTAGATGGGTATTTATAATCTATCGAGAATACCATATCAATGAATGATTTGATGTTAAATGGAATAAAATCACAAGACTATCATCTTTTGATTCAATATTTAATACTTGGATATTTACATTGCATTCTGTCTAAAAATTTATTTCACACATTAACAATGATTTTCTTATTTTTTAAATCCATGTGCAGTAATTCTATACACCCAATGAATTTTCCAACTAATAAAAAGGAAATTTATATCATATTAAGTGAATTAGAGATGTTATTTCCACTATCATTATTTAATATAATGGATCAATTAATGTTTTACTTTTTTAAAAAGATCTATCTATGTAGTTTTTTACAATACAGAAGGATGTACCCCATTAAACAGTTTATGAATATTTTGAAAGGGTACATAAAAAATATAAGTTGAAAAGAATGTTTTATTATAGAGTGATATATTATTAAATAATACCATGAAATATGAATGAAATACCTTTCTAATGTGGCTAACATTGGTCTCACAAAATCTCATCATAGTGGGAACCTTATATGTGAAGGAATTTTTAAAAGTGATGTTGTCAGAATTTATATTATAGTGTGGGAGAAATAACACCTTTAATTTTTACATAATATAACAGAGGTTATGGAATATATTGTGTAAATTCCCAAATCGGATCACTCTAAATAATAAAAAAACCATTGGTTCTATGTAACCTCATGCACACCTCCCCATATGGCAGAGTTTTCTTACTAGTAGAAGAAGTATAAGGAGGTATCAGAAAGAGACTATACCCCTTGCATCAAATTGAGCAGTCAAAATAAAATAAACAAGCATCACAAACTTTATATTATGTAAAAATAATAAACAATATATTAATAAATAAGTAATAAATGATGTAATATCATAATTAATACAGTCATATAAACTTTACCGCACACAAGGCTAATCACATATGAAAAATAAAAAAAAGAAATATAAATATAGAATGATCCACTGAAACTATGATCCAAAATTTTTCCCAATCTCCATATATCTATATGAGCCATCCTAATTGATCATAAAAAATCAATTCCACTAAAAAACCTATGACTCCAACCAAGAGAGAGAATTCTTGGGCACCAAAGTGAAAAGGAGGCTTGATTATGGTGAAAGTACAAAACTTAATAAGGAACCTTCAATAGGGTCTTGTACATATAATAAATTTAGTGATACATTCTCTAAATAAAATAAATAACTCCAATAAAAAAATAAAAAAATAAAAAAACTATTTATCCTCAATTCTGCGACCTTGATAAACCATACCTTCTTCATCTAGTACTAAAGTATCTTTGAGCATGTCATGATGAATGTGAAAACCATATAAATTCCCTGGGTTCATTCACCTAGATATACAGTATAATTATCTAGGGGATACACTAACCTTAGTATATAGATAATGAATAAGGGAATAATATATCTTAGTATCATAATTTATGGAGTGCTCTATACTAATATACAACGGTTCATGAAAGTTGATCCCCGACAATCCAAAAATCTTGACCATTCCCACTGAAGAGACCACAATTCACTGGAAATTAACACATGGTAGGAACACCATACTCTACCTAGAACCAATAATCCCAACTCCAAATCCATGGTATCCCTACTAGTGGTATCATTGAAATCCCCATAGGGAGATTTCAGGACCTCTACATAGGAAGTTTTCACGACCACCTGTAAGGGTGTTTTCCATTTGTTAAAAACTACCTTAAGGGTAATTTCACATCTTATCGTAAGTATACTTAATAATATAATAAAACTCAAACACCTTGGGGAAATCCCATCATTGATCAAAAAAAATAATAATGAACTCCCTTTTACTATGTTCATCAACTCACTAGTGTACCCACTAGGGTCCCCTAAGTCTTATCATATCCCATATTCCTTATACGGTTCCCTAAAACCCCATTTAATCTCTTAGGTAAAAACCCATCACTTGAAACTATAAAGGGGCTAGACCCCAACCCTTATGGTAAAAACCCATCACCTTGAGTGAATAGTATCACTTGAAACTATAAAGGGCTCATAGAGGACTCACTAGAATCCTAGGAAAATTTCATAAGGTAAATTACCTTAATCCCACTCCCTTTACTTATAACTCATGGTTGGCCTGAACACCCAACCTATTCATCTATCTCATCAGGATATACCCACTTCGATCATACCACCTCTATGGAAAATGAACTCTTTCCTAGAGGTTATCTCACATATCCAAATCCCTAAGGAAACTCAAGGTAATCATATATCCAACCCCTAATACATCTATATCAGGGCACCATTCACCAACACTTAGAGCTATTCAAGTCCTCCTAAACTGGGCCTCCTAAACTAGGTCCACAAGTTACATGAATTCCATTTAATATTAATTAAACCCCATAAGTGGGTTTCAAATACAAATATATTCACTTTAAGAAGGCCTTGTCCATCGATAGTTGAGGAACTTAGGCTAGTGAACAAGAGTTATCCATGGTACCTAACACCTAGATCACTTCAATTAAACATCCCCTTTTTTAATTATTTTTGACTATTTAATTAGAAATTTTCTTAAAAAATCTCTTTAATTTAAAAAGTTCATTCACCACAGTGGAATTACCACAAACCATATTCCATATATAATATTTATAAACCATAAGGGTTGGTACCAAGGACCACCAACCTTTTATTGAAGTAATTCCATTTAATTATCTAATCTGATAGCTGTTCCCTACGATTATCCATGATTGTCATGACATATTGAGAACCCATATCACATAAAAAGGTGAAATAATTATTTATAATTGAATTATAATTAATTAGTTAACTCATTTACTAACCATTTATAATCCAATTAATCATAACACCCAAGAATAATTGATGGATAACTCACTGGTAATCACTATCACACTAAATCCACAACCAACTGCCTACGAGAGGTACAAAATGGACTCCCAACACCAATTTTAATCAAATATATAACAACCATAACAATTTAAAAAATTAATTTAATTAAAAACTAAGAAAAAATCTAATAAAAATCACTACATGACATTCCTTCCCCAGATCATCATGCAATGACCTGAAGATGGTGTCACAAGATTCCACCATTGCAAGTAGAACAAAATACACTAGATGTTTGGTTGATTTTACCATGTTATAGTAGAATTGGAATAAAATAACTATCTTAAGGAGAATACAATTATGGTATAATTAATAGGATTTATAAAAGGAGTTTATGGAGGCAAGTACATACCTTAAATCAGCCAAAATTCCAAGAAAAATAACCCCCCAAATAAAGAGGAACCAAGGGAGGAAGGGAGAGGGCTTGAACCTACCCATGTGACTAAAAATAAGATTAGAATGGGTTATGACCCCTAAAAAATTAAGGGATAAAATAGAAAATTTACCCCTTTAAAAAACCCCACTGGATAGCCAGTTTGGGCTCACCGGCTAGATAGTTCTGGACTACCAACTGGCCGGTGGCCGTAGGTTGCTAACATTTAGTAGCCTGAGTGACCTAGCTCTATAATTCCATTCTCTTTAACCTTTATGAAACAATTTCATCCTAATTACCCATATAAAATAAATCTTCTAATATGTTACCAACTTCATAATTTTCATCTAAATCTTAATTTCAAATCTAACCTTAAAAACAACCAAAAATTCAATTTTTTTCTTTGAAAAACTAAACCCATACATACACAGGATCTTACATATTGAAACCCAAAAAATATTTCCAAGAAATTTAAATCGATCAAGGTTTGAAATATGTATATTAGGTATATATAATCAAAAATTAATATGATGGTTTTGAGACCATATTTTTAAGGAGTTATCTATTAATCTAAATTATATTTGAGAATGACTTTAATGACTAGCCAGAAGACTAATTGCACATGAATTATCTTACAATGGTTAAGTCATGAATGGTAATATGTTTTATTCATAAGAGTAGGTTGAACACGTAACAATGAAAAATAATTGAGTTACTTTTACTGAAGAAGCGATTAATATATCAGGTAACAAGGAAATAAATCTAATTTACATGAATATTTCATAAATCGGAAACATTGAATAAATATGGGAGTTGGATTAAACAACATTTAAAGTGATAATTTTTTTAAGGAAAATGGGTTTATAAAAGGAATGCAGTTAAAATATATGAATTAGGATTTATGAAAAATGATTTCCATAAAAATGGGTACAATGATGGACCTTTTATAATGGAATCATAAGTAGTATAAGTATTTTATGTCCCATATCATATAAATGAAAATCAGTCAATGGTTTTGTTTTCAATTAAAAAATAACACGGTAAAATGAAAATTTCATTGAGTGTGAAACTTTTATTAGGACACAAAAATAATTTCACTATGGTCCCAATGTAGATAATTTCCTTAATATTAGAGAAAACCATAATGATTGAATTTGGATACTCGATATATGGGTCAAATACATTCAACCAATAAAGAAAAAAAGAGAGTTTAACAAACATGGTAATATTTTTTAATATAAAATATATCTACTCAAAATATTATCTTCACTATTTTATTTATATAATCTAAATTAAATATTTCACTAATTTTTCAAATAATAGATTCTCATCATAATGATTCTACCAATCCTGAGTAGCAACATATGGATATTGTTAAAACTGATGAAAAACATATCTAAAATGTTAAAATTGAGTAAATATTATAAGGCGAAGAACACATGGATGAAAAATGAGGGAGTATCATAGTTTAATATTTTTAAAAAAAGTTATTAATTCAAAATGGAAAGACACAAAATTCAAGGATATATATATCGAATATAGTCAACCTATTAACCCCAATAAGTCCATTTTCATTAGTTACATTGGAGTCACTACTTGAATACAAGGGTCAATTGAAGTAGATACATGGAATAATGTTTTGATTTCATTGAAGAAAATAATTTAAGGCTAAATTTGGGTAAAATTATGATATAATTTATATTTTTTACCAAAAAATAAAATAATTAAACATTGATTTACTATTCATTATCCCTTAGAGGGAAAATTTATATTAAATGATTTTTGAATGCAATTCATATTAATGGTCACTTGAAAGGATCATTGGGTATTTCAGAAAATTATTACGAATCATAATATCTATGATGGTAAAGGAAATGTAAACCCACACCCAACAACTATATATGCACACATTATAAACTAAAAAAATGGAATGATTTCATTGTCCATTGTGATTAGGAATCATTTTAGGTATGTTGTAATTGGTAATATTTTTTTGAGATTATGTATATCAATTTCTTTGATTAATAATTATTTATTTATGAGACAATAAAGGAGTTCTGAAAATAAGTAGTGTCTATTTAAACCAATGTACACTTACTATAAAATAAGGTTGGGGTATACTTCACTTGAAAACCTGGGTTTTAATTTAAATATATAGTAAAAATTTATGTGATATAAAATAAAAAACTTAATTCTATTTCTTTGTTTATATTATAGATTAATGAATTAAAATATAATTCCACATCCATCCCATGTAACATGACATATACGGAGGATTATATAAATACAAAGGGACAAATAGTTGATGAAAACACATAGCATGTGTGGGAACCATGTGTAATCATGACATAATAGAATTTTTTTCTGGTTTAAATCAGTATTTCATAACAATAAATAATTATTTTAGTATATATATTTTTTCTAGGTTATAAATAATAATCACCATTGGTTTTACCTAATGAAAATCTCATTTCAGTGGATTTGAAACAACAAAAATAATATTTACATGTCCAAGGTGTAGGTTTTGGATTGTCACTGAGAGAATATCATGATTAAGAAAGGATAAAAATGGATGGAGATGAGAGAATGAAATACATTTAGGAAAAAAATATAATCTATAAGGGAAATAACTACTTAGAATTATAGTTTGTTAAAATATTTTATGCGAAATAACCCATCTGAAGAAAAAAATAGAAACTAAAACATGAAGAGCCACCTCCTCCCAGCTTTGAGGCTAGCCATTCCCCTAAAAGTATTTCCTTACCCAAGGTATTTTTTTTCATAACAGTTTTTATTAAATATGAATCAAATAAAAACCAATAACTTTATTATATAAAAATTCCACATATTAAAATTGATTTTGGTTTATATCTTTCAACATCCACCTGTCATCTTGTAGCGAGGCATAAATTGTACAATATCTAAGGAGATATTTTATAAAATTAAATAATTTCTAAAGAATCACATGTGAGATAGGATTCACATATCACATGATATACACATCAAACTACATATTCCCCTTGATTGTATGAATGTTCACACAACTAGATATACAATTGTAATTTTCATAGAATGACCATCTAATCTAATAAGGATACATGGAGATAACAATTATATCCTTTACAATTTTCTTTATGATTTTTTTAACAATTAATGAAAAAGATATAAATTAAGGAATATTATTATACATGGATGAAATTAAGGTAAAATAAAAGGTTGAATAAAAACAATCTATAAGATCAACTAGTAAATCTAAAAGACCCTTTGATATTGAATTTTCCCCCAAAATATCAACTACCATATTTAAAAACATTTTAAATAAAGTAATGATAATGATTTTGGTTACTATGTTAGAAAATTTAAAAAAATATCATATTATATAAATAAACTAGCATCCTCAAAGACCTGTTTCTTTTAATAATTATAATTTAATTTAAAATATTTATTAATCATTTTTTATTTATGTTTTTATAGTACTACTAGGATATTAGATATTCCAAATATTCAAAATAGAAAGTATTTTTTTTATAAATTAGTGAATAGATTACATGGTGTCATAATTTTTTTAGACATAATGAAGATTTGGTTTCCTATTATATTTGTAATTTTTTTATTTTTTATAAAGAATGAAGAGTTTGTTTTTATACACATTATTTAGGACTATGTACATTGATTTTTTTTGAAATATAAGAATAATTTCTACATTAATACAAATTAATATTTGAAGACTAAAATCATTTCCACTTAAAAATCCCACTTCATCAGTTATTTTGTTCTTATAAAGAGAAAAAAGACCTCCATATAGAGTTTAGGGTCTATATTAAAGTCAAATTTTCACCATGAGACTCTCACTTTTTGTGAACTCATGAAGTGGAAGTCTGATGGGGAAATAATGCCTTTTAGAAGAACCCTAAGCACTATATGGGTGGATTTTTCTCTCTTAATAGGAACAAAATGCTTAGAGAAAAATCAATTACTGATAAAGGATTCAATAAGGATAACAAACTCATTTACTATTTAATGTTCTCTTTATAGTTGATTTGGTATTATAACTATCAATTGAATACATTTCTACCAACACCCGTTAGGTACTTGTATACATTTTGTCATACTCCCTTCACAATTGTCCAAAACTATTTGAGTCTAAACATCCCCTTTTAAGCAACCTTTTATTTCACAATATGTGTCACGTACTCAAAACCAATCAAACATACTTGTATTGTTATGATAATTTAGGAAAATTATATATGAGTCATTTTTATCATGTATAAATTAACATCATGTCAAACAAATACATGGTGTGTCCAGTATGACTTAAAACTCATGTTTTCATTAAAATTGACATTTTAGTTCAAAACACACATCACATAGTCAAAATTGAGAAAACAAACTCATATTTTTTTTTGATAATTTAGGAAAAAATCATTTGATTCATTTTTGAAATATAGGAATCAAATTCACATCAATACAATACACAACATTTCTGATGTGACTTAATGAACATGTTTCCAGTATAAAAGTAAAATTTTTCTCACAACATGCATCTTATAGTAAAAACAAATAAAAAAATCTTAGAATATATTGATACTTTAGGAAAATGATCCATGATTCATTTGTGATGTGTTGGAACTAATAAAACATTAATCTGACAAATGCTATGGCTAAATTAACTTAAAGTACATGTTTATAGTTGAAAAATTGGAATTTTAGTATAAAACATGCATCACATACTCAAAAATAAGAAAACAAAATTATATTATCTTGATACTTTTGTAAAATGATCTATGACTTTTTTATGTGTAGGATTCAACACAACATCAATCCAACACACAATATAGAAAATATGACCAGAGGTGAATGTTTTCACTTAAAAATGAATTCTTAGTTCAAAACATGAATCACATATTAAAATTAATGAAAACACACTCAAATTTTATTAATATTGAATGAAATTTTCAACAATATATTTTTTATTTTTATTAATTAGCTGAATTTCAATCTGGAACACGGTGTGGTCGATATGACTAAAAGTTCATGTTTTTCATTTAAAAGTGTCATTTTAGTTTCAAACATCTATCACATACATACAATAATGAAAAAATGATTTTATTTTGTTAATAATTCATACCAATGATCTATAATTAATTTTTTATGTGTAGGAATAAACCTATTGTCAATTCGACACATAGTGCCCAATATGGTCAAACGTGCGTGTTTTCATTTAAAAATAATATTTTAGTTCAAAACATGCATCACAAACTAAAAAATGATAAAAAATACTCATATTTTATTGATATTTAAATAAAAATATCAATAAATCATTTTTTACATATATGAATTAACTTCAACTGAATCTGACCCACAGTCTAGTCGATATGACTAAAAGTGAATGTTTTCATTTAAAAGTGGCATTTTAGTTTAAGAAACATGTCACATAATCAAAAATAATAAAAAATATCATAATATATTTATAAATTATTAGGAAAATCCATAATTCATTTTATATATATATGAATCAACCACACATCAATCTGATACATGGTGTGCCCGATATCACTGAACCTTTGTAATTTCATTTAAAAATGATATTTTTGTTCAAAACACGCATCAAATACCAAAATATGATAAAACATACTCATATTATATCTATATTTATGTAAAAAGTACAATAATTTATTTTTAATGTGTAGGAATTAGCCTCTCATCAACCTAACACAGAATGTGGTCAGTTTGACTGAAAGTGTGTATTTCTATGTAAAAGTGAAATTTAACCTCAAAACATGTTTCACATACTCAAAAACAAGAATAAATGATTATATTGTCTTCATATTATATATAAATGATCAATGAAAAATTTATGATTTGTAGGAATCAACCACACATCAATCCTACACATAGTGTGACCAGTATGACTGAAACTACATATTTTCATTAAAAAAATGACATTTTAGTTTAGAATGTGTGTCACATACTCAAAATTGAAAAAACTATAGTTTTATTTATATTTAAGTTAAAAAATAAATAATTAATTTTTAATGTGTAGTAATTATCCGTACATCAATTCGACACATAGTGTGAACAATATGACTGAAAGTGTGTGTTTTTATTTTAAAGTGACATTTTAGTTAAAAAAACGTGTCACATGCTAAAAATGGAGAAAACATGATTTAGTTTTCTTGATAATTTATTAAAATTATCCATAATTCACTTTTAGGTGTAGAAATCAACTTGGTTTCAATTTGACACCCGGTGTGACCGATATGACAACAAGTATGGGTTTTCATTTAAAATAGACATTTTAGTATGAATTTGACATTACATAATCAAAACCAAGAAAAAATTCTCTAATTGTCTTGATACATTATTATAATGATAAATTATTCATTTTTTATGTGTAGGAATAAACCTAACATCAATATGACACACGGTGTGGATGATATGACTCAAAGTGCGCGTCTTTATTATAAAAGCAACATTTTAGCTCACAATGTGCATCACATAGTCAAAATATGAAAACATGCTCATATTTTCATGATAATTCAGTAAAATTACCAATGATTATTTTTTAAATGTATGAATTAACCTCAAGTCAATATGATACTTACTGTGGAAGGTATGAATGAACATGCACATTTTATTTAAAAATATCATTTTAACTCAAAATGTGCATTATATACTCAAAACCATGAAAACATGCTTATATTTTAATAATATTTTAGGATAAAGATTAATAATTAATGTGTGACATATAGAAATTAACCAAATGTAATTCTAACACATGGTGTCTTCAGTATGACTAAAATTACATGGTTTCATTTAACACATTTTACTTCAAAACATGCATCACATACTCAAAATAGTTAAAAAACACTTATATTGTCATTATACTTTAAAAAAACAATTTTTTTTACTTGTAGGATGTAACGATATATTATCCCAATTGAAATTTATAATTTATTATACAACATTTCTATTTTTATATATTTTATATTCCATCTTTAAAATAATTTTTTATTACAAACACCCACTTCTTCTGTATGAGGTTGGGTTGATCATTAGGGAAGGATTTATATGAGATATTTTTTTAAAATGGTTATAATTATTATTTTTTAATTTAAATCTATTTCAATTTAATTATATTATACGAAAATTATTTCATGAAATATTTTCCTTGGAATGACGGTGCAATGTAAATTTAAATTATTTTTCATTTTTAATTTAATATATTTAATGTAACTTAAATAATATTTTTCATTTTTTATCAACTATTATAGAGTTATGTAGATATAAATTCAATACTTCTATAGTATTTGGGATGGGATTTTATCAGTGATATAATTAACATGGATACCGTCCCATTTTATTAATATTAATACACTAGTGCTAATAAAGTCCCCCATTATCAGTGCTAATAGGCAGACTGATAAAGGATTCCTTTACCTATTATTTCTTATAATTGATACAAGATCCATGTATATATATATATTTTAGTGCTTATAATTTTTTTTAATTTTAATAGTGATAATAATATTAGTACTTTTTTATAACACTGATAAAATATATTTCTAGTGCTAAAACAATCACGTTCTATAGTAGTGTTATTATGAATATTTTAGAATGGTTTTATTTTGAATGATGCTGGAAATGACTGTAGAGGTTTTTGAAAAATATTTACCAAAGGTTACTTTGGATATTTTTATGATAAATTCAATCCTAACCCACCAATGTTATACACCAGCTTCATTTTTGGACATCTTGGAATTCTTTAATTTCCAAACACGGGGATGAGAGTTTTATGATAAATTTTAATTGATTTAAATTTATCTATAATGAAATTTATGATAAATTCATTTTAATATATGTTACATTATACAAATACGAAATGAGTTTATAGAACAAGAAACATGAAATAAAGCCACACCACTTGTATCATAAATCAAGGATTGGGTATAATGCACTTGAAAAACATATGGTATATTCTTAGAAATTATCATAAAATTATTAATGTAAAAAAATTATTAGTGAATATATGTTGAAATATAAATATATAAATACTATCCCCGACTACCTCAATCCCAAGTTATGTGGTGTGGAAGGAGACCCGTGTTTACAAGAAGGGTCAAATAGTAGAAGTACTCAAAAGTAATAAAAATGTACATGATGGATGTTTAATTATGAAAAAAATGAAAGTTATTTTTACTTAATATTATAGCACATAATAAAATATACTGATATTTTATTTATATAGTCTTTAAAAAATATGAGCCATATATCAAAGCTTAAAAGTGATACTTTTAGTGGTTTTGGATCATCCAGACCAATATGGTTTGGTTAAAGGGGAAAGTTTTGGATACATTCCAAGAGAATAATTTTAAAACAAAAACCATGGAAGTTTTCTGATGAGGAATATATATAGTTACATATAATGACTATAAAATTGAATGAATTACTATTTGAACAAAGTAAAGTGATCAAAAAATTGATGGAAGAAAGTAAATCAATGAACTAATAACTATAACCACCATATTCAAACCCACAAACACCATGTTTTTAGTGAAATTATTCCACAAAAAAGATCATAATACTAGATGTAATAATTATGTTAAACATGTTTTCTAATATTTTTATGTTGAAGTAGTATTTATTACTTAATTTTTGGGAATGTTTTCAAGGTGAAATTGTTTACGACCTATATCTATCAAAACAAACATAGACTGAATTGTTGCTTGAAGTTTTGTGTAAAATATTTAAGAGAACACCATTAATCATAAACTATTAATCGTAGGTCATGAAAAGGTTGAGATTTTTCAAGCTAAAGGGCCATGAGTTAACATACCTATACCCACTTACAATGTTGATGTGAAAACTATCCAGTAATCTATTAGAATATTCATCACGTGGTAAATTAGTTTTATTAATTACCCTGACGAGAAAGGGGTATAGAATTTGTATCTTATATTATACTTAATTACTATTATGATAAATAAAAAATTTGTAAACAACCTTATGTTATTACATAAGGGTAAAAAAACATCAATATCAAGGAAGTTAAAGGGATCATTTTCTACATCATGAATGTAGACTGCATACCCTAATTTTCTTCCACTACTATTCAATATAAACCTAACAAATTTAAAGGACCTTTTGAATTAATTTTTTAAATAGAAGAATTCTATACAATTTTATTTTCAAATATAAATTTACAACACAAAGTTTATTGATTTTATCACTATTCCTAGTATAAATGAAATTCTAAAGAATGAATGGATATGAGAATCTATCATACATTTATATGTGAGGTATGTTTGAAATATTTTTATTTATTTATTGATATAATATTTTTATTACAATTTTTTATGATATTAATTTTATTTAAGATTATTATATAATGTATTTCTAATAAATTAAGAATTAAATCAAAAATTTTTATTTTTAGTCCCCATATTCATTTATAAGGATTTATAATGATAAAGGAAGATGAAATTATTTAAAAAATAAAAAATTTCCAAATTATTTGTAGCGAAGTACATTGATGATAAGGTATTAATAATAGCAACCATGTAAGGGTAAAAATATATACACCAGTCACTATTATGATATTTTTCATGTGTAGTACTCATTAATGTTTAAATTTTTTATATTTCACTGGATTCTAATTATGATAAATCCCGTTAATCCAATTATAAATATTTTTTGATCAACTAAATGGATATCTAAAAAATCACCTTTACATGATGTCCCTTATTAACTAGTAAACAATATATTTTCAATATTTTATATCCTATTAAATATATATTATATAATATGTATTAACATTCATGTTTTGTATGATAGTGCAATGCTAATTTATTGAGTAGTAAGGGGTTCATAAGAAATGAAAACCAATAATAAATATATAGTATGCTATTTATGGTAATCTATTTTTTCTATATATATGAACAATTTAGTATTGAAAGACATATCATAAAAAAATTCTCATAATTATGAATTTTCTTGCAGTTACCAAAATGAAAAAATAATAATGACTATGACTACCATGTTTTTAAATATATGAAAGATATAATAACCCATGAAACAACTTAAAAACAAATAAATATGTTTATTACATGTGTCAAATTTTGAATACACACTTTTATTTGACATCTTTATTAACCATAATTTATATTTCTTCAATACTATATGGAATGTGCTTATAATTCACATTTAGATGATCATATAAATGGATTCAATGAATAATGGGTAGGTTTTGTTGTGTTTCAATATTAAAAAAATTCAAGAAAATGTATTTATATATAACTTATTTAATTTTATGTTCCAAAAATATACATCATAGTTGATTATATAATCAAAATTAAAAAACACACATCACATGATTAATAAAGAGAAAAAATACTCCAAATTTCATGAACCTCTAGTAAAATTACCATTAACACATTTATGCTCTGAAGAAATTACCCAAAAATCATTACAACTTGTGATGTGATCAAAATGACTAAAAACGTGTATTTTTAATTTAATGGTGATATTTTTGTTCAAAAAAAGCATCACATACTCAATTTAGATAAAACACACATATAATGTCATGAAACTCTATAAAAATTACCAATTATTCATATATGGAACATAGGAATAAACTACACATCATTCTGACTCATAGTGTGGTTGCAATGAATGTGAACACAAGTTTTAAATTTAAGAAAAATTCATTTTATTTCAAAACATGAATCACATGCTCAATAATGATAAATTGTTCTCATATTTTCATGTAGCTGTTAGAAAAAACCATTGAAACATTTTTGGAATGTATGAATAAACCTCATGTTATTTTTAACACCTCAAGCTTCCACGGTACGTTTCCCTTTGAATAATGCAATGGCGTGCATTGTACGCAACTTTGAGATTCTAACACACCACAACCAATCAAACTAGCCGTTATGAATAGTAATACATACTTTTTGAAATTTTATAAATTCTATCTCTCAAAATGGACTTCATTTTTGGATTCAGAATATCGAAATTAGCCTAGGGTGAAATTTTGGTACTTTTCGGATAACTTTCATATTTTGATGAATAGTGAAAATTACTAAATTTTAACAAAACCAACTTTTTTAATCGAAATAATTAATATTGATAAATTATGAATTTGAGTGGTTTTAAAGTATATTTAGAATATATTTTTACCATTTAATTAAATTTTTGTCATTGGACATAATTTCACAATTAAACCAGACATAAACAAGTGTCAATCTTTTGATAGTTATTATCTCTTAAAAACACACTTTTTGTTTTAACAATGGGAATTAATTTTAAATTAATTTATGCCACTTATGTGTTTTGAATTTGGAAAAATGGATTCCATATTTTGAATCAGTATTTTAAAATTGTGTAAGTAGGTAACTTTTATTTTTAGACATTTTGAATAATTACTTCGGTAAATATTTTATTTACCATGGTTAAAGGGTAAATCCGGTAAATAAGCGTTAAAAATAATATTATAATAATAACAAAATTACCCTAAAACGGGTCCTAAACTTATTGGTTGATACATGTCCGACCATGGTCATCTTTGGGTCTATTTTTGGATTCCATGGAGCCACTTGTAAGTGATAGGGACACTTTATTTTAATTAAGTTAAAATGAATACAAAAATGACACAAGCATATATCTTTTAGAAAAACAATTGTTACAAAGGGTTATATATGTTCGCTTTTTGACTATAAATATTAATTAGAAAGATAATAATATTTCGTACATAATGATATTTTATTTATAATTTTTAGACATTATATAATTTAATTTATTTATGACACAATGGTGGTGCAATAATTACTAAATTAATGACAAATTAGAATAATTGATATTACAAATACCCAAATAAATTTAATTTGAGACTTTTTATAAATAAAAATAATTTTATAGGTTAATATGACATGTTAGGATTTATTTATTTAACTTTTTTAGAAGTAATCATTCTTTTATAATTTTTTAAAAAACCAATTCTTGAATAGTGTCAAAATTGACATAAAAGCGTTTTTAAAACAAATATTATATTATTAATTGATATTAAATTCCTAAAAATCTAAGTTTCGGCAAAGAGACTTATCTAATGATAGGTGTATCATTAATGGACCATTTGGGTGTATCTTGGATGTATATAGTAAGTTTATTAACCATATAATATAAAAATACAAAGAGACATTGTAAAAGTGAAACTAATTAACTAAGAGTTAATACTTAAAGATAAGGTTAATATAATGAACCAAACCTGTATAAATTATATTGGTTGAGTGGTTTTAGACCTATCCCCACCTTAACCTTTAAATAATCAACTTTGGAGCCATTAGAAACCGAATATGAATTTATTATAAAATAATATTTCTCGATTTTGCAAAGGTGCCCCTCACCCCTCTTATAAAAGGGCACTCCCCCTTCTCATTACTTCACAACTTCAAAGACTTTTGGTTCAGACAACCCCTGAAAAAACACTCTATCAAATTAACTCACTACAACCTAGAGGCCTTAGTTTGATCAGAAAGCCAACCTAAGGAGCCCTTTTGATCAAATCAAAAATAAGAACCCGAAGAAGAGGTAATAATTTCACCACCCGTTTTCAAGTTCCTTTCTTATTCCACTTATTATTTATTTGTTATTTCTATTATAATAACTCCAGTATATTCTATATACTGTGATGTTATTATAAATATGGTACAATCATATTCAGTATTCTATCCATCCTTTGAATAGCATGTCACCATACGTGCGTACGTACGACTTACCGTCTCCACGTCGTGGTGTAATTGTCATTCAATAAATTATTATTTGGATGGGTATAATAATGATGTTTAATTCATGTAAATAATAAATATAACATAATAATTATTCTGTATATATGGTATACCATCCAATTATATATTATTTTAACTTCAAAATAATGATATTGTCGCTCGTGCGTACGTACGGACTACCGTCTCCATGAACGCGATGAGATTCATTCTCCATCGTATCCATTCAAATATAATTATAATTTGATGATTAAAAATAATGTTTAAGGACATGATGTAATTCTGGATATAAATAAGATACAACATATCCATAACAAACACGGTTTACGTAACAAATAATATAAAGGAAAACGAGTAAGTTAACACCCGAAATGACGATAATACTAAGATATTATTAACAAATCAGTGTTAAAAGATCATATATGATATCATATTAATGTAAATTAATCTTGTATAATTCAGTAAAAATTATTTCACCATTATACAAGAGGTTAACCTACCGTCTACCAAGAAAAAAGTACAAAGTAAGGGGTTTCTTATCTCGCTTTTAATTCCGTGAGATTTCTATTATTCACCACTTATTTATTGCATGTGGTGTGTGTATTGCCCATGATTGTATTCATTGTGTTATATAATTAAATTTATGGATATTTACATCATCATTGTATGATCCTTCTCTCATGGGTGTATGTTTTGTAAGTTACCAAATCGATAAGGGAATTTGAAATTTCAATTTCCACTCATTCGGCTTTACGCATACTTAATTGATTATTTTACTCCAAGATTATGTGTGGAATAACTATTCATTTGATTATGTCATAATTTCCACTCACATTTCTGGGGATAAACTTTTGATACACATAATCACTCCATTGATAATTTCTCAAGTCATCTATATGAATTTGATAAGAGTAATTTTAACTCGTTCTCTATTTGTTGAGTTAAACATCCAATTCATTGGTGTTGTTTTTACAAGATTATGTGTGAATGTCCTTTGATCGTTTTACACTGAATATCCAATAATATTTATTGTATTTATATTTTTCACAAATAACTATGTCGTTGATTTATCCTTAACCTAAGGATACAACCTTTATGAGAGATTTCATCTCAATTTACATTACATTGAGAATTCTTTTTTGTTATACACCAAATCACTTTTATGTGGTGTATATATGTACTTTGAAATAGTATATCATGAATCCCTTTATTCTCATGATATTAAAATGTTTTTATTAACTCAATTATTTGTATTCAAGTTCCTCTCTTTTGGTTAGAATGTCTAACTAAAATACCATTTTTAAATGTTTTAAAGACTTATTCTTCTAAATCTTGCTCATTAATGTCCATGTTTTAAAAATGGTTTTAAGGATTTATTTATATGGAAATTTATGTTTTAAAATTAAAACTCCTTTTAAAATTTTCAAAGTGGTATGGGACACTTTTATTCAAAAATCTATTTTTAAATGGCTTCTTGACAAATAGTGTGACTTTTAAATGATTTCAAGAAAAAAGGTGATATTTCTCTCAAATAGTTTTGATGATTATTTTCATCTATGTCAATATCCTTCATTATTCTCAATTGAGGTTAATATGATACAATACAATCTTCCATATTGTATCGAATGAGTTATTTTTTACTGTGGATGTGCTATTTTTATACCATTAATGGTTTGTGGATAAAGTATTGAAATTTCTTATGCTAGTTTGAATACAAATGTTTATATTATATTTAAAACTTTTCATATGAGGAATGCATTGGACTTAGTAAGTGACGGGTGGAGCCCGCTATAGCTCCTCGATGCATCAGTAGGTCTCATGAGACAAACTAGTGTCTTGGAACAAGGCCTTGACAAAATCTTATTTGTAGTCTTGGCACGAGGCCTTGGCTATGTGGTTATGATAGTCTGGCATTATGCATTCCATCATTATGAAAGTGGTTATTGATATTGCATGGGATTATTCATTTAGTAGAATATCCATGATAATAATTAAATGACATTATTTCATTTTATTTTTTCCATACTATGTTGAAGTTGAAGTTTAAAAGGATTTGTTTTAGTTATACATTGCCTTAAGTGTTTATGCTTATCTATTAAAGCTTCTGTTATATTGTTATCCATACTGAGCATCTGAGATCACCCCTTTCAATGTTTTATTTTTCCCAGGATTGTGAAGAGGTAAATTATGAATGACCTACAGGGATAGTATGAGTGTGGACTATGGAGACTATGTTGTTGTAGTTTTCATTTTATGATGTAATGTAAACTTTATTAATGTATCTAGTTATTCCAAGGCTACTAAACTAATCGGTCTTTCGAGACATGATCTTTCTTGTGATCATGCCAATGTTATGTAATAATGCACCGACTCTGGGTAACTGGGTTTGGGGCATTATAGTTGGTATCAGAGGAAGTTTAGTACAAACCTTGGAAGCTAGATTTAGATAAACTTTGATTAGATCACGTAGACCTAAGATGAACTTTGAGGATTAGTATAGAAAAAATTCCTAGAATTTTAGTATTGTCGAGATTTTGTGAGTTTTTCGAGCAATACATCCCTGTCTGGATACGGGCAGGTAGAGGCGGCTCTGGCACAAATGTACCTAGGGGTAAAACCTGAAAACACCACTTTTAGCTAGACTCAAACGAGAACTAGTGCACAACAACGGGCCTTGCTACACTCTTGGTTACAACACTCCCGGGGGATATACTTAGGATAATTTACATTTTCTTTACTAACCGATTTGAAGTATTATATATATAAGATGAGAGTAAATGACCTTAGTTAATCCTAATGTGTTTCAAATTGAGAATATGGTGACATGTTAATCTTTAAATGATTTTATGACTACTATTACTCACACAATTCTTTTTGGTTTTAGTCAATGGATGGATTCCAAGGAAGTCATAGTGACTTTGAGAATGATGTACAAGGTGGGAACGGTGGTGGCAATGAGCAACAAAATGGAATGTTGATAGGCGTAAAAGATATCGTCTTTATGCCAAATCAATTTTCCGCAAATTTGATCAACAATATATATATTAACCAATTCCCAAACTCAACAAAGAAGAGAAAGGTGATGAACTATAAGAGCTCCAGTAGTGGAGACCATGGAGAAAGAAATCCTCAATTTCCATCATGTAGGAAATATGGAAGGAGACACCTAGAAAAGTGTCTCAATAGGACAAAGAAATGATTTACGTGCGGGAAGGAAGGATATAAAGTGAAGAATTGCTGATGAAAAATGAAGAGTACTATGGAAGAAGATAAAAATGGTCCCAAGAATCCATTTACAGTCATTTGCCGTAAATGTAGGGGACCTGTCCATTACCCGAGTGAATGCCCTATTCCATAGGATATTTTCTTGGTCAAAGAATAAGCTATGTGGAAATAAATGGTTGGAGAAATGTTTAAAAAGTATTAGTGCTCCTTGTTGATGGGTTTACTTTGGAATAATTTTTTCTTGTATTTTTAACCCTGTAGTTTTCCATGTGAGAATGATATTTGAGGAAGAATTATCTTTTCTCTTGTGGATATAGTTATAAATAACCATTTGGTTTTATATGATCGTTGGGTTTGATGCAATTATAAGTTATCATAATTTGGGATGAAAATGCAAGGTATGAGATAAGATTTGTGGTAAAATTATGTTATGGTTATTTTGAGGAATTTATCTCATTTTGGTAATGTTATAAAATATAGATTTTGAAAAAGGACAACACGCAGACCGTGTGACAACCCGTCGCGTTGGACAAAGCTGTGGGAATCGAACCCACAACCAAAGTGCGATTGGGATTTATCGCCTACCACTGGACTACGTGAAGTCCCTGGTTAGTGTGACTATTATTTTTAGTTAAATGATTTTATTGATCAATAATAATTTCATTTGGGATCTTATGTCTTATCAAATGAATACCCTTAGTATAGGAAAATGATTAGGTTAATTACTTTTAAGTATGTGACTTTAAGAGTAATTAATGTAATTTAGAGATATAATTTAACGTGGAAGACTACATTCTTATATGTTTTGAGTTTAAATATTAGTTTGGATTATATTGAAGGATTTTAAGGACAATTGATTATTGAATGGTATTTATTTAACTTTGGGGTATTGATGGTTTAATTTTAGAAATTAAGATTAGTTTTTTTTCTCTAATGGAATATGCATTTGGGGGGTCATCAGATATTATACTAACCATTTTGGTTTTGATTAATCTCTAAAGACAAGGTAAATATATAGTTTATCCGACGTGGATCATGTGTTTCTATAGAAGTTTATTCTAGCTCTTCCATTGTGACCAATTCTTCTTGAATACTCATTGTTAAAAAAAAAAACGAGTTAGTGGTAAAAAGTTATTAAAGAATGAAACTATAATTGAAAAGTAAGTATATCTATTTATGTTCTTAGTCAATATCATAAATGAATTCCTTGTCCTTATGTAATGTAACTTAAAACAAAAAAATGTTGTCTGTTTACTTTTCCTACAAGGAGACTAAGGACCGTTTGTCCCAACACAAGTTTGTGATTTTATTATTGTTAACTTTCTCATGATCATGTTTTCTATCCCTCTCCATCAGAACTGAATAGTTAGTTTATCATCCATATACATGTTTTCCTACATGGAATCCTAGTATGGGTTATCTTGGGTGACCTTTATACCTCTCTTCCTTTCTTTTAAAGTGATAGTTTTATTGACTCTTTTTCTGATGTGAGACTTTCCATTATATTATCAAGCCCAATTTTAAAAAAATTGCGAGGACGTAATTTATTGAAGGAGGGGAGAATGTAACACCCCAAGCTTCCATGGTACATTTCCCTTTGAATAATGCAATGGCGTGCATTGTACGCAACTTCGAGATTCTAACACACCACAACCAATCAAACTAGCCATTATGAATAGTAATACCTACTTTTTGAAATTTTATAAATTCTATCTCTCAAAATAGACTTCATTTTTGGATTCTTAATATCAAAATTTTCCTAGGGTGAAATTTTGGTACTTTTCGGATAACTTTCATATTTTGATGAATAGTGAAAATTACTAAATTTTAATTAAAAACAACTTTTTTAATAGAAATAATTAATATTGATAAATTATGAATTTGAGTGGTTTTAAAGTATATTTAGAATATAGTTTTACCATTTAATTCAATTTTTGTCATTGGACATAATTTCACAATTAAATCAGACATAAACAAGTGTCAATCTTTTGATAATTATTATCTCTTAAAAACACGCTTTTTGTTTTAACAACGGGAATTAATTTTAAATTAATTTCTGCCACTTATGTGTTTTGAATTTGGAAAAATTGATTCCATATTTTTAATCAGGATGTTAAAATTGTGTAAATAGGTAACTTTTATTTTTAGACATTTTGAATAATTACTTCGGTAAATATTTTATTTACCATGGTTAAAGGGTAAATACGGTAAAGAAGGGTTAAAAAATAATATTATAATAAACATAAATTACCCTAAAACGTGTCCTAAACTTATTGGTTGATACATGTCCGACCATGGTCATCTTTGGGTCGATTTTGGGACCCCATGGAGCCACTTGTAAGTTATAGGGACGCTTTATTTTAATTAAGTTAAAATGAATACAAAAATGACACAAGCATATATCTTTTTGAAAAATAATTGTTAAATAGGGTTATATATGTTTGATTTTCGACTATAAACATTCATTAGAAATATAAAAATATTTCCTACATAATGATATTTTATTTATAATTTTTAGACATTATATAATTTAATTTATTTATGACACAATGGTGATGCAGTAATTAATAAATTAATGATAAATTAGAATAATTGATATTATAAATACCCAAATAAATGTAATTTGAGACTTTTTATAAATACAAATAATTTTCTAGGATAATATGACATGTTAGTATTGATTTAATTAACTTTTTATGAAGTAATAATTCTGTTATGATTTTTACAAAAACCAATTATTGAATAGTGTCAAAATTGACATAAAAGAGTTTTTAAAACAAATATTATATTATTAATTGATATTAAATTCTTAAAAATCTAATGTTCGGAAAAGAGACTTATATAATGATAGTTTTATCATTAATTTACCACTTGGGGGTCTCTTGGATATATATAGTAAGTTTATTAACCATATAATATAAAAATACAAAGAGACATTGTAAAAGTGAAACTAATTAACTAAGAGTTAATACTTAAAGATGAGGCTAATATAATGACCCAAACCTGTATAAATTATATGTTTTGAGTGGTTTTAGACCTATAACCACCTTAAACTTTAAATAATCCACTTTGGAGTCATTAGAAACCGAATATGAATTTATTATAAAATAATATTTCTAGCTTTTCCAAAGGTGCCCCTCACCCCTCTTATAAAAGGGAACTCCCCCTTCTCATTACTTCACACCTTCAAAGCCTTTTTGTTCGGCCAAACCCTGCCAAAAAACTCTCTAAACTTCCCTCAATACAACATAGAGGCCTTATTTTTATCAGAAAGCCAACCTAAGGATCCCTTTTGATCAAATCAAAAGGAAGAACCTGAAGAAGAGGTAATAATTTCACCACCCTTTTTCAAGTTCCTTTCTTCTTCCACTTCTTATTTATTTGTTATTTATATTATAATAACTCCAATATCTTATATATACTGTGATTTTATTATAAATATGGTACAATTATATTTTGTATTCTATCCATCCTTTTAATAGCATGTCATCATACGTGCGTACGTACAACTTACCGTCTCCACGTCGTGGTGTAATTGTCATTCAATAAATTATTATTTGGATGGGTATAATAATGAAGGTTAATTCATTTAAATAATAAATATAACATGATACTTATTCTGTATATATGGTCCACCATCCAATTATATATTAATTTAATATCAAAAGAATGATATTGTCGCTCGTGCGTACGTACGGACTACCGTCTCCACGAACGCGATGAGATTCATTCTCCATCGTATCCATTCAAGTATAATTATCATTTGATGATTAAAAATAATGTTTAAGGACTTGATGTAATTCTGGATATTAATAAGATACAACATATCCATAACAAACATGGCTTACGTAACAAAGAATATAAAGGAAAAAGAGTAAGTTAACACCCGAAATGACGATAATACTAAGATATTATTAACAAATCAATGTTAAAAGATCATATATGATATCATATTAATGTAAATTATTCTTGTATAATTCAATAAAAATTATTTCAACATTATACAGGAGGTTAACCTACCTTCGACCAAGGAAAAAGTACAAAGTAAGGTGTTTCTTATCTCGCTTTTAATTCCGTGAGATTTCCATTATTCACCACTTATTTATTGCATGAGGTGTGTGTACTGCCCATGATTGTATTCATTGTGTTATATAATTCAATTTATGGATATTTACATCATCATTTTATGATCCTTATCTCATGTGTGTATGTTTCTTAGGTTACCAAATCGATAAGGGAATTTGAAATTTCAATTTCCACTCATTCGTCTTTACGCATACTTCATTGATTATTTTACTCCAAGATTATGTGTGGAATCACTATTCATTTGATTATGTCATAATTTCCACTCCCCTTTTGGGGGATATACTTTTTATACACATAATCACTCTATTGATAATTTCTCAAGTCATCGATATGAATTTCATAAGAGTAATTTTAACTCATTCTCCATTTTTTGAGTTAAACATCCAATTCATTGGTGTTGTTTTTACAAGATTATGTGTGAATGTCCTTTGATTGTTTTACACTGAATATCCAATCATATTTATTATATTTATATTTTTCACACATAACTATGTTGTTGATTTATCCTTAACCTAAGGATACGACCTTTATGAGAGATTTCATCTCAATTTACATTCCATTGAGACTTATTTGTTGTTATACACCAAATCACTTTTATGTGGTGTATATAATGTACTTTGACATAGTATATCATGAATCCCTTTATTATCATGATATTACAATGTTTTGATTACCTCAATTATTTGTATTCAAGTTCCTCTCTTTTGGTTAGAAACTCTAACTAAAATACCTTTTTTAAATCTTTTAAAGACTTATTATTCTAAATCTTGCTCATTAATGTCCATGTTTTAAAAATGGTTTTAAGGATTTATTTATATGAACATTTAAGTTTTAAAATTAAAACTCCTTTTAAAGGTTTCAAAGTGGTATGGGACACTTTGATTCAAAAATCTATTTTTAAATGGCTTCTTGACAAATAGTGTGACTTTTAAATGATTTCAAGAAAAATGGTGATATTTCTCTCAAATAGTTTTGATGATTATTTTCATCTATTTCAATATCCTTCATTATTCTCGATTGTGGTTAATATGATACAACAAAATATTCCATATTGTATCGAATGAGTTATGTTTGACTGTGGATGTGCTATTTTTATACCATTCATGGTTTGTGGATAAAGTATTGACATTTTGTATGCTAGTTTTAATACGAATGTTTATGTTATGTTTAAAACTTTTCATATGAGGAATGCATTAGACTTTGTAAGTGACGGTTGGAGCCCGCTATAGCTCCCCAATGCATCGGTAGGTCTCATGAGACAAACTAGTGTCTTGGCACAAGGCCTTGACAAAATCTTATTTGTAGTCTTGGCACGAGGCCTTGGCTATGTGGTATGATAGTCTGGAATTATGCATTCCATCATTATGAAAGTGGTTATTGATATTGCATGAGATTATTCGTTTAGTATAATATCTATGAGAATAAGTAAATGGCATTATTTCATTTTATTTTTTCCATACTATGTTGAAGTTGAAGTTTAAAAGCCTTTTGTTTTAGTTATACATTTCCTTAAGTGTTTATGCTTATCTATTAAAACATTTGCTATATTGTTATCCTTACTGAGCATCTGAGCTCACCGCTTTCAATGTTTTATTTTTCCCAGGATTGTGAAAAGGTAAATTATGAATGACCTGCAGGGATAGTATGAGGGTGTACTATGGAGACTATGTTGTTGTAGTTTTCATTTTATGATGTAATGTAAACTTTATTAATGTATCTAGTTATTACAAGGCTACTAAACTAATAGGTCTTTCGAGACTTGATCTTTCTTGTGATCATACCAATGTTATGTAATAATGAACCGACTCTGGGTAACTGGGGTCGAGGCATTACATTATTACGACTAGTAGTGTGGTTGGAATGATTGAAAATGCACCTTTTTAATTTGAAAATAATATTATAGTTTAAAACATGTTTTAAAAGATCAATTTCAAGAAAACATGCTTGGAATGTCATGAAACGTGTTGATTTTAATTTTAATTTAGGAATAAACCACAAATCATTGTAACTTGGGGTGTGTTCAGTATGATTGAAAACACAATATTTTAATTGAAAATTGATATTTTAGTTCAAAACATGCATCACATTCTCAATGATTATAAAAAGTTCTCATTTATTCCTAAAAATATAAAAGAAAATTGATTGAAAATTTTGTGTTTTTTTGGAATGAATCAAACAAAATTAAAATTCATGGTGTGGCTATAATTACTAAAAACACATGTTTTCCATTTAAGTGACATTTTAATTCAAAATGTGCATCACGTGTTCAATTCTGATCAAATTTACTTGTAATTTCACAAAAAATCTAGGAAAAATATCATTGATGCATTTGTGTTATATAAAAATAAACCACACATAATTTTGAATTGTGGTGTTTTTGAAATAACTAAAAACACATGTTTTCAATTTAAAAAATACATTTTTTAAAATACATGTCACATGATCAATTCTAAGCAAACATGATTTGATTTTTATGAAACTATAGATAAATGAACATTGGTTAATTTTTGGAATTTAATAATTAAATACATATAATTCTAACTCATGGTGTAGCTAGAATGAATAATAAAGTATGTTTTATTTTTAAATTGGATTTTTAGTTCAAAATTTGTGACACATGCTCAATACATAAACAAAATGCTCAAAATGTCCTGAAACTCTTGGAAAATTATTGTTGATTCATTTGAGGCATGTAAGAATGAAAAAACATCATTATGATTCATGGTTTAGTAAAAATTAATAATAACATGTGTTTTTGATTTAAAAGTGATATTTTAGTTCAAAACACACATCACAAGCTCATTCCTAAGAAAACATGCTTGGATTTTCTTGAAAATATATGAAATTGACCATTGAATCATTTAAGGCATGTAGGAATGAACTACACACCATTCTAATTTCCAAGGTTATCAAAATGACCTTAAATATATATTTTTTCATTTTTAATTACTTTAAATTTAATAAATGTTATTAATAAAGCATATTACATATATTATGACTCATATATTATTCTATTCACATACATGTGAAAATATTAGTTTTATTAGATGTAAATGGGTTTTTGTTTCATTGAACCACTATTCATAATTAATTTTTATGTAAAGTTATTATTAATTAATATTGTAACAATATTTAATGTTCAAATATGTTATTAAAATGGTGATATTTATTTATTTTTTATATTATGACAATTATGATAATAAACATATTAATTATGTGACTAAATTTGATTTATTTTCTGTTTGGGGATTATGCATCACTAAATGATGGTAAATTTTTTATGGGATATTTTTCAATTCCATTTTAGCACAAAAAATGACCCCTATTCTTAGAAAAGAATCTCTAAGCCTTTTTAGCACTGAGAAAGTCCTCTCTGGGTTCTGAAAAATGTGTATTCAATTGTAATGTTTGGTTCATTTTGATTCATTCATATTTTTTCTAGAATTTATTCATTTAACATTAAATGAATGATTACAATCACTGATCAAATTAACCTAACACATATTGGTTACTCTTATAGTGTTTTTAGAGTGTATTTATACGGCTACATATATCTCACTTTCTCAAAGATTTGATTCTGTTAAGGTCATACATTACACAATATTTTCACATAACCATGTTAATATTGCGGACTCTATTAGAGATTTTGTAATTGAACCATGAATGAATACATAGAAGTCATGTGAGTGTCTTTTTAAGTGTATTTTTACTCATAATAAATATATTATATTCTAATCAAAATAATATATATTTATATAAATAAAAATAATATTTAATTATGTATGTGTGTGTCTATTAAATATTCAAATAAATATTGAAACACACACACACATCATTTATATTAATAGGAAGATATTAATAGAAAGTATATGAAAGTATATATGCATGTGTGAGTATTTAAATATTAATAAATTTCAACAACATTGAAGTGTTTATGTATAAATATTTTCATAAGATTTTTATATCATTATTATAATTAATATTTAAGTAGATGTGTTTTAATAAATAAAAATAAGAATATAAAAATAAACATAAAAAATAAAATTATATTAAAACCATTAACTTGAAATTAAAATAAAAAATTAAAATTAAATAAAAAATAAAAAATTAAAATTTAAAAATTAAACCGAAACTGACATTTGTTAGTATTTATAGTATTATATAGTAATATATATATATATAATTGTATATATACGTATATATATATATATTTTATATATACATACAAGTATAATTATACATGTATATATATACATACATGTAACACCCTGACCCTAGTTACCCAGAGTCGGTTCATAATCACATAACATTGGCATGATAAAAAAATATCAAGTATCGAAAGACCAATTAGTTTAATAGTCTTGGAAACACTATATATATTCATAAGTCTTACATTACATCATAAAGTTAAAAAAACTACAACAACATATTGTCTTCATATCCCCTCATACTATCCCTGCAGGTCATTCATAAATTACTTCTTCACATCCTAGGAAAAATAAAACATTGAAAGGGGTGAGCTTAGATGCTCAGTAAGGATAATAATAGAGCAGAAACTTTCAAAAATAAACATAAACATTTAAGGTAATGTATACCTAAAAAAATCCTTTTAAACTTGAACTTCAGCATAATTTGGAAGAAATAAAATGAAATAATGCCATTTACTTATTCACATAGATATTCTACTAGTCGAATAATCACATGAAATATCAATAACCACTTTCACAATGATTGGATACATAATGCCAGACTATCATAACCACATAGCCAAGGCCTCATGCCAAGACTACAAATAAGATTTTGTCACGAACTCATGCTAAGACACTAGTTTGTCTCATGAGACCTACTGATGCATCGAGGAGCTATAGCGGGCTCCACCCGTCACTTATTAAGTCCAACACATTCCTCATATGAACAAGTTTAAACATAACATAAACATTCATATTAAAACTAGCATACGAAATGTCAATAATTTCTCCATAAACCATGAATGGTATAAAAATAAAACATCCATAGTCAAACATATCACAAAACCTTCAATACAATATGAACGTTTTGTATCATAATAAATCAACTTCAAATAAGCTTAAAATCCATCAAAGGATGTTGACATAGATGAAATCAAAACTATTTGAGAGAAATATCTCTTTTTTTTGAAATCATTTAAAAGTCAAATAATTATAAAATAAAACATTTAATTTGAAAATATACTTATAATATTGTAAGGTAAGCTTTGAAGATTTTATAACGGCGGAAAATAGCCGCACTCGCCGTATAAGTTAAAAAAGACATTCTTACCTTAATTCTGTCGAAAAGGTTAAAAAAGACCTTGTTTGGAAAATGACGGAAAGATTCATTTATAAAAATATTATAAAAAGTCAACAAGGGTATAAATGAATTTAAACCATAGTTTATGAAATACTAATAATGATTTGAAATACATTTTTAAGAAACACATATGTGGATGATAAAGAGGTCCCAGTAGATAATTACGTATAAACAACCTCGGATAATGTAGAGATTGTGAAATAAACCCTTAACTTGTAATTTTCCTTGGTCTATGGTATGTTAACCTCATGTATAATGGTGAAATAATTGTTATTAAATTATACAATAATCATATACATTAATATGATATCATGTATGATCTTTTAACATTGATTTGTTAATAATATCTTAGTATTATCATCGTTTCAGGTGTTAACATATTCTTTTTATTTTATATTATTTGTTATGTGAGCCATATTTTTTATTTATGGGATGTATATTATTCATATCCAGAATGATATCATGTCTCTAAAAATTATTTTTAATCATCAAATTAAATTTAGTCATGAATGGATACGATGAGGAATGAATCTTATCGCGTTCGTGGAGACGGTAGTCCGTATGTACGCACGAGCGACAATATAATTCTTTTGATATTAAAATAATATATAATTGGATGGTATATAATATATACAGAATCATTATAATGTTATATTTATTATTTAATTAAATTACACATCAATATCATACCCATCCAAATAATAATGTTTTGAATAACAATTACACCACGATGTGGAGACGGTAAGCCGTACTTACGCACGTATGGTGACATGTCATTCAAAGGATGGATAGAATACTGAATATGGTTGTACCATATTTATAATAACATCACAGTATATAGAAGATGCTGGGGTTATTGTTTTAGAATGGAAATAAAAAATAAATAAGAGGTGGAAGAAGAAAGGAACTTGAAAGAGGGTGGTGAAAACATTACCTCTTCTTCGGGTTCTTCCTTTTGATTTGATCAAAAGGGATCCTTAGGTTGACTTTTGGATCAAACTAAGGCCTCTAGGTTGAAGTTAGAGAAGTTGAGAGAATATTTGGTCAGGTTTTGGCCGAGACTAAAGGCTTTGAAGGTGTGAATTAGAGAGAAGGGGGAGTGCCCTTTTATAAGAGGGGTGAGGGGCACCTTTGGAAAAACTAGAAATATTATTTTATAAAAAATCCATATTCGGTTTATAATGGCTCCTATGTGGATTATTAAAAGGTTAAGGTAGGTATAGGTCTAAAACCACTTAACCAATAGGTTTTAGATAGGTTTGGGTCAGTTTATTAACCTTATTTTTAGTTTTAACTCTTGGTTAATTAGTTTGACATTTACCATATCTCTTTGTATTTTTATATTATATGGTTAATAAACTTACTATAAACTTCCAAGAGACCTCAAAGTGGTAAATTAATGATAAAAATATCATTATATAAGTCCTTTGGCTGAACCATATAGTTTTAGGAATAGAATATGAATTAATAATATAATATTGTTTTTAAAAATTCTTTTATGTCAATTTTGACACTATTTGGTATTTTGTTTTTTCTAAATTTATAACATCATTATTACTTCGAAAAAAATTAATATAACAAACCCTAATATGTTATATTAACCTAGAAAATTAGTGTAATTCATAAAAAGTCTCAAATTAACTTTATTTTGATATTTATAATATCAATTATTTTAATATTTTATTAATTAGGTAATTACTGCATCACCATTGTGTCATAAATAAATTAAATTATTTTTTTTCTAAAAATTATAAATAAAATACCATTATGTATTAAATATTTTTAGCTTTATAATTAATATTTATAATCTAATTTATCTTATGTATAACTCTATATTAAAAATGTTTTAGTTATTAAACCTTGATTTTAACTCTTTTAACTCTTCATTGAATTAAATAATAATGAATGTCCTAATCTAATCCAAGTGGACCTAAATGATAATATTTTATTCCTAAGGTTATTTTTGGTCGAGATACACATGTCCAATAGAATTAGGACATGTGTTAGGGTAATATTAATATCATTTTTATCCTTAATTACCCTATTTACTTTTAACCATGGTAAATAAAAGTAAAAAGTTATTATTCAGGAAACATTATTTTCATCTCATTGAACCACATTTTACTCCTTGATATTAATCGTGTCTCTTTGATTTTATAAATTCCACTCACAGAAAAGGTAAAATTATGTTTTATGTGAATTTCCAAATTCTCCTAAGAGGTGGGTAAAAGACGGTGAAAAGTTCAATAAAATTTTTATATATCTAAAATTATTCTAAACTAACTCCAATGAATTAAATTGATCATATATAGGTATTATGTATCTATTTTGACCTAAAATAAATTTAAATAAAATAAATAATTATTTAAATAGAAATTCGGTTTTAAACTATAACTTAGTGTTTTTCACTATTCATTAAAAATTGAAAGTTTTCAGAAAAATACCAAAAATTCACCCTAGGATAATTTCAATATTCCGAATCCAAAAATGAAGTTCAATTTGAAAGATAAAATTTATAAAATTTCAAAAAGTGGGTATTACTATTCATAACGGCTAGTTTGATTGATTGTGGTGTGTGTTAGAACTCAAAGTTGTGTACAACACACGCTATTATATTATTCAAAGTGAATCGTATTGTGGAAGCTTGGGGTGTTACATTCTCCCCTCCTTCAAATAATTTCGTCCTCAAAATTTCTAGAATACTACCGCATGAAAAGACTCGGGTGGTTCTTCATCATAAGTTCCTCGGGTTCCCACGCTGCCTCTTCCATCTTATGGTTTCTCCATAGAACTTTTACCAAACAAGTCATCTAGTTTCTCAGCACTTGCTCTCTTGTATCAAGAATCCTGACGGGCTCTTTTCAATAAGATAGATTGGGTTCCAGTTCTTCTTCCTCATAGGTGAGTACATGCGTTGGTTCAGACATTTATTTTCTCAATAGTGATACGTGGAACACATTGTGAACTTTAGAGAGACTTGGCGGCATTTCCAAACAGTAAGCTATAGCCCCAATTCGTTCTCGAATTTCGAAGGGTATGATGTACATGGGGCTCAATTTACCTTTCTTACCGAAACGTATAACTCCCTTCCATAGAGATACCTTTAAGAAAACATGATCTCCTTCCTGAAATTCAAAATCCTTCCTTCGGTTGTTAGCATTACTCTTCTGCCTACTTTGAGCTGCTTTGATGTGGTTTTGGATTACCTTCACCTTCTCCATCGTTTCCTCCACAAGTTCTGGTCCTACAAGTTTTCTTTCACCAACATCATCCCAACAGGTTGGTGTGCGATATCTCTTTCCGTATAACGCTTCATATGGTGCCATCTGAATACTCGAATGGAAGCTATTATTATAGGAAAATTCTACCAGAGGTAAATATTCATCCCACATACCCTGAAAGTCAAGTGAGAAAGATCTCAACATGTCTTCTAAGGTTTAAATAGTCAATTCTGATTGTCCATCTGTTTGAGGGTGGTAGACAGTGCTCAAACCAAGTTCAGTATCCAAGGACTTCTGAAGACTCTTCTATAATCTTGAAGTAAAACAGGGATCATGATCAGAAACAATCGATAGAGGTACTCCATGAAGTCTCACAACTTCATTAATATATAGCCTTTCTAGGCGTTCAAGTGGCAGATATTCTCTTACAGTAAGAAAATGTACTGATTTGGTAAGACGATCAACAATGACCCATATTACATCATTCATTCTAGGAGTCTTTGGTAGTCCCATGGGAAAGTCCATCGTGATATTATCCCATTTCTAATCAGGTATGGGAAGAGGTTGCAATACTCCGCCAGGATGTTGCCTTCTGGCTTTCACTTGTTGACAAACCATACATATTGACACAAAATCAGCAATCTCCCTCTTCATGTTGTCCCACAAAAAATGTTCCTTCAAATCTCTATATATTTTGGTGCTCCAAGGGTGTATAGAGAAATTGGAACTATGAGCATCGTCCAACAATTCCCTTTTTAGATCAGGTATATCGGGAACACAAATTCTCTTCCCAAATTTAAAAATTCCATCTTTATACACAAATTCATTCAATCTCCCATCATTAATAGCTTTAATATTCTTTTGAAATTCTTCATCATCAGTCTGATAACTCTTTATCATTTCTAGTAAATATGGTTTAACAACCATTTGAAAAAGTATTGATGTTTCACCTTTCACTATGATTATATCTATCTTAACTAGATCCATGAAAATAGGATCCCTTTCAATTCTCATCATGTTAAAAACTCCATGATCCTTTCTGATCAAAGCATCTGCCACCTTATTTGCCTTCCCCGGGTGGTAGTGTATCGTGAAATCATAATCCTTGAGTAATTCAAGCCATCTCCTTTACCTCATGTTGAGTTCATTCTATGAGAAAATATACTTCAAACTCTTATGATCGGTATATATCTCACATTATTCACCGTAGAGATAATGTCCCCATATCTTCAAAGCAAAAATTACAGCAGCTAACTCAAGATCATCCATCCAACATTATAATTTTTATTCATATAAAGAGGAGGCTCAGAAGGACCATACAAGGGACGGGCAACCCATATTATGGGGGCCTGAAATAATGCAGTCCAAGAGCATCACCCTGGATAAGATTCACCCCCACTGGATTAAGCTGAGACACATTAGTAAACCACAACATCTGAGAGCTGGGTACCGCGATTGAGGCCATATAGTCTGCCACTTTATTCCCCTCACGCCACGTATGCGATATTCTAACGTTTTCCTTGATGAGAGCCTTGCATTGTCTAATCATGTAGATGATAGAACATGGGATGGTGCCTTTATTCTGGAGAGCATCATGGATGGACATTGAGTCTATTTCAATGTGGTCAATGGATATTCCCCTGCTATTGATTAAGGAGAGTCCAGACAGGACCGCCATTGCTTCCGCTCGAATCGAGGAACCGCTACCATAATGCACTGTGAAGGAAAGTACCAAGCTTCCTTTGGAGTCCCGAATGACTCCTCCTCCACGCATGTCACCCAACACACAAGATCCATCAGAATTGAGTTTAAGACCAGCTTGCAGGGGAGACCACTGCACCCACCTGCCTTGCACCTCTCCACTGTTCCGAATACCCCTCCTGTGGGTATCCTGCACCACCCCAAGGGAGAACACCCCAATCCCAAATCTCGTGGTGCCAATCAGGTCGATCAGCAAGCAACAGGTATTCGCCACCATGGATCGACCAGTGAAATTTCTCCCCTCATATTTGGCCTGGTTCCTATCTTTCCAAAGGCACCAGCAGGCCGCGTTGAAAATGATGGCTCACACCTTCATCTCCTCCTCTGTCCCGCTATCCTTCTGAAACCAGTGTTCCATAACCGTCTCCATATTTCCCTCACGAGGAAGGAAACCTGTAAAGGAGCCGAAGAACCTCCACATGTGTCAGGCCCATTCTCCCCCGAAAAAGATATGGTTCATGCTCTCCTCTCATCTATTCCCGCAGCACTGGCAACATGACGCCAGACTGATACCAATCTGTTTTATTTGATCATTAGAGGGAATTGCTTTCTTCTGGATCCTCCAAGTGAGGACATTGAGTTTTGAAGGTATATTTTTTTACCCCAGGTCATAATATGCCACCGTTCATGTTTCCACTGAGGTGCGCTCCTTCTGCAGAAATCTTTTGCGTTGAACCTCCCCAAGGTAGATGGGGTGTATACACATCTATCACGCTCTGTATTCAGAACCACAGAGTCGAAAACTTCTTGCTGTGGGGCGTCAAGAACCGATCTAAAGAACCGGGGGTACATAATTGCCTCCCTGAAAGATATGGTCAGTTCTGGGCATCCTGGGTATCCCAGCACTTCGCCCACCCAGTTGTATTTCCAGAAGTGGATGCTGCCTTCCCCGATAATCCATTACGATAGCGGTAAAAGATCCGGTATAATGTTAAACACTGAGGACCATAACACTGAGCCCCTTACAGTGCCATGAACTTTATCGGCCTTATATCTCTGAGACATCTGCGTCCCCCACAAGGTTCGATCCTCAATGGTCTCCCATGCAAGCTTCGCATGAATGCAGTGGATCGTGTCCTCCATACTCTTAACATTGATTCCCCCTTCACTCGTGGGTCGGGCCATCTTGTCCCACGACACCCACTGCCTCTTTCCCTCTCCTACAACATCCCAGATTAAGCACACAAGCATCCTATCAATGACCCTGATAACCCCCTTTGGCATGAACGATGAGGCTAGAGCGTGCATTGGAATCATAGAAAGTACACTATTTACTAGGGTGATCCGACCTCCGAAGGACAAAAAATGGTTTTTCCAGTTCAAAATGCGATCCGAGATCCTGTTCACCACCCTGTCGAAGTCCCTGATCCTCAGCCGTCCTACCAAAATAGGGGTACCGAGGTACTCCATGGGAAATGATCCTCTCCCCATTCCCATCATGCTGCCCATCCTGGCCGTCCTGTTCGAGTTGAAAGAAGAAGGAATAAAAAAGATACTCTTCTCTCTGTTAATTATTTTTCCGCTCCAAAAGTAGTATTTCTCGAGGATTCTGTTCAGCTCTCGAAGGGACTTCTGCCCACCGTTCATGAAGACAATCACGTCGTCATCGAACATCAAATGCGATATAGGGGCGAAGAAAAGCTTCCTACGGTAAGGCAGAATGGCCCCTTCACGGACTCCCTTTTTGATCATCCTACTCAGAGTATCTTGCATGATTATGAATAAGCTCGGGGAAAGTGGGTCACCTTGGCGAAGGCCACAGGCGGTTTTGAAAAATCCATAGGTTCTCCCCATAAACAACACAGACATCCATGACGAACTCACACACCTGAAGATGATGTCGCAGGCCCATCGAGAGACTCCAAGCTTCACAAGTACTCTGTTCATGAAACCCCATTCCATCCTGTCGAAAGCTTTGTTCATGTACAGCTTTATAACCATGTTAGAACCACGAGAAGGGGTGTTCAAGTCTCTCAGAAAATCCTGTGACATAGCCACAACTCCTTGGATCGATCGGTCCTTGACATATCCATGTTTCTTCGGAGCAATCCACCGGGGAAGGAAGCCGGAAATCCTCCTATTGATAATACTCACCAGGACCTTATAGGGGAAATTGAACATGCTCACGGGACGGTAGTGGGATAGGGAGGAAGGATCTTTTCTCTTCTACAGAAGAACCATAGTGGTCGCGGAAGAAATACGAGGAAGTACACCCCATCAGAAGAAGTCCTGTATGGCAGCAATAAGATCACCTTTCACCACCTCCTAGGAGCCCCTGTAGAAGGAGCCTGGAAATCCATCTGGACCTACAGCGCTGTCCGGGTTTAGGTTCTACATCGCCGCATGCACCTCCCCTTCGTCTGGAATTCTTTCCAACAAGGAATTATCCTTTGCAGAGACCATATTCAAGATTCCCTACCAAAGTTCAGCCGTCCCAGATGGGTGTACTCCCTACATGTTCGCACTTGTGCCCGCAAGGAGGTCTTTAAAGAACTCGCACGCCCTGCCCCCGACCACCTTCACATAGTTAGAAAAAGATCCATCCTCCATCGCAAGATTGGGTTTCACAACATGCCTCCTCTCCCTAATGCATGCATGAAAAAATGCAGTGTTCTTATCCCCTTTCTTCAACCATTTGACCCTGGACTGATCCCTTGCCTGTCTTTCATGAGCAAGCACCAACTCCTGCATGGAGCTCTTTAACTCTGCAAGTTCAGCATACAACCCGTCATCCCAACTAACCTTAAGTCTTGCCTCCAGGCTTTGGATGTCCTGTTGCATATACGCCATCTCCTGGACTCGGGAGGGATGATACCTTTCCCATGCTAGAAGTTCCTGCTTTAAGCGCCTCAAATTTGAGTGGATAAACACCCATGCAAGGCCTCAAGGAGGCTTGTTCCAGACCCTCCCGACCACGTGATGATATTCCGGATGAAACGCCTACTGGCTGGTGAACTTGAAACCCCCCTTCGCTGTATCTGTTTTGCAGAGAGAAAGAAGGAGCGACGAATGGTCCGAAATACTTCGAGTTAGGTGGTTTACCTTCGCATTCGGATACTTGGCAATGGTGTGAACGTTGGAAAAGCAACGGTCCAGCCTACTCCAACATCATCTTCTGCCCCTTCTATTGTTGCACCAGGTGAAAGGATCACCTGAATACCCTAGGTCGAATAACCCTTTCCATACCATACACTGCACAAAAGATGATCTTTCCCTCCTCGTGAATTCCTCCCGCCCCTTCCTCTTGTCTGGTTGCATGATGATGTTGAAGTCCCCTCCCACCACCCAGGGTTGGGCCCCTGGATCGAACCCGTTAAGTTCCGCCCACAACACCTCCCTACCATGAGCGTCACAACTACCATAGATAAAGGAAAAATACAGCTCTTCTCCATCACTTGACACCTTCGCTGTGATATGCTAATCCCCAGCCTACATCATCTCCACTGAAGCTGCCCTCTTCCAGAATAGCCATATGTGGTTGTTATTCGGGGCCGCATGCATGGACGCATACATTCTTAACTTGCTGGTAAAGTCTTGAATTTTGGAAATATTTTGCTTATGCTCGATAATCGCTACCACCATGATTCTATGGTTCCTGACTTTCGAAGAGATAAAGTCGGTATTCACCCTAGCCCCTATACCATGGGAATTCCAGATCATAAAGGGAAACATTAAAACATCCCTTTCTTAGCTTTGACCCCAAGTGCTTTGGTCGGTTCAGTTGGGAATAATGGGTTCTCCCTTCCCTATAGTTTCTTCTTCATCTGCCGGGTGCATACTCCTGGGCTTGAGACCGGACTAAGTGGGGGTGGAACGAGAGAAAAGGGATTGTCCATAGGAAGGAACTCACTCACCACCTTAATAGCCCCCTTGTCCGGGGACACCTCCCCCGCAAGGCCCTTCTCCTCGGGTGAGTTCCCAGCCCCATGACCTTCGCTACTAAACGTAGGGCCTGCCCCCGAGGAAAGACGTACACCAGAAGAGATTGAATGCGTACCTGGAATGAAAGGAGGAAGGAGCCTAGGGTCTTCCTACCACTCCACCATGATAGGGCAGTCACCTCAAACTCTGACCTTCTTGGCTTGAAAGAAAACACTTTCCCTGGAAGCCATGGTTGAAACTAGCAGCCGCCAATTAGGGATGATGCTCCTGGGCACCCTCATAAGGAAGTCCAGGAAACCGCCTATCTTATGCTTCCCTGGATAGTACATCTCATCATGGTCCTATAAGGGTTCCTGAGGGGAGCTTGACGAAGAGCATGGGGCTGCGGCCGAGCTAATAGGACCTATAATTCCCCCCTCAGAAGATCCTGGTGACAAGCAAGTCTGTTCTACCACGAATCCGCAGGATAGACTAGAGTGCTTGATCCAGCTCGAAGGAGCGAGCACACCTTTATGAGATGGAGAAGGTATAGCGGGGAACTTGGAACCAGCTTCAGCCCGATGGCGCCCTCTGGGGTATCTTCTCTAGCACATCAGAAGAGAGTGACCCTGCAAGAGACAAGATGAACAGAACCTGGGGAACACCAGGTACACAACATCCTGGTCCCAGACCACTAACTCCGGAACTTGAATAGAAATCTTCTCCAGAACCAGCAAGGCAAGGTCCAGTTCCACGCAGATCCATGCCACTAGGGACTCCTGGATGCATCGAGTACGCTCATCCGAGCAAAGAAAGCCTCCCAAAGCATCCACTATGAATTTTCAGCTGGCGTGATGCATAGGCAATAACCCCACCATTCTGCATAAGGACACAACCAAGTCCTTTCTTCGATGCATCAGTATAAATAACAGACCCATCATTCCTTGATAGTAGAGTCAATATAGGAGCATTGACTAATATTATCTTTAGTTCTTTAAAACATTCTTCACACTCTTTTTTCCAAACAAATTTAACCCCTTTACGTGTGAGCTTTGTTAATGGGTTAGCCAATCGGGTGAAATTCTGGATGAAATGTCGATAATAACCTGCTAAACCAATAAAACTGCGTACCTCAGTTATACTCGTCAGTGCTATCCATTCTTGGATTGCTCTTGTCTTAGAAGGATCGACAGAGATTCCATCTTTTGAGACAATATGACCAAGAAAATAAATCTTCTGAATCCAGAATTCACACTTGCTAAACTGCCCATATAATTCATGTCTTCTAAGAGTCTTCAGGATAATGTGCAAGTGATTTTCATGATTTTCATAGTTTTTTTGATTATAACAAGATATAATCAATAAATACCACTAAAAAATCATCAAGGTATTCCTTTAAAACTATATTTATTAGATCCATGAAGACATAGGGTGCATTAGTGAATCCAAAAGGCATTACTGTAAACTAGTGATGTCTGTACCTGGTTCGAAATGCTATCTTCAGAATGTCTTCCTTCTTCACACACAACTTATGGTATCCAGGTCGAAGGTCAATCTTTGAAAAGTATTGAACTCCATGAAGTTGGTCAAATAAGTCATCAATGCGAGGTAGGGGATACTTATTCTTTATTATTATAGCATTGATTTCCCTGTAGTCGATACATAACCTCATAGATCCATCTTTCTTCTTAACAAAAAGGATAGGGGCTCCCCATGGAAAAACACTAGGGAGAATAAATACCTTATTACTCAATTCCTATAGTTGCTTCTTTAGTTCCACTAATTCCAAAATGGCCATTCTATAAGGGTTCTACGATATAGGCCTTAAACCAGGAATTAAATCAATGGAAAACTCAAGTTCTCGTTCTGGAGGATGTCCAGGTAAATCTTCTGGAAACACATCTACATATTCTTTCATAAGAGGCACATCCTCAATTTGAACATTCCTTTAGTTACCCATAGTTATTTCATTCTCTTCCTCCATAATAATTTAATTTAGTTGAGCTACTGGGGGTGGATCTAGGTAAGAATCAGGTGGTGACGATTCTGCTCTAAAGATAAGGTGTTCCTTATCATCATCATCAAAAATAGTAACCTCCTTCTTCTTACAATAAATTTTTGCATCATGGTCCAAAATCCAATCCATACCGAGGATTATATCAAATTAAATCATAGGTATGATGATGAGATCCACAGATAAAGAACATTTATGTGCTCTAATGGGGATTGATTCACAAAACTTTTTTGCAATGATACTTCTCTTAGAAGTTTTGACTAACAACTCCCTTGTTAAATCAAATTGGAAATATCTAATTTTCTTAGAAAACTGGGAATATATGAAACAATACGATGATCCAGAATCAAATAATGCATTTTCTAAACTTGAGGAAACCATTAAATTACCTGCCACCACGTCTTTCGGAGCTTCTACCTCAGCAGTAGTGATAACATACGCTTGGCCTTGATCCCTTGGCCTTTTATGAGTTAAGTTCCCCTGACGCTTAGGACATTCATTTTCATAATGTCCCATCTCCCTTCAGTTGTAGCATTGAACATCGGTAGCTTCTTTCTTCCCCTTGAAATCACGAGCATGGTGGCCTTTTTCACCACACATGTAACAGACTCCCATTCCATTTAAGCAAGTACTGGGGTGTTTCTTCCCACATTTACTGTAGGATGGATATTAAACATTTCCCTTATTCCCCTTATTTCCATTCCCAGATTGATCAGTAGATCTCTTCTTCTCTTTCTTTTCTTTAAAGTCATAAGACTTAGAGAATTCCTTTTCCATCTTGATAGCACACGAGACAATATCTACGTATGACGAGAAGGATTGTGACACTAATGCTCAGTGAAGAAATGTTTTTAACCCATCAAAGAAATGATCAATATTACTTCTTGGGTTATGTATATAATCTCTAGAATACCTTGCTAACCTTGTAAATTTAGCCTCATAATTTGCGACATTATCATCCTCCTTTTGTCTCAGACTCAGAAATTGTCTTTCCATATCTGCTCGATGGTCACAAGGAAAGTATTTTTCTAATAAAAGCTCTTTGAACTCCCTCCATTCCATATTTTATACTTCATCATCTTCCTTCATGTTTTGTATCAATGACCACCATTGATTAGCATCTCCAGTGAGGCGATAAACTGCCATGACAACTTTTTCCCTTTCATTACTCCCCAAATCCTGAAATATTTTCTCTAGGGAACTTATCCATTGCTCAGATACCAATGGATTTGTACTCCCATTGAATGTTGGTGGTTTTTGCCTCATGAAGCGATCTAACATTGATCCTCTACACTGTGGATCTGGTTACTCCATACGGGTAAGGTTATTATTCATAACCTGAGTGAGTTGTCCTAGTATGTTGATTAGCTGATCAGAACCAGTTGTATCACTAGCTCCACTATAATTATCTTGAGCAGGAGGGAAATCCCTACATGGAGTGCATGCAATGATACAGATTCCATTTCTTCCACTAGGTTCCATTTCTAAACAATGGCATAAACTAGATCATTTTATGAATCAAAATACATAATTCCATACTTGTAAAACACTTAACATAAATTGAACTATTTATGGATATAATCCATAATCATAATTTTTTTTTCTTTGAGGAAGTATATACTCATAAACCCTTCATAATGGTTTGTAAATAAAGTGAGAATTATCCTAAGCATATCCCCCAGGAGTGTCGTAACCAAGAGTGCAACAAGGCCCGTTTTCGTGCACCAGTTCCCGTTCGAGTCTAGATCAGAGAGGTTTTTTCGGGTTTTACTCCTAGGTACATCTGTGCCAGAGCCACCTCTACCTGATCGTATCTATACAAGGATGTATTGATTGGAAAACTCAAAAAATCTCTACAATACCAAAATTCTATGAAGTTCTTCTATACTAATCCTCAAAGTCCATATTAGGTCTATGTGCTCTAATCAGAGTTTATCTAAATCTAGATTCCAAGGTTTGTAATAAACTTCCTCTGATACCAACTGTAACACCCCAACCCTAGTTACCTAGAGTCGGTTCATAATTACATAACATTGGCATGATCACAAAAGATCAAGTCTCGAAAGACCGATTAGTTTAGTAGTCTTGTAAACACTAGATATATTCATAAGTCTTACATTACATCATAAAGTAAAAAAAAACTACAACAAAATCTTGTCTTGATATCCCCTCATACTATCCCTACAGGTAATTCATAAATTACTTCTTCACATCCTGGAAAAAATAAAACATTGAAAGGGGTGATCTCAGATGCTCAGTAAGGATAACAGTATAGTGAAAACTTTTATAAATAAACATAAACATTTAAGGCAATGTATAACTAAAACAAATCCTTTTAAACTTGAAATTCAGCATAATATGGCCGAATTAAAATGAAATAATTCCATTTACTTATTCACATGGATATTCTACTAGTCGAATAATCACATGCAATATCAGTAACCACTTTCCTAATGATGGAATGCATAATGCTAGACTATCATAACCACGTAGCCAAGGCCTCGTGCCAAGAATACAAATAAGATTTTTAAGGCCTCGTTCCAAGACACTAGTTTATCTCATGAGACCTACCGATGCATCGAGGAGCTATAGCGGGCTCCACCCGTCACTTATTAAGTCTAATGCATTCCTCATATGAACAGGTTTAAACATAACATAAACATTCAAATTAAAACTAGAATATGAAATGTCAATACTTTCTCTATAAACCATGAATGGTATAAAAATAACACATCCACAGTCAAATATATCACAAAACTTTCAATACAATATGGAAGTTTTGTATCATAATAAATAAACTTCAAATAAGTTTAAAATCCATCAAAGGATGTTGACATAGATGAAATCAAAACTATTTGAGAGAAATATCTCTTTTTTTGAAATCATTTAAAAGTCACATAATTATAAAATAAAATATTTACTTTGAAAATATCCTTATAATCTTGTAAGGGAATCTTATAAGATTTTATAATGGTTTAAAATAGCCGCACCCATCGTATAAGTTAAAAAAGACATTCTTACCTTAATTCTGTCGAAAATGTTAAAAAGGACCTTGTTTGGAAAATGACCAAAAGATTCCTTTATAAACATCTTATAAAAATTCAACAAGGGTATAAATGAATTTAAACCATATCTATAAAATAGTAATAATTATTTGAAATATATTTTTAAGAAACATGGATGTGGATGATAAAGAGGTCCTAGTAGATAATTACGTATAAACAACCTTAGATAATGAAGAGATTGTGAAATAAACCCTTAACTTGTACTTTTACTTGGTAGATGGTATGTTAACCTCCTGTATAATGGTGAAATAATTGTTATTAAATTATAAAATAATCATATACATTAATATTATATCATATATGATCTTTTAACATTTATTTGTTAATAATATCTTAGTATTATCATCGTTTCGGGTGTTATCAAATTTGTTTTATTTTATATTCTTCGTTATGTGAGCCATATTTTTTATTTATGGGATATATATTATTCATATCAAAAATTATATCATGTCTCTAAAAATTATATTTAATCATAAAATTAAATTTAGTTATGAATGGATATGATGGGGAATAAATCTCATCGCGATCGTGGAGACGGTTGTCCGTACGTACGCACGAGAAAAAATATCATTCTTTTGATATTAAAATAATATATAATTGGATGTTATATCATATATACAGAATAATTATAATGTTATATTTATTATTTACTTCAATTACACATCAATATCATACCCATCCAAATAATAATGTTTTGAATAACAATTACACCATGATGTGGAGACGGTAAGCCGTACGTACGCACGTATGGTGACATGTCATTCAAAGGATGGATAGAATACTGAATATGGTTGTACCATATTTATAATAACATCACAGTATATAGAAGATACTTGTGTTATTGTTTTAGAATGTAAATAACAAAGAAAAAAGAAGTGGAAGAAGAAAGGAACTTGAAAGAGGGTGGTGAAAACATTACCTCTTCTTCGGGTTCTTCGTTTTGATTTGATCAAAAGGGATCCTTAGGTTGGATTTATGATCAAACTAAGGCCTCTAGGTAGAATTGAGGAAATTTTATAGAATATTTGGGAAGGGGTTGGCCGAGCCGAAAGGCTTTGAAGGTGTTAATTAGAGACAATGGGGAGTGCCCATTTATAAGAGGGGTGAGGGGCACCTTTGGAAAAGCTAGAAATATTATTTTATAATAAATTAATATTTGGTTTATAATGGCTCCAAAGTGAATTATTTAAAGTTTAAGGTTGGTATAAGTCTCAAAACACTTAACCAATAGGTTTTAGACAGGTTTGGGTCACTTTATTAACCTTATCTTTTAGTTTTAACTCTTAGTTAATTAGTTTGACATTTACCATATCTCTTTGTATTTTTATATTATATGGTTAGTAAACTTACTATAAACTTCCAAGAGACCCCCAAGTGGTCAATTAATGATACAAATATCATTATATAAGTATTTTTTCTGATCCTAAGATTTTTAGGAATAGGATATGAATTAATAATTTAATATTTCTTTTAAAAATTCTTTTATGTCAATTTTGTCACTATTTGGTATTTTGTTTTTTCTAAATTCATAAAAACATTATTACTTAGAAAAAATTAATTTAACCAACTCCAATATGTTATATTAACCTATAAAATTAATTTAATTCATAAAAAGTCTCAAATTACATTTATTTTGATATTTATAATATCAGTTATTTTAATATTTCATTAATTAGGTAATTACTGCATCACCATTGTGTCATAAATAAATTAAATTATTTAATTTATAAAAATTATAAATAAAATAACATTATGTATTAAATATTTTTAGATTTATAATGAATATTTATAATCAAATTTATCTTATGTATAACCCTATATTAAAAATGTTTTAGTTATTAAACTTTGATTTTAACTCTTTTAACTTTTCTTTGAATTAAATAATGATAAATGTTCTAATCTAATCCAAGTGGACCTAAATGATAATATTTTATTCCTAAGGTTGTTTTTGGTCGAGATACACGGGTCCAACAGAATTAGGACATGTGTTAGGGTAATATTAATATCATTTTTACCCTTAATTACCCTATTTACTTTTAGCCGTGGTAAATAAAAGTAAAAAGTTACTATTCACCAAAATTATTTTCATCTCATTTAACCAAATTTTACTCCTTGATATTAACCATGTCTATTGAATTTTCTAAATTCCACTCACATAAGTGGTAAAATTAAGTTTTAGGTGAATTTTCAAATTCTCCTAGGAGGTGGGTAAAAGATAGTGAAAAGTTCAATAAAATTTTTATATATCTAAAATTATTCTAAACTAACTCCATTGAATTACATTTAAAATATATAGGTATTATGTATCTATTTTGAACTAAAATAAGTTTATATAAAATAAATAATTATTTAAACAAAAATTCGGTTTTAAACTATAACTCAATGTTTTTTTCACTATTCATCAAAAATTGAAAGTTTTCAGAAAAATACCAAAAATTCACCCTAGGATAATTTCGATATTAAGAATATAAAAATGAAGTTCATTTTGAAAGATAAAATTTATAAAATTTAAAAAAGTGGGTATTACTATTCATAATGACTAGTTTTATTGATTGTGGTGTGTGTTAGAACTCGAAGTTGCGTACAACACATGCTACTGTATTATTCAAAGTGAAGCATACCGTGGAAGCTTGGGGTGTTAAAATACAATAATAATTTTATATTAATATATATATTAATTACAAATATAAATAATAAGTTATCTATGTTGAGAAATAGTCAAACTTATCCCTAAATTGAACATCATTGGTTTGATTCTGATCAATCTTCCAAGATCAGCTATTTTTCCAATATATCTGACATTAGCACTTTAGAGTGTCGAGAAAGGGTGACCTTTTATGAGTGATAAAACTAAACACTGGGAAAGATTCTAAATTCTCAGTGTTAAATATTTATGTATAGAGAAATATACCATTTATTATTATTTTTTCCTTAAAACTATGAGATAAGATATCTCAGATCTATTTGAACCCTTTCAAAAACTTCTTCTCTTTCCTGTTTCTCTTATTTTAACTGCACTGAGAGTTGATATGGTTTTTCTTCGGTAACTTGGCCTTAGAAAATGCAGTTTTTTTGATCGAAACTCTTGATTTTTCTTCATGTGTATATATGTAAGTGTATATATAATTATATTGTGTGTGTTTATGTAAATTTTCATATTCAGCTCACAAGAACACACATACACCAGTTGGTTTATTTATATAGATATTTATTAATCAGTTCATGAGCAATCATTCAAAACTCTGAAAACTTATCCCTCTGAGATTTCTTTAGACATAAAACCTCTAGGATCTCTAATTACATTGAACCTCATTCAAATTATTAATTTACATGAGTTTTTATCATTTCCCTAATGAACCTTAAACATATCAAACTCCCTTTAGATACTTTATATACATGTGTTTTTACCTGCTCACTTATCCAACACTGTAACCCTCCAATTTCTTTGTAACTTCTTTCTCCCTAGTTTTCCATACATAGGATTCTATGAGGGTACTTAGATGTATTTATGCAACCATAATTTTATATTTTGGATTTATTGATTATATATTTTGTGGATAGTTTCATAGTAATAAGGCCAAGTGTATGAAAATTATTTGAATATATGAATGAAAATTTGGTGTAAGTATTGGATATTTTATGAAGATATTGGACAAGTGTACAAATAATCCTTATATATATGAAATATTAGTTAGTGAAAGTATTATAATTTTCATGAATATTTTTTTTCATGAAGTAGTCATGAATTATTTGGGATAAGGTATATCGATTTATCCAGAAGAGGATACATTGGATGAACTAGAAGGTTTTATGTGTTATTTATTTTTCCCTAACTAAAAGAAAAATAAATGAATGTCTACATATGTATTATATTTGTTTAACTCTACTTATTTGGAAATCATATAAGAAAAATCTATCATGAATTTATTTAAACCCTTGTATGAAACTTCTTCTCCTTATTTATCTAATTTTCATTGTAATTCTTCACATATGATAGTTGATAAGGTTTTTCTTTGATAATCCATCCCTAAAAAAATATGGATTTTTTGATGAAAACTCATGATTTTTCTTATTGAGTATGTAGGTAAGTGAATATATATTTATATTTTGTTGTTTTGTGTTTATTTTCAAATACAAATCACATAAACACATATACTTCATTTCGATTACATATATATAGTATATATATTACTCTATTTATGAGTAGTCATTCCCAAATCTAAAAAATCATCCCTATGAGATTTATTTAAACACAAAACCTCCAAGATCCCCAATTAAAGATAAATCCCTTCTAATTATTCATGCACATCAGTTTCAATTATTTCCATAAGGACTATTAAACATGTCACCACTCTTTAGATATTTACCATACATTAGTTTTCATCCACTCCCTTCTCAAAAAATTTGACCCTAATATTGTTTTGTGACCTTTATGATCCCTAGATATAGTGACTCAAAAATTTAGTTTTGACACTTTGGAATATTTTAAATAATATTCCCAGAGTTTGGTACACAATCTGTGAAGATTTCTAGGGCCTATAGAGCCTCAGTGTTGATATATTAAAATATTAAATTTATTACATCACACATGCATTATTTTTCATAAATAATGGAATTACTCTTGAATACTGCCTCATATAGGAAAACAAAGACCACTATTAAAATCAGAATATAGATTTTACCCTTGGCAGGGTATAATTCTTGTTGGTGTTAGACATTTCATCGTAGTTAAAATTCTAGCAGAACACCAGATAAAATAAATGAATTAAATTAATTAATTTACTGATTATCAAATAAATGATTCAACCTATAAATGTGCCTAATAAATCCTTATTATAAAAAATCTCCAGGGTCAGCCACATAAACCTAATAGATTGAGAGGATTGAGAGTTCCATCATTGGGATTGATGCTGCAGGGAGAATAAAAAAATGAATGCATATATTTGTATATCCAACAATGAATTTGGTGGATTTCATCAAAGACATCAATGCAGATTTATTCTTCAAAAATGACCAATCTGAACTTGAGGTAGGGAATTTTATTTTTTTCTTTAAATCCACATTCTTTATTTTTATGAGGAACATGAATAAATAAATTTAAAATTAATTCATGGGTTATTCATGTTGAGTTGATCATTGTTTAATTTTATATTCCTAGAATCAGGGATTCTATATTTATTCTATTTTAGAATTTTTGATTTGTTAATCCCACCATTCTTTATATTTCATAAATAATGGATAAAAACACATGATCTTCACTCAAATATCACTTTGTGTTTTTTTCCTTTCTCCTCCCATTCTTCAATATCCATCATCAATTTTCTAATTGGATGATGATCCGATGATAACCAGGTAATTGATCATTGTGAAATAATTATTTAGTGAAATGAACAATTTTTGTGGCTTTGGTTTTGGTATTTAGAGACATATTGGTGGCATGGAATTGAAGACAATAATCCAATGGAAGTTTGGTCAATGGTGGTTTCCTGTGATGGAATCATTGGTGGGATGATGATGATGATCTGATTATGGTATGAAAAAATGATGGATTCATGATCCGGACTATGCAGGTAATTCAAGGTAACACTGTAAATTTTATGTTCAATGAATGTTTGGAATTCATCCAATGATTGTGATATGGTCTTGATGAAACCAAATCTGGGTATTTTGGATTATAATAGTGGTGGGAAAATGGAAATAAGGGCATCGGTGAAGGAATGCGAACAAGATGAAGTTTTTTTGTGAAATTATACAATGCATGACATGTAATTCAATGAAAAAACATAATGTAAACCACTATAGGTGTTTGATGGGGTTTACAAGGTGAGATAAATATCACATTCCATGTAGTAGAACCACACACCATGTGACCCTTAGTCAGCCAGCTTGAAATGTACAGGGAGCACATGCCCAAGATTCCATGTGACCCCACATGCTATGTATGATGGGGAACACCCCATGTACTTCGGTAAGTGAATAGGAATGATCATATAGATCATGAAAAGTATCGGCATGACCAATAGACTTCTTGTATCTTGATAACATGTTGTGTTTCTAGATAAAATAATTCCATGTGAGATGGAATGACATGGGAATTCATAGAATATTTTATACACACAATATACCATAATAGAAAAAATTATGTACTTCTTGTAGGGAAGGTTAGATACCTTATTTCCCCTATATAGATTTTGTCTAGCTTCAGTATTCTATCCTTTATGTTTCAGTATGAGTGAGTTCCCTTGTTCTAGGGTGAGTTTCCCCAGTCCTATCTCATGAGGGTTTAGTGCGACATGTAGTCCTAACCATTATACATAAGATACCCTTGGATGATTAGAGCAGGTGTCCCTCCATGAGGCTCAAAAGTTTATCTTCATTCTCCTCATCCTCCTTAGGTAGGGTCATGTATTATTTAATCTACATCCCATGAATTTGATCCCCTAGTTAGTGGGTTAATCCTGTTAGGGTAAGGTATCCCCCAAAGGCTCGAGGTATGATCCCCTATCAGTATATATATATTTTTTATAGTTTGATCGAGTGAGTATCTTGGATAACCCCTCTTAGTTCCCACATGATTCTCTATGAAAAAACCTGATGAGTATGCCCTCTTAGGTGGGTTTCGTTAGTATAACAAGACCCAATGAGAGTGTTATCTTAGATAAATGTTACCTTGGAGCCTTGAGTAGAATCCTAGGCTGGTAGTGAGGAAGTGACCCACCTCAAGTCTTGGGGCCTTCCTTTAAGGATATATAAGTTATCTTATTTATTAATTTGGAATTGTTATTTATAATTGAATCCCACTTTGATTATTTGTTTGTTGGTGATTTTGGGGTGCCCTACTTGGTATGTTTATACTCACCCATGCATGGTATCTGCTCACACATGTTGTATCTTATGCAGATTACATACCTTTAAATAGTTTCTTAGAAGGACTAGGATAAGGTGGATTGTAGTCCTGATAGATAGACTGTTGGTGGTTTCATGAGTTTCATTTGGACAACATTTTTCCTTTTATATTAACTGGTTGGAATCTTTTATAGTTTTGGAAGGATTTTATTTGGTCCTTTTATATTTTTCATACTATTTTTCATACTCTAATGTGTAATTAACTATTACAGATGAATTTAAAATATCATTTTTTATATTTTCCACATTATACTTATATATGAAGATGTGTGCATATGAATATTTACCTTAAGCTAAGGCCTCCCATGTGTGTGATATGACTAATTGATGATAGTATCTAACCCCTAGACTATTAGAAGAAATATTGGGGTTTCACACTCCACTTAATGTATTCTAGGTGATCTTTGATGGATTGGGTCATGATAGAGTGGTATCATAGGAGGTCATCTTAGGACCAGAGTTTGGTGATATTCTAGCTGTTAGGTTTGGTTTGAGAAGTTGGGAAATAATGTTAAAGTGTCTCAAGTTTGGTTCAAAGGTTAGGGAACCTAGTGATGGTGTGATGGATAAGTTATCCATTCAACATGACTCTGATATCCTACTTTTTTTTCTAGGAAAATTAAGTCACTAGTTATAGGGAAAACATTGGCACGTGCATCATATATGAATGGGTTGTGGTTACCATGTCCTTCCCGAGTCAACTCTCGAGATATGATCGTTTAACCTTGGTGAATCTTGAATATTTTTGGATTCATATATGATGAAAAAAACTAGTATTATTTAACAATATCATGATTATAATCTACTTAGTTACGTGGCTTTAGTTTGGGGAACTTTTTAGGAGACGATTCCTCCGAGTTGTGAGTGGTGCTCCCACCTGTTGAGCGACATGTTGATCCACCTCCAGTGGTTCAGGTGCATGTTCCCCATTAGGATGATCAAAAGTTGGACATATAAGTACTAGGACATGACACACCTTTTCTAATTGTGCTTGAAAAGTTTCATATATAGAGATCACCTAGGTTTTTCGGTGAGCCATACCCCCTCCCCAAGCAACATAAGATTGGAATGAGTGCGTGGTGCAAGTGTTCCACCTAGTTAGGAACCCTCTTGATGATGGTACTGGAAGAGATTCTTATCTATGGTGATATATAGAATTTTTTAGCCCTTTTATAGTTTTTTTATACAGATTCAGTCTTACAGTTAAGAGGGACACTTACTCCACCAAGACACGTTCTCTTGTGACACGTTTTAAAGTCATGGGGGGAGAGTTAGTGCCTCCCAAATCAGGTATTTTTGAGGTGTGGTTCATGAGTTCCTTTGATTTATATATTTTAGTCCCTTTTTGATATTCTAAGGTGTTATATAAATCCATGGTGGTGGGGGAACAAGTGGAAAAGGGGAAAGATAGCTTCAAATAGTAGGGGCTTGTGACCCGGAGGCTTTGAGTGAGTTTTGAGGAATAACCTCTGTCTTTTATGCTTCAATTATAGTTTTAGTACATAGTCACAATACAGTTTTTTCCTAAACCCATCTCTTTATTGAGACCTAGAAATGAAATTGGATCCTTTACTCGACCCTTGTATTTTAAGGAGCCTACTAGGGATGATTTAGTGATTACATACTTATTCTGATAGTGTAACCTATCTCTGGGAGGAGATAGCCTCATGTAGAATTTATCCATAGTGGTGATGTGGCCCTGTAATCCTTTTCATCATATGTAATAGTTTTCTACTATCCGTACTCAATTTTACTATCACCAGTGAGGGTTGTAATTTATTTGAGTTAGAGGTATGGACATTTCCTTTTTGAGGAGAAAGAATCCAAGGAAGAGTAGGGTGGACCCATATATGGAAGGATACAACTGATTTTTCATTATTTGGATAGTATGACCCTTAGATTAGTGGAATCTATGGGATTTTAGTTGATGCAGTGGTGGAGGAGTATAAAGACGCCTTCCTTGATGATGTGTCAGGCATACCTCCCCATCCAAAAAATTATTTTTTCCTTAGACCTCCACCGTGGGATGAAACCAATATATGCTCCATAATATTGGATGCCTCCAAAAATATGCAAGATATAAATGTGTAGTTGGAGGATTTGCAGAGGAAGAGCTTCATCAGAACCACTTTTCCCCCTGGGATTCCCCCATGTTGTTTTATAAGAAGTAAGATGAGAGCTTGAGGTTATGCATGGACTGATTTCACCTAAACTTGGTGAATTTTAGGAAGGATTATCAACCCTTAAGAATCGATAAATTCTTCAACTTATGGTTAGGGATTAAGTGGATCTCAAATTTTTACCTCAATATGGGTTGTCACTAGCTCCGAGTTCGATAGGAAGACACAACGAATGTGGATTTCTTGAGCCACTATAGTTACTTTGAGTTATTAGTGATTCCCTTTAGAGTGTTGAATGATCCAATAGTGTCTATAGAACTGAAAAATAATATATTTAAACCCTTATTAGAACATTTCATGGCATTATTCATAATTTACATCCTTGTTCACTCAACATAAAAGTAGGAGAATGCGAGACATTTGAGGAAGATCCTGATTATACTCCTAGAGAAGCAACTTTATGGGAATCTTTCAAAGTGTCAGTTTAGGATTCAAGAGTCCCAATTACTGGGATATGTATTCTCAAAAGAGGGAGTGGTTTGGGACCTAGGAAAGTTTGAGTTGGTTCTATCTTGGGAGTCTCCCAAGATCATGACTAAGGCGTATAGGTTCCTTGGGTTGGTAGGATTTCATCAAATATTTATGTCCGACTACCCTAGGATCATGGTACCTTCAATATATTTGAATAGAAAGGGGGACGCATTTCATGTGGACATAGAAGTTTAATTAATATTTAGAGGATTTGTAGAATTAGTGGATGATTGACCCCATATTGAGATTACTAGAGGAGGGTGAGGAGTACATGGTGTTCTATGTTTCCTCTATAGCTAGGTTTGGATGTGTTCTGATATATAAGTAGACAATGATTGCTTATGGGTCCTGATAGTTGAGAACCAAATGGTAGAAATACTAAACCCATGACTTAGAGCCGGTAGAAGTTGTTTTCACCCTAAAGTCATAGTGATACTATCTTAAGAGATATTTCTCACATCTAAATATCCACAACATTCTCCTAATAGATCTATGTAGGTTGGAAGCACACCATCCTTTCTAAGGAAGGATGGTTGCATCATTCATGATGCGAGAGGAAGTGATGATAAAGTTTCATGCATCCCCCTCAGTGGTTCATCCAAGAGTGGTGAGAATGTATCAAGATAATTTGGCATCAATTTTAGTTTCCAATTATATAGTGGAGTGTAATTGAGTTTATCAATGGATTCCTTACCTACTAATATGTGATGTTTGAGGTGTCGGGATGGAAGTGGAAATTGGGCGGTGTGTCCATGGATTTCATAAAAGGACTTCCATGACCAGAAAGAGGTGAAAATTCTATTTGGGTGATTGTATAATGACTCACCAAGTCAAACCACTTTATATAAATCCATGAGAAGAGATTAGCGGTGAGATTAGGATGCCTGTACATGTAGATGATAATCTGACTTCATGGAGTTTCCTTCATGATCATTTCAGTCTACGATGCTCACTTATACTCATGATTATGGATAAGAATAAAAGAGGATCCAGGAATCAATTACAGCTTATCACAACATTATACCCCTTGAAAGATTGCTAGATATAGATAACCATTCAGGTTTTGTGGGACATTCTTCAGGCTATCAAGTTGGTTTTAGGATATAGCTAAGAGTTTTATCTACCCTTAATGGAGTTGTGGGTAACAATAGTTACCACTCCACCATCGGTTTGATACAACTTGAGGCCTTGTATAGGAGAAACAGCAGGTCACCACTATGCTAGTTAAATCCATGTGAGACAATGCTCATGGGAAAAAAGTTGGTGTGAGTGACAATAGGGAAGATTCAAGTCATTTAAAAGTAGATGAGGACTGTATAGATCCATTAGAAGTCCTATATAGACTAAAAAGGACGATTTTGGAGTTCAATGAGGAATACCAAGTGTTCCTAAAGGTATCACATAGATAAGAATTATGGATAATAAGATGAGGTGGTAAGTTATCTATAAAACTCATAGGCCCTTTTTTAGTTACTGTGAAGGATTGGTGTGGGGGAATACCACTTAGACTACCACCATAGTTACACTGGGTGCATGGGGTTTTCCACATGTCACTACTGAAAAGATATGTGCATAACCTATCGTACGTTATTGATAGAGGTGAGATGCACATTGAGGATAGTGCTACCCTCTTAGAGTACCCATTCAACATCAAGGATCAGTCAGAGAAGATCCTTCAAGGGTGAGTGGATCCCTTGGTGCATGTTTATTGGCAGCACGAGGACCTCCTGGAGAGCTCATAGAAATGAGAGAACTAGATCCAAGATCTGTATCCTCACCTGCATGAGTAAGTTTTCACTTTTCAGGATGAGAAACCTTGAAGGTGTATAGAATTTAGAAACTCCAAAATTTTAGTTTAACACTTTTTAATATTTTAAAAATACTTATAGAGTTAGTCATGGAGTCGATATAGTGTTATGGGGCCTATAGGTTATTGGTGTTGATATATTAAAAATATTAAATTTATTATATGACATGTGCATAATTTTTTGGAAATAATGGAATAAATCTTGAATTGTTTCTAGAATGGGGAAACTAAGATCACCATTAAAACAAAAAATATAGGTTTTAGCCTATGTTTTTTTAAGTCATGTCAACATTAGGAATTTAAGCATAGTAAAATCGCTAACAGAACAGTAGATAACATAAATAAATAAAATCAATATATTTATTGATTAAAAAATATATTATTTAACCAATAAATGAGACTATAAAATCCTATTTATAGAAAATATATAGTGTTATCCACATAAACCTAGTAGATTTTGAGGATTGAGAGTTCCATAGTTGTGAATGACACTATGGAGAGAATCAGAAATGAGAAAAAGTGAAGCTTTGTAGATCCAATAATGGACGTGGTGGATGTTGTCAATGAATTCAATGTAGATTCATTCTTTGACAATGATTTATTCAAATTATAGGTAGAGAATTTGATTTTTTTTTGGTTTAAATCCATTTTATTGATTGTTACGATGAATAATAATTAATTCATTTAAAATTAATTCATGGGACATTAATGTTGAATTAATAATAAATTATATTTCTCATCCAAAAATTAGTTCTTCAATATTTGTTCTATTTTGGAAATTTTTCTTCATTTCCCCTAAGTTATTAAGATTCCATTAATAATAGGAAAAAACATGACCTTCATTTAAGTATAACTTCATGTTTTATGCCTTTATCCCTCCGTTCTTTAATGTTCATCATCATTTTTCTGATTGGAAAATGATTTAGTGACACATAGGTAAAAAATCATTATGAAATCATTCTTTGGTATAATAGACCATTGTTTTATGTTCAATTTTGGAATTTAGAGACATGATAGAGGCATGAAAGTGATCAGGGAAATTCAAAAAAGGTTCAGTCAATGGAGATTTCACATTCTTGATTGAGAGGGTATATCCAATGGGATAATGATGGTGATCCAATTATGGTATGAGAATTTTTTGATTCAATAGCTAGATAATGCGAGAGATTTGGAGTGGTGATGTTAGGTGTTTTCCTATAAAAAATGGTTGAAATCTGGTAACCAACTATGATACGGGCTTGGTTTGACTAGATCTAGGCATTATCAACCTAATAACCCTACACTACCAATCTATTTATTTTATTTAAGTAGAAATCACGTGATACAAATAAGGCAATAAGACCAGGGAGGACTAAAGTGATATAACCCAAGAGTGTCTTCCTTGACAATATCTTGACAACCAGGAAGTAGGGAGACCAAATTAGAGAAATTAGTACAAGGATTAGTCAAATTAACATTTGATGATAAGATATCTTCCACTTGGTTCCCTTCAATCCATATATGAAATAAGATAGTGTGATATTTGAGGAGGGGCTTTTATCTATGAACATTATAGATAATTGACCAGGGAACAACAATATGATCTTGGAGTGCATGAAGGATAACCATCAAATCAATCTACACCTCACTCAAATCAATATAATTTACACTAAAGAGATTCAAACCATTAATCATGGATGAAGCCTTTTCCATAAGTTAATCACCCTAGCCATAGGTAACACTGAAGGCCAAGATCATTGATCCATGAGAGTAGTGAACAATGCCTCCACCTCACATAATACCAGAGATAAATGACACATCAACATTCATTTTGAAACTATTACGATGATGCATCCAACTAATCTGATGGCCCTGTGGAGATGGTCGCTGCATAGAGGGGTAAGGAACATAAAGATGTAATATATTCCTTAAAGTTGGCATACACTCCCAATGTTTAAGGATAGGTTATAGTTAAGCCACTATACTCTTAGCTTTAACTACTATGAGATGAGTCGAACAACCAATAACATCATACCAAGACCTATTACTAGCTTCCCAAATGAACCAACATCTGATGGATAAAAGGATAGCCCTTGATTTCTTCTCTATGTTATTACCTACAACCCTGTTAAACTATAAATTAAGAAACTCAAATCAGATATAATAAAGAGTCACTATCGTTGTGAACTTTACAAGGGAAAACGACATGTTCAAAGAACAATCACCTTTGAATAAGAGATGGGGATATGTTTCTTATTTAGGATAAATGCAACACATGCACCAGGATGCCAATATAACACCCTCCTATTTGATCTACTCATCCATAGGAAGAGTGTGGTTCCTAATAAACCTAATTAAGAAGTTGAATTTCAAGGGGATATATTTACACCATATAATTCCACCCCATGAGTCATGAACCACCTCTCCATAAAATTATTGATGATAGGAATTCACTATGAATGCACCAGAAGTGGTACCCATGAAAATACAAGAATCAGGCTAACCATTATTTTGAATTCTATGGAGAATATCACGTTACTGGAGGTTGATAAAACCATCATTGAATAATGGGTAGCTACTGGAAAACATAAAAGAAATATTAGGTTTCAGTCACCTCGGAAAACCTAGCTCGGTACCTGCCCAGTTGTGAGTCCAGAAACCAATCTCCTCATTGCCAATTATCTAGTGGGAATTATCCAGTAAAATAGAATGTGACCATAAAGAAAAATCCAATATCCAAAGACCTTACCACTTGGGAATCTCAAGTCCTTCCCACAATTTCTAATAATTAATCTTCCCTATAGAGTCTAAACCATTATAACCTCCCAAGACAAATTTAATTAAAGGATATGAATTGTACCAGAAACATCCCTCAGGTTGATGCCACACTCCTACCAAGTTTTGGCCAACCTCACCCCTATGGCTCAATGACACCTACCATTAGAATGGGAGTCACAAATGAACAAAACCAAGATTTTATCAATGTCCCTAATAACGGATTTTGGCACCTTGAAGACTGAGAGTACATGAATTGAGATTAACACGATAACATAGTTAACAAAGGTGATCCTATCACCAAAGGAAAGAAAGAGATTCTTCCAATTATTGATGTGATTGGAAATCTTGTCCACTAACCCATCTAAATGGTTGATGCATATCCTACTAGGTGATATGGTGGCTCCAAAATACTCTAAGGGGAAACATATCCTATTAATTCCCAATGATTCCTCAATCAACGTAGCATGCCTTTTCAAGCAATGAGATGGGACATAGATGCTACTCTTAGCACGATTAAATTTTTTATCAACTTCATATGAAATAATAAACCATGATCATATTAAAGTCTCAAAGCTATCTCCTATTACCATGGAGTAAAAAGACCATGTCATTTATGAACATATGGTGGGAGAGGCCTATAAAACCACTGCTACCTCGGAAATTAAGAATACCACGGATATGAAGAGATTAAGTGAGATATCTACTAAGAGAATCCTTTACTAAAATGAATATTCTAGAGGATAATGGACCCCCTTACCTCATCCCCCAAAACATTTTCAAGAAAAAAACTTCCTCTCTGTAAAAGAAATAGAAATCCAAGTAGAACTATAGAATCTGAAAATAGGTTAAAGGACCAAGTATATAAACCCATACAACCCATCACCTTGAGACTGAAGTTCCATTCCAGCCTATCATAGCCATTTTCCATGTATACCTTGATTAATTTTTTTTAGCCATGTGCCTTCATATTGATATCTCCTATAATTTCTTGTGAAATTCCAACAGCACCCTAGATAGATTTCCCCTTGATAAAACCATGCTTCTCCTCAGAAACCCATTTAGGTAGTATAAAGGAAACCCTTATATTAAATATAAAATACTAGATTTTTATGAGAAATTACACATACTTATTGGTCTGAAATGGATCAAGGAAGATGAAACATTAAACTTTAGGATGAGGACTAGTGTGGTGGAGCATGAAACCCGAGGAAGCCTGCCCACTTTAAAGAAATACTAGATAGACTCAACAAGATCCCTCTTAACCAGATCCCATGCAGCAATAATTAAATAACTAGGTAAACAATTTGGGCTAGGGTAATTATCAGGGTTGAGTTATTTAATAACCTCCAAAACGTCAAATTCCATATAAATATCAACAAGAATGGTGTTTTTATGATCATTAAAAACTCAAGGAATATCTTAAAAGAGGGAAGATTGGACTATTGGTCAACCACTCTGTATTCATGGGTTGACATCAACAAGTAATGATTTAAAAAAGTCTTTATCATACCTCCCTCAATAACTGGATCATTGGTAAAAGATCTATCCTCTAGGAGATTATACAAACTGATTAAGAACATATTCTCCTTGATACAATCTTGAATTAACACTGTATTATGATCACCCTCCTTGATCCACATAGATATAAATTAACACTGATACTCCCTCTCTTTATCCTTAATAATTTTAGACCACTGGGTCTTCTTTAGAATGAGTTACTCGAAGAGGTAATCCTACCAAGGATATTGAATACTAGACTCAAAATGTTTAACGTTGGACTTCAGGGTGTCAAGTTCAAGCTATCAAGAGGGTTTTCTAGTACTCCATGATTTAAGTTCAGCCTTTAGTCGCCTTAAATTATTGTGCAGGACAACCTATGCAGAGCTATGTGTGGGATCGAACCAAGAAAATCTCACTACTAGAATAAAACTTGAATAGGATAAACACTAGTTAGAGAATAAGAAATGCCTTCCCCTGTTAGGTCCTGCCTCCTAGTTAATATGAAATAGATAGTGATTATATAGCACTCGAATGAGGTTATAAATGGTAGAAGATGTAAAATAATTGATTGTATGAATGTTAGAAAAACATCTATCCATATGAATCCACACCCAACTTGATCCTTTCTGATTATTTCACTATGGGTACTTATTGCCTGTGTAACCCATATACATAATTCCAGTCCACGTAATAAAATTAGGAAAGTCTTTCCTTGCCTTCCTTGGGTACGTATGCCCCCCTTTCCACTCTATAGTATCCAGAATGAAATTAAAATCACCACCTAAAAACCTAGTTAAACTACCTATATTTAAGAGACCAACCTCACTCTATAGCTTCTCCATAGACGAGAGATTTCACATGGAATATACGAAGGATAAAAAAACAAGAACAAGACCTAGAACTGATCTTAATAATGATAAATTGATCTAAAATGGAAACCCCCTCCACAGAGATGTCACTCCACCAAAAAATCCAAATATGGATGTTATCCGAGTCACTGTGAAAGTATTCATTGACCCCCATCCTCTGAGAAAAAATTGGAATACTGGAAGGAGATTTATTGTGTTTGAGAAAAACCACAATAGAAACACTATTATGGTAGAACTCATTGGAAAGAAAGTTTGTCTTCACCTGGGAACATAAGCCTCAAGAATTCCAAATTATAAGAGAAATCATTAGATGATTAGACACTAGGAAAGGGTGCTGAATGTAGGGGAAATTTGGAGATGAGAGTGGAAACTGGATATCCTTTTCCAGGTTTGTGATCTGGTGTAGACACCATAGGGAGAAGAAAACTTTGATCCAATATCCTTAGAAGGAGCCTACAACCATGAATATTAAAATAACGTAATGAAAATCACTTCAAAATCCTAATTGAGAGGTAGAAGAGAGACACATGAGGATCCAGGATCTAAGGGAAGAATATAAGCTTGGGGATACTTGGAGTGCATGACTAATTTCACACACCGAAGGTCCTTACCAAGAGAAGGAGTTAAGACATGCAAGTAGAGTCTTATAGAATCTGAAAACACCAGATCATGTATTGACCTATAAACCACTATAGCCATGAAAAAAGTAATCCTTATCCCCAAGAGAAGAAGAGTTGAAGAGATGGAGACTAGGATAATAAGGCTGCAACACCATAGGAGGAAAGGCAGGGGATGAAAATATTAAAAGGGAATCCCCTAGGGCCGAGTCATCCAATGAAGAAGAAACCTGCACACCAATTTGGAGCACCAGCTACCTCTGACTAGGAGAAGATGGATCCAATGATATATAAGACTTAAATACATCACACAACCTTCTATAAGATGAAAAATAATTCCCTTAGAGGTGGAATTACAAACAAAACTGCTTCATAGAGTCATAAAGAATCCACTAACACCAGAAAATTGAAGGAACAACTCTGAGAAATATATGAGGCATAAGATTTTGTGAAATACCCAACTCTATACAGATCTAAGAAATTAAGGAGTATTTCAAACTGATGGAGTGGGAATCCTTGCATAAGAGAGACCCCAAAATATCACCAATACCCTGGAGGAAATCCATGTTAAGGAATGAAATAGGGATCCTAGGAAGATTAACCCAGATATATGCCTTTGTAGAATCCCAACCTGAATGAAAATCCATAGATAACATAGATAGGGTTTATCTATGCTTACTAAACTCTTGAGGGACAGGAGGCTAAACTTACAAAAAGTCATCCCTGGATCCCAACACAACACAAAAGGATTTCTGATGAAGAATCGACACAGAAGATGGGGATGAAAGGAACCAAGAAGCCACAAAGTCTTGAAACTCCAAGAGGGAGGGATGCTCAAGACAAAACCGGGCCACCAGCGACCACTTTTAGAAGGCCATGGACTCTTCGAAAGAAGCTCCTAAGAAATTGAGTTATGGTGAGATGACCACCAAGAAGAATCATGGCTTGGCCATCATAATTTCTAGAATCTCTAGGAGAAACACCACCAGGTAAGATGAGGACTCTAGGAGAGTGTCTTTCATCCATTTAGTAATATAAAATGCCCCACAGTCTAAAGAAAAAGGAGATCTATCCCAACAGAGCAGGACCACACCCAAAGAGAAGGCTGAATCAAAGAAATGGGGTCCCAATGATGGAAAATGGAGAGGATCCACTGACTTTGGGATAGGCGGGAGCAGACTAACATTTAATTTTTTTTGAAAATAGGGTGGTGTATGAGGCATGTTTAAAGGAATATCCAAGGAATCCATCTGATATATTCAAGCAGTATGAATAAGAATTTTGGTGAAACTAAAGGTGATGATAGTGCAAGTGAAGATACATGAATAAGATGGAGTTTCTTTAAAATTATGGGATACATAGTATGTACTTCGGAAGAAGACACACTACGTGACAGATAGGGTTTACATGACGAGTTAAATATAATATGATGTGTGGTAGAACCACACACCTTTTGAACCTTAGTCAACTATATTAGTTTGTATAGGGAGTGCATTCCCAATAGTTTATGTGACCCCACACACTGTGTGTGATAGGGAATACCCTATGTACTTTATAAAGTGCATGGGCATGGGCAGATGAAACACAATGAGTGAAGAACCAACCTATATATTCCATTTTTCATAATAACACATTGTTAATATGGTGAAAATAATTTCCTGTGAGATTTTAGGGAACATTAATTTCTAGAATTCATGAGACATATCATGTACCCCAGTGGGAAATACCATGTACTCCTTCCAGAAAAATAAGGAGATCTTTTTACCCTATAAAGTTTCATTATATCTTGGGTATGTTCTCTATTTACATTTTAGTATGTGTGAGTTAAATTTTTCCAGGGTGAGTTTCTCAATCCTTTCCCATGAGGGTTTAATGTAACATCTAGTCTTGAGAATTAGACATAATACCCACTTGGTAGATTAGAGTAGGTATCCCTCAATGAGGTATAGGGCTGGATATTTATTCCCATTATCCTTTATAGGTATGGCCTAGTATCACATAACCTACATCATGAGTGTTTTATCCCTTTCCTAGCGGGTTAATTCATTTAGGGTTTGGTATTCCCCTAAGTCCTTAGGTGTGGCCCCTATCTATGTATTGACATCTATTATATTCTAATCGAGTGAGTATGTAAGATGATCCCTCTTAGTTCCTACACCATTCTCTATAGAAATACCCCAATTGTATGAACTCTCATATAAGTTCCATCAGTATAGTAAGACCCAATGAGGGATATATCTTGAAAGAATGTTACATGGGAGCCTTGGGTAGAATCCTAGGCTGATAGTGAGGATGTGACCTCACCTTGAGTCTTTTTTCCTTCCTTTGAGAATATTTGGGTTATATTGTTTATTACTTTATATTTATTATATATATATGAATCCCAATTTTATTCTTTATGTTTTGGTTATTTAGGGTGTCATACTAGGTATGTTTATACTCACCTCTATATGAGATCATCCCGCACCTGTCATGTCATATGAAGACAACAAACCATTCAAAGGAGTCATAGGAAGACCTAGATCATTTGGATCTTAGTCATGCTAGACTTACCACTGGTGGATTCATGAGTTTCATTTTTATAGTAGTTCCTATTTTATGTTTGTTGGTTTCGCTCTTAAAAATTTGGTGGGATTGTATTTGGCCATTTTGTATTTTCCATACCCTTTTTCATACTCTTATGTGAGATTAGTATTTATGAATGCATTTAGAGTATCAGTTGTTATCTTTTCATCATTATAATAGTGTATGGGGATGTGTTATTGTTTAAATGTACCTTAGTCTAAGGAGTATCATGTTTATGATATTCCTACTCAGTGATAGACACCAGAACTTGGATTATTGGAGGTGGCATTGGGATTTCACACTTGGAATACCATCGGACATTAGCGCCCCAGTGGGTCTGATTGTGATATCTAATTTACAGACATATAATCTTCTGAGGGTACTTAGCTACCCTATTTCGACCATAAGTATATATATTGAATTTTTTGATAATACATATTAAAGAAACTTTCATAGAAATAGGTTCAAGTGTATGAAAAATCTATTAATATCCAAAGGATGATTTATTTATAGTGTTAGATGTTTTATGAAGTAGTTTGAAAGGTGTATAAAGAATCCATTAATATACAAAAGTTGAGTTAGTGTAAGTATTGTATGTTTCATGAATATGTTAATGAAGGATTCATGAATTATTTGGTAGAATGTATATTGATTTATGCATAATAGGATACATTGGATGGCCCAGAATGTGTGGACTGTTTATGTTTTTCCATGAATAAAATAAAAATAAATAGAGGTGTTGAGATGTATTCTAGTAGATAAACTCTATTTATTTAGAAAATATTGGAAGAAAAATATATCATGAATCTATTTGAACCTTTTCACACAACTTATCCCCCTTTTTATTTCTCTAATTTTTACCAAACTGTGTCACCTGTGACAGTTGATATGGTTTTTCATTGATAATATGTCCCTAAAAAATATGAGTTTTTTTTTTCAAAACTCATGTTTTTTATTAATATGTTTGTTTTTAAGTGCATATATATTTATATTGTGTTTTTATTTTCAAATTAAACTAAAATACACACATATATTTCATTTGGTTTACATATATAGATATATATTACTCGATTAATGAGTATTTTTTCCCAAATCTAAAAACTCCTCCCTTTAGGACCATTTTATACACAACAATCTTCAGGATCTCTAATTATAGTAACTTACCTTCGAATTATTCATGCATGTGAGTTTCCATCATTTATCTAATGACCCTTGAACATGATAAACACCCTTTATATACTACCCATACATGAGTTTTCAACTTATCCCCTTTCCAACAATGAAACTCTTAGATTATTATGTGACCTCTGGGCTCCTTGGTTTTCTAGACATAGGATCCTATAAGGGTAATTAACTATCCTCTTGAAAGGTTATATGTTTTATTTTCTGAAAATATATATTAAGGAATGGTGGATGAAAAATAGGTCGAAGTGTATGAAAAATATCTAAATAAATGAAAGATGATTTAGTGGCAATATAGGAAGTTTTAAGAAGATATTAGACAAGTGTATGAGTTAGTGAAAGTGTTAGAAATTTCATAAATATGTTATTCATGAAGGATTCATGAATTATTTACCATAAGGTATATTTATTTTTATGGAAAAGGATACATTGGATGATCCAAAAGGTGTGGTGTGTTCTATTTTTTTCCCAAAATTAAAAAATAAATAGATTTGCTAACATATATTTTGGTCATTGAACTTCACTAATATAGAAAAGTCTAGAATAAAACTTTATCCTGAATCTATTTAAACACTTTTATACAATTTATTCTCCTTATTTTTTTATTTCCACCACTCTTCCCAACCCATGAGAGTTTATATGTTTTTTCTTTGATACTATGGTTATAAATAATATGCTTATATTATCAAAATAAAAGATTTTATTGTTTCATATTTACTTAAGTGTGTATATATTTATATTTTGTGTGTTTGGATATTTTTTAATTTAATTCTATCTCTCACACACAAAAAATTCATTTATTATATATATATAGATATATATTACTGGAATCATGAGTAGTCATTCCTAACTGCAAAAACTCTTCCCTCTAGTATCAATTTAGACACTAAAACATCTAGGATATACAATTATAAAGACATATTTTCAAATTATTCATAAACATGAGTTTCCATAATTACCCTAATGACGCTTAAACACGCCAAAAACCCTTTAGATACTTCCCACACATGATTTTCAAGCCGCTCCCATCTCTAACAAAGTTAACCTACAATCTCTCTGTGAACTCTAGGATCTGTATTTCTAGACATATGATCATTTTAGGGTACTTATATATCCTATTGAAATCATAAGGTTATATATTGAATATATTTAAAATATATGTTAAGTAAAGTTACATGGAAATAAGGAAAAGTGTATGAAAAATATTTGAATATCCAAAATATGATTTAGTGGTGGTATAAGAAATTTTATGAAGATGTTTGACAAGTGTATAAATAAGAATAAAATATCTGTAATATGATATAGTGAATATAATATAAGTTTCATGATGATGTTGTTTATGAAGGAGTCAAAAATTATTTGGGAGAAGTTATAATGATTTATCTAGAAGAGGATACATTGGATGATATGGAAGGTGTGGTGTGTTCTACAGTGTTTCCTAACTGAAAATGTTTTGTAATTGTGATATATTTTTGATTTTTGAACTCTAATTATTTGGAAAATCTTAGAATAAAACTGTATAATGATTGTATTTGAACCCTAACACACAACTTCTCCTTATTGTTTCTCTCATTTTCACCATTTTTATTCACCTGTGAGAGTTGGTATAGTTTTTCTTTGAAAATATGGCCCTAAAAATTATTTTTTTGTCAAAACTCATGATTTTTCTTGATGTATATATATGAAAGCACATATATTTCTATTTAGTGTGTGTGTGTTTGTATTTTTTAATTCAACTCACATACACAAATATTATTTATTTTGTTTATATATAGATACATATATTACTTTATTTACGAGTAGTAATTCCCAAATTTTAAAACTCAACCCTCCAGGATCACTTTAGACACAAAAAACTCTAGGATATCCAATTATAGTGACCACCCTTCTAATTATTCCAGAACATGTGTTCCCATAATTTCTTTAATGTCCCTTTAACATGTCATCCACCCTTTAGATACTTTTGATACATGATTTCTTAGCCTCTCTCTTCTTCAACAATGTGACTCTCTAATTGTTATGTGACCTCTAGGATCACTGAAATTATAGACATAGAATCCTATAAGGGTAGTAAAATATATTATTGAGACTATATGGTTATATGTTAGATTTTTTGAAAATATATTTCAAGAAAATTTACTAGAAACTGGTCCATGTTTATGGAAAATATTTGAATACATGAATGTTGATTTAGTGATAGTAATGAATGTTTTATGAAGATGTTGGAAAAGTGTATAAAGAATCCTTGAATATATAAAAGATGAGTTAGTGAAAATATTTGAATTTTTATGAAGATTTTATGCATGAATAAGTCATGGATTAATTGGAATAAGTTATATTGATTTATCTAGGATGATAAATTGGATGACCCATAAGGTGTGGTGTGTTTAAATTTTCCCCAATTGAGTAAACAATAAGGCGATGAGAAGTATTATATTTTTTTGAAATATACTTATTTTTAAAATCATGGAATAATACTCTATATATATAGAGAATATGATATATTTACCATGTTATTTGTGGAAATAAAATAAATATGCTGAAGAAGCCAATCACCCATGAAGAGTAGTATCTGATTTTTTGAGATGTATAGCATAGAGAAGAATCATAGTGTATTGACGGAGCATAGAGGGATATTTGTTTGGTAGAATAGGATTTATTTGGTGGGTTTTTTAGCATGCTCATGATGGTAAGTGTGATGTGGGATGAAAGACAATAGAAAATTATTCACAATTTAAAAACATATACAAATATTAAATGGGATGAAACCATTTCACACTTGGGTTTACAAGGGGAGTTCATGTTTTCTTATTAACCACATTATTCAATAGAATACTAGGGGAGATTTAGGGTGATCTAATTGTTTCTCTGTGAAGATGAAGAAAACTTTATATAGAAGCTCAGTGACACCGTGATCTGTTTATGATAAGATAAAATGAAGAATACTAAGGCTATAGCTGCCAAAACCACAATAGAATCATGAAGATGTAAAAGTGGGGAGATTAGACAATACAATAAAGATGAATCCTTTTCTTTGAATATATTTTGAATAAATATGTGAGGATATTTTATATGAGTAATATTGTTTAACTAAAGTAGTTAATATATTTTTAGAATCAATGGTTGAAGTTAAATAATTTCAAGAAAAATAGAAAAATAATGTTTGTAAACATGAGTGATTGTTTATGTAAGGACCAAAATGAAACATATAGGTAAATTATAGTTTGAAAAAGGTTCAAATTAGTTTTTTAATGATTAATTATCTCTTATTCATAAGGATTATTTATGGTTTTTTGAGGATCATTATACATGTTTATAAGGATCACTATATGGTTTTATAAGGATTAATGTATTTATAAATATCAATTATTGTTGAGTTACACACCATGGTAGGTATAGTGGATGATAATTTGAAAAAATATATTCTGGCTATATTTAAATACTTAAAATTGGGATTATATTCTATTAGGGGCAGTGTTGATGTTGATTTCATTACTAAATAACCAAGATCCACTGAGGCGTATTATATGGTTACAAAGTGATTTAGAGAAATCATCGTTCTTTAGAGATGGTGAGTTATAGATTAAGTTGAATGCTCAGGTTATAACAAAAAAGGAAAAAATAAAAAATATATAATGTAACGTGCTTCAGATCCTTGGGATCCAACAGAAATGGAGAGAACACCACCAGGTGAGATGTCTTTATTATAAAAATTGAAACATGAAATTATAGACTCCATGAAAGAATTAAAATGATTAGAGATGCTATATGTGGATTCCAAAATTGATAAAATAGGTGTCGGTGATAAACTCCTTCATGTGGAGTTAACACCATCCACTCCTGGATGAACTCATGAACACACACAACATAAAAGGATATAATAGTGGTTTAAAATAGAGATGAATAAATCGCTTACAGAGCCATATTTCATTTATAAAATTAGGTTATGAAAAAAATGTTAACCCAATAACATCCATACCATGTGCTAGGATTATCTATGTCAAGTTTCCCACCAGAATGTCCACTAAATCTCTACTGGACAAGATGTAAAGTTCCAAAAGATCAGAACTTTGAGCACCAGGAAACCATGAGCAAGTGCGTTACCTAAGATTTCTCTTTCCATAAGATCTATAAAAAACTAGATGGTTTTATCTTTCACAAAGGTTCTTTGTAATCTTATCTGAGTGAACAAAATTTTCCAAACTCAGGGAGACCAATAAAGGATGATGATATGTTCATTAATTATGAATCAGAGAGTGTCAGGCGGCATGTGTAGAATCCATCAGATAATAATTGTGTGGATGACCATGATAAACAAGGTGGTATGAATAAAAGTGGTGGGAAACTGGAAAGGAAATGCGGGATAATCACATTGGAAGAGAGGACCAAGCACAGATCGATCCAAAATAATAGAATAAAACCAGGGCACTATTATGGCCATTGGAACAATATTGATCAATAGTTCAGAATCCACCATCTAATAAGGAAAACTGAAATAAGAAATAATATACCAAAAATAAAAATGAGAAATTAAATTAATAATTATACATATGAAAATCCATGAATCCCATGCACATACAACAAAAAATTCAAATAAAATGAAATTTGAATTGTAACATGACAAATTAGGGCATGGAAAAAGTAACAAATATCCACCTTGTAGTTAAAATGGTTCATTAAGTTACAGTGTTCTCAAAATTACTACTATTGAACTATGATAAGGTTTAAAATATTAAAATAGTGTATAAACATAGAAAGGGGAACAACCTTATTCAAACTATGGGATGGATTATCCTCGATGTGTATCTTAGTGACACACATAGTCCCAGATTGAATAATATCCCTAGCAAAGTGAAGTCTAAAGTCTATATTATTTGATCTAGCTTGGTAAATATATTTAAAAAAACTTAAAGTATAACGACTACCATAGTAAAAAAAATATTATAATAAGATAAATAAATATCGTGATTAATACCTTTCAACCAAATAGATTCCTTAATACATTTAGTCAAGGCTATATAATCAGCCTCTGTAGTGGACATAGAAACTTCTGATTACATGTGGCATTTCCATAAAATCAGACCATTGTAAGTAAGGAAATAAAATCTAGTAATTTATTCACAAGTGTCTACATTAGCAACATGTTTAGATTCTAAAAATCCTACAATTTCATCATCATAACTAGAATTTTTTCTAAAATAGATGAAAAAACTAGAAGATATTGATACATAATTGCGATTCTATTTTAGAGCATGCTAGTGTGTTTTATCATTTTTTCCCATGAACCTCCTAAGAGTAAACATTTCAAAAGAAATATCTCAAACAGAACAAACCCTTTCATATATAAGACTCCCTACAACATTAGCATAAGGGATCTTTTTTATGAAATCAATCTCATATTCACTAACAGGGGATTATCTCAAGGACAACTGAAATTGATGACCCAAGGGTATTAATATAGGTTTAATGTGCTTAAACCAATAACAATTAATTTTTTTACATAATCATGAAGAGATAATAACAAAACTCTTTATTTTCTATGCCTTATGATTTCTATTTGAAGGATATCTTCTTATTTCCTAATTCCTTCATTTGGAAGGTATAATTCAATTGGGTTTTAATATGGAAAATTAATTTCATGTTCTTAAAAATATCTAGAATGTCCTAAACATATAAAATTAAGTAAATAATTTCATTCTTAACATATTTATAATAAACAAATTCATCAAATTTTCTTCTAATAAAACCATTTTCAATCATAAAAGAATCAAAATGTTTGTACCATTTCCTAGAGGACTAGTTCAAACCACACAAAGAAATTTTTAATAGGAAAAAATTATCCAATTTAAAATTATTTTTAAAACCTTAAATATGTATTATATAAATGGGTTCATCCAATTTACCATGAAAAAATCAGTTTTAACATCTAAATATTCTATATGGGAATCATATTTAGCAGCAAAATAAATTATAACATGAATATATGAATGTTTAGAAATAGGGGAAATAATCTCACCATACTCCACTCCCTCACACTAGAGGTATCCTTTATCTACTTATTGACAATTGAATTTTATTTTTAATTTTCTAGTGTTATCTTATTTCTTCTTGAAGATCCATCGATAACCTATTACCTTTTCATTTTGAGGTTTATTTACAATGGTCCAGGTTTTATTATTCAGAAGGGAATCCATCTCATCATTTATAGAATCCATACATTTCTGTCATTTTCTTGATTTTAAAACTTAGTTAAAGGTTTTAGGTTCATCATTACACATGTATTGAGAAACATTGAAAGTATATGAATCCATTTCAGTATGACAGAACCCAGATGGTGGTATGATAACCCTTCTCTCTTAGTCTCAGTTCAATTAGTATCCTCTATAGTCACCTTCTTATGCATCGGTTTCCAAATCATAATCAGAATCTGATTCACCCTCAGGTTGTGAGGGGTGATAATAAGGGGTAGGTCCAGGTTCTAAAGTGGCCTGAGAGTCAGGACCGACTTTAAAACCCAAGGGATAGAGAGAACTGGTCTCTTCAGAATCAATAGTATTTCCTTAGGGAAGACTTGACTCTATGAACACAATATCAGGACTAATAATACACTCTTGATATCCTGGATTATCTACCCAAAAACTATAACCCTTAACACCCATTGGATAACCAAAAAGGATACAATGGTCATCCCAAGGTTCCAGCTTATCATTCTTAGAATGAGCATAAGATGTGAATCCAAAAATCATAAGGTGATCAAGACTAGGAGGTTTTCGTATCTAGAGTTTTTCTGGTGTTTGAAAGTATTATTTGGGGATGGGAATATACTAATTAAGTATACAAATGTAGTAATAGCCTCAGACAAAAAGGATTTGTGAAGGGAGTAATAAGATAACATTCACCTAGACCTCCCTAGGATGGTCATGTTCATTATCTCAGCTAACCCATTCCGTTGTGTGGTTTCCACAATAGTCTTATACCTATGAACAATATTAGAAATACAAAATTCAATTAATTTAGTGGATAGATATTCCAAACCATTATTAGTTCTAAAAGAATTTAACTTCTTAACAAATTTAGTTTCTACACTGCCCTTCCAGTTCTTAATGGTTTTAAATGAATGAAACTTTTATTTCAATATATATATCCAACCTTTTTGGGAATGGTCATTTATAAAAGTCAAAAAGTAACAGCCTCCACCATGATAGGTAGTCCTAGAGGCCCCCCAAATGTTAGATTTTACACACTCTAAATGGTTTATATCTTTGAAGGATGACTTATTGAAAGTAACCAATTTAGATTTACCAAACACACAATACTCACAGAAAGGAAGACTACTAAGGTTAAATTTAGTTAAAAGACCTTGTTTTCAAAGTTAATATAAAAATTTGACACTAAGGTTCCCTAGTATAATATTCCATAAGGTGGTATTATCTAAGTACTTATCACTCAAAACATTTATCAACTTTATGTGGGTCCTACCTTCTAACACATAAAACCCTTTACTAAGGTTTAATTTCATAATAACAAGAAAGAAATAGGTGATTCCAAGACATCCAGAACTAGAATTGAGGGTGTAATCCTTTTGGTCTAAAACACCTAGGGAAACAAGGATTCCTTTAAGTTGTGATACCCATCTAACCTCTTCAATAATTTTATCCATCTATTAATAAATTTCAAAATAATCATAACCTATACCCATAAAGAGACAAATCTTATTATTCCCTATGTAGACATTACCTGATTCAATCTCTCTTATCTCAATGAAAGAATCTCTATTCAGACACAAATGGAATTAGCATACTGAATCTATGATCCATTCCTCAAAGGTAGGATGATAAATGACATTCAACACATCATCCGTGTCAAAGCCTTGTTCTATTAACAAATAAAGATCACTATTATATTCATTATAGATATTCTTTTTTATTCGGATTACTATATTTCATGTGCTAAGGATGTTTGCAATGAAATCATTTGAACACTTTATCCTTAGACTCTATATTCTTAGATTTAGACCTATGTTTTCAATATTGAATCCTCTATCACCTTTTTATCTCTCTTCTCACCTATACCTCTAATATTTATACCCTCATATTTATTCTTAATAATGCATTTATTTTGGATTTCTTTGGCTAAAAAAGACGACTGAACTTCTTCAAGAGTTTAAGAGTCTCTACTATACATTATTGAATATTTTACATAAGTATATGATTATTATATTTAAGTTAAAAGAATTATTGATTGGTCCTCATCACCTATTTCAATATCTACATTGAAAAGGTCGAATAGAATCATATTAAAATCATCAAGATGTGACCTGACTATAGTTCTAAGATGCATTTTAAAAGTATAAAGTCTCATTCTTTATAAAACCTTCCATCTATAAACTTATTCATATATAGGGATTCTGTCTTGGACCAGATACCAATGGTAGATGATTTAAAGTCTACTTCCCTAATAACTTTATTCCCTAAATAAAACAAAATGAGGCTAATTACTTTCTTGAGAAGATCATCAGAAACATCAAAAAAATTAATATTGTTCTATCCATTAGGGGATAGAGTGACCACCTTTTTCTTGGCACCACTGAGAGTATAAATTTGATCTTTGTGATCTCATAGAGCATTAATCTTAATTATATATAGATTAAAATAATTTTAACCATCAAATTTATCAATTTAAAACTTAATGAAACCCATTTTAATTGCTTTAGAAAGGATCTAATACCAATTATTAGGGGAAACATTGATGTGTATTTCCCTACTCAATGAAAAAATATACTAAGTAATTTTATATTATTATGAATTTATTTAGATAAATCATATTTATTTATAAATTGTGAATTATATTCTTAGATGGATTATCAAGTTAGAAAAGAAAAGAAAAAAAATAAAGAACATGCAGATTTAATGTGATTTAGATCCTTGGGATCTTACGTACACGATGAGAACACCACCAGTCAATACGTTCTTATTAAAAATATAGAAATAAAAAATTGCGGACTCTATGAAATAAAGAAAAGAACTAGAGAAGATATATGAGGAGGAAAACCTTACTAAACTAGGGGGTGGTGATAAACTACATCACATGGAGTTTTCACCATCAACTCCTAAATGAACTCACACACACACTCGGTATAAAAGAATACAATAGTGGGTCGAAACAGAAATAAATGAATCACTTATAGAGCTATATTTATTTAACACAATCTTGTTATGAATAATATGTGAACCCAGCAATATATAGGACCCATACTAGGATCATCCATGTCAAGTTCCCCACCAGAATCTCTATCGAATCTCCACCATATGATATGTCTAGTTCTAGAATATCAGAACTCTGAGTAACATGAAACCATGAGAATGTATGGGTACCTAAAATTCCTCTTTCTTTATGATATATAGAAAACTATATGGTTATATATTTTGAAAAGGGTCTCTGCAATCTTCTCTGAGTGAATAAAATGAATCATACTAGGAGAGGGCTATAGAGGAAGATGAGAAGTGCATTAATTTTGTATTAGAGAGTATTAGGTGGAGTGTACAGAAGTCAACATATAAATACTGCATGGAAGACCATGATAAACAAGTCAGTTCAAGTAACCATGGGGGAAGCTGGCTTGGAAACCTAAGAGCACCACATTAGAGGATAGGCCCAAGCACGGATCGATCCAAAAAAACACACCAAGGTGCCACAACAAGTGCTAGATAAAGAATGATCAACTATCTAGAATCAATTAGTTAATAATAAAAACCAAAAGCAGCAGAACCGATATACCACAAATATAAAATAGAAAGTAAATTGAAAATTCCACATATACAAATCCATACATCCCATACATGTACAAAAAAAAAATTCAAATAAAATTAAATCTGAATTTCATCATAAAAAATCATATAATGGAAAAATTAATATATTCCATGGTAACTTAGAAAATAAAAATAGTGTTTTAAATGGAGAAAAAATCAGATTCTACGGATCCACTGCTTTACTGATATTATGTTGTAATTATCTCTACCATGATTGAATAACTAGAATACAAAGAAGAAAAAGGAAAATAATTTAAATTTATAAGAGAAGATCATGGATCTATATATTGAGATGTTTATTTGAATATTAATAGGTTTTTTTATATTGGACAATTGGTGAGATCATAGAGCCGAAGAAAGATTGTAATATTATCTACACCATCAATGGAAGTGCATATATTCAAGATATAATTTACATAATCTACCATAATTATTTATATAGTGGTATAAGAGTGTGAAAATAATCTATATATTAGTATTAGGATAAAATAAAGGGAGGTAGAGATAGGGAAGAATATATCAATATAACTGGTGAAATAAATAAGACAAAAAGATAATCCTCAACATATCAAGATCTGAATTCTATTGAAGGAGAAGACCTTGTAGTGTTTGAGTGATAATATCCTGATGATATTTAATGGATAAAAAGTATAAGATTACACTTATTCATCTGGAGTAGTGTAAGATAAAGTGAAAGTGAAGAATAATAAGCGATATTGTTGATACACTTGTCTACAGAATAATGATAGTTTTAAAGAGTCAATCTAGATTGAGGAATTACCATTATCTAGAGAGAAGTTACTATTATGGTAATTAAGGAATAAAATAAACTCAACCCTCTTCTTGAGGTGTGGATATCATTCAACTTTGGAGAAGGAGAAAAAATATACTAGGTGATCACAACACAGCTACTAGAACATAAAGATATATATAGTTCATTATTTAATTTTTTATCCTGGAAAGACCATGATGTCTATAAAATGATCTCTTTCCTGGAGTAGTGAGTGAAGAATAAGAAGTGGTGGTTCACCTTTGGGGAGGAGTGATCAAACCCAGAATACCTTCACTGAAGTAGTGAGTAGAGGGGAGGAAGGAGTGCCCGTAGATTGACTATTTACCCTTCTAAATATTTTTAGCATGAGTAGTGTTAATTATTGTCACATCAACACATCATCAGTGTGCACTCCTTGGACTATCCCATTTTGGTGAACAAAGTAAAATCCCAATGTTCTTATTTTATTTTCTTTCTGCATATGTGCATGGTGTCTGATGGTAGATGAACTCTTGGAAAATGAATATTGGATAAGTGTTCTTGCTCACATGGGAACAATATCCTAAAAAGGAAATATAAACAAGGAGAAGTAAAAAGTCTTAATTTGGTAACACCCCTATTCACCTCCCCTCTCAGGGTGTCCGAGGTTCCAACAAGTGGTATCGAAATACAAAGATTATGTATCGGTGTTCAACCTTAAAATATATATATATATTTGGATTTTTTTAACATATAAAACCAATGATGATGCCACCATTTTTTAACAAAAATGTATTTTATGGTTGGAAAAAATGAAATGTATCAAATTCTATAAGATTTTTGAAAAGATATTTTGAAGTATGTTCAAAGATATACTTACTTAAGGAAGTATAGGGAAAGAATTCGTGATGTGGAGACTTAGATACTCATCAATATAGGTACCTCAAATAAGGTATATTAGAAAACCATTCATTGTGCTAGTGTTTATGATATCCAGATGTGTAGGAGAATTTATATGGAAAACCAATGGAAGTGAAGAAGGGTATAGATCCTTTCTCAAAAGATGACTGAAAATATGTACATAAAGTGTTTCCAGTGAACAAACTTTGTGATAATTTTATCATGAAAAAAGTTAATAATAAAATGAGTAAAAAGAATTTACTTCATAGGATGGACCCTAGGACCATGGTGAACAATTATGAATGTTTTGTTAAATTTGATTCAAAAATTTTTTGGAGGAAACATACATATATGAAATATAAAATTTCCCCACTATTGTTAGAGTGGATAATAATGTATTGAAATAATGGGAAACTACTACTCATTTCCAATATGAGGAATGCTTCTATAAAGACTAATTCAATATCCAACGCATCAACAATAAAGTTTATCAAAAATAAATATTACATATCATTTAATATGTATTCATATAAGACTTGATATTTGAAAACCAAAGGTTTAAGAGGTAATAATGGTCCTTTAATAGAAACATTTTTAAAATTGGTTCAAAAATAAACAAGAAATGTGATATTATTAAAACACTTGTTCATGAGATAAAATGTGACATGGAAAACGGAAAAATCCAGGAAGATTCATAGACTAAAATTAAATAACAATATGAAGAGAAGGTGAAAACAACACTCAATGGAATGAATTCTCACTCTAAGAATATATAATTGAAACCGAGGGAGAATAATATAAGGATGAAGGTGATTGAGGGATAACTCCACATCATGAGGAAGGATTAAAAAACCAAGAGGTCCAATTTGAATACTTTATCCATCCATGAAAAGTACACCAATCTAAATCCTAAGAAAATATAGTATGAACCTGATAAATTTTATGTAAATGAATCTCAATAGAACATGAAATAACAATGCTACTTTTATAGTAGAAATCAGAATACTATAAGTGTGTTTATGGAAGTTCAATGTATAAATATAGAAGGAATAAGTATTTTAACCACATGTCAACTAAGATAGAAACATTATATTAGGTACAATTTTGTTAGACGATGTTATATTTGTGATAATATTGGTCATATGAATAGGTACCATAGAAAAAAATGGGATGAATGTACCAAGATGAGATCCCACACTCATATAATAAAAAAGAGACATAAATAGAAGGATGATAAATCTATTTCACCTAAAAAAATTAGTATGCTTGGTGATTGTGAATTTGGGAAGAAGAATAAGATACTAGAAGTTTCTTTAATAGAATATTCAAAGAAGAAATCTTAGAAAGTGAATTAACATGTATGAATAGAATATAAATATGCAGATGTTTATCTCATGGATAAAAGGAAGATTGTAAAAGAACTGTCCCTATCCAAGATAAATGAGAACATTAATACCAAAAAAATATAAATAATGGGTTTTAAAGATAATATAAGTCTTAAATATGCCTTTTTGTAGTCTTATATGACAAGAAAGATACATTCTTTTGTGGTTTCAAGCATACCAATACTAAACATGTATGAAAGGATAATGATGTAGTCTTTACATGGAGAAAGAATCCTAGATTGTAATACACATTTTATGAATTACAGGAGGACACATGAATTCAAAAATAGTTTTTTCAAAATTATTCTTGGAATCATATTAGAAGAAAGGGGTTAGTATATAAAGGTTAACCATAATCCTCACTATGAGGATACTAGATGTACCCATCTCTCCTTGTGTTTTAATATTATATTTTGATGAATTGAGTAATTTAATATTAAGTGGTAGATATGATCTATTTGTGATATCCAATATATACACATTAAAAGAAGAATATTTTTGACTCTAAAAAAACAAAATAAATTCTAAAGTAGAATATAAAACCCGTGTTAAAGATAGTCATGTGCAATAGTGTTGTTAAATTTGGAACCATGAAGAAGCCAAGATGGAATCTATCTATATATACTTAAATAACATGAATAAATGGGTATTAAGAATATATTTTAGTGTTAAAGGTGTCAAATACAATTCCTATTCTTCCTAAAAATGTTAATATATGTTTTTTAATACTATTAAGTGGTTTCATGCCTTTATTGAATTTGGAAACCACTGAAGATGGATATAAAAAATTTGATGATGTATTAGATGTATTCATGAGGGAATAATTGTTTTATCTACTTACAATCTTATAGTTATGTATTAACTAATTTTTTATGGATACCTATAATCCTATTTTAAGAAAAAACAATCAGAATATGTGGAATAAAAAAGTGGGTTTCCATGCTAAGGATTATCTGGGAATATGACATTTAGAGATGGAATCATTTAATAGGGTTTATAAATGAGCATTAAAATGATACACTAAATCATTTGAAAAAGGAATATATTATAAATAATTGTAAGTAATAGAGATTAATAGGTATCACTATTTCGGTATTAATAATATATTTCAATCAATTATACAAGTAGTATGCATCACTATTTTATGGTTTATGCTTACATATTGTGAATATTATGTGAATATTCTTGAGATCACCAGAGTTTTTGATTGATAAATCTAAAAGTGTTTTATGAGTATCTATTGACTAATATGTATAAAATTTATGATGAAAAAATATTCTTATTTCTTACACTTAGTTACGACATAGTAGGCTAAGTATATTTATTAATGAATCATTTCAAAGTGATGAAATTCACTCATTAAAATTTATAAGAAAGAATATAACTATAAATATGAAATTTGATTAGAAGATAAAGTGAAAATAAAATATGGATGAGATTCGTTTATAAGATTAAATGATATTTATTATGTAGATTCAAAGGTAAATTTGTAGGAATAATTAAGAAGGATCATAGTCATTTTATCTATATGGTTCTTAAAGGTTTGATGAGAAGATAATTTCTCTTAAATTATTTTGTAAGTTGTTTGTTGAAAAAGGGGAGTGAAACTGATATGATATCACCACACCTTTCTATATAAAGAGCGAATAATCATTTTCATTTTATTGATATAGGTGGAAGAATAAGAGACCATATAATCCATACACCATCATAAAATAGATTTTTTGAAATATTTTCAACAAAATATAAAGGGGGAGAATTTTGTGACCATAAGGTTATATGTTAGATTTATTGAAAATATATGTTAAGGAATGTTACATCTAATTAAGTCCAAGTGTATAATTATTATTTTAATATTTGGAAAGTGATTTAGTAAAATTATTAAATGTTTAATAAATATTTTTTACAAGTGTATGGATAATCCTTGAATATCCACATGATGATTTAGTACAAGTTTTGGAAGTTAAATGAAGATGTTGTGCATGAAGAATTAATGAATTAACTAGTAGAAGGTATACTGATTTATTTGAAATATGAGACTTTGGATGAATTTAAGGTGTGGCATGTTCTGGTTTCTATCTCAACTGAATGAAATAGAAAACTAAATATATAGTTCCTTAGATGCATTCTGGTTATTGAAATCTACTTATTTGGTATTATCTTGAATAACACTATGTATATGTAAAACAGATGGGATTTTGTAAATGTGTTTAGTGGATAGAAAATAAAGAAAAATATAGGCCATACAAGGCCAGAAAACTGAGGCATCCATCCACCCATGAAGGGAAGTGACCAATCATTACATCTGCATCATGTAGGAAGACATCACAGTGTGGTGAAAAAGTATAAAGGAAGTGCATGTCAGCACTTGGAATAAATGTACATGGTGACATATTGTTATAGAACCACCATGTGGGAAAACATGATGGTTATGGCCATGGTACAGTGACAGTACCATGTAATTGTTTTATACGTTATAGATCACTATAGATAATGAATTACTACACTCTTAATGATAAGTTTTATGTGGGATGTATGGGGAGTTCTAACTCATGGTTCTATGTTTTCATGGGGAGTTCATGTTCATTCCTAGTTTCTTTATACCTCAACTACCTTGTTTGATGTAACATTATAGGAGATTATATATTAGTTAAATGTTTCTTAGTGAAGATAAAGATCACTTTATAGAGAAGCATAGTGATAATGAGAAATGTACAAAATAAGATGACATGAAGAAGACTCATTCAATGTCTTCCACAACTATATATAAATCATAAGGCAGGGAAGGTAGTGATATTAAACTACATAGTGAAGATGAATCTTTCACCATGAAGATATTATAGGGGAATGTTAGTGGAAGTTTGATGTGATCATTATAGTTACACTAAAATAGTTCATGGATTTTTGGAAGCAGTGGTTGAAGTTGATGCATTTTAGAAAAAATGGGAAAAAAATTTCTAAAGGATGAGTGATTGGTTTCATAAGGATTATACATGAACATATGGATAGAATCTAGTTTATTTAAGGACCAAATTTTTTCATTGTATGAATGATTTCTCCACTATTGAAGGATTATTTTTTCTTACATAAAGATCATTATGCAGGTTCATAATGATTACCCTATAGTTTTATAAGGATTAATATATTTAAAAATATCAATAGTCACTGGATTACACACCGTGAGAGTTATGGAAAATGATAATTTAAATTAATATTTTTTTTTTCTATTTAGATATTTAAAATGGAGAATCTATTCAATGATATTTAAGAAATTAAATGAAGTGTTTTAAATAGATAAAAACTAAGATTCTTCATATCAACTACTTGAATAATATTATACTAAAATTAACTCTACAACACCTAAAGAATCAAAATATTAGGAATAAAAATAAAACCAATTTAAATTTAAATGAGAAGATCATGAAGCTATATTGGTGATTCTTATTTGAATATTTATAGGTTCATTTCAGGGGACACATGGTGATATACGGTATTATATTTTAAGTGTTCATAAGATATTTAAATCTTATTATTTATTTGTTTTTAAAAGGGGAAGGTTATTTTTAGAATCCAACATTAAAAAATGGGTTGTATTGAAAATGTTTATTTTCTATAAGACACATTTGGTAGCTTGTGGGCGTGATCTCACCCACTTATTTGATAGAGTGAGAACTAATAGACAAGAATAATTCTAGAAAAGACATTCCTTTCCAGGAAAGGTATCAACCTAATTCTAAGGGGTATATTGTCTTATCCAAATGGGATCTTCTATTGCTACAAAATGGAATCCCCATTGCATGGAAAAATTAAGTCCAACCATTCTCAAGAACTCCAATACATTATATAAATTGAGATTCCTCTAAAATCCTTTAACTAGAATAAAATTAGTTTTTGGTGTGAAACAATAAAACCCATTAATTAATATATTTTTTCTAAAGATTCTTCAAGGGGAACTCTCCACATTGTACTTGTTTTAAGTATCGAGCCACCATTTTATCCCAAAGTGGATTCTATAATAACCCATAATACCACCAATTTTGTGGGAGAAAATTTACTCTTATGGTGAATGAAAACATAACATGCATTGATGGGATCCATATTCTACCCTAAAAAGTAAAGACTTCATACATTATCTACTAATATCTCCACCAATGTTAAGATTATATTTCATCAACATGGATATAGTGATTCTCAACATGTTGAAAGTGGAGTTGTGACACCCTATGGGCCATAGTTATAATTTATTTTGATCTTGGTTTCCCATGGGGTTATTCCAGAGGTTTTTTGGAAAATGTGTGTTGAAAAATTGGAATTTTGGAGGTAATATAGAGTTTTACAGTGGACTATACTATGGATGACAGTGGATACAGTGTGGAGAGGCCCACTGTGGGGTGAAATATTCGGATACAACATGAAGTTCTAGAGGTGGTAATTTTGGTTCCAACTCCATTTTTGGCATATTTGCACCATGGAATAGGGGATGCGGCATATGCCTGCTATTTTCATGAGATCTAAAAAGTAGAGGGTGTGGATACAGTGTGATGTTTTAAAGGGGTGAGTTTGGTCATTATACATTATTGTGGGTAGCTATGGAATGGTGTGTGGGCTATGTAATAGCCTTACCTAGAGTGAATAGAATCTAGAAAATATCTACACCATTATTTTTATAGGCCAGTTAGTCCATGGGTGATTATGGTGTATCACTAGGGGTTATGCCATAATCTTAGGTGAAATACAAATAACTATAGTGTGGATAAGGGTTATACACTATGGTATGGGGGTTCTGTTCTATGGTGGTATGGGCTATTATATTGTATTATATTTTCTAGATCAGGTATATAATCCAAAATCCCTTCAAATAAAAATATTATTCAATATTTTATCTTGGTTCTTGGGTTACCAAAGTGCATCCTAATGTGGAATTTTGGACCCATTTGATTTTCATTAAACCATGGGCATTGGGAGATCAATTCTTAGTGGTTCCTCTCCATTCTTGAGGTAAGTGATTCTATAAAAGGTTATAATTTATAGTTTTCTTATTTTTATTATGAAATTAATTTGGTATATTTGATGAAAATGAAAGATTTTATATCAAGGTGGATTGGATTTCTGGAATATGTTTTTTAAATAGGTTTCACTTTAAAAATGGATTTTTCACACTATACACTTCAATGAAATTCCTACAAGGTGGTTTTGATTAAAAAATGGATTTTCCAGTATAGAAGCGGTAATACTTCATAGTTATTTTTTATAAATGGTGATAATGGTTTTCAAATGGTTTTTGGAAAACTTATCACATTGGGAACCTTGGGTGTGTTGAGAAATGAGCTTGTTAGTTTAGTGTGTGTAATGACACTAGAGGTTTTTGATATCGACATGTTGTGATAGGACTCAATATTAGTTGGATTCATGTGATTATAGCATTAATTCTTTATTTTCATGTCTATGTACATATTCCCACTGTCTTGATCCCAAATTTTATGCCTTTTCATTTTTTTTTGTTTTTACACATGATGGTATATTGTATGGTTGGTTTCTTAATTTTTTATCTTATGGTGTATCCATGGTTTGTTTTTCTTATGTTATCATGCTTTCTTACATGAAATTATCATATTCCTTATTTGTGTTAATATGGAATTATTTTATGAAAACCAATATACGAGTTATAAATTTTTTATCTTTATTAAATTCTTTATAAACTGGATCTATTTTAAAATCTTGAGTTATAAATTTCATGGTAATAGACTTTGTATATATTATTCGGTGAAATATTACTGAGCTCTATACAAACACCCTACTTTTTTTCATTTTGGTTTTTTTAAATTTTGTTTTTAAAGACATTGGTAAATGGAAGTGAATCTTGTGTTTTGATACTTTCTCTTGAGTGTCATCATATTCTTAGTGTGATGGTTTGGTGGTGATGGATGGTCACATAGAGTTTCATCTTGTGGATTACATGGTTTCGCTTTCTAGTTTCCCTTTAGGGTTGATTTTATATATATAAATTATGTGTGTTATTTCTTTTAATTTTTAATCTATTGGTTTTCCTTATTCCTTTTATACATGAGACATGTTTTGGAAGTTTTTTTCACCTCACCATAGGACAAACCTTCGTGGGTAACATGCATTATTATATAAAGATAGTTTATTAAAAAATTGTCTTATATGGATTACCTAGCTTGAAATGTTATGATACAACATGTGTTTGGTTTAGGGTCTTTGGTAGATAGGAGTTAGGACCATCAAAATTTGGGTAGTAAGTATGGGAGGGAGCCTAGCCAGATCACTTCTATGACTAAACTTGACTTACCTTGGGTGGTCAAGATTTTTTTCCAAGGAGAAGCATTGGTGTTTGAGGCTTTTCAATTGAACTAATTTTGGGTTTCATTTGAATAAACCCATTCCTTTTAATGTTCTGTCTCTCATTGGCAGGATCCGTAATTGCTTAAAGGCATTGATATATATTCTAGAAGTGAGTATTTTGAGTAGATTGAGAGCATATTAAATTTTCTAAAAACTTATTAGGACTCAATGGTGGATTTTCCACTTACAAGATTAAGGCACTAGGAAATAAATGGTTAAAATCAATCATGAAAGCTAAGTTATATGAGGATCTTACATGGAATTATTTAAAGAAAATATCCAACCTATAGTTTTAACTTGAAACATTGTGAGTGGTGAATACCTTGAAAGTTATAACCTTAGAGTTGGGGGAGCATTTAGTTTAGGTGTATTACAACCATTTTATAAGTTGTTACATATATCTACACAGATTATTACCAATGAATACCTCAAATATTGAAGGTTTGAGATGGGTATGAGGGCTAATATTCAATCGATGATGATTCTCTTACGCCTTTTAACTTTTTTAGAGGTGGTAAAAAATAATATATGGATGACGTAGACATATTTAGAAATATGGGTTTAGGTGGAGCTTTTTTTGCTATATTTTTTTTAGCCAGGGTGTGTTTTCTATATAGAAAAGGAAATGAAAAGGTGCTTAGTTTTCTTTAGGACCAGTTTCTGGGGATTATTCAAGACAACATTATCTTGTTTTCTATTCATATGAAAAGCCTCATTATAACAATCCTAAATATATGGAAGTTAATATTACTTATAACTATTGTGAAAATTCTAGTCATCTTAGGAATTTTTATGATATTATTTCTCAAGGAAATAAGGATAGATCCACTCTCACCAAGTGTTCATAGGGTTTTTATGATGCTTCCTGAGGTGGTGGATCCTATACTCATGAAAAGGGGGATAATGATATTTATAATAAAGCTTAGGGAGGAGATAATATTGGATGTTTTTATATATAATAGTATGCACTAGAGGAATATGAGATAAGTCCATCTACTCTTAGAGTTACAATGTTTGCTTCATCCTCTTTGGTTAATGATTTATTTGATATAGGTGATACTTATTATTTTATATTTTCAAAGTTAATTAATGTGTTGGTATTTTATTTTAAACTTATAAAATTATTTAGGGATCTTTCCATGGATTTGGGAAATGGGTTTGAAAAAGGTTTTAAATTCCCCTTGCGTCAGGGGATGATAGATGACTTAGAAGTGGTGTGAGATTTTTTGGTTCTTGATCTTGATTATTTGACCTTATTATTACTATAGATTTTATGATAAATGTAATTAAAATATCAATTTTTATCATTGCTAGGATCTGTTTTTTTTCTCTTGATGGAACCTCTCATGTCATACAAGGTGAGTGGGATTCTAGAATTAGGAGTACATGCATTATCTTACCTTATGCCTGAATGATATCATGTTAGTTGTTAGAGATGTTTCTTGAGCCTCTTGATCCTTGTTTGAATATTCCACTTCCTAAAGTGGTGAGAGTGTACCGTGAGGTATTTACTAATGATTTTTGGGTCCCACCATAGATAGTGGTTGAGTTTACTATTTAACTTCTTCTTAACACGATGCCCATTACTGTGCCACTATATTGCATGGAGACTTCTAAGTTAGAGGAACTTAAGGTTTGGATTGTGAACCTTGAAGATAAGTTATTTATTACTCATAGTGTTTCACATTAGGATTTTCCTATCACATTTTATAAGAAGTCATATTGGAGACTCAGACATTGCATTCATTAATAACGATTAATCAAGGGACCATTAATAAAAAGTACCCATTGCTAAGAATTGGTGATCTTTTTGATCAACCTCAGAGGGGATCATTGGTTTTATAAGATTAACCATTAGTTAGGGTACCACCTATATAAATTTATACAAGTCTATATACCTAATAAATTGTTTAGGAGTTGTTATAGACATTTTGAGTTTTTAGTTATGCTATTCCATATCCCTAATGGTCCTGTGGTATTTATGAAACTGATCAAATATATATTTCAATGGTTCTTAGAGTATTTCATTAATATTTTAATGAATGATATTTTTGAATACAATAAGTCATAGGGGAAACACATATATCCTTTGGATATTATCCTTATAACCTTGAAAGAAATTAATTTTTTTTGGAAAGCTTTCAAAGTGTGAGTTTTGGATCAAAGAAGTGAAGTTTCTAGGGAATGTTATATCTAAGAGGGGAATCTCAATGGATTCCAAAAAGATACAAGTGATAATGTCTTGGGAGAATCCCAAAAATGTGTTTTATATTTAAAGATTCTTGGGTTTGTTTATTTTTTAAAAGAGGTTTGTTCATAACTTTTCCATGATTGCATCATCGTTAATAAATTTTACCCGAAAGGGTGTAATGATTGAGAGGAATGATAAATGTGAGAGTTCTTTTGAGGAACTGAAGAAAATTCTAACTTAATATCCCATTATAATTCTTCTAGAGATAGGTTTTATTTATGATAATTACTTTAATGACTATTTATGGGTTTGAGGCATGTCTTGATGTAGTGGAAGCATGTGGTGTCCAATAGTTCTTGCCAGCTTCCCTAACATGAGAAGAACTACCCTACCCATGATCTTGAGTTAATAGTGACTATAAATGAACTCAAAATTAAGTATCACTATCTATTTGGGGAGTGGTTCAAGGTATATTCTAATCATAATAGTTTGAATTATATTTTTACTGTTAGAGATTAAAATTTGTGACCTATACATTGGGTTGATTATCTAAATAATTTTGATTTTTACATTTCTTATACTCACGAGATAGGAAATGTGGTTACCAACACGTTGAGAAGGAAATTTTTGACTCCATCCTTGAAGGAATGAGTAGAGGAGTGGTCTATGATGATTTTGTTTTATAGGATGATCTTGGGAGTGAAAGAGGCTAGTGGGAAGGTGTTCTTAGCCTTAGTAAAAGTTGATTCATAATTTGATTATTGGGTTCAACATGAATAGGTAAAAGACTTTGATTTATAGAATTTTATTGAAAACCTAAATGGTGGGGAGAGCTCAGGTGAGTGTTCTCAGTATGTTATTTGCGATTTGTGTTTCTCAGACCGTTTTTCTATTCTAATATCTCAGAGGAAGGAATTGATGGATGATAGACATTGGTCTTATGGGTCTATACACCATGGGATGACCAAGATATATCCTGATCTAAGACACCTATATTTTTAGCTGGGGATGAGTCAGCTGGTTGCAGAATTTAATTTATGGTGCCTTAATTTTCATATAATTAAAGTGTAACACCAGAGACCTGCATGTATATTTCAAAATTTACTGTTTCGGTATGGAAGTGGGATTGGATTTCTATGGACATTATTATTATTTTTTCTATATAATCCTATTGGTAAGGATTGAATTTGGTTGATCATTGAAAAACTTAAAAAATAATATCATTTCTTATTTATCAAGGTGATGGAGATGGTTGAGTATATTAGGAACTTTTATGTTTGAGAGGTTGAGAGACTTTATGGGGTTACTAATGCAATTATTTCAAATAGGGACCCACAGTTCACATTTAGGTTTTGGAAAGGGTTGTAAGAGTGATGGGTTCTAAGTTGAAATTAAACATAGTATATTATCTGAAGATATATTAATAGAATAAACTAGCTATCTAGATTCTTTAGTATATTCTCCAAGCATATGTTCTTGAATTTTATGGTTCTTAGAAAATATATCATCATCAGGTCAAATTTTACTAAAAAATATTTACCAAGATTTGATTAATATGGATCTCTTTTAATCATTATATGGGAATCTATGCAGATCTACCTTGTGATGGGTAGATTTGGGAGAGAAGTCCTTGGTTAGGTTGAGCCTTATATAGGAGATGAAAAAATGATCAGTTTATAATTGAAATTAGTCATGAAATATATTATTCATAAATTGTATGTTGATTTTCATCATTAGCTGATAGAGTTTGGGGTTAGTGATTAGTATTTTATTTGAGTTTCAACTTACTTGGGACACCGTAAATGGGTAAAAAGGGTCAATTTTAATTGATGGTTATTGGACCCTTTGAGATCATTGAATGAATTGGAAAGGTGGCATATCAGTTAGACTTTCAGTCTCATTTAAAATTGATTCATGACATTTTTTAGGTTTCTTAGATATGGAGGTATCAACTGGACCTTTCCCATGTGATTTAATGGTGTGATATTTATCTTAATCCTAACACCACTATTGTTATGTAACCAGTCTAGATTATAGATCAACAAGATAAGGTACTATTCTATAAAACAACTCCTTTGGCTCATGTACTTTGGTAGTGTATATAGGATAACCATGAGACATGGGAGAGGTAATTATTGATGATGAAACAATAAACTTATACATTTAAAAGTATAGAATCTTGACCAATTTATGGGGACAAAAATATTTCACAGTGGGGAGAATTATGACACCCACTGAGTCATTGGTATGATTTAGTTTGAGATTGGTTTTTTTCCTTGGGGTCATTCTAGAGGATTTTTGGGATTCTGGGGTTAAAAAATATGATTTTAGAGGTAATATAAAGTTTTAAAAGGTACTACAACATAGAAGGGAGATACTATGACATAAAGAGTCTGGATATAGCATACAAGATCCGTATACTACACGGAGTCTTGAAGGTGGTAATTTTAGTTCCATGTCCATTTTTAGCTTAGTTTCACTATAGAGAAGGGGTGTTGGTGTATGACTTTTTTCTAGTTGATATATAATAAAATTTTATATTCTATAAGTTCATTAATATTATTTAATTTAAATTCTGTAGTTTTCACCCTTCTGACAAGAAAATCCATAATAATCCAACCATGGAAACCATGAAATAAATACACCTGAAACAATGAAAATAACAAAATATTATTAATAAATGTGTCGAAATATGTTATGATAATATAATATATGTAATTATAATTATAAATATTTTTATTTATTATATTAATTACATTATTTAAACCACTGTACAAGAGTTTTGAACATGTTTGAAGTAAGAGGAACCTGAGGTAAGTGAATTCTTAACCCAATTTCCATTCTTTGGGTTGACCTTCAACTTCATTGATTATGTGGTACTATGATTATCTGTGAAATTAATTTTGATTATATTATATTGAATTATATTTATTTACATTTTAAACACATATTCCTTTCATTTTATTAATTATCACTTCAATTATATGGTATTTGTAAGGAACTTTTCTTTAAAAATACTCATTTAAATATCAATTTTCACAAAATTCAAAAGGAATGATTTTATGAAAGTATTATTGTTTTATGATTATTATATAGTTATTTTGAATTATTTATGATGAAAGGTGGTACCTATATCTCCCTCCAACAAAATGGGTATGTTTATGTTTTAGGTTGGCTGTACGGTTACTCTAACATTAATTGTGATGATTACACCATAAAGGTAGTCGTGAGAGTTACATTGTAAGGTAGCCATGAGGGTTACAAATCATAAGGTAGCCATGAGGGTTACAATATTAGGTAAGTAATTTCACAAGTTACCTTTATGGTATTATTTATGTTTTCTATGTTTTATGGAAATATCATGTAACTATATGATTCTTATTGGGTGAGAAGTATGTCTTTGTAAAAATGATTTCATATGCTTATTAGTATACGTGTACTAATGGGTTCTGTACTTATTTTTATATATCTTAGTAATATTTTTGTTCTAATACCAAGTTATAATTTTTTTCATTGGTTTTTAGGAAGGTTAAGAGAAAAGGAGAAGCTAAGATGAATGTAGTGAAAAATTTTCATAAATAGATTTCAAATTTTTTATTAAAAACTTCTGTATTATGAAAAAATGGATATTATTTTAGTAGTATCCAATTTGAATGATTATGGGTTGATATATATGAATTATTTCCTTAATTTACAAAATTATAAACCAAAAAGATATTTGGGAATGTAAATAAGTGAATTCTAAAGGAATTTACTAGATTATGTAAAGTTTAATGCTTGGTCCTTATAATTGGTATTTGAGAATGGTTTAGATAAATTTAGGGGTTATGATTATGTCAATAGAAGGCCATAAATGTTTTTAAAATTATTTTTATGTTTAAATTATATATAATTTTATGATTACCATGTTGCTTTATCTAAGATATGTCAGTTCATAATGGTTTTCTATAGAAGAAATAGGGAAGCTAAAGTAGGAAGGCACTAAGGGGATGATATCTTTTTGAATCTGCAACATGGAATGGTGGGAATTGGAACTGAAAAATTTGTGATAGTAATGGATCAGTTGAAATAGGCTCTAAATGGTGGTTGATTCCATTCAAGGGAACAACCTATGTTACTAGAATGGAACATGATGATATTAGAAAATTTTATGAGGAAACACCATCCTACATTTAGTGGATCTTCTGACCAAGGGGTAGATGAAGGATGGATTAAAGCAATTGAAAAGTTATTTTTTGTTGTGGTTTGTTTAGATAATCAAAAGGTAAGTCTTTCAATTTATTTTTTGAAGGTGAATCTGACCAATGGTGGTCAATGTTCAAGAATATCAGGGATAGTGATGAGATTGATGTCTTAGAAAGGGATGAATTTAGAAATATTTTCCTTGAAAAATATTTTCCTAAAGTTTTTCAACCTAGGATAGAAAAGAAATTCCTTGAATTGAAACAAAAATAGAAGGATTCAGTGACCATGTATGGAGAAAACTTAACCCTATTGGAATGGTATGATCCAAAAATTATTTGGGATCTTGATAGAAAAATCAATCATTTTTACTCTAGATTGAAGCCAATATATCAAAGTGAATTGGCTTCCCATGAATTAAAATGTTATAAGAAAATTTTCTAATGTGTTGAGAGGGTAGAAATGGTGTTTTCAAATGATCATGTACACTTTGACAATAAACAAAATAAGAGGTCTAGATTGAAAGTGATGGGTAAGAATCAATCAAATAAATCTAATGATAAGGAAGTCCAGTTTTTAGTTTTTCAAAAGTGTGGTTAAAAGCACCGTGGGGAATGACTTAACAATTGGAAAATGTTTTTGATGTGGTAAGTATGGAAATATGGCCCAATATTTTAATAAAAATGATCTTGAGATTTATTCAAATAATAAAACTATAAGGTGTTTCAAATGTGGTGAGAAGGGTCATTATGAAAATACCTACCTAATAAAAGATCTAAATAATGGAAATCAACTAGATTATAATTATAAAGGTGCAGTGAGATTCTTTAATACTATGTAAGTAGATGTGGGTCCATCCAATGAATTTGTATCATGTATTTTATTTGTTTACTTATATTTTTCCAATGTCTTGTTTGATATAAGGTCTACACATTCATTCATTTATGATAAATTTCCTATTAAATTATAAATTTGACCTCAAGAAATGAGATTGAAACTTATGGTTAAAACACAAGGGGAAACATTACATAAAAAAGGAATTATATGAATATTACTATTTTTTTCTATGGAAATAAATTACTTGAAAACCTTGTTGTTTTACCTTTAGTAGAGTTTGATATCATTCTGGGTATGGATTGGCTTTCTATTTATCATGATAAGATTTATTTTAGAGATAAAGAAGTTATTTTTTAGAAAGAGTTTCACTTTTTATACTAGAATGAAACCATACAATTGATAAAATATCAGGAAGCTGGAAAACTATTAAAATATGGTAATGAAAATTATTTTTCTCATATTTTTGAAAATAAGGGAACTGTTTAGATTAATGATGTGCCAGTTGTAAATTAATACTTGGATGTATTTACTAATTAGTTGCTTAGTGTTATACCTGACCAGGAAGTTGAATTACTATTAACTTGGTTCCTGATGCTAATCCAATTTCAAAACCCCCTTATCGAATGAATCAAGTGGAACTTCTTGAATTGAAAAATCAGTTATAGGAGTTTCTTGATAAATACGTCATTCATAATATCACTTCACCATGGGGTGATCCTATTTTGTTCATTAAAAATAAAGACGGTTCCATGAGACTTTGAATTGATTTTAGAGATTTGAATAACATTAATATTAATAATAAGTATCCTTTACCTCATATCAATGACTTGTTTGATCAGCTCCAGGGAGCTCATTATTTTTACAATATTTACTTGAGATACAGGTATAATTAAATGAAGGTGAAGGAGGTTGAAATACTGAAAATATCTTTTCATAATAGATATGAGCATTATGAGTTTGTTTTTATTCCCTTTGGTTTGAAAAATTCCCATGTTGTATTCAAGGATCTTATGAATATAATTTACTGTGAATATTTGGATAAGTTTCTTGTTTTTTTTATTGATGATATTTTGGTGTTTTTTAAAAGTTATGGGGATCCTGAAAAAAAATTATGGATTTTCTTGAAAACTTTTAAAGAAAGGAAGTTATATGGAAAATTTAGAAAATGTAATTTTTGGTTGAAAATAATTTATTTTATTGGGAAAATTGTAAATAAGTATGGAATTAAAGTTAATCCTACCTAAACAAAAGTAGTTAATGATTGGAAAAGACCAAAAAATGTTATAGATATTCATATTTTTCTTGGATTAGTAGGTTATTGATGATCGTTTATTAAATTTTTTTCACAATTATCTATCTCTCTAACTAAGTTAACATTAAAAGGGGTTAAATTTATTTCGATAAAAGAATTTGATGATTTTTTTTCAGAACTGAAGAAGATATTAGTGAATACTTCAATTTTGGCCCTACTTTCTAGAAACAATGAATTTTTCATCTACAATAATGCTTTATTTAAGGGACATGGTTGTGTTATGATGCGAAATAATCCAAAAATTACTTATTCTTCAAGACAACCGAAACCTCATGAGTTAAATTATCCCACAAATGATTTATAATTGTAAACTATGGTTTTCACTTTGAAAATTTTGAGGCATTATTTATATGGATCCAAATGGGAAATATATATTGACTATAAAGGTTTGAAGTACATATTCACTAAAAAGAAATTAAAAATGAGGTAGAGAAGATGGATTGAATTGATAAAGGATTATGATTCCAGGATCAATTACCATACTGGAAAAGAAAAAAATGTTTCTGATTCCTTGAGTTGAAAACATCATGCATCATTAACCATGTTACATTTTCAACAAGACCCCTTGATTAATGATTTGATAAATTTTGACTTGGAGGTTGTTGGTGTAGAAAATTCCTCTGTTTTGTTTCAGGTTTCAGTGTAGTCATCTTTATTAGACAAAATTAAGAAAGCACAGAAGGAAGATAATGAGTTACAGGAAAAGGTATAATTGGTTAAAAAAAGTAAGTTAATAGAATTTATTGTTGATAAAGATAGAGTTTTAGGATTTGGAAGAGATTATGTGTTCCTTTTAATTCTTAAATGAAGAATGAATTGTTACGTGAAGCTCATTGTTCTCCATTTTTAGTTTATCCTGGGAGTACAGAGATGTACATATACCTTATAGAGTATTATTGATGGGAAGGAATGAAAAGATATATAGTAGATTTTATTGTGAAATGATTGACATGTCAACTGGTTAAAGCATACCAAAAACTAACAAAGGGGACGCTTCAACCTTTTCCACTACTAGAGTGGAAATGGTAAAATATATCTATGGACTTCATAGTGGGAATACCAAAGAATTATCAAGGTAACAATGTGATTTAGGTTATTGTTGACCAACTCACTAAATCTTCACATTTCCTTCCTATTCGAGATGCTATGTCTTTGAACCAGATTTATTGACTATACCTCAAAATGATGGTTAGATTTTCTAGATTTTATCTTTACATTTTATTTGAACATGATCCTAGGTTCACTTATTACTTTTTGAAATCCCTTCAGAAGATGTTTGGAACAAAATTAAATTTTATCACTGCCTTTCATCCTCAATTTTATGGACAAACCATGTGAACAATTCAGACATTACCGGATATGTTTTGAGATTGTTTAATGTACTACCATGGAAGTTGGGATCAATATATTTATTAATTGAGTTTTATTATAATATTTGTTTTCATTCTAGTAAAAAGATAGATAATTTTGAGTCATTATATGGGAATTAGTATCAAACTCCAACATTTTGGGATGAATTTAGAGAAAGATATTTGATGGGAAAGAACTATTAGAGGAATTAGCTGAAAAAGTGAATATGATACTGGAACAGATAAGGGTAGTTAATAGCATGAATAAAAGTTATTCATATAACAAGAGGAAAGAATTTTCTTTCAAGTTATGTGATCATGATTTTCTTAGAATCTCACCATAGAAGAGTTTTATGTATTTTGGTAAGAAAGGAAAGTTAAGTACACAGTTCATTGGACCTTATGAAATCCAGGAGAATGTTGGACCAGTCACATATCAAGTAGATTTTCCTCTGAGTATTTCTCAGGTACACAATGTTTTTCATGTTTCAATGTTCATAAAATTTGTGCTAGATCCATGTCATGTTTTGAGTCCAGAAGTAGTTCAGTTGGAAGAGAACATTTCCTATGAATAAAAGCATGTTCAGATTCTTGATTATAGAGATAAAGTATTGCAGAATATGGTAATTCACTAGGTCAAGGTTTTCTGGAGAAACCACATGGTTAAATAACCAACATGGGGATATGAAAATGCTATGAGGGAAAGGTACCCTCACTTGTTTAATAAGTTTATAAAAATTGAGAGGATGCAATTTCCCGATGGTGGGGAGAATATAAAAACCCAAGTAATTATAAAATAATTTTTTTCATCCCAAAATTAAATATTTAAATTCATTATAATTTTATAAGGAAATAATTACTATTTTTAAAAATTAAGGAATTTATACAGATGGAATAGTAAATTGACCTTAGGAATAGTGACATGACCACTAGGAATAGTAATTTTGACAATAGAATAGTAACCTAACCTTTGAGATTATTAATAAATTTTTTGTATCTTATAAGTTTAATCATGATATATTTATATCTTGTAATAAGTAAATAAATGTTTTCAAAATGGTAAAGTAAGTGTTGGTATTTTTTTAAGTGATAAATATTTAATTACAATTTTATAATTAATTTAATGATTTAAAAGAAAATTTAATTTCATAAAATAGATTCAAAAATTATTATTATTATTTTTATGATTGTAAGATACCTTTTTGAGACTTTAATTAAATTTCCAAAGTGTTATAAAATTAGTTATAATTTTTAAATTGGTATTTTTTGAATAAATTATGATTTTAATTAAAAATTATATATTTCATATTTATAAGTTTATTCTGAAAAAATGGATTTCATGTTTGAATTCTACATGTTGAACAATGGTTGGTGTGTTTTTTTTGGGATTTTTCTGAAATACTAGAATTTTTGGTGAATAGTAAAATATGGTAATTTATGATATAAGCTAAATACATGATTTATTGAGTCATAGATGATGTAAGGATGATTTAAGCCCAAAATATATAAATATAATTCATTACTTTAATATATTTTATGATAATGTGCAAACTATTCATAGTCTTGATCAAAATTAATGAAGTAATGAATATAATAATGAGGAAACACCCATCTCCTCCAATATAAATACCACCCCTCACCACCTATTATCCTCACACCTAAAAACCTTGTATCTTTATTAATTTATATAAAATTAGCTTCCCAAGCCTCTACCCCATGTCAAATACCTTTCGGTCTCACCAAAATGCCAAAACCATGGGCCTTAAGGATGTTCTCAAGGAGGAGGATTCAAGAGGTAAAAATCCACTTTCATTTTCTTTTATTTTTATTTTAATTATTTTTCTTTTCATATAATATATTAACCTAAAATTATCCGAGGGTGATGAAAACTAAATTATATTATATATAATGTAATTTTATCTTGTTTATGGAAAATTTGATCATCATACTTCTTCTCCTCTTCTTTTTATTCTAAAAATAAAAACATCATCTGTGATGTATAAATTTACCGACATCGTGGACGATGTGTTTTCAATTTCCATTACATCATTAAAATATGGTCATAAAACCCTTAATATGGTTAAATAATATTTTATTATACTTATTATATGTTATATTATGTTCTTAAACCATTTTTTATTCATAATATTAATAAATAAAACAAAAGTGGGTTGTAATGATCTAAATTCACCAAAATAAACTAACATTCATCACTAATGTTTTATATAAATATTAATACTCATAACATATAACAAAAATAATATATAAGACCATTTAATATTCTTTAATTTCATTAATATAATTTATTTTATTTTCTATAGTTTTTCTCCCTTCTGATAAGAAAATCCATAATAAACAAACAATGAAAACCATGAAATAAATGCACCAAAAACAAAGAAAATAAGAAAATATTATTAATAAATGGGTTGAAATATGTCATCATAATATCATATAAGTAATTATAAATATTAATACGGATCTTTATTATTTTATTAACACACTTTAAACCATTATACATGAGGTTAACATGTTTGAATTAAGACGAACCCGAGGTAAGGGAATTCTTATCCCAATTTCCATTATTTCGGTTAACCTTATACTTAATTGATTATGTGGTACTAATATTGTATGTTAAAATAATTTTGATTATATTATGTTTATTTAAATTTTATACACATATTAATTTCATTTTATTAATCATCACTTCAATTAAATGATATTTGTAAGGGACTTTTCTTTAAAAATCCTCTTTTAATTTTATATTTTTAGAAAATTAAAAAGGAATATTTTTATTAATGTATTAATGTTTTATGATTATGTTATGGCTCCTGAGAATTTTTTATAATAAAGGGTGGGACCCATATCTCTCTCTAATGCATTTATTATTTTTAAGTTGGAGGTCGTTCGTATGGTTGCTCCAAGTGTAACTGTGATGGTTACAACATAAGGTAGTTGTGAGGGTTACATTGCAAGGTATTCATGAGGGTGGAAAATAATAAGTATCCACAAGGGTTACAATATTAAGTATTTAATTCCACAAGTTAATTTTATGGTATTATTTATGTTTTCTATGTTTTATGGAAATATCATGTAACTATATGGTACTTATTGGGTGAGAATTATATCTTTGTGTGGATGATTTCATATGCATATTAGTATTCATATACTAGTAGTTTCTCTAATTTTTATTATATCCCTTACCAAGATTTTTGGGATCATACAAAGTTTTAAACTATGTTTCATAGGGTTTAAGGATTGGTAAGAGAAAATGAGAAGCCAAGATGAATGTTGTGATGAGTTTTCATGAATAGATTTCATGTTTTTGTGTTAAAAACTTATATATTATGTAAAAATTGATATTGTTTTAGTTGTATTCACCTTTTATTCTTATGGGTTGATATGTATGAATTATTTCCTAACTTTATAAAACTCTAAATATAAAATACCTTTATAAATGTAAATAAGTGAATTCTAAAGGAACTTACAAGATTATGTAATGTTTAAGGCCGAGTCATTATAAAAATAACTTTAGTGGGATCCAAATTTCAAGATCCAAAATGAGGATAAAAAATTGAAAAAGTAAACATAACCCAAGGATAACTCAAGCCATGAGAACCCAAATAATCCCAAGTCACATCTCATCACCTACCATCATCATGATACTCACTATCATCATTTTCATCCTATCACTATCATCATCATTGTAGACCAATCAATACATGAGTCAACGGAGAATCCAACCCCTAGAGTCTGTAATCACCACCGTAAAACACAAAAAAATATCATATATCATATCAACAAATACCATCAGAACCACCAAAAAAATATGTTCCCCAATGTCAGCACTGTACATCACCACCATCGTCATCTCTGTCTTATCACCACACTAGCTCGCTAGATATAACAATATGTTAAAGTCTATCTCAACACCAGACCTGACCTAAAAATTACTTTTTTATTTTTAAAACACTTTAAGGGAAAGTGATAACCCTAATAGTACTGAAAAAAACATCAAGTAACATACGATATAGAAACACAATTAAATTCTAAATTCATCCTATTCGATACACTATCCTCAAATAATTTCCAACGAAAGAAGCTTACCTCAGTAGTCAGATCATCCTTGATGAGATCTTCGTACCTAAAATCTATCTTATCCCATGTTTTGATGTACTCCTCTATATTAATTACACTACAGTAAAACCTCTTACTAAAATGTGGTCTTTCTTATTAATTCACTACATCTGCTCTTTGTTAGTATCCACTAGAATAAGTCACTCATGTTGGGTTGGAGAGTGATGGCAAGAAGGGGGGGGGGGGTGAATTGCCTTTTAAAAAATAATTAACAATTTAAAATCAAAGTTAAAAGTGCAGCGGAAATAAAAGAGGCAAGACACAAAACTTGATAACAGAGTTCGGCTTAAACCAAAGCCTACGTCTCTTCTCCCAACTCAACCGTTGAGAGATTTACTACCACTTGCTTTTTAATGGTTTTAGCAAGAAACCCACTAGACTTTAAGGTAGTCTAGAACCTATTACAGCTTGCTTTTAATGGTTGAGCAAGAACCCACTAGCCTTCTTACAGGTGAAGGCTAGCTCACCTATGACTCAAGCCTTTTAAAGGGAAGGCTTGACTAACCTCTTCACACCTTGAAGGTGGTGTGAAAACCCAAACAAAGAGAGGATGAGAGAAAGAGGGGTTTGTAGGCACAAACCGAAATTGATGCTCAAAATGATAAAATAATAAAAACCGTAATGTGGAGAAGTCTTGGGCGCCAATGGATTGATGAAGTTGATGAAGAGCGCTCCCAAGCTTCTATGGTGGTGCTCCTTGATTGTGGAATTGAGTTGGAGCAAATGGGGATCCTTGAAGGAATGCGCCGGAGGTTCGCCAAATGATGGAAAAATGTTTCCGTGGGATTTCGTACATTTCCGGGGCTTCCTAGTCCTTTATTTATAGAGGGGGAACCCTCATATGGCCTTTGGAGGTCTTCGGAGCCGTTGGAGAGGCCTTCGGAGCCGTTGGGAGTCAAGTGGACAAGTCTGGTCAAAGCCCAACGACTAGTTTGACTGGCTCCACCGGCTGACCGGTGCTTGGCCACCGGTCTGCCGGTGCTTTGGAAAAGAGAGGGGCCTTCTGCCCAGGCACCACCGGCTGGCCGGTGAGGAGGCCACCGGTTGGCCGGTGCTGAGACAGTAGCTGTCCGGCCTATCTGGGTTCCACCAGCTGGCCGGTGGTGGGGCACCGGTTGGCCGGTGGTCTAGACAGAGGGGATGCCTTCTGTCCAGGCTCCATCGGCTGGCCGGTGGTCATCCACCGGTTGGCCGGTGGACTGAAATCAGTCCACTTTTGCCTTCTGGATTTCTTGGCCCAATTCCTTGGCAACCTGAAATCATGCCTATCATCCAAAAACACTTAAAACAAGATTAGATAAAAAAGAGAGTGATTGTGATCATGAAAATTAAACCACGAGGGGTACGAGAGGTACAACAATCTCCCCCTATTTTGATGATCACAATCACCAAAACAAGCAGTGTAAAAGATTGAAATTAAAGGCATGCTTTAAAGGATAAATTGAAAAAGTAAAGCAAAGCATGAGAGAAAGATTTCTCCCCCAATCAACCAAGAATTTCTCCCCCTTTGTGATTATCAAAATAGCACGGGGCATAAAACTTGATTGAGGGAAAGGTTAAAAAACAAGATAGAGTTTTTAAACCAATTGAAAATTTTGAGTTTTGAATTGAAAGTTTTGAATTGAAAGTTTTGAAATTGAAAGTTTTGAATAGAAAAAATTGAAAATTTTGAATTGAAAAATTGAAAATTTTGAATTGAAAATTTTGAATTGAAAAACTCAAAAAGGGTTAAACGATCCTAACTCCCCCTAAATAAAAACAAAAAATCACTGGGGAGAGGATTTTAGAACCGAGACAAATTTTGGTCCAGTGAGACTCGCTAAAAGGGATTTTTCAATCCAAACTTGTCTAGTGGCGGGTCTTCTCCTATGAAATTCATCATTAAAGGAAATAGTTTTGGGCCTTCCATACCGGGCATTTTTGCAATCACACTCATAAATTAAGTGCCCGGGTTTTTTACAATAGTTGAAAAATTTATATTGGGAGCTCCCCCTTATAAAAATAGTTGGAGAATGGGAAGAGGAAGCTTGCTTGGAATAGCCAAGCCCTTGGGTGGTTCTAGATATGCATTGGGAACCAAGGAGCTTCGTAAGGTTATGTTCTCCTTCGGTGAACTTAGCTAGGGATGTCCTTAAATCCTTGATTGTTGATTCCATAGAATCAACATCGGGAAGGTTTTGGACCTTGAGGGACAACTCCTCCTTTTCTTTGAGAAGTTGTTCCTTTTCGGAAGAAAGTTTTTTGAAATTCTTTTTTAAAGCAATGAATTTGGAAGAAAGTTCGTGAAAACCTTCCTCCAATTGATCTCTAGCATGTTGGAGATCCTCGTAAGATAAATGATTGAAAGAATTTGAAGAACAAGAGGAAGAGGAGTCGGAAGAGGTTACCTCATGAAATGCCATTAGGCATTTTTTACTGTTGTCTTTTGAGGAGGAGGAGGATGATGAGGAGCTATCACTCCAAGTGGCCTTGAATGCCTTTTTCTTTTCCTTTTGCTTGGACCTTGTCTTGTTGAGTGGACAATCGGGATTGTAATGGCCTTTCTTGCCACACCCATAACATGTTACCTCGGGCTCGGATTTTTCGTTGGGTTGAGCCTTGCGGGATTTCTTCTTCTTGTGCTTCTTCATGAATTTGTGCTTTTTGCGGGCAAGATTCTCCATTTCTGAATCGCCGTGTGAAGAGGAAGACGATGAGGAGGAGGAGCTTTCTTCTTTTTGAACTTTGAAGGCGATGTTCTTTGGAACTTTGATCGGTTTGCCTTCCTTTTCAGCTTGCCTCCTCATGGTGATCACGTAGGTCATGAGGGATCCAATGAGCTCTTCGACCGGCATGTTCTTGATGTCTTTTGCTTCTTGGAATGCCGTGACTTTCGGTGCCCATGTGCTTGGTAAGATCGAAAGGATCTTCTTGACCATCGTTTCTGCAGAAACATCATCTCCAAGAGATTTTCTTCCATTGCAAACGTTAGTAAAACGTGTAAACATTTCCGTAATAGATTCATGTGGGTGCATGGTGAAACTTTCAAAGTCTTGACGATACATATCCAATCGAGTATCCCTAACTTTGTTGGTCCCCTCATGGGTAACCTCCAAAAGTTTCCAGATTTCATGTGATGAGGTGCATGTGGAAACTCTATTGAATTCATTACGATCAAGGCCGCAATGAAGAGCGTTCATGGATTTTCTATCAAGCTCGAAATTTTTAATATCGGCTTGAGTCCATTTGGATTCATCGGGAGAAGAAAGAGAATAACCATGCATGACAATTCTATAAATAGGATAACCTATACTTCTAAGAAAAGTGGTCATGCGGGTTTTCCAATAAGTATAGTCGGTTCCATCAAAGAATGGAGCACGAACCAAAGAATAGCCTTCGGGGGCGAAAGAAGTTGAAGCCATCATAAAGGATCTTGAATTTGAAACCGGTGAAAGTATTACTCAAATTTTCCCTCTGATACCAATTGTTGGGTCGGAGAGTGATGGCAAGAAGGGGGGGTGAATTGCCTTTTAAAAAATAATTAACAATTTAAAATCAACGTTAAAAGTGCAGCGGAAATAAAAGAGGCAAGACACAAAACATGATAACGGAGTTCGGCTTAAACCAAAGCCTACGTCTCCGCTCCCAACTCAACCGTTGAGAGATTTACTACCGCTTGCTTTTTAATGGTTTTAGCAAGAAACCCACTAGACTTTAAGGTAGTCTAGAACCTATTACATCTTGCTTTTAATGGTTGAGCAAGAACCCACTAGCCTTCTAACAGGTGAAGGCTAGCTCACCTATGACTCAAGCCTTTTAAAGGGAAGGCTTGAATAACCTCTTCACACCTTGAAGGTGGTGTGAAAACCCAAACAAAGAGAGGATGAGAGAAAGAGGGGTTTGTAGGCACAAACCCAAATTGATGCTCAAAATGATAAAATAATAAAAACCGTAATGTGGAGAAGTATTGGGTGCTAATGGATTGATGAAGTTGATGAAGAGCGCTCCCAAGCTTCTATGGTGGTGCTCCTTGATTGTGGAATTGAGTTGGAGCAAATGGGGATCCTTGAAGGAATGCGCCGGAGGTTCGCCAAATGATGGAAAAATGTTCCCGTGGGCTTCCGTAAATTTTTGGGGCTTCATAGTCCTTTATTTATAGAGGGGGAACCCTCATATGGCCTTTGGAGGTCTTCGGAGCCGTTGGAGAGGCCTTCGGAGCCGTTGGGAGTCAAGTGGACAAGTCTGGTCAAAGCCCAACGCCTAGTTTGACTGGCTCCACCGGCTGACTGGTGCTTGGCCACCGGTTGGCCGGTGCTTTGGAAAAGAGAGGGGCCTTCTGCCCAGGCACCACCGGCTGGCCGGTGAGGAGGCCACCAGTTGGCCGGTGCTGAGACAGTAGCTGTCCGGCCTGTCTGGGTTCCACCGGCTGGCCGATGGTGGGACACCGGTTGGCCGGTGGTCTGGACAGAGGGGATGCCTTCTGTCCAGGCTCCATCGGCAGGCCGGTGGTCATCCACCGGTTGGCCGGTGGACTGAAATCAGTCCACTTTTGCCTTCTGGCTTTCTTGGACCAATTCCTTGGCAACCTGAAATCATTCCTATCATCCAAAAACACTTAAAAAAAGATTAGATAAAAAACAGAGTGATTGTGATCATGAAAATTAAACCACGAGGGGTACGAGAGGTACAACAACTCAGTCATTCTATCAACATCCTATAGTGAGGCATTAATTGGAAGAGAATCTTCCAACATAACCTCCTCTGAGTGAATAATAAGGTCCCATGATTGGCCCTTAGTTGGAACAACTTTTTTTCCTCCTACTTCTGGATAGTGGACTCTCCCATAATGATTGAGGTGAAAGCTACAATAATTATCCCCTTTTGAGGGGGATTAACTTTTCTAGATGACCGTGTAACCGGTGGGCTAGGTAAATTTGAGTAATCCTTTCATCTTTAAGGCATCTGTATATTCTAAATAAACCCATAAACACCAATGACTGTATTCTTACCTTTATTTTAAGAGAGGCAAAGACCTCTTTGACACATATCAAAATCTTCCAACTGTAAAGAGGATATGAGATTCCCTAGAGGAAAAGTATGTATCCAAGGATCTGGTAAGTAAAAAAATTTTAAGAAGAAAATTTTATTTCATAAAAAATAGTAGATAATAGATCAATTATAGAAAAATTCTATATAATATAGAACATCATAAAACACATTAAAAAAACAATATTAATATGGATGATGATATCATTGTCACATCCATGATCTATAATATACCTCTTTTTTAGAAGTATATTAAATATTCTCTAATTCATAAGAATGAAGATATTTTACTTAATGAGTTACTCAAATACCTTCTAATTTATAAGGAATATAAAAATCATGATGGGGTAAATGAGACTAAGGATAAAAAATCCATGGTCCACATGGAATATAGATTGGATTCATCTGGGTCCTAAAAAGGGGGAAAAATTTCCAGACCATCCTTAAAAAGGAATGGTGAAATTAAAGAAGTATAAAGGGAAATGTTACTTTTGTATCCAACCAAGACACTTCAAAATAAAATACTATCACCTTCATTATAAGAATGATGTCTACAAGGCTTCAAAATATAACTTTGAATCCATGATATTTGAAGTGAATTTACTCAAGGATAACAATTCATGGTGGATGAATTCTAGTTCCAAAAAAAAAAACTAGTAAAACAACAAATATCTCTTCAAGAGGATGAAATCAATCAACAATGGGAAATCAATATACATGAAAAAATTTACAAGAATAAAATACAAGGAAAGGTAGTGGTTGATCTTGAGTTTACCTTGGAAAAGATCCTCACCTTAAATGATGTATTCTTTATGCTTGAAGTTCACATGAACCTAGTACTAAGGAGCTTGTTAAACAAGCATGGGTTTAAGATTTTATTTGAGTTAGATATATTTATTCTATCCAAATGTGTATGTTTTTAAATTTTCCACCTATACAATATATTATTCAAATTGAAAAAAATTTATCTACTTAATTAATAGATTTATTTTATTTATGGCATAATTATTCATGTAATAATAATTTTTTGAAACAAATTACTTGTCAAAAATATAACTATTACCTATCATGGATAAAAATGATAATTAATGTATAAAATTCTTATAAACTAAAATAGTTGGGAAAACTTTTCCAACTATAGAAAATAAATGTAAATGTTTATAAGTAATACATATTGATGTATGTGATTATCATGTTATACCCACCATAAGTAATAAAAGGTAATTTATAACCTTAATTGATGATTATCATATATTTTTACAGGATTATATTTTACATGCTAAATATAAATTCAATGATAATTTTAGTATATTTAAAATTGGGGTTGAAAACCAATGGGGGCTTAAAACTAAATGCCTAAAATTTGAAAGGGGAGATGTATAATATATTCATTCATTATTTGAATCCCTGGGTATTATACATAAAGTTATTTCTCCATATACACCTCAAAAAAGGGTGTATCTAAGATTAAGAACATAATAATAATGGAAATAGTTAACTCCATGATTTCAATCACAAGTCTCTAAAAAGGTTTTTGGGTAGAGGAATTATTAACCATGCATCACATCTTAAATAAGATTCTCACTAAAGGAAATTCTATGACTTTGTTTAAATTATGGTACCATAGGAAACCAGACCTAAATTATATAATGGTTTGGGGTTTTCATGAAACTGTAATAGTACATGAACCAAAAAGGGAAAAGTTGGGTAAAAGAGGTATTGATAACATATTTCTTAGATATATTATGTATCCAAAGGGTTATAGATTCATGGTTTTGGAATAAAATGATTTAGTAGATATTAATACAGTTATCGAATCAAGAGATACTATATTTAAGGAATATATGTTTACTTATTTACCTAAGAATTCTCAAATAGAGAAATAAAAATCAAATAAAAGTGTATCTTAAGAAGATATGGTTGATGAGTTTCATAAAATTAAATGACCTATGATACCCAAGGCTTATGGATCTGATTTCTACATGTACTTTTTTAAATGAACCAATTATAGTATTGTTATGAAAACATTGATTTTCTTAAATATAGAGTATGACCCAAAAACTTTCAAAGAAGCAATGGAATCTTTTGATGCATATATTTGGAATGAATATATAAATAGTGAAATGTTACATATAATGGGGAACAATACATGGATATTAGTTGATCTTCCTTAAGGTTAAAAACCTATAAGTTGTAAGTGGGTATTTATAAGAGAACAAAAAGTAGACAATAGAATTGAAAAATATAAAGACAGATTGATATTCATGCGGTTTACTCAAAATAGAGGAATCCAAAATTTTTATACTTATGCTCTTATGTCTTGGAGTTATTCTATTAGAAATATTATCTCTTTATCCTTCATATATAATATGGAAATTAACCTAATGGATGCTAAAATATAATTATTAAATGGTAAACTGGACGAATAAATATATATGTGGAACAACCCAAAGGATTCATAAAACTAAGTAAAGAAAATAATGTTTTCAAATATGCACTATCCCTATATAGTTTAAAACAATCTAAAAAATGGAATGAGAAATTTAATGAATTAATTTTATCAAATGATTTTTATTTAACCAAGATGATAAACATGTTTATAGTGGGTTCTATAATAACCATGATATTGTTATTTATTTATATATCGATGACATGCTTATATTTGGAATAGATATGAATAAAATAAATGAGGATACATATATTTTATCTATAAAATTTGATATAATCGACTTAGGTGATGATAATGTTAATTTGGTAATCAGAATTGATAGAAATATTAATTCCATTATTCATTCTCAATATCATTATATTGAAAAAGTATTAAAGAGGTTTGACCAATTTAATTGTTCAATGGTTTCTATCCCATATTTCTCTGAGGGTAGGATGCAACCAAATCCTAGTAGGGAAGTTTCTTAGTTGTAATATGAAAGGAATATCGAGTGTATTATGTATTACATGACATATAAAGTACCCTACACTGAATATGATACTGAAAAGTTGATTAGGTACACAAGTAATCCAAGATATGCCTAATGGAATGTTGTTAAAAGAGTACTCTAATATCTTAAGTTTCATCTATATTACTTTATATGTTATAGCAGAAACCCAAGGTTGTTGGGTGATTTTTTTTCATGTGAGATGGATTAATAATTTGTAGGATTGATCTTTTACAAGTGGTTGGGTTTTTACACTTCTAGGTGGAGTGACCTATTGAGTATTAAAGAAAAAAACATGTATAATCAAATCCAAAATGTATTCGAAGTTTATTTCTTTATTATTTACTATAAAGGATACATAATGGATTATATATATTTTACCAAATCTACCATTGTGACCGAATCCAAAATCTTTAGTTTCTATACAGTGTGATATTCATGTAAAATTTGATAGAGCATAAAATAATACTTATAATGGAAAATAAAGAAATATTGTTCTTTGACATAGCTTTATGAGGTAGTTAGTACAGTGTGGTATGATAAATGTGTGATTTGTATAATCAATCAAAAATTTGTTTGATCCACTAAATAAGGTACTTTAAAGGGATATGGTATAAAAATATTTCATAATCATGGGTTAAAATTCATTTTAAAAAATTCATTAATGATGGGACATCAACTTAACATGTGATAACTTCACATGTATAAGTTCAATGTAGGAAATTAAATAATATATATGAAGGAAACACCAAAGGTATATTACAACACATAAAAATGGTGTTTGTTTCCCACGAGTAAATGAAGGATGAGTTTAAAACTCTTAATGAGCTAAGGATTTCAAACAAGTGTTTAAACATGAGAACACTTTTTGGTTCACCTATGTGAATGCTGGAGTGGGGCCTATCTAAATATCTTATGGATTTGGCTCTCAAAAATTCATGAAAGGATAATTTACACATGGATATAATGATATTTAGGAGTAGATAGTGGAATAATGAATTATAATGTACTATTGTAGGAAAAATACAATTGATAATAGGAGTTATATGTTCAAGACATTGTCCACCTATTTATCTATTTAACTTTTATTTTTCTCTATTATATAAAGTTTTAAATCAAGAGATACCCTTTTATGAATGTTTTTTATAAAATATTATTATGATTTATTTTAAAAATGGTGTTTTAAATATTTTAAAATATTTTGGGATTGTTGAATTATATATTTTTAAAATATTTAAATTGAATACATTTATGTTTTTAAAAAATGGATTATTGGAATCAAAAGTTGAAAGATGGATCAGAATGGATATTTCTATTCACTAGAAGACACATTAGTTCATAACAAGGTTTGATCTATTATAATTATTTTATTGGGTGTGATCGTATGGATGAAAATAAATCTATAAATTACATGCTTTTCTAGGAATGGTATCAACCCAATTCCAAGGTGTATGATTCCTTATCATAATGGGTGCTTCCATGCCTAAAAAATAGAGTCCCCATTAGATGGGAAAATTAATTCTGACCATTCTCAAGAACTCAAATCCTTCCTAAAAATTGAGATTCCTTTAAAATCATTCAAAAATAAATAATTAATTTTGATTGTATGAAATAGAAAAATACTTTTATTACAATCTTGTTTCTAAAGTCTCTTCAAGGGATACTCTCCAAAAAATTACTTATATTGAGTATCGATCCACCATTTTATCTAAAGATTATTTTATATCAACCCATAGTAATCCCGATTTGGAATGGGTGAATATACAATTAGGGATAGAAAAAAATAACATTTCTTAGTGATCTATATCTACTACCATCCAAAGTAAAGTCCGAATACATTAACCACCAATTTCCCAAACATCTAAGAGTTGAAATGAAAATTTTGTGTGATTTCAACCATTTATGGAAATTCATGTAGTCATGATAAAATTTAAATAAAATCCAAAAGATTTTATACAAGGTTAAATGAATGTAAACATAATCTAAATATATGTCTAAGGATAAAATATAGAAATGGATAGAGGGAAAAACATATTTATATATCTAGTGAAAAATTAAAATTTTAAAGAGAATCCTAAAAATATATAGATCTAGTTTATATATAAGGAGAAGACCTAGTGGATTTATAGTGATTATATTCAAATTATATTTGTGGGATAAAGAGTGTAAGGCTGCACTACCTCAACTATTGTAGTGTAAGAGAAGGTGAAAGTGCAGAAAAAATGGAAATGTTGACAAACCTATAAATATAATAATGATAGTTTCAAATGATAATTATAGTTTATGGAAGTATCATTATCTAGGGTGAAGTTTCTACTATGGTGAGTAAATTAGAAAATAGACTAAAACCTCATCCTAATGTGTTGATATCATTCATCATTGGAGAGGGATAAAAAATTATATAAAGAGATCCCAATGTATCTACCAAGAGATAAAGACACATAGAGTTTTTTCTATAATTTCTTATATTGGGGAGACTATAATCTCTATAAACTAATAAAATTATCAAATTAGAGCATGAATGATAAAAATAGGATGTGTGACTTGGGGGAGTAGTGATAAAACCTAGAACACCTTCACCAAATAATTGAGTGGAGCTGAGGAAGAGAGAGTTACCCTAGATTGAAAGTACACCCTAGATTGGTGTGTTCCTATTATATTGGAACTTTGGGTGATCCAAGTGAAATTATAGAGTTCTTTTGTTCTTTAATTTCTGTATATGTGAGGTGACCCAAGATAAACATGCCTATATCTTATAAAAATTCCATAATTAAAACATTACATATCATAAATAATGTCAAAATTTTAGAAATGAATTGTTTTATATTTATTAAATTTAGAAACATAAATATTTTATTACAAATTATTTATCCAACATCTCCCAAAAAACATTTTTATATAATATTTCTATATACACATAATCCTATATAAAATTTTTTTAGTAACAAACCGGAATATAAGAAGGGGTGAGATCAAATTTCCATTATGGAAAAAACTTATCACGAGTCATATATGAGTTATATCATAATAATGTGAGAAAACACGAGAATGATATAAATATTTGATTAAAAAGTTACGTGGGATCATAAGAATAATAATTAAAGTGGAATAATAGGATATATAACTTTTAAAAGAAAAAAATATACAATGGTGTAAGAATACAGGGACATGAGAAAACAATCATAATCCACAGAGCATAACATAGGCATGTGGCATAAAATATGAATATGGAACACAAATTATAATAGAAAACATATCATATGTCAAGGTTAATTACTAAGACCACCATAAAATATTGTATTAGTTATCACTTCATGTTTCCATTACATAGTGGATAACATGTCACTACCTGTTTCTTATAGTGGTATGATCACCAAATTTTTTTTCTATAATTATCCCATGTGATATAATGTTTTACCTAAAAAATTATAGGGATATATTGGAATCCCCCAATACATAATAATATACCATATATACGTATTCCACATAAAATCAATCATTAATATTATCATGATACAACTCAAGGAAGGAAAATGGGTATCATGAAATTATTATATAGTATAATAAAAAATAACATTAAGAGTTTAATTAATTGATAACAAAATTTAATCTACCAAAATAAGTATATAAAAAGAGAGATTTTAGAGTAATCATTAATATTATCCATAATAGATAAATATTTTTGAGATAGATAGGGTAAAATAAGCAAAGTTATATGAAAAGTTTTCATAAAATAATTTTTCTCATTAATGTCAAAAGTCATATTTGAGGGAAAATTTCAAAAAAAATATCAAGGTGTGAGGAAATATTTACAAAAAATAATTTTAAAATAATCCATAATAGTGGATCCTTGAAAATAAATAAGGATTATATAAATAAGCATGGATTGGAAGATAAAAAGTATGAACATGAAGTTAAACGCCTTTTAACATTTTTAGGTAATTTTAATGAAAATCCACATCAATGAAAGAGTTAGAAAAATTACTATTGAAAATATGTATGGATAATATTTGAAAATATATAATATAGTAAATATTTTTATTTCAAAACAAGTAAAAATGAATATTTTTTTTAATGAATATGGACATGGAAGAGAAAGAACCATTGAAAAGGGTGGAAAATAATCTTAACAACATAATATTTTTATAGAGAATGGAATCCATAAAAGAAGTATTTTTTTATATAAAGAATAAATTTAACAATAAAAAATAGAAAAAACAATGTAGAATAGATAAATGGTAGATTAAAAGAAACTTATAATATTATAGTCAAGAAATATTATTTAAGGCCCAAAGAAAAAACTTTTGTTGACAAAACCCTTACCTTGGATTCTCACTCAGTTGGATGTTCTCTAATATGTTGTATAATAATCATAGAAACATTAAAAAAATATTTTATAACCTTATTGATATTTATTAAAATTTTATCCACATTTTTAATTTAAAAATTACATAGTTGTTACATATTTTAAGTTAATACTGAACATCAATGTTAATAACTTTTACCATTCATTATTAGCTTCAATATAATGGTTTTAGTTAGTATAATATATTTTTATTTCATCATATATATAGTATTAAAGGAAATGAAATATATTTCCCCTAATTATTGATTAATTTCTTGGTTTTAGGGTATAATTCATAAAGATAACATCTATAATGAGATTATATCAGTATTTTTTAACAGACATAAAGTGGTATGTTAATAATGAGTTAAATATTAATATTACAATTATAAAACCAAAAACAAAACATTAATTAATTATTAATATCATATCATAATTGTAATTATGTTTCTATATTCATCCATGATATTAATTTGTTTCATTGTTTATGTTGGTGGTTAAACCGACCCAAATAAGAAAATTATGTAATCAATAAATGAGTATGATTTTGAAGTTATTTCATTATAATATCATCATTATAGAAGTAAAATTATATTATTTAGACATTATTAAATAGATAAATTTTAATTTAGAATAATTGGATGATGAATATTTATGTAAAATAATGGTAATAAGTTGGTACTTATAAAGATGAAATTGTGTCTTCTCTTTGAAAACTTCTCAGTTTTAAATGCAATTGGGAAATATATTGGTAATAAAATTGAAAAAATATGGGATAATATTATTAGATAAAAACATGGGGCACAATTTAAAGAGGAATTATAATTTTTAGCGCATCATTGAATGGGTAGGGGGAGAACTTTTTATAAGCTAGCAGAGTGGGTTTTTGTAAATATTTACTACTTAATATAAAAAGAAATTCCATTATCAAAGAAAGTCGATCAAAATTTGAAAAACTTACGGTTATATATGGGGAAGGTTGATGAATCCCTCATAAACTCATTAAAATATGGGTTTTTAGGATATTTCTATTTTTTACCCCTTTATTTAACAAATTTACCCTATTCTAGCCTTTATAGTGTTGAATAAATTCTACTTAATTTATTTTTATGCTTAAAAATAAAATTTAACTTATTATATTATTTTTATATTATGATTACAAATATTAAATCTATTTTGTTATATTAAATTTCTAAAAATGATAAAATTAATTCAAAAATAACTAATGTATAACACAAAAAAACAACTTTTAGATTAAATATATATTTTTAAACTGAAAAATGAATTTAGGAATAATTGTATGAATAAAATTGATTATTGTGAAATTTATTGGTTTATTATTAATCAAATGAGAGTTATGTGGAATTTAATCCAATATAAAACTTAATAGAATCTTATGAATACTTAATTAAATGTAATGGTTGAAAATAGTTTTTTATTAAAAATAAAATAAAAATAAAGTTCCTAAAGGTAAAAAATAGGTTTTTAAATTAAAAAAATTATTTTTAAATGAATTATTTTAATACATATTCGATACAGATTGTTATTTTTTCTATTCACTAAAAAAATCTAATTTTTTTAGAAAATTTAAAAAAAATCACCTCAAACTAATTATGTCACATTAAATCCAAAAATGATGTTCATTTTATAAAATTAAAATTCTAAAAGTGATAAAATTTAATTTAAATATAACAATGAATAATGTATAATTTTTTATAATAAAAAATATTTACAAGCATAAAATGAATTTAATCATCTTCGTTACCTTGTGAAAATAATTATAATTGTTGGACTCATTTTGATTTAATGCTCAGAAATCATGTTTAATTTTTTTTATAATGTTTCATTATGATCATGTTTAATATTAATCCATTATGTGAGTATTAATTCTTAAAAAAGATTGTTGATATTTTTTAAATAATGAGTCACTGTTAAGGTGAACTCACAGTCACCATTTCTAGGACCAAACAGTCTCACTGTTTAGTCTGAAAATCGGTAAAATATGAGTCACCATTACAAAGTAACCATTTTATCATTCTACCATACCAGAACTCAAAAATTACCATACACCATTGTATCAAGCCTACTATTTCAGAATATTCAGAATGGACACGATAATATTGATATAGACCAGACATCATACTAGTAGTTTCAGAATTATCGCAAAGTCAGTGACACCATTCCAGTGACACCGTTTCCAGTGACACCATTTACCACAATGTACATGAACCCATTTTCACAACACCATTACATCACCTAACTGATTCAATGTTTTCACAATGTATGAGACACCTGTCTAGAGGCACTACTTAGAAGCGAAGGACGAGTCCCTGCTGACTGTGGAACTGCTCATGACTCAATGTTCCTATGAAACCATTCCAATGTCACCACTAACTATGACACCATTCCATAATTATCCATTTCAACCTTATTTATATTAAATTAAAAATTATTTCTAACAGAAATATTTGAGATATTTAATGATACTGATATTATTAATGATTCTATAAGACATGTTAGTAGACAGTATAAGGTACGAGGTGTGGAGATCATGCTCCCTATCGGCCAAAACAAAAACAGATAAGGATTAATATATTATAGAGAATGATCTGAGGATGATAGGAGAGAAACACACACCATACCATGTATTAGAGCCATGATAATTTATCTTGCTTACTGTGAGCTAAAGAATAACTCATAGTGAACCATCCTGCGAATATCCTTGTAGCATGAGAAACTCAAAGAAGCATAATATATATGAAGAAAATCTCATTGATCTAGAAACCTGAAAACAAAAACTCACAACACTATATTTTTGAGTCTATTTAAATAACAGGATCTGATCTTCAAACTTGATACATTTAAAGAGTCAAAAAATTCATAGAACAACACTCAGGGCATTTATAATCCCTACTTATTATATTCTACTCTATTGTGTACTATTTTATTATTCCATTTAGTAGTGTGTGTATCTGTGTTAAAATCACAAACTATATCCTATGCTAAACTGGGGGATACCAGATATCCTCTCACTAATACCATCATACACCGTATTACTCCAATGTATAACTGTGGAAGAGGCTTCTGTGTGACCTAGTTATATTTTGTTCCCACGTAAAACTATCATAGAGGTCTAGTTGACCAAGAAAACTTTCGTACTATTATAATCCCCAATCCAGGGTGTGGATAAATATATTTTATACATATTTCTTGGTGGTAGGTGATCACCATGTGGAGAGGACTAAGTCTCTACTTGAGATTGAACCTCTTGTTTTTATTCGCTATATTCAAGTGTTGTTTTTCTTGTCTGTCTGTGTTAGTTTTACTCTTAGAGATGCCTCATTTTCTATAATCCATATATCATTTCATTAAGTGTTATTTAAAAATGGGAACTCATTTATTGGTTTAGAAAAGTAGAGATCCAACCTTTGTGATAAGGCTTTATTATGATGAGTGCTCACTATAGTGAGAACCTTATGAGATGGTTGGTTGTAAATGATTCTAAGCTCTGTTGATTGAAGACGATCTTGACACATATATCCTAAGTATACAATATCATTAATGTTTGTAGAGTAGTGAGTTACTTGGGGGTTTTTTTATCTAATTATTAGGGTGATAACTTGTTCGGAAATTTTTTGTGGATGTTAGGATTAAGTTTATATTTATAGTGATAATTCCCTCATCCTTGTATATTGAATTTAATATGGTGATAGACCATTACCACTACTTGTTAATGTTTGATGATATATTTTCCACACTATGTTTGTTTATTTATTGATAAATATTTCACGTTTTAATTCCATTTAATTATAGATCAAGCACCTTATATAGTAATGTGATTTTGATGCATCATTAAGATTATATAAGAGATTGTGTCATATCATTCTCTTGGTTGTTTAATAGGGTGACATATAATTAAACAAGAGTTATGAATATGGTGATACATGCTTCACCTAATGATACATATTTCTATCATATTTTCATTATAGTGATATATCATTCACCTCATGATACATCATTCAACATGTAGTATTGTGGTGATATATCATTCACTTAAAACTACAAAAATTTTCATGTTTTCATTATGGTGATATATCAATCACTTGGAGATACATCATTAACTTACATATTTTATCTTGTGATATACCATTAACTTGGTGATTCATCATTCAATAGTATTATTTTTAATCAAATATATCATTTACTTGGAGATACATCATTCATGCATGTGTCTATTATGGTGATATATCATTCACTAAGAGATACATTGTTCACCCACATGTTTTTTGGTGATATATCATTCACCAATCAACACATCATCCTCTCATGTAGTATTTTTTTGTGATATATCATTCACAAAGTGATTCCTCATTAACTATATTATTGGTATAGTGATGCATCATTCATCAGATAGAGTGTTATGAGGCATGGAATGTTATTCATCATATTTTTTTTGGATAGAACATGGAAGGATCATCCCATATGATGTTTTCTAAATCATGTATGAGTTAGATATCAAGGTGGATTCTTGAGTATCCATGGTTTAAAAGTGTATACATGTGATTCTACTATATTCCATTTCATCTATTACTTTAATGTGTATATAAATTGGGTTTTATATAGGACATATTATTAGTTCCCTATTAAGTTTTATGGTCACAAACTGCATGGGTACTTGGGTGAATTTTTTGATCTTATGTTTAACATTTAGTTTTTTAAAGTACTCTTATTATATGTGGATTATATGGAGGGGTTCATTAGGGATACAAATATGGGTATGAGGTTATTCAGTGAATAATGTTTAAGTCCCCATTTTTGGATTTCTTGGAATATCCTATATAGTATATGAAATTCACATATTATGATCTTTCATTGATGGATTAACAGATTACCATCATGTTTATCATTTTTATATAACGATGGAGGTTTTATTTGTTATGAATTCTATTATAAATCCATTATTATAATCTCATATTGTATCTGTTTATATATGTTTAGTTATTTACTTGTTATTATTGCAATGATATTAGAGTTTATAGTGTCCCAAAACATTTATTAACAATTTTTTTTGGTTAGTAGAATTTGGATTATAGGGAGGAATATGAAAATTTATGTGGAATTATGACTAAACATGGTTGTAAATGACTGGGTTAGGAACACCAAATATCAACCATCTAATATAGTTCACTAAAAATGTAGTGGGTTTTATGTCCCCATTAGAGTAATAAGGGCCAATAGATCACTAAAAGAATTATTCTTCTAAAAATGATATATATATATATATATGTGTGTGTGTGTGTGTGTGTGTGTGTGAATGTGTGTCTGTGTCACTTTTTTGGGTTTTCCTACTCTCCACTAGGTTCATGAAATGATATTAATCACAATACTATATTGTTGTAAGAATAATGTTTTCACCCTAATAGGAAAAGATTTTATGTTGAGTCTTGAGTCCCACATGGGGAATCAGTTTGTTCTGTACACTTATATAAATACCAAATAGGAAAAATCTAATTAAAAGAGGAATTTTCCAATGATGGAATATGAGACCTAGGGGAAAACAATCCCTGAGTTAGTGAGAGAGATATAGTAGAAAATATCTTGTATAGAGGGATGACTAAACTTATTAGCTAGTATTAGGGCACAAGGGGAATGTTTGAAAAACATAAGAAACATTGACATAGATATTTTTGGATCTGTAATTTTAGAGTGATCCCCAATGATTATGAAATCAACTTAACCACCCCATGGTCTGATTTCCAAGAATCATGTTGTAAGGGTTCCACATCACCCCTTGAAAGGTGGATTATCAAAAATAATAAAAAATGAAGGCCTTAGGTCCATTTAGACTGATGTTATAACCCTAATATTTCATATTGAAATTCCATGTTTGAGATCCATCATGGGTCAAGGGAAGTTCCTTTCACTCACATTAATAAAATATAAGAACTTTCCACACTCAAGAGGTCTTTTTCAATGATGGTAAATAATCCTTAGGATAAATAAATACATGATATAATGAGAAAGAGTGGAAAATATCATATATGGAGGGATGAACAGTCATGTTAAGAAATATTGATACCACATTTTGTTATATTGGGGTTTTATCAATTGAAAGTCATTTAGAAGAAACAATAAGTGTTTTTAGTTATGTGAAGATTCATAGAGTTGAATTAAGATACCTGGATATATGTTTTTTTAAGTATATTGATATGAAAATAACTTTTTATGCCATTAGAGAAAAGGACATGCCATGATAGAAGCTACAATTTTAGAAGTTTATAAAGGTAGATAAAATGAAATATTTATCCACTCTATAATAAAGTGGAAACACTATGAAGGATGTGCGGTGATTCTTAGTGGTTATGGATTCTAGAGGGTTCCCAAGGTGTGAAACCAACATCTCATCATGAATGGTGTGGGAATTGAAAAAAATAAAGAACTAACATATCATTTTTAATAATAAAGGATATAATATATAAGGGTAATTTGGTTGAAATATAGGAACTACTACTTGAAATTTATGACTTATTAATTTTCCAAATTTGGAGTTTTACTTTTTTCACTACAACATGTACGTCACACCATGAGGAAGACTTTGGATAAATTTTAGGGTTCTAAAGATCTATTTCCTATTCTATAAAATACATTAAATGATTTAATAGATTCATTTTAAAAATATGATTGAAAGATTCTAACTATGACTACCTACCATGAAAAAAGAAACATTACTATGAAAATTAACTTTTGGGTTGTCTTACTACTCAAATATAGTACATGATATAAAACATTGTTACACACCATTACCCATCTAGTGATTGAATTTAGAAAATTTAGAAACTATTTTATCACATCGAAAATTAGTATACTAAACCTTGATTTTATAAATTTTATAATTTGAATAGAAATTATTATTGGGGTAATATTAGGATGGTTTGGGGGTAATTTGAGTATCTAATTTGTACATATTCAAATTTATATAGTGGAGATCAATCTTAATATTTTCAAGGGTTGAATTTGAAGTAGATGACATTAGAAGTTTTTTTCCTGTTGTTTGAATTTGAATATAATTTTGTTTTTCTATAGATAATATTTCAATACAGAATAAGGAGAGTGATAAATATAGAAAAATATAGGGTATTTCTTTAATTTGGGAGAAAGAGTGTACTAGTATATGATAACTATTAAATATTTGGAACTGTGAAGAGAAATGTGAGTAGACTAAATTACATTGAAGATCACATTTTAAAGATAAAATTTATATTTATATCATTTAATATTTGTAATTTAAAGAACATTGTATGATAGATAACATTAATTATTGTATGGTGTTTATTTATTTATTTATATATCAGTGAGTTTGAATAGTTTATTGATTATATCATTGCAACCCACTCAAAATCAGCAAGCAGAAAAGCGTAAGTGTCTATGTACTTTAGTTGAGAAGTGATATCTTCATAATATTGTAATAAAATACAAGTTAAGTAGTGGTTAATTAACATACCAACACATTTTTTATATATTCTCCTTGGATGTATCCTAATATAGGTGAACCAAGTAAACTTTTGTGTCTATACTCTTTACTATTTTCATTTGATTGTGCCTATGAGGAAAATTCAAGGTGTCTTTACAAACATGAAGACTCGATCCAATTTTTTTATTGTTAATAAATTCTTTTTGAGATACCCTAATTCAACACCTCTTAGGGTGTACATCATAATGATTGGTTATAAAAAGTGGTATATAAGCCACATGTTTGTCCTTGAATATATTTAGGGAAATTTATTTTCATGAAGAATGTTGTGAATTAAAAGGGAGTACCCTTATTTAATAGGTGAAGCTATGATATTTTGAAGAACATGTTGAGATGAAGTCTATGATCTCTTTGAAAAGATTTATATGAAATAATAGTACAAGGAATTCAATTAAGCGATTCAACTATAATATTAATGATGGAAGTTGGTAATAAATTATTGAATGATGATACTGAGGTTAAAAATACCTCATCAAGAGAACTACCAATCAAACATATATCAATATAATGGATTTTACCATAAGAAAATGATTTTTGGATAAAATTTATATAATATATGAAGGTAATAATAACATGAAATAAAAAAAAACATGTTTTTAAATACATGTTTGATGATATGAAAATGAGTTCCAAAGAAAATATGGAATGATTATTTAACCATATTATTGAATTAATTGGATAAATACATGTAATTAAACATGATATCAAATATTATGATATTATGAAGAATATTCCACTGATATTACCACTAAAGTACAACCCAAAGGTCTCAATACTTATTGAAATAAACCTTACAGAATTATCCTTGGATGATTTACATAGATTTTTTTATATGAGATGTGGGTCAATATGGAGAAATCTTTATAACACACAACTAAAGAGATATCATTTAAATTAGTTCAGAAGTAAAAGATTCATGAGGTGTAAAATTAATATTATGTAAGTGATAAGTTCATATCATAGGTGGAATAAAACATTAAGAGGTAATGAAATATTTTAGGGTAAATTACCCTTAAATTTTATCATTGTGGAAATATTCGACACATCATTGATATATTTACAAATAGCTATCATGAAGAGGATGTTGATTATAAATTCTAACCAAAATAGAAGAATAAGTTTACCTTTAGAAGGAACTATAACTAAGGTACTAGAAGTGGAAATAAATTTCAATGGAAGGTTTTGGTAATCAGGGAGGAAGAATATTTATATTTAGATCCATTAGAAGGAATTAAAACTGAGTTCATATCACTTATAGAATATGAAATGATTTCTTCAGTAGAGAAGTCTAAAACTATCATGGTAGGGAATGATATACTAGGAGGATTTTCATACCTTAAATTCTAATTTGAAATGGATATTGAGAAGATTATTCTATAGATAAACATGAATAGGAAAATTGGAGGTTTTTTAAAGATTATTGATTTTATTATGAAATTGAATCAACATTTCATTGTATTGAATAGTAGTCAAATAATATGAAAATAATCCTTTGAAATTAGAGTATACTTTCTATTTTATATTAATTATTTAGGATTAGACCATGATCATTGATGATAATAGTATTTATGTCAAGTATAAATTTAAGAAAATAATAACATTGAGGAGGAAGTTGTAACCCTGAGAAAGAAACTTCAATTAGAGAATAAAATAGGTGGTTCAAAGAAGAATATTTACTTATTATATTTTATGATGAATATTTGAAATAAAATCAGATCAAAGCATAAACACTTTATAGGAACTATTTAGTGCTCAAAGACACTATTCCATGTGTAAAAATGGTCTCGGTTATAAGGATGGTACATCAAAAATAGGATAATTCATTTTTATAAGAAGAAGGATCTATAATAAATTATAAATTTATCAATAATAAATAATATACCAACCATCAAAGAAGGACTCAAAAGAAATAAATTTATGTATAATTTATAAGAAAATGATATTTCCACTAATGAAGTTTTAGTTTTGTATCATTATTGGATACACTTGGTACTATTTTGGTGAATTTATATATATTTAAAAGGATAATATTTTAGAATCCAACAATGAAGATTTGAGATATATTCATTATATCAAAAATATAAATATATTTTATGGGAATTATTTTAATTTAAAAAATTTTGGGAATAAATTAATATATGTATAGAAGTTAAGTTTTATAAAATTTTATAATAGTAAAAAATTGAATTATAGAAAACCCAAATCAATTCCTTTGAAAATTATGTTTTTTATTCTTTAAGAAGAAATATTTGCTCTGATTTCTTCTTTTAAATAAAATGGGAAGAGTTTAAAAAAGTATCAACTCATTTGGGAATATGCTGGAATGAAAATAAGAATATTAGGGAGGAAAATGTTGTAGAAATTTCATTTAAAACATAACATAATAACAACACTTGAATTATGGATAGTGTATGTTCATCGTATATGATAGATAATATGATTATTTTAAGAATATAAATGAAATTTTTGATGGAATATTTCATTTTATAAGTGATGAATCATAAAATATTATTGTATTCAAAAAGACCTGGTAGTCTAGAGATGAAATGAGTAATTTTAAAGTCCTTAATCTTATATAATTTTTCATAATTTATTAAGTGTAATTTAACTTTGCAACTTAGTCTTTGAAGTTAAATTTAATTAGAGGTCATGTGGTATTAATGGAACGGCTAAGAATTATATTATAGATGTTTGGAGGGAAAATAAAAATCTATATCAGATTGATAAAAATAGAATACATTTACTCTAATAGTGGAAGAAGATAATAAATTTTGGAACTAAAGTCTAGGCCATATTAATCTTAAAAGTATAGAGAACTTATCCCTGATTAGAGTTCCAATGTATATTCCTTAATTGAAGTGAAATCAAAAAATAATTTTTGTTTCTTGTATATGAGGAAATATGGTTGAAAATCCATATCTACTATAGAATAAATGAGAATTAGGTTTGAATAATATATCAAACACCAATTTATATGGACTAATTGGTTAGGATAGAATATATATTGATAAGTTCTCCATTTAATTTTTTGATGGCTATAACTGGATGATATTTTCGATGTTTATCGATCGAATTTGAATGTGCTGTATTATATAATTTTTTTAAAAAAGTGAAGAAAATAAAATTGAAATAACTGTATAGATTCTTAGATAAAATATTGTAATATAGTAAATACCCTATGAGTTAGAAAGTTACATTGAAAATAATGGTATTAAACATGAAGTAACTTTGGTGAGACCTCCCCAATATAATTTAGTTGTGGAAATTAAAAACCGTATGGTGAACAACATGTAAAATAAATTTTTGACAGATTGTGGAATCTCACATAATTATAATAAATAAGTGGTTCAAATTGATACACATAATTAGAATAGAGCATTACTCAGTTTATGAGTAGATAAGAAACCAAATGAAATGTGGTATGAAAGGAACCCCTCATTGAATCATAGTATAATGTTAAAAGATAAATGTTTCATTATGAATAAAGATGATAATCCAGGTAAATATTGTGATGTAATAGATGAATGTGTATTTTTGGTCTACTAATTAGTGAGTATGACCAATAAGTGTTTGGATAAAAGGATCAAAAATATGTTTTAGAGAAGTTATGTAATGGTTTTTGAGTATGAAGACAAAAGAAATAATAGAAATATTATTCTTGAAGATATATTTAAATAAGATGAATAGATATATATAGATTTAGTAGAATCTAAAAGTATTAGGACCGATAATGATTTTTAAGGTCGATCAATAATGGAAGATGTTGAAGAAGAGATTAAACTTGTGACTCAATCAATTAATAAAAGAGTTCAATTTAATGTAAACAATATTATTAGAGACAAATATACTCCAACATAGTCTTAGAGGATGGGGAGAATGTAGTACACTAATAAATTATTATAAATAAAACCCACTTATTTAAAAGAAGAAGTAAAGGAATATTCATATGTGAAATACAAGAATAAATATTTATATCAGATTGATAATAATCAAACATGGGACCTTGTAGATAGACCAAAAAACTATAATTTGGCTGGAATAAAAGGGGTCTTCAAAAAAATATTAATAAAAATGGTAGAGTGTTTTAGAATAAATGGACATTGTTATGTAAAGGTTATGCATTGGTTGAAGTCATTGATGTTGAATAAATATTCACACCATTATCAAGAATAGAGCCTACATAATTTTTATAGTGGTAAATGTTCAATGAAATTTTAGAGTATTCAAACTGAATGTAACGAAAATATTTTTAAATGGAATTTTTAGTAAATAAATTTATATTAATAAACCAGTATGATTGTATATTAAATATAAATACTCAAAGGTGTGTAGGTTGAGAAATGATTTGAATGGAATAAATCAATCCCCTATACTTGGTATGAATGAATTGTTTTTTTCTAAGAGACATGGAGTCAAATATTAGAGGGGTTGATCATAACCAATATGAAAAGATATCATAGGACCATAGTTTATGAATATGGTGTAAGTGGATGACATAATATTTGTAGGAAACAAGAAACATTCAGTTGATAATTGACTAAATTTTTTATATCATAATTTGTGATTTCATTGATTAGATAATTGAACCACTTTATAGGGAAAAAATAATAGTAAAAAAAATATTATATTCATATAAATGTTAATATATGTAAATGAAATGTTAAATAAATTTAGAATGGAATAGTTCAATATAGTTTCAACTAGGATAATAGTTGGAACTGAACTCGGAAATCATTTGAATAATATGGGAGTAGACATAATTATTTATTGAATAATCATTGGGAGTATACTATATATTACTAAAAATAGGTTGGGAATTTTTTACGCAATATTTTTGGTATAAAATTTATAAAGTTATCTTAATAAAGATAAAAAATTGGTAGAAAATAGAATAAAGAGGTATATTATTTGAACATTTAATTATTTTTTGTTGCTGAAGGCTAGAAAATATTTGTATTTTTTCCTTGTTCAAATATAGATTTGGTTGGTGACATTTTGGATCAAAAATTCAAAATTGGTGATGTTTTTTACATTGTAATAAATTGTTTTGGATGGATAAATAATAAATATGATTGTATTCCCTTGAGTATAATATAAGTAGAAACTATTTCTATCACAAACATATATAGATGAAGTTTTACTTTGATGATATTAGTGAAGTAGTATATTAACCAATGCCATTTTAGTGTAAAATATTTTTTCCCCGAATTAACAAATAATATAATATAATATATTTCAAAAAAAAAACATTTAGATCTATTAAAACTTTATAAAGGAGAAGGTTTCGAATAGTATTGTGAAGTTTGAATTTTTTAAAACATAATATCAGGAAAAAAATATCTTTACTAATATGATAAATATGATTTTATTTTAGATGCACTGATTGACCATGGATTTCACCTAATTCTTTTAAACTAAAGTGTTTATGATTTCCCAACTCCCCTATATATTTTATTTTAAATTATTTCTACTATTTATTCTTGTAGAGATTTATCTTCTATTGAATTCATGAAGATAAGGGAATATATTATCCATGTGGATTTTGATTCCATTAAAAGGCTTGATCAGAGTTTAACTGATTGTATAACAAAGTAGTAGTTATATATTTCTATAGTTTGCTATAATTATATACAAATCATACAGTATTAGAGAATTTATAGATTTTTTTTCTTATTATGGAACTATAAATATTTCAGAATGTTTGAACTAACCAGATCTAGAATAAATAACCCTTTGAAATTTATTATTAAAGGTGGAGACTGACTACATGGGGAGAATATATATTTTTAGAATGGTTATATATAGAGACACTCAAGGAGGATATTGATAACTAAAAGGGAATAAAACTAGATATTAATAATAGAGAAAGGATAATAATAATTGGATTGGTAGAAAAATTATGAATTAGTGGATTGAGAAACATGAAATAGTGGATTAAAAAAATAAATGTTTTGAATTAAAAAAAACCAATGGAAGGGTATTGTTGTAATTACATGTTGTTATATTGTTTTTTATCAATTGGAAGTTATTTGGGAGTTACATGAATTTTTTTATGTATGTGAAGATGCTTGGAGTTGAATTAAGAATAATGGAGAGATGTGTTTGATATAACTATTTATTGTAGGAACATTCCATGATTTGAATTGAAAAGATTTAACTGTGACTAAAATAGTAGTACAATAAGTTTATAAGAGATAATTAAAGAAAAGATCCATCCATTCCATGAAAAATTATCCATACCATGAAAGATATCTAGAAATTCATAGTGATATCAGTTATTGGAGGATTCCCACAGCGTGAATTCACCATCATATTGTGAATGACTTAGGAATTAAAAAATGGAAAATTCTGTAACTCTTTTATAAGAGTAAAGGATATATTATATAAGGTTAATTTGTTTTAAATGTAAGAATTATTAATCAAATATTAATAATTTTTTTACTTTGATAGAATTAGATTTTCACATTACATTCCATGATACACATGTCTAACCATGGAAAAGACTCAGACAATTTTCAATGGTTCAAGATATTTGATGATCACCCTGTGGAATAAATTTTGTGTTGTGGGATTTTCAATAAAAAAATAAGATTAATGTTTTTTATCCATTTATACCTACCATAAAATAGCTATAGGGAAAAAGGATTAATGTTTTCAATGCCATACTTCTCAAATCAAGTTTTTTCCATGAAACTTTGTTACACACCACAACAAATCTAGTAGTTGAAAATAGTTAATAGAGAACATTATAAGCCATGTATTGAAATCATATGTCATGCTATGATTTTTGGATATTTTATAATTGAATTAGAAATTAGAATGTGGAAATATCATGATGGTTTGGTGGTTCTTTGATCATACAGTAACTACATATTCAAATTTCTATAATGGAGATCATCCTAAAGATTATGAAAGGGTTGAATTTGAATTAAACGTTTTTGAACATTTTTTTGGATTTCTGAATAAAATTTTAAATTATATAGTTATAGAGAAACATGCTACATCAAATAATGAGCGAGATACATAGAGAAAAAAATATGAAAAATCTATATATCAAGTGAAATTGTGTATTAGCATAGAAATATTCTGGAATATCTAGAACTGTAAAGAGATATGTGAGTAGACTAAATTATATTAAATATTATGATTGGAAGACATTATTTCTTTACATATAATTAAAGAATATATATAATTGAATAAAATTTCATCATGGTGAACACCCATTTCTTTGTAGTGTTTTATTGTTGATTAATACCTCAGTGAGTTCATCCAACGTGGAAATTATATATTTGTAACTCTATTGAAAGTAGTTAGCAGAAGAGAGTAATAGGACATAGAACTTTGTTAAACAATGAACTTTTCCTAAATTAAAAATCACATACAATTCAAGTTATGGTTTATTTCTATATCAATGCATATTTGATATGTGATCCTTAGATTCATCCCATTATAGGTGAACTAAGTAAAATCATATCTATATGATATTTACTATTTTGTATTTAATTATGCCTTAAAGATACATTCAATGTGTATTTTCAAACACAAAAACATGATCTAATTTATTTTAAAGTTATGAATATTTTTTTGAGACACCTGAATTCCCCCCCCCCCCATCTTAAAGTGTATAGAAGGACCCTACGTTAAAAAAATATATAAATTATGCACACAAACACAAAGTCACTCACACATGTATATGTATACATATATATGTATATAAAATTATGAAACACACAAACAAATATATATGTTTATGTGTATCTTTATATTTAACAAACACACACAATTATAAAATTCCTATCTTTTGATTTTAATTTTGTATAAATATTATATTTATTGTTAAATTAAAAGCAAAAACCTTTTTAATCATATAGTGTTATATTTTTATATGATCTAGGTTGAGTCTTAATATATACCTATAACTATTCACATAAAAAATATATCATTCTATAAATTCATATGATAAACATGGATTGAAAATGGAGGAGTGATAAGAAATTATAGAAAGAATTTTAAGATCAGGTTAAATATCTCATTAAGTTTATAATATAATATTAAATTTACCCTTCTAGAAATATATTTCACAATTTAGGTTTTTATTACATAAAGATAATTAGACCCATTTATTTGGAAGAGAACATAATTTTTTATAGAATTCATTAAAGATATAAATACTAGAAAAAAATAGGAACAATTAAATTCATCTAGTGAGTGTAATAAAAATATGATTCATATATTACTTGATTTAAATTTTTTTTTATACAATACCATATATGTTATTGAGTAAATTATAACTATATTAGAATAAGAACTCTAAGACTATATTAATTTGTTTGATAAGTTGAATAACTATGAAAATATAAAATTATATGACACTTTTACCAAATCAAAATATAATTAGTAGTATTAAAACTACAAAAAATGATACTGAATGAAAGATACCATGATAATAGTTTTATATAATTTTTTTCCTCTTAAATGAAATGTCATTGGATGATAATGAATTTATTTATCAAATAGATGAAGCTAAATGAATAATATGTTTTAGGACATGATATATTAAAATGTATAATAATGTATACATTTTTTTCATTTAATTTATAAAAGAGTATAACTCATTACAAAAAATCCGTAAGTGTGATTCATCTATATATAATAAAAATGAATAAATATTATCTAATGTTTTATCTTATTTTCAAATCAATCCAATATTTCACTACTAAAAAATGGGCATTGGATGATGTAAAAACCAAAAAATTTGGGTATTACTATTATAATTCCCAAATAAGTTTCTTTTATGATATACATAGGTAGTCATAGGGTTCTAATCTAAAATAATTTTTTTTATCCACTACCATCCACACTCTCCCTCCCAACCACAAACCCTAGAAATTTCTTTGCTCCCCTTGAACCCTTCCTTTCCCCTTAAAACCCCAAGATACATCATTTACACTATAATAAACATGATTTCTATACCTTCTCATTTTCCACTATAGTATCCCTAAGATTCTACACTTATACCCACTTCCATCAAAATCAATTTTCTCTATTCACATCCTTGAACTTATTTCTACAATGAATTATCAATCCCAAGTCCCCAAGATCCTCCAAACACTTCCCAAACCCATGTCCCCAAAATACTACACCCACATCCACATAATAAATGTTGGTATTTTTAAAGGAGGTAGAACCTTGTGGTTAGTGTTTTAAAGGATAAAGAGATAATTATTAAAATTTTCGAAAATATATGATTGGATTAGTTATTTAAGGAGGGATATCTCATAAAACCTTATATATTCATGAGTAGGATTTCCATTATTAATATTAACACATATATTTTGTACACAAGTTCCATATATCTAAAGGATTTTAATTCTAGGATTTTATTCTCTGGGAAAAATAAGAAACATGTGAATAAAATACATTGAGATGTTTTTATTCATATTCAAAGAGTTTTTTAATGTTAAATCTCTATTTATATACACTATAATTTATTATATTTCCAATTAAATTATTTTAATAATAGATTAGATTTTTTTGATGTTTATTATCAAATTATTCTAATATTTACTATGAAGATAATCCATTATTATTTTACCATCATAATCATGGTGATATGACTGTATATAGTTGATTATTGAGATTCATTGACTCTAATTTCCCCTGGATTAAATATTTAAGTTTATATTGAGTTAGTTTAGAGTATAATGAATATGTTACACATTTTATTACAAATTTAATATTGGAATATCTATTTTACTAGATTTAATGATAATGATTTTAATTATTATAAAATTCTTTAAGTTAAAATATGGATAATTAAAAATAACATGATAATAAATTGATGCATTTATTTTTTATTTTAGATTTTATTTCACAATAACGTTTAAATAAGTAGTTTTAGAGACCCCATTTTTATTTAATTACCATATCCAATATTTATCCTTACCTTGATTGTAAAAATAATTTGAAATTTTTTACTATTTTAAGTATAAGATAAATACATTTTATATTAGCTTATTCTTATCCCAAATTTTATTTTCAATTCAACCCTTACCTATTTAAAGCCACCAGATTCAATGTGAAAAGAAGTAGTTTTTATTTGAGTTAGTTCCCTATAAACAAAAGAATTTAAACATTAAATTATTGAAATATTCAATGACCTAAATATTAATAAATATCTTATCACATGACTAATTTTCTTCTACATAACATAAATAATATAATGTCATTTAAATTATTTTCATATTGAATGATTATAGAAGTAACTTTCTATAATGAGGGCTTTAAATGATATTAAAATATTCTTAAACATATTTCCTATTGTCTAGATATCATCTATTTTAATAAACATAGAAAATGTTTTAAATATAGAAGCTAAATTCTCATAAGATGATAAGATTTCGAGTCATGAAGTTCACATTGGGTAATCTGTAATGACCCGACCACAGTTTCCCAGAGTCAGTACCTTATTTAATTAAATTAGTATATATAAAAAATGAATAAGCATCCTGAAGGATCGAGTAGTTTAGTACTATTGGAAACAAGATACGTACATAAGTTCAACTTTACATATTGAAAGGAAAAAACAACACTAAATTATTCTATTCAAAACATCCAAGCCTCCTAGATTATGTTTGAAATTCACTCATAATTTAATTATTCATACCTTGAGAAAATGAAACATAAGTAAGGGGTGAGATCAAATGGTCAGTAAGGGTAAACAAAATAGTGGAAGATAACATAAACATAAGACATGGTAAGTAATTGAAAATAAATGCCTTTAATAATAAACTTGTACACATTATGGAATGAATATGAGATAAGTAAATAATTACATAATAAAACATAATCATGGGTATTATACTATTATAATAACAACATGAATTTAAAATACTCACATAATAATGAGGGAAGTTCATATGCTGGACATCCTAACCATACCGTCCATGCCTCGTGATAGGACCATAAATAATCAATTTGTCAAGGCCCTGTGCAAAGACCGTAGTTTGTCTCATGAGACATACCGATGCATAGAGGGGCTATAGAGGGCCCCACACATCACATAATAAGTCTAATAAATTCCTCATATGATTGGGGATAAACATAAACAACATATAAATTCATATTGAAACAATCAGATGAAATGTAACTAACTTACACCAATCATTAAACATAAAACACTAACCATTCCGAGTAATATGGAGAATGGTTTTAGGATAGTTCCCCCAAAATAGAGTTGGGAATAAAACATTAAATAAAATATGGCAGATGAATTCATAAATTATTAAACCCAAAAAATACATAAGAAACAACAAGAGTGTTGAATCAACCGAAAATACTCTTATAAAATCATTTAGTAATATCAAGATAAATACGCTTTTATTTGAAAAGAAGAGTTCTTTTGGAAAAATATTTGTATACAAACAGAAGTAAAGTAAGATATTATTTTCATAATAAAATGAGTGATTTAATAAATATAATTTAAAAAAAAAACAGAATAGAGATTACCCTTGAAAATAGGTAAGAAGTTGAGATATTCCCTTGAATCGGGTTTGTATTTTGAAATCAATTTTTGAAATTTCCTTCTAAAATGTGTAACTATCCATAAAATAAGGAAGGATTATGGTTGGTCTCATAATAACCAAACATAATTTATCGGTAGTACATAAGAATACATAAGTATTTAATTGAGGTAATTAGACAATAAAAGTAACCCGCATGAAAATGGAAGTTTGGGTGGAAAAACCCTTACCTTAACTCCGAATGCGTTCTTATCTCAAACATAAGCTCCTAGAATAAGAAATTATAATTATTAATAAATTATTTAAGAACCTATTAGAAATTTATTTATTTATCATAATTATGGTTAGTTCATTTATGTTCTTATTGATAAGTTATTGTATTGAATTCTGTCAATCCAGAGTGTTCATTTTCTTTATTTTCATCTTCGATTCACTTGTTTTCAAGTATGTGGAATGGATGCAAATCTCCATAATTAAAATTATATATTATTTATGAACATAAATAAATGTTATTGGTCATTTATATAACTTTTTTACTTGTAAAGAGGATGAATTATTATATATAAATTTAATGATAATTGTTTCGGTTAATTTGTGGGTTTTGATTACAACGAACTCAATTTTCTTTATAGATTAATACCATTTGTACAAAGGGATTAAAAAATATTAAATAGGTTATATTATATATAATAATATGGTTCAATAATAACAATAATGGTTTCATGACCATAATTGAGAATGATAATAGAAATCGAAATTCCATCGTCCTTGGATGTGGAAAATTGATACATCTCGGATGGTGTTCTTGCTAATAGTATAAAAGAAGGTAAAAAGGGGGAGATGATGGTAACTTATTAAACTATCATGAAAACATTCCAGTACATATATGTTACTAGATTAATCACAAAATTTGTATAATTATAGGTAATAGAAAAAGAAAACAAATGAACTTGAAGGGAAAGACAAAGAATTGAAAAGATGAATTTACCTCTTGAACCAAACTTCTTTGAGAACCTTCTTAAGAAGAGGTTTTGGTATTTTTTTGAGACCAAGTCTTGATGGACGTGGGGTATGAGGTTTGGAAGGTATTTTGACATAATTTGTAGAAGTAAAAAGGCTTTATAGGAGTGAAGAGAAAGGGGAGTGAGAGGGGGTTTTATAGTGGATAAGAGAGGGGATTTCTTAATATAAAATTCATTAATTTATTATTACCCCACAAGACAAGGAATATTGAGTATTACATGACCAATAATAGTAATGTTATAATGTTAATCCAAAAACATTGGGCTTACATCAACATAACATCATGCATGACTCTATAAGTAGCTTATTTAGCTTATTTTGTAAATTATGGTATTTCACTATTCATAAAAAATTCAAGTATTTCAGAAAAATCCCAAAAATTTACCACAACTATTTTTTGATGTATAGAATACAAAAATGAAGTCCATTTTTCAAAAATAATTTTCTAATTATTATTAATTTAATATTTAATTAAAATCATAATTTATGCTAAAAATAACAGTTTTGAAACATTTGTTTATGTATTTTAAAGCATAGGTATATCGTACTTACACTTGAATATTATTTATATACTATTATAGGTAATCTTAATATTCATTAGAGTATACCACTATTTATAAGGGTATGTTGCTATTCATAAGGGTAGGTTACTATTCACCAAAAATTATGTTTTTCTTATTGGACTCCAAATAACTTACTGATCGCAACTGTGTCTGTCATATTTTTGAAATTCACATCACAGAAGTGAAAATTTTTGTTTTAAGGGCCACATAACACTTAGTAGTTAATTATATTGTGATTTCATGTGATTATGACATATTTATAAGAAATGAATTTCCAAAAAAAATATTGGGTCATTACATTCTCCCCTCCTTACAAAAATTCCACCCTTGAAATTTCATTTTAAAATCTAGGACAAGAATAGGTGAGGGTACTTTTCCTTCATTGATTCCTCCAGTTCCCAAGTTTAATCTTCGTACTTATGGTTTCGCCATAGTACCTTGACCAGATGAGTAGTCTTGTTGTCTAGAACTTTGTCTCTATGATCTAAGATTTTCACTGGCTGCTCCTCATAGGAAAGATAATCCTCCAATTGTACAACTTCTGAAGAGAGTACATGTGAAGGGTTTGGTCTGTACTTCTTTAAGAGGGACACATGAAATACATCATGTACTTTAGAAAAGGTAGGTGGAAGTTCCCATCAATATTCCACAAATCTGACTCGATCAAGGATATCAAAGGAGACAATATACCTGAGACATAGCTTTCCTTTCTTCCCAAACTGCATGAACTTCTTCCGTGGAGATATGCATAGAAATACCATGTCATTAACTTTGAACTGAAGGCCTCGTCGATAGTTATCCGCATAACTCTTCTGTCAAATTTGGGCTGCCTTGATATGTTGCTGAATGGTTTTCACCTTCTCCATCATTTCTTAAACCAATTGAAGTCCTAGCTGCTTTTTCTCACCAACTTCATCCCAACACATCAGTGTTCTACACCTTTTCCCATAATGGGCATTATATGGTTCCATTCTAATGCTCAAGTAGAAACTATTATTGTAGGATAATTCAACCAGTGGTAGATGTTGGTCCCATCCTCCTTTGAATTCCATAGAACATGCTCTCAACATGTCTTCCAGTGTCTGAATAGTATGCTCAGATTGGCCATCAGTTTGAGGATGATAGGCCATACTGAAGCTCAGTTTAGTGCTTAAAGCATGTTGGATACTTTTCTAGAAATTCAAGGTGAATATAGGATCACGATAAGATACAATAGAGAGTGGTACTCCATGCAGCCTTTCCACTTCCTTGATGCAAATCCGTGAAAGTTGATCCAATGAGAAGTCATCTCGAATCACGATAAAGTGAGTAGTCTTTGTAAGATGATCCATAATGACCCATATAGCATTGCTTCCTCTAGATGTCCTTGGAAGTCCAGTGACAAAGTCCATGGTAATGTTCTACCACTTCCATGATGGCATGGGTAGTGGTTGCATCATCCCCTTAGACTTTTGCCTCCCAGCCATCACTTGTTGACATACCAGGCACTTTGATGTATATTCAACAATCCCACTTTTCATATTGTCCCACCAAAAGTTTTCTTAGAGATCTCGATACATCTTTGTGATACCAGGATATATAGAGAAATTATAGCTGTGAGTATCATCCAATAGTTCTCTCTTTAGCTCAGGAATAACCGGAACACAAAGACTCTTCCCGAATTTCAAAATTCCCCCTTCATATGCGAATTCAGTCAACTTACCATCATTTATAGATTTTATTTTATTTTGAAACTCCTCATCATTAGCTTGAGAACTTTTTATCCTCTCTAGTAAAGACGGTTGGACAACCATTTGAAAAATTAGTGATGTGTTACCTTCCTTGATAATTCCCATATCTATCTTTAGTATATTTATTAATATAGGATCCATTTCAACTCTCAATTTTTTTATAATTCCATGGTATTTTGTAATAAAATCATCTTCTACATTATTTTATTTCCCAGGGTGGTAGTGTATTGTACAATCATAATCTTTGAGTAGCTCAATCCACCTCCTTTGTCTCATGTTGAGTTATTTCTATGAGAATATATACCAAAAACTCTTATGATCTGAATATATCTCACATTTTTCTCCATAGAGGTAATGTATCAAAATATTTAGAGAAAATATTACCACTGCTAACTCAATATCATGAGTTGGATAGTTTTGTTCATGAATTTTTAGCTGCCTAGATGCATAGGCAATCACTCGATCATTCTGCAAAGGACACAACCAAGTCCATTCTTGGATGCATCGCTATAGATCACAAACCCATCATTCCCAGATGGTAGGGTTAGAATCGGAGCATTCACTAACATCCTCTTCAATTCTTCAAAACATTCTTCACATTCCTTTGTCCATATGAACTTAACTCCTTTTCGTGTGATCTTGGTCATTGGGTAGGCTAAACGGGTGAAGTTCTGAATGAAACACTGATAATTACCTGCTAGACCAATAAAACTATATACCTTAGTTATGTTTGTTGGAGTAGTCCATTCTTTAAAAACCTTTTTCTTCATAGGATCTAAAGATATTCCATCTTTAGAGACAATGTGGTCCTTAAAGGAAACTGATTGGATCCAGAAATCACACTTGCTAAACTTCCCATACAATTTATTTCTTCTAAGGGTATTCAAAATAGCGCGCAAGTTCTTTTCATGATCTTCATGGATTTTAGAGTATACCAGGATATCATCAACAAACACCAATATAACGTCATCAAGATATTCCTTGAAGACTCTATTAATGAGATCCATGAAAATAGATGGTGCATTATTTAGTCTAAAAGACATTACTGTAAACTCATAATGTCCATACCTAGTTCGAAATGCTGTTTTTGGAATGTCTTCTTTCCTCACAAGCAACCGACGATATCAAGATCATAGATCAATCTATGAAAAATATTGGGATCCATGAATTTGATCAAATAAATCATCAATTCATGGCATAGGATACTTATACTTTATTGTAATAGCATTGATTTCCCTATAATCAATGCACAACCTCCTGGATTTATCTTTCTTCTTGAAAAATAGGACATAGGCTCCCAATGGAGAAATAATAGGTCAAATAAATCCTTTCTCACTAAATTCCCCAAGTTTTTTCTTTGGTTACACTAACTCCATAGTGGCCATTCTATAAGGGGTCTTTGTTATGGGCCTTGAACCAATAATTAAGTTAATGTAAAACTCAATTTCCAGCTCTGGAGGATGTCCAGCTAAATCCTCTGGAAAGACATCAATATATTCTTTCACAACATTTACATCTTCTATTTGAACAATATTTTTCTTACCCATAGTTATTTCATTCTATTACTCCCCAATAATTTAATTTAGTTGAGCTATTGGGGGTGGATCTAGATGAGAATCAAATGGAGAGTTTTCTGCTCTAAAGATAAGGGATTCTACACCATTCTCAAAGATTGTAACTTCCTACCTCTTGCAATAGATCTTCACATAATAAATTGATATCCAATTCATACTTAGAATTATATCATAGTCAACCATTGGTATGATGATAAGGTTAGAAACTAAAGCATGTTTATGTGTTATTAGTGGGACTAATTGACATGCCTTTGTTGCAATGATACATCCACTAGGAGTTTTGACTGATAACTCCTTCATTAAATTAAAGTGTACATATCTAATTTTATTGGAAAACTATGAAGATATAAATGAATGAGACAATCTAGAATCAAATAAAGTATTGTCTAAATTTGATGAAACGATTAAAGTACCTGCCACCATATCATTAGGAACTTTAATATCACCAGTTGTGATCGCATAAGCTTATCCCTTCTCCCTTGGCCTTTTCTATGGCATGTTTCCTTGAGGCTTTGGATGGTCATTAGCATAGTATCCCATCTCCTGAAATTTATAGCATTGAACATCATTATCCTCCTTCTTTCCCTTAAAATCACCAGCAAGATAGACTTTCTGCCAAAATTTAAAGCATACCCCTTTTCCCTTTAACTACGCACCAAGGTGTTTCTTTCCACAATTATCACAGGGTGAAAATTCAACTCTTCCCTTCTTCCCTATTTCCTTGTTTCCTTTCCCAGAGTTTTCAATAGCCCTCTTCTTCTCTTGATTTCCCTTAAAGTCATAAGACTTAGAGAATTCTTTTTCTGTCTTGATAGCACATGAAACTATATCATTATATGATGAAAAACTTTGGGATACCAGTGCCCGATGGAGGAATGGATTCAGGCCATCAAATAATCAATCCATTTTTCTCCTTAAATTTTTTATATAGTCCACAACATGTCTTGATAACCTTGTGAAGTTGGCTTCATACTTGGAAACATTTTCATCCTCCTTATGACTCAGATTCAATAATTGTCTCTCCATATCTGATCACTACTCATGAGGGAAATATTTTTCTAAGAATATTTCCTTAAAATCCCTCCATTCCATCTCTTCTATATCTTCCTACTCCTTTGTGTTTTGGATTAATGACCACCACTGATCTGCATCTACCGATAGATGATATACTTCCATGACAACCTTATCTCTTTCATTACATCCCAAAGCAAGAAATATATTCTCAAGGGAACATATCCACTGCTCTGCTACAAACAGGTTTGTAGTCCCATTGAATGATGGAGGTTGTTGTCACATAAAGTGATCTAGCATAGCTCCTCCACGTGGGGGATCCTGATGCTCCATACATGTAAGGTTGTTATTAATAACCTGGGTACGTTGTCCCAGTATAGTTATGAGTTTCTCAGCACCAGTCATAACACCAGATCCAACATCATTATCTTGCGTTGGAGGAAAATACCTAAAGGAGACACAAGCATTCGTGTAGTTTCCATTCCTTCCACTAGACACCATTTATAAAAAATGGCTTACACTAGATTAGGGTATGAATCATAATTTATAATCTCAATGTAGAAAAATACTAATCATAAATTGAAATTCTGCACATAACTAACCTCTTAATCATAAACATGGTATCTTTGAGGAAAAATTTACATTTTAATCCTTCATAATGGCTTGTAAAGAAAACGTGAATTATCCTAAGCATATCCCACGAGAGTGTTATAACCAAGAGTGCATCAATTCCCATTTTCATATACCAAGATACCCTAGGTCAAGCCCAAAACTCCTTGTTGGAGCTTTCACTCCTAGGTATATCTGTGCCAGAGCCACCTCTACCTGCTTGTATCCAGACAGGGATGTATTTCTTTAATAATCCACATAATCTATTCCTTTCCAAAATACAAATACATTCTTGTATGTGTATCCTCAAAGACTATCTTAGGGACTCTTCTCTAATCTGTGTTTTCTAAATCTAGTTTCCAAGTTTTCAACTAAACTTCCTTTGATACCAACTGTAATGACATGACCCTAATTTCCTAGAGTCATTTCCTTATTTGATTACATTGGTATATATAAAAAAAGAACAAGCATCCCGAGGGATCGAGTAGTTTAGTATTATTGTAAACAAGATACGTACAAAAGTTAAACTTTACATATTGAAAGGAAAAACAACACTAAATTATTCAATTCAAAAAATCTAGGCCTCCTAGATTATTCTTGAAAGTCACTCATAATTTACTTCTTCATACCCTAAGAAAATGAAACATAAGGAAGGGGTGAGCTCAAACACTCATTAAGGGTAAACAAAGCAGCAGAAGAAGCATAAACATAAGATATGGTAAGTAATTGAAAACACATGCCTTCAATAAACTTGTACACATTATGGCATGAATATGAGCTAAGTAAATCCTGACATAATAAAACATAATCATGGGTATTATACTAGTAAAATAACCACATGAACTTCAAATACACGCATCATAATGAGGGAAGTTCATATTCCGGACATCATAACCATACCATCCAGGACTCGTGCTAGAACCATAAATAATCAATTTGTCAAGGCCTTGTGGAAAGACCGTAGTTTGTCTCATGAGACCTAATGATGCATAGAGAGGCTATAGCAGGACCCAAACTTCACATAATAAGTCCAATACATTCCTCATATGAGCAGGGATAAACATAAAAAACATATAGATTCATATTGAATCTATCATATGAAATGTAAGTAACTTACCCTAATCATTAAACATAAAACAATAACCATTCTGAGTAATAAGGAGAATGGTTTTATGATAGTTCATCCACAATAGAGTTGGTCATAAAACATTAAATAAAATATGGTAGATGAATTCATAAATGATTAAACCCAATAATACATAAGAAACATCAAGTTTGTTGAATCAAATGAAAATACTCTTATAAAATCATTTAGTAATTTTGAGATAAATACTCTTTTATTTGAAAAGAAGAGTTCTTTTGGAAAAATATTTGTATAAAACCAAAAGTAAAGTAATATATTATTTTACTAATAAAATGTGTCATTTAATAAATATAAGAGTTAAACAAACAGATTAGAGATTACCCTTGAAAATAGGTAAGAAGTTGAGATATTCCCTTGAATCGGGTTTGTATTTTGAAATCAATTTTTGAAATTTCATTTTAAAATGTGTAACTATCCATAAAATAAGGAAGTATTCTGGTTGGTGTATATATATATATTTCCCAAAAAGAATTTATTGTCACTAAATAAGAATACATAAGTATTTTATTGAGGTAATTAGACAATGAAAGTAACCCGAATGAAAATGGAAGTTCGGGTGGAAAAACCCTTACCTTAACTCCGAACGTGTTCCTCTCTTGAACTTAAGATCCTGGAATAAGAAATTATACTTATTAATAAATTATTTAAGAACCTATTTTACATGTATTTAGTTTATCATAATTATGGTTATTTCATTTATGTTCTAATTGATATGTTATTGTATTGAATTCTGTCGCTCCAGAGTGTTCATTTGCTTTATTTTCATATTCGGTTCACTTGTTTTTAAGTATGTGGGATGGATGTAAATATCCAGAATTGAAATTATATATTATTTATGAACATAAATAGGTGTTATTGGTTATTTACTTAACTTGGTTACATGGAAAGAGGATTAATGATTATATAGAACTTTACTGATAATTGTTTTGGTTAATTTGTGGGTTTTGATTACAACGAACTCAGTTTTATTTATTAATTAATACCATTTGTACAAAAAGATTACAAAATCTTAAATAGACTATATTATATATAATAATCTGGTTCAACCATAACAAGAATGGTTTCATGACCAGAATTGAGAATGATAATAGAAATCGAAAGTCCATCGACCTTGAATGTAGAAAAATTGAAACATCTCAGATGGTGTTCTTGCTACTAGTATAAAAGGGGGAGATGATGATAACTTATTACAATATAATGAAAAAATCCCAATACATATAAGGTACTGGATTTATCCCAATATTTGGATAAGTAAAGGTAATATAATAATAAAACAAATGAACTTTAAAGGAAAGACAAAGAATTGAAAAGATGAATTTACCTCTTGAACCAAACTTCCTTGAGAACCTTCTTAAGGAGAGGTTTTGCTCTTTTTATGATACCAAGGCTTGATTTACGTGGGGAAGGAGTCTGGGAAGGTGTTTGGGCAGAATTTGGAGAAGGCACAAGGCTTTATAGGAGTGAAGAGAAGGGGGAGTGAGAGGGGGTCTTTATAGTGGAGGAGAGAGGGGATTTCTTAATATAAAATTCATTAATTTATTATTTCCCCAAAAGACAAGGAATAGTAAGTATTACATGACCAATAATAGTAATTTTATCATGTGAACCCGAACTAATTGGGCTTACATTAGCAGAACATCATGCATGACTCTATAATAAGCTTATTTAGTTTATTTTGTAAATTATGGTATTTCACTATTCATAAAAAATTCAAGTATTTCAGAAAAATCCCAAAAATTTTCCCCAACCATTTTTCAATTTTTAGAATACAAAAATAAAGTCCATTTTTAAAAAATAATTTTCTAAATATTATTAATTTAATATTTAATGAAAATCATAATTTATTCTAAAAACAACAGTTTTAAAACATTTGTTTATGTATTTTAAAGCATAGGTATATCATACTTACACTTGAATATTATTTATATACTATTATAGGTAAGGTTACTATTAATTAGGGTATAACACTATTCATAAGGGTATGTTACAACTCATAAGTGTAGGTTACTATTCACCAAAAATTAAGTTTTTCTTATTTGACTCCAAATAACTTACTAATCACAACTGTGTATGTCAGATTTTTGGAATTCACATCACAAAAGTAAAAAATTATGTTTTAAGGGTCACATAACTCTTACTAGTTAATTATGTTTTTATTTCATGTGATTATGACTTATTTATAAGAAAATAATTCACAAAAAAGTATTGGGTCGTTATATAATCTCTTAGATAGGGGGTTGTGAGGATATAAATTCTTATAGGAATTCCACTTTTTATACGTGTCATTTTATATTTCTATCCATATACATGTTTATTAGTCCTTATAATTGAGATAATTATAAAATTATATCACAAATCACTTATGTTGATGTACTGATGGAAAATAGGATTATATATGGTCATGATGAGGTCTGATACGTTGGGTGAATCATAAATGATATAAAATTAATCGAATAGTTTAATAATGGATATGTCTCTTTAAAGTTATGGAAGATGATATCTCATTACCTTTTATTGAAATAGAACCATAATATTAAATCCATGTCCATTGTAGTTCATCAACAAGTTCATTTTAGGTGGTCAAAGAAAGAATAATCATGATTATATGTTGATGAAAAAAAATATGAAACCTGATTAATGAGATATCAAGACAAAGATATTATATTAAATAGTATGAAATAATATGAGGTTGTTGTTGTTTTGACATTAACTTCTTTCTCAATGAATTCTTATACTTGTTTCTAGATTCCAATCTTGGAATTTAGTCCTGATTTTCTAATAAAACTAAGAAATATGCTTAAAGGGTCACATTCCAAGTGTATCAAGATTCCTAGTTAAATTTTATTTTAATTTAATATTTAGAATAAATATTATTCTCATATTGTAGAATAATTATTATTTAGATTAAGTTGATTACATAAATTTAATAACTAGTTATTTTATTTTAGAATATATGTGAGTTGAATATTAAATTAATATTATTTAGGAACTAGAAAATATATAATATTTATTAATACCTTGGTTACTATTCACAATATGACACCTCAACCCTATTTTTTCTTTAATTTTTTTGTTCTTTTGATTTTGGATCTTTTGGTTGAGGTTTGGGTTGAGTTACTAATGAGAATTATGGAGATTTGGTGGTCTTGGGCGTGTTTTGAATCTATGCATGGTTTTTGTGCATAGTTTGATAAGTAACCATGAATATAATTAAGGATGTGGCTATTTTTAGTTCATTTGTTTCTTGCATGGTTTTAATTTCATGGTATGAGCATAGTTTAGATGAAACCATGTGAGTCCCAAGAGAAACTGTTTGGATTGTTTTCACTGTCTGAGCTCTGGTGCATGACTTGTGCATGATTTAAAGAAACATTGTAGAACGTGTGTGGGGTTGATATTTAAAAATTATAGAGATGAGTTTCCTGGTTGGCACATGGTTTTCTAAACCATTCATCTAGCTAATGTGGGTGTCCTCCCACTCCATTGGGGTGCACATGTTTGGTGAATTGTTTGAAAAAATGTGTTCCAAACCGTAATATTTTCCCAGGATTTTAAAAATGTTACATTACCCTTCTATAACAATTATGTTTTAACTAAAAATACCCTCCTTGATTCTCCCTATCATTAATGGGGCCCCTTGGGAGCCTAGGGTGGATCCCCCCTCATCCTAGGATTCTAGGTGCACCAACTTTGATTTTTTAGTGTATTCCTCCTTGGGTAAGGTGCCTTCATCCCATTATTTCTTCTTCTTATTCGTCTTCTAGTTTCTCGGTTCTTCTAAGGTGGTATCCCACTTGAAAAAACCCTAAGGATCAGGTTGGATAATTTGGGATTATTATTTTGATTCCAGGGTGTGCGGATTGTCACTCGGACATGATTATTTATTTTATTGGAGTTTTTCTACATCCACACATCATTTTGGTAGGTGTTTCTATAAATTTTATTTTTAGCACATTACATTAATTCTTTAGATTTAAAAAATGTTTTTAAAATGTGGCATTCTTACTAGTGATGTGTTCATGTAATGTTTTAGCGTTTCTATGGTTTAAATTTATGAAAATAGGGTTTCAAAAGATTTTCCTATATATTTATAAAGAGTTTGATAAAACTATAATTGGACTTTAATAATTAAATTGGGTGTTTTGGTTTGTGTTTGACTTAGATTAGGTTTTTATATTTTGTTTTTTCATTCTAAATTATGTTTTTTATATGGATGTGGTGTTTTGTTATGGTCCTGTTCTCATGTGTGAGTTGTTATAATTTGTGGTAATGATAACAGTGAGTCTCTAAATTGGTTTTTAGGATTTTTTATAATTTAACTTTGATGTACCATTAGATGTGGGAATATACCTATGTGAAATGGGTTCATATAGTTATTGACACAAAAATGAAAATTTCTATCCAAAATTATGTTCACCTCCACCCCAAATTTCCAAACACATTTTCTCCATCCCATTTCTCATCTTTTATCCCTCCTATTTTCAAGCTATTCTTCTAAATCCATAATACTTTCTAAATGGTCCTTTGGTTATAAATGAAATCAAATGTGGTTTCTCAAAAAATTTTCACAAATTTTGTTTGGTTTGGTATCTTGGATGGGTGTTTGATAACAATTTGCTTCAAAAAATCCATTTAGAACCTTTCAAGCATAAATGGTGTTTTTTTCTTGGTTTTGGAAATGGTTTTGTAATTGGATGTGGATTGTAAATTTAAAGGCCTTATTGGTACCTTGTTATGATTTCAAAACTTAAATGATGTGTAGGACTAGTGGGAATATTGAGACAACTCTATGTGTGATGGAAATCTCCATAGTAGTCCCTCTGAGGAGAGGGTCATCACATAGGTGGTGTCAGAGTTTGGGATATGAAATCAAGATGAAATCCATGGCTTATTGGTCAATGACATGCATTTTAGTGCCTCCTCATTCCCCTTGTACTATTATCATGGGATTCACGAGCACCATATACAGGGTCAAGTGAAACTTACTTATCAGTCCTAATTAGATAGACTAATAACCCCTAGAATTGCTAAGAGGCCAGAGGGGGTGTTTCCACTGGTGAGGCTAGTTTAGAGAATAAAGTTGGTTACAGACAATTGAAATACACCATATCATAGTAAGTGAGTTTGACCTGATTAAATCTAGGTATTTATTTTAGATATGTTTAAATAATACACATAATTATTATCTATATGTTCTATTTTATTTTGATGCACTAGATTTTCTTCCATGCTTGTATTTTTCTACTTGTATAGTTTCCTTTATTTTCGGCATGGAACTTTGATCAGTTGGTTTAATTTATTTTCTGTTTTTTATTCTTTATATTGGGTTTTGAAATGTAAATTTGTTAAAACAATATTGCAATTTGTGTTGTTTTAAAAAGTGTAATTTTTTGGACAGATATGTTTGGTTATTTAAAAAGTTGAAAACCCTATTTTCATTAATTGTATATTAAACTATCATTTTGGACTATTTTCATGAAAGGAAATATATGTATTCTGTGGTACTTACCCACTGATTTTTTTTATGATCACACCATACTTATGCTAATTGACATCAGTAGACCAGAGATATTTTTCATATTCAAGCTTGCCTTCAGAGTAGGCTAATCTTATGGTTGGTGGTGACCAAGAGGTCATGTGGAGATATTGTTGTTCTAGTTTGGTTTTAGTTTTGTTTTTAGTTTCTATTACTATTAGTTTCTATTTTATCTAGATCCAATTTATGTATTTATTGATGTTAAGTTAGTTTTGGTATCTTATTGCATACTTTATTTGATTTAGTTTAGTCTGGTTTTTATTGGGATAAATCATTCCCACTATGATATATTTGATTATTGGTTCTAGTCAACAACTTGATAGGATCGATAATTCCTATCAGGACTTGTATCGGCTAAGATAAGTTTGTGTTATATGGAAGCCTGACCTGGTTCATAGAAAAGTGGAATCAGAGCCTCCCATTATTTTTTTAGGGTGTCAGGTAAACTAGAGATTATGGATTTTGAGACTTGAGAGGTAGGAAAAAGAAGAGAATCATGATGTATTTCTCATGATGATCATTGATCTACCATGGGTAGTATGATATTTGAGTCTTTAATTTTTATTTTTGATTATATTGTTGGTGCTCATTTGGTTTGTGTGGTTTGGGGGATGAAAATGAAAGTGGAGAAGTATTACAAGGTGAGATGAAATTGAGTAACAAACCATGTGGATCCTGAGTGCATGGTTTATGATTCTTAAAGTGGTTTGTACTTACTCAGGATATGGTCTGGTAAACCATGTGGCCAGACTATGCATGCCATTAGTTCCATATTTCAAGAGTTTTGGTGTGGGTTATGATTTGGCTTGATTTCAGTTTAAGTGAGCAGAATTATAAAAAGAAAAATTGTTTTTAGGAAAAGTGGTTTTTGAAAAAATTGAATATGGAAAAAGTTTTTTTTCAAAATGAAATTGGATTTATGTGATATAGTTTTATTTTAAAAGTGACTTTGGGTGTTTAAAATTGGATTTGGAAGTGGGTTCAGTGATTTAAAAGTGGCCTTCGATGATGAATGTTTTGAAATTGGAATGGAAATGGTGGTTTTGAAGGAGAATTTTTATTTGTTATTATAATGTTTTATATGCGTTTGGATTTTTGGTTTTTAATATTCTTTGGGTTGAGTTTTCGGTTGATGTTGATTTTGTATTTGTATTTGTTTTGTTGATTAGATTATGCCTTCTAGAAATATCCAAAAGGATGTCAGTGAGTTTTTCCCATTTGATGACCCTACCTAGGCTCATCGTGGGATGGAAGAGTAAAGTTATTCTCATTAATTTATGGTTTTACATTATGATCAAGGACTTTTAGGGGGTTTGGAGTGGATTGAGAATGTCGAAGGTGTCTTTAATTTATTGGGAACTCCCAGATATGCAAGAGTTCATGTTGTTCTGATTTCATTTGAAGGTCTATGTTTTTATTAGAGAATGTGATAGTACTTATTTAATTTCAAGTTAGGATGTCTTAATAATTATTCAATAAAACATTTATCCAATGGTTTATGCATGAGGATGTGAATGCGAAGAAATTGGAAAAGCACTAGGGTGTTTAGTGAAGTCAGCACATGGTGAAGGCCTATATTGATCATTTCAAAGAGATTGTTTCATTTTCTCTAGATATAGACCCAAAGGATCTATTTAAGGCTAAACTTTTCATCTGTGGTATTCATCAAGATATCAAGGACTGAATTCTCTCATCTAGGGAAGTTCTATTTGGAAACCAAATGGGTGAGGTGTTTCTAACTGAGTTTGTTCCTAGAGTGTAGTCAGTGGAAGTTGATGAATCAATATATTCATGTGCCCTTGAAACTTTCCCATATAGATATATGTTTATATTAGAGGAAAAATTATATGAGGATTCACCCTTTTAGTTTTGGCTACTCTGTCATTAGATTGATCTATCATGTGCTTCTAGTGTGGTTGGATCAAGAATTCAAAGCCATATTTCGAAGGGCCCCCAAAGGGTTGTCGAGGATGTGGCCATCTAGGTCACCTGGAATGGTTTTATATGTATCATTTAAAAAATAATAAGCTTAGTTAGAGGTTGAAATATACTGAATATAGGTCCGAATATTCTTCAATACATCACTTATGTAGCCACATGCCCCAGGGTGAAGCTCTTTAAGTATTCCATAATTGATAGGGGTGTGGGGAACCTTGGTCTAGATTTTGTCTCTAGTGTTGGAGTGGGAACATTTTGAGTTCCCATATTTTATTTTTCTTTATTTTTTGTAAGTCAATTTTTCTAAAAGCATGATGGTCTCATTTTTGTGTAGTTCTATAGTTTTCCTTTATGTAGATGAATTTTCTAGGTTATCCTTGTGGATTGGTCTTAGTTTTGGGTGGTTCTCATTTTGGAGATATTCATGTCCTTTGGGATGATTAATAGTGGGTTTTTAGTGTTTTTTTGAGTTTCTTTCATTGGGTTACCTTGTGTTGGGGGTTTGGTTCATTATGGGAGTTCTAACGTTCCCTTATGTCAGGATTTTCCATGTCAGTTCCATCGTGATGGAAAGTTATTACATTTGGGAGGACCCTCTTTTTTTCATTACAGTGGATCTACTTCTTGTGTTTTTCTCTTGAGAAGGTTAAGTGAGAATTATGGAGTTAAATATAACCCCAAGGTATGTGGTATAATTTTAATTCATTCCATTTTGGGGTTAAGTTTTGGTTCTCATTTGACTTGGTGAATTTATAGGGGTAGAAACTTTTTTGTGGTGGGTAGAATTGTCGCAACCCAAACATTTTTTTTATTTTTTTATTCTTTTCTTGATTTATTATCTTTTTTTTATGTTTAGTTTGAGTTATCAGTGAAAATTTTTGAGTTCTGGAGGTCTTGGGTGTGTTTTGGCTATGTTTACAGTTTTTGTTCATATTTTGAGAAGTAACCATATTACTTGTTAAGGATGATAGTTTTTTTGGTTCATCTTATTCTTGCATCTTTTGACTTGGATGGTTTGAACATGGTTTGGAAAAACCATGTGAGTCCTAAGAGAAATGGTGTGGATTTTGTGTGTGTTTGAGATCAGGTACCCAAATTTCACATTGTTAGAGGAAACCCTACGACAGGAATGAGGGGTGGATATGTGAAAATCATAGAGTTGTGCTGCATGATTGGCTCACAGTTTCCCAAAATCTGTGGTTAGCTTATGTGGGTGTCCTCCCTTTCTAGTTGGGTGTACATGGTTAGTGTATAGTTTGGAAAACAATGTGGCCAAACCAAGTGTCTTTCCCTGGTTCATAAAAATTTGAAATTACCCTTCTTCCCCTCTTATGTTTTAACCAAAGATCCCCTCCTATCCACTTCCTATCATTTATTATTCCCCTTGGGAGCCTAGGGTGGCTTCCTATTCTTCTCCTCCATGTATTCTAGGTGATTTAGCATCGATTTTTGGGTGGATTCCTCCTTTGGTAAGTATACTTATTCCTTTTCTTTCCTCTTATTCTTATTCTTCTTCTAGTTTCTTTGTTCTTCTTGGGTTGGATCCCTTTTGTAGAAACCCTAGGGTAAGGTTTTACTAATTTGGGTTGATTCTTTTGATAATAGGGTGGTCGTATTGTCTCTCGAGATTGTTTCTTCATTCTCTTGGATTTTTATCACATCCTCACATCATAGAGGTTGGTTTTTCTATCCATTTCATATTTGAAAAATTCCTTTGATTCTTGAGCTTTACAAAATTCTTTTTTAATGTGTTATTTTTACTGATGATGTGTTAGTGTATTTTTTAGAATTTCTATGGTGGTAATTTGATGAAAATGGGGTTTCAAAGGATTCTCTTAATTATTCCCATGTCCATAGGCTTCCAATGTTTTTGATAAAATTCTAATTGGTCATTAAAAATAATATTTTGTGTGTTGGTTTGTGTTTGGACTAGATTGGGCATTGGTAATTTGGGTTTTCATTATGAATTCATCTTTTTTATTTGGTTTTGATGTCTTGTTATTGTTTTGTGCTCATGTGTGAGTTGTTGTTATTAGTGGTAATGATAGTGGTGACTCTCTAAATTGGTTTTCAGGTATTTTTATGGTTTAAATTTGATGTTTCATTGGATGTGTTCATATCCCTATGTGCACAACGTGCACATAGGGATATGAACAAAAATAAAAATGACTATCCAAAATGATGTTCACCTCAACCCCAGGTTTCAAAACACCTTTCCTTCATCATCCTTCCCTTCTATTAGCCCTCCTCTTTTCAAGTGGTTCTTCTAAAACACCAATGTATTCTAAATGTTCCTTTGGTTATAAATTAAATAAATGTGGTTTGTCAAACTTGGTTCCAATAGTTAGGCCTGGTTTTCATCTTGGATGTGTGGTTGATAATAATTTGACTCAAAAGGCCCATTTGAAACCTTTTGATCATAGATGGTGTTTTCTTCTTGGTTTTGGAAATGGTTTTGGAATTAGATGTGGATTGTAAATTTAAAGTATTTATTGGTACCTTGTGATATTGGGAAGATGATTTTAAAACTAATATTATGTGTATGCCTGGTTGGAACTTTGAGATGGATCAATGTGTGATGGGAACCTCTATGGTAGTCCCTCTAAGGAGAGGGTCATCATATAGATGTTGTCCGAATTTGGGCCAAGAATGAATAGTGGAATCTATGGGTTATTGGTTTATGACTTTTATATGATGACATCCTCATTATTCTTATACTACTATCATGTGATTACTGGGCATCATGACGGTTTCTTATTAGTCCTGATTAAATAGACTAGTACCCTATTGATTTTATGAGAGACTATATGGGTGTTACCACTAGCGAGGATAGTTTAAAGAAGCTACACGGTTATAGACTATGGAGATTCATCATATTCAGAAAAGGGATTCCAACCTGAGTATATCTATGGATTTATTCTGTAGATGTTTTGGAAGTTCCCATGATTATTATCAATATGTTCTACTTTATTTTTTGACAATAGATTTTATACCCTATTTTTTTTCCTTCTTATATAACTTTATTTATTTTTTATGTGGCCCTTTGATCACATGGTTTGGTTTCGTTGAGGTTTTTGACCCATGAAGTTGGGTTTTTGAAACAGGAATCCGTTTAGAAAAAGGATTATGGCATGTGTTATTTTAAAAATTTTATTTTACTAGAAATCCATGTTTAGTTCTTTAATAAGATAAAAACTATATTTTCATTAAATATATTTCAAACTATTGTTCTAGAATGTTTTCAGGAAAGAAAATTTATGGATTCTATGATGCTTACCTACTGAGCTGTTTTATACTCACACCCTACTTGTACCACTTGGCTTCAATAGACCCAAACTATTTTTCCTGTTCATGATTGCCTTCAAAGCAGTTTGTTCTTATGGTTGGTGGTGACTAAGTGGTCTAGTGGAGATCATGTTATTCTAGTTTGTTTTTATTTTCATATGTAGTTTCTATTTTTCTTAGTTGATGTTGTTTATGTATTTATGGATGCGCAATTGTTATTGGTTTCTTGCTACATGATCTGTTTTCTTAATTTGTTCCTGGTTGTTATTGGGATAAATTGTTCTTAATGTGATACCTTTGATACCCAACACTAGTCTATATCCTTGGAGGATCAATGATGCCACTCGAGCCTTATCTTGTGTCAGGTTAAGTGTTGGGTCAGATATAAGACTAGCCTGGTTCATGAGACACTAGATAATAAATATTTATTTATTTTTAAGATAAATATTTATTTAGTTTCATGAATGTTAAAATAAATATTAATTTTAAAGTTTAGTAAATTTAATATTTAGTTATTTATTGAACAAATAATATAAGGTATTTATTTATTTAAATAAATATTTATTATTTAAGGTTTGAAAAATGAATAGAAGGATTTATGGACTGAGGTAAGGGCCCAATTTAGATGATATATTTTATTTGATATCATTTAAATAAGAAGATATCTATTTATTTGTGAAATTATATTTAAGTATTCATGTTTTAACACAAGTCATAGAATATAATAATAATAATAATATTATTATTATTAGATATGAGGAATACATTTGAGAGAATGTTTGGTGAAGGGTCTTAGTCCAATTAAATAACATTTAACCATAACTATATATTTTATTTTATACCATTCTCTATGTTTATGATAATTGTTGTGCACAACATCACCTCTCAAAATAATTCTTGAATAACCAAGTTAACTAATAAATAATTTTCTCATGAATGAGAGAAAACCCTCTCCTCTATCTCAAGATTGATAGAACAAGAGAAAGAATTATTTCATGCCCGAGAGATTTTTTTATTGTGATCAATGATGAACAATGCAAGGAACACAGTATATCTATGATATCACATGAAATACCAATGTTAAATTTTTGAGATTCTTGGAGCACACATAGATACTTCTAGGGTAATTATACATTAGATTATTTACTATAATGGCGAGTCAAAAAGTGAATCAATAAAATTTCTCAATATCTAGATGATTATCAGGAAGAGAAAATTATTGTTTTAAATTAATTATAAATTATATGTGGAAATAAACTCACTATGAGGAATCTATGGTTGATTGTTCATGTTAATTAGATTATGTTAATTGAAATTGATGAAAAAAATTATTGAGCATGGGAACAACCACTTCCACTGTGATTCAAACCTTTATGTTGTATCAAATCAATTATAAAATTATTTATAATAATTTCTTATTTAGCTGATTGAATTGTAATTTTTCCAAAAAGAATTTATTTTAAGTTTTTGTTTAATCCAAATATCAAGATAATACATTTTTATAAGTTTATATAACCTATAATATACCCAAAATACATAGATACCACTTGAAGATCCCATTCAGTGGTGTTGGGGATTCTGGTTATAAGACATAATTAAATTATGTGTAACCAAAATTAGTCACTATATACATTTGGTAAAGTACACAATCAAATTCCATAATAATGAAAAAATTCTATGGGGTGGTTGGTACAAGATGTTATTAAATTTCATATATAGACCTCCCATTTTCACACAATTTTAAATGGAGTACATGGTGTGTAGCTAGCGTACACAATTTGTAATGCCACAAAGTTTTAACATTGTGTTGTCAAATTAAATGGTGTGTAATTAATATATACACTATTTATTGACTTATATCCATGAAAATGGTCCATAAGTTATTATATATCATATAGCATGCTATACAAAACATGTAGCATGAGATAACCCATGTCGAATACACCCAAAATCCCTAGGCGCATTGTTTAAGTGGCCAAAAACTAAGTACATGGTGTGTAGTTGGCTGTCTGCCCCATGTAACTTATACCAACTCAAGAATAGTACATTCCAAAATGGGAATTTCCGTGAATCCACATGATGATAATTAATCAAGGAGAGAAAGAACTATATGATGTATAAATGGCATGTACCAGCTCCGTGATTGGGTTCTCTATACTAAATACACACTGAGTAATTTTCAACACATAATGTGCAATTAAATGATTTAATAATTATTTTCCACACTATTATGCAAATACCCTATGTGTATGGTCATCATATATTCCATTTAATATATATGAATCACCAATGGTACACACCTCATTAATAGAATTCACGATGTGTGCTTATACAATCCATGTTGACTACATGGCTTGCCCCACACAACAAAAAAACTGTGCTATATCATGCCATACCATGTATACATACAAGAAAAATAAGTATATAAGATAGAAAATGTACTATACATAGTTTTATTCACACATTGTATTGAGTGACAATACATTACCTATAAGTGACAAACAAAGAAAATGGGTTTAATCCGTAGTATAAGGGTACACATGTAACGTCCCAAACCCATGAGGGAAAAATAGGTTATTGGATCCATGATCAGTGGAAGCATTTCATTGGAGGGAGATATATAAAAATTTATTTTAATAATCATTGATGTAAACCATGGGAAAGGGTCTTTCATGTCAAATTTATAATTAATTTTTTTAATATCTAAATAAATTAATACTTGGGATTAGGTACTTTCTTTATTGATGATTATTGATCATACGAAAAGGGCCTTATAGATTTATGTTGTTCCACTTGTGAGGATAAAAGGGTATAATCCCTCTAGTGGTGATCTACATGTGCTCCAATGGTCTCCAAAAAATGTCACTCATTCTATGGGTGCTAGAATGGCGAATAAAATGTTTGGTGTTGTTTTTATTGATCACTTGTTCTTAGGTCTTGAATAAATTTTCTCTTGGGTTTCTCATTCTTGAGAGGGAGAGAGGAGGGGGATTCAAATGAGAATTCATTATGTGTAACAATTCTATATTCCCAAACTTGGAATTGGTTTTGAATGAATTATACAATAGAGAAAATCATCTATTTATAGAGATGTGATTTTGGTTACAAAATTTAATTGCATAAGAGACATTAAATATAATTATAAACATTAATGAAATCACATGGAATATAATAATAATAATAACATTATTTTTTGGTGCACCAAATTGCGCAAAATGGATAAATAATATTTTCTGGCTTGTAAATAATTATTTTATCATCGGACACAATATTGGTCTATTCAAACTCCTCTTTCATTTATTAAACACCCAAATAAATATTTTATTCCCTTAAATAAATATTTTATTCATAAACTAGTAAATAAATATTCAATAAAATAAATAAATATATTTTATTCACAATTTGATGAATAAATATTTATTTAATTTAAACGATCAATATAACTTGAATAAAATTATACCTTATCCAAAAAAGATTAATATTTATTCCATTAATTAAATTAAAACATAATGTAATTGAGTCAAATAGAAACACATATTATGTGACCCTCTAGGATTCTTTCTCATTAGCATTAGGTGGACTTGTCTAAAGTCCTTGATTACTATCTAGCAATGGGTTAGGGCACCCAAGAGCAAGAAATTAATGTTTCAATGATGAAAACCACATACAGATTCTCAATGTGTAATATAACCTTTCTATAATAATATCTCATCAAATTGGTTTCATGACGGTGTCATCAACCTATATGATTGATACATCATTCTTTGACTATCTGAAATAAACCCTTCATTACACCATGGACATGGAATTTAGGGAGACCATTATATTTCAATCCAAGGTCCGGGATATCAACTTCCATAAATATAGATGTGACAAATACTTCCTTGAATTATCCATTAATAACATTTAATTCGCGATGAACTTAACATACCCTACTTCTCGCCAACATATAGCATGGCGTTTTTTGTCAGAAAATCAAAATGAACGAGTCATGACATGCATTAATGATAATATTAAAGTTTATGGACCATTACGCACACTCATAAATAGAAATATATGATGACATTAAAACATGAAAAATTCCTACTGGCGGTTCTATTCTTATAATATCCCATCTTGGAGATTACCAAGTATGAACTTCATGTGAAGAAGTCTAATCTGGTTATGTGTACTCGAATCTGATGGCCAATATACTATGTGCCCCATAATAGTATTATATCCAACCACAAAACTATATTAATAATATTTTTATATCACTTCAAGGTTCTCAACATAGAGGGGAACCACCATTAATTTATCAATGTGAAAAATACTCTAGGATATTATTATATTAAATTCATGTAGAAAAATGAAAAATATGTAATAAGATGTTTTATTTAATATTTAATATAAAAAATATTCATGTAATCAAAGTAAAAATAGTTGGTTCTAGGACACCAACTCTAAAAAACTCTCACTTGTACTAGAGTGAACTACCTATGAATTTTAGTTCGCTAGAACTCACATGATAATCATGTTTCTACCAAGTCAAGGCTTTAGTCAAGGGATCCTCTACATTTTCATCCATGGAAATACTATTCACCTCAACCTCAACTCTATGAGAAAACCCCCTCAATAGATGATACTTTTGAAGTATGTTCTTTATTCGCTGATGTGTCCTTGGCTCTTTTGCAAGATCCATCACTGTAGAATTATCACAATAGAGTGTGATGATATCTTTTCTACTAGGTACCAGATCAATATCTTAGACAAAATTTCACATCCAAACTTCTTCTTTAGTTTACTGATAATCTAAAATACACTCAGACTCTACTGTAGAATTTGTGACCACAATGTTCTTTAATATATTTGAGCTCACAACACCTCCATTCAAATTGAATATGTATCCCATTTGTGACTTCATGTCAACTTGATCTATTTGAAAATCATCATAAGAATATCCTATGATGACTATTTCCTTATCTCCTCTATGAAACATGAACATATCCTTCATATTCTCTAGATACTGAAGGATAGTCTTGACTTCTATCCAAAGGTGGTAACCTAGATCAACTAGATATCTACCTACCACACTTACTCTATAGGTAATATCTAGCCTAGTATATAGAATAACATACACGACTAAACCAATTTAGGATGCATATGTAATCCTTTCCATTCTTTTTATTTCCTCATGGGTCTAAGGGAATATTTTATTGGAAAGATAATTTCCATGTGGAACTAGAAACAATAACCTATAAGATGGTTCCATTCTGAATCTCTTTAACATATTGTCAATGTATGTACTTTGACTTAGGACGAGAAACCTATTCGATCTATCTTGATGGATATTTATCCCAAGAATATATACCTACTAGCTGGAAAAACATTTATTCAACCATGCATTAATAGACCGTAATGATTGTATTTCATTTCCAATAAGTAATATGTCATCAAAATATACTATTAAGAAAATGAATACACTCCAACTAAACCCTTTGTAGACACAAGGCTTAATTTCATTATTTATAAAACCAAATACTTTTACAGCTTCATCAAAACATGTGTTTTCTAACCTAGATGGTTTATTTAATCTAAAAATGTTTTTTTGAAACTTTTATATCTTATTGGCATACTTTGGATTCGCAAACCCTTTAGGTTGTTTCATGTAGACATCTTATTGAAGGTTCCTATTAGGGAAGCGTATTTTTCAATTCATTTTCGAAATATCATATTCATGGTAACCCTCAATGGAAATTAGAATTATAATGGATTACATCTTTGCAACTGGGGAAAATGTTTCATCATAGTCAATTCCATGATGTTGTTTATACCCTTTTGAAACTAGTCATGCCATATAGGTAATGACTTATCCTTTGATGTCCATTTTCTTCTTGAATACTTATTAACAACCAATAGACTTCACATCCACTAAAGGATCTACCAAAATCCAGACAAGGTTTTGGTACATGGAATCCATATCAGAATACACATATATTTTCCACTTAGCAATATATGTTCTAATTACTACTTTCTTGTAGGTTAGAGGATAATTATTATAAACTAGTAACAAGTCACCCTCCTCAGTAACTTGAAAACTAAACTATTCTAGTTCTCTAACCTCTCTTTTACTCATACATAGTACTCATTTATCTGGAATAGTTTCTCCTTCCATGGGGATTTATAGAATCTGATCCTGTACCAACTATTAGCTAACTTAATCCTCAACATCATCTATACTTATCTCGCTACCACTTTCTCTTTTAGAGATGTTCTCCCTCTCAAGGAATATGGTGTGTATTGTTATGATATCCTTTTGTTCGAGGGGTTGTATAGGTAATATCACCTTGTTTCCTTGGGGAATCCTTTAAAGGTACACTTTTTGCCTCGGGGTGAAAGTTTGATACCTGAAGAGGCATTACAAAATGCTTCGCTTCTCCACGCATGTAAATTTGTTAACATGGTTTTTGTTTCACTCCAAAATTCTTATAAAATACCATTTATCGATTTAGTTGGTACTTGGTTTAGTATATGTACTTCTGTTTGTAACTCATATCCTCAAAAGGATAATAAAAGACTCACATGACTCATTATTGATCTCACCATGTCAAAAAAAGGTTTGGTTCCTCCTTTTTCTTACAATATTCCACTGAGGCATGCAAGGAGGAGTGAGTTGGGATAAGATCTCAAACTCCCGTAAGTAATCAATGAAGTATTGATTAAGATATTATCCACCAAGGTTTGAGTGATGTATCTTAATATTCCAACCAATATGGTTCTCAAATTTATTCATGTATTCCTTGAATTTATCAAAAGAATCCAAATTTTACCTCATTAAATAAATATATCCATATCTACTAAAATCAACAGTAAAAGTTATGAAGTATGAGTACCCACCCCTTCCTTCAATAGGAAGTGGTCCACAAACATCAGTATGAACTAATTCAGTAACCTCTTTAGCCCATTCACCCATTAAATTAGGATTTGGTCATTTTTCCTTATAAACATGCATGACATACACCAAGGGGTTTTAGTTTGAAAGAATCTAAATATCCATCTTGGTGTAATTTTGTCAAGAATTTTTCATTTACATAACCTACCCAGTGATAGAAAAATTGGTTGTGGTATGAGTTATGTGAAGTAACTTCATTATCGATTTCCATTACTTGGTTCATATAATCAAACATACAATGATCTTTATGTAAATGTGCCTTACCATAAAAAATTCTATCATTATAAAAGAATATATATTTAGTTCCATATTTGAAAATAAATCCATAAATATCTTGTATGGATACATAAATAATGTTTTTGGTAACTGAAGGCACATAATAACAACCCTTTAAAACTGAGATCATTCTAGTCAGCAATGTGAGGTGGTATTCCCTAATAGCTACAAAAACACATTTAGCTCCATTGGATACTTATATATCTAACTCCCCTCAACAATTTTTCTGAATCTACTTGGTTCCTATATTATAACACAAATGTGCATAAAATAATCTATATCTAATACATAATTATTATAAATAGATAGATTTCATTTGATGAAAAATGCACAGAAAGATTCCCCTTGCTTCTTTATCCAGAAGTAGGTTTTCTTCTAGTGTCCCTTCTTTCCACATGTGAAATAGATAACATCCAATTCCATGATTCCCCTTTTATCTTCTTTTTCATGGAAGGGTGTGAAGAATCTTTGGGCTTAATGATCTTTACTTTCCCTTTCCGTTTGTTCACCATAAGGGAAAAAGTCTTTTCACACTTAATATATTTATCTATTTGGTGAAGGAGGATACAAAGATATAGAAGAGACATCTCTATGTTGTTCATATCAAAATTCACACCAAAACAGGAGAATATTTGTGGGAGTGATGCAAGAATGAGATCAGTGACCAGTTCTCTAGGGAGTTTAAATCACTGAACCCCTAAGAACTCAATATTGCTAATGAACATGACTACGTGAGGACCAGTTGTGGAACCCTCTCGAAGATTACTCTAAAATAGAACCCTGGAAATATAAAACTATTCCATTCTTGCTATATCATAGTAAATATCATAGAGGTGATCAAGAATACTATATACACCCATGTTTTTTTGATACTTTATGAGTTCAATTAACAGAGATGAAAGCATAAAACATTGAACATAGACCACATAGTTTATATGTTATTCAAAGAATAAGAACTCTTTGTCACTCACCTCCTGAGTAGGAAGATCAAGTATCGAGGATTCTAACACGTAAGATTTCCGTTCATGGAATAGAATAACCCAAAGGCATCTAAACCACTCTTAAAAGTTACAACCAGTGAGGATATTTTATTTATCCAATATCAATTGTAGGTATAGTGTGTATGATTATCTTTTAATTTTATTATACAATTAAAAGGGAAGATAATTAGTACTTTTTATTATTATATAATTTGTGAGAAATAATAAATTAAATGATTTTATTAAATCTCCTACTATTTTATTAAGTCCCAATAACCCTCACCATTGAACTTGGAATGTATAGTTTCTATGAAATTATAGTTGAAAGGATCCATATTCCCGTTTACATAACCCCAACAAGGGTTGGTCAAGATATTTTTAAGGTATTTAGGTTGGAAAGTCTTTGCTAACTATGGTCTTCCAACTCTTAGGTCTGTTGTCTGGACTCCCCAATCAAGAAATCCTGACTTGGATTTTCTTAACACCTTACTCTATATCAAACCAAGTATAAAAGGGATACTCCTATGGATGTAAAATGTTTAAGTCGACCTGAATCCTTTATAAGAACTCCCCTAATAAAAGTATGTTTCCTAACAAGGGTTGGTCAAACACATAGTTCTATTGAGTTTTATTCCAAATCAAGTAATAGAAGGCTTATGTAACGTCCTAGACATAATCAGGTACATACCATTTTTTACTTTATTGTAGTCTAATTAATTATGTGACCCAGGGCGTGTACCTGCTCACCCCGCTGTGGGTCTCGGGCAGTTTTTTATTTTATTTAAATAATTACAGACGTTTTGTGAAAAATGTTACATCACGCTTTGGCATGGTGTTCAGGTTTTAAATAATTAATTAATTATTAGAAAAGAGTAATAAGATATTTAAAGAATATTTTAAAGAAATAAATAAAGGATAAAAGGAAATTCTGAAATAAAATAAAGAGTGGGTTACGGGAAAAATGAAAATAATTAAAATGGGGGATTCCTGTTTTTAATTATTTTTATTATTTTCCTTTCCATACTTTTGTTTTATTTTATATTTTTCTTTTATTTAATTTTTTCCCTATCTTTCATTTTTCTCTTATTTTTTTTCTTTTCTATTTCTTTATTTTATTTATTTTCTTTTTTTCCTCTCCTCTCCCCCTCTCCCACTCATCACGTCGCACCCCTCATTCCCGCCACACCAACTAGCAGCCCCTTCGGAAGGCTGATGCTCCTCCATCCAACATCTGATTTCTTTACCGTCAGGTTTGTTGTAAACCTTAGGGAAAGGCTAACGTTTCTCAAGTTGAATCGTTCAATTACCGCCATGGAAGATTCTTACCCTATTTTGGGGTTTTTCTAAAATCCTTTATTTTTCTCCATTTTAGGTCAAATCAAAGTCTACCGTGGATCTTAGAGTCATATATGACTACAAGGCAGGGTGACTAATTTCTTTCCCTCCATTTCTTTGCGATTTATAAAAAATGCACCATTGTGCCGTAAGTCGGTTCCTATCGTCTTTGTGCAAATTTACCCATTTTAATTACTTTAATTGTTCTGTAAAGTTGTTTTAGCCCTAATAATATTAAATTAATTTGTTTGAATGGTTGCAACAAGACCAGAAACCCCGTTTGGTGTGCTGACATAGTCGACTTATTTTTTCGTCAGCCGGGTTATTAATTTAATTAGCTGAAGGTATTGCGAAACCCCTTTTTATTTTTTTTAAATTAAATAAATAGTTTTTTGAATTATTGAAACAAATTTGGACACCCGTTTGGGAATGCCGACACGATCAGTGCATTATGCCATTAGCCAAGTTTATTGTTTGATTAATTGCATGTGTTGCGAAGAAACTTTTTATTGTCATTAAATTAAATAAATAGTTTCTTAAACATGAACTTCAATTATTGGATCATTGGAACTTGTTATCTTGAACTGCTTATTATTTAAATGTGCATCATCTTCTGAGGATTATATGATATGTATTTTGCGTTTCAAGTTGTTATGCTGTACTATTATATTTACGCCTTGTGATGCACAGGTGTATCATGTCAGTTTTCAAGTTGCGACATTATATGTTGTTATGTCATATCTACTATTGTGAAAACTTTAATTAAATTCAAGGTGAGGAATGGAGGTGGGTCTCATATTAAGGGACATTCTTATATCCTCCATTCCTGATGGGTTACCTCTATGTTCTGGGGGGCGGTGTCGTTGGCTTTGCCGAACTGAGACTCTCTCGGACTTTCTAATAATTTTGAGTGATACCAATTCTCAAAGGGCCCATCGGGACAGATCCATTGGCAATGTGGCTAACCCAGCCTCATATGACCCTCAACCCCTTTTTGCGAGATTAGGACAGACTCAGGGTAAATCCATGCCTTGGTCGATACTTGGTCTTTCAAATAATTGCCTTTGACGGGCTTAGTGGCATTGGATAAATTGACGGATGTTCCGTAGTGATACCTTTGGGACGAGCTCAGAATCTAACTCTCAACTTGAGCCTTAAAATAATGATGCACTTAAGGTTTATGTTATTGCTAATTGACCCTCTTGAGAATTGAGATATTTTCCATTGATATGTGGAAGTGCACCTGGTTGACACTAGACTTGGACCCCAAGTTAAAGCACAAACTTGGGGTATACCTTTTCACAGTTTTACATTGATTTCTAGGTTATATATATATATATATATATGCTTGTTCGTGGATTTCTGCTGACAGGTGCCCTTTCAGACTACCAGCTTAGGGTAAATCAGGTGACTAGGCACAGGTGTTGTTGGGGACCTGGGCCGACTTAATTATATCATTGCACTTAAATTAATTTATTTGAAATGGTTCTATATTGGCACACTGAATTTTTATTTTTTCACAAAATAGAATGGTTTAGACACCATTGGTGCCGACCTACTGGGATTTTATCTCACACCCTACTCGGTCATTGTTGACACCTGAGTAGATTACATGCTCGTAGGTATTGACAAGGGGACGTGTGATGCTTCCGATGCTTGACTGTTCATTACTGCTTAGGATGGAGACTGGGGTGGAGGACCAGGATTTTCTCATGATGTAGTTGCTGCTTGTGTCTTTTATTTTAGTTGATTGTGTGTTTGAGTTCTATTTTCCGTACTTTCAGTTTAAACTCATATCATGGCATGAAACTCTTTTGTGAGTTTATACACTTGGTTTTTATTATTATGTTGGATTATTTACATTGATTCTGGGGTAGTTTATTTATTCACATTCTTCCGCTACTTATTATTTGTTGTTGTTTACTTCCGCTGTGATATTATCTATTACCTATGAGGGAAAAGTCTCCCCCATGGACAGAAAAAGGGCCCTCACTGCTAGTCAGAAGCCTCTGGCATTCGGGGAGATGCACTTGAGGTTATGTGATGCACCGGTTCTGCCACCGTCTTAGAGGTGAGCTGTGTCGGGACGTTACAAAGTGGTATCAGAGGGCAGGTTTTCCCTTTTGTCTTACTGTTTGGGTTAGACACGAGACTAGGATATAGGGATTTGGGATGTACTTTGTTCTTGGACGTAGCTAACCGATGTACAGGGGAAAAATCAAATTCCTAGGTTGGGATTCCAGTTATTGATTATGCCAGTTACTATTTATATGATTTCACCTTGGGTGACTCACTTATATTGCATTGTTATTGTGATGATATTATTGAAATAATGGGTTTTCCATTGTATCCCAATGATACGAGGGAAAAACATCCCATGCATCATGATAGAAACCATTGGAATTAATTTCCATGCATATTTCCATGCCATATCGACTTTCAGCGTGCATTTTCCTGTTGGATGTGAGTGCTGTTATACCTAGTGGTAGAATTTTGAATTATTGGTTTATTAAATATAAGGTTGTTTTAGTCTGTTATATGTTAACCTAACTCCACCTAGGAGTGGGTTGTATAAATATTTAGTAATCCTTTTTAGTTGTATATTCTATATAGAAACCCATCTCTTGAGGTGGGTTGTCTGTTTTTTAGTGCTAAGAGGCAGGCTATGTACCTAACCACTTTTGCACCCTACTTGTTTTCTAACCTTCTTTACTCCTTGTCTAAGGGGGTGTTTAGATGTTGTGGAAATATTCCACTGCGACGAATTCATGCTATGACTTAGGATAGTGGAAATGAGTGTATTCCAGAGATGGTGGGTCCTGAACCACCAGTGGTTCCTCTTATAGAGCCTCCTGTGGCGCTACCTCCTGTTGATCTTCTGAGGGACCCTAATGCTCAGTTCATGGATAGTCTCCTCAAGTTTATGCAGTTGGTTCAGAATATTCCTAGACCTACCCCATCTATGAAAGACCTTACGCGGGACTTTCTACAGTAGCACCCTCCCACCTTCTAGGGGAGTGGTGGCCCTCATGCTGTAGAATCATGGATAGAAGTTGTATGGTCTATCTTCGATCACGTTGACACACCTCCAGATTGAAGGGTCAAGCTTGTAGTCTAAATTCTTTGTGACACCGTCAAACGCTGGTGGGATGTTGTTTCTCAGGCTGAGTAGGCTAGTGACATGGCTTGGGCCAATTTTCCAAGAAACCTTCTACAATCTCTTTTTTTCGGCAGACTCTAAGAGATGATCATGTACAGGAGTTCCTACATCTTCTGCAGGGCTCTATGACTATGTTATAGTATTCTACTCATTTCATGGAACTTCAGTGTTTTACCCCATCTCTTACTGGTGATGCGCAGACTATTGTGAGGCATTTTTATGATGGACTTGAGTATACTATCCGATCATAGGTGAACATCTTCTGTTTGACCACTGTTACGGAGATCGTGAACGAGGCTCTAATCTCAGAGTGAAATGTCAGGGAAGCTAAACCACTGAGCCAGGGCGGTTTAATCCGAGAAAGGGTGATGTCTCTTCTAGTAGTAGGAAACTCCATTTTGAAAGTGCATGTGGGGGAAATCCTAGTCAAAGAGCACGTCTGGATAGCTCTGTCACTTGTTATTAGTGCGGTAGGGATGGTTATAGGAAGCCACAATGCACGAGAGATCCTAATGAGTGCTGAGCTTGCGGAAGGATGGGTTACCTTCAGCGTTTCTACCGTTCCTTCTCTTTAGCTTCTATTGGTAGAGGATCTGCACCTGCACCTCCTTTAGGTATGGGATCTATGACTCCACAGCAGGCTGGAAGTTATTTTTTCAACCAGTCGATCAGGATGAAGAAATAGTGGAGGTCATGGTCAAGGAAATCAAGTTCCAAACTATCAGTGTCAGTATAGTGGACCTGCTCAGACCAACCAGGAAGCATATCAGGGTCGTGGCTCAGGTCCCATGTATACAGTACAATCATCACCAGAGGAGTAGAGTGCAAGGCCATCTATAGTTAGAGGTACTATTCTAGTAGCCTCTACATTATTTTCTTTGCTTTTTGATACTGGTGCATCACACTTCTTTATATCTTCTGTTGTTTTTGAAAGTCTTGCTTTTCCAATTGAGTACCACTGCGACATCATGTCTCTTGACACTCTGCTTGGGGTCAAGAAAGAGGGCATATTCCAGTACCAAGAGTGCCTTCTCGAGATAGGTAGGTACCATTTTTTTTGGAATTTCTATATCCTCAATAAGTTTGGCATCAAAGTCATTCTTGGTATGAATATACTTTCTACTTACTGTGCCCAAGTGGATTGCTATCGTCATCAGGTGTCCTTCAGATCCCATAAGGGTGACACATATCTTCACAAAGGAGAATGGGATCTGTAGGAAGACTGAGCTAAGCTTAAATATGAAGGGTTAGGTAGAGTGACCACTCAGTTGGAAAGTCTCTTCATGAGTGATTAGGGAACACAACTAGTTGAATTCCCTCTAGTTGTGGATCTTTTTAGGGACGTCTTCCCTGATGATTTTTCTGGGTTACCTCTTATGAGAGATGTGGAGTTTACTATCGAGTTCATGCTAGGTGCGGCACCAGTGTCTATTCCTCCATATAGGATGGAACCATCAGAGCTACAAGAACTCAAAAAGTAGCTTGAAGACCTTGAGGCTAAGGGTTTTATCAGACCTAGCACATCACAGTGGGGTTCAATTGTCCTTCTTTCCAAGAAGGCAGTTGGTACCCTATGGTTATGTGTGGATTATCGTTGCCTCAACCAGCTCACATTAAAGAATTGATATCCATTAACTCATATAGATGATCTATTTGACTAGCTCTGGGGAGAAACTATTTTCTCCAAGATTGATCTATGGTCAGGATATCACCAGGTGCATGTGCAACTATCTGACATACCACGTACAATATTCCGAAGCAGTTATGGCTTGTACGAGTATCTGGTTATTCCTTTTGGCCTCACGAATGCACCGAAATTCTTCATGGACCTGATGAATCATGCTTTTCATACGTATATTGATTCATTTGTGGGAGTCTTCTTGGATTAAATCTTAGTGTATTCATATTCTAGACACGACCATGCAACCCATCTAGAGATCATGCTGAGTACACAGAGAGAGCACCAGCTATACGCTAAGCTCAGTAAATTCCACTTCTGGATTGATAAGGTACACTTCTTGGGTCATATTATATCTGAAGCAGGGGTATCAGTTGACCCAGAAAAGGTGAGCACCGTAGTTTCATGGGAGCATCCCAAGAGTGTCTTCGAAATCCACAGTTTCTTGGGACTTACTGGCTATTACATGCGATTCATCTAGGATTTCTCCTGCTTAGCAGCACCTCTCACAGCATTGAATAAGAAATGTGTAAAGTTCATCTAGTCAGAATCTTGTGAAAATTCTTTTTAGGTGTTGAAAGTAAGACTAACCTCATCCCTGATCCTGATTATTCTTGAACCTAGTAAGAGCTATACAGTTTTTCGTGATGCTTCAGAAATTGGACTCGGTATAGTTTTGATGCAAGGTGATCGAGTCGTGGCTTACAGATCCTACTATCCAAGACCTCATGAGTGGAACTATCCTACACAAGACCTTGAGTTGGAAGCTGTGGTTCATTCTCTACATTGTTGGAGACACTATTTTGTGTGTGAGAGATTCGTTGTAAAATATTGAAATTAATCCCCACTCAACAAGAGTTGAACTTAAGGAAATGTAGGTGGGTAGAATACTTGAAATCGTTTGATTTTGAGATTTCTTATACCCATGGTAAGGGTAATGCTGTGGTAGATTCTTTAAGCCACAAGACACAGACTCAAGCCATGCAGGTAGTCAGTAGTGAGTGGAAGATGATGACCTTGTTTTTAGAGATGCATCTGGATGTTCATGAGCATAGTGGATAACCGGTTCTATCAGATCTTACAATGACATACTCTCTTCTAGATAAAGTTTATAGGAAACATTTGATTGACCCTGAGGGTATCATTTTGAGGGAAAGTGTTATAGGAGAGAACCCACCTCCTCGTTGGGTTATTAATGGTATTGAAACTCTCCTTTACCATGGTCGTGTATGGGTACCTTCAGTTATACGTGAAGAGATAATGAAGGAATATCACACCTATATTTGGGAAGTTCATCTTGGGCTGACCAAGATGTATAGAGACATGTGTCGACAGTATTGGGGACCTGGTATGAAAAAGAAGATAGCAGGTTTCATCACTCGCTGCTCCACCTGCCAACAGGTGAAGGCAGAGCACCAGCAACTTGCGGGACTCCTACAACCTCTGTCTATTATGAATGGAAATGGAATGAAATCACCATGGAGTTCGTTACAGGATTTCCAAGATATCCTAGAGGAAGAGATGCAGTATGGGTGGTTGTCGATAGGTTGACCAAGGTTGCACACTTCTTGCCTATCCAAGAAACCTTTACGGTTGATGAGTTGGGAATGCTGTATATCTGGGAAATTTTGAGAATTCATGGTGTACCTAATTATATTATCTTGGACAGGGATGCCCATTTTACTTCACAGTTCTGGAAAGGTTTGCAAAAGGCACTGGGCTCACGGGACTTCTAAGTACTACATATCACTCCCAGACCGATGGGCAATCCAAGAGAGCTATAAGAGTGTTTGAGGATATGTCACGGGCTTGTATCCCTAATTTTGGAGGTTTCTGGGAGAATAATTTACCTCTTGTTGAGTTTAACTATAAAAATAGCTTTTAGGTGACAATAAAAATGGATCCATATGAGGATCTCTATGTAGACCGTGCAGTTCACCTTTATGCTGGCTAGAAGCTGGTGAGGTAGCTCTGTTGGGTCCTCATCTCATTCAAGAGGCTTCTGAGCAAGTTCAGATGATTCAGAAGTGTATAACAATAGCTCTATCAAGGTAAATGTCTTATACCGATCTTCACCTCAGACCTCTGGAGTTTGTGGGGGGACATCGAGTCTTTCTGCATGTTTCTCCAAGGTTGGGTCACAGGCAGATCATGAGATAGGGGAAGTTATCACCGAGATACATCGTGCCATTCGAGATAGTGGAGAGAGTTGGGCCGGTAGCCTATCGGTTACTGCTACATCAGAGGTACCATGCTATGTACGAAATTTTCCATGTATCTCAGCTTCGACAATATCATCCATACCCATCTCATTCTTTTGACCCTGACGACATCGAGATTTACATTGATGCATCCTTTGTGGGGAATCCAATCTGTATCATTGACTGTAGCATGAAAGTACTCAGAGGCAAGACTGTCCCATTGATCTGGGTGTTGTGGCAACACAAACGCGTTCATGATAAGACTTAGGAGCAAGATTTGGATGTACGCGCACAGTGGACATAACTCTTCTCTGGTGACATTCCACTACCCTCGGAAGGGCAACTCAGGGACGAATTGTATTAAATAGGGGAGGTTGAAATGTCCCAGCCTTAATCTGGTACGAACCATTTTTACTTTATTGCAGTCTAATTAATTAAGTGACTCGGGACCCTTTCCTGCACAACTCGCTGCGGGTCCCGTGCTACTTTTTATTTAATTTAAATAATTGCAGATGTTTCATGAAAAATGCCACGTCATGCTTTGGCGTGGTGTTCAAGTTTTAAATAATTAATTAAGGATTGTAAAAGTGTAATAAGATATTCCAATAATATTTAAAATATAGCAAGAAAGGATAAAAAGAAATTCTGAAATAAAATAAAGAGGGGGTTATGAGAAAAATTGAAAATAATTAAAATGGGGGATTCTTGTTTTTAATTATTATAATTATTTTTCATTCCATTATTTTGTTTTATTTTATATTTTTATTTTATTTCCTTATTTATTTATCTTTTATTTTTCTCTCATTTTTATTTTATTTTATTTTTCTTTTTTTCTCTATTTTCTTTTTTTCCTCTCCTCTCTCCCTCTCCCACTCATCGCGTCGCACCCCTCATTCCCGTCACACCAACCTGCAGCCCCTTCGGAAGGCCGCTAATCCTTGCCCGACATCTTATTCCTTTTCTATTAGTTTTGAAGTAAACATTATGGAATGACTAACGTTTCTCAAGTGGAATCGTTTGATTCCATCGAGCATTCTACGCGCAGTTCGTCGTAGAAGATTCTTACCCTATTTTGGGGTTTTTCTAAAATCGTTATTTTTCATCCATTTTAGGTCAAATAAAAGTCTACTGCGGATATTAGATTCATCTACGACTACAAGGTAGGGTTCCTACCCACTTTCCCTCTATTTCGTTGCGATTTATAAAAACGCACCGTTGTGCCATTAGTCGGTGCATACCTTCTTTGTACAATTATACCCATTTTAATTTCATTAATGGTTTTATTTATTTGTTGTAGCCTTAATCATATTAAATTAATTTGTTTGAATGGTTTAAATAATATCGGACACCCCTTTGGGTGTGCTGACATAGTTGGTGTATTTTTCCGTTAGTCGGGTTATTAATTTAATTAGTTGCGGGTATTGTGCAACCCATTTTTATTTTTTTTAAATTAAATGAATATTTGTTTGAATTATTGAAACAAATTTGGACACCCCTTTGTTAATGATGACATGATCGGTGTATTATTCCATTAGCCTATTTTATTTTTTGATTAATTGCATGTGTTGCGAAGCAACTTTTTATTGTAATTAAATTAAATAAATAGTTTCTTGAACATGAACTTCAATTGTTGGGTCATTGGAACTTGTTATGATAAACTGCTTATTATTTAAATGTGCATTATCTGTAGAGGTTGACATAATATGTATATTTCTTTGCAAGTTGCTGTGTTGTACTGTTAGATTTACGCCTTGTGATGTAGGGGTGCATCTGGTTAGTTTTCAAGCTACGACTTTATATGCTGTTATGTAATATATACTACTATGAAAACTTTAATTAAATTTAGGGTGGGTAAAGGAGGTGGGTCCTATATTAATGTCCATGCTTAGATCCTCTGTTCCTGATGGGATACCTCTATGTGCTGAGGGTGGTGTCGTTGGCTTTTTCGGACTGAGACTTCTCCAGACTTTCTAATACTTTTGAGTGATACCGGTTCCAAAAAGGCCCATCGGGACGGATCCATTGGAAATGTGGCTAAGCCAGCCTCAGATGACACTTGACCCCTTTTTTCGAGATCAGGATGGACTCATGGTAAAGCCATGCATCATGCGATACTTGGTCATTCGAAATATTTCCTTGGACGGGCTCGGTGGCATTGGATAAATTGACGGATGTTCCGTAGATATTCCTTCGGGACGAGCTCAGACTCCAACTCCCAACTTGAACCTCAAATAATGATTTACTTAAGGTTTATATTATTGCTAATTTTCCCTTTAGAGAATTGATATATTTCCCCTTGATATTTGGAAGTGAACCTGGTTGACACTAGACTTGGACCCCAAGTTAAAGCACAAGCTTGGGGTATACTTTTTCTGGGTTTTACCTTGATTTTTGGGTTATATATAAATATATATATGAGTGTTCGTGAATTTTTACAAACATGTACCCTTTCAGACTATTGGCTTAGGCTGAAGCAGGTGACTAGGCACAAGTGCCGTTGGGGACCCAGGCCGACTTAATTATTTCATTGCACTTAATTTAATTTATTTGAAATGGTTATGTATTGGTACACTGCATTTTTATTTTTTTATGAAATGGAAAGGTTTAAACACCATGGGTGCCGACCTACTGGGATCTTATCTCACACCCTGCTCAGGTATCTTCGGCACTTGAGTAGATTACATGCTCGCTGGTATTGAAAAGGGGAAGCGTGCTGATTCTGATGCTTGACTGTTCATTACTGCTTAGGATGGATACTGGGGTAGAGGATTAGGACTTGCTTGCGATGTAGTTTCTACTTGTGTCTTTTCTTTTAGTTGAATGCGTGTTTGAGTTCTATTTTCCATACTTTTAGTTTAGACTCATATCATGGCATGACACTATTTTGTGAGTTTTTGGACTTGGTTTTTATTATTCAGTTTGATTATTTATATTTCTTTTGCTGCATTTTATTTATTCACATTCTTCCGCTACTTATTATTTGTTGTGGTTTACTTCTGCTGTGATATTATCTACTACCTATGAGGGAATAGTCTCCCCCTAGACACAAAAAGGGCCCTCGCTGCTAGTCAGCAGCCTATGGCGTTTGGGGAGATGCGCTTGAGGTTATGTGACACACTGGTCTAGCCACTGTCTTAGAGGTGAGCCAGGTCAGGACATTACAATTTAGACACACATAATATTATACTATGGTATTTTATTTTATTATACAAATTTATTTTTCTTATTTTGTCCTTTACATGTATTGTTAATATTTAAGTGGATGTTTACTTAATTAATTAACCATGTTTGGATAAAACATTTACGCATAATGAAGTTTAATTTAATTCCATCCTTTCGTATTAATTCATTTATGTGATCTTGGTATTGCATCAATAAAAATTATTTTAATTCATTAGACTGAAAATAAATAATTAATTAAATGACCCAATCATGAGATTATCTAATGAATTATTTAATGAGAGGATATTAAATCAACCTATGACCTAAGGGAAATAAATCCTTATTCCGGACTTGGCATGAGAAACAACATTCTACATGTCCACCTATGTATCATCGAGTTGGTGCCATTATGGTTCCATATTGAACCATATCCACGTGCCTTGGGATGCTCTATTAATTAAAAAAATTTATTACTCACACACTGATGAGGGTAACCAAATGATTGGTTAAAGGAAATCACATAAAAATCATTAGACATGTAGGCCCTACAAAATAATAGTGGGAGGGATGACTCAGATGCCATCTTTTAATATAATATTAAATATTTGAAAAACCATGTAATAAATTTAATTAAATAAATTCTAATAAATACAAAGGTCTTGGTCAAGCTCATGATCAGTTGTACATGCAATGAGTACCCAAAAAGTAATTGGATAGAATTCATTTCTTTATTATTAATATGAACATGCTTTTATTAATTAATTAATTAATCTACTTTCATATTAATGATAATTAGAACTCAATTAGAGTTATGCATCAATTTGGAATTTATGGAAAATAAAATGTAGAACCATTAATGACATATTTTTTAAGGTAAATTAATTGACCATTAAAAATTATTTAAAACCATTATTAAATTGTCAAAAAGACAATGTTGTTTCATAAATAAAATAATGTTTTAATACTATAATTTTTTAAATTTAATGTAATTTTAATTTTTTTCCATTAATGGGAGAATACATGGCATATACATCTAACTAAATTCCATGTATCTTGTTTTCCGTATATCCTAGTCACACACTTAGGGATTCAGTGTATTAACTCGGCTAGACTACATGGTGTGTACATGCCAACTACACACCTAATATCTTCTTGCTGCTTGCCAGGTTGGCCGAGTCTGCACATGATGTACAATAAAATCACATCTTTTTTTAATTACTTGATGCATCTAGATACAATTCACATGGGTATACAGTGTGTGCTATGGCCAAATTCCATATAACCCAGATTTACTGACCCAATATTTGGAACTTCCTGATGGCATCTCCGGTCATTCTTCATTTATGGTTAAATCACTAATAAAATGAAACACTAATAATATATGATTAATATATCGATAAAATTTTAATTAAACTTGGATTAAATAATGAATAACATGAAATTAAAATCTAACCATGATTGTGCATAGATCAATAATAAAATAAATAATTACAAGTTTAAAGGTACTAGGCCTTTCATATGAATTTTTGGTTCCATGGGTAGTGGAAGCATTACATTGGAGGGTGATATATTAAAATTTATTTAAATAAAAATTTTCAAAAACCAAGAGCAAGGATCTTGCCCTTCAAATTTATAATTATTTTACTTAATATCTGAAGAGATAAATACATGGACTTAGGAACTTTTTTTGTTGATGATTTTTGATCGCCTGAAAAGACCCTTCTGGATTTCCTTTATTGTGATTGTGAGGATCCAAGGGTAAAATCCCTCTAGTGGTGATCCACACGTACTCCAATGGTCTCCGATAAATGCCACTCATTCTCTCGCATTGTTCAATCTTGATCGCTTATTCTTCAGTCTTGAAGAAACTCTCTCTTGGGTTTCTCATTATTGAGAAAGAGAGAAGATGAGAAGTTTAGAGAGAATTAATTGTGCACAACAATTCTATATTCCCAAACATAGAATAGGTTTCGAATGAATTACACAACACACATAGTCATCTTTTTATAGATTTGGGATTTCAGTTACACAATTTAATTTCTTAAAAACCATTAAATATAATTATATCCATTAATGAAATACCATGCCACATAATAATAATAATATTATTATTATAATTTTGTGGTGCACAAACTTGCACAAAATGGATAAATAATTTTTACCAGCTTGTAAATAATTATTTTATCACCGAACATTGTCTTGGTCCATTTGAACTCCTCTTTCATTTAATGAACACCTAAATAAATATTTTATTCTCTTAAATAAATATTTTATTCCCAAACTAGTAAATAAATATATTTTATTCAATGTTTTGTTAGTAAATATTTATTTAATTTACGTGATCAATATAACATGAATAAAATTATTCCTCAGTCTTAAGAATAATTTTTATTCCATTAATTAAATTCAAATAGAAGTTAATCGAGACCAACATAAACACTTAGTATGTTACCCTCTAGGATTCCTTCCATTTTCATTAGGTGAGTTTTCCTAAAGTCCAAGATTATTGTCTAGCAATGGGTAAATACACCCAGAATAAAGAACTTAAATTTGCAATGAATACAACCACATACAAAAAATAATTGTGTAATATAATCCCTTTATCACAACATCTCATCAAGAAGGTTGCAAGATTGTGTCATCAACCTATATGCCCAATACATCATTCTTTTGAGTATCTGAAATAAACTCATCATTACACCTTCTTTATGGAATTTATGGAGAAAATTATACTTCAATCAATGGATAGAGATATCAACTTATAAAAAGATGAAAGGGACAAATCCTTCCTTAACTTATCTATTAATAACATGTCATTCATGACACACCCAATGCACCCAACTTCAAGCCAACATATGGCATGCCAATTTTCATCAGAAAATCTTAGTGTGCAAATCATGACATGAATTAATGATAATCTTAAAGTCTTAGGACCATTACACGTGTAAGAACCTGATTCTTATTCTTGAGGTACGAGTTTCTTATTTTCCTTTTTTCCTTAAGTGTTTTTGAGAAAAATAAGGAAAATGGGGGAAAATCCCAATATTTATGGGTACACGCTATGTACTTTTCCACACGCTATATACTTTGGCCATGTGAGATGAGTATACAGGGCGTGTAGGCCTGTCGGTGATGAAGAGTGTAAAAACTGACTACACGCCATGTACTTAGTATATACACGCCGTGTAATCACTCGGAAGGTGAAATATAAGAAGGTGGGAGTATCCTCCATTAGAGCGATAGTACACACCGTGTACTTAGAAATACACATCGTGTAATCAAGTCGGCTGATGAACAATGAGGCGTTGGAAAGTAGCCACCAGAGGAATAATTAAAAAAAAGGAAAGTACACACTGTGTACTTGGGGGTACATGATGTGTAGTTATGTTTTCTCACTTAAACTAGGAATTATCCTTCGATTTAAACAGAGGAAGATTAGAACACCAGATAGAAACAAAAGAGACAACTGGATCTTGGAAGAGCTCCTGACCACACACGGGGAATCCGATTCCTTCACCGACAATCTCGTTTGAACCACGTGGGTGAGTTCTTCATTCTCCTTGAGCGTTTCCTTCCAATTCCTTTTAGAGGGGAAGTTATTTGGGTTTGAATGTGTTATCATTCTTCCCAGATCTATGTTGTTCTCGGGTGTTTTGGGAGGTGTCGTTCATGTATATCGATCAGAGGAGATCGAGGTAGGTGGTCTGGTGTTTATTTCCAACTGTGAGTTGATTTTGTGTACCATTGTTCTACACGCCCATATTTGGGGTGTCATATGGCTGAGGGATTAACTGTTAAAGATATCTATAATTTCATAGATAATATAATAAACTTGTATAAAATGCTGTTTGGGATCAGTGTCTTGATCCAGGGCCACCTCATGGGTGCGTTTGCCTTGTTTATCCATTTTTCCCGGATCCCCGTGGGTATGCCATGATGATAGAATGTTTTGAGTTTTCTTGAGGGGAAACATATAAAAATTTCTTTCTTATGCATTGGGCTCGGCCCGGTTACCTGTTTTACTTACGGAATTCCTGAGGGAAGTGTTTTTGATCCACCTGAGGGCAAGGTATTGATTCGCTTGAGGGCAAGGTATTGATTCGTCTAAGGGCAACGTTCTTATGCCTGAGGGATGTAGTTTCTATGCCTAAGGGAAATATCTCGTATGCCTAAGGGAAATATTTGTTATGCCTGAGGGCAGTTACCTAAGGGTTTCATTTCTGTTTATCCTGAGCCACTACTACAAAAATGGGCTTTATCAGTGCTCAAAATGGGATTTAAAAACGCTAAAAAAGCACTGTAAATCTCAACACAGATATAGGGGGGTCCCTTTTATCAGCGCTCCGAAAGGCACTGATAAAAGTCAAAAAAATTAAATAAAAAATAAAATAAAAAAGAATTATATAATGCAGGGAGATCTTTTAACAGAGCTTGACCCCCCTTTATCAGATTTAGGCGGTCTCCCATGCGCTACCCTTCCCGTGCATCCTCACACGCACACACCCCTTTACTTCCACCCAAACCCGAACCCGCGACGTCACCCCTTTCGCAGCTACACCTTTACCACTAAGCCATTTTATTTTTTCCTCTATTTAATGATATATCTATATATATATAGTTATATTTATTCATATATTGATATAGATTCATATTAATATAAATATATAGATTCATATATTAGTATATATATAAATATATATTCATTTGTATATTAATATAAAATTATATTTATTTATATATATATTTTTAGTTATAATTTTTTATCCATATATTTATTTGTATATTAATATATACTTATAAGATTAGTTTTAAATACATTTATGAAATATGTTCTTTATGTGTGTTTATAAATAAATAAATAAATAAATACATATATACAACACACAAACACACACACAGACACACACACACACAGACACATATATATTTACAATAAAATACATATATATGTGTATTTGAAAGACCATAGAATGTTAAAACGACCATAACTTATAATCTATAAGCCCGTTTCAACTCCAAAAATGTCAAATCGAAGAAAATGAAACAATCTTCGATATGATATGTGGTATAGGCCTAACGGACATCCGGATCAGAAGTTATACTAGTTTTAATGGTAACAAATCGGGGTATCCCGACTAAAAAATCAGTTTTGGAGGCCTTATGGGCTTTTTTTGGCCTAAAACATGTAACAGAAGCTTTTATTCCCTCACTAGAATGTATAGCTTGTCACAGAGTTTGATTTGATATGCTGTAGAGCTCAAACGGACTCCCAGATCAAAATTTATGGCCGTTTGAAGTTTGAGTTAGATTTTCAACTTATTTTAGATCTTTTATAAATTGTTTTGATATTTTGTGTCTTGAAATTGTTATTAAATGATTTTTAATCAATAATAATTTGTAAATTTTTAATTAATAATATTTTTTAAAATATTTTAAATCCATTTTCTCTAAATTTCTTATATATTAAATGTAATAGTGTATTTATACGTATCTAAAACATATTTAAAAAATATGTATTATATTTTTATCAATATAAATATACTTATATAAAAATAATTTATTTTTCATGATTTTTTTTGAAACATAAAATTTATCACCGGTAGGAAAAAGCGCAGATAAATTCCCCCTTTATCTGCACTACTAAAAAAGTGCTAATAACGGGGTCCCCTTTATCAGCGCTAAAAAAAGCACTGATAAAGGGGGTCCATTATCAGTGATTTTTATTTCCAGCGCTATTAAAAATTCCCATTTATTAGAGATTTTTTAGCATTGATAAAGGCCCCATTTATCAATGTTTTTTAGCACTGATAAAAGGGTAGTGCTTCCCTTGCCCGTTTTTGTAGTAGTGAGGGCAAGGTTCTGATTAGCCTGAGGGAAAGATACTGTTTAACCTGAGGGAAATGTTCACTTGAATATTCAATGTCGTGTTTTCTTGTGTTATACCTTCCAAGCTAAAGCACATGCTTGGTACTGTTATACATTCTATTTGTTAGATAGACTGCTGTAGTTTTGCTGCGGCACTGTATAAGAGATTGTCGGTTGGGGATGAGTCTCAGAAACTAATAATTCAATTATATTAAATTTTTAAATGATAATTAAATGGAAATGGAACTGGTGGGAGTATCTTCTTTTGAGTACTTCCTAGTTTACTGGATTTCTTTATTTCCCACTGCTGTTGCACATTTTCACTGACAGTTGGGCATGGGCCTTTGGTGGTTGCCTTCTGAGATTTATTTCTCACACCCTATTTGGGTCATATCTTTGTCCCAAAAAGATTATATTGCTGCAGGTTTTGATAAGGGAAAGAGTCCCTATACAGGTACTTGATTGTTACAGAGGAGTAGGAGAGCATGGGACCGAGCTTAGGCTTGCAATGCTGCTGAGTTCTTGCTTCACTGTTTCGTTTTTCTTTTATGTACTCGTCCCTTGTATTGTATTGTTTTGGTTGAAGTGTATCAGGTTTTTTCTGCTTTCTTAGAATTAGGGACATATTACATCATCATATATATAGGACTGTTGTCATATTATACTTCTGTACTATTGTCCATTTCAGCTTGGTATTGTTTACTGTTTCTGCCTTTTGGTATGTTTATATTTTTCTACTGTGCTACACTTGAAAAAATGAGGGCATAGTTTCCCCTCTATCATACCTGTGCCCTCGCTGCTAGTCGGCAGCCTCTGGCATTTGGGGAAATTCACTTGAGGTCATGTGACCAACCAGGCTTGGGGCACCCGTTTTGTGGAACCCAGACCCGGGATGTTACAACACGTCCTCAGAAATAGGAATATTCAATGACACCAAAAAAAAGTGGATTTCCTACTAGAAGGTCTATTCTCATAATCTCCCATCTTGAATATTAACAAGTGTAAACATCATGAGAAGAAGTATCATATGCTTGCGAGTACTCACAAATGGTGGTCTATATACTATGTGTTCTATCATAGTATGTTATCCAACTATATAACTATATTAAGATTATTGAAATATCACTTCACAGTTCTCATCATAACAAGGAACAATTATGAGCTTATCAATATGAAAAACACCCTAAGAAATTATAACATTAATTTATTGTAGAAAAATGAACAATATATAATAATATGTTAAATTATATATTTAATACATAAAATATTCATGTAATAAAAGTACAAACAATTGGTTCTAGGACACCAACTCTATCACCCTTACCCCAAGCCTGGTCACCACAAGTCCTCAAGCATGCCTCCTCATATACAAGAGGTTACTAACTAGAAGTGAGGGTCTAAAAGTCACGTAGGAAGACTCTACCCTGTTTAAAAAAGTAATCCAAAACCCAAAATAAATAGAATAGCAGAAATAACATAGAAAGACCAATCAACATGCATAAACAACCCTATCCCAAAATAGGGTACAAACCACAACCAACAAAATATATTTCTTGTCATGCTACAATTCCAAGTGAACCAAACCCAAAACAAAGACAAAAAACAAAATCCCCAAAATGATCCTGATTCCAAGTTCAAAACATCATCAATGTACTACTCAAGCATGACTCGACTACCAAGCATATGGAACTTTCCCTTTTGCTGACCCACAAGCATGAAATCCTCTTGGGTACATAACGATGGGCTGAGTATGGTGTGAGTACAACTTAGTAGGCCACCACCAACATTGTCTAAAAAATATCCACTCTAAATAGATAGTCTATTCAGGTATAAAATAAATTTCATATAGTTAAAAGATAGTTCAGGGGCCCCAAGTTAACAATATTTACTTATCTATTAATAACCACAGTTCTAAATTCATTATTTTAATAATATTATTTACTTAGTTCATCATCAACATGCAATCCATGGGTTGGAATTTACATCATTCACACATAGATTTAAGTCATTCATCATTATGAATAAGGGAATAAGTCAATTCCCTATCTCACTAGGGATAACACATCACATGAAACACAATATCCTCAACTAAAAACCTTAGTTTGGGTGGTATGAAACCATTCTGAGAATATAGGTCCATCCCCTTCCCTAATCCATTCATTGTGGGTGGAGTTTAGAGAATCATTCTAAATCAACCCAAGGGAGGCTACTTAGTCTTTTATCCCACACCAAAATCCATGTTTACATTTATATTCATCCATTCCTGACACACAAAACATATTGCAACAAAACACAACAAATATATATAACAATAATAAATCATAACAAAATAATGGGAGTTAATATTATTCCATAACCCATTAACCCATTTTCCCTTTACATTACATAGCCCATTTAGCCCAATTCCCATTCTCATGCCTAGATCACTAAGTATATTCAATAATTCCTTTATACTAACTCACTTCACATATTCATCAATCCCCTTACCAAAACCCATTTAACATATTTCTCACCCCACATTCCATTACCAATTTAAAATATTCACCATTTCATATGAACTAACTCTCTATGGAATTTCTAACATAATTCATAAGCCTCTTGACATGATCTCAATTAACCCAACCAACCCATTTCTATGTTATGACACACAATACCTTAAGACATTATAAAATATCTACACACAACCAATATTCCATTTTCAGTTCAACTAAATATATCAAAATATTCATAAGGGTCTCTACATTGTCACACATCGACCAAGCATGTACTTTACCAATTCCTAGTCTCCAGAAGGTCGACACATCCCATGGGTGGAACAAATTGGTAAAGTCATCCTTGATGCATCCCATGGGGACCATGAGAGTTTATATTAACCATTTTACACCCATTTTACGAAAAACACAAAAGGAATAAAAATCACAATAAGATATAACCAATAACAAAACTGAACATGAAAAAATCCAGAACAAAACTATGGGATATCACTTGTAAACCACCTTCCTTGAATCCATTAGCGAATGCAATCCTAAATTCGGTCTTAGATCTAGCTTCAAACACATATTTAAGACCAAACCAAGATTCCACAAGAAAATATGGGTTTTATAGATTCAGAAGAAGATCACCCAAGATACACACCCTAATCCAGAAAAAAGATGAAAGGAGGAAATTAGACTTACCCGAAGCTTCGATCTGTAACTGATGACTCTTTAAACATCCTAGAGATAAAGTATAATAACACATGGAATAACTTGAGGGTTCTTGTTCAACAATAGGATTCAAGGGAGGAAATGAGGGGAAAACATCATGTGAAGACTTAACATCCCATCATAACAATTTTTTAATTTTTCTAACTTTTATAGGGGCACACAATTTATCCACATGGGTTGAAAAATCATGTGGAAACCATGTGAAATCCACTATAAGAGGGGAGATGGGTCACATGGTTACCTAGTCATGTCACACAGTTTGAAGTTTTTTCCAATTGTTCAATATGCTACTATCTAAGGTTTCATTGTTTTCCAGGTTAGGCCGCATGTTTTACTTAACCATGCACAAACATTGCACCTTACATAGGTTGGCCTAGTTTTACTTCCTTTCATGTTCCCAACCCTTATAACACCTGAAAGGACCATAATAATTCTTGGAAACATTATATTAACCAAGAAAAAGAGATTGAAACTAAAAATTAATAAGTAAATACCTCTATGAGGTCTCAGATTTACAACCTCTCTAGTTTATAACAGCTTGTCCTCGAGCCACTCTTCTCGAGCATTACTGAATTTCAAAGGAAAATATATCAAGACACTTGTATCATATATCTTATTCTCAGTCCCATAGTTCTTCTTAAATGTTTCCATGTTTCCATAATACTAAAACTAAGGGCACAATATTTCCCCTCAAGACCCTATCTCTATGATCCACAATAGAAACCGGATGCTCCTTAAAGGACACATGAACATAAATATCTACATCCTCAATATTTATCACATGATATAGATTAGGGTGATACTACCGTTGTTTTGAAACATGAAAAACATATTGAATTACACTATACCAATGTGGATGATCTAATCGATAAGCCACCAGTCTGATCCTCTCCATATTCTCAAACAACCCCACGTACCTAGGAACCAACTTTACCTGCTTCTGAATTCAATAGTGACCCAAAATTGGAGTCACTTGAATAAACACACTATCACCCACCATAAACTCAAGAGGTATATGATGCTGAACTTCATATGAATTATGTATCCTATGATATATTTCTATGCACTTTTGAATCAATAAAAACCTTTTTGATATCTTATGCACAAGACTCCGTCCCAAAAACTTAGATTACCCACCTTCTAAACAACACAACAGATATTGTCATGATCTTCCAAAGAGTGCCTCAAAAGTTTCCATCTAAATATTAGACTTAAAAATATTATTGTAGGAAAAATCAACATGTGATTAATGTTTTTCCCATGAACCACCAAAATCTAGGACACAATCTCTCAACATGTCTTCAACACTTTAATTTTACGCTTTGACTACCCGTTCCTCTGTAGGTGATAATCCATACTCAAAAACACTTGGGTACTAAACACCTTCTGTAATACCTATCATAAGAAAGTAGTGATACATAGATCATGATATTAAAATATATTTTTCTACACTCTATGAAACCACACTATCTCTTGAACATATAACTCACCCAATTAATCAACTATGTAAGTATCGTTGATTGGTAAGAAATGGGCCACCTTAGTCAATCAATCTAAAACTACCCAAACCGCATAATTTTTTATAGGTGTCCTCAGAAGACCCACTAAAAATTCCATATTCACATCATCCCACTTCCATTGCAGAATAAGCAATGAATATAACAAACCACCTGGGTGCCAATTCTCAAACTTCACCTGCTGATTGGTAAGCCATCACGCCAAGAGGGACACAGCCTCTTTATTCATTTCTGGCCATCAATACCGCCTACAGAGATCATGATACATATTAGTAATCCCTGGACGCACTTTCCTCTTTAATGCATGGAAATTATGTTTAAACTCTTAATGCGTACACACCAATACAACCACACGACCACAAACACTGAAGATCCCATTATCACCAACAACCCAACTAGAAGATGGCTCTCTAACTTTAAGACATTCATTCGTAGAAAAAAACTATGGATCCCCTATTTGACTCTACCTGAACTGAATCAAAATCATGGACTCAACTTCTATATATGAAAGGGTCATTTTACCATATCTAACCAACACCTCCAGGTGTATCTTAGCAAATAAGGAAGCCATTCTCCAGTAGGAGTTCGATTCATGTACCGATTTATTTTGAAACTTTTGACTCAAAGAATATACAATAATATTCCAATTTCATGGTTTTTAAACCAACTATAAGTAAAATTATTGTAGGTACTCAACCCAACTTCAATTCGGGAGATTAAAATACCACTGAGAAAAGATGTACTTAAGATTTTTATGATTGGTGTACACAATAAACTTCTCTCCAATCAAGTAATTCCTCTAACACTTTAAGGCATAAAACATGATGGATAAATCAATATCATGATTAGGGTAATTTATTTCATGATGCCTCAATTGTATTAACCCATATGCTACAAACCGATCATTCGACATAAAAAATACCCCAAGTCCAACACTAGACACATTATAGAATAAGGTGCACCTCTTACCTAGTTTGGGTAAGATCAGGATCAATGCGGTAATCAACCAATTTTTAAACTCTTGAGAATAATTATCACATTACTCTAACCACTTAAAACTAACTCTAACTTGGTTAATCCTAAGAGTGGTGCTAAAAAATATGAGAAATCCTTAATGAACCTTTGGAAATAACTGTCAAAACCTAGAAATCTCTGAAAATTAGAAACATTTTTGTTCTGATCCCAAGACACCACATCCTGGACATTCTCTGGATCCACTGAAACACCTAACTCAAAAATTATGTGACCCAATAAATATAATTTAGCAATACAAAACTAAAATTTTGATAGCTTGGAATAAATGCTCTCTTAGTGTTCTCCGGACGATGTCACGGTGTTGGCATGATCATCATGATTTCTGGAATACACTAAGATATCATAAAAAAGATGAATATGAGCTGGTACATGTGTGGGTGAAATATTAGGTTCATTAAATCCATGAAAACCATTGGATTATTGGTCAAACATAATGACATCACCAAAAACTCATACAACCTGTACCTGCTCTAGAAATCTGCCCGTGGTATGTTAGAACGTATCACTCTCAACTGATGGTATCCTAATCTCAAATCGTTCTTGGAGAACACTGAATCACCCCTAAACTGGTCAAATAGGTCCTTGATTTTGGGAATAAGATATCAGATCTTAACTTTCATCTTATTAAACTTTCTATAGTTAACACATAACCTCAATGATCCATCTGCCATCTTGGTAAAAAAACATGGGAGATCCCCAAGGTGATGTACTAGAAAGAATGAACCCCTTTCACTCCAATTCTCCCAGTTAAAAATTATGCTCCTGGAAATCTGTTGGTGCTATTTGATATGATAGAATCTAAACTGGTTCTTCCCTATGAAACAACTCAATTATAAACACATATTCTCTATCTAGTGGTATCCCTGATACATCCTCAATAAACACATCCTAAAATTGATCCACAATGGGAGGGAATAATGATTTCTCCCTTCCTACTTCATCCAATAAATGAAAATCCACTTGGTCCATGAGTTGTCCCAATTTCTAGAAAATTGGTCTTGTATGGCCTTATCAAACATCTCACTCACCACAAAGGACCTAAGTGTCTCCATAGAGAGACACTAATGTTACCCAATGTTAGTAACAATCAATATGGGATCGATACAACATCATCCAGTCTATACCAAAAATCGGTTCAAAACCTAACATCTCAATGAAAAATAGGTTCCACATAAATCGATATCAACCAACCTCCAAAGCACAATCCTAACATTGCCTGATATCCTCAACTCACACTCCCAATGAAATATCAATTGATATAACCCCACATGAACTTTTCACGGTTAGCTTCAACCCAACTAGGAATTGTGAAAAAATAAAATAATTCATAGCACATGTGTGAAATAAAACACTAGCAAGCATGGAATCTAAAAAAATTATTCCTCGAACTGTAGATGGTCTAGCCTCGCCACCTCCTAGTGTAGATTGAAATTTGTGAATATGACCTTCCCCTATACCCTAGGTTCTGGTTTAAGTACCTTGCACTGCACTTCCCTACTACTATGTATGGACTCACCCTAGAGTTCCACATCCACCACCCCTACCAGTATGACCCATGGAGATCTAACTTCCTACCTAATAAGGGCTGATTGACCCCCTTTCTGGCACATAGCATCTTCCTATAACCCTCATATGTTCCCATCTACCATGGGTTCTTAACAAACCTATTTATATGTCCCAACCTCCACATGATCGGCACCTGACTGGTGGTCGGGGACACTAGCCCTGCATGTGCCCCGACCTTCCACACTGGTAATAGAACACATGATCACCACCCTGAGGGATTGAACCTCTCTTTTGAGTACTCTATAAACTTTTTCCCTACCATAAACTCCCAAAATAATGGTTGCTACCCTCAGAAGCTGCACCACTTATTCACCCAACTGGTACCACAAGTCCACCCCTGAAATCTCCTTTATGGTTCCCTTATTAGATAAGGGCATGGTCCACCACCAATAAAAACCACTTCTGATGAAAGATATTCACACGAGACCTGATATGCCTAATACCATTGTGGAAGTGTTTATCCATGGTCTTCTCATCTTTTGACATCTTCAGAAAAAAGCGACACAAATTATTGAAATGACTAGAATAATCCATCACTGATGCAACCCCTGATTCAAACTCATAAACTCTGCAACATTATCCCACCTCAAGGTCTCTGGGTAGTACTATTCTGGAAATATTTCATGAAATTTTTTCCGTACCATACCTTTATTATGCTCTATCTGAACTATAATGTCCCACTAACGCTTTGCCTGGACCCACAACATATAGTCCACTAACTTAAATAAATTTTTGTAAGGAGTCTCTAGGTGATCAAGAATCATCTGGATAGACTCTATCCCAAACTAGGTTGCCTCTATCCCACCCTTTATAGTAAAATTCAGAGGGTTATACAACTGAAACTCTATGGTCAACTCAAAAATACTCAGTACAATGTGCCTTGGGTCCCATTCCATCATCTACATAAAATGAGAAAAGTTCTCACATGAATTCTATTCCTAATTATCTTGAACCACTAAATCTTCTTGCTCCACTTCTAGGGGTGTATTCTTGGAAACGTCCTCTTCTCTCCCAACCAGCACACATCTTCATGGTGGCATTTCTCTACGATGCAAAACACAAGAATTATAACACAAACCTTAAATCTTACTCAAATATAAATTAAATATCACCACTATCCATAACAAAACCATTTCACATACACTATCCAAACATGCCATATCATACCTGGAACACTAACCTCAACCATGCCTACCAATGACCATGGTTAGCACTGTGTGACTAACTCACATGGTTACAATACTTAGCTTTTACACCATTTCAAAACTATTCCCATATCACGACATACTTCAAAAAAAAAAATTAATTCACTTATTTTTTTTATTAATAACAATTATGTAATCATTATTTAACATTTTAATTCCCCATTTAACCCATTTATATCAATTCATTAGACACCATTTTCATCACATTAAATAAAAATAAAATGAATAATACCCCTTACGTCTCACACACCCATCCTCTGTGTGTGCCTACCGTGATGTACGTCACTTATATACATAGGTTACCAGAATGATGCATTAATGAAAAACATCATGAAATTCAATCCTTGATAAAAATATCATAAAACTATCATGTCACACAATAAGTGCATCACCCAACAGTGAAATATGATCAAATTCAACAATGCACAGCAATAAAAACAATTCCCACCCATGGTGAATTGGGTTTTCCCTCATACATGGGTTAGATACTCCCAAGAACGATCTCATTACCAAAGTATGACACCTTCTTAACCTCTTGTATACCTTCCCCAAAACAAAATTCATAGAAAATAATACCACTTCATAACATCCTCGATCTGGGAGCAACTAAACTGGTTCCCCGAGTCGGGTCACCACATGACCTTAAGTGTGAATCCCCATACACTAGAGGTTGTCGTCTAGTAGTGAGGGTCAAAAACTCATGTAGGGAGACTATACCCTTTTTAACAGAGTAATCCAAAACATAAAATAAATATAATAGTAGAAAAAACATAGAATCACAAATGAACATGCATAAATAACCATCTCCCAAAACTGGGTACAAACCATAACCAATAGTAAATATGTCATGTCAGGCTACAATTATAAGGGAACCAAACCCAAAATAAGGAAAAATAGTGAAATAACCAAAATTTTCCTAACTCCAAGTCTAAAACTTAATCTATGTATCTCATAAGAATGACTCAACTCCCAAGCACTAGTCCATTTCCCTTTTCCTGACCTGAAAGCATGAAATCAGCTCAGGTACCCAACAGTGGCCCGAGAAGGGTGTGAGTACAACTCAGTAGGCCACCAGCAATGGTGTCTACAAAATAGCCAGTCTAAATAGATAGTGCATTCAAGTATAAAATAAACTGCATGTTGATAAAAGACAATTCGAGGGCCCCTAGTTAAAAATATTTATTTAGCTATTACCAACTATAGTGAAAAACTCAGTATTTTCATATTCTTCATTACTTAGTTTTTCATAAACATGTAATACATTGGTTTGAATATACATCATTCACACAAATATTTAAGGGTTCATCATTATACATAAGGGAATAAGTCATGTCATTATCTCATTAGTGATAACACATCACATCAAATATAATATCCATATCTCAAAGCCTCAGTTCGGGTGGTATTCAACCATTAGGGGAATAAATCTCTATCCCCTTCCCTAAACCATGTATTGTGGGTGGAGTTTATCACATTAGCCTAACTTGACCTATGGGAGGATCCTCGGTCCTTTATCCCACACCCAAAGCCATGTGCACATGCTTCATCATCTATTCACCACATAAAACTATATCACAACCAAACACGACCAATACACATAATAATCATCTTTTATAAAAAACAACATGTGAATTAATATTTTTCTATGACCCATTATCCCATTTTTCATTTACATTACATAGCCCATTTATCCTAATTCCCATTATCATGTCTATATCACTAAGCATATTTAACAATTCCCTTATATCAAGCCATTTTACATATTCATCAATCCCCTTATGAAAACCCATATAACATATTTCTCACACAAAATTACATTACCAATTTAACATATTCACCATTTCATATACACTAACTCTCTTATTAATTTCTAACATAATTCATAAACAACTTGACATGATCTCAATTAAATAAACTAACCCAATTCTGTGAACTGCCAAAAAACCCCTTAAGAAATTATCAAATATAGAAACACTACCAATATTAAATTTTCAATTAAACTATACATATAAACATATTCAAAAAGGACTATACATTTTCACACATTAACCTAACACATACATTAACAATTTATAGGTTCAGGAAGGTCAGCGCACCCTATGGGTGGTCCTAAATTGGTTAAATCATCCTTGATATGCCCCATAGGGACCATAAGGGTTTATATTCACCATTTAGAAACCCATTTTACCAAAACTAACTAAAGGCATAAAAATAAAAACATGATGTAACCAAGAATTAATCCTAACATGTACAAATCTAAAAGGGAACAATGGGATATAAGTTGTAAACCATCTACCTTGAATCTTTTGGAAAACACACTCATTAATGTGATCTTAGATCCGAATTCAAACACCAATTTAAGCTTAAAACTATATTTCACTATAAAATAAGGGTTTTAGAGATTCAAAAAATGATCGCCCAGGATATAAACACTAATCCTGAAAAGAGAAGAAATGAGGATATTAGAAATACTCAAAGCTTCGATCCACACCGACGGCGCTCCAAATGGCATAGATGTGAAGGAGAATCACCCTTGGAATCCCTTGAGGGATCTTGTTCATAAATAGGGTTCAAGGGAGGAAATGGGGGAGAAAATTGGGTAAATAATTAAAATACCATAATGCCAATTTTGTAATTTTTCCAAATTTCAAACAGGCACACCGTTTACCCGCATGGTTTTCCAAACCATGTGAAAACTATATGCAAGACACTGTCTGAGGGGATATGGGTCACATCGTTACCTGGGTAGGTTGTATAATTTGAAAAACCATGTTCCTAACATATAATATACACTCTCTGATGTTGCATAGTTTTTTGGGTAGGCCACACGGTTTACTTAACCATGCACCTGACACAGGTTGGCTCAGTTTTCCTTCCTTTTATCTATCGAACCACTAGGACATCCTTGATTATCCTTATACTTTCAGGAAACATTCCATTAACCAAAAATAAAATACTGAAACCAAAATTTTAATATGGACATACCTCCATGAGGTCCGGGATCTTACAACACGACATGTCACTTCCATTACATGTCATGTAATACCAAAGATTGTTTAGTAAGATATTTAAGATTTTAAAATAATTAATTAATATATTGATTAATTTATTAATTCTTTTTTTCTTAATGATATAATTAATTGAAATAAATTCAATAAGGTTTTCTGTTATAGTTGGTTAATTCTATGAATGATTATGAGCTTGAAAAACCAGTTTAAGGATTGAGTTTCTATTTAATTTAATTATTTTAATCCTGGGGTTTATGATTTTATTTATTAAATTAAATATGATTATTTTCATATAATCCATTTATTGTTTTCATACATGGTAATGTGTATCAAAGGATTATTTTATGTAACCCCTAACCCTAGTTTACCTGAACTATGAGTGAGTAAGAAATTATAAAGGAAGGAGCTTCCAAAAAGAGGATAGAGTTTAGGACTGTATCTAAGATGAAACCAACCTAGGATAAACATATGTTAAACTATGGATGCTGGAACTTGATCCATGTATCAACTTAAATAGTTTCTTCCCTAGGTTATTGGTTAGTTTATATTTTTATTAACAAACCAATGAGTAGTTAAATTACCCTGATCATTTAAATAATTTATTTTATTTTTAAATTTAATGGATATTTATTTATGTGATTCATGTTTCATTTATGACTAAACATGATCACATAAACTAAGAAATAATAGGAATTCTATAACACCATGATATTTTTAAAAGAAACAATTTTTGTTTGAGATCATAAAAAGAACATAACTCTTAAATAAAAGAAGAATTAAAAACCCTAAGACATTATGATATAATTATATTTAAATAAATTTCATCTCTTCAATGGATTTCTTAAAAAAAACCCTGATATTATTTATTTTAGATAACGAATTCAACACGCAACACCAATACTAAATGATCTATGATATATAAAACCATTATAACCTAGATAGTAAATTGGTGGGTACAAATTGTATTATCTAATTTATGAAATAAATATACACATACATACATACATACATACATACATACATACATACATACATACATACATACATACATACATACACAAATATATATATATATATATATACTAATCAATATAAATTATTAGTAAAAAATTAATCAATTATAGTAAAGTGATTTTATTCTTCAAAAATATGTTTTCTTCAAAGATAGTTTTTTTTTTCATGAAAATAATATTAAAATAATTTTTTGGAACTTTTAAAAAACCTATTTGATAAAATTATATTCATTTTTGGAATTGGAATATCAAATTTTTTTTTGGGTTATATTTTGGTATTCTTCAAAAGAATATTGATATTTCAGTGAATGGTGAAAAATACTTCATTTTGTAAAAAGAATATTATTTTTAATAAATCAAGCAATTTAAAAGTCTCAATATGAGTTGAATATTATTTAAAGTAAATTATGTATTATTTATTTATATTTAATCGACTTAATTAATTTTGAATCAACATTATAATTGTTTTTAATATATGTTTTTTTCTGGGTTTTATAATCGATTTTTCTAAAAAATGTTTAAAAATGCATAATGTTTCCCTTTTTTAATTAATTAAAACAGACCCTAAAGGGGGATTTTTTATATGAAATATATAGATTATATATGATTAAATATTAATTTAGTTTTATATGATGATTATTATTAGTAATAAAGGTAATATATAATCATATTTTACTTAACAATACTCTTCTTAGAAACCCACTTTCTCACTGAGTCCATGAGATTAATATTAAATATAAAATTTCCACTTATATGAATTGAATTTGGAAAAATGGTTTCTATGTTTTAAATTTTAATAATTTTAAATTTTTATAAAGTTAATTTTTTTTTAAAATCAATATTGAAAACATTAAAAATAAATTACTCCCATTAAGGTAAAAATGGGTTTACTCGGCGGTGAAACTAAAAATAGTAGGGTAAAAATGACCTATACACTTTTCTAAAAACTATAATCTATAAAATTTAGAACATGAAACCTATAATGTTTTAAAATAGGCCATTTTGGATTCTTATTTATATATGAGAAATGTGGGAGCACACAATTCCTTTCAAAATACAATGTGTGTCCTCTCCCTAACTTTTAAAGGCCACCCTCTCCTCACTTATTAAAAAATTCAAACCTATTTATTTTGGAAAAGACCTACCCAAATCACATCCTAAATTGCCTTCCCTCATTCTATAAGCCTTAGTTCGGGGAAAAATTTAAACCTTGGAAGGAATTTGTTGAAAAACTATAGAGGATACCTGAAGAAGAGGAAGATAATGACACACGTGAAAAGTCATACTCAAGGTAAGGTAAATCATATAAATTTCCTTTTTTTTTGAAAATTAACTTTTTTATTATAAAAAACTTTTGAAGAAAAAGTGAGAAACCATAGAGTTCAACATTGAAACCAAAAAACAAACACAACAGGAAGGAAAACCATGAAAAACTATAGAATCTTCCCCAACCCAACAAATATACCCTGTTACAAGACTCCACCGATGTAGGACCATTCAACAAGCTGTTATGTGTAAAGATGCGCACCGGCCCAAAATCAATGGAATAGCCATACCCTCTCAATCATATAGTCAAAATGGAAAGCATCAGTGAAGACTTCATTCTCTAACCCCATCTGAAGAAGATCCTAGTAGCATGATGGTTGAGAAGCATCAAAACACACAAAAAAACCACACAGAGACAAAAACACCAGTATGCCCTTCCTACGGGCGATTCTCCCAAACCCACCAACAAACAAAGGCCCCAAATTAAACATTATCATTGAAAATTAACTTGATCCTACCATAATTTTTACCCCTAACCAATTTCTTGGATAAAGATAAGACCTGGCTAACTGGAACCTCCAAAATCAGTCTTTAAAACTTAGAAGTGAGCTGATCCTAAGAGTGTATACATTCCTGAATGTTGATCTGCCATTTATTGAATCCCCCTACTAGAATTAAATCATGTTTGCCAATCCTAGAATATTTATCCTCATTGAGGACCACTCTTAGAGACCTCCCCATCATTTTAGCTGATTCTTATTCAGTTTCATTTAGCAACAAGGCCTTCTCAACCACCTCGTCTTCAGAGTATAAGAGTAGCTTAATGCTTTGATCATCTTGGATCCCTATGAACTAATGGTTCAATTTCTCACAAGCAATCTGCATATCAATTATCTTTTTTGAGGACTGAAACTCTAACAGAGGTGGTAAAAAGGAATAGTTGTTCCTCCCCTTCCTCCTCTTAAGACTTCTATTACTCCTCGGACTAGCAGCTTCATCAGCTGAGACACCAGGATCACTTCCGTTGGAATAATTCACATAGACCCTATCAGTAATAACTGGTTCAATAGTATTCTATTTTAGAACCTCTTCGAGAAGGTTTTCAAACATGTTACTCAAATTCAGCAAGGACCTGACCGCATCATCTGATCACTCAGCATCCCTGAATCTAAAGGATTTGGCCACATCCAATTCAGCATCACCATCTCCCCCACCATCTGATCCAGAACCAACTTATCCCATCACAATGTGTGTCCCGACCCATCCTCTATTTGCTGGACCAATTTGACCCCCTTATACACACTAAGGCTGCTTGGATTCTCCAAATCCTGCCTTAACCTGCTAAAAACTTCATCCACCTTCGGGTTAGCTTGAGGCACCACATCCTTCTTCAGCGAATCAACACCATAAACCACCTCAGAAGGCATATCACAAAAACCTACGAGATATACCTCCTCCACAGACCATTTTGAATGATAATCCCTGACTCTACCTTAAACACCAGATTCCATTTGTTCTAGACAATTATCCACACAAATCCATGGGGATTCCCCCTTATCACTATTCTCACTCCTTGAAGCAAGCTGAGTTCCCCAACGATGAACCTCCTTTGAATGATATGAGAGTATATTCTAGAAAACCACCTAAGAATGTCCCAATCTATTACATAAAGAATAGAAATCTGTCTAGTTCTCATAAATTACCCATTGATTACAACTTTATTCCTCTCCAATCGTTATCCAAACATAATCGAAACGTGTACAAGACACATCAAATTCCACACGGACTCGTGGATTCACCGGAAGAGAGACCGCCATGTACGACTACCCGAACACAAGAACCTACCAACATGATTACCTATAAGTCTAATAATAGAGGGATTCTAGAATAGAAAAGGGAGGTTGTTAAAACTTACCCAAACCACAGATGCTGGCAAATCGCGGTTCATATGAAATTTGAAGGACCAACAGTAGAGGAAGAATTGAAATCCATTAAAGCTACGCCGGGCGCTCGACCAATCTTCGATGAGGTCTAACTCTGATTCAAACCGAATTAGGATGTGACGACTCTCGAGTAAGAAAAATGTCGCCCTCTCATTGAGATCCCATGTTCCAAAGACAAACTTATAGAATGCGTCCATCGAAGGTCTTCTCTGCTTGAACCGAGTGACCAACGTGAGATTAAAAATAAAGGAGGTTTTTGTGAATTCCAATGTCGAAATCTGTAGATTAGGAACAAAATCAATGAGCTTTGGAACTTTATGGATTAAAGAAACTTCTGGGAATGGTGGAAGGAAGTCTGGATTAGATAAGGGCTGGAAAGAGGACCCCGCTCTCATGATGGGAAATGATTCTCTCTCCTCCACCGAGGGGGGAGGAGCCGACACAGGATCTGCTGTCGTCACCGAGAGTAGGAGAGCATCACAGGGTTCTCGAGATCCCTCCTCCTTCAATAAACCATTCATAAACTCATATAAATTTCTTTAATTGAGGCATATTTTTAAAATATGCACATATATTCTTATATAATGTGTTTATGTAGACTATTTGACATGTTATATCCTGAATTTATCTCTTCTCATGCTATGTAATGTTTTGTTTAATTTAATATTTCCTAGAAATTATGATGAAAATATTTCCAAAGTAATAAGGGAATTTTCTTCTAAATAAATACAATTTTAATGTTTTCTTCAAAAACTCTTTATATTTCATGTTTATGTATTAATTTTTTTTTGAATTTTTGTATATAGACATAAAAGATTTATATATTTTTTACATTATTTCAATGTTTATTAAAATGAATCATTTTACTTGTTTTAAATGGAAAATTTTGTAAAATGAAAGGTTATATTCTTAATATACACAATGATAATGATTTCCCCCCTTGGATATTATTTGATTTACATATTCCATTTCAAGATTTCATGTTTTGTTTCAAATGAAAAACTATATTTCCCTTTTTTTGGTATTTCTTTATTGAGAATTGGGTTTTAAAAAAATGTATTTTGATATTCTAAAGGGATTTTGATATGAGTTTAAAAGTTTTTTTCATATGTTTTGTGATGAAAAGAGAACACATAAAATGTTTCATTTATGTTGTGATTCTTGTACATTGTATAGGATGAGTTCACCTAAATAGCACTAGGTAAGCTTATTATATATTATTTGATAGGTGCACCCAGATAATAATCCAATACATTGGATACATATTATTTTCTCTGAATAATTATTTTGGAAGTTGGATATATAGTTATTCTAATTGTAAGGGTTCTTTAAGTGTTCTTTGATGATGATGTTCCAAAATACTAGTATGTTTTATCTATGCTTTTCATCGGTTTAAAATGTATCCTTTTATTAAGATTGATGCCACGTGGCTCATGAGTATTTATTCTTATAAATCATTCATGTATTAAAGCATTATTCCATGTTTCATGATTGATGTTTCTATTCCTGATGAGTATGAGTTATTTTATGATTCACTCTTTCGGTAGAATTATGTCATCACACCTTTATGAAATTCTAATTATCATTGATGACATTAAATAGTTAATTATTTTTTTCCCTTTATTGAGCATTTGATCTCAAAATTCTTACCTTAACTTTTCCCTATGTTATAAATAATGAGGTTGAAAAAATTATTTCTAGAATAGATTTTATATGGAAGATAATGATGTCTTAATGTGAATGAAGAAAACCTAAGTTAAGTGGGAGAAACTCTCAATTAATTTCATGAGAATTGTTTATGTAAGGGTTTTTAATAATTATCTAAAACTCTAAATCTAAAAGGTCCTCAATAATGTAAGTTATCTAATTTTTCATTTTGAGGTTATAAGGTTTGGATAGAAAAAATTGGGTCATCTTCATCAGTATCAAAGCCAAAAATGTAATGTTTATGATTTCAACATTGGTTCTAGAAGTGTTGGTCCAGGGTTGTTATAGTTAGTATCAAAGGTTTGTTTAGATAACATTAGAGGTTATGTTATTTTCGTGTGAACTTATCTTAAATGTCATTGATACCACCATAGGTCTATAAGTTTAAGGTTGATCATAAGTTCAATGTCTTAGAAACCTCATTTTAGGTTTTTAAGAGGTAAAATTTTTGAGTTTATTAATTACATTTTGGGAGACATTTTAATAGGTTGGGGTCTAGTAACCCCTATAAAAAACATGAAGTGTTATTTAAAGAGTGATTATTTTTTCATATTTAACAAAAAATGAACAACCCAAAAGTTGGGTGACAACTCGTTGCATCCAGCATGGTCATGAGGCTTGAACCCACAAATATAGGGAGAAAATGGTATATCGCCTACCAATTTCCTACAAAATGTCTTCATTAGTATGAAATTTTTATAGAAAAATATTCCGTTTATTTTGGAAAAATATTTGAAGGTTTATTCATTTTTGGAAATTATCTTAAAATGTGTTAACTAATTTTATTTTGATTAATGTATAAAGATATGAGGAATAAATTATTATCCCTTTTTATGTTTATGTGGTTTTAAAAGTTGATATTAGTGATTTTTTCATGAGGAATTCATCTTGAATACTCATTGTTTAGAGAAAAAGATAATATTGTCATGTAAATTTACAAAAGGATGTATTTATACTAGTCAAGTAAATATATTTCCTTATTCTCTTTATCTTAATTGAAAATAATTCCTCAATTCTTGGAAAATTAACTAGAAACAAAAATGTTATCCTATTATGTTTATATCTAATGAATAATTTGGTCTTTTAGGTCATAAAAAATTTATGGTTTTGAGCTACTGAAATTTATATTGATCCTTAAATTGCTTGTGATTAATAAAAAAAATCACCCTATGTAATTATTTATGATTTTATTACATTCTAACTTATGTTCTTTTATTTAGAAACCTAGCAAACGAGCCCGTACCCGAGTGGTAAGGGCTCATGTTTGGCATCCAAGAGACCCAGGTTCAAAACCGGGTGGAGACAAATTTCTGGGGCACTGTAGTAGTACTATAGAAGACACTGTAGCAGGCACTATAACAGGCACTGTTTGGTACTATAGCAGCCAGAATATTCACCTGATTTGGGCTTTTGGGCCACCAGTTTGGGCCTACGAGTCTCAGGGCCTTCGGGCCATCAAAGGCCTTTGGGCCACAGGTCCTTCGGGACATTGAAGACCATGAAGTAGTCCAGTTCACACAGAGAATGCCCCAGATGAGGATCAGAGCACCAGTAGCAGTCACCAGAAGCAGACCTAACCGGATTAGAAGAATGAGAGGGTATGGAAACCGCCATCAGGACCAAGCACCATGCAGCTTTGTACGGGGCAATGCTATCCTACCAGCAATGAAGGTGGGTAGCTAAAGGCAATCAATGATGTAGAAGCTGGGGAGGTGCAGTTCTAGTGGGGTGGTCCTATGGGTCATGTATTGGGCATGGTATGCCTCTGGACCTTCGGGTCATGTATTACGGGTCATGTCAGGCCTTGTGAAATGAGCCTAAGAGTCATGTACGGGTTCCACTTTAACCCTTAAAAGGGGTATTATCTATAATAAAATAAAAAGAAGGCCTTTGGGACATTCGGTTTAGAAACCTAGTTATGCATTATTCCATATGACATTTTTACTTACCTTTATCGAATATTAAGCAGATGTTTTATTAACCATTTTATAATGTTGGTTTACAAAAAAATTATTTTCAAATTTATATCATTTTATTACTGAGATAAAGTTAAAATTGTGGGGAAACTAATTATTAAAGGGTGGAGGATGTAACAGTCTAAGATTTATAATAGAAGAAAATTATGTTCGATAGTGTAAATCACAAGAAACACTGAAGTTAGACATGAATTTAAATCCATAAGACTTTATGATGTAATTATTTTTAGATAAATTTAATCTTGTAGATGTATTGTAGTACAAAAGACCCTAATATATTTTATGTTCAATAGTGAATTCAACACACAAAACTAAGCCTAAACAACATAAGATATATATAATCATTATAAACTATCCATTGAATTGGTGGGTATGAATCGTATTAAATAATTTATAAAATATAAATAAACACAAAGATACACACACAGACACACACACACAAAACACAGAAACACACACATATTTTCTACACAGTATAAATTATTAGTCAATAATAAATAATTTTATTATTAAAGTGATTCTATTCTTCAAAAATATGTTTTCTTCAAAAATTCTTTTTAATTGCTTTTAATGAAATGAATTTTATAGTAAATTTTTGGAACTTTTATAATTTTTTTTATAAAATTAAATTCATTTTTGAATCAAAATATCAAAAATTTATTTTGGGTGAGATTTTGGTATTCTTTGGAAAATATTTATTTTTTAGTGAATAGTGAAAAATAGCAAATTTTGTAAAAAGTATTTTATTTTTAATAAATTATTTAATTTAAAAGTTTAAATATGTTTCTCATATGATATAATTTAACCTAAGTATTATTTATTTATATTTATTCCAATTAATTTCTATTTAATAAACTTTATATTAGTTTTTAGTTTACGTTTGTTTGGTGTTAAAAACTATGTTTTCTAAAAAAAGTTTGAAAATGAATAATGTTTTCCCATTTTAATTAATTAAAATAATACCAAATGAGGAATGTTTTAAATTAAATGTATATATTTCATATCAATAATTATTAATTTAGTTTAATATAATAATAATAATTATTCATAGATTTAATATAGAATCATCTTTTTCTATAAAATACTCTTAAAAACTCAGTTTCTCACATTTTCTAGAAGATAAATATTAAATTAGTATTTCCAGGTATATGAATTGGATTTGGAAAAATATATTAAATATTTTTAATTAGAATAATTTATAATATCTAAAAATGACAAAAAAAATATTTTACCAAAATAAATAGTGAAAAAGTGAAAATTAATTACCGCGATTAAGGTAAAAATGGGTTTACCATGAAGATAAATTAAAAAGGTAAGGGTACAAATAACCTATATACTGATTTGAAACATTTGTACGACCACAATTTATCCATTAAACCAATAAGGTATTTAATGGTACATTTTGGAACTTATTGAGATTTAGAAAACATAGGAGCACTCAATTCCTTTAAAACATAAGAAGAGTGTCCTCTCCCCCACTTATAAAAGGCCACCCCATATCCTATATTATTCAAACCTTAAAACCTCTTTGGTTTAGTCAATCCCAACACAAATAACTTCCCAAATTATATCCCCACATCCAATAAGATAAATTAATTTGTCTGAATTTCTCTTCATTGAGTCATATTTTGATGTTATGATCCTATATTATATTATGAGGTGTATATACAAACCCTTTGACACATTATATCATGAGATTTTATATATTCGTAGTATTTAATAATTTTTTATTTTTTTCTTTCACAGGGCTTTTGATTCAAAAATTTAAAAAGTAATAATAGGATTTTATTCTAAATAAATCCAATGTTAAGGTTTTCCTATAAAATCTACTTATCTTCCATGTTTACGTTTTTAAAATGAATTATTAATTGTTTTTATATAGATATAAAAGATTTTAAAAGTTTATATTACTTTATTTCAAAGGTTTTGAAAATGAATATCTTTACATGTTAAAAAAACGTTTTGACAAATGAAAAATGAAATGTACTATTTTTAATGTACATCATGATAACGACTTTTTTCCACTATCATGGACATTATTTTATTTCTAGACTCCTTTGCATGTTTTTTTTTTCAAATTAAATACCTCATTCACTTTTTGTTGGGTATTTGGTGTTAAAAATTGGGTTTTAAATGAAAATGGTATTTTCAAATATGAAAGTGATTTTCATTCAATTTTGAAAGAGTTTTCATACGTTTTATGATGAAAAGTAAAAAAATATTTCATTCATTTGGTGTTCTTAGACATTATATATAATGGGTGTGCCTAAATAAAACCAAGTAAGGACTCTATAGATTAAATGATGGGTGCTTCCAAATAGTTCTCTAATGAATTGGGTAATGATTATATTTTCTAGAGAATTATATTTGAATTCAGCTATATATTTATTCCAATTTTATTTGTTATTAAATGTTTTTGTAAGTGTTTTATGAAGATGATTTACCAAGATACCCATATATTTTATATATTCTTGTTAAATATTTATAATGTTTCCTTTGATCAAGATTAATATCACAGGGCTCATGAGTATATATTTTTATGACTATTTCTTTTGTTAAATCCTCATTCCATATTTCACGACTGATGTTTCATGTCTTTATGGGTATGAGTTATTTTATGATTCACTCATGAACATTGATTATGTCATAACATCCTTATGTATTTCTTATGATCATTATTTATATTCAATTATTAATGCTTATATTTACCATTACTATGAATTTGAGCTCACCCTTCTTATATTTCATTTTCCTTGGGTTATAAAAAATTAAGTTAAAGAAGTTATTTCTAGAAGGGATTTATTATGGATGATCATGATGTCGTAATGTGAAAAAATAAAAGTGGGTTAAAGTTGGAGAAATTCTTATTTAAAGTCCTGGGAATTGTTTGTGTAAGGTTTTTTAATAATTACCTAAAAATCAAAACCTAAAAGGACCTAGAGAATATAAGTAATACAACTATTCATTTTGATGTTATAAGGATTGGATGGAAAACAATTGGGCCACCTTCATCGATATCAAAGACAAAAATTTAATTTTTATGATTTATGCACTGGATGTGGTTGTATGAGTCTTGGGATATTATACCTTCAATATAAAATAAAATAAAATTATTATACATTAATTATTGTATGATATTTGGTTAATTAATTATGTAAAATCAATTTAATATTAATAATTATGTGAAGATAAAATAAATATTATTTACACATAATTTAAACAAAACCCCTCAAGGATATATTAAGTCAAATATCACCATCCATTATTTGAGATAGAATGAAACCATTAATAAAAGGGTTAGTCTAAACCTTTTCAAGACAATTTTATTTATCAAGATTTTATAATAAATGTTTTGGATTAAATTAACCATGTTTTCATCATGTATATATTTCTTCTTAAGACATAGTGTATCTTGGAGGAAAGTATTGGTAAAATCAGAGTTCCGGATTTCATGATTGGGTAGTATAATCAATTGATCAAAAAATGTTGAGTTAATATAGCTGTAAATACTAATATGACAACTAAAAGTCATTATACTTTTTTATTTTTAATATTTTAAATTATATTCTTCAACATTTTGTTATGGTAATTTTTTGGGTTGGAAATTTGGAGTTTTAGATCATTTCTAGGTTGTATGGTTTAAACACAAGGATAGTTGTAATTGTGAAGCTCCCATGTGGAGGGTTCTATCATGGAGATACTATACCTTTTCATAATATTTAAATAATTTTTTAAGAATTTCGATATTTAAAGGTAATTTTGTGACATGATTTTTCATAGGTTTACTCTTATATGGTCAGTGCACAATTTGTTAAATCATGCAGCCTAACTATTTGACCTATATAGAATGACTTGAAACGTGAATTTACCTTATTACACTCTTGGGTTTTTATCCATTGGAACCAATCCACCCTCCATATTGGTTCAAAAAACCCCAAGGAGCCCAAGGGGGAGCTCCAACCTTCTCTAATATGTTTATTTTATGCATATGTTTTTGGTGTTTTAATAGATTTATTTCAGTAGTTAAATGATTATTGTTGCCAAATTTTGGGAAATTTTACTTGTTTTATGTTTTTTGGAAGGATACAATAAATCTTTGGAAAAGGAAAAAAATGAATGAAATTTGGAGAAAAAAGGAAATTTGTGCCTTAAGGGAATAGAAGAAGTGCGACATCATAATTTTTTGGATGATGTGCAACTAGAAAACTCGAGCAGAACAACCTAATGACGTGTAAAAAAATTATACAAGATGAATTCATCAGGATATTTCCACCACCAATACAATTCATGACAAGATTACATGCTGTGAAAGTCAGTTACACATCGTGTAATCCATTTACATGACATGAGTTTTTCAGGATGAGTTTTTCGAAGAGATCCATCGAAATTCACAAGGAATGAAAATTAAAAGATTACATGTAGTGTAACCACTTTACACATCATGTAAATTCACAGGATGGGATTTTAAAGTCTATATTCTCTATATATTCAGTTTTTCACCAAATCTATGACTTGGGACCCACCCTAGACCACCTTTGACCAATTATTAATGATTGTAATCAATAATTGATCCCATCTAAAGCCTAAAAAATGAGAGATATCCTTCTTCAGTTGGAGGCATTGAGAATCAGTTATCAAATCTTAGAATAAGAATTCGTAGGGCCCTTTCCGAGATCCTCTTTCCTCTTTTTTATGTTTTATTTTTGTTTTCTTCTTCCTTATTACTCACTCATCACTAGGAAGAGGGGGAAAACCTACCATGTCATAGGGTAATGTAATTGAAGGGGTAGGTTCTTTTGGATTTAATTCATTTTAATTTTTCATGTATTTGGTTTGTTCAATTTATTCTCCAAATTTGAATCGTATTCATTTTATTCTATCAAGACCATTTAAAATCAAATAAAAAATGAATATATGTGAAAATAATAACTGAAATGAAGGAATTAGATTTTTAAACTTTAGGGTAAATTAGGATTAAATATATCATCGATAAAAAATTGATTCGGAAAAATCCTATATTACTGAACCAAGAGAAATAAGGTATCCCCATTTCAAGTAGGGTATACCATGACCATTGGATCTTACTCATCTCAACTATGAAACTAATAATGTATTAATCAACATGTCTTATTAAATTTAATTACACTCATACCCTGAAATTAAAAAACCCCAGAGTGCTATCAAAACCTAATCACCAACCAATCAATATGATTTCCTCATTTGTATTCTTCAAATCAAACCAATCTTATCTCACCCCTTTTTCTAAATTAATAAACTTAAATCTTTTGAGAATCTAATAAAATTAAGTCATTATATCTATGGGTTTAGCCTCAAACTTTCATAATACTACATTTTAATTAATTGGGTAGCATAATTGAGTTTTAATAAATTTTTGTTTTTGTATTGCCCCTTGGAAAACTAACGACGCCTAATGGGCCTATCAAAACTGAAGCCATTTCTATGGATGGTTTATTTTTATTTTTTAAGATTTAATTTTTTATTTTATTTTATTGGTTTATTTTAATTTCTCTTTTTTACTTTGGGTATTTTGTGTTGTGGTTCTTTGATTTTGAATGCACAAATATAAAACTTGGTCAAATAGAAAAGACATCATAAAGACCACACAAAATTCTAAACCAATTATAGAGAAAAAATCATTTCTACTATGTAGGTTTCAGTAATCAATCAATATACGGTAGATATTCAAAGAGACCAGGGACTGAGGATGCTCGCAAACTACGAGAAGACGTTAAAAACATGATTAAAACTGAGTATCCTAGATTGCCCCATTTAAACACATCACTTATCGATAAATCCTATAATAATTTCAATGTTCACAAATATCTTGCAATTCACCCAACATCCACATGAATATTTGAACAAGCATCTGGGAGATTTCATCAAGCTTTGTGACACATTCCACTTCTAAAAATATTCAAGCGATGTGGGAAGACTTCATCTTTTCTAATTTTCAATATGAAATCCAGCTCCAAATTAGATTCAAATCCCACCTACACATTCCATCATTACATGGGATAAACTATCTAGAAACTTCCTCACCCACTTCATTCAAACTTCTAAGTCAATTGACATACATGTTACCATTTTGAACTTTTCTCTATTTGAAGTTGAGTCTATGTATTCTTCCTGGGAAAGATATAACTATATGAGTCAAAAATGCCCCCATCATGGTATAGAGATATGGATTCCAATACAAACATTATATAAGGGACTTTCTTAGGGAAACATGTAAATTATAGATACTGTAGATGGATGATCATTAATGAATAATATTCCTGAAGCCAGCTAAAACTTACTAGATTAAATTTCGAGAAATAGTTTCTAGTAGAAAAGAGAAGGAATGTAATGAAAATGTGTTCACATAGTCAATAATAATGACTGGATGGAAGCACAACTGGAATAATTATGAAAGAATATGGACATCATGATGGGACAATAGAAAAACCCCCCAATATATGTAAAATGAAGATGAAAATTATGCTGATTACAATAACGAAAATAAATTTTAGGATTGGAGACCACAATAAAAACACAGAAAAAGTTATCAACAAAGACCATAAGGGTACCCAAAAAATCACCCCAAGTTCCCACAATGAAAAGATAGATCCATACTTTGGAAGAGACATTGGAAAAATTGCTGATCATCTTAAAGAGATACTTAGAGGGACACTACCAAGATTCCAGGAAGAATTCCCACATGAAGATTTGAAAGCTATACATCTTAGAAGTGGGGGAAAAAGTAAGTGTTATAGAATTTTATGTAAAATAACAAGTGAAAGAAATAGAAGAGGAAGATAACAAGGAAAATATAGCTGAATAAGAAGAAGAAGAACCACCTCAGTATAAGACAAGGCTTCCTTTTCTATAATGATTGTATCATGTAAAGAATAATGTGAAAAAATGTATGTTTTTGGAACACTTTTTAAAAATTTAAATTAATATACCATTTATATAGGATCTTGTGAACATTCCGACATGTGAAAAATTCATGAAAGATATTGTAACTAACAAGAATAATCTATAAGAGATTGGAACCATCCAACTCACTTGGGAATTTTCAGTAGTGGTATCTAAGGAACTACCTAAAAAGAAAAGTTATCTAGTTATCTTTTCAATTTCTACATTTATTGGAGTTAGAAAATTTGGAAAATCTTTGTGTTACTTATGTATGAGTGTCAATATCATGTCATACATGACTTTAAAAAGTTTGAGATTGGATTTCCTAAAGCCCAAAAGAGTTTCACTCCAATTAGTATACTCCACAGTAAATAATACCAGAGGAATCATAGAGACATATTGATTAGAGTATAAAAAATATACTTCCCCATTGAATTTTTAGTGATCTATATGGAAGAGGAGAGAAATCCATTATTTTTGGGAAGGACATTTTTGCTACAGGGCATGTGCTGATCAATGAATAAAATGGAGAACTCTATCTGAGAGTTGGGGGTGATAAAGTAAGTTTTAACATCCACTAGGAAATGTATATCTATGACGTGTAAGAGGAAAATGAGTTTGGAGATAGAGAAACACCTAAAGCTAAGGATGTCGCAGAAATTGAAGAGGTACAATAGTTAGATGCTATTGTGGAAGAGGATGTTTAACTACAGAAGAAAGATAATATGAACACCAAGACTACTCACACTAGATGAGAGACCAACTCCACTAAATTTTAGAAATAAAAACTGGCATGGATGATACATGAAATTCCATTTAGTTTATTAGGATTGAGGAAGAAATTGTGGATTTATCCAGTAGAGATCAAAAAAGTACTACCATCTATAAGAATTAAGATGTTTAGAGAATAAGGATAGGGTATGACCTATGTGGATGTGACACAACCAAGATCATTTATGGACCCCGAAGAGTTAAAAAAATATCAATCATCCATCACGTGAGATGAAGCTAAAAGTGGTAAGTTTGTTCCAAAAATATTAAAGAAAAGTTCTTATGGGAGGAAACCTATGATTTTTGTTTGTTCTTATTTATTTTCAATTTTTAGAGGCTCTTATTCTCTCTCTCCAAATATTTCATTTATTGATAATATACTATACTTTCCCTATGGGTCTATGCATTTTTATTATAAAAACTTAATTATGAAACACAATTAATTAAAACATATTATTAGGAATGTTTGAGGTCGAAACTATAGAGATTATGAATTAGATTTATTAGATTTTCAAAATATTTATTTATTTTTAAGTTTGGAGAAAGGGGTGAGAGAAGATTGGTCCGATTTTAATAAAACAAGTGATGAAAGTATATTGATTGATCGGTGATGAGATTTTAAAAGCACACATGGGTTTTTTAATTTTAGGGTTCAGGTGAAATGATATTAAATAAAACACATTTATTAATTCATGATTGGTGTAAGAGTTGAGATGAGTATGATCCAATGGTCATGGTATCCCCTCCTTGACGTGACAATACCCAATTTCCCTTGGTCTGGTAATTTATAGTTTCACCAAATCATGTTTGTAGAGATAAAATATTTAAACATTATTTCCCCTAAAGATGAAAATGTTCATGACTTCTTAAGATTAACCAATTCTGCGATTTTAATATTCCTTTTTGATTTGATTAGTTTTTTATCATGATAGAAGAAAATGAAAGGGATTTTAATTTGAATAATAAATTAAACAAACCAAATACATGAATAATTAAGATGAATTAAATCTAATGAAACCTTATACCTTCAATTAAATTACCACATAATAAGGTGGGTTTACCCCCTCATCCTATTGATGAGAGAATAAACAAGAATGAGAAAAGAAAAATAAAACATATAGGAAAAGAAAGGTGAACTCGGAAAGGGGCATTCCGTTTCTTTCCCTAAGATTTGGTATCCGAATCTCAATGCCTTCAACATTAGTAGGATATATCTCCATTTATAGGCTGTATATGGTCTCCATATATTGATTAATATCATTAATAATTGGATAAAAGGTTGTCTAGTGTGGGTCCCAAGTCATATATTTGGTGAAAAACAAAAGGTACACATAATTTGGACTTTAAAATCCCATCTCATGAATTTAAACCTTCTGTAAAGTGGTTACATGACATGTAATATTTTAATTTCTTAGAGTCGTGAATTTCAGTGGATCACTTCTAAAAACTCGGCCCCAAAAAACTCACATTATGTAAATGGATTACATGATGTCTAACTTAATTTCACAGTGTGAAATCTTGTCACAAATTGTACTTGTGAAGGCATATTCCTGATGAATTCACATGATGTAATTTTGGTACATTTCATGAAAATGATCTCCTCTAGTTCTCTAGCTATGTTTTATCCTCCAAATTACAGTGTCACACCAGCTTTCTTCGCTCGTGGAATGAAGTCTCTCTTAGATCCAAAATTCATCCCTTTTTGTTCCATTTCTAAAGATTCATTGTATCTTACCAAAAAATCATAACAAAAGTTAAATTTCTCACAAATAAGTAGGAATAATCATTTAAATACTGAAATCAAGGTATTAAAATACCAAAAATATATGCATGAAATACACTTATCAAATTTCCCCACACTTGAATTCATACTTTACCTCAACGATGGAATCTCAACATACTAAGAAATATGTTCACCATATCATAATTCAAATTCAATTTCAATAAAAAATTAATCAAATGGAAAATTAAATTCTTGAGTATCTCATATCAAAAATTCATCAAAACCTCACTTTATAATGAATACAAATCAACCATGTATTTTACTTTCTCTCTTTTGGAATAGACACACTTTTCAATTATCATTTTTCATTTTTTAATCCATTATTAATATGCATGCCACTTGTAATTCTCCTCACATTAATTTTTCCACCCATTATCATGGTATAAATTAATATAGTGATGCACATACCTCAAGAACATGTACATTACCATATGATTTCAATGTATCTAACATCTCCACCGCATAAAATTAGAAATTAAAATTAATAATGAGGGATTCACCATTAAGTATAAAATGACTATGAGGATAAGGTAAAGTGGGTAAATGATGTAAATCAAGTAAGGACCAAAAATGAAGTTCAAATATAAAGTTATTTTCATGATAATAAAAAACAACTTAATGAATGTCTCCGTTTTTCCCAGTATCTCATAGCTGGATCGTAACAAGATGAAATGCAGTAAATGAAATACCCTCTTATATTATTATTTTTATTTTGTTTTTTTGAAAGGTTTTCTTGGTAAAATTTTCAAATCCACAACCCAAACCCTAATTTTCTCCTCACAACACTATTTTTAACAGTTATAACCGGATAACCGATCAAGTAAATGGTGATTTTTGAATTTCCCTAGACACAACCCAATTTTTTTTCAAGAGGGTGTGAAATAAATAAAATGAATGCACCTTCCCCAAATATCATGAAACATCATCCACAATTACTTATCTTAAAATTACCATCCCTTTTTTACAGACACCATTTCCCCTAATAATACGTTTTCCAATCATAAAAAATATTTAGAAGAAGGTAGGAATGGATAATATGGGATTGTAATAAGACATATTTCCTAACAAGTCTTTTGATGAAATCTATAGGATTAAAAAAGTTTAATGTAAGGTGGGTCTCGGGATAAGGGCTAAAAATGATTTACTCAATCCTTTTAAAAGTAATTCTATTTATCCATGTCTTAGATAATATGCAAATAAATTTCTAGAAGAAAACTCGCCTGACCTTCTCAAGAAATATACTAAATAAAGAATTATAAGTACTAGGATTAGTGGATTCTCGGGAATGAGATGAATGGTTGAGAAAATTACTAAAAGAAATTAATAAAAATAATTAAATCAATGAATGTAAATATAAAAAATTCAAATAATGGCCAAATATCAGAAAAATTCATTTTAAAATGTTTTGACATGATCCTATAAATAATCATTTTTCAAATCCTAATCCACATTCTTACCTCTATTAATTCTTTTCCCCATTTTTACAATCAAATTTACTGACAAAGAAATTATAATTCAAATAATGGTAATTATACTTGGTAGTTTGTATCTATTAGTATAGTTTATTAAAATTATAATTAAGTGTGGGCATGAAATTTATAGTTAAATCACTAAAGATTTTAAAACATGAATAATAAAAATAAAAATTAAAACTTGAAACACTTAATCCCATTTTGCAATTTGATGCTTTAAGGTTAGCGGTGTAGGTTCTAGATTCTATAGATTCATGATATATAAATTCCCATTAGTTATTTGCTTGTTCATTGTGATTTTAAATTGTTTTTATAGTAATTTTTTTCTCTCTATCTATCCTATTGGTTCTTTTCTACCCTCTTTTCTCTTTTTTTGGTTCCTCTCACAAATCTTAGAGGTCTTATTGGTATATTTATGGTTTTGGGTAGAACTAATGTTGTTTATTTTGGTGTTTAGGGTCTATTGACATCATCTCCATCCTTGTTTTGGAGCTCTTTATTAAAGGTGACATGTTTCAGATTATTTTAACTTGGTTTCCTCCTTTTAAAAGTACGTCTTTATATGAAATTGTTTGATTTTTAATTCAATGTTAGATTGATCTTTATAAATATATTTTTATTGAATGTATGAATATACACGATATCCATGTGTTTCTTATAAATCATTCCTTTGAATTTTGAGCTTTGAATAAAGTGGTTCTCAAGTGAATTTCATGTTTTCACTTTTGAAATGGAATAACTTCATGTGCCAAGAATTTGTGAAATGGCTATGATTATTTTTGAAATGGTTTTAATTGTGTGTTTTGAATTTTTATCTTGTTTTGGTACTAAAATATTTGAAACTATGCTTTAATGTGTATTTTATTTTACAATGAGGTATTTAGAAGAAAATGATTTAAAAATGGGTTCTTTGATGAATTTTAAATATTTCTTTAAATTGATTTTTCCATGCCCCCTATGATAATGGATTAAGGGCTATTTATAATGTGTTTAATGGGAATGAAAGGCCCTTAGCCTTGTTTTGGATTTAGAGAAGAAAAAAAGTATTAAATGTGTGGATTTGAAATGTAAATGGTGTGTGTGGTTTCAATGGAATTATAAAGTATGTTTATAGTGGTTTTTTGTGAAATAAATAAGGAATTGGATTCTTGAGTCATATTTTATGGTAAGGGCCTAGTTGGTAGTTTATAAACACGTTTTTAGTGTTTATGTGACTCTTTTTATTGTTACTTTGTGTTTGTTTCCCCTTGTATTGGTTTTTTATCACCATGTGATTCTTGGATATACCTTTTTATGGAAGTTATATATTTTTTACATTGATGTATAATGTGAAATTGGGGTTGTTATATGTGAGGGATATGGTGGTGAGTTAGATATATTTCATATTAATTGGGTTTACTAGGAGAGGAGGATATTTTTGAGGTTGTGAAGTCCCTTAACCCAGAGTGTAATCCTAGACCTAATATCTTCTTGGGATCCTTCTACACTACTTCCTGGTATCTATTCAAGGAGGAATTGGTGTCCATGGTTAGGGATTTTTTTCATGGTTGTAACATTCCTCGCAAGGCATGTGCTACCACATTGGTTCTCATCCAAAAATTATGAACCGATCCTCACTTCATCTGTAAAGGGTAACAATAATGAGTAATTTCCTCTATAAAGTATTGTATTCATTGATCAATAGACGGTTGTCCATGAACTTTCCCTACAAGATATCCAAGGGTCATCATGGCATTATTAAAGGGAGATCAACTTAGGGTTCTATTGGATTGGACTAGGAGATGATTTACATATCAACTATGGGGTCCCTAGTTTTAATATGGTACTTAAATTTGATATGTATAAAGCCCATGATAGGATCAAACGGAATTACATCTTTAAGGTGCTTCACTACCTGATATTTTATTCCAAGACCATTGATAATATTTTTCAGTATTTTGTCTCACCATGGTTTTTATTGTGTTCATAGGGAATATATATGGATTATTTTAGTTCACACATAGGCTGCAGAAATACAATCCTATTTCACTGAGCCTATTTATTCTTACCTAGGATTCCACAAGACACTACATCAATAAGAGTCTGTGATATGGTATCATCCTTCCATATCGCTACAATATGACCTCCATTGGTATCTCTCACCTAATGTTCACAGATGAAACTATTGTTTTTATTAATTCCACTAAGAGATCCATCCACAAGTTCAACATAGTTTTGGATGATTATGAAAAATTGAGTGGATAGACTGTGAACAGGGAGAAGATTATCATTTTAAATTCTAATCGGTGTTCATTTAGGAATTCAAGGTATGTGGAAAATAATATTGGTATGCTCAAAAGGAACTTTCCAATGGAATATGTCAATTCCATGACCTCCACTCACTGTCTTAAAATCCATCATTTCCATAAAATTATTACAAAAAATACTGATCACATCATGAACTAGAATAATCAGCATCTTTATTTTGGGGGAAGAATCACTCTGGTGAACCATGTCGTATCTTCTATACCCATAAATGTCCTCTCAGACCTTAGAGTCCTAAAAGGTATCCTTAAAATCATTGAAAACTTTCTAACATATTTCATTTGGGACACATTCTGCTGGGAAGCATCAATGGGTGTCTTGGAAAATATTTTAAAGATCTCTGTATGAGTGAGGTATTAATTTCATAAATATTATAATTATGATGGAATGTATTAATTCCAAGTTATCATTGGGGGATATGAAGTTAAGAAACTATAGGGATGTTTTATTTTGGGAATATATGGTATGGACATGGACACATTGATGGGGAACTACCGACATGCATGTTTTGAGAATATTAAGGTGAACTATGACTCAAATAATTTTATTTTCACTAATTTTTCATTGTGTTACTTGTTCATTAATGAATAAAATAAAGTGATATTGGAAAATTATGTATTGGGTGTCTATAGAGACTTTATATGATGCAAGTAGACTTATGATAATCTCAACTTTCTCCTATGGCACATCAAGATCCATGCCTTATTTATGGATGAAAATGTTAAATACACATGCATCAGTCTGGTGTCTAATTATACTTTTGAACTGATCATTTGTAATATCCATCAATTAAAATATTCTATGAAGGTGAATGATATAATTATATATAAAGAATATTTGGTGGTTTTATTGGCTTATCTACTTGGGGGGATTTGGGTATCTATTTCCTCACATATTAGTTTCAAGGTTCTTATAATGACATTGAGAGGAAGGCAATAGTTTTGATTCTTCTCACAGGGTGATAGTTTATTTGGAAATCATGAAATAGAGCTCGATATGAGGGTATATAAAACACTCATAAGATGATTATATTTATAACTATAATTATCTATATTGACCTCTCCTGGGTTATTATCAACAAGGATGATGCTCCCTCCCTCTGGGAACTTATGTTGGGTAGAAATTATCTTTATGTTTCTATGATAGTTTTGTAGGGTTATTGGATTTCCTAGAACACCTTGTGTTGTTTTGAAATTAAATATGAATGGTGCCTATAGAATGGGTGTGATTCATAGAGGGGGTATTGTTCAGGATCCCAAAGGATCTATTATCTTGGATTTCTCATCCTTCATTCATAGCGACATCTCCCTTCAGGTGGAGGCCAATTATAATATCATAGGCCTTCTACTGTAAAGACATAAGAATACCGATCTCATGATATTTGATAATAATTACACAATTATTAACCAATCATTATTGTGTCATGGAACTTCCACCTTGTGAATTTCTTATTCCACTCATAAGTGTTGTGGTCTCCTTGATATCCACACAAAGGTTCTTCACACTTGGAATGAGGATGATAGATACTTCCTCGCTTATATATATGATTCCACCACTATGGTTACATGGTAATCTAGCCCGATGTTATGGCCTTTTTTAGAGGAGACTCTCTTGGTATATACTATTTTAGACCCCCTTAGCTCAATTTTCTTCTCTTGTGCTCTCCTTGGTTATTCCCATCACTCTTTGTATGTGTCCTTAAAATCTTGTGTTTTCCATTTTAATTGAATAAAAAAAATAGAGTTGGTGGTGGTGGTGATTATTCGTTTTAATAAGGTATATATATCTTGTGGTACATTTTATCTTCCCCTTGATTTTATCATTATTGAACCCATACCATGTTTATTTCTTATCTATATTTGTACTAGTTGTGCCTCCTTTGTGGTGTGTTTGACCCATATGTTTGTATTATTTTATTTTTAAATAGGTTTCAATGATGTTTATAAAAATCTTTTTGAATTAAATACTCCCTTTTTGGGGTTTATGGTTGATTTCAAAAAGAGTGATTTTGTTTAAAGAAGGCTTAAGTGGGTGAAACATTTTAAAAGTGACTGTTGTTTTTTAAATAAAAATAAATGGAATGTTTTATAAACTAATTATAGGCTTCACATTTTTTATGTGTTTTGTTTGAAAATCACATTTTTATGTTTTATTTTAAAACTATTATTTATAAATATCCTTATCTAATAAATTACATTGATTTGATGGGTGGAAACCTATAGTTGTGTTTTTCTCATGACTATATTTTATAGGATCCAAGTTTTGACTAGATATGGAGTTTTTTCTCATATCCACAATTTAGTAAGTGTAAGGTGGTGATAAACCATAGGTTTCTTGGTTTGGGATTCGATGTTTGTTTGAGTTTTTTTGGTTTCCATTTTATTTTCCAAGATTTTATCCCATGTTTCTTATTTCATTTTTTTTTGTATATAGTTATGCCATCTTGCATTGTTATATTTTATCAATGACGAATGATATATATGAAAATGGGTTGAATCACTGTTGTTAGTTATGACCTATTTGACATAATAGTTTATTATGGTTATATATGTTTGATTCTACACAGGCATCCAATATTTGGAAATTCCATACTAGGCCTTTTGGTAAATGTTCCACTATCATTTAACTTAGATATAAGTGAGAAATCATTCCCAAAGGGGTTACTTGTGATGACTTGGAACTAGTTTCCAACTTTTGGGGATTGAGAAAAACCTTATAGTCATGTAGAGAGATGGGACTAGTGCTAAGTGGATGGAATATCGAGTCGGTCTTTTACAACCACCTACCTAAATATCTTGAAATAATGTGTCCAAGCATTCATTAGGGTTATTAGAAGGTAAATATGGATCCCTTCCACTAGAATATCCACACAATAGAATATTATGAATCCAATAATGTGGGGTATTAGGGTTTGATAAAATAGTGGGATACTAATATAATTAATTCATTGTAACACACATGGTTTTTAAGATAATGTAGTAAAATATAATTTTATCTATTATATAAAATGAAAAGTAAACCACTAAGAACACAATGATCATTTCTTGACATTAACGATGTACCTAATAGTATAAATTTCTATGAGTGGTACAATCAATTGTATACTTTACTACTATAAAAAATATATTATGTGTTTGAAACCTCTATTCTTGATCATCCTCCCTAGTGAGTGAGTGAGGCTCAAAAGGAAGCATATATGATGTACAATAAAAATTCTTCAAATGACTAATATATTATGACATCATCTGTGTATAAAGAGATAATTATACAACACAAGGACAAAAATTATTACAAAATTAAAATTCATATATGAGAACATGAATAGGATAAAGAGAAGATATTGATAAATGATATTTTCACTACACTGTACAAGTTAAAACTAGAATACAGTTACCCAGCTAGTGATCTTTCATTCGTGATATTGAAGCACATTGAATAGTTAGTGAATTCAGGCTTCTATACGAATAAAAATGTATCCATTAATTTCATACTATCATCATGACCACCAAGAATATCCTCATTAATCACTAATTACAAGTTGAATAATATGGAGAAGTTTCTCAGGAATAGTTTGACTATGCTTCACCAGAAAGATAAGGGTTTATGAGAGTATGGTTCATTACGACTTATGGTTAATGAGTTGAAATAAAAGGTTTAAAATATCATGAAAATTTAAATGTTAGTGGATCCTTTAAAACATAATTAAAATAGAGAAAATATTCATAATAAGTGAAATGAGTAGGTGGAAATATAATTTATATGTGTCAAGAAAGGGGATTGGAAGAGGAACAAAAACGAATTAAACAAGAAGCATGTATAAGTCACTACTTAGGGTATATTCATCCTTACATGTAATTTTTTTTATTTTAATTCATGAGTATTAAATACAATATATATCTTACATATGTGTGTTCTAATACTAGAACCAAGACTATTAATAAATAACAAAATAAATAAAGTGAATTCTAAGTATTTTAAAGAGGGTAATTCCTAAGACATGAGAGATAAGAACACAAGATCATATTTCCAAGAAAATTAGATCTCAAAAAAATACTATTTTTTGTTTAGTGTTTCCAAAATATTTATCTCAATACCTAGTTTTATAAATTAGAAGTCATTATTTCAAATTTGAAATAAATGTTGGTATTGTATTTCAAACTTAGTAGTTTAGTAATTCTTTAATCACTAATATCCAATACCAGATATAAATGATGAATATAGTATTTAATTCTCTTGCATAGTTTCAAAAAGATAATTTATTAATGAAAAATTGAAATTAATTATCAATTATATACCCAAAAGTATGTTTATACTCTTTAGATCTAGAAATCTAAGGTAATTGAAATATTTAATTATTATGTTTTGGAAACAGATATATTTAGAGATAAAGGTATAACTAAAATCCTAGAGATTTATTTAAAAATAAATTTGTGAACTTTCTAAAGAGAGGATAGAATAAAATTTATTTACTTTATGAGATTAATTAATGAAATTGTTTGAATATAATCTGAAAATAATGATTGAAATTGGTAAATTATATAATACCTTCCAAGTGGCCCTATTAGAGAATATCTTAACCAGATAATCATTAATCATTTAAATATAGATTAGATATATTACTTTTAACATCTTTGTTTTCTTCCACATAAATCTTTGAAATATATCTAGCAATATTATTGGAACCAATAACTGAGCTGAAATAGGATTATGAGGCCTGATGAGCCCAATTGTTATTTCATAAAAATGATAAATATCTTAATATCATGCACATATAGATTTAAAAAATACTGGAACAACTTCATAATGGAGGCTCAAATTGGAAATATGAAGCTACCATTGAGTTCGAAGATGAGGTTTTACCCAATGTGTGACATAAACTTGGAGAGAATCAGATGCTTTTACTAGAAACCATCATTGGTGAATAAATAATTAAATAAAAAAATTATTAATTTAATTGTTAAATTAAATCCCAAAACCTAAAACCCTCTATAAATATGTTCATATGTACAATTCAGAGGGTTAACATCATAACCCATATAATTGAGAGAGAAATTTGGATGAATCTTTGGTGGGTAACAACATATCGGAGGATCTGATCAACACCGCATGGATCATCTATGCCAACAGAGTTCATGAATCACAAAAATGACTATAAAATAGGATCATTATTCATCAAATATTGATACAAAGTAAAAGTGGTATGTTTAATTTATGTGTATTCATCCCATTTTGAGATCCTGTGTTGAACATAGATCAATTATACTAATATGGATTGATTCATGTGTTGACTATTGATTTATTTTATGGTTGATTTGATTATTTATTGGATAATTAATTCTTAACTACAATGGAAATGGATCAAGTAAAACCCAAAAAAATTGATTCCATTCATCTCTTTTGTTTCTTTTATTTCTCACATGTTTCTTCACACATTCATCAGGGGAAATTTCATTAGCCCACAGTTTGATGAATAACCAAAATTCAACCATTTCAAAACCAATATTTTACCGAAAGGATCAATACCGCGAGTGTAGTTCATGATTAAGGATGTGATAAAGGTTTCTGGTTGTGGTTTGTGTAATTATGGAAAGATGAGGAATAATGGTTGAACTCCCAGTCAGATTTGGTAGCCGAATTTCAATCGAAAGATATAGGGGAGCTTGGTCAAGGACCAATCTAAGGATTTTTGTAATGATCTACGGTAGGAGAAGATGATCTAGTGGTAGTGAAGAAATTAAAATGAAGTAACCATGGGTTTCCAAAAATCCTAGGGTACAGAGCATGTAATCTAGAGATACATGTCACATTGGTTTTCCTGGCTACGGCTCTAGGTTTTTCATGGACTGTTATGGATTACACGCCACGTGACACCTTTTACATGCCATTTTTTCCATGGATAGATTCTTGGTGTTTACACTAGGATTACATGGGAATATATATGGCCAAGAACATAGGAAGGGCTAATGTACACAATCACGAATCTATACTCGGACATGGCTATAATACATAAGCCCAACCCAAAGTTCATGGGCACAACAAGGTGTACACCGACATAAAAAAATGGAACATGCACAATGTCTAATGACCTCTATATGGAATTTTCCTAGAGAGTACACAATGCATATTTGGATAATTCTATTTCGTGTGAGATAATGATACATAGGAAGTCCATGGGTTGGAAATACAAATCGTATACCACAAGTACATTCCATGTACTCCATATTAGGGAATTTTGAGAAGTTAGTTTCTTTATTATAGACATGGTTTTATTGAGTATAATACCTTGGCCGTTTTCCCATGGGGGTGAAGTGTGAAATTACATCCTCGGTATAAGACAGTAATACCCTCTATTGGTTTAGTTTTAGAAAGATTTTGGAATATCCATTTATAGGACTTGGGTGGAATCCTCTATCATTCCTAGGTGGGGGTTTGAGTTATCACCATAAAAACTATTAAAAGGGCATTAATACCCTCTCTAGAAGGTTGATCTAGTAGGGTTTTTGGTGTCCCCCGATGGCCTATATGTGATCCCTTATTTGGATTATGAGATCTTCAGAGATACAGTGAGTATTTAATTGTGAGGAAATATGAGAATGACATCCCAAATGAGTTTTATTAGTGAAAACATGGTTCATGGAGTGTGTTCTATCAGAAAGAGTGTTACCTTGAAGCATTAGATAATATCTTGTGGTTGTCAGTATTAGTTGAGACCTTTTGAGACTGATTGTCTATTACAAATATATTTGTAATATTGTATTACTGTTGTGAGTTAATTACTCTCAATGATTTATACATAGTGATTTTGGGGTATCCTACTAGGTATTTTCATCCAAAACCATATATGGGATTTGACTACACATGTCATGTCCTATGTTGATGAAATTCAATTTGATGGTGTCCTAGGTGGACTAGGAGAGTATAGATCTTTGATTTGGTGAGACTGACTGAGGTGATTATTAGCTGTTGTGGTAATTTCCTAAATATACATAAAAAAACAGCCATTACCTATTGGTTTTAATTCCATTATTTGTCCCTAATTAATATTTCTAATCAATTAAAGGAGGCCTTGGGTGTATTCAAGGGTCAATCAATACCCAGAAACCCAAAATAGGGAGAGAAGACTAGGCCGCATTTTTTTTCAACTGTGCGACCTAGGGCGCATGACATTGCGAGCTGTATGCAATATGTGGTAAATAAATATTTTAAATTTTTCACATGGTTAGTCAAAATATGTGGGAAACCATGTGATGTTCCCATTTAAAGAATAAATGGGTACATATTTGTCACACAGTTTTCAAGCCATGTACTGTGAAAAAATGGGTGATTTCATGGTTTCCCCTATTAAATGACTTAAAGAAAACCCTTTCCTCCTCTAACCTTATTTCTCCAAGATCACCCTTATTCTCCAGTTAAAAAGATATCACCGTCAAGAACCTAGGAATCAAGGTGGATCCTCTGTCTTCCATAGGATTTATCCAATGTAAGATCTTATGTATAACTATAGGTATTATCTAAAATCCTCTATAATGTTTTTCAAGTTATTCTTCCCATTCATTGTTCTATTTGGGTGAAATATCATTTTCACCATTTTCAAGTCATTTGATGGGTTTTTATATTTATCTCAACCTACCTTGAACTAAATCTTTATAATAGAATAGATAATATCTATGAGTCTAAGGGAAGTGGCCATTCCCTTTTCTCATCATTTCGTCACATTTCATAAATCGAGCCGTTGTGTTGCCCACCGAGCTAATCATGTGAAACCTTCAAATTGTGAATTTAATTTTTCTAAGTTTATTTTCACATGTTCTATGGTCTTATTTGATATTTAATCACCTATGAGGTGGAACACCTTGGCCTATGTTTCCCTGTGGGTTAGATTTTACCTTATAGTCCTATTTCTGATGCTTTTGTCAGGGAACACATCATCTGTGGGGATGTGCTGGCTATTGCCACGCATTACTACATTCCAAAGGTGGGTGACATATGTTTCTTATTCAGGGAAATTTTATCCTTGATCAAAATGGGATGATGGGATGTTGGTTCATCCTTATGCAGATTCATCCTCAAAATTTGTCGCCTAGTCCGAGCCTCCCTCACAGATTTGAGTAATTGTTCATGAATCTCATTCTTGGAGCTATATCTTTGTGGATGCTGGTTAATTATGTTGCTTCTGTATGGATATTCAAAGGTGTATTGGGAGGGAAGCAACCTTCATTCGGAGTAGATTACAACATCCGGAATGTCGGGGCATCTCTGGATGTGTAGAAATTGGAAGACATGTATTCTTCCACCTAAGAGGGAATCTGAAGGGAATAGAACAAGAGGCATCCCACATCAATTGCGGGGTATCATATGCCAAATGAATTTATATGATGGTTTCCTTATCTTACGATGTTTAACACTGGGTATGCTGCGAGTTTAACATCTAGCAAAGACATTTACTCCAAAGGCGTATCTTCCGAGATTTTCCTCAGACATATCATGTTTAACATGAGGTATACCATGAGTTTAACATCTTGCCGAGACGGTATGAGAGTGATCAGAACATCCCATAGAGGAACATTATAGGGGTGTATCCCTAGGAAGGGGCACCTAGAGTGTTTACAAGATCAGAATTCCCAAGAAGGGAGGATCTGGGAGAGTGCACCCTAGAAAGGTGGACACCAGATGGATGGATCCAAATTCTCAATGAAAATAGACCTTGGGTGGTGTGCCCCTTAAAGGGAATATGTCACACAGTGAAGTTTGATATGGACACCACTGAGGGCCAATCTGGGAGAGTGCACCCCAAAAAGGGGTACACTAGGGTTTAACATTGGTGGGATTGAAACTCAGAGAGGTTTCCCACATACCCTTTTCATACGATAGGGATAAAAACCCATGTAGTTTGAAGGGGTGATGAATCAGGGAGTACACAAAGGACAGTGACCTGGAGACATACTGGGGCTTACACATGGATAGCAGCCCATTTCAAGATAGGAAGACTTGGTTTGATTGTTATGGATTGTATGGGGCTTAGGCATGGTTAGATGCCTTGGTGGATGGCATGATTTCGCCTGGATGTGGCGGCCTGGGTAAGAATCAGGATGGATGATGGATAGTTGAGTGAAGTGGATGAGGGGAATGGGATAGAGCTGACGTGGATAAGACAATGTTGGTCTTGAACCTTAGAGAGGATTCCTACATATCCCCATGGCATGGTATCAAATTCCACATAGTTTAGAATAAGTCATGGAATTGGGGTGTATGCAAAGGATAGAGACCTGATGACATACTGGGGCTTACGTGTGGTTAGCAGCCCGGGAGTTGGTTTGATGCTCGGAGGGTGGACTAGAGATGTTAGTACCAACAAAGTGGAATACAATATCTTACAGTCGATTGGGGTTGAACCATAGGGAGGCTTCCATCATAGCATATTGTTTCCCTCGGAATTCAGGGATGACCTCTTGATGGGAGGTTCAAACGATCGGATCGGTTTCTAACGGGTTTGTTCGTAGAACCGGAAACATCCAATGATTCCACATCCATTTGGACCTACTTTCCAAAGGTAGGTGCTCATTAGTTTGTGGACTGATGAGGCTTAGGAATTTGCATTGGTCGAGAGGATGGGAGGTCAGACTCATCACACCTTTTTGAGGGGAATTATTGTCTATTCCGGGACACTCTTTATAGATTTAAGTTATGTTCATGAATCCATATTACGTTACCAAGTATAAAATGAGATTTCCTTTAGATCTTACAATCAATGATAAAATATGTACGAAATTTAGAGAATCTATTATATGTATTCTAGGTTCTTCATCGATAGAGAATCATCTGTATTTATTAAAGATTCTTGATAAATGGTATCCTTCGGCATATTTATATAAAAGTCTCTTGGTCATTATGATGACCATGCTGGTTTCAAAGACACTCAGTGGGGCACTTGAAGTTTATTGTCATTCATAAGGACATGGATTATTTTAGAGTTGGAATCGAACCCGCAGACGGGCTACCTACTTATCCTTTTTTTGGAAAAGGAATCATAACCCACGTAGTTCGAGTGGCGAGTATGATGTTTATGATTGATGGCTCAAAGAAGGATGTCATAATTACTTTTACCCTCTAAGCTCACGTGAGTCATGCTCGGTGTGAGAAACAAGAGGTATTAGTAAAAAATTAGATAATTGGGCCATGAAAGATGCAATCATAAGAAATGATGTTGGACTTATGTATGTATGACTACCCAAAATAGATGAAGATTAGGATTAACTTCCTGAGAAGAAATCCCATATCAAGGCTAAATTAAGATTGAGGTTAAAGGAATTATGACTGGGACTTACTCCTGAAAAGGAGGCCCTGGTTAAAGGAATTATGACTGAGACTTACTCCTGAAAAGGAGGCCCAGGTTAAAGGAATTATGACTGGGACTTACTTCTGAAAAGGAGGCCCTGGTTAAAGGAATTTTGACGGGGACTTACTCCTGAAAAGGAGGCCCAGGTTAAAGGAATTATGACAGGGAATTACTCTTGAAAAGGAGGCCCAGGTTATGGGAATTATGACTAGGACTTACTCTTGAAAAGGAGGCATAGGTTAAAGGAATTATGACTGGGACTTACTCCTAAAAAGGAGGCCCAGTATTGGATTCTATCATCGTAAAGGATGAGGTTGAATGAATGAAATCTCAATCTTTAGTGACATAATGATGTGTAAATCACTATGTTTTGAGAGATATTCCACATAATTCCTTTCAGATAAAGAAGTCAAATCAAGAAATCATGCCATAAATGGATTTGAAGAGTGTCTTGAAGACTAAATATTGAATAGGAGAGGTGGAATGGCTTAAGATGGGTAAAATGGGAAAGAAGGGCACCCAAAAAGGTAGGGGCGCAGAAGTCCTGGCAGGCATGCAGGTACTACGTGGGCGCGCAAGTATACGTGTGCAACACGTTGGGTACTTTCATGGTGTTCACCCAGCAGGGTAATACTTGAGCGACTTTAGGTTAAGGCCTTTAGAATCCTCTTGAGGTTCTTCCAAGATAGGGGCGCGCAGGTTCTATTGAAGGAGTAAGGCGGCACGCAAAGTGTGGCCATTTCCCTTAAGGGATGGCCACCTCGGCGCACAAGTGTTTATGAGTTTCAACACTTAGGCCTTCCTCCCCCTCTTTAGATCTTCCGTTCTAGGTAAGAAAGTACCTTAGAAGTGTTCCGGAAGCTTTCACAAGAGACTAGGGTACCAGGAGCTCAAATATGAGTTTCTGGAAAAATTCCTCCCTGAATAGGGGGCCCACAGGGTCTATTTATAGGCAGGAGAAGACCCCGGGCAGTTATAACTTAGGTCGCGCAAGTGACTTACATGACCATCATGCGTCGCGCAAGTAGACTTGCGCGACAGTGATATAACTTGCGCGGCACATGTGCTATTGATCCCTTGTTCATGCCTTTGTCGATTTTTGATGTTTTCTTCAAAGGATGAATCAATTTGTGCTAAGTCATTTCCCTTTCCATTCTTTTAGATAATGTGATGAAAAGGAGTGTCAACAAAAGCCCCCCCTCGGAGTTGGATCCAAAATAAATTCTGATTTGACTTTGAGGAAAAGAAGAAAACCAATGGAAAGGCGGCACACAAGTTTGGGAGTGCAAATGAGCTTCGGGCGTGAAGAGTCCGGCGCGCAGAGGAATTCCTTTAGTCGGCCAGGGTACGGCGCGTAGGGTTCTGGCCACGTCTATAAATAGAGGGCCTCCCTTCCGTACAAAATCATTCAGATTTTCGGACTTCAAACCTTCGAGCTCTCGCCGTGTAGGTCACCTTAACCGCACATGTTGCTCTGTTTTCTGGTGTTTCCTTGATGGCTCGCTGATGTCAAGGTAACTTGACTTGCGCGGTGATACCTGCGTGCCAAATATTTGTGCGACACATCCAGACTTGCGCGCCAATTTTTAGACTAGCGCGCCTTAATGCCTTTTCCATTTTTCGGAATTTTATTCACAAGTTTTATGAAAAATAAACCCATTTAAGAGTTAGTTTCTTCAACTTTTTTACAGATTCAATGGATCTTAAGGGAATTAAAACGGCTGATGAACTGGATAGCAAGCGGATTGATGACATGATGAATGTTGTTGGCCATGATTACTATGATATCTACGACAGTAATTTCCCAAATTTGGATGAGTACTTGAAGAAATATCATCTGAATTTCCCACAGAGCATCTACCTGCCTCTATATGGTCATGGTCATCTGCAAGGAGTCAATGTTTCAGATGCAAAGAACTATATGCCTGAAATGCAGCTGCACTGCTACTCCTATATTTCGGTTATGCTGTGCATTAAGAGCAACAACAATGGTGTGGACTTTCAAATTCTTCCTCCATTCCATTTTCTTGCAGATATGAAAATGGGAAACCCATGGGATGAAATGTTTTCCGCTATCAGTTGGTGGAGAGAAGACAAACATGGAATTAGAGCAATATCTGAAAAGAGTACTCTCTCTAAATGGATCTTTACTTCCAATGCTCCATTCTCAAATCCATGTATCCATCTTCCAAGTCTCTTGGACAGAAACAGAGTCACTGTTTGATCAGTAGAAAATTTTCTCAAACCGTACTCAAGAACATTCTTTTACAATTGTTCCAAGAAGAGATGGTATCACTACATCTCTTATTGTATCCAGTTGAATGAATGAATTCTAGGTGGTTGCTGATGAAGCTCGGGATTTTATAAATCAATTGAAGAGTTATGTTGAAAGCCTCTTGTAATTCTTGAAAAAGATAAGAGACTCCAGTCTGTGGATGTCCTTCTAACTCTTGTGCATCAATGAAAAACACTTTCACCTTCACTCATTTGTACCTGCATTCTCTTTTTCTACATGCTTTAGATTTTACCTAAGCCAATGGGCCTAGTAATCATAGTTTGATTTTTACTAGGATTAATGTAAATAACCCTAAAAACTTCAAACCTTTTAATTGGTCAATGTTACCTAAATCATACTAAATGTATGTTTAGTGAGTTGGAACTTGACTTTTATTCAGAGTTCCTTTGTTTTTTTGTGTGGGCAGTTTAAAGTCATGCACATCAGACATAAAAAGGCTAATGTTTAAGGTCGAAATAGCTTTGACCGAAATGGATTAGAATTGAATCAATTTCTTAACAACTCATCTGAAAACATAGTACCATACTCAAGTATGAGGGAAAATATGTAAAATATGACTTAAGAATATTTGAATCTGAGGAATGATATGAAAAAGAGCTAAAAGGCATTAGAATAAGTAGTTCCCAAGAATGAAGTTACCATTATTTAACAAAACCATTAGGGGTTTGAATTATGCAGGGCCACCTAAGGGCATTGGCTGCATAGTTAAATAAAATAGTATCTTTTGGCTAACAAGTCTGTTATATAGACTGTTTATGCAAGGCCACCTATGGGCACGTGCTGTATAGTTAGACAAAAGACCTCTCAGAAATTTACTTTCCTAGTGCTAAAAGCCAGGGAAAGTTTATGGAGATTCAAATCTTCCAAAGTATAGAGTTTTCTGTATGGAAAGAGGTACTTGAATATAGAAAAGATATTTCCAAACAAGATTATCGAAGAACTGGATGAATATCACTCCTACGAAGGTCTGGCCCAAATGTAGGAATGGAGAATATAAACCATAGACTTGAATACTTTCAGATCATGAAAAAGGATATGGGACAAATATGTTAAGGATGTCTATTTTTGCAGATCCCTATATACTGTCATTTAAGAAAAATAAGGACAAAAGAGGCATTCTTCCCAAGAATGAAGTTACCACTATCTGACAAACCCGTTAGGGGGTTGAATTATGCAGGGCCACCTAAGGGCATTGGCTGCATAGTCAAGTAATAGTATCTTTTGGCTAAAAAGTCTGTTATGTAGACTGTTTATGCAAGGCCGCCTATGGGCATGTGCTGCATAGTCAGGCAAAATAATTCTCAGAAGTTTGACATTTTTGTGACTATAAGTCATGAAAAGTGTTATGAGGATCTGAAAATATTTAAGGTTAGGATTATGAAACATAAAGATGGATACTTGTCAATGCATACAGAGATATACAGATCAATGCTAACCATAATCATGTTGTGGTTGGGTCCTGAATTGAAATGTTGGACTTCACTACGTATCCCATAAGGATGAGAATCAATCCATACGTAGTTCTTAAACTAAAGTTTAACGTCGTGTGGGAAGAAAGGATTAGAGATCTTAGTTTAGGGTCATAGAGCTTGGACCATTGTAAGAAATACACAGTGTGTGTTTTCATGGGAACTTTTTTCAGCCAAGGGACTGAAAGTGGAATTTGGGGTTAGGCCCAAAGACTTGGGGCTAGATTCGAGGGACACTCGAACGTTCCTACGTATCCCATAAGGATGGGAATCAATCCCATGTAGTTCTAGATATACCCTTTGTACAAATTTGGTTCGTACATATGAAGGGTGAAAGGGGACTTTAGTACAATGATGGTTTAACCCAAGATAAAAGGTTTGGGCGTTGCCATGTATACATGTAGTCTTTGAAATGAAACATGATTGAAAAATCAATGTAAATAATGGTTCCCTATCAGGTGAGGTTATCAAAGAATATTGTAGTTTATTGTCATACTGGACAAAAGTGTTGTATAGTTTAACGTCATATAACAAGGAAAAATGTGAACCAATGTAAAGATATTGATTCTAGGGTCGGTTTCATGAATCAACATTGTATGAGGTGGAGGTGAACCGATATGAAGAGATTGGTTTTGGGCTTGAACCTTGGGAGGTTTCCTACATACCCAGCCTAGAAGGAAAGGATCAAAGTCCATGTAGTTGAATTAAAGAATGAATTAATGATCAAGTTGTTCTTGGGGACAACGACCTAAAAAAAATGTTGTTGGGACTTACACATGGTTAGCGGCCCAAAGAGAGTGTTATGGTTGAGGTTTTTCTAAGCTCACATGAGTCATACTCGGTGTGAGAAAGAAGAGGTAGCAACAACCTTCACGATACATAGTTTAACGTCATGTAGGACGTATGAAGGGACTATGCAGTTTAAAGTCTTGCAGTTAGGACTATTGGTGCTGCACAATTTAGTGTCATGTAGGAGGGACAAAGTATAGTTTAATGTCATGTAGGACATATCACGAACCTTCTGTACAGTTTAGCGTCATGTAGTTAGGACGATGGGGACAATAGAGTTTAACGTCATGTTGGACGAAAGGGGGACTGTGCAGTTTAATGTCATGCAGTGAGGACAAAAGAGTACACCATTTATCATCATGTTGGACGCATTGGGGATTTTTTCCCACAGTTTAGCGTCATATTGGACAAAAGTGCGAATAGTTTAAGGTCATATGCATGGAACGTGGATGGTGCAGTTTAATGTCATGCTGGACAAAAGTGTAGTTTAAGGTCATACAGGACATTTGATGATTATGTAGTTTAACGTCTTTCCGGACATAAGGGACTTTTATACAGTTTAGCGTCATGTTGTTAGGATGTCACAGTTTAACTTATTGCTGGACGTAAGGGACTTGCAAATAGTTTAGGGTCATATGCATGGACTGTTGATGATGCAGTTTAAGGTTATACTGGACCTAGTTACAGTTTAAGGTCATACTGGACCATTTAGGGAACTTTTTCATAGTTTAACATCATGTGGGATGAAGTTGCAGTTTAAGGTCATACTGGACCATTGTTGTATAGTTTAACGTCATATATCAAGGACAATTTTCTCCACAGTTTAGCATCATGTTAGATGAAAGTGCAAATAGTTTAAGGTCATACTGGACTAAGGATGAGTTTAAGGTCATACTGGATCATTGCTGTATAGTTTAATGTCATATAGCAAGGACGAACTGGTGTCACACATTTTAGTGTCATGTTGTAGGGACAAAGTACATACTTTGCAGTTTATACAAAATACTTCTTCAAAAATCTGGCATTGGTTGGAGTAGTGATGAATTCTCTATCCATCAAGATTAATGAATAAGATCCATTGGAGTAGACCCTATGTATTGAATAAGGTACTTCCCATTTTGGTTCAAGTTTGGGAGGTTTATTTGCTGGTATCATTGGATTTCTGAGAACTAATACCAATTCTCCCTGAGTGAATGAACGAAGATGAACTTTTTTGTTAAAAGCTCGTGATATTTAATTCTGATAGACTTCCAAGTGGTGCAAAGTGCACAAACTTTTCTCATCTAACCGTTCCAATTCATTCAATCGCTTTTGAGAATTCTCATCTGTAGATGACTGATCGCAAATGGATACTCTGAGTGAGGGTAATTGAACTTCAATTTTCAAGAATGCTTTCGTTCCATATACCAATGAATATGGAGTTGATCGCGTTGCAGTGTGGGTGGTAATCCGATAAGCCTAGAAAGCGTGAATGAGTTTATCAGGCCATGACTTCTTATCTTTATCCACCATCTTTTGCAGTGTATTTGAAAGAGTCTTGTTGAAGGCTTCTATCTGGCCATTGGCCGCTGCATGATACCGAGATGAATGGTTGGATTTGATGTTGTATTCTTGATACAATTTCCTCACCTCGGATGAATAGAAATTGGTGCCATTGTCTGTCAATATGGTATGAGGGACACCAAATCTGGTAATGATGTTAGACTTGATGAAGCTAACAATGCATTTAGAACTGACTTCCTTGAGAGTTATTGCCTCTGCCCATTTGGAAAAGAAGTCAGTAGCAGTAAGAATGTACTTAAAATGCTTGTCCATAACCGAAGGGTAAGGTCCCACCACACCCATTCCCCATGTGGCAAATGGCCATGAGTATTTAGCTATATAAAGAAACTCTGGAGGTTGATGAATGAAGTTGGCATGTACTTGGCATGAATGACACTTCTTTGTGAAATCAACACAATCTCGTATCATTGAAGGCCAAATGTATCCAAGCCTTCGAATTTGATCAGACAATCTATGTCCAGAATGGTGGGCACCACAGACTCCTGAATGCACTTATTTCATGACAGCCATTGTCTCTTCACCATCAATGCATCTGAAGAGAACTCAATCAAAACAAAGTTTGTAGAGAATTTTCTATAGGTGATCTGGGCTATCATAAAGAGTAAAATTGACCACATGTCGCCAGATTTGTTCTTTCTCAGCTCTATCAGGTGGAAATGTTCTATTTTGAAGGTATTCCCTGATAGGTGACCTCCATCCTGTAGTATGACCATACGGTTCATGAATGGGACTAATTTCATTAATTTCCTTTGTTCTGATTCAAACATAAGGTGAAATTTCACGACGGTGGGAAATACTGATGGTTGTCTCGTCCCGATTTGGATATTCCAGAGCTGTGGCTATATTAGCCAGCGCATCAGCTTGAGCATTTTTGATATTGGGACATAAGAAAATGTCGGTTTTGAAGGGAATTACACCATTAACTCTCTAACGTAATCATACAAAGGGATTAGTTCTTCTTTTCTGATGGCATAATCCCCATTGACTTGTTTGATTACCAAGTCTGAATCACCCTTCACCTTAAGTGATTCACTTGTGCTTGAAGCACTAATTCCAAGCCTGCGATAAGAGATTGGTATTCAGCTTCATTATTGGTACCACCTTCCCACAATAAGATGGAATAAGGTAACACTGCCTTTTTTTTGGAGAAATTAGCACAATTCCTAAGACAACTTTTTTGAATTTAGGATTTTCCATTTTCTTCCCTATTGGACTTCTGGAAGCACCATCAAAATACATTTCCCATGCCTGAGGACTTTCTTGAATAGATAAGACTTCCTCATCAGGGAGTTCAATATCTGAAGACGTGTCTTCCACTGAAGGGTGTTCAGCCAGGAAATCAGCCAGAGCTTGTCCCTTTATCGCCTTTTGAGACACATACTGAATGTCGAATTACTGCAAAATAACTGCCCACCTTGCTAGACGTCCTGTAAGCATTGGACGACTAAGGATGAATTTGAGCGGGTTATTGCGAGATACCAATTGGAACTCGTGATGTTGCAGGTAATGTCTCAACTTATGAACTCCAAAGATTAATGATAGTCAGCACTTCTCAATACTTGAATACCGGGTTTTTTCTTCAAGCATAGTTCGACTGAGATAGTAGAGGCTGTTTTCATTCCCAGCATCATTCTTTTGAGCAAGAATGACACCCAATGATCGCTCTAGAGCTGTCACGTAGAGGATAAGTGGTCTTCCATCAATAGGTGGCATGAGTACCAGTGGAATCAAGAGGTATTTCTTGAGAATATCAAATGCTTCTTGACATTCTTCAGTCCACTGGTAGGTGACTCCCTTCTTCATCAATTTGGTAAAGGGTAAACTTTTGCCTGCCAAATAGGCAATGAAACACCGAATATAGGCTAAGTGTCCTTGAAGTCCTCTTAATTCATTCAAATTTTGAGGAGGTGACATACCAAGGATTGACTTGGTCTTCTCAGGATCGACCCCAATACCACGATGGCGTACAACAAAGCTGAGAAATTTTCCTGAGGTTACCCCAAAAGAACATTTTAAGGGGTTTATGTTCAAATTATGTTGTTGAAGCTTGCAGAATATGACTTCCAAATCAACCAATTGATTAGAACGTTGTTTTGATTTAACCACAAAATTGTCTACATAGTATTCAACAAACTTCCTTAAGAAGGGTTTCAAGATACGATGCATGGCACGCTGATATGTTGCACCTACATTCTTTAAGCCAAAGGGCATTACTCGGTAACAAAACACACCCTGAGGGGCTCTAAAGGCTGTGAATTCCTCATCTTCTGGGGCCATTTGGATCTAATTATATCTAGAATATCCATCCATGAAGGAAAGTTCTTCATAGCTAGCTGTTGCATCAATTAAAAGTTCTGTAATCGGAACTGGGAAATCATCTTTAGGACAATGCCGATTAAGATCTCTGAAATCGATGCAAACTCTAATTTGTCCGTTCTTCTTCTTTACAGGGAAAATATTAGCCAACCACTTGGGATACTGAACTTCTCTGATGAAGTTAGCTTTTATAATCTTATCCACTTCAGTTTGAATTTTAGAAGCATAAGTTGGGTGTGTTCTTCTCGCGGCTTGCTTAAATCCTCGATGTTCTTCTGGTAAACCCAAATGATGAGTAGCAACATCAGGATCAAGACCGGGAATTTATGTATAGTTCCAAGCAAAAATTCTCTATTTCACTTTAGAAAAGAAATATACATCTCTTTCTCTTCAAGGGTCATGGCCACATTGATTAAAGTGGGGCGTGGATCTTCCTTTGTACCCAGATTTATTTCTCTGAGTTCATACACAGTGGTAGAGATAACCTCTTCAAATGCTGGAGGAGCATCTCTGAGATCTTCCTCTTCTTCTTCAGCATGTGTTATTTCTTCCATTTCTACATGCATAGTAGATGAAAAATCAGAATTTTCATGATCAAAAGAGATGTCAAAATTCGCACATTTTGAAGAGGAAGTTTCCATTTTTGACCCTATTGATAATGAAGAGTTTTATTTGGGTAATAAAGAGGAAATGATGGATTGAGAATCGACATCATTGTTCAACTCTAATGTTGCTATAAATCCTTCTAGACTAATTGGAGAAGTATAGACTTGTTGTATTTCAACAGATGAAATGAATATGTCACCATTTGTGCTTTCATTAATGCTTGGTGGGTTACCAATTTCTCCCATGTTGTCTAGATCGATTTCCATAATTGACATTACGAATCTTTCCATAAGAGTATTTTTATATGAGTATACCTTGTCAATTTAACTGATAAGAAACACATAATCTGTACTCACATGTGTAAATGGATTTACTGGAATCTTCTCCAAACCATATGGAGCATTAACTTTGGTAATTTCCTTTATTGTGGATTTCTCCTTTCCCTTCATGTGATAGAATTCTGCCTCAATGTATTGAGACTCACATGTCTTGAATGGGGCCTTATCACCATATAATGTTCCAACTTGACCATAGAAACAGTATTTGAGACATTGATGGTATGATGAAGGGATAGCCGTATGCTGATGTAGCCAGGGTCTTCCAAGAAATACGTTGAAAGATGAGTCTTGATCAAAAATCATGAAATCTGAATTGGATAAAAGATCTCCAAACTGAGTTCTAAGTGTAACTTCGCCCAGTGGTTCTTGTTCATTTTTATCATATCCTTGTAACATCATGGTAGAAGGAGATAAATCATATTCCGTGAGGCCCAATCGACGAAGTGTACGAATGGGCATGAGGTTGACTCTTGAACCATTGTCAATAAAAGGTCTTCAGACGTCTACACTATTGACCTTACCAGATAAATACAAAGGTCCGATATGACCATGCACAACATCATCTTCATCTTTATCAGTAAAAGATATTATTGCATGGAATTCTGCAGGATTATTCTCTATGTGATAGACTTCAGCTGCAGCAATTTCAGTTTCAAACTCCTGAGGACTTGACAAAGCCTCGATGAGTGCTTCCCGAAGATCTTTTGACAAATTCAAAGCATCCAGAATTGATAACTTGGATGGTACTTGGGCCAAGTGTTTCAATATATCATACTTTTGATCCAGAGGTCTGCGTTTCCCAACATGAATATGTGGTTTAAAAGGTACATTGAAAGCAGATGCTTTGGAAGTTGATGCATCTTGTATTGGGATAAGCGTTGGCAATATCCTTGGTTTTGGAATATTAGACCAATTAGATCCATTTACTTGCTGAGAGGAAGAAGATGGAACATTCAACCGGCCTTCCCAAATAACTGTGTCAGGACTGAATTTGCTATTGGTAGAAGAACTTGCTTGTTCTTGCTGAGCTCGCTGAAGGGCTCTACCATGAGTTTCAGCTACATACACAATTCTAGTAGGGGTAGAATTGGGGTAGTGGCTTCTGAAAGATCCGCGTCTTCCCCTGTATCCTGAACCTTTGGAACTTCCTATGATTCCCTTGTTTGATACAGGGAATTCAGGCTCATCAAAATTGAAACTGCGACTGGCATATGGATCTGTTAATTGAATCATATTAATAGAACCAAAGATTAACTCTTCATCTGATGAAGACTCTTCCGGATTATCCTGTTTAGGCTGTGCCGTTTGGTGGGGTGGGGCCCGTGGCATTGAAGTAGATGACATGAAGTCTTCCAGAGTCAAAGACAACTTAGGCTTTGACACATACTCATCTTCTTCTGAATCTTTTTTCTTCTTTGAATTATGTCGTTTCTTTGAGGACTTTCCTTCTAAAAAAGAAGGTTTTGCCGCAAAATTCATGGTAGAAGACACGATTGGTTTCTTTAATTGTCTTCCAAAAATAGCATGAGTTCGATTGATTGTATTTCTGACCATCCAATCATCATACTTCTGTGCATTTTTGCTTTTGACTTCTTTCTATTCACCTTCCTCCTCTGGAACTGTAGCAGTAACACATGCTACCTGAGCTGAAGAACCTTTCAATTTGACTTTTCCCGAGTCAACCATATTTTGAAGGAGGTCTTTGAATACAAAACACTCCTGGATGGGATGCCCCAATATTTGATGAAAGGGGCAATAATTGGGACGGTCTTCATCTCCTTCCTTGTTTGGCCTTTTGGGCCTTGGGAATTGAACCAGATTATTTTCCAGAGCCGAAATGAAGTAACCAGGAACTTGTTCATTTCGGAAATAGTATGTTTTGATCTTCAAATCCTCAAATTGTTTTCGTCTTTGATCTCTTTGATCATCTAGATGAAACGTCCTTTGTTGTTGGTGCTCAGGAGGTGGATCCCTTCGAGAAGATGAAGGTTTTGAAGTAGAAACTGGTACATGCTCTTGTTTAAGCATAACTGTAGCAGTTTCTACTTTACACATTCTCCTTCCTAGAGCTGATGGAATTACACGAGATTTAGCCTTAGCCTGTATAAGGGTATCTTCAATCTCCTGAGCAATTGAAGTAACGTCTCGAAACCCTCCTATGTATTTCACAGGGATTAATGGCGTGTGTAATTCGTCACGCAAAATTTCCACACAGATTGGTAACAATTCTTCTTGAGGGAGTGCTAAACTCAAGGAATATGTTAATCCCTTCCAGAGAGCAATGAAATCAGAGACTCTTTCATTATCCCTTTTCTTAAAATTTGTAAGATCCAAAACTGTTGTCTTTGGAAATGTTGAGATGAACTGAAGGAGGAATTTTTGGCAAAGATCCTCCCATCCAGTAATTGACTGGGATTGCAAGCTTGTACACCAAACAAAAGCTGGTCCTTGCAAGGTTTGAACGAAGCATCTGAGTTTCACTGCTTCTTGCTACTCCAGAGTTCCGATCATAGGATCGCAACAAGACACGTAATTCATCAAATGCTGTTCAGGATCACCTGATCCATTGAAAATAGGGAATACAGGATTCCCAAAACTAGATGGAGGAGAAATTGAATCTACCCATTCAGGGTAAATTTTTTTTCTGGTTGAACTTATGCACGTTTCCCTTCCATAGTTTCTAACCAAGCTGTTAATGAATCAATAGTAGTTATTAACTTTTGAGAAACATCCGGTTGAACTTGGACTTGGGTAGGTGAAATGACTGGAGCTTGGAAAGATGTGGCGATTGGTGCTCAAACTGATGGTAGCACTGCCAAATGATGTTGCACTTGACCCGTAGGATTAGACCTGTAAGGGTGTACTGATAGAGGAGGATATTCCTGATCCATCTCAGTAGCTGCAACAAATTCCCTTGGCTGACTGACTCCAGCATGCTCACGAAGAAGACTACCCTGAAGTAGTTCTGTATTCAACCTCCTTAATTCCTTCAGTTCTTCCTCCTGTTGTGAAAACCTTTTCTCTAGTGAGAGCGATTGACCTTCTCCAGAGGAAGGATATGTAACCCGGTTCTTTCCCTTACCTTTGTTGGATCATTTTCGGAGAGGGGGAAGTGGGTTAATCGATGGATTACCTAGGTTCTGAGTAATCCTTTGACTTTGTGTATGCACACCTTCTTCATTTGTGTCGGTGCGTACATATTCTTGAGCAGGGACCTCTTCATCTGAGTCCCCTGAGTGAGCCTCATTTGGTGGATTAGAAACAACGGCATTGATGACATTGATTGATGCATAGCTCATCGCATCCCTTCTATCAGTATTTCTGTGATATTGTCTTCTTCCATGTCTTTGATGAGACATTGCCTTTTTTTTGATTCGATCCCTCAGGAACTTCTTGACGAACCATAATTTGGAGGGAATCTCCTGATAATTTGGCTCTTCCTTCCTCTTGAGGTTTCTTCCCCAACCGAGAAAAGACCGAATTTCTCTGAGGAGGGGATTGATGATTTGAAAAAGTCTCCAGTCCAGTGGACTGGGGATGTTCCTGCTATTCCCGCTCAACTCCTCGGAACCTATTTGTTGATTTCGAGGTTTGGATTAAAAGAGTCCCCAGTCTGGCGAGTTGGGGTGGTTCTTGACATGCTATGTCTGAGAATTTCTTGAAAGTCCTCCTGATCTTACGAACCTTAGTCCAAAAATTAGCTGGATGCATTAACCTATATCCGCTTTTATCACCCAGTTCAAAAGACCGTTGGATGATTTCTAACACTTCTATCACTTGGTGACATGCTTGCTCCAAACGAGAGGCCTATTTAATATTCTTGTTTGCTTGATTCAAGAGTAATTCAACAAATTGTTCTCTGTATTCTTGATTTTGAGAGGAACTAGTTGAAGCCTATTCTTGGGAAAGCTTTTGATTACAAACAAATCCCATTGACTGTGGCCGGTTATGGGCAATAACATTGCATGAGACCATTTTCGGTGGGCTTTGTTGACTGAAGAGCACCATGAAATGCAGTGCTCCATGAACACCCCATCCTCTGACTCGAATACCGGATGGGGCATTGGAAATTAACTGACGCAATCTTCTTAGTGCGCCAAGGCATGAACGTTTAAGGGATCTCTGCTGCTTTTCAGCCTTCGGATATCGAGAGACTGATAGAGACGCCAAATAAATTTGACGTTGTAACCCTTTTATTATCTTAAGATGATTTTCATATTCATCATAAGATAATACTTTCTTTTTCAACTGAAAAAGTTTTTTCCATATGTTGAGACGAAAATCATGAATTTCATCTTCCATCAACATTTCTGGAATATTATACTGAGAGTTAGTGAGAGGCCAAAACATAACTGGCACTTCACCTTTCGCCAGTTGTTTTCTCATGTTCAACATTTCCTCTTTGTCATTTGATGAATATTCTTCTACCTGATTTGACCAGAGCTGGTGTTTCCTTGTTGCTTCATTGGATTCAACAGGATTGGTAAAGAAATCATTGATCAAACTAGAAGATGCATGACTTAGGGGTGGTTCAGAGAACGACCTACACCCTGGGCTATCTTCTGATTGAGAAGGTATTTCACCTACTAGCGATGAAGCTTCAGACATGACTAGTTTCTCATTTTCAAGTGCCTCAAGATAAGAGGGCCTTCTCGGCACTACATTGTCCACTGAAGCATTTTCCTGGCAATGTGCATCACTACTGCGGAGAGGACTTTCGAAGTGAAATTCATCATCATGGGGAGGACCACCATAATGGGTTACAACAAAAGAGGAGATCTCTTGCTCCTTGGTCAAATGACCACACAGAGGGTTCCTATGGCTTTCATATGAATATGAAACTTCAAGATTGATCGAATTGTCATGAAGAAAGCCTTCATGAGGAAGTGTCTGTTGAAGACCTTCGGAATTAATGTTCCCACTATTGGGAAATGAGGGAGTAGAATCTTGAATTTCAACAGATAATTGTCTGAGGGCTTCAAGAACTCCAGCATTGAGCAAGGCCTTGTTACATATTGGCCGTTGATCTCCTGACTATGCTGGGAGGGTCTTTTTCTTATACGCCTTCTTACTCGCTTTGGAACCCACTTGTTGAAAAAAGTGGCTGCTCTGAGCAGGTGTATGTGCCTGATCAGGAAAGATGGCCAGGTTAGACTGACGATCTCCACTAAAATCAGGTGTATGTTCCAGACTTGGTTGTCCAAATGATATGGGGGAGTATTCCACACAACCCTCTTGGACTGGAACAGATGTGTATGTATGTTTCGCAGTGAATTTTTGTTGTGTCACTCCACTGATAGGGATATATTTACGTGGCTTTCCCTGAGATGCCGCTGAAGTTGTTATAATATCCTGGCAGGTATCCAGAATATGAGCATGAATTTTATTCTTCTCTTTCTCCATTGATAGAATATGCTTGGTGACTTCAGCTACCGGAACGGGAATATACATCCATTCCGGGCTTGGAGTAGGTGTATGTGCCTGCTCTTGTCCTCCTTTTCCTGTCAGTGAATCCTGACAGTACTCAAGTGTGGGGGCAGAGAGTTGAGTCTGCTTCCTATTTGTTGTTGGGGCTTTCCGACTAACTTATCTGAATGCTACCAAGCGAGACTGTTGGTAGGATTGATTAATACTATAAGATGTATGTGCCTTCTGATTAAACTTCGCCAAAAGTGGTTGACGAGATCCATCATTTGTAGTCAGACGAGCCTGCTGACTCGCTGATGATGTATAAACAGGTGTATGTTCCTGCCTATAGTACTCCGCCGAAATTTCCTGGCGGGATTGGCGTGATGCTGCCAGACGATTCTGCTGGACAGCGGAATTAAAACGGGCAGGTGTATGTGCCTGCTCGTTTCTTTCAACCAAGTTAGGTTGGTGGACTTCCCCATAGATGGCAGAGATGAGAACCTGCTCACTATTGACCGGATTCCGCCTATGGTGGTTTGTCTTTCCTGCTCGGGTTCGAAGAATATGAGCCGAATGCCTGGAGTTGGTACCCTCATCATGTTGAGGGCGCACTTTTGCACGAGTCTGGCTGCGATTGTTGGTGGGAGACCTCAGGAAGGACTCCTGTATGTTTGAATTAAGGTCCTGAGGGACCTGGTCATTCACCTCCCCAGAATAAGGGAGCGAATGGTGATTGCGTTCCGGGGATAATGACCCAAAACGGTTGGAGACAGTAGTCAGCACCGCGTGTTTCTTGATCACTGGTCGTCGTTGTCTGGACGACCGGTGTGAGTTGTTCTCTTGGAGGTCTTGTCGGCCAGCCTCCAGAGTTGGGATGGTACCATGTTGACAGTACTCCTTAACCAGCACATTTGATACCCAGCATTGAAGACGCTGAGTAGGTGATGTCATCCTCAGAGCGGATGACGATCCAGCAGGAATAGAAGTAGTGGCATTTACAGCAACAATATTCACAGGTGTGAATTTGAGAGCGGCCATTATGGAAATGTAGAAGATCTTGGAAAAGAGTGCCTGTTTGATATAACAGACGTAATCAAGATAAATTAAGCTACTACATCTTTTGGATGACCACATATGTCAATTATTGTTTTTGTTGGCCCTCTCATTGAGTTTTTAAATAGGGGCCTAACAAATAGGTAAAACATCACTTTAACTTGGTTAAGGATTCACGTAAGGTTCACCATTTTTTGTTTCCCTCAGAATTCGGGGATGACCTCTTGATGGGAGGTTCAAACGTTCCGATCGGTTTCTAATGGGTTTGTTCGTAGAACCGAAAAAATCCAATGATTCCACATCCATTTGGACCTACTTTCCAAAGGTAGGCACTCATTAGTTTGTGGACTGATGAGGCTTAGGAATTTTCATTGGTCGAGAGGATGGGAGGTTGGACTCATCACACCTTTTTGAGGGGAATTATTTTCTATTCCGGGACTCTCTTTATAGATTTAATTTATGTTCTTGAATCCTTATTACATTAACAAGTATAAAATGAGCTTTCCTTTAGATCTTACAATCAATGATAAAATATGTACGAAATTTATAGAATCTTTTATATGTATTTTAGGTTCTTCATCGATAGAGAATCATCTGTAATTATTAAAGATTATTGATCAATGGTATCCTTCGGTATATTTATATAAAAGTATTTTGGTCATTATGACGACCATGCTGGTTTCAAAGCCACTCAGTGGGGCACTTGAAGTTTATTGTCATTCAGAAGGACATGGATTATTTCAGAGTTTGGATCGAACCCACAAATGGGCTACCTACATATCCTTTGTTTTGGAAAAGGAATTAGAACCCACGTAGTTCGAGTGGCGAGTATGATGTTTATGATTGATGGATCAAAGAAGGATTTCATAATTACTTTTACCCTCTAAGCTCACATGAGTCATGCTTGGTGTGAGAAACAAGAGGTATTAGTAAAAAATTAGACAATTGTGCCATAAAATATGCAATCATAAGAAATGATGTGGGACTTATGTATGTATGACTGCCCAAAATAGATGAATATTAGGATTAACTTCCTGAGGAGAAATCCCAGATCAAGGGTAAATTAGGATTGAGGTTAAAGGAATTATGACTGGGACTTACTCCTGAAAAGGAGGCCCTGGTTAAAGGAATTATGACTGGGACTTACTCCTGAAAAGGAGGCCCAGGTTAAAGGAATTATGACTGGGACTTACTCTTGAAAAGGACGACCTGGTTAAAGGAATTATGATTGGGACTTACTCCTAAAAAGGAGGCCAAGGTTAAAGGAATTATGACTGGGACCTACTCCTAAAAAGGAGGCCCAGGTTAAAGGAATTATGACTGGGACTTACTCCTGAAAAGGAGGCCCAGGTTAAAGGAATTATGACTGGGACTTACTCCTAAAAAGGAGGTCCAGTATTGGATTCTCTCATCTTAGAGGATGAGGTTGAATGAATGAAATATCAAGATTTAGTGACATAAAGATGTGTAAATCACTATGTTTTGAGGGATATTCCATATAATTCTGTTCAGATAAAGAAGTCAAATCAAGAAATCACTCCATAAATGGATTTGAAGAGTGTCTTGAAGACTAAATCTTGAATAGGATAGGTGGAATGGCTTAAGAGCGGTAAAATTGGAAAGAAGGGCACCCAAAAAGGCAGGGGCGTACAAGTCCTGGCAGGCGTGCAGGTACTGCATGGGCGCACAAGTCTTGGTCATGTAGGTATACCTGGACAACACGTTGGGTACTTGTGCGGTGTTCACCCAGCAGGGTAATACTTGAGTGACTTTAGGTTAAGGCCTTTATAATTCTATTGAGGTTCTTCCAAGATAGGGGCACACAGGTTCTATTAAAGGAGTAAGGTGGTTCGCAAAGTGTGGCCATTTTCTTTAAGGGATTTCCACCTCGGCGCGCAAGTGTTGATGAGTTTCGACACTTAGGCCTTCCTCCCCCTCTTTAGATCTTCCATTCTAGGTAAGCAATTACCTTAGAAGTGTTCCGGAAGCTTTGAGAAGAGACTAGGGCGCCAGGAGCTCAAATCTGAGTTTCTGGAAAGATTCCTCCCCGAATGGGGGGCCCACAGGGTCTATTTATAGGCAGGAGAAGACCCCGGGTGGTTATCACTTAGGTCGCTCAAGTGACTTATGCAACCATCATGCGTCGCGCAAGTAGACTTGCGCGACAGTGATATAACTTGCACAACACATGTGCTCTTGATCCCTTGTTCATGCCTTTATCGATTTTTGATGTTTTCTTCAAAGGATGAATCAATTTGTACTAAGTCATTTCCCTTTCCATTCTTTTAGATAATGTGACGAAAAGGATCATCAACCCATATCTATGAGACAGGGATCAAAACCCATGTAGTTTGAGGTAATACATGAAACCATGGTGTACATAGAGGATAATGAACTGAAGACATGCTAGGGTTTGAACATGGTTAGAAGCCCTAGAATTGGTTTGATGCCATAGGGCATACTAGATATGTGGGTCCCAATAATGCAGACTACAATGGGTTATCGCAGGTTTTGGTTGAACCTTAGGGAGGCTTCTTACGTACCTTGTCTAGGAGATAGGGAGAAAAACCCACGTAGTTTAAGGTGAGACATGAAATCGGGGTGTACCCAGAGGATAGAGACCCAAAAACATGCTAGATATTATCTGTGGTTAGAAACCCTAAAATTGTTCTAACCACACAGGTCGGACTAAAGATGTGGGTACCGATAAAGGGGACACCAATTATTACCAGTGCTTGGGGTTGAACCTTATGGAGGCTTCCTACGTACTCTGTATAGAAGATAGGGATCAAAACCCACGTAGTTTGAATATGTTTACAAGTGTTTGGGGTTGATCCCCAGGGATTCTTCTTATGTACTCTTCCTAGAAGGCAAAGATCCAAACAAATGTAGTTTGATAGCATACAATTTAACGTCTTGCAGAACAGAAATGGGGAATATAGCTTAATGTCATGCAGTAAAAGGGTGAACTGATGTGAATTGGTCAGGACCTATGGGTGTTGGGCTTGAACCTCAAGGATTCTTCCTACGCACCTTTCATAGAAAGGGATAGGATCAAAGTCCACATAGTTCGTAATTGGTGTTTGGGTCTTACATACTATGGTGGCCCAGGAAGTATGTAATGGTTAGTGTATTACTTTAAGCTCCCGTAATCCATGCTCGGTGTGAGGAACAATAAGCAAAAATAGAGTTAACGATCTTGGTGCAAAGGTGTGGCCACTAAGGGTGGTGAATAGGGTTTACACTTGGAAGATTCTCAAGGTTTCACTATGGAGCGGCAATAGTTGATGGGGATTACACAATGGAAGCTACTCAGGTGCCGCTAAGGAGCGGAGACAGTGGATGGGGATTACGCATGGAAGATGACCGGGTTCCGCTAAGGGGTAGAGATAGTGGATGGGGCTTATGCATGAATAATTCCTGGGTGAAGCTAAAAATTGAACATGGTGGATGTGTCTTACGCATGGATACTACCTAGGTGTTGCTAAGGAGTAAAAACAATGGATGAGGATTATGCATAGATACTTCCTGTAATGTCTTCCTCATGTCTGTCCATGAGGGCATCCCAAATCACTGGTGGGTTGAGGCATATAATTTAATCCCACACCTATGTGCTGGTGCATATGTGAGATAACGCCAAGTGAATTGGAATCAATCCAAACAAAGGGAGATGACAAGTGTGAATCACATTCCCAACATTCAGAACACAGTGGGGTGACATGACGAAGGGAGATAACTACTGAACATATTTGAATCACATCTTCCACATAGTGATAGCCTGAGATGGAAACAAAAAAATGAAAGCCAAAAACTAACCATATTCAAAACATGGGGACAAAATAAAAGTGTCGTGAAAAGTCTTCCAGGGTGTTGTCCTAGGATGGTAGGTGAGCCGTGGCAGCATGGGACCTGGCTGTTAGGGGGTCCATTCAGACATGAATGAGGATGAAGATCTGAATGAAGGACACGAAAATCATGAGGTGGAGTGATGGAATGTTTGAACATATTCCAACACTCTTGAAATTATGCCACTGGAATCATGACACATGGTATATTATGCTTGTCACATAATCCATCTATTATTTGAAAAAATAGGAATAATATTATTGAATGATAGGTCATGCTACTGTTTAAATTCATGTAGTGAGGACTATTGGTATCTTATGCATGGTGCATAATGAATCTCTTCTTTGGACCAAGAGGAATTATATATCTGTCACATGGGGTTTCCTACAGTTTAAAGTCATATATATATGACTATTGTAATCTTACTTTTGGAACATAAGGCATCTCTTGTTTGGTTCAAGAGTCATCGTATATTTGTCTCATAGGGAATACTATAGTTTTAGTCATGTAGAGAGGACTACTTTAATCTTATTTTTGATGCATAAGGAATATCTTGTTTAGATATAGAGGCATCCTATATTTTCTACATAGGGCATACTACAGTTTATATTCATGTAGAGTGGACTGTAAGGCATAAGGTACCTAGAAATGGCTGGTGTTGGGTCTTACACAAGAGCGCACATTTGTGGTTAACCCTAGCATAGGATTCAGGTGATATGGTTTTGATGAGTTACAAGATGAATGGTTTGAATTAAGGTACTCAGGGTAATGATGATGAGAATATCAACTCACAACATGTGAAAGAGACCAAGTGGAATATGTTGAATCAAGGTATTTCATGGAGTTTGGAGGAGTATCTCGAATCATGGTATTCCATTGGTGAAAGGTGTATGCGTATAGGGGATCAATGGAAAATGTTTATTTCTCGGCCCCAAAAGTTTGTGGTGCGACTCTCCATTTTTCATGGGGGTTAGTGATAGAAGTGAAGGGACCGACCCAAAGTGCTAGGAGCGTAGCCCGATACTGACCATGATTGGGGGAGTAGGGGCGTAGTCTCTGTTGTATGGAAAAATGGGTGTGAAGGTAGGAACATCGAGAAGGATATGGATTAAAAAAGGAAAGGGGTTTGTAGAGATTAGGTTCTCACGAATAATGGAGCTTTGTGGAGCTCAGGGTCTCATGGAGAAAGGGGCTTCTTAGAGGTCGGGGTGTCGCAAAGTATAGGGCTTTGCGGAGCTCAGGGTCTCGCAAATAAACTTCATGAAGGAAGAGTTCTCCTAGATCATGGCCTCTCCATAGCATATGGTGCATTATTAGGAGAGTGCTCCGTGAAGGTTAATGCTTCACAAATCCTCGAGCAACCCGAATGGGGCTCCCTCCTCTGCAAAGGGTGGAGGCCTTCGCGAAGGGCCCCACTTTGCAATGCTCGAGAGCTTTGTGAAATAGGAGATCAGACACCCAAGTGGTGGCGTAACCATGCTTATAAAGGGGGTGATCCAGATATTTTTAGGCTCTCGAGGTTGGAAGAGTTCTCTGTGAAGAAAAAGTGTAGCGCAAAGAAAAAATTACACTGCGAAGGAAGTCACGCTCTAAAACCGGAGGTAGTTCCCTCAAGTTTCTAAGAGTCATAGAGGCTACCATCACGTCCTTCACAATGATCTCTAAGGCTCCGGTCATGTTACTCAGAGTCACGAAGGCTTCCATCATGGATTTCATGCTACTCGTAGAGGCTCTGGTCAAGTTCCTCTACCCGCAATCGCTGAGGGAGCTCCGTGAATGGGCTCCATGAAACATTTTTCTAGGCCAAATTCAAATGTCCATAACTCATAACCTGTAACACTATTTAGATCTATGAATAGTCAAATAGAATCTTGAAAAATGGGATACGCTATTGGATCATGTATGGAAGCATTTGGAATATCTCGTGGATGAGTTTTCTAGTGTCAACGTGTCACTTTTGACATTTTTATAAAATGTTTAGATGTTCCTTTAAGGGTTTTTCATAAAATCAACAACTTGAGTTTTTAATTGAATCATTTAGGATGAAGAACCTAGTGACTAGCCTTTTACCATGTCACTCATGGATAGGTGGACTTAAATTGAGTTCAATAAGAATCTTTTCCATGTGAATTATGTTTTATGTTGAAAATGCCAATGAAATGCCTTGAGTAATTGGACTAATGTGACCAAATGGATTGAATTAAATAGAATTTTTCTTTAATTGAGCTTATAAAATATGAATTTACTGTTTGATGTTTTTCTATAAGACCTGAGGGTGAAATAACAGGTTCAGACTTAAGGACCCCTTGGATAGTATCTCGTTCCACTATATTAGAATTGTTAAATCTTAGTAAACACGCCAAAAGTGATACCAGCTGCACCTGAGGTGTTTTCACGGAGTGTTATTTATATTTTCCTCCAGATGAGTGATGATGATTTCCAATTGGAGGTCCCTTAGATCATATCGAAGGTACAATTGGTTGAACCATGCCTCTAGAGAGACTCCGGACCCTATGTTTGATACCAGGAATGAACTCAGAGGATAGTACATGAATTTTATCACCAATCATGGATTGAGACATGGGAATTGATCCTTGGGTTACCATGTACAATAACTTTATCATTGGTCTTGGTGAGCCCCCTTGAGCGATATTCAGAATGTCTTATAGGATTTTTCAAGGATGTGCTCTGGGTGTCATGCTATGTTTCATAAGTGGGTTTTCAAATGAAATTTTAAAATTAAAACAAATGTTTTTATAATGATAACAATCATTGATATTATAAATGTAGGGACTTTTCCTCTATTCCCAAGCCCATGCATGGGGAAAGTCCATCATTAGGCTCATTATACATCTCACTTTATAATTTAGGTCCTATCAGTTCTGACACACAAGATTTTTCTCAACCAGGTAGTTGGGTGGGTTTTGAAGTGGAACCTAGTTCAATGCATTATTTATTTATTTTTCATATAAACTTTTATGGAAAATAATTTATATTTATGTGTAATGAAATTGAAAGTCCATTACACCATGGGTGCTGGCCTACTGAGATTATGCATCACAACATGCTCAGGTGAATTTTGGTACTAGAGTGGTCTTTATGATTTCAAGTACATATAAAAGGAAACATCCATCATCCAAGGCATGATTTAACTTTCTAGGATGGAGTTGGGAGTAGAGGATTGGGCCTATTCTTGAGATGATAACTATAATAGTGTTTATATTTTTTACCTCTATCTATATGTGGTAATTGCTTGTGTTCCATTCCCCTTCTTAGTATCTTTTTATAGACCTGAAATTCCATATTCTTTTGTACATTTAATTTCTATTTAGCTTTGGAACTTATATCATTTAACATCCTCCTTTAGTTTCCATTGGCTTGAATGATTTATTATATTATTTTCACTGCTATCTATGTATTTGGATATTTATTATATATCTTTGTTACTACAATATAATATGATCTATGAGGGAATAGTCTCCCTAAACACTTACCCAAATCCCTCACTGCTAGTTAGAAACCTCTGATATTTGAGTAGAATCTCTTGAGGTCAAGTGGCCAACCATTTCAGAGCATTGATGAGTGGAATCCGAGGTGAGACTCAACAAAGTGGTATTAGAGAAATTGTAAGAATTTTTTTCTTACTCTTTGGGTTTAGACAGGAGTCTTGGACATGTGAATTTGTTTTAGAGCCTATTCCTAAGAGTAGCTACCCCATGTACATGGGAGACCCAAATTACATGTGGTGGGTTAATGGTGTTCTTGCATGCATTCATTATGGTTTAAATGGATTTCACCTTTGGGTGATTCACTTGATTTATGCTGTTATGAATGTTGATATTATTTGATTGGGGTTTTTATCCCTAGACAAATGATATGAGGTTAAATTAGAATAATTCATCATACCTGGCACTATAGGACTAATTTTTTATTCATTTATGCCGTGCAATATCTATATTCAATGAGCATTGCATGTATTCCATGAAATTTCTATTTTTGACTTGTTAGGTACTCCTTAAAATGTGATTTTATTTTATATAATGAAATAATTGGTTTAATTTACCACTTACACCACATCAGTTGTTTTGATAGGCGAGTTTCAAGTGCATCTTATTTTATCAAAAAACTTATGGCCTACTATATCCATTACTTGGTGTAAAGGTTATAATAAAGTTAGTTGACCTTCCAGTTTTAATTTATAAGGTTTATGGGACCTTATGAATTGGAACTAGTGACAAAATTAAATATTATGTGAATATAATAACAAAATTAAATAAGGATAGTTTAAAATTAATCAAATAAATATGATTTCTTGAATGAAATAGTTACTTGTAAGAAAGTGTGAGACCTTAGACTAGCCCAACCTTAGTAGTGGGATGTGATCCATGTCTATTTTTTTATTTCTTTTGTTCTTTATCCTTACCCATAACTGTCTCTTGTAGTAGGCTAGGGGTTGTACATGATTATAAGAGGGATTGTACCTATCAATATCTATAGCTTTCTCTATTTGTTATATATCTTTCTTCAGGCTTGTACTTGAAATTTTTAGAGCTATACCACCGCAATGATCTCATGATGCATGCCAAGAAAGTGGTGATGAGAATACTTATAATGTGGTAGGACCTGATCCAACCATGATACCTCTTAAAGTGCTTCCCAAGGAACCTCTTCCTGTGGATCTTCCACTAGCTGTTGCAGCCCAGTTATAAGATAATTTTCTCCACTTCATGAAAATATTACAAGGTGATCCTCAAATTACACCATCTATAGCAGATATGACTAGTGAATTCTAGTAGAAACATCCTCCCACATTCATGGGGGAATAAGTACCTCAGGATGCTAAATCATGGTTGGAGGATTTGGTGTCAATATTTTATCACATCAAGATGCCTCCAGAGCCGTGGGTCAATCTTGTGACTTATCTATTTCATGACTCCTTGAAGAGTTAGTGGGATGTTATGAATTAGGATGTTTGAAACCGGGGGATGGTTTGGGTGGATTGACAGGAATCATTATTTGACTAATTCTTCATGCAGAACATAATAATGGATTGAGTTTAGGGATTCGTGCACCTTGAGTAAGGTGACATGTCAATGATGGAATATTCAGATCACTTCACCGAATAACAATGTTTTTCACCGACCCAAATTGGTGATATGCTGAATACTAAAAGGAAATTTGAGGATGGACTTTCTTATGAAATTCTCTCACATGTGAACATATTTATACTAAACACCATTTCAATGATCATGTACTAGTCCCTCATAACATAGTGAAACTTGAAGAGGTCAGGAAAAGTGAAACAGGGAAGTTCAACATATAGGAAGACTTGTAGTGGTATAACTAGTGGAAATAAGTGATGATTAAAGGGTAAATGAGGGGGAATTACCATCTAGGTGGGACAATCTTATCTTATCATGTGTCTCCAGTGTGTAGGATGGGCCTTAAAAATCCCCAGTGTTTGAGGAACCTGATTGAATACCGAGCTTGAGGATGGATGGGTAACCTCAAGCGCTTCTACTAGTTGATTAATTAAGTGAAAAGTGATCAAGGTTTTGAAACACCACCATATTCAGGTGCAGTGTTTGTGAAACCTCATCAGGTAAGAATCTGATCTTCTAAATTTCATTTAGGTTGAGTAGGTGGTTGAGGTCGAGACAGTCAAACTTTAGATTTCCATTGAAAACAAAGTGGGTCTTCTCAGGCTACTCAGAGAGTATCTCAAGGCAAAAGTTTAGGATATATGTATGCTATTCAGACTATGCTAGAGGATTATTTCCCATGTCCATATATAGTTAGAGGTACTATTTTGGTAGTATCTTTTTTAGTATCTTCCTTATTAGATAAAGGTGGATCACACTCTTTTCTGTCTACTGTAACTATGGGAAGTCTTGGATTAGTAATAGAAATTGTATTGGTGTTATAACCCTCAATACACAATTAAAAACTGATAAGAGGGTATTTGATAGTGCAATGAGTTCCCCCTAGAGATATGTTAGTACCATTTTATGTGGAGTTTTTATGTCATCAAGATGACAGGATTTTATTTCATTCCCGGTATGAACTGGCTTTTGACTTATCAAACCTAGTGGATTTATATTTCTACCAAGTGTATTTCACATCACTTTAAGGTTATATATATATATATATATTAACAAGGAAAAATGGGATATCTAGGCAGATCAAGATGGAACCAAGTTAACTGGGTTGGGTATAATGACAACCCAGCTAGCCAGTCTCTTCACGAGTGAACAGGGAATGCAGTTTGCAGAATTCTTACATATTGTGGATCATTTTAGGGATGTATTCCATGTATATTTCTTTTTATTACCTTCTAATAGGGAAATTGAGTTCACTATTGAGACTGTTCTTGGGGTGGAAATAGTGTCTATTCATCCTTATATGATGGAACCTATAGAGCTCGACGAACACAAGAATTAGCTTGAAGACTTAGAGAATAAAGGTTCTATATAACCCAACACATCAGCATGGGGTTCACCCATCATTGTTTCAAAGAAATTGGATGGTAATATTATATTTTACATAGATTAATAATGAATAATACAACTTATGGTGAAGAATATGTATCAATTTCCTCTTCTAAATGACCTCTTAGACCATCCCTAAAGAGGAACTATTTATCTAAGATAGATTTTAGGTTGGGATACTATCAGGTTCATGTGAGGCCATCAGACATACCACATACTTTTTTCTGAAGAAGTTACGATCTATAAAAATATCTGGTGATGCCTTTTGGTCTGTGAAATGCACCCACCATATTCATAGCCTTGATGAATATGATTTCTCACCCATATCATGATTACTTCATGGTAGTATTTATATATGAAATATTGGTGTATTCTCACTCCAAAGAAGACCATGAAAATCATCTTGATATCACGATGAGTACAATTAGAGAGAACCAACTACATGCAACGCTTAGTAAATTACAATTTTGGATCATTAAGGTTCACTTATTGAGCCATATCATATCTAAGGAAGGTATATCAATTGACCCTAATAAGGTGAGCACAGTGGTTTCCTGGGAGTATCCCAAGGATGTGTTTGACATATGGAGCTTCTTAGGGTTGGTTGGATTTTACAAGAAATTTATTCAAGACTTTTCATGCCTGAAAGAGACACTTATAGGACTGGAGAAGAATGGTGTGAAGTTATACTAGACTATATCTTGTGAGATATATTTTTAGAAGTTAAATGGAATACTCACTTTAGATCTGATTCTTATTCTTATAGATCTAGGTAGAAGTTATATGGTTTATTAGGCTACTTCAGGGATCAGAATGGGTATAGTTATGTTTTAGGGTGATTGAGTCTTGGAATATGGATCCCACTAGATAAAGCCTCATGAGTATAACTGTCCCACACATGAGCTTGATCTAGTAGTCTTGGTTCATGATCTTCATTATTGGAGGCACTAAATTTTGGGTGAGTAGTTTTTTATATACATGGAAAATAAAAAATCTCAAATACATATCTACTCAGTGGGAATTGAATTTGAGTCCTCACACATTTGTTGAATACCTATAGTCATTCACCTTTGATCTGTCTTACACACTCAGAAAGGGTAATGTAGTGGCTGATGCCTTGAGCCAAAAGACTTAGATGCAATCCATCAAGGAGGATAGAAGTGAGTAGAAGTTGATGGATTTAATTTCTAAAATGAATATCGAGGTTCATGATTAGTAATGGAAATTAGTTCTATTGGATTTAGCAGTGACATCTTATCTCCTGGAGTGGGTCTGTACGAGGCATTTATTGGATTATGAGGGCCTTGTATTGAGGGAGAGCATCGAAGATGAGAACCCACCTCCTAGTTGTATAGTAGATGGTAGTGAAACTTTTCTCTTCTATGGCCATGTATGGGTGCCATTATATATATGAGAATAGTTGATAAGAAAATCACATGCCTCTGTTTGGGAAGTTCATAATGGGAATTTTGAGATGTATTAGTACATGCATCATTAGTATTGTTGTCTAGGTATGAAGAGACATATAGCTGGTTTCATCACTCATTGATCCACCTGTCAGTAGGTGAAGAAAGAGTAGCAGTGACCTGCTAGACTTTTTTGATATCTCTCTATTATTGAGTGTAAATGGAATAACATCACTATAGATGTCAATATAGTTTTTCAAAGATACCCTCAAGTTAGTGATGTAGTATGAGTGATCATTTATAGGATAACCAAAGTCGCACACTTCTTAATAATCCAGAAGATATTATCTATTGAATAATTATGAAGGATATATATATGGTAGATAGTGAAAATTCATAGTGTGAAACATCTTATCATTTGAGACAAATATTCCAACTTCACATCACAATTCTGGAAAGGTTTTTAGAAGGACATGGGTTCACATGTGCACTTGAGTACCGCATATCACTTTCAGACTGATGGAATGTCCAAGACAACCATATGAGTGTTAGAGGATATGATATGGGAATGTATACTTGATTTTAGAGGTTCCTAAGAGTAGCATATTACTATAGTTGAGTTTTCCTATAATAACAGATTCCAAGCAATAATTTATATGGATTATTACGAGGATCTTAATGGTAGAACGTGTCGTTCACCTATCTTTTAGGTAGAGGCAAGTAAGATATCTCTATTAGGTCCTTTTCATGTTAAGGAGACCTCAAATAACGTACATATGATTTAGAATCACATTTCTATAGCACAATCCTGGAATAATTCCTAAACAAATCTTTGCTAAAAAACAATGGAGTTCAAGGTGGGACGTTTTCTCTTTCTGTGTGTATTTCCCAGGTTGGGTCAAAGAAGAATAAGGAGACATGGCATGTTATCACTGAGATATGTCGGGTCATTCAAGATAGTGGAGTGAGTTGGGCTAGTATCCTATCAGTATATGTTACCTCATAGGTACCAATCCTTTCATGACATATTCTATGTATCTCATCTTTGATAGTATCATACTAACCCGTCTCATTCGTTTGACCATAAGGATATCGAGATGGAAGAAGAAGCATCCTTTGAAGAGTATCCAATATGTATTGTTGATTGAAGTATGAAGGTTCTTAGAGATAGTTCATTGTATATGGTCTGATTTGTTTGGAAGAAAATATTTTATAGGATGATTCATAGGAGTGGGAAGATAATGTATGTGTGAAATGTCCAGAACTCTTCTTAGTTGACATTCTACTACCTTCATAACGGTAACTCATGGTTGAGTTGTCTTAAAGAGGGAGGTTGTAACATATTATATTTCTATAAAGGTATAGAACACTAAATTTTTGGTATTAATTCCATTATTTTTCCTTAATTATATTGTCTAATCAAGTCAAGTAGGTCTCAGGTGTGTCTTAGGGTTGTTCAGAACCTAGAAACCCAAAAAGGGAGAGAATATTGGGCCACATGTTTTTTTTCAACCATATGACCCAGGGCACATGGTGGTGAAAGGAATCTGAAATATGTGGTAGATATATTTTTCATGGTTTGTGCATTTTTAGTCAAAATGTGGGGAAAACCATGTGATGTTCCCCTTTGAAGTAGAAAAATGCACATGGTTGGCACACGAGTTTCCAACCATGTCGCCAAACCTTGTGTAAAGAAAAAGGGTGATTTTATAGGTTCCCCCCTTATGTGATTTAAAGAAAACCCTTTCTTCCCCCACCTTATTTCTCTAACATCACCCCTCTTCTCCCGTCGAAAATCTCTCACCCTCAAGAACCTAGGAATCAAGGTGGATCCTTCATCCGTCATCTGATTTGTCAGTCTTTAGATCCAATAGATTACTAAAGGTACAATATATAATCCTTTATAAAATTTTCACGTTCTTCTTCCACTCCATTTCAATATTTGGGTGAAAGCTCATCTACCCCATTTTCAGGCCATTTGAAACTTTGATAGATTTCTCCCAACCTATCCCAGATCAAAGCGTGATAATAGATGGGCAAAGCTCCATGAGGCTAAGGTAGGTGGTCATTCTCTTTTACCACCATTTCACCACTTTTCATAAATCTATTCGTTGTGCTGCTCACCAGGATAATCTTGATAATCCTTCAAAATGTGAATTTATTTAATAAAGGTTTTTTCACATGTTCTATGGACCTATTTGATGGATAATCACCTTTGACGAGGATATACTTGGCTTATGCTACCCCTTGGATGAGATTTTACTTTAGAGGACATTTTTGTCTTTGTTCTAAATTTTTTAAACATCCCTTGAGGGGTCTTTTAATATAATTAATTCTTTGAGTTGTTAATGGAATAATTTAAGGTGATGAACCTAGTGTCTATCCTTTCCTCATTCCACTCATGGATGGGTGGACTGGATTTGAGTTGGCTATGAATCGTTGCCTTGTGCCATATGTTTTAAGTGGAGAATTCCAATGACATGCCTTGACTAATAGCCACAATTTGACCAAATGGCTTGAATTAAATACAATAAAAATCCGGTTGAGATTATTAAATATTAATTGAATGTTTGGTGTTTTTCCTTTAGATCCGAGGGTGAAATAAGGGGTTCCAACATAAATACCCCCTGGATGTTATCTTGTTCCACTATGTTAAAATTGTTAAATCTTTGTAAACACACCGGAAGTGATACCAGATATTCTTGGGATGGTTTTACTGAGCATTTTTTATATTTACCTCTAAATGAGGGGTGTTTATTCCCTAGGGTAGAACCCTTGGACGGAATTTAATGAATTATTGGTTGAACCTTGCCTCAGGAGAGACTTGGGCCCCCTATGTGTGATACCAGACACACAATTGGAGGAGAATATGTGAATTTTATCTCCATTATTAGAGTGATACATGGGACTTCATCCTTACATTACCATGTACTTGATCCTTATCATTGTCCTTGGTGATCCCCTAAAGCGATACATGGAAAGTATTCTCAGATTATCAATGATGGGATCTAGGTTTCATGCTATGTTTCATAAGTGTTTTTTCAAATTAAATTCAAAAAGTAAAATGAAAATTTTGAAAATTAAAATGATAATTGATATTATAAATGTAGGGACATGTCCTCCAAGCTCAAGCAGAAGCTTGGGTACAATCCATACTTTGGAACATTATATATCTCACTTTACTAGTGTAGGCCCTATCAGTTAAAACACACTATCTTAGGCCAAAGTAGGTAGTTCGGAATGTGTCCAAGTGGAACCCAGTATAATGAATTAGTCATTTAATTATATCCCACATTTGAACTATTATAGTACACTGTTTAAATTTATGTGTCATGAAATGTAAAGGCGATGAAACCATGGGTACTGGCCTACTAAGATTATGTCTCACACCCTGATCAGCCGCCTTTTTGTCCACCAATAGAATTTATGATTTCAGGTACTGATAAAGGGAATCGACCATCTTCCAATGCATGATTTACCTTTATAGGATGAAGTTGGGAGAAAAGGACCATGCCTTTTCACAAGATTCTAGATATATTTGTTTTTGGATTTGGAACTTCTTTCATCATGTTATATATAATCTTATCCTATTCCCTTTCGTAGTAGTTTTGTATATACATGAAATGATATCATATTTTTCACATGTAATTAACATTTATCTTCCACACATGTGTCATTCATATTCCTATATTTTATTTTTGTTGAATGATTTATTATATTGTTTCTGTTTCTATCTATTCCTTCAGTTGTTTTGTAAAAATATATATTGCTACTCTCTAATATGATCAATGAGGGAATAATATCACCAAAGACTTATCCAAGGCCCTCAATGCTATTCAGAAGCCTATGGTGTTTGGGGACATGCACTTGAGGTCATGTGGACAACCGTCTCGGAGCACCGATGAGTGGAATCCAAGGTGGGATGCTAAAATTACATTTTATAGTAGTCTCATCCATTGGAGTAGGTTGGAAACCTTTTTAGTTTTTGGATGGGTTGTATTTGGACATTTTTATCACTTTCCAATACTTTTGTTATAATATAGTGTGGTATAGATGTTGTACATAATTTTATGTTACTATTTTTTTAATATTCTTAGGATTATATGGGATTTGATATGTGTTTATGTGTACAGGTACTTTGGAAAAGGTCTCCAATGTGTGATATATTCCTACTTTTCATTGGTCACTATCCCCTAGCTTATTGGAGGTGGGATTGGGGTTATCAAACTCAACTTAGCACTATCCAGGTGGCACCATATGTGTTAGTTCATGACAGAGTGGTAATAGAGGAAAATTATTCCATAAGATTGGAGTTAGGGGATGTCAAGCTGTGAGGTTTAGTTTGGGATTTATGGAAACAATGATAAAGTGTTTTGAGTTTGTGTTTCTGGTTAAGGTGTCAAAATTTAGCATGGTGGCCCATTTATCCATTCACGAGGACTTTGAAAAACATATTTATAACTTTGTATATATAGACACTAGTTGTATGGAAAACATTAGTACACACATCATAACTGAATGGGTTGTGGTTTCCATGCCCTTCTAGAGCCATATCCCAAGATATACTCTTTGACCGTTGTGTATCTTGTTTATTTTAGGATGCCTCTATGAAGATATCCAGCTTTGATTACACTATATGATCATGAGGATGATCCACCAATTAAAGAGTATTTAGTACGAGATCCAATATAGGATATGGTACCTCCGGGTTGTTTTCCAATTATTCCCCACCCATGAAGAAACAAATAACACCAACGGTATTAGCCAAGGATGCATGCTTGTTGAGTGCAATGAATGAGTTTCAGAGGTAGTGACCTCCCATTTTTCAAGGAGATCTGGATCTCTATATAGTTGAGGACCATCTAGAGGTATTCACCATCATTTTCTACCTTGTGAGGACAACTATTAAACAGATGGTGGTCCAAGCTACGAGTCTTCTTTAGGGATCTACTAAGAAATGGTATAGTTTGGTGACTTAGTCTCATTTTGGGAGAAATATTTCTATGTCTGAATTATATCATTTCATTAGGGAGGATTTTTATCTAGCCTTCTTGAAATTAGTATGTATTATTTAGCTTCTATAGTTTTAGTAGGGTATTATGACCCTGATAATGTACTTGGTGAGGTTCATTGACCTTTCATGACATTATCAGAATATGGATTGAGAACCATTATTAAGGTAACATACCATTGAACAAGGATTTAACTGAGAATTCATTGATGTAGTGGTATCAATTAGAATTTTTTCACGTTCTAGAGTTATTGAGTGGTCCTTATTTATGGAGATATTTCAGGAAGATCCTACACTGATAGTGGGTGACAGTATTGGCCACACAGGATATGAGACCTCAATATTTGGTAGCCGATGATAGTAATAGAGATTATGTTATGTCAGACACTTCAAAATAAAATCCTCGGATACAGTATTGGTCGTTCATGGGTCTTAGGATTGATTGCATTAGCTTAGGGATAGGCTATGATTCTCATGGAATGGTTCGAAATATCTCACTTAGGATTTTATGATCCATAATATTTATAATAGAGAGACAGTCAATGAACTTCCTAGATAGATATAGTGGTTAGAGAAATGAGTTTTTTAGGGTGGAATTTGTATCAGAGGATAATGTATATCAGTTGGAGGTGGTATACATTTTCACTTATTTCCACCACCACCCAGGTGGTCTTCACCAAGTTCAGAGAGTTGGTGGTCAGGGGTTGGGATAACCACATACGGTGGAGGACTATGAGCCCAAGGGTATTAAGGGTATTATAGGTATGATCTATTTATTTTATACCTTCACTATATTATTAATAGAAATAAGCACTAGAAACTCTTTTCATCTACTTCTCTGGTACGTGACTTAAAAATTATGATTGAGCCTCTAGGCCATCCCTTGAATTTGGAAAGTCCTTCCATGAGAAACTCAATGATCACACACCTCTTCTGATATTATTATTTGGATCCTAGGGGTCGAAGTTTATTATGAGATATATTTTTAGTTATGATGAGGCCTTAAAAGTTCATATTAGGTATGGACTGTCTATCCACATTTGATGCAAAATTTTAGTTATTAAGGTAGAGGATACAATGTATCCATGATGACGAGATGAGGTTTTCCTTCCTGGGTAAGAAGGAAACCTGGGAAGTGTGGTACATTCTCATACATAAGAGGTTAAATTTGATTAATCACCACTTTTCTAGCATGATTCTTTGAGTATTGGATGTTATAGGCTACTAGTTTTCTATTGTGGTAGCATATTATAAGGACATATTTCTTAAGGATGTTCTCGGATTACCTCCTCACTGATAGATAAAAATTTTCATTTAATTATACCCCATGATGACCATGATATCTATTAAAACATATTAGATATCATTTATATATATTCAATAGTTGAGAGTGAATTTTGAGGACTTATTGAGGAGGGGATTCGTGAGACCCAGTATTTCTGTTTGAGTATCCCTAGTGTTGTTTTCCTAGCTGGAAGATGGGAGAGTGTGGTTTTTATGGATTACCATTTATTGAACTAGGCGACCTTGAATAATATGTTTTTACTATTGAGGATAGATAACCTATTTGTTAAGTTGACAGGGGTGTGATGGTTCTCAACTATAGACCTCATATTAGGCTATCACCAGGTTCAAGTATGGGATGAGGATGTACAAAAGATTATATAAAGATTTTGATACAGTCACAATGAGTACTTGGTGATTCCCATCAGAATGAAGAACTCCCCAATATTTGTCATGGGACTAATGAACCAGAACTTTCATCCTATCATAGAATAGTTTGTGGTGATATGCACAAATCATGTCTTAGTGTACTCGACATCCAAGTAGAAGAATGCGAGACACTTTCGTATGGTCTTAGAAATAATGTGAGAAAATCAAATTTATGGGAATCTCTCAATGTTTCAATTTTGGATTTAAGAGATCCACTTTCTAAGACATGTCATCTCAACTGATAGTGTAGTAGTGGACCCGGTAAAGGCTGAGGTAGTGTTAGCTTTGTAGTAACCCAAGGGTTTTATAGGGATGGTGAGATTCTTTATGTTTACATGCTACTAAAGAATATTCATGCCTTATTTCTCAAGCATATAAACACCATTGATTTATTTGACCCATAAAGGGAATACTTTTTTGTTGATGGATAGGTTTCTACAAGCATTGTAGGATTTGAATTATAGGTTTATGAGCACCCCCATCATAATATTTTTGGATTAGGGTGTGGATAATGTAGTGTTTTGTGATACTTTAGGTACTAGGATTGGTTTTGTTATAATGTATAGGTAGGAAGTGATTATCTATTTTTATCGATAGTTGAGACTAAATGAGAAGATCTAAATAACCCATGATATAGAGTCGAAGATGTATGAAGCATGGGACTATTCAGAAGAGCACTTGGGAGCTGGAAACCCATATTTGAACTCAGTACCAACATTTTTTGATTATTATTTTTCTCTTTTCATGTAAAAATAACTAATGTAGTGAGATTATAACGTCTATATTTTTTCATATAATTATTCAAAACATATCAAGTAATATTCTAAGATCTAGGTGCTGAGTTGATGCGATATTTTAGGATCATTGTGACTGATATTGATATTATAATTTTTTTAATATATTATTATCACATGTTCATATTTTTCCTAAAATAGTTGATTAACATTAGAATGGATTCTTAGATAATAAATTTTAGGCTTCTTTTGAGTTCAGAGCATGGATTTTACCCTAGGCATGATATAACATTAGAGAACATCAAACTCTTGGCTTGGGTGCCATCATGGAAGGTTAAAAGATCACAGATCTTGAAAATGGATATTCTCATTTATGTTTTCATTTGAAACCCTTGTTTTGGTTAATTAAGATCTTACCTAAGTCCTTGAGGAGGCTCGGGGGTGTTCTGAGGGTTCGGGACACGGAAAATGGAGAAAAAGGGATTTTCTAGGTAGGCTGCATGGTTTTCACAAATTTAGTGCTAACTATGCAGACATCCCATGAAAGAGTGAAGGAGGTTGGATTTTAGATAGCATCCTCTGCATGGTTTTCACATGGTTTGGAAAACCGTGTGGGTAAACTGTACAACCTAGAAACTTTTAAAAAAATTACAATTTCACCACTTCTGAATTTTAATACCCAACTTGATATTTCCTCCCCATTCACCCCTCTTCAACATAGGGACGTACCAAATCTCCCAAGACCTCCAAGATATCAATCTCCCTCATTTATAAGGAATTTTTGGTTCCATTGGTTGTGGATCTAAGCTCTGGGTATGTCTAATCCCACCCGTGCATCTCTTTTGAGTTTAGGGTTTGTTTATTCTTCTCCTCTCGTTATGATGCTCTGAAATCATACTCTTTGGGTGAGATTTAGGTTGAAGCTTCAAGGGTTGGTTGAAGAGGAATGGAAGGGCTCAATTAAGAGTTCATTCACCCACAAAATTTAGTTATATGGTCTACAAGTTTTATCCCATGGTTTATTTGAGGATTTGTTCATATGCAGTTTTGTTATTCGGTGTCTCTTGGTATGTTTTGATCACCCTTGACATGTTTAGGTAAAATGGTTGTTAAAAAAGTAAATGGAGATCCTCATGATCCCCATGGGATGCGTCATGTTTAATGACACTAATCTAGGTCCACCCATGGGGTGTTCGAACTCTCATAGACCTAGGGATTTGCGAAGAACACGTGAGATTATTGTGTAATCATGTAGATCCTTTGATAAACATGCTGATGTGACTATTTGTGTTGAATTAGAAGCTAGGTGGTGCACCTAATATTGATAATAACCTAAGTTATATTGGGTTAATATGTGTAAAAGACTAAATACTATAATGGAATGGATTATGAGCATGGAAATGAAGACTAGTGAGTTAGGAACAATGAACAAAGCATAATGAGATATGCACAAAGAATGAATTATTACCGAGATAAGCATAATAAAAGGGAATTGGGATAAATGGATAAATGATGTGAAATGTGGTAAATGTGTTAATGGGTTATGGAATGGTGTTAACTTTGATGTTATTTTTATGGTTTATGTTTTCCTTAGGAAATAGTTGTGATGTTGTGTGAAAGGTTAATGGATAAATATATGTATAGCATGTGCACATAGATTAGTAGTGTGGGGTATTGACTAAGTTTCTATGCCCATGGGTTGAGTTGGACTGAGGCTTTAAACTCCACCCCTAATACATAGATTAGGGAAGATGACTGATGTTCTGTTTCCCTATTGGTTACATCCACCTAGACTAAGGCTTCAAGGTGCAGATATGGTTGACATGAGGAAGTTGGTCCTAGTGAGATATGACAACTATGTGTTTTTCCAAATGTATGTGATTGTGTAATTCAATCCCATGTAACTTGTTGTGTTTGATGAACCCAAGATAAATGCATAAAAAAAGGTAGGTAATGGAAAACATGATGAAATGACTAGATATGAAAGTGTTAATAAATGTTGGAAATGGACCTAAACTAGTGAATACACTCCATCTTTACTTAGCCATTTATTATTAATTTTTTTCATGCACATTTTCTTATACTGAATATTTTGTAGACAGCATTGGAGGTGGCCTACTAAGTTGTACTCACACCCTGATCGGGCAGCCATTGGGTGCCTGAGGAGATTTCATGTTTGCAGGTCAGGAAAAGGGAAATGGATCTTTTTAGGAAGTTGAGTTGGCATTGGTGTGTGTGGAGGAGGACCCAAACATGGTGTTGGGACCATTTTAGGGATTTTTCAATTTGTCTCCATCTTGGGTTTTGTTCACTTTTTCACTTGTAGCATGGCATGCCATACTTACTATTGGACATGGTTGTACCCCATTTCGGGGAATGGTTCTTTATGCATGATTTGGTATTATTGATTATTATTCATGTATTTTATGTATCTCCTATTGTGGCTTGCCCGGATAAAAAGGGGGTATAGTATCCCAAATTGACTATTTAGACCCCCACTGCTAATCTACAAATTTTGGCATATGGGGAGGCACGCTTAAGGTCATGTAACCACCCGTCTTAGAGCACCAGTTTAGTGGATCCCAAATCGGGGATGTTATAAAGTGGTATTAGAGGAGGTATTTCTTCACCTTCTCTGGAATCTTGTTATTTTTTTTGGTAGACAACAGTTAGGATGTGTCGGGCCTTGGTAATGAGCTCATGCTTGGGATTAGATAACGGATTTACGAGGGAATCCCCAAGTCACCCAGGGTGGGAATTGTTCTTCTTGATTGTGTGATGTTACAGTTGATTATATTTCACCACTGGGATATGCACATGTTGTGTGATGTGATTGTTTTATGATATTTGTCTTGTGGCCTCAATGGCACAAGTTTGTGCATTCATGCATCATTGTAGGAACCTAGAGAGATAGGTATCATTCATCAATATAGGCACACATGGGTTGGGTGTGTGTGTCATGAAAGATAGAATGCACCTTGCATCTTGATAACTAAAAATGGAAAATGCTGTAAAAAAAACAATTAAAGGGGGTTAATATAAAATAATTATAAGTGATGATTAATAAAATATACGTATTTAATGGTTTTTAATGAATTAAAATTTTGTTTGTAACATGTTTTGTGAGCCTTGTGGTGGTGTATGGTTGTTTACCCATGTGGACCATGGCCCGGGGTAGGGATGGTCATTGTGGTGTTTTTCAGAATGTTAAGGGTTGTTGTGGCTGGTGGAGAGCCTTCTTGTTTTGAAGTTGTAAATGTTTATGGTATGTGTTCTAAACCTTATGTTAGGAAATGTAGAGAAATTCCACCCGAACATAGATCACTAGTTTGTAAACAAGAGGATGTTGCTGAGAACACTCCTCCAATAGAGGAGCAAGTGAACGTTGTGATTCAGAAAAGTGGGGAAGAGTGGTTTTGAGAGAACATGGATCATTTTATGTAGATGATAGATCGAGAACAAGGGCGGGTAACACAGAGTATGTTTGAGGTAACCAGAGAGTTTCAATTACATCACCCTCCAACCTTTACCAGAGAGGGTGGGCCAGAGGCAGCAATGTTCTGGATAGAGACTGTCTGGATAATACTTGATCATCTGAAGAATCTTGTTGGTAAGTGAGTCAAGTTAGAAGCATATATGTTGTGGGGCCAGGGAAAGCGTTGGTGGGATATCCAATCTTAGACTGAGCAGGTTGGGGGGAAGTCGTGGAATGATTTCCAAGAAAAGTTTCTAGAGCATTTTTATCCTGAGACTTTAAGGCAAGAGCGGGCTACATAGTTCATAAGCCTGACTCAGGGATCAATGTCGGTGATGGAGTATGATGGCCACTTCACTAACCTATGATGCTTTATTCCAGCATTGGAGGGGGATACAAAAGAAGTTACGAGGCATTTCCAGGAAGGCATGAGACACGAGAGTTTGTCTTAGGTGATTATCTTTCACTTAAAGAGGTAGTGGATAAAGTGTTCATATCAGAAGGGAACCTGAAGGGAGATTCAAGTAGTGGTCTTGTTATGTCAGCTAGGAAGGAAAGTGGTGTAGCTTCTAAGAGACGAAAGAGTCGTTTTGGAAGTTTTCAGCAAGGAGGAAGTGTGAAAGGTGGTCAGAAGAGAGGGTTAACCTCTCAGGGTGGTGATAGGGTGTTCTGCTATCAGTGTGGTAGGTTGGGGCACAAGCGTGGCCAATGTCCTCAACCTCCGGTTGAGTGCCAATCATACGGAAGATTGGGACACAGTTAGAGGTTCTCCAAGAACCCTTAATGGGAGAGTATGAATGTTGTTGACATACAGATGTCAAGCATAGTCAAGGGATTAGTTTCTCCATATCAAGAAGGCAGTTGGAGCTCCATAGGACATACTGACAGGGGTAGTGGATGCGGAACATCTGGGAAAGATCTCCCACGTCAGCATGGTAGTGCAGTACATGGAACACAGGTTGGGACCTAGGGTGGAGGGGTGGTAAACTTCTTTTAGTTCAGTTTTTCCCTAGTGATGGCGAAGGTGGGCTATCAATTGTCTGAGGTATGATCCTTGTATCTTTTACGCTTTCTAGTGTTTTCTTAACACTGGTGACACACACTCTTTTAATTATACTTAGTTAGTGTTAGTGTTGGGTTTGGCTATAGTGAGTGAGTGTGTGGTTATGTCAATTAACACTCTATTGGGGGTGCGAAATGAATACATCATGCAGTTTAAGGAATGTGCTCTAGAAATCGATGGGTATCATGTCATGTGGGACTTGTTCATTCTCAAGATGTCAGGATTTGAACTGATTTTGGGTGTGGACTGGTTGGTTTTTTATCAGGCGCACATAGACTGTTATCATCATATGGTATCATTCAGGTCACTTGAGGGTGACACTTATGTCCATCATGGAGAGTGGGATGTTCGAACAGGTCGTGGGGGACCATTTTTTCAACAGTTGGGTAGGCTCACGACTCATGTATCATGCCTCGTGGTTGATGATGAAATAGGGGAATAATATGTCTTTTCTCCCATAGTGGATCAGTTTTAGGATGTGTTTCTTGAGGATTTCTTAGGGTTTCCACCTGAGAGGGATGTCGAGTTCACAATTGAGTTGCTGCCAGGAGTGGAGCTAGTTTCTATTCCACCATACCAAATGGAACCTGCATAACTCCAGGTGTTAAAGGTTTAGCTTTAGGAGTTGTTGCATAAGGGGTTCATACTTCCTAGTATGTCTCATTGGGGATCTCCTGTGCTTTTTGAAAAGAATGATCATGGGTCATTAAGGTTGTGCGTTGATTATTAGAAGTTATATCAGATGATGGTGAAAAATAAGTACCCTCTTCTTAGATTTTATGACTTTTTTGATCAATTGAGGGGTGCATCAGGGTTTTCTAAGATTGATCTGAGATTGGGTTATCACCAGTTGAGGGTGAGGCCTTCTGACATACCACTGATAGCTTTCATGAGTCGGTATTGGTTGTTTGAGTTTGTGATGATGCCTTTGAGCTTGACCATGCAACAATGGTGTTCATGGCTATGATGAACCAAATCTTTCATCTTTATCTAGATCAGTTTGTGGTTGTTTTTATTGATGAAATCTTGGTGTACTAAAAAACTTATGATGATCATGGCCAACACCTTGACATCGTTTTGAGTACACTAATAGAACATAATATTTACACCAAGTTATCAAAGTGTTAGTTATGGATTGGAGAAGTGAATTTTCTGGGTCATAAAATCTCTAAGGAAGGTGTGTTTTTGGATCTAGAAAAAGTGCAGGCTATTCTGTCTTGGGAGAATCCCAAGAGTGTTTCAGATGTTAAGAGTTTTTTGGGTTTGGCCGGATATTACCAGAGGTTCATTCAGGATTTCTTGTGCATGGAAGCACCACTCTTAGGATTATATAATAATGGAATCATCTTTGAGTGGTCTGATTCTTTTGAGAATTCCATTCAAGAATTGAATAAGCGATTGATGGCTTCACAGATGTTGATCTTACTCAAGCCAAGTAAGAAGTACGTCCTATTTTGTGATGCATCCAGTATCAGGCTTGGGGATGTGTTGATGCAAGATGAGTGGGCGATGGCTTATAGGGTGAGGTAATTGAGACCCCATGAGCAGAATTATCCCACTCATGATCTTGGGTTGGCTATAGTAGTGTATGGCTTAATGTTCTGGAGGCACTACTTGTTGGGGGAATGGTTTACAGTGTATACCGATCTCAAGAGTCTAAAATATATCTTTCTACAGCAGTATTTGAATCTTTGAAAGTGATGAAAGGTTGAGTATCTCCAGTCTTTCGACTTTGGGATGATATGCACACTAAAAAAAGGTAATAGTGTAGCTAATGCTTTGAGCTGGAAGGATCAAAACTAGGTGGTTTAAGAATCCATCACCGAGTGGAAGGTGATGGATTTTTTTTTTGCAGAGATGCACATGGAGGTGTGGGAGGAAAACAGTCATGTGACTCTTGCTCAGTGATGGTTGACTAGGAAATTTTGAGTCGAGTTAGGGATAGTTAGTTCGATGATCCCGGATGTTTGGCCATGAAGGAAGTACTTATATGCAGGGAACCACCTTTAGGTTCAGACGTCAGTATTGATGGGGTTGTTTGTGTGCATGATCGTGTGGTTGTGTCGGTGTGCATGCAGGAAGAGTTGATGTGTGACTTCCATGCATCCAAACGGGTAGTGCATCCTGATTTGACCAAGATGTATCATGATCTCCATAGATAAGTTTGGTGTCTAGGAATGAAAAACAAGTTTTGGGCTTTGTGGCATGGTGCCTTAACTATCAGTAGGTGAAGGCCGAGCATCAACACCCAGGTGCTTTGTTACACCCGTTGCCCATTCTGGAATGGAAGTGGGATGATGGGATGATGTATGTTTTGAAGGGCCTTCCGAGGATGCCTCCCAAGAATAATTCAATCTAGTTGGTTGTGGATCGGCTAACAAAAGGGTATATTTTCTTACCAATTTAGAAGACTTACACAGTTCACAAGTTGGGTGAGTTGTATGTTATAGAAATAGTACAGATTCATGGTTTACCACGAATTTTAGTTTCAGATCACGATCCTCATTTCACATCACAGATATGGAAAGGGTTGTAGATGGTTCTTGGTACTCAGGTTCTTTTGAGTATGACTTTTCACCCAGAGACAGGTGGGTAGTCGGAACGTACAATCCAAGTATTGGAAGAAATGTTGAGGGATTGTGGGTTGGATTTTAGTGGTTCGTATGAAAAGTACCTGTCTCTTTTTTAATTTTCCTACAATAAAAATTTTTAAGATATGGTTCAAATGGAACCATATGAGACTCTCTTTGGGAGTCCGTGTAGATCCCTGCTATGTTGGATGGAGGCTGGTGAATCTGAGCTGTTGTGACCAAGTCTCGTGCAGGAGGCCTTGGGGAAAGTTGTGTTGATTTGGAAATGGATAGAAATAGATCATAGTAGGAAGAAGTCATATTCATATCGTAGGAATTTCCCCCATGAGTTCAGGGTGGGTGATAGTGTTCTCCTTCAGGTGTCGCCAAGGTTGGGTCACCGATGGATTTGGAAGTAGGGCAAGTTGGTGCCTAGGTATGTGGGGCCATTTGAGATTGTGGAGAGGATCGGGCCGGTGGTATACTGATTGGATCTTCTACAGTGGAATAGTGGGATGCATGATGTTTTTCATATTTCGTGTCTTTGGCAGTATCACTTTGACCCAACTCACATGGTGGATGTTGAGGATGTTGAGCTTGAGGCTGATGCGTCCTTTGAGGAGAGTCCAGTTTGTGTCATGGATCATGGTGAGAAATTATTGTGGGGAAAGGTTGTTCCATTAGTGTGAGTACTATGGAAGCATGGGAAGGTTTAGGAAGAAACTTGGGAGTGGGAATCAGATATGTGGGATCAGTGGTCTGATCAACTTTCGTAGGAAGTGAAATGAAGCTTGGGAGCCCAGCTCGAGGACAGGCCGTTATAATATGGGGAGGTTATAGGATCCCAGATCCTGGAGAGGTACATTGTCATTTATGTTTTGGTTTGAATTCCTTTTTTTGGTTAATTAAGTTCTTACCCAAGTCCTTGAAGAGTATTGGGGGTGTTCCAAGGGTTCGAGACACGAAAAATGGAAAAACTGGGTTTTCTGGGTAGGCCACACAGTCTTCGCATGGTTAGTGCTCACCGTGAGGGCAGTGCAGGAAACCATGCATGAGGTGGGACTTTAGATAGTGGCCTCTTTAGGGTTTTCACACTATTTGGAAAACCATGCTGGTAGACCATGCAACCCAGAAACTTTTAGAAAACTTACAATTTTTCCACTATGGGATTTTAATACGCAACTCAGGATATCCTCTCCATTCAACCCTCTTCACACTAGGGACAAAAAAAATCTCCCAAGAGCTCCAAGAGATCAATCAGTCTCGTTTATAAGTCATTTTTGGTGCTGTTGGCTGTGGATTGAAGCTTCGGGTTAGGCTAATCCCATCCTTGATTCTCTATTGAGTTTATAGATTGTATCTTCTTCTCCTCTCCTTACGAAAATATAAAACCCTACTCTTTGGGTGAGATCTAGGTTGAAGCTTAAAGTGTTGGTTGAATTGGAATCTAAGGTATCGATTAAGAGTGTGTTCACCCATAGAATCGAGGTAGGTGGTCTATAATTTATACCACAATGTTTATTTGAGGATTTGTGAATGTGTGGTTTTGTTCTTGGGTGTCTCTTGGTATGTTTTGACCACCCTTATTATAAAGGTAAATGGAGACCCTCACAATCCCCATGGGATGCATTGAGGGTAATGACACTAATCTAGGGCCACCCATGAGGTGTGCCAACTCTCTCGAAGCTAGGGATCTGTGAATAAAAAGTGAGATTGTTGATTAATCATGTATATCCCTTGATAAACATGTTGATGTGACTATTTGTATTGGGTTAGAAGCTTGGTTGTGCACCTAAGATTGATAATAACCTAAGGAATATTGGGTTAATATGTGTAAATTACTAAATTCCATAATTTATTATATTATGAGCATGGTAATGAAGCCTAGTGAGTTAGGCATAATGAACAATGCCTAGTTAGATTGGAACAATGAATTAATTCTCAGTGAGATAAGCGTAATAAAATGGAATTGGGATAAATGGCTACATGATGTGAAATATGGAAAACATATTAATGGGTTATGGAATGGTGTCAACTCTCATGTTATTTTTGTGTTTTATGTTTGCCTTGGGAAATGGTTGTGATGTTGTGTGAATGGTTAATGGATAGATATATGTATAGCATGTGCACATAACTTGGTAGTGTGGGGTATTGAATGTGGTTCTACGCCCACTGGTCGAGTTGGACTAAGGCTCTAAACTCCACCCCTAATGCACGGGTTAGGGAAGAGGATTGATACTCTGTTTCCCTATTGGTTGCAACCACCTTGATCGAGGATTCGAGGTGAGGATATGGCTGATAGGAGGATGTTGGTCCTAGTGAGATTGGATAACTTTGTGTTATTTTTCATGTTTGTGATTGTTTACTTCAAGCCCATATAACTTGTTGTGTTTGATTATCCCATGATAAATGCATCAAAAATGGTATGTAATGGAAAACAGGATGAAATGGTAAGATAAGAAAGTGGTAATAAATGTTAGTAATGAACCTAAACTAGTGAATGCACTTCATCTTTACTTGGACATTTATTATTCATTCCTTTGTATGCATAGTTGCTTATATCAGATATTTTGTAGACACTATTGGTGGTGGCCTACTAAGTTGTACTCACACCCATCTCAGGCCGCTGTTGGGTACCCAAGTAGACTTTATGTTTGTAGGCCAGGACAAGGGAAAGGGATCTTGCTAGGTAGTTGGGTTGGAATGGGTGTGCGTAAAGGAGGACCTGGACATGGTGTCTAGACCATTTTGGGGATTTTGCAGTTTGTCTCCATTTTATTTTTTGTTCACTTTTTCACTTGTAGCATGGAATTCCATACTAATTGTTGGACATGGTTGTACCCCATTTTGGGGAATGGTTCTTTATGCATGATCTTGTATTATTGATTATTATTCCGCTATTTTGTTTATATTTTGTTGTGTCTTAATCTGATAAAAACGAGGTATAGTCTCCCCAATTAACTATTCAGAACCACGCTGCTCGTCGAAAACTGTTGGCATACGGGGAGGCGCCCTTAAGGTCATGTAACCACATGACATGGAGCACCAGTTTAGTGGCTACCAAGTCGGGGACATTACAAAGGTAAATAAATAATTAGGTAAATTATTTATTTAATCATTTAATTTAAGGAAAACACATAGAAACCTATATAAATATTATATTATTTCCAATTTGATTGTTTATCCACATAACTCTAATAATTTCCAGAGAGTTTTGGAGGATACATTAGAGGATGAAAATAGATCATATTGACATCGTAGGTTTCATGTATTCCAACATAGTTTTTGGATCTCACCAAGGAATATAACACAAGCTATTTCTTCATCATAAATTGATCCAAACAAGATATATGATGATTTATTTATTTTTATTCATCCCATTTTGATATCTCATGTATAACATAGATCAATTATAGAATCAAGGATTGATTCATATATTGATGGTTGGTTTATTTTATGGTTTATTTGATTATTTATTGGTTAATTATTTCTTTGTTCTAATGAAAATGGATCAAGTACAACCAAAAAAATGACCAAGGTTCATTCCTACCTTGTGTTTCTTGGATTTAACCCCTTTTTCTTTGTATGTTCATTATAGGAAATTTCATTGGCCTATGGTTCAACGATAACCTGATATTCGATCGTTGCATGACTGATCATCGAAACAAAGGATCAATACCATGGGTGTAGTTCACAGTTAAGGATGTGATTAGGTCCCACAATGATTTTAGATTTATATAATATAATTTGTGGTTATTGGTGTTCTGGTGAGATAGTGTGATGATAGATGAACTCTAAATTAGATTTGGTTATCGGATTCTGGTCGACGATGGTGATGGATCTGGTCAAGGGTCGAACCAAGGATTGTGGGAATGATCACGATATAAGTAGGATATCTAGAGGTGTAATGGGAACATACATGAGAGAATAATGGTTTTCATGAAATCCTATGGTACAAGACATGTAATATAGAGATACATTCCATGTGAAACCCCTAAATACAATTTTAGTGGTTTAGAATAAATTTAGAGATCACATGCCACGTGACACCTGTTACACACTGTGTGTCCTGTGTCTGGTGGATTGGTATGTGCTATGGGATTATCTAGGAATGTAAATGGTAATTCAAATAGTAATGAGTAGAGTACACAATCATGACCTATTACAGGGACACAACTATAGTACATGAGAATGACCCAAATTACACGAGCACGACTGGGTGTACACAGGAACATGAAAATGACATAGGAAAAGTTCCAACCGACCTCTACACAGTGTGTACCTTGATAAGGAACACCATGTGTTTATAGAATTTAATTTCATGTGAGATGATGATACATGGGAATACTAGGGGTTGAAAAGACATTTCATCTACCTCAGTTCACACCATGTACTCCCTCTGAGGTTGTTTGGTGCCCTTATTTGCTTCATTATAGACAAAGTCCATTCGAGTGTGATACGTTGGCCCTTTTATCTTGAGGTTACAATGCAACATTACATACTCAATATAGAATTGTGATCCCCTATACGAGTTCAGTATCTCATATAGTTTGGTGTATCCCCCTGTGGGACCAGGATGGAATCCTATATGGTTCCTAGGTGGGGTTTATGGAATCATCATAAACACAATCCATAGGGTGAAAATCCCTAATATATCAGGTTGAACAAGTGGGTTTTATGTTTTTCCCTTGTGTCTTAAGTGTGAAAGACTTCTTGGATAATGAAATCATCAAAAATCCAGTAAGTACTTCTTTCCAAGGAAGGATGAGCAAAACCTCTTAGACGATTGTATTCAATGAAATCAACAATAATGGAGTGAGTTATCTTGGAATGACAATTAAATTAAAGCCTCAGACAATATATTATGGTATTTAGTATTGGTTGAGACCTTTTGAGTTTTTTTCTTTTATGAGTATATCTTGGTTCTTGTATTACTATTATGAGATGGCTACTCTTTATAATTTATGCTGAGTGATTTTGGGGTGTCCTATTAGGTATTGTTATACTCACCCCTTCATGGTATTTTACCACAAATTTTATTTTAAATGTAGAGGAAATACCATTTGGTAGTGTCCTAATAGGACTAGGAGTAGGTGAATCTTAGATTGGCATAAACAGATCGAAGTGTTTATCGATTGTTTCTTTTTAAAGTACTCCCCCCAAAGTTGGATGTAATCCTTTTTAGTTTTTTTGTTGGGCATGTGTTTTTCCCCTTTTTATCTCTGTCTAGTACTTCTATTATTCTTTAGTGCAGGATAGATTTTTTTCTTGCAATTATGGTATCTATTTTTTTAATTTCTCAATATTGGATGGGTTTGGAGATGTGTGTGTGTGTAAACTTGCTTAAGCTAAAACCTACAATGTGTGAGATATTCCTACATTGGATTGGTAAAAACCCCCATGCCTATTTTTGGTGGGATTGAGGTAGTCACACTCATCTTTTCACAAGATAGGTGGGCCCTATGGGTCTATCTGTGACATTTATAAACTCACAATACCTTATACAAATCAAATAAGTGATTAATACAAGGTGGATTGATGATGAATGATATTTATTTTAAGCCTTCTATAATTCCTTTTGAAAATTGTTTCAAAAATATTAGCATAACAACTAACCATATGACAACTATATTGACAAACGGATATCATATAAGTTATAATATGAGTTTATCTATTTATTCATAAGTTTATGTATTTTATGGGAATTTTCTGTTAATGATAATCCTAGATAAGAAACTTACATAAGTGAAAACACTAAGTGAATCTTATTTAATTATCCTAAATCTAATAAATATATTAATAAACATAATATATAAATATATTAGTAAAGATAAACTATATTAATATAATAGGGAATCCCTTATCTTTTGAGATAGTGGGAGTATGATAGACTTTAAATGATTTCAAGGATATTAATGTACTTGAGTTGGTATATGAGCACTAGAATCCAAAAACATCAGTGGGATAATTTTTTCTAGAGGTACATATTTCATAGTAAAGTCAAAGAAAAAGAAGTTTTATATATATAGTAAGATAAGTGATATTTACTTTGATAATAAAAATGAATCTTAAATAGAATTAATAAATGGAAACTTTTTATAATTGGAAAGATCATATGAATTCAGATATGGATTCCATGTATGAAAATCCATTTCCATATTTTGTTAGTTTCTCTATTTAATGTAAATTTCATAGTGGCTAATCTATAAGATATTAGAAATGAATGGTATAAGTTAGTACTCAGAAGACTTGATTGGTTAATTAATTTTTCAAGTTATTTATATACAATGTTTATGATAAACCCATTTAACTAGTCATAATAATAAAATATATTAGAATTATACTCTTCATAATAACCTTATATGATCATTATATTATGAATTGGATGTGAATAAAACTTTCATTGAAGGAAAACCAAATAAATATGTCTATATGTTATGACTATAAGGTTTAGTGATACTAAATAAATCTATTAAGGAATTCAAGTTGAAAAGATCCATTTATGGATTAAAGCTATAGTTTTGATCTTTGAATTTAATTTCGATAAATCCATAAGAATGTTTGGGTTTTTTTAAATGAAAGAAAACCATGTGTTTGTAAGAATTTTGTAGGATTGATATTGTACTCAAATTCATATATTTGTAAAACATATAGAAAACATATATTAAGTCTTACAATATGTTATTATCGAGGGAATAATATTTATCCAATAATGAATTAAATTAGCCACCCAAGTTCTTTCGAATAAGATATATAGACATATATCTACGGGGTTTCATATTTTAAGTCATAATATATAATTCAACAAGGTATTGAAAAAATACTACACGGAACAATTCAAGACTAAATTATTTCAAATGACACATATCATAAAATATCTCAAAGTTCCTATGTTAAAACACAAGAAACAATTTTTTATATAGATATAATTAAATATTATCAAGTTCTTGGAAATCTTTATGTATTCCATGATATATATTAAGGCATCATATATCTTATGCATAGAGTATAGTGGGAAAATATCAAGTAGAACTAGGAGAACTATATAGGGTAGTGGTTAGAATTTTCCAATAATACATAAGAATATAAAAATGGACATTTTTCCAGTACTAATAGAAGTAGGAATTATAGTTTTCAAGAGGACACCAAAACAATCCTTACATTAGATTGATTTTACATTCTACCATAATAATGCTTTGTTAATAAGAATGAAAAAATTATTTAAGCTAGTGGTTATCTTATATACATAGATTAAGAATGTAGTGACTACTGGTAAATCTTAAAATGTGGTTTATAAATGATTTTATATGGTGTTTTTATAGTAACATTGGATGTAGTATATAACCATCAATACTAAAGATTTTATTCATGATGGATGGATAAAAAACCATCAAGATAAATGGATATATAGGGGAACACTCTGATCAAGGGGGTCTATAAAAATAAATTCCATGTTCATCACTTATAACCATGTTTACACAGTCACTAGGAAGTGATTCCATGAGGGAAAAGGTCTGGGAAGAGTAGTTTTGAGAAGAAATGGAGGCGAGATAGTCCACTGCTTGGTTCCCTTTGCACCTGGTGTGTAGGATTTCCACCTGATCATTGATGATTTGTTTGAATTATTGAATGTGATAGATTATTTTCTATGTATAGGGGATATTCCCCTTGATAGATTCATATAGAACAAGAGAGTTAGTTTTTACTGCATCCTCTATAATGTTATTTGATTTGAAAAGTCCCAGGCCTTGTAGATGGGAATTAGACTCTACCCTGAGTGAATCACCTATGCCGAATGAATCTAATAAAGAATAAATCATAGAACCATTCTTATCCCATAATAGGAATCCACCTCTCATGTCCCCCATGTTGTAGGAACAATCAAAATTTATCTTGATCCCTATTTTTGATGGTTTCCAACACACCCATCATCCACAAAAGGGATTAATAGTGCTAGAATCAATGTTATGGTTGGAAATATGGTATGTGAGTGATGATAAAAATCCCATTGCATGAGTGGGATAGCATGATCCACTACCAATGACATGGTCCTTATAGATAGGGCCAAAATCGAGCTCTAGGGAAAGTTCAAGTGGGTTTTGTTCTGATAATTCCATAACAACCATCACCTAGTAGTGAGAATGTTGATACACACCTTCAAATGCTATAAGTTGTTCTCATTTACATGGATCCATTACTAAAAGAAATCATTAATGGTGGAGTCATCCATTATAATGATAAAAAAACCTACTGAACATCATATTTTCATTGCCCAGTCGCCCGTGAAAAATAGGTGGAGGCTTGTTTCCTCTTTGGGGTTGATGTAGTTATAGAATTTATAGGCCCTTGGAACAACCTTGTGATTGATAAAATCATTATTTTGAAAATAATTTTTGCACACCCACCATATTATGATGTTGTACTTTATCGAGACCTCCTTTAACCAAATATATCCACCCCATGGATCTAAATCGATGTTAGAGTTCTCGTTTCTAACATTTTTCATCATTGAAGAGAGCTCCGATGAAACCCGGATAGGCACATTCTTGAAAAGAGGATAATTTAGGAATATGGAATCTATGGAATCCAAGTCTGTAAGTGACACAATTATCTTCCCAGAAGTTTATATCACATGATCCTAAAATCTATCGTGTATTGCACTAAATTTTTTCCAGATATTTTCAAGTGTCTTCCATAGCACTGAAGCATTTTAATTGAGGTACGGAGTGGGACAAACATATCTATTTACAATTAAGGATGCCTAAAGGGGTTTTCCTTGAATGTGTTATTAGGATAGTCTTTCATGTTGTCTGTTTATAACTTACTTCACACATCTAAGGTTGATACTAGCATCATTTTAGGGTATCTTCATTTTCCCTTGATTCCTAGTGGAACCTTCCTTCGGATTGGGAATCCCATATAAAGGATCACATAAGTTATTAAACATCCTTAATCACTAATATCATCACCTTGGGGATTAAGATGATAGGCCTTGGAATTGAGGATATAATGCAATTAACCAAAGTTATTCTTCCTTAAAATGAGAGTAATCTATTATTACAATTGGTAAAGCAAATAAAAAAAATTTCAACCACTTTATTGAAGTGAGGAATACATAGAAAACCCAAATATATGTTCTATACTATGTACTATATGGGAAAATTCATTATTTTAATGACCAAGGTCAACTCAATTGAGTAAATCGAGATCCTAATGAAATGTTTTTAAATAAAAAATGTTACTTTTATTAGAGTTGAAACATTTCCCAATTCATTTAAAATAATATTACAAGGGTTAATTAACAACTTTTATTTATCTCTTATTACCATTTCAAAAAAAATTATGTCATCAGAATAAATGAGATGGGAGAACGCTTGGGAATCAGACGTGTAATTGTAAGTGGTGATAATTCCTTATTCTGGGTTGTTATTGATCATCATGCTAAGTGTATTCTGATCCAAAATTATGATACTTATAGATAGTGGATCATATTTTCTAATCCCCTAAATAGATTTAATAAAAAAACCTCTCCTACCCATTAAAATGGTTGACAACCTGTAAGAATTAAACAGCCAAAAAAGAAGTATGAATTCCATGCTAAGAATCCCATACATGATAAAAACATTAAAATAAAGGCCCATTTAATTCTATCATAATCCTTATCCATGTCAATTTTGAGAGAAATTTTGGATCCCTGACATTTCTTATTGATATTAGAGATAATATCTTGAGAAATACCTATATCTCTTTGGATGGACAATTTTTGGATCAACTAATGAAACTCACTTGATATCTATGATGGTAGGTAAAAGGTAAGTCCTCTAATGATCACACTTTATAGCACCTTGTAGGGGAAATTTCACATTCTAATTGGACTATATTGACTATGGGAAGAGGGATATTTCACCATTGTAATTCGGATTAGGGAGGTAACACAAGAAACTCTAGGAAGGTGTCCCCCCTAAAAAAATATTGGATCATATGAATGAGCTCACCCTTCACTATTTCCTATGAAGGCGTATAAAAGGATCCTAGGAAGTTATCAGGACATATGGATCTATCCTGATTAAGAGATAATACAACCTCTTTCACTGACTATTATATCAATAAGGATCAAATGATTCCATTATTAGTGTCAGATACCAAATGAGGGATATTATCAAAAAGATCTTCATGACCACCCAGATTCCCTTCATGTATTTTAGGGTTAACAATGAAAAGAATTGAATCAATGAATGAGTTGAACATACCTCCCACAACGTCAATTTAATTGATAAAGTACACATTTGTCATTTGGATATTGGGCTGAGATATCTACTGTTTTCTCCTTGATGAATGAGTAGAAGTATTCCTTGTTTTTATCCCCGTCTTTCAACTATATGACCTTGGATTGTTCACAGGTGACATGTTCCTATTATAAAAGGATATTTTCTAAGATGTTTAATTTTTGGACCATAGAAAAAAGGAGTTCTTAATTCCATGATTCTTTTAGGGAAGCCTCTATTTTATCTTTCTCAAATGTGAGGGAGGAAATTCCATTCACATTACGAATATACCTCTCAAGCCACTAAAGTAAGTCTCCATTTAATCATCTCAATTTATTATGGAAACCTAGCCAGTTTTTCCCTTTCACTTGTCTGTTCCATGATTATTTCACTACCTCTGAATAACACTAAATGGTTTTCCAACTTTTTGAAATGAAAAAGTGTCATGTGTTGTCTCTGGCCCAAATAATGGATACCATAATTGGTCAATGGTCAGATAAATCTCTAACAAGACATGTCACCTTAATTATGGGATATGAAGATATGACATGGTTGTTCACCAGGAAACGATCTAGGTGACATTATGTATGGTTGAATCCATTAATTTTATTGCACCAAGTGTATTTATCAATCTTATAACCTAGGCCCATGAGACATGTTTATGCCATAAACAAGGAAAAATTGTATATTTCTTTCTGGGGGATTATGTTACCACTATTCTTCCTTATGTTTTTTAAAATAGAATTGAAGTCTCTAGCAACTAGACAAGATTTATCTTCTGGGATGATGAAGCTAAGGCCTTTCCAGAGCTCCTCTCTCATTAAAGAGTCACAATTTCTATTGAAAAAAGTAATAAAATAAATGTAGATACCTTTACCGACCTTTATTGTGATATGATGATATGAAATGTCCACCATCTCTACATTGATTCCGGGGTTACAAAATTACTAAAGGCACTGATTATTTATGAGGACATGCATGAATTCATGTATGCCTATCTAATGAGTAAACTCATTAATTTAGGAGTATAATCATTTAGGTTCCTGTAATAAAAAAAGAGCGATGTTACTATTGATACATTCCTTAGCTATAAAATCAGTCTTTACCCATGTTCCCAAGACATGGGAGTTCCTATCAATAAAGGAAATAATTGGTTGGCAGAGTGCCTATATTTTCCTCTAGACTATAAAGGATGCTACATATTGTCAATAAAATGTGATTGCTCTTTTTCTCTTATAGGATCTGGTCTGAAAACCTATAGATAAAAGGGGACACATAGGGGATATCCCATTTTAATATGTATCACCTTCTGAAGCCTATTTTATCAATAAGAATATATTGAATAGGTTAAGGGGATACACACACTCAGGATCCGTAGAATCCATATGAATTGGAAGAGCAAGAGACAAAGCTGGCACCAGCTGAGTGTGTGTGGGGGTAGTGACATACCAAAATTATGTGTATAATTTTATTAAAAAATTGATGGTTTATTCATTATATTCAATGATAAAACAAAAATATTTCAATTTTTTAAAATTAATGTGTAATTTTAATTATATAATGATAATGAGTTAGAATATGAAAATTGTTTAATTATAGAATTTGGAAATATTTTAATCATTTTTTATTTTGATCAAATATTTTACATTATCGATCAAATTAAAGTGATTTTTTTTTTAAAATTCCTTGTTTTTTGGGATAGAACTTTCTATTATATTCCTTAATCTAATTAGAACATCTATAGGCCTGAAAAAATAAATGAAATTGGAAAACCTTTTGGGAGGACAAAGTGAAATCCACTCCATAAATGAGGAATAAATCATGATACACTCCCCCAATTGAGGTGATTTACGCTGGATTAGAAATAGGAATCATAGATGTATTTCTATATTAAAATTTAAGGAGTTATTCACTCATTTAGATGTCGATTGGATTCTTCAAACTGACAAACCATTTGTTAATAATTATTTCTTAAAAAATATTAGAGTAAATGAGTAATATAATTTAATATATGTGGAATATAGAGATAAATATTTGTGAGAAAACTCATAACAGATATTTGAAGAAATTTCTAGAAGAAAACATTCTCTAATTCGTCCATTTATTGTGTCAGAAACTTGCACACTTTATAAGGAATAATTTTGGAGCCAAAAAATATCCACCCTCGCCTATAAAAAGAGGTGAACCCCTCCAATCCAAATTATACCATTCCTCAGATCAATACCAAGGAGTAGATCTTTATAGAGGGAGGCCTAAAGTTACATTATTTTATCCCTCTCATTTTTTCTTTTTTTCTTCTTCATATTTTTATGTAAGTTTGGTTTTATTTTAAATTCTAATTTCAATATTAATTTCGTTAAAAGTAAATAATTAATTCATGTTGTTTCCCCCAAATCCATCCAAATTATCTTTCTTTTAATTTTATTATTTTAAATAATAATAATAATAATAATAATTTTTTTTATTTTTTTATTATTATTTTAAATTATTTTTATAACATTCTTATATTAAAATTATTTTCTCATTTTTTTATCTCTCCTTTTTCCAGGAATATTTTCTTCAATATAATAATAATAATAATAGTAATAAATATTATTATTATTATTTTAATATTCAATATATTCTATATAAATTTAATTTTTTTATTTTATTTTCTGATATTTTATTTTCATCTCTCTCTTATCCCCATTCTATTTTTATTTTATTATTTTATTCTATAACCCAATTTTTTTAAATTATTATTTGTTTTATTATATTTCCCTCTGTTTTCTCTTCTTCCCACTTCCACCATTTGGATCTCTTACTCTCAGAAATGAGTGGCTGACCCTGATGCTTGTCCCCGGGTGAGGTCATGGTGTTCGTGAATTTTCATTAAAGTTTAATTTTAGGTTTATAGATAGAATTGAGTAGCATGCATGGGTGATGAGAATTTAACTAATGTAGTGAATGCCTACAATGAAAAGAAACTAAATCTATATCAATTATTTTATTTAATCAATTTTCCCTCTCTCCATTGGTTAGTTCTTCACATGTTTGATTTAAGGAAATCAATGGATGAAACAACATCGTTAGATTTGGGTCTTGGAATATGGAACACCCTAAACCAAGGTGTGTTATCAACCTTTATTATAGTAGGATATGAAATTATTATTACGTAGGATCTCAAAAATTTCACAATTTCTAAATAAATAATATAAATTCAAACATGATATTTCATGTTAGAATTATCAAGAAAAAATAAATAAATTAAAGGAGAATAATGATTAAATCCAAAACTGAACCCAAGGCCATGTCCTTTGTTCCTTATTCCATTCTGTTTAGAATTTCATAATAGTTTAGAATTTCATATTTCAGGTCATTTGATAAATAAAAACAACCAAAAAATATTGTTTTTTTAAATCAATGAAAACTAGAAAAATAACTCATTTAGGTGAATTAAAAAAAGTAAGGGAACCAAACTAAAAGGATACTCAATTGAGATGACCCTAGTTATTCAATGTTCTGCATTAGGAAATATTATAATTGCTTTTGACCATTCCCTGTGATAGGTGTACATCAAAACTACCTCATTTACGAGGGATCCAATCATATGTTTACTTTTCTTTTTATATTTCACATTTTATATAGATTTAATTTCTTAAAAAACTAAAAAAATAAATCCATGATGTTTTCATATGTTTATTTCATCAATTCATGGAACAATTACTCTCAGGTACAAAAACCAATAGTTGAAGCACCTTGTTATATAGAAGATGGTGTTGCATTATGGGCTAGACAGATCAGGGGGGCCTAGAACAAAATTATCATAGAGTATGAATTTAAGGAAATCATCCAAGATCTCAACGAGTCCCTAGATAAACCAGTATTTGATTAATTGTCCAGAGAACTCACTAAATTCTATGAGTACTTCCTAGAATTATATCAAGAAGTTTCCAAAAAACAATAAGAGTGCTCCTCAGTTTCTCCCAAAATTTATGAATAAGTTCCACTAGAATATTTCCAAGTGCATGTGAAAAAACATAAACTCAAGTAAGATATTTAAAATCTTGATGAAAAGTTGAATAATTTCCAAATAAAAATTGATTAGATAACTACATACTTCCAAGCATCATTATATGAACCTAAATCGAGGTCTGAACCTGAACTAGAAGATGATCTACTTGTCTTACATGACTAGAAAAATGAATAAAACTTGTCTACTGATCTAAAATTAAGAGAAAAACTAGAATTTGGTGAATTCTAGAATGAATGTGAGAAACTTTTTGATCTCCCCAATCCTTGAAAATAAGAATAGCCAAAATTTGTGAAGGAATATACCACTCAATTGGTGGAGTTTGAAATTGAAATGGAGGATCCTGACTAGTTACCTCCATCCTCTAAGAATCTACTCCCAGAGTCACTTACCACTGAGGCATTGATTGAATATGAACTAATCCAGGGAGTTTATCTTTTCTTATTCCCTATCTAATAATATTTATTTAAATAAATTTTGAATCCCTCCCAACTATTTTGATTATAATGACTTAGACAATACTCTCTATGCCTTAGAGAATAATGAAGAACATGGACATGCAATTGTTGAGTAACACATGGAGCTCCCTGATTTAAATGAACATACATATGAGGAGACCCATTATGATATCCAAGTAGCTGAGCCTAATGAAATAATGAATGTTTCTACTCAGATTAAATTAGAGAAATTTATTATTAAAATTCATATTCATAATTTATTCATATGGAAATACCTATTTACTTCCCATTTGATAATTCATTTCGTGATGCCTATATAAAGCCAACACTAGAAGATAATAAAAAAGTTGCATAAGTAGTAACCAAGAAGGGGGATGAATCATACTTCATCCTACCCTCACCATGCATGCTATGATTAATTGATAAGGGGGAGGATCTAGTATACTCAATTAATGGATCATTCCTCACTAGAAAGGATGACACATAAGCTTAGAAAATCCACATGTGTTATTTGAAATAAAATAAGCTTTATACACTATATGATTTTAGATAACAACTAATACTACCCTCTTGAGGCAATAAAAAATAATGGCCCACTTTGTGGAGTATACCATGAATTATCCCTTTCAATTTCTTTTAGGGATTTATATTTCAATTTCAGTCATAGGAAGTAATGCATCATACAACCCCACAACCTACTATTCATTTTGATCTTAATGACATGATCTTTATGATTAATTATGTAATTTTATTTTATAAGATCATAATGGTAGAAGGAATACTTGAAGAGTGAAGGGAAATGATCAATATTCATAGGAAAGGGAGTTCAATTTTAGTGTTCTATCTTAAAAACTCTCTATTTATTTTGTCCAAAAAATGTTTTGAGATATAAATTAAAAATTTTATCCCCATTATTGAAATATATTTTACTTTACTTTTCTACGAGATATGATTTTTGTAGGAATACTATGATTCAATGTTTTATATTTCAATTTTAGTGAGATTTAATTAGTAAAATGGAGAATTTAATGATTAAATTGAAGCATGGATATTAAACTAAGGACTCATGATTTAAGGAAATTTATTGATTCTTATAAATTAAATTTCCTAAAAAAATTTGATGCTTTGAAAATTTTGAAATTCATATGAATTTATTTGTTGTTGTTATTCATGCCTTGAGTGATTATCCCAAATCATATGTCCCATTCCTAAGAGGATTTCTAGACAAAGTACTTTCTATTATATTCTTGATCATATTTCTTGAGTTATTTTGTTAAATAATACCATCTAGAACTTGAATTTGAACATTTCAAAGCTATGACTACATGAAAACACATTTAAAATTATTGAGGCATCTTTTGAAAATACCATATCCTTAAATGATCACCTTTACATCATTCTTTATTTATACCATAGAAACTACGAATGAAATTTTTAGGGATGAGTCTTGTTTCAAGCCATTTTAATCCATTAATACTCTCCTCTTGGTAATTACATGATATTTTAAAGTTGAAGTGTGGGGTTGAAGGGAATCCAGATGCATGGGATAAAATGAACTGTAAGGAATATGTGTGGGGATGCTTATTGTGGCAATTGTAAATGGTAGTGTAATCATTCATTATACTCACTTATTTACCATTCTGGAATATATGAATATAAAAATGAATAAAATAACTAAAAAATGATATTTTTTTTGTGGTTTGGGTAATCCAAAAATCACCATTACTAGACCTATGATTTCAATCATACATGGTTACGTGGTGGATACGAGGTTTATTCTATAGTCTAAACTTCAAAAAATAAAAAAATATAAATATATTATTTAAAAAATAAAAAATTATAAAAATAGGGAAAATTTCAAGAGTGTGCACAAATCATTCATTATGATTAATTCAATCATTATTTTTCTGTGAGTTATGGGGATGTTGGGAGTTGTTACATTTTGAAGGGTACAATTTCGTGATACTTATTTTTAAATATATTGATTTATGATTTAATAGATAAAACTCATTCTTGAGACTTGTTTTTAAATCATCAATAAATAACAACCTTAATCCTCAGAGACATTTGAACATTCATTTCCAGTACTCATGATTTTATGTGTCTTTTGTCTTTACAAAGTGGAGAATGTAGTTCCTTTACAAGACTATGGATAAAGATCATGTTCTCCTGATAAGAAAATATCTCTAATTGAATTGAATCATGAGTGATGAGAGAAAAGAATAAACATTTTGGTAAATCATAACTTTTAATGTTTGTTAACAATGGATCGAGGAGCTTGAATGAATGAAATGAAGAGATCCATTATTTTTTAGAGGGGAAAGGTAAAATACAAGGATCAGTTTTTTCTTTGAAAAATTATAATTATAATTGATATTTTATGTGGAATTTGATAATTTAATTTTACCTTGATAATTTTTTAATTTTATTGAATTGAAATTTGAATATTGATAACATTAGTGCCCTCTTTAACCTCCATGTTTAGATTTTATGCTTGAGGAAAAGCATGGTTTAAGTGTGGGGGTATTAGAGAGACCAAAATCATGTACATAATTTTATTAAAATTATTATATTTTATGCATTATTTTCCATAATAAAACCCATATATTTCAAGTTTTTTATTAAATTAATCGATAATTTAAATTGTAGAATGAAAATGAGCTAAAATATAAAAATCACATAATTCAATAATTTTGACATATTTTAATCACTTCAATATTTTGATAATATATTTTAAATTATTGATCCAATTTATGTGATTATTATTTTTCAATATTCCTTGATTATTTGGATACAACTCATCCTTCTGGACCTCAAGCTAATTAGAATATCTAGAGGCCCGAAAAAATCAATAAATTTGGAAAATCTTTCAGGAGGATTGGGTGGAACCCACTACATAAATGAGGCATAAATCATGATACATGCCTCCAATTGAGGTGAATCTAGAAATATTTTTAAGGGGACTTATAGGTATGTTTATTTAGTAAAGATTAAGTAGTTATCAACTCATTAAAGGGGATATTGGTTTCTCAATATTAAATTAACATTAATGAATCATTCAGCTAGAAATATACCATGTAGTAAATGAGTGATAAAATTTAATAGATTTAAAAAATGGACTTAAAATTTTAAGGTAAAACATGAAGAATATATTGGAATAACTTTTTAAAAGAAAGCATTCACTCATTTATCCATTTATTAGGTCAAACACACACAATCTTCTTGAGAAATAATTCTAGAAGAAAAAAATCTCCCTCCTTTCTTATAAAAGGAGGTAAAACCCTCAATTCCAAATCATTCTATACCATCAGATCACCACCAAGGAGGAGATCTCCATTGAGGGAGTCCAGCCGATGTATTTACTTCTCCCCCCCTTTCTTGTTTATTTTATTATTTTCGTTTAGTTTTGTTTTATTTCTAATTGTAATTTCAATTTTAACTTAGTTTTAATTAAACAATTCATGTATTTTTCATTCCACCAAAATCCATCCATCTTCCCATTCATTTAATTTTATTCATTTTAAATTATTAGTATTATAATAATGATAATAATTTTATTATTACTATTATTATTTGTTTAAATTATTATCGCAACATTATAATTTTAAAATTATTCTCTCATTTTATTTCCTCTCTCTCTTTTTTAAAATAATTCTCTTAACAATAATAATAACAATAATTATTATTATTATTTTAAATTATTTATATTATATATATATATAATTATTTTATTTTCATTTATTTTATTTTATTTTATTTCACTCTCTCTCTCTCAACCCCATTTTATTTTTTTATTTTTTTATTCTCTCTCCCAAAATTCATTTTAAATTATTCTTTATTTTATTTTATTTATTTTCTTCATCTATTCTTTCCACTTCCACCATTATGGTCACTTACTCTTAGAAATGAAAGGCTGACCCCGAGGCTTGTCCAGGGGGGAGTTCAAGGTGTTCATAAATATAATTTAAAGTTTAATTTTAATTTTATAGATATAATTGAGTAGAAAGTATGGGTAAGGCGAATGCCCCTGATGTGGTGAATGCTTCCAATGACACAATATATATATATATAATTAATTTTCCCTCACTCCATTGGTTTTTTACACATTGGATTTGAGAAAATCAATAGATAAAACAACATTGATAGAGTTGGGTCTTGGAAGATGACACACCCTAGACCAAGGTGTGTTATCAACATTGATTATAGGAGGAGGTGGAATTATGATTTTTTTGGCTCTAAAAAAATTGTCAATCTTGAAATAAATAATAGTAATTCAAATTTTAGATTTCATTTTCTAATTATCAAACCAAAATCAAACAATTAAAATAGAATAATTTTTGATTCCAATACCGAACCTAGGACCACTTACCATCTTCTTTATTTCTTTCTGTTTATAATTTCCTGATAGTTTAAAATTCCATATTGCTTTTCATCTAATAAATAATAAAAATAACCCCAAAAATATTGTAATTTTTTCTTAAATCAATCCAAACCAAAAAAATAATTCATTTAGGTGATTTAGATAATGTAAATGAACCACACTGAAAGGCTCCTCAAGTGAGATGATCCTAGTCAGCCACTATGTTACATTAGGAAAAATTATAATTACTTTTGACCATACCCATAATATGTAGACTAGAGTTCTTAAGGATACTATAATATAATACTAGGAAAAATAAGAAGTTTTTAGATCACTGTTTCAAGGGAAGGATGCAGAGCTTCTGAGATCAAGGGGGCGGGAGAGCCTTAGTGAGGTGATATGAAAATATTAAATGTTTGATATAATTCATGCACATTTTTTTTTAAAAAATTAGAACAACTTCTGAATGGAGTCTCAAATAAAAAAAATATGAGACCATGGTTGAGTTTTCAATTTTTGTTTTACCCTAGGTATGACATAAGGATATCAGTGTTAAGAACCAGATTGGAGATGACTGTTGGTGGGGTATTAAAATATTTAGGTTTATTAATTAAATAAAATTTAATTTATTTACTTAGTCACCTCCTCTATACGAGTTCCATGCATGGTAGAGGGAGAAGATGTTTTACTCCCTTTCATAATGGACAACTTGAGGAGGAATTGGGAGAGAAGAGGAAGCATTAAAATTTAATCTAGGCGACAATCAATTTCGGATTGTGGTGAAATGGGTTCAGGGTGTAGATTTGGGCTAGAAGCCTGGGCATTTCTCTACTAGGGAAGAAGCTTTATGATATTTATGTATCAATCCATGTATATTAATTATTTAACCTTTTAGATCCCATATACCTCTTATATATATCCCTTGGGGGTCGATCCTTGGGAAATTAGTTAAAATTAGTGGTTTTGAGAGGATCACAATGATTTTTGATTTGAAAATAACAGCCACCTGATGTGTAGTGAAGGAGAATACGCTGTTTTTTAGTCCCATTTGGAGAAGATGATATTTTGGAACTATAAATTGTGTACTAGGAGTATATTCCATTTAGTGGGGCTTGGCCATGTGGTTGAGGACATCAGTCGGAATTCCATGTCAAGAGGACCTGGACTTATAGAAGGACAAGACAAATACACTGCACGAGATGAGATTCATGGAAATAAGACAAATTCCAAAGCTAGGTGATTGAAAATATGGAACACATCATGTAATTTATGTACACATAATATATGGAAACACTTCTTTCTCAGAATTGTGTGAGATGAAATACCAAGGTGTTCAAGTGGGGTCACATATTGTGTAACAAAAAGTACACACTTTGTATTTTCCTTTTTACATGCTCAGTACAATGAAGGGACATGACCATTGGTTGGCCTAAAGAGACATGTTGTGTACTCTAGGAGTACATGTGGTATAATCCCCTATAAAAATATATCCCTCAAACATATCCATCAATATTAATTGAATGAAGGATCTCAAGTATCATATCCGAAGTGTTTTTACATATAGAACATGATGGTGGCCATGGTTTTGGTATTAGAGATGGATCCATGGTTATCCCAATGAGGAACTTATTTCAGTGAAACTTGTACATTATTAGTTTGGGAACATTACCTTAGTCCCCTACACTTGAGGGTACATTGTGTCATCAAATCCTTATCATAGGATTATAATCATTTAAATGGGATTTGTTCAGATGGAGTTTATGGTATCCCTTCATGAGATTGAGGTGTTATCCTCTTTCATCACTTCATCTTCCCTAGGTGGGGTTTTTAGTGTCAGTTTGAACCACATATATGGGTGTTGATATTGTAACTAGTGGGTGGTTCGAGTAGGGTCTGAGGTATCATCATATGTATAGTAAATTAATGGATGGGTACTTCTAGACAGGGTTTGTAGTTTCCCCCAGCAGTCTTGGGTGTGATTCCCAATATGAGAATTGTGATGTCCAAAGTTTTAGATTTGGTTCGTGGTTTCCCCCAATAGTCTTGGGAGTGATCCCCAATCCATGTTTTGAGTTATTTTGAGCTTTATAAGGGTTTATATAATCCCCCATGAGGCATGAGTGGGATTACCTATATGAGTACTAAGATCATTTGGGTTCCAATGTGTATTTATTTATTGAGATACCCAATGAACATGTCCTCTCAGTTGTATTCCATAAAGGATGAAAGGGATCATCCATCTACTTAGTAGTACCTGATGATTGAGATATCATAGATGAGTTCCATTAGGTATGTCATGGATTTTGGAGTGATTTATCCAAGATGTGTGATACATTCGAGCCTCGAGTAAAATCCTATGGCTAGCTATATGGTAGAAACTATGAGACTTGGATTCTATGATGAATATATCATAGTGATTCTCGGAATCCTTGTAGTTATATATCATATCCTATTTGAAGTACCTTATAATAATGATCTTATTAGTCATGTATAGTCAAGATATAGAGAAGGATATTTTTTTCCCACTTGCTTGGGTTTTTTATAATCTCTATAAATAGGAGAAGAAGAATATTGAATATCAGATTATCCCTTTTATTTTTGGGTTTTGGGGTGCCTAATGGGTATTGTTATACTCACCTCTATAAGGTATCAGACTTCACATTTCATGTATTATTGAGATGATATTCCTTTTGATGGAGTCCTAGGATGACTAGGAGAAGGTGGATCATATGAACTTGGCTGTCTAAGGTGTGTACCAGTGGATGCATTTGATAGTATTCCCCTCATTCTTAGCAGGTTAGAATATTTTTTATTTTTTTTGTGGGATTATAATTTTCCATTATAATTTTTATTACTCTTTTTTTACTCTAATTATGGGATATAGAAGTATGAATCCATTTTTTTGTTATTTGTATTATTATATTTTTATTGTTTCATGGAGATGGATGTGTGTGCATGTGTACATGTACTTTAGGAAAATGCATTTGATATGCGTGATATGCCTACTCGGTGCTTTTTTATAGATTTTGGAATATTGGATGTGGGAATGGGGTAGTCAAACTCAATTTATCTTTATCCAAGAGGCCCTTATTACGAGGTGTTATGATAAAGTGGTATTAGATCCAAGTTTAAATTTGGTACCAGAGTGTTGAGATTATACTACTGTAAGCTTAGTATAAGTTTTAGGGAAAACATATAGTGTGTGGAGCTTGGATTTAAGGCTATAGTCTCTAGTGTTTCTGCATTGGATTATGTATCCATTCACTAGGACTCTGATAACCCGGTTGTTGGCTTGGTACATGTAGGCACTAGTTGTGGGGAATCTTTGGTAGATGCATTATATAAGACTAGGTTATTTCTTCCATGTACTTCTTGAGTTATCTCCCTAGTCATAAACTTTAACTATGGTATGTATCAATCATTTTAGGATTCCTTCATGATAACATCCATCCATGATTCCATGAATGTATCAAGACAATGACTCACCTTGTGACGAGGCTTCAGTTTAGGGTTCTGCATAGAAGGCAGTATCTCGGGGTTGTTTTCCTATTACACCACCACCCGTAGAGTAGGAGGTTATGCTAGTAGTCCCAGATGAGGATTAAAATATGCTAATAATGCTCTGTTTATTATATTTTTAGAAATATACAATGTATTAGGGTGATCTGGACCACTAGGTTTCTAATGAATATCTTGAGATAATCACATTCGTTTCCCTCCTTGTGAGGACACCTCCTAATCTAATGATGATTCTAGTGATGAGTCATATTCATGGATCCATGGGGATATTAAAAATTTTGATGACTCTGATACATGATGATATTAATATTACTAGGAAAATATTTGAGCAGTTCTTCAAGGAAGTGTTTTATATAGATACATTAGGAACAATGCATATCCATGAGTTTCTGTAGATTTAGTAGGATAATGTGAAATTGGAAGATTATTTGATGAGATTCAATTAAAATTCAAGATAATGTTAGGATATGGTTTTATATCAGTTTTTTGAGATAGGACCTTCAATTAGGGCTTATGATGAGATATCAGGTTAGTAGTGATATCTCTTCGCATTCCTACCTATACCGGAGTGGTCAAATGGGCCATGGTAGTGGAGAACTTTATAGATGTGGAGAATTAAACAGTAGGTCTCAAAAGTGGGCACTCAAGAGGTTAGACCTTGGAATTTGGTGGATGATGGAAGACTCAGGGATCTAGTCATGCGATATTATTTATGAGATGATCATAGTTCAGGGGATCTGTGATTCATGGATCTTAGGCCTATTCTAGTCAGCCATGGTATAAGAGATGTTTCACTTGTGATGTTTAGGGGAACCTTGCATGAGATTTCCTGGACCACCATGCAACTAACAATGAGATTGTTGATGTAATAGCCCGATATAGAAAGTAATAAGAGAAACAAATTCTATATGATGATTAACATTGTAGTGTAGGGGCACGAACAATAGGAGGTGGATAACAATTTGATCTGTTTCCACCACTACCCCTACATGGAATGCACTAGGCATAGGGAGCTAGAGGATAAGAGAGAAGATATATACAGGCCATAGATTCTTATGAACTAGAGGCTATAAGGATAACTACATGTACAATCTATGTCTTTCTACTTTTGAATTAGTACTGTAAGACACTTGTTATAGCCAGTATTTCCTTTCCACTTCTTTCTTGAGTATTTCTAGGGTGACACATGGAATTAGGGGAGCCATATCTTAGTTATGTTTAAAGTAGCATTGAACTCTCAAGAAATAGGGATGCTTCCCCCACCAAAATGAGTCCTTTTGATGTGATTAAAACAATATTGTTGAGTCATTTACACCCAAATAGGATATTGTCGAAGTGTGTTGGATGAGTTCCTTTAATTTGTGTGTTCAAGGAAATTTTGTGTGTTGTGGTAGTAGGGAGGGTACTGGTTGTGGTGAATAAGTGTGAAAGGGAAATGATGAGATTTAGGTATAAGGGGATTCTAACTAGGATGCTTGAGTATGGTTCAAGGTACAACATGTGGCTTCACTACCCAAGATGTAGTCAACAAAGATTCAAAATTCGTTTTTCATTTAGTGAAGCCCCTATTTATGGCCTAATGATACAAGTGGATCTTTTTCTGGTGACCATTTTTAATGTAGTCTTCAGCTAATAGTATATGAGTTAATTCACTCATATGGGTGGTGTGACCCAACATTAGAGGATATATCCTCACGTATAAACTTTCTATAATGAAAGAAATAACCAAAATTTTTTCCTCACCATGGATTGGATTCCTACCATCCATGCTTGAGATAGTTAATTCTAGTTGGGGGTGGTAGTGTATCTTGATTGTCAGATGGTGTTTTCCTCCTTTATAGGGGAGTGTTCCTATTCTATGAAAAATAAGCATTTTTTGGTTGATACATACAAATTATTATTTGTTGGCTAGTATGATCCATGGATCCTTGGATTTTAAGAGATTAATGTTTTCTGTAATAGTGGTAGAGTGTTACAACATCTTCATGAAGAAATTCCGGGTTTACCTCCTCCATGAGAGTTGGACATCTGCATTGATTGTAACCTAGAGAGTTCCCTAATATATTCCACAGGATATTGGATGGTCCCCATTAATATTCATGAGTTGGAGGTATAATTAGAGGTTTTTAGATAAAGGAATTTGTAAGACCTAGTGTTTTCGCCAAGGTAGGCCTGTTTTTTGCTTGTAAGTGGTGAATAAGAGACATAAGAACCAAGTCCTTCAACCATTTTTAGATTGGTTCAAATTATTCTTCTTCATTGGTATCCTCATGTACTCAATGAAATAGTTTCATGCGAGACAATTGAGAATGGGTCTAGACATACTCCCCGAGTAAAAGATTCATGGGTATCTCAGATTATGTTAGTTATGGATCCATGTTGTCCACTGATTGTGATATGTATTTTTAGTGACGGGAGTGTTAGTGGACCCAATAGGGGTTGATTTTGTGCTAGTTTATGGGATACAGAAGGGTGTGTACATAGAATTAGATGCCTCAATAAAGTTTTTATCCACTATTTTTTAACAAGTAAAAAGTGCAATTTACCACTTTTAGTGGTCCCTTGTGGGATAAAATGGTCACACATGTATCCAATAAATGGTTATTAACCCTATTCTTACACAATGATCCAGGGAGGCACAACTTGAATATTTTTTTTAATAATTTCTCACATGACTACATTAGACATGTTGTCGATGGATTTTTATAAGGTGGGGAGTCCATTATCAAATTTTTGATTAAGATAGAAACTACTAATTATGTAGGATGAGGTTTTAAGAAGGTTTCTTTCCATTATCAGTGCACTCAAGATAAGGGTGGTGATACCTAGATCCCTTGGCATCAAGTGTGGTGGCCAAGGATATGATGGATTATTTCTATGTTATCTCTTTATGTATTATCTATCAATTGGTGGAGGTTGAGATCCTAGGTGGTAGGGGTAATGGGTTGGTGGATATGGTTTTGGTGATGGAGTTTCAATGATTATCAAGAGGTCATGACACTATCTTAGTGATTATAGGCTAACTCACTAGGTTTTCCCTCTTCAAAACAATATAAGAGAATATCATAGTGGAGATTTATCTGGGATAATCGACTGTATCTAAGGTCCATAGACCCTTTTTTCAAGTTATAGTTTTGATTTAGAGAGGTGGAATACCACTAGACCGTATGATCATAATTAAATAAGGTGTTTTGTGTTTTTCACTTTTCACAATTGAGGAGACATGTTCATAAAGCATTGCATGATTTCAACTAGGGTGAGTTGGGTATTGAGTGTGGAGTTTAATTTTGATTTTAATCAGTGGTGTTTAATATATTTACATTGGATACACTTCCCAGGGAAAGTGGTTTCCCTAGGTGTGTGTTTATTGATAATATGAGGACCCTCTAGAGAGCTCCATAGTGTGGGACACAAAGTTTAGATATCAGTTTTCCCTCTTAGGGAAAATATTTCACTTTTCAAGATGAAAATACTTACATGTTTTGAGAGTGTATTTTCCTTGGTTTTTACAGGTATGAGCTTGAAATATTTTTAGCAACATTTGCAAAGAGATAAGGCTAGTCAGGGTAGAATTATGGGGCCCAAAGAGCCTCAATCTGGTGATGTTAAAAGTAATAATTGTTTTATATCATGAAAAAATTATTTTTTCTGAAATATGGAATGAATCTAGAATGAAGCCTTAGATAAAACATCAGAGATAGTGGTTAATTTCAGATCATGGGTTTTCCCTAGGTACAAAAAAATGTTTTCCGCATCGGGCTCCCAATTGAAGGTGACCGCCAGTGGTGTATTAAATGAGGAAGGATTAATAATTAAATCAAATTTAACTAATAAATATAACGAGATCCCCCAAATTAGGTTATATAAATGGTAGTTGGTTAATTATTTTTCCTACATTGTGTGAAGAATGACTTGAAGAGGAACTAGGAGAGAGAAAGAACCACCAAACATTGATCTTTATGGTGATATCTTCCAGATCATGTTGTAGAAATGTTAGAGTGTAGATCTAGACCTAAATCTTCTACAATTATCAATGAGTCAGGTGAATTTACGAGGTTTATGTACTAATCCACATAAATATTCGGTTTTTAGGTTCTAGAGTCCTTATATGACTACTATAGATCCACCAGTGTTGATCTATGGGAAAATGATAAAAATCATGGATTTCGAGAGGATCACAATAACATTGGGTTTAGAAATCCAAATCACATGATGTGTAGTATAGGAGAACACATCATGTGTTTTTCACATTCAGGTAAGATGATCTTTTGCAACTAAACAACATATAATAGGGGTATAGTACATGTAGTGAGGATTAACCATGTCGAAAGGACCTGGGAAGGCACACTATGTGAAGAGTCCCTAGATGTTTAGAAGGACACCACTAGATACATGACACATGATGAGGTACATAGAATTGAGATGAATAATAATGCAAGGTTCCAGGGTTGATGGAACATGAATTTCACTTTATGTATACACTATTTAGTGTATCATAGCGAGCCATTAAATTTGAGTAAGGAAACTCCCTGGTGTTCGAGTAGGGTCACATGCCATGTAATCATAAGTACATTCAATGTACTTTTCTTTTTACACGTCGAGTACAACGATGGGACATGACCATGGGTCAGCCTCAAGAGACACACCATGTTCCCTAGGTGGAAACAATGTATACTCCCCTCAAGTAGTTATCCCTTGCACATCTCCATCTTCAACACTCAGATAAAGTCCCGTATGTATCCTATCCTAAGTGTATTTTCTTGAATAATTTAATGGTTCCCATAGTTTTCCCATTAGAGATGTTATGAAAGGTTATCCTACCAGGATTATTATTTCAGTGAATAAGATCCAATATTAATTGGGTATGTTCCCTCACCTCATCCCATTGTGGATACAGTGTTGCATCACTTCCTCAATATAGAATTGTGATCCTTTTAATGGTATTTGTTTAGATAGAGTTTGTAGTATCCCTTCATGAGATTGAGGTGGGATACTATATCATCTCTTCACATTCCTTAGGTGGGGTTTGTGGTATCAGTGCAACCCACATATATGGGCATTTATCCAAGAATTATTGGGTGGTTCCAATAGAGTTTTAGGTAATTTCATGTATATAATTCCCTATTTGGTGGGTATGTCTAGATATGGTTTTCAGTATCCCCCTATAGTCCAAGTTGTGATTCCTTATCTGAGTGTTATACTCCATAGATTTCTATATTGGGTTCAGTGTATCCCCTGGTGGTCATGGGAATGTTACCGTATCTTTTTTTGAGATATTATGAGTTCTAATTGGGTTCATGGTGTCCCCCATGAGGCACAACTGGGATCCCCTATCTGAGTATCAAGATATATTGGATTATAGGGTGACTTTCTCCATGGTGATACCTAACAACAATGTTACCTTAGTTGTAATACATCAAGGATAGAAGGGCTATACCATCATCTTTGTGATAAAAAATCTATTGGATGAGTTCCATCTGGGATGATAGATATTGTAGAGTGAGTTCTCCCAGATGAGTGATACCTTTGAGTCTTGAGTATAATCCTATGGTTGGATGTATGGTTGAGTCCGTGAGACTTGGAGCCTGTGACGAGCATATCAGGGAAATTCTGGGAATCCTCGTGGTTATCTCTCATATATTGATTGACAATATTGCAACCCTACTTTTTTTACATGATTATTTCATCATTTCAAAGAGAAGAAACATAAAAACATTACAGAATAAGGATCCAAAGGATTAATGACTTTGGAAAATTAAGACTATACAAAACATTTACATAATAAATCACACATATTATTTAATTCATTCTTCTATTTCTTCTTATTGTACCTTGTGTTCATGATCGTAAAAGTATTCAACTAAGGATATTGATGACATCCATGTCTCAAGGATAGTCAATTTTATATTTATAAAACCCAATATATATCACAATGGCTAACCTCAGGGTCAGTGTCAGGTAGAGTGGAAGGTGGCACATGGAGCTGATAGGGAGGAACCAGGACTGGCATTGTGGGGTAGGGACATGCGACATAGGATTAGATCTAGAGTAGATGAGCCTGATGGGCTTTGATAGGTTCTTAGATTAGTGTGTTATGTCTCTGGATCTGAGATTTTTTTTAATATTTGAACATTCTCTATGATGTCTCTCGGTTGCTTATTTTTTTTCTATCATAGTTCGTTGATTTCTAGTTGTGTGTAGTAGGGTGAGGAAGACAATGGTGACTCAAGTCACCATTTTAGAGGAATAGTGAGATGTGGAATGAAGGGGGTGGATGAGGAGATTGGTGGGATGTCTCATCATTGACGGAATGGTGAGATAGGATATGATGGGAATGGTAATGGCAGGGGAAGGGTCGCTAAGTTGGCATGATAGGAATAGTGTCGGTAGGTTAACATAAGAGTAGAGAGGGATAATAGTGTGAGTAAGACATTGTGAAGGGATGATAGTGAGATATAAAGGCGTGTATCAGTGACTTGAATCACCGATCAATGGTTTCAGTAGGACAAATGACTGATGGAAGAATGGGGGTGTCGGTGACTCAAGTCACAGATGAATGAATGGGGGTGTGAGTGACTCATAGAAAAACGGTGGCAGAGGGGTGGGAAGGAACTCAAGTCACTGCTAGGTGGTGTCAGTGGCTCATTCGAGTTACTGATGGCAATGTCACCTGCACAATAAAAAACAAAATCACACAAATTTAAAAAACTAAAAGAAATTAAAAATTGATTATCATTACAAAAGAAAAAAAAATTAAACTTCTTATTTTAAAATTTTTAATAACTGAATAAAATTAAAAAAACAATTTATTAAATAATAAAAAATAATTAAAATAATAATTTTTTATACAATTTAATTTAAAATAAAAATAATTAAATTAATCTGGTTGAATTATTTAAAACATTAATACATTAAAGAATTAAGGAAATCATAGAATTAAATTAAAATAAATGAATTAAATGAATAGAATTAAATTTTTAACATGAATTAAATTAATTGAAGAACTAAAAAATAAAGTGAATAATTAATTCATTTACAAAATAATTAATTAAATTAAACAATTAATAAACTATTTATTTTTATAAAAAAAATAAATGAAATAATAAAAGAATAAAAATAATGACAAATTATAATCCAATTAAAAATAAAATTATAAAAAAATAAAAGTAAAAAACATATATAATTATTTATTTTGATAATTATTTACAATGACAAATATTATCATTAAAATGCATGATTTACAAAAGAATGATTATTTTACAAATAATGAAAAAAAAACACAACAATTTTTAATTATTAACTAATACATTGTTTGGAAATTTAAAATATACTAAGAAAACAATAAATGATGTGGAAAACAATTACTCAAATTAAGCCACATAAAACTCCCCTACACTTAAATATTTGTTTTTAATCAAAAAACGTAGGTTTATTGAATTTTAAAAATATAAAGTATGATTTGTGAGATTTGGTTCAAAAAGTGCTTGATAAAACTCTTATAAATAGAGGCACAAAATCATGAATGGCCTTGTAGGAGTGCTAAAAAAATGGTACTTATTAGTTTTAATTATAATATGGAAACCAAAGGATACAAATATTCATCCACTACTAAATATGTCATTCATCCTACATAAACTTTAGCAACTATTTTACTTCAATTACAGTTCAAGTTCATATTCAAAAAGTAATGACATGTAAGATAAAAGTGAAATTAAAACCTTAAACAAAGGCACCTTCAAGATTAACTTTATCCTAGGTTATAATAATTATAGACCAATTTTTTAATCAACTAAATGATTCAACTCATATGATCATTAATTATGTCAATTGTTCCCTTCTTTATTTGGGTTCAAAATTCACCTCACCTAAATGAGCTCATTTTTGACAGGTCACATTATTTTATTTTTTCCCAGCCATATTTCATGTCCAGGTTAATGGAATTAACACTTATTTATATTGAAATTGGATTTTATTTATTAAAAAAAACTCACCCAGTGCACCTATCTCAGAGACTCACCATGAGATCCCATTTTATTTTTTTACTCTAGTTACAAAGGAGTTAAATAATTATAATTTGAGTAGGATCAATTAATTATTTTTTTATTAAAATATGACTCCCATAGGATCAAATTAAAATTTCAAGTTTCCTAAATCAATGATCCTAATTCTACAAAAATCTATCATATATCACTCTCTTACTATGTTCATAAACTGAAAATCCATAAAAAACAACAAGAACTCCACTCAAAAATCATTTATCCCCAATAAATTCAGACTTAGTGAAACCCTGAATTACCAATATGTAGTTCTTTTTTAGGAAGTTCTGAGATTATGTGCTAAATATAATACAAAAAACCCTCAGGATATGGAAGAAGATTAGAATTTTTTTGAAGTAATTTGTAAAATTTTGAAATTTTTTTGACCATTTTAGCAAAGAATTTAGGGATAATTCGAAGTGGGAAAATGAACCCCCTCCCCCACAATTAAAACTCAACATTTTCCCTAATGATGACTCTCATGGTGGGAGAAAACTTAGTTTAAATCAAATAATCAAGTCATCACTTAAAATAATGTGTAGGGGTACAAATGAAGTTCAATATAAAATGTTTTCCACATATAAAAAGAAAAATAAGAGAAAACCAAAAAAGAATAATCAAAATATTTAAAGAATCAAACACCGGATAATCATGTTAAATTAAATTTTAAAAAGTTTATGCTTTTAGTTTTTATAAGTAGACATATTATTTTTCAATGAATTTAAAATAGTAACCTGATCAGTAATATTGTGAATCAGTTGCTTAATGGGGATGAAACAGTGGGTGTATCATGTTTCACATTTCATATCAAATAAATTTTTTAACTTAGTAGATTTTATCAAGATAAATCCCCAGTAGGAAACAAAATTTCAATTTCAAAAATAATTAGAGGGGACTCCCCCACACATATAAGAAATAAAAAAACATCAAAATCAAAATATAAATTAAAAAAGGAAAGATCAAAACAACACTTCCCTAAATGTGGGTATTTTCACTCATATTTTTTAAAATCCTCCCTTCGTTAGTTTTCTGCAAGTTCTATATCCACTTAGATCGAGTACCTACAAGATAAACTAATTTAACATTAAAATTCAAAAATTAAAGAACAATATAAAATGAAACTAGAGTTGAGTTAGGGAGTTTTATCCATGATCTTCATTGTTCTGTTCTCCTCAGACTTGAATGTATGCCATGTGAAACTAATACCAAATTGTTAACATAAAAGAAAACAATAGACAAAATAAAAAAACAAGAATAAATAAATTAAAATGTGGAATAAAAAATGATAATATTTGGATAAGCCCACATGGGGTTTTTTAGTTTGACTGTCCATAGTTGGAAAGTCAGTGGATCAACCCCAATATGATAGGGGATGTGGCATCTTTCTTAAGAACCACCCGATGCAGTTTCTTCCAGTTTCAAAGATTTTCCAATTTTGTAGTACCCCTTGTACTGCTTAAATAAATTCCCCCTATCGGGTAGTGAAGTACATCATATTGAATAGTATAGGGGAAAACAAGAAAAATGGGTACTTCCCTCCTTATACTGCTTAAAATTTAAGGTGAACAAATTGTGAAAATGAGACTCTTAGATTTGAATTTTATTCCCATTCACTCCAAAAAATTATTTTGTCTTGGAAAAAAAACCATATCATTATCCATAAATAAATTTATGCATAACTCCAAAAATTCGTCTATAATAATAATTATTAATATGGAAGTGTACTCCAAAATTGAGAGTTTCATTACGTCCTCAATAGGTGAATATTCAACTTGAACAATCTCCAGAAGATCACAATGATGAAATGAATCTTCAATATATTTTATGAGAGAAAAATAATGTAAAAATTCTTAAAAAAAATAAAAAATAGAGTCTTCAAAAAAATTGTTAACTCCCCTGAACAATGCAGTTTGATCTTCTCCAAGGGTATTTAGAGATCTTGGGAGTATGTCTGTGCTAGGAGTTAGGTAGTCAACCTCCTCCAACCAGTTTTCAAAGCATATGATCTCTAATACGGTGTCCTCTAAGGGGAAGGAAAGTATTTCATGTTCTGGATTATCATCCTATGAAAATAAGGGGAAATAATTAGACAATTCAGAACACATAATATTTTCAAATAAAATACTACAATAAAATGATATCCTAGTTATTGTCTAGATTCCTCAATGTTAGTCTGTCCTATTTCCTACCCACACTGAAAAAAGGATTTTGGATGCATCTTGTGACCTTACAATAACATGTTATAGGGTGATCCAGAATCAAATATAGGCATCTCCAACTTATTATCTCTCATTATGTTTCTTTTCTCCTTTATTCTAAACTTTTTTTAGAAAGAGAAACTACACTGGATTTTTGGAGTTCTTCTTAGCTCTTTTGGTTCTCTGGAGTCATGTAGGCTGGGTCAAGGAAGTCAATGTTATGCTTTGTGGCCAGAAAATCCTTCTTAGAAGGTACCTTCCTATCTTGACCCTTCTTAGGTTGGTTTAATCTATTTACACAATACTATTTAATCTGATGTGTCACAAACCTTGTTTCATCTCAAGGTTCTCATGCTAAATGGGTCTAAAACCAAAATAGAAATAATGATATATCCTCATACAATGCTTAAACATCATAGTAATCATAAAAATGTCCATCGGGTTGAGAATGACTATAAAAAACGTGTTAAATTCAGGTGGCTCAAAGAAGGGGACATAAAAACTGGTTTTTTCCATGCCTTCTTGAAGGAAAGGAAGAATTAAAAAATCAACATCAGGTTGGAGGACATGTCCTTCTCCTCTAACATCAATGCAGCTGGAAAATTGGAATTAGATCACTTCGAACGATTAGGGAAAGGTGAGAATCAGCGAATCACATGAGATGAGGATTTATTACCTGACCAAGAAGATTTTATAGAGAACATTACTAGGAGGATTGGTTTTGAGGATTGTGAAGGATTAATATCCTTACCCCATGAGAGGGAGATATGGGAGGTGGTTCGTAATTTTCCCCTGGATAGTGCTCCTGGACTCGATGGATTTCCGATAGCTTTTTATGTGAAAAACTAGGTGTTTGTTGGACCTTCAGTGATCGAAGCTGTGCATGATTTTTTCAAAGGAGGTAGCCTTAACAGGGGATCTTGTGTGTCTAGAGTGGTGTTGATTCATAAGGTGAAATAACCTTGTTTTACCAGTCAGTATAGACCCATATTCCTTTGCAATGTATCCTAAAAAATCTTGGCGTCTATTATCTCCATGAGATTTAGCAAGCTGCTCACGAGGATCATTTATCATGAACAACGTGGATTTATACAAGGAAGAGGCATCCAAGGAGCCATGGGAGTGGCTTAGTAATTATTAGAGGATGTTGATAAAAAGGTTATTGGTTCCAATGTTATTATTCAGGTGGACATGAATAGAGATTATGACAAGATGGAATAGAGTTTTATTATTTGGGTGATGAGAAAAATGGGCTTTCAAGAAGGGGTTTGTGACTTGTGCTTCTAGTGTTTTTCTTCCCCTTGGATATCCATATCTCTATTGGGTAAGAGTTTTGGATTCTTTAAAAGTGTTAGAGGAGTCATGAAGGGTGATCTGCTTTCCCCTACCTTATTCATTATTTATCAGGAAGCCCTTTTCTTATAATTTCCAAATTCTATTGAGAGACAAGAAGATAAGACCTTATCGGTCTAAAGTTTCGGATATATGTTCCCACATTATGTTTGCTGATGAAATTTTAATATTTGTTAATGGTAGGAGATATGGCTTCGCTAAATTCATGCACCTCATATTAATTTACGGTAGCCTAAGTAGAAAGTAGATGAATATAGGGAAAATTTATGTGTTTTTTCCAAAAAATGTCCAAGGGGAAAAGCTCTAGAAATTCAAGAAATTCTGGGACTAAGTTGGAAACAGTTTCCTATGATTTACCTAGGGGAACCTATTTCGAAGGGATGGGTGAAGAAGGTATTATTCAAGGATTATCTGAGAAAAATGACTGGGAGAATCCTGAACTGGAAAACCAGGTTCCTTTCCATTGGGGGAAGGGTGACTCTGATCAACAGTGTGGTATCTTCTATCCCAATTCATGTGTTATCTATTATCACTCATCCCAAGGGGCCGATTTCTGTGATGGAGAAGGTGATGAACCATTTCATTTGGGATACAAACTTGGTTGGAATGTCTCATTGGGCTGCTTGACCTAGGATGGCTAAACTAGTGGAGGAGGGTCGTGTAGGTCTGAAGGACATTGCTGCTAATATGCAAGCCATGCAAGCTAGACTTGCATGGTATTTTTTTGGAAGTGATGTTCTTGTGGGCTCAGGTCATCAGTAGGAAATATGGGAACAATTGGGATGATTGGGTGGTAAGGAAAATTTCTAGATTAGGGATGTCTATCAGGCCCCAGTTGTATTTTCTTTAGGATTTTGGCAGGTGGGTGTTGGGACAAGGGAATGCCAATTAATGGAGGGACAATTGGCAGGGAGAGAGGATGTATTTTCCTCACTGTTCGGTTCTAGAATTCTCTGTGAAGGAGGATTGCACTTATCCAAGACTGTTAGAATCCATTATGAAGAGAGATCAATTCCAGTCTTACAATGAAATTATTTTTTTGGAGGAGGTGGATAAATTCTGTTTTACGGAGGCAAAGTCGAGTCGCTTCAATAGGAGATATTTTTGTCTCTTGACTCAGCAGAACAGAGAGAGGGATGATATGGGATCACAATTTTACTGTAAAGATATTCCAAATAATTTCGGTTTCCTGGTTTGGTGTGCTTGAAATTCTGCACTGCCTACTGATGAAAACGTCTAGAATAAGGGGGTCCAGATGGCCTCGAGATATTTATACTGTGTCACCCCACATGCAAGGTCAGTTTCTCACTTATTTTTTCCGTGTGATTGGGCACACGGGCTTTGGTCCATCATGTATAGAGGGGGAGTTTTGGTCAGGGCATGCGACTCTTTACAGGATCTCCTCTCATTTTGGTTTTCAGGTATAGAACCAGAGCAGATGGAATCAAAAATATCGTGCATCATTGCTATGGAAGTCATCTGATCGATTTGGGAAGCTAGGAAGATGGCTAGACATATGAACCACCCCTATATTTTCATGCTCTAGATGAGGATGAAAAGCCTGGTTCATGAGCTGGGAAATCTATTAAAGAAAGTTCTGTTTTATCCCTCTCTTTGCAACTTTCTCAACAGGACGATGGCGCCTCCGAGTTCGCATGGATGCTGGATCCGCTCGATATCTCTGTTTACTGGCCTTAATATTAATGTGGACAGGTCCTTTCTTCAGGGAGTTATGTGGGGAGGAGGGATGGTATGGGATGGGAAAGGTTCTGTTCTGCTGGAATTTAGTAGCTACCACAGGATTGGCTGCTCCTTGGGAGCTGAGGTACATGCTCTCCTCACGGGGATTAAACTGTGTAATAGATTCTCCCTAGATTACCCTGTCCTAGAATCTGATTCGAAGGTGCTAGTCTGGGCGCTCACGGCTAAGGGAGAGGTACCGTGGTCTCTGATTTATCTAGTTTGTAGCTTCATATTAGAGATTCACAGAGGCTGTGTGGTTCGACTTGTCCCAAGGGAAGCTAATTTTTATACAGATTCTCTTTCTCGAGGGGGTAGACCAGAGGATCCTTTGGTGATTTATTCTAGTTTTGTCTCTTTACCCCGGAAATGTAATTTGTTTATACAAGGAGATGTGTTAGGACTTCATCACTTTAAACCTCTATGATTTTTTTTGGTTTCTGTAGGGAGTTCACTTGTTTATTTTAATAAAAAATCATTTTCAGTCGGACCATAAAAATCATTATCATAATTAAAAAAAGATATGATAGTGTACATTTTGTTTCATTTTTTATAATATATATTAATATTTTTAAAAATTAAATATGTAAAATCACTCTAAAAAAGTTACCTCCCCAAAAACGGTGCAATAATTTGATGATTTCATTGTCACAAGGACTATCCAGTATACCTTTCTAAAACCCATGATATATCACAATGTCTAACCTCGGGGTTGGTGGCACACAAAATGGAAGGTGTTGCATGGTGCTAACATGGAAGAAGAAAGGCTGATAGCATGGGGATGATGTAGTGGGAACGAGCTTAGATCTAGAGAAAACAAGATCTATGAGATCTATTAGGTTCTTCAAAAAATGGGTTATGTCTCAGGATCTGAGGTTTGATTTTATTTAAGATATAAACAATCTGCATGATGTTTCTTGGTTGCTGATTTTTTTCTACTGTAGTATGTTAATTTCTAGTTGTTTGTGGTGGGGTGAGTATGGAAATGGTTACTCGAGTCACTATTGCAGAGGAATGATGTGATGTAAAGAGGAGGAGAAGGATGAGGAGATCAACAAGATATATCACCATTTATGGAACAACGATATTGGAGAAGAGGGGAATGATGTTGGAAAGGGGAGGATCGATAAGTATGAAGGGGAGGAACGAAGTTGGTAGGTTAATAGAGGAGGGGAGAGGGCTAGAGGTGTTGATAAGATAATGTTCAGGGTTGACAGGGAGACAAGAATGGGTGTATTGGTGACTTAAGTTATCAATGGATGATTTTGGTAGGACAAGTGACCGATGGAAGAATCTGGGTGTTGGTTACTCAAGTCATCGATGGAAGAATGGGGTGTGAGTGACTCATAGAAAAACAGTGGCATAATAGAGGGAAGGAGCTCGAGTCACTGATTGGTGGTGTTAGTGACTCATTCGAGTAATCGATGGTAGTGTCACCATCATAATAAAAAATAAAATCAAACAAATTTTAACAACCAAAATAAATTAATAATTTATTAAATTTACAAAAGAAAAAAAATTGAACATTTTATTTTAAAATTTTTAACAATAAAATAAAATTAAAAACAATTTATTCAATAATAATAAATATATTTAAAATTATAAAGTGTTATTAAACAATTTAATTTAAAACAATAATGATTAAATTGATTTTTTCAAATTAATTAATACATTAATAAATTAAATAATTAATGAAATTAAAGAATTAAATTAAAATAAAAGAATTAAATGAATATAATTGAATTGTTAACACTAATTAAATTTTTTAAATAACTAAAAACTAATGTGTAGAATTTATTTATTTACACAATTGTAAATTAAATTAAAGAATTAATAAAATCCTTATTTTGAAAAAATGAAATGAAATTATGAATGAATAAAAAAATGAAAAATTATAGTTTAGTCAAAAATAATAGAATACAAAATGAAAGTAAAAAAAGAATTATTTGATTTGATAATTATTTTAAATGAAAAAAATAATCACTCGATTGCTTGATTTACAAAAAAAATGATTATTATACAAATTATGAACAAATACACATGAATTGTCAAACATTAATTAAAGTAGATCCTTTAAAAATTTAAAATATACAAAAGAAAAAATAAAAGAAGAGGAAAAAAGTAATGAAATTAATCTACATTAGATATACATCTAATAAAGGGGTGATCTAAAGGCCAGTGATAGGATGAGTAAGATACATGAAATATGGGTGAGCATAAAAATCATCATCATAACATAAGAAAAGAACCATTGTTATAATAATTATAAGAAGAATTAGAAAAGAAATGGAATGCAAAAATGAATAAAAAATAAACATCATGTATTTGTGTGAAAATACCACACATAGTTGTGAACAAAGCTAACATCATATTCATGCCACATACAACGTATGAAAATCTTTTCAAAAAAATAACCCATGGTAAGGAAATGTGTTTCATGGAAATTTCCTAATGAATAATTTTATGAATATACCTTTTGGATCGAAATATAGAAATTAAATACAATACATTTTATTAGAGTCATCAATCTTGAGTGAAGAAGAAACAATATCAAGAGAAGTAAATCCTGTGTTTTTAGAAAGAAGTGTTATTTTGAAAAAATCCTTACATTTTTCATAAAATCAGACTAGAAAAATGTATATCATAGAAAATAAAAAGATAAGAAAAAATAAATTATATTTTATTAATATTAAAAAATAGCCAAAATTAGATTTATCAAAAAATAGGAATAACCCAAAGAAACGATGTTGGGCTCGAGAATCCCATAACTTTATGTTCGAATGCTATCTTCACATTAATATCCCAGACAATCAAATTAGGTTCATTAATTAATAAATCAATAACCTCTTTTACTTGTATTTTATTAATTATTATTTTATTTATATCATTTATTGACATTATGATGTGTTATGGAGTTTAATTCCGTCATTCAAAGGGTGTTCAATTTTTATTTTTCTGATCGGTTCGCATGAATACATGTATGGAAGTTCATGTAAAATGAGTATAATTCTCCATATTTTAAATTATATGTCATAAATAAACATAAAAAGAGTAATTATATATATATATATATAATTTGGGTATATAGTGTGATGAATATTTATTAGATAATACATTAATGATTTTTTTTAATTTATTTGGTGGTTTTTACTACCATTATGATCTTATATCATCATGTTTATATATATTAGTTATAGAACATTATATAAATTATAATATGTATAATAAAATATTATTTACCCATAATAATTTTTTTACGACTGGAATTTAATGTGGTAGTGAAAAATGATAACCCATCATCCACGGTGACAGTAAATCGACACACCACAGACCATATTTTCATTTTTAGAAAAAAAAGAAAGGGGAAGAGATTTGAAGACGAATTATCCTATTAACATAATAAAATCATATTATATAAAATATACTAGAGTTATAATGAAACTGTTATAAGTTTAGGTTATGGGATTATGATAAAATAAATGAAATTTAATAGAAATTAAAAGAAAAAGAAAGTGGATTCTCCCTCTTAATTTTCACTTCCTTGAAGAACATTCACTAGGAAAAGAGTTTTGTATTTTGATGAGACCAAGGGATCATAGATGTGGGGAGGGGATTGGAAAGAGTATTGGGTTGATCTTCGACAATCTTCAAGGACAAGAAGGTGTGAGGAGAATAGGTGGTGAGGGGTGGTCTTTATAGGGGAAGAGGGGGTGCTTTCTTATTATTTTATTCATTAGTTTATTATTTTGGCTTAAGACAATGAATAGTCTGATCCTTACCACTAGATATATTAAAATAACGTTGTAGAGTTTGATATTTTGGGATTAAATCATCATTAAATCAACAATGGCTCATAAATTCATGTATTTATCTTTTATCATAAATTACTGTCTTTTACTATTCACAAAATTCAAGTATTTTAAAATAATATTAAAAATTTACACTAACCATTTTTCAACGAGTAAAATTCAAAAAAAAACTCCATTTTATAAATATGAGAATTTTTTTTAATTAAAATCATAATTTACATTAAAATAATGATTTTAAAATTATAATTGATTTTATAACAATGTGAAAAATTAATTAATGTATCATAAAATTATTTTGTAATCATAGGAATTTTTTATTAATCAGTGAATCCATTTTTTGAAAATAAGTTTTCTTTTAATAACTATATTAATTATAATATTATAAATTAAAATTTATGTTTTATAAGAATACCAATACTTAATTAATAATTTTAAAAACTGTTATTTACTTATACCATGATATAATTATATAAAATTATCATTTATAATATGAATAAATTATATTTATAATTTTATAGATGATGGTGTTATTCTATTGGACAAATTACTATTCCTAATGGTCACATTACTATTCAAGAATTCATGTTACTGTTCAATTGGTATATGTTCTTTAATTTACAGAAATCCCTCCTATTTCATTAAATCATCATTTATAAAGTTTTTATTGTATTCTCTATGTTATTTTATGGGATTTATACAATATGAAATAATTATAATAATGGGATTTCCATAAATAGAATTATGAGTTGTTACATACATAATTTATGATAACGAGATAACTATCCATGTATAATTAATCTATATAGATTAATATTCAAATTTTCCCTTTCTTAGGTTTTCTATACCATCTAAATACAGTCCTAGTTAACTATTTACTTTTAGATCTACCTTTTATTTTGTGTTTTTGGGGATCCTACTAGATATGGATTTATTCACACATGTCTAGGCTCTTCATGAACATATCATGTCTTATGTAGATGACATGTGTTTCGATCGAGTCTTAGAAGGACTAGAAGCAGGTGGAGCATAAAAAACTTGGCATAACAAGGTATGTACTACTAGATTTATTTGATAGTAGTCTCCTCTTTTTGAGTAGGTTGGAGTCCTTTTTTGTTTTTCGAAGGCTTTTATTTTTCTATTATACTTTCAGAACTTCTATTGGGCTATGATTTTGGGATATAGAAGTATGCATGTATTTGATATCATCTATATTATTATTTTCGCAGCATTGCTTAGATATGGATGTGTGTATACATATTGTTTTTGTCTAATGCCTCACATTTGTGTGATATGCTTACTCGACACTTGTCTTCAGCACCCGAACTATTATAGGTAGGATTGGGGTAGTCAAAATGGACTTATCGCTAGCCAGCCCTACCCCAGTGGGACGGGTCCAGACATTTTTTTATTTTACTAAAATATTAATGTTTTATGAAAATTATAAACTTAAGAGTATGGTATTAGATAAGATGTGAATAATGATCAATGGAAAAAGGAAAATACTTAGTAATATCACTTCGTGATAGATTTTATCAAAAGAGTGAAGTCTTAACATATAGAATAACTACATAAGAATACGAAAATCCTGGAAACTATAATCGTAACTTAATAGAAGAATGTTTATCATGTGAATTATATCAAATTATATCATATTTAAATCTAGTTTAAGAAGAAGTTTATTATACTTGGTTCCCAATACCCAACTGAACTTTTATATTTGATTAAAATAATACCCAATGCTATGAATATTAATAATCATCTTATCACTAATGAATGTTCTTCTATATAACATTTATGTTACAATTTTCTTAGATTTTTTGTCACATTGAATGGTTATATCAGATCTTCACTATAATTATAACAATGAAATGACATGAAAATATCTTTAAAGACATTTCCTATTGTATGGATGGAATCCATTTGAAGAAATATAGATAGTGTTTAATTTTTAGGTGTTGTATACTTGTATGCATATGTTTCTTATGATAATTTTTTTAGCAATTTATAATCTCCATGAGAGGAGGTTAGGAGAACACACGTTCCAATAAGGACTGAACGTGTTATTTGTGTCATTGAATATTCATATCTACATATGTATGTATTGGAACATATAGATGATATTTTTATAAATATATATTATGATTCATGTAATTTGATGTGTTAATTAAAACCATGACAACATATGCTCATAATGAAGAGGGATACATTTTGTGCATTATAAGTGATATGAAATTAATTGAATATGTCAAGAAACGATTTGTTTATTTTGAGTTATGTAAGATTATATCTATATATATTTAATTGGAATGAAATTGTGTAATTAAATACATGACCATGGTTGTTCATTATTGAGTTAATTTCAGATGTTCAAAGAAATATTAATCATGTTTATTAGATGAAGAAAAAAAATTACAAAGCCTATTTGTTGAGATATCTAGACAAAGAGATTATATTACACAATAAGATTTGGTATGAGTTTGTTGTTCTTATGATATTAAAATCATTCTCTAAATATTATTTAACATATTTCTAAACATTAATGACGAACCATGATTAATATTTCTTTGAAATATATATTTATTCTCACGTTTAGTCAATATAATATTTTTATTGAACTTCCAACATGAAGTTAATTATTTATTGATAATTGTTTTATTATTCAAGGTTTGGTAAATACCAAGAATGATTGATGGCCAAGTAACGGCCTATGAAAATGATAGATTTTATTTAATACAATTTAAATATATATATATATAGATATATATATATCAGAAATGATATTTAAATATTCTTGTGTTAACACATATCATGGAATATGATAATAATAATAATAATAAATGAAATAGAGAGTATATTAAAGAAAATATTTGATGAAGAGACTCAAAAAACCTATAAAATATTTAACCCTAACTATATAATAAATTTTATATCATTTTTATGTACAGTAGAATTGCTTTTCATAACATTTACCCTCAAAGAACTCATACAAGACTGAGAGAATCACTCAAGGATGCTCTCAAGAACAAGACACATTCCTTCTTCTCCCTTTCACGAATAAGAGAACTAGGGACAAAATTTTTTATGATAGAGATATTTTTTGTTATGATTAATAGTGAATGATGAAAGTCACATGGTACCTCTATCCTAGAACCCAAATTAACAATAAAAACATTATGAGATTCATGGATCCTATGTAGATAATACTAAATGAATTTTACATTGGTTTTATCACTAAAATAATTATTTGAAAAGATAAGAAACCAAACTTATTAAAAATCTGAAGAATTATAAATATGGGGTAATTCGCATTTTAAATTATTTATAAATTTTATGTGAAAATAAAATATCTATAAATAATATAGGGTTACATTATGAAGTTAAATGGATTTTATCCACTAAAACTGATGAAACATATTGTTTGGTCTTGACCACTCTCACTGCACCTAAAATACTTCAGTTTTTTATACAATTCATAACATTATGTTATTTAGTATAGTTATAACTTTGAAATTTAGTTTCATTATATTAAATGACATGTTTTGATAATTAATCATAAAATAAAATATGTTTTTATTATAATTATTTTTTCTGTGAATATAGGAATATCCATTTGTTTGAGTAAGAGTTAACATATTCAAATTTTTGAAACCTGATATTTTTTTCTATAAATTTTTGATCCCTTTAAAAATCGAATAATTCTCAATAAATTTTTGAATTATTTTTCCTAAGTGGATAATATATTCATTCATTAAATAAATAAACAGTATTTTAGGTCTTATTTTGTCTTAATTTATATTTTTTTTCATATAACATATAACTTATATCCATATATATATCTGGGAAAAATTTATGGACATATAATTAGAGATATTTTTAATATTTAAAATGAAAGATGAGTTTGATTAGTTTTTACTTAAAAATATTGATATTTTCATTTGGACTATAACAAGGTTCCATAATTGTTTTTTCAATACAGAATATCTACAATTTTGGCAGAGTAAATTCACTTATTAGGGTTTGAATCTAAATATATTTATGATTTTTGGAATGATTTGTAAGGTATACCATCCACTATCTCCCATTTTTGAGGTTCCTCCATATCTTGTTTGACAACACTTATTTTTATGGAAAATATAAGTAACACATGAATGCGTTTAATGTTTAATACTGGATAAATATTTTATTTAAACTTATTAAAATTATTATTATCTAAGTATTATTAAAAAAACATTAAAATGGATTATACCACTCCCTACTAATTATGACTAGAAAAGAAAAATAGATCGTGGTAGAATAATTTTTTTTGAATAAATTGCATGCACATCGTATTTCCGAGGATATATAGTTTTCATATATAATTGGTATTTAACTATTTGGTTTTAAAAAAATCTTATAAACAAAGTAAAAATAAGTAAGATAATTCATGTGTCAAAATAAATGTAATTTTTTTACGAAATTATCATTGATTATTGAATTGGAATTTAATTATATCTCATTAGATTTTTAAATTTAGAAATTATTGATGAATACTAGTTATAAATCTCCAAAACCAAATCTATCTTTCCTAATACATGATTGAAAACTAATTTTTTTTACTAAATTAATATTTAATTAGATCCTATATAATTGTTTTGACAAAAATTACTATAAAAAAATAAAATAATTAATGTATCACAATTAGTTTTCATGTTATCTTTTTATTTTTTATATTTTTTATACTCAATATTTTTAAGTGTGTTTTTATTATATATCTTAGGTATTAAAAATTCATTTTACGTGCTCACTGATTTATAAGAACCCATTAATCATGTCCTAAAGAGAATATAGAAATGTATTATGAGTTTTCAAGTTATTTATTTATTTATTTTTCTAAGTTAAAGTCACAATAACTTTTATTAATAAAAGAAGAAAAAAAAGAGGTAGAGGTGAACAAAAATAGAAAAATAGCTAACATCAAATAAATAGAATGGAGCCAAAAAACTCCCACAAAAAACAATCTAAAAAGGTATTAAAAATATAAAAATTAAACTACATGAGTTAGGTTTGGACATCTCCAAACTATACCATGAGTAGATTTTCTATGTGAATGCATACCACGTTTCTAAGATATTACTCTTTTCCATGGCTCATGAACTTCATCCAAATATTTTTCACTAGTGTGAACAACATCCTCTAAACCCTGAACCTCCCTCTAAAATTGTACATGTTGACAATACATCATTTCTTGTTTCTGAATTTTCACTACGTCCAGAGTCTCATATTTTGAAATAAAAACTCATACACCAAAATCAACAGTAGGAGAAGTGGTACTTTTACTTACCTCATCATAGATGTTAATGCCATATTAAAACCCCCATTGCCATCCCCTTTATGGGATTTGGTCCTAAATCCGATTAAAATTATTGAATCCCCTTAATTAAATGAATTAATATATTTATCCATGTATAAATCCAATTGGGTGGCCATTTCATTTCCATTAGAATAAATCTGAACACCATTAGAAACCACCACATAAAGAACTTCATTAAGACACATTTCAATGGAAACATTTTAAGAAGACCCCTGCAAATGAACGACCTATTTCTTATAGGTATCACTATAAGATTCACCAATATGGAAATTGAATTGATCCATGGAAGGAGATACACCCCATATATAGAATAAACAAGATAAGTATAGCATTGAAGATCATCCAACACAACAGTATACTTTAGACTGCGTTCTTGTGATATTCCTGCCTGATGATTCATTACAATGGAATCATTATCAGACTCTAGTATTTTCCCTTCCTCAATATTATAAGTATCAGAAATTGAAGACATGCTAAGAAGGGTTTTGGACCAGTCCATAAAAGAAGAGACATCCTTCTATATAGATGAAACCAACATATTCTGACTCTTAGTCTGAAGAAATCTTGGAGTATCCATGTAACCTAAAATATGATCCTATGGAGGCTTCTGAACATCCGATTAATTATGATGTGCATCATTTTTTTTCATTACTAGAATCCACATGCCAGATATAATTATGAATTATAGCTCCATGGTTCTATCCTACATTTTATTTCTTTTTTTCTTCACTCATAGGGCCTATAAAAGGAGGCTTGAATTTGAAACTCTCAACCAAATTTCAAAACCTTTTACATTTAACACACCATAATAATTTATGGAATTTTCCTACAATATTCCCAATGTTACAATAATTTGGACATAAAGTAGGTAAATTTTCAATCCCAACATTAAAATTAAAACAGAAATCATTATCCAACAAAACCACAGTATAAACGATAGATGTATTAATATCAATCTCAACTACAATTTGAGAATAATGACCGAAACATTCCTATTAATTTTCCATTTAAAATTTTATTGAGACTAAAATAGTTGAGGAAATGTTATGAATAGTATCAGGATGACATAGATACTATCTAAGAACAAGCTCCTAAATCCATTCTTAAGTTATAGAATTACTATAAGTTACATAATTGAAATTGGGGTCATGATCTTGAATGCACAGAACAAAAGGATTAAGAGGAAAAAATGAATATCCTTAGATCACACCATCAGACCAGTGGAAGGAAAAAATATTAAAGAATCCCTTACTAAGAGATGTAATCCTCCATCCAACAAGACCCATAAAATGAATAAGATGACATCATATGTCCTCTAACATCCATAGATTAATCACCTTTTTGGAAACCATCTAAGCAATGGTTGAGTGTTTTCACTCATTGATTCTTTGTTAAATAATAGGGTGATTTTCTTAAACAAATGAAAACACACCTTTTTTTAATTATTCAAGAATTAGAAGATCCAAAATTATTATCATTGAAGACTTTGGAAAGGGAAATGTGATCTTGTTTCAATTATTCATGAGACAAAGTAGGGTCTCCCTCTACCATAATATTTTTAAAAGTACGAATATAATTTTGACTGCAAGAGACATTTAAATTTTCATAAAGAATCATCAAATTAGATTCAAATATATTAGTGTATAGAAGGAAAAAAACCTCCTCAAATGAAGGGCCATAATTTCCATCTTTCTTCAAGGGTTGAACGAAAGCATTTGTATAAATAGGGTTAACATCCATGGAATCCTAAAAATAAAAAATCCATTGAAATATCTGGGAGCTCCACCAAACTCTATCCTCCTAGTTTATTTTTAATCAAATTTTATGTTATTTATTTTAAACAATTAAGTATTGGTTAAATTTTAAATTCATTAACATAAATTTATTAAATTTTAATTATTGAAAAATAAATTGGGTGTTTGAGTATAAAAAAATATCATTTCCTTACTTTCCATTATGTATACCTTTATTATGAATTCTGTTTTTGATACTATTATAAAGACTTATGTTGGATAATGAAACATATCTATTTTGTTAAATTATAGTTCTTTTGGTGTCTTGACCTCATTCCCTAGTCTATTTAATTTTATAATTTTTCACTTGAATTGTTTCGATACATCTTTACTTTAATGGTTTTAAATTTACAACATTTATCATGTTTATAAAACTATTTTAAGAATATGAAATAATTAATGCATTTTTTTTTCACATTCATGTTTTGTTAATCTATATTTACATTTTGAAAATACGTAAATTCCGTTTTTGAAATGATTTTAAACTCTATTTCACATGTTTTTTGGATAGTTTTAACCTGATTTTATGCACCTTTATATCATTCATTAAATATATTGGTATTTTACCATTTTATTAATCATTGAGACCTATTTTTATTTCTATAATTAATAATTTAACATATTCATTCATTATCTATTCAATGTGAAGATAGTTTATGTGGAAAATGGGGGAGGGGACATGCCTGCAGATCTAAGGCAGTATTACTTACTGTTAGCTAGTTCATCCATTTAAATGTTTACATTATTTAAAATCCTAGTGTTGTATTCTTTTCATTTTCGCATATCAGGTTTCATGTCTTACTTTTTTTTATTTTTTTCTTGATTATTATTGGAAATATTTCTGATTATTTTGGGAAAAACATAATTGGGATTGTGAAATTAATAGAGGACATCCCTATTATTTTGAAGGTTCTCATGAAAATTCCAATAATTATGATTTATCTTTGGAATAATGTTATTATTTTACAATTAAATGGTGTGAAAGAACATGTAATCCATAGAGAAAGTAATTAAATCATTTCCCAATAAAATAAATTTTTAAAAATCCTCATTTTAGGTTATGATGGGGAGGGAACGTTCTCTCTCATTCTTACTTATTATCTCACCTATTTTTTATTCATTTATTATTAATTTCTATGGAAAAAACTACTTGTATATTTTTTGGTGTTTTTTCCTTGATGGAATATATCATTTTTATATTGAAATGACTCTAAATATTGTAATGAAAAAACAAATTTATTTGGATGAATGTTTGGATTATCATATAATTGATAATTCCATTTTTGTTAAATTTAGTTGTAATATTAATTATTATTCTAGTATTTTCATAAAATTTTCATTAAATAGAATTTGATTTAATAAAATTTTATTCACTATCAATTATTATTATTTCATAGAAATACTTCTCATATACAAGGATATAAAACTATACGAAGGACTTGATTATGTTTTCTTATAATTTCAAATCTATAACACCCCAATATTTTATGAACTAATTTATTTATTTTTTGATATTTTACATTTCATGCAACACTGAATATATATTTTTTTATTTAAGAGAACTATGAATGGATTATGTTATATAAAAAATAGAGTAAAAATTAATCTACAAAAAACAATTTTATTATCTTATGTTACACATACCACAATGTTTTTATTTTTTCCCACATAATTCCAAGTTCCTTTGATAGCTTGTGTAACATGCAAGGCCAAGGTTTATCAAAATACACTATACTATTAATAAAATTATTGAAATATTGTTATAGCTACTATGTAGCCGTTCGAATGGAAGTTATAAAAAAGATTAAATAAATTGTTAAAATATGATTTACAAATGTATATAAAATGAATCTTCTGGTTGTTAATTTCTATAAGTGAATGTTTGAACTATTTGAAAATAAAAAAATTAATTTTCAAAGAAAACTAGTATTTTATACACAATAATAATTATAACTCAATAAATTAAAAAAATAATTTTTATTAATTTTATTAATAATATTTTTATATTATATATTTAATTACTATTTTCGATTATCATCCAATAAATTTGATAGGTATAAGATAAGAATAAATACAATTTTATGAATAAAAATATGTATTATTCTAACAAGTAATTTTATAGAATTTTAATAGAGAACCCATTTTAATTTTAATTATTGACACTTTTATAATTTATATTTGAAAAAAAGATAATTTTTTTGAATAATAACATAAAAATTGGATAATAATAAAAATTTTGAATTTTTTGGTGATGTTTCATTTTTTGATGAATAGTGAATAATACTGAATTTTAATTCAAAACATCCTTTTTGTCTTATTTATTTATAAGGTTAAATTATGTTTTTATTAATTTTAAAGGTAAATTAGATCCATTATACATCTATCAATCCAATTTATTTCATTAGAATCGATTTCACTTTGAAATTGGATATTAAAACATACCAAACTTTTGAACATTTTTACTATTAAACAAACTATATTTTCCCATCCGTGGGATTAAATTTGAATTAATTTATGACACTTATTAATGAAATTTGGAAAAATAGATTAAATATTTAAAATTATAATAATATACAATTTCCCATAAGTTCAATTTAGTTTTTTGATGAAAAATATTAGTGAATGTAATTACAATTAATTAAAATTATTAAGAGAAAAAATAATTTAACAAAAAAATAAACCTTAAACTTAATCCCTTAAATGACGTAGAAACTTGTCCAAAATATATTTTATGTTCATATTCAGACCCCATCCTTCCTTATAACTACTTTATACCATTATTGGATCCACCTTTCATGGGGAAAACTTGGGTGGAGTTCCATTTTAAGAAAATTATAGGAATGTCGCTCCTACACTATAAAAAGACACTCACCCTTCCCAATTATTCAAACCTCTAAAGCACTTTTTGTCACCCAAAATCTGATCCAATAATAACCAACAATCTGTACCTTCCTCTTTAGATCATCCATTTTCAAATAAATTCATCCCAAGAATCCCTTTGTTATAAACCAAAATATGTTACCCAAAGACGAGGTAACATCCTTCCTCAAACTCCTTTATTTTATTTTATTTATCCACCACCAAATTTTATTATTATTAGATGATCTTATAATATCGTTGGTACCCTAAATATATTGATATTTTGTTATTATAAGGGTTATACATATAATTACACACACATCCACTTAATGGGTAATGAACTTATCGTGCTCATATACGGTGAACTACCTCCTCACTAAAAAATATTTTTCGTTTCTTCCTTTACCACCTTTCATGGTTGGTAATTACATTGGAAACTATGTTTTTATGTTATATATATTATATTTATTACTTATTTATTTTTATTTAATTATTATAAAAAACATACATTTATACTTTCTATTTTATTTAAATACGATATCTTCGTATGTGGACGTGTGGACTACCACCTCCTCAAAGTGATGTAATTTTCCCACACATTACATTTAATGTATTATAGATGGTATTATAAAAATAATATGATATATATGAAATTATAAATCTATTTTAATTATATTACATATATACACATATATTTCATTTTTTACTTTCTTTCAATATGATCATAAAACCGAAACAAAGTTCTTTCGTATGTACGACCTACTATCTCTATGAACAATGCATTCAATTTCATAATTTTATATTATATAGATTATTATAATACAAATATAATGAATATAAATAATGATTATATAATTTTTTTACATTCTTCAAATAAGTAAATCAATATCTATGTAAGAGTATCAGGAATAACAAGTAAAAACTAATAGAAAAATGACACGAATATTACCCACAACATAGTGTTAACATGGAATTATTAATAAACCAGTAATATAAGGTCATAATAAGATAATACATGGTATTGGATATAATAATATTTTTATTTTGTGTATTTATAATTAAATTACATTTATTATAAAAGAGTGCTGAACATGTACGAATAAATTGAAGACTTAAGGTAATGGAATTTCATCTCACTTTTTATTTCCATGATCTACAAGCCATATTGACCACTCAATTCTTTTATGTGGTGTATTTTTTATTCAATAAAATTTTATATATTTAATTTAATTAATTTAATTATATTATATGTTTCAATTGATGTTATTATTTCATGGGTATCATGATTCAAAAGTTACTCAAGTAGTATGGGGTTTCTCATCTCAGTTTTATTTTCTATGAGACACAGGACAAGTTCACCTCCTATTTGTTATATGTGGTGTGTATAATGACCATGGATTTATTATATTATTATAATAATTAAATTTAAGGTTATTTACATATCCATTTTATATTATTTATTTCATGTTGTTTTTATTTCAAAAGTTATGAAACCAGTAAAGTAATTTTGTCTCAATTATCATTCTTTAAGACACATGCCAAGTTCTAAACCTATATTTTTATACGAGGTGTATATACTTACATTTAGAATTTATACCATGAATATAATTTTTTTTCATTGTATTTTATGATTCATTTATTATTATTATTTCTATTGTACTATGATTGAATGTTTCCAAAGTTTTAACGATTTATTGCTATAATCTCATCATTTATCAAGATTGTTTATCATTATGCTTCTATTAATAAAATATTATAATACATATATAAATAAATATAATGAATTTTATTACCCTATGGTTATTCCTATTATATCAAATAAACAGTACCATTTTTATACTCCATTATACTTAAGATAATTAAGAATATGTTTTCATGAAAATCAGACATTATTTCTACTTTCGGTCAGAAATATGTTTTCTTTCTAAATTGTGTATTCTAAAAATATTTAAAACAATGTTATAATAATATACTATAATTTTTAAGGTAAATTTTCACCCATGTTTTAACCTTTTACAAAATGGCTTTATAAGGAATCTTATTATCATTTCCTAATCAAGGCACTTTTATAAACATTCAAGACGCAAAAGGAATTTTCAGTATGTATGAAATTTCCTTCCATAGTGAATGTAATTTCATTAGATATTCCTTTATTAGTTTACAATTTTTTTAAAGAATTTGTTTCTTAGTATTTACGATTTTTTTCAATTTTATGTGGGTTTGAAGGTAAATGTTTTTCAAAAATATTTTATGTTTAAAAAGTGTTTTAAGTGATTTTCAAATATTCTTTTATATGTTTTCAAAAGATTACTTTAAAAGAAAATGATTTAAATGAACTCATGATTTCTATATATATTTTCATGTCCAATTTATAGACAAGGGTTTTCAAAATTATTTTAATCCTTCTTTTTTAGGTTTTCAATGGGTTAAAAAAAGGTTTTAGAAGGTTTTCATGATTTATTTATATGTTTTAAAAGTGTTTTAAATGAAATTGTTACCAAATTGATTTCAAAATTTCATTACATGTTTTCAAATTGTTTAAAAAAATATTTTTAAAAATTTTTCAGTATTTATTTATATTTTTTTTAATGTTTTTTTAAATAAATGGTTTCCAATTTTTTTTCAAGATTTTTTTTTATGTTTTTAAAGTGTTTTCAATGAAATCAGTTTCAAATAATTTTTAATATTTATTTATATTTTTTCAAGTTAATTTTAATTGAAAATTGTTTTAAAATAATTTTTGTTTTAAAATAAATTTTTCAAATATGAAAGGATATTTTCCTCAAGAAATGATTATAAAAGGTATTTCCAAATTATTTTCCATATAAGATGAAATACATCGGTGTTATTCATGACTTATTGGGAAATGATCCCATGGTTCCTTTCATATTCTTTCTCTGAATGGTTTATCTTTTAATAGATTGTTTTTTATGAAACCCATCTAACTATCATTGGTTATATTCTTAAGAGACCTACTTTTCTTCATTGGTTATGACTTGATGAAACAATGTTGAAACAATTATTTTTCCACAGGTTAAGATATGATTACATTTTTATTAAACCAATTTAATTTCAAGAGTTATGATATGTTTTTTTATGTTTGTTGTTGCAAAAGTATGTATGATTAAATTATTATATGTGTGAGACCTATATTTACCTCCAATACATTGGGTAAAGATTTATATCTTCTGATATAATGATGGGATTAAGGATAATGGGCTTGATCCACTATATAAGATGGGGAAAAGTGATCCATAATAGAATACAGGGAAACCCAATCCTCTATAAAAGATGGGGAATAACGATTCACTATGGGAAGATAGAGAAACCTAATCCAGTATTGGAATATAGGGAAACATGATTTTCTATGAGAAGATGGGGATTCAAATCCACTATGGGATGATGGGGAAACCCAATTCCTTATAAGTAAATAACTATGACTGGGGATTGTGGTGTGTCCCTCCAAGTAGGTGTAGTCCCCATAAAGAACCATGATAAGTTTTTGGAAGTGATCATCGAATTGTATGGAAATATATTATATGTTTACGTGTTTACCACAAATTCTATATCTTATACCTATAATATTCTCACATGGTTCATATTCTTGATTATCTTATGATTCATATATTAGGAACTGCCAATCCTTATTCCATGTCCCATGTATCTGATCTTTGATATACATGGAATTATATTCAAATGGAATGATCGTGTTCTCATACCCTTATTTTCGTGTTATGCTTATGGATTTTCTTTATTTACCCTTACTGAGTAATCAATATCACCCCTTTCTTATGTTTCATTTCCCCAACTTATAATGAAAAGTTTAATATAGAAGTACTAAATGGGAAGATCTTTAAGGGAAACATTGAAGATATTTCAAATAGTTATAAGATTTTGTAAAATGTTTCAAAAGACACTATACAATTACAGTCCCCAAGATTATACTTTTTTAATGTTCTGAGTATTAATAAAAAATGAATAAATATCCATATTTGTTAATATTGGGTTGTTATAGTTTTTATCAAAGGAAATGGTTATTCAACCTTTGGAAACTACGATGAGAAAACTTTAGTGATATCCCTTGGGATATTTCTAGGGATATATCTAGGGATTTCTCTGAGGATGATTCTGAGGATGAGTTAATGTTTATGAATTTGTCCTAGAATTTTAGTAAAGGATAAGAGGATTCGTTTGCAAGAAATACATCCCTTTCTGGATACTACAAGTGGATGTGGATTTGGAATAGATGTACCTAGTGGTAAAAACATTGTAGAGGTGAATCATGCCTAACACAAGCGTAACTTGGTACATGACAATGAGCCTAGCTTCACACATGTTTTGACACCTCTATAGGATATTATTTGGGAATTCACAAACTCTTTATGATCCATCATGACAGATTTATTTATAGGATTACTATAAATAACCTAGGATAAACCTAAGGATTAATATATTAAAGAAGTATGTGTCATGATTTGGACATCATATAAGTATTTTTTTCATGATTATATAGTTTTACTCTATGATAATTGATGATCACAATATGTTATTTAGATTTAGTCAGTGGCATGAACAAGAAGAATCTGGGATAATTCATAATTTGATGGAATTTTTTTTGATGATCAGTCAAATGGGATGGTTACTAGAGTTAAGGAAATTTTGATCATTCCAAGTCAGTTTTTATAGAACATGATTAAAAAAATGCACCTTAACCAACAATCAGATTACCCAAAGAATATAGGTAATGAGTTATATGATATTTTGGGAAATGGAAACCATATAATAAATAATATTCAGTTTCCTTTTTGTCAAGAATGTGTAAATAATAAACCAAGTGAATTTATTAGAAGAATACAAAGGTTTTTTGACTATACAAAAGAAGGAAACAAAGAAAGTATCTACAAAGGAAAAATGAAGGGTATGGTTAATAAATTGTATGTGAATATTTTCCTCCCTAATACATTGTAAATGTTTAAATAATTTAAGTTTGGCTTGAATAGTCATTATTAAAATCTATGTCCTATATTGAAAGCTCTGGAATAGAATTAAAAAAGGAAGTACAGGTAATGGTCATATTGATGACGATGATGAGAATAAAAATGAATTATGAAAGGAAAGAGGTATTATGTAATAGAATGTGGTATTTTTATTATGGATTAAGGATGAAGTAAAATAGTCAACATTTTTGTGTATTTGTAATAAAAAATTACGTTATATGAATGGTGAAATATATAAGGATTATTCAGTTATAATTTTTTCTATAAATATTTTCACTAATACATTGAATGGTTTCGATGGAGTGAAAAAGTGTTTTAATAGAAAGGTGATGTTCATGTAAAACTCATGATTAAGGGAAATATAAACCTTAATATGTTCCTTATTTTAAGAAAATGTTGTTTGGAGAAAGATATGTTGAATACAAATAAGTAAACTGGATTGTACTAATTAACTTGTAACTAATTAAGGACTTGTTGACTAGTGGTTTATGCGATCATTGATAAATTTTAATTTTTTTTTGATATAATGATATATCCAACAAACTTTTCAACAAGTAAACATGCATGTTTTCAAAAAGGATTTATGGTAATTCGGGTCATTACCATGTTTCAAGAGAATAATTGACGAAGGTATTCACATCTTTAGTATATAAAAGATAAGAGATACTATATGATATATGGAATATCAATGTTAAGATGACTGTGATAAATTTAATAACATTATTTCAAGAGTTTAGTAATTTCATCATTTGTAATGGTTATAAGTTTAACTATTTATATAATGTTTTATTTTAAAATTAGTATCAGTTTTTAGATATTAATGTATTATTTCACTATGAGGATTTATGCATATTTGATAAATTTTTCTAACCTTTTATTATGATAAAGTCAATTGGAATGAGAAATAATTCTATTCATAGATCTCATGTTCTATTAATTCTTCAGGAATAAAAAATTAACCTTTATTTCTTGGAATGATAGTTGAAGTGGAAGTTGATCAATGAAAAAAAGGGTAAGGTTGTCTTGAAATCATGTAACTATATATTTTAATGAAAATTATTCATCTTTAAGAAGAAGGATCCTGAAACCAAAAATTTTATCCTTGTACATTCTTTTGTGATGACTGAAATGGCCCCTACGATCATCATAGATTTATGTATTTCTGATTGTTAAATTTATCCTCACCATGTTCTCTATCACTGTCCATCAGAACATGATAGTTAGATATATATTCCATGTCTATGTTTTTACATCCTAACTTATTTATCCTTTATGGAAACATATTTATGTGTTACTTTGGGTAAAATTTATGTTTCCAACTTTCCCCTTTTAAAGGATTTTTTAGTATTATTTTTTATGTGCCTTTTTATGAAATGAACTTTCATGTCTTAAACCTTTGATATACCAGAAGTTTTTTTAGGATGGAAGTAATTTTCTGGGGGGTAGAATGTAACACCCATATATTTTTTGAATTATGTTTTCTAATATTAATTTAATCTTTTTGATATTTTATATTTCATGAAACACTGAATATAGCTTTTGTTATATGAATGAACTAAGTGTGGATTGTGTTATATCCAACACCAAGTGAAGATTGAGCTACAAGAAACACATATATTGTCCTGTGATAAAAACATCACTATGTTTGTATTGTTTTGGACACAATTCTCTGTTCCTTTGTTAGATTTCATAACATGCAAGACTAGGTTTTACTGAATTACAATATAATATTAATAATATTATTATAATATTAGTATAGTTACCACCTAGCCATTGGAATGGGTGTTTCGAATAATATATATTAAACTGTGAAAAAATTATTTACACATTCATATAAGATGATTCCTTTTGTTATTAATTACTATAAGTGAATTTAAGAACTATTTTAAAATAAAGAAATTACTTTTCAAAGATTTTTTTCTTTGTACAAACACAATTTTACCTCAGAAAATGAAAGAAAACAATTTTGATGAATTTTTTCAATAAAATTTTATATATTACATTCAATAATTTATTTTATAATCATTCAAAATATTTAATAACTATAACATATTAATAAATAAAATTTTAATAATAAAAATATTTATTCTTCTTAAAAGTAATTTTACCACCATTTAATAGAGAACCCATTTTAAATACAATTATCAAAACTTTATAATTTATATTTGAGAAAAATTATCTTCATTTTTTAAATAATAAGATAAAAATAATATTAGGTTTACTTTTTTGGTATGTTTCGGTGAAATTTTCTTTTTTGATGAATAATGTATATTACTGAATTTTAATTCAAAACTACATTTTAATCAAATTTATTTTTAAGGTTATTTCTTTATTAGTTTTAAAGACAAATTAGACAAATTATATGTAAATTAATCAAATTTTTATCATTGAATTAATTTTAATTTGAAATTTCATATAATAACTTACCAACCTTTTGAATATTTTTACTTTAAAAACCCGCTTTGTCATCCTGTTTGTGTGATTAAATTTGAATGAATTGCTACCACTTATATGACTAGAATTTGGAAAAATAAATTAAATAGTTGGAATTAGAATAATATATAATATTAAATAAGTTCAACATATTTTTTTTAAAAATTATTAGTGAATTTAAATGAAATTAATTACAATAATTAAGAGAAAAATTAGCTTAATAAAGGACCAAAATTTATTCTTAAGGCCCAAAATGACCTATAAAATTCTTCAAAATCCATTTGATGTTAAAATTTATACCCTATAATCCCTTTTAAATGTTTGGGATAGTTATTTTAGCAGATTATCTTGGAAAAAATGTGTTTGGATTTCCCTTTTAAAATATTTAAAGGAATGACACTCCTTCTCCACTATAAATAATCACTCACCCCTCCCACATATTTTCAAATATAAATCCGATTGTCTCTCCAAAAATCCACTAAAATAAGCTCCCAAAATCCTTAATTTACTCCTTAAATCCTCTATTTTATTATAAATCCATCCAAATAATCTATTTGGTGAAAACCAAGAGTTCCCCAAAGAAGAAGTAAAATACTTCTTGAAGATCATTTCTTTTATTGTTTTTGCTAAAACACCTCATTTTTTAATAATAAATGATTATTTAATAACATAGGTATCATAAATATATTGATATGCTTTTATTATATGGGTTTTATCTACAATTACACACACTTTCATCTAATGGGTTACAAACATACTATTCTTGTGTAACACAAACTACCATCTCGGTAAACGATTTTGTTCATTTTTTCATTACCACCTATCATTGTTGGGAATTACGATGGGAAATTCATTTTTATGTTTTATAAATATATTATATTTTTTATTTATTTAATATTATTCAATTATTATACAAAATATACCTTCATGATTTACATTTTTTGTAAATATAACAACTCCGTTTGTGGATGTATAAACCACCACCTCCTCAAAGTGATGTGATTCGTTCACACTCTACATTTAATGTATAAAGTATTACTTTAGTAGTAAAATAATATGATATATATGAAAACATAATTATAAAATAAATATATTTTATCTTAATATAAACATATATGTCATTTACATTCATTATTTCAATATGATAATAAAACAGAAATAATGTTCATGAGTAAGTACGACCTATCATCTCCTTGAACGATGTATTCCATTTATTACTTCTATGTTATATAGATTATAATAATAAAAATATACTGAATATATAAGATATTTATATGAGTTTTTACATTATCTGAATAATTAAATACCGATTTACATAAGAGGATAAATAATTAAAAGTCAAAACATAAACGAAAAACAACGCGAATATTACCCTAAAAGTAACATTAACATAGAAGTATTAATAAATATGTAATATAATGTCATAATAAAATAATATATGGTATTATATTTAGGTATATGGTTATTTAGTGGATTTATAATAAACTTATATTTATTTTACAGGAGGGTTTAACATGTATGAAGAAATTCAAGACTTAATGTAAGGGAATTTCATCCCATGTTTTATTTCGGTGAGATACATTCCATATTCACCACTCACTCCTATTATGTGTTGTCTATAATTCCTTATTATATGTTATATCACTAATTTAATTTATTTAATGATATTAAAAATTTTAATTTATGTTATCATTTCATGGATGTCATGATTCAAAAGTTACTCAAGTAGTAAGGGTTTTCTTATCTCACTTTTATTTTATGTGAGAAAAAATCCATTTTACCTCTTATTTCTTATATTTTGGGTGTATCAATCCCAAAAATGTATTATATCACTATTATAATTAAATTTATGGGTATTTAAAAATCCATTTTATGACCTTTTATTCATGGGGGTTTAGTTCCAAAAGTTACCAAATCGGTAAAGTAATTTTGTAACAATTTTCTTTCTTTGAGACACATGCCATGTTTTGACCATCTATTTTCTATGAGGTCTATAAACTATCATTGAGATATTATATCATTAATATAATTATTTTTATGATATTTTATACATAATTTAATGTTATTATTTCCATTTTTTTATGATTAAAAGCTACCAAAGTGATAACAATTCATTATCTCATCGTTTATCAAGATTGTTTATGATTATGATCACATTAATAAAATATTATGATCTATCTCTCAATACATATCTTGATTTTATTACCCTATATTTATTCATGTTATATCCACGAAATTGTACCATTTTCCCGTCCACATTATTTAAGATAATTAATAAATAATTTTTTATGAAAATCGGACTTTATTCCTCCATTTTATCAAAAGTTTGTGTTCTTTTAAAAAACTTTTTTCAAAAAAAAATTTCAATTTTTTTTACTATTACCCTATGATGTTTAAAGAAATATTTTTACCATTTTTACCTTAAAAATTTTTTTAAAAGAAAAATTCGTGTTATTTTCAAAAGAAGTAACTTTTCTAAACATTTAAGGTGAAAAATAAATGTTTGGAATGTATAAAATTAACCGCTATCATGACTGTCATTTATATAGAGCTTCCATAATAAGTTTACATGTTTCTTTTTTATAGAAAGTATTTTTCTGATATTTTGAAAATTTCTTGAGTTTAATGTTGTTTTCAATTTAAAAGGTTATAACAATTGTTTAATATTTAAAAATCATTTTTAAATGATTTTCAAAGATTCCATTATATGTAATCAAAATGTTATGTTAAAATAATAGGATTTAGATGATTTTAATATTTATTGATATTTTTTCAAAGACATTTATAGAAAAGTTTTTTTAAAGTTATTTAAATCCCCATTTTTTATGTTTTCAAAGAAATGTTTTTCAAAATGCTTTCAAGATTTATTTATGAGATTTCAAAGTGTTTTCAAAGAAACGGGTTTCAAAACCTTTTCACGATTTCCTTACAAATTTTCAAAGTGTTTTCATAGAAATGGCTTTTGAAATGTTTTTATGCATTCTTTATAAGATTTAATATTCATTCCAATTAAATTTTCTTTCAAAATATTTTCAATCATTATTTTAATGTTTTCAAATTTTTTTCAATGAAATAGTTTTTAAAAATGATTTCAAGATTTCTTTATATGTTTTCATGTTTATTTTAAAATAATTTTTTTCAAAATGTTTTTTTGTTTTAAAAATAATTTTTCAATTAAGAAAGGATATTTTACACAAGAAATGTTTTTAAAATATATTTCAAAATTATTTTCCATCTAAGATGAAATCTATCAGTGTTACTCGTGATATTCCAGGAAATGATCTAAAGGTCCCATTCATATTATTACTCTGAATGGTTTATGTTTTATTGACATGATGTTTTTGAAACAAATTTCTATTTCATGGTTTAATGCTTATGAAACCCACTTATTTTTTTGGGTTATGCTTTGATAAAATGATTATGAAACAAAAAATTTTCCATATCTTAAGATACAATTATAGGTTTAGGACACCCATTTCAATTCATGGGTTATAATATGATTATTTATGATTTTTTGGATCATGTATGTTTGATTTCAATATAATATGGATTGGACATATATCTCCATTCAATGAGTTTCGTAAATATTTACATCTCCTGAGATACTGATGGGATTCAATCCAATTAACTTTATCCACTATGGAAGATGGGGAAAGCCGATCTACTATAGAAGATGGGGAAAGATGAGGAATACCAATACACTATGGGAAGGAGAAACCAGATCCAATATAATAATATGGGGAAAACCGATCCAATATGGGATGATGGGAAAACTCAATCCCTTATAAGGAAAGGACATTGAATGGGATGGTGGTGTGTCCTTCCAGTAGGTGTAGTCCCTTTGATATTCCCTGAAAATTTTTTAGAAATGATACTTGACATATAGGGAATGATATTAAAGTGTTATGTGTTTTCTAGAAATTCCATGTCTTATGCCTATGATAAGCTCACATGGTTTATGGTTTTGATTATATTATGATTCATGTCATATGAAGTATAAATATTTATCCCTTGTCTCATGTTTTTAATCATTGATATATAGGGTATGATATTGGAATGTTATGATCATTTTCTCATACCCTTATGTTCATTTTATTATTACATATTTTCTTTATTTACCCTTACCGAGCATTCAAGATCTCCCATTTCTTATATTTTCTTTCCCTAGTTTATGAAGAAAGGTTTTATGTAGAAATACTAAAGTGAAGATCTTTGTGGGAAATATTGAAGATCTTTCACCAAGTTAGAAGACATTGTTACAAGTTTCCAAACAAACTAAACAACCATGGACCTCAGGCAAGTACTTTTGTAATGTGGTGAATATTTATAAAAAATGAAGTAATTTCCATGTATTTTAAGGCTAAGTGGTTATAAAAACCAAGGCGTTTTTCACTAATAGTTTTGTTTTGGTTGAAGGATTGGGAAAATGATAGTCACTAGGGATGGTTATTGGTCGTTGTGATGTTTAGGGATGACTATGGCCTAGTATCACCCTTTCTTCATACCCTTGGTCATATTATTTATACTTTTCTAGTATCTATGGTGGCCTATGTGCATGGGTTTGATATAAATTATTGATAGGAGGCACTCTTACATTTTTTTGAGACTGTTTTGGCAATTAATGAACATATATTCAATTATTTTGTGTTCTTAATGTAATTATTATTATCATTTTGTTATTTGTTTTTATTTTTCTTCTTCTTCTTCTTATTATTAGTTTATTTTAATTTTTTAAAAATAAAAATCATTTTTGAATACCAATTGTAGTCCCAACTGTTTTTTTTAAAAAAAAATATAAATATATAGTATTTTTATGAAGTGGTTTTTAAATGTCGATGTTCTTTGTAATCATCTACAAAACTTAATTTTTAACATTATCTATTTTAAATTCCAAAACTGGTAAATAAGTGAGCAAAAATGATCTTAATGCACTTCCTTTATAGTCACAAAAACTAAAATTTCCAATTTTGTTTACACACCAATATTAAATTTAGAGACTACAAGTTAGATATTGTACACCCATATAAAATAATTAAATATATAAAAATTTAATATCTAAAAAATTCTATTAGATGGAATAAAGTTTATAATTAGTATCCCAAACATTTGAACAAAACACAAAACATCTATCCTGTATTACCTATGGATGGAATGAATCATTATGATGTAAAACGAAACATACATTGTCAATAAAAATTTATATTAGTAAATTAAAATTTACCATTATAATTATTAATTAGGAGTGACTAAGGCATATTGTGTAAAAATCTAATATTTTATGATATATTTCTCTTTGAGTAAATTTAATTTCTTCGATAGCTTGCGATACATGCAACCTCAAGTCTAAATGAATTATAATATAATATATTGTTATAACCGATCTGTTAAATTAGAGGTTTGAATTGGAAAAACCAAATTTTTAAGAAATATGTATAATGGTTTTAGATAAATAATTTTTTTTGAAAACTAAGTAATCAATTTTTAGTAAAGACTTTATGCGTCAAAAATAAGATTTTCCTCTAAAATGGTATTTATTTATTTTTTCTGATAAAATAATATAAATAAATTCTTAACATTTTGTAAAATTTATTTGAAATAATTAATTTATTTTATAAATAAAGATTTCAAAATTATCTGAGAGGGAAATTTTAGTATATTTCTGAAAATATTTATTTCTTAATGAATGGTGAAAAATACATAATTTTATGAAAAATTGATTTTTGTTTCAAATATTTACAATGATTAATTTTTTTAGATTATTTAAAAGTATAATTTTTTTATTTCAATTATTTTTAATACAATTAATTTCATTTGAATCAATTTTATGTTCTATTTTGGTATATTTTTTTACTTAAGAAAACATTTTTTCTGGAAACCCAATTTTTGTCGCATTTTGGAGGCCTAGTTTTAAATTAAATTCTACTAATTATGTGAATTGAATTTGATAAAATACCTTAAATATTTTAAATAATCAGAATCAATATTATTTGATAAGTTAAACATAATTTTTATTCATTATTAATTGTAAAAATAGTAAAGATATATTACTACTATTATGGTTAAAACAAGTTTACCCCATAGGGTGGGGGAGGGGATTTAAACTAATAGTTAATTATAAGATTGAAAATTAAATTTTATAAACCCTAATATAAATAAATATTCCTATATCATCCTTCCCAAGTATTTAATATCAATAAATTTGAAGAATTGTTTAGGAGTATAACTTTATTAAATTTTTATCTTTTAGGAAATTCCATGTGTATTCTCTACTCCACATATAAAAGTCCAACCCTCCTTTCTCTTCTTTACTCTAATTCTAGATATCTATTTAGAAAAAACCCAAAAGTATTATCATCTAAATCCATGAATTATAGGTTGTGGTATTCCTAAAAGTCACTTCTAAAGTTCCATAAGATTGGATCTAAAGAAATTCTATTTAAGAAGTGGAAATCATCCGACCCAACTTCATTCAATTTATTTATTCTTCTATGTCCTTAATTTTATGTTATTTATAATAAAATAATAAATTCAGTATCTTAAATACAAATAAATTTTAATATGAATATAGGACCACCATTATTAACCTTTTTTCATCAAATGGGAAATGAAAGTATTGCTCCTGCATATGTGTGGACTACCACCTCCTTGTAGAAATACAATTAATTTTCCATAAACAACTTTCAAAGATGGTTATTATGATAGTTTTAATGTTTATATATGATATTTTTGAAACAAATATTCTTATGTAGTTGTAATATAATTTCTAACTCCTTACATTCAATTCTATTGGAAAATGATAATGTCACCTGTGTGTACATGTGGACTACCACCTCAATGATGTAATGTGATTAGTTTATCATTTTAATTTTAATTTGATGATAATAAGGATATATTTAATGTATATAAATATATATGTTATTTATGATATAATTATGGTTATATAATGACTAAATAATTTTTATCTTTCGTTCATTATCTTCATTAGAAAATGTGTACAATGTTCATACATACATAATACTTACAATCTATTTGAAAGATGTAAATAATTTTTATATATCTAAATTATATTAAGGACTCTAGATATATATATATATATATATATAAATTATATATAATATAACTATATAATCATTAAAATTATATAGATTAGGGAACCAAAATCATGGTTCAAGGATCAGAACTGCTGAACTGAAACTCTCATGAAAAAAATAGTTAACACCCATAAACAATGATTTTAATAAGTAATTATTAATAAAAGGATATTGAAATAATATAACTGAATAAAATATGATATTATAAGTATTTAAATTATTACACTATAAAATTATCATATATTTAAATTCATTTTATAGGTGGTTAGATAACTTTAGAAGCAAGTCTAACCTGAGGTGAGGGTTTTATGTTTCAATGTCATTGTCTATCGACATTGTTTTTTATGATGTTTTAAATGATGTAATTTCTTGATAAATATCTAACTAATCTCATGATTTTTATTCTATAATAGTTATTAATGAAATTTACATGTGATATGACCATTTTACTCTCATTTTTAATTAAAATAGTTGATAAAATGTCATTAATAAAAGAGATATTATTTCCTCTTTGGGAAAGAATACTTTTTATTCCATATACATGTTTTATAAAATGATTTAAATGAAAATATTTTTTAAGTTAATTTCTACACATTTTTAAATTTTCACAAAATTATATAAAAGGAATATTTTTATTGTTTTTCAAACAAGGTAATTTTGAAATTTTATTGAAAATGTTAATGGAATATCTATTTTAACATGCACAACATGAACTGAATTTCCCACCATTATAAAAGATAAATTATTTGAAGTTTAATTGATATGTTTCATAGGTTATTTTAAAAATAAATGTTTTATTTAATATTTTTGAAGTATTTTGATGTTAAATAAGTGATTTTAATGTAAAACGGGAATTTTCTTCATAAATATTCTTGTGATCTTTAAACATAATTTTTCATCAAATATGAAATCTTTTAATTTTATTTATTATTTTCTAGGGATTTAATAAAATTATAAAATCCTTACAATTTATCTGTATGGTTAATTATTATGATGATTAGATGCACATGGAACCCACTTGTTTTCCATGGATTTTTCTATATTGAAATGTTTAAATGTTTATGAAACATGGTTCCTTTACATAATATATAATATATAATTAATGATTTGTATTCTTATGGAATACCTATAAATATATTATGATTATTTTATGGTTTTTTATAAAGTAATATATCTCTAAAATTCATTGGGTAAATATAGAAAACTCATGGGATAATAATTAATGGAATAGAGAGTGAACCTGGTTTAGTATAGGATGTTGTATACTCTGACAGTCCTGGGATTAAACCTTGAATATGGATATAATAGAATGGGTTGTGGAAAAAAATACAATATGATTGTTTTGGAAGTGATACATTACTAAAGAAATAATTTTCTATGATGATGTATATGCCATAATTTTTTTTATTCCAATGTTATGCTCCCATGGATCATGTTATTTGATTTCATTATTATTCATATCTTATGAACTACCATGATTTATACCATGATTCAAGATTACAATATATGATTTTGTGGATATAGTTTTAAAATATTAATCTCATTTTATTATATCATTATGCTCAGGTTATGATTAAGTGATCATTCATATCTATTTTGTTTACCCTTACTGAGCATCTTAGATCAGTATTTATTATATTTCCTTTACCCTGGTTATGAAGAATAGCTTTTAGTAGGGCATGAATAAGAATAATACTAAATGGGAATATATTTTTGGGATATTTTCATGTCCTTTTTGAAATAATAATATTGGGTATCTAGTCTTCAATTACACTAAACCATTACTATCTTGGAGCATGTATTTGTAAAATATTATGAATATTCTACTATTAAGATGTCATATTAATATATTAATTGAATTTGTCGATATAGTTGATATCAAAGCTATGTTTTGTTAATTTTTGGATATTATGATTAGATAATTTTGGTTAAAACCATCAGGATAAGTCAAAGTATAGGATAATATCCTAATGTTTTGTTAAGGGAGAGATTACATGGTTTTTATTTAAATACATCTATTTCCTGGTGCTTCAATTAGATGTGGTTTTAGAACAAATTCATATTGGGGTAATAACCATGAAAGGTTTTGGTTGAGTATATATAACCATCATTTTGGAATATGGAGAGTGTTCCTTTAGTGTGCACCTATTTGGAAACTGCCAATTGATGTAATTGGGTTAATTAAAATTTTCTTTATGAACCATTATAAAAAATTTGAATAAATGATGACCATGAATGACTGATGTTAAACCTAAAGAGTCATATATTTAAAATAAGGTCTCATATTTAGAAATACATTAAATTATTTTCCATGATAATGTGGTTTCACATTATTATTATCATTTCTCACACAATGTTTTTTGTTTTAGTCAATGGCTAGAAACTGAAGGAACCATGTTAATACTAAATGTGATGGAAAATGAGATGATTTTCAACATGAGAAACCAAATTTTATGGGATCTCAAATGAATTTTTTTACAATTATAAACCAACTTTCTCAGTATATGAATCCTTATTAGAATCCAAATAAGAAAAATAGGGAATAAATTTCTATTGATTCATTCAAGTGTAAACATCTATATTCTTTTAGTAGTTCAACTGATCAACTAGTTACTAGGTAATGAATTAGTACAACAAAAAAGATATAATAAATTATTTATTGTAAAAGACATATAATTTGGAAGGTGAAATGGATCAGTTCTGTACTCTTATCAAGAATAAGAAGAAATAATAATAAATTCATCCCAAGGATTGGGATGAGTTTAGGATCTTACTTTTCAATATGTACTTTCCTCATATTATGTATATGAAAATGGATAAGGAATTACATGAGATATATTATAATGATGATGATTCTATTAGTATATAAGATGTAAAAGTTACAATATTTGTGAGATTTTATTACATATTTTTTCTTTAAATAAATCTAATTTTTGTCGATATCTTAGAATACATGAAACCCCAACTCTAAATGATATAAAATATAGTACACTATTATATCCTATGTGTTGAATTAGTGGAATGTATATAAATAAATTTTTTTTAAAAAATATGTATAAAGGATTTATATAATGAAAATATCTTGATAAATAAGTACTGATTTATTAGTAAATTCTTTATATGATTAAAAAATACAATTTTCCTCAAAAATGGAATTTATTTCATTTTGTGAGAAAATAATATAACTATATTTTCATCATTTAGATAATTTATGCATGAAATTTTTTTTTTAAAATTTGGGTATAAAAATCACTTTAGAGTGAAATTAAGATTTTTTTTGAAAAGAATGATTTTATAGGGAATAGTGAGAAATACTAATTTTTATTGAAAACCATCTTTCCATTTCAAGAATTTAAAAAGTTTAATTTCTTTTAAAAAATATTTAAAAGTTAAATTAGTTCATTTAAATTATTAATAATCCAATTAATTTCATTTTAAAAATATGATGTTATAATTTTATATAAAAACTTTTTATATGTAAGGAAATAATTTTTTTTCTGGAAAAGCACTTTTCATCGCATTTTTTAGGTTTAATTTTAAATTAAAATATTATTGGTGTATGAATTTAATTTCATAAAATAGTTTTAATATTTTAAATATAATTAATTAAAATTAATTAATAAGGAAATTTTTTTTTGGTAACAATGAATAATAAAAACAATAAAATGCTTTTACTACATTTATGGTTAATATAGTTTTACTAAGGAGTTAAACAAAGAGATAATGATAACTTTGGCAGTTAAACACGTTTAAATATTATTTAATGGCCATATTTAGACATTATACTATCCTAAATTTTAATATCCCAACATTTTGAATCATTTTTCTTGAGTATAAATTTATTATATTTTAATATTGTAAGAAATACCAAGTGCGCCCTCTCCCCCACTTTTAAAAAGACACCCTCCTTTCTGTTATTTACAAAAATTGGGAAATATATGTTGAAAAAAACTAAAAATTATCTTATTAACATCTATTATAATTATTTATTTGAGCTGATATTCATAAAATTCCCTTCCAAGGGTCTTTAAGAAAGGATCTAAAGGAGGTCCACCATAGAAGAGGTAATCATTATACCTAGTATTTTCAATTAATTTATTCTTATAAATCATCTAATAATCTGGTATTTATGAGAAAATAATAACTTAAGTATCCTCAATATAATTAAATGTTATTATGATTATTTAACCATCATTATTCACCATATTTTCTATCCAATGGGAAGAGAAAGTATCACTCATGTGTACATTTGGGCTATCAACTCCACATAATGATATAATTCATTTTACATCACCATATTTCATTTTATGGTTAATATTATGGGTTTAGTTATTACATAATATATTTATGACCTAATTATTATTCAATAATTCTAATATCAAACTACCTTTGAATCTTCCAATCAGTTGGAAAATGTAGGCGTAGACAATAACCTCTACAAAGCGATGTGATTTATTTCATTTCCATTTTACTATAATAGTAATAAGGATATATTTAATATATATATATATATGTTATTTGTTATATAATTATTGATATATAATTATAAAATAAAATTTTAATTTCTTTCATTCATTTTATTTGGAAATGAAAACACAGTTCATGAGTACATACAATTTACCATCTCTGTGAATGGTGCAAATCATATTCAATCTAATACAGTTATAGATGAATCTAAATGTATATATATATATATATATAGTGAATATATATAATATTTATATCATGATGAAAACCAACGGTATTATTGAACCCTGATCAATGGTCATGGACAAGAACTTCTGAACTAAAACTCTTATAAAAAAAGAAATAGTTAACACCCAGAAATAGTGGGTTTAATAAGGAATTATTAATAAATGGATATTAAAATGATATAATTGAATCATATATGATATTATAAGTGCGTAAAATATTATTTTATTTAATTATAATAAATTTAAATTTATTATATAGGATGTTGGATCATTTTTAAGTAAGCGATGGTTAATGTAATTGTTTTATGTTAAATCTCTTTTTTACCCAGACTTTTTGTAATTAAGTTTCTGATGATGAAATTTAATGACATACCACTTATGAATCTCATTTTATTATCCATTGAATATTAATTGAATTTTTAATTAATTGTTATATTTTCATATCTTTGTCACATCAAATGATTGATAATTTTTTTAGGGAAAATAGAATTTATTTCTTCATTAGCCATGAATCTTATCTCTTCCACATCCATGATTTATATTTTTTAAAAATATGTTTTTACTAAAATACAATTTTTTGGAATTAATTTTCACTTTTGTTTTAATTTTTATAAAATTGTTTAAAGTTAATCTTTTATTTTATTTTTTAAATGTGTATGCTTTTACTTTTTTGTTATGATAATATTAAAGAAAACTTATTTTAACATACATAACATGACCAAAATTTTCCACTGTGATGAAACTCTACTATTTTAATAATATTTTATATTTTTCCATTTTTCTTTTCAAATAAAAAATTTCACTTAATATTTTTGAATTATTTGGATTTTAAAAAAGTTAATTTAATTTGAAAAGTTAATTTTCCTCAAGAAATATTCCACTGATATTTTAAAGGAATTTTTCATCTAATATGACATTCTTTGATGTTACTTATAATTTTTTACATGGGTTATGCTACATGTAAATATTTAAATGTTTATGAAACCTATTTTTTTTCATGGGATATGATACATGATGAATGATTTTTTCTCTCATGACACACATATAAATGGATTATGATTATTTGATAGATAGTAATGTAATTATATATCCCTTCTATTCATTTGGTAAATATCAATATCTCATGAGTCAATAAGGACTGAAATTCATAGAGAACCCAATACAGTAAGGTATGTTTGTCACTATGATAGTCTTGGGAGAGAACTTTGACTAATGATATGATGTAATATGGAGTTAACCCCACACAATATCATAATATTATAAATTATCCTTGACCAAAAAATTATTTCCTATGATAATGTATATTCCATAAACTTATTTATTATGCCAATGTTGTGATGTCATTGACAATTTTCATTGATTCATTTAAAATTCATGTCTTATTAACTTCCTAGATTTATTCCATGATTCAAATTTTCAATCTCTGACATGTTGGGTATGATTTTGGAATGTTATTATCATGTTTTAATACCATTTTTATCATGTTATGATTAATTGATTATTGATATCTCCCTTGTTTACCCATACTATGCATCTGACCTCACCCCTAATTATGTTTCCTTTCCCAAGTTTATAATTAAAGGTTTCAATTAGGGTATGTCTATGAATATAAATTTACGGGAAGATCATTGAGGGAGATTTTTAATATCTTTTATGAAATAAAATTATTATTTATCTTGTCTCAAATGACACTAAACCATCCTAATCCTCATGTGTGTATTTGAAAAATATATTGAATATTTCTATTAAGATGTAATATATATGCCTAAAAAATATGGGTCACTATATAATGTTTATAATTATTTTATATTTCTAATGACCCCATATTTACATTGATATTTAATTAGGATAGTTAATTGAATATTTTAAATTCATATAGGATTTGAATGTAGAAGAATTTGATGTAGAAAAAGAATATTTAATTTTGATAGATTTTTTGTTCATTTGTATAAATCACATTAACATATATGGTAATTTTTAGGTTACAATATTAAAAGATATATTGGTTAAAATATATTTTAAGAGGGTACACAGTTAAATAGACTAAAATATCATATAAAGATTATATTTCTTGAATATCTTAGATTTTTAATTCATATACATAAAAATGAATGTCAGAAAAAGAATTCAATGTGAAATTAGAAGAATTTCAATAAAATTAATGTTTAATTAATGATGATAACATTGATTTAGTAAAATATATTTTTAATACTTTTGGTATACCCTTCCCTTATAACCTAACAATAATGGGTTTTAAAAAAGACACATTTTCTTTCAATTACCTTACTATATGTTTTTATATGCTATACATTTTATTTGAATCATGCATATCAATACAACTGTATGCGATAATGTCTTCAAAGCATCACTAAGTGCATATGGAATGACCAAATATGTAATCAATGAAACGTTATTATCAAGTGGATAAGGGAAGTTTTGGCACCAATAAATGATGGAAAACAAGGGTTTCTTCTTCCAACATTTCACATGATTTACGGGCAAGATATATTTACGTTTTTAAACGTTCTTATTTGTATAGTGGCCCCAAAAGGGTATTTATCAAATATTAGGAATACAGTTCCTATAATTAATTTTAAATTATGGGATTTTATATCACAAGATTTTAATGTACTAATATTACTTTTAATTCTTATGGCTATAAATTGTATTCCCTTATTAAATTTTAGACACGAGATCTATAATATTTTTTTAATTTTTAAATCAATTTATATAAATGTTTTGACCCTGTGAAGTTACTATCTATATAAAAAAGTAACTATTTTAATGATATTTAAATAATATACTTCGTCCCATTATTATTTTTTGATATCTTGGTTCAATTTATTGTTCATTTTTGGGAGATATTTAACTTTTTTTCCTGCATATTTGAGATGGATTTTCCCTATTGAGCACTATATAAAGATATTTAAAGGTTATATAAAAAAATATATGCTTAAAATAAAGTTGTATTTTTAAGGTTTATATTATTTTTTAAGGTACTGAATTTTTTATTTAATACGTATTTGATATGAAACATTTTTGGATCTCAAAATCTCATCGCATCGCACAAATCACAAGTGAAATATTTTTGGGGAAAGAGATTGTGCTGATACCTATCATTGATTGGGAATTAGATCACCTATATGGTTTGGATAATAATATAGTGGATGATTCGTATATTAAAACACACTATATTTTTTTAATAATTTTAATCTAATAAGGTATAATAGTTATATATACACATAATCCTTGATTTATAAATTGGTTTTAAAACTAAATTTATAATTATTTATCTATAAGTTTTAAACACAATATTTAAAGTATATGATTGGTATCTAAAGGATAAAATATTCGTATATTATAGTACACTATTTTCATAACGAATTGTTATATATTTTATACAAATGAAAAATATGAAAATAATATTATTCAAAATAGTAATGTTATTTTTGTGGTTGGAATAATGCATGAATCTATTATTGAAGAAATAAATCCCATATATAAAAATATATCTTACTTTGAGGATCTTGATGATAATAGTGGTAATATTATATAACATTTAAGGCACATATTTTTATTAAAATATATTGATAATAGGAGATTAATTAAAGTTAATGAATTAGAATTTGTGAAAATAAAATTTAGTAAAAAGGTATTTGAAGAACACTTTATAAAGACATAGCAAGGAAATGAAATACTTTTATACAAGATTTTAAAATTAGTAATTACAACATTATTCTTCTGATAATTAAAACCACTATAGAATCACATAATAATTTCTTTGAGGATAGATAAGAATTATATATTTAATTAATATACGATTTATATATATTAATTTATTTTTGTTTCTTTTTGTAATTGTATTTTCTTTAACACCTATTAACACTACCCGTCTTGTATGTTTCTATAGGTTCTTTTTCATTATTTATATATTGATAATTAGTTATATCTCACTTTTTATGTTTAATTTTCTATATTATATATGTTTAATTAGTAATAATTTATTTTTTCACATATTATTCGCCATTTTTGTTATTATTTGTTGTTATATTTCATTTTTTTATTTTTTATTTCAAACTATCATCCTATCATTTTCATAATCATTGTTATATGGAAGAAAGTATTTTACAACCACTATTTCAAGCTTAATTATCCTTTATTATCATTCTTAATAGTTATTTTAATCTTTATTTTATTTAATTATTATTTTACTCCCATATTTATAGATTGAATTATTTATCTTAGTCTAGTAATATTATTCTTGGAAAAATCACTTTTACATACTACGTTTTCTCTCATATGCATGAAATTCTTCGTATTTTATTTACTTTTACATATTGAATATTCACTTTCATGAATTTGAAATTTACTCTTATATTCTTAGAGTATACTTTTATGTATTTAAACATGGGTTTTTAGATAAGGAATAAATTTTATGTTCTAAATATATTAATATTATGTATTGAATAATATAGAATTTTATAAAATAGATTAATAATTTCTAGAATATAATTTTATTTTTATATTACTTGAGACTATGATTATTTATTATAGGTTTATATGAATTATGGATGAAATTATTTTTTTAGTATACTACAAGCCACATCAAATGATTATATTACAACACATGTAGAATATTAACTTGATTTGGAGCTTGAGGTTACAATGATGAAAGTATATTATAGATTATCAAAATGATGTTATGAGTTTGAGAAAATACAAATAGTATCATGATACTTTATTTATTAATATTATTAATAGATCTATATATAGTAGTTCGTTATGATTTTTCTCATATATTTTACTATTTATATTTTTTTATATTCTAATAATGTTGTTTTTAGTTGTTTTTAAGAGTTTATTACAATATTGAATGTGTTAGAGGATATAGATCTCCATCGTTATTAATTAAAGGTAAAAATTATGTTACATAAAACAAAATATTGAGTGGATATATGGTGATATATTATTTGAAATAGAAGAATATAAGGACTCATTTTGACATTATGTTAAAGGAAATTCATTTTCAAGGATAGAACCATGAGAATAAATTACAGGTCACATAATACAGAGTATTATTACAAGAATACTATAGAATGAGTTACACTATCAAGAAGATACATGTAACTATGTTTCATGCATTGAGGTATAGTTATGAGTTTTCTGGGGTTACATTCATCTAAGAATGACATGTTATGTTTTATAAAAAATCTATGTTTATGAGAATTTATCATCAATATGTTACTTACAAGTTTCAATAAAAAATATCAAAAAATTTGAATTTTTTTTATTTTTAGAAGGAAATTAAATTAATTTTTTTTACGAATTACTTAAAGGTAAAAAACTATTTATTATAGAGATTATTTTTAAGATATTAAAAAATATAAAATATTATAATGAAGGTTTGGTCTACCTTAATGTTTTTTATTCATGTTTTAAATTTTCAAAATTGGATTGATAAATTAGGACTATTAATTGGAAAATTATATTCATGGTGAGAATTTTTGTTACAATATTATTTATTTACATTAAATTTGTTTTAATGATTATAGTATCTATTACAGCTAAAAATTAATAAATAAATGGAGGCCAATGCTATGGGAATTTAATGAAGCAAATATAAAAAACAAAACTCCTAAAATTTTTAATCATTACATCTTAGAATCTATAATACTTAAAATTATTTATTGTACTACATTAATTGATAACTGCCTATTCAAGATACTTAAATTTTCCAACATTATATGTCCCTAAATAGTTTTGTGGTTTAACACTATATTTTCTTATATATTATGATAATCCGTTGTTGAATATCAGTTTACTCTGTTCTCTAAAAATATTTCTATATTGCTTATACCAAAATAAAAGGTATGTGTTTATAATTGGGTTGTGGATCCCTTTTAAAATTTAGGTTTATTAGTTAATACCATACCTCTCAAGGAGTAGTGGGGTGTCAAGAAAAGAAGATAAATATTTTTTCCCAAACTATTATAAAATTCCATTTGTGTTGTTTTTCTAATTTTATAGTTTTTTAAGTTGAAAATTTTATCAATTAAACCCACTATTAACCATTAAGAAATATTATATATGGGGATATAAATTACAATCAAATAATTATATCTATTGGATATGTATTTTCTATTCCTATCATTTTATTAGATTTATCATTTTAAGGGAAATCTCTTTCTAGATAAAAGGTCAAGGTTCAAATGTTAGTTGGATTCCTCATAAGTATAAATCATTTGATGATAATTAATATTGTTTCTAGAAAGAATTAATGTTAGCCTACTTAATTTAACTAACCCATGAAAATTAGAAATCAATAATCAATCGGTATTAATTTTCTAAGACTAGTCACGATTCTATCGCTAGTAATGATGTGGCTATGTATGTTCTAGTCTATAAAATTATGAATATTATTTACTATTCTATTAGTGAATTTTTAGTCATTTATTTACAAGAAAAAATGAACATGATATTCAAAGAATATTTTATGTTACTAATTATAGTATAAAAAAACTAACAAAAACAATGTAATTATTGTTTTGGTTTGAGAAACAATAATTAACGTGGGAGAAAATAAGACATTAAACCAAATGTTCCATAGATTCACAAAAATTGTAAATGGGTTTATTTCTATTTGATAAGAATTTGAAAATTTTTATCATTGAAATATTAATTAGATCACTACTAAAGATGTGTTAAGTTAAGAAGATATTGATTAATGACATCATAGACTTCAAGTATTACACATATGATGAAATCATTACCTCACTTTTATGGTACAAATTAGAGTTTAATAACATAGATGTAGAAGAAAAAACAAAAAATAAAGGTATATAATTAAAATATTAAAATGATTTTTCATATTAATCTTTTGATTATGATATATATTGGAGTGAGAAAGTTAAAGTATCTATTATTGTGAAATGATCCTCTAAAATCATGAAAGAAAAATAAATTACTAAAAATAATTCTTCAAAAATACTCTCAAAGAGATTATTAGAAATGAAATCAGCAAGTTAGTTCTAATAAAAATTATAATACTTTAGATATCATTTTTTATGAATGTTTATTGAATATAAATATCAATAAAGACTAATTGAGATTAAAGAATTAATTAATGTATAAAATTTTAAAAAATAAAGAGAAATGGAAATTTACAACACGATATAGTTTCACTAAATAATTTGGTTCAAGTGAATAATATTATTTAGAGAATTAATCAGTTAACTATTTCTTGATGGAAAATGTAAATGTGGTTTGTTTTTTTTGTTTTTATCCTCATATTGATTATAAAAATTAATCTAATTTTGATAAATCCAATATTTATTAGTTAGATGGACAAATTAAAAAATTAAAAGGGATATCATTTGAATTTATGATTTTTGTAAGAAATTGAAAAGAAGAAATTATTGAGTAAAATAGAGTTATATACCAAGAGACTGAGAAGTTGGAGAACACTACTTCTTGTTTGAGAACAATTTTTACTATCATTTTAAGGTTGTTTATAATTTGAATAAAAAAATAAAAATGGTTATTGAAGGTTTGATGGTAATGCTATCAGTTTTTGTCAAGGAGGAGAAAGTTATGAAAATATCATTTCAACTATAAAGATGTTTAGAAATAAAAATGGTATTGGTTATAATGTACAACATACTAAAATGTATATTTTTTTTAATGTTAGTGTCTCTAATGTTATTTGTTTCATATACAATAATCAAAGAATGTGGTATTGTTGAATTCACTCAAATATTTCCATAATACTTGTGATACACTAACATATATATTTCTAAAATTGTTTTCTTTATAAATCTTGTTAATACCTGATTAAAATCTATATTTGTGCTGAAAAATTATTTTAATAATATAGTTGGACCCAAAGTTACACATATACGAAAATTGACTTTTAATATATATATTTTATGAATGATACCTTAGAAGTATTAATAAATAATAATGGTACATGGATAGTGGATGCTATCTGTATATGAATAGATTTTTATAAAAATTCATTTCATAAAATATTTGTGAGGGAGGAACTACTTTAGTAGAAAATTTAAAAGGTAAGGAAAATGGTTTTGGTGAAGTTTGTATTACCATTTTTATTAGCAAAAGTGGTATATATATTAACGTATTACAATATAATTTGATTATAGTTCCTAAATTATTTAATGGTAGTGTGAATTTTAAATTTAGGACTGATAAATTACTTGCATTTAAATATGTTTCTATGTTATATTTGGCTCACTGTATGGTAAAAATTTATTCTATTAAGATTTCTGAGATAATGTTTAAACATTTATTATTTTTAAATTCAATGGAAAAAATTGTATCCTTTAGTACATGAAATAATATTATATAATCTTATGATTTTTGGAAAAGTCCTCAAAGAATGAATGGGTAGTGAAACTAAAATAACTTATAATGAAAAAGTTTCATTTTTATGATGTATTCCAGAAAGGTAAACATCACAAGGTGTTATTTAATCCAATCATGAAAATGAACATTTTTTGACTAAAATAGTTGGTACATTTCATTTTTTTGAAATAAATACAGACTACCATACTTAGAGAAAAGAATAACACATTTTTTATTATGTATGGATGTTGATTTAAATGGATATAAATTCTTTCTTATAAAAATTAAATTGTATCTATCTTTTTGGTATACTATCATTTAGTTTATATTGAGAACAATTACATGATTTTTTTTTTTAAAGAGGATAATTTTAAAATCCATAATTTGAAAAATTTCATGAAATGAATAGTATTTTACTAATCTTTTCTATATCTAAGAACCCATAATAAAATATATTTATGGAAAGGAAGAAATAGGCTCTCCATGAAATAGAAAGAACAATGCTAAGTGATTATGATTTTCCTAAATACTTTTGGTCAAAATATTTTTATAAAACTTCTTATATTTCAAATATAATTCTTATCTACCCTTTTAAAAATAAATTTCCCTATGAATTATGGAAATGTAAGAAATATAATTTTTATTATTTTATGGTTATTGGATGTAAATATTTTCTCCTCTAAACTAATGGAAGTTTGGATAAATTTGATGGATTAATATTTTTTTGATAATCTGGAATAATTAGAAATTATTGATTTTATAATAAATGAACTATTACTGTTGATTAATTTATTTATATTAAATATTAGGAGATTAATTCAAAGAATTAGTTTATAAAATAATATCCAATTGAAGAGGAATTTAGAGTTTAATTTTAAAAAATATAAAACCAATATTTTTAATGAACAAGTTGATGGGAGATTCAATCACATAAGTTAAGGATTTTGAAGACTCATTGAATTCACACTTTTGAAAGTGTAATGGGTTTTTTTTGTATTAGGAGTAAAAAATGTAAGGTTAGTATTTTTTTCACATTCTGCTTTATTTTGATATTATTTTAATATATTGTCAAAAAATATTTGAAAGACCCATATCGAGTTATGTCCATGTAAGAAGAGAATAATTTTTTGATGGAATAAATTTTGGTAATTGGTGGAACCCCATCAAGATCAATAATTTATTAGATCTAAATGAATTTTAGAAAATAAAGTTGATGAATTTTGAAATATTATAAAGAATAAAGGAAATTTGGTCAATCAAGGATATAGTCACAATAGGGTATTGAATGTGGAATGTATTTTTAAATAGATTCATATATAATAACTACTTAAATATTATTTTCTTATAGAAAAAATCATGGTTTCAAGATTTAACAAATATATATGAATATTAAATTTCTTAGTGGATTTTTTTCATAGAATTTCAATTTAAGACAACCATTAAAATTTTAACATGAGATGAATCTAGATCATGTGTTTAATATTTTTAAATCTCTTTATGTATTGAAAGAGGTAACTAAAGGTTAATATGTATGGTTGTTATAGTTCATTTTTAGTAATTGTTTTGTTAAAGGTAATGTTGGTCAATTTTTTTTATTAGAAGATATTCACAACATATTTCAAATTCTCTTATTTATATAGATGATATTATATTTGGTTTATCCAATGAATTTATTTCTATTTATTCTTTAGATTTTATGAATATTGATTTTTAAAATTATATTATAGTAGAAATCGTTATTTTTTATGATTTTAGAGCTCAAGTTGTTTTTGGTTTTCATGTTTTTTAAAGAGACAATGGATTTAAAGTATTTATGTAATAGAATTAGTGAAGATATTTTGATTTGAGTCATGTAAAATCATGAATACTTCCATGATAACTACCTTTATAATAGTAAATATTATTCTAGTAAATCTATTGATCATAATATTTTCAGTGGAATGATTGATTTTCTATAATATTTAAATATTGTAAGTACTGATTTTATATTCAGTTTATACATGTGAGCTTGTTCTAATGCTAACTCAATGGAAATTTATTTGACTATTATTAATAGAATTATCATATATATAAAAGGTAAAATTTACATTGGATTATTCTTTCCCGTGAAGACAATATTTTAATTACAAATTTATTCAAATTTAAACCTTTGAGAATAAAAAATATTTTAAAAAATCACCAGGAGTGTGTTACATTTTGAATGAAATATTTTTCTATTAGGGAAATCAATGAAAACAAATCTTAGTATCATTATAAACAACTGAATCTAAGCATGTGAAAACATTGAGATATAGTTATTAAAGTATTTATATTGGATATAATTTATAAGAATTTGATAATTATTAATTAAGAATATATATTTCAATGAATCCCCTATAGTATTATAGGACTGATCATATTGAAGTGAGATACTATTTTATTAAACATCATACATAGAATAGTGATATCTATTTAGATTTTTTTCTTAAATAATGTCAACTAGATGGAATATTTAATATTGCATTAGATTTTAATTTTTTTGAAAAGATTTAGTATAACATGTATTGATGTAAGAATGAGAAAATATCTCTATTATAGGAATAATAGTCTAATTTATTTATGTATTTTTTACTTCATTATATTAACCTCTTTCATGGCTCTTGAGAATTTTTTTCAATAAGAAATTCTACCATATTAAATATTTCACTATCATATCTTTTAAGGGGAGGAAAAAATATATTAATGGGGAGTATGGATTTTTTACTATTTAAAGATTTAAGCTATTAGTATAACAGTTTCAATATTTTTAAATTTTCATCTACTTTTGTATATTAATTTTGTTATTTGAATTCGTATATGGAACCCTTTTTTTCTTATCTATTTTTTCTTTTTAAAAAATTTTAGTGATGTTGAGGTTTTTTAATTATAAAAACCAAGGATAATGTTGAGTGACTCTGTCACTATTTTGTTTTCATAACTACTTATCTCTCACTTTATTTTATTTTCTATTATCCGTTATACACTGTAGTTCACACCAAATATCTTTTATAATATTTTATTCATAGTTTTATTTATTATTTGTCATATATATATAAAATATTAATTAAATAAATAAATAATTAATTAATTAATATTATTATTTAATTAATCTAATATTAAATTTTATATGGAATAAAAAATTTTATAGTCACTATTTAATTCTTATTTATCTCTTATTATTATTGACAATTATTTTTTATCTATAATATTTTTCATTATTTTATTACGCTTAAATTTCTATGTTTATGTACCTATCTAAGTATAGGTATATTATTCATGGAATAGTTAATTTTATATATTATTTTCCCATTCCAACAGTTGGAATTTTTAGCAAGGTCTTGAATTTTACATATTGAAACTATAGTTTTATGAATTAAAAATTGAATCTTATTTTCCTAGAATTTACATTTATGTATACTGGCACTTTGAATTTTAGATGAGGAATGAATCTTATGTTCTGAATATATTAATCATATATAGTTATATTAATATATTTTACATATACTATCATATGAAATATATTAATATAATTTTTGTATACTGGTACTTGGAATTTTAGATAAGAAATGAATCATATGTTCTGAATATATTAATCATACGTATTAAAAGTTATGTATTTTTAGAAAAGTGTTTAAAAACATATAGGGAATTTCTTTTATATTTACAGTACTTGAGATTACGATTATAAATTATAGAAAGCTACGAATTAAAATAGACATTACATTTCAAATATAATAGAAGTTATTTATAGTGGTTTTAATAAAATACATTTAGAACACTAACTTATGTTATAAATTAATTTTATATAGTATAAAATTTATTCAAGTGTATTTACAAGAAGTTATGAGGTAGATCCATTGAAATGAGCTATTTGTTACTCCATTTCTTTATTTTTTTTATATATTTATCTATAACTATTCCTTATGGTTTATTCTCATTAGGTTAATAGTTATCAAACTATTTTTATATTCAAATGATGTTGTTTAGAGTTGTTTTGAAGCTTTTATTTCTGGACTGAATGAGTTATAGAATGGAAATTTTTCTTGTTACTCATTGAATTTTAACATTAAATTTAGGCCAACATAACATACAAAATATATGTGAGAGAATATTATATTAAGGAACATAATGTAAAGTCTCATTGAAACTCTAGATCTATCAATATTCAATCATTGGTCAACATATTTTTACTCTGGAAGAGTCTCCCTTTAAATTTGTTGATTTGTAGAATAAATTATTGGTTATATGGGTCTTCTTAGATTGGAATTGTATCTCTATTAGAATGGATTTTTTCCCATATTAATTTCCCTTTATAAGAATTGAAGAGGCATGCTTGGTGACTCAGTTCATCTATCTTAAAACTAGTTATACTCTCCATTCATGATTGAGATATTTTACTTAGTCCCCTTCATACAAATAATACCAAAGTTTAGGTATTTATTAAAATTCATGGACTAAAATAGATCATGTGGTACCTGTATATCCTTTATAACAACGTTCTTGCAGTGGGAATCCCCTTAAAAAAGAGAAAAAATTAAAAAGTTTCTACATTTTATACTTTTCTTGAATCTCTTTTGAGTTTGATCTTAATACTATATTAATTGAAAAAGTTGTTCTTTCAACAATGGATGATGATATATTTTTTGAGATTATAAATGATATGATCCCTTCATTTTCTTATATTTTCAAATCATCAGACATGTGAAGGAAAATTGTTACGAGGATGTGGTATGTGGATTCTATACAAAGAGGGGGAATAATTAGAATTCCATTTCTAATTATTATTGATGAATTGGGAAATAACATAAGAAGAATTTATCTATGAAACAAGAAAGATAGGTGACACTAGAAATGGATCAAAACTTGGATAAACAACATTAGTTTATCCCTTATAATCAAGGGGTTAATGGATTTTGGGCTAATGATAAGCAACCATCTTCTACTGGTAAGGTTAAATTTTTTAATTTGATTTGGATGTGGACACCCCAATGAGTTCTGGAATAGATTAGGCTAATTTTAACGGTACATATAAGGATAAGATCAGGTCTGATCAGTCTTGGGAATACATGGATGATTAATAGACTTCATTTAATTATGTAATATTTAGTAGAACTAGTGTTGGAGATAATCATGACTAGGGTGATGGTCAAAAGGTTGATGATATTTAAAAACAAGTGGAAGTTGATAAACATCTTTCTTTGGAGTAAAATATAATGATAAAATATTTATGAAGAAGTTAGCATTTGTCTCAAAAGTTACTGGACCTTCTAGCCATACTTTAGCAAGGTGCATTCGAGTATCCCATTCTACGGATATAAATATTATATTGTGTGAAAAGGGTTTCCAATTAATCACATATAGAAAATTATATCCACATGTCTCTCCCTCTAAGGTAGGGTAATCCCCTTTTATTCAATAAAGAACAAACATAGATCTAACTGATATTTTGTGTGATGTAACCCCAATAAAAATAGACTCATATGGGTTGAGAGATATTAAATATATAAATGTGTATTGGTTTTTTCCTCATCTATTTTTTTTGTATCTAATGTAAATAATTTAATAATTTTTTAGAAAGGCCATGGTCAAGTAATATGATGCAGTCATTGTTAAAATTTTCAAAGATAAAACTATTTTAGATTATTATGAAATTGAAAAGATACCCTATGGTCTAAGGTACAACTTAATAGAGTGTTTTGACTATTAGGATAAATTCATTTTTTATAAAATATAATTGTATTTTTTTGGAAATAAATAAATAATCATTGTCTAGAAAATTTTACATGAAAAAATGAAGATAGTTCTCAAGCCAACGATGAGATATAATTTCAGGATCATTCTAGAAAATACTGGATCTGCTTCATCTTAATAGACTCTTGTGACTCATTATCAGATGATGAGAATGATCCTCCTTATTGATCTAATACATAGAGGACAAGTTGATATCCAAGAGGTAGGGTCCTAAATTCTAGGAACACGGAATCGAGAGGGATATATAAGAAGTAATTTAATGTTATATTTTCTATCATATATGTTTATTGAATTTTTTATTTACATGAACCCATCATCTCATTACGTTATTTTATATTTTTTAATAAATGTCGTTAGATCCCCTTGGCTCCAATATTGTCCTGTTCTAAAAAAATAATCATTGAGACACTCCATTGAAGTAAACATGTTATCCAAGACAGTGGAATGAGACTACTTTTCATGAAATTTACTACTGAGTATTATTGTGAGATTATTATATTTTTTGATGTTCTACAAAGATGATATTTGAGACTATGTTTCTTATATGGACATATGTTATGATTTTTCCAAAGGTTACATTTCATTGATGAATCCCATGTCAAGTTCTATAATGAGGATATGTTTAATAGAACAAAACATTAAGATTTTTTCTATGTATTTTAGGAAACCATATTAAAAAAAAGAAATTTTTTGAATTTTTAAAAGCAATATAAATATTGAAATATCAGGAATTATTATGTGGTAAAAAACAAATTATTATAGAGTTTATGTCAAATATTTTTAATTACATATTATATAATTACAAATTATTATATATATATGAAAAAATTTATTATTCACCGATTAACCTTTTTAAAGTTTATTTAGTATTACTCGTAGTTAAGTAGCAACCTGTATTTTTTGGGAAAATCTGGGTAACATAATTATTACTTTTTGATTAGATTATTATAATCATTATATTATGTATTGATGCTATAAATATTTTTAAAAAGGGAGGATAAAGTTACAAGCCTATGATGATTCATTTATATTATACAAATACATGAAATTTAATAACCACTATTTTATTACTACTATAGTACTTGAAAAACTTTATTGTATTGAATTCATTGATTATAGTTTGTTTGAACTGTTATAATGGGGAAAATTCATATTTCCCTAGTATATTATTTTATTTATACATTATTTTATTATCTATTTTAGTGAACTATATTTTTGTATCGGTTTATGATTTTCACTCATAAAATCAAGTCATGTATTGGTTATACCTTTATAAAAGGTACATGTTTCTAATTGGGTTATGGAACCCTTTTAAAAGTTTGGCAATATTGTGGTTATAATTCCACTATAAAAGGATTGTTTTAATTAGGATATGACTCCCCTTTAAGTGTTAGGTTGATTAGTGAATACCATACCAATCATGGATTATAGGGGTGTAAACATTATAAACATGATTATTTGGATAAAAAACAATATAATAATCATTTGACTTCTATTTTTACTTATACTACATTTAAACCCCAAATTCTATTTTTTCTCCACCCTTCTTAACCTTTTGGATACCTTATATTTGGGACTAATAAAAAAATATTTTATATTTTCAAATGAATGAGATGATTTTCAATGTGAACTATAAATTAAAGGTAAAATGATTAAAATTTAGTAATTAAGATTTTAATATCAAGAAAATTTGGGAAATAAACAATTTATTAATTTTGGACATGTATTGACAAACAATATTTCAATGAGATTGGAAATTATACAGGATTGACATAATTTTAATTAATATATAATTTATTTTTGATATTAAAAATGTATTAAATGATAAAAAATGAGATTTAAATAATAAAAACGTTAAGGACATTAATGCGGATTAATTCTAATCATGGAGGAAAAACATTATTAACCAATTGGACATGAGATATACTTGAAATAACTGAATGTGCATTTTTCCAAAATAAGACACTTGTTTTTATGTTACAAAAATATATAAAAAGATGAAAAATTATAAAAATATAGTGGTTAACAATAAAAAATTTGAAAAATGAAATGCATAATTTTGTGGGTTAAATAGAAAAACCACACATCGACTCAACTGGTGATGTTCTTATAATTACCTAAAGTGTATTTTTTGAATTATTAATATTTTTATGTTATTAAAATGTATCAAATGATTATAAACTAATAAAATGCAGAAGGATTTATTTTAAAAAAATTAACCCATTATCATTAATTAATTAATGTTTTTTAGGAAGAAATTACCTGTTAATTAGGTGTATTCTATTCCTAAAATAAATCAATGTTCAGTTTTGATAATATAACTCGTTTTTAAGTTAAAAACATTAATAAAGTAATAAAACCACTTAAATTATGTTATATTTTCATGAAAATTTTGGATTATGTCCATTAATTAGTTTGTAATCAATTAGAAAAAACAAAAATGCATTCCAACATGCAATGTTTATGAAATTTTCCAAGGTTTATGCTTCCCATTATAAAACATTTTTAATGTTACAAAAAACATTTCAAATAATACAACCCACGTATATGATCACATATTTTTGTGAAAATTTATTGTAAAAATTATTAATTAATTTATGACCTTTAGAGATAAACCACCCATCATAAAGAAAATTAATCTTAATAAAATAAATCAACATATATTTTTTATATTATAGTTCATTTTAAGTTACAAATTATCTTCAAAATATTAAAATTATTCTTGTGATCTTGGAATCAATGTTACAGATCGGGTTTATAAAAGCGCTACAAATAAAATTTATTAGTGATGAAAAGGAACTGATATGATAATAACCATTAAAAGAATGTCTCTTTCATATGTGATAAAACAATCACTAATAAGTAGTTAATTTATTAGTGAACCCTTAGTATTGAAAAAATGAAATTTATTATTGAAAGAATTTTTAATGATAAAAGGTATCTTTATCAGCACTAATTATAGCATTGATAAAATCCATTTTTAGATTATACAAAATTCAATAGTCCATATATGTACTAAACTCTGTAGTAGACAGGGGAAAAAAATTCTATTACAATAAAAATATAACATTAAATATATAAAATTGAAAGAAATTTTCATTATCATTTTAAAACAAATATTACATTAAAATATTCAAGTGGAAAGAACTATGTTGATGTAAACCAAAAAAATTACAACCAATACAAAATGGAAACTCTCATAACAAGAATTCTCTAATAACTAACCCAACCTTCTTTAAAAGTCATGTGTTCCTATAAAAATATATGGTTTATTTTAAAAATAGTACATAAAAACATTATAATTTCATTCGAATATAATAAATTATAAATTTCAATAAGAATGACATGAAACCACTTCCAAAACTTCACAAAAGAAAAAACTATTATTTTTCAAATGCATTTTTATAATCTGAGAGAAATTTATTAATTTGGATTATCTAACATGTCTTGTGATCTAAAATGTATTTTTTAAAAAAAGAAACATTAGTTATTCCACCACACTATATAATATATTGAAATGAAATGATTTCCTATAATCCAAAAATGAATTGACGATCTGTTTCAAAAACTCTAAGGGAAATCCAAGTGTGTATTGTTTATATTGAGTGTGTCATGCATTTTTTGAAGTGAAATATAATTTATGAATTTAAACATTCAATTTCCATCATATCAGCCACATATTGTATCGTATTTACTTATGGTTAATTCTTAAACATTTGGAATAAATAATATATTATTTTCCTCTTGTATTAATAAACCCATGTTCATTTTCTTGGTTCTGAGTATGTGACACATGTTTTAGAATGAAATGTTACTTTTTGACTCTAAACATAAATTTTAACTCAATCTAGTTTCACTATGTTTTCTATTGATGTATAGTTAAAACATACATGTCTTGAGTTAATAAAATATCATTTTCCTAATGTATGAAGTTTTATAGATCGTGTTTTATTAGTTTCTACTGTGTGATATAGGTTGTGAGCTAAAATGCTAATTTCACACTGAAAAAAATCTATTAGAGTCATAGCAGCCACACTGTATGTAATATTGACATGGATTAGATTCTTACGGGTCAAAAAATGAATCATGTACCATTCTTATATAGTATTAAGATAGAGTAGTTTTGATCAGTGTTGAGTATCTGACACAAGATGTGAACTGAAATGTCACATTGAAATCAAATACACAATTATAGTCTTATTGTTGAAACCATGCGTCATATTTATATTTGGTTATATCCTAAAAATGAAAAATAAATTATAGATATTTTTCTGAAAATATAAAAAAATTTGAGTTCATTTCCTTTGGATTGACTATGAATTGTACATTTTGAACTAAAATGTCAATATCAAATGAAAACACATACTTTGAGTAATATTGAACACATAATGCGTTAAAATGACCTGAAATTTATTTATACATGTCAAAACTGAATCATGAATCATTTTTTATTGTTTTAATACAATCCATGACCATTTTCTATGTATTTACTTTATGACATGTGTTGTGAGAAATTATGTTTCTTTTATATTGAAAGAATGCACATTGATTTATACAAGCCATTTTATGTGATTGGATTAATGTTTTGTTGTTTCCTACATGTACTAGATAAATTATGGATATTTTTTTATAAATTTTTGAGATAATATGAGTTTTTTTTAGTTTTTATTATGTGATACACATTTTAAACTAAAATGACACTTTTATAAGAAAACATATAATTTTAGGCACACCAGATACAATGCGTGTTAAACTAATATAAGGTTGAATCAGAAATAAAAAAATTAATTATAAATATTTTTACATTAACAATCAAGAAAATATGAGTATATTTTATTGATATTGAGTATTTAACAAGATTTTGAACTAAAATGTCAATATTATATAAAAACAGGTACTTTTAGTCAAATCACCCACAACATGTGTTAGATGGATTTTTTTTTTGATTCTTACATGTCAAAAATGAATCAGGCATCCATTTCCTACTGTATCAATATAACCTAAACCCATTTTCATATTTTTTAATATTTTATATGTGTTTTGGGCTAAAATTTTACATTTATATTGAAAACATGCACTTTGTGTCAAACCATCCACACCATATGTCAGAATCATGCATGATTAATTAATACTTATCAAATAATGAACTATGGATCATTTTAATCTAGTATCAAGACAATCCAAGTGAACTTGGTAAGTTTAAATTGCATGAAACATATTTTAAAATAAAATTTTACTTATAACATAGAACATTCCCTTTATGTCATAAAAGCTACATCATGTGTCATATTGATGGAAATTTGTTTTCCAAAAATCATATATGAATTATTGATATTTTATAAAAATGTAAATACAATTCAAGTCCGATTTCTCTATTTTGTTATATTATGGTTGTTTTGAACTAAAATGTTAATTTTAAATGAAAACATACACTTTGAGTCATACTACCCACACTGTATATCATATTCAAATTTAGTGGATTCTTACATGTTAAAAGATAGATCACTTATCATTTTCAGATATATTAAGATAATACAAGATTAACTTCTCAGTTTTGAGAATGTGAAATGCTTTGTGAGCTAAAATGTTACTTTTATACTAAAACCAAACACTTTGGGTCATACCGGCCACACTACGTATTGAATTGATGTTTGTTGGGCTACTAAACTTATAAGATAAATGATGGATCATTTTAATAATTTATTAATACCATCTAAGAAGATGTTAGTGGTTTTGAATATGTGAAACCCATTTTTTTAAGTAAAATGTCACTTCTAAATTTAAATAGAAAATTTCATTCATACCATCCACAACATATTCAAAATCAACTATAGTATTAATTATATATTTTATAATTGAATTATTTATATTTTAATTAAATATTAAGATAATATGAGTTTAGTTTTTCCATTTTGAGTATATGAAATGAGATTTGAACTAAAATTTCAATTTTAAATGAAAACATACCCTTTGAGTCATATTGGACAATCCAAATGTTATAATTATGTTCTTTTGATTCTTACAAGTGAAAAATGAATATCCAATCATTTTAGAAAAGTATAAATACAATCTAATAAGGTTGTCTTGTTTTGACTATGCGAAGCATGTTGTGTGGTAAAATATAAATTTTATACTAAAAACACAAAATTTGAGTCATACCAACTGTATTGTGAGTTATATTTACATGTATTTGATTCTTATAGTTAAAAAAATTTATAATACATGGTTTTTATAAATTATTAAGATAAGAAATTCATATTTGATCAGTTTTAAGTACAAAACACTTATTTTGAATTACTCTGTCACATTTAAATAAAAATTAAAACTTTTAATCATACGAGAAACATCATGTGTTGAATTTATTTGAATATGATTCCTATAAATAAAATTGGAATAATTTACCTTCTTTGTAAATTATCAAGGAAATATTAGCACATTTTCTTGGGTTTTCACTATATAACACGCATTGTGAGATAAAATGGTACTTTCAGGAGAATCTAAATCCTTAAACAACTTTAGATAGTCAGAAAGTTAGTAGATAAAAATATATACAAGTAACTAAAATTTAATAGGAATAATATTATGGAATTTTTAGTTTCATTCCAAAATCACTTATTGTAGTAATTTCAATAACTTTATTTTCTATTATTAAAACAAAATTTTTTAAGGGGGTAGTTATTTAAGAGACTGGACTCAAAATAGATTTCATTACATTAATACAAAAAAAACAAAGAACCAAAAACTCTGTGTGCAGAACATTAAATTGCAACTAATTTCACAATCCTTACTGAATCCATTAATAATAATTTATTTTTCTCAAAGTATTTTTGTCCTATGAAGAGAAAAGAGGCCTATATATAGAGCTTAACATCATTATTGAAGGATAATATTATTTCCCCTTCGGAATATTGGTTTATTTCAACTAATCATTTACTATTCAAAGTTTAGGGTTATTATCTATTTAAATTATTTTTACGTTCCCGAAGTACCTTTAAATTTTTATTGTGGTGTTTTGTACTCTTTATTGGAAAAACATTTTTAGAGAAAAACATGTGGGAAATGACCTCATTATAATATCTATAAAAATTAACTCAATATTTAGTAGATTAAAATGGTAAAAAATTAACTTAACAAGTACAAGATAAAGTGTTAATAAAATTTAATAAATAATAGGTAGATAAACCAACACTTCATGATCTCTAAGATATAAAATATTATAATCATGATACAGAATCACCTATTCATGTTGTCTATAAACATTATGAAACAATGAAATCCTTCCAATCAATTTTTAAAACATATACTTATTATTTGGAATACATGGATAGTCAACTATCCTTGTAGTACTAGAAAAATATAAATAAACAAATTAGTAATTAATATTTTAAGTGAAATTATAATTATCACCTTTAATACCTTTCCAAGTATGTTAGTTTGTTTATATAATATGATATCATTTGATATTTTAAAAAATGTAATAATCGGAACTATTATAATATGATTATTTTGGAAACTATGGAAAAATTATGAAAAAATAAGTAATTTATTTTGATATTTAAATATTATTTTATATACCCTAATATTTAATCATTTTTAGTGTTTTATAAGCTTCTTATACTCATAGCCCACCTTCATAACATGAATTTGAAATTTTTTTAATATGTTTCAATAATAAAAAATTATCATTAAAACATAATATAAAATTAATATATTAATAATGGACACAATATGTGGTAGTTTCATTGGATATCTAGTTTTTTTTATCTAATTTTTTTTCCAAATGGATAAAAATGATCATCCAATTATTTATGAAAAAAGGAATATGTAGTTAAAAATGAAAATATATTTTACATGATTAAAATGTTGAATTTTACCTATGCATTGTAGGTACTAAAAATATTATGTAATCTAATAGGTTCCATTCAAATTATTTGGCTACCATCTTATATTTCTTCAAATGTTTAGACTCTATCATAAAAAATTCATATATATAAGTGATATGAGGAATAATGAGCCCAAAAGTTTCCTTTAATGGTTTCCCATCAAAGATATTGATATACACACCCTTAACAAATATGAATAGTGTTTAACAAAAATCTATTTAATAGATAAAATATTAGATAAATAGATTACGGAAATGTAACACATGTATAAATTCACAAGTGTCTCACCCATCCATTCATGCTTGAGAATTTCATTTACACTCTAAAGACCAATAATGTTAGGAATGGAACATCCCTATACTTTTCTAAGAAATCAATATAGGTTACATTATTATCTTTAAATATTATCTTTGCATGAACCCTTAGTATTAGTAAATATAACATTGGAATAGGTTGGATAAAGTATCCATAAAATTCTTTTTTGATTCGTTGGATGATCTTATAGATTGTTTCATTTTTACCTTCTTTTTCCACATATATTTATACATTTGTAACAAAATTACTTATTTTGGATATTTTTTCATTAATTATTTAAAGGTTTTCTTAATAACAAAATTAAAAAGGACATAAATTGTCATTAACATGTGCCTTTTTAAGATTAAACATCAATTTTATGAATGTCATAATAACATGTTCAACCATGTGAACATCTAGATCATATTGAGGAACATGTATCATTATAATCAGATCATGAGATACATTAATCTATACGTTAACATGGTTTTTGGAAGTTTTTTTATGTATAATATCTACTTGGATAGTATATATTTTACCCCTCACAAAATGTTGATGGGTGGGTGATGATAGATATAAATCAACATCAATTTACCCTTTTCGAATTTTAGTACAATAAAGGTATCAGTAGTTGTTTGATTCATATTTAGTATAGTTTTTAATAACATTTATTACCTTGGATAAGGTAAGAAATTTAGGGGAGTGTATAGCCTCAAATATAGTGAGGGTGGATATTCATGTAGTGGTTTTTGGCGTTTTGTTTCATCTCACCATTCAATTCATATAAACTATTATAACATAGTAGAATAAAAAGTAACAAAATAATTTAGAGTATATATTTTCCATTCATGTATACTATTTTATTATATCTCTTACCTCCTATATTTATTTTTTCAAAATATGATTAAGGTGATAATTTAAAAAATTCACTATAGACACAATTATTTTTATCACTTCTTTAATTCCATTAAAAGGATTCATTCGTTATGCACAACTAAAGATGATATTTTCAAATGATATATAATAAAAAATATAAGAAAATACATATTCATTATTATGTATAATAATTTAAAGAAAAACAATTCTATTACTTAATATATACACATGATTCCCATACTTTAAGTATATCTATTGGCTACAAAAAAACCACATCACCTCACCAGTGAGGCCCACTAGGTAACAAGTGCACCCAGTCTGGGGGGATAATTAATACACCCAATGCGTTTTAATTTCCATTAAATTTATACCTAAACTGAAAGTTAATTACAACCCCAATGTAACTAATCTAAAATTTTAAATCCCTTTGATGACTCTAGCGCTCTCCCATACATCAACCCTGGTTCTGGAACCTTTGATTAATCTGGTGATGGTAGAATAGTGAGAAATTATTTTACGTACTTAAAATAATTATTCTTCCATATGATATATACATGTTTCTATTCCATATTTTTGTTTTAATTGAATATCTAGAGATGTTTTATTCTATTCTTCTTAGATTAGTGATTATTAACATAAATGTTGACAATGTTTCTTGGTTGGATCAAGAGCTACTGTCGATAATGAATGTTCTATGAGTATGTGTTTTTCAATTTTATCCAAGAATGGTTCCTGATAGATAATTTTTGATAGATCCTTAATATATTGAATATTCTATGGTATATTAGTTGAGGATCTACATTTCAATTCCAACCAATTTCAAACAGATTTAGAATTACCATGAATGGTAGAAATTTCTAGGTATGTTTCTCAAGAATGATCATCATGAGACATTCTTCTTCTTGAAAATCTTTTCCCTTGAATAATTTATTATGGATGTATTATCATTTGATAGAACCATGTAATAATTATAGAATATGGGATTAATTCTAAAATAAGTCTTTATTTGATAATGAATCTATTGAATTTGAGACCCCTCCTTCATAATAAATATGAATTAGTTTCATTAGAAGACTCTTTAAGGTTTGTGATTCTTGAATGAACTTATATAGAAGTAATTATCTTGAGTCACCATTAAAATTATTTTCCACTAAAAAACTAAAACTGGATTTAGAAATTCTTAACACATGGTCTTTTCTCTGTGGGTGTGTGATGTGGTTCGGTCTTCAATCCTTGATCAAACTTAGAGTTCTTCATAAAAAACTTTGATATTATAACATCCTTATCTTTTGGGGATCTTATTTTCACTTTTTTCCATAGTATAATTATTTTTTGGTATAATTTGTAACTATTCATGATTTTTATTACATGATGCCATGTGAATAACCTATTATACCCATACATGACACCAGTTTCCATGAGTACTCTTGTAAATTTGTTTTATTTCATAATGATTATTTCACGTTGATACTATATTATCATGATGATATGATATGATTAACTTTTATATTTTATCTAGTTATGTGAGTTATCATGTTTTTGGAGGGTTTTTCTTGGAATGCTTTATAGTTATGCCATTATGTTAAGATTATCCCTTGAGGGAGAGTCCACTCGACATGAATTAATGATGATGGTGAACAATACATCGGGTAGTATCTTGTTATCCATGTGGCCTAGGTTGGAACATAATCATTTAATAATACCATGTAATGTTCTAGAACATGATACCTTGTGGTTGGTGAGTATCATGTCAACATGATGCCATGAGGATACTGAGTAACATGTGCCCAAGCCTAGTGTCTTTTTCTAATCACTTATGACAACTAAACAATTATCTTTCCAGCATAGAGTTGAAGAATATATGACAATGCCTTATGGTGGTTAATTTAGTACATGGGTACTCAAAACATGACTGATATTTTTGTCTATGCATTTATCTTTATCATGGAAACACGTTTTATATATGAGAATATTTGTTAAGGATGAATTGGTGGTGTCCTACTCGGTTTTGTTACTCACACAATACATGGGAATCTTGATGTGCATAAAAAATTCTTGTACATGGATCTAAAAAAGTGAAAGGGGCCCATGGTTGATAGTTGAGTAGTAGATCATGAAGAAAGTTGTAGATTCAAGTTATACTCCATTGTATTCCATAGAGTTTTATTTATTTATTTATATTCTTTATGTTATAATGTAGTTTGACTTAAACTTTGGAAGCCTTTTTATTTATCTGTATTAAATGTCTTATTTTTTACTTTTAGTTTTATAGATGATAATAAATATGTTTTTTTATTATATGAAATTATGTTCACTATATATAGTGATGATATGTTAATAATAGTATAGTCTCCACAATAATTAAATTCAGACCCTCACTCATAGTCAACTGCCTCTTTCATATGGGGAATATGACATAATGTTATGGGAATCCCTAGATAGAACCCATTGGATTGGATTGGGGAATTATAATATTGAATCATAGAACAATTTTATTCTTTTATTTTGATTAACTAGGATATGGTATAAATGAGATAGCTATGTTGGACTTAGGTTGGGTATTATTCATGTTCCTGGACAACTCATGTGTAAAGGACCTCTAAGTTACCGTTAATCATATTATTTTTAAATTTGTATAATTTTTATGGCTGCATTCAGGCATCATGACTAGAAACATAGGATCACATTCCATATATATTCCTACTATTATGTGGAATATTAGTTCCTTAATCGAATGGTTTGAATTGTTTTATCTATTTGAGATAGACTTGTATTCTCTATTTTGTGATATATTTATTTATCATTTTGATGTGATGTATTAATGATGTGATTAATTAGTTTAACACTAGAATAAAATTATTATTATATATATATATATATATAAATTTATCACTATGACTAATGTGCATGGATGGAGAACCTTGGTTTGTGTTATGAGGGATATAATTTGGTTTGTGGGAAGCCACATAGGGAAACGTTTGTTCAATCCCATACAATGATTAAGATTTTTTTAATTGTTATAAATGTTCCATTTATATTTTAGAGTATGTATCCTCATAGAATACTTATGGGACTACTATATGACATGAGTCAGGGTTCTCCCACAAATGATGACCCCCCTGTCACACTGTTTGTTAAGTAGGAGGGTGCACTATAGCATGCACCTGATGTTCCTCAAATGGTGTAAAAAGTAGGACCACCCCAAACTACCCCCAATTAATCCCATATTGATAGGAGAGGTACTGAGGTCTATGGTCAACTACAATAGATAGTCATAGAAAGACAATCCTCAACAATTTTAAGTCATTGGGGGACCATAGGATAGAGAAAATTGAAAAGGCATTATCAAGGTTGTCTTAGACCTCATTGATACACATGAAGAGATGAAGTTAAATATATCTCTGATTATGCTATAGAGGCCTAATATGATGGAGTGGAGTGTGATGGGACATTCTAGAGAGTTAGAGTGTTGAACTGGGTAAAAATTCCAGATACTATTATTTTGGGAGTTATTCTCTAACATGCTGATTCTAGACCAATCTTAGGAGTTCATAGAGATACCGTAGGGGTCCATTATGGTATCCAAATACTCAACTCATTTCAATGATCCAATCTTCTTTGCTCCTCTCTTGTTCAGCAACAAGGATCATGAGTCCAAGATGTTCTAGATCAGACTTCGTCCTAATATCAGACATCATTTTTAGATTTTTAACCTAGATACATAATCAGAGGTTTGATATAGGGAAATGGCTATAAATAATTTCATTGAGGAGGATCGAGTAGTTTTTTCTTCCATATATAATTATTTAAGATGGTGGACCTCTTACTGCTATGGTGAGCATCTTATTTGGTAGAAAAAGGGGATGATCTAGGATATGGAATAGAGTGTTTGTATGCAGGTAGATAAAACTACAACTTCTTCATCCCCTTTTAGAGGATCCACATAGTGCATCAACTATTGGAAGGTTATTTATTATTAAAATATCTACAGAAAATATCATATAGAGTTTCTCAATAATATAATTATTGGTAGTCTCCATGATTTTTTCTTCAAGTCATTGATGTCATGTTTCTATAGAGGTACATGATTGATGTGATTTATGAATCAAGGATCCATATGGGGTCAGTAGTAGAAGTGTTAGGAGATTAGGATTGATAATGGTCTTTCACTTCTGGGATAGGGTCACAGAGATTAGAGAGGAAGTGTTTATATAGTATATTACATTCAAGAAGATGACGGTGAGGGTTTATATACTATTCAAGGTATAGTCTCAATCACTTCTACATCATATACTCTCTTGTTGGATACCGGTTCATCCCATTCCATTATATTTACACAAGTTGTTTCTAAACATGAATTACTTGTCGATTGACTTCTTTGTTAATTTCCATCAATATGCCAATGGACATTAATGTGGACCATCTTTAGTGATTTATAGAGTGTCTTATAGTCATTATTGGTTTTATACATTCATGAGACTTAATTACTTTAGAGATGATGAGATTTGATGTGATTCATAACATGGACTAGTTGAATAGCTTCTAAGATCACATTGGTTTTTATCTGAGGAATGTATCATTAACATCACCCAAGGGAGAGAATTACAAGATTTACAGAGATTGGAAACTAGGAGTTGGTAGAGTTGGTAAATAAATTTGAAAACATAGGACGATCATGACACATATTAAAGGTGTGACTCTTTCAGTTGGATATGTGGTATCCACCTCATATTTTCCTTTAATTATAAATCTCAATATGAATTTCTTTCTAGATGAAATAATTGATCTAACAGATGATTGTTGATTTGAATTTGATATAGAGATCTTTGTAGGTGTATATCCCATTTTGATACCCCCTTATAGTATGATGATGAATGAGTTGAAGGAGAAAAAGGCACATCTCAAGGACTTGGAGTAGAATGGATTTATCTAGCCAATTACATTATCATGGGGTATACATATTTTATTCCTCAAGATAGTGGATTGTAGTCTTTTTATATTTATATATTACCAAATATATTATTGGGTGATGGTGAATAAAAGATATCCCTTAGGTGGGATCGATCATTTATTTGACCAGTTATGGGAAGATCTATGATACTCTATGATTGATCTTTAATTAGGCCATAACCCACTATGTGTTATGGATTTACAACCTCTCTATGATTGAATTCTATAGAAGATATGTTTTATTCAAGTACATGATAATATCATTTAGACTGATTAATTCTGAGGGAGTGTTCATGGATATCATGAAAATTACTTTCCACCCATATTTGGAATCATTTATCATGTTGTTCGTTAAATAAATCCACATCTACTCACTAACCCCAGAGTATCATGTATGACATCCGGACATAATCATGATTAAATTTTGAGAACATTAAATTTATTCCAAGTTTTCGATGTGTAAATTCTATATTCCAGAAGGGAAATTATTGGGGGCATGTGGTTTTTGAGATAGATATATCCATGGACCTAGAGAAAGTGGAGGCATTGATAACATAGACACATCCTTCTAACTTCTTCAAGATAATGAGTGTTCTCAATTTATCGGGATATTATAATTGTTTTATTGAAGAATTATCATACTTATTATCACCATAACCATGATGAAAAAGAATGGTGTGAAGATATATTAGTTAAAATAGTGCGAAGAGGAACTTCTTTTTCTAAAGAATTGGTTGACTATAGATCTAATGTTAATAATTACATAGTTAGGGATCAGTCATGCTATTTACTATGATGCATTAGGTGTTGGTATAGGATCATTACTGATATAGTGCTAGTAGATAGTAGCTTATACGTTATATCATATATGATCTTATATGTGGAACAATCCATCCCAGGACCTGTAACTGGTAATAGTGGTCCATGATTTTAAGTGTTTGTGACACTATCTCATTGGTGAGAGGTTTTTTGTATACACTCCCCACAAGAGCCTCTACTATATATTCAAAAAATGAGACCTATATGTAAAGATAATCTTTTGGGTAGAGTATCTATAGATATTAAAATTTTAGGTTTCCTATTCACCAGGTAAATGAAACATCGTTGAAGATACTCTGATACACAACATATAGGTAGCTCAAGAGTTTGATGAATAAACTTTGAAGGAGGAGTGGTTCTTACTGAAATTATGGGATAATTGGAGGATGGATGATTCCAAGGACCATGGATTGATGATATTTTCTCCAAGTGTGTTCACATCTTCTTTAGTTTATTGGTTGAAGGCTGCATAGGTTACTACACATAGTGTACTAGGATATAAGAATAACTATATGTAGGTAAACCGATACCCGGGTGGTTGTTAGATATCAATGACATGATCCTCATATATAGGAGCGTTTTTTCCAATTTCCATTAGAGAGGATTTAATAAGGGACTACCATACCTATAAATGGGCGGTTTATCCTGGTGTGACAAAAATGTATCACATGTTCAGAAGATAATTGTGGTGGCTATTGGTGATGAGGGACACTACTAGTTTTGTTTCCTGATCCCTAACTTCCGTAGGATAAAGTCAAAGAAAAAAATTCATGGTGGTATACTCAGGAAACTTCTTATTTCCATGTGGAATTTGGAGTACATCACAGTGTACTTTGTGACAAAGTTACCCAAGACCCTGATGAACTATGAAATTTTCTAGGTGATTATTTTCAATTAACAAAGGGTTGTCATTTCTTACTAATCTGTGAGACTCACTCTACAGATGAGATGAAAAAGCTATATATTTGTTAAATAATATGGTTGTATGGAGTTCCCTTGAGTAATGTATCTAAAAAAGCTGAATGATTTAAATTTTTGTTCTAGTATGTCTTATAGAAGGCCTTAGGGTCCTAGCTGACACAGAGTACATTGTACCATCCCCAGGTAGACAAATAGTCTAAACGAAAGATTCATATAATGAAGGTTATATATTGGGATTGTTCCCTAGAATTAGACGGAGCTTATAATGACCACCTAGGACTTTTAAGTTGTTATACAAAAAAAATTACTAGGATTTGATTCAAATGTAACCTCATGAGGATCTATATATGAGGCCATGTTATTCACCACTTTATCTGAAAAAGTCTTATGAGGTAGTGGATGTGGGGTATAGATTGATATAAGATAACTATGAGAGAGTGAAGCTGACTAGAAGAGGTTGATCATTATTAAAATTAGAAATAAGTAATATTGAAACAATATTAATATACCATTAGATTTCATTGATGGTGATTAGGTTTTTCTAATAGGGACTCCTCTATTAGGCCAACGATATTTTAAAAAGCAAGAGAAAATAAAATTACACTATTTTGGAGAATTTGAGATCACCGAGAAAGTTTGGATAGTTTCATACCATTTGTATCTTCCTTATTACTACTAAGGTATGCATGACATGTTTTATATGGAACATATTTAGAGGTAAATTATTGATCCCAAAAATATCATATATTGCAAGGATTTTAAGCTAGATCTTGATGTGTCACATATTTCTCACATTTAACAATAATAGTCTAGAGTGAGAATGTATTTTAACTTAAAAAAACAACAATAGTTCGTATTATATTGAATCATATACCAATCAAGTAGTATACATGGGAGTAGATGTCTAATATCCAGGCATAGTGGCCTAATTTGTTTGAGAAAATTCTATAAAGGAAATTCTCGAGGATAAAAAGTTATCAATGGGGGGGATTATAACATACACATTATGATTCAATGTATTATAGGTTTTTGTTTAAATTATCCTTACAATTTGAGTTGTTTTATTTTATGGGAGATTAATATGACTGATTTTAGAGGCTATGAGTCGAAGAATTGGTTGTTAGAGTTTTATGGAAGGTCTCAACCTTGGGTGGTTAGAAAATAGAAACCAGAACACTAGTGGAATCCACCAACTAGATGGTTGGGTTTTTGTATATATACTGGATACAATATACCCCATAATCTAGTTAGTGGGGTTCCGTTGGTGAATTAGTGGTAGTCATTGACCAACTATTAGTTACACTAGCTCATTGATAGTACCCATCAAGTTGTTAGTGAGCCTAGTCTGATGGTACTATTAATTCACCCCAAAATGTTTTAATAGATACTATATTTACACTTAAATTAACAGAAAATAAAATCCCCAATGGAACTAATAGAAATTTTTTAATCCCTCTCATGACTCTAGAGCTCCCACATACACCTCCCTTGGTTCTCCAAATTTTGACCAATATAGTGATTCTTGAATGGTGATATCCCTTTACATCTACATCAAATACTTCTTATTCCAGGAAATATATATATTTATATAAATGTGATCTATGTTTTAATTGAATATATATTTATTTATTCTTCTTTAATTAATAGATTAGTGATAAATATATAATGTTGATGCATTTCTTAATCAGATTGAGATTTACCATTAACAAAAAAAAATTTGTGGGTATGTTTTCTTGAATCATCTTCCTATAAGTATTCTTGATAGAGGATTGAAGAAAGATCCTTATTAAATTAAATATTCCATGGTATATTTTTATAGGATTCAATGTTTCAATGAAAATCCTTATTGACCATAGTTATAATTCATCATAATAATGGAAGTTTCCTATTATGTTTCTCTATAAGGATCATCGCGAGTCCTTCTTATTGAATCTTATCTTGAGTCTATTTATGTTGATTGATTGATAATAGATCTATTATCATTTTCTAGGAAAAAATATATATTGTAGAATTGGATTGGAATTCAATGTTTATTCTTCATTCAACAACGAATCTGATTAATTAGAGATTCTTCCTTCAATATATGTCGAAATGGGTTTTGTTAGAGGATACCTTAAGGTATGTGATTCAAGAATAAACTATTTGCATAGAATTTTTTTGAGTATCCAAACTAAATAAATTTCTTCAATGAAATATAATAAGACCTAGAAATCCTTGATATGTGAGCAATTCTAAATGGGTGATTGACATGGTTAAACCTTTTATCCTTTATAAACCTTGGAGTTCTTCACCTATAACATTGAGGTAGGAAGTTTCATTCTGTTTTGGGGATAATTTTTTACTCTTATTTCCATGGTATAATTATTTTGTTTTCATACTTCATGATCATTATGGATTGTGATTACATGTATTTGTAGACCATGAGACTAATATATGATACTTGATTACATGAGTATGAATGTAGTTTTTTTTCATACTTGATGATGATCAAACATTTTTATATATTGATACTACTTTTTCTTAATGATATTTTTTTCTTAACTTTAAAATTTTACCATATTATGTATGTTACAATAAATTTGGATGTTTTTACTTGGTAAAAATGATATGTATATTATTTTTTTTGATTCCCCATTGAGGGGGAGTGAACCTGACATCGGACAATGATGACAGTGAACCCCACATTGGGTAGAAGTAAGCTATCCTTGTGGTCTTGGATGAAACATCATTCCATGGGGATACCATGTAATGATTTGGAAGTAAATTCCTTGTGGATTATTAGTAACATGTATACTATTTTTGGTTGGAATATTATGAAGACAAAGTGTGGGGGAGTGAATTGTGTCCTTTTAAATATCTTGATAAAATCATATTTAATACCTTTATTATTTTTTTTAATGATGAAAAATATTATTTTTTAGAAATACTATGCATTTTTAAATAGGGAAGAAGAAAAAAAATTTGTATAATGTTTTAGGGAACAAATATCCTATAGTCCACTCCACCAACACTCCCTCAATGAGTTTTCTGATTCTCAATTAATATTTCCCCTATCCCGAGACCATTAAAACTGAGTGAAGGAATTTGAAACAATAAAGAAGTTATATTCTTTAATAGGGAACCTAAAAAACTAGAAATTAGTGAATTAAGATGAAAATAAACCATTAATGTGTATAAGTGGATGATACTTCAAGATAACAATATTTTATGTTTTATTGAGAACTACATTCATCTCACAATTGTAGTAATAACTGACAAATGATGAATCCCCTTCTTCATAAAAAATTGTTTTCTGTAATGAATAGCTCAAAAGTTATCCTGGTTTTAAATTATATTCAATAAAATATATAGAAATATGAAATAAATTTTATGATTAGAATAGATAACACTCAATAGATGGTAAACATGTATGTCGCCAATGTGTAGCATTGGTAGTTAATTCGATGAACTAAAATAGAAGATTAAAAATTGATTCAACATCAAAAACAACCTGATTAAAAAATAAAATATTGAAACATGTATTTCTATAATGTATAACACTTTTTAAAACTAGCGACATCACTATATTTTTTATTTTGAGAAGAATAAACTCTCAGTATTTGACAAGATGCTTGATATTCTTCAGACCGAATAGACAAAAAAAATCCACATTATAAAACATGAAAAATTGAATTTTAAAAAATGGAAAATCATATATTCCATTATAAATAGTAAATATTTAATCCATTGATTAAGGTTCATTGTATTTCCCTTTAAATATTTTTAAAATATATTTAATTTGACGAAACCGATGTATAAGTTACATAACATATTCCATTATTAAAATGTCATAGATGACTAGGTCAAATGTAAGGTTAAACTATAGAGGGATAATATTCAAAATTATGATTGAAAATATATGAATTATTCCAAAATATTGGTTGATAAATAATACATTATACACAAAAATGTAGGTTAACTAATAAAAGTATAGTTCAGAGACATTATTTTTACTTCAAACATGGGTTTCTAAAAGTATAAATCTGTGAAAAATTAGGGTTCCCTATCATTTATTTCACTTCAAAAATAGGGTATAGAATTTATATTCTAGACTAATTTCAAATTCTAATAATAATTCAAAAAAAACTTCAACTAAATGTAAAACTATAGTAAATCCATAATAAAATAATTTTTCTAATAAAAACTATTCAAAAATCCACTTATAGAAACATAATTAGTATAAAAGTTTTTTGTGTTTATGAGAATCAAAATAAATGATAAATTAAGGAAGTTATTGGACGAACACATTCCCAATAATATCCCCATTTTTATGATTAAAAAACCAAAAAAGTATAAAAACTAGGTTTTAATTAATTCATCATTTCAAAATGATTCAATAGATTCTAAGATTATATTAATTCATATTACTCATTAATCAAACCTTTTTTATTTATCCCATTTAAATTTAAATATATTTAAATTTATAAGGACATTGAAAATAATAAATTATATACTAGACTTAAAGATGTTTGGTTTATCCATATTTCCACCTTTTAATATTATAAAAATATAGATAGATAAATTAAAACATGCTTTAATATAGCACTAAACTTTGTGTGAATGTTGTATCAATATGAGTATAAACATTTCCTAAGATATTAAATAGGATTATATATAAAAATAATTGGAAAAAAGTATAAAAAATGAATTTATTTTATTAAATGAGTCTTGATTATATGAAATATTTGTCTTAATGATGATACATTTATGTTACAGGATGGGAAGTGGGTACAGAATTTGGTTCAGATGATGATTCTAATGTAAGCGAGTTATGAACAGTCTCATGAACAACCTTGATCTCTTTTATCCACATATAAAAACTTTAATTTTAAAAACTAGCCCACTACTTCATCAAAATCTTTGATTCCTTCCCAATCTTAATATTTTGAAATAAATTAACATTCATAATTTCATGAATTGGTTTAGTAAACTAGACATACTTAATAAGAATTTCTCCCAGCTTGTTGAAAATATTTATAATAATAGGTTTTAAAGAAGTTAACCTTGTAATGACCTCATCTTTATTTTATAAGAGAGTGTGAAGTGGAATGATTTCACATTGTATGTTTTAAATTCTATCACTAATATAAGATAGAACTTATATGAGAGAGTTGATTATCTTTATTAAAAATAGATAAATAATGTGATTTGAAGTAAAATAACTTCCTTGGCCTGTACTAGTTCTAGAAAATTTAAATTTACCTCCCAAAAATTCCATTAGATATCCAAAATCAGACATAGAAACTGATTCTACTCTGGTCTTCACAATATTATATTCCATCTCCCTTTTAAAATATTTAAAATATCTTTTGGAAATTGAATTTTCATTAAATATTTTTGGAAGATCATGTAGGGTTTCTTACTCCATTATTGGAATATATAATATTTCTAAAATTTCATAATATCTTATTGAAATTTACATCATATTTTTTCAATTTACCATTCATTTTGTAAAAATTATTGAGTTTATAAGTCTTATCTTTGATATAGGAATTAAGATAATCAGAAGTTTATTTTTGTTATTCTTCTTGAAGGATCACCATCTTCATCCAATAAAAGGGGTTGTACTTCTATTCTTTCACTTGATAATATTGAAAAATCCATGAGAACATTAGTATTCTTACAAGTTGTAGTGGTAGTGTTTTCAAAAGAATCCTAAAAAATAGAAAGATTATTATCTCGAGTTAGATCTTTTCATTCAACCAATGGTGTGTTCAAGTTATCATATTTTGGAGATTTTTTTATTAACCTCCTCCTCTCTAGGAGATTATTATTCTTCTATTTTAGGTTCCAACTCATACATATGATCAGATTTATCATCTTTAACACCAATTTTTATTTTAGCAATTTCATAGTTAATATATTCTATAATCCTTTCTTCAAATATAGGTTGGTTTACTTCTCCATATTTATTATTTTCAGCTCATTCGATAGGACCTTTAATTTATTATTATAGTATTTGTATTGGTCGAGAAACAACATGAACAGTATGAGGAATATCCTCTTTAAAAGGTTATACTATTATTCTAGGCATGAGAAAAGGTTGTAACCACTTTTCTCATCAGAATGTTATTCAGAATTTATTGGAAATTTTTGATATCCACATGAAATTGATGGATTAGATATACCAAATATTAAATTTACCCTTCAATAGATACAAATGTTGTATGGGAACTCTTGTTGACTTTCATCCACTTTTGAAGCTCCTTAAATCCTAGATTCTCCAATATCCTCACCATGCAATCTCATAAAACCATCAACTTTTTGCCTTCTGTTCCCCCCTATGTACCATCTCTAGATGGTTCTTCCTCATCATCTCTAACAAGAATTAAATTCTATTTAACTGTACTACATAAAAAGGAAAACATTATAAGAATCCTAGCCAATATAATATTTCTATGGGGACATTTTATTCTTTTCTAAATTTCACTAATTGTTATTTCTTGAATAAAATAGTGAAACTATCATTCCACAAGGATATAAGTAGTTCCCTCCATCTTATTGGTCACAATGATCTGTATATATTGATAAATCTACTAAAATTAAACATGGTGTCACTTAATAATAATAACATCAAATACATATCCGGATTTTTTATCCATCTATGTTTTTATTGGAACCATTTAATTTTGAATAAACATAATAAAATATTTTAAATTACCTGCAGATCCTTTACAAACATTATTCTATTATTAGAAGAAAAAAACTAATGATATAATATCCTATAAACTATGGACATTATCACAAATCAATCAATTATTAGTGTGATATCCCCCTTTATGGGGTTAATTGAAAATTTGATTGATATTTACTATAGAAACTAAAACTTCGTGATTATTTACCATAAAATATATTTCATTTTTAGAATCACCAAAGATAAATTAAATATTTTAATAAAATTTATTCACTTATTAGATGAATATATACTATGTATTTTTTCTATCAAATAATAACTATAAAACATGAAATACTTGTTCTTTATTCAATATGATTTTTTAGAACAACCATTCATGATCTACCAATTTTCCTTGAAGAACACTCCTCTTTGAACTCAATAATTTTTATTTCATGAAGCAACATTGTCTTACTCCATTAGTTTTCTTGGTTTAGTTTTTCTTTAAATAACCAAAAAAAATTTATTCTAGAAGTTAATGAATTGAAGGGTAGGGTTTGAAGAGAGATTGATGGTTTATGAGGATGAAAGAGAATGATATTGAAGGTAAGAGAGAGAGAAAGATAATACCTTTGATGTTTTTTAATAATTGGTTTAGATTCTCCAGCCAATATACTCAACGATATCATTTGGGTTTTTAATTTGGAAAATAAAAATTGAAAATAGAAAATTATGTAAAAAAATTTAAATTAGATAAATAATGAAAATAAATTTTAAAAGTAAATATATAAAATTAAATAAAATTTAAACATGGATATTTTAAACAAATAGAATAAATATCTTTGATAAAATAGTATAGTTAAAAAATTGAATAAAATAAATTTATAAGCAAAAATGAAAACTAAATTTCAAATTATTTCTCCTAAATCATAATTATGATATAAAAAGTTATAGTGTTGTGTTTTTAAGTGAAAATATCTACAATTTAATATTAAGTATTTACAAATTCTAGAGATATATAACATTTTAGGACATGATCTCTTATAAAATAATGACTTATATCATTATTATCGATGATAGATTGATTTAGAGGATTATATAAAATATTTATAGTGCTAGTATCATCATAAAATATAGGAACATAACTAATGATAAATCCAAAATCCAAAAACTGTGTTTCATCCAAAACACTTGTGCAGAAAAACAATTCCAAAAAAAAATTATTATACCTCAGTTTTTGACAATGAACCTGAATTCTTCTTCTAACTAGGCCATGAAACAAGAGACTTTCTTAAAATGTAATATGTTCATAGGGAGTTTTTTTGTCTAATATACATCTTCTCAAATTAGAAATTGAAGATGAAATTAAATTAAAATCAATAGTTTTTGGATGGATTAAATATTGAAAAATGTTATTTAAAATATCTGAAAATTCATTTGAGATAAGTGAGTTGGGATTATTTAGGAATTGATTGAAATATTTTTCAAAGATATGCTTAAAGAATAATTTTTGGAAGACTATAAATAAGCTATAAAAAATACCATTCAAACCTCTCTATAAATATTTTTCCATTGACTTCCCACTTCATCCAAATCAAGTTTTACATCAATATACATTGGAGTTTTATAAGTATTAATATTTTCATGTCAATTATTTTCCTATAAATCAGCAATATGTTTAATTTTTTTTCTAAACACTTACTAAATTTTATTCGGTAAATTTTAAAACAAAGAAATAAATTTAATTCTCCCATCAAAATCATTAATAATTCTTTTTTCATAAGTTTTGATAAATAATTAATAATATTTTAATTATTTGAGAAAGAAATATCATCATATACAAATATTTTTTCTAATAATATATTAGAACAATAATTTTTATTAAATAGAGTAGGATCTTACAATCCTTATGAAAACCCATTTTCAAAACTAAAAGCACATAATCATTCATACCAAGCCTCTGGTTTTTTTGAGGCCATACATAAATATAGTATGTCTAGAAAAGGAGTTTGGTATGTGAGAATTTTCAAAACATCGAGGTTTATGAACATAGACATCATATATTAAGTAACCAATTAAAATGAATATTTAATACCTATATGATATAATTTAAAATCCATATAATAATTATACTAAAATAATACTAATGGATTATAATATAGAAATTGAGGAAAATGTTTCTTTATAATATATTCTTTCTTCCTAGTTATTCCCTTTGTAAAATATTCTAGCTTTATTTCTTGTAATTATATTGTGGTCATCATGATTATTTCTAAAGACACATTTTCTTCCTATTATAGGATGCATTAAGAGATTATTTACTAATTCCAAATAATTATTTCAATGAAAATATTTTATTTCATCCTGTATGGATTTTATACGACTTTCAAATTATATGGCTTGTTCTACAGTATTAGGTTAAAGTTAGGTTAAAATAGTAAAGAATTTAACTACATTTATTATATTCTTCCCTATTCTAAATCCTATATATGGGTCTCTTATTAAGGCATATAATGATGGTCCTTTAATGTTATATGATATATAGGCACGATAATTTCTGGTTATCGGGTTTCATGTTCTTCTAAATAGATTTTAATTTTCTCATGTTCTCATTTTTTCAAAAAAATATTTAGATGATTTATGTTTGAATATGTATAAAGAATTAGTAACATCATATATTTGATTTTTAGTGTGGTTAAAAGAATCATATTCATCAAACATTTCTGGAATTTTTTTCAACTATCATCAACTATTTATTAAATACATTATAAGAATTAGAAGTAGAAGATAATCCTAAAACAAGACCATCATCAGAAAACGAATCAAATTTAATAATATTTTATTTAGTACTCATGATATTCACCTTTCATCAAAAAAAATTAAATTAACCTAATTTAAGTGACTTTTTATTCCATAATTCAAAGGGTGGATTTTTAAGAGAGGTCCATATTAAATATTTATTGATGATTTGGAAAGCTATGAAAACGTTTCTAGTTAGGAATATATAGAATGAATATATTCATTTAACATTTTTCTTTAAATTTCTTGAATAGTTCTTTTTATTATTTATATAATTCCATTTTTTGAGGAATTATTAGAGTATAAAAGTTATGGTTATTACCCAAGTTTGAAAAAAATGATTTAAATCCACGAATCTCAAACTCTCCTCATTGATTAATTATAAATTAAAGTATTATAGAATATTTTTCATTTTTACCAATATTTCAAAATCATAAAATAATATAAAAATAATTAATTCTTAGTTTTATGAAATAAACATAGGTAAATATGAAAAAAAATGAATAAAAACAAAAACATAATATCTTTAAACCAAGATTAAAATACTTTAAGTCCCAAAATAACCCATTTGGATAAGATACAAAGGATTAGATTTAGAAACATTATTAATATTTTATAAATATTAATTATGTTTCTTTCCTATTTGGCATACATCACAAAGTATTTTCTTATAAAATTTATGACTAGGAAAATACAAAACTAAATGGTTCTTAGATAACTTTGGTGAGAAAAATATATTATAGTTTCTATGTATTCTTTAACAAACATAGTGTTAATTTATTTAAGAAGTTAAATAATTAACATTTTTTTCACACAAGGAATTGAGGTCCAATTTTTAAACATTTTCATTTCTTGGTGATCTATACTTGAGTAATTTGACTGTAAATACATAGCATGAATTGTTTGAAAAATAATCATAAAAATAATCATAAAAAAGTTGAGAGACACATATAAGATTATTCTTTAATACATGGATATATAAAAATTTATTGAACTAAATTTTCTTTGGATCTCTAACTAATCCAAATCCAATTATATTTCAATTATAATTATCTCTAAAAATTACCAATCTTGTATTAACTTTTGATCGTGTATATAATTTTTTGAAAAGTATCCACTCATATTCCTTTAGATGCCAATATACATACACCATATTGTACTTATCTTACTGTGGGTTTTACTTATAAAAAACAACATGAAAAATCATGTTTTGTTACCCCAAATCTCTTTAGATTAGTTTTCTTTGTAATTAAGGATATGGTATTAAATATTATTTATTTAAATGAAATGATAAAAGTTAATTCTAAAATAAACTTATAAATAAAGGATTAATTTACAATAATGACATGAGTGTTTATTATGAAGAAATTATTTTCATAATGACTATTAATACCATAATAGATATAAGTAATTATAAACATGCTTTGATTCTTATAACTAGTTATAAAATAATTTTTATACGATTTTGGTTTGTTACCATTTCTTATAATAACATTTTTTTCTTTTCTTCAAACAATTTTCCCAAGAATCTTATTGAAATACTATTCTAATTTTTAGGTATAATAACATAACTTTTAAATTAATCTACAAAGAATATGAAACTCTTTAATTTTATAATTATGCATAGTGCGATTTAATTTTGCTTTTTTAAACATTTCTTTCAATTATAACTTTTTTTCGAGATAGGATATTTTTTACTTTGAACAAAATCATGAATATTATTTAAAGATTTATGAATTTTATGATGGATTCATATTTTTATTTAAGCATAGAGCTTCATAAAACTAATTTACTATTTTAAAAGCATTAAAAATTGGATGAAGGAGAGTAATATGGTTTTACTTCTTCTTTATTATCTATAAAGAACATGCTAGATTTTATATTTAATGGATACTTATTTGAATCAGATTTAGAATAGCTGCAAGTGTCTTTAGATACACTCAATGTAGCATTTATATATTTTTTCCTTTGTACTCATAAACTAATTTCATACAATACTTATTTTAAATATTATCCATCTGTACATTTACCTCATTAAAAATCGGAAATTTGTTCTGATATGCCCCATTTGATTTCATTTATAACATATAACTTCTTTGACTCTCATACTATTATTCTTGAAATCATTGAAACAAATTATGAAATATTTTCTTCTTCCTATAAAACATACTTAATATTATCTCTCGACGATCTAGTTACATTTCATAACCTAATAATTATGAGTTGTTTGAGGATACAACATTGACCACAGATTTATTTTATGTTTTTTGAGAAGTAAATTTGATAGTTATATTCTTTCTTTTAATTATTATATAAACCTATTCATTAGATTTAATTTTAGCTTCATATATCGATATAGTCTGAATAAATTCCATTATTGAGAAATTTTTGACAGGAGTGGATTTTCAGATTACCAAAGATACTATATTATAGTTTGAGGTTAAAACTATTATATATATATTAAATAATGATTTAGTTGAGTAATTGGTTTTCCCAAGGAATCAACATCATTGACTATTTCAGTTAATATTCCAGTCATTTAGGTGATTTTTCGCTATAAGACATCCTTGAGGTTTTAATGTTTTTCTTAGTAATGTTATATCTTAATTTTCTAACACTTTATGTTCCTTAATAAGAATCTGCAATTTCTAGCCACATATCATAAGTAGTAGCACACAATGATACATGATTGAATTAAACTAAAAAAACTCCACATATAATTTAATTCATTGATCTTGAGTAAAAAATCATATTCATATTCCTTTGTAGCCTCCCAAATCTATGGTTCTATTGGAATCTCAAAAGGTTTGATAATATTCATATAATCATTAAATCAAGTATTATTTAAACAGATATTCATTATTGATTTCAAACATTAACAATTTTCTCCATTGAAATATAGTGCTCTAATAATTAAAATTCCTTATTTGATTTAGGACATATGAATTATTCTTCATATAAACCTTTAACTCATTATTTTAAAATTTTTAGATCATTTCTTCAAATAGAACACATTTAATAATAATCTTTAGGTAAAAATAATACAAAAACATAAGTAGGGATGGGTTGCGTATTTTTTAAAATCTTTAAAAATCATACTGAACACCTTTTTGTAAAATTTAATGAATTGAAAAATTATTTTCATTAGACATATTATGTAGTGGAAAAATATAGAAGATGAAACCAATAATATTTATATTAGTTTGGGGAAAAAGATCCATTTCTTCGCTCTACCAACACTCTCTTTGCAAGTTTGAAGATTTTTACAAAACATGTCATCTTATCCAAAGTCCCCTAAAAAAAAGTGTAGGTATTTGAAAAATTTCCACATGGAAGGTTATTTTAATGGAAGCCTATAAAACCCCATCTTAGAATGAGAATATAACACTCCACCATGACTGGATAAAAGTAGTATATACTTCAAGAAAAAATATTGTTTGTTTAAATTGAGAGATTAATTCACCTCACACATACAACATCAACAGGATGATGAAGGATATTCTTATTTTAAGAATACAATATTTTGGAAAGAAAATATATAATATGACCTGAGTTTAAAATGATCTCCAAATAAATAAAGAATCAAATGAAAAATCTTTTTTAAGAAGTATATATAACACTAAACAGATGATAAAGATGCATGTCTCCAAAGTGTAGCTCTGGAATTTTCTTTGATGAACTGAAACCAAATATTAAAAATGGATACGGATGAATTAACATCATTATGATTAAAATAAAAAATATAAAACATTATGTGTCAAATGTGTATCATTATAGAGAACTAGATACATCATCATATTTTTTAATTTTGATAATAATTAACTCCCGATATTTAACAAGATAATTGATTTTATTAGGGTAAAATTGAATTGTAAAATCTTCCAAAAAATGCCATTATTTTAATTTAAATACACCAAATTAAAATCACAACATCCCATAGAAATAGGAATGATTTAGATTATTTAATAAATGAATATTAGATAGTACCTAAATAATATCAAATAGATATTCAACTCAATGAAACAAATGTTGAAATCATGGAAAATAATCTAAAATTTAAATGTCATTGATGACCAGGTTAAATGTAGGGCCACAATATGTATGGATAATCTTAAAAAATATGTTTTATAACTTACATATGATTTAAAAATCTGGGTTAATGAATGATACGTTAATTACATAAATTTACGGTAACTGATAAAATTATGGTTCCCAAACCTTACATTTAATTCCAATATAAGATTCCATAATTTTTTATCATTACAAATGTATAGTCATGGATCCTTAATTTTACTTCAAATATAGGTCACATAATAGTTAGTTTATAGTACTTTGAAATTTCCTGAATATTTCATAAAAAAACCAGGGAATTTAAAGCTAAAGTGATTCTAGGTTAAAATAATTATACCTATAAATATTATCCAGAGATATACATAAAATAAATTCATTATTTAAAAAAATGTTGGTGTGTGTGAGAATTAAAATCAATGAGAAATTACTAAAATTATTATATTAACACATTCATAATAGACTCAATGTAGCGAGGATACCTATTAATATTTGCACAAGCCCTGTGGATTTTTTTGGTCAGATATGATATCCATATGATTATCATTCTATCACGGAGCTAAAAAAGGAACAATATTGGCTCATGGATGATTGGTTAGAACATGGGTACATTATACATGATTGAAATGATTATTTGTGATTTTATTATTATTTTAGAATACACTTATTATAGATTAGCATATTTATTATGGTCAAATTAATGAGTTTCTACTGGGTTTTAATACTCAAAACTGGAATGGGATTATCAATGAATGTACAGAATTCATTTATAGGTATTCAATAAAGGTAAATAATCCTATTTCATCTAGTTTAGGCATTGATCATGGTGCTGGTGGTGGAAACAAGATAGACTCGAGATATTTTATAGAGTTTCAGCTATTTATTTTCCTACATAAATATATATACTGATTTATATTTACACTATCAGTTCCCATTTATTTATCTATATGACATGTTTGATTTGTGATATCTATTTTTTCACATGATACTATAATAATTTTATTTTATTTTATTTTATTTCATTATTATTATTGTGTATGGAGATGACATGATATTAGGGGTATAGTCTCTCCAATAACAACGTTTGGACCCTCGCTATTAGTCGGAAGCCTCTTGCATATAGAGACTAACACATGAGGTCATGTAATTATTTATATTAGACCTAGTGGTTAGGGTTGGGGGATACACATACCAACACATCCACACACACACACATGAATATTGAAATATACACATTTATAAATGAACATATAAATATAAATTCCAAGAAATATACTCTCGTTTATATATTTATATAATAATTAATATAAAATTTTAATATATTAAATTTATAAGTAAATTTTGAATGTATTTAATTAAATTATTAATTATTTTCATTGATAAATATACATTTGATATTTTTTTATATATAAATCATGAAAATAATATTGGTAATAAATGCTTCACTATTGGGGAGTTCTATAAGTGTTAATGAAACCAAATTTAAATGCATGAGGTCCATGGATCAACCCCCGATGACCCCTAATAATGTGGGGGCGGGGGGATTTCAGAAGCCATTATAGCAGCACTGTAGGAGTCGTAGACACTAAAGTAGGTACTATAGTGGTCTTGGGTACTGTAAAAGTAATATTTACAGAAGGGGACTTTGAGTTAAAAATGGGTCTTTGGGTTTAGAAAAAATATCTTTAAAGCTAGAGGTCCTTCAACCAATCACATTGTATTGGGACTATGAGCCACTAGGCCTCAGATTAATTTAAGGGTTATCTCTCAACCATTTTAAAAAGTGGGATTTCTTGGTTTAATAAAAAATATTATGCGGGGGGTAGGGGTGGGGGGTTAAACCTTACATGTTTATAAAAAGATATGTAATAAAATTGTATTTTAATTGGAATTAAATTTTTAAATATAATTCTTTACATGAATTTTATAATCTATATTATAAATTATGTAATATGGATATAAATATATATTAAATTTAAATATGAATTATTATTAATGTCTTTTTATACTTCTTATAATATGTTATAATATATATATCAAAATGTTAAATTCATGTGCATATATATTTATATAATTATAAATATATATGTACATTATAAATTATAAAATAATATGAAAATATATATTAAAATATGAACTATATTTAACATATTTTTGTATTTATTTATATATGTTATATTAATATATTTCATAATATATTTACATAATGTTAATTATGTATATATTTATAAATAATTATTTATATATATTATATTAATATAAATATACATAATTATTTTGATATATATAATATTCTACAATAAATAAATTGGTATATATAAATTCAATTTTTCATGATTCAATTTATATGTGCTATAAAAGAATTGATAATGGGAACCCATTGTTAGTTCTAAATGAATCATTGATAAATGTAAACTTTTGATGACCTTAAAAAAAGCTCTTAAAAATAGTTACATTTTATTAGTAATGATAAATACCTCCTTTATCAGTGATTTTCATTAGTACTTATAAAATTCATCAATTTATCATTTTTTTAGAATGGATATTGTGACTAACTGAATATTGAAAAATCTATTGTAGTGAATATTAGTGAAATTTTCAACAATCAATATGAGTCAATTTTTGATATTTAGAAAATAACTATACTTCATACAAACATGTGATTTACATTGAATTATTCAAAAATAATTTTTATAATTATAACATTTTTTAAATTTAAAACATTTGTTAACAAATGAAAATATTTAAAAAAAGCGTGAATTATTTTAAAAAATTAGAAAAACAATGCAAAATATATTTGTAATATCTATATATGAAAAAATCACACTTCAATCAAAAAGAATATTTGTAAAAAATTACCCAAGGTAAAATTATATGTCTTTTAATGTTTATAAGCATGAATTAAATGGTCAAAAATAACTTAATGAACTAATATTTTCACTATAATTAAAGAAAATTATTTTTAATAAATTTGAGAAGTGCATTAACAAACTCGACATCATTATGGTGTTATATTTTCTTATAATTTTGGAGTATATGTGATATATTCAAGTATATATTAAAATGGGGTTTATTTTTAAACAAATATGGTCTATTTGGAGGCCCATAACTATGAAATTAAAAAGAAATAAAAATATTCTATAAAAGAAAATTATTAATATAAGTACAAAAATCACCCATAACATTAGATAAATTAATTAACATTTACACATCCGAATGTTGAAAGTACCAAAAAGATACCCTTTCACTAACCAAGTTTATTAAAAGGGCTTCCACAACCATGTTTCCGTCCATGTAGACATATATTATAAAAAAAATTATTTTATCCAGAATTATTAAAAATTTATTCAACTCCCAAAGAGTTGGCCACGAATTAACAAATGTGTGTGAATTCAATGATTGAACTCCAGAAATTGAATCACTTTTTATCCAAAGATGATTCCAATGGTTAATAGTTTCATAACCAATATCTTGTAGAATAGATATTAACTTAGTTTCAAAAGAGATTATGTTCAAATGAAACTGTTCAAAATTATCTTTAATAAAGACTATATTGTTTATAAATATTTTTTGTTTCCTACAAGACCTAGAGCTCTAGAGGCATCCCTAAAATTTTTTACATTTTCGAATTGGGCCAAGGTGATATCCATTTAAAATATGAATTATTGATACATTTTGATGATGTCCCACTGACTACCAAAGTTTGGATAGTGAAAAAAATTTATAACATAGCTATTCATAGTGCCAATTTATTCTATAATAACTCGTTTTATGTCATTGATAATACTTGTTAGGATCAACTTAATAAGATTTTACATTCCATCATACATGATCCTAATAAACACAACCCATATTTGATAAAGGAATGCTATAATTTCAATGGTTCATAGATTATAAATTTGGATATTGAGCATTAATTTTTAGCTATATTTCACGAGGTTCCCCATGCAATTAAATTATAGTAATTTAAGTTAAAACAATAGTCTCCCAAATGAATGTAACAAAATATCATTCCAAAAATAAGTGTGTAAGACACTCATAATGGTAAATATAAAATGAAAAAGACATGATAACTGAAATATCTGAGAGACAATGTCTATAATGATTATAAATATTTTTACACCAGATCCTCTAAATAATGACTCTTTAATAATGATTAATATAGTTTATTCTAGAAATTTTTAAAAAATCATTGTTGAGAGTCAGTAACACCACACAAATACCATTAGTATATCCTTAGATTCTAATGTCCCAATCTGGCATCAGGTAAAACTTTCATGTCAATATCAGTTAATTGAAAATTGTATATATCTAAGATAATAATAATTACCACATCAGTGGAGACCATATTCTATTTATTCGGTTATTTAATAATTTTTTATTTTTAAATTTTAATTAAAAAACATGTTTAGTTATTTTTTCTTAAAAAAATTAATGCACTGAGATGAGCACTTTAGATGACAAAAAAGAAGAAATTTGTCAAAATTAACTTGTAAGAATATATTTTAATTTTTTTTTCAAATTTTAATTATAAATATAATTCAGTTCAGTATTAATCATCATAATTATTTTTTATAAAATCTAAATATATTTTAAAATATTAGAATTATATTACATTCACTTATTATTTATTTATATTTGTATACATAAATTTCTAAATAAAACATAGTAAAATATTATAAAAATATTAAAATTTATATGGTAAATTTTCTTTATAATTTTTGGGGAAATATTAATAATTATAAAAACTGGTTCATTTTTTTCAAAAATAAAGAATAATGTTACAATGAATAATTTATAAAAAATTGAATAAGATTTGAAAACTCAATTTTTATGAATATATTTTGATGTTTACCTTTTCGAAATTTAATTATAGTTTAAATTCCTCTAATTATTATTTTTTAGAATAATATATTTTTAACACCATTATTTTATAAATATTGAACATTCGTATTATTTTTATTTAATTTTTAAAAGGTAATTTTTTAAATAAAATAAAAAAAATTATAAAAATGTTTTAAAATTTATATATTATTTTTATTAATTTTTTAGAGTAATATATAAAATAACATTATTTTATTTGAAAAATAATAATTGAGTAGTTATAAATGTTACACCAGAGAAATTATTATTATTTGTTATTATGGTAGTCCATTTTACATGAAAAAAACCTAAAATGAACAATGTTATAATTAAAAAAACCATTATAACATAGTTATTGAATTAAGAGGTATAAATGAATTTAATCATATTAAAAAATCAATATAGTAATGAGATAAAATTATCAAATTTATGAAGTCTTCTTTGTGAGGCTCATCTGGCCGATCTCACAAGGTGGTTGCTTTACTAGGAGTTTCCTTAGAAAAAGACAAAGATGAAATCCAATAAGAGTGAATTGATTGAAATCATTTTCAAGATAAGTCCAAGAATGTGGATACTACTATGCAATTCATTCTTGGAAAATATCCAACCCTGATAACACCTACTGGTTATCATATCCTTATATCTTACACATAAATTATGAGGGGTTATTCTTGTAGAATTTAAGATGACATAAAAAAATTATTTTCAATAAAAATTCAACAATGAAATCCAGTTTATAAAGTTAAGTAACTATTAAAATCATTTTTTTTCTAAAAAATCTATTTTATTAGACATTATATTTTTATTTTGAAAAACATAAAAATTATAGTGTTCAATAATCTTTTTGAAAAATATTATTGATACTAATAATAAATTTACACTCATTTAATTATTAATAAATTGTAAATGATATTAAGAACATTAAATATATAGATGTTATTTTTAACAAATTTAGTTTTCCAATATCTTATTTCATAAATTAATAGATAATTTTATTATATTTATATACTGAAATAGAGTAAATGGTGTCAAAATTTTGATCCATCAAGTAAACATTCATTAAGAGGGTCATTTTATATTTTCTATTAAAAAAATTAATTACCATGATAATATTTAATCAAGGTTTAAGGATAAAAAAGAGGTAATACAATATGCATCAAATTTTACTAAACTAACATGAATCATATACCTTATAGATAAAACATTTCAATTGATAAATTCAATTTTACAGGTCTTACAAAACATTTCCTCACCTAACCCAACTAACTTGCATGTGATTCTATCTTTATTGGTCACCTAAATTTTATTTAGATATAAATATCCTCCATTTCGCACATTAAAAGATCTCACATCTACCAAATAATTATCATTCAAATTTTAATTTTAACACAACCCATTTTACCTATCTTGTGATCCTATTACAATTTTTTAATCCCTTAGTCATAGGTGTCCCATTTACTCTATTTTATAGAGTCCCTCTAAAGAAAGAATCAAGTCCTCAATGTGATCACTATCCACTCCCTAACACTTTTTTGTCTATATTTGTCCAAAACAATTCATAGAATAACAATATAATGAAATAAATCATCAATATTATTAACTTTTATTCTGTTCATTGAAAACTCATTATATTACTCTATCCCATCAACTGAGAAAGAAAAATGTCACCTTTGTTATATGAGAACTGCCACCTCCATGAATGAAATATTTCATTTTCACCATTGAAATAATTGGATTGTTCTACATATGTATTTAATTAATAAAAATTTATATTTATGACCTAATTATGGTTATATAATGATAAACTATCCATTATATTAATATGTAATCCCTTATTAATTTATGACCTTTTTCCATTAAAAACATTGAAACTTGTTCGTTATCGTTTTCATCATCACAAATCATAACTAAAAATCTCACGGAATGAAATTAGGATTTTATGAACAATTATTTATTATTCATTAAAAAATGATAAATAATAGAGTAATTATGAACAAGGTATCATGGTATGTGGATCGACATTAACATTATAAATCGGTTAAAAAATAATTAATGTTATTAACAAATTATGATAAAAATAAATGATAACTAACATATAAATTTATAATGAATGATTATAAATTAAGAGTATAAGAAATCATATATTTGAATAAGTTTATAAAATAATTTATTAATATGGTTTGGATTATTATACAAGATTTTAAAGTGTTTTCATGAAATTTTGGAATAAATGTAAGGGTTTTCATCTCAATTCCCATTCATTGAGGCATTATTTCTTATTTTCATCAATTATTCATTGAAATTTTGTTATTATATCCCCATTATATTATTTAATCGTAAATATCCATTAATAATGTGATTTATAGGTTCATTTCACAACATCCCTTTCATGTTCTTTCAATTCATACACTACCCAATTTGGGAGGGATTTTGCTGACTAAAATTCGTTTCATTGAGTTATATGGTTTCTTCGTAAAGAAAATTCTTTGAAGTTATCTTTATTCTTAAATTTAATATTTTATATGAATTTTAATCTTTTATTATAGTTAAAATTATATTTTTAAATCAATTATTTTTTAGATGAATTTTGTACCACAAAAGTATATAGTTGTTAAGAATAAGGATCATCCACTTTAATAACTATTTTCCTTCCATGTCCATATTATTCCTCTTTAAAAATAGTTCCCTTTATTTTTATAAATATAATTATGCATTATATCTTGTTAAATTTTGGATTATCTCTCTCTCTGCAATAAATTGAGATTTTAGATCCTTTATATTAATACTATATTTGATGACTTGTGTCACAGACAACGATAAACACATGCGACACTAAACAAAAATGATCCATGACATATTACAAGATTATTATTATGATAAATATAATAAATATAAAACCTATTGTAAATACAATTATATTAACAAATTTAAAATAATTATATTTATAATATAAATAATTAGTATTAAAATGGATTGTTTTATTTAATATAACTACTTTTTAAAGAACAGTGTAATTTTATCAAATAAATTAAATTAACCACTTTTTAAAGATTATTTTAGAAATATATGACATATCACTATATGAAGTAACATGTTAACATTATTTAAATTAGATATTTGTACGAAATAATATTAAAATAACATAAATTCTCTAAAAGGACATTTTTATTAAAAGTAGTTATTATTTATATTTAATATCACCCTTAAAAGTAATAAATTTTTTCTAAATTTAACTTGATAAAAATAACATTATTTTTTATAGTAAAATAAATAATTAAAAAACCATAATATGTTAAATTTATAGAACATAGGTTTAATATCTTGGATACTTAATTAATATTTATCTTTAATAACTTTTTTAATTTTCTTTTATAAATAAGTAGTTTTCATCAATTATAAAAATTAAATCTAAAAAAAAATATTTAATACTTTATATTAACATGACTATATTATGTAATAGGTTCAATATAATTTTTATTTATAAAATTATGATTACTAAGATTCAATTTAATTACCATGATAATGGAGAAAGAGTTATTTTCAAAGAGTTATTTTCAAAAAGTTATTTTATTATTGATTTTTAATTTTCATCGACAAAAATATAATTTTCTATTTTATATAGTTAATATTATGTGATATTTACACATATATATAAAAAAATTATCTCAATTCCAGTTTATTAACAATACTAAATGATGTTAAGAAAACATAATGGTCTAAACAAAATCTTTATACGAAATAGTTTCTCTATATATTAAATGTTTTAATTCAAAAGATAATTTTATATTATATATAAATTTAATTAGACTATATAGAGAATGAATTTATATTTATAACATAAAATTTGTTTATAACATAAAATTTGTTTATAACATAAAATTTGTTTATAATTATTACCATATATTTTAAATAAAATATATAATACAAGGGTAAAATCAAGTTACAAAGGTGAAAATCACAATGGTAAAATGTTAAATAAAGTTGTAAATGGCATGAAAAATGTTTAAAACATGATGGAAACACTACTAAAAAATAAGCCTTTAATAGTGAAAAAATGTACTTAATTAGATATAGATAAGAACTAACTACTTGATTGATATTAAAAGCTAAAGTCTTTTATTAGTGTCAAAAAATTGCAGATAAAGGGTTCCTTTATCAGCATTTGTAGACGCACTAATAAAGGGGAAAACTGTACTATGCAATAATAGTACATTATAGCACCATGGTAGTGTGATGTAATATTACACTAGGACACCACAACACTACAAAATTATCAAAAACGTGAATGAATACATAATTTAAATGAATTGAAAAAATATCTAGGCTCGTTTTCTTGGTTTTGGGGATGTGATGTGAATTTTAAATGTAAATGATACATATATATTAAAAAATTCACTAGGATTCGTACGAGTAACACAATGAATCGGATTGACGTACAAATAATAATAACATGTAGCAAATGACTTATGGATCATTTTCTGAATGTATCAAAATAATATGAATGTAATTTCTCAGATATCAGTCTGTTGCTTGTATTTTTTTTCTAAAATGACATTTTACACTTGAAACACACACATTGACTCATAAAGGTCACATATTTTGTGACTATAACTTGATATAAATTGGTACACATATAAAATTACATACGGGTAATTTTCCTAAATTATAAAGGCAATTAAATTACGCTTTCTTGTTTTTGAGTGAGTGACACGTTTTGACATAAATTATTGATTTTAAACAGATAATGGACTGCTTGAGTCATACCAGACACATCATGTACCTGATTGAGGTGTTTCTGATTTTTATGAATTAATAATTACACATGAATAATTTTCCTAAAGTATAAAAATAATACAGATGCATTTTATTATTTTTGAGTAAGTGAGTTATACTTTTTATTAAAATTGATGTCAATTTTAAATAAAAATACACACATAGAGTCACATCGATGACACCATGAGTAATATTGAGGTAAAAAAATTCTTACACACTCCAAATTTCTTATGTATCATTTTTACAATGTTTCAAAATAATACAAATGGGTTTACTTAGTTTTGAGTATGTCACTTTTCTTTTTTACTGATATCTGATTTTATACTGAAACAAAAACAATATGAATCATACCAATCACATCGTGAAACATTATGATGTGAGGCTAAATCCTAAATATCAAAAAAGTATTATGAATTATTGTCCAAAATTATCAATAAAATATAAGTTTTTTATCTATTTTCAGTGAGTGAAATTTGTTGAACTAAACTATCAATTTTAATCTAATAACAGATACATTAAGTCATATATGGATCATCATCTACGATATTGAGGTGTGGATAATTCCAATATATCAAAAATGACTTATGGGTTTTTTCCATAATGTTTCAAAATAATATTAATGCATTTTATCAATTTTGAGTAGGTTAATTATGTGTTTTATTAAAATTGATGCCATTTTTTATAAAAAAAGACGCACTTGGTGTCATAATGGTCACACTGTGCATCAGACTGAGGTTCGAATGATTAATAAAAATATTAAATGACTTATTGATCATTGTATTAATGTATTAAAACAATATTAATGTATTTTTTTACTTTTGAGTAGGATAATTGTCCTTTTTCTTAAAATTGATGTCATTTATGAATAATAAGGTTCACTTGGCGAAATGCCGGTCAAATTGTTCATAAGATTGAGTTATGGATAGTTATTACATATTTCGACTCATTTTATTAAATTATAAAATCAATTTTAATGTGTTTTCTCAGTTTTGAGTAGATTGGTTTTCCTTTTTATTAAAATTGATCTCATTTGTAATTAAAAAGATGCACTAGGAGTCATGTCCGCCACACTGTGCATCAATTGAGGTACGAATGATTCCTACACAACTCAATTGAATTATGGATTGTTTTACTTATGTATAAAAATAACCCAAATAAATTTTCTTAGTTTTTAGTACATCACTCATTGTTTTACTAAAATTAAATTTTAAATAGGAAACACACACATTGACCTATACTAATGACATCGTGGATAGGTTTGACATGAGACCCATTCCTACACATCAAAAATGACTTATGAATCTATGTCATAAATTATCATGAATATCTGATTGTGTTTTCTTTATTTTCTGTGAGTGATAGTTTTAAACTAAAATATTTATTTTAAATTGATAATGGACATATTGAGTCATAGTAGTCACACTGTGTGTCGCATTGAGTTGCGGTTGATTATTACACATCTAAAATGATATATAGATCATTTGTAAAAATTATAAAACAATTAGAATATTCTCTCAATAAGAAGAAATGTTTTTCATCTAATAACATTGAATCAATATGCGGTGATGGCTGTTCAAAAAATAAAGACATTGAAAGTGGAAAACTGGGTGACATTGGAATAAAGAATCATTTTATATCTTTTGTGTATTGTTGAGAATATTTGAAAGAAAAATGAAAATTTGAATAATATATGTGAAAAAAATTAAATAAGTATTTGATAAAAACGAAAAAAAATTAACTTACAAATAGTAGATATAATAATAACAAAGTTAATTACATAATTAGTAGGAATTCACCTATTCATAATGGATTTATGAATTCTTGATGTATTTCCTTATTTTATTTATCTTAATTATAGGCTCGAAGTCTAATCCCTCATAAGGATGAGTAGATTTGAACAAACCAACCAAACTAAAACAAAATAATCCACTTCTATAAAAAAAAATTAATATATGTGTAACAGTAAAATGAAATTAATTAATCATAAATAAAATATACCCTAATTCTATGGATAATTATTTTACTATGAAAGCATTATTGACAATATGGATATATCAAAAGTAATGAAATAATGATGATAAAAAAAATGAAAATAGATCTCTCCAAATAATAAATCAACAAGTGATGAGGATGAGGAGAAAATAATATAAATTAGATTAAATATTTGAATATTCAAATAGATGTAATGATACCATTTTGCGTTCAAAAAATATTCATTTTATTCAATAAATAAAAAAATACACATATGATATTCATTATCAAAGGTGAATGTCACCCATTTGTGGGAATTACATGGGTGGTAATATGAGATTCCTAAGTGTGGAACCAAAAGGCATTGTTAAAGAATTATCTTTTTTTAGATGTATTAAAGTAAAAAATACAAGTGGTTATTAGATGCATGATGAATCGAATAAAGTGATTTTTACGAAGTATTAATGAGCGTTTCAACATTTAAAATATGGCTATATTTTAATCAACTGCAAGAAATACAATCAAGGTTGAAATGAATGGATAAAATGTTATTGGTGATCAGAAAGTTTTAGTGAAAACTCAAAGGTGTAAGACTCCATAAAAACATCATTTTAAGTAAATAGATCCTAAATCAATTGGAATGGCTGAAAATAATGATAAATGGATCAAATCTAGGCTTGATGAGCTTGATCATAATAAAAAAATGTGACATGATGATCTTGATCTGAATAAGAGAAATGATGTATTTTTATAGATCAAATTATTGTATATATTATTCCAAAAAATACACCTTAGTTTAAAAGTAAATGTGGTTTTTAGTTAACTTTTAGTCTTAATTATATTATACTCTTAACATAAAATTTCATTGTAATGTAATGTAATGAAACATTTTTATGTCATTTAATTGAGATGGTCACATTTGTGGGTCATCATATTACCACTAGAAGGACATAAAATTATATTTAGTTTAATGTTAGTAAAACATAAATTTATTAAAAATATGAATCCATAGTGAACATATAATATCATTAAATTATTAAATCCAAACTAACAAAGTTAACTTGAAGTGGGATTCTAATGTTGTAATAAATTTATCGATGAAAAATAATTTTGATTTCAACAAAATATATTCTATTAAAATTTATTTATTAAATTTACATCAATAAATGTTAATATTTTATTTTATCAAAATTAGTTAAATATAGTAGTATAATATTTACTCTTGAGTGATTTAAAATATTCCCCAAAATTTAAATAACGGAAAACTTCTCCAATTAAATAATTATTTTTCAAAGAAAATATCAAATTTAGAAATTCTTTGATGAATCCTAAATGATTGAGAATAGTAAATTCTATTAACAATATCTTATTCTTCTGAACCACATAATTAAACAATATTTTTTCTTAAAGAACCAGGATGCTGAGGTTTTTCCTAGAAATATAATCATTCTAATTGTTTATTTTCTGACTATATTTCAGCTTACAAAATAAATAATTCAATTACATGTTATCTGATAATAATGTTTTTCTAAATAATATATTACAAGGATTATAATACCTGAAAACTTTTTTTATATTAATTTTTATAGTATTTAGTCCATATTATTTAAACTCACATTGAAATATTTTAAAAAACTGAAAAAAATTTATTTTTTCCAGAAGTAGTTAAAAAAATATGAAAAAAATATAACTTATATAATGTTTTTTCTCCTTTCATTTTACATATTCATTAAAATCATTTGTTTCTTAAATTTTATAGGTGACCCATAAATCTAACCCAAGCCTCATGAAATACTTCAATGTAATCCTAAATAAATCCATTTATTTTACAACATATTTTAGTGTTGATTATCCTTAGAAACAATTTCATGAAAAAAATATTTATATAGTTGTTCTCATGTATCAGACATTTCATCATCCATTTTTTGGAAACAACTTCTTGAATTACCTTTCCAATATAAGGGGATAAACTTATATTTTAGTTCTTCCCCACTCACCCCTCTCAGTTTAAATTGCTGCATGACATAATATAAGACCTGAATAATGTCATATATTTCATCATCAAAGTGATTTGAAATGTAATATTCCAATCCAATGACAACACCAACCACTATGGATGAATTTTTCAAAAGTTTCTGATTTCAAAGAGGTATATGTCATGGAATATAAGTTTTGGGATTCAATTGTAACTCAAAACAACATGAAAAAATATTGGGTTTGGTATATTTCTAGTCTCGCAGTACCAGTGTTGCCTAATAAGACCCATATGATATCTGGGTAGACGATACATAAATATATCTAAAAAATGAATTTTTTATAATTTTATTATATTATATTTAAACTGTACTTATTGGGATGCACATATATGGGATGAGAAGGTTCAGTGGATTACCAAGGTAAATTAGAGATATTGGAAAACATAAATTTTGTTTGAGCCACGGTTGCATTTAACACTTGAATCAATTGAGACTTGGATTTAAGCCTTGGAATAGTCGGAGACTTGATTGTATCCTAGATCCAATTTTGGATTCGACAATGATGTGTGTCCATAATAGGTCTCTTATGTGGAGTGCTTCAGATATCACGAACTAGTTCATGATGGGTTGGGTTCATAAAATTGATTGAGACAGTTTTTTAGCGATTAAAAAAAGTGACGATAAAGATAACTATTATTTGTGCTAAGTTAATATGTTCTGATAAAATGAATATTTTTATTATATATATTTATAATACTTATCATAATACATTTTTTAAAATAGAAATTTTATAATTATTTGAATATGTTATTATTTATTTATAATAATATAAGTTGTTTTTAAAATAATATTTATATCATTATATATATTTTTATAATTCTATATATATATAATCACTGTAAATATATTCATTATTTAAATAAATTTATTAAAATTTTATGTTTATTTTATTATAATTATGTAAATAATATTTTAAAAAATATTATTATTTATTTATAATTATAAATGTTTAAAAATAGTAAATATATATTTATAATTAAATTAACTTGAATTTTTTTTTTGAAAATGTATTTTTAAGAATATTACAAAATAGTTAATGTTATGTTCATTCATGATAAAAATGAGTAAAATTGATTAATTAATAAATGTGTACAATATTGAAAATTTTGTTAATTTCGATTCATATAAATCATTAAAAATGGATATATATTGTGAAAAAGATGAATTAACATTGAAGATATTAAAACATATGTATATATATATAATAACTAAATTGATTACATTCCAAAAAAACATATGTCTGTGTGTGTGTGTATAAAAATGAATTAATTACATATATTTAAATCAATATAACATTTTTAATCTATGTTATAAATTGAAAAATCAAACAACATTAAATTATGTCCATTACTCAATTGAATTATTTAGTATTTTTAATTCCTATTAATTTTTAATTATAAACCATTATTCACTAAATATATTACCATTTAATGTAAAGAATAAATAATATTTTCTATTATATAAATCATATTTATATCCATTAATATATATATATATTTAATATATAATAATGTTTTTAACATTATCAATAATCATCTAATTAGTAAAATGATTAACATTTTTTTTCAGTTTAAATATTTTTAATTTTAATTTGTCGAATTTTTGTTTTGCATATATCTATATATTTAATAATTACTATTTATTACTATTTATATGTTATATATTGTATAATCAATTTATTAATTTTTATCAAAAACTTTTTAATTAATCTATAATATTTTTTTTAATAAACTTCTTTTTTGTTTTTGATTTACCTAATTATGTCATTTTATTTATCCAAACCATTATAAACGCCAAAAATCATAGATAAAGGATGCCGTTATGAGTGCTAAAAATATAGTGATGATAAAGGGTAACTTTTATCACTGGTAAAACAAAGGTAATGATAATGGTTATACTTTATCAATACCAAAAATAAAGCACCGGTAAAGGGTTCAATTTATCAGTTATTTCTTTAGTGTTGATATAGGCACCATTTATCAACATTTTTATCTTACACTAATAATTACCAGCATTTTTAAAATCATATTTTTTATTGTGAAAATTTATGGTAGAGGAATTATAGACCATATATCCCCAAAATAACTATAATTTTAAACTTCATGAATTATTAACCATTGTCTAGTTTCATTCTATTATTTGAAATAATGTGAGATCACAACATTTCCATTTTATTATCTTATAAAAGTTTATCACTTCCACCCAATCAATTTTACACATTACATTAAAAATTTCATTGAAACCCTACCCAATTGTATTCTCATATATGAAAAATGCATAAAATAAACCCCAGGTCAATATAATTTTGCATAATCCCTTAATTTACAATGAATCTATTATGAGAGTGTTTATGGGAGAAAAGTTAGTATTACTAACCCCTACCTTTTTTTTTCTAAATCATTATCTCCCAAAACTACCCTAACAATAGTAATATAATGATATTAATATCATTAGTATAATTATGTTTTATTATATTCATTTAATAACCACTATTTATTCATTTACATCCACTTATTAAAAATGAATGTTTACTACACTTTGTGTAGACTACCACCTCCCCAAATCATCATTTTTCATTTTTTGATCTTGATTTTTTTATTTATCAAAAAATCAAGAAATATAATTTATAAATTTATTAATATTTAAATAATATCATTATTATTTTATTATAATGATATTATACACTTCCTTAACCATACTCACCCATCAAGATATAGCCTATCCATATTTGGGGTTGGTTTTACCACCCACTCAGACAATGCAATAAAACTCTCTCATGGAAGACTATCAGAAAAATACTAATGTTTTTATCATTTAAGAATAAAATAATAAATTTTTAAGAGTATTTAATTTCTATATTAATTATTTAACTTATTATTAAAATATCCTATATGATATCTAAAATTATTGAAATAAATTGACACCAATTAAATTTTCACACAATCAATATATAATAAATAAATAAATATAATAATAAATTGTTTATATTTAATTAAATATAGATAAATATGGTTCTTAATATTATATATAATATACTTAATTTTATTATTTAGGATGTTATTCAAACATTCATAATGAATCATGAACAAGGAAATGGTTTCTTGTCTCAAATTTTAACCTTGCATACATATGTTATACTATATAACATGTCTTCTTTAAAATGGTGCATCCAATGATACATTAATATTTTCTATCATGTTCCTATAATTATTAATGTTATTTAATGTTGCATTTGAAATAATATCATTCAGTAGTTTTTTACATGACATTTTTTAAGTCATTAATGGGTTCTTTGTCTCAAATTTAGTTTCTTGATACATGTTTGATATTCCACATCTTGATATCTTCTATTTGATGTATTCATTGACATATTTAATTTTAAAATGAAATATATTATATTTAATGACATTTTAATGACCATTTTATGATCTTACTCTCAATATCCTTTGATTATTTTGTCAAAAATACCATGAGGGTTTCATTACCAATTTAATTTTCAAATAGAAATTTATTTTGAAAGATAATCCATCTAGAGAATTTGAGTACATTTCCGTCTAATACTGTTTTAATTTTATTCTAGTATATTAATTATTGTCATTCTAATTTTCTTACCCATATTTATTTTATCCCTTTGATCAATATTTATCCACTTTAAATAACCCAACCCTACACTTCCTTTTCTTTTGGGAACCTCCCATTCTCCATTCCCATACACATTTGATGCAATTAAAAATGATATTTTCTATTCATAAATAATTTATTATGAAAATTATTTACCACTTAACTTATTTTTAAATATTAATGATGTTTTTAATGTTTTCTAAATTGGTTTATTTCATCAAATTTTGGAAATCATCAATTTTTAACGCTTTATATTTAAAAAATATTCCCACTTATTTTAATTTAATATAAAAGTTTATCCCTATTTCTCCATACTTTATAAAAGAAATTATTTTTCCCTAGTTTTATAAATTATATATTTCCAAAATTTTTAAAAAATATAAAGGATTTTTTATTTTCAAATTTATTCTTCTAAACCTCTAATAAGTACTTTTCATTCATTTCATTGTGTTTTGACTTATCTTATGATTTATAAATGACATTATTAACAATTTACAATTCGCCTTATTTTTTTTGTCTGATAATGTAATGTTATTTTTTATAAGATATATGATCCATCAATGACTTTATATTTCAAAATAATCATCTATTATAGTATGATAATTAATTTAGTTTATTTTTATTTTACATTCCATACGTTCCATTTCATTGATTGAATGGTTTTAACTTCAACACCATACTTTAATTAACTGGGATAAATTACTGACTAATGCATATACATTTTAATATATATAGTGTAGATACCCTATAACTCATCATCTAAATTGAATATTTTTTAAACAGAATGTTACTCAGACACTTTGGATACCATTTATTTTCCTGGGTTTATCTAATTATTTTTATTATTTATTTATATATGTTATTTCATTTAAAAAGGATATGAAACCGATTTCATTTAAATTGTTTCATAATGATGTGTAAAATAAAACCCAGTTTTTTCAGGGGTTCTTTATGAGATGATGAATGATTGATTTCAATTTGTACTCATATGTATAGATGAAAATGGGTGTTTTTTATATCACTATAAAATTAATTGGTTAAGGATCTATTTATCATGATATAATTTTGTGAATATATTTTGGAATTACCACTCCACTACTGGGATAAGGTAGTGATTTATAAACGACTATGTTATGGGAATCAGGTGGTGTTCCCACTCCACTATGTTATATAAATTAGGTGGGTTAGATTATTACACTATGTTATGAGAGTTAGGTTGTAAAAATTATTGCTTTATGTTATGTATACCCATGATCATGTTTAATCCATAGTATCATGCTAATTAACATGACTAAATTATGCAATCATGACTTATTTTTATTGATTTCCATTCCCACACTCTTGTGATCCATCTCTTATTCTTTCCTATTCCATACTACATGAATCATGATTTATGTTCTATACTTTTTTAGGTAAAACATTATTATATATTCTAATTATACCCATATGATCAAATTATGATCACTTTTTTTTATTTTACTGTTATCAGTTATGTTTACCACTACAAATAATATGTTCACAACCCTTTCAATTATTTTCATTTCCCTAAGTTTTGAAGATAAGTAATGTATGGAATTTTTAAGAGGGTTATATTTGGAGAAATTTTGGGAGATTGTATATAATTCATAAGGATTAAAAAGATTTTTATATTATTGGAAAATATACACTAGATACAAATGAAATATGTTCTACTAGTTAAGTCATTTTATTAATTCTTTAAAACTCTAAACCTAAAAAATATAATTTCAATATAAATGTTACATTATGCATAAATGATCTTTCAACTAAGTATTTTTATCCAAGAAAGTGTGTAAAGTATGTTATTTTCACCAAAAAATATATGAATATAGGCTCATGTCAATATAGTTGGTATTAGAGTAAGGTTTAAATAAATTTAGTGGATAAGATTTTAGTGAATGATAATTTTAGGCATTATAAGTTATGGTTGATCACAATTTCAAAATTATATGTATCCCTATAGGTTATTTGAGGAAATATCGAAAATTTTATGGGCGAGGAAAAGAGAACATCAGTGAAAACCAAAGTATAATACTAAATGATAATCCAAAGTACATGATAACATCTAAAAAAAATGGTAATGTTGATATTGTGTGGTTCTTTATAAATTACATCGTCATCTGGATACTAAAATTTGATTCCAAATATGGAACTGATGTACCTAGGGGTAATATATTTGAAAAGGGTGTATTTGTTATTAACTTGATCATCACATGGTGCACTGAAAAGTGGATAAACTACGCACCTCATTTGAAACTCCCTAAAATGAACCAATCCTTATTCAAACCATAATTTTAACTTCAAAAAATATTTCATTTTCCAACATTCTCAAATATCATTTGAGTATTTTAATTTTTTAGAATTAGGTTATAGATATTTTTTAATAAACCTATACAATAAAAGTTATACAATTCATATTTTTATCCATTTTCCCACAATAAAAATATTCAAAATGGATAAAATTTTATTTTCATGATTAATCTTTATCATTTTCAAAATTAATTCATTATTGTTTCTTCTCATCCTTAAACCCTATGAAAAAAATTTAAAAATATTCCATGAGTAAAAAACTAATATCATGGGACATATAAAAAGGAAGAAAGAAACTATTTTTTTCAATTTAAAAACCTTATGACAATAAAATATATTTTTCCTCTAACATAATAACAATTGAGTTGAAATAATCATTTAATTACATAAAAAATCAGTTTTATTACCAAATTTGTTTTATAATACACTTTATAAGAAAAAAGTGAAGGAAAAAATCATAATCCTATAGGTTTCTTATAAAACATGATAACCCTCGAATTGTTTTTCTAAAAAACATACATTTTTTAAATTAAAACTAAATAGAAAGGATATAAAATCCATGAAGGTGACTTGGGAAATAATATTCATAGAACCCTTTATAGAACACTTATAAAAACCATTACTAATGGAATAACCTCTATAGTCCACATCAAACATAATTATCTGGAGAGCATTATCATTAACTAATAAATTAAAATTATATGCCGGGATCACTCATCAATGTAATTTTTTTATAAGGTTGGGGCTGAATCCTCAATTTATTATTTGAAAGCAAAGACCTATTTAGACTGGGTAGAGGGAGACCCATTAGATAGCCCGAAGGCCCAAGGCTAAGTGGCCCGAATACAATGCTTGAAATCCCATTTTTTTGGCCCAAAGGACCCCTTAGTGAATAGTATTGCTACTATACCGCGCTGCTACAGTACCTGCTACAGTCCCTCCACCACTACAGTGCTGCCACTGCTATAGTACCACCGCTGCAACAGTACCTGCTACAGTACCTAGGGAATTCGCCCCTACCCAAATTTCATCAATGTAATAAATTTTAATGGACCATAAAATGAATTAAACACATAAAATCACCCATTTCCATCCTTAACCCCATAAAAATATACTTTCAAACTCAAAAAGAAAAACATATATAGATATTGATATATCCTTTTCCATTGAAACCAATTTTTAAAAATAAAATACCCCCCAAAAATGGAGGGATGATTTTTATTTGAAGAAATTATGGAAAATTATAAACGAATTCAAACATCAAATAACATTTAAAATGGATAAAGAATCCTCCGTTTTTGTATATGTTAAAATAGTATATTACCTTTTCCTTTTGTAAATACATTAAAAATATTCCGTATAAAATATATCAAATGATTCCTTTTTAAAACCTTTGAAAAAAAGTCAAAAGATACATAAAATGTAATTTATAATTCATTTATGTTAATATAAATAAATCTATTAAATAATTTTGGTTAATATGGAATTGGAATAAACTAATTCAGAAAAAAATTTAAAATATTTAAAATAAGGGTTTTAATGTAAATTATATCTTTCCTTGAGTATGACTTGTCACATATGTTATTTAATTACCATATAATAAATTTTTATAAATTATTTAATTTATTAAAAAAATTCTCTATTTAATCCTTTATATTTAAACAATTTATTTCATTTATTTCAGGGACATATTTTATTACTTAATCGATTAGGTCCATATCAGATGTTTTGAGGAGTCTCAGTTCATAATTTTGATATCAATTTATGATGTTGAATTTGGTCAAAGATGTCATTTTAACATCATATCTATAATATCAATCCAGAAATAATTATAATTTTGACAAATAAATTATTATTTTAAAACCAATAATGAAATATGGTTATGAAAAATGAATTATTTTACAATCAAGAAGATATAGGTCGTACATATGTATAAGAAAAATTTCAATTTTTCAATTAACATGAGGTAAATAAAGTCAGTAATATTTTATTTATAAATAATAATGATTAAATCATAAATATTATTATTTATCTTTATATAATCTTATATATATCATACATGAAATGTTGTCATGAAAAATGAATCACATCATTTTCTGGAGGTGCTAGTCCATACACACACACAAACAATATTGTATTTTTTAGTGGATTAAATGTTAAGAAAATATATGATATTTCATCCTTACATATTGTTAAATATGGAAAAAATATAATATATATACATTAAATCCATTATTATAATATATTGTGAGAGGTAGTGATGGAAATTAAATTACATCGGTTTCTGAGACGGTAGTCTGCTTTAGATGCAAATGATGGTTTCATTTACCATTAAATTCCACAGAAGAGGGATAAAGGTTAATTCATAATAATAATAACATATCACTATATGAGAGAAAATTATAGTACTATATCATAATGTTTGGGAATGTTTTTAAGGAGGTATTCGATTATATTAAAATAAAAAATTCAGTTAAAAGCTGTAAATCTTCTTCAGCAAACCTACTTTTCTATACACCTTAATCCCTATAAGGATGGTATTATACCAAAAATAAGAACTCTATGAAATTTGGAGGGATGTTATTAGGTATGTTTTCTAGGAATAGTATGAACCAGAATACTATTTAATTGTGGATATCAGTGGAGAGGGGGAGACATTTTATAAGTTGGAAATGTGACACAATTGGAATTTTCTAAAAAAAATTATAAATATGTTAATGTATTAATCAATACTAATGGATCTATAATGGAAAAAATCCAAATATTATTTGAGATATTTTCTAAATAATTCCATAAAATAGGGTATATAAATTCTTTCATTTCATTTTAAACCTTATCGCTTTTGTTTAAGACTTATTAAGACCATTTTAACCATATCCATGGTTACATATTTTTACTATTTTTCCATTCATTAAGAAGAAATGTAAGTTGAAATTATTACATAATAGTTATTATAATAATTCCAAATATTAAATAAATTTTACTAAAATGAATTCATATAACATTTATAATTTAATTTAAAAATAATCCCACAAAACACGATGAAAAACAATTTTCTAGAAAAAATTACTTTTTTAATTACAGAAATATTTTATACAAAAATTAAGAATAAAATCGATTCAAATGACCATAATTGATTTATAAATAATTTAAATGGGAGAATTTTAATTTTAATTTATTATGAAAAAAAATCTGAGATTTTAAATTTTCGAATGGAATTGAATTTTTTGAATAAAAATACATATTTTATTTAGTCATTCAAAAAATGAAACCTTTTATAAAATTATGATAAAATCAATCTGAAATTTTTTTTATAAGATTATTTTAAAAATTATGTTAACTAATTCAAATTAAAATAGTAAAAGTTTAGAACTACACCTAAAATAATAGATTATATATGTAAAAAAATTTAGTAAGAAGAAAACTATTTATTTTTTTATATTAAAATTACTTAATCTTAATATAGTGAATACAACTCTAAAAAAACAATTTAATAAATATTAAGAATGCATGAAATTTATTTTATATTAATATTACAAAACTTTTTACATTCTTCCCCACATTTTAGTAAATTTTCAACTAAATTTTAATTATTAATTAAATAAAGGGGGATGTCTTTCCATCAGAGAATTTGTAATTCCAATATTGCTTCTCTAATCTTATGGGTTTTCTATAATACCTCAACCTAGTGAATCTCTATAATCTTTTATATCTACTCTATAATTTCAATAATATAAATAGGATAATTCTAATAAGAATGTTTTTCATATAAATATTTTACTTTTGGTCTCAAAACATGTGATGCATCTACTATATATTCTCTTAATAATAAAATAGGAAACACATCATGTACATGGGATAAAATTAGAGGAATAAACACATAATAGAAAATAGATCCAATCTTCCCCAGAATTTCACATGTTACAATGAACTAAATGCTATAGTTTCCCTTTTTAGTGAAATGAATAATACTTTTCCAATGACATACATTAATATAAACATGACAACCTACCTTGAAGGAATGATCTTTCATCTAGTTATCTACATATTGTTTCTACCTACTCTATATCGTAGTCATATATTGTGGAATCATCTTCACCCTATAAAAAATTAATACATCTAATAAGGTCCAAAAAAATTATTTATCTCTTTTGTACAAGAATATGTAGTCTGACACTAGTTTCCACATAAATAATATAAAGGATCCACCTGTATACTCTAATAAAAACAATTATGATAATAAAATTCAATTAAAGAATGTTGTTTATTATGAAATCCATTTAAATCCATTGAAAAAGATCTTATCATTTATTCTAAATTAATAATCATTATCTCTAACATTCCATTAGAATGTGGATAAAAAAATTTACAAAAATTTAGTCAATTACCAAAATAATTTTACAGACTTTTCCAAAAAATATTTGTAAAACTTGGATCACAATAAGATAAAATAAAGACACAGACACATGTAAAATGATTATATCCAAGAGATATAGTCATAGAATTTGATCTAAAGACATAATATATTTAATAAGAAGAAAATAAACAGATTTTTTCAATTTGTCAATAACAACCTGTATAACATTATGAAATTGAGATTTATTTAGAAATCCCACAACAAAATACATAGATATTTTTTCAAATTTCCTCTATGAAATTGAAAAATAATGAAGCATCCCCTTTCACAATTTTCACTATTCTTTATCCTATTGAAATGTTAAAAATTTAATGGTAAATTCAGTAATATCTCTTTTTATTCCATGACAACAAATATTTTCCTGAATGTATCTATACATCATAGTGCTACCAAGATGAATAGAAAATAATGAAATATAAGATTCACTCAATAATTGTCCCTTTAACTGGGAATCAAAAGTTACAAATAATGAATTTATAAATCAAATAACACCTTTTTCATCAACACAAAAATCTATAAACATACCCTTTTTGACTGATTCTACCTTTTCCTAAAAAACATGATCTTACTTTTGAGCTTTCTCAGTTGAATATGAAAATCATGTTTGCATTGAAACTTGAAAAAATAGAGGAAGTTAATAAACTCATAATTTATATACTAATATTCTTAAAATCATTCAATAATGTATCATTTTTCTCATATATCAATGTTTATTATAGAGTATATTTTGGAATTGAATCATCAAATACTCTATTTTATTTTATTGGATGATAATGAATTCTATGTTAGTAATCCATTATCATTTCTAACAATCTTCTCCATATCATGGGTAACACTTTTTGAGTGAATATATTTTAAAAAAAATTATGATTAGTATATATTTCACACTTTACTTCATAAAAATGATGACTCCATATTAGTAGAGTATACACTACATCCATCAGTTCAAGGTTATGTTAACGATAATTTAGAACATGAAAATCATACACAATTAACTCATCATTCATCATTATAACATATCCAATTCCTTTAAAATAAGTATTTATAACCAAAATTGGAACATTAATTAAGATTATCATCAGTTCTTAGAAACATTCATCATATTCTTTCATCCTAAAGAACTTAACTCCTTTTTTTTGGCATAGTTAGTGGGATAGATAATCAAGAAATGTTTTCAACAAAACATTGGTATTAATCTACTTAAATAAGAATATTACGAATATTTATGAAAATTTTTGGTCTTTAAAAATATTCCACCACTTTAGTTTTATCAGAATAAAATATTATATCATATTTATTTATAATATTTCTATGGAAATAAATATGCCACAAATAGAACTTACATTTATTAAATTTTCTATATAACTTATTTTATTTCATGTTTTTTTGAATATCTCACTATTATTTCCCATAATTATCTCTTCTTTTAAATTATATTTGGACATAATTAATAAACACAACTCAAAATTTATCCAATAACTTATGGATAACTCTATTGATAAAGATTATATATAAAAATAGTCTATTGTTCAACCCAATGTTCATAACCACAAACTCATTATGCCTTTCCTTAGTAAAAAACTCCAATTAAGGAATAGAATCCTCCTTCACCTTCAACTGTTGGTACCCAAACCTAGTTTTAACCTTCAGAAAATATAGATCTCTCTAGGTCTGATTAGTCAGGTCATATTTATGAAGGAAAAATACTTATTTGTAACATTGATGTAATTAAATTCTCTATAATCATTGGATAGCCTCATGTAACCAAATTTATTTTAAAAAATAATATAATGGAACCCTTTAGTGAAGTGACATGATGAATGAAGCACATATTAAGAAACTCTTGAAGCATATTTTTTAATTCAAAAGTTATACTTGATCCACTAAATAATAAGATTTTCATATTATCTTAGAGCTATGAACTATGTTAATAATATGTTCAATCATCCAATCAGGTATAATACTAGGGAATTACATAGAAAATACATCCAAATATTAATTTAATACAAAAACCTCACTAATTGGAATAGTCTCCATATTCCTAAAAATATATAGAAAATAACTACGAAAACTATATTTAATCAATTTCTCATATTCTTGATATGTTTTAATAAGTTTCAACTAATTATTTCATAAAAATAGAAACTCATTCAAAAAAATCATCTTTAGCTCTAAAATATATCTTTTAATGATAAACATAAATCCATTCCATTCCCAGAATAAAATAATTGTTTATAATTGGAAATAAAATAAGGATTTTAGATAAAGACTTTTCATAGACAAAAATACAAAGATTCTTACAATTAATTTCTTTGTTAATACATCCCCTAGCTATTTTTTCCAAATAATATGGGTTCATTAATTTTGGTGAAATTTCCAATTTATCATAAAATTTCATAGAAATTAAAGTATGTGTAGACCTCAAATGAAACAAGACATTAGAATAATATGAATAAATAATTAATGTAACTAAACCACATCAATAGATAGTCTAATATCTTATGAAGTTGTTACAAAGGATCTTGAAACACCGTTCCTCTTGTGATTTTTATTACTTATATACTTTATTCCCTTATATGGACAAGTTAATTCTTAATGAACTATTTCATATTAATTATCACATAAGACTCTAGACAAGTCATTATTTTTTTGGTTATTTTTATAATATTTTTCAATGTAGTAATGTTCAAAATTTCCAAACATACCACATTAAAAAAAACTTTCTTGATTTATTAATACATTCTATATAGTGATTTTTACCATAATTTTCCGAATTTGGAAAAATGATTTTCTTAAATTTATATTTCTTCAATTGGTACATACCATTTTCATGAAACATGGATATATTTTCTTCTTACTGTTCTAGGACAAATGATCATGAAAATAATCAATTTCAACTATCTAAAAATATCAAAAAAGTTTCTTATAACATTTAAGTTATAAATGAAGCTAATTAACATCAATATCTTAGATCCAATCCTATGTAAAAAAATAACTTTACTATCAATATCCTCGATATTATTTAGTGTATAACATTATAAATGAATAATTATTTCTTTATATGCTACTATTGAATCATTATCCTTCTAGATCAATTCTACGAATTTCTATTCCACCATAAGTCTAAAAGCCTAAGAAAAATATTTCTCCTGGAAAATATTTTGATATTAATCATATTATTTGGAAATAGACTATTCTAAATCTATATGATATTATTTACCATTGATCACTACTAATTAACTTCACCTTCAAAACATTATGTATTAAGAGTTACCTTTTTATATTACAAACAACTTAAGACGTTGAATATATTATCCAATGATTTAACCCATACTTTAGCAATCAACAGATAATATGGTCCACTGAATGATAAAGGTTCTTTTTTATGAAATGATCTACAACAGATATGTTCCTTTTTAGTGAATGTGGTTTCTATATCATATGTATATAGCCATAATTTATTTTGTGTTTCAACTAATCAGTCACAATATGAAAATTATCGATTACAATTCTAACTATTCATTGTTACTAATTTGGTTAGATATTGTCCTCTTGGTTCCTTCCTAGTTCAGCTTCCCATTTTCCTCAATAGATAATAATTCTGAAAAAATAGTTCTGACAAAGAAAGATTGTAATATTCAAAGTCTATATCATAATAGACATAAATCATAATATCTTAATGGTATATACATACAATATCCAAAACTCTAATATTATCTAAACCATGATTTGATATCAACTATAAGGCCCCAATCCTTATTTATTATATAACATCATCTTTAAATAAGAATTAGTTTTCTTGAATTCGAAAATATAATTTCAGGTAAAGAGTTTTAATGAATTAGGTCATAAATATTGTATAATAAACCCACAAATTAAAAGCTGGACACTTCCACTCAGAGTACAATTTCACAAAATTTTAAAATTTGAAAATAAAACACATATTCTTTTCATGAAAAGTCTTCACAATTTTAATCCCGACTTCATCATTGTTCTTAATCATCCTTAAACCCTAATAAAACATTTTAAAACCTTGGGTGATAAAAAAATTCTCAATAAATGACATATAAAAATTTATAGAGAATCCCATTAGTCAACTTTAAAACCATGAGTTTATAAAAGGGAGTGTTTCTTAAACATAATAAACATTTATCTCAAATAAAAAAGTACATACACATGAAATCATATATACAATAATATTTTGTTTCATAAAACACATTATATGAAAAATTTAGGTAAATGAATCATTATGTGGCTTTCTTAAAATACAAAATAACTCTCAATTTTTGTTTCATAAAAATAAACATTTTTAACCCTAAAGGGTTTAATAATTCCGTTAAAAAATATATCATTAGCTTAAATATTTAAAACAAAAAATTTAAATGAAAAATCATTATCAAAAATAGAAAAATTTATGTAGGTTACTTTTGAAATCATTGTATATAACCATTAAAATAATCCTTGTAACAAGAATAACCTACACGATCATCTTCCAAAATTATTTTATATAGAACATAATCATTATACAAATAATTAGAGGCCTATATTGGGATCACCCATAAGCATAAATAATTTTCATGTATCATAAAATACATTATACACATAAAATATTGAATTTACATCATCAAAATCATTAAAATATACGTGGGAACCCATAAGAAACACAATTTCTTTTATTGACATATTCCATTACTTTATAACCCAATATTCAAAAATAAAATACCCTAAAAAGAGATAAGTAGGGTTTTTATCTAAATAAAATATGATTAATTATAATGGAATAAAAAAAATCAAATAATGGTTATGGAAATGGGTAAAGACTCCGACATTATATATATATATATATATTAAAAAAGAACATTTATTTTTCTTTGTTAACTGAATGGAAAATATTTCATGTAAAATATGTGAAAAGATTACATTTGAAAAACATTGAATAAAAGTAAAAATATATATAAAATTTCCATTAAAATTCATTTATTTCCATAAAAGTAAATATAGAAAAAATTATCGAGCTAGAACAAGAAAGAAATTTTTTTATTAAATAAATTGTTAAATATTTTATATGAGCTATTTAATGTAAAGAATCCCTTACCTTTAGTTTGACTTGGTATGTATGTTCATCATCTCTTATAAAATAAAATTTTAATAATTATTTAATTTATTAAGAACATTATAAATGTTGTATCTATATCATTAAACTATATATTTCATTTTTTTCAAGGATATATTTAATTAATTAATCAGTTATATCTACGTCAGGTGCTTTGATAAAGTTTAGTTCGTAAATTTAAAATAACTTCGATATGTTTAACAGGATAAAAAATAAATTATTGTATCATATAAATAATATTAATCATGAAATAATTATCATTTTATACATTAATTATACTTTTATAACCAACCATAAATTATGGTTATGAAAAATTAACTACGTTATAATCACAGAGATGGTAGGTTTTATATATTAATGAGAAACGTTTCCATTTTTTAAAAAACATGAATAAAATTTTGTATTATTTTCTCTTAATATAATGATAATTATATCACAAATAGTAAATTTTATATTTAAATACACTTATATATACCATCATTTTGATGTGGTGATGAAAAACGAATCACAATGCTTTGTAGTGGCGGTAATCCACATATACACACAAATTCCGTTATAATTATTTAATGGTTCGAAAGATAATAAAATATATCACATACCAACATAAAATAAAATAAAATATTTCATTAATATCATATATATACATTAAACTGATCATTATATCCCTCGGTGAGAGGTAGTGATGGAAAATGAATTACATCGATTTGTGAGGTGAGAGGTCAGTGTACACATGAGTGATGGTTTCATTTATGATTTGATAGAATAAGTTATTTATAAGGGTTATTCAAAAAACATAATTACATATCAAAAGATTTTATATACTACTTTTATTATATAAAAATGGTTTAAAGTGTTTTGAAGGAGGTAGAAGTATAATTAAAACTAGAACATTCCTTTAAACCCCATAACTCATCTTTGGAAGACCTCCTTTATGTGACATGTTAATCACTATAATAATTGCATTATAAAAAAAAGTATACCTATCAGTAATGGTTATTGATTTTAAGAAGGTATTTTGATTGGTCTTGGAAAAAAATTCTCTTCAATAGTTGAGAGGATAGGACATGGGGCATCATTTTATATTCAGGGAGGGGACACGATTTGAGAATTTTAAAAATTTTAAAATAAATTATTAAATTACCCAAAAAATGGATCTCAAATGGACTCTTTAGGAATAAGAGATGATATAGTGTTTAAATATTTAAATCAAATATCATTTAGATAGGTTTTTAGGAAATTTTAACCCTTATTTTTTTTTTTTAACATCTAGTAAACTTATTTTAATGTTAAACGTGGTAAAATATTATTACTATTTTTAATTTTCATCATGAGAAAACATGTTGAACATATTAGACAATATTAATCAGGATTATTCCAAAATATTTAATCTATTTTATCAAATTGAATTAATCAATTTCGATGAATTTAATTAAAAATGTATCCCACAAAAAGCACTGAATACAATTTTCCTTAAAAACATTACTCTTTTTTATAAAACATTTTTATACCAAGTTTAAGAATAAAGATGATTGAAATTAACATAATTTTTTTATTCATAATATTAATGGAATAATTATAATTTTAAATATGTTTTTATTAAAATTGGAACTTTTTAAATGCTTTTAACAGAAATCCATTGTTTAATGAAAACAAGTATTTTCCCCATTCATTCAAAAATTAAAACATTTTAAAATATTCTAAAAAATCACTATAATATATTTTCAACATGGTAAATTAAAAAAAGGACCTTAATTTATTATAATTAGAATTATAAAATTTTGAAATTAATCCTTCAAATAATTCCAAAAAATATATTCAATGAAATTTTGTAAAAAGAAAATTATTTCCTTATTGATTGGAATATTACTTTGTTTTATTATAGTGAATATAACTCCATAAAATATAATTCTTGAATATTAATATACCATGAAATTGATTTACTATTATTATAAACATGGTTTTTAAACACCTGGGTGGATATTCAATGGTTAATTCACATTTTTCCTAATTAACAATTTTGATGGATTTGAGAAGGATGTTAACTAATTAGGTTTGATAAAATAATTGGATAATGAACATGGATAAACAATTATTGATCAATGAGTGTCATAGGTTCAAACAATTATAATATTTTAAACAATAAGGTTTCATAAGAGGATATATCTTTAGATTAATGTTTTTATATTCATATTTTGGATATTATTAGAAACATTATGGTTAAAACATTTGGATGAAAGAGCATAAAAAAATGAAACTAAGAATAGTATATGTCTATAAAACCATTATGTATTTTATATACACAGAGAGAATAATTATATGATTGAAAATATTTTTATATTCCATTTTTAATAGAAATATTGAGAAACCATATCTTACCTAAGTTTTTAAGGTTGATATCATAATAGAAATAAAATATTGATAGTCTTATCTATTCATAGATGTATGTGATATTTATTGATAATATTTTAGTGTCTTATAAATGTTATGAGGATTTAGTGCAATATAAAAGGATAGCTCATCATTATTACTTATTTAAATGTTTGGAAACATATTTTAAATGATATCAACAACCTTGAATTATGATTTTTTATAAAGGTTATATATTTCAGGACAACTATAGGGGATCACATGATTAAGGTACATAAAAATATGATTTTTTTATAAGTTTAATGTTATGATAAAAAATGGGTTATTTATTTTTAGATTACTTAGTCAGATAGTATTAATAACATTGAAGTTTATTCTTGATCAATTGAAAAAGTTGTAATGAACTGACCCCACTACCCTCTCAAACTAATACCTCGCCTAGCCCACCACACACCTAAAAGAAATTCTTGATCCCTACAGGCTGGTGACTAGAACTCGGGAATCAAAAAAGTAGAGGGAATAAATTATTCCAACATAAAGTAACACAATGAAACATATATATAATAGTGACAAAAAATATAAAAATATATGATATATTAGAAAACAAGGAGCGAAACCCTTCCAATTCAAGAGTAGAAACAATATCAAAGTATAGGTCCAACCACAATGAACTACCGAATAAAAAAACCAACTACTCCATATGATATTCAGAGAAAACTCCCACAATCTCACCACCGGCCACCCAACCCATCTGATTGAAATCCATCTTTCCTCACTACAATGCCTCCCCTTTCCTTCTATCGAAAGATATAACCATGCCTATAAACTTCTGAAGGGGTACATTGGGTGTAAGATAACACACTCATTAGGTTCCCACCCAAGAGTTCCATATCAACTCTCTGAACAATAATCCAGGTATGATTAACTATAAATAAACAAATCATGATAACATTGTAAAAAATTATATATCAAAATCTTGGTGAAAAAATTTAATTTCCAATTTTTACACATTTTTAAATAAATCAAGTAAATTTGATTCATATAATTTCATAACTATAAATCACTATAGAAATATCAAGTTAAAACAAATCAAGAATCACATATCATATGAAATCCAATGAAGTACAACAACATAGTAAAATTATAAAGAAGACGTGTAAATCAGCCAAGGAGAATAGGTAACAACATTAAAGGTATCACACTAGGTCAGGATAGCAAGGATACTCAAACCTAACATAGAAAATCACACACATATCAAGCCAATTGACATATGAATTGATCTAAATAGTATAGAAACAACACATCCAGTAAACCTCCAAAAAGGTATAACAAATATCTAGAACAACGAGCCTACAGAGAAAAGGAAGACCCCATAAGAAAACCCCCAAAAGTTTATGTGACCTATTTCTATAATATCCACCAAGGAACCAATGAATTATCATGTGTTCTATTTCTAAAACTAGTTCATCAAACCATTTTATCATTTCATGCTTCAATACACATTTCACAAAATTGTTCCTCAATGCTATGAAAACCCTTTTCAATTTACAAAACCAGGGGAATTCATATTTTATAAAAACCCAATTCCACCCACAAAAATCAAATCAGATATATAATTACAATTTATTTAACAAAAAAATTTATTATAACATGAGAAGTGTAGTTCACCAACTCAATCTAGAGACAGAACCATCTATCTCATAACATAGGCCACACATGCTCATAATGGGATCCACCAACATGATGAAAACAACAAAGACAAAAAGGGACCTAGAATCAGTCTACATATTATAATATATCCAATTTAATAAAAGGTATGGAATATATGAGTAAATGAAACAATCCTCAAGAAAACACACCCACAACACAACAACCAAAATGAATTTCCCTCGAATCAAGTTATCATAATATATCTAGAAGGAATTATGAAGAAACCTCACCATAGACCAACAAATCCAATAGCTTAATGATATGGATCTATTGTGTTTAGTGAAATTGAAGAATCATAAATTCTTACTCAAATGAAGAGAGGAAATCCAACTGCAATGTTGATAAATCAGAAAATAAATCAATTTTGATCGAATGAAGACTCCCAATTTTTTTTTCGGAATTCCTCTAGGTTGAGAGAAAGGAGGGATGTAGGAGGATGAATTAAAATGTTGTCGATGCAGTAGCCAAAACCCCTTTTTGTGACATTTACATGTTGTGTAATCCATTTACACATCATTTAATCCTCAAGACTAGGATATTCTACAAAACATATAATAATTTCTTTATTAAAAGTTTCTATTTTAACTTTGTAAAGAGTGTGATGTGTTTACAAAATATAATAACTTCATGATGTGTACTTGGTTCATGGAATCTTCCTTGAGTAACTTTTGTGTTAGGTACTCCCATTAAATGATGTGTATTTCTTCTGTAGTCTATAAAAAACAAGGATTGATACATGAAAACCCACAACTAATGCAATAATTCTCTGAACATGGGAATAACCTCACAAAAAAACTACAAAATTACGTAGATTTCTTTAATTATAATAAACATCCATCTTCAAACTTTTTTCTCATTTTCTCAAAAAAAAAATTCTCCATCATCGAGAGTTATAAGACACAAATAATTCAGGAGGAAAATATAAAAGAGAAGTATAATACCTAAATGTAGGTAACCATATATTATAAACTCCCCCTGAACAGTATTTCAGTCACTGAGAATTCATTTGGATGAATTAAGACCTGTAAAGGGGTGAGGCCACTAGTCCCTCATCAACTACTCACACTCTTAGGTATCATGAGAATTTTATCCATACCTCTATAACAATATGAACAAAAAAATAGTTCTCCCATGCCAGACTATCACATGGGAGTCAATAATCACAATTGGATGCTCAACAGTGGAAACATGTTTCTATAAATCAATCTCTTTATAACTCAAAACATGAGAGTTACTAGGATTTTATTTTATAATATGTGATATGTGAAAAACATCAGGAATTACTATCAACTAAGATGGTAATTCCAACCTTTAGAATCCTTCTCAACCCGCTCAATGAACTCAAACAGTAAAATATATCTTGGATCCATCTTTACATATTTTCTAAGACGATGGTGACCCAATCAGGAAGAAATTTTCCAAAAAACTCGGTCACCTATCGAAAACTACAAAGGGAGACACCTATGATCGACTTAAGTCTTTGGTCAAATCCGTGATGTAACCAAATGATGAAGTATATCGTGAATAGTTATATATATATTTCATGAACCAAACCTAGTCCCCTAAAATAATCTTCACACACAACAACTCAACAAAGTTGTGATATGTACAAGAATACATACAAAACCTCAAAATGGTCCATTATAATCAATGATTGAAAACTATTTTTATAAGAAAAATCTTCCAGTCCTAAATGTCTATCCCGAGATCCACCAAAATATAGGACACATTCATGGAGTATATCATCCATAATTTTATTATTTTCTTTTGTCTAACTATCTATCTTTGGATAATAAGCTACAATGAATCTTACATGAGTCCCCATATCGTCTTTGGGAGTTTTCAAGAAGCTATAAGTAATCCTAGGGTTACTTTCTAAAAAAATGGTAGAATAAACCCTATACATCCTCAGAACATCCTACACATATTGATGAACCATATCTAAACTTCAGTGGTGTGTTTGATTAGAATAATATTAGATGACTTTGTCAACCGATCAATCACCACCCTGATAAAATTTATCCCCTGGGTAGTTCATGGTAAATAAATCATGAAATCCATGGATACCTATTCCCGTTTCTAAATTAGCAATGGAAGTGGCTAGATAATACTATATTGTGTCCATTTTTCTTCCTTAATCTCTTAGATGGTGTAATAGTGGGACACATGATCATCAATGTCACGATTCATACCCAACCACCAAAATATACCTCTCATATAAAAAATACATCTTCCTAGAACCTAAATAAATTATCCAAGAATATCTATTACCATTAGACAATAATGAATCCTTTAATAGTGTTGGGATGAAAAAAAAGATCCCTAAAATTGATAATACCTTCTAAAACGAGAAAAAAACAGAAATGATCTCCCTAGTATTTGGGTTTATCAAATTCCTCTGAACTCAATATCCATTTTCCTAATCTATATAATAAAATCAAAGAGATAGAATGATAAGATTACATTGGTCAGAACTATACCTATGACATCCTATTTAGTATCAAGATGAATTTAAGAAAAAATATCAATAATGTTTCACTATTCCTTTAACTCTAGAATTGCTTGTGAGGGAACTATCTAGAAAAGCGTTTCTACAATGAAATTCCATTTCCCTAGGGTGTAATTGGTATCAAAGTGATACATTTAATGGTATTATACCCATAACCTGTATCTAATGTTCATGTAATTATGATAAATGATATATCTAAAACTCTTATGGTAAGAAAATACTATGAAGCTTTCCTCAAAAAGATAATACTAACAACACTTAAGAATATATATAACTATAGAAAGATCTAAATAACGAGTGGGGTAATTATTCTTATGTGGTTGAAGTTGATGAGAGCTTTAATATAACACATGATAAACCTATATGATTGCACAACCCAAACCAATACTATAAGAATAACATAAAATCACATATCCTTTATTGGGATCAGGTAATATTTGAATAAGAGTTTATGTTAGAAGTTGTTCCAACTCATCAAAAAATGCCGACACTTAGTATCCTAGATGAGTTTTAAACCTTTCAAGGCATGAAAAAATAATGGAGATTCCAATATAGATAAATCCTTGAAAAACCATAGATAATATCTAGTAAGACTATGGATTCTTCATATTTCAATGATGTTCCATGGCTTTTACCATGAAAAAATAGCATTTACCTTCTCAGGATCAACCGAAAACCCATGACCATAAATCACATGACCCAAGAATCTAACTTTTTAGATTCAAATGTTTCAATTAGAAATATTTCCATACAAATGGTGACACCTTTGGATTTACAAAACCAAACTCAGATAGTTATTTTTCTCATTATAGGATCCTGAGTAAATGAAAATATAATCTATAAACACTACCAAAAAAGTTTCAAGATACCGATGAAATATATGATTCAATAAATCCATAAAAATTTAAAGAGAATTAGTATGATGAAATGGAATCCAAATATATTCATAATGGGTATACATACTCTTGAAGGGTTCCTTTAGTATATCACACTCTTGAATACTAATCTAATAAAAACCCAATGAAAGATAAATAATTGAAAAACCCTTTATCTCTTTAACTGATGGAAATAATAATCAATATAAAGAAAAAGATACATGTTCTTAACCATTACTTAGTTAAACTTATGATTGTCCATGCATAATCAGAGTGAACAATCACCTTCTTGGAAAAGAGAACATGGGATGATCAAGGTGAAACACTAGAGTGAAAACACCCATCACTACCATATCTTCCAATTGAATGTTGATCCCTTTCAGATTCACAGGTGGTATACAATAAGAAGGTATGAATATTGGGTACACAATTTGCATCAGGATAATTATAAACTTACCTCCCTATATAGAGAAATCTTGGATATATCTTCTAGGAAAATGTCAGGAAAACTCCAAAAAATGGTGGAAAGTTCAATAATAGAAGAAAAATCATCGAGAACCACTTCTATAATAGATAGAAAAGCCTATGATCTATAAGGGAAGGTCTTACACGATCATACCTCAGATCATACTCCCCTTGAAAAAACCATAAACTCCCATCATCTACAACAAAATGAGATATATCAATGATAATAATTGACATTATAACAATAAGAAACAGGACAATCCATATTGATCATGACATCAAATATATATAGATCGAGAATAAGAAAATCCAAGAGTAACTCCTCATCAGCTATCAATATTGAACAAGATGGACACCTACCCCTTACTCATTTCTCTTCCTAGGAGGTGTCATGAACTCTATAACAAAATACATGAGTTCCATTGGAAGTTTAATCATATCAACAAAACATCTAGATATAAATAAGTGGAAAGTACTATTATCAAATAAATCTATCACTACTAAGGGTAAAAAAAGTTCGTATATATCAGTGTCATTGGACCCATGTATCCATCTAATTGAAATTCAACTATTGGAAAAAGGTGCTTCACTCATGAGGCATTTATCCAGATATCTATGGTCTTTGAAGAGTTAAAATATGCCAAAGTATCCTTTGGAGCAGATGATCGTTGACCTTATTGGTGTGTATACATAGCTTGAAAAAAGTGCGTTAGATGATCGTAACATCCACAATTATTTCACATATTTATAGGTTAAGGAAAAATAATTTCATTTGTGTCTAACCTTTCAGCACAAATAGCAAGTCAGAGGCACACCACTAGCCACAACTGAAGGTACTGAAGAGGCCTTCTGCTAAGAAATGCTTTAACTGGTCTTGTGATGATCAAGGTAATCCCTCTTCTTTCAAGGAACGCCGCTAAAGCTAACACTAGGTATAATATAAGGGAATGAATATCCAACATTTCCTACGATATTAATTAATTCCATCACATCCCTGTCCACCATCTCTGTATAAGTTAAAATCATTAGCATAAATACCTATGATATGATTTCCAATTTAAAGCCCTATAGGTACTTCTTAGTTTTTATCTAGTCATTCATTACAAACACAAGTGAAAAGAAAACCACCATAGTACCAATTAGTGTATGATAAAAAACAATTCTCTTCCTACTATAAATAAAGGAACTTAAAACATATCCCCATCATCAATGAATTTAGAAAAAAAAATTATTGGGGAAGAGAGTTTTAGAACCCTCTCAGTCTAAGCCCACTTTCTTATCCACATATTCTATAGAATCCCACCAAATTTTTTAGAACCCTCAAGGCCGAATGATGCACACTTTACTTTGAAACTCTCAGGTGTATCAAGGAAGTTGAAGATTTCATCAATCTATTCAAGTTATTCCTCCACCACTTGAGGTTCATTTTTACCTTTAATGAAATGTTTCTTCTCATTAAAAAAATTCCCATGATCGATATCCTTCCCCTATATCTCCTGGATGTACCTCAATGACTGTGTTTTGAGCTTTTTATTTATTTCAATCAATATAACAAAATTCCTACACAATATCCTTGATAAATTTCGGATAAAGGGGAGTATCCCTTTGAGGAGCATCCACTACACCCTTGTAAGGTACTCACAAAAAACACCTTAGATGCATACTGATAAACACAAAAACAAAAGAAACTATCAAACAAAGAATATTCTAAGTTTAAACTAGAAAAACCGTAGGAAAAAACAATTATTAACATAAAAACTCAAAATAAGATTTAGAAATCTCAACATCCCATGGTTGCTTGAGTATCACAACGATAAGATCATGCCAGGAACATCCAAAAATCTACCTCTCATGTCCCAAAAATCATATCTTCAATCTATCAAATATCCCTAGATATGGAAAACCCCAAAACCTGGGACTATGATGAATTTTTTTTATCACAATGTCTTGGATAACCTCCCAAATTGGTACCTGATCTAACCTGCCACATATTCAAAGGGATTTCCCAATCCCTACAGGTTGAAGACTAGCACCCGTGAATCAAAAAACAAATAGAGGGAAGAATTTCTACAAACCTAAAGCAACAACATGGTATATATATATATGAAAAAGAGACAGTAATTTAAAATATATTTATATTCCATATCACAATAAATATAAAAAATCATACAAATCAATAGTAGAAACAATATCCATGTACAGTTCAAACCACAGAGGAAAATAAAAATAGTAAAAAACAACTCCTCAATGTGATTTCAAGGGAAGGCTCCCCCCATTTCACCACAAGCTACCCAAATCAGCTAATAGAAAACCTCACCACCTCACTGCAGTGACCTACCTTTCCATGTGTTGAAATACATAATCAGGTCTATGCGCAACCGAAAGGGTACATAGGGTGTGAGCTAATGAGCTCAGCAGGGTCCCACCTAGGTGTTACACATCATGTCACTGAACAATAATCCATGAATTCTCAATATTAATGAAAAGAAAGAATGAAATTTTTTAATAGTTTTTATATTAAAATCATGGGAAAGAAGTTTAATTTCCCCTTTTCAACATTTCCAAATAATAATGGTAAATTTTTTTCAAATAATTTCAAAGCCTTTCATAACCATATATAACTGCAAATATATCATGTCAAAAAATCATGCATCACATATCATATCTAATTAAATGTAGTATAAAAACAATAAAAGCCAAAAAAATATGGACAAATTGACCAAGAAGCATAGGTAACATTGTTTCTGAGGCTTTCACAGGGGCGTGCATCAGTATGTGGAGGAAGCACTAATCTGTTTCCCCACATTCCGGCTTTACAAAGGTGGGCATCATCCATTACTTATTCAGGAAAGTTTGCTCTTGATTGAAATGGTATGTCAGTCTCTCCTTCCATGTATTCCTCCTCAGAACTCTATAATTAGTCTGGGTATCCCTTAAAGATGAAGATGTTGTTCGTGAAACTCTTCCCGGTGCCATATCATTATAGACGCTGATTAATTACAATGCTATTTTCTGGACATTCTTAGGGGCCATGTTAGGGGAAAAACTTTCGATCGGGTGAGTAGTCACGTTGGACATTGTTGGAATGTATGGACCCTAGAACATTGATGTATCTGTGTCTATTCCACTTATAATAGGTCTTCTTAATGGTGCCAAATCCCATGTAATCCAATGTCAAATGCAAGTAATTGTATGCCATGGGCATGTCTCTGAGGGTTTCCTCAGCTTCCCAAGATTAACACAAGGTATGCCGTGAATTTAACATCTTGTGGAGATGGATCAGAATGATCAGAACACTGGTAAGAGTGGATCAGATGGGTGCATCCCCAAGAGGGAGGACCTGTGAGTTCTAGGAGTGGTGATGGGATGGATGACTTGATCTCACCAGGATGTGACGGTCTGGGTAAGAATTAGGATGAATGAAAGATGGTTAAGGTTAGTGGATTAGAGGAATGAGATAGAACCAATGTGAAAAAGATGGTGATGTTGGGATTAAGCCTCAAAGAGACTTCATATATATCCCTTTGGTAGGGAATCAAAGTCTACGTAGTTCGATGGGGCGATGGGACACCATTGGAAGCGACCAGTGAAATTGGATGCATGGATGGGACCCATAGGAAATAGATCCTTTGGGTTGAAGCATGATCTTCCTGAAACACAGGGGGGTCAAGTGAGAGACCACGATGGGACATGAGTGATGGCATTGAACCTAATGGAAGCTTCCTATGTATCCCGGTGACAAGGAATCAAAGTCCACATAGTTCGGGATGGGGGAATATAATTAGGGTGTATGTAGGGGACAACGACCCAACAATCCATGGAGGCTTATGCGTGGTTAAGAGCATGGGTTGGTCTGGCACCTGAGGGGCTGACCAGAGGTGTGGGTCCCAACAATGGGAAGTACACCGGCTTACCATCAATTGTGGACTACAAATGATTACTGCTGGTTGGGGATGAACCTCGGCGAGTCATTCAATAAACCCTATCCAAAAAATAGGGATCAAATCTAATATAGTTTTAAAGTATACAGTTTATTGTCTTGATGGATGAAAAGGGGGCATACATGTCATTCTAGATGAGGGTCAACTGATGTGAAGTGGTTGGGACCGATGATTTTTGGGATTTAACCTCATTCAGGCTTCCTACTTACCTTGTTTGGATAGGGAAAGGATCAAATCCACGTATTTTGGTATGGGGTAAAATTTAATGTCATGCAGGATGAAGGTGGACTGATGTGAAGTGGTTGAGACCAATGGGTATTGGGTTTGAACCTCATGGAGGCTTCCTACATACCTTGATTTGATAGGGGAAAGGATAAAACTCCACATAGTTCAGAAGGGAGGCTTGAAACTTACAATATAGGATATCCAATGAAAGATTCCATGGTCAATGCTTACTCTAACCACATGGGATTCATGACTATTGTGAGAAACAAGAGGCAACAAAGACCAAACTATCACGCTGAGAAAGATGTGTACGTCGGGAATGAAGTGTAGCATACATGTGGTTAGCAGTCCATAGAGGAAACATGGGTTTATGTGTGGTTGGAGGCCCAAGAATATAGATTTTAGGACTTACTCCCGGATGGAGGCCTGATGAAGAAAAATCCCAGAGGGAGAGGGATGGGGTAACAAAGATTGTTTCCCTTCCCCACAAGCGCAGTGGATCGTAGAGAACCCAAGTTCACGGAGCTCTGTGACATAGTTTAAGTATCTAGTTCACATGTTTTTGGAGGGTGCTTCACAAATATTGAATTCATTGCGATGTTCTGAGCACCCAAAGGGGTCTCCCTTCTTTTCAATGGACCATTGGATTTGAGAAGGGCATCCCATTATGAAAAGGGGTCAAATTTGAGCAAAGGGTAAAGGATTTCACAATGCTCATGTACCATGGATGATTCATTTTTTTCAGAGGTTTGCAAAGAAATTGGTGCTTCAAGATTCGAGATTCGAGATAGGAATAGTTAGGGTTTGGTTTCCATTGTTGTTGGTGGAGCTGGGTATTTATTAGTGCTAGGGGGCACGATGGGAGGAGGATGCAGTGCGAAGTAATTCAAGCTCCATGACTAGAGAAGAGATGGTCATGTTTCTTGAAACCAAGGCTTGGTACTTCATCTTTCTTTATGGAAGACTGAAAGTAGGGCTCACTCTAGGGCGGAAACGAAGAATAACTAGCTCCACAAGGGGTATCGAGAGGGACTCCACTGGGTGACGTATCACATCGGAGGTGCATCTTTGTCTGTCATCTTCCTTTTTTGAGGGCACAAAGAGGCTAATCTGCTCCACGTGGCATTACGTCGGAGGTGCAGCTTCGTCCGCCAGCTTCCTTCACGGTATGCATGGAGGGGGTCTCCACATCGCGGTGGGCATAAATAGGGCCTCCACTCCACGAGGAACATTTGGGATGTCTCCGTATTCAGCCTCTTTGCAATGACCTGCTCTTCCTCTTTTCAGAGAGGTGTATTTTGGCACTAAATAATGTACCCCCTAAGAATGGGATCCAAGGAGAAATGAGGGTTAGATTCTGAGGGAAAACATCACCAAAATTATTATGGGGTCACGAAGTGGAGTCGTTGTCAAGGCACGTGAGGTGCAGTTTTTTAGAAGTTGGTAGAGTTTGCCATGAAGCACGGAATGAGGTGCGCTGTGATTTTGAGATGCACCTTGTTGCTTCAGGGGTCATCGCCTATAAATAAAGGGTGATGAACCCAACTTTTTATTCACATTCCTTGGCACCGTGTCTATGCTATTTGGCTCTGGATGCTCTACGGATCTGTGATCACCCTTCACAAACTCAATTCTATGGAACCATGTTTTGCAACATTGCTTCCCACGCTTACTTCACTAAGATCCTTATTTTCGTCACGCCATGCATTGAGTCGCATACTTTGAAACCAAGCGCTCCCTGAGCCTTATGTTGTGCCCTGCGCCATTTCACCAGGGCTTTTCACAGAAACTTTGTGATCATGCTATGTATCTGAGCTTCATAGTCTAGCTTCTCCACCATACTTCAGGACCAAGCTTCATGACCATGATCCATGAATAGGCTTCATGACCATTGAAGAATGTACCAAAAATATTACAAACAAGATGGCCAACCCATAATCCCCTAATGAGGTTCTTGTAGATTTTGTTCTAAGAGAATAAATGGAATACAATATCAGGATCAGAGAGTTTGTGTGATGCCACTCTGATCACAAATCATCGACAAAGCTGCTATTAGGGGTCTCAGATGACTACCCGCTCTGCAAAAGAATACCCTTTTGTGACTTCGGCTTAAGGGATTATGTATTTATCCCTGAGGAAAGTAGGGACGAACTAGATTACTGGTTCAAGATCACTCCATGTCATCACCAGTGGTTTAGAGCTGCAGCCTACCACAACTAGAAGGATTACATGCCTATTAACACTGATTGTTTATACAAAAACTTAACAATATTTATGGTAAAGTTTCACAGTGCGAGATTTTTCCCACAAGATACTGAAACATCTAGAAGGTGGCTTTGGAGAACCCATAAAAGGGGTGTACTGATGAGTGGGACCTATACCAAGGTAGTAATTTCATGGATGAATGAACCTGGTCCTACTGGGTATGTGCATCCTATAAATAGTTTTGGTTGGAACTGAAGTGGGTATGTTTATGTATATCAGTGTATTATTTCCAATTTTTTATCTATCAGCTGAAGAGCATCATTCCCAAGTTGCTCAGTAGGTGTTCATATATGAACAACACTTTCCACCTACATCATGGGGAAGTTGGTATTAGCCTTGGGAATCTCCCCAAGATTCGTGGGATCCCACTTTTGGGAAGATGTACGATGAATTCCTCCCGTAGAAAATGTATGGGAAGATCCAGAGTAGATGCCGTAGTCGATAAATGAATTGTGGGACATGGTTCTAGGTGAGGAAAAATAGTCGGTTTAGGATGTCCATTTCAAATGGTGTTTTTGGTATTTCATGAATTTTCCATCGAGGCACGCTATCGGGGGGGGAGGAACCTAAGAAGCTATCGACAAGGCCTCCGACTTATCCGAAGGAGGGAACCTAGAGAATTAAAGAGAATTATTATTGGAGTATATTGTAGGATAGCCACTAGAAACTCTAGGGGTATAATATCATGACCGAGCAGCAACAGGTGGTTAGGCTGGCCGATTTTATTTCTGAAGTCATATATGGTTGGAAGTTTCCGGTCCCAGATAAAAACATGGGCATAAAACCAAGAACATTCATAATGGTGTCCATGATGGTGGTGGGGGAGCATGTCAGTCTTGGGACCCCGGTGGCATCCAGATTGTATGAAGTGCTAGGAAACATTAGTGAAGGGAGGGAGCAGTTGTGGGTGTGAAGACCATTCCATTTATTTTATGGTTGGATAGGTGCACACATTAAGGTGTATGAGTATCAAAATATCATATCCCCTCCTGGGTTAGACATCTGACTATCCATCTTGAAAGCATTGTGGGGCTTCCAAGCCAAGCTAACTTCACCAATCGTACTAAATATGGTCTAGAAGGTAGGTTAATTCATCTTTCATCCATTCCCACTACCCTCAAACAGATTTACCGATGATAGATATGGTAGTGAGGAACATCAGTCCCATCTCTTGGTTTTTAGGGCGGATTTTTGGTAGCACGGATGGACCATGAACCTATCTGCAAGTTGTATACCATGAACTACTTTGTGAGGAAATTCCCATGCCTGAAGTGACAAACCCTGCAGGATTACCTGGGGGTATGCCATGAGGATCACCCATTTTTGATAAGGCAGATATGACTTAGGCTCAAACGGTAGGATGGTAAGTTGTGGAATAAACTTTCCCCACCCACTAATGATTTTTGGATGGTGAACAATTATGGTCAGATATGGGAGTAAATTTGACCGAGAGAGATATTAAAGTGGAAAACTATTCGCACCAAAGGAGGGGTGACTCCCCCATATCAAAGCTGGGGTCAAAAAGTGGCAATAACACGTCGCATCAGCCAAAATTATGTACATTATAACGGCGTGTCCATGGAATGGCTGGTGATTCGTGGGCCTATGCTGAGTGAAAGGTAGGTGTCGAAAGTGGACCCAATACCCCCAGCCGATTATAGTCAAAGGGAAAGAAGGGATTTTAGAGGGTTCTTTAGGATATCCATTCAGGTCCCCGGGATGCGGCTATGACATATAAATATTTCTCTTGATGTCGTCTATCCCAAGTCTTGGATACCTTGGATGTCAATAGGAGATTCTTTAGCCCATCAGAAATGTCGGATCACATCAACTGCCTTAGGATGGATCTATTAGTGATTGGTCATGCCCGAGACACTTTTTTGGTATCTCAAGTAGAAAGGGAGAGAAATGATGTCGAGTTGGAGGAATATGTGCACTCCTGGGGTACTCTGTGTCCAATGACGGGTCAGGTGAGGGTACTGCTCTATCAAATAATCCCACCAAAATTATCTACTACATATCTAAGGAATCAATTCCCCTTACCTGATGAGTTAGAAGAGTCCCCCTAGGGGGAAGATGCTGGTGGAGGGAGCCCCTTGGAAGAAGGTGAGGTTGAAACCTTGAATCTCAAGGACCTTATCGAAGTTCTGGTGGTAAACTCTGAATCTCCCTACCACAGCTTCTTGTTTTACTATCCAAATTTCATCTTTATTACGTTTTTCTAGGGTAGTTGGGCATTGTATGGAAACCCCACCCCCGCAAAACAAGGAGTATTGCTTCGGGGTCTTCATTGGGGGAGATGGTGATTGTAGAGCCTTACAGTACTGTTATACCTATGGAAGTTCTCCTGGGGTCTTCTGAGTTCCGATTCATATATGGGGGGCCTTTTCCTAGGATCCCATAAGTAGAGAATCAAGAATGAGAGCCATTGTTTGAGCTTTGTAAGTCCCGCCCTTTTGCAAAATTTATATTTTTTTTATCAGAACCAACCCATTGACATTTGTGTATTCTTGCACAAGAGGTTCTCTAGATGTAATGGGCTACACTGGCATGGATTAATAGAGCTCATGGAACTTATTTTACAAGAGAAGGGCTGATTATTGTGGAATCAGAACCCCTATTGACCGGACCATGACAATCCTGATTCTAGACAGGAATACCAGTGGCCCAGAACCTGAAATAGTTGAGATAGTATCTGATGGCAAGGATCAGCATAAAAGCATGGAGCCCAGCCCTCTCTATGAAACCCTAGAATAAGATATGACTGCCAAATTCCTTGCAGTGTTTCTATAGTACAAACCTGTTGATCCTACGGACCAAGAGGAAACATCTTCTGATGAAAAGGATATCAAGAACATTCATCGTAGATCCTAGAAACTGATAAAGAGATTCATTGAAAATAATCCTATATTAAACTATGTTATCTAGGTTGGGATACATAGGTTGAGGCTACATGATTAGTGTTCTGGAGGGGTAGATTTCCAATGCCCTAACATGCTCATTTGAGATTACCTTGTCGAAAGGGACCAAGAGTATGGACATAACATTATTGAGGGATGGTAGTAGGGGAATGTCCTTTCTATCTAGAGGCTTTGGGAGGTTGAGCATGATATCCATCACCTCGGAGCAGTGATAGGTGATCACTATTCATTCATTAAAACCTAAACAGAGCATATTTCACATCTCCTGGCTCAAGTGGATAGAGCCAAAGAAATGCTATTGCAGGAAACTAGTGGAAGGGATCTCATCTAAGCTAATAGAGATCGAGAAATGACCAGCGATGATAAGCTACACCCTGTGGCTAGTGCATAGGGGAAAGAGCTTGAATGATTAGAGAAAATTTTGGAGGCCACAAACAAAAGAGTGGTTGATCTGGGATGCTCTATTGATGAGTTCAATCAATCTATTGTAGGGGCCAATCCATGGTTGTTGTAATTTACATATACTGATGATCTTTTTTTCATGCATCACTTGTTTATTTTGGTCACATGAAAGAATTCCATTATATGTTTTAATTCTTTAATTTCCATCACATATGTGAAATATATAGCGATTGATTCCTAAGATCCCATGGTTCGTGCCTGATGTGAGAAACTAGGGATGAACATATCCCTATTCTATATGAATATGAGTGTTCCAACCAATCTTCAGGCATCTAGGGTTTAAGAAACTGATCTGTATTTCTAGGTAAAAAGAGGGAGAGGTCTGACTAGAGAATGAAGCTCTTAGAAAAGTCAAATTTTTTTCCCAATGTGATCTAGTGTAAGTATAGTGTAACACCAGGGGAATTAGAATCAATTTTAAAAGAGGGAAGTAGAAAGAGTGAATCACGATACCCAAAATTTGGAACACTGTCGGTGTGGGATGATAATAAAGGATAACTATTGATTGTGTTCAAAACAAAGAATCCCTATTGAGTAATCCTAAATTGGGGATAAATAATGAGGGCCAACTACTAACGATGTTCGAAACATGGGGACTGTCTCTAAATTTCATCTAAAGTCTTCTTGGGAGTTTGACCTGGAGAGTAGGGGCCATGGGCTGAGCATCCGTACTGTTAGGGGGAACTTTTAGGCATCAATGAAGAAGAGGGTACAAATAAATGTCATGAAAATAATGGAAGGTGGATTGATGGGTTGTTCAAATGGATTCCAACACTCTTGAAATTACACCACCATGATTAAACCACATCAGGCAAGCACTTCGATCTGATCAGGGATCATTCCTACTTCCAAACAGAACCACTCTAGTGACGACCAAGAACAACATTCCATTTTACATCATAACGACGAGGGATATGAATGGAATAGTTTAATGACATATGAAAAAGATGTTTCACATTGATTTAAGGTCAAATTGCTTGGACCGAGGCTAACAGTTTAAAGTCATGCTGCATGAACTGTAGGATCCTAGTTTAAGGTCATAGATTTTTCACCATAATCGAGACTAAGGGGCCCAAAGGGTTAATTACCTTGGGGTTGTGCCTAAGGCGAAATGTCTAGATGTCATTTTGTATCCCATTAGGATGATAATCATGCCAAACGTAGTTCTTAAGAACAACGTGATCAGAGACCAATACTTGTAGGGGAAATCCTCTATGGCGAGGAAGCCGACGCATCCCATAGTTATCATGGGGAATCCAAAACTTGTTCAGGGTAGAACCATAGTTTAAAGTCTTGTGTTGAAGACATGGTTACCCAAAAAATAAATGCATAGGGCGCTACATATCACCACATGAATGAGGACATAAGCAGTCCACACCACACCACATGTTCTCGAAGGGATTCTTTAGTCCATAGACCAAAGGTGTCTTGACATGGGGATAAACCTGAAGAAAATTGTTCAGGCATTCCTACATACCCCATTAGGATGGGAATCAAGCTATATGTAGTTTTGGGATTATAGTTTAACATCTTGAAGGATGAAAAATGCATGTGTGTCATGGCTACTTCAACACACGTTCCATCGAAACCATTAAGCCCATGTCAGTCATGCTCGGTGTGGGAAACAAGGGTTCGTGGTGGTATTTTCCTGATATAAGGAAGAACATATCAGAAGAAACAGAATAATAGGTGAACGAAGTCCCAATATTGCTTGTCTACATACTGTACACACATAAATGCAAGAAGGGGTAAAACCGAGTGTGTTGGAAATAAACTTAAACCTAAGGGAATGGAATGATGTGAAACATGATGCCCAAGATCTGGATCACAATTATTGAGGTGTGATGGTAGAGTATAACTGCTAACCATGTTCAAAACACAATATCCATTTTGCATTATCCTGTAATGTGGACAAACAAATGAGGGTCGACTGCTGACCATGTTTGAAACACAGGACTTGTCACAAATGTTGTCTGGGGTATTCAAGGGAATTGTCCCAAGATGGTAGGCGAGCCAATGGGACCTGCTACTAGGCCATAAAGGGGGTTACTTCAGAAGTGGATGAGGATAGGGATCCAAATAAAGGGCTCATAGAGCATGAAAATGAAATGAGGGGATGTTTATAAAAAAAAATTAAACACTTTGTTCTCTTTTCCACGATGGATTTGAGTACGCCAAAGAGATTTTTCAGATAAAGGAAGTTGAATCCTTTTCCAAGGACATGGGTCATGGGATCACACACTCCTATATTAGTATCATAGAGGGGACCATTAATAGGGGACCTAGTTTAATGGAATGTGCGCATGGTGGTGAAGTATCCAAACCTAATGCGTATCTCCCATAGAGAGATCATGGTATATGGTTATGGAACTCGAAACAGGTTGGGAAGAGATAAGGAAGACACATGGTGTGGTTGTTTCAAAACATAACATAAATGAGAAGACAAGGGGTACTCACTAGACCACATGCTCCAAAAAGATTTTTGTCCAAGAGGCAAAAAATGGGCTGTATTTAAGATTCTTAGGGCTATACCCACAGATGGAATGATTGGGAATTCCTACGTATCCCATAAGGATGGGAAACAAGCCACAAGTAGTTTTAGAAAATTTCATGCCATTTATTGTCCCGAGACAAGGAAAATTTGATATTAGTTTTAAGGTCATAAAGATCAAAAAATAGATAGAAATGAGGGTGGGGAGACAAGTGGTGTGGTAATTAAAGAACCTAACGTGAATGAGGATAGTAGGAGTCCATATCACACTATGTGCTCCTTGGGGATATTTTTGGTTGAGGGACCAAAAATGAATGTTTGGATGGGCCTGAGGAAAAGTGTGTGGGTGTTCTTACATACCCCATTATGATGGTGATCAAGCGGTATGTAGTTCTAAAAGTAGAATGGTAGGGTACCAATGCTTGGGACAATATTGTCTTATGGGTCTGGCCCATGCACCAAAAGAAGTGGTATTTGATAAATCGTGTTTGTTCTTTAGGATTGATGTGTGTGTTTTTATGAAACAACAATCCTAGGATAGATAATCAAGGTGTCAGTACATGAATCAATCCATATTCATTGCTTGAAAAGTGGCATAGTGGATGAATGATACCAAATATGACGTCCCCTCGAGTGAGGACATCACAATACAGTGTTGTTTTTCATTGTGTGTCCTGGATGATATTTTCATAGTTTAGGGTCATATGATAGGACCAAAACATGCATTTTAATGTCTTGTAGTAATGAAATAATAGTTTAAATTCATGTAGGACCAGGCAACTTAGTTTACAGTCTTATTGCTTGGCTGCATACAAAATAAAATAGGTTTTAGAGGGGAATGCGGATGGAGTGATAAAGAATATCAGATGTGATTGAGGAAATAATACCATACCACACCACATGCAATTCTGGGGAAGAAAACTCAGGACAAGGGGCTAGAAAAGGTCAGCGAATATGTGGCTGAACTTGAGGATAAAATGTATATGTGTTCCTACGTATCCTGCAGAAAAAAATCAATCCATACATAGTTTTGAGAGTGCATTTTAATGCCATGCGGGACAAGAGGCATGAGTGACTAGCTTCTAGAAAGAGAGTATGTGATGCAACTATTGTAAACCTGATGTGAATGAGGATGTAAGCCAACACAAAATACACAATGAAATCCTATAAAAGTATGTTCCAAAAGGCCGAATAGAATAGATAATTAGTGGAGCCTGAGATGGGCCTGAAGATAAAAATCCTGGGTGTTTTTAGGTATCCCATAATGATGGGAATCAAGCCATACATTGTTTATGAAGATGTAATGTAGTTTAAAATCTTGAAGAAAGGATGTAGAGAGATCTTAGAGTAAGGTACTGGAGCTTGACCATGAGAAGTAATACTCTTCCAAATGGGTGAAAACCATCACCAAATCTCTAAGCCCATGAGAGATGTGCTTGCTGTTGGAAATAAGGGTGGAGAAGGTCTTTGCAACACATGGAATACAGGAAAAGGGAAAATGGTGTAGAGGCTCGAATGACACCTCACTGTGGCCTTTTCCTATTCACATGAAAACACACACTGAGGAATAGCACCAAGAGTGTCGACATTCCATTTGAACATGATGGAGTGGAAAATTATGTGAATCATGCATCCAATATTGAGGGATTAATTGGGGTGGCGTGAAGATGAAGTAAGACTATTTATTATGTTCAAAACATAGCATCTATATAGTGTGACCTGAAATAGGAAAACAAATGATCTTCGACTGCTGACCATATTTTAAATGTGGGACTTGTATCAATTTTTCGTTCAAAATTCACAGGGCTTTTTTCCTGAGATGGTAGGAGTGAACTAGGTCCTAGAATCAATGCCATTCAGGGGTCATTTTGGATGTGAAAGATGATGAAAGACCAAATGAAAGGGAAATTGATGTATAATAATGTGTGATAAAATGTTTATGAAGAATCTAACACTCTAGGTCTAGAACCAGAGTACTCCTGTGCACATTGGTGAACTACCAAAGAGGGTTGAGGGGACCAATTAAAGAGAATCCGACTTGAAAATATGAGTTCAAAAAAAGGGAAAGAAGATATCACAAGAGGGAGAGGTACGTGGAATGACTATTAAAAAACCTACATGAATTAGGACATAAGACCATACCACACCACAAACCCTTCGTCTGGAGAACTTGTGCCATGGGGCCAAAGAGATGAGGAGGTTTCTATGAAATAGGACTGGACACAAAGACAAAATTTCTGGGAATTCCTATGTATCCCATGAGGAAGGGAATCAAGACACACGTAATTCTAGAGATGACGTGAAGTTTAACCTAATGCGGTTAGGAAAAATATAGGAGGTTTATATCAAGGGGATGTATGGGGCATGAAAAAATAGCTTGATGTGAATGAGGACATAGAGTCCACACCACACTACACAATCTTAAGTGAGGTCCAGGAGACCAAAATGGTTGAGGGACCTAAGGATGGGCCATATACAGAAAGTCCCGTCCTGCTTTTAGTTTATCATCATGTAGGATGAGCGTTGAGTGGTATTACTCCCCTTATATATGGATGGATTAAAAAGTTTAACATTGTACGATGAAGATGGTGTAGATTTTATTTTATGTTCATAGAGCTCAGACCATTAGTTGTTTGACCCTTTATGTTGGTATGTCCTTACCAAAGATCCGTATCCCACTTCTGAAAAGCTTAGTGTGAGAAACAATAAATGTGATTAGGTTCTCCCCAGCATATAAGGGTATGATAATAAAGGAAAAATATTGGGCGAGGCTGATCCCACCAAGGCCAACATCCCTGCCTGAGGCACACTGATTTTCATAAGGATAGTAGGAAAAAATGAATCAGTACACCCAATATTTGTGACATATTGGGGCGGTGATAATGATAGAGGACATATGTTGACTGTATTCAAAACAAAAAATCTATATCGTGTGACCTAAAATGGGAATAACAAATGATCATTGACCACTGACCATATTCGCAACATGATACTTGTATCAATTTTTCATTCGAAATTCTCATGGAATTTGGCCCATGATAGTAGGAGATCACTGAGTCCTAGCATCCTTCCTGTTTGGGGGTCCTTTCAAATGTAAAATACAATGAAGACACAAATAATGGAGATGCACGAAGCATGTACATTCATGTGGTCTAACATCATGGCTGAAATGGAAAAAGAGGGGAGATCTCCAAGGAGGGGGATACATATTACAGTCATCATAAAGTTAACTTGAATGAAGGAAAAAAATCCTAAACCACACCATGTTTTTTGAAAAGCATATGAGCCAAGGGATCAGGCCTCTGTGGAGATCTTTCCATTTGTGGTTTGGGCCTACAAATTAAATGCATAGGCATATCTACATATCCCATGAGGATGGGAATCAAGCCATACATAGTTCTGAAGCCATGCAGTTTGATGTTGTGCAGTAAGGATATGAAAGGATAAAATAACGGGAGGGAGACATGGTGAGATAATTGAAAACCCAATGTAGATGGGGACAAGGAAGTCTTCACAACAATGTGTGTGATCCATTGTGGAAACTACACATAAGGGGGCAGTATACAAGAAATATTTAGGGCTGGACTCTAAGAAGAAGCTTCTGAGTATTCCTACATATCCCATGAGGATGAGAATCAAGCCATACATAGTTCTTGAGATGCTAGGGAATTTTACATCATGCGGAAAGGATACAGATAGATCTTAGTTTAAGGTCATAGAGCTCAAACAATTTTGTAGTTAATCATCATGCGGGACGGGTGATGAGTATTTTTATATTCTATAGCTTGGACGGATCACACATTTTAATGTCATGCAGTGAAGACATGATAGTTTAATTTCATGTGGGACCATTTACAGTTTAATGTCATGCAGGACACGTGATGAGTAGTTTCACATTCTTCATCTTGGATGAATCACATATTTTTAATTGGGTGGTAAATTTGTCATAATTTGTGTTAATTAAGGACCATTTAATCTAGAAAAGTATTTCTTGAAGAATTTGGCATTGGTGGGATGATTTATATGCTCACCATCCAAGGTAACTAGGGAGTACACACCATTGGGGTAAACCTTTTGAATGATATAATTTCCTTCCCACTTGGGCTCTAACATTGGTGGTTTCCTACCATTTATCATCGGAATTCTCAGGACCAATACCATGTCACCCTGTAAGAAAGGGAGGCGGTTAAAATTCTTGTTGAAAGCTTCAACCATCTTATTCTAATGTCTTTCTAGATTGTGCAGGGAACGAATCCCTTTCTTTTCAAATGCTTCTTGTTCATCCATACATATTTCAGCTACCTTATCTGGTGTCTTTTAGTCATAGAGACCTGCGCATAATGAAGGAACTTGAATCGCGATGGGTAGGACTACCTTGGTTTTATATAGCAGGGAATATGGTTTGACCTTTGTGGAGTTGTGAGTTATTGTCTGATAAGACCAGAGAGAGTTGGGGAGTTTGTTCGGCCAACTCTTCTTGTTGTGACCAACCCTCTTTTGAAAAAATAAGAGAGATTTTTTTATGCCTTGATCTACCAATTTTCATGTGTGTGATATTGGGACGTATGGTTATGAAAAATATTGTACTTTCCATACAAATTCTTCAGTTCGGATGACTAGAAGATGTGTCGTTATCAATGAGGATGACATGAGGGACTCAGAATCAGTTAATGATGTTGGATATCACAAATTCAAAAATTGAATGGGCCATGACCTCCTTGATCAGAATGACCATTACCCACATAGAAATGAAATCCATAGCGGTTAGGAAAAATCTGCATTGGTGGACTGTCATAGTTGGATATGGTCCGACAAAATCCAGTCCATAGAAAAAAAGGTCCAAGAGTACAGGGTAGTGTGGATAGGGTCTAGTGGCTGGTGCAAAAAATTATCATGGAATTGGCACACATGATACCTCTTGGAAAAATCGATTCAGTCTTGGATCATGGAGGGGAAAAATACCCCAATCTATGAATCTGGTGAGATAGTTCCGTCCTAGTCTGATGAGCCCCATAGGAACTAGTAAAAACCTCTATCTTGACTTAAGAAATCTCACCTCCATTAATGAAACAGAGGAGAACCCCATAAAACCCACGTTTTAGGAGATCTTCTCAAGACTAGGACTATTCTGGAGGGTAAACTATAATGTGAGGTGTCAGATTCACTCACGCTTTTCTAGAACTTATGGTAGATTTCTGTGCTGGATATACTTGACAAAGGGTGTCCTCCAGTCAGGAGTCAGCTCCAATGTTGTGGTAGGGTGACCTGGGGGTCCAACCGTGGAGGCTCTGGTAGTGAGGTGTCCTACCTTTGGGATATCATTGTCATCTGGAATGACGGGGGCGATGAATTTATGGTGTGCCACATATATAATCAACTCATCTAGGATAGTATCTTCATGGGATGCAATGAGGTTGGCTAATCTGTTAGCTCTGACATTATAAAAATGGGGGACATGAGTGACCTCTGGCCTAGACAGGAACTGGGCCATCAACTAGCGAGTATGTTCCAACAGTGGTTCGAGCTCCGACTTCATAATGACATAGTCACTGTTGATCTTCTTGATGAATAGATTAGATTCCCCTTTCACATGAAAGTGGGGAACATCAATCTCAAGGTCTAACTCGAGACCAGACCCTGATCTATCTGTGAGAAGGGTGTAACTTTCTAGGAGAAATTTTGAACCCATGATGATTCACTGGAAGACTGAGGCGGTGGATGACAAATTAAGGATCTAGTCCTGGAATATCATTATAACTATAGGCATATACATCATGGTTCTTCTTCATGAATTCCACATATCATTGTTTCTCTTTGATAGGCATAGAGGCACTAATCAATGTTGGTTTCAGGTCTGTCTCGCTACCAAGGTTCACCTGTATTGGTTTATCGACCGTGGCGGAGACACCTTCTTCAAAAGCGGGAGGATAATCCTCTAAATCATCTTATAAACTTACGAATAAGGGATCCTCAGTGGGATGAGATTCCTAGAAGTTAATAGATCGTAATGGACCACTGGTTCCAAGCTGTGCGGTGGTGGACATCGTATCAGGGGGCTCTTGTACTGCTGAAACCATAGTGACAAAAGCTGTCAAAATGATCCCATCTGGCCTTCGGCCCAAGGGACCACTCATGATGATGTAAAATAAATTGTGGCATGTTTTCTAAATCTAGTTTATCCCAGACTAGAGAAACAAGAATGTATGACGTATTTCCATTGCCTTTGGACGGACATCCTGACACCTTATGGGAGTACATGGCTCTGGGATTACCAGAGCCAGATTTGTATAGGAAAACGAAGTGGCCTTTTGGAATCCCATATAATTGGGAATTTCATTCACCCTCATTCTAGAGACAACAAATAATTGACCCAAATACAGTGTTTCGAACTCTAATTGGTGGATTGGGAAGACATTGGCATCATCTAGGCATGTCCACGGGTCAGTCATTGCGATAACAGGCTCAACATCACTAGCCTGAATCCGCGTTTCCTTACTCTTGTAATAGTCGACATCCAGATAAAAGGCATAAAAATAGTCAAATAGAGATGAATCTACTTGGAGTATTCATACTCGAACATTAAGGGAGCACTTAAGGAAATAGTGATACAAATAGGATACCACCACGTACAAGTGAAGCCAAGACCCACCCATCAATGCATTGTAGGCGGTGTACTACAAGAAAACCATGAACTCGGTGCTCACTACCATACCACCGCAATAGGTATTCAGGTGGATCTTTTCAACCAGTTTCTATTAAGGCCAATCATAAACTTGAATTTTTAGGTCATAGGGGCTCAGATCAGCCTCAGATAGATCCATCTTTCAGAGTTTCTGGGTCGGGAATATGTTGATACCTGGCCCTATGTTGACAAGACAGTGATGAAATTCCATGCCATTGAAGTGTCCAGCGATGTAAAATGGGTGGATATACCCTTATATGGGAGAACCATCATCTTCTCTAGATAAAGATATGATGGACTGAAATTCTTCATGCTCATCTTCCTCAGCATGGAGGGATTCAACGGCTCCTAACTCAGACTCAAATTGGAGGGGGATTCTTAAAGTCTTGGCAAGGGATTAATGCATATGCACTAATAGGAGAAGAGCCACGAGGATAGAGAGCCTCGCCAAGATGTTATCAAGATTCTTAAGGATATCTTACCTTCATGCCAAGCATGAACTTCTGCTTACAGGATATTGTTCTATAGGAAAAGGCATGACCAACCTTTTTAGATGAATCGATGAACGACCGGTGCTGGGAATATCCAACTGCTCTATAGTTGAAACTTTTTAATTGATTGATAGATGAGGGCTAGATGACTCTGTCTGATCGATAATATAACATTGCTGATCACAGTACGGTCATGGTGGTTCCACCTGGTCATGTAGCACAAACGGTGGCGTAGGCAGACTTGATGATACCAGATGAGCAGCCTATGCATACTGATCTCTATGTTGGGACTGTTGTCTAGTTTCAATTGCAAGAACATAATGAATGGATGTATTGATAGAATAATTCCAATGATCCAAATTACCATGGCTCGGTCGACACTGGTGACAACTAGGGACTTTGGGAGGATCCATCTGGTGATCCTCATCGGTGGGAACCATATAGGTGTTTACCATCTCTACAGTATTAACCGAAGCATACCCTTGATCGTCACTTGAATAATCCTACATCAACAAATGGATTATAGGGGTAATATCCATATCCGGGGGCATAATGTTTCAAAGAGTAGGAGATGATGACAACATCGTTGGGGGACTTTTTTCCCATGTGTCACTGATGCTTGATCTTCTGGGAAGATGAAGGATCAAATATCGACGCAGAAGTATTGTCTGTGGATGACATAGTGAATTATAAGGCTTGGTTTAGTTCAAATGTACATGGATAATTCCATGGGAATGACCGACTTTCTTATGATCCATACCGTCATCATAATTTTGAGATCCACGGTTAGGAACCATCTTCCACTCACCTTTGTTGTCTCTATTACCATTAGGATGTGTGAATACACATGAAACCTATCCTGATGTTGGGCCTAACCTAAATATGTTGTTATCAACTTGGTTAATAATCCATTCTTTAATCACATAGCATGACCCTAGGGTGTTCCCTAGGATCTGATGACAGGGGAAGTAATTAGGGTGATCAGTGATATCCGTTTCTTCGGGCCTCCTCAATTCCAGCAACCATAGAATTCACTGTTCCAAGGGGATTCAAAAATAAATGGGGAATTGAGCCTCATTGAAAGAGTCATTCAGATTCCTTCTATCTGGGAAAGGGGCTTTGGGATCCTAGCACTGATGAGGGGATGGAGGTTACTTCTAAGGATGTGGAACCTGGTTATTTCGTATGGGTGGTGGCAACGCGTTATGCGGGGCCGCCTGCCGGTTCTGGGGTGGTTGTTGCTGGGCTGGAGGCTATGCTTGAAGCGGAGGACCTCTACAAGGATGTAGAGGTGGCTCCAATGGTAATAAATCATGTTTCTTGGGGCCTTTATTTGGGTCACTACGGAGGGCTTGGCCTTAGTGACCCTTTTTGTGGGGACTACGGGTGGCAACAGATTTGCCAACTTAGGCTGCTGTAAGGATTCTTCTAGACATTAGGCCTTATCAAATAAATCCCAAACCCCCTAGGGTAATTTTGGGTAATGATAGAGGGGAACTTCTCATTTTTCACATTCCCCACTCAATTTTCCAGTAGCTGTTCTTGAGTCAGCAACATATCAAGGGAGTAGGGGAGTCCTTTCCACTAGGTGAAAAAGTCAGAGACATGCTCGTTAGGCCTCTGTTTTCACTTGAATAGGTGTGAAATAATCTTCTTCTGAGTTTTAGAGTTTAACTAGTAAAGAAACTACCCATGAAGATCTTCCCAGCTAGCTACTGACCCAATGGGTAGCTGGTTGTACCATACAAACGAGAGCCCTTCCAATGATTGTATGAAACACTAAAGTTTGGCTGCCTATTGCTACGCTGGAGTTTCTAGAATGGTTTTACACCTTTCGATGAAGTGGACTAGATGCTAAAGTAGGTCACACATCCCATTAAAGGGGGATAATTCAGGGTTTATGAAACCCGGGGGTGCTAGCATATCATCCACCCACGCCAGATATGGCTTACCATTAGGTGGAATTTCCACCTGTTGAGATTACAGAGCCTCAAGACCGGCAATGAGCTCCGCCATTGGATCATTTGGGTGGGGGTTCTTGTCATGATGAGGATCCTTGAACACCAGTGTGTTGACAGGTTTTCAAACATGATAAGAAGGACCAACATCTCGTAGAGTGGTTGGTGGGATGACATGTAGAGTGGATAGGGGAACCTGAGCCATGTCCTTAAGATTATCACACCTCTGAGGTGGATTTCGTGATACCTATAGTACCATATTTCCATAAGCTTCGTATTCGACCATGTGTATGTGGGTAGGATGGTCAGGGTCACCCAAATAAAACTCATTAGGGGTGGGGAGTTGTACCTACCCATATTTCCCAATTAGAGGATCACAGTAGTCTTGTCGCTGCACCGCAACATGTTCTGCAAGAATTTCATCAACTATATTCTTATGCTCCATGATCTATTGATGCAACACATCCTTTTCAGGATCATCTTCTATATATTGCACTGAGATAGAGGGGACAGAGGGTTTGATGGTCCCAAGATGCTCTTGGCCCTTATTGGGATTCCAGCCGAGGGCTAAGGACTCCGTAGGCATATGAAGACCCATTAAATATCTCTACTGGTTAGAAACCCTTCCTAGTGGATCCCATAGGTCGGGAACTCCCTGGGGGGTAAGTTCACTTCAAAAAGTTATATCTCATTCTTTTTCTATGATATGTTGTCAATGTTAACTATGTATATACCAGGAGGCATGTCCTCGATATCACTAGGCATGTCAGGCTGAAACGAGATAGAACTGAAATGAAGGGAAACACACTACCCCCAAACATGAACAGGAACGTGGGGTAACCCTCCTTGATAATTATGTGGGTCACTTTAAAGATTTCAACACATAATTTTTGGAGGGACCGATGGAGACTAGGTGAATCAGGAAGCTGGGCCACAAATAGCACATCTGGGTCGACCATACGACATTGCTTGCCAATATCTTCAAAGTGTTCCAGAATTTTTGGGTAAGCCACTCACCACTAAGGGAGATGGAAGTGCGTCGCCCATATGGCTTAGAGAAAACATGAGACTTCCTCCTGGGTAAGTGATTCTGGAACACTGATATTCTCAATCAGAACTGGCTAGAACATCTCTGGAAAATGGTCTCCTACAAGGATGTCCCACAAGCTTTTCAGCTCCGACTCAAGGTCCGTCCATGGGTTTCCCCATTCAACAACTGGGGGGTGGATGTGGGATTGGTAGCATCATTGAAGTAGACCACTGAGATGGTAGACTAGCTAGTGGAGAATAAAATGAAGGAGCTGATAAGCCACCGCATCTTGGGCTATCCTCGGAAGAAGGAAACGATGTAGCCACCACATCCTGGTAAGATAGGATGGCGACCATGGTTTTCTTTGAAGGGGATTAAGTTACTAATGGTAGGAAATACATTTGGTTATCCTCTATTAGTCCCTAGAATAACTCTCCATGATCTCTAGTCGAGGTAGATAATGACCCTGATGATGATAGGGGGGATTTCATGGCCAGGCCTAGAAAAGCGGAAAAATATTCCTCCTCCTGAATGTATCATCAGAGGGAGGTGGGGATCCAGCAGACCTCACACTCTAGAAGGATGAGCCTTATACACCTCATTCCTACCCTATCCCTTGAAAATGAAGATCAGGGTGAGGGATCCATTATCAAATTGCATTCCACCTTGAAATCTGAGAAACATACGAGTTTAATCATAGTTTGAAACATCATGCTATTATTTTTATGGTGGTAGCGACCCGCCCTCCTACCCGGAGATGGTTCTTCGGGATAAGGTACGTTTTTGACTTGTAGAAGAACTTCGACCAAATTGATGATAGGGTGAAGATGATTTCTACCTGGGTGAGATGATTCATGAGGATAACCTGGAAAAATGTCAAGGTGAACACAGGGAGGACCTCCATGTCCACTAGATGACGCATGAAGGGAATCTCCGTGGGTAGTTCTAGAGTGGGTAGGCCCTCCTCTGGAACTGGTAGTAGCATTGGAAATATCTCCATGCTTGTTCCCCCTACCAGTGGTAGTATGAGGAGGGCCTTTATACTATTAAAACATAACTCTGGGAAGACCTCCAGGTTTGGTTCTAATGAACCAAGTTAGACCTACACTTCTCCGATTACCGGGATAAGGAGTACCTTCATCAGTTGCTGTAAGAACATGGGGATGAACCCCCCCCCCCACGTTGGGTTCCAATAAAGTGAGGAGAAACTCGGATCCTCTAATTACTAAGAGGAGGAACTTATTTGGTTGCTATAAGAACATGGGGAAGACCCTCATGCTATTGGTTGACCAGAAATGGAGCATCTTCACCTAAAAGACCTATTACAGGAGAAACGACTCCATACTTGTGGTCATGAGTGTGGAAGATGATTCCATACTTTTTTAGGGTAGTGGGGAGGAAATTTTATCATAATGATTGTGGAATGGGAAGCACCTCTACACTAATATTTGGAGTGGGCGAGACCTACAATCTCATTGGTGGTGGAACAAGTAGGAACTCCATGTTGGATGTCACTGCTACAGTTTGGCCCGCGACGGGTTCTGCTTGTGTCAGAGATCAAGAGAGTTGTCCCAAACTTCCCATGGGATGGTTGGGGATTTAATCTAGGCTGGGCATATGAGTTCCCCTATTCAGTATAAATGATTCATTTTTGGTATAGGTTGGTGATGGCACGGGCCACTATAGCCATTGATGGTGACACCCCTTGGTAGACATCATTGCGCCAAATGCTGGCATGGGGTTAATCAGAATGGGACCGATTGAATTGGTTTATAACATACCTGATCCATAACCGGTGTGGCTAGGTGGTGGTCCTCACATGGCCTAGTGCGATCCCTCATTGGCAGCCCCCGGGATGGGATTACAGCTGGGCTGGAATGGACTTCCCTCACCTCATTGGTGTAGAGGAGGGAGTTGTCAATGCACTCTGGGGAGAGGCTCCAAAAATGATTGTATGTCAGATTGGGGAGTAGTTGCTACCTGGTCGGCCCTTTTGGGAGGTGGTGATAGTGAGGCACATAAGAATCTAGGTCTTATCAGGCCATATCCTTGGTTGGGATAATCCCCTCTTCCTCATATCCTTGGATGAGGTCAGGAATCACCCTTCTCTGAAAGAGTTCAGATAGGGAGATGGGGAATGGGTTCCCAATAGCTATGGGTGTGGAGGGTACCATGGAATAGATGAGGCCACATGGTATTTTTTCCATTGATGTTTCCCCGACCCCTGTGTTGGTGGGTTAGTGGTGATCAGTTTCCCATTGTTACATCTTTGGTCACGTGAAGCAAGGAGATTAATCCATTTAGTGATGAAAGAAGGAAAAAAATGTCCAGTTCCCCAGTTCCATTCCATCTTCCATGGTTGGTAAGAAATATCCATACTGAGAACATCACAGACTGGGATGTCCAACATTCAACTACCCCAATTTCTGGTGTGTTTTACGCCATGCCCAATATTTTCTTGGTGGGACTTGGCGCCTGATACAAGGATCCAATGACATACTAATCCATGATATATTGAATGCTATTAATATCCACATTTAGGAGAATAAGTTCACATTAGTTTCAGCATTTATATTTTCAATTCTTTTGCTGGGGAACACATCTATCTGTGGAGGACATGCTAATCTGTTTCCTTGCATTCCCGCTTCCCAAAGGTGGGAGACATCAATCACTTATTCAAGGACATTTTCCCCTTGATAAAAATGGGATGATGGGATGTCATTATATCCTTTAGTGGACTCCTCATTATAACTCACTACATTGTTTGAGTCTCCCATAAAAATTAAGGCATTGTTCATGAAAAACATCATGGTTCCATATCATTGTAGAAACATGTTAATTACAGTGCTTCTGTCTAGACATTCGATGGGTTAATTTCAGGGAAACAACATTTGATTGGAGAAATAGTCATGTTGAACACCACTGGCATGTCTAAACACTAGAACATTAATTCGTTTGGGTTTCTTCACCTTATAATAGGTCTTGTCGAGGGCGAGGAATCCCAATTCATCCCATATCAAATGTGAGGAATTATATTCCATGATCATGTATCTGAGGTTTTCCTAAACTCACCATGCTTAACACAAGGTATTCCATGAGTTTAAGATCTTGAAGAGATAGATTAGACTGATCGGAACACTAATAAGAGTAGATCAGATGGGTGTATCCCCATGCAGGAGTACCTGAGAGTCCTATTAGATAGGTGGATCACAACATATAATGAAGACAAATACGAGGGTTCTTGGGTACCTAAATTAGAGACACCAAGTTTTACCATTGGATGGGATTGAACCTCAGGAAGGTTTCCCACATACCTTGTCCTGAAAGACATGGATAAAAACCCTCATACTTCGAAGGGGTGATAAATCATGGGGTACACAAACAACTACAGTTCGAAGATGTGCTAGGTATTATTCCTGGATAGTGGTCCATTGCAAGATGGACACTCTTGTTTGGATGGTTATGGATTGTGTGGGTATTATACATGGTTATATGCGTGAGCTCCATAAGGAGTTGTGATGGGATGACTGAAAAGATCTCACCAGGATGTGGAAACCCGGTTAAGAATCTGGATGGATGAAGGATGGTTGAGCGAGGTGGTTGGGGGAATGAGACGAAACTAACACGAAGATGATGGTTATGTTGGGATTGATCCATGAAGAGACTTCATATTTATTCCCGTGAAAGGGAAATCAAAGTCTATATAGTTCAGTGGGGCGATGGGACACCTTAGGAGGTGACCCATGGGAATGGACGGATGGATGGAACCCAAAGGAAATAGAACCTTCGGGTAGAGGAATGATCTACCCGAAACACAGGGGGTGTCAAGGGAGAGACTACATGAATCCCAGAGAGGAATTCTATGTATCATTGTGATAGAGAATAAAATTAAACATATTTTTTGATGGGGATATAGAACTAGGTTGTATGTAGAGGACAACAACCCGCCAATATGTTGGGGCTTATACGTGATTTGCAGCCCTTGGTTTGTCTGACACCCAAGGGGCAGACCAAAGGTGTGGGGCCCAAAAAAGGGGACTAAAACTGATTACTGTCGATTTTAGACTACCATATCTTACCATTGGTTGGGGGCCACAATGGCTTACCAATGGTTGGGGTTACAACGGCTTACCGCTGGTTGGGGACTACAACGACTTACCGATGGTTGGGGTTGAACTTCTAGGAGGATTTCTATGTACCCTATCCATGAAATAAGAATAAAAACCCAAATAGATTGATTGTATACAGTTTTGCATCATGCTAGATGAAAAGGGAAAGTATAGTTTAATGTCGTGCAGGATGGGGATGAACTGACATGAAGTGGTCGAGACCAATGGGTGTTGGGGTTGATCCTCAGGGAGTATTCCTATGTACCTTGCATGGAAAGGGAACGGATAAATGTCCATGTAGATTGGTATTGGGGATACAGTTTAATGTCATATGAGATGAAGTTGGACTGACATGAAGTGGTCGAGAGTAATGGATATTGGGATTGAACCTCATGGAGGCTTCCTATGTACCATTTTCGAATAGGGGCAAGGATCAAAGTCCACGTAGTTCAGAAGGGAGGCTTAGTAATTACATTCTAGGGAGTCCCAAGAAGGATGCATTGGTCAATGATTACTCTAATCCCAAGTGAGTCATACTCAGTTTGAGAAACAAGAGGCCATGAAGACATGATGATCACATCCTGAAAGGTGCGTACGTGGGGAATGAAGTGTGGCATAAATGTGGCTAGAGGACCAAAGAGGAAACATGGGCTTATGTGTGGTTAGCAACCCAGAAAAAGAAGGTCGAGACATACTCCAGGATAGAGGCCTGATGGAGAAAAATCCCAGAGGGAGAAGGTCAAGGTAACAAAGGTCTCGGTGCCCATATCACTTATAGTCTATGGAATAGAAGAAGAGAGGAGGAGAAGGGATGCTACCTCCTGCAAGAAAGGCTAAGGGATTACACCATGATGGTTTCCTTCTCTGTGGACACACGCCACTATAGAAAAGATGATCTCATTAAATGTGAGGAAGATATCACTCCCATGGAGACTAAAGGGAATAGATAATGTCTGAGATGGGGCACCCCATGTATATTTCATGGGGTGAGGCCACCGTTTAACATCACGTGCTAAGGACGATAGTTCTTGGTAGTTTAAAATATGACTGCTCGGACAAGGAAGGTTCACATCACACCCCTAGGACTTAAATAACTGATACCCACCCACCCTTGGGGAAGGAAAGACATCATTAATTCCATTGTGGGGTGGTGTTATGGAGTGATCCATTTAGGGGCTCACACTAGCATGGATATACAAAGAAGCAATAGATGTTATCATGCCTATTTGAAGATGCATGAGGCTGAGCAACACAACATGAAGCCCTAGCGAAGGGACTTTAAAATGACACTGTGAAATCCTATAGGGACGAGAGGAAGAAGGTTTTTTTAATCAAGAAGCCTAATAGTGATGGGTTTTACAAGGCTCATGGGGTTGCAAAGTAAAGGAGATTGCAGAGAAGAGGGCCTCACAGAGTAAAAGTATTGGCTGAGCACCAGGACTTGCAGAGCGCTTGGGATCACAAAGAACTGGGTCTCGTGGAGTGAATCGTCTCTTAGAGAACCCAGTATCACAGAGCACTAGGTCTCGTGGAGTAGAGAGGCTCGCGGAGAATTTTTGATGGTGGAGCACCGGGGTTCACGAAGTGGAGTGTCTTGAGGAGTACCCTGGTTCATGGAGCATCGAGGCTCGCAGATCAGAGGGGCTCATGAAGCACCTAGGTTCACAGAGCACTAGAGCTTGTGGAGAACCATGGCTCGTAGAGGACCCGGGTTTGCAAAGCTCCATGACCATGTTTAAGCATGGAGTTCACATGTTTTTGGAGGGTATATCACAAATCTTGAATTCATTTCATAGTTTGGTGTACCCAACATGGTCTCTCTCCATTGAAATTTCCCATATGCTTTGAAATGGAAATGCCTTTATGAAAAGGGGAATAATTTGAGAAAAGGGAAAGGGATTTATCAATGCTCAAATACATTGTAGGATTCATTTTTTTGGATTTTTGCAGAGGAAAGGGTGATTTGCGATTCGAGGTCTAGAAGACGAAATTCCAGGCTCTGGGTTCCTTTGAAGTTGGGGGAGTAAGGTATTTATAGGAACCAAGGGGGCAAGAAGGGAGGAGGACATGGTGAGAAGTAATTCATTCTCTGTAATTGGAGAATATACAGTCATGTTTCTAGGAAACAATTTTTTTTGTCAGCTATCTTTGCATTAGATGCAAAGAAGGGCTCACTCCGGGGTGGGTGCAGAGAATCGCTGTCTATTCGGAGGGCATAAAGAGGGCCTTCACTGGGTGGCGCATCATGTCGGAGGTTCGACTTCATCTGTAATCTTCCATTGTGGTAGGAGAAGAGAGGTTGTTTTCTCTATGGGGAATTGTGTCAGAGGTGTGGCTTCATCCTTCAGATTCCTTCGTGGCGAGCATGGAGGGGGTCTCTACTCCATGGCGGGTGCAGATAGGGCCTCTTCTATATGAGAAAACATAGCGATGCCAGCCTGTTCAGCCACTTTGTGATGACTCGCTCTTCTGATTTTGAGAGAGTCATATTTTTTTGCCTGCAAACATCAAACTAGGGATCATAGTAGGTCAGGATTTCTAAGAAACTCATACCTAACATATAAAATTGAAAACACATCAAGCCACTAGACATAAGAATCGAGTTTAGAGATAACAACAACACCCCATCAAGTGAGTCTCCCAACAGGTCTAACAAGTACCTAGAACAATGGGTAAAAGGAGAAGAGGAAGTCCCCCTGAGAAAACACTAAGAATGCGGACTAGATATATTAATATATATTCCACCCAAGAACTCAAGGCCTCCCATCTGCTTTATTTTCCAAACTAGTTCATCAATTCATTTTAACATTTCATAATTTCAAAACAATTTCACAATACCATTTCACAATACCTTGAAAAATCCTTATCAATCAACCAAAACTATGGAAAAATCCAATTTTACAAAAACCAAGTCATAACCCCTAAAAATAAACCATTCATATCATTCCATTTATTTTAATAGAGCAATTTATTAATATAGGAGCAATTTTGTTCACCAACACAAGCTAGAGATGGAACCACCTACCCCAAAACTCTGGTCACACATTCTCGTAATGAGATCCACTAGCAAGAATAATTTCAAAATGACAAAAGAAGCCTAAGAATCAATATAAATTATAAAATTGATCAAATTAAACAAAAGGGTGGCCATAGAAGAGGAATTAACATGTACCTCAATAACACACACCCACCACACCACAACCAATAAGGACTGGCCCTCTGAACAAGATCACAAAATTGATCTAGATGGAAACAAGAGTAAACATCACCATTGATAAAAAAAATACAATATCTTAATGTAATGTGTCACGACCCGTCCTCGGGGCCCGTGCTGTGACTACCCCAAGCCCACCTTCCATAGGCCAGGGGCTGGCGACTAGCACCAAAGGCGTAAATCCCGATAACTGGGAAGACATTGCCTTTATAAAAGTAAACAAAACACCAAAGAGTACAAGCGGAAGCAAAACACAAAGTACAAAAGAAAGTGCTGAAAAGTAAATGGGCCAGAATACAAACCCAACTGAAAGTGCAGCTACAACTGAACGAAAGTACAACAGAAAAAGGCAAACAGATGGAAGAATGAAGCAACTCTGGGGTTATCCTCCTCGGATCCTACCTGAACGGTAGGTACAGATAGCGCAGCTCCTGTATCATCCGCCACAGATTCTACCTGAAGGGTAGGTACAGATAGCCTCTTCAACACTATCACCCGTCAACCTCCTCCTTGTGTCATCTCGCCGTGAAGTCCTCCTCCAGATACTGACTCGTCGTGTAGTCCACCTCCGGGTACAAACTCGTTGTGTAGTCCACCTCCGGGTACTGACTCGTCGTGTATTCCACCTCTGGGTACCGTCCAGCCCTCGAACACTCGACCTCTGTCAGCACTGCCTGTCGTCAACAACCAACACAACGAGGTGCGGGAATAGCCCGTGCATGGGTGAGTATAACGATACTCAGTAGGGACCCCGAGACCCTCAAGGTCTCACTAAAAACAACAAGGTTAACCACAAAGAAGATCTCAACAGATAACCTCTACTTAGGTATTGCCCATACATATACCTAAGTTATCAAGTAACCCATCTCAATCATGAGGAAACACAAGGATCATGAAATCAACGGATAACCACTCCCCAGGTATATGCCCATATATATAACTAAGTTATCAAGTGACCCATCACAATCATGAGGTAAAAACAAAGGTCAAAAGTCTCAGCTCAAACCAGGATTTCCATTATCGAAACCGTAACTGCTAAAGAGCTCCGTCTCTTGAGTGTATAGTGGTCCTGTCACGACTCCGAGGTACTGCTCACTAACATAAGACTGCTGAGGTACTCCTCCTGTCGAGTACCGCGGGTCTACGGCCAACTACCAGGCGCTCCGTCCGCTATGGGTCTGTCGCCAAATACCTGGCGCTCCCCCAAATAACCTATAGAGGTACTCCTCCTGTCGAGTACCACGGGTCTGCGGCCAACTACCGGGCGCTCCATCCGCCGTGGTTCTGTCGCCAAATATCGGGTGCTCCGTCCACTGGGCTAGTCGACTCAATCCAAGTCGAGTCAGTCAATCAGTCGTCAGGTCTCAGCCGGCTACACGGTCTCCGTACACCGTATGCTCGTCTCCGGGAGGGTTCGATCCACGAGCTACAGGTCGATACTCCAAGTATCACAAAGTCCCACGAAGAAGTATCTCAAAGGACCACCTCGTCATAGGGGTCTCAACGCAACAGACGGCGCGTCAATCGGACGCCCGGTCTGTGAGTTATTAGCCTTTTTGTCCCCGGGGCCCGGTTGGTTTCGTGTGCGAACCAATCCGGCCGTAACTCAACTATACCCCAAACACTCATAGGGTATACTCATAGGGACCGTTTCTCAATGTGATCACCAACGCCACTGACGGTTCGTCAAACAGACGTCTGGTCTGAAAGATATCAGCTTTTCCGTTCCAGGGGCCCGGTTGGATTTCGGGTACAATCCAACCCGGCCACTATCCAACATCAACCAAAACTCGGGCGAAGTATGCCAAGAGTCCGTCTCATCAAGAGGAATTCAACGAGACAGACGGCGCGTCACTCGGACGCCCGATCTGTGAGTTATTGGCTTTTTCGTTCCAGGGGCCCGGTTGGTTTCGTGAGCGAACCAACCCGACCGCACTCCGACGACATCCAAACCTCGAGCAGAGTAAGCGAAAAGATCCGTCTCACTAAGAGGAATCCAACAAAGTCGACGAAACGTCAATCGGACGTCTGAAGCTCAAGTTATGAGCGTTTATGCTCCGAGGGACCGATTGATTTCATATCCGAACCAACCGGGCCAAACCAAAAGTATTCTGAAACCTTGAGTGTGATATACCGAAACGACCAACTCGTTCCAAGGACTGCTACGCAACTGACGGTGCATCGATCAGAAGTCCGTAGCCCAAGGTATGGGCGTTTGAACCAACTCAGTCCGAAAATAGGGGGTCTGGGCCCGGCCCGGCCCGACCCAGTACCCCCTGGGTCTGCCGAACCGGGTTGCCCGGCCTGGGCAGCGACCCGACCCGACGACCCGGCCCGGCCCGGAAGCCCAGCGGCGCGGCGGCGCGGCCAGCGCGGCTAGCGCGCTGCGCGAGTGCATCCAAGGGAGGGGCTTCGCCCCTCCTTTAATTCAAACGGAGGCCCCCATTAAGGGGCCGCGCCATGTGGAACCTGGGGGGTGTAACCCCCCGGCTTTTCCCCTGTAACAGCCGGCCAGCGTAGGGCCAGCCAGTTTCTCGCCGCGGGACCCCGCGGTCCCGCGCCTTCTGGCGCAGGTGGCCCGAGTTCCGGCCGCCTTCTTCGAATTCTCCGGTTGGTGGTTTTTCCGGCCGCTACTTCCAGGATGGTTGCAAATTCGTTCGGCGCGTCATGACGACGCCGCGTCCTTCCGCCGCGGCCCGACTCTGGCCGCGACCTTGTTCTCAATCCTCGGCGCGGCGCGACGGCGCCACGTTTATTCAGCGTGGCCCTCATCGTTCACGTCTCCTTTCGTTCAAGCGCGGTGCGACGATGCATTACCGTCTTCGCTAATCAAAACCGAAGAATAGCAAAGGGGGGAGGGGTATAGGCCGTGTTTGTGCGGACCGATTCCCTCCCGTTATATCGATAGCAGTTGGCCAAAACGTAAAACATTTAACCTTCACAATTTTTAATTTAAATAAAAAATTGGAACATGGTCGTCCGATTTATCTTTCATTTTCGAAGGAAAGAATCACCAACTTAAAATAGTCGAACCCCTACCTCGGTTTCAAGAACGGTGCACGTCAACAAGCCACGGAAGACGAGCGTCGCAGAGGTCGGGCTTTTCAGAAAAGAACGTCGACGTCGCAAAGTGAGGATTCAAAGATGTTGACGGAGATTTCGTCGTGGAAAACAATCACAGAAGAAGAACGTCGTGGAAGAAGTTCTCCGCGTTCTTTGGTGGAGATGTTCTTCACTAAGGATGGTGTTCTTCATCAGAGTCCGAGGTGTTCTACACGTTCTTCGTCGAAGAAGAAGGTGTTCTTCCCAAAATCTCTCCACGACAAAACTCTAACCACAAAATAAAATAAGCCTCCACTTATTTTATTAACCCAACATTGGTTTTTTTTTGAATTTCAAGAGTTTGAAAATTCAAAACCCACATTTAACTCACTTAAGTTATAACATAAGATGTTATAAAATTAATGAGGACATAATTTAGCAAAACTTAAATGGGGGGGGGGGGGTTTAGAGGGGTTAAGAATGTGAGGGTTTGGGCTCGTGTGGGTCCCACCCTACTTTATCCTCTATCGGTTGGTTATCACAAGTGGGTCCCACCCCCAACATCCTTAGGATAAAACTACCAAGTGGGAAAAATAAAAATTGTTAATTTTTATTTTCAACTACCACAAAAATTAATAACTCCCCTCGTGTAAACGCAACTCTAAAACAGGAGTTCCTATGCAATTACTGGCGCTGCGGTTCCATCGGTGCCCTCGGAATTCGATTCCGGGTACCGGTTCAAAAGTTAGAAATTCCCGCTCGTTCATTTACTGAACGTACCCGAGCTAAGCTTCGGAAAGAAATTCCGGGCACACCGGGCCTCAGAATCAGGCGCCGTCAAAAACTGCGTTCTTGTGAAATACCAAAGAAAATTTAGAAAAAATTTCCCTTGAATTTTTACGGGTCTTTACATAACGACACTAACACGATCAAAGCAATTAAAGAAGTAGAAAGGATTACTCACCTAGAGAGATGAAATCCAACCATAATAGTGATCTATTGCCAAATGAATTAATCCATATTTTACAAAGACTACCAAAATTGCTAGAGAACCCTTATAAACTGAGAGAAAGGAGGGATGTGGGAGAATTAATGAAAAATCAGGTGATAAAGAAACCTAAAAACACTATCTAGAACATTTACACACCAGAAAATCCATTTAAACACAATTTAATACTTAGTACTTGGATACACCATAAAACTAATCACCTTTTTATTAAAAACTTATACATTAATATTAAACAGAGTGTAACCTATTTCCAGAATTTTATAGCTTCATGTTCTGTTCTAGGCTCTTAGAATCTTCCCTATAGAACTAGAACATCATGTAATCCCATTACATGATGAGTATTTATACAATAGTCTAAAAAACTGTATATTCTTATATGAAATCCCAAAACAAATTCTAGTTCTCTCCGAACATAGGGAGATCGTTGTAGAGACACTACATGCATACCAGGAATCCATTAATTCAAAAAAACATCCATCTTTGAACGTTAGGTCATTTTTCTTATCAAATATTCTTCAACCTTGGGAGTCCCCAGACACACCCAATCTAATAGGAAAGCTATAAAATAGAAGTAGAGTACTTGAAATTAGGAAACTAAATGTTACAAAATTGTTCCATGATATTTTTACTGAAATTTATCTCATTTTGGGATTATGATATATATTAACAAGTGTGTATCATTATAAACTAGTGGTTAATATATTTTAAGGTTAATGATAGTGTTAGTTTTTTTGTGGAATACATTATTTCATTAGGATTTAATGTATCGGTGATTCAAATATTTTTTTAGAAATTTATAATATTTAGAATGTGTACTGAAGTATATGATTTTATGAATGAAAATGATATTAGAGGTAAGATAAGTAACTTGATATAGACTAATTGAGTAATGTTGATTTCATATTAAAATTTATATCCTGAAAGTTTAATTTTTGAATAATACCCTCACCTATATTCACCAGTAATCAATGATTATAAATTATGAGGATGAAATTTATTTAAGGTCTAAAATGTAACAACAAGATATTTTTGAACCACTAAAATAATAAATTCATCGATAGCTTATGTCGTTCACAATAATGAAAACAATGAACAATGAAAAAATAATCCACAACATATTAGATTATTATTATGAAGAAAAATATGGTAAAAATAAAATATTTAGTAAATAAAAGGATAATAATCAATTTAAAATGCTTATCTTTAGATGGTAATTATTTTAAAAAAATGATTTTTTGTTAATATAACTTTTTATTAGTTTATTGTGTAATTTACACTAATATATTATATACAACACTTTTAGAAAATCATTATAATAATATATAATATTTCAATATATGAAGTAATATGTTAACACTTTTTAAATTAGATATTAGTATGAAATAATATAAAAAAAACTTAATGTTTGAAAATGACATTTATTTAATAAAAAATGGTTTTCATTTTATATTATATTTGATTTAAAAAAAATTAAAAAAATTTATAAAATGAAATTGAAAAAAATAAATCCATTTTTGAATTCATATTTTGAAAATTTTATTAGCGTTAAATTTTAGATTTTTCTAAAATAATTGAATTTTTGTTATATATTGAAAAATACAAATTTTGATAATACAATCAATTATTTGACTTAAAATTATTTAACCATTTTTTTTATATAAATATATATTTATAATTGAATGTAATTCATTTAAAAAATACTATGATTTATTTATAAAATCCATGTTTAATATTTTGGAAACATGAACATTATTTTCCAATAAAAAGTATTTTTATTTTCTTTTATACGAAATTATTTTTCATCAATTATAGAAATTATATATAAAAAATGGATTTCTTATTTTAGATAAAGGTGTCAATATTATGTAATAAGGTTAGTATATTTTTTATTCATAATATTTTGATCAATAAGATTAATGCTACTGACCATTAGATGGGTGAAATGGTAATTTTTAATTTTTTTATTAATTTTTTGTAATTTTCATCTAATAAAATAAATTGATCTATTTTATAAAACATATTCTAGGTTAATTTTACTAAAATATAAAAATATTTTATATATTATTTAAATGATAATCAATGTTAACTAACATTACTAAAACCAAAAGTTAAAAACAACACATTTCTATAGGACCATTTTCTCTATATTAAATGTTTTAAATTAAAAGTTAACTTTACCATTTATATATAAAATGAATACTTTGAAAGCGTCATGGCATGAAATTTTATAAGAATAAGAAAACAATGATCAAATTCTTCTTAATGAACTAGAATCCATGGTGATGGATGTATGAAAAAAACAACTATAAACTGATTATAAAAATAAAGAAACAGGTGAGGTATCCTAACACCACACTATCTCTGTAGCTTATAGGCCTTCAGACTCAGGTGAAACTAAACTAAATACAACTGATGTTTTGTCTAAAGGTAAGAAAAATCAAAATGTTTTTGGGCATCTTTTTAGTGTACTGACTAACATAGGAAGAAAACAAAACAAGAGACCCCATCTTGCAACCACTTACTCCCGAACTTTGGTCTGGGTATGGAGCCAAGAATATCTCCTTTAAAAAGTCCCGGTGTGAATCCATAGATCCTTCTGAATGTGGACAAGAAGAAATATATGATTGATCCTAGGCACACTCAATAAAAATCTAAATTGGGTGTAGAAATGGACAGCAGCAGGTTAGCGGGCTATCCAGAACAACCATTTGGCCTGGAAACACTCAAGACACCCGAACCAATAGAAAATGAAAATCCAGCTCTGCCCCTGGGGGATCCCCTCAGTCTGGATGGATCTTGTATTCTGGAATGAACTGTTTCTTCACTGGTATTGCAACAGAACCACAGAGTCCTGAAAATCATGCCAGCACTACCTCCATGCTCTTAATAGAGCTCTGATAATTTCTCAAGTACCTCTATGCTTGGATTATTTTGCTAAAACAACTTCAGGTATTCCCCCTTTACACTTTGATAGTAAATCAATAGATCATTCTCATTCAATTGATCCTACTACCTTGCCTGATAATCTTGGGAAACTAAACAGTTAAACTGATAACGAACAAAATGACCACAAAAGCATAATTAATTCACATATGAAGAATTACAATAACACTGTTATTTCAAGAATCCCTTCTAATGATTCTAAAAGTAGTCAGAAAAAAAGAACCCAAATCCTACCAAACAGAATAGAATATCTACTAGGAACTGAGGTTCAAAAAATACAAAAAAGGGAGTTTTCACTCTATACATAGATTCAAATGAAGATTATTTTCTGGAATTGTCCAGGAATTGCTAACTCTAACACCCTTTCTGTCTTAAACGGTATAGTTAATTCTCACTACCCTATGTTATTTGATATTACTGAACCAGAAGTCAATTTCTCCTCTATGTTTTAGGACTTATTCCATCATAGACATTCCTTTATTGGTGCAACAAAAAAGTCCTCCTTTGTTGACACTCTATTGACCTTTTCACACTTCTCTATTCAGAATATTAATATCTTTAACATCTTGGAGCAAGCCTTAACCTGAGATTTTTTCTTCGAAGGCACTTCTATTTTTTCCCATTTTTTTATGCCATGAACAAATACCAAGAAATAAGTATAGCATCCCGTCTTTTTATAACATAACTTTCATTCCATTACACGGAACTGAGGATCTTTAAGGTTTAGTGTCTTGGAAACAAGGAACATAAAACATGAAATAAAAAAAACATTCTTCTTAAACACTTGAAAGGCTTCTCCTCATGTTCACCCTAGGCTCATTACTGCATCTCATAACCTGGGGACATACATCAAAAGGAAGGGTGAGCAGAAGGCCCAGCAAGGGAAACAAGTGAAACATTTTACATATGAATTTGAGATACATCAATAAAGTCATGAAAAGAACTTTAAGGCATGAAAATGAAATCATGAGGCATATCATAATAAAAATAAAACATTTTCATAACTTGAAGATGTGGCTACATCATTTAACATAGAAAATCATGAACATATCACCAAGGTCCATCCCCAAGGTGTCATTTTAAAATTACCAAGGTTATTCACCAAGGTATCGTGAAAATTGTAATCTCTAGTGGTTACATCATTACCCAATGCATTGGAGCGCTATCAGGGCGCACCCTTAAATTTGCCTCTATTATCATGTGAGCCACATATATCATCATCAAACATTTCATAAATAACCCATATAGCATAAAGGAAATGGGTTTCATTTCATAATCATAACTTTTTAAAAACTGCTTTAAAGACATGATCTTTATATCACTTTAAAACCCACAGAAAAGGAAGGTGGGTCTCATGTATGTAAATCCCATAATTTAAAATATAACATTTTTGTATATATGTGAATACCCCTTTAGAAGAAAGAGCTTTGAGTATTCACTTAAAAAAATAAAAGAACTTTAGAAAAAGAGATAGACATTTTGAGACAGAAATTCTGCAGCATAACGGCAATGTTCCGAGGATTTAGAAGACATTAAAAGAGAGGTAAATTGGGTAAAACATTCATAAATGACCCATAAAATAGTACACGGACAGAATAATAAGGATACATGATCATGGTAATGAAATTTCAAGGACATACCATTTTAAATGAAAAACATGGAAGGAAGAAAAAAATTAGATTTCTCTTATGAAAGTTTGGCAGCCTAACGGCGTTACTTAAACATCAACAAAAATGATTTGAAAAGATCAAATAGGGTCTCTCATCATGTGAAGATAAGAGTTCAGTATGATATATATAGAGATAATTCCCCAACATAACAAAAAGTAACTTGAAAGAATTGACATGAAAGTAGAACTTCAAAACGAGAAGGGTGAAGAACCACTTAAAAATTCGGCAGCCTAACGGCGCCACTTAAAACATCAAAATACTGAATTGAAGAGATCAAATGGGGTCTCTCATCATATTAACATAAGAGTCTAGTATGATATATATAGATATCATACCCCAATATAACAAAAAGTAACTTGAAATAATTGACATGAAAGTAGAACTTCAAAACGAGAAGGGTGAAGAACCACTTAAAAATTCGGCAGCCTAACGACGCCACTTAAAACTTCAAAATACTGAATTGAAGAGATCAAATGGGGTCTCTCATAATATGAACATAAGATTCCAGTATGATATATATAGAGATCATACCCCAATATAACAAAAAGGAACTTGAAATAATTGACATGAAAGTAGAACTTCAAAACGAGAAGGGTGAAGAACCACTTAAAAATTCGGCAGCCTAACGACGCCACTTAAAACTTCAAAATACTGAATTGAATCGATCAAATGGGGTCTCTCATCACATGATCATAAAATATCAGTATGATAATTTAGAGATCATACCCCAACATAATAAAAAGGAACATGAAAGACTTGAATGAAAATAGAACTTGAAAATGAGGAAGGTGAAAGAATCCCTTAAAAATTTGGCAGCCTAACGGCGCCACTTAAACATTCTTAAAATGAATTGATGAGAGAAAGGGGGGGTCTCTCATCATATGAACATGAAATAGTCAGTAGGATGAATATAAAAGAACATCCTCCAACATAAGAACATGGAGTATAAAAGAAATGACATAAAAGAGATTACTTGAAAAGAAAGAGAGAGGTTGGATCCCTTACCTTAAAATGTAACTCTTAAACCTCAAAGGTTGGGACCTTGAGGGCTTGGGGGCACCTTGAGAGGACTCCTTGGAAGGTAATGAGACCATAAATTCGTTGGGAATGAGTGGGGAGTCGAATGGATGAGATGAGGGCTTGGTATTTATAGGGAAAGTGAGGGGACAAGGCATTAATGGCCAAGGGACACCTCACATGTGCTTTTCTCAAACCCATGTGCTCTCCCTTGGCATTTATCATGGAGTTAGGCCACATGGGGCCCCCAAAACAATAATTAATCACCCTTGGCCGGCCAACCCTTAAAAGATCTCATGACATCATCATGACACAATTATGATGTCATTAAACATATCGAAACCCTAAAACTGCATTTTTACTATTCACTGAAAAATTCATCTTTCTCAGAAAAATCCCAAACTTTCACCTTAAATAAATATCAATGCTCCGATTTCAAAAATGAACTCCATTTTATAAAAATATTTTTCTAAATATTTTTAATTTTATTTTTAAATAAATACACTATTCACCGAAAATTCATTTTTTTCAGAAAAATCCCCAAAAATTACCATAACATAATATCGATGCTCTGAGTTCAAAAATAAAGTCATTTTTATAAAAATAATTTTCTAATTATTTTTAATTAAATTTTTAATTAAAAAACACTATTCATCCGAAAAAACTAATACTTGAATAATAATTTATGAAACCGTTATTTAACCATTTTATTGAATCACATTACTTAATCAAAGTGCCTAGCTTATTTTAATACTTTCTTTAAGTGAGATTACTAATCCATTTGGACACATTATTAATCCTAATCATAAAATCACTATTCATAATTTACTATTCATCAAAAATCAAGTTGATCTTATTAGACTCTAAATTTAGTACTGAACATAATTGCAGAAGACCATTTTTTGAAAATCATTACACATTTTTAATTATTTAGGGTTTACATAAACATATTTAAAATATCCTTTTTCTAAAATTCATCAAAAATTTGCATACTATATTTATCCAGTCATTTGAAAATTCATAAAAGAAATCGAAATTTTATTTAAAACAAAGGATTACACAAGACAGTTACGGTCTCCTTACATAGCCCCTTATCACACCAGCATAGGACCTAAGTGTAAGGTGTGCTAAGGTGATAGAATCTGAGGGAGGCTCGGCCAACATCGCACGAGTAGTAATTTCTATCAGTTTGAACTTCTCACGAAGGCGATCCCGTTCTAGCTTTATACGATGAAGTTCAGCTTGGGTTTGGTCCAGAGTAAAGCCCAGTGGTGCTACCTCCTTCCCAAGTTCTGTTAGATGGGCTTTGATCGGTCCAAGACTACTGGGTGAGGCCATCGAATCTTCTTTCTATATTAATTAACCAAGATTGCTTGTATTTAGAGACAATAGTCAAAATGTTTAGTTTCCAGCCGTCATATTGACCAATGGTCAAATAACAGTCAAAACCCAACAGTCTCATTTTAATTATACTCATGTTACCAAATGAAACATTTTTGTTGAGTATAACAATAACACATAAAATTAGGAAACAAAATTTATTTAAAAATTTCGGGTCGTTACAATCTTCCCCCCTTAAGAAATTGCGTCCTCGCAATTTTAAAATTGGGTTTTGAAATTTCATTGAAAGTCCCACATCGGAAAAGGAGTCAGTAAAACTATTACTTTAAAATAAAGAAAGGGAAGTACAAAGGTCACCCGAGTTAACCCACACTAGGGTTCCATGTAGGAAAACATGGACATGGAGGAGAAAACAAAGGGTCAAGTTCTGAGGGAGAGTGATAGAGAACATGATTAGTAGAAAGTTAACCATGAGAAAATCCCAAACTTATGATGTGTGTAAACGGTCTTTGATTACCTTGTAGGAAACGTAAACCAACAACATTTTTGTTTTACGTTTCTTTTCATAATTTTGAGGATTTCATTTACTACATAGAACAAAAACATAAGAAAATATACCTACCTTCAAGTAGAGTTTCATCCTTTAACAAGTCCCTACCAACACTAATCTTTTCTCCAAATGATGAGAATTCAAAAACACTTGGTCTCATAAAAGCACAAGAATCATCTTCTATAGAATCACATAATCTAAAAAAGATTAACTATCTATTTCTTCTATCTTTAAACATTATCCCAAAAACAAAAAGGTTAAGGTAAAACAACTCTTCAAAAAGAAATAATCCCATAGGAATGGAAACTACTTTTAAATCATCAAAGTTCCATGGTACTACCCAAAGTTCATCATAGACCATTCCATAAATAACGGTCCTTAAAATTCCTCAAAACAAACCAAACTAAGATTGAAACCCAAATACAAGAAGGATTTGATAACATATTCTTCCAAAACAACTTCATTGTTCATCTCCAGACAACATCAACCACTCCTAACATCTTATAAAAAAAGTAGCTAACCTAAACATATTTTACCCAAGATAGGTTAGTCATTCCCATATGTAACCTAAATTACTATAAGTTCACCTTAAATTCATCGATTCTTCAAAATATAAGTCAACCTTACTCCTTAATGAAAATACCGTAGTAATCTATTTACCTTGATCAAATATGGTTCCCAAAATAATGAACGTCTTCCAAAATAATAATCATATTTTAATCCCCTAATCATCCCTGTCATATTAATACGAAAATCGTCGCATTTCCTATCACATTGGTTGTCGGAACATGTTCTTCCATTTCCCACCATTAACTAAGAAGAGAAAGCATAATTAGGGGCTTAAGTACTTAGCTAAAAATCATGAAAAAGAACTGAAAGCATATAAGGATAACTTGTATATGAAAGGTATACCCTAACTTGTGATCTCCTAGGTTCCCATCTAGGTTATGAATGATCATATATTCTTATGTGAACCTTTATTTTATTTTATCTTTGTTCCTTTAACAATGGTTCATACCAAGCTTATAAATTTACCAAAGCATATCCCCCGGGAGTGTCGTAACCAAGAGTGCAGCAAGGCCCATTGTCGTGTACCAGTTCCCGTTCGAGTCTAGCTCAAAGCGGTGTTTTCGGGTTTTACCCCTATGTACATCTGTGCCAGAGCCACCTCTACCTGCTCGTATCCAGACAGGGATGTATTTTCTTGGCAACCCCTTACTCAATACTCACCAAAATACCAGGAAGATTTCCTATATTAAACTTTTCTATAGGGTTCTTCCTAGAGTTTTCATATCCTAATTTCCACAAATAACTAAACCATCCTTTGATACCAACTATAGAATCCCGTCTTTTTATAACATAACTTTCATTCCATTACACGGAACTGAGGATCTTTAAGGTTTAGTGTCTTGGAAACAAGGAACATAAAACATGAAACAAAAAAAACATTCTTCTTAAACACTTGAAAGGATTCTCCTCATGTTCACCCTAGGCTCATTACTGCATCTCATAACCTGGGGACATACATCAAAAGGAAGGGTGAGCAGAAGGCCCAGCAAGGGAAACAAGTGAAACATTTTACATATGAACTTGAGATACATCAATAAAGTCATGAAAAGAACATTAAGGCATGAAAATGAAATCATGAGGCATATCATAATAAAAATAATACTTTTTCATAACTTGAAGATGTGGCTACATCATTTAACATAGACAATCATGAACATATCACCAAGGTCCATCCCCAAGGTGTCATTTTAAAATTACCAAGGTTATTCACCAAGGTATCGTGAAAATTGTAATCTCTAGTGGTTACATCATTACCCAATGCATTGGAGCGCTATCAGGGCGCACCCTTAAATTTGCCTTTATTATCATGTGAGCCACATATATCATCATCAAACATTTCATAAATAACCCATATAGCATAAAGGAAATGGGTTTCATTTCATAATCATAACTTTTTAAAAACTGCTTTAAAGACATGATCTTTATATCACTTTAAAACCCACAGAAAAGGAAGGTGGGTATCATGTATGTAAATCCCATAATTTAAAATATAACATTTTTGTATATATTTGAATACCCCTTTAGAAGAAAGAGCTTTGAGTATTCACTTAATAAAATAAAAGAACTTTAGAAAAAGAGATAGACATTTTGAGACAGAAATTCTGCAGCATAACGACAATGTTCCGAGGATAGAAGACATTAAAAGAGAGGTAAATTGGGTAAAACATTCATAAATGACCCATAAAATAGTACACGGACAGAATAAGAAGGATACATGATCATGGTAATGAAATTTCAAGGACATACCATTTTAAATGAAAAACATGGAAGGAAGAAAAAAATTAGATTTCTCTTATGAAAGTTTGGCAGCCTAACGGCGTTACTTAAACATCAACAAAAATGATTTGAAAAGATCAAATAGGGTCTCTCATCATGTGAAGATAAGAGTTCAGTATGATATATATAGAGATAATTCCCCAACATAACAAAAAGTAACTTGAAAGAATTGACATGAAAGTAGAACTTCAAAACGAGAAGGGTGAAGAACCACTTAAAAATTCGGCAGCCTAACGGCACCACATAAAACATCAAAATACTGAATTGAAGAGATCAAATGGGGTCTCTCATCATATGAACAAAAGAGTCTAGTATGATATGTATAGATATCATACCCCAATATAACAAAAAGTAACTTGAAATAATTGACATGAAAGTAGAACTTCAAAACGAGAAGGGTGAAGAACCACTTAAAAATTCGGCAGCCTAACGACGCCACTTAAAACTTCAAAATACTGAATTGAAGAGATCAAATGGGGTCTCTCATAATATGAACATAAGATTCCAGTATGATATATATAGAGATCATACCCCAATATAACAAAAAGGAACTTGAAATAATTGACATGAAAGTAGAACTTCAAAACGAGAAGGGTGAAGAACCACTTAAAAATTCGGCAGCCTAACGGCGCCACTTAAAACTTCAAAATACTGAATTGAATCGATCAAATGGGGTCTCTCATCATATGATCATAAAAGATCAGTATGATAATTTAGAGATCATACCCCAACATAATAAAAAGGAACATGAAAGACTTGAATGAAAATAGAACTTGAAAATGAGGAAGGTGAAAGAATCCCTTAAAAATTCGGCAGCCTAACGGCGCCACTTAAACATTCTTAAAACGAATTGATGAGAGCAAGGGGGGGTCTCTCATCATATGAAAATGAAATAGTCAGTAGGATGAATATAAAAGAACATCCTCCAACATAAGAACATGGAGTATAAAAGAAATGACATAAAAGAGATTACTTGAAAAGAAAGAGAGAGGTCGGATCCCTTACCTTAAAATGTAACTCTTAAACCTCAAAGGTTGGGACCTTGAGGGCTTGGGGGCACCTTGGGAGGACTCCTTGGAAGGTAATGAGACCATAAATTCGTTGGGAATGAGTGGGGAGTCGAATGGATGAGATGAGGGCTTGGTATTTATAGGGAAAGTGAGGGGACAAGGCATTAATGGCCAAGGGACACCTCACATGTGCTTTTCTCAAACCCATGTGCTCTCCCTTGGCATTTATCATGGAGTTAGGCCACATGGGGCCCCCAAAACAATAATTAATCACCCTTGGCCGGCCAACCCTTAAAAGATCTCATGACATCATCATGACACAATTATGATGTCATTAAACATATCGAAACCCTAAAACTGCATTTTTACTATTCACTGGAAAATTCATCTTTCTCAGAAAAATCCCAAACTTTCACCTTAAATAAATATCAATGCTCCGATTTCAAAAATGAACTCCATTTTATAAAAATATTTTTCTAAATATTTTTAATTTTATTTTTAAATAAATACACTATTCACCGAAAATTCATTTTTTTCAGAAAAATCCCCAAAAATTACCATAACATAATATCGATGCTCTGAGTTCAAAAATAAAGTCATTTTTATAAAAATAATTTTCTAATTATTTTTAATTAAAAAACACTATTCATCCGAAAAAACTAATACTTGAATAATAATTTATGAAACCGTTATTTAACCATTTTATTGAATCACATTACTTAATCAAAGTGCCTAGCTTATTTTAATACTTTCTTTAAGTGAGATTACTAATCCATTTGGACACATTATTAATCCTAATCATAAAATCACTATTCATAATTTACTATTCATCAAAAATCAAGTTGATCTTATTAGACTCTAAATTTAGTACTGAACATAATTGCAGAAGACCATTTTTTGAAAATCATTACACATTTTTAATTATTTAGGGTTTACATAAACATATTTAAAATATCCTTTTTCTAAAATTCATCAAAAATTTGCATACTATATTTATCCAGTCATTTGAAAATTCATAAAAGAAATCGAAATTTTATTTAAAACAAAGGATTACACAAGACAGTTACGGTCTCCTTACATAGCCCCTTATCACACCAGCATAGGACCTAAGTGTAAGGTGTGCTAAGGTGATAGAATCTGAGGGAGGCTCGGCCAACATCGCACGAGTAGTAATTTCTATCAGTTTGAACTTCTCGCGAAGGCGATCCCGTTCTAGCTTTATACGATGAAGTTCAGCTTGGGTTTGGTCCAGAGCAAAGCCCAGTGGTGCTACCTCCTTCTCAAGTTCTGTTAGATGGGCTTTGATCGGTCCAAGACTACTGGGTGAGGCCATCGAATCTTCTTTCTATATTAATTAACCAAGATTGCTTGTATTTAGAGACAATAGTCAAAATGTTTAGTTTCCAGCCGTCATATTGACCAATGGTCAAATAACAGTCAAAACCCAACAGTCTCATTTTAATTATACTCATGTTACCAAATGAAACATTTTTGTTGAGTATAACAATAACACATAAAATTAGGAAACAAAATTTATTTAAAAATTTCGGGTCGTTACAATAAGGCCCCTATGGGGTAGTATTACATTGCTAGGTACTATCCTCAACACTCCTAGGTTAGTTATTAGAGATTTTAATGCTGTCCTCAACTCAAATGAGAAAATTGGTCATTCACATGCTACAATATCCATGAGTTAATTCAAATCCACTATTTAAGTAAACAATATCATTGAAATAAATCTTATGGGTTCCAAATACACTTTATATAGGAAACATTACAATAGGATGGTTTCCTTTAAATTGGAATGAACCTTCAAGAATGTTCCTGCTTTATATTTTTGGATCTCCATCAATAGCACCACACATAAAAAGCTCCACTCTGACCACTATCCTATTCTGGTCATTCTCTTAGCTGACACAGTTAGATGACCTCCCCCATTTAGATTCAATAATGTTTGCTTCAACAACACTGAATTCACTAACATCATCAATACCATTTGGCTCTCTATGACACATTACAATGAGGCTTTTGTTTTCTCTTACAAACTAAAACCTCTTAAATATATGCTTAAAGGTTGGTGTATCCTACATGCTAAAAAAATCAACAAAGATATCATTCTCCTTGAGAATGAGCTCAAGCAACTACAAACCCTCAACAGTAGCTCTGATTTTAACATTTATCCAAATCTATAAATTAACACCTTAATAAATCCCAATTCCCTGCTCACATTTATGGAGAACATGAGGAAGAAGGACTTCAAAGTTAAATGGATTTCTGATGGTGATAGAAATAATAAATTTTATAACTCTCACCAAAGACCCCGCAGATCCTACAGGACTCTTGCAACTCTTCATGATGGAGACAAAATTTTACACAATGAAGATGACATTGCTAACCAGACAGTCACATACTTTAAATCTATTTTTAATGGCCCTGATAAAAACAAGGTTCTCTTACCAGGTATCATTCCGATGGTAGTCAATGATGAATATACCACCTTTCTTATTAACACTCCTCTAGATCATGAAATTAAATATGATGTCTTTAGTTTAAATCCTGATAGTTCCCCTAGACCTGATGGATTCAATAATGATTTCTTTAAACATTACTGGGATATTATTCAATATGATGTTTTCAAACTTGTAAAATCTATTTTCACCAATGGTTTTCTTCCTGATGGTCTACATTCACAATTCCTCTCTCTATTCCCAAATGTTTACAATGCTTCTGAGATCCATTTGTTTAGGCCCATCACTCTCATCAACACTCTTTACAAAATTATTATAGAAATAATTGAAAATATGCTCTCGTTGATCATAGATAAAATAGTATTATGGAATCAATTTGGATTTATCAAATTTAGATCCATCCAAAATTTCATTTGTCTTTCTTCAAAATATTTTACCACTTTAAACAAAGTCAACATAGGAGGTAATATTTTCATTAATCTTGACATTAAAAAAGATTTTGATATAATGGACAAAAGTTTTATGTTTAAGGTGATTCAATTTTTTGGTTTTTGTAATGCCTTTATAACTACTCTCAGAACATTATTCAATTCATCTTCAATTTCCATTTTGATCAATGGATCACCTAGAGGATACATCAAATGCACTAAAGGTGTAAGATAGGGGGACCCCCTCTTTGCTATCATTTTCTCCATTGTAGAGGAATATCTTAGTCGTTTACTAATATGTCTTATTGATTAGAATAAAATCAATTCCATTCATGTGTCACACAATCTAAATTCTCCCCCTCATATATAATATCCTGATGACATATTTATTTTTCTTCGAGGCAATTAAATAAACATTCAAACCATCAAAAATGAGCATTCTCATTATGAAGAGATCTTAGGACAACTGATTAGTTGGAACAAATATTCTATAATATTTGGTAAAAAAATGATTCCTAATAGAAAATGTAGCATTGTACTTGAATTAGGTATAAAGGAAGGATCTCCTCCTTTTAAATAACTAGGTGTCCCCATATTCTGGGGAAGACCTAAATCTTCACATTTCTCTAAAATTTCCAACCAGGTCATAAACCAAATTTCATCTTTGAAGGGAAAATCTATTTCTATGGAAGGTATAATATGTCTTGTTAAATATACTATTTTCTCAAAAATGGTCCATTTTATGATGGTATACAAGTGTCTTATTGGTATTATAATAAAAATTAACACCTATATTAAAATTTTTGTTTTGACAGGTAGCACAGTGGAAAGTAAAATTATCACCATACCTTGGTTAACCTGTTGTAAACTCATTGACAAAGGAGGAATTGGCATTAAAATCTCTAACACTTTAATGAGTTTGTTCAAGCCAGGATCACTTGGGATCTCCAACATAATAATTCTAATTCAACTAGCTTTCTTAAAAATAGATTTCTTGAAAAGAATAAAAAGTTAACTCAACTTTTCTTGCCACCTCTATCCACCCTTCTATAAAACGGTCATTTTCCTCCATTATGAATAACACTTAGTGGGCGGTATCTAGAGACACCATCTTGAAAATTTGGTTTGATAATTGGACTGGAAGTTCAATAATTTCTAGAACTTCTCTTGGCCAATGTTCTAAGAACACCAAACTCTCCATCAGAGATGTCCTCTTCTCCCAAAATGATCTTCTTCTTGAAAACATTAAAAAATTTCATTGATACTTATAATTTCTCTGTCACTAATGATTTCTTAGTATATGAAACTACTTACAATGGCATTCTTAACTCAAAAAACTACTGTAAACACCTTTTTTGAGCTCTAAATGACATTTTGGGTGGATTAAGCACTTTTAAAAACCTTGGATAAAACCTTTAAGATTTAACCTTATCTGGATGATTGCTCACAAAAGGATCCCAACTGATGATCGCCTTTAAATGCCTGGTATTCAGATCTGTTCTAAATATTGTCTCTACAACCAATATAGAGAAGATTCCAATCATCTATTTCTATCCTGTGACACTACTTTTACTCTTTGGAATTATATTTTTGACATTTTTAACTATAGGTGGTTGATAGATGACTCTAACAAATCTAAATTAAAGAGATGTTCCAAGATGGATAATTCTCAATAGATTAAGAATATTTTCCTTACTGCTGTCGCATATCACCACCATGTGATCTGGTATGATAAAAATTCTCTTATTCATAATAAATTTTCATTAAGACATAATGTAGGGTGTATGCAGATACTTATTGACATACATGAAGCTTATTCGATCCAAAAGGGACACTACAACAACACGATGCATGACTTTGGCATACTACAATGACTCTATATTGATGGAAATTACTTCCAACCTCATTGCAATTTCGATGTCTTTTAGAGTTACCCTCTTCCTGGTTGGATTAGTGTATATGTGAATCATGCTTCCAAATTCAATCTGGGCCCTGCAGGTTGTGGTGGAATCTTTAGGAATCATACAGGTCTGATCCTTGGATGCTTCTATGGTAGCTGTGGTACCACCTCTTCTATGGAAGCTGAAATGATGAGCATGATTCATGATTTTTCCTTTCAAAAAAACTTTGTTGGACCAACCATTGGATTGAGAGTGACTAGACCACCATTGTGCAAGCTATTTGGAATGGTGTGATTTATCTTATGTGCCCTATCACCACTCACTAGATGAGATGTATCCATACTCTTCTTGACATCAACTATGTCATAACCCATATTTATTGAGAAGCTAACATGGTTTCTAATGGCCTTTCGAATAATGGGATTAATAGAGATATTACCTAGATTGATGATCTTTCTACTGATCTAATTCCATTTCATCACAAAGATTGTAATATGTTTCTATCTTTTAGAATCATGTAGCCTTTTTCTTTATAATAATCATGCCTTGGTCTTCTGGATTGGAACCACCTTCTTCAAAAAATTACTGTATTGATAAAAAAAATTTGTTTTATAAAACCAAAAGTTTTTTATTTTGGTTACCTTATCATTTGAATAAAACATAAATTATTAGGGTATAAACTAGTTTTTGATGTAAAAAAATGGAAAATGTAAGGGTAAAGTACTTAAAGACATGAAATGTGATTAAACAATGTGTGAAAATGGGAAGTTAATGATTTATCAACCTTATATCAACCCTCACACCATTATTTTTGAATTTTGGAACCATTTACCTTTTAATTGTTTCATATCATTATTGAAAATAAATTGTGATAACAAAAGTTCCCTTTTCTTCACTTCTAATTGGGGACCACTTCCACCCCATCAAGGTTACAGATTACAAATAATTTTCCTTTAAAACTTTCCACAAATTAATCTCCATGAATAATCTTACATGACCTAAATTCCTTGGTTACCATAATTTATCCTAATCTCTTCATTTCTAATAAGGATTTCAAGAAAATGTTCAAGGTACCAATGGGGGTATTACTTACTCCTTACATTTTCATCTTATTACTGGCTCCACAAAGTAACATTTTAAAATTTTAATCTTTATTTCCTTTATTTAACAAAATAACTTAAAATATATCCCCCAAAATTAAAAATAAATAAATAACAACTTTTTGATTCTATTATAATGATATTATACAATTCTTTAACCATACTTAACCATCAAGATGTAGTATGTTCTTGTTATGGGTCAGTTTAACCACCCACTTGAAAAATTCTATAAACCTCTATCATGTAAGACTATGGGAACATAAATACTTCCATCATTATATGTTAATAAAAAATAATGATTGTTTTATGGTTCTGGAATAGATATATAATGTATTTAAACTATTTTTATATAGTATATGATAATAAATAATATGTATTAAATGAAATATAGATTAATATGGTTAATAATAATGTATATAATAAACTAAAATTGATTATTTTGTAAGAATGTCACATATGAATAATCAACTAGGAATAAGGTAAGGGTTTATTGTCTCAAGTTTTTAACCTTGAGACATATTAATTTTTATACACCATGTCAACTTCATACTTATGTATCTACTATCCATTTAATATTTTATATCATGATCCATTCATTAGTCATTTTATTTATTGTTTCATTAGAAATTATATCCATCAATGGGATTTTGACTCGAATTTTTATAAAGATGTAAGGGATTCTTTACCTTAAATTTACTTTCACTTGACATTTTTCTATTTCACATCATTATTTATTTTATGTTGTCTATTAAATACCCTAATTATTTAATTTATAGAATATATTCCATTCTACTAGATTTTAATGACCATTTCATGATCTTCCTCTCATGATTCGTGGATTCTTATGTCACACATACCATGAGGGGTTCATCTCCAATAAAATTTGTAAATGAAGATTTATTTTGAAAGGTATTCCATTTGGAAATTTTTAGACATTATCTTTAAAAAATCAATAATTTTATATTCCCCAGATCATTCTTGGGGTTTTACTTATCTTTTTTCTATTTAATTTTCTCCCTTGTATCCTTATTTACTTATTATAAGAAAATAAACCATACCTTTTTTCAGTATGGAAGCTTCCTTTTTCCATGTCCATATCCATTGGATTCTTTTGTGAATGACCTTTTTTATTTATCAATAATTTATTATGACCATTTTATACTACTTTATCTTCTTTAAAAGTTTTAATTTTTTAAATATTTTTCATTTGGGTCAGTTTCATATATATTTGAAAAAATATTTTTTTAATGATTTCTATATAAACAAATATTTCCTCCTTAATTTTCATTTTATATTACACTTAATTTTTATTAATTCATTGTTTCTAATTAAAATTATTTTTCTTTATGTTTTATAATATATTTCTTTTAAAATTATTACAAATGATCAATGATATTTATTATTTTAGAAGAGATTTTTCCAGAAAACCCAAAACGTTTTTTTAATCTAAGTATAAGAAATTTGACATATCTTATTCTTGATTGAGTTCATTATTACAATTTTACCATCTTCTATCTTTCATTGGATTGGTTATGTAATGTTATTTTCAATCTGAGATATGATCTATCACTATCTTTGTCTTTCCATATCATCTTATATTATAGTCATGATATTTCTTCTAAATAATTTTCTTTTTGAATACTATAATTTATATTTATTTGATTCAAGGGCGGTTACCTTGATTCTATAGGACTATTGATTGGGTAAATTTATTGATTAAACTATTTACTATTTTATCAATATGTATTTGATACCCAATACCTCATTATCTTAATTGAATTATATTTACATAGAAAGTTACTAAATATCATTCTATATGAATGTATTTTACATAGTTTTAACATTTTATGATTTTTAATTATTTTATTTATGTTATTCTATTTAAAAAAGACATTAAACCCATTTTATTTCCATGGGTTCTTTCAAATTTTCTTAAATAATCCCTTTTTTTCCATGGGTTTTTTGTGATATGATGAAGGATTGATTTAAGGGGCACTCATATATAAATATGATGCTGGTTAAAGTACTATATCACCCTCTAATGAATTTGTTATGTATTTTTATCTCATTATTTTATTATGGGAATTTATTATAAAATACTTTCTACATAATTGGAATTTTGAAGTTATTCCCGATCAACTATGTGATGGGAAATGGGTGGTGTAGTTTTCTCTAAATTTTTTTGGGAATCCAGAGGTATAAAATTATCTATTATGTTATAATAATTAGTTAGTGTAGCCTACTTCACTTTGTTATTTTTAACTATTCTCATGTTTTTACCACATACTCATGGTTATTCTTATGATTATGTTATATCTTCGTGGATCAAGTCTGTTGACTAATGATCCCATAGACTTGTGATATATTTAATATTTTCTTCCATCCCATACACCATACACCATGAGACATGATTTATGATCCATTATTTGTTTTCTACATATATTTTATATATGAAAATTATACACATATTTCTATTTTATTTTCACATATGATATTTGATTATTATCACTTGTGTTTAGACTTCATGAACATATTATCCCACTTGTTCCTTATATTTCCATTTCATCGAGTTATGAATATAATAAATTTTCAAAAAATATAAATGAGTATATTATATGGAGAATTTGCAAGATATTTTGAATACACCTAATGTATTTTTAGTATTATTATATAGTTTAAAAATTATCGATTTGATATAAGGGACATGTGTTCTACTAGTTAAATCTTTTTTATGATACTCTAAAACTCCAAAACTAAGAAGATAATTGGGATAAAAATGTTAAATTATGTGTGAAGTATATCAGAACAATGTATGTGTATCACATATAGTGAGTAAATTATTATTTTTGGCACCACATCTAAGGGTAGGAGTCTAGGGTGGTACAATATCCTTTTGAAAGGAATATTTATTACAATTTTAAACTATATGGGTTCCAATGAAGGTATTTTAAAATATTTTAATAGAAGTTTTCCATTCACAGTCATATATTTGATCTTAAAATCCATATTTCCTCTAGATAACCGTTATATATTTTTCAAGGATTCATTATTGGTATTTTATTGTCAATAATTCATGAAAAAATTCTCATGTAAACTACTCAAAATGATCTTTTTAGAGAGATCAATACCTTTTCCTTTTTAATGTCAATGTTAAGAAATAATTTTTTAAAAAATATATTTTATATTTTGACTACATTTTTATCATTAAATCTAAAAATATCTATCATATTTGGAGTAATGATTCATTACAACTATCTAAATTCTCTTATGAATACAAAATTCATACCTCCCCTTGTTTGTAAGTGTTATATTCTTTGTCACTCTTCATCTTTCTATTTCTCTGCCTTGAAATTATTTTCCTCCTTTCAGACTATGAACTTTAATGTCATGTAATTTTACTATACAATTTCTATTACCAAATTAACTATATAAACATTAATATATACTATGTTAAAACCTTATAAATTGAATGTTGTTTTCTAATATATGTATACAATTTTTTTATCGAGGAACTATCAAAAATCAATAAAATAGTTATTTTAATATTGATAATTATTGATTTCAATGGGATGTTTATTATGTATTTTTCATTAATTACTATCATACGATGAATTTATTCGACTTATTTAGTGACGGCTGGGGAATGAAATTATATTTACCCTTGATGCATTGGACAATATCATGAGAAGAACTTGTTTGAGTACTAAGTGTAAATCATACAAGGTTATGTATAATGTATTATTATGAGGTCTTGATGATATAGTTATAATGTATGACATATTTAATTCCATCATTATGAAATTTTTATTTTTTTTCCAAGTGTTTATATGTTATTATTTTATATTGTGATACATTTCATGCTCATGTTATTGGTTATATTAGTTTTCTTTATTTTTTATTTGTGCCATATTTTTCATGACTTTTTTATTGAATGACTTATTCTGTTATACTCTACCTCTTACTGAGCAGCTGACCTCACCCATTTTATGCTTAAATTTTTCACAGAATATGAATAAGAATATTAATTATGGTATGTCTAGATTGGCATGATGTGTGAATTTTTTTTTGGGAGATGACAAAGAGTCATTATGAAATATGAAATCATTTTTATTAGGAAAAACATCCATTATATGAGAAAGATAAGGGTTTTATTAGTTAAATAAATTTCTTATATATCCAATACTGTAATCATAAAAGTTCATAGGTGTGTTAGATTCTATAATATTTTTTTATATTTTAATTTTGTATGGTTAATTTAGGGTCAAATTACTTGGTTTGAAAGAAAATATGTAAAGAATATATTTTTTATAACTGGATATGAGAGAATGGACATGGGTTATTGAGGATGATATCAACGAAGGGTTTATATAATATTTGAGGTCATAAAGTGTATACTATGAAGTTAGTGGTATCCCCAAAGGTTAGTTTTTGATTTTAAATCAAAGAACATTAGTTTATTTTAGGAAAATATTAATATATTTTGACTATAAACCATATTAGAGGTACTGTAGAAAAAGAAACTACTCATATTTTTGGCCTTTCAGCCACCTGTTTGGGCCTAAGGTCTACAAGGCCTTTAGGAAACCTAATTCCTATTGGAAATATGGCCTTATAGCATCATTGAACATGGATCAGCCTAGAATAACACCCAGGGAGGGCCCCATAACATGATTTAGAGAATGTAGTAGACACAAGTGTAGAGATAACTAGATTTGAAGAATAAGAGTCTATGATAATTACCATATGTACTATCCACCATGAAAATCTGCATGATGAAATTCTAAAAGATCAGCAATGCTAAGTGGGGAGCTAGGCGCCTTCAATGACAAAGAAGCTATGGAGGGGTAGTTCTTGGGTAGTTTAGTTATGTCTTTGGGTCATCTATTTGCATTGTTCCTCAGGGCCTTTGATTCATGTACTGGGCCTTAGCCACTGGGCCTATGGGTCAAGTAAGGGTTCCCTCTTAACATAGTTAAAAATTATATTATACAAAATAAATAAAAAATGAAGGTCATTCGGAAATTCAGTATATTGTATGAAATAAATTGATTTAAATGTTTTTTATAAAGTAGGAATGGAATTAATTAGTGGAAACACTAGAGATAAATATAAATATTAGAAAACATTGTTAAGTTTTTGCAATATAAAGAGTGTGTGGTTTCTTGGAAATGACATCAATATCCGGACACAAACAAGTGGGTGAAGTCACTAATTTGAATTCACTTAGGGGTAACAACCCTGAAAAAGAATAGTTGAGTATTAACTCTATCTTAACTAGGTTAAAAATAAAATGGCCTAATTTTACACCTAGTTTAACATTATATTGATATATTCTTTGGATGATTTATAATATCTTTATAAATCAGTATAACATTTTTGAATACATTTTCATATCATGAGATATTATTCATAGATAAAACAACATCTATTTCCATTGGCGAGATAAATTAAAAATATGATGATGTAATCTATTTAATGGAGGTAGAATGTAACACCCTATATGTTGTAGTACTTTAAACTTATGATATACTATTTTATATTAAATACTAAAAGAAAATGAAATAAGTTATAATTAAAATTTGACAATTATGACGTATTTGTAGAATTCATAGGTATAAATAGAAGTTTCCATATTAAAAAAAATCAATTGATAAATTATAATAAATGGTAAAAATTTGTATAATTATTCCTTTATAAGATTATTTATCTATTTTTGGATGGGAGGTAGCCTCAATATGGATTTCCCTAGACCAAGAACAATCTAAATACGAATAATTGTGGATTGAGAAATATAAATTATGGGTGAAGATAAAGATGTTATAGATCACTAAAATATCTATGATAGATGAATGACACCCTAAAAGCCACCATTACATATATTATAGTTCAGTCTTACATAGAAATCATATGGTGACATATATGTAAAAGTTTGGATGATATAAATATGTAATTTTCAATGAAATAAATTATATATCACAAGTATTTTTCTAAATATATACTTTATAGTTTTATATAAAAAACAATGGTTATTTTAATACAAATTTATTGATACAATTTAATTAATATAACTTAATAATTAATAAAATCATTTTTTATGATTGAAAATAAATTATAATAAAATTTATTTTTATGCACTATAGATTCTTATTTTAAGAAACTAAAAATATTATGTTTAAATTATATTGTTATGAAAATATATATTTGAAATTAATAATAAATTAAAACTCATTTAGTTAGAAATTTATAGAAAATATGAATATGAATGGTAAATATTTAATAAGACATTTCTATACAGAAACCCTTGATCAAATATTTTAGGTTTTGAATTTAAAAGTCAACAAAATAAAATTTTGATGATTAATAAGATTAAATAGAGACCCAATTTTGATTAATAATGTTTAAATTTGGTAAGAGGGGTTATGTTCTATTTTTAATCACAAAACTACTTAACATAATAAATGTTTAATCAATGTTATAAGGGAAAATGAATTAATTCAACATGGACCATATTTTTCTAAATTAACACGACACATAGACCCTCTAAAAAAACATTAGGTGGGAATTTCAGTACCAAATTTCTCATCCAAATTTACACTTCTTAACCACTTTACTTCCATGTTATTCTTTCATTACCAATCATTCAAATTTAGTTTATAAGATAATTTACATCCATTTAAACTATAAGAGGACCTCACATACAACCCATTCCAGAAACACCAAACCCTATAAAACACCTTTGTCCCCTTCTATTTTTACCTCTCCTAGAATCTACTTTTATGTTTTTCACTACTTGACTAAAATAAAGTGTCCCAAGTCCTCTACTTTTAAGCAGAAATATAAGGTAAGATTCAAGTCCTCAACTTGAGTACTATCCACCACCCAACACTTTATTCTATATCATTATCCATAAAAATATTTGAACCAAAATAATATAATGAAATAAGTAACATGTGAAATATAAAATTGTGTTATTTCATTGGAAAAACTATTATCTATCTCCCTAAAATCAACTGGGAAATGAAAATGTCACTCAGGTCAAGTAGATACTACCACTTTCATGATAGATTTATAAAATTTTTCATTACCACATTAAATGTATGGATATAATTTTATATTAAATAAATATAAATTATATATATATATAACATTATTGTTATTATTGAAATATTAATTAATCATTTTATGAACATCTATCTGTTATTAATATACTACCTTTTGTTCATAAAAAATAAAGAACAAATCTTTTTCGTAGTTTCATCATCACTAATTTCCCTAAAACACTCATGTAATGAACATAGAGTCATTATTAAAACTAAATTATATTAGATTAAATAAACTTGCAATTAAGAAAATGGAATAAAATTATGTTGATCAACATCGACATTACAGAGCTGGTAAAAACAAATCAAAGTAACTTTCATCTGAGGATGAAAATAGATAATTACTAACTAATAAATGTATAATAAAAGGTTATAATTTAATATTAATAATGGAAATATATTTAAATATTATTTAAAATAATTTATTAATATGGTTATGTTTATTATATTGATGTTTAAAAATCTTTCATTTATGCCGGGAATAAAGGTATGGGTTTTCGTCTCAATTCCCCTTCATTGAATAATAATTTATTAATTTTCAACTAGAATTTTTTGAAATTATGTAATTAATAATCCATTGATTTATTGAATCCAAAATCATAATTAGTAACATGATTTAAAATTTCATTTCATAATAATTATTTCTTGTTTTATAAAATTTTACAATAGCCATATTTTAAGGGATTTTACTAATTCAACATTGATCCTTTGAGTTATATGGATTAATAATGATACATTCTTCTAATTTACTTATATTCTTATATTTATTTTTTTATTTGACATTACCTCCCCTCTATTTGAGGAAAATTAAAAAATTAATTCAAATATACTTCTATGATAAATTTAATTCTTATAAAAGTATATTATTTGTAAGAATAATTCACATTATCCTTAAAGCCTATTTTTCCTCTCTTAACACTTTTCTTATTTAAATTTTTTTCCTTTATTATTTTAAAATATTAATTGTATTATCCCCTATTATATTGATATTTTAATTTATCTAATTTTAAAAAGATGCTTTAGTACTTATGTAAATGATGTGGATTTCAATAAAGGTATTTTAAAATATGAAAATTTCATTTTTCCTTTCACGATTATATATTTTGTCTTCCACTAGAAATTTAATATTGATATAATTTATAAAATTTTAAAGGATACATTATTAGGATTTATTTTGAAATTATTTTTGAAAATTTCTTTACATCTACTGATCAAAATTATTGTTTGAAAGTGGCTTATAACATCATCTTTTTATAAAAATGTTAAGTCATATTTTATAAAAACAATTTTTATGTTTTCCTATATTAAGCTATTTAACATGAAATTGTTTATATCATTTGGAGTTATGTTTCTTTTATTACTCGTTAAATACTATTAACAATGTAGAATTTATACATCACCTTTTTTAAGGTATTTTTTATATACAACTCTTTATATGTCCCTTAACATTATTTTCCTCATTTTTTCCATGTACTTTAATCTCTTGGATGTATTCAATATCATATAAATTATGGAATTAATTGTATATCCATTATTCTGTATGGTGTGAGTGACTTAAAAATTTAGGGGTGTTTACCAGTAAATAAATTCAATCTACATACTACAGAATTATTGACAATCCATATACTTGTTATTTGAATATAGATATTAACTGATTACTAACTTGAACTAATTATGTATTGTTTATTAATTCCTTTCATATGATGATTTGATATGAAATTTTAGTAATAGGAGGGATATAGAATAATATAGAACTTGATCTATTATAATGGATCATTAGACAAAGTAGATTGGGTACATAGTGTAATCCATATATATATATATATATATGATGTCATGACTTACGTCCTTGATGGTATGTTTATTATGTTTGAAATTATGAATTCCATCACTATTAAATAAGTTATTATTATCTATTTGTTTATTTATTATTATGTTATCCAGGTATATTTTACACGATCTTTTTATTAGTTATCTATAATTATTTTATAATAAATTATTATTTTCATATTATTGAGCCCTTTTTGATTCCTGGATTTATTCTATTATATGCTACACCTTTATTAGTTGTTGAGATGAAACATATTATATATTAGATTTCCAATGTTTATAAATAAGTGTAGTTAGTATGATATTTCCATACAGGTTTGATGTTTAGAGGATTTTGTTGGTGTTGTTAAAGACTTTTGAAAAATAATAAATCCTTGGTTTAGTTGAAATAATACCCGTTGGTTGCGAAATATGTGAGTTTTGTTATCCAAATGTTTTTCCCAACTCTCTCAAATTATAGAAATATAAGGTATTTAGTTTATAGGTTTTATAATATTTTTTATTATTATATTAATTACATATGGTTATGTATGGGTTGCTTTAGTTAGTCTAAAAGCAAGTATGCAATGAATATGTTTATTAACACATGACACAGGGGGGGGGGTGTGGGTCTTGGTTGTCACAATTAATTAAATATTTCCATAAATTTTTTAATGATTTATAGTGGATAATATAATGATATTAATTAAATTATAGGAATGTTTTTCGGTACATTAGTCTATGTAATATATGGTCCATAATCAACCTTACCATACCTTTTAGGAGACCAATATGCCTATCTTTCTTTTAAAATAACCTTCAAAATAAATTTTTTTAAAAGATGATGTAAACAATTTTCCAATATCAAAATTGTTTTAAATTTTTTATTTATTTGTATATTAAAAATTGGACAAAAACAACACAAAAATGGATTTCTATTCCAAATTATATGAAATTAACATATTTATTGGGTGTATAATACATATGAAATTGGTTCTCAAGAGGTTGAAAATTAAATTACATTTTTAATTCAATCTATTTTATCATTGATAAAATAAATAAAATTTCATTCAATAATTTTTTTATAGTTATGAATATTATTTTTTAGATTGTATTGATTTTGGGAAATAAGTTTCGAATGGGATAAAATCTACCACCAAGAATCCATGTTTGGTTCATTGGTATTAAGTCATATTTGGGATAGGGGACTGATCAATTTACCTTTGATGGAATGATCTTAGTTATTGATCAATTTTATTAAATCAATATTATTCACTATTTGAGTATTCTTTTCATGTGTACGTTTACCACTATTTTATAGCATGATCCATGATGTGTCACACTAGAAAAATGTAATTATTATTTAGAATTATATTGAATAGGTTTATGGGAATATGATACACTAATGTATTACAAGAAATATTATAGTGATACCTCCGGACCAATAACTAAATATTATATATGTTTTTTAATTTAAAAAACAAATAAGCTTTTTACAACTATTAAAAAGGAACATCTATAGATTAAATATATTATAATTTATATTATCTATATATATATAAATGTAATTATAAATATATTTAGATTTATTTGTAAAATTATATTTATATATATACATGTATAAATATATTTAGATTAGGGTGAATAATTTAAATATAGTAAGTTCGGTGTAGAATTTACAGAGTTTAGAACTCACTAAAACCTCATAACCAAAAAAACTTTGTTGCTGGGGGTGGTGACGTAGTCATAAAACAGGATAATCTGACATAAAAAATCCATGATCAAATTTATGTGGGATATAATTTTTTGAAGTCTTCTAATAGTACCACATCAATATAGTTATAATTACCCATCCTTAAAAATGATATAATCTTGTTAATTTAAATTGAAATCACATTCTTACATTCCCAAATATATTTTCAGTTTAGATTTTTAGAGAATTAGACCGTAACCCATAAGCATGAAAAATGGATACTACTAAAACAATATCCATTTTTTATAATAAAATATTTATAATAAAAAATAAATATTTTCATGAAAAGTATTTAAGACATTTATCTTGGATTATTGTTTTATCTTACCATACATGCTTATGATTATAACCCTCATGTCTACCATATGATTTTCAACCCTCACAGCTAGCTTATAATGTAACCTTCACAGGAACCCTATAATGTAACTATCAAGGCTACACATAGAATAACCACCATAGTTAACTTCCAACACACCTAATACATTGGAGGGATATCATATAATAACTAGTATTTGGTTTATAATGTAACCACCCATAATCATAAATAATTACCAGAAACTATAAAATAATAAAAAAACATCAATACTTTCATCAAAAATACATTCCATGAAGAAAATAACTTCATTCAAAGGAGTAGTGCACAAATACCAAATAAATAAGTTTATTTGAAAATAAATTTATAATATTTTAAATAAGACTTAATTTTTTTTTTCCAGAAATTATGAAGATTATATCATGTCGTATAGGTTAAAAAACAATATTTTTTGTCATTTTGAAAAATTATAATTTAATTTAAACTTTTCATGAATTCTGTAATGAAAAATTAAAACTCAGCATCCTAGAAGGTGGTGAACTTACACACCAATAATGATGATTTCGTTTTTCACAATAAAAGAAGAAAATAATGTATTTTATTATGAATATAACAAAAACTAAATCCAATAATAGTATATATATATGATACTAGAGTTATCACTAATTTTTGGATAGGGGTGAGCATAAGGTGAAAGTGAGAGAGAATTTAAAAGGGAAGAAAAATGAATTTTCCTCTTGAATATTATCTCTTAGAGAACCTCCCTAAGATATTGGTGTCAGTATTTTTATGGGAAAATAAATACTATAATGTGAAAATTGATGAGGATAAGGGAATTGTTAAGAATATAGTAAAGAAATATGGTGTAATTGGATGAAATGAATTGATTGAATGAGACCCCATTAATAATTGCTATGTGGGGAAATTTAAAAATTACAGGAATTATTAAAATATAATATGGCTAATATAGTGGTAAAGGATTCCAAAAAGCATAAAATCAAAAGATATAACATTTTAGACAAAATCATGTCACATTTTTAATTATTTAAGATTTAGGGGATTTTTAAATAATTTAGTAAAATATTTTATTCATGAAATATATTTTTTTTTTCAAATTTAAAAATATTTATAACTATGAATTTAATAAAATCAAATTACAATTTCAAATTAGAAAAAATATTTTATTATATACATGTATATAATTAACTTATTACCTTAAAAATATTGAATTGTATTTATTTTAATATTTTTAATATCATTTATTTTAGTTTGCCGTTAAATTAAAAATTACTGTACCATCGTTGTGAAAAACCTTAATGTATTTCTTTTAATAAAAATTGAAAATAAATATTCATGATAATGAAAAATTTATTATATTTAGAATGATTATTACTGGTCAAATATAACTTTTGGAAAACAATATATTATTATATTATATAAAATAAAAACTCTTCTGTGAACAACTTGACTTTCTTTTAAATAAAATATTATAAAGGGCCTAAATCCTATCAAAGTTTCTCCAGGTGGATATTAATTAATCCCTTTGAATAAAATGGATGAGATATAATTAAAAAACAATATTTTCCATTATTTTTAGGTCATTTACTGATTATTATAATTTTAATTAAAATGATTTTATGGATTTTTCTTCTTCTTGCACAAGAACTGCATCAACATTGTAAAAGAATTAAAGTAAATTATTTCCTATGTAAAAATTATTAATAAATCAATATCATAAAAATAAATTAATTATGTTTTAATTAATCATTTATGTTCATTAATTATGTATATTTAATCATATTCATGTTAATACATCTTCTTTAATTTTTTAATTTTACTTTTCATGCCTTGTGCAAGAATTGTAGAGGTATTTGGATAATATTCAGGTTATATAACTATAAAATTTTAAAATATCATCCAAAAACATTATTTATACATAATAATAAATTTAAAATTTCAGAAATGCTTTTTTATCTCACAATTATTATCATTAAGGAAGAAAATTTGACTTTGTCAATGTTACATAGGCACTACGTCGACACTGAAAATGATTTTTATACTTATCATATAATAAATTTTAATTTACATGTTCTAAATTATTTATTGTAAAATATTTATATTATTATTTCATGATTTATTCATTATACATGTTTAAAACATTTTACCCCATTATTATTTCTTGAAGTTGTCACAAAACTGTAGTATTAAAAAAACTGAATTTTTTACTATTAAGAAAAAATATTTCTTTCATAAAATTATCAAAAAATTATTATATGATAATTTATACATGGGTAATTCATAAGTAAAATTAGTTGTTTAAAATTAAAATTATATAATTTAAAAATTAATCATTTAAATTTAACCATATATGAAGTTAGTTAAATTAAATAATTTATTTTAAAAAATAGTTAACATAGTGAGTTGAACTATTTAATTCAAGAATACTAATATATATAAAAATTAATATACTATTTTCACATGGTTTGTTACATTATTCCCATATTTTATAAGTTTTATCATCATATTTTCATTCACTTATTAAACAATTGGGGATAATTTTCCCTCATTTCATTTCCATATTCTCATTTTTCTTCTTCAACACAATGGTTTATAAAAAAAACATAACCAGGTGATTTACCATATACTAAAATACATGAACTTTATAATCAATATTCTAAAAAAGCTTTTCATCATAAGAAATGTTCCCTTCTATCTAAACAACTTCTAGTCTCAATACATTGTTTAAATTTGGGGAATACATTATTAACATCAAGACATAAAAAAAAATTATGTAACTGGGATAAAATCAATGGTAAACCAACTTGGTAGGAAACTGGTCCGTCTCTCTCTAGAATTTCATAAAGTCCAATGAACTATGGATTTAAAATTCTTTCCTCAAAAAAAATTCATAACACTTTTTCATGGAGGAATTATAAGGAAAACATGATCACCCTCCTCGAAAGAAACGCCATTCCTCATGTTATCCACATAACCTTTCTACCTACTCTGAGATGTCATCATAAGTTGCTAGATCATATTCACTTTCTCAACCACTTCCTGTACAAATTTTTGTGCCATCAAATTATTTTCCTTCCTTCAACCCCAAATGCAGATGTTTGACACTAATTTCTATACAATTCATCAAAAACATACAAATGTATACTCGAATGAAAGATTTCGTTATAATAAAACTCATCCATAGAAAGATATTGATCCCAACTTCACTAATAATCTATTGAACAAGCATGAAGCATGTATTACAAGGTCTGAATTGGTCACTTAGTCATTCAATCATATTGAGGATGAAAGGCTACGCTGAAATTAATTTCATGGTCCAATGAATTTTGAAGGCCTTTCTAAAAGTTATATTTGAACCTAAGATTATAATTAGATAAAATGGAGAGAGGAACTCAATATAACCTTACTATATCATTAAGATCCATTTGGGAATGTTGATCTATAAAAACAGTGTCTTGAATAGGTATAAAATTTGTTGATTTAGCCAATCCATCAGTAATAACCCAAATCAAATTGTTACCTTGAGAACTCATTGATAGTCCAACCATGATGTACATGGATATATTTTACCATTTTTACTCTATAATTGTAAAAGGATGAAGAATCCCATTTGTTAGTTGTATCTCTTCTTTAAGCTATTTAAAATTAATAAATTTCATGGAATTATTAGAAATATCTCTTTTCATTCAATACCACAAGTAATACTCTTGTAGGACTCTGTGCATCTTAGTGCTACTAGGATAAACTGAAAATAGATAACTATTAGCTTCACTTAACAATTATTTTATTAGTTTAGAATCAGAAGGCACACAAAATATCATTCTAAATATGAGAATATTCTATATTAATATTAAATTCAAGAAACATAACATTATTAATCAATTACATGTTTTTCTATAACTCACAATATTCCTCCTACACATCCTTAATTACGTTTGATAGAGATAAATTCACATACACCCTAAAATATATATAGGAATTTCTTATAATAACAACTTCCAAGACAAAAATCATCAAATCATTAAACAATGGGTTATATTCAAAACATAACATGGTTAATTTCTAGGTCTAATGAATCATTTGACAATAGACTCATGTAATTATTTATTTTTATTCAAGAAGTCCCACTTAATTTATTAGATTATAGGGTTTTGGAGTTGGCTTAACATCAATAACTCATTCAATGGTGAATTAAACTTCTTGATTAGTTATAACACTAGAAAAATCCTTAGAAAAAAAACCTAGGTATTCATTTACAACTAGTCCACCATTAATATGAATAGTTCCTTTGTTTTAAAAAATATGTGAAATATAACTTTCATTTCCATCTTTTAGTAGTACCTAAACTTCCTAATATTTTATCATTGGTTTGGGTTCATTCTTGTATAAATAATGAAACTCTTTATAAAAAACACATTGATTAGATCTACAATGAAAGATATCTAGGTAAATAGAATGAAAATACATAACTATAATGACATCAAACTCTACCAAGGGTAAAATAAAAAGATTTATAGGTATTTTATTTACATAGAAAATATTATAGGTATTCTTATAATTCCATTTTTTTATTATTTCCCCTAGTGTTTTTAACATATGATATGAATTCATTTCTTGAGGTGAAATTTACAATTTACCTAAAAATTTAACAAAAATAAAGGAATGTGTTGACACCCTATCAAACAAGTCATAAAAAAATTACGAGTAAAAAAAATATACCTTATACTAATTAACCAGATAGAATATCATCTACTGAAGTAGTTGAAAATGATTTCAATACAACTTTATGATAATATTATGGATACTTATCATACTTTTAGATCCTTCTTTGGGAAGGTATGTTCGTAATTCCCTGTCTCACCACATTTAAAACACTTTACATTTTTATTATCAGAATTAAAAAAACCAATACTAAGACCCTTTTAATTGCAATATCAGGTCATATTTCCAAAATTACCGCATCATAAAACCTTCTTGGTTTTGTTAAGGAATTTTTTGTGGTGTTTTTACCACACCTTCCATCATTTGGAAACAGGAATTTCTTACTTTCATATTTATTTGATTGATTATTACCCATTTCCTGCAATATGTACGTCTTCTTCTGCTTATTTTCAAGATAAACATGGTCATAAAAAAACACCAATTCTACCCTCTAATAACATTGAAAATGTATCTTATAACTTTTCAATTAACAAGAGGATAATACCCTTCGATATATTGGCATCAACCCTAGGTAAAGATGATTTATTTGGCTCTCGAGATACCAAATAAGTGTTAGAGAATACATTTACAAATGAGTGAAGTTTTCTTTCTAAACATCCACCTAATCTACCATGTTTTATTTTAAATCATGGAATATATTTTCCATACAAATTCAAACTATCTTAGGAAAATATTTTTTGATGAACAAATTCTTAAAATAATCCAATTCCATAACATAAAACTCAGCACTATCCATGATATTCTTGACCATTGACCTACACTGGTTAGCTTAACCTTAAACACGATAAATAAAAAGACTAACCTTTTTATTATTTGAACACCCCATGACATAAAATATATATTCATGTTCATTAATCCACCCTTTAACAACCATTGCGTTAGAAGATCCACTAAAATAAGAAGGGTGCTACCTCATAAAATGTTTCAATATCATCATGTTCATTTGGGGTAGATCTAGATTTTCAATTAGATGGATATTACTCCCATTTATAGCCAACATCAAATGATCCATTACTATCCAAAAATTCTCAGTTATAATTCCTAGAATTGCAGTTTGAGGATTCATAAAGATATCATCCTGTCGGTGCATTCCTACTTCAGCTTCCCTATTTATTATGTGTAAAATAATTCTAAATAGACAAAAATTAAATTAATGAAAAAGGTAATATTATTATATATCATTTAAAATTAACTATAAAGTAAAAAATCATATAAATAATTTTATTAACCCCATCATAAACCCTAAATTTACCTAAACTCTGCACTCATACCAACTATATGGACCCAACAATAATGTTTACATTACCTAGTAAATTTAACTACAATTCACATTCATATATTTGAAATGGTATTTTATGATTATACTTGTATAAAATTATGTCAAAATGTAATTATGAAAACCCATAAGCATCCGTTGTGGATACTATTAAAATTGTTTCCATTTTTCTATAACATTAAATCTTTAGAAAAACATAAAATGGATTCATGAAAAATATTTACAACATTCAACTTGGATTATTATTTTCTCTTACCCATACTTAAACCCTGTAAAAAAAGTCTAAAAATTATGATGTTGAGAAAAAACTCAGTAAGGGACATAAAAATAAGCAAAGATTCCATTAGTCCATGAATACTTATAAAAACATAAAAGAAATAATTCTAACCCTTAAAAGTAACATATAATTACTTTGTGAAAACATGGGGTTTCCATAAAACATTGAAAGTATAAAAACCCATTTTGGTAATATAGGGACCAATTTTATTAGTAAACTAATTTATTATTGTGATCCTCATGGCTACCATATGATTTGAAACCCTTCTGGATACCTTAAAATTTAATTGTCGTGACTACCTTAATATGTAACTATCACAGTTACACTTGGATTTAACATCACTGTCAACTTCCAACAAACCGAATGCATTATAAAGAAATCATAATTTCATACATATTTGGTTTATAATACAACCAATAATTATCATAAATAAGGCCTATGAACCAGAACATAACCCCAAAATGTGAATACTTTCATCATAAATACATCCCATGAAACAAATCACTTAATTCAAAGGAATAGCACACACATACAAAGGAAAAATTTTTATTTAAAAATAATTCATGTAATATTGAAAATACGACATGAAATGAATATGTATTCATGAAATTTGGAATATCCTCTCATGCATGATAAGATAAACAAACAATCATTTTTAATTTCATAAAAAGAGACATTTAAAATGATTTTAAAAGGAAAGTCCCTTACATAAGGTTTAACATCCTTAAAATCTGTTATAACCTACTACATAATAGTTTTAAAGGTGTTAATAATTTATTATATCACTTTTTTAATATTTATAATTCCATACATGATCTTATTATAACAAATTTCCACTGATTTATTTATAATGTTTGTTACTTCAATTGTTTCTGATGCGTTCATTTCATGGTTTCAGGTTCAACTCATTATGGATTATCATTTCAAATGGAATAATAATCGAGAAGAGGTAAAATATAAATATTTAGGTCATTTTAAACAATTATACATTAATTTAAACTTCCCATGAATGTAATAATGTTAAAAAAAACTCATCATCCAAGAAGGCGGTGAATTAACACACCATAGATGACAAATTCATTTTTAAGAATAAAAGAATAAAATAAGATTTTTAATTATGGATATACCATTAAAAACAAAATTCTATTATATATATAAATTATTATAGAGTTATCACTAAATATTAGTATAAGGGGTGAGGATAAGAAATAAGTGAGAAATATTTTAAAAGAGAAGATAAAAGAATTTACCTATCGAATCATTTCACAATGAGAACCACCTTATGCTCTTAGAATTGGTCTTTTATGATATCATAAATACTATACTATATAAAGCAATGGATAAATGGGAATTTTTCATAATATAGTTGAGTTTGATGGATTAAGGCTACGAAATTAAGTAAATGAATGATCCCCCTTTTATAATTGCGGTGAGGGGTAATTTTGGAATTACTTAAACTATTTAAATATAATATGTCTAATTTTAGTGTTAAAGATGTTAATGATTCCTAAAAATTGCATGATATCAAATTTTAGAAATAATATTGTCATATTTTTCTATATTCAATATTATTTTTTGTTAATATATAATTTAATAAATAATTTTATTCATGAAATATATTTTTTGTCAAATTTAACACTATTCACAACTATGCCATTAAAAACATCCCAAATAAGTTTCAAATTAAAAATAGTATTTTATTATATACTATACATTTCATATAAATATATAAAATTTGTGTATTACCATAAAAATTCCAAATTATATCTACTTTCATATATTTAATTTCATATGTTTTATTTTTCCATTGAAATAATAATTAATACGTAATATATATGTAAGACAGTAACATATTTATTTTTTTAATGAAAATAAAAAATTAATTTTAGTGAGGTTTATAAATTTGTTATCTTTTAATTGACTATTTGTGGTCAAATATCTCTTCTGGGGAAGCATATAGTAAACTATTATACTAGAAAAAACTAAAGAGTGAACGACATAACTTTCATTTAAATAAAATATTATAATGTGTCATAATCCTATCCAAGTAGCTCCAAATGGTCATTAATTATACCATTGGAAAAAAAGAACAACATGTAATCAGAAAATAATATTTTTCCCAGTTTTAGGTCATTTAATGGTTATTATAAATTTATCTAAAATCATTTTATTGATTTTTCTTCTTCTTTCAAAAGCATTGAATCTACATTTCAAAATAATTTAAGATAATTTTTTTCATATATTAAAATTATTAATAAATTAATATCATAAAAATAGACTGATTCAGTTCATGACAATCATTTGGATTCATAAATTATGTATATTTAATCATACCCCCGTCAAAACAACATCATTATTTTGTTAATTTGAATTTCCTTCCCTTACACAAACATTTCATAGGAATTTGGATATGATTCACGTTATATATCTCTTAAGATTTAAAACAGTTATAAAAAAATTAATTATACATAATAATTAATAAAAATTTTGAGCAATGACTTTTTAGCATTCAATTACTATATATAAATACCAAATTTATCTTTTTCAATACTGCTTGGGCACTATGTCGACACTGACAATTATTTTTATACTTATCATGAAGTAAATTTTAATTTAATTATTCTGAATTATTTCATGAACAATATATATATATATTTTGTTTTTTACTATTCACCAAAAAATTAATTATTCACAAAATTTTAAAAATTTATAAAAAGATAATCTCCACATTTTGAATTTAAAAATGAAATTTGTGTTGTCAAATTAAATTTTATAATTTGAAAATTAATCATTTAAATATAACCATATAAGAAATTTGTTAAATAAAATTATTTATTTTAAATGTTATTTGACATAGTGAATTTGACTATTTAATTCAAGAATTGTAATAGATACGAAAATAAATATTCAATTTATACCTGGGTTGTTATAGTAGTAGGTACTATAGTAGGGATGTTATTAATCCCAAATAGGATTTAGGCGAAAAAAACTAACCTTCAATCCATTGGTCCTTCAATACATCCATATATAATAGGTTATTTAGCTATAGGGTCTTTGATCTATCACCAGTCCATATAAGGTGACATGGTGGGACTCTATAAATGAATCAGTGCAGTAGAAAAGTGGTACAACATTATGACTAAGAAGAGCCATCAGGTGGATAACCTTGAAAGACAAATGGGTGCATTGACACACATCCACTCAACATCCATCCCCAGGGATTTTTGATGTGGTAAAGATAGATACTATTCCATGTTCAATTCAGTGAAGTTAAACATGTAAAATGGGGCATTGTAAGTTACATGAGATACAACGAGGTTCCATGTAGGCATTTTCAGGTGGGATACTTTAGAGATAGAGATAAGTGTTCTAGATCCCATCATCCAAACCTCTAACCACATAGATATCTTATATAGAATGAAATAGTGACCTTCCAAAATGAATCAAAGGATAGAATAAAGCAATGATTCTTCATCAGTATGATGGGGGGAATTATTCAAACCATAAACTTGGTTCAATGACAACAAATATGGATTATGGGAGCTTGGTGTAAGACTAGTTACATGTCATCATGAATTCTACTCAATTGAAGTAAAACCATGTGTTCATCCATCAGAACATTAGGCCTTAGACCCACACTTGTTCCATGTTGTTTCTGCGTCTATAACTTCATTCCATTTAATGTAATAACATAGGTCCAGTGGTTTCTTTCCATTACTAGTTAGGTGGGATACGATGGACCCACTATTCTGCTTGAGTGCATGTTTCATGGTTTATTTCCATCCCCTCTATCTTATATATATATTTAAATAATCATATAAATTTGTTCTAATATACCTAGAAAATAAATTATATATATATTTTTAAATTCTTCATATAAATGTATATGTAAATATATAAATACATTATGAAAATATATAAATAAATAATATAAATACACATCCTTATAAACAAATTCATAAAATATTTAATTATATTTATAAATATATAAATTCATTATATAAGTGTAGTATTTAAATGTATTTATAAATATATTTATAAAATATGTATGAAATACATTATGTAAACATATCTTTTTAATATATTTATAATAAAATTATGATTCAATATATATTTTAATATACAGTTATAGGTAAATATAATAGTTTTAATGGTTTTGGAGGGATGAATATGATCCTAAATGCAATTAAAGACAACATTAAAACCCAAAAACAAACTAGATCAATTAGATTATTTTCACATCCTACATTGTTTCCTTTGGTATAAAATATTTTTATTATTATTTTTGTGAAAACTAGTTATAACTGGGTTGGCAGGGAAACCATTATATGTACTAAAGGGTTTGAGGCATAATGGCCCCATAAATACATGGCCAAAAGGCCCATAAGCACAAGGGAAAAACTACAAAAAATCCTCCCCAAAACATACAATCCACCCCATATTGCACATCATATATAAAACCCTTGAAATAACTACTTCAACTTATTAGGTGGTATTTATACATATTTTCTGTTTCCATTGATAAGTTGAACCACCACTACACCCTCAATAGACTCCCCACATTTACAGTGGCTAGAATTCCACCAACTGTAATCTATGTATGATCCTATCCTTTTGGAAAATCCCAGGTAAATAAAAATAATACATTTTCATATTTATTAATATATGTGAATTAAATATTAATTTTACTTTAATGGTGATGCTATGTTTGATGGAATATATGATACATAACAATGAGTTTCTTTGAAATCTTACGTAGCACACAACATTGAGATATACTGAAATATAATAATATAATATTATTTTAAATGGAAGTTAACGCCTTGTCGTGGTAATGGAAGGAATGAACAGAACTAACTACAATATGATTATACATGTTCGTTAAATGTTTTTACATTTATCCAATAAAATTTAGGGGCTTAAAATGTGAATGAATCTAATTTTATGTATAAATACTATAATATTCTTTAAAAGGTTGATTTTCCACTTTTTAATGGAGGACCATTTTAAAATATTGTTTTTGTCAAATTTATGTGTTATATTTTTAAAAAAATAAAATTCTTCTTTAAAGTGAAGAAAAAAAAATTAGTTTGGTTGTATTTTTTTAATTTTTCTGATAATGTTCATTTTTTAATTAATAGTGAAAAATACAATATTTTAATTCAAAACATCATTTTAATCAAATTTATTTATATGGTTAGATTATATTTTTAATTAGTTTTAAAGTGTAATTAGATTATGTTTTTACCATTTAATCTAATTTTGGACATTGGAAGTAATTTCACTTTGAAATTGGAAATAAACTAGTGACAATCTTTTGATAGTTATTATTTCATAAAAACATGTTTTTACGTTTTGACAACTGGAATTAATTTGAAATTAATTTTTGCCACTTCTATGTTTAGAATTTGGAAAAATAGATTAATTTTTTTTAACCAGGAGGTCCAAATTGTTTACTGTGGTAAATTTTATTTTTAGACATTTTAAATATTTACTTTTGTAAATATTTTATTTACCATGGTTAAAGGGTAAATATGGTAGATAAGGGTAAAAAATAATATTATAATAATAATAAATTACCCTAAAATGTTTCCTAATAATATTTTTTGATACATTGTAGACCATGGGAATCCTTGGGTCTATTTTGGGACCCCATGGACCACTTGGGTGTGATAATGACAGATTATGTAAATTAATTTAAAGTAAAGACAAAAATGCAATAAAAATAAATCTTTTAGTAAATAAATTTTTAAATGGGGTTTTATAAGTTATCTCTTAGACTATAAATATTAATTTGAATTATAAAAATATTTATTACATCATGTTATTTTTTTATAATTTTTAGATATAAAATAAACAAAATTATTTATGACACAATAATGATGCAATGTCTACCTCATTAATGAAGGTTTTAAATAAATAATATTATCAAAATTAAAAAAATATCCCAAACCCGTCCAATTATTATTGGATGATTTTATTTATAATAGGAGTTATATTATCCTTGACTTTAATGAGTTTTTGATGTTTATATATCTAAAGCATTATATAATAAAATAATATTTTTAGACATTCCTAAAGAGCCCCTCCCCCCTTATAAAAAGCCATCACCTCTAACGCATTACTCACACGTCTCAAGCCCCTTGTATCCTCCAAACTATACCTAAATAACCTCCCTAAATTCCCCTATCCCTTCTATAAGGCTTCTATTAGGCAGAAGGAAATTCAATAAACCTTTTTTTTCAAACCGAAGGGAGACACCTGATTTAAAGGTAACGTCTTATCTTAAGTCATTTTCATTTATTTTACTTCCCCAACCCCCAAAAATCTTTTTATAACTCTATTTTATAAAAGCAACAGTATCATCAATATACTAGTTTGTTGTTATGAGATTAATTATAACTACATATTCTGACACCTCCGTCTAATGGATACAAACATATTGTTTCTGTGGACACTGAACTACTGCCTCCCAAAATGATGATTGTTCAAATATCTCCAACCACCTATCATGGTGTCCATTATGATGGAAATTTATTTATATATGATATATATTATATTTATTTTTTTCTCTATGCTTTTCTATTTTTACTTTATATAATCCCTTAATGGTTTTCATAATGGGTAAGCACGATTATTTCATTTGTGGAAGTGCGGACTACCGCCCCTCAAAGTGATATGACTCATTCCTACCATACATGAGATGTATAAATGATGGAGTTAATGAAATTATATATTATATTATACTGAAATTATAATATACCTATTTATCATTATGTTTTCATTCCATTAAAATACAAAATAGAAATGAAAGTAGCGTTCATGCGTACGTACAACTAACTGTCTCCATAAACGGTGCATTTCATTTCTTATCTTCAAATGTTATGTACTATTAATAATACATATATATAAGAGATATATATGATATATATGATATCTAAATCATTAATATCATTATAGAGATAAATTACTTTCAACCACATGGAAAATTTATAATTATAACAAGTTCATTTTTGAATCAAGTTCCAAACATCGACAAAATGTCCGATATGAACTCAAATAATTAAATAATTGTAGTTGGAAGGGAATAAGTGATATAAAAGGATTAATATACTTGAAAAATGTTCTTAAGAAAGTATAAATTAACTTAAGTTTATTATTCAATAAATTAAAGAATGAATGGGTCATGTCAGAAAAGAGGTAAGGGACTTCATCTCAATCTCCATACATGGAGGCATATTTTGATTTATAAATGATTTTCTTTTATATGATGTATAAAAATATTTGAAATTAAATTTCATTAAAGGGGAATGTTTCTTCAAAATATATTTTGACTAAATTAAAAAAGGAATGGTTTTCAACATTTATAGTGATAATGACCTCTCTGCTACCGTAATCGTTATTTGGATTCCTTTAAAAGAATTAATGTTTAAAAAAGGAAACCCCTTATTTTGTTTTTTGGTGTTTTGGTTTTGAAAAATGGTTTTTGAAATGTATTGAGTAGTTCAATATCGGGAAATGATTTCTTGTGATTGAAAGTTAAATGTTATTAGTGAAATTTTTAGATTTTCAATATTTTATGTGTTAAAAATTTATAACGGTACTTGGATATTTGACAGGTGGTTACGTGATAAACCAAATGACAGGCTGTGCCATGATAAACCTGGATGAGTGGTTAGGTTATACCCTCCAATGTATATGGTATGTGTAACAACCCAAACAATCATTTATGGAAATTCCTCTTGATCTAATAAAGTGTCTCTTTATGAAAAATGTTTATATAAAATGTCAACTTATTTGGTTTTATGTTAAGAATTATGACCGTTGATAATATAGCTATTGAACAGTGATCACATGATTAGTATAAATATAGGGCTCTAAATAATACAATTTACTCAGACAAAGGAAGTGATGGCCTCATCCAATAGACATTCCCCATACGAAGCCTATTTGTCAGAACTTGGAAAAGAGGTGGCATTATTAGGAATCTATCTTGACCAAGCCCGAGCCGAGCTTCAACAGGTTAAGCTCGAGTGGGATCGCCAACAAGGGAAGTGGAAGTTGATAGAGATTACCACCCGAGCAATGTTATCCGAGCAACCCCAAGAGTTTGTAACCATCACACACCTTACTCTTCGGTCTTATGTGGTTGTTATAAGGTGTTATGTAACAAGAAAATAGTACTATGGTTATGTAAATTATTATTTTATATAATAATCAATAAATTTTCATGTTATTTTTGTTACCTTATAAATAGTTTTTAAAGCTGAAATGGTGTTTTTAGTTAATATTCAACTAAGAAATATATTTTTATGAACTAATGGATTTATTTATTAAATAATGTTTTAATAAAATGATAATATTATTACTAAATTAATTTTTGTTAAATATAAATGATTGTATAATTTTACGAATGTAATTGTAATTTTTATTAAGGTTTGAAAGCCATTTTTGTCAAAACCCATGAGTTGTTGATAAATGTAGGATTTCATTTTAAATGTGAAAATGAACATATATAGAAAATTATTTTGATAAAATTAATATTATTTCTGGAATCAGGACATTGAAATTTTCAAATGGTGAATTTTTCATAATTTTCTAAGAGAGTCAAATTTTTAGGTAAAGATTAGATACCGTTAAAATATATAATGTGTTTTATGAAATCATAATGACTGAATAGTGATGTAATAAAATAATATAACCCTTATGTTTGGACAATATATGTTTTAACATTAAAATAATGTGATTTTTGGTTTGTTTGAGTTGTTTTACAAAACATTAATGGACCCTTCAAGGATTATTAAACATCTTGTTTTTTAAATTGTTTTCCTTGGGAGTGTGAATCACCTCCACATAAGCAACCCCATTATTTTAAGAATTTCAGACTTTGGAATTATAAAATATTTTTTTCTACCCCGCTTTGGAAAAAACCATGGGTTGGGTTGTGATTTGAATTAGTTTAATGCGAGGTGTCCCTACCCTAAATAATAATGAATTCCCTCACATTTCCTATATACACCCACCCATGATCCCACTTTCTCCTCACTAAAAGCATTTTTAGTTCATCAAGCCTCTTCCCTAATCTCGCTATAATCCTCCCTAGGTTCCCCAAGCTCCCAATAAGCCTCCATCAAGCCTCTGTCAAGCCTTTGGAAGCACTCTTGTAAGTATGAGTTTTTCTTCCTTTCTCATTTTTGTCCAATTATATTAATGTTGTTTGGCCATTTTAATTTAAATTATAAATGTTGGAGTATGGTTTTTCACCTCCCCCATAATGCCCTATTTATTTTTTAATTACGAGAGACCCCTTTATCTCTCAATAAATGCCTCACATGTACACCCGTTACTATGCCGACATTCCTTGAGGGATTTCTCTCTTCTTTTACATCCAAGTAATCCTTTTGTATTATGCATCTAAATTACATTAAAATTGTTGGGACATTTATCAATATGACCCCCTTACTGTCCATTTCATGTACATATGATGAGACACCCCTTTCTCTCTCATCAACTATTTTTTATGAATTCATGCGTCACGCCGTTATGCTGCCGAAATTGCACCGATTTTCCAAGCCAATGTCATTGTGTTTTGAATACCATGCCCATATCTATATCAAGAGTATTAAACTTTATGCACATTTACTTATTGACTATAAAGTCTCATTTATTAATTCCACATTCCTTTATCGTGGAATAAATGATGATGTTTTATGAATCCATGTTATATGATCCATGTGGCCTATTTATGCCTGAAATGAAATGTTTAAGAAGGGTGTGCCATTATAACACTCCAATGCATTGGGTAAAATATAGTATCATGATACATCATGTGCAATGGGTTTTGACTCATTCTAATTCAAGAGAAATGAGGTTTTACTCGTTCTTCATGTGCAATTAGGATTTACTCGTGCTCCATGTGCAAGAAGCCTTGGCTTATGCTAATTCCATGTTAAGTGTTGTTGCCACATTTCCATCTTATGATTATCCTGATTTATCATTCCTTTATGTTTATGATTCTCATGTGATCTATTTATATGACTATTTTCTAACATGTATTGTATTCCGCTTGTTATTCCATGATTATTCCCTCAGTGGGATTTATATCTCACCCTTTTCTTATGCATGTCCTCAGGGTATCCTATGCAATGCTAAGTACGAGGGAATGTAGTGGTCATGTAAAGAAGTTTTCAATAAAGATGTTATATTTGATGTTTTAAGTTATTATGTAATGTTACTATGCCCCAAAGACAATAGAAATCTTAATCTTCCATGTTGTATCAAGTGATGGTTTTATGTAATAAATCATGTTTAAGTTCGAAATAAAAAGTAGGGTTTTCATAGTTGGTATCAGAGGGAGGTTTAGTTATTTTTTGGGATTAGGATTATAAAACCCTAGTAAATCCTTAGAGACAAGACTATGTATAATAAAAAATCCCTACGTATTCGTGGGTATTGATTAAGTGGTTTATCAAGAAGATACATCCCTATCTGGATACGAACAGGTAGAGGCGGCTTTGACACAAATGTATCCTAGGGGTAAAACCTGAAAACACTTCTTTGAGCTAGACTCGAACGAGAATTGGTGCACAATAATGGGACTTGCTTCAATATTGGTTACGACACTCCCAATGGATATTCATTGGTAAATTCACAAGATTAGTAAAAACCATTATTAAGGGACAAAAAAAATTCCCTAAAAATATATGTTAGAAAGTATATCATGGATAACATAGACTGAAACTAGTAGATTCATATGTTAAGGAAATAAGAGTTATTTATAATTCACCGGTTTTGTCCTTGTATTACTCTTTATGTGTTACGCCTAAATTTACTTTTATTCCATCAAATGGCTACTAATAGGAGAACTCAGGCTAGCGACCAATATGAAGATCAATGTGATGATTTTACTAATGAGATGCCCAATCCAATGGGAGTAGGAATCGAGAACTTTGTCACGCTTATCTCTTAGCTAACTCAATATTTGAATAGAAAAATGGATCAAGAGGAACGTTCAACCCCCCCCCCCCCCACCCCCTAAGAAAGAACAAGTCTCTATCTAGATTTTCATGAGAAAAAAGCCTCCTACTTTTAATGGATCATCTGATCCCTCAATCGCTAAACAATGGATCAACTGCATTGAAAAGATCTTCCCCATCCTTCAACGTTCTAAACAAGAGAAGGTTCTCCTGGCTGCTTATCATATGGAGGGTGAAGCTGATCAATGGTAGAAGTTGATCAAAAATACGAAGCCTGAGGAGGAGATCGAGGTGTTGGAATGGAAGGATTTACGGAAGATGTTTTTGGTTAAATATTTTTCGTGCACCCTCCTGCCTAAGATGGAAAGGGACTTACTTTCCCTCAACAAAAAAGACGACAAATCTATTTGAGAGTATGAGGAATAATTCACATGGATTTCACGATATGCTTTCACCTTTGTCGTTACCCCTGAATGCAAGGTTGACCTTTTATTTAGTGGGCTAAAACCTTGCCTGCAGAAATCATTGGCAATCCATGACATCGACAGCTAATAGTAAATTGTACGATGTGCCCTCAGGGTCAAAATGGAGATCTTAGAATCTCAGGGGTATCATGGGGATAATAAGTGTAACGTGGACTTCAATGCTGGTGGTCCGATGGATAGACACAATGGTGCTAAGAAGATCTAGAATCCAACTTTCCAAATGCACGGAAGGAAGCACCACGGAAATTTCCTGAACGGTACAAGAAAATGCTTTAGGTGTGGAAGAGAAGGGAATCTGGTAGTTAACTATCGATAAGAGACTTGTAGCTGTGAAGGAGAAGAGGAACACTACATTCGAACCTCAACGTGTGATTCATTTCTACAACTTCAAAGAACCAGGGAATCTTGAAAATCAGTGTCCTAAGACAAGGGTTTTCAGAGGCAACCAACAACCTCCAAGGTAGCTAGGGTGAGCTTTTTACATCATTAATGCCGATGTGAACCCCTAAAACAAAGTGGTGACATGTATGCTAGTTATTCATTCAAGAATAACAAACGTACTTTTTGATTCTGGTTCTACGCATTCTTTTATATCTCAAAAGTTTAGTAGAATAATACCATCACCACCAAAAATCATGGAATTGAAGATATCGGTGTGTACAGAAAATGGGGAAATTATTGCATCTAATGAATATAACTTCTCACCTATCATAATATTTGGATTGAACATCCCTAAAAAACTCTTAATACTACTTCGGTGGAATTTAATTCAATTCTTGGCATGGATTGTCTTTCCATATATAGAGCCAACATAAATTGTTGTGAGAAGGAAATCACACTCCATGTGAAGAATCGACCCCTGATCCTTTACAAGTTCAAGGAGCAAGATAAATCTTCTTTAGCTCCATCATCTCAAGTGTGGATATTATTCCCATATTAGCAAACATATCTGGCTCAGATTATGGAGTCCATGGAAGCAACCATCCTTGAAGACATGCCTATTGTGAGGGAATTTGTCAAAGTGTATCCTGAGGAATTGTCTGGTCTCCCTCCAAGAAGATATGTTGAATTCTCAATTGAATTTATACCTGGGGCATTGGAAATATCCAAAAATCCATATAGAATGGTTGTTGTGGATCTTGAAGAGCTAAAGAAACAACTACAGGAGAATCTGGATAAAGGGTTTATACGCCCAAGTGTTTCACCATGGGGTGCACCAGTCCTCTTCATCAAGAAGAAGGATGGATCAATGTGCATTTGCATCGATTATCACGAGCTCAAAAAAATCACGATAAAGAAAAAGTATCCTATCCTATGAATTTATCACTTTTTTATCAGATTCATGGAAAACAATACTTCTCCAAGGTGGATTTGCGGTTGGGATATTATCAAGTAAGAGTGAAGAAGGAGTTTATCCCTAAGACTGATTTTGGAACAAGATATAGGCACCATGAATTCATAGTAATTACTTTTTTAATAACTAATGCTCTATAAATATTCATGGGTTTGATGAATAGAGTCTTTAGAGATTACCTCAACAAATTTGTGGTAGTATTTATAGATATATTCTGATATACTCCAAAACCAAGGAGGATCATGAGGAGTATCTAAGAACTGTACTAGAGACCTTGTATAAAGAGAATGTCTATGGCACATATAGCAAGTGTGAGTCCTGGTTGATGGAGGTATCATTCCTGGGCCATATCATCACAATCAATGGGATATCTGTGGTTCCCTCCAAAACAAATGCAATCAAGGGATGGCTGAGGCTGTCATCTATAACAAATATCCGTAGCTTCTTGGGGTTAGCTGGATATTGTCGATGATTTCTGAGAAATTTCTCACGATTGTCCAACCCTCTTACCAATCTAACTTAGTAGGGAGTAAAGTCTACTTGGAATTCTAAATGTGAATAAAGTTTCAAGGAGTTGAAAAGGAGGATTTTTACTATGCCTGTGGTCACTTTACCCACAAGGGGATAACTTTTCGTGGTATTTAGTGATGCTTCAAAGAAGGGCCTGAGATATGTGTTGATGAAAAATGACATAGTCATCACCTATGATTCAAGGAAATTGAATGTTCATGAACAGAACAATCCAAAAAATGACCTCAAGCTAGCTGTAGTGGTCTTTACATTATAAATCTGGCGGAATTATCTCTTGGGGGAGAAGTGTGAAATATATACGGACCAAAAAATCTTCAAGTATATATTCACACAGAAAGAGTTGAATAGTCCACAAAGAAGATAGTTAGAGTTGATCAAATACTATGACTGATCAATCCATTACCTCCCTAGGAAATTGAACAAGGTGGAAGATGATCTAATTAGAAAGGACCCGTCCATTTTATCATTGATGAGAATTGAAAAAGTTCCAATCTTCTTAGATTTAGAGAGGATGGACATGGGAATCATAATTAAGGGAACATCAGAAATCCTTTCACAAATTATTTCTCAACCATCACTTTTTTAATGTTTAAATGATGCTCAAAAGGATGATGTGGGAATTCAAGAAAAAGTGGAAGCTATCAAAAAATGGAAATCCTTAGCGTTTAATGTTAATGAAGAAGGACTTGTGGGATTTGGGAAAAGACTATGTGTTCCATAAAGTCCAGAACTGTGGAAGAAAATTTTGGATGATGCACATAGTTCAAATTTCTATATTCACCTAGGTAACACAAAGATTTATCAAGATCTCCAAGAGAATTATCGGTGGGATAATATGAAGAAGGAGATCGCTGAATATACATCAATGTTCCTAGTGTGTCTACAAGTGAAGATAGAGAGGCAGAAGTCTAAGGGGATGATGCAACCATTGCCCATACCAGAATGGAAATGGAAGAACATCACCATGGACTTTGTCACAAAAATTCCGAAGAAATCCAAAGGAAATAATGCAATCTGAGTTATTGTGGATCTTCTTACAATGTATCCACACTTCATTTCTTTTCGGGAGGATTTATCATTAGATCAACTTGCACAGATATATATCAGGGAAGTGGTAAGGTTGAATGGAGTAACACTTTCTATTGTGTCCACTTAAGATATACGATTAACCTATATTGTTTTTAAAAGGAAATTATTCTTTTATTAAAAGAAAGAGAAGAAGAAAACAAAGAAAGAGTCCGGGAAAGAAACAGGGAAACCCCAATACAAGAAAGACTATTTTCTAACCTTTTTTAGAAGATGCTCGGTTAGATTTCGTTCTTCTTCCCTAAAATAATCAAGCTCCGCTCTTCCATGTCCTCTTCCCCAGCCTTTCGATCTCCCTCTGCAAGAACATGCCCTGCTCGAAAGTTCTTGAATCCTTTCATGCAGTGTCTCCGCATCTGTACTATTAGAACCCGAGCTATCCCGTGTTTCTTCCTCATCAGAAGGATCATTTTTTATCACTGTCATCTTCATTTCTTCTACAGTAGTCCTCTCAACTACCATTTCAGAAGCACACGGAGGCTATTTCTTCTTGTAGTGAACAAGTTTAAATCTTTCAGGATATACAATTGGATTTGGAGAAGAGTGACAAGCCTTAGAGATTACTGGAGAGTCATACTCTAAAGTTTGTTTACCTTTGCGATTCACAGGGGGAACCACTTTTTCTTGAATAAGTTATTGATCAACCACAATCTGTGGTTCTTCTTATCTTGATTGTTCTTTTCCTTTGCTTGGATTATCAACATGATGGAAATTTTCTTAATCTGTACAAATATCAACCTAAGACTTATTCTTATAACATACCTTGGGTGAGCTTGGGTGATCACCCATTTCATCAACCTTAGATGCCATTTCATGAATGGTTCCTTGCTCCTCTTTCTTAGCAGGAATAGAAATCATGCCCATATCTTCTATATTTTTACCCAGTTCTTTGTCATCCTGATGCAACAACTGTTCTTCAGATTTACATGCATAGGTAGTCTTATTTTTCTTTAGACAATTATTGACATTATGACCACGCAAATCACAAAAGCTCAAAACTAAAGAACACCAACAAGAAGATGAGTCATGACAAATAATATTGCAGTCCTTACAGAATTTAGGCATTTTATCATAAATGATCTTCAACTCAATAATATCATCATCAGTTTATAGCATCACCTTATCAACAAGAGTCGAACCCAACTCAATCTCAACCATAAACTGAGAAAAGTGGCCAAAACAGGCATCTTCTGTTTCTTTATCAATTTTTATTGGAATACCAATAGACAAGGCAATACCATACAATATTTTGGGGTGCCATAGTATCCATTTTAAACCATAAAATCTATCCCAACATTGATAAGTAGTGTTACCAACCTCCAAGGGATTGAAATTTTTGTCCCATTCACATAGATGAACAATTCCAGGTTTGAGGGAAATTGATCCAAAGCACCATGCTCGAACTTTTAGTTCATCTGTAGGGAAAAGCATATGAAAATATCCTTGAACAAGAGAGACACACTTCCATGATTAGAAACCCCAAATCGATGAAATACGTTTCTTGAAATCCTAAATTTTCAAGTGTAATGAACCTTTTGGAAGAAACAGGCGAGCAATAAATGAGAACTCACCCATTTTAAGCTGCTCAAAGACCACAGTGGGATCCGATTTGATATGCGCAATATTCTCTTTTCTTCGAATTAAGGAATAAAGCCCTCCTTTTATATTAGAAAAGGAATGAGGGCCATTTCTTTTTGGATATATTTCCGTAGAAAAATCAGGAGCTGTAAGAGGGTAAGCTGCTCCATCAGAAACAGATCCATCCAGTGCTATGGAAATAGGAAACTCCTTTATGGAATCCTTGACAGTAGCCACAAAGGCGGCCTCACATTTGAGACCTCCCACTTCATTCACCCTCATCATGGCAGATCTTCCACCGCCAATTGCAACCGCAGAACCACCATTGACACAAACCGGAGACAATCGCGCGTCACAAGCCGCAACCGTAGGAGGTCCCAAAAATGTAGGAGATAAGCCTGCTCCGCCAGCCACGACTACATAACGACCTAACGAATCCTCTGAAGATGAGATAACCCTTCCATTCAAAACCTCAACAGGTCCAACATTCCCTGGATATGAACTCGGGCCTCCAGCCAGAGAAAAGCTCGCGCCTCCATTCGCATCCGCAGTAGATCCCACCTCTGCCGGAGATGAGCTCACTCCACCAGACAAAGGCTTGCAACCCTTACTGCATGTTCTTCCGCCTCAAACAAGACCAGGATTCACCTTCCCTATACACAGATCACCTTGCACTCCACTCACTGGAGTATCTCTATAACAATCGAACCTACCATGAGGGAGCAGATCCGCAACTGAAGACATCCTCACCAGAACCTTAATCGCCGAATTGTAGAGATAGAGATAGAGAGAGATATAGCTGTATATCTCATCCCGCCTCCTCTAAGATTCACCTCTATGTTTTGGAAGAGTGTTCGACCTGCTTTGAATACTGAACTGAACTTCAGTACAGCTTATAATCCTCAAACAGATGGCCAATCTAGGTGGACTATCCAAACACTTGATGACATTTTGAGAGCATGCTCAATAGATTTTAAAGGAGGATGGGATTAACATCTTCCTCTGGTTGAGTTCTCTTATAATAACAGTTTTAACTCAAGCATCAAAATGGAACCATATGAATCCATTTATGGGAATAAGGTGCAGAACACCGACATGTTGGGATGAGGTCGGTGTGCGTAAGCTTCTTGGACATGAAATGGTCGAATAAATGGTGGAGAAGGTTAAAACCATTTAATAACATTTCAAGGTAGTCTAGAGTCGACGGAAGAGTTATGAAGATAATAATCGATGTGACCATGAGTTTAAAGTTGGAGGCACGGTATTTCTTTGCATATATTCATGTAAGAAGGTCATGGGGTTTGGAAAGAAAGGGAAGTTAAGTCCAAGGTACATCGGCCCCTTCAAGATTCTTGATCGTGTTGGGGTTGTGGCCTATCGACTGGAACTTCCACCTACCATGGCCAATGTACATGATGTCTTTCTTGTATCCCTCTTAAGGAAGTACATACCAGACCATTCACATGTACTCTCTTCAGAGGTGGTATAGTTTGAGGATGATCTTTCTTATGAGGAGAAACCGGTGAAGATCTTAGACCGTAGAGAAAAAGTTCTATGAAATAAGACAATGCCCATCATCAAGGTGTTGTGGAGAAACCACATGTTTGAAGAAGAAACATGGGAATCAGAGGAACTAATGAAGCACCGTTACCCGCTTTTGTTTTAGTGTGGTAAAAGGAAATTTCGAGGGTGAAATTTCTTAAGGGGGGAAGACTGTAACGACCCAAAAATTCATTAATAGAAATCCCACTTGATCTAATTAAATGTATATTTATATAAAATGTTTATATAAAATGTCAACTTATTTGGTTTTATGGTATGAATTGTGACCGTTGCTAATATAGCTGTTGAACAGTGATCACATGATTAGTATAAATATAGGGCATTAATAAATCCAATTTACTGAGACAAAGGAAGTGATGACCTCATCCATTAGATGTTCCCCATATGAAGCCCATTTGTCGGAACTCAGAAAAGAGGTGGCATCATTGGGCTTCGCTCTTGACAAAGCCCAATTCGAGCTTCAACATGTTATGCTTGAGCGGGACCACCTACGAGAGAAGTGGGAGTTGATAGAGATTACCACCTGACCAATGTTATCCGAGCCCCCACAAGAGTCTATCACCATCACACACCTTACTCTTCGGTCTTATACGGGTGTTATAAGGGGTTATGTAACAAGACCTTAGCACTATGGTTAGGAACATTTTTTTGTATATAATAATGAATATATTTTCATTTTATTTTTGTTGCCTTGTAAATAGTTTTTAAATCTCAAATAGTGTTTTTAGTTAATATTCAACTTAAAAATCCATTTTAATGAATTAATGGATTTTTGTATTAACTAATATTTTAATAAAATATTATTATTATTAAAATAATTTTTATTAAATATAAATGATCTTATAATTTTATGAATGCAATTGTAATTTTTATTATGGTTTGAAAGCCATTTTTGTCAAAACCAATGAATTTTTGATAAATGTTAGTTTTTATTTTAAAAGTAAAAATTATCATATATAGAAAATTATTTATATTAAATGAATATTATTTCTGCAATCAAGGTGTCGAAATTATCAAATGGTTAATTTTTCATAATTTTCTGAGACAATCAAATTTTTAGGTAAAAATTAAATACCGTTTAAATATATAATGTGTTTTATGACATCATAATGACCCAATAGTGATGTAATAAAATACTATAACCCTTATATTAGTCCAAAATATGTTTTAACATTAAAATATTTTAATTTTTGGGGTTTTTTGAGTTGTTTTACAAAGCATTAATGGAACCTTCAAGGCTTATTAAACATCTTGTCTTTTTAAATTGTTTTCCTTGGGAGTGTGACTCACCTCCACATAAGAAACTCCATTATTTTAAGAATTTTGGAATTTTACTTATAAAATATTTTTTTCCACTCCCCTTTTGCAAACACCATGGGAAAAAACCATGGGATGGTTTGTGGTTTGAATTAGTTTAATGTGAGGTGTCCTAACACAAAATAATAAAGAATTCCCTCACCTTTCCTACATACACCCACCCATGCTCCCAATTTATCCTCACTAAAATCCTTTGAAGTTCCTCCATACTTTTCCATACTCTTACTATAATCCTCCCAAGGTTCCCCAAGCTCCCATGAAGCCGCTCTTAATCCTCTCTCAAGCCTTTCGAATCACACTTCCAAGTAAGGGTTTTCTTCCTTTCTCTTTTTTGTCCAATTTTCATAATGTTGTTATGCCCTTTTAATTTCAATTATAAATGTTGGGGTATGGTTCCAAACCTCACCCATACTACCCTATTTATGTTTTGATTACGAGATACCCCTTTCTCTCTCAATAAATACCTCCCATGTACACCCGTTACTATGCCGAAATTCCGTGAGGGATTTCTCTCTCTTCTTTTACATCAAAGTAATCCTTTATTATTATGAATCTAAAGTCCATTAAAATTGATGGGACATGTATCTATATGAACAAATTATTTTCCATTTTGTGTAAATATGATGATACATACCTTTCTCTCTCATCAACCATTTTTTATGAATTCTTACGTCACGCCGTTACGCTGCCGAAATTGCACCAATTTTCCAAGACAGTGTCATTATGTAGTGAATACCATGTCCATATCTATATCAAGAGTATTCACCTTTATACACATTTAATTATTGATTATGATGTTTCATGTATGAATTAAAAATTCATTTATCATGGAATAAATTATTATGTTTCATGAATCCATGTAATATGATCCATGTGGCACACTTATGCATGAAATGAAATGTTTAAGAAGGGTACACCCTTATAGCACTCCAATGCATTGGAAAAATTATAGTATCATGATATGTCATGTGCAATGGTTGTTGACTCATGATAATTCAAGTGAAACAAGGATTTACACATGGTTCATTTGCAATGAGGATTTTCTCATGCTCCATGTGCAATGATCCTTGGCTCATGCTAATTCCATGTTAAGTGTTGTTGCCACATTTCCATGTTATGATCAAGATTTATCATGCCTTTATGTTTATTATTATCTTGTGCTCTATTTATATGCCTATTTTATAACAATTATTGTATTCCCCATGTTATTCCATGATTATTACCTTACTAGGCATTATAGATCACCCTTTTCTTATGCATGTCCTCAGGTTATCCCATGCAATGCTAAGTACGATGGAATGTAGTGGTCATGTAAAAGAAGTTTTCAATAAAGATGTTGTACTTCATGTTTTAAGTTGTTAGGTAATGTTACTAAGACCCAAATACACAATAAATCTCGATATTTCATGTTGTATCAAGTGATGGTTTTATGTAATAAATCAAGTTTATGTTTGAAATAAAAAACAGGGTTGTCATAGTATGGAAGTCGGCCGTATGGCTATTTCAGTTAGTGATATGTGTGGAAGTCGACCGTATGGTTATTCCATTTAAGTACGTTAATGTCCCAAGTTACCAATATATGTTATGTGTTCTTTCTATGGGTTTTATGGTAATATTTTGGTTACAAAATGGTAAAAAATGACCTTTTATTCAGCGAAGAGTATTTACAACATCATAATGGTAAAAAGTATTACTTATGATAAGGTATTCATGGTTTACTTGTTGTTTTGAAAAACTAATAGTTTTCCTTCATTATGTATCCCTTACTGAGATTTTTATACACATCCCATGTTTTTGAAATGTTTTTAATAGGGCATAAATTAGAATAGGGTCAATGACGAGATTAAGGAAAAGTCATGTTGTCTAAAACATGGAAATAGACATGACTCGTTTTTTAAAGAGTTTTTATTTTATGAAAAAATTGATACTGTGTAGAATTTTCTACATGTAATATTCAAGTTTTTATGTATATGTTATTACCTAATTCTCTAAATATCTAAACCCAAAAAGATCCTCACTATGAATTATTAACTTAATTCAAGATTACGTAATGTTTATGGCCAACTCCTTATAGTTGGTATCAACGGCCATTTTAGACAACATTATGAGTTAGAGTATTATAAAATTAATGTCCATAAATTAATTTATGATAAGATTAAAATGATATAGCCTTTATAGATTACCATGTTTCTTTGCATAAGATATTCATGTGTTCAGAATGGTTTTCTGCAGAGGAAATAGGGCAGCTATTTTGGGAACACATACAGAGGAAGATGACCTTCGAAATCCTCAACCTGAGATGATGGGAATTGGAACTGAACAGTTTGTTGCAGTGATGACACAATTGACTCAGGCTATAAATGGTAGTGGTATCCATGCATGAGAATAGCTAGATAAAACACAAAGAAACATGTCAGTAGTGGATCATTTCATGAGGAAACACCCCCATAATTTAGAGGATCATCAGACCCTATGCTAGCTGAAGGGTGGATTAAATTACTGGAGAAGATTTTTGATGTCATGGGGTGTTCAGAATATCCAAAGGTTAGTCTCTCTATTTACCGTTTTGAAGGTGAAACTTATCATTAGAGGTCTATGGTAAAAAAATAATCAGGATAGTGAGGAGATCGATTCTCTTGATTGGGATGAATTCTAAGGTATATTTTTTGAGCAATAGTTTCCTATGGTGGTTCGTCTTAGGAATGAAAAACAATTTTTGGAAATGAATTTAGAGGATGACTCAGTGAATGCATATGAAGAAAAATTAAATCAACTAGAAAGGTATGATCCAACTTTCATTCGATATCTTGATTGTAATATAAATCAATTTTACTCAGTACTGAAGCCATGATATCGAAAAGCATTAGCCAATTGTGAATTAAAAAGCAATAAAAAAATAGTCAGATGTGTCGAGAAGGTAGAAATGGATTTTTATGATGATCAGGTTTTCCAAGACATTAAACAAAAGAAGAGGCCCAGTTGGTAGGCAAAGGGATAGAATTCAACAAATAAGCTTAGAGGTAAGAAAATTAAATATCCATCTTGTGAGAGGTGTGGTAAAAAGAATCCTGGAGATTGTTTATCAAAGTCTGTAAAGTGCTTCTGGTGTGGTAAGTCTTGTCATATTTCTCATAACTGTAAGGAAATTGACCAAGCATGTAATGAAAAGAAAACAATAAGATTTTTTATATACAATGAAATGGGTTATTATGAGAATTAGTGTCCAACAAGGAACTAAACTAAGGTAACGTAGCAAGATTACAAGCATAATGTGGTTGTGAAATCCTTTTCAACTACTTTAGTAGATGTTGGGCTATCAAACGAAGTAGTATCATGTTCACTGCTTGTTTATTAAGATTATTCCAACATGTTGTTTTATTCAGGGTATACACATTATTTTATCTCCGAGATGTTTTATAATAAATTGTGAATTCTATATCATGATATGAATCATGAAATTATGGTAAAAAAACCTGGAGTAAATTTTGAGACAAAAAGAAAAATTAATAACATTTCTATGGTTTTGTGCGGAATGCATCTACCTACACACATTATAGTTTGGTCTCTAGTAGAATTTGATGTTATTTTGGGTATGGATCAACTATCTGTTTATCCTCTTAAGATTGAATATAGAGATAAAGAGGTTTATTTTTAGAAAGATTTTATGTTTGTGCACCACAATGAACCCTTTCTTTTGATTACATATCAGGAAGATGAGAAACTAGTAAAATATGGAAATGAATGATACCTTGAACATATTGTTGAAAACAAAGAAACTGTTTAGATTAATGATGTGCCAGTGGTAAATGAGTACCTTGATGTTTTTCCTGATGAGTTTCCCGGTATAATACCTCACTGGGAATTTGAATTTACTGTTGACTTTGTTCTTGATTCTAATCTAATTTCAAAACCCTCTTTTCAAATGGCTCAAATTGAACTTTTAGAGTTAAAGAAGCAATTTCAAGAGTTGCTTGATAAATGTTTCATTCAAACTAGAAATTCAAGATTGGGTGATCCTGTATTTTTTTCAATAGAAAGATGGATCAATGAGACTTTGCATTGATTATAGATCATTTAATTACATCACTGTTAAGAACAAGTATCCTTTTACAAATGTCGTTGATTTTTTTGATTAGCTCCAGGGAGTTCAATATTTTTCAAAGAATGACTTGAGGTCAAGTTAACATCAGTTGAAACTAAAGGAAGAAGATATTTCAAGACCACATTTCATACTAGATATGGCCATTAATAATTTTTTTTATGCTTTTTGTGTTAACCAATCCACCTACTGTATTCATGGATCTTATAAATAGAATTTTTCGTGAGTTCTTGGATATGTTTTTGGTGGTGTTCATTGATTAAATTTTAGTTTATTCTAAAAGAAAATATAATAATGAAAGTCTTTTAGGGATTGTCTTAAAAACCTTAAAAGAAAAGAAATTGTATGGTAAATTCAGCAAGTGTGTGTTTGGGTTACAATAAATTTCATTCCTTGGTCACATTGTTTCAATAAATGGCATAACTGTTGATCCTGCAAAAACAAAAGTTGTTGAAGAATGGCCATGACCAAAAAATATAACTGAGATATATAGTTTTCTTGGTTTAGCATGTTATTATAAGATGTTTTTTTTAGAATTTTTCACGTTTATCTAGTCCAATGACTAAGTTAACTCTAAAAGGTGTTTAGTTCATTTGGATAAAAGAATGTGATGATTGTTTTCAGGAACTGAAAAGAAGAATGGGGAATGATCCAGTTTTTTCACTTCCTTCTAGAGATGGTGAATTTTTTATCTATAGTGATGCTTCATTGAAAGGATATGGATATGTCCTTATAAAGAATGATCATGTATTTTTTATGCTTCTCGTCAGTTGAAACCTAATGAGTTTAATTACCCTACACATGATTTGGAATTTGCGGGTGTTGTTTTAGCTTTAAAAATTTGGAGGCATTATCTATATGGAGTAAAATGTGATATACACACTGACCACAAAAGTTTAAAGTATATATTCACTCAGAATGAATTGAATATGAGACATAGGATATGGTTATAATTAATCAAGGATTACGATTTCATGATCCCTTGATATCCCAGAAGGGAAAATAAAGTCTCTCACACTTTGAGTCAAAAAAGTAATGCCCATTAACCATTTGTATTTGGATAAAGATCCTTTGATTAATGATTTGATGAAATTTGGAATAGATGTTGTTGGTATAGAAAATTCCTCTTCTTTGTTTAGGTGTTAGAGAAATCATCTCTATCAAATAGAATTAAACAAGCACTAAAGGAATAAAATGAGTTACAAAAAAGTAGAGTTGGTTCAGAAGGGTATAGTGCCTGAATTTAACATTGATGATGATTGTATTTTGAGATTTGGAATGATATTATGCATTCCTTTTGATTCATAGTTGAAGAATGAGTTGTTATGTGAAGCTCATAGTTCTCCGTTTTCAGTTTATCTTGGCAGTACTAAGATGTACAATGATCTTCGAAAGTATTACTGGTGGGATGGAAAAAATAGAGATATTTTTGACTTTACTATGATGTTTTTGACTTGTCAATAGGTTAAAGTAGAGCAGCTATTACCAAAAGTTATGCTTCAATATTTACTGGTTCTAGAGTGGAAATGGTAAAATATATCCATGGAATTAGTTGTGGGATTACCAAAGACATCTCGAGATAACAATGAAATCTAGGTTATTGTTGATCGATTGACTAAATCTGATCATTTCCTTCCTAATAGAGATAATCTATCTCTAGATAAACTTTCTTGATTTTATGTTAAAGAGATAGTTAGGTTACATGGTGTTCACCTCTCCATTGTATCTGATTGTGATCTGAGGATCACTTATAACTTCTGGAAAGGCCTTTAGAAGTCGTTGGGTACTGAATTAAATTTTAGTACAAATTTTCATCTAGAATCAGATAGGTAGTCAGAAAGAACAATTCAGACCTTAGAGGATATGCTACATGCTTGTTCACTAGATTACCAAGGAAGTTGGGACCAACATATTTCTTTGTTAGAATTTTCTTATAATAGAACTTTTTATTCTAGTATACAGATGGCTCCATTTGAGGCATTATATGGGAAGCCATGTCGAAAACCAGCTTTTTGGGATGAAGTAGGTTAAAGGATGTTGATGGGACTAGAATTGGTAGAAGACATGGTAGAAAAAGTTCAATTTATTTAGAAGAACATGAGAACATCATCGAGCAGGCAGAAAAGTTATGCAGATAACCGGAGGAAGGATCCTTCTTTTGAGGTAGGTGAACATGTCTTTGCGAGAGTTTCTCCATGGAAAAGTGTGATGCATTCTAGTAAGAAGGTAAAGTTGATTTTGAGGTTCATTTGACCTTATGAAATCCTAGATAAGTTTGGATCAGTTGCTTATAGAGTGGATTTACCTCTATGTTTATCTAAGTTATACAATGTTTTTTGTGATTCAATGTTGAGGAAGTATATGATAGATCCATCTCATCAATTGAGCCAAAAGGTAGATCGGTTGGAAGAGAATCTCTCTTATGAGGAACAACCAGTCCATATTATTGACCGAAGAGAGAAAGTGTTGCAAAATAAGGAAATTTTATAGGTAAAGGTTTTCTTGAAAAACCATATGGTTGAAGAGGCAATGTGGTAATCTAAAAATGCTATGGGGGATAAATACCCAAATTTATTTTATAAGTGAATAAAATTGTGAGGACACACTTTCCAAAAGAGTGGAAGGATGTAACATCCAAAGTAAAAAAAGAATAATACATTTTAATATTTATTAATATTTGTGAAATAAATATTAATTTGACTTTTAAGGTGATGATATGTTTGATGGCGAACCCGAAACGCAACAACGAGTTTTTTTTGAAATCATACATTGCACACAACGTTTAGTTGTACTGAAAAATAAGAATATAAAATTATTTTAAATGGTAGTTAACGCCTATCCATTGTAATAGAGGGAATGAAAAAAACTATCTACAATATGATTATACATGTTTTTAAGTGTTTTTACATCTATCCAAAAAATTTTAGGGGCTTAAAATGTCAATGAATCTAATTTTGAGCATAAATACTCTATTATTCTTTAAAAGGACGATTTACTGCACTTTGATGGAGAACCATGTTTAAAACTAGTTTTTGTCACTTTTAAAGGTTATATTTCAAAAAATTAAATTCTTCTTTAGGATTGGGACATCAAAATTTACTTTGAATAATGTTTTGGTATTTTTCTGATAAGGTTCATTTATAATGAATAGTGAAAAATACTGTATTTGAATTCAAAACATATTTTTAATCTATTTTTTTATACGGTTACATTGTATTTTTAATTGGTTTTAAATTGTATTTAGATTATGTTTTTATCATTTAATCCAATTTTGGCCATTAGAAGTAATTTTATTTAGAAATTGGACATGAACAAGTGTCAATCTTTTGATATTTATTATTTTAAGAAACACACTTTTTGTTTTGACAATGAGAATTAATTTTAAATTAATTTTTTCCACTTATGTGTTTAGAATTTGGAAAAATGGATTCCATATTTATAATTAGGCGGTCCAAATTGTGTAAATAGGTAAATTTTATTTTTTGACATTTTATATATTTACTTTAGTAAATAATTTATTTACCATGGTTAAATGGTAAATATGGTAAATAAGGGTAAAAAATAATATTATTAAATTATTAAATTACCCTAACATATGTACTAATACTCTTGGTTGATACATGTCCTACCATGGGCATCCTTGGATCAATTTTTGGACCCCATGGATCCACTGGGGAGTGATAATGACACTTTAGGTTAATTAATTTAAAGTAAAGACAAAAATGGCCCAAACATATATCTTTTAGTAAATAAATATTTATATCAAATTATATAAGTTATCTCTTCAAATATAAATATTAATTTTAAATCTAAAAATATTTCCTACATCATGGTGTTTTTTTTAGATTTTTTAGACATCAAATAAATAATATTATTTATGACACAATAATGATGCAATGTTTACCTCATTAATGAATGACTTAAATAAACTAGATTTTAAAAATTAAAAAATATCCAAAACCTATCCAATTTATATTGGATGATTTCATTTCGAACATGAGTCATATTATCTTTTACTTTAATGAGTTTTGGACTTTTAGAAACTGAAAAGCATAATATAATGAAATAATATTTTCAAACTTTCCTAAAGAGCCCCTCCTCCCCCTTATAAAAAGCCATCAACTCTAACCCATTAATTGCACCTCTCAAGCCCCTTGGATTGTCTAACATCTAACTAAATATGCTCCCTAAATCCCTCTTGTCCTCTTATAAGCCTTCCCCTAGGCATAAAGAAATTCATGTAAACCCATTGGTTCAAACCAATGGGAGATATCCGATTTAAAGGCAACGTCCTCTCTTAAGTTCTTTTCATTTATTTTACTTATCCAACCCCATAAACTCTTTTTATTATTTTATTTTATAACAACAACTGTATTATAAATATACTAGGTTGTTGTTATGAGATGAATTATAACCACACTTACACACTCCTCCGTCTAATGGATACGAAAAAACGGTTTCTGTGGACGGTGAACTACTGCCTCACAAAATTATGATTGTTCAAATATCTCCAACCACCTCTCATGGTGGCTGTTTTGATGTAACTATACTTATATATGATATATATTATGTTTATTTTTTCTTTATTATTTTGTATTATTCATTTATAGTGTAACTTTATGGTTTCCATAATGGGTAAACATGATAATTTTCGTTGGGGAAGTGCAGACTACCACCCCCTCAAAGTGATATGACTCATTCATACCATACACGGGACATATGAAATATGAAGTTAATAAAATTATATATTATATTATAATGTAATTATAATATACCTATTTATCATTATGTTTTCATTCCATTAAAATATAAAATAGAAATGAAATTAGCATTCAAGCGTACATACGGCTTACCGTCCCAATGAACGGTGTATTTCATTTCTAATCTCCAAATGTTATTGCTGTTATAAAAATCCATCTATACTGGATAAATATTATATATATGGTATCTAAATCATGAATATCATTCTATAGGTAATGTAATCTCGACCACATGAACAATTTATAATTATAACAAGTTCATTTTTGACTCAAGTTCTGAACATCGACAAAATGTCCGATATGAACTCAAATAATTAACTAATTGTTATATCATGGTAATAAGTCATATAAAAGGACTAATATACTTGAAAAATGTTATTAAGAAAGTATAAATTAACTTATGTTTATTATTCGAGAAATTAATGAAAGAACGGGTTAATTAGGAAAAGTGGTAGGGGACTTCATCTCAATCTACTTTCATCGAGGCATATTTTGATTTATACAAGACATTCTTTTATACGATGTTTAAAGAACTTTGAAATTTTATTTCTTTTAAAGGGATTATTTTTTCTATGTAGTGTTTTACTAAATGGAAAAAGGAATGTTTTTAATAATTATAGCAACAATGACCTCTTTTTTGCCGTAATCTTTATTTGGATTCCTCTATAAGCCTTAATGTGTTATTTAAATTTAAAAAGGAAACCCCTTATTATATTTTTGGGTGTTTTGGTATTGAAAATGGTTTTTTAAATGGAATGATTATTTCAATATCTTGAAATGATTTCTTGTGATTTCAAATTAAATGTTATTAGTGAAATGTTTATATTTTCTATATTTTATGTGTTATGATTTAATAATGGTACCTGGATATTTTACAGGTTGTTAGATGATAAAACAAATGATGGGTGGTGATGTGATAAACCAGGACATGTGTTTACATTATAACCTCCAATTGATTAGGTATGGAAGTCAACTGTATGACTATTCTATTTAGTGATATGTTTGGAAGTTAACCGTATGGTTATTCCATTAAAGTATGTTAATGTCCCAAGTTACCTTTATATGCTATGTGTTACTTCTATGGGTTTTAGGGAAATATTTTTGTTAAAAAATGGTAAGAAATGATATTTTATTCAGTGAAGAGTATTTACTACTTCATAAAGGTGAAAAGTATTACTTATGATAAGGTGTTAATGGTTTACTTGTTGTTTTAAAAAACTAACAGTTTTCTTTCCTTGTGTATCCCTTATTGAGATTTTTATGCTTATCCCAAGTTTTTGAAATATTTTTCATTGGACATAAAGTGGAATAGGGTCAGGGATGTGATCAAGGAAAATTCATGCTTTCTCAAACATGGAATTAGACATGACACTTTTTTTAAAGAGTTTTTATTTTAAGAAAAAAATGGATACTGACTAGATGTGTTTACATGTAATATTCAAGTTGTTATGTTTTGGTTTTCACCAAATTTTCTAAAGCTCTAAACCTCAAAAAAATCCTTAGTGTGAATAATTAACTTAATTCATTATTATATAATGTTTGAGGCTGGGTCCATATAAATTTTCAAGGTATTGTATATATATTTGAGTTTTTAATTAAAAATATTTTGATCGAGTTTTGAATCATATTTAAACCTTAGTGGTTATGTGTTCAACATTAAAGTCTACATGTTTGAATAAACACATTCTTGGGTTGCAATGAAATTTGAGAAAACTAGAAAGGATCCATTCGACGAGCCTTTGTTGGGGAAAATGGATAAATGTTTAGGGATTTTTTTAATTAATGGAGTCCAAGAATAAATGGATCACGTGTTACCATGGGTTACTGATAATTTGATACCACATATAGGGGATTGAGGTCCTTTTTTATAAAAATTGGTTGAATACCATCTGCAGAACATTTACATCTCGTATAAATTAATTACACATCATGTATTGTTCGGGTGAATTTTAATTTCAGCTGAGATTGATTTGTTTTTGGAATATCTCTCTAAAAGTAATTACGTGATCCATAACTATATTACATTCTATTTGATTAAGAAACATACCGATATAATATTTACTATGTGGTTGATGGTTTTTTCCAACTCACATACTTCTTCCTCCCATAAAACCTAGGAAACCTTTCATGAAATTTTGGAGTGACTGTCTTTATTTTAGATACCCTTATCACACATCTGAACTATGGTAAGTTTTTCTAGTTAGTGTTTTCTTAATCTCACTTTGAAATCTGGCCATTGTAGTGAAATATTGTGACTATGGTCATTGGTGGTTTTGATCATGATAGGTTATGATCTAGGATCCTTCTTGTGATCTTCTACACCTTCTTCCTCATTGGGATTTTCCTTTAGAAGCATTGTCTGATATTCAGTTTAAGGGAAGGATCTAAACCTTAACCCTATGGTTTAATATTTTATCAACAATGGAAAATATTCAAAGTTGTGTCAACATTTCATGCACTGAATAAATTAATTTTTGAATAGGATTATTCTTTGGAGACCCTTTGTATCCAAATGGGGTTCTAAATAGATTGTTGCTACTATTTGGATGAGAAAACCCTTTATTATAAATAAATTATTTAATGTCGTAAAGTGTGTTTTGTTTGAAATGAGATTGTGTGTTTGATTGATATAGACTCACCTTAGTGTGACCTGATTATTGAAATAATTGGGATGTTATTAGTTTAGGACCAAATGATTAATTAAATGTGAATTTGAATGATGAATGGAAATTTTCATAATTATCCACTGATCCTGATGATGTGATATTGTGATATCCTTATTACTATGACATGTGTTGTTATTTCTATGTTGTGATGCTTATATGGGTCTCTAGCTCTGTTGACATACTGAAATGATTATATAGACGTCTATTCCTAGAGACACATTATGAAATTATTATATATCAAGCTTGCCCCGGATTTAATGATAAAATTAATATATAACTGGTCTTGACCCATATTTTTGTGATTAATACCATGGTTATAAGGTTATGTTTTACCATGTATATTTGGTTACGGTTAGCATGGTTGTGAGACATGATTAGATAAATTATGGAATGGCACTGAGGAACATTATGTTTTTCCATGGTTACATTGTTATGGTTGGAAAGGTTGTGAGACATTCCCAGATATTTCCTGACATAGTGTCGATGTATATCGATTTTGTGTTAATTTAGTTGTATAATTAATTAATACACATGTTTATTTCATTATTTCATGACCTTATAGTCAGAATCGTTAGGATTAGACATTTCGGGGTTGACCTATTGAGTTATACTCACACCCTACTTGGTCCACCGATTGGAACCCGATCAGATTATGTGGATACATGAATGGATAAGGGAAAGGTACCTTGCTATTGATTATTTTCTTATTGGATTGTATGAATATGGAATATGGGAACAACAATGGATTTAGGATTGGGGTCTTTTGAGTATTAATGAATTTAAATTTACATTAATTCTATAATGACATTTAGTTACATTCCATCATGTCATTACATTGATCCATTATTAGTTATTAGATTATTTTGTTGAATTTATTACTATATTTATACGATATTATATTGTTTCCATTATTTACCCACTCTAATATTTATTCATTTATTTATATTTCTTGTTTTTTTATTTTTCAACTCTATAACAAGGGGGTATAGTCTTTCTAGTGTACTTATCAGACCCTCGATGCTATTCATAACCCTTTGGAATTTTGGGATGCATGTTTGAGGTCTCATAACTATCTCGTTCTGACAATGTGGGAGAGTACCAGATCAGGGCATCTTAAACAGAGATATCCATGCACACCGGGTTTCTTTTAGGTTTCATCACTATTTTGGAAAGGTGGAAAGGTGACTATGATGTATTAATATATGGTAATGAGATTGTGCATGGGAGTATCTAGCTCATGTTTGGGTGGAAGCTTGAGTACGCAAGGGTGTATTTATATTTATGTTGTTTTACGGTTATAGATGATATTATTTAACCTAGGTTGATTTACAAATTCTATGGGTTTATTTTTTTATAATGATATTAATTCTTGAGGTTATAAAAATACCTCGATATGGCATGAGATGTGGATGCAAGAATCATGATATGTATATATGGATATATAATGACATGAATTGTTCATGATAGGGATATATTTATCGCATGTGATATATACCTTCCTATTTAAAAAATGAAACGATATAAATATTATATCTGAGAAATGAAATAAATAAATGGTTATTCCATGATGAAAAACATGTAATCCATGTTTTGATAGACCAGGAGCCAAATATTCTATATTATCGTCACCTGTTGAGGTTGACCGTGTCGATAACCAGTGTTCTAAGGAGAGTTTTAGTCTTGTAGGGAAAATTAATCATCATTGACTTTAAGTTAAGGATGAGGAGAGTTGGAATTATCACAAAACTAACACAGCTAAACCATATCTTCATATGGTTTCTAAGGATCAGATTGACATTCATCTTCGTGGAAGATTCTATAGGGTTATGAGATCCATGGAAAGAGAGAATATTCACACTATACCTTCGATGTATGAAATGAAAATATATTTATAGCTACTGCATCTTCCTACGTTCAATGGGCGGGACGAACCCATGAATATGAGTTCTGGAATGAGTCTATACAGATGTTCTTAAAGCATCTTTAGACACCCAAATATAAGAGGGAAATTATTTTTTCATATATGCTTCATAGACCAGCCATGAATTGGTGTAAAATTCAAGAGAATTAATGGTATAAGGATGAGATATCCTGGAAAGTATTTGAGAAAATGTTCATGATCCATTTATATTCTAATATAATGAGGGAGGAGAAGGCATGGAGGTTCATGCACCTGACACAGGAGGTCATGTCATTTCTGGACTACATGGAATGTTTCAATAAAATGTATTTCATTGCAAAATATTTTGATGCTGATGACACTAGGTCAAGATGTATTTAGGATGGTATTATCAATGAGATCTAGTCATAGGTGAACATATTCCATTTGAGATGTTTTTCAAATCATTTAAATCAGTTACTTATCTTGGAATGGAAAATGAGATAATCCCTTAGTAGTTTCTAGGCTATTTTAGTAGGGAAAACTAATAAATATTCTTCTAGTGTGAAGAATTATTGTAATGAATATTTTTTCCCGGGAATAAATGTCCAAATATGACATGGAATTTAGTATTCATCTCAATATCATGATCCATTACAATTCTATATCTGTGGAAAGATTAGGAACAAATTTCTCCAGTGTACATACCCCTCTTTGGGGTGTCGAACTTATAATATATGGGCCACCAAAATAGGTTTTTAGGGGAATATAGTAATAGTTTAGAGGATGAATAACATGACAGGAACTATAGTATGGAAAGGAATCATCTAACATTTTATAGATATGTAGATCTATTTATATAGGATGTTGTGGTCAAAGAATGGTATGTGGTTCACACGTGAAGGAACAATAACACCAAGCATATGCTACATCCTAGGGGAGTCATAATAGAGACCAACAAAGAGGGGGTTTTCAACTACATGTTATGTAGAATACTACATCTATTGTGGATGAATGACTATCTATTATCATAGGTATAATTATTCTATCATCTACCCTTATTTTATTTTTTATGATATAGTATAATCAAATTCTTTTTTATATGATATTTTTTAAATGGTCTAGTGTTATATATGGAGATCTTGGATGGTGTTTTGACCATAAACACATCGTTGGAAGTGCAATCCTAGAATATCAAACATTATAAGGAATGTTCTTTAGATATTGGTAGTTACTGTTTATTTTGGTAACCATTCATGTTAGAAATTAAAGGCTTCATTTTGATTCAATGTATGTATTGGATAGTTCTATTCTAGGATAATTTTTACTGTTACCAAAGGAGAATCACCTTTTACTCTCTAGAAGGGGGAACTATCCTTTCCAGGGTGAGTGAGACATTAAGGAAAGTTGTGTAGAACTAATTTAGTGTAGATTAGATTGTCTCATAGATAATATAACCGATATTTTTCTAGATAATATTATAATATATTATGATCTAATTACTCTAGTGGTAGAATGTTTTCATGATGTTTTTCCTGATGGGTTCTATGACTTACTACCTATGAAGAAGATCAGGTTCATGAACAAGTTGGTTCTGGGAATAGATCAAATTTCTATCTCACCTTATATAATGACACCAATATAGCTTTAGGAGTTTAATGTTTAGTTGGATGATCTGGAATCTAGAGGTTTTATATGAACTTGGACTTCTCCTTGGGGTTCTCTAGTTATCTCCACTAACAAGGATGATGGGTTTTTGAACTTATTTGTGGACTATAAAAGAATGAACCAAATAACCGTCAAGAATCAGTATTCTCTTCTACTCATTTAATAGCTCTTTGATCATATGAGAGGTTATAAGGAATTTCCCTTGATCGATTTATTCCCATGATACCATTAGTTATCGGTGATACCATAAAAAACCATAGCCTTCTTTTAGGAGAAGGTATGTATTGTACGAGTTCGTAGTGATTCCATTTGGTTTGACTAATGCACCGACGGTATTCATATTCTATATGAATAGGATAATTAATATTTTTATATATCATAATGTGGTGGTTTTTGTTACTGATATCTTAGTGTTCTCCCAGTCAGAAGGTGATCAAGACCAACATTTTGGCATCATCTTAGTTACATTGAGAGAGCATCAACATTATGCATAGATGACCAAATATAGTTTCTGGTTTCATAAAGTGAACTATGTGGCCCATGTCAACTCAGAGTTAGGAGTGTTAGTTAACCTAGATAATTTTATCGTTGAGGTTCCTACGAGCAGACCAAGAAATTTCATCCATATTTGGATCTTTCGGGGCTTTGGAGGTTATTATCATCACATTATAAATGAATTCTCCCAACCGGAAACACTAATGTCACAGATGACTAAAAGGGAGTAAGGTTCGTTTAGTTAGATTCATGTGAGAAATATTTGTTGGAGATGATAGGAAGGAAGAACTTAAAACCTATCATCACTTTACCTATTACTAGTAAAGAATATACCATCCACTATGATGCATTTAGAGTTGGACTTGGAGCTGTTCTGATGTAGGAGGATCGAGTAGTTTCTTATGGTTCCAAATAGCTCAAACCACACGAGGGGATTTATACTACTCATTATTTTGAGTTAGAAATAGTGGTACACTCCCTGAGATGTTGGATACCTTTTCTAATGGATGATATTTTTGTGGTATAAATTCACCAAAAGAGACTCAAGTATACATTTTCTCAGTTGGAACTGAAACATAGGTTGAGGAGGTGGGCTGACTATGAAACGTCTTTTGCTTTTTGAGTTGGATTATACACTAGGAAAGGGAAAAATATTTTCTAATGAAATGAATTAAAAGAAAAATAACGTGGAAGTACATGAGTCATGAAATGGGTGGAAAATAATGGCTTTCTTTTTATACATTCAAATAGATGTTCAGGATTCTCCTGGGAGATTAGATATGAATTTGACATCTATTATATCCATTATTTTGGGCTAGATAAAAACCAATAATTTATCTAATCCTGAGGTCTTAGTTATAAAATTAAACTTATATTATGGGAGGACACCATCAGAATAGTCACTTGGTAATGTCAATAATCTTATTTTCTATGGATGAGTACGGGTTCTTGTTGGCTTGTGCGAGGAGTAGATGATATTGTTTCATGCATCTACATGGGTGGTACATTTTGGATTGACAAAGTTGTTTCATTATATCTATATATAGTACTAGTGGATTGGAATGAAGAAGAAATTATAACACTTAGTGGGGATATGTTTCACTTTTCAGCTAGTGAAACCCAAAAACTAGAGTCCATATGAGGGGCTTCATCCTTTTCCCATTTCTCAGTGGAAATTTGATGTTGCCACTATGGATTTTATTATGGTATTTCCCTAGAAAAACCATTAGAATGATATTTTTCGGTGATTATGGATCGAATGAAGAAGGCTTACAACTTCTTTATTATATGGGAGACCTTCATAATTGATAACCTAAGTAGTATTTATCAACACGAGGTTGTTCAGATACATGGTTTTTATAGGAGTATCATTTTAGATATATATCATCATTTCATATCACAGTTCTGGTAGGGTCTTCATAAGGGTTTGGGATCATATATTATTTTGAGTATGACCTATTACCCTTAGACAGATGGTCAATATGGGAGGAAAACATAGGTTCTGGTGGATATGTTTTGATCCCATGTTTTGGATTTTGGTGTTTTGTGGGAGTAGAATATAACAATATTTGAGAAATCATATAATAATAGCTTATAGGAATCAATATATTTGGATCCTATTTTGGACTTTTGCAGATGGTCATGTTGTTCACCTCTATATTGGTTAGAGGTTATGGAGTCAGCACTTGTTGGACTTAGTCTCATGTAGGAGACAATTGAGCTAGTTCGGTTGATTAGGCAATAGTTTGTGACTGCACAAAGCATGAAGAAACTGTATCCTGACCATCGAAGACAACCTCTAGAGTTCAAGGTTGGTCATCAGGTTTTTTTGGTGGTTTCCAATGATGGGGAAACATTATACTAGGAAACAAGGAGAGCTATCTCCCAGGTTTTAAGGCTATTTGAGATAGTGGATATGGTCAATGAAGTGGAAAACCATTTATACCATCCACAATGCTTTGATGACATGAATGATGTGTTATATGTATCATAACATCAGAGATATTATCCAAACCCTTTTCATGTGATAGAAATATAATACATTGAACATCGTGTTGATGCATTATTTGAGGATAATCTATGATATATTTTATACCAAACGTGTGATGTATGATCAAGGTTGGATGATTCCATTGGATTGGGTGTAGTTGCAACATTGGTGAGTATTGGAGAAGACCTGGGAGAGGGGGTATGATATTAGAGAATAGCAGTTATACATTTTCATTGAAAACCCACAGTGATTCTTGAAATCCCTTATGGACAAGATGTTATATGGTGGGATGGTTGTAAGCTCCCATATTTTTCTAAGCACATCTCTCTCTATTTGAGTTTTTTTTTTAATATTATTTTAGTTGAGTATTATGTCACCATTAAACCAGGGTGTTTTTTTGTCAGGAAATGTTTTGTGTTTGAATGAATATAGTCATGGATTATGAAGAAAATTGAGAAAACCAAAGAGGATCCACGCAAAGATACATTGTTATGGAAAATCAAATAAAGTTCATAGATGTATGTTTTTTTGAATTAATGGTTTCCAGGAATAAATGGGTCAAGTGTTATAATGGTTTCTTGGTATGTTGAGAATCTAAAAAGGGGTTTCAAATCCTTTTTATGGAAAATGAGATAAAAAAGATTTATATAACATTTACAAACTTATAAATGAATAACACATCACTTAATGTTTGGGAGAATTTTATATTGAAGATATATAATGGGTTTTTTAGCATTTCTAACTAAAAAGAAATAAATGTTGTGTATCTATATTACACACCTAGTAATTCAAACACAATCCGTTTAAATGTGTTCCATGTTGGTGAATTTTTTCCAACTCAGCTGTAACTTCCTTTTCTAGACCCTAGGGATCCTTCTGAGCAATTATGAAGTGCCCCTCTTAATTCAGGGCATCCTAATAACACATCTAATCCCTGGTCAGTGGTTCTGGATAGGGTTTCATTTCTCTCCCTTCAAACTCTAGACATTTTAGTGTATGATTTTTACCATGGTAATTGTTGGTTTCAATGTTGATCTATTATGATCAATGATTCATCTTCTCAGCATCTCTACCTACTTCCACATTGGTTTTCTGTTAGAAGCATTGTTTGATCATCAGTAAAATGTAGGGGTTAAAAACTTTACCCTATAGTTTGATAATTGTCATGTATGAGAAATATTGAAAATTAATCTAAAATATCATGCGTCGAATAAATTAAATGATGAAATTTATTATTCCTTGGAGTTTCATTGTATTTAAATGGTTATTGACCTGGCTTGTAGCTATCATTTGAGTGAGAAAATCCATGATTATAAATGAATTGTTTCTTTGATTAATGTGTTATTAACATGACATGAGATTGGGTGTCTGATTGATATAGACTCACATTGATATGACTTGATTATTGATATAATTGTTATGTTACTTATTTTTACACAAAATGATAAATGAAATTTTAAATTTACTGATGGATGGTAATTTTCATAATTTACCACTGAGCCTGATGATGTGATATTATGATATCCCTATTATAATGACATGTACTGTGATTTCAATGATGTGATACTTATATGGGGTATTGGGATAGTTTACACGATTAAATCATTATATAGTTGTATTTTCCCAGTGACACATGTAGATTTTTTTTATACTAGACTTAGCCTTGATGAAATGATGAAATGATTATATAATAGGTTTTGAAGAAGATTTTTGTAATTTATACCTTGGTTATAAAGTTAGGTTTTACCCTATTAATATGACTATAATTTTCCTAGTCACAAGACATTCTCAAAGATATTCTAGCATGGCGCTGAGGTAGGTTATGTTTTACCATTGTTATATGGTTATGGTTGGAATAGTTGCAACACATGCTCAAAGAAATCTCAAAATGGTGTCGAAGCAGGTTGATGTGGTAATAATTTAATTAGTTAATTAACTAATTCCCTTGTTTATCAAATTATTGCAATAAAAGTTTATCATACCAGTTTTATTTAGACATGATGGTGTCAACATAATGAGTTATACTCACACCCTACTTGGGACGACATTTGGAACTCGATAATGTTATGTAGATATAGGATTAGGGAACAGAAAAGGACCTTGTTATTGATTGTTTTCTTGTTGGATGGGATAGAATTTGGAGATAGGGACGACATAGGATTCGGGATCAGGGAGTCTTGAGTATGCTAGTATTTTATTTTTTATTACTTCATGCATGACATTTAGGTACATTCTAGTATGTCATTTAGTTATTCAATTATTAGTTATTGGATTATTTAGTTGGATTTATTATTGGATTTACGCTGTATTATATTGTTTCCAATATTTCCACATATTCATATTTTTTAATTTATATATATTACATATTTACACTATGTTGTATCTTTGTAACCATGGGGTATAGTCTCCTAACATTACTTATCACACCCTAACTACTAGTTGGTAGTCTCTTATGTATGATAGGTGTTCATGATGTATCATAACCAATGTGCTTTCGCCACATGGGGGAGTTCTAGATAAGGGGATTTTACACAATACTTGTGCTAATAAATATCCTAGAGGCCCATTGGACCAATGACTTGAAGGACCTATTACAAAAATTCCATATTTTTGTGGCTTGAAATACCATCTGAGATAAAAAGTACAATCACCAAAGTAACCAATTATAGAATATGATATAGTACATGAAATCATACAAAATTGGTACTGGACATGCTACAGTACTCACTATTGTAGCTTCAAAAATTCATTATCATCTAGTATTGTACCTAACATAGTATTTTTATTAATAAATTTTCATTAGCTATAAACTAATAATACTAAAATATTAATATTTTATTACTAAAATTGTGGAACATCAATCTCATCGAAACAAAATACTTAAAGGAGTTCAAGTACCACTTCTCTATAAACGGGAGCCCTATCTGGGGGTTTTCACTATATATATATATATATATATATAACGAAGACAGATTAAAATATTTTTTATAAAAAATAAAAGAAAATTGTTTGAAAAATTCTCCATAGGATAGAACCCATTTTTGTAATTAAATTTTAAGCTAACCTATTGTTATTCATGTATGTTTCTTTTTTATTAATAATTTTTTTCCTAAAAAACATTCATATGATGTTTTGATTTTTTACATATCTTACATAAACTATTTTATAAATTTATAAGTGTATGTATGTATGAATTAATGTAGTAGTAAAATTGGATAGTTCATTCATAAACACTTATGAGGTTTTGGTTCGACATAGTGAAATGGTTCCACTCATTTTAGAATTAGTTTTTGGAAAAAAATAGATTGTAAACTCATAGAATCCTACGAATATATAAGTCGATATTTCAAGTCATGCTTGGAATATTTTGGTATCATATCACAAGGATACTATCCATGATAAGTATCATGCAAATATCACACATAACAGTTGAATAAGTCAATATCGATGCTTACAAGACTATAAGTCGAGTATGATGGCATCAAATGAGTATATATTGACTCTTGAGTTTTAATATCTAAATATGTAAATGTTATTATATATTATATATATATATTCACATGTTATTCTATTCTAAATTATTTACATTGAAGTAATTGAAAACCCCACTTAGGTCTCCTTTTTATAAAGGAGTGGTCAATGAAACATTTAAGGATTTTTTATATGAAATTCAAGAGTTTTATTTAATATAATATAATAATAGTTTATTTATAATAATATCCTAAAACGAATAATATATGACATATAATAATTTGTTGATAATTAGTACCATTAGTAATACTTATTCAATAGATGGGATTACAGATTACAAACAACCCACACACCCAAACACCCTAGCAGGTCGAACCTCATCCCTCTATGTATGGAATGCCAGACACTCACTTAACATATTTAATTAATTTTAATTAATAATTCAATTAAAAATAATTAATAATGTTATTAATAAATAATTTAATTAATAATTATTACTAATTGAATAAATAAATATTTATAATAATTAATTATTCCCAAATAATAATATTAATTAAAAATTAAAAATTTCCTTATTAATAATTAACATTTTAATTAAAGATGAAATTAGTAATAATAAAGAATGTAATTAATAATAAATTAGAAACATTGTAATTATTAGTAATTAAAAAATTGATTAATTAATAATTTGAATATTTTATATTTATCTAATTAGTTTCAATAATAATAAGAATTAATTTCATTATTAATAAGTAATAATAAAAATATAATTAATGATAACATTTAAAATACATTAAAATGTTCATAATAAGTACTTGTTAATCTCAATATTAATTATTATAAATACATGTGTTAATTATTAGTTAATAGCATTTTTAATTATAGATTATTCTTAATCAAATTATAAATATTAATAATAAATCACATTGTTTTATTGATATTAATTTAAAATGTGTTCTAACTAATAATTAATTATTAACAGTTTTATACTTTTTATAATATAATATTATTGTATTGTTGGAAAAGTGAAACATGAATATCACATTAATTGTTTTATGGGATATCAATGGACACTCATTTTTTAAAATATAGTTATGGGTTGATTATCAAGTGATATATATATATATATCAAAGAAAGAGAAAAAAATTAAAAAAAAATTAATGGATTGAATGAAATAATAAAATTGATTTGGATTAAAGAAGTTCATGAAATAAAGAACCCTTTTTAATAATTAAATTTTAATATTACTATAAATCCATGTGTAACCACAATATGAATGCTCACACATTAAGGATTCCCCATTTCAACATTATAAAACCACCATTTTATTAATACATAGTGATTTTACTTATTTTAAAGACCTCCAAGATAGACTATCATGCATCATTAGCAATTCCCAATCTACTGGGAACCATCTTAAAAAAATAGAGCACCCCTTGTGCTCTTTTTTAAAATCAGAAACTTCCTTATTCCTATATATGTTATGCATTCAATACCCTCTTGATAATATCCCGAGATACACTAGTATAAACTAATTTTCATCACTATTATTTTGAAGGCACACTCAAAACTAACATGGTTAGGTGCTCAAACGATCCAACCATTTAACTCAAATCTCTCATCAAAATTACTAGAACTCAAGGTAGTATATTTTTATATGATATAAGGAAAAACTCAATATATTTTCCTAAAACATTCAAAGGTTATTAAAAAAAACTAATTTGTTTTCTTCCAAATCCTCACACTAGGAACTAACATTGAGTATTACCTCACATATGAACATATTCTCACCTAAATCACCGACATGATTTATGAGGTACCGACTCCCTAGTAACTAGTGTCACATTAAAACTACAAAAGGGTCTTCCACATAAACCAAAACATGGTATTAGTAAGTCTCGTAGCACAAAAAGTTTATTAACATATATATATATAGATATTTCAGGATGTCTTGACACTAGACCGGCTACATCGAGGTTAAGAATACCTAGTTCAGTTAAAAAATTGCCTCTAGGTGCTATATGTATAACTCCACATATTTCATAGTCGGAACCCAAATTAAAAATCCTATCTAACAACCCATCCCACAATATTCATTACTAAGGAAAATAATGCCTTAAAATAACATTACATGATACACTAAAACATAAATATATAGAGGTACTACATTATCATCATTATTTCTACCATCAAAATCATAGTGACCATTTTTATCACCCAGCCACACCTCACCGTAGTTTCAAAAGACCTGTTATTAGATGTAAACATGAATTGGGGTTCAACCGAATATAATTTCATCAATCACTCATATGTGAAAACATAGTACACATTAGTGACACTAAATTAGTTGAGTCTTATATCATATGTACAATCAAACACAAGAATTGTACGTGTCATTTCAATCCAATATGATGAATAAGATGAATGACATACCTATTTATGACATGAAAAATATTCAAATCCATATGAAATCATTTAACTGAAAATCCATAAGCATTACATGTGGTTAAATAATATATTCATAAGAGAATAAACTATTAACATCAATCTTATGCCCTAAAAACCGGAAATTCCCACAAGAAAGGTGTTCATCATGTACTAGATTGACTATCATTACAATCTCAAATGTGTTCATAAATTGCCTATCTCCCGAAATTCCAAATCAGGAAAATTGGATAGCTCTAATACCATTTTTAATACCGGAATCTAATTCATCTAGTCTAACATGAAGTTCCACATGACCTCAAGTGCTTATCCCTATAATCACGAGGCTTTCGACTAGTAATGAGGGTGTGAAGTGAAATAGTGGCGGGGGGGGGGGGGGGTATACCCTCAATAAGAGTTAATATAAGTAAATAAATTAAAAATAATTGTAAAAAAATAAGAGTTTATAGTTTAAAAAAACATAATATAAGTAATAAAATAATTTAAAAATAATAGATTAAATCATGAATACAAGGACATTGATCACCCAGCAAGCTGATCACATGTACCAGATATAAGTAGAATAAATGTACAATGATTCTCTTTACCTAACCCCAATCCCCAAACTAGCCCAATCTCCAGCAAAATATCAAGTTATAATGCTAAAAATCTATAATAGACCTCATCCCAACCTATACTTGAAATAAGTGACACAAACTCAGGTACTCAAGTTCCATAGGAAACCAATCAGGGTGAGAGCACAATTAAATAGGGTACTACCGATAAAAATCCATACATAACCAATAAATTTAGTTTATGTGCATGTGACAAGATCAATAAAAATTAAATATAGAATACATAATCATATCAAGTATAATATACAATAAAAAATTCACATGTATGCAATAAAACCCAAATGATGAGTAGTCAGGTGCTTACTAAGTTTCTATGAACCATAATAGTACATTTTTCTACTCCACACCAGAAGGAAGTTCAACCATCTACCCGACACATCCCCCAACAATAGGATAACCCAAAAAAGTTAATACATCTTTACAGAAGGGATATCTCATGCACATGCTGGGAAATTGTTAACTAACCCCTCTTGAGGGGATAGTCTATATAGCTTAACTTTCACACACAAATATAAAAGATAGAGGAAAAAAACTTTAATGAATAGATATAGGTTGATTAGTAAACATCACTTCATGTCACACAATATTTATCAACATAACAAGTAAACATTAAAGAAAACAAAAAAGATTTATGTCATCAGATACACATTCACATACATGAGATCATTATGAATCATGGGTCTCACGTGCTACACTCACACACCCAGGTGATTAACATCAAATATGTGTCTCACAGGCTACACACACATGTGATCAATATCAAATGTGGGATTCAAATTCAACACACACACACACATGTGATCATACCTTTGCCATCGGTGACCGATGTTAATCCAACATGCAAGGGTGTTTCATGTCCCTTTAAATGAACCATGACTAATTTAGCGTAACAAATTGATAAGGGCCATGATAGAACCTTTAACATTAGTTTGATATTATCCATTGATGTTGATGTTTTATTTCCTGTGTGTGCATTTGTTTTCTATGATACTCGTGGTTGATATTGATCACAAGTGTGTTCTTGTATAGCCATAGAGACCCATGTTTGATATTGATCCCATGTGTTTTCATGTGTAGTATGTGAGACCCATTGTTGATATTGATAACATGTTTTTCCCTGTGTATCCTATGAAACCTATGCTTGATTTTTTATAACATGTGAATATTTTATGGTTATGATCCATTATTAACATTATGTAATATTGATATACCATTCTGTTTTTATGTATTTCTTGTGTTATTCCCCCATCTTCCACAGTTGAGTGTGTAGGTTGATCCATTAAGACCATTCTCCGGAGTGGGATATTTCAGTCATTGGATGGAGTGAACATAGTTTTATTCCCCCTTAAAGGATGTTTCAAAAATGATTTTCTACTATCCCATTGAGGGGGGATTTCTCATGTTGTTATATAACATTATTTAAAGTTTAGGGTTGAAGGGGTATGGTAAAGTTAATTGGAGGCTTGGTATGTCTATGAAATATTATTATATGGGTTTTTTTATTTCTAATTCATTGGACATTTTATACTATGATTTTATAATTTATTGATTTTCAATTTACTTTAGGATGATCTTATGAAATGAAAATAGGCTACATCTTACAGTTAGGTACTAGGCCATGTTGGTGGTTTCATACATAGTTGTAATCTCACCTTTCATTAGAGGGCATGGAAATTAGGTGCACAAAAAACCTTTACTTGTAGTAGGTATAGGTTATGAGTCCTTTTTTGATCTTTTTCTAGGATATCTCGTTGTGAGTCGATAAAACTAGAGGAATTGAGGATTGGAGTCATGTGCATATCCTATTTGTACATTTATTACCCTTATATATTTCACTTAATTATCACCCAAATGGGTGATAAGTTTCCTTGAATTAAGGATTGTGTCTATTGTTCCAAAACTATTTTGTTATAGATAGAATTTTTCTGGTATCTATAAAATCATATTTTTTGTTGTTACATGTGTGGTTACTTATATACTACTGTACACTATAATTGAATTTATAGTATCCCCATGATTTCATGTGATATTATCACTAAAATATGGTTGAGTGTAGTATATAGAGAGGAACACCTAAGGGAATAGGTCACTCAGGATCATAAACAGTGATTCAAGTAAGGTTGTTTAAATTTTTACCTTGAATACTTATGCTATGACAACAAGAATCATGTACAAGTAGTAGAAAATAAAATAAAATTATATTAGAAACATTAAATGTAATAAAAATTTGGTTAAATTTGGAATTAAAATAATTTATTATTTAATTTTCATTTATAAGCGATGGTTATATCTTTTTTTCTTGTAATTAATTTTTTTTAGAGTTATTAAATTCAAATTCAGTGAAAAAATCTGAAAATGAATTTAAATGGTATATAATGTTTTAAAAATAATTTTCATATCATTACAATATAATAAAAACCCAATATCAAATCAAATGGAAGGGAAATTTTTTATCTTATCATTAATGGTTCTTGTATATGAATCATTGTAATTTAAAAATTATATTCATGTTCCATTAAGATAGATAAATTTATTTAAATTGTTTTCATTGAATATTCTTAATGAGGGGATTAAAAAGATATATAAGTATTTATATAACTAGTAAACATGTACAAATTTTATTTTTATATTTATTTTTGATGATATTATCTATATCTTCAATCCTATAATACTTCTAAACCATATTACTTGGGACAAAAACATATTATATATTAATATTTCACGCATTTACAAGATTTATACACGCCACACTAATAAATAGTCACTTCCTCTACTCTATTACTAATACTTATGAATACATTTGGATCAACCAAACTCTACCAAAATCCCTTATCAACTTTCATCCCTACATTATAGAGTTCTTTATCTGAGAAATTATCAACGTATAAGGCTTAAGGTGTAAGCAAAATGAGGTTTTCCAAAGATGATCACTAACTCTTAACCAGGTGTTTTCATGTATATTTGTTATTTCACCCCTAAAATATTTTATTATCACACTTATATTATAACATAACTACATTCTATATATTAAAATATCATATTTTTGACTTAATAACAAATTTTCATCTTTTTTCCATCATAATGGAATTGAATACAACACATGTGCGTAAGCGGGGACTTCGACCACTATGAAGCAATGTGGATTATTTTTCAGCATCGTCTAAAAAGGATGGTTATTATGATGTATTTAATTAAAATATATTACATTCATGAAATTTTATTGATTCCAGAAATATAATTTATTTCTTTCCATCTTACACTTCCATCTGTTGGAGAATGATTATGTTTTTCATGAATATGTGTAGACTATAACATCCATGAAGAAATGTGATTGGTTTATTGATATTCTATATTCATGGATGATTAAACTATTTTTTAATGAATTAAAATTATATATATTTTATGATTAATATATTATATGTTATGGAAGATATAACCAATTGATCATGGTATACCTTCTAATATTGTTTTAGTATTACGAAACTAACATCCTCAAAATGTATGACTTGATCTTAATAAATTTAGTGACTTTAAAATAATTTGTAATAAATTAAATAAAAGTGATTTGGATGTTTTAATAAACCAGAAAAAGTTTATTAAACAAGTTAATAATTAATAAAATTTTAATTTATAGGAATGAAAGAATATACAAGCTGAGGCCATCTCGAGGTAAGATATTTCATGTCTAAATTTAATTTCTCTGAGACTTATAAACTTTTCAACACATTTTCTCAGTTTTGTATTCTATAAAATACCATATATAATTGTTTTATCATTTATTCATAAAATTATATTTTTTTAAATCCATTTATTATTTTTTCCTTTAATGATATTTGGATGAAAAATATATGAAATATGTGTGGGAATTTTATTTAGAAACAATATTTGGAATTTTTTATACAAATTTTACACCATATCCATGTTCTTTTAAATATTTTAAGATTATTCCTATTTATATTTCAAATCCTTTTAAAAGTAATTTTCAACTACCTTTGAATATCTGTATAATTTTTTAAAAGTAATTTTTTTTATATTTTTCTTTATGGCTCACTTCTGAATCTTTTTTTACCAAAGATCCAAATAATGATTTCTATAAATTATACGACATGAATGAATTTTACCACCATCACATTTTTTATTTGTTATTAAGAATAATATTAATTTTTTTGATGATTTTCCAATGTAAATTAAAATTCTAAATATTTTGGTCAAATTTTCATTTTAAAGATATTTCAAATGAAATGGTTATTTCTCCACATATTTTTTGTGAAAATGGAATGAATTATTAATTATGGAACCAAATGAGTTTCAAAGGATTTTATGTTAGAATGTGAAATATTATAAATGCTATCTTAATGATTTATTACTTATTTAATTGGGAATTATATATGATGATGGTTGATCATGATATATCCCATGATGATGGGTGAGCCTGATATATATCTCTAATACATCGAGTAATGATTTATAGTTCATTGGGAAAAGTGATGCAGATAACCCGGTTGGTTACTCTTATAGAATTAAATGGGAATATTTTTTTGGAATCATATTTAATAGAAGTGAACATGTATTGTGAATGTTCCACTAAAATAATTTTTTTGGTTTTAAATAGATTTTTGTATAGAGATCTATTGATTTCATGAGGTACAGAAAATGTAATAGCTTTTAAAGGTGAATGATCTTTTCTTTAAAGAAACAATTTTAATATTTATCATGTTACTCATGATTACATCATGGAATTAATCTATTTTATAATGGTTTTAAAAGGTTTTAATTATGTAATGGTTAATTTTATACCATTAATATTTTTTATTAATGTGCTCAATGTTTTATTGTAAAAAATGTAAATATTTTCATAGGTCTTCATGTTTTAATTAAAAATACAGGTTTCAATTATTTTTTATCGTGTATCAATATTTTTTTTACTCATATCAAGTTTTAAAATGTTTTTCATAGGGCCCATGGATGAGTAAAAATTATTATGGCTTATATATATGAATAATAGAAATTAACATTGAAAAAAGGAAGTGTGTAAAGAACGAAATATAACTATGAACTTAAGGATCTTATTTTTTGTGGAAATTATTGTGACTGTATGCCAATATACCCAATATAGTGTATTAATTTTCCTAATTATTTTAAAATGTAATCCTAATAAATCATGGGAATTTAATGAAGTGAAATAATTTCTATTTAACTCATAATTATGGTATTTTAAAGGCACACATCATTATACTATCATTTTATTACACTATGAAACTAGAATTGAGATGCTCATATTATATTTTGTACTTGGTGAAATTTTATGAACTGGAGAAAATTATTCCATGGAAGATTAATAATATTGATTATGGAATTATAATGGTTTGTACTTGTGCTGTGGTGATATTAACTATACTCCAACTACAAAAAATAGAGGAAGAAAAGAAGATATTAGGTTGTGTGATTTTCGGTTGTACCATAGAGAAACCCAGTCATATGTGTTCTAATTAAATCCATTTCAAATTTGTTTCTTACCATGTGGATTTAATTTAAAATTATGGAATCTTAGAAATATCCTTTGAATCAATAAATAAATAATCATGAGCCCAATTGTCGACCTATAAATGGAAGGAGAAGGTATAAGTTTGGGGATTGTAGGTGTTAACATTAAATCTCAATGAAATATTTAAAATTCAAAAGAATAAGAATATAATAAGGTTTTATTAAAATGGATAGGGGAAGAAGGAAATTTACGTAATAATTAAAAGTATAAGATATAACATATTTTGAAGTGTGATACTGGCAAAGTTGTTTTATAGTTTTATTTTCTGCTTTCTTCTATTATGATATTTCTCTATTTATCCCTATTAACTGTTATTATCCTTATAATAGATAATTAAAAACCTATTAGTGATTGAAAAAGAGATGGAGACCCATTTTAAGGCATGATTCTTTTAATTTTTTTTAAATCTTCTTTTTTGATCAATTTCACAATTTGGGGGTATTTTTTACATTAAATAAAAATGTGTTTATTTTTTTAAAAATTGTTAATTATATAACACCTCTATTGAAATCTTGTATTATCCCTGTTGACAATTTATTTTATGAATGACATAATAGGATAATATGTCTTACAAGTTTCTATTTATTTCTTTATTGTGGTAGAATGTAGTAAGTTACTCTTGAATTCAATGAAAAAACCAAAACATGATTGGGTATTGACTGTGTTTTTTAGGTTTGGATAACTATTTTGGTATTATTTATACTTTTTCATACATATAGGGAAGAGGGATGATGAAGAATTTATTTATTCTAGATTAATATTCACTATTTTTGTCAACTTTTGATGATTGATGAAGAATTTATTTATTCTAGATTAATATTCACTATTTTTGTCAACTTTTGATGATTGATGAAATGATATTATATTAATTCATTCATAATTTTTTAATAAGAGTGGAATGGTTAAAAGGATGTGATTGTGTCGTAATATGAAATCCAATCTTTAAAAAATCACCTTCATTATCTTTATTTCAATATACTAGTTAATATTCATTCCAAATCGAATTGATCAAAACCACCCCTCTTAGTAAATTATAAAAAATAATTTTTTACATCCCTATTTGGAGACAAACCAAGGTTTCAACATTGATATATTTATAATATCACAATTATCTAATAATCAATTTTCACACCCACCCATTGAATGTAAAAAACATTGCACAATTAATAGGTATATGTTTTTAAAATTCTATTTTTTATAAGGATATAACCACATCTACTTTTAATAACCTTTCCTATTTTGACACTAAAATTGTGTTAGCATTACATATAATATTTATAAAAATAAATTTCCAATGTGATTTTTTAAATTATATTTAGTCAAATGTAGAATTTTCATTATGAACTTGTCATTATGGAAGGAAATAGTAACCAAATACTAATGGACCTTACTGAAACTCCCTTCATAATATAGAATAATAAAATTTCCATTATAACCTTGAAATATCATTTTTAATTGAAAACTAGAATCATAATTTTTTTTGTAGATTTCATATCCTTATTAGAGTGTAAAAATTACAAGAACCTCATGAAATCAAACTCAGAATATAAACACTCAGTCCCCCTGAATTGGTAAAGGAGGAAGTATAGTGTATATCCTTTTGATTCTCCCTTAGTTGAGAAGATTATGAGTGTTATAAAGTTATCATCCCAAAGAGGTAAATGATTCATTTGATCCTCAAAGGATAATTTTTTAAATATTATTCTCTACAAAAATAATAGAAAAATAATAAAATAAATTTATACCATTAAGAAAGTACCATAAGAAAAGTTATATAAGTAGATTGAGAGGTTTAAAAAATTTGGTGTATGTTTTCCTCACCAATCTATAAAAATTCATGACTTACTAAACTTTTTATATCAAGGACTAATTTATAATTTATGATCCTAATGGACACATTCTACTGAAGTTCTATCATTAAAAAATCACAAGTAGAAGCTGTAATATGAATTAAAATTATATCCTTGAATTTCTTGTAGTTAGGTACAAGTGGTAATAATACTAAAGTGATACATGAGGTGAGATATTTTAATTTCCCCTATATAGAATCCAATTTTTATGAACTTACCATTCAGGTAAGAAATATTCCATTCAAGAAATTCAATGAAAATTATACATCAGTAAGGGTGCATGGTCTATTTTTTTCTCATAATAATTAAACATAATAATTTGATGAGAAGTACGGAATTTAGAGTTGTAAATTTTCCTACCATAGAATATAGTTTTATTATACTACTAAAGGATATAAAGAAACATCCCATGTTCGATATAGTATTTTACCACCATAAAATGAGGATAGGCTATTATAAAAAAACTAACCCCCACCCTACCAACAACTATACAAAACACCCTACAACCACCATCCATAACAAAAAACACAATTACAATGAAAAAAATCCTTCTGAGAACCCCTCAACCAGTTCAATATTTCTGATAGAAAAACATTAAAGGATTATATGTTGGTGAGTTGAGGAATGATGTAACCCAATTGTATAATCATATTGGGTTCCTTATTAAGATATTGAATAAAAATATAGGTAAATTACTAAATCAACTAGTCCAAAAACCAAATAGAAATTTTATCCCAGTTGAAAATATAACTGGTAAAGAAATTAACCAGATCCTTACACCAAATTGCAGGACATCCATCCAAGAACATTAGAGAGTGAAGCTGAACAGTAAGAACAAAAATATGATATTTAAATTGGGGATAATTAATAACTAAAAAATAAATAAACATCTATAAATAATAATAATAAATTAAAATAATTAAAAATAAAAATTTAAAATTAATAGTGGGGAAATAATGTTCTTCCACAACCATTTCCCTATATAAAAATCCTATCAAAGAAGATACATGTCGAGTCACATAAAAATAAATTCTAGAATCTTTATAGGAAGTTGAAATCCAAATTCCCCCCAGGAATATCTCAAAAAATTAAAAATTATTTATCTATACTCAATGAACCATCCAACATGAATAAGATACTAAGAGGGACTGTTAGTGAAGATGAAATATCCCAATTTTTTTTAAAGAAGACTACATTTGATAGCATACATGATATGAAACAACGAGCTTAAACATTCAAAAATACTATTATTAATTTATTAACATTAAAACTTAGATATTTAATTTTAATATATGAATAATATTAACCAAATTGAGAAAAATAGAAAAAAATTTCCACTCAATACATATGTATTCATTAATTCTTAGAAAAAATCAATAAATTTTTAAAATACATTTTCTTCAGAAATAATTTTTATTATATCTGTAATAAAATGTTATAATAATTTAAATAAATTTTAGAAATTAAATTTTAGAAATTTGATATAATTTTTAAAATTATCTTAAAGAAATTATATTACATTTAAATTTTTTGATAATTTTCTACTATTTGTTTTGAATAAATAGTGAATAATATAAATTATTATTGGGAACTGTATTTTGGCTTCAAGAATTAACAAAGTTGAAATTTTCATTAAAATGGTTTTAAATATATAATATGTTCATTTATATTACTAATAATCTAATAATATTGAATTTAGTTTATTTTATGTGGTTTTTATAAAAACTTTTAATACTAAAAAAACATTTTTTTCATGACAACCATTTTTTGTGTCGTTTTATGGGTCTATTTTAAAATGAATTTATATCACTTATAGAAATTATATCATCAAAATTGATTTCCATATTTTTAATCAATAGTGTCCAATATGAAAAATAGTTCTATTTTATTTTTATAAATTATGAATTCAATCCATGGTAAAATTATCACCTTAGTAAAGGATAAATAGGTTAATTTGGGTAAGAAATAAGGTGATAAAGAATCAAATTAACTAAATAACTTTAATTTATTTCATTATATTAGCATATTTCATTGAAAATCATCAAAAATTTCATAATATTACATGTGTTTTCCATCAATGTTGATTTTTAACTTTTTTATTATGACCAATGATGGGGTAGAGCCCCTTATATTAAAGAAAAAAATGACACAACAAAAAAGAAAGAGGGGAAAGAAAAATAAATTCTTCCCTCTACCAAAACACAAGACCAACCATGATATTTCAAAAGGAATTGATATTAATAACCATAATATCCAAGATAAGTATCACCATATTCACCCCTATCGTAGTCTACACTCAATGAGATAAACAAATTAGAATGAAATTATGTGACATCAACCAAAAGTATGGACCTATTACTCATTATAGGGCTTAGGTGGGATTAGTCGTTCAAATTCCCAATTTCTTTTATAGAATCATGTGTCAATCCCCCATTATTTTTCTCTAATTTTGGAAAAATTTATCCCTATTAGTATATTTATCCTTATGTACTTTATCATACTCCTCTAATTATGAAATATTTCCCCAGTTACCTAAATTCTTGAGTTGTTTCGTAACTCTTTTATGGATTGATGATAATCATCCCTGATATCATCAAATACCACTATAATGGGATTCAAATTCATTAATTCCGCTTGAATTGTAACATCAATATTCCTCTTTTATATTCATCTAGATTACATTACAGTGATAAAAATCATCAATGCTCGTGTACTATATTTTCTATCTCAAATCGAAGAAGACCAACAACTCTAGATAGATAAAAATGTTCCTTTGCAAGAAACCTCTCATCATTCTTAGAAGGACCACTCTACTCTAATTAACGGACATTATTTGAGAACATTGGACTTGTTGAGTCAATAAGGTTTTCCTTATGACTTTTCCATTCATTCTTGTTTTGAAAATCACAAACACCTTATCTTAATGAAAGTTGATTTTATAAGAAAAATTGCTTTTATAAGAAAAATCGCTTTTATAAGGAAAATCGCTTTTATAAGGAAAATCGTTTTCTTAAGGAAAATTGCTTTCATAAGAAAAATACATTCTTAAGAAATTACTTTAATAAGAAAAATAGATTTATAAGAAAAATTATCCTTATCTTATTTTCATCCATATTTTTATTATGTATGAGATTCAGATTCATTTCTATTTTCTCGGAATCGTTGAAACTTTGATATAAAGCATTCTGTTTTAGGATTCGGATTCTGGATAAGAACAATAAGGAAGTTTCATTCCGAATTACGGATATGAACTCTGACTAAGTTCTATTCCAGATTCAGGATACGAATTCTGAAGAAGAATTCTCATTACAAATTCTAATGAAGAAATATCATTCCGAATTCCCATTACGAATTCCAATGAAGAATTCTCATTACGAATTCTGTTGAAGAATTCTCATTATGATTTCTGATGACGAATTCCTATTCCGAATTCTCATTCTGAATTCACCCATTAAATAGAATTTGAGTCTCTTTGTTTTATACACTCTGAATTAATTCAGACTCCGAAAAATATCATTGTTAGACTCCGAACTTTTATATTTCTTACACTTCTAAAATTTGTCGACTCTTATTATTTTTTTATTACACTCTGAACCTTTACTCCGAAGCGTTAATTCTGAACCTTTGAGTCAGAATTAAAACGATGTCGTACATTCTGTTGCACTTGTTTTTTTATAAAACGATGTCGTCTATTTTGTTTTAAACTAACCATTGTCTAAGTGACACGTGTACATGTTTCTCTGATCTTTAAGGAAGATATGACCGTTGGAGAAGGAGCCGACCTTACCTATAAATAGGAGCTCATTTGAAAGAGCTTGATACTGATGACAGATGAACAACTTAGTTTTGTGCATACATTCTGTTGAAGTGAATTCTAGAGAGAGAGGCTCTTATTAACTCTCAAAGCTTCGTGTGACTCCGAATGTTGGTGATTACATTCGAGGGCTTCCGAGGATAGGAAGACAGAGGTGCCAACTACCTTGAAGTTCTAGGGCTTCCTTGCTGAGGAAGACAGAGGTTGCCAACTACCTTGGAGTTGAGGGCTTGCGGGGATAGAAAGACAGAGACTCTGATCTTCCTATCGAGGGCTTACCCTGGTGTGGGTAAGACAGACTTCTTGAAAGTATAAATCAAGGGACCTTTATCCAAGGTTGTTGGATACCCTTCTCTTTGGGTTAAAAGACTTATATCTTGTTACTTGTAGTTTTACTACTTGTTTATATTCTGCTGCATTTTGTAATATAAGGAATGTATAACTTTCTTATACTTCCTTACTTTTACTCTGTTTGATTTAGATTCTATACGCTTTAAGGTAGAATCTCATATTGTAATCTTTTGTTAAGTGTCAAATTCCGGAACCATATTTCCGGAACCTACGTTCGGAATCTCTTTCCAGATTTGCTTTTGGAATTAGAGGTGTTGTGAATCTACTAAGTTTAACTTTGTTAAACTTAGCCCTTTCCTTTTCTTAAGGAAAACATAGTTATTCTTAACTAACTTTAAAGGTTCCAAAGGAATTTTTAAGGTATACAATTCACCCCCATGTTGTAAATTGAGCATCTACATCATTATTTTGATCCTACAATTGGTATCAGAGGTTGGAAACCTCTTAATCTATACCAATCTTACATTTGGTATCAGAGTAGGTCTCTGAAATACTTATACTCATGAATAAGTTTTTCTTGCTCACTTTCTCATTCCGAACATTACCATTCCGTTTCCCATTCCGATCTTTGTAATTACGAACTTTTTCTACTAACAAGGTTGTGTGCAAAGTTATTTTAAGTATGGCAGGAGTCAATGTTGGATCAATTGATAATCTGAATCCTACAAGACCACCTATCTTTGATGGTAATGATTATGAATACTGGAGAGATTGTATGAAGACTTTTGTTATCAATACTGGAGTAGACAACTTTGTTATTCTTATTGGTGATTATAAAATTCCTGACAAGGAAGTCAGATCTTTTACTAATCAAGAAAAGCAAGAATATGAACTAAACTATAAGGAATGCAACACTTTACTATTTTCAATGACAAGAAATATATATAGCCAAATTTCTTCTTGTGAAGCAGCTAACTGTATATGGAAGAAGTTAGAGGTTACACACTTTGGGACTTCCAAAGTGATTGAGACTAGAAGAGCTATGCTTAGAGCTGAATATCATGGCTTCAATTTTTCTTTATAGAGAACCTATCTGTAAAGTTCAACAAAGATTTATGAATATTGTCAACAGTCTACAATCTATGGGAGAGAAAGGTTTAGATGATGAAGCTCTAGTGGATAAAATAATTGATATTATGCCCAATGAGTGGGAATCCAAGAGAATAGCTATAGATGAGAATAGGAAGGTCACTCAAATTACTCTTGATGAATTATTTGGAACTCTTCTATAACAGGAAACTAGAATGAAGAGAGATGCAGACAACATCAAGAAGAAGAATGGAAATGGTACTGTTGCTTTTACTACAACTTCAAATCAGATGAAAGCTAAGACTCCTGAGAGAGTAACCAGATCCAAGTCTAAGAAAGTTATTTTCCAATCCGAATCAAGTGAGAGTGAAGTTTCAGAAAATGAATTAGAAAATCTTGCTCGAAGGATGAACAAGATAGCTGGACAGAGAAATTTTCAATCTAAGTATAAGAAAAAGGATAGGAAAGATAAGAAAGATGGAGAAGTTACTTGTTATGAATGTAAAAGAGCTTGACATATTAGACCAGATTTCCCTATGCTAAAAAAGAAAGGTAGTAAGGAAAGACATTCAGACAGGAACAGAAAGAAGTATTATAAAGCTAAAGCTAAGAAAGTTCTGAAAGCTAATGACACTTGGAGTGCCAGTGGTGGTTACTCTTCAGATGAATCTTCTGTTTATGAATCTTCAGGATAGAAGAATCTTGGTCTTATAGCCAGATTACCTATTGATAATCAGTGTCTTATGGATAAGGTACGAAATGCTGAATCTTTGACCAATTTTTCTTTAAATTATAATGATAGTAAGTATTATAACTCTTCTGATGAAGAATCATCTTATGATGAAGAAAATACTTTACCCACTTATGAGGAAGTACCTAGGTTTGCTGAACTTCTTGAGATTGAGAATTCCAAACTCAATAAGAAACTTGATAAGGCAAACTCTAGGAATTCTATTTTTATAAAAGAGATATCAGATATTTCTAAAGATCTTGATAAGAAAAATGCTGATTTTGAAAATATTTTAAAAAAATCTTGAGGAAGTAAGTTCTGAGAAGAACAAACTTTCTAAAGAATTAGAAAAAGTAATTTCTAAGAAAAAATTTTTCGAGCCAAACTCTAGTTCTAAAACTAATGATTTTGAGGATAAAAACTTGGTTGTAAAACTCAAGTCCGAAATTTTTTCCTTAAAGAAGTGTTTATCAAACTATACCCATGGTAAAGAAAATTTTGATAAGATTTATTCCCAAATACGACCTTTAAGAAATAAATCCGGATTTGGTTATACCCATGCAAAACCTATTTTTAGTTACAATTTTTTTGTTCCTTAAAGTGCCCCATTTTGTACCAAGTGTCAATGTGGTGGTCAATGGGCAAAGAATTGTTCCTTAAACAAAATCCAATCTCTAGGATTTCACAAAGCTTACTTTTCTAAGAAGATGTGGGTTCCTAAAATTTTATTGTCTGGAAATCTCGGATCCAAACAAGTTTGGATTCCGAAAATCTAATTTTTTTATTAATTTCAGGAAAACAAAGAGAGTACCAGCAACAATACATGGTACATGGATAGTGGATGTTCCCGGCACATGACTGGTAACAAAAGTTTTTTTGAAAAGATTATCAAAACGAAAGGAGGAAAGGTAAATTTCGGAGATAATTCTAAGGGGAAGATTGTTGGTATTGGTAATATTGTTTTTCTTGGTAAAAACTTGATTTCAAATGTTCTTTTTGTTAAGTGTCTTAAGCACAACCTCATTAGCAAAAGTCAGTTATGTGATGAAGGTTACCTTGTGAATTTTAGGAATGATAAGTGTTTAGTTCACAATTCCAAGGAAGAATTTATTCTCTCAGCCAATAGGCAAGAGAATGTCTACACTTTGAACCTAGAAGACCTTAGAAGTCAAGATTTACCTTGCTTAAGTGCAATGGAAGATCATTCTTGGTTATGGCATAGAAGATTAGGACACTGTAATATTAGAAACCTATGTAAACTCTCTAAGAAGAAACTAGTTATGGATCTACCGGAGCTTAGATTTGATTCTTCTAAAGTTTGTGATCCTTGTCAATATGGCAAGCAACATAAATCTAGTTTTAAGTCAATCGGTGAAGTCTCAAGAACCGATGCATTACAGTTAGTGCACATGGATCTTTTTGGTCCAACACAAACTGGAAGTATTGGTGGCAAATACTATGTGTTTGTTCTAGTTGATGATTACACTAGATTTACTTGGGTATATTTTCTAGCAAATAAATCTGAAGATTTTTCCTATTTCAAAAGTTTTAGAGCTCAAGTTAAAAATGAGAAAAACCTTCCATTGAAAACTATTCATAGGGATCATGGAGGAGAATTTCAAAATTCAGATTTTGAAACTTTTTGTAGTAAGAAAGGTATTACTCAAAATTTTTCAGCACCTAGAACTCCTCAACAGAATGGTGTAGTTGAAAGAAGAAATAGAATTCTTCAAGAAATAACTAGAACCATGTTTAGTGAATATTCTATTGCTAGACATTTCTGGGCTGAAGCTGTAAGTACTGCTTGTTATACTATAAGTCGAGTTTGGATTAGACCTTTTCTTAATAAAACTCCTTATGAGTTATGGAATGGTAGAAAACCAAGACATTCCTACTTCAAGGTTTTTGGTTGCAAAGTATTCATTTTGAATACTAAAGATAATTTACATAAATTCGCACCAAAATCAGATGAAGGAATTTTCTTAGGATATTCCACACCCTCTAAGGATTATAGAGTTTTTTAATAAAAATACTTGTACTGTTGAAGAAACAGTACATGTAAAATTTGATGAATCAGATCCATTTGTTTTTAAACCATCCCAGCCTTCTCCCTCGGATGTATTTTCAAAAACTGATAGTCAACCTTTGATAGAAGAACCTTCTGATAATGAAATTGTTCTAGAAGATACATCTGAAACATTTACCCCAGAAGACTTTCTACCCAATGTTGATGAACAGGTCTTACAAAACCCAAATCAGGTGTTTCTTAAGAATCATCCTGGTGATAGTATCATTGGTGATGTAAATCAGACTGTAAGGACTAGAAGTTCCTTAAGAAATGAAGTAGAACATCTAGCATTTCTTTCCCAATTAGAACCTAAAAGCACTGATGAAGCTTTAGGTGATGATGATTGGATCAAAGCAATGCAAGATAAACTAAATGAATTCGAAAGGAATAAAGTCTGGACCTTGGTTGAAAGACTTAAGGAAACTTCTATTATTGGAGTAAAATGGGTTTTCAGAAATAAATGTGATGAAAATGGGGTCATTGTTAGAAATAAAGCTAGACTTGTTGCTAAAGGCTATAATCAACAAGAGGGAATAGACTATGAAGAAACCTATGATCCAGTAGCTAGACATGAATCTATCTGTATTCTACTTGCCTTTGCAGCATTTTTTAATTTCAAACTTTTCCAAATGGATGTGAAATGTGCTTTTCTTAACGGTTATGTTCAAGAGGAAGTTTTTGTAGAACAACCTCCTGGCTTTGAAGATACAAAACATCCTCATCATGTTTTTAGACTTACCAAAGCTTTGTATGGCCTTAAACAAACCCCACAAGCATGGTATGATAGACTCACTGGATTTTTTCTTCAAAATAACTATGTTAAGGGAAATTCAGATCCAACCCTTTTTATAAAGAAAGATAAGAAAAATGTTTTGATTGTTCAAATTTATGTTGATGACATTATATTTGGTTCAACTCAGCAATCTTTGACTAACTCTTTTGCTAGTCTAATGAAATCTGAGTTTGATATGAGTATGATGGGTGAGTTAACATTTTTCCTTGGTTTTCAAATTTCTCAAAAACCAGAAGGAACCTACATATCTCAACATAAGTATATTAAAGATCTTCTTAAAAAGTATGGTTATGACAACACTAAGAGTATAAGTACTCCCATTAGTACCTCAAACTCTTTAGATCTTGACGAAGCTGGGAAACTAGTAGATCAAACATCTTTTAGAGGTATGATAGGAAGTCTACTTTACATAACAGCTAGTCGACCAGACTTAATTTTTTCAGTATGCTTATGTGCAAGATATCAATCCAATCCTAAGGAATCTCACTTAAAGGAAGTAAAAAGAATTTTCCGCTACCTTAAGGGAACCATGGATGTAGGATTATTTTATACTTCTGGAAATGATTTTGTTTTAAAAAGATTTTCTAATGCTGACTTTGGAGGATGTAGAATGGATAGAAAAAGTACATCCGGAACTTGTCATTTCTTATGAGATTCTTTAGTTTCTTGGTCCTGCAAGAAGCAACATTCTGTAGAACTCTCCACTGCTGAAGCTGAATATGTAGCAGCTGGAAGTTGTTGTGCACAAGTGTTGTGGATGCAACACACACTCACAGACTATGGCTTGAGTTTTACTAAAACTCAAAATTTGTGTGATAACACAAGTGCCATTGCCCTCAGTAAGAACCCTGCACATCACTCCAATGCAAAACACATAGATATTAGACATCACTTTCTTAGGGATCACACACTTAAAGGAGATATTATTCTTCAGTTTATCGGAACGCAAGAAGAAATTGCTGATATTTTCACAAAATCATTGCCTTCTGATAGATTTAAATATATTAAACAGAAGTTAGGAATGATAACCGTAAGGTAATCTTTCTTAATTAACTTTCTGTTAAAAAAAATCTCCTTATAGTAATAAACTCCTTTTCATAGGGGGAGTACATTTGATTGTTTGTTTAACAAAATTTTTCAAAAATTTGTTTTCAAACTTTTCGGAACGATGATTTCCAGAATGGAGATTTCCAGAACTACAATTTTTTTTCTAAAATGGACATATTCATACAGAATACTTCTGGAATAGAAGTGTTCATATTGAAAATTTCCAGAATGGAAAATTTCGTACTAGAATTTTCATAACGGAATTTTCATACTAAATTCTTCGTAATGTATTTTTCATACTAAGTTTTTCGTACTGTTTTTTTCCTTACTATGTTTGTTTTTCATACTAAATTTTCCGTAATGAATGTTCCGTAATGAGTTTTTCGTACTAAGTTTATTTTCCATAGTAAAATTTTTTCCAAATCTGTCTTCTCATAATAAAGTAGTTTTTTCTAGTCTTTGTTATATTACCCATTACGAATAATCCTCCTAATCCAATCCGAAAGGTATGATTACCTTACTCAAGTTTTCGTAGTCATATTTTGCTTGCTGGAATTTTCTTGTATTATGTTTTCGGATTTTAGTTTTATTAATTCCTTGTTTAAATAAAAACCTCAAAAAGATCGGATTCAAGTTTTCAACCGTCAGATCTGATCTCAGCTTATCACAATCGTTAGATCAACCGTGGAAGTTGAACCGTCATTTCATTGCCTATATAAAGGGGACCCAAATACTCGTCCCACATCGATTACAAGCTCTCGCGTCCCGAATCTCTGCCCCTCTGTTTTAAGGCCGTTCCGAACTACAGTTGTCTCTGTTCCGAACTTCTCAAAGGATTACAGATCCGAATGTCTGCGGAGTTAGCGTCTCAAGAAATGTCATCCACTAAGCCTATTTCACAATGGTTAGTTTACAGAGAACGGTTAGTCCATCCGGATTTCTTCAACCACTATGATTCTCATATCTCAAAGAACATTAAGTTGAATGGCTGGGAAGATGTTTCTGTATCCAAACCGGGGACTCAAGACGATGTTTTTACAGAGTTACTTATTGAGTTCTATGAAACAGTTTCCATCTTCCAGGAAGATAATAAGGAGAAGTTTTCTTTTAAGTCTTATGGAAAGACCTACAAACTTTCTTATACCAAGGCAGCAAGCTTGGTAAGGTTGTCCTATGAAAGAGAAGCCGAATTTATTTCTCATGTATTGCCGGACTCTAAGGGTAGCTTCGAAAAAGAAAAATCCTTAGAAACTCTCGGACTGGCTGATGACAAGGCTCCAAAGATTGCAAGTCTATCCACAAACTTCTGGATTCTAGAATTGTGGGTGCAAGGGCTTATCGTACTGAGGGAAGGTGATAAAGACAGCTTGAAGAAAAGTGAGATCTATATCTTAGATTTCCTGATAAATCTAAGAAAGTTTAACTTCATGAAGCACATTCTTATAACCATTGAGAATCTTAAGAAGGGAAATCTCAGAGCACAGATCGTAATGTACCCAGCAATATTATCAAAGTTGATAGTTCGGTGCCTTGAATCTTTCAAGGAAGCTTGCAGATCTAAGCCAAGGGTTTGTAAAATTGTGTTGGTTAGTGATGACACCCTTAAGAGGATGGATGTGGCTTTCAACAAGGAGATTGGTGAGTTCATTGATTTGCCTAATCAAGAAGAAACAGTTCCGAAGGCTGCTGAACCAGAATCATCCAAACCAGTAAAGAAAAGAAAGTTGAAGGAAGTTGCAGCTGAAGTCGAAGATCCTAAGTCTAAGGAAGTTCAAACCACACCTCCCAAACCAAAGAAGAGGAAGGCCTATCCTGATGAGTTAGTTACGAAGTGGAGAGATGATAAAGAGAAAAGGAAATAAAGGGATTCGTAGTTCGGATTGTACCCTGCGAAAGCTAAGGCATTAAAGGAGAGAACTGCTGATGAGCTTGAAAACAAGCAAAGGAGAAGAAGCTCAAGAAGAAGATGTCAGAAGCCGAGGCAGTTCAAGCTTTGTTGAAATTTAATGAGATGGTATCCAGAAGCATTCCAGTTCCAAGATCTTTCTCCTTGGAATCTCTACCTGAGACTCCAGGAAGAAACCATGATTTTCCGGAAGAGACTACAACTGAGCATGTTGAGCAAATCGAGCAGATTCAGCAAGTGGGTGAGGAAGAAGAAGTTGTTGAAGGAAGTGGTGAAACAGGAGATCTTTTGAAACAAGTGGATGATTATAAAGGATCACCTTCGGAAAATTTATCACTCCGAACTTCAGGGGCTGAATCCTCTAAGTTAGTAACTCCAGAAAAGGATAAGAATGAGGAAGATATTGTTCAGAAAGTTGTTGATGAGATTGTTCAGGTGTCTACTGGGGAGCAGAAAACTCATGATCAAGAATCAATTCTGAAAAAATACAAGGGAAAGCAACTCCTTGTTGAAACTCCGAAATCAGTGGCTAGAAAGAAAAGGGAATTTGGTGATTCATCTAAAAGGAATTTGGAGCTTATTGAGGAAGAAAACTCTCCAAGCAAGATTTCAGATTCAGAGTCATCCTCGTTGGGGCATGACTTTGTTGTTCAGTCCTTAAAGAAGTTGGTGGGAACCATTCCGACCTTCTCTAGTATTGACTCAAGATGCCAGATGATCCAACATGCGTTGAATCAGAAAATTGACTCCGTATCTATGGTTATGGAAAAGTGTGTTGAGATTGAGGCTCAGTTCAAAACGTTTTTTGTTGGTTAAGAAGCTCATATAAGATCTTGCAAGAGGATGAAAAACTGGTCGAAGAAGACTATGGAAGAGATGAGGTTGTTCGATGAGTTTCAAGACAATGTTAAAGATGCTTTTGAAACTGAGGACAAGAAGAAAAATGAGTTAACATCATCCTTTGAAGAGAATCTAAGAGAAGAAAAGAACTTCTGGATTCAAGAAGTGAGAGATCTGAATGGGAAGCTAAATTCCGTTTCTCAAAACAGGAAATTGGAAAGGGATCATCAGATTGATTTTGAAGAAAGGATGAAGGCTCAGGAAGAAAAGATCAAAGCTCAGGAAGAAAAGCTGAAAGCCCAGGAAGAAAAAATTGAAGCTCAATCCGCAAGAATAGTTGTCTTAGAGAAGCAAGCTGAAGAAGATCATAAAGACCTGAAGAAGATCAAGACTATTCTAAATGGGCTCATGACGAAGGAAAAAGATCCGAAATAACCAAATCTGATCTTTTTGCTGTATTTTTTTCTTTGTTGTATATATTTCAAACCTAATGAAAATTGTGCCTCTCATTTCTTTTGTTGTCGTTACTAATATTTCAGGTACTTTATTATTTTTTTTCCATTCCCTCGATTTCTTTTTGAAAATCAAAAAGGGGGAGAAGGAAAAGATCCTTAAGAAAAAGAAGAAAGTCTATCCAAAGGGGGAGAAGGAAAAGATCCTTAAGAAAAAGAAGAAAGTTTATCAAAGGGGGAGTTTTTCATAAAAGAAGACTTTATTTTTTCGTAATGAAATGTCACTCTGGAAATCTGAATACGATCCTTAGAGTTTCAAAGCCTAAGGGGGAGTTAGTCGTATTCATCAATATTCTTAAAGCAAAGGGAGATAAGCCTTAATTTTTTTCTTTCTTCTTAGAATTTCTTTTTCGTAAGAATGTTTGTGCTTTCCAAAAAGGGGGAGATTGTTAAGTCAATAAGGTTTTCCTTATGACTTTTCCATTCCTTCTTGGTTTGAAAATCACAAACACCTTATCTTAAGGAAAGTTGCTTTTATAAGAAAAATTTCTTTTATAAGAAAAATCGCTTTTATATGGAAAATCGCTTTTATAAGGAAAATTGTTTTCCTAAGGAAAATTGATTTCATAAGAAAAATACTTCTCTTAAGAAATTGATTTTATAAGGAAAATAGATTTTATAAGAAAAATTATCCTTATCTTATTTTCATCCATATTTTTATTAAGTTAGAGATTCAAATTCATTTCTATTTTCTCGGAATCGTTGCAACTTTGATATAAAGCATTCTGTTTTAGGATTCAGATTCTAGATAAGAACTATAAGGAAGTTTCATTCCAAATTCTGGATATGAACTCTGACTAAGATCTATTCCAGATTCAGGATACGAATTCTGAAGAAGAATTCTCATTACGAATTCTAATGAAGAAATCTCATTCCGAATTCCCATTATGAATTCCAATGAAGAATTCTCATTACGAATTCTGTTGACGAATTCTCATTACGATTTCTGATGACGAATTCCTATTCCGAATTCTCATTCTGAATTCACCCAATAAACAGAATTTGAGTATCTTTGTTTTATACACTCTGAATTAATTCAAACTCTGAAAAATATCTTTGTTAGACTCCGAACTTTTATATTGCTTACACTTCTAAAATTTGTCTACTCTTATTATTTTTTTATTACACTCCGAACCTTTACTCCGAAGCGTTCATTCCGAACCATTGAGTTAGAATTAAAACGATGTCGTACATTCTGTTGCACTTGTTTTGTTATAAAATGATGTCGTCTGTTTTGTTATAAACTAACCATTGCCTAAGTGACACGTGTATAGGTCCCTCCGATCTTTAAGGAAAATATGACCATTGGAGAAGGAGCCGACCTTACCTATAAATAGGATCTCATTTGAAAGAGCTCGATATTGATGACAGATGAACAACTTGGTTTTGTGCATACAAGCTGTTGAAGTGAATTCTAGAGAGATAGGATCTTATTAACTCTCAAAGCTTCGTGCGACTCCGAATGTTGGTGATTACATTCGAGGGCTTCCGAGGATAGGAAGACAGAGGTGCCGACTACCTTGAAGTTCGAGGGCTTCCTTACTGAGGAAGACAGAGGTTGCCAACTACCTTGAAGTTGAGGGCTTGTGGGGATAGCAAAACAGAGACTCCGATCTTCGTATCGAGGGCTTACCCTGGTGTGGGTAAGACAGACTTGCTCGAAAGTATAAATCAAGGGACCTTTATCCAAGGTTGTTGGATACCCTTCTCTTTGGGTTAAAAGACTTATATCTTGTTACTTGTAGTTTTACTACTTGTTTATATTCTGCTGCATTTTGTAATATAAGGAAAGTATATCTTTCTTATACTTCCTTACTTGTACTCTGTTTTATTTAGATTCTATACGCTTTAAGGTAGAATCTCATATTGTAATCTTTTGTTAAGTGTCAACTTCCAGAACCATATTTCCGGAACCTACGTTCGGAATCTCTTTCCATGTTTTCTTTTGGAATTAGAGGTGTTGTGAATCTACTAAGTTTAACTTTGTTAAACTTAGCCCTTTCCTTTGCTTAAGGAAAACATAGTTATTCTTAACTAACTTTAAAGGTTCCAAAAGAATTTATAAAGTATACAATTCACCCCCCCTCTTGTAAATTGAGCATCTACATCATTATTTCGATCCTACAATTGGTATCAGAGGTTGGAAACCTCTTACTCTATTCCAATCTTACAGGACCATAATCAATAGCCCCTTTAAGAACCATTATCCACTCAAGATCCTCAGAATCCTTACAATATGAAGACTCAATCTTGAATTGGACTCAACCCATTTAATTTAACTTAGTGTGACAAGGCTAACCCTATTAACATTAAGAGAACGTTTTCTTGTTAGCCTCATTCATCTTATTCCAGTAATAACAATCATGAACATTAGCATATACACAATTTTATTTCTTATCTAGGTTTCTCTTAAAAAAAATTGTTATCATTCCCAATGGTGGAATAGATTGGAAAAATTAATGGCTTCCTACAAGAAGTTTTTTGAATAAACAAAAACTTTACAGAAAGAACAAAAAATTTTAAATTTTCATATTTAACCCAAATACTTAAATCTTTAGATTGTATGTCTAACACTACATTTATAGTTAATGTACAATTTAGGTATACTTTAATTAGAAGTTGATAAAATTAGCCAAAACTAACCTACTATGCTTTAATAGAAATTTAATTGGAACTGAAATTACTAAAACAATGTTAATGATGATCATAGGGTTCTAGAAAATCCAGTTCAATCCAAAATAACTAACTCAAATTAACACAGATATATTTATAACCTCAATGAGATTAAAATTGGGATTCTAATCATGTATAAATAGTGTACGTAGCTTCATAGAGATTGAACCAAAGGCCTAATCTCTCTTCTTATGTTTTGAGCTTGTCAAAAAAATTGGTAGAGGCCACATCATACTAGAATGTATTTCTAGTATTACATAGCTCAAATTAAAAAATGTTTCATAACTAGCACGTCATATTTCCATTATTTTTGACACATTGGAAGAACAATTTGACCAATGATGGAGTAAGGATAGAGTTCTAGTCTATCTGAGACTATATCATTACTCACCATCATATGACCAGTATCTTTATATTCATTTATGATACAATTTTTACATCATAAGTGAAATTAGAACCCTTTAATTTTGAAAAGGTCAATACCATGATTAAGGATATAACCGGTTAACCCTAAGGTTAAATCAAAAGATAAGGGTAAATATGACATCTAAACCTATATAACTTTTTTTCATGTTTATAATAATACCATTTACAGATTATTGTCTAATCTATTTCCTTTATGAACCTTTATACTATTAGAAAAAAATTGTAAAATTTTGTGTATTTCAAAAAAAGATATTAAAGATATTTTATTAAATTATTAAAAATTCATAAAAATAATATAATTAGGAAAGTTAATGGGATGTTGTTGAAAATATAAAAAATTGTCCATTTATTGGTCACTTTTTCTTTTATTGTAACTTTCTTGACCCTAAATGTGTAAGAATATTGATATCATGGTAATTTTAAAATTGTATGGGGGGAAAAGTATTAGATACGGTTGAAAAAATAAAAAACTAGAAAATATTTTATGGGAATATTTGATTTCAAATAATCTTCATATATTCATCAAATTATATCATTTTTAGTTATTTTTACAAGATAACTAAATTATATTATTTTAATAAAGTATTTGATTCCAAGAGTTCCCCACCCCTCATTTATAAAAGGACCCCCCCTTCATTATTTTCTTTACATTGATTTAAGCCATAGAAACCCACAAAACACTTCCAATTTTTCTTATGAAATTCAATGTACATATATTTTAGGTTTTTCATTCTTAAAATAATATTACAAGGTTCATAAATAATAGATCTGGAGGATGTATTTTGAAGAAGAGGTAATTTTATTTACAGACTCTACCATGTTTATTTATTCTTCCACATCATCTAAATATATTGTAACAATCCAAAAATAATTAATTCAACAAAATTAATATAATACTATGTTATAATGATTATGTTACAACCATTTTACATCTATTTTCTAATACATGATGGTAAAAAACATCTCTTATGCGTACGTACAGTTAGTTTTCTCCATGTTGTGGTGTATGTAATTTTTCAACACCAATTTATATTTATTATTATAAATATGTAAGTAATGAATATATATGATATTTATAAAATAATTATATTTATAGAACTATAACATCATATATTCCATCTTACCTTCTAATCTAATTGAAAATTATTGTGTCGTTTGCGCGTACGTGTGGAATACCACATCCAAAAAGCTAGGTGATTCTTTTTGCAACTCCCATTTACGGCTCCCTCATGGCCTCTCCCTACTGTTTGGTCTACACGCTTCAGAGAACGGGTAAAGATTCATTCGCGGCTCACATCTAAGAAGATTCATGCCCAAAGTGGCGTTTCTGGTTCAGATCAGCCTAGAGTTATTCTTCAGCAATGCTTCTTTGATGTGGGGTTGGGTCATCTAGTCCTAGGTGACGATGGTTTGGCATCAAATTCTTTAGATCGTCTTCCAACTTCTTATATGGAAATAGTGGAAGTGAGAGCACCGTAGGTCTTGGTTGTATCTCCGGTGGAGGCGCAGAACGTTTTAAAGGTTTCATGAATGATGTGAAGGTTTAATGCTTTATGGTGATGAATTTTTTCCTACTTGAAATGGTTTAATTGTTTTGTTTTTTTAGTCCTATGGTTCATGATTTATGGCCTTTTTCATCCTATTTATCTACATGGGACTACTCCTGATGAGGTTTGAGTGAGAGTTTCACCAGGTCATTACTATATGGATTTGGATGTTTCAGAGGGTATGGCATTTCCATCGGTAATGGGCCCGTGCATTTTTTTCACGGGACAGTTATCTATGCAGTGAAGGGTTGGTGGAACTGGTCTTCATGGTTTTGATGCTGGGTAGTGGCTTTTCTCTGTAGTTTTGAATGGTTTTTTTCTTTGAATTTTGTCTGTGGAGACATGATTTTTGGTTTTTCCATTGATGTAACTTTGGGTTCTCCCTCACACCTTAAAAGGGGATTATGATAATAAAAAAATTAATTTTCAGTATATAGTAATTACAGGATATAAAAATGATCCTATAAAGGAGAATTATTTTTTACATTATTTTACTCCATCCATTAAAAAGTTAAAACTTTTTTCTTGTGTACGTATGACCTATCATCTCCATGGATAATGTAATTAATTTTTATATCTATATATTTTATGGATGACTCTACATATTTTATATTGATAGTATAAGTTATTTATATCATGAATAAAATTATAGATATTATGGAACCATAATCATGATTCAAGGAATGAAACTATCAAATGAAAAATTATAAATAAACGAGACAGTTAACACCTTGAAATAATGGGTTTAATAAATTATTGTTGGTAAATAGGTATTAAAATGTTATTATGGGATCATATATGAAAATATATGTATATATATTGTTTTTCTATAGAATTATAATAAATCAAATATCTTTTATATTGGAGATTAAATCAAGTTCAACTATGTTAAAGCTTGTGGTAAGGGGAGTCTTAACACAATTTACAATCATTGTGGTATACTTACACTCCATTGACTATGTTATTCCATGATTTTGTAAAATAACATATGATTGTATTATGTTATATTTCCACATTTTTTTGGTTTTTAAATTTTGACACATAATCAGTTCATTGATTAATTCCCACTCCAATGATATAATGGTTTTTAGGTATTTTATATCAATTTACACTCCATAGGGATATATCTGGTATTTTGCACCTATTTATTTTTATGGGTTTTATATATATAAAAATTTATATATATAACATAAATATTTTTTTTGAATTATTAAACATTAAATTCAACTCTATTATTTCTAGGGTTTATAATTTTAATGTTTATAAAGGGGTAAGAATTTATTTTACAATCTGTTTTTTGGGATACTATTTTTTTCAAAGATGGAATCATATAATATATACTTCATATAATACATCTATTTTTCTACCCTTTATAAATTTAAGGAGTTAATATTTTCTACCAATGTTTATCTATTTTTACTCAAATCGATAAATTAAATGCATAAAAGAAAAGTAAATCATATTTCTCATTCTGATCAGATGTATTTTTCATCCAATTCCATATTTTTAAAAATTATTTAAAAAAGTCCTCTATATTCAATTAGAATATTTATTAATTAAATTTTATGTCCTTTATAAATTTTTATAAGGATTAAAATGAATCTTTATAATGTTTTTATAAATGGTTGTTTTCATATTTATTTACAAAAAAAATTCTAAGGAATGTTTCTTTTTAACTTATACAATGTTAATGAGTTTTCTCATTATAATATCAACTTACACTATATAGATTCTCATATACGTTTTTAATGGATTTAAAAATAAAACAATTTTAAAAAAACTTTTTTTAATATCTTACTTTCATTTATTCTCCAAATGACTTCAATTAATTATAAAACCCATATTTTTGATGAATTTATTGTACACATTTATCTTTTGTTGGTTTTGTAGTCAATAATTTTCTTCTAAAACATTCACTTTATTATAATCATATCTAATCAAACATTAAATGTTTCTTAAATGTTTATATTAATTGTATCATAGATATTTTTATTGCTTATAAATTATACCATTTCTAAATATATTTTTTTACAATGAAGGATATTTGATTGATTTTAGAAATATTGAAATTATGCATCCTTTACTCAATATGGATATTTTTTTTGATAAGACACATCAGTCATGAAAACGTTTGATCATTCAATATGTATAGAATTTATTCGACAAGAAGTGATGGGTGGGGCCCAATTAATCATATATACTAATTTCATTGATATGTCTAATGAGAAAAAATAGTTAGGTGGACTTAAAAATGGGTTTTGGTGTATACCTACCAATTACTTAGACCGTCTTGGCAAAATTATTTTAGGGAAAACATATGATGATGTATGAGATCATGATTTTAACCATTAAGCATTTACTTTATTTATAATTAACTTATTTTTATCCATGATATTATTCTTGTTATATTATACATTGATGAATTGTGTTATTATATTATTGATTAAATTTATTTTATTTTCTATAGTATGCTTTGTTATATTGATTATGGGTCATTTAATCATCATTGATTCTGTTATACATATCCCTGACTAAGTATCTAAGATCATAATTTTTTTCTTTATCGAAAATATAAATAAGTAATATTTGAATGAGTTCAATTATGTTGAATATTTACTTTCACAATGTTTTATATTTTATTTTCAATTTAAAATGGGGATAATATATTTATTTAGTTTACCACAACTAAAAAAATATTAGGTCTTTTAGGAATGATTACATTTATCCAGTTTCCATAAAATAAATAACACACCAAATCTAGACTACTAGAGTTTGTGCTTTCACTATTGGTATCATTGAAATTTTAGTAGACACTTGTGATCAAGATAGATTTTGGAATATAACCTTATGATAGAAATCAAGGATAAGTCTAGTTATAGGATAATGTCCCATTATTTTGGTATTATTTTTTTTACTAGATGTAAATCCCTATTTGGATTGAACAAGTAGAATTTTTTTTGGCACAAATACATATAAAAGTATCAACACTAAATTTTTGTGTTCATGTATATCTCAACAATCATTTTGGAGTACAGTGAATGAACCCTTACTATAAACCTGGTTTGACACACCCGAGGGATATGATCTGATTATTTAAAATATCTTTATAATCCGTATGATGTATTTGAATATGTTATTATAATAAATGACCTAGGTTAAAATTGAGGTATCAATGATTGAAATGAATATTTCCAAATCAGGATTGATTTCTCATGATTATATTATTACACAATTAGTTTTCAAAATATAATTTTTATTCTGTTTTATTCAGTTGATCAAACTAGGAGGAATCATGTTATTGAAAAATTTAATAGACAACAAAATGATTTCTCTCTTAATTAACATAATGATATTGGATCTGGAATAAAATACAATAATGACCCAACATTTCATTATATGACTTTTACATAATTTTAAGATAAACTACATAATAGAGATACAAATCTAGGATCAAAAGGTTTAGGTTCATGAGAAAATTATGATCATACACCACATAAATATAATGAATCAAAATAAATTTATTTAAAATATTCTTCATTATCCTTTTAAATCTCAGGTTCTCTTTAGTACATGTAGTAACATAAGGGTATTCATCAAAGAAAAGGGTAATCTAAAATCCCATTAAGAGGATAAATAAGAGACTTGAATTAGTTTATCAGGACTGGTAACAATAATATTCATCATAAAATAGGAATAATATCATCATCAACATCATAGGGAAAATTTTTACAATGTAATGGAATATGGAAATGCATTAAAATGAAAACTCATGGCATAGTAGAAAAAAAACCACACATAGTTATGAAAAAATCTATTATCATGTTCATGAATAAAATATGTGTATAATCATTACATAATCTTTCAAAAAAATTATACCTTATTTTCATACACAATAAAATGTAGCTAATGAGATAAATCACAATACTTAACACATTGTAAGGATATACAATTCTGGATCAACCCATCACATCAAAATATTTATATAATCATGCATTCCATGTAGAACTTATTACAATTATAGTCATGAACTAACCCATGGAATGGAATTAGTTTCTTAATGATTAAAAAAATCACGTTTTAATGATTTAACATGGGGTACCCAAATTAAAAAGGGAAAAAATATTTGTTATAAGAATCATCATTCTTGTGAAAAGAAGAAACAACTCAAGAGAAGTCTGATCTTTGTTTTGGAAAGAAAAGTTCTTTTGGAAAATATTTTTTTTTATCTCAAAATAATGTAGGGAAAATGTAAATGCATGAAAATAGAAGATATTAATAATGAAATAATATATAAGTAACATTAAAAGACTATTCATGCTGAATATGTCACGAAATAGGGATAACCAAAACAAAAGGAGTTGGTTTTTAGAATACCCATACCTAAATTCCGGCCTTAGTTTATCACTTTTCCACCAGAATAATAATCATTTATTTATTAAAACATTGATCAATTTTTGAATTATTTAAATTTTTAAAACTATTTAAAATTTATAGTAATTTTATTTTATTTTTTCATTTCCTTTTATGAAATCAGTGTGTTTTTATATTATTTGTTTATAAAAAAATTTCCTCTACTTTGATTTCCCTAATTTCGTTCAATATCAATTATAGAATATTGTGAATAACACTATAATCATAGAATACATTTAATTACTTATAGATATATATATACTATATAATTAAGTCTATCCATCAATGATGGCAACTGTAATAACAATCTTGGAGATGTCTCTATACGTGGTTAACAGACCTTTAATTGGATATTGACGAAAGATATGGAAAGGAAAGTATGAAATGTATATATATCATATATAGATAATTATAGTAGGTTAAAATAATTAAGATAATGTTAAATTAATGTATAATAAATTTTATAGTATATAGTTTTTAATGGAATTTTGGAAGAGAATGGAGGGAAGAAGAATATTGGGAAGTGTCAATAGAGACTTACTATATCTTTGGTGTATCTTATCATGTATGACACTAAATATACCTCGGTGCTTTGAGTTGTATTCATATGGAATGTTCCTATATATTATAAGGGGATTGAGAGGGATTATTTGGGAATATATTCAACTTTTAGATGGGAGGGAGGAGTTGTTTTCAAAGGGAAGGGTGAGGGGTTATTTATATTTTGGGATGGGGTATTTTTAGAATAAAATATTAAATAAAATAACAATTCAAAGGTAAAACATTAAATTCTAAAATTTTGACATTATAAATCTTATATAAATATAATATAATGACTGTGAGACTTTAAGAACCCTTTATAATTTTAATTAATTATTTTATTAAAAAGGAAAGTGAAAAAAGGGAAATTGTTAATTTAGGGAATCACTTTTGAATTTAGGTTTTGGAATGATATTTTTATGTTTTAAAATTAAATTTATTAGATATTGAAGTCTAATGTTTGAAATAAAACATTTAAGGGCCTATATATATGTTCTAAAATGTATTATTTCATTATTACATCATGGATTATGTAGTTTAAGACACACAAGTTACATGAATAAATATTATTTTATTATTCACAAAAAATGATGTATTTTTCATAATTAACAAAAAAAATAAATGTTGGATCATTTCAATGTGAAAATATAAAAAAATTTATAAATATTATCAAAATTATTTCTAGCATAGTGAAGTTCAATTTTTAAAATAAAAATGTTGTTTTTTATAAAATACTTTGAAATAGAGTTTATTAAAAATGTTCCTAGATTTTATTTTAATTATTTAATCAGGATATCTATTTTTTTCAATTGTAAAATTTATATTCACTTAGGAAATCCTGATAAATATTCTTTAAATCATAATTTATTATTTTTAGGAAAAATCACTATTCCCATAGTCAGGTTAATATTCTGAACGGTCAGGTTACCATTCCTAATGATCAAGTTATTATTAAAACTTTCACATTACTATCACAATGGTCACGTTACCTCTTATATATAGAACTCCATTATTCTGTTCAATATTCAACTCAATTACTCTTAGGGTTTTATATTTCTATTTTCTATAATGTTGATTTATTTATTAATATTTTTCTTTTTCACTATAGTTCTGTTAGTGGTGGAGAAGATTCTAGTATATTTGGGTTATCCATATTTTTTCATTTTTAATGTTATATTTTGTATTATTAAACATTTTAGTTTTTATAATTTTAATATATTTCATTTCATATTAATGTAATAATATTTATTAATAATGTTTTTCATTGTTTCCCTATATTTCGATAGTGAATAATATTATGTAATATAATACAATGACAATTTATATAGTAAATAAACATTACAAATAAATATTGGGTTTTTACAATATTTTCCTCTTTAGATATTTCACCCATAAAATTTCAGCACATACTCTCAACTATAAATAGATGAGGGTGCATCTATTTTATTGTTTTCTATAGATCCCATGGAACCTCTTCATACTTATGCTGCCTCTACAACACCTTAAAATTTTGAGTTTTATTTTAATATATATATATTTGTCTCTATGGTCCAAGATATTCACCAGATGTTCTTCATATGAGAGGTCATTCTCCAGTTGTACCACTTATATATTATGTACATGAGAGAGATTATATGTGTAATTCCTCAAGTGTGATACATGGAAGAGATTATGAACATTATAAACACTTTGTGAACGGTCAAACCGATAGACCACTACTTTTATACAATCAAGGATATCAAATGGTAAAATGTACCTAGGACTAATGTTCCCTCTCTTTCGAAAACCAACTAATATTTTCCATGGTTATTTTCAAAGGGAAACATTTTCACTCACAAAAAAATGTTTTCCCTTCCATGGTTATTAGCATAGAAATTTTTCTAACATTGAGTATAGTTATTTGTTGTTGGATTTACTGAAACATCTTTGTCATCTCTTTTAAAAGGTCAAGTCCATGTTGGTTTCATTCCCGAACATAATCCCAACAAGTTGGAATTATTTATCACATCCCATTTAGAGCTTTGTGTGGGGCCATGTGAATAGAAGAGTTGGAGATGTTGTTGTGTGAGAACTCAAGTAATGGGAGATGTTGATCTCATTCGCCTTCTAATTCTATTGAGCATGACTTAGCATGTAATTGAGTTTCTAAATATTCCTCTCAAATTATACATCATTTTATAGGTGATAGGTCTTACTGAAATTGAATTTATCACTCAAATAATGTTGATTACTGGTCAATAATTTAGATGTGTAACTTGGATCATGATTCAAGAAAATTGAGAATGGAACACCATATAGACTCATCACTTCCTTGAACTAAAACATAGTATGTTTTTTAAGTGATAAATCTTCCTGAATATTAATAATATGGGAAAAATGGTGAGTTAATCCACCACAACCCGTATCACATTATGTCCTTTGGATGACTTTAAAAGATCAATTATAATGTATATAGTGATATTAATCCATTTCCACATGAGAATTGGAAATGGTATCCTTATCCCTTAGGAATTTAGTCACTCTGCATTAACTTTATGACATACCAAACACCATGAAATATACTCTAAAATATCCTTCTTTATGATTTTCCACTATAAGTATTATAAAAAAAATATTATATCTTGTTACATCTGTGATGGATAGAGATAAATGATGTGTTTGAATTTTCCAATTGAACCTAATTTATCTCAGGTGATAAATGCACACAAATTATCAATCCAAATTGAATCACACCATCATCTTTGATTTGGAACTCATATATATATTCCCTAACATTATTTCATTCTTGTTCTTTTGTACCTACAGATCCTGCCTTTTGACCTCATTGATACAATCTTGTATGGATAGTTGGGAAATAATTTGGGCACTGGAGGAAATATTTTCTTCTATTATAATTTCAAGATCCATCATTTGAATATCCATGAAGATATGAACTTTCTTAATACACATCATGGATAGAGTAGCATGCTAATTTATACTATGACCGTCAGGTACCTTGTTCAATATTCTTAGATGGAACTGAATAGAAAAAACATTGTCCTTGGTTACTTATAACCACCTTCATTGACTCATGTTTATCTCATTCTATGTGAATATGTACTTTAGAATATTACGACCAATATATAAATATCACAATTATTACCATTGGGATAGTGTCACCAAATCTACTACATTCAGATCATTGCTGCTAACTGGAGAATCATTCATCGATTTGTTAGGATAATGGATATTAAAATTTCATGAGGCATAGGATACCACTTTATTGTTCCACATGAGTAAAAATACCCAAACATTTCTTTGAAGAATAATTGTATTTCAAAAAACCTTATCCACTTAATGGTAGTGTGAGTACATGCATAGTGGTTAGCCTCTTCTTGAGCTCTATAAATATTTCCTCACATTCTTCTCTCCAGACACAATTTACCCCTATATATTATAACATACTTTTAAGGATAGAAAATCTTAACAAATTTATCATAATACATCAGCCACACTAATATATCATAAGAAACCTAATGATTTATATGACACTAGTAGGTCTGGGCCATTCTTTAATTACCTTTGTCTTTGAAGGGTCCATAAAAAATTCCCTCACTTTTGATAACATTCTCCATGAATGAGATTTTTTAATCCAAAATTCACGCTTGAAAAATGTAGAATACATTTTATCCTTCCATAATATTTCCATCACAATCCATATATGCACTTTTGGTTCCCATTCCGCTTCGATTAAATGATAATTTTAACAATAAAAACTACCAAAAATCTATTGAGGTAGTCTCTAAAGACTAAATTCATAAAATCCATGGTGATTTCTGGGGATAAGTAAGTATAAATGGAATCCCTATGAACTCATAGTTTCCATACCATGTATATAAAGTATTCATCTGAATATCATCCTTCGTCACATTTTATTGATGATATACAAAATGGTGATCCCCCATTGAGAAGTAATGAACTCCTCATAGTACATCAAAAAAGTCATCAATACTTGGAAAGGGATACTTGTTATTTTTGGTGATATTGTTGAGCATCTGATAATTGATTCACATCCACATTGATCCATCCATCTTCTTTAAAAAGAGAAATTTCACTACCCAAGGTTATGCACTAGGGTGTATGATCCCTTTTTCCAAATTCTCTTACAACTACTTCATTAACTCCTCTAGTTTGATTGGAGAAATCCTATAGTGTAATTTTGAGAGAGGATTAACTCAGAGTATGAGATATATTGGGGACTCAACCACATGATCTAGGTTATTTTTTGTTAACTCTTTGGGAAATACATCATTGTATTCCTTAAAAATGGAAATTTATTCAAGGTTGATACCTTCCTTTGACTCAACCATTTGGGAATGGTGAGCTTCTTTAGACAGTATCAAAACCCACACCATTGAGGGAATTTCCAAATGAGATTCCGGATATTCCTTGAATTTTAGAGGATAATTGGATTGTTTAGAGTCTAAAAATATAATTAATTTTTCTTACAGTTTATGTGTGCTATATATAATGAGGTCCAATCCATGCCATGTACAACATCGAATTCCACCAAGGAAATTATTACGAGATTTTTCGGAAGAATTATCCCACAGATAATTTTTAAAGAATATTCAAACACTTGGTTTCCAATGATTTAGAAACTTGGTATTTTTATAGATATATGAATTTCAACGAATTTTCCCCTCAACTAAATTGTTCAAGCAAACATACAATATATAATTTTTTAAAAACCAGAATGAAACATAACATTTTCCATTCTTGAGAGAATATAAAGTGTACCTTCTATAACATCATTTTCACACTCATCATTAGTTGTAGTTAAAGAATAATCTTTTCCATTATCCTTTTTATTTGGTATTTGATGACACTGATTACCCTCAACGAGCCTTGGTTTAATGCACTATCTTTGATAGTTCCCTTTCTCCAAATTGTTGAATCATTGAACCATGGGTGGTGAATTTGGATGTTCTTACATTTCCTCCAACATGTTGTCCATATTATTCATGTCTCTTTGACATTCTTATGTATATTCACATTCTATCCCACACTTGATACATTTACCCATACCTTTCAGACAATTCCATGATACTTCTTCCCAAATTTTTGACATGTGGGTAGTTGGACCCTTTTTACTCTTTTCATTTTACATACCTAATTAAGAATCCATTTTACTCTTATTATATCTATAACCATGGGTCCATTCTCCACAATCCATATCAATTTTGAGATAAAATTGGACCACTTCTTCATAACTCCCAACATATAAGATATTTAGTGCCTTTAGAAGGTGTGGTTTTAAAATACCAAAGAATAATTCTATTTTTTATAAGCAATGATAAAAAACAACTAGCATTATATTGAAATCCTTGTGAAGTTTTCCTCATAATCTGTGAAAAATTCACATTCCTTTTGCTTCATATTTATGAATTATCTCTCTATCTTTATTTGAATAGTTTGAGTTAAATACATGTTATGAAATATTTTCTTAATGTCTTACAACTCCATATCATCAGTCCCATCCTTTGGATTGGTGTTTTTTGTGAATTAAATCCCTTGATTGGCTTCTACATCTAAAATATAGACAAATAGAGTCACCTTCTCCTTCTTAGTATAGTGGATCACATAAAATATATTCTCTATTCAGTTAGCCCACTATTCCACAACAAGTGGATTAAACGTTTCACTAAATGTCGCCAATTATTGATAGATAAAGGAAATAATGGTTATTTTATCCTTATAAGGTGAAGGTGGGTGTTACAAATGTTTCAGGTTATTATTTATAGCATGGGACAACTGGGAAATAATTTATGTGATGTTTTAAAGTCCAGTTACCATAGCATTTTCAATGTCATTTGTAAAATCATTGTAATTTCCCTCACAGGGTTTGTTGGCCTGATTTCACCATGTTCTCACAAATTTCTAAAATATAATATTTTTGAACAATAACTAAGTATACAAATCATGAATAATCTATTTTTTTAGCAAATTAAAACTAAAAAAATATCTTATAGGATCCATAAAATTGTACTTTTCTAAAAATATTATTCTATTATGTTTTACCTTTATTTAGACTTATTAATATAGTTTTAACTCATGTTATCAAATACTAATTCCAAAATTATTAAAACTATGATCTGATAACAACTATAGAAACCCTACTATTCATTACATGACTATAACATCACTTTAAGATAATCCATATAATAAAGATACACATCCATGATCCAATATTTTAGTGTATTTATAAAATTAGGATATTACATTCCACAAAAAAAAAAAAAAAATATGTATTTAAAACATTCTTCTTTATCCCTATAAATTTCAAATTCTCTTTAGTAAATTTAGTCCCCTGAGGATAGACATCAATGATATGGGTGAGATAAAATCCAAGTATGAGGATGAATAATGAATATGAATCTATATATATTGGGAGAGCACAATCATAATACTCATAACATAAGCACAATAAAATCAAAAACATAAAAGGGAAAAATTTCATAATGGCAAGGAATGTGGAAATTCATATAAATAAAACATTATTTCATTGTATTCAAAAACCACATATTGTAGTGAACAATGCTAGTGTAATGTTCACTCATAACATATGTGAATAATAATAACATTATATTTATAAATAAAGAGATAATAATTTTCTTCCATAATAAAACTTATCTAACCTGGTACATGAAATTTCCTAATGCATTGGAGGGATATAATACCAATCCCACCCATCAAATCATTATATTTACAAAATCTGGCATTCCACAAATAATTTAATACAATCATTGTCATGAACTGACCCATGTATATGAATGTGTTTCATAAGGATTTCATCAATCATGATTCCATTATTAAACTTGTGATTCCAAAATGAAAAAGTTAAAGAAATATTTGGTATGTCAAACATAATTCTTGAGTGAATAAGAATCAACTCAATTAATATCAAAGATGTGTTTTGGAATGAATAATTATTTTGGGAAATCTTTGTATTTTTCATAAAATAATGTTGTAATCATGGAAATCTATGAAAATAAAAGGGAATAATAATAAAAACATATTAATGTAACATTAATGGAGTATTTATACCAATTATTTCATGAAATATGGATAAACAAAGAGAAAGAGTTGGGTTCAAGAACCCCTTACCTTATTTCCAACCTTATTTCATCGCTTTTGAACCTCCTAAATTAGAAATTTATATTTATGAAAACAATTATCAGATAATTAATTATATTCATTTATAAATATATTTATAAATTATAATAATTTTATTATATTTCCTAATTTTTTTTGATGAAATTGATGCTTTTTGATATATGGTTTTTCTGAAATTTTGTCCTATTTCTCTTTGATTTCTCTATTTTCATTTAATTTGATTTATAGAAAATTATGATTTAATATAAAAACATATAATACATGAAATTAGATATTTATATTTTATATATAATTAATATTTTTTATCCATGATGATGGTTATAAGTATTATCTTGTAATTATCAATATTGGTGGTTAACCGTCCATTAGTGAGACATTGTCAAAAGAGTGGTTAAGGGAAGAATAAAATTTATATTTTAAATAAATATGAAAATTAATGTAGTTTAATATAAATAATATAATGTTAAATTAATGTATGATTAATTTTATAGTATTTAGTTTTAAATGAATTCGGGAAGATTAGATATGGAATAGTAAAATATGGAGGAGTTAATAGAGACTGGCTCTCTCATTAGTATACATTCTCTTGTACGACACTATAACTCCCTTGATTATTAGAGTTGTATTTCACCAAAATCTACATATGTATTATATGGGTTTTTATATGGATTATTTCATAAAATATTGGGAATTGGAATTGGTTGGAGGAGTGGTTTTTCAAGGGAAGGGAGAGGGGTTATTTATACTGGAGGAGAGGGGTATTTTTAGAATAAAATATTAAATAAAATAATATATCAATGGAAAAACATGTAATATTGATGTTTTAAAATTATAAATTATTATATGAATATAATAAAATGCGTTTAATAATTTAAATATCCTTTATAATTTAAATTTATTAGGTTTTCAAAAATAAATGTTAAAGAAGAGAAATTTTTATTTTAAGGAATCACTTTCGACTATTAGTTTCAGAAAGTTTATTTTTATGTTTCGAAAATTAAATTATTATTTTTTTAATGACTGATTTATGAAATAAATTATTTCGTGGCTTAAGATAATGTTAAATAAAGGTTTATGTCATTATTACATCACAAATGATTTAATTTAAGATATATCATTTTTGTGAAAAATTGTATTTTTATGATTCTCCTGAAAATTAAAGTATCTCAAAAAGTTACCAAAAAATTACCAAAAAATTACCATTGTATTATTTAAAAAATATAATTTTAAAAAATATATTCATTTTATGAAAATAAATTTCATATAAATGTTATTTATAATTTTAATATAAATTTTCTTATTTTTATGAAGTACATTAAAATAAAGTTTATTAAAAATGTTCGTAAACGTTAATTGAGGTTCATAATAAAGATACTTATATTTTTGGAATTATAGTATTTATAGTTAATTATGGTAATAGTGATTAATATTATTTATATAATAAATTTTTTACAGAAAAATTTATTTTCCAATGGCCTAGTTAATATTTCCAATGGTCAGGTTTCTATTCCAATAGTCACAATACTATTATAATGGTCACATTTCCTCCTATCTATACCACTCCATTATTTCATTCAATATTATACTTAATTACTCTCAAGTTTATATATTTCCATTTTTATAATGTTTCTTTGTATTCTAATATTTTTCTTCTTCTCTATAGTGTTGGTAGTAGGGGAGATGATTCTAACAGAGAGGGGGATCCATATTCTCTTATTTTAGCTTTTATATTTTGTATTTTTTTCATGTTTCATTGTATAGAATTTTAAATTACTTAATTTTTTATTAATGTAATAATATTTATTAATAATTATTTTTTTGGTCTCTATATATTTTGTATGTTTATAATATTATGTATTATAATACAACGCCAATTTATTAAGGGAAAAAATATTGATATAAAACACCAGGTCATTACATGAACCTTATGATTTTGACCAATTATCTATCATGGTATATGATCAAGAAAATAAACATCAGTGAGTGTCCTAAAATATTAAAAAAATACCAGGATATAATTTAATAAATGTTTATATAGTAATGAAGATATAATCCTGATACTTTATTTTCTTATTGGAAATAATGTGTGAAGAAGCACCCATGATAATATTTCAAAGTAATGGGTATATGCTTCCATGTAAAAATGAAGGTCCTATAGAATGTAATTACTGAGGAAAATTTAAGAGATCAACTGAGTGAATTGATGTTCATCCTAATCTACCGTTTATAGTTCAATGTATTATGTGTGGGGAAATTATGAATTATCTCAGTCAATTCCTTAATCCAAGGGTTAACTCTTAGACAAAGGTAGAACCCATGAAATATCATTACAATGAAAGGATTGAAGTGTTTATGTATTGGGTGTAGGCTCTATCCATATCAAAGGCATGTGATGTGAAGTTTTGAACTATCAGTTTTTCCATAATTAATGATCTAGCCATGATCTATGTGACGTTAAATGCCATGATCAACAGAATTGTTTAAAAGAAATATACAATGGATAATTATTCCATAATTGGGGAGAGTATCATCATATATTATTTATAATAAATTTAATTAAATAATGAATTATCTTGATGAAATTCATTCTTCATTGATGAATACGGTTAAACATATATATTGCAATACCATTTAATTGTAGAAACCTGGTGTAGATTTACTCTAGCGGTGATCCACACGTGTTTAAAAAATCTCCAAAAATTACCAAAGGATTCTTCGAGTGCTATAATGGTATATCCTTATGCTTGCATTATCCACCTTTGGTCGACATTAGAACCGCTTCGAAAGAGTTCTCCTTAACCCAGGGGAGGAGGATTTCTATCCATTCTTAGGATCATTCTTGGGGAAGGGAGATCTCTGGACTTGAGAGGATTTTACAAATCAATTATGAAGAACCAAGTCAATAGAATCATCTTGTCAAAAACTAATCTAAATGAGTTTATATATTTATATGGTTAAAATAAAATAATTGTACATGTGCCATTAATTAATTATTTAATCCTTAAGGAACCCAATGTCAAATAGTAATAATAATATTAATTTCTTTTTTACATGTACTTAACTTGTGAATTATATTAAATATTTTTAAATTAAACAGTATCCAATATTAATAATTTCTCACTGGACTTAAAAATTCATTCTTATATTCCTCCATTTTAATCAGGCCAGGGATAATGACTAATTTTTTTATTAAAAAAATATCACTACATTATTCTCCAATAAATAAATTAAAATTATATTAAATAAAAAGAAAATATATATTTTTTAAATATTATGCTCATATTTTATTCACTTAAATCACTGGTGATGGAATAAATATGATCAAGAATACACGAATAATTATCAAACCACATTCGAGAATAATATTTATTCAACATTTAAAATAATAAATAATATACTATTGAACTAAGATTCATGATACCCTTTGTTTGTGAACCTCTTGGCATATTTCTCAGTGGAAATATGTGAAGCATCCAATAATCCATTGTTAGCATATAACAGCATGCCAAGGAACACATATAGAATCAAGTTAATGTCACAATGACATAATACCTCATTTTAATGATTACCAAGTACTATAATCCTTTTATCAAAATATCTCAAATAAAGATGGTCGGATACCAGTGCCATCAGCCCATGTGCTTAATGCCTCTTTAATTTAATTTTGATAAATATAACTTTCATAAATCACACCATGGACATGGATTTATTTAGGATCTATCATTCAATTCAAAGGGTATGAGATATTAACTTCTGTTAGTGAACATAAGTGATAAATAATTTATTTATTTATTCATTAATGCAATATTACTCGTGACACACCCAACACATCATACCATGCCTTAAAAATATGTCATAACAGTTTTCCCCAATTCATCAAAGTACGCAACTCATAATACTCATAAATAACAATTTTAATCTATATGGACTAATACACAAGTCCATATATATCAACATCTAATGAAACATGTAAAAGTGTATTTTCTACTAGAGGGTCCCATACCCATAATATCCTACTGGATATTAATAAGGGCATACCTCATGAGAATGTTCCTCATAGTCTAATGAGTTTCTACAACTGATCACCTATATCATTTGAATATGTAAAATGATATAATTAAGATATAAAATATATATTCAATAATAGTGTTGTAGAACTTTTGGGTTCTCATCATTGTAGAAAACTACTATGGTCTTTTCAGGTGACATCTACTCTAGGAATTTTATCACATTATATTTTATATAGAAGAGAAATCATGATGTGATAAGTAGCTTATTAATATTAAAAATATTGAATAAAGGTTATCATAATTTTTGCTAAATTCTTTTCTAGGGAACTAACTTGAACACACTCGTACTACACATGATCCAACTATTAACCATATTAAGTCTTCTAGCTCTCACATGATACTGATGATTCTATTGAGATAAGAATTTTGTCAAGGGGATTACCACATTCTCCTTCGTGGAATATTTTCTTACTATAACTTCACTCCTCTAATAAAAATACTTAAAGAGGTGATACTACAGAGTATGTTCATTGTCCTTTTGTGTGTCCTTGTTTCTTTTGAAAGATCCACTATTTTAGTATTATTACAGTACAATGTGATAGGGGATTTACTTCTTGGTGTGACATCAATCTCATAGATGTTTTTTCAAATCCAAATGGATTATTTGGCTGTATTAGAAGCCACTATATACTCAAAATCCATTATAGAATTAGTGAATACTGGTTTTTTTGAACACTTTCAGATCACAACTCCTCCTTTGAGACAAAAAAATATTTTTTTTAATGTGCATTTATATCATTATAATCTGTATTAAAACTAGGATCATTATAAAACCTAATGAAGAACTCTTTATCTCCTCCATAAACCAAGAACATATCATTAGTTCTCATATAATTATGGATAACCTTAACATGAGTATAATAAGTTTCTCCTTTATCTACTTGATATCCTCCTACCATGCTTAATGAATAAGAAAAATAAAGTCTAGTACATAACATATAATACTTGATTGATACTATTTCTCAAGCTTGGGGGATTTTACTTTTGCTCTCTTTCTCCTATTGTTAATGGAGACACATTTTCTTAAAAAGATGTTAACCATTTGACATGGGAACCAATAACCTCTTGGATTGTTCCATACTAAATATCTTTATTTTTTGATCAATATATGTACTTTTATATATCCCAAGTAGCCTCTTGGATCTATCACCAATGATCTCGACCCCTAGTGTATAGGCTATTTCACCTATGTCAGTCATAGATAACCATTTGATTAACCAATCCTTAAATTATTGAGATATTGGTATGTCATTTCTAATATGTAATACGTCCTCAACATATAATACATTGATAATTACCAAATTACTAAATTCCCACTAATCCTATTATAAACACATGAATCACATTCATTATTAATGAAACCAAATTCATTTGTCACTTCATCAAATTGAATATTCCAAGACATGGATTCTTACTTCAATCCATAAATATATCTCTTTAACTATATAATCTTCTTAGAATCACCTGGGGTCACAAATTATTCTATTTGGATCATATATATATCTTCTTAATGTTTCCTATTAAATAATGAAGTTTTGACATCCATCTTCTAAATATTATAGTCTTGGTAAGATACTTTAGCAAGTAGAATCCTGATGGATTTAAACACTAAAATAGGTTTAAAGGATTCATCGTAGTAAATTAATTGATTTTTAAAAACTCCTTAGCCAATAATTCTTCTTTATAAGTATTTTGATTACCTTCCTTGTCCATTTTTATCTTGAATATACATTTTCTTACAAAAATATTTACAACAACAGGTGCATCGACCAGAACAAAAACATGGTTCTAATACATGGAATCCATATCATAATTCATGTATTTTTTTCTATCTTGTATCTGAGGTGCTTTTAACTACCTCGTTGCAGGATAGAGGTTCATTATTATTAACCAATATTGAGTCACCATCCATGATGACTACAATGCTGTTTTCTATGGTTCTCTTACCTCTCTTTTTCTACTATATAGTTCCTGTGTTTTAGAAACAACTTCTTCCACATGGACCTATGTAAGCTATTATTACTCCAAATATTGTGTATCTTGAGAATAAAATTTAACCAATTTAGTCATTCTCCCACTTACAATCTTGAGGATGTTCTCCCTCATAAGAAACATGTCTTGTTTGGTGACAATAACATTATTGTTTGAGGGGTTTTATAGGTAATATCCCATTGTTTCTTTGGGATTCCCTATAATGATATCCATTGTGCCCTAGGTCCATTTTATTATCTATAAAGTCCATAAAAATGCATCTTAACCCCAATTACATGTATGAAAAAAAACAAAACAGGTTTATTTCCACTCCATAATCCAAATGGTATTCTATTTTTCACATTAGTTGGAACTCTGTTTAAGTTTTATTCCACAATTTGTATTTCATATCCTAAAAAGGATAATGGAAGATCTACATGACTCATCATAGACCTTAAATTTCCAAAAGGTATGTTTCATTATTTCACTAACACCATTCCAAAATGTTATATATGTTAGAGTGAGTTTAGATAGAATCAGAAACTCATGTTGGTAGTTGATAAACTCCTGGTTAAGATATTCACCTCCTCGATCTGATCGATGATTACATATATTCATTCAATATTTATTTTGTACATCATCCTTGAATCTATAAAATTTCTCAAAGGATTAAAACTTATACCTCATTAAGTTAACATAACCATATCTACAAAAGTCATCAATATATGTTAGGATGTAAGATTTCCCACCCCTAGATTATACTAGAAATGTTTTACACACATCTATATGGGTGGTTTGGTTATTTTTCCTTGTATACAAGCATGACATATTTAAATTGGTTTTAGCACAGAAGTGCTTAAATAACAATATTGACAAATCATTCTTAATTGCTTGTCATTTTCATGAGAAAGACTTCGATTTCACATCTGGGTGTTATATACTTCAGGTGAACATGATTCATTATCGATTACCATAACATGGTATTCTTAATTTAATACATAAAAAAATTATTTAAATGTTTTATACTATAATATATGTTTTAATTATAATATAAACAAATATTATTTACAAAATTGAAAATAAAACCATTTGAATGTCGTAATGATATAGAAATTATGTTCTTGGTAACTGTAAGAACATAATAAAAATATTTTAAAACCAAAATCATTCATGTTAACAATGAATGGAGGTAGTCACCAATTACTTATGAAGCTACCCTCGCTCCATCAGCAGATTTTAGATCCACCCCTCCTTTGGTAACTATTCATAATCTAATCGGTTCATATATTTGGAAACAGATGTGATCCCCACAAGAAGCATCTAATACTCAAGTGTAGATATTCAATGATTACAATTAATAATGAATATCACTTCAGCCTCTCCTTGATTTTTTTTGTAGTTCATATTCTAGTGTCCTTCCATTCCACATGAAAAACATACTCCCTTCTTCTTTCCCTTCCCATAGAACATCCTCTTCATAGAAGGACTATGCTCATGAGGATTAGAATATTTTATAGTGATTCAACCCCATTTCATTGTTCTTCATTTTCATATCCACCATAAGGAATATGGGTTTATCATTCCTCATGTCCTTATCCACATGGAGAATTATTGTAAGATGTTCTGAAATAATCTTCTCATTATTTCTCATATTATAATTCACAATGAAACTAGATATGGTCTTGGGTAGTGATGAAAGTATGAGATCTTTATAAAAATCATCTGGGAATTTAATCCCTCTGATGTATAAGTGTTCAATGTAGAAAATAACCGTTAATAAATATGGCACTACTAGCATGGAATATCTATTATTAGTTGTAAACAAAGAGTTGGAGATATCATACTTATCTTGTCTCACCTTCTTGGGATATAGACCCTGAAGGGGAGACATCAGGCTATATGGATCTATATCCTCACGTTTCATCAAAATATAATTGGAAATTAATGATAGAAAAAAATCATTGTACATCTATATAATTATGCAAATGTTTCACATAGGGAGATAACTCTTCATCACTTTCTTTATTACATATTGCAATTGAAAAAGGTTATAAGAACACACACAATTTCCTTTCATGCACAAGGATGATGCATATGTCCCTTTTCCAATATGAGAAATGTGTGTCAGTGAGAAGGTTTTCCTTCACTAGTATGGATCCAAAAGTTAGGTTTGATTTTATTTTTATTTCTATTTCTATAAATAGATAAGAAAATTTTTAGTACTTTATCTAATAAATTTAGGTAAATAAATATATATTATATTTATTATCCTCTCATTATTTTATTCAAACACAATAGTCCTCACCATTGGATTTGGAATACCATGTTTCTCAGAAATTATAGTGGAAGGAATCCATATCCCCCTTGTCATTACCTCAATGATTGTTGGTCAATCAACTCAAACAGTTTAGGTAGGTATTGTAAAAAAAATCTACATTAACTCATAGTTTCTCGATCTGTTGAGTGGATGCCCCAATCCTAAAATCCTTAATTGTATTACCTCAACCTTTTCCTCTCAGTTAAAAGTTTTCATGATTTGGAATTCCACTTTTGATTTCAACTAATCTAATTCATCCCAAAACATCAATTTATAATTCCTCAATAATTGAAAGCACCCCAACATTGGATGGTCATGAACATTGAACTATGGTTTGATTTTAACTGAATTAATTGAAGGCTATAACAACTTAACATATATAATTAAAATATTTTATCCATTATGTGAAAATTTCCAATAATTATCTTTATTACAATCTTGTTAATTTTAAGTGTATTTACATAATTTATTAACCATGTCTTAGATAATATTTAAACATAAGACAACTTATTTTAGTTATATATTTCAAGCTCATTAATTTCAATAATTTATGTGACCATGAAATAGCATCTATAATAAAATAACCATGAAACTAATAGAAATCAAATAATAAAGAGGTATGATAATAATATTTCAGTAGTTCTTAGTTTATATAACTATTGACCTAGGGGAAAACACCATGAACCATTTAAGGTTTGTGTTGTATCTTTCCACATATCTACTAATGTATCTCCTTATATTTGTTTCACCTCATCTCCTAACATGAACCACCTACACTAGGATTGGATCCCTATTCATTACATATGCCTTTAACTCACATGTAGTTGAGGGGAAATGGGGTTTACATAAAAGAAACCATGGGGACCAATTCCCTATATAATATGAGGAGAGAAGGCACACATGCCAATGATTTCATTTAAAAATAAATTAAATGTAACCAGTCACTTACAATGGGTTGGTTTAGATCATGATCATCCATATTCATGAAATTAATAACACATTTAACAAAACTAGCATTCAGTTATTTAAAGTTATTAATTTTGTCAAATAATGCTTGAATAAATTAATTATTATATTTAATTAGTCAATACTTTTATCATCATTATTATACAAATTTTCATGATATTATCACCTATAATAATTCTAAACAAATTAAATAAATTTATTTAAAATTAACTTTGTATGATAATGTACTATTGAGAAAACATGATGAATACCAGTCTAAATATTCCCAACATGTATTATATTTATATACCGTTTACTCTTGTGTCATTTGGAATAGATGACATATCATGTAATGTACTAACATATAGTATTAATAGAATGATTACATGAATTACATGATTTTTTGATCATGTGTTATGCTTCAATGCACACAGAAGAAAAACTATAATACAACTTATATATGATATGTAGATATGAAGATTATGAATATATTAATTAAAAATTTACATATATAGGTATTAAAACTCATCACAAGGAGTCTTATATCAATTTAATGAACACACACAAGAATATGTCTTGAGGTTTATATGATATTATAAATAAATTTTAAATCATTATAATTTGTTATAAGTACATGGTATATACAAGTGAGCTAAATGATATGTACATCACTCATTGTCGATCTGAGTTACATGCCTAGGGACTCATTGTTCAAATCGTACCTTGGAAATTAGAGTAACGACATGTCTAATGGGATACCCACTGTGTGATCTCAGACTTACATAGTCACCAGTCAGGTAGGCCATGTATTTAAATACATGTCCCAAATTTGACTCATAGGGACGACACACCATGTATATGGGCTACGTGGTGTGTATTATTGTTGATTGAGAACCAGTTATTCATGGTTAACACACGATGTAATAATAAAATACAATGAGGGTCATTAATGAACAAGGATTGCGTAATTTCTGAATTAACTCATGGTGCACTGAAACAAGTACATGATATGTATCTATAGTTACACAGCTTGTAATTCTTTGTTGTACAATTGGAATCCTTGGAAAATCTAAAGGATTTACTCTATTTTATTCTAACCAAAAAAATAATCATTTCAAATAGATCAATAAGAAACGAAGGAGGGAGATGAAAATATCACTATTTGGAGTAAAATAAAAATTATTCATTAATTGAAAAACTAAATTACAAATGTCTTAATAACCAAGGATCTTTAAATAATTATAAATATTTATGTAACCACACTGACACCACTTTTAGGTTAAGAGTGACGTGGAATCATGCGATGGGCGGTTCCCATTTTTGATTCTTTCCGTAATTGATGATCAATATGAGATCTATGTGAAGATGAATTCCAAGATCAAAGGAATTGAATCAACAAAATTTGAAATGTATAATAATATCATAACTGAGAGTGTGGATAATAAAATATTATTTATGATTAACTTAGTTAAATAAAGAATGACCTTGGTGGAATTATTTGTTCATTAATGAATCCAGTGATAGATCTATGGTGTACCGTCATTGCATTGTTGAAGCCAAGTGTTGATTTCATCTAGTAGTGATCCACATGTGTTCCATGAATCTCCAGACATTTCCAAAGGATTATCTAGGTTCTAGCACATAAGATCATTTCACTGGAGTCATCCACCTTTTATCACTTCAAAAACTACATCCAAAGCATTCTCCATGATCCGGTGGAGGAGGATTTCTCTCCATTTTGGGTGCATTCATGGAGAAGGATTCTCTCTATGATAGATAGGATTCTCCAAATACTCTATGAACAAACAAGACAATTGAATTTTATTTTTCTGAAAATAATTTAATTGGATTTATATATTTTTTGGGTTACAATAAAATAATTGAAAAAATGACCTTCATTATTTATTTATTCCCTATAGAACACCATGTTAAATAATAATAGTACTACTAATATTTATCGTCATGCACTTGACTAATGAATTATAATAAATATGATGTAATTAACTAATATTAAACATTAATCATTTCGTACTGGACCTAAAAACTCAACCCTCCATTCCTTCAAAATTTTCAAGCCTTGAATAATGAATATTTACTTATTAAAAAAATATCAGTACATTATAATCCAATAAAGAAATAAATATTATATTAACTAAATATAACATAAAAATTTATTAAAAATCCCACGAACATTATATTCTCTCAAATAACTGGTAAATGAATAAATGTGATCAAGAATACATGAATAATTATTAAATAACATTTGGGTATAATATTTATTCAACTTTTTAAATAATAAATAATATATTATTTAATTTGGATTGTAGATACAATTATTATGTGACCCTATAGGACTTTTTCTCATTGTAATTAGTTAATTTAACCTAATTTATAAGGTTAGTATCTAACAAAAAACCTACAATCCCTTAGAGAAATAATTTAATGTTGAAACGACATTATACCCCATACAGATGCTTACCGAATAAGATATTCCCTTTATCATAATATATCAAATCAACCAGGTTGGATGTCAGTGCCATCAGCCTATATGCTTGATGTCTCTTTCGTTGACATTCCAAAAATTAAACATACCTATATCACATAATGATCGTGGATTTATTTAGGCTATATAATTTCCATCCAAGGGCCTAAGATATTATCTTCTTGAAGATGACATAAGGGATAAATTTTTTCTTGCATTATTCATTAATAGAATATTACTCATGATAGAACCAAAATATCCAACACACTGTGAACATATATCATCATGGTTTTCATCAATACATCAAAGTATGCATCCTATAATACTCATTTATAGTAATATTATAGTCTTCTTGAAAATACACATTTACATGGATAGGAATATCCAATGACACATGTAAATCTGGAAATCATTCTGGAGGGTCTCATTCTCATAACATTCAATAGGATATTAAGAAGGATGTACCTCATGATAAGTTTTCTAAAAGTCTTATGAGTCTCCCCACATGATAGACTATATAATATTTTTCCCCCAAATGGTATCATCTTGATGAAAAACTTATATTCAAGAATAGTTTAATAACACTTCTGGGTTCTCATCATAGTTTGGAACAACAATGATCTTTTAGTGTCACGTTTAGTCTTGGGAAATTATCATATTACATGTCACATAAAAGAAAAATCATGATGGAAAAAGCAGTTGTTAATATTAAAAAAAGAATAAAACATATCATAATGTTTAAAAAAGGTGGTTCAAGGGAACCAAAACCATCATTGGGATTCAAGAATTATTTGTAGAAGTGTTATAGAAATAATATTCAAGTTATAAGTATCATGAAACCACTAAGGAATATTCCATAGTCGTTCTTATTTAATGATTTGAAGGATTATGTTTAATGTTATCAATAAACAAAAAGAAATTAATTTATATGTAAGGTAAATATTTTAGATAAAACATGATTAAGGTAATGATAACCCTTAATATATGAATAATGTTTTGTTAATAATTTTTATATGGAATAAATAATTAGTCCAAATTGATGTAGTAAATTGGATAGTATTGGTGACCTTGAAAAAGATTAGTGATTAGATGATAATATAATTTATAATGGGAATTACTACACTTTAGGATTTATGGAATATATTTAATAATATTTTATTTTATTAAATAAACTGGGGAAAAGTTATTTTTTGGAAGCAATTACGTTGTCATTGAGGCTTTATGGTGATTTAGGCTATTAATATGTTTTAGGGTATTCAAAAGTTCGGTATGTAACATTATGAGAAACATTGTATTGTCCCATGATAAATTTTTATTTAAATATTTCGTATTTTTTGGTTTTTGTATTTGTTCATAAATATTATGGGAATTCGTAAGGTTATATAATTATCAAAGAGAATAAGTTAAACTTTTGCTATCATTTTTGACATATATAAAATATTTTATTAAAACATATCAAAAAACCTATGATAAATTTTTTGATATTATTAAATATTTTGAGATATAAGGAATGAGTTTCCATTATTTTATTGATCTTATGTTTTGAAAAAAATTAATTTTATTTCTTTGGGAATGAAAATTAAATTTTAATTTTTTATTTCATGGAGTAATAGTCTAAATGGAAAGTCTTAAAATTACATACACATGATGAAATTACTCTTATGAAATCGAAAGAAGTCATTTATGAACATTTTATCAGGTTATATTTCTTGATAGTAAAATAATCGATGAACTCTAGGAATACGATCTTGAAAAAAAGGTTATCATTTTACCTTCATTTCAAATGAATTATTGGTTCTTTCATCCCAAATTGATTTATAGTTGTGTAGTCATTGAATTTATCATGACCATGATCTCTATAACTCACTATTTTTCCTTTTATGTTAGTATTATCATATATATATTTATTTATTTATTTAAAACCCATAAATATTTTCTTTATATGGGAGCATGAATATGTGATATTTCAGGTAACTGATATGTTTTACACATTGCCTTTTAAAAAGATGTTTTATTAAACATTTTTGTGACATGGGTTTTAGAGGATAGGTGAACCATTGGTTATTGATATAAAATTGAAAAGGTAAAATTTAATTATTGGTGGAAGAATATAATATCTCTATATTTTAAAAAAACTATGCTCGATCGCATACATGATATGCAGCATCGAGATTAAACAGACCAAAAATATTATTATTACAATATGAATGTTACAAACTAGCTATTGAATTGATATAAATGAAATGTACTAATCTCATTATGAAATAATAAAAATGGTCACACAAAATATAAATGTATTTATTGGTTCTTAAGAAAGAAGAACCAAAATTTTAAATTAAATATTTTTCAAAAATGGTTTTTATTTTTTTGAGAAAATATTACAATAACATACTTGATTTTTGGAAATTTTATTTGATAAAAATTATATTATTTTTGAAAATAGCTTGATGATATTATATTAGAGTGAAGTGTTGAGAATTTTATGATTTTTTTTAATTTTTAATTAAAAATTATAAATAATGATTTTTATTGAAATTTATATTTTTATTTAAGGATTTTTAAAATTGAAATTTTATTTATAAATGGATTAAAATTTAAAATAAGTTAATTTATATTATTAATTATACAATTATATAATGTCAATTAACTTTATATGGACTTTTTTATAAACACTTTTTGTACTTAAGAAAACATTTTTTTCAAGAGAACTCTTTTTCATCAATTTTTGTGTGCTTACTATAAAATGAATTACTACAACTTAAAGTTATTTAATCTGTAAATATTTATTATAATGTTTTAATAAGTTAGTTTTAATATGGTAAATATTTCCATTTTATATTTTAGCATTATGAATGGTAACAATGGTAAAATTACCATCTCGTAAGGTAATAAATTGGTTAATTAGCATTAAAAATAATGTGATAAGGGATAAAATTAATTTCAACACATGAATTTATTTAATTAGATAAATGTATTTCTCCAAAATTATAAAAATATAAAAAATATGATCTTTTTTATTTTTTATTTTTTATTTTAGTCTTTTAATATTTAAGTAAAAGATAAATTAAAAAATTATCACTTTCTTGCTTTTAATATATATAATATTTTGTAACAGGGATAAAAAACTTATTTTAAATTATAATTTATTATTTTAAATATAAATTTATTTAATTCTATCATGGAAATTTACTTTTATCTTCCACTAATGAAATAATTACATTAAAAGCTTATGCAAAAGCTGAATTAATTATTAAGAAAAGAGTATAGAAATAAAGTAAATTCTATTAAAATGTAAAAAATTAATATTTTTAGGTGGTTTATTTTGTAAAAAAAAAAATCTACAGATAAATATAACATATTATTTATGAAATATAGGGTTAAAGTATAATTCCATTTCCATTATGAAGTCTTTAAAGTCAAATTAAATTAATAGTGTTGAAAATGACATTAATGATATTTTATATTAAACAATATTTTATTAAATTATTTTAAAATCATAAAAAACCTACAAGATTAAATTAGGATAATAAATAGAAAAAATGTCATCCATTACAGATTTATGAGTCAATTTTGACCGTGCACATTAAATTATAACTCTTTTATATTGAAAATTTTACTACCATGATTAAGGATGAAAAAAGATAACCAAGGAGTTAATCCAAAATATATTCTTTAAAATGATCTATAAACCCATATAAATTTAATTTTTTGAATATAATAATAAAAGTTACTCCTTATCTTTTAATAACACATCATTTTAGAACCCTTTGGTAGGAGTTAGACACATATTATATTATAGTATTCATATATTTACAAAAAATGAGATTAATGATATTTTATAATAAATAATGTTTCTTTAAATAGTCTTAAAATTAAAAAAATATTATATTAATAAAGTAAAATGAGATATGTATTAATATATAAATTTTTGTGAATTTATAGGTAACATTTTATTTTATAGTGCAGCAACCTTGACCCTAGTAGCCAAGAGTCCATGTCTCATTTATTACATTGGCCTATGATACACAATATCACCTCCCAAAGGACCAAATAGTTTATCAGTCTTGGTAAAATAGATATATACATGAGTCTTACATTTCATATAAATAAAAAATTATAATTTTTTTCTATAGAAAAATAACTTTATTCCATCTATAATATCTATAAATATCTATCATAGTAAAATTCATGAAATATGGGGGAATGGAAAAAAATAAGGGAGAGCTCATATGGTCAATAATGAACAAGTAAAATGGAATCATTCATGAATTAATAAGCATAATAAATATGTAATGGTATATGAGAAAAAACAATTAATTTATGTAACATTATAGAGTAAATTGATAATTTATAATTAATAAGAAAAAGTAAATAAGTGTAATCAAATTCCTTTTAATCAGTAAATGATAATTAAATGAATCTAAAGATATCACTGTGAGAATATCCTTAAAAATAATAATAATTTAAATGAAGGAAATTATTAATTTTAGGACTTCATGTTTTCCATGAACATGCATATTTTATTGGCAGGTTATATCATCATGATAGTTTAAAACATATTGGGTGAAATTCGAATTAGGTTAGCCTAGCCAATTTATTAATCCCATGTGATTACCAATTCACTGATTGGATTTCATTAACCAGTCCCCTACTCATGTATTTCATTTCTAAATAATTACTCACATATAAAATATTTGATTTATTTAATAAATAATTTAATTTATCATGAAGTATACATATACATCAAAGAATACAGATTTGTTAATATTTTCTGAGATATCCAATAACATTCAATATAGTACACCATATATAGAAATGATATAGGTTTTAAGAAAGAAACATATCCCTGATAAATAATTTGGCTATTTAGTGGAAATATAATTACCAACAATCATATGAATACGAATATTCCAAGGAAAACATATTAACTACAAAAACAAATCAAGTTGTTAATGTTAATAATTTCCTTGGTCAACATATTCCTAAAACATATAGAGGAAGGATACATATGGTTTCAATATAACATATACCAATTAGAGTAATAATAATTTTTTTCTTTCATTGATAAATATATACACAAGAAAAAAACATTTAAAATAATTTTTGACAAAAATATATTTTTCATTCTGGAAAACATTTTAAAAATGATTTTCATTGAAAAACACTTTAAAAAATAATTTATTTTAAAACAAAACCATAATCCTATAAAGAGATCATCAAAGAAATAATGGTCATGATGGTGGGTAATTCCATAAATTTTGTAAAATTTAAGAATAATATTACATTTACACTATTAAAAGGTTAGTAATGTTCATTGTTCGTAAAATAAAAAGAAGATTCATTTCAAATATTCAGTAAAATCCAAATGAGAATTATTTTGAATATGACAAAATTCTCAATTTAAGTTTTTTAAGGAGTAAATATGGGTGAAGGTTATTTTATTAAATAATTTTAAAAATTTCAAAATATTTTTCAAATAATTTTTAGAAAACTTGGTTTTGGAAGAAAACATATATTTAGTTGAAGAGAAAAACAAAGTCTGATTTTATTAAAAAATTCCACCATTATTTTAAGTACCAGAGAGTGGGAAACCATTAATATAAAATAAAAAAAGACCATTCATAACTATAGGATAGTGAAATTAATTGTTTTCTTAAAAAATGATCATATAATTTTCATTAATGGAAACTAATGTATAAACAATCTCGATTAGAATGAGATTGTGAAATAACCCCTTAAATTGATCATAACGTTGAAGTGAGAATTATTCAATGGATCAATTATGTGTATCAACTATAAATAAAAAAATAAAAAGTGTAAATAAATAATAATATATTCCACATTAATTAAAAAATAATTTTAACATGACATAATCGTTGACTAAAAGTTAAACCCAATGAGTAGAAATTGAGTTAAAAAATACCATACCTTATGCCTCAATTGGATTGAACATGATTTAACATCCTATATATTGGTCTTAAACATGTTATGAATTTATTTTGGAAGAATATTAATATTTATAATATCATTTATGATCCTTTTATAAAATATCATCACTTGTTTGTTAATAATATTTCCTTATTTTCATTGTTTCAGGTATTAATTACCTTATTTTCTCATGCATTTTTAGGTATAAAATATCTGGTTCTTAAAAAAGTATATAGTAATATCATATATAGAATATTAATAATGAAATCATTATCATATTATTACAAAAAAGTTTACATCTCCATCAAATCATGAATATTGTATATGAAAAAATGGAGATTGTTATGATCATGGAGATGGTAAGCCATACACACACAAGAGTTACATTTTCATTTTTCACAGATCTATACAGAAAGATGTTAAGTAAAATTATACCCTTAAATAATTATCATAATATGAGTAATATAATATTATATACTTATATATGTAATCCATGTGGTGTGGGGACGAAAATTGAGTCACATCGCTTCAGGAATGTGGTAGTGAACATGTACACGAATGATGCTATCATCTTTATGTGAGTTAAAGGAAAGAAATAAAATGATATATATTATCACTCAATAATGATAAAAATTTTATAAATATTATAATTTTGTCACATAAATCACATATAATCATTATATTTATATTTATCTACTTTAATGTGGAGCGTTAGTGAAATACGAAACACATTGTGTTACATGGAGGTTGTCCGATGTACACATGAATGATGTTATCGTGCCTCCTATAGAATGGAAGGTAAAAATATATACATGATATAATGACTAAAAAGGTTTAATAATGTTATGAATATCATATATATACTTTATAAACATCTTCCTACCAAACCTTGTGAGTTTTAAATGAAAAAAAGAACGACATTGGAATGTGAGGCAGTAGTCCACCATATACAAGAATGATGATTTTGTAACCCATTTGATGGATGTTGAACTTTTTTTATGTAATTGACTTTTTATAAAAACATACCAATATATTTAATATACTGAGTTTATTATATCATCATGATTTATTATTATATAAGGTTGTGGAGGAGGAAGTAATCGAAAGATGTTCATTGGAGAACAAAACATCTTCTTTGTGTATTCGATTAGGATTTTACTAAAGCCTTCAAATAATGGGTTTATTACCAAGACAAGTCATCTTTAATGAGGGTAGGAATGTTTTGAAGTAAATTTTGGTAGGTATTTGGCAATAAAAATGCTATTATAGGATTAATAATTTAGGGGATTGAGTTCCCTTTTTTAGTTGAGGATGAGTTTCAGTTTTGTAAATACCAAAGAGTATTCACTATTGGGAGTAAAATCTCACATCAAATGGATAAAATATGTATAATTAAAGTAAATTAGTGATTATATGGTCTATAAAAACATCCAACACACAATAAAACTCTTTTTATACATTTGTTCCCATACCATATATGTTTCGTTAGTTTGACCATTTTGGGTTTTCATTATGGTAACTAGTTCTCTAACGTAGGTAATTTGTACATGAAGATAAAATTAGAATAAAAAATATTATACAATTTATAACAAATTATTTTAAATATTAAATCCAATTTATCAAATGAAAATCACATGTTGGTTGAAAATTTGTTTCAACACAGGCACACATAACATGGAAAAAACATCTTTAACTATAACCACACTAATAGAGGGTTTACTAAATAGGTTCAATATATTATTTATTAAATTAAAATTGGACCATTAATGCGATATATTTAATATTTATTAAAAGATTAAAATCACATGGTAGAATAATTAATTTTTTATAATTTTAAATTGTTTTCTAAAATATAACTTATTATAATATAACATTAAGTTCAATTTTGACATAATTAATTTATTTAGAATTTCAATATATGAAGAAAATGGTTGAATTATAATATATTATCATAAATAATTTATTTCATGACACATTAATCTTATAAAAGGTGTAACACAATTATTTATTCAATTTACTTCACTTTTAATATTTTTAGTATAATCTACTTTTTTTAATTATTAATCAAATAACTATTTTGTTGGCATTTATTAAGAATTTTAGGTAAAAAATTAATCTAAATAAATTAAATAAAAATTATTATGATAAAATATATGTTTTCTTTACAAATAATATATATATCTTATCCAATGTTTTTTCTGCATCCCAAAGCATTATATATGTTAAAAGTTATAAAAGTATCATTTTTTGGTATTTTTCATTACATAAGTTATTATATTGGTCATATTAAAATTTAAGTTCAAATAAATTACCATATTTTAGATTAATTTATTAAAAGGGTTGAAATAAAATTATTCATTAAAATTAAGATAACATTTTCAGTCATAAAATCATTCAAGTTTCACCTTAGGTAAATTAATATTTACTTTAACCATAGTAAATAATTTTTAATACTTTAACTATTAAATTTATTCAAAAAAATTGTTGAATTTTTTAGAAATTAAAAATTATAATTATTTATAATATGGAATCCAATTTTCTAAATTCAATTCACATTAGTAGAAAATTTTAATTTTAATTTAATCCTATAGATGTAATGGGAAAATAAGTTTGCAATATAAAATTGTTCAAATGTTTATAATGTTATTATATTTAAATTATATATAGAAGTGATTAAGTGACCTACTTTGGGTTAATTGATATTAAATTTTACAAATTTTACTTTATAACCAATTGAAAATTTTATTTAACATCACAAATTATTTAAAAAATGTGACCGTTTTCAATTAAAATTCAGTATTTTCAGTATTCATCAAAAAATAAATCTTTTCAAAAAAATCCAAAAATATATCCCTTAGTTTTTTTTATTTTTTCTTTCAAAATTAAAGATTATTTTATCTTATGAATTTTATAAAATTCATAAAAATTAATTTAAATCTTGTGTGGAAATCCCTACGAATCATTCCTTTAGAAACGAAAACAATTTACAAAAAACAGTTCATTTTTTTAAAATAATATTTATTTTACTACTAATAAGCAGATAATAAACATGTGTAAACTATATATTTTTAAAATTTATTTAATCCCATTAATTTTCATAATTATAATGGATAGGTTATATCTCTGATAATAAATAAAGATATGAAAATTATATTGTTTTTCATTAAATGTTTGTTATGCACGCAACTCATGATATCTAAGAAACATGTTGTTATGTGTATCATAAGCTATCAAATAAATTAAATTTATTCTAAAATATATAATGTTTAATGTCTTTGGGTTTTATATTCTCTTCAAATATAAATTTTTTGTGTTACATATTCTATTGAATAAAATTTTATTCTTTTTTAATTTTGGGGTGTTATATTATCCACACCACAAATAAATTATATCCTTGAAATTCAATCATGGTCTCAATAATATAGGGTTTGATATTTTATAATAACATTATTGAAATATTATATTGTGCGAAAGGTTGGTAAAATATCCTCATAATTAGATATAATGGTATATACTTTGGAAATTTAGAACAAAACAAACTAGGTTTATGCAAAAGAGAACATTGGTGGAAGTAAAGATATGATAACGGTGGAAAACTATAAATAGTCATAGTGAGTTATTGAGGTAATTCATTATAAGAATGTGATTGAATAATAAAAATTTATTGGGAAAAAACAATAAATCTGTGATGATTTGAAATACAATCTGATTTATTTGATATGAATGTAATAGGGTAACATTTTTTTGTCAAGTTCTTTTTCCAGATGTTGAAAAATTATTTTCATATGAGAGAATATAAGGAAATATACATACTAGATATGTTTAAATTTCATAATACCAATTTAATTCTTTGGTTGTAAATAAATCACTTGCTCAAAGAAATAAATATCCAAAAATGAAATTTTTTTGACTGAATCTATAAAATTAACTTTTAACTAATCATCATATCTATAAAAAAAGTATTTACATTTATCTAAAACTATTTTACAAATCCAAAAAATGGTTAGTATATTTTATCCAAAAAATTTATATTAGTAACTCAAAAGTTACACCAATGGTTCATAATTAATATTTATTTAATATTATTTTTTTAAAATGATTACTAATATTATTTGACTATTATTATAATATCATTAATGATCATATTAACCTTAATGGTTATTAATACATTTAAAATTATATCTGTAAAATGTAAGGGTATTATTCCTAAAAAACTGTATCCACTAAAACATTTACATGTCATAAATTTCACAATAATTTCATAATATTGGTTGACTCCGATATTAGAAAATCCAAAAAAGAGGTTTCTAAGACTCTAAATTTATAATCAATCTTAAATTCATTAACCCATGATGATATCTATCATTCTTATTTTAATGAATACACACATTCTTATAAAATTTAATCTAAGCATGAGACATTTAATGATAATTATAAGAAAAATATAATTGGTAAAAATACTTATACACCTTATTTTTTGAATCCGAATGAAAAAAAATAATTTGTTTTATTTAAACATAGGTACATAAATATTTCAAGGTGTAACCATGGTCATTCATTTCCATCATCTATTTAAATAAATAAAAAAAATTTGTAAAAAAATTATTAATTATCTAAAGTATTAGCACAATGATGGTCAAACATATGTTTAGTATGGCCCATTTTCATCTACCAAGAAACACTTTAGTCAAGACTAATACACAATTTTGTTTAGTTATTACCCCAAGTTATATCGATTCCATAACAACATCCACTTTTATTTTATATATAAGGATTAATTTAAGGGAAAACCATATATTATATACCTAACCAAATCATTAATATTTATGTATACACGTTTCAATAAATTCTATCAAGGGGTTGTGATCCCTAATCTATGTTTTCTTAAATACAATTCTAACAGTTTAAACTAAACTTTCTCTGATACCAACTATAGTGACCCAAAACTATGTGGCCATATCTAGTGAATACTTTATTATATTGGAATTAGATAAAAGGAATCAATCCAGAAAGACCAATTTGTTTGGTAGTATTCGAAAACAAGATACAAACACATGTGTTACATTAAATTTGAATAAAAAATTAAATCTTTTTTTTTCTTTTTACAAAAAAAATTATTCCATCTAGAATATCCCTTCATATCAGTCACAATAATCATCATTGAATCCTAGGGAAAGAAAACAAAATAAAGGTTCTCCCAAATTACTAGTAAGTGTTAAGTAGAGAGGAATAATTAATAAATCAACAGTCACAATAAATATAGAAAGGTAATGTAACACCCCGACCCCAGTTACCCAGAGTAGGTTCATTATTACATTACATTGGCATGATACAAGGAATCATATCCCAAAAGACTGATTAGTATAGTAGCCTTGGAAGTACTAGATACATTCATAAGTTTTACATTACATCATGAAATAAAAACATCAACAACATTTTGTACCATTTGATCACACTTATATCCTTAGCCTATCCCTACAGGTCAACCATTTAATACTTCTTCACATCCTGGGAAAAATAAAACATTGAAAGGGGCAAGCTTAGTTGCTCAGTAAGGATAACAATATAGCGGAAACATTCATAAATAATCATAAACATTTAAGTCAATGTATAAGAATAAAACAAATGCTTTTTAAACTTAAACTTCATAATAATATGGAAAAGATAAAATCAAATAATGTCAATTACTTATTCACTTGAATATTCTACTAGTCGAATAATCACATGCAATTTCAATATCCAATTTCATAATGATGGAATGCATAATTCCAGACTTCATAACCACATAGTCAAGGGCTTGAGCCGAGACTAAAAATAAGATTTTTCCAAGGCCTTATTCCAAGATACAATTTTTTCTAATGAGACCTACCAATGCATTGAGGAGCTATAGTTGGCTCCACCTGTCACTAACTAAGTCCAATGCATTCCTCAAATGAAAATGTTTAAATATAACATAAACATTTGTATTAAAATTAGAAACCAAGATATCAATAATTTATCCATAAACCTTGAATGGTATAAAAATAACACATCCACAGTCAAATATGTGACACCCCAAGATTTTATAGTACGTTATTTCTTCAAAGTAATTCAATTACTTGCACTACACACAACACCGAGTTCTAGCGCACCATGACTTACCAAAAAAGACATTCAAAAGGGGTTATGAATAGTATTAACTGAATTTTGAACTTTATATAATCCTTATAATTTTAGAATCCATATTATGAGTTTCTTAGACATAATGTAATAACAAATACAAATTTTTATTCAGATAAAAGAAGTATTTTTCAAAAAATTCAATTTTACCACTTTTTAATGGGGAAGCCTTTTTAAATCCAATTTTTGAAACATTTATATATTAAATTTTAAAAAATGAACTTCTTCTTTAGAATCGGGACATAAGAATTTAGTTTCAATAACTTTTTGGTGTTTTTCTAATAAATTTCATATTTGGGTGAATAGTGAAAATACTATATTTTAACTGAAAACAAATTTTTTAATAAAAATAATTTACAGTGTTAAATTATACATTTTAATGGTTTGGAGTTATATATATATTATATTTTTACAATTTAATCCAATTTTGGTCATTGTAAGTAATTTTTATTTGAAATTGGACATAAACAAGTGTCAAACTTTTGATAGTTATTATTTATTAAAAATACGCCTTTTGGTTTTGATAGCGGGGATTAATTTTAAATTAATAAATGAAACTTCTAGGTTTTGAATTTGGTAAAACAGACTTCATTATTGAATTTTGAATATCAAAATTATCTTAGGGTGAATTTTTTGTATTTTTATGAAATCTTTTAATTTTTGATAAACAGTGAAAAACACTGAGTTGTAGTTTAAAACTGAATTTTTATTTAATTAATTATTTATTTTATTTAAATTTATTCTATGTCAAAATAGATACATAATAACTATATAAGATCAATTTAATTCATTGGAGTCGGTTTATAATAATTTTAGATATATTAAAATTTTATTGAACATTTCACCGTGTTTTACCCACCTCCTAGAATAATTTGAAAATTCTTATAAAACCTAATTTTACCAATTTTGTGAGTGTAATTCCAAAGATCCAAGAGACACGGTTAATATCAAGTAGTAAAATTTGGTTTAATAAGATGAAAATAATTTCTTTGGTGAATAGTAACTTTTTACTTTTATTTAGCACGGTAAAAAGTAAATAGGGTAATTAAGGGTAAATATGATGTCATTATTACCCTAACGCAATTCCTAATTATATTGGTTAAGTGTAATTCAACAAAAAACAACCTTAGAATAAAATATGAACCTCTTTGGTCCACTTGGATTAGATTAAGACATTTATTATTATTTAATTCAAAGAAGAGTTAAAAGAGTTAAAATCAAAGTTTAATAACTAAAACATTTATAATATAGGTTTATACATAAGATAAATTTGATTATAAATATTAATTACAAATATAAAACTATTTCCTACAAAATGGTATTTTATTTATAATTTTTTGACATTAATAATTTAATTTATTAATGACACAATGATGATGTTGTAATTACATTATTAATGAAAGAATCAAATAAATTGTATTATAAATATTAAAATAAATACAATTTAAAAGTTTTTATGAAATGAAAGAATTTTATAGGTGAATATGACATGTTAGGTATGATTAAATTTTTTTTTGAAGTAATCATCTTGGGATGACTTTCACAGAAACAAAATACCAAATAGTGTCAAAATTGACATAAATTAATATTTAAAAAAATACAATATTATTGGATGATATAATATTCCTAAATATGTAAGGTTCATCCAAAGGGCTTAAATAATATTATATATGTCATTAATGAGACACTTGAGGTCCTCTTGGATATTTATAGTATGTTTATTGACCATATTGAGTAAGAATACAAGAAGACATGGTAAAAGTTAAACTATTTAACTAAGAGTTAAATCTAAACGATAAGGTTAAAATGTTAACCTAAACATATATAAAACCTATTGGTTGAGTATTTTTTGACCCATCCCCACCTTAAACATTAAAAAATATATTTTTGAGCCATTAGAAAACGAAAATTATTTTATTATAAAACCTCACCCCTCTTATAAAAGGGCACTCATTCTTCACTCTAATTAAAACTTCCAAAGCCATTTGGTTCGGCCAACCCCTGACCATATATCCTCCCAACTAACCTCACTCAACCTAGAGGCCTTATTTTGATCCGAAACCTGACCTAAAGATCCCTTTTGATCAAATCAAAAGGAAGAACACGAAGAAGAGGTAATGATTTCACCACACTCTTTCATGTTCCTTTATTCTTCCACTTCCCTTTTCTTTGTTGTTTACATTCAAAAATAATAAGTCCAGTATATTATATATACTGTGATGTTATTATAATTATGGTACAACAAAATGTATTATTCTTTCCATGCTTTGAATGACATGTCACCATACGTGCGTACGTACGGATTACGATCTCCACGTCGTGGTGTAATTGTTATTCAATACATTATCATTTGGATAGGTATAATAAATATGTTTATTTGATGTAAATAATAGATATAACATGATAATGATTCTGTTTATATGATATACCATCCAATTATATATTGTTTTAATATCAAAAGAATGATATTTTCCCTCATGCGTATGTACGGATTACCGTCGCCACGACGAGATGAGATTCATTTCCAAGATCACCATTCATCGACGATTATAAAAATATATATTACTAATAAGTATGTAATATTTGACATAATAATGATATTGGATATATATATATATATATATAAGTATTTATGTACTTACATATATCTTAATCACTTACTTCTGTTCAACACTATATGAAAACAGAAACAACATTTATGCGTATGTACAGACTACCATCTCCATAAATGATGTTTTCTATTTCTTATATATGTCTATTATACATATCTATATTATAAATATATATGATATATAAATCATGTTTTATATTCTGTATGTATTGAAATCAGGATCTAAGTGATACAATCAAAAGTAACAAGTTAAAAACGTATGATAAATAAAGCGATTATTACTCGAAACATTAATATAACATGGAAACTTTTTTTTAAATGGGTATTGTAAAGTAATAAATGTATAATGTATGATATCATAAATATTAATATGCTTCTGGTATAATTTAATAACATACTATAGTCTTCATACAGGAGGTTAAACGTACCCTCGACTAAAAGAAAGTGCAAGGTAAGGGTTTTTCATCTCACTCCTTATTCCCATGAGATTCGTACCATATTTGCACTATTACCTTTTGTGTGGTGTATGTACTGCCCAAAATTGTATTCTTTGTGTAATACACATTAATTTGTCTGTATTTACATATTCATTGTATGATACCTCTTTCATGGGGTGTATGTTTCGTAAGATACCAAATTGGTAAGGGTTAATTTCACAATCTCTTTATTATCCGAGGTTGTTTATACGTATGTATCTACGGGGACATATTTATTATCCATGACCATGTTTCATAAAATTGTTTTTAAAGGGATTATATTAAGGTAATTTTTACTAAAACATCATTTAAATTTTTTTTAAGATTTATTCTTCTAAACCATTCTCATTAATTTCCATTTCTTCATAATGGTTTTAAGGATTTATTTAAATGGACATGAATGTTTTAAAATGTTAATTACTTTTAAAAGTTTCAAAGTGGTATGGGACACTTTGATTCAAAAATGTATTTAAATTTCTTCCTTTCTAAATTTTGTGACTTTTAAATGTTTTCATGAAAAAGGGATATTTCTCTCAAAGAGTTTTACAAATCATTTTCATCAATGTCAAAATCAGTTAATGGATTTTAAACTTGTTTGAAGATTATTTATTAGGATACAAATCTTCTGTATTGTGTTGAAGGTTTTGTGATATGTCTGATTGTGGATGTGTTATTTTTATACCATTCATGGTTTATTGGTAAAGTGTCAATATTTCGTATTCTAGATTTAATACGAATGTCTATATTATGTTTAAACCTTTTCATATAAGGAATGCATTGGACTTAGTATATGATGGGTGGAGCCCGCTATAGCTCCTCGATGAATCAGTAGGTCTCATGAGACAAACTAGTGTCTTGGCATGAGGCCTTGAAAATATCTTTTTTGTTGTCTTGGCACGAGGCCTTGGCTACGTGGTTATGATAGTCTTACATTATGCATTCCATCATTTTGAAAGTGGTTAGTGATATTGCATTTGATTATTTCGACTAGTAGAATATCCATGTGAATAAGTAAATGGCATTACATCATTTTAATTTTTTCCATATTATGTTGACGTTCATGTTTAAAAGGATTTAGTTTTAGTTATACATTGCCTTAAATGTTTATGTTTATTTGATGAATGTTTCTGGTGTATTGTTATACTTACAGAGCATCTGAGCTCACCCCTTTCTATGTTTTATTTTTCCCAAGATGTGAACAAATATTTAATGAATGACCTTCAGGGATAGTCTGAAGGGGATATGAGTGTGGAATATGGAAACTATGTTATTTAATATTTTAACTTTATGATTTAATGTAAACTATATGTATGTATCTAGTTATTCCAAGGATTCTAAACTAATCCGTCTTTCACGACTTGATCTATTGTGATCAAGCCAATGTTATGTAATAATGCACCGACTCTGGGTAACTAGGGTCGGGGCATTACAGTTGGTATCAGAGGAAGTTTAGGAATAACCTTAGAAACTAGATTTAGATAAACTCTGATAAGAGCACATTACATTAAGATACTGTTTTATGATTAGTATAGAATAACATCCTATAATTTTGGTAATGTAAATATTTTGTGAGTTTTCCAAGAAAATACATCCCTTTATTGATACAAGAAAGTAGAGGCGGCTCTGGCACAGATGTACCTAGGGGTAAAGCACGAAAACAGCGCTTTGAGATATACTCGAACAGGAACTGGTGCATGAAAACGGGACTTTCTGGACTCTTGGTTACGACACTCCCATGGGATATGCTTAGGATAAATCTCATTTTCTTTACAAACCACTATGAAGTTATTTTACATTTTTTAATTATGAATTGTGATTCATAAAATGTCCTAGTGTATTCCATTGTATATAAATGTAACCCAGTAGAAGGAATGTGAACTCCATTAATACGTATGATCTAAAGCGTAAGAAGGATATTATCCTTCACAGTATTAATCCAACATTAAGAAGGGAAATAGTCTACCATGTATTCTCAAAATATGAAGAAATAGTATCTTGTGTTAATATGATAAGTAAAGAATTCTCTGAGTCCTATGGCGTTGAAGGGAATCAAGAGAAGAAAAGGATGGAAGAGAGAAAGATAGATAAATGGAAGAGGGTAAAGAAGAATATTCCCATATGTGATAACTGTGGGAAGAAAAACCCTTGAAATTGCCTGAAAGGAATGGGAGTTTTTTATAAGTGTGGAGAAAAAAAGGACACCAAGTACGTGACTGCAAGGGAAAGAAAAAGGTTTCCAATGAACAATACTTCATCTACAAGGAGTTGGGAAACTACGTGAACCGATGTCCAAATCATCAGAGTATTCCCCAAATGATGCTATTGGATAATAATCAAGTTATGATACTACCACAGATGAGGAGGAATGATTAGAGTTCTTATGTTGTTATTAGAGAATTATGTAATTTGAGTGTTGTATCAATGATGTACTGGTTATAATAATTATAGAGTATATAAGGATTGTACTGCAGTACTATTTCATTAAGGACTTGAGATTTTGTGGAACCATGAAAAGTGACTCAATAGAAGGTTAAATTTTTGGAAAATATATGGTTGAGAGAAAGATAAACCATAATATGGTTTGGATACCAAGGTAGTAATTTTGGAATAATACATGATTGATATTGATAAATTATATTGGATATTCTTGATTACCTTGAAACTGTTTAATGATTTTTATATTCCATCATTGTTGGATTTTACAACATTTTTTGATAGAAGGATTATATCCAGTATTCTATAAGGAATAAGGGATCATGAATGTAATTAATAAGGATTTATGGTAATTCGAGATGTTGTAGTGTTTTAAAAGAATACGTGATAAAGGTGTTCACATATTATAATGTTAAAAAAGGATCTTCATTGTGTTTACCTTCCTTATAAATTTTGGATTGTGAGTTTGGACAGAAGTACTTTGGATAATTCTAGTTTGAGATTATTTTTTGATTTCTCTATAAAGGACAACCTGAAGGTCAGGCGAAAACCCGTCACGTCCGACAAGGCCGTGAGACTTGAACCCACAACCGAAGGGTGACAAGGGTGTATCACCTACCACTGACCCACATGATGTCCTGGATTGAATAATGTAGTATTTTTTTTAAAAAATCTGGTAGATGAATTATAAATTCATTTTTTAAACCCTATAGGAATAGGATAAATAGAATATTATTTTAAGTTCTATTATCTTTTAGAGTGAAAGATGAGTTTGTGGTGGAAATTAGTTAGAGGATGAGACTCTATATGTCAAGTATATATTTTTCTTATTCTCTTATTCTGTGATGAAATTAATTATTTTACTTTTCTGAAGGGATCATAAAACAAAAAATATATTATCCTAATACCATATGTTTTGTTGAACCGATGTTATTTTAAATCATCATAGATTGATGAATTTAAGGCCCTCAATTTTACACTTGATTGTAATTGATGACCTCAATCACTACCTATAAATATTTACTATTTTCCTCAAATTATATGTCCCTAATTTCCATCGATGTTCTCCTAATTGAGTTCATAATTTGGTGGTGACCCTTTCATTTCCCTTTTCCTCTTATTAAGAATAAATTTTATTAACCTAATTTCCGATGTGGGTTTTCCCAAAGGTTTTTTATATTTTCAACCATTTATTTTCGAAAAATACTTTCAAATTGTGAGGACGCCATTTATTGAAGGATGGAGGAATGTAACACCCCAAGATTTTATAGTACGTTATTTCTTCAAAGTAATTTAATAACTTTCACTACATGCAACACTGAGTTCTACCGCACCATGACTTACCAAACAAGCTGTTCAAAAGCGGTTATGGATAGTATTAACTAAATATTGAACTTTATATAATCTTTATAATTTTGGAATCCATATTATAAGTTTCTTAGACATAATGTAAGAACAAATACATTTTTTTTAGATAAAAGAAGTATTTTTTAAAAAAATACAATTTTTTCATCTTTTAATGGAGAAGCCTTTTTAAATCCAATATTTGAAATATTTATATATTCAATTTTAAAAAATAAACATCTTCTATAGAATCAGGACATAATAATTTAGTTTCAATTAATTTTTGGTGTTTTTTTGATAACTTTCATATTTGGATGAATAGAGAAATATATTATATTTTAACTTAAAAATAACTTTTTTATTAAAAATAATTTATAGTGCTAAATTATACATTTTAATGGTTTGGAAGTATAAATATATTATATTTTTACCATTTATTCCAATTATGGTCATTGTAAGTAATTTAAATTTGAAATTAGACATAAACAAGTGTCAATCTTTTGATAGTTATTATTTCTTAAAAATACGCCTTTTGGTTTTGACAGCGGGAATTATTTATAAATTAATAAATGTAACTTAGATGTTTTGAATTTGGTAAAATAGACTTTATTATTGAATTATTAATATCAAAATTATCTAAGGGTGATTTTTTTGTATTCTTCTAAAAACTTTTAATTTTGTGATGAATAGTGAAAAACACTGAGTAATAGTTTAAAACAACATTTTTATTTAAATAATTATTTATTTTATTTAAATTTATTTTATTTCAAAATTGATACATAATACCTATACAAGTTCAATTTTATTTATTGGAGTCGGTTTATAATAAGTTTATATATATATATAAATTTTATTGAACTTTTCACCATGTTTTACCCACCTCCTAGGAGAATTTAAAAATTCAAATAAAATTTAATTTTCTCGCTTATGTGAGTGGAATTCCAAAAATCCAAGAGACACGGTTAATATCAAGGAGTAAAATTTGGTTTAATAAGATGAAAATATTTTTTGGTGAATAGTAACTTTTTTACTTTTATTTACCACAGTTAAAAGTAAATAAGGTAATTAAGGGTAAAAATTATGTCATTATTACCCTAACGCATGTCCTAATTTTATTGGTTAAGTGTAATTCGAACAAAAGCAACCTTAGAATAAAATATGAACCTTTTGGTCAACTTGGATTAGATTAGAGAATTTACTATTATTTAATTCAAAGAATAGTTAAAAGAGTTAAAATCAAATTTTATTAAGTAAAACATTTTTAATATAAGGTTATACATAAGATAAATTCGATTATAAATATTAATTAGAATGATAAAACTATTTCCTACATAATTTTTTTTTATTTATATTTTTTAGACATTATATGATTTAATTTATTAATGACACAATGATGATGTAGTAATTACCTTATTAATGAAAGAATCAAATAAATGGTATTATAAATATTAAAATAAATACAATTCAAAAGTTTCTATGAAATAAAAGAATTTTATAGGTGCATATGACATCTTAGGTATGATTCAATGTATCGTGTTTGAAGTAATAAACTTGTGATGACTTTCAAAAAAACAAAATACAAAATAGTGTCAAAATTGACATAAAATAATATTTAAAACAAATACAATATTATTGGATGATATAATATATCTAAATATGTATGGTTCAGATAAAGGGATTAAATAATATTATATATGTCATTAATGATCCACTTGAGTTCCTCTTGGAATTTTTTAGTATTTTTATTAACTATATAGAGTAAGAATAAACGAAGACATGGTAAAAGTAAAACTATTTTACTAAGAGTTAAATCTAAACGATAAGGTTAAAATGTTAACCTAAACATTTGAAAAACCTATTGGTTGAGTATTTGTCAACCCATCCCCACCTTTACCTTTAAATAATACATTTTTGAGTCATTATAAACCGAAAATTATTTTATTATAAAATAATATTTTACGTTTTTTCTAAGGTGCCCCTCACCCCTCTTATAAAAGGGCACTCTTCCTTCACTCTAATTCACACATCCGAAGCCATTTTTCTTGGCCAACCCCTGACAAAATATCCTCCCAACATACCTCACTTCAACCTAGAGACCTTTTTTTGATCCGAAAGACAATATATGGAGCCATTTTGATCAAATCAAAAGGAAGAACCCGAAGAAGAGGTAATGATTTCACCACCCTCTTTCAAGTTCCTTTCTTCTTCCACTTCCCTTATCTTTGTTGTTTGCATTATAAAATAATAACTCCAGTATATTATATATACTGTGATGTTATTAATATTATGGTACAACCTAATTTATTATTCTATGCACCCTTTTAATGGCATGTCACCATACGTGCGTACGTACGACTTACCGTCTCCACGTCGTGGTGTAATTGTTATTCTATACATTATTATTTGGATGGGTATAATAATGATGTGTATTTGATGAAATAATAAATATAACATGATAAGGATTCTTTATATATGATATAACATCCAATAATATATTATTTTAATATCAAAAGAATGATATTTTTTCTCCTGCGTACGTACGGATTATCGTCTCCACGACGCGATAAGATTCATTTCCAAGGTCACCATTCATCGACGATTATAAAAATATATATTACTAATAAGTATGTAATATATGAAATAATAATGATAATGGAGATATATATATTTATATACATGAGTATTTATGTACTTATATATATCTTATTCACTTACTTTTGTTCAATACTATATGAAAACGGAAACAACGTTTATGCGTACGTAAGGACTACCGTCTCCACAAATGGTGTTTTCCATTTCTTATATATGTCTATCATACATATTTATATTCTAAATATATATGACATATAAATCATGTTTTATATTCTGGAAGTATTTAAAACATGATCTAAGTGATACAATCAAGAGTAACAAGTTAAAACACGTATGATAAAGAAAGCGATTATTACCCGAAATGTTAATATAACATGGAAAATTATTATTAAATGGGTAGTGTAAAGTCATAAATGAATAATATTTGATATCATAAATATTAATATCATTATTTTATAATTTAATAACATACTGTAGTCCTCATACAGGAGGTTAAACATACCCTCGACTAAAGGAAAGTGCAATGTAAGGGGTTTTCATCTCACTCCTTATTCCCGTGAGATTCGTACCATATTGCCACTATTACCTTTTGTGTGTTGTATGTACTTCCCATAATTGTATTCTTTGTGTAATAAACTTTAATTTATGTGTATTTACATATTCATTGTATTATACCTCTTTCATGGGGTGTATGTTTCGTAAGTTACCAAATTGGTAAGGGTTAATTTCACAATCTCTTTATTATTCGAGGTTGTTAATACATAAGTATTTACTAGGACATATTTATTATCCATGTCCATGTTTCATAGAATTGTTTTAAAAGGGATTATATTAATGGAAGTTTTAATAAAACATCATTTTAAATGATTTTAGGATTTATTCTTTTTACCATTCTCATTAATTTCCATGTTTTCAAAATGGTTTTAAGGATTTATTTAAAAGGACATGAATGTTTTAAAATGTTAATTACTTTAAAAAGTTTAAAAGTGGTATGGGACACTTTGATTCAAAAATTTATTTAAATTTATTCCTTCTAAATTGTGTGACTTTTAAATGTTTTCATGAAAAAGGGATATTTCTCTCAAAGAGTTTTACAAATCATTTTCATCTATGTCAAAATAATTTAATGGATTTTGAACTTGTTTGAAGTTGATTTATCATGATACAAATCTTCCATATTGTGTTGAAGGTTTTGTGAAATGTATGATTGTGGATGTGTTATTTTTATACCATTCATGGTTTATGGGTAAAGTATCGACATTTCGTGTTCCAGTTTTAATAAGAATGTTTATGTTATGTTTAAACCTTTTCATATAAGGAATACATTGGACTTAGTAAGTGACGGGTGGACCCTACTATAGCTCCTCTATGCATAGTTATGTCTCATGAGAAAAACTAGTGTCTTGGCACGAGGCCTTGAAAAAATCTTATTTGTAGTCTTGGCACAAGGCCTTGGCTACATGGTTATGATATTCTGGCATTATGCATTCCATCATTATAAAAGTGGTTAGGGATATTGCATTTGATTATTTTGACAAGTAGAATATCCATGTGAATATGTAAATGGCATTACTTCATTTTCATTTTTTCCATATTATGTTGATGTTCAAGTTTAAAAGGCTTTTTTTAGTTATACATTGCCGTAAATGTTTATGCTTATTTAGGAATGTTTCCAGTGTATTGTTATACTTACTGAGAATCTGAGATCACCCCTTTCTAGGTTTTATTTTTCCCAGGATGTGAAGAAATATTTTATGACTGACCTGTAGGGATAGCCTAAAGGGGATATGAGTGTGTACTATGGAGAGTATGTTATTGTAGATTTTAACTTTATGATGTACTGTAAACTTTATGAATTTATCTAATTATTACAAGGCTACTAAACTAATCGGTCATTCGTGACTTGATCTTTTGTGATCATGCCAAAGTTATGTAATAATGCACCGAATCTGGGAAACTGGGGTCAGGGCATTACAAATATATCACAAAACCATCAATAAATTATGGATTATTTGTACTATAATAAATCATCTTTTAACAAGCTTAAAATCCAACCAAAGGATGTTGATTTAGATGAAATCAAAACTTTTTTTAGACAAATATCTCTTTCTATTTGGATATCATTTAAAAATAATATAATTATAAAAGAAATATTCATTTTGAAAATATTCTTATATGATTGTAAGGGAAGCTTTGAGATGTTATAACGGTGGAAAATAGCCACACGTGCTGTATAAGTTAAAGAAAACATTCTTACCTTAATTTTTTTGAAAAGGACATAAAGTACCATGTTTGGAAAATGACAAAAAGATTCTTTTCAAAACAAATGAGGTCAAATAATGGTACAAATGGCTTTAAACCATTTTATAGTAAATAGTAAATATTTTTTAAATACATTTTTAAGAAAACCCTTATGTGGATGATAAAGAGGTCTATGTAGATACTTACATAAAAACAACCTTGGATAATAAAGAGATTGTGAAATTAACCCTTACCTTGTACCTTTCCTTGGTCGAGGGTACGCTAAACTACAAAATAATAGTAAAATAATTTTTATTAAATAATACAAGAACCATATACATAAATATGATATCATATATGATCTTCTAATATTGCTTTGTTAATAATATTTTAGTAGTATCATTGTTTTGAGTGTTAACTTATTCTTTTTCCTTTATATGCTTGGTTATGTAAGCCATGTTAGTTATGAATAGGATTTATTTGATTCATATAAATAATAATATTATGTTCATAAAAATTATTTTTAATCATAAAATGAAAATTATTCTGGAATGATTACGATGGGGATTGAATCTCATCACGTTCGTGGAGATTGTAATCCATATGTACGCACGAGCGACAATATAATTATATTGATAGAGACATAATATGTAATTGGATGTTATATCATATATAAAGAATCATTAACATGTTATATTTTTTATTTACATCACTTATACTCATTTTTAAACCCATCCAAATAATTAAGTGTTTGAATAACAAATGACACCACGACGTGGAGATGTTAAGCCATACATAAACATGTATGGTGACTTTGTCATTTGATGGATGGATTGAATAAAGAATATGGTTGTACCATATTTATAATAATACAAAAATATGTATATGGTACTGGATTTATTATTTTGGTATAGAAACAAAAAAAAAAGAGGAAGTGGAAGAAGAAATGATCTTGAAAGAGGGTGGTGAAATTATTACATCTACATTGGGTGTTTCCTTTTGAGTTGATCAAAAGGGATCCTTAGGATGTATTTTTGATCAATGTAAGGCCTCAAGGTTTAAGTGAGGGAATTTTTGAGGATATTTATGTAGGGTTTGTCCGAGTGAAATTGCTTTGGAGTTCTGAAATTAAGAGAAGGGGAAGTTCCCTTTTATAAGCAACGCGATGGTCACATTAGGAAAAGCTTGAAATATTATTTTATAATAAAATAAATTTGGGTTTCTAATGGATAAAAAATAAATTATTTCTAGAATAATGTGGGGATGATTCTAAAACCTTTTATATAATATGGTTTATAATGGTTTAGGTCATTATATTAACCTTATCTTTTATATTTGACTCTTAGTTAAATAGTTTGACATTTACCATGTCTCTTGGTATTTTTAAATTATATGTTTAGTAAACGTACTATAACAAGACAATAGAACCCCATGTGGTTCATTATTAATATATATAACCTTATCTAACTCCTTTTCTCAATCCTTAGATTTTTAGGAATATTATATCAATTAATAATATAGTATCTATTTTAAAAACACAATTATTTATATTTTGACACTATTTAGTATTTGATTTTTGTGAAAGCCATAAAAACATTATCACTTCAAATAAATTTTTTTTAACAAACCCTAAAATTTCATATTAACCTAGAAAATTAGTGTAATTATTCATAAGTCTCAATTTACATTTATTTGAATAATAATAATATCAATTATTTTAATATTTCATTAATAAGGTAATTTATGCATCATCATTGGGTCATAAATAAATTAAATTAATTAACGTCTAGAAATTATAAATAAAATATAATAATGTAGAAAATATTTTTTTCTTTCTAATTAATATTTATAGTCAAATTTAAATTGTGTGTAACCATATATTAAAAATATTTTAGTTATTAAACTTTGAATTTAACTCTTTTAACTCTTCTTTAAATAAAATAATAACAAATGTCCAAATCTAATCCATGTGGACAAAAAAGGATCATATTTTATTCATAATGTTGTTCTCTATCGAATTATACTTATCCAATAGAATTAAGATATGTGTTAGGGTATTTATGATATAATTTTTACCCATAAATACCCTATTTAATTTTAACCGTGGTAAATAAAAGTGAAAAGTTACTATTCACCAAAATTTATTTTCATATTATTGAACCAATTTTTAATTAACATTATTAACTATTTATCTATGATTTTTGAAATTAAACTCACAGAAGCAGTAAAATTATGTTTTTCGGAAATTTGCAAATGCTCTTTGGAGGTGGGGAAAAGACAGTAAAATGTTCGATAATGTTTTTATATATCTAAACTTAATATAAAATGAATAAAATTAATTAAATTGAACTTATATAGGTATTATGTATCTATTTTACATCAACTAAATTTAAATAAAATAAATAATTATTTAAATAAAAAGTCAGTTTTAAACAATAACTTAGTGTTTTTCCCCATTCATCAAAAATTGAAAGATTTTAGAAAAATTCCAAAAATTCACCCAAAGCTAATTTCAATATTCCAAAACCAAAAATGAAGTCCATTTGGAAAGATAAAATTTATAAAATTTAAAATAGTGGGTATTACTATTCATAGTAGCTAGTTTGATTGGTTGTGGTGTGTTTGAACTTGAAGTTGTGTACAAGACAGGTTATTGTATTTTTCAAAGGGAAACGTACCGTGGAAGCATGAAGTGTTACATTCTCCCCTTATTAAAATAATTTTGTCCTTGACATTCATTGATTATTATTGCACAAAAAGATTCGGGTGGTTCTTCATCATATGTTCCTGAGGTTTCCAGGTTGCCTCTTCCATCTTATGGTTTCTCCATAGAACTTTTACCAAACGATTCATCTGGTTTCTCAGAATTTTTTCTCTTGTATAAAGAATCTTGATAGGCTATTCATAATAAGATAGATCTAGTTTGAATTCAGTTTTCTCATAGGTGAGTACAGGCTTTGGGTCACACATGTATTTTCTCAATAGTGATATGTGAAACACATCGTGAACATTGGAGAGACATGACATCATTTCCAAATGGTAAGCTACAATCTCAATTCGTTCTAGAATTTCAAAAGGTCTGATGTACATAGGACTTAATTTTCCCTTCTTACCGAATCATATAACTCCTTTCCATGGAGATACCTTCAAGAAAACATGATCTCCTACCTGAAATTTCAAATCCTTCATTTGGTTATCAGCACAACTCTTCTACCTACATTTAGATGATTTGATGTAGGTTTGGATAACCTTCATGTTTTCCATCGTTTCCTAAACAAGTTATGGTATTAAGAGTTTTTTTACACCAATATCACCCCTACAAGTGGGTGTGCAACATCTCATTCCACATAATGATACATATGGTGCCATCTGGATTCTTGAATGGAATCTATTATTATAGGAAAATTATACCAGAGGTAAATATTAGTCCCACATACCTTGAAAGTCATGTGAGAAAGATCTCAACATGTTTTCTATGGTTTGAATAGTCCGTTCTGATTGTCCATCTCTTTGAGGGTGGTAGGAAGTGCTCAAATGAATTTCATTATCCAGGGTGTTCTAAAGACTTTTCCAGAATCTTTTTGTAAAATGGGGATCACAATCAAAAATAATCAATAGAGGTACACCATGGAGTCTTACAGCTTCATTAATAGATAGTCTTTCCAGACGTTCAAGTGGAAAATATTCTCTTATAGAAAGAGAATGTTGTAACTTGGTAAGAAGATAAAAAATGATCTATATTGCATCATTCCTTCTAGGAGTATTTGGTAGCTCCATGAAAAAGTCCATCTAAATATTATCCCATTTCCACTCTGGTATAGGAAGTGGTTACTTATATCCTACAGGCTATTTCATTCTAGCTTTCACTTGTTGAAAAAGCACACATCTTGACACAAAATCAAAAATCTTCCTCTTCATGTTGTCCCACTAAAAATGTTCCTTCAAATCCTCAAACATCGTGGTGTGCCCAGGGTGTATAGAGAAATTTTAGCGTTGATCATTATCCAAAAATTCCATTTTTAGATATGGTATGTTATGAACACAAAGTATCTTTCCAAATTTCAAAATTCCTTCTTAATATATAAAGTCACTCAATATACCATCATTAACAGCTTTAATATTCTTTTGAAACTCTTCATCACCAGTCTGAGAACTATTTATCTTATCTAGTAAATATGCTTTGGCAACCATTTGAAAAATTATTGATGTTTCACCTTCCATGGTTATTCCCATATCTATCTTTACTTGATCCTTGAAAATGGGACCCCTTTCAACTCTCATCTTGTTCAAAACTACATGATCCTTTTTATTCAAAGAGTTTTCCACCTTATTTTCCATCCCTGGGTTGTAGTGCATTGTGAAATCATAATCCTTGAGTAGTTCAAGACATCGCATTTGCCTCATGTTGAGTTCCTTCAGGGAGAAAATATACTTCAAACTCTTGTGATCTTTATAAATCTTACATTTTTCACCATAGAGAGAGTGTATGCATATTTTCAGAGAAAATATTACATCTTCAAACAAAATTTCATTAGTAGGATAGTTTTTTTCATGAATATTTAGCTGTCGTGATGCATATGCAATAACTCTGTCATCCTGAATAAGGGCACAACCAAGTCCTTTATTGGAAGACTCACTATAAATAAAAAACCCACCATTACCCAATGGTATATTCAATATAAGAGCATTTACTAATCTTATCTTCAGTTCTTCGAAATATTCTTCACACTCTTGTGTCCAATAAAATTTATCCCCTTTGCGTCTGAGCTTGGTTAATGGGTTTGATAATTTGGAAAAATTCTGGATAAAACACCGATAATAACCGGCTAAAATAGTAAAACCACGTACCCCATTTATACTCGTCAGTATTGGACTTTCTTATATTTCCTTTTCTTAGAAGGATCAACAAATATTCCATCCTTATAGACAATATGGAGAAGAAATGAAATCTTCTGAAGCTAGAATTCACAGTTTCCAAACTTCCCATATAATTCATTTCTTCTAATAGTCTTTAAGATAATGCACAAGTGATTTTCATGATCTTTATAGCTTTTTTATTATACCAAAATATCATCAATAAATACAACCACAAAGTCATCAAGATATTCGTTGAAAAATCTATTCATTAGATCCATGTAGATAGAGGGTTCATTAGTCAATCCAAAAGGCATTACTATAAACTCGTAATGCCCATACCTGGTTTGAAATGTTGTTTTCAGAATGTCTTCCTTCTTCACACACAACTGGCGATATCTAGATCAAAGGTTAATCTTTAAAAAATATTGAGCTCTATGAAGTTGATCGAATAAATCTTCAATACGAGGTAGGGGATACTGGTTCTTTATTGTTATATCATTTATCTCCCTATAGCCAATGCACAACCATATAGATCCATATTTCTTCTTAACAAAAAGAAAAGGGGATCTCCATGGAGAAACACTAGGGTGGATAAATCCCTTACTACATTATTCCCCTAGTTGTTTATTTATCTCCACTAATTCCATAGTGGCCATTCTATAAGGGGTCTTCGATATGTTCCTTGAACCAAGAATTAAATCAATAGAAAACTGAATTTCTCATTCTAGAGGATGTCCAGGTAAATCCTATAGAAACACATCAACATATTATTAAATGATAGTTACATCCTCTATTTTAACATTACTTTCCTCACCCATAGTTATTTCTTTTTTTCCACCCCATTAATGTAATTTAGTTGAGCTATAAAGGGTGGACATGGATAAGAATCATATGGTGATGTTTCAGCTCTAAAGATAAGGTACTCCTTATCATCATTGAGAATTGCAACCTCCATCTTCTTAAAATGTATTTTTGTATCATGGTATGAATGAAAATCCATTCCAAGGATAATACCAAATTAAATCGTGGGTATGACGATGAGATCAACAGATAAAGAACATTTTTATGCCCTAATGGGAACTGATTCACAAAACATTGTTGCAATGATATTTCCCATATGAGTTTTGACTAACAACTCCCTTGTTAAATAAAATTGGAAATATAAAATTATCCTAGAAAACTAGGAAGATATGAAACAATGTGATGATTCAAAATCAAATAAGGCATTGGATAAACTTAAAGAAACCATTAAATTACCTACCACCATGTCTTTCGGAGCATCAACCTCAGTAGTAGTGATCGAATAAGCTTGGCCTTTCTCCCTTGGAATTTTTTGGGGTATGTTTCCTTAGCTCTTAGGACATTAATTTGTAGAATTCCCCTTTTCACTATAATTATAGCATTAAACATTGACAACATCTATCTTCCCCTTGGAATCACGAGCTTGGTGGCCTTTTTCACCACACTTGTAACATACTCCCATTATTTTCAGGAAAGTACCAGGGTTTTTCTTCCCACATTTAACACATGATGGATATTCAAATTTTTACCTTCTTCCCCTTATTTCTATTTCCAGATTGTTTAGCAGAGCTCTTCTTCACCTTCTTTTCACTGAATTCGTAAGACATAGTGAATTCCTTTTCTGTCTTGAGAGAAAATGAGGAAATATTTTCATATGATAAGAAGGATTTTGAGACTAATGCTCGCTAGAGAAATGGTTTTAACCCATCAAAGAATAAATCAATCTTAATCCTTTGGTTACTTATATAATTTGTAGCATTCCTTTCTAAATTTGTAAAGCAAGCCTCATATTATTCGACTTTCTCATCCCCCTTTTTTCACAGACTCCAAAATTGCCCTTCTATATACGCTCGATGGCCACGAGGAAAATATTTTCCAATGAAATTCTCTTTAAACTCCCTCTATTCAATATTTGATACTTTATCATCTACCACTGTGTTTTGAATCAGTGAACACCATTGATCTTCATCTCTCGTGAGGCGATAAACTGCCATGACAACTTTTTTTTCCTTTCGCTACTCCCTAAAGAGTTAAATATTTTCTCTAAGAAACTTATCGTTTTTTCGGCCACAAAAGTATTTATAGTCCCACTGAATGTTGGTGGTTTTTTCCTCATGATTCGGTCTAATATTGATCCTCCAAATTTTGAATCATGGTTCTCCATACAGGTAATGTTATTATTCATAACCTATGGTTGTTGGCCCATTATGGTGATAAGATGATCAACACCACTTGTGTCACCAGATTCACTATAATTATCTTGATTATGTGGTAAATCCCTAAATGGATTATGTGCAATGATATGGTTTACATTCCTTCCATTAGGTTCCATTTCAACACAATGAAATACAGTAGATTAGTTTATGAAACACAATATATAATCCCAAACTTGTGAAATAATTAACATAAATTGAAAAATTTATTGATATAATCAATAGTCATAAAAATGTTTTCTTTGAGGATGTATTTACTTATAAATCCTTCATAATGGTTTTTATATAAAATGTGAATTATACTAAGCATATCCCCCTGGAGTGTCGTAACCAAGAGTGCAGCAAGACCCATTGTCGTGCTCCAGTTCCCGTTTGAGTCTAGATCGAAGCGATGTTTTTGGGGTTTAACCCAAGGTACATTAGTTCTAGATCTACTTCTACCTACTCATGTCCAGACAAGGATTTATTTTTTGGAAAACTCACAAAATCTCTATAGTAAAAAATTTTTAGGAAGTTCTTCTAGACTAATCCTCAAAGATTTTCTTAGGGTATTGTTCTCTAATCCGAGTTTTTCTAAATCTAGTTTCCAAGGATTTTACTAAAATTCCTCCGATACCAACTATAACGCCCCTACATCAGTTACCTAGAGTCAGTGCATTATTAAATAACATTGGAATGATACACGGAATCAAGTCCCGAAAGACCAATTAATTTAGTAGCCTTGGAAGTAATAGATACATTCATAAGTTTTACATTACATCATGAAATAAAAACAGCCACAAAATGTTTTCCCCTTTGAACACACTTATATCCTTATCATATCCTTACAGGTCAACCATTAAATATATTTTCACATCCTTGTAAAAATAAAACAAATAAAGGGGTGAGATTAGATGCTCAATAAGGATAACAATATAGAAGAAACTTTCTTAAATAAGCATAAAAATTTAAGGCAATGTATAAGACTAAAATCCATTTTAAACATAAACTTCAGCATAATATGGAAAATATAAAATCAAATAATGCCACTTACTTATTCACAAGAATATTACAATATTCTAATAATCACATCCAATTTCAATATCCAATTTCATAATGATGGAATGCATCATGCCATACTTCATAACCACATAGTCAAGGCCTTGTGGCAAGACTACAAATAAGATTTTTCCAAGGACTTGTGGCAAGATACTAGTTTGTCTCATTAGACCTAACGATTCATCGAGGAGCTATAGTAGACTCCACCCATCCCTTACTATGTCCAATTCATTCCTCATATTAAAAGGTTTAAACATATCCTAAACATTCATATTAAAAGTAGCATACAAATTGTCAATAATTTATCAACAAACCATGAATAGTTTAAAAATAACTCATCCCCAATCAAATTTATCACAAAACCTCCAATATAAAATGGAAGATTTGTATCATAATAAATGAACTTCAAAAAGTATTAAAATACATCAAAAGGATGTTGACATAGATGAAATCAAAACTTTTTTTTTGAGAAATATCCCTTCATATTTCGAAATCATTTAAAAGTCATATAATTATAAAAGAAAATATTTATTTTGAAAATATTCTTACAATATTGTAAGGTAAGCTTTGAAGATGTTATAATGGAGGAAAATAGCCACACCTGCAGTATAAGTTAAAAAAATATTCTTACCTTAATTTTGTCGAAAAGGTCATAAAGTACCTTGTTTGGAAAACGACATAAATAATCATTTAAAAACATATAAGGTAAAATAAGATTATAAATGTAATTAACCCTTTATCTAGTAAATCTTAAAGAAAATATAAATACATTTTTTAGAAAACACTGATGTGGATGATAAAGAGGTCTTAGTAGACACTTACGTAAAAACAACCTCGAATAATAAAGTGATTGTGAAATTAATCATTACCTTCTACTTTTCCTTGGTCGAGGGTATGTTAACCTCTTGTATAATAGTTAAATAATTTTTATTAAATTATAAAATAACCATATACATAAATATGATATCATATACGATCTTCTAATGTTGCTTTGTTTATAATATTTTAGTAGTATCATCGTTTTGGGTGTTAACTGATTCGTCTTTCATTATATACTTGGTTACATAAGCCATGTTTATTATGAATAGTATTTATTTTATTCATATAAATAATGATATTATGTTCATAAAAATTATTTTTAATCATAAAATGAAACTTATTCTTTAATGATTAAGATGGGGAATGAATTTCATCGTGTTTGTGGAGACAATAATCCGTACGTACACACGAGCGAAAATATCATTATATTGATGGTGAAATAAAATGTAATTGGATGGTATGTCATATATAAATAATAATTAACATGTTTTATTTAATTTTACATCAGTTATACTCATTATTATACTCATCTAAACAATGAAGTGTTTGAATAACAAACTACACCACGACGTGGAGACGGTAAGCTGTACTTATACACGTATGGGACCTTTGTCATTAGTAGGATGGATAAAATAACGAATATTGTTGTACTATATTTATAATAACATAAATGTATGTATTATATACTGGATTTATTTTTTTGGTAAGGAAAAAACAAAGAAAGTGGAAGTGGAAGAAAAAAAACTTGAATGAGGGTGGTGAAATTGTTATCATTACTTCGGGTATTTTGTTTGGAGTTGATCAAAAGCGATCCCTATGTTGGCTTTATGATCAATGTAAGGACTCTAGGTTGAATTTAGTAAAGTTGGGAGGATATTTGGGTAGGGTTTGGCTGAGACAAATGTATTTGTAGGTGTGAGATTAAGGGAAGTGGAAGTTCCCTTTTATAATGAAGTGAGGGTCACTTCAGGACAAGATTGAAATAATATTTTATAATAAAATCATTTTCTATTTATAATGGATCCAAAATGAAATAATTTGAGGATAAGGTGGGTATGGGTCGAAAAAATCTCATCCAATAGGTTTTATACAGGTTTAGGTCATTATATTAACCTTATCCTTTAGATTTAACTCTTAGATAAATAGTTTGACATTTACCATGTCTCTTTGTATTTTTATATTATATGATTAATAAAGTTACTATAACAAACTAAGAGAGCCCATTGTGGTTTATTATTAATATATAAAATCTTATCTAATTACTTTCAATGAGCCTTATATTTTCAAGAATTTTATAACAATTAATAATATATTATTTGTTTTAAAAACTAAATTATTTCTATTTTGACAGTATTTAGTATTTGATTTTTTTGAAAGCCATAAAAACATTATAAATTAAAATAAAATATGTTTAGACAACCATATAATGTCATATTAAACTTTAAAATTATTTTAATTAATCATAAGTCTCAATTTACATTTTATTTGGATATTTATAATACCAATTATTTTATTACTTCATTAATAAGGTAATTAATGCATCATCATTATGTTGTAAATAAATTAAATTATATAATGTATAAAAATTATAAATAAAATACCACTATGTAGGAAATATTTAAATCTTTATAATTAATATTTTCAGTTGAATTTATATTTTTTTAACCCTATATTAAAAATGGTTTAGTTATTAAACTTTGAATTTAACTCTTTTAACTCATCTTTAAATAAAATAATAATAAATTACCTAATCTAATCCAAGTGTAAAAAATAGGATCATATATCATTCCTAAGGTTTTTTCGGTCTTATTATACTTATCCAATAGAATTAGTACATGTTTTAGGGTAATTATGATATCATTTTTACCATTAATTACCCTATTTACTTTTAACCGTGTTAAATAACTCAAAAGTAACTATTCATCAAAAATTATTTTCATATTATTGAACCACATTTTTTATAATTATATTAACTGTGTCTCTCAGATTTTTGAAACTACACTCACAGAAGAGGTAATGTTATGTTTTATAAAAATTTGCAAATTCTCCAAAGAGGTGGGTAAAAGACGGTAAAATGTAAGATAAACTTTTTATATATCTAAATTTATTATAAAATGACTCCAATTAATTACATATAACATATATAGGTATTTTTGATATATTTTTACCAAAAATAAATTTAAATAATAAGTCAATTTTAAACAATAACTCGATGTTTTTAACTATTAATCAAAAATTGAATGTTTTCATATAAACAACGAAAATTCTCCCAAAGATAATTTCGATATTCCAAAATAAAAAATGAAGTCCAATTTTAATCTTAAAATTTATAAATTTTTTAAAAAGTGGGTATTAATATTCATTACAGCTTGTTTGATTAGTTTTGGTGTGTTTGAACTCGAAGTTTCATACAATACAAGTTATTTTATTATTCAAAGGGAAACGTACCATGGAAGCTTGGGGTCTTACAGGTAAATAACTAATCACAACATCCATTTAAATAACTTTAATTCATGAATGTATAATGCATAATCAATATTGAAAAGTAAATAACTAAAAATACGTTCTATTTAATCTATAACTGGGAATAAAATTCATATAGGGATAATATCATTGTGAAAATACCTTGGAAAACAATAACTAAAATTAAGGAAGTGAATTATTATTGGATGTCATGCTTATTAAGAACATGATACCTTTAACATCAAGAACTATCCTAGAGACTGTTTACAACATACTGGGTAAAAACCCATTTAGTTAGATCTAGCCATCTAATGTATCCCATTAGACTACCGAAGCATTATTTATATTGTATTAACTAGTCCCCAAAATATTTTATATCATTTCCAGAGAACTTTCCATATATATAATAATTAATTTAATTCATTAAAATTTTCCTTGTCATCCATTATATGTAATAAATAATGAATAGAAATTAATTAATGTTTTCCCACACATTAAATAAATTTCAATATAGTACACAATATGTTTAAATGATTTATGGTTTAAGAAATAAAAATATCAATGAAAATTAATTTCAATACTTAGGGGAAATTTAATTATGAATTATAATAGGAAGGTGAATAATCTATGGAAAAGTTAATGACTATAAAAATGAATCAAGGAAATGAATTTGAATACTTTCCATAATCAAGATAATCATTAACCCTTCTTAGAAGGGAATTAATATGGTATCAAAATAATATATTACTATTGGAGTAATAATATAGGGGTTTTTATTTATGAATATAAATAAATAAAAATATCCTTTAATATTTTCAGAAAATATTATATTAAATTTCAAAATCCTTTTGAGAATCCTTTTCATTGTATATCACTTTTGAAAACATATTTTTTAGATAACCTTGTAAAATTGAAAATAACGTTTTAATGAAACGATGTTCATGAAGGTGGTTAATTAATTACATATAGTTAAATTTAAAGAAACATTCCTTTTTTTCTATAAATGGTTAGTAATGTTCATAATTTATAAAACAAAGTGTAGATCCTTTTTATATTTTCGATAAAAAACGAACGAGAATTATTTTAAAAGTTAAAAAAATACTATTTATTCTTTTTTTAAAAGAGTAAAATGTTTAAAATTTCATTATTAAATAATTTATAAATTGTTTAATGATTTTTCTAAACAGTTTTAGAAAATATTTTTTTTGGAAGAAAACATATTTCCAACTGAAGTGAGAAATAATGACTTATTTTCTTAAAAAAAAATTATTTATAATTTTATGTTCCAAAGAATAAGAAAATGGATCTATTAATTGAAAATTATCATGAATATCCAGATGATAATAAAGTTAACTATTTTATAGAAAAATTATCAAATAATTTTTTTCAATGGAAATTCAAGTATTAATAATCTTGATTTGAATGAAATTGTGACATAAACCCTTAAAATGAACAAAACGTTAAAGAGAGGATTAATAAATTGTTGTATTATGTGTGTTAACTATAAAACCTCACACTTTTTTTAATATAATATAATATAATAAAAATTAATTAGACACATAATCTTATCATGATAAAATCAATGATGTATATGTTTAACCCAACAATCAGAAATTGAGTTTAGAAATCACTCAAATTATACTTATTTTCGGTTGAACATCACATTACCACCTGTATTGTTGTTTAAAACATGTTATCAACTTATTAAATTACCATATTAATATTTTTAATATTTTATATGATCCTTTTATAACATCTAATCACCCGTTTATTAATAAATTTACGTTATTTTCGTTATTTTGGGTGTTGAAGGCCTTATTTTTTCATGCGTGTTTTGTTATGAGTGATACAGTTCTTATGAATATTATATAGTCCTATCATATATAGAATAAAAATCATGAATAAATTATCTTATTCTAGATAAATATTTCTATTAAAACTAATATTGTATTATGGTTATGAAAAATAAAGTATGTTATGATAATTGTGACATTATGTCAAACATACACATGAGTAACATTGCCATTTTCACACATCATTATGGAATGTGGGTTAGAAATAATTTACTTTTAGAAAATAGTAAAAATATAATTAAAACCATATTTTATAAATATATATATCATCCATGTGGTGTGGTGATGAAAATAGTGTCACATCACTTTGTGAAGCCGGTAGTCCACACATACACGAATGATGTTAGCATTTTACATGAGTGAAATGAATTGAAAGAAAATGATATATATTTTCTATAATGAATTAGAAATATTTCATTAATATCATAATGATTTCAGTTATATTATATAAAATCATTAAATTTACCGTTATCACCTTCTATGTGAAGCATTAGTGAAAGACGAATCTCATTGCTTCACGAGGAAGTAGTCCACCTTACACACGAGCACCGTTATCATACCTAATAAAAAATTTAAGGTCAAAATATATAAATTCAAAGATTAATATAGATGTATAATAATGTTATAAATATCATATATATACTTTATAATCACCATAATAAACCACCTTGAGAGTTGGAAATAGAAAAACGAATGACATTAGTTCAAGAGGTTTTAGTCCACCGTAAACATGAGAGATGATTTAATAACCCATATGATGGATCTTGATATGTTTTTTAGTCATGAATTTTTTATAAATACATCCCAATACATACAATATATCCTTTTTATTAATATTTATGGTTTAATTAAAATTTATGAATGAGAACAAAGAAGTAACATGAAGACACTTGTTGAAAAACATTACCTCTTCTTAGGTATCCTCATTAAGTTTCCACTAAATCCTTCATTGGTTAAATTTAATCCCAAAATAAGGATTATATAATGATTTTAGGAAATTTGGGATGAATTTTTTTTGTGTTTTACAATAAAAATCGATTTAGAGGTGTGAATAATTTAGTATAGTTAGTTCCCTTTTAAAGTTGAGGTGGTGTGACACTTTTGTAAATACCCAAAAGTATTCACTATTGGGAGGTTAATACTACCTCAAGATGATCTATGATATCTAATATAAATTATGGAGTGATTATATTGTCAATCCACTCCACAGAAAAACAATAAAACGCATTTTTAAGCATTTTTTTCATTAATTTAATATTTTGCTTATTTTTACAATTTCGGTTTCCATAATGACATATAGTTTGAAAACCTTGGTAATTTATATATTAATAATAAATTAAAGTGTGAATATTAAAAAAATATAGATAAAAAAACTATTAATATTAAATAAATTTTACCAAATAAACAACCTATGTGTTTTGAAAATTAATTTTAACACAAGAGCATCTAACGTGAAAAAACACTGCTTTAACAATAACAACATTAACATTGCTTTTAATAATTAGGGGTCAATATAATCATTATAAAAGAAAAATTCATTTTTTAATGGGAAATATTATATATTTATTAAAATTTAAAATTCAATTGGCACAAAATAGTATTTTCATTGATTTTAAATAATTTAATTAAATGCATTTTATTACAAAATGACATTAATGCCGATTTTGACATTACTCATTTAATTTAAAAATGGAAATATGAAGACAATGATGTAATTAGATTAAATTATAGTAAAAACATTTTAATATGATAAATTTGTTTAAAAGAATAATGTGAAAACATATTCTATAAATTTATTTCACTTTTAATATTTTTAAAATCATCTACATTTTTAATTTGCAATCATATAATTACCATTATGGAATACATTAAAAATTTTAATTAAATAATTAATCTCAATAAAATAAATATAAATTTTTATGATAAAAATTTTATATAAATTTAAAAATATTATCAATAACAATCTAAATTTTTTTACTTGTCCCAAAGCATTATAGATAATAAATAAAATAATATAATTATTTTTTCCTTTTTCTTTATATAACTTATTATATGGGTCATATTCAAAGTAAAGTGGAAATTTATTTACATATTCTATAGTAATTTATGAATAATATTTTAATAAAATCGTTAAATAAAATGAAGATAATATTTTAGGTCATTCTCACTCTTATAATTCAAGTTTATCCCCCGATAAATCAATTTTTACCTTAACTCCATTAATTGATTTTTACTGCAATCACCGTTAATATTACTAATAAATATTTTCAACATTTTTATAAATTTTAAATTATTATTATTTCAAATATGTAATCCATTTATCCAAATTAAATTCATATAATTTACTAAATTTAATTTAAAATTAATGTTGTAGACATGATGAGAATGTGTGTTTCTAAAGTAGTAATGCTCAAATGTTTACAATGTTTTTTTATCTAAATTAAATATGAAAATGATTCCAATGACTTAAATGGTATTAATTAATATAAAATTTTAATAATTTTACTTTTAATCTAATTTATAACTTAATTTAAAAATAAAAATTATTTAAACGCAAATATAACTTTTAGTTAAAAATCAATATTTTCCCTATTAATCTAAAAATGAATTTTTCAAAAAATAAAAAACCTTCACCATAAGAGAAATTTGATATTATTATTTCAAAAATAAATTTTATTTTTCACATAATATTTATAATATTTTTAAAAATTAATTAAAAATATTTTGTGAAAAGCATAAAAAATCTGTCATTTAGAAAAATGATTTTCGGAAAAAATATCTTATTCTGTTAAATGATACTTATTTTGTTACTACTAAATTGATAATTAACATTTTCAAATAAATATATTTTCTTAATTTATTTAATATAACTAGCTTGTACCATTCAAATGGGTATTCAATACCTATTAGAATAAAAAATAAAATTAATAGTATAATGTTGTTTGGAAAAACTCAAACTTACGTGTAACACAAGATATTGAAGAAACTCAATGTTTTGTGTATCGTATGTTATTATTAAAATTTAATTTATTTTAAAAGAAATATATTTCAAAATATTGGGGTTTTATTTTATCTTCTAAGAAGTATTGTTCTTTTCACATAAACTATTGAATAAATTGATATTCGAATAGAATTTCTGGGTGTTACAGATGGTAACATTATTGACCAAAAAAGAGTTAAAAATGTTGATAGCTAGGTAATTTTAAAAAAGGCTCAACAAGAAGTTAAAAAAAATAAATAAGAGTGAAAAAATAACCAATAATGTCTATATTTTATTTAGTTAGAGTATATATACTCATTCTAAGAATATTAGAAATTATATCAATTTGGTTCCATTTTAGAAGTAAAATCATTTACATTGATTAAATAATTTCAGTATTTCCAATATTTCCCCACAACTCACATATAAAAGGACAAAAATTTAATATTTTCCTTACAACACTTTGATTCATCTTTTTTTCCATACCTAGACCAATTTTATTTTAAAATACATAGACATGATTTAGAGGTTATAGTCTTCTTCAAAGACAATTACTAGGGTCTTTAAAAAGTGATCTAAAGAAAGTCTACTAAAGAAGAGATAATCATCTTTGATGACTCTTTCATGTTTTTTTCACTATCCTCATACTATAAATATTATTTACTGAAAATAAAATAATAACTCCAGTATCATTTATATACCAATATTACATTGTTATTATGATGAAAATATTTTCCTTATCTTTTTCATCCTATGAAAAGCGAAGGGATCCTTCATGTACAAGTATGAATTACCCTCTCCACAAAGAAGGGTTACTCATTTTTCATCACCAACATACATTGATGGTTATAAAGATGAAAATAAAGAATATATATATGATATTTTTGAAATAATTATTCATCTAATATTATAGTATAATATCTACCTTCTTATTTTCAAATATATTTGAAGATGTCAATGTCGCTTCTATATACATATCGACTATAACCTCTATGATGCTTTATGATTAATTTCTCATTTCCTATTTACATTAATTATAATTAGAAAATATTTAGTGAATAAAAAAATATTACATAAAATGAACCAATAATGGTGAATTCTTTTTTACATTTATTTCTTCCTATCTTTCAAAAAGTAAGAACAACATTCACACAAACGTACTTCTTATGGTCTCTATAAATTATTTAATTAATTTACATATTTCAATATTTTATTGATGAATATAAAAATATAATTATTGAATATATATTATATTTATATCATGAATAAACTTATGGTTATAATAGAATAATGAGAAATGTGTGGGGACCAAAACTACCAAATGAGATCATAAATAAAAACAAGTCAATTATCACTCTAAAATGACAATTTCAATAAATATTTATTAATAAAAAGACATCGAAATGTTATAAATGGATAATATATGATATTATAAGTATTTATATGGTTATATAATATAATTAGGATAAATTTAAAATTATTACAAAATAATTTAACATATGCTCAACTATGTCGAAGGGTGATATAAGGGGTTTCTTAACGCGATTCTATTCATTTACTTATACTTCTACTTCACTGATTATGTTATTCCATGAGTATAACTCAAATAAAATTTTATTCTATTATGTAGTATTCCATTTTTTGTTTATTTAAATTTTTTCACACATAATTACTTTCTTGATTAATTCTTACATCAATGATGTGAGCTTTGAAAGGGATTTCACCTCAATGTCCACTCCATTAATACAAATTAGGTATTATAAACATATTAATTTTTATGTGGTGTATATACATACCATTTTATGTATTTAATATTAATATATATTTATTATTGATTATTAAAATTTAAATTAATGTTTAATATTACAAGTGGCTAAAATATAAAAGATATCAAATCGTTAAGTATTTTTTAAACAATCTCATTTTATGAATTACTTATATTTTCATTAATATAATAATATAACGAATATTTCAAATATTAAATATATTTTTTTATAATTGGGATATTAAATTTGTTTCCAAATTTTAATAAAATATTTAATCTCTTTAAAACATTAATCAAGAAATAAAATTATTAAAATAAAAGATGATAATTTCTCTTTTGATTGGATATATTTTTCTTCTACTTATAAATTTAGAAAATTTGTTTTAAAATTTTCATATTTATTCACAGAAAAGATTTATTACACAATGAATATATTCTAAATTAATTTTTATTTTTTTAAATAATAATTATAATATTGTTAGAAAGTTTCATTTGTGTTTTTAATTTGTAAATGTTAAAAGATTTTTTTTTAAAGTATAAGATGTTAAAAGATTTCCCAATCACTATAGCCTTTAATGATATCGATATTATTCTAAATGTTTTTAATGATTTTAAAAATAAAAATATTTAATGAAAAATTATTTTAAATTTTCAAAAACATTTTTCCATAACTATTCAAAATATTGGAGTTTATTATAAAACCATTATTTTCGATGAACTAATATTGATCAGTTTTCTCTGAATTGTTTTTTTGGTGATTAATTTAATATGAAATATTTACATTATTTTTTTCTTCTCTCATCAAACATTATATTTCACTTAAATGTTCAAATTATTTATATCATGTATATGATTATTTCCTTAACTATATACCATTTATACATAAATTTTTAATCTATTAATATTATTTGTTTGATTGGGGAAATATTCATATTCTACAACCCTTACTCAGTAAATTTATTTTTTTGATAAGGGATATTGTTTATGAATTTATTTTTCTATAAAGTATATTTATAATTTATTGGTTATGTAGTGAAATGTGAGGATTAGTTATGGATAGACCTATTATAGCTTGATATGGATTACAAGAAAAATATATTAGTTAGCCTAATTATATGGTAATTTTCTATATTTCTACCCATCAATTAAATTGTCATAGAAAAAGTCTTCGATGGTAAATATTCAATGATATCTAATATTATTGGTAATTAAATTATTATATCCATGAATATTTAAATTATTCATAATTTACTTATTATTATATATGAGATTGTTTCAGTAATATTTTTTATGGATTCACTGTATAGTCAAGTTATAGATTAAATCAAATGTTCATTCTGTTATTTACCTCCACATATTACTTAGGTCTTATATAATCCTAAAAGATACTGATGTACATTACCCATACCGAGTATCTCATCTCACAGATTATTTATTTATTTTTTTAGGATGTGTTGACAGAAAATTTTAATGATATCAAGGGTGATAGATATTTAGCTTCACTTAGATTTTTATTTTATTTCCGTTATAAAATGGTAAGAATTTATGTATATAGTTTACCAAGGAGACTAAACTATCTGATACATTAGGATGTGATTTATTATATATAGTGTTTATTTAATAATGAGTACACCTACTTTGGGATACTAGAGTTGGGGTTCTTAAAGTAAATATAAAAATAATTGTTTCACCATTGATCAAACCAAAACATCCCACAATGTGTTAAGATACATAGAACCTTTCAATCCATCATAGAATTGGTTTCTATATTTAAAATATTATTTTCATAATATAAGATAATATGTAAATGTAATGTCACATTTTTTTACATAATTACAGATTTAAAAAATTATTCCCTATAGAAAAGTTATTCAATATGCAAAAATAACTACCATATTCCAAGAATGAGTCTTAAAAGATTTTCTTGTTTTATATAAAATATAATATTACCAATATTCATCTTTTTTCTAACAATCATGATAACAGAAAACTAACACACTAACCCATAATATTTTGGTTGATCAATCTTAAAGATATCTACGACAATAATAAATATAAATGAGAGAACTATCACTAAGGAATTCATTGAACACACTGTGCTTTTCAGACTGTCCAATTACAATCTAAGGAGGATTATTCATTCTTTATCATTTCACACCTTGAGTAATCCGATCACTATGATTAATTAGGTATGTAAAAAGATGTTTTAACATTTGGACACCCAATATAATTTCAAAAAACAATACATAACCTATAATATGTTTTAATAACAGGATTTATTGATATTTTTTAATATGGGTTCAGGGATGAGGATGTTGATTTTTCATATTTTGTGAATGAAGTATAATATGATGAGGAGTGAAATACCAATGTCATTCCATCATTAAAACAACATAAAAAATATAATTAAAAACCTTTCTTACTAATATAAAATATGTGTGACGAATGGAAGTGGAAATTTATAGTAATTATTGATATAAATTTTGATTATGAATAAGAATAAATACTTTTCAATCTGTTAAGAGAGAATGTGAAGACACTAGGATGGAATATAAGTGATATTATGGGGATTATTCCCAATATATAAATGAACAATATTTTCCATAATAAAAATTCCAAAACTATTTAGAATTCCCAAAGAGTACATAATCCAACTAATCAAGGTAGTCAAGAAAAATATAGATAAATTATTAGTAGAAGGGATTATCTTCTATATCATTAACTCACAATGCATCACCCCATTTATATAGTTCCCAAAAATGATGGTCTAACCATATCAAAAAATGATAAAAATAAATTGATTCTTCTTAAAATCCATAACAATTGTTGAGTGTTCAAAGATTAAAAGAAAATGAACAATGACATAAGTATAGATCATTTTACATTCCCTTTATTGAATAACTCTTACAAATAATATCAAGAATGATTCATTACTATTTTCAAGATAGGTTTCTCAGATACATTTAGTTTCCCACTACACATTGAGGTCTAAGAGAAGATAACCTTTACTTGTCCCTATAGTGCAATTTCATAAAGAAGGATGCCATTTGTCCCATGTAATGAATGAAGTACCATCTAATCATACATGTAAATAATTTTCTCTCAAGATATTGATTACTAAATATATGTTTTTCAGATTATTTTATTATTTTTGTAATGTCAATTTATGGCTATTTAAAAATTATAATTTATGTTTAGAAAACATAAATTGAACAAAAATTTGCATTAGATTTACCAAAGATTCATTATATAGTTCAAAGGGGAATAATATTAGAGTTTTTTTATAAATTAATTGGGAATGAAAGTGACAAAATTGAGTTGATAAATTAGTTTCCCTATCTATCCCATATATGTCATTTTATATATTTTGTAGGACATATTGGATTTTACAAAATATTCTTCAAATATTTAAACATGCTTTATATTTCATAATCTACTTTAAATTTGAAGGATATTATATTTATTTTGGATGATGCATGAAAAGAATACTTTTTGGGATTTAAGAGTTAGAAAACAACACCCCTAATATTGAAAAAAAATACAATATACTATTAAAAAAACATTTTTAATGCATCAAATTACACTATCATATCATGTGTTATCAATTATAATTAAGGGAAACCATAATGTCATTTCATATTTTTCAATAACATTAGATGTTTTGGAAAATAAATACAAAACCAAATAAATTACTTTTAATATTTATTTTAACTTGTATATGTTTATATCATACTTTCTTGGAAATAATGTTTCTCTTTTCTGTGATCATAAAAACCTTAGGTTCATAATAAAAAAGGAAAAAAGAAAAAAATGGATGGAATGTTAGCTGCTATTATTCCATGAATTTGATATAGAAATAATGGTTAGATAGGGATATTAGACTCAGGTTGTATAAAATAAATGTTGGTTGGATCATATAGTAGAAATACATTTTCTATAAAAAAACCCATTCTATATTTCCATTATGGGATAATATTTGTATTTGGTTACTGAAGAGGTGAATCAGTATGCTGATATGGGAAACATCATAGTTACTTCCCATGTTCAATATCACATAGACCCCATCCAAATTCTCAAACTAAAATATTAATCATGGTTTTATATTTGTGATAACACATATCTTCGTAAAATATATAATGATAAAATGATGAAGAGGATTTTTCCAAAGAGTTACATATTGTTTATCTTTGAACATTTTAATACACAATATTGTATATCAAACTTTATATCTCAAATTATTTTTCATATTTTTTGAGAATATATTTTAAAAATACAACTTTGTTTAAAGGTGACCATGAATTTTATAAAAGAAGTCAGATATTTTAGTTTACTAGAATGATTTCAAAAATACCTGAAATGCCTCAAAAATGTAAACACTTTTTCAAATCTTTGAAGTCCATGGAATATATTTCACTGGACCCTCTTCCATTTCATTTTAAAACCATTACATCCTATTGGTAATATAAGATTTTTTAAAATTTTCAGATATTAAATTCAATAAAACTGATGATGTTAATATACTTTTTACATTATTCAGTGCTAATATTTGTTATTTTTTATGTTCTTATTCCAATCATCAATGATCAATGAATTTATATATTTAATAGGCACATGGATTCTTTTATGTTAAATTATCAAGTGAATCACATGACACCAACACCCTAAAACCAATAAATTAATGGCCATGCTGCTGTTTCAAATAGAGATATTAATTGAATCATAGATAAAAAAATCAAAATAAAAAAAATATTAGATCAAAAGGATGAAAATATCCTTATTGGATTATTTTACATCCAATAAAACCCCCCATTGAAATGACTCCTTCTAGGGTAGTCTATAAAATAACTTTTCACTTATATATTAACTAAAATAGAAAGGCCTAGTGGGAAATGAAGGAGCTAAATATTAATATAAAAGTAACAGAGAGGAAAATAAGATAAACAAATTAGTAGATTTTCGAAATTAGAATTAATTTTTTTAATAATAGTATGATTTATAAATAAAGGGCATAAGTTACACATTATTAATCTTTTCAACAAATTTTTTTTACAAGGAGACCATGTGTTGTATTACAATTCAAGACTGATGTTAATTTCATGTAAACCCCATTCCATATGTGAAGGTAAATTTTATTTCTCTAATTTATATCTCTTGTATTGTGTTTAGATAATTAAATAAGAATAAAAGATTAAATTTACTATTAATATAAATAGGTTGTTGAAGTACCATGTAAATATATAATAAATCAATAGTAAAAATGATCACACCCCTCACACCGATTTATCAATAGAGCCACCTTGGCATTACTTGCTTTAACACTTGATTTATTTCAATTCATAGATTGATTCAATTTAAGGATTATTTATTTTTTATAAATCATGGAGGAAATCATATCATTAAAAAGTAAGAGGATGGAATCTTCTTTAATTTTTTATTAAAACCTTTTGGGTTCTTTTAAAACATTTTTTCCTTTTTATTTGTTTCTTTTTCAATTTTCTTAAAACTATTGAGCTCAATATTTATAACCTTTTACATTTTGAACCTATTAAATTTATGTTAACCTACTTATACACAAGAAAATAAGTTAAATGAATTCCAAAATAATTTTTTTTCAAAAACATTGTTTATGAAATCCATTCAAACTCAACTTTTTTTTAATATATGTTGTTGAAAAACCACCCTATGTTCAAATTACATAACCAAGAGGATTATAAAAAAAATTAACATATTTTTAAAATTCCTACATTCATGATATAACCATTAGAATCCTAAATAACAAGAACCTACTCAGAATCTTATAAAAAATATGGATCATTAATGACATTGTGTTATAATTTAATAAATAACCCTTTTGAATAAAATTTCATTTTTTGGATGAAATCCTATATTTGGGATACCATTATATTTAACACCAATTATACATAAAAACATTTAATATCCTTATTATTCATCCATATTACAATAATTATATAATATTATAAACTATTTTAGGAGTAAAATCGTGATTATAGTCAAAATGATGCATGGGGGAGGAAAAATATGTGTTGTGTAATGCATAATATAGATAATCTATTTGAGTTGAAATAAAGAAGTGTTATATCTTTTTAATTTTATTTGGGGATAATTTCAATATTTAAAGGATTTAAGAATGTCAATGATATCATTCAAATATGGGATGATATTTTACCATTATTTTGATGTTTATCATGTCACCATTTCCCTAAAAACCCCAATTTTAAAAAAATTCATATTATGAAATTATAACAATAACACTGATGTAATAGATAAAAGAGGTAAGAAAATGTTTTTTTAATATTAAAGGGTATAATTATCATAAAAAACCCATTTTTATGTTTAGTTTTTTAAAAAGTAGTGAAGATTATACCAATCAAGATTATAATAACTTTTCATGAATTATTCTACACAATATAACTTACACTCCTCATTATACCTTTAATAAGATTAAATTTAAAACACAAAAACCCATATATATAGAAAAAACCAAAAACTTCATCCTAATAAGAAAAAAATACTTGACTCATTATTTAAATATATATAAATTCTACAATCCTATATTGACACCGTCATGAGCTAGGAAATAGAAAATAATTTATGAAAATTAATTCTTTGAGTGATGAGTGATTTTTTTTGGGATGGTTGGTAATAATACACATGAAGGGATAAAAAATATGTTGGTGAATTGAATTTACATTATAGAGAAAATGAAATTAATAACATTTAAGAGGGTTGATGAGTCAAAGTTCCTTGGTTACTCAAAAGCAGACTCACATTGGATAATGTTTGAAATTTTTCTTATGTAATATTATTTGTATCACATATCCAAGATTTCATGTTTCATGTTTAGGGGAACATAAAGAGATCATATTTTCACTACATTAAAATTTCACTTCAATGTATTCATTACCATTATTTTGGTTATTTTTAGGGAAATTATAAATTTTTTCCATTTTAATGAAAATTATAAATCATTATGAAAATGGATAAATATTGTTTTTTATTTTTTTATTCATTTATGAAATTAATTGGAAATCTATGTTATGTGTTTCTTTATAAGATGTCAGTTTGATGAATTTTGAAGCATTTTGATAATTATCAGTCAGTATATGATAATTTTCAATTGTATGATATCTAATATAAGTGTAAAATTAGATTTGTGAGTTCATATATATAGTATCCTCATTGTAGCAATTCATATGTACAATATTGTTTTATATAAAATTATTGAAAATAGAAAAGGAAAGATTATGTAAATTTTTTTGGGAATAAATAATACATTTTTCAAGAAAGATCATGCATAAAATATTTTTTTCTCTGTTATACCATATTTAAGAAGAAATAAAAGAATTTTTTTGATACATATTATTTTCATATGACAAAAAAAAATTCAAGAGATTCACCGATACATAACATATTTTCATTTCTGTTGAATGTATACAAAGTTTATTTTTAATAGGGAAGAGGTATATAAAACATTATTTTTACTTTTTTAAAATATATTAGATATGTTTATTTATGATTTTTTACTTATTTAAATATAAATAACCCAAGGTAGTCTCATCAAGGGATATATTTTGTATCCTTAAAGGAATTTTTATGGAATTTATAACCATTATAGTGATATCAATACCACCATGACTAAAGAATAAAAACATTAAAGGAAGATGTTTCACTATGAGGTATTCTATTATATTAGGAATACAACTTATATATTTTATACAATAAAATAATTTACAAATCAATTTATTAACTCATTTGTTTTAAATAAAGAAATGGAACATTGAAATTATAAATGAAGTAGATAAATAATGAATCTTAAAGCCAAATAACATTCTATCAAAGTGTATAAGATGTAAAAAACTATATTATTTTTGGGATTCATCCCTAAATCATGAGGCAATATTCAAAATTAAAGAGATAAAAAATCTCTAATGTTTTGAACAACTAAATATATGGGAGAAGATAATATAAAAAATCGAATAATCCTAACATATTTTTTTTATATTTTCTACTAATTAAAGTGTTTTTTATGATTTATTTGGGGGTTTATTAATATAACTATAATTATCTCTTATTCTCCACTTTCTATATTTACCCTTTGAATGGAGGAAAAATAGATTTTAATAATTTCGGATGGGAATTAGATCCATTGTAATTATTTATTCTCTAACACTGAGAAATGAAAATATTCTATTTTGATTGATTTATGTATTCCATAAATATTTATATCTACATATGTGATTTCTTTATGATATTCATTTTTCTACATATGTTGATAATTTTGACTCTCCCTCAACCTAGTTTAGTTTATATATGATGGTATCCTATAATTTTCTAGACCTGTTGGAAGGAAATTAATTATTTTTTATTTTAATGGTAACTAATAACTTTAATTAGGTATTTCTTGAGTAGTTTTGGAATTGTTCACTTTTTTCTATTAGTTATAAATTTACATAAATAATTATGATGATAAATCAAGAAGTGATTACAAGTGGATTAGTCTTTAAAATTTCAACCAACATATATTGATTTATGGAACTAATGGGTTTAATTTGGTCATCTATTGATCACTGTATGTGGAAAAAAAACACAAAAAAATTGGATGATCTATCTATATGAAATAAAATTGTAAATAAACTGTAAAAATATAGCATACATAGACTTATATAGAAATAAACTATATCTTGATTTTTTTCATAGAGAATACTTGATGATGATGACAAATATGAGTTTATTTAATCCTACTACCCAAGTGTGGAACACATGCCACTAGATTCAGATCTCATTTAGAGTAATCCTATACACTTGAAGTGGTTATGAAATTTTCAGTAATGATAATAAATATTCTATGATATGATAGATATTTTATAAAAAAATTATGAAAAAACGTATCATATTCACCATTCTATGAATGCACTATATCTACACGCAAGCAAGGAGAACCAAGTCTCACTTTATGGAAGATATATAATGCATAGAATCATGGATTGTAATAATTCAGATAAAATCATATAATATCAATGATATACACCCATTTTATAAAGACATTCAGTTTTTTAATGGAAATAATTTAATGCATTTATAATGAAATTAATTTTTTTGGAAATCATTTAAATAGAATGTTATAATCATGCAGTAATATATTATATTGAATCACATAAAGTCTTACAAAAAAGATCATATATCTCTGGCATGCATTTTAAATGGATTATATTCTGTAATTTATGTGCATTATATATATTTATATTATGATGGTCTTGAACCAAGACTCCCTAATTCAATGGTAAAATAATAATATACAGATTTTTGTCTTGATAATGATAAACATGAACCAGCTATAGAAAATAAAAAATAAATAAACTACATCAAATATAAATATTTGATAAATTACATTCCAAAGCAGAATTTAGGTTTAGAGTTTCTGATAATTAAGAAAAAAAATTATTTAAAAAAACTGTATATTTCTACACAGTATCTATTTTCTGAAAGAAAACATTCTTTATAGTGATGAACATTTTTTTCAAGGATACACCCATATCTAGTACTCTAAAATTATTAACATTTTTTCTCCTCCTTATTTCATATGAAAAATAATTTTTAAATATATGATTTATAAAACACGCTAAGTAAGGGACATATACACAAAATTAAATAGATTCATTACTCCGTTTTAAAACTGTGAGATTGTATAAGGGTTTAGTAATTTAATATAACAAACATTTTGATTGAATAATCATTTAATCGCACACGAACATATATTTATTCAAAAAAAATCATAAAAAAAGTTATATGAAAACAAAAAAAATATAATCATGAGTTTATGCTAGAAAACATGAAAATCCATGTTAAATATTTTCCTAAAAACATATATTTTAAACATAAAGAAAATAATTATTCTCTTAAAAAATGATCAATATATTCCCTTATGAAATCAAAATAATTCTACTAGAGGTAATTCTGAATCACTGAAAAGTCATGTAGGTTCATTGGGATAGAATCTCCACACTAACCTTACAAGAACCCTTATATGGAGCCTTGCAGATGGAAAATCATATTAGGTTAATTCCAATATAATTTTACATATAATGTAATCACTAAAAAATGAATCATGGAGCTATATTAGTCTCACCCATCATCATAAAAAAATTTATACGAATGATAAAATACAAGAAGTGCATAAAATATTTTAATCTCATCATAAAACTCATAAAAATATATTTTTCAACCCATAATTAATAAAATTTCAGATATTGATACGTCCCAATCCTTTATAACCCCATTCTCAAAATTAAAATACTTTGGATAAAGGGAATAAGGGATTTTAAATTAATAAAACAACTAATAATATAAGGGATTCCAAATATCAAATACTAGTTCCAGTGGTGGTAAAAGATATTGATGTAGTATATGTTAATAAAACATTCATTTTATGATTTATAAAGAAATTAAAACATTTAATTTAAAATATATAAGATGATTAATTTAAAATATGTTTTTAAGAAAAAAATAATGTAAAATGAAAATTTTCATTAATTTATTTTAATATTATCACATCCATAAAAATTGTGGACATGGAGGGTAAATATTAGAAATAAATATTCAATTCAATTTAAAAATAGGTTTTAAGATAAAATATCTACTACCTTGAGTGTTCATCTTAACTTATGTTATTTATTTTAAAAAATAATAAATTTATATGAATATTTTTTGATTAATTTTCGTTAATTTCATTTTAATTTTATTATACTATTTATTTCACTTATTACCATGTCAAAATTAATCATGAAATTTATTAAGTTTACTTCAGGCATTATGGGGATGTTTGGTTCATAAGTGAAAAAACACTATATGTTTAATATGGTCAAATAGATCATGATTATTTAATTTATAAAATATTAATAGTATTATAATTAACTATTTTATGGATTAACTATACTTTTCTAACAGACCGTTTAAGGTGGTTAGGAAAAACTGATTCTAATACACCATAATGTTGGTCGTCCATACCGAATCATGAGTAATATTTCTATTTTTCAGTGAACATGAGGGAAATAAGGTGAGGTTTGTTTTATCATTAAAAAATGAAATTTTTATCTTAAATATAATATTATTTCATTAATATTAACTTATATATATCATCCATGTGAGATAGTGGTGAAAAATGAAATATATCAGTTTGCACGGTGGTAGTAAATATATATAAGTCGTGATCAAATTTTTCATTGAATTGAAAATAAGAATTAGAATACTTATTTACCATTATATTGGGGATTTAATAACATATATATCTTATTATTTCATTGTGATCCATTACTATAACCATCCATAATAGTCGATGGTGAAAAATGAAATTCAATATCATCATGAGACTGTTATCCTCACATAAGGATGAAAAATGTTTTCAATTTCCATTAGAATGATAGTTAAAGGAAAAAATATATAAAATATACAAAATTAAATTTAGGTATATTTAATACACATATTTTATTATAACACAGTTTTTAGAATATTATTGAATGAGGAAAAATAATAAATAAAAATAAAACATTTCGTTATGAACTATACCAATTCATTAGAAAAACACATTATCATTATACTGAAAGCCTTACTAGGATATTATTATGTTCAAAAAAATACCAATAGGGATTGGGGTGAGAATTATGTAATGTATGTTCTAAATATTTAATTAGATAAGAGGCTCTTGAGGATTAGTTAAGTGATGAGAGGGGGTGTCCTGTTATAAGTGTGGGAGATAACACCGAGGTAATTTATTAAAGGATTAAAACATATTAACATATTAATCATAAATCATTGCATCACAATGTTTCATATTATAATATGATATGATATATGGAGTAAATATTACTTAAAATAGGATTTAATCCATTTTTATGTAATTCAAACATGTATAAATTTAGTTTTTACCCATTAACTCTTACCCCTGTAACTGACATTTATACTAGAGTTACAATTCATAATATGAAAAAAATGACAGTGTATTAATTAAAAAATTTATACATTATGACAAGGAATATGGATTCCATTTTCTTGAAATCAATTTCTATAAGTGGTAGAAGTTACGTTTAAAATAAACCCATAAAACCTGATGAAAAATTGTTTTCCAGAAAAAATGGTTTTTTAAGTATAAAAATATTTTTATATAAAAATTAAGAATAATATTGATTCTAATGAAATTAATTCAATATTTTTTTATCAAAATAAACTAATAAATTTTTAAAATCAATTCAAAACAAAAATTGGACTTCCTAAATAATTTAATAGAAATGATATTTTTCTATAAAATCAATATTTTTTTCACCATTCACTAATAAATTATCATTTTATGAAAAATCCTTAAATTTTACCTTAATAATATTTTTATATTATATTTAATAAATTAAATATATTTTAATTAACATAAATATCAAAATGTATTATAAATTTATTATAATATATATTCATAGAATGCAATAAAAACTACTTTTGACGAAAATATATTTTTGTACAATAAAATGTTCTTATTCACAATACTTTCAGAGTAACCATAATTCAATGTATTTTAATTCATTAGATAAAAAATATAATCAAATTATTTCATTACAATCATACATTAATAATCATTAATTGAACCTTTTAAGTTAAAAAATGATTCAATTAGAAAAACAATTTTATTTTCAATAACGTTGACATTCAAAATATATTATACTAATTTCAAAAAAATTATACTCTAATATAGAAAATGACTATATGTATAATGAATAAATATATACATTTATTATGTGTATAATTAAAATATATATTAATTTCATATTACATTACAATACATATTCCAATGTGCTTCACTGAAATTTATTAATTTTCTTATTTCTCATCATGGATATTATATTCCAAATTCTTTTCCTAATTTCTAAAGGTCACAATATTAATATCAAATCATGAGGATCTGGATTTTTTATTTGTGGTATATAAATATATCTTTCTCTATGCATGTGTATTTACTCTACTTGTACACCTATGTTGTTTTAAATTTTAATTTCATAATGTATTAGTTTTTATCTTTTAGTAGTGTTTTTATTTCAATAAATATATCATTTTTTATTTTTTTATGATTTTTCATGTATCTAAATTTATGAAACATTGTATTCATTTATTGTAGAAATACATATCGAAATATCAGGGCGTTACATTCTTCCCCTCTTAAAAAAATTACATCCTTATACTTTGAAGTTCCATGTGTTTGAAGTAGTGGGTGATGGTTTATTGGGTATTTAGAAATGTAACATAGACGTTTGAATGAATAATCATGTTCCTTTTAGGTTGGGTGACATGTTACATAAACTCGAATGATTCTCGGGGATGAGAAGTTCTATGGTTGGAATGTTGTAACGATCAACATTTTGGATCGGACTAAAAAGTGAAGGTTTTTAAAAAAATTCAGTTATTGAACAAGGTGTTTTTAAAACTGATCCTTGGAATATAATTCCATGTGTTGAGTCCCTTCATAGTAATTTTTTTACTTGGTTGAAAACCTATTAATTTCCACTGGTGGCTCAAGGTGTTTCAGGATCACTAGACCCATAAAATTAATGTTTTAGGTGGTCTACTCTAGAGACACAGTTTTTCTAAAAACTTGTATCCCACTATAGGTATCCATGAAAACTGGATTATGAGGTTAGATATGTTTCACACGAGCTACACAGGGCTATCAAAACTATGCGACTAGCCCATGCGGGGTTCTCTATATGTCTAGTGAAGGATCGATAGCTGGTGCATGTTTTTCCAAACTGTGTGGCTTAACTGTGTGCGACCACCAGTTTTTTGTAATTTAATTAATTTAAATTGAATGAAATAAAAACCAAAAACTAAAACTAAATCTTCATCCTCTCCACACTCAAACCCATATGACGCACCACAAGGGGGTTCCCCATCTTGATGAACATGAACCCTCCCTCATATTTCTTTTGATCTTTGATTCCGACTAGATCTCCCTAGATTTCATGCACGATCATCAAGGTAAGGTCTCATACACCTTCTATTTCCTGTTTCTAGTCAGATATTAGCCTATACGTCACCCCACAGGGTTCAGATGAACCCTGGGTCTTTTGGGTAGACCTGATTAAGGTATTACATCGATGATAGGTCATGCGAATGGTCTCTTGGGACCCTTTGGTCCGTGTTCCAACATCTGCTACAAAACACAAGGTGTTTTGGCTTGTTTTGGTTCACCACTTCCACCCGAGTTAAGGTTTTACTTTTTTCCTCTTGGTTTCACACCAACTAAATTAGGATTGGAGGTTGATTTAAAGTTTACATTAATTATGGTGTAGTGTGTTGTACTGTTCTGGGTTGTTTTCTTGTAACCGGGTCTAAGGAGACTCACCTGCATATTCATAGGTATATATATATATATTGGTTCAACCGTTACAAGTATATTATTTCGTTGTAGTGGAAATATGTGAATGGGGAAAAGTGTTCCTATGTATATATATGAAAATTCATGTATAGGTGAGTGGATACAGGTATATTCATATAACCATATATGTAAGGATCCCCTTAGACATGTTCACAGACATGTAGGTTTGTTCATAGGGGTTAGGTGTCCTTGAATTATTATGAAGATGCATATATACAGTGGGGAGAGATGTATCATTTAGTTAGAGATCTCTAAGGGCCAATGTGGACATCTTGGTTCTACGTTGATGTAGGGTCCCTCTCCTAACCTATTTAATTAAAGAATTCCTTTATGTTTTTTAACTAGAATCAAAATTACTCTATTTGTAATGAACTGCATTACTTGAATAAATGTTTTTTAAGATAAGTGATTTTTCTTGGTAATCGGACTCATGGTTTTGTAATAAAACCCATCCAACAGATGTGCGCTGTCTATGAAAAATCATAGTGGTAGTTTATAACTATTTATCATGCTTGGATTAATAATTTGATGCCTACTTATGCTTCTTCCATGGTGTTCCATTATGCTTGAAATTATAGTTTTTAAATGTCTTGTTAAGAATATTTTCCATTTATGTGGATTTTTCCCAAGTAGGCACAAACCTTGTTTCCTTGACACCACTCCATACATAGAGGTAGTTTGTTGCTATTTATAATGCTTGGCTTAATGATTTAAAGATTACTTATTCTTTATCCTTGTTATTCCCTTATTCTTGAGGTTATAGTTGTTCAATTTCTTGTTTATAATCTTTTCCATTTATGTTGATTTTTTCAAAGTAGGCACATACCTTTTTGCCTTGTCACCACTCCATACACTTGAACCGTTGACATGAAGTCTCTATGTCATAATGATTTTAATAGAATGACTAAGGTTAATGGAATGGTGAGAATGACATATGTTGGTTAATGGAATACCTTAAATAACATGACCATATAACCTTCCTTGGAACTTATAACATGTAAACTAATTTTCCATGTTTGGAAAATTGAGTGTGTTGACCATGTAGATGGTGGTCCCCCTAATGATATGTTTTCATTTGATATGATTAAATGAGATAATGAAATCATTAAATAACAATGATCTTGGGTGGTTTGACTCATACCAAATGGTATGTCTTGAATTAGTGCTTTAGACAAAATGAGTTGTTGACTGGTATACAAGGGTTTAGATAAAACTGTTCCATGAAAAGGAATAGATTATAGATAATGTCATGTATTAGATTTGGTTTCCTTATGTATTGAATTAAATGTGGCCATCACTTTAATAATGTTCAAAATAAAATACTTTATGTGGTTTGACTTAAGTATAATTATGAACGTGGTTTATTATGTATAATATGGTTATGGATATTTGAAATGAATATGAGGCACATCCTTATGCATTACAATACAAGTATGATAATTATTATGAATGATTATGGATGAGAGGCATTCTTACCTTGTGACATTATTATTATAATCTCTTATTCATGGGAGGAATTCATACCCCATGACATCTATGGTAAATGATTTTGGTTGAGAGGCATTATTACCTCATTCAATTATTATTATAATTTATTTTTGGTGGGAGGTGTAACGACCCAACATTTTTAAATGGAAATTCCCGTCTTATATTTATGTCATAAAATCACATGAAAGCACAAAATAATTAACTAGTAAGTGATAAGTGACCTTTAAACATAATTTTGTCACTTCTGTGTTTGGAATTTCAAAAATACGGCATACACGTTTGTGTTCAAGATGTTTTTTTGGAGTCCGACAAGAATAACATATTTTTTGGTGAATAGTAACCTACCATAATGAATAGTAACATATCCTTATGAATAGTGATATACCCTAATGAATAGTAACCTCACCTATTTTGGTATAAAAATAATATTCAAGTTGGTAGTACAATATACCTATATTTTAGAATAAGTTAATGAGTGTTTTAATACTGGTTTTCGATAATAAATTATGATTTTAATTAAATATTAAAATAATCATATTTATAAAATTATTTTTCAAAAATGGACTTCTTTTTTGGATTCTACACGTTGAAAAATGGTTAGGGTGACTTTTTGAGATTTTTCTGAAATACATGAATTTTTTATGAATAGAAAAATACGGTATTTTACCATATATATACATTATAAGATAAATAAACTATTCCTAGCATCATTGATGATTTCACCACCCACGGACCGAATTCACATTACCCATTTACTATTAGTGGTCATGGAATACTTTCTATTCCCTATCTTGGGAATAAATTATAAATTAATGGTTATAATATCATGAAATCCCTCCTCTCCTCCACTGTAAAAACCCCCCTTCACCCCCTCTTCTCTCCACTCCTCTCAAGCTCCAAGCCTTCTCCAAATTCTACCCAAATATCTCCCCACGGTCCTCCCCCACGTCCAAAAGCTCTCAGACTCCTCAAAATACCAAAACTTGTCCCCTTAAGAGGTTCACAAATGAGGAAGTCTCAAGAGACCATTATTATCAATTGGAGAACACCACCGGATTTGAGGTAAGGGATCTTCCCCCTTTCACTCTTAATCAAGATTTTTCTCTATTCTATGCCTTTTTTGTGTAATAACAAGTTATGGGGTATGTTTATACACCTTCCCCATACTACCCTAATGTTTTATAAGTGATGATAATCCCTTCTCTCTCTCATCAAGCCCTCTTGGGTACACCCGACACCATTCCTGTAAAATCGTAACAAATTCTACACAAACCTTATTCGTTTCTTCGGGTTACCTTAACATTATTTCAAAATGGTTTTATTATATCTATTTATGTGAATCCTATTAATTTTTGATATTTGTAAAATATTCTAATATCAATAACCTTTCATCACTTTCTTTCGGGGATATACATGTTTTTCAAAAATTCCCTCCTTAGAACTTTCCTATAAGCAAACGTGTTTTAAGGGGACTTCCCAAATTTTTACCCAAATTTCAAGTGTACTATATCTTATTTTTTAAAATACCATTGTATTTATAAAATAATTATTTTTATTATGAAAACCATCTTGGTTCAATTCTGGTTTTATATAAAAGAATGTCCTCTTTTCTATTTGAAAAGCTCTATAATGATTTCCTTAAAAACACACAAAATGTTTTAATGCTAATGTGTCTAAAATACATTTTTTTATATGTTGTCACTTATATTCGACACAACTTACCATGTTATATTCCTATTTTAACCTATTAATGTACATTTATGTTCTAATCCCTTCCTTTCATAGACACTTTTGTGATACGCCCATTAGATATGTTTTATGACATGATTGTGGTACCCAATTATTTCCATGGGTACTCTTATGTTTATGTATCGTTGATTATGTATTATTGTATATGTGGTAAGAATATTTATGTGGAAAGAATATTCATGTAAATTTTGAGATGGGTGTAGCAAAATAGTGCTCCAATGCATTGGGTAAGGATAAGTCTCATGAGATGCGATGTGAAACGGGATTGGCGGTTATCCTTGACCCATAATGAAATCGGAAATGGGAAACAAGATTGGCAGTAAGCCTTGACCCGTACTAAAGATATGATTTATGATTCTTCCACATTTATATGATTCCATTTTTATATGATCCCATGCTTATATTAAATGATTTTATATGTTTCATACTTTGGATATCATTATGTCATACTTTTTAACTCATGTGATTTAGATGTATCCTTGTGTTCCTTTCCATACTGGGAATTTTTAGCTCATCCCTTTGTTCATGTTTTCCCCAAGGTACCCTATGAAGATGTAAGAGCTCAAATGAAGATAGAATCTCTTTATGGAGATTATGTAAAGATGTTTTTTTATCCCATGTTTGATGTTATATGTACCTAGTCTTCCAAGACACTAGACATAACAATCCTTGGCTTGTACTCTGCTGATTAATTATGCTTAAAATCATGAAATGTTTTAGGTTAAAGGCCCGGGTTTCTATAGTTGGTATTAGAGTTTGGTCTAGTTATTTTTGGAGATTATGAATAGAGAACCTTAGTGAGAACCTTAAGGATGAGACTAAGTATAAGAAAATAGTTCTAAATTTTGGTGAGTTTAGAGTAAGTGGGTTTATCAAGCAAATACATCCCTGTCTGGATATGAGTAGGTAGAGGTGGCTCTGGAACATATTTATCTCAGTGTAAAACCCAAAAACACCTCATTGAGCTAGAATCAAACAAGAACTGCTGCACGATAACGGGCCTTGATGCACTCTTGGTTATGACACTCCCAGGGGATATGCTTTGGTAGATTCACAAGCTTAGTACAAACCATTATTAAGGGATAAAAAAGCCCATAAGAATATATGTTACGAAATATATCGAGTATAACCTAGATATAAACCTAAGGAATCACAAGTTATGATGTACTTATTATTTATAATTTTATCCTTTAATGTTCAATTTTTCCTTTTTATACTCAATGGCTATGTATTCAATACCTCTAATTATGAGTTCTTTTTCATAGATAATGGCGGGAAATAGAAGAACACTTTCCAACAACCAATGTGATAGGAAATGTGACGATTTCCCTAATGACATGCCTAATGTGATGGAAGCGGGTGCTCAAAACTTCCTAACAGTACTTGCCCAGCTGGATCATGTTATGAATAATAACTTGAATCAGGGGGAACGTCCCCCTCCTCCAAGGAAAGAGCAATTTTCCATAGAATCCTTCATGTGGTAAAGGCCTCCCATGTTTAGTGGGTCTTCTGATCCCCTCCTCGAAGAACAATGGATTAACTCCATTGAAAAGATTTTCTCTATTCTCCAGTACTCATAAGAAGAGAAATTTGTACTAGCAGTCTATCGTTTTGATGGGTAAGATGATCAGTGGTGGACACTAATCAAGAATATGAAGTCCCAGGAGGAAATTGATTCTATAGAATTGGAGGAATTATAGAGGATGTTTTTCAACAAATATTTTCCTCGAACCCTCCATCTCAAGATGGAACGCTAGTTCCTAGGACTCAATCAGAAGGAAGATAAGTCCATCGGGGCATATGAAGCGAACCTTATAAGGCTTGAAAGGTATGCCTCTGGATTTTTCATGAACACCGAATGCAAGGTGGATCACTTCTTTAGAAGACTACAACTGAGTCTACGAAATGTGTATTCAATTTGAGACTTCGATAGCTATGACGAGATTGTTCATTGTTCCCTCAAGGTTGGAAGGGAGAATGGAGACTCTCAGTGGTCTCATGGGCCTAGTGACAAGAAGCGGAAAATGGAGAACAACATGGGTGGTTCATCAAACAAATCCCATGATAGAAAGAATCCTCACATTCCCCTTTAAACGAATTTTGGGAAGAAGCATCTTGGTGACTTTCTCAAGGGAACCAGTAATTGCTTCAAATGAGGAATGTTTGGTCATATGGAAAGGATCTTCCGAAGGGATATGAAAAATCCCAATAATGTTGAAGAAGAATTGAAGGTTCAGATCAACACTCAGCCTGCAGTGCAGTGTTTTAACTGCAATGAGTTTGGGAATTATGCGAACAATTGCCCTAAACTGAGGGTTGTTGGAGGCAATCAGAAAAAACCTCCAAGGAAACAAGGTAGGACCTATGCTGTCACTACTGCTAAGGTGGATCCAAAAAAAGATGTGGTGATAGGTACCCTTGTTATTCATTCAAGAATAGAGAATGTACTATTTGATTCTGGTTCGATGCATTCTTTAATAACTTAAAAGTTTAATAGAACTATTCGAACACCACATCAAAATTTGGAGGAAAAGTTATCTGTGAGAATAGTGAATGGGGAAATTATTGCATCCATGGTTTATAACTCTTCCGCAGTTAATGTTTATGGACAGAACCTCCCATTAAATCTTGTCATACTTCCTTCAGTAGAGTTTGATGCTATCTTGGGAATGAATTGGCTATCTCTGTACACGACCAACATCAATTGTCGGGAAAGGTAGATTACTCTTCACATCCCGAAGCATCCTCCAATTATTTACAATTCCAATGAGTAAGATGAGTCTCCTTTAGAATTTTCTTATCAAGTTTGGATATTTTTTACTTATGAGCATGCATACCTAGCTCAAATGATTGAGACACAGGACAGAATCATGCTTGAAGGTCTTCCCATCATGAGGGATTACACTGATGTATTCCCTAAAGAGTTTTATGGTCTTCCTGCTGACCGATAGGTTGAGTACTCAATTGAACTTATCCCTGGATCTCTTCCAATTCAAAGGAACCTTACAGAATGGCCATCATAGGGCTAGAAGAGATAAAGAAGCAGTTACATGAGAATATGAAAAAGGGTTTTATACTCCCGAGTGCTTCACCATGGGGTGTTCCAATCCTCTTCGTCAAGAAGAAGGATCAATCAATGCACCTCTAAATTGATTATCGTGAGCTCAATAAAATCACTATAAAGAACAAGTATCCACTTCCCCAAATAGATGACTTGTTCGATCAGCTTTGTGGGGCTAGTTATTTCTCTAAGGTGGACCTTCGATCGGGATATCACCAACTAAAGGTGAGGAAGGAAGATATTCCCAAGACTGCCATTTGAATGAGGTATTGACAATATGAGTTCATAATGATGCCCTTCGAACTCACTAATGCTCCAACAATTTTCATGGATTTAATGAATAGAGTCTTTAAGGGTTACCTCGACAAATTTGTGGTGGTCTTTATTGATGATATTGTGATATAATCCAAGAGGAAGGAGGAACATGAGGAGGTTTTGGAAAATGTGTTAAAGGCATTGCGAAGGGAGAAGCTATATGAAAAGTATATTAAATGTGAGTTCTGGATGGAGGAAGTATCATTATTGGGGCATGTTATCACCAGGAAAGGGATATCTATGGACCCTACTAAGATGAAGGAAAAAGAAGAGTGGTCGAGGCCAACTTTTGTAACAGAGATCCGCAGATTTTTGGTCTAGTTGTGTATTATTGATGATTTGTGAATAACTTTTCACGATTGTCAGTCCCAATGACGAAGCTGACAAAAACGGGAGTAATGTTCGTCTGGACATAAGAATGTGAAGACTGTTTCAAGGAGTTGAAAAGGAGGCTTATCACTACGCCGATACTCACACTCCCTTCAAGTGGAGAACTCTTTGTGGTGTAAAGTGATGATTCTAATAAAGGCTTAGGCTGTGTGCTAATGAAAAATGATAAAGTGATATCCTATGCCTCAAGGCAGCTGAAAATCCATGAGAAAAATTATCCCACGCATGATCTGGGGTTGGCGGCTGTGATCTTTGTTTTGAAAATCTGGCGGCATTATCTCTATGGGTAAAAATATGAGATATATACTGACCACAAGAGTCTCAAATATATATTCACACCTAAAGAGATCAATATTCTCTAGTGAAGATGGATAGAGCTCATCAAGAATTATGACTACTCAATCCACTACCATCCCGGTAAGGCAAACAAGGTGCCAGATGCTCTAAGTAGAAAGGATCTTATATCTTTATCAATAAAGAGAATTGAAAAGGATCTGGTCTTCTTATATTTTCAAAAGATGGACATGGGAATCATTAAGGGAGGAACATCATCAATCCTTTCTCTAATGATTGCTCATCCATCCCTAATGGAGAAAAATAATGTTGCTCAAAGAAAGGATGTGGAAATTCAGAAATCGGTGGAAGCTGTTAAAAATGGGAAATCCTCCGATTTCAGAATTGATGAGGAAGGAGTTGTAAATTTTAGACACTATTATGTGTACCATATGATCCAGAGATAAAGAAAGGGTTGTTGAATGATGCACATAGCTCGACCTTCTCTATCTATCCTGGGAGTACCAAAATGTAACGTGATCTCTGAGAACACTTCTTGTGGGATAACATGAAGAAGGAGATTGCGGAATATATATCAAGGTGCTTGGTATGCCAGCAAGCTAAATCCGAGCGAAAAAAGTCCAATGGTATGATTCAGACATTGCCTATACCCTTATGGAAATGGGAAAATGTTACTATGGACTTTGTCACGGGTCTCCCGAATACGTTGAAGGGAAATAATGTGATATGGGTTGTGGTTGACCGACTCACCAAGACATCTCATTTCATTGCTATTTGGGAAGATCTCTCGCATGAACAACCTACAACGATATATGTGAAGGAAGTGGTGAGACTGCATAGTGTTCCACTCTCAATTGTCTCTTACCATGATCCAAGGTTCAAATCTAAATTCTGGTGGAGTCTTCAACAAGTTTTGATTACTGAATTAAATTTCATCATGGCCTATCACCCCCAAACTAATGGAAAATCTGAAAGGACTATTAAGATGCTTGAAGTTATGCTTAGATCCTTATCTCTAGAAATCAAAGTTGTTTGGGGTCAATATCTCCCATTGGTTGAGTTCTCATACAACAATAGCTTCCACTCAAGTATTCAGATGGCTCCATATGAAGCTCTGTATGGAAAGCGATGTAGAACTCCAACTTGTTGGGATGAAGTTGGAGAGTAAAAACTACTTAGACCCGATCTTGTTCAAGAGATGACAGAGAAGGTTCAAGTCATCCAGAAACACATCAAAACTGTTCAAAGTCAGAAAAAGAGCTATACTAGCAACCGTTAATATCACGACCCGTCCTCGAGGCCCGTGTCGTGACTAACCCAAGCCCGCCTTCCATAGGCTAGGGGCTGGTGACTAGCACCAAAGGTGTAAATCCCAATAACTAGGAAGGCATTTCCTTTATTAATGTAAACAAACAACACAGAGTACAAGAGAAAGCAAAACACTAAGTACAAAATAATGTGCTGAAAAGTAAAAAGGGTCAGAATACAAACCCAACTGAAAAGTAAAACTAAAACTGAATGGAAATACAATAGAAAAGACAAACAGCTGGAAGAATAGATGCAGCTCCTAGGTCGTCCAGCTCGGATCCTACCTGAAGGGTAGGTACAGATAGCTTAGCTCTTGGATCGTCCACCACGGATACTACCTGAAGGGTAGGTACAGATAGCGCAACTCCTAGATCATCCACTACGGATCTTACCTGAAGGGTAGGTACATATAGCCTCCACAACGCTCTCACCCGTCAACCTCCTCTGAGTATCGGCACATTGTGAATTCCACCTATGGATATTGACTCGTCAGAGATCCACCTCCGGGTACCATCCAGTCCTCGAACACTCGGCCTCTTTCAGCGCTACCCGTCATCTGCAACCAACACAACGAGGTACGGGCATAGCCCATGTAGGGGTGAGTATAACGATACTCATTAGGGACCTCGTGAACCTCAAGGTATCACTAAATCCAAAAAGGATAACCACAAAGAATGATCTCAATAGATAACCTTTACTTAGGTATATGCCCATACATATACCTAAGTTATCAAGTAACCCATCTCAATCATGAGGAAACACTAAGATTATGAAATCAAGGGATAACCACTACCCAGGTATATGCCCATACATATACCTAAGTTATCAAGTGACCCATCTCAATCATGAGATAAATACAAAGGTCATAGACTCAGCTCAAACCAGGATTTTCATTTATCGAAACCGTAACTGCTGAAGAGCCCCGTCTCTGTTGAGTACAATGATCCTATAATGTCTCTGAGGTACTACTCACTAACCTATGACTGCTGAGGTACTCCTCTTGTCGAGTACCGCGGGTCAGTCACCCAAACATAGTAGTGCTTCCCACCGGGGTCTGCCACTCAAACACAGTAGTGCATTCCCCCTAATAGCCTACAGAGGTACTCTCCGGACGAGTACAACGGGTCTGCAACCAAACTCAGTAGTGCTCCATCCACCATGGGTCTGCACCCAAACAAATTAGTGCTCCGTCCACTGGTCTAGTCGACTCACTCCAAGTCGAGTCGGTCAAGCAGTCGTCAGGTCTCAGCCGTCTACACAGTGTCCGTACTCCGAACGCTCATCTCTGGAAGGGTCCTCTCCATGAGCTACTGGTCGATACTCCAAGTATCACAAATTCCCATTAAAAAGTATCTCAATTGACCGCCTCGTCATTGGGGTCTCAACACAACTGACGGCTCGTCAATCGGGCGCCCATTCTATGAGTTATTAGCCTTTTCGTCCGAGGGGTCCGGTTGGTTTTGTGTGCGAACCAACCCGGACGTATCTCAACTGTACCCCGAACTCTCATAGGGTATATTCATAGGGACTGTTTCTCAACGAGATCACCAACGCCACTGACGGTTCGTCAAACGGACGTCCGGTCTGAAAGTTATCAGCTTTTCCGTTCCAGGGGCCCGGTTGGATTTCAGGTACAATCCAACCCAGCCACTATCCAACTGTACCCAAATCTCAGGCGAAGTATGTCAAACGTTCCGTCTCATCAAGAGGAATCCAACAAAGTCGACGTCACGTCAATCTGACGTCCGGAGCTCAAGTTATAAGTGTTTCCGCTCCGAGGGCCTGGTAGGTTTCAACTTCAAACCAACCCGGTTGTATCCAATGTTCTCCCAAATCTTGAGTGTAATATACAGAAACGACCGTCTCGATCCAAGGATCATATCACAATTGACGGTTCGTCGATCGGAGGTCTGTATCCCATGCTATGGGTGTTTGAACGAAAACTGCCCGAAAATAGGGGGTTCTGGGCCAGTCCGACCCAGCCCGAGACCCCCTAGGTCGGCCCGAACTAGGTCGACCCGACCCGGGTCCGGGTCCGGCCCACTCGGGCGCGGCCGGGCCTGGATGGCATGGCCCAGGCTGGCAAGTCGGCCACGACTCGGCGCTGGCCGAGCGGAACACAATGGGCGCGGCCCCTTGTTGTAACCGGCGGCGCCAGCTAGCGCCGCCCTACCTTTCGGATCCCACGCGGCCACAGGTTCCGGCTCCTCGCCGCTGCAGATGTGAGGCGGTGGGTTTTCATCTAGCAGTGCGCTGGGGCGCTACCACCTCCAAGCGGTCGGACGACTCTGGCCACCGCCTCTGGTCGTCAGTGCCGCCGCGTCTCCCCCTTCCGTGCGTCGCTGTATCTTCATTCAATGCCTGAAAATTAAAATGATCGCATATTCGCGATCCTCGGGTCGAGAGCTCCATGTCCATATTTCACGCTCAAGAGAATATTGTGTTTCCAGTGTCGATAAATATTTGGATTCCTCCTTTCGTGAGCCATTGCGGCTTCGTTCCAAGCCCGAAAAAATTAAACGATCACATATTTGTGATCCTTGCGTCGAGGGCTTCACATCCATATATTGCGACCAACAAAACTCTGTTTTTCCAGCGTCAATAAATATTTGGATGCCTTCTTTCATGAGCTATTGCGGCTTCGTTCCAAGCCCGAAAAATTAAATGATCGCATGTTTGTGATCCTTACGTCAAGGGCTTCGCTTCCATATATTGCGCTCAACAAAAACTCATGTTTCTAGTGTCAATAAATATATGGCATTGAAGAACGCATGAAGAACATGTGAAGAATAAAAAGAAAAAGGAGCATGGTTTATGTGCAGGACGATGATCATGTTCATTTGGTAATCATCGTCGTGAATTTAGGATATGAATAATAAATAAAAGAAATTCAAGCATATATAAAATCCACTACCTTGATAACGAGTTGATGTTCGAAGAGCATCGCGGAAAGCGGTGTCGCGGGGTGTGGTTCCGTAGATGTCGACGGAGAGCGTCTGAGGAGACATCGTCTTCTCTTTATCACAGAGAGAAGAGGATGATTACGTGTCGTTGGAGAACTCTCGCGTCAGTGTCTCTTCCATTGTTGCGGAGGAGAAAGGGAACAGAGATACCAGAGTTGCTGAGTCATTGTTTGTTGAAGAGATGACGTTCTTCGCGGAAGGATTGAAGCTATTCGCGGGAGGATGAAGTTCTTCCCCAGAGAAAATAGTTCTATCTCCCCAATCTCCTCACACAACAACCAACCCTCTCAAATAAAATAAGACGTATCTTATTTTATTACATCAATCCATGCATTTCAATTTTTAAAAATCAAACACATAACTCACTTAATTAATTAAGTGAGTTGGCATGATTAAAGAAGAGAGGGGGGGAAGAGTGGTCTCACATTAAAGGGGGGTTATAGAGTTAAGGTATTTCAAAAGGTTGGGGATCGTGTGGGCCCCCCCTCATCCTTAATCCTCTCATGGGAAGTTAACAACCATTGGGTCCCACTCCAACTCCCACACCTAGGATCAAACACTTAGAAAATAGAAATTAAGTTGAGACACAAATTTATTTCACTTAAACCGCTTAGTGAAAAAATAAAAATAAAACAATTATATTTTTATTCCCAACTTTTTTTTATATCAACACCCGAGAAACCGCACCTTCGGAAAATGTGTTCCTATGCAATTACCAGCGCTACGGTTCCATCAGTGCCCTCATATTTCGACTCCGAGAACCGGTTCAAAAGTTAGAAAAACTCGCTCGTTCGTTCACTGAACGTACCCGACCCAAAGTTTGGAAATTGATTCCGGGCACACCGGGCCTCAGAATCAGGTGTCTTCAGACACTGCGTTCTTGCAAAATCCCAAAGAAATTAAGAAAAAAAATTGTACTTAAAATTTACGGGTCTTTACATTATTCCCACCTCAGGGTTCTACATCCCCGTAAAGCATTAACACAAACTATGGATACAAAAGCGGTGCTGAGAATGAATCTGATCCTTCTGCTCCCATGTGCTCACCTGGAGGTTCCCATGCTACTGGCGAAAGCACAAAAGTGGAATCGACCGTCTTCGTAGGACCTGCTTCTGTCGATCCTCAACCTCTACTAGAACCCCGCGAAAGTCACCCCACCGACAACGTCCATCTCCCCATGGTTGATGATATGTTTCGGTTCAAGCACGTATCTACCTAGTTGAGATACGTGGAAGTCGTCGTGCACCTGGTGAAACTGAGTTGGATGGGTCAAACGGTAAGCCACCTCACCTACCCTACTGAGGACCAGAAAAGGTCCACTGAACCTCGGAGATTACTTGCCACCTCGGCCACACCTCCGTAAACCTCGTCGAGGTGAAACCCGTATAAGGACGTGATCGTCATCCTCAAACTCTAGAGGTCTCCCTTTCCTGATTAGAACTAAAACTAAAAACTCCTGCTGCCACGTGGGTGAAGTTGGCCGACTCAAGAGTGATCGGATACACCTTTCTATGCATGATTCCATCCTGTGCTGCCTAGGTTTTCCTTTTCGCCGACCAAGGAAAACCCCATCCCAACGTTGTAGATAAACCACAACCTTTTGGCCTAATACATTCAATCTTAGCATGAACTGTGAGTCCAATCCATACCGAGACCAACATCGTAAGGCCTCAACACTACCACCAAGAGATTCTAACCGAAACTCTCGCCTCATGGGTCAGACCACACTATCGGCGTAAGTGTGATTATCGAGTCTCCCCCCCAAGGTATCTCCACACGTGAGGGTCAAGTCTACAGCATACCAGAAACTCTAGGTCTGGGACAAGATTCGTGGAAGTAAGGAATGATTCATATCAACGTCTGTTACTATGGCAGCTAGTAGTGGATATAGACTGTCTCTTGAATCATTTTTTTAGAGCCATTAGGTCACACTCCTTGACCTCATGCAGCTACTCTCTTCCCCTTCCCTCCAGCTCCCTAAGCCTGGCGGGGGCTACAAAGGCAGGAGATTGTAACATGTTGAAATGTACACCACCTCATGCTACTCTCCTAGCTCTTCCTCCACATCTGATGCTTCGCAGAATCATCTGTCCTTTTTACTTCTTCTTGAAACATTTTCACGCCCAAGTCTCTGAGACTGGCACCAGTTTCCAGCTTTCCCACTTCTAACCTTCACTAACTGCATCCATTCAGATAAAGAATTCTCAACCACAAAGGTTCTTTCAAGCACCCTAGAATAAGTAGGAATGCATATAGAAATAGTGTTGGCTCGGATATCCTTAAACGAACCACACTCCGAGGTCCGAGCTCTATAGCACTGATCGAAACGTATCCATCGAGTACCCGGAATGATCGGTACTCCTCGATGAATTCTCATCTACCGACACGTCGTCCTACAGAAGCTGTATAAGCTCTAGAAGACTTTCAGCCACCTCCTCAAGACAGTCCTCAGCCGCATGTGAGTCAATTTTTCCTCAGAAATTGAGGGTATCTGATGTTGGAACATGTGTAAGGAAGTAAGCCTACATGTGTCACCTACCGGTACTGCCAGTTGTAACTACTGACCAACAGGTAGTGATGTATAGCTGACACACTACCCGAAGGCACTACCTCAGGCATCGGTCCACGTACAGAAGCCTCATCACTAAGCGGACCATATTCATGGTCATTCACTGAGAACACTAGTATCCAAGTCCACCATCCACTCTATTGATGTCTCAGCTAGGCGGAAAAATATAGAAATCGCCTCCAGCCAGTGCTCTACTGTCTGGGAATCTGCCTCACCTCGTAACCTCGGAGGCCTCTACTACTGGAACTCATGCAATGTGCTCAGCCAGCGTGCACAGTTCGCTAGTATGGCTGGTGTCATCTGCTGCCAAACTGGTGGTGGTGCTGCTGGTACACCACCCGAGGGTGCCAACATAGGAAGAGGGCCCTACACCGGAACCTCGTTGCTCGGTGGGCTGCCATTCAGTACAATCTCAGAACTCCAACTAACTATCTTCGTGGAGAAATACTAAACAGATGCGACACGATAAACATTTTATAGCTGGTGAGCTGACTTGGTTTGAGATGACTTTAAAACTTTTGGAATCACACACGCAATCAGTATTTTCATGCACAAAGTCGGAAATCAATAGTCAGGGTCCTGGTGTACGGATACGTCGGCCGCCGCACCAACACTGGACTCCCTGAACTGAAGACCACACTCGGTACCCTTAACACTATTGCTTCACAGAAAATAAAATATCAGAGTTATAAGTCCTTCGGCAGAACCGACTCCTCTGATACCAATTTGTCACGACCCGTCCTCGGGGCCCGTGTCATGACTACCCCAAGCCCGCCTTCCATAGGCTAGGGGTGGCGAGTAGCACCAAAGGCGTAAATCCCGATAACTGGGAAGGAATTGCCTTTATTAAAGTAAACAAACACCATAGAGTACAAGCGGAAGTAAAACACTAAGTAAAAAAAGAAACTACTGAAAAGTAAAAAGGGTCAAAATACAACCCCAACTAAAAAGTACAACTACAACCGAAAGGAAATACAATAGAAAAGTCAAATAGCTAGAAGAATAGAAGCAGCTCATGGGTCATCCACCTCAGATCCTACCTGAAGGGTAGGTACAGATAGCGCAGCTCCTGGATCGTTCACCACGGATCCTACCTGAATGGTAGGTATAGATAGCGCAGCTCCTGGATCATCCACTACGGATCCTACCTGAAGGGTAGGTACAGATAGCCTCCACAATGCTCTCGCCTGTCAACCTCCTCCGAGTATCTTTAAGTCTCAAAGTCCACCTCCGAATACTGACTCGCCATAGATCCACCTCTGGGTACCGTCCAGACCTCGAACACTCGGCCTCTGTTAGCGCTGCCCGTCGTCTGCAACCAACACAACGAGGTGCGGGAATAGCCCATGCAGGGGCGAGTATAACGATACTCAGTAGGGACCCTGAGACCCTCAAGGTCTCACTAAATCCTACAAGGATAACCACAAATAATGATCTCAACAGATAACCTCTACTTAGGTATATGCCTATACAAATACCTAAATTATCAAGTAACCCATCTCAATCATGAGGAAACACTTAGATTATGAAATCAAAGGATAAACACTACCCAGTTATGTGCCCATACATATACCGAAGTTATCAAGTGACCCATCTCAATCATGAGGTAAACACAAAGGTCATAGACTTTGCTCAAACCAGGATTTTCATTTATCAAAACCGTAACTGCTGAAGAGCCCCGTCTCTGTCGAGAACAGTGATCATGTCACGTCTCCGAGGTACTACTCACTAACCTAAGACTGTTGAGTTACTCCTCCTGTCGAGTACCGCGGGTCAGTCACCCAAACACAGTAGTGCTTCTCGCCGGGGTCTGCCACCCAAACACAGTAGTGCATTCCCCCTAATAGCCTGCAGAGGTACTCTTCGGACGAGTACCGTGGGTCTGCACCCAAACTCAGTAGTGCTTCGTCCGCCATGGGTCTGCACTCAAACAAAGTAGTGCTCCTTCCACTGGGCTAGTCGACTCACTCCATGTCGAGTCGGTCAAGCAGTTGTCAGGTCTCAGCCGGCTACACGGTCTCCGTACACCGTATGCTCATCTCCGAGAGGGTCTCCTCCATGAGCTACTAGTCTATACTCCATGTATCACAAAGTCCCACTAAAAAGTATCTCAGTGTACCGCCTCTTCATTAGGGTCTCAACACAACTGACGGCGCATCAATCGGGCACACGGTCTGTGAGTTATTTGCCTTTTCGTTCCTGGGGTCCGGTTGGTTTTGTGTGTGAACCAACCCGAATGTATCTCAACTGTACCCCGAACTCTCATAGGGTATATTCATAGCGATCGTTTCTCAACGATATCACCAACGCCGCTGACGGTTCGTCAAACAGATGTCCGGTCTGAAAGTTATCAGCTTTTCCGTCCTAGGGGCCCGGTTGGATTTCGGGTACAATCCAACCCGGCCACTATCGAACTGCATCCAAATCTCAGGCGAAGTATGTCAAAAGTTCCATCTCATCAAGAGGAATATAACAAGGTCGACGACACGTCAATCGGACGTCCGGAGCTCATGTTATATGTGTTTCTGCTCCGAGGGCCTGGTTGGTTTCGGGTTCAAACCAACCCGGCTGTACCCAATGTTCTCCGAAACCTTGAGTGTAATATACCAAAATGACCGTCTCGATCCAAGGATCGTATCGAAACTAATGGTGCGTCGATCGGAGGTCCGTAGCCCATGTTATGGGCGTTTAAATGAAAACTGCACGAAAATAGGGGGTTCGGGCCCAGTCCGACCCGGCCCGAGACCCCCAGGGTCGGCCTGAACCGGGTCGATCTGACCCGGGTCCGAGTCCGGCCCACTAGGGCGTGGCCCGGCCCGGCCGGCGCGGTGCGGCCTGGCAGTCCGGCTACGAGTCGGCGCTGGCCGAGCAGAACACAAGGGGCGCGACCCCTTGTTGTAACAGGCGGCGCCAGCTGGCGCCGCCCTGCCTCCCGGATCCCGCGTGGCCTCGGGGTCTAGCTCCTTGCCTCTGCGGTTGTGCAGCGGCGGTTTTTATTCTGGCGGCGCGCTGGGGCGCCATCGCCTCCAGGTCACCGGACGTCTTTGGCGGCCGCCTCTAGTCATCGGCGCCGCCCCGTCTCCCCCTTTCGTGCGTCACTGTATCTTCATTCAAATCCCAAAAATTAAAATGATCGCATATTCGTGATCCTCGGGTCGAGAGCTCCATGTCCATATGTCACGCTCAACAGAATATTGTGTTTCCAGCGTCGATAAATATTTGTCCACCTCCTTCCGTGAGCCATTGTGGCTTCGTTCCAAGCCCGAAAAAATTAAACGATCGCATATTTGTGATCCTTGCGTTGAGGGATTCAAATCCATATATTGCGCCCAACAAAACTTAGTGTTTCCAGCGTCAATAAATATTCGGACGCCTTCTTTCGCGAGCCATGCGGCTTCGTTCGATGACCGAAAAAATAAATGATCGCATATTTGTGATCCTTGCGTCAAGGGATTCGCATCCATATATTGCGCTCAACAAAACTCCGTGTTTCCAGCGTCAATAAATATTTGGCATTGAAGAACGCACGAAGAACATGTGAAGAATAAAAAGAAAAAGGAGCATGGTTTATGTGCAGGACGATGATCACGTTCATTTGGTCATCATCGTCGTGAATTTAGGATATGAAGAATCAATAAAACAAATTCAAACATATATAAAAATCCCTACCTTGATAACGAGTTGATGTTCTATGAGCGTCGTGGAAAGCGGCGTCGTGGGGCTTGGTTCCGTAGACGTCGATGGAGAGCGTATGAGGAGACGTCGTATTCTCTTTATCACGGAGAGAAGAGGATGATTACGTGTCGTTGGAGAACTCCCACGTCGGTGTCTCTTCCCTTATTGCGGAGGAGAAAATGAATGGAGATACCAGAGTCACTGAGTCATTCTTCATTGAAGAGATGGCGTTCTTCGCGGAAGGATTGAAGCTCTCCGTGGGAGGATGAAGTTCTTCCCCAGAGAAAATAGTTCTATCTCCCTAATCTCCTCACACAACAACCAACCCTCTCAAATAAAATAAGACTTATCTTATTTTATTACATCAAGCCAAGCATTTCAATTTTTAAAAATCAAGCACATAACTCAATTAATTAAGTGAGTTGGCATGATTCAATAAGAGAGAGGGGGAGGTGAGTGGTCTCACATTAAAGGGGGGTTATAGAGTTAAGGAATTTGAAAAGGTGGGGGATCGTGTGGGCCCCACCTCACCCTTAATTCTCTCATGGGAAATAGCAACCGGTGGGTCCCACTCCAACTCCCACACCTATGATCTAAAACTTAGAAAAGAGAAATTAAGTTGGGACACAAATTTATTTCACTTAAACCGCATAGTGAAGAAATAAAAATAAAACAATTATATTTTTATTCCCCACTTTTTTTTATCAACACCCGAGCAACCTCACCTTCGGAAAAGGTGTTCCTAAGAAATCTCCGGTGTTTCGATTCCATCGGTGTCCTTGGATTTTGATTCCGTGCAGCGGTTCAAAAGATAGAAAAACCCGCTCGTTCGTTCACTGAACATACCGTTGCCAAACTTCGGAAATTGATTCTGGGCACACCGGGCCTTAGAATCAGGTTCCGTCAGAAACTGCGTTCTTGTTAAATACCAAAGCAATTAAGGAAAAAAATTCATTGAAATTTCCGGGTATTTACAGTTGAAGGGACTTGGATTTCGACGTTGTAGATAAAGTCTTCCTTTGAATATCTCCATGGAAGAGAGTAATGCGATTCGGGAAGAAAGGGAAGCTAAGACCAAGGTATATTGGCCTCATTGATATCCTTGACCGCATAGGAGTCGTGGCCTATCGTCTTTCACTTCCACCAAATATGCCTCGTGTTCATGATGTTTTCCACGTATCACTTTTGAGGAAGTACATACCTGATCCCTCGCATGTACTAAACTCATACGTGGTGCAGTTGGAAGATAATCTCTCCTATGAGGAGCAACTAGTAAAGATTCTAGATCGGAGAGATAAGGTTCTACAAAACAATACAACCCAACTTGTAAAAGTGTTTTGGAGGAACCACAAGTTTGAGGAAGCAACAAGGGAATTGGAGGAAGTAATGAAAGAAAAGTAGTCGCACCTGTTTTTGGCTTAGTATGTAAAACGAGATTTTGGGGAAAAAATTTCATAAGGGGGGAAGAATATAGAGACCCAAATCTTTTCAATGGAAATTACATTCTTATATTTGTGTCAAACAATCACATGAAAGAACAACATAATTAACTACTAAGTGATATGTGACCTTTAAACATATGTTTGTCACTTCTGTGTTTGGAATTTAAAAAATCTGGCATACACGGTTGTGTTCAAGATGTTTTTTTTGGAGTCCGACTAGAAAAACATAATTTTTTCTGAATAGTAACCTACCCTAATGAATATTAACATACCCTTATTAATAGTGATATACCCTAATGAATAGTAAACTCACATATGGTGGTATAAAAATAATATTCATGTTGGAAGTTCAATATACCTATATTTTAGAATAAGTTAATGAGTGCTTTAAAACTGGTTTTTGATAATAAATTATGATTTTAATTAAATATTTAAATAATCATATTTTGATAATTACTTTTGAAAAATGGACTTCATTTTAGGATTCTACACATCGAAAAATGGTTAGGGTAAATTTTTGAGATTTTTCTAAAATACTTGAATTTTTTATGAATAGTAAAATACGATAATTTATCGTATATATACATTATAAGCTAAATGAACTATTCCTAGCATCATGGCTGATGTCACCACCCATGGTTATAATTCACATGACCCTTTTACTATTCTTGGTCATGGTATACTTACTATTTCTTGTCTTGGTAATAAATAATAAATTAATGATTATAATATCATTAAAATCTCTCATCTCCTCCACTATAAAACCCCCCTTCACTCCCTCTTCTCTCCACTCCTCTCAAGCTCCAAGCCTTCCCTAAATTCTTCTCAAATATCTCTCCAAGTTCTTCCCCCATGTACAAAATCTCTCAGCCTCCTCAAAATACCAAAAACTCTCCCCTTAAAAGGTTCTCAAATGAAGAAGTCTCAAAAGGTCATTAATAACAAGTGGAGAACACCATCAGATTTGAGGTAAGGGATCCTCCCCTTTCACTCTTAATCAAGATTGTTCTCTATGATATTCCTTTTTTGTGTAATACCAAGTGATGTGGTATGTTTATACACCTTCCCCATACTTCCCTAATGTTTTATAAGTGATTAGAAGCCCTTCTCTCTCTCATCAATCCCTCCTGGGTACACCCGACACTATGCCGTTAAACTCGTAACGAATTCTACCCAAACCTTCTTTGTTCCTTCGGGTTGCCTTATATTTCTTTTATAATAGTGTTATAATATCTATTTATTTGAATCCTATTAATTCTGGATAGTTTTTATGTATTCTAATATCAAGACCCTTTCATCACATTCTTTTGGGGATATACATGTTTTTGAAAATTTCCCTCCTTAGAACTTTCCGATAAGCAAACCTGTTTTACGGGGACTTCCCATATTTTTACACAAATTTAAAGTGCACTTTATCCTATGTTTTAAAATACCATTGTATTTATAAAATCAGTATTTTTATTATGAAAACCATCTTGTTTAAATTCTGGTTTTATATAAAAGAATGTCATCTTTTCTATTTGAAAAGCTCTTGAGTGTTTTCCATAAAACCGCACAAAATGTTTTAATGCTAATGTTTCTAGAATACATTTTTTTATATGTTGTCACTTATATTTGACACCACATACCATTTTATATTCCTGTTTTACCCTATGAATTTCCATGTATGTTCTAATCCCTTCCTTTCATGGACACTTTCGTGATACGCCCATTGGATATGTTTTACGTCATGATTTTGGTACACAATTCTTTCCATGGGTACCCTTATGTTTATGTACAGTTGATTATATATGATTGTATATGTGGTAAGAATATTTATGTGGAAATAATATTCATGAAATGTTGATATGGGTGCGCCAAGATAGCAGTCCAATTCATTGGGTAAAGATAAGTCTAATGAGATGCGATGTGAAACGGGATTGGCTGTTAGCCTTGATACGTACTGAAATGAGAAACGGGATTGGCGGTTAGCCTTGACCTGTACTAAAGATATGATTTATGATTCTTACACATTTATATGATTCCATCTGTATATGATCACTGTAACACCCGAGACTTTTATGTTATATAAATCATCAAAGGAATCTTTTTCTACACAACACTTTCTTGGCTTGCTTTACACGCAATCGCGACCTTCCTCGATAGCTTGCGTCGTACGCAATACCGAGTTTCACTAAACAACAATATGCTATTAAAACAAGCCGTTATGAATAGTAATAACCACTTTTTGAAATTTTATAAATTTTATTTTTCAAAATGGACTTCATTTTTGGACTCAGAATATCAAAATTAGCCTAGGGTGAAATTTTGGTATTTTTCTGAAAACTTTCAATTTTTGATGAATAGTGAAACCACTAAGTGGTAGGTTAAAAACTGAATTTTGCATAAAACTTAATTTTACCGCTTCTGTGAATGGAATTTCAAAAATCCGAGAGACACGGTTAATATAAAGGACTAAAATGTGGTTCAATGAGATGAAAATAATTTTTTGGTGAATAGTAACTTTTTACTTTTTTTACCGCAGTTAATAGTAAATAGGGTAACTAAGGGTAAATATGATATTAATATTACCCTAACACATGTCCTAATTCTATTGGACAAGTGTAATTCGACCAAAAACAAACTTAGGAATAAAATATGACCATTTAGGCCCACTTGGATTAGATTAGGACATTTATTATTAATTTATTTAAAGAAGGGTTAAAAGAGTTAAAATCAAAGTATATTTACTAAAACATTTTTAATATGGGGTTATACATAAGATAAATTCGATTGTAAATATTCATTAGAAATCTAAAAAGATTTCCTACATGATGGTATTTTATTTGTAATTTTTAGACATCAAATAATTTAATTTATTTATGACACAAAGATGATGCAGTAATTATCTTGTTAACGAAATATTGACATAATTGATGTTATAAACACCAAAATAAATGTAATTTGAGACTTTTTATGAATTACACTAATTTTCTAGGTTATTATGATATATTAATGTTGATTTAATCAACTTGGTTCGAACATTTAATTTTGTTATGACTTTCCCAAAAATCATATATCAAATAGTGTCAAAATTGACACAAAATAGTTTTTAAATCAAATATTATATTATTAATTGTTATTGTATTCCTAAAAATCTAAGGTTCGGCCAAATGATTTAGATAAGGATATATATATTAATAATAAACAATGTTGGGTTCGTTTGGCATGTTATTGTAAGTGTATTAACCATATAGTGAAAGAAAACAAAAAGACACGGTAAAAGTTAAATTAATTAACTTAGAGTTAAATCTAATTGATAAGGTTAAAATAATATCCTAAACTTGTCTAAATTCTATTGGTTGATAGGATTTCGACCCCTCCCCACCTTATCTTCGAAATAAGACCCTTTGGAACCATTATAAACCGATTTTGACTTTAATATAAAATAATATTTTGAGATATTCCTAAGGTGCCCCTCTCCTCCCTTATAAAAGGGCACCTCATCCCCCTCCTCCTCACACCAAATTGAGCACTCAAGCTCGGCCAACCCCTGCCATTTTCCCCTCTCCACTTCCCTAGAATAGTCCTAGAGGTCCTGGTCTTCTCCAAAGACCACTCTTAGTTCCCTAAGTGGAGGATTCAAAGAGGCGTTCCAAAGAAGAGGTAATATCCATTACCGATCTTTTCAATTTCTTTCGTCTTCAACTTCTTCTTATTTAGTTGTTTCATGATAAAGTAATAACATCAGTATTACTTACATACTGATATTTTATTATAAATATGAAACATCCCTAATTCACCTTCTATCCATCCTACGGAAAAATGAAATCACCGCGCGTGCGTACGTATGGAATACCGTCTCCACGCCGTGGTGTAATCTATTTTCCACCATCACCTTACAAGGATGGGTATAATGGTGTAATGAGTAACTATATATGATTATTATTAAGTAATATTGATACTGAAATAATATATATATATACTCCAATACAATTCCACGATCATAGGAACGATATCATCACTCGTGCGTACGTACGGAATACCGTCTCCACGATGTGATGCGACTCGTTCTACATGATCTTCATTTCATAATGATTGTATAAATGAATTGAATGAATGAATATGGTATATAATACACTAATACCATTCTGGAAATGAATTATCTATAACCTAAAGATAAGAATAAGAATTTATTCGACAAAACACGCATAAGAACAAAAAGTTATAAAGACCCGAGTAACAAGTAACAATGAAATATTACTAACAAGAAGCTAATAATATGACCATATATGATCTCATATCAATATGTATGATTCTGGAATAAGTCAATAACATTATTTAAACCATTATACAGGAGCTTCGGACACGAACAAAGCAAATCGGACCTAAGGTAAGGGAAATATCACAATCTCATTTTTATCCGAGATTGTTTATTCGTAAGTATTTACTGGGGTGTATTTTATCATCCACATCCATGTTCCCTCAATATGTAATATTGTTTCCATCCACTTGAAATAGTTTAAATCCAATGTTACCCTTAGGTGAGTTTTTAGTAAAGAATATGAAAGGAATCTTTTGTCGTTTTTCCGTACGAGGTACTTTTTGACTTTTCCGACAAAAGTACGAAGAATGTTTTTTTTAACTTATACGGCATGAATGGATTTTTCAAACATTACTTCAAAGAAGCTTCCTTTACAAGTTTTAAAGTTTATTTTTAATCAACTTCTTTTATTTTAAAGTTGTATGACATGTTATGAAAGGAAAAATGTTTTTGAAGAAGAAAGGATATTTTCCTCAAGAATTCAATTCAAGTGTTTTATCAAAATTATTTTCCATCTAAGATAATAAAGGGTTCTGTTTCTATCCATATTTTTACATTGGTTTGACTATGTTGTGATGGAATTATGTTTATGAATTCCTTTATCATATATGAATTGATTTATGATGTCATGATGTTTCAAGAATCCCATTTTTGTTATATGTGTTATGCGATGATGTATGTTTTATGATTATGTTGCACACATAAGAAAGGATTCATTATAAGATGGGTGGGACCTATATCTCCCTCCAATGCATTGGGTAATGATTTTATATCTCATGAGATAGACATGGCTGGAACGGAAAGTTATTTCGGTTCAGTGATACAGGACTGAAACGAGGAGTGAACTCGGTTCAGAAAGGGACTTTGTCCACTAAGATAGTCTTGGCAATGAGTCATGACTAACAAGAAATGATTTTCCATGATTATGTGTGCATGCCACAAAGATTAAAGTTTTATGTTATGATTATGGGGATCTCATTCTCACTTCTATGATTTATTCCATGTTAAGATATTATGATCTCTTTTGCAGGTTTTGATTTTCATAAAGATATGATATGATTTTTTTTTATTTCTTTTATTTGCCCTTGCTGAGCATTTGAGCTCACCCTTTTATGTTTTCTTTTCCCCAGGTCAGGAAGATGGATATTAAGTAGAATATGCTAAAAGGGACCCTAGATATGATGAAATAAATGGGAGACACTGTAGAAGATTTATGAACCAGTTGTTTATGTTTCCCCAGTTTCTAAAGACACTATACCTATACGGTCCTTTGTGGTTTTGTCATATGTTGTAATAAGTGTGCTTCAATTTTGAAGTATTAACAATGTATGTAAAGTGTGGGTCGTTATAGTTGGTATCAGAGGAAAGGTATAGTCAACCTTTGGAAACTAGGATGTGAAAGCCTTAGTAAGAACCCTAAGGATAAGTCTAAGCATAGAACACAATCTTAGAAATGGCCATGAATAACCTAGGATAAGACCATAAGCATGAAAATTTTATTCTTGAATTATGTGGTTTCCTATTATAATTAGTGTTGCTCACACTATTCTTCTTGGTTTTAGTCAATGGCTGGAACCCGAAGGAACCGTGTTAATGCGGAATGTGATGGGCAATGCAATGATTGTCCCCCTGAGCAACCAAACGATATGGGAGCTGGAATGCAAAATCTTGTAGCCATGCTCACACAACTTTCTCAAGCTATGAATCATGCAGGATTTCCAAACGAACAAAGGAGGGAGCAACATTTTGTTGAATCCTTCATGAGGCAGCGTCCACCATCTTTCAGCGGGTCTACTGATCCATTAGTTTCTGAACAATGGATTAGTACTACTGAAAAGATATTTTCAGTTCTTCAATGTTCTGAGCATGATAAAGTCATCCTAGCAGTGTATCGTTTGGAAGGAGATGCGGATCAATGGTGGAATCTTGTTAAGAATACGAGGCAAAGGGATGAAATTGAGTCTATGGAATGGGACGAGTTCAAGAACTTATTTTTCAATAAGTACTTCCCTCGTATTCTCCGAACAAAGATGGAGAAAGAGTTCCTTGAACTGAAGCAAAGGGATGATGAATCTGTTAGTACCTATGAAGCAAATTTTACAAGACTTGCAAGGTACGCTTCTGGTATTATTATCCAACCTGAGAGTAAGATCGATCGATTCTTTAGTGGCCTAAAACCAAGTCTTCGAAGGGCGTTAGCCATAAGGGACTTCAATAGCTACGAAGAAATCGTTCGATGTTCTCTCAAAGTCGAGATGGAGATTGGAGTAACCCATCAGTCACATGGGTTTGATAAGAAGAGGAAGATGGAATTCAAAGAAAAATCTAAAGAGCACACGGAAAAGAAGATGAACTTTCCCTTATGCTCAAAGTGTGGAAAGAAACATGGAGGGAGTTGTCTTAAAGGGACAAGTAAATGTTTTAAATGTGGAAAGGAAGGTCATCGGGCATTTGAATGCCGTGATAATGGGAAGAAGATGTCTAATGATGCAAACAAAGGAAGGGATACACAGAATGAACCTGCTACACTTCAATGTTTCAAGTGCAAGGAGATGGGGCATTATGCCAATCAATGCCCAAATCCAAGGGTTGATGATGATGGTCGACGTCAACAAACTCTTAAGGCTAAAGACAAAGGAAAGTCACATGCAATTTCTATCAGCGATGTGGAGTACGATAACGATGTGGTGAAAGGTACACTTACCATCCACTCTAAAGTAGCAAATGTTTTATTTGATTCTGGATCCACCCACTCTTTTATTTCTGAAAAATTTTCTAAGGGTATCACCGTATTACCTCAACAATTAGATGTTGAGTTAGCTGTGACAACACTTAATGGCACATCAATCGCATCAGAAGTTTATAATTCTTCTCCAATCGATGTTTTTGGGAAAGTGCTTCCTGCAAATCTTGTGATCCTTCCTTTAGTGGAATTTGATGTGATTCTTGGCATGGATTGGCTTTCTCTACATGGAGCTCATATCAATTTCCAAAGAAGGGAAGTCACATTTCATATTCCAGATCAACCTACGATCGTCTATCAATGCAAGGATGAACATAACCTTCCAGTGGAAATTTCTTCCATCTTATGGGTATTGATTCCACTAAATGAAGGTTATTTATCTCAAATGGTTGGTGAGAAACTCACGATTAAGAATATGCCCCTTGTACGGGAGTTTGATGATGTCTTCCCGGAGGAATTGCCGGGTCTTCCACCAAATCGTGAAGTTGAGTTTTCAATAGAACTCGTACCGGGTGCTTTGCCTATTTCAAAGACACCTTATAGAATGGCCCCAATTGAGTTGCAGGAATTGAAGAAGCAACTCCAAGAGAATATTGATAAGGGATTCATACGCCCTAGTGCGTCACCTTGGGGAGCACCTGTTCTATTTGTTAAGAAGAAAGATGGATCAATGAGACTCTGCATTGATTATCGAGAACTTAACAAGATCACTATCAAGAACAAATATCCTCTCCCACGCATTGATGACTTATTTGACCAACTACGCGGAGCTCAATACTTTTCCAAGATTGATCTTCGTTCAGGGTATCATCAATTAAGGGTCAAAAGGGAGGATATACCAAAGACGGCTTTCCGTACAAGGTATGGACACTATGAATTTATAGTGATGCCATTTGGTCTTACTAATGCCCCTGCTATCTTCATGGATCTAATGAATAGAGTCTTTAGAGACCATCTTGATCAATTTGTGGTAGTCTTTATAGACGATATTCTTGTCTATTCAAAGAGCAAGGAAGAGCATGAAGATCACTTGAGAATTATATTGAAGACCCTGAGAAAGGAGAAGCTTTATGCCAAATTTACCAAGTGTGAATTTTGGCTTCAAAAAGTTGCATTTTTGGGTCATATAATCTCAAAAGAGGGGATATCTGTGGATCCAGCAAAAACAGAGGTTATCGAAAGATGGTCAAGACCAACAACAGTAACTGAGATCCGAAGTTTTCTTGGTTTGGCTGGTTATTATCGACGTTTTGTAAAAGATTTTTCACGATTATCTAATCCACTCACCAAGTTGACTCGGAAAGGAGTTAAGTTTGTCTGGACAGAGGAATGTGAAGAGAATTTCAAGGAGTTGAAAAGAAGGTTATCCAGTGCACCTGTGCTCACACTGCCTTGTAGTGGAGAAAGGTTTGTGATCTATAGTGATGCATCCAAGAAGGGATTGGGGTGTGTTCTTATGCAAAATGATATGGTGATAGCTTATGCCTCACGACAGTTGAAAATCCATGAGCAAAATTACCCAACACATGATTTGGAGTTGGCTGCGGTAATCTTTGCATTAAAGATTTGGAGGCATTACCTTTATGGTGAAAGGTGTGATATTTATACTGATCATAAAAGTTTAAAGTATATTTTCACACAAAAGGAGCTGAATATGCGCCAAAGAAGATGGTTGGAGCTGATTAAGGATTATGACTGCTCAATCCATTACCACCCTGGGAAAGCAAACAAGGTGGCAGATGCATTAAGTCGACAAGACCATGCTAGTTTATCCATGATGAGGATCACAAAAGATCCAATATTTATGGATTTACAAAGGATGGATCTTGGAATTATAATGGAAGGGGAAAAATCTTATCTTTCTCAAATGAATGTTCAACCATCTATACATGTGAAGATTAAAGAGGCACAGAAAGAAGATGTCGAGTTACAAAAGAAGGTGAGAAATGTTCCTGAATTCAACCTTGATTGTGATGGGATAATAAAGTTCAGGAATCGGGTTTGTGTTCCTCCCATCCCCGAATTAAAGAAAGAGCTGCTGGATGAGGCTCATAGTTCTTCATTCTCTATTCATCCTGGAAGCACGAAGATGTATAGGGACCTGAAAGAGTACTTCTGGTGGGATGGAATGAAAAGAGATGTTGCTGAATATGTCTCTCGATGCTTGGTTTGTCAACAAGTTAAAGCTGAGAGACAGAAGTCTAAGGGGATGTTACAACCATTACCCATACCCGAATGGAAATGGGAAAACATCACTATGGACTTTGTCACAGGACTTCCTAAAACATCCAAAGGCAATAATGCTATCTGGGTCATAGTTGATCGTCTTACAAAGTCCGCACACTTCATTGCTATTAGAGAGGATTTCTCTCTAGATCAGCTTGCCAGGATATATGTAAAGGAAGTGGTAAGATTGCATGGAGTACCACTTTCTATTATATCTGATCGAGATCTGAGATTTACCTCGAAGTTCTGGCGAAGTCTTCAGCATACTCTGGATACAGAGTTGAGTTTCAGCACTGCTTATCATCCCCAGACAGACGGTCAGTCTGAGAGAACAATTCAAACCCTAGAAGATATGTTGAGAGCTTGCTCTATAGATTTCAAAGGAGGTTGGGATCAACACCTACCTTTGGTGGAATTTTCTTATAATAATAGCTTTCACTCCAGTATTCAGATGGCTCCTTATGAAGCTCTCTATGGAAAGAAATGCAGGACTCCAACTTGCTGGGATGAAGTTGGGGAAAGAAAGCTATTAGGACCTGATCTCGTTGATGAAATGGCAGAAAAAGTCAGATCTATTCAACAACACATAAGAGCAGCTCAGAGTCGACAGAAAAGTTATGCCGACAACCGAAGAAAAGACCTAGAGTTTGAAGTGGGCGATAAAGTGTTCTTACGAATATCTCCCTGGAAGAGGGTTATGAGATTTGGAAAGAAGGGGAAGTTGAGCCCTAGATATATCGGTCCTTTTGAAATACTGGATCGTGTTGGGAAGGTAGCTTACCGATTGGCGCTTCCACCGAATCTCTCTCAAGTTCACGATGTGTTCCATGTATCCCTCCTGAGAAAGTACATACCAGATCCTTCACATGTACTCAGCTCAGAAGTTGTACCACTGGAGCAAGATCTTTCTTATGAAGAACAGCCGATAGAGATTCTGGATCGTAGTGAAAAAGTCCTACGAAACAAGACCACTCGCTTGGTGAAAGTTTTATGGAGAAACCACCAACTTGAAGAAGCTACATGGGAGCTTGAGGATATGATGAGGGAGAAGTATCCTCATTTGTTTGTTGCAAAGTGACGAATTTCGAGGGCGAAATTCTTTTTAAGGGGGGTAGAATGTAACACCCGAGACTTTTATGTTATATAAATCATCAAAGGAATCTTTTTCTACACAACACTTTCTTGGCTTGCTTTACACGCAATCGCGACCTTCCTCGATAGCTTGCGTCGTACGCAATACCGAGTTTCACTAAACAACAATATGCTATTAAAACAAGCCGTTATGAATAGTAATAACCACTTTTTGAAATTTTATAAATTTTATTTTTCAAAATGGACTTCATTTTTGGACTCAGAATATCAAAATTAGCCTAGGGTGAAATTTTGGTATTTTTCTGAAAACTTTCAATTTTTGATGAATAGTGAAACCACTAAGTGGTAGGTTAAAAACTGAATTTTGCATAAAACTTAATTTTACCGCTTCTGTGAATGGAATTTCAAAAATCCGAGAGACACGGTTAATATCAAGGACTAAAATGTGGTTCAATGAGATGAAAATAATTTTTTGGTGAATAGTAACTTTTTACTTTTTTTACCGCGGTTAATAGTAAATAGGGTAACTAAGGGTAAATATGATATTAATATTACCCTAACACATGTCCTAATTCTATTGGACAAGTGTAATTCGACCAAAAACAAACTTAGGAATAAAATATGACCATTTAGGCCCACTTGGATTAGATTAGGACATTTATTATTAATTTATTTAAAGAAGGGTTAAAAGAGTTAAAATCAAAGTATATTTACTAAAACATTTTTAATATGGGGTTATACATAAGATAAATTCGATTGTAAATATTCATTAGAAAGCTAAAGAGATTTCCTACATGATGGTATTTTATTTGTAATTTTTAGACATCAAATAATTTACTTTATTTATGACACAAAGATGATGCAGTAATTATCTTGTTAACGAAATATTGACATAATTGATGTTATAAACACCAAAATAAATGTAATTTGAGACTTTTTATGAATTACACTAATTTTATAGGTTATTATGATATATTAATGTTGATTTAATCAACTTGGTTTGAACATTTAATTCTGTTATGACTTTCCCAAAAATCATATATCAAATAGTGTCAAAATTGACACAAAATAGTTTTTAAATCAAATATTATATTATTAATTGTTATTGTATTCCTAAAAATATAAGGTTCGGCCAAATGATTTAGATAAGGATATATATATTAATAATAAACAATTTTGGGTTCGTTTGGCATGTTATTGTAAGTGTATTAACCATATAGTGAAAGAAAACAAAAAGACACGGTAAAAGTTAAATTAATTAACTTATAGTTAAATCTAATTGATAAGGTTAAAATAATATCCTAAACTTGTCTAAATTCTATTGGTTGATAGGATTTCGACCCCTCCCCACCTTATCTTCGAAATAAGACCCTTTGGAACCATTATAAACCGATTTTGACTTTAATATAAAATAATATTTTGAGATATTCCTAAGGTGCCCCTCTCCTCCCTTATAAAAGGGCACCTCATCCCCCTCCTCCTCACACCAAATTGAGCACTCAAGCTCGGCCAACCCCTGCCATTTTCCCCTCTCCACTTCCCTAGAATAGTCCTAGAGGTCCTGGTCTTCTCCAAAGACCACTCTTAGTTCCCTAAGTGGAGGATTCAAAGAGGCGTTCCAAAGAAGAGGTAATATCCATTACCGATCTTTTCAATTTCTTTCGTCTTCAACTTCTTCTTATTTAGTTGTTTCATGATAAAGTAATAACATCAGTATTACTTACATACTGATATGTTATTATAAATATGAAACATCCCTAATTCACCTTCTATCCATCCTACGGAAAAATGAAATCACCGCGCGTGCGTACGTACGGAATACCGTCTCCACGCCGTGGTGTAATCTATTTTCCACCATCACCTTACAAGGATGGGTATAATGGTGTAATGAGTAACTATATATGATTATTATTAAGTAATATTGATACTGAAATAATATATATATATACTCCAATACAATTCCACGATCATAGGAACGATATCATCACTCGTGCGTACGTACGGAATACCGTCTCCACGATGTGATGCGACTCGTTCTACATGATCTTCATTTCATAATGATTGTATAAATGAATTGAATGAATGAATATGGTATATAATACACTAATACCATTCTGGAAATGAATTATCTATAACCTAAAGATAAGAATAAGAATTTATTCGACAAAAAACGCATAAGAACAAAAAGTTATAAAGACCCGAGTAACAAGTAACAATGAAATATTACTAACAAGAAGCTAATAATATGACCATATATGATCTCATATCAATATGTATGATTCTGGAATAAGTCAATAACATTATTTAAACCATTATACAGGAGCTTCGGACACGAACAAAGCAAATCGGACCTAAGGTAAGGGAAATATCACAATCTCATTTTTATCCGAGATTGTTTATTCGTAAGTATTTACTGGGGTGTATTTTATCATCCACATCCATGTTACCTCAATATGTAATATTGTTTCCATCCACTTGAAATAGTTTAAATCCAATGTTACCCTTAGGTGAGTTTTTAGTAAAGAATATGAAAGGAATCTTTTGTCGTTTTTCCGTACGAGGTACTTTTTGACTTTTCCGACAAAAGTACGAAGAATGTTTTTTTTAACTTATACGGCATGAATGGATTTTTAAAACATTACTTCAAAGAAGCTTCCTTTACAAGTTTTCAAGTTTATTTTTAATCAACTTCTTTTATTTTAAAGTTGTATGACATGTTATGAAAGGAAAAATGTTTTTGAAGAAGAAAGGATATTTTCCTCAAGAATTCAATTCAAGTGTTTTATCAAAATTATTTTCCATCTAAGATAATAAAGGGTTCTGTTTCTATCCATATTTTTACATTGGTTTGACTATGTTGTGATGGAATTATGTTTATGAATTCCTTTATCATATATGAATTGATTTATGATGTCATGATGTTTCAAGAATCCCATTTTTGTTATATGTGTTATGCGATGATGTATGTTTTATGATTATGTTGCACACATAAGAAAGGATTCATTATAAGATGGGTGGGACCTATATCTCCCTCCAATGCATTGGGTAATGATTTTATATCTCATGAGATAGACATGGCTGGAACGGAAAGTTATTTCGGTTCAGTGATACAGGACTGAAACGAGGAGTGAACTCGGTTCAGAAAGGGACTTTGTCCACTAAGATAGTCTTGGCAATGAGTAATGACTAACAAGAAATGATTTTCCATGATTATGTGTGCATGCCACAAAGATTCAAGTTTTATGTTATGATTATGGGGATCTCATTCTCACTTCTATGATTTATTCCATGTTAAGATATTATGATCTCTTTTGCAGGTTTTGATTTTCATAAAGATATGATATGATTTTTTTTTATTTCTTTTATTTGCCCTTGCTGAGCATTTGAGCTCACCCTTTTATGTTTTCTTTTCCCCATGTCAGGAAGATGGATATTAAGTAGAATATGCTAAAAGGGACCCTAGATATGAAGAAATAAATGGGAGACACTGCAGAAGATTTATGAACCAGTTGTTTATGTTTCCCCAGTTTCTAAAGACACTATACCTATACGGTCCTTTGTGGTTTTGTCATATGTTGTAATAAGTGTGCTTCAATTTTGAAGTATTAACAATGTATGTAAAGTGTGGGTCGTTATAATCACATTATTATATTAAATGATTTTATAAGTTTCATGCTTTGGATATCATTATGTCATGCCTCTTAACTCATGTGCTTGAGATGTATCCTTATGTTCTTTTCCATACTGGGAATTTTAAGCTCATCCCTTTGTTCATTTGTTCCCCAGGGTACCCTATGTAGATGTAAGAGCTCAAATGAAGTTATAAGATCTATATGGAGATTAAATAAATAAGTTTTTTTATCCCATGTTTTATGTTATATGAACCTAGTCTTCCAAGACACCCGACTTAATGATCCTTGGCTGGTACTCTGATGATTAATTATTATTAAAATCATGAAATGTTTTATGTAAAATGCTCAGGTTTCTATAGGAGGCATTGAATCCCCATGAAATCTATGGTAAATGATTATGGATGAGAGGTATTCTAAATAGTGACCCTGATATTACTACATTAGTTTACATCGTATTAACGATAAAAAACATAAAATCATTACATAGAGAAGATCCAAAGGTTTAGTTTCATGGGGAAACTAGAACCAAACATAACATTTAAAATATAAATATAAACATTTATTTAATTATGTATTCTCTATCTTCTTATTTTCCCTTGAATTATCATAAGTAGAAGTTGTCACCAGGGGATATATATCCAAAGGGGTGAGATTAGAGCCTAATAAGAGGATAAATATTACATGAAAAAATATATAATGGAGTGAGCATAATCAATATTATCATAACACAATAATAATATATTAATCATGATAGGAAGCATTATGAAAAGATATGGAATGTGGCAAAGCATTAAAATGAAACATAATGTCTTACTGGTCAAACCCCAAACATAGTTGTGAAAAAATAGAATCATTTTCACACATATTTAACTTTACTCATGATGTTATTCACATTACCCAATGAGTTTGAGCACTACATAATTCTGGGGGAACCCATCACATCATATCATTTACATTTCGCTATATAATTTATGGCACATCTGTCACATCATAAGATTTAAATTATCATGGATGCCACATAGAACATATATCAATATTGGACATCAAATAAACCATGTAAAGGAATGTGTCAAATTTCATAAATCATACATTCATAAACATTGGGGTCCCAAAAGATATATGTAATAACATACATGATCATCAATATTTAGTAAAGATAATATCATGAAGTAAATGGGTTATATTCTTTTAAAATAAGTATTCTTTTATAAAAAAATTATGTTTGTCATAAACTCAATTAGAAAAAATTAATATTCAAGAAACATAATGATAATGTTGAATAAATTATTTTTATGTTATAATCATACTGAAAATGGAGTGAAAGAGGGAAAACTCAAAGAAAGAGAGTTGGGTTCAAGAATTCCTCTTACCTTGTATCCAAACCCTTCACCTTAATGTTCAGTATAATGAATTTAGATTCATTAATTAAAAATTATAGAACCTTATATACCTGAATATGGTTCAGTATTGTTTCATTAATCTCTTTTATGAGCCATTATATGAGTTATAGAGTTTAAATTCACTGTTCGAGAGTGTCATTTTTCTTAGATTTCAAGAACAGTTCACATGTACACATGAATGGATGTTCGTGTAGAACATGGAGAAACATATAGAATTGATATGAAATGTTATAAATGATCTTACAGGAGTTTAAATGATATTATAATGAATTTGGTTATACACCATGAGGACGAATCATTAAATAAAATTTAATGATGACCGTTATAGGTTAATTTGTGTGGTTCTTAGATCCAACAAACATTCTTTGTTTAATAATTTAGTATTATGTATAAATATTGTTTAAAGAACATAAAAGGGGTTAAAAATAAATATTAAAATATTTTTTCAACCATTTAATGGTTTTATTGACATACTTTAAGGATTATAAGGAAAAAAAGGTGCATTGCCAACGCTGTATGTAAATTAGCACACCACGAGAGATGATTTATTTTTATAAATAAAGAGAGATAGGGAGGAGTATAATGAATAATCATCCATTAACATGATAAAATACTTGTATATGAATCATTCTATACTTATAATGAAATTTTGATAATATAAAACGGGGATAAGAGAAGAAAAGAAATGAAATTTGAATAGAAATTGAAAGAAAAGAGAGAGAAATTACCTCTTGAATATATCTTCTTTGAGAGCCTCTTCAGGGGAGAGTTTTTGGTATATTTATAAGGAGAAGGGATAATGAACGTGGCAAAGGATATTGAGAAAATATTTGAGTAGAATTTTTAGTAATCACAAGGCTTTATAGGTGTAAGGAAATGAGGTTGTGATAGGTGGTATTTACAGTGGATGGAAGGTGTGTTTTCTCAAAATTTAATCCATTAGTTTATTAATTTCCATCAAGGTAAGAAATAGTGATGATTACTTGAATAATTAGAGTAAATAGGGTATTTGAGTTTGAATCAATAGTCTTTTACATCATCCATGACTCACTAATGATGCCTAAATTCATTTATCTATCACAATTTATAAATTATCGAATTTCACGATTCCCCAAAAATTTTAGTATTTTAGAAATATCAATGAAATTAACCCTAACCATTTTCCGACCTGTAGAATCCAAAAATGAACTCTATTTTATTTAATTAATTTTTTAAATATGAGAAATTAAATTTTAAATTAAAATCATAATATAATTTAATAATACAAATTTTAAAAATTTAAACTAATTTTAGAACACTTGGAAAAATTAATTGAGGTCTCTTAAAATTATCCTATAAATATAGTGAATCATAATAGTTTTTTGTGAATTACTTTTATGAAAAAAATACGTTAAATTATTAAATTATTCATTATATATTCATGACCTACAAAAATACCAATACTATAATATAATTATATTATATTGTCACTTATAAGATGGTTATATTTTATTTATACTATCATTGGTAAGGTTCCTATTCACTTGGATGATTTACTATTAATAAAGGTCATATTAATATACATAAAGGTAAAATTACTATTCAAAATTTTATGTTACTATTCAACAAAAAATAAGTTTTTCTTATCAGAGTCCAAATATCTTACCGATCAGAACCGTGAATGTTAGATTTTCAAAATTCAAATCATAGAAGTGGGAAAATTAAGTTTAATGGTCACACAAAATTTATTCATTAATTTAAGCATGATGTGGTATTGTGTTTCTTAATGTGACTTTATGTGATTATACTATATGATATTAGTATGATAAGGGAGAAATTTTATTGATAAATTTTTCTATCATTACATTTTTACCACATGCCATTATTATAATCTCTTATGGACTAGAGGCATTCTTACCTCATAGAATTATTATAATCTCATATGGATTAGTGGAATTCTTACCTCATGCCAATATAATATTATAAAATGGAGTGTACACATTCTTACCTCATTCTATTATTATATATACTTACATGTATGAGAGGCATGCTTACATCGTGCCAGTTATCTTATAAATATAGGAGGTAGTTTGACACCATGATTATATTAAAAGTATGCAAATGATGATTCCACATAATGATTTATTCTATTCTATTATGGGGGGGGGATACAGGCCTACCCTACCAAATCTATGATATATATATATATATATTGTTACATTATCATACAAATATCCCGGCAATCCTCCGAAGCTGGTATAACTGGCAGGTATCCCCAAGGAACCTGGATGAGTCTTTATTTATTCTTTAAGATCATCAATTATTTCCCTACATCTGCACATTGTATTATTATTGTAATGCTGTCTAGATTAAGCTAGACATTAATGGTTCCATCCTACTCATATTTATATCTCACACCCAAATTGGTTTACCATTGCACTAGGCTACCTGAGTAGACCTCTCTTATCTATAGGGCTATGGACCTTTCTTGTTTCTGCATTCTTGAACATGGAGTTTAGAGAAAAGGACTGAGTTGGATCCCACCGTGATCCTGAAGATTTTCCATGGGGATTTCAGTATTTTCTTTATTTTTACTAAATTGAAAATCATGTTGTTTTGTTTACCCTTCTAGGTATTGATCATTACCATTCCTTTCATTCACCTATTGTACAAAATGTTCATGGCCACTTTCATTTAGTTATATCAAATATGTCTTCAGCTATTTTATAGTGTTGTTGTTCTACTTACATAGTTATCTAATGTTTACATATGTGGTACTCTGATATGTGGGTATATTCTCCCCACTATCACCACCTATGACCCTCACTACTAGTCAGTAGCCTCTGGTATACATGGAGATTCGCTTGAGGCCATGTGACCCACCGGTACAGCTACTAGTTTCATCGTCAGTCAAGTGGAGATGTTACATCTTAGAACCTATATCAATCAAAGTACATTAAATATTTGAGAGACCAATGAGATTAACTACCACTACATCATTTTTAGCTTCAACTTAATCCCTAATGATATAAAATTAACCACCATTCTCTTTTGGTCTATGTTTAGGGTGATGGTGATTCCCCTTCATTAACTTTGGAATTGAAAAGTGATTAGATATGTGCACAAACAATCTACATTTGAAGCATTGAATATCTGGTAGTGCCTCCACCATCTTCCCCTTTAAATTAGTGTTGAGAAGTAGAGGTTTCCATTCACTACAATAGTATCAAGCAGTATGGAAATATCTCCCACACATTTAATTTTTCCCACTCACGAGTAAGTAGTTACCAAAATAATGCTTCCCACATTTATTGGAAATGGAAAGTTTCACTTGATTTCCTCTTCTTTATTGATAAATTCTCCTCCAAAAGTATGTATCTAAAGATATATTCTTTTTATTCAATCTATGAGACATCTGTGACTCTTCAAACTCCAGTTCAACTTCAATAGAACACCACACGATCTCCTCATAGTTTTCAAAATCTCGGTTGGTTTGATTATTCCTTAGATGGGGTTGTAGTCCAAAAAAGAATATATCGACCAACCTATTGCGATCCATGAAAATTATAGAGGTGTCATGGGAAATTATTTTGAAGTTCAACTGATAACATCCCATAGATTCATTTTCTTTCTACTTCAGCTCAAATCATTCCTTCTTGATTTTTCTTCTCATTGAATAGGGTAATTTTTTTTCAAAATAGTTCCCCTGAACTATTTCCACTCCATTGCATCAATATAACTTCTTGGAATCATGTTTTTAACTACTGTATACCAATTACTATCTTATCAAACTAATTTGTACACAACTAGGGTAAAATTTTCTTTTTCTAAAAAATTGAGTACAAAAAAGATCTTTTCTATAGAGCTTATCCACTATTCTAAGTCATGTCTTTGAAAGATTCCTCAAAAGAAGATAGCCAATTAAGGATAAAGGACTCAATAGAAAATTGTTCACTTTATGGTGAATCTCATCAATAAGCTTGATTAAAGTTATTGTTCATAACTTGAGTAAGTTGATTAATCATTCTTGTAATGCTTTATATTTTGTAAACCATTGGTATTCCATTAGCACCTGGTCCACTGTGCTCACTATTTACACAATTTCTCTTTTTTCCAACCATTTATTAAAATAAGAAAACATTAGTGAGAAACATGTTTCATTTAATAATCCTATTACATTAAAGAAATTTCATGTCTTAAAACAAAGTATGGTATTCATTAACCAGAATTATATTTTATATAAACCCTTCGTAATTTTTATCAATTATCCTATGATAAAATAAATATATCCCTAAGAGTATCAAACTAGGTGCACAGTAAGTACTGTTCTTGTATACTAGGTTACACTGAGTAAGGCCAGATGCACCTTCTGGTATCTATTACCCCAAGGTACATCTATTGAAAAACCATGTCCATTTTTTTCATATCTAGATAGAGATTTCATTTCTGGGAAACCACTTACTTAATATTTCTCTAAAATACCAGGATTTTTTCCAAAATATAAACTTCTGTCGAGGGTTCTTCATAAATATTTAAAATTATAATTTTCAAAACTAACTAAACCATCTTTTGATACAAACTATAACATCCTGCCTTTTTTTCTATATCATTTCATTACATTGAACAAACTGAGGATATTTTAATGGTTAGTTTCCTTAAAAAATGTTATATAATAAAGGAAAAAATGGAAAATTATTCAAATCTACATTAAAGGATTCATCAATGTTTCTTCCTAAATATATTTACTAAATATAATAACTTTGGGACATACATCAATGGAAAATGGTGAGAATAAGGCCCATTAAGGTAAAATAGGACAAACAATTTACATGTGATCATGAGAAATATTGACAAGAACATGAGGAAATCATAAGGGAATGAGAATAAAAATTATATATAACACTTAAATAATATGAATAATAACATGGAAATGGGGTTATAATATTTAATGGAATCATCCATAAGCATATCACCATGGTTTTTCCCTGAGGTGTCGTAAAAATTATTAAGGTTATTCAAAATTGTATTATAAACCATGTCATATCTAGAGAAAAAATTCATTACCCAATACATTAGAGTACTATCAAAGTGAATAATTTATATGTATTAAATATTTTGAGATACATATTTTATAAAAAAATATTTTATAAATAACCCTTAGAGAATAAAATAAATGGGGTTTATATCAATGTCATTATGTTTTTAAGAAGTTATTAAGGACATGATCTTTATTTCATTATTAATCCATGAAAAGGGAAGGTGGATATATGTATGTTAATGAAGGAATAATATATATCATTTTTAAATTTAGGTGAATACACAATTTAAATAAAGAGCTTTGATATTCATGAAATACAAAATGACAGTTTCATGAGAAAAAGAGATAAATTTTGAGAAGAAAATTTAGAAGCATAAATTGTATGAAACATGGTTTTAAAAAACCGTAAAAATATATGGGACAAGGGGATATTATTAATAATATAATATTTATAAAATTAATTAATATAATAAAATTAATTTAAAAACATTGTATAGAAATTCTAAAGACATACCACATAAAAATGGAACTTGAACGGAAAAGAGAAGTTGAGATTTCCCTTACCATGAAGTGTAACTCCTAAAACTCAATGATTGGGGAACATAAGGTGCTTAAGAACATGATTTTAGGACTAATAGAGAGTAAATATTCTTATCTACTCATGGAGGATGAATTTTGAGTGAAATGAAATGAGTAAATTAGTGGGTATTTATGACAAAAGAGGAGGATTTGTTTATTAATTTCATTAGACACCTAGGTAGTGGTAAATTGAATACCATGGGATTTTCCATGGTATTAACCAATGATATTGGACACATAGGGAACGTATTATTTTATTTAAATAAAAAATAATCTACTAAATTATTATTTTTAATATTACACTATTAGTCCATCATTAATCATACCGAAAAACACAAACAATATTTTTTACTATTCATACAAAACTATAGTATTTTAGAGAATTTTTATAAATTCATCGGAACCAAATATTAAAGTGATTATTTAAACAATGATATCTATTTAATCATATTAATTCTTTATGTATGAGAATTTTTAACATTTAAATATAAAAATATTTATTTATCAAAAATAATAGCAGATAGAAAATGCATAGTGGAATCCATAAAGAAAGTTTTGACACTTCAAAAAATATAAAATTATTTTATCATTTTAATTTAAATAGAATTTTTTTAATAATACTATTCCATTAAAATAAAAAATATTCATAATAAATTATTTTATTAAATTAATTATAACTTTTATGAAAATTATAATTTTTGTCTGAAAAACCAGTTTATCAAATTCAACATATTTATAAGAAAAACTATTCTCAAAACTGAATTTCTAGAAATTTTATTTATTTATACAAATTAATTATAACCTATGGTTGGGATTCATAACTCCTTATAATACCCTCATGCACCCTAAGATTAAGGTGTGTAATGGTGGTATTTTCATTAGCTTTTTAGGCTAACATTGACCGAAGGGTAGTCTCCACTAACATGAATTTCTCCCGTTGGCGACTATAGTCAAGATTCACTTGTTGGAGGTCAGATTTGATCTTGGTCAAGGGAGAACACCAGTGATGATACCTTCATCCCATGTTTTGATATATTGCCTTCAAACTGAATGACTCTACTTGTTATGGGAATTGACTCTTCCATCTGTAAAAATTTACCATTGTCAAATAGTTTCTTATAAAAAGTAATTATAACATTAAAATAATTAGTAATAGTATTATTTTCAAAGTTCATATTAACCAACGTTCTTATAAGGGTCGAAAAATGATAGTGACATTTCAATTTAATCTAACATAAATATATATATATATATATATGTTTAGTATAATATAATGTAACAAAAATTTCTAGGAATAAATTAATATTCAAAGATATTGGGTCACTAGAAAATGATTAGGGAAAAATTTAGAACACATAGTAAAAAGGGGAACAAAAATTTAAATATATTAATGCATATAATGATAAATTACTATATCAAGAAACTGAACATGTGTTAAATGATGTATCCCACTCAGTTTTCAAATTAAAGAACCTGAGTTGGCCATGAAAGATATACTAGAAGATCCAATCCACCTATCTCAACCATTTGAGAGGAGATTCATAAATGTTGATTGAATCATGTTGAAAAAATATGATAACAAAAAGGTTTGGATTAATTTATGGGAGGAATATGAAAGTATGGAAATTTAATAAGACTCCCCTCTATTTGAAAATGTATATAAACAATATGGTTTCGCTAACTATCCTTGGATAAAGAAGAAACAACAGAGGTGGTAGAGTTTAAAGAATGATCAGAGGAGAACTACTACTTGCCTTCATATAGTACAACTCAAATATAAGATGGGTTTTCCAATTAAGTATAATTTTAAGTCAATCCAACATAGGGAGATGCTCTTATCTTTAACTTATTCTCATATTATTTTATTGAAACTGAATTGAGTACCACTTGTCATTGTTTTTAACATTTAGAGTTATCCAACACTTTTACTTCTTTATAGAATTAAAATGAAAATTTTGACACAAAATATGAGTAACACGTGATGATCCCAAAACATGTTGCACATTTATTAGTGGGAGTGCAAGAGGTGATCCAAGTGTCTTTTCATGGGGAAACACAAACACATGAAACTTATATTTAGGAGAATTATTATGACATTGATTCATCATATTTTAGTTTTGGTCATATAGAATGAAACTCTAACTTTCACTTAAATTATTACATTTATGCAATAGCCCTTAACAATCACTGAATAATTAATAAGAGGTTATTCAAGTGTAAACCAAAAATGAGGAGGATCCATTCACTATCATACCCTCACCATGAACATTGTACCATATTTATAAGTGCATGAACATAATAAAATCTATCCATGGTGTCCAAATTTAAAAAATTAAGGAATTAATGTTTTAAGGATGAGGTTTTGGTGGGTAAAATCAATAAAACCCCACCCACCATCTGATTTTGGATAACAGCTAGTATTTCCCAACCAAGGGTAGTCAAAACTGAGGACCCACATTATAAAAACCCTGTTGTTTCATTGAAATACATTGGAACATTGTAATGATTATTTTTGGATCAAGGAACTAATTAAACATGATATTCTAGTGCCTAAGGAGACATTATTTTGATATACAAATATTAAATATATCATATCAAAAGAGTGCAATTTTTCTTAAATAATGGTATAAATCTAAAATAGAGTCTCGTATGTGGGATTTGAGACTACCATTAAATATAAAATGAGGGTTCTACTTTATAATTGAGATAATAATTGTGCGAGTCGTGTGTTTGGGTTATGTATTCTTGTGGGAAGATTCATAATTTAATAAATTAATTTATTAGTTTATTAGTTATTATATTTTATGGCTTGATATACTCTATTAAATTCCACTTATGGACAATATCTATGTTCATCTTAATAAACCTAGGGACTGAAGATGGTTGTTTAGAGGAATCCAAAGATAAATGACAATAGATATTTAGTTGTGATTGAGTTACCAAGAATTTTGTCACCATAAACAAGGTTTATGGATCATACAAATGACATCAATGTGGAACCATTATTCATTAGAAATTGATCCAAAATCCACATAGGTTTTTTTTATTTTCCATTTAATCACCAATTGATTATATTATATCAAACAGAAATCATTATTTTTAATGAATTGATATGTGGGTCAGTTGTTTAATTGTAGGTACAAATTTATTTTCATTGAAATATGAAATTATCTTTATTTGATAATCCATGATTATTTTTTTCATTATTTACCATTCATGAAATAATTTATTAGGTACAATCTAGAAAAATTATGTGATTCATTTCTCATGTTTTTGACTTTCTCCCATCATTGATTGTATATTCATCCTGATAATTTATTTTAGCCCACAATTTTATAAATACCTGATGAAAAATCTTTATTTAGTTGTTCTTGGGAAAAATAGATAATTTCCGTAAGTATGGATTTATAATCGATGAAATTTTTGTAGTGACAGAAAAAAATGGAGGATTGTGATTTGATCCATATATTATCAGTTCATGGGTTTTGGGAATTCAGGTAATAGGGAAAACTGAAAGACATTTTCTAGTAAAAAGGACTGGTTAGAATTAATCCATTAGTGATTATCTGAGTTTTTTCATCCCTGATCCATGATCTAGGGTGAGATTCATAGATGGATTGTAGAAAGTGGTGGCATGGTGAAATGATACAGGAATGCTACTATAATTATAGAAAATACTTTCATATATGATGCATAGTATTAATAACACACACCATATAGACCCTAATTGTGGAATCTAGGGTTTTGAAAAAAAAATATAATACTCAATGTCAAACCATCCATAGGTTGGGTAAACCATGAATCGTTACTTGGAGTTCACCCCTAGGGTTCACAAGCACTGACATGGTTAGGTACACATGCATGACTAGAGTACTTGAGCATCACCCAACACTTATAGAAAGCCAAAGTGCCTAGAAAAGACTATGAACACATGGAAAAACTGCTTACATTGGCATGAAAACATACCTAAACATGGAAAAAGTACCTAGTCAAGGATATGTACCTGTTTACAACCAAATTACATAGGAATGACCCTATAGTATGACATGAAAAGCTATCCAGACATAGCTAGGTACATGGGCACGACCATAGTTCGTGGGTGTGTCTTACATGCATGAGCACTCACCATATTACATTGAAAGACATGGGATAACAAAGACACAATGTGTATTCATAATGAATAAAATATACTTTTCTAAGGGTAAGTTAAGGACCTCATTCTCTTAATTTTAGGATAGTATATATAGAGGTTGATAACTTGATCCATCCCTTCATGGATACATTGAATCATCAAGTCCTAATAATTAGGAGTGATCACCTCATTGGGATTAGATTATTATAGAGTTTAAAAATACTTTTGTACTGTCTAGGGAGTGATATTCAATCATCTATTCCTATCTAGGTAGGGTCATGAATCTCTTGACCCATATACAAGGACATTTGATCCCCTTCCTAGTGGGTAATCAGGAATTGGTTTCGGAATCCCCCATAATCCATGGGTCAGACTGCTATAATTTTATCAATATCAATAGTGTTCTAGTGAGTAATTATTCTTGGTGATTCCCAATATGCTTGACCTTTTAGATGAGCTCCATCAATGTTATCATACTCATCAAATGATTTATTCTATAAAAATGTTACCTTGATTTCTTGAGCAGGAATCCTAGGATGGCAGTATAGCTATGTCTATATAATGGGACATAGTGTCTATATTGTACATATTAGGGTTATTATTATTATTATGTCTTATATTATGATCATCACGAATTTCTTATGATGATTTTAAAGTTTCATAATGGGTTATGTTTGGTAATTTTTGGGTTTCTTAATATGTATTGTTATTCCCACCGCTACAGGGGTTATGAACACACATTTCATAGAATATTAATATTACATTATTATTTTAAATTTCCCTAATGGTCTACGAGTAAGAAGAGAATAACTATTATGGAAATAATATGGGCTATACAAGTTGATACATTTGATAGTAGTCCCCTCCATCCATGTAGGTTGGAATCTTTTTATATCCATGTTGTGTTTTTTCCCTTTATGCTTTCTAGAACTCAATTTATACTAGGGTGTGTCATATTAATGTATAAATGAATTCCTTGAATTAGTTATATTTTAATATTAAGTATTTTATGGTTATTTGGATATGTTATTGTTTGTATAGGTACCATAGGATATGGCCTCCCATGTGTGGGATATGAAAACTCGTCACTAGTCACCGTCTCCTAGCCTATTTGAGGTGGGCTTGGGGTTTCACATTTGGCTTGCAATCGTCTAGGAAAGCCACAATTGTTCGATTCATGATAGAGTGGAATAAAATGAGGTTCATATTAGGACTAGAGTTTCAGGATTGTATAGATGTCTTGTTCAGTATAGGATATAGGAAAAAAATGATAAAGGGTTTTGAGTTTGGATCTCAGCCCTGTAAATACAACATTGGTGCGACAATTGAAATATCATTTCTTTAGGGGTATGATAACATTATTATTAACTCAATACATATAGGTACTAGTTTTTAGGATAACATTGGTACATGAATAATATATGAATAAATTATGGTTTCCACTTCCTTCTTGATTTAGATCCCTATATATATTTTTTAAACATGGAATATATTTTCTATTTTAGGATGCCTCAATTAAAATAAATAGCTAGGATTCTACCACATTATCATGCATACCCCCCACAATGTAACAAATCTTCATTATACGATCATATAATGTAGGTGGAACCTCTATGTTGTTTTCTAGTCATACTTCCAGCCATTGGGTAGTATGTTCCACTGATAACACCACTAGAGGATATTCATAGGCTTAGATCACTTCATGAGTTTCATAGATATAGTCCTCTTCATTTCAAGGGTGATCTAAACCCCCATATATTTTGGGAACAACTCAAGGTTGTTTCATGAGTTTTCCACCTTGCGAGGACCCCTCTAGATCAGAATGTGGTCCCTATGGTGAGTATTATTTTGGTCTATATATGGTGATGGTGGATTTTGGAGACTCAAACATATGATAAAGTGACTCTTTCTTGGATAAATTTTGAGTATCATTTCATATATGAGTTCTATCATTCTACATTTTGAATTGTATTCACTTAGGAGCTTCTAGAGCGTCTACTAGAATGCGTGATAGTATTAGAGAAATCATAGTGGTTTGAAAATATATATTAATGGTCATTAAATAGGGTTCAATATGAATTCATTAGTGTATGGACATTTTAGTGTATCCTATATGAGGATATTAATTATGGAGTGATATATCTTTCCATTACTACATATGTTGGACTACAAGAGTGTACTTAGGTGGAGGTGATTTTTTTGTAGATGAGCCACTAAATTTTGCTGTTGGTAGTGGGAACCCCAGAGTAGATTCAACGGTATCCGGTATCCCACATCAGACAAAGGGATCTATTGAGCAAGAAATTTTCATAGATTTTATTTGTATCATGGGTTTATAGTTCATGTCTTGCATGTCACATATAGTCGATTGAGAGGGAATTAGTGTTAATCTTGTGATTGTTAGGGACATATTACATATGATTGTATGACCCCACATATATCTGATAGTGATATAGTTGATGGACTACATTGTTTGAGGCTAAACCCTTTTCTATAATGTCCGTAGGGTGGTAGAAATGGAAGAGGATTTCAAGGAACAACATGAGGTTGATGATGATTTAATCTAATAGCACCACCACCCTAGGTGCTCCCACAAGGATTATGGAGATGGTGATCTGGGATGAGGACAACTATAGGTAGTATAGCCATATAACCAAAATTATCCATGCATTAATAGACCTATGATCTTTGTATTCTATAATTTACATAAATTACAGATATACATAGGTGAAACCCACTCTTTTCATTACACATACATTATTTTAGATCAAGAGATTCACATTGAGCCTTTGGATTGACCCTTATACTTGGATATTCATAATGGAGTATATCCAGTGAAAAACCACATGTTCAGATAGTGTGGCCTAAATCATTGGCGGAGATATTCCTTTGGGATCTTTTCATAATACCTAAGAGGACTAAGTTCATCATTCTTGATATAAACTGGCTATTCACAGTTCATTCATAGATTGATTATTTTAGGTCTAGGAAGTAGGTTTTCTAGGTTTATGGGATGGGTTTTTCCCATTCCAAAGATTTGGAATCCTAGGAATTATATAATGGGATAATATATTTTATAATACAATTTATTACTCATCAATTGTATACTATTATCCTTTGAGAAGTGGATTATTTGAAATTTCAACATCCTACAGTGGTGGAAGTGTATGAGGACATATTCTCAAGGGAAATTCCCTACATAACTCCCCATTGAGATATATAATTATTTATAGGCATAAGTATAGGTAATTCCATAATATATACTCCACCATATCATATGAATCCTACATATCATCATGAGATGAAGGTGTAGTTAGAGGAGTTTCACATGAAGGGATTTTTTCAGAACTAGTGTGTCACCCTAGAAGTCCCAATGACATTCTAAAAGAATGTTTTTGTGATATTTTTGTTATGTATTGATTTCCATCACGTGAATTATTTTACATCCAATAATATGTATTGATTACTGATAATTGAAAACCTCTTCAATAAGTTGAAAGGGGCGATGTGGTTCTCAAAGATTGACCTTAATCTAGGCTATCACCAACATAGAATTAAAGAGGAGTATATATCAATTATGTAGTTTTGTTGTCTCTACGATATCTATGAGAACATTCTGATTTCTTTTGTTATTATTAAGTAACTATAATTGTTCATGGTACTCATGAGACAGATCGTTTAGGCCTTCTTATATCCAATCATGGTGGTCGTCATCAATGATGTTCTGGTATGCTCTTTATCTGAGGAATAGTTTTAGAGACACTTGAAGAAGATCATTGATATACATTTTGATCCTTAAATTTATTGGAAACTATTAATTTGTTAACTATTTATTCAAAAGGAAAACTTCTTAGAGAATTTTATCATAGAAGGGGGACTAGTAGTGGACCTAGGGATGTATGAAGAAGTGATATATTAGGTGCCACCAAAGAGTGAGACTGAGGTGTGGAGCCTCCTTAGGTTGGTAGGGGACAATTTTATATTTTTACCTAATTTATCTAGGATTATAGTTCCCTTGAATTATTTGATCTGAAAGTGGTTCCCTTTGGTTTGGATAGAGAGGTTCCTCTAGGCCTTTTAGAGGATTCTAAAAAGTTTAAAAAAAGACCCATCTTGAGACATACAGTGGAGGGTGACAAGTATGTATTATTTAGTGATGAATCTAGAACTGTCTTGGATGAGTTCTAATGCGAGGGAAGGTATTTATAGCCAATGGTTCTTGATAGATAAGACACGATGAGATGAAATAAATAATTTGTGATACTAACATGGAGGTAGTGGTTTTCTCCCTATATTTGTGCTGACACTGCCTTAGGGGTGAGAAGTTTATCATCTATTCTGACCAAAATATTATCAATTATTTTTTCTCAGAGAAGGATATTATCTTCTAGGATTTTCATTTTCTGGATTTCATCTAATATTATAACATTAAAATAGTCTATAATATTGGTACAGAGAATGTGGTGGAAAATGGTCTCACTATGAGATCCTGTTAGAAGCTATTGTAAAAGGAGCCAATTATTTTTCCACATTCCAATTGTCCATAATGGATGAGGATGGTGAAATATACATACAGTCAATGGATGTTACTGTATGGTCCTCAAAAATTTGTGAAGGGAGGTAAATACTCCCACAAGAAATTTCCAGAAGGTAGAAAATATTCCTACAAGTCTAGTAAAGAAAAATGGATTCCAAGTGGATATCAAATTAGAGAAAAAACTTGAAGAAATTAAATTTAAAACGATTACACGCTGACCACAATCTATCAACGATAATGGTTTACGGGGTGTATAAACCTTGAACCATCTCTTCCCAGAAGAACATGTGCAGCACTGACCAGCAGGGTAATGTCCAGCAAACCCAGGACACTGGGAACCATTCATTGGTGGAATAGAATAGAGAAACACTACCATAGACCATCATGTGAACTAATCATTTCATAGGTGAAGCAAGCCGGTGGGTTCCGCAAACTATGTATCGCAAACCACTACCCCCAAAATATTTGGATGACCGGGTCTTCCATGGGTTGAGTTATATATTTATGGTATTCCAAAAATCATGTCACATGCCCAAAGACATGACTTCCCTAGGACCCTATAAAAGGGCCATAAGAAGAACTCAAAAAGAAGAGGACAATCGGATGAGACCATATGAGGAATTATAGAATAGGAGAAGATAGAAGATGAAGCTAAAACTTAGGAGATATTAGAGACATACATAAAATACTTCAAATTTGGACTTGATTCATTGAAAAAGTTCAAACTGCAAACCACCTCCTTCGTAGGTATAAAAGACTATGTACATAAAAAATGAACCTAATAAAAATGGTAAACCATGAACGAAAATGGTGAAATCATGAACTAAAATGGAGATACCATGAACCATAAATCGTATGAGGTTGATATTCCCATGAAACACAAGATTTTAGAACCTTGTTCAATCTAATGCTCTTCATAGCTCATCACTATATGTACTGCATCTAGACATGGATGGAACCCATGGCTACATGGCCGACCACATCATGGAGCATATCCAAGGATGCATACCATTTTGGTATGTGGAACAAATTCTGATCTGTGTATCACTTCGGTTTGCAGACAACCCCTCTACCCGGATAATAGTATGCTTTGTGTTGATTCCCCCATCCTGCATGAGAAAACAGTACGTGGAATATGGTGTCATCATTTGTCCTTCTTCATGGCTCCAATCATGCCCCTCAATTACCATCTAGTCCTCCATATCTCACCTAAAAACTACTCCACCAGCCTCTAAGAAAATCCAAATCAAAAGCCAGCTGACCTGTATAATCAGATCATTGGGGTAACCGGCATGACATTCTAAATTTACATATCCAAGTTAAGTGGAGCCACCAAAGCTATCCCCACAATGGTTTGGACCCCCCGAATGTATGAAATTCTACTTTACAAAGGTAACTTGGGATCAGACCTTGGGATACCAATGTGGGTATCCCCATTTTTGGGATTAGGGGTAATCACAAGACTTTCTATTCTATGAGTTCCAGTTACATGAATGAAGATCACTCTTTCCTTCCCTTTTGGCAAGGAATCACGCTCCTCCCTTTCCTAGAACCATCTCCAAGGAACTCCAAAGGATGTAATCTCCTAGAATTCTATGGGCTGGACCACATGACTTTAATTGTCATTCCACATTGAAAGGTTCATTACATCACACCCTCTCCCACTATTGGCTCAACATGCGACCATAGGATGGAATTGAAACACCCAATGATATTTCCCTCTCCTTTCAGGATCAAAGCCACAAACCCTTCCACTATTTTCATCCAACTTTTCTATCAGCACATAATAGAATTCATTCCCTTGATAAATCTTTCAAATCATCTTGTTTCTCACATTGATCTTGAATCAAATGGTCTTAGAGTTCTGGGATGACATGACATTGGATGAACCCATAATCAAACTATGATAACTCTGATTCCCACCATAATTTGGATATGTAGGATTCCAATGTAAGGATAGTGCTCCAATTGGTACCCTTTTTTAAAATTTTCACCTCAAAAATGTCCCAAACAAAGAGAATTCTCATTAAGAGTATGTCATCATTTGATCCTCTCAGACAGGCATATCCTATGTGTAGGCCCCAATCAATTTACAACCCATAAACGATCTACGAGAACAGTTATTCCTACTCTAACTAGGATACACACGATGCCTATCCAAGGGTCGAGACTAAAGGATATTCTCCTCAGAAGTAAATCCTGATAAATTTTCCCCCAAATTAAAATGGGTGCCCTCCAAGGTGTATGTATCGATAAAGGAACTAAATGGGATTTGATTATCCATTTTACTGGAATACATAGGAAGACTCCCTGATGTCCAAATCTGACTCTCAAATCAACTGAAATGTTCACTGGGATATATCCCTAGTTTGGTCATGTTCACTCAAAAGATCATATCTTTCATGGCACCCTCGGGCTGATTCAATGTAATCCCCACACCATTTATTGACCAAGCATCTTTCACCTATATGTCCTCATTATACAATATTAAACTGAATGGATAGGTCCCCATCACCCGACCTTGATAGGAGATGTGTCTAGTTATGCAACATTAAATAATGTGAGCTTGGATTCATCTCCGGAGGAAATATTGGAATCACATATTATGGGACCAACCCCAAAATCACACCACCTTTGGTCCCTCTTAGACAACGATGAACTCCAGAGGTTCTCATTGCAATTATTAAGTTAGAATTGGCTCCATATAATCAAATCCATTATATCTATGATGATTCTAGAAACCGAGGGTAACCTACGGATACATTCATTATGAAAGAACTGGGGATTCATGAATATATGAACATGAATTAAATCTAAAATAGAGTCCTTGAGTATGCAATAATTTCTTCAAATGGGTGTGATGAGCCCGACCTCCCATCCTCTCTACCAACAGAGTCCTCATGTGTTCTTGGCCAAACTATCCAACATGTGTCTTCCTTTAGAAATCAGGTCTACAAATCGTGGATAGGAGGACCGTTCGGTGTTTCTGGATCTAGAAATGAACCCATTGGAGACTGTTCATGGAAATTATAAACTAATAGGGCTAATTGCATAAATTATTAACCCCCTACAATCACCTACCGAGACCATTCTATTGTGGAACCTCCTTTATAATAAAAAAAGTATAAACTGCCTAGTCTCTGCACGGTCAATCCAGTTCCCTCAAAAGTATAATGATGAGAATCGTGTTGAAATAGAAATAATGAACCCACCATGAAATTATCAATAATAACAGACAAATTCTTGTCACATGTTAGGAAATTTTGTCTTCCTCAAATGCTCACCTCATGTCAAAACAAAAATAGCGAACTTGATGTAAAATTCTCTATAATTAAAAAAAATTATTGTCACCCATCATACTATTTTTCCGCAAAATGCCCACCTCGGGTCGAAACAATAATGGTGAATCCGACATGAATCATCAACCAAGGTGTCAATTTTACCCCAATCAAGTCAGTTTGTCTCATTAAAATGAAGGGGGATAAGCCAGATCATCAATTATTCATATGATATAGTGATCATACATTGAAAGGGTATTTTTGTTTTTATATGATATATATATATATTGTAGGTTTCCAGAGAAACCTTTGATCTAAATGGAATCTCAACTACCAATGTAGACAAGCACCTCAACTATCCCACAAGCGGATGAGGCCCTGATATGGATGAAAACCTCCTATCCAAACATCATTTTCAATACTGGGTATCCAACACATTGATGAGATATTACCACCAAAATGGTACTATCCCCATAATGGAGGCCGCAAGAAAGGCCCTCCAATCTATAAAAGATCTCCAGCCACTTCCCCAACCATGGATGACACCCCAATATAGGTGGCCCCATTATCCGTATCAAACTACTTCAAGAGACTCACCCCAATGTGTGATAATAAGAACCCCCTTATCTCCGAGAGGCAGAAGAAGTCGATGTTGATGACTTCATACCACCTGCATAGGGGTCGTACTCATAGGCCCCTACCAAATATCACAATCAATAACACCAAGTGACCAAGTATCCTTTCTATAAAGAGGATCTCATATTGAGTGCACCTACTAAATTCCAAATGACACAGGCCCCTGACTCTACCTTCTGATGGAGTCGATGTTATTGTCAATAGTTGGTAATCACCAAGATTCATGAGGAGGAAATCCACCATTTAAATGTAGCATCATTGAACGAGCATAAATAAAACTCTACCCCCCCTTCTCATGCCCGCCATCTAAATTTCAGTGGCACAATTTGAGCACGTGAACATTCCTACGATTTCTTGCTGGTCCCGCTACGTAGATAGAGATGCAAAATACAGGAAGATGAAAATATCTGTCGATACATAAGAATCCTGTCATCCAAATTGGATAGAAAATGAATATATCTAGGCACAAACACCTGATTATGGGTATTATGCCTGTCATAAAAAACAGGATGGAAACCAGCTATAGGAAGTCACAAACACCTACTGATGCATATCAAGCCTGCCATCCAAATAGGGTGGAAAACAAATAAGATCAGAGTCAAATTCTCATGGACGCATAAAAATTGTATGAGAAAAATATAGTAGATAGATAGAAGTTGAAAATTACTTCTCATAAATGTGATGTAAAATAGTCAAATATAGTGAAAACTAGAGAATACAACCAGTGGAAGACAAGTTCCACAATCCCTACATAGAAGAACTGTTAATATCCACTAGCAACCTAGGGAGGACCGGAGTAGGAATAAATCCCTACTCTAACATCGAAATGGGCCTTCATACTTGTTCCCTCTAAATATAAATCTTATCATATCCTAACAATGATGGAAGATCAAACATCAATTCTAGACCAAATCCACCATACATATGAAGACATCATCACATTGGTGACAAAGGTGAGGAACTGAGCCCATGAAAGGGTTTCCTAAAATAGAATGACTCATCCACAAGATAGGTTTGTCTCTTTAGAGTAGTTATGAATCCATTCTCCCATCCAGGAGGGTCGACAGATATATCTTGTGATACACAGATAACTATATTAGGGATAAATACATGTTCCAACCGGGGTACGTTGGTCCAACGTGCTAGCTTCTCTAGGGAAGACATATATCCCTACTAAAAACTCTACATGTCCATCAGCATATCTCAGTGGAATCACAGGAACTAAATATATAGGAACACGTATATGAAGTTTGTTACTAATAGCAGATGGCCTGGTTTCCTATTAATAAGTGCCCAATGATGAAATGCGCCAAAGTAAAAAAGAAAATAAAGAACATATTCATGATTCTTCTATTCTAGAAGCTATATTTCTTGACACAGTCCAATATATATGAATATAGGATCAACAAAAATTTATTCCATTATAAAATTATGGAAGTGGTAGTAGGAGTTACGAAGGCACTCCTCATAATTTTGCTACCAACAACTCTGAAGGACCTCCCAAAAGCACCCAAATGGGATTGCTCTGTGGGTAAGGAATGATCGATCATGATAGACTATCTATTGATGTCGGTCTGGGTACCCCTCACCATAACTGGAAGATAAAAAGGCAAGAAGGGCCTCCCCTTACTTTCATCTTCCATGATGGCCCTCCCAATGGTACACGCTATAGATTTACTTCTCACTTGTAGTAGGATGTTAAGCCATGATGTTAGTATTTTCAATAATGGATGTTTCTATGAAGGAACTTACCACAACAACATAATGCAATGAGAAGGCCCTCCCGGCATTGAAGTGCATCGTGAAGGCCCTCCCAGGAATGTACAATGAATAAATTATCCCTACATCCAGATATCATGTAGTGATAATAGTCCTCCCCACTATAACAGTCATCGAGAAGGGCCTCCACTCAATGAAATCAAGTAAAAAGAAGGTATTTCTTCTTCTATATCCCACCTCAAAGGTTCTTACCAATGTATATGCAATAGGAAAATTTTCCCCGGTCACGCATCACGTTACAATGGTCTCCCTCACCATTGTAGCACCGAATGTGAAGGTCCTCCCTACAGTCAAAAGTCACACTAGCTAGAAGGTCCTCCCCTTAGAGGGGTAAATATGTAAAATCACTCAAATGATGAGGCAATTAAAAATATGGAGTCAAACATGTCAGACACTCTTTCTATGAGGTTAGATATCCTTTCTCAGCCCGAAGATAACCTAGGGCCATGCCCATCTTCCAATTTAGCCTCGTACTGCTTGCATATCAATGAGGCCCCTGCTAGAACAAAAGGTCAAAATTAAATTAAGGAGCATTAATGTTGGGTAGAGCTAGAAGAGTAGTCTTCGGAAGAGAAAAAACATTATATGTTTCTCCAAAAAAGATAAATAGTTGGGGAAAACATACCAATGATCTATTTTCCCATGGACACATCTTAGTTTTCCCTACCAGGGGAGTTTTCATAGGAATGTACACATAAAATTCTCATAAATATAAGGAAACCACTCTTCCATATAATGGAAAAATTACTGACCAATTAGGGATATGCAGACCATTTCAGCATACTAAGATAGATTCATCATCTATTCAACATGGAAGCTCTCCTGTCTTCAAGGTGAATAAAATTAGATAGGCAAATGAAAGATCTCGAATTGGCCTACCACTATGCACTACAAATGTTTCAATTTCTTATCAGTTTTTCCCATATGATGTTCAGATTCGGGGATGGGGAGATCATGGATCTCTACACTTCACCCCACATCCCATCCACCAGAACCCATTAGAAGGGTCATCATGAAATGTCATTATCCAAAGGATATAATCAAATGGAATTAATTCTTTTTAATGGTGGAACAATATACAAGAATCATTCTTGAGTAGGTCTTAAAATCATCAGGCCAGACAAGAGAAATCCATCGAGAAACTTTTGATCTAGGAAACTGAGAACATCAAGAAAGATTCCAGCCTAAGGGAATCCAACCAAAGAGAAATTCTCATGTCCTCGGAAGTAAATAAATCCCATGAAAATATAGTACCATACTTGGCTCACACCTGTTTGGGAGTTTGCAAAATCAAGAAGGTGTAAATAGTTGCATCTACCTCATGAATATGGGAACAAACCTAGACCATAGTGGTGGGGGAATTATTGACTCATAAGAGCAACTAATCCGGGCCAAATCACATCAAAAAAAGAACATGAGAAACCCCAGCCTGCAGGGCTGGGGGAATTTTTCCTCAAATTACCATACATTGAATATCTATCTACTTTTATCTGGGAAGAATAATTAGCAGAGAGGTCACATTTTTAGTCTCATCTCATGGTTCACCCCCTGTGAGGAAGGAATATTGCAAGGTCAGATCATGGCTCCCTTCAGGTTGGTCCCCACCATGAAATCTGAAGATTGCCACATAATTAAAGTATAAAGTTGAATTAAGGATGCAAAGAGATCTCCTACCATTCGACACTGGGTACACCACCCCCAATGTGGTATGAATCAGTGAACGTTGTGGAAGTCAGTCCAATGGACCTCATAATAAATTATAAAATTAAATAGGATTAAAGAGAAGATGGTTCCCTCTTAGAGGCGGTCCACACCGAGCCTCTTGGTGTGCATACCCAAAACTAGAGAGCTTCCTTATATTTGGGTGCACCATCATCAAACCCATTACAACATCCCGAGTGAATACCCAACAAGGAGAATAATAAATCCATGTCCGTATATGACCCACCTCCTCCCCCTAGATAAAATGAGTCCTTCATGCTCGAGGAAAGATTCTATAACTAGGAAAAGGAAATGAAAGCGATCAGGTGAATCTATACTGAGTTGTGTCTAGGAGGATATCTTACTAAGTGTGTTCCTCAGGTGCAACATCAAGAGGTGTTTCTAGAAGAGGTTCTTCTGCCACATGAAATCATCTGAGTAAATGAAACTAGGATCATATTCCCATCTAATACAGCATCATTACGATTAGTCTACATGAACGTAGACCCAGATGGATATCAAGACTTCTATACAATGGGGATAAAACGAGAACACGTTCAGGTGAAACCATAGAGGATGCCACTAAATGGGATCCACATTAAATTCTAGCAGTGCCAACACATCCAGTTTCCCCCCTACTGCACCCACCCAAGCTCAAGTGAATAAGACATGCAACATTGGATCTTGAATACGATTGAGTAATTGACGGCTTTCCTAGAATCCATGGAATGGTTGCACACTCCTATCCAATCTGAATGCAAACCGTACCCTAGTCGGGTGAGTAATGCTCCACCACCACCAAACATTGGGAACCCCGTATCCCCGGTGTTCAATGGTTTCAGACACCTATAACAACATCAAATGCACTATGAATCTTATTGTGACCGCCAGATGGGAACCCCATAAAAACAAGAAGTAGTGAAATATAAGTGCTTCGTGTGAACTCTATAGGGTCCAGCATTGATGTGGTATACTAGTTTTCAATCTAACTCAATCATAGGCTTGGAGGAACTCCAGCGATAGTTTGTCTTCCCATTCAGTTCGACATTGCCTAAGACAACAGTCTGTGATCTCATGAATAGTAAGAAGTGTGGTAATGAAAGAGTTTCAGACATCACATCTCGATGAAAAGGCCTCACTTACTCCCAGAACCAACCACTCCCCTAGGATGAAATTCTCACTATGAGGATCAATAATGTCTGGGATAAATTATGGATGTCACTCATACTATTGAAGTATACAAGTGTGTTGCAATATTTCTATTCCATTTCCTAAAAGATAGAAGAATATTTGTAGTTGAATATCATAATTCATGAGTGGCCATATCTGCCCTAGGAAAAAGAACAAGAAAATATAAATCAACCTCTATCATGCTTAAGGCACCATCGAAACCAGCTCATTTTCTGAGGCATCTGCCAAACCCTGTAGGACCCCCTAGATGCCCAAAACCACACACTCCTAAGTAAGATGAGTGAAGGGGAGCCAAAAGACAACAATTCAAGGAATGAATAAATAAAGTCTACTCATTTTGATATGGTCAAGTTATTGGAAACACCATAACTTCAATGATTTGACACATTCTTAGGCTACCAAATCCAAAGAATGTCAATGATGTGGGTCTCAATGACCATTCAAATTTTTTTCCCAACCACCAGATACTAAGGCACAGAATCCCCAAGTAATTCATCTTCAAGGATCTTTTTCAAAGGATGGTGGATTCTAGAAAATTCTTGTGTGGACCACTGACAACTTAAGTGGTGTATGTTTCGACCATTGATCCAAGTGAAGAATAAGAGTGGAATACAATCACTAGAAAAAAGGAGCAAAAATTTTATAGTTGGATAACTTAGAAAATAGTCAACTGAGCTCATGGAATCCTCTAAGTGTAGTTGAAGAAAACAACTATTCCCCCAATATCTCCAGATGCAACACAACCATCATTATTAATCCCACAACCATTGAAGGGTTAGCCATCCAGGATACAGTATGATCAGAAAAGAAGAATGTAGGAGCAAGAAGATGAACCTGCATAATGACCAAAGTCAATCGTGACACTTTCAGAATTCATCCTTGAAGACTTGAAAGCTCAGGCACTGCCCCAACAAATAGTAAAATGGGAAGCACATTTCCAAATTACACCATTAGAAGAATATTGTCAAATAGAATCATTATTGGATCATGGACTGATTTTCAGATCCATTAATGTCATTCATTTAATGTACACCTCATCAGATGGAGAATATGGCTACAAACCCAAATTCCCCACGTCCAATTAGAGATCTTGAGGAAGTAGTCATATAGGCTGAGGGTTTACAGGGCGTCATGGTCATGGAAGGAGTCAAATTCGCATCCAACCCTTAACTCAACCTGTTAATATTGCAGAAACTCATAGAAGTACCAACCAGTATAACAACAGGAACCAGAATATCTCTCATCCCCTGCTAAAATAAATCCTAGCCCAATCATCTTAGAGTATTCTTTAGCGAAAGAACAGATGTGTAATCACCCAAAGCAAGCAGGTCGACTAGTCCTGCTGAATCCAAATAGAACAGGTGAACAATCAGTTCTTGTCGCAGAGGTTGGTCTATCCACCTATAGTGATCATGTCCCTTAACCGCCTATGAAAGAGAATCCCCACACTGGAAATCTGATGCCTTTAGAGAATAAGTATGATATTCAAAAGTAGCTATCCTCAGTATTGAAAATCTATTGATCCTGGTTGGAATGAATCTATATGTAGACCCTAGAGAGGTAATCATTGAAGCATTACTAATTACCCCAAGAATTTGAGGTTAATGTAACAGCTTCTAATGTATATTGGATAGAGACCAACCCTACAAATTCCATGCTTTCAGCTCCTTCATGGACCAGGATGAAGATTCTATCATACATGGACACATAAAACCCTTATATGTGTCAGGAAAGACAAATGACATTGATGTCTGTAATGTTTTCATTGATAATGGATCTAGAGTTAACCTCCTCCCACTATTAACACTTCACCAGTTGGGCTATGATAAATATAGTCTGACAAACTTCACCACAACTCTACTAATATATGAAAAAATTGAGAAAAATCCATTGGGTTGAATATGTCTTGAAACTTGGGGATGTAAATTCATGTCTGATTATGAGTTTCTAGTCATGCAACAAAATATGACATTAAACAACCTGTTGAGGATGCCATGGATGCATCACTATGATGAGTCCCCTCATCATACCATCAGTATTTCAAATATCTTGGTAATGGAATAATGGAACATTTCATGTTGATAAATCCACATTCGAATCATGCCAGTCATATTAAATTGATGCAAGGTTCTATGAAACAAATGAAAAGAAGTCTTTGGATTACCACATTGATTGGATCACAGCCCCAATTGGATTGGAAATGGCTCGAAGAGATACCCTAAAACAACATGGGGAATAGTATTTATTAACCAATAATTAGGTTGAGTGCATAAGTTCATTCTTATATATGGACTCATAAATCATCACGATCTCTATTATAGAAACAAATTTTAAGGATGTTGAAAAGAACACTAACCCCCTTGATGACAGTGAGTGCTAAAAAATGATCCCAATCCATACTTGGGGCTCTAAATAGTTCATACCTTACTCACTAAGGAAGAAGATGATGTTATATCGCTAAAATAATGTGAGGAAACTCCTCAACCCCCATTCAATCCTTTTCATAAAATTTGTCACTGTCAGCCGGGGAAAAAGGATCGGTTTCCGTTTCCATATATCAGAGTTGTGATTATGCTCCCTATATTGGAGATTTCATATCAAGAATAATATCTCCATTAGATGTGGAAGAATAAGATGAATAGGATTAAGAATAATAAGAAGAATATCTCAAATCTCCCCCACATTCGAAGAAGCAATATCCACTACATTCGATGAATTTTGGGAGATAAACATAGGCATCGAAGATTACCCGCAACCCACTCTGATTAGTGTGGAAATGAATTTCGAGGAGAAATATGTATGTAACCTCTTCAAAAAGAAAAATTTAGATGTTTTTTCCTGGAAATACACATATATTATAGGCCTCTATCCTAAGGTATCAACTCATAACGTGGGTCTATTGGAAGACCATCATGGTTAAAAGCATGCTGCCAGAAGTACCCACTCGACATATGATACCAAATCAGAGGCTAAAGTTGAAAATATTATCAATGTTAACTTCATTTGGGAATTCCAAAATCTAATCTGGATGTAAAATATATTCCCTATCAAAATGAATGACAGACAAATCAGAGTATTTATTGAATTTTGGTACCTCAATCGGCTCTGACCAAAAGATGATTTTATGGTCCCAACCACCAAATTGATGATTGATGTAACTGCCAAATATGATTCCCTCTCTTTCAGGTATGAAAACTATGGACATAACTAGATCTGAATGGGCTAAGAATATAATGAATCAACCACCTTCATGTCCACTAGGGTGTATTATGATACAATATGATTTTTATTTTACCTGAATTATGACAGCACCAAATATCAGTGTGCCATGCATCGCCTTTTCAAGCCCTTCATTGGAAAATTTGTTGAGTGCTACGTCGATGACCTGGTTGTTAAATACCGAAATAGCACAAACCACCTAACATATCTTGAATCTGTCTTCAATAAACTATTTCAGCATAGTCTAAAGATGTATCCCTTGATGAGTAATTTTAGTGATACCTCCATAAAATTCATAAACTTCATCATATTCCATCGAAACATTGATTTAAACCCTGAGAAGAAAAAAATAATTCTTGGAATGTCACCACCTTGCTACCTCATTAAGATGAGGGGCCTCTAAGGTCACTAAGCCAACATTCGGTGCTTTGTATCCAACCTTGCATGTGTGTGTATCTCTTTCACTAGTTTGATGAATAAAGTGGTTTCATATCAATGGGGTAATGATTATCCAGATGCATTAGAAAATCATAAAAGGTAAAACCTAATCTGATCGGTGCTAATGCCACCAGTTGAGGGAAAACCACCCATTCTATACATGACAACTTTAGAACGGTCACTAGGTTCATTCCTCCATAGAAAGGTTATGAAGGAAGCGAGAATAATCTCTTTTACCTCATTCAAACAATGATTTATGTTGATACATGATATTAAAATATTGACAAGAGCTGCATAGCCCACATCATTAAGGTTTAGAAACATTGGAATTACCTGCAACAGCACAATGTCCATCCAATCACCTACTGTGACCTACTCAAGTATATCCATAGACATCACATGTTAATTGGATGCCTATCAGGGTGGGAAGTCATCCTATAATAGTTTGACATACAGTACATTCCCTAGAAATATATTAAAGGATATGCGTTAGACGATTTATTAAAAGAGAACCCCTGAGAAGAAATGACCCCTTTGGATACTAAACTTATGAATGAAGAAGTATTCGTTATCCATGAAGGCTCCCAGACATGGAAAATGTACTTCGACGGTGCCTTAAGATGTCGGATGAAGAAAATTACAGAGGACCCCAAGATCAACAAAGTAGGGATTGAATTATACTCATATCTCAAGGAAATTCCATCTTAGCTTACTCTATCAAGATTTCAGAGGGGTGTAGACATAATAAATCCAAATACCAATCCTTCATTATAGTCATAGATTAGCCACATCATTCACGGGCTAAGCACCTAAAGATAAAATGTGATTCAGAGCTGGTCATCAAGATGGTCAAGGGTTACTATTCAATTAATATAGAAGTATTGGTCCCTTTGATGAACCATGCCCAATTGATGAGGAAATAATTCCCTTCAGAACCAAAATATACTTATATCCCCCAATCATAAAATGCTCAAGCTGATGCTTTAGAAAATACAACCACAACCCCAGCTGATCCAGACCAGGATGAAACAACCATCAACATTGTCCATCATCTTATGGTGTTTCTATTCATTTAGAGCAAAAAAGAATTAATTGATGAGATTAGCCCCGTTCCTAACACTTACGATCACACAAAAATATGGATGAATCACATTTAAAATTACCTATTGAGGGGGGGGGGGGGACTCCCACCAGATAGGTATGAGGGTGAATAGATCCAGAGGCGATCATTAAATTTTGTTTTTTATGATATTTCAAACCAAGAAAAGGTTCTCTATATGCGATTCATTGACAAATTACCTCTCAGGTTCATTGATGGAAAATATACTACTACCATCATGAATAATGTGCACACCAAAACTTGTGGAGAACAACAATCAGTAACCATGATCTCCCACCAAATTTGAAGGCTCAGATACTATTGGTCCACTATGAGACATGATTGGGCAACATTATCCATGAAGTTCCATTCCTTTCTAGTTCCTTCCAATTTCATTTTCTAACCCCCTAGAGCTACTTAACATAGATAAGTACTCCTAGACCATTTCAGAATAGGGGATGGATGTTGTGGGAACATATCATCCCACCACAACTAGACAATGCATGTTCATTCTCACAAAAACTGACATCTTCTCCAAATAGGCTAAAGCTGTACCACATAAAGAGATCAAGGAAAAGAAATATTGTTAGGTTTGTGAAATCCAATATCATTACAATATTTGGTCTCCCTCGTACAATACTGACAGAAAAATGCATCAACTTCAGATTTTCTGAGTTGGAAAAGTTATAACTAGAGTATGGAATCAAAGCCAACTGTTCATTTTTCTACCATTTAGTGACCAAAAGATAGTTAATGGATTTAATAAAGACTCAATCAAACATACTACAAAATATGGAATACAATGAAAAGAAATCATCACCAGAAATCCTTTTCCATGATTTATAGGCTTACTAGAACATGACCCGCACTTCCACCCGAGAAACCCCGTACTCACTTGTATAAAAAATAGATGTAGTTTTTTCCATCGAAGTTCAAGTTCCATCACTCTATGTTTCTGTTAATGATCAATTATCTACATAGGAGGAATCCCAAATATGGGTTAATGATATGAAATAGTTGGATGAAACAATATTTCACACTCTACACCATTTGGAAGTCTATCAAAATCAAATCTCATAAGCCGTCAACATAAAGGTTCTCCTTTAGTATTTCCTCCAAGGAAATATGGTGTTGGTCCTCAAAAAATTGATGATACTCAGGAAGAAACCCCCAAAGAATGATCCAGAATATAGGGAACATATTTCATACATATGGTCAACTTCAATGATATATATTCCATGATATAAATGAAAACACAACTCATCACAGCTCCCACCAATGCAAGATTTCTAAAAAAATAACTTTACACAATAGAGACATATATGTCTTAACTGCAAGTCGTTAAACTTCATAGTGACATATTCATCCTAATTACATGATGATAAACTTTATGATATATTCTTCCTCACTATACGATGTTAAAATTATGGGTAGATATTATGTTCTTGATAGAAATATGATGTGTATAATTCAAATTCATGATATGAATATATAGTAATATCATCCCCCTTTCACGTGAAAAGTTCAAACCAACATAAGAAGGGGCCTTCAGAACTACATGTGGCTTGATTTTGGGCCCTACAGGTTTCATAGTGACACCAAGATTTTTCATATTAGTCTAGTCACCAATAAAAAATGCCCTCTTTTTCCCCAGTCCATGGACCAGACCTCTTTAGAGAACTCCTAAAACTATGTGCGGCTTGATTCATATCTCAATGGGATATGCAGGGATGGCTGAACTCAATGGTCTAGGACTAGTCACTACACAACGTGAAATGCAATTGTTATATCCTCCATTTCTTTTACATTGGTGGGGGAATCCTTGTCACTATTTTCTCATCACACCGAGTATAACTAACCTGAGAATACAAATGATAATAAGTAATTCCCTCTATAGAGAAGACATAAAGGGATATGATGTACCCATAAACCATAGTGGATGAAAACGACATTCCCCCCATTATTGTGTATAGAAGGTACCTATATATGGAAGAGCATGTATATAACTATGGGTGGATCGATTCCCATTTATTAATGGGATATGTAGTATCACTAGGATTATAAACCCTGGTCTAACAGCCAACATAAGATAATTTTTTTTCTTACCTATACATGGGATGAAATAGTGCAAGGGAATATGTTATTTAGGACTACGTATGGCTTCATTCCTACCCTTGAAGGATATATAGTAAAACTAGGATTCTATATCCCGGTCCACCTACTATCTGAAATAGGATCTCTAACATTTATTTTCATATAGGTCATACATTCATAGAAGAGACCTAATAATGTACTCACCGTATGATGTAAAAATAAAAATCATATCAAGATCTGTGTTTGACTTTATTTCTAATGTAATGAGAAATGTGGTGAAACTCAAGATGAATGTTTTGAGTTTGTTCACCCAGAAGAAGGGAACATGCCCCCAATTTCCTGCTCATGGTAGAACAACCTATGAAGAAGACAATTTTAGCTCATATGGAGAAATGGTGTCAAAATATTACCCCCCATAGGTATGAGAGAGATCCATGTGTGAAGTTTAATATTTCATGGATAATCGTGGTATGAGTATTTCTTATGTACCTAGGCATACCTTTTCAATTTACCAGACTCCACACCTTTAGAAATCATGGATCTTTATAATAATCCATAGCGATCAAAATTGAAATTATAGTGTCCTATGGAAACCTTTTTCTGACTATGTACATCATGCCTCAGTGGTTCTGCATATGTTTCCTACAAAACGACCATCATCTAAGTGAAAATTCACCCTCAGGAGAGTCCTTTCCTACCCATGTATGAAAATTGGCTCCCTTTCCCTATACAATTCCTCATAATCTGAGGGCCCCTAGGACCATGGTTTATCCTTCTACCCTCATTCCATCCTAGGGTATGCTAGAATATTCGAACCACGATTAACCCATAGTTATTTATGGTCTTTGTTGAAAAATTTCCCCATTATACGACAGTAAACTGTGCTTTCAACATCCTTACCACACAACATTAAAATTGTAAGGCCTAAATTATCCCCGCAACACAACATTAAATTTCAATGTATGATGGAAATACATATATTCCTATCATGGATTGGCCTCAACAAATAAAATGTTGTTATTCTTGTGTGTGGGCTAGACCTCCATAATAAATGTTCATTAGGAATCCTATGTGACTTGGTTTCCCCTAAATGAGATGCATTGTGATACTTGAATCCTGAAATTTGAACTCAGCCATAGAAAGTATTAAAATGTTCGCTTGTCTGCACATCAATTGAGTCAAAGAATAGAATCTCCAAACAATCCCTATTTACAAGGATGCTCAAGGGTAATCATATTTCACTTCTTTTTCATTGGGATTAATCTACGTCCACCAATCATTATGATAAATTGTGTGGAATTTGTCCATAATGAATTATGTTAAACTTTAAAATGTTGGAAAAACCATTAAACGCTCCCTGTCATTGATTATTCCATTATTATGTGGTGACCTAAAATCCATGTCATCCATTGTTTCTCACACTGATCATAGCTCACATGGGCATAGAGACCTCAGTAGGGAATCCACCATGGTGTTATAGAAAATCATCCTAGGATTTTTGTCCTAGAAGCATGACCCTAAAAGGCATGTTAGGGTTCCTTTACCCATAATAAGGAACCCCGGGTCTTAACTTTACGTCCTTTGACTGCATGGTACCCTAAAGGTTGAACATATTCCTCACCCAATGTATGAGATAGATCTATGTAGGGTATTACTTGATCCTATGGGTTAATCACAGCCTGAACATTTCTAATGTATTAAGATACAGTACTTCCACACATAAAACTCCATGCATTGAGTAATCTTGGATCCCCATAATCCTCTATGGACATCAGAGATGGAAGGCTAGTGTCCTGCAGACACCTTTGTTTGACTATGCACCATTTGCCTTAATGGCTCTACATATGTTTCCAAAAAATGGCCATTAACAAAAGGTAAATCCATTGTCTGGAGAGTCCTTTATTATCTCGGTACTCGTAAAGGCTCCAATAAGCCCTGAAATTCCTCCAAATTCAAGAACCCTCAATATCAAGGTTTATAATCTATTTCCTACCCACATCTTTGATATGTCAGAACATCCTGGCCCAATTTACCTTTTATTACACAAGGATTATGAACAATAAAGATTTACCATCCATATGTGTGATCTTCATATATATATGGGAAAAAATTCCCAAATTATTTCCAGGATTCATGGTGAAGTTCAACATGAAATTCTACCATTAATGTTTTGAAGAACCCCCTTTGATAAGCCATACTCCTTTTTTAGAAATTTTAGAATCCCCATAATCCTACATGGCTATTAGAAATGGAAAGCACATGTTCTATAGAAACCTTTGTTTGACTATGAAAATCATGATCCAATGGTTTTGCATATATTTCCTACAAAACAACCATGAATCGAATAAAAATTCATCTTCATGAGAGTCCATTCCAATTTTTCTACACTTGTATGACATTTATCTCCCATCTCAATTCCTAGATTTAGAAACCCCCTAGATTAGGGTTTATGTATTTCCCCTTCAAATACATGAAGATGAAAAGTATTTCCAGTTGAACTGATAAAATATTTACTCTCCCTTGGTAAGAGTAAAATGATCTCCAATAATTTGTTTCAAGTTTCCTGGTTATATGATGTTAAACTATACCATTCAACTTCCCTCATTTTAACATGGAAAATTCATGTTTCAGCAGTTTATCATTCAATGTCGGTATAAATAATATTGTTAGTTTTAGACATCACTCCCATAATAGGCCACCATTATGGTTTTAATGGAAAAAAAATCCAAAATTTCTATAAATCTATAAGTACATTAGAAATGGATGGCTAGTGTCCTACGGACACCTTTATTTGACTATGCACAACATGCCCTGATGGACCTTCATATGTTTCTAACAAAACATCCATTAACCAAGGAAAATATTCCCTCAAGAGAGTCCATTCCAACCTCAGTATGCATAAAATGCCTCCCATTCCCAATATACATCCAAAACTCAAAATTTCAGGGTCAAGAAAAATCACTCATTAATGGATGAAAGTTATTAGGACATTCCCAAAAATTTAATCCCAAATTTTGGACCCCGCCCCCTCAATTTTGACCGAATGTATTTGACTTAAACCATCGGTAATAAGTCTAATTGTAAAGACTATAAACTATCAATGGAAAAGACTTAATACTCGCAATTAGTGAAAATCCGCAAAGGGTACCCTTAGATAAAAGTCAAGTATCATCTCATTAATCCTATATAGTGCATGGCTTAAGAAAAAATATCAAGCTATCAAATATTTAATTGGGGCATAAAGCATGTTGGATAAAATAAGCTCAAAGGGAAACCTAAAAAAATCAATGTTACACCCACTAATCCCATATCATAAAAGGTTTCGGTAAAAATTGTAGTAATGAAGAAAAAGACATAATGTTTTTGGGGTTTTCCATATCACCCTACCAATAGTAAAACTATTCTCTTTGAGTCCATTGGACTAGGAAACAATTAGAGTACTATCTGATCATTCATATCAAGACCACAATTTCATTAGAATAGCCTCGTCTTCATTATGATTGGACCCCATTCATATGGGGCCATTTTTAGGGTCTTGAAATCATTACGAAGAGAGGTAAATACTCCCAAAAGCACTTTGATGATGGAAGAAAAAATTCCTACAAGTTAAGTAAGGAAAATGGATTAAAATTAGATTGAAAATTCGAGGAGAAACTTGATGAAATCAAATTTTTCAAGGGGTTTGAGGATAATCACGTACTATCACCAAGAAAGGTTTGAAAGGCACATCAACTGTGATTCATCAGTATACAGAAGAACCTGTGAGGTGCTAGCCGGAAAAGAGATGGACATCAAACCTAGGATGTCGTGAACCATGCATTGGTGGAGTCAAATGGAGAAATTCCACCGCATATGGAGTCTTCTGCATATTGATTTATATCTTCATGGGCTTCAAAAAATTGTGTCGCGTGCTCAAAAATATGATTTCCCTAGCGCCATATTAAAGGAACTTAAGTGAAACTTAAAAATAAGAAAACTAGATGATACTAGAGGGTGATTGTGAGTAGAGATAAAGAGAGAAGACAAAGATACAAATTTGGGTATTTTGGAGGCATACAGAGAAGACATCAACTTTGGTCTTGAATCATTGAAAACTTGTGAACTACGAACCACCTCCTTCAAATGTATAAATAGTCACATACCATAAAAAGAAGGAACCTTATAAAAATGGTAAACCATGAACCTAAATGGTGAAACCGAAAATCGAGATGGTGAAACCAAAAACCATAATTCTTTCAAAGATGAAATTCCCATGAACCACAGGATCCCAAAACCTACTTCAATCCAGCAGTCCACATAGCACATCGCTACAAATATTGAATTTGTACATGGATGGAACCTAGTGTTGTGTGGCGTACCACATCGTAGAGCATATATAGATCCACACACCATTTTGGTATTCTAAACACATTCTGATTCACATAGCACTTCAGTATGTGGACGACCCCTCTATCAACATGGAAGTATGTTATGCAGGTCTACCCCATCCTAGATGGGAAAATAGTATGTAGAATTAGGTGTCTTCTGGTGTCCTTCCTCATGGATCCAATCATGCCCCACCATTACCTACACATCCTCTATAGCTCCTCTGCGAACCAGTCCGCCGACATCCGGCCAAAGCCTCCTCCAAATACACAAAACTCATGAAAAGAATTCACCAGGTGCACTAGTGTGCCTTTCTGAATTGAAATATCGAAGGTAAGAAGATTAATGAAGACTATACCTACAAAGGTTTGGACCCCGATAATATCTCTTAGTCAACATTCCCAAGGTATCGTGAGATCAGACCTTGGAAAACCAATGTGAGTTTCCCCATTCTAAGGATTAGGGGTAATCCCTGGACTTTCTATTCGATGAGTGCCATGGACAAGAAATAAGATCACACTTTAATTATCCTTTTTCAAGGAATAATGAGCTCCCCTTTCCCAGAACTAGCTCAAGGGAACTCCCACAAAGGTAAGCCCTTATCCTTCCTATAGTCGGGTCACACGACATTCAATGCCATACCACATGGAAAGGTTCATTGGTTCATTCCCTCACCCATCATCGGCTCGACATGTGACCAAGTGAGGGAATTGTCACACCCAATTCTATTTCGATGTCCCATCAGGCTCATTGCCCTCACCTATTACACTATTATCATCCTCTTTTTCCATCTGTGGAGATAAGAATGCGCACCCTTGTTGAATATTTTACATCCTCTTTTTTCTCAAACTAAGCATGAATCACGTGGGCTTAGAGGTCCATGAATATAAAACATTGGGAAAACCCATAAAAGAATTGTGATAACTCTGATTCCATGCATAATTGGTATATTTATGATGCTTACATAAAGACCTACCTCAATGAGCTACTCATTTTCAAAAGGATCACCCCTAAAATTCCCCCAATAAAGGGGATCACCATTAGGAGTAAGTTCTGATTCTATCCTATTATATGGGATGCACCAATGGATATGACCCAATCAAGTCACAACCCATAAATGAACTAAGAGAAATATTATTTCAACTCTAACCAGGATATGTAGGTTTCCTTTAAAAGTATCGAGATCAAGGGAAATTCTCCATAGAAGTAATTCCAGATAAAATGTCTCAGCAAATTCAAAAGGGCTCCATCCTAGGTGTATGTGCTGATAATTGAACTTCATAGACATTTATTTCCTTTTTTATTGAGATATGTAGAAAGCCTCCCTGAGGTCCAAATCTGACCCTTAAATCAGACCTAATGTTCTCTGAGATATATCCCTAATAGAGTCTTGCTCACATGGAAGATCATATATTTTGATGGACCCTCATGCCACTTTGGTGTAGTCCTTACACCATGTATTGAACAAGAATCTTTCACCTAGATTTCATAATTTTATGATGCTAAACTACATGGATGGGTCCCTGTCATAGAACCTTAAATGGTAATGAGTCCAGTTAAGCGACACTGAACTATGCGGGCTCTGATTTCTCTCACGAAGATATGTAGAAAGCTCATCATATGGGTATAACTTGAACATCAAACCACCTTCCATCACTCTTGGATGATGACAAACACCAGATCAAATCATTTCATGGTTTAAGTCAGTATTGTTTCCATAACCTCAAATCCATGTATATCCATGATGATTCTGCAACCCATGGTAACCCCTGGATACACTTTTGGATAATGAAATGAGGATTCATGAACATATGAACATAGATAAAATCTTTAAGAGGGTCCTATAGTAGGGAATAATTTCCCCCCAAAGGGTATAATGAGTCTGACCTCCCATCATCTCGACCAGTGGAATCCTCAAGTTTTATTGGAAAACCATCCAACAAGTTCCTACATTTGAAATCAAGGTCCAAGAATCATGGATAGGAGGACATTTTTGTGTTTCTGGATCCATCAATGAACTCATTGGAGATAATCTAAGGAAATTATATGCTAAGAAGACTGATTACATAAATATATAACCCCCTGAAATCACCCATTGGGACCATTCAATTGTGGAAACTCATTCATAAAACAGAAGGATAAACTACCCAGTACCCATAGGGTCAATCCAATTACCCTTAAATGATAATGATGGAAGCTATGTTGAATTAAAAATGGTGAACCAGACATCAATTTATCTACAGTAATAGACAATTTCTTGTAAACCATCGGACCATTTTTCCCTAAATTCTCACGTCATATCAAAATAATTACACATCAACTTATTTAGAATGTTATTAAGGATCATATTAATGGTTCCTACAATGAGACCTTACATGACTAGATATCCTTTGGTTATACTACTGATTTATTTTATGGTTATGTGCAGAACAATATCAATTTCCAAGGAAAATACAAGGCATCAACAACTATGTGAGAAGTGTTCTTTTGGGAGCTTCATACACCCCCCTTAGTGGTAAAAACATGAATAAATAATATGAATCTAGACCTTTATGTATAGTTCTAGTGTCCATGGGTGAGGATGTGTGTAGCAGAGTTTGTTCCTCAGTTCCTCTCTTATCAGAAGGTGAAGGCTGAGCTCCAAGCTCTAATGGGATTGGATTAACTCTTAGTGGTGATGGATTTGATAAGGGACAATATATTTATGGACATTTTGGTTAGAATTCCATGAATTTATAGGTTACATGATTCTATCTGTGTGATTATAGACTAGATCACTAAGTCATGACACTTCCTAGACATAAGAGTGAAGATTTTTGTAGATAACATGTCATTCTATTTCATGTATGATATAGTTAAGCTACATGGAGTTCCCTTGAAGAATATTTACTTATGTGATTTTCTCCTTGCCTCAAATTTATATATAATATTATATGATCCCTTTGGAACTCAAATATATTTGATTATAGTGTTTTACATCAATAAAGATGACCAGACTGAGTATACCATTCATATTCTTGAGGACCTACATTGGGACTTCATGTTTAACTTTTGATAGAGTTGGTAGGATCATATACCCTTGGTGGAGTTACATATAACAATAGGTTCCACTCAACCATATTAATAGAACCATTAGCGGTCTTGTATGGGAGACCCTACTAGTCACCACTATGTTGAAATAATCCAATGGAGTCTACACTCATGGGTGTATAGTTCATGTAAGAAATTGATGTGATGGTTCAGATCATCTGGGAGCGGATGTGGACATCTTAGAGCTTGCATAAATATTATTAGGACTGACAAAGAGGCATTTAGTGTTCAATAAAGGAGGAAATTTATTTTTGAAGGTCTCCACTCAATGAGGATTATAGATATTTATAGAGTGTGGAATGTTATATCTTGTATTGATCAACCATTTTCAGATACTGTTTTGGGTTGGAATGGTTGAATACAAGTTGGTCTTTCAAAAAAAATTAGACTTCGCACATGATATCTTACACGTTCCATAGATGACGAGATATCTACATGACCTATCGCGTGTTATCGATTAGAGTGAGTTGTAATTCAGTGATGGAGTTACCATTGAAAAGTACTTGATAGAGATAAAAGAACATTTTGAGAGGATCCTTCTTGGGAGAGTGATTCAATTAGTGTGTGTCAGGTGGGATCATGAAAACCTTCAAGAGAGGTCATTGGTGTGGAAGAAATAGATGCGAGCATATTACCCTCAACTATTTGAGTAGTTTTATTCCATTGGAAGGAAAATAATGGATGTGGGGAGAATGAGACAACAATTTTTTTTCTAAAACATTGGAATATTGTAAATAATATTTTAAGAGCTACAAGATAAGGAAACAAGGGATTTCAAGGTGTGAGGAGGCTAAGTATTTTTATAATAAAAATATTAAATATAGTATATCACATGTGAGTGTTTTTTCTAAAATAATGTAATAACTCGTAGATAGAGTTTTGGATGGAAAATTTGAGATATATATTAAATTTGTATTGTGGGTTTTACCATAGTCATGGAGTAATCATTGAGGGTGTTAGGTGTTTGGGTTATGTCTGGTTATGAGAATATTAGTAATTTAAAAAATTAATTTATAATTTATCATATCACTAGACCAATTTTCCTCTCTTTTATCCCTATTATGGATAAAATATTTTTTATCTACATAACCTTTGGATTTGATAGCATCTATCAGAGGAGACCCTTACCAAATGACAACTGATCATGGGATGAAAATTGAGGTACAAAGGAGTTCATGATCATTTTTAGTGTTTATTGGTCTCATCAATGAAATAAATATAAGAACATTATTTTTCAGTTATTGATTGAAACATAAGGTAAGATGTTTTTTTTAGATTTAATACTACATTGAGTATTTAATTTTTAAATTGAAAAATTCATTCTAGAAAATTGATTCACATGTTGGTTATTGAATCATGGTTATGAATTCATTTTACTCGAAATATGAATATTAAAGTATTTGATTAAGCATGATTTTTTATTCTTCATTCATCAATCTTATGGATATAGATTAATCCCAAATAATTAAATTATAGAGGGTCATTCATTATTATTTTTTCATTTCTCTCATCATTAATCACATATTCATCGTCACCATTTCATTTGGATGGTGGATCAAGAAACACATGTTAATGATTATTGTACAATAATTATTTACTACAATTATTATTTACCATAGTTTTAGATTTGGGATCATTGGAAATTTATCGGAGAATGAAAATTAAAAAGTATTGTTATTATATATGGTGATTCTCATTTTCTGGGGTTCATGCATTATAGAGATGCGGCATGAGGAGAGATATTTTCCTTGAAAATGGAGTGTCTATAATTCAGTCACCCCTATTGATAATTTTCAATAATACAATATATATATATATATATTCTATGATGGTATTAATGTATTGTTAATAGGTAGTGGTTGAATTGGATGAAGATGCATGAATGTTTCTGGAAATCTGGAAAATACCAACATACACGAACCATAGTCTGATGAACAAACATCATGTAGTCCCTTGGGTGTAAAAAGTAATGTTTTTTAAAAATAAAATATCTCACACCAAGTGGTGCCCACTACAATCCATATGACCCTAGATTGGTGAATTGATATGTACCTGAAGGGTACATGTGAATTGAAAATACCAAGTACAGAGGAATGACCAGAGTACACTGGAACAACTTGGTACTCAGACAAGGCCAAAGTACCCTTACATGACTAGGAACTTGAGCATGAACAAAGAGCCTGGGAATTAACTAGTACTTAGACAAGGGAAGAGTACTTGTACATCACCAGGTACATGGGAACTATTGGATTGTTTATGCATGACTTGAAAATTGGACACAACTAGGTACTTGAACATGAAGAGGTACATGGGTAAGGCCATATCACCTTAGCACTATCAAAAGTACATTAGAACTGGCTGGAGTATAAGGGATGAATTAGTGTAGCCAAGAAATGCCATGTTCTCATATAACACATGATTTACTTTTCTTAGGGACTGTTGATTCCCTCATTCTATTATGTATATATCAATATCTATATGGTGAATTAACTTAGCCCTCCCCCATAAGGGCAATGTGATGCATCAAGTCCTTATTAGTGGTGTGATCACATATATTTTATTAGTTTCAGATAGAGTTTAGAAATCCATTTTTGTGACTTGGGGAGTGATTTTTTTATCATTTATTCCTCCTGAGGAAGTATTTTGGATTCACTGAAATATGTACTAAGTAATTCATTCTCTTACATAGAATTTTATTCCTATTAGGGTTAAGAATACCCCATAGTTCTTGGGAGGGATACCTTATCTATGTAAAAATGTCTATAGAGTTTCAGTTTTTAATTCTTCACTGTAATTCCAAATAGGAACAACCTCTTGGATGAGTACCATCATTATTAATATAATCTTAGAGTGAGTTATCCTAGGAAAACAATAGCTCAATACCTCAAGAAGGAATTACATACTGGAATAATAGTTTCATCATTACCTTGAGTATTAGTTTCTATATTTAGTATATATGTGTTATTATTATTATGTATCTCATTATTGTTTACATGAATTTGTGATTATGAGATGACTACTCACTTGTTGATTTAATTTCTACGATTTTACGGTGTCCTACTGGGTTTTGTTATACTCACCCGTTATTTGGATCTACCAACACATGTCATGTATTATATAGATGAAAAGGAATTCAATGGAGTCCTAGGTAGACCAAGAGAAGGTGAAGCACAATTGAGCTATATAGATCATGGTTTATACTAGCTGATTCCTTCAATTGAAGTCCCCTCTTTCCTGGCATGTTGGACACTTTTTTTAGCTTTAGTGGGAATGAAATTGACTCTTTTTTCTTTGTAGTAATTACATTATAGTTCAATGTGAGATATGAATTAATTCATGAATCTTGGTATCAATTATATTTTAACTTTAATCATGATATTGGTATTTAGATATGTGTGTGTGATTATAGGTTCATCAGTCTACGGTCTCCATTTTTTTAATATGCCCACTCAACACTAGTTTCCCTCCCTTTTCCTATAGAAGGTGATCATAGGGAGTCATATTCATCTTGTCATTGTCCTGTAGGGGCTTAGTGGGTTAGACTTTGATACACTTGGGGGTTCAAATGATGATTTTCGATAACTTCATATTTACATTAGTAGAATTTTGTTTTCTATTTATTTTATAATAATTGGTTTTAGGAATATATTATGATGTATTGGAATCCCCCATAATATTTTTGATCTAACCATATAATGTAACTTGTTCTTCGATGATTAATCTTATTTTGTAGGTCCACGATAAGGATAAGAGAAGAAATCCCCTCAATCTTCTTGAATAACAAAGAAATATATTCATGTGTGGAGGAGTGTACAATTTGAAATTCATTATTTTTTTTCATCACCCAAATTTTTGAAAAAATATATTTTATGATCATAAAATGAAGATAATATGACTAGACAGTGTCATTTTTCTTATCTTGACTAATCTTAGAGATATTATTTGGTTATTAATCGTATTATTAACTATTTTAAAAGAAATTGTTATTGATATTTAATGATTAATGTGGGGATATTTAATGATTGGATTTGAGAATATGATATTATTTTTATCAATTATGATTTTAGGGAATTGGTTGATTAATTTATATGATATTTCGCTACAATTTTTATAATTATATTTTATAAAATGTTTGTGGATCAATATTTTATTGTTATTTATTTTTATGAGTGATTATAATAAAATTTATGCTCCCTTCCCAATAAAAATTATAGAAATAACACTCACCATTTTTTCAAAACAATATTTCTTAAGAAATCATGGGGAATTTCACTAACATGATCTTTCATTGGAAATAATCAAAATTAAAACATTAGAAAATCATATTTAACTAGATTTATAAATTTTTATTGATTTAGGACTTATCTTTGATTACACATTTTTTTAATAATACATGTTTATCCCATAGATTCCATGAATTAAATTTTTAGGAATGAGCCATATTATAATAAAAAATTTCGGTTTTCTACCATAATCTATGTATTTTAAATGCTATTTTACAGTTGAAGTGTAGGGGAAAGGTAATTCATGTTGTAAGGTATTGATTACATTGAAAAGAATATGTCTGTGTGTGTGTATGTATTTGAATGTTGATATGTTGGGTATTGGGAAGATTCATGTTCATTCAATTATTTTATTTTATTTCAAATAAAATCGAAAAAAAGTAATTTAAAAAAAGGAAAAAATGGTGAGAAAAATTAATTGTTGGAAACATAAGAGTGAGGAGACAAATTTTTGGGTGAGTTATATTTTTTTCCAATGGTTTTTAATAATTTAATAATATTACTTTGATGTAAATATGTTGAAGAAGTTATAACAAAGAATATGATGGTGTTTTTGAATGATGTATCCAAGATTGGTAATCAAGTTGATGTATCGTGGATGAAGTAATGAATTATAAAGTATGTGATCAAGTCATATTTTCTTAATAAAATTATAAATTTCGTAGATGCCTTTAGCTGTGATGGATATTATTCATTACATGAAAGGTGATAATTATTTTAAGACATTGAGTTTACTTATTATTATTAGTGAGGGAATCATAATGTCTCAAATGTGGGATTTATGTTTAAAGACACATGATTATTAACAACATTATGATGTTTTCATTGTATTTTTTGGAAAATATTGTTTCTAGATTGAGAATGAAGAACCAAACAGATTAAGAATTATATTAAGAATGAATGAATAAATCCAAGACTATGGTACTAATGGTGGAGGCTACCATACAAAGGGATCACACATAGTCTATCTCACCTAGGTAATATAAAGATGGTTTACTAGTTGAAAAATCAGATGTAATGGTATGAATTATTACATTTGATAGAGAGTCTAATTGATAAAATACAATAAATTGTTTAATACAGATTCCATCAGTTGAATTATTCCAATGTCAACAATCGTAGTCCATTGGTTATACCAAGATGAAATGTTCATCTTCTAGAGGAAATAATGGGAGATTACTAAAATGATGTTTCTAGTTTATTATGAAAGATGTGAGAAGTCTAATTCAATCTTAATATAGTTAGAAATAATTGGTCATCCTATTATATTAATTGTTGCATCAAACGAATAATGATCAGACATACAATATCATTTTATTCATGGTGATGTTCTCTTCTATTATTTTAACATAATAATTCCTTTTAATTGTGATTCAAAGATAATTTTTGGGAGAAGATAAAAAATTAATTGATAACTAAATATAGAGTTTATTTTACATTAATAATATGCTAAAAATCATGAGGTTTCTAAATAACTCATGATTATATTTAATTTAGGAATAATATTTTTCTTGAACTTGATGGTTTCCAAATGAAGTTACGTGTTTATGAAGTTATGTTGGAAGAAGATATGTATAAATTCTTTTGGGTGTACTTTTAGAAAAATTAAAAAGTGAAGTTAATAGGTTACAATGAAAAAATTAAAAATGTGCTTATGAGTTTCCACGGTCTGGAAGAACATATAAAGGTTGTCATAAAACCTTGATGAGTTATCATATAGATTCTATCAAAAATAATCTTTTGATTAATCAAGTATTAGTTTCCTTGAAAAATAATCAAGTATAAGAAACATGTAAAGATCATAAAATGAATAATTTCTTGTATGATGTAATTAGATAGTGGATTTCAATTGCTTTTAAATGGATTTATGTTTCAATGAAATATCATCATACATTGGTTGATGAGTTTGTAGAATATCACTATCAGATAAAATTTTATAAGAGGTGTCATAAAAAATTTTATAAAGACAAGATTCAATTTATTGAAATGTTATTTGATGGAGTTCTATAATTTTATCATATATAAGGAGTACATTATATATTTAAACATTTTTGGAGATATTATAACTAATAATCATGGTATAACCGATAAATTAGAGGATTATTCCTATAAATTGTTTCCAAGATGACTATAAAAAGATCTAAAGGAACACCAGATGTCATTTCATCATTGAAAAGAATTTTTTAAAAAATTTATTTGATAGAAGGATTCAAGGTCCATATGAATCATTCATGATGTCATTAAATGTGTCGATGTGGGCTTGGATATCTAATTATTGAAAATCACAATGGGATAAAATGATTCTAGACTATATTTTAGGAATGTAAAATAAGAATTATTAAATCCATATGTAAGGAAGTTTCTTATGAATAATGATTGGATCCTATCATTTATGATTATTTAAGGTGGAAAAATTAAAAAAACTCAATTTGTAGATTCAAATATGGAAGTGTGAATTTCATATTTGAGTGAATTCTATTCTCTATGTTTTTAGATAACATATGCCAATATAAATGGGAGTAAATGTACTAAGAACATCTTTTACACATTATTGGCTATGAGAGTATGTCACATGGATGTTCTTATTGTGTGGAAGTAATGATTTTTAGGGAATTTCAAACCATGAAGGTTGAGATATGTCATTATTTGGGTATAATCATTTGAAGAAGATGTATAGGATAGAAAAAGGGTCCTTGATGGAGAAAAATCACATGATGAAGCAATCAATAACCAATTAAAGAATGTAATAAGTTATGAATTGATACAAGATAATGGTTTCCTATCAGGATATATTATATGTTCAAAAACCAGATTGAGAATAAGGGTTTATATGGATTACTAAATTTAGATGAATAATATCTAAATGCCTAAAAGAGAAAAAGATTAGATAAACTGTAACTGGATAAATATGCATTGAGGAAACATGATCATATTTACAGATAAAATAGGAAAGTTTCTACCAAAGTAAAATAAATAATAGCATTCAATTTGATGATGTAAAGAGGATGAGAAGTTTCTTCCCTACTACTGGACATTTAACATTGACAGAGGAAGAGGAATAATCAAGCACTGTGACATCCAACAGAAGTCTTAGTAGGTGTACGACTATAATGATTTTATAATATATCTAAATAATATATATAATATCTATATTTGATTTATAAATAATTATCAATGATATATAGGCTGGATGAGGTAAGTACTAGTATGGGGATTTGTAATATTTTTTTTAAACACACCTAATTTTTCGGGAACCACATTTGGGATAAGGATTATTTTCTAGATAATACTCTAAAAATTGGATTCTCATTATAGTGTTGAATTTGTGTACTGATCATCATGTTACAGTCTGATGAATCATTCATTGGCTAGGACACACCATCTATAAGTGCATGATCTTTTTAGATCCATGAGGTGCCATTTCAGATTCAAATTAGAATATGGGATTTATCTAAAATGAAGAATAAATTTATATTGAATTGATATATGGATAAGTGAATACCCTATTTTCTCTCATCATAGTAGTTATGAATCACTTCTCCCATCCAGGAGGGTCGATGGATATATCTTGGGATCTACAGAGAATTGTATTGGGAATAAATACATGTTCCAACCGGAGGATGCTGGTCCAATGTGCTGGCTGCTCCAGGGCAGACATATATCCCTACTAAAATCTCAAAATGTTCATCAGTGTATCTCGGTGGAATCACATGAACTAAAAATATAGGAACACGTATATGAAGGTTGTTACTAATAGCAGATGGCCCAGTTTCTATTAATGAGTTCCCAAAGATGAAATGTGCCAAAGGAAACATGAAAATGAAGAACATATTCACGATTCTTCTATTATAGAAGATATATTTCATGATATAGTCCATTCTATATGAATATAGGCTCAACAAACATTCCGTCCATTATAAAATTTTGGAATTTGTAGTAGGAGTTATGAAGGCACTCCTCATAATTTTGCTACCAAAAACTCTGAAGGACCTCCCCAGAGCACCCAAAGGGGATTGCTCTGTGGAAAAGGAATGATCGATCATGATAGCCTATCTATTTATGTGTGTCTGGGTACCTCTCACCATAACTAGAATATAAAAAAGCAAGATGGGTCTCCCCTTACTTTCGTCTTCCATGATGGTCGTCCCAATGGTATACGCAATAGATATACTTCTCACATGTAGTTGGATGTTAAGCCATGATGTTAGTATTTTGTATAATGGATTTTTCTATGAAGGAACTTACCATAACAACATAAAGCAATGAGAAGGACCTATCCTCATTGAAGTGCATCATTAAGTCCCCCCCAGGAATGTATAATGAATAAATTATCCCTACATCCAGATATCATGTAGTCATAGTAGTCCTCACCACCATGGCAGTTATCGAGAAGGGCCTCCAGTCAATGAAATCAAGTAAAAAGATGGTATTTCTTCTTCTATATCCCACCTCAAAAGTCATTCCCAAGGTATAAGATATAGGGAAATTTTCCACATTCAAGCATCAAGTTACAATGGTCTCCCTCGCCATTGTAGCACCGAATGTGAAGGTCCTCCCTATAGTCAAAATTCACACTAGCTAGAAGGTCCTCCCCTTACTGAGGTAAATATGAGAAATCCCTCCAATGATGGGGAATTTGGAAAGATGGAGTCAAAAATGATAGACAATAATTCTATGAGGTTAGATATCCTTTATCAGCCCGAAGACGGCCTAGGGCCCTTCCCATCTTCCAATCTAGCCACGTACTTCTCGCATATCAATGAGGCCCCTGCTAGACCAAATGGTCAGAATAAAATTAAGGAGCATTGAAGTTGGGCAGAGCCAGAAGAGGAGTCTTCGGAAGAGAAAAAACATTATATGTTTCTCATAAGAATAAAACTAGCTGGGTGAAGATACCAATGACATATTGGCCCCCGAACACTTCTTAGTTTTCCCTACCAGGAGTGTTTTCTAAGGAATATACACATACAATTCTCCTAAATATAAGGAAAACACTCTCCCATCTAATGGAAAAATTACTGACCAATTAGGGATATGAAACCCATTTTAGCATACTAGGAGAGATTCATCATCTATTCAACATGGAAGCTCTCTTGTCTTCACGGTGACAAAAATTAGGCAGGAAAATGAAAGATCTAGAATTGTCCAACCACTATACACAAAACAACTTTCATTTTCTTATCAGTTTTTCCCATATGATGTTCAGATTTGGGGATGGGGAGATCATGGATCTCAACACTTCACCCCAAATCCCATCCACCAGAACTCACTAGAAGTGACATCATGAAATGTCATTATACAAAGGAAATAATCAAATGGAATTACTTTTTTGTAATTGTGGAACACTCAACAAGAGTCAACCTTGAGTTAGTTTCAAAAACATCAGACCGGACAAGATAAATCCATCAAGAAACTTCTGATCTAGGAAACTAAGAACATCGAGAAAGATTCCTGCCTAAGGGAATCCCACCAAATAGAAATTCTCTTGTCCTAGGATGTAAATAAATCCGAAGAAAATATAGCACCATACTTGGCTCACACCCACGTGGGAGTTTGCAAAATCAAGATAGTGGAAATAGTAGCTGCTACCTCAGGAATATGGGAACAAACCTAGACCATAGTACTGGGGGAATTATTGACTAAAAATATCACATAAGAGAAACTAATCCGTTACAAATCACATCAACAAAAAAACATGAGAAGCCCCAACCTACAGGGATGGGGGAGTTTTTTCCTCAAATTACCATACATTGAATATCTATCTACTTTTATCTGGGAAGAATTATGAGAAGAGTGGTAGCATTTTTAGTCCCATCTCATTGTTCATCCCCCCCCCCCGTGATGAAAGAATATTGCAAGGTCAGATCATGGCTCTCTTCAGGTTGGTCCCCACCATGAAATCTAAATATTACCACATAATTGGAGTATCAAGTCGAATTAAGGATGAAAAAAGATCTCCTACCATTTGGCACTAGGTACACCACCCTTAATGTGGTATGAATCAGTGAACGTTGTGGAAGTTAGTCTAATGGACCTCATAGGAAATTATACAATTAAATAAGATTAAAGAGAAGATGGATCCCTCCTAGAGGCGGTCCACACCGAGCCTCTGGGTTTTCATACCTAGAACCAGAGATCTTCCCTATATTTGGGGGCACCATTATCAAACTTGTCACAAAATCCCACGTGAATACCTAAAAAAGAGAATAATAAATCCATGGTTGTATGTGACCCACCTGCTCCCACTAGATAAAATGAGTCCTTCATGCTCAAGGAAAGATTCTATAACTAGGAAAATGAAATGAAAGAGTTCAGGTGAATCTATACTGAGTTGTGTCTTGGAGGCTATTTTACTAATTGTGTTCCTCAAGTGAAACATCCTGAGGTGTTTCTAGAATTTGTGCCTCTATCACATGAAATCTTTTGAGTAAATGAAACTAGGTTCATATGCCCATCCAATATAGCATCGAGGCCATTAGTCCACATGAACATAGACCCAGATGGATATCAAGACTTCTATCCACTGGGGAGAAAACCAGAACACCTTCAGGTGAAACCATAGAGGATGCCAATAACTGGGATCCACATTAAATTTCAGCAGTGCCAACACATCTAGTTTCCCACTACTGCACCCACCAAAGATCAAGTGAATAAGATATGCCTCAATGGATCTTGAATATGATTGAGTAATTGACTGCTTGACTAGAATCCATGGAAGGGTGGCACACTCCTATTCAATCTGAATGCAAACCCTGGTTGGGTGAGTAATGCTCCGCCACCACCGAACATTGGGAACCCTGTATCCCCAGTGTTCAATGGTTTCGAGGACCTAGAAAAACATCAAATTCACTATGCATCTTATTGTGACCCCCTGATGGGAACCCCATACAAACAAGAAGTAGTGAAATATAGGTGCTTCGTGTGAACTCTATTGGGTTCAACATTCATGTGGTATACTAGTTTTGAATCTAACTTAATCATAGGCTTGGAGGACCTCCAACAATAGTTTGTCTTCCAGTTCCGTTCGACATTGCCTAAGACAACAGTCTGTGATCTCATGAACAGTAGGCAGTGTGGTAATAAAAGATTTTTAGAAATCATATCTAGATGCAAAGGTCTGACTTACTCCCAGAACCGATCCCTCTCCTAGGATGAAATGCTCGCTACGTGGATCAATAATCTCTGGGATAAATTATGGATGTCACTCATACTATTTAAGTTCACAAGTTTGTTGCAATATTTCGATTCCATTTCTTAAAATATAGAAGACTATTGGTAGTGGAACAATCATAATTCATGAGTGGCCATATCTGCCCCAGGGAAAAGAACAAGAAAATATAAAGTGACCTCTGTCATGCTTAAGGCACCATCGACACTTGCTCCAGTTTTGAGGCATCCTCCAAACCCTGTAGGACCCTCTTGATGCCAAAAACCACCCACACCTCAGCAATATGGGTGAAGGGGAGCCAAAAGACAATAATTTACGGAATTTATAAATAAAGTATAATCATTTTGAGATGGCCATGTTAGTGTCAACATCATAACTTCAATGATTTGAGACATTCTTTAGCTAATAGAGCCAAAGAATGTCGATGTGGGTCTCAATGACCATTCAAATTTTTTCCCCAACCACCAGATACTAAGACACAACATACACAAGTAATTCATCTTCAAGGATCTTCTACAAAGGATGGTGGATTCTATAAAATTCTTGTGTGGACCACCAACAACTTAAGTGGTGTATGTTTTGACCTTTGATCCAAGAGAACAAGAGGAGTGGAATAAAATCACCATAAAAAGGAGAAAATTTTTTATAGTTGGATAACATAGAAAATAGTCAATTGAACTCATGGAATCCTCCAAGTGTAGTTGAAGAAAATAATAATCCCCACAATATCTTCTGATGCAACACACCCATCATCATTCTCCCCACAACCATTAAAGGTTTTGCCATCCAGGATACAGTTTGGTCATAAAAGAAGAAAGTAGGAGCAGGAAGATGAACCTGCACAATGACCAAAATCAACTTTGACACTTTCAGAATTCATCCTTGAAGACTTGAAAGCTTGGGAACTTCCCCAAAAAATAGTAAAATGGACAGAACCTTTCCAAATTACACCATTAGAGGACAACTGTCAAATATAATAATCATTGAATCATGGACTGATTTTCAGATACATTAATCTCATTCATTTAATGTACACCTTATCAGATGGAGAATATGGCAACAAACCCAAATTCCCCACGTCCAATTAGAGATCTAGAGGAAGTGGTCATATAGGCTGAGGGTTTACAGGAAGACGTGGTCATGGAAGGAGTCAAATTCTCAGCCACACCTTAACTCATCCTGTTAATATTGCAGAAACGCGTAGAAGTACCAACCAGTAGAACATTAGGAACCAGAATTTCTCTCAACCCCTAGTAAAAGAAATCCAAGCCCAATCATCTTAGAGTATTCATTAGAGAAATAACAGATGTGTAATCACCTAATGCATGTAGGCCGACTAGTCCTACTGAATCCGAATAGCATAGGTGAACAATCAGTTCTTGTCCCAGAGGTTGGTCCATCCACCTATAGTGATCATGTCCCTTAAGCGCCTATGAAAGAGAATCCCCACACTGGGAATCTGCAGCCTTTAGAGAATAAATATGATATTCAAACGTATCTATCTTCAGTATTGAAAATCTATCGATCCTGGATGCAATGAATCTATCTGTAGACCTTAGAGAGGTAATCAATGAAGCATTACTAATTCCGCCCATGAATTTGAGGCCGATGTAACCACTTCTAATGTATATTGGATAGATAACAACCCTACACATTCCATGATTTCAACTCCTTCATAGACCGGGATGAAGATTCCATAATACAGGGACACATAAAACCCTCATATTTTTTAGAAAATATAAACAACATTGATGTCTATAAAGTTTTCATTGATAATGGCTCTAGAGTTAACCTCCTCCCACTATGAACACTTCACCAGTTGGGCTATGATAAAGAAAGTCTGACACCCTTCACCACAACTCTACTAAGATATGAAAAAATTAAGCATAATCCATTGGATTGAATATGTCTTGAAACTTGGGGATGTTAATTAATGTCTGATTATGAGTTTCTAGTAGTGCAGCAAAATACGACCTTCAACAACCTATTGGGGATGACATGGATGCATCACAATGATGAGTCCCCTAATCATACCATCAGTACGTGAAATATTGTGGTAATGGGATACTGTAACATTTCATGTTGATAAATCCACATTCTAATCTTGCGAGTCATATTAAATTGATGCAAGGTTCCATGAAATGAATGAAAAGTAGTCTTTGACTTACCACATTGATTGGACCACTGCCCCAATTGGAATGGAAATGGCTCGAATCGATACCCTAAAACAACTTGGGGAAGAGTATTTTCTAACCAATAATTAGGCCGAGTGCATAAGTTCATTCTTATATATGGACTCATACATCATCATGATCTATATAATGAAAACTAATTTGAAGGATGTAGAAAAGTACACTAACCCCTTGATGATAGTGAGTGCTAAAAAATGCTACCAGTCCATCCTTGGGGCTCCAAATAGTTCCTGCCTTACTCACTATGGCAGAAGATGATGTTATATCACTAAAATAAAGTGAAGAAACTCCTCAACCCCCATTCAATCCTCTTCATAAAATTCTTCACTGTCAGCTGGGGAAAAGGATCTGTTTCAGTTTCCAGAAATCAGAGATGTGATTCTGTTCCCAATATTCGAGATTTAATCTCAAGAATAATATCTCCATTAGAAGGGAAGAATAATATGAATAGTATTATGAAGAAGAATAATAATATCTCAAATCCCCCACCCACATTCTAAGAAAGAATCTCCACCACATTCGATAAATTTTGAGAGATAAACATAGGCATCGAAGATGACCCGCAACCCACATGATTAGTGTGGAAATGAATTTTGAGGAGAAATATGTATGTAACCTCTTCAAAAATAATAATTTATATGTTTTTTCCTGGAACTACACATATATTATAGTCCTCTATCCTCAGGTATCATCTCATAACTTGGTTCTACTAGAAGACCATCATGGCTAAAATCATGCTGCCAGAAGTACCCACTCAAAATATGCTTCCAAATTATAGGATAATGTTGAAAAGAGTATCAATGTTAACTTCATTTGGGAATTCCAAAATCTAATCTGGTTGTAAAATATATTCCCTATAAAAAATAATAATGGAAAAATCAGATTATTTATTGAATTTTGTAACCTCAATCAGCTCTTCCCAAAAGATGATTTCATAGTCCCAACCACAAAATTCATGATCGATGCAACTGCCGAATATGATGCCCTCTATTTCAGGTATGAAAACTATGGATACAACTACATCCAAATGGGCTAAGAATATAATGAATAAACCACCTTTATAGCCCCTAGGGTGTATTATTCTACAATATGATTTCCATTTTTCCTGAATTATGACAGTGCCAAATATTAGTGTGCCATGCGTCGCCTTTTCAAGCACTTCATGGGAAAATTTGTTGAGTGCTACGTTGATGGACTGGTGTTTAAATAACAAAATAGAACAAACCACCTAACATATCTTGAATCTATATTCAATAAAATATTACAACATAGTCTAAAAATTTATCCCCTGATGATTGATTTCAGTGCTACCTCTAGAAAATTCATAAACTTCATCATATGCCACCACAACATCGATGTAACCCCTGAGAAGAAAAAACTAATTTTTGGTATGTCACCACCTTGCTACCTCATTAATATGAGGGGTATCTAAGGTCACTAAGCCTAAATTCGATGCTTTGTATCCAACCTTTCATGTATGTGTATTTCTTTCACTAGTTTGATGACGAAAGTGGTTTCATATCAATGGTGTAATGATTATCCAGATGCATTAGAAAATCAAAAAAGGTATATCCTAATCTGATCGGTGCTAATGCCACCAGTTGAGGAAAAACAATCCATTCTGTACATGACCACCTTAGAACGGTCACTAGGTTCTTTCCTCCATAGAAAAGTGATGTAGGAAGCGAGAATAATCTCTTTTACCTCATTCAAACAATGATTGATGCTGATACATGATATTAAAACATTGAAAAGAGCTACATAGCCCAAATAATTAAGGTTCAGAATCATTGGAATTACCTGCAACAACACAATGTCCATCCAGTCAACCATTGTGACCCACTCAAGTATATCCATAGACATCCCATGTTAATTGGATTCCTATTAGGGTGGGAATTCATCCTGCAATATTTTGACATACAGTACGTTCCCTAGAAATCTATTAAAGGATAGGCATTATAAGATTTATTAGAAGAGAACCTCTGAGATGAAATGACCCCATTGGATACTAAACTTATGAATGAAGAAGTATTCTTCATCCAAGACGGCTCCCTGTCATGGAAAATGTACTTCAACGTTGCCTCTAGAAGCTGGATGAAGAAAATTACAGAGGACCCCAAGATCAACAAAGTAGTGATTGAATTATAATCATATCTCATGAAAATTCCATATTATCTTAATCTATCATGATTTTAGAGGGGTGCAGACATAATAAATCCAAATACCAATCCCTCATTATAGTCCTAGATTAGTCACATCATTCACAAGCTGAGAACTTAAATATAAAATGTGATTCAGATCCAGTCATCAAGATGGTCAAGGGTTAATATTCAATTAATAAATAAGTAATGGTACATTTGATGAACCATGCCCAATTTATGATGAAATAATTCCTTTCAGAACCAAAATAGACTTATATCCCCCCGTCATAAAATGAACAAGTTGATGCTTTAGCAAATACAACCACAACCCTAGATGATCCAGACCGGGATGAAATAACCATCAACATTGCCCTTCTTCTGATGGTGTTGCTGTTCATTTAGAGCAAAAAATAATTAATTGATGAGATTACCCCGTTCCTAAGACTTACAACCAAACCACCAGCTGGATGAATCCCATTTAAAATTACCTCTTGAGGGGGGGGGGACTCCCACCAGATAGGTATGGAAGTGAATATATCCAGAGGATATCATTCAATTTTGTTTTGTATGATCTTGAAAACCAAGAAAAGGTTCTCTATATTTGAGGCATTGAAAAATTCCCTCTCAGGTTCATTGATGGAAAACAGACTACTGCCGTCCTGAATAAAGTGCACACCAGAACTTGTGGAGCACAACATTCAGTAACCAAGCTCTACCACCAAATTTGAAGGCTCAGATACCATTGGTCCACTACGATACAAGATTGGGAAACATTATCCATGAAGTTCCATTCCTTTATAGTTCGTTCCAATTTCATTTTCCAACCCCCTAGAGCTACTTAACATAGATAAGTACTCTTAGACCGTTTCAGAATGGGGGATGGATGTTGTGGGAACACATCCTCCCACCACAACTAGACAGTGCGTGTTCATTCTCAAAGAAACTGACATCTTTTTCAAATGGTCTAAAGAAGTACCCCTTAAAGAGATCAGGGAAAGAAGTATTGTTTGGTTTGTGAAATCCAATATCATTACTATATTTTGTCTCCCTCATACAATACTGACAGAAAATTTCACCAACTTCAGGTTTTCTGAGTTGGACAAGTTATAACTAGAGTGTGGAATCTAATTCAACCGTTCATTTTTCTACCATTCAATGACCAGAAGATAGTTAAAGGATTTAAGAAATACTCTATCCAACATACTATAAAATATGGTAAACAAATATAAGAAATCATCACCAGAAATTGTCCTCCATGCTTTATTGGATTACTAGAACATGACCCTCACTTTTACCCGAGAAACCCCGTACTCACTTGTATAAAAAATAGATGTAGCTTTTTCCATCTAATTTCATGTTCCATCACTCCATGTTGTTGTTCATGATCAATTATCTACATAGGAGGAATCCCAAATATGGGTTAATGATATGAAACAGTTGGATGAAATAAGATTTCACACTCTACACCAATTGTATGTCTATCAAAATCCGATCTCATAAGCATTCAACATAAAGGTTCTCCTTAAGTCTATCCTCCAAGGAAAGATGGTTTGGGTTCTCAAAACATTGATGATACTCAGGAAGAAAACCCCAAAGCATGATCCAAAATATGAGGGAACATATTTCATACATAAGGTCAACTGAAATGAAGCATATGCCATGATATAAATGAATGAACAACTTATCACATCTCCCACCAAAGCAAGGTTTCTAAAAAAGTACTTTACATAATAGAGACATATATGTCATAACATCAAGTCGTTAAACTGCATAGTGACATATTCATCCTAATTACATGATGATAAACCTTATGATATATTCTTCCTCACTACATGATGTTAAAATTATGGGTAGGTATTATGTTCTTGATAGAAATATGCTGTGTATAATTCAAATTCATGACATGAATATATACTAATACCATCCCCCTTTCATGTCAAAAGGTCAAACCAACATAAAAAGAGGCCTTCAAAACTGCATGTGGATTGATTTTGGGCACTATAGGATTCATAGTGACACCTAGATTTTTCATATTAGTTTAGTCACCAATCAAAAAATTCCCTCTTTTTCCCCATTCCATGGACCATACCACTTTAGGGAACTCCTAAAACTATGTTTGGATGGATTCATATCTCAATGGGATATGTATGGACGCCTGAACTCAATGGTCCAGGACTAGTCACTACACAACGTGAAATTACATTGTTATATCCTCCATTTTTTTTACAATGGTGGGGGAATCCTTGTAACTCTTTTCTCATCACACCGAGTATAACTAACCCGAGAATACAAATGATAATAAGTAATTACCTCTATAGAGAAGACATAAAGGGATACGATGTACCCATCAACCATAGTGGATGAAACCGACATTACCCCCATCAATGTGTATAGAAGGGACCTATATAGGGAAGGGAATGTATAGAACTATGGGTGGATCGATTCCCATTTATTAGTGGGATATGTAGTGTCACCAGGATTATATACCCTGGTCTAACCACCCACATAAGATAATTTTTTCATACCTATACTTGGGCCGAAATAGTGCAAGGGAATATGTTATTTAGGACCACATATGGCTTCATTCCTACCCTTGAATGATATATAGTGAAACTATGATTCTATATCACGGTCCACCTACTATCTGAAATAGGATCTCTAACATTTATTTTCATATAGGTCATACATTCATAGAAGAGTCCAAATAATGTACTCACTGTATGATGTCAAAATATAAATCTTATCAAGATTTGGGTATGGCTTGATTTCTAGTGTAATGAGACATGTGTTGGAACTCAAGATGAATGTTTTGAGTTTTTCTGCACATAAAAAGGGAACATTCCCCCAATTTCCTGCACATGGTATACCAACCTATAAAGAAGACAATTTTAGCTCTTATGGCGAAATGCTGTCAAAATATTATTCCCCCATAGGTATGAGAGAGATCCATGTGGGAAGTTTCATATTTCATGGCTAATCGTGGTATGATTATTTCTTATGTACCTAGGCTTACCTTTTTAATTTACCAGAATCCACACCTTTAGAAATATTGGATCTTTATAATCATCCATAACGATCAAAAATGAAATTCTAGTGTCCTATGGAAACCTTTGTCTGACTATGCACATCATGCCTCGGTGGATCTACATATATTTCCTGCAAAACGACCATAAACTAAGGGAAAATTCATCCTCAGGAGAGTCCTTTCCTACCCATGTATGCAAATTGGCTCCCTTGCCCCATACCATTCCTCATAATCCGTGGCCCTCCGAGACCTTGGTTTACCCTTTCTACCCTCATTACAGCCTAGTGTATGCTAGAATATTCTAACCATGATTAGCCCATAGTTATTTATGGTCTTTGTTAAAAAATTTCCCCATTATACGACAGTAAACTGTTCTTCCAACGTCCTTACTACACAACGTTAAAATTGTAAGGCCTGATGTATCCCGGCAACACAACATTAAATTTCAATGTATGATTGAAATACTTAGATTTCTATCATGGATTGGCGTCAAGAAACAAAATTCCTTTTATTCTTGTATGAGGGCTAGACCTCCATAATAAATGTTCATTGGGAATCCTCTGTGACATGGTTTCCCCTAAATGAGATGCATTGTGATACTCAAATCCTAAAATTTGGACTCATCCATAGAAAGTATTAAAATGATCGCTTGTCTGCACATAAATTTAGTCAAAGAATAGAATCCCCAAACAAGTCCTATTTACAGGGATGATCAAGGGTAATCATATTTCACTTATTTTGAATTGGTATTAATATACATACACCAAACATTATGATAAATTTTTTGGAATTTCTCCATAATTAATTATGTTAAACATTAAATTGTTGGAAAAACCATTAAATTCTCCCTGTCATTGATTATTCCATTATTATGTGGTGACCTAAAATCCATGTCATCCATTGTTTCTCAGACTGATCATAGCTCACATGGGCATAGAGACCTCAGTAGGGAATCCACCATAGTGTTATAGAAAATCATCCCAGCATTTCTATACTACCAGCATGACCCTAAAAGGCATGTTAGGGTTCTTTTACCCATAATAAGGAACGCCAAGTCCTAACTAGATGACCTTTAACTACATGGTAATCTAAATATTGAACATATTCCGCACCCTACGTATGAACTAGATCTATGTAGGGGATTACTTGATCCAATGGGTGAATCACTGCCTAAACATTTCTAATGTATTCAGATACAGTCCTTCCACACATCAAACTCCATGCATTGAGTAATCTTGGATCCCCATAATCCTCCATGGACATCAGATATGGAAGGCCAGTGTCTTGTAGACACCTTTGTTTGACTATGAACCTTATGCCTTAGTGGATCTACATATGTTTCCAAAAAATGGCCATTAACAAAAGGTAAATCTGTCCTTAGGAGAGTCCTTTATTATCTCGGTACTCATAAAGACTCCAATACCCCCTGAAATCCCTCCAAATTCATGAACCCTCAATATCATGGTTTAAAATATATTTCCTACCCACATCCTAGATATGTTAGAACATCCTGGACCAATTTACCTTTTATTACACAAGGAATATGCACAATAAAGATTACCCTTCCATATGTGTGATCTTCATATACGTATGGGAAAAAAATTCCCAAATTATTTCCAGGATTCATAGTGAAGTTCATCCTGAAATTCTACCCTTAATGTTTTGAAGAACCCCCTTTGATAAGCCATACTCCTCGTTCAGAATGGTCAGAATCCTTGTAATCCTTCATGGCCATTAGAAATGGAAAGCCCGTGTTCTATAGAAACCTTTGTTTGACTATGAAAATCATGATCAAATGGATTTGCATATGTTTCCTATAAAACGACCATGAATAGAAGAAAAATTCATCTTCATGAGAGTCCTTTCCTGTTTTTATACACTCATATGATATTTATGTCCAATCTTGCTTCCTTGATTCAGAAACCCCCTAGATTAGGTTTTACGTATTTCCCATTCAAATAGTTGAAGATGAAAAGTATTTCCAGTTGAACTAATAAATCATTTAATCTCCCTTGGTAAGAGTAAAATGATATCCAATAATTAGTTTCAAGTTTCTTGGTTATATGATATTAAACAATACCATTCACCTTCCCTCATTTTAACATGGAAAATTCATGTGGCAGCAGTTTCTCATTCAAAGTCGGTATAAATAATCTTGTTAGTTTTAGACACCACTCCCATAATAGGCCACCACTATGGTTTTCAAGCAACAAAACAAATCAAAAATTTCTATAAATCTATAAGTACATTAGAAATGGATGGCTAGTGTCCTGCAGACACCTTTATTTGACTATGAAAATCATGGCCTAATGGATCTTCATATGTTTCCAAGAAAACATCCATTAACCAAGGGAAAATATTCCTTTAATAGAGTCCATTCCATCCTCAGTATTCATAAAATGCCTCTCATTCCCCATATACATCCAAAACTCACAATTTCATGGTCAAGAAAAATCAATCATTAATGGATGAAAGTTATTAGGACATTCCCGACAATTTAATCCCAAATTGGGGACCCCGCCCCCATAATTTTGGCCAAATCTATTTGACTTAAACCATCCGTAATAAGTCTAAATGTAAAGACTATAAACTATCAATGGAAAAGACTTAATACTCACAATTAGTGAAAATCTGCAAAGGGTACCCTTTGATAAAAGTCAAGTATCATCCCATTAATCCTATATAGTGTATGGTTTAAGAAAAAATATCAAGCTATCAAATATTTAATAGGGGCATAAAGCATGTTGGATAAAATAAGCTCAAAGGGAAACCTAAAAAAATCCATGTTACACCCACTAATCCCTTATCATAAAAGGTTTCAGTAAAATTTGTGGTAATGAAGAAAAAGACATAATGTTCATGGGGTTTTCCTTATCACCCCAGCAATAGTGAAACTATTCTCTTTGAGTCCCTTGGACTAGGAAACAATTATAGCACTATCTGATAATTCATACCAAGAACAAGATTTCATTGGAATAGCATCCTATTCATTATTATTGGACCCCATTCATATGGGGGCATTTTTAGGATCCTGAAAACATTACGAAGAGAGGAAAATACTCTTAGAAGCACTTTGTAGAAAGAAGAAAAAAATTGTACAAGTTTAGCAAGGAATATGGATTCAAATTAGATTGAAAATTTGAGGAGAAACTTAATGAAGTCAAATTTTTCAAGGGGTTTGAGGATAATCACATACTATCACCGGGAAAGGTTTGCAAGGCACATCAACTGTGATCCATCAGTATGTAGAAGAATCCATGAGGTGCTTTCTGGAAAAGTGATGGCCATCAAACCTTGGATGTCGTGAACCATGTAATTGGTGGAATCAAGTGGAGAAATTACATCGCATTTGGAGTCTTACGCATGTTGATTTATATCTTCATGGGATTCAAAAAATGATGTCGGATGCCCACAAATATGATTTCCACAATTCCATATTAAAGGAACTTAAGTGAAACTTAAAAATAAGAGGAACAATAGACGATACTAGAGGGTGATTGTGAGTAGAGACAGAGAGAGAAGACGGAGCTACAAATTTGGAGATTTTGGAGACATACAGATAAGACTTCGACTTCGGTCTCGAATCATTGAAAATGTGTGAACCGTGAACCGCCTCCTTCACATGTATAAATGGTCACATACCATAAAAATAAGGAACCTAATAAAAATGGTAAACCGTGAACCTAAATGGTGAAACCGAAAATAGAAATGGTGAAACCAAAAACCATAAATCATTCAAGGTTGAAATTCCCGTGAACCAATGGCTGCCAAAACCTACTTCAATCCAGCAATCCAAATAGTGCATCACAAAAAATACTAAATTTGTACATGGATGGAACCCAGTGTTGTGTGGCATACCACATCATAGGGAATATATAGATTCACACTCCATTTTTGTATAATAAACACATTCTGATTCACATAGCACTTCAGTATGTGGACGACCCCTCTACCAACATGGTAGTATGCTATGCGTGTCCACCATACCCTAGATAGGAAAATAGTATGTAGAATTAGGTGTCTTCTGGTGTCCTTCCTCATGGATCCAATCATGCCCCTCCATTACCTACTAGTCCTCTATAGCTCCTCTGTGAAACAGTCCACCGACAGCAGGCCAAAGCCTCCACCAAAGACACAAAAATCATACAAACAATTCACCAGGTGCACTAGTGTGCCTTTATGAATTGAAATACTGAAGGTAAGTAGAGTAATGAAGGATATCCCTAAAAGTGTTTGGACCCCAAGAATATCTCTTAGTCAACATTCCTAAGGTACCGTGAGATCAGACCTTGGGATGTCAATGTGAGTTTCCCCATTCTACGCATTAGGGGAAATCTCTGGACTTTCTATTCAATGAGTTCCATGGATAAGAAATAAGATCACACTTTAATTCTCCTTTTTCAAAGAATAATGCTCTCCCCTTTCCCCGAACTAGCTCAGGGGCACTCACACTAAGGTAAGCCCCTATCCTTCCAAGAGTCGGGCCACACGACATTGAATGCCATACCACATGGAAAGGTTCATTGGTTTGTGCCTTCACCCACCATCGGCTCGACATGGGACCAAGTGATGGAATTTTCACACCCAATTCTATTTCTCTGTCCCATCAGGCTCATTTCCCCCACATATTCCACTATCATCATCCTCATTTTCCCCCAGCAGTGAAGAGAATGTCCACTCTTGTCGAATATTTCACATCCTGATTTTTCTCCAACTGAGCATGAATCACGTGGGCTTAGAGGTACATGAATATACAACATTGGGAAAACCCATAAATGAGTTTTGATAAATCTGATTACTAGCATAATCAGTATATTTATGATGCTTACTTAAGGACCTAGCTCAATGAGGTACATGTTTTCAAAACGATCACCCCAAAAATTCCCCCTATAAAGGGGATCACCATTAAGAGTATGTTCTGATTCTATCCTATTAGATGGGAAGCACCAATGAATATGACCTAATCAAGTCACAAACCATAAATGAACTAAGAGAAATAGTATTTCAAATCTAACCAGGATATGTAGGTTGCCTTTAAAAGGCTCAAGATCAAGGGAAATTCTCCTTAGAAGTAATTCCAGATAAAATATTTCACCAAATTCAAAAGGGCTCCATCCAAGGTGTGTGTTCTGATAATGGAACTTCTCAGACTTTGATTACAAATTTTACTGAGATATGTAGAAAGCCTCCCTAAGGTCCAAATTTGACCCTTAAATCAGCCTTAATGTTCTCCGAGATATATCCTTGATAGAGTCATGTTCACATGGAAGATCATATATTTTGATGGACCCTCATGCCAATTTGGTTTAATCCTTACACAATGTCTTGAACAATAATATTTTACCTAGATTTCATCACCGTATGATGTTAAACTACAGGTATGGGTTCCTGTCATATGACCTTAAATGGCAATGAGTCTAGTTAAGTGACACTGAACTATGTGGGCTCTAATTTCTCTTAAGGGGATATGTAGAAAGCTCATAATATGGGTCTAACTTGAACATCAAACCACCTTCCATCACTCTTGGATGACGGTAAACACTAGAGCACATCATTTCATGGTTTAAGTCAGTATTGTTTCCATATCCTCAAATCCATGTATATCCATGATGATTCTACAACCCGTGGTAACCCCTGGATACACTTCTGGATAATGAACTGAGGATTAATGAACATATGAACATTGATAAAATCTATAAGAGGGCCCTAGAGTAGGGAATAATTCCCCCCCAAAGGGTATGATGAGCCTGACCACCCATCATCTCAACCAGGGGAATCCTCATGTTTTGTTTGACAAACCATCCAACAAGTTCCTATATTTGAAATCAAGTTCCACGAATCATGGATAAGAGGACATTTGTGTGTTTCTGGATCCATCAATGAACTCATTGGAGAAAATCTAAGAAAATTATATGCTAAGAAGACTGATTACATAAATACTTAACCCCCTAAAATCACCCATTGGGACCATTCGATTGTGGAAAATCATTTGTAAAATAGACTGATAAACTACCCAGTACCCATAGGGTCAATCTAATTCCCCTAAAAGGATAATGATGGAAACTATGTTTAATTAAAAATGGTGAACCCGACATGAATTTGTCTATAATAATAGACAATTTCTTGTAACCCATCAGACCATTTTTTCCCAAATGCTCATGTAATATCAAAAAAATTACACTTTAACATATTTAGTGTATTATGAAGGATCATGTTAATGGTTCCTACAATGAGACTTTACATGACCAGATATCCTTTGGTCATACTACTGATTTATTTTATGATTATGTGCAGAAAAATATCAATTTCCAAGGGAAAACAAGGAATCAACAACTATGTGAGAAGTGTTCTTTTGGGAGCTTCATACACCCCTTAGTGGTACATACATGCATGTAGAATATGAATCAAGACCTTTATGTATAGTTCTAGTTTCCATGGGTGAGGATGTGTGTAGAAGAGTTCGTTCCTCAGTGCCTCTCTTATTAGAAGCTGATGGCTGAGCACTAAGCTCTAATGGGATTGGATTAACTCTTAGTGGTGATGGATTGGATAATGGACAATATCTTTATGGACAATTTGGTTAGAATTCCATGAATTAATAGGTTACATGATGCTATTTGTGTGATTACAGACTAGATCACTAATTCATCGCACTTCCTAAACATAAGAGTTATGATTTTGGTAGATAAAATGTCATTCTATTACATGTATGATATAGTTAAGCTACAAAGAGTTCCTTTGAAGAATATTTAATTATTTGATGTTCTCCTTGCCTCAAATTTATATTGAATATTATATGATCCCTTTGGAACTCAAATACATTTGATCACAGTGTTTTACATCAATAAAGATGACCAGACTGAGTTTACCATTCATGTTCTTGAGGACCCACATTGGGCCTTCATGTTTAACTTTTGACAGAGTTGGGAGGATCATATATCCTTGGTGGAGTTACATAAAACAATAGGTACCACTCAACCATATTAATGGAACCATTAGTGAGCTTCTATGGGAGACCCTACAGGTCACCACTATGTTGAAATAATCCAATAGAGTCTACACTCATGGGTGTATATTTCATGTAATAAATTGAAGTGATGGTTCAGATCATCTAGGAGCAGATGTGTACATCTTAGAGCTTGCATAAATATTATAAGGACTGCCAAAGAGGCATTTAATGTTCAATGAAGGAGGATATTTATTTTTGAAGGACTCCACTCAATGAGGATTATAGATTTTTATAGAGTGTGGAATGTTATATCTTGTATTGATTATCCATTTTCAGATACTATGTTGGGTTGGAATGATGGAATTCAACTTGGTCTTTCAAAAAAAAAATAGACTTTTCACATGATATCTTCCTCGTGCCATAGATGACGAGATGTCTACATGACCTATCGTGTGTTCTCTATTAGAGTGAGTTGTAAATCATTGATGGAGTTACCATTGAAAATTACTTGATAGAGATCAAAGAAAATTTAGAGAGATTCCTTCTTGGGAGATTGATTCCTTTAGTGTGTGTCAGGTGGGTGCATGACAACATTCAGGAGAGGTCATTGGTGTGGGAGAAATAGATGTGAGCATATTACCCTCAACTATTTGAGTAGTTATATTCCATTGGCAGGAAAATAATTGACGTGGGGAGAATGAGACAACTATTTTTCTTTCTAAAACACTGGAATATTGTAAATAATATTTTAAGGTCTATAAGTTAAAGAATCAAGGGATTCCAAGGTATGAGGATGCTAAGTATTTGTATAATAAAAATATTAAATATATTATATCACATGTGGGGGTTTTTTTAAAATAATGTAATAAATTGTAGATATAGTTTTCGATGGGAAATTTGAGATATATATTAAATTTGTATTCTGGGTTTTACCATAGTCATGGAGTAATCATTGAAGGTGTTATGTGTTTGGGTTCGGTCTGGTTATGGGAATATTAGTAATTTATAATGTTAATTTATAATTTATCATAACAACAAACCAATTTTCCCATATTTTATCCCTATTATGGATAAAATATTTTGTATCTACATAACCGTTGGATTTGATAGAATCTATCAGAGGAGACCCTTACCGAATGACAACAGATAATGGGATGAAAATTGATGTACAAAGGAGTTCATGATCATTTTTAGTGTTTATGGGTTTCATTAATGAAATAAATATAAAACCATTATTTTTTAGGTATTGATCAAAACAGAAGGTAAGATGGTTTTTTTAGATTTAATACTACTTTGAGTATTTAATTTTTAAATAGAAAAAATCATTCTACAAATTTGATTCACATGATGGTTATTGAATAATGGTTATGAATTTATTTTCCTTGAAATATGAATATTAAAGTATTTGATTAGAAATGATTATTTATTCTTCATTCATCATTCTCATGGATGTAGATTAAGGCCAAATAATTAAATTATAGAGGGTCATTCATTATTATTTTTTCATTTCTCTCTTCATTAATCACACATTCATCATCACCATTTCATTTGGATGGCGGATCAAGAAACAAAAGTGAATGATTATTGTAAAATAATTATTTACTAAAATTATTAATTACCATAGTTTTATATTTGGTATCATTGGAAATTTATTGGTGAATGAAAATGAAAAAGTATTGTGATTAGATATGGTGATTCTCATTTCATGGGTTTCAGGCATTATGGAGATGTGACATGAGGAAAAATCTTTTCCTTGAAAATGGAGGGTCTTGAATTCAGTCACCACTATTGATAATTGTCCAATAATACAACATATATATATTATATGATAGAATTAATTTATTGTTAATTCGTAGTGGTTGCATTGGATGAAAATGCATGAATGTTTCTGGGAATCTGGAAAATACTAACATACATGAACCATAGTCTGATGAACACATATCTTGTAGTCCCATGGGTGTAAAAACTAGGGTTTTGTAAAAATAAAATATCTCACACCAAGTGGTGCCTACCACAATCCATATGACCCCAGATTGGTGAATTGATATGTACCTTTAGGGTACACGTGAATTGAAAATACCAAGTACGGAGGAATGACCAGAGTACACAGGAACAACTTGGTACTCAGACAAGGCCAAAGTACCCTTACATGGCTAGGAACTTGAGAATGAACAAAGAGCCTGGGAATGAACTAGTACATAGACAATGGAATAGTACCTGTACATCACCAGGTACATGGGAACTAGTAGATTGTTTGTGCATGACTCGAAAATTGGACACAAATAGGTACTCAAACATGAAGAGGTACATGGGTAAGGTCATATTACCTTAGCACTACCAAAAGTACATGGGAACTGGCAGGAGTATAAGGGATGAATTAGTGTAGCCAAGAAATTTCATGTTCTCATATAACACATTGTAAACATTCCATAGGGACTATTGATTCCCTCATTCTATTATGTATATATAAATATCTATATGGTTCATTCACTTAGTCCACCCCTATGAGGGAAATGTGAGGCATCAGGTCCTTAGTAGTGGTGTGATCACATATATTTTATTAGTTTCAGATAGATTTTATAAATCCATTTTTGTGACTTGGGGAGTTATGTTTTATCATTTATTCCTCCCTAGGTAGTATTTTCGAATCACTGACTTATATACTAAGGAATTAATTCTCTTACATAGAATGTTATTCCTATTAGGGTTAGGAATCCCCTATAGTTTTTGGGAGTGATACCTTATCTATGTAACAATATCTATTTATTTTCATTTTTTAATTCTTCATAGTAATTCCAAATAGGAACAACCTCTTGGATGAGTTCCATCATTGTTATTAGAATCTTAGAGTGAGTTATCCTAAGAAAACAATAGCTCAATACCTCGAGAAGGAATCCCATACTGGAATAATAGTTTCATCATTCCCTTGAGTCTTAGTTTCTATATTTAGTATATATGTGATATTTTTATTATGTATCTCATTCTTATTGACATGAATTTGTGATTATGAGATGACTACTCTCTTGATGATTTAATTTCTACGATTTTACAGTGTTCGATTGGGTTTTGTTATAGTCACCCATGATTTGGATATACCAACACATGTCATGTATTATATAGAAGAAAAAGAATTCAATGGAGTCCTAGGTAGACCAAGGGAAGGTGAATCAAGATTGAGCTATATAGACCATGGTTTATACTAGTTGATTCCTTAAATTTCAGTCCCCTCTTTCCTGGCATGTTGGAAACTTTTTTTAGATTTAGTGGGAATGAAATTGCCTCTTTTTTCTTTGTAGTAATTACATTATAGTTCAATGTGAGATATGAATTAATTCAGGAATTATTGTTATAAATTATATTTTATCATTAATCATTATATTGGTATTTAGATATGTGTGTGTGAGTATAGGTTCATCAGTCTACGGTCTCCATTTTTTTAATATTCCCACTCAACACTAGTTTCCCTCCGATTTCCTATAAGAGGTGATCTTAGGGAGTCATATTCAGCTTTGCATTGTCATTTAGGGGCTCAGTGGGTTAGAGTGTGATACACATGGGGGTTCAAATGATGATTTTTCAATAATTTCCTATTTACATTAGTAGACTTTTGTTTTATATTTATTTAATAATAATTGGTTTTAGGAAAATTTTATGATGTATCACAATCCCCCTTAATATTTTTAAACTAACCATATAATGTAACTGGTTCTTTGATGATTGATCTTAATTTTTTGGTCCATGACAAGGATAAGAGAAAAAATCCCCTCAATCTTCTTGAATAAAAAAGAAATATATTCATGTGTGGAGGAGTGTACAATTTGAAATTATTTATTTATTTTTCATCACCCAAATTGTTGAAAAAAAAATATTTTATGATCATGAAATGAAGATAATATGACCAGACAATGAAATTTTTCTTATCTTGAATAATCTTAGAGATATTATTTGGTTATGAATCATATTATTACCTATTTTAAAAGACATTATTATTGAAATTTAATTATTAATGTGGGGATATTTAATGATTGGATATGAGAATAGGATAATATTTTTATCAATTATGATTTTAGGGAATTGGTTGATTAATTTATATGATATTTCCCTAAAATTTTTATAATAATATTTTATAAAATGTTTGTGGATAAATTTTTTATTGTTATTTATTTTTATGAGTGATTATAAAAAATTTATACTCCCTTACCAATAAAAAATGTAGAAATAACACTCACCATTTTTTCAAAACAATATTTCTTAAGAAAACCTGGGGCATTCCACTAACAGGATCTTTCATGGGAAATAATCAAAATTATAACATTACAAAATCAAATTTAATAAGATTTATGAATTTTTATTGATTTAGGACTTATCATTGATTCTACCTCTTTTTTATTAATACATGTTTATCCCATAGATTCCATGTATTAACTTCATAGGAATGATCCATATTATAATAAAAAATTTCCCTTTTCTACCATAATCTATGTATTTTAAATGCTATTTTACAGTTGAAGTGTGTGGGAAAGGTAATTCATGTTGTAAGGTTCCGATTACATTGAAAGGAATAAGTGTGTGTGTGGGTGTGTGTGTATTCGAAGGGTGATACGTTGGGTATTGGGAAGATTCATGTTCATTCAATTAATTTATTTTATTTATACTCCAATCGAAAAAAGTTGTTTAAAAAAAGGAAAATATGGTGAAAAAATTAATTGGAGGAAACATAAGAGTGAAGAGCCAAATTTTTGGGTGAGTTATATTTTTTTCCAATGGTTTTTAATAATGTAATAATATTACTTTGATGTCAATATTTTGAAGAAGTTATAACAATGAATATGATGGTCTGTTTGAATGATGTATCCATGATTGGTAATCAAGTTGATGTATCGATGATGAAGGAATAAATAAGAAATTAAGTGATCAAGTCATATTTTCTAAATAAAATTATAAAATTCATAGATGCCTTTAGCTGTGATGGATAATTTTCATTACATGAATGGTGATAATTATTTTAAGACATTGAGTTTAATTATTATTATTTGTGAGGGAATCATAATGTCTCAAACATGGGATTTATGTTTAAAGACACATTATTATTAATAACATTATGATGTTTTCATAATATTTTTTGAAAAATATTGTTTCTAGATTGAGAATGAAGAACCAAAAAGATTAAGAATTATATTAAGAATAAATGAATAAATCCAAGACTAGGGGTACTAATGGTGGAGGCTAGCATACTAAGGGATCACACATAGTCTATCTGACCTAGGTAATATAAAGAGGGTTTACTAGTAGCAAAATCAGATGGAAGTGAATGAATTATTACATTTGATAGAGTGTCTAATGGATACAATTCTATAAATTGTTCAATACATATTTCGTCAGTTGAATCATTCCAATGTCAACAATCATAGTCCATTAGTTATACCAAGATGAAATGTTCCTCATCCAGAAGAAATAATGGGATATTACTAAAATAATGTTTCTAGTTAATTATGAAAGTTGTGAGAAGACTAATTCAATTTTAATATAGTTATAAAAAATTGGTCGACCTATTATATTAATTGTTGCATGAGACAAATAATGATCATACATACAATATCAGTTGATTCATGGTGATGTTCTCTTCTATTATTTTAACATAATAATTCCTTTTAATTTTGATTCAAAGATAATGTTTGGGAGAAGATAAAAAATTAAAAGATAGCTAAATATAGAGTTTATTTTACATTATTAATGTGATAAACACCACGAGGTTTCTAAATAACTCAGGATTATATTTAATTTAGGAATAAGATGATTCTTGAACTTGATGGTTTCCAAATGAAGTTAAGTATTTATGAAGTTATGTTGGAAGAAGATATTTACTAATTTTGTAGGGTGGACTTTTAGAAAAATTAAAAATAGAAGTTAATAGGTTACAATGAAATAATTAAAAATGTGTTTATGAGGTTCCATAGTCTGTAAGAACATATGAAGGTTGTCCTAAAACCTTGATGAGTTATCTTATATATTCTATCAAAAATAATATTTTGATTAATCAGGTAATAGTTTCCTTGAAAAATAATCATGTATAAGAAACATGTGAAAATCATAAAATGAATAATTTCTTGAATGATGTAATCAGATAGTGGATTTCAATTGATTTTAAATAGATTGATGTTTCTGTGAAATATCATCAGACATTGGTTGATGAGTTTCTAGAATAGGACTATCAGATACAATTTTACATGAGTTGTCATAAAAAATGTTATAAAGAAAAAATTCAATGTATTGAAAAGTTATATGATGTAGTTCTATAATTTTATCATATATAAGGAGTGCATTATATATTCAAACATTTTTGTAGATAGTAGAACTAATAAACATGTTATAACCCATCAATTAGAGGAATATTCCTATAAATTTTTTCTAAGATGACTATACATAGATCTAAAGGAACACCAGATGTCATTTCATCTTTGAAAATAATTTTTTAAAAAAAAGTACCTGATAGAAGGATTCAAGGTCCATATGAATCATTCATGAAGTCATTAATTGTGTCGATGTGGACTTGGATATCTAATTTTTGAAAATAAAAGTGGGATAACATGATTCTAGATAATATTTAAGGAATGTTGAATAAGAATGATTAAATCTATATGTAAGGAATTTTCTTATGAATAATGATTTAATCCTATCATTTATGATTATTTAAGGTGGAAAAATAAAAAAACTCAAGTTGGAGATTCAAATATGGAAGTGTGAATTTCAAATTTGATTGAATTCTATTCTCTATGTTTTTGGATAACATATGCCAATATAAATGGGAGTAAATGTGCTAAGAACATCTTTCACATATTATTGGTTATGAGAGTAAGTCACATGTATGTTCTTATTGTGTGGAAGTAATGATTTTTATGGAATTTCGAACCATTAAGGTAGAGATATTTCATCATTTGGGTATAATCATTTGAAGAAGATGTATAGGATAGAACAAGGGTCCTTTATGGAGAAAAATCACATGATGAAGCAATCCATAACCAATTAAATAAGGTAAGAAGTGATGAATTGATACAATATAATGGTTTCCCATTAGGATATATTAGATGTTCAAGAACCAGGATGAGAACAAGGGTTCATATGGATTACTAAATTGAGATGAATAATATCTAAAGGCCTAAAAGAAAAAAATATTAGATAAACTGTAACTGGAAAAATATGCATTGAGGAAACATGATAAGATAAACAGATAAAATAGGAAAGTTTCTACCAATGTGAAATAAATAATAGCATTTAATTTGGTGATGTGAAGTGGATGAGATGTTTCTTCCCCACTATAGTACATTTAACATTGATAGAGGAACAAGAATAATCAAGCACTGTGACATCCAATAGAATTCTCAGTAGGTGGAAGACTATAATGATTTTATAATATATCTAAAGAAGATATAAAATATCTATATTTGAAGTATAAATAGTTATCAATGATAAATAGGATGGATGATGTTAGTACTGGTATGGGGATTTGTTATATTTTTTATAAACACACCTAATGTTTTGGTAACCACATTTGGGATAAGGATTATTTTCTAGACAATCCTCTACAAATTGGAATCTCATTATAGTATTGAAATAGTGTACTGATCATCCTGTTACACTCTGATGAATCATGCAATGGCTAGGACACACCATCCATAAGTGCATTATCTTTTGAGATCCATGAGGTGCCAATTAAGATTCAAATTAGAATATGGAATTTATGTAAAATTAAGAATAAATTTATATTGAACTGATATATGGATAATTTTTATGATATTAAAATATGGATAAGTCAATACCCTATTTTGTCTCTTCTAAAGTGGGGACGATACTTTTAGTTAAGACTCCAAACATAGATATTTTCTTTAAAAAAAGGATAAAATGTTTACCAAATTCAATGGAGTTTTTTTGTGAATTTAAACAATGTATTTTAAGATTAAAATATTAAACCATAGAATAATTAATTTTTATATTAATACATTTCCATGATTCACTATAGTATAATCCAATTAGAACTAGGAGAAGGATGATATTTTAGTTTAATTTATGCTGTAGTTTAAGGATTTCATTTTCAAGAAACCTTATATTAATATTTTAACTATAGGGATCTTTATGCTTTTATCTCTCTCTACCACGATCACTTAAACCTTTTATAGTGACTGATTGACCAAAGTATTTTCCTTGGGGGATGTTTTCATGATGTTCCTTAATTAAACAAATTAATTTATAATGTTTTATTATATTTGTGGTGAAATAGTGTGAAATGTATTGGTGCATCGATCTTCAACAATTTCATCACAATAATGGTCTTTCCAATTCTATAATAATTGATAATAATCTATATTATCTCAAAGAAACTATTAATATAATATATATTAGTGTTATCAAGGGATGGAATGGAATATTATGGAGTAGGCCTTGTGAGGTATCAAACTCTTGATGGAGGCATGTTTATCAACACTAATTATTGAATAAGGTGGGATTTTGTGTGTCAAAGAGATCTACAAGGCATGCCAAATTTCACACTAAATTCACATGGTTTAAATTCATGTACGATGAAATGAATAATGAAATTTAATTTAAAAATAAAAATGAATATTTAAAGAACTCATGTTACTTACTATAAGGATATTAAAATTATTCTACAACATTCATTCATTCTACATTAATTTCATCAATTTTTTTAGATTTAGTTTATCATTATTATTATGGAAACCCATATTTAATTGTTTTCATAAAACAATATAAACTAAAAAATATAGAAAATGAATTAAGAATAGTGCATGATCATAAACTGAGATCATCAAAGTATAGGACACTAGTCATCCACCATTTTGAACTAGAGAAATTATTTATACATTTTAAACAATCCTATGATAGGTGTAAAAGTTCTATATAAGTTTTCATATGTTTGAATATCTTATACATATATTCCTTATAATAAAATAATCATAATTCAACTTTGAATACTAAAATTATGGTCATATAATACCTTTAACTTATAACACTATCCAATATATCAATTCTTAATATTTTCCAAATATTTTAGCAGCAAACTATCCTCTTTAGTGACATCAATCCTTATTATGATACCAACAATAACCACCCTGAACCTGCACTCCCAGATTATTGGTTAAATAAATAGTCTATACATTTCTTCCTCGATGTGGATAAACATTATATAATTTTATATATCTAAAACATAAAACATAAAAAAATGGATCACTTACCTTTGCAATGGGATTTTGGGTTTATATATTTATAGAATTTTTACAAACTCATACATTAAAAAGTAGTCATTTAAACACAGTAACCATTTTACCCAAAAAAATTATAATGACACAATTGTTTAATTGAATGTAACTCCAATATTTATAACTAAAAATTTGTTAAAATTTCAACTCATCTTCAATCCATGTTAAAAATAATTTCGAAACATGGGAAAAGAAAGAAAAAGAGCTCAGCAAGGGACATATACAAAAAAGGAAAAGGTCTAGTTAGTCTATTTCAAAACCATTAAATCATATAAGATAGTTTTTCATTAACATAATAAAAATGGATATTAAATAATAATTTATCTACACATGAAATATTATTTAATAAATTTTTATCATGAAACACTTTATAAGAAAACATAAAGGGAAAATCACAACCATGAGCATTTCCTAGAAATCTTAAAAGTCTAGGAATTAGTTTTTATAAAAACATAAATTTTATGCTTAAAGATAACATTATTATATAAAAAATATAATTATATTACATTACTAAATGGAAATTTTTAAATAAAAATAAGTTTTCAATCATTGAAATTTCCTGTAGGTTCTTTGTTATATCATATTCATAGAACCCTTATATATACCTCTAAAATGGAATAACCCACTCGATTAATTCAAATATAATTTTCTAGAGAACATAATCATTACCCAATACATTATAGAGCCATTTAAATTTAACCCATAATCATAAATAATTTCCATGGACCATAACATCAACGAGACACACACAATCTTGCATTTCTATCAACAAACTCAAAAAATATACTTTTGAACCCATAAGTATATCATTTTTTGAAATTGGTATATACATTTCTTTTAGAACCCTTTTTTTAATAACAATGTACCAAAATTTAAGGAAATAGGGGATTTAATTTGAATGAAATCATGAAATCTTTTAAATACTTCGAAATATAAAATATTAACTTTGGTAGGGGGAAAAATAGTTGACATCATATTTCTTAAAAAAACAATTCAATTTTTACTTTGTAAAGAAAGTGAAATATTTCATTTGAAATATCTAAAAATATTTAATTGGTAGATGTTGGTTTGAAGGTAAAAGGAGTAGTAAAATTAAATTTTCATTTCATTTATTTTAAAATTTTCTCATCGATAAAACAAAATGTACATGGGTAAATAATATTATTATGAAATCTTGAAAATATTTTAGAACTACTTTTTAATATAGAAAATCCCATACTATTTGACTAACTTATCATGTACGTTATTATTTTCTTCCTTAATAATAAGGTTATTTTTTTATTCACCTGAATAAAAATATTTTTCATGTAGACTATAAATTTATTATTTGTTTTATTAATGTAATTGCTATGTTAATATTAATCATTCAATTGAAGTTTACATCAGACATTTTGAGGGTGTTTGGTTCGTAAGTCCAAAACAAATTTGATAGGTTGAATATGGTTAAATATATAATGATTATATAATTTTTATATTTTTATTCATGTTATAATTATACATTTTATATATTAACTATTATTTTATAACCAACTATTTATTGTTTTTATGAAAATGAAATATTTTACCTCATAGATATTATTTTCCATATGAGCACATGAGTAGCATTTACATTTTTAATGATTTTGTGGAAAATAATATATTTATTATTTTACCTTTATAAAATTATATTTAAATCATCAATGTCATATTTTTTCATTAAATATGCTTATATATACCATACATGGGAGAAAATTATGGAAAATAAAATACATCAGTGTGTAAGGTGGTGGTCCACATATATGCACATGAGAAGTTTTTAGGTTTTATTTAATTGAAAATAAAAAAATAAAATATTTATTTAATAGTATATAATGACATTTATATCATATATATATATCATGTTAGTTTATTTGGATCAATTATTATTACGATCTAAAAGATTCAATGATAATAATGAAATACATCATCTTCGTGGGTAGGTTGCCTGCACATACGTACAAAGGATGTTTTCATTTCAAATTTTATGGATATGTATGAACAAGGGTTATTCCATAACATATTAAAATTTTCAGATATGGGTGATTATAATGTTCTTATATCGAAATGGTTTAGATAATTTTTAAGGTGGTAAAAGAAGAAATAACAATAAAACACTCGGTTAAGAATTATTCCTCTTCATAGGACACACTCATAAGGTTTATGCCTACAACTTTATTAGGCTGGTGATATAATCAAACCATGCCTATAATATATGGGGTGTGAAGTAAGGAATGGATTTTGGTATGTATTGGATAATCAAAGTTGTTTTTGTGTGTGTATAAGATAAGATAGGTGGTTCCCTTTTATAGGTTTGGGAGAGGAAACACTTATAATCATTCCAATTATTAATATGTATTATTGTGTTATTGAAGAAAGACCACATCAAAATTACTCATAATTTAATATTTGATTATTTAGGGTCAAAATATTACAAAAAAATAATATTTATATTACTTTTTTAATCATTTAAAAATCTTATAATATTAGTGTTAACTCTTTTTACATGTTTTATCTCTTACTTAAGTAACTTCCTTTTCACAAAAGATACTATTCAAAATGATTAAAAATTAATATTGAAATATAAAATCCTCCCTATATAATTATCTTGAGAACTCGGTGGAATATTATGTGGACTTCAACACCATCCCCAAGATGTCAATGGCTGGTGAAAAACACCAATGGATTCAAAATTAATTTTGGGATGATTTTCCCATTGAAAATAAAACAAAGAACCAAACATGTCATAACCCAATAAACCAATACATGATGCATGACATAATTGAAAGAAAATTTAAAGTAGAACCATTTATATCAGAAACAACCAAACAAGAGTACCATAGTGTAAGAATACAAGAAAAAAAGAACACTATAGAATATATAATTGAAAAAACCAAAGACTTTAAAACAAAGTCCAGGCTCCAACCAGCCCCATACACTAACTCCACAATAGAGCCCAAGTATCACTATGAACCGCTAGAGAAATGTGATAATTTACCTTTTCCATGGCCTCATAAAATGATATATGCAAAATCACCAAAGCTCCAAAGTAGGATTATGTAATGAAACTAATTAGTATTTCCCCAAATTAATTCCCTAATAAGTCCACTAGGATAATACAAGTTAACATATTTATTTAAAACCATTTATATAAAATCCATTGAAACAGTTCAACAATTTTTCACAAACAAAACTAATATATACTATGTAATTTTTATAAAATAATGGAATTTAATAGGAAATAAATCAAACATGTAATTATAAGAATTTCATGCATTAACTTTTCATTATTAATTCATGGTCACCTAACCACACAAACAGACACACACCAGAACACAAGCTTGGTGTTACCATTATAGTGGACCTTCACATCTGTATCTGATACCCATTTATGGTGGTAAAATATATCCAATATCCATACATTCCTCAAACTACTAATCACTTTATCCATATCACATTCCAATACAACCATTTCCAAACAGATTCAATCAATTCAATAAAACAACACTTTTATGGAAAACCCCAAAAAATATCCCATTTCAATAAAACCTACCCTTTTATATAAAACCATATTTGTCAACAAACCATTTCAATAAAATGGTAAATTAATTAGAAACAATTTTACATGCATAAAAACAAAATCACCTTTTCAATATCAACATTTTAAAATCCTGTTACCAAATCCACAATTATCCCAAACACTTAATTTTACAAAATACCTTAAAACATCACTAAGGAAGGTTTCCAAAAATAATTTCACAAAACTATCACAATAAATTTCACACAATGTAATCAATTTGAAATCAAATATTTCATGATCTGAATAGTGGATTCAATAGTGAATCCACCTACCTTGAAAATGTGGCAAAAAGAATAAACAATAAGACACATGTCCATGAAACCCTGTTGAATCTCCAAAAACCTGCCTTTGATATCCTCCCATAACATAAAAAAATAGAAGTATAATCTTATTTAGAATAAATTAACCTAGATATATCCAAAAAGGAAGTACATAAATGAAATATGGATAGAGGTTGGATTGGTTATAAGTAAAACCATAAAATACAACCATAAACCCTAACTTACTGAGTTAGTCGGGCATCAAAACACAATGAAACAAATTTGGAGCATTTCAAAATAAATGAGGAAGGATGACATGGCCTTTGGTAGTGAGAAATGTCCGATTTTGAATGAAATAAATTAAAAATTGGTGATAATATAAAAATCTAACCTAGATCCAATTTTTTTGATCATGTTTTTAAATTTTTCATAGGCATTCACATAGTTAGGAAAAAAACTCTAAGCATGTACCAAAATATACCTAAAGAGATCACCTCAAATGGTTGGATCACATGGATAGAGAACGACACACTGGATGTGAAAAGTGCCAATGTACCATGTTGCATGATTTATCCTAAGGGGACAAACATTTTAGAAAACTGTACGCCTTATTATATGCTAGCCCCTTAGGCTCTGTCGTAATGTTCCTGGTTTCGTAGAGGAACTTCACGGTTTCCACTAACCATGCACCAACCTTTATCCTTTATAAAAGTCACAAAAACCTACCAAAAGATACCAAAACCCTCCAAAACATCACCAAAACACATTATAGAAATATAATTACTAAATTTATGTTTATACACTTGTAATCATGGGGCTACATTATCCCAACCATTTTTTTTATCCACAGAAATTAGAAAACCATCATTTTTTATGACAGAGTTATGGACATTAATCAATAATTTACTTCCCCCATTCCCATGTCTCTCCCAGAATTTTACCACATTGCCACAAATCCTAAACAAGACCTATGATTTTCCCATGAATTAATTTATATTCATTATCCAAAATTTATACGAGCATGTGAACCAATGAAGAATATGACTTTAGGTCAATGTGATCACACCATATCACAAGGTCAAGATCATGATAATACTTTTTCAAATGAGATAAATGGAACACATTATGCACATCACTAATCGTCGGTGGTAATTCCAACTGATATGCCACCTCCCCAAACTGTTCCAGTATATCAAAAACTCATATGTATCAAGGAGACGACTTTCCCAAATTTCCAAAACAATGATGTCAAATCCTTGGAGAGTTCCAAATAAACACATGATCACTCACCCCAAATTACAATTATGATCAATGGTGAACCACATATGATTATTAAGGACTCTATGAAGTCCCCATCTATTTTCTGATCAACTGACTCTTATCCATTGTATTTTGGACAAGTTGTGGTCCAACCTGGGAGGTCTCAACTATTTCCGCCCAATAGAGTGGGGAACAATAAAGACACTGATAAAATGATTCAACCAGAGCCATATTTATTGAGGCGTGATAAATTATGTTATATGTGAACCCCACTAATAGAACATGATCTTTCCATAAGCCATCAAAATCCATTACACAATACTATAACATGACTTCAAACATTTTGTATCATCATTTAGGATTTACCATCTATCTAAGGATGATAAAACATAATCATGGTAAACTCAATCCCAAAGGATTGATATATGGATTTTTAAAACGAGATATAATCCTTGAATCTCTATCTAATAGTTTCGAAACATGTACACCATACCTCTTTACCACTTTATGGATAGAGATTTTTGACAAGTCCTCCATTGCATGAGATTCTTTAGTAGGGATGAAATGGGATGAATTTATGATCTGATCCACTATCACCCATATGGAATCATGTTTTTGAACAATTTATAGGAATCCAGTTACAAAATCTATAGTTATCTACTCTGATTTCCAAACTGAAATAGGTAAATAATACAACTTACATGCGGTTCATGGAAGCTCTACCTTAACTTGATAACAAGTTAGGAATCTGAAAACAAACTCAACTACATCTCTTTTCATACCAACCCTCCAAAACTATGATTTCAATGCCATATAAATATTCTATATTACAAGGATGAACAACCCATATTGAATAGTGGTAATAATGATGAATTTGTTATTGAGAATCCATCGGTATGACCATCCAATTTTTGAACCACCAAACTAAACTCCCATCCAATCTCCATCCATTAATGGTATACCCATCATTGAGTTTTGGCCTCATTTGTACACATTCAGAAAAATATTTTTTTCCTCTTTAACCATATCCACCAAATCAAGAACAAATAAAATACTAAAGTAAAACACAACTTCATCTTGGTCTTCACATTCTATGTGAATGTCAGGTAATACCAAAATCAACTTCCATTCATCTAATGACACTTTTTCCAACTGAAATGATTAATTTCTTCTTAATTTATCTTCCACTAAATTGCTTTTAAATGATGTATACATCAATTCGATGTTAACGTAGTAGAGATACTCCATCTATATTATTTTTCTCACATTGAACTCCCTTTATGATAAAATTATGTTTCAGGCACTCATTATCTGTAACACTGTAAATTTCTCACCAAATAGATAATGATGACGTGTGATCAAAGCATGGACCATGACTGCTAACTCCAAAATGTGTATTGGGTAATTATTCCCCTGAAAAAATAACTTCCTTGATCCATAAGTAACAACATGATATCCATTCATAACAAAAAATTCCAACATAGATACAAAAGTATCACAATCAACCCCATAACCTTTTCAAGATTCTAAAAGAACTATGATTGGTAGTTATTGAATGAAAAAATTATGTTCTTGAAAAAAATTATGAAATTCCATACCCCATTGTAATGTAACATGCTTCTTTATCAAAGATATCATAGGTGAGGATATTCTTGAAAAATAATGAACAAATCTTTGATAAAAACTAGATAGAACAATGAAATTTGATATTCCAATGATATTAATTAGTGGTTGTAATGTGATAATTTTTTTAGCATTTCTAGATAAAAAAATATTTTTAAGAGATTAGATTTTAAAGAAAATATAACTCTTCTGTCAAAACATCAAACATTTATTTTTTAGAATACAACTAATTATCACTCTTGATTTCAAACACTATCACCTAGGTTTTCTCATGTTAATACCTTATACATGAAAAAACCAATATTTCATCTGTAAACACCACCAAAAAAGTATCTTGATATCACTAAAAATCAAATAAATAAATTCAATAAAGACTACTGGTGAATTATTAAGACCTAAAGGCATTAAAACATATTCATAATGTCCTTATATACCAATGATATCTATTTTTGGGATATCCTCCTTCCAAACACTCAATTGATGATATCTCGATCACAAGTCAACTTTGGAGAACATCTGAGCTCCCCTAAATTTATCGGACTAATCATCAATGCATGGAAGTGGATATATTTTCTTTTTCATAAAATTGTTAAGCGTATGACAATCCACACACAAATGAAGAGTTCTAGCCATCTTTTTGAAAAACACGACAAGTGAAACCCTCAAAGACGTACTCGGCAGAATTCCCCTTTACTTTATAGCTCTTCCAACTTCACTATTGGATACGTTAATTTCATTGGTTATATTTGATAAGAAAAAAAGAAATAATACTAGTCCCAAGGTCGAGATAAATCATAAAATACACTTATCTCATAGGTGGAAACCCTGATATTTTTTTATAAAACACAATTGGAAATTGATCATCCAATTTTTGAAAAATAATATTCTTGAAATCCACTATTGGTTAAAAATAAAACACTACAAACTATTATGAAATCATTAAAACTAATGGTTCCATCAATCCCATTACACATTACCTTACATTCTTGTCTCCTCAAAAGATATTCTCGACAACATCATCAGTTTTGTACCTAACCATTCTTGTATATTAGTCGATGTAAGCTTTGAACTTTTTCAACCAATCTGTACCCAAGATTATATCACAGGCATCCATATCAATCATAGATAAATCCCATATCCTATCCGCTCCATAAATAGTTACGAACATTATTTTCACATAAAGTCTGGACATTTTTTTACTAATAGTGGTTTTATGTTTTAACACATAAGGAATCATATCAACTTTTAAACGTAAAAGTTCAACATCATGAGTAGAAATAATTTAGTGGGATGCAACTGTATAACATAATTCTTGCATAAGGGAAGAATTCGAAAGAATCAACCCTCTCACCATCGAAGGTAAAGACTAGTCATCCATAATAACCAATCCATCTCCATATAGTTTATGGCTCGCTGCACTTTGTTATTTTTTGCCTTGTTTATATTGTAATATTTGAGGTGTCAAAAAATTACAAGAATAACCATAGCTAACTATGTTATAATAATTATAATGATACTATTTCCATCATCCCATTGAAGCATACAACACCAACGACACCTTAGAAGTGTCCCAAACACCTGACCTCAGAGAACTACAACAATCACACTGAAGATACCCCATTTGATAGAAAATTTTTCATGCTCTTGGTTTTGAAGTACAATATCACTTCATGTGGGCAATAGAACCACACTATAAGCATATTGGATTTTCATTGTCCCCTATAGAATTATTTACTAATCCACCCATTTGATTCTAAGTTATGATCCCACTTTGCAAATATCTTTCACTCTCCCACATGATCGCAACATTAGAGTTCCCACTATTTCCCATAGGTTTCAAAATACCCCCTCTCTCCATTTCTCTTGGATATATCTTTTTGAAAAAATTATCTCTATTGAGAATCTATATATAATCATTGATACTCAGCACAAAAATATTTGAGGGAATATCCAACCTCAAGCCCAATTAAAATATACATGCCTTCAAGAATGAACTAGAAGCTAATTAATGTAAAAGTGAGATAAATTCATGAATTTATCCACATACTCTATGACCAATATATTTTCTAACATCAATATGAATATTTACACATCTCTTTAAATTCAAAATGTGTGAGGATATAATTTTTTGTTGAAAAATTAATCAATATACTCCCATGCACGACCTTGGTCTAATTTACCCTGAACAACTAAATATAACCGCTAGAACACAAGATCCTCCAGCATATACATCACCAGATTGACTTTTAGCTCTGCTAGTGTGCCAATGAAATCAAATATTCAATTCATACTATTCAGCCTCACATCTACCTTTTGTGGTTTTGAATCACCCTAGAATATGTGTGGATTCTACTTTTGGAACTAGATTAAGTTATCCACTTTCATAAGTTCCCCCCTCATGTTACCATTATCCATATATTGAAAGGAATGGACAAAACACTATACCAACTATTGGTTCACCCATGGATCAAGTAAAACCACATTCTCATTAGCTTCTATAGGTTGATTTCTATGATGCCAACTAGGTTATAATTTCATAACAAACAACGAACATAATTATTTTCACTATTTATCATCATAATGATTAACATAAAAAATTGTACCATATAAAAAATTCAAAATAATTCTTTCCAAAATAAACATTAACCATATTCAAGCATGTTTGAAAAATTAGAACTTGATTTTGAAAATCAATCCATTCTCAAAATACCACACCCTTTCACTTTTCAAAATCATGTTGTTGTAACCAATTACATCATTTTTCAAAAATCAACTAATTTCATGAAGTCATATATCATTTATAAAAAATAAATATTCAATCCTAGTGGGAAGAATTTTATATTATACATTTCATGATCATCTAATTGGATAAACCCATGAAAAAACAGTGTTAATATAATAAGTATCACTAAAACAGTTATGTATCCAACCCCATGGAAATATGATCTTCAACACATAATGGTTTGATACATATTTTTATGATCTATATTTCATGTCATGAAATCCAACTTATTTTTTACCAACATGACAAAAGGAATAGGCCAGGATGAATATCAACCCCAAGAATAAGATAAGTGAATGTCGCTTGTTTGGAAAAAACCAAACAAGATGATACCACTTGTAACATCTCATTCCTCTTCATTGGATTCAGAAACTAGTTGTACGTTATATAGCGTTAAAAGATATCTACAAGACAAAAAATGCTAGAAATTATTTCTATGGGATTTAAAATAGTTTTAGGGATGATTTTCCATTTAAAAATAAAGGAACCAACCAATTATTCAAAACCAGAGAAACCACTATATGATTCATTATATAAATTAATGAAAATTTAATAAAATACCATTTATATAAAAACTAATGACAACAGTGTACCACTATGGTAGAATATAAGAACAAATATCAGAATGGAAGACATAACCAATAAATATAAAGTCTCTAAAAAAATCCATGCTCCAACAAGCTCCAAGAACCAACTCCTCAAATAAAACATAATTATCACTAAGAACTACAAGAGAAATGTGATAATTTAACTTCGCACCTCACCTAGTAAATGATATCTAAAAAACAAACGAAGTTATTATATAAAAGGTGAGTAATGATACTCATTAGTATTTCTATAAATGATTTCCACCCTCATGCCTCTAGGATAGAAGAAGTTAGTATATTTATATATAACTATTTATAAAAAATCATAGAAATGGTTGAAAAAAATTTCACAAACCAAAAAATTCAATAATAATGTAGTTTTTTCAAATAAACCAATTTCCAATGACAGAAACCATACATGTCATTCTACAAATTTCATGTATTTACTTGGAAATACACATTCCATGTCACCTGGACACACAAACCCACACACACCCACACCCAGACTTGTTGTTCTCTTTAAAATGGAACATCATTTCCATAACCCAAACCCATTGGTGGTGGTACTTAATAGCTAATATCCATCTATTCAAAACACGCATATCCATTTAAGCCATATCAAATTCCAATAAAACCATTTACAAACCAATAAAATAAAATTGCATTGTTATTGAAAAACAACATCAATATCCCATTTCACTAAAACCAAACACTTTATTGAAAAACATATTTTTAGAAAAAACATTTCAATAAAACCATTTTTTTAATACCTTTTCCATTCATCAATAACAAATCACTATTTCAAAATCATAATTTTAAATTCTAGTTACCAAATCCGCCTTTGTCCATGGCACCCAATTTTCACAATAACATAAACTGTCACTAAATATGTTATCCATAAATTATTGGAAAAAATATATCATAATAAATTTCAAAAATAAAACTAATTTGAAATAATTTATTCAATTTCTAAATAGATGAGTCAAGAGGGAATCTACCTACCTCTAAATTTTGGAGAAAATGACAAACAACACGAAAAATGTCAACAAAACTGATTTGAATATCCAAGAAAACACCTTAGATCTCATCCGCTAAAATAAGTAGAGTCAAATATCATCATATTTAGAATAAAATACCTTTTATATGTCCAAAAAATAAGTAGATATAAGAAATTGAGAGAGAGGGAGGAGTAGATCAAAGGAAAAAAACAAAAAAACCACCACAAATGATGGATTACCATGATAGATGGATATAAAATTACCAAGAAATGAATTTAGATTTCCTAAAAATCAATGGTAAAAGATTCCATGTCCATTGAGAGAAATAAATATAGATATTGGGTTGAAATGGAGTATAAAATGGATGTTAAAATAAAAATTCAACCTAGATCCCCATTTTATAGACCTTGTTTTTAAACCGTGCATGGTTATTCACATAGATAGGAAATGCACACACTAACCTAGTTTCTTATTTTGCCTCAAATATGATCCTCACATAGTTGTGTTTCATGGATAGAAAACCATATTCCATCCATGAAAAAGAACATTGTCCCATGTTACATGGTTTCTTCTAGGTGACCGCACGATTTTGGGAAACTATATGACTTCCAGTGTGTCGACACCATAACCTCTGTATTAAAGAGTACATTTTCCTGGAAGATCTTTATAGTTTCCACTAACTGTTAACCAATCTTCCACCTTTATAAAACCACCAAAATCATTCCCAATCTTCTCAAAACCCTTAAAACCTAAAAAAACTTTAATTACCCAAAATACATAAATGAAGTGTTACTTACATGAAAATAGGGATCCTAAAAGCTTTATTAATTTTTTTAGAAACACTGATTCAAAATATTGATTCTATTTTATTTAATTATATTTCAACAAGTGATATAGATCAATTTTAAAATACATTCACTAACATGATAAAACATGGGTTTATAGGAAAATTAAAATTTATGTATAATAAGGTTTTTATAAAAAAAGTAAGCATAATGTAGATTAAAATGAAATTAATTTTATAATTTTTAATAATAAACTAAAAAAAATTTATAGTAAATTCAGAACATCATGTGAATTTTTAAATACATGAATGTTATACATAGTTTTCTATAAATTTAAAAGGTTTTTCGCTATTCACTAAAAAATCTATCATTTTAGTAAAAAAAAAATTTCCTAAATTATTTTTAAACGATGTTTTAAAAAATGAAACCCATTTTATAAAATACAATTTCTTAAAGTGATAAAAATTTATTAAAATATCCACACACAATATGAAATAAAAATTACTTTTGATGAAAATGTATTTTTGAATCATAATTGACTTTATTATCATTGTAATCATAATACCCATAATTAAATGAATTTTAATACATTAAATTGACTATATAATATATTTATTTAATTATAATCAATTATTAATAGTTATTAATTTAATATATTAATATAAAAATATATTGTTCACATTAAAATATTTTTATTGAAAATATCTCTTTGCCATCAAAATATTGTATCCACATTTCCAAAAAAATGAACATAAATATTCCTTTCCACTATATATCAAGAAAATATATGTGTTGAATTATTTGAAAGTAATATATCTATATAGGTCATATTTCATTTCTATATATATTCAAACAATCTTCATGAAAATTTATTCATTTACATCTCTATCATCAGGTATGTTGTATTCTTAATTCATTGTGATGTTTCTAATGTTGGAATTGAGGTTATAATATTCATCAAGAAACATGATGGTAAGTATTTATTGTTTTCTTCATTTGTATATATATGTTCATTTACTCTAATTACGTTTTCTGTAGTTTTATATTGAATCCATGTAATGTATTAGAGATTATCTTTTATTGTGATATTTTATTTCAATAAAATTATCACTTGTAATTTTATTTTGTTATTTACATTATTAAGCTATCAACCATAATATTAATTTAGTCAATATTTACATTTTAAAATATCAGGATGTTATATATATATATATATATATATTTAGTATCATATACGATATAAAAAATACATGTAACACATGAAAACACACACACAAACAAATAAATACTATATTAATTTACATGCATTGTACTCTTGAATATTTTAGAGAACACATAAAAATCTCCCAATATCACTAAAATACTGTATGATTTTTTTCCAAACATTGAAATCTGTTGTGAAACTATTTAAACTCTTTTAGATGTGGAATTATTTAGATCTCTTCATTTTGAAAAAACACTTCCTTTTTTGCTTTTATCATTATCCAATGGACTAATTATTTGACCTTATATTTCTTCAAAACATTTAAGAAATGAAATTTATATTTCATAGACGTATGATAATAGAATAATCTATAAAATAAAAAGTTTTACCCAAGATACACACATATCTGGTGAGATCTCTATAAAAAAACTCATAATTCTATACAAACACATCCACTAGGATAACCCATACCTATAATACGCCTTAATTAAAGATATATTACATAAAGATACAATTAATACAACCTTATAATATATTGGTGCATCGTGTATTAGGGAAATTAGGTAAAAAAAACATAACCACATTCAATGAATTACAATGTCACAATTTTCTATGACATACAATTAGATTCACATGATTGTTTTAAAAATGCATGGGATTACTAGGGGACCAGCATATGAATGGGGTGGATTATAAAGAACAATATGTGAATAATCAAAAAATAATATAATTTAATGTAGTACAGGTGATATAAGAGGCATATCATGGTAACATATGAGGGCTGAGAATCATAATATTGAACAATGAGGTATGATATAATATGATAATGTAAAGGCAACATAGGAATACAAAAACCACATAAAACATGACATCATAAACATAAGTTAAGGAAAATTACCAAGATAAGATAGAATTTTATTCTTAGGATAAAATATCATTCACTAAAATGTGGTAGATCTTGAGATAAAATCGTTACCCAATGAATTGAAGGGGTATATAATTCTAGGCCCACCCGTTACATTCATATCACGTATATGCATAACTGTGACATAAGGAAAAAGAAAAATATAGAAGCATTTAATTAATTTTAAACCCATTATTATATTGTGTGAGATAAATACATGTAAATCCCCAATCAATTAAGGATATGAACAACTATGAGAATATCCTTTAGTGGAAATGGAGAGGATTATTTACTACAAAAAGTTTTGGCTTGGAAAATCCTAAGATAAATTTGGAATAAAAAATGGTTCATATAAAGATTATAATAGGGTTGAATGAGAGTGAAAGGGGTCCCTCATTACATTGGAATTATAATTAAAGTAATATGTATGTATATAAATACATACAAAGTTTAACAATTTGAAATCCAAAGACATGATATAAAGAAGGTGCTTCAATAAAGAGGAGAATACGGGCACAACGTGAAAAATCACTATTTGCGACGGCATTTCATCCCGTCGCAAATAACCCGTTGAAGAAGCTATTTGCGATGGGAAAATTTCACCGTCGTAAATAACCAATTATTTGTGATGGGTTTTCGTCTCCCATCGCAAATAGTTTGGCACGACATGCACGCGAAACCACGCGGCTTGCACGCCAAACCGTGCAGGGGTATTTGCGACGAGATACCATCACAAATACCAGGCAGCAGTTAATAACTTTTTGCGATGGGATGTCATCCCGTTGCAAAAACACTGTCATCGGGAACTATTTGCGACGGGTCCGGTCGCAAATAACCTTTTAACCGCCATCTGTAATTAATACGGGCGAGGGTATTTACGACGGTCTCCTTCATAAATACCACCATTTGCGACGGGAAACTCGTCGCTAATAACCCTGTCACAACTAATCTAACCTATATATATCCCCATCTGTTTTTCCCAAATCACTCAGATCTTGCTCGCTCTCTCTTTTCATTCTTCAGTTTCAAGGAAAAAATTTCTTTTAGTTGAAATTTTTTATACGATAGCAATTGGAGGGCGTCAATATCTTCATAATATCAATGTTTAACATATTTATATTTAATTTTTTTATATTTATGTTATATTTTTATGTTAATTTTAATTGTTGTTTATTAGTTGTAATTAAATTAGATTTCAATTTATTTTTATTTTTATCTATTTTTAGTAAGAAATTGATATTGTTAGTGATAATTATAAATAATTGGTATTAATTTGAAATAATTAGATATAATTAGTAACAATTAGATATAATTAGTAATAATTAAATATAATTTGTATTAATTTGCAATAATTAGATATAATTAGTAATAATTAGTATTAATTTATAATAATTAGTATTAATTAGTATTAATTTGCAATAATTAGGAATAATTAGATATAATTAGAAATAATTAGAAATAATTAGCAATAATTAGCAATAATTAGCAATAATTAGCAATAATTATGAATAATTACTAATAATTACTAATAATTACGAATAATTGGTAATAATTAGTAATAATTAGTAATAATAATTCATAATTAGTAATAATTACTAATTATTAGTAGTAATTAGTAAAAATTAGTAAAAATTTATAATAATTAGTAATAATTAGTAATTATTAGTAATAATTACTAATAATTAGTAATAATAAGTTATAATTAGTAATAATTAGTAATAATTTGAAATAATTAGTAATAATTTGTAATAATTAGTATTAATTAGTAATAATTACTAATAATTAGTAATAATTAGTAATAATTTCTAATAATTATTAATAATTAGTAATAATTACTAAGAATTACTAATAATTAGTAATAATTAGGAATAATTAGGAATAATTATTAATAATTAGGAATAATAAGTAATAATTAGTTATAATTAGTAATAATTTGTAATAATTACTAATAATTAGTAATAATTAGTAATAAATACTAATAATTAGTAATAATTAGTAATAATTACTAATATTTAGTAATAATTACTAATATTTAGTAATAATTATTAATAATTAGTAATAATTAGTAATAATTACTAATAATTACAAATAATTACTAATAGTTAGTAATAATTAGTAAAAATTAGTAATAATTACTAATAATTAGTAATAATTATTATTAATTGGTAATAATTAGTAATAATTAGTAATAATTATGAATAATTAGTAATAATTAGGAATAATTTGTAATAATTAGGAATAATTATTAATAGTTAGGAATAATTAGTAATAATTAGTAATAATTAGGAATAATTTGTAAATATTACTAATAATATGTAATAATTAGTAATAATTACTAATAATTAGTAATAATTACTAATAACTAGTAATAATTAGTGATAATTAGTAATAACTTGTAATAATTAGTAATAATTAGTAATAATTAGTAATAATTAGTAATAATTAGTAATAATTAGAAATAATTAGTAATAATTAGAAATAATTAGTAATAATTAGTAATAATTAGTAATAATTAGTTATAAAAAAATTATAATATCAATATTTATGAAAAAACAATATTAATATTATTAAAATAATAAAAAAATTATAAAATAAAAAAATTATCAATATTCGCAACAGGCTTTGCTCTATTTTTAACATGTTTAAATCTCAAAGGGTCACTAATTGTCAGGTCATGTGAAATAAAAAGATTGTGCCAACCATGTCTAATGTAAACTCTATAATTTTCCTTGAATGGTTGATCACCTCGCAAGTATTGTTTCAATATGACAACCCAAGTCAGGCCCTTCTCATCTATAAGAGTTATCTCACATTACCTTTTACATAGACCATTCTTTCTTGAAAATTTAAGTGAAAGATACTGATATCCCCTCAAATTTTTATGGAAGAACGATCTATGTAAAGGGAGCGAGTTGATTCTTAGAGGTGAGAATGACATTACTTTGGTCATCCTATTAGAACACTACTTGCGAGGCGATCAACCATTAATGTAAAATTATAGAGTTTACATTGGACATGACTGACACAAACATTTTATTACGCATGACCTGACAATTGGTGACCCATTGAGATTTGAACATTTTAAGAATATAGAAAAGTCTGTTGTGAATATTGATAATTTTAATATTTTATAAAAAATTTATTATTTTAATAATTTTAATATAGTTTTTTTATAAATATTGATAATATAAATTTTTTATTAGTAATAATTAGTAAACAAAATCTTCTTGGATAATGAACGAGAAATTTGTAATCATCTCCACAACATTGATTACAAAATTTCCTTTCATTATTCAAGCAGTTTTCATTTTTCTAGGTATTTCTATGTATTTCTAAATTAGTAATAAATTGTAATAAATTTTAATAATTAGTAATAATTAGTAATTAATTGTAATAATTAGTAATAAACTATAATAATTAGTAATAAATTGTAATAATTAGTAATAATTTTAATAATTAGTATTAATTATTAAGTAGTTGTAATTAATTATCTTCTTTTTTCAGATTGTGTTTTTATAATTTCAAATTATTAAAAAACATTGATGATTTTATATTTTATGTAGAAAAATATGGGACAAGGAAGTCGACATCAGTCATTATTAGATGATCGTGCTTGGATAAATTAGCGTAGAAATCCTAATGGTTCTGGTTTAAATCCAGTATATATTAAGGGTGTTGAAGCTTTCTTAGCATTTGCATCATAAAAACCAGTATATGTTTCAGATGGCACAATTAATTTTCCTTGTAATAAATGTGCTCTGAGAACTTTTGACACATTTGACAAGGTTGGGGGACATCATTTTTGGTTTGGTTTTCAAACAAATTATGTTTTTTAGTATCAACACAGTGAACGAAGTTCTAGGGAAGATCCTAATAACTTGATACCAGATCCATCACAGTTTCAAAATTTAGTACATGATGTTGCAGGTCCATCTGTGCAACAAACTGAAACTCACAATGATATTGATTTAACTCTCAAGTTAGTACCATCTGAATTTTATGAGTTGTTGAGGTCTGATGAGGATGCATTATATCCTGGTTGCAAGATAAGAAAATTAGAAGTGATTGAAAAATATAGGGCTATTAAGTCAGATAATACAATGTCGAACAACTATTTTGATCAGATATTTTCTTTGGTTAAAACACTATTACCTAAAGGAAATGTGTTGCCTACAAATTACTATGAGATAAAGAGGCTGATTCATAATATGTTCCTTAGTTATCGGAAGATTCATGCATGTCCTAATGATTGCATCTTATATTCGGGAAAAATCATTGATTGGATAGTTTTCATACATGTGGACATTCGAGTTATAAAAAAGCTCAACCGAGGAAGTCTAGATCGATTCCTGTAAAACAGTTGAGATATTTCCCCCTGACACCCAGGTTGTAGCATATATTTATGTATCAGAACACAACGGAAATGATGTCATGGCACAAAACCAAGATTTCAACTAATAAATGATTAAATCATCCATCTGATGGTGATTCAAGGAAACATTTTGACCGTCTGCATCCGACTTTTTCTATTGAAGCCCGAAACGTGTGATTGGGACTTTCTACTGATGGTTTATGTCCGTTTGGTTCTTATGGTAGTCAGTATTCATGTTTTCATGTCTTTATAACTCCGTAAAATTTTCCTCCATGGATGTTGATGAAGGATCCTTTTATTTTTTTTGAATCTATTAATCCCAGGACATCCAAAAAATTATATTGATGTTTATTTGAAACCATTGATTAATGAGTTAAATGCATTCTGGAGTGATGGTGTTAATACATATGTTGTTGCTACGAAACAAAATTTCATATTAAAATCTGCATTGATGTGGATGATTAGTGACTTTCTGGAATATGGAATGTTATCGGGTTGGATTACAGTGGTCTTAAATCATGTCCTTACTGTATGAAATAAAACAAATCTTTTATGCTAATCAATAGAAAAAAAACTTGCTATTTTTATTGTCACTGTATATTTCTTCCAACCAATCATCCTTTTTGGAAGAACAAATATCATTTCAGAAAAGGTACAATTGAAAGGGATTAACCTCTAAAGATGATCTCAGGTACATTGTTAAAATCATTTGTATTTTCATTAACCCCCACAATAGTTGGACCAATAGTAAACCAATAGAAAATTCATGGATTTTGTAAAGAACATAATTTGATAAAACGGAGCATTCTTTTTGATCTTCCGTGTTGTTTTGATTTGTTGGTCCACCACATGTAGGATTTTATGCATATTGAGAAGAAATATTTTGATAATATATTTCATACAATTTTGGATACACAAGGTAAGACCAAAGATACTGTAAAGGCATGATTAGATCTTACCCAAATTTGTAGGTGACCAGAACTTGAACTCTTTGAAAATGTCAGATCATAGAGGTTAATGAAGCCAAAAGAAGCTTATACACTATCCAAATAGATTCCCTTATTATTTTTTCAGTGGATTGCAAATTTGAGACTTCCAGATGGCTATGCTTCCAATTCGGGAAGATGTGATAAGAATGGTTATATTAATGGATTAAAAAGTTGTGATTGTCAAGTTATAATGGAAATACTTATGCCAATTGGATTCAGAGGATTGTTGAATTCTATGATTTGGAATTCTATAACAGACATATCAAATTTTTTTCAAGACATTTGTGCATCAACAACAGACTACGATGCACTAAGAAAACTGGAAGAAGATGTTGCTGTAATTATATGTAAACTAGAAAAAATATTTCCATCGGCTTTCTTTGAACAAATTGAACATTTGATATTAGATTTTCCACATGAATCTATATGTGGAGGTCCATTACAGTTTCAATGGATATATCCATTCAATAGATGCATGTAGAAATTGAAGAAAACAGTACGTAACAAAGAATCAGTTGAAGGCTCAATTACTGAAGCTTATTTTCAAGAGGAAATTTATTTTCTCTGCACTCATTATTTTGAATTTCAATATCCCTCAAAACACAATCTCATGGGATGAAATGAGGGGAATGTTAATGATGAAATGGACAATCAATTAAAATTTTTTAATCAGCCAAATCTTGGTTTTGATGGAGTTAATGAAAGATGGATTTCAGATGATGAACATCACAAAGCCCATAAATATGTTCTTCTCAACTGTGAAGAAATGACATCATTTGTCATTTGAGTTATTCTATCACTTATCCTATAATTTATGTTACAGAATTTAAACTTATTTTATTGGTAGGTTATATGATAATCATATCAAGAAAAAACTTCCACAAATTATAGCAGATGCTCTTAAAGAACGCAGGCTAAAATGTTTTTCTCAATGGTTTCAAAAAATGGTAACATAAATTATTGATGATTTAATATCAATTCCATTTATTATTTATTATATTGAAAATTGTTTTATAAATTTTCAGGTGTTTCAATATTCTGATAAAATTGATAAGCGACTGTGTATATTAAGTAACCCACTATCCAAAATGGTTAAATATTATAATGCATATGTAGTGAATGGTTTTCGATTTCATACACATGCATACGGGTAATCAAAAAAACAATGAACAGTGGAGTTTTTTTGAGAGGATCAAATCACAGAGAAACTAAAGTTGTATTTTATGGCATTTTGGATGAATTATGGAGCTTTGTCATCTAGGATAGAATTACATAACAATGTTTAAGGGTCGGTGGTTGGATACTGAGAGAGTTTTTCATGTCAATCCGACTCATGGAATCGTCGATATTAAATATAGAAGTATTCTTACAGTAAATGAACCATTTTTACTGGCTCAACAGGCACATCAAATTTATTATGCAAAGTAATATGCTACTTCAAGAGACTTGAGAAATTGGTGGAGCATAATAAAAATGAAATCTCAGGAAAATCAGTTTACTCAAACTAAATGAGGTTCTGCTGAAGTGGAAGGAATTGAAATTTTTCAAGAGACTGCTCTAAATCCATCTAATTCACAAAGATACATGAATATCGATGATGACACCCCACAATTAAGGATTGATGGTGATGAAGATGTTAATGATGTTACAAATGAATTTGAAATGAAAACAGATGTTGAAACTAAAACTCACATGGATATTGATGATGCTGATGAGGAAGATGAAGATATTGACATTGACAGCTATGGAAAAGAGGATGAAGATAAACATTGACATAATTAAATGCAGGTTATAATCATTACTAATATATATGTATATATAATAATTATTTTCAATAATCTGCTAACAACAATCATTTTGTCTTCCAGATGGACTTTGTTCTATTGTGTGAGTTAGATGAGGATGAGCTACCTTTTGATGATGAGGATGTGGTATCATCTTACCCTCAGCATACTGGTGGCTCAGGAGGTACGCGGAGGGGGTGCAGTCTTGTGTAACTGATGATTCCTCACCCTATCCTCGAGCGATTTCTACATCTTGGTTTTGATCCACACACACGGAGGTATGGTAACCTGTATATTTTTGTTATATTTCATTAAATTATGTATATATATACTAATTGTTTGATTATTTATTCCTTTTTCATAGTTTGCATCATGTAGCTATTGGACATAGGACAACTATATTAAGTAATTATTTTTCTCAGTCATGGATCACATGGGAATAGATTCACGTTGATGTGAGACGCGACATGTTCCATCATTGGCTGGTATATAAAGAAATAATATTTATTTTTAAATTTATTTTTATTAACAGCCTGATATTATAAATTATTTTTAGGGTTTATTATATCTTATCGATGATAGCATGTGTGACGCTTTCCACGCGGTATGGAAGAATTCTATGTGTGACTGTTTCCGTCAGTTTTTTCCCAATTTGAGAAGGATAGCCATTAAGAAAGCAGGAGTGACAGAATTTGATGAGTCGTGTAGAGGTCACCGAACAGAGTACATTTCATCTCACATTTGGGATGGATTATGTTTACCCTGGTTGGGTGGTGGATTTTAGAGTAGATCTTCTGTGGGATGGCAGAACCGGGGGAGACAGGAGGTGACACATCGAGCTGGTAGCTGTACATTTAGTTGGCATAGAGATCATCTGGTATGTATATTTTTTAAATATTTTATATAAATTTAAATATAAACAGTGTACTTTATATTTCCTTAGGCATTCGAGCATCCAGATATTACGGAGTTTGACATTTATCGAAGGATGTACAGTGATCCATCCACTGGAGTGATTAGAGGTGATTGCCAGCATTGGATTGTGGTTAGTAATATTTTTTTAGTTTGATAATTAACTGCATACATTATTTTCACTATTTTAATTTTAAATTGGAATTGATGGAGTCAAGTGAGGATGAGACCTCTCAGAAATAGGATGAGGGTCAGGACGAGACGACTGAGCAGACCAGTGCACACCATTTCGATGAGGCGGAATGGATGCAGGCACTCAGTATGGCTTTGAGAAGGTCAGAGAAGTTGGTATCAGCTCTCATTTGACTCATGGTACTTATTATAGTACTGATGCGATGTCGGCATCTAGCTAAAGAGGAACTTTTGGAGAGGAATCATCTTCTGGATCACAGTATCAGGAACATTTGCGAGCTAAGGCTGAGCGTATAGAGACTTTGTAGAAGCATCAAGAAGAGATGAGTCGGTGGCAGCAAAAACAGGAGCAGCATCACGAGAGGCAGATGCGTCAATGGCAGCAGCAGCAGCATGAGGAGGAGATGCATCGATGGCTGTAGCAGCATCACGAACAGATGGAGTACATGCATCGTCTGACTCGTAGTTTAGGGATGAATTTTCCTCCACCAGCTCCTTCAGCTCCTCTAACTCCTCCAGAAGATAAACCCCAGTGATTTTTTTATGTTAAAACATTTTAATTTAACATTGTAATATGAATTATTTACATTTTCTGTCTTTTATATCGTTTAAAATATTACATAATATAATTTTTAATATTTTACTAATTTTTATATATTTTTGTGAATATTTAGAATTTTAATATTTTTTTTATTTTAATAATAATATTATTATTTTATAAAATATATTTTTTTAGTATCATATTTTTTAATGTTTTTTTATTTACTAATAATAATATCATTATTATTTTATAATTTTTTTATTTTTTTGTGAATATTGAGAATTCCAATATTTTTTGTAATAATAATAACATTATTTTTTCATTAATCGTAATTATATTAATTTTTTTAAAATTATTTTATTATTTACGATGGGACCTTTTGCGACGTGACCCCGTCGCAAATAGTCTAACTAAATATTTTCAAAAAACATATTTATGACCGGACTACTTACATGTCGCAAATACTTTGTTGCGACGGGCCCATCGTAGAACGTTATATATATATATATATATATTTGCAAAGGCATGATGGGCCCATCGCGAAAACGTTTATGCATAAGTAATAAAAATAATCAGACGCTTATTTGCGATGGATTTTTCTACAACAAGCTATTTGCGACGGGGCCCTGTCGCTAAATCCTATTTGCGACGGGAACCCGTCACAATTACTATGAATTACAGTAGTGGGGGATCACTTACGTTGAGTGGACAATTTTAAAAGATTGGGAGGAGCACCTTAAGAGATAGTTGGAACTGTGAGAGGGATCCATATATATAAAATCTATGTAATTTCATGATCCATGAGTTTCTATTTATTAGTGATGGAATTTTGGAGGAGATTATATGGAAGAAGTTAGGAAAATATTTATTGATATCTAAACATATGTTTTGTACTCTATATAACAATATAATCTAAACCAAAAACATTCCCGTAGTTATTGTCCACTATTTTTTATAAAGAAGAGAAATTTTATTGTTTTATTAGGATTTGAAATTAACAAATTAAAATAATACCCTTAGTGATGTTGAAGTGATTCATGTTTATGAAGAACAAATTTTAAAACCTTGAAATATATTATAGGTTTGGCAGGATTAGTTGTGGCTTTAAAAAATTAATAAATAACATCTAAAGAAAATAATTTTAATGGAAACATACATTTTTGGTTGTATATTCATTTTATCAAAGATAATACATAAATTTTGGGTCATTATGATGTTTTCATACTCACAATATATTTATAACGTATTTAATTTTTACCAAAAAATTAAATTGTCTTATAAAATTATCAAAAAATCACGATTGGGTAGTTTCAAAATTATGTATTAAAAAATAGTATTTATATTATGAAAATAAGTCAAAAAATATTGGAATTTACTGTTTTATATAAAAATTAATCATTTATTGAAAATAGTATTTTTATGACAAAAATAGTTTTCTAACCCTTATAAAAATTATATTAAACTTCCTAAAATTATATTATCATTTTAATTTAAAAAATATTATTTAATAATTACATTTTATTGAAAAATAATCTATTTTAAAAATTCTTGAATTCATAAAAATGAGTGGATTTATTGGAACAATATAATTTTTTAAATACCATGCATGTTTCCTCATATTAAATTCCAATTTTATCCACTTCACTATTTAATCATATATAAAGTAAAGTAAGAAGTTCAATAATTATTTAAAATAAAAATATAAAAATTAATAATTTTAGTATCTTTATACATAGACCCTTATTACACAAGAATATTCCATAATGGTATGGTTTTCTAGGGTGATATTTTTTCATGTGGTTCAACATACATGTTTTGGGATGTGATATATGTGATCTTTGAAAATATCCCAGAAATAGTTTTTCCCATGCTTTAGTTGTTAATATAAATTTGGTATGGGTCAATAGGTAATTATTGTAATGATATATCTTTCGTATGCTATGATTAGTGGCCTTCGTAGGAAATAATAATTCTGGTCAGGGTAATCACTTATATTTTGTATGTCAAACTTGATTTACCTTAAACCTTGAAATTAATCTTACTATTCGTTGTTCAATAGATATATAATCATTGTTCATGATGCTTAATGATCTTTTTAAATTATACAGACAATATAATTATTTAATATAACTAAATTATTACTCATGATTTCTTTAACTTCATTTATTAATAATTCATTTACTCATTTAAAACAAATAGTTTCATTTTTAAATGATTGGTTTATTAAATTACCCCACTTCATAAATTTAACCCTTGAGATTTTTCGATTCATAACCTCAAAGAAATAAGGGTTCTTCGGTTTCATTGAATCTTCCAATACCCATGACTCTTCCTCAAACTTGTAAGAGTTGGTGTCCTAGAACCAAATTGTTTTACTTTAATTACATGGATATTTAATGTATTATTACATATTGTTCATTGTTCTGCATGAATATCATGTAATAATGTCCTAGAGTATTTTTTGCATTGATAAGGTCATGGTAGTTCCCCACTATGATGAGAACCTTGAAATGCTATAAAAATTTTCTTAAATATAGTTCTACAGTTGGATGGAATGTTATGATGGGACACATAACATGCATACCATCAAGTGCGAGTACTCGTAAGCAGTTAAGACTTCCTCTCATGAAGTTTTCACTGGGTAATCTCCAAGATTTGAGATAATGAGAACATACCCTCTAGTCGTAATTCCGCATGTTTTGGTGTCATTAGATATTTCTATCTATGAGCATGTGTACTGATACTTGGACATTAATATTATCATTAATACATGTCACGACTTCTGCACTTCGATTTACTGACCAAAACCATCATGCCGACAGTTGGTGAGATGTCGGGTATGATGGGTGCATCATGAGTGGCATTTTATTAGTGGATAATTTTAGGAAGGATTTTTCCCTTCCATTTATGAAAGTTGATATCACGGCCCTTTGATTTAAATAGAACCATCATGCGAAATTCCATGGCCATGGTGTCACGATGAGTTAATTTCAGGGAGTCAAAGAGAGACTTATCAAGAAAAAAAGTAGATGACACAATCCTAAAACCTACTGGATGAGATATTACAACAAATAGATTATATTACATAGTGAGCATTCATATGTCGATGTTTTTGTTGCGACTTTATGTTCTTTCTCTTGGGTGCCTTGACCCATTGCTAGACAATACTCTTGAACTTTAGGCAATCCCAACTCATTCCAATGAGAAAGAATCCTAGAGGGTCACATAAAAAGTGATTTTGGTGGTCTTGATTAAATTAAATATGAATTTAATTAATGAAAAAAATATTATTCTCATGTATGGGGAATAATTTCATACAAGTTAAAATGAGCACATAAATTAAATAAAATTTATTTATTTTATTGAAAATTTAATAAATATTTATTTACTTGTTTTTAAATAAATTATTTATTTACTAGAATATATAATTTATTTGATTATTTGAGTGTACAATAAATGGAAGTAATGTTTGAGCAGACCATGTTCAGTCTGGTAGTAAAATAATTATTTGCAAGACGATAAAGAATTATTTAACTAGTTGGCACAAATTAGAATACTGCTGCTATTATTTTGTGACGCAAAATTTATAATTTGATTTTTTGTAAGTATGGGCACTATAAATAGTGACGCAGTATTATTATGAAATTCATGGGTTTTCTCTAGGTTCAAGAATATATTTAACTGTTGTTACGTAATTAAATTCTGTAACTGCAATTCTATGTATATAAATAGACAAGTCGGCCTATTGTGCCACACACCACACCACACACCTGGTGAATTGATAATTTTTGAGCCAAACAATTTCTCCCACAAATCCTATTCTCTCCCCTCTCAAGAATGAGAGACATTATTCAAGGATGAAGAAAAAGAGATCAGGAACGATTGAAACACGACACTCGCTTCACCGCAGTAGCACCTAGAGAAAGTGTGGTGTCAATCGGATGCCATCAGAGCACGTGTGGATCACTGCTAGAGGGATTCTATTTTGGATCTATACAAGAAAAAAAATATTATTTTTAAGGTTTAATATGGATGATCAACATCATCAATGATGAAAAATATGAAAGGCAATGGTATTATTTTTTATTTATGAAATTAATTAAATTTATTATAAACATGATGTGCAAGATCCTCTCTACGGTTTCGAGCCTATTTCTTATTTATCTAAATCTTTGATTATATTATATAGAGACTCGAGTTCATCATCATATTGATCCCGGAATAATCATTGATCATGGTAAAATTCAATGTTTGGTGTCATCCTAACCACGCTTTTGCTGCGCCCGGAACCTTTAAGTGGTATTAGAGAGGTTACATCAATGCATATAATTATTTAAATATTTCGTTGATTATTTAGTTGTTCCAATTCACGTTAATCATTCTATAAATATTAATCTCGAGATCTATTCCTCGTCTTTTGTTTCTCGTTCACCATACAGAAACAATCTTTTCTTTTAATTCTGATTAAAATAAAATAGAAGATCTTATCCTAAGGTGCCAAAGCATCCTTTTCATACAACACCAGAACACACGACATGTATTCGGGAGTATACTTCATGTATTCAAGATTCAATGAATTGGAATGGTCTACCAAACCAAGTCGTGTGTTGGTGTCTTTATATGTCTAAAATTATGTCGTGTGTTGATCGAGAACAAGTGGCATACAGTTTCCATATTACACGCTATGTGGCCCAATGGACACAGCGTGTAGTCCCTTTGAGTTAGGGTTGGACCATGTACCCCGTACATGGCTTTCCCAGTTGGAGACTATGTAACAGGGAACTAAATGGCATGTGGCACAATGGAAATGCCATGTACTCTTAATATTTCCAAAGTATACTCACACGATATTTCCCCAGGTGTGTAATTTAGATATATGGTGAAAAATAATACACACCATGTAGTTGGAACTACACATCGTGTACTCATCCAAATTAAATATATTTATTAAAATTTATTATTATTTTATAAAAACCCTTAAGAGGTGTTCCATCGTGCGGGCATAATGATAAGGCACAACATGTGATAATTGTTTTATATATATGTGTTTAATTTAACTTCTGCGGAATGTTCATTTCTTCTCCTTTGATATTTATGAATAATAATTCACCGGGTTGCTTCCAAGGTACAAATTACTTACAAAGATAATTTTAAATGATTTTATTTTTTTAAAATTATGAAGAGAATCTCATGGAAATTTATAAAAGTGTTTAAGATAAAAGTATTGATTAATTAGAGATGATAATTAATTTATTCGAGTGTGATTTATCTTAAACTAGAATGATTAAAGTATTGATTTATAGTTTCATTTATTTATAAATATATTTGCATGTATGGATGATAATGAGATAGACTAAGACCATTGTATGTGAATGGTTTCTTTTAATTTATTAATTTGAATTAAATTTGTTTGCCTGCGAGCCTCCTCCTCATTAATATGTAGGGCATGTGTGCCCAAGGATTTGTTTATGTAAAACCCCTTTTTACCCATCACCTACATGTGAGGTAAAAAAGGCATATGTAATGGATGGATCTCCCAGGCTAGTGGAGGTGGTTCAAGCTGGAGCCGAGACGAAACCAATCCTAGGTGATACAGAGGTGGACAAGTGGAAGCTATAAACACAAACCCAAATGGTTCAAGGTGTTTCTCCCACATGTCGGGGTTAGTTTATGTTCCCCTAGATAAACTAACCGTTAGAAAATCTCATGATCAAGAAATTTACTTTATTTTAATTCTTTCAGTTGCATGGTTTATCATTATGGATGTGTTGTCACAATCACATAATTAATGAATTAAACAAGCATGCAAGATGGAACTAAAATAAACTAGACATATGCGTAAATATTATCAAGACATGGTTAATCACATAAGTAAGTTCTACTTAATTTTAAAAATAATGTGATAATGATAATATGTAATTCATTCATAAGAGATAAAACCCCCTTAAATAAAATATTAAGACAGAATAAGCCTTCCATTACTTGACATAGGAAAAAACTCAATAAAACTATGTGTTTGACCAACCCTTGGTGGGACACTTACTTTTATACAAGAATCCCTCATGAAAGGTTCTAGGTTGACATAACAATATTACATCAAGAAGAGTATCCCTTTTTAGACATGATTTAATACTGGAGGCAAGAGTTGAAGAAATCCAAAGTCATGATTTCAGGATTGGGGAGTCCATTCAACATGTTAAGGAGCTGGAAGCCCGTAGTTGGCAAAGACCGGCCTACCAAAATACCTTCTAATAGCTTGACCAACCTGTGTTGGGGTTTTTCGAAGGGGAATATGGATCCTTGCCACTAGAATGTCATGGAAATAGGACATACCGAGTTCAATGGTGAGGGCTATTGGGACTTGAAAAAATAGTACAAGACATAATAAAATTTCTTATTTCCAGTAAAATGTAATCAAGAATGTACTAATGATATACTATTTTAATTGAAGAATAAAAATGAAAAACTCATCAACCAAACTTTACCTATAATAAATTCTAGATAAAGACAACATCCTCATCGGTAGTAACTTCCTAGAATGGTTTAGATGACTTTGGGTAATCCCACGCCATGAACGGAAGTCTTACATGCTGGAGTCACCATTACCTGATCCTCCTTCAAATGAGGTGATTGATGAGGATTTCCTGGTCTATGAAAAACATATAAACAACTTGGTTGAAGTTCAATGTTTGAAACTATCATCAATGTCTACTGTGCTCACGATGTCTCATTAAAACAAGGATGCCTATAGCATGCTCAAGCACCTCTATGGTCTTACCAGGACAGAGCAACACAAGAAAGGTTTGAGATCTCTAAGGCACTCTTTCAGAGTATGTATGGGGAAAGTTCCCCAGTTGGGCCTCATGTATTCATGATCATTGGATACATTGATTGCCTGGAGGTTCTAGGGTTTAAACTCCCCAAACAACTGGGCACCGATCTCATTCTCACATCACTCCCTTAGAGATTCTATATCATTGTTGTCAATTTCAATATGAACAACATTGAGAATTATCTATCTAATCTTTTAATCCCCATTCTCAGTATGGAAAAAGATATGATGCGTGAAAATCCTTCTGTCCATTTGGTGAATAAGAGGAAAGGGAAGGAAATGTTTTCTTATCCCGAAGTTTCTTCATGGCCTTCCGAGAAAAGGAAGATCAAATGGGAGGTAGGGGAACATGAGGCTGTTTGTTTCGCATGTGGCAAGAAGGGCCACTAGAAGAAGAACTGCACCCAACCTTAGAACAAGGGGAAGATTCAGGTGCAATTTTGATCAAATTAAATCTATATATTTCTAAAAATAGGGTATTATATACAACTTTTGGTTCTCACATATGTATCCAAATACTTGAACCAAGAAGATTTTGGAAGATTGATTAAGGGGAGGTAGATCTATGAGCAGCCAATGAAGCCATACTTGCTGTTGTAGGTGTCAGGGAATACCACCTCATGTTACCAACTGGGATGGTCTAGGTGTTAAAGGTTTGATATTATGTGCCTTCTATTTCTAAAAAAATTATTTCTATATCCAGATTAGATACAGATGAATTTGTTTTCATGTTTGGAAATAATGTTTCTTCTTTTACAAAGACAACATTTATTATGGTTGGTCACACTTATACAACATTCTTTATGTTTTTGATTACACGAAGCAAGTAATGGAAATCGATAATAATGATACCTCACTTGACTCATACCACACCCATCTTTGGAATCACTGGCAAGGTCATGTAAATGAGAAACACTTGACAAAGTTACATCAAGATGGATATTTAGATTCTTTCGAACTAAAATCACTTGGCTCATGTCATTTATGTTTACAAGGAAAAATGACAAAATCCCCATTAGTGGAAAATGTGAATATTATAAAGAAAATCTTGAATTGCTTCATACCGATGTGTGTGGACCATTTCAAGTTAATTAAAGTGGAGGGTACTCATACTTCATAACTTTTACCGATGATTTTTGTAGATAAGGATATATCTACATAATGTGGTATAAGTCGGATTCTTTTGATAAATTTAAAGGATTAAAAAATTTAGTTGAGACCCATCTTGGTTAGATGATTAAGAAACTCTTCTCAGACTGAGGTGGAGAATATCTTAATCAAGACTTAATTGATTTCTTAAAAGAGTTTGGTATCCTAACCCAACTCACTCCTCCAAACATGCCCCAGTGGAATGGTGTGAGTGAAAGGAGGAACCACACCTTGTTGGACATGGTGAGATCAATGATGAGTCATGCAAGTCTTCCATTAACCATTGGGGGTAGTCATTACAAACAACGGCACACAAACTAATCCAAGTACCAACTAAACCGATAAATGGTATTCCATGAGTTATGGAGTGGAAGAAAAGCCATGATATCAAATTTAGATGTGTGGGGTAGAGAAGTTTTTGTTGAGGCCTATTCAGGTAACAATCTCTCACACCAAGTCACAATGTGTACCATTATAGAAAACCCCAAGGAAACAAGTGGATAATTCTTATAGAACCCCTTAGACAAGATGTTATAGTGGCAGGACATGCCATATTCCATGAGGGGGAGAACATCTCCAAAAGGTATAGTGGGGGCGAGATATACTTCAATGAAGTTGAGGATTAAGGTACAAAAGAGTTGGTACAAGAACATGTTCCACAATGCTCTATAGAAGAAGAATCTATTCCAGAGACACATGTTCTTCATAGGAGTACAGGATAGGTTATAGAACCAAAATAATACAGTTTTCAAGTTACTAAGGATGGTGACTCTTTATTAGTTGATAATAATGATCCTCTAACATATAAGGATGAATTATGTGGCATAGATGTTTCTATGTGAAAAAATCCATGAATTATGAAATTTATTCCATGTACTAAAACCAAGCCTATATTTTGGTAGATCCTCCAGTTGATGTAAAGGCTGTTGGTTGAAAATGGGTATTGCAGAAGAAACTCGGCATACAAGGACATGTTAGTACATATATGGAACGATTGTTTGAAAAAGGTCTTATACAACATTATTGAATTGACTAAGATGAAACCTTATCACTAGTTGCAATGTTGAAATCTATCAGAAATGTACTTTCCATTGAGGATTACCATGACTATGATATTTTGAAAATGGATGTCAAAATAGAATTCCCTAATGGGAAACATCAAGAAGATGTCTACATGACACAACCTGAAGGGTTTGTGACTCCCAAGAAAGCCAATAAGGTAAGCCAGTTTCTAAAATACATGTATTGATTAAAGCAAGCATCAAGGTCATGGAACATTCTTTTTAATGAAGCTGTAAAATAACTTGGTTTTATCAAGTTGGAATGTGAGCACGGTGTTTAGAAATAGTGTGTTGAGAGTGTAGTTTCTTTCATAATAGTATATATTGATGACAAATTACTTATTGGAAATGAGATAACAGTCTTACATTCTGTTAAGGCATGTTTGAATCAATTCTTCTCCAAGAAATAATTCGGTGAGGTAGGATATATTCTTGGGATCATGATCCATCGTGATAGATCCAAGAGATTTATGGGCCTAAGTCAAAGTACATACATTGATAAGATACTGAAGAGATTCAATATTCATAAATCCAAGAGGCTATTGTTGCCAGCGTCACATGGCATTAATAATTCCAAGAAAATGTGTCCTTGGACACATGATGAAAGAAAGATAATGGCAAGGACTCCATACGAATCAGTGATTGGGTCAGTCATGTATACAATTCTATATACTAGGTTGGATTATTCCTAAATAATGAGTGTAGTAGAAAGATATCAAATGGACCCAGGTGACTGTCATTGGATGACAGTCAAGACTATCCTAATGTATCTGAGGTGTACTAAGGACATGTTCTAGGTTTATGGAGGAGATGAAGAACTAGTCATCAGAGGATATGAAAATTCTAGTTTCCAGACCGATCAAGATGACATGAAGTTGAAAAAAAGATACATATTCCCTTTAAATGGAGGAGGTGTGAGCTGTAAGAGCTCAAAGTAGAGTGTGGTCAAAGATTATATAGTAGAGTCCAAGTATATCGAATATTATGAGGTAGCTAAAGAAGAATTTTGGATGAGAAGCTTCATCTAGGAGATAGATGTGATACCTAGTAGTAAAGATCCCATGACATTGTACTGTGATAATACTGCACTGGTGTCTCTCCCAAAAGTGTCGTGGTCACATCAGCGGACGAAGCACATACTTCAGAAGTATCATCTCTTGAGGGATTTTTCTTAATGAGGTGAAGATGTAGTGAGTAATATTTCTATAGAAGACTACATGGCAGACCCCTTGTCTGAAGCCTTGACTAAGTAGAAATATGATCAACATGTGAGGTCTAGCAGACTGAGAGTCATAAGCAGCTGTCTCTAGTACAAGTGGGGGTTTTTAAGAGTTGGTGTCCTATAACCAACTGGTTTTACTTTGATTAAATGGGTATTTAATGTATTATTACATATTTTTCATTGTTCTTCATGAATATCATGTACTAATGTCCCAGAGTTTTTGTTGCATTGATAAGGTCAGGACAGTTCCCTGCTATGATGAGAACCTTGAAATTCTATAACAGTATTCTTAAATATAGTTATTTGGTTGGATGACATGCTATGATAGGACACATAGCATGCTAACTGTTCGGTGCAAGTAATCGTAAGCAAATGAGACTTCCTCTCAAGAATATCACACTTGGTAATTTCCAAGATTGAAGATTATGATAACAACCCCATTAGTAATAATTCCACATGTTTTGGTGCCATCAGATATTACTATCTTTGAGCGTGTGTAATGATCCTTACACTTTTTGATTATCATTAATATGTTTCATGATATAATCACATTGATTTACTGATGAAAGCTATCACGTAGACATTTGGTGAGAATTAGGGTATGTTGGGTGCGTCACAAGTGGAATGTTATTAATGGATAAGAAGAGGATGGATTTTTCCCTTCCATTTATGGAAGTTGATATCCCGTCCCTTTGATTGAAATAGAACCATCGTGTGAAATTAAATGGTCATGGTGTAACGACAATTTTATTTTATGTAGTCAAAGAAAGTCGTATCAGGCATAAAATCTGATGACACAATCATGAAACCTACTTGATGAGATATTGCGATAAATGGATTATATTAAATAGTGAGCATTCATATGTAAATGTCTTTGTTGGGACTTTACATTCTTTTTCTTGGGATCCTTGACCCATTTCTAGAGAGTACTTTTTTACTTTAGGCGAGCCCACCTAATGATGACGAGAAAGAATCATAGAGGGTAACACACATAGTGTTTTTGGTGGTATTGGTTATATTCTATTTGAAATTAATTAATTAATTAATTATTATTCTCAATACCGTGGAATAATATTATACAAGATAAAATGATCGCATAAATTAAATATAACATATTTGATTATTTTTTTGAAAATTTAATAAATATTTATTTACTAGTTTGTAACAAAAAATATTTAAGAGAATAATTTATTTATTTATTTATTTGAGTGTTCAGTAAATGTAAGTGAAGTTCAAGCAGACCATGGTGGGTCCGGTAATAAAATAATAAGTAGCAACATGGTAAATAATTATTTTACTAGTTGGAACAATTTAAAATAATACTGTTATTATTTTGTGACGTGGAATTTATAATTTAGTTTTGTGAAAGTTGGAAAACAATAAACAATGACACAATATTATTGTTAAATGCATGGTTTTTCTCTAAGTTCATGAATTTATATAATTTTTTCTATGAAATTAAATAATGTAATTGAAATTACATGTATATAAATAGACAGGTAGGTCTATTGTTCCAGACAACACAACACATGCCTGGTGAATTGAGAATTGTTGAGCCAAACAATTTCTCCCTCAAATCCTTTTCTCTCCCCTCTCAAGAACAATAGACTTTCTTGAAGGCCTAAGAACAAGCTATCAAGAATGACTGATACAAGACACTCACTTCACCATGCTAGAACCCAAAGAATGAACAATGTCGATCAGAGGCCATCAGAGCATGTGTGGATCACTGCTAGAGGAATTCTATTTTGGATCCTTACAAGCGCTATGAGATAATCTGGAAGGGTCAATCCGGACGATCAACACCATCAAAGAAGAAAAATACCAAAGACACAAGTATTATCTTTTCTTTATGAAATTAATTAAATTTATTATAAACTTGATTTGAAATATCCTCTCTATGGTTTTAGGACACTTTCTTCTTAATATAAATATTTTATTATATTCCAGGGAGGCTGGCATTCATCATCGTATTGATCCTGAAATAATCGTTGATCATGGTAAAAATAAATGTTGGATATCGTCCCAACCACGCTTCTACTGCGCCCCAAACCTTCACTTTAGTTTCATTGCCTCTTCAAATCCCCAGGACTATTACTCAAACTTGTTGTTCTATCATAATAAATTGATCGGGTGAGTTGTCTTTTGTCATAGAATTGTGTCTCTATGATCTAATATCGTCACCAACCTCTCTTTATATTTAATATTATCCTAAAATTTTACCACCTATGGATTCATTACATGTCAGGTATCTGGTATATACATCCACAAGATGGATTTATGGAAAAAATCATGTACATGAGTTATGTTAGAAGGGACTTTTTGCCTATATTTCCCCAATCTGATGTGATAAAGGACCTCATAGTGGATTATGTATCTAAAGGAAGCTCTCCATTCCTCCAAATCTCATGAATTTATTCGATAATGATATATGAAGGATAATTTTGTCACATACCTATAACTCTAGAATCTAATAATGAATTTATTCCTCAATTTTCCATTAACTTTGTGTGGATTCCATATGACAATGAATGGAATTAACCTTCTATGTAACCTCACAGATAAGATCAAGTCAAGCCATATTTCACTCCATATATTCTTTTCAACATGATAGAGTCTAAAAAATCTTCTTATATAGATCCTCATAATATTCCCCTTGAATTCTAGAATAGAAATTATTTTGGTATGATTACACAACTTGGGGAATGTGTTAGTCGTAACATTCCTGAAAATCCTCTAAATGTGATCTTCGCATATCCTCTAGAGTTGTTTGAGTCATTAATATTGATCATCCATACTAGTGTTATAAATAGTGTTAAGCCATAGTTATTTATCCAACACCTGCTAAAGGGTTCTCTAACAACATTAGGTAAACCTAGGATGTCAATATGATATAATAGAGAGTGGATGTCCATGAAGTCTTTACACTTCCCTTATTTATATCATAGAATTATTTTAAAGAGACATAAATTCGTTAATAGAATTGATATGATCTAACTTGGAAAGGTGATTGACTACCTTCAAGATTATGTTACATCCATTAGTGTTCCTGGTGAGTCCAGTAAAGAAATCCATGGTTATGTTTTCCCAGTTCCATATAATTATAGGAAATGGTTTAAGCAAACCCTTATAATTTTTTTATTATTACTTTACGTGTTAGAACATGAATAATCCATATAAAAACATCATAATCACTATTTTTTTCCCACAAAAATTTCAATATCAAATCTATAGGCAGATTAATGCTTCCCAAATGAATTAGAGAATGATGATCTATGAATATCATCCTTAAGTCCACTCTTAGGTTTTGGTTTTGATGGTATATATATCCAATTTCTAAAAATTATAAATCCTTCTTCAACAAAGTCAAACTCTGTAATATTTTCTATCTTCTTATATAGAAACACATCATATCTATGGACCTCCTTGATCCTATTAACAATTGATTGTTGAATATTTTTTTTGAGAAAGTTAAGATAAAGATCCTTTTATTACTTTGATATAAATCCTTTGGATTTAGATGAAAGTAGTATCACTTTGATTCACATAACGTATAGGTTTTTGGGATTCACTCTAATGAAAGAATCTTCTACTTTGTTTTCCTATACAGAATGGTAATAGATTGAGCAATCATAATCCTTGATAAGATCTAACCTCCTTCACTGGTTCATGTTGATCTAATTTTTTGTGAATATATATTTGAGGATTTTACGGTCAAATATTTTTCACATGCTTTCCATTAGAGATAATGTAACCAAATATTCATCATAAAGACCACTTAGACTCATTATTGATCACGTGTTCATAATATTTTCTCATAGATATTTAATTGGAGGGAGGAACATAATATTATTTTGTCAAATTTCATGGGTGAAAAACCTAATACCTTTTTTGACGCATTATTGTAAATCAAAAATCCTACCCCACTAATTTTTAATTTAATAACAAGGAAAGTCATTATCAACTTCTTCACCGCTTTAATGACATATTCACATTCATAATTCCTAAAAAATCTCACTCTATTTTGAGTAAAAATGGTTAGTGGGATAGAAGATCAAGGGAATTTCATCAAAATTCCATGATAACAGACAAATATCTAGGTAAATTATGGATTTGCTTCATATATATTTGATTTAGTAATCCAATTTTTTCATCCATTTTTAAAGGATGCACATATATCCCTTTTCTAGTGACAACATATAATGAACCGATCCACAGTGTCCCACCTAGTATGTAGAAGATTAGTCTAACACAACTCCAAGCTTGCCTCCATAGGCTAGGGGATTAAAAAATGTGTTTAGAATATATAAATAAAATGAGATGTCTTTTTCTATAGCACCTATATGCACACACACAACCATCTACATAAATATATGAAGAGAAATAATAATAAAATATTGTAACATATAGGGTAAAAACTATGCATGTAATATTCTCTAGTGAATAAAATATAATGAAAAAGTGTTATTAAAAATATAAATGGAGAAATATACACACACCTAGAAATGATATCCCAATTATACCACAACTAGAATAAAGAAAAATTTTAAGATATAGACTCTTGATCTCCAAACCTCAACCACCGTATGTGGTACAATGCACCCAAATATCTATATGCTCCCCTAATGCCACCATTGACCTGTTTATCATCTTTATAAGACGTAACACATGTAGAGAAATCCCATGAATAGAAGAGTATATATATACATAGTAGGACGCCCTAGATGTTGAAGACAGATAAATAGAATACATGATAGAACTATATAGATCAACCAATGCAAGAGGGATACAAAACCCAACAAAAATGATATATTCTCATATAAGAATCCTAGATGAGGGAGAAGGGGGATCTCTATATCACATCCCTACTAAGGATGTTGAGTCTACATGCACCTCTAATGTTCCATCATCAAGCCCTATATCTCATGTTTAAATCCAATAAGATCATGAAAAGGGAACACACATCAACACTTCTACAGAGCATGAGAGAGCTTAGTCTATAAAAGGTTAAGGACCCATGCCCTAGTAAGAATGGGGGGATTTACCTAAATAAATAGAGGACACATGACCATGTAAGGGATTATAATATCAATATATATTTGAAAAATATGGATTACTCATTCCATGGCGCATCATGGAAATACTATCTCAAGGGATAGAGGAGTACATTTTTGGAGAGGGAACCTACTCCATCAATAGGGGTGTATCTTGTCTGTCTTTATAATGAGTATAAAGGAACCAAACCCTAGAGAAATAGGGTAATATCATCTCCATTGATATATCACCACCCATTATCAATAGGTAAGTTCCACTAATTTATGAATAATGTTTATGGAGGACCCACACACTGGTAAGATAAGGGAGTACTATCTCTATAGATATATGAAATACACAATGATATGATAGAGGAGTACAAAATCTACCTCATAAAAGAGTATAGAGTACCCTTACCCATGCATGGGAGATGAGTTACATATCTATCTAAACGATCCGATGATCATGACCATTCACCATCATAATCAAGAATCTCCTAAATAAGAGTCACTCTTATAACAACTTGCATAATATCTAAAAATCTAAAATAAATTCTACCATCACATTATATTTGGATATGAACTCCACATAGGATACTCTTGATCCAAAATCCATTTTAAAATTATGTATATATGAGATATAAATGTTTCTCAAAAAGTACATGTTGTGTAAGGGGGTCAACACAATGTGTGACCTCACATAGCCTATTGGTTGTATCCTCTCCAACATGGTTCACTGGACATGCTGTACTAAATGGTGTGTAATGGGTCCATTTGGAATCTGATCTCACTCTATAACTTTCAATGTTCTCCTATATACATATTCAATGTCCATGTCACCATATAAGTGTGTACGTGGACCACACGACATTTTAGGGCCACTCGGTGCCAACCCATGTGTTCCAAGTCATGACAATGTCCTTTAGGCCATGACTATGTGCCTTGTTGTGGACCAACCCATGTCCTATAATGGTCACATTGCTAGGACCATGATCATGTATTTGGTCCATGTTTTTGTATCTGGACCCCTACATGTCTGTACTTGAGTACCGTCACATGTCGTGGTCCTGGCTTTTTTTTGTCTAGTCGTGTATGTTACCATGTAGTCATGAAGTACATGCCAGGACACCAAAACCAGGACACACATTGTGTGGGGGTCCATCATGGAATGTGATTTTTATCTTTACTAGGAATCCCTGGTTGTTGTTACCAGGGGAATACACTCTGGGATTTTATCCATCTACATGATAAATATTCAAAAAAAAATTAGAATTATTAGATCATTCATGAATTCTATAGATCTAGATCTCCCATCATGATTTGTACCTATTGTGCTCCTAAAATTGCCTTCAGTTCCCTCCAAACATCGTTTCTAGGCCTTTAGTGATTGGAAATTAGATTCCATTGATCTGATTAGAACTAGCACACCACCAGACGCACCTCCGATCAATAATTCTCAGTCCCATATCCTAGATCCATAGGATTAATCAAATACATTCTGACCCAATCCATGTGGAAACCACTAATCTTTTCATTTTTCTAACATCCACTTTGAATCTCGGGGTATAATCACAATCATAATAACCCAAAAATTTTGAACATTGTCCCAATAGCCTAGTGGTGAAGAACATGTAGAACATGTGGTAGAAAGGAAAAAGGAAAAAGGTACATCAATCATTGTCTAAATGTTTCTGGATAATGATGAAAAGTTAGGTATATTCATGTTGAGAAACATGGAATAATCCAAAAAATATCAGATTAAAATTTTATTTCAAAACATGTGGTCTTGTGAAGGATTACATTACTCAGAATACAAATAATTATAGATAAGAACACAGTAAATATTTTAATCATTGGTGTAAACTCCAATTCATTATACCTACCTTGATTATGGATTGTTCATTGGTGAGGAATGCATTTTTCAACGATGGAGAAGAACCAATTCATTCTTTGTGTGTCGATTCACCTCGATCCAATCCCTGTTTGTCATCTATTGTTGATCCTCCAATGAAGAACAATGAAACATAATCTAAATGATCCCTTGATTATGTGACTAACCATGTAAAGATTATGTGGAATGATACTTATAAAGGGAAATATGTTTTAGGAATTAAATGAATTAAATTGTTGTGTAAATTAATTAATTGACTTATCATACCCTCTAATGACTATAACATATTAACATCCGGTGCTGGCCTAATTTTTGTTACACCTAGGGTAAAAACCATCCTCAAGATTAAACCATGATCACATTTTTTTTATATAGGACTATGTTCTATAGAAATTCACTCATTTATAAAAAAAATATACATGTATTATGTAATATATATTTAATATTTTTATAAAAATAATTATCAGATTACCAAACCTCAAAATAATTCACTGTCTTAGTGACTAATTGTAATAATATTTGTTAATATATTTCAATGTATTACAATGAAGAAAATGAGTCTCAACATTTTTCCACCTATAATTTTTTTCGTCATTTAAAATCACAAACTAAGTAAAAAGGTGGGGATAAAGATACCACATATAGGTCTCCCACACGCATGAGCTCTCTTGTATGCTCGCATTCTTCCACACTACACAAAAAAGGGAATGAGCCATACTCTTACGATCCGCTCCTATCAATCATCGATTTCAACTGGGTATGTAACACCCCAAGATTTTATGAAACATATTCTTTTTAATTTCATTAATGTCTTGTGTTGTACGCTACACCAAAAGGAGCTTGCACAACACGCATCCTTGACCTGCCTTTTATTACACGCAATCGCGACCTTCCTCGATAGAGTGTGTAGTACGCAATACCGAGTTTCACTAAACAACGATATGCTATTAAAATATTATTAAAACTAGCCATTATGAATAGTAATAACCACTTTTTTGAAATTTTGTAAATTTTATTTTTCAAAATGGAATTCATTTTTGGATTCGGAATATCGAAATTATATTAGGGTGAAATTTTGGTACTTTTCGGATAACTTTCATTTTCTGATGAATAGTGAAAATTACTAAATTTTAATTAAAAACAACCTTTTTAATCGAAATAATTAATAGTGATAAATTATTAATTTGAGTGTTTTTAAAGTATATTTAGAATATATTTTTACAATTAATTCAATGTTGGTCATTGGATGTAATTTCACATTTAAACCAGACATAAACAAGTGTCAATCTTTTGATAGTTATTATCTCTTAAGAACATGCTATTTGTTTTGACGACGGGAATTAATTTTTAAATTGATTAATGCAACTGATATGTTTTGAATTTGGTAAAATAGAAATCATTTTTGAGTTGATAATATCAAATATAGCTTAGGCCTAAGTTTTGGTATTTTTCTGGAAACTTTCATTTTTTTGATGAATAGTGAAACCACTAAGTGGTAGTTAAAAAAAAGAATTTTTCATAAAACTTAATTTTACCACTTCTGTTAGTGGAATTTCAAAAATCTGAGAGACATGTTTGATGTCAGTAAGTAAAATGTGGTTCAATGAGATGAAAATAATTTTTGGTGAACAGTAACTTTTTACTTTTTTTACCATGGTTAAAAGTAAATATGGTAATTAAGGATAAAAATGATATTTTTATTACCCTAACACATGTCCTAATTCTATTGGATAAGTTTAATTCGACCAAAAACAATCTTAGTAATAAAATATGACCATTTAGGCCCACTTGGATTAGATTAGGACATTTATTATTAATTTATTTAAAGAAGGGTGAAAATAGTTAAAATCAACGTTTAATAAGTAGATAATTTTTAATATATGGTTATACATAAGATAAATTCGACTATAAATATTCATTATAAATCTAAAAAGATTTCCTAAATAATGGTATTTTATTTGTAATTTTTAGACATTAAATTATTTAATTTATTTATGACACAAAGATGATGTAGTAATTATCTTATTAATGAAATATTGACATAATTGATGTTATAAATACCAAAATAAATGTAATTTGAGACTTTTTATAAATTAAACTAATTTTATAGGTTAATATGACATGTTAGTATTTATTTAATTAACTTTTTCGAACTAATAATTCTGTTATGAGTTTCACAAAAATCAATTACTAAATAGTTTCAAAATTGACATAAAATAGTTTTTAAAACAAATATTATATTATTAATTTTTATTTTATTCCTAAAAATCTAAGGTTCGGCCAAATGATGTAGATATGGTTATATATATAAATAATATAAAACTTGGGGTTATTTTGGCTTGTTATAGTAAGTTTATTAAACTTATAGTGTAAGAAAACAAAAAGACACGGTAAAAGTTAAATTGTCTAACTTAAAATTAATACTAAATGATAAGGTTAAAATAGTAAACTGAACTTGTCCAAATTCTATTGGACGAGAGGATCTCGACCCATCCCCACCTTAGCTTTGAAATAAATTAACTTTGAGCTATTTAAAACCGAATTTGGCTTTATAATAAAATAATATTTTTAGTTTTTCCAAAAGATCCCCTCTCCTCCCTTATAAAAGGGCACCTCCTCCCTCTCTTTCTCACACCACTTTGAGCCTTCATGCTCTGCCAACCCCTTCTAAATTCTCTTATCCACTTTCCTAAAAACATCCTAGAGGTCATGGGCTTCTTCAATGACCAATTTTAGTACCCTAAGGGGAGGACTCAAAGAGGCGCTTCAAAGAAGAGGTAATGTCCATTACCGATTCTTTCAACATTATTTCTTCTTCCACTTATTCTTCTTAGGTTGTTTCATTATGAAGTAATAACATCCGTATCACTCATATAACGATATGTTATTATAATTATGAAACAACCCTATTTCACCATCTATCCATCCTATGGAAAACAAAATCACCGCGCGTCCGTACGTACGGAATACCGTCTCCACGCCGTGGTGTAATCTATTTTCCACCACCAAAATACTTGGATGGGTATAATGGTGTACATAATAACTATATATGATTATTTTAAAGTGATATTGATTCTGAAATATTATACTTACACTCCAATACAATTCCATGATCATGAGAACCATATCATCGCTCGTGCGTACGTACGGACTACCGTCTCCACGACGTGATGAGATTCATTCTCCACGTTAACCATTCATGAATGATTATAAAGTATATATAATAAGTAATCATGAAATATATGACATAATAATGATACTGGATTTATGTGTATATATATGTATGTCATCTACTTAATTCCATTCAACTCAATAAGGAAACGAAAACAGCGTTCATGCGTACGTACGACCTACCGTCTCCATGAACGGTGTATTTCTTTCCATTTACTGATCTATTATATATATGTATATTCTGAATATATATTATATATAAATCATGTTTATATTCTGTAATAATGTAATCATGATCTAAGTAATCATATGAATAATTACAAGTCAAAACACAGACGACAAATGAAACAATTTTACCCAAAACGCTCTTTAACAAGGAATTTACAAAATAACGGGTTATATAAAGTCATAAGTGAACCATATATGATATCATAACAATGAGAATGATTCTGTAATAAGTCAATGACATTATTTAAATCATTATACAGGAGTTTTCGGACACTTACGAAGCAAATCAGACCTAAGGTAAGGGAAAATATCACAATCTCATTTTATTCGAGATTGTTTATACTTTTGTATTTACTGGGTTGTATTTTATCATATACATACATGTTTCCTCAATATGTAATATTATTTTCATCCACCTACAATTGTTTAAATCCAATTTTACCCTTCGGTGAGTTTTTAGTAAAAAATTTGAAAGGAATCTTTTGTCGTTTTTCGTACGAGGTACTTTTTGACTTTTTTGACAAAAGTACGAGAAGAATGTTTTTTAACTTATATGGCTTGAATGGATTTTTAAAACATTATTTACAAGAATCTTCCTTTAAAAGTTTTCAAGTTTATTTTTAATCAACTTATTTTAGTTTAAAATTGTATGACATGTTAATAAAGTAAAAATGTTTTTGAGGTAGAAAGGATATTTTCCTCAAGAATCGAGTTCAAGGGTTTTATCAAAATTATTTTCCATCTAAGATAATAAAGGGTTCTGTTTATATCCCAAATATTAAATTGATTTGATTATGATGTGATGGAATTATTTTTATGAATTCCTTTATCTTATATGAATTGTTTTATGATGTCACGATGTTTAAGAATCCCATTTTTATTACATGGGTTATGCTATGATGTATGGTTTATGATTTTGTGGCACACATAAGAATGTTTTCATTATTAGATGGGTGGGACCTATATCTCCATCCAATTCATTGGGTAAAGATTTTATATCTAATGAGATAGACACGGATGGAATGAAAGGTTAAACCGGTTCAGTGAAATAGGATTGAAACGAGGAGTGAACTCGGTTCAAAAATGGACTTTGTCCACTAAGATAGTCTTGGCAATAAGTTTTGACTAATAAGAAATGATTCTCTATAATTATGTGTGTATGCCACAAAGTTTCATGTTTTAATTTATGATTGTTGGGATTACATTTCACTACTATGATTTACCCCATTTTATGATATTATGATCTCTTTTGTATGTTAAGATTTCCAAAATGTTATGTTCTTATGAATATGATGTGATTGATATTTCTTTTCTTTACCCTTAATGAGCATTTGAGCTCACCCTTTTATGTTTTCTTTTCCCAAGGATATAAAGAAATATTTTAGGTAAAAAAAGTGAAGATCTCTATGGGAGATGTTGAAGATATTTCACCATGATTAGAAGATAATATTCCGAGTTTCCAAAGACACTAAACAATTACGGTCCTTATGTGTGTGTTTCTGTTATGTACTAAGTATTCCGCAAAAGTAATGTAATGTCCATGTACGTTAAGCTTCGGGTCTCTATAGTTGGTATCAGAGGAAAGGTTTAGTCAACCTTTGTAAAGTAGGATGCAAGAACTTTAATGAGATCCCTATAGATATTTCTATGGTATGTATAGGGATGTACCTAAGGATAAGTATAAGTATATGTTATAGTACTAGAATTACGGTAACCTAAGATGTTAGATATTGAAGGTACACCCCCTTTATTATGTTGTTTTACCTAGCGTGATTTTTTCCTCTCACACTATTCTTTTTGGGTTTTAGACGATGGCTGGAACCCGAAGGAACCGTGTTGATCAATGTAATGGAAAATCAAATGATTGTCCTCCTGAACAAAAAAAATTTATGGGATATGGAGTGAAAAATCTTATTGCTATACTTACACAAGCTATGAATCATTCTGGACTTCCAAATGAGAAGAGAAGGGAACAATATTCTATTGAGTCCTTCATGAGGCAACGTCCACCTTCTTTCAGTGGGTCTTCTGATCCAATTGTTGCAGAACAATGGATCATTACCACTGAAAAGATATTTTCAGTTCCTCAATGTTCTGAACATGATAAAGTCATCTTAGCAGTATATCGTTTGGAAGGTGATGTTGACCAATGGTAGAATCTTATCAAGAATACGAGGCCAAGAGTTGAAATTGAGTCCAAGTAATGGGACGAGTACAAGAACTTATTTTTCAATAAGTACTTCCCTCATATTCTTCGAACAAAGATGGAGAATGATTTTCTTGAACTAAAGAAAAAGGATGACGAATCTGTTGGTATATACGAAGAAAATTTTACAAGGCTTGCAAGGTATGCATCTGGATTTATTATCCAACCTGAAAGTAAAGTTGATCGATTCTTCATTGGCTTAAAACCAAATCTTAGAAGGGCATTAGCAATAAGAGACATCAGTAGCTATGAAGAAATTGTGCGTTGTGCTATACAGGTAGAAATAGAAGTTGGTGTTACTTATCCATCTCAAAGTTTTGACAAGAAATGAAAGATGGAGTTCAAGGAGAAATCTCATAATAATGGTGAAAAGAAGATGAATGTTTCCATATGCTCAAAGTGTGGAAAGAAGAATGGTGGAGATTGTCTTAAAGGGACTAGAAAATATATTAAGTGTGGAAAATAAGGTCATCGAGCAGCTGAGTGTCGAAGTAATGGAAAAAGTGTTTCTAGGGATGTGAATAAAGAAAAGACTATAGAGAACGCACCACCAACACTTCAATGCTTCAAGTGCAAGGAAATGAGGAATTATGCTAATAAATTCCCTAATCCAAAGGGTTAGTGATGATCGACATGAGCAACCACTTAAGGCAAAGGACAAATGGAAGTCACATGCGATCACTATTGGTGATGTTGAATATGAAAATGATGTGGTGGAATGATTAAGTGTTTATGTAATTGGATTCCAAAATAATGTTGTATATAGTATCGTGGAATATTGGAATATTTATGTATTGGTCTATTTTGGTTTTCAATAATTTTATGGTACTGGTAACCATGGAAAGTGATTGAGATATTTTTGGAAATAAGATGATATGCGCATAATTAAGGGAAAACAAGAAAATGAAATGTTTTACAGTAATCATGATCTCATGATTGATATAAGGACTGAGTGATATCATGGTTTGAGTATAAAGAATTTTGAGGATTTTGGTTTGTGGAATGTGCTAACTTTTAACTGCATACATGTTTTCACTAAGGTTCAATGGGTATTCATTCTTCAATAGAATACATGATTAAGGTATTCACATGTTTTTAATTTGACCAACAAGATATATCGTATGATATATGGGGGATAAATGATGACATACACGTGATTGTTATGTGACATTTCAAGTAATAATTTTCTTTATACTATGAGCTTGGACCGAAGTATTTTAGATAAGCCTAAAGATTGGAATGGATTATGTTGGACATAAGTTAGTATTGTTTAAGGATAGAACTTTTTTCGATATTATTGATGGGATGTTATAGTAATATAGCTTTAGAAAAAGGACAACCTACAGGACGGGCGACAGCCCATCGCGTCGGACAAGGCTGTGGGAATCGAACCCACAACTGAAGTGTGACTGGACTTTATCGCCTACCACTGACCTATAGGAAGTCCCTGTTTAGTAGAAACTAGTTTTATTATATTAATCAGTATGATATATAAAATATAAGTCCATTTTAGGAACCATATATGATTAATCTCACTATAGATGGACTTATGTACGTTTTTATAACTTTTCTAACCTTTTGTTTGAGACAGATGGAATGACCCATCATTCCATCACATGATCTGCTAACACATCACGAATGAAAAATTCAACTTCATTTCATTAAGATATGAAGTGGAAATTGTCCAAAGAACGACCAACGGTGAGACTATACCAAAATCATGAAAGTATTTCTTCTAATTCCAATTTCATCAACTTTAGGGAAATGATCTTGAAAACCAAAAATTTTGTCCTAGTGCTCTTATATCTGTTTAATCAGATGGTACCTCATATCATCACAAATTTATGGCTTTGTGATTGCTGGCTTTTCCATAGCCATGTTCTCTACCACTCTCCATCAGAACATGATGGTTAGATTTCTCTTCCATATCCATATTTTCACCTATGTGGAAACCCAATGATTAGTTTATTTGGGTAACCATTACTTTTCATACTTTTGTTTTTAAAGATTGGTTTTGGTATTCCATTTTACGATGTGGGTTTCTATTAAATAAACTATCGAGTAGTAAACCATTTATAACCCCGACGAATTTCGAGGGCGAAATTCATTTATGGGGGGTAGAATGTAACACCCCGAGATTTTATGAAAAATATTCTTTTTAATTTCATTAATGTCTTATGTTGTACGCTACACCAAAAGGATTTTGCACAACACGCATCCTTGACTTGCCTTGAATTACATGAAATCCTGACCTTCCTCGATAGCGCGTGTAGTACGCAATACCGAGTTTCACTAAACAACGATATGCTATTAAAATATTTTTAAAACTAGCCGTTATGAATAGTAATAACCACTTTTTTGAAATTTTGTAAATTTTATTTTTCAAAATGGACTTCATTTTTGGATTCAGAATATCAAAATTAGATTAGGGTGAAATTTTGGTACTTTTCGGATAAATTTCATTTTCTGATGAATAGTTAAAATTACTAAATTTTAATTAAAAACAACCTTTTTAATAGAAATAATTAATAATGATAAATTATTAATTTGAGTGGTTTTAAAGTATATTTAGAATATATTTTTACAATTTAATACAATGTTGGTCATTGGATGTAATTTCACATTTAAACCAGACATAAACAAGTGTCAATCTTTTGATAGTTATTATCTCTTAAGAACACGCTATTTGTTTTGACGACGGGAATTAATTTTTAAATTAATTAATGAAACTGATATGTTTTGAATTTGGTAAAATAGAAATCATTTTTTAGTTCATAATATCAAATATATCTTCGGCCTAATTTTTTGTATTTTTCTAGAAACATTCATTTTTTTGATGAATAGTGAAACAACTAAGTGGTAGTTAAAAAATGAATTTTTCATAAAACATAATTTTATCGCTTCTGTGAGTGGAATTTCAAAAATCCGAGAGACACGGTTGATGTCAGTAAGTAAAATGTGGTTCAATGAGATGAAAATAATTTTTGGTTAATAGTAACTTTTTACTTTTTTTTACCGCGGTTAAAAGTAAATAGGGTAATTAAGGATAAAAATGATATTATTATTACCCTAACACATGTCCTAATTCTATTTGATAAGTTTAATTCGACCAAAAACAACCTTAGGAATAAAATATGACCATTTAGGCCCACTTGGATAGATTAGGACATTTATTATTAATTTATTTAAAGAAGGGTTAAAATAGTTAAAATCAAAGTTTAATAAATAGATAATTTTTAAAGTAGGGTTATACATAAGATAAATTCGACTATAAATATTCATTATAAAGCTAGAAAGATTTACTACATAATGGTATTTTATTTTAAATTTTTAGACATTAAATAATTTAATTCATTTATGACACAAAGATGCTGCAATAATTATCTTATTAATGAAATATTGACATAATTGATGTTATGAATACCAAAATAAATGTAATTTGAGACTTTTTATGAATTAAACTAATTTTATAGGTTAATATTACATGTTAGTATTGATTTAATTAACTTTTTTTAGAACTAATCATTCTGTTATTAGTTTCACAAGAATCAATTACTAAATAGTGTCAAAATCGACATAAAATAGTTTTTAAAACAAATATTACATTATTAATAGTTATTTTATTCCTAAAAATATAAGGTTCGACAAAATGACTTAGATAAGGTTATCTATATTAATAATAAACTACTTGAGGTTCTTTTGGCTTGTTATAGTTTGTTTATTAACCTTATAGTGTAAGAACACAAAAAGACACGGTAAAAGTAAAATTATCTAACTTAAAGTTAAAACTAAATGATAAGGTTAAAATAGCAAACTAAACTTGTCATAAATATATTGTATGAGATTATTTCGACCCATACCCACCTTAGCATTGAAATAAATCAATTTTGAGATATTTAAAACAGAATTTGGCTTTATAATAAAATAATATTTTTAGTTTTTTCAAAAGAGCCCCTCTCCTCCCTTATAAAAGGGAACCTCCTCCCTCTCTTCCTCACACAACTTTGAGCCTTCAAGCTCGTCCAACCCCTACCAAATACTCTTCTCCACTTCCCGAAAAACATCCTACAGGTCCTGGTCTTCTTCAAATACCAATTTTAGTACCCTAAGAGGAGGACTCAAAGAGGCGCTTCAAAGAAGAGGTAATGTCCGTTAACGATTCTTTAAAATTTATTTCTTCTTCCACTTATTCTTCATAGGTTGTTTCATTATGAAGTAATAACATAAGTATCACTCATATACTGATATGTTATTATAAGTATGAAACAACCCTATTTCACCATCTATCCATCCCAAGGAAAACGAAATCACCGCGCGTGCGTACGTATGGAATACCGTTTCCACGCCGTGGTGTAATCTATTTTCCACCACCACCTTACTTGGATGGTTATAATGGTGTAAATAATAACTATATATGATTAGTGTAAAGTGATATTGATTCTTAAATAGTATACATACACTCCAATACAATTCCACGATCATGAGAAGGATATCATCGCTCGTGCATACGTACGGACTACCGTCTCCACGACGCGATGAGATTCATTCTCCACGTTAACCATTCATGAATGATTATAAAGTATATATAATAAGTAATCATGAAATATATGACATAATAATGATACTGGATTTATGTTTATATATATGTATGTCATCTACTTAATTCCATTCAACTCAATAAGGAAACGAAAACAGCGTTCATGCGTACGTACGGCCTACCGTCTCCATGAACGGTGTATTTCTTTCCATTTATTGATCTATTATATATATGTATATTCTGAATATATATTATATATAAATCATGTTTTATATTCTGGAATTATGTAATCATGATCTAAGTAATCATATGAATAACTACAAGTCAAAACACGGATGACAAATGAAACGATTTTACCCAAAACGCACTTTAACATGGAATTTACAAAAGAACGGGTAATATAAAGTCATAAGTGAACCATATATGATATCATAACAATTATTATGATTCTGGAATAATTCAATGACATTATTTAAATCATTATATAGGAGTTTCGGACACTTACTAAGAAAATCGGGCCTAAGGTAAGGGAAAATATCACAATCCCATTTTATCCGAGATTGTTTATACTTTGGTATTTACTGGGGTGTATTTTATCATCCACATCCATGTTTCCACAATATGTAATATTATTTCCATCCACCTACAATTTGTTAAATTCAATTTCACCCTTCAGTGAGTTTTTAGTAAAAAATATGAAAGGAATCTTTTGTCGTTTTTCGTACGAGGTACTTTTTGACTTTTCTAAAAAATGTATGAGAAGAATGTTTTTTAACTTATATGGCATGAATGAATTTTAAAACATTATTTCCAAGAAGCTTCCTTTAAAATTTTTCAAGTTTATTTTTAATCAACTTCTTTTAGTTTAAAATTATGACATGTTAAGAAAGAAAAAATGTTTTTGAGGTAGAAAGGATATTTTCCTCAAGAATGGAGTTCAAATGTTTTATCAAAATTATTTTCCATCTAAGATAATAAAGGGTTCTATTTCTATCCCTATTATTACATTGATTTGATTATGTTGTGATGGAATTATTTTTATGAATTCCTTTATCTTATATTAATTGTTATTTTATGTCACGATGTTTAAGAATCGCATTTTTATTACATGGGTTATGCTATGATGTATAGTTTATGATTTTGTGTCACACATAAGAATGGTATCATTATGAGATGGGTGTGGACCTATATCTCCCTCCAATTCATTGGGTAAAGATTTTATATCTCATGAGATAAACATGGCTGGAACGGCAAGTTAAACCGGTTCAGTGAAACAGGATTGAAACGAGGAGTGAACTCGGTTCAGAAATGGACTTTTTCCACTAAGATAGTCTTGGCAATGAGTCTTGACTAATAAGAAATTATTCTCTATGATTAAGTGTGTATGCCATAAAGTTTCATGTTTTATGTTATGATTATTTGGATTAAATTTCACTACTATGATTTATCCCATGTTATGATATTATGATCTCTTTTGCAGGTTAAGATTTCCAAAATGTTATGTTCTTATGAATATGATGTGATTGATATTTCTTTTGTTTACCCTTCCTGATCATTTGAGCTCACCCTTTTATGTTTTACTTTCCCCAGGATATAAATAAATATTTTAGGTAAAAAAAGGGAAGATCTTTATGGGAGATGTTAAAGATCTTTCACCATGATTAGAAGATTATATTCTGAGTTTCCAAAGACACTAAACTATTACGGTCCTTGTGTGTGTGTTTCTTTTATGTACTAAGTATTCTGCAAAAGTAATGTAATGTCCATGTACGTTAAGTTTCGGGTCTCTACAGGGTAATTCTCAAATGTTAATCCATCATTGATGTCCAGATCAACCCCATAAATAAGGCCTGTATGATTATACATGTATCTCCTCATCTATTCCATAAGGAAGATGTCATTCACCCACTCCAACTATAGGGGTACCGGTAAGATGAAAGAAACATTTCCAACCATCCATGTGACCTCAAATAAAGTGAAAACCCTATTGTATAGATTTTCTCCTTGGAAAATCCTATACAATACTTATCATAGGGAGTCTTCTAGGAAAACATAGTCTCCATTATCTAACTCCAAGGTCCCATGACATCGATCTGTGTAAGAGTGTTGTTAGATATTGGATGTCCTCATATGATCATGGATCACCTAGAACATATCCAACATCGATTACCCATCTCCAGCACAACATGTGATACCTCATTGATCTCAGTCCATCCTATGGGTAACCTATATCATTTACTATAAAAGTCCATGAAAAGATACATGTTGATAAAAATAAGATAACTATTATTTTAAGAAAACTCCACAAAATGTAATCAATCCACTAACTTCATAAAATGTCTAACATGATATCCCACATCATATCATCTGTGACCTGGATATTGCTCTCAATATACCCATCCATTTGGTGGTGAAAATTAATACTTATCCAAAATATATTCCAAATCCATCCTATAAGAATCCTCACAATATTTATATGAATCACTAATCAAGGTTAATAACAGTTATTAATGGAACACAATTAAGACAAATGATCTCCCATGCATGTGAAGTCTCTTAAATCTCTACTGACCAATTCTCCTTGATATTTAAGAAGTGAAAAAACATGTTAAGTTAATAAATTATCTCCTAGATTGAATAATGGTCACTCATTATATGTAGAAGCTATTTCAAAATTTCCATGGATATTTCATCACCTTTCCACTCGAGTATCTCAAAATGTTTTAACATGTTTGAAGAAACCTGATGACACTATGAGACACCAAGAGATAAACTCAACAATTAGAATCCTCATTACATAAAAACCAAAAAATCTATTGATGTAACCTATGTATCTTCCCATCATTGTCAGGAAAACTCAAAAGGAGAAGTGTGAAACTCCCTCATCACCCCTATCACATCATTAATAGAACCACCACACTTCCCTTGAAAGGATAATTTCATTACTCCCTTCAGATAATCATTCTATTAAATCTCATGAGGATTTTGGGTCACAAATAATCTCATAGTTTATTCCTTTCAAATGGTCATCCCTAAAATTGTTAAGAATTTGAACAGTATACACTATAAACTGAATATAATTTTCACCCCTCTTCTTAATAAGGGCCATCTACAAGGAATCCATCTATATTGACACCTCCTTCACCAAATTTGAATAAAACTTCTTTATAAGGGAATATTATACCACATTGAGATTTCCAAGAGTATAGAGTATCTGAAATTAATATTCCCATAGGAACTCAAATTGATGTATATGTATTAGGTTCATATCTCTCTACATGAAGACATAACTATAACAATGATTGTTTGAGAAAATAACAAAGCACTCCCCTAGAACATAATGATTCCACATCCTTAGAGAAAAAATTACCACTAATGACTCTAAGTCGTGAGTCAGATAGTTCTTATAGTTGGGTATCAACATCCTCCACTAATATAAGATCACTTCATACATTTGAATCATCAGAAAACATATCCAAGATCCATAAGAAAAAAACACCAGGTACTCCACACCTTCCTCGTGTTGCCTCAAAACACGAGAAGTAGTCTACCATTCCCTCGTCTCCTCAAAGGAACTCTGTAAGTTGTCATTCTAGGTAAAAAAATTTGATTTACAAATTAGGGAGGTCGAAGTATCTATAATACTAGATATTTTTACCAAAAACCTCGTATAGTACCCTATAAATCCAAGAAAAGACTTCACCCTAGACACACTCTAGGGTGTCTCCAAAGTTAGAACTGCATCAATATTAAAAATTTCAATAAATGATCAATGAATATAAATTAGATTCAATGTTAATTGATCCTCAGGGATCCATAACCTTCATTCCAAGAGATTACTATAAAGCTAGATCTCCCAATGAAAATATAATACTATCCTCAAGTGCTCTGCTTACTCCTCCTTTAACACAGACTAGATGAGTACGTCATAAATGAAGACAACTGAAAATCAATCCATGTATGGATGTGAGATAAGGTTCATTATTTCCATAAAAATAGTGAGGAAATTAATCTTATATAAAGTCATCACATGGAACTCATAGTGTTCATATCATCATTAGAATTCCATCTTCAGAATATCAACTTCTAGAATAATCAAATGGTGGTAGATAAAGTTGAGATCTATATAGGATAACTATCTCACACCTAAAAACCTGTTAAAGTGTTCATATATACTCAAAAATGGTAACATGTTCATTAACATTGTTTGGTTTAGGAAATTATAATCAATATAAATCCAAAATATCACCTCGACCTTTTTCTTGAACAAAGCCATAGATACTATGGGGGAAATTAATGGTATGATAAAACCCTTCTCTCAAAGGTCCTACAACTACAACCACTTATCTAGGATCTTCATTGGGGAACTCTAATATACCTAAGAATATATAGGAGTGGTCTTGGGGTCCAATTCAATGAATTACTATACCTACCTCCTTGGATATATTCCTAGAATGTCCTTAGGGAAGGCATCCATATAATCCTCTATGACTGAAGGAATCTTGTTTAATTAATAGACTTCTATGACATGTCCTAAAATAATAAATGGATGGGTTATGGTTTTTAGCATCATGTTCACAAGACCCATTCACTCCACCATGAGAGCTCTATCACGCACAAAGGGGAATCAAATCCTGTCTATTCAAATGAAACTAACTTGTTTGTGGTGAAAATCAATACAGGCCCAAACCACAGACAACTATTCCATATCCAAGATGATTTCATATGGTCTCATCCTGAATAAAATGGGATTCCTTGATAGATTCTATCCCCTGAGTGATAGATGTCACATTCACTGGATAATTGATTCTGAAAACGCATTCCCTACAGGTACTCAAATCCAATAATGCTGGGATAAAGCCTCATATTGGATCTCCCTCTCTAGAAACCAATGTATAGTGATTATGGAAGGACTCACACCTATGTATACTATTACTAAATAAAGAGTTGAATAAAAATAGACTATACCTCTAAACAACTTGTTTGATTTTGGTGATAAGCCACCAAATCATGAAGATACACGCATCCCCAACTGCCATCTTCCAGAGTCTAACATGGTCTTCCTAGTGGTGATGTAGGAAGTAGCTCATAACATAATCCACTAACCCGAAGCTCTTATATATGGGGATACATCTACTCCTTTTCTAGCACTGACTCCCTGGGGTTCACCTTTGCTACACCAAGGGGAACAATGATCATGGTGCTGCCTCTTCCATGGTGGTCTATCCACTACCTACCTACCATCTTCAACACACTGTGTATGGATATCACATGCCATGTGACCTTACCCATCACATCCATGAAATCACCCCTCTCTAAGCTACCCATGTTCTCTATACAATCCTAGAGACACATGACCACATGACAGAGTTCGAGTGTGGTATGCCACGTGTGCCTAAACTCAAATCATCTGGTAGCCAATATTGATGTATCATCCCTATGATGCCTACAAAATGTTCATTCAATATGGAATCCCTAATATATGAATATATTTGTCACCGACACTCTTTATAGTACTCCAAAATATGTGGGACTGCTTATAGGTACCAAATTGTCAATAATGTCTCTTCGAATACCCTTCTCAAACTTCATCATCCGAATGTAACCACCCCCAATCATGTTGAGCGAGTAATGAATAAGTTTAGTGAAACTAATGGAATACTAAACCACTACCTTCCCTCACTTTTGAAGCTCTAAAATCACCTAATTCCTAACTGAGTTCAAGAATAAGGGGTATAAATACACATGGATCATATTCTCTTTATTGGAACATGATATTTATGAATCATATTCAATCTCCATGACTTGACACCACCAGTGAACATATTTTTTATGGAAAATATATGATGATAGAGCAACCATATGATAAGTTGGAGTCCTCACAGGTCTAAAAACTCAGACAACCAACTCAATATATCACTCCATTGATTGGGGATTTATCTCACCCCACAACCTTGATAGCCACTGGTGCTAGAACACACAGAGTGTGCTTAGCCTATGCACATAATCATCCTTCTATACTTTTATAATGTGCTACTCATGTGGAAAGGATAATTTTAACTTCCCTCCAAGAGAAATATATCATGAGTTGGTCCCTGATATAAGGCCCCAACTTTCATTATATCTTTGCAACAATCATGAATTAGAAACCTCGATGGCGGTCTTCACAGATGCATCAAGAAAATTATTCAAGTTGTACCACAGTCATATGAGTATATGTATATAGGGAGATAAATCATGAAGGAAATTCTATGTACTGAATCCTATATTATGTATGTACCATTTCCCTTGAAAACAGTGCCTCATTATACTAATTCGGCCAATAGGTAGTCTAGGTCTGGGTGATTGGATACGTCCACCACTACAACAACACTAGGTTCCCTAGTCTGATATCTATAGTGGAGACACATTTACATTGTTCATATAAAGTCTATACCAAGATTCACAAGGGGATAGAAACCCAAAAATCATCTCGAGGTCAAACCACATCTCATATCTATAAGTAATGACACTATCCTTCCAGACCGTATAAGAAGATAGAAGGTCGGGCCGCCACGACCCCATGAAATTCTATACATGATAGAGGATGGAAACATGTACTGACAAATAAAACATAAAATATCATAAATTTTCATAATGTACCAATATACATGAATCCATGAGTCTATATACATAAGTGAAATGGAATAATAATAAAATACATTAACATTATGAGTAAAAATCATACATGTAATAACCACTAGTGAATAAGAAATGGTGATAAAGTTAAATCTAAAATGTAAAGGGAAAAATATACACCCACCTATAAATGATTTACTAAACTAACTACAACTATAATAACATAAATTTGAATGATCATGGATACCGATTGATAAGCCCATACTACCATACAAAATCAAATGCTACCATGTATCCCTAAAATCATAAAATTCCACTATCATTTTCTCTATTTTCAGAATAACAAATGTCATGTGTGGGAAAAACCCATGTAGGGGTGTTTATATACATAACCACTATGATTCCTTAAAAATAAAAGGTAGAGAAATATATTATACAATAGAAGTAGTATGTTCAATCCAATTTAAGAAGAGAACACTACCCCAAAATAAATATATATGATCATATAAGAAACCAATAAGATAGAGAAATGGATCTATATCTCATAGTCCATCCCATGATGTTGAGTCTGACTACATCTCCAATAGTCCATCATTGGTTCCCAGTATCAAGTTTTTCTGTTAGAATAAGGGATGAGAAGGGATCACACATCACCATTGATACTCATCCTGAGGGGGGTATAGTCTTGAAATGATATATGAACCATGAATTAATATTATTTTGAGGATTATACTATGTATATAGTGGACCCTAACTTGTGTAGTGGAGTACTACCTATATATTTATGTATAGAATATGGAGGACTTGTGCCCCATTGAGAAATGAGAGCACAATATGCATTGATAGAGGACCTCAACCCACAATAGTGGATAGAAACCTCTATATATATACAATGAGTATAGAGGAATCACACCCTAGTGAAATATGGGACTACCATCTATGTGGATAGAGTAACTGAACACTCAATATGGGATTAGTTTGTTCATATTCATAACAATTTTGGAGGACCCATGCCCTGGTGTGACATGGGAGTATGGTCTCTATGGATAGAGGACTCAAACCCTAAATAAAGGAGTACAACATAATCCAATATAAAGAGTATATATGACACACTCTCATGTATGATAGGTTATTACTGCTTCCCTAGAGAGAGTACCCGCATGATTTTATGATTTTAGAGTAACACCTCTACCTGATAAAAGATTATGGAGGACCTGCACCCTAGTGGGACATGTGAGTATTGTCTTCATCTGAACTCTCCGATGATCCTACCCAATGAATGTCATGGTCGAACATCTCTTAATGAAACATAACAACTAAAACATCTCAAATTATATATCAAAATCCACTATGTCCTATTCCGTTATGTTATATAGAGAAAAAACTAGATAGTCTACTCTTGAAATAATATTCGATTCCAAGAAAATAATTCACTAGAGAAATAGATTTCACAAAATTTAAACAACATGTATAGGGTCTACATGATGTGTTACATCACTTGGCCTCCAATCCATGTCCTCTCAAAAAACATTCATCGAAAATGTATTAAAACATGGTGTGTAATATGACTATACTTCTTGTTTGTGTTCTCTTCTACACAGGGTTTGGGGGCCATGTCACCATACATGGAATGTATGGGGACTAGAAGGCATTTATTATCCACCTTGGGCCTACACATATGACCCTTAATGTGCTAGTGAAATTTTTACGATGCATATTAACCAATAAATTTCTCATTCTAGGTAGTTATCCATGTCTATGCCTGTGTAGTCGGGTTGTGTCCATGTACATGGCCTTGTAATTAACCATGCTCAAGAACCAGTACATGTTGTGTACTTAGCCATGTCTGTGTGTCTATTCATATATATACACATGTACTCCTAGAGTACACACTGTACCACTATAAATGAGTCACTTGTTTTGTGGAGGTTCCACAGGTTGTGTGGTATTTAACTCTACTTGAAAACCCTACTTGCCACATCCAGCAGACTACACGACCTATGTTCATCCTAATACAAACCATATTGTTGGGATATTCATAGAAATATAATTTCATTAAAGAGTTCACCAGATCAAAATCTCACACTATGATTATAACATATTGAATACCCTAAATTTTGTGTAGTTCCCTCTAGCCATCAATTATGTCCCTCTAGTGGCCATAAATCGAAGTATGTGGATCCCTAGGAAACCCACAAACCATCCAATGTTCCCCCTGTTTCTAACTCTAGGTCCCAGATATCAGATACACATGATTCATCACCTATATTATAACAACCCTACTCTTTATTACACACTAAAACCTGATTTATTACATGAACTTTCACCTAATACAACCGAAAAGATCAAGAAGTCTAGTGTCTTTGCTGATTAAGAACATTACATTAAATCATAAAAGATAAAATACGATGCATTTATTGAATAATCCTTTTAAATGAACTCAATAGTCCTTCTTACATAGCATTTAATGGAATTACATGAGGACATAAATTAGGAAAGGTTGAGCTATAAATCCCAGTAAGGGAGTAAACAAGGCATAACATGAATAATAAAATACATGTTAGGAAATAGAAATATCAATACAGAAGAAGAGAAACACGAACATAAAGGAATGATATAGCCTGATTATCATAACTTGGGAATGTGGAAAAAACATTCAACATGATATTATCTTGAGCCTGTGGCTCATTGCACAAATATTATCATGAATAAACCCTCATTGCACATGAATTATCAGGAGTAAACCCTCATTGAACATGAATTAACATGAGTAACCCATCATTGCACATAAATTAGCATGAGTAAACCATAAATTCACATGAATTAGAATGATTAAACCCTAATTGTACATGGCATATCATGATACTAAACATTAACCAATGCATTGGAGTGCTATTAGGGCAGACCCTTCATAAACATTTCATTTCATACATAAGTGTTTCACAATGATCATATGACATGGAATCATTCAACATCATCAGTTATTCAACGGTTTAAAAATGTATAATACGTACATGTAAGTACCATTAAATAATTATATGTTAATAAATTTTAATTCCCTTGATAGATTAATGGGTATGGTATTCACTACATGATGATTTTGTCTTGGAAAACCATGGTGTAATTTCGGCAGCATAACATCATCATATGAAAATTTATAAATTTGGTTAATAAGAGAGAAAGGGTATCTCATCAATCATTCCTGAAATAGGATGTAATGGGATCAATTAACATAATATCCCAACATATTAAATAGATTTTCTATACATAATATAGAATAAATGATTGAATGGAAACAAAAAGAGAGAAACCCCTTACAGAATTTGGGCGTGGTAATGGGTGTACATGGAAGGAATTAATGTCAGAGAAAGGGTTATATAATCATTAAATCATATGGAGGGAAGTGTGGGGGAGGGTATAAAAATCATACACCAACATTTTTAATTGCAATAAACTTCTATAACAATATAAATAAACATGGACAAAAAATGGGAACGGAAGAAATCCCTTAAGAAATTTCTACAGAGTAACATAGTAGGTATGGGTAAAAATGAGGGAGTATAAATAATAAGTCATTAACATAAAATCAAATGGATTGTAAAATAATTATTATAGAGTAATTATATTATAACCATTCAATATTTCATGAACTACTTTCAAATAAGACTCACGAATTTAAAAGGAGGAGAGGATGGTGTGAATCCCTTACTTGGAAGTGTGTTCCCAAAGGCATGGGAGAGGATTCTTGGAAGCTTGGAGGAGACTTTTTAGGAATCTAGGAAGTATGGGGTAGAGTTTGGTCATGCTCGATATGGTTTTATTGAATAGTAATGGTATTTTGGGTTTTATTATGTAGGGAATGAGAGGGAATTCTTTATTATTTAGGTTTTGGACACTACACATTAAACTAATCAAAACCACAAACCATCCCAGGGATTTTGCTAATTGGTTCTACCAATTTGGAGTTCCATAAATAATTTTATAATTCCATGCTCCAAACATAAATAAATATTAGTATTTCTTATGTGGAGGTGAGTCAGACACTCAAGGAAATCATTTTAAATTGCTAAACTATTTTATAAGCCTTGGAGGGTCCACTAAAGAAAATATAAAATTAATCAAAAAAAACTAAAATCACAATATTTTAAAGGTAAAACATATATTTTATAAATAAACATTTATATTATTTTATTACATAACTATTGGGTCATTATGATGTATTAAAACACATTACATATTTAGTTCATATTTAATTTATACCCAAAAACTCGAACGTCTCATAAAATAATGAAAAATTCTCAGTTGGATAATTTCGACATCTAGAATCCAAAAATAATAATCATTTAACTAAATAATTATATATAAATATTTGAGTTTTTTCTTTTCTAAATAAAAACCATCATTTATTGAAAATTTTCGTGTTTTGAAAAAAGCAGTTTCCAAACCTTAATAAAAGATACATTTTACTTTCTAAAAATTATATGATCATTTGTATTTAATAAAAATAATGTAATAATAATTTTTTATTAATATATTATTTACTCCAAAAATGAATTAATTTGTCAAAATATATTATTTAATTAAACATTCAATTTAATTTTACCGTATAAAAATATAATTCTTCTCAAACTGAATACTTAATCATTTGTAGAGTGGAAACAATAAGGAATAAATACAATCATCACATATAATTATAATAATAATTCATATAAAACTAATATAATAACAATTTTAATAAAACATTAGTTTAATATAATAATTTATTTATTTCTATAATGTACCATTTTAAACGAAAAATAAATTTATCTAATCCATTAAATTTTTAAGGAAAACTATTCTCATAAAGAAATTAATGGAATTAGAATTCTATTTATAAAAAGGATTACACAACGCATGACTAATTCTTCATTACATAACCCCTTATAAAATCGGCATAAGGCCTAAGGGTAAGGTGTACGACGATGAAAGACTCCTGGGTCTACTTAGATAACATTGCCTGGGTGGTAATATCTATTAACATGAACTTTTCTCATAGATGATTATGGTCAAGCCTAATATGATGAAGCTCGTCTTGGGATTGGTCAAGAGCATATCCTCGTCGTGCTACCTCCTTCTTCATCTCTAAAAAATGATCTTCATATGACCCAAGTCTATTGGATGGGGTCATTGTTGAAATAGTGGGTTCTCTAGACCCAACAATTCAGTTCTTTTGATTACCATATCGTGGATACAGTTAGCTATGCATGATGTCATCTTACCATTATAGTATAAACTTTTCTGCATCCACTATTTAAATGGTAATGTTCAACAGTTAATTGTTGTATCAATCTATTATAGTAGTTCCCATGCTATAATAAGAACCTATAGATACTATGAAATTAATATTAAATATATGTTCTATTGTTTATATACATCTTACTGATTAGATAGAGTAGATGTTTGACTATCAGGTGTTGGGGGCTCATAAGCATTGATACATATAAATGTTCTTAGGATATATTGTAAATGATACTTATATTTTATATTTATTATTTTTATGATATTATTATGATTTTGGAATCATTACATCACGCATACCATCACGCTTTCCATTTTTTGGAATAAAATGACGTTTTTCATTTGTACAATTGGATACCACCTCCCAAAGTGATGTGATTCATTCATAATTTTCGTGGAATATATTAAGGGTGATTTTTTGTAAAAATATTTGATATATATAAAATTTAATATTTCCATGAATGATAATTTCGCATATACTTTTCTTTTTTTCAATTCAATAAGAAAATGGAAACAACTTTCATGTCTACGTATGGCATGTCGTCTCCATGAATGGTGTATTTGATTTGATATTTCTATATTTATATATTTGTATAAACACAAATATAGTTAATATAAATGTTATTTTAAAAATATTTACCATTATTGAAAAAATGAAATCATGATTAATGTATTAGTACAAAAAATAATTCAAATCAACACATATATGAAAACAAAACAATTATTACCCAAAACGTAACTTTAACATTGAATTGTTAAAAAATGGGTAAAAGATTATCCTAAAAATATTATATGGAATGATAAATTTTAATTTGGTTATGTATTAGATGTATAATAAACTTATATTAAGTATACATTAGTTTTTAATGAGTATAACTTAATTCAATACTCATAGCAAGATATATCTATCTCACTTTTATTTTTTAAGAAATAAAATTTGTGTTCACCACCTGTTTCAATTATGTGGTGTGTATAATTACCATGGATTTATTTTATGATACTTTTATTGATAATTTTTTGGATTTAACTATCCATTTTACCATCTCTCATTCATGGGGAATATGGTTAAAATCTCACCAACAAGATAATAAGGTTTTTATCTCATTTTTCTTTCTTTGAGACATAAATTATGTTGGCCACCTATATTATTTCGCGATGAGTATATAAATCCCATTTAAATAAAATATAATTAATTTTTTCATCCTAATGATGTTTTATTTTTCATATTATGTTATTTATTTATGAGGACTATGATTAATTGTTATCGTAGTAGTAAGATTTTATTGTTGAAAACTCACCATTTATCATGATTGTTTATAATTATGCTTCTAATGATGAAATATTATGATCAATCTCAAAAAATTCTCATGAAATGACATTTATTCTGGTTATTCATTATATCTTGTTGTAATGGTACCATTCTTCTACTCTTTGGAACTTAATATATTTAAGTAATTGTTTATAAGAAATCTATCATAATTTCTCTCTTTTGTTAGAAATCTGTTTTCTTTCAAAACCATTTTTTCAAGAAATATTTTCAGTAGTGTTTTCAATATTTTAAAAACGATTTTAAATAGTTTTTTTTTCTAATTTCATATATTGTTAAAATAAAATTCAAAGTAACTCACTTGTCATTTTCCGATCAAGGTACTTTCCTAAAAATTCTAAAATGCAAGAGAAATGTTGGGAATGTATGGATTTACCCACCATGATGACCGTCATTTAATTGAAACATAATTTCAATATTTACAAAGTTATTCCTAAATAATTTTTTTCCTAATATTTGATATATACATTGATTTAAAATTAGTTTTCAATGAAACTGTTTTTCATTATTTTATTTTTTAGAAATTTTTTTCAAAGAAGAAATGGTATTTTCCTCATGAAAATTTTAAAACGACCATTACAAATTGTTTTCCATATAAGATGAAATCCATTGGTGTTTCCAATTAATTAAATGGGATATAATCCAATGTTACCATTCATATTCCTTCTATAAATGATTTAGGTTTTTATGGGAAAATATTTATGAAACATGTTACTATACCATGGGTTATATGCTTTTGAAACCCATTTATTTATAATTATATTCATTTTTGTAACTATTTATTTACTCCATTTCCAGATTTTTAATGAAAATTTCATAATTGGTGTGAAATAATCATGTTTTAATATTAAATATAAGTTTTTATCATTATTTTTATTAAAACATTTTCAAGTCAGTTTACCTTTTTATTTATAAATCTCATCCTACTTATTCAAATTGGGTGACTATTATTTTTTAATTTTAATTATTAAATTGTATACAAATAATTCAATTGGATTCTGGGATAATAAGGCCAATTCAGAGGTCATATAGAATACAGAAATGGTCCAAAGACTTTTTAAAATAAAATACACCGTCAATGACGTTATAATTTATGGGTTCAATCCAGATTTTTTTTATTAAACAATATAATATGTCCTATGATATCTAAAAATAATCTTGGATAAAAATTTCAAGGCCCAATTCCTGAAAAAGTGACCCAGCTAATGGTTTAAATTCCATCCCACAATACAATTAGAGTACTATAAATATCCCTCTATTCATAATACTTATCTGAATTTAAACATACAACTGAGTCGAGATTTTATGTATTGAAATAAAAGATACATAATACATTATTTTTAGAATAAAATACTCATATTTTATCCCATTCACATTGTGTCCTTCAAAAAAGTATGGATAAAAATGGAAAACAAAACATTTTTTTAGTAAAACAACCAAACCATTTGATAAAAAAATATAATGGTCCCGAAATTTGGAGGGTTCACTATAAAAATCTATATCTACAACATTGAAGAAAAATATTTCCCATTATTCAGTTGTCTAAACTATCAAATTTTCGAGACAAATGTAAGGGAGTTTTGGAATGCTAATAGTCCACCACCATAGGCTAAAAAACATCCCCCTATTCCCCATAAAATGGATTGACATTTAACAATTAAGTAGGATACATTTCCATGAAAATATCCTTTCCAATTTACTTGGAGGACCTTGAAAAGTCCTTTTTCCACTTGAGAGAGCTTTTATACTCTCTTTTTCATGTTCTTTTACATTCTTCTTCATTTTTAATTATGTAGGTTTTTTATTTAAATAAAATATTAATGCATGTCTATTAATCTTAATATAAATTTATTATCGAAAATATATTTTGTAATATTAATGGACTTAAAATAGTTTAAATCAAGTTAAAATATATTTCTTTCTATATTTCTCTTTCAATCTATAATGTGTTTTTAACTCTCTTTTTCTGTTCGTGTCTATGTTTGGCGCACAAATCTTTTCTGATATCATTTTTATCATTCTATATGTAAATCAACAATGAAAAAATATTAAACCAGGTAAACAAACATCTCAATGGATGAGTAAATCATCCATTATAAGTGACTCATAATTTGAGGATTTTAAGTGATTCAGAGTATTTGTTTGTTGAATATTTTCTAGGATTAGGTTGTCTGGGTTAAACATAAAATGTAATGGAATAGTGCTCTATTTTGTTTAATGTGTATATTTCATATATTATTATAACTATAAATACACTACCATAAATATGTGTTGATTAATATTAGAACCTCAGTTATATTAATTCTTGGACTAATGCCTCAACACATGGGAAGTCTAATCAAAATCATATTGTGAAGTGAGTGTTAATATAATGAAATATAAAGAAAAGATGATGGATATCATAATATCAAATCGCCAATAATGATCTCACCCCAATACTTATCAAATTGTTAAATAAAAATAATCCATAAGTAAATTTAATTAAGATCTATAGAAAAACTAGCCATTCAAACGACCAACTAATCAGAAACAATATACTCTAAAATTTATACCATTACCAAAGATTTACCTAAGTGCCATTATACAAATTTATAGTGCACCATAACAATAGATGGTTGATAGGTGATAATCATTCATGCTTCAAATGGAATAATTTTTACTGATGGTGCAACAAGTACTAAATAGTCTTTGATTTAAATAAAATTTAATAAATACAAAAAATATAAAAAAAAAAGAAAAAGGAAAACATTCCTTTTTCATCCAAAACAGTTATTTAAATTCCCCCTAGCTTTCAAAAAATCTATTAGATTAGTTTGACATATTCATATAGCAGGCACATTTATGACTTCATAACAACATTATGGATAATCAAATCACCCAAGACAAATTCACTGCATATCCAATTAAACTATATGTGGAAAATCCTAGGGAACAAACCACAAATGAAATAACTACCCCTAATATGAATTACCAACCCATGGTAATCAATATCCAAATATTGATGTGAATTTTGATGTTAAATTGGGTAGGCTTCATCTTCTACCATGTTTCCATGGGATATCTGGTGAGGAACCACATCTTCATATTAAAGAGTTCCCAGTGGTGTCCTTTACCATGATGCATTAAGGGGTTTCTAAAGAAAAATTAGCTAGCTAATTAATACACATCATGGTTTCAACACCTCACTCCTTGTTACATGAAAACATAGAATGGAATTAATTATCTCTTTACAGAGAAATTATTTCATTCTTTATGAATAACTTCTATATAAAAGGAAACAAGTGGAATCCATAAATTCCATAAAGAACCACTCCATTAGTAGGGAGCATACCCATAACCTAGTGGTAGACCAACATCATCATCATCATAGTTTAGTTAGTGTTTTCATCGTCAAACATGCTACGTGAAACTGAGGCCAAACCCAACATAATCACTAGCATACTAGCACACGTCCGCCCACCTAGATACCCGGGATTCCATTTAGTGCTCAATCAAGTTACAAATATTATGAAATATACATTTCACATCCAAATTCCATTCCCAATCCATAAAAACACAAACATCCCATAAAAATTCTTCACATTTCTTTAACGAATCAATAAACCACTAAAAATTTTCACAAAAACTTTTCAAGGAGTGTATTGAGGCTTTGCACATAAAACTCATTAAAAACACTATTTAAATTATAAAAACACAACAATACCATACACAACCATATTTGGAAGCCCTAAAAACATTTATGAAAATCATCCCATGGATGATAAAACAATCCCAATTGTAACAAAATGGTATATACAAGTAAAACACTCATTCTTCATTTTTAAGAAAGGCGAAACATGCCTTTAAACATTTTCCCAAAACTAACATTTGAAAAAGATATGAATTTCAATTTTTTAAAGAGGTTTATACACACTATATACAAAATCAAACCACATTCATAAATTCCATAAAACACTCATGTTACAACCATTTTTATAAGAATGTGAAACATGCCATTTTCCGGTAATGCAGGCCAAAACATGTTGTAAACCAAAACTCATTTATTTGTAAAACCAAATACAAATTGGAAATACATAAAAGGATCCAAAAATAATTTTTTTACATTCTTTCAATGTATTTATAAATCCAAACGAATCATTTTAAATTGCACTAGACACATAAAATTCAACTGGGAAATTTACCGAACACGAGGCATGCACTCTTTAAATTTTTTTTGTTAATAACTTAAAAAGGAATAAAATACCATTTTCATTCCATAAATTTATTCAATATACTAAAAAATATTCATAATACTATAAAATAAGTGTGGAAGCTGATGGAATAATTTATCAAACAAGAGGAGTGAACATTTATACCAAAACTACTATATTTTCAACAAAATAAGTCATAAAACATAATTTGCAAACAAAACCCTTAAAAACAATGTTTCACAGTATCATAGATCATATAAATAAGGTTATAACAATATGATAATGATGAAACATAAATGATGAAGTCTTGTGCAATGGACATCCTATCTCAAATCCTTAGCGTATTGGAAACGCACACCCAAAATCACCATCCAAGGTTTTACAAACCCTAAAACTAAGAAGAATAGACCCAAATGAATAAAAACCACAGCATAAATAATGGAATAAAAAAACCAAAAGTAGAAAAGGAATAGGGTAGAATATAAAACCAAGAAATAATGAAAGGAGGAAGAAGATTGAGGATAAAGGGGAAGAAATCTCACCTTTTCAACTAGAAAACTCTTTGTATTCCACTAGATCTTCACCCATATATAAAAGTTAATGTTTTTAAACCTCTTGGATAGACTACTAAGGTCAGTAAAAACCATGTAAAGTGGATTTGGGGACAAAAGAGTACGAATTTATTGATTTATGAATGAAACAATTTTCCTTCTCAATTCTGGACGATTTGAGAGACATAGCGAATGTTTCCCCACTCCCTGACTATTCTGACTTCCAAAAGGGGAAATCGATAATGGGGGTGAGGATAGAGATATTTTTTTCGAGAGGGAGGTGTATTAACCGAAAAATATTAAATATAGTATAAGATATAGAATAAAAAAATTATTTTTAAAAAAATTGGAAATGGGCCCATGGGATGGCACAATGCCTAAATATGTTACCCCAATTCACCATGATTATGAATTCTTAAGGGGTCAAAAGGGATATGGTAGTTTGAATAAATCAGATGAGGATATTTGATAATTGAAATGGTTGAAAAAAGGTTGAAAAACAAAGGGGTAATAAATGAAACAAATTTGGTTTTTAAAACTAGAAATGGGCTCACGGTTGGCCCAACCCATGAATTGACCACCCTTTCTCAAAAAACTCTTAAACAAGTGATGGGGAAACCAAATTAGGGATATTAGAAATAGATTAAACATAAAAACTCAACATTAATCTCACATGAAACCCAATAAAAGTATTGAGATTTCAAATGAATAGGATCAAAACAAAGATAAGAAGAACTGGGTATGACAATTCTCCCCACCATTAAAGCTTTCCGCCCTTGGAAAGCCATAACAGTTTCCAGCTAAAAGATAAACACCTAAGGATTCCTTAAAAAACTGATCAAACCTATCAATATAGTGAAATAATATTTTCCATAAACATTACTTAATCCTCTTTCCCAAACAAAACACCAACTCACAACCACTTTGTGAAAATCAACGGAACGGTTAAGCCACCACCTCCACAACCAAGCCAAGAAACCGATTGTTGGGCCTTCTACCAATGAAAAAGACAATCACCCAAACTAAAGAGAACTCAAATATACCAAGAAATATAGGGTATTACAGAATAGACTCCCCAAAATTAAGAAACAACTAGCACTAAAAAAGTTCATTGGAGGAAAAATCAACAAGACCTGTGGTGGGTCTCCCCACCATTAGAACCCAACTAGAAACGAAGAAAAAACAAGAACTCAACATTACCTCACATTCAAAAGTCCAAAAAAACTCTCCCAAAACAACCCACCAACCCAAGATAAAAGGGTTACAACATGAACTTATAAACCAACCACTCCCGAATAAAGGGGACGAGAACTTGGCCAACACTTTCAGCACGGATCTGGACCCCCACAACCCAGGGAGGAGAGGGAAGGGGACCCAATAATTTGGCCACTGGAACCACAAAAGAAACCAAGGAACTACCCAAAACTCTCCACCTATGAATTTGTATTATAAAGACCGCACCTGATTTACAGAGGCAGTCCACAAAGGGATATTGATCCGAAACACGCATCAATGAAGGAATAAACATACACACTATGTGAGGGGTAAGTCCACCACACTTGTTGTGAAAAATGGAAATTCACAGTAATGGGGAACCACAATATAGAAAAAGAAACTACCATAATATAATAGTGGATACAGAAGCCCAGTAAAGTGCCCCACACCTCTATAGATTTCCTGACTGTGTGAAAAGCTTCACTCCGAGGCCTATGGCTCGAGCCCTAAATCACGAAGCATCTACTGCCCCGCAGTCAGGTGCTAAGTATGACACCACTAAAAAAACTCACTTTCTCAACAAAACACTTTAATCTAAACAGGAACTCATATATATATATATATATCAAAATTCAATCTCACTCCAAATGAGTAGCAGAATGGAAAACAAATACAGCGAAATGCATCAACATCAACGAACACAACTGTTATGTCCACAAAAATTATCACGAACTGGAGGCACTTTAAATCAATCCCAAGTAGCTCTCCATTTAAACTAAAGGGATGAGGAATTATTTTAGGATGTGGATATAGCTTGTGAGACATGAGAAATAATCCTTAGGTTTATCAATTGGAAATCTTGTAACCATAGAACTATTTGTGACCTTATCAAAACATCCAAAACAACTTTAGAAACCCACTAAACATTACTCCAAAACCGAGCCACCGACAAGATCCCATCTCAAGATGAAACAAGAGTATGAATTGTAAATCATAAGGAATCATACTAAATAGAAAAAACTTCTATGACATAGTATACACCATCAACATAACCGTCGGTTCAAAACAAACACCACAATTTCTCAGCTAAAAACACTTTTTTAAAAAAATCTAACATGGTAGATTTTCACATTCAAAAATGGGGTTTCAACAAGTCTCGCTCACATGAACATTTACGTGACACCCTAGGCACTCAAAAACCATTCCATATAGGCCATCCTTCCATATATCAATAAAACCATGCATGTGAGAACCCATGAAAACACCAAAGGCTAAAACAAAGAAACATCATTCCAAAAATCATGTACTGTCAAAAGGAACACCACTTACCAAGTCAAAAATTCTTTTCATATTCCACAAATCAAACCACGCTTCCTCAAGAACCACTTGATTAAAAAAACAATCCATTACATTTAATAGATATTACAAAAACAACCATTCTATTCCAAATTTCCCTTCCCCATTTTTTCTAAAAAAATTAGCAAGGTCTCTTTTCATAATCTGACAACAATAAAAGCCAAAACTCATTTCAAAAAAAAACACCAGCCGTACAAAACCAAATTTCAAAAACTATTCTTCAAATTCAAAAACTTTTCCACAGTCCAAAACACCCCATTTAAAAAAATGTTTCATAATTACATTAAAATGATTCTCACTTTCAAAAACATTATTTCAGTAAACCACAAATTTAGATCCGGGAATATCCAATCCCTTTAAATCATTTCCACTTCCACCCCAAAATTTGTTTTAAAAAAACAAAACCTTAACAAAACCATTCATATATTTAATTTTTGAAAACCCCTTTTCTACTTTTCCAAATCCAATCCTTCCTTTAAAACCCATTTCCATAATTCTCACAAAAGTTTTTTCAAAACAAAAATTCAGAATTCATGAAAGGTCCAAGAAACCCAAATAAGGGAACTAGTGTCGGTGGGTAACTTGACCATATGTTTGGTGGACATATTTCAAACACAACACCAATAAGGAGGGACTTATTAGGACAATTCCTCAGCTCCACATTGCTAGCCAGACCCTGTGAGCTCACAGATGCCATTAGTCAAACTCCCCTTGTCATATCCCAACACCAAAAAATCAGCAAGAACAAAGGACACTTATCAAACCAGACTTCCCATGGAAACATGAGGATCAGAATGAGAAAGAGTACACAACGCTATTCCAAAACTTATCCCTCACATCCCTACAATCCTACTCCATCTACCTTGACATCCCCAAATAACATGGGCACTATAAAATAATTGTCTACTAAGAGCTGACCTCCTTTGATAGCATTTTCTCATGAACCAGCCCGAGTCAACCCTGAACTTGTCACCCAGACCATCTTGCGACAAGTCCCGAGAGGCATTCCCAATCCTCCCAGGATGATGACAAGCACTACGGGAATCCATAGAGTATACAAGGAAATTTTGTTCATCCATATATACACAATCAAACAAATAGCAGAAAGAAATGGACAACCTAAAAAACATTTATATAAATATTGAATTGAACATTATTTGTACAAGAAACTGAAAGTAAAACTAAACCATAAACTCAAATGACCAAACCAGTTAAGAAATGAACTCCATATGACCCCGCTGGTCACTCTTCAACAAAATTATTACACATCACCCAAGGAGATCAAACTCTAGCTGAAACCTATATAAGGGCTAAAAACAGAAGAAGACTATAGGAGTGAGTATTAAAATTCAGTAGGTTAGCCCAATATTCTATTCAAAAATGCACATCCATTAAAATAAAATAAACATAAAATTATAGTTTTAAATACAAGATATAAATGTATGTTTTTCAAATGAGGTTCCATGCTATAATAATTATCAGACAAAAATAGGCATGTTTAATAAACAAAAAAGAAAGTAATAATTTTTCAAAGAGGTGCAACTTCAAAATAAAAATTGTTTTAATGAGGGATGATTTAAATATTGTAAACTCTTAAATAAATAACACAAACTATTGTCTTTACCAACCAAACACAATGTATGCCGACGGTGAGTAAAAAATAGCCAATGAGAAAAACTCACAGGACACTACTACAAATACGGCTTTTATCAGCGCTAAAAATGGCATTTATCAGTGCTAGAAAAATCACTGATAAAGCCGGCGAAGATAACAGGGGGGGTCCCCTTTATCAGCACTCCGAAAAGCGCTGATAAAGACCCCTTTTATCAGTGCTAAAAAAATGCTGATAAAAGGGGTCTTTTATCAGCGCTAAAACAAAGCACTGATAAAAGGGTCCTTTATCAGTGCTTTGTTTTAGCACTGATAAACGACCCCTATATTAGTGCTTCATTTATCAGCACTTTTGTTTTAGCGCTGATAAAGGACCCCTTTTATCAGCGCTTTTTTAAAAGTGCTGATAAAAGGTAAAAAATTTAAAAAAACTTCCAATCGGGGGGGGGGGGGGGATTTTATAGTGCTTGAGCCCCACCTTTTATAGCGCTTTTCTGCCCCTGTACAGAGCCCCACGCACCCCACTTCACCCTTTAGCAGCGCTTGCTCCGATATTCCCCCATGCGTGTGTGCCCCTGCCTCCACCAGGATTTTAACTCGAGACCTCCCCCCCTACGCGCCTAAGCCTTTACCACTACCCTATTTTGATTTGTCTTCCAATTCATGATATATATATATATATATTTAGTTTTATTTATTCGTATAGTAATATATATTTATATTAATAAATATATATAGTTATATTATAATATATATATATATATATAGTTATATTAATATATATATCTTGTTATATTAATATATATCTATATATATATTTAGTTATATTTATTCGTATAGTAAAATATATTTATATTAATATATATATATATAGTTATATTATAATATATATATATTTATATTTATATTAATATATATATATAGTTATATTAATATATATATATATATATATATATATATATTTTAATTATATTTATTCATATAGATATATATATATATATATATTAATATATATATATAGAGTTATATTATAATATATATATATTTATATTTATATTAATATATATATATAGTTATATTTATTCATATAGTAATATATATTTATATAAATATATATATATAGTTATATTATAAATATTTATTCGTATAGTAATATATATTTATATTAATATATATATATTTATAGTTATATTATAATATATATATATATAGTTATATTAATATATATATAGTTATATTAATATATATCTTTATATATATATATATATATTAAGTTATATTTATCCTTATAGTAATATATATTTATATTAATATATATATATATATAGTTATATTAACATATATATAGTTATATTAATATATATATATAGTTATAGTAATATATATATTTATAGTAATACTAATATATATATATATATATATATATATATATATATGTATATAGTTATATTAATATATATAGTTATTAGATTAATATATATATATATAGCTAGATTAATATATATATAGTTATATTAATATATAGGTATATAAATATTCATATATTTGTATTTTAAATAAAATGGATGTTAGTTGTTATTTAGATAAAGCTAATATATTTTATATGTAAATATATTTTATTATTTAAATATTATAATTAAATTTTTAGGTGTGAATATATAAAAAATATGTATATATTGTTATATATTTGATTATAAATAGCCGTGAATTATAAAAAAAGGATGAAATTTCAAAGACATAATATCAATATGAATGTAATAACTTGGAATAAATTCATTCCACACCAAAAAAGCCAATAATACCCCATTAAACGAGGCTAAAAATCCACAAAATGTTAAAACATCGGGGTACCCCGAAAAAAAACTCAGTTTTGGAGGCCTTATGGGCCTCATTTGGCCTTTAAAATCCCTTGATTGGGGTCTCCCTGGGTCACACTGACATAAACCGCGTTGTAGGATTCAATTTGATATGTGTTAGAGCTCAAATGGACACCCGGATCAAAAGTTATGGCCGTTTGAAGTTTGAGTTGCGTTTTCAACATATTTTGGATCTTTTTTTAATTTTTTTAATTTTTTTAGACTTCAAATTGTTATTAAATTACTATTACTCCATAATGATTATAAAATTGTTAATTAATTGTTTTTTTAAATTTTTTTATGAATCCATTTTCACTAAAAATCTTATATATTAAGTATATTAAGTGTAAATGTACATTTATACTTATTTAAAATATATTTAAAAATTATATATTATATTTATATCAATATAAATATATTTATATATTAATATATTAATATATTTTTTTTAAATTGTTTTTTTTTTTGAAGTCAACCCTCAATCAGTGCTTTTAAAAAAAAGCACTGATAAAGCCCCCCCCCCTTTTCAGTGCTACTAAACAAGCGCTGATAAAGGGGGTCCCTTTATCAGTGCTAAAAAAAGGGCTAATAAAGGGGTGCGTTTATCAGCTCTTTTTTAGCGCTGATAAAGGCACCCTTTATCAGCGCTTTTTTGAAAACCGAAAAAGGCACCCCCCCCCCTTATCAATGCTTTTTTGTTAGTGCTGATAAAGGGGGGGGGGCATTGCGAAAAACTGTTTTTGTGGTAGTGGGAACACCCCTAGGCACTAGTTAGTGGTGAGCCCAAGGTACCTCGTATCTCGGTGAAAGTAACCATAATAAATATCCATTCTCATGAACACAAGCCACTATTATGGAGCATACCAATAACCTAGTAGTCTCCCAACATCATCATCATCGTAGTTTAGTTAGTGTTGTCATCATCAAACTAGCTATGTGAAACAGGGGCCAAACCCCACAGAATCACTAGCATACTAGTACACGCCCACCTACCGAGATACCCGAGATTCTCTTTTGTGATCAATAAAGTTACACATAATATCAAATTCACATTAAAAATCTAAATTCCATTCCCAAACCATAAAAACACAAATATCCCATAATATTTCTTCACATTTCATTAACGAATCAATAAACAACTACAAATTTTCGTAAAATAATTTCAAGGATTGTATTGAGGTTTTGCACATAAAACTCATTCAAAAACACTATTTTAATTATAAACACACATAAATATATTACCCAACCATATTTGGAATCCCTAAAAACATTTAAGAAAATAATTTCATGGATGATAAAACAATCCCAATTGAAACAACAAGGTATATACAAGTAAAACACTCATTCTTCATTTTTAAGAAATCCCAAACATGCCTTTAACGTTTTTCCAAAAATAACATTTGAAAAATATTTTAATTTCAATTTGGTTAAAGCGGTGTATACACACCATATATATCATCAAAACACATTCATAAATCCCATAAAACACCCATGATACAAGAATTTTGATAAAAATGCGAAACATATCATTTTCTGGCTACTCAGGCCGAAACATGTTGTAAACCAAAAAACATTTATTTGTAAAACCAAAAATAAAATTGGAAAGCCATAAAATGATCCCAAAATAATTTTTTTTACATGCTTACAATGAATTTATAAATCCAAAAAAAATCATTTTAAATTTCACTAGACACATAAAAGCCAACCGGGTAATTTACAGAACACGTGGCATGCACTCTTTAAAAAAAGAACTTCTGTTGAGAACTTAAAAAGGGATAACATACCATTTTCATTCGAAAAAGATATTAAACTTAATGAAACATATTCAAAATACTATAAACCAAGTGCATAAGCTCATGTAATAATTTATCAAACAAGAGGAGTGCACATTTATCCCAAAACAACTATATTTCTAACAAAATAAGTTATAAAAAATAATCTGCACACAAAACCTTTAAAACCAAGGTTTAACAGCAGAACATATCATATAAATAAGGTTATAACAGTATGATAACGATGAAACATACATGATAAAGTCTTTTTCAATGGACATCCTACCTCAAATCCTTAGCGTAATAGAAACGCACTCCCAAAATCACCATCCGAGGGTTTACAAACACTAAACCTATGACGACAAGACCCAATTGAATAAAAACCCCATCAAGAACCATGTAATAAAATACCATTATCCTAACAGGACTTGGAGAGATTATAAGACACAGAAATAATTAATGGAGGAAGAAGATAGAGAATAAAGGAGAAGGAATCTCACCTTTTCAACTAAAAAAATCATTTTATTCCACTAGATCTGCACACTTATATAAAGGTTAATGGCTTGAAACATCTTTGAGAGACTCCTAAGGTCAGGAAGAACCCTGAAAATAATATTGGTGGCCCAGAGAGTACGAATTGATTTATTTATGAATGATACCATTTACCTTTTCAATTCTTGATGATTTGAGAGACATTGATAATTTTTAAACACTCCTTGACTTTTATGAGCTCCAAAAAGGGGAAATAGATAATGGTGGAGGGTATAAGGATATTGGCTTCGGGTGGGAGGTGGAATCAATGAAAAATATTAAATATTGAATTAGATATAAAATAAACAAATTATTTTTTTAAAACTGGAAATGGGCTCATGGGCTTGACCAATGCCTAAATAAGTAACCCCAATTCACCATGATTATGAATTCTTAAGGGGTCAAAAAGAATATGGTAGTCGAATAAATCAGTTTAGGCCATTTGGGAATTGTAATGGGTGAAAAATGTTGAAAAACAGAGTTATAAATGAAACAAATTTGGTTTTTAAAATTGGAAATGGGCTCACGGTTAGCTCAAATCATGAAGTTACCACCCTTTATCCAAAAACTCCTATACAAGCAATGGGGAAACCAAATTAGGGTTTTTAGAAATATATGAAAAATAAAAACTCAGCATTAATCTCACACAATACCCAATAAAATTATTGAGATTTCAAATGAACCGGATCAAAACAAAGACATGAAGAACTGGGTGTGACAATTCTCCCCACCATTAAAGTTTTATGGCCCCAGAAAGGCTTAACACATTCCAGCTAAAAGATAAACACCTAATAATTCCTTATCAACATGAACCAACCTATCAATATAGTGAAATAAAAAATTCCATCAACATAACTTAATCCTCTTTCCCAAACAAAACACCAAATCCCAACCACTTTTGTGAAAATACACAGAATGGTTAAGCCACAACCTCTACAACCAAGCCAAGAACATGATTTTTGGGCCTTCTCCCAATGAAACAAAAAATTAACCAAACTAAAGATCACTCAATAAAACCAATTAATCTAGGAGAGTATAGAATGGACTTATCAACATTAATAAATAACTAGCCATGGACAAGTTCATATGAGGAAAAATCAACGAGACCTTGGGTGGGTCTCCCCACCAATAGATCCCAACTAGCAATGAAATAAAAACAAGAACTCAACATTAACTCACTTTTAAAAGTCCAAAATAACTCTCCTAAAACATCCCACCATCCCATTTTTATAGGGTTACAACATGAATATATAAACCACCACTCCCTAACAGAGGGGATGAGAACTTGGCCAAGACTTTCAGCACTGATGCAGACCCCCACCACTCGGGGAGGGGAGGGATGGGGACCCAATAATTTGGCCACTGGAACCATAAAAGAAACCAATGAACTACCCAAAACACTCCACCTATTAATAGGTAACATCAAGACCACACCCGATTTACAGAGGTGGTCCACAAAGGGACAATGATCTGAAACCCGCATCTATGAAGGCATAACCATAGACACTATTTGAGGGGTAAGTCCACCATACTTGTTGTGACAAATGGAAATTCACAATAACGAGGAACCAAAATATAGACATAGAATCTACCTTACCACAATTATAGAGGCATGCGCCTATTCAAGCACCCCACACCTCTGTAAATTTCCTCACTACGTGAATAGCTTCACTCTGAGGCCTATGGCTGGATCCTTAAATCAAGAAGCATCTGCTGCCTCGCAGTCAAGTGCTAAGTATCACACCACTCAAAAAAATCACTTGCTCAAAAAAAATCTTTCATCTAAATAAGAACTCAGATATATATATATATATATATAATCTATCTCACTCGGAATGAGTAGAATAATAGACAACAAATACAGCGAAATATGTCAACATCAACGAACACAACTGTTATGTCCACAACAAATACAGCTAGAACCTGACTTTTCATACTATGAAGAGCCTATCATGATTCTTAACACAAAGGAAAAGGTATTATGAAATTATAAAACTCATAAAATTAGTGGTTATTTATAGAAACCATAAAATAGAAGAAGAATCATGGTAACCTTAGGATGTTATGAAGAATAACCACCCAAATCTTTTTATGGAGCAATATACATAAAAATTTCGAGGATGAGACTTCCAAAAGACAGATGAGTATAACACCATAAATATTTTAATGCATGTTTCTATAAAATAATTTCTATTCATTAGATATACTATATTACATATATAACTGATTCTTGGGGAGAAAAACATGGTTATTTATAGAATAAAGTAATTACCTATCCATTAAACTTAATTTTTCTACATCCTTGTTCTGAATTTCAAAAACCGGTCATCAACGGTTGTGATCAGTAAGTTCTATATAGTCAGATAGAACCAAATTGTTTTTTTGATAAATATTAACAAACTCTTATAAATTTTATTACAAATATTAATATGAACCATATAAATATTAAATCATATTATTATTTTAATTTCATGAGGTTATAAGATAATGAGAAGTTGATTAATTTTTCAAGGTATTAAAAATGAGTTATAGATTTAAGACGGTTATTATTGAATAAATTATGATTTTGTTTAGAATTTAAATTAATAATATATACAAAATTATTTTTGACAAATGGAGTTAATTTTTTAAATCTACACGTCGAAAAATGGTTAGGGTGAGTTTATTCGATTTTTCTAAAATACTTGAATTTTTCGAGAATAGTAAGAATACATTTTTCAGAATTATGTATGTTTAATGACATCATAATTATGTAATAATTAATATGAAATGTTGTGTAACTTTTTTATAGTAAAATATTATATGATGTGTCCCTAGTGGCTAATACCATGGAAAAATACCATGGGCAAGACCATGGTTTTGAAAAAACCACCAATGATATGTCCTTTGAAATTAATTAAAAACACTATCTCATTTACTATAAATATCCACTTATTCCATAGTTTTCATTCATTAAAAACTAACTAAACTCTATGATATAGTATTTTTACCTCCCTAAGAGTCCTCCCAAGGTTTCCTCAGTCTCCCAAGGTCCAAACCATCATTTTTTGGTAGTTACTCTACAAGGTAAGGGAATCCACCACCCTTCTGTTTTTAAAGATTTCATTTTATGTTAATCTCTTTTATATTCAATTGGATTATGTTGGAATTTTTAAATACATATCCCCATTTATTTAAATATTATATTAGAATAATTAGTCACCCATTTTCTCTCATCAATACATTTTATGAATTTTAATGTGACGTCATTAGGCTTCCAAATTTTACTAAGGGATTTCCCAACTTTTATTTTAATCTGAGTTCAATTGTTTTACTTTTCTTTGTTCATCTACCATCATCCAAATTCATTGATAATTCCAGTACCTTAAAAAAATGGAATTTTATTTTTCAAATGGAATATTTCATCATCAAATCTCTTTTCCACCTCCTCTTATATTAAAAATGAAATCACTGTCCAAGATGTGTTAATTTATCACATTCAAGGATGACAGGTTCATAATTTTTATTACCCTCTATAATTCTTGTCATGAAACCATTTTTATGATTTAACTAGATAAAAATATAATTATTTCATCTTATTTAATTTTCTTTAAACCTTATACAATGATAATATAAAATAATAATACAAAACATGTTCTTTATGCAGCAAACTGACAATTTAATCCAAGCGTATATCATTTTCATTTATCAAACAAGTCATCCTCATGGTATGTAACCCAACACTATTATATGATCATTTAAATTTCTATAATTTCACAAATAATATATATTTACAATTCTGGATGTTTGAAAATATTTCAAAGGAACTTCTATTCATGAATTCAAGTAAATCTATTATGAAAACTAAGGAGGAAAATGCATCAAAAATAATAAACTTTAACTCTTAAACCCATCAAAAATGAAATAAATGAACCTAATAAGGTAATAATAAATAAATTAAATGTACATAAGGTTCTATAAATATTAATTAATGATGAAAAATTGATTATTCAGGTCATTAAGATCAATCAGAGAACACTTTATGAAATAATTTATGGGGTTTCACATCTCAATTCTATTTCCATGAGATTTCCATTATTCTCCACTTATTTCCTGAATGTGTTGTAATTTTTTCTTCCATATGATATATATTATCATATTTCAATTAATATTCATAGTATTCTATGATTTATTTTATACTTTTAATTTTTTTTTCATAAGACTCAATTTAATGAAACATGGTAACAGACTTTGTCTCCATTTCCATTTCATCGAAACATACCTGGTATTGTGAACATTATATTACCTATGTGGTGTATCCACTTCCCATTTCAGAAAAAATTTCACTTGAAATTTTAAATTTATTATATATTTATATTATGGTTTTATGGATATAATTATTTTCTTATACCGTATAACCGTTTACACACAATGTCTATTTGGGATATTGTTTTCACTATGTAATTATTGATGAATCAATATCCTCTACTCCATACAGATATTGAGATGGTATATTATAATTTTATTAAATATATTTTTAAATAATGATTTAGACTTTTAGTCATGGGAGGGTCCTATTATTGCCCATCGATGCATCGACTGGTCTAATGAGACAAATCAATTGGCGATAAATCCTTTGAGATTGTTTAGAAAAATCGGAAATGTTTCTACCCACAGTATTAAACCATTTCGATAGTGTAGTGGTATCATGTGCTTGATATATGATGTCCAATTAATAAGAATATCTCTTTTTTAATTTTCAGTTATTACTATCCATGAGGTGTTCACTATGAGAAAATCTATCGATGCAATTTCATTATCAGTTTATTAATGTCTTGTGTTTTCATTTATTTACCATGCCATATTGACTATACCTATTTGTTTATCATTCAGCATGTGATGATTCAATCTTATGCTATTTGTAACCCATACTGAGCATTTTATCTCACCCCTTTCATTAGTTTACAATTAAAATTTTATGAGTAGGAGACAATTTATTGAGTTCTCATGGATGTTGTATATTAGTTTTTGTTATGTAATGTATTTTATTACCTTTTAAATTGTAATATGAGTTACATGTATATATCTAGTTTCTTTAAAACTACTAAACTGATCATCCTTTAGTGATTTTTTCCTTTTTAATCATGGAAATGTAATAATTAATACACTGGCTCTGAGCTTCTGGGGTCAGGGTGTTATAGATATAGATATCTTTTTCTAGTTTTGGAATGGACTATTCCTCTATGAAATTATTTGTGAATGTCTTATAATATATGACAATCCCAACATATACTACTCTTCTAGGAGAATATATCATCATATTTTTCATTGAAACATCAATCCATGTAATTCATGATATAAATTAATAATAATATCATATATAAAGAATAATACACTATTTTACAGAGAGGAATATCCAATAAAACATAAAACATACCAAAAACATTTAAGTGGATATATCCTTATATAATTTTATAGTAGATTAGAAAGGGATAACATTCCATAGGAAAACCTCATTTTTTTAACAACACAACACATGAAAAACTGAACTACATATGTGACCAAAAAGAAGATGTCACCAAAACTATAGTAAATATGCATTATAATATTTTCATATCACTTTTTGGTACTCATTATAGTGGAGAATTTTTATGACCTTTTTAATATGATAATATATGTAAGGAATATAATATTAGTGTTATGTAAAAAAACTCATATTACGATATTATATTTAATAATATTATGATAAATAAATATATAAAGTTAATCAAATGTATAATGTAGTTTTTTCTTGGGAAGAAACCCCAACAAACTCCAACATTCACTAGAACCAACTAATAATGATTGTTAGTCTTCTATGTTGGAATTTCTAATGTTTATCACATATATAAAATTAATTTATTTTCTTAATGATTACACAATACATATTCCATTAATGTTTAATTTATATTATGTGTTTCAGAATTCTATATTAGCAAAATTTTAAAAATATTCAAAAGATATAATTTGATTATTAAATAAATTCTAATTAAATATTACTTTCTTAGTGAATGGGTAAATGTGATTTATCCAAAGAGAAAAAGAGATTTACTCTTTTAATATTTTTATTCAATTTTATTCAATAGAATTTATCTAATGTGCTAAAAATATATCATATCTATCAAATAATCATGTTAGGATATTGAATTAGAAGTTAAACTGCTATTTTAGTCTGTGCTAAAGGATTTTTCCATATGGAAGAGTGACATAAAATGATTACCTTAGGTCATAAATAAATTAACATAGTGATATCAAATAAACTATATAAAAATATTATCACTTATGATAGTATAACATTATCTAACAGAACTACTAAAAAATAATTTTCATACGATCAATATTTTTAACTTATGATCCTTCACAATTGAATCTATGATAGAAATTTTATTTTATGCATTATCATTTTTACCTATAAAGAGGAATCATCTTAAAAAAATAGTAAATATATACTTATAATAATTTGATATAAATAAGTATATGATCTAATAAGAAATCTCTCTTACCCAATTAATTTATCTTTAAATACTAAAATTTTGTTATGAGAATAGTGCTTCTAGACTTTATTTTATGATGACTGAGATATCCTACCGAGGATTAGTATGATAGTATAGAAATTAAAATATTGTTTATATGAACACATTAATATTTTTACATCTTTTTAAAATTAAACTTTAAATTTTTTTTGGAAATAAAAACAAGGTACATAAAGAAAGAAATGTTTATTTGGAAAGATTTCATTTTTACCAAGAATGGAAAAATATGATAAACTCACAACTGGCAATATAATTTAATCAATTTTTATTCATTATTTTGAAAGGAAGGATTCATGATAATTATGACCCTATCACATCAGTTTTTAAATTTATTATTCACTCAAACTTTAGGATAATAATGTATACATAGTAAAAATTCCATGAGGAGGTATAAAATGACCATTCTCACAATCACATACAAGAAGCATATATGTGAGACATTCAAGAGACATAGAATAAATAGGACATATGAAGACAATCTTTGTGGAATGATATATTCTTGAATATCCATGTTCTTGTTCTTCCATTATAATACATTATAGTTAAAAAAACCTCTAGAGAAACACTATGAATATATTCTTCTCTTATGGAGTTATCCTTATCATCTGTGATTTTCCTCATACAAGGGTATGATGAACCTATATGAGTATTAATTTCTATAAATTTATCATTCTAAATAACATGTGTTAGAGTGTGCTAAAACAATGTATTTGTATTATTAGTAAGTTCCAAGACGAAATATTCAGGAACATTTATATCAAGTAACATTTATTTACAATTAGATTTGAATCCATAATAAAAAGTAATTGTTTTGTGAGAATCATTAAAATCATAGAATATAGTATTGGTTGATTTGTCTAGATGATATATTCTCTATGAAAAACTATATATACTATATATTATATCTACATATTAAAATTTTCATTTTAAATTATTATTTGTAATAAAGGAAAATATGAATAGTTAGTTCATTATGAGGCAGTGGTTTTATGTGAACAAAATTTCAAGAACTCGATTCAACAACCCTCTTGTGTCATTTATGCTCATTTCCTAGAAAGAAATCATTATTCACAGTTCAAAATTTTCATTTATCAACTCAAAATTATTAATTTCATAAAGATGATATTTAAATGACTTTTGTGGATGAAAATATAGAATATATGTTTATGGTAAGAGATATATATTTAAATGGAGAATATTATACACACATGAATACTTGGATGATCATATATAAGAATATTCATTTTCTATAAGTGTTTCATAAAGCTACCAATATATAAAAAATTCATAAAGGAGATCTAGAAATGTGGTATTCTAGTATAAAAGGTAAATATGATATGAAAACCAAATCCATCATTGATATTATATTTCTACTTAGTAAAGATGAGTTGATCCAGTTTCTAATTGTTCTACAACACACGAACTGGGAACAACTATATCTGTAGTTCATGAAGGTAGTGATAATTTATGAAAAATGAGGTACGATAACAAAAAGATAAAGTATGACACCATTTGAATTATTTATTGAGATAATATAACTAATTTTAATGTTGATTTGACATAAAATTTCTATAATGTTTATTCTATTGGATAAGGAATTCATTAACCTGATCAAGCTCCTAATATTCTAAGAGTTATTCCATCCAAACAGAGTAGAACTTTAGTAACCTATAAGAAATAACTTTTTGAAAATTACATAATAAAAGACATTATCAGCACATTAATGATGTATAAGGTGGATATGGAAGATGAATCATGAGAGAATAATTTAAAAAATTCAAAAAATATTTAATTTAAATCATATGCATCCAATAATGAGAGGAAAAAATGATTCATTAAATTCATTATCATCTGATAAATAAAATTCCAGTAATTCAGATTAAATTACTAATATTGATCAAATTTTATTTTGATGTATAAAATTTTATACAACAATATGATAGGATTTAGAAAACCAGTTAACAAGAATAAAGATGACGATGGAAATAAAGTAGAGGTTCAATGGTATGAGTATAATAATATTGGACATATCAAGCTAGAATGCCCTCAATTACTAGGAAGTAATAATTATGAGGATAAGTAAATAAAACATGTTGACTACAACAATAAAAATATAAATATATGATTATTACATGGACTACCTCATAGGGATCTTATGATGACTCCAATTCTAATTATAATGTTAAAGTATCTCATAATAAGTTAATCATGCACATTAGGGAAAACACTTATGAGATACCTTATTCATACTACTATTCTTATGAATCTAAATTAGTTAATTTATTTTATGATTAAAAAAATTTGTACTATTTTATAATAGATTATAACTATTAGTCTTTGAAGTAAATTATTAAGACTATAAATAAGTCACATGACATTTTTTCCATGAAAATATTGTGTTACCAAATAGATTTATAAAATCAAATCTAAACATTATGAGACTATTTATCGTTGTCATGTTCATGATGAAGAAATGAAATAATAATAAATTACAGATAATTATCTAAATGATATTTCTATTATCATTCTAGAATGAATAAATAATAAAACAGAATCATTTCTATGCAAAAGGCTAATAGAGAAAAATATGGAACCAGAAGTAAGGGGAAAATGATGTATAGAAATAATTTAATAATCAGTTCTCAAAATAATAATATAACTAATATAAACATATATCAATTTGAAACGAATGGCCCTTTTGAGAATGAATGTTTCCAAAGAAATCCAAATATTTTTGGGGTAAAAGAAGGATTTTTTTCGAAGACATGTGTTGGAACAAGAAAACACATCGAAAGGATGAATCTAATGCATCCTTACATGATCTAGGAACCAATAACATTTCATAGGCATCAATTTAACTAGTCATGGATCTTCATTAGAGAAAAGGATCAAAATTGATGGCTGTTAGAAGTTAGACTATTGAAAATGGAGAACTAAATCAATTATAGAGAAAAGTATAGATTTTCATGCATGAAAGATGTTGTGCATGAAAGAATTGAATCATATGAGCAGAACCTGATACACACTCAATGATCATATATGATCATTGAATATCTAAATTAATTCTTCCACCCTCACCACATGGAAATTTTTATGTAATGTGCCTCAAGTTGTGTTCTTGGTGTGTAGAAATGGTCAATCCCTGCACAATTCCCTTGCTCGCCCGATATGGCATCAAAAATATCCATTATGTGCTCTTTATGTACCACCTACGTGGAAGACCTCTTTTGTGCCCAAAATCATGCATGCCCCTTTGGAATGCCTCTCCAGTATATAAAAGTGAACCCCCTCCATGGGGATGCTATGGTGGTTGGATGTAGCTCTCCCATGTGTAAGAGTGTCTCTTCCATGACATCACACAAGAAAGGGACCCTTGAGGAATGATAACTTGTGTGATAGGTCCCTTGTGGTATCTCTTTTGAGTGGGCCCACATTGGATTGATCCTCACACAACCTATTTTTTTCCTAAGGCATGTTCTAGAAAATACATTCCAAGTTCAAAACCTTTAACATACACGAAATCCTTTGTTACTATGTATAGTTTTTCCAAGATACTCATTATTACATGTTGTAGGTCCGGGCATCCAATCATTCCAACACCAGTTCCACATAGCACAATAATATGTGAAATAGTGCTCGAAAATGCTCCCTCTTGTCCATACCGCATGGGCTGCACCCCCATACCCCCACATGGGATCACTGTAGGTATGTGGTCTCAACTCTCTAGCCTCATCCTCTCATCCATTTCACTGAACCCACAAAAAACGGAGAGTCCCACCACAAAAGTTTCTGAATAGGTTGAGGACCTTTTGGAGTGTGCCCTTTTGTAGCCCCAACATCCACCCATTGAATCTTATGATTCAATAAAATTTCCTATACTCCATAAAATACCTTTGGTAAACATATTCCTCTTGTTTAATATCACATCTCTTGATTTGAGGTTCTAATTTTGGGTCTTGTGATCAACTAGAGTCAAACCATCCCTCAAGAAACCCCTCAATCCCCTATCACCTAACTCCTTTGCTAGCTCAAGCCAAAAATGGGAATCTCTTTCTTAAGACCCACACCATTCATTTCAAGGTGTCTCTTACATAGTACTCCTAACTAAAGGAATTTAAACTCTATAATACACTATATAAAAAATATAGTATGTCTCAGGTGACACACACACAATTCCTTATGCCTCAATCATAAGATTCCTCAATCCATTACCATGAGATGACAACCAAACAACAACCTTAGTCCTCTTTATCGGTTGTAGGCCCCAACATATACCATGACCCAATGTCATGTCAGTATTCCCACATGGTTTTATATAAGGAATATAAAATGGTCCACTCATTTCATAACCCCCACACATGACATCTATATAAATGGAATTAAACTAAAATCTTACCTCATGTAATGAACATGGAATTTACTCATTGGAAAACATGAGGAATGAACCTAGGCAGCCTCGGTGTGTGATCCCCATTCACACTATTACCACTCCATAGTGGCACCTGGCTAGCTTCCATGCATAATATCCATTCACACCCTTACGACTCCATTTGGGTAAAAGGGATGCTCTAACGTGTAAGACCCAACCACATCCTCACTACTGCTAACAACATATGGGCCTCTCCCACACATAAGTCCCAACCACATCCATGCTAATCCTATCATCCCATGGTCTAATATTATGAGTATGTGCCAACCATATCCACTCTATGGTAAGCTTCCACACATAATCCATATACCACCACTAATTTGAGAACCATTCACGATAAGACTATCAAGCTTACTATATCCTCTTTTTTCTCAAATCGAACATTAATCATATGGTATTGGATGATATTAATGACCACCACACCTATCCATCTTCGCCAATGGGCCTCTTCCATTCGTATGTTCTATCCTTTACTCATATGAGTTTCTCTTATGAGTATGTGCCCATCCAAAAAATTACCTATGTTTTGATCCCTATCTATTAATAAGGTACATAGGAAGCCTTCATGAGGTTCAATCCCAACAAAAGGCAAACTTCAGTTCCCCTTATAGGGGTGAACCTCCCTAATCCTCCCTCAATGTTGTCCAGATCATCCATAACATGGACCTCCTACTTTTGTGTAAGAAAAAATTCTCATATAAAAAACATGTGTAAATTGATTCCTAACTAATTGGGATACATAGGAAGACTCTTTGAGGTCCAATACCATCATCCTTATCCATATTTATCACCTTCGGTTCATATCCCTGGTAAGATTATTCCATTCACCAAGGAGACTTCATATCTTCAATTCCCATTGGGAAACTTCTACACATAATCCCCATGAACCCTTTCAAAAATACATGGTCTTTATTTCCGAAAAAACGGGAATACATAAGTATCCTCCATGGGGTTCAATCCCAAAACCCTCAAAACCATCCATTCCATCCATTTCTACCACTTCATTCACACATATCCTCATTATTACCTAGTCTGGAAAATCAATAAGTGGCCATTCCATTCATCTGGTTTGTCTTAGTGCATAAGCCCCATATATCTCATCACTAATCCTAATGGCTTCTATGTATCTCCTATGCATAAGCCTCATCCATGATTCATCACCTCAACCTTATCCTAGTAAGATCACATCATCCATATGGTCCATCTCACAACATATGCACCATTAATCCACATCATCCTTGCTTATAGAAGCATACAATTAGTCTCAGTAGGTAATCCCCACACAATCCAACCAAGAGAAATCCTCTTGCGAAGGGATATCTCATCATGTAATCCCTACTCCATCCAAAGAACTATGTGGGTCTTGATTCCTATATATTAACATGGTGTGTAGGAAGCCTTGAGGAGGTTAAATCCCCAATAATTGAAAACCTTGGTGCCCACATCATTGGGTTATACCTATAGGATCCACCATCAGTGGTGTCCTAGACAGCCTTTATAATGTGGCATAATACATTCATGGTATACACCTCCAAGGGTTGATCATCATTGGGTGTTATAACCCATCCAACTGGTAAAATTCTGTGTATACCTCCTAGGGATATACCCCTTCATACTGTTCCACCTTCCTATTATGGTACAAACCACACTTGCTTCTATCCCCATTGGGTATTCTAATCCATCCATCCCATAAACCCTCCAGGTACCCCCTTAAAGAATTACATATCCAATCCACCATCACAAGTGTTCTGATCAGTCCCTTCCATCTCTGAAGGATGTTAAACTCAAGACCATCCATCTTTAAAAGACATTAAAATCATGGTATACACTATGTTAAACATGGATGCCTAAATAAAACCTAGGAAGACATGAATCTGACATGAAATACCCCACAATTGGAATGTAATTGCATAGGTTTCCACACCCCTGAGAAGTTATATTTTTAGGAAGAATAGAGGTGCACCAATGTTCGGGCCTCTAGACATAGCATCGATACCCAACATGACTACTCTCTAGAAAAAAGGTTGCTTCCCTATCCAGACCGCTTGGGATGTTTGGCCAGAAGTAGTGTAATTAACTTGCGTCCAAAAAGATATGGCATTAGGAATGACTTTCATGAAAAACAAATAAATCAATATGGTAGACCCTAACAAGCCAATAATTTAGGAGGAATAATACACCAAAGGAGGGATATAAATATCATCATCCACTTTTTTATAAATGTAAATACATATATGAAGAATTGAGGAATTCCTCCCAACTTTGGAAAGTGGGAATGGAAGGTATAATGTATTATGTCACCGATAAAGCGCTTCAAGGAAACAATCCCTAGTAGATAGTGTTGGAATCAATATCTAATGTTTTTTAATTCTAGGAAATGTCAAAATATTTGGGTTAAAAAATATTATATGTATATAATTTCATGACTTAAGTGAATTAATGTATAAAAAATCATATTTCATTACATGTTCTTATAGGAAAATCTACATCAAATTCAATTCATAATAGTTTATGGGAAGATAATTTTAAATAAATTTGAGTTAATATTTTACTAATATTCACTATTTAATTAATATTGATGGACTTCATGTCTCATTTGGTGACAGTAATAAGGGATATATACTTCTTATTAGATGTATTGGATATCCTTAGTCAATCCTCATATGAAAACTACTTTATGATAGTTGATAAAATCACAACCTGATAAGTATTTATAAACTATTTGATGATGGATGTTCAATTGATATTTTTAATAATAATTAATATATTTCTTAGAATAATCCAATTAATTTTAGAATAACAATAAGTAAAAATTTCAATAACTTATATCACAATACCTTATTCTAGAAAAATGGTAAACTGTTTGAATGCTAAAATTATTGAATCTCATGTTTTTTATAGGTGACTTGGGAATTTAAATTTTTATTACCTAAGAATGATATCTAAATTAAATTTGATTAATGATATTTATATCCTTAAATTTGATAAGAAGAGACTATGTGATGCATAAAAAATGTAAGAAAAACAAAAAATACCTTTTCAAGATACAAATGTAGATTATAATTATATACACTAGTGCACAAACACAATTTAACATCATTTTTTTAAATTTTTGATGTCGGGTTTTTACTGACATCTATAAAGGAGAGGTAAAAAAATATGATTTTCAGTGTCAGTTATTATAAAACTGATGCCATAAATTATTTTATTTATGTTTTTGGGCATCTATTTTAGATAAAACTGATTCCAAAACCACAATTTTTTAAATCAATTTCAGCATCGGTTATTTTGAAAACCTATGTCGTAAATTAAAATTTTTCTTTTAGAAAAATCATAATATTACACTTCTAAAAATATGGAAACCCCTGTAAAAAAAATAATATACAATAATAGTCAAACAATATTTATCATTCAATAAACACCTATAACTTACATATACTAAGCATAAACAAAAACATATGATGTTGAAAGTTAAAAAAAATTAGAATATACGTACCTGAAATTTATGGCAGGCTCATTGTTGGTTATTTTTGAAGCATTAATTTGATTATTGGTTGGGTCAAACACCTAATATAACAAAAGAGTTAGTTTTTCGAACCCATATGTATTTTTTCAATAGTTGGTGTTTTTTCTATGGTTTCAACACCTAAATCATGAATTAATTTTTCAATACGATCCTCAACCTCATTATGAATATAGTCATCAAAATTGGATGTTGAATTTTCATTTCTTTCACCATGCCAGATCCAACGTGTATAATTAATTCCAAAACCATAACAAATGAGTTGATCTTTGAATTCTCGGGATTTCAAGTTTCTCAAATTTACACACTGCATACATGGACAGAAAATCAAATCAATGTTTTGAAGATGGCGTTTAGAAATTTTCAAAAAATCGTCAACTCCTTTTTCATATATACTAGTGGTTCTTCGTAAATGAATCCAATTACGATCCATTAAAAACCTTATATCACAATATAATTGGTGAATAAACTGAATAATATAAAACATTTTAATATATATCAAATAAATTGTAAACAAAAACACATATTATAAAAACTATTGATAATAAGACAGAAAACATCAGATATAAAACACATTTACGATTATTTGACTGTGTCATTTTAGATACTATCATGCTTGTTATTTTATTAGATTGTGGAGGAAAATCTATTTGGGATTGAAAAATTATGTAGCGGTGGGTACCAGTGTTTTATTAGAATTCTCACATGTGATAGGTGCAGTAAGTTGGAGTCAATGTAAAAATATACAATTTGTGACATGAAATTTAAGAAAGTTTGTTAAAAGAATATTGAACCATGTCCCAAAACATTTAAAATAAAATATAAACTAATAATTGAAGCATATCAATAAAAAAATTAAATGATAAATAATTTATCTACAAAATTAAAAAAATACAAAATTTGATGTTTAACCCGAACAGAGATCCTCAATCCAAGCATTATCTTTATAATGACTTGGAAAAACAAACACTTTTTAATCTATACCAATATTGATGATAAAAAATATAAATAATGATAAAAACATAAAAACTCAAAACACAATTAAAAATCATGCAAAATAGGCTTATAAAAGAAGAAATAAACCGTAAAAGATAAATCACAGGAGGACAATGAAGAACTCACACAAAAAAAATGTGAAAATGGAAGAAAAACGTAAACAATGGCCGTTGAGGATCACAAATATGGATTCAAAGTCATCATGAGTCGAGAGAACCGCCATGGGTTTTGATTTCAATGATCCAAGAAAAATGAGGGTTTAGCGATCCTGATATTTTTTTAAATAATTTCGTTGTCGGTTTTAGTAAAAACCGATGACGAAATTCTGCGTTTTTTTTATTTCAGCATTGGTTTTGGAGAAAGTCGATGCCTAAAATTAATTATATGTCATCAATTTTCTCTAAAACTGATGCTAAAATATTTTTTGAGATTTGTTTCATCGGTTTTCCCTAAAACTAACACCAATTTTTTTTTTCAAGTTGGTTTTCACAAAAACCAATGCATAAAATAATTAATAAATATGTTTTGGCATGAGTTTTACTGAAACCCGACACTGATAATTTCTCGCACATACTATTAGTGTCAGTTTATAAAAAAGTGACATTATTGTTTCAACGTTAAATCCCATATTTCCACTATTGATACCCTCATAACTGATCAACATGTATCTATTCATAACAGATAAAAAAAAGCCTAGGTGGTAAATTTATTTTTTAATCTTTATTATATATTTTCAAGATTTACATGGGTTTTTATAGAGGCATTAATACAAATCTTGTTCTTCCTAGGATTATATATGATATATTTTTTTAAAAATGTAATATATATAAAAATTTTGATTTTTTTGAGTAACCATTGGGGTTAATTTTAGAATCATAAAAACAATTTATATCTCTCAAAACTAGAAATTAAAATAACATTTTCTTTCACCAAAACACATCAACAAAATATAGTTATATAATGGTGGAATATGAATATTTAAGAAATTAAAAGAACTATGTTTTGTGTGTATATCATGTCAATTAAATTCTTGTATAATTCTTTTACTAAATAATTTTATATAATTAATAGAGTTATAATATGCAATATCTTAAAAAAATATCAACTATGATTTATGGAATAAAAAAAATTAGTTGTTGGATACATTAATGTTTATGGATGAAAAGGCCAATGAAGTATTTTTCTTATGTTATTATTCTAAATAAAATTGTTACCATGTTTTGAAAAATAAGTCAAAGTTAATTGATGAATCTACCAATGTTAAGTATGATTAATGTGATACTTTTGATAAAAAATAATAAAATTTATAACTTGTGTAATTATATGGAAAAATTAGATCAAAAAACATTTTTTGAAATACGGTATGATGATTTTGATTATGATTAAGAAAAATTCATACAATAAGTGTTTGAATATAATGAACTAGAACATAAACATCATACAAAATCATAAAAACATAAGTACCATCATTTAGAGTCTGTTATAGGACATATATATATATATATATATATATTAGGACAATGATAAATGTATGAAAAATGACTTATTATTCTTCAATCAATTATCAAATTGAAACTAAAACCATTGTTAAAGAATTAGATAATGAAAATTGGGATATTTTTATAAAATAAGTGCTTAACAAGTTCAATTGGATCAATATATTGGAATTAGTTAATAAACCCTTATACTATTCTGTTATTATAACAAAATAGCAATTTAGAAAAAAAAAGATGATGTATGAGGGATCACTTGGAATGAGGCTAGATTAGTTTTCAATGGTTTAAAACATGAATAAGGAATAGATTATGTGGAAACCATTTCTCATGTAACTATATTAGTAGGAATTATAATTATTTTAGCTAATGAAACACATAAGTATCTTATATTTTAACATAGTTATTATAAATCTACTCTATTAAAATGTTTTTTATGGAGTATTTTTATGTTCTAAACCTCCTAGATTTAACTAACCTATTAATCATAATATTTTTCAAACAAACCTATGTTTTTGGACTTTGAAACGAGCACCTAGATCATGGTATGATAGATTATGATCTTTTCCCTTTTTGAATGGTTTTAATGTGGACTTTAAGCATGCAATATTTTTAAGAAAACATCACTGTATGTATATTTTCAAGTAAAAATGTATGTTAATGTTGTTATTTTTTGTCCATGTAATCAAAATATGGTCAATACATTTAAAATCCTACACAAAATGAATTTTAAATGAACAATATGGGTGATTTAATCTATTTCCTTGTTTCAAAACTTATACATTTTTTGGAAATGTTTTAAATGAAAGAAAATACATACCTAATTTAATTAAAAGATATTGAATCAGAAGCTACAATAATTGTTGAAATCCTTTGAGGATCTAATATTAAAATTTATTAGGATGAATCTTGAAATCCTATTCAAAACAAGAAATATATAGGAATACTTGGGACCCTTCCTTATCACATTAAAATTACTGTAGATATTATTTTTATTGTATTTAATTGTTCTTAATTTCAAATAAACTAAATGGAATACAATTTTATTTGTCCTAAAATAATTTTAATGTATTTAAAAGTGGAAATTTTCTTATCTTTATTATTTCCAAATACCTATGATTTTATGTTAACTTCATATTTAGATACTGATTATTGTATGGAGAATAAATTCACTGAAATGTTTATTAACAAATATAGGTTTATGAATTTTATTTTATAAAATACGAATTAATACTGTTTAATTTAAATTTATATAATTATACTTATAGGTTTTTTATTTTCAAGATGAATTCCAATTTTTAGTTAAATTCATTTCAATTTGAGTATTCAAAGCCATCATTTTATGTTCTCAATGTGTCATAAAGAGACAAATTACTTATTTTTTATGAATAAATTTCACTTCACTCTCTATGAAATTTTATATATCATGAAAGAGATGGTAATTTAGTAATACACATATAAAACATTGAACCCTTACAAACCATATATCACTATATATTATTTATCAAAACTATTTTCCCTAAGCAATTTAACACTTATTACTTTAATTAATTTTTAATTGGAATGAGAAATTATGATGATAGTTCTTCCATTAATTGGTCTAAGATATTTTGTTTGTCGAGAAAGGTTCTTACAAGAAAAGATGTTGATATTATCCTGTTGGATAGGGTTAAAAAGCTAATACAGGAGGTTATCAATCATTAATAGTTGTAGTTTTTATGATAAGAAAACAAAAATTTTCATTAAGGATTATGAATTTGAACTCCATGTAAATAAGGGTTTTTTGTGTTATAAATAATGATGAAATCACTACATCAACAGTGAATCATAAGGGACTTTTAATGACATCAATGGTAATGGAAATAATTTTTCTAGTTCCCATATTAAATAAGTTTTAACTTTACTATTAAAATACTATCGTAGATGATGTAATCCATTTAGAATCTATGAATTATCTTTTTAGATGTATGGATTTTGAGACAAAACCTATATATGATTAGTAACCTGAGATATTTTTTTTCTAAATTCCATTTAGTGATCAATTTATTAGTTTAATCATTAGTCCAAAATACATGTTTCCATGATATGGGTTTTTCTCATGAAATAGAATCATATCAATTTGGAATGATATATATTGGTATATATATTCCATGTTTTGAACAAGACTATAAGCTTCTATTAGTTTTGAATGATTTTGAGAAACAAAATTTGACAAATATGGTGTTTTCATAAATGATGTTATGGCTACATATTGTTGTGCTCTGAAAAATCTAAGTGTTAATGTTTTGAAAATAATTTTCTATTTCTAGATTGTCTCTACCTTGAAACAATAACTGATTTGACCAAAATATAATATCAAACTGGAGCCTTATTAGGTTTATGGGTAGAAAATATAACCTATTATCATTTCGGGGGTATCTAAAGAAGTTTCTTGTAGTGTTTCCATGGATGAAATATTGGATGATGTGACTCTCGTTGATAATAGAAAGTGATATTGAGTGATTATTATAATTTAGATTCAATCATAATAAGCATTTAATTTCATGGATCATGTTTATGAAGTAGAATTTGATCCACATATACATGATGATCAACCTCCTATGATTGATGGTGTTTGAACTCTTGTTTTTTATGTTTTTTGAGACCTATGAATGATTACTATACTTTACCATTAGAATAGTAAATTTTATTCAGGTGAGTACAATTTCAACTATTTCTATATTTGTTCTACTGTTTTTAGTGTCTCCCCCAATTGGATGTGAATGGAGAATAAAATAAAGATAATTTTACTTGTTGAAAATGATTTTCTAATTTCTAGTGATGATGATGATGTAATAGAAGTTGAAGTTATTTCTTAGAGTCTATGAGGAGGAGAAAATAAATTCAATTTATCCATATCATATTGGTGAAACTCAATGATTTTATAAGAATCCATGAGTGGTAGAGAATTAGGAAGTGGGAGACCATATTTATTTCAATTCCCCTACCCATGTTGATTTTTATTATTGTAGTTTTGAGGCTCATAATAATGATGTTATAAAATACGGAGAGGTAATTTTATAATAGTCTTTTTGGCTGTTAGCACAAATATTTTTTTTTTGAATTCCTTCTTCGTAGTGTGTTGAGAAAATGTACAAATTATTAATGAGGATTCGATTTCAAAAGTTGTTGTGGATTATTTTAATAAGAAGATGGTGACTCAATTGTTTTATATAAATAGGATACTGAATTCTCAACTAAATATAGTCTGGAAAAAAGATTTTTATGTTATAAAAAGCATGATCCATTATTTTGTTGGATGAAACATTTATATATATAGCTATTGAATCATTCAAGGATGGATAATTGGATTAATTTTTTTAGAATATGATAAAAATCAATCTTGAATTTCCATGAAACCTTGACTATATTATTTTTTTATATGAAATATGATTTTCATTCTCATGAAATTCATAAGTATTTCAAGTGTTATTTAGTTTCTTAAATCCATAGTATAATAAATATTCCTTGAAGAACTACTTATGATTTGGATAAGTCATAGAATGATTTGGAAGGTCCAATCTTGGAGAATATTTTTTGATCAATAATAAATTATTAATATGTAACACCCTAATATTTTATAGTATGTTTTCTATTTTACTAATATTATTTCCTTCTGTTACATACAACATTGAGTTCAAACACACCACAGTCTATTAAAATGTGATTGTTATAACCTATCCATTAAAATGAAGATAATAAATAATATTAAGCACATAATAAATTTATATATTTAATATAATGTTTTCATATTAATAAAAAAAATATTTTATTGGCATAACATAATACTAAATTCAATTTTAGGCATAAAAAGCCCAAATTTTTCAGGGTACAATTTTACTAAATTTTGATGGAATGGCTATTTTAAAAATATGTTTTGATAGTTTTATTAATTATATTTAGCAATAAAAACTTATTATTTGAAATTTTAATATCAAAATTTACATCGGTTGTATTTTTTATGTTATTTTGATAAGTTTGTTATTTTGATGTATAGTAAAAAATATTGGATTTTAAATGGAAAATCTTTTTTGTATAAATAATTTATAGTGTTAAATTATATTTTTATATTAGTTTTAATGTATAATTAGATAAATTTTATATAATTTAATCTAATTTAAATCATTTCAATATTTTTCACATTAAATATGGATATAAAACAATTTCAATCTTTTGAATGTCGTTACTTTAATAAAATATTTTCTCTTTTCATCAATAAGATTAATTTTACTTTTATTTTAGAAAATTTTATCTTTTAAATTTTTAAAAATTTATTTCATAATTGGAATAAAAATTTAAAAATTGATTAAAGAGGTCAATTTTGCATTTGGACAAGATTAATAGTAACATTAGTATTTTGAATTACACCAGTTAAGGGTAAATCAGGTAATGAAAGGTAAGAATATTATTATTCTTAATATAAAATTATGATAATAGTTGTCATAATTTTATTGGATGAGTTATTGTATAAAAAACCATTATTTGAACGACTTTTTGGCCTCTTTGTTCAACATGGATGACATTAAGACTTATATTTAATTTTATTTTATGAAATTAAAAATATCTTATACTCATGTTATTAATAAGTATTACATTTTTAATATAATTTTATTCAAACTTAACTTCAATTATAAATATTTCTTAGAAAGAGAAAAATTTTATACTCGTTATGAGAATGTATTTTTAATTTTTTAGAACTGAATATTTACCTTAAATGATAATAGTGTGATGATATAGTAAGTATTTAAGAAAAAGGGATATTAAATAAATGAAATTAAAAATATTAAAATATATATAATGTTTGATAATTAATGGAATCCATGAATTTTATAATTGACCTGGAAATATTAGGGATGTTTTAAATGATTGTTTTTTAAGATATATTATTGTTAGTATATTTTTAAAAAACAATATAATGAATTTTATAAATATTGAAAATAAGGAAATTATAAAATAAATAACATTTTATTGAATGATATAAACTTTATAAAAATATAATGTTCAAAAAACAATTGATATATAGTTCTTAATTTCATCAATGCCCCATTTATGTTTCGTTTGTAATGTTATTGTAACTATATTAACCCTGAAGTAGTAAAAACTCAAATTTTCATAATGATATTTAAAGAGATTAAATAAGGGTTAATACCAACAAATATGGGATATAATGTGACCCAACTTTTTTTAAAAAAAATCATAATATAATTTCAAACTATACTCATCTTACAATCTAAATAACAAACTTTTGAGACTATAAGAATTGAAAATTAATTTATATTAATTTAATATATTTTGTGTTTCCATATGTTCCCCTCACATTTACAATAAAAAGGAACCATGTCCCTCCATTATTCACACCGTTTTGATCCTTATAACTGAACCAAACCCTTAACATTTCTCTTAAAAATATCATAAAATCTATCATGGTCTTGGTATTCCAAAAATAACAACACTATATCTCTTGAGATGATATATAAAGGAAGTCCACCAAAGAAGAGATATTTGTTTAACCAACTCATCCATGTTCTTGTCTTCTTCAACATTCTATTAATCTGTAATTTCAATTATTATGTAATAAATATAGTATTATAATGATTATGGGACAATAGTATTCCTCTTTTTTTCTATCTTATGAAACAATCATTGCATGTGTGTACTTATGGATTACCATTTTCATGCCATGGTGTAATTTTTTTTGTCACCACTTTATCATGATGGTCATAATAATGCTTATAAAATAAATACAAAACAAATTTGACTCTCTATTGATTCTGTGAAAATTAATATAGCATACAAAACCTTAACCTTTCACCATTAATGGAATGACACCATCTCTTGTGCGTACATACGTCCTACTATCTCCACAGTGCGATGCGATTCATTTTCCATGTACAACATTTAAGAATAATTACTAAAATTTATTTAATAAATAAATATGATATATATGACCTTAATATAATTCTAATGATGATACAACTACATCCTATGTAAAATAATCATGGCTTAGTTGATTAAATATGTATTGGAAAATGATGCAGTTAAAACCCAAAATAATGGAAATAATGAAATATTATTAAAAAATGGGAGATAAGATAAGATTAAAGGGTCATATATGATATCATAAATATGAATATGATACTTTTATAAAATAATAACATGATTTAAACCATTATAACAAAGGCTGAGATACATACAATTAAAATGGGAATTAAGGTAAGGGTTATTTCGAAATCTCATAATTATAAAAGATTATTTATGTTTTAGTCTGAACAGAGGATTATTATTTTCAATGACCATGTTTTGTAAAAATGAATTCAAAACTAATTTTACTATTATACTTTGAATTTTAATTTCCATTTACCCATTTTTTACTTTTTATAATTTGGTTTCAATTGGATTCCATTTGTCGTTTTCAAAATAAGGTACATTTTGAAAATTTTGAAACAAATATAGAAGGAATGTTATTTAAACATATACTAGATGAGCAGACTTTACCCTAATCATGAAACCATAATATTTTTAATTTTACTTTTAATTTTTAAAATTTTCCTTTCAATGAAATTTATTTCTTTTGTAATTTCACATCTTTTAAAACAATTATTTCACAAAAAGGGATATTTATCTTTATTTTATTAATGATTTTGTTAGGGTATTTTATTTATCTAAACATCCTTTTTTTGATATTATTCTTAATTGAGATTAATAACTTTTTATACCATATACCATTTTTTATTTTGGTGTTTATCATAAATTTTACTATGGATATTCTATTTTGTCACAATTCATGATTTATTGTCAATGAATTCACATTTCACATGCTAGTTTATTAATACTTATATATATGGTTTTTTTGTTTCACTAATTTCATTAGAGGAATTAATTGGAATTATTATTTGTTGGTAGGTTCTCCCGATATATCCTCGATGCATTAGTAGGTCATATGAGACAAAATAGATTGGGTTTTATGTTAATGCCTTTCCCAATTATGTATGGTATCTTGGTTAAAGCCTTAATGATATGTTTATGATGTAACACATTATTCATTCAATTTTAATGTCATTAATTATAGAAAATTTATGTGATTATTTGAATATTATAACATTCTTGTCTAATTGACATTCTCATGTGATTATTTATATATCATTATTTTATTATCTTTTATTCCTTCTATATTATTCTCACGATTATGATTTAAGTGCTTGTGTTGTTAGATATCCACCTCCAACTATTATTTAAGATTATTCTTTATATAATACTCTATATTCTTACCCTTACTCTACATCTGATGTCACCCTGTTCTTATATTTAATTTTTCCATAGGATTCCCAGATGTTTATTAAGAGTGATATGCAGTGTCAATCTAGGATAATAATTATGTTCTCATAGGATTCAATATATTTTATTTTATATTATAAAATTTAATGTAAGATTAATTTATGTAATACAACTTCCAAATATTCTAAATATATTGGTACATTGGATTATAATCTTGTATCTTTTCCATTGTTAAAAAATGAGGTACCAAATTTAGGCTACTAGGGTTGTGATATTTACGTAAACAATCAGTAAAATGATTGTTTCATCATTACAAAATTTGGGATGTGGGATGTTTTTTAGTAGAATAAATTTTCTAATATTGGATACATGGTCCAAAATATTTATAATTTTGTTCTCAAATATCTTAAATCTTACTCTTCCTTAGAATAAGAAGATGTTTTTGTTGGAACAGTAGAGAGGCCCGCTGTTATGAATGGAAAGGATGATGATTTTGTGACTCTATATATATCTAGTTTTAGTTATCCAGATAGTGATGTGGATATTTCGAAACCATTAATTTTTAGTTGAACTAGTAAGTCTTACATGAAGAATTGTATCCCAAAATTTGGAGTGTAACTTGGTATGGTTTCATAACCCTTCTATACATCTGTCGAAGTGATATTATAAAGAAGATTGATAAATTTGTGGATTATCCTTTTAACATGTGAGGAATGTGTTATTTATGACATATTATTCCTAATTGTAACCATTTCATATCTTAGAAGCTAAAGGAAAACTCATATCTAGTTTCTTTCTATGAAATGATGAATCAAAGGATAATGATTGCACCCAATCCCCTTATACCTCTACTATCGCAACATTTTCTCGGTGTATATTATATTTTTAAGGTATATGTCACATTATAATATTCCATGGTTATATTTTTGAAATTAAGGCTAGTATAGCTGTGACTCTCCCACATGACCTCTATTGAATTTTTGAACTATCTATTTTGGAATTTCCAATAGAAACTCTCACTAACTAAAGTTAAAATTAACCTTTTTATACCTCATATTAACCTCTCAGACACAAAATATCATTCAAGAAACCACCACCCAAGTATCATCCAATTTATCTAAAACCAATATAATTATTTATACTTTGGTTATGTGGCAATTTATTGATGATATTTCATGATTGGTTCTTAAAAATTTTCTTTCTATTCATTTTTTATTGCCTTTAATTTTTATTGGTTAGATTATATATTTTTGTGTTTATGCATTCCAATGTCTTTTAGAATATAATAACTAATAAATTTTTTTATAGATGTTATTTTGGAATAATTATTATTTATTAAAAATACATTTCTTCAATTTTGTATATAATATTGAGTTAGAATCGGGTAGAAAATTTATCACTAATAAAGTATGGTACATTATAGAATTTTTTTTCATTAAACTATGTGATTAGTGATCATAAAAAATGGTTATATTATTTGAAAAACTTATATTGATCCTATATGTCTCATTATATACTTTATTTTGATTCTATCAAAATCTATACAATTTTTTAATGACTTTATCAAAAACATTTCGGGATTCGAACATAGTTAAGGTTTAACTCTTTTTTATTTCTACAACATATTTTTTGAATAAATTCCAAATAATTTTTTATTTTGTATTTGATTCCTTATTGTAATTTATCTTTTGATTTAAAAGATAATTATTCTTCAAATATTATAATAAAATTTATTCTAAATAAATTTATCTTATATGGGGAAATTTATCATAAACATCAAAGAATTATTGTATGAGGAAAAGACATTACATGTGTTGGAATTTTAGTTTGTGATAATGGGTTTTATATTGTAGAAGTTTAGAATAAAAGGATTATATTATGTTATATTTAAACTATGTTAAAATATTCCTTGAAATATTTTTGATGTATTTTCTTTTACAATAGTTTAATATTATCTTATGAAAGGTTATTAAAATTGAATTATCTCATGTTCAATCATCTTATCTCACCAATCAAAAAAGTTGAAGCTATGATAGACTATTTATCATACACATGAAAATTTTTCCCTAGGAAGAGGAATCATCATATGGAAATTGTAAATCCACAATAGGTCTCATAAATATGGAAAAAACTAAAATATTTCATAATTAATCAATCTTGTTGAAGTATTTTATCACTCAACCTTAAAATTATCATATAAGAATTTTTCTTATATAATTTTATCTTAATATGATTGTGTTATCATTTTGGGGATCTAGATAAATATATCTAAATTAATGCATTGTTTCAATAAAATATTTTAATTTTTAATATATTTTAAAAGGTAATTTTTTTATTTTATGTGCATTAAAAAAGCATCTTTCTATATATGGAATGTTCAATTTGAATGTAACTTATCTTTCCTTATAATGGGAAATTAGATGAAGTTTTTATACAGATACATGCTATAATATCTATTCATACCTTATTTGGAAAAATAAGGATACACACTAATTATGAGACATTCATTATAGTTTTTAGGTGAATTATTCCCTCGAATGTTGGGATTAGCTAGTGTTCTTAGTTGAAATTCATATAGGAGATATAAATGAATATTAATCACAAATACATACAAGAATGATATCTTTGAGAATATTTAGAGAAATACAATAAAAATAACACAGGAAGTGATTCTCTACAACAATATGAAATATTAAACATATCTATAGTTGTGCTTATAATATTACCCTTTGTAATTGAATATCTTATATGGATACTCTTATAGGATATTATTCACTTATAGACATCCCATTATAATTTTTCTACTGTATCTTGCAACATTATTCTAAATTTTTATCAATATTCATTTCCATATATGTATTATTCTATACATACATTGTTACAGTGTGCTAATAATATTGATATGTCTTGAAAAGTAATAGATATGTTGAATGATCTTGGACATTTTGTAATAAGTAACAGCTACATTAATTTTCCTTGTAAGACCCTAAAAAAAGAGATGGTATAGTGAATATCACCAAACATATGCAGTAGAGAGTTGTTGGTATGGACTATGGGTTATTTGTTCATCATAACACTATAAATAATCAACATTATATCTTTCTCTTACGACTTTCTCTATGTCCGTATCTTGAAAATGTTGAAGATTGGGATAGTAAAATCTTGAAGAGAGGATTGATTCTTTGAGAAGAAAATTTGATGAACTTAATTCACCCCATCACAATTAATTATTACATTTTTTTCTAACGAACATGCTATCTCTCACAAGATAATAAATATTCTACCATGAAAAGGTTTATTAAATGATTCCTCCACATTATTTCATATGGATAATCTTATAACCACGACCTCACCCATTTATGAAAAATCCCTAATGAGTAAATACATATAAAGTATATGTTACTTCTATTGATGTGACCATGGATAGTGGGGGTGGACAATTATATATTATTGTAATGCCCCAACCCTAGTTACCTAGATTCAGAGCATAATTACGTATCATTAGCTTGATAAAAAAGATCAAGCCTCGAAAGATCAATTAGATTAGTAGCCTTTAAGGAACTAGATACAATCATAAGGTTTACATTAAATCATAAAATAGAAAACTACAACAACATTTTTTCCATAGACAACACTGAGATCCCAGAGACTATCCTTACAGGTCAGTCATAATATCATTATTCACATCCTGGTAAAAATAAAACATTGAAAGGGGTGAGCTTAGATGCTCAGTAATGACAACAATATAGCAGAAACATTCATAAAAAAGCATAAAAATTTAATGAAATGTATAAGACTAAAACAAAAGACTTTTAAACTTGAAATTCAGCATAATATGGAAAAGATAAAATCAAATAATTCCATTTACTTACTCACATGGATATTCTACAAGTCGAATGATCCCATGCAATATCAATAGCCACATTTATAATGATGGAATGAATAATGCCTGACTTTCATTACCAAATAGTCAAGGACTTGTGCCAAGAATACAAATATGATTTTTTCAAGTCCTTTTTCCAAGACACTATCTTTTCTCATGAGACCTACCAATGCATCAAGGAGCTATATAGGGCTCCACCAGTCACTTACTATGTCCAATTCATTCCTCATATGAAAAGCTTTAAACATAACATAAACATTCATATTAAAAATATAATAAGAAATGTCAATACATTATCCATAAACCATGAATGGTATTAAAATTACACATCCATAGTTAAAAATATAACAAAACATTCAATACAATATGGATGTTTTGTATAATAATAAATCAACTGCAAATAAGCTTAAAATCCCTTAGAGGATGTTGACATAGATAAAATCAAAACCGTTTTTGAGAAATATCTATTTCTATTTTGAAATCATTTACGAGTCACATAATTGTAAAGAAAACATTTATTTTGAAAATATTATTACAAGATTTTAAGGGAAGCTTAGACGATGTTATAATGGAGGAAAATATCCACACTCGCCGTATAAGATAAAAATACATTCTTACCTTAATTTTGTCGAAAGGTTTATAAAGGACCTTGTTTGGAAAACAACGGAAAGAATACTTTATAAACATCATATAAAAAGTCAAAAAATTTCTATAAATGAAATTAACCAATTTTCTATAAAATATTAAGAATGTTTTGAAATACATTTTTATGAAACATGGATGTGGATGATAAAGAGGTCCAAATCGAAAATTACCAATAAACAACCTCAGATAGTGAAGAGATTGTAGAATTGACACTTACCTTGTAATTTTCCTTGGTGGAGGGTAGGTTAACCTCCTGTATAATTTTGAAATAATTGTTACTAAATTATACAAAAATAATATACACTAATAAGATATCATATATAATCTTTTAACAATGCTTAGTTAATAATATCTTAGTACTATCATTGTTTCAGGTGTTAACTAATTCGTTTTCCTTTATATTCATTGTTTCATAAGTCATATTTGTTATGTATGGGATGTCTATTATTCATATCCATGATGATATCAAGTCTTTCAACATTATTTTTAATCATCTAATGAAAATTAATCTTGAATGGATATGATGTGGAATGGATCTCATCGTGTTCGTGGAGACGGTAATCCATACGTATGCACGAGCGACAATATCATTCTTTTGATGTTAATATAATATATAATGGGAAATTATATCATGTATACATAATAATTATCATGTTATATTTATTATTTATATCAGTTACACATCATTATTATTCTCATCGAAATAATAATTTATTGAATAACAATTACAGCACGACGTGGAGACGGTAAGCCATACGTACGCACGTATGGTGACATGTCATTAAAAGGATGGATAGAATAATGAATTTGGTTATAAAAAATTTATAATAACATCAATGTATATAAAAGATACTGGAGTTATAATTTTATAATGGAAACAAGAAAAGGAAGTGGAAGAAAAAAGGATCTTGAAAGAGGTGATGAAATATTTACCACTTCTTCAGGTTCTTCCTTTTGATTTGATCAAAAGGGCTCCTTAGGCTGACTTTCTAACTAAATTAAGGCCACTAAGATGAAGTTATAATAGTTTAGAGGGTATTTGGGAAGAGGATTCATGAGCCAAATTGCTTTGAAGGTGTGAATTAGAGGGGGTGGGGGTTCTCTTTTATAAGAGGGTTGAGAGGCACCTTAGGAAAAGCTAGAAATATAATTTTATAATAAAATAATTTTCTGTTTCCAGTGGCTCCAAAATAGATTATTTATAGGATAAGGTGGGGAAGCTTTGAAATCCACTAAACCAATAATTTTTATATTATTTTGGGTCACTATTTAATCTTTAGATTTTAAATTTAACTCCTAACTAAATAGTTCGACATTCACCATGTCTCTTGGTATTTTTATATTATATGATTAATAAAATTACTATATACTTACCAGATAACCCCAAGTGGTTCATTAGTGATACACCTATCATTATATAAGTCCTTTGGTCAAACCATAGATTTTTAGGGATAGAATATCAATTAATAATATAATATATTTTTTTTAAAAAAACTCGTTTATGTCAATTTTAACACTATTAGGTATTTTGTTTTTTCTAAATTCATAAAAGAATTTTTACTTCAAAAAAAATCATCTAACCGACCTGCATATTTCATATTAAACTAGGAAAATTATTGTAATTCATAAAATGTATCAAATTAGATTTATTTGGATATTTATAGTATCAATTATTCTAATATTTCATTAATTATGTAATTACTAGAACATGATTGTGTCATAAATAAATTAAATTATTTCATGTCTAAAAAATAAAAATAAAAAACAATTATGTAGGAAATATTTTTAGATTTATAATGAATATTTATAGTCAAATTTATCTTATTTATAACCCTATATTAAAAATGTTTTAGTTATTAAACTTTGATTTCAACTCTTTTATATCTTCTTTGATTTAAATAATAATAAATGTCCTAATCTAATCCAGGTGGACCAAAGTGGTACATATTTTATTACTAAGGTTTTTTTGGTCTAATTATACTTATCCAATAAAATTAGGACATGTGTTAGGGTAATAATAATATCATTTTGACCCTTAATTACCCTATTTAATTTTAATCGTGGTTAATAATAGTAAAAAGATACTACTCACCAAAAATAGTATTAATCTTATTGAACCACATTTTTCTTACTAATATCAACCATGTCACTCAGATTTTTGAAATTAAACTGACATAAGTGGTAAAATTATGTTTTATGTAAATTTTCAAATGCACCTAGGAGGTGGGTAAAAGACCGTGAAAAGTTCAATAAAATTTTTATATATCTAAATTTTTATAAACTGACTCCAATGAATTACATTGAACTTATATAGGTATTATATATCTATTTTGACATAAAATAAATTTAAACAAAATAATTAATTATTTAAATAAAAATTCGGTTTTCAACTGTAACTCAATGTTTTTCACTATTCATCAAAAATTGAATGTTTTTAGAAAATACAAAAAAATCACCCTAATATAATTTTGATATTATGAATCCAAAAATGAAGTCCATTTTCAAATATAAAATTTATAAAATTTTAAAAAGTGGGTATTACTATTCATAATGGCTTGTTTGATTGGTTGTGGTGTGATAGAACTCAAAGTTGCATACAACACACAGTACTGTATTATTCAAAGAGAAGCATATCGTGGATGTTTGGGGGGTTACATTCTCCCATACTTCAAATAATTTAATCCTAGAATTTTTAAGAGTATTACTGTGTAAAAAAACTCAGGTGGTTCTTCAACATAAGTTCTTCAGGTTCCCATGTTGCCTCTTCTATCTTATGGTTTCTCCAATGAAATTTTACCAGACGAGTCGTCTAGTTTCTCAACACATGTTCTCTTGTATCACGAACCTTGAAAGGATCTTCACAATAAGATAGATCAGGTTGCAATTCAAATTAATCCCAGGTGAGTACATGCATTGGGTCAGGCATGTATTTTATAAATAATGATACGTGGAACACATCGTGGAATTTGGAGAGACTTGGCAGCATTGCCAACTGGTAAGCTACGACCCCATTTTGTTCAAGAATTTCGAAAGGTCCGATGTACCTAGGATTCAATTTTCCCTTATTACCTAAATGTATAACACCCTTCCATGGAGATACCTTCAAGAAAACATGATCCCCTCCCTAAAATTCCAAATCCTTCCTTCAGTTATCGGTATAGTTGTTCTGCCTACTTTGAGCTGGTTTGATGTGGTTTTGGATAAACCTCACATTTTCCATCATTTCCTCCACTAGTTCTGGACCTATGAGTTTTCTTTCCCCAACATCATCCCAACATGTTGTTGTACGACATATCTTTCTGTATAACGCTTTATATGGATCTATCTGAATAATTTAATGAAAGCTATTGTTATAGGAAAATTATACCAGAGGTAAATATTCACCCCACATACCTTGAAAGTCAAGTGAGCATGATCTCAACATGTCTTCGATGGTTTAAAATGTCCATTCTAATTTTCCATCAGTTTCAAGGTGGTAGGCAGTGCTCAAACAAAGTTCAGTATCTAGGGATTTTTGAAGACTTTTCTATAATCTTGATGTAAAACGTGGATCATGATTAGAAATAATTGATAGTGTTACTCCAAGAAGTCATAAAACATAATTAATATATAGTCTTACTAAACGTTCAAGTGATAAATCTTCTCTTATAGCAAGAAAATTCACTAACTTGGTAAGACGATCAACAATGACCCATATTTCATCGTTCCTTCTAGGATTTTTTGGTAGTCCCATGACAATGTCCATCATAATATTATCCAATTTTCACTCAGGTATGGGAAGAGGTTGCAAGACTCCTCCAGGCTATTGCCTTCTCGCTTTCACTGGTTGAAAAACTATACATCTTGACACAAAATCAGTAATCCCCCTCTTCTTTTTGTCCCACAAAAAATGTTATTTCAAATATCTATACATCTTAGTTATACCAGGGTGTATAAATAAATTGGAACTATGACAATCATCTAATAATTATATTTTTAGATCAGGTATATCTGGAACACAAAGTCTCTTCCCAAATTTCAAAATCACATCTTCATATACAAAGTCACTCAATCTCCCATCATTTACAGATTTAATCTTCTTTTGAAAATCCTAATCATCAACCTGAAAACGTTTTATCCTTTCTAGAAATGATGGTTCGGAAACCATTTGATAAAGTAAGGATGTTTCTCCTTCCATGGTGATTCCCATATCCCTATTTACTAGATCCATGTATATAGGATCCTTTTCAACTCTCATCTTGTTCAAAACTCTATGATCCTTTCTACTCAAAGCATCTACCACTTTATTTTCCTTCCCCAGGTTGTAGTGTATAGTGAAATCATAATCCCTGAGTTGTTCAAGACATCACCTTTTCCTCATGTTGATTTCTTTTTGTGAAAAAAAAAATACTTCAGACTCTTGTGATTGGTATATATCTCACATTTTTTACCATAGAGATAGTGTCTCTAAATCATCAAATCCATGATTAGATCTACTAACTCAAGATAATGAGTAGGATAGTTTTTCTCATGAGTTTTTAGTTGTTGTGATGCATAGGCAATAAACCTACCATTTTTCATAATGACACAACCAAGTCCTTTCTTTGAAGAATCACTATAAATAACAAACCAATCGTTCCTCGATGGTAGAGTCGATATAGGAGAACTGACAAATATTCTATTCCGTTCTTCAAAACATTATTCACCCACTTTTGTCCAAACAAATTTAACCCCTTTTCATGTGATCTTTGTTAATGGGTTAGTCAACCTGGAAAAATTCTGGACGAAACATCGATAATAACCTTTTAAACCAATAAAATTGTGTACCTATGTTATACTCGTTGGTGCTGGCCATTCATGGATTGCATTAGTCTTTAAAGGATCAATGAAGATTCCATTCTTAAGGACAATATGGACAAGAAAAGAAATCTCTTGAATCCATAATTCACACTTGCTAAACTTCCCATATAATTCATGTCTTCTATTAGTCTTCAGGATAATATGCAAGTGATTATGATGATCTTCGTAGATTTTGGAGTATACCAAGATGTCATCAATAAATACCACTAAAAAATCATTGAGATATTACTTAAAAACCTTATACATTAGATCCATGAAGATAGAGGGTGAATTACTCAATCTAAAAGTCATTACTATAAACTCCTAATGCTCATACTTGGTTCGAAATACTGTCTTCCGAATGTCTTCCTTCTTCACCCACAACTGATGGAATCCAAATCGAAGGTAAATCTTTGAAAAGTATTGAGCTCTATGAAGTTGGTCGAATAGATCACCAATGTGAGGTAGGGGATACTTGATCATTATTTTTATAGCATTGATCTCCCTGTAGTCAACGCACTACCTCAAAGATCCATCTTTATTCTTATCAAAAGGGATTGAGGCTCCCCATGGAGAAACACTAGGGAAAATAAATGCCTTATTACTCAATTCCTATAGTTATTTCTTTAGTTCCACTAATTCCATAGTGTCCATTCTATAAGGGGTCTTCGATATGGGCCTTGAACCAGGAATTACATCAATGGAAAACTCAATATCTCTTTCTAGAGGATTTCTAGGTAAATCCTCTGGAAATACATCAACATATTCGTTCAAAGTAGGTATATCCTCTATTTGAACATTCCATTCCTTTCCCATAGTTATTTCATTCTCTTCCTCCCCAATAATTGAATATAGTTGAGTTACTGGGGGTGGATCTAGATAAGAATCATGTGGTGATGATTCTGCTCTAAAGATAAGTTGTTCTTTATCATCGTCATCAAAAATTGTAACCTCCTTCTTCTTAAAATAAATTTTCACATCATGGTCTGAAATCCAATCCATACCGAGGATTATATCAAATTCAATCATGGGTATGATGATGAGATCAGTAGATAAAGAGCATTTATATGACCTAATGGGAAATGATTTACAAAAAATTGTTTTAATGATACTTCCCTTAGGTGTTTTTACCAACAACTCCATTGTGAAATCAAATTTGAAAATGTAATTTCATTATCAAACTAGGAAGATATGAAACAATGTGATGATATAGAATAAAATAAATCATTTACTAAACTTGAGGAAACCATTAAATTACCTGCCACCACATCTTTCGAAGCTTCAACCTCAGCAGTAGTGATAACATAAGCTTGGCCTTGATCCCTTGGCCTTTTCTGAGGTAAATTACCCTAACTCTTAGGACATTCATTTTCATAATGCCCCCATTCTCTATAATTGTAGCATTCAACATTGACAGACTCTTTCTTCCCCTTGCAATCACGAGCTTGGTGGCCTTTTTCACCACACTTGTAACAGACTCCCATTCCCTTCAAGCAAGTACCAGGGTGTTTCTTCCCAAATTTACTGCATGATGGATGTTCAAATTTTCCCATCTTCCCCTTATTTCCATTTCCATAGTTTTCAGCAGATCTCTTCTTCTCTTTCTTTGCTTTAAATTTCTAAGACATTGAGAATTTTATTTCTATCTTGATAGCACATGAGATAATATCTTCATATGATGAGAAGGGTTGTGAGACTAATTCTCGATGGATAAATGTTTTTAACCCATCAAATAAATGGTCAATAATACTTCTTGGGTTACGTATATAATCTACAGCATGCCTCGCTAACCTTGTAAAGTTATCTTCATACATTGCGACATTCTTATCCTTTTTTTGCCTCAGACTTAGAAATTTCCTTTCCATATCTGCTTGATGGTCACGAGGAAAGTATTTTTCTATGAAAATTTATTTAAACTCCCTCCATTACATATTTGATACTTCATCATATTACTTTGAGTTTTGAATCAATGACCACCATTGACTAAAATCTATAGTGAGGTGGTAAACTCCCATGACAATGTTTTCCCTTTCGATACTCTCCTAGGCATGGGATATTTTCTTTAAGGAATTTATCCATTTCTCAGATACTAGTGGATTTGTACCCCCATTGAATGTTGGCAGTTTTTTCCTCATGAAGAGATCTAACATTGATATTCCACACTGTGGATCAAGGTTCTCCATATGGGTATGGTTATTATTCATAAACTGAGTGAGTTGTCCCAGTATAGTGATAAGATGATCAATACCAGTTGTATCACCAGCTCCACTATAATTATATTAATAAGGAGGGAAATCCGTACTTGGAGTGCGTGCATTGATATGGTTTCCATTCCTTCTACTATGAGACATTTCTAAAGAATGGCATAAATAGATTATTTTTTGAACTGAACTACATAATTTGTAAAACACTTAACATAAATCGAAGAGTATATGGATATAATCCGTAATCATAAAAAATGTTTTTTTGAGGAATTATATAATCATAAACCATTCATAATGTTTTGTAAGGAAAATAAGAATTATCCTAAGAATATCCCCCGAGAGTTTCGTAACCAAGAGTGCAGCAAGGCCCATTTTCATGCACCAGTTCCCGTTCTATTATAGATCAAAGAGGTGTTTTCGGGTTTTACCCCTAGGTACATCTGTTCTAGAGCCGCCTCTACCTACTTGTATCCATATAGGGATATATTGCATGGAAAAATCAAAAAATCCCTACAATACCAAAATTCTAGGAAGTTATTTTATACTAATCCTCAAAGTCTATCATAGGGTAATGTGCTCTAATCAGAGTTTATCTAAATCAAGATTCCAAGGTTTGTACTAAACTTCCTCTAATACCAACTGTAATGACCCGAACCTAGTTACCCAGAGTTGGTGCATTATTACGTATCATTGGCATGATCACAAAAGATCAAGTCTCTAAAGACCGATTGGTTTAGTATCCATGGAAGTACAAGATACATTCATAACGTTTAAATTACATCATAAAATGGAAAACTACAAAAAAATTGTTTTCATAGACAACAATGAGATCCCATAGACTATTCCTGAAGGTCATTCATAATATACTTCTTCGCATCCTAGGAAAAATAAAACATATAAAGGGGTGAGCTTAGATTCTCAGTAAGGATAACAATATATTGGAAAATTTCATAAATAAGAATAAAATTTTATGGAAATGTATAAGACTAAAACAAAAGCCTTTTAAACATGAACTTCAGAATAATAGGGAAAATATAAAATCAAATAATTTCAATTACATACTCACATGTATATTATAGTTGTCGAATAATCACATGCAATATCAATATCCACTTTCATAATGATGGAATTCATAATGCCAGACTTTTATAACCACATAGTCAAGGCCTTGTGCAAAGAGTACAATAAGATTTTGTCAAGTCCTTATGCCAAGACACTAGTTTGTATCATGAGGCCTATCGATGCATCTAGGAGCTATAGTAGGCCCCAAACATCACTTACTAAGTCTAATTAATTCTTCATATGAAAAGGTTTAAATATAACATAAACACTCTTATTAATACTAGCATACGAAATGTCAATACATTATCCATAAACCACGAATGGTATAAAAATAACACATCCACAATCAAACATATCACAAATACTTCAATAAAATATGTAAGTTTTGTATAATAATAAATCAACTTCAAATAATCTTAAAATCCATCAAAAAATGTTGACATAGATGAAATCTAAACTGTTTTTAGAGAAATATCTCTTTCTATTTTGAAATAATTTAAGCGTCACATAATTATAAAAAACATTTATTTTAAAAATATTTGTATAATTTTTTAATGGAAGATTCGATGATGTAATAATGACGAAAAATAGCCGCACCCACCGTATAAGTTAAAAAGACATTCTTACCTTAATTTTGTCGAAAAGGTTATAAAGGACATTGTTTGGAAAACGACAGAAAGATTCGTTTATAAAAAATTCATAAAAAGTAAAAAAAAGGGTATGAATGACTTTAACCCATATTCTATAAAATAGTAATAATGTTTTGAAATACATATTTAAGAAACATGGATGGGGATGTTAAAGAGGTCCGAGTAGATAATTACGTATAAACAGCCTCAGATAATGAAGAGATTGTAGAATTAACCCTTAACTTGTACTTTTCCTTGGTCAAGGGTAGGCTAACCTTATGTATAATTATGAAATAATTGTTATTAAATTATAAAATAATCATATACATTAATATGATATCATATATAATCTTTTAAGATTTCTTTGTTAATAATATCTTAGTATTATCGTCGTTTTGGGTGTTAACTGATTCGTTTTCCTTTATATGCTTTGTTTCGTAAGTAATTTTTTTATGGATGGGATGTATATTATTCATATACAGAATTATATCAAGTAATTAAACATTATTTTTAATCATATAATGAAAATTTGTCTTGATTGGATACGATGGGGAATTAATCTCATCGCGTTCATGGAGATGGTAATCTGTACGTACGCACGAGCGACAATATCATTATTTTTATATTAAAATAATATATAATTGTTTGGTATATCATATATAAAGAATCATTATCATGATATATTTTTTATTTTCATCAATTACACATAATTATTATACCATCCAAATAATAATGTATTGAATAACAATTACTCCACGACGTGGAGACGGTAAGCCGTACATACGCACGTATGGTGACATGTCATTCAAAGGATGGATAAAATAATGAATTTGGTTGTACCATATTTATATTGATATCACAGTATATAAAAGTTACTGGAGTTATTATTTTATAATGGAAACAACAAATAAAAATGAAGTGGAAGAAGAAAGGAACTTGAAAGAGGTGATGAAATATTTACCTCTTCTTCGGGTTCTTCCTTTTAATTTGATCAAATGGGCTACATAGGTCGGCTTTATGACTAAAATAAGGCCACTATGATGAAGGTATTATAGTTTAGAGGGTACTTGGGTAGTGTTTGGCTGATCTAAATGGAGTTGAAGGTGTGAATTAGAGAGAAGGTGGAGTGCCCTTTCATAAGAGGTGTGAGGGGCACCTTAGGAAAAGCTAGAAATATTATTTTATAATAAAATAATTTTCGCTTTAAATTGTCTCAAAAATAAATTATCTAAAGGATAAGGTGGGGTTGAGTGTTAAAACACTCAACCAATAGGTTTTAGACAAGTTTGGGTCACTATATTAACTTTATCTGTTAGATTTAACTTTTAGTAAAATAGTTTGACATTTACCATGTCGCTTTGTATTTTTATGTTATATGGTTAATAAACATACTATATACTTCCAAGAATTCCCCAATTGGTTTATTAATGATACAACTATCATTATATAATTCCTTTTTTTTAAACTTTAGATTTTTAGGAATATAATATCAATTAACAATATATATTTGTTTTTAAAACTCTTTTCTGTCATTTTTGACACTATTTGGTATTTTGTTTTTTCTAAAATCATAACAGTATTATTACTTAGAAAAAAATTCTTATAACTAATTATGATAAGTCATATTAACGTATAAAATTATTTTAATTTATAAAAAGTCTCAAATTACATTTATTTGGATATTTATAATATCAATTATTTTAATATTTCATTAATTAAGTTATTACAACATCATCATTGTGTCATAAATAAATTAGATTATTTAATGTCTAAAAAATATAAATAAAATACCATCATATAGGAAATATTTTTATCTTTATAATTAATATTTATATTTTAATTTATCTTATGTATAACCCTATATTAAACTTTTTTTATTTATTAAACTTTATTTTAACTCTTTTAACTCTTCTTTGAATTAAAAAATAAGAATTGTCCTAATCTTATCCAAGTGGACCAAATATGTTCATATTTTATTTCAAATGTTTTTTTGGTCGAATTATACTTATCCAATATAATAAGGACATGTTTTAGGGTAATAATAATATCATTTTTATCGTTAATTACCCTTTTTACTTTTATCCTTTTTAACTAAAAGTAAAAAATTACTATTCGCCAAAAAGTATTTTATTATTATTTAACCACATTTTTCTTAATGATATAAACCATGTCTCTTGGATTTTGGAAATTCAACTCAAAGTGGCGGTAAAATTATGTTTTATGTAAATTTTCAAATGCTCTTAGGAGGTGGGTAAAAGACGGTGAGAAGTTCAATAAAATTTTCATATATCTGAAATTATTATAAACTGAATCCAATGAATTAAATTGAACTGATATAGGTATTATATACCTATTTTTTTCTAAAATAATTTTAAATAAAATAAATAATTATTTAAATAAAAATTCAGTTTTAAACTATAACTCACTGTTTTTCACTATTCATCAAAAATTTAATGTTTTTAGAAAAATACCAAAAATTCACCCTAAGCTAATTTCTATATTCCGAATCCAAAAATGGAGTCCATTAGAAATTATATAATTTATAAAAATTCAAAAATTGAGTATTACTATTCATAATGGCTAGTTTTATTGGTTGTGGTGTGTTAGAACTTGAAGTTGCGTACAATACACGCTATTGTTTTATTCAAAGAGAAGCGTACTGTGGAAACTTGGGGTGTTACAATTATCACAATATAGTGAGATAAAATCATTATTACTAGGTATCACATCATGCAATTATAGACTATTATTTGTTCATACTCATTAATTCCCTATAGATGAAGCGATCATATACTTATAGTATATTATATAATCAGTGAAAATTAGACACTTTCATATGTTCCACCTCACATCACCTTCATTGAGGAATAATATATATCTTGAGTAGGATTTCAGGTAATTATGTTCATTCTCGAAAGTAGCATAAATGTAACTCCAAATAATTGGATTCCCAACTACTCCACAAACAATGAACATATCACTAGTATTCTATAGATACTTCCTGATAGTTTTAATAATTGAAATATTATGTTTTATAGTGTCAAATTTATATATTACTACATTGATCATTGAATAGGAACCATCAATTGTTGTGAATATCATCGAAATCATGATAGATCCTATTTCTGATGTATAAGAAATCTTGATAATCCTCTCTCTCTCTATCTCTCTTGTACTTTCCCTAAAGATACATTTTCTTGGAGGGATTAACATGATGTTTCACGAGCCAAAATTCTATAATTGAATTTTCCATTAAAAATTTCATCACCAACCTATCAATGTATGTACCACAATATATTCCATGAAACCACATAAATATACTATAAATTATCTTGATCCAATGAATGGTGACTACTTTAGAAAAAAAATTATGGAGAATCATTCATTTGATAGCAACATAAATGTCTAAATGACTATTATTGTCTTTCCCATTAATAAAAAATCAGTAATAAATTATACCATGAAAATTTCTACAATCACATTTATAATTTTATAGATATAGGGATCACATTAATTCTTCATTAAACCAAAAAATATAATTAAAATAAGGAAATAAATTTCTGATGATTTGGATGCTTTCATTAATCTATAAATCAATATCTACCACAATACCCCTTAATGGAATCCTTTGGTGTAACAAAACCTTTTGGTTTTGTTATACATAAATTTTTCATAAGAATATCATGGACAATGGCTGTCTTGAATCTATTTATAAAATCAAATAATCATGAAAAAATACTATGGAAAGTAAAATTTTTATGTTTTTAAATAAAAAAACCATGAAAGAGTTTCATTATTTTCTAATACTTGATGTTTTATACCATTGTGCAACTATTATTCCATTATAGGTACAGAATTTTCCATCAATATCTAGTTTTTTCATGAATACCCAATTATACCAAATTGTATTTACATTAACTGGAGGATATACCATAACTCATACTTAATTATTGTATATAGATTCTATATTAAAATTCATTTATTATTTATATATTATTATTTATGATACACCCTATGATTTTATGTTATACATTCTTTATAAATAAATATATTTTATATGGTATCATTTTTTACATGAGAATATGAGTTTTTTTGAAACATGATATAATTTATTCGATTGATTTTTTGGGGATGGACACCAACATTACACTTGGAGGTGACACTCTTCTTTGTTTCCCCACATTCCCACTTTCCAATGGTGGTCAACCACCATCACATTAATTAGTGATGTCAATTTCTTTAGAAAAATAGGATGATGATATATTAGTTATTCTTCCTCAGATTACTCTTTTTAGATATTATCTAAGTTAAGGTCTCCAAGGTATATTAATTAAATGTTTGTGAAACTAATTCAAGGTTCGATCTTGAGGTGGAAACCTATCAATTACATTAATTCTATCTCATCAAGGAAGAATCCTTTAGATATAGATGGTAGTAACGCTAGAAATGTTACAAAATTTCATGATATTTGGTAGGATGAGATCATATAAGGTCTTGCTATTATTAAGATAATCTCAAATGTAAGGAATCGGATGTGTGGAATTTGTGTCATCCTATGTTATTTATGAGGAGGTTTATGTGATGGGGATATATCTTCCAAAGATTCTTACATCTGGAATCCAATGTTTATTGTATAGGGTATGTATTATATAAAATGTCACAATATTAATGAATTATAGATATGGATTAAGTCACTTGATTAATTTTCTGTGGATATAGATTGGTCGTAAGTTTAATGTCTCGCAAGGGTGGAAGGTGTTGTGTGTCCTCAGAGGGGAAGATTTCAATCATGGGATTTTTTTGAGTGTGTCCCCAGGGGGAATGTTTCACACTCTGGAATTGGTGGATTATGTACCTAGGGGGTTATTTCACACATAGATAATTAGGATTTAATCTCATGGAGGTTCCCTATATACCTAATCAGTAAATAAGGATCAAAACCCTCATTATTTGATTCTATAGTTTAATGACACTTGACACGACCGTTCCACATATTTTTGCTTCTTGTGGTAAGAAAGAATGTGTCACCAAAAGATTGTCAATGAGGGATGGTGTGGGTATCCTGTGAAAAAGTTTTCAAGGTGTGTTGGATATATGTTGACATCCAATAGAATATGATGAGTGGATTCACATGAAGATCATACACGTAGCATCCCATGATCATCAAACATGGAAAAAATATAGTTTAATGTCATGTGATGAAGAATTATCATGTTGTTTAAAATAATTTGACTGTGATCTAGAAACATGAAGTTTTATATAGTGGATCATGAAATTGGATGTGGCATATATACTGATGGGTACTATGTCAATGTGAGAGTAATATCTATAAATGAAATCTTTACTGAGACTGCTAGTCCATTTCCCCATGTGATTTGACCTTGAAGGATTATTTTCCTATTTTTCATGCACCTTTGGGTAGGGTGTGGCACAAAAACTGTCATGGAGGAGTGGAAATGAGGAGTACTGACATTATAGTTTCTATTCCTAGGGGAAAGAGTTATTAAGAAAAAATATTTTTCGGAGAAAATGGTACAGAAATTGTCCATGATGTTCATGAAACATTGTGGGTGTCTGGTTAGGGACCAAATAGTTATTACATGAAATAATATTATATCGTATGAAAATAGAATTTCATGAGTCATGTGATCTAGTACATATCTATAACATAGATTCAATAGGTAGGGGTGTGTTCTAGATTTTTTGTTGCATGTAGACATGTTTTTGTTATGGTTTTCTCTCTTGTAGAAACCCAATTAGCATTAAGTGGAGTTGTGTGAGAACTATCAACTAGATGCCAAGACATGTTGGGTCCTATGTGATTTTACACATGGAAATACTCTACTTTTTTTGGTTAATGGGATTCTGGTGTTCTGTTAAGTCAAAGAGGATAGGTTTTACCAATTGATGGTGTCGGTTCAAATTTCATAGATCATTCCAAAAAATTATTTTGTGTGTGTGAGGGGTGGGGGGGTTATTTATAGACAAAATCAGTGGTTGACATCCTAAACCTTAACCATTGTGTGTAATAAGAATTTCTATCTCCTAGAGCTTTATCAACAGAGTTTGTGAGCATAACACATGGAGTTTAGTGTCACCGTTTTCACGAAACACGATTATTGCTTCATTATTTTATCCTCAAACAATTATATGTTGCATGAACAATCCTTAATCCTCACTTCAGGATTTGGGATCACCTATGGAACTTTTTTCTCCCCAATCACCTTAGGCAGACATGTCATTTTCACGTGATACCACATACTAGCATGCAACACTCCAAATTTTTGTAGAACCTACTCCTCGACCTAAGAATGTTCCTTTGGATTTGGTGACATACTATTCTTATAAAAACAGTTATTTTAGGGTAAATTAATCATTTTCAAAGCAAACAAATTCCCCCCATCCCCCAAAATCTGAGATGATGGGGGGCCAGATGTTCGGGTGATGAAGGAATCACCAAAAAGGATGAATGATTTCCGCATGGCCACACAACTACCACCTTGGGTAATCGAATTTCCTTTCATTCTCATGAAATATTAATTAAATATTAATATAAATAACTAATGGGGACCTTCATATGGTCACTTTTCTTCTATACATGATAATCCATCTCTCTTGCGTGGAATTCATCGCCAATGTGTGAAATCCCAAGCTCTATGTAGTGAATTTTTCAGAAAATCAATTTTTTTCCCACAGTAGTTTCTATGATTTTTCCAATATTTTGTGTGACCAAAAAAATGTCATATGAAATGAGAAAATTATATGAATGTTTCCCAATCCTGAATGAATAATCCTTTGAATCCATTGATTGTTAAGAAATTTACAACCCTTAAAATCTTGCTATGATTAAAGCTACCTCTATGACTTGAAGTGTTAAAATGGAAGGGAGTCCAAAAATTACTTATTATAGAAGAGTTCATTCTGATAACATGGTTCTCCTAGTCCTAATGTCTAAATCTCAATGGTGATACTATCTACGAAATCTATTTCCCTATAAAACTATAGACTGATGGATGATGTAGTCATCCCAACCATAGAAGTGAATGGTTTTATTTTTATCATCATGATGATATTTAATACTAGATAATTACCAAATTGGGTCATTATTTTTTGTCAAATAAAGACACCAGCATCTACACTACAAGTGGATAGAAAAAGACCGTTATCTAGTAAGGATTATATGATAAATATTTCTTGTCCCATTATGTGATAATTTTTCAAAAACAATGTATAATAACAACATGGGATGATATAAGGATTGGTACCTAAAGGCCATTGGAAACCATACGGATGAGTGGGTGTAGGTTCATTGGGTACACATTATTTTCATGATTATGAATCTAAACTACATCGCATTCAGAAATAAGAAGTAGTATGGATGTCTCAGTTCCACTTTTATAGACAACAGATGATAATTCCAGAGGTTCTTTGCTAGTGTTCCATGGATAACAACACCTTCCACCTCCATAATGGAGTGTTGGGGATCAACATGTGGGAATTTAACTATATTACTGAAATCCCACTAATTGGATTATAATATGATAAATGAATTCTAGCACAATATACTTGGGGTGACAGGGAGGATAACCCCATTATAGGAAAGATCCTTTTATATATATTTACCCAAGTACTAAAGTATCATCCTCCAATCCATCAAGAAACCAAATTCAAGACTTGGATAGGTATGTACCTCAAGAATCCAACTACAATGATTCTAGGGTATCAAAAATATTATCCATCAGTGTAAAGGAGTAGGAAACTAGGATTATATTGCTTGATTCTGGAGGAAGGTATATATGAGCAGTGGGAAAATTTCATGATGTAAAGATGGATGTCATTGGTCTTTTATACTAAATTTATAACCACATTATTTATCTATTGTCTACATCTAGTTATGGATACACAAATGGTATTGCATCCTAGTATGCTTGTAATGGTGGAAATTGTGGAATCTAAAAAATTGGGTGATACTTGGAGAAAATGTGTCAATCTGTCTCTACATTCATTTGGGCCACATAGAGAGATGAAGTATGCCTAGATAGATCAGAGGGGAATTTTATAATTTCAATCAAAGGATTGTAGAACTTTTGGGGGGCTATAAATCTCTAAACATCATTACTTCTCAAAATGACGTCTAGCTTCCATTATTTATCAACATCATTGGGTCTATCCTAGAAACTATTAATAATGTTACGGTAGTAGTTCTTATCAACAATGCTAAAAAATTAAATATGAACCAATTCTCAACTACTTTTAATGAGATAGTGGATACTCTGGAGGGGATGTTGGAGTATCTTGAGTATTTTTAGGCCTTCTATGTTATAGTATAATTTTACTAGGATAGATGGTAAACATTATTTTGAATTGTGTACTCTATTTCAGTTCTCAGGAAAATTTTGTTTCATCCAAAAAATGATGTGGAAACTCTACATGGGGATCCATGATTACAGAAATACATATATCCTTTTTTAGATATGGTAGATTTGAATAATTTAAGTAATGTGGGATGTCATCATGTTTCCTCCTACAACTGTCAATTCTAGTTTACCCCATAATTTTTGTAAGCAATTGGATGTCAGCATATCTGAGTGCATTTCTACGTAAAAATGTGAGGAGGATTATGCCATCCAAATTTTTTTAGATGTATAATTATAGTAGACGATCTATTAATTTGTGTACCCAAAAAAAATTTGGGGGTGGATCTAATTATGGATTCAGTAGGGGAATATTAAGGTAATGATACACCCTGGTCTTCGAAAGTGGAGGACCTCCCTAAAAAATGTCCATGGGAGTTGGTGGAAAATATTCAATAAGAGAATAGTAGAACCATGGAATCTCTAATAAAGAATCTAGTACATATATTATAGCTAGATATTTATTAATTCATTCCCTATCTCCAGGTGGCTTGTGAAATTTTATAGCTGAATCTGATGGTGGAACAGTTATGGTCGATGTTGACTGAAGCAGTAATCAAATATCTAGAGGATGGACTTTCCAGAATCACATCCATAGTTAATTTGCATGAGTTATTTTTTTAATTTTTATATTTTATGACTTTTCACACCAACATTGTTGAGGAGATATTGTCATTGGATGAGTATGTGTGATGTTTTTTGGAGCTCAAGAGGGGACAAAATCCCCCAAGGAATCAACCCAAGAGGCACCATCCATTAGTTTTATCACACAGAGAAATAGTGAAAATGAATCCTAGGGATCATCCACAAATTATTAAACTCCCTAGGTGATCTAAGAGGTCACCAATGAGGGTTGTGACATGACAATGCTTCTGTTTTTTATGTAATCTTATTTTGTTTACTTTGTTGAATTTTCCAACCCTTCCCACCCATTGTTCAAAAGTTTTAACTATGATTTTCTCTTATAGAGATTCCATCCAAGTAAGACTAAGGATTTCTAGTTATAGGAGAAGAGGGTTCCCCAATATGTACTAGTGGTCACTCCTCATATTCTTTGCCCAAGGCTACCACCATGGTAGTGTTTGATGAATTGGACACATTGTTGGTTTTAGAGACCCCAACCATCCAAATCATTAATGGGTGACCACACCCCGATGTTCCAATGATGGAATATTCCACCAATATTGAATACCATCAAGGATGACTCATTATTGATGTCCCTATATATTATTGTATGACCAAACCTTTATCTTCATAGATACCTTAAAAAGTTCACAATGCATTCAAGTCTATTGCATCAATTTGTTAGTTTGTTTTTATTTAACTCCCACACAACCAATACGGAGGGGCCTAATTCTACATATTAAATTGAAAACTTGTTCTTTAGGGGTCTCTATTGATGTAATTCACTTTAGAATCTATGGGATCATATTTAACAATAATTCATTCCATTTTTTTTTGTATTTCACCTTTTTCTGAGATACGTTTTCCCAATCCATCAACACTGGACAGACTAAAAGGTATGTCTTTATTTAATTAAGTACTCCAAATGGTGTGTTTATGAAAAAAAATATGTGGTTTGGTATTCCCATAAAAATTCCCAATGGATTTTCCAAATCATAGGGAGATGGAAATTGAAGATGATCTAGTCTTAATCCTAGGAGGGTATCCCACTTCATACATGTGTGATACATCTAAAGATATAAAGATTGAGGTTGGTAAAAATGGTGTTTACAATGAAGAAATGGATAAATTTGAACTCCACCTCAACCAAGATCCCAATATTTATGAGATGATCTCTTAGTTATACCATTACACCTTTATCCTCATGGATTTCCTAGAGTTTGAACCTATAAAACCTAAGGAATAAAATGACTTTGGGTCTAACATTTATCAGGATAATCGTACCATCCAATGCACGTCATAGAGAAGCATGCCAAAAATTATTTCCCACAATTTGAAGCCACAAATCCTCAGTTAGATATTTACCCCCAACAAATGGATATAAACATGGGAACTGTTGGGGTGGAATCCAACTCTCTATATGTATTGATATGTGATTATCATATTGAGTGGGTGTGTGAGAGACATCATGATGTTGATGTCTCTTATAATTGGGATATATAATATAGAACCAAGAATATACAGGATGCGAATAAAAACATTAATGAATATAAGAGTTGGTGAATAAGCACATGACCATCAATAATTCCCAAGAGGAGATCATCAACAAGTTTATGTCTCAACAAGTAGTGTCCAATGCTCAATATGAAGATTCGGTACCATAAAAAACTGAGTGATATGCATAGGAGATTCTGGTGATAATTAGGACTAACATGCTTCTAACTATGGGCATGGAGGAAGATAAAAATACCATTAGGATACACTATGTTTTGGTGGCCACACACTGGAGGATGGATTGAATAGATTTCTCAATTTTTGACTGGGATCCATAGGGATAAATATTTTTACTGGAATAAAGGAGAGGCTTCAATGTGAAGAAGACCATCAAAAACTTTTCATGTTAATTTTTTTAAACCCCACATATGCATAAACATTGAACTCTCACCAAACTTCATTTCTACACATCAATAAAATTAATTACAAATCCAACAATCTTTACCTAAACCCATTTGATGCACTCATAGTATGAGAGTCAAAGGGAGATCATCTGATTTCACATTTACGTGAGAGTTTCATACAATGTATTAATACTCAGAGATTGATCATTTTATTTACAATAGGGAGTTCCCTTAATGAAACATAATTTGTAAGAGAGGGGGATATCTATATATCAAACTTTATTTCACAATTTTCATAGGTTAGAAAATGTGGTTATACATGATAATTTGAATTCTACCTGAGTAAATAGGGTATGAATATTTTGAATTGAGACACCCAATATATGGAACAGAAAGGGGGTGTAATGACTCATATTTTCCATGTTTAATTTTTCCTTATATTATATGGATTATGTTTGAGACCAAGAATTTATAAGACATTAGATTATGATTCCCATTATTCCCGGACTAAAGGTTTGAAACATATTAATCACATTAAATGACAAGATTGTTTAATTTTTCTGAAAAAAGTAGAATAAATCCTGAACGAGGCCCTGGATCAGAAATATGCATGCCCAATTGAGTTCAAAATGTCTGTTTTACCTAAGGTGAGACATAATATTTGTTGGTATAGGACATATTTAGAAAATTCATCATGGGCTTAAATGAAAAAATAAATTAATAAATAAATTTGTTATATTAATTTTTGACAAAACTAAAATTTTTTCTAGTAAGTATATTGTTATTATAATTCCTTAGGGTTTTGTTCTATTTCCCATGAGATCCAGATTACTGTTAGAGAGAGTTCATGGAAAATGATGACGGATTTGGATAATATTGTGGATCATAACACCAGTGGAGTTCATTTATCTCATGAATGATAAAAACAAATCCGTTTATCATCAATGATTTTTCTAAAATCCAGTTAAGATGTTTGATTCTATGATTTATATCTTGTACTTTCAGTCCCAAATGAACTAATAATAGTTCCAATAACAATTTCTTTTTGTGTAGCATTTCTTAGTTTTATGGAGATAGAGTTTTTTTTTTTTTGTGATTTATTCATCTTCATTCATCTCCTTCCATGAAAATGATTCAAGGATAAAGAAAAAAAGGATGAAGTTTGTTCCACACATTTTTTGGATTATGGATTTATCCCTTTATTATTTGTTTGCTAATTTTTTTTTATTTTTTTCCATTGGTTGGACCATTGCTCAATATTAAATCATTAGAAGGCATTTTTCAGACCAATGGATCAAAACCATAGATAAGTAATGTGATGATAGTAGTTTTTTGAGAATCGATGATGATGGTGGAATGGTATAGGGAGAACATGATATAATTATGAGTTTCTCGTTCTTATCGACCGATGAACAGTGTGGTGGGGTTTGTCGTTATGGATGATTTTTTTGTGTAGATATGAACCTAGATCCCAGGTAGGGTCAACGATAGGGATCAGTAGACCCATGATCGTTGTTTTATGGCTGGGATGGAGGTTTCATTGTTATGGAGAGATGTTTTGAGGAGAAGATATGAGATCTGGGAAAACCTGAACTACACAATTTGTATTTCAGGATTACAAATTATGTGGGTCTCTCATAGTGTATGTTATGGTAGGTATAAAGTTATAGATCACACGTCTTGTGTCCCCTTTCATAGGGCATGCGACCCTCCCATGAGAAACAATATGTATGTTGGGAAGTTCATGGACATAGTGAAAAGTAAAAATCTAGAGGAATTTCGTATACTTGTACATGCAATTGACCAACTGTACATCTGCTAGTACACAAACAAAGACATAGGTACATGAAAAATGCTAGTGGGACACATGAACGTTCTAGTAGATCTCTATATTCCTTGTATTTTACGTACGAAACATGTATTTAGATATTTAAATTCATTTTCATGATTTACCACACATGCATACTTGGGATTGATATACTTGATTTTACCCCTATTACATGTTGTGTACCCCCTTCAAGAATATTTTTAGGTATTTATTTTATTATGAATCGGTGTTGGTTGAGTTTTTTCCCTTGGTTTATTTTATTGAGGTTAAAATGAAACATTTTTATGACATGACATGATTTTAATTCCCTCTAGAGGTTGAGTGTTATATAGAGTTAATAGTGTCCTTCCATTGGACTAGAGTGTGATCCTCTATCAAATATATACAGTAGATGGTGTTTTTGGAATTATGTTAACCTCTTTTAGTAGGGTGTTGATCATTTATACAAAATATTATATCAGTAGGGTATATTATATCATTGTAATATGATCCCCTACATAGCAGGTTGAACAATACTGGGTTCGTGTTGTCCCTAGTGGTTCTGGGTGTGACACCATTTCATAATTTCAAGGTATTATTACACCAGGGAGATTTCATGGGTAGGTACTGGTTATATAGACCTCTTTATCGAGTTTCTCTAGTGACAACAAGAATCATGTAGTTGACTAATTGAGATCAAAAATTACTTTGAGCAGAATCCTATGGATGGATGTTGGTTATGAGTGACTGGTGGTGTGATATCTTTCCTGAGATGATCTATTTGTTTCAGTTATACAGTGAGTATTACATCCTTGTGTTGAGCTGATTATACAAGGTTCTTTGTGCCTAGTGTTTTTCAAATTCTCTACTGTGTATTTTGATACTCAACCCTACATGGGCTCTAACTACAAGGGCTCTACTAGAATGAGTTGTGACTTAGGTTGATGAAGACTATTTTGATAGTGTTCAAAGAAGACATGGTGCTATTGGGGCATATCTTTATCCAATTCTAACTTGGTGTTTTCCAAGAGTTTTCTTTTGACTTTTGTCCTCGACATTATAGTATGTTTTAGTCCTTATAGTTTTTGTTTGGCCTCTTATTTTTACCATTTTTTCACTTGCAGAACATTACTAACGTACTTAGGTTATGGGAATATAGTGGTATTCATACATTTGTTTTAGTGTTTCTACATTTAATAATTTTTTTGGTATTGGAGATGTTTGTGTGTAATGGTGCATTAGGCTAATGCATCCCATTTTTGAGAGAGGAATACCTTGCACTAGTCGCCAGTCTCTAGGCTATTGGACGTGGTCTTGAGGTAGTCATAATTCAGACCCTAGTGGTTTAGTTTGTGAATGAGTGGTATTGAATCATTCATTTGTTACATGAGACTAGATTCAGTGAGAGTGGTGTGTGAAAACAATGTTTTGTTTTTCCTATTCAGCATCCCAGCTAGGGACTCTAGTGTTGGTTGGATGGACAACTTATCCATACATAAGGAAATTTGATCACCTGCATTGACACAATACATGTAGACATTGGTTGGAGGGATGTTTTTGAATATTAAATATATATTGATGAGTTTTTTTTCATTTTATTATTGATCGAACACCCCTATATACACTCGTTTTACAATTAAAAATCTTATCTTTATTTCATTATTACTTCACAAATATAATTATACATGGTTCTAATATGAGCTTAAGTGGATAATCCAAGATGAGGTTTTAGTACAGGGTCATGTACTTGAGTTATCACCTCTAGGTGGTTTTCTAGATACTCCACCACCCATTGAGTAGAAGCTAGAAATTGTAGTGCTAGAAAAAGAATCATAAAGGATGTGGGTACTAAATGAGTTTTAGAGGTAGTGAAATCCAAGGTTTCAGGGTGATCTAGACCCTCGTGTGGATGAGGACTGGATAGTGGTAGTTACTTATGTTCTCAACATTGCGAGGACACCTACAGATCAAATGGAAATCCTCGTGCTGAGTTTTCTTCAGGGATCTACTAGGTGATGGTTGATCTTAGTGATTCAGTCACAAGATGATACATATCTCTGCAGGTAAAAATATGAGTGTCTCTTAAGTAAGGATTTCTATCTAGCCATGTTGTGATCTATAAGCATCTAGGATATTTTGTATCTATAGTAGTGATCTTTTTCTATGGATGAGTACTCGGTGAAATTTTCAATTCTATTTCCATAATCCATTGATATTTTTAGGTAAAAATTCATTAGGACTATGAACTTGGAGAATTTCATACACTAGGATATTAGGTCTTCAATGATATCCCATTACATTCACACCATTGATGTGGTGAATGAGTGATGATTGTATATGGAGGGATTCCTAGACGAGTAGGTGCTGAATGTGGGTACTGTTAGTAGGATCCTAGCATATATGACATAGGATGAAGGGAGCTGACAATAGTCTCATGGATATAATCTTGTGATATGCATCATGAGGTAATACCAGGAGACATGGTCATGGTGCATGGCTCTCAAGGTGGATCAAATCAACTGAGCGATAGGTAGTGATTATCCCATAATGATCAAGTACATCAAGCATGGAAATTTCTGACCCTTCATATAGCTGATTATGAGATGGAAGAAAGACCTCCAAGGAAGAGATAAAGTTAAGAGTAGGTTGATCTACAATGCAGTAAATTTATAAGAGGATCTGGAAGAGTAGCAAGATGTGGTCAGAGGTTTGACCTGTTTCCACCACCACCCCTAGGTGGTCCACTCAAATATCAAGATGCAACTGGTTAGGGAAGGTGAATATTATGTGCCATGGAGGCATATGACCATTAGTTTCCATGGATGATAGAGGGTATGATATATGTATATTAAATATTAGTTATAGTATCGATAAACATAGGTGTGAGTAATTCCATCCTTTCCATTTCTCTGATTCGATACATAGAGATTCTTGTAGAGTTCTTGGCTTGACCCAAGCGGTTGGAGACTAAGAATGGTGTTGAATCAGTCATTCTAAACCTATTATAGCAATATGATATAACACATTGGTTTGAGATTTTTTTATGATATATCTTTGTAGAAGTAATCTGGCCTTATGACATCATGTTAGGTATGTACTGTCTATCAACAGTTAATGCCCATATTTATTATTTTAGGTAGATGATTCAGTGGGTCCATATTGATGGGAAATGTTTTTCCTTTGTATTAGAAAAGGAAAACCTGGAAGGGTATGATAGGCTCACGAATAGAGAAGTATAGATGATTACTCATCAGTTTGGTGGAATGACAGTTGGATTAGTGGATACAGTGAGCTTTTAGTTCCCAAATATGGTGGTGGAGTATGAGTACGTCTTTCCTAACAATGTGTCAGGATACATACTTACTGATAGATAGATTTAAGTATGGAATTTCATTCTAGGTGGACTCTAATATCTCTACTAGAATATCAGAATGATCCCACATAGTTTCACGATTTGAGGGAGTAGTTGGGGGACTTATAGGGAATGGGATTTATGAGGCTTAGTGTTTCCTTTAGTCACCACTGTGTTGTTTTCCAAGATGGTGGAAGAGAGATTAAGGTTATTTGTGGACTAATGGAACTTGAAATAGGTGACTATGATGCCTAAATGTCCACTATCAATGATAAATGATCTCATTCATAATTTGATAAGGGAGAGATAGTTCTCGATGATTAGCAACATATCATACTTTTAATAGCTATGTGTGCAGGATGAGGCTATACCGAAGGCAATATTTAGTTGTCTATATGGTCACAATGAATTCATTGTGATTATATTTAGTTAGATGAAAACACTCTCAGTTGTCATCGGACTCATGAACCAGATATTACATCCATTTTAATACCATTTCTTGGTAGTTTTCATTGATTACATCCATGTGTACTTGGCCTCTGAGTAGGATCATGAGAGACACTTGAGGATAGTATTGGAAATACTCTAATGGAACCTGCCTTATGGGAAGATCCCAATATTTTAGTTCTTAAATTGATATGTCAATATTATTGGAAATTTCATCTTACAACCAAGAGTTGCAGTTGACTCAACAATGGTTGAATTAGTTCATTATTAGGAGCCACCAAAATGTGTTAATGTTGTGTAGAGTTTCATTGGTCGAAATGGTTCTATTAGAGGTTTGTACCAAATTTCATCAGGGTGGTAGGACCCCTAACATCTTTTACTAGAAAAGAGTATCCATTGGTGTGGATGGAATGGTGCTAGTAGATCTTTCAAGAGTTGAGATAAAGGTTGATGAGTTCTCTCAGCTTGATATTTCTATAGAATATTGCCGAGTACATAGTGTTCTGTGATGCATTAGGGACCAGACATGGTTGTTTTTTGATGAGAAGGAAGGTGGTGATTCATTATGGTTCATGGAAGTTGAGATGTCATGATTAAATATATGAGACCCATGATATTGATTTAGGACTGATAGTTTTCGCATTGAATATTTTGTGAAACTTCAATATGAGAGAGTGTTTTATCATCCAATCTCACCACAAGAGTGTCAAGGACATCTACTCATAGAGGGATCATGGATTGAGACATAGGTGACATATAGAGCTCCTCTAGGATTATGAATTTGATATTTTTTATACTCTAAAGAAGGGGAACCTAGTGGAAGACCCTCTCAACAAGTGATCTTGTTCTCGGTTATTGACTGAGGAATCATAGTTATTGCGCTTATTGTATCAATAATTTTTGGGCAGGGATGGTGCCTCATACCTATAGTTGATGTATATTACCCCACCACGTTTTTTAATGATTTAGGGATGATTGGTGATGAGATACTTACTTCAAGACTTTATTTACATATATATCCTCCCAGTATTCTCATGATGAATATTCTGAAGGTAAAGGGACACTATCCTTTTGAGAGGATCAATGGTGATACCTTTAATTTTGTTGGAGTAGGTGATGAAATAGATCAATTCATCTTATTTGGTGGTATATATAGGTTTGAAAATGATGTACCAGGACTGACGAAGTTAGTTTTTCTGGGAATTTATGAAGAAGGGAGTTTCGAAATTTATATATCCGGGAAAAACATGATAGTAGGTGAATGTTTAGCACTACGTTCTTGAGGGTTTATCTCAAAACCTTGTGCTGATAGAGTGGAAGTGGGATGGGATTTCCATTGGCATAATTATGGGGTTACCGTTTAGGTCCTACGGAAGTGATTCCAATCAGGTGATTGTAGGATGACTCTAGAAGTTAGACCACTTTCTATATATTTGAGAGAATATTTCAGTGGATATAATAGGATGCCTTTACATATATGAGATAATATGACTCCATGAAGTTCCCTTGATGAGCATTTCATACCATGTAATCCCTTCACTCAACGATTATGGGGAGGGTTACATGATCCGTTTTGTGAACAAATATTCTTGATCATGGTGTTTCACCCCTAGAATAGTGTCTATATTGAGCACATAATTCAGGTTTTGGAGGAAATGATGCAAAATTACATGTTGGAATTTTCCTTAGTTGGGAGGATCATATAACCTTGGTAAAAATTGTGTAAAATATCAAATATAATTAAGTTATTTTTATTATAAAATTAGAGGTTTCCAATTGGAAACCTTGTAGTTGAACAATTTGGTGGACTTTACTAGCCAGTCAGTACTCATGGGTCCAGAGTTAGTGAACGCTACTACAAAAAAGGACCTGATCTTCAATAAGAGGATAAATGCTGCAATAATCCCTAATATGTCTTATGATGGCAGATGATAGATACATCTTGAGTTTTCAAAGGGATACAATGTGTTCTTTTGGGTTCCATCTCGATATGGATTGTTGAGATTTTCCCATGATATAAATTCATCATTGAGATTCATTAGTCCATTTAAAATATTGCATAGATTTTTCAAGGTGGAATGCCTCAAAGCTATAATTCCAGAGTTGGATGGGTACAAGATGTCTTCAGCATTTCACAACTGAGGATGTACATGCACGAATCATCACATGTTATCGAATGGGGAGAGTTGGACTACAAGGATAGGGATACATTTTTGAAGAATCTAGTGTAGGTAAAGGATTGGTAAAAGAGGATCATTCATGGGTGATTGGTTCCCCTAGTGCTTGTTCAATGGTAGCACATGTTTCTTCTTGAGAGAACGTGGGATTAGGAGTCCTAGATTTGAGCTCGGTTCCCTCATATTTTTGAATATGGTTTTCTCTTTTGGGATGAAAAGACCTAAGGTGGGTATAATTTAATGATAAAAATCACCAATATATTATTTTTAATATTATATGTATTATTTTTGGGACTATGTTCTAAGATGAAATTCTATTCTGAGGCATGTTGTCTCCAGAATAAATGTATGGAATATATTAAATATATGAAATTTTATGCTTGTATAGTTTTCTATAAAAAGAGGAATAAATCCATAATGGGGCCCTAGATCATAAGTATGATGGTACTATTGAGTTCAGAATGTGGTTTCTAACCAAGTAAAACCATAATCACTATCAACAATTACTGTTTGGGGAGAATTAACCATGGGTGTAAATAAATAAAATAAAATAAACAAATAATAATTTGTATTTATTTTTGAACAAGTGAAATGTTTATCTTATAAGTATAAGGTTTTAGGATATCCTTATGATTGGGCACTCTAACATTGGACATCCAAGTGAATATTAGAGAGAGTTCATGGAAAACGATGATGTATCAGGACCAGATTGTGGATCGTCTCACCAAAGAACTGTGTGGATCTCGTCAGTGACGATAAGAAAATAATTCTTCATAAACAAACAATAGAAATTTCTAGTAGGATATTTGGTTATATAATTTCCATTCCATTGTTTTAAACCTGGATGAATGTGGGTCAATTCCACTAATATAATATATATGCACATCATATGTAGATTTAATTTTATGGTATTATTATTTTTTAGTGATTTATTCCTCATTGTTCTTCTCTTACTATGACAACTAATTGAGGCTGAACAAAAAATGGGTGAGGTTGTTTACTCATATTAAATATCTTATGTATTTATCCTCTACTTCATTTTCATTCATTATTGATATTTTCTTAGGCAACATTTATACCATTACCTAATATTCAGTCACTGGGTGACCATTATTTGACACAACCGATTTAATCTATGGGTATGACATGTGATTACGGTTTTGGTTCAAGAATTGATGAAGATAATGTATATATCGAGGGAAAATGATACTAAATTATGAGTTCCTAATTCATCCCATGTGACACATGGTGTGGTGAAAAAATGGATTGATTGTGGTATTTTTGAGTCGATCTAAACCTGAATCCTAGCTAGCGACTGTGACCGTGCTCTGATGACCCCAAATCATTGTTTTCTGAAAAGGGTCTCTAATATTGTGATGTGGAGAGTAACATGGAGGAGAAACTATATGATCTAGAATATCCAGAAAAACAAAGTGTTTATTTTAATATGAAATATCATCTAAGGTCTTCCCAACAGTGGTTGGGGTTTTAGGATAATGTTAATGATCACACTGCATGGGACCCATATCACCTGGAATGGGGCCCTTCCCATTTGGCTCATAGTTTTATTTGGTAGGTGAACTAGAATTCCTAAAAGTAAATGTCTAGAGGAAAATTTTGTGCTTATACACAGACACAACCATGTGTATATGGGCTAGTACATACACACAACCAACAATACACGAACATGACTAGTATATTAGGGAATGATTCTCGGAGATATTTTAATATATTTTACATACCTAAACACCGTGTATTAAAATATTTAAATTTAGTGTAAGGCTTGACAAAATTATGAGACTTGGGGATATATGGACATGACGAGTATCCCAAGTACACACAATGTACCACCTTTAAGAGTAATGACCCCAACACTAGTAGCCTAGAGGTGATGGAACACAAAATTACATTGACATAAATATAAGACTCAAATTCCAAAGGATCAATTAGTTTATAAGTTTTGGAATCAAGATTTCATATATCAACATTACATAATATTTTAAAACATAAACTGCAATATAGGAAATCCATTGGGAATACCATTATTCTCCTAGATTAATCATGCATATGAGTTATAATACAAATTTTGGAATTATAGTAAAATTAAAACCTCAGATAGGGGTGAGATCATATTCATAGTAATGGTAAGAGCACAAAAAAAGATATTATAAACAATAATCATAAACATTAAGGTGCGATGTAAAATTAAAACACAAGACATTTAAACATAATCTTGAGAATAATATGGAAAGAATTAATGAAAATCATATAATTCCACATTAATAATTACATGGATAGCATAATAATATAATAATCATATAGAATGTCAATAACTAATATCATAATGAGGTAATGTATACTTTTAGATATCATAAACATACCATCAAGGATTTGGACAAGACACCATACATAAACAGGTAATGCATTGGCCAATACAGAAACTAGTTTATATCATGAGACCTATGGACGCATCAAGGGGCTATAGCTTGCCTTGACTGTCACTAACTAAGAACTATTATTCATCATATGAAAATGGGGAATCTTAAACAATAAAATCATTCATATCTAACAACTACCATACAAAATGTGAATACATTATCCATAAACCATGAATGGTATCAAATTAGGACATCAATAATAAAGTAGATCAAAAACACTTTAATAAAACCATTTAGAAGGTATCATAAGATATCAATCTCATTTAGGAATAAAATCTAACAATTTATTTTTTCATATATTAAAATAGTCTAATAAAACCATTATAAATTTCATGAGCGAAATACCCATTTTTTACATTGAAATAATTTATTTTAAATATTTACCAGTTATAAAATAAACCCTTTTTTTAAAAGAACATTATAAACATGTAATGAAAAATTCAAAAAAAAATTGGGTTTCATGGTAGTTGTTAAAACCTCTCCAGTCAAATAAGTTAAAAAAATCCCTTATGTATTTTTTGTGAAAAGGATATAAATTACCTCATTTGGTAAATGATGAAATGATTTCATTCCAACTATTTAATAAAAATTGTATCACGGGTCAAAATTATTTAAACATTTGTAGGATAATAGTAAAAATATTTTGGAAAATAATTCTAAAAGACATTTAAATGGATGAAAAATATTCCCCCATAGATACTTATATATAAATAATCCTGAATCACAATGAGATTGTGAAATTAACCCTTACCCTATAATTTCTATTAGATGAATGTTAATTAAACTTCTACAAAATGTTTTAAAACACCTTATTAATTAACACTGGAACCATATTTATATTTAGGAAATCATATATTATTTTCTTATATCATTTTCTTAATAATATTACACTATTACCCATGTTTTGGGTGTTAAATCCTTCATTTTCCTATGCATTATTTGTCGTATGATTCCATTTTATTGTGAATAATATATATATATATACATATCATTCATAAATAGTATGATATTAAGTTAATAGATATTATATTTACTCATTAAATTCATTTTCATTATCATTCATTATTGGTTACCAGGGAAAATGAATCACATCACATTATGGAGATAGTAGACCGTACGTAGGCACAAATAAAGATATCATCACCTAAATATTGTAATGGTATGAAATTTGATTTTATATAAATTTTAATTAATCATTATAATGTCATATTTAGTTTTTTATGCATTATAATAATATTATACCCATACAAATATTGTGGTAATGAAAAATAAATGGCACCATAGTTTGGATATGATAAATCATATGTACCCACACGCGATGATTTAGTTTTTACATGGATGGATAAAATAAGGAATAAGGTTCTTCCAAATTCATAATTAAATATCATAATATATATTATACTGAAATTATTATTTTATAATCAAAACTACCCACGAATTGGAATTATAAGAAGAAATGAACTTGAATGTGTTGGTAACGATGATTACCTCTTCTTTGGAAGACATCCTTTATATCACTTTTTACGGGATCTGAGGTTGGTATTTCATAAGACCAAGACATGTGAAACACATAAAATTACTTTGGTATGACAAATGGTATGGGTTTGGTTGAGCTAGAATTTTTACTGTGTTGTGAGGAAGTGATGGAGGAGGTGCCTTTTTATAATTATGTTGAAGGTCAATTTTATAGAGTCTCAAAATAATATATTAGTATAAATTTATTTCAAGTTTGAAACATCTCCAAAGAGAGATATTTTGAATTCATAATTGGCATGGGTCCAAATACTTTCATCCAATAATTTTTATATGAGTTTAGGTCACTTCGTACCCTTGTCTATTAGTTTTAACCCTTATTTAAACTCTTTAACTCTCATCACGAAAACATGTATTTTTATTCATTAAAGGTTAATATAGTTACTATAAAATGAAAAGACAACATCAAATGAGTCATGGATGATAGTTTTATGTTTTTTCTAATTATCTATCCTAATTTCATATTTTTATGAATTTTAAATCATTTAATAAAATATTATTTAGTTTAATATAAAATTTATATTAATTTTAATACTATTAATTAATTTACATTTTTTAAACATAGATTGAAAAAATGAAATCTTCGAAAAAAATCTTTAATACCTACCTAATATGTCTAGGTCATCTATAAAATTTGTGGTTGACATTAAATATATAATATTATATTTATTTTAATATTTTAAAGATCATTTCTTTGATATTTCCATGAAATAAATAATTCATACATCAACATTATATAAGCATTTAAAATAATTATATATTTCATATAAATATGAAATAAAAAATCAGGATGAAGATAAAAATTTTAGAATATTATGGACTATTTATAGTTCAATTTATATTCTGTATAATCCTATATTAAAAATGATACTGTTATTAAAAACATGAGTATGATATCTTTAACTTCTATTTAAATAAAATCTAATAAATTTCATACACTCATAAAATTGGATTCCTAAGATTATCATATCGGCCCATGGAAGATTTTGGTTAACACCCACTTATCCCATAAAAATTTGGACAACTTTTATTATAATTTTCTAATATATATAATATTATTTGTACCTTTAATTACTAGATTTACCTTTAATGTGTTAATAAAAAAATTATCAAAGTTACTATGCGTTATTCCCATAAAGAAATAGAACCTTTTTAAATAATTTAGACCCACTATTTCCAAATAGTTAATATATATATCATAATTGAAAATATAGAATTATTATTAATTTAATTAAAATTAATCACAGAATGAGAAAACAATCTTTTTAATGTGAAAATGAACAAAATATTAAATGTTTTTATATCTCAATTCAATTTGATATTTATTATAATGACCATAATTGTTGTATACGATAAATTAATATTCTAATTAAACATTAAACCCAATTAAAAATATAATGGAACACTATAAATTATTTAGATGAAAAATATGTTTCAAATAAAATTAAATATTTTATCACTATTCATAATAACATTAATAATATTAGAAAAATACAAAAAATAGATCTGAAAAAAAATTATTTTTTAATTGTAAAGTAGAAGTTTATTTTATTAAAGATAATTTATTATTTTGACAGAAATTATATCTAAAACAATTGTGCTATCAAAATGTGGTAAAACATACATTAAAAAATATAGCCTTTTAATTTGTAAAATTAAATTCAATCTTATGTTATACGTGTATAATATTTTGGATGAATATTAAATATAAAATTTTCATAATGCTGTTAATAATATTCACTCCCTCTTTTTTAATAGCTATTTTATGGGAGTCTCTTATTAATACATCATGGTGCGTTTGAACTCGGTGTTGCATGTGACACGAAGTTATTAAATTTTTTAAAAAATAAAACATACAATAAAATCATTGGCTGTCACAATCTTCCCTCCATTATAAAAATTTATTCCTCAAAATTTACTCAATATCACCACATAAAAAATATTTTTTATATTCTTCATCATAATTTCCCCAATTTCCCATATTTCCACTTTTATTTATGGACTTTCCAATGTACTTTTACCAGCCAAGTCATGTGATTCCTCAACACTTTTTCTCTAGTACCATGAATTTGGATAGTCTCTTCATAGTAAGGAATATTAGGTTCAAGTTATATTTCATAATATGTGCGAACATGGGTTTGGTATGGAAAGGACTTCCTTAATAATAATCTATGGAACAAATCGTGAACATTGGAGAGAATTAGTTGCAATTACGAACAATAATACACTATTTCAATTCAATCTATAATTTCAAAAGATCTGATTTACCTATGGCATAGTCTCACTATCATAAAAAATCTTATAACACTTATCCATAGAGTAACATTTTAAAAAATATGATCTCTTTCTCAAAATTCCAAATCATTTTTTGGTTATTAACATTTCTCCTTTTCTTAATTTGAGATTCTTTGATATGGGGCTAATTAGTATTAACCTTTAAAATTGTTTCCTACACAATTTCTATGCCAATAAGCTTCCTTTAACCAACTTTATCCCAACTAGTTGGTGTTTGATGACTCATTCTCGATAAAGATTTATATAGTTCCATTTAAATATATGAATCTATGCAATTGTTATGGTAAAATTATACTAAAGGTAAATATTGATCCCACATACATTAAAAGTCAAGTGATAAGGACCTCAAAATGTCTTAAAATTTTTGAATAGTCCTTTTATATTGTCCATATGTTTGATGATGGAAGGCGATGAAAAAATGTTGCTTAATATTTAGAGCCTTCTGAAAACATTTCCATAATTTTGATGTAAATCATGGGTCATGATGAGACACAATTTAATTTCGTGCATAATGAATTCTTACATTTTTATTAGTATTGAGTCCTTATATGAGATCAAGAGGTATATATTTTCTTACAATAATAAAATATGCTAATTTGGTATGGTGATGAACAATAACCCATATCGAATCATTCATTCTATGAGTCATTTGTAGTCCCAAGTCAATTTACATTGTAATATATTCCCATTTCCACATAGGTATAGGAAAAGGTTTCATGAATCCAATATTATTATTTATCTCAGGCTTTAATAAATTAAAATCTACATATATTTACACATATTCATTAATTTAATACATCATATTATCCTACCAAAATTGTTCCAACAAATATCTATTCATCATGGTTCCACTATGGTGTATTGAGAAATTTGAGCAATGAGCCACATATAATAATTCTATTATAAACATGGGCATAAAGGGAACATAAATCCTCTTTCCAAATTTCAAAATATCATTTTCATTTGAAGAGTTTCACAATTACCCATCCTTCAATACTTAAATTCTACTTTTGTTATTCTAACAATTGGGCTGAGAAATTTTTTCCTATTCTAGTAGAGATGGTTTGGAAATAAATTAATAAAAGTGTGATGTATCTCATTTATTAATAATTACCATGTCCATATTTTTTAGATTATTGAACAATGGATCCATGTAAATCCTAATTTCTGTTCAAAACTCCCTAATCCATCTCACTGAATGCATTTTCTACCTTAGTTTACATCTCTAGGTGAATGTGTGTTGATATATCAATATACTTGAGTATCTCAAGCCATATTTTCTCCTCTTATTGAGTCATATCTATGATAAAATATATGTAAAACTTTGGTGGTTTGTATAAACCTAAAATTACTCACCATAGAGATAGTGTAACCATATATTTTGGGAAAATATTACTACTACTAACTCAAGATCTAGAGTGGGATAAATCCATTCATGAATTTTTAACTACCTTGATGCAATTTAAATAACTCTATCATTATGTATGAGGATACAACCATTTACTTAAATTGATGCATCCTTATAAATCTCAAATCCACTATTTCCCAATAGTAATGTTATTATTATAGAATTGACTAATATTCCATCCAATTATCCTAAATAATATTGAAATTTTTTTCATATGAACTTAACCCATTTACATATGATCTTAGTCAATGGTTTAACCAATTGGGAAATATTCTGAATGAAACACAGATATTAACATTCAAATCCTACGAAATTATGTACCTGACTTATGCTAATTGGTGGAAACTATTCTTGGAGTTACTATTCCTTTATAGGACCAACAATGATTCTATACTTGGATATAATATGGCAATGAAAAGATATTTTTGGAATACAGAATTCACATATTCAAAATTTATCATATAACTCTTTCCTTTTAAAAGGCTCAAGAATGATCGACATTTATTGACATAATCTCTATTGATTTTAGAATACAAAATAATATCATATGTGAATACCACAAAAAAATCATATAAATTACTTGTGTAATTAGTTTATTAGATCCATAATAAAATGGGGTACAATATTCAATCCAAATTGAATTACCATAAAATTTTAATGTCTATACCTCATTATAAAAGTTGTCTTTAGAATGTATTCCTTAATTAATTATAGTTTCAGATATCAAAAATGAAGGTCAATCTAAAAAAAATGATCTTCATGGGTTTGATCAAATAATCCATCAATGTGAGGTGGAGGATACCTATTCATTATTTTAGTAGCATTTATTTCCATATAATCGACACACAACCTCATGGATACATCATTATTTTTAACCAAAAAATAGGGGCTCCCCATAGAGAAACACCAGGGTGAATAAATCCCCTTTTATCCAACTCCTCAAATTTTTTCTTTATTTCTACTAGTTATATTGTGGATATTATATAATGAGTATTTGATATTGTTCATGAATTGTGGATGAAATCAATATCAAACATGACTTCATGCTCTATGGGATGTCCAAATAATTCATCACGAAATAAATCAATGAATTACTATACAGTAGTTGTATCTTTAATTTGATGTTTACCTTATTCATCCCAAGATGTCATTTTCTATTTCTCCCTAATAATTTCATTTAGTAGAGTGACTAGGTGTGGATCCAGATTTGATTAAGATGATGAATTTTTTGATTTAATGATAATGTATACTTCATCTTCCTAAAAAATCATAATTTTCTTAATTCGTGAAAAAAGATTTAACGACATAATTGGAATGATAGTACATATCGAGGATTATATAAAAGTCAACCATAGGTATGAAGATAATGAAAATAAGTACTGTATGATTATGTGTCATAAATGGGAGTGAATGATACCTTTTTGCTACATTTATACTTTCCTCAGGATGTTTTATAGGAAAATCCTTCATTTAATGAAATAGGAAATGTATAATTATCATATAAAACAGAGATGATATAAAATAATATGATGATCCAAAATAAAAAAACCACTACATAAGATTCAGGAAATAATTAATGTAGCTGCCACCATATCATTAGGAACTTACACCTTAGTATTTTTTATCATATAATAATGACCTTTCTCCCTGGAATTATCTGAGGAATGTTTCCTTGATGATCCAGAAAATCATTTTCGTAGTGTCCAATCATCATATAATTAAAACACTGCACATTGCATACTTCTTTATTTCCATTTCAATCACAAGCTTGGTGGTATTTTTCTCCACACTTGTAATAAAATCTCTTCTCTAATAGTAATGTACCATGAAGTTTCTTTCTCTATTTATTAAAGTATTTAAATTCAACCATTCCTTTCTACACCTTTTTTATTTACTTTTCATGAGTGTTCAATATACCTCGTTTTCTCTTTCTTTCTATTAATCTCATATGATATATAAAATTAATTTTCTACCTTGATAGCACTTCATACTATGTATCCATATGATGAAAAAAATTTGTAGACTACTTCTCATTGGAGTAATGGTTTTAAACCATCAAATAATACATCAATATTATCTTTGGGTTATGTATATAATTCATATCATTTCTTCATAGCCTTGGAATGTTGGATTCATATTTAGAAACATTTCCACCCTCCTTTTACACTAAATACAGGAATTTTATATCTATATCCAGATATTTTCAGTAGGGAAATATTTATCAATGTAAATTTATTTAAAATCCTTCTATCCCATGTTTTATATTTCATCCACATCATTCATGGTTTAAATCAATGAACTCTATGGATCTGCATCTCCATAGGGATGATAATCTTCTATGAAAACCATCTCTCTTTCATTTCTCCCCAGTGTAGAAAAATTATTATCAATAAAATATATATTTTATTCAACTATAAATGGATTTTTTGTCCCATTGAATGATAAATGATATTTCATCACGAATTGGTTTAACAATATTCATTCGTGTTGTGGATCGGGATGCTCCAGACATGTAAGGTTATTATTCATAACCTGATTCACTAATCCCAATATAGTTATAAGATTCTCATTAGTAGTTGTAGCTCTAACACTAACATCATTATCATGAATTGGAGATAAATTCTTATATGGATTATGTTCATTTGAAATAGAATCCAATCATTTTACATCAATACATTTCTAAATAATATCATACATTAGATGAGGTTATTAGTCATTGTTCATAATTTATAACAAGTAAGACACTTAACATAAATTGATAATTCATTTATAGTTAATATCATGATTGTAAACATGTTTTCATTTGGGAAATGTTAAATTTTAATTCCTTTATAATGGTTTGAAAATAAAATTTTAATTTTACCAAGCATATCCCCTAGGAGGGTTAAACCAGGATCACAGTAAGGCCCATTATCGTGTACCGCATTATGATGAGTTAGGCCCAACACAACTTTTCAGAGTAATTACCCTTGGTAAATCAATTATATAACCACGCACACTTAAACTATTTAGACAAGGATGTGTTTCTATTAAGATAAAAAAAATCTCTACAATTCCAAAAGGCTTGGATGTTCTTCAATACATGTCCTCAATGTTTATTTTATGGTTATATTCCATAATCCTTTTTATCAAAATCATGTTTATAGAGTTTTACTAAACATGATATGATACCAACTATAAAGACCCCGAACCCAATATCCCATTTCTATTTTCTCACTTTATTACATTGCTATGGATAAAGGATTCGAATCAAAAAGTATTGATAAATTTGTATGTTTTAGAAGCCAAATTACATTCATGAACTTTACATTTCATTTTTAAAAATAAATTATAATATATATAGTCTTTTAGAAATCCAATATTCTCATATATTAACTGTTAATATAATTTAAAATACACATCTTGGCATCCAGGAAGAAAATAAAAGTTAAGAAAGTGGTGATCTTGATGCTTAGTAAGGGTAACCCTATAACAGAACCTATTATGAATAATAAACATAAAGATTAAGGCACACTATGAAACTAAAATAGAAGACATTTAAACATAATCTGGTTCATAGCATGGAAGGAATAAATGAAAATCATATAATTTCATATAAATAATCACATGGATATTCTTCTAATCAAATAACTATATGGAATATAAATTACTAATCACGTAATGAGGGAATGCATAATGATATACAACATAAACATACTAGAAATTATTCTAAAATAACACCATATATAAATGGGTAAAGGATGGTATAAAAACATAATGTGTTATGATGGTGGTAAAATTCGCTCTGAGAAAATAAGTTAAAAAACAACCCTTCTATATTTTTTTGAATGTTTATATTTTACATCATTTGGAAAACAATAAAAATATTCATTTCAAACTATTTTATAAAAAACACAAACATTGGTGAAAATAATTTACTCATTTATTGAATAATAATTAAAATATATTTGATAATGTCAATAAGAAACACATACATGGATAATATAACCAAGTAGATACATACTTATAAACAATCTTGAATAAAAATAGGATTGTGAAATTAACCATTACCTTATAATTAACTTTAGTTTAATTTGATTTAAACAAGTATATAATGGTTTAAAACATGTTATTAATTTATACCAAAATAATATCTAAATTTATGATGTCTTATATTATTTTCTTATATATTTTTGTAAATAATATTCCGATATAACCCTTCTTTTAGGTGTTAACAGCTTCATTTTCCTATGCATGTTTTGTCATGTATGTCCTTTTTCTTATTCATAGGATATATATATCTTTCAAATAAATATTTATATTTATTTTATATATATTATATTTTCTCATTATATAAATTTTTATATTCATATTTGAATTGTTAACTTAGAAAATGAATCACATCGCTTCATAGAGATGGTAGGTCATACATATTGTTGCGCGATATTATCATTCCCTTAATGGTGAAAGGGTAAAGATCCAGATAGTATAAAAATTGTAAAGAATCATTATCATGTCATATTTATTATTTATATCCATTTTATTCATCATTATACCAATCTATATAAATTGGGGAAGAAATAAAATTACACCGCATCCGGGAGATGGTAAGTTGTTCATACGAATGAGTGATGAATTTTTTTTCTTGATGTTTTAATAGTGGTGTATTGTTGTTCCATAATCATACTAACAACTCAGAATATATATGATACTAGATTTATTAATTTATAATGGAAATAACACATGAATATGAAGTAGAAGAATAAATTAATTTGAATGAGTTGGTAAAACGAATACAAATTTTTTGATAAAATTCCTTTAGATCTATTATGAAGGGATATAGGGTTTGTATTTTTGTAAGAAAAACACATCTAGAACTTTTCTAATTATATGGGGAGGATAAATATGATGAGTTTAGTAAATCTAGATTGCTCAATAAAGTGTGAGGGAGTGAGGGAGGTGGTTCTATTTTATAATTAAGATGAGGGTCACTTTCAGAAACTCTTTAAATATTAAGTTAATATAAATTATCTTCCAATTAATAATGTCTAAAAATAATTTTATTTAGAAAATAAGATAATTATGGCACTAAATAATGTGAAAAATAACATTCATATATATTTAGGTCTCATTATTTCTGTTATCTTTCAATTCCCTTATCTAAATGTTTTTACTGTAACCCTCATAACATGTGTTTTTACTCTTTTAAGGTTAATGTAGTTAATATGAAAAACCAAAATAAGATCAAATGAGTCATGGATAAAAAATTAAAATTATTCAAATCATTTGGAAGAATTTAATATTTTTATTTTTATTATATCATTTAATAAAATATTTATTATTTCAACATAAAATTAATCTAAATTTTGATACTATTTATTACTTGACTTTTTTTTAAATATCATAAAAACATTCTATATATGATAAAAGACTTTATTAAATTCCAAATATTTCTACATAATCTATAAATTTATTTTATGGAAATAATTATTTCAATTTATATTAATATTATTATTTTTATAAAATTTATCTGATATTTCCAGTAATTAAATAATTAATGCATCATCACTGTATATGATTTCAAGTTAATTATATATTTATTTAAAAGTAACAATAAATTATAACAATGCAGATAAAAATTTTATATTTCAAATAAAAATTTATTGTTTATTTTATCTTCTTTACAACCCTATATTAAAAATGATATATTTATTAAAAATATGAGTATAAAATCATTAACATGTCTTTAAATAAAATATAATAAATGACATAATCTCATCCAAGTGGATTCAAAAAGGGTTCAATTTCATCCAAGTGGATTTAAAAAGGTTTCAATCTCATCCAATGTATGTTTTTTATTAACACCCACCTATTCAATGAATCATGAAAAAGTGTTACGGTAAATTTTAAATATTTATAATACATTTTTTACCTTTAATTACTCAATTTACCATTTAATGTATTAATTAAAAATTTCAAAAATTGCTATTCATAATTCCAAATAATAAAGTTAACATACTTAAATAATTTCAATCCAATTATTCTAAATATATATTCAATTTATCAAACTTTAGTATAGAAAATTTTAAGTAATTTATTCAAAATTAAGCATGTTAATGGAATGAGAAAGCGATTCTTTGCTGTAAAAAAGTTCAAAGGATAGAAATTTTTTAATATCCAAATCAAATGTGATGTTGATTGAAAGGAATTAAATTTTATTAAATGATAAAATATTTATCTTATTATACTTTAAAAACAATTCAAAATATAATTTATCACTATAAATTATTTATATGACACAATTGTTTTCAACCAAAATACATTATTATATCACCATTTAACAAACCAAGAATGTTATCTAAAAAATACGAAAGCCTAAACCAAAATAAATTTTGACATTATGATTACAAATAAGATGTTTATTTTATAAAATTCAATTTATAAATGTTTTAAAAATATATATTTAAAACTAATGATCCATTAAAAGGATGTATAATTTCCTTTAGTAACATTTAACCTTTTAATGTGTAAAACATGTTTTTTAACTTATGTATATAAAATATGTTGGATAAAAATAAAATATATAAATTTAATATTAGGTTTAATACTACTCAGTCTAGCTATTTCAATGGATTGGATATAATAGTCACTTATTTATAGATCATGGTGCTTTCAAAATTAGTGTTGCGTGTATTGAATGATATTAAATTTATTTATAATGAAAGAACACTGTTAAATCCCAGGGTGTTATATCAAGAGTGATTGTATCTCTTCATTTCATTAATATGGAGAAATCTTGGTTGAGTGTGTTCCCCAGATCCTGTACATCATGGGTATTGTGTTAAATTCAATACCCATCACATGACATTGATCCACTCTAGAGGCTGAGTCTTAGATAGAGTTTATTGTCTCCCTTTATGAGACTGTTGTGTGATCCTCTATCATCATTACACACTGGGAGGGTTTTTTGGAATCAGAATATCCTCCTTGAGTAGGGCATCAAACATCCATTTAGCAGCCCTATCAGTAGGGTTTGTAATAATATTGGAATATCACACACTATGTAGTTGGTTAATCCATACTAGGGACATGGTGTTGCACAATGATTTTGGTCATGACACCCACTATGGGTATCAGGTTCTTCTTATACTATGGAGATATCTTGTGTGGGGCCTAATGATCTAGACATCATCGATGTGTGTCTCCAGTGATAGCACTTCATGTGGAGTTGATTATCCTATAATAAGTGTTGCTTCATGAATAATCATATTGTTGTAAGTCAGTTACGACCACCAGGTGGAATGGTGTATTTCCTAATTATATATGGGGTTTTTTTGTACATTTTCTTTTATTCCTTGTATTAAACAATATATACATTGTGATTTTGGTTTAGTGTTTTCAGGGTGTCATATAGTGTATTGTTATACTCACCCTTGGATGGGCTCTACTGACATGTGTCATGTCTTATGAATAAGATGACCCTTTTGAAAATTTCCTCAGAGGATGTAGTTTTGGTGGAGTCAATATTAAACTTTCTATATTGTGTTGGTTTCTAGGAGGATTAATTTCACTTTTTTAATCACCCTTAGAGTTGGTTTGATTCATTACATGTTTTGGATTAACTTTTATTTGACCCCTTTTTCTTCTTTTTTTAGTTTACTATTGTACTTCGATTGTATGATTATAGTAGTATGCATCCATTTTTTAAGTTGTTTTACATTTCATCATTTTTTATTCCCAAATATTTGTGTGTCTGTGTAGATACATTAGTCTAATGTCTCACATTTTTTTATATATTCCTACTCTATGATGGTCATCATCCCCTAGCCTATTGGAATCAGTCTTGGACAATTCACTAGATAGACATTGGTTGGTCTTGGAGTGATAGGGGGTGGTGTGATGATGAAAGATAACTATTGACCATGTTGGAAATAAATAATCCATTTTTTTCAGAGTATATGGGTAAACATATAAGGATCGACCAATGACCATGTTCAAAACATGGTACCTATCTGAAAATTTCTTCATATTGACTTCAAGGAATGTTCATAGGATGGTTGGTGTGTGAATTATTCTAGGAACCATCTCTCTTTGGGAGCCATGAACATGAAAAGGTATCCAAATCAAGACGGACATGAAGCATGGTGATGATGTGATGTAATATTCAAATGGAGTTCAACACTCTCGAAATTAGACACCATGAATTTAATAACATTATATAGCTATATAATTATGAAAAAATGACATTATAGTCATCAAAGGGGGAGTAATTTCAGTTTCCAAGAAATTTTTTAGGAACATGAATGTTGTATAAGGTGACCAAAATAGATATTTAAAATGGATTCTCAGGATGGGAATGAGGCGCTCTACAGGTTTACATAAGGTAATGTGGATGATACACAAGCAGTTTAATATTCTACCGTGAGTATGATGGAAAGAACATTTTACAACATACAATGAAGATTATAGACACATAGTTTTACTTCATATGGAAAGGATGATATACTTGCAGTTTAACATCATACTGTGAGGATGATGTATCACCTAGTTTGACATCAAGTTGTTAGAATGTTTGTAATAGAGTTTCGTATCATGTGTCTAATACATGTGATCTAACATGAATAACACCCATCCTAGTAAAGTTATGGGTGTATAATAGGATATCACTATGGGGGTCCACCCTATAGGGGATTATAGTTCAATGTGATCTTAATGTTTGTCTCTAACGTATTCCAAAATTGATTGTTTATTTTAATAGAACTTGGGTTTTTAGGCAACCATAATGTGTCCCTTATAGCTTTATACCCCATTATTTTTATCCATTTTATCCCAATTCATGGATTTGGTCAGATGGGGGGAGTATGCCCATTTCTCAAGATGCCTTTATGGGTTTCAGACTTCATATACATTTGTGCCTCTTGCCTTTTTTAGTTTAAGGTCATACCAATTATACAAAGGAGATTCAAATAGTTTGAGGTCATATTTCCTAGAACAAGGGGTTTCAAATAGTTTATTTTCATTTTTCATGGACCTATAATAAAAGTTTATTATTATAGATCATGGACCATAATGGTAAAAACAGTCTATGGTATTAGTTATTCAACATAAAGGGGACCTCACTAGAGAGGTTCTTATGAAACTTGAGGGCTCAAAACCAATAGAAATGGTGTTCCTATGATGCCTTGCAGCAAGAATATAATATGGGATGAGCCACAAGTAATTTATGATTGTGACAGTTTTCCCATAGGGTTGTGTGATTCAGCCAAATGTGTGTATACTAGAGAAAAAATTCAACCTGATGTGAATGAGTGGCCTTGGAGGAACATCCAAAAAGAACAACTTAGGGAAAACCGTCACAAATTTTAATTTCATGATGCTTGGAATTGTGATCCTAGTTTAAGGTAATAGAGTTTATAAGGGTTTTTGAGAACCCATGAATCTCAACCTTAATTTAGGAAAACTCCCTCACAACTTATAAGCCCACGTGATCAATTCTTGATGTGATAAAAAAGTAAAGGTACATAGATCCCATTATTTGTAGCATAGAAAAAGAAAAGGGAACATGCGACATACCTAACAATGTATCATGAAGGAAGATAATGAATTTAAATATATTTATATTGAAATATTGATTAAGAATGGGCTGGGAACAAATTTTTACCTTTTTCAAAACACAAGGTCTACATTTGTGTAGGTTCATGATGGGCTTAACAAATAAAGGATCGACTATTGAAAAAATTTAAATCATGGGAGCTACCATTTAATACCAAGGATACATCAAGGAATGATATCTAGAAAATGTATGACCAATGTTTCTAGGTGTAATTTTATTTAGGATACCATTCATATTGTAAGGATGATGGTTATCTAAATTAAATAAAACATGAACCGTTAATGTGGAATTTGGGAATGTCCTAGGGGAAACATTGAGTGTCATGGGATATATTCCACCACATACTCAAATGAAAAGGATGAACACGACGGTAGGGGATGATCAATCCTGGCCTGAATGGGGTATATAACCCTATACTGAGATGATGGTATGGATGAACTTATGATAAGAGTTTCTATTTTTTCTATGTATCCCATGATAATGGGAATCACGCCACATGTAGTTTTGGAATTTGGCATGGTAGGAGACCAATGATGGACAATATAGTGTCCACTCTATAGAGGACATATAATCATATCATGTTGGTCATATGAATCTTCCTATATCTCTTCGATAGAGAAAAAGGTAGTTTAATGTCATGTGATGAGGAAGTTTATTTTTTTCATCCTATAATATTAATACGAGGAATCCTAGTTTTATATATGGAAAATCTACAATTTGATATCATGTAATAGAGATGTTGGTTTTTTGGGTTTATTATATTTATCATATGTGAAATCCTAGTTTCAGATGGCCTAAGGATAAAAATTAATGTCATGTGCCGATGAAATTTATTTCCATAGTCTATCATTATACAACTTATAATATGGCCGCTAGTAGTTTTAATTTAGGTGGATCATAATAGAGAGGTAGATTCTAGTTTAAAGTCATAGAGATTGGAGAAAAGGGAATGAGTTTCCTAAGGAGTCTTGTGTGTAATGAGAGAGTGATAACCCAATGTGGAAGGATAGACAAAGAAACCCCTCTTCCACACAAATATCAATAAATCATACCCAATTAGATGTCATCGGGATTGGGAAGAAACTTCCACGTAATTTGTTGGTGAAGGGGGGTGCTCCAAGTGTATGAGATCTTGGAATCACTTTGTATCCCATGGGAATGAAAATCAATCCATATATCGTTTTGGAATGAGATGTGTTAAAATACCTGAAAGGGTAAATCCTCTCATTTTTGGATGTGATGAGAATGAGGGGACATTGGATTATTGAAACACTGAGGGTGAAGAAAACTATATAAAGATGGGGTCACGAGGTGGCCATATTCATGTGGTTTAAAATTATAATTATCTTAATAGGAGTAGGTCCTTCAAGTATGTTCTAGTGGTTCCAAAGAGTTAAAACCCAACATGAAGGAGCCAATGAGATTTTAAACCACTCTAAAAAATCCTAATATTATTTTCACACAGTCTATTGTCATAATGTTTTGACCATGGGGGAATCCTCAAAAAATGTTGGTAATGGTGGTGGGATGGAAGAATGGTGGAAAATGTATCATTATATATCTCAATTAAATATTATTCCTAACACATATAGTTCTGAGACATGGCATGGTAGAATACTAACAACATATTTGTGTTTTCCACTCAAGAGAATACACTGAATCATATCATATTTATGATATGTGGCATCTTGAATTTATGTGGTGTAAGTATACAGTTTAACATCAATTTTGGAGAGCGTTGGATTGGCCGTTTGATACTATAAAGATGAGGCATCTAAGTATTATATGGGTTATTTCATTGAGTTATCCATACATTGGGGAACATGTGAGAATGTTGCAGATCAATTTCCATGGGAAGAACATATTGGTAATTCATAGGGGTAGGGTGTTATGGTATCATCAATGCCTATCTGTTATAGAATTAAGATGTAGTTATTGGGGGATCATTTTCTTGAAAATAATGAAACAACCCCCATGTTGGGCATCATGTGATCTTTCTAATGATTTTGTTGAATAGAAAAATCTTTCATTTTTACTTGTGGATAGGTTGAAGTGGATGTTAGATCCTTAGGGGTGATCTATATTCTCTAACCTATTTGTATACACATGATTTCCATCCATTTGGTATTAATTTCTTTCGGGTAAATGTGCCTCATATAAATCAAGGGGGTGTCACCCTAGAGTGCCCCTACTTGACCACCAAGGGAGTATTCGAGGCACTAGTGATATAAATAGTTTTCTAATTCATGAAAATGAAACTTGTGACTCCTCAGTAGTGGGTTATCAAAAGTATCCTATAAGACTACCATAAATTTAGTGCTTGATATTAAGTCAAAAAATTGACTATTCACTAGAATTGTTTCTACATTTTTTCTAATCGCTCTTATAATTCAATTGAATTATCAGGTTGTTGGGATTCATATCTACTTCTGCACGTCCCCTCCAATGGGATTTCTATATTTTAATGTGTTTGATCCAAAATCTATTATACACTACGAATCGACTAATTTCTACACCATTAAACTAAAATATTTCCAAAAAGTGGTGTATATTCCCTTAAATGGTGACACCCATGTCTTCTCAAGAAAACTAGATAATGTCTTAACTTTCCACATTCTCAGCCTCCTCCATATAGTAGGCCTCAACGATATCCACCTTCACCTTGAATTAAAGGGGGGGGGGGTTGACTGCTTCAAAAAGTTCCACATGTATTTCATTTCATAGGTGGATATCCTTAAACATCAAAAATTATTATTGGTATGATAGATAAGTGATTTATAAAATCATACTTCCTTTCAAAGGGGATATTTTTTTCAACAGAGTTCTGATCCTTATATGGGTGTAGTACATTTCATTAGATGAACTGTGGAGCCTAAGCTAGTATTGGTGATATTATTCTACTGGATAACTACTGTCCTTTGAAAAACACTAAGCTATGTATCAGTTGTCTTGGTTAGGGCCCATCCTTGACAAAATGTTATCGGGTCTGAGCTGTTTGGTCAATCAATATAGTTGTATTCCAAGGCTTACCAAATGGTGTGGACAAGGAGGGATGTGGTAATTGATCCCACTGAATGGATTTCTTATTTTTCTCAGAACCATGAATAGAATTTTTTGAAGCACTAATCTCAGAATTCTATTTCCTAAAATATAATCTACCACTCTTTCAATGGTGTCGACCAGAGGTGCACAATGGTTCCACATGGTAATCCTCATTATCAGGAATTTTGAAGTGGTCCACCTATTTGTATACATTCAAGGAGGTGTAATACTTCTTTTCATTGGTGGAAAATTCAAGGGAATGGAATACCCTAGGCGCATCTTCTAATTTGGTAGGGTTGATGTTTACAAGGTTGCAAGTAGGTTTTTGCCATAGTGGATGACTCTGATTTCCCTTGTGCCATTGATGTGTATTCATTCAAGACTTGGGAGGCTACAACAAAAATTTGGAAGTAGTGATACAAATAGGAATTAAAAACAAGTGATGTTTTGGCTTTCATAAGTGATAAGTAAAAATAATGTGGGCATATGGGACTACCATTTTACTTAACCAGTCATCATACTTATTCATATCATAGACAGAACTTTTTGAATGTTACTAGAGTTTTCACTATCCCTATCTAGGTTAGCAGTGATATGTAACACCTACATAGGAATGTTACCCATCATTACTAAACCATTATATATTGGGTCCTTAGTCTAATAATAGTATACCATGTATTCTCTAATGGTTTCTCTGAGGATATAGTGATATAATAAATGGTCGATGTGGAAAATGAATTCAACCTCATAGGGTTTCTTGAATTATGTCAACTTTAGAATTACATTTTCAAGAGTGCTTATAAAATATTAAGTGTACTTTACATACTTGAAGGAATAATTCATGTTCCTGCTTTATGAAAAAGGAATATTGGGATCCTATAAGTAATTGGGGGGTCAGAGCTACATTCTCGCATCGAGGAGGTTGTTCTTAATGAGGATACTCCTGGCGGGGTTACACTCGGTGAGGCAACTCAAGTAAAGGGGCCAATATGTGAACCATGTCAAGGACCTCTACATTCATAGTGGTCACTGAATCTAGTTCTATGCACCATATTAGAGAAGTTTAAATAATTATTGGGCCTACTATTTCATAGTCCACTATAAAGATCATTCAAGACACATATCCTTTTTAGATAACTCCTAAAATCCATTCACCTTGTTCTAGGAGAACATGGTAGGGACCAACACATTCCTGAATTAATCCACACATAACATAATAAACTATTAATTGGAAATAATATTTTGGAGAGAGTACATAAGTCCATTCCATTGGGAGAAAAAGTCATCAACTAATTCATTGGGACACTTCTTGTATATGAAGATGTTGGTGATACGCATACAACATTATGTGGTTCCAAAAAAGTAGAGGAGCTTTTTATAGAGATCCTCTCAATCTGAAGTGGAACCTAGGATTATTTTATGTTTCCAAATGAATATATGTCCTTCCAAATCATATTACAAAATTTAGAGCTTAATAGCCTCAGGCTGTTTTGGAATCCCCATTATTGGACTACAGCTTGAGGCGACGTGGGTCAGGTGTTGTACATGGTAATCCATCCAATTAAATAGCATGAAGCTAGGATCTAAAAACTATGATGGTTCATGAACATGGTATACCCATGTTAGGTATGTATTTTCTATAGGTGTAAAGAAACATATTCTATTTCCAAAGACTTGAGATGGAAAAAAGAGCATCTATCTGATTATCCTTATAAGCATTTGTGAAAAAATGAATTGAAATGTTCACCGACTTGAGGAGTAGTGTGAACTTTATCCTATGATAAATAATCATGATAATCAATTAGTGTGGGTGAATCATATCTCGATAAATATTGATTCTTGTAGATTATTCTTTTACCCAGTGGATGGATCGACCATGTTCATATCAGGGAACTAGAATAAGGAGGACTGGGTGCCCCACTAGTTGAGATATGAGGTCCCTTATGACGTAGAAGAGGTCTAGGAATTTCATCAGAATAATATTAATAGTAACATTATTATATTCCACAAGTTTTTGGAACATGGATGATATACTTTGTCAGAAATATTTGTTTTTTATAACCTTAAATGTGTCTATGGGCCTAAAATTTCATTTCCCTTTATCAATACACTGCTGTGTAGATAGTAATGCCTAAATGGGGATAGTTTTGAGGTCTTTTTATTGTATCTAATGCTGAGTTGCGACACCTGATGAGGGGTCTTTCTAGTATTTGTTCACCCCTTGTGGCTGGTATTCGCTATTTTTGTCTATGTTGGAGGTCGTATTCCAATTATCCTCTAGTAGGATAGTAATGAAAATATTAACTATAATGATAGTTATAGGGGAACCCTCATTTTTGGAAGATTTTCCAGATTGAATGTCTTGTCACTGTAATAGGATATGGATGAAATGGGTATCACCATACTTATCCCATTAAATAATATATATATATATATATATATAATGATGGATCTTCCATGACATGATAGATCACTACATGTCTATTGACATACAGTTTATTGAATTTCTATTAGTAGAAATATGACTCCAAATGGTGAGATACTAATAGTGAAATGGTTTAAACACTATTTTTCTATATGTTAATTAAATCACATTGATCATGGATTCCTAGTTAATCCATATAATGGTCCCAAATGGGAGGAAGAATCATGAAGATAACATTCTGAAAAAGTCACATGATCCTCTGTGATGGACTTTCAGATTTCAAAATCAAGAGCTACCAGTATGCCAAACAAAACCAATAGCTGGTAAGAGTCTAGAAGATGAAAAAATTTACCATTTTATTAACTGGGGGATAGTATTTCTCATGGTTAGACCTTTTCTATATTGATTTGGGATGAGATAAGTGTAGTTGATCTGACATAGTCCAACTTTTTTATTGATCTACCTAGATATGGGGAAACAAACATGTAAAATTTCCTATAATTACTTGGATTTATTTTTTAGGTAGACAAAAAATCATGGTAATATCCATTTTGGATAGGGTATTTACCACTTAGTCTTGTGAAAGGGAGAAAATATCCCTTTGTGGCTCAGTTGAGTTCCCATTGTCATTTAAGGAAATTATCCCCGGACATGAAACCTCTCTGCCTTTTTGTGCAGAGGTCGAGAGGAGTGAAACTGATAGTGATGGGGATGGATACACTATGGGTCCTTGGAAGGAGGCTATAATATCTTCCACCTACTGGTTTCTATTTATAAATATGGGGATCTTCTAGACCTTGACTTCCATGATCGTAGGCCTCAGTTGATGGTATTCTTCCCTAGGCTCTTACAATGGAAGTGAAGGTATCTATACTAATTCATCCATTGCTATATATTCTTAGAGGTGGAGGATGAAATGAAATTCCATAGAATCATGCTTCTAATAGGGTGGTATTTTTAAAATCATGAATCATTATGAGTCACTTGGACTTCCCCATTAGGGTTTCTTCTTACACCATGTGTTTAGACCACATAAATGGTGTTCTCCCTTCTACACCGGGAAGGTTCTATAACACATGGAATGACATTGGACTGGAGAGGACCACTAATCTATTTAGATGTAGTGTATGTAGTACCACATTATTTGTTAATAGTGGTGCTGGAAGGACCTTTTCACCAGTTGGTGATGGTGTGGATATCCATAGTGGTTGGTGATGGTGTGGGAAGTAACTCCACATTAGTTGGTGATTGTGTAGAGAAGACCCGCACATTGGTTTTTTTAGATGAATAGAGGATATCTACATTGTTTATCGATTTGGTAAGGAGGACCTCATAATTGGTTGTTAGTGTTTTGGGGAGGCCATTCACATAGGTTATTGGTGTGGGGAGAAACATCGCATTGGTTATTCATTTATAGTGGAGATTTGAATTTGTTGTTTGTTCAGGGAGGACAACCCATGTTGGTATTCCTAATCACAAGATGAATCATAACATCTTCCAGTGGAACCAATAAATGAGAGATTGAACTTATCTGACCATTGAAGGAGATGGGTTCTCAATCATTTCCAATGGTATACTGATCCTAGTTTACATTTTATTTTGATGTGATTGGATACAATGGTGATGTCAAGTTCCACTAGATAAACTAAAGTTGTCTCTTTTCAAGAAATATTTTTATGCCTTCCCTTGACATCAGTGAGATATATTCTAGACTAGAGCCTATAGAGAGAGGATGGATAGATATTAATTACCAAAATATGGGTCTGATTAGTGTTTGTGATGAAGTATCATGGAGGGAGCCCTCATGTGCATTTCCGGAGTGGTTTCCATAACATGCATGGAACTAGCATCCCCTACATCCTCATCATTAGGGAGTGAGCTATTAGAGAACTTTGAGGAGAGGATCATAATGAATTTAACGATTGTAATGAGGGGTAGTTTCTCCATATTTAGACCTCTGCGATGGTATTTTCAGATAAGCATCGATGCATGAAGATCATAGAGGTCCATATACCTGGTTGAAATAACCCCTTCCTACTTGTATTGGTGAACAAGGGCATCAATCATGCACAAATTTATGATCTCATAGATTGAAATGGGATATGAGGGAATAGAATATAACATAAAATGGATTTCTGAGTTGGTTTATAGTAATATGAAATTGTCGCACCAATTTTTTCCTTACCCTATATCTATTTAAATTAGGTCAATAATTTATAGTGTCTTGAGTCCCATAAAGAATGTGTTATTACCCATTAGTATAAAGAGTATGAAATTAATGCCCTATTCCTTGACATATTCCATTATTCTTGTAATAGAGGATTGATCCACAATAATGATGTAGTAGACCAAAGATACCATATATTATTAGAATCAGGTTCCATGGGAGTTCTATATTTGTTCCAACACATTCTTTTTGTGACTTGGATCCAAATATCCTAATGAGATATAATGAAAACAAAATGTAAACTCAACGTTTTCGATCCCCATAGTTTGAGGAGAATATTTTCACATCATGTTCAATATGTAGGTTTTTTATTCTTTCATTGAGGTCATGAACCATCCTTCTACTTAGTAGAAATTCCCTATTTTGTTTAATCAAATTAACACTTTAAAAAGGTGGGTGGCTTCAATCACATTAATCATAATTGTTCTATCCTTGATCGACATAGGATTATGAGATATTAGTTCCTCCTTATATTTATTTATCCATGGATATCATCAAATAGTTTGAGCCTCTATCATAAATTTAATTCATGATAATGAAACCCATTCCATGTTTTGTCTTAAGGTGGAAGATAATTAATTGTGTTTTTTCTATATCTAGAAGACATCCCTTTGATCATAGAAGGTAGTAACTCTCGATATATATGAGATTTTTTGGAAATTATGTAGGTTAAGAACCAATAATGTCTTCTACATTATGAGGGAATATATATGTGATAAAACATTGGTGTAGAACCTGGGCATCCCATGTCGTTCATGAGGTATTATTCTGTAGGGGAAATTGTTTTTCATTTATTTTTTACATTTGGAATCCCATGATTATTGTATGAGGTATGGATTATAGATAAGGTCACAAGATTAATGCATTGTGGAAATTCATATGGTCACTAGCCTAACGTCTTCTGAATATGGATGGGTCACATGATAAATATATTATGGGTACTTATAGTGGAGTGTGTCCCTAGGGGGAATTTTCACACTCATGTTTTGTGGATTGTGTCCCTTAGAGGGATGATTTCACACATTAGATTTGGTCAAGTGTGTATCATGGTTGGGGGGGTTACATAGTTGGTGTTCAAAGAATTTAATATCATGGTGGCATCATACATACCATAATGGTAAATAGTGATTAGAACATATTTTGTTCGATTTAGAAATTTAAGAATGTGTAATATGACTATTCAATGCAGTTTACCATCATGAACTAATGTTTCTCATATAGAGGAAGGACTGTTACTGAGGGATGGTGTGGGGATTATGACTAGAAGCTTGATGGGGTGTCCAATACAAGATGACATCCCACAAAATTGAAATAGTTGAAACTGATGTGGAACATACATGGGGAATCTTGGGACCATCACATAGGATAAGCCTATCATTTTACTTCATCTACTATGTATATTGTCATCCGGGTTAATTTCCGAAGACTAGGATATAGAAGTAGGAAACTTTCTGTCCTATAGAGTGAATTAGGATGGCGCTTACACACTAAGGGGGACCATTTCTAGGTTAGAGAAACATATGGGAAATAATTCTCTTTTGATATAGGTAACCCATTTCCCTCGACAATGCCATGATTATAGCTTACATGTTTACTACTCATTCGCCTCTAGGTGGGGTGTTACTCAAACATTTTTAGAGAGGAACACAAATCTATAGGAATAACATTATAGTATATATGACATGGATTGAGTTCAATTAGGGTAACTATATTAGTAGAAAATGGGTGGGTAATGGGTTTCAATGTTCTAGAAGCATAGATGGGTGTCAAGATAGGGACAAAACAAAATATTTCATAAAAATTATTTATATTTCATTAAAATATGGTTGTTAGATCCAAGGGATATAGAAACATTCTACCATGTGGATTCAGGAGGCATTAGAGCCCACATGATTTTGTTTTGTGTGAAGAACATGGTTTTTTGAAGGTTGTTTCTCTTACATGAACCTGATCATCCCTAAGAGGTGTTGTGCATAGAAATCCTAGTCACAAGCCAAGACATGTTAGAGCCCATAAAATTGTAGTCACACTAATTTATCCACCTGTGAGGGTGCAGGGGATTATAGTGTTATTTGATTTCAATGAAGATAGGGTTTTAAAAGAAAAATCATCACATCATGTTCCATAATTTGTTTGTCAAACTCTTATAGTGGTTATATTTATAGAAAAAATTAGCAATTGATGTCAAAAAACTTCAATGGAGCATGTAATAGGGTTACACACGTCCCCGACCTTTGGGGATGGGGATTGATTTCAAAACATGTGATGTTTTGTGTGTCATATCTCACATAACTAGATGGTTTAATGAATTTGGAATGAAAAGATTCGCTATTATGCACATAAGCCATGAACATCACTTTAGGTTTCAGGATCACCTGCTGATCCTTTATCTTCAAAAACACCTTAGGTCTATAAGACCGTTTCTTATGGAACCACATAATTGTGAACAACACTCCATGATTTCATAAAACCTACTGCTCAGTCAAAAAATGACCTTTTGGGGTAGATCATATACTCATCATAAAAACAACTCTTCTTTTGGGGTGTGAGACACATTTTAAGCCCCAAAAATATAATTGATTTATTGTTATTTAAATGTGACCACTATAACATAATGGTTAAATTGGTTTTAATATTAGGAATATTGATTCCTGAAAAATATTTATAGTGGCTTCATATAATGAAAATATATTGGTAAATATAGAATACACGTGTAATCAATATTTAGTGAATTCATTTTATTCTTTTAAAATTTGTTTTGTTCAAAATAGTTTTAATTAAATTTTTTTCATGAATATTAAATTTTATTTCTACCAATTATATAAATTTTACAACAAAAGTGGATATAATTTTTGAAATTTATATTTTGTGATAGGATTAGGATGATATTTTTAGATTTTCCAAAAAGAATAATTTTTTTAATGAATAGTGAAATGTATTGGTTTTTAAAATATTGTCACTTTTATGACATTATTTAGATTTATTAAGGACTAAATAATTTTTTAAAAAATTAGTATACCAAATATATGATCACAGAGATAAATAATTATTTTTAAAATTGTATATTGAGTTCTGGAATCCAAGATTTTCTTTTGTGAACCAAATTGATATTTTATTCAAAATAAAAATGATTTTTTGGTCATTCCAATTATTGGTATAGTTGGAAAGTTCAATGTGTTATTTTGTTGAAAAAAAACTCAAAAATAATAAATTTTTATTAACTTATTATTATAATTTGTGGAAGCCAATTTTTTAACATGATATCATTTAAAAATTATTTTATACCTAAATCAGTAATTTTTTTAAAATAGATTTTGAGAATTTTCATGAATTTTAAATTTCAAATAACTATTCATGTATTCATCTTATAGAGATTGAATTTGTTAAAAATAAATTCCAATTCTTCAATTAACATGTTATAATATTTTTACAATACCACATTTATTTCTGGTCATATAATTACATTAGCATGGTAAAAATTGTACGTTTTCCCGATTAAGGTCAAAATGAGTTTAAAGTAGTTTAATCACGAGATAATGATTAAATTGTCTTCAAATATATTTTAAATGTTATTGATTTAGTTTATTTAGACTTAATAAATTTCTATATTATATCTTGTGGTGCCTTGGTGCCACACTACATGATTATGATATATATTAGAATTTTATCTTTTATGTATTTCGAATTGTGTCCTTTCCCTCACTTATAAAAGGTCACCCCAACATATCCCTTATTTAACATGTTTGATAATTCTATACCAACCAAAACCTAAAAACATTAATTAATATTTTCCTTCCTCATGCATTATATATTCTTTTAGTTCCCTAAGATGATCCTTTGTAGGCATAATGTGCACACTGAATGAAGAATCTCAAAGAGGAGGAAGTCATATAACCTTTCTCTTTCAAAGAATATTTCTTCTTATATATGTATTTTATCCATCATAACATGATAAATAAAATATAATAAATATACTTTTATTTTAATTATTATTTGAATAAATTTATACCTCATTTCCATCCATTGAAAAATAATAAGGTAGCATATGCGTACGTGTTGAACACCACCTCCTTAAAGTGATCTGATTATTTATTCAGTTCTTATTTTAGTAGAATTGAATAGGGATAAAATTAGTGATCCTATATGATATAAATGTTATATTTTTTGAGTACATCATGGATAATTTTTATGTACATTTCTTTTGTTCCTTCAATCAAAAAGAGGAAACATCCCTTGCTTATTCATACAAACTTCTATCTTTACAATATGACCCCACTCATTTTTTCATCACTACCGTATATGAATATTTATAAAATATTCAATTGTATTTAAATATGATAAAAATAAATATATTAAATTTCATGATTTTATATAACGAAGATAAATGTAGAATGATTGGGACTATATAAAAAATATGCCTGAATAATGAAACTGTTATTACCCTGAAGAATGAATTTAGTAAAGAATTTTTAATGAGAAGGTCCTAATATATTATATGTAAATAATATATGGTATTTTATATATGAATATAGTCATATAATATATGTATAAAAAATCTATATTCATTTTGTAGAATATTTGAACCTATATATATCTATGAAATACCCAAAATAATGGATTTTTGTTTCAATCATATCTTAATCCAAATTTTTTACTCTTGAATATTACTTTAGGAGAATTATATTAATATTTTATAATAAAAAATATAATTTTATATCCCATTGGGTATTTATATTATTTTTTTGTTTTATTAACATTTTCCTATCATTGTTACTCAAAATGTATTATAAAATATTTTTAAAAAAATTTGACAATTTTATTTACTATTAGTAAGGAATATTCATCCTCTATATGCTTGTTTAACAAAAAAAATCAATTAAATTTTTACTATTCTGAAATTAATGTTCAATATTTTTTCACCCATGTTTTTGTTTATATAAAATTGTTTTAAAATATTATTATTTTTATTTTTTGAATGTTGTACTTTTTTACAAAATTTGTAATCAAATATTTTTTAAACAATTATAACATGAATGGAATTTATATCAATCCCAGATAGCCCATGATTCAAATCATGTATTACTAGTTACCATGGTCATCTTCAAAAAAAGATTACATTATATGTTGGAAATTTTTTTATGTTAAATAATTGATTACATAATGAAAAGGGTATTCTTTTTAATAAATATTGCAGTGATATTTTAAATTAATTTTCAATCTATGATTAAATACTTTGACGTTATTGATGTTATAATATGTACTTTATCAAATGGAATCATAATTTATCTTTCTAAATATAGTGTATGATTTTGATGATGAATTTTTTAAAAAACCTATTTATTTTACACAATTTATTCAATGATGATTTTATAATTGTTTTATGATCAAATGGGATACATATAAATGGATTATTGTTTTGTGATGGTTGTGTGAATAATTGTATTGAACTCCATTGCATTGGATATTTATAATGGAGTTGGAAAACTCTTAAAAGATGATGAGGTTATGAAACTCCTATGATGATAACAATTTTATAATATCCAATAAGATGACATATTAAGCGATATAATGTTACTCTTAATAGAATATGTTGATTGTACTGTTTATGTAATTCCATGATAAATATATGATTCCCTTGATATTGTTTTGTTCATTTTTATGATTGATTTATAAAATTCCTATGAAATGGTAAAATAATAATGATATTATATAATCGATAATGATTAATGTATGATGATTCCAGACATTTATTATTAATATGTTTTTAAATACTAATGTTTTATTCCATGACTCATGTTTATGATCAAGGATAGATTAAGGATGAAATTTGAATTTTATTATACTGATCTAATACCATTATTTTTATCATATACTTCCATATGATCATTTATTGATATATCCCATGTTTACTATTAATGATTATATAATATCATCCTTTATTATATTCCATTTCCCTAGGTAATAGAGAATTGTTTTTGTATCTTATGTATAAGAATGTAAATATGTGAGAACATTGTGGGATATGATGAAGATAATTGTTGAAATAATTTTTTTTATATCTACTCATTAAATAATCACAACCATTATTGTTTTGGGGAATGTATTTTTATGCGATGTCATTAGTATTCATATAAAACAATATAATATTAATATATATTATGCTCTGGTTATCTAAGTTGGTATAATAGTCTAGTGTAGTTATTTTTAGAGGTTTTGGTTAGCGAATTTTATTAAAAATACTGTGAATAAATCAAAGAATTAGATAACATCCTGAATCATTGCAAAAGAATATATTTTATGGTTTTCATAAAAAATATATCAATTTATTGATAATTGAAATTGGATGCGGTTATGGAATGAATGAACCGAGTGGTAAAAACTATTAATGTTATTGCTTGATTATTATCTCAATCATCACCATTGAATGATGATTTGGCATAATACTGAACACCTAGATATACACTCAAATGCAATAGGGTTGGGTAGTTAAAATTTACATTATGAACCTTTATAATGTAATTGAATAGATGATGTATATTAATAATCTTTAATTTTCCTATTGTATTTGATTTAAAATAAGGTGTCATGTTCTGGACAACCGATTAATGATTTATTAGAAATACATAAGTAGTAAATTTTATTATTATTTCTCTCTATATGTTTTTCTATTTTAATTAAATGACCGAAATCAAGATAAATCATGTGAATTATTAATATGACATCCAATGAAGTGATATCACTCTTAATAAAACAAATAAAATGGGGAAGAGATATAATATCACGAGGTTATTTTAACTGAACTCTCTCAAGATATGAAAGGTAAGACGAATCATGATGAATTTATAAATTTCCACAATAAGAAGAAAATCACTAAAGATTCATTTATACAGACAAAATCACATTGTTTTAGAATCTCCTATGGTCCAATTATTTCAATGAAATAGATCATTTATGTTGAAACATTATTATTTATTATCTAATTATTTTTCTTCTGATGATTATTTTGGAAGTTTGTCACTTGGAAGGTGAAACTAATTAATGGTGGAATATTTTAATGAATATGTGGAAAGATATAGAAATTGAATCCATGACAACAGAAGCTTTTAAGAAGGTAATTTTCAATAATTATTTTCCGTGAACCCTATACAATAAAATTCAGTAGTGATTCATTGAACTAAATAAGAAAGATAATGAAACAATCATTTTTATGAGGAAACTATCATAAGACATTCATGGAATGCTTTTTGATTTATCAAATCACCTAATAGAAAAATTAATAGATTCTTAAGTATATTCTAAAGATTATATAAAATAAATTGGACCTTATATATGTTTATATCCATGATAAAAACATGTGATGTGGTCTCAATATCGAAATATAGATCAGATACCCTAATTATTTTATTGGTTATGGGGATAGTAATATGATGATGTAATTCTGAGGAAATTATAATAAAAATCCCATGGAGGATAGAAAAATAATCTTCCTTCATGATAGAAGTTGGAAGGGAGCATAGTGGAAACATCCTTAGAGGGTATTTTAAATTCAATAAGTGTTGGAAAGACAGACATTGGGAAATGTTATTCAAAATTTATTTAATGAGTCTAATGATTGAAAAGAAACATGAAATATAATTATTGAATATACCACCCACACTCTAATGTTATAATTGTATGGAGTATGAAAATTTTATAAATCAGTGCAAGAATTTGATGATCAATGATGATAATAAAAGTTAAAAAACTCTTTTTCCCTAATAAAAAGGGTAATATCATGTGGTCACAAATACTGAGGTGGGTAGAGATAATGATGTGGTGAAAAGTGTACTTACAATAAATCCTATAATGGAATTTTTTTTATTTGATTCTATATCAACCTACTAGTTTGTATCTAAATATTTATATAAGGGTATAAAATCAAAACTACAATTATTAGATGTTGAGTTAGAAATAAATAATCCCAATGGTATTATGATTCCATATCAAGTCTATAACTCCTCTATAATAAGATTTTTATGGGAATACACATCTTGAAAACCATGAGATTATCCCTTTAATTAAATATGATGTATTTTTGGGAACAGATTTACTTTATCTATAATGATTTGATATCAACTGTCATGGAATGGATATCATATTTGAAATTCTAAATCAAAAAATCTCTTCATTTTAGTTCTAGGATGAATATGTATCTAAAATTAATGTTACTTTCATTATAAGGGTCTTACAAACAATTTAGGGGGAGTAATTATTTAAAAAGGATTGGTTTAAACTAAAAATTGAGGATATTTATATTATTAATGAATATTTTAATGTATATCCTGAAAAATTTCATGGTCTTCCAAAAAATCATGATGTTTTCTTTCCCATAGAATTTATACCTATTGTTACAAAAAATTTAATGACTCTATATAGAATGTCCCCAATTGAGTTTAATTAATTTAAGATAACAAACCATGAAAATCTTGATAAGGGATTCATGTGTCCTATTTTTTCACAATGGGATGCACTAATTATTTTTTATGAATAAAGATTGGTAAATACATATTTTCATTTATTGTTAAGAATATTACAATTTCAATATCAAAAATACATATCATTTATCCCATATTGATGTATTAGTTGAGGAATTATAGAGATATAAATAACATTAAATTACTGAAATTCATTTTGAATATAATCAATGGTAGAAAATTAAAGTGTGTATACCGTTGAAAGCCATCAATATGAGGTATTTTAACAAAAAATTATTCTGACTCCATTGGAACGTACAAATTACTCCTTCGTAGTTAGGAATTTAATGAACAATGTCTTTATAGATTACCTCGATCAATTTTTGGTAGTCTTTATTGATGATATTCTAATATATTACAAGAGAATAGAAGACTATGAATATCATTTGATTAATTATTTTAAGATCGTAAGGAAAGATATTTTCTATTCTAAATAAATAATGTGTGAATTTTGGTGATATAATATTTCATTCTTAGGTCATATATTTCTAAATGAGGGTATTTAGTTATATCATTTAATGAAATATGTTATTGAAAAATGGTTGAGATCCACCAGAATAATTGATTTCTATTTTATACATTGATTTTATGGATTCTACCGATGAATTGTGAGATATTTCTCAAGGATATATAACCCAATAACCTTGTATAATAGTAAGGGAGATAAGTTCCTTTGGACCCATGGATGTGAGGTAAATTCAAAGGAGGTAAAATGATGGTTGGTTAGTTCACATGTACTTACACAACCCTATAATAGGGAAGTGTTAGTTATATATAGTTATGATATAGTTACAAATTATTCCCTCTACTAATTGAAAATTCATGAGAAATTTTCCCGACTCATGGTTTGGAGTCAGTAGCTGTAATTGTTTTACTAAAAATATAGGGGCATTATCGGAATGGTGATATTATATATATATATATAATAAAATAATGAATTATATATTAATGTGGAAATAGTTAAATATGTTCTCAAAGAGATGATCTTATTTTATTAGACATTTTGAATACTCAATACACTACCACCCTGGGAAGGTAAAAAAATTTCAAATTCTAGGAGTCAGAAACACCATGCTTGGTTTTACATTATGTGGATTTAAAGAGATAACAAATTTATGGATTTTTTGAATAATTATCATTAAATCATTATAAATGGAAGAATATCTTATCTATCTCTGATCATTTTTCAACCATCCATCTATGATAGGATTAATGATGCATGGAAGGAGGTTGTCGAATTAAGGAAGAAAGAGTTAAATATTTCTGAATTCAATGATGATTTTGATTGAATGATATGTTTCGGGAACATAACATGCTTCCCTTCAGTAACATATCCTAAGAAAGAGATGTTTGATGTAGGTCATATCTCATTAATCACTATTCATCATAGATGTACAATGGTATTTAGAGTTATGAAAGAGTTATTTCAGGGGGATAAATTGAGAAGGGATATTGGAGAGTATGTATCTTTATTCATGATATGTTACTAATTTAAGGATGATAGACATAATTGTGTGGGATAGTTACAGAAAATACTCATAATAGAAGGGAAGTAAGAGACCATTACCATGAATTTAATTAGTGGATTACTCAAAATATATATTAGGCCTATTACTATTTGTATTTTATTTTGTCAACATATAAAATCGTAACATTTCATTTTCATAATAGATTATATCGTAGTTGATCATCGTTCTAGTATATATGTTAATTAAGTGGTTTGATTTTATAGAGTACCACTTTAAATTGTTTATGAATATGATCCTAGGATGGCCACAATGTTTTGAAAAAGTCACCAACATGATCTTCATAAGAATTTAAGGTTCATGAATTCATAGCATCCTCACAAAGAAATTCAATAAAGAATGACCATTAAAATACAAGATGAAAGTTGAATTCCATGTTCTATATATTTTATATTATATTTTGACGAACACCTTAAACTTTTGCAGTTTTCATATAACAATAAATTTTAATCAAGTTATCAAATTTATCATTATAATGCCATCTATAGTAAGAAGTGAAGAACTCAAATATGATAGGATGAAGATATAGAAATAAAATATTTCCGAGCTGAGTTTGATGAGGAAATGTTAAAAACGTTTACCACTATACATCAACTTATAATGGAATTTCAGAGTCTATAAAAAGGTTCCCTTTACAACATTTAGTGAGAAATTGGTTAAAAGTTGGTATCATCGAAATCCTTTGATTATATACCTAGAAAAGGGTATTTATATTTGGAAACAAGGGAAATTTTTTTCCTAGATATATCAGTGTATTCATGAATCTTTACATTTTATAGTGATTTTGTTATTTCTTATTGCTTCCATCGAATCTATTTTATGTTCACAATGTGTTCCTTGTATCTCTCTTAAGGATATTTATAAATGATATTTAACATGTACTAAACTAAGAGGTTATACCCCTAAGTAGAGATATATATCTTGATGAATATCCAGTGATGATTCTAGATGAAAATAAGAATTTTCTATAGAACAAGACCACTATACTAGTCAACAATTTATGGTGAAACAATAGATTTGAGGAAACTACGTGGAAGGTCAGTGATGGGATGAGGAAAAGTATATTTATTAGTTTATATTAGAGTGACATAATTTTAATGGATAAGTTCTAATAAGTGGTTATAATTTGAAACCTCAATAATTAACTATATACTTTCTCTTTGAGTAATTTTAATTTCATTGATAGACTTTATTACATAGAACAATGATTATAAACAAAATACAATATACTACATAATTTTTTTTATTTAAATGTGACCATTAAAACTTAGTTGTTTAATTAGATGTTGGAATAAGAATAAACATATTATGAAAAATATTTATAATGATTTTATTTAATTAGAATTTAATTATTAATGCGTAATAAAGAAGGAATCATTTTTTTGTAATGTCATTATATGATCCAAAAATATGTTTTCTTCATAAATGGATTTTTTGAATTTTTTTGTGAGGATTTTATAACTAATTATTTCTTGTTTTTTAAATATAATATTTTATAATTATTATCATTTTTTAAATCATCATGTCACAAAAGACTTATGATGATTTTCTCATAATTTTCGAAAAAATTGATTTTTGAGTGAAAAGTGAAATTTTTTGATATTTCAAATTCAACCACTTTTATGAAATTATTATCATCAATTAATAATGTGATAATCTTTAAAGTGTTTGGATCAAACAAATATATTTTTATGTAGATAAATAACTTATTTTTCATACATTATATTTGAATAAGAGAGCTAAATCTAGAGTTTTGTGTACAGTAGTTATATATTTTCCAAATTGAAAAATATTTTTTGGTATGTGCATTAATTTATTTTGTTAGATTGTGCCATTATATTTTTTAAAATAATAAAAAAAATATGAAATCCATTTATTTATTATTAAATAATAAAAAATGGAAATAAATTTGTTTATTGGATTTCAATTTAGAATAATTTTTATGCTTAAATTGGTTATATTCCTAAAAAATGGTTTTCTTGCATATTCCATTGTCATATTAAAATAAATTTATTAAAATTATATAAATATTAAAAGATAAAATATAATAAAAATTTGAATTATTATGTCCAATATTTTGATATGGTACCTTTTGATTTTGGTTATATTTATAATTTGTCATTGTAAATAATAAGTAATCATTATTATGGTTAAAATGGGTTTAATGATTTTTATCTTGGAGATATGGATTGAAATGTCTCTAGAATATATCTAAATTTTATTCTTTGTATTATTTAGACCCTATCTCATATTATCAAAAACACATTTAGTGCCTTGGTTCCACATTATAGGATTATGATATATATTATAATTAAATATTTTATATAATTACAACTATTCCCATTCCATTAATTATAAAAGAAACATCATATTATCCTTTATTAAAAAATATTGGTCACTCTATATTAGCATATCCCTATTTTAATAACATCCATGATTCCTACCCATATCATATAGTTTTAGATCTTATTTTTACAATATCCTATGATGGATTTAGGTGTATTCCAATGGAGGATTATCAAATAATATGTAATGATATTACATGAATATTTCTAACTCTATTTATTCTTCTAATTCCATTAAATATATTTTATCTATCCTAAAAAGATTTATATAGTATCATCAATATATTAATATTTTATTGTTAATATATAAAATAATTTTTCTATATCTTTCCCATATTTTGGAAAATAATAATGTCCCTCATGAATACATATAGACCAACACATCCATGAAACGATCTGGGTCTTTTTTCATTTACAATTTACATGGAAGGTAATAATGAAAATTTTAATTCACATATATTTTATTTAAGATATTATTATTATTATTATTATTTAATAGTGAATTATTATTTACCTTTCTTTCCATCCATCATTCAAGAGGTGGAAGCATCACTCAAGCGTATGTATAGACTACAATCTCAAAAAAGTGACATAATTAATTTTTCTTCACTGATTTATATTTATAGTTATTCAATTTTATATAATGATTTCATATGATAATTATTATATTATAAACATTCTATATTTTATGGAACCATGATAAATGTATTGGGGTCGGAACCACCGAACCCAAGCATGCATGAAAAGTGAAATTGTTATCACCCAAAATTCTGATTTAAATAAATAATCATTAATTTATGATTGGAAATATGTTTAATTAAATACTATATAGTATAATATATTTTATTATAGTTCTGGAATAGATTTATAATAAATTTATATTTATTTTATAAGAGGTTTGAACCCATACAATGTAATATGAGACATAAGGTAAGGGATTTGTTTTTCAATCTCAATTTAATCCAGATTGATTATAAATAAATTTTCTTTTGAGGATAATTATATGATACTTATATAAGAAATCCTTTTTATTTTCTTATCAAATATTAATTTTTTATTTTTTATTTTTTACTACCACTTTTATCTTTTTGGTATTTATAATAAATCAGACATTCTTTTGGTGAATGGTTGACTTTCCATATCCTCTTTTGGAAAACAAGATTTTTTCTCCACACCTATTTAATAGTGTTTTTTTTGCACAAATTTAGTTTTTTAATATAATATTTATCAATTTAAAAATTTCTAGTATATTTTAAAATGAATCCTCCCCACATTTTCTGAATTATAATATTTTTACCTGATGTGTGAACATAATATTTATAGTAAATTATTATAGGATGAATAAAATTTCTCTCCATTATTAACATTAAAATTTTGGAAGATTCCTTTATTATTTTCAATTTTTCTTTTGAAATAAAAAATTTTCCATACTATTTTGGATTTTTTTTATATATTAAATATTCTATTTCTAAATTGAAATGAAATATTATAGTGACATTTGAATTTGAATTTTCAACTGTGATGACATCATTTGATGATAATTATACTTTACTGGGTATATGATCTAACGATGCCATATTTTTTATTTCACTATATGGATTATTATTTTCCTGATGATTTTTTCATGAAACACATTTATTTCCCAAGGGACATGATATGAAGATAAATATTTTTATCCTGGGTTATATATATGAAAGAATTATGATTATGTGAAGGATGGGATAGAAATTATAGAGCCCTCTAATGCACTGGGTAATGATGATTTAGTAAAGAAACATCCAAGAAATTATGGGGTTAATAAAATACTATGTAGTGATGAATTTAATAAAATCTTAAGAGATGACATAATTAACAAGATATTAGCGACTCCAAATAGAATGTTAGAATTATCTATTTTTTGAAATTCAATGATTATTTAATAATTCATATGATTTTTTTATAGTTTTGATTTTAATTTTTCAAAAACTCTATATGGTATGTTCAAATTATTTTGATATAATATAGTTCCTCTTGATTAATGTATTATGATTCCTTAAACTAATGATGTATTAAAAAAAGATAATGTTTTATTCCATGACTCTAGGTTATAGTCTATGATTGTCTAGGTAGGGATATTATATGTTATAGTCATGATCCTCTAACGATATTATTATCTAATTCCTGAATATGATATTCAATTGATATCTCTCATATTTACCCAAACAAAGAATCTAGTCTGAAAATTTCATACGTTTTTCTTCAAAAAGTTTTAAGGATATGATTTATTTATTCTATGTTTATCATGTGAGAATAATATTTTGTGTTATTCTAAAGACATATTTTTAGAAAATATTTGTTTATATATCTAATATCAAAATATACTAAACCATTAGTGTCATGTACCAGACCAGAGCATTATCCTACATAACACCTGACTAGATTCATGGATTAGTCCGATGGGCGTTCTTGATCCCCATAGGTTAGAAATAAGTTATTGTGTGTAAGAAATATGTTTTGGGATATTTTCACCCATTTTCATAATCATAAACAACCAAAAATCATAAATAAAAAACCATGAATAATCATAACCAAACATGCCATAAAATCTTTCAGACTCATTTTTAAAACACTTAAACAAAATCCAAAGATGCGTCAACAAAAAGTGAATGAGGCAGTAATCCAAAAGCATCCACACCATCAGAGGAGTATCATCCTCAAGCCACCACCACCACAACTATAAGGGAAACCCATTAGAATCCCAATCCACCATATTCAATCATATTTCCATTACCTATGTCAAACATATCCATTTTTATTACACACTAATATGTATGTAGGTTATAATTCAAAGAAAAATATGATTCCAACCAATATAATAGATTCCATTCCAAAATAGTATAAGAAAATTCACATGAATGTTTTATAAAAACCCTAGTAATAGTTTCATTGAAAAATGTTAAAGGAAAAAAAATTCTTTAAAACAAAATATGTTTTTCTTGTAATATAACTAACCAAGTCAAACATATTCCAATTATAGGATAAATATCAAAAATTTCACAAATGTCATGGGAAACCCCTATAGGAAATATCTATTTATTGGACACTAGTTACATAATATCATAGTGAAACGTGTTATGGAAACCATGACTGACAACATTCTTGTGCATATTCTACTAGGAGGGAACATACCACATGCCTATAAATCTCCAATAATCATATTTCAGTTAGTTTTGTATCACCAATCATGCTAGATGAATCCATGATTAACCATTTCTGAGTCAAATAGCATACTAGTCCTCGTCCAACACCATGATACATAGGTTTCCCATCGTACTCAATTTTAATTCTAGATATCACATATGACATCACATACACACAAACATATGCCAAGAAATATTACCATGCTTGATTAATCTATATATTCACAATAAAAACATCTTTTAAATCAAATATCAAACCAAAACCATTCATAAATATGATTGAAACCACTCACACATTTTATAAAACACCCTTAAAGAAAAAATCATGAATTCAGACATAAAACAAACATTTAATATAACACATTTCCATTAAATACCCATTTTCAACAAACATGAATCGTGAAATATTTTCAAACATATTTCAAACATCATACACAATATATAAAATGAATTAGATAATAAAATAATGAATATTAATATCCCCAAATAATGTTTAAGCATTGACCCATCTACCTCATGTGTAGGAATTTCCAGAAATTAGTGTTAAACCGCCACTACACCCTAAGAGAACCCAATAAAATAAAAATTCATCCAGAAACATCATGATAAAACCCCAAAAACATGATCCAACCCTAATAATTTCACCATAGCCATTGAAAAAATGAATCTCTAAGATAGAAGGATATAGTACTTGGAATATAGGAAGACATCAAGTGAGAAAAAGACTTAATTGATCAATCGTGGAGAATTAACACCAAATATACCAAGAAATTGAATATAGAAGGGAGAAAGAGTGAAAGGGGGAGGCATCTATGGGGAATAATCATAGTGGTGGAGGATATTGTGGGTTTAGGGTTAAAAACAAGGGAGAGAGAAAATGTATAAATACAATTTTTAATGACCTAGACAAGTCACATAGTTTGACCGTATGGTTTTCAAAATTGTGCAACAACCGTGTGCCCCTCACTGGATAATAGGCACCTAAAGTACAATTATTCCACATGTCCTGACATACCGTGCACAATCCATATGGTAGAAACTTTCTCAAATTATCACTAATCACATGTTTATATAGAGAGGGGCACACAGTTTCCCATAACAGCGCGCCAACTGTGCTCTATATGATTTTTACTCGATTTGTCTGATTTTTCGATAAAAACTCAAAGGAACCCCAAAGGGAAAATTATAGTTCGAAAATAAATATAATAAATACATAAAAAATAATCCATGGTTGTGAAATTTAGGATTTAGGGAATATATTATTATGATATGTATCATATATTTATAAAAAAATGATATAATATGAATACATGTTTTTCTCAGGGTTCCTCAATATTGCTATTAGAAATTGCTTCCTTATTTTCTTTTAGTAATGAGTCACCATAATTAGTGACTAGAAAATAATTTCTATCTAGTACTCTAAAATATCTAGTTCTTCAACATAGTACGTGTGTCTCTAAATCTATCACTTCTAGGGGTATTTTTAAATAATTTTATCACATTCCATATCTTGTGTATATTGAGCCCCAACATCATTGAATTAAACTATTATCCCACTATTTATTTTAGAGATATGAACCCCTTATTTAAACATTTATCAATTTTAACTAATAATTGATGGAAAGACATCATAACCTCCATTTATATTGATTAACTAATGTTGATATCATTAGAAGACATTTTATTGTATTATAAGTCCCAGAAAAATTATTTTCAAACGTCATATATGTTGTATTAAAAAATATATTTAGAGCATTGAATACATGATAAATAATATATTTATAACATTTAATGTTTATCAATTTTATGGGGAACATATATGACATATAATTTTTGTTATTTATCACTTTAATTTTAAGAAAAGTATCACCCTTCATGTGATATGATATTTATTATTATTATTTTTGTAATTTTATGTAAAAAATATAGATGGTTCTAAGGAAAATTCTCTAAAAAACAATCACTGTCGGAAGAGAGAATTTCTAAGAACCATTAGTATACATTATCTCTCATTATATTCATTTTTTGGATGAGATATTGTTTATTAAATGGGTCAATCATGTTTTTTTCTATGGGTAATCTAGTTACTATGACCTCTCCCACTTGTTAAAAATACTTGTAATGAGATAGTTCATAAGTGAATTATATTCTTATTGATGTGACCTTTTATTTTTTGTTTGAACCACTACTATAGTATTATATCAATATTAAGTGATATCATCTTACTAGTAGGTATAACATTAAGCCTATGGATATAGTTTCTTGTCTAAATAACTTCTCTATGTATATAAAAGGCCATAATATACATAAAATATACTATAGAATTTTTGAATGGTGATTTTTTATAACTCTTCCTCCTCACAACTCATTCATTATGGAAAACCACATATCCTAATTATGATTTCATATCAATTTAAACATTTTGAAAACATTCATATGTGTTTACCTTGAAATCATTTTCCTCATATCCTCTATAAACCTTGAACATATCCTTTATAAACATAATATTCATTAGTATTGTCTTTACTACAATCTAATATGGATCTCTGGGGATTACTTGATATCATAATACAAAAATAAAGGCATATAAATTCTATAGCCGAATATATCTCATAAAATACATGATAGATCCTTTGATGGAATCATATGGTAAAATACTAATATATCACTATATCTCTCTTATTCCTATGCTGTCTAAGGATATATTTCAATAGATATGTGTATAAAATGTGACATTACAATTCATCAGTTCTTTGTTTATTATACATTAAATTTATTCAAATAATTATCAATGTTTTAACCTTGAAATAGTTTAAGATGCCTCCTATATCTATCACAATGGATTGGGATTCCTAGAATATAGGCTTAATCACATTGGTATTTCCTTGAGAATCATTTTTAACCATTTATTAACCGTCTGTAAGTATTTCATATTTATTCCCATCAATAATATATCATTAACATATGCTACTAGGGAATAAATTTCTCCCAACTAAACCCTTTATATACATAGGGATCACATTCATTCTGAATTAAATACAATTATATGAGATCACAAATAAAATTAATTTTACCAAATATTTATTATTTCCTCAAACCATAAGTAAATGTCAAAAACATATATATCTTATCTGAATCCTTTTTAGTAACAAACCCAACTTTTTGTGTCGTAGAAATCATCCACAAGGATAAAATTGTCAAATATTGACATGGAAAAGATTTTAAAATCACATAATCATTGTTAGGTATTATTGGAAAAAGAAGTCAAATAGATTTTATCATATAGACCCACGAAAATTTTTCCTTATAGTCTACACCATGACATTGTGTAAACCCTTTATCGACATGTTCTACTATTTATATAATGACATTACAATCCTTGTCCACTTTATTATTGAATAAAAAAATTCATTAAATATAATTTACATTGATATGAATATCTACAAAAAATAAACTTTGTTAAAGTATATGAAATCTATATTGAAATCCATTAATTCCTACCACTTTATAAATTATGATATATTTATTTCTTCTTTTTAAGATTTTGGTTCATTATCTTGAATTTATAAAGTTTCAAATTATTTAGTGACTAGAAAACAATATATATTTTGTTCTGTGACCAATATTTTAGATCAATAATATACATTTTTTTCTATAACAACATATTATTCTAGGGCTTGGATAAATTATTCATATCCCAACTCTTTTCTAATTGAGCCTTGATTTATTAATGTCTATATTTCTCTCGATATATCCTTAGGAGATTTAATTCCCCATAAGGTTGATAAAATTCCTTTTAACTATTACTTTTTCTTAAAAGGGGTCATATATATTGTATCAACCTATTTCCTTAAGTTATCATATAAAGATATAATTATTTATTCACAAAGTATGTCTTTTATAGAAATATCCTCAAAAATTTATTCATATCTCTTTACATTAATATTTGAAATAGTATATTCCTTTTCAAATCACGAAAAATATGGTATTATTTTTGATTAATTAGATGGAACCTTGTTTAGAATGATGTTATAATCTATAATTTAATGTTTAATAGGATAATGGATGAATTCCAAGACCGATTATTAGTATCACCATGTCTAATAAGATTTGGTTTCTGCATTCAATGAAACCATTCCTTCAAAGTGTATAAGGAGGATTAAGTTGAGATAATATCAAAAAATCACTTTTTAGTCACTGAATTATGGGTTGTGATACTTCTCACATCCATCTAAAAAGATTTTTTTTATATTTATAAGATATTTATCCACTACTAAATTCAAATATAAAAAAAATTTCTTAATGGGATTTTATATATAAATCATTATGTAGAAATATAAAAAATGAACTAATATAATTAGTATATGTTATAAAATATATGTATCCACCTCTAGTTCTTTCTGAAAATGTCTGACACGCATATTTATGAACTAATTATGGAATCCTATCACCTCACCCACCTTTTTCACCAAATTGATAATTGTTTACTTTTATTATATATAATTAAGACATATATAATATTTTGTTGTTCAAAAGAATAAAAATTTAAATCATAATACGAATATTTGATTCTAGAATCATAAATATTGAGAAGATAATGATTTTATTATTGTGTATGATATGATTCATTAGAACATAATTCATCATTGAGTTTTTTAAATCATTATGATATTATAGCATTTAAATACCATTGTTCAAATGATCCATTCGATAATATATAATATATTTATACATGTAAGTATTATTATTCCAAAAAAATATAATAAATAAATAAATTATTATACATGACATGGATTTTATGTTTTTGGTAAAATGAGGAATATAAAAAAATGCCACAGAAACTAGAATAAATCTAACTAGTTCTATGTGATGGTAGAATTCTTAATTAAATATAACCATTTTTTACCATTTTGAAGATTGAATATCCACATCATATTAGATAATATTTCAGAATATATTTGGATATTTTATTTGGACACAAATGATAGAACACAAATTTATATTTAATTCCTAACTTATAAAATTGTTAAAAATGGAAAACATATTTGCAAATTATTTCCACATTCATTTCACTAAGGTATAATACTTTGTCATGTGTCCTTTTCATATATAGTAAAGGTAATAATTCCTAATATTTATACAATTAATAGTTATTTTGTAGGTTTACAAGAATAATGTTAATTCCCTTTTCTATTATAAATATTGGTAAGTTTAGCCAATGCGTCGTCGACTATGAGGGGTGAAAAAAATAAATTTTTTAAACTTGTTTAAAGGGGGTTTTTAGATAAATTTTGTTTAATTTTAAATAGAAGTTGTTAAAAGAGGTTGATTTTAATATGAATATTAATGGTTATGGGTTCATTTATGAATTTTCAATTATAATGTTGTCTTCTAAATTAAATGTTGTATGTGTCATTTTATTAATTTATAAATGAAATAATATAAATTCAATTCATTATCCACTATATTTCTAGATAAATGAAGAGAATTATTGTGTAAATAATAATTCTTTGGTAAACCCTCATCTTTTTATATCTGAAAAAACATCATTGATATCTAAAATGCGAACTACTATAAGGAAGTCAACAAAATCCCAATAATTTATTGATTTTCATAAGTAATTCAAAATAAATTCTCTATATTCCATATCTGTATTATATATTTCTAAATACAAACCAATTAGACTAACCTATTATATAAAATTTAAACTAAAATGTGAGGAGGGAGAGTGTAAATCATCCATAAAGTATCAAATAACAAACACACATAACAAATTAGAAATAAAGGGATTCTAATAATTAATGATTCAACTGAATAATAAAATATAAAATAAAAGAAGATTTAAATCATTAATGTGATGTCTTAATGGTTATAAATAAATATCCTTTCATCCCAAATCACAAAAGGATTTTAACCCTCTCTTTGAAATGTAACAAATATAAAATTAAGTAGAGGAAATCAAAATTATAATTATTGGAATTAAAACGAAGAGGATCAATACATAGTACAAATAAAATATACCAAACTATATTTATTCATGAAATTCGTTCTTCTATTATAGAATACTCATTTCTTCATACATTATTAATAAACACCATGAGATTCATTCCCATTTAAATTTTAATTATATCTCAATATTTTTATAATGAATTAATAAAATCTATATATTTTATGTATTATTTAGTTTTCATAATTTTTGGATAAATGAGGCTGTATAGAATTCACTATTTCCTTATTCATATTATCATTATCCATTTGATCATTTCACCTTTTTACACTAATCATCTTTTAATTTTCTATAAATAATTTAATTGATGAAAGTATAAGGATTCTTGTGATGAATCAATATAAATCCCAAGAGTGTGGTCCTTTCTCAGTCAACAGTAGATTTGAGACTAACCATAGTATCCTCAAATCATTATAGAAATGAACATGAAATGTCATCTTCTTATACATTCTCTATAGAACTATTTAAACCACCATTGTATGGAAAGATAAAAAAGGTTGTGGAAGTAAATTGTTTCAAAAAAAAGCATGGTGAAACTCTTATATTTATGGCATGAACATATGGATTTTATTATTTTCCAAATCAATTTTCTTTTATTTTTAAATAATATAATTAAAAAATTACTAATATATAATTAAATTCAATACCAACAACTAATTAAATGAATCTTACAAATATTGTTACTCTATTTTTTTTATTAATAACTAATACATTATTTCAAATATAAAAAAAATACTACTACAACAACTAGGATATAAATGAATAATTTCTTGGTAAAATTATTAATATACATAAATGTACATAATAAAACATAAAAATTATTTAATTCATTCTTATATAGCTTCGAATTGTCCAACATTTTATTCTTAGTACATGTAGTTACATGATGATAAAAAATAACTAAAAGAGTGAGATAAAATAATAATAAGAGGTTAGATAAGAAAACGAATCAATATAACTTGGGGTGATGATAATCATAACAATAATCATAACATAATCATAGGATCATCATAAAATTCATGAGATGAAGAATTAGATAATGGTATAAAATGTGGTGGTACATAAAAATGAAACATAATATCTTAGTGGTCAACTACAACACAAAGATGTGAACAAATATTACATCATGATCACATATATGATATTCCCATCATCATAAGATCATCATTATGAAAATACCTATAATTAGGTTCATGAATATTTTACATCATCTCATGTGGTATATGACTTTACCCAATACATTTTCACTCAATATAATTTCAGGATCACCCATCGGATCGTAACATTTACATAATCATATATTCCACATAGAACATATATAAATCCTGAACATAAAATAAACCATAGAATGTGATGAGTTTCTTTTCAAAAATCAAACATTCTAAAATAAACATTGGATTTACCAAAACAAAGTGTGAATAAAACTCTTATTATTAATCATTAGTGTAGAAGATACAATCCTAAGATACGTAAAAGAAATATTTTATAAAGTAATATTTATTTTGAAAAAATTGTTAAATATTTCATAAAACGATATTGGAAACATTTATATCCCAAAAAAACAAAATGGATGGAAACAAGAAATGATATTAAAGGAACATCCATACTGAACATTGTTTGAAAGAGGGCGAACCCAAGGAAGTGGTTTAGGGTTCGAGAATTCCACTTTCCTTTTGTAAAAGTGATTTATTATATTTAATATCCTATATAATAAAATTAAATTCATTAAATAGTAAATTAAAAAGAACTATACATGTTTTTGATTCATTAAATTTTTATTGAGTTCATTTATGATCAGAATGATGAGTTATTGAGGTCAATTTCACTATTCTGGGAGTGTTCGTTTACTTGGTTTACATGGTCAGTTCTATTGTTTTTAAGTGTGAATTTTTATGTACAATAATAATGATTCTATAGAATTGAGATTATATATTTTAAATGACCATAATGAATTTTTATTGGTATTATATATAATTTGGTTATATGGAATGAAGATTATTTATTAGATAGAATGTTAATGAAAATGATTTAATTTACTTGGTCCGTTTTACATCCATTATGAGATTTTATCACCATGTTTATGTATATATATTATAGAACATTATATAACATATAATTTGTATAATAAAATAATATTTAATCGTAATAATGGTTTTATGACTAGCCTATAAGGTCTTAATAAAAAATCAAAAGGCATCATTCATGGTGGTGATAAATCGACACACCACGGATGATATGTATATTTTAGAATAAATGGAAAATTGAAGATATTTGGTTATGAATTATACCATTAACATAAAATAATTTCAATATATAAAATAAAATGGAGTAATCATGTCACATAAATAAGTGGAGGTGATTATCTGATCATAAAATAAATAAAATTTATAAGAAATTAAAAGAAAACGAATGAGGATTTTACATCTTGAATATCTCCTCCTTGAGAACATCTTTAGGAGAAAGGGTTTTTCAATTTCATTATACATTGGGATCCTAGAAGTGGGGTATGGTTTTGGGAATAGTATTTGGTAGAACATAGACATGATTAATGGCTTGGATGTCTCATGGAAAAGAGGTGGTGAGGGTAGTCTTTATAGGGTAAGATAAGGGTGCTTTCTCATTATATTATTCACTAGTATTTTATTTTGTCTAAAGACATAGAATAGTTTGATCCATACTACGAAATATATTAAAATACTTAGGGATAGTTTATTATTTTTGTATTACATCATCCTTACATCAATAATGACTCAAAAATAATGTATTTTTCCTTTATCATAAATTATCGTATTTTACATTGCAGAATAAATTGAAGTATTTTAGAAAAATCCAAAAAAAATCCCCATTACCATTTTCCAACATGTATATTAAAAAATAAAATCCACTTAATGAAACTAATTATCTAAATATGAGAAATTTATTTTAAAAATAAAATAATCATTTACATGAGAAATACTTATTTAAAATTATAACTGATTTTATAACACATTGAAAAATTAATTATGGTCTTATAAAATAATTTTATAGTTATATGATGCAAAAATATTATTTATGAATATATTTTTTGAAATTAAATGTTTATTTATGAAATTATATTAATTATAGAATGAAAAATAATCATATATGTTTTATAAAAATACCATCATATTCTTAAATATTTTATAAAATATTAATTTACAATAATATGATATAATTATTTCATATTGTCGTTTACGAGATCCATAAATTTTATTTATACTATCATAGATGATGTTTTTATTCTATTGGATGAATTATTATTCCTAATGGTCATTTTACTATTCTAAGATTCATATTACTATTCAAGCAGGATATGTTATTTATTCTTTATAAATACCACTGATTTCATTCATTATTGATTTACAATTTTTTTTATTGTGTTATCAATGTGATTTTATGAGGTTTATATCCTATGAAATAATTACCAGAAAAAAAATTCCATTAATAAAAATGTTGTTCAATACATTCTTACCCCCTTTAGATATTTCACCCATGCCATTTTGTTTTCCATAAAAGGAAGAGGGTATTTATCACTCATCACTTACACAAGTTCCCATGTCACCTCATTGATCATATAGTGCCGCCATAGTACTTTGACTAGGTGAGTGTTATTGTTGACTGGGATATTACCTCTACATTACATTATCTTCATAATATTTTCCTTGTAAGATAGATCATTTTCTTACTATAACACATCTGGATTCAATAAATGTGTGGGATCTCATATTAACATCATAAAGAGTGACCCATGGAATACATTGTGTACTTGAGACATTGTTAGAGGAAGTACCTGTCAATTAGCCATAGCTCTGACATGATCATGAATATATAAAGGGTTGATGTTCCTTGGACTTAGATATCCTTTCTTCCCAAATTTCATGACCTCTTGCATGCAGATATTCGGCAGAATACCATGTCTCCAAACTCAAACTCCAAGTGTCTTTGATGATTGTCCATATAGATATTCTACTGAGTTTTTTCTACCTTCATGCAATGAAGAATTTTTTCATATTATCCACCATTTATTTTACTATTTCATGCCCAAGTAGTTTATGTTCACTTACTTCATCCTAGAAAATTGTTGTTTTGAATATTTTCCCATAATGGGATTTTTATGGGGCCATTTGGATGCTTGAGTGGAAATTGATATTATAAGGGAACTCGGCTAGAGGAAGTTATTTTTTCCATTATCCTTTGACATCCATAGATCATTCTATCAACATTCCATAAAATATATGAATAGTCCATTCATATTTTCCATCAATTTAAGGATGATATGTGGTGATGAAGTTCATCTCAGTGTTTAGAGCATGCTGGAAACTTTTCTAGAATATGGAGGTAAATATGATATCTAAATCCGATAAAATATATAGTAATACTCTGTTCTTCCTTAACACTTATATGATGTATATCCATTCAATTTGATCAAGTTATAAGTCATATAAAATTTCAATAATGTGAGATATCTTTATAAGATGATCCACAACAATCCATATTTCATTGTTTCCATTGGATTTCCTTAGAGGTCTGGTGACAATTTCCATGGTGATGTTTTCACCTTTCTATATAGGTATGTTTAATTTTTTTATCATCCATTTATAATTTTTCTTTTCAACCTTCACATTCTGACAAACCATGACCTTTTCTATACTAATCTATCTCCATCTTGATATTGTCCCACTTATAGTTCTCTCAAATATCTAGTTACATATTTGTGCTCACTATGTAAATAGGTAAGGCTTATCTATGTGAATCATTTAGAATATCTATATTTATCATAGTATTGAATGATACATATAGTCATGACTCAATCCTAATCTATTTTTAGCATGGTGGATTTCCCATTTATGTTTTCTTAAAACTTTTTTGCAATTTACACATCATTTCTTTGATCATCCTTTATTTTATCTATAAGGGATGATTGAGCAATCATCTGAGAAATGAATGGTCATGTTCATTATTTAATGATTACAATTCCTATCATATACATGGCTAAGAATATTTTATACTTCTCAATTATAATCATTGATAATGATATTTGATTCTTTCTACTTAGCGCATTTGACACATTATCTAATTTACTATGATGATAGTTGATTGAGAATTTGTAATCCTTGATGAGATAAATCCATGTTCCTAGGGGTATATTAATCTCCTTAAATTTTAATATATATTTTAGGCACTATTAATCAAAATATATATCACACTTCTCCGCAAAGAGATAATGCTATAAGGTTTTTAATGTGAATAACACAACTTCCAACTCTAGATCATGATTTTAATTGTTTTGAACCATAATTTTGTACTTCCTTGAGGCATAATATATCAGTTTATAATTTTCCATTACTACATATACTAATACCATCTTTGAAGCAAAATTGTACACCAAAAAGTGTTCCCCTAGTCAGAAGTGTGAGTACTAGGGCAGTGATAAGCCTATTTTTCAACTCCTTGAAGTAGTATTGACATTCACTAGTCTAGAAAAACATTTCCCACTATCGAGTCATCTTAGATTGTTGGTTTTTAAATATCATGAGATATTCATCATAAATATCTGGTAAAACCCAACTAGACTATGGAAACTATGGATCTCCATTACAGATGATGTCATGGCCCACACTTCAATTTCAGTTATATAAATAAGGACCATAAATATTCCTATTTTGGTGATAACCTACCCCAATAATGAAAATTCCTCCATAAATAACTCACATTTACTATAAATTGAATAATTTTTAACACATTTCAATGTCTTTAGAAAAGTATTTAAATTCTTTAAATATCAACCTCCCCCTATGAGTATATTTGAATATCATAAATAAATAATATGAAATATTTATTGTGGTAATCTCTAAATACTATATTCAATATGTTCATGAATATTTATAAGCACCAGTGTATCCAAATGTGCATCACTATAGTCTATTTGTGCCCATAACTCACTTAAAATGCAGTATTGGGAATATAATCCATCCTCATCATTAATTGGTTATATACCAACCGATGATCCAGCTTATAAAAATACTTGGCCATACACAGTTGATCAAAAAAATTCATCATACTTTGGAATGTCATAAGTTTTATTTTTCATGATTTTTTTGAGCTCATTATAATCAATTCAAAGGCACATTGATGCATCCATCTTCTTGAATAAGTGGAGTAGTACACCCCATGGTAAAGCACTCTTGTATATAAATCAATTGTCAAGATTCACTTGTAACTAAATCCATTTTTCTTATAAATAAATGGGGGACATTCAAGATGGTTTCATTGATACAGAGAGAGATCCATGAATATTTTCAATTGAGAACTCAACCTATTGGTCATGAGGAATACTCGACAATTACATAGGGAAAACAAAATTATAGTCCCTTACAATAAGAATTTCATCGATCATGATTCTATACTATGACTCAATCGTTTGATCTAGATATTCTTAGTTATAAAAAAAATAATATCTACAATTGAGATGATGATTCTGAGGGTCATTCATACCCATCCTTACATTTTTACAGAATTTTAGGATGCCTCCGAATGTAAAGACTGATATACATATCTAGATTGTTGATTTTTTCTTTGTCTAATCATAACCTATCCATGCCCAAAATAGAATCAAACTCCCTAAAAGGACATAGGACATGATTTTATCGGAGGTTCATTTCAACAAAATAAACTGAGGTTGTGTTAAATAATTTGGATGTGACAATTTTTCCATTTTTTGTTCTCAAAAATAACTCCACCACCATATATTTATGTGTTTTTTGAATAATATGTTTGATATTATTGAATAAATAACCATTATAAATTTAACCAAATCATTTTCAGGATACACCTCCAAATTTGTGATGGAATAATATTTCCCTTTATCCTTTAACATTAGTGGTTGTTAATACCTATTACCCTCTAGGACTTGATGATTAGTGCACCAGTTTGTGTAGTTCCCTTTCTTCCAACAATTGAATAATCGAATCACAAGTTGCTCTCTCCTTTATTTCATTAAATTTTATATCTTCCTCATGTATCTTTGATATTCATGACCATAGTGTCCTTCTCTCCCATACATGAATAATTTAACCATCCCTTTGATGAAATTACCATGATTCTTTTTTTACATTTTTGAAATGTGAGTGAATGATTTTCCTTTACACTATTTTCATTATCTCAGCCATCTTTAAATTTAAACATTTATTTCTTATCACCATATTGATGCGACCACTCTTCAAACTCCATCTCCACATTGATATCAAATCATTGATCTTCTTCATAACTCCCAAAGTCACTTATTTATGGACCCTTTCGAAGGTGCAGTTTCAAAAAATTAAATAATCTATCTAATTTTCTACAATTGTAGATAAACAACATGAGGCACACCTTGAGAACCTCATAAAAGTTACTTTTTATTCCATCATAGATTACCCTTCCATTTTTATTTAGCTTGATGTGTTTTTTCTCTATCATTGTCTGAAGAGTCTGAAGGAAATAATATTTAGGAAATTATTTTTTAATGTATTCCCACTCAATCTTTTCAATTTCATCATTTATCATGGTGTTCATAATAAAAACCCACCATTGAAAGAGGATGTTTCACATTATTTACGTTACTGTTCATGGACTAAGATATATGGGTAAGAAACACCATGAAATTTAAAATTCCACCCCTCATGCCATTGGGGATTTCACTCAATAAATTGATGCATTATCCCCTACATGAATTTTTGGTGAAGTTTATCCTCATTCCCACCATTTTATAAAACAAAAAAGGTTTGAACAAAACATAATTAAATAAGTTATGAACAAATATTTTGTTCATTTTCATAATAAACACTAAATTCATATATATTTTGGAACCCTATGATTAGAAAATATTACTGGGTGTATAAATTTACATATTTTTATACCAAGGGTTTTCACTAATGTTCTCTAATCCTAATTAAAAAAAATTAACTGTATTGTTATTTGAGACAAAATATAGCAACCCTTCTTTTTATTACATGACTATTACATTAGTCAAAGATAAACAACACTGTAGTGATACAATTCAATGATATAATGAAATAGGTTTATAGGAATGTTAGGAACACAAATAGATTTTACATTATAAAAATTAACATTTTTAATTCCTTCTTCTGTAGCTTTTTAGTGGCCCATATTTTCTCCCTAGTACATGTAGTCACATGAGGATATACATAAATTACAGGGGTAAGATAAAATCCTAGTAAGAAGATATATGAGAACATCAATCAATATAACATGGGGTCGGAGTAATCATCATTATCATAACAAAATTATATGGTCATCATCATAATCAAGAGATGAAGTACCAAAAAATGCATGGAAAGTGGAAATGAATAAATTTGAAATGTCATGTCATAGTGGTCAACTACCAACATAGTTGTGAACAAAAAAGCATCTTGTTCATGGATAACATATGTGAATCATCATAAAGTCGTTATTGGGAAATATATTATCATCATTTTTATGAATAATACACTGTATATCATCATATACATTAGTTTACCCAATCCATTGGAGCTCTATATAATTCTAGCCACACCCATCACATTATAACATTTACGAAATCGTGAATAGCAGATAGAACATATATAAATCCTAAAAATAAAATAAACCCTGGAAATTAATGGGTTTCACTTAAAAAATCATAAATTCATTATTCAATATTGGAGATTCAAAATTAAAGAGGGAATAAAATCATTGGTATCGATGTTAAGAGAAAAGTAAACAATCTCAAGATAATTAAATGATTTGTTTTAACAAAGAAGTGTTATTTTGTAAAATTATTTTTATTTTTTATAAAACCCGATGGAAACATATATATCTCAAAGAAGGGAATGGAATAAAAAATAAATGATATTAAAGGAACATCCATTCTAAAAATGCAGTGAAATAGGGAGAACACAAGGAAATGGTGTTGGGTTTGATAATTCCCCTTATTGTAAGACATAGTGCCTTCTCTAATTTTAATTCTTGTATAATCAAATTAAATTAATTAATTGACAAATAAAAACATTTTCTCCATTTTTTTATTCATTTATATTTTATTATGATTTTATGGTCATTATGATGAGTTATGGAGTTGAATTCCATCATTCCAGGTGTTTTCGTTGTCTTGGTTTCCATGATCGGAACTCTTATTTAATAGTATTGAAGTTCGTGTACAATGAAAATAAATATCAAAAATTAAAATTATAAGATATTAATGAAGTTACATAAGTTTAATTGTTCTTATATTTCATTTGGTTATATGGTATGTGGATTAATTAATATATATAATGTCAATAAAAATTATATAAATTATCTAGCATCTTTTATGACCCTTATGAGATTATATCTTCATGATTATATATAGAGTTTCTAGAACATTATATAAATTATAATATGTATAATAAAATATTATGAAACCATAATAATGGTATTATGACTATATAATATAGAGGAAACAAGAAATCAAATTGCATCATCCACAGTGGTTTTTAATCGACACACCATAGACGATATTTGTATTTTTAGAATAATAGGAAAAGGGAAATAAATTAAAGATAAATTATTCCACTAAATTAATAAAATAAAAGTATATAAAGGATATTTGATTTATAATTCCACTTATATAAGTTTATTTGGAGAGAGGATATAAAAATAAATGAAATTAAAATAAAATTAAAATAAAAGGAATCAGGATTTTACCTCTTGAATTTCTCCTACTTGAGAACCTCCTTGAGGAAAATGGTTTCGCGTTTAGATAAAAAAAGATATCATGGAGATGTATGAAGGCATTTAGAGGAGTATTTGGTAGAACATGGAACATATTCATGGATCAGAAGGTGTGAGTATAAGGGGTAGTGAGGAATGATATTTATTGGTGAGGAGAGGGGTGTTTTCTCATTAATTAATCCATTAGTTTATTATTCAAACTCAACACAATGAATAATTTGAACCATGTCTCTAAATATTTTTAAATAATGAAAAAATGTTCTGTATAATTGTATCAAATCATCTTTATGTTATTAATGAATCATAAATTCATGTATTTATCTTTTATCATAAATTATCGTATTTTACTATTTAACAAAAAATAAGAAATATTTTAGAAGAATACCAAAAATTCATCATAACCATTTTTTGGGGTGTAAAAATAAAAATTAACTCCATTTTATGAAAATAATTTTCTAAATATCGGGAATTTAATTTTTAATTAAAATAACTATTTAATTTCAATATATTGTTTTTAAAATTATGGTTGATTTTACAATATTTTGAAATTTTAATTATGGTCCTATAAAATTATCATATAATAATAAGACAAAAAAATAAATATTATGAATATATTTTATGAAAATATATTTATTATAAGTAATTATATAAACTATTAAATTATAAATAAGGATTTAGGTATTATAAAAATACCAACACTTAATTAATAAATTTTAAAATAAATATTTTATTATACTATGATATATTTACGTAATATTATCATTTATGATATTTCAACATTTTACATTTACATGAATTGCTGAATTTACTTCTCTATATAATGAATTGATATTCCTAATATTGAAGTTATCATTCCATTTTTTATATTACTATTCCATCAGTATAAGATCCTTAATTTCTAGAAATATCTCTTATTTAATTAATTCTTCATTTCTAATGTTTTTATTATATTATGTAAGTGATTTTATGTGGTTTAAACTATATGAAAAAATTATAATAAGGGAACATTTATTGATAATCAAAGTACCAAAAAAATATGAAATTTACTATAATTGTAAGTACACAACCATATACATTACATAATTTAGTGTCTTTAGACACGAATTGACATTCATTCATTCCCATAGATATTACAGGTTTAATGTTTTATAGAATTATTTCATTACCCTTATAAAATATAAACTACATTACACATTGGAAAATTCCACTTAGTATCCATTTTAATCAATAAAATAAATCATTTAAAAAGAAATTTCTTATCTTTTCTGAACATATAATTACAAATTTTAATCTGGGCCTCATCCTTTTCTCCAATCATCATTAAATCCATGTAAAAAACATTTTAAAAAAATAGGCTAAAAGAAAAAATATCTACATGGGACATAAACAAGATGAAATTTTTTAGCCATGCTAAAAAACTGAAAACTCTTAGTATACATACCTTTATCAAATTATTATTTGATAGTATGACATAAATAATTTCCACATAAAAATTCACATTGATTTTAGAATTATAACCATTATAATCATAAGAAATACATTTAATACCCTATTTATGAAACTTAGAATATCACATTTATAACAATTTTTATATCTTTGTTATAAATAAATATGGACTATTTAGATCCATAGGAGAAACCACAATTGTTAACTCCATCATTCCTTCATTTTTTTGATAAGGAACATTACCCAGGGCATTAGAGAGTTATAATTTGGATCATTGTTTGTTAATATTATATTGTGCCCACCAATGTTAAATGAGTTATAATGGATGTCATATCATCATACAGGATAAATCGAGATAACCTATTTCTCTTACACAATGATCAAATACTATATAATTTATAATATATTTTAGAAATAGACCATTTCATAAAAAAACTTCGAGAAACTATTTTTAAATCTAATGAAAAACACATCTAAATATTGAAATAACATTTTATCTTAAAACCTATCTTCAAATATAAAATACCCAAAACAAATTTATAAAGGGTTTTCTTTGAAAACAGCTTGGAAATGATTAAATTATCCAAAAATCAAATAATGGTTTCAATGGAAAAATATTTAATTGTCCCCTTATATGTTAAAACTGATAATTAATTTTGTTCTTTATAAATAAATTTAAAAACTTGTGTAGAAGGAATAATTTTGATAACCTTTAGATTAACATAAAAATGGACATAAAATTTCTTTCATAATTATTTTATTTCAATATGAATATATCTATAAAATAATTTTTAATATTGATATATGGAAGATAAGGAGTTTTAAGTAAGACTTTAAAAGACTAATTTTAAAAGGTAATACCATAACTTGAGTCTAACTCATCATATGAGTTCTTTATATTCCCAAATAAAAAAATTATATAACATATATTGTTTATTGAGAAACTGTTTCATGTTTATTAATTATTTGGTTCACTTAGTACCATGTTATATACAATTACATAATCATTTTACGTCACAATGTAAATTTCGATGACATTCGACACACATCTTAAAAATGAACTTGGTAGGTTTACATTGGTGAAATATGTAATAATTTAATCATATCCCTAGGAATAATAGGAATATAATTATCATTTTTATATTAAATTTATACTTTTAAAACTAACCACAAATTATTTTTATGAAAAATTAACTAAGATACACTCCTGGAGATTGTAGGTCATATATAATCTTGTGTTATTTTGATATTTTCAAATGATCAATATCTGAATAATGTAGGTATTATTTTATATTTATATAATATTCATAATATCCTAAAAATTTATATATTTAAATAATAATTTATTTATTATTCATTTTTTGTTATGAAAAATGTATCACATCCCTTTGTGTTGGTGGTAATCCGCAGGTACAGATGACCAACATTGTCATTTTTTCATGAATGGAAATGTAAAAAGGTATACATAATATTATAAATTTATAATGATTTTTTATTAACATACTATATATACATAAAATATATCATTATAAAAAGGTATGATAGGTGGTTATGGGAAATTAATTACATCGGTATGAGATGTGGTAGTCAGCTGTACACATGAAATAAATATTACATTCCCTTTTGTTGGAACATGGAGACATAATGTGTTATTCAATTAACATCATAAAATATAATTATATGGAATATGATTGTGTTATAATATAATCTTGTTTTAGTAATACGTAAAGGTTATTGATGAAAAAATAAATCCAAAATATTCAGTTAAGAACGACACAACTTATTTGGACAACTTTATTTTATTTACACATTATAACATGTACTATTTTGGTTATTACCAAAATAAGTCCTCTAAGAAGAGTAAATTGATTTATTTAATTGTGTTGGATCTGTAAATTATGATTAAAATTATTTTTAATTGAGAATAAATGAAAAGAATATGTGCCTTTTAATGAGACTGGGGATAACCACTCTTGGAATTTCATTAAATATTATATTAATAAAAAATTATTTTTTGGTAAAAATGGATTCAAATTGATAATATTAGAATATAATATGACAATGTGTCTAAATAAAATGATAAAATACAATTTTGACTTGTTTATACTATGTTGTTACCATTATCATTTTGTTTTATCCCATGTTAACGCCTTTCAAAATTACACTAATAACATTGTTTTCTATACATTGAGGGTCATGATAGTTAGTATAATTGGAAAAAATCTAATAAATACTATATTTTTTATATATTAAAACATTTATCAGTAAAATAGAATAATATAGGATATTAAGAAATTTGAATAAATTAATAACATATTATTTAATGTAAAATGGCAGTAATTTCAATTTTATAATTATTAATTTGATTTGATTTTAATAATACCATTAAAACAATGTAATTCCAATATAATCAACTAAAAAATCCCTAAAATGTTATATTCCTCCAAAAATATCATCTTTTACAATAATTCATCAAATTATACTACATTTAATATGTTAAATAACATATATTTAATTTTTTTTGTTCATTGTATAATTAAAGAGTTATTATTTCATAATCTTTTAATGTAATTATATAATCAATATTTTTTTATAAAAAAACATGATAAAAACTGAAAATATATATTTCTAATGATTTATTATGACTAAAAATATCAATATTTTGTCCATATATATAAATTATTATAGTTATTAAATTCATGAATGTGTATTTTCTTACTTTATATTCCCATAAATATTATAAAGGTAAAACTCCCATTCAAATTTCAAGAAAAGGTCATATATTCATCTTTTTGGAGAATAAATATGATATATAAATTTAAATTAAAATTAATTCAAGTTCTAGAGTAATTTTTTAGTCCTTATCATTTTATTTTTGTCGATAATTATCTGATTTACCCTTAACTATGTTCACAAAAATTAAATATGTTTGGATCCATAATTCCCGAAAATAAAAGGGTCCTATTTAATAAATATTTAAATATGAATTACTAATATGAAACCCATTTTTAAATATTGATAACATATAATTGTTTTAATTCAATTTAAAACTACATCATAAAAACTCGATAAAACTGTATTTTTGAAAAATGGCCTTTTTGATGTTTATTTGTTTTTATAATAAAATAAAGTATAAAATTAATTTCAATGATTATAATCGAACTAAATTTAATAAAAATAAATTAAATAAATTCTAAAAAAATTAAATATATAATTTCACATTAGAAATTCATTAAAAAAACACAGTTTCAAATAAAAATAATTTTTTTTCATTATTCATTGAAAAATATAAATTTTATAAAAAAAATCAAAATTTGACCATTGGATAATATTTATATGCTGATTTGAAAGATGATATTTATCATAAAAATTATTTATTTTATTTCAAGAAATTAATTATATTATTTACTAAGAAAATTAATAAAGAATCATTTTTGAAAAAATATATATAATATAATAAAATGGATTTATAAAAAATTGGGTTATTATTTCTAAAGAAATAATTAATAAATTATTATTATTTAAAACCTTTATATATTTATTTCAAAAATTATTTAAGCCTTTTTATTCCATCTAATTTAATTTTTATGTTGTAATGGTCATATTTAGATAATAATATTTTCTAGTTTATTTATGCACAGTGTTGCGTGTCATACATGTTATTGAAAATGATTTCCATTTTTGAATAGAATATTCTGGTGTAATAGTCTCCCTATTTAAATATTTATTCCCCCACAAATTTATCTTGATATTTATAATCAATTATTTTCCATCTTGAAATAACATTGTTGAAATGCCACATTGTAAAAAGAGATAATACAACTTCTTGAAAATAAGAAAAACAAAATACAAAGACCATCTAGAATAACACAAAACTAGTTTCAAAAAAGTAAAAAAAGGGACGTGAAAAATGGATGTTGAAGAAAATAATAATGTCTAAATATTGATGGGTTGTAATATAAATCATTGAGAAGAATAAAGTTAACAATTATGAGATAGTCAATGATAAAAAAACCCTAAACCAAATAGGTGTGAAAAAGCACAATTGATTAATTAAAAATGAATTTAATAGAAAAAACTTATTGTTTTATGATACTTTTACTTGTGTGTAGTAATTCTATTAAAATAATGAAATATACTTACATAGAAATTATAATTTCATTTTTTAATAAATTTACTTCCCAATAGCTTTCTTTTATCCAAATGTTGATAATTAAAGATTCATTTTTAATGAACGAAGCTCTAAAATTAACTACCATCATATCATTTACTTAAAGAAAAAGATAAAAAATATATTCATTTTTTCATTAGAAGTTATAAAAAACCTAAAAAGGTAGTACAAGGTAAGATATTTCCCAAAATGAATTCCTCTATATATAATTAAATACAATATTAATAACTAAACCGTCAAATAATACACCAAAAGTTCTACATAGATCATTTGAAAAAATTTATACCTAAAATTATCCAATATATTAATAACAAAGTTGGAAACCAACATAATTTGAAAGATCTTATCACCCATTAATTTGAGACAAATTTTACATTTATCACCAATTAACAGTTTTCACATACAATGTCAAAAACCATAAAATTTATATTCTCTAATTAGATAATTTCTATGGTAAGATAATCATATCCATGAATAACACAAATCACCATAAATCCACATTACAATTATTTATGTTTATGATTTACAATTCACCATTATTTCTAAAATAAAATAAAATAATGTTATATTTACCTTATCATATATGGTTATAAAAATAGCAAACATCTTCAAAAATAAAAATAATAACCAAATCAAAAAAATCACTTTTCAATCCCAAAATTATCTTTATGATAAACCATATGTTCCCAAAATCAACATAATAAAAAATTCACATCATATAAACCACTAATTCTCATAGAAAAGGGGTAGGCATTGTACAATTTTTACCCTTAAGTTATGGAAATAATCACCATGAGCTTAATATATGAGAGGGGTTGTTGCTAAGTCATTGATTTTTATTTTTTCTAAAACTGTACTAATATACTTAATATAATATTCCTATAAATATGATTAAAATAAAAAAACATTTCATCATCATAAAGGATCATACAAACCATAAATATTATCGATTCAATTAAATTCATGTTCATAAAATGATAACAAAATTCTTCCTTAGATAACATTTTCAAATTTTAAACATAAGTGTCACGTATACCTCAAACATCTACCAAAACTCAATAAATGTCTCCAAAGTACACCCATAACATACACCTTCAAAATGGTATTAATGTTTATAGATTTATTATCTTCCATAAATCCACTAATCATAATTTCTCTCGTATCCCTGTGTAACGTCCCTAGAAGCCACTAAACTAGTGCCCCAAGCTGGGTTGTCATAAGGCCTCAAGCGTGCCTCCCCATATGCTAGAGGTTTCGGGCTAGTAGTGAGGGTCTAATGAGTCACATGGGGAGACTATAAACTCTTTACCAGTGTAAGACATAGTATAATATAATCTATATTGTAATAACAATATGAAATACCAATAAATGAGTATAACCAAGCATTTCCCAAACATGGTAGAAACCAAAAATCATATACAACCATGTCATTCCATACTAGTAGTGAAAAGTGGAATAATCCCCAAATAAAATAAATGGACAAAACTCCATATTGGTCCTGACTCGAAGTCTAGGTCCTTCTCCATGTACATCCTATGCCCAACTCAATATCTCACATTAGGGCCTCTTTTGGTGTCCTGACATACAACCAAGAGATCTGTTCGGGTACCCAACGGTTGCCTGAGTAGGGTGTGAGTACAAAACACAGTTGGCCACCACCAACGGTGTCTAAAAAATATCCAATATAGTATATAGTGCATGAAAGTACTAAATAAATTATAAGAAAGGGATAATTCTAGTTCCATTATTTAAAAATATTCATTTAATTCATGACTAGAAATTTTCCAAATTCTATTTCTTATACCATCATCATTACATAATCAACATTGGTTGCATGTTCCATGGGTTCAACATAATTATCATCAACACACAAGTCTAAGGTAATAAATCACAATGCATGTAGAAAACATGTGAAGTCCCAAAGTCCCTAGGGAAACACATATCACATGAACACATTTCATCACCTCAAAGCCTATATCTGATTGGAATGAAATCAGTATAGTAACCACACCTCAAAGCCTTATTCTATGTAGAATGACATCAATATATTAACCTCACCTTGAATCCTAGATCCGTGTGGAATTAAATCAATATGTTACCCTCACATTAATGCCTCAATCTAGGTGGAATGAAAGAGATAGGGAAATAGAGTGTTAGTCCTATCCCTACCCTGTGCATTTGGGGTAGAGTTTAGAGCCTCATTCCAACTCAGCCTATGGGTGTAAAACCCTATTCAATACCCCACCCTACCATGATTTGTGCACATGATATATATATATATATATCCATCAAACATTCAAACAACATCACAACCATTACCAATGGAAAACATAAAACATAACAAAACATGGGAGTCAAAAAGATGCCTCACCCCATTAACACATTTACCATATTTCACATCATTTATCCTTTTTTCTAGATTCCATTTTATTACACTTATCTAACTACTAAATCAATCATTATGCCTATCCCACTAGGCTTTTATCATTATGTCTATCTCACTGGGCCTCTTTACCATTCCAATTAACCTTACCATTATGGTCTTTAATCATTTCCACATATTGACCCATTTCTCCATTCATAATTTCACAAGAATTTACCCACATATTAATTTAAAGGATAATTATCATATCACGTAACATTATCCCTTCATTAAATTTGACCATTTAGGTGTAAAACCAAATTCTCATGTATTAACCCATTTTACAATTCATCCCCAACTCCAATTTCCCATGCAAATCTCACAAATCGTAATCAGGTGTAAATCTAATCCCTTAGCATTTAAAATTATCTCAACTAAAACCTTTTTAATCCAACCAACACCCACATAGGTCATAGCCCAACCAAGGTTTATTACTCGGGATCCCATTCACATACATTAAGATTAATATTATATTCACTTTGGGCTCAATGTTCTCACACACGGAGCAACATTTACTTAGGTAAACTCTATTTCTGGAAACATGGGTACACCCCATGGGTCGCTCTAAGAAAGGTCACATCATTCCCTCTACATCCTGTAGGGATCATGAGGGTTCTATTAGGTTGTTTAGACTCCATAAATATCACATCACAATAATGGTACAATGAACTCTTCATAGGAGGGAAAGAATAAAAAATCCTCATGCAAAAATCTCTATAAAACACAAGGGGTAAATCTTTTAGACCACCGACCTTGAATATAATAATGAAAGCACTCTTAATTGTGGGATTGGATCCAGATTGAAGCACCCCTTGAAACCCCAAACAAGGTTCAACTAGAAAACATAGTGCTATAGAGCTTCAGAAGCAGGAGAACCCACAAGACCTAATCTGAAGAATACATGGGTGGGGAGGATTAGACTTAATAAAAGCTTCGATCTGCAACCAACAGTTCTCCAAATAACCAAAAATCAAAGAAAATCTACCTCTTGGTTTCTAGGGTTGGAATGATTCGTCACTAGGGTTGTATGGGATGAAATAGAGGAAATCCCGTGTTGAGGTTTTAAATCCCTGGATGGAAATTTTATAAATTTTCTAACATTACTAGTCTGCATGGTATAATCACATTGTTTACCAAACCATGCAAAAGATAATGTCAAACAAAAACCAATTTTCCAAGGTTTCCTTGGATACCACATGATTTTCCCTAAACATACTCATACCATGTGAATTCTACTGTCCGAGGATGGCTAGTATGAATGGTTTACCCGCACAGCCTCCCCTAACCGTGTGCAGACTGTCCCCCATGCACTTCTTGGCCTGATTTCTCTGCTCCTCACCCCCTAGTCCCCCAGGGCACCCCCGATCTCCACCTGAACTGTGGAAACAATTATCTATCCAAAAGAAGAGTCCAAACAAAAACATATTCAAATAACATACCTTAAAAATATCCATGATCTTACAACCTCCCCACCATATAACGAATCGTCCTCGAGATGCTCATCCAAGCATATCTAAATTCCATATCAAGAGATCATGACACAAGGTCTACCTATCCACTCCCACTTTCCATGTTTCTAGTTGTACATCACAATTCCTATCGAACAAAAATCAAGGTCAAAAACATTCCCCACAGTCCTTCCTCACTGCAAATGAAACCCTATAAGAAAACTTCTCAAGGATTCATCATGTTCAATCGTTCTCACCATGAGAACTTCATGGGGTAATCTTAGGTGAAAACAACTAACTAATAACACATGGAAAAATAACACACAACATCCCATCATCATGGGGGAACCAATCGGCACCTCATCATCCCGATCCTCTGCAAAACTCATGACCCAAAACACTTGGCGTCATTTTCTGTTCACCTAACTCTAATGGTGACCCAACCCGGTGTCACTCGGAGGAAAACACATGAGCCTTCCAACCACATTTTCTGATGATATCACTCCACAACAATAAATCCAAACACAACTCAAAACAGTTGTCTACAATACCAGTTATATTGTGCCAAAGATCTATATCTGGGCCAACTCACCCTAACAGTGACCACTCAAGTCCTTCTATCCCAACACATTAATCACATCTTCAACCAATATTTCTCAGGCATGGTTCTCTCAACCATTTCTTATTACTTGGTACCTCCTCCATCGATAAAAGACCACCAGAACTCAACCCATCCTTCATATTTCTTAACACATTCCAACTCACTGTACCCAAGAATCCATAGTAGTTTTACCCTTCTTTGGCATCCAGCCGCACTGTCATAACCATTCAGAATGACATTCCAGCAATATCCATTCATGGAATAAAATCATCTTGACCTCACTCAGGTAAAAATTCATTTCAATAGGCACATCTATCTAAAACATAAACCTAGAGGTTTGTCACTCTCACCTCACCCATGAATTTTACCATCTCAGGTCGGGCGACCATCGACGAGCATGCCCAAGAACACCTACCTTCCACAAATGGTACTCTATCCCTTTCTCTCATTCCCAATGTGCTTACTAACATTATGTCTATCATAATAATTGGACACACCCACTGAGGTCATTCCTAGAAGTCTAGTAGAATTCCTTATCACAACATTACTGCCCTCTTGACTGTCATCGACTTCACCCTTGGAATGATACCACATCACATGGCCAAGGTTCACCCAACTTCACAGTTTTCCAAAACCACACCAAGGAAAATTGAACTGAGTCTGAACCCAATATATGTTGGAGTAATAAGACCCCAAAATCTCTTTCGACAACCTATTTTTATATCCAACCACATCCTCATATGATCTAGTGCAGGTCTAACAAGCTTCACTTGGAACCACACTAAGCTCAAGTCAACACTTGGCTTATTTTCCACCACATCTAAGTACCGCATGCCTCTCTAAAGAACCTGACAGACACCTCACCAGTTACTCATTGCTACCTCAATTCCAATACGTCATCTCGATGTTCTATTTCCCACATACAAGGCTGATTTATCACTCCCCACCTTAGGAGTGCATATTACATTTGCTCACCATGAGGGATTCCAACCGCTGCATCTTAAAACTGAGCACACACCGAACCCCAAACACAGATATGGACATCAAAACTTTTTCCCAAAAAAAAGAGAATGAACATCACCCAGTTCCTATTCTTGTCTAACATGAATAGAACACAAGGAGTTTATCCACATTCGGCCCATCCTGTGGTCCTCACCCTACTTCATCGAGGGTGTACACCTCGTTTTCAAACTCCACACATACTGCTTCCTTGCGTGTGAACTTCATAATTTCCCTCATCCAACCAAACACCTCTATGTCTATTGTTGAGATCCAGAGATTCTCAATATACATATGATTATATAAAGATATTGGGAATGCTCGTCACTAGTTGAGGTAGGCTAAGAAGTCATGGATGAACACCACTACCAACTTAACCATTTTTGATGTCATGCTATGGGACACCATGACCTTCTAGAAATCTCGGGCTTCCCTATCGAATGAGCCACATCAACACATAACCATCACCACTCAGTAGTGGTTTCCAACCAGGTTCAACCATCTCTCCATAGCCAAACCATTCATACAAATATGTTCTGCCACATGACCACACTTCCCTTGGGTATCACCATCAGTCGAAAGTATATAACCACACTTTAGTCAGCCTTATCTTTTTTCTTAAAACGAACTTCAAGACCTCTCTCATAGGTATCCTTGAAGGTTGAACAAAACAATCTCCCTTGACATAATTTGTTGCCTCTCTCTCTAAAAACCACACTTATCATGACACGAACAAAGAAAAGCGTGTGAATGGAACTCTCACTCCCATTCTGATGTGCACTATGCACTGTGTACTGAACAACCATCTACTCTAGGTACCACACCAAAAGGTGTACACATTAATCACCACTACTAGAAAAACATCCTCTCTGGGATTCGAGACACAACTCACAAGGTCTCTAGTCATAAGGTCCCCAAGACCAGGCACCATCCTTAGGGTCTGGCATGTACTCCGTACATTCACGAGCCACGATATATCCCTCACTCACATCCCCAAATAATGCCTCATAACCCAACGACCATAACCCTACCCAGGGTTCCCTAAACACACCACCTGGGCCATATCATGACCAAAAGGCCTCACAATCCATGAACAAAATCTCTACTAGGGCACTCTTACTTCCCCAACCCATGTATACAAGGGTCAATCCAACAAAACCAAGGATACCCACCTTTGAACCAAAACATTCTCATTCCAAACTTGTTATTCACTCGACACTTCGATGAATGACCAACAGAATTTAACCAAAAATAGAACGATCCCATGAGATCAATTTTAAACAAACTATCTTTGTACTTTGACCCAATGATCATCATCAAACTTAGAGCACCTCCCCCAACCATACCTACCACGGTCATGGTCAACATGGGGTAACCAACTTACTCAACCACAAGTCTTTCATCAACACATATTCAAACCAATGCTTCTTTCACAACACGATCATTTCCTCTTAAAAACATTCATTGAAAAAATTTCAATAATTATGAAACCCCTTATTATTTTAGAGATGGAAACAACCCTTACAATTATCACAACCCAAAACATTAACCCGGTCACAACATTCTTTATACATGATATTCCTTGACTATTCGTTTACATTATTTTCATTCACCCACTTCCATTACCATTATTATGTATCATTTTCTTCATATTTATCAAGGATGTAAACATTAACTTCACTCTCTATGACCCGCACACTCATCCCATGTGGGTGCTATAAGGATGTATGCCACCAATATCCTTAGGTGCCTAAAATGATGTATAATTTCACATCGTCAAGACCTTCCAAATATGATAGAAATTTCATAAATATGTTAAATAAAACAATATTTTCATCACATAATAGTGAAATATCATCCATATAAAACAACACATATCAAAAAAAACGATTCAAACCCATGTTGACTTGAGTTTTCCCTCATACATGACGTAGCTACTCTCAAGAACGATCTCATTACTAAGCCCCAACACATTCCTAATATCCTTTATATAATCCCAAAATAATAAGAAAGAGAAAATAACTCCTATGATACCACTTTTTAACGTATCTAACCCAGAAGCCACTAAACTAGTGCTCTGAGCTGAGTCATCACATGACCTCAAGCGAGCCTCCCCGTATGCCAGAGGTTGCCGACTAGTAGCGAGGGTCTAATGAGCCATGTGAGGATACTATACCCTCTTTACCAGAGTAACCCATAATAGAAAAAATTATAAATTGATGAAACAATATGAATTACAGAATAAAGAGCATAACCAAGCATTTCGCAAATAGGGTAAAACAAAAAATCAAATACAAACATGTCATGCCATACAAGTAGTGAAATGTGGAATAATACCAAAATTAAAAAAATGGACAAAAATCCAAACTGGTCCGGACTCTAAGTCCAGGTCCTTCTCCATGTACATCCTGATACCAACATAAGATCTCACAGTAGAGCCTCTACCCATGTCCTAACCTGCAACCAATAGGTCTTCTCGAGTACCCAACGGCGGCCCGAGTAGGCAGTGATTACAAAACTCAGTAGGATACCACCAACGGTGTCTTCAAAATATCCATTCCAATAGATGGTGCAAGAAAGTACTAAATAAATAGTAAGTAAGAAAGGGATAGTTTAGGTGACATTATTCAAAAAGATTCATCTAGTTCCTGGCTAGAAATTACCGCAATTCCATTTCTTATACCATATTTATAACATAATCCACAATAAATGCATGTTCCATGGGTTCAACATAATTATCATCAACATAATGGTCTAAGGAAATAAATCACGATGAATGAGGAAAACAAGTCAAGTCCCTAACTCACTTGGGATACACATATCAGATCAATAAATTTCCTCAGCTCGAAGACTCAATCCGAGTGGATTGACATCAATATAGTTACCTCACCTCAAAGCCTTAGCCTGGGTGGAGTGAAATCAAGATAATAAACTCACCTCAAAGCCTCTGTCTAGGTGGAATGACAACAATATGTTAACCACACCTCAAATCCTCAGTCTGAGTGGAATGTATCCAATAGGAAAACAGAGCATCAGTCCTATCCCTACCTAGTGCATTAGGGGTGGAGTATAGCGCCTCAGTCCAACTCGGTCCTTGGGCGTAGAACCTCTTTAAATACCCCAAACTACCAAGATATGTGTACATTATAGATATATATATCCAACCACCAATCATACAACATCACAACCATTTCTCAAGGTAAATATAAAACATAACAAAACACGGGAGTCAAAACCATGCCTCAAGCCATTAACAAATTTTCCACATTTAACATCATTTAGCCTTTTAGCCATAAGAGATTTCATTACACTCATCTCACTAAGAAATCAATAATTATGCTTATCTCACTAAGAAATAAATCATTCTATAATTTCATCCCCAATTCCCATTTCCCATGCTTATCTCACTAAGCATTATCATGTGTAATCCTAATCCCTTAACATTTCCATTTATATCATCTAATCGATTTTAAATCCAAAAAACTCACACGTAGTTCACATCTAAACCAAGGTGTATTACTAGGGCTCCCATTCACATCCTTCAAGATTAATATCATATTATCCCTAGCCAATATGTTCTCGCACACAACCCAACATTTTCATAGCTAATCTCTAAGTCTGGGAACATGGGCACACCCCTTGGGTGGCCCTAACATAGGTCACATCATCTTCCATGAATCTCATGGGGATCATGACGGTTCAATTAGGGTGTTTAGACACCCCAAACATCACATCACCATAATGAAATGAAGAACTCATCACAAGAGGGTAAGAATAAAAACACTTCATTCAAAAATCTCTATAAAACTCAAGGGATATATCTTGTAGAGCACCTACCTTGAATCCAATGATGAACACATTCTTAATCATGAGATTGGATCTAGATTCAATCACCCCTTGATACCCCAACATATATTCTACTGAAAAATGAATTGTTTTAGATCTTCGGATGAAGGAGAAACCACAAGCCCTAATCTAAAGAAGAGAGGTGTGGGAAGGATTAGACATACCTGGAGATTCATTCCACAACCAACGACTCTCAAAACATCAAAAAATATAAATAAATCCACCTCTTGGAAGCTTAGGTCGGAATGTAATGTCCCAAGGGTTTTAGGGGATGAAATGGAATAAAATCCCAAGTTGGGGTTTTAAATCCCTTGATGGCAATTTTGTAAAATTTACAAATTTTCTGGGCCGCACAGTTTTCCTGCACTGTTTTGTAAACTATGTGAAAACCTTGCATAAGATATTGTATGAGAACATCCATTTCGTATAGTTTCTTGGGATCCATCATAGTTTTTCCTAACCACACTCAGACCATGCGAAGGATACTATCTAAGGATGGTCGGTCCACATGGTTTACCCACACAATTTCCTCTAACTGTGCACTATGAACAGCTTGTCCTGATTTCTCTTCTCATCAATCCTTAAGCCCCTGAGGAACCCTCAAGCCACACCTAATCTTTGTAAATACTTATATATACAAAAGAAGAGGCCAAAAAAAAACTTAAACAAAAACATACATTAAAAAAATCCAGGATCATACACCCTATATATAGAAATTGTAATCATTCAAAGTTCTTCATTATCCACTATCTACATAATTCCATCATATTCCTCAATACATCCTTCCAAAAAATATGAATCATATTCAATTATTTAGATATTTCAAAACACAAACCGAAATATTATTCATATCTTTTAAGAATTATTTTCATTTTTTTATTCTCATGAATTATAGTACTAGAAATTGAAAAATATTAATCTATATCACCTTGATAATTTAATTCTTGATTTTCCGCTGAGAAAATTTATTTTCATAATACCCATATCCCCAAATATAAAATATCTAATGGATTACATGGGATTCAATTTATTTGAGATTATTATTTTATCTGAATTAATCCTTTTTGTTAAGTATTATTACGGTATTCATTCATTTACCATAGACAAAACATATTTCAATTCATAGAAGACATTTTCATGTGTTCTACTTCTCACATTTTGAACACATAGGTCATTGAATAGATATACCTTTTTGACATATATAACCTCAAATTTGATGGATTTTAATTTCTCTCGTATTGTATGTGTTAGGAAACAAACCTTGGTTCTTGTTTTTCATGATAATTAGTTATATATATTTAATAATAACCACTACAACTCTCATTATATTCAGTTTCTTATTCAGAAAACACCCATATTTTCCTTCACACCCATTATTACATTGGTTCCTATTTATCCCAAAAATTTATAAAAACTAGAAATTAATGTATGAGTATATCAATGAAATTATAACAAATAATATTATGTGGAGGACATGAACAAAAATATACTTAACCATTGAATCATAAACTCTTTAAATCTTTCAAAAATAAAAATATTTCTCCCTAACATACTAACCATTATGGTTATAGTGGAATATTAACTTATGTTCAAATCACATCCTAACATTTAATGTTTTCTAAACCCGACTCTAATACCAATTATATGTTCATGTCCTCAAAAAGAATATAATATAGTTATTTATATAATAATTCACTTTCTTTCACCCCAAAATATTGTTTAGGTCCATATTTTAAAAGAATTATTTAATTGGCCTTAATATATATATATATAATTACAAAGTGGATAGTTAAACTTAATAACCATTTTCCAATAATTGAAAATTTCAAAAAAGATTATTTTTTTCATTTTCTAATATATCTTCACAAATTTTTATCATAACATCATCCTCATCCATTTTATTTTTTAAAATGATGTGAAAATCATTTTATGATTAGGGATGGGGTTAAAAATAACAATAATTAACCTAAAAATATGAAATCTATTAGTTTAGTGAAAACATGAATAACCATATAATACTTAAATTTATCTCATTATTAATTAGGTGAACGAAAGAAAACATTTCCACATAAATTACACACTCATTTGGCCTAAGAAAAACATTAAAACTAATATAAGAAAATTGAAAACCATATTTAGGTAAGATGTCCCACCAAATTCAAAAACAATTCTCAACCCAGGTTAGAAATAACTAGAGCTTGGTTATGTCTATTGGAAAAACAAGATCAGTTACATCTATCCATCATGAATAAGATGAAAAAGAACAAAATGAAAATCATTGGAAGGCTATAATTGGGATCACCCTTTGCATAATTTATATCGGACTCGCCCTTTTTGATGAGCAATATTGAAGCTCAATCCATCATAATAGATGTATCAGGATCACCCATTTCCCAAATATAATTCAAAATTACTATATAATGAATAAATGATTTTATTATTTTACCTTTTCATCAGAAATCCTTCGAAAAATTCTATTAAAACCATATAAAAAATAACTTTATATTTTGAAATACCATTTCATTTTAAAAAACTATTTCAAATAATAAAATACCCAAAATGAAGGTAAATATTTTCTTTTATAAAATTAGGAAAAATGTAACGGAGCCCAAGTATAAAAAATGGATAGAGTGGTGGGAATAGGTTTTGTTAGTATATAAATTATGATAAAACTTTCCTTTTTTTCTTTTGTAATGAAATGGAAACCATTCTGTAAAAAGAATATATTTAAAACCCATTGAAATAAAGTAGAAATATCCATAAAATTTACTTTATAATTCTTATATTTCCATATATATGCACCCATAAACTAAATTTTTAAAAATTTATATGGACAAGAATGTGTTTATGAAAGACCATATAAGATAATTTTTTAATATATTATCTTACCAAGAGTCTTACACATCAGGTGAATTTCATAACATCATAAAAAACCTATGTTGAATATTTAAATTCCTCAAAAACATTTTCATTTCTATTATATTCTTAACATATTTTATATTTATGAAACATTGATTAACAATTTATGTTCATGTCTTAAGTTTCGATGAAATTTGACTCATATATAGAAAATTACATCGTTAGGCAGACTATAGTAAAGAAGACCAATATTCCATCATCTCTGGAGTAATAATGAAGAAATTATTTTAATTATTTATATTAAAAATACTTTTAAACCAACCGTGAATTTTTTTTTATGAAAATGAACTTTTTTTCAATCATAGTGATGATAGTTCATACACATTCATGTATAACATTTCAATTTTTCAAAGATCATTAGGGAAATATGGTGATTATAAATTTATCATTACATACTGATTATTATATAAACAATAACAAATTATTTATTTAGTAAACTTATATTCCTTATCCAATTGATGTAGAGATGAAAAAATGAATCAAATACCTCCATGGATGTGGTAGTTCACACGTAAACAATGATAATAATTAATATATTATAAATACATTCAATTCATCACTATAACCATCCATGGGAGGTTGTGATGGAAAATGAATTACATTGGTCTGCGAGTCGGTAGTCCACCGTACAGATTAATGATTGATTATTTTTCCATAAGATAAAGGATGGTTATGGATATAGGTTATTCCATTAATATAATAACATATAAATATCTGATATATAATTAATTTAATTTCTAATAAGGTCTATGGATAATTTTAATTAGTTTTTTGAATAAATAAAACAAAGCCTCTTTGTTATGAACTATACCTCTTCAATATACAATATCTTTTTCTTTACACCTTATGATCTACACTGATGGTATTATAAACAAAACCAAGTGTCTAGAATATTGAGATTGATTTAAGGATTTGATTTAGCTAGGGATTTTTTGATAGAAAATGATTATGAATTGTAATGAAATGATCATAATAGATTCCATTTTATAAGATAGTAGAGGGCTACTCTTGGAATTTTATAAAATATTAAGATAATATAAATTAATTTTCAAGTAGAAGTGGATATAAATTTAAAATTAAAGAATATGAGTACGAATAAAAATATTATCATTAAATAAATGATTTTAAAATTAGGATTCTGTTTCACCATTATCATTTGGTTTTAAAATCCCTTTAATGATTTTCATACTCACAGTGATAAAAATGGTTTTTATTCTTTGAGGGTAATTATATTTTATATAAAGGAAAAACCGAACCTTATATTTACTATAGTAAATATTTTAACCAAATATTATTCACTTTACCAAATACATGTTTTTAGTATCTTTAAATCATTTAATAAAATTTTATATATTATAAAATAATATTAATATAAATTTGAGATCTATTCATTTACATTGCCGTTAATAACATAATGAAAATAAATTAAAAAATATAGACAATAAAAAATTTCATAATATTTTATATATGTCCAAAAAATTAATGGACTAAAATTATAATATTAAATTATATTACATTTAATATTTTCAATATAATTTATTCTTTTTTCTATTAAATGAAAAAATACTGTACTCATATTGGGTAAGGTTTGATCGTAAATATATAATAAAAAAATGAAATTTAAATTTTGATGATATATAAATTTATTTAGATTCAAAATGACTATTTATAAAAAACATATACCTTTTACACATATATTAAAATTATTATAGTTATCAAAAGTATGAGTGTGACATTTTGGGCTTCATATTCACTTAAATATTATAAAATTCAAAATTATGCCGAAATGGAAACAAAAGAACAAATACTTATTTCTGTTGATTTTGAAAAATATACAATCCTATTAAAATAAAATATATTTGTTATGGTCATTGTTTATTCTTTCTCAATTTTTTAACCTTAATTACTTGATTTACCCAATGTCGTGTTTATAAAAATTAACAATGTTACTATAAATAATTTCATAAAATAAAAGAGATTATTTAATAAATTTGGAATCATAGATTCAAAAATTTTAATCCATTTTTCATTATTTAAAAAACATTAGTAGAAGAATTTATTTTAAATGTAAACCAATAAATGGTAATTAAAACACTTTTTTTTTTAACTGAACTTTAACATATGAAATTTTTTTATATTAAATTCAAGTGTAAGAAAATCCCAAATATATAATTGGATAATTTCTTGTCCAAAGTAACTAATAAAAATTTGAATATAATAAAAAAATTATTTTATTTTTAAATTACATTTTTATTGATTATACAATTTCCAATTCAAATTATTATATTCACTATTCACTGAAAAATCATACTTTTCCATAAAAATTCAATATTTCACCATAGTATAATTTTGATATGATGTTTTAAAAAACAATATTTATTTTTTGAAATAAAATTATAAAATTTCTAGAAACTATATTAATTATTTTTTCAGATATTATAATAAAAACTTATATATTATGAAAACATAGCCTTGATGAATAAAATGATTTTCAATATTTGTGCGTGAATGTTATGATTGAATTCTGACACATTATAAAAAATTTATTTTACAAAAAGGATATAATTTTTTAAATAATCATATCAAAATTATCATAGTTTTAATTTTCATATTTTTTCAAAAGGCTAATTTGATACTTTATAGATGAAATATTGATTATATACGAAAATTCTTATTTATTTTAAGTATTTACAGTATCATATTATATGATGAAATGATTTCATAATATTGTTAATTAATTTTTATTAAAAATTCTCAATTTAATTTAATTTAAATAAATATTATGAAAATAATATGTAGAAAAATTTTTCTTCTTTAAATACAATTTTATGGAAAGAAAATTATTCATCATGTTTTACTAGTATATTTTATATTTTATTTCTCCCAATTAATATAATTTAATTTTATAAAATAGACACCATATTTGGAACCCAAATTTGGAAATTTATTAATTACACCCATTTCATTTTTGAACATTATGAATAGTAACATTATCATATATTTTTTTAGAATGTTAAGACTAAAAATGATTTAAAAGGGTTAAATCTAAAATTATAATGGTTAACATGACATAAACATATATAAATGTTATCTTTGGGTTATTTGTAAACCCTTTATAATGTGTGTTGACTTCACCTGTTTTGATAATCCCAATTATGCTTTAATATGTTTTGATAATCTCAAATAATATCTATTCTTCTATTAATTATAATCTCATAATGATATTGAGTTAATAAGAATTTCAAAATAATCATTGGAATATTTATTTCTAATGTTCATCTGTGTTTATAACTGTTCTAACTTAATCTGAAAATATCTTGCATAGAACAGATAAATGATAAGTGATTAGGTCACTGATAGACCAAGTCTTCTAGTCTACTGTTACAAAGCTCACCGATATGCAAAGGTCACTGGTATAGATAGCTACCGATAGACAAAGGTTAACGTTAGAGTAAGTGTTCTCTGACACAAGTTCACTGGTATAGAGATACTGATACACTAAGTCTACAGATATAGACTTAGTCTGCTTTTTATAACAAGATCTACCGGTACATGAAAGTTACAGATATAGATAGAGTTACTGATAGACATCTACTGGTACAAGCCTACTGATACAAACAGACCGAGTCACCGATATAAAACAGCTACCGGTACAAGCCAGTTACCAATGGGTAGTGCTACTGACACATCTTAACTGCTGATTCAGGGAAGCTGTTGATTCTATGAAGCTAGTGATGCAAGGAAGCTACCACAAAAACTTTTACTGATACACAGAGACTACTACTACACAGAGTGACAACTACCGATGCAACAACAGACCTACAGACACAATTCCTCCGTTGCAAAACACACAGATACAATGAGATACTGATGAATAATAGTCAACATTTATTTAACTCTACTTATCTTTATTTTATCTAACAACGGTCATATTTATGATTTTAATGAATATCCTATTAATTAAATGTTGTCAGCTAAATGTCAAGGAACCATACCTCGTACCTATAGAGGAAATCATCCTCTTTGTCAGACCACATGTGCTACAAGAAGAAAGTCAATGGGAGCGCATATAAGGGTGGGTGAAAAGGTGGAGACACAGTGGTGAAATGATGTTACACAAATGTACACCCAAGCCAAAAAGAAAATAACTTTTTCAAGAAGCTGAGGCAAAGTTTTGAGATGCATATTCTACTGCAACCTCAAGAAAACCCCATTCATGAAATATTCTGGAAGAGAAACCACGACACTCTATTTTCTCAAAAAATCCCAGAAGGACTCAAAAACCTCATCTGCTTAAACCAGAAGGAGTCTGGAGCTGCATTACTATCACACAGAGCATTCTAAACTCATCTAAAATATTATTCACTATGTTGTGATTCATTTACTTACATTTTGAGAACTATGTGCATGTCTCTATTTCTCTGAAACACACATAGTATCCTGAGCATAACTGAAGGATTTCTAAATACACACTCAAACATTCTATACTCTTTCATACCCCCACTATGAATTGTGGTAGAGGTCGAGTGTGACCTGGATAGCTTGTGTGCTATTGTTTTTCCCATGAAGAAATGTGGTAGGGTTCTTAGGACCTGAACAGTCTGTGTGCTGGTGTTTACCCCCGGTCCAGGGTGTGGATCAAAAGTTTATATAAACTATTTTAGAGGAATAAGTCTCATATTGAGACTGAACCTTGTTGTGTTATTTCAAACTATATTTTATATTCCGCTGCTAAGTATATCAAATTCAAATATCTTTTAAAGTAACTCTAATAGTTAAATTAGAAAGTTTTTGTAAATTTTGTAATCCAGAAAGTTAGTTTCAAAAGTAAAAATAATTTTCAGATTAAATTGACTGTGAACTACTCAATATTTGAGAAGCTAATTGAAAATTTATAACCTTTACAAATTCACTACTATTTAACTTATATTTAATTTTGGGGACTTTAATCCTAATGTTTTTAACATAAATTTTTAATTGGAACTCAATTCACCCCCACTTGAGTATCCACTCCGACCAACATTAGGTATTAGAGGAAGGTTTTTATTTATAAAAAGTTTTGAAACCCTCTGTTTTTTAAACTATGATTTTAGTTTTATCTTAAAGATTTTAAATTTCTGTTAGTTCTAAATTTTATCTATTTAATATATTTTCTAAAATCTATTTATGGACAATAGACTAGAAGGTGTTGCTACTAAGAGGACACCCTTCTTTAATGGTGTGAATTATGCTCAATTAAAATTAAAATGAAAATTCATTTGGAAAGTATTGGCTTTGATATTTGGTCTGCTGTAGAATCAGAATATGAGATCCCCATAACTGCTAGATCTACCTGGGATAATGCTACAATGTCTGACTATAACAATAACTGTAATGATATGAATTCACTTTACTGCTCTTTAGAGATGAAAAATTTAACCGAATTTATGCATGTAAAACAGCTCATGAAATCTGGGACACCTTGGATGTTTCTCATGAAGGAACAACCAACGTGAAGGAAATAAGATTAAATACATATACTATTAAGTATGATAATTTTAAGATGAGAACTGATAAACCCATTTCTAACATGTGCCTCATGTTTAATGAGATTGTTAACACCATGAGTTCACTGGGAAAAGTTGTTCCAGAGAAGGAGAAGATCATGAGAATATTGATATGTTTTCCAGAAAGATGGAGAGGCACTTCTATGTCTATCCAAGAGTCATGTGACATCAGCAAGCTACCTGTTAAGGAGTTTATTGGTAAATTAATGATGTATGAAGAAGAACTGAAGGTGAAAAAAGAAGATGATGATAAACCTAAGAGAAAATCTGTGGCATTCAAGTCTACTACATCAAATAGAAAAGATAAGGAGAAAATACATGTACCTACTAAAAGTTCAACCAGTGTTGATTCGGATTCAGACAGTGATGAAGAAATGGCTCAAATAGCCAGAAGATTTAATAAGTTCTATAGGAAGAAGAATTTTTTCAGAAAATCAAACTACAAGGGTATGTATGATCAAAAAGGCAAGTGGAAGAAATATAGGAAGAAATCTGATAAGGAGGATGACATAGTCTACTAGGAATGCAAGAGTAAAGGACACATCAAGGCTAATTGTCCGAAGTTAAAATTCAAAAAGAAATATAATTATAAGGACAAGAATTACAAGAAATCCATGAAAGAAACTTGGAGTGCTTCGGAAGACATAACAAGTGAATCAGAGGCTAATGACTCTGAAAAGAATCGTGCTAACATGTGTTTTATGATAAACACATCTGAGGTAACACTGGACCCTCCTTCTTTAAATTCATACTATTCTGGAGTTGATTTTTATTCTGATTCTGAATATAAAAACATGTCTAGTTAGGAACTGTTTGAATATTGTAACATGCTAGAAGAAACATGAAATGAACATAAGGACAAATATAAGTCATTGAATAAATAGCATGCTCTCACTGCCAATGTTAAATCTGCCTTTGATGTAGAAAAGAAAAGAATGATCACCTATTAAAAGAAAATACTGAACTGAAAATGTCTAATGAGCAACTGAGAAAGGACTTACAAAAGTTCACAAAGGGAAAAGATACACTTACTCAATTTTTAGTTAATCAAGTTGCACCAAAGTATACTATTGGATTAGGTTATCATCCATGAAATATAAAGATCACTAAAACAAGATTTATTCCTAAATCTGGACAAAATTCTGCTAGTTCTAGTTCTAGAAATTCATATGCTTCAACTAGTTACTCACATTGTTATAGATCAAATATAGTCTATCTTTCAAAATATGTTGAATCTATTGATTATATGAGACCCATAAGACAAATATGGGTACCTAAATCATTTCTTGACAACCTATCTAGACCCAAGAGAATCTGGGTACCAAAATCATTCTCTGTTTAAATCTGTTTTATAGTAAACCTGTTTAAAGAGTTCCTATAGGAAAACATGGTACTTGGACAGTGGATGTTCAAGGCATATGTCTAGAGATTACTCATGCTATAAAAGCTTAATAAAGGTTGATGTAGGCCATGTCACCTTTGGTGAAAACTCTAAAGGAAATATCATCAGCCTAGGCCAGATTGGTAACACTGATTTAGTTTTAATTTCTAAAGTTTTATTTGTTGATGGAATTAAATATAATCTACTAAGTATTTCTTAGTTATGTGATGATGGTTCCAATGTTATGTTTGAAAATTAATCTTGTAATTTTTTTTACTCTAAAAATGTTTTAGTAATTTCTGCTTTAAGAAATGAAAATGTTTATGTTGTAGATTTGAACTCTTTAGCCGAACAAAATGTTACTTGTTTAAATGCTTTTCACAAAGAGCCTTGGTTATGGCACAGAAGATTAGGACACTGAAATGTTCATTCTCTTAAGAAATTGAATAAGAATAATTTAGTTAGAGACCTACCTCAACTAAAATTCCCAATAGACAAAGTTTGTACTCCCTGTCAAAAGGGAAAGCAACATAATGTTTCATTCAAATTAAAGAAATAAGTTTCAACTTCTCAACCTCTAGAGTTAGTTCACATGGATTTGTTTGGATCGTCTAGGATTTCTATTTTTAATTGAATGCACTATGTTTGTGTATTGGTAGATGACTTTTCTAGATATACTTGGGTATACTTTCTTGCTCACAAAATTGAAGCTTGTTCTTACTTTATTAAATACTCCAAGTCTGTAGAGAACCTTAGTGGACTTAAGATTAAGACCCTGAGAAGTGATCATGGTCGTGAGATTGAGAATCGATATTTTGAAACCTATTGGTCACATAGCGACTACAATCATAACTTTTATGACCCTAGGACACCTCAACATAATGGTGTAGTTGAAAGGAGGAATTGAACCCTTCAAAAAATTTCTAGAATTATGCTAAATGATTATGAACTAACTGTTTATTTCTGGGAAGTAGCTGTAAATACATATTGTTACATTATTAATAGAGTCTTAATTAGACCTGTTCTTAAAATGACCCCTTATGAGTTATGGAATAATAGGAAACCTAATGTTAGTTACTTTAGAGTTTTTGGTTGCAATGTTTTTATTCTTAATACAAAGGATAATATGGATAAATTTGATTCTAAATGTGAAAAGGGAATATTTCTAGGTTATTCCATATCTAGTAAATCTTCAAGTATTTAATAAAAGGACAACATGTGTGGAAGAATCAATGCATATCATGTTTTATGAGAATAATCCACATGAGCCTAAAACCTCTCTTGAAAATCATGAAGAAGACCTCTCTGTTTTGGACCTTAATGACAAAAACAGTGGTCTTGCTATGAAACCAATCAATTCTGGACAATTTCTAGAACCCAATTCTATTGGAACCAAACCCACAGATGAACCTGAGTTTTCTAGTCCTACGTTGACCATACCAACTAGGATTATAAAGAACCATCCTTTTAATGATGTTGTAGGTGATTTAGGTAGAGGAACCCAAACTAGAGCTTCTCTAAGAAATCAATTTGAACATCCAGATTTTATTTCACAGCTTGAACCTAAAAATATCAATGATGAAATCAATGATCAATTCTGGATAATGTCTATACAAGAAGAATTAAATCAATTTGAATGAAACAAAGTCTGGGAATTGGTTGGCAGACCTAAGGACACTTTGACCATAGGCACTAAATGGGTTTTTAGAAACAAAGCTGATGAATCTGGAAACATTATTAGAAACAAATCTAGTCTAGTTGCACAAGAATATAGTTAAGAGTAAGGAATAGACTATGGAGAAACCTTTTCACCTATAGCTAGACTAGAATATATTAGGATTTAACTTGCCTATGCAGCTCATCTGAATTTCAAGTTATATCAAATGGATGTTAAAAGATCTTTTCTAAATGTTTTTATAGTTGATGATGTTTTTTTGGGACAACCACTTGGAATTACAAATCCTCATTTACTAAATAGAGTTTTTAAACATTATAACGCTTTGTAAGGTTTAAAACTAGCTCCACGATCTTGGTTTGATAGACTTAGTAGTTTCCTTATTTCAATAGGATTTAAAAAAGGAATTGCTGACCCAACCTTATTTATCAAAAGAATTTCAAATGATGTTCTGATAGTAAAAATATATTTAGATGATATTATTATTGGATCTTCTAAAAATCCCTTATGTATTGAATTTTCAAAAAGTATTCAAAATGAATTTGAAATGGGTTTAATTTGAGTACTTGAATACATTCTTTGATTTCGTGTTTTTCAAAAGGAAAATAGTATTATCATAAATCAACGAAAGTATACAAAGGATCTTTTAAAACATTTTGGTCTGGATAGAATTAAGGGTAATGACACACCCATGATTACCACATGAAAATTAGATGCTGATAAAACTGGGAAACCAGTAGATCAAACCAATTACAGAGGTATGATAGGGTGTCTGCTCTATATTACTGCTAGTCTACCAGACATTATATTTAGTGTATACATGTGTTCTAGATTTAAAGATAATCCGAAATAGTCACACATGCTTGATGTTAAAATAATTTTTAAGTATCTTAAACATACTACGAATTTGGGATTATTTTGTCCAAAAGGATAGTCATTTGAATTAATAAGTTATTCTGATGTTGACTTTTCTGGATGCAAGTTAAATAGAAAGAGCACTTCTGGAAAATGTCACATTCTTGGTAAGTCTCTAGTATCATGGTATATTAAAAAGAAGAACTCTATTTCATTATCTACTGCTGAAACAGAATACATTGCTGCCGGTAGTTGTTGTGCACAGATTCTGTGGATGAAACACACATTACTGGACTATGGCTATCAATTTAGACATGTATCTATCAACTATGACAACACTAGTGTGATTAATATCTCTAAGAACCCTATATCTCACACTCGGACAAAACACAGTGATTTCAGGCAACACTTTTTAAGAGATCATTACTAGAAAGGGAACGTTACTCTTGAATTTATTGGTACTGAACTTCAGTTGGCTGATATTTTCACCAAACCCTTGAGTTCAGAAAGGCTAAGCTTCATTTGGAAAGAACTTGGAGTGATTAACTGTGAATAAGAGAAACCTAACTGTTAACCGACCACACTATTAGAAATCCTCGCCGTTAGTTGACCTCACCATTAGCCAGATCCTACTGTTAGAGACACCTCACTATTAGATTTTTTCACCATTAGGTACACCTCACTGATAGAGAAACCGTACCATTAGAAATCCTCACTGTTAGAAGTCCTCACCGATTGTAAAATCCTCACTGTTAGGAATCCTCACCGGTAGAGTAACGTTACCGATATATAGACCATGATGATAGGTAGACCTCACCGATAGAATGCTCACTGTTATGACATTACGCTGTTTTAATTTTTTGATTTCCTAAGCCAAAAATCTTATTATTTTAAAAATATTATTTTTTTGATTTGCGATTACTAAATGATAAAAATGAGATTTATGTCATCTCTCAATCCACCGATCCCTCTACTCCTCTTCCTATCTCGATCCCGACTCCTCGAATCCCTATGCGAATACCCTAAACCCTTCAATCCTGAAATGGATAAAAACAAGCTCCCTAATGTCAAAGATACCAGTGGTGACAGGAAGGTTAAGTCGCCGAAGACCACCACTGAATCTGGCGTCAGTGGAGTTAGAACAAGAGCCGCGAAGAACGCAGTGAACCCGCATATGTTATATAGAGAAATAGTCATCGAAAGGGAGCTATGTGCAGAGTGGCTGATGACTTGTAAGTCGCTAGTTCTAAAGGTACTGGAGGAGCAAGGATGGTTAGATTTTTTTTTCAATAATAATGGGTCTTACTACCCAAAGTCAGTGAAGGAGTTTTATGCCAATGTTCAGTATAAAAGAACTGATTAGGAGAAAAGGATGATATCCTTAGTGAACGGAAAGGAGATAGACTTTTCTTCGGCTGAGTGGGAAGAGAGCTTAAAAGTCCCACATGAGGGTGACTATAATTATTCACCCAAACCCATTCCTCCTTCCAGTGATGTTTTTAGCTAGGATGTTTCTTTGGAAGAGCTAACTATCAGTGGAAAGCAAAGGAAGGTGGTTTCTTCTGAAATGAATGGAGATAACAGGCTACTATTCAAATTTCTTCAACATGTTGTAAGTCCAAGAAGGGGATATTTTTCAAAACTAAGGTATCAGGACATTTACCTGTTACATCTGTTGAGTCATGGAGTAAAGTTCAACCTCTGTAGGCTGATTATGATCCAAATGGAAGATATGACCAGGGTAAAATCAAAGACAAATGCACTATTCTATGTTAAGTTGATTTTGGTCATGATCAAATGAAAGGATTCAGCTATGTCTCAGGATGAGACTGAAGTGGTTAAGGAAAACTTTTTCATTACTAGAATCACTTTCAAGTACATGAAGATAAGCTGGAACCCATGGCGAAAGCAGTGGGTGTCAGATTATGGAAGAGTCTATGATAAATTCAATCCAGTGGATCACCCAAGTAGGCCAATGGATAAAAGAGATCCATGCCTATGATCTGATGAGGAAGATCCAGAGTATAGTGATGATTCTAAGGAATTAGATGAGGAGGATGGATCTATAGGAGATGGAGGAGATCTGGACCTGCCTTCCAGTCCTAAGGCTATAACAGTTTCTCAAGAAAAGACTACTGGTGATGAGGAAGACCACCTCAATTTGAACCCTAAAGAGACTGCTTAAGGCAGGGAAGCAGAAGAGGATTCAGAAAGTAGAGGACCATGATTTTCAAGTCCTGACAAATGCAATTCATCAATCACTTATCCCTTGATAGGGAATACTATTATGTCAGTAGAGGAGATCCCAAAAGAAGACAACATGAGGAAAAGGTTAAGGCAGATAGGATTGAAAAAATTATTGAGCCAGTCAAACCAGTAGAAGTGGTTGAGAAAGACAAACCAGTTGTTATTTCTCAGATACCCCAAATAGTTCAAACTTATATGGAGGAATTTGTTGATGATTCATCAGAAGATGAAGTGGCTAAAGTGGAAGCTATTGATGAGAAAAATGCAGTGGCTGCAGTATCAGTTGATGTTGAGGAAGAAAAGATGGTTGAAGATCAAGATATATTAGAGGAAGCTCATGTTGAGGGGGAGAAACCTGCTTCCCTTGGATAGGTTTCTGTGCTGCATGACATAGAGGATTGGTCATCAGATTCAGGGTACATGGTACTTGGACTCAATTATGGAGATTCTAATGAGAAAGACCAGCCTCATAGGGATTCTGGTATCCTACCTGAAAGAATTTCAGTAGTTGTGGCTGACAATTTGGAAACAAAGGAGGACCTTGATTACTTAAAGGTTGAAATGAAAGAGGCCCTAAGATAATCAGTGGAAGATTTGAAGAATATCCTTGTTGAAGAGATGAGGAGTGTGGAGAAATCCTTGGAGATATCTCTGGTATGTGTTGTGTCAAGTCCAGTGAAAGAAATGTTGAATGAAATTAGAGTGTGCCATACTCAATTTGAATACTGGACAGGAGCTATAGTTGCCCTGATACAATCAGTTTCTTCATTGATTTCCATGATTAGTTCTAAAAACCATGTAAATGCTGAGATTCGGAACATCAAAGAGGCATTCAAGCAGTTTATGGAAGTTTTTGAGGCTTTTAAGACATCAGTCAAAGAACATATGAACTGTCAGTATACACTTATTCAGAATGTGATTAGTAATTTGACTCAATCTTTCAAAGAGACAGTAGATTTCTTGGTCAAACCCCTTCCATCATATAGAACCTCTGTAAACATTGACCGGATCAGAAATGTGATCCAGGAAGAGCTTGCTAAGGCTAGTACCAGTGGCACCTCTGATTCTCAGGTAATTGCTACCACCAGGGAAGTCAATAGTTATGTTCGTGAACACTTGAGAGAAGCTAATTCTACTCAGGAAGCCATTAAAAATAAGGTGGATTCTTACTTTGAGAAGATCTATACAAATCAAGAAATGACCAAACACTTCATGCCTTTGATAGAGAATATGAAACTGCCTCTAGTAACTCAGGCATTCTGGGAGCAGGTCAGCAAACTGAGAGAATTGACCACTACTTTGGATAATTTTTTGGATAATAAAGATGATTTTATATCTGCTATGAAGAGGGGAGGTGGAATCATTATGGGCTTTGGGAATTTGCTGCTATCTTTCTAGCATGTGGATAGTACACCTGTCATAGTTCGTCCTGCTTTACCAGCTTCATCTCAGTCTTTTTCAGTTCCTCAGATGACTCCAGTTCAATCCATTCAGAGACTCTCACCTATGATCCCTCAGAAACCTTCTAATTACCGTCCAGACACAATTTCAGTAGCTCAGGCACCTGTGGTTATCCCTGGAGTATCTAATCATTCTCCTGCCTCTACAGAACCTGAACCTTCTGATCCTAAAGGAAAATCCAAAGCAACCGATGAGGATGTGGATTGATTGTGTCTTATATTATTGATAGGGATCCTTTTGTATCTTTTTGTGTATTTATTTTGTAACATTTTGACTCATGTAATATATACCCTTTTCTACCTCTGATCACTTTATGTTTTACATTTATCTCTGATACATTGTTTATCTCTTTTTTCTAATCACAATGGGGGAGAGTAATAATGATCATCATGATATTTATTATGATATGGATACAAAGGGATAGAAACCTATGATATATAGTCTACCTATGATACTGTATACTCTAATGCTACTAATTTTTTTCACTAATACATTTGACTATCTCATTATTTATATTGAGAACCTATTACATTTTACCTCTGATCATCAATTATTTTTGTGCATTACCTCTGATATATCACTAATTATTCATATTTTCCTCTGATACCTATATAATTATTTTGGATCACCACTGATACTTTACTGATTGTTTTGGATTATAATATCATAAGTTGTGATTATCAAAATGGGGGAGATTGTTGACCTCACCTATTTTTATAATCCCAATTATGCTTTAATATGTTTTTATAATCTCAAATAATATCTATTCATCTATTAATTATAATCTCACAATGATATTGAGTTAATAATAATATCAAAATAATCATTGGAATATGTTTTTCCAATGTTCATCTGTGTTTATAACGGTTATAACATAATCTGGAAATATATTGCATAGAACAGATAAATGTTAAGTGATTAGGTCACTGATAGACCAAGTCTTCAGGTCTACTATTACAATGCTCACTGATATGAAAAGGTCACCGGTATAGATAGCTACCGATAGACAAAGTCTAGCATTAGAGTAAGTGTTTTGTGACACAAGGTCACTGGTACAGAGCTACTGATACACTAAGTCGACCGATATAGACTTAGACTGCTTTTTGTAACATGAGCTACTGGTATAGAAAGTTACTGATACACATAGAGCTACTGACAGATAGCTATTGGTACAATCCTACTGATACAAACAGACCGAGTCACCGATATAAAACAGCTATCGGTACAAGCAAATTACCAATGGACAGTGCTACTGACACATCCTAGCTACTGATTCAGGGAAGCTGCTGATTCAATGAAGCTACTAATGCAAGGAAGATACCACAACAACTTCTACTAATACACAGAGACTACTGCTACATAGAGTGACTACTACCAACACAACAACAGAACTACAGACACAATTCCACTATTTCAAGCACACTGATACAATGAGCAACTGATGAAAAACAATCAATGTTTCTTTAACTCTACTTATTTTTGTTTTATCTAACAATGGTTATATTTATTCTTTTAATGAATCTTCTATCAATTAAATGTTGTCTGATAAATTTCAGGGAACCATACCTCGTACCTACAGTGGAAATCATCCTCTTTGTCGGATCACATGTGCTATAAGAATAAAGACAAAGGGAGCACATATAACGGTGGGTGAAATAGTGGAGACAAAGTGGTGACAGGATGATACACAATGGTACACCCAATCCAAAAAGAAAATAACTTTTTCTGGAATCTGAGGCAAAGTGATGAGCTACACATTCTACTGAAAACTCAAGCGAACCTCATTCATGAAGGATTCTGGAAGAGAAACCACGACACTCTGTTTTCTCAACAAATCCTAGAAGGAATCAAAAACCTCATCTGCTCAAACTAGAAGGATTCCAGAGTTGCATTACTATCACACATAGCATTCTAAACTCATCTCAAATATTATTCATTGTGTTGGGATTAATTTACTTACATTTTGAGTACTGTGTGCATGTCTCTGTTTCTCTGAAACACACACAGTCTCTTGAGCAGAACTAAAGGATTTATAAATACTCACTCAAACATTCTAAAATCTTTCATACCCCCACTGTGAATTGTGGTAGAGGTCGAGTGTGACCTGGATATCCTGCGTGCTATTTTTTTTCCACGAAAAACTATGGTAGAGGTCTTAGGAGCTGGATAGTCTGTTTACTGGTGTTTACCCCCGATCCAGGGTGTGGATAAAAATTTTATATAAACTGTTTGAGAGGACTAAGTATCATCTTGAGACTGAACCTCTTGTTTAACCATGTTGTGTTATTTCAAACTATATTTTATATTCCACTGCTATGTACTTTAAATTCAAATCTGTTTTAAAGTAACTCTGATAGTTAAATTAGAAAGTGTTTGTAATTGTTGTAAGCCAGTAAGTTAGTTTCAAAAGTCAAATTAATATTCAGATTAAATTGACTGAGAACTAATAAATCTTTGAGAAGCTAATTGAAAATTCATAACCTTTACAAATTCACTACTGTTTAACTCATATGTAATTTGGGGGATTTTAATCCTAAAGTTTTTAACAGAAATTTTTAATTGGAACTCAATTCACCCCCTCTTGAGTATCCACTATGACCAACAATGTCCTTGTTGAATATGATTCATTGTTGATATAGGATTATTGTATACGATAGTAATATATAGTAATATTTAGAATAATTCCATGTCTATCAACCTCCCCACTTATAAAAGGACACAACCACTTCTATATTATCTACATATCAAAAGACTCTTATCAAAGTCAAAACAATATAAAATTATTTCCTAAAATCCATTATAACTTCTTAATGGTTGTTTTTTATTCATAATAGCATACTAAGATGATTTTAGGTATCAACCTAGGGATGTTGTTTGAAGAAGATCTATTGTTTTTAATAGAGTGTTTTCGATTTCATGTTTTACGTCATCAAAAACTCTCATAACATCTATGATGTAATAAAATTATAATCTCACATATAATTAAATGTTATTATGTTTATTTTATAACCATTTTTCATCTATTTATATATATATTAGAATATGTAATTATTTTTCTTGCATACAAGCTAACTACCATAACAACAAGATTATGAGTTTCATGTTTGTTTACTCCCTCTTATGGTTTGTAATAAAGATGGATAAAAATAATATTATATAATATATATGATATCAATGAAATAATAATGTTTTCTAAATATAATATATCATTTACCCTCTAACCTTTTCTTATATTAAGAAATTATAACTCCACACATGTGTACATGAAGACTACAACCTCAAATAAATGATGTGATTAATTTTTGATCTCGAAAATTGAAAAATTAATATAAATATTCATATAATTAAACTATATTATGTTAATATCATTATAATTTTTTTTTGAGTTTATGTAACCATGAAAAATATGTAAGTATTAAAATTACTTAATTGAAATTTATCGGAAAAATGAAACACTTTACACATAGAAACAATGATTTTAATAAATAATTATCAATAAATCAGTATTGAAATGTTACATATTGATCCTATAGTTGACATTTGAAGTATGTATATTATTTTTGGATAGAATTATAATAAATTTGATTTTTTTACTAGAGTTTAAAGGTAATTATGAGGCAAGTTGAACATGAGGTAAGAGATTACATCCCAAAATTGTTTTTTAGGGAATAAGTTATCTCATTCAACTATTTTATTTTATGTGGTGTATATAATATAATTTTTTCATACTATAACATGAATAAATTTTCAATATTTATATTGATATTAAAATTTAGGTTATTTTATCTAGTGTGTTATGATTCAAAAGCTAAAAAAGTAGTATGGGCTTTATAATACAATCTTATTTAAATTTAAGAATATTTATATTAATATTTACATGGTAAAACAATATGATCATAATATTTTTAATCACACATATGTTATTTTTTATAGTTATTTTGGGTATTACAAGTTATTATTATATTAGATCATTTGTTACATTAATAATTAAAATGTTACATGTTAGGGACTATATATTAAAAATCAAATTTTTTAGTTTTAATTCCAACACTTTTTCTTTAATGTATATATATTTTTTAAATTATTTTAAATTATATTAATTTAATATTATTAAAAGAAATATTAAACTAATTTTTAGCCCTTTTTTATATTCTTTATAATGGTTTAGATGGAATAATATTTTTAATTTGTAAACATGATTCTTTTTACCAAAGGTGTGAGAAAAATAAATATTTGAACATATAATACATGTACGACCTTTACCACCCAAATGATTATTATATTATTTTAATATTATTTAAATATTCTGTAGATATTTAAAAAAATAATATTCTCAATATTTTGGGATTTTATTAAAATTTTATATAAACAATATGCTGTTATTTTCTTAAAAAAATAAAATGAATTTTGAAATGACAGTTGTAACTCAATTCTTTCACAAATTTACAAGGATGTTTTTTTTAATTTACTAACATAAATATATTATTAATGGATTGGATTCGATAAAAAACCAACATTTCTAATGAATTTATGATCTTGTTATTATTTCTTATTTTGGGATCATTCAAATTCATGTGATCATGACATCTTTCACTATTAATTTTTCATTTTACATTTTGTCTATATCAAATCAATATAAATAATATTATCGATCAAATAAAAATAATTTATATCACACTGATGATTATTAAACCATGTCCATTTCAATATATGGATTTATTTGTTCTATGATTATCAAGTTCATTTTATTTTCCAAGAAACAAATTCATGAACTATATTCTAGATTCAATATGGAAAGTTTTTTACTTATAAAGTGTTTTTATAATGAAATTTATTGATTAATCTAGAATAAAAGTAATGAATATGATATGAATGGGATGGGTTGCATCTGGTTATAGATAACCCCTAGATGTTTCTATATGTCTCATGATACAGCAAATGATTAGACATTATATGGGTATTTCATTTAATCCTACAATCATATTTAAAATGGTGTCATGATTTAGAGGGCTTGACAGTAGTATTCGTTATATATTGGTTCAGTTTCCTAGATTGAATGTTAATGAATGTCTATATTTAAGAATGTTATTTCATTGAGAACTTATTTTCCATTATCAATGTGATTCTTATATAGATATTATCCATTTATGTTCATTAAACTAACATTATTGACTAGAGGATGTTTGTTTTGATTATCCAGTATTCTTTATATATTAAAATTTATTACCTCATCATTGCTTCTACAGTAAATAACACATACTATGAATCTAAACTCACGCTTTATTTTTTTCATTTCCCCTAGATATGGAAAAATATATTATGAATTATTTTCAAGAGTTAAATAATGTTTCTTATTGTATGTTTTTATATTTACAACGTAACATTGGAATCATATTAGTATATAATTTTACAAGACTTCTAAAATGATCGATCTAGGGTTGTATGATCCCTTTTAACTTGTAGTAAGTTAATAATTGAGAATCAGCTCCTAGTTATGGGATTAAGGGCTATGTAGGTGGTATCAAAGCATGTTTAGGAAGATCATTGGGAATTATATAAAGGGAAAAATATATTATAGAAGAAAAAACTATAATTGATTATTGGGATTATTTCATGTATACGGTATTATAATGTAGGTTTTGTAAATAAGGGATTGTGTGATTTTCCAAGAAAATATATTCCTACCAAGATACTGTAAAGTAAATGAGGCTATAGAACATATCATCACATTGCTATAAAATATTAATTGTTGGATTTGGTATTCACACTATCATCAGTAGTGTATGATGTGGGTGTCAAATACTACAGACCTTGTTAGTCAATCCGGGGTATATGTTTGTCTTAATTTACATTATCATTAAGAGTACTTATATTGAATGAGAAGATAGAATGTATGGAATATTATGATATTTCATAGTGATATGGGTTCAACCTAATGTGTCATGGGTTAAAAGTTCTATGGTTGATCACATGTTTAAAGGTAAAGATACCCCTTTTGTGGTTATATGTGTTGGTAGTTTTAGATGATTAAGTATTTTTTTAGAGATTTTTATTTGAATAAAACAATTTTATAACATGTTTTAGTAAAAAGGTTATTCAAGAAATAATTATTTTATATTATGTAGATATAAGATGAATCGTATTGATAATTTTTTTTAAGATGACCTTTTATGTTAATTTGGATAATTAGGATAAATGTGTTATTACATGTTTCGAATATATTTTTTATCTCTTTTATAACCATTTGATTAAAATATTATTTTTTTAAAAATGATTAATGTTATTTTTAATGAATTTTACTAAATTTGGAAACAACTGTAGTTAACTAAAATGGAAATAATATTAGTTAATATGAGATTTTATTTACTGAATAAATGTTATGTTATATTTCAGAATCATATAGGATTTAAGTATGGTTTTATGGGTTTGGAGTTGTTAATGGGAAATAATATAAGTTTTTAGTGATTCAATGATATAGATTATAAATTTTTGGTATATGAATTTATGATTGATTAATGTTGGTTTTAGATAAATGATAAATTGATATTAGAAGAGTATGTAATGGAATATTTCTATTTTTTGGATTGTTTAACATTGTTAGGAAAATTTTAAAGCGATTTATGGTTTGTCACTTATATAATAATTAATGTTGATCATTGGGTGTTACTTTTTTGGATTCAAGTATAAATTTATTTTTTCATTATATGACAGTTTATTTATATTTTTTGTTTTCCAAATTATGATATCTGTTTCAATTTTAAAAAAGAAGGAATAACCATTCATTATTTTGTGGATCTTATAGTATGATAAAAAAAATATTTTAGTCATTCTGGAATAAATAATTATTCATAATGATAATTATTCATCTCAATTGATGACATTATACTTATATAATAAGAATAAATAATATATTTACATTTCATCATATTTTGGTATCCTAAATGTAAAGGAATTTTTCAATATCAAGAAAATAGAACATAAATGTATCGATTTTAATATGGAAATTAACACTCATCTAAAATCTTACACTATCAAAAACACATTTCCATGTATGTGTCTTAAAAATATATATTTATAATAAGTTTTCTAGGCACAATGTAGAAAATAACGTTCATTGTTAATTCTATCATAGATTTTATTACTATCTTATATTATAATTGGAAAAATAATTAACATTATATGAAAAATATTTCTATGGAGGGGAGAATGTAATAAAAAACATTTTATTTTATATTTCTTTTATAATTAACACTATATTCAATATCATGTAGTATACACAACCACAATATTATAGAAACCAATAAATTTTTTTCATTATATTTGGCCATTATAACCTGCCTGTTCAATTGCATGATATATATAGGAGTAACTAAATTTCGATATATATACATATATATTTAATATTCAGTAAATATATATTGATTAAATGTTAGGATATAAAGCATCATTCTTTAATGAAATAAATTTATTATTCAAAAATATTTTACCTTCAAAATCAGTTTTTATTTATTCTTATGAGGGAATATTATATTTAATGAATTCTACTTTTAAATGATTTAATTGATTAATGGATGTATTTTTATGCATTTATATCAATGATACCATTGGATGAATTGTTGGGATTTTTCTGAAAAAAATATATTTTTTATTAAACAGCAAAAAATAATGATTTAATAAAAAACTATAATTTATTTTCAAGAATTTACGATGTCCAATTTTTTAAATTGGAATAAAAATAAAATTAATTTATATATTTTTAATATAATCTGAATAATATTATTTAAAGAAAGGTAATTTTTTAATTTTGATTTTAAAATATATTTAAACCTAAAAATCCTTTTTTTGGAAAGCCATTTTTTATCACATTTTGTAGGTATATCATAAATTTCATTCCTTCCAATCATTTTAATTTAAATTTATAAAATAGACTAAATATTTGGAATAAAATTTTCCAATGTTTTTAATTAATCTATTTTCATTTCACTACATTATTATTAGTATCTTTGATAAAAAAAATTAGTTTCCATGGTAAATGAAAAAAATGGTTAAAAGGGTTAATAGTAAAATTGTAAGGGTTAAAATGACCTAAAAAATGAATAAATCATATTATATGTTCTTTATTCTACCCTTCCTCATATCCTCCATGAATATGAATCATTTTTGTACTATTTGGCCTTAGTAATGTGTTAATATATATTAATATTTGTATATATTTAATATATCCTCTCTTCTCCACACATCAAGTGCCTCTTATCATAGAATATAAAATTTTAAATAATTTCCAAACATAAATAAATAGGTCAATGAAGATATGATTTAATCATTATACCAACCTATTAAATCTTTATGGATAATCCTAAAGAGGTGGTCTGAAGAAGTGACATAGTTCTAAACCGAGTGATTTATTTTTATTTCCTTTTTTATCTCATTTAAAACTATTCTAAAAAATATTATAAAATAGAATAAATATATAACATACAAAATAATTTAATTATTATTATGGTATAAAATATGATCATTTAATTATCCCTTTAAAAGAAATTTAAAACATCTGTAATGCATACATAGGGAGTACATCCATAGAATGATAATGTATTTTATTTTTTATTACCGCATTTAATGGATGGTTATAATGATAAATAACAATGAAAATATAATATTTATATTATATTTATGAAATAATTTTGATTACGTTAATATAATATATGATTTTTCTTTTTATCATTCATCAGGTTAAAAAATTAAAACGCTTCACTTACTTACTAGTTGACTACCACCTCATTAAAGTGATGTGATTTATATCTCTTATCTGGAATAATAGAACAGTTATAGTTATTTATATAATGACTATATATATATATTATTTATTAATCATGATTATTATATTTTATATGATGTAACTATATAAAATATGCACATAACTAAAAATACAAATTGAATCATACATGGTCAATAAAACCGGTAACAATTAAAAAGTTGGTTTTAATGAATAATTATTAATAAATCTGTGTTGGAATGGTATTATTGGATCATATATTAATTTAAAAGTATATATACGGTTCTCGTATATAATTATAATTAATTTTAAATTTTTATGTATGAGATTAATATCATATATGAGGCATGATGAACATTAATTACGGGTTTATCAACTCAAATTTTCTTGTTCGGGGTATATGTTTTTTATGAACCTAACTTAAATTAAGATATAATATTATTAATATAAAAACCTTTGTAAAACTGTAATTTCACCCAAATTTGTACAACCTAAGGATCCAAGTGTGTTCATGAGCAAGCACCAGGTTACCATACATAGAATCATGGGAATGATTTATCCATCAGCTGATTTATGATAAGATAAGAAGAATTAAATATCTGAAATAGATATAAAAAATAAATAAGATTAAAAATAAAAAAATCATAAAGATAACATCCAAAACTGGGATAACTAGGTCAAGAGAAAGAAACTAAAGGTCCATCAACATTGACCACAATGTGTAAGAACCCGGACCTTCTTTTATGGTATTTTTTTCCTTTTTTGGAGTTTTTGAGAAAAGAGGAGTCTGGAAATTTTTGAAGTACACGCCATGTACATTATAAGTACACATCGTGTACTTCGTTTCCACACGAGGTAGTGTGCTAGCTGTGTCCGGGCCATACACACTATCATGTGGGGTTATGTAGAGGCTTCTTAAAATGGAGTACGGAAAAGCCTAGTACATGTTGTGCACTCAATAAGTACCCGTCGTGTACATTTTTTTCATTAAACTCACCGGGGGTGCGTCTGGCAGACATAACCATCTTATTCTAGGTGTTCTTCATCTGAGAGAGTCTGTACGACCATGGATCTTAGACGAGCCACCTAGCCTCCATTTGTCCACTGATTTGAACACTAGTAAGTGCGTTGGAATTGCAGTGGTAAGATATTCCCTATCCTAGAGCTTCATTTCCCAATTCCTTCTCTTTTCCAAGTTATCATGGGTTGAATGTTTTAGACCTTTTTTAGATCTTCGATGGATTAAGGCAATTCAAGCCATGTAGTTCACGTATATCGATCTACTAGCATCAAGGTAGGTGGTTTGTGCCTTTATTTAAACGTCTTTGAGTATTTGTGAAAATTCCACCAATACCCTTGAATGGGGTACTGCGTGTTTCCTATTTTACCCTTGTTGTTTTCCTATTTTTCTTATATGCCTGAGTATAGGATATTGTTTGTGAATAGGGTAATTTACTGTGCTTTGGATGTTTTACCCATGTATGTTTTGTCTGTTTATGACCGTTTGGTCTAGTTTTTCTTGTTAGGCTATTGCCAGTTATATGCCTAGTTGTAGGATGGAGTGTTATTTTTGTGACATGTTGAGATGCTTTAGAATTATATACAAGTAGTTTTTTTGGTTAGTTTGACCGTTACGTGATGCGATATTTTCTGACTTTACACCGGGTTGTGGGAACCTAGTGTATTAGACCATAGGGAGAATGGATGTAAGGGCTTCTCCAGAGTGTCTTTAATTTACAATGCGAGACCACAAGGGGAATTGGAATTGAGTGGTTCCTCAGAGTGTCTTTAGTTCCTCGACATGGGACACAAGGGGAATGAGATGTTGAGTACTTCCTCAGAGCACCTTTAGTGCGATCGAGACTATAGGGGGAATTGACGGTGAGTGTTTCCCCAGAGAATCTATTCATTAGCTAAACTAGAGGGTTGAGACTATGTGTGCCTCCCATAGGGTTGCTAGTGTTTGTAGGTTGAACCATAGAGGTTAGGCTGTGATAACTAACCAATGGGTTACCTATTTTTTCTACTTGCATGTGTGGATGCTTACCTGTTTATAAATTATTTTCTAAGAACTGTGGATTGTTTTCTACTGAGTTCTTTCCTGTTTACTATTTTCTGTACATTTACCGACCATATATTTACTAACTATTATGTGAAAATCTTAAGGAGGTTTCCTACTGGGATTTTTTTCTCACACCCTATTTGGGACATGATTTTGTGCCCGAACAGATTATATTGTTGCATGTATAGATAAGGGAAAACTCCCTTCTACTTCAGGTTATTGATTACCTTGGAGATGGAGAGTAAGGGACCAAGATGAGTCTTGTGATGATGAGGAGTTGTTTATCTATTTTCCTTTTGTATTTAGTTTTATTACTGTATTTAGCATTGTGATTTGTTTGGATGCTTTCCTAGACACATGTGCATCTTGCATCATTTATATATTTTTCTCAGTTGTTTACTTATCAGTCTTCCCCTTTTTACTATTGTTGGATATTTACTGCTTCCACTATTGTATGATTGTTTATCTTCTAATGTTTTACTCTTCCAATAAGGTAATAGTTTCCCCAGTATCACACCTAAGGCCCTCGCTACTAGTCGGCATCCTCTAGTGTTCGGGGAAATGCGCTTGAGGCCATGTGACCAACTGGGTACGGGGTGCCCTAGGGAGGCTTCCGGAACATGGGTGTTACAAAGTGGTATCAAAGGATTACTTTTCACATGACTTACTGTTTGGAGCCAATAGTCAGGGATATGATATAATAGGTTCTTGGTAATAAGCAGTGCCCAAGAGTAGCTAACCCGTGTACAGGGAAAATCCATACTAACTCATTTATCATATTTTTACTAGTTTTTAATTTTACAGTTGATTTAATTTCACCATGGGGTGATTCACATGCTTTGTGTTGATACCGTTGTTGTTATTGCGGTTATATTTCTATTGCAACCTGATTAGATGAGGGTATTCCATCTCATGCATCATATAGGAACTTGTTATAAATCACATGCCATGCATTATTTCCATGCCATCTAGGATGAATTACAAATTTCATTTTGTTGTGATAGACGTTGTGTAGATTATTCATGCTGTTGTGATTGATTTTTGATAAAAAAATATTTTCTTCTTGTTAGAGCATTGATTGTGTAAGGTTTTACCTGAATGAATGCCAAGTTTTGGTTCTTACGGTGTTATGGCCCCTCATGGGCCGGAATTTGGCATATCTATGATCCATTAACTTTGTTTGTAACTTGTATAAGATTTCAAACTTTGATTTGCGGGGAGTATGGACCCTCATTGATCGGAATTTGGAACCTTAATGTGTGTTTTCTACGTTTTCTGGGCTTCGGAGTAGTTTCTAAGCTACTGCCCGGAAAAACCCAGAATACACGGCATGTACTTTATTAATACATGCCGTGTAGTTTTTAAACATTATCACTGACTGTGTGGGTAGAAACACGGGGTTGTGAAAAAAACTTTAGGAACACACTGTGTACGGTAAGTATACGCTGTGTTGTACTGACAGTGTGTCTACCCTTGTGGCTAACGACACAGATTGATGAAACATTGACTATACACGTCGTGTCCTATTATCACACGTGGTGCCATGTAACCTAAGTACCTGGCCATTTCATGAACAACACAGGTCGGGGAAAACCTTCAAGTACACATCATGTTCTCAGGGTGCACTCCGTGTAGAGTGAACCATGTATTCGGCCATGTAACTAACAACACGGGTCGTTAAAACCATGTCTAGTACACGTTGTGTCCTTCATGAACATGCCATGTAGTCTAGGATTAAGAGTACCATGTGGGTTAGTCATGTAAGGAGACTTGGGTAGGGGAATAGAGTTCAAGTACATGTCATGTGTGGGTACAACACACTGTGTGGTTGGGGAGTTACATGACCAGTTGTGGAATAAGTACACGCCCATGTGAATGGCATAAATGAACACGTCGTGTAGTGTTTATACACACTGTGTAGTCATGTTTTGAAAATATTGAATGCTTTCTTTCCCCTGTTCCAATCTTATGATCCTTGCTTTCAGTCCCTGATAATGTGATCTAAAGTGTGAAATTTACCTTGCAGAGTCATGGCGCCGAGATGTCCTCTGGTTGCACGCTAGTCACCAGGTGGTGATTAGACGCCAGATATGGATGATCAGGGACTTCCCCACAGATCCTCCTATTGTTCCAGTCTTGGCATCAGCATCAATACCAGTTACTGGTGCTGATGCATAGTTTAGTAAATGTTTTCTGAAGATGATGCAGACCGTCCAGGGAGCTCTGCCTTCTTCCACATCTAGGGAAAACTTGACGTGGGTTTTCCAGTAGTATCAACCTCCCACATTCTTAGAGGAAGGAGGACCGCAGGCTGCAGAGTCATGGCTAGAAGCCATGATGACGATCATTGAGAATTTGGAGATTCCATCAGAAAGGTTGGTCAATCTCACTACCTACATGCTACGAGACTCCACCAAGAGGTAGTGGGATGTGATCTCATTGGTAGGTCATTAGCAGGTTAGGGCGTGGGAGTAGTTTTAGCATGTCTTTTATGACTACTTCTATTCGGAGACCCTGAGGGCTGACCGAGCCCTGGAGTTCATGAGCCTAGAGCAGAGTACTCTTTATTTCATGGAGTATTCCCATCTTTTCACCGAGATTTAGAGTTTCACACCCCTCCAGGGTGGATATGGGTTGTTTTTTCAAGGAAGTTTTAGGATGGTCTCAGACAGAAGATCCTCTCGTAGGTTAATATCTTCAGGCTGACTTCTATAACTTTTATCGTCAACCAGACACTAATTGCAGAGGGTGATCTGAGATATTTTGGATCTGAGTGTCTAGGAGGTTCCGCTTCTAGAGTAAGTGCTTCACCAGCTGATAACAGGAAGAACCGTAGGGAGTCTACGAATGGTGATCCGAGGCATCAAGACACATCTTCAGGTAGCCAGGTGGTATGCTGCCAGTGTGGAAGGGTTGGGAATATGAGGTCGTAGTGCTAGAGTGACCCATTGGAGTGCCAATATTTCAAAAATATGGGTCACCTTCAGCACCTCTGTCAGGTTTTCTCACCAGCAGTTGGTGATAGGGGTTCTTCCGTGACTCCTCATTCAGGAGCAGTGCCACCTGTTTCTCGCCAGTCTGGGAACGAGTGTTCTTCCAGTCGTTCGGGCCGAGGTTGAGGTCGAGGATGTGGTAGTCAGTCACCAGCCTTTCAACTACATTAGGGTGGATTTGGTCAAAGTGTTCATGTAGGGTCACAGGGTCGTGGTATAGGTCAGGCCTTTGTAGTGGACAGACCTAGTAGAAGCAGGATCCCAGACCCTCTACAGTTCGAGGTATGATCTTAGTAGACTCAGTTTTATCTTCTTCTCTTTTCGATACAAGGGCTTCCCATATATTTATATCTGTTTCTGTTGTGGATATCCTTGGGCTCTACATCTTTCCCTCTACTGATACCTTGACTCTAGACACACTATTGGAGACTAGAGTGGTTAGTGTACGTCAGTGCAGAGAGTGCCCTCTTGAGGTTGTGGGGTGTCACTTCTTGTGGGACCTCTATGTCCTAGAGATCACAGGCTATGATTTCATCCTCGGGATGGACTGGTTGGTTCCCTTTCATGCATTCATCAACGATTATCGCCGCAGGGTGAGTTTCATATCACCAGAGGGTGGATCTTTTCTTCATAAGGGTGAGTGGAATGTTCATGCGAGTAGAGTAGGACCCAAGCATCATGGGCTAGGTTGAGTTACAGCTCCAATTGATAGTATGTATCTGGATAACCAGGGAACTTCACAGTTAACCTTTACTCAAGTGGTGTATCGTTTCAGGGATGTCTTTCCAGAGAAATTTTTAGGTTTTCCTCCGGAGCGTGAGATAGACTTCTCGATTGAGCTCGTGCCAGGAGCGGTACCAGTGTCTATTCCTCCTTATAGGATGGCATCACCTACGTTGCAGGAGCTCAAGAAGTAGTTGGAGGACTTGCCGGAAAAGGGTTTCATATGACCCAGTACTTCTCCTTGGGGTTCCCTTGTCCTGTTTGGGAAGAAAGAGAATGACACCCTTAGACTTTGTGTGGATTATCAGAAGCCAATCCAGTTGACGATCAAGAACTGATATGCTTTTCCTAGGATTGATGACCTCATTGATCAGATTTGAGGATACCGAGTGTTATAAAAGATCGATATGAGGTCTGGTTATCATCATTTGCACGTTAGACCTTCTGATATACCTCTTACAACCTTTCGGAGCAGGTGTGGTCTGTACGAGTATATGGTTATGTTGTTCGGTCTCACAAATGTGCCGGCAGTTTTCATGGCACTAATGAACCGAGTGTTCCATCCATACTTAGAATCTTTCGTGGTGGTAATCGTTGACGATATCTAGGTGTACTCTCACACTTGACACGACCACACTACCCATCTTGAGATCATTCTGAGTACACTAAGAGAGCATTATTTATATGATATGCTCTCAAAATGCCACTTTTGGATGGATCATATTCACTTCATATGTCATGTTATCTCAGAGACATGAGTATGAGTAGATCTAGAGAACGTGAGAGTAGTAGTTTCCTGGGAGCAGCTGAAGAATTTATTCGAGGTATGGAGTTTCCTAGTGGTGTCTAGATACTACAAACTCTTCATACAAGACTTTTCACACTTAGCAGCACCGCTGACAGGTCTGACCAAGAAGGGTGTGAAGTTCTTATGGTCGGATTCTTATGAGTTGACCTTTCAAGAGCTGATGGGGAGGTTGACATCAGCACTAATACTAGTCTTTCCAAATCTGGTGAAGAGCTATACTATTTACTTCGATGCTTCAGGTATCGGTCTGGGAGCTGTGGTTTTGCAGGGAGATAGAGTCATCGCGTTCGGGTCTCGGCTGTTGAGGCCACATGATAGGAATTACCTGACACACGATCTGGAGTAGGCAGTTGTTGGTCATGCCTTATGCTATTGGAGACATTATCTTCTGGGAGAGCACTTTGTGGTTTTCACCGACCACAAGAGTCTCAAATGCATCTTCACTCGGCGTGATCTGAATCTGAGACAACACATGTGTGTTGAGTACCTGCAGTCCTTTGACATTGAGCTTGCCTATGCTTCTGGGAATGGAAATCCAGTGGCTGACGCGTTGAGCAGGAGGACTCAAATACAGTATGTTCATGAGGCTAGTAGTGAGTGGCAGCTGATGGATCTATTCTCTGAGATGCATTTGGAGGTGAACGACAGTCAGGGACAGACTTTTCTATCTTCTGTAGCTATTACCTCTGCACTTCTTGATCGAGTTCGAATGAGGCAGCTATCAGATTCTAAAGGCCTAGTCCTATGAGAAACTATGCCAGAAGAGGACCCTATTCCTGGGTGAACCATAGGTGAGGATGATATCTTGCGGTTCTAGGGACGCGTATGGGTGCCAATAGACATACGTGAGGAACTGATGTGGGACATTCATTCCTCAGTTTGGGAAGTTCATACTGGCGTCACCATGATGTATCGAGATTTACACCGTCAGTATTAGTGTCTAGGATTGAAGAGGGACATTGCTAATTTTGTCATGAGGTGTTCCACTTGTCATTTGGTGAAAGCAGAACATTAGTGACCAGCAGGTCTTTTGAGGCAGTTACCCATTTCCGAGTGGAAGTGGAATGATGTTGCGATGGAATTCGTCACTGGTTTTCCAAGGTCAGGTTGTGGGAATGATGTTGTTTGGGTGGTCATCAACAGGCTTACGAAGGTTGCTCATTTATTTCCGATCAAGGAGACCTTCAGTGTTGATGAGTTGAGGTGGTTGTACATCTGAGAGATTTTACATTTACATGGAGTTCCACAGTCCATTATTTCATATAGGGATGCTCATTTTACTTCATATGTCTGGCAGGGGCTTCAAAAGGATTTGGGTACATAGCTGCTTTTGAGTACAACATACCATCCCGAGACAGATGGCCAGTCCGAGTGTACGATTCAGGTGTTTGAGGATATGCTCCGAGCTTGTATTTTGGACTTTGGAGGTTTTTGGGAGAAGCATATACCTCTTGTGGAGTTTTCCTACAAGAATAGTTTTCAAGAAACAATTAAGATGGCATCTTATGAGGCATTGTATGGTAGGCCATGCCGATCAACCTTATGTGGGAAATAGGTAGGAGAGGCAGCTTTGCAGGGACCTCATTTTTTTAGGAGACCATAGAGCAGATAGAGTTGATTTGGAAGAGGATGGCTACTGCATAGTCTTAGCAGAAGTTGTATGCTGATAAGCGGAGGCGACCTCTGGAGTTCGACATCAGGGATCATGTTTTTCTACATGTCACACCGAGATTAGGACCCAAGAGGATTCAGAGACAGTGTAAGCTTTCACTGTAGTACTTTGGGCCACTTGAGGTGTTGGAGAGAGTTATTCTGGTTGCCTATCGCTTGAAGTTACCTCAGAGGTACCAGGATAAGAAGGACATCTTTCATGTTTCTCTGCTTTGACGTTACATTTCGGACCCGTATCATGTCTTTCAACCTGAGGAGGTTGAGCTCGAGGAAGATGCATCATTTGAGGAGCATCCTATCTGGATTATCGATCGCAGTACAAAGGTTCTTTGTGGCTGGTCTGTTTCTCTGGTACAGGTGCTATGGAAGCACGGTCGAGTACAAGATGAGACTTGGGAGAGGGAGGCTGATGTACGATCGTAGTGGCCGAAGTTGTTTGGGGTTTCTTCTTCTATGTCTCGTTAAGGAAATTTGGGGACAAATTTCTTTACGGGGGGATGTTTGTAAGAACCCGGACCTTCTTTTCAGGTATGTTTTTTCTTTTTTCTGGAGTTTTTGAGAAAAGTGGAGTTCTAGAAATTTTTGAAGTACATGTTGTGTACTTTATAAGTATATGTCGTGTACTTCGTTTCCATGCGAGGTCGTGTGATGGCTGTGTCCGGGCCACACACACAGTCCTGTGGGGTGATGTGGAGGTTGCTTAAAGAAGAGTATAGAAAAGCATAGTATGTGTCGTGTACTCCAAAAATACAAGCCTTGTACTTTTTTTCATTAAATGCATCAGAGTCACATCTAATGGACCGAACCGTCTTCTTCTAGGTGTTCATCGTCCGAGAGAGTCTGTACGGCCGCAAATCTTCAATGAGCCACTGAGACTCCATTCGTCCACCTATTCAAACACCGGTAAGTGCATTAAAACTGCAACATTAAGCTCTTTCTTCTCCTAGGGCTTAGTTTCCCAATTCCTTCTCTTTTCCATGTTATCGTGGGATGAACTTCTTAGATGTTTTTGTTGATATATGACGTTCTAAGGTGATTCAAGCCCCTTGGTTCACGTATATCGATCTCCTAGCATCAAGTTTGGTGGTTTGTGCTTTTCTGTATAAAGTCTTTGAGTATTTGTGAAAATTCCTCCAATACCCTTGAACGGGGTATTTCATGTTTCCTATTTTTCGCTTTTTGTTTTCATGTTTTGCTTATATTCCAGAGTAGATGATATTGTTTGTGAATAGGCTCATTTACTATGCTTTGGATGTTTTTTCCATTCATGCGATTCTTGTTTACGACCGTTTGGTCTAGTTTTTCAAGTTAGGATATTTCCAGTTCCATGCCTAGTTGTAGGATGGAGTGTTCTTTTTCTGCCAAGATGAGATGCTGTAGAATTCTAGCCAAGTAGTTATTTAGGTTACTTTGACCGTTACAAAATGCGATACATGTTGAATTTACACAGGGCTGTGGGAAGCTTGTGTGGTATACCATAGGGAGAATGGACATAAGGTCTTATCCAGAGTGTCTTTAATTTACGATGCTAGACCATATGAGGAATTGGCATTGAGTTCTTCCCCAGAGTGTCTGTAGTTCCTCGACACGGGACATAGGGGGAATGAGATGTTGAGTGCTTCCCCAGAGCGCCTTTAGTACGATACAAGACTATAGGGGGAATTGATGGTGAGTGCTTCCCCAGAGAGTCTATTATTTAGTTTAACTAGAGGGGTGAAACTGTGTGAGCCTCCCAGAGGGATGCTAGTGTTTGTAGGTTGATTCATAGGGGTTAGACTGTGAGAACTACCCAGAGGGTTACCTATTTGTTCTACTTTCTTGTGTGGATACTTACCTATTTTTAAATTATATGTTAGGAACTGTCGATTTTTTGCTGCTGAGTGCTTTCCTGGTTAATGTTTTCTGTATTTATACCTGCCATATATTCACTGACTGTTAGGAAAAGATCTTAGGGTGGTTGCTTACTAGGATATTTTTCACCCACCCTGATTGGGCCATGGTTTTTGGCCCAAACAGATTATATTTTTTCACGTATTGATAAGGTCAAGTGCCCTTCTACTTCAGGTTCATGATTACTTTGGAGCTGGAGAGCATGGGACCAAGCTGAGGTTTGCGATGGAGAGGAGTTGTTTATCTGTTTTCCTTATGTATTTGGGTTTAGTACTATATTCAGTATTTTGACTTGTTTGGATGCTTTTCTAGACACATATGCATCTTGCATCATTTATATATTTTTTTCAGTTGTGTGCTTATCAGTCTTCCACTATTTACTATTGTTGTATATTTACTGCTTCCTCTATTGTATGATTTTATATCTTCCATTGTGTTACTCCAACAATGAGGGCATAGTATCCCCATTATCACACCCAAGGCCCTCACTGCAAGTTGGTAGCCTCTGAAATTTTGGGAAATGTGCTTGAGGCCATGTGACTAACAGGGTACGGGGCACCCCTGGGCAGCTTTCGGAACCGGGGAGTTACACAATGCTACCCATATGTCTATTTCTTCGAGGCCATATGCGACTTATATCTGAAACCACTTGATATCAAAAAAATATTAGAGATCCATAAAATATATGATGTTATTCACATTACCTATATCCTAACCAAGAAATGCCAAAAATTCCAAAAAAATTGTGTACCAATAAAAAACCTATATAATATTTATCCACATACATCTGTTTGTTTTTATGTAAAAAAAATTTTAAAACATTTCCAAAATTAAATAAGTTTCCCATATAAATTAATGCATTTTAATTATATTTAAAATAATTACATATTAAAAAATATATAAATATGACATAACATGTATTTAAGAGGCATATATACAGGAATAAAATAGGTTTCATGTGATGATATCTATATCAAGTGGGAAAATTATACTACAAAATAAACATGCATGTAGTTTATCAACAAAATAACAAAAGGGAAATTCATGACATGAGGTTGTAATAATTTTTTCAAACAATGGAAAACTAGACATCATAAGTGAATCCTAAATTATGGTATCATCAATCCCCCATGAACTGTATCCACTAGTGACCATGGAGTCATGAGAACCTACACAACTGATAGATTTCTCAACCAATGGCTATCTATGATTATCTTTTCACCATTACCCAAGGTTGTTGAAAGGGGTATATATCATTATTATATAATAAGAAAAATTATCCCCATTTTATAAATAATTTTGTATTCTAATTCCATACCACATACTAGATTAAAAACCCATTTCGAAATGAAAACAATATTTTTTTTCATTTAATCAAATCCAGATCTAACATTAATAAACATTTTTCAAAGAAAATACATTTTTGAAACAAATTAAATTTCCATCAAAGATGGTATTTCTTTTCATGGATCTCGAAAACATAATTTTAAAAGAAACAAGGAGATAAGACATAAATCCAAGAATACATTGGAATAGACAATAAAACATAGAGACATAACTCAACAATAATGAAGGCCTTGTGGGTGAAATCTAAAAACAACAAAAAGGAGGCTCTATATCAAAATAACCCATATTTTGGATGATATGTCCATATTAGAGGATCTGAATAAATATTCCATTCCAAAATATAAAATTATGCCCTACATAATATTATACCAAACGACATCACTGATAATCTATTAAAAAATCCATCATCTAGCTGGTGATCCTCTGACTAGACTGAGATGACTAGCTAGCTTACTGATCGATGTTGGATAAGAGACTATACCTACTAGTCTCCACTTGTTGTCTAATGGAATATTTGGGCCTATAAGTTTTTATCCAGCATTAACTGGCTAGTCTACGGAACTTCACCAGCAATCATGTGGCTTTCTATCATTAATTACTCCTAGAACATATTATCCCTACTGAATTATGTACATGAATTATAAATGAAATAACAAAATATCCTATGTACATGAGTCCACATATCAAGGTGTTACAATTATCCCCAAAAAAATTCTAAAAATATTATTAGAATCATGAACCAGAAAAGTGATATGGACATTGTAGCATCATCAATAAATCATGATCCCATGACTCAGGTATTTACCTACCCAAATCCGTCTCACAAGAAATAATGGTATCGCCATTCCATGAAACACCATATCATATCACTCCACAATTTGAAACGGTATTTTAATCACTAATTTATGAAGTTCAATTTCAATATCCTCTCACTAGATCATGTGGTATGGATCATGTTAATATATCCTCGATTGGGAAACATGGAACAAAAAATATGTAAAATTAAAATTACCAGATAATCCTAACTAATAGGAATCATTTTGAAGTCACTCCACAATCTTAAATGGGACAACTAAATGATTTATTAATTGACAAAGCCTCCCAAAAATTCAAGGTTACATAAGATGTTTAACTATGAGGAGGACCCAATCACCTACATGAACTTCCAACATATATCTTCACCGATCAATATATGTTTTTGATATATCTAATCCATTTCTAAAATTCTACTGATCAATTATTTAAAAAAAATTAGGATCTTTTAAAAAAATTCATATAAAATTGTGATAAAAAATCAGTTGTTGTAGATGGTGGTCTATATATATACTAGAGGGATGATTACACGTCTTAGTATATGGAATGAATAAGGGTAAATAATTATTCACACTTAAATAACAATTCATAATAATAAATATAAATATATTAAATTAATATATCATTCTTAATGTCCATGTAAATAGTTATTTTAAAAATAAATGACATCACTTTGTGAAGGTGGTAGTCCAAACATACACATATGTGATGTTATCGTTTACTAACAAAAGTGAGGTTAAAAAGGAATATAATAAATTATAATTATTAATGTATAATTATATCATAAATAACATATATAAACATGAAATAAATCGTAATAACCAGAAATAAACATTTTTGATGGAAACCATCATATCACAACATAGAGGATGTAGTCATCGTGTATGCTTGCATGATATTTCATATACTATTTGAGATAAAGTGGGTTTAAATTATGTGGAATAAACATAATGACATATTTTTATATTTTTATGCATGATTTATAATTTTATGGTAGATACAAATAGATTTATAGGATATATAAAAATTGATACAGTTTGACGGTTTTGGGTAAGATGATGACATATTCTTTGAGAGACCTCATTTGGATTACACATTCTAACTTCATATGATGGACTTATGGATAGAACATACGCTCATGAATGAATTGAATGAATATAAGATTGTTTTTGGGAATAAATTTAGTAACCCTGATGTATAAAAGTTTTGAAATTAGGGTGGAGAATAGGAACCATTTTATAAGATAAGATAGAGACACAGATGGATTAACATACATGATTTAAATAACATATTGTAACTTCTATGAGAAAGAGTATCCAAATGGCCTAGAAATCAATTAATGGAATATATAATGTAACAATAGTTTCCAAAAAATAATATTTTTATAGTTCATGTGTCATTTTACACATATCTTTTAATTTATCTCCTAAAATCCATTTAAACCTTAGTCAGGAATTATTTTTCTATAATTACTATTCACTATGACCATAAATTAAATTAGCCTCATTTAAAAACATGGACATGATGATTACAAATATTGAACCCATTTTATAAAATTAATATTTTACAAGTATAATAAATATATTTTAGAAATATGTGCACAATATTCAATAGAAACTAAATTGTTTTTGAAAAAATAAAGAGAGAATATAATTTATGTTCAAACCATCCATAGTAAAAATAATTATATGATTAAAAAAATATTTTATTGAATACATAATAACATTTTTTCTTTAACATCTCCAATAAAAATGAATAAATTAAATTATTGTGTTAAAAAACATTGAACCCATAATTTCTTTTGGAATATAACTATTTTAACATCAAATGATTTCATATTAATTAATAACCATTATAAAACATACGCATGAATTATTATTAAGAATTTAGGTATCAAAATTATGAAAATAAAATCTTAAAACTCAAAAAGAAGTTAGTTTTTATAAAAAATTCATAACAGCTAGAATAATACATTTCTTCATAAAAATATGACTTTTAATAATGAGATGATTTTATTATCATTTAATGATTATTTCATAGTTTGTAAGAAATATAATATATTTATAGAGTATATATATATATATATATCATAATTTTATTAATCTTATTTATTCCCACCATTCTAATGACTAGACATTTATTATCGTAATAAATAATGAAATTGCACAAATATTTCATGGTTTGTTTAAGGTTTTTGTTACATATAATGATAGATATGAAAGAAAAAAATATTTTAAGGTAAACATATCTTAAAATCTAAGGGTTATCCACTATATAAATTACCGATCTTGATTTAATTAGTTAATTTGTTTTTTCTGTAACTATTTTATCAAATCTAAATATCTCATACCAATAGATTTTGAATATTCTATCAGTTAGAAATTCTATTAGAGAATATATGTATAGCCATTCTCAAATCCCAGATGAGGACCTAGTCAAATTAAATAATGGTATTTGGGTAGTTATAGATTTCCAACTTCAATACATCATTGATAACTGTTCTATTATATAAATTCCCTAATCCTAATTTACTAAATTTAAATTTTCTCTATCATTTCTACAATGTAACATAATGTATTAAAAGTGAAATAACTCTTGATGATAACGTGGTTATGTCCATAGAAAAAATTACTCACAACTCTTTGATAAATTAAAATATCCTTATGTGGGTTATACTAATAATTTGATGTATTATGGTTGTATAATTTATGTTTTGGAAGGATATATATAAGTTAATATTTATTGGTGGAGTCTTATGAAATATATATATAAAAATATTTATTTCAATCTTCATATTATTATTAATATTCAATATGTATTATATAATTAATGAATTAATTTTGATAAAATAATTTATTCACTATAAATTTATTCTATATCATCCTAGACAACTTTTAATTCATTTTACAATATTTTATCATGTTTAATTGTTGAATAAACCATATGTCTATAAATAAATAAATTACTATTCATGTCTAAAAAAATAACATGTTGTATGATCATGATATTTTAAACTACAACTGTGTTGTAAAAGGAAATATAAACAATCATAGACCCTTATGGGAGAAACTCCTTGATATTGTTCCTAGATTGAGTTGGGGAATTTCACCATAAAATTGATTATCTCCTTCATAGGGCCCACATTGGTTCATTCTTGGACCATCTCAACTCATGGGGAGATCCTTCAATTGTATATGATTAATCATTTATAGGTGATGGGTCTAATGGGTTTATAGTAATATAAAATGAAACATAGACATCATTTCCCATATATAGAAATAGAGGAAGGGATGATACATACTAAACAATATTAATTTTTTTTAATAATTAGGAAATTATGGTATTTAATGAGAATTTTTTATCAAGATATATGACTTTAAAAAATCAAGTAATAAAATAGAAAACTAAGAAATTTCATTTATAATAATAGAAATAGCTAGAACATTACAAAAGTAAAGATATGAGGAACCAAATTTTTTAATCCTTATAATTATACTAAAAAATTGGATAAAATTATATGAGACACCTTACAATCATGATGAAATAATTAATCATACAAATAGATATGGTAGATAAGGTGTCACAAACTAGATTGAATAACCTGATACCATGATACTTGATCCAACAACATAATATCATGTAGGGACTACCCAATAACCATGGGTTGGCTAGTAGAATCAGAAATAATACAAGATAAAAGAGGGAATAAATTTTATCACACTCTGACCTGACTGATTTATTACTTATAATTGCATTAATTATTAATTTGGGTTTTAGAATTTTTTTTCCATTGTGGAGTTGTCACCCCGCACGATTAGAAGTAACAACGCAGTGCCAGCGTGGACGGCCGAGTTTGTCGGAGTTATGGCGCGTGACTCTCACAAACTTTATAAAACCGCGCAGCAAGCACATGACTCGACCCTGCAAGCAGGTTGTCCCGGGTAGCACGGTTTGAGCGTAGTTTCCTCAATCATTTGTCGGACTACAGGCAAGCAATGCAATTGCCTCGGTATTTGAAAACAATAAATGAATTAATTAAAATGGTAAATGAAAATAAAAATAAATAAATAAAATAAATTATGTTAAACTAAATTAAACAAAATTTTATAAAATTTTTAATAATAATAATAACGATAAAATAATATTGTAGTTATTATTATTATTATTATTATTTATATATTATTATTATTATTCTTCTTCATATTGTTACTTTTTTTATTATTATTTATATTAGAACAATTATTATGGAATTAGTATTAGTTATATAATAAAATGAAAAATAAATAAATAAATAAAAGCACCTAACCCTAAATCTCGTCGGCCCCATACTCCCTTCTCCTCCCCCTTGCACCGCGGCATACACCACGATCTCTTGGGCGGGTCGCGCCCAGTGGCTTTGCCGGTGCCCTCGCCGCACACTCCGACCCTTCGCCTGCACCTACATTCGCTCGCAGGTCATCGACCTCCGCTCTACCCCCATGATATGCCTCTCACCCCAGCCTCATGCCCGCTTCACCATTGCGCGATCCTGCGGCCCAGCCGATCAGCCAGCCATCCTCACGCTACCTCTCACACAGGTTCCAGTGCCTCCTATGATCGCCTCAGTCGTTCCGTCTATCTTCCATCTCCCTGCGCTTCACGCTCATCCGAGACCCCGCACCCCTGCCATTTTCGATACCCGCCACCCACCCTCACGCCAGATCAGGCCCTCTACCGAGATCCTCCACCTTGCTCACCCTTCTGGCTTGCCCAGCCGGTCTCCCATCCTAGCAGTGCCACCCAGCTATGCCTAGCCGCCTCCAGCAACCCCGCCTCGCTGCACCAGCCGCCTCCCGCAAACCCACCTCGCTTGGGAAGTGCTTCTCGACCGCCGCACCTCCAACGTCATCGTGCCCTGGCCTCCCGCGGTCCGACCAGCCATCATCGGGCCTCCATCCTTGGATTTTTTTTTAAATACGTTTTTAAAAAAATATATTTTTTAAAAAACGTCCAGGTTAAAAATATTTTTAAAACTGCCCCTCAAAGGCGGCAGGCGAGATGCCGCCTTTGCGTTTCGGGGCAAAGGCGGCATCGCGCCTGCCGCCTTTGGCCTTTACCCGAAAGGCGGCATCCGCGATGCCGCCTTTCCCCTAAAAAAATTTTAATTTTTTTTTGAAATTTTTTATTTTTATTTTTTGTTGTTTTGTTTATATATATATATATATATAACAAAAATTTTCAGCAGAATTTCTCTGCTACTAAATATCCAGCGGTACTGCCATTACAGCAGTCTGGATTCTGACAGAAACCCTCACCCAGACCTCCCTTTTATAAGATGTCTTACCCTGGAAATCATTCTGCATTTTCGATGTGGGATTCAGGTTCTCCCTTTCCTGCGCAGTACATTCTGCATTTCCGATGTGGGATTCTGTTTCAAGTGCGTGACTTTGAAAGACAATAAAATATAAACTATAAGACCAATATAAATGAAATTTTAAATATTGATTAAACATATAATTAATAGTTGAAATCAAAAAGAATTTCCTTAAAAATGATGATGCAAAATAATTTATAAGGTTTCAAAACCGCTTACTTGAAATTTAAAAAAGTTTCAAGTACGTGAATTTGAAAGACTATAAAATATAAAATATAAAACGAATATAATTGAAACATTAAAGATTGATTAAAGATATAAGAAATAGTTGAAAACAAAAGGATTTTCATAAAAAAGATTGATAGAAAATAATTTATAACCTCTCAAAACCGCTTACTTGAAATTTAAAAATGTTTCAAGCACGTGAAACTCAGTGACTATAAAATATAAACTATAGAACAAATATAATTGAAACTTTAAACATTGATTAAACATATAAGAAATAGTTGAAAACAAGAGGAATTTCATAAAAAATGTTAATGGAAAATAATTTATAAGCTCTCAAAACCGCCTACTTGAAACTTAAAAACGCTTCAAATACGTAAATTTGAACGAGTATAATTATATAAGTAATAATTAATAAGTAATAAGTAATAATTATAATGAATAATAATAATTAATATTTATATTACTTATTAAAAATTAATAATTAATAATTACTAATTGCTAATTAATTAGTAATAATTATTAATTATATTACCAATTAACTAAATAATTATTATATATATAATAATTAATAAGTAATAAGTAATAATTATTAATTATTAATTATAATAAATAATAATAATAATTAATATTTATATTACCAATTACTAATTAATAATTAATAATTACTAATTACTAATTAATTACTAATAATTATAATGAATAATAATAATAATTAATTACTAATAATTTCAAATTAATTATTAATTAATTACTAATAATTATAATGAATAATAATAATAATTAATATTTATATTACTAATGAACTAATTAATAATTAATTTGTAATTAGTTAATTAGTAATATAAATATTAATTATTAATTAGTTAATTAGTAATATAAATATAAATTATTATTATTTATTATAATTATTAGTAATTAATTAGTTAATTGGTAATATAAATATTAATTATTATTATACATTATATATGTAATAATTAATAAATAATTATTAATTAATTAATTATTAATTAGGTAATTAATAATTATTAATTAATTACTAATAATTATTAATTAATTACTAATAATGATTAATTAATTACTAATAATTATTCGTTAATTATTATTAGTTAATTATTAATTAGTTAATTAATAATTATTAATTAATTATTAATTAGTTAATTATTAATAATTGTTAATTAGTTAATTATTAATTAATTATTAATTAGTTAATTATTAATTAATTACTGATAATTATTAATTAATTACTAATAATGATTAATTAATTATTAATTAGTTAATTATTAATAATTATTAATTAGTTAATTATTAATAATTATTAATTAGTTAATTATTATTAATTACTAATTAATTATTAATTATTTAATTATTAATTAGTTAATTATTAATTAATTACTAATAATTATTAATTAATTACTAATAATGATTAATTAATTACTAATAATTATTAGTTAATTATTATTAATTAACTAATTAAAAATTAACTAATAATAATTAACTAATAATTATTAGTAATAATTAGTAATATAAATATTAATTAACTAATTAATATTTAATTAATAATTATTAATTAACTAATTAATAATTTACTAATAATAATTATTAATTAATTATTAATTAACTAACTAATAATTAATTAACTAATTAATAATTATTAGTAATATAATTAATAATGATTAATTAATTATTAATTAATAATTATTAATGATTAATTAACTAATTTATAATTATTAATTAACTAATTATTAATTATTAATTAACTAATTTATAATTATTAATTAAGTAATTAATAATTATTAGTAATATAATTAATAATTATTAATTAATTATTAATTAATAATTATTAGTAATATAATTAATAATCATTTTGTTAATTAGTAATATAATTAATAATTGTAACTAATTAATTAGTAATTAGTAATTAGTAATTATTAATTATTAATTATTAATTATTAATTATTAATTAGTAATTTGTAATATAAATATTAATTATTATTATTATTTATTATAATTAATAATTAATAATTATTACTTATTACTTATTAATTATTATATATATAATAATTATTTAGTTAATTGGTAATATAATTAATAATTATTACTAATTAATTAGTAATTAGTAATTATTAATTATTAATTATTAATAAGTAATATAAATATTAATTATTATTATTCATTATAATTATTACTTATTACTTATTAATTATTACTTATATAATTATACTCGTTCAAATTTACGTATTTGAAGCGTTTTTAAGTTTCAAGTAGGCGGTTTTGAGAGATTATAAATTATTTTCCATTAACATTTTTTATGAAATTCCTCTTGTTTTCAACTATTTCTTATATGTTTAATCAAGGTTTAAAGTTTCAATTATATTTATTCTATAGTTTATATTTTATAGTCACTCAGTTTCACGTGCTTGAAACATTTTTAAATTTCAAGTAAGCGGTTTTGAGAGGTTATAAATTATTTTCTATCAATCTTTTTTATGAAAATCCTTTTGTTTTCAACTATTTCTTATATCTTTAATCAATCTTTAATGTTTCAATTATATTCGTTTTATATTTTATATTTTATAGTCTTTCAAATTCACGTACTTGAAACTTTTTTAAATTTCAAGTAAGCGGTTTTGAAACCTTATAAATTATTTTGCATCATCATTTTTAAGGAAATTCTTTTTGATTTCAACTATTAATTATATGTTTAATCAATATTTAAAATTTAATTTATATTGGTCTTGTAGTTTATATTTTATTGTCTTTCAAAGTCATGCACTTGAAACAGAATCCCACGTCGGAAATGCAGAATGTACTGCGCAGGAAAGGGAGAACCTGAATCCCACATCGAAAATGCAGAATGATTTCCAGGGCAAGGCATCTTATAAAAGGGAGGTCTGAGTGAGGGTTTCTGTCAGAATCCAGACTGCTGTAATGGCAGTATCGCTGGATATTTAGTAGCAGAGAAATTCTGCTGAAATTTTTTGTTTTATTTATATATATATAAACAAAACAAAACAAAATAAAAATAAAAATAAAAAATTTCAAAAAAAAAATTAAAATTTTTTTAGGGGAAAGGTGGCATCGCGGATGCCGCCTTTCGGGTAAAGGCCAAAGGCGGCAGGCGCGATGCCGCCTTTGCCCCGAAACGCAAAGGCGGCATCTCGCCTGCCGCCTTTGAGGGGCAGTTTTGAAAATATTTTTAACCTGGGCGTTTTTTAAAAAATATATTTTTTTTAAAACGTATTTAAAAAAAATCCTCCATCCTTCCAGCCGACCCCCCTTTTGACCAGCCTGCTTCGCCCTACCGTGTATCCAGCCTCTTGCACTCTCTCCCTCCACCTTGGGCCGGCAAGCAGCCCACCCGACAATCATCGCGAGGCCCCCCAGTGGTCTCCCTTTCTGGTGGACAACCCTGCTCGTGACCCCCCAACGCGGTATGCTCCTTTCCCCTTTATTTTGGGCGTTTTTCTTCGGCGTGACCAAACCCTAATGTTTTGGGTGTTGGTTTGGGTGTTTTGCTTGTTGTTTTAGGTGTGTAGTTGGTCCGAAACATGTTGTTCCTCGTTCAACTAATGTTTCATCACGCCAGCTCTGGTTTGAGGTAGCTGAACTCACATTTTCCATTCGAATTAAATTCATTTAATGCTTGATTGATTTTAGTTAAATCTTTGACCTCATCATCATCATATATTATTTAAGGACACCATGAAACACAAAAAAACAAGCAACCAAATACAACAAACAAGCAAAACATGGACTATGGTGGTCTGAAATGGTGGAGCCCTAGAGCATCCCCTTCTACCAGGTTCTCCCCCTCTAGAAACAGTAACACAATATCTGGAGAGCGAAGGGTGTTCACCCCATGAATTGACAACAAGGTTAGATTGTCGACGACCTTATTCCCCTCTCGCCACATATGGAGAATGTCAGTGTTTGCATCCGAGAGACTGAGACATTTCCTAATGATGTAGGATATGGACCATGGGATGGGGCACTTACCTAACAGAGAGTTGTAGATAATGATGGAGTCGGTTTCCACTGCACTAAGGGTGAGGTTCCTCTGCCTAGTAAGTTGGAGACCAGAGAGCATTGCCAGGGCTTCAGCTTATAGAGAATGACCCATTCCATATCAGCCAGCAAAAGTGTCCATAACAGCCCCATTCTTATTGCTTATAACACCACCCCGAGATATGGTGCCCATAGTGCATGGGCCATCGGTGTTCAGTTTAGGGCCTAAAGGATGCAGGTTCCATCTAACCCACATCCCCTGCTTTCCATCACCGATGGAGGTTGTTGATTGAATATAGTTTGCATATGGCCTCATGGTGGGGGCATCCCGCTGGCCTTTTCCAAGACCAACCAGATCCAGCAGCACGCAATTAACACTTGTAACCATCGCCCACTTGGAACATCTGGCCCGTTCAAAAATTGATTTGTTCTGAGTCATCCAAATGCACAAACATCCCGCCGCTAGGACCAATGCACGATCCTTACACTCCGCCCCTTGGCCACCTGCACCGTGAAACCATCTCTCATGGAAGGGAGACCCCCTCTAGTCCGTGGACAGCCAGCCAGTGAAACCCCTGAGGGCCGACCACACTGCATTGGACCAATCTCCCATAAAGAACAGGTGCATCATGGTTTCCTCACGATGCATTCTGCAGTAGGAGCAACTTGACGCCATCTGAATTCCCATCTGTTTGACATTTTCGTCTGTTGAAATAGCATGGTTCCTAATCCACAAAACCAGAAAATTATATTTATCTGGGATTTCTCTGAGCCAGAGAGTTCCCCCCCATGAATCGGTTTGTTCTGGGGTTGTAGAGATCCTACAAAAATCCTTCAAAGAAAAACCACCAGAACTTGAAGTCGTGAAGATACACCTATCCTAATAATCATTCATGTTGATAGGATCAAAAAATTCCCGCTGGCTGGTGTTAAGAACCATCGAAACAAAGGTGGGATACAAACTAGCTTGGCAAAAGGTAATGTCATTAACAGGGAAGCCCGGGAAACCAAGAATATCACTAGACCAATTGTGATGCCAAAAAGAGATCCCCCCTCTCCCGACAATCCATCTTGAGTACGGTTGCATGGACGCGATCAGCGGGGCCACCACAAGAAAAATAGATGCAGCGTGACCAATCCAAATCCCCTCACTATGTTTATACCATAAGTCCATAAACATACCCCATGGAGATCAGGCTTTGATGGTATCCCAGCCGATCTTAGTATGCATGGCATTAAGAGTTCCTGAGAGGCTCCTTACATTGATGCCTCCCTCCTCTAGAGGCTTAGAGAGTCTCTCCCAAGACGCCCAGTGGCGCATCCCATCCGAATGAGCATCCCAGATAAAAGAGTCCAGGATCCTGTAAATACGAGCAAATACAACCTTTGGGACATTAATGGTGGAAAGCGCATGGACCGGGATAGAGGTTAGGATGCTATTCACCAGAGTGATCCTACCTCCCAACGATAATAACTTTCTCTTCCAGTTTGTGACCCGACCAGTAATGCGAGCCACAATATGATAAAATTAGCGTACTCGCGGTCGTCCTGGGGAAACAGGAGCACCAGGGTAGGTTATTGGGAAAGATCTATGATTCATGTTCAACCGGTTACTCAAGGAGGCGCTTCGAGAATCCGAGCATCGATTTGTGATGTAAAAAGTACTCTTGCTCCGATTGATGCATTGGCCACTCTAGAGGGTGTATTCCTCCATGATCCTGTGTTAGGCCCTGAATGGACTGCTGATTTTCATTGACAAAGATGAGTGTATCATCAGCAAAGATAATGTGAGAAATGTTGCTCTGCCTCTACCTACACCGGTAAGGAGATATGGAACCATTACCAATGCCCCTATTGATATGTTGGCTAAGGGCATCCTGGGCCATGGTGAAGATGCTCGGTGAGTGGGGGTCCCCCTGTCTCAGACCATGTACCGTCTTAAAGAAGCCATTATGCTTGCCCATGAAACGAACATCCATCCATAGAGAGCTGATGCACCTGAAAATCAGATCAATAAACCAAGAAGAGAAACCAAATCTAGCAATGACTTTGATGATAAAACTCCACTACATGCAGTCATAGGACTTTTCCATGTCCATTTTTACATCAAGATTTGAGCCATGGGCCTTTATGTTGAGATCGCCAATAACATCTTGTGCCAGAACAATCGCCCTCTGAATGGATCGTCCCTTGATGAAGCCATGTTGCACATCCGAGATCAGGGTGGGGAGGTGGGCTGCAAGTATCCTGTTGATGATCATTTCTAGGACCATGTATGGGACATTTCACATACTTACAGGCCTGTAGTGGTGGATGGATGAGGGATCAGGGATCATGGGAATCAACACCAAGGTGGTAGCACAGGTGACGTGAGGCAGTCACCCACCCTTGAAAAAATCCTGGACTTCTGCAACTAAGTCCCCCTTCACCAAATCCCAGGCCGCCCTATAGAAAGACCCCAGAAAACCATCCGTCCTAGGGGAACTCTCCAGATTTATTGTCAACATTGCCTCATGAATCTCCTTTTCATTTGGGGTAGAAACCAGAAGTTCATTGTCCTGGCTGGAATCATTGATCGAGATTACCTCTAAAAATCCTCATGACTGCTTGGATATCCCCCCATCATGTGGGGATTATCCCCCCCAGTAGTTTCTTGAAATGCGACTCAGCCATGCTCTCAACAAGTTCCCTATCATCGGTGAAGTTTCCATCTTCAAGCCGTATCTTTGGCCTGATCAACCTCTATTTTCCTTGATGCATGTGTGGAAATAAGAAGTGTTGCGGTCTCCCTCATGCAGCCACTTTATCCATGCTTGTTCTCGGGCCACCTGTTCCTACATTAAGGCCATTTCTTCTAGATTGGCCTTCTTGCAAGAAAGGTCCTCAAACTGGTCGTCCTGCCAATCTGACTCCATGAAGATTTCCATAGATTTGATATCATTTGAAAGGGCATGAAAGTCACTGTGTTGGGGGGAAAGCCTACTCCGCCTGGCCTGAAGATCACCTCTGAGTCTTCAAAGTTTATTGTGAAAAGCCAGCCAGCCAACCCCTAGAATTGAATGGATCCATGAGTCCCTGATAACCTGTTGGAATCCCAGAAGTCTAGGCCACATGTGAGAAAAAACACAGCGCTGGGTCCAATCCTTACGCGGGGAGAGTGAGACTAGAATAGGGGAGTGATCAGATAGGCTATGAATAAGATGCGAGACTTTGGCATCGGGGAATGCCGAAACAGCCTGGACATTCGCATGACAACGATCAAGCCAACACCAAGTGCATTGGCCTCCTCTTTGATTATTGCACCATGTGAACTTGTTTCCAGTGAAACCCATGTCCATAAGACCCTTGTAGGACATGAAATGAACAAAATATTCACTATCTTTGCTGGAGAAATCACCGCACCCTTTATTTTCATCCGGATCAGCTATGATATTAAAATCCCCTCCAACAAACCAAGGAGTGTTCCCTGGGTCGAAAGCATCAAGATCCCTCCATAAAGATCCTCGCTTTGTAGAATCACAACTTACATACACAAAAGTGGCCAGCAAATGAGAGTAACCAGTGATGATTTCAGCAGATATACTCTGATTCGTGGCCTGTATCAAGTTAATAGAGGTAGATGAGTTCCAGAAGATCCAAATATATTGGTTGGAAGGGGCTACAAGCATGCAGGCTCTAAGTTTGATCCTCATCACAAATTCTCCAATTTTGGAGGCTGACTATTTATGTTCTAGAACAACCACAATAGAGGATTTGTGGGAATGAGCTTCAATGGACAAGAAATATGTATTTTCCTTGGCCTCCAGGCCACGAGCGTTCCAGAGGATTACAGATATCATTGGGATCGGGGAATCCTTGTGTTGGCCCCAAGCATCAAGGCTCCAGAGTTATGAGAAGTGGGGTGGGGTCCCTTTTGTATATAATGAGACCAGGTACAATACACAATGTGTTGAGGAGAGACTTTGGCTGCAGGAGGGGTCGAGGGGTCCAGGGGACTAGGGCCGATAGGGGAAACCACCCGATCTGGATAGGTAACCACGTCAGGGGGCGACTCTATTATCTGAGGAGAGGCAAAAATTGGCAAGGACAACTCCAGGCTTCCAGACTGGGCTGGAGAAACCATCAGATCAATGGAGGGGGGGTCCTTGCCCGGAAAACTTATGACCATGTCTCTTGGAAAAAACTTCATCTGAGAAGAAGGGCCCGGAAGCCTGGGGGAAACAAGACAAGCAGACAAAAGGACTTCCTTTCCATTGCAATTTCTCAGACGGGTTTCACAAAAGGGTGCCAAGGGGGGCCCAAGGACAGGCAAGAGGGGGCGGGTTCATGACAAGGGGAGGGGCCAAGAAGGCCAGGCTTGGGGGCAGGCATGCCACCGGTGGATGAAGAGGGTAAGGGAGGCACCAATGGCTCACAGGAGGAAGGAAGAGGAGGGGAAAAAGTAGGCCAAACTAGTTGCAATGAGGAGGGGAGTGGCTCAGAGGCAAGGGGGACCAACCCATTTGAGCAACGTGTTTCTTACTACAAACGAGAAGGGAATGGCCTTGAAGGTGATAGTAGGAGCAAAACCTGGGGGTTGAGGGATATAGAAGCGATTGGGACCAGACGAAGCCACCCAACACTCTCAGTGATATTTTTTCAAGAAGAGGTGTCGAGATATCCATATCAACACAGATCCTCCCCAGAGAGGATTCTACCAGGCTAACTATTCGATCATCTGCACAGAGAAACATCTCCAAGGAGTTCCCAATGGCCCACAAGAAGGACCAGTTCAGAAAAGGGAGGGGATGCCCTGGGAGGTGAACCCAAACCGCCGCTCGTGATGAATCTTTACCATGATGAACATCCATAGACCAACGAGCAAGAACAAACCGCCACCTTCCCATAGACCTGGGAGCCTTAAACCAAGCCTGTAAGAAACCCACCTCCAGCCCAAGGACCACACAGAATGATCTTTGGTTGAGAGATGAGACCTGAGTGGGGGCATCCAAACCCCACGAATCCACGAAACTACGAAAGGCAGGTAGTGAGGGTTTGTCCGCGCCGAACTGAGAAACCATCGTCCATTTGAAAAAATCAGTGGCATTAGAGAAATCAGCAAGTGGAATCTTTATGGACGTCCCATCCGTAGCATTTGAAAAACCCAAAACCTTTGCCGGCAGATCCAGGACGATGTCCACAAAGAAGGGTGCCCGATGCGCCAGAGAGCATCCATAAAGGAGACAGGAGGTGAGGCCCTACAAATGGACTTGTTTCACATTATCACACAAGAATTAGTTAATATGTTATAGTGTTTTTCAATTTATTGGTTTTTTAGAAATAGTTTGAAGTTTTTTTCTAGTTAAATTTATCATTACTTATGAAGTTTTTTTTTCTGTGGATGTCAAAAACTATTTTGAAAATGTTTTCGATATAAAAATATTTTTCACATTACTCTTGAATAGTTTATCATGGTGTTTTGTAGATTTGGGTAATTTGTTTGACCTAGTTATAGAATCATTAACAAATTCTGTTGTTTTCTTATACAGATTATTAATTCATAGTTTGGTTTGCTTATGAAAATTGTTTAAAAATTTGTTTGCTTGTTCATAAAAGTATTTATAAACTGGTTGAGTCTTTGTATTATTTTATAAATTGTAGATTTAGTTTATCAAATTTGTTGGAATGTTGTGAAACTTATTTGCTAATGGTTTTGGTGTGTGTTTGCTTCCGAAAGTGGATTTTGAGTGTGTTTACTTTTGTGGTTATGGCATAGTGATTGTGTTATGATATTTTGAGAAGGTATTGATGTTTCAAATACAAGGGATTGGTGTTATTTCAAATAAGGTGGTTGTGGATTTTGACTTTAAAAATGGATCTTGGATCCCAAAGGATAGAGTTTCTTTTGTGTATTTTCAATGAAGTGGTTTTAAATGTGTTCCTCAAGGGTATGGGCTGTTTGGATTTATAAATTTAAAAGTGGTACTGGTAAGATATTTTGGGTAAATGAATTTAGACATGTTGACTCAAAGGACCATTTGGCACATTCAATTCAAAGATGATGTTTGGGTAATGGTCTTGGATTATTTTGACTTAATGGTCCGTTTAACTCTTCCAATTCAAGGGTGGAGTGGTGTTAACTTTTAGAATGGTCTGTGTTTGGAAGTTGTGTGTATCTGGTATATGTTTTAAATGTTTTTAGATAAATGATTTTGACATGGATGTAATGTGATGGACCGTTTGGAACTTTCATCTTTAGTGTAATGTTTATCTTGATTCTTTGAAATGACGATGTTTTGATTACTGTATCCCATAAAACCACTTTAGTATTTTGAAAATGGTATTGAATGGTTTTAATGATTTCATGGCACGAAGGACCATTTGACACCTTTGATGATATATATATATATATATGTATATATATATTGGGACACATCTATATGGGGGATATCCCTTATGGGTTATCATATGGAGTGTCCATGTTTGGGGTAGGCAAATGCGGTGAGATGAGTCATTCGTGCGAGGCCCTCCTACTTACATAGTATTATTATAACCACCATGGGTTCCATGGTGTCTTTTAGGGATCGAGTGAAGGTTTCTGATCAACCCCGATTATATGGGTTGGTACCCCCTAGATTTATTGTTAGGCTAGGCGGGCTTTTCCACTAGATTGGTCTGTTAGAGAGGCCAGTTGGGTATAGAATTAGGAGCTTCATCATATGCCGGTAGGTGGTTCAAAAATTGAGTACATCCAGGGGTATTTTAGGGATGTTTATGATCACCCATGGTTACTCTTTTACATATATTTCTTGTTTACTTTCTGTCGTATTAGTTTTTTTCCAGTCTACCTTATTTACCTATATTATTTTAGCCCAGTATTCGAATCTTTGGTTTCCATTTTTTTTAAAAAAAATAATGTTTTATGGAAATTTCATATAGCGTCTGCTAGATTTCAGAATGGGAAAAATCATTTTTCTTATTATAAAATGTGAGAATACTACTTTTATTATTGTATTTTAAACTTGTGTTAATGGATTGTTTCAGGAAATGAGATGTTGATTTCTGTGGATTATTTTGGAATCCCTACCGAGCATCATTATGCTCACAAATATTCTATATTTTCAGTTACAGGTTCCCTTTGCTCAGGATCTCTTGGCAAGATTGCTCAATATTAGAGCAAGATCGACCTTTGGATGGGTGGTGACCTGGAAGGTCACGTGGAGGTTTGTTCGGTTTTACTTTTGTTCCGCTGCAAGTTTTATTTTTAACTTTAGTTTTATTAATTTTTATGTCTTTATTTCATGTTCCAAATTCTTCCCAATGATTAAATTTTGATGCCCGACAATGTTTCTAGTTCTTGGGTATCGGGAATGCCCTTCGGGCCATGTCGCGGACCGTCTTAGCTAACCAGTTCAGGGTCGACCCGGGTTGGATCGTGACAAAATGGTATCATAGGAAGCCCTTATAATTTGGGGTGTCCGGTAGATGGAGATTAGGACTTTCGGGACTCGAGAGGAAGGTACGAGAAGGAAATCATGAACCCTCGCACATTCCAAACCTCGAGTCACAAGGGGTAGTTCAGGAATTGAGTTCTTTTCTCATTCTAATTTGTTTTGGATTGTGGGATGAATATGGAGGCAAACCAATGTTACATCGTGATTTCACATGGAGTAGTGACCCATGTGGAGTCTGTATATATTGTTTAAGTTCCTCCTATTCGTTGACACCTACGTGGGGCGTGGCCTACTACCATGTTGCTCGGTTAAGCATGACTACTAGTCCCTCCCATCGATGATTTGATGCATGTTAGGTGTCATCTTGGTTCTGATTGGTTTAAGTGAATTAATGGAATGAAAATGGTTTTTGAAATGACAACTAATTTCTTCTAAATGGCATTAAATTTGAGAAAGGAATTTCTAAAACTAAAAGCTCTTGGACTAAAAATATGTTGGTTTCTTGGAACTGGTAATGATATGGTTTGGGTGAAACATCAGGAATTCCTTATGAATGTCTTCACATGTGATGGAATGTATGGGAAGTGTGTGTTGTCGTGTATGGATGAAAGCGGATGAAGACATGTGCGACAGTTCATGTGATTACTAGGGTGCGTGCTTGGAATTAAAGGCTTGAACTTGTTTTCCAAAAGAGATTTTAAAAATGGACAATGATTTTTTTGGAAAATTAAATAGGGTTTGAAATGTGGGTTTGGTAATTTGAAGTGGCCTTGAAAGAAAAATGTTTGGAAATATAAAATGTAAAAGGTATTTTTTTGAGTTGTTTTTGTATTTGATTGTTTCTTTTGAGCTGATTGTTTTGGATGAAGGTGATTTATTTGAATTTGCACTGTCTTGAAATTAGTTTTGGATCTATGTTATATATTTTTTTTCAGAAAATGCCACCCAGAACGGTCACCATAGTTTATGATAAGTCGTGATCAGTTTTTGGTCCTTCTCAATCATTGCATATCCTTTACGGTGATCAGGGTCTATTACAAGCAGAAAAATGGATTTTAGGGGTCGAGTGTTTCATCAGGGTTTTGAGAACTCCCAAAGCTGTCAGCGTGCATGTTATTTTGGGTCTATTTGAAAGTCTTGATCTAGACGAATGGGAGTAGTTCTCCCCACCATCACTGCAAGTTGGGATGATGTGGGATATCTTTAAATCCGTCTTTCCCCACTGGTTTATACCTGAAGAGGTGAAGATGATGAAAAGGAAAGAGCTCATGTGTATTCAACAAGGCCAATGGACAGTGAAGGCATATGTTGAACATTTCAAGGAGGTTGTGCCCTTTTCTCCGAATTTAGGCACACAGAATTTGATTAAGACTACTCTCTTCATCAGGGGTCATCGCCTAGAGATCATGGTGCATGTACTCCTTTCTAAAGACCATCATTTTGAGAAGCTGGTGGATGATGTTTTCCTATATGAGTTTGTCTCCAGAGCGCAAGTGCTTGGCAATCTAGTGAATCCAGTTTCTCATGAAGGTTCCCCATCTGGCGAGTAGGGTGTGCCAGAGGGACCTGTTTCTATAGATTCATCTGTAGGGGTTTTGGATTCTAGTTTGATGGACTGTTCAATGGTGTTCCACAGGTGAGGCTGGTTCAGGATCGTAAAGATGTCATGTCGCATCCCTCTGAAGACATGTCGTCATTGTGGGTGTCTGGGTCTTCTAGAGATGTTTTGCAAGAAGTTTCACCTGAAGAAGACAATGTGACTTAAGGATTCTAGTGCCTGACTGTGAGGAAGGAGATGCTTTAGCCATTACAACCCCAACCATAGGTCTTGTGGTGATGCTCATGTACTATCAAGAGTTTCCAGTGGTGTGAAGCCGTGGTCTAGGTTTTGTGTTCCATATTGGTAGTGGAACATTTAAAGTATTTTGATTTTTGTTTATCTACTATTGATGTTCTGACATTATTTTAGGTCTATTATTTCATTTAGAAGTTATAATGGACATCTTATATTGTAATCCAAACAATTTTGTGTGTATGATCACAATTTTCTAAATCGTGCACTTTTCCTATGTCTGTTTGTCCCCTTTTTGTGTTCTGCATGGTTTGTCGGTGTTCTTTTGGAGATGTAAGTGACTTCGATGGAGTTAAAGCATGTATTTATACTTGGGTTTACTGTCTGAGTAAAGTTCTTCTTAGGGGTTTTCTCCTAGTATTCAGAGTTTTGGTCCATGTCGAGAGTTTCAAGGTTCAGTGGGGGTGTTTGCTCGTGCTATATATGATAGTTTGGATTGGTTGGGAGTTCTCGTGTCACCCCCTTTCCTAGGGTGGTATATTTTAGTGTTGTATTTCTACACTAGTTGGGTTCATGTGGTGGGGAGAACCCTCTCATGTTCTTCTGTTCACTTATATTGTGGTTTCTTCTGATTTTAATCAGGCATGTATTCTATTTGTGTCAATCATTCGATTGGGTGAATTTCTGGGGGCCAAAAGTGACTGTGGTGGGTAGAATTGTCACACTCCAACTTGAATGATTTATTATATTTAATTACTTTTATTATTATTTTGGGTTTCCAACAAATTTTTTTCCACTATTGCACTGTCATCTCGTACGATTAGAAGTTACTTTGCAGTGCCTGTGCAGATGCTCGGGTGTGTCGGAGTTATGGTGTGTGACTCGCACATGGTTTATAGAACCACACAGCAAGCACGGGACTCGACCCTACAAGTAGGTATTACCGGGTAGCATGGTTCTGGCGTAATTTGCTCAACTGTGCGTCAGACTGTAGATGAGTAATGCAACTACCCCGGTATTCGAAATAAATAAATTAATTACTTTAAATGGTAATTGAAAATAAAAATAAATAAATAATATAATGTAGGATAAATTAAATAAAACATAATTTTATATATTTTTTAATAAAAATAATAACGATAATATAATATTGTTATTATTAGTATTATTATTATTATTCTTTATATATTATTGTTATTATTCTTCATATTGTTACTTTTATTATTATTATTTGTATTAGTACTATTATAATGGTATTATTATTAGTTATATAATAAAATAAAATAAATCAATAAATAAAGAACCTAACCCTAAATCTCAGTGGGCCCCCATCCTCCCTTCTCATTCCCCACTGCACCGTGACACGCACCTTGATCTTTTAGGTGAGCCGCACACAACAACCTCGCGGGCGCCCTCACCACTCCGCCAGCACCTGAATTCACCCGCCAGTCCTCGTACTCTACTCCACCCCCACGCTACTCCTCTCACACCAGTCTCATGCCTGACTCGCCCCTGCGCGATCCTCCCGCCTAGCTGACCAGCCGGCCAGCCTCACGCCGCCTCTCACCTAGGTTACAGCGCCTCCTGTGATCGTCTCAACTGTAACATCTAGTTTACGCTTGAATGCCCTACACACTCGTCCGAGACCCCACACCCCTACCATTTCAGGTACTCGCTGCCTTGCCTCACGCCAGCTCTGGCCCTCTGCCGCGATCTGCCACCCTACTAGCCCCCTACAGCTCGTCCATCCAGCCTCACATCCCAGTAGCACCACCCCCAGCTTCACCCAGCTGCCTCTGGAAACCCCGCCTTGCTACACCAGCCGCCTCTGACAACCCTGCCTCACCTATGCCATGCTTCCTGACAGCCGCTCCTCCAGCGAGGTCATGCCCCGTCTTCCCACGGTCCGACCAACCCACATCTGGCCTCCAGCCTTCTGGCCGACCCACCTCCGACCAGCCCGCTTCTCCCTACCTTGTCTCAAGCCTCCCACACCCTCACCCTCTACCTTGCGCCAGACAGTAGCACAACCAACAATCGGCACGTGGCTCCCCGGGATCTCCATTTCTGGTCCACGCCCCTGCCTGCGACCCCCTACCACAATTTTCTACTTTTCCCTTTATTTTTGGTGTTTTTCTTCAAGGTGACCAAACCGTAACATTTCAAGTGTTGGTTTGGACATTTTTCTAGTTTTTTTAGGTGTACATTTGGTCCGCAGTAGGTTGTTCCTCCTTCCACTGATGTTTCATTGCACCCGCTCTACATTGAGGTTGGCAAACCCACATTTTCCTTTCCGATTAAATCCATTTAATGCTTGATTTATTTTAATTAAATCTATGACCTCTTTCACATTCTTGCACTGAAATTAGTTAATATTTTATAGAGTTTTTCAGTAAATTGGTTTTGTTAGAAATAATTTGATATATTTTTTTCTAGTTAAATTTATCTATACTTATGAAGGTTGTGTTCTGTGGATTTCAGAAACTATTTTGATAATTTTTCTATATGAAAATCATTTTCACGTTACTCTTGAATAATTTATCATGTATTTTTCTATATTTGGGTAACTTGTTTGACCTGGTTATTGAATCGTTAACAAATGGTGTTCTTCAATTATACAAATTATTTATGCATTTTTTGGTCTTCTCATGAAAATTTTTTATAAAAAGGTTTTCTTGTTCATAATGTATTTGTAAACTGGTTGAGTCTTGGTAGCATTTTATAAATTTTGCAGTTAGTATATCAAATTTTGTAGAAGCTGTTAAACTTATTTGGTTATGGTTTTGGTGCGTGTTTTCATCTGAAAGTGGATCTTTAGTGCGTTTACTTTGGTGGTTATGGAATAGTGATTGTGTTAAGATATTTTGATAAGGGATTGATATTTTCAATACGAGAGATTGGAGTTATTTCAAATAAGGGGAGTGTTTGATTTTGATTTTAAAAATGGTTCTTGGATCCCAATGGTTGGAGGTTCTTTTGTGTGTTTTCAATGAAGTGGTTTTAAATGTGTTCCTCAAGGGTTTGGCCTATTTGGAATTATAAATTTAAAAGTATTACTGGTAAGATGTTTTGGGTATATGAATTTAGACTTGTCGACTCAAAGGACCATTTGGAACTTTCAATTCAAAGGTGATGATTCAGTAATTCATTTGGATACATTGAACTTAAAGGCCCATTTGGCTCATCCAATTCATGGGTGGAGTTGTTTTAACTTTTAGAATGGTTAGTGTTTGGATGTTTTGTGTGTCTGGTCAGAGTTTTAAATGTTTTTAGAGAAATGGTTTCAACATGGATGTAACACGATGGCCCAGTTGGCACTTTCATCTTTAGGGTAATGTTTATCTTGATTATATGAAATGATGATGTTTTGATTACTGTATGCCCATATAACAACTTTAGTATTTTGAAAAAGGTATAAAATGGTTTTAATGATTTCCTGGCATAATGGTCGGGTTGGAACCTTTGATTATAATATATATATATATATATATATATATATATATTGGTGCACCTCTATAGGGGGATATCCCTTATGGCTTATCATATGGAGTGTTCGTGTTTTGTGTAGGCAAGTGTGGTGAGATGAGTCACACATGTGATGGACTCCTACTTAGACAATATTATTGTAACCACCATGGGTTCCTAGGAATATTTTAGAGATCGAGTGATGATTGCTAATAAACCCTTACTAGGCGGGTTGGCAACCCCTGGATTTGTTGTTAGGCCAGGAGGGCTTTTCCACTAGATTGGTCAATTAGGGTAGCCTGTTGGTTATTGATTTAGGAGATTCACCATACGCTGGAAGGTGGTTCTAAAATCGAGTACATCTAGGGGTCTTCTGGTGATGTTTAGGATCACCCATGGTTACTCTTTTACTTATATTTCTTCTCTACATTCTGTCGTACTAGTCTGTTTCTAGTCTGCCTTATTTACCTGTATTATTTTTTCCCAGTCATGGTATCTTTTGTTTTAGGTTTTGTTTATAAAATGAAAATAATGTTTTATGGAAATTTCATGTAGCGCCTGCTTGTTTTTTGAATGCGGAAAATCATTTGTCTTATTTTAAATTGTGAAAACCCTACTTTTATAATTGTATTTCATACTTGTGTTAATGGATTGCTTCGGGAAAGGAGATGTTGAATTCTGTGGTTTATTTTGGCATCCATACTGAGAATCTTTATGCTCACACCTATTCTATCTTTTCAGCTGTAGGATCCCTTTTCTCAGGTTCTCTCTACTGAATTTTTCATTATTAGTTCAATATCGACCTTTGGTGGAATGGTGACCTGGAAGGTCACGTGGAGGTATGTTCGGTTTTAGTTTTGTTCTACTGCTATGTTTATTAATATCGTCAGTTTTATTTATCTATCCATATTTTTTTCATGGGACAAATATTTCCCAATAATTAATGTTTGATGACCAACACTAGTTGCCAGCCCATGGGGATCGAGAACGCCCTTCGTTCTATGTCGTGAACTGACTTGGGCGAACGGTTCAGGGTCAACCCAAGTTGGTTCATGACAAATTTTCCACCAAAAACAGAAATATATATTGATACATATCGTAATGATCAATACAACTTGGGGAGACTGTTCTAGAAACCACACTGTTATATAAAAACCAAAAACAGAATGTCATCAATGTACTCTAAATCAAACAATACAAACATCCCACGATTCACATCACTCAAAGACAAATGATCAAGAACTTATGACTTCTCTTAGAGTTTCATTCACCTTTTCTTCAACATGATATATGAAAATAGTCCAAATCATGAAGGAAAATGTAGGGTGTGAGAAAAAAATCCATGTTGGGCCAGTGGTATAATACGTTCTAGTTGCAGTGTCCTCACACTCTCATATCAATGATCCTGAAATATTTGTATACACACCCCTCTAGCTTAATGTGAATAGTAATTGTCAACCATACATCATGAATATGATATGCCTTACATGATATATTTCCGAGTTTCCATCATCAATATGCTACAAGGGAAATACCATCAAAGCATGCATGTCCATACTAACCCATTGAAACCAATTATCTCATCAAATCAATCAATCTACCAATTGAAAAAGGGAAAATCATTTCATTTTAAATCTATCACCATTCCTATATCAATTACACACATTACCTTATCAGAATAATAATTCAATTTCAAAACCATAACAATGGTTTTCCATCAATTCAATACCTTTCCAAATTAAATGAATCATAGGTTTTCATCAATTTAATTTATGCAATTAATTCTCAAATATATCCTCAAATATCTTTACAATTCCCAATTATTTCAAAATATTCCATAATTACCAACTCCTTTAGAATAAGTTGTTTTTTAGTAATCTATTCCAATTAGATTTCCAATTCAAAATCATAAAAAATATGTTTTTATATTTCGGTTAAATGAAACATAATTTAAATAAATAAAATCAAAGATTCATTTTATGTCAAAACTGAAATTGAACCACCTAACATTATTCAAGGTATCAAAAAAAACACACGTATCAGGATATTCCAACAGTGAATGATGACAACAAAGATATAGAAATCAAAAATAGAATCAAGATATAAATCATCAGTGCCTAGATCCATAAAAAATATCATGATCTAAAAAACCCTATAGATGATTAGATGAGAGAGAGGGAGAGAAAGGACCAGAGGAAAATCTATTTTTGGAGAGGGATCGAGTGAGATCCTACACAATTATATCCACCTATGAATGTTTTTAAAGGTACTAAAAATTGTTATTGGGAGCTTATAAGAACTATGAATTATATATACATGGATTTATGTTCATGAATGAGTTCAGATAGGGGTTTGAGGAATTTTAAAATAATTTTTCAGTATTAAAATTACCACGTACATTGTTAGTATGGAAGGACCACACAGTAAGAAAAACTATTTTACCTAACTTTGAACACCAATAATAAAGTACAAATTTTCTACTTGGGGTGCTATTTTTTCAAAACATATAGCAACCATGTAGGCCCCCACTGTATATGGTTATATATTTTTATTGGATGAGTGCATGGTTTGGGAAAACATTATGCCAACCATGAAAATAAAAAAAACATAAAAAAATATCAAAATTGAATATGATATATTCCGAGACAATCCAAAACCAATGGATAATAATAAATCTTTGTTAAAGGGTAAAATTAAATATATAAGAGGATGTTATAAAGTACCCACCATAGAAGTATTCATTCCCAATAAATCCTATTAGGAAGTTTCAATATCATAAAGTTCATGCCACTACTCTCTTATTAGTTCCTCACACTCCCATGTGTCATGTGAATCTCAACCATGATGAAATAACATATAAAATAAAGTTACCATCCTCCCACAAAGTAACATTGTCTTAGAATCAACAATCTTATGTTGATAATAAATAATAGATAAATTAGTCTTAATATCAAAATATCCCAATCTAAAAAAGGGATGGATTAGGAAGATAATTAAATAACTACAAGATATAGATCATATTATGTATAAATTCCAATAGTAGAGGAAGTGATAAATGGTAAGACACTTTACCCACCTTTACAATAGCCTTTTTATATCCTAAACAATAAGGAGAATGATTCCATTAATACCTAATCCATTGATTACTCAAATGATGTGAAACATTCCAGAACATTAGGTCACTAACTAAAAAATCCAATGGTCTATGACAATGATCAGCAAAATATTTATATTGGCATGTGTCATCAACATTCTTCAAAAAACAAACTGATTCATTATTGTCATATCCAGAACCATAATTGTTAAATAGAAGAAAAATCACTTATTATTGGACAAAAAAGTAATATTAACATGGACATCCATACAACGCCTCCAAATGATCCATTGTGATTGTGTAATGGTAACTATTTTGATAGGAAAAGTGAACAAGTCCCAAATAGTCCTCATATACTCCACCAAAAACAATGAATCAGGCATGAAGAATTTTCTCATGAATAGGTATAACCCTCTTTTTTGGCCATCCTTTTACATATGGTATTCCATACTCAAATAGGCCTAATACCCCAGTTCCATTTAGAGGCCTCTCCAAAAGAAAAAATTAATATGGGGATCCCTATCACATAATATAGCAGATAGAAATATATGGAAACAATCAATCTATTTCACACATATATTTTCCACCACCTTATCTTTGGTTTTATCACACGTTGTTATAATGTCAGTGGATTTGATTAGACTATCGATCATAACCCATATATCAATCTATTTTATAAGGGTATGAGGAAACCAAACCATAATGTCCACAGAGATCACATCCGACTTCAAAGTCAGCCCAAGAATTAGATTAAGAAAAACATAAGGCCTTTGTTACTTGGCCCTTATCAGTTGGAATGTATAACAATGAGAGAAAAAAATTAGAAATTGTATTATCTCATACATTGCCACCAAAATAAAAAAAAACCATAAACACATTTTTGGTTCTGAGGTGCACATCCAACTTGTAATTTTAGAAATCCCTCCTAACATTTTTCCTCTCAACAACAAATAACAAAAAAACTGACTCTCAAATCATAGAACACCAATCAGGGATAATGATCACATTGAAATATCCCCCACCAAAATCATACTATTTAATGGTAAGAAAGTAATTATTATGGTGATGTTCCTAAATAATAATCTCAAGAATGTTGGTGGTCTACTAAACACTAATCAATAAAATATCATCCAATATTTCATTCACATTGATATGAAATTATTCTAGAAGATCCATCATGTTCCACAGTTCTAATTATGTTTTCATGTCCTAGGTTGGAAGTTTCCTACTCAAATGATTAGTATTGATATTCCCTTCCCCAAAGGTATATGTTATTTCTAAATCAAAACACTACAGGTACTCCAACAAATTTCTAAGGTAGATAATCAATTTTTTATTGAAGAAATAAATTAATATACTTTGGAAAAAATACATAGAAATACTTTCTCTAAAACGTTAGTACTACCAACTCATAAGTTCATGCATCATGAATGTATGTTCATGGTCGAGGGGTGGAAAATATTTTCACTCATCCAAAGATTATGAGATCCATAAGAATCAGCCCGATAACCCTACATATGAAAAAAATCACAAAACCAATCCTAATGAATCATAGAAGACCAAATTTCAATAAACATCATCTAAAAGAGTCAAAACTGACATAGAAGTAAAAAACCATTCATCTCAACTAAATATCTCTTCAAATTTTCATCCCAAAAACACAACTCCCATTCAAGTGTGAGAAGTCACTGAAGAAGATAATTTTGAGAAATACATAATTAAATGGTGATAATATCTTGCTAGAATATAGAATCTATGAATCTAAATAACATTGCATGGATATTACCATGTGATAAAAACATTCACCTAATCTGGATCAATGGATATACCATGTTTCATAACCTAATTTATCAGAAACATCACATCCCATGTTGATAAATCACATTTTGATAGCATGGAATAATTTTTATGATCTCATTACCATTAAAGAACTACTATTATATGATTCATATGTTCTTAAAATAAAATTGATTTAACAAATATATCATCCATAAAGGGAACTAGGGAAGTTTCATGATTCTGGTGGATAATCCAGTTCATCAAATCCATAAAAACATTTGGAGAATTTGTTAGATCTTATGAAATTAAAAGATACTAATAATGGATAAACCATCACTGAATGGTTATTTGATTAATGTAATATTCTCTTATTCTCAACAGGTGATAACTAGATCAAATATTTATCTTCAAAAACCATATTTCCCATTTCAAATAACAAAAAGATTCATCAATATGTGGAAGTGGATGTTTTTTCAATAACATAACTAAGTATAGTTGTTGGTGATAAGCACATAGTTAAAATGTTCCATCAGTATTCATAACAAAGATAACATGTACACAATAAGGTGGCATAGTCGAGTATATAAATACTTTTGCTAAATGATCTTCCAACTTAGGCATAAATTAATTAATTTAAATATATACATATGATCTGATGGAGTTGTTAATGGACGATTACCATGTAATAAATCAATAAGGAACTCTACCTCTCTTACAAGTTTAAAATCATATAAGTTAGTTGAATAAATATTAGTACATACAATGGAAACTGGAGGGAGATCATCACTCAATGATTCTCACTCCAGATCCAATATGAACACAGATATTACATTACCAATCTATAGATAAGAAGTTTCATCCCAAGTCAACCTTGGTTCTTATTCTCCCTAAAATATATAGAACATTCCATCAGGTGTGGTAAACAATACTCATAAAAGATAATAATAAATTATTTGTTTATTAGAAATGATCCAATCCAACCCAAAAATGAAAACATTAGGTTTCACATCGTGAAACAAAAATACCCTATAGGATAAATCTAGTTTAAGGAGATGGATTGAGAATCATTCATTATGAGGTGTGTAGTGATATTCATCACATAAAATCAAAGTTAGATATAATGATTTTAAAAGTTCATAATATGAGTTGAGATGAATGGATCAGTTGAAATATTAACAAATGAATATGTTACTATATATTAATCTAACATGGTGATACCTCTCATAATCACTAGACATGTATTTGAATTATCATGAAATTCTTATACTCCATGATGAAGCTTCATTTTGGAGGCTTGAGTCTAGAATACCCTTTTTCATGAACCATTTAATTGGAATGAATTAAATTTAGGTGATGTTGATCCCATTACACTACATTTGGAAGAAAATATATAGAAAAACCATTACAAGTGTCCCTGATCATCCACAGGAGATGCAGATCTTGTGTGCCTCACTACAAGCTAGTTTTAAATTCCCATACATGAAACACGTGAAGCAATTCATGGGGCCTCTTCCAGCAACTATAGATGGTCTAGAAGAACTCTGTTGTTTAGATCCATAACTAGAATTTTGAATCATTCTCTTCCATTTATAGGAACTCAAAGAATATCTATTAGGATAATAAGAACTCCCTATCATCACTAAAATAGAAACCATATAAATTTATAGCATCAACAACCTATCAATAGTATCATCATAAGAAGTGAGATTGAAACAGAAAACCCGAGAATGATTATGATATTGAAGTCCCATCTCAGACAATCTATTATTCATTTTCTAATTTCATACAATCTCAAGTGAAAACTACAGAATATCGAAAAAAATTGTATATTATATCACTTACTGGTCAGTATGCTAAAGTTTGAAAAACTATATTTATATTTCAAGAACCATGGTTTCAGTATAGAACTGGCCAGTGAGTAGAATGTTTATGTTATTCCATATAAACCATCATTATTATTCACTACCACCATCAAGCCCCAACATAAAATATTAGACCCCTCTAGCTTAGAGGTATCACATTTAACCTTATTAACCTGAGGAGTTTCCATGAAATCAAAAAAATATCTATATTTCTTAATATGTCCTCAACCTCTTGTGGATAAATAGATCCTTGGAAGGTAGTTAGTTTTTGAAAAATAAAATCATAAGATATATTCATTGATTCATCCCTATGAGGTTCTATAGATGGATCTAGAGCGGGAAAAGGTACAAGTTCATCCCCTAGATCCTGAAAAACATGTAGAATAATCTCAATGAGATTATTTTCCATGATATTATTCCCTCACTATGTTTCATCATTACATTCCAATAATACGAATGATGCTCCAATCCCTGAAATAACAACATTGAATACATCCGAAGAATAACAAAATCAACAATCCTAAAGACCAATAGGGAAAAAATACCACCAGATTGGAATTTTTTTAGATTTTATCTTATCCAAATATGAACAATTGAATATACTATAAATAAACCACAATATTCCTTTCCAAAACCTCCCATATTCGATTAAGTTGCATTATGATCAGAATTATCAAGGAACACGCTCGTAAATACTTCCAAAGTCCTAAAAAGATTTCTAAAACTGTATACTAACATCAAGGAATGATGTTAAATAAGTACCTATTATAACACATTTTCATGAGATATCAAAGATACCCTATTACCCATATACCTAATCCAAAACGGATATAGCCAGAATGGAATTCCTGACCCCCATGGGTTACAACTATAACCTAGAATCATTCTAGATAAAAGAGGCTAAAAAATTTCCACAAAATAGTGGAAGATTATGATACATGTTAGTATGATCAAAGTTTCTCAGGGACAATTTACTAGAAACCAAATGGGTATATAAAAAACACAAAATATAAAATCATCAAATAATATGATATATTTCAATACAAACTTCCCAATTTTCACATCACTCAAAGTTAAATGTTTAGAAAAATTAACCTCCTCTGAGAGGAATATTTCAATTTATTAGACTGGGAAGTAAAAAATATCCAAATTACTAATGAAAAGGATGGGATATATCTACAAAACATAGTACTGTCTCTCCATATGTTCTATAATAAGATTACATATTAATCAAAATTTTGTTCCTTAAATTTATATAAAATACGAAATGGTGATACACTTGAATATTTATCTAAAAACATGAATTAATTTCTAATGATGGGAAAAAAGTTAACAATGGATTATGTAAACATTTAATATAAATAATGTTATTAAAATCAATAGGTATGATTATATAAGTATATAAATAAAAATATTTTTCAATAAAAACGCTCATTATATGTACCATGGTCAATTTCCATGTGGTATGATAGTTTCTAGTTACAGTATCCTCAAAATCACACATCAGAGGTCAGGGAATATGAGTACACATATCCCTTATATATTTTTTGAGTTGGAAACATCATGGTTCCATCGAGAATATGATTTTACAAACTATATTTTTGATATATTTATCATCATCAATCAATTTATTGGTTATTACCATCCAATATTGCTTGTCCCAAATAACCGAAACACTACAGAAGCTCGCTTGTTCTCAATCAATAAATCATTTGTAAAAGGAAAAAATAATTATAAATAAATCATCATTCATGGTTTAATATTCTAAATTTCATTTTAAAAATTCCCATTCACTTTCAAAACCAAAACACTGGTTTTTCATTGATTCATTCCTCTTCAAAAAATAAAAAATCATAGGTATTTGTTAATTTATATTTAGATATTTCTTCTAAAATCAATCCTCAAATAATTTCACAAATCCAATAAATTTTATAATGGGCCCAAATTTCCAATTCCATTTGAAATGAGGGTGATTACAAAATCCATACCATTTAAATTTTTAATAAAAATGAATACAAAATATTGTTTCTGTAAATAAATTGAATGTAATAAAAATAAAATAAAGCAAATAAATGTCTAATTATATTGGAGAAATAAAATGGAACCACCAATATATATTCACGTTATCAAAAATCGAAAATAAAAATGATAGTTTTCAGTGATGAATGACAAACATGGGGATCTTGAAAACCAAAGTAGATACAAAATCCATTTCAATTGAGTTTAGATCCTTTAAGGAAATGATGATTTAATAAACCCTATTGTGGAAATAGAGAGCCTGAGAGAAATAGGGGTGAATCACTTATTAGAGAGGGTAAAATGAGATTCTAAATTATTTGATCATCCTAGGAATGGGTTTGGAGGAGCCCAAGAGGATATTGATTGACTCTAAGACCTAGTAATTGGGGAGACCTAGATTTAGGTTCAAGAGAGAGTTATAATGGGGATTCAGGGAGTTTTAACATATTTTTTTATAACTAAAATTATATAATTCATAGTTTTCAAGATAATGCTGAAAATTTTGAGAAACCATAAACCCTAACTTTTCACCCCACAACTTGGTTTCTTTATTTTTACTCTAGTGGTGTAAATTTTTTCAATCAATATGCTAATATTGGAGACCCCCTTTTCCTAGGGTTTCATGGTTTTCACTGGGTGGGAGCACCATTTGGGAAAATCATGTGCCAATCATGCATATGCCATAAACATATATAAATTTCAACTTCCCACCCAAAAATACTCAAGAAAAACACCAAACAATGCAAGTTCAAAATGAATGTTTGAGTGGTACATGAAAATAAGTCACATGATTTTACATATCGGGGTGATATGAATTATATTAGGATGATTAAATGAATTCAACATATAAGTGGTAATATGACCATTTGGATCTAAACATTAGAATATGATGGTTGTAAATCTGACACTTGTAATATAAATAAAATCATTATTCAAGAACATTTCCATTAAAATAAATAAAATCATTTTATATTAAACTAATTAATAATTAAATCTATATCAATTAATGTGTATAAATGTATAAAGTGGATGTGTCCTTGAACAAATATAATATTTACATGGTGAAAGGGTATAAAATTTTATGAGGCCAAAAAACCATTTTAGAATGATATTGAGTTTTAATAATAACAATTAGCATTGAAATTAAAAAAATTCATAAAAATAAAATTAAGCAATCTTTCAAAATTTATCCAATATGGAGTTTTTCATAATTTTTTTACGTATTCATATTTTCACCAAACTACAAAATAGAATATGTACATACGATATGCATTACAACATACTTAAAATTGATAAATGATGTAATAATAAATGAAAATGAATCAATGAATACCAATATCTTTTTTAATGTAATGTATATTATGAAATTAATATTTTTATAAAAAACAATATTGCGTGGATAAAATATATTTACAATAAAATATAATATTAAATAATGTTTTTTGGGTATCAAACAAAATTATTCAAAAACCATCTATTAAATGTCTGGAAACCATGATACAAATAAATGGGTAAGTTAATCAGATAACATCTCTATAACATATATTTCTATGACATTTGTTTATAAATTAATAAAAAATCCCCACTCATTTAGAATAAATACCAATCCATCATCCAACTACACTTCAGTATAAATACATTTAGAATGAAATTATCCTCATTTTATATCTCAAGATTCCTTCCATATTGTTTTTATGGAAGTAAGGTTATTATCTTATGATTTAAGAAGTTACAGTTGAAGTTGATAGTTCATTAAATCATCATATCCTTTATTTTGTGATCCATTTTAATTATAATTATTTTAATGATAAATTCTATTTTCCATCATTATTATGAATTTATTATTATATTATAAATTATTTATCACTATTTCATCTCATTATACCAACTTAAAACATCATTTTAATGCTAAATCATTCAAGTATTCGTAAAAGTATCTGAAATTCGTTCTAAATCAACATGTAAGTGATTTTCCTTTTAATGAATTCCTTAAAAAAATACAAAAATTTGGATAATAGTCTAGTGAATAATATATTAGTAGTAAAAACACATGAAAAATAATGTTGTGTATCAACACAATCTGTTGTTAGGTGGTCAAGTATTGGGATTGAATGAACTACGGCTTTGACTCTCCCTTGTTAATTTTATATGATGAATTCTCGGATATTTTCTAACCATTATGGAGGACGTATCTAAAAATAGATTTGTTTTTAAACTAGAAAAATACATATATTTCATTAACTATTATTATCATCCATCTTACAAATTAAAAGTCCCAATTCACTAAAATTATGTATTCAGCATTTTCTTCATGTTATTAATTTAAAATTCTGAATCAGTAGTTATTAATAATATAAGAAATTAAAATATATATAGATATCCATTTTAATTTAATTATTTGTGAAAAATAAATTCCTAACACATTATTATACAAAATATAAAATATTAACATGTAATATATTCCTCAATGAGTAGTTATGTGTAGTAATTATGTTGTTTATTTCTTAAAAAGTATTCCATATAATGATTTAGTGCTTATTGGAATGTATTGGTCATTTAATTTATGAGTGGGTCCTTTAATTATATATCATCTATTTTCATTGGTAGGTCTCATGAGACAAGTATTGTAACACCCCATGCTTCAACGATACGCTTCTCTTTGAATAATATAATAGTGTGTGGTGTACGCAACTTCAAGTTCTAACACACACCACAACCAATCAAACTAGCTGTTATGAATAGTAATAACCACTTTTTGAAATTTTATAAATTTACCTTTCAAAATGGACTTCATTTTTGGATTCAGAATATCGAAATTAGCTTAGGGTGAATGTTTGGTATTTTTCTGAAAACATTCAATTTTTTATGAATAGTGAAAAAACTCTGAGTTATAGTTGAAAATCAAAATTTTATTTAAATAATTACTTATTTTATTTAAATTTAATTAAGGTAAAAATAGATACATAATACCTTTATAAGTTCAATGTAATTAAATGGAGTTAGTTTAGAATTATTTTAGATATATAAAAATTTTATTGAACATTTCACCTTCTTTTACCCACCTCCTAGAAGAATTTGGAAATTCACATAAAAGTTAATTTTACTTCTTCTGTGAGTGTAATTTTGAAAATCCAAGAGACACGGTTAATATCAAGGAGTAAAATTTGGTTCAATGAGATGAAAATAATTTTTGGTGAATAGTAACTTTTCACATTTATTTACCACGGTTAAAAGTAAATAGGGTAATTAAGGTTAAATATGATATTAATATTACCCTAACACATGTACTAATTCTATTGGCCAAGTTTATCCTGACAAAAAACAACCTTAGGAATAAAATATTATCATTTAGGTCCACTTGGATTAGATTAGGTCATTTATTATTATTTAATTCAAAGAAGAGTTAAAAGAGTTAAAATCAATGTTTAATAACTAAAACATTTTTAATATAGTGTAATATATAAGATAAATTCGATTATAAATATTAATTAGAAATCTAAAAATATATCCTACATAATGGTATTTTATTTATAATTTTTATACATTAAATAATTTAATTTATATATGAAAGAATGGTGATGTAGTAATTACCTAATTAACAAAATATTAAAATAATTGATATTGTAAATATCCAAATAAATTTAATTTGAAACATTTTATGAATTAAACTAACTTTTTTTGGTTAATATTACATATTATTACTAGTTATATGAATTTTTTCATAAGTAATAATGCTGTTATAAAATTATCAAAAACAAAATACCCATTAGTGTCAAAATTGACCAAAAAGAGTTTTGAAAACAAATATTATATTATTAATTGATATTATATTCCTAAAAATCTAAGGTTCGTCCAAAGGACTTATATAATGATAGGTTCATAATTGATGGACCACCTGGGGGTCTCTTGTAAGTTTATAGTAAGTTTATTAACCATATAATATAAAAATACAAAGAGATATGGCAAATGTCAAACTAATTAACTAAGAGTTGAAACTAACAGATAAGGTTAATAAAGTGACTAAAACTACTATAACACATATTTGGTGAGTGTTGTTAGACCTATACCTACATTAACCTTTAAATAATCCACTTTGGAGCCATTAGTAAACGAATATGAATTTATTATAAAATAATATTTCTAGATTTTTCAAAGGTTCCCCTCAACCTAGAACTCCCCCTTCTCTCAAATTCATACCTTAAAAGCCTTTTGGTTTGGCCAACCCATGCCTAAATATCCTCCAAACTTCACTAAATTTAACCTAGTGGCCTTAGTTTGATCATGAAGCCATCCTAAGGTTCCCTTTTGATCAAATAAAAAAGAAGAACCCGAAGAAGAGGTAATATTTTCACCACTATCATTCAAGTTCCTTTCTTCTTCAACTTCTTCTTTCATTGTTATTTCCATTATAAAATAATAAATACAGTATCTTCTATATAATATGATGTCATTATAAATATGGTACGACCATATTCAGTATTATATCCATCTTTTGAATGACATGTCACCATACGTGCGTACATACGGCTTACCGTCTCCATGTCGTGGTGTAATTGTTATTCAAAACATTATTTTTTGGATGGGTATGATATTGATGTGTAATTGAATTAAATAATAAATATATCATTATAAAGATTCTGTATTTATGATATAACATCCAATTATATATTATTTTAATATCAAAAGAATGATATTGTCGCTCGTGCATACGTACATACTACCGTCTCCACGAACACGATGAGATTCATTACCTATCGTATCCATTCAAGTACAATTCCCATTTAATGATTAAAAATAATTTTTAAGGACTTGATATCATTATGGATATGAATAAGATACAACATATCCACAAAAAATACGGATTATGTAACAAAACATGTTAAAGAAAACGAGTATGTTAACACCTGAAACAACAATAATACTAAAATATTATAGACAAAGAAATATTAAATGATCTTATATGATATCATATTTATGTATACGAATCTTGTATAATTTAATAACAATTATTTAACTATTATACAATAGTTTAACCCACCCTCGACCAAGGAAAAGTACAAGGTAAGGGTTTATTCCACAATCTCTTCATTATCAGAGGTTGTTTATACGTAATTATCTACTGGGAAATCTTTATCATCCACATAAATTTTTCTTAAAAATGTGTTTAAAATAATTCTTAATATTTTAAATACTGTGGGTTAAAGTAATTTATACCCTTGTTTGATTTTTTATAATAATTTTATAATGGAATCTTTCTGTTGTTTTTCAAATAAGGCCCTTTTTAACATTTTCAACGGAATTAAGGTAAGAATGTATTTTTTAACTTATACGGTGGGTGCGGCAATTTTCTGCCGTTATAAAATCTTCTAAGCTTCCATTGCAATATTATAATGATATTTTCAATGTAAACGTTTTATTTTATAATTATGTGACTTTTAAATGATTTAAAAAAAGAGATATTTCTATCAAATAGTTTTGATTTCATCTATGTCAACATTCTTTGATGGATTTTAAGCTTATTTGAAATTGATTTATTATGATACAAAACTTCCATATTGTATTGAAGGTGTTGTGATAAGTTTGACTGTGGATGTGTTATTTTTATACCATTCATGGATTGTGGGGAAAGTATTGACATTTCATATGTGAGTTTTAATACAAATGTTTATGTTATGTTTAAACCTATTCATATGAGGAATACATGGGACTTAATAAGTACGGGTGGAGCCCAATATAGCTCCTCGATGCATCGGTATGTCTAATGAGACAAACTAGTGTCTTGGCACAAGGCCTTGAAAAAATATTATTTGTAGTCTTGGAACAAGGCCTTGACTATGTGGTTATGATAGTATGGAATTATGCATTCCCTCATTATGAATGTGGTTATTGATATTGCATGTGATTATTCGACTAGAAGAATAAACATGTGAATAAATAAATGGAATTATTTGATTTTATTTTTTCCATATTATGCTGAAGTTCATGTTCAAAAGGCTTTTGTTTTAATTATACATTTCCTTAAATGTTTATGCTTATTTATGAAAGTTTCCGCTATATTGATATCCATACCGGGAATTTGAGCTCACCTATTTCTATGTTTTATTTTTCCCAGGATGTGAAGAAGCATTTTATGAATGACCTGCAGGAATATTATAAGGGGATATGAGTGTGGAGACAAGATGTTGTTGTAGTTTTCACTTTATGATGCAATGTAAACATTATGAATGTATCTAGTTATTCCAAGGCTACTAAACTAATCTGTCTTTCGAGACTTGATCTTTTGTGATCATGAAAATGTTATGTAATAATTCAATGACTCTAGGTAACTAGGGTCAGGGTGTTACAGTTGGTATCATAGGAAGTTTAGTATAAACCTTGGGATCTTGATTTAGATAAACTCTGATTAGCGCACATAGACCTAAGATGGACTTTGAGTATTAGTATAGAAAAACTTCTTAGAATTTTGGTATTGTATAGATTTTTTGAGTTTTCCATGCAATACATCCCAATCTGGATATAAGCAGGTAGAGGCAGCTCTAGAATAGATATACCTATGGGTAAAACCTGAAAACACCGCTTTGAGCTAGACACAAACGAGATCTATTGCATGACAACGGGCCTTGTTGTACTCTTGGTTACGACACTCTCAAGGGATATGATTATGACAATTATCATTTTCTTTTCAAACCATTATGAAGGGTTTATGAATATATACTTCCTCAATGATTTTTTTATGATAATATATTATATCCATAAATAGTTCAATTTATGTTAAGTATTTTACATGTATGGAATTATGTATTTTGATTCATAAACTGATCTAGTTTATTCTATTATTTAGAAATGGAACCTAGTGGAAGGAATGTAAACTACATCAATGCGTGCACTCCATGTAGGGATTTCCCTCCTGTTCATGATAATTATAGTAGACCTAGTGATGCAACTGGTGCTTATCAGCTAATCACCATACTAAGACAACTCACTCAGGTTATGAATTATAACCTTACCCGTATGGAGCACCCTGATCCACAACGTGGAGGATAAATGTTAGATTACTTCATGAGGCAATAACCACCGACATTCAATGGGAGTACAAATACATTAGTAGCTGAGCAATGGATAAATTCCTTAGAGAAAATTTTCAATGACTTGGGGTGTAGCGAAAGGGAAAAAGTTATCATGGCTATTTACCACCTCACTAAAGATACTGACCAAGGGGGTTCATTGATTAAAAAGACAAAGGAAGATGAAGAAGTATAAAATATGGATTGGAGGGAGATCAAAGTGATTTTAATAGAAAAATACTTTCCTCGTGACCATCAAGCATATATGGAAAGGAAATTTCTGAGTTTGAGGCAAAAGGATGATGAGAATGTCACAAAGTATGAGGCTAACTTTAAAAGGTTAGCGAGGTATGCTGCAGATTATATACATAACCCAAGAAGTAAGATTGATCATTTCTTTGATGGGTTAAAACCGTTTCTCTGTCGAGCATTAGTTTCACAAACCTTCTCATTGTTCAAAGATATTGTCTCATGTGCTATCAAGATAGAAAAAGAATTCTCTAAGTCTTACAACTTTAAAGAAAATCAAGCGAAGAAGAGATCTGTTGATCAATCAAGGAATGTAAATAAGGGGATAATGGGAAAATTTGAATATCCATCCTTCAGTAAATGTGGGAAGAAACACCCTGGTACATTCTTGAAGGGAATCAGAGTCTGTTACAAGTGTGGTGAAAAGGCCACATAGATCGCGGTTACAAGGGGATGAAAGAAGCTACCGATGTTCAATGATACAATTGTATGGAGATGGGACATTATGCAAATGAATTTCATAAGAGTCAGGGGATCTTACCTCAGAAAAGGCCAAGGGATCAAGGCCAAGCCTATGCTATCACTACTACTGAGGTTGAAGCTCCGAAAGACGTGGTGGAAGATAATTTAATGGTTTCATCAAGTTTAGCCAATTATTTATTTGATTCTAGATCATCACATTGTTTTATATCTTCCTAGTTTGCTAAGAAAATTAGATATTTCCAATTTTATTTAACAAGGGATTTTTCAATTAAAACTCCTAAGGGATGTATCATTACTACAAAGTTCTGTGGATCTGTTCCCATTAGGGCATATAAATGTTCTTTATATGCTGACCTCATCGTCATACCCATGATTGAATTTGATATAATCCTTAGTATGGTTTAGCTTTCGGACCACAATGTAAAATTTCATTGTAAGGAAAAGGAGGTTATAATTTTTGATGATGATGATAAAGAACGCCTTATATTTAGAGCAGAATCGCCACCACTTGATTATTACCTAGATCCACCCCCCATAGCTCAACTAAATTAAATTATTTTGGAGGAAGAGAATGAATTATCTATGGGTAAGTGAAGTAATGTTCAAATTGAGGATGTGCCTATTGTGAAATAATATGTAGATATGTTTCCAGAAGATTTACCTGGACATCCTCCAGAAAGAGAAATTGAGTTTTCCATTGATTTAATTCCTGGTTCAAAGCCCATATTTAAAACCCCTTATAGAATGTCCACTATGGAATTAGTTGAACCAATGAATCAACTAGAGGAATTGAGTAATAAGGGATTTATTCACCCTAGTGTTTCTCCACGGGGAGCCCAAGTCATTTTTGTTAAGAATAAAGATGGATATATGAGGTCATGTATCGACTACTAGAAAATTAATTCTATTACAATAAAGAAAAAGTTTTCCCTACCTCGCATTGATGATTTATTTGACCAACTGCATGAAGCTCAATACTTTTCAAAGATTGAACTTCGATCTGGAAACCATCAGTTTTGTGTGAAGAAGGAAGACATTCGGATGACAACATTTCATACCAGGTATGAGCATTATGAGTTTACTGTAATACCTTTTGGATTGAGTAATGCACCCTTTGTATTCATGGATCTAATGAATATATTTTTTATGGAATATATCGATGATTTTTTGGTGGTATTTATTCTTGATATCTTGGTATACTCCAAAAGCTACAAATATCATGAAAATCACTTGCGCCCTATCCTAAAGACTCTTAGATGACATGAATTATATGGGATGTTTAGCAAGTGTGAATTCTGGATTTAGGGGATTTATTTTCTTGGCCATATTTTCTCTAAGGATGGAATCTCTGTTGATCCTTATAAGACCAAAGTAATCCAAGAATGGACATCACCAATGAGTATAACCGATGTATGTAGTTTTATTAGTTTAGTAGGTTATTATCGATGTTTCGTCAAGAATTTTGCCCGATTGGATAACCCATTAACAAATCTCACACGTAAAGGGGTTAAATTTTTTTGGACAAAAGTGTGTGAAGAATGTTTTGGAGAACTGAAGAGAATATTATTCAATGCTCATATATTGACTCTACCATCGAGGAATGATGGGTTCATTATTTATAGTGATGCATCGAAGAAAGGACTTGGTTGTGTCCTTATGAAGAATGATAGGGTTATTGCCTATGCATCACGACAACTAAAAATTCATGAGAAAGACTATCCTACTCATGATCTTGAGTTAGTAGCTATAATATTTTCTTTGATGATTTGGAGACACTATCTCTATGGTGAATAATGTGAGATTTATACTGCTCAGAAGAGGTTGAAGTATATTTTCTCACAGAAATAACTCAACATGAGGCTAAGGAGATGGCTTGAACTTCTCAAGGATTATGATTGCATGATACACTACCACCTGGGGAAGGAAAATAAGGTGGAAGATGCTTTGAGCAGAAAGGATCATGGTGTTTTGAACAAGATGAGAGTTGAGAGGGATCATATTTTCATGGATATAGTAAAGTTGGATATGGGAATAACCATGGAAGGATAAACATTTATACTTTTTCAAATGGTTTACAAACCATCGTTACTAGAAAGGATAGAGAGTTCTCAGACCAATGATGAAAAATTTCAAAAGATGATTAAATCTGTGAATGATGGGAGATTGAATGACTTTGTGTATAAAGATGGAATTTTGAAATTTGGTAAGAGACTTTCTGTTCCCGATATACCTGATCTAAAAAGGGAATTGTAGGACGATGCTCATTGTTCCAATTTCTCTATACCCCTTGGGATCACCAAAATGTACAGAGATTTGAGGGAACATTTTTGGTGGGACAACATGAAGAGTGAGATTTCTGATTTTGTGTCAAGATGTATGGTTTTTCAACAAGTGAAAGATGGAAGGCAACAACCTGGAGGAGTATTGAAACCTATTCTCATACCTGAGTGGAAATGGGATAATATCATGATGGGCTTTGTCATTGGACTACCAAAGACTCGTAGAAGGAACGATGCAATATGGGTCATTATTGATCGTCTTACCATGTATGAACATTTTCTTGCTATAAGGAAAGATTTACCACTTGAACTTCTAGGAAGGCTATATATTAATGAAGTTGTGAGACTTCATGGAGCACCCCTATCAATTGTTTCTGATCGTGATCCCTGTTTTACTTCAAGATTCTGGAAAAGTCTTCAGAAAGCCCTGGATACTAAACTTCGTTTGAGCACTGCTTACCACTCCCAAATTGATGTACAATCAGAACGGACTATTCAAACCATAGACGACATTTTGAGATCATGCTCAATTGAATTTCAGGGTATGTGGGATCAATATTTACCTCTGGTATAATTTTCTTATAACAATAGCTTCCATTCGAGTATTTAGATGGCACCATATGAAGCGTTATAAAGAAAGAGATGTTGCACACCAAACTATTGGGATGACGTTGGTGAAAGAAAACTTATAGGCCCAGAACTGATGGAGGAAATGATGGAAAAGGTATGGGTAATCCAAAACCACATCAAAGAAGCTCAAAGAAGGCAGAAGAGACATGCCGATAACAGAAGGAAGGATTTGGAATTTCATGTAGGAGATCATGTTTTATTGGAGTTATATCCATGGAAGGGAGTTACACATTTCGTTAAGAAGGGTAAATTGAATACCATGTACATTGGACCCTTAAAAATTCTATAACGAATTGGGGTTATAGCTTACCGTTTGGAAATACCGTCAAGTCTCTCCAAAGTTCACGATGTGTTCCACGTATCACTGTTGAGAAAATACATGCCTGGACCAACGCATGTACTCACCTATGAGGAATTAGGACTGGAACCCAACCTGTCTTATTGCGAAGAGCCTGTCAAGATTCTTTATATGAGAGAACAAGTGCTGAGAAACAGGACGACTCATCTAGTAAAAGTTCTATGGAGAAACCATAAGATGGAAGAGGCAATGTGGGAACCTGAGGAACATATGATGAAGAACCACCCATGTCTTTTTATGTTGTAGTATTCTAGAAATTTTGAGGAAAAAATTATTTGAAGGAGGGGAGAATGTTACACCCCAAGCTTCCATGGTACGATTCTCTTTGAATAAAATAGTAGCCTGTGTTGTACACAACTTTGAGTTTTAACACACACCACAACCAATCAAATTAGACGTTATGAATAGTAATACCCACTTTTTGAAATTTTATAAATTTTATCTTTCATAATGGACTTCATTTTTGGATTCATAATATCGAAATTATCTTAGGGTGAATTTTTGGTATTTTTCTGAAAACATTCAATTTTTGATGAATAGTGAATAAACACTATGTTATAGTTTAAAACCAATTATTTTTAAAATATTTATTTATTTTATTTAAATTTAATTAAGTTAAAAATAGATACATAATACCTATATAATTTCAATGTAATTCAATGGTGTTAGTTAAGAATAATTTAAGATATATAAAAATTTTATTGACCTTTTCACTGTTTTTTACCCACCTCCTAGAAGAATTTGGAAATTCACAAAAAACATAATTTAACCGCATCTATGAGTGTAATTTTGATAATCTGAGAGACAAAGTTAATATGAAGTAGTAAAATGTTGTTCAATGAGAATAAAATAATTTCTGGCGAATAGTACCTTTTTTACTTTTATTTACCACGGTTAAAAGTAAATAGTGTAATTAACAGTAAAATTGATATTAATATTACCATAAAACATGTCCTAATACTATTGGACAAGTTTATGTCGACCAAAAACAACATTAGATATAAAATATTATCATTTATGTCCACCTGGATTAGATTAGGACATTTATTATCATTTAATTTAAAGAAGAGTTAAAATCAATGTTTAATAACTAAAACATATTTAATATAGGGTTATACATAAGATAAATTCGATTATATATATTTATTAGAAATATAAAAATATTTCCTACATAATGGTATTTTATTTATAATTTTTAGACATTAAACAATTTAATTTATTAATGACACAATGGTGATACAGTAATTACCTAATTAATGAAATATTAAAATAATTGATATTATAAATATCCAAATAAATTAAATTTGAAACTTTTTAATAATTACACTAATTTTATAGGTTAATATGACATATTAAAACTAGTTATATGAATTTTTTTAATTAATAATGAACTTATGAATTTATCAAAAACAAAATAGCCAATAGTTTCAAAATTGACATTAAAGATTTTTTAAAACATATATTATATTATTAATTGATATTCAATTCGTAAAAATATAATGTTCGGCCAGAGGAATTATATAATGATATTTTTATCATTAATGGACCACTTGTGGGTCTCTTTAATGTTTATAGTACGTTTATTAGCCATATAATATAAAAATACAAAGAGATGTGGTAAAAGTCAAACTAATTAACTAAGAGTTTAAACTAAAATATAAGGTTAATAAAGTGACCTAACCTGTATAAAACCTATTGGTTGAGTGGTTTTAGACCTATCCCCACTTTAAACTTTAAATAATCCACTTTTGAGCCTTTATAAACCGAATATGATTTTATTATAAAATAACATTTCTAGCTTTTCCAAAGGTTCCCCTCACCCCTCTTATAAAAGCGTACCCCCCCTTCTCTCAAATTCATACCTTCATAGCCTTTTGGTTCGGCCAAACCCTACCAAAATAACCTATAAACTTCCCCAAATTCAACCTAGAGGCCTTAGTTTAATCATAAATCCATCCCATGGATCCCTTTTGATCAAATCAAAAGGAAGAACCCGAAGAAGAGGTAATGTTTTCACCACCCTCTTTCAAGTTCCGTTCTTTTTCAAATTCCTCTTTCTTTGTTATTTCCATTATTAAATAATAAATCCAGTATCTTCTATATACTATGATGTTATTATAAATATGGTACAACCATATTCAACATTCTATCCATCTTTTTAATGACATGTCACTATATATGCATACGTACGGCTTACCGTCTCCACGTCATGGTGTAATTGTTATTCAAAACCTTATTATTTGGATGGGTATGATATTGATGTTTAATTGAAGTAAATAATAAATATATCATTATAATTATTTTTATATATGATATACCATAAAATTATATATTATTTTAATATCAGAAGAATGATATTGTTTCCCATGCGTACGTATGGACTACCGTCTCCATGAACGTGATGAGATTCATTCCCTTTCGTGTCCATTCAAGTATAATTCTCATTTAATGATTAAAAATACTGTTTAAGGACTTTATATCATTCTAGATATAAATAATATACAACCTATCCACAAAAAACACGGCTTATGTAACAAAACATATTAAATAAAATGAGTAAGTTAACACCCGAAACAATGATAATACTAAAATATTATTAACAAAGCAATATTAAAAGATCATATATGATATCATATTTATATATATGAATCTTTTATAATTTAATAACAATGATTTAACTATTATAAAGGATGTTAACCTACCCTCGACTAATGAAAAGTACAAGGTAAGGGTTTATTTCACAATCTCTTCATTATCTGAGGTTGTTTATACATAATTATCTACTAGGACCTCTTTATCATCCACATCCATGTTTCTTAAAAATTTATTTCAAATAATTATTACTATTTTATAGAATATGGGTTAAAGTCATTTATAACCCTTTGTGACTTTTTATAATAAGTTTATAAATGAATCTTTTCGTTGTTTTCCAAACAAGGTCCTTTTTAACCTTTTCGATAGAATTAAGGCAGGAATTTCTTTTTATAACGTATACAGTGGGTGCGGATTTTTTCCACCATTATAAAATATTATAAGATTACCTTATAAGATTATAAGGATATTTTTAATGTAAAGGTTTTATTTTATAATTATGTGACTTTTAAATGATTTAAAAAAAGAGATATTTCTCTCAAATAGTTTTGATTTCATCTATGTCAACATCCTTTGATGGATTTTAAACATATTTGAAGTTGATTTATTATGATACAAAACATCATTTTGTATTGAATGTTTTGGGATATGTTTTACTATGTATGTGTTATTTTTATACCATTCATTGTTATGGAGAATGTATTGACATTTCATATGCTAGTTTTAATACGAATGTTTATGTTATGTTTAAACCTGTTCATATGAGGAATGCATTGGACATAATAAGTGACGGGTGGTTCCCGCTATAGCTCCTCAATGAATTGATAGGTCTCATGAGAAAAAATAGTGTCTTGGCACAGGTCTTTGACAAAATCTTATTTGTAGTCTTGGCACAAGGCCTGGACTATGTGGTTATGATAGTCTGGCATTATGCATTCCATCATTTTAAAAGTGGTTATTGATATTGCATGTGATTATTCGACTATTATAATATCCATGTGAATAAGTAAATGAAATTATTTCATTTTATTTTTTCCATATTATGTTGAAGTTAATGATTAAAAGGATTTTCTTTTAATTATACATTTCCTTAAATGTTTATGCTTATTTATGAAAGTTTTTGCTATATAGTTATCCTTACGGGGCATTTGAGCTCACCCCTTTCTATGTTTTATTTTTCCCAGGATGTGAAGAAGTATTTTATGAATGACTTGTAGGGATAGTATAAGGGGATATGAGTGTGGAGACAAGATTTTTTGGTAGTTTTAACTTTATGATGTAATGTAAAATTTATGAATGTATATAGTTATTCCAAGGCTACTAAACTAATCGGTCTTTAGAGACTTGATCTTTTGTGATCATGCCAATGTTATGTAATAATGAACTAAGTTTTGTTAACTGGGGTCGGGGCATTACAACTATGATAGGGTAATGGGAGAATCCTTACCATTATTTTTGATGTATGAGAAAAAATCCTAAAAAATATAATAGTGATGTCCTGTATTGTAAATTTATAGCATTTACATTATTAAGTGATCATTTGATAATTTATTTCCACTGAAATTTTATTATTATCTTCTACTACATTAGTTATATATATGTTCGCATTTTATTTATTATTTCATTTTTGATTTTGTTGTATGTTATCCCTTATCAGAGTAATGGGTCTCATCCTACAATTTTATTTCCCATTTTCATAGGTAATGAAGTTGAATAGTATACATGACTAACCCTTTGTATATCAGTAAAAAATAATACTTTCACTCTAACGTTTCAATTTTTCATGATGTAATATAATAATTTTTAGTTACTTATTAACTATATAACATTAATATTGGGAATACCATCTTATGTATTCTGATTATCATATAATAAGTAACCCAATAATTATAGGTGACTTGGGTTAGAGGAATTATAGATATTTTTAGATTATTTATTGATAAAAACCATATGCAGTATATTTTTTTAATGTATGATGTTAACATAAATTATATCTTTGTGAAAATTTATATATTATTATTGAAATGTTTTTTATAGGTATACTATGAATATAATCATATTTTAGGGATACATGATATACATATCCTATATTATGCACTAGTAGTTTATAATATGACTGAACAAGCCATATAATTTGATAGATAATAGAACCTATGAGAAGAAATATAATGTAATATAAGAATTGAGGAGAATGTGGGAACTTCTTGGATGATGAAGATGATGTATTTAATGTTATTATAGAAAAACTTTTATTATCCTTTGTTAATTGTCATAGGTTATTGTAAAAAACATTACTAAATTATAATGACCAATTACACCTTGATATTGATCAAGAAATTTATATTCTTTATGAGGAAACAACCTCCTTCATTAAATGGGTCCACTAATCCCATAGTGCTATATCAGTATATTTTGGCCACTTAGAAAATCATTATAGAATATTTGTGTAATAAGAATGGTTTTTTCCAAGATTCATACAGTTTTAGGGGAGCAATCAATTAATGATAACCCCTTATTAAAAATACTAAGATGGTCAACGAAATAAAATACATATAGTGGATGAATTTTAATTTTATTATCATATATAAATATATTAATTAGAAGAAACATGATGATATGGAAATGAAATAGAAAAATATACAACAAAATAAAAAAGAAATGATGGATGGGAATGAGACTAATTTAACAAGATTTGTATGGTATGTTTTGGATTGTCTATGTAATTATAAAAGTATGATTTATCATTTATTTAATGGGTTTAATAAATGTTTTCCATTCCCTTTGGCATTACTAACCTTTTCAAATAATGGGGAAATTGTAACAAGTTTAACATATATTTAGAATGATTTTTGAAAATCATTAATTTTAAATAAAAAACCATTGAAGAAGAGGTTTTCAAACCATAGGGTGGTAAGAAAAACAGAAATGGAAAATAATGAAAGATTTATGTTCCCTATATATAATAATTATGTTAAAAAATACCTATGGATATTATTTAAGGGTTTGGGGGTATGATCTCTATGTGGATAGAAATTCCATAAATCACATGAGTTCAAAAGAATAAAGAATCACTCAATAAGATATGCTTCAATTATTTGGAGATTGGTAATTACTCTATTCAATGTATTATTAATGATGGGAATATTTTCAAAGATAATAATACTGATTAGGATTGGTCTTCTATAATGAAAATAGTTAAAGAGAAATCTCCCAAAGACAAGATAGAAGATACATTAATTATTTACTAAATGTTTTATAATACATTTTTATGTGATATTTAAGGATCCATTAATACAATGAATATCATATATAAATAACAAACTACCCCATTCTTCATTTAATAATTATCTATCTATCCGAATAGTGAGTGTTATTTTTATTATAATGAAGTCATATCCATCAATACAAAATTGAATGCATGGGTATTTTCTTGTTTTGAATCTAATCACCATACTAACGGTGGTCATTAGTGTTATCATGTAGATATATTGGATATTGTATTACATATTTTGAATATATATTTGGAAAAGGTATTTATAATTTGATATTAAAGTGCTAAATTAGTTGTTTTGGAAGGGGAGATCTCATTACCTAAATATTTTATAGACTATCCACACTCACTCCACTTAATGAAATCCTTGGGAATGATATGGAGAAAATTCAATTTATATTGACTATATTTGTTTATAGAGTAAAGGATTTACCCACATTAAATCACTAAATTGATTTATTTCAAGACGAACTACATATATTACACATGGATGGAAGATTTGAATTATCTATTCATCTTATAATTAAATAAAACCTAATATCTATGATTCCTTAAAGAGTTCCCCCAATGGATTTGGGTTAGTTAATGGATTAGTTACAATTAATTGTGATAATAAATTCATTCATCCAAGGGTTTTATCATTGGGAGTATCTATTTTTCCTAGAATAATAAGAATTAATCAATGAATTTATAAGTGTTTATACTGAAATCAATGGAATTAATGTAAATAAAAAGTTGACATTATCTCAATTTGATGAACTCCTTAATTATCTTGCAGGTGGTCAATATTGTTTTGATGATTTTTCATTGTTTCTATTATCAATAGTTAAAGTATAAGAAGGTTTATATACTAAATACTACACTTCGTATGATGTATGGATATGGTTACATCATTGAAATTTTGTTTTGGGTTAACGAATATTTTTATTTGTTTATAGAATTAATAAAAAGATCATTATAATACAATCTTGAAATGTTTTCTATTGTATTTATTAATGATATACTTATATACTCAATGTTTTATGAGGACACGAAACTCATTTATGCCTTTTAATGATATTATCAGGGTAAATGAGTCAAATTTGAAATTAAATAATGGTGAATTTTTTCTTTAACTAGTTTTTATTTAGTAAAATATAATATACAAGGAAAATATATCTATTTAAAATGAATAAAAAATAGGTTTCAAGAAATGTTTATAACTTACTACCCTTCCTAAAATACTTAATTTTCTTCAATTTTTAAGTTATTATTGATTTTTTGGTCAATAAATTTACCATTTAACCAATCTATTAAACAAGGTAACACATAATGAGGTCAAATTCACATATTAATAGGAATTTGAAGATGAATTTTTAACAATTAATGAGGACACTCAAAAATTTATAGATATTGCCTCTTTTGTTGGTTAAAGAAGTGTTTTTAATTTATAGTTATGCAATAATATATGTTCATTGATTCATTCTTATTAAAATTTGTTGATATGAGGCTTATAAATCACAAATTAGAATCCTCATGAAAGAAATTATCTAACAAAATATATGGAGATAGAGGTATTGATATTTTCTATCACGATCTAGGGAAATGACCTATATGGGGAGAGATGTGGAATAAACAATTATTATAAAAGTTTGAAATACAACATTACATAAAATGATTTTTTTATCAAAAAAAGCGGTTTTCTGGGTTTCTCAAGGATAATTATTCGGTTATACACTATTACAATGGGAAATATAAAAAGGTATAAATTGCATTGAGTATAAAATACAATGGTATCTCATCCATTAATCAGGTTGGGGAATTATCAAATTCTCAAGGATTTAGTAATGATGGGAATGTATAATGGAAAGAACATTCCTACCCATCATGTTTTATATTTTTTGGTACTGGAGGGATTTAGGGAATTTTCTATGGGATTTAATGAGTGGAGAGTGGAGTTCTTGCTAAAATTGAATGTGGTTAAGTTTTTTAATCATGGAGATTGATACTATTTTTAAGTGGATGTATATGGAATGAAGATATTAGTATAGACATAGGGTCATGGAGGTGGAGTTTTTACGGTACTATATCTTTGGGGTTTACCTATGATATGGATAATAAGTTTTATCATGGAGTCCCAATGTGGGGATTCTATCGGGTCTATCAATTTTAGGGATGTTATACAATAAAACTAGGTTGTTGTGTTTCCTTATTCATGGAAGCTAAATTCTATAGTGTGGGGGTATCACTTGCATTGTGTTTGATATTTTGTTTTATCATATTTAATCATATAAAGAACTATATTCCTTGAGTGTGGTTTTGAGTAGCCCCACTATTTCATGGTCCCTCCCTTTATGATGTAGTCTCATCCAGTGTTATCACCATTTCCCTATGGTGTAGAGTACCATGATGTTGTAATCAAATTTCCACATTTTTTAATAAAATACCAGGACACTTTAAACACCATCATCCTTTAGTATTTTAAATATATCTTTGTGGGTGACTCTAAGATACATATCAAAGGACTTTATCTAAATCATATTGGTATTTGATCTAGAGAATTTAGAGGTCAATCATTTTAAAGTCTATTGTTGATCATGCTTCTTTCATACATTATGGTGCTTAGTTTTTTTCTTCTTATTCTAAATTTTCTAACCGATTTGGAAATATTTTTTCATGTATTGGATCTCTGTTTTCTCATGAATTATATGTACTCATGGGTATTTTAGGACTATGTAATCCTTTGGGTTGACAGTATGAGTAATCATAATCTTATAATTAATTTTCAAAATTTTAAATCAAAAGGGAAATGGGATTAGTCTCATATTTTAATCGATTTTGTGATATTTCCAATGTGATTATACAAGACTATTTCTACTTTTGAATATCATGGCTACTTGGAGCCTTGAATGTTATATATTTGTTACAAATATGAAACCATTTTTGTGATTATTATTTAAACTATACCAGAAGGAGATGGATAATAAATTATATTTGGTTAGGCAATATCCAATGGAAAATCATAATTTTCTGATAAAACCTAGGATAAGTAATGAAGTAATTTGATGCAATCCCTTTTTGTTGAATATAAAATGTAGACTAGTGAATCATGGTCTTCTCAGTATGTATTGATGGTATCTCATTGAATAATCGATGGTTATGTGGACATTGAAGGGGATTATTTGTTGATGGAAGTGACCCACTTGGTTGTTGATTGTTTTTACAATAAAGTGAGTTTATATTAGAATCAGATGTGGCATGGGATAATGTGCAATGATTTTGCTGTGTGGTTGTTGGGTTGATATGGCTGGGATACAATGATTTCTTGGAATATGTTATGTTGTTGTGATGGTTGATGTGTGGTTCATAATACATTGTGTGGTGTTTTTTTGTAAATGTACATAATATCCATGGAAAGAAATACAATGGTAAATAAAAAATGACATTGGTTAATAATTGATTAATATTCAATTAGAATTAAATATAAAAATGGTCTAGAGTTTATGTGTGGTAAATGTATTAAATGATTTGAGTATTAAATTAATGGGACTTGTTAATGTGAATTAAATGTATTTGTAAATTAGAGTTTTTGGAAACTCATTAATTTTAGAACAAGTGGAATATATAATTTAATGTTGAATTGTATAGATACATGTTGTGGTTTTTTGGTGTGATGTATCTAGTGTTGATTTCAGTTGTGAAGGGTGTTGTGGGGTGTGGTGGTGGTGATGTGGATTACTCTATTACAGTTTAGGTGAAACCATATTTTTGTTAATGTGTTCTATCAATGAAAAAATTATTTTAAATAATTACCATAAAAACACCACCATTTTTATATAACCATTCCAATGGAAAATTAATTTGTGTTCTGGGTGTACTCCCCAACATCTAACTTGGTGGTGAATCATATGGGAGACTACACCCTCATATAAGATCTTCCTCTAGTATTGGTGATTATATGGTTTGGTGTTGAAGAATACCCATTGATTATATGGTTTTTTGTTAGCGATTACCCAATGATGATATAGGATGGTGTTTGAGATAAACAGGTGATGTTGAGGATATGATATGTGTTCTGGGACATGCATGGTGGGAGAAGGGAACAATGTTGATGAAAATCACAGTTTTGATACCATTCCTCCTTGAATATGAGATGTAGTTTCATGTGTGAGGTTGTGATGGGAAAGGATTTTAAATATTCATGATGATTTATGTGAGAAACAGATGTTAGACCATTTGGGAGATTATGGTATGTAGGGATGCATCTTGAAACATATTAGATATGGATTAATATTGGATGAGATAAGCATGGGAGGGATGAAACCACAAGACACTTGATAATGTGTTTTGATAGAGGAATAACAATGGGGAAGTTGTTTCATGGTAACTTTACATAATATTATTTTAAGATATGTTACTATATTAGATACTTTATTTAGTGAACATTCCAAAATGATATTGGGATAGGTTAGATTATATTTTTAGGTGTACTTTTGTTATACAATTTATTAATTGGTGCAATAGTTTCCTATTTTCACATGTTCATGGTAGATATTGGGTGTGAAACCACTGAGTATACATGTTATGATCAGAAAAAATATATTGAAATATATATATTTTTTTACAATAGGATCATTGGGATCAATATGGGCCTTAGAAACATAGATAATATAGATAATATTGATTCATTAATGTAGGACTTATCCAACATTATTTATATGGTGATTTATATTATTATTTGTTAAAATTTTGATGTACGAGAATATCTATTTTATTTTATTTTATATTATTTACAAGGTTATATTTGTTTTTAATTATTATATATCCAGATGTAATATTATTAATGATGTTAATTATTTCCATGTTTGATATTTTAATACCCCATGAGTTAGTGACTAACATGAGGCATTCTAGAGGTGGGACATAGTGGTTATTACCTATCATACAAAATTGTTTTCCCATGAAGGGTACCTATTGGAGGAGGTTCCATTGAAAAGTTATATCATAAGCATATGATTGAGATATAATATAAAATTTTGAATTAGAAAATATGAGGGTTTCATGGGTTGGTTTTTTTTTGCGATTCTAGTCGTCGATGGTACATGACATAGGATAGGGACACTAGACTAGAAAAAAGGTTTTAGAGACCCCATGATATGAGGTATGGACCCTATGTATACCAATTTCGATTATGATGTGGTCTAGCTTCTTGGGTAGAGACCTAGTAAATTTACATTCATATTTTTTTTTCATGTTTGAATTTTTGGTTTTTTGGATATTAAAATTCAATTTATAAGTAAATTTATGATAAAATTACAATAAACCTAGATTAGGGATTCTCATTTTTTCTCAATAATGGCGAATGTTGATCATTCATGCGCATCTCAACATGTTGTGCTTTAGTTGGCTGGTCTAGTTGATCATCTAAGGATCTACCTGATAGAAGATTATGAGGCATGTTAGAGGGTTATTTATTGTTTTTAGTAACATATATTGGGGAACTATTAGGGAAGGATATCTGGTCTGAAGAGATATTGTTAGGGGAAAGCTATTGAGATCTATTTCATATTTATTTTATCTCCTTATGAATATTGGGTTCCTTTTTTAGTTAGTTAGATACATAGAGATTAAAATATTTATTGGACACTATATCTTTGTGATTAGATGGAATAATATGATTCATAAGATGAAATCTAGTATGTTTTTTTTCTTATTATTGAAGATGAAGTTAAAATAGATGTAATAGTTTCTCCCCCTAAAAAATTGTATCCTGTGTGTGCAGGATCATGGGATCAAGTTCAAGTACCCCATGTACTTTTCCCATGATATAGTTTTAGATGATGATTCCTTATAATTATGACTGGAGGAAGGATTTATCCTAGGGATTTTGTATAGTGCCACCACATTTACCTTTAAAACATATCTTGAGGTGTATAATATGATAAATGTTATCGAGAAAACATAAAATTTTGGTGTGATCCTTAAGATAGAGGCCAACATGTCATCTTGAGGAGTATAACATTACACTATAGATTTGAGGTGGTTAGGATGATGGATTTAGAACATTAGAGTACTGACCTCGAATGACCTTTGTATATAATTATGGGGATGGTGGATCTCTTAAACCATGAGGAATCTATATTTTCATGTTATAAATATGGGTTTAATGGCCACCAATAGGATTATTATCTAATATTTAAATGAAAATAGTATATTATGGGTGGTCATGTACCATCTCAATAGCTGATATAGTTCCCCTTGAGCCAATATTTGTCACTAGGGCTACTGAAATATATTTAGTAGCTAATGTATGATGGATTTGGAAATAGAATTCCTCTTTAAGGTCCTTTTACTCAAGGATATTATGAAACGAATGGTTATGGATGATATTAGTTGAGAGGTAGTAGACTTAGGCATTGGAAGATCCATTTAATGTAGCAGGAAATGCTTGGGGTTTTAGTGGTTATCCTAGGTAGAATCATTTTAACACCGACCATTTTTTATTCCATGTATTATTTTGGATCCTAAAAATGCATTGGTTATCCTATATTGGTTAATACATTGATACTATATATAGATAAACTTCCCATTATCCAAGAATTAACCAAGATAATATGAGGTATGTTCAATTTTTTGATATTTCCACAGGATGTAGATAGGTGATACATAAAATCCAATCTATTTGAGATTTATCCTTACTGTAAACACATCAATACAATTTTATCTTCGACATGAATTAATTATATTCCATCTATTAATCACCATTTTAATTTAGATGAGAGTTTCATTTTATGGTATATGGGGATACTTAGTATCAGTCATTAGAAATTATGGTTATCATATTGGTGGCATGAAATTGGAGCCTCATTTATCTCAGTTGGAATATTTTTATGTTTTAGTTTACGTATTGGACATTCCCATGATTTTGAAAATTTTTCTCTGAGTTTTGTAGAATAATTTCATGACACCAACCCCTTGATGTGACATTGAAATTTTTATAGATATACAACAGAGTGAATCACTGATTTCTCTAGATCCCAATCAATGGGTTCCATTGGTGATGCATGAGTTAATGATGTAGGTTTTTTTCTAATGAAAATGGGTTTCATCAGACCCAATAGACCGCCTTGGGATTCTTGAGTGTTTTCTCAAAGATGACCGATTATATTATGTGTAGTTTCATAGAATAATAGTTGTTGAATGAGACAAACATTAAAAAATATTAAAAATTTATGAGGAATGATGTTATATTCATATATCTGATGACAACCATTTTTTTGAATATCAATTTTCAACTTATATATCATTATATGTGGGGGAAGAGTGAGTAAATTATTAAGAATTACATTATGTGTTGTCATTGAAACATAAAATTTCATGTGATTCTAGTCGGTTTCATGAACACATGATCAATTTTCATGGGGATCATGAAATATATGATCCATGAATTCTTTGACCAGGTCATGGACATATTTATTGAATACATCTTTATCAAATCAATTTAAGATGAGGAACATGATGATCCTCTTAGTTCTTTCTCATATGACCACTGACACAACCCTCTCTATGGAAGGCTTTCGAAGATTATATTATAGACATGACGGGGGTATTTCCATCGGTATATGATGTCTCAATATGTTTGTTAATGGAACCATACAATATTGAGGAATTTAGTTCTTGGTTATCACCAAAGAACACCAGAAAGATTAAATGTTTCTTTATCTGTATATGATATGATCATAAGTTTGTGTCTAATAACTCCTAGAACTCCTCCCCTATAATTGATTTGATCCATAAAGAATAATATTAATTATAATCTTATTAATTTATTGCATAACTCAGTTACCCAAAAGTGGAGATGATTAGTGGATCAGTGTTGAGGGTTCCTTGGGTTGGTGTGAACTACATTGTTTTTATGACGATTCCCATATGGGTTTAGTTAGTGTGTTGATATAAAAGAGTGTAGTGATATCAATTGGCCATAGGAAAATATTTCAACACAAGAATAACTATGAATACCATGACTTTAAGTAGTCAGTCATTGTTTTTGTACATATGTTTTTGTAATATTACCTCATTACCAAACAATTATAGGTTTTTATAGAGTAATAGATAATGAAATATGTATTATCCCAACAATAATCAAATCTAAACTAGTAGAGGTGGAAGGAAGTTCACCAAAATTTTGATTTAGATATCTCCAACACTCTATGAAATATGAATATAGTATCTTAGTTTTAGAGTTGGATTTATTTAGGAGACATGGTTTGATACATTGAAGATATATATAGAGGGATTAAGGATCCCATAGCGATGCATTTTAATTTTGAAGAAGTGGGTATTAGGGGTTTTCTTCATCATATGAGAGTGTAGTCATACCCAATACACTATGCAGATTAGACTCACTGGGTATACTCAAAGGTAGAGTTGATTAATGACATTTTGGGAATTGATATAATCCGAGGAGATGGTAAATGTATTGTTAGAACACATTATTGTTTTGAGGGAGTAATTGTATTCCCAAAAAATGTCTGAGGGTGTTCTAATTGATTTTCAAAAAATTACCTTAGTGTTATATCGAGGTGCATCTAATATTTTTCATGGATTTAAGAGATGGATTTTGAGGAATATAATGTAAGGACCTAACCCCAATTGCACGTATCCAGTGCCTTATTCGATTACATTGGAATATAAACAATGAATATGAATAAAAAGGTGATGAGTAGTTTAGTATTATTGGAAATAAGATACATTCATAAGTTCAAAAAATACATCATGAAATTAAAAACTATATTGAAAATCCTTAGAAAACGTCCATTACTCCAAGGTTATTTCCACATGTCATTCATAATAAAAAAATTCATGTCCTGAGAAGATGAAACCAAATAAAGGGGTGATCTAAAATGCTCAGTAAGATTATGAAATAAAGTGTAAGATAACATAAACATCATACATTATCAACAATTTAAAACACATGCCTTTAAAATAAACATGAACATAATATGGAAGAAGTATGAGCTGAGTAACTATTTCAATTAAATAATGTAATCATGGTTATTATACTAGTAGAATAATAACATGATCCATTAATATTATTTTCATAATGAGGGAAAGAATAATGCGGGACATCATCATTATACCGTCAAGGCCTCGTTCCAAGACCATAAATAATCATTTTGTCAAGGCCTTCGACCAACACCATTGTTTGACTCATGAGACCTACCGATGCACCGAGGGGCTATATCGGTCACCAACAGACACTTTATATGTCAAATTAATTCTTCATATGAACTAGGATAAATTTAAATATCATATACATTTAAATTGAAACTCATATATCAAATGTAAATAACTTTCCCTGAAAATTATGAATAAACCCTAACCATTTAGAGTAAATTGGTGAATGGTTTTAAGATAGAACATCCACAAACAAAGTAATAATAAACCATTAAATTAAACATGGTTGATATTAACATGAAATATTAATCCCAATAATACATAAGAATCATCATGAGTGTTGAAATTGGTGAAGATACTTAGATAAAATATCGTTAGTAATTTTTGAGACAAATTCCCTTTTACATTGAAAAGAAGAGTTATTTAGGATAAATATTTTTATAAAACCTGAAGTTAAAAAAGGTAGTATATTCATAATTAAATGAGTGATTTTATAAAGATTATGGTTTACAAAAAAACTATTATAGGGTTCCCTTGAAAATGGGTAATAATTTGAGAAATTCCCTTTAATTAGGCATGTCTTTCAGAAAACATTGGAATGTTCCTTTTAAAATATGTAACTATACATGAATTAAAGATGGATTATGTTCGGTGTACATATAAAGAATAATCACACATAATATATGAGTATTAAATAATAATATATAAGTATTTTATAGAGGTAATTAGATAATCAAATTAACCCGAATGAAAATGAGAGTTTGGGTGGAAAACCCTTACCACATTGTAGTCAATTTATTAATATACCCCAAAGTTAATAATATTAAAATTATTCATTGAATAAAATTAAAATAAATATATTCATGATATGTTACAATAATGGGAATTATACATACACATTACACTAGTATTAGTAGTGAATACAGAAAATCTCACAAAAATGGATGTGAGATGAAAAACCCCTTACCTTATGTCTGAATGTGTTCTGTTCATGAAGTTAAGGTCCTGGAATATGAAATTATAATTATTAATAACTTATTTAAAAAAATATTATACGTGTATTTAGTTTATCACAATTCTTTTTAGTTAATTTATGCCCCTATTTATATGTTATTATAATGATTTTCGTTTTTCTGGAGTGTTAGTTTTCATTATTTTCATAATCGGTTCACTAGTTCTTATGTAATGGAGTTCGGGTGGAATGGATGTAACTATCTAGAATAGAAATTAAATATTATTTATGAACATAAAAAAGTGTTAATGTTAATTTATGTTATTTTTTTACATGGTAATAGGAAAAATCATTAGAATATTTATTACTGAAATTCACTTAGATTATTTTAGTGGTATTTTGATCATTAAGAACTAGTTTGTTCATATGATTTAATAATATGTACATATACTAGTTTTTGAATATTAATCAGGTTGTAATAAATATATTATATTATGTATCAACCATCATAATTCTTTCATCACTAGTAATTCTTGATAAATTGAAGAACAAAACTCCGTTATCCACAAAGGCTATAAACTGGAACCTCATGGATGTCGATTTCATTTATAAAATAAAAGGGGTGAGTAAGAATATTGATGATGTTTCTCCCTTTAACATGATATAATTCCAGTATATAGATTATACTAGTTTTATCATAGTCATTTGGATAGAGGTGGTGTAGAGAGTATAACAAAAGAAAATAAATTGAAATGAAACTAAATGTAAAAGAAAGGTTCTTTACCTCTTGAAATAACCTCCTTGAGAACCTCCTAATGAGAATGGATTTTAGAAATTTGGAAAGAATAAAATATTCTTCAACGTGGATAGTGACTATAGAAGTGTATTTGGGCTGATATTTTTTGAGATTCAAGACTTAGAGGTGTGAAGAGAAGAGGCAGTTGGGGGGGGGGGTTATAGTGTAGGAGAGGAAGGTTTTCATTATTTTTTAGTCATTAGTTTATTAATTTACCTCAAGACAAAAAATAGAGATTATTCCATGACCATTAATAGTAATAAATTCATGTGAATTCGACCCATATGGTCTAAAATCACTTATGTTGTCATAAATAGTGTATTTAATTGATAATTTGTATAAAAGGTATTTTATAGTATTTCACTATTCATCAAAAAATTGAGTATTTCAGAAAAATACAAAAAATTCACCCTATCCAATTTTTGACATGTAGAATCAAAAAATGAAGTAATTTTATCAAAAATAATTTCATAATAATTATTAATTTAATATTTATTTAATATTTTAATTTATTCTAAAAAACAGTTTTAAAGTATTTATTTAATAATTCCAAAATATTTGTATATCGTATGTCCACATAAATAAAATTTATATACCATCACAAGCAAGGTTACTATTTATTAGGGTATATCACTATTCATAAGGGTTTTTTACTTTTCAAAAGGGTAGGTTCATACTCACAAAAATTAGTTTTTCCTTATCGGACACCAAATAACATACAGATCGCAAATGTGTATGTAAGATTTTCGAAATTCATATCACAGAAGATAAAACCTATCTTTAATTGGATAGTTTATTACAAATTTGTGTTTCTAGAGCCTTATTGATACATTCATTCTATAATAATTCTATTTTTAAATTTTTTGGGTGTTACATTATTCCTACCATTCAAAAATTTCATCCTTGAAATTTGATATTGAACATCGACTATTAGTGGTTGACACATTAATATTTCAATATGTAAACCCACAAAGAAAATAGGGTTAACGAAATATCCTCCTAAAAAAGGTTAAGGGAGATGAGGTAGTCACCTCAAAAAGTATTCTTTCGATTGAGCTGACATTAGTTGGAAGTAAAAACCTAGACATTGAAGAAAATTATAACAATGAAGTTCTTATAGAACATGATAGAGGACATGTTCAGATGAATGTTTATTACTATAAAACAATAAACTAAAAAATCATCGATATTATCAATGAATATAATAATAGGAAAAAAATTTATTTAAGACTACTTTCTTAGATTCTAGGAATTATTCCACTATACATGATTATAAATATACATTTCTACTTTCAAACTCGTCCTTCTATTGCACTTGAACTATCTATACCTCATCACTTAGAAGGGGTTAGGCCATTCGGTGAAGCAATACATTTCCCTCTAAAAGATCATACAATTATCAACATAAGACATTTCATAAATGGTTAAAAATTAAAAAATATAACGATTCAACATATGATAATGAAGTCCTCCAAATTTACAAGATTCACATATCATTAACCCTTAATTAACAAGAAGCATCTTTAAATTTTATATTCCAAACATGTGAATAAATTCATCACGCATCCTCTTGAAATATGGTAATAACATGAATTACCATTAAAACCATATTGGAAACATGAATTCTTCTGTATAATTTAAGTAAGATACCTGTTATTGGATATATTATTTAAATCAAAATGTGTTTTAAACTTCGTTGATTATACAGTAGACTACATCTCGACAAGTCAATAATCAGTTCCAAGCACTACTAAAAAATTGGGCATTAGCGACTGCCATTGGCGGTGGCTATAGGCCTATAGAGACCGCCCAGCGACCGCCATTGGCGGTCGCTTCAGCTTCGTCGCTGTAGGCCAAGAGCGACCGCCAATGGTGGTCGCTGTAGGCCAAGAGAGACCACCAATGGCGGTCGCTTAGGTGGCCGAAATGCCAGCCTTATGCGACCACCTTTGGCGGTCGCTACTCTGGGAAATTTAAAAAAAATCATACTGAGAGAAATATATATATATATTTATTAAATATATATATATATATATATTAAAGATAATATTTATATATATAATATTAAATAAAATATTTTAAATATATATATATATATAATATGATTTACATATTTTAATATATATATATATTAAAGAAATATATATATATAATATTAAATAAAATATTTTTCATTTTTTTAATGAAATGTACAAATTGTGTTTTTTTTTCTTCACTGTGAAAAATCAGAGATAAAACAAGGTAACAATCATAAAAAATGGAAAAAAATTTCAAAAAGCATAAACATAAAGATCATCATAAACGATAAATGTGCTTCAACGATCCGAGCAGGTCCATCTATTTCAATCTTCTACTTCAATAAACCTACAATAAGACAAAAAAACAACAAAACAAACGTAAATTGAACATAAATATTCAGTTATTATATACATATAATAAAATTAAATCTGACATCAAATCATGGTGCTATAATAAATTTAAACACCCAATTTAAGAAATACTATCATTTCAGGCCATTGGGAGCACGTTTGCTCCGAATTCGACCGTCTCACGCCGTTTTTGCTGTTTTATGACACCAGAAACACATTTCTAGTCACCACAGTCAAAAGACACCTCCGATTGACGTGCCTTCTACCATAACATTTTAAAAATCACACAACGGATGATGTTGTACGGTTTCATGGCATTACGAGGTCATTCGTGTGGTTTTGACCCCCCAACACGCCGTTTTTGCGCGCACCGAGCTGCTGAAAATGACACAATCAGCCGTACCGCACGCACCGCACATCCGATGGGCGCTCCGTCTCCTCCTACACGTCAATAATAATATTACTAATGTTTTCGTGTGGTTTCAGGTCATTCGGAGCACGTTTGCTCCAAATTCGACCGTCTCACGCCGTTTTTGGTGTTTTATGACACCAGAAACGCGTTTACGGTCACCGCAGTCAAACGACACCTCTGATTGATGTGCTGTCTGGCCGAACATTTCACAAATCACACAACGGATGAATTTGTATGGTTTCATTGCATTCCAAGGTCTTTCGGGTGGTTTTGACCCCCCAACGCGCCGTTTTAGCGCGCACCGAGCTGCTGAAAACAACACAATCGTCCGTACCGCGCGCACCACAAATCCAATGGGCGCTTAGTCTCCTCCTACATGTCAAGAATAATATTCCTAATGTTTTTGTGTGGTTATAGGTCATTCAGAGCACGTTTGATCTGAATTCGATCGTCTCACACCGTTTTTGGTGTTTTATGACACCAGAAACACGTTTCTTGTCACCGCGATCAAACGAAACCTCTGATTGATGTGTCATATGCCCGAACATTTCAAAAATTACACAACGGCTGATGTCGTCCGGTTTCATGGCATTATGAGGTCGTTTGGGTGGTTTTGACCCCCCAACACCCTGTTTTTGCGCGCGCCGAGCTGCTAAAAACGACATAATTGGCCGTACCGCGTGCACCGTATGCCCGATGAGTGCGCTGTCTCCTTATACACATCAAAAATAATATTCCTAATGTTTTCATGTGGTTTTAGGTTATTCTGAGGACGTTTGCTCCGAATTCGACCGTCTCATGCCTTTTTGGTGTTTTATGACACCGAAAACGTGTTTCCGGTCACCGCAGTCAAAAAACACCTCCGATTGATGTGAAATCTGACCGAACATTTCAAAAATCACACAGCGCCTGACATCGTATGGTTTCATGGAATTCTGAGGTTGTTCGAGTGGTTTTGACCCCCCAACGCACCGTTTTAGCGCGCGCTGAGCTGCTGAAAACGACACAATCTGCCGTACCGCGTGCACTGCATGTCCGATGGGTGAGCCGTCTCCTCCTACACATCAAGAATAATATTCCTAATGTTTTCGTGTAGTTTCAGGTCATTCAGAGCACGTTTTCTCCGAATTCGACCGTCTCACGCCGTTTTTGGTGTTTTCTGACATCGGAAATGCATTTCTTGTCACCGCAGTCAAACGACACCTCTGATTGATGTTCCGTCTGCCCGACCATTTCAATAATCACACATAATCTGATTTAGTACGTTTTCATGGCATTCCGAGGTTGGTCGGGTGGTTTTCACCCCCCAACGCGCCGTTTTAGCGCGTGCCGAGCTGCTGAAAATGACACAATCAGCCGTACCGCGCACACCACATGTCCGATGGGCGCGACGTCTCCTCCTACATGTCACGAATAATAATACTAATGTTTTTGTGTGGTTTCAAGTCATTCGGAGCACGTTTTCTCTGAATTCGACCGTCTCGCGCCGTTTTTGGTGTTTTATGACACCAGAAAGGCGTTTCTGGTCACCGCGGTCAAACGACACCTCCGATTGACGTGCTGTCTGCCCAACCATTTCAAAAATCAAACAATGGCTGATTTCGTACGGTTTCATGGCATTTCGAGGTCGTTCGGGTGGTTTTGACCCCCCAACGCGCCGTTTTAGCGCTCACCGAGCTGCTGAAAACGACACAATCGACCGTACCGCACGCACCGCACGTCCGATGGACCATCGATGTGCTTGTATCCACTCGATGTTACCCATATCATATGTGGTTCCTTCTCCAACTGGACCATCCTGAATTCGAGAGGGCATATCTAATTTTGTTTCAACATCCGTAAGATATTTTGCACAAAAAGTAGTACACTCATCCATCAAATAACAATTGGCTATTGATGCCTCCGGATGAGCTCTATTGCGTACAAATCATTTCAATGCACTCAAATACCACTCAATAGGATACATCAACCTAAATTGAACTGGACCCTCAGCCATTACTTTATCAGTTAGGTGCACTGTCAAGGGGACCATAACATCGAAAAATGAGGGGGGAAATAGTTTCTCAAAGTGACAAAGAGTAAGTACAATTCAGTCCTGTAAACTTTTTAAGTCACTCATTTGTTGATTTATTAAACAAAGATTTCTAAAAAAATTACTCATCTCAATCAACGGCTAAACAACATTGGGGGATAAACAATCAAAAATTGCGATTGGAATTAACCGCTGAAGTAGTATGTGATTGTCATGACTTTTCAACCCTTGCAATGTCTTGCTCGTCAGATTCACACACTTTGAAATATTAGAAGAGTAAATATCAGGCACCTTGAGAATCTTAAAAATGGAAAGAAATGTCTCTCTCTCCTTTGTAGTCATCGCATACTGTGCAGCAGGTATATATGCCTTGTTTCCCTTAGCTAATTGTAAATGCAACTGTTTCCTTAAACCCATTTCATTCAAATCACGGCGTGCATTAACATGTTCCTTTGAATTCCCAATGAAACCTAAAATGGTCCACAATATGTTATCACAAACATTTTTTTTTCAATGTTCATGACATCCAAATTATGTCTCAGCATGTTAGCTTTCCAATACGGAAGACTATAAAAAATACTTTTCTTTTTCCAATTGTGATTGCGCTGCCTACCCGCAGCTCGAATATTACATACCATAGGAGACACCAAATCCTAAATTTCATATACCATGCGGATGTTTTCTTCCTCAATCTATGATAACATTTCGACTCTTTTCATGATCTTTGGTGCTGGGCCCAACTCTCTAGAACCATCAAATGCCACTCTGTCCTTTCTGAACCAGTGCTGAGGGGGGAGAAAACGTCTGTGACCCATGTATGCCCATTTTTTGGAATGCTTAAGCCATACAAATTTTTTACTTTTTTCGCAACAAGGGAAAGCAAATTCCGTTTTAATACTCGATCCTGATAAATTTTCATATGCTGGGAAGTCATTGATTGTCCACAATAAAGCAGCCTGTAGTTTGAACATTTCATTCGTTTCACAATCATAAGTCATCACACCATCACCCCAAAAGTCATTCAACTCATCAGTCAATGGCTGAAGGTAAACATCAATCTTATCCCCCAGACTTTTAGGTCCATCAATAAGAGTGGAAAGTAATATAACTTGTTGCTTCATACAAATCCACAGAGGAAGATTATATGGAACCAACACCACGGTCCATGTGCTATGAGTTGCACCAACCATAGACTTGAATTGATTGAAACCATCTGATACCAATCCCAATCGGACATTACGAACAACTTTGGAAAAGTTAGGATGTCTCTTATCAAAATCCTTCCATGCATGAGAGTCTGCAGGGTGGGTTAACATATCACTTTCATGAACTCTTTATACATGCCATCTCATTAAATTAGAAACTTTAGATGACATAAAAAATATTTTCAACCTTGGTTTCAGGGGAAAGTAATGCATTTTCTTTACGGCAATCAGTTTCCCCTATATCACAATCTGACATTGATGAGTCTGATTTCACCTATTCTCTTTCCACCTGAAATCACCACAAACTATAAAAATATCCAAATGGACAGTTTCATTTCTAAACAACATATAGTTGATTGAACATGCATCTATGGTCTCATATGTAAAACCTAAGTTCTCTGTCAGCTTACAAGCATGGTAATATGACTCAGGAATCTTATTGTCGACAGGAAGAACCTTTTTCAATAACACCAACAACATGTCGAATGATGTGTCTGACCAATGATTCAACGTCTTCAAATGCAACAACTCCACGATAAATGAAAATTTATTGAAAGAAGTACATCCAGGATATAATTCTGTTTTTTCATTATCAATTGCTTCATAAAATCTCCTCGAATCCCGATTTTCACCAGAGCAAAGATTTATCTCACCGGTCTCAAGATTCTGGATGTGAATGCCTTCAGGATCCAACCCACGTACCATTTCAGTAAGCATTTCATGCATTGGATCATTCATCCTTGCATCAACGTCCATCTGAACTGTATCCATATTTTCCCAACAAACATATTCTTCTCCATGACGAGTCCAACTCTTATAATTTATCAGAAATCCATTAAATAATAGGTGCTCCCTCACAGTATCTCGTGTGAATTGATATCTGTTAGAACATTTTCTACATGGACAACTAATATAGTAACTTTCAAATCCTCTGGTGAAGTCAATAAACTGCATAATGCCATTGAAATACACTCTAGACGTTTCAATTTTGAAGATCAATCCAACTCTTATCCATAATAAGATCCCTATAAAAAACATTTACACAAGACTTATTACATTTTCATTTTTCATATCAAATATATTTAAAATAAATACTAATTAATTGTTTGTGAACCATTTATAAAATAATAATGTAATTTAAATCCCATGTCATACCTGATTGCGCTACAAACATGTAAGTGAGGGGAGCCGAAGGCGGTGCTGCGAGGGAGAGGAGAGGTAGTAGTGGGGAGTTAGAGCCGGAGCTGGTGTGGCGAGGGAGGGGACGGTGAAGGAGGGGACGGGTGGCGGTGGTGCGGTGAGGGAGGGGACGAAGATGAAGGGGACGGGGGTTGGAGGGGTACGGGGGAGGGGGGTGTTCGGGGTGCTGGGGGGAGGGACGAGGGGGCATAGGGTCGAGGGTGGAGGTCGGAAGATGGAGGGGCTGGAGGCCGAAGGCCAGAGGGAATCTGGAGGGCTGCCAGAGGTGGGTAGCGGGAGGACCAAGGGTAGAGGGAGGCCGCAGGGCAGAGGGCGGCTGGAGCCGGAGGGCGGAGGGCGGCCGGAGAAGGGCGGGTCCGGTGGAGGGCAGCCGGAGGGTGGCCGGCAGAGGGCAGGGCCGGCAGATGGCGGGGCCGTCGGAGGGTGGCCGACCGGAGGGCGGAGGGTGGGGCGGCAGAGGGCGGGGCGACAGAGGGCGGGGCGGCGGAGGGCGGGGAGGTGGAGGGAGGGCCGGCGGAGGGCGGGGCGGCGGAGGGCAGGGGGACGGGGAGGCCGAGGCGATGGGGAGGGCGCGCGGCGATGGGGAGGGCGTGCAGCGACGGGGAGGGCACGGGTGATGGGGAGGGGGGGGAGGGTTCGGGGGTGGGGGGGGGGCGGGGGGGGGGGGGGGGGGGGGGGCGCTTCACGAGAGGAGGGAGGGTTCGGGGGGCGTGAAAGCCTTTCTTTAAGGGAAACGTAGATACTGCCAGTGGTGGTCGCTATAGGTAAAGGGGCTCAAAATCCCATATTTCTAGTAGTGAAGGTACTAAATGCCTATCAGAATCAATACTTTCTTCATCATTAATTCTACATCAGAAATATATTATGGGTTATCTTTACCTCAATCATGTTTTTTACTAAAAAAATTATCTTTCTACTAAATCACATTTCCTTCATATCATCCATCAAACTACCTCTAATCCATAACTAAATAGTACTAGAGTACAATCTATATATATCTCATAATTCATACATCCAGTACATTACTGACAAAATATTCAAATGGCATGATTCTTGACTAGGCCTATTAATCATTCTACTTCATCTACGGTAGCATCATAACATGATCATTATCCAAAATAATCATTTTTGGTATATTCCTTGGACGATTGGGATATTGATTCATATAGTGTCACATCTCCTTGTAGTTGAAGCATTGTACATTGAATAACATTTTCTTCCCCATGCAATCCTGAACATGGTGTCCCTTTTCTCTACACTTGTAACAAACACCCATTCCCTTCAAACATTTACCAGGGTGATTCTTTCAACAGTTTTCATATGTGGGAAAACACTTCCTTCCCTTATTCCCTTTATCCTTGTATCTCTCTGCCATCATCTTATTCTTTTGCTTCACATAAAATCCATTTGACTCAGATAAGTCATTACACACCTTTTTATCACATGATATTATTTTATTATATGATAAGTATACGTGGAAGACAATATTCCTTTAAAAATATGGCTTCAGACCATTAGAGATATGATCCTTCATACTCTTTGCATCATGTGTATTGGTGAAGTTCTCATTCCTTATTCTAGAAACAATTTATAATCAACTCCATATTACATATTATCTCATAAAATTATGAACTCTCTATAACTGAAAACATGGTTTAGCACATAACATAAATTTATGCATCATAAATCCTAGAACCATATAATTTGGTTACATTGGGGACATAAAATGTTCAGAATTTTAGTAAATAAAATGTGAATTATCCTAAACATATCCATCTATAGTGCCTAACCATGAGTTCATCAAGGCCCATTGTTGTGTACCAGTATACCTCGAGTCATGCCCGAAAATCCTTGTCAGAGTTTTCACTCCTTGGTACATCTATGATCGATCCACCTCTACTTGTTTGTATCTTGAAAGGGATGCATTTTCAAGAACGATCCAAATAATCTATTCCTTATAAAAATTATAGGATGTCCTTGTATTGTTATCCTTCAAGTATTTCATAGGGTTTCATTCACTAATATACCTTTTCTATATCTAGTTGCCATGTTTTCTACTAAACATCCATTGATACCAACTATAAGGACCTGACCCTAGTTACCCATATCCGGTGCCTTATATGATTAAATAGGCATATATACATAGAATACGCATCTCGAAAGATCGATTATTTTAGTTTTATTGGAAAAAATATACATACATAAGTTCAACAATTACTACATGAAATGAAAAGAAACATAGAAACTCCCTAGAAAACTTCCATAACTCCTAGGTAATTTTAGCATGTCATTCATAATAAAATTCTTTATGTCCCGAGAAGATAAAACCTAAGATAGTGCTGAGATCAAATTCTCAGTAATAGAAATAAATGTAGTGGAAGATAAACTAATAATTAGACGTGGTGAATAATTGAAAACACACTCCTTTAAACATAAACTTGAACATAATATGGTAGAAATATGAGTTGAGTAAATATTTCCACAATATATTGTAATAATGAGAATTATACTAGAAGAATAAGAACATGAACCATCAATAATATTTTAATAATGAGGGAATTCCTAATGAAGTACATCATCACTATACCATCAAGGCCTCGTGCCTAGACCATTAATAATCATTCTGTTAAGGCCTTGTGCTAAGACTATAGTTTGTCTCATGAGACCTACCGATGCACCGAGCAGTAATATTAAGCCCCACATGACATGTTCAATGTCCAGTGCATTACTCATATGAATGGGGATAAATATAAACAACACATGCATTCATATTGAAACTAATATATGAATTGTAAATAACGTTCCTCAAACATTAAGTATAAACACTAAACATTTGAAGTAAATCGGTGAATGGTTTTAAGATAGTACATCCACAAACAAAGTAATAATAAACCACTAAATTAAATATTTTATATGATTCCATGAAATATTAATCCCAATAATACATAATATTCAACAAGTGTTTTTAATTAGATGAATGTTCCCTTATAAAATCTTCATGAAGTTATTGAGAAAAATACCCTTTTACGTTGATAAGATGATTTATTTTGAAAAAATATTATTATAAAACTAGTATTATATAAGTTAGTATTTTAATAATAAAATTAGTTATTTTATAAATATAATGATTTGAAAAAAAAAATATCGGGTGGCCTTGAAAATGGATATGAATTTTAGAAATTCCATTGAATTAGGATTATCTTTCAAAAACAATTTTGAATATTCCTTTTAAAATGTGTAACTATCTATAAAATAAGGAAGTATTATTATTTTTGTAAATATATTGAATACTCACATTGAATTTATTAGGGGTACATAATAATACATAATAAATTCATTGAGGTAATTATACAATCAATGTGACCCTAATGAAAATTAGAGTTTGGGTGGAAAACTGTTACCAATTTGTATTGAATAGATTAATATGAAACAAAGATAATAATATTAAAATTATATATTGAACACCATTAAAATAAATATATTCAAGATATGATGAATAAATTTTTAGTATAAATTATCCAAACAGATGTATTATTAGTGAATACAGAAAATCTTACAAAAATGGATGTGAGATGAAGAAACACCTTAACTTAAGTCCGAATGTGTTCCGCTCTTGAACTTAAGGTCCTGAAAAATAAATTAAGACATATTAATATCTTTTTAAATAACAAATTATACATTTTTTTAGTTTATCATAAATATTTTTAGTTAATTTATTCTCTTATTGATAAGTTATTATATTGAATTTCTTCGTTCAAGAGAGTTCATTTCCATTAATTTCACAATCGGTTCTCTTGTTCTTAAGTAATGGATTTCATGTGGAGTGGATGTAAATATTCAAAATTGAAATTAAATATTATTTATTAACATACATATGTTTAAATGTTCATTTCTATCATTGTGTTACATGGAAATAGGATAAATCATTAGATCAATTATTAACGACATTCACATAGATTATTTTAGCAGTATATTGATTTTTAGGAACTGGTTTGGTCTGATAATTTAATAATATGTATATATAATGGTTATTTAATATTAATTATCTTATAATACATATATTATATTACAGTTGAACCATAATAATGGTTTCATGACCATTAATTAAGGATAAATTGAAGAAAAAAACTTCATCGTCCATAAAGGTTAAAAATTGGAACTATGGGGATGTTGATTTCGTTTATAAAATAAAACGGATAGAGTAAGAATATTGATTATGGTTCATCCATTTACAAGATAAAATTCATGTATATAGAATATAACATAGTTATCATGGTCATTTGGATAATGGAGTTGAGGACATGATAAGAAAAGAAGATAAATTGAAATGAAACTATATGAAAAAGAAAAGCGCTTTACCTCTTGAAATAACCTCCTTGAGAACCTCCTCAAGGGAAGGGATTTATGTATTTTCGAAAGACCAAGATATTCTTGGATGTGGGGAGTGACTAATTAAGGTTATTTAGGAAAAGAGTTGAGGAGATTCAAGTCATAGAGGATTGAAGAAAAGTGGGAGTGAGGGGAGGTTTTTATAGTGGAAGAGAGGAGGGTTTTCATAATTGTTTAATATTTAGTTTATTAATTTCTTTCAAGACAAGAAATAGATATAATTATATGACCAAGAATAGTAATAAATTCATGTTAGTTCTAACCAAGTGGGATTACATAACTTATTATGTCCTAAATAGTTTATTTGACTGGTAATTTGTATATACGGCATTTTACCATATTTAACTATTCATCACAAATTCGAGTATTTTAGAAAAATAAAAAAATTTCACACTAACCATATTTTGACATGTAGAATCTAGAAATTGAATTATATATCTCAAAAATAATTTTCTTAATGTGATTACTTTAATATTTATATAAAGTCACAACTTTTTCTAAAAAACAATTTTAAAATATTTATTTACTAATTCCAAAAAAAACGTATATCATACTTCCACTTCAATATTATTTATATACTATCATAGGTAAAGTTATTATTAGTTAAGTTATATCACTATTCATATGTGTATTTTAATATTCATAAGGGTGGGTTACTATTCAACAGAAATAATTTTTTTCTTATCGGACTCCAAATAACTTAATGATCGACACTCTGTATCTCAGATTTTCAAAATTCACATCACAAAAATGAAAAATGTATGTATACATGGATAAGTTATTAGAAATTTGTGTTTTTTGAGCCTCAGTGATCCATTAATTATTTAATAAATCTATATGTAAACTTTTGGGGTGTTACATAAAATAAACTAGTCGGTGGAAAATATTGTTGCATGGTGGATGGTCTTTGAGGATGTGAATACTTAGAAATGATTTTCTGGACGGATGTTTTAGCCATTGGATATCATAAAATAGGAATGAGAGAAAATTTCAATGTATATTTTAACTATTTTATAATGATCATAGAGAGGAAGTGCCGCTGTTTGATTGATAGTGGACTGGTAAATGAATTCGACTAACTTTCTAGAGATTCAAAATTATGTTCCCTATAGGTTTTGGGGTGGAATTATATTGATGATTTGATTAGGTTATATAAGGAATAAATGAAAATATTATATTATTTCTATTCTTTTTTTCCCACACCTATTTGGATGGGATTGCAACATACCTTTTCCCCCCAATTTTGACATATCCATACAATTCAATCTCAAAAACAGGGGATGATAGAGTGGAAAATCTAGAAACTTGAGGATATACAATAAGCCTACATATCGTAATTTTTTATATCATGGTAAAAAACAATTTATGGTGTAGTTTTCCTTTATCAAAAACTATCACTAGTCTATGGACTTGGATATATTTGAGGAATTATATTGGTTGAATTTTCATTCATTGTTTTATTGAAATGAGGTTGGGGAGTTTGTGGTTCTTGGTCGTAATGTTTTGAAATTAATGAATGAGAATATATAGATTGTTAGAGAGTGAATGATGGAAGATCAAAAATATCAGAAGGCTATGGTAATCATAGGTGGGGGACCCTGGATTTTTAGTTTTGAGATAATGTGTTCATAATATTATCACATAGTCATGGGTAGTAGAGGATTAAAAGAGTGATTATTATTTTAACCCAATTCTTCATGCCTTTTTTAGGTGTTGGGGTTTGGCCTTGAGGTGGTGTATTGGTTGGAACATCCATAATTTTTTTTAGAATGTACTATATGGACGAACCATACCCCTGGTCAATGTGCTATGGAGGCATGGTGACTTGCAAGAGTGCAGTTTGGGGAATGAAATGATATGAGGATGAGTAGCATGTTTCATTTTTATTTTTTCACATTATTTTATTATATAATTCTTGAATATTACAAGTTCTGAGATGTAACTTTTCCTATATGGGTGTTGGTGTCATGTATTCATGTTTGTTAATAATGGAAATACACTTCCCAATCAAGACAGTTATTTTTATGACAAGTTATAAAAACATTTGGGAGATTCGGTTCTAAAATGATCGAATAATATATTGTTATGGAGGGTGGGATACCTTGATTTGTGATCTCTGGTGTCATGTTTGGTGATGATTATGGTGATTGTTGGTTTTGAAAAAATATTGGTTGAAATGGACGCGTGTATGTTAATGTGGAATGGAGGAAACACGTGGTAGTTTTTATATGGTGTGTTGTTGAGCATGGTGGAAGATATTGATGTGGTTGTGTGAGTTGTTTCAAGAACGTCTTGGATTTGTTTATGTGTTTGATTGGTGGTTATAATATAGTTTTAATGAGATTCTTGATAGGTATATCAAGGGATAAGTTTTCACACATTTTCTGTTTAATTCTTTTGGGATTTGATTTTGATTCTCAAGGAAGAATATTATTTGAAAGGTATATAATTTAATTACATGGAAATTTCAAACAATTAATTTTTGGAAATTATAATGATTGAGGAATGTGAGGGAGGTTTCAAGGGAGCTGATAAGTGGATGGTTTATATGAAGTTGAATGTTTTGGTAGAGATGAATTTTTTATCATGGAGGACAGAATAGTCTCATAAAGGTAGGGGAGTGGTGTATTTGGATTGGAGATATCAATTGAAGTTTCAAATCATGAGGTGTAGTTTTTATGGTTACACCATTTATTTCATAACTATGTTGTGGATAATAGGCTATATCATGGATTCATGGTGAAGTTATTCTTCTATATCTATGTATTTTAGGGAGACTTTACATTAGAAATGTATGGTGATTCATACTTCTTCTTGACGGTTCAATTCAATGGAATAGTGTAATCACAAGAACTATAGTCCATCTATTTTTTATTAGATAATTTTAATGGAACTCTACAATATTCTTTTGATACATTTTTTACCTTCCACACAATGGAATGGTCCATTATTTTACATTATCGTCTCATCTTATGTTAGTACCTTTTCATCATGATGAGGGGTGACCCACCATAGTATTCTAAATTTCAAGGTTTCTAATAAATTAATGATCCTCATAAAACACAATCTTTATACACTATTTTCTAACTACCATTGGCTGAATCCTAGCAATTTTTAGTGGACTTTCACCCTCTCATTCTGGGATTTTCTCAAGAAAACCTGGAGGTCTTTCATTTTTCAATTCTAAAGTCATTTGGGATTCTTCGTTATCTTTTTTACTTTGTTTTTTCTTCATCTTATTTACTCTTTTCATAATAATTTGTATATATTTATTGAGGTATAGTATCCTTATTCTGTCCATAATTATGTGCATGTATTAGAATTTCATGTTTCATTATTCCTTTGGGTGATTGAACATGTCATCCGTTAGAAGATAATTAATTAGATAAATATGAAATTAAATGGGAAAAACGATTTATCATAGGTTGTATAGATTTTATTATATTTCCTTTATAATTATAAATTCTTATTTCTGTTTCTAAAAACTACACATTTTGGGTGCCTTAATTGTGCTCTATTTATGGTTTATGGAATAATCATTGAGATTATTAGTTGAACTAATCATGAATTAAACAAATATAAACATATATATTGTTAAAGTATAGGTTTCCCATATAAGGTTAGTATTATCCAATAATACCCAAGATATGTAAAGAAGTTTTGTTATGAAATTAATTTTTTTAATCAGAAATGCGGTGTTAGTAATGTTGGGTTTCAAACAATGTGATGATGTACATTTTGGGAATCTATTGTTGTTATATGGGCCGTAATGGGTATTCTATAGTGATGGTGTTGACCTATTTCAATTTTAAGTATTTGGTTAGTGAAGTGATGTTCGTTTGGAAATGGAGACAGTATAGTTTAATGTGTGGTGGTTGTGATGTGTGTTTAATGTAGTAAGAGATTTTGTTTGAAATAATGGATTCATATATTTATTTCATGGTTATAGTTGTCATGAGGTGGATACGATATTTTTTTGGTTTATTTGTTTCATTTTCATTGTTTTCCAATGATGTGATTGAATGTTGAAACAAAAATTTCATGGGTCGGTTAATGAAAATCCATGGTTTTGAATTGAAAATAACAATTTTTATACGTTGTAAGTTGATTGAAAGAGTTAAATGTTAAATTAGGGTTGTGGTAATTTATATGAAATGTATTAATAAACATAAGTCATTAGAATATTATTAATTTATTAAATGATGAAATATGTAATTGAATGAGTAATTTTATAGCTACATGTGGTGGTTGTGGGGTGTGAATTGACTAGGGAGAAAAATGATTGTGATATTATTAATAAGATGTGGTGGTGGTGATGTAAAGTACGATGGTGGTGTTATGGTGAACCCATATAATAGATAAACTATTATATATATATATATCATGTATTTCATGTTATTTTTCATCCACCCCACCATAGTTATCTCACTTTACTGATGCCATTATAATTTGGTTTTTGAAATTTTTCCCAAACCTCCAGGTTGGAAGTGAATCAGATGGATGGCTGTTTTCATCTATTTCAACTAGGGAACACATCATCATCTAGTAATGCGCTGATTGTTTCCCCACATACCCATGTTCCAAAGGAAAGATAAATTCATCACATCTTCAAAGCTGTATGCTCCATGATCAAAATGGGATTATGGAATGTTGGTCCCTCATTATATGGATTCATCCTAAGAATTTGTCACTTATTCCAGTACTCCCTTATGGAATAAGATGTTTTTCATGAAACTAATTCTCGTGGCCATCTCTTTTTGTAAACTATTTAGTTACACTGCTTCAATAAGGATATTAAAAAGGTTTACGAAAAGGTAAAAACCTTTAGTAATTATATTAGTCACAGTAGACATCGCTGAGCTTGTCCAGACACTGAAACATTGTGGAACCTGTATTCTTCCTCGTTGGAGGGCTTCGTATGAGAGTAGAAACTGGAGTATTCCCATTTGATCAAATGATATCTTATTCCATAATAATGTATCCAGGTTTTTACTCAACATCACATTTTTAACATAGGTTAGGAAGTGATTTTATCATCAATAAGAGATAGATTACATTGATCAGGACACTCGTGATAGTGGATCAGGTATAGATCCCTAGTAGGGAGCACCTTGAAAGTATACCAGATGGATGGATCATAATTCCCATTGAGGATGTAATTAGGATAGTGAGTCCCAAAAGGGGTAATATTACACACCATCAATGTTGATTCAGACACCACTAAGGGGGAATTAGTGGAGGTGGATCTATGTGGGGAATCATTGTAGAGACCCGAAGCTTGACGTACATGGACATTACATTACTTTAGCGGAATACTTAATACAGAACAAAAATAGACACACAAGGACCGTAATAGTTTAGTGTCATTGGAAACGTGGAACGTAATCTTCTAATCATGGTGAAAGATCTTCAACATCTCCCATAAAGATATTCCCTTTTTTGTTCTTACCTAAAACCTTCATTTATATCCTGGGGAAAAGAAAACATAAAAATGGTGAGCTCAAATGCTCAGTAAGGGTAAGCATGGATAAAATAAAACTTACCATATACATTTGAACTTAAAAACAAGAACATAATGTTTAAACATAAAAATCTTGAGCAATGACATAAAACATGGAAGTACATAAGGAATAGATCATAAAGAAACATTAAGAATGATAAAATAGCATGGGAATAAATCATGTAATTGTGGCAACCATTAAGTACATGATATGATTTCCATAGTAGCAAAGGCATTACCACCAAGACCATCTTAGTGGACAAAGTCCCTTTCTGAATCGAGTTCACTCCTCATTCCAGTCCTGTATTACTGAACCGGTTTAACTTTCCGTTCCATCCATGTCTACCTAATGAGATATAAATCTTTACCCAATGCATTGGAGTGAGATATAGGTCCCACCAATCCCATAATGAAATCATTCTTACTTGTGCCACAAAATAAACATACATCATTCATAAAAACCCAATAAATAAAATGGGTTTCATAAAAATCATCCCATCATCACATAATCCATATAAAAGAAATGGATATCATTTCATAATAAGAAAAGTGAAACCATGTAAATCATAGAGAAATTATACTTGAAACATACACATGAAATAATATCATCTTAGATGAAAAAATGGTTTTGATAAAACACTTGAAATGAATTCTTGAGAAAAATATCCTTTCTTCTTCAAAATCATTTTGTTTTCACAAAATGCCATGAAATTTTAAAAGAATGTTATTTTGTTTAAAATAGTCATGAAATCTTTTGGAGGAAGCTTCATGAAAATAAGGCTTTATAAAACCGTAAAAATCTGTTCATGCCGTATAAGTTAAAAAAACATTCTTCCTATACTTCTGCCGGAAAAGTCAAAAAAGTTACTTGTAATATAAACAAAGAAAGATTCCTTAAATACCATGTAGTAAAAGTCAAAATGGGTAAAAAGGACTTTAAACATACTTGAAACCATTCTTAGAAATCAGGGACATTGATGATAAATATAACCCCAGTAAATACTTATGAATAAACAATCTCGGATAAGAATGAGATTGGAATAATTATCCCTTACCTTAGGTCTGATATGCTTCGTACGTATCTGAACCTCCTGTATAATGATTTAAATAATGTTATTGACTTATTACAGAATCATATTAGTTTTTATTATATCATATATGTTTCACTTATGACTTTATATTACCCGTTCTTTTGTAAATTCCATGTTAAAGAGCGTTTTGGGTAAAATCGTTTCATTTGTCGTCCGTGTTTTGACTTGTAATTATTCATATGATTCCTTAGATCATGATTACTTAATTCTATAATATAAAACATGATCTATATATAATATATATTCAGAATAAAAATATATATAATAGATCAGTAAATGGAAAGAAATACACAATTCATGGAGATGGTAGGCCGTATGTACGCATGAACGCTGTTTTCGTTTCCTTATTGAGTTGAATGGAATTAAGTAGATGACATAAATATATATAAACATAAATCCAGTATCATTATTATGTCATATATTTCATTATTACTTATTATATGTACATTATAATCATTTATGAATGGTTAATCATTGAGAATGAATCTCATCGCGTCGTGGAGACGGTATTCCGTACATACGCACGAGCGATGATATCATTCCCATGATCATGGAATTTTATTGGAGTGTATGTATACTATTACAGAATCAATATCACTATACAATGATCATATATAGTTATTATTTACACCGAAAATAGATTACACCATGGCGTGGAGATGGTATTCCGTACGTACGCACGCACGGTGATTTCATTTTCCGTAGGATGGATAGATGGTGAAATAGGGTTGTTTCATAATTATAATAATGTATCATTAAATGAGTGATACTTATGTTATTACTTCATAATGAAACAACCTAGGACGAAGAAGAGGAAGAAGAAATAAATGTGAAAGAATCGGTAACAGAAATTACCTCTTCTTTGAAGCGCCTCTTTGAGACCTCCTCTTAGGGCACTAAAATTGGTCTTTGAAGAAACACAGGACCTCTAGGATCTTTCTAGGGAAGTGGAGACGAGAATTGGGCAGGGGTTGGCTGAGATTGAAGGCTCAAAGTGGTGTGGGGAAGAGAGGGAGGAGGTTCCCTTTTATAAGGGAGGAGAGGGGCACCTTTGGAATAACTAAAAATATTATTTTATTATAAAGCCAAATTCTGTTTAAAATAGATCAAAATTGATTTATTTCGAAGCTAAGGTGGGGATTGGTCGAAATCCTCTCATCCAATAGAATTTAGACATGTTTTGGTTCCTATTTGAACCTTATCATTTATATTTAACTTTAAGTTAGAGAATTTTACTTTTACCGTGTCTTTTTGTGTTCTTACACTATAAGGTTAATAAACTTACTATAAAAAGCCAAACGAACCCCATGTTGTTTATTATTAATATATATAACCTTATCTAAGTCATTTTTCCTAACCTTATATTTTTAGGAATAAAATAACAATTAATAATATAATATTTGTTTTAAAAACTGTTTTATGTCAATTTTGACACTATTTAGTAATTGATTTTTGTAAAACTTATAACAGAATGATAAGTTCTAAAAAAGTTAATTAAATCACTACTAACATGTCATATTAACCTATAAAATTAGTGGAATTCATAAAAAGTCTCAAATTATATTTATTTGTGTATTTATAACATCAATTATGTCAATATTTCATTAATAAGATAATTACTGTATCATCTTTGTGTCATAAATAAATTAAATTATTTAATGTCTAAAAATTACAAATAAAATACCATTATGTAGGAAATCGTTTTATCTTTATAATTAATATTTATAGTTGAATTTATCGTATGTATAACCCTATATTAAAAATGATTTTCTTATTAAACATTGATTTTAACTATTTTAACCCTTCTTTAAATAAATTAATAATAAATGTTCTAATCTAATCCAAGTGGGCCTAAATGGTCATATTTTATTCCTAAGGTTGTTTTTTGGTCGAATTACACTTATCCAATAGAATTAGGACATGTTTTAGGGTAATAATAATATCATTTTTACCCTTAATTACCCTATTTACTTTTAACCGTGGTAAAAAAAAGTAAAAAGTTACTATTCACCAAAAATTATTTTCATCTCATTGAACCACATTTTACTTACTGACATCAACCGTGTCTCTCGGATTTTTGAAATTCCACTCACAAAAGCGGTAAAATTATGTTTTATGAAAAATTCATTTTTTTAACTACCACTTAGTGGTTTCACTATTAATCAAAAAATGAAAGTTTCCAGAAAAATTCCAAAAAATTAGGCCTAAGCTATATTTGATATTATGAATTAAAAAATGATGTCTATTTTACCAATTTCAAAACATATCAGTTGCATTAATTAATTTAAAAATTAATTCCCGTCGTCAAAACAAATAGCCTGTTCTTAAGAGATAATAACTATCAAAAGATTGACAGTTGTTTAGGTCTGGTTTAAATGTGAAATTACATCTAATAACCAACATTGTATTAAATTGTAAAAATATATTCTAAATATACTTTAAAACCAATCAAATTAATAATTTATCACTATTAATTATTTTTATTAAAAAGGTTGTTTTTAATTAAAATTTAGTAATTTTCACTATTCATCAGAAAATGAAATTTATCCGAAAAGTACCAAAATTTCACCCTAATCTAATTTCAATATTCTGAATCCAAAAATGAAGTCCATTTTGAAAATAAAATTTACAAAATTTCAAAAAAGTGGTTATTAGTATTCATAGTGGCTAGTTTTAATAACATTTTAATAGCATATCGTTGTTTAGTGAAACTCGATATTGCGTACTACACACGCTATCGAGGAAGGTCGCAATTGCATGTAATGCAAGGCAAGTCAAGGATGCGTGTTGTGCAAGCTTCTTTTGGTGTAGCTTAAAACACATGACATTAATGAATTTAAAAAGAATATTTTTCATAAAATCTCGGGGTGTTACATTCTACCCCCCTTAAAATGAATTTCGCCCTCGAAATTCGTCGGGGTTATAAATGGTTTACTACTAGAAATTTTCTTTAATAGAAACCCACATCATAAAAAGGAAGTCCAAAACCAGTCTTTAAAAACAAAATTATGAAACGTAATGGTTACCCAAATAAACTAATCACTGGGTTTCCACATAGGTGAAAATATGGATATGGAAGAGAAATCTAATCATTATATTCTGATGGAGAGTGGTAGAGAACATGGCTATGGAAAAGCCAGCAATCACAAAGCCATAAATTTTTGATGATCTAGGGTACCATCTGATTCATCAGATATAAGGGCACTAAGACAACATTTTTTGGTTTTCAAGATCATTTCCCTAAAGTTAAAGATTTTGAATTAGAATAAATACTTACTTTATTTTGGTACAATCTCACTATTGTTTGTGCTTTGAACAATTTCCACTTCATATCTTATAGAAATGATGTTGAATTTGTTATTCATGAAGTTTTAAATGATCATGTGATAGAATGATGGGTCATTCCATCTGTTTCAAACAAAAGGTTAGCAAAACTTATCAAATATACATAAGTCCATCTATGGTGAGGTTAATCGTATACGATTCCAAAAATGAACTTATACTTCATATATCATACCGCGTAATAAAATAAAACTAGTTTCTACTAACTAGGGACTTCCTGTAGGCCAGTGGTAAGCGATAAAGGCCAGTCACACTTCGGTTGTGGGTTCGATTCCAACAGCCTTGTCCGACGCTGTGGGATGTCGCCCGTCCTGTAGGTTGTCCTTTTTCTAAAGCTATATTACTATAAAATCCCATCAATAATATAGAAAATATTTCTATCCTAACTTATGTCCAACATAATCCATTCTAATATTTAGTCTTATCTAAAATACATCGGTCCAAGCTCATAGTATAAAGAAAATGATGACTTGAAATGTCACATAAAAATCACGTGAATGCAATCATTTATCCCCCATATATCATAAGATATATCTTGTTGGTAAAATTACAAACATGTGAATACCTTAACCATGTATTCTCTTGAAGAATGAATACCCATTGAACCTAGTGAAAACATGAATGCAGTCAAAAGTTAACTCTTTCACATACCAAAATCCAAAAATTCTATATACTAAAACCATGATATAACCTTATTTTTATATCAGTCATGAGCTCATGAATATGGTCAAATATTTCATTTTCTCATTTTCCTTTCATTATACGCATATCATCTTTTTTTCCAAAAATATCTCAATCACATTCTATGGATACCTGTACCATTGAAAACCAAAATATACCAATACATAAATATTCCAATATTCCACGATACTATATACAACATTATTTTGGAATCCCATTACATAAACACTTAATAATTCCACCACATTGTTGTTATATTCAACATCGCCAATAGTGATCGCATGTGACTTCCCTTTTTCCTTTGCCTTAAGTGGTTGCTCATGTCGATCATCACTAACCCTTGTATTAGGGTATTTATTCGCATAATGCCCAATTTCCTTGCAATTGAAGAATTGAAGTGTTGGTGGTGCGTTCTCTGCAGTCTTTTATTTATTCACATCATTAGAAACCCTTTTTCCATTACTTAGACACTCAGCTACTCGATGACCTTCTTTTCCACACATAAAACATTTTCTAGTTCCTTTAAGACAATCTCCACTATGCTTCTTTCCACACTTTGACCATAAGGAAACATTCATCTTCTTTTCACCATTATTCTGATATTTCTCCTTGAACTCCATCTTTCGTTTCTTGTCAAAACCATGAGATGGATATGTAACACCAACTTCCATTTCTACCTTAATAGCACATCGCACAATTTCTTCATAGCTAGTGAAGTCTCTTATAGATAATGCCCTTCTAATATTTGGTTTTAATCCACTGAAGAATCTATCAACTTTACATTCAAGTTGGATGATAAAGCCAGATGCATACCTTGCAAGCCTTGTAAAATTCGCTTCGTATACACCAACAGATTCATCATCCTTTTTCTTTAGTTCAAAAAACTCCTTCTACATCTTTGTTCGAAGAATACGAGGGAAGTACTTATTGAAAAATATGTTCTTGAACTCGTCCCATTCCATGGACTCAATTTCGTTTCTTGGCCTCGTATTTTTGATAATATTTCACCATTGATCAGCTTCACCTTCCAAACGATATACTGCTAAGATGAATTTATCATGTTCAGAACATTGAAGAACTAAAAATATCTTTTCAGTGGTACTGATCCATTGTTCAGCAACAAGTGGATCATAAGACCCACTGAAAGAAGGTGGATGTTGCCTCATGAAGGAATCAATAGAATATTGTTCCCTTCTCTGCTCATTTGGATGTCCAGAATGATTCATAGCTTGTGTAAATATATAAATAAGTTTTTTCACTCCATCTCCCATAACATTTGTTTGTTCAGGAGAACAATCACTGCATTTTCCATTACATTGATCAACACGGTTCCTTCGGGTTCCATCCATCGTCTAAAACCCAAAAATAATAGTGTGAGAGGTAAAAATCATGATAGGGAAAACAATATAATAAAGGGGGAGTACCTTCAATATCTAACAACTTAGGTTTAATTCTATGATGGTTAGCGCAATTATAGGACTATAACATATACTTAACCGTAGGGACATCCCGAGACATACCTTAGAAATATCTCTAGGGATCTCACTAATGTTCTCGCATCCTAGTTTCCAAAGGATTACTAAACCTTTCCTCTGATTCCAACTGTAGAGACCCGAATCTTGACGTACATGGACATTACATTACTTTAGCAGAATACTTAATACATAACAAAAACAGACACATAAGGACCGTAATAGTTTAGTGTCTTTGGAAACATGGAACATAATCTTCTAATCGTGGTGAAAGATCTTCAACATATCCCATAAAGATCTTCCCTTTTTTTCTTACCTAAAACCTTCATTTATATCCTGTGGAAAAGAAAACATAAAAACGGTGATCTCAAATGCTCATTAAGGGTAAGCATGGATAAAATAAAACTTACCATGTACATTTGAACTTAAAAACAAGAACATAATTTTTAAACATCAGAATCTTGAGCAATGACATAAAACATGGAAGTACGTAAGGCATAGATCATAAAGAAACATTAAGAATGATAAAATAGCATGGGAATAAAACATGTAACTGTGGAAACTATTAAGCACATGATATGATTTCCATAGTAGCCAAGGCATTGCCGCCAAGACCATCTTAGTGGACAAAGTCCCTTTCTGAATTGAGTTCACTCCTCGTTCTAGTCCTGTATTACTGAACCAAGTTAACTTGCCATTCCAGCCATGTCTATCTCATGAGATATAAATCTTTTACCCAATGCATTGTAGGTAGATATAGGTCCCACCCATCTCATAATGAAATAAATCTTACTTGTGCCACAACATATACATACATCATTCATAAAAACCCAATAAATAAAATGGGTTTCAAAAACATCATCCCATCATCACATAATCCATATAAAAGAAATGGATATCATTTCATAATAAGAAATGTGAAACCATGTAAATCATAGATAAATTACACTTGAAACATACACATATGAAATAATGTAATCTTAGATGAAAAAATGGTTTTGATAAAACACTTGAAATGAATTCTTGAGGAAAATATCCTTTCTTCTTCAAAATCATTTTCTTTTCAGAAAATGAAATGCAATTTTAAAAGAATAGGATTTTGTTTAAAATAGTCATGAAATATTTTGGAGGAAGAATCATGGAGATAAGGATTTATAAAACCGTAAAAATCCATTCGTTCCGTATAAGTTAAAAAAACATTCTTCTCGTACTTTTGCCGGAAAAGTCAAAAAAGTTCCTCATAACGTAAACAAAGAAAGATTTCTTACATACCATGTAGTAAAGGTCAAAATGGGTAAAAGGACTTTAAACATACATGAAACCATTCTTAGAAATCAGGGACATTGATGATAAATATAACCCCAGTAAATACATACGATTAAACAATCTCGGATAAGAATGAGATTGGAATAATTATCCCTTACCTTAGGTCTGATATGCTTCATACGTATCCGAAACTCCTGTATAATGATATAAATAATGTTATTTACTTATTAGAGAATCATATTTGTTGTTATGATATCATATATGGTTCACTTATGACTTTATATTACCCGTTCTTTTGTAAATTCCATGTTAAAGAGCGTTTTGGGAAAAATCCTTTCATTTGTCGTCCGTGTTTTGACATGTAATTATTCATATGATTACTTAGATCATTATTACTTAATTCCAGAATATAACACATGATTTATATATAATATATATTCAGAATATACATATATATAATAGACCAGTAAATGGAAAGAAATACACCGTTAATGGAGACGGTAGGTCGTACATACGCATGAACGATGTTTTCGTTTCCTTATTGAGTTGAATGGAATTAAGTAGATGACATACATATATATACACATAAATAAAGTATCATTATTATGTCATATATTTCATTATTACTTATTATATATAATTTATAATCATTTATGAATGGTTAATCATTGAGAATGAATCTCATCGCGTCGTGGAGACGGTATTCCGTACGTACGCACGAGCGATGATATCGTTCCAATGATCGTGGAATTTTATTGGAGTGTATGTATACTATTACAGAATCAATATCAATTAACAATAATCATATATAGTTATTATTTACACCATTATACCCATCCAAATAAGGTGGTGGTGGAAAATAGATTACACGACGACGTGGAGACGATATTCCGTACGTACGCACGCGTGGTGATTTCGTTTTCCGTAGGATGGATAGATGGTGAAATAGGGTTGTTTCATAATTATAATAACATATAATTATATGAGTGATACTGATTTTATTACTTCATAATGAAACAACCTAAGAAGAAGAAGTGGAAGAAGAAATAATGGTGAAAAAATTGGTAACAGAAATTACCTCTTCTTTGAAGCGCCTCTTTGAGACCTCCTCTTAGGGCACTAAAATTGGTCTTTGAAGATGACCAGAACCTCTAGGATATTTATAGGGAAGTGGAAAATATAATTGGGTAGGTTTTGTCTGAGCTTGAAGGATCAATGTGGTGTGGGGAAGAGAGGGAGGAGGTGCCCTTTTATTAGGGAGGAGAGGGGCACCTTTGGAATAACTAAAAATATTATATTATTATAAAGCCAAATTCGGTTTTAAATAGCTCAAAATTGATTTATTTCGAAGCTAAGGTGGGGATGGGTCTAAATCATCTCATCCAATAGAATTTAGACAAGTTTAGGTTCCTATTTTAACCTTATCATTTATATTTAACTTTAAGTTATATAATTTTACTTTTACCGTGTCTTTTTGTGTTCTTACACTATAAGGTTAATAAACATACTATAACAAGTAAAAAAGAACCCCAAGTTGTTTATTATTAATATATATAACCTTATCTAAGTCATTTGGCTGAACCATAAATTTTTAGGAATAAAATAACAATTAATAATATAATATGTTTTTAAAAAACTATTTTATGTCAATTTTGACACTATTTAGTAATTGATTTTTTTAAAAATCATAACAGAATGATTATTTCAAAAAACATTAATTAAATCAATAATAAAATGTCATATTAACCTATAAAATTATTGTAATTCATAAAAAGTCTCAAATTACATTTATTTGGGTATTTATAACATCAATTATGTCAATATTTCATTAATAAGATAATTACTGCATCATCTTTGTGTCATAAATAAATTAATTTATTTAAAGTATAACAATTAAAAATAAAATACCATTATGTAGGAAAGATTTTTATATTTCTAATGAATATTTATAGTCGAATTTATCTTATGTATAACCCTATATTAAAAATATTTTCTTATTAAACTTTGATTTTAACTATTTAACCCTTCTTTAAATAAATTAATAATAAATGTCCTAATCTAATCCAAGTGGTCCTAAATGGTCATATTTTATTCATAATGTTGTTTTTTGGTCGAATTACACTTATCCAATAGAATTAGGACATGTGTTAGGGTAATAATAATATCATTTTTACCCTTAATTACCCTATTTACTTTTAACCGTGGTAAAAAAAATGTAAAATGTTACTATTCACCAAAAATTATTTTCATCTCATTGAACCACATTTTACTTATTGACATCAACCGTGTCTCTAGGATTTTTGAAATTCCACTCACAGAAGTGGTAAAATTATGTTTTATGAAATATTCATTTTTTTTAACAACCACTTAGTGGTTTCAGTATTCATCAAGAAATGAAAGTTTCCAGAAAAATACCAAAAATTAGGCCTAAGATATATTTGATATTATGAATTCAGAAATTATGTATATTTTACCAAATTCAAAACATATCAGTTTCATTAATTAATTTAAAAATTAATTCCCATTGTCAAAACAAATAGCGTGTTCTTAAGAGATAATAACTATCAAAAGATTGACAGTTTTTTATGTATGGTTTAAATGTGTAATTACATCCAATAACCAACATTGTATTAAATTGTAAAAATATATTCTAAATATACTTTAAAACCAATCAAATTAATAATTTATCACTATTAATTATTTCTATTAAAATGGTTGTTTTTTATTAAAATTTAGTAATTTTAACTATTCATTAGAAAATGAAAGTTATCCGAAAAGTACCAAAATTTCACCCTAATCGAATTTCGATATTCCAAATCCAAAAATGAAGTCCATTTTGAAAATAAAATTTACAAAATTTCAAAAATTTGTTATTACTATTCATAACGGCTAGTTTTAATAATATTTTAATAGCATATCGTTGTTTAGTGAAACTCGGTATTGCGTACTACACACGCTATCGAGGAAGGTCGTGATTGCGTGTAATGCAAGGAAATTCAAGGATGCGTGTTGTGAAAGCTTCTTTTGGTGTAGCATACAATACAAGACATTAATGAAATTAAAAAAATATTTTTCATAAAATCTCGGGGTGTTACATTCTACCCCCCTTAAAATGAATTTCGCCCTCGAAATACGTCGGGGTTATAAATGGTTTACAACTCAAAAGTTTCTTTAATAGAAACCCACATCGTAAAAAGGAATAACAAAACCAATCTTTAAAAACAAAATTATGAAACGTAATGGTTACCCAAATAAACTAATCACTGGGTTTCCACATAGATGAAAATATGGATATGGAAGAGAAATCTAATCATCATGTTCGAATGGAGAGTGGTAGAGAACATGGCTATGGAAAAGCCAGCAATCACAAAGCCATAAATTTGTGATGATCTAGGGTACCATCTGATTCATTGGATATAAGGGCACTAGGACAACATTTTTTGGTTTTCAAGATCATTTCCCTAAAGTTGAAGATTTTGAATTAGAATAAATACTTACTTTATTTTGGTACAATATCACTATTGTTAGTGATTTGAACAATTTCCACTACTTCTCTTATAGAAATGAAGTTGAATTTGTTATTCATGAAGTGTTAATAGATCATGTGATAGAATGATGGGTCATTCCATCTATTTCAAACAAAAGATTAACAAAATTTATCAAATATACATAAGTCCATCTATGGTGAGGTTAATCATATACGATTCCAAAAATGAACTTATACTTCATATATCATACCGCGTAATAAAATAAAACTAGTTTCTACTAACCAGAGACTTCCTGTAGGCCAGTGGTAGGCGATAAAGGCCAGTCGCACTTCGGTTGTGGGTTCGATTCCCACAGCCTTGTCTGACGCGATGGGCTGTCGCCCGTCCTGTAGGTTGTCTTTTTTCTAAAGCTATATTACTATAACATCCCATCAATAATATAGAAAAAAGTTCTATCCTATCTTATGTCCAACATAATCCATTCCAATCATTAGGCTTATCTAAAAGACTTCGGTCCAAGCTCACAGTATAAAGAAAACGATTACTTGAAATGTCACATAATAATCACGTGAATGCCATCATTTATCCCCCATATATCATAAGATATATCTTGTTGGTCAAATTACAATCATGTGAATACCTTAATCATGTATTCTCTTGAAGAATGAATACCCGTTGAACCTTAGTGAAAACATGAATGCAGTCAAAAGTTAATTCTTTCCACATACCAAAATCCAAAAATTCTATATACTCAAACCATGATACAACCTTCTCCTTATATCAATCATGAGCTCATGAATACGGTCAAACATTTCATTTTCTCATTTTCCATTCATTATGCACATATCATCTTTTTTTTCAAAAATATCTCAATCACATTCTCTAGTTACCGATACAATTGAAAACCACAATAGACCAATACATAAATATTCCAATATTCCACGATACTATATACAGCATTATTTTGGAATCCCATTACATAAAAACTTAATCATTCCACCACATTGTTGTTATATTCAACATCGCCAATAGTGAGCGCATGTGACTTACCTTTTTCATTTTTCTTAAGTGGTTGCTCATGTCGATCATCACTAACCCTTGGATTAGGGAATTTATTAGAATAATGTCCCATTTCCTTGCACTTGAAGCATTGAAGTGTTGGTGGTGCGTTCTTTGCAGTATTTTCTTAATTCACATCATTAGAAACCCTTTTTCCATTACTTAGACACTCAGCTTCTTGATGATCTTCTTTTCCACACTTAAAACATTTTCTAGTTCCTTTAAGACAATCTCTACTATGCTTCTTTCCACACTTTGAGCATAAGGAAACATTCATCTTGTTTTCACCATTATTCTAAGATTTCTCCTTGAAATCCATCTTTCGTTTCTTGTCAAAACCATGAGATGGATATGTAACACCAACTTCCATTTCTACCTTAACAGCACAATGCACAATTTCATCATAGCTACTGAAGTCTCTTATAGCTAATTCCCTTCTAAGATTTGGTTTTATGACACTGAAGAATCGATCAACATTACTTTCAGGTTGGATGATAAAGCCAGATCCATACCTTGCAAGCCTTGTAAAATTCGCTTCGTATACACCAACAGATTCATCATCCTTTTGCTTTAGTTCAAGAAACTCCTTCTCTATCTTTTTTTGAAGAATACAAGGGAAGTACTTATTGAAAAATAAGTTCTTGAACTCGTCCCATTCCATGGACTCAATTTCATCTCTTGGACTCATATTCTTGATAAGATTCCACCATTGATCAGCTTCACCTTCCAAACGATATACTGCTAAGATGACTTTATCATGTTCAGAACATTGAATAACTGAAAATATCTTTTCAGTGGTACTAATCCATTGTTCAGCAACAAGTGGATCAGAAGACCCACTAAAAGAAGGTGGACATTGCCTCGTGAAGGACTCAATAGAATATTTTTCCCTTCTCTGCTCATTTGGAATTCCGGAATGATTCATAGCTTGTGTAAGTATAACAATAAGATTTTTCACTCCATCTCCCATAACATTTGTTTGTTCAAGAAGACAATCATTGCATTGTCCATTACATTGATCAACACGGCTCCTTCGGGTTCCATTCGTCGTCTAAAACCCAAAAAGAATAGTGTGAGAGGTAAAAATCATGCTAGGGAAAAAAATATAATAAAGGGGGAGTACCTTCAATATCTAACAACTTAGGTTTAATTCTAAGATGGTTAGCGCAATTCTAGGACTATAACATATACTTAACCTTAGTGAAATCCCTTGAAATAACTTAGAAATATCTCTAGGGATCTCACTAAAGTTCTCACATACTAGTTTCCAATGGTTGACTAAACCTTTCCTCTTATACCAGCTGTAGAGACCCGAAGTTTGACGTACATGGACATTACATTACTTTATAGGAATACTTAATACATAACCAAAACAGACACACAAGGACCGTAATAGTTTAGTGTCTTTGGAAACATGGAACGTAATCTTCTAATCGTGGTGAATGATCTTCAACATCTCCCATAAAGATCTTCCCTTTTTGATTCTTACCTAAAAACTTCATTTATATCCTAGGGAAAAGAAAACATAAAAAGGGTGAGTTCAAATTCTCAGTAAGGGTAAGCATGGATAAAATAAAACATACCATATACATTTGAACTTAGAAACAAGAACATAATGTTTAAACATCAAAAGCTTGAGCAATGACATAAAACATGGAAGTACGTAAGGCATAGATCCTAAAGAAACATTAATAATGATAAAATAGCATGGGAATAAAACATGTAATTGTGGCAACCATTAAGCACATGATATTATTTCCATAGTAGACAAGGCATTTCCACCAAGACCATATTAGTGGACAAAGTCCCTTTCCGAATCGAGTTCACTCCTCGTTCCAGTCCTGTATTACTGAACCAGTTTAGCTTGATGTTCCATCCATGTCTATCTCATGAGATATAAATCTATACCCAATGAATTTGAGGGAGATATAGGTCCCACCCATCTCATAATGAAATCATTCTTACTTGTGCCACAAAATAAACATACATCATTCATAAAAACCCAATAAATAAAATGGGTTTCATAAACATCATACCATCATCACATAATCCATATAAAAGAAATGGACATAATTTCATAATAAGAAAAGTGAAACCATGTAAATCATAGCGAAATTATATTTGAAACATACACATATGAAATAATGTCATCTTAGATGAAAAAAATGGTTTTGATAAAACACTTGAAATGAATTATTGAGGAAAATATCCTTTATTCTTCAAAATCATTTTCTTTTCACAAAATGCCATGCAATTTTAAAAGAATAGGATTTTGTTTAAAATAGTCATGAAATCTTTTGGAGGAAGCTTCATGAAAATAAGGCTTTATAAAACCGTAAAAATCCATTCGTTCCGTATAAGTTAAAAAAACATTCTTCTCGTACTTTTTCCAAAAAAGTCAAAAAAGTTCCTCGTAACGTAAACAAAGAAATATTCCTTACATACCATGTAGTAAATGTCAAAATGGGTAAAAAAGACTTTAAACATACATGGAACCATTCTTAGAAATCATGGACATTGATGATAAATATAACCCCAGTAAATACTTATGAATAAACAATCTCAGATAAGAATGAGATTGGAATAATCATCCCTTACCTTAAGTCCGATATGCTTCGTACGTATCTGAACCTCCTGTATAATCATTTAAATAATGATATTGACTTATTAATGAATCATATTAGTTGTTATGATATCATATATGGTTCATTTATGACTTTATATTACCCGTTCTTTTGTAAATTCCCTGTTAAAGAGTGTTTTGGGTACAATCATTTCATCTGTCGTCCGTGTTTTGACTTGTAATTATTCATATGATTACTTAGATCATGATTAATTATTACCAGAATATAAAACATGATTTATATATAATATATATTCAGAATATACATATATATAATAGATCAGTAAATGGAAATAAATACACCATTCATGGAGATGGTAGGCCGTACGTACGCATGAACGCTATTTTCGTTTCCTTATTGAGTTGAATGGAATTAATTAGATGACATACATATATATAAACATAAATCCAGTATCATTATTATGTCATATATTTCATTATTACTTATTATATATACTTTATAATCATTTATGAATGTTTAATCATTGAGAATGAATCTCATCGCGTCGTGGAGACGGTATTCCGTACGTACGCACGAGCGATGATATCGTTCCCATGATCGTGGAATTTTATTGGAGTGTATGTATACTTATACAGAATCAATATCACTTTACAATAATCATATATATTTATTATTTACACCATTATACCCATCCAAGTAAGGTGTTGGTGGAAAATAGATTACACCACGGCGTGGAGGCGATATTCCGTACGTACGCACGCGCGGTGATTTCGTTTTCCATAGGATGGATAGATGGAGAAATAGGGTTGTTTCATAATTATAATAACATATCAGTATATTAGTGAAACTTATGTTATTACTTAATAATTAAACATCCTAAGAAGAATAAGTGGAAGAAGAAATAAAGGTGAAAGAATCGGTAACGGAAATTACCTCTTTTTTGAAGCGCCTCTTTCAGACCTCCACTTAGGGAACTAAAACTGGTCTTTGAATAAGACCAGGACCTCTAGGATGTTTCTAGGGAAGTGTAGAAGAGAATCTGTCAGGGGTTGGTGTAAAGACCCGTAAAATTCAAGGGAATTTTTTTCTTAATTTTCTTTAGAATTTTACAAGAGCGCAGTTTCAGACGGCACCTGATTCTGAGGCCCGGAGTGCCCGGAATTAATTTCCGAAGTTTGGCTCGGGTACGTTCAGTGAACGAACGAGCGGGAATTCCTAACTTTTGATCCGGTGCTCGGAATTGAAATCCGAGGGCACCGATGAACTCGCAGCGCCGATATTCGCTTAATGAGACCTTTTCGGGAGTTGCGTTTGTTGCGGGTTGAAAGTTACGTTTTGGGGTTTTTCAGTTAAGTTAAATAAAATTTGTATAAGACAAATTTTATTTTAACTTATTTAAAAACCTATCAAAGGAGGTTGGAAGTGGGACCCACACCCACTTAACCTCCCTTGGGAGGATTAAGTGTGGTGGGGCCCACACGAACCCCTTTTCTTTTCAAATTCTCTCAACGTACTTAACCCCTAATTAATTGGCCTATGTTACTCTTATTTAATTTTGGGAGTTAACTCTTTTGAATTTCAAACATTTGAAATTCTTTTGAGTTATGTGTTAATAAAATAAGATGTAATCTTATTTGTTTATGGGTTGTTGGTTTATTCCCTTGTGAGCTTTTGAGAGCTCCTCTTCATCTTCTCCGGCGAAGAACGTCTTCATCCTCAACGAAGAACGACAACACTTCGTCAAGGATCATCTACTCGGCGACCCGGTATCTTCGGACCTCTTCTTCTTCCTCCTCGGACCTTCTTCGTCGGCAAACGAAGATCCGCCAACGTCGTGTCTCTTCGGGCATAACACTTCGTCAACGGATTTGACGAACGTCGACCGCGACACCCGACCTCCGCGACGCCGTCTTCCGCGGAGCGTAGCCGAACCTTTGAATCTTAAACCCGAGGTAGGGGTTGTTGATTCAATATTTATTTATTCCGTTTCTTGATCCTGGTTTTCGCATGTCAAACTTGAGACTTTTAAATGTTTTAAGTTGCGTTATTATTTTTAACGAGAGGGGGGCCGGACCACTCGAACACGGCCGAACCCCCCTCCATCGTTCTTGTTTAATTATTTTGCGGAGGAAAGCAAGTGGCGTGGTGCCGTCGCACCACGCGGATGAACGTGCGAATATCTTGCGCGATGCCGTCGCACGCACCTTGGAAGTAACAAAAAGAACACGACGCCGTCGCGCCGCGTTGAATAATATCAAAGCACGACGAAGGGACGTGGTGCCGTCGCACCGCGCCGGATGACGAACGCCGCGGCCGGTTCCGGGCCCCGGCGGGTCGAGAAGGCCGCGGCCGGTTCCGGGCCGCGGCGGGACGAGAAGACCGCGGCCGGTTCCGGGCCGCGGCGGGACGAGGAGACCGCGGCCGGTTCCGGGCCGCGGCGGAAGGAAAGACCGGCGGCCGGGCCGCCGGCGTCGGAAGTCGAGGGCGGGACCGGAATTTCCGGTCCCGTTGGTAAAAACCGGCCGGCCAGCTGGCCGGCCGGATGTCATAAAACCGGGGGAATAAATCCCCCGGCTGGTTTAACAAACCCCCCTCTTAATGAGGGGGGGGGGGGGGTTCATTAAAGGAGGGGGGGGGGGGGGGGGAACAGCCCCCCCGGTTCGTTCCAGCCGGCCCCCACTTGCGGGGGCCGTTTGTTGCAAGGCACGGCACAAGGCCGTGCCGCCTTGACAAAACGCGGGGCTTAGCCCCCGCGTGCCTCCCACGTGCGGCGCCTGGCGCCGCCGCCGCGGCCCGCCGCCGCAGCCACCGCGGCCCGCCGCCGCCGCCCCCGCGGCCCGCCGCCGCGCCGCCGCCCGCGCCGCCGCCCGCCGCCGCCGTCCGCCGCCGCCGCCGGCCACCGCGCCGCCCAGGGGGGGGGGGGGGGTCGGGCCGGGTCGGCCCGGACCCGGACCCCCCGTTTCGGACCAGTTTCGGTTTTTGGCTCATAACTTGAGCCTCGGACCTCCGAATGACGAACCGTCTGCGGCAACGCGATCCTTGGATCGAGACGGTCGTTTCGGTATATCGCACTCAAGGTTTCGGTTTACTTTGAGTTCGGCCGGGTTGGTTCGTTCACGAAACCAACCGGGCCATCGGAGCGGAAACGCTCATATCTTGAGCTACGGACGTCCGATTGACGCGCCGTCAGTCGCGTTGTGTTCCTCTTAGTGAGACGGATCTTTTGGCATACTCCGCCCGAGGTTTGGACGCAGGTGGAGTACGGTCGGGTTGGTTTTGCCTTAAAAACCAACCGGGCCCTGGAGACGAAAATGCCTATAACTCTCAGACCGGGCGTCCGATCGACGCGCCGTCTGTTGCGTTGAGTTCCTGTTGACGATACGGAACTTTTAGATACATCAACTTCGGTCTTCGTGACAGTTGATGTATCAGCCTCTCGGCTCGTGGAGCGGATCCTCCGTACGAGCTTGCTGTGTGCGGGAACCCTAGTGCTGGCTGCGACTGTTCTACTGCTACGACTGCTACTGTGACTGCGACGACGACAGTACAGAGATCCTGTGTGGATTCGACGACGACAGTACAGAGATCCTGTGTGGATTCGACGACGACGACTACAGCACTCAGCGATCCTACGTGGATCAGTGCTACAGGTTCTGTGTGAGCCCGATCCTGTGTGGGTCCTTGCGCTCAGCGGTTCTGTGTGAGCCAGCGCCTACAGGTTCTATGTGAGCCCGATCCTGTGTGGGTCTTCTGCGGGGGTTAGTTACATATCGATCCTTCGTGGGTCCGACGACTTAGATAGATCAGTGATCATCTTTATCGTCCTTGAAGAAGTATACCTGTGTGAGCTGAATCCTGTTGCTTTCCTGTGTGGATTGTGTTGTGCAATCCTGTGTGGATTATGTTTTACTTTCCTTTGTGGAATACGTATACTTTCCTGCGTGGACTGAGTTGTACTTGGGCTCGGAGGTTGGAGCGTATTTGAATTGATGACTTAGGTATATGTATGGGTATATACCTAAGCAGTGTCGGTTGTTACTTCGTGATTGTACTTTTCTTCGTGGTTTATCCTTTGTGGATTTGAGAGACCTTCAGGGGTCTCGGGGTCCCTACTGAGTAGCTTATACTCACCCCTGCACGGGCATCGCCCGCACTACGTTGTGTTGGTTGCAGACGACGGACAACGTTGACCTTAGCTGAGGCTTGCGGAGCGGGACGGTACCCGGAGGTGGACCACTGGGCGGGACGTGCACGGAGCGGACGGCGGGACCCGTGGAGCAGAGGAGCTATCTGTACCCACCCTTCAGGTGGGATTTCCAGTGGACAGCTCGGAGTAGCGGCTTTTACTTTTCAGTTGCTGTTTTTCCCTTTTTGAGTTGTACTTTACTTTCAGTTTGGGTTTGTATTCTGGCCCATTTACTTTTCCGCACTTTCAGTCGTACTCTGCTTGTTTAGTGTTTACTTTCCGCTTGTTTACTCTGTAGTGTGTGTTTACTTTTCAAAGGCAATGCCTTCCCTTTTTACCGGGATTTACGCCTTGGTGCTAGTCGCCAGCCCCTGGCCTATGGAAGGCGGGCTTGGGGTAGTCACGGCACGGACCCCGAGGGCGGGTCGTGACAAATTGGTATCAGAGGAGTTCGGTTCTACCGCGAACTCTGATCTTTTCTATGTGAAGCAATAATGTTTAGCGTATTGAGTGTGGTTATCAGTCCAGGGAGTCCAGTGTTGGTGCGGCGGCCGACGTATCCGTACACCAGGACCCTGACTTCTGATTTCCGACTTAATGCACGAAAACATTGATTGCGTGTGTGTTTCAAGTTTTCTTTGTGATTACTTATATCAGCTCACCAGGTATACTGTTCTAACCGTGGCGCACCTGTTTCCTTTTCAGGATGGCCCCACAACGGCAGCCAGCTAGGGTTCCGAGAGTCGAGCGAGACGACAGCCCACCGAGCGACGAGGCCTCGGTGCAGGGCCCTTTTCCAGTAGTGGCACCGGCGGTAGCTTTACCCGCCGATCCCCCGATGCTTCCAGCAGCAGCCGCTGACGATGCACGTCGCCTCAGCGCACTGCATGAGTTTCAGCGCCAGCGACCGCCCAGGTTTCGCGGGGAGACGGATCCCCAGGCAGCAGAGGACTGGCTGGAGGCAGTGGTTCGAGTGTTTAGGCTAGTGAGGACACTAGCAGACCTCATGGTGATCCTCGCTGCGAGCCTACTACACGCAGCAGCAGGACGATGGTGGAGCTTGATGCTCCAGGTGCACGATGAGGCATCTCTACTTTGGACGGACTTTGAGAGCCTTTTTCCGCTCGGAGTTCGTCCCAGCCACCCTTCGTGCGGTGCGTATCCAGGAGCTCCTACAGCTGCGGCAGGGCAGCATGACGGTCGCCCAGTACTCGACGAGATTTACCGATCTCTCGCGCTACTCGACCGACATGGTACGGGACCTATTCTTCCGGGCCCGGACCTTCGAGCAGGGTTTGAGACACGAGATCAGGGCATCGCTGATCTCCCTCAGCATACCGACTCAGACAGGAGTACTGGAGCAGGCTCTTCTGATCGAGAGCTTCCTTGCTGAGTCTACACCAGCACAGCGACCCACCGCAGGGCGGCACGTGGCAGAGTCATCTGCAGCAGGCAGTCGACGGATGAGTCAGGGGTCCAGACAGACCAGACCTTCGGGCCGACAACCTCAGGGCACTGGCTCAGCAGTGCGGGGCACACAGCGCGGAGCCAGTCTTACGAGAGGCAGACAGTGCTACTCGTGCGGCGGGCAGGGCCACATGGCTCGCGACTGCCCGACCCGTCGTACCGAGGAGCAGCAGACAGTTGATGGACCACCGAGGAAGAGGCAGAGGGTCGACCGTGGCGGTCCGCAGGGAGGAGGCGGACGAGGCAGAGGAGCTGGACGAGCAGCCGGTGGTGGACGACGCTTTGAGGCTCTACCACCACCACCACCAGGAGGTCCACCCCGACCACATGGAGCTGGCGGGCAGCGACAGGCACAGCTCCAGGCAGCAGAGGCCTACGACCACGGAGCACCCGAGATGATTCGAGGTACTATCTGTGTCTATTCCACCCTTGCTGCAGTTCTTATAGACACAGGAGCGAGTCACTCTTTCATAGCCACTGCCCTTGTTCGGAGCTCGGAGATTCCGACAGAGCCGTTGGCTCGATCCTTACGGCTAGAGACTCCTACGGGAGCAGACTCGACGATTACGCACTGGTGCCGGTAGTGTGAGCTTACTCTAGGAGGCGAGAGCTTCGGCTGGGATCTTCTTGTAGCAGCGTCGAGGCCTTACGACGTCATCTTGGGCATGGATTGGCTGTCTACGGTCCATGCACAGATTGACTGTTTTAGGCGCAAGGTGCGATGTGTACGCACCGACGGGAGCAGGTTCACCTTCACCGGCGAGAAGGGAGCCTTAGCAGCACAGGATGGACTTCCGTGGCGGAGAGGACAGCCCATCACTCATCAGTTGGCTAGCCTTATCCTTGGAGCAGTTGACGTGCGGAGTCCTGGTTTTCCTGCAGTGGTGGATCAGTTTGCGGACGTTTTTCCCGACGACGTTCCAGGGCTACCTCCTCGTAGAGAGGTATACTTTTATATTGACTTGTACCCCGGGACAGCCCCGATATCCATTCCAGCATATCGGATGGCCCCCGCCGAGCTTCGAGAGCTACGGGTACAGTTGGAGGACTTGCAGGGCAAGGGATTCATCCGACCCAGTGTTTCACCCTGGGCTTCCCCGATATTGTTCGCCAAGAAGGCGGACGAGAGCTTGCGACTTTGTGTTGACTATCGTCGCCTGAACCAGGTGACAGTGAGGAACAAGTATCCGCTACCGAGGATTGATGACCTCTTTGATCAGCTCAAGGGAGCACGGTGGTTCTCGAAGATAGACCTCAGGTCAGGCTATCATCAGCTCAGAGTCAGAGACGAGGATGTGCAGAAGACGGCCTTCAGATGTCGGTATGGCCACTATGAGTTCTTGGTTATGCATTTCGGTGTAACCAATGCTCCAGCAGTGTTCATGGCTCTCATGAACAGGATCTTTCAGCCATACCTCGATCGGTTTGTCGTGGTCTTCATCGACGACATTCTGATTTACTCTACGACAGAGGAGGAGCACGCCTATCACCTGCGAGTTGTTCTTGATACACTCCGAGAGCACCAGCTTTATGGTAAGCTCTCGAAGTGCCAGTTCTGGATACGTGAGGTCCACTTTTTGGGACACGTTATCTCTGAGGCGGGAGTTGCAGTGGATCCCGCGAAGATTGAGGCTGTGTTAGCATGGGAGCCACCCAGGAGCGTGACTGAGGTTCTAAGTTTCTTGGGACTAGCTGGATACTATCAGAGATTTGTGCCGAATTTCCCCAGAGTTGCAGCATCACTCACTGCTTTGACGAAGAAGGGGAAACCCTTCGTGTGGTCAGACGGAGAGGACCATTCAGACTCTCGAGGACATGCTCCGCGCATGTGTCCTTGACTTTGGTCGTAGCTGGGAGGACCACCTACCTTTGGTGGAGTTCGCGTACAACAACAGCTACCACTCCACCATCGAGATGGCACCGTACGAGGTGTTGTACGGCCGACCATGTAGATCTTCTTTGTGCTGGACAGACCCTGGGGAGTCAGCACTGGTGGGACCGGAGATGGTCCAGGCCACGACAGAGAAGGTCCAGGTCATCCAGGAGCGGATGAGGATAGCTCAGAGCCGGCAGAAGTCATACGCTGACAGGAGACGGAGGCCACTGGAGTTCGAGGATGGCGACCACGTCTTCTTGCGGGTCTCACCTCGACGTGGTATTCGGAGATTTGGCCGAGGCGGCAAGTTATCTCCGCGCTTCATCGGACCCTTCCAGATTCTCAGCAGGATTGGCGAGGTGGCTTATCGCCTGGCTCTACCACCTCAGTTGCACCGGGTGCACGACGTCTTCCACGTATCCCAGCTGAGGAGATACGTGCACGACCCGACGCACATCATTGACCATGGGGAGCTTGACGTTGACAATGGGGCGACTTTTACGGAGGTCCCGGTGGAGATAGAGGATCGACAGGAGCGGGTCCTGCGTGGGCGATCGATTCCTCTGGTGCGCATCAGATGGCAGCACGGGAATCTCCAGGAGAGCACATGGGAGCGGGAGGCTCAGATGCGTGCTCAGTACCCACATTTGTTTCCCTAGTTTTTGTTGTATCTTTACGGGGACGTAAAGCCCTGAGGTGGGAGTAATGTAAAGACCCGTAAAATTCAAGGGAATTTTTTTCTTAATTTTCTTTAGAATTTTACAAGAGCACAGTTTCAGACGGCACCTGATTCTGAGGCCCGGAGTGCCCGGAATTAATTTCCGAAGTTTGGCTCGGGTACGTTCAGTGAACGAACGAGCGGGAATTCCTAACTTTTGATCCGGTGCTCGGAATTGAAATCCGAGGGCACTGATGAACTCGCAGCGCCGATATTCGCTTAATGAGACCTTTTCGGGAGTTGCGTTTGTTGCGGGTTGAAAGTTACGTTTTGGGGTTTTTCAGTTAAGTTAAATAAAATTTGTATAAGACAAATTTTATTTTAACTTATTTAAAAACCTATCAAAGGAGGTTGGAAGTGGGACCCACACCCACTTAACCTCCCTTGGGAGGATTAAGTGTGGTGGGGCCCACACGAACCCCTTTTCTTTTCAAATTCTCTCAACGTACTTAACCCCTAATTAATTGGCCTATGTTACTCTTATTTAATTTTGGGAGTTAACTCTTTTGAATTTCAAACATTTGAAATTCTTTTGAGTTATGTGTTAATAAAATAAGATGTAATCTTATTTGTTTATGGGTTGTTGGTTTATTCCCTTGTGAGATTTTGAGAGCTCCTCTTCATCTTCTCCGGCGAAGAACGTCTTCATCCTCAACGAAGAACGACAACACTTCGTCAAGGATCATCTACTCGGCGACCCGGTATCTTCGGACCTCTTCTTCTTCCTCCTCGGACCTTCTTCGTCGGCAAACGAAGATCCGCCAACGTCGTGTCTCTTCGGGCATAACACTTCGTCAACGGATTTGACGAACGTCGACCGCGACACCCGACCTCCGCGACGCCGTCTTCCGCGGAGCGTAGCCGAACCTTTGAATCTTAAACCCGAGGTAGGGGTTGTTGATTCAATATTTATTTATTCCGTTTCTTGATCCTGGTTTTCGCATGTCAAACTTGAGACTTTTAAATGTTTTAAGTTGCGTTATTATTTTTAACGAGAGGGGGGCCGAACCACTCGAACACGGCCGAACCCCCCTCCATCGTTCTTGTTTAATTATTTTGCGGAGGAAAGCAAGTGGCGTGGTGCCGTCGCACCACGCGGATGAACGTGCGAATATCTTGCGCGATGCCGTCGCACCCACCTTGGAAGTAACAACAAGAACACGACGCCGTCGCGCCGCGTTGAATAATATCAAATCACGACGAAGGGACGCGGTGCCGTCGCACCGCGCCGGATGACGAACGCCGCGGCCGGTTCCGGGCCGCGGCGGGTCGAGAAGGCCGCGGCCGGTTCCGGGCCGCGGCGGGACGAGAAGACCGCGGCCGGTTCCGGGCCGCGGCGGGACGAGGAGACCGCGGCCGGTTCCGGGCCGCGGCGGAAGGAAAGACCGGCGGCCGGGCCGCCGGCGTCGGAAGTCGAGGGCGGGACCGGAATTTCCGGTCCCGTTGGTAAAAACCGGCCGGCCAGCTGGCCGGCCGCATGTCATAAAATCGGGGGAATAAATCCCCCGGCTGGTTTAACAAACCCCCCTCTTAATGAGGGGGGGGGGGGGGGGGGGTTCATTAAAGGAGGGGGGGGGGGGGGAAACAGCCCCCCCGGTTCGTTCCAGCCGGCCCCCACTTGCGGGGGCCGTTTGTTGCAAGGCACGGCACAAGGCCGTGCCGCCTTGACAAAACGCGGGGCTTAGCCCCCGCGTGCCTCCCACGTGCGGCGCCTGGCGCCGCAGCCGCGGCCCGCCGCCGCCGCCACCGCGGCCCGCCGCCGCCGCCACCGCGGCCCGCCGCCGCGCCGCCGCCCGCGCCGCCGCCGGCCGCCGCCGCCGGCCACTGCGCCGCCCAGGGGGGGGTCGGGCCGGGTCGGCCCGGACCCGGACCCCCCGTTTCGGACCAGTTTCGGTTTTTGGCTCATAACTTGAGCCTCGGACCTCCGAATGACGAACCGTCTGCAGCAACGCGATCCTTGGATCGATACGGTCGTTTAGGTATATCGCACTCAAGGTTTCGGTTTACTTTGAGTTCGGCCGGGTTGGTTCGTTCACGAAACCAACCGGGCCATCGGAGCGGAAACACTCATATCTTGAGCTACGGACGTCCGATTGACGCGCCGTCAGTCGCGTTGTGTTCCTCTTAGTGAGACGGATCTTTTGGCATACTCTGCCCGAGGTTTGGACGCAGGTGGAGTACGGTCGGGTTGGTTTTGCCTTAAAAACCAACCGGGCCCCGGAGACGAAAATGCCTATAACTCTCAGACCGGGCGTCCGATCGACGCGCCGTCTGTTGCGTTGAGTTCCTGTTGACGATACGGAACTTTTGGATACATCAACTTCGGTCTTCGTGACAGTTGATGTATCAGCCTCTCGGCTCGTGGAGCGGATCCTCCGTACGAGCTTGCTGTGTGCGGGAACCCTAGTGCTGGCTGCGACTGTTCTACTGCTATGACTGCTACTGTGACTGCGACGACGACAGTACAGAGATCCTGTGTGGATTCGACGACGACGACTACAGCACTCAGCGATCCTACGTGGATCAGTGCTACAGGTTCTGTGTGAGCCCGATCCTGTGTGGGTCCTTGCGCTCAGCGGTTCTGTGTGAGCCAGCACCTACAGGTTCTGTGTGAGCCCGATCCTGTGTGGGTCTTCTGCGGGGGTTAGTTACCTATCGATCCTTCGTGGGTCCGACGACTTAGATGGATCAGTGATCATCTTTATCGTCCTTGAAGAAGTATACCTGTGTGAGCTGAATCCTGTTGCTTTCCTGTGTGGATTGTGTTGTGCAATCCTGTGTGGATTATGTTTTACTTTCCTTTGTGGAATACGTATACTTTCCTGCGTGGACTGAGTTGTACTTGGGCTCGGAGGTTGGAGCGTATTTGAATTGATGACTTAGGTATATGTATGGTCATATACCTAAGCAGTGTCGGTTGTTACTTCGTGATTGTACTTTTCTTCGTGGTTTATCCTTTGTGGATTTGAGAGACCTTCAGGGGTCTCGGGGTCCCTACTGAGTAGCTTATACTCACCCCTGCACGGGCATCGCCCGCACTACGTTGTGTTGGTTGCAGACGACGGACAGCGTTGACCTTAGCTGAGGCTTGCGGAGCGGGACGGTACCCGGAGGTGGACCACTGGGCGGGACGTGCACGGAGCGGACGGCGGGACCCGTGGAGCAGAGGAGCTATCTGTACCCACCCTTCAGGTGGGATTTCCAGTGGACAGCTCGGAGTAGCGGCTTTTACTTTTCAGTTGCTGTTTTTCCCTTTTTGAGTTGTACTTTACTTTCAGTTTGGGTTTGTATTCTGGCCCATTTACTTTTCCGCACTTTCAGTCGTACTCAGCTTGTTTAGTGTTTACTTTCCGCTTGTTTACTCTGTAGTGTGTGTTTACTTTTCAAAGGCAATGCCTTCCCTTTTTACCGGGATTTACGCCTTGGTGCTAGTCGCCAGCCCCTGGCCTATGGAAGGCGGGCTTGGGGTAGTCACGGCACGGACCCCGAGGGCGGGTCGTGACAGTTGGCCAAGATTGAAGGCTCAAAGTGGTGTGAGGATGAGAGGGAGGAGGTTCCCTTTTATAAGGGTGGAGAAGGGATCCTTTGGAATAACTAAAAATATTATTTTATTATAAATCCAAATTTGGTTTTAAATAGTTCCAAATTGATTTATTTCGAAGCTAAGGTGGGGATGGGTCAAAAGCCTCTCATAAAATAGAATTTAGACAAGTTTAGGTTCCTATTTTAACCTTATCAGTTATATTTAACATTAAGTTATATAATTTTACTTTTACCGTGTCTTTTTGTGTTCTTACACTATAAGGTTAATAAACATACTATAACAAGCCAAACGAACCCCAAGTTGTTTATTATTAATATATATATCCTTATCTAAGTCATTTTGCTGAACCATATATTTTTATGAATAAAATAACAATTAATAATATAATATTTGTTTTAAAAACTATTTTATGTCAATTTTGACACTATTTAGTAATTGATTTTTGTAAAACTCATAACAGAATTATTAGTTCGAAAAAATTTAATTAAATCAATACTAACATGTAATATTAACCTATAAAGTTAGTTTAATTCATAAAAAGTCTCAAATTACATTTATTTTGGTATTTATAACCTCAATTATGTCAATATTTCATTAATAAGATAATTACTGTATCATCTTTGTGTCATAACTAAATTAAATTATTTAATGACTAAAAATTACAAATAAAATACCATTATGTAGGAAATCGTTTTATATTTCTAATGAATATTTATAGTCGAATTTATCTTATGTATAACCCTATATTAAAAATTATTTTCTTATTAAACATTGATTTTAACTATTTTAACCATTCTTTAAACAAATTAATAATAAATGTCCTAATCTAATCCAAGTAAGCCTATATGGTCATATTTTATTCCTAAGGTTGTTTTTTGGTCGAATTACACTTATCCAATAGAATTTAGACATGTGTTAGGGTAATAATAATATCATTTTTACCATTAATTACCCTATTTACTTTTAACCGTGGTAAAAAAATGTAAAAAGTTATTATTCACCAAAAATTATTTTCATCTCATTGAACCACATTTTACTTACTGACATCAACCGTGTATCTTGGATTTTTGAAATTACACTCACAGAAGTGGTAAAATTATGTTTTATGAAAAATTCATTTTTTTTATCTACCACTTAGTGGTTTCACTATTCATCAAAAAATGAAAGTTTCCAGAAAAATCCCAAAAATTAGGCCTAAGATATATTTGATATTATGAATTCAAAAATTATGTCTATTTTACCAAATTCAAAACATATCAGTTGCACTAATTAATTTAAAAATTAATTCCCGTTGTCAAAACAAATAGCGTGTTCTTAAGAGATAATAACTATCAAAAGATTGACAGTTGTTTATGTCTGGTTTAAATGTGAAATTACATCCAATAACCAACATTGTATTAAAATTTAAAAATATATTCTAAATATACTTTAAAATCAATCAAATTAATAATTTATCACTATTAATTATTTCTATTAAAAAGGTTGTTTTTAATTAAAATTTAGTAATTTTCACTATTCATCAGAAAATGAAAGTTATCTGAAAAGTACCAAAATTTCACCCTAAGATAATTTAGATATTCCGAATCCAAAAATAAAGTCCATTTTGAAAATAAAATTTACAAAATTTCAAAAATTTGTTATTACTATTCATAATGGCTAGTTTTATTAATATTTTAATAGCATGTCGTTGTTTAGTAAAACTCGGTATTGCGTACTACACACGCTATCGAGGAAGGTCATGATTGCGTATAATGCAAGGAAAGTCAAGGATGCGTGTTGTGTAAGCTTATTTTGGTGTAGCGTTCAACACAAGACATTAATGAAATTAAAAAGAATATTTTTCATAAAATCTTGGGGTGTTACAACCATGATTTACCACTGCAAGGGATTGAAACTCCTCAGGATTCCAACATACCATATATAGAATATAATGATAAAAACCATGTATTTTGAAGGTATGTTTTGGGTATTACTTGTGGTTTTCTTCCCTTAATTATAGGGAAACTATTTATTAAAGGAATATGAATGTGTGGGGATTGCTCATGGTTTGCTACCCATGGATGACATGATCTCACAATTATGTGGCTTCCCAAGTAAGAATTAGCATGTAAATTAAGGATGTATTGATGTGGAATATAATGGATTAGATAAAACCAACTTGAAGTCAATATTTAAATTATCGAACCCCAAGGAGGATTCCTATATATCTCAATTGGATGGGAATCAAAGCTCGTGTATTTATGATAGTGGTCGTTGGGGATTACACCGGAAACGTGGGGCCCAAGAATGTAATGTGGGGATTATGAATTTAATCTTCATGGGTAAATGTATTGGGATTACATAGGGTGGTAGATCCAAGAAATGTTTCATGAAAAGGTCATATATCACAACATGATCATAAGTCCCTAGGATGGAGGATTATAGTTTACAATTCGTTGGTACTAATCCTTAGAGAGGCATCCTACAAACCTTGTATAGAATATAGGGATCAAAACCCATGTAGTTCAGTAGTTCATGGATTATTCATGGCTATATGCCTGAGTGTATATTTCCACAGTCATTAATCTCCTATATTGCTATGTGATTCATGCTCAGTGTGAGAAAGAAGATGAACCAGTTGATTGGATGGTTACGTCATGAAAAAATTCATCATCGAGGAATGGTGCAAGGATGTTTCAGTGTTAGCGACCAAAGGTGATGGAGATTAGAGCTTACTCCAAGATGGATACCTGAGAAGGATGTCTTGTTATATGATGAGGATCTAATTATATGAGAGAAAGATCTCAGTCCATGTTAGTCATACATAGAGCACCCAATCAAGGTGTGTTAGGTGTTACACAGAGACTGCCAGAGGTGCACATGGTGACGAAGCCCCATCAGAGAGACATAGAGTGAGAGGGATCCAATTCTCACCCTCATTCTGTTCTTCTCAGGAATTCCCCTCATATAGAAACCATTTTTTAATGTCATGTAATGAGTACATTGGTGTCTGTAAGTTTAACTTCATGTAGCTCAAACAATGAGGAATTTCTCCTCTCCAGTAGAACAAACCTGAAGGGTACTTACCCACACATGGAGAAGGGATGGAACCAGAAACTCCACAATTCAATGGGGTGGAGGAGTGGTCCCTCGAGGGGTATACATTAACATAGATATACGAATTTGAAACAAGTATTATTTCACATATGAGAAGAAGCATTCGGTAGTGAAATGCACCATGTGAAACTACAAGATGAAACATGAAGTAACTTTTCAAAATCCTGGAGGGCCAAGTGGGAAATGGGATCATATAGACATAGGTATCTTCAAGAGGGGATTCATGAAGAGGGAGGGATTCCTGATGGAATCATTATTTTTGAATGAAAAACTCATGCTGACCATGGGATCTCTTTATCATAGATATCATTATTTTAAGAGTGATCCAGAATGGCATAATGCTTTACACATCATTAAGAAACATATCAGGGCTCCCTCCTTCACAATGTTAAGAGTCCTTCTTATAAGGAATCTCTAACATAAGTAGGTTCCTTGAAGAACAATGAAAAGCATGTAATTCTATTCTCAAGTACCTCAGGTGATCCATTTTTCTTTTGGTTTTTCAATTCTATAATGATTCATAAATTTGGAGATCTGAAGGCAGTGGTCATGGTAACAATGGTTATAAGGTTGTGTGAGTTGGATATTTATTATCAATGGTGTTGTATGATTCTGAAGGGGCTCACCATGAACAAAAATATATTCTATAATGAAAATATGTTCGCGTGACTCTATAGGGAGCTTTTCGGGCCGTGATGATTTGAAGCATGCAAGAGAACTGGGTGCTACAAATAAAATATGTTATTGCAGATGCAGAGTTTTTTAGACTTGTTATGGTACCATCAAATTTTCTCATGGTCATGATTGTGAGGGGTCTCATTGGGGGATCTTCTCGAAATAAACTCTCTAAATAAATTTCATGTTGATTGATCCCAAATTAGCTTTATACCATCCATTGATTTGTTTATGTCTTCTCAAGCATGATTTTTTACTCCAATAGATTACCACCTTTAGAATGGTATTTGACTGGAATATAGGGTAAGATTATGAGCATCATTTTACATAAAATAAACATTATACTATCATGATGAAAAATCTTGTGGTATTTGGGCATGATGTTCCACGAATCACTAGAAGTAAAGGATCGACATAAATCTCAGGTCAGAAAAGGTCATCACAAAGATCAACCAACCAGTGCCTATAAGTAGTATGTGAGGGGCCCATTTTCCTTACTAGATATCAGTGAACGAATTCTGTGAATATCTCTTTTTGTGAATAGATCCTCCCTGGGAATGCAACTTTTTGAACCAGGTCCCATGGTACATTATTCCAGAAACATTATCTTGTGAATTGGGAATCATAATCTACTATTCCATTGTGACACTTTCTATGAGAATGGAAAATACATGAACTTCTACTTCAAAATCATACTTTGTCTCTGAACTTCATGAAAAAGATCAAAAACAATTTATGTCTCCAACAGATGGCTGCATGGAAATCATCTCAATAAGTTCTTGCGGATTTCACCTTGAGGGAAGCAATGGAAAAAAATATTCTGATTAGGGAGAATGTTTTGACTGATTATAACAATGTGTATTTGAAATATCAACTGTTGGATTACCGAAAAGTCTACATGCTATACAAAATGGGGTTGGTTTATGGATTGTAATTACGAGATCATGTATTCATCTTAGACAAAAGTAGAGATGAGCCTCCTGCTATTTTAGGGGTACTCTATGATAGTATTTGTGGAATAGGGCTACTAACATCTTTTTTATGATGGAACATACTCATGTCAAGGTTAACTTCCTTTACAAACATCACAACAACATTTAAGGAAATCCATTAAAAAAATAAACATCCCCATCATAGTTTAAGAAAATCATAATGGAAGGTACTGGGAACACATAGAAGTGGTGGATATAGTTGGGATCCATTTCAGGGTGGTAATTTCATGGAGGAGTGGGCCTAGGACTACTTTGTGTGTGTATAACACATAGAGTATGACATAGGAATGACATGAGTAGGATTTTATTATGTATCATGGGCTTCAAACATCCTTGTCTCTCAATAAATGGAAGTCATACTAGAGATATTGAGATGGATGTCACTATATAGCAAAACGTTACACCTTCATCATGTGGAGGATGGCATCAGACTTTGGGGGATTTTCCAGTTCTTAGGCATCACAATACTGGGGGTATGTATTATGAGTTATTCCCTACTATGAATTCTTGTGAGGATGTAGAATAGATACTGCCTCTGAAGAAAATTTTTTTGGACCTTGTTACGTGCTCAAAAAATGAAATGAAAACAACATGGGATTTCCAATTCTGGAAATGATTTAGTTATTTTATAAAAATTCCACTGAAGAAGCCTACCAAGGGAGAGGAAGTTCATAAGATTCAACAAATGAGGCACTACACTTGTCCAAGGGGAGACCAATGATGTAAGGATGGTTCTTACTGGTTGATCATGGAGGTTAATAAGTGGAAACATTAAGGATATAGTATCAATGAAAAGAAATGGACAATATTCAACTGAAAAGATTCATTTAGGTGCTCATCTATGGATGGATGCTATTACTGACAGATGCACACATGGGTGTGTGGGAAATCACATTCATCATAGTGGTGGTAATGGACAATGAGAAACACATAAATATGGGTATCTGTGTGATGAAAAATTTAATAATGTACTTAGGAAAATTAGTAAGGAAATGTCGCCATTGCGTATATACATGTTGATTCATTTCTTATATAGTTCGGTCATATTTGATAAGGGAGGTCATGAATACCTCAAGCCCATATTTGCTTTAGGGATAAGCTCTTGACTAGCGATCCTGAATATTATAGGGTGTTTTCCGCATAAGCTAAGTTGAGTGGCTACACTATGTATGAAGGGGAGAGAAAACCAGTTGATATTCCACCCATTCCCTCTACTAACTAGATCACTCACCAATGATGGTAGATACACCATATAGAAGTGGTCATATATGTTGGACTTACAAGGAAGATTGATGGTGACGTGGGTGGAATGTGAAACAATGTGTAAATCCTACAACCCTCGTCTATTTTTATGATAGTTTAGGTGTCTATAGTGGCTTCCCCAAGGGTGTACCAGGGAGTGTGTCACAATAATCACCATTGAATGATGAATCATTTTTCTCTTATTTTCACACATGAATGATGAGAAGATTCATTATGAGCATCCACCACCCACCTATGCATTTAGGATAATTCATTAATACACATAGAGATGGGAAGATACTAATCTGAGCAACATTCTAAAGTAGCTAACAATATGTATAAATAAAGGATCGATTCATATTCCATGAAGCTAAGATCAATTACCAGTAAGTGTAAATTGTGAGGGTGGTTCTAATGCACATCATGGTGATGAGGCATCAGAATCAAGGTCGGTAGATGAAGAACCATTAATGATTGGGGGTGAAGAGGGAGGAGAATCATCAATACATCTAGTGGCCCCAGCTGATAAGACATGGGGAAAGGGGGAATCATCGAGGGGGTTTTAAAAGAAACCTCCTAAGTAACATGGGATGCAATTGAATCATGCGACACTTCCTCAGAATGTCATCTATCATAAGGATTCGAAATCCTCAGGAACCTGCAGACAACAACTCAATATCAATAACCTATTGGATCACTGAAATAAGTATTGGATAGAACTGGAATGGATCATATTTGAAATTGGGGTCTTCAATTCATCCCAGGCTAAGGGGAGAAAATTCATGATAGAATTGGAGGATCCATTGATCTCCCATGTCACCACAAATCCCATGAAAAATAGAGTGTGGGTTCTACTAGACATGATTATCCTTGCTGATACTGTTAGTGGATTAGCTAGTAGAATGAATCACCTTGATTGATAGCTCAGATAGATATTTTGGGGAAGAGTTCAATATGGAAATTATTTGGAAAGATGATGGGGAAATCGCTTCTATGGAAGCCTCTGTGGATGAAGGTGAGATTTTAGATTTAGATGGAACTTCTTTGAGAAGAATTTTTGTAGCTATTAATGTATATTCTCAATCATTCCCATATGTAATTCACCGCTACTACTTTGTATCGGTTCCTCGATTGAAATCTACCTATGTAGTAGGATCATGTGACATGCTCTCCATTCTAAAGGGGAAAAAGTCAAGGCGACATGCATGGAGGACCAAATATTGGGATCTGGGTCCATGGAAATAATAGCAGCAGAGTCTAGCTGTAATAAGGTGGTAAGGGTGGTATCTTTGGATCCTTCAAAACCTTCCATCATATATGGGGACCATGCCGTGGTGTCCCAGTGATGAAAATCCATAGGTGAGAACATGATTAGAAATTTCTTGACTGCTGTAATTCTCTTACCTTATGGAATCTTACTTGTTGTCTCCTCAATCCGGATTACTAACAAAACAAATTTATAAATTTCCATAAGAGTGTCTGGAATTCTGCTAGTGTGGATAGCCGGATGGCTGAGGACCCCTTTCCTAAGAGGTTTGTCAGTTTGTATAGATCCATTTATTTTGACTAATCATTACTTGGTTTCTGATGAGAAATCTGTTGTGATTTTCGGTGACACCACTGGTGGGGCGGAACTGAGAGTTGGCTAGAACACCATCATTAAGGTAGAATTAATAAATGTGGTCCAACATGACATGATGGAGTCTGGCCCATCATATATGATGGGTGAGTAGGATCTCACTGTTGAACTCCTAGACGCATTTCCAGAATATAAACATATTAATCCCGTAGATCTGAAAAAATATAATTCTTATTCTATTGAGGGTAGCAATAAAACCTGACAGTGAGCATAGAAATTAATCAAACTCTACATAGTTCATAACCCATAATCATAGTGGATAATTATAATGGTTTTTCTTCACCACTTTCTATGTGATATATATGTTGGATGGGAAGATGCACAAGATCTAAACATGCTTATTCAAGGCTTATTCACTAAAAAAATATAGGAATGTAACCCTCATTTGTATGATTCTTGTCCCCAGAAGTAGTCATAGAACATCCAACTATTCAAAAATGATGATTAAGAAATCATGGATATTGAAGAGTATAAGAAAAAACATTTTTCCTTTTCAACTGACTAATCAACACTCATCATGAAGTGGTAGTTCAAGTTGGTGTGGCCCAATATAAACTGATGTAGAAGAGGATTAAAGTGGGTGAGCTATGATCCAAACATAAAAAATATAGGTTATGGATAATAAGAACCGGTTTCTTACTATTTACATGGCTATGGATCTCAGTAAGTTATAGGAGACTCTAGAATCTACACAGCAAAAGGTAGTGATGCTGAATCATTCCATTGATGGGGAAGATCTATAAGGGCCATATTGTTGGAGAAACATATGAAACACAATTTTTTCTTACTTTCCAGAAACCATGTTCATGAGAATATTGTCTTCATACTTCAATTAAAACACCATGACCATATTTTTGGATTAATTAGTGATCAATCCCTAAGACCACATGGGTCATTCCTAGAGTAAGAAATAAGGGATGAAAACATAATTATTTAACATTACATGAGATTTATAACTGATCATAGATTACTTGGGGTCTACTATTCAGTTATTGACCACCTAGATTATTTAGGGTGAGAAACACTATGATTGTATATTAGGGCTCTCGAAATAGACGACTCGCCTTTCCCAACATGCACTAGTGTGATAATGGGATAAATTATTTGGGTATTAGAATCTATCTGATCAAAAGGGAAATGGGAAGTCTGAATCATGACACCAAAAATATATAATCAAAAAAATAATGGCATCGTGTTACAAGATAAATTCTATCCATATTTGAAAACAGTTATTTCGTAACATCATCCTAAAATAGAGGCAAAAAATCAAGGGCATACCACTAACCATATTCGAAACATGGGACTAAACTCATGTTATTGTATGAATCTTCATGGGAATTAGCCCAAAGAGGAAGGTGAGGAAAAGTGGCACAACCAAACCATTAGGGGGAACCTTCACAGATGAAAGAGGATGAGGATCCAAATAAAGGTCATGAAAATCATGGATGTGGAGTGATGGAACGTTCAAAAGGATTCTAACACTCTTATAATTAAACCACTAAGGAATTGATCACATTGTCTTAGGTTTGTTGGCTTGAACAAGGTTAAAACCTATAATCTACAGGGAACATTTTCTAGGATGTCGAGCGATGGTCAAAAATGCGAATAATGTAGTAAATGACAAGCACTATGGGAGAGAACCTCTCTCGTGAGATCCTGGGATGTTTTGCAGTTTCATGTAATGAATGTATGGATAATGAATGCATAATTTAAAATCTTGTAGTGGGGAAGATATATGGAGTAGTTTAAATTTATATGAACATTAGTTCCAATAGATTAACATCATCAGATTAGGATGATTTCATATAGTTTATGTTCATACCGCATGGATGAAATATAGTTGTATAAAGTCATGTCACACTGACAATGATGTATAATCCAAGAATGTTTGCATTTCAAGAGGGAGACAAACCTGGTGTGAATGAGTCAATGGAGGGTTTCCCATCACAAAAATACCATGGAAGATATTTAAGGAGATATATGCGATGTGGTGGGGGAAAAACCCAACATTGATAAGGACCAACATGGCATGACGTCACACCCTACATTTTCTATGGGAATACAAGTTTAATATAAGAGAGTTTAGACAAATTAACACTTTTGCAGCTCAACCATATGAGTTCCATTCCTACTAGAACACCTAATCTTACATGATTTATTCTATTTGTTTGAAACAAGGAATTGTACATGGGGTTTACTTGTCATGTGGGATCCCACATTGAGGGTGACAACAAGGATGGAATCCCACCATGTTACAAAAAATAAAAAAGGAAGGTATGTTGATACTTTCAAGGTATATATAGAAGGTTGGATGGTATGTAAAGGCCAAATTATGACCATTTTTGACACACAGAGACCATAACCACACCAAAAAAATGGGGAAATAAATTACAGGGTCAACTGTTGACCTTGATTGAAACCCATGACACACATCTATATACCAAAGATCTAATAGGGTGTTTCCCTAGGATAGGTGGAGATTAAAATATTGAATGAAACCAACACCATTAGGGGGTCCATATATATTTTAAGTATAATGAGGAATAAAAATGATGAATTAATCAATGTTTGGGATGAACATATCTGAGAGTGAGATTCAATCCCTATAATGAAAACTGATTAAGGTCATACTACCTAGATTATGGAATGTAATTTAAAGTCCTGTTTCATGAACTTCTTTAATATTATCAGTATTCAGGTTTATATTCATCATGTTAGAGGAATGCCTCATTGTTAATGTGGAAAATAGTCTCAGGTGTTGCATACACACCTTAAGACAAACAAATTCCAAAGGGCCTAACTGTTTTAATGAACCTATGAATGGTCTTGCGACAGAATGACCAGGTGTCACTATGTATCTCGTCCTAATGGTAATCAAGTTGTTCTTAGTTATTTAGTATAGTGTATTTGGAGACTATTACTAATGGGGGAATCATCTCTAGTGAAGAAGGAAAGGCATCCCAAAATTATCATGGGGCATCCTTAACATTCTCAGGGTATGGTTGAAGATTACCATAGAAAATTGAGGCTAGTGGGTTCTTAGTTTCTGGTCATATTGTTTCGACTATAGAGGATAAATCAAGAAAATGGGTATGTTAGTATTATCAAAACACCAATGTGAATGAGGACATGGAGGCCCAACACCACAATATATATCCAAGAGGAAGCATGTGTACAGTTTATTGACATGTTTGTTGGACTTCAAAGAGGATCGCTAATCGCAAGGTAACACATGTGGCACAGAAAATGTAAAACCTAATATGAATGGGGAAAAAGAACACACTTGTCACATAGATGTTTTATGATGAACTACATATATATTATGGTCATAGATCTAGGACTAGAGAGTATACGACTGGGCCCAAAGATAGTGTATGGGCGTCACAATGTATCTTCTAAAGAAGAGATTCAACCATCAGTAGTTCATGCATCCCTTATAGTTGAATATCATTTAGTGAAGAAGATGATGTCATGTAGTGAAAAGTTACAATAACATTGTAGTTGGACCCAAGATTTATGATTAATTTTTCACTAATTATCCCATAAGTATGGGAATCAAGCCACATGTATTTATAATAGAGCATTTTTTCCATGAAGTATTGATCCGTACATAGATATAAGAAGAGTTTATATTTCCTGGTTATTCTTTTATTATTTTTATTTTCTTGGAACTGGACAAGGATTAAGATTCTAGGATTCACTATAGAAATCATTCCATGTGCAGGTCATGACAAGTGGCATGGTTGACGACCAGTGTATATGATTATACACTTTCAAGTGTGAACAACAAAATGATGTGTTGTATGTCATAGTCTGGAATGGATGTGGAAGCCATTATTTAATGTTTTATGATAGGACTAACCTGTTCCTTTTAACGTTGTGTAGAAAGGACGCAAAAGGTGCATCAAGATGGATGTGTGGGTAGTAGTTGCTAAAACCCGATGTGAATTTGGAACAAAAAGATCCAAACCACACCATACACTCCTGAGAAGAATTATTGAGAAACTCTTAGTTTAAAAGGTCATATAATATTGACATGAGCATTGTGTGGTTATTATATATAGGAACAAACCCTACCAAGATATCATAGCCTACGTGAGTTATGCTCAGTATGGGAAAAAGGACTGATGTTAGGCTTTCCCCATTATACGAGAGCGCATAATACTAGAAAATAAATTATGTGATAGAAATTTATGATCATACTAACATGTCTACTCAACAAGTTCATATTCATGAATGGATTACACTAGGGGTGTTGAAGTTCTACTAGAACATAGGTATATGGAAAATACGAATCACTGTACCTGTTACGTGGAACATAATGACTATGGAATAATGACGGAGGATAACACATGGACTTATTCAAAACACAAAATTCATATTATAATACATGGTATGGGAGAAGAAAATAAGGGTTAACCACTGACCATATTCAAAATGTCGGAGAAGTATCAAAATTTCTTTCAAATTACTTTGGGGTGTTGCCAAAGAATGATAGGTGAGGCAAAGAGTCATGAGACCATTATGTCAAGGGGACCTTCAGATGTGGAAGATGATATGGGAATAGATATGGGGACATGTAATGCCTGGAAATGGATTGAGGGAATAGCCCCATTGAATCTAATGCTCCGGGTTTCATAGAACTATACATTCAATCATGTCGATGAGAAGAATCCATAGGTGGGAGTAGATCTATCCCTGAGAATCAAGTTCCTGAGGGGAGTTGTGAACAATTTAAAGGACTTATTTGTTAGACTAGATGTTATAAATTTATTTTCATAGAGTACAGAACATATGTGACCATTTTACATCATGTGTTTGGGACATACCTGTGCAGTTTAATGTCATGTGATGAGGATGAGGGTGTCACTCATTTTATCATTATGTGACTGAGACATCTATATCTTGTCTATGGGAAAATATATTTTGGAATCACTATGTATCCTGTGAGGACATAAATCTAGTTATACATAGTTCATGTGGACGTCACGGTGTGTAATTAGTGCCAAAGGGGTGATATCCTCTCAAATGAGAAAGGCACAACTGTCACATATTTCAATGTCATCCAAAATAGGATTGGGAGATCAATATATTGAGGTCATATAATTTAGGCCAAATAAAGGAATGAAATATGAAGTATGATTCCATAAGAAATCCTAACAAGACAGGGGATCAAAGAGGTTCACAACACACCACACATTCTGAGTGGGAAATCTAGTCCAAAAGGGCAGAAGAGGCGATTTTGTAACCCTAGGGATGATACATTTGATGAGGTGTTTATAAATCACGAAATATCCCACAAATATGGTAATCATTCCACATGTAGTTCATTTAGGTGTAATGGAAAATGTCCATTTATAAAGAGAAATATATTCTTAGTTAATGGAATCTTCACACTGAGTAGTTTATTATCATACAATTATAATGTAGAATGAATAGTTTATCATTTTATGATAAGTATAGTGGTTATTATACAGTTTATCATAATGCATCAAGGATACTGGGGATCATAGTATTGGGTTATAGGTCTCAGACCACAAGATGAGGCTCCAAATATTGAAATGTGTAGTGCAACGCCATGAAGTAACATGATATGAATGGTGATCAAAGTGATTTGGACCACACCACACATAACCTATAGAAAACCCATATAATGATTTAAGTCAAAAGTATTGGACTTGAATGCTCAGTTAAACATCATGTAATTAGGAAGTATAATTTTAATTTAAGGTCATATATTTTGAACTATAAGATGAGGTGTGGCTCTTCCATGAGGGTGAAAAACCTATCATTACATGTAGGCCCACATGAACCATGATTGGTCTAGGAAACTAGGGCCAGAGAGGATCCTTAAAATACAAGGAATCACACAAAATATGAAATTAGAAATTAGGGTATGGTTTTCCTAATAATGTTAACTAGTTTTCTCAGTGAACAACGGTTTATGGAGTGGTTTTACCGATGGAGGTGAATTTTCACCTCTACATGAGGATGTGGTAAGGGATGTGAATCGTAGCATTCAATATTCATGACACTGTGTGGGTGGAATTACATTAGAGGAAAACTAATGACCTCATTAGAAACACAAAATTCATATGTTGTTGGTAGAAATGAGGAAAAAAACGCGTGTTAACTAATGAATATATTCTAAATGAGGGACAAGTCTCAAAATATCACCCAATGTCCTATTTCGAACTAGCCTAGAATATTAGTTAATCCAATGAGGCATGAGAAAATTATCTCATGGGGGTCCCTTTGGTTTTGGAAAATTATGGCCACCCAAAGAATGGACACGTGAAGCATGTAGATGAAATGAGATAATTTCCATGCTGAATGTAACACCCCGACCCCTGTTACCCAGAGTCGGTGCATTATTTTAATACATTGGAATGATTACCAGGAGTCAAGTCCCAAAGGATTGATCAGTTTAGCAGTCTTGGAAAATATATTAGATACATGAATGTTACATTACACTTTATAACATACAAAACAACATAAATAATCCTTTATGAACTCCATTATTCCCTTGGCTTAACCCTACATATTAATCACAATACACTTCTTGGAATCCTGCAAAAATATAACACAGAAAGGGGTGAGCTCAAACACTCAGTAAGGGTAAACAATACTGTGGAAACATTCAAAAATAAGCATAAACATTTAAGGAAATGTATATGTCTAAAACAAAATCCTTTTAAACATGAACTTCAGCATAATATGACAGAAATGAAATGAAATAATTCCATTTACTTATTCACATAGATATTCTACTAATCGAATAATCACATGAAATATCAATAACCACTTTCATAATGATGGAATGCATAATGACGAACTTTAATTTCTGTGTCAAGGCCTCGTTCCAAGACCTAAGCGATAACTGTAACCAGAACCCAACCCAGAGAGCCTCTATAACTGAACACCATCACGAAGACCCTCTATAACCGGACACTAACCCGGAGTGCCTCTAATAACTGGACACCAACCCGGAGTGCCTCTAAAAACTAGACACCAACCCGGAGGGTCTGCTGTAACCGGACACCAACCCGGAGGGCTTAATTTTACCTGTCCCCAACCCGGAACTTACTAGTCCAACACATTCATCTTAAGAAGATGATGAAATATAACATAAACATTCGTATTAAAACTAGCATGCAAAAAACATTAATCATAAACCATTAATGGCATCAAAATAACTCATACATAGTCAAACATATCACAAAACCTCAAATACAATATGTATTATTTTTATCATAATAAATCAACTTCAAACAAGTGTCAAATTTATCAAAGGATGTTGACATAGATGAAATCAAAACTATTTGAGAGAAATATCTCTTTTTTTGAAATCATTTAAAAGTCACATAATTATAAAAGAAAACATTTACTTTGAAAATATTTTTATAAGCTTGTAAGAGAAGATTCAAAGATTTTATAATGGCAGAAAATAGGCGCACCCACCATATAAGTTAAAAAAAGAAATTCTTACCTTAATTCTTTTGAAAAGGTTAAAAAGGAACTTGTTTGGAAAACGACGGAAAGATTCTTTTATAAACTTCTTATAAAACGTCAATCAAGAGTATAAATGACTTTAACCCATATTCTGTTAAATAGTATGAATGTTTTGAAATACATTTTTAAGAAACATGTATGTGGATGATAAAGAGGTCCTAGTATATAATTACATATAAACAACCTCGGATAATGAAGAGATTGTGAAATAAACCCTTATCAATTTGATAAATTATGAAACATACACCCTATGAAAGAGGTATCATACCATGAATATGTAGATACACATAAATTAAAGTGTATTACAAAAAGAATACAATTATGGGAAGTACATACACCACATGAAAGGTAATAGTGGAAATATGGTATAAATTTCACGGGAATAAGGAATGAGATGAAAACACTTTACCTTACAATTTCCTTTAGTCGAGGGTACGTTTATCCTCCTGTAGGAATAATATAGTATGTTATTAAATTATACCAGAACCATATTAATATTTATGATATAATACATTATTCATTTATGACTTTAAACTACACATTTAATAATAATTTCCATGTTATATTAATATTTTGGGTAATAATCGCTTTCTTTATCATACGAGTTTTAACTTGTTACTCTTGATTGTATCACTTATATCATGATTTAAATACTTCCAGAATATAAAACATGATTTATTTATCATATATATTTATAATATAAAAATTTATAATAAACTTATATATGAAATGGAAAACACTCTTTATGGAGACGGTAGTTCATACGTTCGCATAAACATTGTTTCCGTTTTCATATAGTATTGAATGGAAGTAAGTGAATAATATATATGTAAGTACATAAGTACTTATATATATAAATATATATATCTCGAGTAGCATTATTATTTCATATATTACATACTTATTAGTAATATAAATTTTTATAATCGCTGATGAATGGTGAACTTGGAAATGAATCTCGTCGCGTCGTGGAGACGGTAATCCGTATGTACGCACAAGTGAAAATATCATTCTTTTGATATTAATATAATATATAATTGAATGGTATATAATATATACAGAATCTTTATCATGTTATAATTATTATTTACATCAAGTACATATCATTATCATGCCCATCCAAATAATAATGTTTTTGAATAACAATTACACCACGACGTGGAGACGGTAAGCCGTACGTACGCACATATGGTGACATGTCATTCAAAGGATGGATAGAATACTGAAAATGGTTATAAAATATTTATAATAACATCACATTATATAGATGATATAGGATTTATTATTTTATAAAGGAAATAACAAAGAAAGAAGAAGTTGAAGAATAAAGGAACTTGAAAAAGGGTGGTGAAAACATTACATCTTCTTCGGGTTCTTCCTTTTGATTTGATCAAAAGGGATCCTTAGGTTGAATTTTTGACTAAAGTAAGGCCTCTAAGATTAAGGTAGGATATTTGGTAGGTTATTTGGGTAGATTTTGGCCGATCCAGAATTCTTTTAAGGTATGAATAATTTGTTAGAAGTGGGTTCCTTTTATAAGGGGGAGGAGGGGCTCTTTAGAAAAAACATAAAGTATTAATTTATAATAAATTCATATTCGGTTTCTAATGGCCTAAAAGTATATTATTAAAAGTATAAGGTGGGGATTGGTCTAAATAATTTCAAAAAATAGATTTTATACAGTTTTGCGTCATTATATTAACCACATCTTTTAGTTTTAACTCTTAGTTAATTAGATTGACATTAACCATGCCACTTTGTATTTTTATATTATATAGTTAACAAACATACTATATAAATACAAGAGACCCAAAAGTGCTCCATTAATGATAAAAATATCATGATATAATTCATTTGGCTGAACCTTAGATTTTAAGGAATATAATATCAATTAATAATATAAAATTTGTTTTAAAAACTCTTTTATGTCAATTTTGACACTATTGGGTATTGTGTTTTTTATAAATTCATAACAGAATTATTACTTAGAACCAAATTCATATAACTAGTCCTAATATTTCATATTAGCCTATAAAATTAATGTAATTCATAAAAAGTTTCAAATTACATTTATTTTAAAATTTATAATATCAATTAATCTAATTTTTCATTAATTTGGTAATTACTGCATCACCATTGTGTCATAAATAAATTAACTTATTTAATGTTTAAAAATTATAAATAAACTACCATTATGTATTAAATATTATTAAATTTCTAATGAGTATTTATAATCAAATTTATCTTATGTATAACCCTATATTAAAAATGTTTTAGTAATTAAACTTTGATTTTATCTCTTTTAACTCTTCTTGGAATTAAATAATAATAAATGTCCTAATCTAATCCAAGTGGACCAAAGAGGTTCATATTTTATTTCTAAGGTTTTTTTGGGTCGAATTATACTTAGACAATAGAATTAGGACATATGTTAGGGTAATAATAATATCATTTTTACCCTTAATTACCATATTTACTTTTAACCGTGGTAAATAAAAGTAAAAAGTTACTATTCACCAAAAAAAATTTATCTTATTGAACCACATATTACTTCTGGATATTAACCGTATCTCTCGGATTTTTGAAATTCCACTAACAGAAGTGGTAAAATTAAGTTTTATGTGAATTTTCAAATTCTCATAGGAGGTGGGTAAAAGACGGTGAAAAGTTTAAAAAAATTTATATATTTAAAAATTATTTTAAACCGACTCCAATGAATTGAATTGAACTTATATAGGTATTAAGTATCCATTTTGACCAAAAATAAATTTAAATAAAATATATAATTATTTAAATAAAATGTCAATTTTAACCAATAACTCAGTGGTTTTCACTATTTATAAAAAATTAAAAGTTTTCAGAAAAATACCTAAAATTCACCCAAAGCTAATTTTGATATTCCAAATTCAATAATGAAGTTTATTTTACCAAATAAAAAACATACACATTGCATTTATTAATTTAAAATTAATTCCCACTGTCAAAACAAAAAGCGTGTTTTTAAGAAACAATAACTATCAAAATATTGACACTTGTTTATATCCAGTTTAAATGTGTAATTATGTCCAATGACCAACATTGTATTAAATTGTAAAAATATATTATAAATATAATTTAAAACCACTCAGATTCATAATTTATCATAATTAATTATATCGATTAAAAAATTTGTTTTTAATTAAAATTTAGTAATTTTCACTATTCATCAAAATATGAAAGTTTTCAGAAAAGTACCAAAAATTAACTCTAAGATAATTTCAATATTACTAATCCAAAAATGAAGTCCATTTTGAATGATATAATGTATAAATTTTCAAAAAGTGGGTATTACTATTCATAACGGCTATTTTGATTGGTTGTGTTGTGTGTTAGAACTCGAAGTTGCGTACAACACACGCTACTATATTATTAAAGGAGAAGCGTGTCATGGAATCTTGGGGTGTTACATTCTCCCCTCCTTCAATAAATTGAGTCATCACAATTTATGCTTTGTATTAGAATCTTGGGGTTGACATTTCAAAATATCTTAGATGAAATCCACATCGAAAAATGGATTAATGAGGCCTCTATTTAAAATAAAGAGTGGTAAGTATGAAGGTTACCGAAAATAACACATACTAGGGTTCTATGTAGGAAAATAGGTACATGGAAGAGAAATATAACCATCAATATCTGATGGAGAGTGGTAGAGAACATGTCTATGAAAATGCCAATAATCCCAAAGCCATGAATTTGTGATGATTTAAGGTACCATCTAGGATGACATTTTTGTTCTAAGTTCCTTCTCTTAATGTTGAGAAATTTATTTATGAGATTGTCCAAGATCATAAGGGGATACACTTACTTTATATTTATAGTTTTATCCATTAATAAATTTATACCACAAACTCATCTTTCACTACAAAATATAATACAACTCAAAAATACTCTATGTATCCTAATCGTATAGGGTTCCAAATATAATGAATGTATAATTCACATATTAGACCCATTAAAAAAAGAAACTACATTATACAATCTATGGACTTCACGTAGTACAGTGGTAGGCGATAAATCCCAATCGCATTATGGTTGTGGGTTTGATTCCTGCAGCTTTTTCCGACGCGACGGGTTGTCACACGGTCTACGTGTTGTCCATTTATAAAAATCCAAAAATAACCTTTCAAAATTAATCCATTCCAACCTTTAGACTTATCCAAAATACTACTATCCAAACTCACAGTCCAAAATTTATATGAAATTTAAACACAATGAAGATCTTTTTTCCATGTAATAACATGTTAACACCATTACCATGTATTATTTTAAAACATGGTAACATCCTAAATTACCATAAAACCTTATTGATTACATTCATGCTCCCTTATTATTTATAGAATACTAGATATACTCCTTCTATCAAAAATTTTGTAAACTCCAATGATGAAAAATCATTAATCAGTTTCAAGGTATTCAAGAATATCCAATATAATTTACCCAAATCAACCATATCTTATTCCAAAATCAGTACCTCAATATTAGGACCATATTAAGGTTTATCTTTCCTTCAACCATATAATTTACAAAAAGTTTAACTCGCTGTAGAGTCACTTTTATTAGTACCATAAAATCTCAAATCCTCAATGAAATAGTACTGCAGTACAATCCTTATTTATTTCTAGAACACCATTGATTCAACACATAAATGAAATAATTAAAAAATAACAACATAAAAACATTATCCATTCTTCTTCATTTTTGGTAGTGTCATAAATTGATTATTATCCAATAGCATCATTTGCGGCATAGTCTTATGATGGGGACATTGGTTTTCGTAGTGTCCAAACTCCTTGAAGATGAAGCATTGCACATTTGAAACCTTTTTCTTACACTTGCAGTCACGTACTTGGTGTCCTTTTTCTCCACACTTATAACATACTCCCATTCCCTTCAAGCATTTTCCAAGGTGATTCTTTCCATAGTTATCACATATGGTAAAATCCTTCCCTGCCTTCTTCCCTTTATCAGTCCTTCTCTCTACCATCCTTTTCTTCTCTAGCTTCCCTTTAAAGCCATAAGACTCTGAGAATTCTTTACTTATCATATCAACACATGATACTATTTCTTCATATGATGATAATACGTGGGTAAATATTTCTCTTCTAAATTCTGGCTTAGGACCATGAAAGATATGAGCCTTCTTACTCTTTGGATCATGTGTATTGTTGGAGTTCTCATTCCTTCTAGAGGGCGCCATTTCGAAATAGTGGCATACACTAGATTAGTTTATGAATAGAAATACCTAATCCCGAACTTGTAAACACTTAACATAAATTAAACAGTTTATGGATATAATCCATAATCATAAAAATGTTTTCTTTGAGTAAGTATATACTCATAAGCCCTTCATAATAGTTGTAAAGAAAATGAGAATTATCCTAAGCATATCCCCTGCGAGTGTTGTAACCAAGAGTGCAACAAGGCCCATTGTCGTGCACCAGTTCCCGTTCTAGTCTAGCTCCAAGCAGTGTTTTCGGGTTTTACCCCTATGTACATCTATGCCAGAGCCACCTCTACCTTCTCTTATCCAGACAGGGATGTATTGTTTGGAAAAATCAAAAAATCTCTACAATACCAAAATTCAAGGAAGTTCTTCTATACTAATCTTCAAAGTTTATCTTAGGTCTATGTTATCTAATTAGAGTTTATCTAAATCTAGTTTCCAAGGTTATTTTTAAACTTCCTCTGATAACAACTGTAATGCCCTGAACCCAGTTACCCAGAGTCGGTGCATTATTTTAATACATTGGCATGATTACAAGGAGTTAAGTCCCAAAGGACTGATCAATTTAGCAGTCTTGGAAAATAGATTACATACATGAATGTTACATTACACTTTATAACATAAAAACGACATAAATAATCTTTTATGAATGCCATTATTCCCTTGGCTTAACCCTGCATATCAATCACAATACACTTCTTGGAATCCTGGGAAAATAAAACATTGAAAGGTGTGAGCTCAAACGCTCTGTAAGGGTAAGAAATACAACGGAAACATTCAAAAATAAGCCTAAATATTTAAGGCAATGTATAAAACAAAAACAAAATCCTTTTAAACTTGAACTTTAGCAGAATATGCCAGAAATGAAATGAAATAATTCCATTCACTTATTCACATGGATATTATACTAATCGAATAATCAGATATAATATCAATAACCACTTTCATAATTATGGAATGCATGATGCCGAACTTTAATTTCTGTGTCAAGGCCTCGTGCCAAGACCTAAGGGATAACTATAACTGGATCCCAACCCAGAGAGCCTCTATAACCGGACTCCATCCTGGAGAGCCTCTGTAACCGGACTCCAACCCGGAGTGTCTCTAATAACCAGTCACCAACCCGGAGTGCCTCTAATAGCTGGACACCAACCCGGAGGGTCTGCTGTAACCAGACCCCAACCTGGAGGGCATACTTTTATCGGTCCCCAACCTGGAACTTACTAGTCCAACACATTAATCTTAAGAAGAGGATGAAATATAACATAAACATTCATATTAAAACTAGCATGCCAAAACATTAATGATAAACCATTAATGGCATAAAAATAACTCATCCATAGTCCAACATATCACAAAACCTTAAATAAAATATGGATGATTTGTATCATAATAAATCAACTTCAAACAAGTGTAAAATTTATCAAAGGATGTTGACATAGATGAAATCAAAACTATTTGAGAGAAATATCTCATTTTTTGAAATCATTTAAAAGTCACATAATTATAAAAGAAAAGATTTACTTTGAAAATATTCTTATAAGCTTGTAAGGGAAGTTTCAAAGATTTTATAAAAGCAGAAAATAGCCGCACGCACTGTATAAGTTAAAAAAAGACATTCTTACCTTAATTCATTTGAAAAGGTTAAAAATGACCTTGTTTGGAAAACGACGGAAAGATTCCTTTATTAATTTATTATAAAAATTCAAACAAGAGTATAAATGACTTTAACCCATATTCTGTAAAATATTAATAATGTTTTGAAATACATTTTTAAGAAACATGGATGTGGTTGATAAAGTGGTCCCAGTAGATAATTACGTATAAACAACCTCGGATAATGAAGAGATTGTGAAATAAACACTTACCAATTTGGTAACTTACGAATCATACACCCCATGAAAGAGGTATCATACAATGAATATGTAGGTACACAAAAATTAAATTTAATTACACAAAGAATACAATTATGGATAGTACATACACTACATTAAAGGTAATAGTGGCAATATAGTACGAATCTCACAGGAATAAGGAGTGAGATGAAAACCCCTTACCTTGCACTTTCCTTTAGTCAATGGAACATTTAGCCTCCTGTATGAAGACTATAGTATGTTATTAAATTATATCAGAACCATATTAATATTTATGATATCATAAATAATTCATTTATGACTTTATACTATCCATTTAATAATAATTACCATGTTTAATTAATATTTCAGGTAAAAATTGTTTTTTAGCGTACATGTTTTAACTTGTTACACTTGATTGTATCACATAGATCATGATTTAAATACATAGAGAATATAATAAATGATTTATTTATCATATATATTTAGAATATAAAAATTTATAATATAAGTATATATGAAATGGAAAACACCGTTTATGGAGATGATAGTTCTTACGTACGCATAAACGCTGTTTCCGTTTTCATATAGTATTGAACAGAAGTATGTGAATAACATATATGTAAGTAAATAAGTACATATATATATATATATCCAGTAGAATTATTATTTCATATATTACATACTTATTAGTAATATATATTTTTATAATCGTCAATGAATGGTGAACTTGGAAATGAATCTCATCGCGTCGTGGCGACGGTAATCCGTATGTACGCACGAGGAAAAATATCATTTTTTGTTATTAATATAATATATAATTGGATGGTATATAATATATACATAATCCTTATCATTTTATATTTATTATTTACATCAATTACATATCATTATCATAACCATCCAAATAATAATGTTTTTGAATAACAATTACACCACGACGTGGAGACGGTAATCCGTACATGCGCACGTATAGTGACATGTCATTAAAAGGATGGATAGAATACTGAATATGGTTGTACCATATTTATAATAACATCACAGTTATATACGATACATGAGTTATTATTTTATAAAGGAAATATCAAAGAAATAAGAAGTTGAAGAAGAAAGGAACTTGGAAAGGGCTGGTGAAAACATTACCTCTTCTTCGGGTTCTTCCTTTTGATTTGATCAAAATGGATCCTTATGTTTGATATATGACTAAAGTAAGGACTATAGGATTAAGGGAGGATAGTTGAGAGGGTATTTGGGCAGAGGTTGGCCGAACCAAAAGGCTTTGAAGGTATGAATAATTGGTTAGAAGTGGTGTCCTTTTATAAGGGGGAGGAGGGTCTCTTTAGGAAAAACTTAAAGTATTAATTTATAATAATTTCATATTTGGTTTTTGATGGATCCAAGGTGGATTATTCAAAGTATAAGGCGAGGATGGGTCTAAATCCTTAAAACCAATAGATTTTATACAGGTTTGGGTCATTATATTAACCATATATTTTAGTTTTAACTCTTAGTTAATTAGATTGAAATTAACCATGCCACTTTGTATTTTTATATTATATAGTTAATAAAAATACTATATACATCCAAGATACCCCCAACTGGTCCATTAATGATACACAAATCATGATATAAGTCATTTTTCTGAACCTTAGATTTTTATGAAAAGAATATCAATTAATAATATAATATTTGTTTTAAATACTCTTTTAGGTCAATTTTGACACTATTGGGTATAGTGTTTTTGATAAATTCATACCATAATTATTACTTCAAACCAAATTCATATAACCAGTACTAATATGTCATGTTAGCCTATAAAATTAACGAAATTCATAAAAAGTTTCAAATTAAATTTATTTTGATATTTATAATATCAATTATACTAATTTTTCATTAATTAGGTAATTACTGCATCACCATTGCGTCATAAATAAATTAAATTATTTAATGTATAAAAATTATAAACAAAATACCATTATATAGTAAATATTATTATATTTCTAATAAATATTTATAATCGAATTTATCTTATGTATAACCCTATATTAAAAATGTTTTAGTAATTAAACTTTGATTTTATCTCTTTTAACTCTTGTTTGAATTAAATAATAATAAATGTCCTAATCTAATCCAAGTGGACCAAAGAGGATCATATTTTATTTGTAAGGTTGTTTTTGGTCAAATTATACTTATCCAACAGAATTAGGACATGTTTTAGGGTAATAATAATATCATTTTTATCCTTAATTACCATATTTACTTTTAACCGTGGTAAATAAATGTAAAAAGATACTATTCAACAAAAATTATTTTTGTCTTATTGAACCACATTTTACTCCTTGATATTAATTTTTGTCTCTCATATTTTTGAAATTCCACTCATATAAGTGGTAAAATTATTTTTTATGTGAATTTGCAAATTCTCTTAGAAGGTGGGTAAAAGACTGTGAAAAGTTTAAAAAAATTTATATGTACAAAATTTTTATAAACCGACTCCAATGAATTACATTGAATTTATAGGTATTACGTATCTATTTTTACCTAAAAAAATTTAAATAAAATAAATAATTATTTAAATAAAAAGTCAGTTTTAACTAACGACTCAGTGGTTTTCACTATTCATCAAAAATTAAAAGATCTCAGAAAAATACCAAAAATTCACCCTAAGATAATTTTGATATTCCAAATTCAATAATGAAGTTTATTTCACAAAATTCAAAACATAGAAGATGCATTTATTAATTTAAAATTAATTCCTACTGTCAAAACAAAAAGCATGTTTTTAAGAAATAATAACTATCAAAAGATTGACACTTGTTTATGTCCAGTTTAAATGTGAAATTATGTCAAATGACCAACATTGGATTAAATTGTAAAAATAAATTATAAATATAATTTAAAACCACTCAAATTCATAATTTATCACAATTAATTATTTCGATTAAAAAAGTTGTTTTTAATTAAAATTTAGTAATTTTCTCTATTCATCAAAATATGAATGTTTTCAGAAAAGTACCAAAAATTCACCATAAGCTAATTATATTCTGAATCCAAAAATTAAGTCCATTTTGAAAGATAAAATGTATAAAATTTCAAAAAGTTGGTATTACTATTCATAACGACTAGTTTGATTGGTTGTGGTGTGTGTTAGAACTCGAAGTTGCGTACAACACACGCTACTGTATTTTTCAAGGAGAAGCGTATCATGGAAGCTTGGAGTGTTACACTGAATCAAACAATCTAGTTCATATACATAAATGCATCTAAGTATGGTAATGATGAAAATTAGAGAGTGGGATCTGTACCCCCTATTAAGGGATGATTCCTCGAGAGAGATCCTGCTCATGGCTTGGTAATGGAAGAATTCCAAGGAAAATAGATAAATCATGGTTAATAAAACATGGGAAAGACCCAAAGAATTTTTTTGTGTGTTTTTAGGTATCCCATAAGGATGGGAATCAAGGAACGCATTGTTTTAGAAACCTATGCCGTTTAACATCTTACGGTAAGAAAAAAAGTTTCATCATAGTTTATTATCATGCGGATAGGACATGGGGTAAAAAGAATTCCAAAGGGGAAGCAGATGGCATGGAAAAATATACCCAATGTGAATGAGTACCATAGATATTCACACCACACCAAACACTCCCAATATAGAACCCAAGACAAGAGGGATATAAGTGAGAAAATATGACTTGGACCAAAGAGTGAATATCATGGAATTCTGATGTATCCCAAAAAGGATTGGAATCAAGCCATATATAGTTATCACTTCTAGTGTATTTTAAAATAATGTTACTAGGATGAAGGCGTGACAAATTATTCTCTAGGGAGTTACATATTGAACTTGTTTTATCATGACATGAATGAGACATAAGATAATCCATACCAACCCACATACTCCCAGAAGGAACCAAAGATAAGAATTTGGAGGAAATTGTGTCTAGACCACAAAAACAATTTCTAGGTATTCCAATGTATCGCATTATGATAAGAATTATACCACATAGAGTTCTTGAGATTCCACACAGTTAAGCATCATATGGTTATGATGAAGATGTCATCATGTTTAACATCATGTGGCTAGGACAATAGGTATCTTATGTTATGGTCTTATAGCTCTTACCATGAGATGATTCTGCAGTTTATCTTCATGCAAGATGATGCTATACATTTTAACATCATGCATTATGAGAAAAAGGGGTTATGTGTAGTTTAATGTCATGCAGGATGAAAAATAGTTTAACTTTACGCAAGACTTAAGAACTCCACTCATGAAATGTACTATTTTAGGATCATGGAATTGGTGGGAGGAATAATTTTCTCCCTATCCACGGTTTCCAATGCGTATATTCCATTATGGTAGTCCTTATTGAAAAAATATATTTTTTCCCCTTTAGGATCCAAATTTGGTAGCTTCCTAGAATATATAACTAGCATCCTCAAATACAATACAATTTCACATTGAAGAAAGATAAGATATTAAATTTATTATTTAGGGATCGGTCTCTATGATTTTAATTCCTCTCCAAATTGTGAAAGTCTTAGTGTCTACTATTATTAAGGGATACCAGATATGCTAGATGGACCTCTACTACTTGTTCAAATGTATTCTATACATAGATAGTTGTATTAAGTAATGTAAAATCAATCTAGATTAGTATAGACACCTATGTTCCATACACAAGGGAATATGGGGTAACTTGGGAGGAATTAAAAATTGTCATCCATCAAACCCATATGGAGTTGTGGGGATTCTCTAACAAACTCCTCTTTTTTGACCCCCCATATTCTCCAAAATGTTTGAGAGGGTCTTCTTTAATGCCTAAATATATATATTTTCATGTTCATGGTAAACGATATGTGTGGTCGGATCAGATGTTGTACTTAGAGTACAATTTCATTAGATCACCTTCTCATAAAATTGTGTCGTTATCGCTAAGAAAATTTTTAGGGACTCCAAATCAAAGGATCTTATTTTAGATAATGATCTAAATAATATAATGGGCCATGAAATATTTCATATGTATCCCCTCTAATAACATGGAATGGAGGTAAGAGGTAGTCATAATGAACCTTCACTGATGATCTACTGATGGTGTATGTTGTCCAACAACATCGAGTTTCTATACTATAAAGGGATGAGAATACATTTTAGTATGGAGTGGTTCTGGTGGTCGATGCACAATAGTGTCATTGATCTGACAAACATGGAAACTCTTTGTGTACACGATATAATCATGGATAATAGTGGGCCAAAAGTATCCAATCCTTCAAATCTACACAATGAGTTTCAACCCACATTTATGAGAACCATAGAAACATGCATGAAATTTCTATGTAACATGGTGAATCTCTTATCATTGAATGAAGTATAAAAGAATTCTATGTCACCAAACTTCATAGTGGATATGTTCAATGCTGGGACCAATCTGGAGGGTGAACTGAACTACAAAACAAAGGATTAATTCATGCTTGGCTCTATTTATTGGTAAATTACTATGGTTGAGATATTCAGAGAATAGAGTTATAGAATCAGAGGTTCAATATATTGGGCCAGGGGGATATGAAGGACCCTATGTTCAAGCTTCCGTGATGATGTGGTTTACCTGTAGATTGACATCATTATTCATATTGATAAGGGAAATGACCCTTCGATGCGCCACAAGAATGATTAGATCTTTCGGGTTAGGTTTTTCAAGGGAAGAGGATAAAATGAATAGGGAATCATTAATAAAATTATATGACCAGGGAACATAACTCAACTGTGGATGAGAAGTGAACTTGGCTATTATCTTGTGATCATGTTTGAGAAGGGGAATGAGCTTTGGCTTCTGGATAACATATTCACATTTTATCATATTGATGACAAACTAAGAGTCTCCCCTCACATTTAGGTGGAGAGAATCAACATTAGAGGTAGCTGAAGACCATTAATGAGAGCATGATACTCTACCTCATTGTTGGTGCATCCGTTTGGTAGCAATAATGGATATAGTAGAATAGAATGTGTTGGCTTGATGTAGACAATTCTTAGGAATAATTGGATTCACCGGGGAGGATGATGCATTCTATAGGTATGAATTAAATTGGAGCCATAAAAATTCATCTCCCAACACAGATGGGATAAATCATCTGAGGGAATGACCTAATATGGAAAATAACAATCTATGGAATTTTCTTTGAGGACTGGATGAGCAGCAAGAAAGTTTTACAAGGCCTGACACATGATTAAATTCTATGGGATGGACTTAATGCCAAACTTATAAAGGCATGTTTCTATCCATTTAGACAACTAGTCTACATAGGAAGGTTAAAAATATATTTTAGAAGATCCATGAGGGATAACGACATTATCTCATGATGCTTCAGATAGTGATGAAACTTATTCTCTGTAAAACCAATGCAAGGCATCTCTTCTCAATAGAAGGGAACCTAGGCTCTATGTCTAGGAGCAAGTGGTTGAGGTGGTGAAAAACTTACTCCATCCCTTCGTTATTCTTCTAGGTGATAAGGGAACCAAGGGATCATTCTAGTGCAGTCACATAAAGGACCAAACTTTTTCTGGAAATAGGTGGCATCATGACCAAATACTACATGAAGTATTACTTGATCTCCGCAAAGGTAGTCAGAAAATCATCATCTCATTAGTATTCAAAACCTTTCTTCATGTGTTTATAAAAGGTATTCTAGTTTCTTGTGATATTCGAGATGAGTTGGCATATATAGGCTATGTGGCCTTGGAATACTTAGAGCTATTTATGGTTTCTCGGAGGAGGCATATGACTAATTGACTTGATCTTCTCCAAATCAATCTTAATGCCTCTGAATCTGACAATGAAGCTGTGAATATTTCCAAAGGTAACCATAAATCCACATATCAAGGTGTTCATCTTTAGATTATAGGAGAAGAGGAAGATAGACACTTTCATGAGGTCTTTGAAATAATCCTGATTCTTGAGGAATTTGTTGAACAATTATTCCACATAGAATTCCACTATCATCATAACAATAAATTTATGGTGAATAGTGTGCTGATAAGTAGATCCCATAGTCTTAAAACCAAATGGAATTACCTAATAATAGATGGTCCATTTCAGTGCCATGAAGGTAGTTTAATGTTCATCATATAGGTCCATTAGGATCTGATTATGCCCACAATATCCACCCATGATGAAGAGAGACTAGAATCCAGTGGTATCATCGATCATCAGCTCTGTCACAATAGGGTGAAAATCATCCATTGAATAGTGGTGGTTGGGATCCTAGAAGTTGATGCGTACTCTGATCTAAAAATTCATCTCTATGACGAGAATGATGTTTTCTAACCCCCTAGGTTACTAAACTTCTTTGAAAATGATTTTTCATGATGAGAGTATCAATTTCATCCTCGACCATTGCATTATGGGATGTGTGCAACATAATTGGAGGCTACATGAACATGTGATGAATCATCGAGATTCCAAGATAATGGATGGATAATGGATCGTATAACCCTATCATATCATCATAAAAATATGAAAATACACCACGATGTTGCATCAGGAAGTCCACATACTACTATCATTCCATTGTATGAATGCCTTCACTAATCAGGGATAGTCTTGGGTCTATCTATGTGCCAAAATTCACCTATACCAATTAATAAATAGTGGAGGAGATGCCATTTTTTAATGGGGTCTAGAATATCTAAAATCCTATTCATCTTATGAGGTGAGATGATCAAATAGAAGAGGAAAATATTTTGAGTTAATTGAACATGAATGGACATTAATGCGGTATTGATCGGTGGTTGAACCATTATTAATATATTGCTTCATCATTTAAACCATGGAAAAAATGGTTTTCAACCCAATTCCATCCTGCCTCTGACTAAGGGTACCATGATTGATGATTACAACATTGTGGTTGAGGGTCATTCAATCTCGACTCTACCCGATCTAGTGAAACATACATATTTTGTGAACCATTGTAGCCATGGGGAAAACATCTCGATACTATACAAGGGTAAGGGGTTAGGGTATTAATTGATCATATCTTTTATAGGAGCATGAGTTAATCATATGGAATTTCCTATACCAAGGAAGGTTTCCCACCTAATCTCATATATAAAAAATAAATGTCCCAATTTAGGTGATAGAGATTCCAGCCGGTGATTCTAGAGGATAAAAGCATTTCATAGGTCAATCAAGGGGTCGAACACATTAGGAGTGTGCTAAACCTTGTTTGTATGAACCTATACTTTCATTATCTTAAAATAGTATCCATCTAAATATCGGTCTTAACAAGAGGTAAAAGGATAAACTTCACCATGGAGCACATCTCTTTTACCATTGTGGCGGTACTTGGGGAAATATTAATATGAGGATGGAATTGTTCTAAGACGATGGAGCTCTGTTCTAACCATCAACCAACTATAGGTGGATTCCTTTAAGAAAACCATAAATTCAGTCCTACAAACAAGTCCAATGAATTGGGCCTTTATTCAAGTCTTTCAACACAGCCTCTGTTCGTTCATGTCAAAACCATGATTTTCAGGTCAAAGGGACATAGATCTGCTTCAGACAATCCTTGATTTCAGAGTGTCCAGGATGGAATATTAGAACCTATTTCTACAAGACAACAGTGGACCTCTATGCCTTTGAGATTGTTTATGATGTACAACAGACATATGTTCCCTTACACAGGAGAACCATTATCATCTTCTGATAATGAGATGTTGTCATGATATTATACTCACTCAATTTCCTCAGCGTGGAATACATTTATGGCTGCTAACACTATTTCAAATAGTCGAGGGCTTCTCAAATCCTTTTTAATGAATTACTGATTTCATATGGTAGGTGGAGGGCCTCATTTATTGAGATCATTTCAGGGATTATGGTTAGATGTTTGATCACGTCATGCTTCCAGGAAAGTCACATTTCTACTAGGAGGATGTTACTTTTTGGGTGGAGGTATTACATGTGTCATTGGTTGAACTAGAGGATTTTGGCCGATCTTGGGAATATCCCATTTATTATAAGATTAACTGCAAAAAATTACTATTGTCAGACTATCAGATGTTTGTGGTTGGGTTATTTTTGAAGACGGATAATCATGACATGATCCTAGTTTCTCATTCTAGTTGACTAGAATTAAAGACATCAGTTTTGAATTAGACAAGATGGGATGAGAGGCTGGTGCCTTTTGAGATCGGCGATGAACCTATTATTTAGACTACGTATCATGTCTGGATTGGATAAAAGCATTTCCCAGAGCATCTTGATGATTCACATATCCATGGCCACATCGATGATGGTGCAGACTGTGAACATTTGGAGGATCTTCTTGATACTCCTTCTTATTGGGAACCATGCAGGTGTCCACCAGTTTGATGGTATTCACTACGGAATACTCCTGATAAATACACGAGGAATTATATTATACTATCTAAATTCATGGGTCAATTACCATACATGGTGGCATAAATTCCCCAAGAGTGTGGGATGGGTTTGGCACCAGTGGGGGATTTTCTTTCCCTTATGTCATAAGTGTCTTCTCTTCTGATAGGTGGATACAAAAGAAATTGATGAATGATACATGTAAACATCATGCAAGTATGTTTGAATCAAATGATCATGGATTATACCATTATCATGAGAAACAACCATGTAAGAGATACAATCATCATAATTCCATGTCCTATTATGAGAGACCTACTGCCACTCATATTCTCTTTCATTATTAGACATCATATAAATGAATGCTACATGTACCAAGGTAAGGACCAACCTAATGATAGTATTATCAGTTTATTATTAGAGCCATTCCATCAATATATATCACCACATAATGGTGTGAAAAAGAAATGAGTGATAGGGGTATTAGTTTGGATGATCAATGAGATTATCCTATTTAGTTTTCTACATTCTGGTTGTATCAGAATCCATGATCCAATGTTATGTTGAAATAACTTAGAACTAGATCTTTTTAAATGAGTAAGTTTATTTTCTCTTATCTAGTAAAGGGAAACAAGGAGCATGGACCTTATGATGGGATATAGCCTCCTCAGGGGCTAGGTCCTGATTTTCTATATTGGGTGGTGGTGTTGTGTTGTGAAGTGGTACCTACTAGTTCTACACCAAGCAATGTTGAGTCTATGGATAGACATGAATCTGATTACCTTGGTTTTGTGGTAGAAATGGATATATTGGTAACAAATTTAGCTGCCAATAAACCTCAATCATCATGACCATGGCCATCTCAGCCTTAGAATCTATTCATGTAATAGGTGAAGGCAATGAAAACACCTACATGGACTACTGTAAGGATGCCTATATGCGTTGAGAATTGTTAGCGAAATTCGGAATTCCATATGGGAAATTATGAGTTATAAAAGAGGGAACAAATATAGTCTTACCATTCCCTATGAACATCATGTGTAAGTATTATTAAGTTTGATATGTGTCAAGTGAATATTTGATTCCTTTCCACCTAGAGAAAAGATTTTTGATTCAGTCATATGTCTGTTACTCACGCCTGAAAAGGTAAGAAATACAGGTCTTATGAGTGGTGGAGAAGTGCTGATAATGAAACTGATTATGCAGATCTTCCCAACTAGCTATGAACCCTATTTGTAACTAGTTGTACTAGAAATATTCTTCTATTCCAATTTCTATATGAGACATTTAATCTTGGGGGCATCCTACTACACTATAGTTCCCTACATGAACACACACTATATAATAAGGTGATATGGATGTTGTAGTCAGTCGCACATCCCATTAGGGGGGGGGGTAAGGTTGGATTCAAGAAACCTGAGGGTCCAAAAATATCATCTATCAATGCTAAATATGCCTTTCCATCATGTTTGACTGCCATCAATCGTATCTCAAGGGACTCAAATGCTCCATGAGAGTGTCCATCATGTCCTCTACGAAATGATTCATTTTTGGTTGAGGATCCCTAACAACCAATACATTTCCAAGCCCATAAACATGGTAGGAAAGCTCAATGACATATATAGTGATTGGTAGAACTACTTGAGGAATGTCCCGAGGAGCTACCAGAGGAACGGACTGAGGAGATTCCTAAGGAAAAACTTGTGGAGATATTGGAGGAATTACCTAAGCCGGGTCCATAGAGATATTCTAATGGAACTCAAGTGGATTGAATGATGCATTCCATGGTTTCATTCCATAAGCTCTAATCTTATCCCTATCGGAATGCATATGACTATCGATATTGAGTCATTGACTCTAGAAAAGAAGTACCTCTGTCTACATTAGCTACCCTAGTGGACGAGGGACAAGATCATACCAAGGATCACCACAATCCATATCTCCTCCTGCAAGGTGCTTTCCAAGAGGCTCGTCCCATGGCGTTTTCTTTCTGGAAAGCTACTTGATTAAGGCATCTCTAAAAGGATCATCCCTCATATTCTGTACTAAACCATATGGGTCTGAGGGCTTGGAAGTCTCATTCATTTCATTACCCTTCTTGGGGTCTCCGCTTAGGGGTAATGTCTTAGAGGACTCTACAAGGCTCAACATGTACCTCTACTAGCGAGTGAGACTACCTTTGGGTCCAGTAGATGCTCTGATGACATAGGAGGCAGTTCATTCTCTTTATATATTGCACCCTCACCTCCTTCATGAAATGTATTCTGGAAAATAATTTTCACCATATCTGTGCCTGGAAGCATATTGTCAATTTCATAAGGTAGGTATGGATGTTGTAGGACTAGGTGGAAGTAGAGTGAAGCATATTTCCCCCAACCCCGAATCCAAACATGTACATATTCCTCATGGATAATTATATGATGCACAAGAAATTTCTGGAAAAATATCTGTTAAATAGATCAGTGACAGATTGGTGATATATACTACTAATCCATGGGAATGGTGGCTAGTTCGACCATGTGACATTGTGGTCTGAAGTCATCAAAATGTTCATAACTTTTTAGAGAAACTAACCATAATCCCTGAAGGTGGAAATTTGTCTCCCAGAGGTTATGGTGGTAGAACATGAAAATATCATATATGATTCACTCCAGAATGTTGAAGTATGATGCATTGATCAATAAGAACATCTTAGGAAATTTGTCTTCCAAATTAGTGTCCCACAAACATCTCTATTCTGATGTCGGATCCAACTCTAGGATTTATCATTCTTCAATTGGAGGTGGATGAGGAATAAAAAATTGAACTAATGTGGACCATTGAAATGGTGGAAATGAATGTGGAGAAAAAATCATGTGAGCTGATAGGTCAGTACTCACTAGGTCATCTCTCATGTGCAGTACCATCCACATCATCATGTCTTTATAGGATGGGGTATAGGCCACTACTTCATATACAAGGTTATAAATTGTTAGTCGATGGTGCGGTGGGTTCTCATCATCTACCATGAACCTAGATAACTCTACATGTTCTCATTTAGAGGTATAGAAGGATTTTGGGGATGAATGACATAACTTCATGGAAAGACCCTCTAAGAGAGACAAATCTACATCCACCTACATGTACCTATGGAGGGTTTCCTGGATCTGGTACATCTCACTTTTGGGAATGACAAAACTATCATGGATACATCATATCCTACACAATTATATAGAGGATCACAGTGAAATATCAATAACTGGGCCCCACTCATATTCATAATTAGAGAAGAGAACGATATTTCGGAAAATATGTTACTTCTTGGAGTTCCTCCTTCAACGACGATGACTCACCCTTTAACTACATGATGGTTCTTTAGGGTATGGTATATATTGATATGGAGAGTACCTCAATACATGTTGGTAACTGAGTGGGGAGGACATCCTCTTGAGATAGTTGTTACTTGAGGATGACTATCTTATCGATTGTTGTTGGAGTAGGGAGGAACTCTACTTTGGTGAGTCGATGTGTGAGGAGAACTTCGAAATATGTCAAATAGAACAAGGGGAGGAAATCTATGTCAAGGATCTTGTTTATGGGGAGGACCTTCATACTGGAATCTTAATAAACATGGAGGTCCTCTATGGGTGGGAGTGTAGAAGTGCTGAGGACCATGGTTTGAGCAAACGAGAGCATAGGGAGGATCTCCATGCTAGTAGATAACAGAATGATGACGAACTTCTCTTTAGTCGATGTTACTAGGGGGGAGGAACTTTTCTTGGATCGATGTAAGAAATATGGGGAGGACATCCATGATGATTGAATGAGTGGGGAGGAAATCGACAATATCATGTGATGATATAGATTGGACCTCCATACAAAATCCCTTTGTCATGTTCTACCTATGATGACTGATGACTATGCTGACAACCACAAGAGTCAACCTAGCCCACATGTGTGGTTGTTGAGGTTTCAATCCTGGTTAGGTGTTGATGTTCCCCTTCTATCTAGTAGTAGGGAACTAGTAGTATACATAGGTGGTGGTAAAATTCACTAGATGTATTTATGATTATTCCCCCTTTAGGTATCCTCTTGAGATTGGGCCCAACACATGCATTAGTTTTTAGAGACTGAGGCCGATGTAAAAAGAGAAAAACAAAATGTTCTTTACCCTGAGGGACTATATGGCAGTATTTATGTGGAATGGTGGGATATATTCTTTGAGGCTCCTGGGAGGTAGTTTTCATTATGGTGAATCATAAATAATGTACCTTGTTATCGTAGGAGATGGAGTCAAACGAGACTTCCATGAAGAGGCCCCTGAATCATTTTAATGTTTGTGTGGGAAGCAGTGGATCCCTACACGGCCTATGAAAGAAGTAGAGATAGTGATTCCCAAAAACTTCTAGGTCATGGTGGTCCATTTCCCTCATGGTAATGACACCCTTTTTCTCGTATCATTAGAGAAGAAAATCTATCAGTCTTCACTAAACAATTTTGGCTAGTGATGTAGGATGTTGGCACCTGGTAGTCATGGTTGAGGAAGATGTCATGTCTGAGGTAGAACCATTGAGGACTACAACATTATCATTCCTCATACTCCTGAAGCGGTAGGCTGGTGGTGATTGGTTTCTGGTATCATGGGTGATGCAATGTAAGAAGCATCATCCATCATTAGGGATAATCAGAAAGAAATTCACAATGCATTACTACCATTCAATCTTCCATTACTGGAGAGAGATATCCATACTGATAGTGTCATAGACCATAATTCCAAATTATTAAATTCCTTGAATTCTACCCAACATCACACCATGACCACTATTTTTTTGGTAGGACCTGACAATGGACAACTAGATATGGTTACATGCTCATCTGTCGATGTCTTGAGATCTAGAAATCCCATATCATAGATTAGAGTTAACGCCGAGTTCACCATTTATATTGGTGGCCCGATGTATGTGGTCCCAGAGTACAATCCTTGATCATATGACCTGCATATCCATTTCTCATTGTTAAAGGAGAAATTGTTAACATCGAGTTCACCATTTCTGTTTTCGACTCTTTCTATGGGGGGGGGGGTGCATTGACATATAGAGATTTGTCGATGGTTTCAAAACATTCCCACATTATAAATGTTGAAGAAATTCTTCACTTAGTTCGATATGTCTACTCCTAGATTGAAACATGATTATGGGATATCAGTCCCTACATTTCTGGATTACTCATCAGTATTCTTCTCATATTCAATGCCTCCCTTATAGATTAAGATTTATTGTGAGAAACTCATTCCTGATTCCATATCTTCATGGATGACAGTTAATTATTCTTCTTTTGTTATGATATTCCAAAGGGACTAGTTAGGGAAGCAACCTTCGATCATGAGAGTAGTCAAGCTGGTCATCGCTGAGCATGTATAGATGCTGAAACATCAGTGATCCTTTATTATTCCTCATAAGAGGTCTTCTCAATGGCATAAAAACATTAGTCTTCCCACATTGATCGTGGTGTATCCTATTCCAAACGCATAATAATAAAGTTTTCTATAGACTCCCATGTTTACCACTAGGTATGTCATGAGTTGAGTGTCTAGTGGAGATGGATCAGACTGATAAGGACACTTATGAATGTAGATTAGATAGAAACATCCCTTGGAGGGAGATAGTGGAATTTTTATCAGATGGATGGATGTAAACACTCAATGGGGAATAACCGGGGAAGGTGTGTCCTAAAAAGGTGGGGATTTCACATAATTAAGTCTTATTCAAAACCATTGAGGGTAAATCAGAGAAGGTGGACCCCAAGAGGGGGGAACCTATGTTTACCATTTATTGGTATTGAACGTAGGGGATGCTTCCTATGTACCTTGTGTAGAATAAAGGGATGAAAAACCATGTATTTTGAAGGGATAGTTTTGGAATTACCCATGTTAGTTTCCCCTTTACAAGAGAGACACTCTTGGTTGAGATGATATGATTGTGTGGGGATTACGTATAGTTATCAGTCCGTGGATGATATGATCTCACTAGGATTTGGATCCCCATGTAAGAATCAGGATGGAAATAGAGGAAGTGTTGAAGTGAAATGAAATTGATGAGATAAAACTGACAAGAATGAAAAAGTTCTAGTCTAAACCTCAAGAGGCTTCATATGTATCCTAGTAGGTTGGGATTCAATGTCTTCAAATCAGTGATATGTTTAATTGGGTATTATGCCAAAAAGGTGTCCCAAACATGTGTTTTTGGGATTACACATTGACTCATCCTAGTTGAATGGATCAAGATGCCTTGGGGAGGTAGACCTAGTATATGTGTCCCAAAATGGGAAGATCTCACATCACAAGGGTATGTCCCTAGAATGGAGCATCATAGTTTACTACTAGTTGGTATTAGACATCAATGTGGAATACTTCTTACTATGTATAGAAGATATTGATGAAAACCCACATTATTCACAGTTAAATGAATACTCAGGGATAACATCATGTTAGAAAGGTGTCATGGTTACTAATAACCTCTATACCCATGTGAGTCATGATCAGTGTGAAATACAAGAAGATGTAGCAGACCAGATGGTTGCATTACGAAAAATGCATCAGTGAGGAATGGTGTGGGGATTATGTAATGGTAGTGGCCCAAGGATATTGAGATTAGGGATAACTCTAGGATGTATTCCCAAGAATTATTTCCTTCAATATAAGGAGGATCTCATTCTGTGTGTATAAGATCACATTATGTATTATAATTATAAAGAGTACCGTATCAAGGTGGGATGACTTATACATGGAGACTACACAAGGCGCACATTAGGACAATTCCCAATGGGAGATAAATAATGATAGGTCCCTGGTTCACATCCCCATTCTAGTCTCAACAGGATTTATATGCATCTGGAAACCATAGTTCAATGTCACGTGCTTATGACGTTGTTACTAGGCAGTTTAACATCCTATAGCTCAAACAATTAGGACTTGATCCTCACACCATGGAAATACATGATGGGTACGAACCCACGCATGTGGAAGGGAAGGAACCAAAAATTCTATGGTTCAATGGGGTGGAGAAGTAATCACTTGAGGGATCCGAGATAGCTTAGCTATGTAATGAATTAATAACTATTAACATACCAATACGAAGAAAAATTAGATAGTGAAACGAGTCATGAGACACCACAGGAGGAACAATGAAGTCACTTTGGATAAGCCTAGAGGGCCACATTGGAAAGGTGTGTGTGATGCCAAAGGGATCACCAAGAGGGTATTCATTATGTAAGGGGGATTTTCAGGTGAAAGGTTCTTCATGATAGAATAGCTCTTCATGAAGGAAAGACTCTCGAAGTGCATGAAATCACCTTAGCATATAGCTCATTATTAAGAGAGTGCTATGCAATGTCTTAATGCTTCACGGAGCCTTGGGAACCCTGTAGGGGCTCTATAGTTCATGAACAGAAGAGACCATCACAAAGGGAATCTATACCATATGTAGCGGCCATAAAGGAAAACTAAAATCATGTATCATGATTCTCAAGTAAATCAGGTGATCTATTTGTATCTTGGGTTTGGAATGCTTGGGAGCTTCGTGAAATTCCACATCAGAAGGAAAAATTTGTGGTAAAAATGATTACAAGGGTGAGTGATCCATCTATTTATAGGAAATGGGGTTTCACAATCTATTTAAAGATCACCACAAATAAAAAATGATTTGGTGAAGGAAATATGTTCCTGAGATAATGTAGGGAGCTCTATGAAGCATAATTCTTAAAAGCACACTATGATGCAAAAAGGAGTGTCACAAATGAAATACGTTCATGAAACCATGGAGCTTTTTGAGACTCAAAAATTTCCTATCAAATACATACACATTCAATGTGGAATATGATATCCATGAAGGATCTTGTCTAAATAGACTCTCTGATGAATTTGGGGCCGTTTGAGTCCAAATTAGCTTCAAACTGGGCATGAAATTTTCCTTGTCTTCTGTAACACGATTTTTGGTGATAATAATGGATATGACCTCTTTGACAATATTCCTTCAGTAGTTTAAATTATATGGATTGGTGTTTTAGATAACACTTTTATGATATAGGTGGGTATTATATATTTCCAAATGATTATTCTAGTTGAAATTTGAGATATTAAAGGGACATGGATGATTTGATATGTGGTTAGGGTCATGTGTGGTTAGAGGAGGGAATGGGGTTGATTTCCGTCATGTTCATGATACCCCAATACCCTAGATATGCTATGTGAATATTTGGATGGGGATATGATGAAATTAGATTGTGATGTGTGATAGTGAGTGATGCTAGCTCAAAATGATAGACCAAGATGAAGGGTGGGATAATTATGTTTGCATCCCAACCCACAACAGTGATGGATGGATATGTGATGAGATATACTTGGAAAGGATGGGAGTAAAGAATTTTTGGTATTGGGGAATGAAAGAAAAAATATATTTTTGATGTGGTTATCAGGTAACTTTTATTTATATTCATTGTGGATATATTACTATATTAAAGGTGTTATTTTGTGATCCTTCCATGATGAGGATGAAATTAGTTATTTGACGTGATTATGTGAACATTATTTTTTTCTGCACGTTTACTAGTAAATTAGTATGATATTTTTAAATGTATACAAGATTCAATAGGTGTTAACCCAGATGGTATATATTTTATTCTCACCCCAAATATATTTAATTTTTTTTCTTATTTCTATGTGGATTCCAGGGACCCAGAAAAAAATTACTAGTTTGGATATTATATATTATGTTGAGTCACTAATGTAGCACTTGTCTTTTTTTTATTTACTTTGAGTGTTTTATTTTAATGTTTCAACATTTTCCTTGGGTTGTTTGATGGTTTTGGTTTACTATTATAATATTTTTGAGAGTAAATTTGTGGGAATTTATTTTATCACCTGACCCTATATTTTTATTGATTTAAATTCCTTATATGTGTGATTTTTCATACCATTGGTGATAGTATCAAACCAGGGTTTTACTAGATTTTGGACTCTGGGGAAAATTATCTCTCATTTTTTTGACCAAGGAGATGTACCTGTGGAGTGATGGCGTCCAGAAAGAAAGGGTGATATAATAGAGGGGGAAATTTATTCTTATTCAATATAACTACACTACATTACTAATATTATATGATTATGAAATACCATTATAATGGTATGTCATTGCAAATGAAGATAATAGATGTGGATAATGGGTTGTTACCCAACACTAGAATTGTTGATGTTTGAGTTTTAATGTTTGGTAAGAGGAAGCATTTTACATAAACAAATGAGATAATGAATTTTTTGTTATATAAAACTTAGAGTTCAAATTTCGCTATATATCTTTCAACATGTATATTTTTTTGATACATTCTTGAATATTTCGGTTGGGAAAATATGAATCAATATATTTCATAATATACTACAAGATGATATGTACGAATATATGTAGATGGTGAAATGAAACCTACCAATGGTGTTATGAAACCATTATATATATCATTGTGGACATGGAAGAATATTACTATTGATTTTTTATTTGGGATTCATAAGTCATCCATGGGGTATAATTCCATACTTACCAATGTGGGTCAACATACAATGTCTTATCATTTACATTTAATTGAAGTACATATCCCGCTCAATTTACATACAAGGTGGAATATAAATGAAGTGGGTAGAATTCATGGAACACCCTTATCTTTTGTATCTAATTTTTAATAGTGATTTAGGAATTTTTTTGGATGATTCCTTTGGAGTCATTAAATAATTAACATAATCATATAAAAAACTATCACCATCATATTTAAAGATATTTTGAATGGGAAACCCAATGATTAAAGGAAATGATAAAGTATTTTATGCTTGGCATGGAAGGATATTAGTATTTGAATTTGGAAATCATGGTGTTTTCTTAGAATAATAGTTACTAATCCTAAATTAATATGGAACCATATTAAACCATACAAATAAAGTGATTTAAAAAAGAAACATGTTGGAAAAAAGTTGGAGAAATAATGATATTGGCCCCAAAACATGTTTAACACACATCAATGATGGTATGATCCATCCACAAGAATATCAAGGAAGACCAAAATAGGGAAAAAGTTATGATAAAAATAAAATTATATTTCTTGGATGCTATGTTAGGGACCATGTATTGTTGGGGAAATCTCTATTGAATGGGGTAATGATATTTGTAAATAATGGGAAAGTATGTGCAAGGAAAATTGGGCTATATGAATAGATTTGATATGGTATGTGCTATGGAATATCGATTTTGATATGCCACCAAACCCATATCACATTCCTATTGTGTTTTATCTCTCACACCCAAGGAATTATATTCCTAATCATTTACATCTTCTAATAGTTGACCAAGTTCAATTTTTATAGTAATTATCATATTATGAAGAAAAGATTAAAATTATTGTTATGATATTGAAAATAATAATTAATAAAACATCCTACATAGTGATTCTTATATCGAGGAATAATATTTTTTATAAAGTATGTTATAAGACCAATGATCCAATGATAAATGATTTTTTATTTTTTATTATCGATTGATTTACAATTTTGAGGAATATTTTTATTTTTATGGGGGGATATTATAATATCCTATAAAATCACCTAATGAATTATCATGTTTTATAAAAATTTAATCTATTAAAACATAGAGTAGTACCAAATAGAAATAAGAAATTAAAATTATAATTACATCAAACTTTTTCTACTAGGGTTATAGAGTCAAACTATTCATGCCTTGTATTATTTATTTCGAATGGTGGTAGCATCCAATACAATGGTTAGTGATGTTGGATTCGTGATCGTAATGGCATGATGATATGTCAATTACTCCTTCATGGATTCCTCGTTAGAACTCAATTCCAAGTCTAGGACTCCCAGAAACAATTGATTCATGTTTTTGAAACTCATTCCCAATGCCATATCAAGGTGGAAATCAGAAAATTACACTACTAATGTCATTCCATGGAAAAAAACTTCAGTTATTATTGATGGTAATGTTGGGAATGCATAATAATTTTTGGATGTTGGGGGTTTTGGAAAACTATAATGTATCTCTTTTTATATTAGCCATAATCTCAGGTGTAAGGCATATTAGGTTGGGAAACCAAGGTATAATGCTCCATTAAAAAGGTAGTTGACACCATTTTGGTATGTTATATGAATCGTTTTACCCCTGTAATCCTATACTTGATTTATGGGGTGGGGGTTTTTAGCGAGTCCAAATTTTATTTATTATGGGAATAAATATGGCATGATTTTATTATCTTGATGGGAAAACAGATCATCTATTTAATTTATATTTAATTAGATAGGTCATAGGTTTAATGTCTTACAGGGATAGAAATTTCAGAAGTTTTACATATTATGGGGACATATATGTGGATTTTTGAGTTCCCCCCCCATACAGAAGATGATCACACATTGGAGTTTTCATCTTCATTGGAAATACCTTCATATTTAGTAGGAATGTTAGGGTATTAGGATTGATCCTCATAGTAGAGTCCTAGGTATCTCGCGGTGTCACAATGGAACCTCATGGAGGTTTCCAAAATTCCCTTTCAAGGGAATAGGACAAAAACCCTTGTTTTTTATTTCTATATGTTATTATAATGTAACTAGAATGATCAATGAAGATTAACAACATCTAGTAATGAATCTCATTTCCTAATATGGGAGATAACAATGGCTTTCATGGGGATCAAACCTAGAGGCTACCCGATGAAGTAGGATCATCCCATGTTTGGGATGTATGGTTTGGGGAGAATGAATTTGTGGGGACCAAAATCAGTAGATCATCTCATAATGGGGGACGATTGTGTGTGAATTACTCATTGAAGTTTTCCAAAGTACGAAGACTATCACAGAGTGGGAGATGATGTGTTATCCTATGATGATGATACATGGGGCATCCTATGTTCACCACATAAGGTAGGGCTATTGTTTTACATAATCTACTAAGGATTTTGTCATGTATTTTATCATTGTATGACTAGAAAATTTTCCTAGTAAGTTGTATATAATGTAATTTAGATGTGTGATGGGCCTACACTTAAGGAGACCACTTCAAGGTAGGATATAAATGTATACCAATATTACTCTATAGAAGGGGTGGATGTACTTGGTGCACTTCACATGTGAAGATTATGTGGATGATAGGCAACATATAAGATTTTATGAAGTATTGTGGACATCCTAATTCCATATTTATTACCAATAATAGCAACTTGTAGACATTCTTAGTGGTTGGTCTGCAGATAAAAACATCTTCCACCATCATCATGGGGTGGTGACAATCAGCCTATGGGAGATCAATTATATCAATAGGATCCCCCTAGATGATTCCAATATGATCATGTAAACTTTTAGACTAATTATTTGGGGATAAAAATGAGAAATACAATTATGTAGGTCACCCTCTTGGAAAAATTGACCATGGTATTGATGCCTTATACATCAATTCTCAAGGAAATTTCAGTCATGATATAGTTGAGTCTGCTCCTGAATGCACAAGCTATGAAAATGATTTTTCAGGAAAATAAGTGTCTAGAAGCATGTATGTGGAGGAGGTAGGGTTCCTATTGGATGGTCTTAAAAGAGGACCACTTTAATGAATGGTGCTATAGTTTGAAGGACTAGCATCCATCAGTCAGATATATGTTGTTCCACGATGCCTTCTTAAGTGGTTGGTTGTAAATAGTCTACGATTCATCCATGGTCCTATAAACTGAGACTCTAGTGATGATGGCAATCCTTTTATCTTTAAACCTAGTAAATTTATGTATATCAGTACTTTCCAAACTCTACAATAGTTAGAGAGTGTTACAAAGGGGTACATATGTTACCATATATGCTGTACAATCTAGTTTTTAGAAGGACAAATCATTGAAAAATTTAATGGGTATGAATTTACTTATTTAATCCCCACCCCTATAAAATAATTTCAATAGAGTTTTATCCTCATTATTATTAGATTTATACTAGTGATGATGAATGAGTATGGACAGATGGAGATAATTCGAAGCCATATGGGATTCATTTCTCATCATTTCCTTACCCTTTCTGGATAAATGGATAACACATTGTAGGGGATACTCTAGTAGAGGTGAAATCTGACTGCTTTCTATGGTGGATATCTTGTCTATATGATTGATGTAAACACATACTATGAGTAACATATTAGGTTTTTTTGACCTTTTTTCTGCGAATAAATTAAATATGCATTTATGTCTTTGAATGCACAATGTGAAACATTAATTTCACATGAAAGAAACATAGTGTATGTTACATGACCCCTACTCAGCATAGGATACATGGAAAATTGACCCAGTGTGTGATTCACACAACACCGACTTGCTGTATCTTAGACAAACCATTGACTTGGTGTATGTTACATAGAACACCGATGTTTTTACAAAACATAATTTTATTATTCAAATAATTTAAATGATATAATTATAACCTTGATGTTAAAAATTGTTATCAAAATAGTAATAAGTAATTTACAAATATTGTTTATAATTTCATTATATAAATAAAGCATACTTACAATGAGATATATGATTTTTGGTAAAGCCCCTTTATGTTTTGAAATAATTTTTTTAAAGAAAGTGACATTTTTTCCAAATGACCAAAGCACTATTTAGTAAATAAAAAAGAGAACATAAATGAGCCTAATAGAAGGGATCATATTACAATATTTTACCTGAAGTCGGAGTAAATCCTAAACAGGATCCACCAACCAAGTATTTTCTCGACTTACACCATTATTGACAATTCAATCCGCAACCATATTCACTTCATGATAAGTTTGAGTGGTGATATGATTGATGTCTTGGAGTTAATGATGACCAACCATACAACGAGTGGTAATAAACCCTTCTAGATGAATCTCACCATTCAAAATAACATAAACTATGGTAGTAGAAACACATTAAATAAATTTTTTGTTCCAACAATGGTGATTGGCGATGAAAATAGCATGAATCACACTCATCATTTCAGCTTCTAGAGAAAAGGAAATACCACAACATCGAAATATGCACCTGAGGGTCATAATATGACGATTATTGAAGATGGAGCCACATATTGCTGGTCCTTAATTTCCTTTAGAAGAGCCATACACAATTATTTTAATCCAACTAGGGAGAGAAAGTTTCCATTAAACATCTATCTTTTGTTAGTGTTGGAAAAAGTGCCATCAAATTGTAGATTCTGCATAATCATAATGTCTTTCACCATGTTTTTGATGTACCCCTTATGAATCCATGTAGCTTCATCAATAGAAATGAAGATCTACAAATGGTATTAATTAATGTTTAACGAACAATTATTGTGAAAAATTGAATTTCTACCATACCAGATCATCTTAAAAAGATCAGTTTCTACACCATGAATAAATTATTGAATTGATGGGAGGTCTCCATAGCTACACTTTTATTTATTTGATCATTTATAGAATCAAGAAATAGTCATATGCAATCAAATATGTCAAAAATATAGTTCTAAAGAGTCTTTTAAATGGCACAAGAAAAAAATAAATAGTTGGAATCCTCTCTATGTTGATTACATATATGACATTTTAAGAAAATTTGGATCCCAAAAGATTGAAAACATGTAACAGTGGGTACCCTGTTTTAAGAAATATGATAAATTAGAGTGAGTCTTAAAGGATTTATCCATGGATTATAAAATATTTTGGTCTTGAAAATTTCATTTCTAGAGTTAAAAAAATGGTGGTTATATATTTTTTGAATCCAACATACAATTGTGTATAGGCTCCAAGATTAGATAATAATATGTTTTATATAAAATATATTTGTTAATTACATTAATAATATTATTAGGATTACCACCAATTTGTGAATTTATAACATCCTTAATATTAATGTTGATAATTTTTTGAGTTTTTTCTGTAGGGATCATTTAAATTATAGAAGCACCAATATAGTTGTCTAACCATAAGTTTATGCTGGAGTTCCTTAAAACCATCCATCTGGAGATTGTATAAATATTTGGATAAATTTTTTTAATGAAATTTCATATATAAGAGTTTATGAAATTCATGATTCTTTTATTCATCATATCATGTAATATATTTTTTATGAAATAAATTGAGGGAGAATTATTGGGAATTAGGTTCCAAGTAATTCTAGCATTGATGGCCTCATTAATGAGAGTTAAGTTTCTAATTCCAAGACAACTATTTTACAAGGGTTTGCAATATGTAGACCAACGTATATTCACTAATTTACAATCCAAAGTGTTACCTATAAAAATGAAGTTTTTGATATAGAAATTTATTTTTTATGAGACCACCTATACAGTTACAAACAGTCATAGAATATACCATTTTGGAAATAATAACCAACGTCACAAGGAATTTTCTCTCCACCATAGATAGAGTTTTTCCTTTCCAAAAGGAGAGTTTATTAAGTTTTTGATAAACAATGTTAGATAAATGGATTGATTTGGGATTACCCAAAGAGATGGAAACACCAAGGTAAATGAAAGGAAATGATCCTTCTTTAATTCCGAATTCGTTGATAATACCATTTTTTCTATTAGTCAGAAAATTTCTTCCAAAGAAAAGAGAGGATTTGTTCCAGCTAATAACTTGACTAGAGACCTCATCGTAGTGAGAGATAACACATTTGAGGGTTCTAATGTATCTTTTATCACCTTGTGGTAAATTAATGTAGTCATACTCACATAAAATATGTATGGGATCATTCCAATTTCTAGAAGCATGGATAAGATTAATATTATTCACATCCACCATGTGAGTGAGCAGTTGACTTAAATAGTCCAATAAAATAGAAAAAAGTATAGTAGAGAGGAGATCACCTTGTATGATACCTTTAATTCATTTAATGTAGCCTCTTGGATAACCATTGATGAATAATTAAATGGAGTATGAGTTGAAATGATTTTTAATTATAGTTATAAAGGTATTTTGGAAGCCAATTCCTTGAATCACATTGAATAAAAATTCTAGTCCATATTATAAAAATCATTCTTATGTCAAGTTTTATTGAAATATTAAAACCCATATTTTTTCTATATAAAATGTGTGTGAATTTAGAGGGAAGTAAAATTCAGTCCTTTATGGATCTGCCCTTGAAAAAACAAAGGGGGTTTTATAAGACACATGCAATTTTAGACACATTTATGTTAATATTACCACCCCTATTTTCATTTTCCTTATACTTATCATTTTTCCTTAAACATAATTTTTGACACATTTTGAAATTTTATTTTATAAAATAAAAAAAACTTTTTAATTTATTATGTAGAAATTATCTTATAGTGAATTTGTGGTATTTTTCTAAGAAACATCATTTTCTTAAGAATAGTGAAAACACCGATTTTTAATTCAAAATTTCATTTTGATAATATTTGTTAATATGCGTAAATTATATTTTAATTTTTTAAAAAATATTTCATAGATTATATATTTTTCAATTAATCAAATCTAGGTAATTGGAATCAATTTTTCATTGAAATTTGATATAATAACATATCAAACTTTTGATATTTTTCACGTTAAAAACTCATACTTTCGACCTGATTGCAAGATTAATTTTATCTTAATTTCTATGAATTATAAGATTTAAATTTTAAAAATGTATTCCATATTTTTAATTAGAATAATTTATAATGTCTCATAAGTTTTAATTAGTTTCTGGCTAAAAATATTACTGAATGCTATTATAATTAATTACACGGATTACACACAAATTAAGATTAATTAAGGTGTAAATCAAAAATTTAAGACCCAAAAATAGTAATAAACATGAATAAAACACCTTTAATTGCCATAATTAGTCCATTATCACGACTTTACTAATTTTGGTTATTATTTATGACTATTAGGTAAACAAATCCATACAACTAACATGTATTCAAAAAATGCCATGTGGGTCATTTCTTTTCCCAATAAAAGGACACCATCTACCTCTCCACATCACACCTCTAAGAAACAATTAGGATTGTCCAATTTATGATAAATAATATTAAAAATATCATTCCATTATTATTTGAAGGCTCCTTTTGTCCAGAGAGTCTTCTAAGAAAACCCTTTGGCACAATTCAAAAGGAGTAACCCTATTAAGAGGTAATGAATTCTCTCAAGATCCATTCATTTATTATCTTCTCCACCCCTGAAACAACATTTATTAAAATGTTGTATAAGAAGAAAGTTATCATCAATATAATAGAAACTTTTTACACAAATCTTTCAACATAAAATTATACACACCAACATCTAATGGGTCACCATTATATTGTTTACATGTACGAAAAACTACCGCATCACTAAATGAAGGTTATTAATTATTCCTTTTCCAACTATCATGGTGAATATTATGATGAAATTTTTTATATGTTATATATTATATTTATTATGTCTTTATTTTTATGTATTTTTTTAACAACACATATCTTTTATACATTCCATTTGTTGTAAATATGATAATTTCATTTGAGGAGTTGTGGACTACCGCCCCTCAAAAAATGTGACTCATTAACACACTACATCATATGTATTAAGTATGGGTTTAGAGGAATTATCATTCTAATTTAATGATATTATATAAAAATAAACATATATTTCCTTTACCTTCTTTCTTTCAGTAAGAGAATAAAAACAAATTAAATGTTCAAGCAAAATCACGGAATACCATCTTCATGAATGGTGTATTACATTTCATACATATATTATATAATTTTTTGTCATAATAATATGATTAATATATATTATATATATCATCTTATAAATTCTTGTATCATTATAAAATTATAAGGAATAATGATATAACAAATTAACACACATGCGAAGAACAAAACAAATATTCCCTGAAGTGTAACCTTTACATAATAATGATAACAAGGGGGTATTATAAGGTCATTATAAAAACATATATTCTATTAGATATAATAATATTGTTGTTTAAAGGATTAATAATTAATTTATATTTATTTTATAGGTGGTTTGAATGAGTACGTTGAATGTTCAGGCATAAGGAAATGAGATTTTATCTCACTTTCTATTTCTTAGAGATACATGCCATGTTCTCCACTCTTTCCTTTTGTTTTTTATATGTAATACCAATGATTTTGTTCTATTTTTACTATACATAAATTAATATTGACTCATATATCCATTTAATTATCTTTATTTCCTGTGGATTATGTTTCAAGGGATTCTAAATTGGAAAAATAAGTTTCTCTCAATATGTATTTATATAGACTCATGTTTATGTGTGAACCTAAATTATCATTTGAGGCATATATACATACATTTTAAATGTTATATAATTAATTAACTTATTTTCATTATATTTTAATCTTCATGTTATTTCCTTTTATTAAATAAAGTGTACAATCCCAAGTTCAAATGTTTTACGTGTTTATTAAAAAAATCTCATAACATTTAAAAATTGGTTACGTTTAAGAATATATTGACGAATTAATATGATAGATCTGTCAAAATTGTCATGAATTTCATTATCATATATTTATTCAATAAATATAGATGTATTGGTACAAATCTTTATCTCTTTGTTATTTAAGACAATGTTTCAAGTAAAATAAAAATGTCTCTCTCTAGTTGCAAACTTGTTGTATTCGAAAAACCATGAATTTAAAAGATCATTATAGAACATTTTCAATGAAAAACGATTTAATTTTTTTATGGATTTCAATTCATACATTATGATTTTCTGATGATATTTTAAAAGAAAGAGGTTTTCCAAATTTTTTGTGGTGAAGAAATAGTTTATCAATGCAGAAAAGATATTTTCCTCACGAAATGTTGTTAAAAGATATTTGAAAATTATATCACACATATGATAATATATGTTAGTGTTACTCATTAATTTTTGGTGTTGTTTTTAAATATTTCCATTCATATTATTTCTCAAAATGTATTATGGTTTGATGGAATGATTTCAATGAAACATGTTTCTCTATCACCGGTTATATTCTTTGGAAACCCGATTCTTTTAATGGGTTATGTTTATGAAAAAATTACTATGAAACTAGTCTCTTTACATGGGTTATGATATGATTACATGTTTATAATACTGATTTAATTTCATGGGTTATTATATTATTATTTATGATCTTTTCATACATGTATTTGTGATTTACTTTTGATATTTCTAGGACCTATATCATCCTCAAATGCATTGGGTAATGATTTATATATTAGGAGATAGACATGGTGATATTAATTGGTGATATCATCCCTGTATTACATGTCTAGAGGAAGGGATGAACACAGTTCAATAATACTGGGCTATAATGATGTGTGAACCCAATTTTGTAAAGGACCTTACTTGGGTGAGGTTTAAGGATAAAGATAAATATAGGAAAATATCAAGAAATTCTACAAAATGATATAGTGAGTGTATTACTAGAAATATAACCCTGTAGGGATAATAAATATGGTTGTGTCTCTGGAAAATATGTTCCTTGGGGTAACAACTCTGAAAAGATATTTTAGGCCCGACCTTGGGTAATCTGGTACATGATAACATGCCATAATACAAACCTATTTTTATACTCTTTGAGGATTATATTTGGTAATTATCAAACTCTTCATGAACCGTACAAATGTATTTAAATATATGTTTCTTATGAATAACATAAGATAACTGAAGGTGTGATATAATATGGATGGTGTCTTAATTTAGACATCAACTAAGTTACTTTTCAGGATTATGTGTTTCCTTGTTATGATAATTGTTTCTCACTCAATACTTGTTTGTTTTAGTCAATGGTTAGAACCTAAAAGAACTGAGAGAATGTTGATGTTTTTGGGAATCTACCACCTGAAAATCATATCATTCATAGTATGGTTGAATTTAATCTCATATTAGGAATGGATTAGATGTCTCTAGGTAAATCCCACATCAATTTTCAACGAAGGGTTGTTATTTTTGGTATTTCAATCCCTCCTATGATCATCCATAAATGTGATGATAATTATGAAAACCCTATGAGGATTACATCAAGTGTTTTATATTAATTCCCATTTATAAGGGTTGTATCTCAATGGGTTGGGGAGATAATAGACCTAGATGATATTCCCATTATTCAGGAATTTGTAGATATATTTTTGGAATAGTTTCCTAGCCTATGACAAAAAATGTGAAGTTGAGTTCTCAATAGATCTCATAACTATTTCCACACCAATTTAAAAAACTCCCCATTGAATGGCCCTGATTGAGTTGAATGAGTTGAAGAAGTAACTATATGAAACCCTAGATAAGGGATTCATTCATCCATGTGTGTCACTGGGTGGTGTATCTATTCTTTTTGGGAATAAAAATTTATTAGTGAGATTTTACAATGATTATCAAGAGTTGAATAACATCATAATCAAACACAAGTATCATCTTCAGTGTATTGATGAATTGTTTGTTCTACTTCATAGAGATCCATACTTTTCCAATGTTGACCATTATTATAGATATCATCAATTGAGGGTCGATAAGGGGTATATAACCAAGGTGACATTTCGTACAAGTTATGGACACTATGAAAATATAGTGATGCCTTTTGGTCTTCCTAGTTCCCCTACTATCTTCATGGATTTAGTTAATATAGTATTTAGGGATTACCTAGATCTTTTTGTGGTAGTCTTTATAAATTACATTCATATATATTCAAATATAAATGAATATCATGCATATCCCTTGATAATTGTAATAAAAAAACTATATAAGGATATAGTATATGAAAAATTTATCAATTCTGAATTTTGGCTACAAAAGGTTTCATTTTTGGGTCACATAATCTCAAGAGATGGTATATCAATATATTGTTCTAATATGGATGTTATTGAATACTGGGTTAGACTGACCATGATGATGGATATCCATATATTTGATGGTTGAGTGGGAAATTATCAAGATTTTCTGCATAATTTCTCATGACTATCTAATCCTCTAACCAAGTTAACTCAAAAGGGTGTCAAATTCTTCTATAATGATGAATGTGGGAAAAATTTCATGGAACTAATGAAAAGGATGGTTAATAAAGATCTCCTTAAATTAATCTATAGTAAATTGGGGTTTTAAATCTATGGTGATATATCCAATTACGGATTGGTATGTGTTCTTTTACAGAATAACATGGTTATATCCTATTCCTCACAATAGTTTAAGATTTATAAAAAAAATACCCAAGAAATGATTTGGAGTTATTAGAAATAATTTTTTCATTAAGGATAAAATGAAATTATCAATATAGAGAAAATATTGATATGTATACCAGACATAAAATTTGGAAATATATATTCACACACAATGAGTTGAACATGGGATAGAGGTAACTTTAAAGTTGATAATGAATTATAACCACTCAATACATTACCACACTGCGAAATTCAATAAGGTGTCCAATGTTTGGAGTTAGAATGATCATGTAGATTATCTATAATGAGGATTAAAAAAAGTCCAATATTCCTTTATTTTAAAATTATATATATATATATATAAATCCGAAAGGAAGAATAGAATCTTATATCTCTCAAATTAATATTCAACCCACTATCTATGTGAGGATTATAGAGCTGTAGAAGGAATATGTAGATCTGGAAATGAAATTTATAAATTTTCATGACTATAACCTTGTCATGATTGAATGATGAGGTTTAATAACCATGTATATGTTCCTTCCATACCATATTATAAGAAGGATTTGTTAGAGGAATTTCACGGTTCATCAATCAAAATTTATCATGGAAGTAAAAATATGTATAGGAAGATGAAAGAATAGTTCTGGTGTGATTGAATATAGAGATATATCAAATAAATTTTTTTTCATCACATGGTATGAAATCAAGTTAATACTAAAAGAAAAATGTCCAAAGGGATGTTGCATCCATTAGCCATACTAGAATGGAAATGAGAGAACATAACAATGGATTTAGTTGTTAGACTACCCAAGACCCTAGGAGGGTTTAATTCTATATGGTTGGTAGTCGATCACCTTACTATGTCTGTACACATCATGAAAATCTGAGAAGGGTTCTCTCTGGATCATCTTTCCAGGATATACATTAAAGAAGTGGTAATGTTTCATGGCGTACCACATTTTATTTTATTTGATCATGATCCCAGGCTTACCTCGTTTTTCTAGAAAATAATTTAGTATGAACTAGATATTAAATTGATTTTCAGAATGTCATATCAACCTCAGATAGATGGTTAGTCAGAAAGAAAAATTGGAACCATATATGATATGTTGAGAAGATGTTATTTATATTTAATTTTTTTTTGGATCAACACCATCCTCTAGTTAACTTTTATTACAATAATATCCTTCTATCAAGAATTTAGATGACAGAATTTGAAGCCCTTTATGGGTAGAAATTTAGATATCCAATGTGAAAGGATTTGGTTAGAGAATAAATCTTTTGGGACATGAGATCACTAAAAAATGGTCAAGAAGGTTTGAACCATACTACCACATGTCATGGTAGCATAATGTCTGCAGAAACCTTATGATAATAACCACCAACATGATCTATAATTTCAAGTTTGAGAAAAACTGTTTCAATAAAAACACCCTAGGAGAAGGTTATGAGATCTTAAAAGAATGTGAAACAGACTCCTTGGTATATCAGCGACTTTGAGATACTTGAACATATTAGGATGGTAGCCTATCACATTTCAATTCCTCCAAATATCTCTCATATACATGTTGTGTTCCATGTATATAAATTGGGGATGTAAATACCATACTTGTCACATGTACTAAAATTATTGGAAATATTGTTGGAGAATGATCTATCTTATTAAGAATAACCAATTGAAATTCTAGACCAATAAAAGAATGTTTTATAAAGCAAGACCACTCATCTTCTCAAATTTCGGTGGAGAGATCACGATTTAGAGAAAGCGATGTTGGAACATGAGGATACAATGACATATATGTATCATTTTTTTACTTGAGTCATATATTTAGAAGGAAAAAATCTGAATAAGGGTGGTATAGTGTAACAACATGAGTTTTATTGAATTTTTATATAAATTAAATTAAATTTTCTTTTATGTGTTATAATACACTATGTAAAAAATTAATTTCCCACAACACTAAAATGGAGTTCATTACATAGAACCAAATCATCATAAGATACATGTAACATTAACATAGTGTACATTACACACAACACTGTCTTTGTGTATATTACACGCAACACCTACTTGGAGTAAGATACACAAAACATCAGTATTTCTAAAAAACATCATTTTATTTTTGTAATTATTTTAATGAAATAACTTTTAAACATACATTAATCATGGTTATATTTATATTAATTAATATTTTCAAAAAAATAATTATAATTTCTTTATATAAATAAAAAATAATTATAATGAAAGATAAGATTTTTGGTTAAGTCTTTTTCTGTTTAAAAATATCATTTTTATGAATGAACTATTTTTAATACCATTCTATGAAAATTTTAAAAATTATTTTTTGACACATTTAGAAATTTAATTTTAAGAATTAGAAAACATTTTTGAATATAGAATTTGTAAATTATCTTAGGGTGTTGTTTTCATAATTTCTACGAAACATCATTGTTTTGATGAATATTAAAAAAAATAACGAATTTTAATTTAAAAATAATTTTTAATCAAAATTTATTTGTAATGGTAAATTATAATTTAGTTTTTTAGTTTAAATATATTATATTTTTATCAGTTAATACATTTTTTTCAATTAGAACAAATTTCACATTGAAATTGGAAATAAAAATAGCAAATTTTTGATCATTTTTACTTTATAAACCCTTATTATTGAAATGACCATGGGATAAATAACAAGTTAATTTATGGAAATTAAGTGATTAAAATTTGGAAGAAATATGTCCGTATTTTTAATTTGAAAAAATTATAATTTATAATAAGTTAAAATTTGTTTTTGATTTTAAATATCAGTGAAAGTATATAAATTAATTACATCGTTTAAGGTAAAATTTATCTTAACTTGGGGCAATGCCTTAATTTTAAGACCCAAAATGGTTTATAAACATATCCAAAACCCATTTTTCAAACATAATTTTTTAATTAACATTGAATTCTTGAGTTTGGTTTGTTTTTTATTTCATTTGTTATGTCAAAATGGGGGTAAACCTAACTTTTTTTCCAAAATGCCATGTGTGACATTTCCTTTCCATATAAAAGGGAACCACCTCTCCATTAACTTCACTCTGATAAAACCACATAAGTATACCCCATATGTACACAATAAGATTCCCACAATGCTTTAGTTGTTAATTTAATCAACCCTTTTGTCATAATGTCTTCCAATGGTGTCTTTTTTCACCAACCAAAAGGAGTTACCCGATTAAGATTCAACACATTCTCTAAAGCTAATTTCTTTTATTTTCCATATATACCCCTCCACTATATTTATTCCATTATTTTATAACAAATATTTTATCAAAAATATAAGAGTATGTTGTTATCCTAATGGTTCAACCTAAAATTACACACACCTCAATCTAATTGGTGAAGAACATATCTTTTATGTGTACGACAATCTACCTCCTCACTGAATGAAGACTGTTCATTTTTCATTTTCTGTATCTTATGAGAGATATTATGAAAAAATTAGGTTTATATATGTTATTTAATATATTTATTATTCCTTTATTATTATTTATTCCACTGTAAACACATATGTTATTACATTCCATTATTGGTAAATATGTTAATTCTGTTTGAGGAAGTGTAGACTACCGCCCCCTCAAAGTGATGTTATTTGTTCACAAATAACATGGAATATATTAATGTAGGGATTTTTTAAATTAAAACATATATATAATTATACTTTAATTATATTATTTTCATATATTCATGTATTTCATTTACCTTCTTTCTTTCAATATAATAATAAAAACGGAAACAAAGCCCATTCGTAAGTATTTATTATGGTCTTCATGAATATTATATTCAATATCATACTTATATAATCCAAGATAATTATAAAAAAAATATTACAAATAAAAATTATACATATTATTGTTAATTTTTTGGAATCCAGATATATGTATAAGGATAAATGATATAACAAATTAAGACACATATGAAGAACAAAGCGAATATTTCATAAAGTGAAATCGTATCATTGGGTTGTATACAAGAGGGTAATATAAGGTCATGATAAAATAAAATATGGAATTATAAATAATAATATGGTACTTTTAATTATTTAAAATAAATTTATATTTATTATTTATGTGGTTTTAAAGAGTATGATGAGGGTTAAGACACAAGGTAATGATATTTCATCACATTTTTATTTCTGTGAGATACATGCTATGTTTTCTGCTATGTCATATTATGTGGAATATTTATATAACATGATGGTATTCTATATATATTCTATATGAATTTATGGGTATTCATATAACAATTTTTAGATATTTATTTAATGGGTTTTTTAAAAAAACATCCAAATCAGTAAATTGTTTTATCTCAATTTTCTCTCTTTGTGACTCTGGTTTTTTATGCACCTAAATTAATTTTATAGGTTTATATAGTTAAATTATATATGTAATATCATGAATTAACTTATTTTTATGATATTTTATTCTTTATTTATTTTAATTTTCTTAAATGGATAGTATGATCCCATGTAACAAATTATTATGAGTTTATTGAAACAATATCATCACATTTCGATATGTTTTATGTCTAAGCTTAAATAGATGAAATCTTATGATACATATATAATGTACACTCATGATTTTACATAATCTATATTTATTTAAGATCTATATATTCATAAGTTACATTTTTTCACCCGTTGGTACTTATAAATTTTTTTTACATACAATCTGGTCATCAATCTCTCAGTTCAAAAATCTATTGTATTAAAAAAGCAATGTTTTCCAAAATGTTCTCGAAATTGTTTCTAGAATATATTTAATCCTAATTTTTAGGTAAAAATGATTTTAAAAACGTTTTTTGGTTTTCTATTATTCTTTTATGAGTTTTCAAATATACTTTTAATGAAATGTTTTCAAAATATTTTATGTTTTAAAAAATGTTTTTCAATATTGAATGGATATTCCCACAAGAATTTTTTTTAAATATTTTTTCAAATTATTTCCCAAAAAGGAAAACATCTATTGGTGCTACTGATGCTTTTCTATGGAAATTTTCAATATTTCAATTCATATTCATTCTTTAAAGTGATTATGTTATGATTCCATGATATTGATGAAACCTGTTTCTGTTTCATGGGTTATATACATTAGAAACCCACTTCTTTTAACTAGTTATGATTATGAGGAAATTATTATGAAACCTATCTCTTTCTACATTTTATGATATAATTACATGTTTATAATATCCATTTCATTTTTTAGGTTATGATATTATTATTTATTATCCTGTCGAACATGTATCTATGATTTAGTTATGAGATGGTTGGGACCTATATCCCCCTCCAATTAATTACGTAATGATTTATATCTCATGAGATAGACATGTATGGAACGAGGGGTGGTCTCACTTTCGTATTATGGGGCAAGAAAGAGTAGGGAACTAGGTATTGTAATACACATCTAAAATGGGGTGTAAACCATATTCACTAATGAAATTTTTTCCACTAAGACGACCTTTCCAAAAATTCCTTGACTACTATGGAAATCACTATATATGATTATATGTGTACCAAAAATCCATGTTTTATTCCTATGTTATTCTTTCATGGATTAGGTTTTTTATTTCATCCAGACTCATGTCTTTTTAACTTTACAGATTTATTCCATGATGAATGTATGTGATATTTGATATCTAGGGTGTGATCTTCTATATTCTTGATAATATTATCATACACTAGTGATCATGATTATTCTAATATATATTCCTTGTTTACTCTTACTGAGTATCCGAGCTCACCCCTTTTTAGGTATCCTTCCATTAGGTTATAAAGATATATATCATGTTTGATGTGTCTAAGAAGGATTCTAGTCAAGATGAACCTATTGGGAGATCATGTATCTCCTCTATGTACCAGTTCATATGTTTTCATGTTTCAAAAGGAACTATAATAGTTTTTTATTTGGGAATCCGTTTGTGTACTATTTGTAGTATTCCACAAATGTTATGTAATTACGGTGTATGAAAAGAAAGGATCACTATACTGTAAACTATAGACTTTATCCCAATTCAATCATAAATCCAGATTAATCCCAAAGTAGTCAAAGTGATTTTATATTGGGGTTCATGGACATAGGTACCTATGTATCCTTTATCAACTATGGTGGGTGTTTACGATTTAAGGTAAATGGGAAATAATCATACTTCCACCCACAAACCATGAAAGAATCCTTTCTCTGACTTGTTCTAGATATAGAGTGGAGACATATGGGGGGGGGGGGTCATTTTTTAGTGGGTATGGATGGTGTCATTGATGAGGGAGATATAGGAGAAACCAAGCATTAGGTGGGTTTCGCCTAGATATGCACAGAGGATGTTGAGGTTTCAATCTAGAGTGAAATTAAGAGATCAGGGGTTGTATTCCCCTATTCCCCCAGATGGGGAGGGTCTACTTTATTAGTGACCACAATGGTATATAGACATCTATGGAATGGTGTAAGCTTGTCTAAGGAGGCCTGGGGGTGAAGGTGTTTCAACTTTTGTAACCACCTAATGATTTTTACTTCCCATAAAATTGGAATCCATGGGGGAATGATATGTATTTCCTAAATGGTGTAGAAATAATGGTGTATTATTTCAATGAAAGGTATTGAGATTCCATATATCATACTAGAAAATTTCAAGGCTTATGTGAGTTTCCAATGGTGGTTGAATGAAGTGTTCGACATGTACTCCTTCAGACACTAGTGTAGGGAGGGTGAACCAACTACACCTCAGGGGAACATGATGTTATATTTAGTACATGAAGAGATGATTTTGTATGAGCCACCATCCCATTATTTTTCAACCCTTTGTGACGACACATGTGATTCTATTGATAAGGATTCATGGGGCTCTAATGTGGAATGAGAATGTTCCCAGGAGAGTGGTGTGGTAAATAATGAATAATAATACCTAACTGAGCTCTCTTTTAATTAATTTTTGATGACTATGAATTATAGAATTCTTTTTTTTCTTTATAATATCTAACCCATAATCATTAATCTTGAAAGAACTAGACATTGAGAGTTTTGGGACCTCTGATAAGGATGAAGAAATAAACCCAATAGTCACCAAGGAGACATCTTGTGTTCAAGAACTTATACGTCAACTGAAGTGTAATATTTTGAGAAATTCGAAGGGAATGTCCTCAAAACTATGAACCTCCTAGTAATGAATGTGAGACTTTTTCTAGAATCACAGTAGTAGCTCTCCATGTTTGTGGGTAAGGGAACCTAGGAATGTTGATTATTGAGAACCCCGTGTCTTCCCATGGTGATGTTCTAAATCCTATCTTCCCAATACTTCTTAGATCATTAATAAATTCCAAATTTTCTATAATGAACCCTTTGGATTTCTCATACATACATTAGACATGGGATGTTGTGGGACACTATGGGGAAATCAAGGATCTGAATGTAATCGAATGGTATCATATAGATTAATTCCTATTTGAGTTCTTATTAATGTACTCCTCTTAATTCCTTAGCACATGTAAACTTATTTTGTCTCCATGTTATGTGAAAATATATTATTATTTTTTTTTATGTAATCATGTAGCCTTTTCCCAAATTGTTCATTATATTAATACGTCCTGATAATGTTGAGGTGGCTATGGTATTTGGGGTACCGCCACTAGTAATTGACATAACATTCATGGAGAAAACCATTCGTGATAATCTTCCCTCAATTCCAATAGGTAAATATGTTAGATATATGGATGTGAATATAGGGGAGGTTTAGATTGATGTTGGAGTAGTTTATAAATCTATTTTAGAGTCATATCAGGATGACTATCGCCTTAATGTTGAGGATAATCCATCTTAGATGATACCTAAGGAGGAAACTCCATCCATATTCCATGTATATTTCCCTGAATTATATATTGTTCCATATGAGGATATCAATGATTTTAGGTCTTGATTCAATTAAAAGTACCATTTTTTAGAATAATAACTAAGGATTATTGAATTATTTCTCCTTCCACACTATAGAGGCAGATCTAGTAAGATAGATGTGGATCCTCTACAAATGGTTACATAACTTGTGAACTAATGGGTATGATATTTGGGTTCCACATATGCTATCCCACAACTATATCACCTATAGGGTGTACAAAGACATTCTAGAGTTTGATGTTTCTCATAATAAGACGAAATATAAAGGCACTAAGGAGATTTAGGTAGTTGAATAAGAGCTTGAGAAACTAGAGGAACTATAAAAAAAGAATGTGTCCATCATTAGAACTCATGAAGAATGAATGAAATAGATAAGTGAAAAGTTGGTGGTAGATGAGGCTATTAATTTGGGGGTATTATCATTGGTATCTAGATTCTTGTTTGATTGGGGAATGGTGTATATTAATTCTGAAGAGTTCTACCCCATGCTCAAGGAGGATGAAGTAGTTATTATAAGGAGACATCATGGACAATAGTGTTCTCTAAAAAGGATGGTTGAGCTGGAGTACTCAAATACTACGGATAATCCTTAAGAGACCCTACATCTATTTTTTTAATTTACGTGAATGAAAGGAGTTGATATTTCCTTTGGATGACGCTCCTCTCTATTATACATTTACCTTTAAGAAATAGAAATTTCAATATCTATTCATTCATGAACCCCCATTAGATTATCTTGGAAATAGAATATAATCCTCTATGCCCAAGTGAGTCATGTTCAGTGTGAGAAACAAGATATAAACATAATATAGGTCATTTATAAGAGACTTTTAATGGGAATTAAGGATAGGGTTGGGGATTTTTTATCTACCATCTAGAACATCCTAACATGTAAATACATTGTTGGAGAGTGATACTATGCACACCCAACCTTATTTCCCGACATGCATAGGTGTACATGCATAGTAATGCCATTGGTGTTGGATTCAACATGAAAAAAGGGATATATGAGGGAACTGATTCGATAATCCCAAGATCTAGCATAAAACATTGATGGGACATGATGATATAGTGTTAATTCTGACCAAATATGAAATATAAACTAGACATTAATAATGCTAAGGATTGGGAAAACAAATGATGGTTGGCTGTGGATGATGTTTGAAATAGAGGACATGTAAAACATAATTTGAATCCCACTAATGTGTGTTCCCAATATAGTAGATGTGAGAGTGTGTAAAATCACTATTTCTGTTAGAATACACACTTGTGAGTTATAGTATATTTGATTCCAATTAATGGAATATGAAAATTGGGTCCAACTAGGAGGAATGTTAAGATGGATTTGAAGAATATTGTGACAACTCATCCATGAGCCCTAACACCTCAGGTTGTCATGTCTATTTGAATGATGGTCATAATCATTTTTTTATTTGATCATCATATTAGATACAAAGAAATTATCATGGAACTCAAATGGTATTGAATATGACTAAAAAGGATGGAAAATGGATTCATATGAAAGGAAATAATATTATTATTATTTGTACATCATTCCATGTGGATATGTTGAATGGAGTTTAACATCTTAACATAAGGTTGTTAAAGACACAGTTAAGCATCCTATGGTGAAGAAGATGTGAAATAATAGTTAACATCCGGTTTGTAGGATATTCTTTGCATAACTAACATACTTTTAATTATATGTTTGAACTGAATTGAATAAATACTAGTCAATTATAGTAGAGGGATACACAAAATAGAATCACAATCGACGACACCACATAGAAGATCTCATTGATGAAAAGGGATATATGATTTGGATTTAACGTTTTTACTTAAATAACGGGTTCTTTTGATTGTACCCATGTTTTTTAAAGGATCAGCTATGAGTCTCATAAGATTCTCTCCTACTAATTTATACCCTAATTTTTTCCAAATTTAATTGGATAAATGTATATTGAATTTTTGACACTTACTCACATTGACTATAAGGGTTTTAAATTTGATATAAATTTGTGCCTCTTACCTTTTTTGTTTTATGATCATTCTATTGGGGAGAATAAATTAATAATAATTTAATGTTATAATTTTTAGAAAATGATGGGATTAATCAAAATGGTTTTAATTGTATGATGTTTTTGGAAATCAACATGAAAGGAGGGATTAAGAGTCTCAAACCATTATGTTAACACCAAAATCTATTCATGAGTTTTGTACTAGGGAATATGACTATTAACTATGATGGGCTCAACTGATACAGAATTCATTACTGGGCTGAAAGATAAAACGTCTAGGGGTCACTACATAACCCGTGGGTAGTAAAACAGGACCCACTTTGTTTTGAAACACGGCCTAGTGGGACACTATTTTTTGAAATATAAAATTAAGTTTTTTGATGATGAGGTTAGAGGAGGGAGAATTAGTTTTCCAAGGAATAAGGGGTGAGGAAGATGAAATTAAAACTATTGTAAACCATTGTCTAATTTTACATAGTTTATGGTCCTAAGTCTGGATCCATGGATTGTATCAGTTTTTGGTTTTGTATCTTCAAGAAAGGGTAAGAGAGGAAGGTGTTCTGGGGATGTTTATACAACAAATAATGAATGGAAACCTAATGTAAAAAAAGAGAAAATAGAGGCCATGTTCCACACAAAAAATCAACAAGACAACTTGCATGAAGTATATGGTCATGATTAACAGAATAAATATGGGAAGTTCTATATTTAAGGGATTAACACAAAAAATAAACTCAATTATGTAAAATCCTATCTGAATCCAATAATCAAGTGAGGAATGCTTGGTTTGAGAAACAAGTATAGGACTTATGTTCTCATTTCCATAAGGAAGAGCATAATAAGGGGAATGAAAATCCAACATGTGGATATCCCAATGATGTCGAATCACTTAGTCACCACACAATAATGTAAGGGAGGATGACACAAAGGCTCATAAAATTCTTACTAGGTTAGAGGGAGGTTTATAGTAAGGTAAATGTAGACCTCAATTATCTGAACCAAAGAATGTGGTGAATTATTGGAAGGGACCTCTATAAAAAATATTTGATACAAAATTTCCTTAACCAATATAGTATTGGATGAGATACAATAATGGGGGTTTTACAATAACTATATTCAAACCATAGGTACCAACACATTTAACCAACCACTCTTCAAGAAATGATCCCATGATTGTTGGATTATGAGTGTGGCTCAAAACCATTGTTGTGTGTGTGTGGGGGGGGGGTATTTTAATTTCTATGATATTGAAGGTCCCAATCATGGATAACATGAAAAAATTAGAGGAGGATATATTAGAGTTGATATATCTATGGGACAATCCATCTTGTACATCAATTTATATGATGTGTCTCTTACTAGGAAAGGATCAATCCTAAAAATGAGGTGGACAACCCTGAAATGATTGGGAAGTGGGGTTGTAAAAATGATATAATATATGATCATTTATATGTTTTCAATGGTAATCTAAATCATGAAACATATAGTTCTATAACTTGACCTGGTAGGTGACCAACAACAAAATTCAGCACCAACTCTGTAGAGGAATATGGATTATCTCATAGTCATCATATGGGGAATTCCATGTTTATGACATGGTAGAATAAGGGTATAGTTTAAGTTCATGTGCTTAGTATTTTGGATTTTTTATCTCACAATTGTTATTTGAGGAATCATATCTTCACCACATATTGTATGGATTCAATTTAACTTCATGTGTTAAAGAATTTTGAGGGGCTCATTCATTGAGCTTCCCATTATTTCTTATTCAAGTTGTATCATAAAAGCATCTTGAATTTATTATGGGTAAAGGGATATTATTGGAGATTACAATTGAAGAAGTGGATAATGGAATATTTTATCACACTAATAAAGAAGTAATGGTGAGATAAATGCTAGTGAAGAAATACTTTCTCCAAAAAGAGAACCCGTGGTTGGACTAAAAAAAATGTTTTCGGAATATTTGTGTATCCCTATATTTTCTAAATCAAGCTATAGTAGTTATATATTATGTCATGGTAGGAGACCATGCCCATGTTGGAAAATGATATCATCCCTAGTGAGGACACATGGTTCATGTATTTTATGTTTAATTGTGAATAATTATAAAAATATCATGCTTAATACATCAAGTATCCTATGATTAGTATGTAATTTAAGGCTATATTTTAACATCATGTGCTGAGAATGTTACATTTTTTCATATAAAATTTATCATATGAATAATCATATGTTCTCCAAATATATTGAGGCTATAGTTTCATTTCATGTTCTAAAGTCATTGGTATTTGAAATCTTGAATTTATTATGTGAGGCATCCCATTTTCCCCACATATGGTAAGGATATAATTTATTTTTTGGGTCAGGGATGCTAGTTTTTATCATATAATATTTTTCATATGAGTTATCATGTATTTTATTCATAGGGTAAGGATAGAGTTTAACACCATGGGTTTAGGACACTAGGGATTATTGGTTATAGTTGATTAGATCTGACATTAACAACTAATTTTTTAAAGTCATAAAATTTGGACCCTGTTTGTTCACATTATATAATTCATGAGAGATGTGAAAAAAATAAGAGGATTGATTTTCCCAACTAGTGATGATTTATGACTATTCACTTTTGTAATAGACCTTGTGAATAAATTTAAGGACCTACCCACATTGGATGAATCATCATACGTTTCATTCTAGGTATTAGTTGTATCCTAAGAGCTAGTACCATGTCACATTGATGTAAGGAGTAGTGGAAGACCTTCTTGTTGAATTCTCACAGTACCCTGCCCTGGTACCTCTTCATGTTCTATAGTGCCTAATAAATATTTTACATGCAGGCTTCTAACTCATTTATATTTACTTATTCTATTCTATTTGGTGTTTTTTATTCATAAATTGACATTAAAAGTGATAGAAATTGATCCTCTATATGTAAAAAATTCTTGGTTCCATAAACATGGGAACATGGGGTTTCTTCGATGGAATATCATTTTTTCATTGAGTAGGACAAGTTGTAATTAGAGACCTTATTACGAAAAATATTTTAAATATGGAGCTCATATTTTTTAGAATGTTAGAGGGGTTTTTAACTCCTTGATCTATCCAGTTTGATGTTCATGATTGCATGACGTGTGGTGGGACTGGTAGCTTTACATTTTATACAATTTATTAAAATCAGCATCTCATATGTTAGATCCATTTTCTATGATAATAGGGTATGTTATCCAAAACTGATGAATGATGTGGGGATTTCATGAACATTATACCATATTATTTATTTTATCTATGAGGGAAATATCTTCATCTCATTTCTAGGAGAAGTCCATTTTGGGTAGAGTGAATTTGAAGTGTCGTGTTTTCGCCGGTAGGTGGGGACGCATAACAAAGATTCCGCAAATTGCAATGGGCTATGAATTTTTGTTCATTTAGATGAACTCTATAGGATACTATACAAATTTATCATGTACATTACAGGCACAAAAACTCTTGTAGAATTCAATGACGTCATAGACCATGAAGGAAAAAATGTTACGCAACTACCAAAATTGGTGGGAGAGCATCAATATCACTTGATGATATCCAAAGGATCCATCATGGATCATTTTTTTTAACTAAGGTATCTATTTCCCTTAGATGAAATATAGAATAATTACATTAGAAATATTCCATTAGAGTGGATTCTCAAGGTTAGGGCCTCTCTAGAGGGTGAACTATACTCCCTGACAACAAATTCACTCACATTTCATTCAACCTAAAGTGAGAATTCCATGTTGGAGATACTCAATGAACATATTTATATAATCATACTATTATTCAAAAAACACGTGAAATTTAGGTCCTTCGTGGCTATGTAACAGTGGCCATGTAATATACCAATCAGTTTCCATAATATAATTTGGCCGGATCGATACCCCTCAGTTGTGCCTCCTGAATGTACAAATCACCTTGATCAAAATTTTCTAGGGAAAAATCCTCGATAACAATTTCTTTTGTTTGGTATATTATGTTTATGAGGAACATGATTTTTAATTGTATGGGAAGTGAATTGGGACATTATCTGTAAATTAGGTTCTAGCATTGGAATAATCAATATTTTTCTAACTATATTTTCCTCATTGATCTATTTTATGGCTATAGTAGAGTCTCTCTTCACATGATTTTTGGGGACATAATCTCGAGGGACAACTCCATACAAGTTATGAGGGCCTAAAACTATTCCATTTTATTGGTAAAAGAAATTATTTATTGGAATAAGCATGGTAGGATAAAAGGTGTTGGTATAAAAAAGGTACAACTCATGCCAAAATTATTTTGTTTTTAGTCTCAGACCCTTATACTAGTTGGAATATGTGACGCACAATATAAATGAATATTCTAACATAGAACAACATAACCCACCAAGTGAATGGATTCTTTTTGGAAATAATCATCTAGGGGATGTTTCTCAATGGTCAAATATGGGGCTAGGAGGTCTAAAAATGCTCGACCAATGATGTTATTATGATGAAATAAGTTTATGTTGAAGTAAAATCGGATTACTGTGCAATTATCAAGTTTTCCTTTCATCATGGGTTGGTTGAGGATGCATTTCATCAAATCATGTAAGGACCCACACCCTAGTTTCCCAAATCCAATATCTTATATAAATACATTGTCATGATTTCAAGAATGTTTTATCCAGATGGAAAAAAATTAGTAGTTTTCTAAAACCATGTGAAAACATAAGGTCAACATTTCAACATGAAATGAATTACATAATAACAATTCTGTAGGAAACATCTATGACTCCAAGATTATCATAGAAAGTAATTCATTATATTAATCTTCAAAACTTGGGAAAAATAAATCATAAATAATGAGTGATCTCATAATATTAGTAAGGGTATGTAATACTATAGTAGTCATTGTAAAAATAAATAGCAGGCATGGGGAACAACTAAAAACACATGCCTTTAAAAATATACTTTAGAAAAATATTGAAGGAATGAATGTTGTCAAAATAAATCCATATACTTAATCATAAAATAATTAATCATAACCATTTATATTTTAATAAATGAATAATCCCATGGTATATCAATTACTAATAACATAATGAGGTAATGCATAATGTCAGATACCTAGTACATATTGTCAAGGCCTCATCCAAGATGTCTGAAAATACTAAGTCAAAGCCTCAGCCAAAACCCAATTATATTTGGTATAATGAGTCCTACTAATGAATCTAGGGGCTATATAGTTCCCCACTCATCACTTTCTATATTAAATTGATTCCTCTTATGAATGGGGATGAACATAAACAACATAAACATATGAAATAACATTCCCCAATCATTACACATAAAACCTAACTATTCTAAGTATTATAGTGAGTGGTATCATGATAGGACACCCCCATCCCAAGAAATAATAAAACATTTAATAAAAAATTTCAGTTGATAAAAATAAGACATTAACCATAATAAGATAACAAATTCAACAGAGGTGTTGAATTAGGAAAAGGTACTCTAATAAAATCATCATTGAATTTCAGAGAGAAATACACCTTTACTTTTAAAAGAAGAGTTCTTGTGGAAAAATATGTTAATCAAATCAGAAATTAACTAAGATATTTTTTACATGATGAAAAATTGGATTTATAAAAATATTTATGTCTTAAAATAGATTATATCATTATAATGAAAATAAGTAATAATTTGAGAAGTTCCTTTATTTGGGTGTGTTTATTAGGAATAATTGAGAAAGATCATTATAATAAATTTAGCTCTCCATAAAATAATGAATCATTATGATATGTTAAACATATATATAAGATTAAAATAGAATTTATTAAGAGTATATAAGAATAATTAATAATTTATTTGGGATTAAGGATACAAATAGTTACCCTATTAAAAATGGAGGTTCGGGTAGAAAACCCTTACCTTATGTTCGAGTGAGTTCTGTTCATGAACATAATGTACTAGATATTAAAACTAAATCCATTAAATAATTAATTAATAACCTCATATACATGTATTTTATTTATTATAATTTATTTATGTTCATTTATTTCATTTTGGATGAGTTAAAAGTAAAATTTTAATGCTTGAGAGCGGTTGATTCTTTCGTTTTCAAGATCTGTATAATTTTATATGAGTATGGAAGTTCATGTGAAATTGGTGTAATTATCTAGAATTGAATTTATATGACACTAATGAATAGATATAATATTAAATGGTGATATAAATTATTTTGTTATATTTTTTGAGGAGGTGTTATTATATAGAACATTAGTGATAATCATTTATATTATTTTGTCAATATTTCAATTATTGTGAACCAGTTTGGTTGTATTAATTAGTATTATGAATATATAATCATTTAAATACCTTACATATAAAGAAATATGTATTATATAAACTATTTAAACCATTAATGTTGTTTCATGACCAGATATGAATGAATAATTTATGAATTAAGGATCATCATCCATGAATGTTGTAAATGTACACCTCTCAGATGATGATTTCATTTCTAAAATAAAAGTGAGAGAGATACTAGTCTGAGGATGGAAAATACATTAACATGATATAATTATATTATATAGATTATATTATAGATATCATGATAATTTTTACATATTAGGCGAAGATATAATAATAAAATAAAATAAATTGAAGATGAAAATAAATGACAAAGGAAGAGGGTTTAGCTATTGAAATATCCTATTTGAGAACATCTTTAAGGTAAAGAGTTTTGGTATTTTGGAATGAAAAAGGTATCATGGACTTGGGTAGATACTAGGTAATAGGAATTGGGTAGAACATTCAAAATATTCAAGTCTTATTGGAGTAAGGAGAAGAGGGTGTGAGGTATAGGGTTTATAGTGGAGTTGAGGGGTGATTTTTGAATATATTATTCATTATTTTATTATTTTTCTCAAGACATAGAAAAGTCTTGATTATAATGAAAAAATAATAATAAGTTCTTTTGATTTCTAACAAAGTGTGCTTACATCACCCATGTATCACCTATGAATAAATAAATCAAGTATTTAGCATTTATCGTTAATTATTATATTATACTATTCACTTAAAATTCAAGTATCTTTTAAAAAATCATAAAAAAGCAGTATAACTATTTTTTTACATTTAAAATTCAATGGTAGAATCCATTTTATAAAAATAATTAACAAAAATTTTTTGAAATTAAAATTTTAAGTAAAATCAATATTTAAATGAAAAATACATATTTTAATTTTGAAACTGATATTATAATAATTTTATAAATTGACTATGGTCTCATAAAATTACCCAAAAAACATAGGAAAAAAAATATTTATTTCAGAATACATTTTATGAAAATAAATTTTATTTTAATTCAATATAATATTTTATAATTGTAATTAAATATTTATTACTCACAAAACACCAATACTTAATTTTTAATATTTAAAATATTCACTTTTATTTATAAGGCGGTTAATTTTATTATAGTTATACGGGTGAAATTACAATTCATAATATTCATATTATAATTCATAAGGGTAAATTACTATTCATAATGGTCAAGATAAAAATCATAAAAATTTATGATGATCTTATCAGACTCAAAATATCCTACAGATCACAACTATGTATGACCATTTTTCAAAATTCAAAATACAGATGATGAAAAATTATGTCTACTCCCAATGTTATAATAACAATGTGTTGTCTTGAATAGACTCAGTTTTTCATGAATTAAATTCTATGTTAAATTTATAAGTAAAATCATGGGGAGTTACATTCTTCCCCAATTAAAAAAATTTTAGCATCCAAATTTACCTAAATGACACCTACTAAAAAGATTTGTCTAGGTCTTAATCACAAGTTCATCAGTCTCACACATCACATCATCAATTTTATTATTTTTCCTATGAAACTTTACCAGCTGAGTCATCTGATTCTTCAACACCATTTCTTTAGTGTCGATAATCTGGGTAGTCTCTTCACAATAAGATAAGTTATGTTCCAATACTAAACCTTCAGAAGTGTGTATATGTGTTGGGTGTAGCTTGTACTTCCTAACAAAGAGACATGGAAACCATTTTTTACCTTATAGAGGCCTGGTAGAATAACCAAAAGATAAGCCAAAAATTTAATTTTGTATATTTTTTCCAAAGGCCCATTGTACCAAGTGCTTAGTTTCCCTTTCCTCCCAAATCTTAAAACACCATTTTATGAATATGCTTTTTATAAAACATCATTACCCACATGAAATTCTATATCCTTCCATTGATTATCAACATATCCCTTCGCATGCTTTGAGATTATTTGATATGGGTTTGAATAATCCATGCATCCATTTTTGTTTCCTCCATATGCTCAAGGCCTTCAAGCTTCCATTAACCAACTTCATGTCGACATGTTGGTGTATGAAATCTATTTCAGTACAACGCATCATATGGTTCCATTTGATTACATGAATTAAAACTATTATTATTATCAAACTCTAGAAAAGTTAAATACTAATCCCATGTACCTTTAAAATCATGTGAGAATGACCTCAAAATTCCTTTTAATGTTTGGATCATCCTTTCTGACTGCCAGTCAGTTTTAGGATGATATGCAGTACTCAAATGAGCCATAGTATCCCAAGATTTCTGTAGACTTTTACAACATTTTGATGTAAATAATTGATCACGATCAGACCTAATTAAGAATCGTTCTTCATGAAATTATTCAACATCATTGATATACATCTATTCAAGTCACGATAGTGGATAATACGACTTGATTGGAGGAAATGTTCAAATTTGGTATGTTGATAAAAAATTACCCATATTGCGTCATTCTTTCTCAGAGTTTTTGGTGATCCATTGGAAAAATATATTATGATGTCATCCCATTTCCATGTAGGAATAGGTATATGTTACATGATTCCACTTGGATCCAGTCTTTTAGCCTTCATCTATTGAAAGACTAAAAATCATGATACATAATTAATAATTTCACACTTCATGTTTTTCCTCCAGAAATGTTAGTTAAAATATCTATACATGTAACTCATACCAGGGTCTATAAGTAAATTCAAACTATGTGCATTATCCAATAACTCCGTTTTTAGCTCGCGTACAGAGGGAACACATAGGCTTCTCCCAAATTTTATATCTCCATCTTCAAATATGAAATAAAAAACAATCCCATCATTCACTTATTTATTTTATTTTGATTATTCTCATCATCATATGAATAACATTAAATTATTTATAATAAATATGTTTGGGAAATAAATTGAAAAAGTAATGATGCTTCTCCTTCATGGATAATTCCCATATTTGGCCTTCCTAGATCTATATACATAGGATCCTTGTAAATAATAATTTTTTTAATAACTCCATGATCCTTCATTCTCAATGCATTTTCCATATTATTTTCATTACCAGGATGGTAGTGTATGAAAAAATCATAACATTTGACAATTTTGAGCTGTCAAAATTGCATCATGTTGAGTTCCCCTATGATAAGATATATTTCAAGCTCATGTGATCAGTATATATCTCACACCTTCTATTATAGAGATAATGCATCCATATATTCAGAGAAAATATTATAGATGATAATAGAAGACCATGAGTATGGTAGTTATATTCATGAATTTATAACTACCTTGGAACATAGGAAATAATTCTATCATTATGCATAAGGACACAACAAATTCATTTCTATGATGCATCTCTATAAATAAAAAATCCATCATTTATCGATGGTAGAGTCAGCATTGCAGCATTCACTAACCTCTTCTTCAATTATTCAAAACATTCTTCACATTATTTTTTCCATATGAATATTACCCCTTTTTGGAGTATGTTTGGTTAACGGGTGTGATTATCAGTAGAAATTATGAATGAGATGCCAATAATAACATGATAACAACTAAAAATATGTACCTCAATTAAGTTCATCAGAGTAGGTCATTCCTAAAACACCTTTGTATTTGCTGTATCCACTATGATTCTATCCATAGAGACAATATAGCCAAGAAAATATACTGTTTGATGTCAGAATTCAAACTTTCTAAACATCCCATATAAATCATTTATTCTAAGAGTCTTATGAATTAATTCGAAGTGATCATCATGTTCTTCATAGATTTTGGAATATACCATTATATTATCAATAATGTAAAAAATAAATCATTAAGATATTCCATGAAAACTCAATTCATTAGATCCATGATAATAGAGGGTGCATTAGTCAGTCCAAAAGGAGTTACTGTGAAATTCTAATGCCCAAACCTGGTTCAAAATTCTCTCTATGAAATATATTCCATTCTCACAAGTAACTGATGATATCTTAGTCGAATAAAAATATTTGAAAAAATATAGGTCTCCATGATGTTTATCATATAAATCATTAATATCAGGAAGATGATATGTTTTCTTTATTGTAATAGCATTGATCCCCCTATAGTCATTGAAAAACCTCATAGATCTATTTTTTTCTTAACAAAAATAATAGAAGCTCTTCCTGGAGAATCAGTCGGGAAAAGGAATCCCTTATCACTTAATTAATATAGTCATTTCATCATATATTCTAATCCCATAGTTGATAATATATAAGGGTATTTGAAATTTTCATTGCGCCAGGAATTAAGTCAGTAGAGAATATGATTTCCTACTCATTACAATGTCTAAGTAAATCCTTTGGAAATAAATCTTCTTATTATTGCCCAATATGTACAACCACAGTTTGAATAATTATTTCCTCACCCATAGTTATTGCTTTCAATCCACCCCATAAATTTAATTTAGTATAGCTACTAGGGGAGGATCAAGATAAAAATCAAATGATAAGGTTTATTCTCTAAAGATAAGGGATTCCTCATCATTCAAAAAATTTGTAACTTCTTTATTCTTCCAATAGATGTTATCATTATAACTTGAAATAAAGTTCATAACAATAATTATATAAATGTAAATAATTATTATGATGATAAAATCAACATGTAATGCATGTTTATGTGTCATAAGGGAGACCGATTGACACATCTTTGTTACAATGATACCCTCTTTAGAGTTTTGACAGAAAATTAATTTATTAAATAAAATTTAAAATTTCTACTTTTCCTGGGAAACCTAGAAGACATAAATGAATGAAATGATACAGAATAATGTAAAACATTTGGTATTTTTGAGGAAATGAATAAATTACCTTCCACCACATCATTATGAACATCAAATTCAACTGTTGTGATCACATAGGTTTGGCCTTTCTCCACTGGCCTTCAATGGGGAATGTTTCCTTGATGATTAGGATAATCATTGTCATAATTTACCATCTCATTACACTTTTAGAACTGAACATTTTCCTCTTCTTTATTCCCATTTCAATCTAGATATTGATGGGATCATTCTCCACATTTTTAACATACTCCTTTTCCTTTTATACTGGATCTCTAGTGATTCTTTCCATAAGTATCACATGTTGGAAAACACCATTTTTATTTTTCCCTTTACCCATTCTTTCCTCTACCACCCTATTCTTATATTTCATTACCTTAATGTATTAATACATAGAAAATTCATTCTATATCTTGATAGATCATATGATTATATTTTCTTATGATCAGAAACTATGGGATGCTAGTTCCCTTTAGAGTAATGGGTTTAAACCATCAATGAATCAATCAATCATACTCCATATATTACGTATATAGTTAGTTATGAGACTTTATATCCTTGTAATGTTAGCATCATAATTTTCAAAAATCTCACTCTCCTATTGCCTAAGATTCAGAATCTACCATTCCATATCTACTCATTGTTCATAGGGAAATTATTTTTCTATGAAGATTTCATTAAAATACCTCCATTATATATTTTCAATATCATCCTCCTCCTTTGTGTTTTTAATAAATGACTAACATTTATCTTCTTCTCCCGATAGATGAAAAACTTATATAATAAACTTATCCCTATCGTTACTTTACAAAATGAGAAATTTCATCTCTATGAAACATATACACTACTCTATTATGAACGCGTTTGTAGTCCCACAAAATAATTGAGGATGTATTCACATAAAGAGGTCTAAAATTTCTCCTCCATTTTTTGTATTATGATTCGCCAAATGAGTATGTTTATTTTTCATAACTCGAGTCAATTTCCCCAGTATTGTTATAAGTTACTCAGTACTAGTCACTACTCTAGTACCATCATCATTATCTATAATAAGTGGATAATCCAAAACTGTGATATGTTTTGAAATACATTTCCATTACTTCCAATATGTTTCATTAATAAACAATTAAATACACTAAATAATGTTCTGAATCGTATGGTATATTGTTGAACTTGAAAAACACTAAACATAAATTGACATTTTATGCATGTCTTGTATATTAATCAATAGCATGGTTAATTTGGGGAAATATTTACATATAATTCCTTCACAACTGTTTATAAAAAAATGTGAACTATCTAAGAATATCCTATGAGTGTGTCAACCTCGGTGTGCAGTAATTACCATTGACATGTACCAGGTTTCCCCAACATAAGCCCAAAAAACCTTTTCAGAGTTGTTACTCCTAGGTATATCTATTCCAGAACTATTTCCACTTGTAGTATAAATACATCGATATATTTTATAGAAATAACCAAATAATCTATAAATTATCCCAATTATATATTTGTTTTAATAATTATCCTAAAAGTATATCTTAGGGTTTTCTTCTATAGTCTACATTTTCTAAATCTAGTTTCCATGTTTTCACCTAAACTTATTTTAATACCATCTATAAGTACCCAACCCCTAGTTTCCAAGAGTTGGTCCCTTATATTAATATAGATTAATTATTACATATAACTTTTTTGAAGGAATAAATATTTTAGTAGTTTTGGAAAACAAGTTACAAACATAAGTTAAAAATTACAAGTTTAAAAGAAATACATAATATAAATTCCCTTAGAAACAACTATGATGCCTTGATTATCCCTACAAGCCATTCATAAGATTAATCATTATAACCTAGATAAAATAAAACATAAGAACAGGGTGAGATAATATTCTCATAATGGGTTATTAATATAGAGTAAGTTATCATAAAAATAATAACTAAGCATGGTGAACTACTAAAAACACATGCCTTTAAAAATATACCTGAGCAAAATATGGATGGAAAGAAAGATGAGTAAATAAGTCTATATAAATGATCATAATATAATGAAAAAAAATAATTTAATTTATTCTATTTTAACAATCCCATGGTTTATCAATTTCTAATTCCATAAGGGTGGAATGAATAATAATGTACCTCAAAAACATATTGTAAGGTCCCCAACAAAGATGTCTGGAAATACAAGGGTAAGGCCTCTACCAAAACCCAATTCTATTTTTTATGATGATACATATTGATTCGTCGAGGGGATAGTGTGTTTCCAACCCATAACATGGTATTCTTAATTAATTTGTAATATTAAAGGGTATAAACATAATCAACATGAACATATGAAAAAACATTCCCAAATTTGTATACATAAACACTAACCATTATGTTTTGTGTGATGAATGTTATAAAGATAGAAAATCCATAATCCAAATAAACCTAAACCATTTTATAAAATATTTAAGATGATAAAAATAATATATTACCCACAATGAGACATGAAATTAAATATAGGTGTTAATGAAAAAAAAATTACTCTAATAAAATCATCTAGGAATATTTGAGAGAAATTCAGTTTTACATTGATAATAAGAGTTATTTTGTGAATATATAAGCAAAAAACAAGATATTAACTTTGGAAGTTGTTCAATTTTGAAATAATTGTATTTTTAAAAATAATTTTTTCTCAAAAATTAATTTAGTGTGAAATTTAATGTAGGTAAGAAGTTGGGAAGTTATGTTCATTCAAGCATGTTTATTGGGAAGAATTGAGAAAGATCAATATATAAAATTTAACACCCCAAAAAATAAATAATGATTACGATAGGTATAGATATATATAACATTAAAATAGAATTTATGAAGTATAAATAAGAATAATTCAGAATTTAATTAGGACTATGAGAGAAAAAGAGTAACCCAAATGAAAATTAAGGTTCAGTTAGAAAACCCTTACCATATTTCTGAATGAGTTAGGCACTTTATAATAATATAGTGGATAATAAAATTAAATACATTAATTAATTAATTATTAACCTTATATAAATATATATTATTTATTATAATTTTATTTCATTCCTTTATGGAATTTTGGATGAGTTATAAGATGCATTTTTTCACTCAGTAGATTATGATTCATTGGTATTAATGATCGATATACTTGTATATGAGTATGGAATTTCATGTGTAATTGGTATAATTAACCCAAATTTAATTAATATGATACTAAAGAACTTCCAAAATATTAAACTGTTATATAATTCATTATTTTATATGGAATGAGTATAATTTTTTAGATAAATCAATAGTGATAATCAATTAGATTATTTTGGATATATTTTAATTACTACGAACTAGTTTTCTTGTATGAAAAAGTATTATGTATATATACTAGTTTAAAAACATTAAATAAGACAGAATAGATTTCTTAAAATATGGTTCAACCATAAAAATGGTTTCATGACCATACATGAAGGTGAAATTGATGAACGCAAGTTTTTCGTCCATGAAGGATGTAAATCGACACCTCCCAAATGATAATATTGTTTTTAAAATAAAAGAGAGAGAGAGAGAGGGAGATAATAGTTTGAGGAAGGATTGTAATGACCCGCATTTTGAACCAGTTTAAAAAGTGGGGGGAAATTGAACTTTTCAAATTTCCGAGTGTGTTGAATCTATGACCGGGCTTTGGAACTGAAGGCGACAGGTTTTTAAGCGACAATAGAAGGCTCATGGTTGGCGAATGGTTTCCCAAACCGTGCGGCCCAAACCGTGTGGATTAAAATAGAGAGGTAGAGGAGTCTGCATGGCCTACACACGGTTTCTCCAAACTGTGCGACTAACCCATATGGGGTGCCTGGGGTGTCCAGTAGAGGCATCACGGTTTGCACACAGTTTGGCAAACCGTGCAGGTCAAATCATGCACGACCCTCCTTTTGGGGTTTTATATGTTTTAAAATGAAATAAAAAAAAGAAATTAAAAAGGAAACCTAAAATCTAATAAACTCTCCCTTCTCTTTTCTCTCGGCCAGAACCCACACGAACCCCTCCCCCTTGGAGCCACCGGCCTCACACAATCCCTCCCTCAGCCACACCTCATTCCTCCTCCGTTCATTGCGATTCCTCCTTCGAATCTCCGTGGTAAGCCTCCTTCCTCATTTCTCCCGCCTTCTTCACCGATTTTAGGGCTCCTCCTTCCCTAATTTCGTTCGAACAAGCACACCTATGTTTAGGGTTTGGTTGATTTTAGTTTTTTTCTTGTTCTTCTTGTTTCAGGGTTATGCGGAAGGTCCCCCAAGACCTTGTTGGTGTGAGTACAACATCCGCTGCCAAAGGCGAGGCAGATTGCGGTGATTTCAATCTACCAATTTGATTCGGAGGTAAGGGTTTCACCCGTTTTTGGTTTTCATTGATTCCAATTAGTTTCTTAGGTTGTTTTAGAGGTTCCTGGTATGTTTTTTTAGTGTGTTGTTGGGTTCGTGTTGGTTTCACTTTGTTGGAGCTTAGGCATCTCGCCTGTGTAGGAATCAGTCGTATGTGAAATTACATATGCCACGTATGGGAGCAACATTGGCTCTTAGTTAGAAATCACCAAGAGCCGGAGGGAACAGATGGATCCACCTTGAGGTAGGATCCCTCTCCTTTCCTTTAAATTTAAGTAATGTAATATTGAGTTAAATATTGCACTGCTTTAGCATTTTAATTCTGCAATTTTAGTTCCAATTTAATGCTTCTGTGCAAATCATATGAATTGAAGGAATAAGATAAAAGAGGTTTCTTGGTCACTAAACTAACGATTTAATAATAAAACCCCTCAATCAGAGGTGTGCTATCTTCAAGTTTAAAAGTAGTGAAAGACATTTTATTCTTTCCTAGCAGGTTGTTTTGGTGCCTTTTTGATGCTTGGTAAGCGAACTTGCCTTGTTGAGACAAATAGAATGATATGGATATGATCCTTGTGTTTGGGTTAGTTTTCCAGGTTAGGCAAATAGAGTGAGATAGTTACCTTAGTGGGATGATATAAGACTATAAGACATGTTTCCTCTAGAAGGTATTAAAAGGGTTCAAGATTGATAAACATATCATTTAATATGGAATGGTTAAACTAGTAATGAACGGACTAGGGTGTTATAACCACAACTTGGGATAACGTATTGGGCATGGATTATGTTAGTAAATTGGATATGTTAATTAATTGATATATATACTTATGAGGAGTTTCCTTAAGTATAAATGTGATAAATATGATGTTGATTTTATTTTAAATACTTAAGAGGAGTTTCCTTAAGTACATTTGTGATGAACGTGCTTATGGACTGTGTTAGGGTTTTTGACTATTGTATGGATATTATAAATTCATAAGATATACTGACTTATGCATTCAAATGCAACTGTGATAAGGATTATGAGTGATTATGGATGGGAGGAATTCATACCCCATGCCATCTACTTTGAAAGATTATGGACGAGAGGCATTCATACCCCATGTCATCTACTTTGAACGATTATGGATGGGAGGCATGCATACCCCATGCCAAATTATTTTGAGTATGATTGGGAGGCATCTCAACCCCATGCCAGATGTGAACTATATATGTGTATGGAATGGAGGCATTCTTACCCCTTTCCAGTTGACCTATAGTAATGAGAGGCATTCTTACCTTGTGACCGCTATTCTCTATACGTGTATGGAAGGGAGGCATTCTTACCCCTTTCCAATTGTCCTTTGGGTATGAGAGGCATTCTTACCCCACACCATCTATGATCTAAATTCTTATATATATATATATATATATGGTGACATGATCAGGTTACTTTACTGGAAACAAGTCAAAGCTGGTATAACTGTCCAGAGTCCCTTGGTAACCTGGACATGTGTTATTTAATTATGCAACTCTGCTTACTTATTCATCCATACCTGATCAATATTTAATTATTATACACTATCTGGATTGGGATTGACACCAGTGATGTCGGCCTACTGATATTTAAATCTCACACCCTACTCGGGCCTCCATTGCACTGGGGTACCCGAGTAGACCTTCTTGTTTGCAGGACCTAGGTTGATTTTTTGTATTGCACGTACCTAGAGATAGTAGCAAAGGACCGAGCGGGGGCTTGGGTAGCTCAAGAGATCATCTTCGGGCTTTGTTGTATTTTATTTATTCTTTTTCATTGTACTGTGAGGATGCTGTATTATTTCTTGTTTTCACCTTGTATCACTGATCATCCTTGTATCATGTAAACTGGCATTGGCCACCTCTTATAAAAAAGATCACTATTTGTCTTCTGCTTCTGTTTGTTCATTTTTTATCTATTACTACATCTTCTTCTAGTGTTATTTACTCTGAGATACCGTTGTTAAACTCTAATAAGAGGGAATAGTTTCCCCAGTATCACCTCTCGAGACCCTCTCTACTAGTCGACTGCCTCTGGTGTACGGGGAGACACGCTTGAGGCCATGTGGTGACCGGTCCGTCCACCGGGTCCATGGTGAGCCGGGAAGGGACGTTACAAAGTGGTATCAGAGGGGTTTCTTTTCTGGTTTCTTTTACTATTTAGCGACAGTAGACATGGATAAGAAGGAGATGGAATTTGGTAATAAATTGTGCTCGGGAGTAGCTATCCCGTGTACAGGGAAAAGCCAAATTTCCTCAAATGAAATTGTTATTTTAATGATATTGATTATTACGGTTGATTTTATTTCACCATTTGGTGATGCAATTGGGTTCTATTGATATTGTTGATGCAATTGTGGGTTCCATTTTTTTTCAACCCGATGATACGAGGGTATGCCATTTCATGCATTATATATGTACTTTGTTAGAAAAAACATGCCATGCATTATTCCATGCCATCTAGGATGCATTATTTGATGCCTACTGTTGTGATAGGTGTTGTGGTACTTATTCAATGCTTCTATGATATAGCATGTTTTTGTGTTACTACTTTCGATAACATGCTAGGATCAGTTAATACGGAATTGTTTGCTTTGAACAAAATAAATTATTGCAATTATGATGGGAGACAATTATCAGTTATAAGGTGTATGTGCGCCTTATGGTTGGGAAAGGTAACCTGTGTAATCAGATTTCTGAAAAAGGGCTGGTAAAGTTTAAATTGTAAAATGAATTGAAATTGGTTTTGAATGAAGGGATCCAAAGGCCAAATTATAAAGTGTATGGGAACTTTACAGGTTGGTAGGTGGAAACCTTTATGTCTTGTTGATTGTTTTGAGCATGTTGAAATCTGATTTTTTTTTGTTTTGTCTGTTGAGAGACAATTTTCAACCCACGAAGTGTATGGGCGCTTTATGAGTTGGGAAATGGAAACCCATAATGAATGTATGGAAGGATTATTTTTGAGAATTTTATTAGTGTAAAAGTGGTTTGATTTTGACCTGATGTTATTTGTCCTATTCGGACCATCGTAGGCCACCTGATTTGTCTAAAAGGAATTTATTATGATAAATTTCCTGAAGAGAGATAGGATGTCTGATAAATCTTTAGTGGTTAAAAGGAAGTTTGTAGAGACTTTCCTGCTTTTCTTTGAGTTTTTTGTTAAAAATGATCAAGTGCCTAGTGATTTTTGGTTTTGAAAGGTTACTTGAAGTTTTGAATTGAATTTTTAAAGTGATTAAAAGAATGAACGTGATTAACTTTAAAGGGCTTGGAAAATGAAAATGTTGTGGTGTCCTCTATTGAAACGTCATTTGAGGGTAAGTTAATTCTTTCTTGAGAGTGCCTTAAGATGGAACCATAGGTGTTTCCATGGGCATTTGTTTGCAATTTGAAAATTACATGAATGTTAGGCTTGATCCTGATGATTTTTTTTGGTGTGACCAAATTCTTGAGTCGATGCTTGTTCTTAATGAGGGGCTAGCCCGTGGTAGGTAGCACCCTTAGAGCATATGTGCTTGGCTTGTACGGTGAACTTTCTGACGTTGGGTACTGTTCTGGTGCCGTAGTCCCTCGTAGGACTTTTGGTTTCTAATGACACCCTTGTTCGGATGGGTGGTCATTCTTCCTTTGATCTTGTTATGGATTTGAGCATTGGGTAATGCTCTGTAGACATGCCTCAGGCATGGATTGTTTCTTGTTGGTTGTTTTAATCCTTAAGTGATGTACGTTTCGGTAAGTCATCATCCATGGGAACAGTCGTCTGAGGAAATACGACGTTCGACTAAATGTCTAATGCTGTTGACTACGGTATCGGGTCATCTTAGTGGTAGAGAGACCAGAGCATTTGAGGATGAATTTATCCCAATAATCAGGGTGATTTTCAGAGGACAGGGGTGTTATGACACACCGGTCTCATTGTTCTGTCTTTTTTGTACATTTCGACGTGGTGACCGTGGATTGGAGGGGCGACACATATTCATCTAGACTTGATGAACTAGTTCATTGATGAGAAGCCAATATTTCATTCTTTCGATGACACTGGAACTTCTAAGGTGGGAAGCATCGTGACAGTTTAGTTAAGTGTGTCCTTCTGGTTAGAAAGAACACAGCAAGAAGAACAATTTTGGAAATGGTTCGGTTTTTATCGAATGCCTTTGGGTTTTGGTGGTAAGGTTGATTGACAGAATGCCTAATGTGGGAAAAGACATTTTTGTCAGTTTGAAATCTTGATGCGTCAGAAGTTGAAGCCAAGTCTTTTCTTTATAGTCGACAGGTGGTGGTTAAACCTTTCGTCCTTTCAAAATTTTTGGAAAAGTTTAACTGGAATCCCTCTAATTCCTCTTAGTGTACTCTGCTACGTGATGAGAATGTACCCTATCAAGCTTTAATCCTGGATGCACTAAGAGAGCATCAGTCTTACGTCGTGCTAATGATTTAAAATCCATTGAGCCCATTTGTTTCTTCCCTTTTGGCATTGCACACTAAATGTTTGGTTTCGTTCATGGTTTATCTTTGAGATGTCACTAGGAGTCGGGTATGAGCTTCAGTGAACATCCTTGTAGTATGTGCGAGATGACTTGGGAGAAGGTATCATGGCTTAGCTTATAAAATGTCGGCCGTGTAAGCCATGCGTCTTCTTGAACAGTCAGCTGGGGTGGCTAGACTCTTTCCTTTCTTGAAGTCAGCTGAGGTTTTTCATGAACAATAGGCTCGACTTGGGTTCTGAGGTCAATGGGGGAAATCTACCGGTTGATCTTTTCAAAACCACGCTAGTTGCGTCATTGTAATTCTTGGAGCTTGCTTTTGAAATACATGTAGAAAGGAGAAGTTTTGGTTTGGGTTTTGATCGCTTAACATTAAAAATATAAGGTGGGAAGTACCTTTGATTGGTTTCTTGACGAGACGATGACATGATCATGTAATTGAGTTCATGGGCTCAGGTTAGAGTTGTCTTTGTGTTTTGGTTGGAAAATGAGTGTTGGCTCAGGTGGTAACGACTTAAGCACCATGTGTGCTTAAGTGAATGTTCGTTGGTGCGTGGGATGTTGGAGATGTAACGCGGTAGCTAGAACGGATCTTCACAACCCTTGTAGGTCGAGTGAGGTGTGTTGTTCTCGAAGGCTTCTCGAGGAAGAGAAGTTCTAAGGTGGGAAAGTTGTAATGACCCGCATTTTGAACCAGGTTTAAAAGTGGGGGGAAATTGAAAATTTTCAATTTTTGAACGTGTCAAATCTAAGACTAGGCTTTAGGACCGAAGATGTATGGTTATTAAGCGACAATAGAAGGCGTGTGGTTGGCTCGCGGTTTCCCAAACCGTGCAGCCCAAACTATGTAGCTTAAAATATGGAGGCAGAAGAGTGTGGATGGCCTGTGTACCTTTCCCCAAACTGTACGACTAGCCTGTGCAGGGTGCCTGGGGTGTCCGGTAGAGGCCACACAGTTTGTGCAGGGTTTGGAAAACTATGCTGGTCAAATCATGCATGACCCTCCTTTTGGGTTTTTAGATGTTTTAAAATGATATTAAAAATAAAAAGAAACAAAAAAAAACCTAAAATCTAATAAACTCTCCCTCCTCTTTTCTTTCATCCAGAACCCGCACAAACCCCTCCCCCTTGTAGCTTTCGGCCTCACGCGAGCCCTCCCTCGACCGCACCTCCTTTCTCCATTGTTCATAGCGATTCCTCCATCGAATCTCCATGGTAAGCATCCTTCCTCCTTCCTCCTCACTTATTGGTCTATTTAAGTGCTCCTCCTTTCCCTAATTTTATTCGGCCAAACATCCCTAGGTTTAGGGTTTGGTTGATTTCAGTTTATTTATTGTTCCGCTTGTTCCAGGGTTGTGAGGAAGGTCCCCTGGGACCTTGTGGGTGTGTAAACGACTTTCGTCGTCAATGGCGAGGCATATTGCGGTGATTTTAATCCACTGGTTTGATTCCGAGGTAAGGTTTTTACCCATTATTGGTTTTCGTAGATTCCAATTAGTGTATTAGGTTGTTATAGAGGTTCCTGGTATGTTTTTCATCATGCATTGGTGGGTTAGGGTTGGTTTCTATTTGTGGGAGCATAGGTGGCTCGCCTGTATAGGCATCAGTCATATGTGAAATCACATATTCCATGTGGGGGAGTAGCAGCGACTCTTAGTTAGAAAGCGCCAAGAACCGGAGTGGACGGATGGATCCACCTTGAAGTAGGGCCCCTATCCTTGCCTTTAAATTTAAGTAAAGTAATAGTGAGTTAAATATTGCACAGCCTTAACATTTTAATTATGCAAGTTTAGTTCTGATTAAATGCTTCCATGAAAATCGTGTGAATTGCAGGAATAAAATTAAATAGGTTGCTTGGTCACTAAACTAATGATTTAATAATAAAACCCCACAAACAAGGGTGCACTGTCTTCAAGATATATAGTATTGATAGAATTTTTATGCTTGCCTGCTGGATTGTTGTGGTGCTTCTTTGATGCTTGGTATGTGAACTTTCCTTGTTGAGACTAATATAATGATATGGCTATGATACTTGTGTTTGGGTCAATTTTCCATGTTAGGAAAATTGAGTGAGATGGTAACCTTAGTGGGATGAATTATTACTATAAGACATGTTTACTCTAGAAGGAATCAAAGGGATTAAGAATGATAAACATATCCTTCAATATGAAATGGTTAAACTAGAAATGAACAGACTAGGGTGGTATGACCACACCTTGGGATAACTTATTGGGCACAAATTACATTAGTAAACTGAATATGTTAATTACTTGATATAGAATCCTAAGAGGATTTTCAATAAGTATAATTGTGATAAATATGATATTGATGATATTAAAAATAATTAAGAGGAGTTTCCTTATGTATACATGTGATAAACGTGATTATGGACGATGATAAGGTTTGGGACTATAGCATGGCTATTTGAAATGCATAAGATGTACCACCTTATGAATTCTAATGCAACTATGATAATGATTATTAGTGATTATGGATGGGAGGAATTCATACCCCATTTCATCTACTTGGAACGATTATAGTAGGGAGGCATTTATACCCCATTCCATCTACTTTGAATGATTATGGATGGGAGGCATTCATACCCCATGCCTTCTAATTTGAACGATTATGGATGGGAGGCATGCATACCCCATGCCAGCTTATTTTGAGAATGGGTGGGAGGCATGTCTACCCAATTCCATATGTGATCTATATACATGTATGGATGGGAGGCATTCTTACCCCTTTCTAGTTGACTTATAGGGACGATATGCATTCTTACCATGTGCCAGCTATTCTTTATACATGTATGGTAGGGAGGCATTCTTACCGCTTTCTTATTCACCTTTGGGGATGAGATGCATTCTTACCTCATGCCCGCTAATCATATTAATGGGTGGGATGAATTCCTACCCAACACCATCTATGATCTAAATGATTATATATATATATGGGGACATGATCATGTTACTTTACCAGAAACAAGCCGAAACTTGTATAATTGTCAGGTGTCCCTTGGGAACCTGGATGGGTGTTATATACTTATGCAACTCCACTTACTTATTCCTCCATACCTGCTCACTGTTTAATTATTATACACTATCTGGATTGGGTTTGACACCGGTTGTGCCAACCTACTGATATTTATATCTCACACCCTACTCGCGCCGCCATTGCACTGGGGTACCCCAGTAGACCTTCTTGTTTGCAGGACCTAGGTTGAATTGTTGTGTTGCACGTACCTAGAGATAAGAACAAAGGACCGAGCGGGAGCTCGAGACACTAAAGAGATCGACGTCGGGCCTTGTTGTATTTTCATTATTATTTTTCATTATATTGTGATAATCCTGTATTGTTTTTTGTTTTAACCTTGTATCATTCATCATCCTTGTATCATGTAAACAGGATTTGGACACCTCTTATAAAAAAGATCACTATTTGTCTTCCGCTGCTATTTTTTCACTGTTTATCTATTATTGAATCTTCTACAAGTGTTATTTAATCTGAGATACCATTTTGAAACTTTGATAAGAGGTTATAGTCTCCCCACAATCACCTCCTGAGACCCACACTGCTAGTCGACAACCTCTAGAGTACACGGAGATGTGCTTGAGGCCATGTGGCGACCGGTCCGGCAACTGGGTCGATGGTGAGCCGGGCAGAGACATTACAAGGATATTCCAATAACATGATATAATTGAATTATATTAATGATACTAGAGTTATCATGATCATTTGGATGGATTATGTAAGGATATGATAATGAAAATAAAATAATTTAAAAATAAAATTAGAATAAAAAGGAAGAGGGTTTACCTCTTAAAATGCCCTCGTTGAGAACCTCATTATGGGAAGGGGTTTTTGTATTTGGGAAAGACCAAAAGATATTGGATATGGATAGAGACTAAGGAATAATATTTTGTTTGAACAATGAGACTCTTGAGGTATTAGAGGTGTGAGGAGAAGCGGCAGTGCGGGGTAGATTTTATAGTGGAGGAGATGGGTGCTTTTTGAATAACTTATTCATTATTTTATTATTTTTCTCCAGAAAAGAAATAGTGTTTATTCTTGGGATGAAAAACAATAAGAAGTATATGTGAGATAAAACAATGTGTCATTAAATCATCCACACATCAACTATAACTCAATAAATCATTTAATTAGCATTTATCGTTAATTATCGAATTTTTCTATTCACTAAAAAAATCATGTATTTGAAAATATCATAAAAATTAACCATAAACATTTTTTTATATGTATAATTAAAAAAATGGACTCCATTTTTTCAATATAAGTTTTTAAATATGTGGTCATTAATTTTAATAAAATAAATATTTACATGAAAAATACATATTTGAAATTTAAAACTGATATTATAACACTTTCATAGATTAACTAAGGACTCATAAAATTATCATAAAATCATAGGAAAACATGATATTCATTTTGAAATACTTTTTATGTAAAGGAAATTTATTTTAAATGAATATTTTAATTTTAAAAATGTAATTATATTTGTATTACCCACAAAAATATTAATACTTAATTATTATTATTTTAAATATTCACCCTCATTTATAAGGTTCATAAATTTTATTTATACTTACATGGGTGAGTTTAAAATACATTGGGGTCAATTAATATTCATAAGGGTGATGTTACTATTCACAAAAAATGTGTGTTGATCCTATCGGTATAAAAATATCTTATTGATTGCAACTGATTATGTTGTTTTTCTCAAAATCCAAACACATAGTTGGAAAAAATTTGTTTAAAAGCTTGGTTATAATAAAAAATTGTTTTTAGAGACTCAGTTTTTCATGAATTATATATTATATTATATTTATTTTAAAAACCTTGGGGTTTTATAAATCATCACTGGGCACTAGCTAGACCTCATTAATCTATAAAACTTGATACAAATTTTAAACTGTTAATGTAATGCTCAGACCCTAGTTACCCCGAATAGGTGCATTATTACATAACATTAGCATGATACAAAGAATCATGTCCCAAAAGACCAATCAGTTTAGTAGCCTTGGAAGTATTAAATACACATATTCATTTACATTACATCAGGAAATAAAAATACAACATTGATCCCCCGTTGAACACTCTTATATCCCTTAGCCCATTCCTATAGGTTAATCGTAATATACTTCATTGAATCTTGGGAAAAATTAAACACAAAAAGGGGTGAGCTCAGATGCTCAGTAAAGATAACAATATAGTGTAAACTATCGTAAATAATAATAAATATTTAAGGTAATGTATATTGTAACACCCCAAGCTTTCACGATACACATCTCTTTGAATAATACATTAGTGTGTATTGTACGCAACTTTGAGTTCTAACACACGCCACAACCAATCAATGTAGCCATTATGAATAGTAATACGTAATTTTTGAAATTTAATAAATTTTATCTTGCCAAATGGACTTCGTTTTTGGATTCGGAATATCGAAATTATCCTATGTTGAATTTTTGGTATTTTTCTGAGAACATACAATTTTTTATGAATAGTGAAAAATACTTAAAAACAACCTTTTTAATCAAAATAATTTATAGTGATAAATTATACTATTTAGTGGTTTTAAATTATAATTAGAATATATTTTTACCATTTTATCCAATGGTGGTCATTAGAATTAATTTCACTTTGAAATTGGACATAAACAATTGTCAATATTTTGATATATATTGTTTCTTAAAAACACGCTATTTGTTGTGACAGCGGGAATTAATTATAAAATTAATTAATGAAACTTATATATTTGGAATTTTTTAAAATAGACATCATTTTTGGATTCGTAATATCAATTATATCATAGGGTGAAATATTTGAATTTTTCTGAAAACTTCAATTTTTGATGAAAAGTGAAACCACTAAGTGGTAGTTCAAAAACTGATTTTTCATTTAAATGAAACATTACCACTTCTGTGATTTGATTTTCAAAAATCTCACATACATGGTTGTCATTAGGAAGTAAAATTTGGTTCAATGGGATTAAAATAATTTTTTGGTGAATAGTATCTTTTAAGTTTAATTAACCGTGATTAAAGGTAAATAGTGAAATTTAAGGTGAATATAATGTTATAATAATAGGAAATGACATTTACACTTGTCCTAATACTATTGGATGAGTCAAGGCCGACCTAGACAAACCATGGGTCAACTTGGGGACCCCATGGAGCCACTTTGGTAGGAAAATGACATAAATAACTTTTTATTTAATGTTAAAATAAAAAGGTCACAAACAAGAGTTGATTTACTAAAATAATTTTTAAATGGGGTTATACAAGTCATATTTTTGTATATAAATATTCATTAGAAATCTAATAAGATTTCCTACATCATGATATTTTTTTTATAATTTTGAGACATTAAATAAATTAAATTATTTATGACACCATCACGATGCAGCGATAACCTCATTAATTAATGATTTAAATAAAATGAATAGATAATGAAACATCTAAGCATTACAGTTGTCCAAAGCCTATTGTACGAGAATATTTCGAACCCCTATCACCTTATCCTCGAATTATATGAGTGTGGGACCTTTAGAAACTCAAAATCATTGTATAATAAAGTAACATTTTATTACTTTCCAAGAGTGCCCATCCTCTCCACTTATAAAAGGCCCCCACCACTACCACCTTACTCACATTTTCAAAGCCTTTTGGCTCAGCCAAACTCTGCCCAAATACTCTCCCAACTTCCCACTCTTACTCCAAGAATCCACACTTTGGGCAGAATTCTTCCCAAGGAAGCCTTTGGCTCAAATCAAAAGAGTTACCCGATTTTAAGGTAATGTCTTCTCTTATGTTATTTTGTTTTATTTTTCTTATCCAACCCCCTAAACACTTTTTATTCATTTCTTTTGTAACAAAAAACAGTATCATAAATATACTAGGATTTTTTTATAAGAATTATTCGAGCTACACTTACACACACCAACATTTAATGGTTAAAGAACATACAGTTTCTGTGGATGGCGAATTTCTGCCACACGAAACGTTGATTGTTCAACACTCATATAACACCTCTTATGGTGGCCATTTTGATGACAATATTTTCATATATGATGTATATATTATGTTTATGTTTTTCTTATGCTTCTGTATTTCTCATTTGTGGCATACTTTATGATTTCCATTATGGGTAAACGCGATAATTTCATTTTAGGAAGTGCGGACTACCGCCCCCACAATGTGATTTGAATCGTTAATGCCATATGTGGGATGTATAAAGGATGGAGTAAATGGTATTATACATTATATTATACTGGAATTATATTATACCTTTATATGATTATAACTTAATTCCATCAAATATGAAATAGAAATGAAATTAACGTTCATGCGTACGTATGGCTTACCGTCTCCATGAACGGTGCATTTCATTTTGTACCTCTAAACGTTATGGAATATTATAAATGCATGTATATACTAGATATATATGAGATATATGATATCAATATCATGAATATATTTCTGGATATAATGGATATATCACCACATGAACAACTTGTAATTATAAGATGTTTATTTTTGACTCAAGTACCAAAGATCGACAAAACGACCGTTATTAACTTAAATAATTACATAATGTTAATAACATGGTAATAAGTGATATAAAAGGAATAATGAACTTGAAAAAGGTTCTTAAGAAGGTATAATAACTCTAGTTTATTATTCAGGAGATCAAAGAACGGTCGAGTGAATTTAGACACGAGGTAAGGGAATTTCTTAACCCAATTTCCATTCTTTGGGTTAATCTCCTACTTTAAAATTATTTCATGATATTATTATGTCATATATTGTATTTGTAATTTCTTTATGTGTACTTATAGTGAATACACATAATAGATCTACTTTATTTTAAAAATGATATTTGTAAGGACTTCATCTCAATCGCCTTTCATTGAGGCATATTTGGTTTTATACACAACTGTTTTTTATACGGTGTATAAACCCCTTTGAATTTTACTTTTATTCAAAAGGAATATTTTTTATACAAAGAGTTTTTCTAAACGTCAAAACGGAATGTTTTTTCTTACGTATGCGGCGACAACGACTTCTCTGCCGCCGTGACTATTATTTGAGTTTCAGCTTCCTCTATAAGCCTTAACTTCTTTTTAAATGAAAAATAAATACAATGTTTTAATTTTCCTTTATTTTGGTACTGAAAATGGTTTTTGAAAGTGTTTTTATTATATCAATGTGTTGTATTGATATCTTGTGATTGGAATGTAGAAATGTTATGTTTCCTTTATGCATGTTTTATGTGATATGAATATGTTATGGTTTATGATATGTTTAAACCTATTCATATGAGGAATGTATTGGACTTAATAAGTGACGGGTAGAGCCCGCTATAGCTCCTCAATGCATCGGTAGGTCTCATGAGACAAACTAGTGTCTTGGCACGAGGCCTTGACAAAATCTTATTTGTGGTCTTGGCACGAGGCCTTGGCTACGTGGTTATGATAGTCTGGAATTACGCATTCCATCATTATGAAAGTGGTTATTCATATTGAATGTGATTATTCGACTATTAGAATATCCATGTGAGTAAGTAAATGGAATTATTTAATTTATTTTTGCAATATTATGCTGAAGTTAAAGTTTAAATAGGATTTTGTTTTAGTTATACATTGCCTTAAATGTTAATGTTTATTTACGAAAGCTTCCGCAATATTGTAATCCTTACTGAGCATCTGAGCTCACCCCTTTCAGTGTTTTAATATTTTCCAGTATGTGAAGAAGTATTTTATGAATGACCTGCAGGGATAGTCAAAAGAGGATATAAGTTTGGACTATGGAGACTTTGTTATTTTAGTTTTTCACTTTATGTTGTAATGTAACATTTATCAATGTATCTAGTGTTTCCAAGGCTACTAAACTAATCGGTCTTTCAAGACTTGATCTTTTGTGATCATGACAATGTTACGAAGTAATGCACTGACTCTGGGTAGCTGGGGCCGGGGTGTTATAGTTGGTATTAGAGGCAGTTTAGTACTAACCTTGGAAGCTAGATTTAGATAAACTATGATTAGAGCACATATCCCAAAGATAGACTTTGAGGATTAGTATAGAAGAACTTCCTATAATTTTGGTATTATAAAGATTTTGTGAGTTTTCCGAGCAATAAATCCCTGTCTGGATACGAGCAGGTAGAGGCGGCTCTGGCACAGATGTACCTTGGGGTAAAACCCGAAAACACCGCTTTGAGCTAGACTCGAACGGGTACTGGTGCACGACAACGGGCCTTGCTGCACTCTTGGTTACGACACTCCCGGGGGATATGCTTAGGATAATTCTCATTTTCTTTACAAACCACTATGTAGGGTTATGAGTATATACTTCCTCAAAGAAAACATTTTTATGTTTATGGATTATATCCATAAATAGTTCAATTTATGTTAAGTATTTTACAAGTATGGAATTATGTATTTTGATTCATAAACTAATCTAGTTTATGCCATTGTTTAGAAATTGCGCCTAGTGGAAGGAATGGAAACCGTATCAATGCACACACTCCGTGTAGGGATTTCCCTCCTGCTCAAGATAATTATTGTGGATCTGGAGATACAACTGGTGTTGATCAACTTATTACCATACTGGGACAACTCACTCAGGTTATGAATAATAACCTTACTCGTATGGAGCACCCCGATCCGGAACGTGGAGGATCAATGTTAGACCGCTTCATGAGGCAACAACCACCAACATTTAATGGGGGTAAAAATCCATTAGTAGCTGAGCAATGGATTAACTTCATAGAGAAAATATTCCATGCCTTGGGGAGTAGTGAAAGGGAGAAGGTTGTCATGGCAGTCTACCGCCTCACTGGAGATACTGATCAATGGTGGTCATTGATTCAAAATACAAAGGAAGATGATGAAGTATCGAATATGGAATGGAGGGAGTTCAAAGAGATTTTCCTAGAAGAGTAATTTCCCCGTGACTATAGAGTAGATATGGAAAGGCAATTTCTGAGTCTGAGGCAGAAGGAGGATGAGAATGTCGCAAAGTATGAGTCTAACTTTACACGATTAGCGAGGCATGCATCAGATTATATACGTAACCCAAGAAGTAAGATTGATCGTTTCTTTGATGGTTTAAAACCGTTTCTCCGTCGAGCCTTAGTCTCACAATCCTTCTCCTCATACGAAGAAATTGTCTCGTGTGCTATCAAGACAGAAAAGGAATTCTCTAAATCTTATGACAATAACGTAAAGCAAGAGAAGAAGAGAATAGTGGAACAAGAGATAGATAAAGGGAAAAAGGAAAAGAATTATTTTCCATTATGCGATAATTGTAGGAAGAATCACCCCGGTACTTGACTAAAAGGAATGGGAGTTTGTTTTAAATGTGGAGAAAAAGGTCACCAGGCTTGTGATTGCAAGGGAAAGAAAGAGGCTATCAATGTTGAATGCTAAAATTGTAGGGAAATGGGGCATTATGCAAATGAATGTCCTAAGCGTTAGGGAAACATACCTCAGAAAAGACCAAGGGATGAAGGCCAATCTTATGCTATTACTACAGTTGAAGTGGAATAATTTATGTATTGGTGCTTTTGGACTCAAGGATTATATTTTGGTTATAAGAACAATGTGATATATATAAGGATTGTATTGTAGTACTTGTTGTTTCAGTAAGGTTTTAATATGATGATGGTAATCATATTTTTAGTGTGTGACAAAAAGAGAAACTTGAATTTTTTTGGGGAATCTGATGTTACAATTGATTTTGGAATTTAGAGACCTTTTAGAGAAAGTCTGGACAGAGGTATTTTGGATAACTATTAAGGTTGGAATGGATTAAGTTGAACCACGGATAGTATTGTTTAAGGTTAAAACATTTCTGAAGATTATTTTTGGAATATTATAATACTATAGTTTTAGGAAAAGGACAACCTGAATGGTGGGGCATAACCCGTCGCGTCAGACAAAGCTGTAGGAATAGAACCCACAACCATTGTGCGACAGGCCTTTATTACCTACCACTAGCCTACAGGAAGTCCCTGGTTATTATAAAATATTTTTCCTAATTTAAATGGTCTGTGTTAATATTTTGAACTTTGTACGATTAGGATAAATATATTTTTTTTGAAATCTATTACCTTTTGGAGTGAAAGATGGGTTCGTGGTTAAAATTTATTAAAGAATGAAAGACTACATGACAAGTAAGTATATTTCCTTATGTTCTTAGTAAATCTCTTAAATAAATTCCTCAACTTTATGAAAGGTAACTTAAAACAAAAATTTTGTCGGTTAACTTTTCCAACTGGGGATTCAATGACCGTTTAACCAATCACAAGTTTGTGATTTTTTTATGGTTAACTTTCTCCTAATCCTATTTTCTACAACTCTCCATCAGACCTTGATGGCTTGTTTCTCCTCCATATCCATATTTTCATATAATCATAGTATGGGCTATCTCAGGTTACCTTTGTACTTCTCTTTCTTTCTTTTAATGTTATATTCTTATTAACCCAATTTCCAATGTGGGTTTTCCACAAAGGTATTTTCTATTTTCAACCTTTTATTTTCTAAGAACATTTTCAAATTGCGGGGACACAATTATTTGAAGGAGGGGAGAATGTAACACCCTAAGCTTTCACGGTACACATCTCTTGGAATAATACAGTAGTGTGTATTGTATGCAGCTTCGAGTTCTAACACACGCCACAACCAATCAAAGTAGCCGTTATGAATATTGATACCTAATTTTTGAAATTTTATAAATTTTATCTTTCCAAATGGACTTCTTTTTTGGATTCGGAATATCAAAATTAGCCTATGTTGAATTTTTGGTATTTTTCTGAGAACTTCCAATTTTTTATGAATAGTGAAAAATACTTAAAAACAACCTTTTTAATCAAAATAATTTATAGTGATAAATTATACTATTGATTTGTTTTAAAGTATAATTAGAATATATTTTTACCATTTTATCCAATGGTGGTCATTAAAATTAATTTCACTTTTAAATTGGACATAAACAATTTTCAATCTTTTGATATATATTGTTTCTTAAAAACACGCTATTTGTTGTGATAGTGGGAATTAATTATAAAATTAATTAATGAAACTTATATGTTTGTAATTTTGTAAAATAAAAATCATTTTTGGATTCGGAATATCGATTATATCATAGGGTAAAATTTTGGCATTGTTCTGAAAAACTTCAATTTTTGATGAATAGTGAAACCACTAAGTGGTAGTTAAAAAACCGATTTTCCGATTAAATGAAACATTACCACTTTTGTGATTTTATTTTCAAAAATCCTACATACATGGTTTTCATTAGGAAGTAAAATGTGGTTCATTGGGATTAAAATAATTTTTTGGTGAATAGTAACTTTTAAGTTTAATTAATCGCGATTAAAAAAAATTAGTGAAATTTAAGGTAATTATAATGTTATAATAATAGGAAATCACCATAACACTTGTCATACAACTATTGTATGAGTCATGGACGACCAATACAAACCATGTGTCAACTTGGGGACCCCATGGAGCCACTATGGTAGGAAAATGACATAAATAACGTTTTATTTAATGTTAAAATAAAAAGGTCACAAACAAGAGTTGTTTTACTAAAATAATTTTTAAATGGGGTTATACAAGTCATATTTTTGTCTATAAATATTCATTAGAAAGCTAAAACTATTTCCTACATCATGATATTTTTTTATAATTTTTAGACATTAAATAAATTAAATTATTTATGACACCATGATGATGTAGTGATTACCTCATTAATTAACGATTTAAATAAAATGAAAAGATAATGTAAAATATAAGCATTACACTTGTCCAAAGCCTATTTTATGAGAATATTTCTAACCCTTATCACCTTATCCTAGAATTATATCAGTGTCGGACCTTTAGAATCCGAAAAGTGTTGTATAATAAAGTAACATTTTATTACTTTCCAAGAGTGGCCCTCCTCTCCACTTATAAAAGGCCCCCACCACTATCACCTTACTCAAACATTCAAAGCCTTTTGGCTCAGCCAAACTCTACCTAAATACTCTCCCAACATCCCACTGTTACTCCTAGAATCCTAAATTTGGGCAGAATTCTTCCCAAAGAAGCCTTTGGCTCAAATCAAAAGAGTTACCCGATTTAAGGTAATGTCTTCTCTTCTCTTATTTTGTTTTATTTTTGTTATCCAACCCCCTAAACTCTTTTTATTCATTTATTTTGTAACAAAACCAGTATCATCAATATACTAGGATTTTGTTATAAGAATTATTCGAGCTACACTTACACACACCTACATCTAATGGTTAAAGAACATACTGTTTCTGTGGATGGTGAATTTCTGCCACACGAAACAATGATTGTTCAGCACTCATATAACACCTCTAATGGTGGCCATTTTGATGACACTATTTTCATATATGATATATATATTATGTTTATATTTTCCTTATGCTTCTGTATTTCTCATTTGTGGCATACTTTATGATTTCCATTATGGGTAAACGTGATAATTTCATTTTAGGAAGTGCGGACTACCTCCCCCTCAAAGTGATTTGAATCATTAATGCCATATGTGGGATGTATAAAGGATGGAGTAAATGGTATTTTACATTATATTATACCTTTATATAATTATATCTTCATTCCATTAAATATGAAATAGAAATGAAAGTAGCGTTCATGCGTACGTACGGCTTACCGTCTCCATGAACGGTGCATTTCATTTCTTACCTCTAAACGTTATGGAATATTATAAATGCATGTATATACTGGATATATATGAGATATATGATATCAATATCATGAATATAATTCCGGATATAATAGATATATCACCACATGAACAACATGTAATTATAAGAAGTTTATTTTTGACTCAAGTACCAAAGATCGACAAAACGACCATTATTAACTTAAATTATTACATAATGTTCATAACATGGTAATAAGTGATATAAAAGGAATAATGAAATTGAAAAAGGTTCTTAAGAAGGTAGAGATTAACTCTAGTTTATTATTCAGGAGATCAAAGAATGGTCGAGTGAATTCAGACACGAGGTAAGGGAATTTCTTAACCCAATTTCCATTCTTTGGGTTAATCTCCTACTTTCAAATTATGTCATGATATTATTATGTCATATCTTGTATTTGTATTTTCTTTATGTGTAATTATAGTGAATTCACATAATAGATCTATTTTATTTTAAAAATGATATTTGCAAGGAATTTGTCTCAATCTCCTTTCATTGAGGCATATTTGGTTTTATACACAACTTTCTTTTATACGGTGTATAAAACCCTTTGAATTTTACTTTTATTCAAAAAGAATCTTTTTTATACAAAGAGTTTTACTAAAAGACAAAAGGGAATGTTTTTTATTATGTATGCGGCGACAACGACTTCTCCACCGCCGTGACTATTATTTGAGTTTCGGCTTCCTCTATGATCCTTAACTTCTTTTTAAATGAAAAATAAATAAAAAGTTTTAATTTTCCTTTATTTTGGTATTGAAAATGGTTTTTGAAAGTGTTTTTATTATATCAATGTGTTGTATTGATATCTTGTTATTTGAATGTAGAAATGTTATGTTTCCTTTATGCATGTTTTATGTGATACAAATATGTTATGGTTTATGATATGTTTAAACCTATTCATATGAGGAATGCATTGGACTTAATAAGTGATGGGTGGAGCCCGCTATAGCTCCTCGATGCATCGATAGGTCTCATGAGACAAACTACTGTCTTGGCACGAGGCCTTGACAAAATCTTATTTGTGGTCTTGGCACGAGGCCTTGGCTACGTGGTTATGATAGTCTAGCATTATGCATTCCATCATTATGAAAGTGGTTATTGATATTGCATGTGATTATTCAACTAGTAGAATATCCATGTGAGTAAGTAAATGGCATTATTTAATTTATTTTTGCCATATTATGCTTAAGTTAAAGTTTAAATAGGCTGTTGTTTTAGTTATACATTGCCTTTAATGTTAATGTTTATTTTCGAAAGCTTCCACAATATTGTTATCCTTATTGAGCATCTGAGCTCACCCCTTTCAATGTTTTAATATTTTCCAGGATGTGAAGAAGTATTTTATGAATGGCCTACAGAGACAGTCAGAAGAGGATATGAGTTTGGACTATGGAGACTTTGTTATTGTAGTTTTTCACTTTATGATGTAATGTAACATTTATCAATGTATCTAGTGTTTCCAAGGCTACTAAACTAATCAGTCTTTCGAGACTTGATCATTTGTGATCATGCCAATGTTACGAAGTAATGCACTGACTCTGGGTAGCTGGGGTCGGGGTGTTACATATATGACTAGAAAACAAGCATTTTAAATATAAGCTTCAGTATAATATGGAAATTATAAATCAAATAATTCCATTTACTTATTCACATGGATATTCTACTTGTCAAATAATAACTTCTAGTAACAATAGGAAATTTCATAATTATGGAATGCATAACGCCAATGTTCATAAACACATAGTCAAGGCCTTTTTCCAAGACTACGAATAAGATTTGGTCAAGGCCTTGTTCCAAGACAATAGTTTTTCACGTGAGACCTATTGATGCATCAAGGAGCTATAGCGGGCTCTACCCATTACTTACTAACTCCACATCATTCCTCATATGAAATGGTTTAAACATAACATAAACATTACTATTAAAAAATCATAAGAAATATCAATACATTATCCATAAACAATGAATGGTATAAAAATTACACATCCACAGTAAAAACATATCACTGAACTTTCAATACATTATGGAAGAATTGTATCATAATAAATCAACCTCAATCAAGAATAATATCTCATAAAGGATGTTGACATAGTTGAAAATGAGCGGTAGTGATCTTTTAGGGAAATATACATTTTTCATTAAAAAAAATTAAAATTAATTTCAATTTTAAAACATTAATTTACATATAAATTAAACCTTAACCATTTTTAAAACATGGACATTAATGAGAATAATTTAAAGGAATAAATTTTTAAAACGTTTAAAATGATATTTATTTAGAGTTCTGATCCAAATGAGACAATCTTGAAGAAAACTAATTGCAGTAATAAAGACATTATAACATCATGGGAATAAAGGGATTCATGATATACTACGTCAAAGTAAAATATATACACCAAATAAAAGTGAATTTATGCATAACAACCCTGTAGTCTCAATAGAATGTATGTTGAGGTGAATTACTTTATAAATACTATATCCTTAGGTTAAGGATAAATAAATGAAATAATTATGTATTAATAATATCAATACAGTCAATATGATTGGATATTAAGTGTAAATCAATTAGAGTACATTCACTCAATGTCTTGTAAAAACAAAACAAATGATGTGGATGTTTAACTCATTGAATAGATTTTGAGTTAAAATTACTATTATCAAGTTTATTTTGATGACATGAGAATTTATCGATAGAGTTATTATGTGTATAAGAAGTATATCCACAAAAATAGTATTTGAAATTAATAAATAAGTAAATAAATAGTGATTTCACACATAATATTGGAGTAAAGTAATCAATGATGTTTGCGTAAAATCGAATGAGTGGAAATGGAAATTTAAAATTCCCTTACCAATTTGGTAACATACGAAACATACAAACTAGGAAAGAAGGATAATCAAATGATGATGTAAATAACCATAAACTAATGTATATTACACAAACAATACAACCTTGGGTAGTACATAAATCACCCACAAGGTAATAGTGGAAAATATAGCATGAATATCACAGGAATAAAAGTGAAATTAAAACCCCTTACCTTGTACTTTTCCATAGTAAAAGGTAGTTTAAACTCCTGTATATTAGTGAAATAATTTTTATTAAATTATACATGAACCAAATATATAAATATTATATCACATATTTTCTTCTAATATTCCTTTCTTAAAGATATTTCAAGAGTATCATTGTTTTGTTGGTTAATTGATTCATTTTCCTTTATATGTTTTGTTATGTAAGTCATGTTTCATATGTATAGGCTGTATTTGATTCATATACAGAATGATATTAAGTTATTAAATGTTATTTTTTTTTCATAAAATGAAAATTTTTCTTGAATGACTATGATGGGGAATGAATCTCATCGCATTCGTGGAGACGGTAAGCCGTACGTACGGAAGAGCGAGAATATCATTATATTGTTTCTCAAATAGAACGTAATTGGACATTATATCATATATACAGAATTATTAACATATTATATTTATTTTTAAAATGTTTATACTCATTATTATACCCATCCAAATAATGAAGTGTCTGAGTAACAAACTACACGATGACGTAGAGATGGTAAGCCGTACGTATGCACGCATGTTGACTTTTCATTTATAGGAGGGGTATAATAACAAATGTGTTCATACCATATTGACAATAACATCACAATATGTAGATGGTACTGGATTTATTATATTGGTATGGAAACAAAAAAGAAAGAGGATGTGGAAGAAGAAAAGAACATGAAAGAGGGTGGAGAAATTATTACCTCTTCTTTGGGTGTTTCTTTTTTAGTTTATCAAAAGGGATCCATCAGATGGCTTTCTGATCAAAGTAAGGCCTCTAGGATTAAGTGAAGAAAGTTTGGAATATATTGTGTCAGGGTTTGTCCAAGACAAATGGCTTTGGAGGTGTGAAATTAAGATAAGGTGAAGTACACTTTTATAAGAAATGTGAGGGTCACATTAGGAAAAGCTTGAAATATTATTTTATAATAAAATCATTTTCGGTTTATAATGCCTAAAAAATGTTTTATTTCTAAGATAATGTGGGTATGGGTAGAACTAATATCAACCAATAGGTTTTAGATATGTTTACGTTACCATTTTAACCTTATCTTTTAGATTAAACTCTTAGTTAAATAGTTTATCTTTTACCATGTCTTCTTGTATTCTTACACAATATAATAAATAAACAAACTATAAACATCCTAGAGAACATAAAGTGGTTCATTAATGAAATATAAATATTATTTAATCCCTTTGGATGAACCTTATATTTTTATTAATATTATTTCCACAAATTATATAGTATTTTTTATAAAAACAAATTTATGTCAATTTTGACACTATTTGGTATTTGGTTTTGTGAAATTAATAACAACCTTATCACTTCAAACAAAATTTATATAATAAACCCTAACATGTCATAGTGACCAAAAAAATTCGTGGATGTCATAAAAAAAGTAAAATTATATTTATTTTAATATTTACAATATAAACTATTATTAATATTTCATTATGAAGGTAATTACTGTATCATCATTGTGTCATAAAAAAATTGAATTATTTAATCTTTAATAATTATAAATAAACTACCATTATGTAGGAAATCTTTTTATATTTCTAATTAAAACTTATATTAGAATTTATCTTATATATAACCCTATATTAAAAATGGTTTAGTTAATAAAATTCGAATTTTACACTTTTAACTATTCCTTAAATAAAATAATAATCAATATCCTAATATAATCCAAGTGAACCTAAAGGATCATATTTTATTTTTAAGGTTTTTTTTGGTATAATTACTCTTATCCAATAGAATTACTTCTTGTGTTAGGGTAATTATAATATCATTTTTACCTTTAATTACCTATTTACTTTTAACAGTGGTAAATAAAATTTAAAAGTTACTATTACCCTAAAATTATTTTCATCTTATTGAACCACATTTTAATTATTGATATTAAACTTTTCTCTCGTATTTTTGAAATTAAATTCACAAATGTAGTAAAAGTATATTTTATGCAAATTTGAAAATGCTCCAAGAAGGTGGGTAAAAGATGGAAAAAAAGTTCAATACAATTTTATACATCCAGTTTTATTATAAAATTACTCCAATGAATTACATTGAACTTATATAGGTATTATATTTATTATTTTTACTTAATATAAATTTAAATAAAATAAATAATTATTTTAAAAAAAATTCGGTTTTAAACTATATTGCAGTATTTTTCACTATTCATAAAAATTGTAATGTTTTCAAAAAAAAAACAAACATTTACCTATGATAATATAGATATTCTGAACACAAAAATGAGTTCTATTTTTACAAATTCAAAACATAGATGTTTCATTAATTAATTTAAAAATAATTCCAATTGTCAAAACCGAAAAGCGAGTTTTTTAAAAGTAAAAACTATCAAAAGATTGACATGTGTTTATGTAAAATATAAATGTGAAATTACTTATAATGACCTACAATGTATTAAATTACAATAATATAATATAATTAAAATTACAAACCATTAAAATCCATTATTTAACACTATAATGTATTTTTGGTTAAAAAATTGATTTCAATTAATATTTATTATTTTTTAGTATTCATAAAAATATGAAAGTTATCAGAAAAGTACGAAAACTTTATACAAAATAAATTTTTATATCCTGATTCTAAAGAAAATTTTAATTTCAAAAAATTTAATATATAAAAGTGTAAAATATTGGTTTTAAAAAGGGTTTTCCATAAGATGGTGGAAAAATGCATTTTTTTGAAAAACACTTCTTTTAACTAATTTTTTTTTATATTGTGTTTATGAAACACATAATATGGATTCTAAAATAATACGTAGTCTATTATTTTTTGTTTTCAGTTCCATTTTATAATGTTGAGTAATTTATTTATGAGATTGCCTAGAACATAATTATATATAATTACTTTTTATCTAGAGTTTCATCATGTAATAAATTTCTTCCACTAACTCATCTTTTTTTTTCAAACGCTGAGAATTCAGGATGACTTGGTCACACCCGAAGCACTAGAATCAACTTCTAGAGAATAACATGATATATAAATGATAAAAAATATATTTTCATTCTCTTTAGATATTAACATAACCAAAATGGTTAGTACCAGATCATATGATCCCCAAAAACAATACACCTTCAGATAAGGAAATACTAATCTTAATTTCTAAAATTAAACCATCAATACATAAAGTTCAATAAATACCATTCAAAAAAATTTCATAAAATACTTCAATATAATCAAAACTAATATTGAAACACAAAACATTAAATAATTTGATTACGTAGCCATCCATGTTAAATTGTATCCCCAAATAACATCGACTACTCCTAAAGTAAAATACTTAAATGTAATTAATCTAATCACATATTATCTACGATAGGTTAACATTTCCATAAAAAACCAAAATCAGTATAAATCCACAATAAAAAAATTTAAAAAAATTTACCATTACTCTTCAAATGAAATCCCAGAGTATTCTATTTTCCTCAGGCATATAGTGTTCCCAATAGTGTGAAGGTCTTCAAAAATATCATTTATCACTTAATCACCAAATCATTTTCCAACCCTAAGGATATATGTTTGATAAGGAATAAGATCCCAAATCAACTTATTATTTATCAATAAAATCTTTTAACTAAATATAATTAGTCACAGTAAACCGATTCTTCACGTGGTGTAGTGGTAGGCGATAAATCCCAATCGCACTCTGGTTCTTGGGTTCGATTACCATAGCTTCGTCTAAAGCGATGGATTGTTACAAGGTCTATGTGTTTTCATTTTAAAAAAAAATATATTTTATTACATTCCAAAAATGAGATAAATTCTTCTAATTAACCATATCATAATTTTCCCACAAATGTTTTCCTCATACCTCACATTTTCATCCCAAAATTTAATAACATGAAATTTCTTCAAATTAAAGGATCATATAAACCCAAATGGTTATTTATAACTTTATAAAAAATAGAAAAGATAATTATTCATAAAATAGAATTTCTATATTACAAACTATAGGGCTATACACAAAAGATAAAATCCTTCAAAGTAATCCCATCAACAAAGAGAACTAATAAATTTAAACATTTAGCCATCCAATTATTTACACATAGGTTCTTCCTTGAATAAGAGATTATAATATATAATATAGAGTTCACTCGGTTAATTCCTATGTCCCATACATTTACTCCAAATTACTGTAAATGGATTCTCCAGATCATTTTTATTTTCTTCCATAGTACTCTTCATTTTTCCTTAAAATTATTTACATTATGTCCTTATTTCCCACACATAAAGAATTTCATTATTCCATTGAGAAACATTCCTTGGTGTCTCCATCCAAATTTCATTCATGATGGAAAATGAGGTTTCATTTCTCCATGATCTCCACTGCTAGAGCTCTTATCATTCTCCGTCTCTCTCTTTTTTTGTTGAGTCAGTGAGTTGGTTAATATATATGTTTTTGATCATATTTTTGGATAATCGATTCGACATGAACACGATATCTTTTACACCTATCAAAATTAATTTTCATTGATTATTTCCCCCACCATGCACACCTTGTTCATCATTATTAATTTTACTCTGACTTCCTTGGAATATAGCCATTGACTAACATAAGAAAGAATAGTGTGAGTCATAAAATCATTTAGAGAATATCATAACACCATATTTTCAATATAAAATACCATTCGATTAACCAAGGATATTTATTCTCATATTATATTAAAATCCTTAAAATTGTTTTTTAAAGAAAGTGTGAAATACCCTAAGCATATCCCCCAGGAATGACGTTACCAAGAGTGCAGCAAGGCCCGTTGTCATGTACCAGGATACCTCGGGTCAAGCCCAAAACTCTTTGTTAGAGTGTTCACTACTAGGTACTTATATTTTAGATCCACCTATACCTGCTCATATCCAGGTAGGGATGTATTGCTTGGAAAACCCACATAATATTTACATTACAAATTTTTTTGGTGGTTCTTATTTTATAATCCTCAATGTCGATCTTAGGGTAGTGTTTCCTAATTGGAATTTGTTTTCTAAATATAAATTCCAAGGTTTTACTAAACTTCTTATGATACCAACTATAACGCCCCAAACCCAGTTACCATGAATTGATACATTATTACAAAACATTGGCATGATAAAAGAAATCATGTCCCAAAATAATGATATGTTTAGTATCCTTTGAAGTACTAGATACATATATAAGTTTTATATTACATCATGATATAAAGAAACAACATTGTATCCCCTTTAAAAACAATTATATAACTTAGCCTATTCCTTTAGGTTAGTCGTAATATACTTCTTTTCATCCAGGGAAAATAAAACATAAGAAAGGGGTGAGCTCAAATGCTCAGTAAGGATAACAATATAGTAGAAACTGTCATAAATAAGAATAAACATTTAAAGCAATGTATAAGACTATAACCCAAGAATTTTAAACTAAAGCTTCAGTATAATATGGCAATGATAAATCAAATAATTCTAAGTACATATTCGCATGGATATTCTATTAGTCAAATACTCACATGTCATATCAATATCTAATTTCATAATGATGGAATGCATAATGCCAGACTTTATAACCACATAGTCAAGGCATTGTGTGAAGACTAAAAATAAGATTCAGTAAAGGCATTGTGCCAAGACACTAGTTTGTATCATGAGACCTACCGATGCATCAAGGTTATATAGTGGGATCCACCCGTCACATACTAAGTCAAATACATTCTTCATATGAAAATATTTAAACATAACATAAGAATTCCTATAAAAACTATCATATGAAATGTCAATACATTTTCCTTGAACAATGAATGGTATAAAAATAACACATCCACAGTCAAACATATCACCATACCTTCAATATATTATGGAATATTTTTATCATAATAAATTATCCTAAATCAAGAATAATATCTTGTAAAGGATGTTGACATAGTTGAAATTGATCAGTAAAAATCTTTGAGGGAAATCTCCCTTTTTCATGAAATCATTTAAAAGTGTCACAATTTATCAAGAAGCTGTTTAAAATAGATTTTTGAATCAAAGTGTCCCACACCACATTGAAAATTTTAAAATAATTTCAATTTTAAAACATTAATGTCCATATAAATGAAACCTCAAAATCATTTTTAAAAAATGGACATTAATGAGAATAATTTAGGAGAATAAACATTTAAAACATTTAAAATGGTATTTTAGTTAGAGTTCCTTACCAAATGAGAGACCATTGAATAAAAATTATTGAGGTAATAAAAAATTTATAATATTCTGGTAATAATGTTATTCATGAAATACTATGTCAATGTACAATATATACACCAAATAAATGTGAATTGGCGCATAACAACAAAGAAGATCAAATGGAATGTATGTTTAGATGAATTCCTTTATAAAGATGGTATATTTAGGATAAGGATTAATTAATGACATAATTATGTGTGAAAAATATAAATTCACTCAATATGATTGGATATTTAATTTAAATCAATCATAGGAAATTCAAACATATTCTTGTAAAAACAACACCAAGGACTTGAATGTTTAACTCTATGAATAGAAATTGAGTTAAAATTACTCTTATCATGTTTATATCGATGAATTGAGAAATTATAAATGGATTGATTATGTGTATAAAAAGTATATCCACAGAAATGGGAGTGTAAATTACAACTTAAGTAAATAAATAAGGATTTCACATAGAATCTTTGAGTTAAATAATCAATGAAGTTTTAATAAAACCGAATGAGTGGAAATTGAAATATGAAATTCCCTTACCGATTTGGTAACTTACGAAACATACACCCCATGAAAGAAGGATCATAAAATGATGATATAAATACCCTTAAATTAAATTATATTATGAAAACAATACAATCATGGGTAGTACATACACCACACAAAAGGTAATAGTGTAAAATATAGCATAAATCTCAAGGGAATAAAAGTGAGATGAAAACCCCATAACTTTTAATTTTCCATAGTATTGGGTAGGTTTAACTCATGTATAATGGTGAAATAATTTTTATTTAATTATACAAGAACAAAATACATAAATATGATATCATATATGCTCTTCTAATATATATTTGTTAATGATATTTTAGTAGTATCATTGGTTAGGTTGTAAACTAATTCATTTTCCATTATATGTTTTGTTACATAAGTCATGTTTGATATGTATAGAATATATTTTATTCATATCTAGAATGATATGACGTTCTTACAAAATTATTTTTAATCATAAAATGGAAATTATTCTTCAATGATTACGATGAGGAATGAATGTTATCACATTCGTGAGGACGGTAAGCTGTACGTACGCACGAGCAGCAATATGATTATATTGATAGTGAAATCATATATAATTCGATATTATATCATATATACACAATATGTAACATGTTATATTTATTATTTACATCATTTATACTCATTATTATACCAATAAAAATAATTAAGTGTTTGAATAACAAACTACACCCCGACGTGGAGACGGTAAGCCGTACATACGCACGTATAGTGACTTTGTCATTTATAGGATGGATAGAATGAAAAATATGGTTGTAGCATATTTATAATAAAAACACAGTACGTAGAAGGTTCTGGATTTATTATTTTCTTATGGAAAAAATGAAATAGATAGTGGAAGAAGAAAAAACATGGAAGAGGGTGGGGAAATTATTACCTCTTCTTCGAGTGTTTCCGTTTTAGTTGATCTAAAGGGCTCCATAGGATTGATTTATGATAAAATTTAGGCCCTTAGGTCAAAGTGAGGGAATTTTGGAAGATATTTTAGAAGGGGTTGGCTGAGACAAATGGATTTGGATGTATGAAATTAACATAACGAGATGTACCCTTTTATAAGAGATGTGAGGGTCACTTTAGGAAAAGCTTTAAATATTATTTTATGATAAAATCATTTTCGAATTATAATGGCTCCAAAATGATTTATTTCAAATCTTAGGTGGGGATGGGTTGAAATAATTTCACCATGTAGGTTTTTGACAAGTTTATGTTTCCATTTTAACCTTATATTTTATATTTAACTCATAGTTATGTAGTTTAATGTTTACTGTGTCTTCTTGTATTCTTACACTATATGGTTAATAAAATTACTATAAACATCGAAGAGAACATCAAGTGGTTCATTAATGAAATATATAATATTATTTAATCCCTTTTCTGAATCTATTATTTTTAAGAATATTATATCAACCAATAATATAGTATTTTTTATAAAAACTAATTTATGTCAATTTTGACAATATTTGGTATTTTGTTTTTGTGAAAGTAATAACAAATTTATCATTTCAAAAAAAATCTAATAAACCTTAACATGTCATATTAACCTATACAATTATTTTATGGCATCAAAATACTTAATTTTTTTTTAATATTTATAATACAAACTATTTTAATATTTAATTAAGAATGTAATTAGTGCATCATCATTGTGTCATAAATAAATTTAATTTTTTAATTTTTTAATTTTTTTAATAAAATAACATTATGTAGGAAATATTATTATCTTTATATTTAATATTTATAATATAATTTATATAATGTATAACCCTATATTAAAAATAGAGAAAATCTGAATTTAACAGTTTTAACTCTTCATTAAATAAAATAACAATAAATGTCCTAATATAATCCAATTGGAAATATAGGGTTATATTTTATTCCTAAGGTTGTTTATGGTCAATTTACACTTATCCAATATAATTAGAACATGTGTTGGGATAATTATAATATCATTTTTATGTTTAATTTCCCTATCTACTTTTATCTGTGGTAAATAAAAGGCAAAAGTAACTATTCACCAAAAATTATTTTAATCTTATTAAACCAAATTTTACTTACAGATATTTAATGAGTCTCTCATATTTTTCAAATTCAATTCACATAAATTGTAAAATAATTATTAATGAAAATTTTCAAATGATACTTGAAGGTGGGTAAATGACAGAAAAATGTTCCATAAACTTTTATACATCAAAATTTATTATAAAATGACCCCACTAAAATACATTGAACTTATATAAGTATTATATATCTATTTTTTACTTAAAATAAATTTAAATAAAATAAATAAGTATTTAAATAGAATGTCAGTTTTAAGCTATAACGTAGTGTTTTTCACTATTCATGAAATATTGATTGTTTCCAGAAAAATACTAAAAATTTACCCGAAGCCAATTATTATATTCTGAATTCAAAAATGAATTATATTTTACGAATTTAAAAACATATATGTTTCATTAATTAATTGGAAAATAATTCCTGTTGTCAAAACTGAAAAGTGCGTTTTTAAAGTGTAAAAACTATAAAAAGATTAACATGTGTTTATGTCAAATTCAAATGTGAAATTACTTATAATTACCTACACTGAATAAAAAGATAAAAATATTATGTAATTATACTTCCAAAAAATCAAATTCATAATTTAACACAATAAATTATTTCAATTAAAAAAGTTGTTTTAAATTAAAATTTATTATTTTTTAGTATTCATCAAAATATGACAGTAATCAGTAAGGTAAAAAAATCATTTTTTGATGTTTTTATTCTAAATAATTATTTAATTTTATTAAATTGAATATATAAAAGAGTGAAATATTGGTTTTAAAAAGGGAGTACCATTAAAAGGCGGTAAAATTTTATTTTTTCGAAAAATACTTCTTTTATTTGGAAAAAATGAATTTGGTCTTATATAATGTCTGAGAAACACATAATATAGATTCTAAAATTATATGGAGTATATAAAATTAGAAATTAAGTTACAATTATTCATAAACGTTTTTGAACGGCTAGTTTGGTAAGTCATGGTGTGCTCAAACTCAATGTTGTGTGTAGTGCAAGCTATTGAATTACTTCAATGAAAATAACTTACTATGAAAAATATGGGTGTTACAATAAAGACCATGAAAAATAAATACTTCCAGATTGTGTAATATACAATATTCACATCATGGAGCATATAGATGAGATAATGTAGTCTTTTATCCATTACATCGTTTTTATTATAGGATAGAAGAGAACCAAGGCATTGTTTAAGGCAGGTTACATAATGGAATAAAGGATATGCTGGGATACATGGAATCATTAATGGAGTAGGTACGAGATCCTATTTAATGTCCTCAAAGGAAATTTTGTTGCCACACACCCATTAGAAAATTAGGAATTTCATAATTTTCCTTGATATGGTAATACAAATACAGACCAAATTTGTATTTAATGCGTGAATATAGACTAAGTGGACTTGGAGTCCTCAGTAAACCCAAAGAATGTGAAAACATGGAATTATGCTGATATCCTAGAATTTTATAGGATAGATCTTGATGCCTCTATATCTGATGAAGAATACAAGAATATTTCTAGAAGAATCCATTTACATAAAATTAAAAGGGTTCATCTTCTTGTATTAGGAGAAGATGAAGTCAAACACATTCACACGGTATTTGAGATAGTCCATGAACTATTTTGAATGACTCAAAAACAATCCATTTAATATTCCACAGGATTCCCTAAGGATTGAATTGATGAAAAGGTGCACAACCCACTGGTATTTTTCTTTATAACTACTTAGATCAAATTACATCACCACATAGAAGAAGGTGGCACAATGTACCCTGGATGAAGTGACCACCTCATCCACAAGGTCCATCTTTATTTGATTTTGTTATTAATATCATTCCATGATGAAGAGGTTTCATAATATCTTTATAGAATAAATCAGATTCTCTATCACTATAAGGGGATACAAAATCATTTGGAAATTATTGTTGAGTTCTCAAAAGTCAATGTAGTCTATGATTTTCCAATTCTTCATTCATGATGGAACAATGTTGGCTAACCTCCCTTATTAATAGGCCTCGATAATGAAGATGAAATTAATAATCATGTTAAAATATACATATAAAATAGAAATATATTAGGGGGTAATTTTTCTAGGAAGCTTTATGAAATCTTGTTTCTACAATAAGCGACCAATGCATTGAACAAAAACCTAGGGATTCTGGATAGAAATCTCATTATACCTCCAGAAGATTAGATCATGATGATTATTTAGAAAATACATATATATTTTTTGTTCCTCTAATAGGATAGATATTCATATTAGTGTTTCCCTTAGATCCTCTTTAGTTCATTGTTTTACATAATCCCAATTTTTGATAGTGATAGAGGAACCCTTTTTATTTTATGGGGAATCCTATAGATCATATTAATCATCTGAGATACAAGGGTAATAAAGAAGTTGTATGTCTCCCAAATATATTGATTTGTGGATGAATTATGAATCCAATATGATGGGGGATTATTCTTCAAAATATTTCCAATTACCTTTGGATACTACATAATAAAACATTGACAATTAAATCATACACAATTTATGATCACAAGGACCACTATTGATATAAATGTTATGATTATGGGTCAATATACCTCTTGTCACCCTTGCTTTTTCGGAAATGATTGATTGTTATTTATGGGTTTCCAAGGGGAATAATGTGTTAATTTAATGGGGTATGGTTGTTTCATACCTGCCTATGTTCCCTAGTGTAGGGTTAAAATGTAATATGTGAGTACTTCATTTCAGGGACTAGAAAATAAGAAACCTAATCTAAAGTTGTGGGGTCTAACTGATGGAATGGGATGATGAAGCTATATTTCTTGTCTATCCAAGGATTTCTAGAAGAGTTTATCTCATTGTTAAGGGTGTTCATACATTTGAAACCATTAGGCTATATCTATTTTCCCTTTATTTTTTATTGACTATAATATAGATATTGGGATTCATAAAATTTGAAGGCAGATGAATCACTTTAAAGTTCCCCTACCCAACCATCAATGTAGTATCTGTGTCAACGGGTGTATGAAGAGGAACCACTGCATGAAAATGGATCTAGGGTCTTCATATCAGGGTGTTATGGGTTTTATCTCCTCACAATATAGTAAAATTAGTGATTTCTACCAGGACCCTCAATATATTTTTAAATAAAATTTTCCATTATGAAATATCCAAACTCTTATAAAAGACAAAATTTTATGGTTAGAGATAGTTATATCCCCTTATGTAATCAGCAATTTATGGAGTTCCAATGTTGTGATTAGATTGATCATAGATCCATTATCCACTTAAAAATTATTGATTTATGTGCCATTAAATTTTTTTATGATATATAACAACAATATATATCCTTGAATTAAAAAAACATTTATTACTCATAAATGTAATGAATGTTTAGCATTCCACATGGCCAACTTCCACTACATGATATGCCTCCATAGTATCCACCTCTATATCAAATTTAAGGGAGATTATCAGTTATTTTTATGGGCCTCACATATCTCTATTGATAGGAAAATCACATTAGGGATAAATATCCACCATTTAATTCCATCAAGGTGTTTCAAAATATTATATTTCCATGGTAGAGGAAAATTCTTACATAATAAGTGATTTTTTTAACATGGGGTGCAGTAGGTGATTACAGTTGAGATTTTTACTATTGGATAGATTGTATTGGATTATCACCTATCAACTAAACACTATATGGATGATTTTAGGATGTTTCCATATGTTTCTGATCATAATGTGGTTACGGCTGGGTCACACGATCAACCAATATAGTCAGCTATTGTGGCATATCTGATAGAGCGAACTAGGAAAGATTTGTCTTTTAATACCAACCCAAGTAATGTTGTATTATCTTAGAAGAATGAACAATATTTTATGAAGTAATAGCATTTATATTCATCCTTCCACAACATCCCCTTCCTCTACATTATTGTCACTATCTGAAATATTCCAAGAGGGTCACATGTCCCACCTCATCATTATTCATTGTGATGGGATATATCAATTTGATTGCATTGATGAAGACATTATCATTATCATCATTTGTGGAATATTTTAGGGTTTAAAAAATCTAGTTTCATGTCCCTACTCAAGAGGAAATATGTTACAAATGCTATGGATTGGTTATGAAACCATTAGGGGATATAGATTCCTAGGACACAATTGACACATGTATCTTTGATACATGGAAGACTGTGAACCATATGTTGATGTGGAGGCTAGAATAGACATGGTAACCACCAAATTATATGGTTTGATCAATAAGAAACAAATGATACCATTTCTGAAAGGGAAATTATTTTTATCTAATTGATCATTTTATATATATGCTCCATGGTTGGTGTCTTACTTCCATTCACTTGAGTCTTCATTGTCACAATAAGGGTTAACAAAGACATGAACCTCCTATATTGAGACCCCACAAGAAATGAATAGGCCACATTAAACCATATCCTTTAGTAGATATTTGAAAATGAAAATTCATTCATGTTATGTGCATGGTCTCTATGTTTTGGGTAATGTTTCATATGGTTTGGAGGTTCGGCCTCTTGGGCTATCATATATTCTGATATATTCTATTGTGACCCAAATTTTAATAATAATAATAATTTCCCAGGAATGGTTATTATATTATATTATACTCAAAACAAACTATATATATTTTATAATTATTTGAGAATGAATTGAAATTTTACCATGTGGTTTTGACCATTATATGACCATTTTTCAATGTGATAATTGGAAAAACATTGGTAAGAATAATTTTAATGTTATATTTAGTGTTTTTAAGTAAAATTTTGAAAAAGGGAAATTGATAGAGAAATTAGAGTATATAGAATCAACTAGTATATTCATTCCATTTATAGAAAATTTCCCCAACATGGGAGGTAGCTAACATCACTAGGGTTATCTTTTGACCAATCCCAATCTATGTTTCAAAATGTGAAGCATGAACGAAATCTCATATGTGAGAAGTTATTGTTAGGGTAGATTACCACTCAGGCATTGTTAGCTAAGGAACCCCATGAATATATGACCATCACACACCTTACTCTTTAGGAATACAAGTTTGTATTAAGGGAGTACATTTCTTGACCATAGTGTGTAATTAATTTGTATAAATAATGTTATCGTTCCATCATTTCTACATTGAGAATTTTATTTCATAAAAATATATTGTATTTGATAAACAGTTTTTTAGATAGATATTTTACTCAAAAGAAATGAAATATTTATAATTAAAATCTAATTTAATATGAGTAATTTTAATTTAATTAAATAGTATGATTAAAATAGACTTATTTATATTTAAATGGTAAAATAAATTAATTTTTCCATGTTTGAAAATTTTTACTCTTCATTTTCAATCCGTTATTCTTTTTAATAAATAAAATTTTTATATTTAAAAGATAAATATATCAAAAGTATAGAATTACTAGGATTAAATAAATATAATTTTGGAAATTAACATGTCAAAATTAGGTTAGGAAGAATTGTTTTGTGTCATCAGAAAATTTTAAAATACTTTAGTTTTTCGTGATTAGTAAAGATACAGTTTTGAGTTTTTCGATATGTTTTATGAAATTATAATAATGTAATATTTAATATTTAATTATTATAGAATATTGAAAAAAATAACATAATTGGGGTCCCATGTATTTAATACCATGGGAGAATACTGTGGTTAATCCCATGGTTTTGAATATATCACTACAATGGTGTTCAAGGAAATTAATAAACAAATCCTCCTTTATTTCTATCAATACCCACCCATTTACTCATTTTCCTTCACTAAAAATTACTCTTATACTAATAGTTGATATATTTTACTATAATGGAGTCCACTGAAGCAGTCCTCATGCCCAAAACATCCCAATCATTTAGTTTTAAAAGATACACTTCAAGGTAATGAAAATATCAACTTCTCATTCCCTTTCAAGTTCATTTTTCAAGTGGTATGTCATTAAAATTTCTTAATATGTTTTTATTTCCACTTATTTAAACCCTTTAAATTTATTATAATTATTTTATGAATGGGATACCCTTTTCCCCACAATTTTTTATTTTTTCTAAATCCATATTTTATACACATTATACTGCTGATTTAACATGTAAATATTTATATATTTTTCACAAGAAATTATAATTTTTACTTTTTTGAATTTTAAAACTCTTTATTTTATAGGGTTATTAACCTAAATACCAAAATGTTCTATTTTTTTGTGATTGACATACATAAAATGCACCGTCACTTTTTGAGGGATAATAATGAAATAATTATATTCCATTTATGAAATTTGAAAAAATGACATGCTTTTGATATGAAAACATATTCTATTATTCACCAAGGATTGTTTATAAAATGTTTTATTATAATATATGTTAATAAAATTATTTAATACATATAAATGGTTCACCCTTATAGAACTAAAATTCTTTGGTTAGATAATTTAATCTCTAGAGATGACATGTTATAGAATACCAAGGTGAATAACCTTTGTAATTTTTATGAAACATTTATGACAAAAATTAGTGATATAATTATTAATGACTTAATTAAGTTTTTTAAACTCATTTTCATGTTATAATTCATGTTATATTACTATTATATATATCATTTTACTTTTTCACTTCTTTATTATTTTCCTCAAGTGTGGAGAATATTTCCCAAGATCAAATGTAATTGGTTTCTGTTTTTTTCTTTACTAGGCCTTATGCTCACAATTTTCCTTTGATTTATGTTCCAAAGTTATGATATGCCATAAATATATGTTGGATAAACCTTTTACGAATCATTTCATGTATAATATATGAATTCAATATTTTTTCATGTATTATATACCGTTGTTTTCAAGAAACTGAACATTAAAATATCCTCTATTAATACAATGTTATGAAATTTTATATAATAAAAATTATTAATGTAATATTTATTATTTAATAATGGTTTAGTTTTTTTTATAAATTATTATTTGAAAACATTATTAATAACCCATGATAAATTTCTAAATTTAGTAAATATCTTAGTATTTTGGTGAAATAACGAGTAAGTGGTTTCCGAAAAAAGGAATCCTTATGTGGATATGAAAACATGGAAATGGTTCTGGATCAAATTTACATAGGGGAAACAACTCAGACATGTTGTGTCGAACCTAAATCACCTTAACCATGTACATTCTCAAAAGCCATATGAAAAAACTGTTTTTACACTCCTAACGGTTTTATTGGATTAATCACAAGATTTTTATGAATAATTTTTAAGGATTTATGAAAACTATAATTGTTGTCAAGGAATATCATTCATATGTTTTAAGACCTGAAATGTATTTATAATAAATAAATTTTTTAAATAAAAACATTTACCTCTAAGGATTTCTTCTATTATGAAATGGATGAAAATTGGAGAAATTATGAAAATGGTGAGTGCAAAAAACCAGGTCATGATGGAATTATAATGGAAGATGGAATGGAAAAACTCATGAGAATTGTGAATCAACTAACTTGTGTTATGAATGAAACAATCATTCAAGATAATAGATTATATTCACTTCAAATTGATCAAAATTCTATTGATTCCACTACGTATCAATGATATTATTATTTCAGCGGATCTATAGACCAATTGATTGTTATAAAATGGATAATATATATAGAAAAAATATTTTCTATACCTCATTATTTGGTACAATATAATTTCACTCTATATTTCTTCTTATAAGAGGGATAAATAGTTTAGTGGTGGAAATTTGTTAAAAAAATGATGCCAAGAAGTGATATTGATGCAATAAAGAGGGATGAGTTTTGGGTAACCGTTTGAAAAATAATAATCCCCCTATTCAATGAGAACAAAAATGGAGAATTAATTTATTGAAATTAAATAGAAGGAAAATGAATTTGGTGGAATCTATGAGATGAATATAAAATCACATTCCCAATACCCATCTATCTTTCTCATTGATTGTAATGTGAATTTTGATAGATTTATTTGTGGAATAATACCCCATCTATAGAATAATCTACCTAACTGAGACTATAAAATCTATTAGTATATCATGAGGATTTGTATGAATGTTGAAATAGATTATTGAGACACGCAAAGCTCCAATTGTTCTAATGAAAATAATAGATATTTGGAGTTAATATTAGGGAGGATATTTGATCAAAAATGAGGGAAAAAGAATATTCAACTTTCCATATACAATAAATGTGGGAAGAATCATTTGGGGAACATCTTGATCAGGGGAAGTAAAATTTAATAGTGTGGAATAGATGACCATATTACATGGAAAAATTATAATGAGTTGAATCCTAAACCTTTAAAAAATAAAGATAATGGGAAGATGGTGAATGTCCTATATGTAGTAAAATTCTTAAACTGTGTTGGATTTGGAATTTTTCTAATCACTATCTAAATATGATGTTGATGTAGGGGAATCATCATCAACCTCCACATAGGATAATGAATCGAGTTCATGCTATTTATATCATGATGGATGAATTTGAATCTCTATATGATGTGGTGGAAGGTACCGTAGTTGGTCTCTCAAATATAAAATGAACATTGTTTGATTATGATTCTAAAAATGAAATTATTTTCTCAATGTTATCAATGAAAATAGAATAAACCCCTAAACTTGTATAGGTATAACTATTAGTCAAGACTCATGGAGGTATTATCCATGAATAAACTTTCTATATAAACTATATTGTTTACATTGGAGAGAACAATCTCTTCACAAATATTGCAGTCATTCCCATGATAGAATTCGACATTATACTTGGTATGCATTGGATCTCGTGGTATAATTGTATGATCAACATCAAAATAAAGAAAAACTCAGTAGTATTGAATGGGAAACATATAATTGTTTTCAAAGGAAGGATATTGTGACCTAAGCTATATCTAGAAGCACCAACTATAGCTGTATTTATATAGATGATATGTGAATATGAATTATAAAATAAATGTATAAAAATAGAAAGTGTCTCCATAATTCAATAACACATTGACGTAATATTAGAGGATTTACCCAGAACTACACCTGAAAGAGAGGTAAAGTTCTCCATTAAGCTCATGTCTGGTCACATGCTGATATCAAAGAGCCCATATTGAATAGAAAATGTGGAACATGAGGAATTAAACAAGAAACTCCAAGATCTTTTAGAGAAGGGGTATATCCAGCTATGTGTGTCCCCATGGGGAGAACCTACTCCATTTTTAAATAATAAGGATGGATCATCATGGAACTACATTGATTATAGAGAATATAACATGATCAAAATGAGGAACAAGTACCCACTCCCAATAATTTATGGTTAATAGGACAATCCTCATGAGACATAATTAATTTCAAAAATTGATATTTGATCTGGTTATCATCTATTGAGTTTGAAGAAATTATATAGTCCAAATTATACCTTCTAATCATGATATTCACATTATGAGTTTGTTTTTATTCCCTTAATTATATCTAATGTTCCTGATATTATTATGGATTTGATTAATTGCGTCTTTAAGGACTACCTTGATAACTTTTTTTGTAGTTTTTATTAATAATATATTGATATATTATAAAAGTCAATATGATCCTGATAATTATCTAAGGGATATATTAAAAACTCTAATGAAGGGTAATGTTATGAAAATGGTAATTTTGGTTACAATAAGCTAATTTCAGGGGGAACATTGTTACCAATATAGGAATATCAATTGACCAAGTGACGAAAAAGGTTGTAGAGGACTGCCTCCCACCAAAAATAGTAACTAATATTTGTAGATTCCTTGGATTAGTAGGATATTATAAAGGGGTTGTGAATTTGATTAATGAATTTATAATCCATGAACAATGTTAACTTGAAAAGGGGACATGTTCATATGAACAAAAGAGAGTGGAGAAAGATTCCAAGAGCTAAAGTGGCGATTATTTACTACACCAACGTTAATTCTACAATTTATTAGAGAAAGATTAATTATTTTTATCAATTCATCTCTGAAAGGGATTGGGTGCATCCTATAGAATAATGAGAAGGTGATTTGTTATGCATCTCGAGAGTAGAAGGCACATGTACATAACTATCTTACACATGATCTAGAGAGAGCTATTATTATTTTTTCTCTGGTGATATAGATGCACTATCCCTAAAGGGATAAATGTGATATATAAATAGACCATAAAAATTTGAAGTATTTTTTCAAACAAATGGAATTGAAGAGGTGGTAGAGGAGATGGTAGGATCTTCTTAATGAATATGAAATTTCAATTCATTATCATCCTGAAAGAGTAAACAAAATCTTTGATGCAATAAGTAAGAAAGAAGATCTTGTTTTGGATTTGATGAGGATTCCAGGAAATCCATTTATCAAAGACCCAGTAAAAATCAAAATGAAAATTTTAAGGGATGAGGAATCATCATCACTAACCAAAATAATTTATCAACATTTATTACTAGAGAATATAATGAAATATCAAAGATAAGATCCTTTGTTACAGAAGAATATATATTTTGTATAGAAGGGGAGGTTTTCTGAGTATAATATTGATCTATAGTGAGTAATGACATTTCATACAAGGTTATGTGTTCTTACAATTACAGATAGATAAAAAGATCTAATGGATGAAGCTCATAGTTTAACATTAACTATACATCCGGGAAGCACTAAAATATATAAAGACCTTATTGATAATTATTTGTGGGTTAACATAAAAATGGAGATTTCAAACTACACTACACAGTTTCTGGTATGTGAAATAAATTTGGGAGAGTGACCACTTCATAAAGGGGTAAGAAAGCCACTACGAATACTAGTATGGATGTGAAAAAATATCACTATGGTCTTTTTCACTTGTACCCCATAAAAATACAAAGGAAACAATGTGATATAGGCTCGAGTGGACTGACTCACCATGAATTCCCATTTTATCTCCATTCAAAATTACTTATCTCATGATCAAATATCAAATATTTATGCAAGGATGTGGTTAGGTTCCATGGATTAATATATTTTATCATATGTGATTGTGATGCGAGGTTCACATCAGAATTTTTGACAAGTATTTAACATTATATTCATAATGAATTGGATTTCTATATATCCTATCACCCCTAAACTGATGGAAAATCAAAATGGGCTTTTCAAAAAATAGGGAACACACTGAGAAAATGCACAAATTAATTTAAAATTGGATTGGATAACCATAGACCATTATTTGAGTTCTAATATAATAATAGCTTCCATTCATGTATTCATATGACACCCAATGAATCTCTATATGGGTAGCGATGTCGAACTCCTACATATTGGGACACAACTGGTGAGAGAAAGCTTCTTGGTTATGATCTTTATCAAGAAATTAAACAAATGGATTACGACAAAAAATATCACATAAAGGTTAAAAAATGTTGGAAAAAGAGATATATTGACAACAATTGAAAGGAAATGGAGTTTGATGTATGAAAATGTCTCCATTAAAATATCACATTATAATAGATTTATGGGGTTTGAGAAGAAATTGAATCTTATCCCCATATGCATTGGCCCTGTACAAAATCCTTAATCACATAGGAGGAGTGTTCTACAAGATATATCTTCCACATAACCCTTATAAAGTTCACAATGTTTTTAACATATCTCTCTTGACAATGTAAATATCTATCCCTTCACTTGTACTGAGTCTTATGGTGGTACAATTGTAACATTAACTCTCTTTTGAGGAGCATTTGGTATAGATATTTGACCGTAGAGACAAGTTTATATGCTACAACACTACTCACCTTGTGAAATTGGTGTGGATGAACCAATAATATGACGAAGACATGTGGGAACTAGAGGAAACAAGTAGGAAGATGTGCCAACGCATTTAATCAATTGGTGGAATGATATGAGAATTTCCGAGATGAAAATTCATGAAGGGGGGATAATATAATGACCAGATCTTTTGGAATTATAATTTTTCCCTAGAAATGTGTGTTATATTATATTATACTCAACAATTAAATACCTATATAAAAATTATATGAGTATAACTGGAAATTTTACAATCCGGTATCAAACATTATATAATCATTGGATAATATGAACTTTGGAAATAATACATGTAATAAAAATTTTAACATTATAACTAGTTTTTATAAGTAAAATTTGGAAAAAGGGTTATTATTAGAAAAAGTTGATTTTATGGCCTCAACTTGTAGAGTCATTCCATTTTTAGACTATCTATCATAACATGGAAGGGATGTATCATCATAGTGGTTAACCCTTGACCAATCCAAAGTCAAAAATGAATAAGTGAATCTTGAATAGAATCACATATGGGAGAAGTTCAAGTTAGTGGAGATTACCCCTATGTCGATATCAATCGAGGCACCCAAGGAAAGTACCAGCATCAAGAAATACACTCATTGGGAATATTCATGTGCAATAATGTATTACATTTACCAACCTTATTGTGTAATTTACTCTTATAAATAATTTTTTTTCTATCATTTTTGAGTTGAGAATGGTATTTTGAAAATATATGACAAATTTGGTAAACTAGGTTTTACAGATAAATTGTACATAAAAAGGGTAAAATTATTATAATATACTTAGTTATTATGAATAATATTTTTTTAAAACAATATTATAGTTAAAATACTCTTATTTTAATTTAAATGATAAAATAATTTTATTTTTTTCATGTGTGAAAAAGTTTACTAGGAATTTTACAGTTCATTTTCTATCGACTATTATTGTTAATGAATCATGGGTTTTATATTATAAAGATAAATTTATAATCATAGATAAACATATGATAATAAAGCATCATATTTTAAATATTAACATAAAAACTAGGTTAGGGTTGACTTTATGATAAATTTTTAAAAAACATATATTTTTCTGGAATTGTAAAAATAATGTTTGAGTTTTTTGATATATTTAATTACATAATAATGATATAATATGTCATATAAAATTTATTTCGACACTTTTGGATTTAAATTAACTAATAGGTGTCCCATGTGTCTAATATCTTGGGTAAATACCATGGTAATCCATCAGTTTTGAATCGACCACTACCCAGGTGTCTTATAAAGTTAATAAAAAAACTCCTCATGTTTTACTATTAATACAAACCCATTTACTGATTTATATACACTCCCAATTAATCCTCTATGAATATATGATTTTTTCATCCTATAGATTCCTAACTAGGTTTCATAAATCCCCCCAGGTTCCAATTATCATGTTTAATGAGTTATTATTTAATATAAGGGAAATCACAACTTCCCTTTTCCTTTCAAGTTACCTATTGTATGACATATTTCATTCAATTTTCGATACTATGTTCTTATATATATATTTTTCTATCTATTTAATGTATTAATTTTATTTTATGAATGGTATAACATTTTCCCATATCCTTTTAATGTTTTCTAATACCATGTATCATATCCTTTATGCTCTCGAATTTTATTCTCCAAAATTTTCTCTTTTTCTTAAGACATTATTTTTTTATATTTTTTTATTATCAGAAATATTTACATTCTAAGGGTATTCACCTATATTAAAAATTACATATTTTATTTCCGATTAACATTCATAAAGACTACCATACTTTTATTTGTTATAATAATGACATAATGATACTGTCTTTAATAACATCTTAAAAACATCATGATTTTGATATGAAACAAGTTTCTTTAATTATACAAGGTTTATTTATTGAATGTTTTATTGTCATATATGTGGGTGGAATTAATTAGTAAATATTAATTGTGTGAAATGATATTTCTCCAATGAATTGGGTATATATTTTAATATGTAAAGATTTCATGTTTTAATATACTTTGGTGAATATGATTGGTAATGTTTAATACACCTTAGTGAAAATCATTTGTGATATGTACATTAATGACTAAATTTAATTTTTTAGCCAAATTTCATGTTACGATTCTTGTTATTTTATTATTATATGTCTCTTTTTTACCTTTTCTTATGAATTTATTATGTTCCTCATGTTTTTGTCAATATTTCCCAAGATCTCAAGTATTTTGTTTAAAAGGATTCCCATACAAGGTCTTATGCTCACCGTGTTCCTTTTATATACATCCCCATGTTTTGAGATTCCATAAATATATTTATGATTAACCATTAATAAATTCTTTCAAGTGGAATAGAATATGTTTTTATGTTTACTTGTATTATGTTCCCTTTTTTCGAGGAAGATAATCTTCAAAAGATACCCCTCGGGAAATACAATACCATCAGGACTTAGGGTGATTTTCATAGACCACCATGGTGATGTAGTGGAATTTAGTATTGACTATATGGGAATGCGATTATTTTGGAGGCTGAATGTTTGGGGACCATTAGAGAAGTGTAAATTGTCTGTTAAATGAATTGGAATAATATGTCACTTGAATGACATTCAACTATGTTTTTTCATTCCATAAGGGTGGTCCAGACCCAACTACCATAGAAACTAGAAGGTAAAGGGACTAATTTCCTTGAAATTATTTCCTATATGAGCTATTTTATCACAGACAAATTTAAAGAAGTGAAATACATTGTAGATTATGTTGCTAAATTTTTTTTCAGTGAATAGAGAGGTATCCACTTGAATAATGTTCCCGATGACATAATTTCTCTTCTTGACATGATAAATGTAAAATTCGTTCATTTTGACTTTTGTAACCCTTTCTTGCTTCAATATCAAATCTATTCAGCTATTATTTCTCAAAAAATGAACCATATTAAGGATTTCTAAAAAAAATTAATTTTTATTAATCAATAACATATTCATGATTTATGACATGAAATTATATTACAATTATAATGTTATTGATGAAACACGTTTCTCACTAAGGCGTTATTATATTAGAAACTGTCAGGTAACAGGTGAAACCACATAAATGGTGAGTGCAACAAAACGGAAACTGATTTCCTTATGATGGAATACAGAATAGAAAACATCATAATAATGATGAATTAACAGACGTGAGTTATGAATAATAACATCAATAAATACAAGAAATGATATTTATTAGTGGATATAATGAACCATTATTTCAAAATAGTTTATAATCTCTAAAGAAATGATATTTTCTAATCTCCATTGTGCAGAAAAAGGGAATGTTACCCAAGCTATGTACCGCTTAGAGGTATAAGCTGATCAGTTGACCACACTAGTTAAAAATATGAATCAAATATGGGAGAATGATTCAATGGAGTGAGAAGATTTCAATGAAACTTTTTTAAAAAAATTTTCTACATTTAATGAGAAATGAAATGGAGGTGGAACTCTATGAGCTGAAGCAGAAGGAAAATGAATCTGTTGGAAGCTATGAGATGAACTTCACAAGACATTCCCATTAAACCTCAATCTTTGTCATGGATCCTAACAAGAATGGCGATAGATTTTATATTGGAATAAGACCCAAAATATAGATGAATCATGCCAACTGAGATAATTAAAACTATGAGAAGATCATGAGGTGTGCTATGGATATTGAACTCGAGTTTGGAGACATTAAGTGATCCCATAGATTGAATTAAAATAAGAGATACTTGGAGAGAAAAATTGGGGGGATCTTTGATCTAGGAAGAGTAAGAAAGAAATGGAATACTTCCAAATCCAATTAATATGGGAAGAAGAATTCATGGACTAATTACTCTTTAGTGGGAAATGTTACATGTGTGGAAGAGATAATGACATTTATCCGAAATTTTATAATGAGGTGAATCCCCAATTTCTCAACACAAATTACAATGGGAATATAGAGAATTCCCTAACTAAAGTCCAATACATCGTGTGTGGATTGCTTAGTCACATCACCAATCACATTATAAATCTAATGTTAATTAAGTGGAATCACCACCAACAAATGAGGATGACATGGTTCCATGATCATTATTTTTATATCAAGAAGGATGAAGTTGAAGCCCCAAATGATGTGGTGGAAGGTACCCTTGTTGTTCTCTAAAATCTAGAAAGTAATTTTTTTGACTCTGGTTCTACAAATTCCTTTATTTTTTCCATGTTTTTAAAGAATATAGAATAAGTAATAGAATATATTATTGTATAATTAAGAGTCATAACTCCAGGAGCGATTATCCAAGCATAAAAAGTGTATTGAAACTCTAGTATTCACTTTGGAAAACACAATCTCTATGAAAATATAGTAGTCGTTTCAATGAAGGGATTTAAAATTATTATAGGGATGGACTGACTCACATGGTTAAATTCTATGATCTAATATATAAGTATGGAAATATCAGCAGTATTGAATGGAAATCCGGCAATTTTTTTCAAAGGAGATATATAATGACCTAAGATTTCTCAAGAATAACCCCCATTAACTTCTATAAAGAGATTATCAGTGAAGATAATCAGGGAAATGAAAGCATCAAAATATAATGTATCCCTATCATTTAGGAATACATTAACAGATTTCTTGAGGAGTTAACAAGACATCCCCCAGAAATAGAGGTTGAGTTCTCAATTCTGTTGATACGTGATTCAGAGCCGATATCAATTACACTATAGAGAATTAGAAATGTAGAGAGGGGGAATTAAGGTAGATATTCTCGGATCATTTAGATCAGGGGTTAATATATCCATGTGTGTCTCCATGGGTAGAAAATATTCTATCTATTAAGAAGAAGCATGTATCAATATAAGGACACGGCCTAAAACATTACACAATATAAATATTTTAACAAGATTTCAGTTATTTAAATTCCCATAGATCATTTTAGAATAGCTTTTTACAGTGTTTGGACATAACAAAAACATATCATCCTCGAAGAATACAATGTAGGTACCACTAAAACATTATCCATTTCTTTCAAAACAAAATATTGTTTACAAAAAACAACTACATGATTTATTGAAAAATCTACATAACATTTAAATTTACTTATTTATTTCTCATTCACATCCTTATAACATGTAAAAAACGTTTATAAACCGAGGATTGTCAAAAAAAAATTATTAAGGGATATAAAAACATGGAAAGTAACCATTATTCCATGAATACATATAATCATGTGAAATCATTTTCATAATGACACAATTATCATCCATGATGTATCATGTACTTACTTTGTGAAACATGATATTTACACAATCATAGAAAACATAAATAAATCACGTTGGAATATTAGGACATTACATACTTATAATTATAACCCTCATGGTTACCATAGGATTTGTAACCCACACAGCTACCATGCAATGTATCCCCCATGGATATTTTATGGTGTAACCATCACATTCACAATTTGAGGAAGCATATGGTAGGCCACCAATTTAAACATATACAATGCATTTTAGGGACATATAGGTCAAAAATTTCTTTTAAATAATTCACAATAACTAAAACATAATTATAAATAAAAAACACTTCCCAAAACATTCATTTTTAATTTTGTAAAAAAAATTTTGAAAGATGATTTTTAAAGAAAAATCCCCTATAAATAGCATATAATTCATATGAGAATTAAAAGAAATAACGAAATACGTTTATACACTACAAAAAAACATAATAATACATAAAATAAAAAACTATTATATAAAATATTCTTAGTACCATATAATCAATGATGTGGAAGGTTAACCCAATGAATGGAAATTGGATTACGAATTCCCTTACCTTAGGTTATGGTTACATAAAACTGGTTTAAACGTCTTGTATAATTGTTAAAAGGGTGTTATTAGTATTTGAATAGAGAATAGTCATGTTTATGAAACCATATATGATCATTATATTACATTATTAAACCCATTTAAAAATATTATTATGTTATTTGCATTGTTTTGGGTGCATGATTTATATGATTTTCATGGCTGGTTTGTAAAGGATTTTCTTGAAAAATTTAAAAGAAACTATAGGAGAGTAATGACATGGCGTTAATATGTTTCCATAATATTAAATGATTAAATAAATCATTTTGGTTATCCCATAAGATGGTGAATTAATAGATATATTATTAGTGATATTCTTTTAGATTATTTAGGTGGTTCTTCGATAATCACGAACATATTTGATCATATAACATTAATATTATGCGTATTAGTAAATTACAGAACATAAGAAAGGTTATAAAATTAACATTAACAACTTTTTCAACTAATAAAATGGTTTTACAACATGGTTTAAAGGATATAAAGGAATGTGAATACACACAATCCACTATGCTGGTAAATCGACACAACACAGATGATGTTTTTATTTTTAGGATAACAGGAAGATAAATAATAAAGATGAATTTTTTCATAATCATGATAAAAATACAAAATATATATAATAATGGAGATTTCATTCGACATGTATACGGGGAGGAGAAGAGATTATATGAAAAGATTCTAATAGAATAGAAAACACAAGAAAATGAAATCTTTTTATACCTCTCAATCTCTTCTCCTTAGGATCCTTTGTAAGGCCATTAATTTTTGGATTTTGGTGAGATAGTAGGAACTGGATGTGGGTAAGTGACTTTGGAAGTAGATTGGGTATAATTTATACAATTCTAAAATTATGAGAGGTGTTAGATGAAGTTTTAGTGAGTATGGTATTTATAGTAGATGAGAGGAGGAGTTTTCTATTATTTTAATCATTAGATTAATATTATTTCTCATGAATATGCGTCATTTTTATTCATTTGAACCAAAAAATAAAGAGAGCATGTTAGATAAAACTATGGTTTCTTAAATCATCCATGATTATAGGTATAATGTATTTGACATATAATGTGTATATACGTTAAATTACTATATTTATCTATTAATAAAAAATTCGTGTATTTTAGAAAAATTTAACAAATTCACCATAACCATTTTTCAGTGGGTATAATTAGAAAACTAATACATGTTTTATATTAATAATTTTCTAAAAAAATATAAAATTAATTTTTTAACCAAATCGTAATTTATTCAAAAAAATAACATTTTTAAAACTATAACTGAATTTATAACACCTTGACATGTTAGTCAAGGATTAATAAATTATTAGAAAAAAAATCATTTGTGAGGTTTCTATTCATAAAAAATAATTTTTTACCTATACGACTCCAAAATACACACTGATCACAATTGTGTATGTCCTTTTTTTAAAATTAAGATCATATATGTGGATAAAATATATTTAATAACTATTTTAACAATAGATCCTTAATATAAATTGTCATTATATAGAGAATTAGTGATTTATGCATGTCAATTTATTTTAAAATCATGGGGTGTTAAATTACCCACAATATCTAAAAATTGCATCCTGAAAACATTATTTAATTATAAACAGGTGAGGTGTCACGAGCTGACCTCAGGGCCCGTGCCGTCTATCACGTTGGGCTCCTTATGATGAGATGGAACTTTGAGATACATCAAATTAGGGCTTCGTGATAGTTGATATATAAACCCCTTTTCTCAAGAAGCAGACCCTCCCAGAATCGAGCGTGCTGTGTACGAGAACCCTAGAGCTGGCTGTGACTGCGACTGCGACTGTGATTGCGACTGCGACTTTGATAGCAGGGACACTGGACTGAATCCTCTCTGGGTTCAACAACAATGAGACTGGACTGAATCCTCATTGCTGTTGAAACCACCTAGGATTCAGTCCAGTCTCCTTGATATCAAAGTCGCAGTCGCAGTCGCAGTCGCAGTCGCAGTCGCAGTCGCAGTCGCAGTCGCAGTCGGAATCGCAGTCGCAGCCAGCTCTAGGGTTCTCATACATATCACACTCGATTTCGGGAGGGTCTGCTTCTCGAACAAAGGGGTTGGAATCCCTATGTTGATATATCCCAAAGTTCGACCTCATCATAAGGAGCCTAACACAATAGACAGTGCGTCAATCAGACACCCGGTCAGAGAGATATTGGCTTTTCCGTTCAAGGGGCCCGGTTGGAATTACACTCGTTTCAAACCCATCCATTTTTAAAAACTGTCCAAAACTCTCTTTGAGTATCGTAAAAGAACCATCTCATCACGAGGATCCCAGTTCTGCAGATGGTGCGTCGATCGAAAGCGCGGTCATAATGTTATTCACGTTCAAGTGAAAATGGGCACGACCCCTCAATCCTAGTGGGCTGGCGGGTCAGCCTGACCCGCTTCAGTGGGTCCGACCTGGCTGGGGGGTCGGCCCAGCCCGGTGGAGTGTGTCCCGGCCTGGTGGGCCCCAACCTGACCCGGTGGGGCATGTTCCGGCCCGGCGTGGTGGACCCGGCCTAGCGGGGCACAGCCCGACCCGACGTTGTGTGGCCCGACACGGCGTGGCCCGGCCCGGACTGACGTGGCACGGCCCAGCCAAGCGTGGCGTGGCCCTGCCTAGTGGACCACGGCCTGGCCCGGTGTGGCGCTGCCCAGCCCGCGGGTGGTCGAGTGGTGCGGGGGGGGGGGGGGGGGGGGGGGGGTGGGTGCGGCTCCACAGTTTCCTGAACTGGCAGCCCGACCGGTAATCAGCCTTCCGGTTCAACGCCGAAGTGTCCCTTGGAGAGCAGGCCGTGGTTCTCTGTAGTGCGGCGCCTTAGAGGCGCCGCGGTTCTCCAGCACGGTCGGCTATGGCCGGCCGATTATTCTTTGGCCGAGCGACCCATGAATGCGGTCCAAAGTTTCCATCATGCGTCCAGTGCGCGGTCACCGCCTCCGGTCATCGACACCTTCGTTCTCCATCGCCTTCGATCGCCACCTCCTCCCATTGTAGCCGCCAAAATATTCAAGAACCATCGGAGGGTCGTTGGGCTGTGTTCATTCAGCTCGCGCCCTCCATGTTAGGAGATATCAATTGGCTGAAGAAAATACAAGAATTCACCAAGTATGGAATATAATTTCATTCACTTAAAATTATATGAAACCCCCTACCATGTAATTGAGGTTCGTTCGTCGACGAGCCGTAGAAGACGAGCGTCGCGGTAGTTCGGCATCGCAGAAGACGGCGTCACGGAAGATGGCGTCACAGAGAATGGTGTCTTCTCGTCAACATTGGAAGTTGTTGTCTTAGATGATGTTCCTCATGAGTGGTGTCTTCTCCTTTTATGTGGAGTAAAAAGAAAGGATGAAGGTGTTCCTCATGATCTTGTTCCGATTGAAAAGGAATGTCAAGAGAAATTGCTTCTCATTCATCGTGGGGAGGAACACTTCCTTCAAAATCCTCTCATGTCCCAACAAAAAAAGTTTATTCCAACCAAAAGAAATGAAGGATATTCCTTATTTTAATGTTGAAAAAACAATTCAAATTCATTTAAAAAGTTAATCATATTAATTAATAAATTATGTTGGCATAACATAAGGAAGAGAGGTGGAAAGGATCCAACATAATGAGGGGAGGTGTAAAATTAATTAAGGGGGTGTTAATGGGGAGTTTAAGGGAGTTGAGGGGAGGTGAAATGGTTTGGGTTCATGTGGGCCCCACAACACTAAATCGTCACATAGGAGGTTATGTGGGGTGTGGTCCCGACCCCTAACTTCCTTTTATAGGAAATAACCACCTCTTAAAATAAAATTGTGTATCACCTAAATTTTATTTAATTTAAGATAAATCCCCAAATTATAACTTTCATCCTGCATAAAACGCAACTGCGGTAAAGGTCCCTTTAAGAAAATACTGGCATTTCGAGTCAATTGGTGCCCTCAGATTTCAATTCCGAGCACCGGTTCAAAATATAGAAAAACCCGCACGTACGTTTACTGAATGTACCCAAACAGGACTTCCGAAAATTATTCCGGGCACACCGGGCCTCAGAATCAGGCGCCATTAGAAACTACAGACTCGTAAAATTATAAATAATTAAGAAAAAAATCATTGAAATTTCTGGGACATTACATTACCCACACCTCATGGATTTACATCCCCATAATGATACTACATACACTTGGAAAACTAATGAGGGTACTGAGAATGCATCTGAGCCTCCCACTCACATGTTCTCTCCTGGTGGGTTCTGTACTGCCAGCGAATGCGCACAAGAGGAATCAACCGTCCACGTAGGACCCACTCTTGTCGATCCGCAATCTCCACCAGAACATCCATGAATGTCGCCTCATCATCGAAGTCCAGATCCCTGTGGTCGATGATGTGGGACGGGTCGTACATGTATCTCCTTAGATGAGATACGTGGAAGACGTCATGCACCCATTGCAACTAAGGTGGAAGGGCCAAGAGGTAAGCCACCTCGCCTACTCTGCTGAGGAACTAGAAAGGCCCAATGAAATGGGGAGATTACTTGCTTCCCCAGCCAAATCTCTATAGACCTTGTCGAGGTGAGACCTGTAGGAAAACATGGTCTCTATCCTCGAACTCCAGGGGTCTCTGTCTCCTATCAGCATAGGACTTCTGTCTACTCTGTGGAGTCTTCATCCACTCCTGGATGATCTGCACCTTCTCTGTCATAGCCTAAATCATCTATGGTCCTACAAGTGCAGACTCCCCTGGGTTAGTCCAACACAGAGGCGATCTGCAAGTTCGGTCGTACGATGCCTCGTAAGGGGTCATCCCGATGGTGGAATGGTAGCTGTTTTTGAACACAAAATACACCAAGTGTAATTGATCCTCCCAACTGCGACCAAAGTCGAGAACACATGCAAGGATCATGTCCTCGAGAGTATGAATATTCCTCTCAATCTGGCCGTCCATCTGAGGATGGAAGGAGGCACTCAGACGTAGTTGTGTCCCAAAAGCCTCCTATAACCCCTTCAATATCCGGGAAGTGAATCGAGCATCTCGATCCAAAATGATAGACGATGGAACACCATGAAGTTGTACAATCTCTTGAATGTAGAGGCATCCCATTCTCTCTAATGATCCCTACTCTCTGATTGGTAGGAAGTGGGCCGACTTAGTGAGTAGGTCTACGATCACCTAGATAGTGTCGTGTCCTCTAGATGTATGTGGAATCCCCATCACGAAATCCATGGATATCACATTCCACATCCACTATGGGACCTATAAGGGTTGTACCAAGCCTACTGATACCTTGTGATCTGCCTTCACATGCTGAGAAGTGAGGAATCGTGAAACAAACTCTGCTACTGCCTTCTTCATACCCTCCCACCAGTGCTATCATATGAGGTCCCGATACATCATTTCCACTCTTTGAAGTACCGATAGAGGGGAAGTGTGGAACTCCCTCAACACATCCTCCTGTTGTGAAACTGGTACCATGGAAAGTCCCCTGAAGAGAATGACATGCTCCCCTCCTTTAGAAAATAGATGAGGCACTTGCCCTGTTGATATATGAGCACGTCGCATCTCATAGTCAACGTACCCACACTGTGCCTCCCAGACTCACAAAAGAAGTGGAGGAGTGAATATGAGAGAATAAATAAAGGCTTCTCCATCTATATCCACAAAGGATATCTACAACATGGCTAGATACTCCATCGATCTCCTAGTAGCTGAATGCACGATCTCCTACTGAGAGAATCAGCTACAACGTTCTATTTCCCAAGAGTATAGAATATCTCAAAGTCATAGTCCTAGAGGAGCTCGAGTCATCACCGCTATCTCAGGTTCAGGTCCTTCTTTGAGAAAATGTACCTAAGACTCTATTGGTCAGAGTAGACTAAAAAGCATTCGCCCAACCAACTATGGGTGAGACTATCCAATTTAAAAGAACTCATCTACACCCTTCCTCGCCTACATCCTACAAAAGTTGCTATGATTTCTCCACTTCTAAAAAGAGAAATCTGGTCTCATACTCTATATGAACCATTCCAATTGCCTAATACATTCTATCCTGACGTGAATGGTACAATTTCATGCCAAGAACGACGTCATATGGCCTAAAAGATACTACCAAGAGATCCAACTGTTACTCTCGCCTCTAAGGGCTAAGTCACACTGTCGGCATCAGTGTGTGGTCACTGGGTCTCCTCTAGTAGGAATCTCAAACATGAGGGTCAAATCCACGGTTTTAACCGGAACCTCTCAAAATCAACCACATAAAAAGGACACCGAAGAAAATTTCACAAGGACAATTTTCTTTTTTTACTACATCTCAAAGTACAAAGACAGAACACAACCACAAACAACGACATCAAAAAATCTAGAAGCATCAGGAATAAAAGTCTCCATGCATAGAGCTAGTCCTGATCTTGTCCACCTTCTCTCATAGAACTATGGTTGTAGGCCTTAGCTGCCTAAAGCTGAGCTCTCCCCTATCCTCCAGTTCCGTATGATCGGGGTGGACATCCTGGTGGTGGTGGTGGTAGGGCCTCGAAACGTCATTCACCACTTACTGCTCGGCCAAACCCTCTTCCTTTTCAGCCTGCTCACGACGGACCACCATGGTCAAACCTCTGCCTCTGCCTGGGAGGTCTCTCTACTGCCTGTAACCCATCTATAGGGCGGGTCGGGCAATCTTGAGCCATGTGACCCTGGCCACCGCTTGCATAGCATTGCCTGCTCCTCATACGGCTAACTCTGTTTCATGTAACCCGCACAACCAAACCTATTTCCTGAGGTCACCAACCTATTTTCCTAGTATGCTTGGACTTCTATGTCATCTGTCTATTACCGGCTGCAGAATACTCCACTATGGTTAGAAAGCCCTGTGTAAAGAGCAGTAGCTTCTGAGGCTACATAGAGCACAGAGTCGCTGGTAAAAACACCACCCTGAAAAGACCCTAAAAGTATCCCTAGGTGAGAGCCACCTCATCGTAAAACTAGAGCATCATGCTATACCACCTCTCAGCTTCTCCCTGAAGGAGACTAACAACTAGGTACACCATCAAGTTAGCTGGTGTCCAACTGTGTGGAAATCTCCTGCTACAACCTTTAGCCAGTACCCGAATATCTGAAAATATATCATGCCTCGAAACCTCAGAGACCTTTGTCGCTGGAACTCATGCAACACACTCAGGTGGAGTGCACTCTCTACTTCTAGGTATGGTGTTATCGGTATTCCATAGGGTAGTGGTACCACTGCTGCATCTGCTATGATGGGGCCCTACACTGAGGCCTTGTCGCGTGGTGGGATACCATCTTGTACGTAACTCAAAACCCTAGCTGGCTGCCTTCTTGGGGTCATCCTGAAAAGGAACATGTGAACCACAGTTTAAATAGTATACTTAGTGAGTTGACATAATGTAATCACGGAGGAAGGTTTTTTCAACGGAATCACACATGCAATCAGTGTTTTCGCGCACTAAGTCGGAATTCTGAGATCATGGTCTGGGTGTATGGATATGTCAGCCGCCCCACCAACACTGGACTCCCTGGTCTGAAAACCACACTCAATACTTTTAACACTGTTTCTTAACAGAAAATAATGATTAGAGTCCTGAGTTCTGCAGTAGAACCGAATCTTCTGATAACAATTTGTCACGTCCCGACATCGGGGCCCATGTCGTGACTATCCCTAACCCACCTTCCATAGGCCAGGGGCTGGCGACTAGCACCAAATGAATAAATCCCTATAAAAAGGGAAGGAATTGACTTTATAAATGTAAAGGAACACAATAGTGTAAAGAACAGAAAAATGCACTATGTAAAACTGATTACAAAAGTATGTGCTGAAAAGTAAATGGGCCAGTATACAAACTCAACTGTAAAGTACAATACAACTGAAAAGCTAATACAATTACAGTAAAGTAAAATAGAAACCACTGAGTCATCCTCCAGGAATCCCACATGAAGGGTGGGTAAATATGGCCTACTCCGCACTTCGGGTCTGGACGTCTACTCAGTGTACGTCTCGCCAAGAGGTCCACCTCCGTGTACCATCTAGCTCCAGAGGCCACCACCTCGATCAGTGTTTTCTGTCGTCTGCGTCCAACACAATGTAGTATGAGAATAACTCGTGCAGGGGTGAGTATACAATACTCAGTAGGGACCCCAGGACCCTTTAAATTCTCCCAAAATCCACGAATGATAAACCACAAATAGAAATATATAATCATGAAGTATCAAACAACCCTACTTAGGTATATGCTCATACATATACCTAAGATATCAATCACAGTTAGTATCTGACTCACGAGCCCAAGCACAACCCAGTACACACAAGAAAGAAGTCAATCACATCGATGATAATGATTTAATGTCAAGACTCATCTCACACCAGGTATACACAACTTAAAGAGAGTAAGAGATGATTTTTTGTAGACACTAAATCATCTTTCACTGTCGAACAACAGATTCTTGCTGAAACCTAAAACAACAGTATGTCGTTGCTGTCGAACCCATGGAGGATTCAGTCAAGTCTTGTTGTTGTCGAACCCACCATGGATTTAGTCCAATCTCATTGCTATTGAACCCATGGAGGATTCAGTACAGTCTCCTTGCGGTCGAACCCACAGAGGATTCAGTCCAGTCTTGTTGCTGTCGAACCCACTGTGGATTCAATACAGTCTCGTTGCTGTCGAATCCTTGGGGAATTCAGTCTAGTCTCATAGAAGACGAACCCTTTGAGGACTTAGTATGGTCTTGTTACTGTCGAACTCAATAAGGATTTAGTCCAGTTTCCTTGTTGTCGATGTCACAGTCGCAGTCGCAGTCAGAGTCGCAGTCGTGGTGGCAGCCAGCTCTAGGGTTCCTGTACACAGCACGCTCGATTCCGGGAGGGTCCCCTTCTCGAGCAAAGGGGTCGACACATAAACTATCACAATTTCCCGATTTGATGTATCTCAAAGTTCTGTCTAATCATAAGGAACCCAATGTGATAGACAATGTGTCCATCAAACGCCCGGTCTGAGAGATATTAGCTTTTCTGTTCTAGGAGCCTGGTTGGAATTACGCTCATTCCAAACCAATCCAATTTTCAAAACCATACAAAACTCTCTTAGAGTATTGTAAAAGGACCTTCTCATCACAAGGATCCCAATTCTGCAGACGATGTGTCGATCAGACACGCGGTCTTAAAGTTATTCACGTTCAAGTGAAACGGGTCCGGCCCGTCAAGCCTAGTGAGCCGGTGGGTCGGCTCGGCCCGGCGTGGCGCGACGTAGCCCGGTGTGGCACGGCCCGTCCCTGCATGGTGCGGTGTATCTTGGCCTGACGTGGCGCTGCCCGGCCCATCGTGGCGCGGCCCGACCCATCGTGGGGCGGCCTAACCCCACGTGGTGCGGCCCAGACTGGCAGTGCGCGGCCCGACCCACCAAAGCGCGACGTAGCCCATCATGGCATGGCCCACCCCGGTGTGGCGTAGTGCAGCCCGACCCGACATGGGGCAGCCCGACCTAGCGTGGAGCGGCCCGGCCCGGCGTGGCGCGGCCCGGACTGGCATGGCATGACCTGGCAAGGAAGAGCGCGGCCCAGCCCGACGAGGCATGGCCCCACGGTTTCCTGAATCGGCGGCACGAGCGGTACCGCCGCTCCGATCCAGCTGGCCGATGCCAGTTGGTCTTCTCGGCCCGATTGGCCTGCACGGGCAGGCCGCAGTTCTCCCGCTTGGCACCTGCGGGTGCCGCAGCCTCCTTGATCCCGACTGGTAGGCGGCCAGCCGGTTCGCCGCCAAAGTTGCCCGCGGAGTGCGAACCATGGTTCTCCACAGCACAGCGCCTTAGAGGCACCTCGGTTCTCCATCACGACTAGCTAAGGCCGGCCGGTTCTTCTTTGTCCAAGCGGCCCGTGGATGCCGGCTGCAGTTTCATTTATGATGCCGGTACGCGATCACCACATCCGGTCATCGCTGCCATTATTTGATGCCGCCTCTGGTCGCCACCGCCTCCAATTTCCGCCACGTGCCAAAATATTCAAAACCATTGAAGGGTCATCGGGTCGTGTTCGTTCGGTCTGCGCCCTCTGCGTTAGGCAATATCAATTGGCCGAAGACAATACAAGAAATCACCAAGGACAAAATATAATTTTATTCACTTAAAATTATATCAAATCCTCTACCATGCAATTGAGGTTCATTCGTCGACGGGCCACAAAAGACGAGCGCAGTAGTCGGGCGTCACAGAAGACGATGTCGTGGAAGACGACATCGCGGAAGACGACATCGCGGAGAATGGTGTCGTCCCGTCAACATTGGAAGTCATTGTCGTAGATGGTATTCCTCATGAGCAGTGTCTTCTCCCTTGAAATGGAAGAAAAATAAATGATGAATTTGTTCCTCAAAATCTTGTTCTGGTTGAAAAGGAAAGTGAAGAGAAATTGCTTCCCGTTCTTCGAGTCATGGAGCGTTCTTCGCAGAGAGGAACACTTCCTTCTATATCCTCTCAAGTCCCTAAAAAATGGGTTTATACCAACCAAAAGAAATGAAGGATATTCATTCTTTTAATGTTGTCAAAACAATTAAAATTCATTTAAAAAGTTAAGCCAATTAATTAATAAATAAAGTAGGCATATCTTAAGGAAGGGAGGTGGAAAGGCCCTACCTTAATGAGGGGAGGTGTCAAATTCATTAAAGAGGTGTTAATGGGGAGTTTAAGGGAGTCCAGGGGAGGTGAAAAGGTTTGGGTTCGTGTGGGACCCACCACAGTAAATCCTCACATGGGAGGTTCTGTGGGTTGTGGGCCCCACCCCTAACTTCCTCTTGGAGGAAATAACAACGTCTTAAAATAAAATTGTGTATCACCACAATTTTATTTAATTTATATTAAATCTCAAAATTATAACCTTCACCCCACGTAAAATAAAACTGCGGTAAAAGTCCCCTTAAGTGAATACTATCACTGCGAGTCCATCAGTTCGGTGAGATTTCAATTTCTTGCACTGGTTCAAAAGTTAGAAAACCCTTCACGTACATTTAAGGAACGTACTTGAACAAAACTTCAGAAAATGATTCTGTGCACACCGGGCCTCAGAATCAGGCGCCGTCAGAAACTACGGAATTGTAAAATTCAAAATAATTAAGAAAAAAAATTCCTTGAAATTTCTGTGTTTTTACATGAGGGTAAATTTACCTCATATCATTTTTTGATTCCCATGTTACATCATTACCCATGTAGTATCTCCACAAAAACATTACCCGGTGGATTACCATATTCTGTATTACTTATTCTCATTGATTATGAATTTGAACAGTTTTCAATACATAAGAATGGTTCTCTTTTATCAAAAATTATTCTAGGATCAAAATATGAGATGAATATGGATAATACATTATCAACATTGAAACATGAAAAATGTTACGTACCTATGAAAAAAATCAAAGGAAAAGCTAATCAGTAGGAAACAAGTCCAAATTTCTTAAGATTTTCATAAGGTCTAACAAACCATTGACTCGTCATCCCTTTCATACAAAAACACATAACACTTTTCTATTGTGAGATTCAAAGTAAAAAATTATCACCTACCACAAAATAAAATCCATTCCTCCTATTGTCTGTATCAATTTTCTTCCAACACTGAGTTGTCATCATGTATTTTTGGATCATATTCATAGTCTCAGTCACATCCTATACTAGTTATGGTCCCATCAACTTCCTTTCCCAAAAATCATCCCAAAAACCTAGATTTCAACAATGTTTCCCATATAAAGCCTCAAAATTTTCCATCTATATGTTGGAATGAAAATTTTTATTATAAGAAAATTCAACTAATAAGATATTCTGATCCAAAAATAACTTGTAATTCATTGATCCATAATAGAGCATATCCTCTAATGTCTAAATCATCCATTTTAATAGACCATAAGATTGATGCTGAAATGATGTACAAAAATTTAATTCTATTCCCAATGACCTCTAAAGGCCTTTCCAATTGTTTTAAATGAACCTGGGATCACTACCAAATGTAATGGAATTAATAACCCCATGTAACATGAAAATATCAATGAGGTACAACTAAGAAATTTGGTCTCGATATGTATTTTTTAGTCCCACAATGAAGTCATGGAAATAGTTTCCCATTTCCAATTTATAAGAGGTAAAGGATAAAGCATCCTCTTCGGTAATGACAACTCATCTTTATCCTATTAACAAATGAAACATTTCATGGTAAAATATACAATACCTCTATTAATTCCATCCCACCGTTAATAATCCTAAAGTTCTCTTCACATCTTTGTGCTACCAAGATGAAATTAAAATTGAGAACTATGAGATTCACCAAATAAACATTCTTCTTTTGAGAATCACAAGGAATAATTTTTTTTCCAAATCATTGAATAAAATTTTTATCAAGGTTAAACTCTAGAAATTTACCTTCATAAAACATTTCTACCTTTTTCTATAACTCCCATTCAATATTATACACAATATGAATTATGTGTGAAAAAGTTGACTGCACTGAAACTTGAAAAAAAAGATGATTTTACTACACCAAAAACATCCAAGATAAAATTTCATTAGTCATTATTCAAAGGGGATTGTTCCATCCTTAACATAATTTTTGATGCATGATGTTTTCAACTCAGGGAATATGCCAATTATTTTATTTTTTAGGATAGAAATTGATCATCCAATCATAATCTGTTATCAATTTATGCCATCTTATCTATCTCATGTTTTATTCCTTTTGAGTGAATTAATACTTCAAACTTTTTTGGTTAGTATATATTTCACATTAGTTTCTATATAAATGATGCCTCAAAATATTGAAGGAAATAACCTTTGTGGCTAATTCTGAATCACGTGTGGGATAATTTAACTCATGAGGTTTCAGATGTCTTGAAAATTAAGAAATTACCAGCCCATTCTACATCATAACACAACCATGTCCCTTTAATGAAGAATTAATACAGATGAAAAACTCATCATTTTTTTATGGTAGGGTCAGAATTGGAGAACTCACCAATAATAATTTGCATTCTTGAAAAAAATCATCACATTATTTTTTTCTAGGTAAATTTAACTCCTTGTTGAGTTAACTTAGTAAGTGGACTAGTTAATCATGAAATAGTTTCAACAAACCACTAGTAACAAACTACTAAAACCAGAAAACTAAAAATCTTAGTTATATTTGTGGAATTAGGCCATTATTCAACAACTTTATTTTTAGAAGGATCAATAGTAATGACTCCTTTAGAAATAATGTGACGACAGAATGAAATTTTCTCCAACTAAAATTTAAATTTTCATAATGTTCCATAAAATCTATTAAATTTTATGGATTAAATACGATCACTTAGAGGTTTACAGTTCTCCCCAATACATAAATAATATACTAGATTTAAACACTAAAAACAAACACTAACTTATTAAAGATATAATGAAATATTATTTTTATAGGATACATGAATACAACATGTGAATTAGTAACCCAAATAACAAAACAAAAAAAAAATCAAAATTGGCGTATCTTATTTAAAAAGGTGTCTATAAAATTTTATTCTCATTCACCTTCAGTAGATTGTACATGGATATCAATTCAATATTAGAAAAATAAATATATCCCTAGAGCTATTAAAAAAGTCATTGATGTTAGGTAAATGATATAAATTCATAAAAGTAATGTTATTCAAATACCTATAATCAATGAGAAGTCTCAAGGAATCATATATATTTTTAATGAACAGAATAGGATCTTCCCATAGTGAAGTTCTAGGATGAATGAAGATTTTATCATTAAACTCATAAAACTAATTTTTCAATTCAAGATGTTCTACTTAAGGCATTCAATAATGGGGAATTAAAATTGGTTTAACATCAAGAAATAAGTCAATTTAGAATTCAACTTCTCGACCAGGTACAACACTGGGTAACACATTATTAAAGTTGTCAAGGTGATCATTTAAAACTGGAATATCATTAATCTTAATAGTTCTGTTATTTCCAAAAACATCAAAAAGATTGGTTTCATTTATATCTTTAAAAATCTCATCTACCGGATATGATATAATTTTCAAGGTATTTTTCAGGTATAGAAAATGAAAATATTTCGGAAAAGAAATTCATTTTCTCAGCAATCAATTTTAACAAGATAAACAGAATGGAAATCCATACCCAAAATATATTCAAACTCTACTATGGGGAAAACAACAAGGTTTGAAGGTAAATTCTTAAAAAAATAACAATAGATTGATTCTTAAATTCATTTTTGTTGTAACATCCCCCTAATTTTTTAACAATATGTCCTAGTCTCAATTATTGGAGGTGATACTTCCAATTTACCAGAATATTTCTCAGAAATATTGGAATGTGTAAACCCTATATCAAACAATAATTTAAAAATATCTAAGTAAATAAATAATCTACCTAATACAACTTCATTGAAAGGAGAAAAATCTTCTAACGTAGTCTCAATGGATCTCAATACACCTTTCAAATTATAGTCTAACATCATTCCATCATTGAGACCTTTCATTGGAATTGATTTCTCATAATTACCCATCTCAACACATTGGAAACACATTACATTTTTCTTATTAGAATTGATCTTATGATTATTTTCATTAAAATATTGGGCCATATTTCCAAACTTACAACATCAAAAACACTTCCTAGTTTTGTTAATACATACCCCTTGGTTATTTTAACAACACTTTTCATGAACATGAAATGAGACTTTCTCACCATTAGATTTGAATGATTTATTCATAACTATCAATTTCAATATGTATATCTTCTTCTATTTGTTTTCAAAATACATGTGATAATTATAAATCTCCCTTTAAACCATCTCATAACATCATAAAAGTTTCTCATAACTTTTGAAATCATAGGATCCCAATGCACTTTAATATGTTGGCTTCAATATGGAGTAAACGTGATTGATTTTTTTTTTCAATATCCCATAAAATAATTGGATAATATCTTGCTAGTCAGGTGAAATTTTAATCATACATAGCCAATAGATCTTCCCCCTTTTTCCTCAATTCAAGGAATTACTTCTCCAACCTATTTCTAACAACCTCCGGAAAATATTTTTCTAGAAAGATAATTTTAAATTCATCCCACCAAGGCTTCAATATCATCTCTATCCATGATTTTCTTGACCATTGAACACCACAATTTAGCGTCACCTTCAAAATTAAAAAATATAAAGAGTAAGATTTTTATTATATCAATATACTTTAACATATATTGACTATTCAAGGCCATTAATCAAACCATTATCCGCTACTAGGTTAGAAAATCCCCTGAAAGCAGGAGGGTGTTGCCACATTAAATGTTCCACAATCATCCTGTTTTTTATAGTAGATATGGTTGTTCTATTGAAGGGATACCACCAATATTTATTTACTATGTCAGCTAATCCATTACTATTAAATACTTCCTAGTTCCAATTCCCCCAATTTTTGGTTGCAGATTTAGAAATATATCAGCCTCTTAGTTCCTTACAACTTCATCTTCCTGGTTTCTTCTGTAGAAAATAATTCAAAACAGACTTATATTAGAAGAAGAAAATTGGTAATATTTAAATGATACACCATTTCATCTTATCAATAAGGTAAAAATAATTTTTGTTATTCTTTTAACATCATACTAACTCCTAATGTCATATAAACTGTGCTATGATACCAACTTTAAGGACCCGACCTTAAACATTACAGAATATTGCTATTTCAACTAGATTTTACATCATTACATTCCAAAATATATTTTACTTTTACCATCTTAAATGGTTAGGGAATAACTCATACATATATTCCCACGTTGGTATAATGTGGTTACCATTAAAATATTATCCATTTCATACCAAAAGTAATTTTTTTAACACAAAACAATAATATGATTTCATTGACATATCGTCAAAACAATTTAGTTGACTTCCTTATTTATCTTACACACCTTAATAACCAGCCAAAAACATTTAAAAACATGGTATAAGCATAAAAATATTATTAATGGATATAAAAGGAAGCAATGAACCATTATTCCATGAATAACTATGAACATATGAAATCAGTTTCACAATGACATAACTGTCACCCAAAATGTATCATATACATACTTTGAAAAACATGATATCTACCGAAACATAGAAAAAATAAACAAATAATGATAGTATATTATGGAATTAAATACCTTAAATTTTAACCCACATGGTAACCATATTATTTATAACTCGTTTGGCTACCTTATAATTTAACCCTCACATTTACGTTTTTGAGTATCCATCGCAGTTACACATGGAGTAATCATATAGTTGACCTCCAACATAAACATAACTAATGGATTGAATGGATATATAGCTCCCAAAATTTTCATAAAAATTTACTAAGAACCATAAAATAATAAATAAATAATAAAACATTCCGAAATCATTCGTTATGTATTTTTAATAAATAGATATTTAAAAGAGGATTTTAATGAAAAATACCTTAAAGATATTATATATTTAAAAAGAGAATTAGTAGAATGAATATAATATGTGTATAAACTATAAATAAACCTAATAATACAAAATATAAACAAATTTAATTATAAAAAATAATTTTATTACCATATAATCAATTATGTTGATGTTTAACCCAAATACTGTAAATTGGATTCACAATTTCTTCAACACGTGTTTGTGTTACTTCAATCTTGTTAAATTCTTCGTATAATAGCTAGAAGTGATTTATTAATATTTTTAAGAATATTAATAATGTTAATAAAACCTTATATTATCATAATATAACATCATTTGACCTATTTATAAATAATATTTTGTTAATTCAATTGTTTTGGGTCCGTGCATTACATGATTACAATGGTTGGTTCGTAAATGATTTCCCTGTATAATGGAAGTGAAATTAAATAAGTCAAATAAAATTGTGTTACTATGTTTCAATAATATTTAATTATTCCACAAATAATGTTGGTTTTATAGTATCAGGATTAATCGTTAGAAAAATCATTGTTGATATTCGTTTTAATAATTTTGCGGTTCTTTGATAATAAAATTTTTTTTTCATTACATAGAATTAATATTATTAAAATATGTTAATTAAAAATACTAAGAGAGGTCATATCATACACATTACCATATTTTTAAAACATTAAAATGGTCTTACAACTATATTTTCATAAGGTGAATGAAATTGAAGACAAATCGTCCACGGTGATGGTAAATTGAAAAATCACGCATGATGTTTTTTATTTATTGAATAAGATGAAGAAGAAGTGTCATGGTGAATTTTTCCATAAATAATATAAAAATCTATAATATATATAATATTGGATATTTCAGGGCTCTTTGATAAGGGGAGGTGAAGTGAGTATATGAAAAAAATAATTGAAAAGAAAATTGAAGAAAATGAACGAGGATTTTTAAATCTTGATCTCTTATCCTTGTGATCCTCCTTACGAACTCTTTTTTAGCCATTTGGTAAGAAAAAAATTCTCAGACCAAGGGAGGAGCCATGGTAAGGGGATTGAGAAATATTTAGAAAATTCACAATGCTTTGGAGGTGTTAGGGGAAGAGGGGGGGGATTTATAGTGGAAGAGAGAAGGGGGTTTCCATTATTTTAATCATTAGTTTATATTTATTCACAAGAATATAAAAATACCACATTCATGACACAGAAAACAAAAAATAGATTATGTGAGTTTGAAAAAAGGTCTCCTACATCAACCATGATTCTAGTAATAGTTTATTTAACATAAAATTAATATATATGATAAATTATTTTATTTCTCTATTCATCATAAATTCGAGTACTTTAAAAAAATCCAAAAAATTCACCATATCTATTATTCAATGTGTGTAATTATAAAATGAACATCATTTTATCTAAATTATTTTCTAAATTTTAGAAAAAATATGTTTTAATATAAAATCAATACTTTTAAAAAAATAAAAAATATTAAAATTATAACTGATTTTTTAACATGTTGAAAAATTAGTCAATTTGTCATAAATTATTAGAAATACATTAATTGGTGTGGTTACAATTAAAAAATTATTATGTGTCCGTGAAGGTCAGTTTTTTGAAATTCAAATAATTGAAGTGAAAAAATTATATTTAATTTATACTTTAAAACTATTTCATTACAACAAAACTCGTTTTGTAGAGACATAGTGTTTCATGATTTTGAATTTATTTTTAAAACCATGCGTTTTTACAAGAAATGATGTTGTGAATTGATTATTTAGTACCTAATGGGATCAATGTGAAGAAAAAGTACACTCTTCCAATAATTGATGATTTATTTAACTGTATTCATGGGGCTTAATTCTTCTCTTAGATGGATCTTCGATCTGGTTATCATCAATTGAGTGTGAACAAATAAATCATTACAAATACTGTCTACTGTCCCAGAAATGGGAAGTATGAGTTTTTTGTTATTAACTTGTCTATACTAAAGCTCTTAATATTTTTATGGATTTTATGAATAGTGTCTCAAATGAATACCTTGATAAAATTTTATTAGTTTTTATTGAGGAAATTATGATATATTCAAAAAGTCATGAAGGGCATGAGAATAATTAAAGGGTTATACAGTGAACTATAAATATGAAGATGCTTTATAGAATGTTTAGAATATGAGAGTTTTTGTTTAAACAATATTTTTCTTTGGGAACATTGTAACTTTTGATGGAAAATAAAATGACCCAGTGAGGACAATGGTTGTGGAGTTATGACCTAGTACAACAACAGTAACATAGAATCATAGTTTCCTAAGTTTTAAAATATCTTATAAGTGGTTTGTGAAAATTTATCATGAAATTATAATCCATTAATCATGTGAAATTGAAAAGGTGACATGTTTATTTGGAAACAGGAGTGTTAAGAATAACTCTGAGAGCTAATGAAGATATTGGACACTACACCAATGTAAACACTACCCTCTATCATGGAAGGATTCTTTTTTTAAGATATGCATATCTATAAGGGATTGGGTGTGTCCTCTTACCAAATGACATATTGATTAATTATTAATCATTAATGTTGAAACCTAATTTTCTGAACTATTCTACACATATCCAAGAGTTAGTTGTAGTTATTTTTCTCTCTAAACAAATGGAGGAATTATATTTTGGGGGAGAAGTGTGATATATACACAGAACACAAATTTTTTAATTATATTATCATGTAAAATTAATTAAACTTGGGGGATAGGATACGGTGGGAAGATATTAAAGACTATGATAGTTTTTTTCATTATCATATCGAAAGACCACAAAAATTCACAGATGAATTAATTAAGAAAGAACATGTTGTTCTGGCTATGATAATTATTCATGGAGATCCTTTGATCGAAGACCTAGTAAAACCTGAAATTTGAATTGTATGTGATGGGACATCATCCACCCAAACCCAAAATATTTCTTAACCATAATTTCCTGATAATATCATGAAATATCAAATATATGATCCTTTGTTGTAAAAGATGATATATGTTCAAAATAATGGTATTTTTATAGAGTACAATATTTATCAAGAAGGTGTAATAAAAATTTTCACAAGGCTATTTGTTCCATATATTATGAAATTAAAGAATGACATTATGGATTAATCTAATTTCTCTATATTCTCTATACATCTTAGGAGAAATAAAATTTGTAAGGACTATTGTGATTGTTAATAGTCATATAAAATGAAAACATGGATTGTTGAATATACTACTTGTTCCTATTGTGTTAAAAAGTGAAGGAAGAGTGAAAAATTCCTAAAGGGGTATTACAACCACTATCAATATTAGCATGGAAGTGGATTAATGTCACTATGTAATTTTTCACTATTCTCCTGAAAACTTCCAAATGAAATAATGAGATATGGGTTATTCTATACCATATCACCATGACAACCCATTTTTTCTCTATTTGGGAAGAATTATATCTTGATCAATATTCCTTGATTTACATATTGGAAGTGGTGATGTTTCTAATGAGTTCCACTTTTTATCATATCATATAATGATCCACGGTTCTTATCAAATTTTGTTGGAGTAGTCATAAACATTCACTAAGTTAATAATTGAATTTTAGTACCACATATCACCCCCAAACAGATGACCAATCTAAAAGGACTATTCAAACACAAAAGGAAAAGACACAAATATTTATAATAGAATTTTAAGGTGGATGGGATAAAAATATCCCATTATTTGAGTTATCATACAACCACAACTACTATTCCAGTATTCAAGTTGAAAATACTAAAATATTTATGTGGACTGATGTATAACTACTACTTGCTGGGTGGAAGATTGTGAGAGAAATCTTATTGGAGAAAATCTTGTGAAATAGATTATAGAAAATGTTCATGTTAACCGAAAACACATAATGTATTATTAATGTTGGAAAAAGAGCTATGATGACAATTGTTAAAGGATATTGGAGTTTCATGTTGGGGAAAAGGTTTTTCATGAAATCCATCCTTGGAAGTGGGTCATTTAGTCTGGGAATAAATGGAATCTTATCCCTAGGTACATTGGCTGCTATCTAATGCTTGACATCATAGGATCAGTGTTCTATCAGCTAGAACATCCATTAAAACTAGATCAGGTTCAATATATTTTCCACATATCTATTTTTAAGAAGTATGTACCTAACATTCACAATTACTATGTTCTTAAGTGAGATATATGGAACATGACCTCTATTTTCGGATTCTATTAATGGATATCTTAGACCATAGAGACAAGGATCTATACAATAAAAATACCAACCATGTTAAAGTACTATGGAGGAAAAAAATATAAATAAGCAACATGGGAACCAATAGAAACATTGAGGTAAAAGTATGAACACTGTTTCATAACTAGGGGAATGATATCACAATTTTTGGGAGGAAATTTATTAAGGGTGCAAGAATGTATTGACAAATTTTTTAAAAAATATCTTTTTCCTAGAAATGTGTGTTATAATATATTATACTCAACAAAAATATATCTCTTTAATAATGATGTTATTATAAAATGAAATTTTACAATATGGTTTTGACCATTAGTCAATATGAAAATTGGAAACAATACTTTTAATAAAAATTTTAATGTTATAGTTAGTGTTTATAAGTAAAATTTTGAAAATGGAAAATTGTTATAGAAATAAATGTTGATGGACTCAAGAAGTATATTTATTCCATTTTAATCCCATCTAATTGTACATGGGTAGGTGTTATCACCACTAGGGTTAACCTTGACCTTTCCCAATTGGAGCTATATCATGTTAATCTTGAACGAAATTGCTTATGTGGAAAGTTCAAGTCAAAGGGTCGATGTCTGATCAGACACCCCATGAAAGTAAAAATATAAAAAACATACTCTTAGGGTGTAAGAAAATGGAATAAGGTGTTAAATTTTCCAAACTTAGTGTGTTATTCCTTTTTATAAATATAACTATTATTACATCATTCCTATTTTTAGAATAGTTTTTCTTAAAAATATTATGAATAGGCTAAAATGATTTTCATGAATGAAACTTTAATTTTTTTAAAAAATATATTTTTTATAATAATAAGGTATTATTAATAATGTTTATATTAATGAAAAATTATTATTAAAATAATCTAATTTAAATTTAAAGGATAAATTATTTTTTTTCAACTGTAAAAAATTATTCTAGTCATTTTAAGTTGTATTTTTATCCACTATTATATTTTAAAATCTAATGATTTAAATATTTAAAAGTTTATTTTCTCATAAATAGATAATTAATTTTATAAAATGAAGATCATTTTTTCATTCACTATGTTTAAATTAGGTTATGGTGAATATATGATAATTTTCTATAAAAGTTTTGTTTTTCATGAATAGTAAAAACAATTGTAGTACTTATTTATGTTAAATTAAATAATAATGATATAATAAGTTTTATAAAATTGTGGTCTATGATTTTGGATTATAATAACATAATTATTTTCTTAAGTGTCCAATATCATGGGAAATTAAAATTGGGAATCCCATGGTTTTTGAATTTTCCACTACCTTAGTGTCCAAGGAAATTAATAAAAACCCCTCTTCTTTTTCATTAAATATAAACACATTTACCCAATTTCATTCACTACCAATTAATCCACCATGAAAATATGATTTTCCATAAAATGAGTCCTCCCAATGTTTCCCTAATCCCTCAAGTTCCTAATCATCTATTTTCAGGGGTAACTCTTTCAGGTAAGTTAAATGTAAACAACTATTTTCCTTTCATGTTCCCTTTTTTATGAGATATGTTGCTCAAATTTCCATAATATATAACTCTTTCCATTTGACAAAATCCCTTTACTATGTTAATAGACTATTATTAATGGTATTCTCTTGTCCTATCTCTTTTTAATGTTTTCTAAAACCAAGTTTCATACTCGTTATGCTTCCAATTTTTCGTCCCTATTGTTTTCTCATTTTCTTAAGAACTTATCTCATTTTAATTTATGAATATAAAACCCCTTTCACTTGAATGGTTATTAAACTAGAAGTAAAATTAATGTAATTTATTCTAGTATTAATATACATGAAATCCACCTTCACATTTCATGGGTTAATAATAACCTAATGATATTGTTTTTATGAACTTATTAAATGTCATGATTTGGATATGAAACATGTTTCTTTTATTCTACATAGTTTATTTATAAATATATTTACTTTGATTTATGAAGATCACATTAATTAATACATATGAAGCATATACCCAAATATAAATATAATTCACTAGGAATGAATTTTTTCTATATATATGACATGTTTTACGATACCTTGGTGAATAACCATATAATTTTTTACAACACCTTAGGGAAAAAAATTGGTTTTATACTTATGATTGTGTCAATTAAATGTTTTAGACACATTTACATGTTATTAGTCATGTATATTTCCTATTATATGTATATTTTATCCTTTTCTCATTAATTTATGATATTCCTTTAGTATATATTAATATTCCTCAAGATCACAGGTAATATGTATTTATTGTTTTCCCTTATTGGGGCTTATGATCACCATTTTACTTTTATATATGTCCCCATGTTATGTTATGTAGTAAATATATTTAATATGAACCTTTAATTAATACTTTTATGTTGATATTAATAATGTCTACTATTTTATTGTATTATTTACCACTTTTTTCAAGAAACAAAAATTTAAAAGATAAATTTTTTCAATGTAATGAAATGTTATATAATAAAAAGGCTAGATTTAATAGATTCATAGTCCATTTTCTAGAGCATATAAGTTCTATCCCAGTATCGATGCATCCATTATGGAGTAAGTCTTAATATTACCTTCTAAAAATAGAACAATATGCATCTATCTCTGATTATGGGGCATGGTAACATTCACTTAATGAGGATACTCATTAATAGGATATTCTAGGTGAGGATAAAATTAGAAAATAATCTGTTCAAGAGCTTCTTTTGGAAATTTTAATGTTGTTGAACCACCTCAAAAGAGTGTTTAGGAATATAATTGGCTACATCTCTTTTTCTGTGCCTTTTCACGAATATTGGATGTGGTAATGTAATTGAAAATTGTTTGGTCTATAGTAATGATTCTTCTAGAAGCTATAATTTATTCTCAAATTATTTAACACATGATAATTATTTCCAAGAGAAGAGGGGAGGTATCAACATATCCTTGAAATTCTCTAAACATTTTTTTCATCTTCTAATGGGAAATATTTATATCAAGAGAGTATGAGAGGATGTTCCATCAATAAATGAAGTCAGCGACTAACTCATCATTCCTATGATTATATTTATAAAGATATGTTATATTGGTCAACATCATAGTGGTGATGCTATTGTAGAGGAACTAGCCACATAGACCATCCTGACTAGTAATAGATCATGGGGGGCTATACCAAATGTCAATTGGTCCCTCCCTCCATAATATAGTTAATCACTAGATCAAAGTGTATTCCTTATATTCTAGATTACACAACATTGGGAAAAGTCATGAGGATAAGTGGGATAGATAATGAAGTGTATTTCCAATGATTTTAAATTTGGTAAATCTATGGTTGTGGAAATCGAAGGGAGGATATACATGATCTACATATGATATTAATTATTTCCATTCAAGAAGTATTTACACCTATATATTTTAAAAATACTTTGTGATCACATAATCCTTGTTGGGGTTAGTTGTCATAAATTTTTTTGACTATATCATCAATTTTTATTGATCATATGATTTTATATCAGGGTAGGAAGTCACCCTACATAGGTGGAGTGGTGACTCAACCCCTGGAAATTTTTATACCCAATAGATTCTCCTCAAATCAGAAGCACATAACCACCTAGTTTAAAATTAAGATCCTATATAAAGAGGATTGTGTGTCTAATTGGAGGAGAGACATGGTCCCCTTTCCCACTTTTTGTACCTAGATGTTTTTCAATGATATGTTCATCCAAAAGACTCTTGTTTCTTTGTGATATTAGTCAAAAGTTTCATTCTAGGCATCTGTACCCAATCCATTTTGATGTTGCAGTGACCAAAGGGGTTAGTGGGACCCATAAAATTCATGATATAATAATGATGAGGTGGGAACATCTCATTTTAGGGACTCATAATTTCCATTTCAATTATTGGTCGAATATAAAAAATTCATGTTTGGGGGTGCGCTTAGTACTATTTTTCCCATTGGGGTTAATTCTCACTATAATTACCTCTATTGGTAATTTGGTTTCTCCGATAATACGAGAGTTTGATGGTGATTATATTCACCCTGATGAGGGTCGAAGATGAACTTTCACCTTTATTGGGTGAGATAGACAAATTATTGTGTTGATGCTATGGGATATGACTGAAATAGAGTGAATCATACTGCACCCATCCTCTAATATGCGTGTGTTGGGATACATATTCTAGGACATGGTGAAGTACTGGGAGGCTCTTAAAGTTGGTCATCTATAAAGTCTGATAGTATCCAAAACATTCTCAGTGTTGAGTAACTAATAGTGTTGTGATGTTAACCATCCAACATTATTAGTGGATGACGTAAAGATGATCATAGATTTCGGAATAAGTTAACTAATGGTCCTAAAGCCTGTTTTGTGTCACCCATATATTTTGATAGAAAAATATAGAATGATCCTCTGTGAAGTAATTTGAGAAGAAAAAAATTTAGGATTTCAAGAAAAAATATTTTGGATTAACATTATTTGATCACCAAGTCCCCACATGTCATCTTTTTCATTACACAAAATGATTATTTTTTCCTATTCTACAAAAACTCCAATTGGATGTAGTTAGGATACTGGTTGTGGAAATGGTTTTGGAACATATTTGTATTGAATTTTTCATTAACATTATGGTAGGTAGGGTATCACATGGTCCAACAATACAATTAAAATTGTTATTTAATTAAGATAAGGGGGTAACTTCAAGTCCATTTCCATTTATGATAAGGTGTTAAAAATTTATTCATGATTATGAGAGGAAGCATGCCTCTAAGACTAAATATAGTTATCACAATCATATGATTATTTACATTAAATCTTTTATGTCTCTCTCACTTCCGGGGTAGTGGTTTATAGGAGGTTCGAATATAGCAGATGAGACAACTACAATACAATTCCATGGAAAGAGTCCAAAAAACCCACCAACTAAAGGATCATGTAGAGGGATTTGAGTATTTTATGAGTATAAACTTTAGGGATAATTATCCTTATATATCTTGTTTCTTATCCCATTTACTGAGGTATAGGAAAAGTATTATTTAAAGATAAAACATTCTATATAGTGTTTTACAGATTGATAGTGACATGATGTTTCCTGCAGTCCTATGTCAGATGTCATGTAATCTCACCAATTGTGATATAATAAGGATATCCTAGAATACTTAATTGTGTTATGGGATCTATATTGTTGGAATGGAAATTGGTTTTTTGGGTTTTTAATCCTCTACCTAGATAGGTCAATAGATTAGGAACTGTTTTTGGCATGGTTTGGACAACTTCAATGACTATTTTCATCAAGGTATTCCCCATAACAACTTCCTGAATTTTCAATTATTAGTGGAGAAAACCCAAAATTCTTAAGTGATGTATCGGGTCTTGATCCCAAGAGGGTGAAATCGAAGCCATGTATGATGCTGAATAGGGAAGAATAAGTTTTCCCTATGGTGTATAGGGCCACTGGAGTTGGTGATGCGGTTTACTAATGAACCGGGATCCGGGCCTACCCCCCGCATTGACACCAAAACTTTTCTTTGTTTTCCATATATTAGGGGTGATATAGACTATCTCTTTGAATTATGGGGATATATTATGTCATTGGTGTGTCTAGGTGGGATCCCTTCTAGGTGTCTCTCTAGTGATGGTTGTTGTGGATGCAACCTATATATCCATTACATCATTGATGTTGCAGATGATTCTATTAGAGCATTCTAGAGAGAGGGTCATTAAATTGTTATTTACAATGATTGGGGGAATTACACCATTTCATTTCTCATGTAATGTGGGTCTATAATGGTGTTATGGAATCCATATAATGATAATACGTATACCCTATTGGGTTGACCCCTTTTTTGAACTATTAAAAAAATAGTATTGATAACACTTCTTCAGATAAGATCAAAAAGGGATTTGGGAAGAGGGGACTTAGTAGTTCTTTTAAGAGGTGTCCATCATGGTAGTATAATATTGGTGTATTATTTTTCAATAATTATTTCCCCTAAAAATATTATTTTTAGTGGTGGGTTGTCGCAAATTCACTGTGTGTTGAATCTAGTGGAAATATATAGATCCAACCATCAGTAAATAAACCATGAAGGCAATTTTGGATTCACCCAATGTCTTTAATCCTTATTCATGGCGGTGGGATGATCCACATCAATGATTCATCAGATCATGGATTCCCAAAAACCATCACATTCCCACAGTTTTTTATGAATATTTCTACCAGAGGACCACCATCAGGTTAGTAGGGGTCAGGTAAAGAATATTTGGATACATTCATGCGCAAATTTTATAGTTCCCACCATCACTGTTATAATTACTATTTATGGAGATGTTGTACACATGAATTTTACCATTTCCATTTTTAATGAATCCCTTTTTTTCATTAAAATGCACTTCTCTTTCCCTACATTCTCCTTTATAATGGTGGGTGAACCATGGCATTATTATTGGGGAGGTTGGATCCTTGACCGAAATGAGATGATAAGATATTGATTCCTCCTTACATATATTCCACCATAAGTCTTATTACATAGTCTAAGTCTCCCCCTACATACTAGAGTAATGTTCATGAAAAATATTCTCAGTGTCATCTCATGGTAGACATGAGTTAATTATTCTACTTCTCTGTCAACAACATGTTATTCTTCAATTAGAGTACATAGTAATGTTTGGAATGTTTGATCTTTTTTGGATGTTATGTGTGTTGGGAATATATAATTTCTATATCATTTAATTTGAGTGAATCTCATGCATGAGGCATATTAGGCACAAAACACAAGGAATCCTGTTTCATCCACAAGGTATTTAATGTCCACATTTTAATCATTCAGAAATATTTTCCCTATGCATCCTATTTTTAATGCATGGTTTAGAGGATTAATTGTGGTGAGAGGTTTCATATATTCAATGGATAACAATTTTAGAGGTTAAATATATTATAGGGATAGATGTTTCATTGGTTTAACATCATATGGGGACATAAAAGTAACATATTTAATGTCTTTTTTTGGAATGGTATATCACATGGTTAACATCATGTGGGGAAATATAGGTGGATTTCAATGTGGTCCCTTGGTATGGTTTCCACACATTGGGTTAGACATTTTCATAAGTGAAGAGAAGAAAATTTGATATGAATGTTGGGATGGTTGGATATAACTTTAGGGAGGAATCCAAGGATATTAATGATTTTAGGATTGAATCCCAAGGATGCATCCTATATACCCTATCAAGAGACAGGGAACAAAAGATACATAGTTTGATTCTGTAGTTTATGCTCCTATGATTGGATCAAACAATTCATTTTAATGACTTTCATTATGTATACCCATATAACAGAAGGAGGAAAGATAAGGGAGGTGTGGGGTTATGCATCGTTATTTCCAAAAGTAGGAGGATCACCCCATATTAAAGAATAATGGTGTGGGGAATACACAATTGAGATTCCTGAAGTATATGGATCATCCCATTATAGGGAAGGATAGTATGTGGTTTACACTCTTGAGAAACTAGAATTAAGAGGATCATACCGTGGTGGGTGAGGAGGAATCAACTCATGCTGATCTAACAAGAAGAATCATATGTTCAACACATAGTGTATAGATACAATTTTACGTCATGTGTTAAGGAAGTTTCCATATGGTTTACTATGTTACAACTAGGACATAGATATGGGTAGTTTAATGTCATAAAAAATAGACATGGTAATGGACTACAAATAAGGATCCCAATTATTGGTAAGAGAGAATGATCCAACACTAGTCCACATTAATAAGAAATATGGATAGTATCCATTGATGATTCCACCATTGGGGAATACACATCCATTAAAAATGAACCGCTAGATAGTGCATGATGTAATCACTAACATAGAGATGTGTAAAATATGTATCTCAATGTTAGTGTTATTATTATAAGTATAAATAGGTGATAAAAAGATCCTGACCATGATTAGTGAAAATAGGCTAGACATAGGGGTTTATGATACAGGTTTACAGGTTATGGTGTTGTAGAGTAAGCCTATTGATATAGGTGTGGGTCACCTAATAACTCAAATTTAAAAGAACTATACTATAAAAAAGGGGAAAAGAGATAGTAACCTAGTGTTTTTTGAGAACAAATCAATTTTTTGTGTGTGAAAATGAGGTTATTGTAACCACATAATATAGAATAGGTACACCACATAGAAATTGGAGTCCTTCTTTCACATAACTTATTGATATGTGCAGAAGATAGGTTTTGAAAAATCAAAATATTCATGAATTAAACCAATTAGAAAAAAGTAATATTGTTTGATGACATATTAAATGAAGTCTATGCTAATTTTCGGACCATAAAAATGAATTCGCACAAGTTCCCAACATTTGGTAATCCATGGATGTTTGGATTTTCATGTTGTCATAAAAAGGGTGGTTGGGAATGAGAGAACAACATTTTATAATTTTATAGAAATATAATCAACAGATAGGGGATAAAATATTTAGAGTCATAATTAGAGGCTTCCATATTATAAGTCTCCTTATTTTGGGCTATGTGGTCGCACAATACCAAATAATTTTATGCCGGGATAGGGTTTTATATAGAAGTGGTTCAACAACACCTTTCTCAATTAACTATTTTGTACACATGTGTTCAGGGATTCATGCATGGTCCAACTACTGCGCTCATGACCCTTTTCTGACCTAAGGCCCTTATAAGGGACCTTGAAGCCTAATATATTTGTTTTTTACTTTTTCACCCAAATTAATTTCTTGTCGAAACATACAGTTTCACACAATAAGAATAAGTTTCATTCCTTTTCAAATATTGATAAGAAATGATTCCATTATTTAGGATTCATCATTATTTTAGTGAAAAAAACTTTCTTGGGTTGAAATTTATTTTTGGTGCTAACAATATTGATTGATAAAACTATTAACAAAAAAAGTAATGATATATGGAAACAACATAATATTGAACTCTAGAGGATCATACTCAAAAAAAAATGAAAAGATTTCTATTATTAAGATCATAAGAAATATTAAAATAGAAATGGTTTCGGGGGATATAATATGAATGATTATGTGAAGATAGAATGAATGTAATATATATAAGGGTTAAAATGAACATAGATATATAATAGTTGAGATATGACTGTAAATACCTATATTTTCCATGTAATTTTTTTAATTATATTGAATTATTAAGAGTCTGTAAAAATTAATGGTGCGTGATTCTGAGGCCCAGTGTGCCTGGAATGAAATTCTGAACTTTTTTTGAGTATTTCCACTAAATGCGTGAGTTGAATTTCCTAACATTAGAACCGGTGCTCAGGAATTAAATCCTAGGATACCTTTTAACTCACAACACCAATATTCACTTAAGGAGACTCCACTTCTACTGAAATAGGCTAAAGGGAAGAAATTTATTTATGGGTTTTTGTTGAAAATGAAAATGAAATAAATGTTTTATGTTTATTAAACTCCTTCTTTCCTTTTAAATTATTTTGAGGTGGGGACCACACGATGGTGGCTAGGAATTTAATGCTGGACATTAAATTCCTGGTTACAAAAAGTGCGTAACCATGATACCCACCATTTAATGAAATATCATTAATGATGAGATAAACATTAACATAACATAAATGAGAGGGTCTCCTCACCTCTCATAGTTGGTTGAATTGTTGGAAAACTAGTTGGGTGGAGAACTCTTGGTGGATGAACATCCTCCAATGAAGAGAGAACATACGGATCAAGAATGAGGAAACAATACTATTTCCTAGATCAAAAGAATGTTGCGGGAGCGACATATGTCGGGTCCTACTTCAAAGTCTTCATCATATTCCTCACACCATATTCAATGAATGATTGAGGTAGGGTTTTTTTGGAATCATGATAAATATCTATTTGTTGATTCTTTATATACATTATTCTCAATGATGATGTCCAAACAAACCCGATCATCGATCCACACTTATACCATGATCTTTTTTGTTAGTTATTCGTGTGTGCTTCACGCGTTATTCATCGCCAAATAATTAAGCATGCTAAAAAAACTGTTTATTTGAGCGCATAATTTGGACATGAAGATATCGACCTGAGGATCGTAAATATACAATCATCACATTTTTCTGGCTTATAATGAAGGTGTGGTGGCCCACGGAATAGGGTGGCGGCCAACACGGCAGTCAGCCATGTTGAACCAGGGAGGTGCGCATCCGCGCCCCCGGTAGAGGAGGAGGTCGCGGCTGCTGATTTGCGGCGGAAAACCCGAACTTCCAAGGATTGAGCAGGCGGAGCACCTCGAGGGTGGCTGACACCCAGTCGGCCACGGTTTGAGCAGGCAGCACAGCCGGGGTCGGCCAGCACCCTACCAAATGTGGTTGCAGTAGTGGCGTCGTCATGCCACTAGAAGAGGCACCAGCCGAAACCTTGTCCAAATACGTCACGTCGAGGAGGACCTACTATGGCGGGTCCCACGTGCCAGAATGTGGCACCAGGTGGGGCTGCTGGGTTGCTCAAAGCTGAATAGTCCAACTAGATCATTCAGAAATAACGATGGGTGCCTCCCCCGAGTGGCGGCTAGGGCGGGCCCCGCCATGGAGGACCGCACCCAGCCGTGTGGGCCTCACCGAGCGGGTCAGACCCACCACAGCCCAGACTATCCGGGTTAGACACATGCCAGATCGGATCTAACCATGGTGGGTTGGGGCATCTCGAGCTGGGTCGGGCTGGGTCGGCTGACCAGGTCAGACCGGACCAGGGCCGAGTTGGGCCCAGATACGACTTTTGGGCCATATCATGAGAACTAGGCATCTGTTTGATGAACCATCTACAATGACAAAATCTTTGGATCGAGATGGATATTTTTGGAATACTCCACTAGAGTTTGTGATAAATTTGGGGTACAACCGGGTTGGATCGATCCCGAATCCAACCGGGTCCTCGAGACTAAAAGGCTAATAACTTAAAGACCGAGATTCTGATTGACGCTCAATCTATCACATTGGGTCTCTTTTGAAATGATGGACCTTATTGATACTTCTTCATGGGACTTAGTGGCAGTTGAAGTATCGATCGATAATTTGAGAAGAGGATCCTCCTGTAATCAAGTGTGGTTAGTGTGAGAACCCTATGGCTGGCTGTACCTGAAGACCTTCAGATCCTGTGGGGGTCAACATCTACCGATCTTGTGTGGGTCATCTAAAGATCTTGAGTGGGTCATCTTTATATACTATGTGGGTTATCTTCAAATGCTTTATGGGTCATCTTTAGATCCCCTTTGGGTAATCTTCGATCCTGTGTGGGTCAATAGCAGATCTTCTTAATGAAGTAAGAATATCTAGATATATCAATAATCATATATATATATATATATTCGTATTTATGTTATACCTGGTGTGAGCTGAGTCTTTACCATTGTGTTACACTTTTTTGAGGTGATACCTTCGTGGTATTCTACTATGTTGAATTACTTTTGTGGTACTTACCTTCATGGTGTTACCTTCATGTTATTCTTTCCCTCGTGAAACAATTGTGCTTTTGGATAGAGAGTTGGGACTTGTGCTTCCTCGTGAATGAGTTAGGTATAATTGATAACTTATGTATATGTATGGGAATATACCTATGTATGGTTGATTGTGGTTTTTGTGACTGTGAACCTAGTGTTGCATTGTGGTTTATCCTATGTGAATTATGAGAGACCATTGGGGGTCTCGAGGTACCTACTAGGTATTATTATACTCACCCATGTTGGCACTACACCTACCCCTTATTGTGTATTGTACAAAAAACTGAAAAAATTGATTGAGGATGAGGTTTCCAGGAATGGGGGTTGCTTGGAGGTGGACCATTAGAGGAGACATACCATAGGGAGGAATGTTCGAGAGCTGTACCTACCCTTTAGGTAGGATCTGTTTCAGGTGTTCAGATGAGTGGTTTTCTGTTTTCTTGTACATTCCAATATGGCTTGTATTATTCCCCATTTAATTACACTACTCACCATATTTACTATACAATTTACATTGTGATGGTATCTTGTTGTGTGCTTGGATTGTGTGAGTTTTCAGGTTAAAAAGGCAATGCCATACAGATTTTAGGGATATGCCTTTCCAGTTCTAGTCGCTAGCCCATGTCCTATGGAAGGTGGACTTGGGGTAGTCATGGAACGAGCCCCAAGGAACGGGTCGTGAAATATTGTTATCAGAGGAGTCAAATCTCCTAGAGAACATGGAATCAATTTTTTTTGATTTAACAATAGTGTTAGGTGTAATAAGTGTTGTTTTCAGTTTTGGGAATCCAGTTGTGGTGTGGTGGATGACGTATCCATAGACTAGGACTCTGACTTCTAATTTCTGACTTAGTGCATCAAAACACTGTTTGCATGTGTGTTTTTGAAAAGTTTTCATCATGATCTCTTCAGTTTTCTCACCAAGTATAACTTTTGACCATGGTGCACATATTGCTTTTCAGGATAACTCCACTCTGTCAGCCATCCAAGGTTCCATGTATAGTATGCGATGACATCCAACCGAAGGACAAGGCTTCAGTGTAGGGCCCCCTTTTGGCTGTTGTACCATCGGGTGGTGTACCAATAGCACCACTACCCATTAGGAAGCTGATGAAACTATTCCTCACAGAAGAGGGTGCACACCACTTGAGTGTGTTGCACAAGATTCAGTTCCAGATTCCACCGAGGTTACGGGGTGAGACAAATCCATAGGCGGCTAAGGACTGGCTGGAGGCCATGGTTAGAGTTTTTCGACAGGCAGGGACACCAGTTGATCTCATGGTGATCCTTATAGCCAGTCTTTTCAGGCAGTATTGGGGAGATAGTGGAGCTTGATGCTCTAGGTTTTTGATGAGGTGACTCTACTCTGGGTAGACTTTGAGAGCCTATCAAGGGGAGAGTTTTTTCCATCGACTTTACACACAATGTATATACATGAGCTTCTCTACATGCACTAGGACAACATGACTGTGGCTCTATATTCAGCGAGTTTTACTGAACTCTCGCACTACTCCACCGACATGGTGTGGGAACCTTTCTTCAGGGCCTAGAGCTTTGAGGATGGGATCAGACGAGAATTAGTGCTATGATGATTCTCTAAACATCCTGAAGCATGCTGGGGTCTTAGAGCAATCACTCTTAGTGGAGAGCTTCCTGGATGAGAAGTCATCGATAGTGAAACCCGCCACCGAACATCACATAGCAGAGTCATATATAGATGGAAGCAAAAAGATGATGCAGATTTCCAAGGGGACCAGACCTATAGGTGGACAACCGCATGATACAGGGTCAGTTGTGCAGGGCTCTCGAGACAGAGTAGGATAGGTGAGGAAAAGGTTGTGTTACTCATGTGGAGGGCTGGATAACATGGCTCGCAACAGCCCTACACGCCATAAAAATGACCAACAGACGGTCGAAGGTCCACCTGGGCATAGGCAAAGATTCTATCAAGGAGGTTTGTTGGAAGTATACACATGTGGAAGTAGATCTTGTTGTGTAGCAGTCGGTGGGTGACGATTCAAGGTTCAACCGCAGCCACCTCCAGGTGGTCCACCCTGACCCCAAAGAGTAGTTGGACAAGGAAAAGCTTAGCTCTTGGAAGTTGAGGCCTTCAAAAACAGTGCTCCAGAGATGATTCAAGGTATGATCTGTGTCTACTCCAACATAGATATAGTACATATAGGCACAAGTTCCAGTCACTCTTTTATTACCACAGCCCTCGTTCAGAGCTCAGAGATTCTGGTGAAGTTGTTGGTTCAATCATTACAGCTAGATACTCCTACGATAGAGGATTTTTTGAATACACACTGGTATAGGCAGTGTGAGATTACTCTAGGAGGTGAGAGAATCAAATGTGATCTTCTAGTTTTGGCTTCAAGGCCTTACAAAGTCATCTTGGGTATTAATTGGTTATCTATAGTCCATGATCAAAATGACTGTATTAAGCGCAATGTGTGGTGTGTTTGCAAGGATGAAACCATGTTTTCCTTCACCGGTGTGATGGGATCATTTTCATGATAGGATGAACATACCTGGATGAGGTTTCATCCGATCACACATCTGTGGGCCGGCCTTACCCTCGGGGTAGTTGATATTGATTGTTTGAGCTATCCTATAGTGGTGAACTAATACACTCATATTTTACCTGATGATGTTTTGGGTCTACCACCTCTTAGAGAGGTGGAATTTTATAACCACTTGTTCACCAATATGACAGGGATATCTACACCATCAAATCGGATGGATCCTATGGAGATTCGAGAAGTACGAGTATAGCTAGAGGAATTACAGAGAAAGGGGTTCATTAGGCCCATTTTTTCTCCTTGGGCCGCCCCAATTTTCCATCTCCATGATGGAGGATGGGAGTTTGAGACTCTGTGTGGACTATAGGTACCTAAATCAGGTGACCGTGAAAAACATGTACAAAGTACCAAGGATTGAAAATCTTTTTTATCAACTGAAGGGAGCACAGTGGTTTTTGAAGATAACACACAGATCAGGATATCATCAACTCAGGGTACGATACAAGGATGTACATAAGAGGGGCATAAAATTTCGGTATGATCATTTTATGTTCTTGGTTATGCCATTCGGCGTGACCAACACCCCATTAGTATTCATGGGACTCATAAAAAGAATCTTCCAGCTATACCTCAATCGGATTGTGGAAGTCTTCATCAATGAAATCCTGATATACTCAACTACAGAGGGGGAGAATTCCTATCATCTTCATATAGTTTGGGACACACTCTGAGAGCACCAAATCTATGGTAAGCTCTCGAAGTTCTAGTTCAGGATCTTAGAGGTTCACATTATGGGACATGTCATCTCAAAGGATGGAGTTGCAGTGGATCCAGTAATGATTGAGGTCATGCTTTCTCGGGAGCCACCTAGGAGTGTGATGGAGGAGAAGAGTTTAATTGGTCTAGCTGTTTACTACTAGTGGTTTGTGCCTGACTTTTTCAGAGTTGCAACACCCTTATTGTAAGAACCCATGTTTTTCCGGACTGTCGTTTTGAGCAGAAATTAGAATTTTTGTTGTTGGATGATCACGAGGGATAAAAGGGAAATTTTACCCTACCAAATAATCTCTGATAATTTTTCTAACAACTTCTTTGGTCTTGGAATAGTGAGTTTACTTTAGGACAAGAGCTTGGTGGAAATATGAGCTATGTGAATTATGGCAGAATATTTAATATTTAATATTATAAAATTAAATATTAAATTATTCACATAGCTTCCATTGGAAATAAATTTTGAACAGAGTGTTGGATTGAGATTACATCTACATCGTTGAGTTTGGAATGGGTAGTTTAGCCTAGGTAATGCATAAACTCATGCCGGGCGCTAGGACCGGCCCGTGCCCCTTTTTCCTCCATATCAATTCTTCCTTCATTTTATTTTCTTATCTATTATTTCCTCATCCTTCTTACTCATTCTCCATATGAACTCCTCCATGGATGTGTCTTCTGGGGGGGATTTGGAGATTGAGAAAGGGGGAGAGTTGGAAGCAATGAAGGGTACCGATTCAAAGCTCTCAATGCGCTGAGTCGGTGTACAACAACCGGGAGCCATGAAATCAACCGAAGCATCAACAGTTTCCACTCGAAGGTAGTTCCATTTATGTTTTTTCCATAGATTTGATTTAGAAATGTTGTTTTAAGTCTTTAATTCCATATATTTCTTTCTCTTAAGCCCATGGGGCTCGATCTGTTGTTTCGTGGGAGAAAATGGGTGTTTCGGGCGTTTTTAGGGATTTCCCGTCAGAAAACCTAGCATACACATCGTTTATTCCTGGGGTACACACTGTGTGTTCTTACCGATTGGTGATGATGATGTTTTCTTAATTTCACACTATTTACTTTAAGTACACTCTTTGTAGTTTGTGACCGTGTGACTTTCCATTTGAAATAGAACACGAAATAGTGGTTTTTTGGAGTACACGTTCTGTACTATAAGTACACACCGTGTAGTGGTACTTGAACATGTGTTTTAGTAGAAAAAAATGTGGGGTGAATTTTTGTGAGTAGTACACGCCATGTACAGTAATGTACATGGTGTGTATTGTTACACAGGCATGCCTAATGTGCTCTGGCCATGTGCTCTGGCCATGTACTACTTTAATTTTGTAATTCTGGGATATCTTATGCTCTGGAAGTTAGAATTTGGCATGTGAGTAGTCGATACTGAGATTTTTTCCACGTAGATCATAGTGGTGGAATCCTTTTTAATTTTTAAGGTCATAATAATGGGGTTTGGGGGGTTTCTATTTAAATGGAGGGGTTCTTCCTCTAGTTATTGAGTTCAGATGTAATTTGAGAGTGAGACTTGGTGTGGATGATAGGTTGGGTGTTCTGAACAACTTAGTTTTCACCATTAATATGAGATGTGCTATGAGATATCACCTATAACCTATGCTTTATAGGACTTTTCCTTGTGATATGTTCCCTTCTGGCCTATGAGGCTTTGAGACCGGGAACTTCTAAGGATCCCCTAAGGGATGCCTTTGCTTGTATGCTGAACTATGGATTCCCATGTAGGATCTCTCATGTTCTTCATTTGATAAGAATCATATTATGGAATGACTATGATGTCCTTACTTTGAAGATCCTGTGTAGGATTCCTCCCTTGCTCTTCACTAAGGATCCCACATTGGATGCCTTCACTTGTGTTTACCAGGGGGATCCTGAGTGTGATGCTTCCTCAGTGGTTGACTTAAGGGAAGCAACTGGTGCTCAATGTTGACCGAACCTATATTTTTATGTCGGGTTTGGGTAGATATGGTGATCGGGTGCCACTTAGAACATGTGACAAACTGGTGATCCCTTTGGGATTTGGATGTATTATTCAGTTGGGCGTTTGGGCCACCCGCCCTATTTGTTAATATCTCACTTGGATTGCAGATGTTATAGTGTTTACCAGAGGAGCTTCCTAGTTGGTGGCTGCTGAGCCTGACGTGAGGTGTCTTTCTTGTTTTTTGGATGACTACTATTCCTCGTGTTCCTAAGTAGATATTAATTGTTTTTGAACTGGGTGAATTGTTGGGCTTTGGATGTATTTCCTATGTGTGGTTTCCTTTTTTGAAAATTGGGTATTGTTTTCCTGCTAGGATTCTGTTTAATTTCCATGCCTAGTATTGTAGGATAGAATGATTGTAGTTATAACATGAAAATATTATATAGAATTCTAATCAAGTAGTTCTTGAGGTTTACTTTGGCTATTACACGTGCTATAAATGCTTGACTTACACAAGTTCGTGAGAACCTGGTGTAGTAGACCATATGGAGAATAAATGTAAGGGCTTCTCTAGAGTGTCTTTATAATTATACAATGTGATACCACTGGGATAATTGACATTGAGTGCTTCCCCAGAGTGTATGTAGTTCCTAAACATGGGCAACATGGGGAATTAATGTTGAGTACTTCCCTAGAGCACCTTTAGTACGATATGAGACTATTGGGGGAATTTATGGTGAGTGCTTCCCCAGAGAGTATGTGCTTTAGCTATACTGGAGGGGTGAGACTGTGTGTGCTTCCCAGAGGGTTTCTTGTGTTGCTAGGTAGGACTAGAGGGGATAAGTTATGAGTACTTCCTAGAGGTTTAACTATTGTGTTATCTGCTTAAATGTGTTTTATTGTTTGAACTAGAGGGGACATGCTGTGAGTACATCCTAGAGGGTTACTTGTTTTTGTTTAGTTTGTTCAGAGACATAAATCCGGCATTGGCTGAAGCAGGTACATGTCGATGGGATTATGGACCCAGAGATGAACTTAATGATACACGTCTTGAGTGGCACGACGTCCATCTCAATGCACTTTCACAGGATGTCCAATATATTGGGCTTATGGTCCCAATGATCGACTGAGGATGATTTTTTTTATTTGAATCACTTAGTCATTAATATTCATATTTATGTATATGTGTATAGGTATGGGACTATACATGTTTACGTATATAGATATGGAAATCCATGGTGGAACTTTCCCAGTTGATAGGGATTACATACCCTGAGCTCAACTGTGGTTGCACAATTGGTTTACCTCCTTTTGTTGTGTTCCAACTAGGCTGAGCACATTGCTGTTGCATACACTTTTAGCAGTATAGTTATTGGTTTCCTGTCGGGGTGCTCTACTGAGATTATTTCTCAACCCTACACGTGAACCTCTGTTTACGGTTAGACCTTATGTCTAATTTTCAGGTTGATCATAGGTTTCATGGTGGATAGGGATGAGGCCCAGTGTTGCATGATCGAGTGGAGCTACTCGAGTGAATCTACTGATCAAGCTACTGTGGTTCGACATTGCCTGGAGATCAGGTATGTGTATTTTTCTCAAATTTAGTAGAAGATCCACGTACTTTACTTTTAGTTTCTTTTGTACTTGTATCTGTATGGTCAGACTGGTGGGTGGCTAGTGTTGTATTGTATTGCATAGATGTTCGGGATTTTACAACATTTTACTTTTACAACTTTTTCTATTTTAGTTTTTTATTTCTCCCACACTATGTTTACTTTCCGCTATGTATGATAATTAGTTATTTACGCAGTTTTCTTATTCTAGTTTGAGGCATAGTCACCCAACTATCACAACCTAGGCCCTCACTGCTAGTCGACAGCCTCTGGAATATGGGGAGGCGCACTTGAAACCTTGTGGCGAATCGGCTCGGAGACCTGGTTTAGTGGCTTCCGGGTCTGGATGTTACAAAGTGGTATTGGTGGAGTTTTCATTCCTGTGCATTACTATTTAGTATATGGTAGACATGAGTATTTGGAATGTGTCGGAAACTATGATGGATATAGGGATGGTACGTCAAGAACAGTTGTTCTGGTAAGAAGTCCTACTTTCCAGGGTTTGGTATTACTGTTATGATTTTGCGATGTTACAATTGTATATGATTTTCTCCTTAAGTGACACACATTTTTTGTGGTGATTGATTAACTATGGATATCTGGATCTTTTCCATTGGTAAGATACTAGTAATAGATTTTGACTCTTGTTCGGAAAAGGCAAGAGGCATCTCATCCATCATACAAGGCATGTAGGATTCACATCATATAGGCCTACTAGTGTGTGTTTTTACTGACGACTGATACCTTTTTGTATGCTTACACATACTTTTTACTCTAATGTCAGGTTATGTGGATCTACGTTGAGGCATTTTTGTTGAGGCTGATGACTCAATCCTTGTGCATATGTGTTGTAGTGACCCCAGTTGGTCAATGTGGCACATGATTCCTTTTTGTTCAACCCTTATTGGGTGTTGTTTCTTGGGTCTATGGTTATCAAGTTGGATCTTTGAAAACGATGTCGATAGATACCAAGAATTTTCTTATGAACTGGACCTCCTTGTGGTATTTCTGTATACAAATACCCAATGTGCGCCTGTTCAGTTTCTCTTCTTCTTGTGTTGTGAACTCCAAGGAGTAGATACTTATGAGGATGCTCGGAGAGGATTAGGCCCCTGGTAGGTTGTGTTTTGGTTTCTGTTTCCCTTTTGTTCGTTGTGATCCATACTGTCTTCTGAGAGGTTTTGAATATGTTGGGCTAGGTTGTTAGACCTTATGACCCAGTTGTGAGGCTTTTTCTGTAGGGCTAGGTGGAAGACCTAGTGACCCTTGGTTTTGAATCTAACCATTATATATCAATGTCTATTCCATTATAGGGAAACCTAGGTGAAAATGGTTGACCCGTACTTGAATCCTGGTCGGGTTTTGGAAGGATGTTAGTGTGGGTCTGAGAGATCTAGACATGCAATTATTGAAATCATAGTGTACTCTTATAATAGATGACCATGTGCTATCTTGATTCTTCTTGAGTATGATGAGAGAGCTTCGACCCTACATCAAGATCCTTTTTATTTCTTAATGTTCATCCCTGTTGTGAATGGAACGTGTTCGGGTTGTGATCATGGAGTAGTGTAAAGAAATCCATTTTGTGGGGAGTGCACCATTGGAATTTTGAGGGTGGTTTTCCTTGTTTAGGATAAACTTTGTTGTTCTCTAGTGGGATTTCGGGCTTCGATTTTACTTTAAGATGAAGACAAGGGTATTTATATGGTGGGGAGTACTATTTTGGTCATAGTTTAATATCTTCTGTGTAGAAGGTGGTGGTTAACGCTATAAGGCTTGCCATTGGATGGTCGAAATAGCTTTCATATGAAGATGGATGGGTTGGGAGAATGGATACTATTCCTATCACTGGGCTTCTCGGGGATGAGAATGTTTATAGTGGGGAGTTTATAAGGACTCGTGCTTTTCTAGACTGTCATTTTGAGTAGAAATTTGAATTTTTGCTATTGGATGCTCATGAGGGTTAAAATAGTCATTTTCCACAAACAGCTAATCTTTGAAAAAATTTCTGACAACTACATTGGCCTTGGAATATGGATTTTACCCTAGGATAGGAGTTTGGTGGAAATATATGATGTTCGAATTTTGGCGAAATATTTAATATTTAATATTATTAAATTAAATATTAAATTATTCACACTGGTTCATTTGGAAATAAATTCTAAACAGAGCATCAGATTTATATTTCTTCTGCACTGTTGAGTATAGAATGGGGAGTTTAGCCTAGGGAAGTCATAAACTCATGTTGGGGGCTGGGGCCGACCTGAGCTCCTTTTTCTTCCATTTTTTTTCTTCTTTCCATTTCTTTTCTTCTCTCTTCATTCCTCCTCCTTCTTGGGAATTCTCCATATTCACTCCTCCTTGGACATGTCTTTTTGGGGGATTTGGAGATTGAGAAAGTGGTAGAGTTGGAAGCCAAGAGGGGTAACTATTCGACACTCTCGACGCGCTGAGTCAGCGTTCGACAACCAGGAGCTGTGAAATCAACAAAAGCTTTGGCGGTTTCCACCCGAAGGTAGGGGCATTTATGTTTTTCCATATATCCCCATAAAAAATGTTTTTAAGTCATTAAATCCTTATATTTCTTGCTTTTAAGCTCATGGGGCTCGATCTGTTGTTTTGGGGGCGAAAACAGGCGTTTCTGGCGTTTTCAGGGATTTCCCGTCGGAAAACCCAGTATACACGATGTGTATTCCTGGGGTACAAACCATCTATTATTTTAGTTTGGGGAAGATGATGTTTTCTTAGTTACACACCGTGTAATTTGAGTACAAGCCATTTAGTTAGTGATCGTGTTACTGGCTGTGTAAAATAGAACACATAATAGTGGTTTTTTTGGAGTACACGCCGTGTACTATAAGTACACGCCATGTATTGGTACTTGGGCATGTGTTTTAGTGGAAACAAACATAGGGTGACTTTTTTTGAATAGTAAACATTGTGTACAAGAATGTACATGCCATGTACTATTACACAGCCAGGCCCAATATGCTTTGGCCATGTGATCTGGCCATGTAATACTTGAGTTTAGTAATTTTGGGATATCTTATGCTTTGGAAGTTAGAATTGGTTTTGTGAGTAGCCGATTTTGAGGATTTTTCCACATAGATCACAATGGGGGAATCTTTTTGTCTTTTATAGGTCATATAAAGGGTTTTTTAGGGGTTTATAATTAAATAGAGGGGTTCTTCCTCCAGTTATCAAGTTTAGTTGTCACCTGAGAGTGAGATTTGGCGTGGATTTTAGGTTGGGTGTTTGGACCAACATAGTTGAGACCTTTAATAATAGATGATCTATGAGTTATCACCTATAACCTAAGCTTTAGTGGTTGTTTCCCTTGTGAGATGTTCCCTTATGGGCTATGAGGCTTTGATACCAGGTACTTCTAAGGATCCCCTGAGGGATGACTTTGCTTGTATGCTGACCTAGGGAGTCCCATGTAGGATATCTGTTGTTATTCCTTTGATAGGAAATGTGTTATGGAATTCTTATGTTTTCCTTCAATTGAGGATCCCATGTAGGATTCATCCCCTGATCTTCTCTAAGGATCCAGTGTTGGATGCCTTCGCTCGTGTTTACCTGGAGGATCACGACCATGATGCTTCCACAGTGGTTGACTTGGGGGACCCAGCGGGTTCTCATTGTTGATCGACCCTGTATTTTTATGTTGGGTTTTGGTAGAGATGGCGATCGGGTTTCACCCAAAACCTATGCCAAACTGGGGATCCCTTTGGGCTTTTGATGTATTTTTGGTTTGGGTGTTCGGGCCACCCACACCGTTTGTTTATATCTGACTTGGTTTGCTGATGTTATAGTGTTCACCAGTGTTTCTTCCTTATTGGTGGCTGCTGAGACTGACGCGATACATCATTCATGTTTGTTTGGATGCCTAATATTCCTTGTGTTCTTGAGTAGATGTTAATTGTTTATGAATAGGGTGAATTTTTGGGCTTTGGATGTATTGCCCTTGCAAGTTTTCCAGTTTTGACCTTTGGGTCTTGTTTGGCTATTAGGATTATGTTTACTTTCCTTTCCTAGTATTGTAGGATGGTATGAATATAGTTCTAAAGTGTTGTTATTACATATAATGCTAGCCAAGTCGTTCTTGAGGTTTACTTTGGCCGTTACGCACGCTATACATGCTTGACTTACAAAAGGCCGTGGGAGCCTAGTGAAGTAGACCATAGGATGAATGGACGTAAGGGCTTCCCCAGAGTGTCTTTACAATTATAAGATGCGTGGCCAACAGGGGAATTGATGTTGAGTGCTTCCCCAGAGTTTCTGTAGTTCATCTATGTGGGACATAGGGGGAATTGACGTTGAGTGTTTCCCCAGAGTGCCTTTAGTACGATACGAGACTATAGGGGGAATGGATGGTGATCGCTTCCCCAGAGAATATGTGCTTTACCTAAACCATATGGGTGAGACTGTGTGAGCTACTGAGAGGGTTTCTTGTGTTGCTAGGTAGGACTAGAGGGGATAGGTTGTGAGTACTTCTTAAAGGGTTACATGTTTTGTTATATTCTAGCTTGGGTTTGATTGGTTAAACCAGAGGGGACATGCTGTGAGTACTTACCAGAGGGTTACTTGTTTTTGTTTAGCTTGTTCGGAGTCATAATTCTAGCATTGGCCCAAGTAGGTACATGTCGATGGGATTACAAACCAAGAGATCGACTTAATGATACACGACTTGAGTGGCATGACATCCAGCTCAATGACATTGCACATGATGTACATGAGATTGGGCTAATAGTCCCTTGGATCAACTGCTGATGATGTACTTGTTATTTAAATCACATAATCATGAATATTTGTATTTATGTATATGTGTATATTATTGGGACTATACATGTGTAAGTATATTGATATGGACATCCATGGTGGTAGTTTCCCTATTGACAGGGATTACATACCCTAGGATCATCTGTGGTTGTACGTTTGGTTTACCTCCTTTTTTTGTGTTCTAGCTAGAATGAGCATATTGCTGTTGCATACACTTTTAGCAGCACAGTTATAGGTTTCTTGTCGGGGTGCCCTTCTGAGATTATTTCTCACCCCTACACGTGAACCTCAGTGTACATGTAGACCTTATGTTTTTTTTCTGATTGAGCATGAGTTGCATGATAGATAGGGCTGAGGCCCAGTGTTGCATGATCGAGTGGAGCTGCTCGAGTGGTTCTACTGATCGGGATGCTGCAGTTCGACATTGTCTAGAGATCAGGTACGTGGATTTGGCTCGGAGTTAGTAGCAAATCCATTTACCTTACTTTTAGTTTCTTTTGTACTTGTATCTTTATGGTCGGCCCGGTGGGTGACCAGTATTGTATTGTATTGCATAGTTGTTCGGGATTTTACAACATTTTACAATTATAGTTTGTTCTATTTTAGTTTTTATTGCTTCTGCACTCTATTTACTTTCCGCTGTGTATGATACTTAGTTATTTCCACTATTTTTTTACTCTGGTACGAGGGCATAGTCTCCCCACTATCACACCCTACTCCCTGGCTGCTAGTCAGTTGTCTCTAGCATACGAGGAGGTGCACTTGAGTCTTTATGGAGAACCAGGTCAAAGCACTAGTCTAGAGTCCTTTTGGTCAGGACATAACACTTATCAACGTTGAAAAAGAAGGGGCCACCCTTCGTGTAGTCAGAGATATGCCAGCAGAGCTTCCAATAGCTGAGGCAGAGACTGATGAGGGCCCCTTTCTTTAGGATATCGAAGGACAAAATTGGGTACATAGTCTACTGTAACACATCAGAGACCGGGCTTGGATGTCTCCTCATGCAGGAGCAAGCATTGATCGCATATGGTTATCAACAACTGATACAACAGAAGTAGAACTATGCTACCCATGAACTAGATTTAGCAGTAGTGGTATTCACCTTAAAGATGTGGCCAAATTACATGATGGGCGATTGTTTTATAGTCTACTCTGATCATAAGAGTCTCCGCTATATCTTCGCTCAAAATGTCATGAACATGTGACAATGAAATTGGCTTGAGTTTTTCTTGGACTATGTCTTTGAGATAGTCTATACTCCTGGGAAGGGGAACATTGCATTAGATGAACTATATAGGAGATCTGGTATACAGTTGATGAGTGAGGCGATGGAACAGCTGGATGTATTGTAGATATCTATAATGGATCAAGATTGAGCAGCATATCTCTAGTCTCTATCACTCACTTCCCACTCCTTCAGCAAGTGACGAAGGTGTAGCTTGGGGATGCTGATTGTGAGGCATGATGTGCACATATATGCATAAGAAAGTGCTTAATGGAATTCATGAATGTGGGGAGCACAACATATTCTTTAGATTGTTTACTATAGTACCAGTGGTGCTACATGAGAAAGTGTTGAGGCAGTTCTATACATCCCCTCTAGCGGTTCTCTCAAGAGTGGCGAAGATATACCTATACCACCGACATCAGCACTGGTGGCTGGGAATGATGAAAGAAGTAGCAGAGTTTTTCTCTTGGAGCCTCACTTGTCAGCAAGTGAAGGTAGGGCATCAGGTTCCAACAGGCTTAGTTCATCCACTGGAGGTTTCAGAGTTGAATTGGGATAATATTTCCATAGACTTTGTGGTAGTACTTCCATGCACATCCAAGGGATATGATTCCATCTGGGTGATCTTTGATCGACTCACCATGTCTCCCCACTTCCTACCCATCAGAGAGAAGTGTTATGTAGAGGGATTGGGATACCTCTACATGTAGGTTATTATATATATTTGTGGAGTGTCCTCGATGATTGTCTCCGATCGTGATGAAAATTTTACTCCCAGCTATGGAAGGGGTTGTAGGAGGCATTTAGGATACAACTTCGATTGATCTCCACCTTTCATCCTCATATGGATGGTCAGATAGACTAGACCATTCTGACCCTTGAGGATATGCTGTGTGCTTGCGTCCTTGATTTCAGCTTCTGTTGGGAGGATCACCTTCCCTTATTGGTGTTCACGTACAACAACAAATATCACTCCGACATCGGTATGGAACCATTTGATGCATTGCATGGTCATCCTTATAGATCACCTATGTACTAGACTAGCCCATTGGAGTCAGCAGTAATGGGACCAGAGATGGTATGAGCTACCACATTGAAGGTGTAGATCATTCAGGAGAAGATGAAGACTACACAAATCAGGAAGAAGTCATATGCTGCTAGGATAAGGAGACATCTGGAGTTTGAGGATGGTGACCATGTCTTTCTATGGGTCCCACCTCAATGAGGTTTGCAGAGATTTAGCCAGGGCGACATGTTATCCCTGTGGGTTTAGGACCCTTTGAGGCCCTCAATAGAGTTGTCCAGGTGGCATAGCGCCTAGTTCTTCCCCCTCAGTTGCACTGGGAACATGATGTTTTCCATGTATCCTAGCTGAGGAGAAACTCACTTGATCCTTCACACATAATTCATTCAGGCGAGATGGACATCAATATTGGGGTGATGTTTTCGGAGGTTCCAATGGAGATTGTGGATCGACAGGAGCGGGTCCTTCATGGGCATTCGATACATCTGGCGTGCATTTGTTGGAAGCACGGGAACATTCAAGTGAGCACATGGGAGTGGGAGGCTTAGAATCATGCTCAGTATCCCCACTTGTTTCCCTAATTTCTGTGGTGGATTTCAGGGACACAAATCCCTGAGGTGGGGATAAGGAAATGACCTGGATTTTCCATGATTTTTTAATTATATGGAAGTATTACAATAGAGAAAAAATTAATTGCATGTGATTCCAAGGCCCTATGTGCCCGAAATGAAATTCTGAACTTTTTTTCAGGTATGTTTAAGAAACACATGAGCTGCGTTTTCTAACTTTTGAACCACTGCTCAGAATTAAAATCCGAGGAAACTGTTGAACATGCATCCCCAATATTTGATTATGGAGATGTTCACTTCAACTACAGTAGGTCGAAGGGAAGATCTAGTTTTATGGGTTTTCGTTGAGAATTAAAATAAATCAATTGTTTTATTTTTATTAAACTCCTTCATTTCTTTTTAAATTTGTTGGGGGTGAGAAATACACATCGGTGGTCTGGCATTTAATACCAGAAACTAAATTCCCTGTTATACAATGCATGTAACCATAAAACCCACCATTTCATGAAATCTAATTATTGATGAGTTAACCATTAACATAACTTAAATGAGAGGGGATCCTCAACTATAATAGTTGGGGGAAATGTTGGAAAACTGGTCAGGTGGAGAACTCTAGGGGGAAGAACATTATCTAATGAAGAATGAACATCCTGATTTAGAAAGAGGAACCAACACTCAAGCATAGATCAGAAGAATTTTGCGGGAGCGATGAACGTCGACTTCTCCTTCACCGACTTCATCCTATTACTTACACAATCTCATACAAACAATCGAGGTAGGGGGTTTATTTTGAAGAATGATAAATATATAATTGTTGATTCTTAATATTCTTGATTCTCAATAATGATGGCCTAAAAAACACAGCCATCCATACAAACTTATACCACGATATTTTATGTTCGGTCTTCACGTGTTCTTCATGAATTCTTCATTGCCAAATAATTAAGCACACTAAAAGCACAATGTTTCATTGAGAGAGACATTTGGATGTAGAGAACTCGACCAGAGGATCTCGAATATGCAGTCATCACATTTTTCGTTCATAGAATGAAGCTGTGGTGGCCCGTGGAAGATTTTGGTGGTTGACACGCTAGCGGGCCGTGTGGAATAAGGGTGGTGCAAATCCTCGCCGCCATTAGAGGAGGAGGCCGATGTTGCTGAGTCTTGGCGGTGCTCCAGGAGGGCGTTCGGCACCCAACCGACCATAGCTTGAGCAGGCGGCGCACCCGTAGGGCGGCCGTTACCCGGTCATCCGCGGTTCGAGAAGGCAGCACACCTGTAGGGCGGTTGATATCTGGTTGACTATGGTTGGAGCTACAACGCCATCATGCCACTGGAAGTGGCACTCGTAGGCACCCCGACCAGCAGCCCCATGCTGAGAAGGACCCACTCTGGTGGGTCCCACGTGCCAACAGGCGGCTCCACGTGGCACCATCGTGTTGGATGAATCCAAATGGTCCAATTGGACCATTCGGAAATCCGGGGGGTGCCTCCTCTAGATGGAAGCTAGGGCAGGTCCCACCACATCAGACTAAACCGAGCTAAGTGGGCCGCGCCCAGCGTGCCGGTCCGCCCCCTTTGCAGGTCGGGTCGGACCACTGTTAATCTAGTCCGACTCGCCACGACCCAGCCCTTCTGGGTTGGACTCGGGCTGGATCGGGTTGAACTGAGCTAGGTCGGGTTGGCGCTAGTAGGTTCGGGCTAGGTCGGACTGGACCGAGTCCCATCTAGATCGAGATACGCCTTTTTGGAAATTTCTTAAGAAATGGATGTCCGTTTGATGAACCGTCTATGGTGCTAGAATCCTGGGATTGAGACAATACTTTTTGGTATACTCCCCATGAGTTTTCGATAATATAGGGGTACAACCCGGTTGGATTAAACTTAAATCTAATAGTTCCTCAGGACTAAAAGGATAATAAATTACAAACTGGATGTCTTATTGATGCGCTGTCTATCGCATTGGGTCCCTTATAACGTGATAGACCATCTTGATACTTCATCATTGGACTTAATGGTAGTTGAAATATAGAAATATAGCATAAGGAGTGGATTCTCTAAGAATCAGGCATGCATAGTGCGAGAACCCTGTAGCTGGGTCTACTGGAAGAATCATCAGATCCCGTGTGGTTTACCATATACCGATCCTGTGTGGGTCATCTACAGATCCAGTGTGGGTCATCTTCAGATCTTGGGTGGGTCATCTTCAAATCCTGGGTGGGAAATCTTTAGATCCTCTATGGGTTATCTTTGATCTAGTGTGGATCAAATAGTATATATTCTTGATTAAGTAAGATGATATTACAATACAACTACTCATCTATAATTTCATACTTAAGATATACCTGGTGTTAGCTGAATCTATACCTTTGTGGTACACATCAATGAGGTGATAAATTTATGGTATGCTTCTGTGTGGAATTATCTTTGTGGTGTCACTTTTGTGGTATTATTTCCTTCGTGGTATAGTTGGGCTTTTGGCTAGAGAGTTGGGCATTGTGATTCTACCTGAACGAATTGGGTATACATGATAACTTAGATATATGTATGGTCATATACTTACGTAGGGTTGACTATTGTATTTGTTGTTGAGAACATGGTGTTGCTTTGTGGTTTATCCTTTGTGAATTTTGAGAGACCTTCGGGGGTCTCAGGGTTCCTATTGAGTGTTTTTATACTCACCCCTGCATGGGCTACGCCATTACCTTGGAGTGTCGTGTGAAAACAAAAGACAAATTTGATCAAGACTGAGGGTGCCATGACTGGGGACTGATCAGAGGATGACCATTAGATGAGACGAACTGCAGAGATGACTATTCGAGAGTCGTACCTACCCCTAAGGTAGGATTCTTGGTGGGTGTTCATAGGATCTGTGTTTAGTTTTTCTTATACATTCCAGTTGGGCTTCTATTCTATAACCTTTACTTATTGTAATCACCGTATTTACTATATAGTTTACTTTGTCAATGTATCTTGTTGTTTGCTTGGACTGTTTGAGTTATCACGTTAAAAAGGCAATGCCTTCCCAGTTTTAGGAATATGCCTTTCTGGTGCTAGCCGCCAGCCCCTGGCCTGTGGAGGGCAGGCTTAGGATATCCACAACACATGCCCTGGGGGACGGGTCCTGAAAATGACTCTTGGAAAGAAGACATTTGAATTCATAACATTAAAATATAAAAGAAATTTTTATTCAATCCAGTGTCAGCTGAAATGATTTTTTTTCATAATAATAAAATAATTAATTTAATGTATATTAATGAGTGAATGGTAAAATAATTTCACACATGTGACATACAAGAAAATAATATTTAATATAGGGAATAGTTTCAAATTTTTTGATATCAAAAACATGATCTTGAAATAAAATAAATGTCTTATATTAAAATAAAAATTATATTCAAAATAAAATTACTTTTATAAAAAGGGCTATAATTTTGAAACCATTAAATCAAAATGATACACCAGTAAACTTTTTATAATTTTCTAAGGGATTTAGTTTTTTTTTCCATATATAAAAATAATGTTTTCATTTATTGTATTTATTAAGACATTTATATAAAGTGGAAATGACATATTAATAAATATATAATTATCCAAGATAAAAAAATAACTTGTTATATTAATATAATTGCTATTAATGAATTTATATTTATCTATCCGATAAAGAACCCTGCATGAAATAACAAATTAAAAAAAACATAAAAATTATATACCCATTAAATAAGTATCATATAAAACTGATTTAGATTCTAAAACTCAAATATTTCATAAACCATGATTTATATGATCAAGACCCTAAACCAAAACCATAGGTAAGAAAATGGATTATAATTTTACCCAACCTATATTTTTAATACTTGTGTTCAAAAATTAATAAAAAATCCTCTTAAAGTTTTTATTAATATCCACTCATACTCCCATTACTCTTCATATAATATGGATTTATATCAATGATAAACTAATTTTATCTATCATTTGTCTGCCTAATGATTTTTCATTGTGTTGTGGTTCTAATATTAGTAGTTAATAAGTTAACAATCAATTTAAGTGCTACTAACTTATTAGTTTTTATTTATTTTGGAAAAATAATTTAGTTATATTGTATTTTATTAGGAAATGTTAATATTATTAATTATTATGAATAATTTATGAAATTATTATTGAGATATCGGTATTAACACTCTATATATAATCATTATAAATAATCATAATGCAAAAACGTTCTTATATATGTAAAACCATCATATAATTTTGTTAAAGTATTGTTTTCATTGTATTAAAATGAATATAATCACATTATAGAAACAAATTATTGGATTAAAAACTAGAGAATATGTATCATGGGGTGATAATGAAAAGAAAGGATGGTTTTTTATGAACCAAATATTTACTCTGGTTAATGAGTAGTGGGCCTGAATGCACACTTGATATAACACTTCCAAGTGAAATTCAAGAGATAAATTACATGATATATAAAAAATGTTACGTATGAATAATATATCATTACATTGGACTCCTATCATTTTAAATATATATATTTGGATATGTAAATAAATTGACAGGCTTAGTGTTTTCATGTATCTCTTAATAGTAATTACATATTGATCATTGGATTTATATCATAATTTCAACATTGTAAATATATCGTTTTTGATATATATGATAAGAGATACAACCTATAAATCAATAATACATCATTTAATGGGGATAATTGTAAAGCCCCGACCATAGTTACCCATAGTCGGTGTATTATTACAAAACATTAGCATGATCACAAAAGATCAAGTCTCGAATGACCGATTAGTTTAGTAGTCTTGGAAACAATAGATATATTCATAAGTCTTACACTACATCATAAACTCAAAAAAACTACAACAACATCTTGTCTTCATATCCCCTCATACTATCCCTACAGGTCATTCATAAATTACTTTTTTACCTTCTGGGAAAAATAAAACATTGAAAGCCATGAGCTCAGATGCTCAGTAAGGATAACAATATAGCGGAAACTTTCATAAATAAGCATAAACATTTAAGGAAATGTATAACTAAAAAAAGCCTTTTAAACTTGATCTTTAGAATAATATGGCAAAGATAAAAATGAAATAATGCTATTTACTTATTCACATGGATATTCTACTAGTCGAATAATCATATGCAATATCAATAACCACTTTCATAATGATGGAATGCATAATGCATGACTATCATAACCACATAGCCAAAGCCTCGTTCCAAGAATATAAATAAGATTTTTTCAAGGCCTTGTGCCAAGACACTAGTTTTTCTCATGAGACCTACCGATGCATCGAGAAGCCATAGTGGGCTCCACCCATCACATATGAAGTCCAATGCATTCCTCATATGAAAAAGTTTAAACATAACATAAACATTCGTATTAAAACTAACATGTGAAATGTCAATACTTTCTCCATAAACCATGAATGGTATAAAAATAACACATCCACAGTAAAACATATCACAAAAACTTCAATATAAAATGGTAGTTTTGTATCATAATAAATAAACCTCAAATAATCTTAAAATCCATCAAAGGATGTTGACATAAATGAAATAAAAACAATTTGAGAGAAATATTTTTTATGAAATAATTTAAAAGTCACATAATTATAAAATATAACATTTACTTGAAAATATTTTTATAAGCTTGTAAGGGAATCTTTGACAATTTTATAATGGCGGAAAATAGCCGCACCCGCCATATAAGTTAAAAAGACAATCTTACCTTAATTCTGTCGAAAAGGTTAAAAAGGACATTATTTGGAAAATGAAAGAAAGATTCCTTTTATAATCTTTTTTTAAAAGTCAAAAAGTGTATAAATGACTTTATCCCATAGTATTTAAAATATTAAGATGATTTGAAGTACATTTTTATGAAACATGGATGTGGAGGATAAAGAGGTCCCAGTAGATAATTACATATAAACAACCTCAGATTATGAAGAGATTGTGAAATAAATCCTTACCTTGTACTTTTACATGGTTTAGGGTAGGTTAACCACCTGTATAATGGTGAAATAATTTTTATTAAATTATACAAGAATCATATACATTAATATGATATCATATATTATCTTTTAACATTGATTTGTTAATAATATCTTAGTATTATCGTTGTTTTGGGTGTTAACTTACTGATTTTCTTTTATATGTTTTGTTACGTAAGTCGTGTTTTTCATGGATAGGTTTTATCTTATTCATATCCAGAATGATATCAATACCTTAAGAATTATTTTTAAATCATCAAATGATAATTATAATTGAATGGATACGATGGAGAATGAATCTCATCGCGTTCGTGGAGACGGTAGTCCGTACGTACGCACGAGCGACAATATCATTATTTTAATATTAAAATAATATATAATTGGATGGTATATCATATATACAGAATCATTATCTTGTTATATTTATTATTTACATTAATTACTCATCATTATTATACCCATCCAAATAATAATTTATTGAATAACAATTACACCACGACGTGGAGACGGTAAGCCGTACGTACGCACGTATGGTGACATTTCATTCAAAGGATGGATAGAATACTGAATATGGTTGTACCATATTTATAATAACATCATATTATATATATAATATAATAGAGTTATTATTTTAGAATGGGAATAACAAATAAAGAAGAAGATGAAGAAAAAGGAACTTGAAGGAGGGTGGTGAAAACATTACCTTATCTTCGGGTTCTTTCTTTTGTTTTGATCAAAAGGGATCCTTAGGTTAGCTTTCTGATCAAACTAAGGCCTATAGGTTGAAGTGAAGGAAGTTGAGAGAGTATTTGGTTAGGGTTTGGCCGAGACAAAAGGATTTTAATGTGTGAATTAGTGAGAAGGGGGAGTGCCCTTTTATAAGAGGGGTGAGGGGTACCTTTGGAAAAGCTAGAAATATTATTTTATAATAAAATAATATTCGGTTTCTAATGGCTCCAAAGTGGATTTTTTAAAGCTTAAGGTATGAATGGGTATAAAACCACTCAACGAATCGAATTTAGACAGGTTTGGGTCATTATATTAACCTTATCGTTTAGTTTTAATTCTTAGTTAATTAGTTTGACACTTACCATGTCACTTTGTATTTTTATATTATACAGTTAATAAACATACTATATATATACAAGAAACCTCCACGTGGTCCATTAATGATACACCTATCATGATAAAAGTCTTTTGACCGATCCTTAGATTTTTTGGAATTTAATATAAATTAATAATATAATATTTGTTTTAAAATCTCTTTTATGTCAATTTTGACACTATTGGGTATTTTGTTTTTTCTAAATTCATAACAGAATTATTACATCGAAAAGAATTTATATAATCAATACTAATATGTCATATTAACCTATAAAATTAGTGTAATTAATAAAAAGTCTCATATTACATTTATTTTGATATTTATAATAACAATTATTTTAATATTTCATTAATTAGGTAATTACTACATCACCATTGTGTCATAACTAAAATAAATTATTTAATTTATAATTTTTTTAAATAAAATACAATTATGTATAAAATCTTTTTATATTTCTAATGAATATTTATAATCGAATTTAACTTATGTATAACCCTATATTAAAAATGTTTTAGTAAATAAACATTGATTTTAACTCTTTTAACTCTTCTTTGAAATAAATAATAATAAATGTCCTAATCTAATTCAAGTGGACCTAAATTATAATATTTTATTCCTAAGATTGTTTTTGGTCGAGATAAACTTGTCCAATAGAATTAGGACAAGTGTTAGTGTAATATTAATATCATTATTACCCTTAATTACCATATTTACTTTTATCTGTGGTAAATAAAAGTAAAACGTTACTATTCACCAAAAATTATTTTCATCTCATTGAACCACATTTTACTCCTTGAAATTAACCATGTCTCTCGGGTTTTATAAATTCAATTCACAGAAGTAGAAAAATTATGTTTTATGTGAATTTCTAAATTCTCGAAGGAGGTGGGTAAAAGACGGTGAAAAGTTTAATAAACTTTTTATATATATATAATTATTCTAAACTAACTCCAATGAATTACATTGAACTTATATAGGTATTATATATCTATTTTGACAGTAATTAAATTTAAATAAAATAAATAATTATTTAAATAAAAATTCAGTTTTAAACTATAACTCAGAGTTTTTTCACTATTCATCAAAAATTGAAAGTTTTCAGAAAAATACCAAAATTTCACCCTAGGATAATTTCGATATTCCGAATCCAAAAATGATTTCCATTTTTAATGATAAAATCTATAAAATTTAAAAAATTGGGTATTACTATTCATAACAACTAGTTTGATTGGTTGTGGTGTGTGTGTTAGAACTCGAAGTCACGTACAACACACGCTACTGTATTATTCAATAGGAAGCGTACCGTAGAAGCTTGGAATGTTACAATAATGATTTTTAATTTCATATAATCCTATTCTATATAATATATATATTTTCAAGAAAATCCTTGATGTAAAAATATAATATTTAGTTATCAGATTTATTTAATGAGCATTACATATTATAATCATCTTGTCGGTGATTGTATAAATTAGAATATTATATGAATGGTAGGTCCCAAAATTTTATATCATATGATTTAATGGTAGGTTTCAATACACCACTATTATGGGTGATGTGCACTTGATTTTTTTTATAACCAATTTCTGTTATTCAATGAAAATACCCCAACATTAACTAAATTCCATGGAAAATAGTGATTTTTTTGATTATTAGAAATTGGAACATAGTTCAAAGTTCGAATCAAATATGGCCTTTATTGATATGTTAATATTTTTATATAAATTGTGAATATATGAAAAATTAATGGAGTGAATTTTAATTATAGTAATGTTATGGACTAAAAAATTAGGAATTCATTTATCTTGTAAGTTTAAAAATTAAAATGGAAGGAAGTGTCCATTACATACAAGATCACATGATAACCATGGGTGCTGACTGTGTGCTACCCCCTATATTGAGACAAAAAAAAATGAAATTATAGGTATAAATATTGTACCTTTATGTTACGATAATCACATCTCATGGAAACCTTTCTTCCCATACCAATCCCAATTTTCATGGTAGGTATACCTATCATGAGATCGATCAGCTGACCATGCCTGATTAAAAATTAAACAAAGAAAAAAAATACATATGACCACCTGATGAAAATATATTTTCCATTTCCCCACTATCACGTTAGGAAATCCTATAGTTATCATCATCATTTAAACAACATCACCGGGATGGTACAATAACCATGTCATTTAAGTAAAAAAATACATGACATAGTTTTTTCCCACCCCTATATAAAATTCCATTTCCTTTAAATACACATAAAATGAATGTAAACACAATAAAAGAGATTCAAAATTCATTACCGACATAATATTAGCCACTTAATGACAATGAGAAAGTAATATAACCCAATTAAAAATAATTATGTAATTAAATTAATTTCCACTTGGTTACAACTAATTAGAATACCAATAGATTAAATAATTCAAATTGAAACATAACATAATATGACTTATTAAGGTTTTATGATATTATAGTTTTAGTGTATGATTATATGACACATAAATCTAATTATGTTCCAAACGTTACAATATGCATTAATAAAATCTAATTGAGATGAATTGCCTTACCTTGTGCATTCCTTTTTTTAATACATACATTAACCTACTATTGAGTGGTTCTAAAAAATTTATTAACATATAAAAAACAATATATATCAGATTATATTGGATATTTTTATATCTTATTATTACATGATCATTCATAATCTATTATTATTTTCATCGTCTCACCTAATTATTTGTTTTCTGTTTCGAGTATGTTTTATATTTGTTCTCATCTTACGTTGATCATTAATTCTTATTCTATAAAAATGATTAAAATATAATTTATATTAATTATTATTTTATTTATAGAAATCCATTAATGATGGTGATAGAATATGATATACACTGTTCATAGAGATGGTACGTTATATGTACACTTATACATTATTTCCATTATATTGTTCTATTGAAGGAAATAAATGTAAATGATATATATATCCACTATATTATAATTATTATATTAAATTTATAACAAAATTTTATTTAAACCCTTTTTTTAATACATTTAATATAAAGCGTGAACAAATCACATCGCTTTAGTTGGTGCTAGTATACTACACACATGAATAACGTTATCGTATTCCCAAAAAATGGAAAGTATGTAGTTAAGTGTTGTAAAATAATTTATGAATTATAAATAAATACTAAATATAATATATATCATATATAGGTAGTATATGACAAATTATGTCTATCCTTGAATGGTGTAAATGGATAAACAACAAACATCACTTCGAGAGGTGATAGTTCGGTGTATACACGAACGATGATAAGGTAAACCATTTGATGAAAGTGTGTAATTTTATAGGTAGTAAATTAAACTTAAAAACAAATTATTAAATTTACAATATTGATTTTTTTATTTAATTTTGATTATAAATTATCCATGGAGGTGAAAATGGAAGAAAAATTTATACTCTTTTAGGATAACATTATATATTTTTCAGGTTTCCTCCTTGTGTTTTCAGTGATTCCTTAATTATATTAATTTATAAAAATGATAATTATTTTAATATGAGCTTATGTTTGTTTTTGAGTTATTTTGTTAGTTCTTGTAATAACATCATTCATTTTATATGAGTGAAGAGGGGGAGAGGTGGTGGCCTTTTACAACTAAGGGAGAAGAAACACTTGATATTTTTGTAAAAAAAGGTTGTTGTATACAAATTATTACTTATCAAGAGGCTTCCATAAAATTAAAAATTACATCCATTAAGAGTTATGGTCTATATATTTCCATCCAATGGTTATTGGACAATTTTATGGTAATTTTTAGACATTATACACTATGTTTTACCATTAAATAAACTTATTTTTATCGTAATCGTTGTAATTGATTTTATCTACATTCAAAAATTATAATGGTAACTACTTCTGTTGTAGATATTATAAATTATAAATTATTAATAATAATAATATTTACTCTTCTTTTCCAAAATATATTTCACATAAGTGTAAATTTTATAAAAAATTAATCCTGTAGATGTTTCGAGAAAGAGTGGTCTCAAAGATAAAATGATAAAATGATTAAAAAGTTTTATTAAATAAATTCAATAAGAAATTAATTAAAATTACATACATTATATTAATTTATTTTTATAAAACGAATTAAAACATAATTAAAATTTAAATTATACTTTAACGACAGAAATTAATAAAAGAAAAGGTAGTTTTTAATTAATGTTTAGTATTTTTAACTATTCTTCCAAAATGAAAATTCTCAAAAAAGAACAAAAATATCACCCTAAGATAATTTTTACATTAACATTTCATTGAAGTATTTTTTCTTAAAATAATGTTTATAAAAGTGTCAAGAATTATTTTTTATATAAGTTCTCTTTTAAAGGGTGGTAAAACTACCTTTAGAAAAATACAACGTTTTAGGTACAAAATTAGATATTTTTTCTCATTTAATGACTATAAAATATATTACATTAATGTAATAATTTTTAATATTTAATATATATATTTCATTAATATAATAATATAATAGTATTTATTTTACTTTATTAGGATAAAACAATTTTGGCGTATAATAATTGTTTTTTATAAAAACATTTCCCTTACATTGTATTTGTTTTTATAATCACTTATAATTAATTTCTAACAAATGTGTTCAAACAGATATTTTTATACTTTACTTAATGATATTCATAACTCCAAATTTAATACATTGTCTATAATTTTCAGTTTAAATAATAACATTAAAAGTACTCGATAAAAGTCAGTCTTTCATGTAATAGAAGCTATTGTTGAAAGGCATTGTTGTCTATAACACAAGATAAATCTTTGTTGTGTGAATTTTATGATATATAAATATATATATTAAATTTACTTAAAAATATAAATATTTTCGATGGTATCCGTTTTTTATATTCCCTTAAACTCATGTTGCGACATGTAATATATGCTATTGAATAAAATGTTATTCTTTCAAAATTTTGGGGTGTTACATTAAATAATTTTGTTTAATATATAGTAGATATATTTCATTAATATCTTTTATACGTTGTTAAAAAATTAGTATATTGAGATAAAAACACCTAGTACACATAAAAACATTTTTTTGAGAAAAACACATCCTTTATTTTGAAAAAACATTTTTATTAATTAACATTAAATTGAAAACAAATGAATTCCATTTATATATTTTAATCCAAATTTTTTCATAAATTTTTAGTCATATTCATACCCTCTAATGCAATGGATTGGTGAAAACTATAGAATCAATTAATAATATATTAATAATATATCATTATTCTTTTTAAAATGATGTTTAAGGAAAGAAAAGTTATTGAAGAAATCAGATTTTGTATAGAGAAGAATGTCATAAAATCCAAAGGTGTTAGATTCTACACCCTTAATATTAATTTAACTCAAAAAACTCAATTACTCAGATATGGAAAATTTGGATATCACTTTTACATTATGTCCTCAGTTTCCCATTATGAATTTTAAAATTTTTATTCCTATAGAGAATTTTAACTAGGTGCACAATCTTATTATTTTCCACTTTATCACTATAATCCAGGATTTATAAGAGATATTCTTCATAGGAATCATCATTCTCTAATGGTATTATCTATGAGTTTATTACATGTGAAGGATCCAATATGTACATGATCATGAGAGATTAATTGATGTCATCATGATGATTGAAGAGTTTTGATGAATGTTTCAAGAGATAAGTTATCATCCCTACTCGATGAAGAATATCAAAGAGGAAAATATACTCAGGGCTAAGTTTTCTTATCTTACCAAATGTTATAAACATCTTCCTTTGATATGTTCATATAACCATCTTATCCCCAACATTGACCTACATATCTCAATATAGATTTTCAACGTAACCTTTCTAGTGACTATATTATTTCATGATGATTTGTTGAAGAACTGTGACATTTTATTCCATTTCTATATCTAGATGAAGTCCCAATATATTTTTTCTCTAAATTAATCCCATCAAAGTAGATTTACAAAATAATTTCCATATATGTTTTAATTAGGATTCATTGGAATACTCTACTAAAATCTTTTTTTTATGAACACTCAACAAGAAGAAGGTGTTCATCCCAAACACAATTGAAATCCATAGAAAAATATAACATAAAATCTTATAGTGTTTTAATGGTTCTTTTAAGTTGACTATAATTCATTGGATGTCATACCATAATTATATTCAACATGGTATCCAAATCATACTGATGACTTCATAAGAACATCATTGTAAAACTCATATCCTGATCAGATACAAAAAAATGATGTACCCCAGGAATACTTATAACTTATGTAATGTATACTTATTCAAATAATATAGATATATAAATATTTTTTAACATCAAAAAAATCTACATAATTTTTATGGTGATTGAATACAACCCAAATATCATTATGGACCATAGAAATTTTCAGGATATTTATGAAAAGAATCAATGGATGTGTTTTCCCATTTCAAATTTTGTATGGGTAATAGTAGTGGCTTCACATATGAATTCTATCTCCTAGCCATAATATTTAATATACAATGAATTTATATACTTACTCAAAAATATTTCCTTTCATTCAATCTCCCTTCCAATACTATTTCAAATATCTAGACATCATCATTCTTCCTAGATGAAGAGAGAATGATGATATATGTACCCAAACTAAATGTTCATTCATCAAATATAGTATGAATGAAAAAATACATTATTCCTAAAAATTATCATTCTATAACATTAATTGTTTAAATCAAGAATAATTCCCACCATATTTTATAGTTCCTTACATTACTTTTTGACCACAATAGTCATCACCTAAATAGATGGTCGATTTTAAATTTGATAAAGATATGATTTGTCATCTTCCGTCAATATTTCTTGATCAATCCATTGAAAATCCGAAAAAATGGATTTTGTTTTTCCACATCATAGATAAGTTAGCTGAATTATTTCTGCATTAATCATATTTCTCTTTGTTTTTCCTCTTTGAGTGGTAATATATTGAGTATTCATAATAATTAATCAACTCAAACCATCATCTAGGGAACATATTAATCTATATATGAGTGATTATACACTTTAATATTTATTATCCTGTATATAAATAAAATATTTTTATAGGAATGTAATAACTTTATATTTTAAATTATATTATTACCACAACTAACTCCAAATAAATTGATCTGTAAATTTTTTCATGAAAATTAATTTTACACAAAGTATAGGATAAAACCATATCATTCGATATGAGAATGAATCCAAGACCCCTCTACAGTGCATTACTATAGATTACAATCGTTTCCCTATAATTGGGTAAGTAAATAATGTAGTGCTGGTAGACATTATAATGCCCCAACCTTAAACCTTACTTAATCATGTGTTATTACAAGATTTCACATTGAGGATCTTTTCAGGTTTAGAGTTTTAGAGAATTATATCATAAAACTTTCAATACATTCCACATATAAACAAAGTGGTTACATAAAGATAATATTCTTCTTTCCCATCAATGGAAACATATTTAAAATAAAACATGTATTCTTTCTTGACACTTCCTTGACACTATCATCATATCATGTACCTTTCCCTTGACCTGTGAAAAACATTTCAAAAAACTAGGGATGAGCATAAAAAGCTCAGTAAGGGATATTAAAATATGGAATGGAAACATGGGTACATATATACATAATAATGAAATCATACTTTACCCATAAAACAAAAGCACTTTAACATACCTCATCAAATCATGAATAAATCATAGAAATCATAAGACATAAAGGTAACTTGAGGAATTCATAACATTCTTACGCAGAGAGTAACCCTCTTGGTTACGTTTGGAATACCCATCATAGTATATTCCCTAAATCTCTTCGGAGAAACCTTAATTTTTCACTCCTTCTCGTTACCCAATGCATTGGAGAGCTATATCAGGCTCACCCGCCCTTAGTTTATCACAGAACCACCCGTCTTCATAATAATGCCCAAGAACCTCAACATAATCATATCACAAAAAACATGCATAAAGGAAACATAACATTTCCACCTTTCAATCACAAGATATCAATACAACACATTGATATAAAAACATTATGAGAACCATTTTCAATACCAAAATAAATGAAAATTAAAACATGGTATTTATTTTTCTTTAAAAAAGGTATGGCTTGTAGAGGAAGCCGAAACTCAAAAAATGGTCACGGCGGGGGAGAATTCATTGTCGCCGCATACGTACTACAAAAAAATTCACTTTTTTCATTTAGTAAAACGCTTCGTATAAAAAAGATTCCTTTTGGATAAACGTAAAAGTCAAAGGGGTTTATACACCATATAAAAGAAGGTTTTGTATAAAACAAAATATGCCTCAATGAAAGGAGATTGAGACGAAGTCCTATACCTCGGGTCCGACTTGACTCGATCGTTCTTTAATGTCCTGAATAATAAACTTGAGTTAATTTCTACTTGTTTAAGAACCTTTTTCAAGTTCATTATTCCTTTTATATCACTTATTTCCATGTCATTAACACTATGTAATTATTTAAGTTAATAACGTTCATTTTAACGATCATTGGTACTTGAGTAAAAAATATACCGTTTATAATTACAATTTGTTCATGTATCCAATATATCCAGAATTATAATAATGATGTACATATCATATATATCATATATATCCAGTATATACATGCATTTATAATATTACATAATCATTTAGAGGTAAGAAATGAAAGGCACCGTTCATGGAGACGGTAAGCCGTACGTACGCATGAACGCTACTTTCATTTCTATTTAGAATTTTATAGAATGGAATCATAATGATATAAAGGTATATTATAATTCCAGTGTAATATCATATATAATATCATAAATATATCCTTTATACGTCCCACATATGGTATTTAACGAATCAAATCACTTTGAGGGGGCGGTAGTCCGCACTTCCTTAAATGAAGATATCGCGTTTACCCATAATGGAAACGATAAAGGTATGCCCAAAATGAAAAATACAGAAGCTTAAGGAAAACATAAACATATTATATATCATATATAAATATAGTTACTACTTAATGTCCACTTTTGAAGGTGTTAAAATAATGTTGAACAATCATCGTTTCGGGAGGCATAAATTCACCTTTCACGGAAATAGTATGTTCTTTAACCATTAGATGTAGGTGTCTGTAAGTGTAGCTCGAATAATTCTTATAACAACATACTAGTATATTGAATATACTGGAGTTGTTACAAAATAAATGAATAAAAAGAGGTTAGGGGGTTGGTGAAGAAAAATAAAACAAAAGGACTCAAGTGAAGACATTACCTTAAAATCGGGTAACTCCCTTTGGTTTGAGATCAAAGGCTTCCTTGGGAAGACTTCTGCCCAAAGTGAGGCTTCAAGGAGTAAGAGAGGGAAGTGGAGAGACAAAATGAGCTGGTTTTTGCCGAGCCAAAGGCTTTGGATGTGTGGGTAAGGAGGTAGAGGTGGGGGCCTTTTATAAGAGGAGAGGAGGGGCACTCTTGGAAACTAAAGAAATGTTACGTTATTCTAAAATGAGTTTAGGATTAAAAAGGTCCCACATTGTTATCATTCGAGGGTAAGGTTATAAGGGTTATAAATCCACCCATCTAATAGGTTTTGGACATGTGTAGGTCATATATTTTACATTATCTTTTCATTTTATTTAAATCTTTTATTAATGAGGTAATCGTTGTATCATCATGATGTCATAAATAATTTAATTTATTTAAAGTCTAAAAATTATAAAAAAATACTATGATGTAGGAAATCTTTATAGATTTCCAATTAATATTTCTAATAAAAAAATCTGACTTGTATAACCCCAGGTAAAAATTGTTTTAGTAAAACATATCATGTTTGTGTCATTTTTACTTTATCATTAAATAAAAAGTAATTTATGTCATTTTCAAACCAAAGTGGCTCCATGGAGTCCCCAATTTGACCCATGGATTTTCTTGGTCGTCCATGACACATCAAATAAGGGTAGGACATGTGTCTAGGTATTTTCATTTTATTATAATATCATTTTTTCCTTAAATTGCACTAATTACCTCTAATCGTGATTAAAAACATAAAAGTTACTATTCACCAAAAAATTATTTTAATCTCATTGAACCAAATTTTACTTATTATTAAAAACCATGTATGTCAGATTTTTGAAATTATAAACACAAAGATGGCAAAATTTCACTTAAACGGATAATCAGTTTGTATAAGTACCACTTAGTGGTTTCACTATTCATCAAAAAATGAAGTTTTTCAGAAAATTACCAAAAATTCACCCTAAGATATATTTGATATTATGAATTCAAGAATGATGTCTATTTTAAAAAATTAAAATCATATAAGTTACATTAATTAATTTTATAATTAATCCCCGCTGTCATGATAAATAGCGTGTTTTTATGAAACAATAAGTATCAAAAGATTGACACCAGTTTAAGTCCAATTTCAAAGTGAAATTGATTCCAATGATCACCATTGGATGAAATGGTAAATATATATTATAATTTCACTTCAAACCCAATTCAAAATATAATCTAATCATATAAATAAATTATATTAAAAAGAGGTTTTGAATTAAAATACAACATTTTCACTATTCATAAAAAAATGAACTTTATCGGAAAAATACCAAAAAATCACACAAAGTAAATTTTGATGTCGCAATCATAAATAATAAGTTTATCTTGACAAACATAGATTATAAAATTATCAAAAGATATATTTAAAAATGGTTTTCCATCAAAAGGAAGTAATAGAATCTTGTAAGAATATTAGTGTATTCCATGCATAAGATTGGATTTATTCTCATTTTAAGCCTCTGAAACACTATCTAAATAATTAATAGACACAAATAAAAATATCTATTATTCATTACTTACTTGGGATGTTACATCCTTCCCCCTTTATAAAATTGTGTCCCCGCAATTTAATTACTTATCAAATAAATGGGGGTACTTATCCCTCATTGCATTTTCAGATTCCCATGTTGCCTCTTCTATCATGTGGTTTTTCCACAAAACCTTTACCTGATTAATCACCTTATTCCGTAACACTTGCTCCTTGTAGTCAAGAATCTGGACCGGTTGTTCCTCATAAGATATGTTCTCTTCCAGCTGAACTACCTCTAGACTCAAAACATGAGATGGATATGGCATATATTTTCTCAACATCGAAACATGAAAAATATTGTGTACCAGAGATAAACTCGGAGGTAAAGCCACTCGGTAAGCAACTGATCCAACTCTCTCTAGAATTTCATATGGTCCATTGAACCTTGGACTCGACTTTCCTTTCTTACCAAATCGCATCACACTTTTCCATGGTGATACTTTGAGAAAAACATGATCACCTACCTCAAAAGAGAGATCCTTCCTCCTGTTGTCCGCATAAATGTTCTGCCTACTCTGAGCTGTTCTCATGTGTTTCTTTATCAGATGAACTTTTTCTACCAACTCTTCTACCAATTCTAGTCCCATCAACTTCCTTTCACCCACTTCATCCCAGAAATCTGAACATCAATACCGCTTCCCATATAATTCCTGAAATGGTGCCATCTGTATACTGGAATGAAAACTGTTATTATATGAAAATTCAACCAAAGAAAGATGTTGGTCCCAACTTCCCTGATAATCCATCGAACAAGCTCGTAGCATATCCTCCAATGTCTAAATTGTACGTTATGACTGCCCATCTGATTGAGGATGAAAAGCTGTACTAAAATTTAATTCAGTACCCAACAACTTCTGAAGGCCTTTCCAAATGTTAGAAGTGAACCTGGGATCACGGTCAGATACAATGGAGAGAGGAACTCCATGTAACCTGACTATCTCTTGAATATACAAACGGGAATGTTGATCTAGGGAAAAATTATCTCGTATAGCAAGGAAATGAGCAGACATGGTCAGGTGATCAACAGTAACCCAGATTGCATTATTACCTCGAGGGGGCTTCGGCAATCCCACAATGAAGTCCATGGATATATTCTCCCATTTCCACTCTGGCACTGGTAAAGGCTGAAGCATCCCTTTCGGTAACTGCCGTTCTGCTTTAACCTGTTGACAAGTCAAACACTTCATAGTAAAATCAGCAATATCTCTTTTCATTCCATCCCACTAGTAATACTCCCGTAGATCTCTGTACATCTTAGTACTACCAGGATGAACTGAAAATTGAGAAATACGAGCTTCAAATAACAACTCTCTCTTCAACTGTGAATCACAAGGCACACACAATCTCTTCCCAAATCTCAAAAAACAATCACTATCAATGTTGAATTCAGGAAACATACCTTTCTGAACCGTCTCTACCTTTTTCTACAACTCATTGTCTTGCTTTTGTTCTTGCTTGATTCTATATGATAGAGATGATCTCACTGATACCTGAAACAAAACAGAAGAACATCCTGCACCAACAACTTCTATGCCAAATTTTATCAAATACTTAACCAAAGGATCACGTTCCAAATGCAACATTGCTAATGAAGCATTACTTTTTCGACTCAAAGCATCAACCACTTTATTTGATTTTCTCGGATGGTAATGAATTGTACAATCATAATCCTTGATTAATTATAGACATCTCCTCTGTCTCATGTTTAACTCTTTCTGAGTGAATATATACTTTAAACTTTTGTGATCGGTATATATTTCACACTTTACACCATACAAATGATGCCTCCAAATTTTTAAAGAAAAAACAACAGTAGCTAATTCCAAATCATGTGTAGGGTAATTTACCTCATGAGTTTTCAACTGACGTGAAGCATAAGCAATTACCTGATCATTCTGCATTAGGACACAACCAAGTCATTTCAATGAAGCTTCACTGTATATAACAAACTCACCATTCCTGGAAGGTAGTGCCAAAACTGGAGCATTCACCAATCTTCTTTTCAATTCCTGAAAACAATCATCACATTCTTTTGTCCAGATAAACTTAACACCCTTATGAGTTAGCTTAGTGCTTGGACTAGATAACCATGAAAAATTTCTAACAAACCTTCAGTAATATCCTGCCAAACCAAGGAAACTACGAATCTCTGTTACATTTGTGGGTTTTGGCCATTCTTCAACAACCTTTGTTTTTGCAGGATCAACAGTTATCCCATCTTTTGAAACAATGTGACCAAGGAAAGAAATTTGTTGCAACCAAAACTCACACTTGCTGAATTTCCCATATAGTTTCTTTTCTTTTAAGGTTTTCAAGATAACCTTTAAATGTCTTTCATGCTCCTCTTTACTTTTAGAAAACACCAAAATATCATCAATGAAAACCACCAAAAACTTATCCAAGAACTCATGGAAAATTCTATTCATTAAGTCCATGAATATAGTAGGTGCATTGGTTAGCCAAAAATGCATTACTACAAATTCATAATGGCCATATCATGTAGGAAATGAAGTCTTTAGAACATCTGCTTTCTTTACCTTCAGTTGATGGTACCCCGATCTCAGGTCAATCATTGAAAAATACTGAGCTCCCTGGAGCTGATCAAACAAATCATCGATATGAGGAAAATGATATTTGTTCTTAAAATCATGAATAAGTATCATCTAGATCATATTGATTCCATTTTATCGACTACATTGAGATCAATAATTTTTAATGATCGGTCATTTCTATGGATATCATCAATTGTGGGTCAGGAAAGAGGATTTAACCAAACTTATATACATTAAAAGGACACTAAATTTATTGTGAGGAAATTTGGACATACTAAATACACTGATTTCTTTATGTATTTTATCTTGATGTACAATAATAATATATTTTGAAGAAAAATCCATTATATATTTCTGTCCAGCATAAATAATAGACTTGATATGAAATTATTGTACCTTTAGGGGTTGTCCTAAAAAATTCAACATCCAATCATTGAGGATTTAATATGATATTCTTAACAAATTCCTAAAATAAAAAATACTAGGTATATCTATAATCATATAGTACTTTAGAAGATCTATATTAGATTATTAATGTATATTTAATCTTTTCCATCACCCACATCAACAATAGTGATTTATTTATTTTTCCTTTTTTCAATTGGAATTAGAGTCTCTTGATCTTAATCATCATTATTTACATTCATATTTGTGCACTGTTTAACATAATTTATAATATCTTTTCTTTTGAAACACTAGAGTTTGAGTGGTTCAAGATATAGATCATTATCTCTATTCACATCATTAACTATCATACTACCATCATATCCACAATTTATTACTGAACAAAATTCCTTTCCCAACACAATCCATTTACTTGCCCCACTAAGATAATGTCCTCCTTGTATCCATACCCTCTTTGAAAAATATATAATGATCATCTTCTGATGTCTATGGTTTTAAAATTTTTATTCGAATTCAATGTTTCTCTTCTTATCTTATCCATGAGGTAGATAAGTAACTCCAATATCCATTTCCACCTTGATAAAATATTTATGTATTTATTCATATAAAATTACGTCTCTTAAAGATAACACAAATCATATAGTTGTTTTAAGCCACCAAATATTTTAGAAAGCTTAATTTTTAGATGGTTGATAATACCAGAATCATACATCAAAATTATAGTAAAATATTCCACATATGTAAAATGTGATTCATCATCCTTCAACATTAGATCAATGATTGAAATTTTTTATAAATAATTAGAGGAAAATACATATGAAAAAAATATTTTAACTTATACTACTCACTATACTAGAATTATTCTTGGTGCTTTGTGTTCTTCATAATATTCCACAATTGATATAATTCACCTTGCATATTATCAAAAACCAATAACTCAATTTTAATTTTTTGAAAAATGGAGAATTGACTAAAAATTTTAGTTTTATTTATCAATTTAACTACAACTAGTAGATAACTATACTAAATAAAATTAATTTAGTGTCACCTCGTGAAAGTACTGTTACATGCCCTCTAGGGCCATTACATTGGCATTTTTTGTTGTAGGAGGTGATTAGAGGTTCCTTGGATAAGTTTGTAGATGTTTAGATACAAAATTTTAGAATATGGGGGTTTACACATTGTGTATCTATATTACATGATGTGATGTTTTTTTAATAGTTTGTCCATTATTGTTCAATGTGTGATATGTTTCGGGGTCTGAAAAATAAAATAAACTGAGAGGTGATGGGTTTTTTAGTGAATGTCGATGGAAGGGAATTACCTAGTGTGAATGTATATTACACATCAGGGAATACCCCATTGTTGTAACTTTTAGGGCTTTTCAAACTACTCAGGTTGTCTAACATGACGGATGCTATGACCCTTACTCAACCACTGGAGACCCAGCAAACCCTTTTCATCATTTTTATAATTCTTCAATCAAGGAAAGATTAGTTTTTTCCCTCATTCGATCGACATCAATCCATAATTGATAAATGGTGTGTTCTTCCACTATTATTGTTGTTTATTATAGTTTGGACTATTTCCCCTCTTGTTTATTCTTTCCATGTAATGACATATAATTATCCATTATTCTAAATGGAAATTTCTTTGGTTGTTTTTGGTGTGGTGGTTCTGTGGATTCCTCGGATAGATACACATCTTGTGGGAGATGTGATCACAGATCAATTTTGTGACATGTTTTTATGAAAAAAATATTGGCACCTTTTCGAGGGAGGTTTTCCCTAATTTTTCTTAATTGTTCATCATGCAGGTGGGGTTTAATTTTTTTCTATAGGGATTTTGGTTTTTTCAGAATAATCAAAGATATGAATCAGTTAAATAAAATTAAAAGGGGGTGAGGTATTCATTTAATGTGGCCTTGGAGTTTTGTTATTATGATTGTCATATTTTGACTATACAGGATGAATACCCCACTAAAAATTGTGGCTATTTTTTTACTTTTCTTGCACTGGATATGTGTGTTGTGGTTGATTCCTGATCATGATTATTTGGTATTACCCAAAATTGGAAATTTTTAATTATGTATATCTGGCTAATGAATGGATTCCTCATACATTTCTTTGAAAACACGTAAATTTAAAATAGTATTAAATTATGGATTCCTTTAAAAATTTGGAATTTTTTTCCCTTGATAAATGGGGTGATTTGATGTGATGGTTTTATATGGTTTATTTATAGTATGTTTTGATCATGGTTGTGTTCTTTGGGATGGATTATATAGTGTAATGGAATATCTGGTTGAGAAATTGAATGATTGTTGAATGGTTGAGATGTGTTGAGCAGCAGGGCTATGAAACTATTTGTGAGGTAATGTTTTATTTGTTGGGGTTGGGAGATGGGAGTTGGATTTGTTGGTACGTGACCTGAGTGGGTTGAGTTTGAAAGAGGAAATGAGATATTTGTTTTGGAAATTCAGCTATAATTTCTCGATGCATAATATTCAAAAAGATTGAACTCATATCTAATGGTCAATATATGATATATCATTAATGGGTCTTAAATGTAGAGGAAATATGTGATTTACCTATAGTTTATTTGTGATAATCACCTTCCGAGAACATTGATTTATGTTGTGGGATGTGCTTAGTTGTTTCCCAGGTATAGGTAGAATAGATAATTGATTTTTCAATTAATTAATGGATTTTGTTAAATTAATTGCGTGGGAATGGGAATCATATTTTGCATCTCGCTTTATGGTTTTGTGAATTTTGAGGTGGAAAAAAGGTTGTAGTTTTGAGATTTTATCTTTTTGGGAAAGCATAGGTTTGGGCATGAGTGGTTAGTATCATATATGTATACAATTGTAGATTCCTCATGAAATATATATGTATCACAACCTAGTTTAGCACTATGTTCTAAACACCCCCATCGTTATGAGGGATGTTTCCCTTCACAAACTCTCTTATGAAAGGATGGATGACTGGACAACCACTCTTCTTTTCTCCCTCTACTATGTGGTGATAACCCAATATTATTTGGGTACATTGTTTTGTTAGAAACATGTGTGTGTGGGCCAGTTGTGCTTTCCCAGGAGTCTTTAGAAAGTTATATGTTGCGATTTCTGAGGTGTCTTCAGGAAGAGTTTTGTTTTGTGTCCTAGGAAAATGTTTGAGGGGTGAGATGTGGTATGTGGTAGAGGTGTCTATGAGTGGTATGTGATTTGTTTTGTGGAACAGGTGTCTGCAGGTGGAATGTTATATGGATTGTGTAATAGGTGTCTGTAGTTGTGATGTGATATGGTTTGTGGCCCATATTTCTGTAGGTGTTATGTGACGTGGTTTTTGGACCATGTTTGTGCGGTTGGGTTGTGACATGGCACTTTCAGAAGAGAATGGTGTGTGAGGATGATTTTTAAAATAAAGAGTGACTAGTCACTATGAATCAAATCATGGTAACATATCAACGATGTTCATTATATTACATTACTTGACATGCATTAATTGTTGATATTGTCTTGGTGAGGTTCAGAAGGATAGAATACTTTTTAACCATTTTTTCATTATGATATTTTCTCATAGGGGAATTAGTATTTTTCTTTCACATGTGCACAAGAGTCATTGATTTTCATTGTAAAGACCCATAAATTTCAAGGAATTTTTTTCATAGATTATTTGGACTTTTATAAGTATGATGATTATAATGGCACCTGATTCCGAGGCCCGGTGTGCCCAGAATATTTTTCTGAAGTTTTGTTAAGCTTAAATTAACGCGCGTAAGCAGTTTTCCTGAAAAAGTGGAATAACTCTTAAATGGTTTCTAGGATTAGTAATCTGAGGCCACGGTTTTTCTTAGGATGGATGGTTTACCCTAGGCGTGACTTAGGATTAGTCAGCGCATGCCTCTTGTGAGAAAACCTAGAAATGGCATAACTATAAATAAGATAATTAAATAAAGTTATTTTATTTTTCAAATGCTTATAACTCACAAATGGTATATCAGATTAAAAATATGAGACAACCACTGAACTTGTGCAGGTATACTTTCTTTAAGAAGACACTATCTTTGGACATCACGGGCCACCTAATAAAGTTAGTTTTTGGCTATAAATAAAATAATTAAGTGACAATTATTTTATTGAAAAATTCATAACATCTAAATGGTAATTGGAATTGAAAATATGAGAGTACTGTTTAGTTCATTGGGGCGTGTTTCTCCTAGGCAGAGCCTAACCTTGACCGTAGTGTGTCGAGAGTGACTGATAATAATTTTCAGAACATTTTTTCGGGTACGTTCAGTAAACATACAAGCTACATTTTATAAATTTTGAACTAGTGCTTGGAATCGAATTCTGAGGGCACCGTTGAACACACAGAGCGAGTTTTCACTTAAGAAGACATTAACCTCGACGGCGGATGATCGGGTATGAATGTTAGTTTTTGGGGATTTACGTGGGTTAATAAAATAAAATACGTAATTAATTTATTTTAATTTGTTAAACACATGTCATGCAGATAAAGTGGGTTGAAGCTCCACTTGGGAGTTGGTGGTGGAACCGCCACACCCTAACCTCCCATTTAATGGGGAGGGAGAGGAAACCTCTCAACCCCCATCAATTAATTTTATGGGTCAACGTAAAATAAATCGCTGTCAGTTAATTTTATGGGTCGACGTAAAATAATTTCTATCAGTCAATTTTATGTGTCAACAAAAAATTGATTGCTCTTAATTAATTTTATGGGTTGATATAAAATTAATTTCTGTCAGGTAATTTTATGAGTTGACATAAAATTAATTGCTATCAGTTAATTTTATGTGTCTATGTGAAATTAATTTTTGTCAATTAATTTTAGGTGTCAACATAAAATTAATTTGTGTCATATGTTTTGACGTAGGCTATGTGGGGGAAACTTCTTGGTGTCCTACCCTATTATGTTGTGCCAACACACATCTTAAATTGCGCAAACACAATACAATTCACCTGACCCCCTTTCTAAATTAAGTAACTGCATCGTTTGAATTTAGGAAGGTTCCACATAAATGAACCATCATAAATTACTCAATGGTTACTACCTCTCCCCCCCTCCTATATATAGGGAGTTTGGGAGAAGGTTTTGGGACGGCTTCACCAAGAGATGAAGTGCTGGTAATGTATCAGGACACCCAAAACTTGGGGAAATCTTATCCTCTCCAACGAAGAATGTGAAGAACGCCAACAGAGATCGTCCACACGATTGTTCTTCGACTTTCTTCCCCAGACACCTATCCTCCGCAACATCGTCAACGAACTGACAGAGCTCGGAATTAGGGATGTGTGGAAGATACGACGATTGATGATATTCAGCATCTTCCATCCGCGACTCCGCCAACGAGTGATGAGTAAGAGGTTGGGGTTTCATTTGAATTCCTTCTTTGATTTTTGAGGAAAGAACAATGAACACGGACCAACCTCTGCCCGGTTGATCCGTGGATCGCACGTTCATGCGGGTTGGAAGTGGGGGTTTTTAGGATTGGATTTGAGTTTGAATTCTTAAATCTTGTTTGAGCCTCTAACGTAGAGGGAAAGGGCTAACAAACAAGCCCGGACCCTCCGCTGATTGTTTGTTTGTTTGTGAGCATTTTGACGGGAGACGATAAAATGGGACCGCAAAGACGTATGGAAGCCTTCTCAGTAAGGAACGAGTTCCGGAAGAGTCGCAGGCATAGATGGCGGGCAAATCGGACAACCGGAGCACGTACGGTGGTCCGCGAAAGATGTGGCCGGCACGACAGCGCCGATGACTGGAGGCAGGAGCACCCCATCGCACCGCCGGAGGAAACTCACCGCAGCAATAGCCGCGGCAGCAGTGCGATAAACCCCACAACCATGCGGGATCCGAGACGCCGAGTGGGGGGGGGGGGGGGGGGAAGCCAGCTGGCGCCGCCGATGTTAATCAGTGGGGAGGCCACACCTCCCTCGCTCGATGCAATGCGCTAGGCCAACCGGCCGACCCGCAACCGGCCACTGGGTTGCGCCACCAGAACCAGGACGATCCGTGCCAGTCGAGCCGGGCCGCTCCCAACCGGGCCAGACCCGTACCCGATTCGGGTCGACCCGGTTCGGGCCGACCCAGGGGGTGTTGGGCCGAGTCGGACCAGGCCCAAACGCCCTATTTTCGGAACTTCTTCAGTTAAACGCCCTTTTCATGAGTTGTGGACCTCAGATCGATGCACCGTCAGTTGAATAGGATTCCTTGGAACAAGAAGGTTGTTTCGGTTTATTACACTCAAAGTTTCGGTGAAGTTTGGGTATGGTCGGGTTGGTTCGAACCTGAAACCAATCGGGCCCTCGGAGCTGAAACACTTATAACATGAGCTCTGGATGTACGATTGACGTCCTGTCAACTTTGTTGGAATACTCATGTTGAGACGGATCATTTGGCATACTTCTCCTGAGGTTTGGATGCAATTGGAGTAAGTTCGGGTTGGTTTTATCATAGAAACCAACTGGACCCCTAGAACAGAAAAGCTAATAACTTTCAGGCCGGACGTCTGTTTGAAAAACCGTCAGCCGGTTTAGTAATCTTGTTGAGAAATGGACCCATTGAGTATACCCTATGAGAGTTCTGGGTACCATTGAGATACGGTCGGGTTGGTTCATACAGGAAACCAACCGGGCCCCCGGGAGGAAAAGACTAATAACCCACAGACCGGGCGTCCGATTGGCGCGCCGTCTGTTGCGTTGAGACCCTTTTGATGGGGAGTTTGTTTGTGATACATCTCCATGGGACTTTGTGATAATTGGAGTATCAACCAGTGGCTCATAGAGCGGACCCTCTCGGAGACGAGCATATGGAGTGAAGAGACCTAGTAGCAGTAAACCTGATGACTGCTTGACGGATTCAAGTTGGAGTGATTTGATTAGCCCAGTGGACGGAGCGCTCGGTATTCAGTGGAAGACCCACAGCGAATGGAGCGCCTGGTATTTGGAAGCAGACCCACGGTACTCGATAGGAGGAGTACCTCTGACGGCTATTAGTGGAGTGCCCGGTATTTGGAGGCAGACCCACATCGGATAAAGCACCCGATATTTGGCAGCAGAGCCGCGATACTCGACAGGAGGAGTACATCAGTAGTCTAAAGTTAGTGAGTAGCGCTTCAGAGTCATGACAGGGCTACTGTACTCGACAGAGGCGGAGTTCTCCAGCAGTTGTGGTTTTGTTAATGAAAATCCTAGTTTGAGCTGAGTCAATGACCTTTGTGTTTACCTCATGATTGAGATGGGTTACATGATAACTTAGGTAGATGTTTGGGCATATATCTATGTAAAGGTTATTTTTTGAGATCTATACTTGTGGTTTATCCTTGTTTGTTTTAGTGAGACCTTGAGGGACTCAGGGTCCCTACTGAGTATTGTTATACTCACCCCTGCACGGGTTATGCCTGCACCTCATTGTGTTGGATGCAGATTATGGACATCACTGATCACGGTTGAGGCTTGTAGAGCGAGACGGTTCCCAGAGGTGGACGTTATGACGAGATGGTACCTGGAGGTGGAATTCACGAAGAGACGGTACCTGGAGGTGGACTTGAAGATGAGACGGTACCCGGAGGTGGACTTCAAGGTGAGACGGTACCCGGAGGTGACAGACGGACATGGAGAGATGAGGTGGCCACCTGTACCTACCCTTCAGGTAGGGACTCCGGAGGATGATCTAGGAGCATCTTGAAACCTTCCTTCTGTTTTTTCATTTTCTTGTACATTACTGTTGGGATTGTATTTTCGGCCCCCTTTGTACTTTCAGTACACTTGTTATATTTATTTACATAGTGTTTTCTTCAGTTTGTACTCTGGTTGTGTGTGCGTTTAAGTTTCATAAATGAAATGTCTTCCCTGTTATAGGGATTTACTCCTTTGGTGCTAATCGCCAGGCCCTGGCCTATGGAAGGAAGGATTGGGGTAGTTACGACATGGGCCCCATGGGATGGGTCGTGAAAAATTTGTATCAGAGCAGTTGGTTCTACCGTAGAAATTATGACTCCTATATTTTCTTTTCTGTGAAATAATAGTGTTAAGCGTAATGAGTTTGGTTTTAGTTCAGGGAGTCCAGGGTTGGTGCGGCTACTGACGTATCCATACACTAGGACCCTGACTTTTGATTTTCGACTCAGTGCATGAAAACACTGATTGCGTGTGTGTCTACAAAAGTATTCTTTAAGTCAACTCACCAAGTGTAGTGTTTTGACCGTGTCACATATGTTTCTTTAAGGATACCTCCCCTCGGACGACCAGCTAGAGCCATGAGGGTTGTATGTACTGACAGCCCGCCCAGCGATGAGGCCTTAGTACATGGCCCTCTTCCAGTTGAGGCACTAGCGGAGGCACCAGCGGAGGCACCAGCGGTACTACCACCCATTGGGCCACCGATGCCACCAGCCCCAGTAGCAGGCGATGCATGCCCCTTGAGCGCGCTGCATGAGTTCCAACACAAGAGGCCACCCAGGTTCCAGGGAGAGACAGACCCACAGGCGGCTGAGGATTGGCTGGATGTTGTGGTGAGAGTCTTCAGGCTAGTAGGTACACCATCAGACTTCATGGTGATCTTTGCTTCCATCCTTCTTCAGGTAGCAGTAGGAAGATAGTGGCGCCTAATTCTCTAGATGCATGACAAGGAATCACTCCTATGGGAAGACTTCGAGAGCCTATTCCGGCCGGAGTTTGTACAAGCCACCCTTCAAGCGGTGCAGATACATGAGATACTTCATCTGCAGTAGGGCATCATGAGTGTAGCTCATCACTCGGCAAGGTTCATAGATCTCTCGCGCTACTCTACAGACATGGTACAAGACCCGTTCTTTAGGGCCCAGACCTTTGAGAAGGAGCTCAAGTGAGAGATTAGAGCTTCATTAGTTCCTCACAGAATCCCGACGTAGGCAGGGGTGTTGTAGAGAGCCCCCCTAGTGGAGAGTTTCCTTGCTGAGCAGTCTCCAGTAGCGGAACCCACCACTAGTCGACATGCAGTGGAGTCTTCTTCAGATGGCAGTAGACAGATGACACAGGGTTCCAAGAGTACCAAACCCACCAGTTGTCTACGACTTCACTCAGGTTCAGTGGTGTGGGGAAACCGGAGTGGAGTTAGAGTCAGTCATTCCAAGAGTGTGCAGTGTTACTCCTACGGTGGGATTGGTCACAAGGAACGTGACTGTACGACCCTCCAAACATATGATCAGTAGATATATGAAGAACCTCTTAGGTAGAGGCAGAGGTTCGATCGAGGCGGACTGGATGGAGAAGGTGACCATGACAGAGAGGCTGTCCATGCAGCTGGTGGTGGTCCACGATTCGAGGTGTTGCCACCACCACCATCAGGAGGACCACCCCAACCGCAGGGAGCAGATGGACATGGGAGAGCACAGCTTCAGGAAGCTGAAGCATAGGAATATGGAGCTCCGGAAGCAGGTGGATAGTAGTGGGACTAGTTCCAGACTGGAGGCCTTTGTTCTTGGTGCTTCTAGTTTTTGTGTAGTTCTTGTTTGTGGTTGTCACGTGTCTTTTTACATTGAGTTGTAGTAATAAAAGACACTTTTCTTTTTGATGTTTTTTAACGTGTAATTTTTTATGGTTGATACTAAGAGGTTTCGGTTAAGACTGTTGACTTGACCCTCACTTGTGAGATTCCTACTGGAGGAGACCTAGTAACCACACACTGATACCGAAAGTGTGACTCAACCCTTGGAGGTGAGAGTAATGATTGGATCTCTTGGTAGTAGCGTCGAGGTGTTACGATGCCATCCATGACATGGGTTGTACTGTTCATGTTAGGATTGACTGTATTAGGAAGAGAACGTGGTTCATCCAGGGGATGAGACCAGATTTCCCTTTTCGTCAAAGGAGAAATCTTAACAGCTCAAGTAGAATGTAGGCGAGGTGGCTTACCGCCCATCCCTTCCACCTCAGCTGCACCGGGTGCACGAAATCTTCTACGTATATCATTATAGGGAATGTGTCCATGACTAGTCCCACATAATCGACCACGGGGAGCTGGACATTGATGATTGGGAGACTTTCACGGAGGTTCTAGTGGAGATTGAGGATCGGAAAGAGCGGCTCCTATGTGGATGATCGGTTTCCATGGTGCGCATTCGCTGGCAGCACAATAACCTCTAAGAGAGCACTTGGGAACGGGAGGCTCAGATGCGTGCTCGGTACCTCCTTTAGTTTCCCTAGTTTCTGTTGTAGCTTTACGATGGCGTAAATCCCTGAGGTTGGAGTAATGTAAAGACCTGTAAATTTCAAGGAATTTTTTTTTCTTAACTTCTTTGGAATTTAACGAGTACGTAGTTTTTGACGGCACCTAATTTTGAGGCCCTGTGTGCCAGGAATTATTTTTTTGATGTTTTGTTAAGCTTAAATTAACGCCCGTAAGCAGTTTTCATGAAATAGTGGAATAAATCATAAATGGATACTCAGATTAGAAATCTGAGGGCCCCATTGTGCTCAAGATGGCGGGTTTACCCTAGGCATGACTTAAGTTTAGTCGGCATATTCCTCCTGTGAGAAAACCCGAAAATGGAATAACTCTAAATAAGATAATTAAATAAAGTTATCTTATTTTTCAATTTCTTATAACTCACAAATGGTAACTCGGATTAAAAATCCGAGACCACCATTGAACTCGTGAGGGTATGATTTCTTTAAGCAGATACTAACTATGGACGACGCAGGCCACTTGAGAAAGTTAGTTTTTGGCCGTAAATAAAATAATTAAGTGAAAATTATTTTATTGTAAAATTCAAAACATCTAAATGGTAACTCGAATTGAAAATCCGAGAGTACCGTTGAGTCCATTGTGGCGTGTTTCTTCTAGGAAGAGCCTAACCTTTACTGTAGTGGGTCGATGGTGACTGATAAAAATTTTCTGAACTTTTTTTCTGGTATGTTGAGTAAACGTACGAGCGGCGTTTTATAACTTTTGAACCGGTGCTCGGAATCGAATTCTGAGGGCACCGTTGAACTCACAGCATGGGTTTTCACTTAAGAAGACTTTCACCTCGACGACGGGTGATCGGGTATGAAAGCTATTTTTTGGGGTTTTACGTGGGTTAATAAAATAAAATAAGTGAATATTTTATATTATTTTGTTAAACACATGTCATGACGATAAATTTAGAAGCTAAAATTGGGTGTTGATGGTGGAACCGCCACAGCCTAACCTCCCATTTAATGGGGAGGGAGAGTAAACCTCTCAACCCCCCCATCAATTAATTTTTTGGGTCGATGTAAAATAAATTGCTGTCAGTTAATATTAGGGGTTGACGTAAAATAATTTCTATCAGTTAATTTTATGTGTCGACATAAAATTAATTTCTCTCAAATAATTTTATGAGTTGATATAAAATTAATTTCTATCAGTTAATTTTATGTGTTGACAAAAATTAATTTCTATCAGTTAATTTTATGTGTCGACATGAAATTAATTGTTGTCAATTAATTTTATGTGTCAACATAAAATTAATTCGTGTCATATGTTTTGACGCAGGCTATGTGGGGGAATCATCTTGGCATCCACTCCTCTTATGTTGTGCCAACGCACCTCTTAAATTGTTCCAACACAATTTAATTTGCCCGACCCACTTTTTAAATTAAGTAACTGCATCGTTGAAATTTAGGAAGGTTCCAAATAAATGAACCGTCATAAATTCCACAATGGTTACATTCCTCCCCACTATCCTATATATAGGGAGCTTGGGAGATGGTTTTGGGACGACCTCACCAACCGAAGAAGAGCTGGTAAAGTATCGTGATGCCCAACACTTGGGGAAATCTTATCCTCTCCAACAAAGAACGCGATGAATGCCAACGACGATATTCTACGTGATTATTCTTTGACCTTCCTTCCCCAGACACCTATCCTCCGCAACATTGTTAACAAACAGACGCATCTCGGAATTGGGGACGTGTGATTGACGCGACAAATGACGTTCTTCATCATTTTCCTTCTGCGACTCCGCCAATGAGCGATGAGCAAGATGTAAGGGTTTTGTTTGAATTTATCCTTTCCTTTTTGAGGAAAGAATGATGAGCGTGGACCAAACTATGCCCAGTTGGTCCGCGGATCGATCATTCATGTGGGTTGGAAGCAGGGTTTTATTTTCAGTATTGGATTTGAGTTTGAATTCTTAAATCTTGTTTGAGCCTCTAACACAGAGGGCAAGGGCTAACAAAAAAACCTGGACCTTCCCCAGATTGTTTGTTTGTTTGTGCGCGTTTTGACAGGAGATGATGAAACGAGACTGCAATGGCGTATGGAAGCCATCGCAGTAAAGAAAGAGTTTTGGGAGAGCTGCAGGCACAGACGGTGGGCAAATCGGACCACCAGAGCACGTCCGGTGGTCCGCGGAAGACGTTGCCGGTGCGGTGGAACCGACGACTGGAGGGGTCGGTGCCCCAGTGCACCGCCAGAGGAACCCACTGGGGAAACAACTGCGACGGTGGTGAGATGGACCCCGCAGCCTCGTGGGATCCGGGACGCCCAGGGGGGCAGTGCCAGCTGGTGCCACCTGCATCAATCAGCGGGGAGACCGCACCTCCCCCGCTCGGTGCAATGCGCTCGGCCAACCGGCCGAGCCGCAACTGGACACTAGGCCGGGCCACCAGCGCCAGGCCAGGCCGTGCCGGTCGGGCTAGGCCGCTCCTAACTGGGATGGACCAGGACTCGAGTCGGGTCGACCCGGTTCGAGCCGACCCAGGGGGTGTTGGCCGAGTCGGACTGGGCCCAGACCCCCGATTTTCAGACCTTCATCAGTTGAACACCTATATCTTGTGTTTTGGACATCTAATCGACACACCGTCAGTTGAGTAGGATTCCTCAAATTGAGACGGTCGTTGTTGTATATTAAACTCAAGGTTTCAGAAATGTTTGGGTATAACCGGGTTGGTTCGAACCTGAAACCAACCGGGCCCTTGGAGCAGAAACGCTTATAAGTTGAGCTCCGAACGTCCGATTGACGTGCTTTCAACTTTTTTGGAATCCTCTTGTTGAGACGGATCTATTGTCATACTTCACCTGAGGTTTAGACGAAGATGGTGTATGGTCAGGTTGGTTTTAACTTAGAAACCAACCGGGCCCCTGGAACAGAAAAGCTAATAACTTTTAGACCGGACATTCGTTTGACGAACCGTCATTGACTTTGGTAATCTCGTTGAGAAATGGTCCCTTTGAGTATACCCTACGAGTGTTCAGGGTACAATTGAGATACGGTCGGGTTGGTTCGTACACGAAACCAACTAGGCCCCCAAGATGAAAAGGCTAATAACTCACAGACCGGGCATCTGATTGACGCGTTGTCTGATGCATTGAGACCCCTGTGACGAGGCAGTCCTTTGTGATATATCTTTGTAGGACTTTGTGATACTTTGAATATCGAACTGTGGCTCGTGGAGAGGACCCTCCCGGAGATGAGCGTATAGATTGCAGAGACCTAGTAGCTATAGACCTGATGACTTCTTGACGGATTCGAGTTAGGGTGATTCAATTAGCCTAGTGGACGGAGCGCCCGGTATTTGGCGGCAGACCCACGACAGACAGAGTGCCTGGTAGTTGGCATCAGACCCATGATACTCGATAGGAGGAGTACCTCTGACGGCTATTTGGGGGAGTGCCTGGTATTTGGCGGTAGACCCACAACGGATAAAGCGCCCTCTATTTGGGAGCAAGCCCGCAGTACTCGACAGGAGGAGTACTTCAACAGTCTATGGTTAGCGAGTAGCGCCTCAGAGTCGTGACAGGGCTATTGTACCCGATATAGGAGGAGTTCTCCAGCAGTTGTGGTTTCATTAATTAAAATCTTGGTTTGAGATGAGTCAATGACCTTTGTGTTTACCACATGATTGAGATGGGTTACTTCATGACAAAGGTATATGTATGGGAATATACCTAAGTAAAGGTTATCTGATGAGATCATACCTTGTGGTTTATCCTTGTTGGTTTTAGTGATACCGTGCGGGTCTCGGGGTCCCTACTGAGTATCGTTATACTCACCCCTGCACGGGCTATGACCACACCTCATTGTGTTGGATGCAGATGAAGGACAACACTGATCATGGTTGAGGCTTGATGAGCGAGACGGTACCTGGAGGTGGATGTTATGATGAGTCGGTACCCGGAGGTGGATTCACGACGAGACGGTACCTGGAGCTAGACTTGACAACGAGACAGTATCCGGAGGTGGCCTTCACGGTGAGACGATACCCGGAGGTGACAGACAGACGTGGAGAGCTGAGGTGGCCACATGTACCTACACCTCAAGTAGGGACTCTAGAGGATGATCCAGAAGCAACTTGACACCTTCCTGCTATTTTGTCTCTTTCTTGTACATTACTATTGGGCTTGTATTTCCCTCCCCCTTTGTACTTTCAGCACACTTGTTATATTGCTTTACTTAGTGTTTGCTTCCACTTGTACTCTGGTTATGTGTGTGTTTACATTTCATAAAGGCAATGTCTTCCCAGTTATAGGGATTTACACCTTTGGTGGTAGTCGCTAGCCCATGGGCTATGGAAGGCGAGCTTGGGGTAGTTACAACATGGGCCCCGGGGGATGGATCGTGACATTCTTACAATGTATACCCATAAGCACATCCCACATATATAAAATTGTGTTTAGGTTTTTAGGAGGATTTCATAGACTATGCAAGACCATACCTATTTATTATTGAGAGAGTTATTGTGTCATTTCATATATTTACTTCTAGTATTTACTATGGTACTTTTATTACTTATAATAGTTCAATTTTAAAAAATGACTGTTTTATTATTTTTGGATTTCCTTTATATATTTCCTATTTTTTTTGGATGGTCCATAATTTCTCCTGATATTGTTTAAAAAAGTGTAATACCTCTTATATTGGGATATCTGTATTCTCTTGCTTTTATTTTCCAACATGGGGACTAATGGATGCTAGAATCGAGGGGTTATTATCTCCCATTATACACTTCCATCCTAGTAGTGGAATCTGTAGAGGTATGGGATCAAGACAGAATTGTACGAATGTTTGAGGGTTGAGAGATATGATAGAGTTGGAGTTTGGCATAGTGAGGATTCCATGGGTTGGTAGGGATACTATGTCATGCTATTTTGGTGTGTGTCATATTCTAGGGAATACCTCATAGGAAACGATATTTTTTGGCCACCATTCATCGCTATAAGGACTCTGAGCCTACAGATGACCATGTAGGGATACACAGATTTTAGGGTAGTGACCATAGGAAAGATACATGTAACATAGTAACATGTGTTCTTATAAGAATTTGGTTGTTTGTGGAAATATAGAATGAATAAAAATATGATTTAAATGATTTATAATGAATCATATAGAATGATTATATACTAATAAATCATAGTAACACCTTGTTTAATTTTTAGCTATTTCTACATGTTGTCATTAGTGTGCAGCTCGAACAGTTTAGGAACAGCAGGCTGATCTGGTAGGTTGAAAGAGGGATGATCCAGTTGAGGAGGATGACCTATGGTAGAGGACCTTTCATTTTTTCCAATGGTAGGATTTTGGAATGTACACGAGAACCTTTTCATACTTGGATATTAAAATCCGACTCCAGGAGTTTCATATCACCTTCAATTTAACTATAGAAAAAATTGAGTATTTGGATTCTATGGATATCTTCCATATGTGAGGAGTTGTGTGTTAGTGTCAGTTGATTAATATTGGGTAGAGGAAGAAAGAAGATATTTTTTTGGTTAAATTAAAGAATGAATTCTAGACAGAGTTCCGTTCATGGACCATAATGTCTGAGAAGAGGCATTATTTACTCTTCCTTTAAAAAAGGATTTTGTTAGTGTGGGTGCTGGGATCAATTTCAAGGACCAATATCATTTTGAACTAGATTTATTTGCAGAGTAAGAGTATCTTATGAATTGTCACATGGATGTACTTCATCCATCAACCAATTTTGTGTTTACTCTTTTCATGTTGTTGTTGACACTCAATAGAAATGAAAAAAGAATAATAAGATGCCATTTGGATATTTTTTAGTATCAAAGATGAAGCTAAGGAGGTAAAATAAATAAAGATGAAGGGAATTTTGTTGGAAACCTATACCGAGGACTTACCCAATAGACCTCTATATCTAGAAGACCCGCACATGTTCTGCCTATACAACCTAATGTGTAGGCTATACGCCACAAACCTATGTTGTGGATATATATAGAGTACCTACATAAAGGACATACATGGCATTATAATTTATATACCCTTACACAGAGGAGCTATGATAAAGAGATACGGTGAGAACCTACACAAAAAAACTCCTTATTACCATCCCAATTCATTTCCAATAAATTCCACCATTGGTCTCCCCATTTGCACACTGAATAATTTTAAAGAACTCTAGAAGATCTCTTCTCATAGCACTTTCTCCCAGTATTCCCAAATTTTTATACGTGAATCTCTAAAAAATAATAAATTTTATAATTATATGGGTTAATAATTATTGAAATCATTTTAGAGTTTGAAATACAAATTATATGATTAAGGAACCTTCTTCCATAAATAATAAGACACCTATTCCAGGCCAAGTCCCAAAGGATCAACATGGGGCTCTTCTAAAAACACCAATGAAGTCCCAAGGAGCATAGATTTAAATCTTACCCCAATGTTATCTAATTGGTCGTCCTTTTTAAACATGAATAGACTTTGTTATCCTATGTTAAAAAATATAGTCATTCCTAGGACCGGAATGACACACATGTGCGACACACTTATGCGGTATAGCTATGCTACATAGCTACACCAAGGACTTATTCATATCACCTTGTAAACCTTTTTGAAGGACATGCATGGAATGTTATATCTATCTGTAGTTAACATATCTGAAAGGTACTATGTTGATGCCTCTACAAAAACCTCTTGACTTATCAAACCTATTGGAAAGGCACATTAGCGTGTCTCCCATTTGGGTTTGTATATCTACAGTCATAGGATTCCCATAGTAGTCTTATAAGGGGGTCAGGATCCTGGAGATGTCTATATATATGTATATACACAATCACATGAACCCTAACCTTAGATATTGTGTAAGGATGTTCCAAGTCTGGAATTCTAGGGATAGGAATTTCTCCTCCCCTTTTGGTTTCTATGATCTGGAGCCACTGTTTTCAAACAAGGAGAGTAAAGATCATACTTTCTTATACATTAATCAAATTAAATGTATCCATTTTATCCATGGACACATCAAAGGGAATACCTCCTAGATTAATTGATTATATTTTACTGACGTACCTAATGACCATAACATTCATTCCACATTTAAGGGTTCACTGACCCACACACTCGTCCACCATAGCTCTAGCTTAATTCTTTATGGGCTCGACCACTTCCATCATTAGAGGAGAAAGTTACAACATTTGTTGAATCATTCACATCTTCATGTTTCTCAAAATGATCATGAATCACATGGGTTTACATGATTTTATTGATCAAAACATCCAAAAAACATCCAATTTTCATGAACTACAATAACTTTGATTCATGCCAAAACTAGGATACGTATGAATCCTTCACCCGGGGCCTGAACTCAATTGACATCCCCCGCTAGAGTCCATCCTTAATTCCCTTAGTTTCAGCTTCGTTCTTAATAATAGGACCTGAATTAATTCCCATTTTTGTCTCCATGAGTTAAGACGTCTTTCATAGACCATATTATGTGGGAATACTCTTCATAAGTAATCCCCAACATATTATTCTCAAAGGGCCATACCTCTCTATGAGATTAACCGAACTATGTAGGATTTGATTCCCATCTAAATGGGATATGTAGGAATCCTCTCTACTGTTCTAACCCAACACTCCACATCATTCCTGTTCTCTCTGTGATACATTCGTAGTAGTGTCTAATCTAACATGGAAATTCTTATTCTTTTCAGGTTCCTAGGGATACATAGGTATATGTACTACACAAATCTTTGAATAATTTCATTCTACATTATAACCCTGGCCCTTGATATTAAACTGTATGGTTAGGTCCTTATTACATGACCATAAAAGGTATGACATGTCCCATTAAGTGGCACTTAACTAAAAGGGTTTTTATTCATTTCATAATGATACATAGGTAGCCCATCTACGGATACAATCTCAAAGAAAAAACTTTTGTCTCTTTGGATGATGATAAAATATAGAGTGACATCCGTCCACCTAGATTACCATAAATTTCATAGTTCCCCATTGAGCATCTTAAAGAACAATAATATCACAACAACGTCTAAAGAATCACTATGCAGTATATGAGAGGATACCATTGATAGAGAACATCTAATAAATATAGGTATTTCCATTAATAAATACCCACGAATACATACATATGATTTTGAAATTGACACAAGCTAATAATTGATTACACATTTCATGGGAAACCAATATTACACTTTCTAAATTAATAAGGATTCATTAAATGATATTAAATCTCTATGGGAGTCCTAGTGTAACCAATAATTCCCCCCAAGTATGTGATGAGCCCATCCTCCCATCCTCTCGACCAGTGTGAGTTCTTCTGTATCATAAGTCAAACAAACATAATGAATGCCTTCATTTAAAAAGCAGTTCCATTTTGATATAGAACCATTGGATGCATCTAGTTCTATAATTAATATTGATGAAAACCATTCAGTAGTAGTGTTTCATAATCAGAACACACATTCCTAGTGGAAACAACAAATGGTGTACCCATCATGAATCCTTAATGAAGATGAGAGTGTTAACCATTTTTCAAGCCCTTATCAATTATTACAATCATTATAGATAAGGAAATAAATCACAAAAGTGTTCATATGAAATAGGATTCATTTTTTGAGTTCTCTGATTGTATTAATCAAATATAAATGAATTTTTTCCCAGAACTCCCTTCCTAAAAAATGGATTCCTTTAGGTTTTTACCCCATAATGCCCCACTTGCTACTCATGTTGGATCACTGTCCACTAGAAGGATGATATCACCAAATAATTCTCTTCAATGCTGGGTATCCAATTCATTTGTCCGAGATTACGATCAACATGATATGATCCTGACCATGGAGGTTGCCATACAGGCACTCCAAATCAAGAATAACCATTGATCATCAATTCAATGCTGACTAGTGTTTTAGAAGAAGATAGTTCCAACCACCTTCTTCAACCATTTCGATAGTTTATCCCTATAACATAATCACCAATCCCCATATTTCAGAGAAGTCAATCAAGGGGCCATCCCAGGCCTGTTCCCAAACACACAAGTTCCCCTTATTGTGGAATCATGGAAACAATCACTACTCATTCAATGCAGTAAAAAACCCTCAACATGATGATGGTGTGATCTTTGTTTGTCCAGACTAAGTCCCTAAAACTGGAGCACAAAAGATGAACCATCGGGGATAATAACCAGTAAATAGGGAGTAGGTTACAACCTCTTCCACCTCCAGAGAAGTTCATCTACCTAGCCTGATAGAAAATAGGGACCGAGCACATACACCTATCCAACTTAATTTTTCCCATAAACAGACTCATCTGTCAATGCCCAACCAATACCCTCCATTCGAATATAGTGGATTTCCATTGGAATGAACATAAACTTAATTACAATCTATCATACAGTCAGTAGAATCCTATGTCTTCATTCATGGAACCTCATCAAAAAAATGTGGTAGAAAATTATAAGCCCGAACATACTCTTACCTGCAATCACCACTCCGAAAAGTAGTCTAGTTTGGCGTCACTTGGAGATTCTAGATGGAAATATGTGATGAAAAACCTAGGAAAAACATTGTAGACTCAAATCACTACCCCACAAATGAGTACTATCATTATTCGTGGACAATAAAGGGAAGAAAATTGTATGGGCATACACCTACTTTAGATATGGAATGAACACATATTCCCATTCCTACTTCTAAAGTCACAAAACATATTTTGATAATGGTAATAGGGCAGAAAAAATTTTATACCCATATCCTGGAAGCTTTCTAGATTATCATAACATCACCTTCAATAATACCAAAGGGAAAGACACATAATTCTATCCCTATACTTAATATGACTCATCGTCATGCCATTATAGAGAAGATACATTCTTTTGTTCGAGTCTTATATGGTTATAGGGAAAAATCCCACATATCATATGGATAACTAGATCAGGATCATACACCCATTCCAAATATAAATAATAAGCCTATTCTGATGGACACACAAAAAAAGAACGTACACCTTCACATGATAACCACTTCTCCCAGTATGTGGCCACAAATACATCTAAAAGGGATTCTATGAAGAAGCCTCACCAATCATAGTTGGAAAGTCAAAAAACAATCAATGATTTAGATCATCCTAATTTTGGATTTGTTCAATCCATTAGACATTTATTTGTTTTAACTCAATATCATACCCTCCTATTCAAAAATTATTGGAGTAGTATATGTAATTCTGATTTTCTTCATCAAATACATTATCCTGATGTCTTTATTCATGACAATTCGTTAAATATAGGGAACCTATCTCTGAATGAGATCGACTGAAACTTCCATGTGGCCAGAAGTCCCTGGAGAAATAAGATTTATCCCATTCTGTAATCCAATATAGTGGTCCATCAAATGATGGCACTCACTGAGAACTTTTTCTCAAAAGTAGCGTTTCACATTGTCATGTAAATTCTCCAACTAGAAATTTAGTGATGAGAAACCCTATTATATTGAAGAACTTGAAAACATAATGCTAGTCATGTATGATTCCATCTTACTGGATGGTGAAATACATTCACAGCCATAAGATTTCCCAATGCAACATTCATTCATTGAAGCTCCTTTGGGTCATTTTTCTCCTAAAATAACAAAGGAAACATCAATTTAGTCCATTTCTTATTATAAAGAAAACCAGATGTGGCCACCTTGGTCTGACCAATTCAAAAATCCTTTAGTAAAAGATGAAGATGATATGTTGAATATCAGAAAATAACTAGCAAAGGGTGAAATTCTAGTCATATTTTGGCCTTTTCCACCCTCTAAATACAACATTCTAGTAATTATGGAAGAATATTTCATTTATGATATTCACCTCAACATATGGAATACTATTCATCATTTTAAAATCAACGTATTACTATATGATGAATATTAATTTTATGTCAGGGTAATAGAATGGACATAGTGCTAAATTGAATTTCCATATCTCTAGGTTTCTTGACATTTGAAGGTCCAGAAGCATCCATAGGCCCTTCAAATTGCATGCCTGAATGAATTAAATAGGTTGTGAAAATTGATCACAGAAACCCCATATGTTGTTCATATCGAAGGATGGAGTGAAATCATATCATTGCTTTTTACTATTACCCAAAATCAGAAAAGACCACCAAAATGGTCTCAATCAATGTTATTTCCCCAGGATAGAAAACAAAATTCTTCACATGACTTAAGAAATTCTCTAAAGAACATGCCTCGAATGTATTTTACCAAAGTTAGACCCAAAGAGAGAAAGCTATTGAGATTCTTTTGCAACCAAAATCTAACAACATTGAGCTTGCATCATGATGAGAAGATGATAGCCATCAGATTGTGAAAATGGATTAAATAGTAAAATGATCTTCCGAAATATGTAATTTATGTGGTTTTTTATAATGTATCCCTCTAATGTTCGCATGAAAATTTGAAAAATCACAAGAGAAACTTCTTTGATATCATCTATAGAAGTTTAAGAACTACCCATTCCCATAGGATTGGATACTTTTATAACCCATCATTTCTATTCAACATGAAGAGCCTGAAGGGTTAAGGTTGAAGAATAGAAATAGCCCCATCCTATAGGGCGGGGGAATTTTCACATTTACAATCCCCTCTTCAACAAAAGAATGTTTTCTCTCTATTAGGGAAGAATCCATAAAGTGATCTCACAACTGAACTATCCAATGATTCAATTCAAATTACTGTCTATCAAAATTTCCTTTGGAAACAAAAAAATAGGAGAAAAATGTATCATAGAGAATGAATAAGGAGACGATATTAAAAATATATGGTATTAATTTCGTCAATGCATTATGGGTTATTGAGTCTCATTAATGACATTATAGAAGATCCTCCGGAAAATGAGTCAAGTTCAATGGAGTCAAAAGATGATGTTCTTATTCCAAATATAATACACCTGAAAAAAATGTAGGAGGCATATGTACCTAAAATTATAGGATTACCCAAAATCTAGGTATTCGCTAAAATAATTAACATCCACTTCTTCAAATGGAACCTAACAAGGGGAAAGGTAATGGTCAGATCATGTCTTACTTTTCCACCGGAGTAGGTAAATCTCTTTTGTTTGAAGGCAGATTTTCCCAGAAAGAGGAGGAGATGAGGGAGTTTAGAAGTCATAATGTAGAGTTATTAAAAATAATCATTCCTACTAGACATTTTCTAGAGGAAGATCCTCATCTTTCACATCAAGTAGGAGAACCCTCGTAATGTGAGTTTGTAGAAACTATAGATGTGGATAATGAATTACCTCTATTGGGTATATAACTAAATAGGATCAAACACAATCTTATAGGACTCCACAATGTACTATCTTAGACAAATACCTGACGATCCACTCTCAGTGTTCATTCCATTCGCCACTCTAGTTATGGCTTCAAATACTATACCTATACAGGTCCCAGCTCATCCTTATATTCCTCAAATGATTATAAATTCCATTGAGTCATTGATGACATTATTAGAAGCTATGGAAGTATGGTATACAGTAGTACTACTGAAAAATAATTCATGCCCCGAATGGGAAGATCTAATTCCTCCCCTTCCAACCTTTTCATATACCAAATTTTGAATATTTTGCGGTTCAGTAGATCTGGGGAAATATTTTTTGCATTTCATTTCTCATTATGATCTTATTATGGGGAATCCTTAATAATAATAAGATGTAATTCTTAGAGTTTTTCTGAAATCACTTTAGGGTCAACCTTTATCAGGTATAAATGTTTGTAGTCTTGATCATTTACTATATGGGAAGACCTCCATCAGAAATACCTTTTTTCCAATTCAGCCTAATGCTGTAGGGGATAGTGGTCTTTGATCATAAAATCTGAAAACAAAAGGATAATGAATGAGTTTTACATTTCATTTCTCTGTGAAAATAATTATCATATTCCTTAATGATACCACACCCTAATAAGGAGTTGATAATGATTTGTTTTCCAAATCATCGTGATGAGGTTTGTGCACCACTAATATCTATTAAATATATAAGTGGGTTTTGGGACCATTCTTAAATCACCAAAAAAGTAGATAATTGCATTGTGGAAACCAAATCTAAGTCCTATGTAATCATATCCTCTCTGTGAAAGAGAATTGGAAAAGCATAGGCTTCCGTAGTTACAATCAAGAAATAACCTATACATACTTGTACTTCAATTCCCTCATCATACAATAAGTATCCTCCAACAGATCATTAGTTACATTGACTAATTCGTCAAAATTATCAAAAATATCAGAGGTGAATATAGTTTTAAGAGTTAAATAACTAGTTCTACTATTTTTTTAAATGAATAGTGTATTGGATACATCATTTAAAACTTTAAAAACACCATTGTCCAATTCCCAAATCATAAGATACCAAACATATATGGGTATGCATACCTCTTAAATTAATTCCGTATTCATCAAATGTTATTTCAACCCATTCTATAGTGTATTTTATTTAAACATATCCTCTAAAAATTGTTTACTATGGACATGTGAAAATTAAAAGATAATCATCCCAATTAGCATGTGATACTAATACCGATCAAGAGGAAGAAGCCAAATGACAGGATGGTAAAAGAAAAAATGTGCAAGAGTGTGATGAATGGATGGTTAGGAAAACAATATATTGATTTCATTCCATTGTATGAACATAGTTAAAACAACCAACTATGAATCATTCCACTTATACTATAGTAAAGAAATCTTCATCAAAATATCTTTCCTTCAAATGTTAATACTCAAAGAAGAAACATATTCAAAGGGATAAACGGTTTTCAGGAAAAGATGGGCTCATATCAAGGACAATTTTGTCCTCCACATTGGTATATTTCTTGAATATTATCTAAAAAACATGGGAACTACCATCGAAATTGTAAAAAAAGAATCAACCTATCACAAAAAATCATCATCAGTTGTAGAATTTTTTTCGGTTTTATTAATGTTATACAATTAATAGACCCCCATGATAATGAGGATTCTGATTATGAACTTGATTTACATGTACATGATTTGGGAATTAGGAGAAAAATTGATGCTTGAGGATACAAGGGAATATATGGATTTTCTATACTCCACTATTTTAATTACACACATACTCGATCCATTTATGAAGCAGACACTCATTGGAGAGCTCATCAATGAGCTGAACAAGAACATGAGAATTATCCAACACATGACAAGTTTGGCCATGACATCATAATCTTGAAAGACATATTTGTGGCTATACCACCACTTTCTCAATAGGTAATAAATCATAGTAAGCCTAATCCAACAAGATCATAAGTTTTTATGAAATTTATCTCAATAAATGGTCTATCTATATTAGGAGCATCTACTTCCAAGGCACCAAAAAAACTGCATCCCAATATTAAAAAACACAGACCATTGGACCAAAAGTATAACATTTTGATGCAAGTGGACCATGTACCGACCAGGATATCAATTTTGGATGCTATTAATATACCAAAAGATCTTTGGGAATCATTTATTAATGCTTTGTCAAGTCCACAAGTTTTTGAAACAAAGGTTTTTGTTGCTGAGACCTACTTTATAGTGAATGATCCAGCATAATTTCATGAAGTTATATGTTTCAAGAATCAGGATGAGGATGATATTGTAAATGGACACATCAATTTTTTTTATTTATTTAGAGTGGTTAATGATACAAACATCTGATGATCCTTTATAGACAATGGCCCATGAATTTACAACATTCCGATTTGTACACTACATCCATTGAGTCTCACTGAATCAGATTTATCACTCTCCACATTAATGTTTCAAGTTTATGAAAAGAATGATCAAGAACCTCTCAGTGAGATTACAATCAGAAATTAGTTTGGGGATCTTGTATCTGATTCAGATTTCATGGTTATTAGACAAGACTCATATTTCAACATTCTGCTAGTAAGGACTTAGTTACATCAACATGAAACCATTCCTTCATTATACCATCAAGGTCTCAACGAAGACCCTTCATCACAAGTAAGGTAAAAAATGTTTGCCTCTTCTTTATGATGTACAAATAATGATTCCTAACATAGATAGGAATTTATTCCTTTATCACATATCCTTACAGAATAAAAAAATTGGTTACTTTTGAGGATGAAGAAAATGAAATTCTCAAGGACAACCATCCATCATTTGAGGAAGGTATCTCCAATATTGTAGATTAATTGAGATAAATAAATCTGGTTACATGAGAAGATACACGCCCACTTAAATTAGTATATCCATGAATTCTAAAGAGGAAGAGGTCCATAGTTTAATTCTAAATTGACACTTACATGTTTTTTCATGGAACTATAATTAAATGGAAGGTCTTGACCCTGACGTAGCTACCCATCATTTGGGTTTTCTAGAAGAGCTATAAGGATTTAAACAACTAGAAAGAAAAGGACACCCAAGTCATGACTCCAAAATCACGGATGATGTTGAAAAGCATATCAAAGATGAGTTTATTAGGGATTTGAAATATTCCAAGTGGTTGAACAGTATTTTCATAATTAAAAATAGGAATGGGAAAAAATTAGATATTGGGTTTAATTTATAGATATCAACCCACACTGTCCCAAAGATGAATTTTTTATTCCAATCACATAATTCTTGATTGAAAAAACTGCTGTCTATGACTCCCACTCCATCATGGATTGATACTCTAGGTATAACCAAATATTAAAGGCCCCTAATGATGATAAATATAAAATTCTAGATATCCCGAAGGAATATTCTTCTATCACGTAATTCCATTTGGTATAAAAAATGCTGGTGCGACATATTATTGGGAAATTCACCACATTATCAAAGTCTTCATTGGGAAATTCAATGAATGTTATGTGTATGATCTTTTGGTTATGTACAGATAACATTATAATCACATGGATGATCTGTAAACCATATTCAACAAGCATAGTCAACCCAATTAGATAATGACAACCTTAAATTGTGCATTCGGGGATACCTCATGAAACTTTTTTGGTTTTATTGTACATCATAATGGCATAAAATCTGATCTCATGAAGTCTATGGCTATACATTGCATGTAATCTCCTTGAAACAAGATATAATTGAGAAGAATTTAAGGAAACATTCCCTATATTTGGTGGTTCATAGCCAATTTGTATGTTAAGTGTTTTCACTTCACAAAATTGATTATGAAAGGGATCACATAACAATGGTAGAAAGATTGTAAAGGAGAATTTGATACCCTAAAGAAAAATCTTTTGAACCCACAGGTGTTGATGCTGCCTATTGACTGAAAACTGCTCATTCTTTATGGGATGGCCTTGTAGAAATCAATGTGTTCCTTCCTTCCAAAAAAGAATGATGCTGGGAATGAAAATAGACTTACTATCTCAATTGAACCATGCTCGAGGTTGGGTCTTGATATTTAAATATTGATAGAATCTACCTAGAATTAATCTTTTCAGTTCAAAAATTGAGACACTATTTTTAGAATCATGAAAATCAGTTGGTATCTTTCAATAACCCGCAAAAATTCATCCTCAATCGTCCTATCCTTATAGTACATCTGAGATAATGGTTGGTCATTTAGTAATAGTTTGATATACAATTGTTACTCCAAAAAATCATTTAAAGATGAATATTTAGAATACTTCCTTGACAAACACCCATATACAGAAGAGACATCGTTGGATATTGAATTTCCTGATGAAAAAATATTAACTATTCAAGAATGTCCCTAAATATTAGAATTATACATTGATGGTTCTTCCATAAGCCCAATAGGGAAGAGAATGGAATAACTTAAACTCAATAAATTTGTGTTAGAAATTGTGCTTATTTCCCAAAAGAAGTCAGTATTTCCATATTCATTTCTGTTATCATAAGGTCGTACTAATAACAAGGAAGAATACCAAGCTCTCATTATAGACATGGAATTATCCCTCCTTGTACCATTGGATTACCTAGAGGTGAAAGGTTATTGAAAATAGGAAATAAAATAAATAAATGAAGATTACACCATTTGAAAAGAATAACTAATTATCTTGTGAGATTATGATTGAGGGTTAATGAATGAATTTATCTCAGAACCAATATTGTTTGACATTCCACCATCAAAAAATTCACAGGCATATGTGTAGGAAAATTAAGCCATGATGTTGGGAAATCCATGTTGGGATAAAACTCTCATTAGCATTGCTTATCGTAGAGTTTTTTTTTTACATTTTTTCCAAATCATGACAGAGGAAATTAATGAAATCAGACCCATTTCTAATAGATATGGTCGTACCTTCGGTTGGGTGATACCCAATATAGAATATCTCTAAAATGGGGTACTTGCACTGGATTGAATTAAAAGAGTATAGATCCAGCCATGAGAAACATATATTACACTTTATGATGGCCCAGATCACCAGAAGTTCTTTTATAGAAGAGGAATCATCTGAATTCTTCTCAGATTCATTGAGGAGGATAAAACTGTGGTTGTAATGAATGAAGTACATGCTGGAACCCATGGTGCCCACAACTCTAGGAAATTGAATTCTGGTCAACTCTAAATGCGTTGATACTATTGTCTTTTGATGACACAAGATTTCTATGATTTCACTAAGAAGTGTCATCCCTAAATAATGTATTCTAACTTCATTCATGAACCATCAGAGTTTCTACTATATCTATATAATCATGGAAATTTTCTCCATGGGGAATGGATATAGTAGGACCCTATCCACTAGATACCACTAATGAGTTCATGTATATTCTTACTACTACTGATTACTTCTCCAAATGGGACAAGGTAGTAATTCCCAAGGATTTTGGGGAAAAAATATTGTTTGCTTTTTCCAAGCTAATATCATTACCATATTTTGTGTCCCTCAAACCATATTTCTAGACAATGAACCTAATTTATATTCAAATGTGTTAAAGAAGTGATATCAGGAATATAATATCAAAACCAACCATTCATCTTGCTATCATGGAGAGGCCAATGGATAGATAGAGGCTTTATAAAAAAACCTATCAAAATTACTCTAGAAAATGATGGATAATGTTATGAAATATTGTCCTGATAAACTCATGCATACTTTATGGGATTAAAAGACTACGACATGTACTGCGACATGAGTAACTCCATACTCATTAGTATATGGAACAAAAGTAGTTCTGCCTATTGAAATCCTGCTGCCTTCACTCCGAGTTTCCATCTGTGACCAGTTATCTATAAATGAATGGTCTCATAAGCTTTTTGATGAGATGGAACGACTAGATGAAAACATATTTCATGTATTTGATCAATTTTAATTCTATCATAACCAAATAGCATGATCTATTAATAGAAATGTTTTCCTCTATCCACGTCTTCAAGAAGAATTGGTATTAGTTCATAGGACTCTGAAGATAACAGGAATGAAGCCTCCAAATCTTGTGACAAGGTGGGGAGGACCTTACTCCATACATAAGGTCCACTCTAATGGATCTTATTCCCAAATATAAATGATTGGATAACATATTACATGTCCAAATAATGCATGATTATTTATGAATTACTTTTTGTAATCACTCTAACGGAGAATATTCCCTTATCTCATGACGTTAAACTGCACGACATCATTTGTACTCACTACATGACATTAAACAATATTGTTATTATCTCCTTAATTTAATGTTAATAAATCCCCTAAGATAGAAAAAATTGGCACTCCTTGTGGTTATTTAAAAAATGAGTAGCTTCTATGAACATAAATTATATACATCATTGATATTCCTTAGTGGCACATGAGTATCATTTATACCTATGATTAAACTAGATCTACCTATGGAACCCTTTTTCATGAACTATATATGGATTAATTCTCATATTAATGAGATATATATAGATTTCTAGATATCCAATCTTGGGCCCAACCATAACAAAATAATATTTTATCCATTTCTTATATTTATGAGTAAGACCTCCATAGGGAATACTATTTTCAAGAACAATATATTGCACGATTTTCATTCAAATGAATACATATTGATGCCCAAATCTCCAATCCTGGGCCCATCAACTACCATAATGAATTTTATTATAGATTTTACTCCTATATATGAACCAAGTATATAAATATTACTCTTTTAGAATACAATGTTTCATCTTCATAGCATCCTATGTCTTATTTTTATCCGTTATTTTGTTATGGGTTAAAATTCCATGTCCGTCACATCAAACACAATTGGTTTGGGGATCATTCTTTTAAAGAACTATATTTGTCTTCATTCTCATTTCAAATTTATGAATATAGATGCATAAATCTCCAATTATGGGCCCATTCACAAAAAATACCTCATTATTATATGTGGGTATGAATCAAACCGACATAGGGAATTCTTTAAGAACTATGTTTGGATGGATTCTAATTTCAAATGGATACATAGAGGTGCCTAGATCTCTAATCTTGGGACCAACCACATCAAGAAATCCAATTTATTACATATTTGTATGTGTCAAATCTAGATAGGGAATGTTTCATGAAATAAATGTGGCTTCATTCTCATCCATATGAGATACATAGTGACACACAAAAATCCAATATTGAGTGTAAAAACTATTTCCTAAAATAAAACATTCTTTCATTTACCTATCCAAAATTCAAACATACATATAGGCTTTTTCCAAGAATATTATGTTGATTCTATTTTTAATAAGATACGTAGTGATACCATGAATTTATACATTATGACCAACAATAAGCCTATAAATTATAAAAAACACTCTTCCCTTCAACACAATTTGATTGATATAGGGATCAATCTTAAGAACAACATTTGTTATGATTCGTGCTTTAGAAAGATATGAAGTGACTCATGTCCCCTATTCTATGGTCTAGCTAAAATATTAATTTTCACATAGGAATCACTTCAAATCCTCATCACATAATGATAAAATATATAGACATACAATAACTACAGGTGGTCCTATTCTCATTCTAATGAGATACATAGTGACATCCAAATTTTCAATCTTGGGACCAGCTGCATCATGATATCAAAAAGACTATTCTCAACAATATATGAGTAACATCTATATGAGGAGATTCAAATGATATTTATATCAAATCCCTTAATGTCCTTTCCATATGTATTTAAACTGTGTGGTACCGAAAGAACTACATGTGGCTTGATTCTGATCATATTGGGTTATTTAGTGAAATCTAGGACATGGATCATAATACCCGTAATGAGAAAAACTATTTCACCATCCCCCCATACAGTTAAAACATGATGTAGTATCCCAAAAATGAAAAAATATATTCCCATTATACATACAAGTAAAATCTATGTAAGGGACTCCAAACATGTTGCCAATATTGATTCATATATTCATCTTATGCATTGAACATCAACGTTCACATTTCACACACATAATCAGGAATATCTTCAGATATTCATAATCATTCATAGGTTTCCTGTGACATAGTTTCTGATACCTGGGAACACTTTTTAATAACTATGTATTACATTAAAAAAGGTGTACTTGAATAATAATCCTAAATAAGGGGCCTATCAGTCAAAGGATGCCAGTATTTAGAAATTCAGCACATTCCCCAATAGGACCGGAATAATACAAGCCCTATAACAGGGTTTTCAAATAGTGGTAACATTGTTATTTTTAAGAGACACATATTTCCCCTTCAAAAAGTATTGAAAATATACATGAATCATTATTTTAAAGTAGTCATTTGTTTTTTATTTGTCCCATATCCTTTCTCTCAGCCTGAAATACTCAATGAAAATGTTTTACACATTTCCACCATCCAAGTGTTAATAGATTATTGAAATTTACTTGGATCAAATTGAACAAATATAATACATTTTTTGATGATATATGGCCCAAGTATCATGGCTTAAATCTATAAGCCCCAAACTCCCTATGTTGGGGTGAGGCCTTCATATTGAACCTATTCTACTTTTTCTTTGGAAATCATGATTGGTAATACTTTTTAGTGTTTAAGATGAGTTATCCATTTAAAAAACTTTATGATTTTGAAAATATAAATCTCTTTAAAAATCCTTAATATTTTAGCAATAGAATGTTTGATACCCATGACCTTAATTTCTATACTATGTACTACATTCCACTAGGTGGCCTTACATAAGTCGCATACAAGATAGGCATTTCAACTGAAGGATGAAATTGTTTGGCTATTTAACGTATTCCCCAGTTATACAACCCCTATAATAGGTTCATCAATTAGATATAACTTCATTCTTGAGAATATATTTCTATAATTCCTTTATACCATTTCCCATCTCATTTTCTGGATCAAGAAATTAAAAAATAATAGATTAATATTATTCTATTCCACACCTAAATATGGTATTAAATTTTTTGACAAATTATCATGATATTTGGTATTAATAAATAATAGATAAAATATAAATAACATAAATTAAGTCCCTATGATTTCCTTACTACATGGCATAAAAAACACATCATAATTTCCTTGCTACGTGACATAAAACTTCACAACACAATGTGATTTATGAAATAATTTAAACTGTACGACATAATTTTCTTCTTGTAGGACTTAAATTACACAGCAAAATATCTTAAAAATCTTTTCTGAAAAATGTCACTTCCTTTAAAAATTAATTTATTATAGGAGTGGATTCTCATTCTTGGCATATATCGGCATATATTGACCATTTATTCTCAATTATTTTTCATTAGAAATGACATCCACTATTTCATTGAGACATTGAAATCCTAAATTATCTTTTTATTTTTTATAAAATGTTATAAATTTTTGGAGCACTTTTACCTCATTATGTAGGACATGGCCTAGTTGGCCCAACATAATACAACCCCCTTAACAGGTTTATCAAGTAATGGTAACATTATTATTGAAAGATACCTACTCTATTTCTATAATTAAAATTTTATAATTGGTGACCATGAAAAAAATAATTACATAAGATTCCCCTTGGAAGCATATATAAAATACATGCACCATCCAAACCATCAGGGGCTTGTTTTGATTTTAATCAATAAATTCATTGTATTATTAATTCAATATAAAACATTATCCTTATGTATCTGAAATGTATGATCTAAAATTTCACATTAAAACAGACACAACACTCACCACGTTGACAACAAAAATGGGAACCCTGGTAAAAAGTTGAGTCATAGCTCGTTAGACCTACACTTTTAAGGTTTAAGAAATATCATGTAACAAAAGTTTAAAATACACAATTTTTCTAGGGATATCGATACTACCCTAGAAATAGTCAAGATACATTCACTAGGACTTTTCTATTAGAAGAAATTTAATGTGCCCTCATCCCTATTAAGGTAATTATGATTATATAACATAAAAATGAAATTCAATGAAATTTTGCATTGATTATGAAATTATAGAAGGAAATTATAGATAATGATATCTATATTATTCATGAAAAGTCATTTATATTGATATGAAAAAATTGGTGGAACATCCACAAAATATAGTCCCTCTATCATCTCGTACAAAAATATTCCAGCTTGAGTCTTTTTTTAACAACCTCATGGGACCTATCAACTACTTGTTGAAGTTCAATGAGTTGACCAGATTCAACCTCCTTGGCCTGAAGAAGTGAATATTTTGGAATTTATATGGAAATTACACATACTATATGGAATTATTCCAAATATTTTCTTAGTTTCTCATGATTATTTTGATCATCATTCATTTTTTGCTGAAGATGATCCACATACTTCATTGCCTCTATAATTTTCTAATTAAATTCTACCATTTTTTTAGGGTTTTATTGTGCCTCAAATACTACAAATTTAATTTTATCAATGTTGGTTATTAGTTTTGATTTTAAATTATATTGTTGCAATTTGTGTTCTTACTCTCACTGGTGAATGGTCTCTTTTACTATATTATAAATAGGTACATAATAAAATCCACAAAATCCCATTATGAAAAACTGTTCTATATGTCAACCAAAATATGAAGGCACCTCATCAAAATGTTTCTCAGAGATTATGTCCCAAAAGGTTCTTCATGTTTTCTTCTTCGTAATACCATGAGAACACTGTAACTCTACATCAGAATCAGAATCAATACTAGTTGATAGAATATATTTTTGAATCAGATCACTCATGGAGGATCCTGGAACAGTTCTTTCTAATGAAACATGTGTTTCATCTTCTATTTCTGATTGATTTAATGCAGAGGATTCCTCTTCAGACATAACAACAAGATCTGATTTCGTTAAATGGTTAATTTTAATGACAGTTATCTCCAGAAGTGTAAAAAGAAAAAAACATGATCAAGACATTAAAAGGCATATAAGTAATAATATGTTGGATTCTTGAGTATATTCATCACTTTTATTCCTAACATTAATAGTTTGACCATGTACTTCATAAGGAGTAGCATTCTCCTAATCTTGTATGGTAGTCATACCCAAAGGCTCTGAAGCATCTAAAAATGATGGTTTTTTAGTTAGTCGCTCTTCAATAGATGTAGGACATAGTTTGATTCATTGTTCATGAATATAATTTATAATGATCTATGCAAATTATATTTTATAAATTGGGTTTTTAAATGAAGTACCATGTAAAAGATGAATTATGCAGGAAAATTCAAGAAAGACAAATTATGTACTTTAAAATCCTCATGGATGATCCCAAAATCCTTGATGGAACATAGAATATAAATTTTTGGATTAAGGGAATCTGTAATTTCATTATGTACAACTTTGTTTGTAATAAAATCCTCACCATTAAAGGTATCTGAAAAATTTTGTTTGATGCCCCAATTAAATCTGCAAGCATTTTTCCTGTGTACACTTCAATACGTATAATATCATTGGGTCTTTCCATGTCAAGATCTACACTAGTATCTCCCTCATTTTTTATAGGATCCCCACTACTCTCTTCAAGAGTAATAGGAATATCAACATTTATTTTCATTGGAACCATAGTCATATGAAATAGATCTGAATTATTATAGAGAAAAGAATGATTGAAACAACATTTGATATAACAATGAAATGCATAAGATATTACCTTAACCATTTCCTCTCTTTGTTAAATATTATCCAATAAAGCCACATCTCTTAACACTTCATTTGTTAATGTAAAAGATTCATAATAAAAAATTTAAACTACTTGGGGAGTTTCCTTCTTATTCCTAGAAGGACCATTTTATAGGCCCTTAAGAGAAGTAAGTGACATAGATCCTATCAATAGATTAAAATGGTCACCAAGGTGTATCATGTAAATCATAATACTAGAGAATAGTGAGAATAATCAATTTTTTAATGTATACATTATATTTTTCTCAATACTCTCTTGTATTTATTTTCATAAGATAATGATGAGATTGAAATACTCCTCTTCATAATAGATACGAAGGAAATGGATGAGGATTTTCTGTCTCCATTACCTCTGTCATGGTTTTCCAACTTGAAGAAAGTCCTTGGGAAATAGGGGATTCATCTAGTTTGTCAATAGGGGTTCTTGTGTGTAAGTCCCTAGCCTAAAAAATATTATAATATTGAATTATGTTGATAATTATAATTGATGATATTTTCAGGTTTTTTATTTTGAAGAATTAGGTCATAAAATATACAAAACAATAAGAATATTACATGTTTACACGTCTAAAAAGAATCCATTTTTCATAAAATAAAATCTCTTAAAATAAGAGAAACATGTTTAGTTCCATTCTTTAAATAGTATGTATTTTCCATGATCTCATCCTTGACCATTTTCCAACTTATGTCATGTGAAAAGCATTTGAAAAACATCGAATGAACATAAAAAGATTAGTAAGGGATATACAAAGATAGAAAACTATTAGTTTTCAAAAAAATATGTAAACCATGAATACATTATCATAGATTATTGATTTTGACCTTAATTAATTATAAAAAACACTTCACTAAATATAAGCTCATTTCTTACCCTTCTTTTATACCCAAAAAATTACGATAAGACACATAGAATGAAATATATAACATATATAGGTAACTTGGGACATAGTCATACTATAATGGAATAACCATACGATCAACTTCCACACATATCACTTAATGGAATAACCATATGGCGGATATCCATACCCAATGCATTGGAGGATATAACGTAACCACCCATCATTGGATTATCACAAAACCACTTGTCGTTAGGTTTATCACGTAACGACCCATCATATGTCCATTTCAATTATATAATCATAACATATAAAATATTTCAAATAATTAAATTTCAATAATTAAATTTATTTGGAATAACAAGAAATCATTTCATGATATTGAAATACTTAATCCATTTCAAAAATCTTTTTTTAATTCCAAAACACTAAAAAACAGAATAAGGTGTTTCTTTTCCTTCGAAAAATATAAAGACTTATAGAGGAATCCAAATAACGAATACAGTGGTAGAGAGGTCATTGTCTCTTAATACGTTAAAGGAAATTATTTTTTCATTTAGTAAAATACATCATAAAAAATATAACCTTTGAATGAAAGTAAAGGTAAATGGTTTTTATTATACACCATATCATAGGAGGAATATATTATCGAAATATTCCTCAATGAAAAGAGATTTATACTTAGTACCATACAAAGATAATTTTGTGAATAAAATATATAGATTATGTGTATTTACTATAAGAACACAAAAAGAAAGTATATATACAAGATAAGATATAAAATTTCATTTCTCACATAATAATTACATGATATAAACAATATGTAGAAGAACAACCCAAAGAATGGAAATTGGGTTATGAAGTCCTAATACATAGAGTACAATTTGTCTCATATCCTCCTTGTTCTTCTTGAATAATAAAAATAAGTTAATTACTAAATTATTATGATCCTTTTTCTATTTTAATTATACATTTTATATCACTTATTACATTTCTAAAATAATTAGTTAAATGTTTGAGTTCCTAACAGACATTTTGACAATGTTTTGAACATGAGTCAAAAATGAACATGTTATAATTAAATATTGTCCATGTGGTCAAAATTAAATTTCATAAAAAATGACATAATGGATTTATATATCATATATATCCATTATTTATTTATTTATAATAGTCTATAGCATTTGGAAATAAGAAATGAAATGCACTGTTCGTGGAGACGGTAAGATGTACGTACGCATGAACGTTGCTTTCATTTATATTCTATATTTAATGGAATGAAAACATAATGATAAATAAGTATATTATAATTACATTATAATATCATATTTTAAATTTTACATAATATTATTTATTCCATTCTTTATACGTTCCCTATATATCATGAATGAGTAATACCACTTTAAGGGGGTGGTAGTATGCACTTCCTCAATTGAATTTATCATATTTATACAGCATTAAAAGCATAAAGGTAAGTTATAAATGAGAATTATAGAAGAATATATATTAAAAAATATCATATATATCATTTATAATTACATTTCCTTCACAGTGTCCCCCGTGCGATGTGGTAGGGAAAAATTGGACAATCCTCATTTCGTGAGGTAGTAGTTCACTATACAAAAAACAATATTTTCATATCCATTAAATAAAGGTGAGTTTAATTGTAGTTCGAATCCCATTCATAAAAAAAATCCTAGTATATTGAGGATTATGGTTTTGTTATGTAAATAAATAATAAGAATAGAATATGGAGATGATAAGTAAAATAAAAGAAAATAATATGAGCGAAGACGTTACCTCTAAATCGGGTAACTCTATTTGATTTGAGCCATAGGGATTTTTTTAATTGCCTTCTACCCAAGGCAAGGCTTCAAATAAAAATATTGGGATATTGGGAGATTATTTGGTTAGTGTTTGGATGATCCAAGGGGGCTTGAGAGGTGTGAGTAAGGGTTAGATGTGGTGGCCTTTTATAAGAGGGAAGAGGGGTTCTTTAGGAATTTTGATGGTATTATTTTACTAAAAAATTATTTTCAGTTCTAAAAGACCATAACACCTTCCATTAGATGATAAAATGAATATAAGTCGATATAGAGTCATCCAAAAAGAAATGGATAGGTTTTTAATATTTTTTAACCCTTATGTTTTTTATTTAATCTTTTTTACTCTTACCATTTTATCAATCATTAAACACATTGAGAATATAAATAGTTACCAAAACAAGAAAAATATCCAATTAAATAGTAAATAATACAATTCTAGACATATTAAAACTATTTGGTAGAATCATAGATTTTTTTGAATTTTATAATTTTTAATAAAATATTTTATATTTTAAAATATGAATAATGTCTTGAAACTATTCATATCATGACATTATAAAAAATCAATAATAACTTGATTGATTCAAAAACATCATTAATTAAAAGATAAAATGTAACTACCATCAATAAAATTCGTGTATGACATTAAAATGAAAAAATACAGGTATTTTAACATTTATAATATCATTTTTTTGAATCTGTTACTAATAACGCAATCAATGCATCATCATTGTGTCATTATTAATTTAATTTATTTAATCTCTTAAAATAATACATAAATATATGAAAATAAAACTTATATAACCCCATATAATGATTTTTTACCAAAATATACATGTGTAGGTTATATTTTCCTTAACATTAAATTAAATGTAATTAAATGCAATTTTTACACACAAGTGGGACCATGTGGTTCTAAATTCGACCCCATGATGCCCATTGTTAGATATATCTCATCTAATAGGATTAGGACACTTGTTTTTGTAATTTCATATTTTTATAATAATATTTTACTCTCATTTTCCATATTTACCCTTTTCCCCTGGTAAAAAAATATTTACTGATATTAGTATTCATAGTGCCTAAAAATAAAAGATACCAATTTACACAATTTGGACCTCCTGATTCCAAATATGTAGTCAAACATGCAAAATTAAAAAGATAAATGTAGCAGAAATTTGTAAAGACCTGAATCCAGAGCCCCTCCACGGGTGCCCCGTACCCGGTTCGCCACATGACCTCAAGTGCATTTCCCCAAATGCCAGAGGCTATAGAATAGTAGTGAGGGCCTTGGTAAGTTATTGGGGAAACTATGTCCTCATTCACTAAGGTATAAAAGGTAAAGAAAACAATAATAAATAACGAAAGAAGTAAACAACACACAACAATTGAAACCAAAGAGCAGAAGAAATGAATATATAATACTGATGATAATGATGCAGTAGGTACAAGTATCTAAGGAAAGCAGTAAACACAACAACGTGCTGGTATACAAGTAAAAAAAAGTACTAAAATAACAGCAACTTCTACAGCATCACAAGCCTATGCTTTGTCCCTTGCTCCCCATCTCCAAGAAATAACGTACCAGAAGTTGAAGGGTGCTTTCCCTTATCTATAGCTAAAACAACAAAGTCTACTTAGGCCCAAAAGCATGGACCAAACAGGGTGTGAGATATGATCCCAGTAGATAATCACCCTAAGATCTGTGCCTAATAGTAAATGAATACAAGGTAAGTTAAAGTGCAGGATGCAGTAAACAGAAAAGCACAAAGCAGCTACAATCCACAGTTATAGCATAAAAATTACACAATTAAACAACCAACAACAAGTCGAAAACAGGTAACCCTCTGGGTAGCTCTCACATCCTAACCCCAATGGTTGAACATACAATTATTAGCAACCATATTGGAGGCACACACAGTCTCACACCTCTGGTTCAGCTAAGAGTAGAATTTCTGAGGAAGCACTCACTATCAACTCCCCCAATAGTCTTGTATCGTACAAAAGGCTCTCTAGGAAAGTACTCAACGTCAATTCCCCATGTGGCCCACGTCAAGGAACTTCAGACTCTCTGAGGAAGCACTCAACATCAATTCCCCCTGTTGTCTCACATTGTAAATGAAAGACACTCCTGAGAAGCACTTACATCCATTCTCCCTTTATTCCACACACTAGGTTATCTCAGACCCTTGTAATACAAACATGCATAATGTGCGTGTATCACCCAAGTAAACCTCAAGAACTACTTTTCTATCAATATAAGGCTTCGCAGTAAAACATCACAATAGTTACACTATCCTACAACTAGGAATATCAACTGAAAAAAGTTCTAACAAGCAAAATAAGTATGGAAAAAATCCAGAGTACAGCAAAAATACTCTATTCACAAAGGTAAACCTCTACTATAGAAATCAAGCAAGCAGGCAATCAATCAAGGGAAAAATAGGAAAACACACAATTCTCATTCAAGGGAATTGTAGAAATTGCATAAGATACTCAAATACATTCTATATAAAGGCACAAACCACCTACCTCGATCCTAGGAGATCGATATACTTGAACCATGATGGATGATTCTCCCTCGAATGTCATAGATCTGAGAAAATGCCCAAAACGTTCAACCAATGATATCTTGACAAGAAGGAGGACTTGGAAAATAAGGATCAAGAAAAAGGAAGAACTCACCACTGCGATTCCAACACAATCTACCGTGATCGAATCAAATAACAGACGGAGAGGCAGGGGCTCGTCGAAGATTCACGGATCCTCGATGCTCTCTGATGAACAGAACCTTGAAGAACACGCTTCTATGCGTCAGGCGCGACCCTGGTCTGTTTAATGAAAAAGGAAAGTACACAGTGTTTATTTTTAGAGTACAAGGTGTGTACTAGGTCTTGCCATACTCCGCCAAAATCGGCCTCCGTCTCCCCTGCACACATTGTGTGTGTCCCGGACACGACCAACACATGGCTTTGAGATGAAGAAGAGTACACGATGTGTACTCAGAAAGTACAGGGTGTGTACTTCAAAAATTTAGAGAAACATAATTTTTTCCAAAAAACTCTAGAAAAGGGAAAAACATACCTCAACGAAGGTCCAGGTTCCTAAAAACTACCCCCTTAATGAAATTCATCGCAGAATTTCCCTAATGAGGTGTGGATGAAGAAACCCTGAATAGATCTGGCCAATGCAATCGTACATCGACCTCCATTTCCCAAGTCTTGTCCTACATTCGCCCGTGCTTCCATAAAACCCGTACTAGAGGAACAGACCGCACGCAGAGAACCTTCGTACTATGAACAAAAAACCGGATAGGATGCTCCTGAAACGATGCATCTACTTCGAGATCAACCTCCTCAGGTTGAAAGACATAAGACAGGACTGAAAAGTAACGTCGGAGATAAGAGATGTGGAAGACGTCATGCATGGACCGGTACCTATGAGGTAACTGAGGCCTATAGGCAACCAGCCTAACTCTCTCCAAAACCTCAAATGACCCGACGTACCACGGTGAAATATTACCCTGTCTCCGAAACCTCTTGTGTCCAAACCTCGATGCGAAACATATGAAAACCTGATCCCAAACCTCGAACTCCAGAGGTTGTCTCCGCTGATCTGCATAAGACTTTTTCCGAGACTATGCTATATCCATCCTCTTCCAAATCAATTCTATCTATTCTGAGGTCTCCTAAATAATATGAGGTCCCAACAAAGCTGCCTCTCCTACCGCCAGCCAACATTAGGGTGATCGGGATCGCCTACCGTACAAATCCTCATAAGGTACCATCTGAATACTCTCCAAAAGACTGTTTTTGTAGGCGAACTCTACCAGAGGGATATTCTTCTCCAAAGAACCTCCAAGTTCTGTAATTAATTCTCGGAGCATATCCTCTAGCACCTGGATCATACACTCGGACTGGCCATCTGTCTGGGGATGGTATGCTGTACTCAAAAGTACCTGTGTACCCAAGGCCTTCTGATGTCCCTGCCAGAACCAAGAGGTAATGCGTGCATCCCTGTATAAAAAAATGAAGTGTAGAACTCCATGTAAAAGAAAGATATCTCTGATGTAAATTCGTCCCAGATCATCGACACTGAAGGTCTCCTTGATCGAAAAGAAGTGAGCAACCATCGTGAGCCTCTCGATAACAACCCAAAAATCATCGTGCCTCCGAGACATCCTCTGGTTGTATGTCAGTAGTCAGGAAGTGATCAGATGCCATATATGGATGATCAGGGACTTCCTGTCGATCCTTCGGTCAGGCCAGCCTTGGCACCAGCTGTCATACCAGTCGTAGGCGCTGATGCGTAGTTCAGGGAAGGTTTTATGAGGATGATGCAGACCATCCAGGGAGAACCGCCTCCTTCCATGATTATGGAAGACTTGACGTGGGTTTTCCAGCAGTAGCATCCTCCTACTTTCTCGGGGGAAGGAGGACCACAAGTTGCAGAGTCATGGCTTGAAGTCATGATAACTATATTTGAGCATCTGGAGATGCCTCCAGAGAGGCAGGTCAAGCTCGCTACCTACATGATTTGAGACACCGCCAAGAGGTGGTGGGACGTGATCTCACAGGCGGATCATTAGCAGGTTATGGCTTGGGAGGAGTTCCAGCGCATGTTCTATGACTACTTCTACCTGGAGACCCTGAGTGCCAACCGTGCCTGGGTGTTCATGATCATAGAGCAGGGTACTCTTTCTGTTATGGAGTATTCCCCTCGTTTCACTAAGCTACAATGTCTCACACCCCTCCGAGATGGGAGTGGGGTGTTCTTGGCAAGTAAGATTAAGGATGGTCTCAGGCGGGAGATCTGCTTGCAGGGACTTCAACCGCATTTCCCCAAACGTCAGAGGCTACCGACTAGAAATGAGGGCCTTGGTATGTTATTGGGGATACTATTCCCTCATTTGTTAAGGTATACAATGTAAGGAAAACAACAATAAATAGTGGAAGCATTAAACAATAAGCAACAACTAAAATCAAACAGAAGAAGCAATGAATATATAGTAATGATGATAATGATACAGCAGGTACAAGTATCTAAAGAAAGCAGTAAACACAACAACGAGCTGGTATACAAGTAAAACAATGTACTAAAATAACAGAAACTCCTGCAGCATCGCAAGCCTAAGCTTCGTCCTTTGCTCCCCAACTCCAAGCAATAAAGTACCAGAAGTCGAAGGGAGATTTACCTTATCTATTCCTGCAACAACAATGTCTACTTGGGCCCAAAAGCATGGACCAAATAGGGTCTGAGATAAGATCCCAATAGGCAATCACCCAAAGAAATGTGCCTAACAGTCAATGAATACAATGCATGTAAAAGTGCAGGAAGCAGTAAACAGAAAGGCACACAGTAGCTACAATCCACAGTTCTGGCATAAAATGTACACAAGTAAATAACTAGTAACAAGTAGAAAACTTGTAACCCTCTAGGTAGCTCTCACATCCTAACCCCTACGATTCATCCTAAAAGTACTAGCAACCCTCTTGGAGGCACACACAGTCTCACCACTCTAGTTCAGCTTAAAGTAGACTTTATGAGGAATCACTCACCGTCAATTCCCCATATAGTCTCGTATCATACTGAAGGCTCTTTGGGAAATCACTCAAAGTCAATTCCCCCTGTGTCCTATGTTGAGGAACTACAGACTCTCTGAGTAAGCAGTCAACGTCAATCCCCCCTATGGTATCGCATCGTAAATTAAAGACACTCTGGAGAAGCCCTTATGTCCATTCTCCCTTTGGTCCACACACTAGGTTCTATCAGCCCCGTGTAATATAAACATGCATTACACGCATGTATCGCCCAAGTAAACCTCAAGAACTAATTCGCTATCATTCTAAGGCTCAGTAGGAAAACAACACAATAGTTCTACTATCCTAAAACTAGGAATAGTAACTGGAAAAATTCCTAATAAGAAAAACAAGTATGTCAAATATCCAGAGTACAGTAAAAACTACTCTATTCACAAAGGTAAACCTCAATTATAACAATCAAGCAAGCATGAAATAAATCAGGGGAAAAATAGGAAAACACACAATTCTCATTAAAGGGAATTGGAAAAATTGCACAAGATGCTCAAAAAAATTCTAAAAAAAGGCACAAACCACCTACCTAGATCTTAGGAGATTGATTTACATGAACCACGACGACTGATTCTCCGTTGAATGTCGTAGATCTGAGAAAACACCCAAAACGTTCAACCCACGATATCTTGAGAAGGAGGAGTAATTGGAAAACAAGGCTCAAGATGAAGGAAGAAATCACCACTAAGATTCCAACGCAATCGACTGTTCTCGAATTGGAGAATGGACGGAGAGGTGGGGGCTCATCAAATTTTTGTGGATCCTCAGTGCTCACAGACCAACGGAACCTAGAAGAAGACGCTTATGTGCGTCATGCACGACCCCTGTCCGTTTAATGAAAAAAAAGAAAGTACACGACATGCAATTTTAGAGTACACGGCGTGTACTAGGTCTTTCTGTACTCTGCCAAAATCTTCCTCCACGTCACGCCTACAAACCGTGTGTGTGGCCCGGACACAACCAGCACACAGCTTTGAGCCGGAGAAGAGTACACGACGTGTACTCAGAATGTACACGACGTGTACTTAGAATGTACACGACGTCCACTTCAAAAATTTCCAGAAACATAATTTTTTCCAAAAACTCTAGAAAAGGAAAAAACATACCTCAATGAAGGTCTGGGTTCTTAAAAAATTAATTGAAAATTAATTTCCATTGTCAAAATAGAAAATCGTGTTTTTAATAAATAATAACTATCAAAAGATTGAGATGTGTTTGTGTCTAATTAAAAAGTAAAATTAATTTTAAGGAAAAAAATTGGATTTAATGGTAAAAAAATATAATTAAATATTAAAATCAATTAATAAGATAATATAACCATATAAATATATATGATGAAAAAATAGTTTTGACTTGAAGTGTAGTATTTTTAACTAGTCACAAATAATGATCTTTAATAGAAAATTTTAAAAAATTTACCCAATGTAAAATTTTATTTCCCGATTATAAAGAAGAATTTTATTTTGCCAAATGCATCATATAAAAGTGAAAAAGTGGATTTGAATATGGTTCTCCATCAAAAGGCAGTAAAACTAACATGAAAAATATATTATAGTATTTATTCTTAAAATTGGATTAATTCTTATTTTAAGACTAAAAATATCTTAGAAAAATGTAAAGACATTTGACAAACATGTTTATTCATAATTTATTTAGTTATGTTCATTCTCAGTAATACAATGGATATGCATTGATTAATGTTAAAATAATAATATAATAATATTATTTTTTAGTATAACACAATGTTGTGTGCAATGTAAGATTTTGGAGAAGCCCGTTGTAGCATATCGAGTATCCAATCAGAAAAGATGTCCCCATTAATTTAAAATTAATATCTTATTCATAAGTATTAATAGAAATAAAAAAGTATCATTCGATAAATACCTGTCTCGTTACATCATTCCACCTTTTAGAAATTTCAACCTCACAATTTTAAAATTGGGCTCAGAAAATTAATTCAAAGTCCCATTTTATAAATAGTGTCCATAAAACTATCACTTTAAAATAAACAAAGAGAAGTATAATGGTCACATGATATAACACAAACTAGGAATCCATGAAAACATCGATATGGAATAGAAATTTTACTCTCATTTACTAACATTGAATGATATAAAACTTAATCACAGAATTAAAACCACCATAATACCATAAATTTGTGGTTGGGTAAATGTATGATGATAAAAGAAATCATATTCAATGTTTTTGAAGATCCTTTTTATGGAGATAAATTTTTTATTACTACATAAACTAAGATCATAAGGAAAAATACTTATTTTTCTTGTATAGTTTCATCCTTTAATAAATTTACACCACAAAATCATCTTTTCTCGAAACGATGAGTAATAAAGATGGCATTGTCACATCTGAAGTGATATAATCAATGTAAAGGGAATCACATAATCTAATAATGTTAAACTATATATATTTTCTCTTCTTATTAAACAAAACCAAAATGGTTAGTACCAGATCTGATAATCCCCTAAAAGGGTAATCTTTTATAAAAAGAAACACTACACTTATTCTCTAAAATAGAATAAACAATACCCAAATCTCAACAAAACCAGTCAATACACAAACATCCTTAAAATTATATATATAATCTAAAATAAATTTGAAACCCATAATCCGAAATAATTTTATAACACCCAGAGCTTCCACCATATGCTTCTCTTTGAATAATATAGTAGCATGTGTTGTACGAAACTTTGATTTCTAACACACCACAACCAATCAAACTAGCTGTTATGAATAGTAATACCCAATTTTTAAAATATTATAAAATATTCCTTTCAAAATTTACTTCATTTTTTGATTCTGAGTATCAAAATTATCCTATGGTGAATTTTTGGTATTTTTTTGAAAACATTCATTTTTTGATGGATAGTGACAAACAATGAGTTATAGTTTAATTTTTTTTTATTTAAATAATTATTAATTTTATATAAATTTAATTTGGGTCAAAATAGATATATAATACCTATATAAGTTCAATTTAATTCATTGGAGTCAGTTTATAAAAATTTTAGTTATATAAAAATATTATTGAACTTTTTACCAACTTTATCCACCTCCCAAGAGCATTTAAAAATTCACATAAAACATAATTTTACCACTTGTATGAGTTGAATTTCAAAAATCGTAGAGAAACGGTTGATATTAGTAAGAAAAATGTGGTTTAACAAGATGAAAATAATTTTTGTTGAATAGTTACTTTTCACTTTTATTTACCATGGTTAAAAGTAAATAGGGTAATTAAGGGTAAAAATGATATTGTCATTACCCTAACACATGTTCTAATTCTATAGTATAAGTATAATTCTTCCAAAAACAACCTTATTAATAAAATATGAACCTTTTTGGCCCAAATGGATTTTATTAGGACATTTATTATTATTTAAGTCAAAAAAGAGTTAAAGGAGTTCAAATCCAAGTTTAATAACTAAAATAGTTTTCAAATAGGGATATAGAAAAGATAAATTCTTCAATAAATTTTCATTATAGATAAAAAACAATTTCATACATAATGGTATTTTTTTATATTTTTTAGACATTAAATAATGTAATTTATTTATGACACAATGATGATGCAATAATTAGAAAAATAATGAAATATTAAAATAATAGATTTTATAAATATACAAATAAATGTAAATTGAGACTCTTTATACATTACACTAATTTTATAAGTTAATATTTCATATTATGGTTTGTTAGATGATTTTTATTCGATGTAATAATGCTGTTAAGAATTTAGAAAAAACAAAATACCAAATAGTGTCAAAACTGACATAAAATTGTTTTTAAAACAAATATTATATTATTAATTGATATTATATTCATAAAAATATAAGGTTCAGCCAGATGACTTATATAATTATATTTTTATCATTAATGAACCATTTGGGGTTCTCTTGGAATTGTATAGTAGGTTTATTAACCATATAAAATAAAAATACAAAGAGACCTTGTAAATGTGAAACTATTTAACTAGGAGTAAAATCAAAATGATAAAGTTAATATAGTGACCCAGTCCAGTCTAAAACCTATTGGTTGGGTGGTGTTAGACCCATACCCAACTTATACTTTATATAATATATTTTGGAGCCATTTGATACCGAAAATGATTTTATTATAAAATAATATTTCTAGACACTCATAAGGTGCCCCTCACCTCTCTTATAAAAGGGCAGTCCCCCTTATCTCTAATTCACACAATTAATGCCATTTGTCTCTGCCATCCTCTACCCAAATACCCTATAAGCTATCCTAAAATCATCCTAGATTCCTTAATTTATTCATAAAGCCAACCTAAAGATCTCTTTTGATCAAATCAAAAGGATGAACCCAAAGAGGAGGTAAATATTTCATCACCTATTTCAAGTTCCTTTCTTCTTCCACTTCCCTTTTCCTTATTTTTCCATTTTAAAATAATAAATAAAGTATCTTCTATATAATGTGATGTTATTATAAATATGGTACAACCAAATTCATTATTATAACCATCCTTTGATTGACATGTCACCATACGTGCATACGTACGTCTTACCGTCTCCACATCGTGGTGTAATTGTTATTCAATACATTATTATTTGTATGGGTATAATAATGAAGTGCAATTGATGTAAATAATAAATATATCATGATAATTATTCTGTATATATTATATACTATCCAATTATATATTATTTTAATATCAAAAGAATGATATTGTGGCTAGTGCGTACATATGGATGTCCGTCTCACGAACGTGATGAGATTCATTCCCCATCGTATCCATTCAAGAAAAATTTTCATTTTATGATCACAAATAATGTTTAAATACTTCATATCATTCTGGATATGAATAAGATACATTCTATCCATAACAAATATTACTTACGAAACAAATCATATAAAGGAAAAAGAATTAGTCAACACCTGAAACGACGATAATACTAGGATATTATTTACAAAGCAATGTTAAAGGATTATATATGATATCCTATTAATGTATATGATTATTTTTTTAATTTAATAACAATTATTTCACCATTATACAAGAGTTTAACCTACCCTCGACCAATGAAAAGTACAAGGTAAGGGTTAATTCTACAATCTCTTCATTATATGAGATTGTTTATACCTAATTATCTACCCGGACCTCTTTATCATCCACATCCATGTTTCTTAAAAATGTATTTTAAAACATTCATACTATTTTATAGACTATGGGTTAAATTCATATATATCATTTTTTTACTTTTTTTAAGATGTTTATAAAGGAATCTTTCCATCATTTTCCAAACAAGGTCCTTTATAACCTTTTCGACAAAATTATGTTTAGAATGTATTTTTTAACATATACGGCGGTTGTGGATATTTTCTTACATTATAACATCATAGAAGCTTCCCTTACAAGATTATAATTATATTTTCAAAATAAATGTTTTCTTTATAATTATGTGACTCTTAAATGATTTCAAAATATAAAGGTATATTTCTCCAAAAACGGTTTTGATTTCATCTATGTCAACATCCAGTGATGGATTTTAATATTATTATAGCTTGATTTATTATGATACATAACTTCCATATTGTATTGATGGTTTTGTGATATGTTTGAATTTGGATGTGTTATTTTTATACCATTCATAGTTTATGGAAAAAGTATTAACATTTCATATGTTAGTTTAAATAAGAATTTTTATGTTATTTTTAAAATTTTTTATATGAGGAATGAATTGGACTTAGTAAGTGACAGGTTGAGCCCACTATAGGTTTTTGATAAATTGGTTGGTGTCATGAGAGAAACTAGTGTCTTTGGACAAGGCCTTGAAAAAATCATATTTGTAGTCTTGGCACAAGGCCTTGACTATGTGTTTATAAAAGTCTTGCATTATGCATTCCATCTTATGAAAGTGGATATTGATATTGCATGTGATTATTATCTAGTGTAATATCAATGTGAGAAATTAAATGGAATTATTTGATTTTATCTTTTCCATATTATTCTGAAGTTCAAGTTTAAAAGGCTTTTGTTTTTGTATTATACATTTCCTTAAATGTTTATACTTATTTATGAAAGTTTTCGCTATATTTTTATCCTTACTAAGCATATGAGCTCAGCCCTTTCTAGGTTTTATATTTTCCAGGATGTGAAGAAGTATATTATGAATGTCCTATAGGGATAGTCTATTAGATATTACTATTTTCTATTGAAACAATGTTTTTGTAGTTTTCCATTTTATGATATAATGTCAAACTTATGAATGTATCTGGTACGTCCAAGGATACTAAAAAATCGGTCTTTCCAGACATGATCTTTTGTGATCATGAAAATGATATGTAATAATGCACCGCCTCTGGGTAACCAAGGTCGGGGCATTACAGTTGGTATTAGAGGAAGTTCAGTATAATCCTTGGAATCTAGATTTAGATAAAATATGATTAGTGCAAGTTACCCTATGATAACCTTTGAGGATTAGTATATAATAGCATCCAAGAATTTTGGTATTGTAGATATTTTTTGAGTTTACCAAGAAATACATCCCTGTCTTGATAGGAGCAGGTTGAGGTGGCTCTGGCATAGATGTACCTAGGGGTAAAACCTGAAAATAGCACTTTGAGCTTGACTCGAACGAGAACAGGTGCATGAAAACGGGCCTTGCTGCACACTTGGTTATAACACTCCCGATGAATATCCTTAAGATAATTATTATTTTCTTCACAATCCATTATTAATGGTTTATGACTATATACGTCCTTAAAGAAAACATTTTTTATGATTATGGATTATGTCCATAAACTATTTGATTTATATTAAGTGTTTTAAAAATTATGCATTTGTATTCATAAACTAATCTTGTTTATGCCATTGTTTAGAAATGTCACCTAGTGGAAGGAATGGTAACTGTATTAATGCACACACTCCATATATAGATTTCCCTCCTGCTCATGATAATTATAGTGGAGTTGGTGATACAACTGGTACTGATCAGTTTATCACTATACTGGGACAACTCACTCATGTTATGAATAATAACATTACCCATATGGATCACCCAGATCCGCAACGTGGATGATCAATGTTAGATCTCTCCTTGAGGAAACAACCACCATCATTAAATGAATGTACAAATCCACTGTTAGCTGAGAAATGGATAAATTTCTTAGAGAAAATATTACATGCCTTGGGGAGTAGTGAAAGGGAAAAAGATGTCATGGCAGTTTACCACCTCACTGGATTTGATGATCAATGGTGGCTATTGAATGAAAACACAAAGTAAGATGATGAAGTATCAAATATGTAATAAAGGGAGTTTAAATACATTTTCGCAGGAAAATACATTCCACGTGACCATCGAGCAGATACATAACGATAATTTATGAGTCTAAGGAAAAATGAGGATGATATTTTCACAAATTATGAAGCTAACTTTAAAAGGTTAGAAATGAATGATGCATATTATATACGTAACCCACAATGTAATATTTTTAATTTCCTTGATGGGATAAAACCATTTCTCTATTGAGAATTAGTATCACAATCCTTCTCATCATATGGAGATATTTTCTCATGTGCTATCAAGACAGAAAAAGAATTCTCTATGTCTAATGACTTTAAAGAAAAGAATGAGAAGAATAGATCTTATGACCACTCTAGAAATATAAATAAGGGGATGAAGAGAAAAATTGAATATCTATCCTACAGTAAATGTTGGAAGAGACACCCCGGTACTTTCTTGAAAGGAATGAGAGTCTATTACTATTTTAGTGAAAAAGCCGAAAAAGAACGTGATTTCAAGGTGAAGAAAGTGGTTGTTGATGATTAATGATAAAATATTAGAGAAATGGGGCATTATGTAAATGAATGTCTTAAGAGTTAGGGGAACATACCAAAGAAAAGGCCAAGGGATCAAGGCCAAGATTATGAAATCACTATTACTGAGGTTGAAGCTCCGAAACACGTGTGGGAAGATAATTTAATGTTTTCCTCAGGTTTAGAAAATGATTTATTTGATTTCCGATCATCTCATTGTTTCATATCTTCATATTTTTCTAATAAAATGAGATATTTCCAATTTAATTTCCAAAGTGAGTTGTCAGTAAAAACTCTTAAGGGAAGTATCATCATGACAATGTTTTGTTAATTAGTTCCCATTAGGGCATATAAATGCTCTATATTTGTTGATCTCATCATCATACACATGATTTAATTTGATATAATTTTTGTTATGGATTGACTTTCAAACAATGATGCAAATAATTTTTGTATGAAAAAGGAGGTTATGATTTTTGGTGACGATGATAAAGAACACCTTATCTGTAGAGAAGAATCATCACCACCAGATTCTTATCAAGATCCACCCCCAGTAGATCAAATAAATTTAATTATTGGGGAGGAAGAGAAAGAAATAATTTTGGGTGAGGAATGTAATGTTCAAATAGAGGATGTACCTATTGTGAAAGAATATTTTGATGTATTTCCAGAGGATTAACCTAGACATCCTCCAAAAAGAGAAATTGAGTTTTCCATTGATTTAATTCCTAGTTAAAGGATCATATTGAAGACCCCATATAAAATGGATACTATGGAATTAGTGGAACTAAATAAACAAATAGAGGAATTGAGTAATAAAATATTTAGTTACCCTAGTGTTTATCCATGGGGAGACCCTTTCCTTTTTGTTAAGAAGAAAGATGGATCTATGAGGTTGTGCATTAAATACATGGAGATCAATGTATAACAATAAAGAACAAGTATCCCTTATCTCATATCAATGATTTATTCGACCAACTTCATGGATCTCAATACTTTTCAAATATTTACCTTCAATCTTGATACCATCAGTTGTGCGTGATGAAGGAAGACATTCAAAAGAAATCATTTCGAACCAGGTACGGGAATTACATGTTTACAGTAATGCCTTTTGGATTGACTAATGCTCCCTCTGTCTTAATTGATCTAATGAATAAGGTTTTCAAGGAATATCATGATGATTTTTTCATGGTATTTATTGATGATATCATGGTATACTCCAAAAGCTAAGAAGATCATGAAAATCACTTGCGCATTATCCTGAAGACTCTTAGAAGACATGAATTATATGGGATGTTTAGAAATTATGAATTCTGGCTTTAGGAGATTAATTTCCTATCCATTTTGTCTCTAAGGATGGAATCTCCATTGATCCTTCAATGACCAATGCACTCCAAGAATGGCTATCACCGATGAGTATAACTGAGGTATGCAGTTTTATTGGTTTAGCTAGTTATTATCGATGTTTCATCTAGAATTGTTCCCGGATGGCTATCCCATTAACAAAGCTCACAAGAAAAGGGCTTAAATTTGTTTGGACAAAAGAGTGTGAAGAATTTTTTTAAGAACTGAATAAAATATTAGTGAATTCTCTTATATTTACTCTACCATCGGGGAATGATGGGTTTTTTATTTATAGTGACGCTTCAAAGAAAGGACATGGTTGTGTCCTTATGTAAAATGATATGGTTATTGCCTATGCATCACGATAAATAAAAATTCATGAGAAAAAATATCCTACTCATGATATTGTGTTTTCCGCTGTAATATTTACTTTGAAGACTTTTAGACACTATATCTATGGTGAAAAATGTTAGATATATACCGATCACAAGAGTTTTAAGTATATTTTCTCACAAAAAGAACTTAAAATGAGGCAAAGGGGATGGATTGAACTACTCAAGGATTATGATTGCACTATACACTACCACCCAGGGAAGGAAAATAAGGTGGCAGATGCTTTGAGTAGAAAGGATCATGGAGTTTTGAAAAAGATGAGGGTTGAAATGTATCTTATATACATGGATCTAGTAAAGATAGATATGGGAATAACCATGGAAGGTGAAACATCATTAATTTTTCAAATGGTTTTAAAACTATCTTTTCTAGAAAGGATAAAAAGTTATTAGGTTGATGATGAGGAGTTCCAGAACAAGATTAAAGTTGTGAACGAAGGGTGATTGAGTGACTTCATATATGAAGATGTAATTTTGAAATTTGGAAAGAGACATTGTGTTCCCAATATACCTGATCTAAAAAGATAATTGTTAGATGATGCTCATAGATCCAATTTCTAAATACACCCCAGTAGCACTAATATGTATAGAGATTTGGAGGAACATTATTGGTGGGAAAAGATGAATATGGAGATTGCTGATTTTGTGTCCAGATGTATGGTTTTTCAACAGGTGAAAGATGGAAGGCAACAGCTTGGAAAAGACATGAAACCTCTTCCCATACCTGAGTGGAAATGGAAAAATATTATGATTAACTTTATCATGGGACTACTAAAGACTCCTAGAAGGAACGATGCAATACGGTTCATTATTGATCATCTTACCATGTCAGAAAATTTTCTTACAATAAGAGAATATTTACCACTTGAACATTTAACAAAACTATAAATTAATGAAGTTATAAGACTTCATGGAGTACCACTATCAATTATTTCTGATCGTGATCCATGTTCTATATAAAGATTCAAGAAAAGTATTTAGAAATCCCTAGATACTAAACTTCTTTTGATCACTGCCTAACACCCTCAAACTGATGAACAATCAAAATGGACTATTCAAACCTTATAAGACATGTCGAGATCATGCTCACATGACATTCATAGTATGTGGGATCAATATTTACATCTGTTAGAATTTTACTATAACAATAGCTCCCATTCATGTATTCATATGGCACCATATAAAGCATTATACAGAAATAGATGTCCCACACCAACCTGTTTGGATGATGTTGGTGAAAGAATACTCGTAGGCCTAGAACTGGTGGAGGAACCGATGGACAATGTGAAGGTAATCCAAAACCACATCAAAGAATTTCAATGTAGGTAGAAGAGGAATGCTGATAACCGAAGGAAGGATTTTTAATTTCAGGTAGGATATCATGTTTTCTTGAAGGTATCTTCATAGAAGAGTGTTATACTTTTCAGTAAGAAGGGAAAATTGAGTCTCAAGTACATCAGACCATTCAAAATTCTAGAATGAATTGGGGATTTAGCTTACTGGTTGGCAATGCCACCAAGTCTCTTCATATTCCACGATGTGTTCATCATATCACTATTAACAAAATACATGCATGACCCAACACATGTACTCATCTATGACGAATTAGAACTAGAACCCGATCTGTCATTTTGCGAAGAGCCCGTCAAGGTTCTTGATACAATATAACAGGTATTGAGAAACCAGACGACTCGTCTGGTAAAGGTTCTATAGAGAAATTATAAGATGGACGAGGCAACGTGGTAACCCGAAGAACTTATGATGAAGAACCACACATTTCTTTTTACGCAGTAATACTCTAGAAATTTCGAGGATGAAATTATTTGAAGGAGGGGAGAATGTAACACCAAAAGCTTCCACAGTACACTTCTCTTTGAATAATATAGTAGTGTGTTCTGTACACAACTTCATGTTCTAACACACCACAAACAATAAAACTAGCCATTATGAATAGTAATACCGACTTTATGAAATTTAAAAAAAATTCATTCAAAATGGACTAAATTTTTGGATTCAGAATATTGAAATTAGCTTAGGGTGATTTTTTTTCTAAAAACAATAAATTTTTTGATGAATAGTGACAAAAACTGAGTTATTGTATAAAACCAAATTTTTATTTAAATAATTATTAATTTTATTTGAATTTATTATTGTTAAAAAAAAATATATAATACAAATATAATTTTAATGTAATTCATTAGAGTTTGTTTATAATAATTTTAGATATATATAAATTTTATTGACCTTTTCACTGACTTTTACTGACCTCCTAGGAGAATTTGAAAATTTACATAAAACAAAATTTTACTGCTTCTATGTGTTTAATTTAAAAGATAATAGAGACATGGATGATATCAGTAAGAAAAATGTGGTTCAATAAGATGAAAATAATTTTTTTTGAATAATAAATTTTTACTTTTATTTACCATGGTTAAAAGTTAATAGGTTAATTAAGGGTAAAAATGATATTATTATTAGACTAAAACATGTCCTAATTATATTTTATAGTTATAATTCGACCAAAATCAACCTTATGAATAAAAGATGAACCTCTTTGATCCACTTGGATTATATTAGGACATTTATTAATATTTAATTCAAAGAAGAGTTAAAAGAGTTAAAATCAATGTTTAATAACTAAAACATTTTTAATATAGGGATATACATAAGATAAATTCGACTACAAATATTCATTATAAATATAAAAATATTTCCTACATGTGGGTATTTTTTTATATTTTTCATACATTATAAAATGTAATTCATTTATGACACAATTATTATGCAATAATTACAAAATTAATGAAATATTAAAATAATTAATATTATAAATATCCAAATAATTGTAATTTGAGAAATTTTATGAATTCCACTGATTTATATGTTAATATTACATATTAAAGTTGTTTAGATGAATTTTATTCGATGTAATAAATCTGTTATGAGTTTAGCAAAAACAAAATACAAAATAATGTCAAAATTGTCAAAAAATAGTTTTTTAAAACAAATATTATATTATTAATTGATATTATATTCCTAAAAATCTAAGGATCGGCCAACGGACTTATATAATGAAATGTGTATCATTAATGATCCATTTGGGGTTCTTTTGGAAGTATATAGTATGTTTATTAACCATATAATATAAAAATACAAAGAGACATGGTAAATGTCAAACTATATTACAAAGAGTTAAATCTAAAAGATAAAGTTAATATAGTGGCCCAAACCTGTCTAAAACCTATTTGTTGAGTGGTTTTTGACCCATACCCACCTTATAATTTCAATAATCCATTTTGCAGCCATTATAATCCGAAATGGTTTTATTATAAAAAATATTTCTATCTTTTACTAAGGTACCCCTCACCCCTCTTATAAAAGGAAACTCCCCTTCCTTATAATTCACACCTTAAAATCCATCTAGATCGGCGAAACTCTACCCAAATACCCTCTCAAAAATAATACCTTCATCCTAGAGTCCATACATTAGTCAGAAAGCCATCCTAATGAGCCCTTTTGATCAAATCAATAGAAATAACTCGAAGAAGAGGTAAATATTTCATCACATCTTTCAAGTTCCTTTCTTTTTCCAATTCCTTTTTCTTTGCTGTTTCCATTCCAAAATATTAAATTCAGTATCTTCTATATACTGTGATTTATTATAAATATGGTACTACAAAATTTATTATTCTATCCATCCTTTGAATGACATTTCACCATACGTGCGTACGTATGACTTACAGTCTCCACGTCATGGTGTAATTGTTATTCAATACATTATTATTTGGATGCGTATAATAATGATGTGTAATTGATGTAAATAATAAATATAACATGATAATGATTCATTATATATGATATAAAGTCCAATTAAATATTATTTTAATATAAAAAGAATGATTTTGTCGCTCGTGCATACATACGGATTACCGTCTCCATGAACGTGATGAGATTCATTCCTCATCGTATCCATTCAAGAATAATTTTTATTAGATGATTAAAAATAATGTTTAAAGGCTTGATATAATTATGGATATTAATAAGATACATCCCATCCATAAAAATTATGACTTATGAAACAAATCTTATAAAGGAAAATGAATCAGTTAACAAACAAAACGACGATAATACTAAGATATTATTAACAAAGCAATGTTAAAATATTATATATGATATCATATTAATATATATGATTTTTTTATAATTAAATAAAAATTATTTCACCATTATACAGGAGTTTAACCTACCCTTGACCAAGGAAAAGTACAAGATAATTTTTAATTCTACAATCTCTTCATTATCTGAGGTTGTTTATATGTATTTATCTACTAGGACCTATTTATCATCCAAATCCAAGTTTCTTAAAAATGTATTTCTAAAAATTCTTACTTATAGACTACGGTTTAAATTCATTTATACCGTTTTGGAATTTTTATAATATGTTTATAAAGGAATCATTCTGTAATTTTCCAAACAAGGTCCTTTTTAACCATTTCGACACAAATTAAGGTAATAATGTCTTTTTTATCTTATACGGAGGGTGTGGCTATTTTCTACCATTATAACATCATCGAAGCATCCCTTACAATATTATAAGAATATTTTCAAAATAACTGTTTTCGTTATTATTATGTGACTCTTAAATGATTTCAAAATAGAAATAGATATTTCTTTATAAAAGGTTTTGATTTCATCTATGTCAACTTCCTTTGATGGATTTTAAACATCTTTGAAGTTGATTTATTATGATACAAAACATCCATATTGTATTGAGGGTTTTGTGATATGTTTTACTGTGGATGTGTTATTTTTATACCATTCATGGTTTTTGGATAATTTTTTTACATTCTGTATGTTAGTTTTAATATGAATGTTTATGTTATGTTTAAACCTTTTCAATTTGAGGAATGCATTGGAATTAGTAAGTGATGGTTGGAGACCACTATAGCTTCTCGAAACATTGGTAGGTCTCATGAGACAAACTTGTGTCTTGGCATAAGACCTTGACAAAATATTATTTGTAGTCTTCGCACAAGGCCTTGACTATGTGGTTATGAAAGTCTGGCATTATACATTCCATCATTATGATAGTGGCTATTGATATTTCATGTTATTATTTGACTATTAAAATATCCATGTGATTAAGTAAATGGAATTATTTGATTTTATCTTTGATATATTATGGTGAAGTTCTAGTTTAAAAGGCTTTTGTTTTATTCTTATACATTGCTTTACACCTTTATGCTTATTTATAAAAGTTTCTACTATATTGTTATCCTTACTGAGCATCTGAGATAACCCCTTTCTATGTTTTATTTTTCCCAGGATGCAATGAAGTATATTATGACTGACCTACAGGGATATTCTATGGAATCTCAGTGTTTTCTATGGAAACAATGTTGTTGTATTTTACCAATTTATGATTAAATGTATTCCTTATAAATGTATCTAGTACTTCCAAAGATACTAAAATAATCTGTCATTTGAGACTTTATCTTTTGTGATCATTCCAATGATATGTAATAATGCATCAAATCTGGGTAACTAGGGTCGGGGCGTTACATATTTGATAACGTATTCTTCCAAAAAAACATTTTCATTTTTCTCAAAATAACACCGGCTACTCTTAAGGTCTCATACTGAAATGTAATTAACCTAATAATATATTCTCTATGATTAGTTATTAATTTATATAAATAACCCAAAACCTCTATATGTCGACAATAAAACATATATTCTTCAAATATAAAATTCCACCATTACTCCACTATTGAAATCTCACTGTATTCTATTTTCCTTTAGGCATGCAGTGTTCCTAAAAGAGAAAACATCTTCCAAAATAACCTTTATCACTTAATCACAAAATAAATTTTCTATATTAAATATATCCATTTGATAAAACATATCTTCCAAAAATAAAATTATTCTCAATCCATATAATCATTTAACAAAAAATTAGTAAGTCATAATAACCAGGGACTTTACGTTGTCTAGTGGAAGGAGATAAATCTCAATTTCTCTTTGGTTGTTGGTTCAATTCTCGTAGATTTATCTGACTTGATGGGTTTTCACATAGACTATGTGTTGTCCCTTTTCAAAAACAATATAAATTTATAACATTCTAATAAATGATATGAATTCTTCAAAAATAACTAGAATATATTTTAACCAAAAATGTTATCTCATACCTCACATTTTCATATCAAAAATGTAATAACATGTAGTTTCCTCCAATTCAAGGATCATATAAACCCAAATTGTTTTTTATAACTATATACAAAAAATAAAAGAGAATTATTCCTTGAATAACATTTTCACATATCAATATTTAAGTTTAAACATACTATAAAAATTCAACCAAAGTAAACATATCATCAATACATTTAAAAAAAATCAACATTTATAGATCCAAAATAATACTTCAATTCCTATAATGTAGGCTTACTAACCATTGAACATTCTTCATGATCCTTTAACCATGTTTTTCCATATAATTATTTCATAATTATTTCATAAAACAAAATCATGAATCATATCCAATGATTCAATAATTTCAAAACATCACCTAAGAAATAATCCATAACGTTCATTGGTCAATGTCAGTTTCCTCATCCTTAACTAGAATGGCATTAAATATGTGTAAATATATATTACTATGATATTGATAATCCAATTCCCAATCCTTCTTCGTATGAGATCTATTTGTATAATAACCATGCACACCACATTTAAAACATTCAATTGATCCCTTTGAAAGAACTTATTTTCCATTCTTATAGTCAACTAGATGATTCCTTTTTCCATAGAAGGTTATTGCATTATGAAATTCATTACCACATCTATATCATGTTCTTGTCCCTTTGAATAATTTTCCTAGGAGTTTATTTCCACATCCTTGGCACATTGTTTTTTTAATATACTTACCCTTATGATTATTAACTGATCATCGGTAGTGATTTTTTCCTCTCATATACCATGCCTTATAAAAACCACCAAGGGTTATGAGGTCAATCATGAATCCAGATAGTTAGTTGAGAATAACCACATGATTTCCCATTATATCTCCCTTTTCATTCGATTTCATATTCAAAAAACCATCACAGTTTTCTTCACATCCATTGTTAATTTGGTTCCTGCTAGATCCATCAATTTACTAAAACAAAAAATGACATTGTGAGTATATTAGTAAGATAATCATATAATATCTTTTGCGGAGTTTAAAAACTAATATATACTTATTCATATTACCTTTAACACAGTAAATTTATCTAAAATAACTATGATGATTTGTAATATTCTATCCATTATGGTTATGTCACTTATGCTTAAAGAACACCAAAACCTCTAATGGTATCTAAACCAACCACTGATACAAACTGTAATGATCCAGCCTTAAACATTACTAATTCTTGAATTATGTTTATAATTCACCTTGATGATCTTCTCAGGTTTAGATATTTAGATAATTAGGTCATAACATATACAAATCAATTTGAATATTACATGTAGACACTTCTATATAGTATCTATTTTTTCATAAAATATAAACTCTTAAATGTAATGAAACATGTTTAGTTCCATGTTTTAAACATCATGGATTTTTCTTTGATCTCATACTTGATCCTATTTCATCTTATGTCTTGTAAAAAACACGTAAAAACATGGGATGAGAAAAAAAAAGCTCAGTGAGGCATACACAAATAAAGAAAAATATTATTTTTCAGAAAAACATTAAAACCATGAATAATTTATCATAAAGTAATAATTTTCACCATAAATATTAACAAAAAATAATTCACTAAATATAAGCGCATTTCTTGCCCTTATTTTCTAACAAAATGATTACCATAAAACAGCTAAAAAGCTACATATTGAATATAAAGTTAAATTTGGACATAAAAATGCTTAAATGGAATAATCACATGGCTGACTTGCACACATATCACTAAATAGAATAGTTATATGACCCACTTCAATACCTAATGAATTAGATGTTAGAACGTAAGCACCCATCCCTAGTTTATCACAAAACCCCCCGTCATTTAGATTATTAGGTAACCACCTGTCATATTTCCATGAACTATTATATAATCATAACTTTGAAAATATTGAAAATATCAGAATTTCAATAATAACATGTCATTTGAAATCAAAAGAGACCATTTCATGATTTTGAACTACTCAATCCATTTCAAAAACAAATTTGAAATACTTGAGTACCCTAAAATAGAATAAGGGGTTTCTTTTCTTTTTAAAAATACCATGGCTTATAGAGAAAGCCAAAAAATCAATACATCGGCAGAGAGGTCATTTTCACCACATATGTTAACAAATTATTTTTTTTATTGTTATAAAATTCTTCATAAAAAAACATTCCATTTGACTGAAAGTAAAACTCAGAAGGTTTTATTATACACCATATATTAAACAAAGTTATATATTATCGAAATATGCCTCAATGAATGGAGATTGAGATGCAGTCCCATATAAAAATAATTTTGCAAATAAAATAGATAGATTACGTGTATTCACTATAGTCACACATAAATAAAGTAAATATAAAAGCTAAGATATCAAAATTCAATTTTTATATAGTTATGACATGACATAATCTTGAATCATAAGATCAACCCAATGAATGGAAATTGGGTTATAAAGTTCCCTTACCATGAGTCTGATTTGCCTCTTATGTTCCTTGTTAATCTGGAATCATAAAAATAAGCTAATTTATACTTTATTTATAAAACTTTTTATGATTATTATTCCTTTTATATCACTTATTACCTTCCAATAGAAATTATTTAGTTTTTTGAGTTCATAATAGACATTTTGTCGATGATTGGTACTTGAGTAAAAAATGAACTTGTTATAATTACAAATTGTCCATGTGTTATGATGTCCATTATTTCTAGAATGATATTACTGATATTGATATCATATATATCATATATATATAGTATAAATTTATTTATAATAGTTCATATTAATTTAAGATAATAAATCAAATGCACCGTTCACGGAGATGGTATGTCGTACGTACGCATGAACACATATTTCATTTCTATTTCATATTTAATGCAATGAAATATTAATGATACATAGGTATATTATAATTCCATTATAATATCATATTTTAAATATATTAAATATTTTTATTAATTCCATCCTTTATACATTCCTTGTATATAATGAACAAGTCATATCACTTTGATGGGGTGGTAGTCCGCACATCCTCAAAAGAAATTATCATATTTATTGAACATGAAAAACATAACCGTATATTATAAATGAGAATTAAAGAACTATTGAGATAAAATAAATATTATAAATATCATATATAATTACATTTCCATCATAATGGACACCACTAGAGGTGTTAGGGAATAATCGAACAATCATCGTTTCCTGAGGCATTTGATCACCATACAGAAAAACCGTATATTCGTATACATTTGATAGAGGTGTGTGTAAGGTGAGTTAGAATACATCTCATAAAAACATCCTAGAATATTTAGGACACTGTTATTTTTATGTAATCAAATAATAAAAATATAACAGGGGGTATAGATTGAAAATATAAGAAAAAAATTTAGAGGACACATTTCCTCTAAATCGGGTAACTCTCTTTTATTTAAGCAAAGAGGCTTTACTTAATCGTATTATTCCTATGGTATGACATCTAGTATGAAATGTGGAATGTTGGGAGCTTATTTGGGAAGAGGCTGGATGATCCAAGGGGGATTGAGAGGTGTCAGTATGGGTTAGAGGTGATGGCCTTTTATAAGAAAGAGGAGGGGCTCTTTAGGAAAGCGTGATAGTATTATAATATTATAAAATTGATTTATGTTTCAAAATTCCAAAAAATCATAAATTAGAAAATATGATTAATATAATCCTAAATAAAATCATCCAATAAGAATTGGACATGTTTGGATATTGTTTAATCTTTATCTTTATTATTTAACCCACCTTTAATCTTACCGTTTTATGAAGCATTTAACACTTTGATAATAAAAATAGTTACCAAAACATGAAAAATATCCCATTAAAGAGTCAATAATAAAATTTTATACTTATGATAACTATTTGGATGAATCTTGTATATTTTTTAAATTTTATAATATTTAATAAAATATGAATTATGTCAATTTGAAACTATTCATATCAAGAATTTTTTAAAATTACATGAAAAGATTATTGATTCAAGAAAACATCATCAATACTAAGATAAAATTTAACTATCTACTAGAAAATTATGGACGACATAAAAAAATGTATTATAACATTTATAATATCATTTATTTGAATCCTTTATTAATGAAGCAATAACTTATCATCATTGTGTCCTAATTAAATTTATTTATCCAACCATTAAAAATTATAAATAAAATTCCATTATTAAGGAAATATTATTATATTTATAATTAATGTTTATATTAGAAATTATAACTTATACAACCCCATATAAAAATTCTTTTACCAAAAGATAGTGATTTATATTATATTTTTGTTAACATTAAATTAAAAGTAATTAAATGTCATTTTCAATAACAAGTTTCTCTATGGAGTTCTAAAATAGACCCAAGGATTCCCAATGTAAGATATATCTCATTAAATAGGATTTTGACACATATTAGTGTAATTTAATATTATTATAATATTATTTCTTACCCTTATTTACCAGATTTACTGTTTAACCATGGTAAATAAAATATTTAAAAAATTTACTTTTCAGAATGTCTAAATATAAAAGATACATATTTAAAAAAATTAGACCTCCAGATTCCAAATATGGAATCTATTTTTCCAAATTGAAAACCCATAAGTTTTAGAAATTAAATTAGAACTAATTCCCGTTATCAAAACCAATAATCATGTCTTTATTAAATAATAACTATAAAAATATTGACATGACTTTATGTGTAATTAAAAAGTGAAATTACTTATAATGACCACAATTTATTTAAATGGTAAAAAAATAATATAATTACACTTTAAAACTAATTATAAATATAACCTAACCATATAAATAAATCATATGAAAGGATAGTTTTGACATAAAATGAAGTATTTATCACTAGTCATTTAAAAAATTAACTTAATTAGAAAAATACAAAAAAATACCCAATGTAAATATTGATTTACAAATTCTAAATAATATGTTTTTTTCAAAGTTAACATATAAAAGTGACAAAAAATATATATAAAATTGGTTCCCCATCAGAAAAAGTTAAAACTACCTTTAAAAATAATATTAGAGTATTTATGATAAAAATAAGATTCATTCTAATTTTAAACCACTCAAATTTATTGGATAAATGTAAAAAAAATTGACAAACAAGTGTAATCATAAATTATTTCTATATGATCATTCCATATAATACAACAACTATGCATTAACTTCTATATTAAATAATAATATTATTATATTAACTTTTATTATAACTCAATGTCGTGTGTAATGTACGATTTTGTGGAAGCACGTCATTGTGTGTCAAGTACATTATCAGAAAAAATCATCCCCTTTAATTTAAAATTAATATCGGATTTAAAATTATTTAAAATAAATTTATTATTCTATAGATACATGGTTTGTTACATTGTGGGTCCTTATTTTAGTGAATTAATCTTTTTTCCTAAGGTTCCTTCCCAAATGTCAAGCTCAAAAATGAAATATCATTATGCTTATTGATGGTGAATGATGAACCAAAATAGAAACAATAGAAATGTGAAATACATTATGAGTATTAACATAAATGTCACATTCCTCATCTGGGTGAACAATTACCCCTTATTTGATCCATTGATCCGTCATATTATGTACCAGTTTTGTGGGTGGGATTTATTCATCCGTTTTATATATAAATGTATTCAGATCAACGACATGATCTGATACATCAGACAAATTTATATCCATATGAAAATCATAGGCTTCTCCAATATCAACCACATATAGAATTTCAATTCATGATTCGAGAAATTCCAATGCATCCCTATGTTCAGGTGCCATGCCTTCCCGGTACTGGTTTGCTAAAGGCCGCACATAATCCGACTTTTATTCTGTTGGTTATGGAGATAAATCAGTACCCTTAGATTGATATACCTATTAATGTCTCCATTTTCCTTCATAAGTATAAAAATATTGTACGGTAACCTCTTTTTTATGAGGATGTCTAGATAGCCTCAGTGTTGTTGGTATTCATTCCTTGGCCTCAGTCCAGTTAGTGAATTTTTATTGAATATGTTCTGAAGGATGTGAAGAGTTTGAAGCCTCTACACCATCTTGGGATTTAGAAATTTTACCATGGATTCTATGTACAATTGTTTTCTTAGCCGTTACCCGATATATTCCTTCTGTTAAATCCCCTCTATCGGTATGAAGAAGCCCATGCAATAGAATGTACAACCAATAATCCAATTGATGTGTCTGATATAGGTAGCATAATTGACATTTGGGATGTATATAAAGCCATTAGATTCCTAAATTTTCAGGTTTCCATTGAATTTTTCTCATGTCTAACATATTTGGGAGGAAAAGTGCTCAATTATTGTATACAATTGAACTAGTGAGAAATCCTATAAGGGACATAAACCTCATAGATTATTTAACCATAAATCCTGATTAATAACACACTACCCCTTAATTTAATCATATATTCCCTTACCTTGTAATCTTATACCTTTCCATAATTCTTAAATGTTCAGTTTATTGGTTACCAAAAGGAAGGAATATTAAATATTCTAATGCATTCAGTTCCCTAATCAGTTCATCAAGCTTCATGTTCAAAGGTTGAATCTCAAGGACTTTTTGGGAAAATGGGGTAAATCAACAATTGGGGATTCTAACCCAAATTCAACATAGAATATGAAAGCAGATGTGCTTTAATCCATCCCCACAACACTTGAAATGGTCCTGCAAATCTAAATGGATCCTTCCCATTATAAATATATAGTAGGGAGTGATATATATTTTCTAATATAGGGGTTTCCCACTCAATATATTTCCACTCTACAAACATGGATTCAATAACTGAAGACCATGGCCTTATACCACACACAAAATCATGGACTAGAAGCATGTAAATGCATAGCAACATGGAAACAAATTCGACCAAGAGATCATTTTCATCAATATCAGAAATGAATTTACAACCCCATTGCTTATAGTATCCTATCTCCAATGTGAGCCAGTATGTTCCTGATATACCCCGATTATCAGTAATTGGAAAAATGGTAGGACATCCATCAGTACGTCCATTCTCTTTCATTGGTCCTAAAAAAGCATCAATCCAAACTCCAATGTGAATATCAGTCCTAGCGTAAGAATATTTCATTTCCTCTTGGTAATTTATGTGATGTTTCAAATAATTCCTGAGCCTATGGCAGCATCCTCTTAGAATCACCCAATATGGTTGTTAGTGGAATAAATTCATCATATATCTCCATAATAATGGGAACCCCAGATATTTTGTTGATATCCAATAATCAAATGCCATCATCATTGTGTGTAAAGTGGAATGTTTTTTTGAAGACTCCATTAGTTCAATAATTTGGGAAATGAATCTATTTTTGTAAACATGTGTTTTTCCAATATAGATAGCTTCATAACTGTGATCATATAGTAGTTCATTCATGGATTTTCACAAGTCCAACATACCCAAAATGCCTATATCCATCCAGGTTTATCTTCTCCTCCAGAATGAAGGTCTCAGTCTTCTTTCGAGTTATTAGGTTTATCTATTTTGATGAATGAACGATCGAATAATTAATATGTGGCCATGGTTCTACAACATGATCCTTCATATCAAGAGTAAAAACACTATGATGTTGAACTCATACAATAGTGAATATTCCCATATTAACAATTATACCATTCATAGTAATATGTATAAAATTAATGTTAATGTGTTGGACAAACCAAGTCATTTGAAAATGTCTCTTATAAGATTGAGTGTGGGAATATTTCAAAAGCCCATTCTAGTACCAAGGTAGATAGTGGATTCTCAGATATACATATTTTTATGGAATCAATCCTTTCAGTAATCCATGCAGGTTACTCTCAGTAACGTCATAATTTTCTTTCCCAACAATTTTAATCATTTAATTTTGATGAACTCTAGGTTCTTCACTTGCAATAATCAAGTGAGTAATTTCATTAAATATATTTACCAATTTTTCCTCATTAAGATAAGATTTTTGAATTAAGAGTGTTCAAATATTAAATAAAATGAATTCATGAATTCAGAAAAGGTAAAGCTGCTCAGAGATTCTTCAATGAAGTCATCCACATAGGTCCATTGATAAGGATCCTAACATAGGTCATTCAATGAAGACCTTCTGTGTAGATCCACCACTCCAATGGTTTTACCTTGAGAAATTTTCAAGGGACATATGCAAGATCACTACACTATAAAGATGGAGGAATGATCTACACAACAAGTGAGAACTATCTATGATTTTGGTTAAAAACATTCAAAGGAATGGTTGTATTTATAGGCACCACTGGCTGATGCCACCAACCTGTGTGCCAATGATACACTACATACTAGTGTCACAAGACTAAGTGGCTATCCTATGCTCTATAACTACACTAACATGTTTCACAAAATAGATATGCTACAGACGTTCAGAGTCTAGAATTATGTCTCCTTAATTATTCCCCCATAATCTTACCTCAATACTTGAACTTCTTTTAAATCTGATCCAATACTCATGGGGGGATTTTGTTAACGCTCTTTAGGTAGGAAAAAAGATAAAAAATAAGTACTTTATATTTTTTGATGTATCAAATAAAATTATTAATGATGTAAAAGATATAATGTTCAGGGTACCTATGTGGGACACCTATAAAGGGGACACACCCAACACAAATTGGCATCTAGAGGACCAGTTCCTATTTACCTCATATAGCCTAGTGTGCATCCCATATTCCATAGACCTGGGTTGTTGAGCTTTGAAGTTGACCTCGATCAATGTCTTACGTGGTATTATAATATATATACCCCAATAGTGAGGAGCTACGCTGAATATCTATGCAGCCGAACTACACAGACAACCTATTTTCAATCATCCCCTTCCTTGCCTATACATAGGACATTTGGGATCCCCATTTGAGGACTGAAAAATATTGATCAACTCTTGATGATCCTATTGCATAGTTATTTCACCGTGGTCCCCCAAGTTTTCTCAGGTAGCTCTATAAAACATGTGAGAAGTAAAATTAGATGGGTTAAGGAAGACTGAAATCCATTAAGAGTTTAAAATACAAATAATCTGATTAAGTTCATTTTCCCTAAATAAGAATCCGCCTATACCCATCCTAGCCCCAAAGGATATTTATAGGCCTCTTCTAAAGACACCACATAAGACATGGGGCACAAAAATTTAAATATCACCCAATTGTTTTCATCCTAGAAGTCATTTTTAATCATTCATAGGTTTGGTTCCCCAATGTAAATCATTTTTTAATCATTCCCATGGCATACACTACAAAGTTATTTGACAAACATATGAGGTTGATCTACACTTCATAGCTATAACCAGGACCTTTGTGTATCACCATGTTAACCCACATGAATGCCATTCATGGCAGGGTGTCTCTTTATTTGGATCCATTATTTGAAAGGGACAAATTTGAATCCCCTACAAAAACCTCTTGAATTATCAAATCTTTGAGAAAGGAACATCAACATGATTCTGATTAAGATTTTTTTATATATAGTGAGTGGATTCCCACATTTGTCTTATAAGGGAGTCATAATCCATGGGATGTCTATCGGTCTATATATATCAAGTCACATGAACGTTAACCTTAGAGACAGTGTTAGGACATTCCCAGTCCTAGATTACAGGTACAAGACTATGTAATCCCCCTTTTCCCAAAAGATCCAGAACCTCTAGTTTCCAATTGGGAGAGTGAGGATCATAGTTTACTTTCCATTCAATAAAAGAAATATATCCCTCCAATCAGATGATCCATCCTAGGGAATTATTCCTACAGTAATCCCCTACACTTTTGAGCCGGACCTAATAACCTTCACTTTCATTCCACAATGAAGGTTTCATTACTATTCACCCTTGTCTATTGTCGCCATATCTTCATTCATCATGGTCTCGACCTCTTCTATTAACATAAGAAAAAGTGTGTGAATTTGTTTAATATTTAACATTCTCTTTTTTCTCACACAAAAAATGACTCACATTGGAATAAAGGTTTGCGATGATCATTGCATCTAAAAAATCTACCCCTTTTCTTGATCTATGTGAACTCTGATTCCTACCATAACCAGTATATGTATGAAGCCTTCAAATAAGGTCTGAGCTCAGTGGACATCCTCCATAGGAGTCCAACCATAATTCCTATAGATTGGGAATCCTTCTTTAGAATTGATCTTAATTTATGTCCCCTTTGAATCTCCCTGAGTTATGATATCTCTCGTAGACCCTGTTATACAGGCATCCTCTTCAAGAGTAAACCCCAGCCTATTTATCTCAATGGGACATACCTCCGTGTGAGATTTACCAAGGAATGTAATACTTTATTCCCATCTAAATGATATATGTAGGAAGCCTAACTGAGGTTAAAACCCAACACTCCAAATATTCCATGTTCTCTCTGTGCTACATTACCATAATTGCCTAATCTAACTTGGAAATTTATTTTCTTTTCTAGTTTTCATGCTCAAGTTCGGTATAAGTTTTTCACCCAAATTTGACTAGGTAATTTTCACCTAGATGTCTTTTCCATATAACATTAAATCGCACAGTTAGGTCCTTATCCTAGGAACATAAAAGGTATGATGTGTCCAACTATGTATCTCCAAACTATGAGGGTTATGAATCTATTCAAGGGCATATGTATGTATCTCATCTATGAGTATGATCCCAAAATTAAAGCAACTTCTATCTACCTCAATGATGATAAATTCCAGAGTGACATTCATCTACCTGGATGACATTAAATTATAGAGTGCCCCACTGAGTGACTTAAAAACTAGTATTATAATAACAGAGACTAAACAATCTCCAATTAGAATATTAAAGGATACCATTGATTGAGAACCTCAAATACATACATTTATTTACATTAATAAATACCCTCTAATAAATAGAGATGATTCTGAAGACCAAAAATGATAATAATTGAATGAAAATTTCTATATAAACCTATATTACACATTGAAAATTAATAAGGATTCTTGAACATATCTGACATCCATGAGATTATCATAGAGTAGGAAATAATTCCCCCCAAAAGGTTGTGATGAGCCTGAACTCCCATCATCTCGACTAGTGTGAGCTCTTAAGAATTATAGGTCAAACAAACCTAATGAATGGACACATATGGAATGAGGATCCATTTTCATACAAAACCATTAGACATTTTAGATTCAATAGATAAATCTAATTGAAATGGATCAGATGTAGTGAATCGTAATCAGAACTCTTGTTTCAGGAGAAAATGGTTGCCAATATATGTGGAGGTTTAAAAAAAGGAAGAAATGATCACGAGGATGCACTCTGATGGGGTCTACCATGATTAGGAATATAGATGTGTTATTCAAGATGTAGGGTTACTAGTGGGAAGTCACAAGCATCAATACCTATGATTATTTGACTAATAGAGAGTCTACCTAAATAGTTCCCTTTTTCGACCATCCTATTATAGTTATAAAAATTTATATTTGAGGAAAATAATAACTTAATGAATATGTTTATGAGGAAATATAATAACTCAATGGAAGGAATTTTAGTTTTAAAAAAATCATATTATATTAAAATAACATTAATAGTATAACCATCAAAAAAATCATGAGGTGGATTTTTAAATCCATTGAATCTAATGAATTTTATGATAAAATTAATTTATAGAGCAGTAGATTGACCAAGAAAGATACCAATATTTCTTCAGTCTAATTAAATGAAGACATATAAGAAACCCCCTCACGAACATCATAATTCTAAAATTAACTAAAATTAAAAAACATTATATGATAGAAATGAAATATTTGAAAAATAATCATTAAATAAAACATTATAATTTTGAGGTATTGAATATAACTAAAATATAATTACATGGATTGAAAAGAATAATAAAATGTCAATGATTCATAATTGAGGAAATAAAACCCATACCATTAATAATTCATTGTGGAAGATGTTCCAAATTCATCCAAAAAAAATATCCTAATCATATTCCTTCTAACCATATTCAAACATTCAAACAATTATAAACATAATTTATAATTATTTTTTATAAAATTGTAGTTACGTAAATTTTATGTTCATCATGAAATTGTACTTTAATTGGTTCTTCATTTTGTACTAGTTTTTTAATATTACTGTCAATCTTTATATATATATTTAATGACTATAAATTAGTTGTTATGATATTAACTAAAATTGACGTTTATAAATATATATAATCCTCTAGTTTCATTTAATTTATATATTAGTTATGATCCATGATGAAAGTATTTGTGATGATGTTGTTACTATAATTTAAAATAAGAAAATGTGCAGCATATTAATAATTATATAAAAATTCATATAATTTTTCAAATAATTTTTAACAAAAAAATATATTTTTCATTAGTTTCTAATAACACTAATATTTATGCTTACATAATTATCCAAGATATTAATTTATTACATTTTTCATGTTGGTTGTTAAACCGATCCAAATCAAGTAATGTTATAATCTAAAGTATAGTAAAGTTAATAATGTGATTCATTTATTATAATAACATTATAAATGGATACTAATAATATTATATATATTTTTTGAGGTTTCAAAAAATATTTTAAAATTGATAGAAATAGAATGAAAAAGTGGATGGAAAAAAATGTCACATCCATGGAGGGTGTTGTCCCAATATAAACACTAAAACCAGTTTATATACATAAAATAGAGTGGATATAGGGAATGATTTTTTGTTTTTAGAGTTTTTATAATTTTATAAATATCCTATAAATCTAATAAATATCCAATTGATGATAATATAAATAATAAAATTATGTTCAATGGATAACAATGATTATATATGTGGAAGTCCTCATATTATACAAAAACAAATTTCATTTTCAGAATTATTGCGAGAAATATACTAGTTCATCTATGATATATATTTTATTATATGATAATGGAAGAATTATACTATTAGGATGTGGAATATGAATGAATCTATGAAGAAAAAGAATAGTAATTGGTAACAATATCTTAAAACATAAAATATATCCTCTAAAAATTCATTATAGCTTGGGGATGGTATCCTTTAAGATGACACAAAAATTGAGGATATGGATCAGTATTTCAGAATGTTGTCAGGGTATTTATTGTATTATTAGAAGAGTTATTGTGTGTAAGGATATTTTGGCTTGTATACCTCCTTTAATAAAGTAAATTTGGGGAATTTCATTAAGAATATATAACTCAATTTCAGTATTCTATGTTCATGTGGAATACATTTATAGAAAATAATAGAGTGGGGGAAGGTTTATGGCTGATAAAGTAAAAATAATTAATTAGTAAATATGTTTATATCAGGTTTTTTGATAATTTTTTCCTCGAATTATCAAATTTAATATTTTTATTATTTCTCATGAAAACTTATTTTTATCTAAGATATATATTTATCATGCCTAAAAATAGAATTATACCAATAATAAAAAAATTTACTTGTTATCATAAATATGATTTAAAATATTTAAATCTATTATTAAATTTATTTGAAAAATTAATTTTAATGTTAAAATCTATAACACATAAAACCAATTCTATGGAGAGGTGTAAATTGATGCTAATTAATTATTTTTATGATTAAATTATCAATGTCATTGATTTCCATTAAAATAATTTTTTTATTAACTAATATTGATACAATGGCTTAAAAATTGTTAAAAGTATAAATGTACCAAGGTGAAATATAATTAAATGAAATACACAAAAATATTTTATTTATTATAATAAAATACTACATTACATTAAAAATGTTAAAAATGGGTTCTCGAAATTAAATGTAGTATTTTATGAATCATTTCAACCCATAATTTTTTTAATTATGAATAAGATTTTATTTTTTATGTCATACATACCTCTTGATAATTTTACAAGAAATACATTATTAATAAAAACTATATTTTCACCATTCACCCAAAAATAAATTATTTAAAAAAAATGAAAAATGCATTAATGGATAATATTATGTGAAAAATTAATAAAGTGTTATTAATATTTTCAAATTAAATATATAAAATTTTATATATTTTAATTGAAATATAAAATTAATTAATTATACATATATTCATTAGAAGGTAACCATTTTTTAAAAAAATTATCTATTTATAGATTTTTTTTATAAATTATTATTTTATTTAGTGGTTACATATTTTTCTTGTCAAAAATATGTTTAATCGATGATATTTTTATTTTCATAAAATATATCATATATAATAATAATTTTAGTAAAAATACATTTATATCACACAGATATAATTTTGGTTATTTTGAGTTGTTAATTTAGTTTTATCAACTCATTAGTATAAAAAATGAAAAACATTTTTCATTAGAAGTAAAATAATAAAATATATAAAATTCATGATATATATATATATATATAAGTTATTATTCAGATAATTACATGTAAATATCATCTTAATATATACTTAACAACCTAAAAATATATCCTTATAACGTTTAATAAAAGGATAATCTTAATAGAAGTCATTGATGTCATTTCATTTGACATGTATATTATGGGAATTTCTATAAGATTAAACTATTATATTGTATGATTTCACTCATACCATATTTTTATTAGTTTACATAGGGATTGGTTTAGATAAAACTCAAGTGAAACCACTTCTATCCAAAGTTTAGATATTTAAATCTTATAAAGTGAGTCATTTTGACTAATTCTATTACTCCATTTTATATATAGAAGTCATAATATGGTTATCATTAATTATAAATTCAATTTTTATGAATAGATTATGTTGATGAAAAGTAATAATATTATTTTTATGTGTTAATATAGATGTTTAATTTGATTTATTATTGGTTGAATAAAAACAATAACAATATTTATATTAAAATAAAAAAACCAATTCTAAATTGATTTGATGTTACTTAAAATATTATTGAATGATTTTTTAATATGATGTTGGGTGGATATTGTAGTTGATGTGTTGAAATGATAGTTTTGCCTCATGTTGAGGATGGTGGTTTAATTTTTATTATAGTATGGTGAATTGTTTAAAAAAATATATTATGGTTTATTTCATAGATAATATAAGGCTCTTTTGATGGGGTTGTCTACAAATATATATATAAATATATATATTACCATAATTTATTTGTAACATGTACTAGATTAATGTAATGAAAAAAAATCATATATCATCTTATGATTTCTTTGTACCCCAATAAATTTTTTCATGGAGGATTCAGATGCCCTATTAATCCAATTATCAATACTCCCTTATTATAATCACATAGTATATTGTGGGACTTCTATTATAGTTTTTTTGATAAAACATATTGGAATGAATTAATGTAATTTTGAATGAGGATATTAGATTCATGTTAATGTTACACTAACATTATATTAGTTTATATTTTAATACATTTTAAAGACCCAAGATTGAGTTACAGATACATTATTGTTATTTTACAGAATACTTAAATACATGATGAAAACATATTCTCAAAGGCTGTATTAGTGTCTTTGGAAACATGGAACATAATCTTCTAACATGGTGAAATATATTTATCATATAATAAGTACGTTACCCTTCTTTTTCCCTACCAAATAAAATTCACTATATCATGAGGAAAATAAAACATAATAAGGGAGAGCTAAAATGCACAAAATGGTTAATGATGGAGAACATAAAATAGTCCATAAAAATTTCAACGTAAAATTATGAACATATAGTTTAAACATCAAAATATTGAGTCATGACCTAAATCATGGTAGTAAATTAGGCATAGATCATAATGTAACATTAACCATGATAGAATATCATTGTCATAAAACATGTAATTAAAGAAAACTAATAAGCACATAAAATGATTCCTAAAGTTGTCAAGTCATTGTAGCCAAGACCATCATAGTGGAAAATGTCCATTACTGATTAAAATTTACATTTTATTATTATTGATAAATAATGCCTAGCCCTTACATTATAGAAAACCCCTCAATGAGGTCTAAAATAATGTATCCCAAGAGCATCCCTCTGCGCAAAGACCTGTCACTCCAGTGGAAGGGACCCCAAACCATCGATAATGGTTAATAGTTTTCCAAAACGTATAAAACATACAAGGGAGCCCGCAAAAAAATCAGTATCCCTCCAAATTTGATGAATGTTTTAACCTGATGAAGCCTCCATAACAAACCATTGAATACTGTAAACCAGATCCCAGGGAGCCACATACCTCCCATGTATCATGTTCACCAAAGATTCATAATCCAACTCAACTTGTAACATCTGAAATATGAGCTTTCATCAGACTTGAAAACCCATGAGCAGTGCCCATTCATCTGCCCAAAAGGAACTACCCCTCCCAAAAAACATGTTGAACTCCACCAAGAAGAAGCTGCACAAGTCGTGAAGGACTCCCCCACTACTCATGAGTCTGTTACTACGAGAACCATCTATATTATGCTTCAGCCCGCTAGAAAGGTGATTCCCACCAATGCATCATCCTCTCGAACCACCATGTAAGGCATGCCTGAATATAATTTACTTTTAATTATACTCTTGTCTATCTATTGAGATATAAATATTTACCCTATTAATTGGAGATATATATAGGTCCCACGTTTAATATAATGAATCCATTATATAGTGTGCCACAAAAACATAAAAACATTCACTATATCATAACCCATGACATAAAATGGGTTTATTTAACATCAATCCATAATAAAATAATCCATAAATGGATTTCATATATATAACTTTATCATATACTCAAACAAATAATAGTAATAATAGGGATATAAATATAAACATGTAATCATCTATGAAAATAATTTTTATAAAACACATGAACGTACTTCTTGAGTAAAATATCCTTTCTTTTTCAAAAACCTTTTATTTTCTAAAAATGTTATGAAAATTTAAATGGAACGAATTTAGTTAAAAAAAAATATTAAATGTGTTGAAGAAGATTCATGTAAATAATGTGTTATGAAGATGTAAAAACTCATTCAATCAGTATAATTAAAAAAACACTATCTTCATACATTTGCCGAAAAAGTAAAAAAATATCTCGTATGGATAGCCAAAAAAATTATTCCTTCCATACCATGTGTTAAAATTAAAAAAGGACTAAAATGGATTTAAATATACATATATGAATCTTAAAAAATTTATAAAACCATTTTTATAAAACGTGGACATAGATGATAAATATAACCTAATACATACTTATGAATAAACAATCTCGAATAAAAATGATATTGGAAAGTTATCCCTTACCTTAGGTATGATATGTTTTATTTGTATTTGAAACTCCTGTATAATGATGTAAATAATGTTATTGATTTATTCAAGAATCATAATCCTTTTTACGGTAACAACTATGATAATATTTTCATTTGCTTTTTTGTGACTTTTCATTGTTACTCGTTATTCAGGTATTAACTACATTAAGTTCATATATATGTTTTTTTGGATAAGATCATATTCCTATTTTTAGGTCAATGTTATATAATTTACCACATGGTATTAGTATAGCTTATTTCGTATTTATTCATTCAATTCATTTATATAATCATAGTTGGATGAAGAATATGTACACTGAATCAAATTGCACCGTGTTGTCTGTAAGTCCTACGTAAGAACGAGCGACAATATCTTTCTCATAATTGTTTATTGGTTTTCAAGTGGATGGTGTATAGTTTATAAGAATGGGTATCATGTTATTATAATCATATATAGATATTATTTCCATCATTATACTCATCCATGTAAGGTGGTGGTGAAAAAACAGATTACATCATGACGTAGAGATGATAAGTCGTACATACACAGATGTTGTGTTTTTATTTTTCATAGGATGGATTGAAGTTGAAATATGTGTTTTTCATATTTATAATAATATATAATTATATGATTGTTAATGATGGTATTACTTTATAATGAAACAACTAATGAAGATGTTGTTGAAGAATAATGAAATTTGAATTAATCGGTTGAAGAGATTACCTATTCCTCGACGTGCCTCTTTTAAATTTCATCTCAGGTAAATAAATTTTGTCAATTGAGAATAAAATAACATTCATAATGGTTTTAGTGATTTTTAGAAGATAAATATTTTTATTTTTACCGAGTTTGAAGGACCACAATGCAGTTAAAACGATAGGGAGTAGGTTCCATTTAATATAGTATTAGAGGGTCACTTCTCTCAAAATATTAATATTGTATAAATTCAACTTAGTTTTAAAATTGTTGAAAAATTATTTATTTTTAATATATGATTATTCAGGTTCATAAAAACATTTTACAATATTTTTAGACAAGTTTTGAATATGTTTATATTATTATCTTTTTTTTTACCCTTATTTTATCCTTCTTAATTTTACAGTGATATAATGTTACTTAGAAATTTTGGGTTAATTTAATTACTATATCATGTAAAATGAACCAAAAAATATATTTATGAAATTTTTTGACTTATATTTAAAATTTTAATGAATATTTTATTTTTATTTCTTTAATAAGATTTAATAAAATATTTTATGTTTTAATTTTTGAATTATGTCAATTTTGGACACCATTCAAACATGACTATTTTTAAAAATTAATAAAAAACCAATTACTTCTAACCAACAATTTTAAATCATCCATAATATTTCCATTTCATTCATAATTTTTTTATAGAATCAAAATATTCAAAATTAATTTATTTTTACGTTTATAAATTCATTTCGTTTAATCATTCATTAATGAGGTAATAACTACATCATAATTGTGCCACAAGTTAATATAATCATATAATGTATAAAAATTATATAAATAATACCATGATATAGAAATATTTTTAGATTTATAACTACTATTTTGATATATATATATCACTTATAAAACCCAATATTAAAATCTATTTAGTAAAAGATATTTCTTTATGTTATAGTTATCTTTACATTAAATTATTTCTAATAAAATGTCATTTTCACTTCCATTTCAATCCATGGGGTCCAAAAATCGACCCAAGGATGTTCATGATCTAAAATATCTCATACAATAGGATTAGGACATGTTTTATGGTATTTTTATACTATTAATGTATTATTTGATTACCCTTATTTAACAGGTTTACCATTTACCATGGTAGTAAAATAATTACTAAAGTTACTGTTAATAATTTTCATTCCAAGGCATCTATTTAAAAAAATTGAAAATTCTGATTCAAAAAATGGAATCCATTTTTATGAATTCAAAACAAATAAGTTTCAAAAATCTATTTAAAATTAATTCCTGCTATGAAAACTAAAATGAAGGTTTTTAAAAATAATAACAATCAAAAGATGGACATGTATTTATGTCAAATTTCAATGGTAAATTATATTCAATGACCAAAATTGGATAAAATTATAATGATATATTCAAATTATATTTTTAAAATAATTAAATAATTTTATTTAACTGTATAAATTTTATTTTTTTGGAAAACATTGTTATCCATTAATATTTATCATATGTATACTATTCATAAAAACATGATAGTTATCAGAAAAATATAAAAATTCCATACAAAGTAAATTGTTATGTCTTTATTCTAAATAAGATTCTTATTTTTTTAAATATAACATATAAATGTGTCAAAAATAAATTTTAAATAGATTATTTATAAAAATAATGCAAAACAATAATTTTTTTTTGAAAATACAACATTTATCTGAAAAATTGATTTAGTTCTTCTAAAAAATTCCAGATAATATATATGTTAAATTTTAATGTTATAAAATTCGAAAATGATGTAAATATAATTTATAGTTGCTATCTTATATCCCATAATTTTTTTAAAATTATATCTTTTTTTCGTGATACTCGGTATTGCGTACAAAAAAAGATATCAAGGAAGGTCGCTTTTGTGTGTAATGCTAGTCCAACCAATGTAGAATTTAATGAAATATTTTTTTTTGTTATTAATAAAATTTTCCAAACATATTTATTTTATACATTGAACAAAATATATACTCATTGTTGAGTGAAATGATTCCTATCAAAAGATCTCGAAATTTTTTGTAACATAAAACAAGAATATTGATGTGTATACTACAAGAAAATGCTGTGTTTTGTATTGTGCATGCTAATTTTGATGTAGTGTTTAAAATAATACATCAAAGAAATTAAAAGAATCTATCACTTAAAATCTTGTATTATTACATACTACCCCCATTAAAATGAATTTCACCCCCGAAATTCATCGGGACTATAAATGGTTTACTACTTGAATATTTCATTCAAGTAAACCCACATTGTAAAAAGAATTAGTAAAAAATCATTTCATAAAGAAATGTTGAAAACATAACGGCGACTTAATGTATCCCATCTATGTGTTTCCACATAGGATAACATAGGTTGTAAGTGAAAACATGGATATTGAAGATAAATTTAACCATCATGTTTTGATGGTTAGTGATAGTGAGTAATTCTTAGTGAAATATTACTACAAGAAATCCATTAATCTATGAGCATATAAGGGACCGTATAATTTATCAGATATGAAGGTACTAGGATAAAATTTTGGGTTTCAAGGTGTTTTTTCTAATTTTGATAATCATTTTCATGAGGAAGAATACTTAACTAATTCATATTAAATATCATCGTTGGTTGTTCCCTAAACAATTTCAACTTAATCTCATATTTTAAGACATGATGTTGAATTTTTCATTCTTAAAGTGTTAGATGATCATGCTATATAATGGTAGGTCATTTCATCTATATCAAAAAAATGTTGAGAACATGTTATAAAATATACATAAGTCCATATATGTTGAGATTAATCATATATGGATCCAAAACTTCACTTACTCTTTATCTATCATACAGCTTAATTGGAATAAAATTAATTTTTTCTATCCAGGGACATCCCGAAGGCCGTTGGAAGGTGGTCAAGGCCAGTCTCACTTTGGTTGTGGGTTCAAATCTCACATCCTTGTCCGACGTGATGGGTTGTCACCCATCCCGTGTGTTGTCCATTTTTAAAAAATATACTATTACAACATTCCAGAAATAATAATAAAATTTTTTAACCTAAATAAATACTATCTTATATCTAACACAATCTATTCCAAACATTAGGCTTATCAAAAATAATTCTATCAAATATCATATTTCAAAACAATTTACTTGAAATATCATATATCAAGCATGTGAATACCATAAATTATCCCCATAATATATCTCATGTTGATCACATTGAAATCATTTGAATGGCCTCATCATGAAATTCTATTGATTCATGGTAATAAACTAAATTACCATATATCCTTTTTGAAAATATGCATGATTCTTTATTCCAAAACTTATGACATATATTACATAACTCCTAAAAAGTTGTATAATTCATCTATAAAATCATAACCCTCCTTTCAACAACTCTATAATTAGTTCTTAAAAAACAAGAATCATCCAATTTTATTATTCAAATCCATCATATCCATATCCAAACTTCATAATCCTAATATACAATACATATTAAGGGTTATGTTCCCTTTAATCATTTTTTCTCTATATATATCACCTTACCATTAAATTACTTTTTGTCTCCGTAGAACTATTCAACATATCCTTACTAATCCATAATGAAAAACATACACTGAATACAGTTATATATTTCATGATTCATATAACATAATCATTGAATTACAAACCATATACACCTAAATCATAGAAGTTGTTTCTCAAACCATTACTCAGGATCGATCATCTTCATAATTCCTAAAATATAAATCATGTCTATGAATTTCTGAACCTCAAAATTAATAGTATTAATGTAAAAAATACCGTAAGAACTTCACATACATTCTACATGTAATTTAAAATATCTTAATCCTCAATAGTATGTCCAATACTTGTATGGTATTCATGATTCTCATTATGACATTTCCACTTAGGAAATGGACCTTCATTATTCCCATAATTTTCAAATATAAATCATTCACAAGTTTACACCCCTCTCATAATTAAACCATTCATAAGTGTGTCATAAAAACATAAAAACCTTCAATACAACATAATCCATTAAATAAAATAGGTTTCTTAAACATCAATCCATCATAACAAAATCCATAAATGCATTACATAGAAATAATTCCATCCATTACAATATCAAATCATAGTAATAACAGGGATGGAATCACAAACCTATGTAATCTTAAATTGAAAATAATTTTGATAAATACTTGAACTTTCTTCTTGAGTGAAATATCATTTAATTTTTAAAAATGTTTTTTTTTTCTCAATATTATGTGAAATTTTAAAAGGAAATAGTTTATTTGAAATTCACATGTAAAACTGTAGAGGAAGAATATTGGAAATATGGTGTTATGAAGATTTAAAAACTCATTAATGTCGTATATGTTAAAAAAAATGCCTTCGTACTTTTTTCAGAACTCAAAAAGTACATCGTATGTTAAATAATAAAATCACTTCCCTGAAATGTAGTAAAAGTATTAAAGTGGTCAAAATGACTTTAAATAGACATAGAATAATATTTAAAAATTTATGTATTTTATTAGCAAACATGGACATAGATGATAAATTTATCCATAGTAAACACTTATGAATAATCAACATCAAGTAAAAATTGAGATTGGAAACATTATCCCTTACCTTAGGTTTGATATGCTTCGTATATATCTGAACTAATTTTATAATGAATTAAAAATTTTACTGATTTATTCCAGAATAATAATCATTTTTATGATAACTTCTACGATCATACTTTTATCCTTTTGTTTGTAACAATAAATTTTTACCCGTAATTCGGGTATTGACTGCATTATGTTCTTAAGTATGTTTTTGTCAGATAAGTTCTTTTTCTTATTTTTAGGATATATTTATATCATATTCAGAATGGTATTATTATAATATATATCATATCTATTCATAAATTTCATTTATATAATCATGATTTGATAAATATTTTGTTGAACGAATCACATCGCACTATGGAGATGGTAAACAATACGTACGCATGAGAAAAAATATCATTCCCATAATTGTTCAATAGTATCAAAAGAGGATGTTGTATCATATCATAGAATTAGTATTAAGTTATAATAATAATATATAATAATTAATTCCACCAGTATACCCTTCCAAGTCAAGTGGTTGTGAAAAACATATTGCACTATGATGTGGAGACAATTGGCCATACATACGCACACACTGCGATTTCATTTTCTGTAGGATATATAGAAGATAAAATATGGTTGTTTAATATTTATAAAAACATATCATTATATTATTGATAACAATTTTATTTCTTCATAATAAAACAACTAATAAATAAAAATAATAATAATAATCAAATTTGAACGAATCGGTAGAAGAGATTACCTCTTCCTCGACGTGCCTCATTTAAATTTTCTGTCCATACTATAGAGTTAGTCTTTTAAGAATACCAAAACCTCTATAATGTAACTAGGGAAGTTTATAAGATAAGTGGTTAGGGTTTTGATGATCTTGAAGGCTCAAAATGGAGTGAATAAGAGCGGGAGGAGATTCCATTTTATATAAGAGGAGAGGGTCTCTTTAGGAAACTCAAAAATAATAAATTACTATAAATTAAATTTCATTTAAATATTGTCCAAAACATATTTAATTATAATATCATATGATAGAGGTTTTAATACCAATCATAAAATAATTTTTAGACATGTTTTCAATATTTTGTTTACCCTTATGTTTTTTATAAAACATATTTTACTCTTTTTAATATTACCGTGATATCATGTTATTTACATATCGTGGGTAAATTTAATTATCATATAATTTTGAATGACCCAAGAAAAGAAATTTATGGAATAATTGGACTTATATTATTAATTTTATTGAATAATATATTTTTAGAAATTTGATATCATTTTAAAAATTATTTTATGTTTTACGGAATAAATATTATCAACTTTAGACAATATTCATACATGAATTTTTTTTAAAAACTCATAACAACCTAATTAAATTAAAAACAATTATTAACTCACCCTTAATATGTTCATTTATTCCATTAAATTTGTGGATGGAATCAAATTGTTAAAATTAAATATATTTTAATTTTTATAAAATAATTTATTTCAATATTTTATTAATGAGTTAATCACTACATTATAATTGTGTCATAAATAAATATATTTATATAATGTCCAAAAATTATACATAAAATATGAGTATTTAGGAAAACCTTATTTATTAATAATGAATATTTATAGAGGTATGTATTATTTATATAACCCTATATTAAAATCGATATAGTAAAAGATATATGTTTATGTTATAAATATATTTACATTAATTTAAATCTTATAATTGGTCATTTTCACATCCATGTTAATCCATGGGGTCCCAAGATCGACCAAATGATTTATATGATCATAAATATCTCATCCAAAAGGATTGGCATTCATTTTATCGTAGTTTTATACATTATAATTATTATTTTTGTACTTTTATTTACCAGATTTACACTTTCACTATGGTAAATAAAATAAATATTGAAGTTACTATTAATAACGTCAAAAAATGTTATCTATTTACACCATATAAAAATTATGATAAAAAATATTGAAAGATTTTTTAGAATTTCAAAACCCATAAGTTTTAGTAATTTATTTACAATTAATTTCTATTATCAAATCCAAAAAGTGGGGTTTTATGAACGAATATTTATCAAAATATTGACATGTGTTTATGTCCTATTTCAATGAGAAATTACTTACAATGAAAAAATACGATTAAATGATATAAATAATTTTTTTATAACTAAAAATCATTAAATAATATTATTAACCATATAAATAATCATTTTAAGAAAAAGACATATTCAACTAAAATTTACCATTTTTACTATTCATCAAAACATGATAGTTATTAAAAAATAAAAAATCCATCCAATGTAAATTCTCATGTCCCCCTTCTAATAAATAAGTTTATTTTTCAAATATAACAAATAAATGTGTCCAAAACTAAATCTAAAAAGGGTTTTCCATAAAAAGGGTGTAAAAAATAATTTTTTTAGAAAAATACATCTTTTATACAAAACAATTTATTTTATTCTTCTATAATATTGTAGAAAATATAAATAATCAATTATAATGTCATATTATTTAAAATTTGGTTGATACTATTAATAATAGCTAGTTATATCCCATTAAATAATATTTTAATAATATACTATTGTTTAGTGAAACTCTATATCGCATACAATGTAAACTATCATAGAAGGATTATTTTATGTGTAATGAAAGTAAATTCAGTGTTAAATTTATTGAATTCTTTCATTGGTGTTATTTATGACATTATCAAAACATATTTATTTTATACATTGAAGAAAATCTATACTCATTGTTGTGTGAAATGAATTCTATCAAAAGGATATTAAATTGTATGTAACACATGCCAAGAATATTCTTGTGTATACTGTAAGCTAATACAGTGTGGATTATATTGAAATATAATATTGGTTTCGCATAAAACACAATAAATCAACAAAATTAAAATAATCTATCTCGTAAAGTCTCAGGATGTTACATTCTACCCCCCTTAAATTGAACATCACCCTCAAAATTCGTCGAGGTAATAATGGTTAACTACTTGAAAGTATCATTCATGGAAACACACACCATGAAATGGAATAATAAAATATCATTTCAAAATGTAATGGTAGATACATAATAGTTACCCAATGTAACTCATCACTTGGTTTCCACATAAGAGGACATTGTAGGGAAGTGAAAACATGGATATTGATGACAAATCTAACAACCAAGTTCAAATGGATAGTCATAAAGAATAAGGTTTTGATATAGTTAGCTACATGAAATCCATACATCTGGGATGATATAAGGGACCATAAGATTCATCGAATAAGAAGGTTCTAGGATATCATATCTTGTTTCATGGTCTTTTTCCTAAAGTCAATGAATTTTTGAATGATGAGAAATACTTACATGGTTTCAGTACAATTTAACCATTAGTCATTCCATGAAAATTTCTGACTTCATCTCTTATTTAATTAAATGAAGTTGATTTTATCATTCTTGAAGTTCTAGCAGATCATGCAATATAATTATAGGGCATTCCATCTATCTTAAAAATGGTTAGAATATGTTATCAAATATACATATGTCCATCTATGGTGAGATTAATCATATATGGTTTTAAAATGGACTTAAACTTCATTAATCATACTAATTAATTAAAATAAAACTAATTTATACTAACTAGGGACTTCCCAGAGGATAGTGGTAGGTAATAACAACAAGTCCCACATCGGTTGTGGGTTCGATTCCCACAACCTTGTCTGACGTGACGTTCTGTCACCCATCCTGTATGTTATACTTTTTCAAAAACTATGCTATTATAACAATCTAAAAATAATATAAAAATAGTTTTAGAATTAAAAAATTCTATCTGATATATAACATAATATATTCTAATCAATAGGCTTATCCAAAATACTTATATCCAATCTCACAGTACAAGAAAATACATAAAAGGTCATATAAGAAGCATGTGAATACCATCATTTTCCCGAATATGATATATCTTTTTTGTCACATTCCATAAATTTTAATTAATACATTATACATTCTTTTGAGTTACAATGATAACATTAATTACTATATATCATTTTAAAAACATTCATGTTTCCTTATTCCAAAACTTATTCAATATATTCCTTAACTCCAAAAAAGTTGTATACATCATCAATGATATCATAGTCCTCTGTTAAAAAAATCCATTATTAACTCCTAAGAAACATTAATCATCGAATTTTCTTTTTCATGTCCAACATATCGTTATCCAAACATCATTTTCTTAACATACGGTAGATATTAGGGGTTATTTTTCGATTAATCATGTGTTCTCCAATTATATCACCTTACCCTTAAAATCATTTTTGGTTCCATAGAACTATTATACATATCCATTAGAATCCTTAATAAAAAACATATACTGAAAACACTTGTATATTTCATGATTCATATATCATAATCTTTGAATTCAGAAATATATAAACTTTAATCATCCATCTTTATTAAACCATTACTAAGGGTCCGTCATCTTCGTATTTCATAAAATATGAATCATGTCTTAAGACTTATCAACCTCAGGATTCATAATTTAAATGTAAAAAATATTATAAGAACATCACATAACATTCACATATCTTTTAGAATCCCATTATCCTTAGTACTATGAACAATACTCGTACGATCTTCATGATTTTATTTATGATATTTCCACATTGGAAATCAATATTTATAATTCCAAAAATTTCCACATATGAACCCTTCACAGTTTAACTATGTTCTATGTAGTTATGGCTATTTACTATGATCATACAAAGTGTGAGGAATACTTTTCAATGATTAGAAACTCATAATTAAGTTAAATTAATTATAAAATTTCGATCTATGATATATTGGGTTTAACCCTAGGTTATTTATCATTATAACAAGAAACCTAGGCTTGTAACATATAATTTACTTATCCTTATTACATCCCTACACTTATACTTAGAAATATCTCTAGGGATCTCACTAATTTTATCTCTTCATAGTTTTCAAAGGTTAACTAAACCATTTCACTTATACTAACTGTAAATTCCCAATCTTGACATAAATGGAAATTACAATTCTTTTGTGGAATACTTAAATACATGACACAAGAATACACATAATGACCATTATAGTTTATTGTATTTGGAAACATGGAATATAATCTTCAAACTAAGTGAATGATATTAAAAATATCTGATAAAGATCTTCCCCTTTTATTTCGTAAATGAAACCTTTATTTATATCAAGGAGAAAAGAAAACATAAAAATGGTGAACTCAAATCCTCAAAAGGGGAAATGTGGATAATATAGATCAAACCATAAAAATTTGAACGTAAAAACATGAACATAATTCTTAAAAATCAAATTCATGATTCATGACATAAAGCATGATAGTAAATTAGGAATAGATCTTAAAGAAACAATAACCATGATAAAATAGAATTCGAATAAATCATGTAATTATGGAAATCTAATAATCATATAATATAATTTATATAGTATCAATTGCATTGTTGCGCAGACTATCATAGTGGATAATGACCATTACTGTATTGGGATTAATTTCCATTATAGCCATGTATTAATGAACCTTATTTACATGTAGTTCTAGTGAGGGAAATATAATGAGATAAAAATCATTACCCAATTAATTGGAGGGTGATATAGGTCCCACCCATCTCATAATGAAGCGATTCATTCGTGTACCAGAAATGATAAAAACATTCTCTATACCATAACTCATGATATAAAATGGGTTTGTAAGACATCCATCCATCATCACCTAATCCATAAATGGATTTAATAAATATAATTACATAATTTAAAAAATAAAATCATATTAATAGTAGGGATATAAACATAAACCTATGTAATAATAGATGTAAAATAATTTTTTAAACACATGTTATTAAATATTCAAGAAAATATCATTTCCTTTCAAAAAACGTTTTCTTTTCTAAAAATGTCTTGAAATTTTAAAATGAAATAATTGAGTTGAAAATAAAAATTTAAATTTCTATAGGAAGAATCAAGGAATAAGGTGTTATGAATATGTAAAAACGTTTTCATGTCATATATGTTAAAAAACATTATCTTGGTACTTTTGCTGGAAAAGTCCAAAAATGACATTTCTGGAAAAAAAAGATTTCTTCCACACCACGAAGTAAATTTAAAAAATGGATAAATATTACATTAAATATACATAGTATAATATTAATCAATTTATGAAATATATTTTAGAAAACATGGACATGGATGGTAAATATATCCCCTGTAAATACTAATGAATAAAAAATCATGAAAAAAATGTGATTCTAAAACATATCCCTTACCTAAGGTCTAATTTAATATATATATATCAAAACCTCCATTATAATGATTTAAATAATGTTATTGGTTAATTAAATAATTATAATCTTTTTTATGATAAAATCTATGATCATATTTTTATTCATTTGTTAGTAACATTTCATGGTTACTCATTATTCCGGTATTAACTGCTTCATGATCTTAGGTGTGTTTTGTTAGATAAGTTCTTATTCCTATTTTTTTGTTATATTTATTGAATTTAACAAAATTTATTATTATTATAAATATATAATTTTTTCATTTAATTATTTAATATAAAGTTGGTTTGATGAAGATTATGTAAGATGAATCACATCACACTATGGAGATGGAAAGTCGTACATACGAACGAGTGACAATATCATTTCGATAATTATTGAATGGTATTATAGTAGATGATTTATAGAATCTCATTATTAGTAACAAGTAATAATTATCATATATAGTTATTATTTCCACCATTATACCCTTCCATGTATGGTGGTGGTGAGAAAAAGATTACACAACAATGTGGAGGCTGTATGTTATATGTACGCATGCACGGTGATTTATTTTATCATAGGATGGATAGAAGGTGAAATGTGTTTTTTTCGTATTTATAATAACATATAATTATAATATTGATTTTTTATTACATTATATTTATAAAAATAATTAATATGATGTAGATGATAAATGAAATTTGAAAGAATCGGTAGAAGAGATTACATATTTCTCAATGTGCCTCTGTTAAATTTTTTCTTAGGGAATAAGAGTACGAATTTTGAGAAGATAATAACATCTATAATTTAACTAGGGAATTTTAGAATATAAATTCTCAGGGGTTTTCCGAGTTTAGAGGCTCCAAATGGAGTGAATAAGAGGGGGAGGATGTGCCCTTTTAAATAAGATGAGAGGGTAACTTTTAGAAACACTCAAAATATTTATTTATTATAATTTCCACTTAGATAAAAAATGGTCCAAAATTTATTAAATTCTAAGATAAGATGATTTTTGTTAGAATAATCACATACAATAAATTTTTTATATGTTTTTATTGTTTATTATCTTTGCCTTTTTGGGTTAACTCTTTTTTACCTTTTTTAATCTTACCGTGATATCATGCTATTTACACATTACGGGTTATTGTAATAAACATATAATGATAACTGACCCACAAAAAGTAATTTTTGACATATTCAGACACATATTGACCATTTTTATGAATATTATATTTTTTGGAAATTAATATCATTTAATAAACTATTTTATGTTTTATGTTATGAATTTTATCAATTTTGGACACTATTCAAACTGGACATTTAAAAAAAATTAGTAACAATGAGATTGAAACAAACCAATGGATTTAAATAATCTATAATATGTCAACTTAATCTATAAATATTTGGTATGACATAAAACTACTCAACTAATATTTATTTTAATATTTATAAATTCATTTATTTTACTCATTCATTAATGTGTTAATAACTACATAATAATTATGTCATAAATAAATATATTTAGATAGTGTGTAAAAATTATAAATAAATTAACATGATGTAGGAAATAATTTTTTATTTCAAATTAATATTTATATACAAATATATATAAGAAATATAAACAAATATTATAGTCTATATATAAAAATATATATGTTTATTCAATAATTATTTTTACATTAAATTAATTCTTATAAACTGTTAATTTCACATCAAATTAAATCTATGGGTACAAAAATATTCCTAAGGATGGCCATGGTCAGAAATATCTCATCAAATAGAATTAGGACACTTATTGGTGTAGATTTATACTATTAAATTATTAATTTGTTACTGTTATTTACAAGATTTACCATTTAACAATGGTAATTATAATAATTACTCAAATTACTATTCATAATGTTAAAAAATAATTGGTAACTATTTACAGAATTTGGAACATCTTATACCAAATAAGAAATATATTTTTACATATTAAAAATAAAAAAGTTATAGTGATTAATTTAAAATTATTTTCCGTTGTCATAACAAGAATTTTGGTTTTTGAAAAATAATAACTATCATATGATTAACATGTGCTTATGTTCAATTTCAATGGAAAATTACATCCAATGATTAAAAATTGCATAAAATGATAAAAATATATTCGATTTATACTTCAAAATCAATAAATAATATTATTAAACTATATAAATTCTCTCAATGGAAAAAAATACAATTAAAAATTACCGCATTTTTACAATTCATTAAAACAAAAAAGTTATCAGAAAAATATAAACAATTCATCACAATTATATTTTTATGTATTGATTCTAGATATAATGATTATTATTTGAAATATATCTTATAAAGATGTCAAACACTAAATTTAAAAATGGTTCCCCATAGAAAGGCTGTAAAACTACATTTTTTTTTTAAAAATACATCTTTTATCTGAAAAATTGATTTTGTCCTTCTATCATATTCTAGAAAATCTATAAGATAAATTTTAATGTTATATAATTTAATATTGTGTTAATACTATTCATAACTGCTAGTTTATATCCCATTAAATAATATTATAATTATATATCGTTGTTTATTGAAACTCAGTATTGCATACAACATATGCTATCGAGGAAGGTCTCATTTGCGTGTAATGAAATTAAAATCCGTGTTAAATTTAGTAATGATTCCTCTATATTTTTTTAATAACATTATCCAAATATATTTATATTATACATTGAAAAAATTCTATAATCAAGGGTGCGTCAAATTAATTGTATAAAAAGAACATGAAATTGATTGTAAGAAAAGCCTAAAATATTGTTGTGTATACTGTAAGATAGTACGGTGTTGCATATAGTGAAATATAATATTGGTGTAGCTTAAAAAAAGATATCATTGAAATTTAACAAATCTATCTCAGAAATATCAGGTTGTTACATAGATGGTGGTTTCAACATTTATATAGGATTGAATGAGGTTATGGTATTTTAGAAATATGGCATAACCATTTAACAGATCTAGTCATATGGATATTTGGTTTTCTAGTAATTTAGTTATAGAAATGGTCATATTGATAAATTATTAAATATTTTTGTAAAAATTTATGGGATTATATAAATAGGACATAGTCCAATGGGAAGTGACATATTCAAGTTCATTGGGGAAGTATGTGTGTATCCCATCACATATATTTTTATTAATATTATGATATTTTGCTTGTCTGTGATTTTGTTGAGTAAGTATTTTTGTGGATTGGGATTAGGGTAATTTTTATCATAAACTATTTTATCTCACTCTCTATTTATTTAGGTAATTGTATTATTTATTAAAATATCATAAAGGGCTTTTTTGGAGGGTCATACTATGTTTCATAATGTGATTATATATATATATATATATATATATATATATATAGTATCCTTGCATGATAGTTTTGGTAAAATTGATGAACATTAATAGATCATGTGTGTTGTTGGTGTTTGTAATGTGACAACAATATGAGATTCATTGTGGTATTTTATTTTGATATTTTTGTTTCAATATAATATTTCATGAATTAAATCATATTATATTATTGATCATTTTATATATTTGAAGTTGGTTTTGTTCTTATATCACATTATCTTGGGGGATAATGCATCCAAAAATTTTTTATACCCTAAAGGAAAGTCCCTAACAAATTTCTTATTATATTTATCCCCCATTTTAGAAAATTTCTTTATTTCATATCTAGAGGTGTGGCAGTGGGTGTGGGTATTGACTTAGTATTTATAAAAATCGTTTATTTAATTTCTATATCATAAATCAATCAACATTACACTATCCCACCCAATCTTATTATATAGTATAAATATATATATATAATTGTATAATGATAGAAAATAGGATTTAATATATATACATAAACTAAAATGTGGGATAAAATATCAATGATAAACATGTTTGAGATGGAATTGGTAAGCTACATTATAATATATTTTTTACAATATTAAATCAAATCAATAAATACCTCAAAACCAGTATTTAGATATATATTATGTACACTAATTGGAAGTAACTACCTTAAAAACATGAAAACCATTAATTTTGATGCCTAATATTTAATTCTATTTATAATTAGAAATTCTAGAAATATTTATGTAAAGACCCGTAAATTTCAAGGAAATGTTTTTCTTAATTTTCTTTGGAATTTTACAAGAGCGCAGTTTTTGACGGCACCTGATTCCGAGGCCCGGTGTTCCCGGAATCATTTTTCGAAGTTTGGCTCGGGTACGTTCAGTGAACGGACGAGCGGGTTTTTCTAACTTTTGAACCGGTGCCCGGAATCGAATTCTGAGGGCACCGATGAAATCGCAGCGCCGATATTCGCTTATTAACGCCTCTTCCGGAGTTGCGTTTGCTCGGGTGTGGTTTTTAATTTTCGGGCTTTTTGTTAAGAAATAAAATAATTTTGCGACAACTTTATTTTATTTCACTTAAGCCACTTGGAAGCCACTTGAAGCCACTTAAAGGCGGCTTGAACTGAGTTGAACTGGATAGGATGCTATCCAGAAATATCCTACCCCCTTGGTAGGATATTTTTGAGGTGGGGCCCGCACGAGCCCCACCGTTTCTTTCCGCTAAGAAACGCACCCGTGAAAACCCGTCTTAATGAAGTCAACCGACGCGTTTTCTAAATTCTTAACAGACCATTAAATGGGCTGTTTCTTTCGTGAATTAAATGGGATGTTTCTTTCATGAATTAAATGGGCTGTTTCTTTCGTTGAATTAATTCAACGAATTAATTCAATCGTTTCTTAACCTGTTTTCGTGTGTTGGCATGTTAATAAAATAAGACCAACCCAAAATCTTTTGAAAAGATTTGAGAGGATCCCTGTTTCTTCAGCTCCCTCGCGAAGAACGCGAAGAACGCGAAGAACGCGAAGAAAGCGAAGAACGCCGAACCCAGAAATCGATGACGCCTTCGTCCGAGACGTTCTTCCGATCTCCGATCTCCGATCTCCGATCACCGACCATTTGAGGTGAGTGATTTCGGATTTCCGCTCAAGGTTCTTTTATTTGAGTTTAAACACAGATTTAATTAATTATAATTTAAATCTGTTGTTCTTTGTACGTTGAGCTCGCCGACTCAACGCCGGATTCCGCGACGACGTGACGCCTCCCCGCGACGACGCGACAATCCCCCTCTTCCGCGACGATCTTATCCGCGAAGAACGCCCGCGCGCGACGATCATCAAGGTAGGGATTTCATTGTGGGAATTACCCCTTTTTAATTAATTCCCGTCTATGTTCCTTAAAGAAATTAAAGAACCGTTTTTGTGAACAATTTTTAATCTTATTAAAAATTGTTGTTTCCTGTGTGGAATAATTTACTCCCAGTTGTTTATCTCTAACGCGGAGGGTGCGGGCCAAACGAACACGGCCCGATGACCCTCCACTGTTCTTCGTTTTGTGCGAATTTGACGGTCGACGATGGAACGTGCCGCAGTGGACGTTTGACGATCCCGCAGTAAAGAACGGATCCTGGGAGGAGCAACGGCGCAGACGGGAAGGAAAACGGGCCACCGGAGCGACGCCGGCGGCCGGAGGCGGCGACCGACGGACCCGTGGCCGCGCGGGTCCGGTTCATCCAGGCGGTACACGGCTCAGCCGCGTCCGCGGTTCGCCAGCGCGGCCCACGCGGGCCGCGACTTCCTCAGGCCGCGGGTCAACGCCCACGGTGCTCGGCCGCTCGGCCGAGCCGAGCCAGGCCAGTCCGACCGGCCGGGCCAGACCGGTCCAACCGGGTCGGACCCGGGTCGGGTCGACCCGGTTCGGGCCAACCCCGGGGGGGGGGGGGGGGGGGGTCGGCCCGGGCCCGTACACCCCTTCTTCGGACGTTTTCGTTCAAACTCCCGTAACTTGAGCTTCGTGCCTCCAAACGACTCGCCGTCAGCGGCCACACGATCCTTGGATCGAGACGGTCTTTTCGGTATATCGTACTCAAGGTTTCAGAATACTTTGAGTTCGGCCGGGTTGGTTCGTACACGAGACCAACCGGGCCCTCGGAGCGGAAACGCTCATATCTTGAGCTAAGGACGACCGATTGACGTGCCGTCAGCTTTGTTGAATTCCTCTAAGTGAGACGGATCTTTTGGCATACTCCGTCTGAGGTTTGGACGCAGGTGGAGTGCGGTCCGGTTGGTTTTGCCTTAAAAACCAACCGGGCCCCTGGGACGAAAATGCCAATATCTCTTAGACCGGGCGTCCGATTGACGCGCCGTCTGCGACGTTGACTTCCTGTTGACGATACAGAACTTTTGGATACATCAACTTCGGACTTCGTGTCAGTTGATGTATCAGCCTCTCGGCTCGTGGAGCGGACCCTCCCGAACGAGCTTGCTGTGTGCGGGAACCCTAGTGCTGGCTGCGACTGCTACTTCGACAGCGACGACCGTGCAGAGATCCTCAGTGGACTGCAGCGACGACTGTGCAGAGATCCTCCGTGGACTCCGACGACGACCGTGCAGAGATCCTCAGTGGACTGCGGCGACGACTGTGCAGAGATCCTCAGCGGACTGCGATGACTCCTGCACTCAGCGATCCTACATGGATCAGTGCTTCAGGTCCTGTGTGGGCCCGATCCTGTGTGGGTCCGATCCTGCGTGGGTCAGCGCTCATCGGTTCTGTGTGAGCCAGCGCCTATAGGTCCTGCGTGGGCCCGGTCCTGTGTGGGCCCGATCCTGTGTGGATCCGATCCTGTGTGGGTCATCTCTCAGCGGTTATGTGTGAGCCAACTCCTACAGGTCCTGCGTGGGACCGATCCTGTGTGGGTCACTGCAAGGTTAGTACCTAACGATCCTTCGTGGGTCCGACGACTTAGATGGTTCAATGATCATCTCTATCGTCATCCGAAAAAGTATACCTGTGTGAGCTGAATCTTGTGTTACTCTCCTTTGTGGATTGTGTTGAGCTATCCTATGTGGATTTACTGTTTACTCTCCTTTGTGGATTGTGTTGTTCTATCCTGCGTGGGTATGCGTTTTTCTTTCCTATGTGGACTGGGTTGTGCTAGGGCTCGGACGTTGGAGCCTATCGGGGAATTGACAACTTAGGTATATGTATGGGAATATACCTATGCCGTGTAAGATGTTACTTCGTGATTGTACCTCTTCTTCGTGATTTATCCTTTGTGGATTTCGGGAGACCTTCGGGTGTCTCGGGGTCCCTACTGAGTAGCTTATACTCACCCCTACACGGGCTATGCCCACACTTCGTGGTGTTGGTTGCAGACGACGGACAGCGCTGATCGTGGAGGAGGCGTGCAGAGCAGGACAGTACTTGGAGGTGGACCACTGGGCGGGACGTACTCGGAGCGGTTAGGTGGACCTGAGGAGCAGTGGAGGCTATCTGTACCCACCCTTCAGGTGGGACTTCCGGAGGACGGCTCGACGCTGCAGTTTTCCCTTTTCAGTTGTACTTTACAGTTGGGCTTGTATTTCCGCCCCCTTTTTCTTTCAGCACAGCTTGTACAGTTTTTTTACTTAGTGTTTACGTTTCCGCTTGCTTACTCTGTGGTGCTTGTTTACTTTTCAAAGGCAAAGACTTCCCTTTCTGTTGGGATTTAAACCTTGGTGCTAGTCGCCAGCCCCTGGCCTATGGAAGGCTGGCTTGGGGTAGTCACGGCACGGGCCCCGAGGACGGGTCGTGACAAATTGGTATCAGAGCGGTCGGTTCTACCGCAGACTCTGATCTTTCTTCTATGTGAAGCAATAGTGTTTAGCGTATTGAGTGTGGTTATCAGTCCAGGGAGTCCAGTGTTGGTGCGGCGGCCGACGTATCCATACACCAGGACCCTGACTTCTGATTTCCGACTTAATGCACGAAAACATTGATTGCATGTGTGTTTCAAGTTTTCTTTGTGATTACTTGTGTCAGCTCACTAGGTATACTGTTCTGACCGTGGCATACTTGTTTCCTTTTCAAGGATGGCACGACGACAGTAGCTAGCTAGGGTTCCTAGAGTAGGGCGCGACGACAGCCCGCCGAGCGACGAGGCCTCGGTACAGGGCCCGTTGACAGCAGAGGCACCGACGGTACCTTTACCCGCCGAGCCCCCGATGCTTCCAGCACTGGCAGCTGACGACGCACGACGCCTTGGAGCTCTGCACCTGTTCCAGCACCAGCGACCACCCAGGTTCCGTGGGGAGTCGGACCCCCAGGCAGCCGAGGACTGGCTGGAGGCGGTCGTCCGAGTTTTCAGGCTAGTGAGGACGCCAGCAGACCTCATGGTGATCCTCGCGGCGAGCCTACTGCACGCAGCAGCCAGACACTGGTGGAGCCTGATGCTCCAGGTACACGATGAGGCCACCCTCATCTGGACGGACTTCGAGAGCCTCTTCCGCTCAGTGTTGGTCCCGGCCACCCTCCGAGCGGTGCGCATCCAGGAGCTTCTTCAGCTGCGGCAGGGCAGCTTGACGGTCGCTCAGTACGTGGCGAGGTTCACCGACCTTTCTCGGTACTCGACAGACATGGTACGAGACCCTTTCTTCCGGGCCGGGACCTTCGAGCAGGGATTGAGACACGAGATCAGGGCATCGCTGATCTCCCTTAGCATCCCGACCCAGGCAGGAGTACTGGAGCGAGCCCTCCTGATCGAGAGCTTCCTGGCTGAGTCCACAGCGAGACCTGCCGCAGGGCGGCAGATAGCGGAGTCTTCGGCAGCTGGTAGCCGGCAGATGACTCAGGGTTCCAGGCGGACCAGACCATCCGGCAGACGACCCCGGGACACTGGCTCGGCAGTGCGAGGCACACAGCACGGAGCCAGCCTACCGAGAGGCAGACAGTGCTACGAGTGCGGCGGGCAGGGCTACATGGCTCGTGACTTCCCGACCCGTCGTACCGAGGGGCAGCAGACGGTGGAGGGACCACCCAGGCAGAGGCAGAGGGTCGACCGTGGCGGTCCGCAGGGAGGAGGCGGACGAGGCAGAGGAGCTGGCCGAGCAAAAGGTGGTGGGCGACGCTTTGAGGCTCTGCCACCACCTCCACCAGGAGGCCCGCCCCGACCACAGGGAGCTGGCGGGCAGAGACAGGCTCAGCTCCAGGCAGCGGAGGCCTACGACCACGCTGCGCCAGAGATGATTCTAGGTACGATATGTGTCTATTCCACCCTTGCTGCATTTCTGATAGACACAGGAGCGAGTCACTCTTTCATAGCCGCTGCCCTTGTTCGGAGCTCGGAGATTCCGACAGAGCCGTTGGCTCGATCCTTACGGCTAGAGACTCCCACGGGAGCAGACTCGATGATTACGCACTGGTGTCGAAAGTGTGAGCTTACTCTAGGAGGCGAGAGCTTCGGCCGGGATCTTTTTGTAGTGGCGTCGAGGCCTTACGACGTCATCTTGGGCATGTATTGGTTATCTACGGTCCATGCTCAGATTGACTGCATTAGGCGCAAGGTGCGATGTGTGCACACCGACGGGAGCAGGTTCACCTTCACCGACGAGAAGGGAGCCTTAGCAGCACAAGAAGGACTCACACAGAGGAGAGGTCAGCCCATCACTCATCAGTTGGCTAGCCTCATCCTGGGAGCAGTTGACGTGCGGAGTCCCAGTTTTCCTGCAGTGGGGGATCAGTACGTGGAAGTCTTTCCCGACGACGTTCCAGGACTACCTCCTCACAGAGAGGTAGACTTTTATATTGACCTGTGCCCTGGGATAGCCCCGATATCCACTCCAGCATATCGGATGGCCCCCGCTGAGCATCGAGAGCTGTGGGTAGAGTTGGAGGACTTGCAGGGAAAGGGGTTCATCCGACCCAGTGTTTCGCCCTGGGCTTCCCCGATTTTGTTCGCCAAGAAGGCGGACGGGAGCCTGCGACTGTGTGTCGATTATCGTCGCCTGAATCAGGTGGCAGTGAGGAACAAGTATCCACTACCCAGGATTGATGACCTCTTCGAACATCTCAAGGGAGCACGGTGGTTCTCGAAGATAGACCTCAGGTCAGGCTATCATCAGTTTAGAGTTCGAGACGAGGATGTGCAGAAGACGACCTTCAGGTGTCGGTATGGCCACTATGAGTTCTTGGTTATGCCTTTCGGCATGACCAACGCTCCAGAAGTGTTCATGAGCCTCATGAACAGAATCTTCCAGCCATACCTCGATCGATTTGTCGTGGTCTTCATCGACGACATTTTGGTGTACTCGACGACGGAGGAGGAGCACGCCTACCACCTGCATGTTGTACTAGACACACTCTGAGAGCACCAGCTTTATGGAAAGCTCTCGAAGTGTCATTTATGGTTACGTGAGGTCCACTTCTTGGGGCACGTCATTTATGAGGCGGGAGTTGCAGTGGATCCCGCGAAGATCGAGGCAGTGCTAGCTTGGGAGCCACCCAAGAGCGTGACAGAGGTGCGGAGTTTCTTGGGCCTAGCCGGATACTATCGGAGATTTGTGCCGGACTTCTCCAGAGTTGCGGCCCCACTCTTAGTGTTGACGAAGAAGGGGAAACCCTTCGTGTGGTCAGACAGATGTCAGCAGAGCTTCCAGGAGCTGAGGCAGAGGTTGACCATCGCACCTATCTTGAGGTTTCCTGAGGAGGGAGTTGGATACGTAGACTACTGCGATGCATCAGGGACCAGACTCGGGTGTGTCCTGATGCAGGAGCGGGCCGTGATTTCCTACGGATCACGTCAGTTGAGGCCTCATGAGCAGAACTACGCTACCCATGACTTGGAGTTGGCAGCAGTGGTCTTCGCCTTGAAGACATGGCGACACTATCTGATGGGCGAGCGCTTCACAGTCTTTTCTGACCACCAGAGTCTCAGGTACATCTTCTCTCAGAAGGACCTAAACCTGAGACAGCGGTGATGGCTCGAGTTCCTCCAGGACTAAGACTTTGAGATAGTCTATACTCCTGGGAAGGGGAACGTGGTGGCTGATGCCCTCAGCAGGAGGATGGGCATCCAGCTACTTGAGGAGGCGACATAGTAGCTAGCCGCTTTGCAGATATCCTTCGTGGATAGAGACGGAGCAGCCTTCCTTCAGTCTATCACAGTCTCTACTCCACTTCTTCAGAGGGTCAGAGAGGCACAGCGTGGGGACGTTGACTGTGAGACACGGCGTGCACAGATATCCTCGGGACAGGCACCTGATGGTTTCTCCCTTGGAGCAGAGCACGATGTCCTTTTCAGAGGACGTACCTTGGTACCAGTCGCTTTACGAGAGGAGGTGCTGAGAGAGTATCACACTTCTCCTTTCGCGGTACATCCTGGAGTGGCGAAGATGTACCAGGATCTCAGACGACAGCACTGGTGGCCTGGCATGAAGAAGGTTGTTGCAGAGTTCGTTTCACGGTGCCTCACCTGCCAGCAGGTGAAGGCAAAGCATCAGGTACCAGCAGGTTTGGTATAGCCCTTGGAGGTCCCGGAGTGGAAGTGGGACGAGATATCTATGGACTTCGTGACTGGACTTCCACGCACTTCCAGAGGTCACGATTCCATTTGGGTGATTGTTGACCGACTCACCAAGTCGGCACACTTCTTACCCATCCGAGAGCAGGGCTCAGTGGAGAGCTTGGGGCGTCTCTACGTTCAGGAGATTGTACGACTTCACGGTGTGACATTGACTATTGTCTCCGATCGGGACACTCATTTTACTTCCCCGCTTTGGAAGGGGTTGCTGGAGTCGTTTGGGACGCGACTACGTCTGAGCACCGCCTTTCACCCTCAGACGGATGGTCAGACGGAGAGGACCATTCAGACTCTCGAGGACATGCTCCGCGCATGTGTCCTCGACTTTGGTCGTAGCTGGGAGGACCACCTACCCTTGGTAGAGTTTGCATACAACAACAGCTACCACTCCACCATCGGGATGGCACCCTACGAGGCGTTGTACGGCAGGCCTTGCAGATCTCCTTTGTGCTAGACAGACCCTGGAGAGTCAGCACTTGTGGGACCGGAGATGGTCTGGGCCACGACAGAGAATGTCCAGGTCATCCAGGAGCGGATGAGGACAGCACAGAGCCGGCAGAAGTCATATGCTGACAGGAGGCGGAGGCCACTAGAGTTCGAGGATGGCGACCACGTCTTCTTGTGGGTCTCACCTCGATGTGGTTTGAGGAGATTTGGCCGAGGCGGAAAGTTGTCTCCACGCTTCATCAGACCCTTCCAAGTCCTCAGCAGGGTTGGCGAGGTGGCTTATCGTCTGGCTCTACCACCTCAATTGCACCGGGTGCACGACGTCTTCCACGTATCCTAGCTGAGGAGATACGTGCACGACCCGACACACATCATCGACTATGGGGAGCTAGACATGGATGATGGGACGACTTTTACAGAGGTCCCAGTGGAGATAGAGGATCGATAGGAGCGGGTCCTATGTGGGCGATCGATCCCTCTTGTGCGCATCAGATGGCAGCACGGGAACCTCCAGGAGAGCACTTGGGAGCGGGAGGCTCAGATGCGTGCTCAGAACCCACATTTGTTCCCCTAGTTTTTGATGTATCTTTACGAGGACGTAAATTCCTGAGGTGGGAGTAATGTAAAGACCCGTAAATTTCATGGAAATTTTTTTCTTAATTTTCTTTGGAATTTTACAAGAGCGCAGTTTCTGACGGCACCTGATTCCGAGGCCCGGTGTGCCCGGAATCATTTTTCGAAGTCTGGATCGGGTACGTTCAGTGAACGGACGAGCGGGTTTTTCTAACTTTTGAACCAGTGCCCGGAATCAAATTCTAAGGGAACCGATGAAATCGCAGCGCCAGTATTCGCTTAGAAACGCCTCTTCCGGAGTTGCGTTTGCTCGGGTGTGGTTTTTAATATTCGGGCTTAAAGTTAAGAAATAAAATAATTTTGCGACAACTTTATTTTATTTCACTTAAGCCACTTGGAAGCCACTTGAAGCCACTTAAAGGCGGCTTGAACTAAGTTGAACTGGATAGGATGTTATCCAGAAATATCCTACCCCCTTGGTAGGATATTTGTCAGGTGGGGCCCGCACGAGCCCCGCCGTTTCTTTCCGCTAAGAAACACACCCGTGAAAACCCGTCTTAATGAAGTCAACCGACGTGTTTTCTAAATTCATAACAGACCATTAAATGGGCTGTTTCTTTCGTGAATTAAATGGGCTGCTTCTTTCATGAATTAAATGGCCTGTTTCTTTCATTGAATTAATTCAACGAATTAATTCAATCGTTTCTTAACCTGTTTTCGTGTGTTGGCATGTTAATAAAATAAGACCAACCCAAAATCTTTTGAAAAGATTGTAGAGGATCCCTGTTTCTTCAGCTCCCTCGCGAAGAACATGAAGAACGCGAAGAACGCGAAGAATGCGAAGAACGCCGAACCCGGAAATCGACGATGCCTTCGTCCGAGACGTTCTTCTGATCTCCGATCTCCGATCTCCGATCACCGACCATTTGAGGTGAGTGATTTCGGATTTCCGCTCAAGGTTCTTTTGTTTGGGTTTAAACACAGATTTAATTAATTATAATTTAAATATGTTTTTCTTGGTACGTTGAGCTCGCCGACTCAACGCCGGATTCCGCGACGACGCGACGCCTCCCCGCGACGACGCGACGATCCCTCTCTTCCGCGACGATCTTATCCGCGAAGAACGCCCGCGCGCGACGATCATCAAGGTAGGGATTGCATTGTGGGAATTACCCCTTTTTAATTAATTCCCGTCTATGTTTTTTAAAGAAATTAAAGAACCATTTTTGTGAACAATTTTTAATCTTATTAAAAATTGTTGTTTCCTGTGTGGAATAATTTTCTCCCAGTTGTTTATCTCTAACGCGAAGGGTGCGGGCCAAACGAACACGGCCCGATGACCCTCCTCCGTTCTTCGTTTTGTGCGAATTTGACGGTCGATGATGGAACGTGCCGCAGCAGGAGTTTGACGATCCCGTAGTAAAGAATGAATCCCGGGTGGAGCAACGGCGTAGACGGGAAGGAAAACGTACCACCGGAGCGACGCCGACGGCCCGCGGAAGTTGCCGGCGGCCGGAGGCGTTGGCGCCCCGGCGCGCCGCCGGACGAGCCCGCCGCGGCTGAAGCCGCTGCGGCGGCGGCCGACGGACCCGCGGCCGCGCGGGTCCGGTTCTTCCAGGCGGGACGCGGCTCAGCCGTGTCCGCGGTTCGCCAGCGCGGCCCACGCGAGCCGCGACTTGCTCAGGCCGCGGGTCAACGCCCGCGGCGCTCGGCTGCTCGGCCGAGCCGAGCCAGGCCGGTCCGACCGGGTCGGACCCGGGTCGGGTCGACCCGGTTCGGGCCGACCCAGGGGGGGGGGGGGGTCGGGCCGGGTCGGCCCGGGCCCATACCCCCCTTCTTCGGACGTTTTCGTTCAAACGCCCGTAACTTGAGATTCGTGCCTCCAAAGGACTCGCCGTCAGCGGCCACAAGATCCTTGGATTGAGACGATCGTTTCGGTATATCGCACTCAAGGTTTCAGAATACTTTGAGTTCGGCCGGGTTGGTTCGTACACGAGACCAACCGGGCCCTCGGAGCGGAAACACTCATATCTTGAGCTACGGACGTCCGATTGACGTGCCGTCGGCTTTGTTAAATTCCTCTAAGTGAAACAGATCTTTTGGCATACTCCGCCCGAGGTTTGGACGCAGGTGGAGTGCGGTCGGGTTGGTTTTGCCTTAAAAACCAACTGGGCCCCTCGGACGAAAATGCCAATATCTCTCAGACCGGGCGTCCGATTGACGCGCCGTCTGCGACGTTGAGTTCCTGTTGACGATACGGAACTTTTGGATACATCAACTTCGGACTTCGTGTCAGTTGATGTATCAGCCTCTCGGCTCGTGGAGCGGACCCTCCCGAACGAGCTTGCTGTGTGCGGGAACCCTAGTGCTCGCTGCGATTGCTACTTCGACAGCGACGACCGTGCAGAGATCCTCAGTGGACTGCGGCGACGACTGTGCAGAGATCCTCAGCGGACTGCGACGACTTCTGCACTCAACGATCCTACGTGGATCAGTGCTTCAGGTCCTGTGTGGGCCCGATCCTGTGTGGGTCCGATCCTGCGTGGGTCAGCGCTCAGCGGTTCTGTGTGAGCCAGCGCCTACAGGTCCTGTGTGGGTCCGGTCCTGTGTGGGCCCGATCCTGTGTGGGTCCGATCCTGTGTAAGTCATCTCTCAGCGGTTCTGTGTGAGCCAACTCCTACAGGTCCTGTGTGGGCCCGATCCTGTGTGGGTCACTTCAAGGTTAGTACCTATCGATCCTTCTTGGGTCCGACGACTTAGATGGTTCAATGATCATCTCTATCGTCATCCGAAGAAGTATACCTGTGTGAGCTGAATCTTGTGTTACTCTCCTTTGTGGATTGTGTTGAGCTATCCTGTGTGGATTTACTGTTTACTCTCCTTTGTGGATTGTGTTGTTCTATCCTGCGTGGGTAGGCGTTTTGCTTTCCTGTGTGGACTGGGTTGTGCTAGGGCTCGGACGTTGGAGCCGATCAGGGAATTGACGACTTAGGTATATGTATGGGCATATACCTAAGCCGTGTCAGATGTTACTTCGTGATTGTACCTCTTCTTCGTGATTTATCCTTTGTGGATTTCGGGAGACCTTCGGGGGTCTCGGGGTCCCTACTGAGTAGCTTATACTCACCCCCGCACGGGCTATGCCCGCACTTCGTGGTGTTGGTTGCAGATGACAGACAATGCTGATCGTGGAGGAGGCGTGCGGAGCAGGACAGTACCTGGAGGTGGACCACTGGGCGGGACGTACTCGGAGCGGTTAGGTGGACCCGAGGAGCAGTGGAGGCTATCTGTACCCACCCTTCAGGTGGGACTTCCGGAGGACGGCTCGACGCTGCAGTTTTCCCTTTTCAGTTGTACTTTACAGTTTGGCTTGTATTTCCGGCCCCTTTTTCTTTCAGCACAGCTTGTACAGTTTTTTTACTTAGTGTTTACTTTTCCGCTTGCTTACTCTGTGGTGCTTGTTTACTTTTCAAAGGCAAAGCCTTCCCTTTCTGTTGGGATTTACGCCTTGGTGCTAGTCGCCAGCCCCTGGCCTATGGAAGGCGGGCTTGGGGTAGTCACGGCACGGGCCCCGAGGACGGGTCATGACAATTTATCATATAATAATAAAGAAAAATTAAAGTTTGTGAAAAATTAAAATCAATTTATTTTATTTAATATTATAATGGAAAATAGTGTTTTTTCATTTCATTAGGTTTTAAATCCAATCATAAAACCTATATTTTTCTTGTATTTTCATAACTTCTGTGAAATTTTTAACCTACGAATTATAAAAAAACTATAACTGATATTGTTATATATATATATATATATTAATATGAATAACATCGTTATTGTGAGAAAACATGTATTCTTATTATCATGTTATATGAAAAAATAAATACTATGTTCAACATTGTGGACATAGAAAAATTAAAAATTAGTCGAGATCACATTCCATTACAATATTTTGGATCTACATTATTAATGATAAACAAGGGGTTTTTATGCATTTCAAAATATATAGGTCATCTTACCCTTCATAGGTTTTTAAATTTCCTTATTTTTTGTTAAATTTAATTATATAAATAAAAATTTACTAATATAAAAATGATATTTAAAATGACAAGATAATATCAGTTCTTACATTTATGAAAACATAGTGAAACTTTCTATTCATTTTATAAGGGTAAATTTAATTTAAATTTATATCCAAATAATTTGTTAGGACATTTGAGAGTAAATATTTCCAAGCATTGATGTTGTTAGAATTCAAAAAAAATTAACATGTAGGAAAAAAATGTAAAAAATATCTAAAAAACATTTCATCTCAAATATTATTTCTTTCAATTTGAGATTTATATTATTAAATAAGATTTATTTTGTGGTAATATTTTATGAATAATACAAAAATCATTTCCTAAAACATGTCACCACAAAAGAAATAACAAGATATTAATTTTAAAATTTATATGCCTATAATTTTGAATCACATAACCCACTAAATTAAACTATTTATTGACAATACCTAAGGTTACACTTCTAAGATATAAATATAATTTATGGTGTTTTTCATCAAAAAAATTTATAGTTAATATCTTTAGGATTCCATAATAAGTTTTCATTGCATTAAATACTCCCTTGACAACATATATTCACGAATGTTTTACTAGAAATAAAGAATCATTTAAACAATTTTTTATGTTGAATATAATAACATATTTTGATTGAAAAATAAATATTTTAATAACATTTTTCAATTGAATAATGCATTCAATATCTATAAAATATTTCACCACCATCATTAACCCCAAATATTAAATATAGTTACTCCAACATCCATGCGTCCTTGTAGAATAAAATAATATTCTGTTGATTATTAATATTAATCTTGAATTTTTGAAATTATAAAAATAATATATTTATCAAAAACAATATAATTATATTTAATATAATCCATTCCACATAAGAAAAAAAATATGATAAAAATTATTGATAAATTAATTTTTTGTTTTATTTTAACAATATAAAATCTTATATTTAAATACATGAATAAAACCTAATGGTGAAGATATTTAACACATAATTTGGTAATTTTTTTTATTATCTATATCATCATAATATGTGCTAGTATTATCTTCCAAATTAATATTACTGAACCTAAATATTTCATTAAATAAATTTGTTATAAGATTCAGAGGACTTGTATTTTGGGGTGTATCATTGTCATTTATTATACATAATAATTTCTCACACTCCAAAAATTTTATATTCAATGAACTCATTATATATGTCGTAAAATAGTGTTTATTCAAATGGAAATGTGATTATACTATAGTAAGATAATAATAAAATTTATATTTACAGAAAATTTATATTTTTCTTTTATAAAAAAATTAACACTGAAAAAATAAGAAGAAAACAATTTAATCATTAATATACATTCTAACTATTCTTGAACTCCAAACCCATTATTAATATATTTTTTAAATGCTTATTATTATAGAATATATCTATTAAAAATAAATAATTAAAATAAAGGGATAATAATGACCATCATATTGACATTTTATAAAATCATATAAATTGTTGTCAATGATTTTGTGGAAAACATGATAAATACTAAATAAAGTGAATATTTGACATTTTTAAATTATTTTCGTCATTAATAGATTTTGAAAAAATATTTCCACTAAATAAAATTAAACTAATTAAATGATCATGAATTTTAATTAGGTATTGTAATCCAAATTTTTATGTGATGATATATGAAGGAAACATTAGTTTAATGTGTGTATGGATAGATGTGTATCCCCATGTGTTTGGATTAGCACAAATTTTACCCATGATTTGATGTTTTCAAATAGTGGCTATTCAATTTTACAATATGGAATTTTAAACTCAATTTAGATAATTTCATCATCATCATATCATTTTTTCATGAGATTCAACCATTAGCCAAATCCTTGAGTGATTTGAAAAGGTTTTAAAAGCATTGGAGATAAATAGACTATTTTGGAGTTGTGGGCTAGGGATAATAGTTTAGTGTAAATTATGTAACCCCTCCTTGGTTACCATGAGTCTCATTTTTAACAATTGTACAATTGGGGAAAACTATGTAAGTGGGTATCATTGTTGTAAAACCTTGTCTACTAAGAGTTTGAGGTCTTCCACAAGTATTGCGTATGTTTAGGGAAATCCATGCGGAATGATACACACTTAGTACCATTTAGTACATAGATAATATTGTAGAAACACATGGTTTATGCATGGTTTGGAAAACTCTACGAGTAAAATTCTAAACCTTTTAAATTAAAAATTGTATGAAATTTCTACCCCAACCTTAAACATGTTTTCCCCTCTTCTCTCCACCTTTAGCCGTGTATAGTAGGTTGAACTCTCTCAAACCATTATCCTCTTCACATTGAGTGATCTCCTTCTTCCTACCTCCATTCATCTATTAGATTATGGTGTTGATAGAATATCATTAAAGATTACATCTTCCCAGCCACTTATTTTTTATCTTTCACCTGAAACACCACTATTTCCATCCAATACAATTTCATAAAATATGATAAAAACAAAAATCTATGAAAATATTCTAATAAATATATAACTATATTTGATGTTCCTATATCTATATGTCCATGGTAGGTGATGTATAAATCACATTGTGTTTTTGAGGAAGATTTGTAGGTGCATAATTTTATCTGATCATTGGGATTTGAGCAAGACATTGATATTCCATATTAAATTGATCATATAACCATATAAAATTCCATTAGGAATTCCCTAACATTTTTCAAAAGTGTTAGGTCTTATTAGAGGCCATAGACCATTTTGGGTGGTAGTTAAGGTAGTATTTTTCACTCAAATTACTTGTTTCATTAAATTCAAGTTTTCCAATTTAAATGTATTAAAGTAATTGGCCTATTTTTTTAATTGGTTTTGTTATAAAATATGATGTACTCAATACCTTTATATTTATTTAATATGTTAATTTTAATTACGAAATTCAATAATATCAATTAAATTTCTTATTTTTTGGGTATTTTAAAATTCATTCATTTTAAATTGAATTGATTTATTTCATTATGTATGTGAATTCTTGAGATTCATGTAATGCTACTCGAGGGGTCATGATGGTCTTCGAGAAATTGTGGGATGGCATGGCCACTACGATTGAGTGATTTAGATCACTAGTTGGTGTTTCCCCTAATTTTCTTAAGTGTTATTAACCACATTATTGGGCATCACGGATGTTCACTGAGGTGTTGAGGCCATCAGTTTGGTCATCTACAGTGATAATTTATGGATCTTCCATAGAATTTCAGTGACATAGTCGTGGGGGAAAGAGGTGTTAGATAATGTGGGTTAGGCTCTATATTTGGTGATTACCACTAAATGGTGATGTCCAAAGTGCCTAATTGAGTCATGTTCACATATTTTGACTCCATGATGAGTTTTTTTACCACTAATTTTGGTAAAGGCCCCTATAAGTTGTGGTTTATTTTGTTATGGTTTGGGGTGCTTGTCGTGGATGATATCAAACCTTCAGTTGATTCCGATGATGTTATTAAGTTGGGGGAAGAGGCTCTCACTGATTGAGGTCAGGGGAATGGATATTTATTTTAGGAAAGATAAAATTTCACCTCTAGATGATGTGGTATGAGAAAACAATGGCATTTATTAGTGGACAAATATATTTGTTCCTCTAATTTTGGGCCTTCGGCTGAAATGATCATTCGACTAGTGATCTATAGGACTAGGTTAATATTACTTTGGCATGCCATTAAGACATAGATACTTATTGAGACACATGGTCCCATGAGGCATGTGGTTCCGAGTAATTTGATTTATGTGGAACCTATGGGTTTATCTATTCTATTTATCTATTGTACCTTGGGCCGTGATCAAAGGGCCCTCTCTACTTCTATGATTCCGGCATTAGGAGAAATAGGTGACACATTGTGGTGGATGTTGAGCTATAGAAAAGTTCAATTATTTCATTTTAAATTCATGAATGTATTTTAATTTTAATTGTAATTCATATCTTCTTAAACAAATATTATTTTTATGCACGATTGTGTAGCACCTTATATAGAATCATCTTACACCCTACGTGTGTCCTTCGAGACACATGTAATCATTACGAATTTAAATTCATGAAATGGAACATCACGAATAGTGGGATCTCATTAGCTACTTGAATGGAGATTGCCTTGAGACATTGAGTTCATGCCATGTTGAAGATTTTGGTTCATATTATTTTTTGTATCAACGTGGAATATATATATTAGTATGGATTGTAATAGTTATCCATTAACGACCCTATTTTTTATATTGACATGTATGATCTATTAGGAAATGAATAATTTTATTTGTTTCCTTGGTAATGGATACATGTGGTATGTTGTAATGTTTATCTGGTAATTTATTACTTCTAATTTTTTACTGATATTAATTATGCTTCCACATTACAGTTCTAGTTCAAGCATGTCAAGTTATTATTTTTGTAACATGTTATATTATATAACCATGATAGTATTACTATTTACCCTAGATGGTATAGAATTTCCAACATGTTCAATTACATCCACATTGCTAATTAGAATCCTTTAGGGTATGGGGAGAAGAGCCTATGGCGAGTGGAAAATGATCCAAGAGAACTGTTTATGTGGATAATCGGTCAGAGATACTACACGTGGTATTAGAGGTGTTCTATACTATGAAATATTAATGGCATATGTGAAGTTACTAATGATATCAAGACTACATTTTCTTTTTCTAATGGTTTAATATTGGGGTAATGGTGATTGGATATTTGGTTTTGGTTGGAACTATATTTTGACCTCATTCTTTGGTGCCTACATCCCCATGTATGAGGGGTATATATAGTTACCTTTGGTGGGAATGATGTTATGTTTTTATTAGTGAATATTTATATAATTTCCACCGCATTGGAGCTTTTGGAATGTGATGTCATTGGTTGTGATATGTGATCTTAGTCATGGTATGGAAAATATTGAGATATGGACTTGTCATAGTGAGGCATGTTATGTTTGTATTGCTATGGTTGGTAACATTTTATAGTATATCAAATTCCTAATTGCATTTATTTTCTTAAAAAGTGATCATACCATGCGATAAATATCAAAGGACATGATAAATGATTATTGATTTGGGTATACATAATGTAAATTTCAATGATTAGATTTTCTATGGTGTGAAATATATACATATGTGTGTGTGTGTGTGATTGTGTGTATGTGAAAGGGAATGTGCTATTTGAAATGGTCCTTGATCTTATAAGAGTGTAAAAATATCATGGAATGGAGTGATTTATATCACGATATTGGACAACATAGCCATCAGATTGAGGCAACTATGATTTTTAGGATGAGTGAGGTCTTACGAATATATTGGTACTTGTCAATATTGGGGGCGTGTAAGATTCAATGAGTCTATGATGCCAAGGGGAATGATTTTTGAAGGGGAGGGTGAAGGTATTGTGTTGAAGCTACCATTTTAGTACTTTACCAATATATATATATATATATGAAAGAGGATGAAAAAGCCTTTTATGTTATTTACCAGGTTGATATCTGCATTTCTTGATGGAGCATCAGAATGATGAGGACAATGTGTCATTATAACATGATCAGGTTCAAACCCTTGAGGTCTAGGTATATCAATTACATGTATTGGCATATGTTCCAACAAAGGATCTGATGTATTCAAAGAAGCTACCTGATATCGTGGTAATTGGTGCATGGATCAATTAGAATGTATGATCTCTCTTGGTACAAGTCTTATAGGGGATCAAAGGACGTGCTCAGGTAGAGGAGCCATCCTTGGAATATGTGACTCTAGAATTCCAGTTACAGCACCCACCACTTATTTAGGGTGAGGGAGGACTATGGTTTGATGAGAACTAGATTGATATCACAAAGATGATCTTCATACAAATCAAGAAACCTCTTGGGAAGAGGGTTATGTTTGATATGTTCATCCTTGGATGGTTGATTAAGAACTGGTGGGAGGTGTAGGTTCAGGTTGGCAGATATGAGTCTTTTCGAGGAAATAAATTCAGTCTAGATTCATAAATTATTTATTTCTAGAGACATTCATGGTTGAAAGGGATTAGTAGTTACTTTGCCTTTAGTTGGGTGACATTTCTATTATGGGATAATTACTGACATTTAGTGAACTATCATTCTTTGTAACCATCTTGGTCAACGATGAAACCTCCAGTTTCAGGTGCATTGTGGATCGATTATTTCATTCCATTGATGTACATGTAAACAACATTATATTTGACTTATTGATTTACAAAGTGATAAAATCACTCCTAATAATGGGAAAAATAACGGATAGGTCTTATATGAGATGGGTAGAGTCTTAAGAGGATTTAGTTGTGAATTTTCTGATGGAATATAGCGATGTGTAGATGATTTCCAGTAAGGAAGATTGGCTATGAATTTTGGTAGACCACCTAATTGTAGATCCTAGATGGGTTTAATTCATTAGGGTTATCTAGGACACGTATAGCCAAAGTGTGAGAAGGCACCATAGGATTACCAAGCTTGTGGATATGACTACCATATCATGAGGTTCATGAGGATGCCTTCTTTTTCATTTAGAGGGGAGGTTCCAACAAAGACACAAAATTATGAGTTTGTTTTAGAATTGGTAAAAATTGTGTGTGGATTAGGTTCTCCTACAAATGGAGGTCATGGTAGAGACAATGAAATGATATAGTGGGTTTAATGGCCTATGAAAAAATCATCACCACTGATATGTCATGCTTTAGGAAGTCAAGATTCAATCCATGTGTACCACATAGAGATTCTAGGGGTTGAGCAGGACAGGGAGATGACGGTAGTCAGTGGTATGATGTGGTCTTATCAAAGTTCCATTTTGTGCTATTTTTTAATGACCTATTGATGCGTGTCTATTTTAGAATAACCTATTAAGGCTTCCTGTTTGGTTGGATAGGATGAACATGGTATATTTGGAATCACTAGATATTAGTTAGTAGGTAGGTACTATAATTGGTGTGTGATAATATATATATTAATATATATATATATATATATTAATATATATATATATATGAGGTTATTATTAATAGAAGTAAATGCGGGATGATTGTTATATGAAGTGCGAGTAATTTGGGCACCGATGTGGTGTTGTACCTGTTGGAGGTGCAAGGTACTGGGATTGTTTTGAGCATCCATTGAGATGCATGACCAGGTTGTTACATGGATTCCATGGGATCAAGGAGGGAACTGATGAGGTGAGAGACATGAATTTATTACTTATGTGGTATGTGATCACATAGTGAGTTGTTGGATTGTATATGTGTCATTGTAGGACTATGGTTCTATGAATTGGTAATTGGACCTTTGTATGATTTTATTTTTACACAGGATGTAATTGAGGTATGAAATTTCTATGGGTGGGAGCCCCTTGATGTAGGTTACCAATAAAATTTAATGTAGAGTGGATTAGGTTTACATTGAATTAAATGAGTATATATGGTACCATGTATAAATTTCATTTTATGTATCAAGGATAAGCTATGTTAAGGTTTAAAGATTCTAAAGTATTGTGTTTTTATATCATGTAATATTTCACTCCCAATTTGATCTTTCCAATTAGTGTCTATGAAATTTTCTAATTTGATGAGCATAACTCAATTATAATTGTTCCATCAGCTTTATGTCATGTTTCTACATGGGTTTCATGGTCTAGATGAAGCCTCTGATGCTCGTAATAGGTTTCTGAAGTGCAAGAGGCCTAATTGGGTGATTTGGAGTAGCTAACTAGGGCATAAAATTTAGACTAAATCGTGTATCCCCTTCTTTTTAACCATGCATCTCATTTCAAACCATCACACAGTTTGGAAAAATTGTGTAGGTGGGGCCCACAGACATGTGGCCTTGTCTTTTAGGAGGAAGCGACATACCACATGGGTTTAACATGGTTTGGAAAAACCATGCGGTAATTCATTATTATTAACATTTACATAGTAGCTAACACGGTAGATACACCCGAGTTTCAAATTGTTTGGAAACCAATGTGAGATTATCGTTAGAACTATTAATTTCAAAATTTTATTAAATATCCCTACATACCATGATGAAAATTTTCCCTCTTTTCTCCACCATTTGTATTATATACTAGGGGGATCTTATCAAACCCTCCCCATACTCACCTTGAATAGTCTTCTTCATCTGACATCTATTCTTAAATCATTTGGTGTCATTGGAAGCATATCATAAGTCTAACATAACTCTAGCATCATCTTGCTTTCACTTTTGCCTCACACACCACTATTTAAATCCATTACAATTTCAAGGAATACGATGTAAAAAAATATATGTGTCAATCAAATTCTAATCGGAGGTCTATATTTAATGTTACTATAATAAAAAGTGCATGGTAGGTGGGCATACGTCACTTTGTGTTTTCTTGGAAATTTGGTGGGGGGGGGGGGGTTAGAAAATCATTGGGTTTTGAGAGAGACGTTCTTATTTCATATTAAATAGATTGTTTGACTATATGGGATGTTATATTCATACCCAATGAGTTTTTATTGGTTCGAGGCCCAATTAGTGGTCATCAACCACTTTGGGTTTTAGGTTGGGAATTGGTTTTCCCTAAACAAAATTGTTTCTTTAAATAAATTCTATGAAATTTAATCATAGTAAATTGAAAAAAAATTATTAAATGAGTTGGTCTGGATATCAATTCTCAGGCCTTAGTGAAATTTATATTCAATTGTTATGGTTGATTATATTGCGCAATTCAATCATCAAAATTGAATTACTTATTAAAAGGGTATTGTAAAACTAAATCATTTTAAGTTGAATTATTTGTTTCAATTATATATAGGATAATTTTATATTCATGTGATGAGACACACGGGGTCCTGAAGGGTTAATCCAATTAAAGGGGATGAAATGGAAATCTATATTCCGTGATGTTGATCACTGGTTAGGCTTGGCACATAATCTCAAGAGTGGTATTGACCAAAGGATTCAGTGTCACGGACTACAGTTGAGATAGAGTGGTCTTCATATTGGGAATGATTATGGTATTGGATGTCGTCAACATAATATTAGGGATTCTTTATCCTAGGGTAATAAGTTTCTTATTATCGTGTTTTTGGGTTCCTTATTTGGTGATTTTCACACACCTATGTCAAAAAATTATTGAATTGAGTTATGTGAAAATAGGTTGACTATTTGATGAGTTGGTTTTGAAAACTCATGTTGGTAGATTCATCCAATATATGTTGTTTTATTGTTTATTTTTTGGGGGTTTTATCCATAGAAATCCTCATGGATGGTGATGAGTCTTAATATTATAGAGAAGAGGCTATCAAGTTCGGGACTGAAGATTATAGTGATCGATGTCATAGTCCTCAATATTTATTTGATGAAAAATATCATCGTACCTTTTTATGTCCTGATATGATCCAACAGTGAATTATATTTGAAGATAGATATCATAGTTTCTTTGGTTATTAGGCCTTTGGATAATTTCAGATTTTAACTAGGGTTTTGTGGGACCGAGTTACTAAATTATGGGCATTCCTACGAGAAATTAGTATCTATTGTGACATGTGGTGTGAGGAGGAATATGGTGCCAGATTACATTATTGATGTTGAAACATAAGGGTTCACCTAGGATATTCATTAGGGGAACCATGGGAAATGGTCCAAGAACCTTTTTCAATTCAAAAATTTCATTATTGGCCGAAGAAGGTGGTGCATTATTATGAATGTTATGCACTGAAGAAGTTGGGTTGTGTCATTTTAAAATCATGGATATTTTTATGTTTCATTTATAATTCATTCCATTTTTAACATATATTATTGGTATACACAATTAAGTGGTACCCTATGGATTTTTGTCTCACACCCAACTCATTTAATTTTGAATGTATGTGGACTTTAAGAATTTATGTTCGAGTAAAGGATCTACCAGATGATCTAGATCTTTGTATTTGTTTTCATGAACATTGGCATGTGACCTTATCGTCATCCTATGATAGAGATTATGTTTCAGTTTCTTTTCTCTATCTACATTCTATATATATGTGTGTAGGACTTTTTATGTTTTGAAATTTATTTCCCTCTATAATTTATTGAAATGAATGTTCAGTTATGAAATTTACGTTTTGTTTTTTTAACAGTAGGGGATACACATGGTTTGTGGGAATGATGATCTGTTTATTTATTGTTTCTATTATATGTTTGTTATTGAATGGGTTTCAACTTTACAGGCATGTTTCATGTTTTCTACATCATTATTTCTGCATCATGTTATATTATATACTGAAACTGGAATTCTTTCTTTCCAAATAGGGTATAGTCATACCAAAATGGTCAAATACTCCCCCATTGCTAGTCAGTTGCCTTTGGTGTATATAGAGTAGGGCCTATGTCTAGTGGCACTAGGCTCGATAGCACTATTTGGGTGTCTAATTGTGTGTGGGATGCTAAAAATAAACTATTATCAATTATAAGAATCTATAGATTTAGAAAATTATTTAAATGTAGATAAATTAAAAAATATGATTAATTTATATACGTGTAATAAAATTGATGATATAAAACATATTGAAATTTTATTTGTTTCTAATCGAATTTTTTTTCATTATTTGAACATATTTAATCAAATTTATGTATATATTATTTGATTTGAAAAAACCAACACAAATAATATTATATGTTTTGAAATTTAATATATCTTTGATGTATCATATAAATATTAATGCAAAATATTAAATATAATGAAAAATTCAGCATGAATAAATTAAAATATTAAAATTAAAATATAGATTCACATTACATTTAAAAAAATATGTTTCATTGTGGTAATAAATAATATCTTATGAATGGTAATTAATTTTTTTAGTTAAAATTATATATTTTTCGACCAGAATTTATCTAATTCTATGGAGTGTTGATCTAGGTTGGTGATAATTTTACTAAATACATCCATTGTTATGGAAAGATTATGGAAAATCATAGTTGAGACATAATAATTTATTAATGTGATAAATTGTTTGGAACTCTGAAGATATATATCAATGTTGTTATTTATTGGATGGCATACACATATTCATATTTTATGGGTAATAATTAATAAAATTCAGTTAAATCAGTAACATAATGGATATAAATTATGTGAGTGTGAATCGTTTGGATCTTATATGGTTGAGTGAGGTAAGAAGAGATATTAATATATGGATGATGAATTTTTTAAAACTTCAATATGTGACAGTAAATAATGTTTGAACTAGCTTCACTCCAGGTTCCAATGTGGAAGTGTTTCAGTAGTAACAAAGATAATAATCTTCTTCGATGATGATGGTTTTTATAAAATAAAACATTTTCTATGGGGAGTTTTGGATCCTTATTTTTGTTCTAGATTAATTGAGGAATATTTATGAGGACAACAAGAATATATTCTTTTATCATATATGACATATGTGGTATAGGAAAAACAAGTACGACTCACCCATTAGATATGTTTTCACGATTTGTTTGAGGAGATATATTTCATGAAAAGTCAATATGTGTTATTCTATTATGTAATGGTGTGATATTTTACAATGGATTAAGATTAATTATAGTGAAAAAACATAACACCATATGTGTGAATTAAATGATGAAAAAAGAAACATATATTTCACCAAAATATTGAATAATTTTTTTAAAATCGTTTAATATATGTGATATTTTTAGGATAAATTCAAATGTGATTTGATTAATTCTTATTAAAAAATTATTTTTTATTATAGGTTAATTAATGATTAAATGATGATGACGATTAGTTGGATTAATTGAGTTAATATGAATACTAACCATATTTTTGATTTTATTTTAAATATAAGGTCATAAAATTTTCCTATTCCCTAAATATATACAATTAAAATAATTCCACTATAATATTTTATTAAGAAATTTATACTATAGATAACCTAATGGATATTGAAAATAATTTAATTGTAGAGTCAATATATATAAAATTCTAAATGATAGATGTTGTCAAAATAATTATATTTTTTCTTACTATGGAATGAATTTTGGATTTCCTATTTTCCCAAAAAAATAAAATAAGGGTGGAATATAGTGATTCAATAGCTTAATAGATGCTATAAAATTTCATATTTTAAATATGTTATTTTAATATTTTAATGATCTATGACAGATAAGTTTTAATAATATATATATTTTTTTGTTCTATTGAATTAGTATAGATCTATGGTAATGTTGTTATAATAAATAATATGACAATTTATTATTATTAATTAATTATTTATTTAAAACATTCATATTTATGGGGTATAAAACATGTGGAAATGACTGGAGATGATTGAGATAAATAATGAGACATATTATATTGATTATCTTTATTGATATTGAAAATAAAAAAAATTATATAGATGAAAACTCACAATACTTTTATCTATTTATAAGGATCAATTGAAAATCATTTATGAATTTTTTACTAGGTATACTGAATACATTATTGCAACAGTTCTTCTAGAAAATAATAAAAATATATATTTTCAAAATATTGATTAAAGAGACATGATAGAAAAGTAATCCTACTTCATTATAAATAAAAATATAAAATAATTAAAATATTAAAAAATACTTTTGATCATGTTTTTTGAAATTAACATATTATCGTATATATGTTTTGTGGATGCATACTATTATTTTAAAATTGAAAAATCCTTGTTTCAATGTTTTTATCAATCGTTATTTTTTTAATACGTTAACTTTATTTACATTAAATATTTTTGGATTATTATTACCAAATATCATGATCCAATTGACTGGCCTTCTAAAGAGAATTTATTCCCTAACCCCAATTCAATGGATAAATAAGAAAATTGGCTGAAAATTGATGTACAAAAAATAAAAAAAATTGTTTTTTATGAATCATTCAATGAAGGATAAATATATGTAAAATGTTCAATAAATAAACATTTACGTGAATAAAAAATAAATATAAATATTCACTAATATAAATTTCGAAAATGCATGATGACTTACAGATAACATATATGATATAATTAGATACATGGTGATTCTATATTTATAATATTAATACACATAAATTTTTTTGGTTTATATAAGTGATATACATTGGTAAATAAATAACTAATATCAATAGAAAAACAAAAAATAAAATATCATCTAATATCTCATTTCTAATATACATTATTGATGTGTGTTTTATATTATGTATGTAAATAATAGAATATTATTGAACAGTTATATCTATGATGAAAATATGAATGCTGGAAAATATTATTTTTTATGAAACATGGTTATAGACTTGAGGAGGTATTCAAATAAAAGAATAAATGAGTTAATTATAAAAATAAATTATGTTATTGGATCTCTACGATGTCAATGAGTAAATGTTAATTTTTTAAACTACATAAATATATAAATTCAACAAATGTGTCTATTTGTATGAAATAAATAAAACATCATAATATATTTTTTCCATGATGAAGTGATGGTAACAAATAAACTTTGGATATTAAATTTCACATTAAAAAGAGACAAAGAGATTCTGATTATGTGAATCCTATAGTGAAAATCAAAAAATATGAAATTCTTATAAAAAAAATAAAATGATAAAAAATAAAATGAGATATTTTATCAATTAAAATAAATAATATTAACAAAATTTTTTTATTCATAAAATGTAATAAAACACACTACTTATTTTATCTATGGAATATTAGAAGGGATTTTATTAAATCTTCCTCATTGAAAAAAAATCAATACATAAATAAAAATTATATGATGAACAAAAAAAGTGGGAAAGACCCAAAAAATTTATTTTTAAAGATATTATATATTAAAATAAAAATATGAAATATGAAATGGTAAATGGATTATGAATTCCTTAAATTTCTCTAAAATATATCACATGGATCAGTGATTGTGGAAAATAATATATCTAGAAATAAATTTGTAAGTAGTGAAAAAGATAAATAATTATATAGATTGTATGATTATATTTTGTAATAATAGGCCATTAATGATAAATTATAATAATATGATGATGATAGTTTATGAATACTAGAATACTAATTACATTCTAAATTTAAATGAACATTATCACAATCAACAAATAATGTCTAAAACTATTCTTTTTATATAAATTTATCATTCTCAAATGGGGATGGATTAATTAGCGGAAATAAAATAGTTTTATGTTTCAAAGGATAATGGAAAAATATATATATATATATATTTGATATAAATTTAAATGATAAAAATTCAGTTTTGGTCTATTAAAAAAGTTAATTACTAGTGGAATTCAATTTTGGTTCATATTCATTAAAATAAGGAAACTAAATTTATTGTCGATTTTACAAGTAATACATTCATTTTTATGAGAATCATGGATAATTTTTCTGATTCGTGCATAAATATAATGACAGTTTATAATCCCATCAACCTAAATATAAAGTTAGTATAAAATATACATAAATTTTTTAGGATAATTATTGTCGGCCCAATAATCAATAAATTAACTATCTTTAAATAGTACAAAAAATTATAAAATGATTATTATAACTAGATGAAATGTATATAATAGTTTTGGGAAAAATCTTATTTTAAAATTTGAAAGTATTATTTTTTGATATAGGGGAAACCATTACATGGTTGATAGGCCAAGAAAGATTTAGATTAATAAACATACTCTAAAGACACTTGAAACATTGTCCCATAATATGTATGAATGCCCATTGCAACATCAGTGACTAATTCCACTAAAACTACCCAACTTATACTTCCAAATGTAACCCACTCAACCAATACACACCATTATAGTGTCAATCACTACCTAAAGCTCACTAACATCCCATCATCACCACCCTCATCCATTTGGAATGATCCTTCCAAATAATCTAGATGTTCCTACCCATTTTCATCATATTATTATATGTATTCCCCTTGGTTTACCCTCAAGAATATTTATAGAACATCAAATTCACAATAGTGACACCTTTTATTGATAGATTCTACTAATACTAGTCAATATAATGGACCACACACATATATTGAGTTTGTTACTTACCATTATTATCCAACTTAAACCTCCACTAAAATTAACTCCATTAGGGGATAAAACCACCTCAATTACGTAGTATAGATGGTTAGAAGATAACTTACATTATTTGATATTGATTTGTATATGGATATTTCATATATATGTTAAAAAATTAGGTTCTAAGAATGATTAAAATAGAATTATTGTACAATGGAGTGGATTATAATTCAATTAATATTTAAAATTACAAGGAGAAGTATTTATTTAATCATTATTCTCATTAGTGAGAACTAAAATAATTGAAAAGTTATTATAAAAAATAATATAATTTAAATAGAATATAGATTGTCCATAGAAAGGGGAATTATAAAAAACTATTCAAAATCAGCTATTAAAATAGTGATATATTTTATAAATATATACATAAAAATAATATAATAAAAGATTATTTCATATTTTATGTGTCATAGATGAATACCACTTGAATATAGTTTTTGAAATTTAAAATGAAGTATTTTCTATCAATGAAAAAATATAGGTTCAATAGATATAATTATATATCGTAGTTATTTTAGGGAAAAAATATTATGAGTTGTTGAATAATAAAAATTAGACATTATTGTACCCAATTATATAAGTAATATTGTTGAAAATGATCATGATATTTCATATGGATAAACATTCAAGAAAAAAGAAGATGTTGACTCTTATGAATAAAAAAATGGATATATTTAACATACATTAAATTATTGAGAAATATAATAAAATTATAAATTAAATATGATATTAGGTTTATTCACTTTTAATCCCATATTTGATGAAAATAATAAGGGATATTCTTTATTAATTTGATATATTTTCTAGGAAAATATTACTGATGCAAATTTATAATATGCTGAACAATGAGAGGATAATTTTTATCTAACATAAATTATTTTAGTTTTTAACAAATGAATTATTACTCAATAAGATGATTATTATATAAGATAATATTTATAACAATATGTTATGAGATCTTCTAGGAAGATCTTATGTGTAATATATCATTGAAACTATGTTTTTTCTTTTTAAAAAATCATTGTTAGCACAGAAATATAGTCAATATTGTGATATCCAATCTACTAAATGATAAAAATATATAAAGAGTATTAATATGTATGAAATGTTCAACACAGTTGAAATAAATGAATCAATTAGTTTATTAATACATGGGAAAATCTAAAAGTGATTTAATTTTTAGCGTAAATTAAAGAAGATAATATTTTTTAACATGTTTAACTAAGAATCAATATGTATTATACATAAATAATATTGTCAAATCATTAATGTTGAAAACCAATCATGATAACTAGTAAAATATTTTTGGTATTGATTCTGTAAACTGAAGATTCATATTACTCATTGGATACATACATAATATTTGTTTAATCTAGTAAATATGGTTTTGAACAATAAATTTTATGAAAAAAATAATTGAATAATATTTTATATTAATATTATATACTGAAGATGTTCTATTTAGTAAAACAAATTATAAATAGTGTTAGTTGATTTTAAACGTGAAGAAATTTGAGTATGATATGTCTTTGATTGGGGAAAATTTTGACATGAATAAATAGATGAAAATTTCAGTAATAAAATATAAAATAATTTATCATGTGAAATATTATTATGAATTATTTTATAAATTATGAATTTATGGTAGAAAGTTTGTTTGGACATCTATTATTGCTGAAAAAACATAGGATGAGTGATGTTTAAAAACTAAAAACCCAACATTATTTTAGATAATGAATATATGTTTATATTTAATGTGGATAAATAAGAGAATAATAACATATAAAATTTTTTGTTGGATCACTTATAATTATAGAAGAAGGATGAAAACCTCATTAGAGTTATCAGAATAATTCTGCATACTAAATTTAATAATTATAATGGTTTATTTTAAAAATGGAATAAGGAATAATATTTATAAATTGATTTAAATAATGGTGATCATATAATGGTGAAAATATCTATAAGTAGTAGTAATTTCTACTAAGTGAAAATGTATTGATAAATTGTGAAAAAACGTGTATTTAACATAATATAACTGAAACAGATTATATTTTTTAAACAAAATTGTGTACCAAAATGATTTAGATGAAGTAATAGATTGGTGATACAAGTGAATTAGTAAAGATATATTTTTAAACATTATATTAAAATGCGAAATCATTATCATAATAAATATAAAACAACACTCAATGATGAATCATATGAAGATTCAGTATAATATCATTTAAAAAATAGAGAGATATCAAATATCAAAATAAAAAATATAAAAGAAATACATCATAAGGATGATATTTTATGTAAAATAGTTTCCAAAAAAATATTTGAAAATAATTATTATATATTGTATTTCAACCATCTTTATTACTTTCAAGGAATTATAAATAACACCTTTAAAATTATATATTTAATTATAATATGTTGATGATCCTATTTTATTGATAGAATTAATAATCATTGGTTTAATATCAATTTGTATATAAAAAATTGAAAAAATTTCCAAATTTATGTGAAATGAAAAAGGAGATGATATAATCATTGAGGATTACATAATTTTTCTATAATATTAATAAGTGATAAAATATTTTGGAGATTTTATAAAATAGTAGAATGAAATTAAAACATTAAACTAAAACCCTGTTTATATATGAAGCATGATTCAAGAATTATTATTTTGGATAGAAGTAATATACATAATTGCAAAGATTTTATTTATGGTGTCTTTTTTGGATATGAATGGTAAATAAGAATAATCATTAACAGAATTACCAATAAATCCTAATGGGTATAAGTTTTATAATAATGTATATATGTAATGGGGTAAAATGATGTAGTGGTATGGAGAGTAATTATACATGTTATTTATCTAACAATTATTTTTATAATAATATGTTGGGATTTTAAGGATAATATCAAAAAATATAATTAAGGAACATGTATTTATTTATTAAAAAGTATAAATCTCTTAAAAATAAAAAAAATTAATCAAATCCCATTATGATGGAATATATTTAGATTATTGTGGGTTTTCTAGATACATATTTAAATAATAATATTTTTTTATATTAAATGTTATTGGTTTAAATAAATATTCCATTGTTAATTTAAATAAAACAAATCATTTATAATTTATAAGGGAATGTGTTAAAAAAATTGTATTCCCTGAAATACTAAATAGATTTATAAGACATGGTAAATAATAATCTATGATGAGATATTATTTAGAAAAGGTTATCAAAAAATAGTACATGTGGTCATAAGTCATTCAATTTTTTTTAATATTTTTCAATTTTTAGGTGGGATAATAAATAACTAATTATTCAAATGGTCTTGAAATGATTATATAGATACTCAATCCATGGTCACCATTGTTCATGTTATAGTGAAGGTAAAATATTTTAATATATAATGAAATCAGTTTTATACAAAAAATGAAGTATTATTATTTCAAAGAATGTTATTTGATGTAAATTTTGGACATCATAATCCAGGTCATAGAGCATCTTAGTTAGTCAGGGTTTCATATACTGCAGTTTAATTTTTGTATTCCTCTCCAATAAGATATTTTAAATTAATGTTACGCTCGTGAGATATATAATTAAAAATTTATCTACATTTTTAACTACCCATTAGTGGATATGACATGTAGACTAATGATTTTTTATATTTATTATTTCTAATTAGTCATTGACATTAATAAGTTTCTAATGATAATATATTTATAGTTTGGGAACTATAAATTTATATCATGTTCGATATAGTGAAATTAAGAATCAATGGTGATAGATGTTATTATATGTTACTAGACCATTGATCAAGATTAATATACTATTATGTACACATTATTCTAAAATAAAGAGGGATAATTAATAATATAATTTATCATTTATTATAAATGATTCCATGATTCATTGTTTAAATTTATTTTATTAAAAAAATTAAAACATTTATTTATGATTTTAGTTAACATAGAGAAATATAAAGTTATTAATAATAAATTTTAATCCCTAAATGAAAAAAGTAGAATAATAAACAATTCATTACTAATTTTTAATATAGAAAACATGAAAATTTTTTATTACACAATCATACACCATTGGGAGAACTCATTATAATATTTATCTTCATGAAATTTATTATTCATTATTTTTATTTTATATACACATTAATTTTTATTAGATAAATATTTATTTTTGTTAAGGTAATATGATACAACCGAATTTATTTTATAAAAATGATCTACACATTGATCCAGTCGCCTCTGAGGGTGTTGATGATCTTCTAAATAATATATGTTTTATGTTTGAAGGGAAGTAACACATAACAATTGTAATAGTCCATTTTATAATACATGTGTTAATCAAATACTCTATGTTTGAAATGAATTATTCATTAGATACATTATAATAAAATAATTATCATTCATAGTATATAATATATATAATTTTTCTTTTTCACAATTAAATTATAAATATTTACTAGTAGTTAATGTATGAAAAAAATTAAATAGAAATTTAATAAGGTAGGAATAATTTAGATTTTTAAATTTTATGATCTCATGAATGTAGAACACATTTGATATAATTTCTTACTATTTTTTTTGATAAACTATATATGAATATATTTTTATTATTGATTAAAAATGTATTTCATTTTTTATAATATATAAATTGTTTATATATATATATCTTAATTTGTATAATTAATTCCTTAGTTCTATTCATATAATACTTATATTATATTTCACATTTCTTATTTTAGGATTTAGGAAACATTAATTAAAATTATCCTTCTCTAAAACCATATTTTTCTACTGAAATTGAATTTCTAACAATATATATAAAAAATATGATTTCATAGTTTGAAAATTTCTTTTAAAGGGAAAACTTATAATTTATATAGAAATAATAAATGATTATAATGTATTCAAAATAACCAATATTATTCTAGATCATCTATTAATTAAAAAAGTGGTTATTGATGGTTTATGATGCAAATAAATATAATAGGAACTTTAAACGCGAATGGTTTTATTTTTAAATCATTAATATATTTTCCATATGATTCCATAAAAAAGAATTATTTCTTAATTTATCTATCCTTACATGATATCGTTCTTTTTTTGATTTCATATAATGGTATTTTTTCTATTTAAGTAGAAAAATTAACACCTTTTTTGAATTAATATCATCCTGTAAAGATATATTTTAAAGTAAGATTAAACACTTCGGAAACAATACTAATAAACATTGATAAATCTAAAATCAATTAATTTATTAATATATTAATTGACCAAACAGGTGTTGATATTATGATGGTAGATATAGGTAAAACAATTTTTAAAGAAATTCTCTTATCTGTTCATCTAAAAATGTAATATGAAATATATTTCCTAGAATGAGTAATTGTCCTTAAAAATACACACTTCCTACCCAACTATCGGGGTTTTTATTAAATTTTAATGAGTTTAATTTTTTCGACTATGGCAAAAAGATTTGTTGTACGACTAAACAATGATTGGTAAATGAAAAAATGTACAAAAAATAGATAACTGAGTCTATTTTAAGATTATCAATATAAAATTCAATAACTTTAATAAATCATACTATATTAATAGTAATTTAATCAATATGAATCCATCATGTCCTACTATGGATTGTGTGTAACACTCACTGGTGGTGATGTTAGGGTATTATAATGTCAATGATACAACATTATTTATCAATATCCTATGTCATTAGTTAGTATTTTACAATTGTTCTTAGTTTAAATTTAGTACTTTAAGGGTGTAATTTTTTATATTTATAAATTGGAGTTTTTGGGTGTCATTTTTGTCAACAATTAATATTTAGGGGTCATAGGAGAATTTTAAACAAATGTTAAACAACAATAATGACTTATTAAATTCAAAATATTGTTGTTTTTATACCGAAATTTAATTGTAACCCATTTTTTCTGTATATAATATTATTTACATTAAATATGATTTTCAATATAATATAATAATAAAATATTCCCTTATAGTTATGAATGGATACCCCATGAATGGATTTCGGGTTTTCTATGGAAAGACCAATTCTAGGATTTTAAGAAAATAAGATATCATGAAAAAAGTATGCCCTATTATTTTATTATTTGTTGGTTAATTTTAGTACCATGGGATTATATAAAAATCAATAATAATATAATTTGAATATGTGTTTATGCAAAAACGTATCTTTTTGATGATTGATTTTTTAAAATCCATGTGAGTAATTTTAGAAAATTTTAATCATCATATTCTCTATATTATTTAATAGGAAATATATGAATATGTGAAACAAACTAAGGGGTCAAATCATGGTGTTTTCATGTTAATACATTTATACTACATTCCATACTCCTTTTATATCATTATTTATCAACAAAAATAACATTTTAAATATCTAACACTCTCATTGGAATTATTTTTCAATCATTTAAAAATAATTTATAAATTAAAAAATCACTTTACAATTTATGATTTTTCATGATTCACCAAATAAGACTATATCCAATAATCAAACAATAATGACGTATAAATGGAACCAAAACATAAATTTTGTATATTTAATATTTAACAATTTTAAGATATAGTTAAAAGAATAATCCCTAAAATTTCTATATATTAAATAAGAAATAAACAATTTATATCATTGAAAAACTCCCTCACTTTTCTTCTTCAAGTAGCACTTCATGAACTTTTTTACCTATCAATTCCAATTGGTGGTATCATAAAATATTTATAGACATATGTTCCTACTCTAGAAATTAATAAATAATTTATTTCTACAAATACTTCATATCTAAAGAGATAAAAAATTAAACTCAACTAAGATGCACATACAACCCTCAAATAAAGAAGTGATCTATTTCACATTGGTTGAGTTATCTATTGTTTTTTTACTCATGAAACCAATATAAATAAATCTTCCACTAAATGAATAATAATTCTATAGTTTAATTAATCTTTTTGTGATCCTTCTCCAATATCCATATATATGTATAAATATAAATTCAACCTTTTAATTTAACCTTTTTCTTATCAATTGAGGATGTATTATTATTGACACTTTTATATCCAATTTACCCCTATTGTATGGAATCTATCATTCTTGGGACATTTCAATTATGTTTTAATTTTTTTATTGATGATTGGTGTAATTTTGAATAAGTATGTGTGGTTTTTAATTTTATAATTCCTAAAATAAAAATTTATATATCTTAGAGGAAATATTATGAGGTGTGATGAGAATCAATTAAAAAATGACACATAATTTTGTCTGATTATTCATTACATATTCCAAATGAAAAATAACTGAAAATTATAAATGTTTAGTTTTCTAATAGGATATGAGAAAAATGAAATTATTTTGAAAAATATCATAATAAACATAAGTATTGTTTTTCTCACATAGTTTATTTCTTATACATATTCTATATAATTCCTTATTTCCTAAACGGGGAAAATCAGAACATGATAATCGGTTACCTCAAAATATTAATAAATAAATCATATGACATAATAATTGATAATAGTATATATCTATACTATATGAAATAGAGTATTATAACATTAACATGACATATTAAAATATAATTAAAATACCATATAACATTTTTCATGACTAATGGAATTTGTAATTTTCAAAATAATAGGGTTGAGTTAAAAGATTGAAGAATAATCTATAATAAATCATATATAATGATATATTTTAATAACAATAATATATTTTTCATATAATTAGGAAGATATATAATTCATCAATTTTTTCAATGAATACATTCATCTCTAAGTGTTCGTCAGTTAATCACCCATATACCATTACATTATTAGAAAATAACTTGTGGACCCTCATATGCTTGAAAAAAAACATGCATACCCTATTAATTCATGGATAACATCTCATGTATCATTTAACATAGTGATATATTATAAATTAACCCATCAATAAGAGTTAAAAAATGGATAAGCGAATTATATTATGATATTTAATACCATTGTGTGATATAAAATCAAAAATTATATTCCTCAATTTATTATATATTAATTAAACCATGGAAATAATATAGGTTTGAAGACATATTTATTATACCATGATTGTAATAACAATTCTAGAGGAAAAATCATTATAGTTTCTTAATATCTTATTCATAGTGAAACAAGGAATTACATAATGGACATTGAGCTAGGAAAACAATTATCACAAAGTAATTCAAATTATTCGTTGGAAAAAATATTAAATATAATTTTTTAAAAATATTAAAATTATTACATTCAATAAAATTGGATTTATTAAATTTTAAACAAAATAAAATTGTAATTTAAGATTCAAGGTGATGAATGTTTTCGATATAAGAATTATTCAGTGATATCATAATCATTTAAAAAAATATTATATAGATTGTGAAGGATGTCAAAAAATAAATTCTTTAGAAAAAAATTAGAAGATTAAATGATAAAATTTTCAAGGAAAGTCACATGGAGTATAAATATACAATCATCATTGTTTAATAATCATATAAAAACATTTAATTTTTTCTAGAACATATATGTTATAGTGAACGACTCCCATCCAAAATTAGAAATAATGGAGGGATTACATACAAAAAATTAATTGGTATATTTGACTACTAAAGGCACCAAAAATTAATAATAGATGAAAAAAAATATTTTTAATAGGGAATAAAATAAAAACAATTAAATGATAAATGATTTAACATTTCTGAAAATTGATGTTGAAAAGCACATCTTTTAAAGAAAGTGATATGGTAACATAAACTCTAACCCCTTTTATTTAATTCAATCATATACACACTTAAATCCAATTCAAAAAATTTAGATTTATTTTAAATATATTACTGAACTCTATCCTCACTTATTGTAATCAATAATATTCCTTTACAATTTTAAATTTTTTATTTATTAACAATTCTACATTAATATCAATATTTGGGTGTCAAGAGTTCTATTTCTTATATATGTTTTGGATTATTGATTTTGGTAGTAACATCATACCCATATATTCATCATGTACAATATCTTAATAATATTATAAATTTAATATTTATTAAATATATTTATATTTGGAATTTTTCTAATTAATTATTGAAAAATGAAATATATCACCTCATGGAGGATGTAGATTGCAAGTACGCTTGATAGAAACAATAATTTTCTATTGGATGGACGTGATGTATATAACTTAAATTAATTATAAAATGAATATTTTATTAATTTTTTTTTATTTTAAAATATTATGATATATATAATACATTCAGTAGAGGTTGAAGAACAAATAAATAAGAAAAAACTCAGTTAAAAAATCATCCATTTCTTCAGGTATCCTAATTTTCTTATACCATGTGCTTTCATAGAAAGTTAAATTTATAAGACCAAAACAATATGATGTAAAAACCTAGGTAACAAGAGAATAACTCATTTTCATATATATTAACATGAATAATATTGATATATTAATTATAAAAATATTACGTAAATTGTATAAATCAAATTTGAAATAATATTATTTAAAATTTATTATTATTATAATTTATTTAAAATATTAATTCCTTAAATTCAAAAAATTATTTATAAGAAAGTAATTTTTATTTTTAATCATTTTTAAAAAATAATATATTATAAAAATCGTGGATTTTTTAGAAAATGTTGATTTTTCAATGTGGAGTGAAAAATAATGTTTTTTAACATAAATCATTAATTTTAAATAAAAAATTTAATTTCAAAGTCTCATTATGATTTTAACGTAATTATTATATATATTTATTTAATACAGTTAATTTATTTTTAATTCAATTAATATAATATTTTAGTATATGTTAATTATTGGGTTTAAAAAGGGACTTTCTAAAAATATGTTTTATATGAATAATCTTTCTATATTTAAATTATTTAAAGTTATACCTAGTTATGAATGCTTTAAAAATAAATTTATAGATTATATTTCACAAAATACACATTGATATTCATAAAATTATTTTTATTCGACATATATTTCTTATAAAATCAAACTTTTATTGATAAATACACTTCTTAAAAACTATCATCTTCATAATGTCTGTTGGTTATATTTTAAATTAAAATTTTATATATGTGTGGATTACTTTTCTTTTGAATGTATTTTATAATTGTCATAATAATAATAAATAATTTATAGTAAGGTAAAAATAATGTTTTTACAATAATGATTTGTGATGAAAGATAAAATTAATTATCATAGTTAAGTTGAAAAAAATTACTATGGGGAAATCTAATATTAAAATTGTTGAAATGTACTAAATACATGTATAAAATAGATTTGTGGTGTATATTTATACCTTATAATGTCTATGGATCTATAATTTTCAATTCTGTAGTCATTTACAATGTTTAAAACATCGGTACTATTTATTCTTTTCAAAACATACATGTTTAACTATTAAATAAATTATAACTAGAAACTGAACCCCTTATCCTCTCATCAATATAAAATCAAGTAATTTCTAAAAATAAATAATCACTTATATTTATTAATTCCCAACGAAATATATATATCAAAATTTTTGAAAAAAAATCCATCCTTTGATGGTTTTTAGTGTTTAGTATCCTGTTTTCTGACGAATGGGTGTAATGCTTTACATAGCATATTTATTTTATTTAATATTGAAACGAAATGAAATATAATTTAATTATTATTATATATTATCACCAGTATTTACAATATTGTTATATTTTATTATGTTATTGTAATAATATAAATAAAACACATCATCCATCAAATGTTATATAAATTCTTCATTCATGTGTATGACAAACTACTACCTCATGACCCGATGCCATTAGTTCTCTATAATCTCATCTCATAGATTATTATAATGATAGATTAAAATAATATTATATATAAAATGTATTTATATTTCAGGATTTATGATCTCACGTATATTGGGGATAAAATAATGAAAATCATGTGTATGAAGGGCTACCACCTCATGAAGGGAGGCGATTCAATTTTTATTAACAATTTAAATTGATGATAAAACAGAAAATGTTAATTTATATATGTAATATAGAAGAAATATTTATTATATTTATGAAATATTTATCATTCTGAAAATTTGATTTATAATTTTATTTATAACATTAATAAATCATATTTTTTGTATGTGCATACATAAGGACTATCACCTCCATGAAGTTATTTAACTCGATTTTCATCAGAAAATCAAATGAATTATATATATCATTATATTTAAATAATTATTATTTTTTAACTATATTATTCAAATTCTATAATTATCAAATAATGTAATCCATATCTCTATACATATCATTCAAAAAATGGAAATGTTACATGTGTAGGTATAACTATCCATCTCCACGATCATAATGTAGTTCATTGATTATAGTTATAATTCATCATTGTTACTAAAAAAGTATAATTGATGAATGGATATGGCAATTATTTCATGATTATTATTCTCGACATGTTGAAATAAATATATCATTGACTATTTCCAACTAACCAATATATGTTTGGGACATATAAGCCAACTATTTTCTAAAAACATGATAGAAAATTAAATGTTTAACTTATTGTATATAACATGGTAACCTTTAAATTATGTGAAAATGAAAATTATATTTTGTTAATAATGTAAATAATTATCAAAAGTGTATTATTAAGGATTATAGATAATGATAATTAATAATGAAACATTAGGTAAGGCACATAATCTCATAATCCATTCATTGGGGAATAATTTGCTGTTATACACCATTAATATTTTATAAGGTGTATAAAAGGAGTCATTGAAATGTTATATAATTAAATTTTCAGTTCTAATGGTATTTAATTTTTTGAAAATGTTATTATATTATGTGCCTTGTGATTCAAAATCCTCAAAGGTGTATGACTACATTTTTTCTTAAAAAATATTTTAATGATTTTCATTAAATAAATTGTTTTTCAAGACCATGTATTAAAATTTATTTTAAGAATACAAATATATGGAAATAAATACTTATAAAATGATATTTATATCATTTTTTAATTTTTTTTCAAAAATGTAACTTCTTTTTTTAATTCATGACTTTCCTTGAAAACTAAAAAAGGAATATATTATCTTTACATGGATGGAGACACAATCATTCCCCTATAATGATTTTATTCGTTTTATTTAAATTTCTGACCTTTATATTCCCATATTTAATTTTTAGATTTTTTTATAAATGATTATTGATAGTTAATGTAACGTTAGAGAACATGTTAAATGTATTGATGATTTCTCATAAAATGGAATCTTGTTTTACATTTAATGTTTTATATGGTGTGAATAAATGATACTAATGATAAGTAAGAAATTATTATTAAATGGTTATTTAATTAATTAATTTTCCTTTATTTCTCTAAACATATAATCTTAAAAATGTCCTCATATGTAGGAGAATATATTCTTGACTTGAAAATGATTATTATTTAGTTCTTAATATTGGTTCAGTATAGTTATAATTAATTTTAAGTTTAAATATCTGTAGTGTTTTGGATAATGATAATATCATAACCATTAATGATTTAAAATTTTATTATGTAGAAATAATATACAATATATAGATTTCCATTTTGTTTCAACTAAACCAGGTATATTTATAATAGTTTTTCATAGAGGAAATAAATAATTTATAAATGGAAAGAACAGTGATGAAAATGTACACCAAAATCAGCATCCCGATATGGTTAGAAGTTGAACTAGGATGTTTATTGTAGTGATGAATCCATTGACTTATTCTATAAATGGTGATGATATCCTTTCTGTTGAGGAAATTGATATACCAAAAAGAAATATGTCTATTTTATATAATTTCATTTTAAAATATTCACTATTAATATGTGGTTTATCCAAATAATGGTTGCTAATGTATGGAAAAATTCAATGGAGTAGGTATTTGAAATAATTGTATGTATAAACCATTAAATGATAACTATTTCTGTTAATAATTTTGATGGTGGAGCAGATTGATAGTGATTTTTTGTTATAAATACTAGAGAAAACAATTATCATTATTCCATGTAATAGGAAACATTGAAGGATATTTTCCATTTGAAATATTACCATATGGTTGTTCCACTCAATATAGAAAACAAATTCCTAGAATTTTGAAAAAATATGATGTTTATATAGTTTTATATGATTCAAACATCACATGATTGGTCATGTATATTTTAGTTTTTATACATGAAATTGATTAAGAAAATTGATATATTTAAATCATTATTGAATCAAGGATTACAATTTTTTACATCCATATTGATTATTTAAATTTTATGAGAACATGGTATATTGTGTTGAGATAGTTGAAATGGAGTTTGATGAAAAATATTCTCCTCACGATAGCATCATTAAGTACATATTATAGGGGAAGGAAATAGAGATCCTACCTAATAAAAAGTCTATAGATAATCCCCTAAAAATATATTATATTATTCCATTCGTTGTAAATGAAATTACAAGTAATTTTTAGAGGATCATGAATTTATTTAATGGGATAAATTTTGTTAAAGGACTTGTGAATATAATGAAAATTTACCTTCATAAAAAAAATTACAGTTACTAATATTCATCAAATGATGAGTTTTTTTAATTTTAATGATTTGGTTCACAATGAATAGATGTTTTAAATTTTTTTATCACAATAACTAATTAATCATGATTGGAAAAAGAAATATTTAGATATGTCATTATCGTCAAAATTATTTAATGTGGGATCATTAAATGAAAGGGTGAAAGGTTCAATAATTATTTATTAAAATTATGAAAATACCCTATTTAACTTTGGATATTCACCTTCTTTTATTTTTAAAAATTAATAAATTTAAATATCACCCCAAGAAAAAATATAAGATGTTTTGGGAAATAATTTGGTGAAAATATTAAAGCATCCAATATATATAGAAATATTACTATTATTATCATTAGCGTATTCATCACTAAAAATAAAAATAAAATAAATTTATTTACTATTTATATCACTATTGGAGTGGATTGGATTTTAGTTTATGATGAAAATATAAATTAAAGAGTAAAGGTTATATGTTATATTATTTTGTGACTTTTATAACATACCAATAAGATGAAAAATTGATAAATTTTTTTTGTGATAGTTACCTTGATCAATATATTTGAAATAACAAAATTGATAAAATTACTAATGTTCTAATAGTTAATCAATACATTGACGTATCTAAAGATTATGTCCTACTGTTATTATTTATCTAAGGAATGAGTATACTATGGAATTATTTTATGATATTATGCATATTTGTAAACACCCTTAACAAATGGTTGAGGTGTAAAATTTAGAATTGAAATAAAAGTTACAATATGTGTCATATAAGTGTTTCATTAACCAATTAAATTTCCCATGGGCTTCTTCAATTTTTTTTAAAATATAAATATTGTTCAATGATTCATTACATGGAGTATCAAGTATTTAACATCCTTTTCATTTATAAAAAATAACTTTTTCTATATGTCAATGATTTGTATGGATCATATTTAGAGAGCTCAGTATTTTCCAAAGGTTGATCTAATGACTTGCAACCATAAACTGATGGCGAAGGGGGATAATATTATAAAGACTAAAATTGGACTGAATTTGGAAATTTTTTTTTTAACTTATGTATTTTTCTTTTTCTAATGACCCTATTTTATTTACAGGTATTATAAATAATGTTTTCAATGAGTTCATGAATATGTATGGGGTTTTATTTATTAATGAAAATTGGAATATTCTTAATTCCATGAGGAACATGAAAACAATATATGAATTGTTTTCTAATCCTTGAAAAAGAATAAAAAAATTGACATTTTGTAAGTGTTATTTTTTCACCAAGTTTAATTCTTTGATTATATTGTTCAAAAACATTGTAAAAATATTAACTATTTGAAAAAAATAATTTAGGGGAATAAAAAAGACCCTAAAATATCAAATAGATTCACAAGATTCTTAGTTTTGTGGGATTATATGGATTATTTATTTAAAACTTTTCTTTACTAATTTTCTATTAAAATATATTAACTTGAATATGAGTTAAATTAATCGTGACCAAATATTGTGATTATTCATTTCTGTACCTAAAAAATATTGGTGAAATCTATAATTTATTTCCTTATTTATGTAAATATTGAATTTTTCATCTACATTGATTCATCATTGATAGGACACAGTTGGGGCTTGAGTTAGAATGATTAGGTAATTTTTTTATGAATCATATCAGTAGAAAACTCTTCAATTGAATTACCCAAATATTATTTGGAATTAGATGAAATGGTTTTTTAATTTAAAATTTTGAGGCATAATTTATTTTGAGTAACATATGAAATATATAATAATTAAAAATGAATAATTTATATATTCAATCAATGATTATTGAATATGATATAGAGATGATGGTTTGATGTAAACATGGAATTTTAATTAATGATTCATTACAATGAAAGATAAGATATGAAAGTGGTAATTCGTTGAATAAAAAAGGATTATACATTATGAATGCAAAATTTTAAAATTACACATTTTAATGATTTAATGAATTTTTTATATAATTTTTGAATATAGGTACATCCTCTTTTTTGGAGTTTCAATACAATCCTCATTATCAAAAATAATCAACAGTCACAAAAGGGGGATCTTAATCTATAGTAAAATGTACAGTCCATTTAGAATTTTATAATTCATGAGTTTAACATTACAGATGTTGGTATAATTAGATTTGGTAAAAATTATATGTATTCTGTGATTACCAATTACATAAATAGCTATTGAGTGAAGCTCATCGTTCTCTATTTTATTTTGATCTATGAAACTATAAGATGTATTATGACCACTGATTTTATTATTGGATGGCGTATATAAAAAAAATATTTCTACAATTACCATGACATATATTATTTTTTAAGGTTATAAAAGATCTAAAATTACTTAAATTATTTCTTTAACACTTTTTGGAGCTAATGTTGAAATTCTATTTCATGGTGAAATTACCAAACAAAATCTCGTGGTAATAAAGTGATTTGGATTATTATTGATGGATTAACTAAATATGAACAATTATTTCGCATTAATGTTAATATTTATTTATATTATCATTTGAAAATGTATCTAATGGTGAAATTATTGAAGAATTGTGTTCGTCAATCTGTTGTATCAGACCATGATCATATGTTTTGATATAATTTTACAATAGGGATTCTGATGTCCTTGTGTATTGAATTAAATTTCAAACAGATTTTCATCCTCAATATCAAGGAATATCTGAGGAAAAAATATTTACCTTAAACTATTTTCTATTTTTTAAATGTATTAATAGGGTTTTTGGGTTCATTATATTTTTTGTATGAATTTTTATATACCTATATTTTTTATTTCAGTATAATGATGGAATCATTAGAGACATTATATTGACTGTGCTGTAGAATTCCATATATTTGGATGATGTTGGATAAATAAAGATGATGTGAACATATTTGGATGAGTAAATGGGAGATAAGGTTTAGTATATTAGACAACATATGATGACAGATCAGAGAAGGTAGAAAATACAAGTGGAATACTAGTGGAATGATATTTTATTTATGGTAGGTGATCATGTTTTTTATTAATAAATCTCAAAGGAAAAGTGTTATTCATTTTTGGGAAAAGATAAATGTATTTTTGTTGTTCATGGGACCATATAAAATTATTCATAATATTGAATTAGTTTTCTACAAATGGTTTAATCCTTCATCCTGAGTTTACCCATGCACCCACAGTATTTCAAGTATCAATGATAAAGAATCAATTACAGGATTTAATAATTTAAGGTTTCATGGAGAAACCAATTGGTTTGAAAGGCAACATGGGAATCTAAAAATGTTATGATTGAAACATATCACCACCTATTTAATACGTGAATAAAATTTCATGGATGAAATTTTCAAAAAGGGGGAATAATTGAAAAACACAACTAATGATAAATGAAATTGTTTTTATGTATATTTATATGAAAAGGATAATTATATTCATTATGAAAATATTATGTTTTTTAATTAATATGGAATGAGTTTTAATTAAACAATTATATTAATTTTTTTTTGTTTAAATGATTAATTTTTTAAAAAAATTATATTTAACCAAAATTTAATTCAATTTTTAAAGAAATATACCTGAATTATCATACTATGAAATATATTTATTTTTAGAAAAATATTTTTTCATTGAATAGTGAAAATTATTGATTTTTAGTAACATTATTTATTTTCATTAAATTAAAATAAATTAAAATAACTAATATTTTTATGAATATTATTTAATGAGACAAAATTATTCTTTAGATATATTTCTTCTCATTTGTTATCTTTTTATCATGTTTATTTTGGATTTTATTATAAGTATATAATTTTTAAAGATGGTTATTTTGAAAACTATTTAAATATGCATAGTTTTCCCCATTTTATTTTATTAAAATAACCCCTAATTACTATTGTTTTCAATATAATATATATAGTATATTTCAATAAATATTAATTTATATTCATTAAATTGCGATTATTTTTATAGTGTTAATATAAATTCATTTTTTATGAACTTCATGAATACCACCTTTTTCATCATTTCTAGGGGTTTAATTTTATGTTAAACAATACCACATCAATATATTTAATTTTGAATAGAAAAATTGGATAATTTTATTAATCATAATCTATATTTTATAATAATATCAACCTAATTTTTTACTATAAAAAAATACAAAAAAAAATTATATATTAATTACATTAATTAAAGTGTACACATATATAACATGGGTTTATAAAACATGGGTTAAAATGAACAATAATCCTATATAAAATAAATTGGTTAGAAATATTTATACCTTATAAAAGTTATATGTTGATGATGATCTTTTTTTGAACTTTTTGGTATGTAAAATACATAGTTAAACATTTTTCTTTTTAAAACTTACAAGTGCCCCACGCACCTCGTATATAGAATGCGACACACTCTTGTATCATATTGACACATTTAATGCCATATGTGCTTTCGAAGAACAATAAAAATATTTTCCATACATACCTTATATGTACATAGTAAATTATTATAATTACAAATCTATCCTATTATTGATTTTTCCCTTAAGTAATGGGGTTATTCGAAGAAGAGGCATCATTCATTGGTGAGAATCTTCATTTTATTTCCTATTACACCACTATAAAATATTCATTAATTTTTATTATATATTAGAAACCATATATATAGTATAACTTTATTTTATTATCATAATTAGAAAACATAAATCCATTTATTTCTCCCTCAAATGGGTTATAAATTCAATATTTGTGTCTATGGTGGGCTACCACCTCACAAAATAATGTCATTTGTTTTCCACTATCACCTATCATGAATTATTAAAATGGTGGATTTAATGTATATATATATATATAATGTTTTTAATTAATTTATTCTTTATTTATTGTGATAGTGAATTTAAATTCATACATTCCCTTCCTTGTGGGATACAATAAAGACATTTGTGTGTATAACAGACTACTTACTCATGATGTGAGGTGATTTATTTAGTACTGCATTATGTTCACGGTAATAAGGAACAAATTAAGGAAATATTAGAAATAAATGATCTAATTTTGATATTTTTGATACATTTATTCTTATGAAAAGAAAATATGTCATTATTTTACAAACACACAACAATTATAAAATTTTTCGTGCATATATATGGAGTACCACCCCTAAGATGTGATGTGACATTTTTAATCCCTAAATTATATAGATTTTATAAATAATTATATTGAAATAGATAATTTTGTATTTATTTTATTATTGTCATTTTTAATGAAAAAATAATACATTATTTATTTTAATAATGATCACTAAAATATGGAAATGTTAATCATGAATTCAAATGTCCTACTATAACCAAGATTAAGGCGCGTATCTTTTTTCAAAACTAAAATTCATTGTTGGTTTTAAATAGTATTTTGTTAAATTAATATGATAATTTTATCAGGATTATTATTTTTGGGATTTGTATATAATGACCTATTTCACCATACTCATCCTACTAATGTCAATTTTAAGATATATAATCCAAATATGATAAAAAAATACGATCTAAAAATAAATTATTTAGTAATTATAAATTATATGGAAATATGTTAAATGAAAGTAATGATAAATACAAAAAAAATCTTAATATATATTATAATATACATATATTTATTCATTAGGATGATAAATAATGATCCTTTTGAATCAATCATAAGGTAATAGAATTCATCCCAATATCCTTTTATTGAGCCATATTTGGTTTTTATACATCTCTATTATTTTATATGGTGTATATATGGAATTAAATATGTGTTATATCATGAATATAACTATTGAAATTGTATATAATGTTTTTTATTGTCATTATTTATTTGGTATTATAATTAAAATGATTCAAAATATTTAATTAATATTTCTATTAAAAAAATCATCTTTTAATGTGTTCTAGAAATCTTTATTTGTCTTCAATTATTTTTTATAAATTAATTCATTGTATAAAGATTACAAAATAGTTTTAGAAAAGTAAAAATATTTATTTCTATCATAGTTCTTTGATATGTATTATTTCCATTCATTTTTTGTGTTTATTTATAAAAACATAAAACAATAATCTATTTTATCATATATACCGATAAACAATTTCTCCAACACCATAACTATTATAGGATGTTTGGTTTTCCTTTAAAGAATTTATGTTCAATTTTAAAAACCCTATTTTGTATTTCTATTTAGTTTTGTATGTTAACTTATTTTTTGAAATGAAATATTATTTTTGAATTGAAAATTTATTTTTATTAGAAATTTATATTTTAATAATTGAATGTCATTTTCATACCAATTTAATATTTATTTTCAAATGATTATTTATTAAAATGTGTAATCATAAAAAATAGATTAATGATAAGAAATATGATAACTTAATGAGAAATGGGTGATCTCGGTACAAATCTGATGATGGGTGCCCCCAAGTTGTGCTAGTTGAGGATAATATAACATATAAAAAATGTTGACCTAGAGAGCAATGGGTGATCCCAATATAGCTTATATTATGGGTGAAACCAGAAAGTGCTATGATGCCTTAAGTAATTTACATTGTCTTAATTTGAAATATAGAGGGAGTTACTAGATGCACTCTCTTATGGATTTAACTAGGATCAACTTATTTCATTCAGCGTTTTAATATTGGATATGAATGTGATGCTCTCCGTTTCCATAAAACGTATAATTTTTTTAGTGTAGGTATTAAGGTTTCTACTTAAAAAATGTCTATTTTTCTTGTGTACATGTTTTCCTTTATAAAATTAGAAAACATTAATGGTAAAGTTAAACATTACATGTGTTTTCATATTTTTTGGACAAACAACATTAATTTTTATGTACCTTACTTTGATTTTTATTTGCATCCCATGTTTTAAAGTGTTTTTAATTAGGATTACAGATGGGTGATATAATTGAAGAGGTTATGTTCAATGTCATGATATTGTTTTCATTAAAATAAAAAATATTTTTTATTATCATTATTATATGATGGGAAAATGGATATTAATTCTCTATTCCCACTTTGTATTTCATGGGTTTTGTGTATGTGTTTTGACTTAACTTTCAAAATATCAAAAAATTAAATGATCCAAAAATTCAATAGAATTGCATCACGAATTTCAACTCCATATAATGTAATTCCAAACATTAGTTCCTTATATAAGATATTGGTGGAATTATTGGGTTGTAATTTGGTATTGATCATGGGGATGTAAAGGTGCTAAAAGTATATAAATTAGTGAGGAGAGAAGTTCCCCAATTACATTTTAGGGGTGTCGAACCCACATAAATAACCCTAATATTAATATAATACAAGATTAAATTATATGTAAATTCACTCACAATATGAAAAATTATAATAAAATTTTTATAGTATTTCAAAATATTCATTACTTAATTAGGTTAGGATAATGTTTGAGTATTATAAAATCCCTTATGACATAGTTAAACACTTTCATCCAATTGTATCCGTTAAAATTTTAACATCACATTTTATCCATATTGAATTTTTTTTATGGAATGTAATAAAGATGAACATATAATCCAAAATTCATATTATTATTCAAGATATTTAATTCATTTTGTTCAATACATTTTATAAAAGTGATGATAATTAATTCTATTTCCATTAAAAAAAACATAGACCAATATAGAGAAAATATATATTTAAATATAAAATTGTTTTTTATTTTCTTGTCATTTGATGTTAAAACCATTAGATGGAAGAATATTTATATTAACTGATTATTATTTTTTAAATAATCAATAAAATCATCTATCAATAGTTATTAATTTAGTTATTTAATAAAATGGTAGTCCTTTATCATATAAAATATCTCTTTTTATCTTTAATATATATTATCATCATTTTTTATCAATATATATACAATATAAGAATGATCATTCTGTTTTCAATAAGAACCACCAATAAATGTTCACAAGATTAATTATCTAAATGAGGTTAATTTATATTTAATTACAAATATATAAAAATATTGTTTTATGAATAAAATAATTCTTTTCAAACATAGATTTATGAGACAGATATTCTTTATCATTACTTAACCATTTCATCGATATCATTGATTTATTAAACTAATTACGACATTAAATTTGTCAATCATTATTATCATTATCAATAATCAAAAGTATTAAATATAATGATTTTTTATAGTTTATAGTTTAAAAAATTTACATTATAATCAATTGTATTTTATTATATGAATTTGACACTTTCTAGAAGGACGCATATTTTATATATTTTGGGGTAAAATCTAATGATATGATTCATGATATATTTTTATAAATTATTTTTAAATAATATTTATTTTTCATCATATATGATAGAATAAATATAATTTATTAAATATATTGACCTAAAAAATTATGTGGTGTTATATTCTACAGTAAAAAAATTTCTACCGTGATATCACTACATTATAGTGGTGAAATATGATGATCATTATACTTCATCCCATAATTAGGCTTCCTTGAAACATATTTATTTTTTTATGATGTGTTGATAATATGTGATGTAGTATTCTATAATAATTTTTCTCTTTGTTCAAGATTAACTTTCTATAATCAATCAAAATAGATAATTCTCTATTTTTGTAGTGCCATTGTTCAGTACAAGTGAAGAATTTGTTATATAATACCTCAAATGAGATAATTGAATCATATCAGAATATTATAAGAGGTTTAGTTATAATGACCCATACATTACATACATTGTTATTACTTCATAATTGTAGCACACTTATTACAACACATAACAAAACCAAGAAAGGACCGTATAGGTATAGTGTCTTTAGAAACTGGGAAACATAAACAACTGGTTCATAAAGAATCTACTTTGCCTCCCATTTATATCATCATACCTAGAGTACCTTTTTTGGCATATTCTACTTAATAACCTTCTTCCTGACCTGGGGAAATAAAACATAGAAAAGGGTGAGCTCAAATGCTCAGTAAGGGTAAACAAAAGAAATATCAATCACATCATATTCGTAAGAACATAACTTTTGGAAATCTTAACCTGCAAAAGAGAGCATAATTTCATAACATGGGATGAATCATAGTAGTGAAATGTAATCCCAATAATCATAACATAAAACATGAAACTTTGTGGAATACACAAATAATCATAGAGAATCATTTCTTGTTAGTCAAGACTCAATGCCAAGACTATCTTAGTGGACAAAGTCCATTTCTGAACCGAGTTCCCTCCTTGTTTCAGTCCTGTTTCACTGAACCGGTATAACCTATCGTTCCAACAATGTCTATCTCATGATATATAAAATCTTTACCCAATGAATTGGAGGGAGATATAGGTCCCACCCATCTCATAATGATAATATTCTTATGTGTTCCTCAAAATCATAAACCATACATCATAGCATAACCCATGTAATAAAAATGGGATTCTTAAACATTGTGACATCATAAAACAATTCATATAAGATAAATGAATTCATTAAAATAATTCCATCACAATATAATAAAATCAATGTAATAATAGGGATAAAAACAAAACCCTATATTATATTAGATGGAAAATAATTTTGATAAAACACTTGAACTCCATTCTTGAGGAAAATATCCTTTCTACTTCAAAAACATTTTTCCATTCTTAACATGTCATAGAATTTTAATCTAAAAGAAGTTGATTAAAAATAATCTTTAAAACTTGTAAAAGAAGATTCTTGGAAATAATTTTTTAAAAATCCATTCATGCCGTATAAGTTAAAAAAACATTCTTTCGGTACTTTTGTCAGAAAAGTCAAAAAGTACCTCGTACGAAAAACAACAAAAGATTCCTTTTATATCTTTTACTAAAAACATGATGAAGGTTAAAATTGGATTTAAACAATTGTAGGTGGATGTAAATAATATTACATATTGAAGAAACATGGATGTGTAAGATAAAATACACCCCAGTAAATACCAAAGTATAAACAAACTCGGATAAAAATGAGATTGTGATATTTCCATTACCATAGGTCTGATATGCTTTGTACGTGTCCGAACCGCTTGTATAATGATTTAAATAATGTTATTGACTTATTCCCGAATAATATTTATTGTTATGATATCATATTTGGTCATATTCATATCTTCTTATTAGTAATATTTCATTACTACTTGTTATTCGGGTGTTTATTACTTTTTGTTCTTATGCGTGTTTTGTCGAATAAATTTTTATTATTCTCTTTAGGTTATAGATACCACATTTCCAGAATGGTATTAGTGTAATAAATATCATATTCATTCATTAAATTCATTTATATAATCATTATGAAATGAAGATCATGTAGAACGAGTCGCATCACATCATGGAGACGGTATTCCGTACGTACGCACGAGTGATGATATCGTTCCTATGATCGTGGAATTGTATTGGAGTGTATGTATACTATTTCAGAATAAATATAACTTTATAATAGTCATATATAGTCATTATTTACATCATTATACCCATCCAAGTAAGGTGGTGGTGGAAAATAGATTACACCACGGCGTGGAGACGGTATTCCGTACGTACGCACGCGCGGTGATTTCTTTTTCCATAGGATGGATAGATGGTGAAATAGGGTTGTTTCATACTTATAATAACATATCAGTACATGCGTAATACTGATGTTATTACTTCATAATGAAACAACTAATGAAGAAGAAGTGGAAGAAGAAATAAAGATGAAAGAATCGGTAACAGACATTACCTCTTCTTTGAATTGCTTCTTTGAGACCTCCTTTTAGGGAACTAAAATAGGTCCTTAAAGAAGGCCAGAAACTCTAGGATGTTTCTAGGGAAGTGGAGAGAATAAATTGGTAGGGGTTGGCCGAGCTTGAAGGCTCAATGTGGTGTGAGGAAGAGGGGGAGGAGGTGCCCTTTTATATGGGAGGTGAAGGGCTCCTTTGGAAAAACTAAAAATATTATTTTATTATAAAGTCAAGTTCTGTTTTAAATAGCTCCAAATTGATTTATTTAGAAGATAAGGTGGGGATGGGTTGAAAGTATCTCATCCAATATAATTTAAAGAAGTTTAGGTTCCTATTTTAACCTTATCATTTAGATTTATCATTAAGTTAAATAATTTTACTTTTACTATGTCTTCTTGTGTTCTTATAATATAATGTTAATCAAATTACTATAAGAAGCCAAACGAACCCCAAGATGTTTATTATTAATATATATATCCTTATCTAAGTAATTTGGCCGATCCTTAGATTTTTAGGAATAACATAACAATTACTAATATAATATTGTTTTTAAAAACTATTTTATTTATATTTCGACACTATTTAGTAATTAATTTTTTTGAAAATCATAACAGAATGATTAGTTCGAAAAGGGTTAATTAAATCAATACTAACATGTCATATTAATCTAGAAAATTAGTGTAATTCATAAAAAGTCTCAAATTACATTTATTTGGGTGTTTATAACATTAATTATGTCAATATTTCATTAATAAGATAATTACTCCATCATATTTGTGTCATAAATAAATTCAATTATTTAAGGTCTAAAAATTACAAATAAAATACCATTATGTAGGAAATATTTTTATCTTTCTAATAAATATTTATAGTCGAATTTATATTATGTATAACCCCGTATAAAAAATGATTTACTTATTAAACTTTAATTTTAACTATTTTAACCCTTCTTTAAATAAATTAATAATAAATGTTCTAATCTAATTCATGTGGGCCTAAATGGTCATATTTTATTCCTAAGTTTGTTTTTTAGTCGAATAACACTTATCCAATAGAATTAGGACATGTGTTAGGGTAATAATAATATCATTTTAACCTTAATTACCCTATTTACTTTTAACCGTGGTAAATAAAAGTAAAAATTTACTATTCACCAAAAATTATTTTCATCTCATTGAACCACATTTTACTTACTGACATCAACCGTGTCTCTTGGATTTTTGAAATTCCACTCACAGAAGCGGTAAAATTAAGTTTTATGAAAAATTCATTTTTTTTAACTACCACTTAGTGGTTTCACTATTCATCAAAAATTGAAAGTTTTAAGAAAAATAACTAAATTTCACCCTCAGATAATTTCGATATTCCGAATCCAAAAATGAAGTCCATTTTGAAAAATAAAATTTATAAAATTTAAAAAAGTGGTTATTACTATTCATAACGGATAGTTTTAATATTATTTTATTAGCATTTCATTGTTTAGTGAAACTCGGTATTGCGTACGACGCAAGCTATCGAGGAAGGTCACGATTTCATGTAAAGCAAGCCAAGAAAGTGTTGTCTGTATAAAAAGATTCCTTTGATGATTTATATAACATAAATGTCTCGGGTGTTACATTTAACCCCCTTAAAATGAATATTTCCCTCGAAATTTGTCAATTTGAAACAAATAGATGAGGATACCTCTCCCTCATCATATCCTCAAGCTCCCAAGTAGCTTCTTCTAATTAATGGTTCCTCCATAAAACTTTCACCAATCGAGTGGTCTTGTTTCGTCGAAATTTTTCGCTACGATCCAGAATCTCTATCGGTTGTTCTTCATAAGAATGATCTTGCTCCAGCGGTACAACTTCTGAGATGAGTACATGTGAAGGATCAGGTATGTACTTTCTCAGGAGAGATACATGTAACATATCGTGAACTTGAGAGAGATTCGGTGGAAGCGCCAATCGGTAAGCTACCTTCCCAACACGATCCAGTATTTTGAAAGGACCGATATATCTAGGGCTCAACTTCCCCTTCTTTCCAAATCTCATAACCCTCTTCCAGGGAGATATTCGTAAGAACACTTTATCACCCACTTCAAACTCTAGGTCTTTTCTTCGGTTGTTGGCATAACTTTTCTGTCGACTCTGAGCTGCTCTTATGTGTTGTTGAATAGATCTGACCTTTTCTGCCATTTCATCAACGAGATTGGGTCCTAATAGCTTTCATTCCCCAACTTCATCCCAGCAAGTTGGAGTCCTACATTTCTTTCCATAGAGAGCTTCATAAGGAGCCATATGAATACTGAAGTGAAAGCTATTATTATAAGAAAATTCTACCAAAGGTAGGTGTTGATCCCAACCACCTTTGAAATCCATAGAGCAAGCTCTCAACATATCTTCTAGAGTTTGAATTGTTATCTCAGACTGACGGTCTGTCTGAGGATGAGAAGAAGTGCTGAAACTCAACTCTGTATCCATAGTATGCTGAAGACTTCGCCAGAACTTCGAGGTAAATCTCGAATCCCGATCAGATATAATAGAAAATGGTACTCCATGCAATCTTACCACTTCTTTTACATATATACTAGCAGGCTGATCTAGAGAGAAATCCTCTCTATTAGCAATGAAGTGTGCAGACTTTGGAAGACGATCAATTATGAACCAGATAGCATTATTTCCTTTGGATGTTTTTGGAAGTCCAATGACAAAGTCTATAGTGATGTTTTCCCATTTCCATTCGGGTATGGGTAATGGTTGTAACATCCCCTTAGACTTCTGTCTCTCAGTTTTAACTTGCTGACAAACCAAGCATCGAGGGACATATTCAACAACATCCCTTTTCATGCCATCCCACCAGAAGTACTCTTTCAGGTCCCTATACATCATCGTGCTTCTAGGATGAATAGAGAATGAAGAACTATGAGCCTCATCCAGCAGCTCCTTCTTTAATTCTGGGATGGGAGGAACACAAACCCAATTCCTGAACATTATTATCCCATCACAATCAAGGTTGAATTCAGGAACATTTCTTACCTTCTTTTGTAACTAGACATCTTCTTTCTATGCCTCTTTAATCTTCACATGTATAGATGGTTGAACATTAATTTGAGAAAGATAAGATTTTCCCCCTTCCATTATAATTCCAAGATCCATTCATTGTAAATCCATAAATATTGGATCTTTTGTGATCCCCATCATGGATAAACTGGCATGGTCTTGTCGACTTAATGCATCAGCCACCTTGTTTGCTATCCCAGGGTGGTAATGAATTGTGCAGTCGTAATCCTTAATCAGCTCCAACAATCTTCTTTGGCGCATATTCATCTCCTTTTGTGTGAAAATATAAATTAAACTTTTATGATCAGTATAAACATCACACCTTTCACCATAAAGGTAATGCCTCCAAATCTATAATGCAAAGATTAACACAGCTTACTCCAAATCATGAGTTGGCTAATTTTACTCATTTATTTTCAACTGTCATGAGGTATAAGCTATCACCATATCATTTTGCATAAGAACACACCCCAATCCCATCTTGAATGCATCACTCTAGATCACAAACCTTTCTCCACTACAAGGCAGTGTGAGCACAGGTGCACTCGATAACCTTCTTTTCCACTCCTTGAAATTCTCTTCACATTCCTCCATCCAAACAAACATAACTCCTTTCCGAGTCAACTTGGTGAGTGGATTAGATAATCGTGAAAAATATTTCACAAAATGTCGATAATATCCAGCCAAACCAAGAAAACTTCGGATCTTAGTTACTGTTGTTGGTCGCGACCATCTTTCGATAACCTCTGTTTTTGATGGATCCACAAATATCCCCTCTTTTGAGATTATGTGACCAAAAATGAAGCTTTTTGAAGCCAAAATTCACACTTGGTAAATTTGGCATAAAGCTTCTCCTTTCTTAGGGTCTTCAATATAATTCTCAAGTGATCTTCATATTCTTCCTTTCTCATTGAATAGACAAGAATATCGTCTATAAAGACTACCACAAATTGATCAAGATAGTCTCTAAAGACTCTATTCATCAGATCCATGAAGATAGCAGGGGAATTAGTAAGCCCAAATTGAATCACTATAAATTCATAGTGTCCATACCTTGTACGAAAAGCAGTCTTTGGTATATCCTCCCTTTTGACCCTTAATTGATGATACTCTGAATGAAGATCAATCTTGGAAAAGTATTGAGCTCTGCGTAGTTGGTCAAATAGGTCATCAATGCACGTGAGAGGATATTTGTTCTTGATATTGATCTTGTTATGTTCTCGATAATCAATGCAGAGTCTCATTCATCCATCTTTCTTCTTAACAAAGAGAACAGTTGCTCCCCAAGGTGACGCACTTGGGCGTATGAACCCATTATCAAGATTCTCTTGGAGTTTCTTCTTCAATTCCCACAACTCAATTGGGTCCATTCTATAATGTGTCTTTGAAATAGGCAAAGCACCCGGTACGAGTTCTATTGAAAACTCAAATTCACGATTTGGTGGAAGACGCGGTAATTCCTCCAGAAATACATCATCAAACTCCTGTACAATGGGCATATTCTTAATCATGAGTTTCTCACCAACCATTTGAGATAAATAACCATCATTTAGTGGAATTAATACCCATAAAATAGAAGAAATTTCCACTGGAAGGTTATTTTCATCCTTGCATCGATAGACGATCATAGATTCATCTGGAATATGAAATGTGACTTCCCTTCTTTGGAAATTGATATGAGATCCATGTAGAGAAATCCAATCCATGCCATGAATCACATCAAATTCCACTATAGGAAGGATCACAAGATTTGTAGGAAGCACATTCCCACAAATTTCAATCGGAGAAGAATTATAAACTTTTGATGCGACTTTTGTGCCATTAGGTGTTGTCACAGTTAACTCAACATCTAATTGTTGAGGTAATAAGGTGATACCCTTAAAAAATTATTCAGAAATAAAATATTGGGTGGATCCAGAATCAAATAAAACATTTTCTATATTAGAGTGGTTGGTAAGTGTACCTTTCACCACATCGTTATCGTACTCCACATCGCTGATAGAAATTGCATGTGACTTTCCTTTTTCTTTAGCCTTAAGAGTGTGTTGACGTTGACCATCATCATCAACCCTTGGATTAGGGAATTTTTTGGCATAATGTCCCATCTCCTTGCACTTGAAACATTGAAGTGTAGTAGGTTCATTCTGTGTATCCCTTCCATTGTTTGCATCATTAGAAATCTTCTTCCCATCATCGCGGCATTCAAATGCCTGATGACCTTCCTTTCCACATTGGAAACATTTACTTGTCCCTTTAATAAAACTCCCTCCATGCTTCTTTCCACACTTTGAGCATAAGGGAAAGATCATATTCTTTTTAGTGTACTCTTTAGATTTTTCTTTGAATTCCATTTTCCTCTTCTTATCAAACCCATATGACTGATGGGTTACTCCAATCTCCATCTCAACTTTGAAAGCACATCGAATGATTTACTCATAGATATTGAAGTAACTTATGGCTAAGGCCCTTTGAAGACTTGGTTTTATGCCACTAAAGAATCGATCGATCTTACTCTCAGGTTGGATATTAATACCAGAAACATACCTTGCAAGTCTTGTAAAATTTTCTTCAAAGGTACCAACAGATTCATCATCATTTTGCTTGAGTTCAAGAAACTCTTTCTCCATCTTTGTTCGGAAAATACGAGAGACGTACTTATTGAAAAATAAGTTCTTGAACTCTTCCCCTTCGATTGACTCAATTTCATCCCTTTGACTTGTATTCTTAATAAGATTCCACCATTGATCAGCATCACCTTCCAAACGATACACTACTAGGATGACTTTATCATGATCAGAACATTGAAGAACTAATAATATTTTTTCAGTAGTACTAATCCATTGTTCAGCAACTAATGGATCAGTAGACCCGCTGAATGAAGGTGGACGCTGTCTCATGAAGGATTCAACATAATTTTTCTCCTTACTTTGCTCGTTTGGAAGTCCTGCATGATTCATAGCTTGAGAAAGTTGTGTGAGAATGGCTACAAGATTTTTCATTCCATCTCCCATAACGGTTGTTTGCTCCAGAGGACAATCATTACATTGCCCGTCGCATTCCGCATTAAAACAGTTCCTTCGGGTTCCATCCATTGACTAAAACCAAGGAGAATAGTGTGAGAAACACTAATTATAATAGGAAAACCACATAATCAAGAATAAAATTTCACACTTAAGGTCTTTTCCTAGGTTATTCATGGCCATTTCTAAAACAGTAAGATTGTGTTCTATGCTTAGACTTATCCTTAGGGTTCTTACTAAGGCTTTCACATCCTAGTTTCCAAAGGTTGACTATACCTTTCCTCTGATACCAACTATAACAACCCATAATTTACATACATTGTTATTACTTCAGAATTGATGCACACTTATTACAACATATACCAAATCCAAGAAAGGACCATATAGGTATATTGTCTTTAGAAACTGGGAATCATAAACAACTGGTTCATAAATCATCTACTTTGCCTCTCATTTATTTCATCATATCTAGAGTCCCTTTTTTGGAATATTATACTTAATAAACTTCTTCCTGACCTCAGGAAATAAAACATACAAAAGGGTGATCTCAAATTCTCAGTAAGGGTAAACACAATAAATATCAATCACATCATATTCGTAAGAACATAACTTTTCAAAATCATAACCTGCAAAAGAGAGCATAATTTCATAACATGGGATAAATTATATTAGTGAAATGTAATCCCAATAATCATAACTTAAAACATGAAACGTTGTGGCATACACACATAATCATAAAGAATCATTTCTTGTTAGTCAAGACTCAATTCCAAGACTATCTTAGTGGACAAAGTCCATTTCTGAATCGAGTTCACTCCTCGTTTCTGTCTTGTTTCACTAAACCTGTATAACCTACCGTTCCAGCTATGTCTATCTCATGAGATATAAAATATTTACCCAATGCATTAGAGGGTGATATAGGTCCCATCCATATCATAATGATAACATTCTTATGTGTTCCACAAAATCATAAACCATACATCATAGCATAACCCATGTAATAAAAATGGGATTCTTAAACATTGTCACATCATAAAACAATTCATATAAGATAAATGAATTCATTAAAATAATTCCATTACAACATAATCAAATCAATGTAATAATAGGGATAAAAACAAAACCCTATATTATATTAGATGGAAAATAATTTTGATAAAACACTTAAACTCCATTCTTGAGGAAAATATCCTTTCTACTTCAAAAACATTTTTCTTTCTTAACATGTCATACAATTTTAATCTAAAATAAGTTGATTAAAAATAAGCATGAAAACATGTAATGGAATATTCTTGGAAATAATTTTTTAAAAATCCATTCATGCCGTATAAGTTAAAAAAACATTCTTCCCATACTTTTGTCAGAAAAGTCAAAAAGTACCTCGTACGAAAAACGACAAAAGATTCCTTTTATATCATTAACTAAAAACTCACCGAAGGGTAAAATTGGATTTAAACAGTTGTAGGTGTATGGAAATAATATTACATATTGAGGAAACATGGATGTGGATGATAAAATACACTCCAGTAAATACCAAAGTTTAAACAATCTCGGATAAAAATGAGATTATGATATTTCCCTTACCTTAGGTCTGATATGCTTTGTACGTGTCTGAACCTCTTTTGTAATGATTTAAATAATGTTATTGACTTATTATAGAATCATATGTATTGTTATGATATCATATATGGTCATATTCTTAGCTTCTTATTTTTAATATTTCATTACTACTTGTTATTCGGGTGTTTATTACTTTTTGTTCTTATGTGTGTTTTGTCAAATAAATTTTTATTCTTCTCTTTAGGTTATAGATACCTCATTTCCAGAATTTTATTGGTGTAATATATATCATATTAATTCATTCAATGCATTTATATAATCATTATGAAATGAATATCATGTATAACGAGTCGCATCACATCGTAGAGACGGTATTCTGTACGTACGCACGAGTGATGATATCGTTCCTATGATCGTGGAATTGTATTGGAGTGTATGTATACTATTTAAGAATAAATATAACTTTATAATAGTCATATATAGTAATTATTTACTCCATTATACCCATCCAAGTAAGGTGGTGGTGGAAAATAGATTACACCACGGTGTGGAGATGGTATTTCGTACGTACGCATGCGCGATGATTTCTTTTTCCGTATGATGGATAGATGGTGAAATAGGGTTGTTTAATACTTATAATAACATGTCAGTATATGAGTAATAATGATGTTATTACTTCATAATGAAACAACTAAAGAAGAACAAGTGGAAGAAGAAATAAAGATGAAAGAATCGGTAACAGACATTACCTCTTCTTCGAAGTGCTTCTTTGAGACTTCTTTTTAGGGCACTAAAATAGGTCTTTGAAGAAGAAAAGAACCACTAGGATGTTTCTAGGGAAGTGGAGAGAAGAAATCGGCAGGGGTTGGCCTATCTTGAAGGCCAAAAGTGGTGTGAGGAAGAGGGGGAGGAGGTGCCCTTTTGTAAGGGAGGAGAGGGGCTCCTTTGGAAAAAGTAAAAATATTATTTTATTATAAAGTCAAGTTCAGTTTTATATAGCTCCAAATTGATTTATATTGAACTAAGGTGTGGGTGGGTCGAAAGCTTCTCATAAAATAGAATTTAGACAAGTTTAGGTTCCTATTTTAACCTTGTCATTTAGATTTAACATTAAGTTAAATTATTTTACTTTTACCGTGTCTTCTTGTGTTCTTATACTATAAGGTTAATAAACTTACTATAATCATCCAAAAGAACCCCAAGTTGTTTATTATTAATATATATAACCCTATCTAAATAATGTGGCCGATCCTTAGATTTTTAGGGATAAAATAACAATTACTAATATAATATTTGTTTTAAAAACTATTTTATGTCAATTTTGACACTATTTAGTAATTAATTTTTGTGGAAATCATAACAGAGTTATTAGTTAGAAAAAAGTTAATTAAATCAATACTAACATGTTATATTAATCTATAAAATTATTTTAATTCATAAATAGTCTCAAATTACATTTATTTTGGTGTTTATAACATCAATTATGTCAATATTTCATTGATAAGATAATTACTGCATCATCTTTGTGTCAAAAATAAATTAAATTATTTAATGTCTAAAAATTACAAATAAAATACCATTATGTAGGAAATATTTTTAGATTTATAATTAATATTTATAGTCTAATTTATCTTATGTATAACACCATATAAAAAATTATTTACCTATTAAACTTTGATTTTAACTATTTTAACCCTTCTTTAAATAAATTAATAATAAATGTCCTAATCTAATCCAAGTGGGCCTAAATAGTTATAATTTATTCGTAAGTTTTTTTTGGTCGAATCATGCTTATCCAATAGAATTAGTACATGTTTTAGGGTAATAATAATATCATTTTTACCCTTAATTACCCTATTTACTTTTAACCGTGGTAAATAAAAGTAAAAAGTTACTATTCACCAAAAATTATTTTCATCTCATTGAACCACATTTTACTTACTGAAATCAACTGTGTCTCTAGAATTTTTTAAATTCCACTCACAGAAGCGGTAAAATTAAGTTTTATGAAAAATTCAGTTTTTTAACTACCACTTAGTGGTTTCACTATTCATCAAAAATTGAAAGTTTTCAGAAAAATATCAAAATTTCTCCTTAGGATAATTTTGATATTCCGAATCCAGAAATGAAGTACATTTTGAAAAATAAAATTTATAAAATTTCAAAAAGTGGTTATTACTATTCATAACGGCTAGTTTAAATAATATTTTATTAGTATATCAATTTTTAGTGAAACTCTTTATTACGTATGACGCAAGCTATCGAGGAAGGTCGCAATTTCGTGTAAAGCAAGCCAAGCAAGTGTTGTGTGTAGAAAAAGATTCTTTTGATGATTTATATAACATAAAAGTCTCGGGTGTTAAATTAGTGGTATCTATTATGGATAACACATTATCCCAATATGATAAATAATATAATATGGACCAATATATCCGGTAGTCATGAACCCCATTATTAAAAATCCCATATCATACATCATTATAGTAATTTTAGGGAATATATTGTCACCATTATTAAACTCGAGATCTCTCTTTCCATTGTAATAAATAAAATTAAATTTGGATCTTAGAAACTCTGAATTTACAGTGAATATATCTAATATTCTTTACTATATCCTCTGTTAGCTAACATTCCAACAATTTTTCTTCTACAACCTCATCCCAACATTCATTTATGCATCACCTATTAACATATAGACATTCAAAAGGATGCACTGGAATTTAGGATAGAAATATATTTTATTTATGAAAAGTAACCTAGGTACATGATTATAATAATCACCAATGTATTCTATAATTTTATATCTCAATATATTCTCTTTTTATAATGGTCCACTCAAACTCACAAACTATCAGTGGATAATATGAAATTATAAATAATAGCTTCATATTCAGTTTGTTTGAAAGAATTCCAAATAATATCATGATAATAAGATGTTCTTGACTATAATTAATGTATATTCATACACTATAAAACCAAATGATATCCACATTGATTATTAGAAAAATGTAATTAAGTCGGAATAATATCATTCCAAATATATTTAGTTGAGTTTAGGTGATCCAATATAACCCTAAATATCTTATAGCCTTCAGACATCACTGGTAGTCCAATGATGAAATATATTGTTATATTTTAATCATTTCCATATTGTTATGGGAAATGGTTTCATAATCCCAATAATCATATGATATTATACAAAATAATTTGATATATGTGGAATCATTATCTATAATATGAAATGTTTTATTGTATTTTGTCCCACCATAAGATCTCAATCATATATTTTCAGATCACATTTATTCCAATATTATATAGGGAAATGATCCATGTTAACTTTAAAATATAACCTTATATAATAATGGAAATTTATGGATATATATTTTCTTCCTAAGTCATATAATTTTTTATTATAATTATTTTACTATTGAATATTTATTAACTTATTTTGTAGCATTGAATCTACCTTATGGTACACATTAAAAATCACAGGGAAAAAATATTGAATTGTATTCATGAAAGGTGGTATTTATCATCATTCCTAATAATTTATGTTTTCATTTTATAAAACACCATAACTATTCATTCTATTTCAATCCCTATATGGGAAAAGCTGTCAGGATCCTTCTGAATAAGGGTGTTACCAACTTATTTTCCTTCCTAGGCTGATAATGTATTAATTATTCATTATCCATTTTAAAAACTGATCATATACAATTAGATATTATTCAACACTTTATATGTGAATATTGATTTCAATATTTTGGTATTGGTTTTCATATCCAACTTTTCAACAGAAAGATAATCCTTAATATTTTCAATGAAAACTCATTCCCTTAATACATCCAAATATTGAGTTGTATAAATTGTATCATTAAGAATCTATTTTCCTAAAATCTATAGTACTAACATGTAATTATTTAAGTGAAAAAGGTCCTTGCACCTTCTTGGATGCATTATTGTTATTAATAAACCCTTATACCCTATAGGTTTGTGTGCACGTGAATGTACTTACATGAATTCTCTTAAAATTCACTAAATTTTCTTCACATTATATTATCTAAAATAAATTTTTGGAATTACATATCAACACAGTTATTTTATTTTATATCCAAAAGATATTTATGAAATCTAGTCGACAATATCCTTCCAAACTAAGAAAAACTATTGATATTAGTTTGAGTTGTTGTATTATTCCATTTATAAATAAGATATATCATATAAAAATCCAATAATAAAACCTAAAGTATAATTACATGACTAAATAATGATAAGAAAAAATTTAAAATTAATATATTAAAATCGTGGTATATATAATATCATTCCCCAATGTGTTCAAAAGAACATGTCAAATGATTTTAATGTTAATATATTCTCAAGGAATATATTATAGTACATTCATTAAACCAAATAATGAACTGATCATGGTAATCATTATATATACTACTAACTATATCCATGATTTTAGTATTGTATGTTATTGTCTTAATTGAATATATAAAAATTTTTACATTCCATACCATGTATGGATGATTTAACTATTTATATCCTATTTTGTTACCCTTAACATATGATATCTAGAACCATAATCAATTGTCGATGTGTATGGAGGTCTTTCTAGTTGATCTAACATATCATCAAGATGGAGTAAAAAATAACTATTCTTAATAGTGACATTTCTAATTTAATTATAATCCATGTAAATATGAATTAACCAATCATTGTTCATTTTATGGATATTCTCACCCAATCACAAGGGACTGAGGAGTATGAATCCATTTCCAATATTTTTATAGAATTTATTCTTAAAATACTACAACATAATTGGGGCCTTTTTAATGAACAACGATTTTGGATCCTCTAAAATTTATATTATTTTCCAAAACTATATCAAATGATAACCACATCATTAATAAAACATAACATTTAATGAAGTCATTACTAACAAATCAATAATTAAAACATTTATGAAATTCCATTAATAGATATTATTCTTAATAGATAAACAATTAATATAAGAAAATATTGGTATAGTATATAATGAAATATATATTACTTATATTATACCATTTAACAAAAAATGAAATTTCTAAATATTAAATTATAAAATTTATAAAAGAAATTATTTTACACCTATAATGAATATTTACGATGTATTATTTTTGATCTTAATATGAAAATACTTTTATATAGTTGAAAATATAGTTTTGTTATGTTAATATTATGTACTAATATATTAGATGATTGAAAAAATTATAATTAACAAAATATATAGTTAAGGGATAAATTTATGTATTTTAATATATTTTATGTTTCTATAAATACCATGTACCAACATTTTATAACTAAATAAAAATGTTTGTTTAATAAAAATTTATTTTGGTAACCTCTTTGAATGATGAATGTAAAATGTGTTATTTGAATACAAATGTAAATGAAATCATTCATAACATTCAATATATTTATAATAACTAAATTTATATCATTAAAATTATTATTAATGATAGTATTTTATCATATATATAATTCACATGATGAAAAAATTCAGTTTTTAAAAACTTTTCTAATATGATTTTTTGTGTTTATTTTAAAAATAATAATTCAAAAATATATATGATTTACATGTTAAAACTAGTTTAAAATATAAAATACTTTTTTTGAAATTATATAAAATCTTCAAATAACATTATATTCATCAAAATTGTTTTCTAATGTTAAAAAATAGTCAGGCCATATAAAGTAAAAATAGAAAGATTGTTTTTCTTATAGGAAATAGAATAATTATTTTAAAAAACATCTTTCCAAATAGATTATTTATATGACTTTTAACATTATCATTTCCCAAAATCCAAAGTTGTCCAATTTTTAGATTTTGACCCTTTAGTAGTTTCATGGAATATTCAAAACTGGTGACTATTTCTAAAAGTAAAATTTTCTCCACTTATATGTGGATATAACTTCTACATTTTCAAATATATATATAACCATTAAATTATAATTTGATAATATTCCCCTAAAAATTCCCTAAAACAATCCAAAAAAATAGAATACCATAGTCAATTATATTTTTCCAATGAACATAGATTTCAACGGAACTTCAAAGGAGGAATTATTATTCAAATGTGGTAAGAGTGTGATCATCTATAAAATGGTGAATGATATATAATTTTCATTTATATTTATATTAATTGATATATTTTTTATATAAAAGACCAATTTATAATTTTATACTATGAATACTAACGATATGATGTATTATATGACGAATAAATTAATTATTCATTATATTTTATGATCAATTTTGATTCCATTATTGTCTAACAGTTGCAGTTAAAATATTACTCAAGGTCTAAGGATTTATTTTCTACATTCAATCTAAAAATTGTGATATCGCAAATTAGAAAACCCATATATGGAATTTTTATTATCATTCAATCAAAACAATCAATTAGTTTATTCTCATCTCGATATATATGGAAAATTTCAATTTCACATCACAGTATTCAAAATTTCACCATCAAGAATAGTTTATGTGATATTGGTTTTCAACCATGTTACTTTAAAATGGAAATATTGATTTTTATATCCTTTCAATATAAAATGATTTATCAACCAATAGACATTTTATTTTCATAAAATTATTTTTTTAATAATTATATTATTAATGATTAGTTTTATTGTTACAGATGTGAAATGTATACTCACTTACATTATTAAAAATGTTACATATTTCAAGTTTCTCTTATAAAATAATGTTTTGAAAAATAAATTTTATCAAATCCATATCACTTATATTTTTTTTAAAATTATATTTACTTAATAGTTCTAAAATTTTCTATTTTTATTAAAAAATTTAATTGTTTCTAATTAATTTACACTTCCCCTTTTTAGAAATTATTATATACTTTTCCCATCATCAAGGTAAAATATAGTTTAAATTTCAATATTTTTTAAAAAATAATATATATTTTTTTGTAACCATAATGTAGTTTATTGGATTTTTAATATTAAAATAAGGTTCACGTAATATTCTCATTCACTTGAATAAAAAATTAATATAATTTTTATATAAATGATTTAAAATAATTCTGGAAAACTATGATATTTTTACTTATTTGTACCCTTTAAGGGTCACCATTTTTGAAGAAATGTTTTGATAACCCTATATATATTATTATGAGATTATACGTATTTTAAAATGGTATTATTCATATTCTAAAATATTATATGTTCATATTATTTTATGTTTTTAGTATTTTATTAATACTATTGTTTTTATGTTGGTTCATTATTAGATGAGGAATGATTGATTTTATTTTTTAACTCATATGTGTGACAAGTGAAGGGGGTGTCATATATTACCTTCTCATGAATTTGTCAGTTATTTATATCCTTCTAGAAAGTAATGTTATCCATTGAAATTTTTAGATCAATATATAATGAATGTATATTTATTTTGTTCACAATATGATGAATTGAAATTTTATTATTGAACATATAATAAATAAAATAATTCTTAACAAAATGAACACAGGGGAATTTTCCTATTTTCAACATGATTCATTGGAATGCTGTCTATTCACAACATTAATCATTTGATTTTTTTATTCACAATTTTAGTAATGGAAAATATTTTTCATGACAAGATGCATATTGTTTTTTTATTTACAATATGACATGTGAACATGTATTGGATCACAATGAAATAATTTCAATTCATTTATGACTATTCCATATATTGATGTTTTTTTCAGGATATGTCATTACTTCATTAAATTATGTTACATTTTATGTATTCTTCACTTTTATATCAGCATTTCAATTTATGTCTATTGATATGTGTTTTGACCATGTCATAATTTTATGATTCCATAAAGGCCATTTTATGACCACATGTTCCCCCATCATGTTTAATGATTTATATTCAAGGTACTTTCAAATTATATTATGATATTAATATTTTAATAATATTATCATTCATATTAATGATCATATATATAATGACATACCACTCCTTTGATTAGTGTTTGATGTCACCCAAATCATTAGTTTCTAATCCCAATGTTATCATGACGATTATATCATGTGATATGTCTATAAAAATCCTAAATTATAATGATTTCCCATTCATGATCCCATGTGTAGTAAAATAAGATTTTTATATAGTTAAACTCTATGAAAATAAACCATTTAATAAATTGATTATATGAGCCATGTGCGGTATGTAATCTAAATAATGATTTAAATTTAATATATATTTGATGTTTTATATTGGTCACTATTGTTGGTATTAAATGATTATTTTGTTATTCCGGCTATTGGATTAGATATTTTATTATATTTTTTTAGTGAGAATTTAGAAAAAACATAGGAAAATGCATATGGAATATGTCTATGTGTTGGATCATATCTTTATTTTTGGGAATTATATATTGTGTAGGTCTATATGGAATTTTATTCATGTTATTTCAAATAAAGTGGATATATTCTCTAAAATAGTTATACATTGGTAGAACAACCAAAAATTGGGCATATTAATTATGAACGTTATCATAATTTTGTAAAAAAAAGTTATAAGACTAATATTTTTTTGAATCTCTCAATTGGTGTCTATTTTTTTACCAGATACTTATGAATGAGTTTTTAAATTTACATCATTGTAGAAATGTGGAATTAGGTTGATAATTGTGAGAGAAAAAAACATAATTTAACTTAGAAAAATCATGGGAGTTATAGTATGAACTATTTACAACATTGTTTAAATGAATGCATCATAGTTTCAACTGATTGCTTAATTGGATTAGATATAACAATATTGAGATTTAATATTATTATACACATATTATTTGTTATATTTTTATATCCCTTTTATATATAGTATTTTGTTGAATCATGATCATTAAAATGATTTTGTTAAATGTATATCCCTAAGAAATCATAAAAAGGGTATTTTAAATTATTTTCATAGTCATACCAAATTTTTTTAAGTGGGAACATTTGTAGGAGATATATTTTGATCATATCAGGGATATGTTACCTAATTCCATTAGATAATTATAATTAAAAATTTTAGGACATAATTTATATAATTTTGTATAATATAAAGATACAAGATTTTATGTAATTTAAGAAACATATTATATTTTATAACTACAATAATTTTCTAATATAAATATAAATATAAATAAAATATATTACAAATATATTATATACCAATATATATTAAAAAATGAAATTAAAATCAATTAAAATCTATTATCCTTAGTGGATAAATAATTAATAGTAGTTTCTATAAAAAATTCATAATATTTTCTTATTCTATATTTCAATAAAAAATATATTTACAAAATTTAATATTTCAATTTTTAAAAATAGAAAAAAAAATTACTCTTCCCTTGAAAATTTAAATTGGTAAAATTTATTATCTTTTTTAATAAAATATTTATTTTTGTTTCAAATATGGGTTTTATGATTTTATCAATATGTATATGTATCATATAAATTTCAAAATTCATATTAGTAATAATTTTTTAAGGAGTACAATTATTCCTTCCAATATATTCATTGGGATTATAAATATCATGCCTAATATACTCAAAACTAAATAATAACATTAGTTAATTACAATTTTTGGGTCTTTTATTTGAATGATTATTTTTTGAGGTGTGATTTTGTTGTTTCATTCTATAAAATAGACATATGATTCATTGAATTTGTATTGATTAAATTTATATAATTAAAACTAGTAATACTTATAATCATATAATGTATATAAATTTAAAGATGAAAACAAATATCTTCAAAGAAAATATTATGTTTAATGTTTTATTATTAAAAAAATTATATTATAGTCATTTAAAAATTTTATATAATAAAAAAAATTTCAAAATAAAAAATCAAGGTTCAAATTTAGTGAAAATAAGAATTTAAATTAATGAAATGAAAATTAATTTCAATAGTTAAAAATTTATGACCCAACTAAAAATTATAAATTTTACAATTTTTTATATGTAGAAAAAATGGACAAAAAATGTAGAGAACATGTGTTGAAATAAATTTTGGAGATAGAATTCAACATTATAATCTATGAAACTCAAAATTACTGCCATTTTGAGAATTTATCCCTTGAATTGTGTCACAATATTATTGGAAAATTTTTTCTATTTACTAATGACCCCTCTACTCTATTATAAAAGGATATCACCTCCACATATTCAAAGAATTACTTCTCCATCAAATACACTATTTAATAAATTCTATTTTAAACATCCATAAAACATGTCCTATAAAAGTAATTCATTTTTTCACACTTGGTTTCCTTATATCCCTCTAATTGAATGTAAAATATAATTAAAGATAAATTCTCCAATTATGTAATAGTGAAACCAGATAATCAAGGAAATAATTTGTCAGATTTTGGTGTCAACATTCATTCATTGCTACATTATTATTATAAAAAACCAATTTTATTTATAATAATTCTATTCATAATATATTATATATTATATCATGAAAAATTTATTCATTAATATTATTCTATGTTCAGTTTCAATTTCATTATCATTTAATAGTATTTATTTAAACTCTACTCACACCATAATGATTTAATTGAAATTTCCTTATAAAAAATAAGCTCTCCTAAATGTGATAATATTTCTACAAAATCTGTATATTATTAATTATAAAGATTATATTATTTTCTTCTCCTCATGATATCTATAGTAAATTTCTTTTTCATTTTATCAGAATAAAAATTTCATGGTTGATAATATTATATGATATGTGGGTTTTCAATAAGGATATTTCCAAATGTTAAATCATTTTTTTCAAATACTTTTACTATAAATTTTTTGGTCATCTACTCCGTATTTTTTACTGATGAAATTTATATATTTTATAAATTTACAATAATATATATTACTTGTAAATCAAAATTTTCCAATGAATTTTCACTTTTTAATTTGAAATATATATACATTTTTCATGTTCCTATTTTTAATTATTATATTTAAATTTAAATATTTCAAATTTATTTTATGTTACCTTTCAAAAACAATATAACGTTGATATATTTTCATTATTAAGGGTTATTTATAAAATTAAATATTTGAAATATATTTTATCATACATTTTATTAATAATTATGTCGTCTATTTGGTTTTATTATCAATGATTATTTTCGTAAATAATTAAAACATTTCAACGTATTATTGCATCCCCATTTTTTAACCATTATGAATTTTTCAAGTACTTATTATCAATATTTTTTTTTTAAAATTAATCATCTTAAAATTATTTTATCATATAATTTTTAAAATATGAATTATTATCAATGATATGTTAATATGAGATATTTTAGTTTTTTAATTTTTATATTTTTCAAATAAAAAATGTTTTGAAAATAAAAATTTAATAAAATTTTATATATTTTTTTTAAATTCATTTATATTTTCACATCTATTTATCTTCAATGATTTATCATTTATAAAGTATTATTTTGACCACCCCTTATTTTTTTTATATGATTTATTTATAAAATGATATTTCTTTTATTGTATAATTTATTATGTCCTTGTTATTTGATGTTTTGAAATGTGTTAGAAACCAATTAATTTTTTATTATGGATTATATAAGACTATGAATGTATACTTTTATTATAAATATCATGTATTTGAATTTTAAAGGGTTGGGTCATATATACCAATATAGTGTATTTTTTGGGGATGTATATATAACGAGAATATAATGTTACCTATGCACATTTTGTTTCATAAAAATATGATGTGTAGTTATTTTGTTTGTTTATAATACAATGTGTGGATGTTTTTATTTCTCAGAAAATTAATCATGGTTATCAATATTTCCATAAGGTGAATCATGGATATTTAATTTTTTCACAACATGAATGTTGTACTTTTTTTTCAAAACATACATCATGGGAATTTTTTTCAAATAAAGTTTGTATGAGAATTTATATATTGAATTCATAAAGTGTGGTCACTTTTTTTTACAACATGATATGGGGATATTTTTTCGGTAATAAAAAAAATTCCCTATTTTAAATATTTTTCATCATTGTCATATTTTTTATCATGGTGTGCAATGAAATAATTTTTATTCATGATTTTAATTGTATTATACCCATTCTTATCATGATCACATGTTTTATCTTATTGATACAGTTATTTAAGTCAATTCAAAATATTGATTATTCATTTATGCTCTTTTTAGGAACATATTTTTCTCAATCACAAACAATGATTACCATACAATAAATTTTTATCATTCAGTAATATATTTATATTTTCCTCATATTCAACTACAAATTTATGATCAAATAATTTATGATATATATTCACCTTATTGATCATTTTAGTTCTCCAACTTATTTTATTTCCAAAACACATGTTGCGATGAATATTATATAATATTATATGACCTAAAATGAATAAAGGATATTTATTATGTGTAATTTTTTAGAAGTATAGTAAAATAATAAATTAAATTATATAATATCCAATAGGCTAAACCATTTTGACAACAAGTTATGAGAATATTATGAGATGTATTATATAAATCATGATATAATACTATTTGTGTTATATTTTCCATGGTTTCATTGATAAATTATATATAGTGTCATTGTAATATGGGTAGAATCTATTATGGCCATTTTAGAAACCTCAACATAATGATTCATGAAAAGTAAATGAATCTAAAAAAAGGTATATTTATAAAAAAATTGTAATATCTTAAATGTTGATTTTTTTCCAATCCATAAGTGAAATATACCACTTATGAGTTCATAGTATGAATCCTATTGTCTAAATAATTTCCAATAGTTGTTTTCATCATCCTCACACTGATAAAACATTAAAGGTTCCATAAAAATATGAACTGTGTATCTCTTTACATGAAAATTAATATGGTCTCTGTAAAGAGAGATAAAATCAATTCCCATAATAAATTAAAATTGAAATACATAGAATAAAATACATTTTGGAAGGACATTTGAATAATATTTCCTTAGAGATGAATATTATGGGAGAAATCATCTCTACCTTTTGAGTTTTGAATAATAATTCAAAACTATTAATTAAGGTGGTGATGTGATAATATTAAAAAGTGCATTAAAAATAAATCACTTTGTAGATCCATATTGTATTTTGAAATTTATTTTTAATTATTTTATTATAATTATACATATTTATGTAAAATTCAGGTCCTCGTCATTTCTTCATAAAAAATGCCACTATGAATATAAAACATGATTAATCAATGAATGAAATTATACAATAATAAAAATAATTCCATGATTTAATGTTTTTTAAATAATCTATTAACCAATCATACTATCAGTCAATAAGGTGTCACATTTACAATAGAATGATTCTGGTTCAATAATATTATTCATCTAATCCAACATCTAAAAAAATTAATAACTATAAGAATAAAAACATATGGGAACCATGAATCATGTAATTTAATATTAAATAATTATAGATTATTATTCATTACCTCAATCAAATAAGATACATGGTATAATGATATATGTTTCAAGTATTTATAGGTCATTTCCATAGTCAACATATTTCAATAATCATCATAAACATCTCCAAAAAATTACTTCTCACATAGTAACCCTCATAAACATGACCAAATTAATATCATACTTTGTAACCGTGGGAAATAGAAACAATTTAAAGGGTAACCATTGTTCATCAGTAATGTAAATTATTGGATATATCATTTTTTGATAATCATTGATCATAAGATAATAATATTTTTATTATAACATGATCATAACTCACATAAACATACTAATAATCATAGATCAATTATCATGGCAGATTGCATAAGGATTATTAATAACATAATGCTATAGTCATAAGATTGAAAAATCATTCCCAAATAACCATATTCAATAAGATCATATAGCAAGTATATGATATAAATTTTTAGAATTATATTATATATATAAACCATATATCAAGTTTACAATCAATGAAATTCATTAATGAGTTATCTTAGGTCAACCATTTATATTCCTTTTGAGAAATGGATGAGCTATTTTTGTACTCTCTTTTATAGTGGTTATTTGTGTGTGTTCCCTTATATTCTTGGTATAAAATCATATTTAGCCTTTGATTTCATGATATATAAAATTTTACCCAATGAATTTGTTGAATAAAATGGACCCACTAATCACCTAATGATAAAAATCATTATTTAATTCCATAAGATCAAAAAAATGAAACATCTATTCAATATAGATAAATTAAGTAATGAGAATGAAAAATGTTTATTGGAAGCATAATTAAAACCTCATTACAATAATTCATCTCGAGATAGAATGTTTATGTTATCATAATATAATTTCCAAATATAAACATAATAATATATAATGGATTTTGACATTGATGATAAATATATAGATAAATGAATTAGAATTCTACTTTTAAAATAGATGAAATATGAATTTTAATTTATATATTTTTAGGATAAAAAATTAATAGAGTATTATATTTGTATTTTAATTATTAAACCATTGAATATTTTTAATTAATTATCCAGATTAAGAATGTACATGATGATGTAAAATTTAATATATACTGTAAATATTTAAATATTTATTTTTGAACATTTTTAATGGATAAATAAAATGAAAAAATCAGAATACTAAAAGAATATTCCATTAAAATTATAGGTTGCAAAGAATAATATTGTATAAAATTTCGATCATAAATAATTTATAAGTAGTAAAGAACATATTTTTTTTTAATTAAATTGATATAGAGTATAATGAATCCAGATGATAAATTATATTAACCATTATTCAAAACATTATTTTTGTCTTATAGAGAAAGAAATATGTTAATATTTTAAATAAAAGATGAAAACCACTTGAATAACTATAATAGATGAATTTTTTTAAAATAATATAAATAAAATATAATATATAGAAATGAAAATTAATATTTAAACAATCCCTAGAAATAGTTATATTAGGACTTGAACTCCTACATCATGTCCATAATTCCTTCATATGTGATCTAACCCAATATAAAATAAATTTATAAAATTTTTAAATATATAATATAAATATATGAATATTTATTTTACATTACATAATTCAATTAAAAATTAAATTTAGCATTAATAATCAATTTTTTATTAAAATAAATTTTAATTCTTCAAGGTATTTATTTTCTATATATTATTTGTGTTTATGATATAATTTAATTCATAAAATTTTTGTATTCCATGATCTCCAAAATCCAAATAATTTAATAAATATATTTTCAATTTATTTTATACACATTTATAACCATCAATTTAATGTGGTGATGAATTATGGATTACATTATTTAATTGGGGTGGTATTTTAAATATACATATGGGTGATTTTTTCAATTTAATGTAGATGGATGAGAAGATAAAAATGGTTCTTCTATAAACATTATAAATAGATATGATATTTATTATATTAATTTCACACTGTTAGGATGGATATAATAGATTTATTATTGGTGTATTACTAAAAACAATCAAAGAAATCTTCTAACACTGTTACCAGATCATCATATATCCTACATCGGAAGAAACCCAATGAATTTATAAGATATAATTTTGGTGTTACGTGAACCTATATTATGTGGTAAGGATCATTTTAAAGAATTTGATTTTGTATAGGGTTGAAATACGGTATAAATTATGTTTTATAAAGTGAATATGGGAGGCTACCCTCTACATGTTATGGGATTAAAACCCTCGAGATCACCCAAAATTTCACAATATTATAAACTATATATAGGTTGAATATGTTACAAAATATAAAAATTTAAAAAAATGTTACTTAGGAATAAAAAATATATTCAATAAATTATATAATGATATAGATATTTTGATATTAAAAGCATTAACTCTTATTTTGACACCTTAAAACCCAAATTAATGTTTATCATGTAATCATAACAGCTATCCATGGTAACTTATTTTAATGAAAATTAATTAATTTAACATATAAATAAATATTTTCATAATAATTATGAATATTCATTTTTTTTATATTCAATTTTTAGTTATTGAAGAAATAATTCAAATATGCACTCCTGGAAGACTGAAAAAAATTGATAAAAATTAATCATTAAGAATAAAAAATGATTTTATTCTCATTTCATTACTAGTGAAAACCATTATATGATTTTTATTATATATATATATATATTATCAACATTTTTAGATTATGTCATTTATAAATAGTGTATAATTAAATATATTAGAAAAATATATATTACGAACATAAATTATTTTTCCGAAACATATATCTCCTTAACTTATATTTTTTCCACATTATTAACAAAATGATAATAAATTTTTGGATTATAATTAATTTTTATAATTATATAAATATTTATTTTTCATAATTTTTATACTCCTACAAAATTGAATTATGATGTAAACAAAAACATATAATAAAACAACAATTGTGAGATAAAAAATTTAGTATTATAATGAATTATTAGAAATTTATTACATATAAATAAATTAAAAGATTATGGATATATGCAATTTTTTTTCCTAATTATTTATTCAACTATGTGAAAAAATATTATAAATGTAATTAATAAAAAGTATTAATTTGTTTAAAATTTCAAATTCGTAAAAATACTAAATAGTCTTTGTATATTCATGGGTATTTTCATATGAAAAATTAAAAAATTATTAAATTTACTTTCAATTATTAATTTAATTAACAATATTATATATGCAATAATATCAATTTTTGAAAATTAATTATTGTATTCTATAATATGTTTTCTGTATCACCGACTATTTATTAAGATCTTGAAATTTATAGAGGTATATTCATGTTCAAATTTTGATTTAAATAAATTAATTGTTTGTTTTTTAAATTTTTATTAGGTCTATGAGGAAGTTTGCGGGTGTCTTGGGGGATTAGTACATGAAATTATGCAAAATTGTGAAAATTTATGCATGTTTCATAGTTTCCACACGGGTAATGAAAATCGTTTAACGGGCGTCAAATACATGTACATTGATACATTGGAATTTTTTCTGGTTTTCAAACATTTTTTCAAACTATTATACGTTCCCTAGGTAACCGTGTGACTTCCCCCTCTAAGGAAGAGGCTAGAGCCTTGTCATCACACTATTTCTCTATCAGTGCGGCTAAACCGTCTGCCCTGTTAAAAATAAAAAAATAAAAAAAACCAACTTGTGATATTAAGATACTCACCTGATTTCTTCTTATATTTATCCTCTATTATCCTTTGAGAGAAACCAAAACTCCCCCAACCTTCCCAAGGGATATTCTCCTTCGACACTTGTCCATTTAGAGCCCTTTTGGTTATAGATCAAACCCCGAGATATGTCTAACACTCCCCATACTTCCCTTTTTTGGATTAGGGATTATAGTATCTCATATCATCTTTTGAATCCAAAAAACCAAAATTTCATTGTGGAATCAAGGATTGGGTTTTGAGGTATACTTGGATCTAGAACATATCCAATGATAAAGAGTTATATAATCATCACATTTGATGAAAGTTCTCAACATGTTATATCCCATATTAGTTGGGTGGATTTTTGTATGTTTTTTTGTGATCATGGTTATCCTTTATTGTGATATTGATTCCCTTGGTGATATTTGGTAAAATGAGCATCTAAATAAGGAATTAACACCTCATTACTCATATGGGAAGCATTGAGGACGAGTTTACCAATTTAGGGCCACCCAAGGGATGCGATGACATTTCTTCACCTTTAAATTAGTAAGGTAATTTTTAAATTATAAATGGGATAATGCATAAACCTGTTGAATATTTTAATATGTTTAGTTGAGTTGATAATGGGATATTTATAAATGTGACTAGGTTTTAATAATTACATATCTGGTTGTCCAGAATTTCATGAAAATAGTTTAATTGGATTAATGTAAGGTTGTGACAAATGGATTTTGAAATATGTCCAAAGCCTAAGAGGATTAGTTTATATGAAATGATGAATATGTCATTTTGGTAATAGGTTTTGAATTGAGGAATTGGTTAAATTTGTTTTCATAAGGGAATTGAAAAATATTTTAAATTGGTTAATTTAGTCAAATGATTTAATATTCCTAAGGGGGTTGGGACTGAGAATGGGGATTTTAATGAATGGGATACCTAATGTAAAAGTTAAATTTCTAAATGATTTATAGCATAATATTGACTCCTATGTTAATTGATATGAATTATTATTTTTATATATATATTTTTTATATTGTTTTTTCAATGATATGTGTGGTGAATGGATATATAAGAACATGCCGACTTCTTGGACATGTGGGGTATTGAATTGACGATCTACAAAAATAGGTATTGTTATAATAAGACTCTAAACTCTACCCCACATTGTACAAATTAGGGAAGACAATCATGTCTCTATTCATATAACAGTTTCATTTGATGATACCACCCAGTCTAAGTCTTCAAGGTGAGTGTGAATTATATATTATGATGTGTTTTCCCCCTGGGATATAGTGACTTTAATTATTTCTTTTTGAATAGCCATTGATTGTTTTAAACTTTTTTTTAAATAATATAATTTTCTAACCCATGGCAAACATTATGGAAATGGATTATATTATAGATATGGAACACATGATTGGAATCGATATTGTAATGAATATGGAATACATTATTATGTAATAAATAAGTTATACATGATAGAAATAGATTATGTAATGAAGATAGAACACAAGATGGTATGGATTATTTATTGAAGATGAAACACGTGAAGGAAAAGATTATGTAAATTGGATTGATTAAATGATATAAATGGAGTATGTAATGAAGATGGAAGACATGATGGAAATATATTATGTAATGAATATGGCGTAAATAATAATAATGTTAATAAGGATATAAATGGTTACAGAAGAAATTTTAAAATAATGAAAACCATATTGTCTTCTTTTTACCTTTAATTTATTTAGTACACACACGAACTATCAATTTACACTTGAAATTTTATAGAATCATTTAGTGGTGGCCAACTAATATGTAGCCACACCCTGATTGGGCACCAATGGGTACCCAGGTAGGTTTTAATGTTTCATGTCAGGATGATGGAAATGACCCTATGATAGGATTTTAAGTTGGTATTGGGATTTTTAGATATGAGGTTCCAAGAGTGAGATGAAAAATGTATTGGTGAAATGGTTTTTTTCTCCATTTTGGGTTTCTTTTAATATTGGAACAATTTTCATGATATGAAATATTTAATTTTTTTGTTTTACAAAGTTTGGGTAGAATATTTTTTATGATTTTCCATTGATTATTACACATTGGTTCCCCAATTTGTTATCCATATATTGTGTATTAATGTTTTAGATATTTTACTGTCTCCCCAAGTGACTTATTAAAACCACTCTTCTAGTCAGCTACCTCTGGAGTATTGGGTGGCATGTTTTTGGTAATACAGAGACCTGACTTGAAGAACTAGTTTAGTGGCTTACAGGCCTAGAATGTAACAATATGGTATTAGATCATTATTTTCTAAAACATTATTATTTAGGATGGGTTTTAAGAGGTTGTGAAGCGTTGGGTTTTTGAAATTATCTCATTCTTAAGAGATGTTATACCATATAAATGGGAAAACCCAAGTGTACAGGGTGTGAATATTTTTTCTTGGTTTGTGTTGTTATAATTGAATTATATTTCTCTATTGGGTAATGAACTCGTTATGTGATATGAATATTTGGTGTAATTTTTATCATAGAAGTAACAACAGATATTTAAAATTTATGCATCATTATAGGATTCTAGTCATATCAGTGGAATGCATTATGATAAGAACACATGATATTGGAATGTGGGACATGAAGAGTATGGTTCATTTTACCTTCATTAAAAGTTAATGGGAATGGTTTCTGTTAAAAATGATGAAAATGGTTAAGTGTAATTAATGAAAATGAATGGATATGAAATACCATATGTAAATAAACATTATATATGGAACATATAATTTTATGACACATTGTAACGATATAATGGAGACCAATATTTAAATGATCACATTTTCATTGTAAAAAAATAGAGAGTGGTGCATAATTAATGTTTTGAATTTGATAAATTGTTGTATATAATAATTTTCCAAATTGGATATGATTATAGATGGTAAATATTTATATTGTGAATGCTCAAATGGTTTTAAAAGTAGATGTCATGTGAAATACTTGTATACATCATGGTCATATTTTCAAATGTGGACCTTGAAATGTGGTTGGTATGGTTGGGGGTAGGGTATGTGGAGTGGGTTGATTATGGTAGGTAGTGTATTTTACATTTTGGAATAAACTAATTGGGCTTTCCTAAAATTGTTTCTTGATGAAAATTGTTTGAAATATTATTTTGAATAAATTGGGATATTTGAAATATTCAGTGAATAGAACATTATTTTTGTGTACAAATTTGGGTTTTCAAAATGGTGGTGTTAATTATAAATGAATCTTTAATGAAGGAATATTTGGTGATTGATGGTATTGAAGAAACCTTATGTTTCTTATCTAATAATATTGTGGGATATTTGGGATGTTAGAGTGATATAGGACGATACGATGATTATAAGATATAAGAACATGATTAGTCTCTATGAGTGTATAAATGAGTGTCCCTTACGCTGGATATTGTATGGATATGACAATGAGTTTTTGAGATGTTTACACATAAGTTGAATTTGGTAATCCTTCTTAGTTGTAATAATGCGGGATGAAAATGTGACTTATGATTGGGTGTATGGTTGTTGAGTATTTAGTGTAACATCCCAGGTAAATAAATAATAATACTTTTTCATATTTGTTAATATTTGATAATTAAATTTTAATTTTACATTAAAGGGGTTTCAATGTTCGATATTGTACCCAATAAGAAACAACGAGTTTCTTTGAAATCTTACGCTACACACTAGTAATATAATAATATTATTTTAAATGGTAGTTAACACGTAGCCATTGTATTGGTGGGAATTAATATAAATAAATAAAATTTGATTATATATGTTTGTTAAATGTTTTAAATTTATCTAATAAAAGATAAAGTCTTAAAACAATAAAAGAATTGAATTTTATGCATAGATACTCTAATATTCACTAAAAGGTCGATTTATCACATTTTGATGGCAAACCCTCTTTAAAAATAGTTTTGGTCACTCTTACACATTCTATTTATGAATATAAAATCCTTCCTTATAATCGGGACGTCAAAATTTACTTTTTGTATATTTTGTTTTTTCTGATAAAGATCATTTTTACTGATTAAGAGAAAAATGTTGTATTTTAATTCAAAACCTCATTTTAATATAAATTATTTATATTATTATATTATCTTTTTAATTTCTTTTAATGTAAAATTATAATATATTTATACCATTTAATCCAATGGTGGTCATTGGAATTAATTTCACATTGAAATGGGACTTAAACTAGTGTCAATCTTTTGATATATATTGTTTCTTAAAAACACAATATTTGTTTTGACAATAGGAATTAATTATGAAATTAATTAATGAAAATTATATGTTTTAAATATGGTAAAATAGACATCATTTTTGAATTTGTAATATCAAATATATCATAGGGGGAATTTTTGGATTTTTTTTTGAAAAACTTCAATTTTTGAGGAATAGTGAAACCACTAAGTGGTAGTTAAAAAACTGATTTTTCGTTTAAATGAAACTTTACCACTTCTGTGAATGGAATTTCAAAAATAAAACATACATTTTTTTCATTATTAAGTAAAATTTTTTTCAATGGGATGAAAATATTTTTTTTGGCTGAATAGTAATTTTGAAGTTTTATTTATCGTGATTAAAGGTAATTAGTGTAATTTAAGGTAATAATAATGTTATTTTAATATGAAATCACCTTGAAACGTGTACTAAACTTATTGTATGAGTCATGGTCGACCAAGACAATCCATGGGTAAATTTATGGGACCCCATGGAGCCACATGGGTAAAATAATGACATTAATACCTTTTATTTAATGTTAAAAAAAAAAATTTCAAAAACAAATATTGGTTTACTAAAACATTTTTTATATTGGGTTATATAAGTTATATTTTTGAATATAAATATTAATTTGAAAAATAAAAATATTTCCTACATCATCGTAGTTTTTATATAATTTTTAGAGATTAAATAAATAATTTTATTTTTGACACCATGATGATGCAACAATTACCTCATTAATAAACAATTTAAATAAAATGAAATGATAAGGTAAAATCTAATACATAAACTTTTTTAAATCCTATTGGATTGGTGTATTTCGATCCCTTGTCACCTTATCATAGAAATATAACATTTTGGGACCTTTAAAATCCGAAAATCATTTCATAATAAAGTAACATTCCACGACCTTCCAGGAGTTCCCCTCCTCCCACTTATAAAAGGTCCCCACCTCTATCCCTTACACACACTTCTAAATCCCTTTTCCTCGTCCAAAATCTACTCAAATAAGCTCCCAATATCCCTCTCTTAATTCTAGATGCCTTACCTTAGGCAGAAAGGTCTTCAAGAAACCCTTTTGGTTCAAACCAATAGGAGTTTCCGAATTTAAAGGTAATGTCTTCTCTTATGTTCTTTTGTTTTATTTTTCATCTCCAACACCTAAAATATTTTTATTCCTTTATATTTTAATAACACCAGTATCTTCAATATACTATTATTTTTTTATGATAAGTATTAGAGCTACACTTACACACACCATCGTCTAATGGTTAAAGAACATATTGTTTCTTTGAATGGAGAATTACTACCTCATGAATCGATGATTGTTAAATCTTCTATTAACACCTTTTATTGTGTCCAATAAGATGTAACTGTATTTATATAGGATATATAAAATTTTTATGTTTTCATTATGCTTCTTTATTTTTCATTTATTTAATACCTTTATGGCTTCCATAATGGATAAACGAGATACTTTCATTTTTGGAAGTGCGGACTACCGCCCCCTCAAAGTGATTTGAATCATTAATGCCATATGTGGGACATATAAAGGATGGATCTAATAATATTATATCTGATATTATACTGGAATTATAATTTACCTTTATATCATTTTGATTTCATTCCATTAAATAAGAACTAGAAATGAAAGTAGCGTTCCTGCGTACGTACGACTTACCGTCTCCATGAACGGTGCATTTCATTTCTTACCAATAAATGTTATGTACTATTATAAATACACAAATGTTCTGGATATATATGATATATATGATATAAAAATCATGGATATCATACTTTATATGATGATCCTTTGACCACACGTTCATCATGTAATTTTAAGAAGACCATTTTTGACTTAATTACCAAATATCTACAAACAAACATTATTAACATAAAGGATTAAATGATGTTTATAACATGTTAATAAGTTATATAAAATAAATAATAAAATTTAAAAATGTTATTAACCAAGTAGAAATTAACATTAGTTTATTATTCAGGAGATTAAAGAGAGATCGAGTCAAGCCAGACAAGAGGTAAGGGACTTCGTCTCAATCTCCTTTAATTGAGGCATATTTTGTTATAATACAAGACTCTCTTTTATACACTGTATAGAAACATTTGACATTTCATTTCATTAAAAGGTAATCTTTTTCTATTAAGTGTTTTACTAAATGACAAAAAGGAATGTTTATTTTAACGTATGCGGTGACAATGACCTTTTCTGCCGTCGTGAGTACTACTTGATCTTTGGCTTCCTCAACATGAAGAAATTTATTTAAAATGAAAAAAAACCATATAATCTATTTTGTATTCTGGTATTGAAAATGGTTTTGATAATAGATTTGTTATATAAATATATTTATGTGATATATTGTGACTGAAATGTGGATATGTTTTCTTTACTTTATATTTGTTTTATGTCTTATGAATTTTTAATGATACTTGGACATTTGACGGGTGGTTAGGTGATAAAATAAACAACGGGTGGGGCGATGAATACCAGGATGTGTGGTTACTTTATAACCTACAATGCATTTGGTATGGAAGTCGACCATATGGATATTCAATTTAGTGACATGTGTGGAAGTTGACCGTATGTTTATTCCATTTAAGTATGTTTATGTCCCTAGTTACCTTTATATGTTATGTGTTTCTTATATGGGTTTTATGCTAATATTTTGGTTACAAATGTGTAAGTAATGATATTTTATTTATTGAAGAGTATTTACTACTTTATAAAGGTGAAAATTATACTAATGGTAAAGTATTCATTGTTTACCTGTTGTTTGGAAGAAAACTAAGAGTTTTCCTTCTTTGTGTATCCCTTATGGAGCTTTTTCTGCTCACCCCAAGTTTTTTGAACTATTTTTCACATTATATAATGTGGAATGGGGTCAAGGATGGGATCAAGGAAAATTCATGTTGTCTTAATCATGGAACTATACAAGAATTTTTTTTCAAGTGTTCATGTTTTGTAAATAAAATGGATACTATGCAGAAGTGTCTACTTTGTAATCCTTTGAGATGTAATAATTATGTCCTAAGTCTCTAAAACACTAAATCTAAAAAGATACTCAATGTGAATTATTCATTTAATTCATGATTAAGTAATATTTTCAGGCTGCTTCCTTATAATTGGTATCAGAGGTCGGTTTAGACAACATTAGGTGTAAGAAAATTTTTAAATTCATATACATTAATTAATTTATTGTATGATTGAAATGATATAGCATTGAAAGATTATCATGTTGCTTCGCCTAAGATATTTTTGTGTTCAGAATGTTTTTCTGCAGAGGAAACAAGGCAGCTTTGTTGGGACGACATCAGGAGGAAGACAACCTTCCAAATTAGCAACCTGAGATGGTTGGAATTGGAACTAAACAGTTTTTTTGTAGTGATGGAACTATTGAATTAGGCTATAATTGGTGGTGGTATCCATGAACGAGATCAGCTTGATCAATTGTAGAGGAACATCTTAGTGGTGGAACATTTAATGAGGAAACATACTCCATCATTTAGAGGATCATCTGATTATGTGATAGAAGAAGGGTGGATTAATGTACTGGAGAAGATTTTTGAGGTCATGGGGTGTTTATAATAACAAAAAATTAGTCTCGTTGTTTACCGTTTTGAAGGTGGAACAGATCAGTGGTGGTCGATGGTGAAAAATATCTGGGATAATGAGGATATTGATGATCTTCAATGGGATGAATTCAAAAGTATGTTTCTTGAGAAATATTTTCCTGTGGTGGTTCATCTTAGGATGGAAAAAAATTACTAGAATTGAGTTAAGAGGATGACTCATGGCTGCTTATGCTGCAATGTTCACTCGACTGGCAAGGTATTCTCAAAATTTCATATGAGATCTTGATAGTAAAATCAACGGTTTTTACTCAAGGTTAAAGACAAATTATCGAAGGGCTTTAGCTTCTCGTGAGTTCAAAAGTTATGAAAAACTTGTTCGATGTGTGGAGAAGGTGGAAATGGAGTTTGTTGATGATCATGTGTTCTTTAACAAACAACATAATAAGAGGTCCAATTGTCAAAAAAAGGTAAATAATTCATCAAAGAAGCTAGGAGGTAAGAAAACCAATTATCTATCCTATGAGAAGTGTGGTAAAATGCATCCTGGAAAATGTTTATCCATGTCTGGAAATTGCTTCTGGTGTGGTAAGTCTGGTCATATTTCATGTAACTGTATGGAAGATGATCAAGAAGGCAATGAAATGCCAGCGGTAAGATGTTTTAAGTGTAATGAAATGGGTAATTATGAAAATGAGTGTCTAACGAAAAACTCAACAAAGGGAAATAAGTAAGACTACAAGCAGAAAGAGGTGGTGAAATCCTTTTCAACTACCTCAGCAGATGTTGGGCCATCGAATGAAGTAGTATAAGGTACACCGTTTATTTGTTCATATTAAGCCAATTTTTTGTTTGATTCATGGTCTACATATTCATTTATTTCTAAGACGTTTTCTTGTAAATTGGTAATTCTATCTCAAGATATGAATTCTGAACATATGGAAGAAATACCTGGAAGAAACATTGAGACAAAAAGAAATTGTAAGAACCTTCATATCCTTGTATGTGGAAATAATCTACCAGCAAACCTTATTGTTTTGCCTCTAATAGAATTTGATGTTATTTTGGGCATGGATTGGATTTCTGTTTATCATGCTAAGATTGATTGAAAAGCTAAAGTGGTTTCTTTTCAGAAATATTTTCAGTTTGTGTACAAGAATGAATCCTTTGTTTTGATAAGATACCAGGAAGTTGAAAACCTAGTAAAATATAGAAATGAATGTTACCTTGCACATAATTTTGAAAACAAAGGAACTTTTTAGATTAATTATGTGCCAGTGGTAAATGAGTATCTTGAGTTTTTTCCTAATTAGTTTCCTAGTATTATACTTGATTGAGATGTTGAATTTTCTGTTGGCTTAGTTCCTAATTCTAAGCCAATTTCAAAACCCCCTTATCGAATGGCTCAAGTTTTTCTTTTAGAGTTAAAGAAGTAATTATAGTAGTTATTAGATAAAGGTTTCATTCGACCTAGAACAACACCATGGGGTTCTCCTGTCTTGTTTGTTTAAAAAAATATAGTTAAATGAGACTTTGCATTGATTATAGATCATTGAATAACATCACTATTAAGAAAAAGTATCCTTTTCCTCATATCAGTGATGTTTTTGATCATCTCCAGGGAGCTTAGTTTTTTTTTGAAGATTGACATGAGGTCGGGGTTCCATAAGTTTAAAGTAAAAGAAGAAGGCATTCCAAAGACTGCATTCCGTACTAGATATGGCAATTATGAATTTGTAGTTATACCTTTTGGGTTAAGCAATGCACCTGCTATATTCATTGATCTAATGAATCGAATATTCCACGAGTTCCTGGATAGGATTGTGGTTGTGTTCATTGATGATATTTTAGTGTTTTCAAAAAGTAAATAGGAGCATGAGATTCATTTAAGGGTTATCTTTCAAAACATAAAAGATAAAAACCATATAGACAATTCAGAATGTGTGAGTTTTTGTTACAATAAATTTCTTTCCTTGGTCACATTGTTTCAAAAAATGGCATAACTGTTGATCCTTGTAAAACAATAGTTGTTAAAGAATGGACAAGACCCACAAATATAACTGAGATCTATAGTTTTCTTGGTTGGGCAGGTTATTACTGAAGGTTTGTTAAAAACTTATCACGATTATCTAGTCCAATGACTAGGTTAACTCAAAAAGGTGTTAAGTTCATCTGGACAAAAGAATGTGATGATTTTTTTTCTGGAATTGAATAGAAGATTGGTGAGTGATCCAGTTTTGGATCTTCCTTCAGGAAATGGTGATTTTGTTATATACATTGATGCTTCGTTGAAGGGAAATGGTTGTGTCCTTATGCCAAATGATCTGGTAATTTCGTATGCTTTACTTCGGTTGAAATCTCATGAGATAAATTACCCTACAAATGATTTGGAATTAGCTACTGATGTTTTTTCTCTAAAAATTTGGAGGCATCATTTGTATCGAGTAAAGTGTGAAATATTTACCGATCACAAAAGTTTAATGTATATATTCACTCCGATAAAATTGAACTTGAGATAGAGGATATTACTGTAATTAATCAAGGATTACGATTGTACAATACATTACTATCTGGAAAAATCAAACAAAGTGGCTGATGATTTGAGTTGAAAAAGTAATTCTTCATTAACCAAGCTACGTTTGGAATGAGAACCTTTTATTTTTAATTTGATGAACATTGGTATAGAATTTGTTGGTGCAGGAAGTTCTTCTGTTTTGTTTCAGGTGTAAGTGAGATCATCTCTATCAGACAGAATTAAGTAAGCGCAGAAGAAAGACAATGGGTTGCAGAAAAAGGTAGAGCTGGTTCCGAAGGGTATGTTTCCTGAATTTAACATTGATAATGATTGTGTTTTGAGGTTTGGGAAGAGATTATGTGTTCCTTGTGATTCGCATTTGAAGAATGAGTTGTTATGTGAGGCTCATAGTTCCAAGTTTTCAGTTCATCCTGGAGGTACTAAGATATACAGAGATCTACGGGAGTATTATTGGTGGGATGGAATGAAAAGTGATATTGCTGATTTTACTATGAAGTGTTCGACTTGTCAGCAGGTTAAATAAGAGCGGCAGTTACTGAATAGGATGCTTCAGTCTTAACCGGTGCCAGATTGGAAATGGGAAAATATATCCATGGACATCATTGTGGGATTACCAAATACATATCAAGATAATAATGCAATCTGGGTTATTGTTGATCGATCGACTAAATCGGCTCATTTCCTTCCTATTTGAGATAATCTCTCTCTACATCAACTTTCTTGATTGCATCTTAAAGATATAATTACGTTGCATAGATTTCCTTTATCCATTGTATCTGATCATGATCCCAGGATTACTTATAACTTTTGGAAAGGCCTTTAGAAGTCGTTGGGTACGAAATTAAATTTTAGTACATCTTTTCATCCGAAATCAGATGGGAAATCAGAACGAAATATTCTGACCATAGAGGATATGTTACGTGCTTGAACGATGGATTACCAGGGAAGTTGGAACCAATATATTTTGTTGGTTGAATTTTCTTATAATAACATTTTTCATTCCAGTATACAAATGGCTCCGTTTGAGGCATTATATTGTAAACTATGTCAAACTCCATATTTTTGGGATAATGTATGGGAAAGGAAGCTGATTGGACAAGAATTGGTAGAAGAGATGGCAGAAAATGTTTAGTTGATTTAGAAGCACATGAGAATAGCTCAGATCAGGCAGAAAATATATGCGGATAACCAGAGGAAGGATCTATCTCTCTAGGTAGGTGTTCATGATTTTCTCAAAGATTCTCTATGGAAAAGTGTGATGAGTTTTGGCAAGAAATGAAAGCTGAGTCTGAGGTTCATTGGACCTTATGAAATCCTAGAGAAAGTTAGATTAGTTGATACAGAGTGGCATTACCTCCATGTTTATCCAAGGTACACAATGTTTTTCATTTTTGATGTTGAGAAAGTATATGCCAGATCTATCTCATGTTTTGAGCCTAGAGGTAGTTCAGTTGGAAGGGAATCTCACTTATGAAGAACAAGCAGTCTAGATTATTGACCGAAGAGAGAAACTGTTGCAAAATAAGGTAATTTATCAGGTGAAGGTTTTATGAAAAAACAATATGGTTGAAGAGGCAACATGGGAATATGAAAATCCTATGAGGGATACATACCCCCACATATTTTGATAAGTGAATAAAATTACGAGGACGCAATTACCAAAAGGGGGGAAGGATGTAACATCCTAGGTAAATAAATAATAATACATTTTCATATTTATTAATATTTGAGAATTAAATATTAATTTTATTTAAATGGGTTGTTATGTTCGATAGCGTACCCAATATGCAACAACGAGTTTCATTGAAATCTTATATTGCACACTAGTAATATAATAATATTATTATAAATGGTAGTCAACACGTAGTTGTTGAATTGGATATAATTAAAAGAAATAACTAAAATATGATTATATATGTTTGTTAAATGTTTTTACATTTATCCAATAAAAGATAAAGTCTTAAAATAATAAAAGAATTCAATTTTAGGCATAGATACTCTAATATTCACTAAAAGGTTGATTTATCACCTTTTGATTGTGAATCCTCCTTAAAAATAGTTTTGGTCACTCTTATACATTCTATTAGAGCAAATAAAATACTTCTTTAGTATCGTGAAATAAAAATTTACATTGTGTATGTTTTGTTTTTATGGATAAAGTTCATTTTTAATGAATAAGTGAAAAATGTTGTATTTTAATTCAAAACCTCATTTTAATCTCATTTATTTATATGATTATATTATCTTTTTATTTTCATTCAAAGGGAAATATGAATATATTTGTACCATTTAATCCAATGGTGGTCATTGAAATTAATTTCACATTGAAATAGGACTTAAACTAGTGTCAATCTTTTGATATATATTGTTTCTTAAAAACACGATATTTGTTTTGACAAAGAGAATTAATTATGAATTTAATTAATAAAAACTATATGTTTTTAATTTGGTAAAATAGAAATCAATTTTGAATTTGGAATATCAAATATAGCTTAGGGTGAATTTTTTGTTTTTTCTGAAAAACATCAATTTTGATGAATAGTGAAACCACTAAGTGGTAGTTAAAAAACTGATTTTTCATTTAAATGAATCTTTCCCAATTATGTTAATTTAATTTTAAAAATAATACATACATGGTTCTAATTATTATGTAAAATTTTGTTCAATGAGATGAATTTTTTTTATGAATAGTAACTTTTATGTTTTATTAATCGCGATTAAAGATAATTAGTGTAACCTAAGGTAAGAATAATTTTATAATAATATTAAATCACCTTGAAACGTGTCCTACACTTATTGTATGAGTCATGGCCGACCAATACAATCCATGGGTCAATTTATGGGACCCCATGGAGCCACTTGGGTAAGATAATGATAATAATACCTTTTATTAAATGCTAAAAATAAAAATGTCAGAAACATGTATTTTATTACTAAAACAATGTTTAACTAGGGTTATATAAGTTATATTTTTGACTATAAATATTAATTATAAATATAAAAAAATTTCCAACATCATGGTACTTTTTTTATAATTTTAGACATTAAATAAATAAATTTATTTATGACACCATGATGATGCATCAATTACCTCATTAATAGACGATTTAAATAAAATGAAAAGGTAATGTAAAATTTAAGAAATACACTTGTATAAAATCTATTGGATGGGTGGATTTTTAACCCTTATCACATTTTCCTCAAAATATAAGTGGAACCTTTAAAATCCGAAAATAATTTCATAATAAAGAATCATTTTATGACCTTCCAAGAGTGCCCCTCCTCCCTCTTATAATAGGCCCCAACCTCTACTCAATTACCAACAATTATCAAGACCATTATATCATCCAACCTCTACTCAAATAATCTCCCAATACCCCTCTATTCATTCTAGAATCCTTACCTTAGGCAGAAATCTCTTCAAGAATCCCTTTTGGTTCAAACCAAGAGGAGTTAACCGATTTAAAGGTAATGTCTTCTCTTACGTTCTTTTGTTATATTTTGCTTCTCCAACACCCTAAACTATTTTTATTCCTTTATTTAGTAACAAAAACTGAATATTGAATATACTAGGATGTTTTTATGAGAAGGATTCGAGCTACACTTACACACACATCCGCCTAATTGTTAAAGATCATACTGTTTCTGTGGATGGAAAATTACTGCCTCATGAAACGATGATTGGTCAATCATCTCTTAACACCTTTCATGGTATCCATTAATATGTCACTGTATTTATATATGATATATAATATGTTTATGTTTTCATTATTCTTCTGTATTTTTAATTTATGTCATACCTTTATGGTTTCCATAATGGATAAACACAATAATTTCATTTTTGGGAGTACGGACTATCGCGCCCTCAAAGTGATTTGAATCGTTAATGCCATATGTGGGAAATATAAAGTATAGAGTTAATAATATTATATATGATATTATACTGGAATTATAATTTATCTTTATATAATTTTTATTTCATTCCATTAAATACAAAATACAAATGAAAGTAGCATTCATGAGTACGTAAGGCTAACCCTCTCCATGAACGGTGCATTTCATTTCTTACCTCTAAATGATATGTGATGTTATAAATACATTTATATTCTAGATATATATTATATATATTATATCCAAAAAAGGAATATCATTTTGGATATAATTACCCTTTGACCACATGATCAAAATGTAATTTTAAGAAGTCCATTTTTGACTTAAGTACCAAATATCGACCAAACAAAAATTAATAATTTAAATGATTACATGATATTTATAAAATGTCAATATGTGATATAAAAGGAATAATAAACTTTAAAACGGTTATTAAGCACATAGAAATTAACTTTAGTTTATTTTTCAGGATATTAAAGAGCGATTGAGTCAAGTAATACATGAGGTAAGGGACTTCGTCTCAATCTCCTTCCATTGAGGAATATTTTGTTCTAATACAAGACTTTCTTTTATATGATATATAAAATCATTTGACATTTTATTTCATTCAAAGAGAATTTTTTCTCAAAGAGTTTTACTAAACAAAAAAAGAAGGAATGTTTCTTTTAACGTACGTGGTGACAATGACTATTTCCGCCGCTGCTAGCACTACTTGATCTTTGGCTTCCTCAAAATGCCGAAATGTTTTTAAAAAGAAAATAAATACCATATACTCTATTATTTATTTTTCTATTGAAAATGGTTTTGATAATGTATTTTTTATAGAAATATATTTATGTTATATATTGTGATTGAAATGTGGAAATGTTTTCTTTCCTTTATATTTGTTTTATATCTTATGATTTTATTATGGTACTTGGACATTTGATGGGTGGTTACGTGATAAAACAAATGAAGGATAGTGCTGTGAATAATAGGATGGGTGGTTAAATTATAACCTCCAATGACTTTGGTATGGAAGTCGGCCATATGGCTATTCCATTTAGTGACATATTTGGAAGTTGACCGTATGGTTATTCCATTTATGTATATTTATGTCCCATGATACCTTTATATGTCATTTGTTTTTTATATGGGTTTTATGGTAATAATTTGGTTACAAAAGGGTAAGTAATGATCTTTTTGTTAGTGAAGAGTATTTACTACTTCATAAAGGTGAAATGTATTACTTATGATAAAGTATTCATGGTTTAGCTGTTGTTTTGAAGAAAACTAACAGTTTTTCTTCTTTGGGTATCCCTTAATAAGCTTTTTATACTTACACCATGGTTTTTGAACTGTTTTTCACAGGAAATAATGTGGCATATGGTCAAGCATGGGATCAAGGAAAATTCATGTTGTCGTAAACATGGTACTAGACATGACTTTTTTTCAAGAGTTCATGTTATGTAAAAAAATGGAAACTGTGTAGAAGTGTCTACTTTGTAATCTTTTGACATCTAATAGTTATTTCCTAATTCTATAAAAATCCAAACATGAAAATATCCTCAATGTGAATTATTCATTTAATTCATGATTAAGTAATTTTTTAAGGCTGGGTCCTTATATTTTGTGAGGGTTGTTTGTTTTAGGTGCGGTGTACCATGTGGTTTTATATCTTATGAGTGGTGTTTTGGAACCTAGGGTGGGGGTTTTGGAATATTGTTACAACATTTGTGAGTGAGTAGGCTTAGAGTGAATCTAGAGTGAATTGTTATAAGGGTTCATTGGATGTAGTGTTTCAATAAGGGGTAAGAGTGTTTCCAAGTGAAAAGCTTTGGTTCTGGAATGATTTGAACTTCATAGAGAGAGGGACAATGTCTATTGATTTTCATTAATCAAATTTATGGATTATCTATCTTTCAAACTTCTATTAATTTGGTATGATATGTCAAATTATGTTTTTAGTGCATTTGGGTGTGTATTGCATGGTTAGGTGTTTTGGACCACGATGGTGGAAACCATAGAGTGATACCTAACATGGGTTTGGTTTAGGGGTCTGTGACAAAATGTTGATGGTTTTTTGATATGACGTGATCTATAATTTTTCATCAATAGTTTTGTGGAAGTTGAGGGTATCCAGTAGGGGTGATGGGCTAGTGTTGAAGCTATCTCTAGATGTGAAGAACATGTTGTTTCTTTAGTGGTGGAATTAGTGAACAATGGGATTCATAAAGTATTTAGTAAAAATAAATTTATATTTATTTGTTTTGCACACAGTGTGGTATTTGAGTGTTATTAGATGTTGTATGATTGGTTTCAAAGCATTGTATCTTTGGGATGTCTGGCCCATCCTTTTAGATGATGATTTTTGGGGCCTCAATATTTGATTATGGAAGACGTGACAAGGGTGTATGAATATTGGATGAATGATTTTGTAATTAATGTGACATTAAATTTGAGGGTGGTCACATGGTTGGGGAGGATCGTATGAATGGTTTGCTTATCGCTGTAGATATTGAGAATTTATTTAGGGTGAATGGGCCGACAGACTAGAAGCGATGGTCGGGTGATTAAGAAGGCATTAAGATAGGCTATGGTGATGTTTGGCACATGTGATTAAATTTTTTCATAGTGTCTATTCATATAAAATCAAAATACATTGAAGGATTAGATGAGGTCCAGATATGGGGACACACTAGTGAGACACAAGTTCTCAAAATGGGAAATTTGGTGTCTTGATGTAAACAAATTGTATTTTTTATGAAACATAATTGGGAAGCATAGCTATGGGAGAGAATTTTTATTTATATTGGTGTTTTATACCATTTTCATTCAATTGGTAACTTATAGGGTTCTGATGTAATAACTCAAGTTATATTTTGGAAGTAACACCAAAAAAAACATTGGTTCACGACTATTCATAGAATGGTTGTGGAGCGGTGGTGAGTATTGGATAGTAGTAACATATGATCTTTGGTGGTCAAGTGCTGATGAGATGTGTGTAGTCACAGGAGATCATCATTCAAGGTAGTTCATGGATTCCGATAGTGGGAGGTGTCATATGGATTAATGAGTTGTTGTGGTGTTCTTTGACAACTAGATGGAATACTTTAGGCTAATTATGATTGTTCCAAAAAACATGACATCATCCTGGGTACACCGAACAATCTCCGATTTTATTCCTAGAGACATTAATATATATTTGTTAAATGTGTGACATCATGATTTTCATTCTCATATGGTGGTATATGTTGAGATTTATTGGGGGTTTAACACTGTCAATAGTTTGTGTGTGAGGTCCTTATGATGAACTAGGTGTCGATGAATGTCATAAGTGCCATTAATGTTGTTGGATATGGATTTTGGGTGGAGTTTTTTATTTTAAGAAAATCTAAAAGAATATATCTAAGATATGATGTTAAAATCATCATCCAAGCATGAATCGTGTTGGTTTTAATACCTTCATGAAAATGATGTTAACAAAACACCTAAAGAGGGGAGTGATAAGTCATTCCTAAATGAGTAAACTGAAGCATGGAGTTGATGTGGTGGCATTACGATTCCAATTAGGAAACTAGTTTTTTCATTGTATGTCTAGGTGATCCTTAGATTTGGTGTCTATTTAATCCTAGCATTGTCTTTGTGCTCTATGAAATTATAAAAATATTCTAAAATGAATGTGTTAGAATCAATGAAGGAATGATAATGGGCGTTTAGTGATTAAGCCTCAATGGTGATAAATCATGGACTCTAGAAGGTGTAATTGACTAACGATGAAGTGTTCTTAGGTGTGAAGGTATCTTGGTCAGGTGATATAATGATGTTACAATAGTTAAGATAAATTTTTCAATTAAGAGTTAGTCGGGGATATCATGACTTGGCTAGGAGGAAAGGGACAATATATTGATTTTTAAACACATTTGGTGGTTGTTTTTTAGTGGAAAAATTGTTTTGAATTTTTTAAATGGTTTTGTGTAAGAACATAATCTTTATTATTCAATGTATGGATGGTCGGGGTTTTCTATTGGAATTATTAAAGTGTTAGGTGGAGAATGATGATGGTATGGATGGTAGTTTTTGTTGTGATAGATGGGTTCTACCAGATGACATGAAATCACACAATTTTGGGCATTAGATTATAGTGATAGATCTCAAGTAAATAAGTGGATTTGGAAGGTACAAAGGGGGTATCATGAAAATAGTTGATGATGGATACTCAAGGACAAGCCAATCTGGTGTGTTCAGACACGTTATGGTACAATTAATGGATTTTGTATGTTATGGACAACATTTAGTTTGAGTTTTTTAGTGGAATGAGAATATTGAAATCGATGGTGGACTAGAGTGAGGTTATGTTCCAATTTTATGAATGGTTTTTGTAGGAATTCCCTTTCTGGGAGATTTCAATGGAAATAATGGATGCCAAAACATATTGAAGTCCTTATTGATTTTTATGAAAAGTTATATGGGGACATATTGGGTACATTTTGAATGTTGAGTTGAGGGTTTGGAGGACAATATTTTATAATGGAGGGTCTAATCAACAGAAGATGGTGTGATTGAGATAATGTGTATGGAAGGAGAGATTCTAAGTAGGAAAATTTGTTGGTTAGTTTTTTTATTAGTGTTTCGGATTGAATACACTCAACTAATTACCTTCTAGGTAATTTTTCCTTTATATAATGATATGGATTAGGTTTTACTGTTCAAGTGCATTGAGTGTTGTGGTTATGTTTTGGATGATTGATTATGGAATGGGACTATTGGGACTAAATTGGTGTATTGATGTTTTTGGGAAATGTGGTTTGAAAGACCATGTTTTTCTTTTTGTTGTTGTCCTATTTTATCCACCACTATATTGTTGAAAACAATGTAATATGATACTACATTATTTGGGTCATGTGTTTTGATGAGGATCAGACTGATGGTGTGCCTATTTACTCTTTAATGATGGTATGATATTGTGTATAAAGGTTTGAGTTTTTATATTCTAGGAACTGTTTACATGGATTCCCTATGGATTTCTAGTGGTTTATGTGTGATTTGAAGTTTATACTTCCTTTGAGGAGTATTTGATTTGTGTTGTGGTTTGTAGTGAAAAATGAATTATGGGGAAAGAGTATAATTGTGTTTAAAATTTTTGGGAAAATATTTAGTATTGTTGGAGAAAAAAATTATTGGGAATTAGATATATATGCATAGTGGCCAGATCCCATTACATTGAAGCCTCAGTGAATATTAGGAATTCCTCTCACGGAGGAGCCGTTATAAGGTGGGGAGGTAGTAAGATATCAAATCCCCTAGAGATATATATTTGAATAAATATTTGTTTAAATCACATAATTTTTGTTAATTAAAATTCCATTGGGTGTATGAGGAGGATAAAGGGTGACCCTTGGGCTTGGTAAAGAAAATAATGGAGAATCAATACATTCTATCTATATTTCACGGTCTTCACATAGTTAGTGAAAATTGTGTAAGGGAGATCCAAATAGTTTTGTTCGAGATAATGGAATTCTACATGATTTTCAAGCCATGAAATGCTCCCCTAGTAACTATGCAACCTCTCCTATATTTGGAGAGGTCGTTGCATCGTTGTGGCAGGGTTTGGAAAATCGTGCGGCCAAACTATGTGCCCCATTATAAATTAAAAAATTACAAATTTTTTCCCTTGATACCTTCATATACAAACATAACTTCATCCCTTATTTATCATTTATCAACCCTAGTGACGAACAAAAATTCCCCAACCATCCCTAGGGTAATCATTCTTTGATTTTTGTCTATTGGGATCATCATTGGTCGTATATAGAAGTTGTAGGTTAGTCTAAAACTACTCTTACTTCCCTTTTCTAGATTAGGGATTGTAGTTTCTCTATTATTTTTACAATGAACTAAAAACACTTTTTCCTATGGAATATAGTTTGAATCTTTAAAGGGGAGGTTGAATCTGGATCTAAGACTTATATTAATTATGGGTTCATCATTGAATTCGAGGTAGGAATTTTACAAATTTTATCTCATCATCTTTGGGTTGATTTGTACATGTTTGGTTGTGTTATTGGTTATACCATCTTCTATTTTTGATTCATTTGGTGAGATTTTATAAAAAGGGCATAGATAAAATAAACCAAAACACATATGATAATAGTGTGATGTGATGACGAGAGTATAGAAATTAAGGGATACACATGGGGTGTACTGATAATTCTGCTTTTAGAAATTAATAATGTGAATTATAGAGTTAATGTGTGATAACTTAGAGCCATTATTGAATAGGTTAGTATGTTTTGACGAGTTGAAAATGTGGTATTGTTATTTTTGCCTATTTTTTTGATAGTGTTATAAGGGGTTGTTTGGAATACTAAGGAAATGGGTTAATTCATATAACAATAATATGTATAAAAATATTAACAAATTTGATGAAATTCCTATGAGTTTTAGTGAATATAAAATGATAAATTTATAAAAATTATAATGTTTTTTTAATTATAGAATATATTAGATGTGTTTCCTTATGTAAATTTATGAAGATGTTAAATGGGTTTTTTATAAGGGAATTATTTAACATACTTAATTGGTTGTGACGTGAGAATGGGAATTGTCTAAAATTTCAATGTAATGTAAATGGTAAATGTGTAAATTGGTTATGATATAATATTCATTAACATGTTAATTTTTATTTACTTTGATATTTACATGCCTTTTTTGTTTATAGTGTTGGTTATTGTATGTATGGTAAAATGATATATAAGAATAGGATTAAGGCTTGGTAGTATGGGAATTGACTTGAGGTTCTATACCCATAGGTCAAGTTAGTCTAAGTCACTAAACACCAACCTACAATTCATATTCTAGGGAAGTGGACATAGTCACTAGATCCATAACGGTTTCATTTGATGAGACCAACAAGACTGAGGTTACATGTTGACTATGATGTAATTTTTATGACTTTTTTCCCCAAGTGATATATGTGATTGAATTATTCCGTTATGCATATTCATTGTTAGGTTTAATCTATTTGGTAAATGTTTTAGAATCCTAAACAATTGAATAAATGATGGAGATTTATAAGGTAATGAAGATACAAGAAATAATGTTAATGGATTATTTAATTAAGATAGAATACATAATGTAATTGAATTATATATGGTAGATGGAATAGACGATGGAAATTGATTAAGTGGAAAAGATGGAACACAAGATAGAAATTGTTTGTCTAATGATAATGGAACACCTGATGAAAATAGTGTATGTAATGAATATGGAATAAATGATGAGAATGTTAATAATGATATAAATGGTTAACATATATATTATAAACTAATGGCTCTAGTGTGTTAATTTTTATTTATATATTTATTATTTGCATGCACTATGTTTTTAGAGGGGATATTTTTTTGAAACTATTGGTGATGGTGTATTGACTTTTACACACACCCAAATCAAGTTCCATTGGGTTTCATAGAAGATTTCATGGTAGAAGGTTAGGACAATGGCAATGGCCATATTCAACGGTTTTGATATCGGATTAGAATTTGTAGATATGAGGTTACATACATTGTGTTTAGACCGTATTCAGAAAAATATAGCTTATCATTATTATGGATTTAATTCCCTATGGGAAATTTTTTCATGACCTGGAATATTTGTTTTTGGTTTTGGTTGTATCCATTTCCAAGAGAGGATTGATTTTTTTTATTTTTTATTTTTTTCTTCTATTTATTTATCAATATACTATGGTTTACTCTGGTAAATATGGTATAGTCTCCTCAGGCGTCATATTAAACCCTCAATATTATTTTGAAACCTCGGGAATATGGGTAGGTGTGCAAGAGGTTATGTGGTGAAACAAATAAAAGCATCGATTTTGTGGATTCCAAGATGGGGAAGATACATTATCAATCACATATATTGTTTAAAATATCCATGTTATATATTTGTTTCAATGGAGTATATTTTTGGTGTTCTGTATTAATTGTGGTTTCTAAAAAAGTGGAGTGAAATTTTTGCTAGCTTGTATGCTTCCTCTTCAATTTCTAGAAATTTTGTGATGTGTTTCCATAAGATATATTGTGCTTAAGAGAGGTTTTTTTTATGTTGAACAACATACACATGTAGTATAGGGCCTTTGAGCCTGATCACTAGGTCATGGATGTATGTTTTTGTGGATCCACCATCATAGGGTCCCAATACCATGTTTATCAATAAATGATGAGGACATTATTATTTTTTTACTGATATTCATTTTAAAGGTTTGTGGATATGGTTTTACGTGGTATGGCGTTGGTCTTATGGGGGGATGTATTTTTTAAACTTTTAGAGGCTATACAATATGAACGTCATGTGGCGCTATAGATGATATTATATTTTTGTTTCTATGTTATGTAATTGAGGATTAAACAATTGTTTTCACCTTGTTTTATTGGAACTAGGATTGAACCCTGAATTCATTAAAATAATATCTGTAAATATAATCCATTAATATATACCATATAACTGGGGTACCATGGACTCTTAATTCTCTAATATAATAATAATATAATCAGCTACCTGTAATTAAATTAAATCATTTTTAACCCTCATCCATTGATATACCTTTTTATTATTTTCGTAGACCATTGGGATACACATCCTTTATGTTACTATTTTTATTCATAAAATTGATTATTAGTGATCCATGTTGTGTCTTCACTATTAGCTTCATAGTTTTATACAAAATTACATATCAATAAGTGGTTATATTTTTTATATATATAATATTTCATCATGTTGAATCCTTTTCTAGATGATGGTTTTTTCAATATCTTTATGATGTTTACCTTGTTGATATATCAATCATGATATTGCCTCATCAATGAATTTTTTATTCTCTACATAATATTTGGGTCCACATAAATTAAGAGATGATAGAACTCTTTTTTCATGTAAGGATTTTATGGGGGTCACATGATTTATATCCATTGAAATATATTATATATTTCATTAATATTGATAAATAATAGACTAGATTTAAATTAAATTGTATAATATTAACTGAATGTGATTAACTTTTCCATAATAATATTAATGAGATTTATAAAAGATTTATTTTATTAAAAAACTAATTCATATTATTGATCACAGCATTTGTATGCCATTATTCTGTATGGGAATCAAATTTAAAAAAAATATAAACATATATGTTTTTAATTGAGTAAATTTTGTGTGAATTTGATATCATAATGATGTTTCTTAATAAATAAAGGGTCTACATTATAGGGTTTTCTCTAAATTGGTTGTAAATTTTTATGAGGCTTGTTTGGATTATAGTGAATTTTTTAATGGTTGATATTATATAGATTAAATTTTTGTGGTATTTTTTGATTTATTTGACATTGGGGGAATTTATAATAATGTATGTAATGGTTTTCAAGGGTTTGGGGAGTGGGGCCGTGATTGGATTTTATATTGAGAGGTGTTGTGGGTTTTTTCATTATGTTAATTGGGTTTTATATTTAGTACATATATAGTACATAAATAAGATAACTAATGACAAACAAAATAATGTGTTTTTAATTCAATTAAATTAATAATATTATGAATGAAAAAGTAATGATTAAAAAGGATCCAAATTTTGTGGAATTAACAAGGAAAAAGTATTAGATTGTTTTATCATTTAATATTCAACTAGAATTATAATTTAACGTAAATTGGTTGGAATATTTATAAAAATAGAAACAATATAATTTACTGAATATGAAATTACATTGGGTTGATTTTTCTAATTTGACATGTGATTTTTTTGATTTGGGAATTTTAGACAACATTTGTGTAATAGTGTCGTGAAGGGTTTTTGATATTTGTTGTTGGATTTGGTGTTATCGTGTTATTGTGATACCATTAGGTCTGGATATTTTGTGACAATCTAAAAAATTTATATAACACTTATTTTATTGATTACATTAGAAAACATAAAAAATTGAAACACCATTTTGATGTATAATATTAATTAGGATACATAAGTTCACCCAACAATTGATGTTGGTTAGCATGGATGGATAGATACCACGTCATAACTAATATCCTATATTGAATACTTAATGGTTGTATGGTAACATGGATAATAAATTTTTATAAAATATTGATGGAACAATATTAATTTCCTCAAAGTTCATGATACCCCACTCCTTGAGTTTGAGGTCGATAATGGAACATGGTGGTGGCATGCATTATAGGAGGAGGGGATATGGATAATTCTTATTAATTTCAAGAAACACTACAATAATGGATATGTATACGAATATGTATTCATTTAAAAATTCCCAAAATAGATTTTATAAATTATTTATGGTGAGTTATGTTGGGTGAGTAGCCAACCAATATTGTATTTATATTTATAAAAGGTTCTAATCCTTAGATATTGGATGTTGGAATGTGATAGTTGATAATTATTAGGTAAGTATCATTAAAGATTCATTGAAAACATTAAATGATTTTATTTCTCAGGACAAGAAGTTAAATTTGTTGTGTGTTCATTTGTGATGTTTGGTGATAATTGACATGTATCCCTGATGGTTCGATTAGTATTTTACTCTAATAATATTTAGAATGATTCATCAAATTTTTCATGAGTAGTATTATTTATTATGGATTAATATATATATATATATTTTAGAAACATGAAAAAACTGATTTTATGATGTCTAGAATGGGTTTAGTTAAATATTTGGATATAAATTTCTTAGATTGTTTCTTTTGGAGTCAACTTTTATAGGGTTTTCATGGTGTTTTCATAGAGATATATATTTCAATACCATACCATTGTATTGAGAGCTTTTTGTTGATCCATTTTTATTTATCGAAATTAATTTATTGGTGGTTTTTTATATATAGAGAGTTTATATTGGGAATTTTAGATATATTTATATATATATATGAATGTTTTATAACCTCAAAAACTAATTGAAAATAAAAGGAAAGTCACATATAGGCCTCAAGAATCATTTTCACCTTCTATGTAGTCCTACAATATGTTTCCATTTTGTTATAGTCATGATATAGTGATAATAAATATTGTTTTAATGTTTTATGAATCTAATTTTATTTTTCCATTATTGATGATTGATTTTTCTTATTGATCATTGGTACTCATTTATAATGGTGCATGACAACACCCATGAAGTACAGTTAGATCATGGAATCCTACAGACCCCATAAAATGATATAAGGAAATTGATATAACAAAATAATAATGTTGAATTATGATTATACAAGGGTGTGGACTCATGAAGTGTTTATGTATTGTAATTAGTTTTAATTTTGTTTGATTTTTGGTTATTTAAAGGAAGTAAATGTATAAAAATAAATCATTTTTTATTTCTAATATGTCAGTATTAGTGTGTTTTTAAACTATTTACATTTGATCAGGTTTTAATTATGTGATGGAATAGTTATTTGGGTCATTGTTATTATTGTTTTGCTGATATAAAGTGCTAAATCTGAATTTATTGTTTTTGTCATTAATAAAAACATATATCAAATTATTTGTTCTTATGTCTCTGTAAATAAATATATTTGTTTGATTTTATATACACCAAAATTTTATTGAAATTTTAATATTTTATAAACATATGACACTAATAAATTATGAAATTCATCTTAGGTAAGAGGAAAATTATAATATTGATAACCTAAAAACAACCCGATAACATTTCTAATAAAAGGAATTGACCTTAGTAATTTATTGTGGATATAAATTTATATAATAAATTAAATGAATATTCTTCTAAATAATTTGAATTTTTACACCCTCAAATTTTCTTGAAATATTTTATTTTATATTATGAATAAATAATTTTATGAGTTTAGTTTTTTTATATTTATTAATTAATATGTTTTATATGGTTTTATTTATTAAAAAAAAGGAAAATTATTTAGGAATATATTTTCTCTTAATTTAATATTATTTTCTCTACATGATGAGTATGTTTACAAAATTATTTCTTTATTACTATGTCACGACCCATCCACCAGGGCCCGTGCCATGACTACCTCAATCCCACCTTCAATAGACCAGGGTCTGGCGACTAGAAATGAATGTGTATTACCTACAAATAGGAGGTCATTTAATTTATAACGTGTCCACACACAACCAAGAATATAGTATGATATGAACCCAAGTAAACTGTATAGTAAACAAGGGTGTACAGAATGTTTAAAGGGGCCAGAGTACAAGCCCAACTGGAAAGTAAAAGGAAAAACTAGAACGTACAAGATAGCTGAATGTTCAAGTGAACTGGAACAGCTCATGTGATCACTCACCAAGGATCCTACCTGAAGGGTAGGTACAACTCTCGAATGGTTGTCTCTGGTGTATGCCTCATCTAGGTCCACCTCTGAGCTACCTCCAGTCCTAGTACCCTTGTCCTCAGTCAGTATTGTCCATCATCTGCATCCAACACAACCAGGTATGGGCATAGCCTGTGTAGGGGTGAGTATAACGATACATAGTAGGGACCCCGAGACCCTCAAGGACTCACAAAATACACCAAGGATAAACCACAATGTATGAAATCAGTAGATAACACTTCTTATATATATTCCCATACATATACTAATTTTTCATGTATTCCATGTCAATCATGTGGAAACACATAGATACTGACTCAGCTCACACCCGTTATATCTTTAGGTACAGTAGTAGAGATTATTATATATAACTACTAAATCATCTTACTCATGTTAAGAGGCTCTGCTACTAACCTTCACACAATCTCTATGAGCTAAGCTTCACAAGATCTCTAGGAGTTTACCCACACAAGATTGCTGGAGTATACCCACATAGGATCGTTGGGTGCTTACCCACATAGGATCGCTAGGAGCTAACCCACACAAGAGCGCTGGAGCTAACCCATAGAGGATCACAGGGAGCGAACCCACTAAGGTTTGGTAGGAGTTAACCCATAGAGGATCTCTGGGGGCAGACCAACATAGGATGTCTAGATCTAACCCACATATGATATATACTTTATATAGGTCTCAACGCAATAGACGGTGCGTTAATCGGACGCCCGATCTAGGAGTTATTATCTTTTTAGTCTTAGGGGAATAGTTGATTTCATGCTTGACCCAACCCAACCATACCCCATCTTAACCCAAATCTCATGTGGGGTATAATAAAATGTACCATCTTGCTCCAAGATTTCCACCACTGCTGACGGTTCATCAAACAGGTATTCAGTGCCAATGTTATGGCCAAAACAGTGTTAATGGGTCGTAGTGGGCCCAGGTCCGGTCCGACCCAGTTGGACCAACCCAGTCAGACAAGTTGGGTGGCCCAGCCCGTTGTGTTCGACCTGGACTACTGTATTTGGCCCGGAAAGCCGTGAGGGGCCGCGAAGGGCTGCGGGTGTCCGCAAGGCCGCGGACAGTGGCTCGTCCCATACAACGGCAGTGGCTCGGACAAAGGAGGCGACTCGGCTACAGATGGCACAAAGAGGCAGAGGACATGGGGTGGGAAGGGTCGCGGGGTGCTGGTGGCAGCGGATGGTGAAGCACCGTGGGGTGGCAGAGAACTGTTCCTTCATCGACGGTTCTCGAGATCAACCGATGCCGACCACCGGCACCGGCCACCATCACCAAAGTCACCTTCTTCCATCGCGAAGAATACAACATTCAAGAAGAACAATGGAGGCGTCAATCCATGTTTGTTTGGCCCACACTATCCATGTTCGAGAGGTAGCAAGCAGGATAATAATATCAAGAACATGTATGGATGATATTTATGAACTTCAATCCCCATAATCTTTGTCAATCACTAATCCCATTCTAGCAAAGGAACCCTATAAGGGAAGAACATGGGAACAAAACTCGTACCTCATTTGATTTGAACGACGGAGACCCCGAAGGAGAAGACAAAATTGTTGGGAAGGGGAAGACAATTGTCAATTGAAGACGTCCCATGTTGGAAGATGTCCCAAGGAATAAAGTTGAATTCATGGTTAGAGTTCTACATTTGCATTCTTCATTGGATAGTTTTCTCCAATTTTCTTCAATGCTCTCTCCTCTGCCAATACTTTCCCCTAATTCCACCAAAATGAAAAAGGTAGCCCAAGATAATTAATTACAATATCTATTAATTAGATTGTTGAAATAAATTCAAAATAACATATTAATTTAAATTGAGTTGTCATAATAAATGTTAGAGGATTTGGAGTGGCTCCCCCAAAATTAATAGGATGATTGAGGGTTTCTCCATTAAAGAGGTGTTCAAGGGGTTTTATATCTTGGGTGGACTCCACCACCATAACCACTCAGTGGAGGTTAGTTCGGGTGGTACCTACCATCATAACCTCTCAAGGGAGGTCTATGTCTTTTGGTCCCCACTTCCCAACATCCACATGTGGGAGGATTTAACAAATAAAATAAAATGTTACACAACTTTTATTTTATTCTTTTTGTGAAAAACACAATGTCTATATTTCACTCTCAACCCATTGCGGTTGAGGTGAAGGTATCCTTAAAAAAATATGGTCGTTTTGAATTCAATAGTGTCCTCAAATTTCAATTCTAAAAACTAGTTCAAAATTTAGAAAAACCCTCTCGCACGTTTACTGAACATATCTGATCAAAATATCAAAAATTATTTTTAGGCAATCTGGGCCTTGGAATTATGCACTGTCAATTTTTGTAGACTCATAAAATTCCTATATATTTAAATAAATTACATGGAAATTCTGTTTCTTTACATTCTCTACACCTTCAAGCTTTATGTTCTCGTAATCCACAACTCAAATCTAGGGAAAAAAATATAGGGATATTGAGCATGCATATGAGACTCCCTCTCCTATGTGCTCTCTTAGAGGTTCTCATGCTACAAACGAACGTAAACTAGTGCTATTGACCACCCACAATGGACCTAATCCAATCGATCCTCAATCGCCACTGCAACCTGCATAAAGGTCACCCCATAATCGATGTCTATCTCTCTATGGTTGATGACGTGGGAAGTGTCATGAAACTATCTACTTAGCTTGGATACATGGAAGACGTCGTGCACCCAGTGCAATTGAGGTGTAAGATTTAAGCTGTAAGACACCTCACCAAATCTATTGAGGACCTATAAGGATCCAATGAATCTCGGATATAACTTCCCACCTAGGCCAAATCTCTGTAATATCGTCGGGGTGAAACTAATAGAAATAAGTGGTCTCCATCCTCAAACTCCATAGGTCGCCCTATCCTATCAGAATACAACTTATTCCTGCTCTGTGTAGTCTTCCTCTGCTCCTAGATGATCTACACCTTCTCTATGTTAGCCCATACCATCTCTGGTCCCACTAGTGCTGAATCCCCTGGGTCAGTCCATCACAAAGGTGATCTGTAAGTTTGCCCATATTGTGCCTCAAAAGGTGCCATCCAAATTGTGGAGTGATAGAGGATGTTGTATGAAAACTCCACCCAAGGCAAGTTATCTTCCCAGCAACAACCGAAGTCGAGGATTTAAGCACGCATCATGTCCTAGAGAGTCTAAATGTGTCCACTTAGTCTATCCATCTATCTGAGGATAGAAGGCAATGCTCAAATGAAGCTACGTCCCAAAAACCTCCGACCACCACTTCCATACTGGGGATGTAAAACGTATATCATGATCGGAGAAAATCGTCAAGGGTACTCCATGTAGATGCACAATCAGTTGCACATAAAGGCGTCCTAATCTCCTCCTTCACCTGCTGACATGTGAGGCACCGAGATACAAACTTTATAACTTATTTATTCATTCCCAGCAACCAGTGTTGTCGTCAGAGATCCTGGTACATCCTTGCCACTCATGGATGTACTGCTAGAGGGGATGTGTGGAACTCCCTCAACACTTCCTCTCGAAGTGAAACTAGTACCATGGTATATCTTATGAAGATAATTATGTGATCCCCACCTTCATCAAATCAATCAGGTGCCTTTCTAGTGGTTATATGAGCACATGTTTCCTCGTAGTTAGAATCCCCATGTTGCGCCTCCCTGACTCACAAATGAAGTGGGGGAGTGACTGTAAGAGACTAAAGAAAAGCTCCTCATTCTTTATCCACAATGGATATCTGTAAAGAAACTAGCTACTACATTACATCTCCTAGTAGCTCTATACTAGATCTCATACTGATTTCATCAGCTAAAATTTTCCCTTTACCTGGAGTATAGCCTATCTCAAAGTCATAGTCTTATAGGAACTCAATCCAATGTCACTGTCTCAACTTCAGGTCCCTTTGAGAGAAGATATAACATAAGCTCTTGTGATTATAGTACACCGTAAAATGCTTTCCCATCAAGTAATGTTGTCACATCTTGAAAACTATAAGATATCATTTCTCTCTCCTGCATCAGGACACATCCGAGCCTGGTCCCTGATGCATCACTGTAGAATACGTACCCTACACCCTCCTCTGGATGCCTCAAGATGGGGGCACTATTCATCCTCTACCTCGGCTCCTGAAAACTGTAGTGGCATCCTTCCAGCCACAAAAAGTGTTTCACATTCTTCATCATGGATGATAGTGGTGTTGCAACTCTGGTGAAATTTGGCACAAACATCTGGAAGTATCCATCCAAACTGAGGAATCTTCGTACCTCCATCACACACCTGAGTGGATCCCAAGAATGTACTACCTCAATCATTTCATGATCCACTAAAAATCCAGTGTCCAATATGGCATGTCCCAGATATTGAACAACTCAGATCCAAATTTGGAAAATCGAGAGCTTACAAAAAAATTAGTGCTCTCAGAGTGTGTCTTGTACTACCTGCAAATGATAAGCATGCTCCTCCTTAGTAGCCAAGTAGATCAGAATTTCGTCGATGAATACTACTACAAAGTGATCAAGGTTTGGATGAAAAATCATATTCATGGGTCAAATGAACACTACTAGATCACTGGATACACCGAATATCATAAAAAACTCTTAAGGGCCATACCTACATCTGAAAGTCATCTTCTGCATATCCTCATCTCACACTCTGATCAGGTTCTAACCTAATCATAGGTCTATCATAGAGACCCACCATGATCCCTTCAGCTTATCAAAGAGGACGTCAATCATCAGGATTGGGTAATTGATCATCACAGTCACCTGGTTCAGGCACCGATAGTCAACACAAATCCTCAAGCTCCCATCTGCCTTCTTGGCAAATAAAATCGAGGCTACCTAGGGTGAAACACTAGGACGGATGAATCAATTCTCCTGAAAGTCCTCAAGATGTAGCCGCAGCTCAAGATGCTCCACAAGAGCCATCTGATATACTTGTGTAGATATTGATGTCTTCCGAATGCAAAAGTTAAGGTAAAAGTGCTCCTATCTACAAGGAGGTAGACCCAGAACATCATCTTGGAAGACATCCGTGTACTAGTCCACCACTACAAGATAATTCGGTCTCTCCACATCAATATCTTGAAGGGTAATCTAGCCAACTAAATAGTGACCACCTTCACCCTCCTACGGGAACGTCCATTCTGCACTGCAAAAGATCCATTTTTGCTGGTGAAGAAAGAAATGGTCCCATCCGTGCGGACACACCGCAATTTGTGTCTAATACATTCAATCTGAGCAAGGACTATAGCTAACCAGTCCATAACCAAGATCACATCATAAGGAATCAATGCCGCTACTAGGAGATCCCATCCAATGCTCTCATATCTTGGAGTATGCTCGCATTACCGGCACCAGTGTGTAATCGTCGAATCTGATCCCATAGTAGACACTAGATTTAAGGATCAAGCTAACAGATCCATAGGAACCTCCGAGTTCCGAACGAGGGTAGTGGTAATAAAAGAATTACTGGAACCTATGTTTATAAGTACTGTAACTAAGGTGTAGTAGACACATATCGTACATCGTATCATCTCTAGATGTTGTGATCGTAGGCCTCAGCTGCCTGGAGCTGAGCTCACTCATATCCACCTACTTTCTACAGTCAGGGTGGACCTCCAGGTGGTGGTGGCGATAACATCTTGAATCTTTTCCCACCGACAACTGCACAAATATCTCATATTCTTTGTTCACCTGCTCCCTACAAACCTCCTCAGTTGAACCTATGTCTCTTCCTGGGAGGTCCTTCGACAATATATTGATCATCTGTACGGTGGGTCAGACAGTAATTAGCCACGGGACCATGCCCATCGCATGCATAAACCTGTCTGCTTTTGGAATGACTGGCTCTGTCTCGTGTGCCCCACACTACAGACCCTTAATCAAGCGGTCGTCCACTTGTATGTCTGGTCCTCTTAGACCTATGTGACATTTGTCTGCTTCCAGCTATATAGGACTCCGCTATGTGACGAATAGTGGTGGGTCTCGCTGCTAATGAATACTCAACAAGGAAACTCTCCACCATGATGGATCTCTCTAACAACCTCGCCTGCATCAGGATGCTGAGTAAGATCATTGAAGCCCTAATCACTCATATGAGCACCTGCTCGATGGTCTGTGCCCTGATGAATGGGTCCCGTAATATATCTGGGGAGTAGCATGAGAGGCCTTTGAAACTCACTGAGTAATGAGCCATAGTCATGCTACCCTGCTGTAGATGAAGTAGCTAATGTAAGCGCACTACGCAAAGATTCGCTAGAACAATCTCTGCCCGAAATAGGCTCTCGAATTCTGTCCAGAGAATCGTCACCTCATCGTGAGCCTAGAGCATCAAGCTCCACCAGCTGGTTGATACTTCCTGTAGAAGGATGATGGCAAGGATCACCATGAGATCATCTGGTGTCCCTACCAGTTGAAAGACTCTCACTACAGTCTCCAGCAAATCCTCCTCTTCTTGTGGGTCCGTCACACCCCCGAACCTGGGTGGCCTCTGGTGCAGGATATCGGGTAATGCACTCAAGCAGCATACACCGTCTACTGGTGGGGATGGTGGCAACAGTGGACCAATAGGTAAAGGTACTGATGGTCTCTCTACTGGTGCCTTTACTGTAAAGGGGCCCTGCACCAAGGCATTGTCTCTTGGTGGGATATCATTGTGTACTACTCTTAGAACCCTAGCTGGCACTATTTGTGGAGGAATCCTAATAATTAATAGGTTATCCATGGTCAATAAGTTATAACTTATGAGATGACTGAAGAAATCACTATGAATGCTCTTGAAATCACAAAAGAAAACATTGTTTTCATGCACTAAGTCAGAAATCAGATGTCATGGTCCTGGTCTAGGGATATGTCGGCCGCCACACCGACACTAGATTACCTGAACTGATAACCACACTGACAACACTTAACACTATTTCTGTTAAAAGAATGATCAGATTCATATGTTCTTCTATAGAACTGACACCTCTAATACCAATTTTTCACAACCCGTCCCCCGGGGCCCATGCCATGAATACCCCAAGCCAGCCTTCCATAGTACAAGGGCTGGCAACTAGAACCGAAGGCAGATTCCCTATAACTAGGAAGAAATTTCCGTTAAAACCTTCCACATAGACAACCAAGCACACATCAAGATAAGAACATAAGTAATTATATAGAAAAAAAGTGAGTATAGTAAGTTAAAAGGGGCTAGAATACAATCTCAACTTGAAAGTATAAGGAAAACTAAAATTACAAGACATCAGTTAGTACAAGTAAACTAGAACAGCTCCATTGATCACACGCAAAGGATACAACATGAAGGGTAGGTACAAATATTAAATGGTATACTTTACAGTACACCTCATCTAGGACCACCTCTAATCTACCTCCAATCTAGGTACCCTTGTCCTCAGTCAGTGTTGTCCTTCGTCTACATCGAACACAACGAGGTGCGGGCATAGACCGTGTAGACATGAGAATAATGATACTCTGTAGGGAACTTGAGACCCTCAAGGTCTCACAAAATCTACCAAGGATAAAACACAATGTTTGAAATCAATAGATATCACTACCTAGGTATACACCCATACACACACCTTAGTTTTCCGGTAATCTATCTCAATCATGAGGAAACACTGAGGTAATGACTCAGATCACACTAGGTATAACTTTAGGAACATTAATAGAGAGGATTAGATGTAACTACTAAATAATATTACTCATATTAAGTGGATCAACTGCTAACTAGTATAGAATTTCTTATAGCTGACCCGCACATGATCGATAGGAGATGACCCACCCAGGATCACTAGAGCTTACCCACACAAGATCACTAGGAGATGACCCACATAGGATCGCTAAAATCTGACCCACACAGGATTGTTGGAGCTGACCCACACATGATAATTGTGATCTAACCCACACATAATTGATGGAGCTGACCCACACAGGATCGCTCGGAGCTGACCCACACAGGATTGCTAAGATCTGACCCACATGGAATCATTAGGAGATGACCCACACTGGATCGCTGGAGCTGACCCAGAGATGATGTATAGAAGTTTAACAACACAATATCGATACGAGATGACCCAAACAGGGTCGCAACGTCATAGGAGTCTCAACGCAACAGACAGCGCATCAATCGGACACCCGGTCTATGAGTTATTACACATTTAGTCTTGGGGCCCAACCAGATTCGTGTTTGATCCAACCCGATTGTACCCCATCATAACCCCAATATCTAGTGGGGTATACATAAATGGACTGTCTCGCTCCATGATTTTCATCGCTGCTGACGGTTCGTCAAACGGACATCTAGTGACATATTTTATAGCCAAAAGAATGTAAATTGGTTATCGTGGGCCTGGTTACGGTCCGACCCGGTCGGGCCGACCTAGCCGGACCAGGCCTAGGCTGACCTACTGGGTCCAAACTGGCAGGCTGCGAGGGGCTTCCAAGGGCCATGGGTGGTCGCGAGGACACGGAGGGGGTGGGGGTGCGAGACCGCAGAGTGGATGGGCTGGCGGGATGCCACAAGGCCATGAGGCTGCGTGGCGGCTCGGCCGAAGAAGTTCAGCTGGAAGGGAAGTGACTCTTCCCAGACGGTGGTAGCAGCATGGCCCGAACGGTGGTAGAGGCTCAGACTGTGGTGGTGACTCGGCTGTAGACAGCGTGGAGCGACAGAGGCCACAACGCGTCGAAGGCCATGAGGCGGCGGCGGCCGCAGATGGCGGAGCACCACAAGGTGCGGAGGGCATGGGGCGCGAAGCACCGTGCCTTCATCGGCATTTCTCGAGTTCCACTATTTCCAACTTCCAGCATTGGTCTCCATCACTAATGTCTCCTTCTTCCAATGTGATGGAAACAACATTCAACAAGAACGTCGTAGGGGTCGGGCCCAGTTTGTTTGTCCCGCACAACCTATGTTAGAACGGTAGCAAGTGTATCAACAAGAACAAGAACATATATGGATTATATTTAAGTACATAAATCCCCACAACCTTCCCCAATCACAAATCCCATTCCCACAAAAGTAACATAGAAGGGATGAACATGGGAACAAAACCCCAACCTCATTTGATTCGTCGATGGAGACTGTGAGGGAGAAGACGACGACGTTGGGCAGGAGATGAAAATCATGTATTGGAGACATCACACATTGGAGGATTTCCTGAGTAATAAAGTCAATATCGAGGTCGGCGTTCTTCATTGGAGAGCTTTTTCCAAATTTCTCCAATGTTCTATACTTTGACAATCCATTTCACCAATTCCACCAAAATGAAAAGGTAGCCCAATATAATAGATTATGATATCTATTATCTATTTTGTTGGAACAAAATCCAAATATCCTAACTAATTAGATTGTGTTGGGCTAATAAATTTTTGGGGAGTTGAAGAGGCTCACACACATTGAATATAATGTTTGAGGGTTTCTCCATTAAAGGGAAGTTCAAGGGGATTTATACATCGGGTGGTCCCCACCACCACATAGGATGTAAGTTCAGGTGGTCCCCACCATCATAACCTCTCATGGGAGGTCTAGGTATGGTGGTACCCACTTCTCAACATCCAAATGTAGGAGGTTTTAAAAAATAAAACAAAATGTTACACAAATTTATTTTATTTTATTCTTTTCAACAAAAACTCAAATTCTATACTTCACCCTCGACCAACTGCATTCGAGATGAAGGTGTCATTAAGAGAATACCAGCGCTATGAATTCAATGGTGCCCTCAGATTTCAATTACGAGCATCGGTTCCAATGTTAGAAAAAACCCACTGGCACGTTTATTGAACGTACTCAAACAAAAGTTCACAAATTCATTCCGGGCACTCCGGGCCTCAGAATCACATCATGTCAATTTTTGTGGACTCAAAAAAATTCCCATATAAGAAAAAACATTATATATAATATCCAAGTTTTTAAATTCTATTTTTTATACATTATATATATTTGGGTTTCTAGTTTTCGAAATAGACATTGTGATAAAATTTCAATATAGTGTTAACTAAAATATAAAATTCTAGTTCTATATTTTTAGGGGTTGTGGATGGAATTTTTATATATTAAGTTTCACTAAATATGTAATAATGTATACCCTAAAATAATACTTAATCTTTGGAATTCAATTTTTTTCATATATTATGTGTTGTGTAGTTTTATGTGATGTTATTTTATGTGCTTTTCACTAATATTTATCTATTATGAAGCATTTATTTAGGGTGGATTTAATAAAAAAGTGTAATAATTAATTTTTATAATACTTAGATGATTAATAATATATTCAAACATATTAGGCCACGTATTTTGAATTACATATAACTTTATTTCCTAAAGGTTTTTTCTTTAGGGTAATTTCCAAATCAGAAAATGGAAATGTTAAATTTTAATAGTCTATAAGTGTCTGTTTAATATAATTTATTTTAAATTGATAAATAAGGATTTTAATTTATTATTCATTCAGTATATATTTATGTTATTAGATTATAAGCATCTTGAATGGTTGAATGAAAAAATGGGGTGGTTTATGTGTTTATTTTATCACATATTATTTTTCTAATTTTATCATCAACATGATTGGTGTGAAAGTGGAATCTGTTGTATGTTTTATCAATATATTGGTGGGTGAGAATGTAGATGGGTTATAAAATGTTATTTTAGTGATGATTTAAGAGGAATGTGATTTTTTTAAATGGGAGTGAGTTTGTTTAGTTCCTAAGGGTGCGATGATATATGTGATTATTTTGTATAATAAATTTTATTATACTAATATTATATAGAATAATAGTTTGGACCCTTACTTTTTAATATTTTAGTTTTTAAATTTTCATCAGAACATTTTGTTTTAAATATTAATATAGAGTAGATAGATTCCTGAGAAAATCTATTAACTCTATTTCATCATTAGCTGGCGCTAGTGACTTATATTTTCTTGTTGGGGAATGAGGTCAAGGAATTAATAGAATATGTCAATATATAATTTTAATTAGAAATGAATTAAAATAAATATGAAATATATATATAGAAATGGGATCTCCTATTGGTGTGGATCGGGCATGGTGGAATCCTACACATAACAACCGAAAAGGGGCAGGTTGGGATGTGTTCATGAACACTACCAATAAAGGGTTTCACCAAATAAATATATGAATGACTACAATAAGGAGATATTATATTTCTAGGATACTATATTCAATGGATTTTGTTTACAGAAATGATTTTTTATTGATGATCAAAATTTTAAAACACTTACAAAATGAATACATGTGATTGTTTAATTTTTTCAAAGCATTGATTCAACAGATTTGTTGGAGGGTGAAAATATTATGTTCGATTTATTTTTTATAGTGGAGAGATCATGTAATTTATTTTGATAAGGCCTTTGATCCTTGATTATAAGAAGTAATAAGAAGGACACATGACTTCTATATCATTATAAAATATGATTCTAGATGTGAAGAGAATAAAGAATATTGGGACATATCAGCCAAAAATGGGGTTGAGCATCTTTAGGAACTCTATAATGGGATAAAAAATTAATTTTTATTTTTATTATGTGATTTTTTTGAGTTTTATTATCCAATAGACTAAGCTATTTCATGAATAAAGAAAAGTGGTTGGCCTATTTGATACAATAGTCTAGTCTTAGTGTTAGGTTAATAAGGAATTATTGAGTCACTGGAGGAGTTTGAGAGTGTGTGTTAGTTGAGTTAATGGACTAATTAATTTTTTTAAATAATTTTTTAAATAATCTATAACACTTCATAGGTTTTTTTCCATCATGCTCAATAAACACCTAGATGGGTTTTAGAATGAAAATAGTATTCAACTAATATATTAGTAGAAGTAACTATTATATTTTTTATATGAACTATTATTTCTTTTATTGATTAATATGGTGGTTTTATATTAGATGTTTAAAAACAAAAATAAAATATGAAATAAGATATCAAAATTAAGGGAAAAGTTTATTTATCTTATGTATGTGAATGTTATTTATGAATTGGAATAATTATGAGACAGAATGTATTCATAGAAATAATTTCAAAAATATTTGATTTCTATTATAGGTATGGTTAAAAATTAGTTAGATGGAGGTTGAGGTTTTGGTACAGATGTTTATTAATGTTATTCTGACTTCATAATTAAAATTTTTCACATTGTTTGAGGGATTTATGGTTTTCATATATCTCATGAACAAATTATGTTATTGAGATTTCCTATAATGTGTTATGGTTGGTCAGTTCATTGATGGGTTTTAACCTTGGATATGTTATTTTGGGAGATTATAATGATTAATCCTTAAGAAATTAAAAAATAATTCAACTATTGGGGAAAACTATTGGGAATATTCTACCTTATGTGGGAGTTTTTTTCTTGTGGAGGTTACATATATGAGTTTATTTTTCATTAAATTGTTGACATGGATATTGTTAACACTTATTGTTATAATGGAAATTTTTCCCATGTGGGGGTATATGTTTACAAACCTTTCTACTTATGTTTGAGATGTAGCACCTTGGGACTAATGCCGACTGGTGTATGATTTTTTTCTTTTTGGAATTTCATTAAATCATAATGATGTGAATCATTTATATAGTTATCAAATGAAATTGTATAAGAATTTATGGAATATTACAATTTGTGGTTTTTTTGTTGGTGTTCAAATAAGTTATATTAAAAACATAAGGGTGTTTTAAAGTAATCATTTCTTTATGTGATGTTTTTTATAGTCTAAAGTTGTGTGTTTAACTATAGAGATTATTTTTGGGGGAATTATTATTTTCATTTCCTATGATGTAATTTGGTATTTTGGGTGGTTGGAGTTTTTCTATTTCTATTTCAAGAATTGTGTTCTCATGAATATTTGGTTAGGGTTTCAAATTTTGATCTCTGATTTTTATGGTTAAGGATCCCCTCTTGAATCATGAAGACTAGGAGATATATTGTGGTGACATATGGTTTATGTTTTATGGATTTATATTTAGATGTTATCTTATTATGGTCTTATAGTTGTGATATATTATTTTTCATTGTATGTTTATTAATTTTCATTGGGTTGATTTTTTTTTGGGGTTATATATGATGGGTTTTGGGTCTTATGGATTTTCATTTTAGGTTTCTTCCATTTGGAGAGATCCTAATTCATCATGATGATGGTACAATATTGTTTGGTTACAATGTTCTGATTTTGTGTTATATTGCTGATCATCTCACCATGGGTACCCATAGTTTTATGTTTTATAAGATATATTTTAAAAACAAATTATCTAATAATGTAAACTTAACAACATTGTGATGTAATTTATACTCATTTATTGTGGTTTTTGTTTTCTCTTCATTATTTTAAATTCATTCGGTAATCTATATTCAATTTATTTTCCTATGGTTCACTCAACCATTACGATATATAATTTCAATTTTGGATAAAATTTTACCTCCACTTCATTGAAATTGATACATTGATACATAATATTGATTATTGGTGATCCACGTTTATTCCTTCCCCTCAATTTTTTATTTGCATCGAATTATTACCTAGATAGATATATAGTTTCTTAGATATGGTTATATTCTATTTTGTTAATGATTGAGGTTATTTATCGATTCCATGATCCATGGTGTTGAAGAATCCCATAGTGGGGTTTCTATATTTTTATAATCTCTCATATGGATTTTATTTATATAATAGATTGTGATGCACATATGGAAGTTTTGAATTTGATTCCACACTTCCCTTTTGTTTTAATTAGGAAAGTCAAATGATTTTGTTTTCTTAGGGAATATCATATTTATTATTATTAAATTGATAATGAAAAAGACCAATTTGGTATTTAATTGGATAGGTTATCTCACATGTTTTTACATATTTTTATAATATGTCTCATGATATTTATAATAATTTTTTATTGTTATTAAAATTCCGGGTTTTTACTGATCCATATAAATAATGTTTTTAATTAGAAATAATATGCATAAAAGGATAAATAAATATAATTCAAAATTTTTTATAAAAATTTGATAATAAAATAATATTTTTTGATGAAGGAATAGGTTTTTATTTTGTATGTTTCACATTTTGCTTGAGGTGTTCTTGTTATAATTATGTGCAATTTTTTATGAATATATGTAGATGATATTTGGTTTTAATTAAGGGTTTATTTAGTGGTGATTTATATAGATGTTTTGTGATTCATGTTTTCATGAGAAAATGGGTTGTGCTAATTTGTTATGATTTTTCATAGGTACTAAAATTGTACAATATTTCTACAGAAATGGTGGTTTTAGGATTTTATATTTTCAATATATTTTTATACTGACATCATAAATGAAGAATATAAATAGAAATAATAAACATAGTATTGTTTGTTGGTCATAGGTGATATAATTATTGGTTTTTATTGAAATTTTAATGATTTAAATAAGGGTATAAATTTAAAGGAATTAATATATACAGTTACTCTGAATAATTTTTCATCAAAATTGATCTACTTTATATAATAAATCTAAATTTTATGTAAAATTGATTTTTTTTAAAGATGTAATTTCATGAATATTTTATATATATTAGAGGTTTTTTGGGGTTTTTTTGTGGTGGGAAATTAGAATAGTTTGAGGATGTGTATATAGAAATTGTTATGTTGTATGGTGGTTGTAGCATTGGGATGATATTACATTGTGATGGTGACTTATGTTTGTGGGAACATTATGATATTAAGGTGTGTTTCTATGTATAAATTGGTTTTATTTTCAAGTTATTCCATTAAGAAACCCTATGAGTTAGATAACCTTACATATTCACATATTTTATAGGTTTAAGGTTATTCCAAAAATTAAAATGTTCATGAGGGTAGATGGAAGGAAACCCCCTATTACACAATCAAAAATTGGGATTAATTAATGATGTTTTGTGAAAGTTTGAATAATGAATGGAAATAAGTGGTAATGAGGTTTATGTCATTCATATTCGTTATACCCAATTCATTGGGACGTGATAATGGGATAGATACATAGTGGGGGTAATTCATTGAAGGGTGGATAAATAATTTTTTTGTGCATCATATTCATGATAACCTACTTTGATGGATATTAATATAAATATATTTCCATAAAATTATTTTGACAAAACATGTTATACACAACTTTTTTTTCATAGGTTGGGTCAAGACCCAACCCACATCATTTCATATTCCTAGATGGCATTCATATGATGTTTTTGGACATTGGGAAATGATCGAGGAAACATTATGGGAAGATTGTAATGAGGTAACCATTGATTAATTTCCATGAAACTATTTGTTTATATTGTATGTTATATTTGGTATGTTTTAGAAAAAAAATATGGATTATAGTTCACATGAGTAGTTGATGGTTTCTACTAATATTTTCAAACAAATCACTAACATGATTCTTCATTATTTCCAGGAAGGGTATATAATATTATTTCATAGGGTGTAAATATTATTCTCACCAATATATATATATATATATATTATTTTTAATATCACAAAGGGGAATTTGATGTTCACACTATTCACTACTATCCCAGATTAGAGGACTGGATGTGGAGTATCATTCTAGGAAATTTTCAAATTATTTTATTTGGAGTTTTATATATTCATTCATGAGTGTCAAACTAAGGGATTTACAGGGGTATTAGTTTATTTATATCATTTCATTTAATTTTGGATTTATTTATTTTCATAATAGTATATATATGGATAACTACATCAATTTAAATGTTTCATAAAATAAATAATCGTTTCCACTTTAGGACATATTGGGGGTGGGACGAATGGTTTCACTCTCATATTATGGGCATTTCTAGTAGGGGTTCCAATTAGGTTAATTTAAATATATATCAATTTTACTATTCAAAACCACATATTTAACATTAAACATATCTTTGATAGAACTAATATATATATTTCTATAAAAACATTGAAATATCCAACCATTTATCTAGTTTTTATGATCTATTAATAAAACATTAAATAATATTTATAATGACATCATTCAAATGAATATTAATGTCTGTGAAAACATCAAACTAGGTCAAGAAAATATACAAATATCCAATCCTCATATTTCCCATTTATAAATTAAATAAAATTTAAAATATAGTATTTAAACAAAATTATTAGGTTATGAGACTCTCTATTATGGAAATATATTCTCATAAACTTCTGGAACACAATTTGATGATATCCACTAGGATCCAATAATCAATTAGAATCCATGATCCATAGATTAATTAAAATATATCATTTATATATATATTAAAATTGTTTTGTGATATTATATATATATATTTTAGTGAATATCATATTGATTATGGTACGATAACCATCATTATACTATAAATAAATCAACTTTCAGCCAAAAGAAAATTATTTATTTCAATAAGATAAGTTTTCATCAGAATGAATAGACTATGTCATTGAATTTAATCTCATAGATTTTCATAATCAAAATTGAGCTTTAAAGACTAAAAATGATTCCTACAACCATTGCTTTCAAATTATTTACTTGTTTTTGAAATCCTAACCTATAAATTGGAATTCATCATACAATATTTAATTCATCATTACTTTTAATCTTCCAAATAATACAATGGGGCTAGATGTTACCTTTTGGGCTTTGATGCGAAGGATTTTATTTTTCATAAAATATAGAAATATCTCTAAAAGGATATACTCAATAATGAATTCCCTTATATAGTTGTGATTTACTCATTCAAAAATATTACCATTCCATGATTTTTTTATTTAGGGAATGAAATTCATACTCTATTATAGGAAACTCTTAGGTGTCTTAAATAATAATTTTTATAAAACCATTTATATTTTATGATAAAATTATTATATACCTTTTGGGGTTTGGACAACTATTCCATAAATCAATCATCACAGCATCCCACATATTATTTCTTAGATTGAATCTATATAGTCTATACAGAACAGGGTTGTGGAATCATCCCCAATGCTTAATCGTAATATTATTTTATAATATTATAATTCATCTGGAAATTTCCCTATTATGTAACATTATTTCATTCAAAAATATTTTTCGAATAGTCATCTTTTACCTCATCCATCGCCAAAAAATAAATATATCATTCCAGTAAAATTTATTAATTCGAAAAATCCTAGAATTGATGTATAGAACTGTCATGGTTTCACTTCCGTGGTAAAAAACATTAACTATATATCCTTTTTTATATAGATCATTTTAAATATATATTTAATTACCAATTATGTCTTAATATTCCATTTTTATTATTTTAATGGATTCATTATCAAATTTAATATCCATGTATAGTGACCATATATTCCATTATGCAAACACATATGTTCCAATTCATCAATTTATCATAATTTCAACAATCGTTTACTATCAATAAATGAATCATTTGTTATTAAAAAAAATACATTACAATATATTCTTACTTTATTATTATCTACATATTGATTTTTTATAATACTACCATATTTTATAGACCGTAATATTACATTATGTACATCAATCAAATGTATAGATATATAGTGTTTTCATATCACTCCCCATTTCCATAAAAATGCAATGGAATATCATAATATATATTTTCTGTTCAGTTTCTACCCCTTTCTCATAAAAAATCAACGGTATTTATTCACATATATACACTCCCATAGTTAATACTTGTTTTCTATAGATTTAATCATAATTAAAAACTGTATCGTTTTTGGAATATTATGAACTACAATAACTTATTAAATCAGGATTTAGATATTTTTTCCCCAATTGAATTGAAACTAATTCATAACCAATTTCAATAAACTTGTTGTCATCCAATACAACATACCTCTATTCACAACCTGAATGTTAGTTTCAATGTCATAAAAAAACATTGAAATCTATATCTATTATAATCTAACACTAATGGTAAAATAGGAATCAATCATAAAATATAATTTTTTTATTTATTTACCAAAAATTTTATCTAATAGTTCCCCTTTTTAGAAAATAATTCTCAACAATTGCTAATAATACAACATGAGAAACTTCAACTTTAACATGTTCAGTACCAAAGCATACAATTAATTTTTCCCATGCTAAATAATAGTGAATTTAGTTTTTTAATTAGTCCACAAAAATATTATAAAAAACAAAAATTTAAAAATTATATAGGAAGTAATTTTATCTATTATTAAAATAAAATCTATCTATGAAACATAGATTCTTTCATAATTTTTATTAACATAAAATATAATTTATTTCTAAAATTTTCCCATGTTATCATAAATAATTTTTCATTAATAATATATATCTAATAATTAATACTAAAATTATATGATCATTTGAAATTGTAAATTCTTCATAGTTAACATATAATGATAAATATAAGGACCTCTAAAATGATCACTGCCAGTATCATTCAAATTATTTGTATTATTAAATTACTATTAATTTTCCCATCAAAACCACATAAAAAGTATTTTTGGAACATCCATCTAATATTGAAATATTCATTAAAACAAAATATTAATCTCCACAATTCATGCATGTGTTCACATGATAAAAAACATTACATTTCTTGACAAAAATTTCATGATCATCAGAACATCCTATTCATGTAGCTATTTTTATTTTTCAACTACAATTTATGAACATTGTTCATTAATACAAGAAACAATTAAAAATACTATCTAAAAACGTATATTTATCATAAATTTTATGTTGATAGTAATTTTATACTCTTACATGTAACGCCTGGACCCTAGTTACCCAGAGTCAGTGCATTATTACATAACATTGGCTTGATCACAAGAAAGATCAAGTCTCAAAAGACCAATTAGTTTTGTATTATTGGAAACAAGATTCATACATATGATCCACTTTACAGCTTGGAGAGAAATACAAAAATAATATATTTCATTAGAACCATCCAAGCCTCCTAGATTATGCATGCAGGTCACTCATTACTAACCTCTTTATAACCTGGGAAAATGAAACATATGAAAGGGGTGAGCTCAAACGCTCAGTAAGGGTATGTAATACAGTGGAAAATGACATAAATATTAAGCATGGTAAATACTTGAAAAACCACATTCCTTTACCAATAATAAACATGAATAATTTTATGGAAAGATTATGAGCTGAGTATATAATGCCATAATAAATCATAATCATTGGTATTCTACTAGTAGAATAACCACATGAACATCAATATTATTTCGATAATGAGGGAATGTATATTGCCGGAAATTCTGAAACATTTTGTCAAGGCCTTGGCCAAGATGTCTGAAATGATTAAGGCCTCGGCCAAAACCATAAATAAAATTTGGAAAGGGCCTCGGCCAATTCCACATCTAGTTTTCTCACGAGACCTACCGATGCATCGAGGAGCTATAGCGGGCTCCACCTGTCACTTTCTAAGTCCAATACATTCATCATATGAAAAAGTTTAAACATATCATAACCATTCGTATTAAAACTAGAATATGAAATGTCAATACTTTAACCATAAGAAATGAATGGTATAAAAATAGCACATCCATAGTAAAAAATATCACAAAAACATCAATACAATATGGATGTTTTGTATCGTAATAAAACAACATCAAATAAACTTAAAATCCATCAAAGGATGTTGACATGGATGAAATAAAAACTTTTTTTAGAGACATATCTCTTTATATTTTGAAATAATTTAAGGGTCAAATAAAGAAAATATTTATTTTGAAAATAATCTTATATTATAGTATGGGAAGCTTCTATGATGTTATAATGGCGGAAAATAGCCGCACCCACGGTATAAGTTAAAAAACATTCTTACCTTAATTTTGTCGATAAGGATAAAAAGTACCATATTTGGAAAATGACGAAAAGATTCTTTAATAAACATCTTATAAAAAAGTAAAACAAGGTTATTAATGACTTTAACCCATAATCTGTAAAATATTAAGAATGTTTTGAAATACATTATTAAGAAACATGGATGTGGATGATAAAGAGGTCCCAGTAAATAATTACGTATACACAACCTCGAATAATGAAGAGATTGTGAAATAATCCCTTACCATTTACTTTTCCATGGTTGAGAGTAGGTTAACCTCCTTTATAATGGTGAAATAATAGTTATTAAGTTATACAAGAATAATATATCTTAATATGATATCATATATGATCTAATATGTTAGTATTATCCTCGTTTCGGGTGTTAACTTACTCGTTTTCTTTTATATGTTTTGTTTCATAAGTCATGTTTGTTATGGATTGGTTGTATCTTATTTATGTCCATAATTATATAAAGTTAATAAACATTATTTTTAATCATCCAATAAAATTTAGTCTTGAATGGATACGATGGGGAATGAATTTCATTGTGTTCGTGGAGACGGTAATCCGTATGTACGCACGAGCGTCAATATCATTATTTTGATATTAAAATAATATATAATTGGATGGTATATCATATAGATATAATAATTATCATGTTATATTTATTATTTACATGAATTATACATCAGTATTATACCCATTTAAATAATATAATATTGATTAACAATTACACCACAACGTGGAGACGGTAAGCTGTACATACGCACGTATGGTGACATGTCAATCAAAGGATGGATAGAATACTGAATATGGTTGTACCATAATTATAATAAAATCCAAGTATATATAAAATACTGGAGTTATTATTTTATAATGGTAATAAAAAAGAAAAAAGAAGATGAAGAAGAAAGGAACTTGAAAAAAGGAGGTGAAATCATTACCTCTTCTTCGGGTTTTTCCTATTGATTTGATCAAAAAGGATCTTTAGGTTGGATTTCTGATCCAATTAAGGCCTCTAGGATGAAGTGATGGAAGTTAAGAGAGTATTTGGGCAGGGGTTTGCCAAACCAAAAGGATTTGAAAGTGTGAATAATTGGTTAGAAGATCTGTCCTTTTATAAGGGGGAGGAGGGGAACCTTATGAAAATCTAGAAATATTATATTATAATAAATTCATATTCAGATAATAATTGCTCCAAAGTGGATTATTTAAAGGAGAAGGTGGGTATGGGTCGATAACCACTCAACAAATATAATATAGATAGGTTTGTGTGATTATAATAACGTTATATTTCAGTTTTAACTCTTGGTTAATTAGTTTAACACTTACCATGTCACATTGTATTTTAATAATATATAGTTTATAAAATTTCTATATACATCCAAGAGACCATCAAGTGGTACATTAATGATTCAAAAATAATTATATAATTACTTTGGCCGAACCTTAGGTTTTTAGGAATGGAATATAAATTAATAATATAATATTTGTTTTATATACTCATTTATGTTAGTTTTGACACTACTCAATAATTGATTTTTGTTAAAGTCTTAACCACTTTATTAATTCGAACAAAATTAATTTAAGCAATAATAACATGTAATATTGACCAATAAAATTTGTGTCTGTCATCAAAAATTTCATATTATATTTATATTAACATTTATATTACCAATTATCTGATTCTTTCATTAAGAAGGAAAATACTGCATCATTATTGTGTCATATATATTTTTACTTTTTCAATGTCTAAAATTTATAAATAAAATATCAATATGTATGAAATATTTTTAGATTTATAATTAATATATATAATCTAAAATATAAAATATATAACCATATGTAAAAATTGTTTTTCTAAAAGATATAATCTTATGTCATTTTTGTATTTACTTTATCTTAATTAAAATAAAGTGTCCTTATCACCTACAAGTGGCTCCATGGTGTCCCAAAAATAGACCCAAAGATGAAAATGGTCGGAAATATATCCACCAATATGGTTAGAACACGTTTTATGGTAATTTTGTATTATTAAAATATTATATTTTAACCCTTATTTACCGGATTTACTCTTTAACCATGGTAAATAAAATATTTACCAAAGTAATTATTCAAAATGTCTAAAAATAAATGTTACCTATTTACACAATTTCTACATCCTGATTCCAAATATGGAATCCATTTTCTAAATTCAAAACATAGAAGTGAGTGAAATTTAATTTAAATTTAATTCCCGCTATAAAAAAAGCGTGTTTTTATGATATAATAACAATCAAAAGATTGACACTTGTTTATATATGGTTTAATTGTGAAATTATGTCCAATTAACAAAATTGTATTGAATGGTAAAAATATATTCTAAATATACTTTAAAACCACTCAAATTCATATTTTATCACTATTAATTATTTTAATTAAAAAAGTTGTTTTTAATTAATATTTAGAAATTTTCACTATTCATTAAAATATAAAAGTTATCCGAAAAGTACCAAACTTTCACCCTAGGATAAATTCGATATTCCAAATCCAAAAATGAAGTCCATTTTGAGAGATTAAATTTATAAAATTAAAAAAAAGGTATTACTATTCATAACGGTTAGTTTGATTGGTTGAGGTGTGTGTTTGAACTCGAAGTTGCGTACAACACACGCTATTGAAATACTGAAAGGGAAATGTACTGTGGAAGCTTGGGGTGTTATATTCTCACATATTTCAAATAATTTAATCCTTGAAATTTATAGAAAATTACTATATAAAAAGACTCGGGTTGTTCTTCATCATAAGTGCCTCGGGTTCCCATGTTTCCTCTTCCATCTTGTGGTTTCCCCATAAAACTTTTACCAGACGGGACATCCGGTTTCCCAGTACTTGTTCTCTCTTATCAAGAATCCTGATGGGCTCTTCACAATAAGATAGACTGGGTTCTAGTTCTAATTCCTTATAGGTGAGTACATGCATTGGGTCAGGCATGTATTTTCTCAATAGTGATATGTGGAACACATCGTGTACTTTGGAGAGACTTGGCGGCATTTCCAGTCGGTAAGCTACAACCCCAATTCGTTCTAGAATTTTGAATGGTCCGATGTACCTTGGACTCAATTTACCTTTCTTAACGAAACTTATAACTACCTTCCATGGAGATACCTTCAAGAAAACATGATCTCCTACATGAAATTATAAATCCTTCCTTCGATTATCGGCATAGCTCTTCTGCCTACTTTGAGCTTCTTTGATGTGGTTTTGGATTAACATTACCTTTTCCATCATTTCCTCCAATAGTTTCGGGCTAACAAGTTTACTTTCACAAATATCATCCCAACAAGTTGGTGGGTGACATCTCTTTCCGTACAACGGTTCATATTGTGCCATATGAATACTTGAATGGAAGCTATTGTTATAGGAAAATTCCTCCAGAGGTAAATATTGATCCCACATACCCAAAGAGTCAGGTGAGCACGATCTCGACATTTCTTCTAAGGTTTGAATAGTCCGTTCTGATTGTCCATCTATTTGAGGGTGGTAAGTAGTTCTCAAACAATGTTCAGTATCCAAGGCCTTCTGAATACATTTCTAGAATCTTGATGTAAAACGAGGATCACGATCCGAGAAAATCGATAGGGGAATTCCATGAAGTCTCACAACTTCATTAATATATAGTCTAACTAGACGTTCAAGTGGTAGATCGTCCTTTCTAGCAAGAAAATCTGTTGACTTTGTATAATGATCAACAATGACCCATATTGCATCGTTTCTTCTAGGATTCTCTGGTAGCCCCATAAAAAAGACCATCGTAATATTGTCCCATTTACACTCCGGTATGGGATGATGTTGCATGACTCTTCTAGGCTGTTTCCATCCAGCTTTCACTTGTTGACAAACCATACATCTTGACACAAAATTAGCAATCTCCCTCTTCATATTATCCCACCAAAAACATTCCTTTAAATATATATACATTTTGGTGCTCCTAGGGTGTATAAAGAAATTGGAACTATGATCATCATCCATCAAATCCCTTTTTAGATCAGGTATATTGGGAACACAAAGTCTCTTCCCAAACTTCAAAATTCAATCTTCATACACAAAGTCATTCAATCTCCCATCATTCACAGCTTTAATCTTCTTTTGAAACTCTTCCTCACTGGTCTGAGAACACTTTATCCTTTCTAGTAAAGATGTTTTGGAAACCATTTAAAAAATTATTGATGTTTCACCCTCCAATGTGATTCTCATATCCATCTTTATTAGATCCATGTATATAGGATCTTTTTCTACTCTCATCTTGTTCAAAATTCCAGGATCCTTTCTACTCAAAGCATCTGCCACCATATTTTCCTTCCCTGGGTGGTAGTGTATCGTGAAATCATAATCCTTGAGTAGTTCAAGCCATCTCCATTGCCTCATGTTTAGATCCTTTTGTGATAAAATATATTTCAAACTCTTGTGATCAGTATAAATCTAAAATTTTTCACCATAGACATAGTGTCTCCAAATATTCAAGGAAAATATTTCAGCAGCTAAATCAAGATCATGAGTGGGATAGTTTTGCCCATGAATTTTCAGCTTTCATTATGCATAGACAGTAACTCTATCATTCTGCATAAGGACACAACCAAGACCTTTATTTGATGAAACACTATAAATAACGAACCCATCATTCCTAGAAGGTAGAGTCAATATAGGAGCATTGATTAATCTTCTCTTCAGTTCATCAAAACATTTGTTACACTCTTTTTTCTAGAAAAATTTAATCCTTTTACATGTGATCTTTGTTAATGAGTTATCCAACCAGGAAAAGTTTTGGACGAAACGTTGATAATAACCTACTATAGGTTCAATAACTACTTTGTAATTTATTCATTAAATAAAATCTTTATCACATATTGATTGTTCTTCTGTATGAAAAGTCATGTGATAATGTCCTAAGGACAGTTGTTGCATTAATGGGTCGTAGCGGATCCCTGCTATGATGAGAACCCGGAAGTTCCATAACACTGTTCTTGAATGTATGTTCTATAGCCGGATGATATTATTTGAGGGACACTAATAATACAGGTCATTAGGGGTGAGGACTCATAAAACATTGAGGCACATTCTCATGGTGTGCACCCTTGGTAATATCTAGTTGGCTATTATGAGAACGAGACCCGCCAGTAGGAAATCCACATTTCATAGTGTCATTGAATGTTCCTATCTGCAGACGTGTGTATTGGTTGTTAGACTTTAAGATTATTATTAATGGGTATTACAACTCGTGCACTTAGATGTATTGACGAAAACTGTGATGACACACTATTTGCAGTAAGGTAGGATATGTTGGGTGCGTCACGAGTAATACCGCATTAATAGATAATGCGATAAAGGATTTGTCCCTTCCGTTCCATAATGGAAGTAGATATCTCAGGCCCTTTGATGGAATTGATATAGACTAAATAAATCAATGGACATGGTAAGGTATGGGCAAGTTCAATTCCAGGATGTTAATTAAAGAATAATCAAGCACATGGGTTGATGACACTAGCATGAAACCCGCTTGATTGGAGATATCGAGGCAAATGGATTATATTACACGGTAAGTGTTCGTAGGAGGTGACACGTCATTGTGGTGATAACTTCATTCTCTATGGGTTCCTTGGTGTGTTTCTAGATGCTAACCTTGGACTTTAGGCAGGCTCATCCTAATACCACTGATAAAGAGGCCTAGAGGGTCACACACTAAGTGTGTCCATGTATCTCAGTTAAATATTAATTTAACAAGTTAAATAAATATTATTCCAGACTGCAGTTTAATAATTATTTAAGGATCTCTGATTATAATTATTTTGACACAAGTTATTCGAGAGAATATATTGTGGAAGAAATAATATATTTATTAGCGAGTAATGCAGTTACATTTATTTAAGAAATAAATAGTCATTACTCAAGGTCTAATAAATGTGGTGGAGAAAAATGAAAATAAAAGTACACATTGTGTATATTAAATATACACACCGTGTAGTTTTTCCAGTTGGGATTTTGAGGATTTAATATTGTTTTATTAAATGATATTTATTATAATCAGCTTGGGCGCATGTCAAGGAATTAATAATTCAACATGGGGGTTTTCAATAAGAGTTAATGAAATAAATAAAACACGTAACGCATTAAATTATTATCATAACTCTATTAACCTCAAACCCGATTATAAATATCCTCGCAACCCCAACAGTTTAGAGAGCCATTATTGTGAACAACAGATTTGGAAATACTCTCAAGCCAAGTGAGAATTCCCTTTCCACCAAGAACGCCCTCAAGTTACGAGAGAAAGATCCTCCACCGGATTAAGGCGGTTGAAGGAGGACATCACAAGCGAAGGTTCTTCCGCGCTAGCACCCAGAGATCCCTTCTGCGACATCCGTAGATACGTGACACATGTGTTGATCACTGCTAGAGGAATCCTACACTTGGATTCTATGACGCAACGATGGATCACCAAATCATGACCGGACACATCAACGAAGAAATAATTCCAACGAGGTAATTCTTATGAATTAATTAAATTAATTATAATCAACATATGATGATCCTCCTCAAGGGTTCAGGGACACTTCTTTTCTTTTCATTCTTCATTCTATTCTGAAGATTCGGCATTTTATATCGTGACAGATCTAGGATTGAACGTTGTTTAACGTTAAAATTAATGTTGGTCTAACCCACCAACGTGCTTCAATTGTGCCCGGAATCTACAAGTGGTATTTGAGGGATTATATCATTGATTATAATTATTTAGTTTTTCATTGGTGATTTATGCATTTAATAATTTAGTTATTTTAAATCATGTTTAATCGTTCTGGAAATCTGAATATCGAGATCTGTTCCTCCTCCCTCATTTCTCGTTCACCTAACAAAATCGAATTTTTCTTTTAATTTTCATTAAAATAAATTAGAGGAACTCATCCAGAGTAGCTGAACGTTTTTGGCCATACAACACCAGAATACACGACATGTATTCAGATGTACATGCCGTGTAGTCTAGGTTCAATGCATTGACCGATCCGCCAAATAGGGTCGTGTATTGAGGTAATTTATGACACCGTGTGTTGAAGAGAAACAGGTGGCACACGGTTTCCAGAATACATGCTGTGTGGTCCAATGAACATGGCATGTAGTCCCTTCAGGTCAGGGTTGGGGTGTCTACTCCGTACACGGCCTGCCCTGATGGAAACTCTGTAACGCGGAAACTACATAGCGTGTGTCCCACTGTACACGCCGTGTACTCCGAAAATTTCTGAAGTACATTAACACACCCTATCCCCGGGCGTGTACTTCAGATGGACGGTGAAGAAAAGTGCATGTATTGTAGTCGGAACTACACACCGTGTACTCACCCAAATTACGCAGATTTATTAATATTTATTATTATATTATACAAACCCTTGAGACCTATACCATGGTGCAGGCATAAAGCTGAGGCACAACACGTGATAAGTGTTTTATATATATGTGTTTAATTTAACATCTACATAATAAAAGGGAATTCACTGGGTTGCCTCCAAGGTACATGTTACGTACAAGGATAATTTTAAAAGAATTTATTTGTTTAAAATTATGACGGATGAGAATCTCAAGGAAATTCAAGAAATGGGATTTAAGATAAAATGATTGATTGAATAAAGAAAATTAATTGATTTGAGTGTGATTTATCTTAAACAAGAATGATTAAAGAATTGAATGCTAGTTTTATTTATGTGTAAATATCGTTCCATGTATGGATGATCATGATCTAGACCAAGACCTTTGTATGGGAATGGTTTCTTTTAATTTATTTATTTAAATTAAATTTGTTGGCATGCGAGCCATCTCCTCATTAATATGTAGGGCCTGCGTGCCCAATGATTTTTTTATGTAAAAACCCCTTTTACCCCTCACCTGCGTGTGAGATAAATGCATATATAATGGATGGAGCTCCCAAGCAGGTGGAGGTGGCTCAAGTCAAGAGCCATGGTAAAACCAATCCAAGGAGATACAAAGGTGGACAGGTGGAAAGGTGTAAACACGAACCCAGAACGTTCAAGGTGTTTCTCCCCTAGGTCTTGGGTTAATTTATCAACCACTAGATAAACTAACCAATAGAAAATCTCATGATCATACCATTTATTTTATTTCTATCAGTTTCATGGTTTATTTATTGTGGTTTGGTGTCACGATCACACAATTAATGAATTAAACGAGCATGCAAGATGGAACAAAAATAAAACAGGCTTATACGTAAATATTATCTTAGACATGGTAAATCACTTAAGTATATCCCACATAATATTAACAAGCATGTAATCAAAGATAATAAAATTTCAATTTACGTGTAAGGATAAAATCCCTCAAAATAAATATTAAGTCGGCATAGCCTTCCATAATCTTGGTTAGAATCGAACCATAGTTCAAAGTGCTTGACCAACCTTAGTTGGGGTGCTTTCAATTATCGGGGAATTCTATTTCAAGGTTTTGGGTTGACTTGACTTGGTTCGCATCAAGGGTTCACTGCCACAGCAGGACTTGGTGTGACCAAGAGGCAAAGGTTGAGTAAATGCAAAATGGATTTCAGGATTGGGGAGTCCACTCAGCGGATCAAGGAGCTACGAGTTAATGCAGTTGGAAATTGTAATGCGTACCTAAAACCCTTCAAGTTGCTTGACCAACCCTAGTTGGGGTAAATGGAAGGGCAATATGGATCCTTGCCACTAGAATATTCACTCAATAGAATATTCCGAAGTCCATGGTGAGGGCTATTGGATTTCAATAAAATAGTGGGAGACAAATAAGTTTTAATTTATTTATTTGTCTCAATTTTTCTAATAATATTCTAAAACTTTGCTCATCTTAATTTGTAGAAACGGCAAGAAAATTACTTCAAACATATCATTGTGCACCATACTCGAGAAGGAAAAACTTATCACCAGCACCAATTTCCAAGAGTGACAGAGGCATTTACGCGTCGTCCTTCACCACGAAATGAAATTGTAGGTGCTGGAAGAGCCTATTCTAGTTGCTCTTGGGAAAGAGGCTAGTGATGAGGAATTATCTCTCTACATGAAACATGTGGATGATTCCATAGATGTCCAGTGTTTCATGCTATCGGCCATGTCTGATGAGCTCTTGAAGCAACATGAAATCATGGACGTGTATAGCATGATTTCTCACCTTAAAGATCTTTACCAAGAGAAGGCGAGACATAAGAGGTATGAGATCTCCAATTCTTTGTTTACCACGACGCTTGGAGAGTCTATGCCAGCTGGGCCTCATGTAGTCAAGATTATTGGTTACATTGAACACTTGGACATCTTTGGGATTAAATTCCCAGATGAGTTGCGTACAGATCTCATCCTATCATCACTGCCCAAGACCTTCTCTAGCTTTATTGTCAACTATAACATGAGCGGAAATGAGAAGAGTCTGTCTGAGCTTCTGACCTTGATTCTCCAGGTAGATATGGACATGGGGAATGACAAATCCGTGTTCCTTATGGTGAACAAGAAAAGGAATGACAATGAAAAGGGGACAAAGACTTATAAATGGTCTGAAGCCCCAGAGCACCGTCCCTCTAAGAAGGGGAAGATCCAGAGGCAGGGTAAGGAATGGGAAGCAGTGTGTTTTTCATGTGGCAAGCAGGGCCACTGGAATATGTACTACACCCAGAAGCGTGGGGATACTAAAGGTATGTTTGTTATTGAGTGAAATCTTTCTATTTCTACACATTGGATATTATATACAGCTTGTGGGGATCACATCTGTATTCCAATGCAGGAACCAAGTAGATTTATAAAGATCGACAGAGGAGAGGAGGATCTTCGAGCTACCAATGGCGCAAGGCTGGCTATATTGGCTATTGGTGACTACAACCTCTCATTGCCGACTGGGATGATTTTGGTTTTACATAAATTTTATTATGTGCCTAGTGTTACCAAGATCATAATTTCTGTATCTTGTTTGTATATGGATGGATTTTTTTTTTAAAATTTGGAAATAAGGGTTGTCTCTTTTATAAGAACAACTTATGTTATGGTATGTCACATTTAAATAATGGTTTGTATGTATTGAATTACAAAAACCAAGTGTTGGCAATCGATAAAGAAACAAACTCACATGACTTATACATCACCCAGTTATGGAATCACCACCTTGGTCATGTGAACGAGAAGCGTTTGACAAAGCTCTGCCAAGATGGATATTTAGACTCTACTGAGCTAAAACCACTTGATAGATGTCACACTTGTTTACAAGGAAAAATGACCAAGCCACCTTTTGGTGGACAAGGTGAAAGGGCCACAGAGCTTCTAGGATTGGTACACACGGATGTGTGTGGACTATTTCCAGTAGAAGCTAGAGGTAGATATTCTTACTTCATTACTTTTACTGATGATTTGAGTAGATATGGATATGTCTACATAATGAGGTATAAGTCAGAGTCCTCAGAGAAATTTAAGGAATTCAAGAATGAAGTAGAGAATCATCTTGGTAAGAAGATAAAGAAGCTTTGATCGGATCGAGGTGTAGAATATCTGAACCAAGAGTTCATCGATCTTCTACAAGAGTCTGGGATTCTATCTCACCTCACTCCTCCTTATACACCACAGTGGAATGGTGTTAGTGAAAGGAGGAACCGCACCTTGTTGGACATGGTGAGGTCGATGATGAGTCATGTAGATCATTCATTATCCATTTGGGGATATGCATTAAAAACTGCAGCATACACATTAAACTGAGTACCAACTAAGGCGGAAAATGGAATTCCATACGAGTTATGGAATGGAAGGAAACCCACTTTGTCGCACACACGTGTATGGGGATGTGAGGCGTTTGTTATGGCCTTCTCAGGCAACAAACTAGCACCTCGGGGCATGAAGTGTATCTTTATAGGATATCCCAAGGAAACGAAAGGATATTACCTATATAACCCTCAAGACAAGAAAGTTATTGTCGCCAGAAAAGTCGTCATTCTTGAGAGGGAGCACATCCTCAAGAAGGATAGTAGGGGAAAGATTGACTTCGACGAAGTTGATTCTCAAGATACACAGGAGTTGGTACCGGAACAAGTTTCACAGGTCCCCATGGAAGAGGTTCTAGAAACACAAGTACAGTGTAAGATCTTAAGATAGATAAGGGAACTAGAGAGATTTGGTTTCCTAGTCACCGAGGATGGTGAATCATTATTGTTGAACAATGATAAACCTCCCTCCAACAAGGAAGTAGTAGAAATCTCAAAAGATACAAGATGGCTAGAAGCTATGAATTTTGAGATGGATTCCATGTATCAGAACCAAGATTGGGTTCTGGTCGATGAGTCAGTAGATGTAAAGCATGTTGGATGCAAATGGGTATTCAAAAGAAAGCTGGACATGGAAGGTCACGATAGCACCTATAAAGCAAGGATAATGGCTAAAGGATTCAGACAGCGTCAAGGAATTGACTATTATTAAACCTTCTCACGTGTTTCCATGTTTAAATCCATAAGAGTCATACTTTCCATAGCAGCTTACCATGACTACGGGATTTGGAAGATGGATGTCAAAACAGCATTCCTTAATGGGAACCTTTAAGAAGATTTCTATATGAAACAACCAGAATGGTTTGTGACACCAGGGGAATCCAAACGGGTTTTTAAGTTTCAAAAATCCATTTATGGATTGAAGCAAGCATCCAGATCATGGAAAATTCGATTTGATGAAGCCATAAAGGAATTTGGTTTCATTAAGAACGAATGTGAGCCATGTGTTTATAAGCGGTTTAATGGGAATGTGGTTGTCATCCTAGTGGTATGTGTTGATGACATATTGCTTATTGGAAATGACGTACCAACCTTACAGTTTGTTAAGCACTGGTTGAACAAGTGTTTCTCTATGAAGGACTTAGGAGAAGCAACCTACATTCTAGGTATCAAGATCATTCGTGATAGATCCAAGAGGCTGTTTGGACGAAGTCAGGGTACATGCATTGACCAGATACTAAATAGATTTAGTATGGAAAAATCCAAGAGGGGATTGGTTCCAGTGTCACATTTCTTACATATTTCTAAGAAAATGGGTCCCCAGACACAACAAGAGAATGATAGGATGAGTATGATCCCATAAGCATCAGCTATAGGATCCATCATATATGCCATGTTCTGTACTAGGCTTGATGTTGCCTATGCACTGAGCATGGTAGGAAGATATCAAGCAGATCCAGGAGAACAACATTGGACTACTTTTAATTCTATACTTAAGTATCTGAGAAGAACTAAGAATATGTTCCTGGTGTATGGAGGAGACGAGGAGCTTGTCATCAGAGGGTATGCTGATGCTGGTTTTCAAACAGATCAGAATGATCTGATGTCGTAATCTGGATATGTTTTCTGTCTCAATGGAGGTGCTGCGATCTGGAAGAGTTCAAACCAGCCAGTTGTTGCCGATTCTACAGCGGAGTCCGAGTATATAGCGGCTTATCATGCATCCAAAGAAGTCGTCTGGATTCAGAACTTTGTCCAGAATCTTGATGTGGTTCCTAGAAGTAAATATCCCATTACATTGTATTTTGATAATACTGCAGTGGTGGATATTGCAAAAGAACCAAGGTCTCATCAATGGAAAAAGCACAGAATCCAGAAGTATCACCTCTTGAGGGATTTATATTAAAGGAGTGATGTTGTAGTGAGCAGTGTGTCCACGGAAGAGAATGTGGCGGACCCCATGACTAAAGGCCTATCTTAGCAGAAGCATGAATATCATGTGAGAGCTAGCGGGTTAAAGGTTGTTAGCAGTTGGCTCTAGTCCAAGTGGGAGTCTGTTGGAGTTGGTGGTCTAGAACTAACTACTTTGTACTTTATTCATTAAATAAAATCCTTATCACATCTTGATTGTTCTTCTGCATGACATGTCATGTGATAATATCCTAAGGACAGCTGTTTCATTAAAGGGTCGTAGCGGATCCCTGCTATGATGAGAACCCGGAAGTGCCATAACACTGTTCTTGAATGTATGTTCGATGGATGGATGATATTATTTGAGGGACACAAACAATACAGGTTATTAGGGGTGAGGACTCATAAAACATTGAGGAACCTTTTCATGGTGTGTGCCCTTGGTAATATCCATGAGGATATTATGAGAACGAGACTCGTGAGTAGGAAATACACATTTCATATTGTCATTGGATGTTCCTATCTACGGACGTGTGTATTGGTCCTTGGACTTTAAGATTATTATTAATGGGTATTACAACTCCCGCACATAGATGTATTGATGAAAACTATGATGACACACTGTTCGTAGTGATGTAGGATACGTTGGGTGCATCACGAGTAATACCGCATTAATAGATAATACGGGAAATGATTTTTCCCTTCCATTCCATAACGGAAGTAGATATCTCATGCCCTTTTATGGAATTGATATAGCCTAAATAAATCCATGGCCATGGTAAGGTATGGGAAATTTCAATTCCAAGAAGTCAAAGAAAGAATAATCTAGCACATGGGTTGATTGCACTAGCATGAAACCCGCTTGATTGAAGATATTGAGACAACAGGATTATATTAAATGGTAAGCGTTCGTAGGAAGTGACACATCATTGTGGCGTTAACTTCTTTCTCTATGGATGCCTTGGCATGTTTCTAGACGCTAACCTTGGACTTTTGGCAGGCTCAGCCTAATGCCACCGAGAAAGAGGCCTAGAGGGGCACACACTAAGTGTGTCCATGTATCTTAGTTAAATATTAATTTAAAAAGTTAGATGAATATTATTCCCGACTGTGGTTTAATAATTATTTAAGGATGTATGATCGCATTTTTTTTGACACTAGTTATTCGAGAGAATATATTATGGATGAAATAATATATTTATTAGCTAGTAATGTAGTTACATTTATCTAAGAAATAAATAGTCATTACTCAAGGTCTAATAAATTCAGTGGAGAAGAATGGAAAATAAAAGTACACACCGTGTATATTAAATATACATGTCGTGTAGTTTTATGGAAAACAAGTACACACCGTGTATTAATTATTACACACCGTGTAGTTTTTCTAGTTGGGATTTTGAGGATTTAATATTGTTTTATTAAATGATATTTATTATAATCAGAGTGGGCGCATGTCAAGGAATTAATAATTCGATATGTGGGTTTTCAATAAGAGTTAATGAAATAAATAAAATGCGTAAAACATTTATTTATTGTCATAACTCTATTAACCTGAAACCCGATTATAAATATCCTCGCAACCCCAACATTTTAGAGTTCCATTGTTGTGCACAACGGATTTGGAAATACTCTCAAGCCAAGAGAGAATTCCCTTTCCACCAAGAATGCCCTCAAGTTATGATAGCATGATCCTCCACCGGATCAAGGCGGTCGAAGGCATACATCACACTCGAAGGTTCTTCCGCGCTAGCACCCGAAGATCCCTTCGGTGACATCTGGAGATACGTGACACATGTGTGGATCACTAATAGAGGAATACTACACTTGGATTCTATGACGCAACGACGGATCACCGAATCGTGACCGGACACATCAACGAAGAAAGAATTCTAATGAGGTAATTCTTATGCATTAATTAAATTAATTATAATCCACATATGATGATCTTCCTTAAGGGTTCTGTGACTCTTCTTTTCTTTTCGTTCTTCGTTCTATTCCGAAGATTCGGCGTTTTATATCTTGACGGATATCAGATTGAACGTTGTTTAAGGTTAAAATTATAGTTGGACTAACCCACCAACGTGCTTCCGCTGCGCCCGAAACCTACACTCTTCAGTTCTTCAAAACATTCTTCACGCTCGTTTTTTCAGAAAAATTTAACCCTTTTAAATGTGAGCTTTGTAAATGGGTTAGCCAACCGGGAAACGTTCTGGACGAAACGTCGATAATAACCTACTAAACCAATAAAACTGCGTACCTCGGTTATACTCGTTGGTGCTGGACATTCCTGGATTGCCTTGGTCTTAAAAGTATCAACAGAGATTCCATCCTTAGAGACAATATGGCCAAGAAAATAAATCTCCTAAATCCTGAATTCACACATTCTAAACTTCCCATATAATTCATGTCTTCTTAGAGTCTTCAATATAATGTGCAAGTGAGTTTCATGATCTTTGTATCTTTTGGAGTATACCATGATATCATCAATAAATACCACTATAAAGTCATCAAGATATTCTTGAAAACTCTGTTCATGAGATCCATGAATACTGAGGGTTCATTAGCCAGTCCAAAAGGCATTACTGTAAAATCGTAAAGCCCGTACCTGTTTCAAAAAGTTTTCTTTAGAATGTATTCCTTCTTCACACACAACTGATGATATCCAGATCAATGGTCAATCATTGAAAAATATTGAGCTCCATGAAGATGGTCAAATAAATCATCAATGCGATATAGGGGATACTTGTTCATTATTGTTATAGCATTGATCTCCCTGTAGTCAATGCACAACCTCATAGATTCATCATTCTTCTTAACAAAAAGGACATTGGATCCCCATGGAGAAACACTAGGGAGAATAAATCCCTTATTACTCATTTCCTCTAGTTGTTTCTTTATTTCAACTAATTCCATAGTGGCCATTATATAAGGAGTTTTTGATATGGGCCTTGAACCAGGAATTAAATCAATGGAAAACTCAACTTCTCATTCTGGAGGATGTCCAGGTAAATCCTTTGGAAACACATCAACATATTCTCTCACAATAGGTACATCCTCTATTTGAACATTCCTTTCCTCACCAACAATTATTTCATTCTCTTCATCCCGATAATTGAATTTAGTTGAGCTACGGGGGGTGGATCTAGATAAGAATTAGGTGGTGATGATTCTTCTCTAAAGATACGGTGTTCCTTATCACCATCATCAAGAATCATAACCTCCTTCTTCTTACAATAAATATTTGCATCATGGTCTATAAGCCAATATATACGGAGGATTATATCAAATTCAATCATAGGTATGATGATGAGATCCGTAGATAAATAACATTTATGTGCTCTAATGGGGACCGATTCACAAAACTTCGATGCAATGATACTTCCCTTAAGAGTTTTAACTAAAAACTCCCTTGTTAAATATAATTGGAAATATCTAATTTTCTTAGAAAACTGGGAAGATAAGAAATAATGAAATGATCCAGAATCAAATAATGCATTTGCTAAGCTTGAGGAAACGATTAAATTACCTGCCACCACGTCTTTCGGGGCTTCAACCTCTGCAGTAGTGATTGCATAAGCTTGGCCTTGATCCCTTGGCACCCTCTGAGGTATGTTTCATTAACGCTTAGGACATTCATTTTCATAATGTCTCATCACCCTGAAATTGTAGCATTGAACATCGGTAGCGTCTTTGTTTCCTTTACAATCACCAGCTAGATGGCCATTCTATCCACATTTGTAGCATACTCCTTTTCCTTTTAGACAGGCACCAGGGTGCTTCCTTTCACAATTATCACAGGGTGGAAATTCAATTCTACCATTCTTCCCTGTTTCCTTATTTCCTTTCCTAGAGTGTTCAATATATCTCTTCTTCTCATTCTTTGATTTAAAGTCATAAGACTTATAAAATTCCATTTCTGCCTTGATAGCACACGAGACAATATCTTCGTATGATGAGAAGGTTTGATAGACTAATTCTCGATAGAGAAATGGTTTTAACCCATCAAATAAATGATCAATCTTACTCCTTGGGTTACTATATAATTAGCAGCATGCCTTGCTAACTTTGTAAAGTTAGCCTCATACTTTATGACATTCTCATCCTCTTTCTGCCTCAGAATCAGAAATTGCCTTTCCATATCTGCTCGATGGTCTCGAGGAAAGTATTTTTCTAAGAACATATCATTGAACTCCCTCCATTCCATATATGATACTTCATCATCTTCCTTCGTGTTTTGTATTAATGACCACCATTGATCAACATCTCTAGTGAGGCGATAAACTACCATGACAACGTTTTCTCTTTCACTACTACCCAAGGCATGGAATATTTTCTCTAAATAAATACTCCATTTCATAGCTACTATGGGATTTGTGCTTCCATTGAATGTTGGTAATTGTTTCCTCATGAAGCAATCTATCATTGACCCTCAACGCTGTGGATCTGGGTTCTCCATACAGGTAAGGTTATAATTCATAACCTGAGTGAGTTGTCTCAGTATGGTGATAAGCTGATAAGCACCAGTTGCATCACTAGCTCCAATATAATTATCTTGAGTAGGAGGGAAATCCCTACATGGAGTGTGTGCATTGATACAATTTCCATTCCTTCCACTAGGATCCATTTCTAAGCAATGGCATAAACTAGATTAGTTTATGAATTGAAATATATAATTCCAATCTTCTAAAACACTTAACATAAATTCAAAAGTTTATGTATATAATCCATAATCATTAAAAAAAAGTTTTCTTTGAGAAGTATATACTCATAACCCTTCATAATGGTTGGTAATGAAAATGAGAATTATCCTAAGCTTATCCCCCGGGTGTGTCGTGACCAAGATTTCAGCAAGGCCCGTTTTCATGCACCAGTTCCCGTTCGAGTCATGCTCAAAGTTTTGTTTTTAGGATTTACCCCTAGGTACATCTGTTCCAGATTTGCCCCTATTTTCTCGTATCTAGACAAGGATTTATTGCTTGGAAAACTCACAAAATCTCTACAATACCAAAATTCTATGAATTTCCTCTATACTAATCCTCAAATTCTATATTGAGGTTATGTTATCTAATCAAAGATTACCTAAATCTTGCTTCCAAGGTGTGTACTAAACTTCCTCTGATACCAACTGTAACACCCCGACCCCAGTTACCCAGATTCAGTGCATTATTACCTAACATTGGCATGATCACAAGAAACATCATGTCTCGAATGACTGATTATTTTTGTATTATTGGAAACAAGATTCATACATATGATCCACTTTACAGCATGGAGAGAAATACAACAATAATATATTTCATTAGAAGTATCCAAGCCTCCTAAATTATGCCTGCAGGTCACTCATAACTAACTACTTCAAATCCGGGGAAAATGAAACATAAGAAAGGGGTGAGCTCAAATGCTCAGTAAGGGTAAGTAATACAGTGGAAAATGACATAAATATTAAGCATGGTAAATAATTGAAAAAAAACATGCCTTTACCAATAATAAACATGAATAATTTTATGGCAAGATTATGAGCTAAGTAAATAATGCCATAATAAAACATAATCATGGGTATTCTACTAGTCGAATGACCACATGAACCGTCAATATTATTTCCATAATGAAGGAATGTATAATTCCAGGCATTATGAAAAATTTTGTCAAGGCCTCGGCCAAGACATATATAATGATTAAGGCCTCAGCCAAAACCATAAATTAAATTGGGAATGGGACTCAGCCAATTCCACGTCTAGTTGTCTCATGATACCTACCAATGCATCGAGAAGCTATAGCAGGATCCACCCGTCACTTACTAAGTCCAATACATTCCTCATATGAAAATGTTTAAACGCATCATAAACATTTTTATTAAAACTAGCATACAAAATGTGAATACTTTAACTATAAGAATTGAACGGTATAAAAATAGCACATCCACAGTCAAACATATCACAAAACATTCAACACAATATGGATGTTTTGTATCATAATAAATAAACTTCTTATAAACTTAAAATCCATCAAAGGATGTTGACATAGATGAAATCAAAACTTTTTTTAGAGACATGTCTATTTATATTATTAAATCTTTTAAGATTCAAATAAAGAAAATATTTATTTTGAAAATATTCTTATAAGCTTGTAAGGGAAGCTTCGACGATGTTATAACGATAGAAAATAGCCGCACCCGCTGTATAAGTTAAAAAAACATTCTTACCTTAATTTTTTCCATAAGGTTAAAAAGGACCTTGTTTGGAAAACGACGGAAAGATTCCTTTAAAAAAAATTTAAAAAAAAATTAAAACAATGGTATAAATTACTTTAACACATATTCTGTAAAATAGTAAGAATGTTTTGAAATACATTTTTAGGAAACATGGATGTGGATGATAAAGAGGTCCCAGTAGATAATTATGTATAAAAATCCTCGGATAATGAAGAAATTATGAAATAAACCCTTACCTTGTACTTTTCCTTAGTTGAGGGTAGGTTAACCTCTTGTATAATGGTGAAATAATAGTTATTAAGTTATACAAGAATCATATACATTAATATGATATCATATATGATCTAATATCTTAGTATTATCCTCGTTTCGGGTGTTAACTTACTCGTTTTCTTTTATATGTTTTGTTACATAAGTCATGTTTGTTATGTATAGGTTGTATCTTATTCATATCCATAATTATATAAAGTTCTCAAACATTATTTTTAATCATCCAAGAATATTTAGTCTTGAATGGATATGATGGGGAACGAATCTTATCGCGTTCGTGGAGATGGTAATCTGTACGTACGCACGAGTGACAATATCAATCTTTTAATATTAAAATAATATATAATTGGATGTTATATCATATATACAGAATCATTATCATGTTATATTTATTAGTTTCATTAACTATACATCATTATTATACCCATCTAAATAATAGTATATTGAGTAATGATTACACCACAACGTGAGACGGTAAGCCGTACGTACGCATGTATGGTGACATTTCATTTAAAAGATTGATAGAATACTGAATATGGTTGTACCGTATTTATAATAACATCACAGTATACATAAAGTACTAGAGTTATTATTTTATAATGGGAATAACAAAGAAAGTACAAGTTGAAGAAGAAACGAACTTGAAAAGGGAGGTGAAATCATTACCTCTTCTTTAGGTTCTTCCTTTTGATTTGATCAAAAGGGCTGCTTAGGTTGGCATTCTGATCAAACAATGGCCTCTAGTTTGAAGTGAGAGAAGTTGAGAGAGTATTTTGGTAGGGTTTGGCCGAACCAAAAGTCTTTGAAAGTGTGAATAATTGGTTAGAAGTGGTGTCCTTTTATAAGGGTGAGGATGGGCACCTTAGGAAAATCTAGAAATATTATTATATAATAAATTCATATTCGGTTTCTAATGGCTCTAAAGTAGATTATTTAAATGTTAAGGTGGGGATGGGTCGAAATCCACTCAACCAATAGAATTTATACAGGTTTGGGTCATTATAATAACATTATCTTTTATTTTAACTCTTGGTTAATTAGTTTAACAGTTACCATGTCACATTGTATTTCTATAATATATAGTTAATAAAATTACTATATACCTCCAAGAGACCCCAAAGTGGTCCATTAATGATACACCAATAATGATATAAGTCTTTTGTCCGATCCTTAGGTTTTTAGGATCAGAATATAAATTAATAATATAATATTTTCTTTAAAAACTCATTTATGTCAATTTTGACACTACTCAATAATTGATTTTTGTTAAAGTCTTAACAAATTTATTAATTCAAACAAAATTCATTTAAGCAATAATAACATGTGATATTAACCAATAATATTCGTTTATGTCATCAAACCTTTCAAATTATATTTATTTTAACATTTATATTACCAATTATATGATTCATTCATTAATAAGGAAAATACTGCATCATTATTATGTAAAATATATTTTTACTTTTTCAATGTCTACAAATTATAAATAAAATATAATTATGTAGGAAATCATATTATATTTCTAATGAATATTTATAATAAAAATATAACATATATTACCCAATGTAAATTTTTTTTTTAAAAAAGATATAAGGTTATGTCATTTTTGTATTTACTTTATCTTAATTTAAATAAAGTGTCCCTATCACCTACAAGTGGCTCCATGGGGTCCCAAAAATCGACCCAAAGATGCCAATTGTTAGACATGTATCCACCAATAAGGTTAGGACACGTTTTAGAGTAATTTATTATTATTATTATTATTATATTATTATTTTTTAACCATTATTTACAGGATTTACCCTTTAACCATGGTAAATAAAATATTTACCGAAATAATTATTCAAAATATCTAAAAAAAAGTTACCTATTTACAAAATTTTGATATCCTGATTCCAAATATTGAATCCATTTTTCCAAATTCAAAACATAGAAGTGGTAGAAATTAATTTAAAACTAATTCCCGCTGTCAAAACAAAAAGCGTGTTTTTAAGATATAATAACTATCAAAAGATTGACACTTGTTTATGTCCAGTTTAATTGTGAAATTATGTACAATGACCAACATTGTATTAAATGGTAAAAATATATTATAAATATAATTTAAAATGACCCAAATTCATAATTTATCACTATTAATTATTTTGATTAAAAAAGTAGTTTTTTATTAAAATATAGTAATTTTCACTATTCATCCAAATATAAAAGTTATCCGAAAAGTACCAAAATTTCAACCTAGGCTAAATTAGATATTCTGAATCAAAAAATGAAGTCCATTTTGAGTGGTAAAATTTATAAAATTTCAAAAAGTTTGTATTACTATTCATAATGGCTAGTTTGATTAGTTGATGTGTGTATTAGAACTCAAAGTTGCGTACAACACACACTATTGAATTACTCAAAGGGAAACGTACTGTGGAATCTTGGGGTGTTACATTACATATATTAAATATAAAAAATATATATATTACTCACTCAAAAATTTGAACTTCTTCAACTCAGCATTCATATAATGATTTAGACTATAATTTCTATAAAACCTACTGAAAACCACAGGTTGATTCAAGTTTGTCCTCTATACCATTATTTGATTCATTTCTAGTAATATTAACAAGATGATTAATTAATAATATATACATATTTTTCTCTTCTTAAACATTCACATCAATATTTAGCCTAAACACATTATAGATCACATCGTCTTATAATATTTTACATAAAAAATTATATAAAAAATAAATAAATGGAGAGTGGGTTAGTTCATGAACAATCACATGTTCTAATATTTACATATATGTTTTGAACTATAATATTTTTTCTAATAACTTCTAACCTATAATAGTGGTTATCCATTCAATTCAACATTTATAAACATAAATTTATTTATTTTCATGAAATTTAAACATCATATTTATGTTGGTTTTCAAAAAAATTGATGCTAAATCCTATTGTACTTTTCTACATGTACAATCCATGGTCACTAAATACATAGTCATTCTACATCCACCTTAATAGGGATATTCCACTAGTAAAACCCTATTTTTATATTTTTATTATAGAGAGAAGATAACTTTGAATCTTTTTGTGTTCACCAAAAAATTTTAAAGCTATTATGGACTTGATTATCATTGATAATTTCTTATTGGAATGTTTTTTCACCAATCCAAGAGCTGAAAAATCATTACATTTTTTTACATATTTTATTTAATTATATTTATCAATTCATATTGGGTAATCAATAAATTTTACACTATGCCAGTATTATTGATCTCTTATATTATTTTACTCAAATATTATATAAATAAATCTATTTCATTTAATTATTATATCTATACAGATATTCAATGTAATATAGTGATTCCATATATGCATTTACCTCGTCACATGTAATACTTTCCTTCAATATGGAAATGGATTCCATGAACCATTATTCAATGAATTAAATCATATTTCTTGTGATCAAATATAGTGTGAAATGCAGTTTCATGATATGTACTTCAACTTTTGTGCCCCTAGATTTCTAGAAACACATTAATTTATTATCACATTATTCTAAATAGAAATACTTTTTAGATAACTTCTATTAAGATTATTATTATAAAAATAATAAATGGAACATCTAGTTTCTCACTGATTCACGATTTCACATTTATGGGATTCAATTCAATATGGAACCATGATAGGGATCTAAATCGTATGTCAATATGTGTGGAATCTATAATATATATCATTGTTCTTTTATTAGATATACTAATATTAAGATTATATTTAATTTAATCAAAAGATGGATTATTATTTTGATTATGTTATAACTTCATTTGGGTTTTAAATGATATGATACACTATTCAGCCTCATTGTTTATACACAATTATTACCCCAATTTATATAAATGTTTCTCAAGAATAATTAACTAAATTACTTTATTTATTCATTTAATTTCATCAATAAATTAATTATCGATTTTTTCAATAAAACAACATATTTCAGGACAGTAAAATATAATTTTTAAAAAATGTCATAACAATCCAGCTTCCCATATACAGATTGAAACACATCATTGCTTTTCAATGAAAATTCTATGGATTGAGAACATAAAAATTAATTAATTAATATATTAAATCACCATCCACTTAATTATCCATGAGGGTTTATGAATTTCTTGATTGATTATTACCTTACATAATAATTTTAGCATCGTATTAATCTAAAATAGCATACTCTCTTACATTGATGGGTGTTCCATTCATCACATGTGTAATATTTTTATATCCCTTCTTAAATCCATTTGACAAAAGGAATATTTCACTATATTTGTTCTATTATATGATTCAATTAATGAATTTAATTATATTTCCTTGAGACTCTTGTAATACCTTGACCTATATTTATATTCATCATATTCAACAAAAGGAAAATTCAAATATCAATGTCACTATGATGGTGAATGATTTTTCAAAAAACGTCACTGGATATTAATTTATTAGATATATTAATTCTCATCACATTATGAATGTGTCCACTATTAATTCTAAAATTGAAAATAATCATGGAAATACTATGTGATGTATTCATAAAATTTCAATGGAAACAATATCAATATTATTTTATATCCACAATTTAATATTGTATTATGAAAAGTGGACTCAGTAATAAATGTATGTGTATCTCAAATCTAATAATATTTTCAATTAAAAGAAATTAAATCCTACATGCATGACATTATATGATAATATCATTTTAAATATAATGACAATTATATGTAGGATAATGAATATTTTTATTATTATTTTAGATTGTATATTTATCATGATTCGCTAATTTTTTAATGTTTCTCCATCATCTAATGGACTACATTTGATATCTCATTATCTCGATTTCTACTATAATATAGAATTATACATATAAAAATAAATATAATCAAGAAAAGAGGAGTGAGGAATATATATGGTTTAATATAATGGAAATTTTCATGAGATAGTGAAACATTGATGTGTTATTGGAAATAAATTCATTACTACACTAAATTAATGTATTATAATTTTATATTGTATCCACTCAATATTATGGGTCACTATAATTACACCATTTTTTAAATATACATTATAAATTCATGGGCCACTCTTTATTCATCCACATTATGAAATACAATATTTAAAGTATAGTTAATTTAAAAATTTATGGCTCTCGTAAAAAATAATACACACTAAGGTTAGTTGAGAACAATATCTGGAATGGATGTTCCATATATATTTATATCCAAATATATGATCTATAATGCTCTATTTCACTATTCATAAAATATTCTATGTGGAATGATATGTACATCACAATGATATATATATATATATATCATTATTTAGAAAAAAACATTGAAGTATCACCTCATCCTCTATATGATGAATAATCAAAATATTTATTTATAATTGTTTGGATCCTTCCCCATTAAATTGATATTTTGATAAAGTAATATGGTATTCATTATGAATTATATGTTTACTAGAATTAATATTATATCTATGAAAATTCTATAAATATTACCTCTCATTTTCCATTAGATTAAACTAGATGTTATATATGTATTATATCTTCTCCTTAATTGCTAAGAAATGTTTTTAAAAAAACATCCTAGTTTTTATATATTGATCTAGTGAATGGGATATATGTTTCATCCTCAAATCATAATTAATTATTAAAAGTGTTCCATTTGATGAAATTTGATCACTGTAATAATACTAGGTAGTTAAAATATTTCAAAATTCATAAAATATGGTCTTATTTAAAAAAAATTGTATCATGATGATATTTTTGAAGTTTATTATAATGTAATAAAACTCTCATCTATGTAGTGATCACCATTGGCATAATTCTGGTTGATTTTTGATTTATTCAAGATTCAAATTTTCATTGTTCGTTCATTAAGCTCAAAAAAAATATTATAATAACTCAATTTAAAAAATATGTAAAAAGTAGTGTGATATTCCATTACAAGTAAAATCTCATAAGTGACAATGTTCTAAAAAACCTCCTGATGTTTAAATAAACCACTAATCCATAAAATCAATGAAGCACCTATTGTCCATAGATTGATCATAAATAGTTAAAAACTATTTCAATGTGTCGCTAATATAATATATTGATCTATCATTGTGTTGTACATAATACAAGAAAGAAGAAAATAGAAATGGATCTCGTGGAGTTGTCTCCCACATTATATAATTCTTAAACTTTTATTGATATGTTAATTAATTCTAGGTGTATTTTAATATTCAAGATTCATGAATTATGATATGTTAAAAATATGATATGTGAATGATTCTCCTCAATGAAAATAAGTACATTCATTGGGAGATTCTATTGACAGTTGATATATGGGGTCCGGTATGGCCACATCATTTTTTATTTTCAATAAATATATTATATTAGTTTCTAAAATGTATAGGAAAATTACCATTAATTAATATTTTAATAGAATATATGTGTGTTTCAAAAAAATAATGCAGTGATCATTACTTATTTCATTCATTACATATGTGTGATTGGGTGTTAGGTTAATACATATTCATCAGAAAATAGATAAAATTCTCCTAACTAAGGTTAAATTCTTATGATTAGTACTACCATTATTTTTCATATATCCCATTTTATATTAATTAATTTAGAATATAATATATGAAGAAAAATTCTTTAGGCTGAATAAAATTCACCCTCTTAATAATAGATAATTTTGTGAACTATAATGGTTTATCTACATTATACAGTTGTCATTTCAAACTTAGTAATATAATTATTCATTACTTATTTGATAAATTGTTAATAGAAATAAACATAGTTATTATTATTGGATTATAACCATTAATGAATGTTTGGATGTATCATACAAGGGATACAATTTATTGAATGATGGTTTTAAAGGTATTAATGTTAAATGATAATTCCTCTAACTCAATATTTACATGATCTATTTTTCATGAAAATATTCTCATGCTCTGTATAAATTATCAATAATATATATGAATTGGGTTTTAATGTTATTTATTGAATTATTCAATTATTATGTCAAATTTATAATGTTATATGAATTATCCATAATGAAACAATTGAAAATTTTGTTGATCTAGTGAATACTATTATAAGATATATATGAGGTCTTATCTAGGTTAGTGATGATTCAAGAAATTGAAAATGTTTATAGAGTTGACTATATCAATGGATTACTAGATGAGAGTGTTTTAAAAACATATGATATTGAACAACCTATACAAAACAGTAAGTGAATACTAGAAAATAAAAAATTATAATGAGGTCAAAAATAAGATACCCCATTAGATATAAAAAATAATTTTCCAAAAGAACTCTTAGTTAATGTGGATCCTATATTTAAATTATAAAAAAATATATATATTTCACACCATATAGAAATAATTAATTTAATATATATGGGAAATATTCCACTTTCTCCCATTATTTTTATAAAGTTATATAATACTTATCCTAATTTTCGTAACAATAATTATGTAGATAAGGGGGAAAAAAGAGAAGAAACATTTGAATATTGATAAATACGAATGAAAACTATTATTTTAATTGATCAAAAGGGAAAAAATAAACATATGAAAGTGAAATCATAGAATATATTAATAGAGTGGATGTAAAAAATATATATTAATTTTTAATGAATTCATATCATTTTTGTTTTGAAATTCCATAGATTTAATATAATGATGATTACAAAATGAAATGAACAGTAAAATTTATATTTAAACAAAATTTTATGAAGACCATAATATATATATATATATATATTGATTTCTAAATATTTTCTATAAAATGTAATGGTACATGAATTTTAGTAGTATATTACTAGTAAAGAATATGAAATGTCAAAATATAAAGAAAGATGTAATATATCATTTCTGGAAATTTAGGAATCCTAGAGTAAAAGTGGAAATTATGCTCTAAATTGATAAACATGACTATTTTTTAGTAGAGTAACTATTTTTCTGAATGAATATTTCTAAATAACTAGTGATATCAATGTAACTGTGTTTATTTCTATAGAGGGGAGAACCAATACTTCCATAGGTAACATCGCGGTATCATCAAAAAATTTAAAAATAGTGTGTTAAATAATAATACCAACAAATATATTCCTAGACACAAAAGTGATCACATGGATAAAATTAAATCTTTTAATAATGGTAAAATCTTGTAGTGGGTCTTTGTTCCATTGAAAAAAAATTCATCTTAGATACTAGATCGTTTTTGGGTGTCTGTGTGTGGGATAATTACATTAGAATAATTGGATATGAAATGGTTATTTATTATTTCTAATTTATTTTTATAGTATGATGTCTTGGATAATAGTCACTGCCCAAAAAATGGCCATTTAAAATTTATTACTCAATATCAAAGGGTATACGAATATATTTTCAGATAAAATATTTATAATATTCACAATTATGATAGTATGGAATATACTTATATATTTGTGAATTACTATTTTAAAACCCTAAAATTTATTATCAGTTTTTTCAATAATGTCTGCTAAAAATTATTCACATAGAGGATGAAGAATATTATAAACAATATTAATAAATCATTTATTATATATATGATTCAATATGAGGCATATTGGTATGAGGGTGTGAAATAACCAATTTATAAATCCAATTGACAATTTTTTATCGTTATTAGTAGAATACCACCCCCTCCCCACGGTTGTGCTATGATAAGAATACCAAAAACATTTAATTTTGAGGATTATTAAGTAATTTTTTATTCATAACAAATAGGAGAATCAAATTATTTATACTAGTGGGGATAATGTTATATTCCATAGATATTCACCCAAATTGACGGGATATAAATCCTTTAAAAAATACATGGATCATATTTGGATGGATATTATGTTGTATACATGTAAAATGATATTTTATTTTTAACATGAAATTAGAATAAATATTATTATTTCGATATTTCATACAAAAATTAGATATATTTTGAAGAAAATTTCCTTGTGGAAGTGTGTGGCCTAGTGGGACCAGAGAGAAATATACAATACATGTATAAAAAATATTATGGTACTGAAAATAGTTATTCAATAATATCACATAATATTTAATATATTAAAAAATAAACTACTTATAAAAATAATTACACTTGTCAAATTGATTTAGTTAAATCAAGGAGGATGAATACTTATCAACCATCACTATATATAACTCCTCTGGAAAGTAAAACATTTTGAGGAGACTTATATGGGTGAAATTTTGGTATAATAATTTCCAAATGAGATTAATAGAATTAAATTGAAATTTATATAGGATGTTTTTTTAATTCAACAAATAATTATTCAAATAGTATGGGTCATCTGAAAAATAATCAATGAATTATAATAGGTCTGGTGTAATAATTATTGAATAGTCATAAAGTGATATTTTAAAATAGAATTGATTTGTTAATTTGAATTTTTTTCACACATATTACAAATTTATAAGTGATTATTATTATTTTTTATGATAGTTTAAATTATAATCACTGTATATGAAAAAATTATAAATTTAAAAATAATGAATTTTTTCCTTGAAGAGGATGTATAAATTTATAAGCTATATAGATTTTTAGATGCTGATTATGAAAGTAATTGTACATGATAACTAGTGAATTTCATAGCCTAATATAAAAACTGTAGACCTTGTAAAATATGATATATAAGTACATAAATTGGTATAGTTTATAATAAATTTGTTTTAATAATAACCTATTATTAATAAAGACGGTTGAGATCTACATAGTAGTTCATAGTTATATGGGAGGAAACATTATGAAGTAAAAAAAATTCTAATATAACTAGTTTTCAAAATTCACGAGCTGTCAATTTGAAATAACAATATTTGTTGAGTTTTAATAGTTCATTTTCTTCATAGAGATCCAAATAATAAATTGAGAATTAGTTTCTCAATCAATGTATTCTAATGATGTTTTAACATGTATGAAAATTGATTATTTAATGACACAAATAACAACTGAGACACACCATATCATATTATACATGGATGAAGAAGGAATTAATGTTTATATGAAACATTATATAAATATCATTATGAATTAACAATAAATGACTACCAATCAACCAGAAAACATATGTTTCACATTTGTTACTACCCACTATCTTTTTTCCCAAAAGCAATGATATGCATATTATAATTGAAATACATTATTTTTCATCAGAAAATATACTTAGGGTGGTTTTATTATAACATCCCACAATAGAAACTATTTGTTTCTATAAATTATAATTGAGAGGGTTTAGGGGATGACCAAATGGTAACTCACAGAGTTTTATTCTATCTCAATATATCATGTCTATCATGGATCATCATGATCAATTATTGACTCTATTAAATGTTTTAGGATGATAAATATGCATCCACTACTCAATATTGTATCATGTATATATGAATGAAATAGAATATTGATAAAATTGTGTGGGATATGAAGTATCCTACTCGTATTTTTTTTAATAATATATTGAAATAAATATTAAAAAAATACATCATTTTATACCATTAAAATTGACATTATTTATCATTTTATAAATTTGAATATAGAGAAAAAAGTATTAATAATGATTTATGTGTCGACCCAGGGTCATGTGGAAGGTATTAAAAATAAAAAACCTACAGAAAAAATTAATTAAATTAGTTAGATCATGAGTTCCATATTAATTGATAAAACTAGATGAATCAAATATTGGTCGACCCACTCTACAAAGAATGAAATTTATATTTAAATATTGGAGGTTTTCTGGCTCTCTTGTTTAAATATTTTGATTTTTATCCATTTTTTCGTAACTCATGGGGAAGTGATCTTTGGGTTCATTGAAAGTGGTGTATATTCTATAAATATTTAGAAATGGTGAATAAAAATATCCATGAAAGTATCATACTAATAGATAAATTTGGATAATGTTTTTTACAAAGTGATAGTGCTATAATTATTATTTAATGGGAGATGCATGTTGTAAATTTTGGAATAATTGTGAATGTTCAATGAGAAATTTTACTAAGAATAAATTAAAATAACTCATATTCTTAATATAAATCCTTAATATAGTATTCCAATGTATATTTGTTTTGAATAATTGACAAACTCATGTCGGTCCCACGATGGTCGCATCAAGAGAGATTTCCATGAGTTTGGTTTTGTAGCACCCCTAGATTTTGAGAATAAATATTTTTTGAAATAATTTATCTTTTTAATTTTTTATTTCACATGACACTATAATTAGTTATTTATATATTTATGTATTTATATATATTATGAAACTAATTCAATTATTCCTTTCACATGCAATACAATCGTGTCTTGCGATACACGCAATACCAACATGGCTTACGCTATAAGCAACACCACTTGGTGTATGATGCATGTAGCACTGAGTTTCTTCCAAACACCTATTTTATTATTTTAATTATTTAAATAATATAATAATAACCTAGAAATTAAACCTATTAATAACAAATTTTCAAATATTGTTATTTTATGAAAATATAGCATTCTGATAATGAATGATAATATTTTTGGTAAAGTCCTTTTACGTTAAAAATAATGTTTTCACCAATGAATCACATTTAGAAATAAAATTCATTTTATACTTATTTATATATATAATTGGATATAATAAAATACATTTTTTAAATAGAACATAGAAATTTATCCAAATGGTAATTTTTGGGATTTTTCTGAGAAACTTATTTTTTTGATTAATAGTGAACAATATAGCTTTTTAGTAAATAAATTCTTTTTTATCTAATTAACTATTAACGATAAATGATATATAAATTTATTCTTAAAATTTAATTAGATAAATATTACACGTATGTATTATTTATAATCATTTTCACTATAATTCTGGATATAAAATCTAAACAAACCATTGAACTTCTTCATTCATTAAAACCCTGTTATTTCGTTTTGTCAACAAGATTAGCATTAATCATAAATTCTCTTCATTAGTAATGTAAATATATAAAATACTTCATAAAAATTATATTTAGAATAATATTTATTTTCTAATATGTCCATGATAATTTTTTTCTAAAAGGAATAGTAAAAGTGATTTAAATTAATCAGAACAATTAAGGCCAAATAAAGAAACATTAGGGACTAATCATTATAATTAAGATCCCAACTGACCTACACACTTCCCCAACAACAATTTCATGTCAATAAATCAGTCATAAGACATAAAATATTGAGTTTTTTGTTTGGTATGACTATTTTGAGGTAATAAAATTTTCACACCTAATTTGTTTTTAAAATATTGTGTGAGTTATTTTCCTTCCCTATAAAATGAAACCAAATATACACATTGATCACACCTATCACCCAATTTAATTCCATCCAGTATATGACCATGTATCCTCCCAAAAATCATCTATTATACATTGAGGCCTCCATTTGGGTAGAAACCCTATCAAAGATGCCTTCGGGGCCAATCTAAAAGGATTTACCTGATTAAGGGGTAACGTCTTCTCTCAAACTACTTCATATTTTCCTTCTCCACCATATCCACTATAATTATAATCTTTTTAGGTGAAAACACCAGTATCCTACATATAAAACAATTTTTTATGTATATATTATGACATAAAATTACACAAACATCCATCTAATGAATGTTGAACATACTGTTTCTGTGTAAAATGAACTAAAGCTAAACGAAATGATGGTTGTTCAATTATCCATTACCACCAATCATGGCAGCCATTATGAGGGAAAATTTTTATATATATGAAATATACTGTACTTATTATTTATTTAGTATTATTTATTCATTCATAACAAAAAAATTACATTCCATTTGTTATTGATATGATATTATAGTTTGAGGAAGTGTGGACTACCGCCCTCCTCAATGTGATTTGATTCATTCACATACCCCATAATATTTATTAAGAATGGGTTTAATGGACGTATATTATATATATGATAAATTAAATCTCTATAAATAATTATATATTTATATACATATACTTATACATACATATGTCATTAACATGATTTTTTCAATATGACAATTAAAACGGAAAACAATGTTCATGTGTATGCACAACAAACTGTCTTAATGAACAATGTATTCTATTATGTAATCCATTATTTTATAGATTATTTTAATAAATATATACTTAATATACTAGATATTTATATCATGTTCTAAATTTGGGAATCATAATATCATGTATAATGATTGATAATATAAAAAATTGAGACACCTCTGTAGAAAAAGGTGAATATTGCCAAAAGAGAAAAATTGACATAGGATCATTAACAAGGGTGTAATATAAAGTCATAATAAATAATATATTGTTATATATTTAATAATAATATTATATAAAATATTTATAATTATATTATAATTATTATAGTTAAATATTGTATGAGTTGGATGAGATTCGAGACACAAGGTATGTGGATTTTCATATCACATTTAATTTTTGTGAGATACTAGCTATGTTCGCCACTCTCTACTTTTCTATTGTATATGTACTACCCATGATTATATTTTATGTAACTTTTATTTACATTTATTGGTACTCACTCATTCATTCTATGATCCTCATTTCATGGGGTTTAACTTTCAATGGTTACCAAATTGTTAGAATAGTTTTGTCTTAATTTACCATTATTGATAATCATGTTTTGTTAAAAATATAAAATCTTTTTTCAGTGTGCATATTCATACATTTTACATTCCATGTCATGAATCTAAATCTTTTCCTAACATTATATTATTCATTTAATTTACCTTCCTTACATGTAGAGCATGATCTAAAGATACCATGTTAAAAGAGTTTACTGAAACAATCTCCTTGCATTTTGGGATTGTTTATGTTTATACAACCATTGATGAAATATAATGATCCATATCTCAAGAATATTATTTAGATAACTTATAAACTATTATTTCATGATATAATCATTTATTGATACCATTTCCAACTATATGGTTAAAAATATAGTAATGAAAGGGTTTTAGAAATGCCCATCTTTACCCACTCTTTGGTCAGAAATATATGTTTCCTAAAAATACTTACCACGAATATTATAATATTATACTAAATATATACAAGACAATTAAAACCTAGTTTTACTATAAGAATATCTTCAAGGGGATATTCTTATCTCTTTTTGAATAATTAACTTATTTATTTTTTTTACATAGAAAATGGAATGTTCTTTTGAAATTATACAACATGTCTGGATTTACCCACCATCATTTCATAGAAGATCCCTTTTCATCTTTAAAAATGATAATATTAATGAAAAGAAATTAATTTAAATTTTTAGGGAATGTTATTTTCAAAATGGTTTTAAACTTTTTTTATATGTTTCAGTGGAAACTATTTTTAATTTTTTTTTGAAATTCTTATTTATAAATTTTTGATGTAAATTCAATGAAATGGGTTTGAAATCATTTTCAATCTTTCTTTAATTGTTTTCATGTGTTTACAAAAATATGTTTTTAAATTTTTTTGAAGTTTAATATAATTTTTTTTTATAGTTAAAGGATTTCAAAATTATTTTATGTGTTATTTATAAGTTTTCAATGTAGTTTTTATTAAAATAATTTTCAAAAGGGTTTATGTATTATGAATTATTTTTCAAACATGAAATTATATTTCCTTTATAAAATATTTTTAGAGGATATTTCAAAATTAATTTCCATTGAAGATGACATCTATTAATGTTACTCAACACTTACAAGGGTTGATCTAATGGTTCCATTAATTTAATTACTATGAATGAGTTCTTCCTAATGTCACCAACATATTGAAACACATTTCCTCTTCAGGGGTAATATATTTGTGAAACAAATTTCTCATTCATGGGATATATGATTTTGAAATTCATGATTTATTTTTTGGATGAAATGATTGTGAAACCAGTCTTTTTAAATACCATGTAATATGTTTAAATGATTATGATACCCATTTAATTTCATGGGTTAGGATATACTTATTGATGATTGTGTGGAACATGTATGTATGATATCATTATATAATGGGTGGGATCTATAGATCCCTCCAATTTATAAGGTAGAGATTTATATCTCATTAGATTCAAATGGCTCAAATTAGTGTTAAATAATTTTAGTAATACAAGGATGGAACAAGGGTTTACTCGTTTTAGTAAAACATGGATGGAATGAAGGTTTATATGGTTCAGTAATACATGGATGAAAAAGGTTTAACATGGTTGAGTAATATAGGGATGGACTGAGGGTTTGCACATTTCAGTGAAACATGGTTGGAATGGAGGTTTAATTGGTTATGCAATACAAGGATGGAATTGGAGCTCAACCGGTTCAGTAAAAGAATTTTTCCATTAATATGGTCTTGGCAATGAGGCCTTAGCTACTATAAGAATCAGTATATGATTATATTTTTCCACAATTCCATGTCTTATACCTATTTTATGGTTTAATGGTATATGATCATTATTTTCTTATGATTCATGACTTATAAACTACCTTTATTTATTCAATTATTGATCTTTATGATATTTGAAATGCAGTTTATGATCTTCTATTTTCATGATAACATTAACATACTCATATGATCATGTTAATGCGTACATGAATCCCTTGTTTACCCTTACACAGCATTTGAGCCCACCCCTTAATTATTATTCCTTTCTCCATCTTATTAAGAATGGATTTAGGAAGAATTACTAAAGGTGGATAACTTTTTTGGATATTTTAAAGATCTTTTACCAGGAAAGATGATTTTATTTCCATGTTTCCAAATACATTAAAGAAAATACAATCCTTTGACATGTGTTATTTTAATGAATTTATATTAATCTAAAGTGTATTAATATCCATTTATATTATGTCCCGGTCATAATAGGTTTGGGGGGATGATTTTGGGTATAAAATTTCAATGTTAAATTAAAACAATTAATAAATATATTTATATCTATACCAAATGGATTTATACCTATTATCCATCAAGGTAAGTTGTAATTATCATTAAGAGGATATACATTTTGTTTTTTGGTCTATTTTTATTATCATGTATAATGTAAATTAGGAAAAAACAATTTACATGGTTTTCCATGACTGGGACATATCCTAGAATTATGAATAATGACGTGTTATGATCAAAAAAACAATAAATATCACTACTCTTCACAAGGGTCACTGCCCATAAAATTTTTCGAGTTATATAAATTCATTCTATGGAATACATCCTTTACATGTTTATGATTTAATCACATTAACCAATGGATCACTACATTATACCATTATAGATCAACTCCTTCTCTTACAAGGTTTACTATAAGATAAAAAAATATTTTTACATATCCATGATCACAAATCATTGAAAGATGGACTAAATGTTTTTGTAAACATATTTATACTCAAATAATTTTGGATTAATAAGAAAATAATGATAAATTTACAATTTTTGTCCCACATGGATTATCCTTCACTTTTATTGAATTGAACCATCAAATTACATTATTTTTCAAATTATAAATAATTTATAATGTATCACATAATTCTGGGGAAATTAATTAAAATCATATTTTTTATAATATTAATTCTTTTTCTAATTTTCAAGTATATATACAATCTTCTAGAACAATTATCTTAGTCACACATTCATTTGGATAATTCTTAACAACAACCCAATGATTTTAATTAAAAAAAATTTAAAAAATCTATGTAGGGACTACCCAATAATCCTGGGACCAAATAAAGGACAGTAGAGGTCTTAATAAAAGGAGGACAAGGGTGTCACCTCAAACTATTTTCTAAAACTCATGGGTAAGAGAGTCTATATTGTAAAACTAAACAATGACATCATTAAGAATGTGCCTCTACATGAGAAAATATACCACATTGTTTCCATCTTGATTATGATGGTGAAAACATTGTTAGATATCAATATAAGATATGCAGTACATAATATTATATGAAATCGACCATGGAGTTGTGTAGAGGTTTCAAAGATAACTGTAAAAAAAATTTGGAGTCCATCTATATCTCTGAGTGAAAAATATTCCAAGATATGCATAGATGAATATACTAGAGAAGTTCCCAAGCCTCCACCTTGAGTGAGTCCCAAATCTCAAAAGTAGTACTAATAGATGAAAAGATAAAACATTTATACTATAAAACAATGATGAAAAAGAGAACTTTAGATATTGGTGAGAGCATTCGAGGGTTCATCTTTTGACCAGTGACTATGGTGGCCTCCTAGAAGGTCACCCCCCCTTCAGGGGAGGGACCTCCACCATCATTCACATGAGCGAAACCCACCTTTCTCCCATTCTCGAATCTAGACTTCCTTCCTCTGTTTCCATAATGTTTTCTGAGCCCTAAGTTGGAAGATGTCTATGATGGTCATCCCAATCATCCGATTTAGGTAGTTGTGTTTAAAAAAGCTTCAGGCCTCCATAGTTTGTCATTAATTGCTTGATTCTTGAATAGATGACCCTTAGTCGATCTATTTGACTGATTTGTGTTCGGTTCTTCGGATTTTCAAGAAAGGGAAACCATAGGTTTTCTGTACAACCGAAGCATATTGATCTGATTTTCATCCGAGGAAGATCTGATAAAGGCATGGTCGGGGGCTCCCCACATCTACAACGGCTCATGATTCTTCCTGTCCCGATGGTCGTATGAATTTCACATGAAGCGTGACTCTCCATCAGTGGTGGTCTAGGTATTTTTTCGAAATCTTCTGCTTCCATTTCAGAATCCATCGATTTTAAAAAGATTGGGAACCTTATGTGTAGATACATGTGTTCGGATAGCAGGACCAATACGGTATCCCACCCAATTAACCCTCATGTGTGTGTGGAGGTGGGCGCATCAAAGGTTCAATTATAATTCATCTGGATTACTATCAGGGAATAATTCTGATTTAATCAGCATGTGGTATATGTGTCGTGGTTCCAGTTTTTCCAGGTTTTCAAATGGTTGGGTCATTCACCAGAGAGTTTTAGGCGGGAAGCTAATAATTCTGAATATCAGGAGGATGTGTGCAATTTTAATCATGGCATTCCAATGAACTACGTAGTGAAGGGTTTAATGGCTGAATGAATAGATGGGGTTAGTTGCAGTGGGCTAGGTGAGGGAAGTTGTGCATCATGTGCTGCTACGGTGGCCCAGATTGATGCTCTGGAGAAAGGTGACACAGGGACTGGCACAAATACAGTTGGCACATGTCCTTTTTCTTCTGGTGCCAACCAAGTGAGGCAGGAGAAATTATCAGTCGGTCCTACTAATATGAATGTTCAAGATGTTTTTAGTAGATTGATAAGTTACCTTATTTGTGGTACCAGACCTGTTACAGGGCGTAATGGAAATGTAGTGGCCATGAATGATCAGTCTCAATTTGTAGGTGACTCCCAATCGAGTATCAATGAGGATTGTCCTTGAATGCAGACATCTTGTGCTACACAGATTGGGGTTATTGATGACATTTGGACGCATCATCAGTTCATGGGGCATGGATTCATACAGCCCAGCCAGGCTAGGAATCATAGCATGGCGTCGCTTGATGGGGAGGTTTATTTGAGTATGGAGAATACTCCATTGGGAAATAATGGTGATAGGACATGAAGTCTTTTTCGAATAGTGTAGGAGGGATTGGGATTGACCCCGATCAAGACCATGGTTCCCTTGAGAAATAGGTTTGAAGGCCTCCTAGATGCCGATTTGGATTCTGTTCTCATTTCCCCAGCTGAGGGAGATGAGGCCGGAGTTAAGGTTTCCAAAGGGATAGAGCATGGAAAAATTGAAGATGATGGGTCACCCACAAAGAGTAATAAGAGTTTCAGAAAGAGGAAGGGGAAGAACGACTAATCCTCATTACCTCCTGCTCTAGAGACCCGATCTGCAATGAAGATGAAGGACAAAAAGAAGGGAAAAAACATTTGTATTATCAAAGTCTAGTGGAACAGGGTGACCATGAAATGGCTCTATTTTTTAGCTATAAATAATAAGTGATGGAGAAGACCTTGATGCTCAATGCATCAGAGGAGGAGGCAACCAGAAAGATGGGGAGGTCGCTTTAGGTGTCTCTTAATGAGGAACAATATACATGGATTAACAGACATTACTCCATTCTGGTTGGGGTTTTTAATAGAGGGATAATCCTTGTTGAAGAGTACATTCAGACATTGGATCAACTTTATTCTATGTTAGAGAAAGTCATTTTTGAGGTGGCTGATATTAATGTTCCATACCTATCCTGGAAACTTTTCAGGGAGAGAGATTCAGGTAATATTTAGTTCCTATTTTATGGTCCCAGTTAAGGGTGGATTTGGCCTGGTATTTCGAGAGGGTTGGTTGAGGTTCTACCCTTGGGTGTTATGGTTGTTTGACTTGGAATGGATCATTGATTTCTTTTCTCAATTTATTCTTGGACCTGCGCCGGAGGGGGACTAGAGCACGAAGTCTTCATCAATGCATGCCTTTTGGAGTGGGTTGATGAGAGGGTATTGCTATGCCATCAGTATTGTGCTCATGCTCTTCTGCACGAGACTTATTACTGAAGGGCCATGCGTAGGTGAAGGCTTGTTTGCATGACCATTGGCTAGGGTGGGGTAGGTCTGGTGGTTTTCCTTGGTTTAATTTTATCCTATATTGTTCTGAGTTTTGTTCAGACTATTTCTGTGGTTTCTCATGTTTTTCCTCAAAATTGATTTGATAAAAAAAAGTAATTCTTTGTTAGTATAAAACAATGAATCCCCCTAATGACACCCAACATGCTTGATCAATCATTCTTTAACATTATCCTAATTATTTTGGTGTTCCCACATAACCAATGACCAATAGAATTGGTTCTATTTCTAGCTTGTTGATGGTTAAAATGGTTCAAAAGTACCTCATAAAAGACTAATCATCCCATTTTTAATAATATTACTAATATAATAGATTATACACTCTTTTTTGCAGTCAAATTCGTCATAGAACATGATATTCCTTCATGTCATGACATGTTTTGTTCATCCAAAATGCACTAACAACCTAAAGAAAAATTTAATTCCCTTTCCTTTCACCCATAATTGTTTCTACTCACCCATTTAAACAACCATTTGAATAAATAATCAAAATGGATAATCTGGAATGATACACCTAAAAACTCACCAACTTCTTGTAACACTATGTTTTCCAACTCACACCAGAAGAATAAGTGTGTTTCCATCTCAATGTTGGAGCTGTATAAATTAGGAAATTATGAAACAATGTAAGTCTATTTCTGGTACCCCAATGCATAAATTAGAATATAATGATTCCACAAAATCCAAAGTAGAAAGTAGTATTTCTGGGATAAGATTTTTCACCATTGAAATTCACCATAAGCATCCAGGTTTGGGGAATCTGAGAGCATAAATTTACAAGCCATTAATTTTATTTAACCTAATGAATAATATTGGATTTTGCACATATACTATTCTTTTGATAATGAAATAAGTTTAAAAAGGGTGATATTTTCCTTATTGATCGTAGCAATGATGAAATTAGGATACTTGCTAGCATGAATGTACTACATATGAGTATTTGGAAAACTATTATAACCAGGAAAACCAAGCCAATGTCCCAGCCAATTATCATCCAGAAGCATAGATCACCTCACCCAATGATCCAAAAGAATTTATCTGGATATTAGGTTTTATGTTCTTGGATAGTTATCCAGACTATTAAGACTTTCTTCTTCATAGTCTCCGAGATGTCCCCATATCATCCTATAGTAATCATTTCCCACTATGTTCTCTTTTAATGTGACTCCCAATCCGAAATTTATTGTATGTAATTCAATTTCTTAACAATTCTATTAATTCTACTACCTCCCAAATATATAGGTACTCATATTCTAAACTAGGATGACCAATGGAACCCACATTCAGAGAGATAAACCTAGATAAAATAATCAATCATATTCTTAATATTTTTTATCACATATTTTTGAACATTGACGAATATTAAACAAGCCTAGAGATTTATGAAAACACACTACTCATGAGATTCGTCCTTCCTAAAAATGAGAGGAATTGTTTCTTTGATTGGTTAATCGGAGAATGGATCTTCCCCACCACATTGTTCACATGAAATATTTACAGAATCTCATCCATGATTAGAGAACCTATGTATTACCCAAAGTGAACTTTTGTGTAGATATTGGTAATATATTTGAGAAAGTTAAAATGATTTTCAATGAAATTTCATAAAATTAAAATAATTATTTTAACAAGATTTAAAAGTTTATAAATATATTTATTGTATTCTAAAATAAATTATTCAAACTCGAGATGGATTTGGAGCTACAGTTCAAAAACACTAAATGTAGTCTAAAAATATCAACTGGAACACAATTTGAAATTGGGCCCTACACCTAAAGGGTTTACGAATCCCCTTTCAATTTTAATTGAAAAATATGCTTATATGTTTTTTAGTTAAGCCAATCATGCATGGGGATAAACGGTCACCTTATATAAGCCCTTGAACTGACTTGGAAAAAACATTTCTCCATCCCATGAAACATATTGATAACAATATATAAAAAAACATAAAAAATACTATCTATATCCAAATGATAGAATCCCATGAAATATTTAACCTTTATGAAAAACCCCACTTTATCTTTTTATACGCTTCTTCCATTTAACATTGAAATTTATATGTGGTCCATGATATTTCTTTTTGATTTCCTCGATCATATCTTGTGCAATCCCAATAGCACCCTATATGGAACTTACCCATAGAAAACCATGTAGTTCCTATGACACTGATGATGATTGGTGATTAGCCAGTCTTATGATGACCACAATTTCTATTAATTTCTAGAATAAATTTCACATACATATTGGCCAAAACTAAATTAATGATGCAGGTTATTTGACCTTGTGAATCAGCAAAAGGGTTGTAGCACTACTCACCCAAAGAAGACATACCCCTATAAATAATTCTTTCTCTACATCAATTATAGATTTTATTAAAATGATCCAAAAAACCACATAATAAAAATGAATAAAACCATCCGGCCTTAGAGGGATCTCTAGATTGAGCCAGGAAACTACAACCCAATATTCTTTTTTCCCTGGGCACAGATTCAAGGATTTGATTGTTCTTATATAACACAACTCTTTGAATTTAATAAAAAATAGTATATTAACCTGATGGTGTACTACCTCGCATGGAAGGATTATGTCCTACAGATAGGGATTGGAAAAAGACTTCATCCATACCTCTGACCCCATCGATGTAGTTAGAGATTGACCCTTATTCTAAGATGATGTTGGTATTATTGAGAAAACTAATTTCATTGATCCGTGAATGAAAATATCTTGTTTTACTATCTCATTCATTAAAAACTATTGACTTTATATTATCATGATAATTTCATTAAAAATCATGAATAAAATATTCCATATAACATTTCATATAGATAAGACTATTGAAAACATATTCATCCTAACCTTTTTATAGACTTTTTCCACACTGCCCAATAACAGTTTCCAAATTTTCCTTCTATTGTTATAAAATGATTTGCCTTTTTTCATTTATGAACATATTTTTTCTACCTTTTTAATATATTGTGTTGTTCTGAAAAGAAAGAAACTAAATATTTTTATTTCTAGAACCAAGTTCTTCCTTATAGAACTTGTGTTAGGAATCCCAGATACTGGAGTAGAAAATCCTCTTGTCCTTTACATCCTCAGTTTCCATATTCACCATAATTATGTATTGATTAAAAATTAAACGAGGCATATGAGTCAATAATGATCTAGGATATACATAAATATTTTTTTTGTTTATAAAGGACCAATCTTAATATCACATTGTATTTCTATAATAATCTTGATTATTGACCCAAGTGTACATATTTCCAAAGAATCCCATGACTTTTAATCCATTATTATCTGCAAAATAAGAGATATGAAGACATTAATTCCAATAAAAGAATCTCCTCTTTTCTTCTCACACTGCTCAAAAATAGCTTTGATGTCACCTCCCATAAACCAAGTATAATATCCTAGTTAAAATCATCCAAGTATTTTCCAAGGCTACTTAGTTTCCTGATCATGACATTTAGAAAAAAATAACAAAGATAAAAAATGATGTGTACCTATTTAGATTTTAGTGGATACAAAATGATCACATGGATCAATGAATTCCACAAAAATGTTGGAGGTATATAAAATTCATATCCTTTAATTAACCAAATGACTATTCATAATGATGATGATCATAATTATGTAGGAAAAAAATAGAAATAACTAACTAATTATTTCTCAGCTCTAAAACTACCACCAGAGAACAATGATGTTTGCGAATTTTTTGGATATCAAATCTTTATTCAACCATTACCCCATACCACGTGATTTCTATATCCAATTTTTAACATTGAGTTGAGTGGAATCTATTTTTGGAGCTCGATTCCATGTGCTTTGGGAATTTCATAATGAGGAGAGACATTGTTGAATGTTTCAGTTTGGTTTTAGTGTTAGTGTAAACTCTATAAATCAGGGTTGAACCTGAGTGAGGAGAGAAAACTATGGATTCGTTATTTTGAAAAAAACTAGATAAGGACCTATGGGACAGAAGGAAAATAGTTCACTTACTTCTCCTACTATGGGAATTATAATTTGATATGTTTTCAACTCAAAGAAAGACTAGGGTATTATTCTCCATTAAAGAATATACATGTTTTACCTTACAAAAAGATTATTCTGAGTCCACAAAATCATGAGAATAATTATAATAATATTTGGAGGAAGGAAGGAGATTATACATAAATTAAATTGAGGGGTCTACAATGCATGATTAATGATCATAAACTGAAGGAAAGATGTTGGCACCACATCTATTCCAGAATAGATCCCAGGGAGATTTCAAGCAATCCTATTTAAAACCCTTACAATTAGACGATGGATCCATTTCATTATATGGTATAAGGAAATAGAACTAGTTAGGTGAATCATATAAAGGGATAGTGTATTGAACCTCCAGCTTGAGTCAAGGGTCACTCTCTCCGTGAGAAGAAGTATATCTCACCATATCAATTAGGGATGATTCCACTCTATTTGACTAATTATTCAAAGAAACCACCCTATATCTTGTGGCTAATTCCACCCACTTCTGATCATACTTGTACATGATGAAGCTTCCATCCAAAAAGTCTACGGTAGGTTCTTTACTAAATATAGAGGTATCAAGACTTGTTGAAAGATCCACTAAGATCTAGTTCCTACAAACATAAAGAACCTACCAAAAAAGATGGAAAATAAATAATTACGTTGAGGGGAGGAATATAATATCTCATGAGACCAGTAGAGAATATCTTGCACCGAATGGTTGAGTCGGTCTAGAAGAGGTTGGGGAAGATCCATTTCAACAGATATCCAAGAAACCAAATATACATTATAGTGAATAGTGAGGTAGAATTCACATAAGAATAAACCTAATGAAACACCAATGAAAATCAAGAGAGAGATGTAATGAAGTTTTATAGGTAGTCTAGAGAGGTTAATCCATATTACTGCATGAGGATAATCCCAACCATTGTGAGTCTCTATTTCTTAATGATAGAGAGAAAATAAAATTCTTTGAATAGATCTTGGAACCAAACACCATGATTAAAGGAAATATTCATGTGAAGAAAACACAATGTCGAATGAAATTTTGTTCAAAATTGAGATACCAATTGGGGATTTGAGACACCAATATGAGAAGTAAAATGTACCAGAGCAGTAGAGGGGACTTTTACACAACTACCTATGCCACCGACATCCATTTATCGAAACAGGAAGCTTTTTCATAAGATGAAGATGTTAAAACCAATTAAAGGAACAAACAACTTAAATAATTGGATGTAATGATTGGGGAATCTTTAGGGAAACAAGGTTGAGGAATGTGGGGATATCAAAAAAATGACCATCTTTGAAGGACTCACCAAGTCATTGCTCCACCCTTTATGTCTGGAGACCACTAGGTATAGAGGAAGATGTAACTACATCTGATGAAGACTCCAGAGGGTGTGGAAGAAGACTGAGATCTATCAGAGCATTGAAACCAACATGGGAAGAAAGAAGCCTATAAGGAAGCAACATTTGAAAAAAATGAAACTGGAGTAGGGGTTGAGGTGAATTATCTTGAGGAAGTACACCATTCTTTCAGTACACATCATTAGGATATTCAATATAATTTTGATGTGTTTAATTATTCTTTTTCATATGTAATTTATACATGGATAATCCAAATATAATAATTAACTTGTATAATTTTCAATCATCCATATCATATAAAGAACCATTGGAGAATATGTGACTTATTTTTCATTCATGTATTTCCTTCATATCATTTTCCAGTATAAATTTTTTATGAATTATTTCACATTAAAACATATATTTAATGATATTTCAATCCTCGTCAATGCATCATTTATTACACCACATCAAATCATCGAAAACTGGTTGAATAATGAAATTAAAACATATACCATGGTTATTAAAGAACTAATAATCAATTAAAAATAACCAATAACAGTTATCTATAATTATATTATTCCAAATTTGACATGACTTAAACCCCAAATTAGTGAAAGATAAACAAATTTTTTCCACCAAGACCCCAAAAATATTTGGGTTTGTCTCTTGATTCTATGTGTTTTTCTAGTATATCCAATGGTCATCCATAGCTACATCGACCATGGGTGTGGTATTATAAAACATAACCACCACACCAATCAATATTTCTTAAACTATAAAATATTGGAATTTTTCACTCCTTCCTATGAAAACCTATTGTGAAAATAAACATTGAAACTATTAATCTTCTTTCCACACACCATATTCCTCCCCAATTTTATAGATAGGAATAATAAACCTCCTCATCCCCAAGTAAATTGACTTAATCTATCATATTTTAACCATTTTATTCTATAAATTTTTATGTTGAAAGATGATCATCCATATATTCTTCACTATAGTATGTTTAAATTTTAATTTTTTAATTCCAACATGAAAAAAATATGGCATGAAGCAAGGTCATCTAATCTATATTGGAATGTAACTCCCATATTAATACACATTCTATATAACATCGTCTTTGAACATGTTCCATTTGTGGACTAGAACTCCACCTTGGGGATGACTATAGTGTGGCCAATTTATAAATAAATATTTTTTTATTTAATTATCCACACATAATCTTTTATGAGAATAACCATAATTTTCCACTTAGTCACCTTCAACACAATTACAATGACTCACCTTTACACATAGAATAATGAAGTTACCACCACCAATATAACAATATATTTAATTCAGATTTTATAATCCCATATGAAATGGGTGTGACCATAATAACATCATGGCATTGGTTGTTTTTGACATGTTATTTTTTAATTTTATTATCAATAAAAAAACATGATGCATTGACATACCAATACACATAATCTTAGTTTGACATATGTTTAATCCTTACTTTCAAAAAATTATAATAAATAATTTTTGATTGCATATCATCACCCACAATATAGAATTTTTACTATAAATAACACTAAAAATCATAATTTTACTCCCAATTATTTGAAATAATATTCTAATAGATAATATTATTCCATAAAATGTTGGGGGCATCCAAAATGCTAAAAAAAACTTATTTTAATTTGATTATTAACTATCCAATTTCAATAATTTAACACATGTATTTGTGGGATGAAAATCCATGAAATATCAACTTACCCTTATTATTTATCATTATTTAGATAATAATCAATTTCTTCATTATCCCCTTTGAGGATTTGGTGGAATTAAACATCCAATTTCATTTACACATGTTTAAAAAATCCATTCATTCTTTGGGTTCTTCGCCAAATTGACCAACCAATCTTTTGACCATAATTATTATTTGGAATTCATATGATTAGAAAAAAACATAAGAAAATATCAATTTTCATGACCTGTCCCCCAGGACCCATGTCATGACTACCCCAAGCCTACATTCCATAGGCCATGGGCTGCCGACTACCACCAAAGGATTAAATCTCTTAAACCGGGAAGGCATTGCCTTTATAAAGTGTAAAAACACACAATAGAGTACGAGCTAGAAGTAAAAAACTATGAAAAATTGTATACAAAGGAGTTCTGAAAAGTAAAAGGGGCAGGAAATACAGGCCCAATAAGAGAGTACAAGTGAAACTGAAAAACAAGTACAACTATAGAAAAGGTAAAGTAGCTAATGGGTCTTCCTCCGGGGATTCCTACCAAAAGGGTAGGTACAGATAGCCTCTTAAGCACTCCACGCTCATCAGTCTCCTCTATTTACTGACTCGTCCTATGGTCCACCTCCGGGTATCGTCCAATCCTGCAACTCTGATCCTCAGTCAGCGTTGTCTGTCCTCTGAAACCAATACAACTAGGGGTTGGAATAGCCTGTGTAAGGGTGAGTATAATGATACTCAAATGGGACCCCGAGAACCTCAAGGTATCACAAAATCCAACAATGATAAACCACAAAGTATGAAATCAACAGATAACCTCACTTAGGTATATGCCCATATATATACCAATGTTACCATTTAAACCACCTCAATCATGAGGTAAACACCAAAGTTATTGACTCAGATCGACTAGGATTTTATTCTAGGGATGGTATCAATTTCAACCCTTGGCGACTGGATAACTCCTCCTCTATTGAGTAAAGTGGGCCTGTCACCTCACACATAGGTTCTTCCCACAAACTTTAGACTGCTGAGGTACTCCATTTGTCGAGTACCATGGGTCTTCCGCACTCACATAGAGTCCCTCCCCACCGCGGGTCTACCGCGCTCACATAGAGGCTCTCCCCCTCTTAGCCTACTGAGGTACTCCTCCAGTCGAGTACCATTGGTCTTCCGCAAAACTAAGACGATCCCCACTACAGGTCTTCTGCGACACCATGGAACTCTCTGCTAGTGTAGTAGAATCACTCCAAGTCAAATGGTCAGCAGTCGTCAGGTCTCAGCCAGCTATTAGGTTCCCGACCAAAAGCTTCCACTTTCCCAGTAGATCATCTCCAAAATCTACAGTTCAATTCTCCCACTGCCATGATGTACTAATAAGAAGTATTTCAAAGCTATGCCATGTCAAAGAGGTCTCCACACACCTGACTATGCATCAATCAGATGCTCGGTCTGTGAGTTATTAGCCTTTTAATCATGGGGGGGGGGTGGGATTTGTGCATGATCCAACCAGAATGTATCTCAAAATTACCCCGAAATATAGTGTCTTATACTCTAATGGATTGTCGTGATCCAAAAATAACAGTTCTGCTAATGGTTCATCAAATGGTCTTCTGGTACCAATGATATGGCCTAAAGAACGTAAAGGGTCGTGCTGGGCCTAGGTCACGTCCGACCCTGTCAGACTGACACAGCTAACCCAGTCTGGGCAGACCCAGTCTGGGTCGACCCGGTCAAACATGTTGGGTCTAATCCATCCCATTGAGTGGGAAAACCTATTAATTTTGGCCCGACACTCTTGGACTAGCCCAGCATGCCTCGAGGGCGGTTTGGCCTGGGCACAAGTCGGTTCGGCTCAAAGCTTCACGAGGGCGCGGCCCGACCGGAAGAGCGCGGTCGGGCCTTTTCAGCCCGGGTCCAACGAGGGAGGGGGGACACCGGCTCAGCTCAGATGTCGTGAGGTGGATGAGACACCGGCTTTGTTGGGCGGCCGTGAGGGATTCGGGACGTCAGCTAGGGGAGGTGCGTGGGGTGCATGCAGAGGTCGGTAGGTGGGCCGGGTCGGGGACACGCACAGGGTGCGCACCGAGGCCGACAGGAGGGTCGGTGGAGTTTGGCCGAGTAGGGCATAACAAGGCATGCCATCTGGCCAGAGGCAACAAGGAAGGCCAGTGCGGCGCGGTCCAGGCCGGCGTGGGTCGATGGTGTTTGGACGGGAGCACCGGAGTGTCGCGGGGGCGGAGCGGTTCACAGAGGCCGCAGGTAGTGTGGCCTTTGTCGTAGATTCCTTCTTCATTCCATTGCCTCATCATCATGTCAAGGTTCATCCTAAACAATATTTGTAGAGGGGTCGGGCCATGTTGGTTTGACCCGCACCCTCTGTGTTTTTGGTGGTAACATTTGTTTCATCAATGAAGTACGATGAACAACAATTATTTTACAATCTCAGTATCAGTTCCATTCCAACCGAAGATGTGAAAATAAAGGGATTAATTGACAAATAAAACCCTACCTTTGATTGTCAGTCATCGACATTGAAATCATGGGAAGAAGACGAAGGAGTTCATCGTTCGTTGTGTCTGCCGCATTCTTCCAATCCCTAGTTATGTCACTGTTGGAAGACACTCCACGTCGGTAGGTGTCTGGGGAAGAAGTATAAGAAGGATTGTCACCAGCATTCTTTGTCGGAAGAATATGTTCTTCATTCTTCATTCTTCATTGGGAGAATTCTAATCCTCCCACGATCTCGTCTTCCCAATCTTCCATCCAAATTCCAAAGTTGTGCCAAATAATATATTAGATTAGCTTTTAATTTGTACGCAAGAATTAAAAAAGATTTAATTAATTACATGGCTCTACCTAATTAATGTGAAGGGTTGGCACTAATTAATTTGGGGAGTTTAAAAAATTGAATTAAAGGGAAGGTCAAGAAGCTATCCCTCATTAATGAGGGAGAGTTGAGAGGTTTTACTCTCTTCCATCAATAGGGGGTTAAGCCTTGTGTGGTCCCCATGTCGTAACCTCTAGCTGGAGGTTGGGTCCGGGTGTCAACCACCAACATAAACTATAATCAGAGGTTAAGGTGTGGTAGACCCACCTCCAACTTCTGTGATGAGATTTTAACCACCATTCACCCACATGGAAGCTCAAATAAAATAATGTGAGGCTCACTCTATTTTATTACATTCCATGAAAACACAAAAAATATCTTTCATTCATGACTCACTGCCATCGAAGTGAAAGTATTGTTAAGAGATTACCAGCGATGCGAGTTCAAAAGTTCCCTTTGATTTCAGTTCCGAGCACCGGTTCAAATGTTATAAAATCCCACACGTACGTTTACTTAACGTACCGGAAGAAAACTTCAGAAATTGATTCTGGGCACACCGGGCGACAGAATCATGCACCGTCAGGTTTCATGGACTCATAAAATTTATATGTATTTAAGAAACAACATTCCATGGGAATTATAGGTATTTACTTTAATACTTTTTTATTTTTCATATTGACCAAAAATAACACTTGAAAAGTGATATTTTAATAAATCACTTATGCTTATTTATTTACATCTCAATGTGGGAAACACAATTTCTTATAGAATAAATAAATGATATCCTTGTGAATCATGAATACGAGTGAAAATAAAATATATATTATATTATTTATATTTCTAAAAGAACAATGTATAATATCAATAAATATTTCATACTAAATAGTTCAAATATAACAGAAATTTTATTTTTATAAGTCTCACAACAAATGATATGAAAATTGACATAAATTGGTAATAATTAGAGATAATAACCCTACTTTTACTCTAGGATATGGAGTTCATTAGATGAATTCAAAACCTATATAAAGTCTTTCTAGACTTTATTTATCATCAAAACACCTCTAATTATTTAACTCTTGAAACAAATTATTATTTCTCTAATTGGGGATACCACTTATGATAATTTTATCAAATTTTATTTTTTGGTCCAATGAGATGATAATTCATCAAATAATCATCCCATGGGTAATATCTACACTTTAATCCGAACCATTTAAAAAAATATAGAATAAAAAAAATATCAGTACATGTTATAACACCTCAATATTTATTGGGATATTTTTTTGCCAAATCAATTTAAATTCATTGATATCTTTTCTTATACATAATATCGAGTTATAGAGAACCATAATAAATAATTAATATTATTATTTATAAATGAAATTAGAAAATAGACATTAAAATTATCATTATGAATAAGAATTAATAAATTTTGAAAATTGAGTATCGAGTTTTTGAATAAGTACATAATATTTTAAATGTTTTTATATTCTTCCCCAATACATATTTCTGAATAAAATAATTTTAGTGAATATTATTTAAAATATTATAAAATAATTCTTTTATTCTAATTTATAATTTTTTTAAAAAAAGTTATATAAAACTTTTCAAATAAACATGTCAAAATTATCTTATTGTAATTTTTTTTATTTCTCTTAAATGATTAATTATTAAAAATAGATGAAAAATATTGGTTTTCCTTAAAAACTACATTTTCATTGAAATAAATTTGAAACTAAAATTATGATTAAAATTGATTTAAATTAAAATAAGTTAAATTGTGTTATCATTATTCTTATATCGGTCATTATAAATAATTTCATATTGAAATTTTTATAATAATAATTTTCATACATCTAATACTTTTTTATTTGAATTTTTTCTATCAATATGTACATTGGATTAATATTTATTGAAATTATGATTATTATATTAATTTAATTCATAAAAATTTATTTCATATTTTTAATTTTCATAATTAATATTGTATACTATTTTAAAAAAATGGTCATAATTAATACAAAAAACATTAACAATTAATTATTGTGGTTAGGGTTAAAAAATTATTACGTTTGGTTAAACTAAAAATATTTTATTTAATATGATGAAAAACATTCCAAAATACAATTTTATGTGGAAATGTATACCTTGAATCATATTATTTTATATTATGAACTATTTTTGATCCCTTTATAATTTTTAAACCATCGGCATATATTTTTATTTAAAAAAATAAATATTTTTCCTCTCCCCAAACTTATATAAGGTAAGACATATCCTATCATAATTACATATAAGATTTTGTTTTGTTTTCCAATTATAGGTAAAATAACATCTATAAATACCTATTCATATCTTTGAGTATATTTATCAATAATTAAACCCTTCAATGATGGATTAATGTCTTAACCAAAAGACGTTCTCTAAGGAAGTGGTATAATCAATAAAAATTTTCATGTAATTATATAATTAAATATCTAATTAAAATTATATTGAATAATGATATTATAACAAAATAAGAATATTACGAATAATAATATGTTTTTATGTTTGTGACTTTTCTTATATCCATCTCCAACTCTATAAAATGGGAAGTAAAAATGTCGATCATGTGTAGTGAAGACTATGGGGTTGCGAATTGATGTAATTAATTATCTATAAATACCTATAACACTGTTATTTATTGCCTGACATAATTTTTCATTATTATATTTATGACATATTCATAATTTATAATTATAATATCTTATCTACATTATTTCTATAAAATGATTCAGAAAATGATTCTGTTTCTTGTGTGTCCATATGGACTACTGCATCTAAAATGTGATGTGATTTATTAATCATTATATTTTAATGAGGTTGGTAATAATGAATTATTTAATGAATAATATTACATTCAATACATAACAATTATTAATTAATTATTATATATTATTTAACGTTATTTTATTTCATCCATCGAGAAAATGGAAATAATGTTCATGTTAATTTACAATCTATAATTTTCTAAATAGTGTAATTCTTCTTTTATCTCCAAAATTTATGGATTTAAATAAATAAATATATAAAAAAATTAATACAAGTTTACCAAGTTTAAAATTCTAGATATGGTTTAATAATTTTTAATTTAAGAGGTCAAAAGACACCAGACCAAAACATTCCTAAAAAATGAAGCAGTTGTTACCCAAAACATGTCTTTAACAAAGACGTGATAATTAAGGGGTAAAAATGTAATACATAAATAATATATGGTGTTTACATATTATTATATTTATAATTGTTTTTATTTTTAACATATATTTACAATATTGGTGTGTCAAATGTGTGAGAATAATTTCGATACTTGAGGTATGCGACTTTTGACCGAAAGTGTCTTCTTTGGGACCAAGAGTATGTTATACACATTACTTCTTTTATATGTGTGTATTGATCAACATTGATGTGTTGTATCATAAGTTACATTATTATAATGATATTTAAGTATTCACTAATTTTTATTCTTTCATTGATCATTAAATTCAGAAATTACCGAAGTCGTATAAAATTTATGTTGCAATCCCATTTTTTATTGGGGTTGTTATTTATAAAGATTACCATCATGAAATAATAGTATCTACCTTTAAATAAACTAATTTATATTCTTATATATTGGTTATTTTTGGAACTAATTTTCTTCCATTCATATTCCTCACATAAATGATTACAAATGCCAAAAAAAGATTTTATATAAAAGCATCATTTATATTCCACTCAGTTTAAATTTATTTTTTCCATCCACATGTTTTAAAAAAAATTTAATTTTTTTACTATTCTAAAATTGTTATTTAATTATATTTTTACCCACACATGAAATTTTTCAAACATATAAATAGAATCCTATTGGTATTTCCTGAATAAGGTAATTTTGACTTTTTATAGAAAATGTGATATGATTCACTGTTTTGCAGTACATTATAATTACCTAATTTTCTACCATCATTACCACAAAATGATTTACAGTGTCCCTAATTTGATTAAAATTATATAATAATTAAAAAATTATTAATATTTCAATTATTTTTATATTTTTAAAAACTTCTTTCAATGTAGAAATGTTATTTCCCAAAAGAATATTTTAATCATCTTTTTTAAAGAATTTCATTTCATCAATTATATTATCCATTAGTATATGTTGTATTTTACTTGGAATATAATTCATTGATTCCATTTTTATTTATTATTTCATGGTTTGATTAGTATGACATGATTTTTATATAACTCATTCATTTTCTATGGATTCTTCTGAAATTAAAAATTGAAATGTTTATAAAATGAATTTCATTTCTATTGATTGTGCTCTGATAAGCCATTTAAGAAAGACATTTCATTTTTAATGATTATAATATTATGAATTTTTTAATATCATGTTTAATATAGTACTATATATCATGTTATGTGTGGGTCTTATATATACATACAATTAATTGGGTAGTAAATAATGTTTTATGACCTCAATGGGTAAAAGAGATGATTTCCCCAACCAGAAAAAAGCTGACTATAAGGTTATACCATGATAAAAAATAATGTTAAATTAGATGTTAATTTATAAATTAAATAATAGGGAACAAAAAAGGGTATCCAATTCTCAAATTATATTATATAAGAGGTTATCAATGTTCTGAAGATGGTTTGTGGGTGGTTGACCCATGACTATGACATTATGAATGACTTGGTCGGAATATTTGATATAATATTTATTATACATATGTGTATGCCAAAAATACATATCATAAGTAAGTTTAATCTTATAATGAGTTATGATCATTGATTACATCATGATTAATGTCTTATTAATGTCCAAGATTGATGAAATGTTTCAAGTTAATGATATATGATATGTTGAGTATATTTTTAAAATGTTTATCTCATTTTTTCGTACTGCTACACTCATTCTATGTTGATATATCCATGTTTACAATTATTTAGAATATAATATAAATATTTATTATCTTTCCATTCACCCTGTTATGTAGAATGGTATTATGAATGATATGACCTCGAGTTGTTATATTTATGATGAACTTAGGGAGAGATTTTGTAGATCACATACGAACTTTTTGTTTTTGTATCCACAATTCCAAAGGCCATAGATCATAATGAATATAGCAAGGATCACTATGTTATGTAATGAATATTCATATATGATTATTTTAAATCAATTTATAACAATTTTCGGTAAAAATTTCGTTATTATATCTAGGTTTAGGTAACTATTGGAATCAAGGATATTAAACAAATTTTGATAATCCTTGGGAAAATTATAAGGATAATTTTTAATATTTGAAAATTTATTAAAATTCTGGTGAAGGGTAGAGTAACTGGTTTCCAATAAATTACATGGCTATCAAGAAAAAAAAGTGGATTTTTCTCTTACAGACCTCTACCTAGGGTTAATAAAATTGAAAATGGTGCATTATTCCTTGAATTTAACATCTTGTGTTGTTCTATATAGATTATTGCTTCACACCATGTTTGAAACCCTCTGGAGATATGTTTTGGAAAATCAAAAACAATTTATTACCATAATAAAGGATTAAAAAATAATATTAACAAGAATGAATAAGGTAAAATATATTATTCTATTAATGAAAAGGAAGTTTTCAAAATATAAATGACTTGTCTATCAAAATTAAGATACCTAAAATAAAAACTAACCATTCTGGGATTCCTAGGAGATTGAAGATATAACAATGATTTTGGGGTGTTTGAAGGTAAAATTAAATATTGGTGTGCCCTATTATATAATAATTATATTAATTATCATATGTATAAAGGAATTTTAATTCTTTTCCCTAATGATTAGATGATGAATTATTAGTAAGAACCATTATTCAAGTTCTGGTAGGATCTAAATACTATTATTCTTATCTAATTGTTGTTTGTATGAGTTTTCATTATAGATATGTTGTTATTAAACTCCATATTGAATTTAATGTTTCCTTGGGTGTGGAATGGATTTAACAACATAAACCCCACATCAATTTTTGTGGAATATTATTCATATTTCATATTACAAACCAACTGATGATCATCTGTCAGTGAAAAGATAGATATGAAATTATAATGGAGATAATATAAATTATATTGGTCTTTATTCCTATTAAAATGTGGTTTTTATCTCATATAAATTTTGAATAACTTGAGACGGCTAATTTTCTTATGATATAATATTTTGTGGATGTTTTTTTAGAATGGATTCCATGTATTCTACATAATCAAGATTTTTATTTATAAATATAATTCATACCTAGTGCTTTACCTATTTCAAGTATTCCATATATAATTTACATTATAGATTTCAATTAATATAAGAATAAAATACATGACTATCATAATTTGGGATTCATTCTCTTATGTGTGTCACATTAGGGTGAACTATCCATAAATTTCAAAGGCTAAACTTTGTTCTAGATATCATCAAATGATTTTTCAAAATGGGGTTATACAAAATACATCATTTCATAGAATTTATGGAAAATATAGATATATTTTTAATCCATTTGTAATTTTTAATTACCCAACTCTGTTCATTGATTTAATGAATTGAGACATTATGATGTAATATGATAATTTTGTGGTAGTATATAAAAAATATATTCATATATATTCAAAGTGAAATTAAGTGCATGAATGTCACCTTATAAATATACTGAAGATCATTTGTAAAGATAAAATATATGTGAAATTTTGAATGTGTGTGTTTAGGATAATAAAATTATTATTGTTTAATTAATTTATAATAGTTTATATATACGGGGATCTATCAAAGAAGTATGTTATTGAGCATTGTTATAGACCATCCAATATGACATATAACTAAATTTTTCCTGGTTTTAAAGGATATTATAAATGGATTGTGGTGATTTGATCCTTAATATCTAATCCACTCCCAATTTATCATGGAAATGATCCATGTTCCCTTATAAAATGATTTTGAAGAAAATTTAAAAGGACTAAAGATAATGTAATTCTATACACATGTGATTATATTATACTAAAAGGGATAGATTTGTAATATTTAATTATTCATGAAGGAATAATATAGGATAATTTCTCATGTACAATGATATGGTTACAACTTATTCATCATGAAAATTTTATGTTCATGAGTTAAATTACCGCAACTCATAATTTGGAGTTAGGTGTAGTTATTTTTTCATTAAATATATAAGGGAATTATCTTTATAGTTAATTCTTATGTATATATATTGATAAAAAATGTATAAATTATATTTTCACAAAAAAATAATTTATTATGATTCAATGAAGAATATTGCAACTGATTCACGATTATAACTAATCAATACATTACCACATAATGGAAGTGAACAACATGACTGATTTTTTGTGCCAAAAGGATCATTCTAGATTATCTATGATGAGTTTCCAAAAATATCCAATATTGAAATATTTTCAATTGATTGTCATTGAAATATTATAGGGGAAAAATACGATTACACTAAAAAAAGTTTTTAACCATTTATCCTACTAATGATTGAATATCTATAAAAGAATGATGTACACCTACATAAGAAGGTGTGGAATATTATGGAGTATAACTATTATTCTATTGATAAAATTTTACGATTAAAAACCTAGTTATGTGTTTATCCATGCTAAATTTTTATAATGATTTGTTAGTGGAAGCACAATTTTCTTTATTATATATTCATCATGAATGTAAAAATTATTTGTATATATTTGAAAGTAAATTTCAGTTGGGATTGCATAAAGAGGGATGTTGAAATTTTTTTATCCTAGATCATTGTTTTTTACCATGTTAAGGATGAGAGAGTAATGTGTAAATAGATGTTACAACCATTAAAAATACAAGAATTGAAAATTTAAAACGTCCTTGTGGATTTTTTGTCAAAACCCCAAAAACATTTTAATGTATCAATGAGATGTTCAATTTAGTTTATTTACAATGAATTTCACCACATATAATTTTTATTAGAGATTATTTTCCCCTAAATAATCCTTATAAAATATTCATTATTTGTTAAGGATGCATGGATTCAAGCATTCTATTGTATTTGATCCATATATGAGGTATACCATGATGTTTTTACAATGTCTTCAGTAGGATTTCTATTCAGAGATGAGTTTCAGAACAACTTATCATATATAGATATATGTTAGTCCTATGATACCAGTTATAATCCTAGTGGATATGTTCATATCATGTTCTACAGATTGCATATTGTGTTGTTATTACCACCATTCTCCAGTAGACTTTACATACAATAAAATGATTTAATTTATGAATTCAGATAGGTCCTCAAGAAGACTTATATGGTAAGAAGTGTATAAAACAAAACATTATAGGACTATTTTGGAGAAATATCTTAATTGGGATTGGAGATAGCAGATAAACTGAATTATTGTTTTTGAGACATTCAGCAACACTTTGAAAGGCTCTTAGAAAAAAAATATTATACTAAAAATCATGGTTGTGATATGATATATAAAGATGACAAGGAAGTTTTTTTATTAATTTATCCATGTATAATGGTTATAAGATTAAAGAATAATGAAATTATGATCACTAGATATATTTTATCGTTTTATATTCTTGATTGAGTATAGATAAAGGCTTCTTACTTGGATCATCCACTGAACCTCTCAAAATTCAACGATATATTCAATGTATCACTCCTAAAGAAGTACATACCATATCCTATGCATGTACAAAACAAAAAATTAATACCATTGGATCATGATATTTACTAATATGAAAAACCATTTTTTGATTATAGATCTTTTATTGATTTTTCTATGAAAAAATACAAATAACCAAGTCATGGTTTTATAGAGAATCCCCTAACATGAGGAAGATATTCAGGACATTGAAGATATGATGAGGTAGACGTATCCTCTATTTTTTCAATAGGTGTGAAGAAATGTTTTAGGAGAAATTATTTTTATTATGGGTTTAATGTAATCCCCTAATATTTTATGATGTTTTTTTAAAAAACACAATTTATTTGAGGGCATATATTTCAAGAAAACCTTATTTTTAGAAAACCACTATATGCTATTAAAAATATTTCATAAAAATGGAATTTTAAAAAATCTTTTACAATAGGATGTATGAATAAAAATAACCACCCTTTTTATATAATTAGTAATGGTTATAAATTATGTAAATATTTTGTAATTCCTTTATATTATTTTAAATTAAATCATTCTCAAAAAATTATTTTTATTGATTTTTTTTGAAAATAATAATATAATTATTTGTTTATACATTTAGATAGTGAATTTGAATGAAAGAAAATACTATTTTGAATGAAAATGGAAAAAATGGCTTAGGGTCAATTTTTTGGATTTTTTTGAGATGATTAATAATTGAATGTATAGTGATGATAATTTTTTTTATTGAAACCCACCTTTTTGATTTATGTCATTTACAAAGTAATATATTGATTTAACATCATTTAAATGTATCTTCAATTGAATTATTCTATAATTTATGAAATTTCATCCATTTAATTATATTATATATTAAATTATGATATTATTACATTTTATAATGATGAAACTATTCCATTTGGAAATATATTTTTTGTCACATTTATCGGTAAAATATTAAATTAAATTACCCAACATCTAAAAAATTAATATTTAAAAAATTATTAAATATATTTAATCTTCATAATTAATATTTTATAAAAATTAATACCTTATTTTAGGTAATGTTAAATTTGAAAAAACATTATAAATTAATTACCCTTGTTATGGTTAAAATTAGTTTCCCAAGGGTTATCCAATAATAAAAAATGTTAAAATATTTTAAAAACCTGTCAAAATACAATTTCCTAAACTTTTTTTGACAATAAATCATCTAATGTTCCATAATTATCAATTTTTTAATTTTTTTAATTTTTTTAATACTAGAATAACATTTTTTGTAAAAAATAATTAGGTGTCATATCTCCAACATATAAAGGGATCACGCCTCCTCTCATCATCAAATATCGAAGTAATTTTTTTAATTCAATAACAAAAAAAAATACTTCATTACATCACAAAAAATCTCTATGAGTGATTATATTTATCATGAAACCCACTTTTGGTGGGTTTAGGCATAAATCTAATTTAGTTATTTGAATATGAGTTATAGATCATAACCATTTGTTTTAATATTAATTCTCTTTATAACTACATAAAAACTTATTAAAACATTAAATATTATAAAATATATATCTAAAATAATATTATATATTTTAACATTATTTTAATATCCTATATCCATCCCCTCTTCCAGTAAATAGGAAACCAAACCATCACTAATGTGTACGAATGACTACCGACTCACGAGTTGATGTAAATAATTTTCCATCACTAATACTAACTAAAAGATATAATAATACATTTTATATTTATATATTATATTTACTACATATTTATTTTATTTATAAATATAATATGTCATATAAATTCTTACATTCTAATATTTTAGAAAATTACAATAGTGTTTGTGCGTTCATGTGGACTACCGCGTCCCTGAAAGGATGTAGTTTGTTATATATTTTATTTTACAAGGAATTATATAGTGATATAACTAATGATTATAAATTAAATACATAAAAAAATATTATTAAACAATGTTTATATATAATTTAAATATTTTTCCCATGAATTGATAAAATGAATATAACATTTTTGCATACATTCATCCTTCTCTCTCATTGACCCATGTAATTAATTTTCTAAATCCAATGTTAATAGAATACTATAAATGAATATATATGATATTAATATAAGTTTTAACATTATATAAAATATATATACATGATAAATGAAATATTTTTGCAAATAAAAATCCATCATACATAGAAAACTATGCAATTTTTACCTAAAATGTCATTTTATCATGGAATTATTAATCAATAATTAATAAAAGTACATAAGTAAATCATTTATTGTGTGGTATATATATTTAATTCTATGTATGTTATTTATAATAAAAATATATTTATTATATATAAGTTTGGACTATGTAAAATGAATGTCATGACTTGAGGTAAGGGATTTGTGTCCAAATTGTCTTCTCTAGGATATATGTTATGTTTTTCACACTTCTTATTTTATGTGCAGTATACACTACCCCATTGAAATTTTATATCGAGAATTTATTTATTCTAATAAAAAATTTTGTTTATTTTGTTGTTATTAATTTAAATAACTTTTAATTCAAAATTTACCAAATTTGTAAATCACATATGTAATGAAATAACTTATTTATCGGTATTGTTTATAATTATCTTTCAGATAAAAAAATATTGTGATATACCTATCAATAAAATCATTTATTTTTTAATACTATTTAAATTTATGTATAATACGTTAAAATAATTAATTTTCCTTCATTTTAGTTAAATGATAAAATAATATTTTTATGAAAATCCACTTAATTTCTCTCCATGGTTAAAAACACATTTTCTTTCATGCCCATGATTTAATAAAAATGTTTTAAAAATTATTTCTACTATTATTATATTATTTTAAAATATTATTTTTAACCCTGTTTGACTTTAAAAATTGGAATAAAAATTGACTTCTTTTTAATTTTTGAATATGGTACTATTTACATGCAAATGAAAATGTGAAAAGAATTATTGTTTTACAATGAATTGTATGAATGGAAAAATACACCTTATTGAAAACTAAATGATTTATTTTCCCTATTCACGTTTTGAAGGATTTTTAAGGAAAAAAGTTTCTTTTTAATATGTTTGGAATACTTAAATTTTTATGAAGTAATATAAAAATGGTAATTATTCTTTCATAAAAAACGTTTTAATGATGGTTTTTTAGAATATATATTCATCCCTTATAATAAATTTTGGTGCTTCATATGTTTTACTAGTGAATTGATCCATTGGTAACATCCTGAGTATTTGACATATGTTTTAGGGTTATGATTTTATAACTTTTATGATACTCTTTATTTTTCAATGAGTTATGATAGGGTTAAGGAATGCAATTATTATAAAACCCATTTATTTTCCACGAGTAATGCGCTGATAAATTATTTATAAAACCTATTTTCATATTCCTAGTTATTATTTAATGATTTGTATGAAATGTTTATAGAAAATTTAATATATTATGTGATGTTTGGGACCTATATCTCTATATAATGAAATGGGTTTTGATTAATTTTATAAGATCAGAAAGGCTACATGGGGGCTTATACAAATTTGAAAAATGTAGGTGAATGAAAGGTTATCTGAAGCATAACACAAAAGGGTAAATGTAAATTTATAACAATCCTCAAAATAGAGGGTAAACATGATGTTATCCCAATCCAAAAAGTTGGTAAATGGGATGATATCCCAATCACAAAATAAGTAAACTAGTGTCAAACCGAATAACAATATTAAATGTAATTATTATATGGTATCATTGTTCTACAAATTTATATTCATATGTGTACCGAAATATATTTAAGACATTCGACAATTTTATGATGTCATGGATTATTTTTCATTGTTAATTATTTATGTATTTCTTATGAATAACCATAATTTATTCCATAAATTAGTTTCAGGATATTTGATATGAAGTGTATATTTTAAAACGTATTTCTCATCTTTTTATATCTTTATTTTAATATTCCATAGATATGTCCCATGTTATACCATAGTGTCCATATGATATAACTATTTATTATCTTCAAATTCTCTAGGTAATGAGTAAATTTATTAATTATGATATGTCATAAAAGGGTTTTAGTTTTAATGAACATAGTTGTATATGATATAGTTAAAATATGAACCAATAGATTATCAATCTATGTTTTGAATGTAACTTTAAATAAATTTTTCTGGAATTGATAATTTTTTATTTATTGAATATTAATATATGAGGTTGTTATATATATGTACGAAATGTTTGGTTCATTATTGATCTACCTCAAATTTCCCCATGTTGTGTAATATATATAGTCATAATGAACAACCACATCATCCATCATCCTACATTTTCTATTTTTCTGTTTTCAAGAACTGAATTCAATCAATGTTTATAGGAATGAATGTCTCTTTACATAATTATTTAACTCAAATTAAAAATATGATGCATTCTTTCTGATATTACCATTGTGACTATACTACACTTATTTTGAACTCTACCTAGGTAGAAACTTCTTGATCAAATATTAGAACAAGTCTAGACTAGTATTTATTGTTTCATAGGTACAAAAAATATCATATTGGAAGAAACATCAATGGTGACTAGTTTTTAATTATTAAATCTAAAACCTTGAAATTTTTTCTCATCTTCATAAAAATTAATATATTTTGATTCACATCAAGTATCTTTATCTGTTATTTATTATTTTCAATATATAAATATAGATTCCTTCTCTAACTATTACATAATTCAAATATCTAAACCCATATAAAAAGAATAAAATTTTGAGGATAAATTAAAAAAATGTCATCTCTAAAATGGGTATTAAAAATTTCATTTAAAAACATCAATGATATCATCATTAACAATAGTAATTGTAACTACTTCATTGATGGAAGATTAATTTTAGAGAATAGATGAAATAATACAAAGATCACCATTAATCAATCTATATATCCATATAATCCAACTTGAAAAATACATTCAAATCATCGATGATTTTGTTATTAAATATTTTATAACAATTGAATTTATAATTACTGTAATTTCATCTAAATTATGGATTTCACACATCAAGGTTCCTTACCCCATAGCCTACTATAATATCGATTGTTGTTTCTCCCAAAAAAAAAACAAATACTAGGGTCTTGTTTCATAATTCTTGTATTTTTGTCATCTGGAAAACCCATCTACCATAGTTTAACCTTCTCCAATTATTGTCTTTTTAAAAATTATGAAACCGCATCAACACATTCTGATCAATGTCTTATATGAAAATTTTCCTCCCTAAAAAAACTGTATATCTAAAAACCAATATCTCCACAACTCATCACATGCCAAATCATTTTATTCTTCCACATGATAAACAGGAAGACTCATCCTTTTCCAAAATAAGTGAAACATTGTGGTATCTTCCTTATTTTTCATTTTTAGTAAAAAACATCTATTAAGTTGGCGTTATTGACCATGAATTCTTCACTAAATCTTATTACAGAATTGATGGACATTTTTTACCCCACACATCAGAAAAATATAGCATGTTCAATTGTCATATGGGTTCTTTATTCTTACAACTCCCTTTATCAACAATGACCTACCATAATATCGGCACTATAATTCATGAATTTTAATGTTTATTAGGAGAAATAGATGTCCAATTTTAGTATTATGACTAAGTACATTACTAGTTTTCCATTATGGGTTTTATCTTATCAACATTCCTAATGGCACCGATGTGGGAACACCAAGTCAATTATCAAAAATCATTAAAATTACATGATTCCCATTAAAATATAACATAATGGAATAACCACTTCAATCATAAATGGGTTGTGAATAACCAAGGAAACAATTCCTATAACATATAAATGGTCATTATCACTTCATCACTTTGGTTTTCCTCAACATGTGATGTCAGTAATATTGTTTTAATTATATTCGACATGAAAAATATAGATACCATAATACATCTTATAAAAAATTCATTACAAAAATCCATATATTTAACAATTCATACTCTTTAGTGAAATGGTATGATTAATGGAATATGACTATTAAATTAAAATATGTGATTATAATAATATATCGAATATTAACAGATCTCTGAATATAAATCCATATAATGTTGATCTTGGATGCATAAAATACTACAAGGCATTAAGGGGTGAAATAAATAATAATATTAAACTATTATAATCTAAAATATCAATTTGGTATATATATGAGTATTAAAATAATAATTTTTTAATGCCATCATATCATAGTGGAAATGTTAATATACACGATAAATATGTAAAATATGAAAAATATTAATTTGTATTGTCCAGGGAATATATTTTCAACAATGATTACAATTTCGTGTATATTCCAAACATTGATATCTCATATTACATGAAAAAATACCCAACAAATGAGATAAATATATAATTTAGGGACCACATATAATATTATGATATATGATGACATTAATTCACAACATGATTATGAAAAAAAAAATCCATCAATATTATAACATGATTATCATTTTATATTAAATTCATTATCCCAATAAATAATGTTTTTTTCACAGTAAATAATCAATATTGTGAATTGAAATGTTATAGATACTCGCACTATATAGAATAATTTGGTAACTTGTATTTCAATATATTTTCATGGTTTATCAGAAAGATTATTATATAGGTGACTGCCATTCAATCAAAAAATTTGAGGCATACAGTATTTTATATAAACATACATTAGGACAACTGATATATTTTTTATTTTTAAATATTCTTCCTGGAAAAGTCCTCTGAAGGAGAAATAAATTCAAAAGGATTTTATTTTAAAAATATCACTGATATATTTTAATGACAATATGGAATAATATTTTTATTTCTAATAATAAAAAATAATTATATGTTATAATTAAAATAATAATAAGTATTTACATATGGGTACAATTTATATTGGTACTGAAATTGATAAAATAATATTTTTGAATAAAAAAATATAATGTATAAAACTTCTGGAAAATATTCCATTAATTTCATATAAATTTTAAATAATCATGAATAACGAAAGCTCTATTTTCATGAAAATTCAAATAATACTGAATATATTTAAAAGAAATTTATATTTAATATTATAAATTAATAGTTTATATAAATAGTGCTTTTATATAACAAATTCTCATTAGGAATTTTTTTAATTTCATTTAAAATAAAACACATTATTTTTTTAAAAATATCATTGTAATAATATTAAATGAACACGAAAAATGTGAATAGGAAAATAAAATTAACTAAAAATAATTAAATAAAAATTAATTTTATTAAATATATAATTAAAAAAATATTGATACATAATATATACATGATTCCAATTATTAGGGGAAATGGTGATGTGGAACATTCCAACATCAATGAAAAAGCGTGTTAGAAACCCCATATGTAAAATGAACGCTATGAACTAAAAATAAATAATTAAAAACTGAGAAAATTAATATATTAAAAATATAGAGAGGTCTCACATATTAATCATAGAGTCTCAACATTTAACTGATGGTTAGTCGTAGTTTTAGAAATATTACAAAGATTAAAAAACATATAGCACATATTCATCACCATCATAGAGTTACAACTCCAATTACAAGCTCTGAAACTCATTTCCAGGGTGCTTTCCACTCAAAACCGAACTCCACATCCCAAATAAAATATTATCATACATTTATACAAAAAATATTGTCTCAAAAAGAATATATCAACAACATAATAATTAATTTTCAAAAATCTCAACATCATCGACTCACATATAAGGCCTTCCACTATGATATCATGTAAAACCCAGTATCTACCCATTAGTGTCAACCCACACATAGAAAATAATGATTTGGAAAAATCCTATATGATATAATTGCCCCTACCCTGAGAAAGTGATCGAATACGCATAAATATAGTACATCAGTACCTTTTCATTCATTCACATTACTGTTTATGATTTCTCATAGTAATTCCCTTGTAATTTTAATGCAAATTCATCAAATAAATCATTTCTATCATCCTTTAAATATCTCATAAGACCAAAATTTTATTAATCCCCTACAAACCATAGACGAACATTCAATATTGGAATTATTCATCTAATAATGAATATTGTTCATGTAATCTATGAGGAAAATGGGTTTCCCAATAATGTGTTATTCATATCACCATCTAATATGTCAATACAAGAGAAAAGAATCTGATGACATCAGAACAATCCATCAGAACCCCTTATTATCAATTCAAATCTCATATCAGAACAAAGGAGTTTTTGGATCCACTCATTGTATTGATATTCATCTTATCCTTAATAAAACATATTTCCTTGTGTGATCCCAAAATTCAATAAATGAATCGATTCACATTATAATACTCTATGATGCTCAATTTCATTATATCAATTCATATATAAGTCTCTAATTTTATATACCAATAAGAAAAGAGTATACTCAAATTATAATTGGTAATTATAAGTGTGTAATTATATGTGTTTTTATCATGTTGAACACATACATTAATATATAGGTTATATATTTTTCATTCTCCACACATCCCCATCCATGCCTCATCCAAGGTTATATTAACACCTATGCTCATTTTTCAATCCATAAAGGGAAAATAAAAAATTATTATTATATTTTATGTATTTATTTAATTTAATTCATTATGTGATAATTTTATAAAAACTCATTTACAAATTTATCACAAATAAATATGAATCAAAACCTAAATATTTAACCAATTATGATCCCATTTAGTTTTGTTTAACAAAATTCATCTAACCGTTGAACCCATTTACTCACTAATTTGATTAATATTATAGAAAAAAGGAATAGATAGATAAGGTGATGTACCTATTGTGGTAAAATGTTATAAAGTGTAAAATAATCATCATAGAAAATTTTTTATCCACTTTGATCAAAATACAATTACTTTCAGATTATTATGCCATGAATTACTCAAATAATCTCCCAAAAAACTTTTCTTAAGAAATATATAACAACGAATGATGGACTAGATAAATAAGGAATGAATATTTGATGAACTCAATTCATGTTTCCAATGTAAACATCAAAGATGAAATCCTATACATTTCGGATTATTGTGAGGTGGAGAGATGGGGTTTGACTGAAAATAGAACGTTTTGTAACCCATTTCATCTAAATATTACAATTTTTTTAAAAAATATGGTGCAACAACAATTAAAAAATTATTAATGCCTCAACTCATTATGACTCATATTTTATTGTGGTGATTCAATCTTCCAAACATTTCTCATAATGAGTCCACTATAGTCATTGTTTCTTGATGATTTCTCTGGGGCATGCATCCGTCTGTGGAGGACAAGTTGATTGTTGACCTTCATTCTCGATTTCCAATGGTGGGAATCATCCTTTCCAATTCAAGGACACTTTTTCACTGATTAAAGAGGATTATTGTATTTCAGTTCCTCCTTCTGTGGATTCCTCCTTAGAACTCTTCGTCTAGTCCGGGTCTCCCATATAGAATAAGTGTTGTTTATTAAACTATTCTTAGTTACATATCATTGTGGAAGTTGGTTAAGTAAACTTCTTCTATCAGGACATACCAAGGGGTCAAGTTAGGGTAGCATCCTTCTTTTGGGGGAATAGTCAGGTTGGACATCGCTGGTGTGTCTTGACGTAGAAACAATGGTGTGTATGGGTATCCGAGCCTGAGGAATCCCTCATCGAGTGTGGTGAATTATATTCCATGTGAATTCCTCTTAGATGTTTGGCGACATATAATTATTTATAATTAATATTCCACGAGTTCAACATCATGATGAGATGGATCAGACTAATCAAAACACCAAAGGGAGTGAATCAGGTGGGTATATCCCATAGAGGGATCACATGAGTTTACTAATAGATTGGCGGATCAAGACCCCCAATGAAAAAGCCTATGAGGATTTTTAGGGCTCTATTATGGGGAATATATGGTTTACTGTTGGTTGGGATTGAACCTTAGGGAGGTTTACTACATACCATGTCCGTGGAGACAAGGATCAAAACCCACATAGATCAGAGTGGTGATGAATAATTCTATACATTGGGGACAAAAACATAGAGACATGTTGGAGCTTACTCATGGATAGAGGCCCATCTCAAGAGGGACACTCTTGGTTGGATGGTTATGGATTGTTTGTGGCTTATGCACGATTAGTTTCATGAGAGAATGGTGTAATACCACTGTGATATGGAGGACTGAGTAAGAATCATGATGAATGATGGAGGGTTGAATAAAGTAGGTGGAGAATTAGATGGAGTCTCCATGAACGTGATATTAGTGTTGGTCTAGGACCTCAAAGGTGATTTCTACGTATTACCATAGTGGGAAATAAAAGTCCATGTAGTTTATGATGGTGCATATAATATTGGGTGTGTGTTGAGGGAAATTAGCAGATGACATGTTTTGAGCTTTTGTGAGGTTACCAGCCTATGAGTTGGTCCGAATCCACTGGGATAGACCACGGATGCAGGTCTTAACATAGGGGACCCCGAGGATTACTGGTGCTTGGGGTTGAAGCTCAGGGAGGATTCATATGTACAATTCCATGGATATACTGATTAAAAACCACATAGTTCGGTGGAAAACGATTTTTGTGTATGATGAGGACAGTGACCCAAAGATGATTTAGGGGCATTCACGTGATTAGCAGCCCAAGATTGATCTAACTCTCAAGTGGTGGACCAGAGAGTTTGATCGCCACAAAGGGGAATACACCGAGTCACCATTGGTTGGGGACTACATAGGATTACCATTGGTTGGGGAGTAAAATGGCTTACTATTTGTTGGGGTTGAACCTCATGAAGGCATCCAATATAACGAGTGTAGAAGACAAGGATCCAAACCTAAATATATCCAATAAGTATAGTTTAGCGTCATGTAGGATGAAAAATGGGCATACAGTTTGATATCATGTGGGATGACGGTGGGATGATGTGAAATGGTTGGTATTGATGGGTGTAAGTCTTAAACCTTATATAGGGATTCTTATGTACCTTTCCCAGAAAGAAGAAAAGTATCAAAGTCCACATAGTTCGTAATGGGGAGCTTTGGGCTAGAGTGCTAAGCTATCCCAGTAAGGATTTCGTCGTTGGTGCTTACTCTAAACCCACGTGAGTCATGATTTATGTGAGAATCAACAGGTACAAAGAACTAATGATCACAACACAAAAGTTTTGTCCCTGAGGAATAGATCATGTATTATGGGTGGTTTGTGGCCCATGGAGATGGAGATTGAGACTTACTTTAGGATAGAGTCCTGATGGAGAAAAATCCTTGAGGGAGGAGGACGAGGTAACCAAGGTCCCAGTTCCCTCCTATCCTCTAGTTTTCTTCACACCAATGATGAGAGGAGGAGCAAGGATGATTCCTCATGTAAGAAAGGCTATTGGCATACACCAAGATGGGTTCATTTCACCTTGGACAGATGCCACTCCATCAAGGAGGCTCTCATTCCATGTGAGGAAGATTTCACTCCTGTAGGGACAAGTGGTTATAGAGAATGTATGAGATGGGGAATCCCATGTATATCACATGAGGAGATGCCATATTTTAACTTCATGTTCTAAGGACGATGATACATGGAAGTTTAATGTTCTGCAACTCAGATGATGGGGGTTGACTCTACACCCCAAGGACATACATGAACAATACCATCCCACCATTGGGCATTAGAAGGCATTAGAAATTTCATGGTGAGGCGATATTACAGAGTGATCCATTGAGGGGATCATGTTATAATGGATATACGAATATGCTCTAAGAGTTAGCGTTCCTAGGAGAAGATGAATGAGGGTATTCAACACAACAAGAAGAACCATCCATGTGACATTGAAATTACCCCGAAAAATCATGGAGGGCCGAGCAGATGAAGGGTTTGTGAATCAAGAAGCACAAATGATATGGGATTTACAATGATAATGGGGAAACAAAGAAAAGGATATCACAGAGTAGAGGGCCTCACAGAGCAAAAGGAGGGGTAGAGCACTGGGGATCACAGAGTAAAGAGGCTCGTAGTGTACCCAAGATCATGGAGCACTGGGGATCGCAGAGAATATAGGTTTGTATGGAACTAGTGATTGAGAATCACCAGAGCTCGCAATGCACAGTGGTGTGCAGGGCACTATAGATCACGGTGCACCAGGGCGCAGAGAGAAGAGGATCACAAAGCACTCCGTATCACTGAGCACTAGAGCTTGCAAAGTGCGGAGGCTTTCACATCACCTAGGATCACGAAGCACCGGGGCTTGTAGAGCACCGAGGCTCGTAGATATCCGATGCTCGCAGAGCAAAGAGGCGTGATAAGAACCTAGGCTCACAGAGCACCATGAACCTAACTTAATCATTGAGTTTACATGTTTTTAGACGGTGCTTTGTAAAAGATTGATGCTTTGTGAAATTCCAAGTACAAAAATGTGTCTCCCTCCTTTGAAATGGACCATAGGACTTGAGTAGGTAATCCTTATATGAAGAGGAAAAAAATTTGAGAAAAGGGAAAGGTATTCAAGATGATCATGTACCATGGATGATTCATGTTTTCTGGTGGCTAGCAGAGAAAAGAGTGCTTGGTGATTTGTGAGCCGGATGGCGAAAGTCCATGGTTTGGTCTTATTTAGAATTTGGTAAGCCATGTATTTATAGATGCTCTGGGGATCAAATAGAAGAGAAGGAGTGAAGTAATTCGTGCCCAAAGACCAGAGGGAGATGCAGTCATGTTTCTCAAAATCATGTCTTGGTCCGTCAGTTTTCTTCATGACCGATGCAGAGAAGTTCCCGCTCCTTGGAGAATGTGGATAATGGATCACTCTGCGAAGGGAACATTGAAGGAAACACAAGCTAACACATTTCAGAAGTGGTACATCATCGTCTTTTTGCATCCTTCATGGTGGTTGTTGAGAAAGGATTTCTCCATGGAATCCGTTGAGAGGTCCTCCCCTCCACGCATAACCTTTGCGATGCAGGCCTTTTCGGACTATTTCCAATGAACCTATCTTCCAACTTTGCACGAGTTAGATTTTGGCTCCAAATAAATAACCCCCCCCCCCTAGAATGGGATCTGAGGAAAAATAATGGATGGATTCTGAGTGAAAATCTCTACAATTCATGTATGGTGCGAAGTGGAGTCACCGTGAAGTTTCCCAAAGAACTGTTTTTTAGAAGCTGACGGAGTTCACTGCCGAGTGCGACTGGATGTATGGTAGGAAGCTGAGACACCCGACGAGGATCGGGGGTCATCACCTATAAATAAATAGTGATGACCCATACTTTTTTCCCCATGTATCTGCATTGTGTCTTTGTTATTTTATTCCAAATGCTTCACGACTGAGTGACCGCCCATTGCAAACCAGAATCTACGAACCAATGCTTTGAAACGCAGCTTCGCGCGCATGCCAAACATTGATCTTTATTTTCATCACCCCATGCATTGAGACCCCTACTATGCGACAAAGTTATCCATTACCATTAATCCCCGCACTATGCCTTTCCACAAGAGATTTTTTATAGTGCTATGTGGCCGAGCAATGCGACCGAGAACCACGACCGAGATTTATAGCCGATCTTTGCGCCCTGTGAAGACAGTACCAAAAGAATATTTAGAACATGATGGACATCCCATAAGTCTCTCATGAGGTTGATAAATATTCCACTTGAGTGGAAGATTTGGATAACATTCATTGAATATGAGTCTGTGTGCAATGTCATTCAGATCACAAATCCATAACAGAGCTACTGTGGGAGATCCAGGAGAACTACAGGGGCTTTCAAATGATTTCCTAGTATGGATTCAGAATAAGAGATGACATTTTATTCCCGAAAGAAAGTAGGGATAAACTAGATTACTAGTTTAGGTTCACTCCATGTCACACTAGTGGTTTAGGGATGCGGTCAGCCACACCAGGGAGGATTACAAGGCTGTTAGTGAAGATTGTTTCTAAAATCATGTTAACAATATTTATGGGAAAGTGTTTCAGCCTGAATACTCTCCCCTGCAATCAAACCATTCTAATGTTAGCACTGGGGAACCCGGAGAAGGGGTGGACCGATGAGTGGGCCTTCACTAAGGTGAAAATTTCATGGATGACTGAGACTAGGCCTACTGGGTATATACATCCGATGAGGATTTGGGGGCAGAACTGAAGCAGGTAGGATTATATGAAGCATCATGGGATTCCAAATTTCATATCTAATAGCCGAAGAGCATCATTCCTTAGTTGCTAAGTAGGTGGTCATCTATGACCACCCATTGCACTTCCACCATGGGGATTCCATCATTGGCCTTTGGGATCTACACTAGATTTTTGGAATCCCAATTTTAGGGAAGATGTACGATGAATTCCTCCTCACAGGAAACATATGGTAAATTCAAGAGATGATGCCCCAGTTTTCGAAGAAATTGATAGACCTGGTTCTATGAGAGGACATGAAGTCTGTGAAGGATGTCCAATTCTAATAGTGGTTTGGAAATTTCCTAAATTTTCAACAAAGGCATTCTGTTAAAGTGGGAGAGGCTTCAATGAAACTATAGAAAAGGCCATAAATTTGTCCCAAGGAGGGAACCCCATGTAGTAATGATAAGGCTTATTGGCACATACTTGTGGACAACCAATGGAATCTCTGGGGGTATAGCATCAAGATAGAGAATCAATGGGTGGATAGGCTAGATGTGATTATTTCTACACTCATCTATGGTTGGATGCCTATGGTCTGAGATATAAACATGTGCATGTTGCTGAGTTTGACTTTAATTGCCTCCATAATGGTAGTGGGTGAGCGTGTAAATCTCAGGTTCCCATTGTTTTCCAAGCTGTACAATGTTATATGGCACATTAGTGAAGGGAGGAAGCCGCTAGGGGTCTATGGACTGTTCCACTTCCTAAATGGATAGATAGGGGTTCACATTAGTGTCTGCGAGTATCCAAACCCCATATCTTCTCCCAGGTTATACATACTACCGACCATCTTGAATAATGAGAGGAGCTTCTTGACCAATCTGAATTTGCGGATCAAACTGAATAATATTTGGAAGGCGGATGAATTCAACATCCATCTATTCCAACATCCCACAAGAGTATTTGCCGATGAACGATAGGGAAATGGGGAAAATCCATCTTATCTCATGGATTTTTAGGGTGGAGTTTTGGTAGTATAGGTGTACCATGAGCTTATATGCGATTTGTATACCTCACTACATTGAGAGGAAATTTCAGTGCATGTAGAGACTGGCCCCGAAACTCTACTTGGTGGTACAAAATGAGGATCACCTGTGTCTGTTGAGGCATATGCAGATTATGATCACATGGGATGTTGGATAGATGTGGAAAGAACTACCCCCACCTACTACTACTATTTCATTGGTGGAAGAACATGTTAAGGGATGGGATCTGGCTTTCACAGGGGAGATGGTGAAGTAGAAAACTATATGTGTTGAATGAAGGGATATTCCACTATCTCATATATGGGGTTGGAAAGAGGGAAGGAAACGTTGCAGCGTCAAAACTAATGCACACAATAGGAAAGAGGTTGGGGCAGGGATGGTGATTCCTAGGCCTTTGCCATTTGGAAGGCAGGTGGCAGATGTGGACCCGGTGCCCCCACCTGAATAGAGTAAAAGGAAAAGAAGGGCCAAAATAGGGTTCCGTAGGATATACATTCAGGACCCCAGGATGTGGCCACGCTATATAGATATGGCTCTGGATTCCTTCTTTCACAAGTCCTGGGATACCAGGGATGTCGACAAGAAATTCATCACCCTGTCAGAGATGTGGGTTCACATCTACCACCCCGATATGGATCTATCAGAGATTGATCATGACCAAGACATGTTTTGGGTATCTCAGGCTGAAGGGGGGCGATATGTCACTGAGCTAGAGTAATATGTACACTCCCAGGGTACACTGTGTCATTTGAAAAACCTGGTGGGGGTACTACTCATTAAGATGATCCAGCCACTATTATCTACTGTTGAGCTAAGGGGGTTCATCCGCTTAAATGAAAAATCAGAATAGTCCTCTTAGGTAGAAGATGAGAGTGGAGGGAGCACCTAAGTTGAATACGATGTAGCAACCTGGGATCTAGAGGATCTTATCGATGCAGTAAAGGTAAAATCAAAATCGCACCACCATGGATCCTTGTTGGACTATCCAAATTTGATATTTTTGTCATTTATCTAGTGTAGGTGGGCCTTGTATGGAAACCACACAACAAAAAAATATGTCCTATCACTTCAGGGTCCTCATCGGGGGTGATGGTAATTGCAGAGCCTTGTAGTGCTGCAATACCCAATGTGGTTCTCCTAAAGTTTGCGGTGTTCCTGATCATATATGGGGGGCCACATACTAGGATCCTGAAATTATCGACTCAAGAGAATGACAAGTTTTTAAAACTCTATACGTCATGTTATTTTGACGAATTCATAATTGTTTCTTATCAAGCACACCCCACTAGAATTTGTGAATTATCGCACAAGAAGTTCACCAAATGGAATTGGCTGCACAATCTAGGATGACCTATTATTATGGAACTTATTTTCCAAGAGGAGCGTATATTATTGTGGAATCATACACCACTAATGACGAGACCACGATGATCATGATTTCTAACATGACTACTATCATCCAAGAACATGAATTTGTCAAGTTGTAATCTGATAGTGTGGATCATCCTGACAACGTGGTGCCCAGCCTTCCTGATGAATACCATGAGAGGATCCTACAATCGTATTCATGGAAATGATTCCAGTGTATAAACCTACTGATCATGAGTACATGGATTTAACTGCTTCAGATGAAGAGGATAGCAAGGCCATCCATCGCTGGTCGAGAAAATTTATCAAGCGCTTCATTGACAAAACTCTTATAGTATAATGGGTCATCCAGGTTGGAATAATTTTCCCAAGGCTACATGAGCTGTGTGCCAGAGGGGTAGATGCCTGATGTCGTCACATGTTCATTTGAGATTACATCACTCAGAGGGTCTAAGATTATACACATGGAATTACTGTGGGATGGCAGTAGAGGAAGTCATCCGTCATCTAGAGGATTCAGGTGGGTGAGAAAGAGATCCAGAACTTGGGAGTGTAGATAGATGATCACTCTTATTCTATTAACACCTAAATGAAGCTTATTTTGTAGCTTCTGATTAGGTTGATAGAGCGAAAGATCATCTATTGTAGTAAACCAATGAAAGGGATCTAATTCAAGACAATATTGATGAAGCACTATTCAGGGGTAATAAGCAACACCCTATGGCTAGTGAAGTGGAGAAGGAGGTTAGATGGAGGGAGAAATCTTGGAGGACATGAAACAATGAGTGGTGGAGTAGAGATGCTCTGTTGAGGAGGTCAATAAATTTTCTTGAGGGGGAAATCCAGGTGTGTTGTAATTTACATGTACTTACAAAACTATTCTGATACTTGTTTGATTATTTTTAGTGCGTGTATAAAAAACTTTCTGATTTCTTGTTTTTATTGGCGCATCAAAATCATGATCATGAAGTGATCAATGATCAATTCCGATGATAACGTGAGTTATACTTGGAATGAGAATCAAGGGATGAATAAATATTGATTAATATTACACATGAGAGTTCTGATTAATCATTGACTATTTGGACCTTGAATAAAAACCATGAGTCTCGGAGATGAAAGAGGGTTCTTTACCGGAGTATAGAGTTCTCAAAATAGAAAAAATGTTCTTCCTAACACAATCTATTGTATGAGAGGGTTGACTCCTTGTGCTTTAGAATAAATACCAAAAAAGGGGAATGAAATTATTGAATCATGATTCCCAATATTAGGTACACAATGATAGTGGAATGATGAAGAGGATAACCATTGACTGTGTTTTAAACAATGTGCCATAACAAATTTTCCTAGAACGAGGAAAAACAAATGATGGAAATCTGCTGACCAAACTAGAAATGATGCGGCCTAACATGAAGTGTTTGTCCAATACCATCGTGGATGTTTCCCTGAGACAACATGTGAGCCAAAAGGCCTAGCATCCATGTTGTTTTGGGGTCCCCTCTAGTCTAAAAGGTGATGATTGCATGAATAAGTGGGCATGAAAAGTGTGAGATGGATTGATGGCTTGTTCGAATGGTGTCCAACACTCTCAGAGTTATGCCATCATGATGAAAGCACACTGGGTGAGTATATCATACTGAATCATGATCAAAATATTTCTAGATGGGACCTCTTAAATGAGGACCTAAGATGGATTTCTTTTTTATGTCAGGAAAATATGTATAATGAATCGAGAGCTCTCAAGAGAGGTGTGTGGTGCGGTTATTGAAGACCCGATGTGAATGAGTACAATGAAATCAATTCTACACCTCATACATCCTAGAGACTCTAGGCCAAGAGGAGGCGAAATGGTTTATGGTGATGTTTCTAGACCCGAAGGAGAAGTACCTGGGAATTAGTATGTATCTCACATGGGAGAGAATTAAGCCACACAAAGTTCTGAATGCGGAATGGCAAAGTGCCAATACCAAAAAAAGAAATCATATTCTTGAATTAAGACACCCTACAACCTATCCATTCATATGATGGGTTATAAATGAGTAGTTTTACATCATACGGTATGTATAAAAGTGATCTTAGATTATGGTCATAGAAATAGGGCCTCAAGGATGTGTAGGTTTTCCATGTAATCATAAATATCACATAGATCCATTAGCCCTCATGTAAAGACCCGTAAAATTCAAGGAAATTTTTTTCTTAGTTTTCTTTGGGATTTTACAAGAATGCGGTTTCTAACAGAACTTTATTCCGAGGCCTGCTGTGCCCAGAATTTTAATCCAACGTTTAGCTCAGGTACGTTCAGTGAACGAACAAGCAGGTTTTTCTAACATTTGAACAGGTGCTCGGAATCAAATTCTGAGGCCACCGATGGATTTGCAGCGCTAGTATTTTCTTAGGAACACCTTTTCCGGAGTTGCGTTTTCATGAGAGTAGTTGTTAAAATTATGGAAGTTAAAAAATAAATATTTGAGCTACAATTTTTATTTTTCTCTAAGTGTTTAGCCTTTGAGTAGAAGTTGGGGTAACCACCCAACTTCCCATGGGAGGTTATGAGAGTGGTGGGGCCCACACGAACCCCACCTCTTCATATTCCCTAACCTTCCATAACCCTCCATTTATTAAATCTAGTTGTGTTAATTAATTGGGTGGATTAATTCAGCTTTTTAATTTCAATCATAATTCATGTTAATAAAATAAGGGAAGTACTTATTTTTTTTGGGTTGGATTTTGTTGTGATATTCTTTCGGAGAAAAGGAAAAGCTCTTGAAGTTATTCTTCTTCGACGAAGAATACAATGAAAGCGAAAAACACCGGATCCTCGGAGATCGACAACGCGACGCCGACGAATCTTTTCTCCACGACGCGACGATTCTCCTTCCGCAACGCCTTCTTCCGCGATGGTTATTCCTGAAACGAACCTCCGTTCAAGCGGGCTGGACCCGGACCCGGGATGGGTCGACCCAGTTTGGAGGGTTGAGTTCTCAAAATAGAAAAAATGTTCTTCCAAATGCACTCTATTGTATGAGAGGGTTGACTCCTTGTGCTTTAGAATAAATCCCAAAAAAGGGGAATGAAATTATTAAATCATGATTCCCAATATTCGGTATACAATGATAGTGGAATGATGAAGAGGATAATCGTTGACTGTGTTTTAAACAATGTGCCCATACCAAATTTTCCTCGAACGAGGAAAAACAAATGATGGAAATCTGCTGACCAAACTAGAAATGATGCGGCCTAACATGAAGTGTTTGTCCACTACCATCGTGGATGTTGGCCTGAGACAACATGTGAGCAAAAAGGCCTAGCATCCATGTTGCTTTGGGGTCCCCTCTAGTCTAAAAGGTGACGATAATATGAATAAGTGGTCATGAAATGTGTGAGATGGATTGATGGCTTCTTCGAATGGTGTCCAATACTCTCAGAGTTATGCCAACATGATGAAAGCACACTGGGTGAGTATATCAGACTGAATCATGATCAAAATATTTCTAGATGGGACCTCTTAAATGAGGACCTAAGACGGATTGCTTTTTTATGTCAGGAAAATACGTATAATGAATCGAGAGCTCTCAAGAGAGGTGTGTGGTGCGGTTATTGAAGACCCGATGTGAATGAGTACAATGAAATCCATACTACACCTCATACGTCCTGGAGACTCTAGGCCAAGAGGAGGCGAAAGGGTTTATGGTGATGTTGCTAGAGCCGAAGGTGAAGTACATGGGAATTAGTATGTATCTTACATGGGAGAGAATTAAGCCACACAAAGTTCTGAATGCGGAATGGTAAAGGGCCAATACCAAAAAAAGGAATCATATTCTTGAATGAAGACACCATACAACCTATCCATGCATATGATGGGTTATAAATGAGTAGTTTTACATCCTACGGTATGTATAAAAGAGATCTTAGATTATGGTCATAGATATAGGACCACAAGGATGTGTAGGTTTTCCATGTAATCATAAATATTACATAGATCCATTAGCCCTCATGTGAAGACACATAAAATTCAAGGAAATTTTTTTGTTAATTTTCTTTGGAATTTTACAACAATGCGGTTTCTGACGGCACTTGATTCCGAGGCCCAGTGTGCCTGGAATTTTAATCCGAAGTTTAGCTCAGGTACGTCCATTGAATGAACAAGAAGGTTTTTCTAACATTTTTAACAGGTGCTCGGAATCAAATTATGAGGGCACCGATGGATTCGCAGCGCCAGTATTTTCTTTGAAACACCTTTTCCTGAGTTTCGTTTTCACGAGAGTAGTTGTTAAATTTATGGAAGTTAAAAATAAAAATTTGAGCAACAATTTTTATTTTTCTCTAAGTGTTTAGCCTTTGAGTAGATGTTAGGGTAACCACACAACTTCCCATGGGAGGTTATGAGAGTGGTGGGGCCCACACAAACCCCACCTCTTCATCTTCCCTAACCTTCCATAACCCTCCATTTATTAAATCAAGTTGAGTTAATTAATTGAGTGGATTAATTCAACTTTTGAATTTCAAACTGAAATCATGTTAATAAAATAAGGGAAGTACTTATTTTATTTTGGTTGGATTTTGTTGTGATAGTCTTTGGGAGAAAAGGAAAAGCTCTTGATGTTCTTCTTCTTCGACGAAGAACGCGAAGAACGTGAAAAACGCCGGATCCTCGGAGATCGACGACGCGACACCAACAAATCGTTTCTCCACGACGCGACGATTCTCCTTCCGTTATGCATTCTTCCACGATGGTTATTCCCGCAATGAACCTCCGTTCAAACTACGCTCGAGGTAGGGGTTTTATGCGTTTTTAATTCGTGAATTCTTCCGTCATATTTACTCGTTCAATTGGACCACTAGTTATCAGTTAACGGGAGGGGGCTGGACCGCACAAACATGGCAGGCTCTCCTCCCCTTTTTCTATTGTCTACCTTTTGGTGGAATGGAACAGGAATGGTGCGGTGCCGTCGCACCACGTGGGTTCATGCGGCAAGGAATGCGCGGCGGCGTCGCGCCGCGCCAGAGAACCCCGAAGGAACTGCGGCCAGAGCGGGGCCGCGGCGGAGGGGCGCGATGCCATCGCGCCACGCCGGGCGAACCAAGGCCGCGACCATAGGCTGCGGAGGAGCTAGGACCGACGGCCAGTTCCGGGCCGCCGGCATCGGAGCAGGGGGACCGGCCTGTGCCGGTCTCGTGGTGCAGCATCCAACCGGCAGGAGCGGGCCTGCTGGTCAGGGGAAGAGCCGGGGGTTACGACCCCCGGTTGGCCAGCATGAGCAGCCCCCACATGGGGCCGCGGTTACAAACGAGCGGGGGGGGGGGGGGGGGGGCAGCGACCCCCCCCCCCCTTATCCGCTTGGCCGAAACGGCTGATCCACCAGGTGAGCGCCAGCGTTCCAGGCCGGGCCCCGCCCAAGTGGGCTTGACCCGGACCCGGGACGGGTCGACCCAGTTTTGGCCGACCTAGAGGGTATCGAGCCGGGTCGGACCGGGCCCGAACCCCCTAATACCAGACCTCTCACGGTCTTTTGTCCATAACATGGGATGCGGACCTACGATCAATGCACCGTCAGCTGTGATATGATCCTTGGATCGAGACGGTCGTTTCGGTATATTACACTCAAGGTTTCGGTGTATTTCGGGTTCAGCCAGGTTGGTTCGTACACGAAACCTACCGGGCCCTCCGAGCGGAAACACTTATAACTTGAGTTCCGGACGTCCAATTGACATGCCATCGACTTTGTTGGATTCCTATAAGTGATACGGACCTTTTGGATTACTCTTATCAAGGTTTGGACGCATTTGGAGTATAGTCGGGTTGGTTTTGACTTAAAAACCAACCAGGCCCCTGGAATGAAAAAGCCAATAACTCTCAGACCGGGCGTCCGATTGACGCGCCGTCTGTGACGTTGAGTTCCTGTTGACGATATTGAACTTTTGGATACAACAACTCTAGACTATGTGTCAATTGATGTATCAGTCCCTCAGCTCGTGGAGGGGACCCTCCCGAACGAGCTTGCTGTGTGCAGAAACCCTAGAGCTGGCTGCAATTGCGACGACGATGACGACGGTACAAAAATCCTTCGTGGATTCGACGACGACGACTACAACATTCATCGATCCTACATGGATCAGTGCTACCGATCATGTGTGGGTCAGATCCTGTGTGGGTCAGCGCTCAACGTTCTTGTGTGGGCCAGCGCCTACAGATCCTGTGTGGGTCATTGCGGAAGTTAGTTACCTACAGATCCTGTGTGAGTTCGATCCTGTGTGGGTCATTGCGGGGGTTAGTTACCTACCGATCCTATGTAGGTCCAATCCTATGTGGGTCATTACGGGGGTTAGTACTTATCGATCCTGTGTGGTTCTGATGGCTTAGATGAATCAGTGGCAATATTTGATCATCTCTATCGTCTTACGAAGAAGTATACCTGTGTGAGCTGAATCTTGACTTTCAATCCTTATCTTCGATAAGTTGACTTGATATTCTGTGTGGATTACGTTTTGCTTTCCTGTGTGGATTGGGTTGTGTTTTCCTGTGTGGATTGGGTTGTGTTTTCCTGTGTGGAATGGGTTGTACTTGGGCTCAGATGTTGGAGCCAAACGAGAATTGATGACTTAGGTATATGTATGGGAATATACCTAAGTGGTGATAGGTGTTACTTCATGATTGTATCTTCCTTTGTGGATTATCCTTTGTGGATTCTGGGCGACCTTCGGGGGTCTCGGGGTCCCTACTGAGTAGCTTATACTCACCCCTGCTTGGGCTATGCCCGCACTACGTTGTGTTGGTTGCAGACGACGGACAACGCTGATCGTGGTTGAGGCTTGCGGAGCAGTACGGTACCTGGAGGTGGACCACTAGGCAGGACGTACTCGAAGCGGACGACTGGACCCGAGGATCTATGGAGGATATCTGTACCCACAATTCAGGTGGGAGTACCAGAGGACGGCTCGTCATAGCGGCATTACATTACAGTTGTTGTACTTCTTTCAGTTGTATTTTACTTTTAGTTTGGGTTTGTATTCTGGCCCACTTACTTTTCCGCACATACTCTTGTACCCAGTGTTTACTCAGTGTTTACTTCTACTTGCTTGCTATGTGGTGTTTTTTTACATTACAAAGTCAATGCCTTCCCTTTTTTACCAAAAATTACACCTTGGTGCTAGTCGCCAGCCCCTGACCTGTGGAAGGTGGGCTTGGGGTAGTCACGACACGGTCCCAGAGGACGGGTCGTGACAAATTGGTATCAGAGGAGTTTGGTTCTACCGCAGAACTCAGGACTCTGATATTTTTCTATGTGAAGCAATAGTGTTAAGAGTATTGAATGTGGTTATCAGTCCAGGGAGTTCAGTGTTGGTGTGGAGCCGACGTATCCATACACCAGGACCCTGTCTTCTAATTTCCGACTTAATACACGAAAACATTGATTGCTTGTGTGTTTCGTGTTTTCTTTGTGATTACTTTATGTCATCTCACCAGGTATACTGTTTGACTGTGGTGCACCAGTTTCTTTTCAGGATGGCCCGATGACGGCAGCCGGCTAGGGTTCCGAGAGTTGTGCGTGACTACAGCCCACCGAGTGACGAGGCCTCGGTACAGGGCCCTTTGACAGTAGAGGCACCAGCGGTACCTCTACCTGCTGAGCCACCGATGATACTAGCCCCAGCCGCTGACGATGAACGTTGCCTTAGTGCACTGCACGAGTTTCAGCATTAGCGACCGCCCATGTTCCGCGGGGAGACAGACCCTCAGGAAGCCGAGGATTGGCTGGAGGTAGTTGTACGAGTTTTCAGGTTAGTGAGGCCATCAGCAGACCTCATGGTGATCCTCACAGCAAGCCTCCTGCACACGGAAGCAGGTAGATGGTGGAGCTTGATGCTCCAAGAGCACAACGAGGCATCTCTCCTCCAGATGGACTTTGAGAGCCTCTTCTGCTCGGAGTGTGTCCCAGCCACCCTCTGTGCGGTGCACATCCAGGAGCTTCTACAGCTGCGGCATGGAAGTTTGACGGTCACCCAGTACTCGGCGAGATTTACTATCTCTCACGCTATTCGATGGACGTGGTACGAGACCCATTCTTCTGGGCCCGGACTTTCGAGCAGGGACTGAGGCATGAGATCAGGGCATTGCAGATCTCCCTTAGCATACCGACACAGGTAGGGGTTCTGGAGCGAGCCCTTCTCATCGAGAGATTCTCTTGCTGAGTCTACACCAATGGCGAGACCTACCGCAAGGCGGAACATAGCGGAGTCTTCTACAGCCGGTAGTAGAAAAATGTCACAGAGGTCCAAGCGGACCAGGCCATCGGGTGGACGACCATAGGATACTGGCTCGGATGTGGGGGACACACGCAACAGAGCCAGTCTTACGAGTGGAAGACAGTGCTATGCATGCGGTGGGCAGGGCCACTTAGCTCGTGACTGCCAGACCCGCCATGCAGAAGAGCATCAGACGGTTGAGGAACCACCCAGGCAGAGGCAGAGGTTCCACTGTGGCGGTCCGCAGGGAGCAGGCGGACGAGGTCGAGGAGCTATTCAAGCGGCAGGTGGTGGGTGACATTTTGAGGCTCTACCACCACCACCACAAGGAGGTCCACCCCGACCACAGGGAAGAGCATAGCATTAGACAACTGAATCTTACTATCATGGAGCTCCGGATGCGGGTGGACATGTGTGGGACTAGATCCAGGCATAGAGGCCCTTGACCATAATGCATCTATCTTCTTTGTTTGTGTTGCCTTGTGTCCATGTAATTTGAGTTGATGTAATAAAAGACACTTTCATTGGTGATGTTTTCTTTCTTGTCTTTTGTATGTTAATACTAAGATATACTGGTTAAAAAAGTATTGACTTGACCCCCACTTATTAGATTCTTACTAGAAGAGACCCAGTGACAACACACTGATGCCGATAGTGTGACTCAACCCTTGGAGGTGAGAGTAACGGTTGGATCTTTTCGTAGCAGCGTCGCGGCCTTACGACGTCATCCATGGCATGAATTAACTAATCATGACGTGACTGACTGTATTAGGAAAGGAACGTGGTTCATCCAAGGGATGAGATCGGATTTCCCTTTCGGAAAAGGAGAAATATTTGTATCTTTGCAGAACGTTAAAAAGGAAGGGTCAACCCTTTGTGTGGTTAGATAGATGTCATCAGAACTTCCAGGAGCTGAGACAAAGATTGAACAGCACGCCTATTTTGAGGTTTCCAGAGGAGGGAGTAGGGTATATAGTTTACTGGAATGCAACAGGGACCGGACTCAGATGTGTCCTGATGCAGGAGCGGGTCGTGATCGCCTATGGATCACGTCAGTTGAGGCAGCATGAGCAGAAATATGCTACCCATGACCTGTAGTTAGTAGAAGTGGTCTTCGCTCTAAAGATGTGACGACACTATCTGATGGGAGAGCACTTTAAAGTATATTCCTATGGCAGAGTTCGTTTCACGATGCCTCACCTGCCATAAGGTGAATGTAGAGCACCAGGTACCAGCAGGCTTGGTATAGCCCTTGGAGGTCCCGGAGTGGATGTGGGACGAGATATCTATGGACTTCCTGACTGGACTTTCACGCACTTCCAGAGGTCACGACTTCATTTGGGTGATTTCCGACCGACTCACCAAGTCGGCTCACTTCTTACCCCTCAGAGAACAGGGCTCATTGGAGAGATTGGGATGTCTCTACGTTCAGGAGATTGTGCGACTTCATGCTGTACCATCATCTATCGTCTCCGGTCGAGATGCTTGATTTACTTCCCGGATTTGGAAGGGGTTGCAGGAGGCGTTCGGGATGCAGCTATGTCTGAGCACCACCTTTCACCCCCAGACAGATGGTCAGACGGAGAGAAACAATCAGACTCTCAAGGACATGCTCCGCGCAAGTGTCCTCGACTTTGGTCGCAGCTGGGAGGAGCACCTATCTTTGGTGGAGCTCGCGTACAACAACAGCTACCACTCCACCATTGGGAAGGCACCATACGAGGCGTTGTACGACTGACCTTGCAGATCTCCTCTGTCCTGGACAGAACCTGGGGAGTCAGCACTTGTGGGACCGGAGATGGTCCAGGCCACGACAAAGAAGGTTCAGATCATCCAGGAGCGGATGAGGACAGCTCAGAGCCGTCATAAGTCTTATTCTGACAGGAGGCAGAGGCCACTAAAGTTCAAGGATGGAGACCACATCTTCTTGCGGGTCTCACCTCGACGTGGAATACAGAGATTTGGTTGAGGCGGTAAGTTGTCTCCATGCTTCATCGGACCATTCCAGGTCCTCAGTAGGATTTGCGAGGTGTCTTATCGCCTGGCTCTACCACCTCAGTTGCACTAGGTGCACGACGTCTTTCACGTATCTCAACTGAGAAGATACGTGCAAGACCCGACACATATCATTGACCATGGGGAGCTGGACATAGATGATGGGGCGACTTTTGCGGAGGTCCCAGTGGAGATCGATGATCGACAGGAGTGGGTCCTACGTGGATGGTCGATTCCTCTAGTGCGCATCAGATTGCAGCACGGGAACCTCCAAGAGAGCACTTGGGAGCGGGAGGCTCAGACGCGTGCACAGTACCCACATTTGATTCCCTAGATTATGATGTATATTTACGGGGACATAAAGCCTTGAGGTGAGATTAATGTAAAGAACCGTAAAATTCAAGGGAAATGTTTTTCTTAATTTTCTTTGGGATTTTACAAGAATGCGGTTTCTAACGGCACTTGATTCCGAGGCCCTGTGTGCCCGGAATTTTAATCCGAAGTTTAGCTCGGGTACGTTCAGTGAATGAATATGCAGGTTTTTCTAACATTTGAACAGGTGCTCGAAATCAATTTCTGAGGGCAGCGATGGATTCGCAGCGCCAGTATTTTCTTTGGAACACCTTTTCCGGAGTTGCGTTTTCACGAGAGTAGTTGTTAAAATTATGGAAGTTAAAAATGTAAATTTGAGCTACAATTTTTATTTTTCTCTAAGTGTTTAGCCTTTGAGTAGAATTTGGGGTAACCACCCAACTTCCCATGGGAGGTTATGAGAGTGTTGGGGCCCACACAAACCCCACCTCTTCATCTTCTCTAAACTTCCATAACCCTCCATTTATTAAGTCAAGTTGAGTTAATTAATTGAGTGGATTAATTCAACTTTTGAATTTCAAACTGAAGTCATGTTAATAAAATAAGGGAAGTACTTATTTTATTTGGGTTGGATCTTGTTGTGAGAGTCATTGGGAAAAAAGGAAAATCTCTAGAAGTTCTTATTCTTCGACGAAGAACGGGAAGAATGCGAAGAATGCCGGATCCTCAGAGATCGACGACGCGACGCCGACGAATCTTTTCTCCACGACGCGACGATTCTCCTTCCGCGAAGCCTTCTTCAGCAATGGTTATTCCCACGACGAACCTCCGTTCAAACTATGCTCGAGGTAGGGGTTTTATGTGTTTTTATTTCGTGAATTCTTCCGTCATCTTTCCTCGTTCAATTGGACTACTTGTTATCAGTTAAGGGGATGGGGCCGGACCGCACAAACACGGCCGACCCTCCTCCCCTTTTTCTATTGTATACCTTGTGGTGGAATGGAACGGTAATGGCACGGTGCCGTCGCACCATGCGGGGTCATGTGGCAAGGAATGCGCGGTGCCGTCGCGCCGCGCCATGAATCGAACTAGATCGCGGCGTCGTTGCGCCATGCTGGAGAACCCTGAAGGCACCGCGGCCGGAGTGGGGCCGCGACGGAGGGACGCTGCACCATCGCACCATGCTGGGCGAACTAAGGCCATGGCGGAGCAGGGACCAACGGCCGGTTCCGGGCCGCCGGCATCGGAGTAGGGGGACCGGCCGGTGCCGATCCCGTGGTGCAGCAGCCGGCCGGTCGGAGCGGGTCGGCCGGTCAGGGGAAGAGCTGGGGGTTACGACCCCCGGTTGGCCAGCATGAGCGGCCCCCACATGGGGACACAGTTACAAATGAGCGGGGGGCAGACCCCCCCCCCCCCCCCCCCCCCCGGACCCCTGTCCGCTCGGCCGAAACGGCCGAGCCACCATGCTGGCGCCAGCACGCCGGTCTGGCTGCCCAGGCCGGGACCGCCAGGAGAGGCCGCGCTAGCCGGGCCGGGCCGCGCCCAAGCGGGTGGGACCTGGACCCGGGATGGGTCGACCTCGTTCGGGCCGACCTAGAGGGTATCGTGCAGGGTCAGACCGGGCTCGAACCCCCTATTACCGGACCTCTCACGGTCTTTTGTCCATAACGTGGGTTGCAGACCTCCGATCAACGCACCGTCAGCTGCGATGCAATCCTTGGATCGAGATGGTCGTTTCGGTATATTACACTCAAGGTTTCAGAGTACTTTGGGTTCATCTGGGTTGGTTCGTACATGAAACCAACCGTGCCCTCGGAGCGAAAACACTTATAACTTGAGTTCCGGACGTCCGATTGACGTGTCGTCAACTTTGTTGGATTCCTCTAAGTTAGACGAACCTTTTGGATTACTCCACTCGAGGTTTTGACGTATTTGGATTATGGTCGGGTTGGTTTTGACATAAAAACCAACTAGGCCCCTGGAACGAAAAAGCCAATAACTCTCAGACCATGCATCTGATTGACGCGCCGTCTGTGACCTTGAGTTCCTGTTGACGATATAGAAATTTTGGATACATTAACTCTGGACTATGTGTCAGTTGATGTATCAACCCCTCAGTTCGGGGAGCGGACACTCCCGAACGAGCTTGTTGTGTGTGGAAACCCTAGAGCTGGCTGCAACTGCGATGACAATGACGACTGTACAGAAATCCTCTGTGGATTCGACAGCGACGACTACAACACTCAGCGATCCTACATAGATAAGTTCTACCGATCCTGTGTGGGTCAGATCCTGTGTGGGTTTGCGCTCAGTGGTCCTATGTGGGCCAGCGCCTACAGATCCTCTGTGGGTCCATTCCTGTGTGGGTCATTGCGTGGGTTAGTTACCTACAGATCTAGTGTGGGTCTGATCCTGTGTGGGTCATTGCGGGGGTTAGTTATCTATCGATCCTGTGTGGGTCCCATCCTGTGTGGGTCATTGCGGGGGTTAGTACCTATCGATCATGTGTCGGTCTAATAGCTTAGATGAATCAGTGGAAATATCTGATCATCTATATCGTCTTACGAAGAAGTATACATTTGTGAGATGAATCTTGACTTTCAATCCTTATCTTCGATAAGTTGACATGATATCTTGTGTGGATTACGTTTTGCTTTCTTGTTTGGATTGGGTTGTGTTTTCCTTTATGTATTGGGTTGTGTTTTCTTGTGTAGACTGGGTTATACTTGGGCTCGGATGTTGGAGATGAACGAGAATTGGTGACTTAGGTATATATATGGACATATACCTAAGTGGTGACAGATGTTACTTCGTGATTATATCTTCCTCTGTGGATTATCCTTTGTGGATTATAGGAGACCTTCAGGGGTCTCGGGGTCCCTACTAAGTAGCTTATACTCACCCCTGCATGGGCTATGCTCGCACTACGTTGTGTTGGTTGCAGACGATAGACAACGCTGATCGTGGTTGAGGCTTGTAGAGCAGGACGGTACCTGGAGGTGGACCACTGGGCGGGATGTACTCGGAGCGGACGGCTGAACCCGAGGAGTTGTGGAGGCTATCTATACCCACCCTTCAGGTGGGAGTACTAGAGGATGGCTGGCCGTAGCGTCTTTACTTTACAGTTGTTGTACTTCCTTTCAGTTGTATTTTACTTTAAGTTTGGGTTTGTATTCTGGACCACTTACTTTTCCGCACTTACTATTGTACCCAGTTTTTACTCAGTGTTTACTTCTGCTTGCTTGCTCTGTGGTGTTTGTTACTTTACAAAGACAATGCCATCCCTTTTAACCGGGAATTATGCCTTGGTGCTAGTCGCCAGTCCCTGGCCTATGGAAGGCAGGCTTGGGTAGTCACGACATGAGGCCCAAGGACAGGTTGTGACACCTCCCGAGACATGATCGGTGTGGGATGCAAGTGTAGGGAATATATTAAATGCACATGGAAACACACCATAAGGGATGATGATGTGAATTTCATGGTGACCCCACAACACTGGTTCAACTTGTCAGTGCACAGGGGCGTGCGAAGGGATAACACTGAGGGTGTTGAAATTCTCCCTGAACATGATGGAACAGAAAACAGATGTGAATCATGAAACAAATATTCAGGGCCTAATGGGGTTGGGGAAACAGTGGAGGATGACTATTGACCATTTTTGAATCACAACATCTATATAATGTAACATGGGATAACATCAAATGATTTAGGGTCATCCTCTAACCAAATTCATGACATAAGACATGTATTATATGTCTTTCATGAACTTCTAGGACATTATCCCAAGATATTAGGTGGGCCTTATTGTTAAGGGACCTGGCCGTAGGGGGGGGGGGGGTCCTTTCGGATGAGAAAGATGATGGAGTCCCAAACAAAGAGATTTTTGAAGCATGGAGATAGAATGAATGTATGTCCATACAGAACCCCACATTCAAGGTACTAAACCACTGTGGATTAGAGCATGATGATGAGTCATAATGGATGTTGAGTTGTCCAATTAAGGCGGAAAACATTAGGAGTTGAGAGGAGAAAGGGGAAAATGTGTTGAAAAAACCTGGGGCATTACCCGAAGTGGACTACCTTAGTTTCCCTACATATTCCATAAGGATGGTAATCAATCAATAAATTGTTCTAAAGTGTCTTGTAGTTTAAATTCATGTATTAAGGATGATAAATGAAGGGGAAGGTCCCCTAAGGGGGTACTCGATGCAATAGAATCTCGACATCAATGATGAAAAAATAATTCATGTGGCACTGCGTGTAGCCATTAGAGGCCTCTGTCCAGAAATCAAAAAAGGAGACAAAGCTTTGAGTTGGAGTGGGAGACAAAATGGTTGGGCATTCCTATGTATCCTACAATGGAAGTAATCTAGTTGTACATTGTTTTTGAGTGTTTTGAAACTTAATGACATTCGATATGGACGAGAACATGAATCTCCTAAGGGGATTTGTATAGTGTGATGAATCAAACCCAACGTGAATGAGGAAAAAATAATTCCACCCCACACCTTGCATTCCTTTAAGGGGGAAATGGTCGAGGGTCAATGGTTGGACCTGAGGCGAAATGCTCAGGCATTCTTATGTATCCCCTATGGATGGGAATCATACTATATTTAGTTTTTGAGTGTGAGGCTGTTTAACGTCATGTGGTAAGGACATATGGATAAAAAGGATGGAAATCACCAAAATGGATGTGTGTATGGAATGAAATGATATCCTGACATGAATTAGGATGAAAATTTCCCATAAGACACACCATTCATGGTTCTAGGTGAGTACGTAGGCCAAGGGGGTGAGGGAAGGACAAATGAACCTGGGACTGAACCCATATACAAAATGTCTGGGCATTCCCATGTATCCAATGAAGGCAAGAATCTAGACATAAATAGTTCTTGAATCACCATGCTGGTCTGGCCCTTGCACGGGAAGAAGAGGCATTGGATGTATCTTGTTTTTTCATTTCATTCCACTTTTTCTTTGAAGTAAAAAAACTATATGAGGAGTATTGTTTTTTCTGTTGAAATACAGCTATATGTTGGCTGTAAGAAAATATCCTAGTGAATGAAAAATTCCATTCATGATGATATCTCAGGTGAGGACGCAAAAATAATGTGTCATTTTCACGCCAAGTATCTAGGATGATAGTTTCATAGTTTATGGTCATAGGATAGGACTATCCCATGCATCGTAATGTCGTGCAACAAATATGTAGTAGTTTAAAGTCATATGAGACTAGACAGCCTAGTTTATGGTTATATGGATTGGATGCATATAAAATAATGAGGTTTTAGATGAAAGGAACAAGGTGTGATAAGGCATACCTAACGTGAATGAGGACAAGTCCCAAATCACACCATGGGAAACTCCAATAGAGAAACCTCAGGCCAAGGGGACATGACTGATCAGATGATGTGGGGATGGACCTAAAGACGAAGCATCTAGGTGTTTTTATGTATGTCGTTATGATGGGAATCAAGCCCCACGTATTTCATAGAGTGCATTTTAACATCATGTACGATGAGAGGTAGGAGACACTATATCCTAAAAGGAGAGTACGATGTGCAGCTATTGCAAACTAGAGGCGAATGAAGACATAATCCCACATACACTACAACACACAATCCTATATGATTCATGGCCAAAAGGACGAACATTAGAGTTAATTTGTGGAACCTTATCTACACATGAGGATGAAATGTTTGGTAATTACTATGAATCCCATAAAGATTGGAATGACGCCATACATAGTTCAGGATGATGTAATGTAGTATAACTTCATACGATAATGACATATGGAGATCATTGTTTAAGGTCATAGATCTTGGACCATTAGAAGTGAGACTCTTACAAATGGGTGTAAACCATGAACAAATCCCTATGACCAAGTTATATGTGCTTGATTAGGGAAACAAGGAAGAATAAGTTCTTCTCAACATGTGGAATACAATGAAAGGGGGAATGGTGTGGAGCTACAAATGACACAACACCATGGATTCCTCCTCTTAATGCGCAAATGCGCATTGAGGGAAAACACAGAGAGGGTATGAATTACAATTGGTCATGATGGAGTGCAACAGGATGTGAATCACACAACCAATAAGAATGTCTTAATGGGTGTGGCGAAATGATGGAGAATGAGAGTGGAACTTGTTTTAAAAAAATCATCCATAACTTGTGGGCTAAAATACGAACAAACAGTTGAGAATCAACCGCTGACCGGAATCGAAAGAAGGTACATGTATCAAAATGTGGTTAAAAATTCTTAGGGATGTTGGCATGAGATAGTAGGAGAGCCCTGATTTAAGACCTTCACACCAGAATCCAAGAGATGTTGAATTATTTTAATAGATTTTTATGATCATAAGGGATCAAATACAGAAAGGCTGATCAGTTTAGCAGTCTGGAAAAATATTTTACAAACATTAACTATACATTACAATTTCAAAAATAAAATAAATCATAAATAGTTCATTTAGAACACCATTATTATCTTTCGCTTAACCATTAATATCAATCAATATACACATATTCGAATCCTTGCAAAATAAATCATATGAAAGGGGTGAGCTCAGATGCTCAGTAATGGTAAATTATTTGACAGAATCTATAAACTTTTAAGGCAAGCTGTGTAATAAAAAAATCCTTTTAAAACATAATCTTGAAAATAATATTGAAAAAATGAATCAAACATCACCACATAAACATGTACATTTATATTCTACAAGTAGAATAATCACATGTACTAAATAGTTTCATAATGAGGGAATTCTTAACAACAGATATCATTACCACATAGTCATGGAATTCTTCCAAGAATACAAATAAATTTTTTTTTCAAGGCCTTATGCCAAGACACTACTTTGTCTCATGAGATATACAATTCATAAAGGAACTATAACGGGCTCCACATGTCACTTAATAAGTCCATTTCATTCCTTATATGAAAAAGGTGAAACATAACATAAACATTTGTATTAAAACTAGCTAAAAAAATGTCAATACATTAACCATAAACAATGAATGGTGTAAAAATAGAACATCCACAGTAAAACATATTATAACTCATTAAATAAAATATGGAAGATTGTATTGTAATAAATCAACCTCAGTCATGAATAATATCCTAAAAAGGATGCTGACATGGTTGAAAAATATCAGTAAAACGTTTTGAGAGAAATATCCCTTTTTGTGACATTTTTTAAACGTTTCCCATTTATAAGGATGCAAATTAAAACAGATTTTTGAATCCTTGTGTCCCATACCAAAGGGAAAATTGTTAAAATAATTATCATTTCATAACATTAATTACCCCATAAATAAATCTATAAAATCATTTTGAGAACATGGAAATTTACTAAAATGATTTAGAAAGACAAATCATTAAAACATTTAAAATGATGATCTTGTTAAATAGAACCTCCCATAAAAACTAAAAAGATTCATTTAGAAAACATTTTTATGAAATATGGGTAATGATGTTAAATTTTTCTGAGATAATACTTACACATAAATAATCTCAGATAATAATGTGATTGATAAAATAACACTTAGCTTGCATATTCCTATGGCCGAGGGTACGTTTAACCTCATGTATAATGACAATAAAATTCTATTTAATTACACAAGAACCATATTCATATTTAATATTTTATACATGTTTCATTTATGACATTAAAATAATTATTGAATAATCATATCCATGTTAAACAATCATTTTGGGTAATAATCTCTTTCTTTTTCACACATGTTTTAACTTTTAATTCTTGTTCATGTCATTTAGATCATGATTAAAATATTTTCAGAATATAAAACATAATTTATGTATCATATATATATATATATATAGAATAAAAATGTGTATTATAGATAGATATATGAAATGTAAAATACTTTTTATTGAGACGGTAGGATGTATGTACGCATAAATGTTGTTTTCGTTTTCATATCGTATTGAACAGAAGTAATTGGATAAGATATATGTACATAAATAAATATGAATATATATCTCAGGTAGCATTATTTTTCCATATATTACATACTTTATAATAATATTATATATAATTAAACTCATCATTGAATGGTGAATGTGTAAATGAATCTCATCGCGTCGTGGAGACTGTAACACTTACCTACAACCAAACGACGATATCATTTTCTTAAGGATTAAAAAGTGTGGAATTGGACATTATATTAATTATACATATTGATTAGCAAGTTATTTTTATTAATTATATACATAATACTCATCATTATATCCAACCAAATAACATAGTGTTGAGTAACAAATTACACCATGGTGTGGAGACGGTAAGACGTATGTACGCAGGCATTGTGACATTATCATTCATTGGTTGGATAGACTATGAAATATGGTTATAACATATTTATAATAACATCACAGTATGTAGGAGGTACTGGATTTATTATTTTGGTATTTTAACAATAATTAAATTGGATGTGGAAGAAGAAACAAACTTGAAAGAGGGTGGAGAAAGTATTACCTCTTCTTCAGGTGTTTGCATTTGAGTCAATCAAAAGAGCTCTTTAGGTTGGATTTATGAACAATGTAATAAATCTAAGATTACGTGACAGAAGTTGGTAAGATATTTGGGTAGGGATAGGCCAAGACAAATGGCTTTGGAGGTGTGATTTTGAGTGAAGGGTATGTACCCTTTTATAAGAGAGGTGAGGGTCACATTAAAAAATGTTTGAAATATTATTTTATTATAAAATAATTTTCAGTTTCTAATGGCTCAAAATTGATTTATATAGAATCTATGGTGGGGATGGGTTGAAATCCTTTCATCCGATGGGATTTAAAAATGTTTAGGTCCACATATTAAACTTATCATATAGATTTAACTCTCAGTTAAATAATTTATCTTTTACCATGTCTTCTTGTATGTTTATATTACATGGTAAATAAACATACTAAAAAATGAAAAACGAACCAGAAGTAGTTCATTAATGACATATATATCATCATATAAGTCACTTGGAAAAACCATATATATTTTATACTATTATATAATTTAATAATTTTTTTTCAAAACTCTTTTATTTTAATTTTGACGCTATTTACTATTTGGTATTCGTAAAAGTCATCTCAACATGATTAATTATCAAAAAATAAATTTAATCAACCCTAACATTTCATATTATCCTATAAAAATCGTTTCTGTTCTAAAAACATTGAAATTATATTTCTTTTAATATTTATAATACAATTTATTGCATTCTTTCTTTAATAAAGTAATTACTGCATCATCATTGTGTCATACATAAATTTAATTATTTAATGTATAAAAATTATAAATAATATACCATGATGTAGGAAATATTTTTATATTTCCAATGAATATTTATAGTTAAATTTATATTATGTGTAACCCTATATTATAAATGGTTTAGTTATTAAACATTGAATTTTACCCTTTTAACTATTCTTTATGTAAAATAATAATAAATGTCTTAATCTAATCCATGTGGACCAAAAGGATCATATTTTATTCCTAAGGGTTTTTTGTTCGAAATACACTTTCCAATAGAATTATAAAAAGGTTTGGGGTTATTATAAAATCATTTTTACCTTTAATTACACAATTTACATTTAACCGGGGTAAATAAGAGTCAAAAGATACTATTCACCGAAAATTACATACTTCTTATTGAAAAAATTTTTAGTTATTTATGCCTGCCATGTCTCTTATATTTCTGAAATACAACTAACAGAAACATTAAAATTATGTTTTATGTAAATTTGTAAATGCCCTTAAAAGGAGGGTAATAGATAGTAAAAAGATCTATAAAAATTTATACATCTAATTTTAATATAAAATGACTCAAAATAATTAAATTTAACATATATAAGTATTATATATATATATTGACTTAAAATAAATTTATATAAAGTAAATAATTATTTAAATAAAATTTGGTTTTAGACAATAACGTAGTGTTTTCATAATTCATCAAAAATTGAATGTTTCCAGAAAACTACAAAAAATTAAACGTAAGCTAATTTTGATATTATGAATGAAAAAATGAATTATATATTAACAAATTAAAAACATAAAAGTTGAATTATTTAATTTAATATTAATTTCCATTATCTAAACACAAAAAACTGTTTTTAAAAATGTAAAACCTATATAAAGATTGACATGAGTTTAATTAAAATTTAAATGTGAAATTACATCTAATAACCTACATTATATTAAATGATAAAAATATAATCTAATTATACTTCCAAAACATTAAATTTCTTAACTTAACACTATATATTATTTAGATTAAAAATGTAGTTTTCAATTAAAATTTTGTGTTTTTCACTATATATCAAAATATAAAAGTTATCAGAAAAGTTCCAAATATTTATCCAAAATAAATTTTTATTTCGTGATTTGAATGAAAAATTTAATTTCATTAAATTGAATATATAATAGTGTCAAATATTTGGCTTAAAAAGGATTATCCATTAAATAGGCAGTAAAATTTTGAATTTTGAAAAATAGTTTTTTTTTCCGGAAAAAATGAATTTGACCTTATAATATTTGTAAGTAACTAAATATATGAATGTTAAAATTATATAACATATATATATATATATATAGAATTCAAATTGTAGTTAATATTATTCAAACCCACTTTCTGAATTGCTAGTTTGGTATGTCATGGTGCGTTTGAACTTGTTGTTGCTTGTGGAACAAGTTATTGAATTACATTGAAGAGATAAAATACTATGTAATTGTGGGGTGTTACCTTCTCCCCTCCTTCAATAAATTTCATCTCCTCAATTTGAAATTGTTCTTCAAAAATAAATGGTTAAAAATAGAAAATACCTTTATGGAATACCGACTTCATAACTTGGTTTAATAAAATTTTGTCTTAAAAAGAGGGAAAGGTAAATGAAAAAGTCACAAATAAATTATGATCTAGATTATGAGAACATAGGTGGCCAAAATATACACATAACTGGCAGAAAAATGAAAATATTTATAGGGAGTGATTGAGGTCATTAATTAGGAACAAGTATACAATTGAGAGCCTCAAATGCATCCATCAATGATGATTAAAAATATCATCACATAAAATAAAACATAAGGTATTAGGATAACACATTTTGGATTTATGATCCCATTGTAACACCCTAATATGTTATAGTATGTTATCTCTTCAAATAAATTCAATAACATGTGCTAGATGCAACACCGAGTTCGAGCGCACCACGACTTACCAAACTAGTCATTCAAAAAGTCGGTAGGTATAGTATTAATTGAATTTTTTTTATATTTTATATAATTTTAGAATCCATATTATTTTTTTCATAAACATAATATAATAAAAAATTCATTTTCATCAGATAAAAGAAGTATTTTTTTTAAATGCAATTTTACCGCCTTTTAAAATAAACACTTTTTTGAAAATAATATTTGACACTTTTATATATTTAATTTAATTAAAATAAATTATTCTTCATAATTGGGACATAAAAAATTTATTTGGATAAATTTTTGGTAATTTTCTGACCACATTCATTTTTTGATGAATAGTAAAAATAAATTTTTTTAATTAAAAACAACTTCTTGAATATAAATAATTTAGAGTGTTAAATTATGAATTTTAGTAATTTTAAAGTATTATAAGATTATATTTTTATAATTTAATATAATTAAGTCCATTGGATTTAATTTCACATATAAAATGGACATAAACATGTTTTAATCTTTTGATAGTTATTATTTCTTAAAAACGTTGTTTTTGTTCGGAAAACGGGAATTATTTTTAAAATAATTTGTGCCACTTATGAGATTTAAATTTGAAAAAATGGATTCAGTATATGAATTATAGTGGTCCAAATTGATTAAATAGGTAACTTTTGTTTTTAGACATTATGAATTATTACTTTGGTAAATATATTTTTTACCATGGTTAAAGGGAAAATCCGGTTAATATTTGTAAATAAATAATATTAAAATAATATTAAATTACCCTAACATGTGTTATAACCATATTGGAAGATACATGTCCGACCATGGTCATCCTTGTGTTGATTTTAGGACCCCATGGAGCCACTTGGGAGTGATAATGACATTTTATATTAATTAATCTAAAGTAAAGTCAAAAATAACAAAAAATGGGTTTTTTAGTAAAACAATTTTATAAGGTGAAATATAATTGATCTCTTAGACTATAAATATTCATTTTAAATCTAAAATATTTCTTACATAATGGTATTTTATTTATAATTTCTAGTCCTTATATAATAAAATCTATTTATGAAACAAGGATGACACAATAATTACCTTATTAATGAATTAATCAAAAAATGGTATTATAAATATTAAAATAAATATAATTTCAATGTTTTCATGACATAAAAGAATTATATAGGTTAATTTGACTTGTTTATATTGATTCAATTTATCATTTTCTAATTAATAACGTTGTGATGACTTTCACAAAAACCAAATACCAAATAGTGAAAAAATTGACATACATTAATTTTTATAACAAATACAATATTATTGTTTGATATAATATTCTTAAAAATATATGGTTTATAAAAAGGGATTAAATAATATTATATAATACATTATTGAACCATTTGATGTTCTCTTGGAAATTTATAGTATGTTTATTAGCCATATAGTGTTTGAATACAAGAAGACACAATAAAAGTTAACTATTTAACTAAGAGTTAAATCTAAAAGATAATGTTAAAATGGTAACCTAAACATGTCTAAAACCTATTTATTGATAGTATTCCGACCCATAACCACCTTAACCTTGAAATAAATAATTTGTGAGACATTAGAAAACTATATGGATTTTATTATAAAATAATATTTCAAACATTTGCTAAAATGACCCTCACCTCTCTTACAAAAAGGGCACTTCCCTTCTCTCTAAATCACACCTCCAAAGCCATTTGACTCAGTCAACCCATACCAATATATCATCCCAGTTTCCCTCAAATAAACCTAGTGAACATACACTGATCATAAAGAAACATAATGATACCTTTTAATCAACTCAAAAGGAAACACCCAAAGAAGAGGTAATAATTTCACCACCACTTTCATGTTCATTTCATCTTCCACTTACTCTTTCATTGTTGATTCAAAATAAAAATAATAAATCTTGTAAATTATAAATAAAATGATGTTAATATTAATATTGTACATCCATATTAGTTATTCTATCCATCCTACAAATGACAAAGTCACCATACGCGTATACATACGACTTACCATCTCCACGTCGTGGGGTAGTTTGGTATTCAAAAACATCATTATTTGGATAGGTATAATAATGAGTATAAATATTTTAAACAATAAATATAACATGTAAATTATTCTTTATATATAATATACCATCCAATTACATACTATTTTCCATCAATATAATCATATTGTCGCTCGTGCGTATGTACGGAATACCGTCTCCATAAACGCGATGAGATTCATTCCCCATCGTAATAATTCATGATTACTTTTCATTTTATGATTCAAAAAATATGTTTATTAACATAATATAATTTTTTATATGAATCAAATACTTCCTATTAATAAAAAATATGAATTACGTAACCATGCATATAAATTAAAATGAATCAGTTAACAACCAAAATGATGATACAACTAAAATATTATTAACAAAGAAATATTAGAAGATCATATATGATATTACATTTATGTATATGGTTCTTGTATAAATTAATAAAAATGATTTAGCTATTATAAAAGAGGTTAACATTCCCTCAAACAAGTAAAAGAACATGTAAGGGGTTAATTTCACAGTCATTTTATGATCCATGGTTGTTTTTACGTAAGTATCTTTTTGGACATATTCATTATCCATGTCCATGTTTTTAAAAACGTTTTTAAAGGGATTATTTTTAATAAACTTTTTAATAATGCCTCATTTTTAATGTTTTAATTATTTATTCTTCTTACACTTTCTCATAAATTTCCATGTTTTCAAAATGGGTTTTATGTATTTATTTATTAGGACATGAATGTTTTAAAATGACAATTTGATTCAATAGTTTCAAAGTGTTATGGGGATCATTGATTCAAAAATATCTTTTAAATGACATCCTTTAGATGAATTTTTAATAATTTCATGAAAATGGGATATTTCTCTTAATGTTTTTACTGAAATTTTTTAACTATTTCAACATCTTTTACGTGATATTATTCTTGATCGAGTTTTATTTTTTATAATTCAAATCTTCCATATTGTATTGAATGTTTTGTGATATGTTTGATTGTGGATGTGTTATTTCTATACCATTCATGGATTATGGAGAAAGTATTGACATTTCTTATTATAGATTTAATATGAATGTTTATGTTTTTTTAAACCTATTCATATGAGGATTGCATTCAACTTAGTAAGTGACGGGTGTAACCCGTGATAACTCCTCAATGGATCTGTAGGTCTAATGTGAAAAAATAGTTTCTTGGCACAAGGCCTTGTCAAAATATTATTTTTAGTCTTGGAACAAGGCCTGGAATACGAGGTTATAATGTCTGGAATTATGTATTCCCATATTATGAAATTGGATACTGATGTTACATGAGATTATTCCACTAGTATAATATCCACGTGAATATATAAATGGAATTATCTAATTTACCCTTTCCATATTATACTAAAGATAATGTTTAAAAGGATTTTGATTAAGCCTTATACATTGCCTTAAATGTTTACGTTTATTTATGAATGTTTTTGCTATTTTTTTTATCCTTACTGAGCATTTGAGATCACCCATTTCTATGTTTTATTGTTCCTAGGATTCCAATAAGTGTATTATGATTGATAATCCTAGTTAAGCTATGTGATTAATGGATTTATCAAAGGATCATTTATGTTGGGTTTTATTTTCTAATATGTAATGTAACATTCATTTATGTAATCTATTTTCCAAAACTGCTAAATGGATCAGTATTTTGGGAATTGATTTATTATAATCATGCAAATGTATTAAAATAATGCACCGACTATGGGCTTCTAGGGGAAAGGAATTATAGGTGGTACCGGAGGAAGATTAGTAACAACAGTGGAAATATATTTAGATAAAGTCCGATAAGAGAACATTACCCAAAGATTGATGTTGGGGATTAGTATAGAACAACTTCTAGATTTTTAGTAGTGTAGAGATTTTATAGATTTTCCTAGAAATACATCCATGTATGGATATGAGTAGGTAGAAGCAGCTCTGGCATAGATGTACCTAAGAGTGAAAACTCTGACAGGGAGTTTTGGGCTTGGCCCAGGGTATCCTGGTACTCAAAAATGGGTCTTCTTACACCCTTGGTTATGACACTAGTGGGGATATACTTAGGATAACTCTAATTTTCATTACAAGCCATTATTTAGGATTTAGGAGTAATACTTCTTCAATGAAAACATTTTATGATTATATATTATATTCATATGCTTTTCAATTTACATTAGGTTTTGTACAAATTTGGAATTATGCATTGCAATTCATAAACTACCATATTGTATGCTATTGTTTAGAAATGGCGCCTAGTAGAAGGAATGATAACTCCCACAATACGAATGATCAAAAGATTAATAAGGATCATATATTTTATGTTATTAAGACATAATTTTAAAGGGAAATATTCTCTCATGTATTCACATCATATAAAGAAATTGTATCATGTGTGAAAAATATAAGTAAAAAAATTCTCTGAGTATTATGGATTTGAAGGGAAGAAAGAGTTGAAAAGGATGGAGGAGAGAAATATGGATAATGGAATGAGGGGAAAGAAGTATTTTACCATATGTAATAACTGTAGAAAGATTCACCTTGGTAATTTCTTGAAGGGAATGGGTGTTTGTTTTATGTGTGGGGAAAAAGTACACCTTGTACATGATTGAAAGGGTATGAAAAAGGATTCAAATTTAGAATGCTTCACCTTCGAGGAGTTGGGACACTACACAAATAAATTTCCAAATCATTATAGAATACCCCAAATGCTACTATTGGATAATAATAATGTTATGTTACTACCGTAGATGAGGGGGAATGATTAGAGTTCTTATGTTGTTATTAATGTATTGTGTCATTTGAGTATTGTATTAATGATGTACACGTTATAAGAATTATATAGTATATAAGGATTGTAATGTTTTACTATTTCATTAAGAACATGAGGTTGTGTGGAACCATGAAAAGTGACACAATAGCTGGTTGAATTATTTGGAAAATATATGGTTGAGAGTAAGATATATCATAATATGGTCTTGATATTGAGGTACTGATTTTGGTAAAAGATATGATTGATTTGGGTAATAGATATTCTTGACTAAAATAAAATTAATTATTTGTTTGTTTATTCTATTATTGTTGGAGTATAAAATTTTTTTCTATATAAGGAGTATATCATGTATTCTATACGAAATAATGATGTACATACCTATTCAAATATGATTTTCTAGTTATTCAGTTTTTTACCATATATTATGACAATACATGATAACGGTATTCACATGTTTGTTATGTGGCCTTTCTTATTATTTTCTGATTGTGAGTTTGGACATAAGTATTTTGGATAATTCTAAAGGTTTGAATGGATGAAGATAAAAAATGGATTTTATTGTTTTTGGTTAAAACACTTCTTAAGATTATTTTTGGTTGACTGATGATATTTTACATCATCATAGATTAATGGCCTTAGGACCCTAAATTTTACACTTCATTGTGGTTGATGTCCTAAATCAATCCTAATAAATATTTAAGTTTGTTCCTCCAATTATGTGTCCCTAATTTCCAACAATGTTTTTCTAATCGATATCATAATTTGGTGGGGACTTTTTCATTTCCTTTTCACACTTCTTAAGACTAAATTTTATTAACTGAATTTCTGATGTGGGTTTTCCACAAAGGTATTTTTCTATTTTTAACCACTTATTTTCAAAGAACAATTTAAAAATGTGAGGATGCACTTTAATTAAGGAGGGAAAAATGTAACACCGAAATATTTCATAGTACATTATCTCTTTAATAAAATTCAATAACTTGCGCTACTACTAACACTGAGTTCAAGTGCACCACGACTTAGAAAACTAGTCATTCAAATAGTAGTTATGAATTGTATTGAATGAATTTTGAATTTTATATACTTCTTAAATTTTAGAATCCATATTATTTGTTTACTAGATATAATATAAGAAAAAATTCATTTTATTCAGGTAAAAGAAGTATTAAAAAACAATTTTACCACCTTTTAATGGCGTGCCTTTATTGAATCCAATATTTGAGACTTTTATATATACAATATAATAAAATGGAATTATTTTATAGAATTGGGACATAAAAAATTTAGTTTGGATTAATTTTTGGTACTTTTATGAAACATATCATATTTTGATGAATAGTGAAAATACTAAATTTTAGCTAAAAACAATTTTTTAATCAAAATAATTTAGAGTGTTAAATTATACATCTGAGTGGTTTTAAAATATAATTATTTTATATTTTCATCATTTAATATCATTTAGGTCATTGTATTTAATTTCATATTTAAACTAGACATAAACTATTATTATTCTTTTGATAATTATTATTTCTTAAAAACAAGCTTTTTGTTTTGAGAAGTGAAATTAATTTTAAATTAATTTCTACCACTTCTGTGTTTTGAATTTGAAAAAATTGATTCCATATTTGGAATCACGAGTTCCATATTGTGTAAATACATAAATTTTATTGTTATACATTGGGATTAATAATAATACATCGGTAAAAATATTTTATTTACCATGGTTATACCGTAAATCTGGTTAATATGTGTAAGTAAATAATATTAAAATAATATAAAATTACACTAACGCATTTCCTAACCCTACTGGCTAATACATGTCAGGCCATGGGAATCCTTGGGTTTATTTTAGGACCCCATTGAGCCACTTGTGAGTGATAAGGACATTTTTATATTAATTAATCTTAAGTAAAGTCAAAAACAACAAAATCTTGAATCATTTTGTAAAACATTTTTAAATGGGGTTATATAATTGATCTATTAGACTATAAATAATCATTTTATGTATAAAAAAATTCATACATAATTGTATTTTAATTATAGTTTATAGACTTTAAATAATTATATTTATTTATGACACAATGAGGATGTAGTAATTACCTTATTAATGAAAGAATCATTTAATGGTATTATAAATATTAAAATAAATTTAATTTCATTGTTTTTATGACATCCAAGATTATTCAAGATGAATATAAAATGATAGGATTTATTAAATGTATCTTTAAAAAATTATTCAATTTGGTATTACATTCAGAAAAACCGAATACCAAATAGTGTCAAAATTGACATAAATTAATTTTTAAAACAAATACTATATTATATGTTGATATAATATTTTAAAAAAAATATAATTCTCCATAAAAGGGATTAAATAATATTATATATTTTATTAATGAACCAAATGAGGTTATCATTGATGCTTATAGTATGTTTCCAAACCATATTGTGTAAGAATACAAGAAGATAGGGTTAATGTTAAACAATTTAACTAAGAGGTAAATATAAAAGATAAGGTTATAATGGTAACATAAACATCCTTAAAACAAATTGGTTGTGATAATTTAGCTCCCTTTCCACCATATCCTTGAAATAAATCATTTTTTATCATTTAAAAACATAAAAGGATTTTATAATAAAATAATATTTCAAGGTTTTCCTAAAATCACGATCACCTCTCTTATAAAAGGGAACTTCCACTACTCTCCAAATCACACCTCCAAAGCCAATTTTCATGGCCTAAAACTGATAATATATCCTCCCAACATCTCTAAAATCAATAACAGAGTCCTTAATTTTATTATAATGCCATCCTTTGTAGCCCTTTTTATCAACTCAAAAGGAAACACACGAATAAGAGGTAATAATTTTACCACCCTCTTTTATGTTCATCCCATCATCCACTTCCTTTTTCATTGGTGTTTCCATACCAAAATAATAAATCCAAAACCTTATACATACTGCAATATTATTATAAATATGGTACAACCATATTTTTTATTCTATCCATCCTACAAATGACAAAGTCACCATACATGCATACGTATAGCTTACCATCACCACGCTGTGGTGTAGTTTGTTATTCAAAGACCTCATTATTTGGATGGTTATAATAATGAGTGTAAATGATGTAAATAATAATTATAACATGTTAATTATTATTTATATATTATATAAAATCTAACTAAATACGATTTATCCATTAATATAAATATATTGTCGCTCGTGCGTACGTAAGAATTACCGTCTCCACGAACGCGATGAGATTTATTAACCATCGTAATCATTTAAGAATAATTTTCATTTTATGATTCAAAATAATGTTTATTAACATAGTATAATTATGTATATGAATCAAATACATCATATTCATAACAAATACGACTAACGTAACCATGCACGTAAAGGAAAATGAATCAACTAACAACCAAAACGATGATACTACTAAAATAATTTTATCAAATCAATATTAGAAGATTATATATTATATATTATTTAGGTGTATGGTTCTTTTATAATTTAATATGAATGATTTATATATTATATAGTTGGTTGATGTAACCTCGACCATGGAAAAGTATAAGGTAAGTGTCAATTTTACAATGTCTTTATTATCTGAGGTTGTTTTTACGTAAGTATCTACTAGGGAATAATTATTATCATAGTCCATATTTCAAAAAAGGTTTTCAAAGGGTTTCTTTTTAAGGGACTTTTTACTAAAACATCATTTTAAATGTTTTTATGATTAATTCTTCTAAACCATTCTCATTAATTTATTTGTTTTCAAAATTGTTTTTGAGGATTTATTTACATAGACATGAAAGTTTTAAAATGTTAATTCCCTTCAAAAGTTTCAAAGTGGTATGGAAAAAATTGATTCAAAAATATATTTTAAATTACTTCCATTATAAGAACATTAAAATATTTTATGAAAATGGGTTATTTCTATCAAATATTTTTACTGATCAATTTCAACTATTTCAACATACTTTATGGGATATTATTCTTGATCGAGTTTGATTTATTATCATAAAAAACATCACTATTGTATGGAATGGTTTGTGATATTTTTGACTATAGATTTGTTATTTTTATACCATTCATGTTTTTTGGATAAACTTTTGACAATTCATTTTCTAGTTTTAATACGAATTTTTATGTTATGTTTAAACCTTTCCATATAAGGAATGCATTGGACTTAGTAAGTGATGGGGGGAGCTCGCTCTAGATTCTTGATTCATCAGTAAGTCTCATGAGACAAACTAGTGACTTGGAAAAAATCCATGACCAAATCTTATTTGTAGTCTTAGAACAAGGCCTTGACTATGTGATTGTGAAATATGATATTATAAATTCCATCATTATGAAATTGGAAATTGATATTTCATGTTATTATTCTTCTAGTAGAATATTCATGTGAATATGTAAATGGTATTATTTGATTTATCATGACCATATTATGTTTAAATTTAATTTTAAATGGATTTTGTGTAAGTATTATACATTGCATTAAATGTATATGTTTATTTCTAATAGTTTTCACTATAATGTTATCATTACTGTGAATCTGAGCTCAACCCTTTCTATATTTTATTTTTACAAGGATTCCAATAAGGGTACATTGATTGAAAATCAGGGTTAATCAATGGGATTAATGGAATTCTCAAAGGATCAATTATGTTGTGTTTTATTTTCTATTGTATAATGTAACTTTCATGTATATAATCTATTTTCCAATACTATTAAACCGATCGGCCATTCTGAACATGATTCCTTGCAATCATTCCAATGTATTAAAATAATGCAGCGACTCTGAGCTTATGGGGTCAGGGCGTTACACCAATCCATAATGTTTATTTATTAATTTATTCATACAATAAGGGGAAAAATATACTCGACAATTAGAGTTTCATCCTTTAACTAATTTCTACCACAAAATCATGTATCACTATAAAAGATAATATAATTAAAAAATATTCTATTAATCCAAATCGTATATGTTTACAGAAAAAATTAATTTATAATAAAATTTTCTGACTATTTAAAAAAACTACATTATATAAACTAGGACATCAAGTAGGCCAGTGGTGGGTGATTCACCCTTGTTGCCCTTAATTTTCGGGTTAAGGTCTCACAGCCTTGCTAGACATGATAGGTTGTCACCCGACCTCAATGCTGTTATTTTTATATCAATCCAAAAAAATAACATTAAGATGTTTTTTAACCTTAAATAATGGTATCCAATGTTTATCATAATACATTCCAACCCTTAAGGCTTATCCAAAATAACTATTTCCAAACTGACAGTCCATAGTTTATAAAGAAAGCAAACACGATGAAGATCTTTTTTTCCATGTAATAACATGTGAATACCATCATCCCGTATTCTTTTAAAACATGGTAACACCCTGAATCACTATAAAACCGTACTGATTACATTAATTCTCCCTTATTCCTTATAGAATACTGGATATACTGTTGATATCAAAAAATATTGTAAACATCAACATTGATTGAATATATGAATCATTAATCAGTTTCAAGGTAGTCATGAATATTCAATCTAATTTATCCAAACAAGTCATATCTTATTCAAAAATCACTACCTCAGTATCAGAATCATATTATGTTTTATCGTTCCCTCAACCATATATATCAAAAAAAATTAACCTACTATGGAATCTATTTTCCTGTTTCCACACAATCTCAAGTCCTCAATGAAATAGTACTACAATACAATCCTTATATACTCTATAATTCTTATGATATGTACATCATTAATACAACACTCAAATGACAAAATACTATAATAATAACTTAAGAACTCTAATCATTCATCTTCATCTTTGGTAGTATCATAACATGATTATTACCTCATAGTAGCATTTAGGGAATACTCTAATGATTTGGACATTAAATCGTGTATTTTTCAAACTCCATATAGATGAAGCATAGTACATTTGAAACCTGTTTCTTACCTTTTCAATCACGTACTTGGTGTCCTTTTTCTACACAGTTATAACAAACCATCATTCCCTTCATGCATTTACCAAGGTTATTCATTAAACAGTTATCACATATATGAAAAATCTGTTTTCCCCTCTCACCTTTAACTATCTTTCCCTATTCCATATTTATTTTCTCTTACATACATTCAAATCCATCGGACTCAGATAATTTTTACTTATCATATTAACATAAGATAATATTTCTTCATATGATGAGAATACATGGGAGACTTTTTACCTTTTAAATTTTTTCTTAATACCATCTTTACATTGAAGGGGAATGTGATCTACATTGGGAGGATTTGACCCTATATAGGAGAGCCTTAATCTTATTTAGAGAATGAGATGTTGGATTAACATTCTACGTGCTCAACGACCTCACTAAAGAACGAATTTGTGGCTGCTACATCTATCTCAAATCAGAGGGGACTTTTTAAAGCCTCAACAAGGGATTTGTTCATATCCATTGATATGTGAAGATCCTTGAGATCTATAGCCTATCAGTAATTCTGGGAAGATGCTTCAAAATATCATACTTTCACAAAAAGTGTGAACTTATAATGACATGAGGTTGTTCTGTGGCATGGGATATGATTGGACCCTCTTGCTGAACTGGTGGTTGTCTGGTGATGGGAATGTCTCATTGATCAGTAGTTGAAATTCGTGGAGTGACAACCATATATGGGCTAGATGATTGAGGTCGATCTGTAACAGAACATGGATGATAGTGGCATGTTCGATGTGGTTTTCCATGATCTTGTAGCACAAACGACGGTGAAGGATGACCTGGTGACACTGGATGAGAAGGCTACATATGTTGAGCACTTTGTAGGTCATGCTATCTAGTTTCAGTGGCATGAACCACTTGGATGGAAGTATTGATTGAGGAATTCTGGTGACCCAGATAACCAAAGATCTTTCCATGATGGAGTCTTCTGGGAAAATTAGGAGGATTCACCTGGCGCTCTATGTCGTCCAGAATCACATAGGGTTTTACTTACCCCATGTTGTTTACCAAAGCATTCCCTTAACCATCACATGAGGAATCCTCCATCACTAGGTGTATTCGGGGGGGGGGGATTCAAAACTTGGGGGGCATAAAATTGCTAAGAGTTCAATATGACGAAGGCATCAATGGGTGACTCTGCTTCCCCTTCCATCATAGATGCATGGACTTCTAGGAAGAGGAAGGCTGAAACGTTGACTCAATTGTAGTGGTTGAGGTCAATGTGGATTCTACTAAAGGATCTATTCAATAAAAATGTGAATGTATAATTCAATTGGAATAGAAAAATTCATTAAGATCCATCCAGTCGTCATATTTTTGGGTTTCACAGTTAGGAACCTAATGCCACTCACCTTCACTATTACTGCCACTCTCAGACTATATGAGTACACATGCAACCTGCGATAGGGATAGGCCTAACGTGGCAATGATTTTATGAACATTTTCATGATTCTAGTCATTAATCACATAGAACTACATGAGGATGTTCCCCAGGATCTTTTGATAAGGTTAGTAATTTGGATGTTCTGTGAGATCTACTTCTTCGAGTCTCGAACATTTTAATAACCATATAATTCCTTTTTCTAAGGCACATTGAAAATACCCAGGGACCTAAGCCTCATTAAATGAGTTGATTCAGTTTTTTATATGTGAATGGATTCTGTGAGCCTGATAATGATGAGGGGCTAGAGGACACTATCAAGGATGTGGAACGTAATTATATTTCCTAGGCGGCGACTGTACATTACACGGGGGCACCTGCCGTTTCTATGATGCTCACTGCTTGGCCCGAGGTTGTGCCTAAGGTGGTGGGCCTCAATGAGGATTTAGATGTTTCTCCACTATTAATAACTCTAACTGGCTTGGGGAATCTATTTGGCCTACCATGGCAGGCTCAACCTTAGAGTCCCTTCTCAATGAAATTATAGGAGGCAATAAATGTGCCTATTTGTCCTACTACAAGGATTTATCTAGACACTAGACTTTATTAATGAAATCATGGTATCCCGAGAGATATCTCTGAGTGAAGAGGGTGGGGACCAGTTCAATTTTGAATTCCCCCAAAACATTGTAAGTAGTTGTGCCGGAGTTAGTGGTATATCAACGGAGTAGTTGAGGCCTTTCCACCGGGTGACAATGTCTGTGACATGCTAGTCAGGCCTTTGCTTTCATGTTAAGAGGTATGTAATAATCATATTCTAGGTGGAAGAGACATAATGGTAATGAATCTTCCTAAAAATGTCATCCCAATCAACTACTGGCCAAATGGATATGTAGTTGTACTAGAATAACACATGAGCTTCCCATGTTTGTACGGAACATGAGAGTTTGGCAGCATTTTGTTGCAGTACAGTTCCCAACCTAGGTAGACACATTGAGATGATGTCTTCCGAATTTTGTAGAAGATATCCCATCCCATATAAGGTGGAAATGGTAGGGTCTCCGAAACTAGGAGGAGCTAGAATATCTTACACCCTTGTAGTTATGGCTTGCTACCAGGCGGGATTCCCACTTGTAGTGTTTCAAAAGCCTCAATGAAGGCAATGAGTGCTTCCATTGGATCATCAGGGTGGGAGATCTTCTCATGATGAATTGTCACAACCTGAACGTTTTAATTATATTTGTTCCATAATTTTTTGTGTTATTCTATTTTATACTCATCAAAAATATATCTATTAATTAATGAAGTTGGAATAATTAAAATGAGAACATTGGGTTTTGACTGTTATATGACTATTGGTCAATAAAACGGTTGGATACTATAATCCTTATGTTGTGTTTTTATAAATATGGTTATCTTGGTTAATTAATACCGAATGAATATTGAATGGTCTCATCCAGTTGACTTGACCCTCATGAATCCCATCTGTCGATGCTTGTGAAGGAGGTAGCATCACTGGGCTTTGCTCTGGAATAAGCCCAAGATAAACTTCAACGTGTGAAACATGAACGGAATCGCCTAAGGGAGAAGTTCAGGCTGATGGAAATCACCAATCGGGAAATGTTGTCTGAGCCACCCCAAGATTCTATCACCATAACACACCTTACACATAGGTCCTATGCTGGTGTTATAAGGGGATATCTAACGAGACATTCGGTGCTTTGTGTATCGTTTTATATAATTAAATTTTTTATTTCTTCTTATGGAATTGTGTGTGAATTTGAAATATCTGGATAAAAATAGGATGTGTATTATTGATGAATTTAGGAAAAAGGGTATTTTAAAATATTTTTGTATCCATTAAATAATTAATGTGAAATGATTTTCAAAAAATAGTCTTCTACAGTTGTGATCAGTGATAAATTTATAGTCTAATATTATCAACATTGTTTTTAGTGAATGGTAAAGTAGTAATAGTAACAAAACCATATGAATAGTATGGAATAGTAATGAATATTAATTTCACCAAAAAAATAGAAACTTCACCCATGAATGTATAACTTCATTTTAGACATCTTAAAAGTGAAAAAACGTTCATAGTTTAAGTTTGGGTATTTTTGTACGCCATAACTATTTTATTTACAATTTTATAATTAAAATAACAATTCAAAATGGAAATATAACTTCAAAAAATTTAATCATACATTATTACTTTAATTTATTATTGTTATATGATAATTTTATGGGACCTTGATTACTTTTTTATGGTGATACAAAATGAGTTATCGTTTTAAAGTTTTATTTTTGGAATAAATAATTATTTTTTTTGTAAAATTAAATTAAAAATATATACAAAATTATTTTCATAAAATGGACTTCATTTTTTATTTCAGAGCACTGATATTAGGTTAGGGTAAATTTTTGGGTTTTTTCTTATATAGTTGAATTTTTTATGAATAGTAAAAATGCAGTTTTGAGTTTCTGGAGTTTAATGACATAATTAAGGATTTAACAATGATGTATGAATTTTGTTAGCCTTATGAATAGTGATATATTCTATGAGGTGTCCCATGTGGCCAAAACCTTGGTCAAGTACCAGGAGCATGTCCATGGTTTTGCGAATACCATCGATGAGGTGTCCCTTGGAAATTAATAATTTATTCACTCACTTTCCCTATAAATACCAATCCATTTCCCTCATTAATTTCATTCCAAAATAATAATAAATGATTTTATGGTCTCCTTACCTCCCAAATAGTTCTCTCAAGGTTCTCTCAAGCCTTTCACTGTCCCGACCGTCATTCTTTCAAAGTAACTCTTCAAGGTAAGGGATCCTTTCACCCACCTCTTTTAACTCATCACTTCCTATATGTTATGACTTCTAATTTCCATCTCTTTATGTTGAGGGTATGTTCCTATATGTTTTAATTACTGTCCATTTAAAGTCTAATTGTTGAGAGACCCTTTCTTCTCTCATCAATTTCTTTTCAAATGTTTTAAGTGTTGCTGTTAGGCTGCCGAATTTCTCGTAAATGAAATCACATCTTCTCTTTTATTTCATGTTTTCATTTCATGTGATATGTAAATAAAATATCCATACCATGATCTTATTCATCTCCCATACTATATTATGAATTATTTATTAGTGTGTGACCCTTTCCCCTCTATTATCAATGTTTTCTAAAACCATGTTATATAGCCGTTTTACTGCAGAAATTTCGTCTCAAAATTTCTATCTATTACTCTCAAAAAATTCTATTTTTTATTTATATGAACACCCATATCTATTTCGTTTCAATGGTTGTTAATAATTATATAAAGATGATATATTTGACTCTGTAATTGACATACATATAACCCTCACTCCCTTTCCGTTGGTAATAAATGAAATAATGATCTTATTTTTAAGCACTCTTAAAATGTCACAATTTTGAAATGAAACCAATTTATTCTATTCTATATGGGTTATTTAGGAAATGTTTGATTATGATATTTGTGTCTAACAGGAAATTAAAGGCATATTAAAGGTGTTCCCTGATAGCGCTCTAATGCATTGGGTAAAGAATTAATATCTAGAGATGAAAAGTTTCACGATACCTTGATGAATAACCTTCATAAATTTTATGACCACTCGGGGATAAACCTGGGTGATATGTTCATGAATGTATGAACGAAATGTTGTAGCCACATATTGAATTTATGATTCTAGTTATTTTTATTATGATATTCATATTCTTCCATTTCTCATGACTTTATGACTTTTATCCAGTTCTTATTAAAATTTCTCAATATCACATGTCAACTGTTTCACTTGTTTTCCTTATTGAACCTTTTGCTCACACTTTACATTGATGAATGTCTCCAGGTTATGAGTTGCAGTAATGTACTTAGTAAGATCTTATGATTAAGACTTAAATGTTGTTTAAATTAATGTTTTATGTTTTATTCAAGTTTTACTGTTCCTAATCTCCATGAAACTAGAATTTAAAATTCCTATGTATGTAAAATGTAATGTAAAAATAAAGGGATATTCCGTAGTTTGTATCAAAGGACAGTCTAGTTATTTATGGGAATTAGGATATGAAATCTTTAGGAATAATCTTATAGAAAAGTTTAAATATAGGAAAAATTCCTGGTATTTTATTGAGTATTAAGTAAGTGGTTTGTCAAGAAAATACATCTATGTCTAGATTCGAGCAGGTAGAGGTGGCTCTGGCACAGATGTACATTGGGGTAAAACACGAAAACACTGCTTGGAGCTAGAATCGAATAGGAACTAGTGCATGACAACAATCCTTTCTATCTCTTGGATACGACACTCTTAAGGGATATGTTTGGTTAAAAATAAACTTTTTATGAATCATTTTGAAGGATTTAAAGAGAAATGTAATTGTTTTAAAAAGTTTTAGGACATAAATCCTTTAGTGTTAAAAGATTTGTAAATGAAATAAGTTTCTCATTATGGTTTTATTCTTTTAGAAGATGGTGGGAAATAGGAGGAACCGTGCAAATGGTGAACACAATGGACAATGCGCTGAAGGCCCTCCGATGGAAGCCAGAATGGAAACAATCATGCAAATGATGAACCAACTAACACAAGTTATGGGAAATAACATGAATCAATATGAGAGACCGATCTCACCATGAAAGGAACAAAATTATTTTGAGTCCTTTATGCATCAACGACCACCACCCTTTAGTGGATCTACTGACCCATCGATTATTGAGTAGTGGTTCATCTCCATCGATATGATATTTTATGTGCTCCACTTTTCAGAGAAAGAGAATGTCACCCTGGAAATCTACAGCTTAGAAGTAGAAACTGATCAGTGGTGGGATCTGATTAAAAAAACAAGGAAAATAGTTGAGGATGAATCTATGGGGTGGGAAGAGTTCATAGGGATTTTCATCAGTAAGTATTTCCCTTATTCCATGAGAAAAATAATGGAGAAGGAGTTTCTCAAGTTGATGTATATGGAGAATGAATCTGTGGGAATCTACAAGATGAAATTCAAAAGGATTTCATGTTAGACCTCTAGATTTATCATGGATCCAAATGACAAGGTTGATATATTCATTGGTTGATTGATACCTCAACTGCGGATAAATCTAGCCAACCGATATTATGACAGCTGTGAGGAGATCGTGAGAAGTGCGATGAAAGTCAAACAAGAGTATGGTGAGACCCAGTGGTCTCATAAATATGACAGGAAAAAGAGGTCAATGGATCCAATCTTAGGGAGGAACTTTGATCAAGGAAGAAGAGGCAAGCAAGTGAAACGTCTCATGAGTAATAAATGTGGGAAAAAGTATTCAAGGAACTGCCTGATCGGGAGCGGGAAAATCTATAAGTGTGGAAGAGAAAACCATATTGTGAGGAATCGTCATAGTGATGTGAAACCACAATTTATAACCACTAATGACAAGGGGAAGATGGTGCCGGCCCTACATGATGTCCAATGCTATATTTGTGGACAAATTGGGAACTTTTACAATCACTATCCAAATATGAGGGCAGTGGAGTGGAGCCACCATCAGCCTCAGCAAAGGCCATGGGAGCAAGTTCATGGTTTCTCTACCACGAGAACTGATGTTGAAGCTACAAATGATGTGGTAGCAGTTACTCTTGTTGTTCTCTCAAAGATATAATGTACTTTGTTTGATTTTGGTTCTATGAATTCCATTATTTCCTCCACATTTGCTAAGAATTTAAAATCAACCCCGACTTTCTAAAAGTAGAGTTATGAGTCAAGAATCCTGGTGGGATTATCCAAGAATCATTAGTATTTAGAAACAGTAGTATTTAATTTTGTGAGCACAATATTATCAAAAATATAGTAGTCATTCCCATTCTGGAATCCTTCATTATACTAGGGATGGACTGAATCTCTATGTATAAATCTAATGTCCAATGTAGAAGTAAGGTAATCTCAGTAGTTTTGAATAGAAAACCTACGGTTATTTTCCAAGGAGATATATCTCTATCATATCATTTTCTAGAAGAACACCCTATATCCTTCTTTATGGAATTTATTGGTGAAGAAGAAGAAGTAAATGTGAGTTTGAGGATAGAAAATGTACCCATCGTCCAAGAATACATTGACGTATATCTTCAGGAGTTGCCTAGAACTCCCCTGGAAAGAGAGGTAGAGTTCTCCATTGAACTTGTACTTGGATCTCATACAATATCAAAGACACCATATAGAATGGAAAATGTGGACCTGGAAGAATTAAATAAAAAAACTCAAAGATCATTTGGAGAAGGGGTTTATCCCCCCAAGTGTGTCTCTTTGGGGAGAACCTGTTCTCTTTGGGAAGAAGAAGGATGGATCGATGCGGCTATGCATTGATTATAGAGAACTGAATGGGATCATAGAAAAAACAAATACTATATTCCAATAATTGATGACTTATTTGACCAACATCGTTGGACTCAATTTTTCTCTAAGAGTGATCTTCGATCCGGTAATCATCAATTGAGGGTGATGAAATTAGGTAGTCCAAAAACTGCCTTTCAATCAAGATATGGGCATTATGAGTATATTGTTATGGCTTATAGACTTTCAAATACACCTGCTATTTATTTGGATTTGATGTATATAGTTTTTAAAGACATCATTGATGAAATTGTAGTAGTTTTTATTGATGATATTCTGATATATTCCAAAAGTCATGAGGAACATGAGAATTATCTAAGGGTTATTTTGAAAACTCTACGAAATGAGAGAATTTTTGAAAAGTTCAGTAAATGTGAATTTTGGTTACAACAAGTCTCTTTCTTGGGGCACATTGTTACCAATGAAAGAATCATAATTGATCCTGTAAAGGCAATTTTTTTTGGAGGAGTGTCCTCAGCCTATAATAATAATAGAGATTCAAAGTTTCCTGGGATTTGAGGGATATTATAAGAGGTTTGTGAAAAATATTTCAGGACTTTCTAATCCATTGACCATGTTAATGCGAAAAGAAGTCAAGTTTATCTGGATAAAGGAGTGTGAGGAAAGCTTCCAAGAGCTGAAAAAGATATTGGTTAATGAACCTATGTTAACTATGCCCTCATGTGGAGAAGGATTTCTTATTTTTAGTGATGAATCTATAAAATATCATGGGATCATCCTCAAGAAAAATGACATGGTCATTGATTATGCATCTCTGTAGTTAAAGTCTATTGAGCAGAACTATCCTATAAATAATCTAGAGCTGATGGCAGTTGTTTTTTCTTTGAAGAAATGGAGGCACGTTCTTTATGGTGAGAAATGGGATATATACACAGACCATCAATGATTGAAGTATATTTTCATACAAAAGGAATTGATCATGAGACAAAGTAGATTGTTGGAACTCATTAAAGACTATTACTGTTCACTTCATTATCATCCTGGAAGATAAAACAAAGTCACTGATTCATTAAGTAGGAAATAACTAGTTGTTATATCAATGATTAGGATTCAAAGAGATCCTTTGATCAATGACCTAGTAAATCTAGACATGGGAATTATAATGGAAGGGACATCATCAACCCTAACCCAAATGTATTCTCAACCATCACTACCAAGGAAGATCAAGAAGGATCAGAATAAAGATCCATTGTTATAAAAGAAGCTTGAGGTTGTGAAGGATGGTAAGTTTCTCGAGTTCAATAATGATTAAAAAGGTGAACTGAAATTGTGAACAAGACTATGTGTTCCATCTATTCCAGAAATAAAGTAGGAGTTGATGGATGAAACTCACAGCTGTACATTCTCTATACATCCTTTTATTATGAAAACATATAGGGACCATCGTGATCATTATTGGTGGGATAATATGAAAATGGAGATTGCTGACTACTTGTCACGGTTCCTGGTATGTCAACAAGTGAAGGAGGAGCAACAACTTCCAAAAGGGGTATTGCAACCACTACCCATACCATCATGGAAGTGGGACAATATCACTATGGAATTCACCACTGGTCTCCCACGAACATCCAAAGGAAATAATACGATATGGGTTATTGTGGAATGTCTCACCACGACGGACCATTTTATCTCAATTAGGAAAGATTTCTATCTTGATCAACCTGCCATGATTTTCGTGAATGAAGTGGTAAGGATGCATGGAGTTCCACTTTCAATCGTATCTGATCGTGATCCATGGTTTACATCAAAATTCTGAATAATTATTCAACAAGACCTAGGCACATAATTGAATTTTAGTATGTCCGATCACCCCAAAACTGATGGCCAATCTAAAACAACAATTCAAACAATCGAGGAAATGCTAAGAACTTGCTCAATGGAATTTAAAGGTGGATGGGATCAACATATCTCTTTAGTTGACTTCTCTTACAAAAACAGCTTCCACTAAATCATTCAAATTGAACCCAATTAAGATCTATATGGGAAGAGATGTAGAAATCCTAATTATTAGGATGAAGTTGGTGAGAGAAATCTTCATGTCCCTGATAATGTGAAAGAGATTATAGAAAAGGTCCATGCCATCCAAAAACACATTAAGGCTGATCAGAGTCGGAAAATGAGCTATGCCAAAAACTGTCAAAAGTACATGGAGTTGGATGTTGGTGACAAAGTATTTCTTCGTATTTCACCATGGAAGAGAGTCATGAGGTTTGGGAAAAAGGGAAGCTCAGCCCTAGGTACATTGGCCCCTATTAAATCCTTGATCGCGTGGCAGCAGTGGCCTATTGGCTTGCACTTCCTCAAAATCTAGCCCAAGTTCATTATGTCTTCCATGTATCCCTCTTAAGGAAGTAAATACATGACCCTTAAAATATAATAAATCTATAGGTGGTACAACTGGAACCTGACCTCTCTTACGAGGTGCAGCCGGTGGGGATCTTGGATCGTAGATACAAGGTTCTATACAAAAAGATAACCCACCTTGTTATGGTGTTGTGGAGGAACCACAAATGTGAAGAAGAAATGTGGGAACTAGAGGTGTCCATGATACAGAATGACCCAAACCTTATCCCATAAGAGAGTACGAGATAAAATTTTTGGGATGAAATTTCTTAAGGGGGGAAGAATGTAATGGCCCAAAATTTTTAATTATATTTGTTCCCTAATTTTGTGTGTTATTTTATTTTATACTCAAAGAAACATATTCCTTTAATTAATGAAGTGGATACAATTCAGATAAAACCGTTGGGTTTCAAATATTATATGACCGTTGGTCAATATGACTGTTGGAAACTATAATCTTAACATTGGGTTTTTATAAATATGGTAATATTGGTTAATTAATACCGATAGAAGATTGAATGGCCTCATCCAGTAGACTCGATCCTTATGAATCCCATATGTCGAAGCATGGAAAGGAGGTATCCTCACTAGGCTTTACTCTAGACCAAGACCAAGCCAAACATCAACATTTGAAGCTTGAAAAAAATCGTTTGAGGGAGAAGTTCAAGGTGATAGAAATCACCACTAATGCAATGTTGTCCGAGCCACCACAAGATTCTATCACCATAGCACACCATACACTTAGGTCCTATGCTGGTTTTATAAGGGGTAATGTAACGAGACCTTAGCTGATTTGAGCAATCCTTTTATGTAAATAAAATTGTTATTTATTATTATCAAAATGTTTGTGAATTTTAAATATCCGGATAATTATTGGATGTGTATTATTGATGAATTTAGGGAATAGGGTATTTTAAAATATTTTATATCCATTAAATAATTAATAATGTGAAATGATTTTAAAAAAATGGTCTTCTACAGTTGTGATCAGTGAGAAATTTAGAGTCTGATAAGATCAAATTGGCTTTTAGTGAATAGAAAACTAGGAATAGTAACATACCCATGTGAATATTAGTTACTAGTAATTTGACCAAAAAATAGAAACCTCACCCATGAATGTATAAATACATTTTAGGCATCGTAAAAGAGAAACAATGTTCATAGTTTATGTTTTGATATTTTTGTACACCATAACTATTTTATTTACAATTTTATAATTAAGTTAATAATTTAAAAAGGAAATTTATCTTAATAAAATTTAATCATAAATTATTACATTATTGTCTTAGGGTTATACTATAATTTTATGGGACCTTGATTACCTTTTAAAGGTGTTACAAAATGAGTTATTGTTTTAAAGATGTATTTTTGGAATAAATAATAATTTTCATTAAAAATTTAATTCCATATATTTAGAAAATTATTTTCATAAAATGGAATTCATTTTTGATTTTAGAGAATCAATATTATATTAGGGTGAGTTTTTTGGTTTTTTATGAAATAGTTGAATTTTCACTAAATAATAAAAATACAGTTTTGAGTTTCGGGTGTTTAATGGAAACATTAATGATGTAACAATGATGTAAGATTTCTAGTAGAATTATGGATAGTGATATAATCTATGAGGTTTCCCAAGTGGCCAAAACCATGGGCAATCCCATGGTTTTGCAAATACCACCGATGAGGTGTCTATTGGAAATTAATAAATTATTCACTCAGTTTCCGTATAAATATCAAGCCATTTACCTCATTAATTTCATTACAAAATCATCCTCAATGATGTTATGGTTTTATTACCTTTCAAGGTGTCTACCCAATGTTCCCTCAAGCCTCCCAAGGTTCCGACCTTCAAACTTTCGTAGTTACTCTTCAAGGTAAGGGATCCTTTCACCCTCATATTTTAAGTCCTGTCTTCCTTTATGTTTTGTCTTCTAATTTCCATCTCATTATGTAGAGGGTATGTAATTATATGTTTTCATTACTGTCTATTTCTTGTCTAATTATTTAGATACCCTTTATGCTCTCATAAATTTGTTTTCAGTTGTTTTAAGTGAAGCCATTAGGCTGCTGAATTTCTCGTATAAGAAATCACATCTTCTCTTTTTCATTCATGTTTCCTTTTCATTTTATATGTAATTAAAATATAAATACCATGATTTTATTAATTACCCATATTGTATTATGAATTATTTTTGAGTGGGTGACCCTTGTCCCCTCTCTTTTCAATGTTTTCTACAACCAGGTTATATAGCTGTTATGCTACACAAATTTCATCTCAAAATTTATGTCTCTTACTCTAAAGAAATTATATTATTTTATTTATATGAATACCCAGACCTATTTACTTTCTATTTGTGTTGATAAATATATAAAGATGATATATTTTATTATGGAAATGACATATAAATAACCCTCACTCAAATTCCCTGGGTTATAAATGATATAATGATCTTATTTTTAAGCACTTTTAAAACGTTACAATTTTTAAATGAAACCGATTTCTATTAATCCTTTTGGGTAATTTATGAAATGTTTGATTATGATCAATGTAGCTCACATGAAATTAAAGATATATTAAGGGTGTTCCCAGATAGTGCTCGAATTCATTGGGTAAAGAATTATTCTCTAGAGATGACACGTTTCATGATACCTTGGTGAATAATATTGGTAACTGTTATGACACCTCTGGGATAAACCATGGTGATATTTTCATGAATGTCTAAATGAAATGTTGTATCCACATATTCAAGTTATGATTCAAGTTATTTTTATTATGATATTCATATTCTTCAAATTCTCACGTCTTTATGACTATTATCATGTTCTTATTAATATTGCTCAAGATCACATGTCAACTATTTCACTTGTTTCATTTAATGAGCCTTTTTCTCACCCTTTACATTGATGTATGTCTCCAGGTTATGAGATGCAGTAAATGTACTTAGGAAGAACTTATGAAAAAGCCTTAAAAGTTATTTTGAACAATGTTTTATGTTGTATTCAAGTTTTAATGTTCCTTATTTCCAATACACTAGAATTTAAAGATCCTATGTGTGTAAAATGTAATGTAACAAAAATGCAGGATTCCATATGAAGATACCTGAACTCCAGTTAAATTACTAGTTCTTCAACATGATAAGTTAGTCTGACGGCTCGTGGAGCGGCTCTGGGGATGACATGCGAGACTACAGGGGGAACAACCTGTGTAGCGCCTAGGGGAACACGAGCTAGGTCCTGAGGATTATAATTAAACTCAGGTAGATTTGGTGATATATAATTTTCCTCTTTCCATATTCTTTAGCATATTCCCTATCTATGTGGGATGTATGGTTTGGGTTTCCCAGTGGAAACTCACAGGGGGGAATTTGTAACTACCCTTGGTTCCATGGTCAAGGATCATCAAAGTCTGGTCGTTGCTCCGTAGAAAATTCAGTGAGATAATAATCAACAATTTTTCTATGTTCATTGAGATGTTGGTGAAATATTACCTTTTGGGATTATCTTCAATCTTCTTCACTTCTCTAGATGAGGAAAAGGGTTTGACGACTCTACGATTCACTTTACCCTTATTGGGATTCTGACTAAGGGCTAATGACTCAATAGGTATGGGAATACCCAGTAATGTTATTTGTTATAGAGTATCTCCTCATTATAGATCCAACATGTTTTTCACTCCCCCATGGGGTATGTTATCAACAATGATTACTAACTCATTTTCCCCCTCTGATAGGTCAGACATATAAACCACAACTATACCTGTAGGAATATCATCAATATCTACCGGAATGTTAGGTTGGCACTGGATATAACTGAAATGAATGGTAGTTTAATGCCCCTACCACATACCTGATCGTGGGGGGAATCCTCCTTGATAATCCTACATGGAACTATAAACATTTGGACGCACCGTTGTTGGATGGATCTATGGTGACTGAGAGACTCATGAAGTTGGGTTGTAGGGAGCGCATCCAAGACGATCAATCAATATTGATGGGCAATAACTTCAATGGGTTCCTAACTCTGAGGGTAATCAAAAAAACATTAAGAGTGAAATTATTATGTCTCCCAAAGGGTTTGGTGAAAGCATGTGACCTCCTACTGTGTAAGTCAATTCAGTGCAATTAAGTTCATTGATACAATTTCACATCACTTATATAGAAAATGGTTGGATGTAATGATTTATTTCAGGATCCTCGACCATGACACGAGAACAAGCCAATGGTTTCCAAATTCATCAACTAGGGATGTCTATGGGTCCATTAACAGCCCTGAATTAGACCTTTGAGATGGTAGACTAGCCAAAGGGGAATATGGTGAACAAGTTGAAAAACTACAGCATATTTGGTTGTCTTGTGAAGAATGCTTTGAATGAGACACCACATCATATTAAGACGGAATAGCAACCACCATGTTCCATGTAGGGGATGCAGTTAAAAATGGGGGGGGGATTCTGTTTAACTTCTTCCATGGGTCCCAATAATTACTCTCCATGATCTGTGGTTGGGGTAAATAATGACCATGATGACAATAGAGAGGATTGAATGACAAGGTACTTGAAAGAGTCCAAATCTTCCTCTTCTAGTATGTATCATTGGAGGGAGGCATTAATCTGGAGGTCAACACATTCCAAAATGATGAGGCTTAGGTGACTCCATCATGCCCCGATGCTCGACATAGAGGATCACGGTGAGAGTTCCTTCCTAGATTCACATTGTGCCTTAGAGTATGAAAAAATGATAGGAATTATCATGGTATGAAACGTCTCAGTCTTCTTCATTTTGGCGGAAGTGACCTGCCCTCCTACCTGGGGATGGTTCATCAGGATAGGTTAGGTCTTCAACATAATTAGGACCATTAGAGAAAATAATGTTGGTGCAGAAAGTGCACCCCCTTGGGAGATACACGGTGTGCGGGGCACCCAAAAATGAATCGAAAGGAACATTGGGAGGGTCTGCATGTCCACGAGATAACATGAAGAGTGATCCTATGCCGGAAGTGATGGAGTGGGTATGACCACCACTAGAACTGGTAGTAGACTGGGAAATATCTCCATGTCTGTTTCCCATAGTAGTGAAAGTTCATTGATGGCCTTCATACTTGTTGAACTGATCAAGGGGTAGACCTCCACATTGGACTCCAATGAAGCATGTAAGACTTCCACTTCTATGATTGATGGGATGTGGATGACCTTCATCAGTAGAGATAAGGAAATAGAGAATACCTCCACACTGATGGTTGAATAGGTAAGAATGATCTTTGTATCTGTGACCAACAACTAGAGGAATAGATCGATACTAGGGATAACCGGTGTGTATGAGGCCTCAGTTCTAGATTTTATAAGGGTGGGGAGGAACTTCACTAAAACTGATGGAGGCATGGGGAGGAAATCCACACTAAGATTAGGAGTGTGGAGGACCTGTGATCTAATTGGACGTGGCATGGGGAGGGATACATACTGGATTTCATCATCGCTGGTCAGCCTACGATAGATGTCACCTATGTCGGAAACCATGAGAGTAATCCCATCCTACATGTGTGGTTGTTTGGGCCTATATTTGGGTTGGAAGTATATGTTCCCCTTTTTAGTATAAATGGCCCATTACATGTATATTTCAGTGGTACCATGTGGCATGATAGATGTTGATGATGATGCCCACTGATAGGAATCCTCCTCAGGCTGCACCTGATATTAGTTTTGTGTTAACCGAAATGGAGCTTGTGGGGTAGGGTGGTGGTGATGATACAGCCTAGTGGGAAACATCCATGGTGGCCCGTGAGATGAGACTATCTGGGCTATCCTTGATATCCCACTCCTCAATGGAATAGGGGATGTATTCGTCAATGTGCTTCCGGGAGAGGCTCCAGAAATGATTATTGGTCAGTGTGGGGAGTACTGGATCCCTAGGCAGACCTTGGGAAGGTGGAGACGAAGAGGTGCAGATGCCTTTAGGTCATATTGGGTAGCTTCATGGTTTGGGATAATCCCATATTCATCTTACAGCCAGACAAGGTCATTAATAACCCTCCTCTGAATGAGTTCGGATGGTGAAAAATGGCATCAATTCCTAGAAACCTTGGGTATGTATTTCATTGAAGAAACTATGGGGCCGCACCAGATTTCCACATTGGAATTCCCCCAGCTCATGCGTCATTGGGTGGGTGGTTATTGATTTCATATAATAACAAATTGGGTCCTAAAAAACAGGAAAAGAAACCCATTAGCATTGACTAAAGAAAATAGATATGCATTTCCCCCATCACTGTCTCATCTCCAATGGTTCGTAAGAAGGATCCATGCTAAAAATGCCACAAACCATGATGTACAAGGTTCAACTACTCCATTATCTTAAGAGTTTCACCCCATGCTTACTATTTTTATGGAGGGACCTTTCATTGGATAATTGGATCTAGTGACATACTTATCCATTGATGTCTTGAACTTTATTAGTATATATATTAGGGAGGAAAATTTCATGTTAGTTTCACCATTTTTATTTCTGACTCTTTCACTGAGGCACACATTTTTCTATGGAGGACACGATGATAGATTCCACAGATTCCCACATTCTATATGTGGGTAACATATGTAACATATTCAAGAATGTATTATCCTTGATCGAAATGAGATGATGGTATTTTGATTCCTCCTTCTGTGGATTACTCATTTGAACTCCTCACATAGTCAAAGTACCCTTATAAATTAAGACATTGTTCGTGAAACACTTCCTAGTTCCATATCATTGTGGATGTTGGTTAATTAAACTACTTCTTTAAGTAAATTTCAAGCGGTCAAGTCAGGACATAATCCTTCGATCTGGGGGAATAGTCAGGTTGGATATCCATAGTGTGTCTGGAAGCAGAAACACTTGTGCATCTGGGATTTTTTCCTCAAACGATAGGGCTTCTTGAGGGTGCAGAAGCCCGATGAATCCCACATCGAGTGTGGGGATTTATATTCCATGGGAATGTCTCTAAGGTTTTCTTAAACATCCCTTGTTTAACATGCAGTATGTCAAGAGCTTAATGTCTTGATAAATGTGTTGTACTGATCAAAACACTGATGGGTGTGAATCATAATGGTGCATCCCTTGGATGGAGTACCTCAGAGTCATACTTGATGGGTGGATCAAGACGCCCAACAAATTTGGATCTAAGGATGCTGGGGTCTCTATAAAGGGGACACCATGGATTACCATAAGCTGGGATTGAACCTCATGGAGGTTTCCTATGAACCATGTCCGTGTGATTGGGATCAAACCCCATGTAATTAAAATGGGTGAAAAATTTGGGTGTACACAGAGGACAACAACCCGATGAAATGATGGGTCTTATTCATGGATAACAACCCATTAAAAGAGGGACACACATGATAAGAAGGTTATGGATTGTGTGGGGATTATACATGGTTAGTTTCCCAAGGGAATGGAGTAATCTTTACAAGATGTGTTGGACTTGGTAAGAATCGTGATGAATGATGGAGTGTTGGATGATGTGGGTGGAGAATGAGATAGTGTCACCCTAATGTTGATGGTAGTGTTGGGATTGGACCTCAACGAGGCATCCAATGTATTCATGTGGTAGGAAACTAATTCTAGCAAGTTGCAAATGGGGAATGGAATTTTGGGTTTGCGAAGAGGACATCAACCTGATGGCATGTTGTGGTCTTATGCATGGTTAGAGGCCTGTGAGTTGGTCTAATGCCACAGGGACAGACCAAGGATGCAGGTACCAATAAAGGGGACACTGTGGTTGAGCAGTTCTTGGGGATGAATGTCAGTAAGGATTCATACGTATCATTATTTTGTGATAGTGATGAAAACACATGTATTTCGGTGGAAAAGTACTTGGGTGTTCACGAAGGACCATGTCCCAAAGATGATGATGGGGATTAAGTGTTATTAGCAACATGAGATTGATCTAATGTCTGTGGGGGAGGACTAGAGGGTTGGTTCCCAACAAAGGGGAATACAACGACTCATCATTGGTTGGGGACTAAAATGTTTTACCGTTGTTTGGGAACTACAATGGCTTCCCAATAGTTGGTGACTACAATGACCTAACAATAGTTGGGGTTGATCATCTTGGATTCCTCCTACATATCCGGTTATAGAGATAGGGATCTAAACCCACATAGTTTTAATTGGTATATTTTAGCATCATGTGAGATGAAAAAGTGGAATAATGTTTGACGTCATGTGGGAGGAAGGTGAAGTGACGTGAAATGTTCTCGACCGATGGGTGTTGGGCCAGAAAAATAGAGATGATTCATACGTAACTTTCTCGGAAAGTGGAGAAAATATCAAATTCTACATTGTTTTTAATGGGGAGCCTGGAGATTATAAGCTAACGATACCTCGGTAAGATGTAATGGTCTGGGATTACTCTAAGCCTATGTGAGTCATGGTTGGTGTGAGAATAAAAAGGAAAAAAAGAACTGAAGATCACATCATGAAATTTTCATCCTTGAGAAATGGAGAAGGTGATATGTGTGGCTAGCATCTTAGGGATATGAGGATTTTGAAATACTCTATGATAGAGGTCAGATGGAGACAAATCCCTTAGGTAGCAGGACAGGGTAATAGTGTTATTGTTTTCCTAAAATCTTCTAGTTTCTACGTATAAAAGAAGATAGGAGGAGCAAGGATTCTACCTTTTGTAGGAAATGCTAGGTGCTTACACAAAGACGGTTCCCATTACTGTGGATAGATGCAACTTTAGAAAATAGGATCTCATTCCATGTGAGGATGATCACACACCCATGGATACCAGTGGTTGTGGAGGATGTCTGTGTTGTGGAACCCCATTTATATCCCATGTGGAAATTCTCAAGTCTAACATCATGTGATAAGGATGATGATGATTGGTAGTTTAATTTCCTCCCACTCAGATGAGGGAGGTTACCTCCACACCCCTAGGATATACATTACTAATACACACCCACGCTTGCAGAAGGGAAGGAATCTTCAATGCCATGTTGAGGCAGTATTGTGGTGTGATCCATTCAGGGTATCACATTAGTGTGGCTATACGAAGAAGAAATAGTCATTATCATGCCTATTTAAAGAAACATGAGGCTATGAAACACAACATTAAACACTATACATGTGACTTAAAAATTAACCTACAAAAGCATGGAGGGCCGAGATGAAGAAGGGTTTTTTGATAAGGGAAGCCTCACAATGGGGGATTCACAAAGATCATGAGGTTAGAAAGAAGATGAGAACACAATGTAGAGCGCCTCATAGATCAAAAGGAGTGGTAGAGCATCATGGATCATAGAGTGAAGAGGCTTTCAGATAACCCATGATCGCAGAGTAATATAGCTCATAGAGGGGAATATGGAATATAAAATCATGGAGCACCAGGGCTCACAGAGCACCTAGGCATGAAGGGTACCCGGGATCACTGATCACTGGGGCTCCCCAATCTCAGAGGCTCACAGAGCACCTAGGATTTCCAAAAATCATATATTCTAGAATGTTGATCCATTTAGAGTACATAATATCATAGAGAATATGGGATTGAAGAGCACATAGTTGGGCATAGATCCCGGGCTCATTGAGCTTTGGATCTCGTAGAGTGTAGTGGCACACTAAGATCTCGTGGTCGTAGAGCTCTGTGACCCTGCATAAGCATGGAGTTCACATGATTTGGTTGGATTACTCTCAAATATTGGATTCTTTTCAAAAAATTTTGTACCCATTGAAGTCTCCCTCTTTTGAAATGTCCCATAGGCTTTGTGAAGGGAATCACTCTATACAGAGGGGACAAATTTGAAAAAATACAAATGGATTTCTCAATTCTGAAGCACCATGGATGATTCATATTTTTCTAGAGGTTCAAAAAGTGAAGGGTGATTCATGATTCAAGAGTCGGAAGGCGAATGGTCCGGGTTTGTTAATTTTTTTTGGGGAAGAACGACATTTATAGGAACATGGGGGTGAAGGGAGGAGGATGCAATGCAATGTAATTCACGCTCCATGACCAGATGGAGATGCGGTCATGTTTCATAGAATCAGGGCTTGGTCCATTAGCATTCTTCATGGGGGATGCAAAAAAATTCTATCTTTTTGGAGGGCATTGAGAAGGACTAACTCCTCCTGGGGGACAACGAAAGCCTCCGTTGGGTGGTGCATTGCATCAATGGAGTGCCTTTTTCTCTGAACTTCCTTTATAGTGGGAATGTGGAAGGGGTCGCACCGTAGTGTCCTCTGAGAGGTCCTTTTCTCCATTATGAACCATTGTGATATAACATTTTTAGGCCACATTATGGTGACCTACTCTTCTGCCTTTATAAGAGGTGGATTTTTTAATCAACATTCACCATGCCACATACCTCCACTAAGAAAAACTATCATTCTATGTCACAAACTCTCAAAATGTAGACCCATAAGTTATAGAACGAAATAACCACATTTAAAGAGTCTAGTTATATAATACCTCCATATCCACATATTTTCATCCTCCATTAATGATATATATGTTTCCCTCTGAAAATAGGTCATCACACTCAATAGTACATCAAAAAACACAGAATATTTTCTTATTGTCACACACCTAGTTATGGAAAAACAATAAATTACATATAAAAACTATGAATTTAATACCAAAAATTTGTTAAAATATATTTTAATGGAACTAATCATGAATCAATGACCACTTCCATGGTATTATTCATATATATCATGTAATTGTTTTCATAATATTCCACACTAAATCACATTTTTATGAAACCCACTATTCATAGAATGAACTAAAAACCTCAAACTACAAATTTCATAAAACTATTCTGTGACTCTAAAACAATATTTTATCATTGTGTGACCAACCATATCATATCATGTAGAAACATTTAATGTATATTGTTACAAAGGGGTCCCTGTAAACCCCCTCCAATGATCACATGAAAAATAGTGATCCCCTATGTACCTCTAAACAAGTCCAATAATATATGAATAAGCTATTTTCAAAAATATAATCTCAATATAGATCCCAATTGTTGAAAAGTACATTGATGTGTGATAAAAATTCAAATTTCAATCCAATTTCTCACCCCATAATATCATTGGTATTTTAAAACATCTCACATTAATGATTCATGTACTCCAAAAGATATATTGGTTTATTTTAAATAATTATTTTCCTTTTAGGTTATCAATTCACTTCCATCACACAAAGTAATATTCTGAAACACAAAATGTTCAATTTATACAAAATTATAATGCCCAATGTTCACTATTAACAAAATGCTATGATACATCTTCATCAAAATTTACAATACAAAGAAAAAACTCATCCAAACACGTTTATGTCAAGACACATGGGCACAAAAAAAACAACATTTCATGAATATATAGTTGATATTGACTATAAGTCCTCATTAAAAGTGTTTATTTCTAGTTTGTGGTGTTTTAATCTCTGTTAATTTCTTATTAATAACAAAATTATAGTGGTAAATCAATACCTTCAATGTGATTTCCCATAAAATCACCACTTTTAAGGAAAATATATATCATTTCATTCATAAAATTCATTCAAAAACTGTTTTTCTAGACAAAATAATGCACCATTATTTATCCTGATCATATAGCTTTAATTAATAGAGGTTTTAGCTTACCACAAAAATTTCCAAACCAATAATCAAAACCAATACTCAGTGTATTTCGAATGTACGGTTATCAACTACCCAACAATCTATAAAACTATATCCATGGGCACCAACAAACCTCTCGTCAGTCACAAACTTATATCTCATAGAATTCCTTCTCTATCCGATTTTTTAAAACAATTTGACATTTAATACCTAATTTGAATAAAACATATTGTATTCCCTTATTAACCATATAAAATAATATTTACATAGTCCACAATATTAAATTTTCATCTCGACCTATTTCTGAATTCTATTAATACATTGATAAATTTTTTTAATATTTTTAATAATTCTATAATTTATTTGATGGTATATACTATATAAGTTAGGGTATCATCACATTATAAACATAATAAAAAATATCACCATTATCGACATACTATCCATTAACGAATTTAATGACTATAGGTGACCACTAGAAACATACCCATTTGATAAAATGATACATAAATCACTAATCATTCCAAAGATACAAATAATATTATCTAATTCATTATTCATAGATAACCCACTTAGAGGATCTGATACTCCAACAACCATTTTTAGTATTCATACCACATGAATTCCAATACACTTATACTCAATTATAAGGAATAAATTGTCTCTAAATCAAATTTTTCATACTCCTTCTACTCCCTAGTAATACACTCACAAAGAAAACCAAATAAGAAGTAGGCACTGATTAACAACAACATGATGCTTCAATAAATCCAATATGTCGCCCACTATAAAAAAGAATCACCTCACATAATCTTCCAAATGTCATTCCATTGTTCTCAAAAGTGTCTCAATATGTCCCTTAGTTTTCAATGATCCCACAAACAAGAAATATTATTCATTACTAGAGTGATATTTCCTAGACTCATTGAATCATTTTCCAAGAATCAATTACAATAGTCAAACATTTCTTCTTCAATAGAGAGGAACGATAATTACCACCTCACTAGTTCATATCTTCTAATCAATTTGATATAAACAGAACCCAATGGGTATGAACATCTATATTACATTTTCATATAAATATAATCATTCTCGCATGAGATACATCCCTTCAAATATGGGCTCACAACACTATTCAATTGAACATGGTCCCTTAACACGACATTACCATTAACACAAATAAATAAATGAAGACTTATTTTTTGAATTCACTAGGAATATGTATCATAACAATTCTAACCACAATATTACCCACCACCGTTTCATCATTCCTAATGTAAATGTATATACCAATGCATTACCAAGTCTGGAACTGACTATCTATATAAGGACCCGACCTTAAAACATTACCTTATATAGAATTAAATGAATAATTGATATTGAGAATCTATTAAGGTTTAGAGTTTTATAGAGATATTACATATCTATTAAATTTCAAAATATTAAAAAGTAGTCAAATCTACTCAGTTTCAATTTTTTTCATAAAACAAAAACTGTTTGAAAAAAAGAGGCATGTCTACTTGCATGTTTTAGATGGCATGACATTTCTATGTTCCCATACTTGACCCTATTCAACTTTCTGTCCTGTGAGAATAATTTCAAAAACATGGAATGAGCATAAAAATCTCAGTAAAGGATACACAAAGAAGGAAAACTATTAGTTTTTCCAAACAACCGGTAAACCAGGAATACTTTATCATATGTAATACTTTTCATCTTTATTAAGTAGTTAATACTATTCACTGAATAAAAGATCATTACTTACCATTTTGTAACCAAAATTTTACCATACTTCAGTGTACATAACACATAACATATATAGTTATCTTTGGACACAAACATACATAAATGGAATAACCATACGATCAAATTCCACACATATCACTCAATAGAATATCCATACGGATGACTTCCAAACCCAGTGTATTGGAGGTGATAAAGTCACCACCCATCCTGGTATTCACAGCACAACCCGTCATTTGGTTTATCATGTAACCACCAGTCAAATGTCCATGTACCATTATAAAATCATAAGACATAAAACAAATATAATGGAAATAAAACATTTCCAGATTTTAATCATAATATATCCCCTAAATATATTTACATAAAAAATCCATTATTGAAACCATTTTCAATACCAAAATACATAAAAGAGTATAAGGAAATTATTTTCTTTTAAAAACATTAAGTCATGTTGAGGAAGGAAAAGATCAAATAATAATCGTGATGGCGGAAAAGGTCATTCTCACCGTGTATGTTAAAAGAAACATTCCTTTTTTTCATTTATTAAAATGATTCATAGAAATATTTTCTCTTTGAAAAGTCAAGGGTGTATATACAACATATAAAATAAAGTAGTGTATTAAAATAAAATATGCCTCAATGAATGAAGATTGAGATGATGTCCCTTACCTTGTGTCCGACTTGAATCGATCATTATTTAATATCATGAATAATAAACTAAAGTTAATTTATACTTTATTAAGAACCATTTTTAAATTTTATTATTCCTTTTATATCACTTATTACCATTTTATAAACATTCTGTAATCATTTAAGATAATAATGTTTGTTTTTTGGATATTTGGTACTTAAATCAAAAAAGAAAAACTTATATTTAAATGTTGTCCATGTGGTCAAAGGTTCATTATATAAATAATGATATTCATGATTTGGATATCATATATATAATATATATCCATAATATACATGTATTTATAATAGTACATAACATTTATAGGTATGAAATGAAATGCACTATTCATGGAGACGGTATGTCGTACGTACACATGTACTCTACTTCTATTTCTATTTCATATTTAATGGAATTAAAACATAATGGTAAAAAGTAGTATTATAATTCCAGTATTTTATCATATATAATTTCATTAAATATATCCTTTATATGTAACAAATTTGGTATGAACGAGTCATATCACTTTGAGGGGGCTGTAGTCCTCACTTCCTCAAATGAAATTATCGCGTTTACCCATAGTGGAAACCATAAAGGTATTCTATAAATGAAAATTAAATAAGGATAAAGAAAACATAAAAATAATATATATCATATATAAATATAGGTCCATCATAATGGCAACCATGAGTGGCGGTTGGAGATATTTGAACAATCATCGTTTCATGAGGCGTTAGTTTTCTATCCACAAAAACATTATGTTATTCATCCATTAGAGAAAGGTGTATGTAAGTGTAGATATAATCCTTCTCATAACAACGTCCTAGTATATTTAGGATATTGTTGTTGATACAAAAGAAAGGTATAAAAAGAGTTTCAGGGTTAGAGAAGTAAAATAAAGAAAACAATTTAAGAGACACTACTACCTTTAATTTGGGAAACTCCCTTTGGTTTGATCTAAAGGGCTTCTTGAAGTGCCTTCTCCCTAAGGTAAGGCTACTAGGAGGAGATGTGGGATGTAGTGAGATTAATGGGGTATAGGGTGGTTGAGCCAAAATGCTTGAGAGTTGTGAGGAATTGGTTATAAATGGTCTCCTATTATAAGGGGGAGGAGGGGCTATTTTGGAAAGTGTGATAATATTATTTTATTATATAATGATTTTCGATTTCTAAATGTTCAAGAATCATTAAAGCAGTATATAAGATGAATCATATTCGAAATAAAATCATCCAATCCAAATTGGACATGTTTTGGATAATATTTTAATCATTATAATCTTATATATTTAAATCATTTATTAATGAGGTAAAAAGTTCATCATTATTGTGTAATAAATAATTTAATTAATGTGATGTATAAAAATTATAAAAAAATACCATGATATATGAAATCTTTTTATATTTAAAATTAATATTTATAGTCTAAAATATAATTTATATAACACCATATAAAAATTAATTTACTAAAATATTTTTGTTTTTGTCAATTTTGCATTTACTTTACATTAATTTATGTAATGTGTCATTATCATTCATAAGTGGATTCATGGGGTCCCGAAATTGGCCCAAAGATGCCCATTGTTAGATATGTATCAAAAAATAGGATTAGTACACATTTAATGGTAATTTTATATTATAATTATATTATTTGTTACCCATATTTACCTGATTTACCCTTTAACGATGGTAAATAAAATATTTTCTGAAATAAATATTTAAAATTTCAAAAAATAAAATTTACCTAATTACACAATTTAGAACTACTGATTACAATTATAGAATCAATTTTTCCAAATTCAATACATAGATGTGGCAGAAATTAATTCAAAATTAATTACTTCTTTCAAAACAAAAAGTGTGTTTTTATGAAATAATAACTATAAAAAATATTTACACTTGTTTATGTCCAATTTAAAAGTGAAATTAATTACAAAGACCAAAATTGGAATAAATGGTAAAAATATATTTTAATTAAACTTAAAACCCAATTCGAAATATAATCTATACATATACATAAATTAGATTAAAAGAAATTATGGAATTAAAATACAGAATTTTTCACTATTCATTAAAAATGAATGTTATCAAAAAAATAACAAAAAATTACCCAAATTAAAATTTGTGGTCCCCATTATAATGAAGTATTTTATTTGGTCAAATATAATGTATTAAAGTGGACAAAAATATATTTAATGAGTGTTCACCATTAATAGGGGGTAAATCAACTTTTTAATGTAAATTATGCTTAAAATTAGATTCATTCGAAATTTATGCCTCTAACTTTTATTGGATAAATGTAAATACATTTATCAAACATGTATAATAATATTGTAGTTAGTTTTGTTCATTCCCACAAATACAAAATCTAGGAGATAACTACCATTTAAAATAATATTATATTATTAGTGTACAACATAAGATTTCAAAGAAAGTCGTTGTTGCGTATCGGGTACACTATCAAACATAGAAACCCCTTTAAAGTAAAATTAATATTTAATTCAAAAATATTAATAAATATGAAATATTTATTATTCTTTATTTTCCTGGGATGTTACATCTTCCCCCCTTTTGGGAATTTCGTGTTTGCAATTTTACTTTTCAAAATAAGTGGGGGTATTTATCACTCATAGCATTTTTAGATTCCCAGGTTGCCTCTTCAACAATATGGTTTTTCCAAAAATCTATTGCCTGGTGAATTAACTTATTCTAAAACACTTTCTTCTCATGGAACATGTACTGCAAGGTCCTCTACTCTTAGTTCCCAATAGTACAAGTCAACATCCATCACTAACGACATCATCTTGTGAAACATCGGATGAATTATCATCTCGATAGGTCCTAATGAGGTTTGGGACTATGAGGCATCGAATATTACGAGGTAACTGGATAGGATTGTCATAAAATATATTCCCATCAAAGAACCTCACTACCTCTAGGCCTGTGTCTCGATGTATTGGAAAAATTGGCCATCCATGTTGAAGGGAGGGCTTCCAATGTATATTAAATGCATCAATTCATATACATAGATAAAGTTTCCATGAGACTCAACCTGATCGTACCAACCATGTTTCATGGATTTGTGCAGCATACAATGTGTGGGGTGGGGGGTGGACTGTAGTTGAGTAGAATTCACAATGTGAGGGTCATGGTGTGACTGAGGATCATGTGCTATCATATTCCATAAATTCAAAGAAGCCTTTCAAGGTGGATGAAGATGGATCATGGGATACATGTGTGAAATGAAAACCTCCTCTATGTATAGGCCCAACCTGAACGCAAATTCTAAAAAAGATAGCTCATGCAGTGTTTCACCGAATAAAAAATGGAGGTAATCGATGTCCATCTTGAATGTGACTTGAAACTCTAGAAATAACTCCATGAAGGATTCCACATTGATCTCTAGAATTTGGTAAATGTGTAGTGTCACCAAGACTTCCATGATAGCTTCAATGATATTCAATCAAGCTAGAACGTTCTTGTCTAGTGTCTTGTTGGTATGCATAGGTTTTTCCTATAACCTGATAAGAGTAACATGGTTCATAAGGATATTGAAATATAATAAATGGTGTAGGATAAAGTTATCATCACATGACATGGAAGTTATTTATGCCAGAGGAGTAGGGGTAGCATGGGCCATGATGGGAAAATGGTTTGGTTGGTGGTGTATGGGGACTCTTGGATGACAGTTTCTCATTGGAGGCGATGTATGAGGCTAATGAGCATGAGTAAGAGGATGGTTTTGGACTTTTGGTGTAACCCATTATGTCAATAGATGGTGTGTGGGATGTTGGAAGAAAGAGGGTTGGGGGTGTGAGGGTGAGAGATGGATCAGAGGGGCATGGAGGTGGGATGTAGTGCATTAGGGGAGAGGATGAGAGGGAGGGGTTTTTCGGTTTGAGTGTGTATGAGAAGAGATATGAGGCTTATTTGTTGTTTTACTGTGATAGAGGGGTTTATAAGAGACAAAGGGTATGCGATGTGTGAGGGGTCTGATCCATGAGTTTGCTACCTAGGTATTAAAAAACAATCCTAACCCAGTACATGACATGTACTTATGGTTCACATCATCTATGTGGAAATTTAATGTTAAATTTGTGAAAATGAGTACAAATTGTGAAATACTATTACACGATTTGTACCAAGTGGTTTTAGCATTGAATTTTTATCCTTCCATTACTTCAACTCTTGCACATCTAGATATCTTCTAAAATGTTGCTAATATAACCTAGCCTATGATGTCCTACCCTAGGTTTCCTCCCACTCAATGCTTCCTTTTAAGTCGATAGATTGACTCCATTAAATTTAATTTGAATTTATGGCTAGTGGAAAAAAATTCCTAGATGTGTTCTGGAAAAATAATCATCCTTTTACTTTTGACTTTAAATTGAGGCCCATCATCATACTAAATCTATGTTGTTCAATAAGGGAAGACTTTAACTACTTCAAATGGACCTGAACAATTAGTCTTTCTCTTGATCGGGAATAGTTTCAATATCGACTTGATTAACTAACCTTATTCCATGGTACAAAGGTAAGCATTGCAATGTGTGCCTCATGAAATTTCATTATATTTTTATTATATATTCACAAATTTTCATAATAATCTCTTATCATTTCTTCGAAATAAGTTAATTAAAAACACCACAGAAACACCAACTTTTTCGAAATCAAATAATTATTATCATGATAGACCAAAATGACTGATTATATATCTCTACTATAAGTTGACATAGTCTTCCATAAGTCAATCGAAAAAGTGTGGTGCCTATGGGTGTCTTGTTGGCAGTTATATAATCCCATAGTGAATCATCCAGTTTGAGACTCCAATCACATCTTCTTGTGTTCACAGTATTATCCAACATATGTTTCACCCACCTATTTGATATCTCAACATGGAAACATTTTTTTTGGGTGGTAGGGTGATCTAGTATGGTTTCTAATGCCATTCCTCTAGATCATTCCTCTCAGTTATTGGAATAAAAAATCTGTTCCCCGATAAAAAATGAGTAATCATGGGAATAAAAACTTTTCAAACACATTCTTCCATAGAATTGTCATGAAATATTTTTTCATGTCATATGATACAACATCAACTTCAACCCATTTTGAGATGTATTCAACTGGAAATAGAATAGTGGTTTTTCCATGTGATGTAGGAAATAGTCCTACGTAAACTAGTACCCAAATTTCAAAGACTTTGACTTCCCAGAGGGAATTTTGTGGCATCTCATTTCTTTTTCTAATATTTTAGTTCTACTATTATCTGTCAAATATTCAGAAAAATTCACTTGAATCTTGATAGAATGTTGTACATTAATATAAAATTTGTTGATATTTTCCCATTGCAGATTGGGTCAATGGTTTCCTCTAGTCGGTAATGTGTGTCACATCACAACTAAATTATTGGTTTCTTCTTCAGGGAAGCTATGTCTTAATTGTTTATCAGCACAATTATTTAATAATAGATTATCATCCCAATATTAATTCATGTAATTAGAGAAAATTATTTTCCATTACATGTTTGAGAGGGCTAGAGGTATAATTCCAATGACTAGATATTTGGAAATATCTGAGAACCAAGGTTGAAACATAACATTGAACATGGTTTCATCTAGAAAACCAACATCAATATCAGACACATCATCTTGAATGATGATGGGTAGTTGAAGTACGGATAGATGATATGAAATCACATTGTATATCCCAATTGTGTCCATGATGATTATATCAAATTCTTTCAGTAGGAGGATCAAACATATTATCCATGGTTTGGAATCCTTGTTTCTCATTATGTATTTGATGGTAGCGTGGTATGTGTGAACTATGACTTTGGTCAGAACAAGATATGAATGAAATTTCTCAAAGTTATATACAATGACTAAGAGTTATTTCTCCATTGTATTATAGTTCAATTAGGTTTCAATTAGAATGTGCCTTGAATAATTATTGCAAAAAAAGATGTTTCCAATGTTCTACCCTTACTTATGACCTATAGTAAGGTTACTGTCATCACATAATAACTAAAATTTTCCTTCCCAAGTATGTACAATAATTATTGGTGTTACTATCAAACTTTTATTCAACATATTAAAATCTTGACTGCATTCCTCAAAGAATTTGGAAGAAACGTCATTTGAAAGTAGATGTGTCAATGAGAGGGAAACATTAGAAAAATCCTTCATGAATCATCTATAAAAACTAGTAGGGCCCATTAAACATCTTGTACTGTTGATGGTTGTTGGATATGAATGATTTTCGATGTGTTTTATTTCATTGGGATAGATTTTGAGGCCTTACATGGATATTGTTTTTCAAATTAATATTCCTCCGTTTTCATATATATGATATTTCTACCAACATCAAAATAAGTAATTTTCACCACAATGTATTAATACCAATTTTAGATTTCTTAAATAGACTTAACATTATATCCCATAGATTGGGAAATCATCCATGATGATTTTAAGGAATTCGTTAGAAAGGTCATGGATGATATGTGTCACACATCTCTGAAATGATTCTAGATCATTTCTCATTCCGAATGACATCATTCATTAAGAAAATGTACCATATTGGCATGTGAATATGGTTTTTGGGAAATCATCAGGGTCAATTGTAAATTGAGTGTATACTTAATATACATCCAAGAGATAGTAATATTCATGAACCACCTGTCTTTCAAGCATCTGATCAATTAATGGTATGGGAAAATAATCTTTTTTTTGACATATTCATGCATTTATACTCTACGAAAACTCTCCAATCAGTTATCATTCAGGTTGGAATAAGTTCTCCTTAAACTATTACCTCCACTGTGATAACTTCTATCTTGGGTAAAACCATGAGGGGGTTCACCCATTCATTAATGTAAATACAAAATATGATTACTGAATACAAGTGTTTCCTCTTCCTTTTTGAAAACAACCTTTATCAGGGGTGTGATCCTTCTTTGAGGTTATCATTTCCTCTATTAATTTTCTTCACAAAGGATTCTATAAGTGCATTTAGAAGGGTTTATCTCGTTAATTTTTACTACTCCCAAGGAAAATGATTTATCAGGTATTTTAAAAACATTAACCATTTTTTCAACATACTCTTGGGATAGTTCTATGTTTATAATGATTGGAATATAAAATTAATTTTCTAAGTATGTGTAACTCATTATACTGTGATGAGGTTTCATTTCTAACTATAGTGATTGATTAATTGTTGGAATTTACAGTGTTATGGTGTTTTTTTGTGAGGGATTAATTGAATATCTATTCATCAATATAATTCAACTCATCATTATCATAGTGTGAATCATCACATTCTTCCTCGATGGCCATGTACTCATCTCATTTGTGGGAGAGAAAAATGGAATCACAATCCAGAATATCATTTGAGTATTGGTAAATGTAATTCCATATTGACACTAATTTGTTTCTCTAAATAAAAAGAACCCAGATCCATTATTTATTCCAATAAAATCATTTTTCATCTCAGAAAGGACATCCATGATTGATATGTACACCACATTCCTCTTCCATGTCTAGTACTAGAAAGTCTCTTAGAATTTTTTTCCTTCCAAATTTGACCAAAAAATCACTGAGAATGCATCATAGATATGTTACAAATAAGTCATCAAGTAGGAATGATATTTTAGATCTTTTGATTTGTTCTATTCCTAGATTGTGGAAAACACTCATTGAAATCCTATTTATACTGGATCTAAGATCACATAGTGCTATCGCAAACATAAAATTCTCTTATAGAATAATGTATTGATAATTATATAGGAACACTCATTTTTGGTAGATTTTTCTAATGTACAATAGTATACCATTCTTCATCCAAAGAGAATACTGCCAGATATTATATTGTCCACTTATTTTATATCAAATCTTTTAGAATTTTGTAATAAATGGCCATTTGGGGAATGTATTCTACATATTGTGTATCGATATGCAGTTTCTCAAACATCACTATGGACTTATTGTATTGTGCTTCCTTCCTCCCTTATCTCTCACTAAGAAGTGAAGAGGTGGATTGTATGGATGTGGGGTAACATAAAATGGTTCCATTTTCTGTTTAGGAGGATGGTTAACCATTGCTGGTACATATTCTTGTGGTGATGATGGGATGGCTACATCAACTTCTTCATCTACTACTAGTTTCTTTATAGGCTATTTTTAATGCCATTCGTCTTTTCCACTTGAATATTGAAAGTCCAAAACATTCCATATTATTATCACTATATCCTTTGATTCCTCTCTTGAGTATGTATAAATTATACTAGGTAGAGTACATGGTAATCTACCTGACATGGTTTTTGGGATTTGACCCATTTGAATTTCTAGGTACTTTAATGATTCTCCAGGGTTTTTCATTTCTATTTCATGGGTTTTTATTCTATGATCTGATTTCTAGAGGATATTACCTCACTGGTTATCTTGGTTACATGGAGGAGGTGGAAGGGGTCTTTTGATGATTTTGTATGGTGGGATAGAATTGTTTCTAAGGTCATTAGTGGAAGGGTTATTGATTAATTTGTTTCCTAGGTCTTGGAATAGGGTTCATTGAATGACACTATCATGGTCCTTGATTTTCCAATTATTCATGATGATTCATTGTTAAAATTAGTGTTGAATTTTTTGATGATACTACTAAGAAGTCCCTTGCAGATAATATTGTTTCTATTGAAATGGTTGGTTCACGTTATTGAAATTTACATAATTAAAATACATTTGGTCTTAAAATCATAATATTATGTCCTGATACTAGTTTGGGGCACTATACATATCGTATGATTGATTTCCAAGAATGGAGTAGTAGGTGGTTGTGTGGATGGAAACTAGAATGACTCGTGTTTCATTTTGAGAACCTTAACTTGTTCCACAAATCAGGTGTTCTAATCAATCTAGTGGATTCCACAGTACGAATATCCATGATCACTTTCTAAAGGCTGGAATTATGAGAGACGTCATATAGTATTGTCTGTCCGGCTTTGGGGGACTTGAACATTAAACCTCAATAAATTGTATTATCGAAAATAGTTCATGTGGCTGGTAGTAGTCCTTGGTAAAACATCTATAACTAAATCCATGTATTAAGTCCATGTTTTGGAAACTTCCTCAAAATCTATTTAAATTGGCCGCATGCTTCCAATATCGATTCTCCATCAGTTTGAGCAAGGATTTGGTTTTAATTTAGAGCTTCCATGTCATTATTGGTTGAATTTACACGTCAAAAAACTTCTTTTCTAACTCATCTCAAGTTGTGATTGCCCGAGGAGCTGGAATTTTACGAAAGTACATTGCTCTATCACCCAATTATAATGGGAACATGTGTAGTCTATTTGAATTTTAAGAGGATCTATTATTGTGAAAGGTGCCTCAAACATCCAAGAAGTTTTCAATGTGTTCATTAGTGTAATATATATGGAGAACATTGAATTATACCATATTCTAAATCATTTTAATGAGTCCTTGATTGATATCAAATGTGTATGTTTGAATTTGGGGATGAAATATAAATTGTGTTCCACCATGGATTGATTGAAATCCATATTCTATGATTGAATTTTTAGGATGCATGGTGTGTTCTTCTAGAAATATATGATTTAGTTTGGTGGGTTGGGTCCCGTGGGATGATGTTGATTGGCTATTGCAGACCTGTGTTGGTTAAAAAAATACATTTTGATGTCAGGATCCAAGGCTAAATGATTTTTTGACTAAAAGTTCCTTGAAAAAGTCAAGATACCTTATTACATGCACTAATATAGAAAATGGAAATGCAAGGGTGTATCTGAAGTAATATAAACAAAGGGTATGAGGAAAAGGTAATCCAAGATCATGGAAAAATATTCTTCAAAAGAAACAATGTCGATCCAAGACAATATATAAAAAATTTCACCCATCTACGTTCCTAGTTGGGTTTGTACAAGCATTAGACATACTATAATTTTGTGTCCCGAATTTTACTAACTACATGGTTAAAGTATTTTTGATGTGTTGAGTCGATCACATGAGGTGGACGGTAGACATAAAAAGAAACACTATCTTTACACCTTAAAAAGATTCCTTTCAAATTGGATTTATGTTTTGTAATTTTTATTGAATATATAGTTTAGAGTGACATCATGTAATTAATTAGAGCATGATATTAATTTTATGTGTCTAGAGAAACTATTTACTGTATTATAATCACAAAAGGGTACTAAGGCTTAGGTTGTGAAGTAAACAGAGGATGCTGGTTGACATTGGTCAAGTTACCTATTTCTACCAAGGAAGAGAACTTTCCATGATCTGGAGATAGTAATAGACTAAGTGAATTATGTATGGTTTCATTGGTAGAAATTTTTCTAGGCTAGTGATCGTAGACTATAATACTTTAATCCGGATATGGTCTTCCATTTGAATATCTCTTGGTTGGGGATGTTCACACAAATTAGGCAGAAAATGGTTATTTTTATAGATTACTAATTATTTAGGGTTTCCATAATTATATTTAAGGATTGATTATAGGTTCAGATAAATATACACATTCTCCCTAGCCTAAAAAAATTTAGTTACTCATAATTGGTGGAGATTCAATTAAATAAACATGTAAAATCATTCCTGGCATTTTAACTGAATTCAATTGAATCAAAAACATGAAATAGTGTATGAATTTATTGTGAATGAACACATCATTAGGTATGAAAAATTTATATATCATTATTACTAAATTTCATACATTAGATAATAAATGGAAATGGATATCACACGAGTTGATCAAAATTAATGATGAACGATGAGAATCGATGAAACAATAATTTGAATATGTGGAAGAAAAATGATCAATGTGTATAAAATTGAATTAAAATGTAAAAAAATTACCAATTTTTTTGTTTAAATGGAAAATGGGGAGGTAAAATCAAATTGAAGGACAAAATAGAATAATCCCATATGTAATAAGTTATGAAATGCTCTTCCCAAACTCGGTATTTATAAGAAGGTTTTGTAATGATGCGTACTGGAGGTAAACATTGTGTACCATTGACCTATGTATATTTCCTTATATTTTGGATCTAATGAATGCCATGTGAATATCTGGAAGATTTATGGTGTTTGAATGATTACACATCATGTATGGAGTGTTCACAACGTGTACTGGCCAATGGCTATTCCACCTCCCAAATTTCTCGTGGATTTCTTACTCAACTGTTTCGACTATAATCACAAATTCTATTGAGCCATCCCTATGTGTACTTTTTTTCCACTGCTGAATTCAAAGAAGGGTCATGACATGGCTCCCAAATTGTCTCATACTTTGAACTGCAATTACATGATGTGTACATACACGTCATGATATGTACTGGTCCATTTTTTCACTTTTTCTTCATTTCATACTCTATGTCCTATGTATCCTTATTACTAAAAAATTGAGTAATTACCAAGTTCATTATCAAGTAAATAATTGGAATAATTACAATGAAATTATGGTAAAAAATATTATATAAATAAAATTTACCATAGTTGGGAAAATTAAAATACAACAATAATAAGACCATAGCCAACCCGATCAATGATGAGTGATGAATAAGTCATATCCATACACAGATCCAATTTCACATTACATATGTGATTACTATGGGAAGTGAAACATACCATATCTCAACCCATAATCAATGATTCTAGTAATATATTACATTATTTACCTATCACCATCCTGATAATAGTGGATATTTAATAAAACAGGTAACTAACCAACCCATCATAGTGGTGATGATATAATATATTATAAAAGAATCCTCTATCGGGAGAGGTCACACCATTTATATCCAATCCACACCAAAATTTGGGGATGTAAGATTGATATCCTACCGATCCAATAAATATATATTGAGGTTGAAAAATATATTTCTGAATATAGCCCATGTATGTGTAAGATTCACATAATAGTACAAAAATAAATCCACCATGCTCTGGTGAAGTCACGCATAATCATATACATCATGAACCTCTCCCAAGGATGGTTATGCATCAATATCATGAAGCCAAACCATCTCAAGCTTGGATTTACATCCTATTAATATTTTATTACAACAAATACACAATTATGAGAATACACATAACAACATTTGGTTAGAAGAACATGTCATGTATTCTCGGGAGATCATAACTAGGGTATAAGTAACATGGGATAAAATCTCGTGTGTTAGAAGTAATTATCATTCATCTAGAATCCAATGATGATATCTAATGAATAAATATGTCCCAAATACATTAAAATATAATACCCTTGGTAATATCATCCTTCCAATAGGGAGATACAACATTATTTTCAGCCCAGCCATATCATTTATCGTTTGTATTTACCTGAACTCATAACCATACAGTGAACCCAAATCCCATAGGTTCTATATTACCCTAGACTAAATAGTTCAATATAATCCTCTTACAATTATCACATACAATTGTATGAATATAAAATATGGGGTTTCTAATATAACTTTCACTCTTACCCTTTTAATTTTCATGCTTATCGATCAATGGTTATCTCTCAACATAAACTGTAGTCTTTTCGATTATATCACATTGAGATAATTTGATCCCATTGACAAGAAGAAATGCACATTATGAAATGAAATAAAAAACAAGATATATTTTACAAATAATATTAAAATCCATTCCATTAACCATCTTCTATTAGGGTGTTCTCCATCTTATATAGGGCATATATGAATAAAACCCCATGATCACCTGGAATTCACTAATAGTGGCGTACAAAAATAAATAAAAATATTTTTTTGAGAATTATAATTCATCACATGTTATGGTGTGTTTTAGATATTTCTTAAACATTCCATAGTATGCAGGATAACATACAAATGATATTTTTTCATGCTTCGTGACTTAGTAGGAGAAGTTATACCATTACATGATTATGATTTACTAATGATTATATAGAAAACTATCTCATCAAAATTATTTCAAATACCAAAATATACACACTTTATAAATTATAAATATATATTCGGACTATATTTATTTCCAAAAAATCTATTGATTATATATTTAATATATTAAGATACAATTATATTGAAGTTATCAGCCAATAATTTAGAAGTTTTCTACTTCTTATTTTTGTTATTATATTTTCATAATCACAGTCAATTCTCCAAACACTATTACTCTAATAATTTTTCTATTTCATAAAAAATTGTAGAACATGATTATATTGATTATATCATTCATTTATGAAATTTTCATTTTATTATTAATACCAAATAAGTCATCTATAAATTCGATTAATAATTTAAAATTCAATATCAGTTATATTTTTACCATCAATTAACAGAAATTATTTTTTCCAATTAATCAAAAATATAATTCATCCTAAATTTTAGACAGGGGATCTTTTTATATAAAATTTATATAAATTTTTACCCAACTACATGATATTTTTTGTGGAAAAATATTCTATCTGTATCATGGAAAAATATTTGACACATGAAATGTAATGTTACAACATCTAAATTTTTTTCCTTGATGATGTAGTGTATCCTAAACATCAATTCAATATCATTAATTAATTTTTTAAAATTATAATTCCATTATCATTTATATAAAATTTGGATTCCACTATATTAGTGTAGAAATTTTCCTTAATTACAACATGAGATTATATTTTTATGTTATTGTGAATATTTATATTGATAGCGAAAGATATGATCTTCCTCTTCAAATCATTTTAACCAACAAAATATATCATTTCTTAAGGAATACAAAATTCAGGAAATTAATTCATATATATTAGAAAAACATAACCATTTTTGACTTTATTTTTATAATATATTAAGCAATCTATTCGAAATATTATAATATGTTATATCTCATTATACACTTCATTGGGGAGGATTTAGTTAAATATTCCATTCATGAACATTATCATATTAGATAAAGAATATATAATGGAATTTAATGAATATGGTATTTTTTAACCCTTATAGATATATTCATTCAACTACAAATAGTAACCTTATGAGAACAATGGAAAACACATCCCTACACTTGATTTCCCTATATATGTTATTTTCTAGAAACATTAAAATCTGAATGAGGTGAATCCCCTCTATCCCCAAATGATTATATAGTTATATGTTTATCATCAATGGAAGGATTAATCCTAGTATGGATACACCAAATTATTAATTCCCTAATAACATAATTAACAACACTTTATTTCTTTGTTTCCATTCCTCTATAATTTTTTTTTATTTTAGTTTTTGAATGGATGAATAACTTAATCCACCATCAATGAAATATTCCAATGATACAATTTTATCTCAAATTAGATACAAAAAACCATGAAAACTAACCTCACAAGAAATATTTACTTTTAGATATCATGTATAAATAAAATACAACATAAATTTCTTACTAAATTCATTGGTAAAACATTTTACAATAAATTATAATTGGGAATCCTCATATAAAAATAAATATGTGTATATAATGTTTCTCTAAGAAAACCCATCAATAAAGAAATCATCAAATTATATGTTTGAACATTGTATAAATATAATTTTGATACGTATGAAGAATCATCTAGTATTTGTGTAGTCATCACATCACCATAAAAACCTCCTTTCATATAACTTTAATTTAATTTCTTATGACAATTTGGTGAATCATGTCCCTAAAAAAGTCATAAAAATTTTAAACAATATATGCGACATTTATGATTGGTTTACAAAAAACTATATCTCAATAGATGAAAATATATATGAATATGTAACGATTCTTATGGATATCAAAAACAATAAAAATCCTTGAAACAATAAGTTGTTTTAAATAATTATTAAGAATAAATACTTAAAATTTTTTAATGCATAGGGATTCATAATAAAGACATCCTATTATAACTATACAGTGTGAATCATAATAATTAACCACTTTTGGTATATCTTGTTTTATTATAATTCAATAGAAATAAATTTCCTAACCGGGTTTAGTCTAAATACTATGTATAACAACATATCTTGATAAAATCGAACAACATGTGAGTACCCTTTTTACACAAGTCCTTCCTTGATTATAAATAAATATCATTTTTCTTTCAACATTTATTGATAAACCAACTTACAATTATAGAAATTCAGGATTCAAATGTAACACAATGATATTTTTTATGAAGCATTTCACTTTAAAAATATTTATTTCTTTGATAGCTTGTGTTTCCCGAAACATAAATTTTAAATGAGCCTTCTATTATTTTTAAAATAATACGTATAGTTTATGTCATATATTTTAGATTGGTGTGAATGAATATTAATTAATACATTATAAATAATTTATTATTTATTTATTCATAAAAATATTTAGTTATCTATCAAATGATAAAAATATTAAAAAGTTAAACAAAAGTGATATTTTTATGAAAACAATTTTAAGCATGAAATGAATTTTATATATGTATACTCAATTAATGTTGGTGAATAATTTTAATGAAATGTATAAATTATATACTTGTTTTTTTAAAATAAATAAAATTTATTTTTATTATCTTGAGATAGTACTTAATCAACTTGTGTGTTTGAAAATGTTTGTTTGCAAAAAAATTGTTTTTTTCGCATTTTTTTACACAGAAATTGAAATAAATTTCCCCAATTTATTGGTATTGTAAAATATAATATGATTTATATATTTATAATAATGTGAATTGATTTTTTTAATTATCCATTTTTATTTTTGTCAATATGAATAGTTGTTATTGTAACATTTAATACCACAGTAAAGGGTAAAATGGGTTTATATGGACTAAAAATAAGACATAATACCATAATAATAAATATTATATTTTATTTGGTGAATATAATTATACCCTTAACACATATGTATCAAAATTGTGTTTTTAATGGCCAATTTTACATAAAATGAATTATATATAATTTAAATAAACTATATCAGAAAATGAAACTTTCTTTGTCATAAATATATCTTACGTGTCCATATGGGGAAATGTAGATTATGAATGAATTTATGTTTCATTTATGAACTTAATATACCTATTTTCATTAAATAAATTTATTAATGACATTATAGGATTACCTGGATATGATAAGGATGTCTATATTATTTTATTTTCGGAGAATTCAGCGACATAACAATCATATTATTTAAATTATATTAATTTTAATATATTGATAATTTTATTTTATTCTCAAATATAAATATTACTTTTTAATTTAAAATACATATCGTAATAATGGTTACTTATTTACAATTTTTATAAATTATATTATGACCTAAATTTCCAAAAAATTGTATATGCAATAATTATTCAATTTTAAAAATTCAATTATATGATATAAAAAATAATAAAAATATAAAAATTTTAGATATTTTATGTGATAATATATTTATATATTCTAAATAACATGTTAGGTATATAATAAAATATTTTATGAATTTTAAACATTCTCTATATGTTTTAAAAAGTCAATATTGTGAATAGTATCAATATTTAAAATAATAATATTGTTTTGATTAATAATTTATTTAATTTATTTAGAAGTCATAAAAACATTTAAAAATTCAATTTGATTATACTATAGTCTAAAATTTAAATAATTGGACATTTATGGTCCAATTTAAACCATATAAGTAAAAACTATTCCATTATAATATTGAAATATTTCTTAGAAAAGTAAAAATGAAAAGAGATTAACTAAGGGTTAATAAAATTTATAATGATTAAAATAATTATAGTACTTGTCAACAAACGATTTTTTATGTTATTAAAACCTTTTAATATCATATCATTGAATTAATGGATATCTTTTTGTTTCAATAATAAATAAATAAATTATAATTTCATCTATTGAGAAATTTCGAAAGTGCCCCTTACCTCCACTCTAATGGGATCCTCCTACTTTAAATATTTACACTGCTTAGAGACTTATATCTCAACATTCCCTGGACAATTTATTTTCTCTACATCACAAAAAACATTTTAGAGGTGCTATTATTCTCAAAATACTATCCATACTACCATCTAGAGGAGATTTGATGGATCTATTTCCATGAAGGGATAATCTCTTTAACAGATAACTTTATTTTTCAAAAATTCCTTAATTCCTATAGAAATATTATGTTTATAATAATATAATATCATTAATAACCTAAATATTCTAAAATTTTATAATGATTTTTAAAACACCACAATACACTATATTTTTTTTCAAAAAAGTTCTGAAAGAATCACTCGTGCATATGTACGAATTAACATCCCCATATAGCGATAAAATTCATTTCAAAAAAACATATGTAATGGATGATTATTATAATGGGATAATATAAAATAAATAATATAATAATGATTATATAATTATCATTTATTGATGAGCTTTATTCATTCCATAAAATGAAAAATGAGAAAAACATTCAGTCGTATGTATGGTCTACCATCTTCATTAATGGTGTAATTCATTTCTATATTTAAAATTAATAAAAATGATTATATATATGTATATAATTATTCAAAATTATTAGTATAACATGATTATATTTTAGGAAATTATCAGAAAAACATAAATGAATAAGACCAAGATTTTCAAAACGAAACATAACTAAAAATGATGTTGTTACAACTCAGAACAGATATTTTAATAACGAATTTATAAAAAAATATGATAATATTTTAAAAATAAATAATTTAGGGTATTATATAGTTAATTTAGTGAGATAAATTTATTATATATCCACATTAATTGTAAATGAGGTTTTAATGTGAACAATGAAAGGTAATATATGAGGTACTAGATTATTCCGCACTCTCACCATTATTCAAAATTTATTATATTTGTATATCCACTATGAAATATTTAAAACACATGTACAGTTTATAAAAAATGTTTTCAAAAATGATTTTATAATTATACTAATAATTCTTAATTTTATTTTTTCAGATGTATAACTTTTTAAGAAATGGCTGCAATGTAATATTTTTATCGTTTTCCAAATAATGTACTTTGATACACTTCTAACAAAAATATATATTGAATGATTCTTTAAATTACATAAAATGAGTTCATTTTCCCACAATACATATTAATTAATTCAATTAATATTATAATATAATCTAACAAGGTTATTTACAATGCAATTTTTCCCCGGTAATTTTACATCATTTCAAAAAAATAAAAATAGAAAGTATATTTTACTCAATAATTATTTCAAGGGATATTTAAAAATAATTTTCCATATAAGAAAAAATTATTTTATATTGATTTCTATTTAGTGGGTGTATGATCTAAATATTCTATCGTTATTATTTCTCTAGAAGGTCTATAATTATCACGGTTTTATGATTATGAAATAATTTACATTTCCAGGGGTTATGCAATGATAAAATGTTTATAAAAAGAATTTATTTTCAATGTTTTATATATAATTAATTATTTATGTTCCTATGAGTCACAATTGTATGGTCTCTATTATTTTATGTGCTATAAAGATATCTCCAACAAATAAATTTGTTGATGATTTATATCTCATAAGATATTCAATGTTGTAATTGGTAGTGAACCTAATTCAGAAAAACAATGTTGGAATAGGGAGTGGACCAAATTTTGTATGTTAATGCTTCTAATATGATATTTGGGGGGAAAACTAATTCCAATATGATTGTATTTAATCTGATCCATGAGTAACATGTAGGTGATTGTTTATTCTTAATTATATTCTATAAATTCCCTATTTTATGCCAATATTCTGTTTGGATTTCTCATTTTATTTTATTTCCTTATGATTCATATCTTGTGAAATGCCAATATTAATTCCTTTATTTAATATTATAATATTATATATATATATGGTGTAATATTCAATTGACGTGTTCTGGTTATTATACCAATTTTCTTATTTTATTCATATAATTTGATTTTTATCTAAATTGTTTAACATTACATGAATCTAACATTATCTATTCATATATATTTTTTCCCCATGATATGTTGAAATATATTAATTATTATTAGTCAAAAAAATTATTCTAGTTATGATGTAATAAGAGGAAGATGCCATAATTTGTTTTGAAGTATTTTTTTACGGTTCCATGATTCCAATGAAACAAGACCCATATAGTTTTATCAAGAATGTATTATGTTATAAAATTAATAGAAAACAAGTGATATATACATATTAAATGAATGGGACGTTGTAGTTTGAATCCAATCCATGTTTAATTAGTATTTAAAAAATTGGATGGGAAGACGTTGGTAATAACCATAAGGATATGTCGATGTATATTATAAAATATTATATCTTTGATAATGATTATGAATAACCAAGGATTAAACTAAAGGATTCATAAATCATAGATTAATTATAAATTTCCATTTATTATGTGATTTTTCCCATTGTGATTATTGTTTCTTATAGAATGATTTTTCTTTTTAGTCAATGTATGGAATTTGAAGGAGTATTGTTTATTCTGAATATTATGAGAAATGTAATGAGATTACTCATGTGAAAATAGATTTTAAGGTAAAAGTAATGGAAAATGATATTATTGTGCTCAAAAAACATTCTCATGCTATGAATGATGTTATAATATCAATTGAGAAAAGGATAAATTGACATTATATTGGGTCCATCATGAAGAAATTTCATCTTTATTTTTATGTGTATTCCAAACTACTTGTGGTTGAGTAATGGATTTATACCCCTAAAAATAAATATACTTCTCATTAATGTTCAGATAATAATGAATTTAGTTTGGATAAATATAAACTAGAAGCTGAATTAGATAAATTGTGGAATGTAATCAATAACATGATGCAGTGGGATAAAAAAAATCCATTGAAAGGGATGATTTTAAGAATATATTTATTAATAATTAATTTACATACATTATTCAGATGAAAGACAATAAGGAATGCCATTAGATAATTAAAACAAATGTTGAATCTATTGAAACCTATGAATAAATTTTTACATGACATGAAATATGAACTTCTATAATTATCATCCATCCCTAATGAATGGTTGATAAGATAATCATTGGCATATACAACATCTATAAAAGCCGTAACACATAAAGGAGAATTAATAGCTATAAAAAATCATTCAATGCTCTATAATGGTTGAAATAGTGGATAGAGAGATAAAACAATCAAATGTGTTCAATTAGAATAGAATGATGGAATTTGAGGGAAAATAAAAAAAAACATAGATACAAAAAGATGATGATTTTTGTCACGTCTGGTCTTCACATTGAGGTATGTATTTAATTTTAATTTTAATCACATAAGTTTTATTGCCTTTTTTTGTAAATTGTTTTTTTGGAGTTCGATCTGAGCGTGATTTTAGTGTTATGCACTTGCGGTGATAAATGGACGTGGGATTGACGTTGCTCAATGCACGGGCATGGCACGGGTGAAGCCATGTGGACTGCCCAGTACACGGGTGGTCTTACTTGGTAGTATTAATATTAACATTTTAAGCGAGTATTTCTTTTATTTTATTCTTATTTCTTTATTATTATAAATATTATTAGTTTTTTTACTTTCCAATTATTAACTTTTATAATTAAATCCTTTTATAATTTTTATTTTAGAATATTTTAATTATTATTATTGTGTGTGTATACATATACACATATATATATATATAAATACATGTATATATATATGTATTTATATCTCTCCATTTTTAATTATTTATTTATTTTATCTTTATTATTTCATTTATTTTTTTATTTAATTTATTTTGTTAACCCACCTAATCCCTACCCTAGTCGCCACCCCACATCTTTTTTTCTCTTTCATCTCCCCCACGTTTTCTCCTCCCTTCTCCTTCTCTCCTCCCTCTCCCTCACGCGGCTCTCTCCCCTCTCCCTTGTCCAGCTTGCCTCACTCTCTTCTCCTTCCTCTATTCTCTTTTCTCTTCTCCTCCCTCTCCCTTCTTCTTCTCTCTTCCTTCTCCCTCCGTTCTCTCCTCTTCTTCCCATCCCTTCTCTCCCACGGCTCCAGCGCGCTCCCCCTATTCCTCTATTTCTCCAGCGGCACGCCTCACCCCCATCTCCCTCCTCTCTTCTCTTTTATTTTATTTATTTATTTATTATATCTTATATTCTCTCCTTCTTTCCACCTCTCCTTCTCTCCTTCTCTGTTCACCTTACCTCCTCCAAATAGCTGGTCAGCCGCCCTTCCCGCACGCCCGCTCGGCTGCCGGACATCCCCCGCAACTCGGCTCGCGCTCACAGGATAGCCGCTGCGTGCGCCTCGGTTGGATCCCGAAAATTCCACGACAAGGGTTTGGTTAAATTTTATTTAATTATTATAGATTTGTTTAGTTTTTAATTAATATATTTAGTTATTATCCCATGTGTTTAAAATCTGTTAATCACATTATTTGATTATTATTAAATTGGTTAATCTTTTTATTTAATCTATTTAATTGTTTATCAATTTAGTTAATTGAATTTGTTTAATTGTCAATCTATTTGTTTAATTACTATTAAATTTTCTTATTCATTATTCAATTTAATTAATTATTATTGAATTTTTTCTATTGTTAGTTAAATTATTAAATTGGTGATGTTGTGATGGGTTGGTGATGAGAAATTTTGGTCTACTATTTTAGGACCATTTTGACGGTTCCGTGCAGTGCAACCTTTGCGCAGTGGGAGTATTGCGCCGTATCATTTTTCTTTCGTTCTTGCATTGAGGTTGGTGGTTCCATGACTTTGAATCATTTAGATAATTTAATTTGTTTGTTCAGTTTAATTTAATATGTTCTATGAATTAGTTTCATGGTGCAATCTATGTTTATAATGTAATGGCATGTTCGTTTGATGAAAATTGGGTTTCTGCAGTAGTATGCTTTTGTTGTTTATATGCATGTTTTTGTATAATTGGTTTGTTTTGTTTAATAAGTTGTGCGAAAGGCATTTTAAAAATTGTTTGACATGCGTGCAAGATGAAAATTTCACTCTCTTTAGAAATGGTTATGTTCTTTTTCAATTCGATCCTGTTGTGGAAAATTTTAGAAGTGTTTAATAATTGTTTAAAGAGTTCCAATGAGGTTTTAGAAGGGTCAATTTGTGAAATTGATTTTTTTATGGTTTTTTTTCATGAAATATATTTTATAAATTGAGGAATTGTTTATTTAAGTGGTGTTTTGAGTGCGAAACATGGTTAAAAGGTTTTTTAGGGTTTTTTGGAAGGTGTGGAAGGTGTTTTCAAGTCACTTTAGGTGTTTGTGTATATAAATAGACATTTTCAAAGTATATGAAACACTTTTGGTGTGTTTTCCTTATTGTGTACTTTTGAATTTGAAATGAAAAATTGTTTGAAGAATGGAAAACATGTTTTGACATGGTTCCCTCATGTATCAAGATTTAAAGTGACACCTCTATATAAAATCAAGTTGTTTTTGGTGTAAAGACTTCTTGGATTTTCTTGAAATGATTTCAATAATAACTCAAATGATTTATTGGTAAATTTATATGATGCTAATATGGTGATTTATAGGAGTTTAATATGCTTTCATTTTTAAAGTGGTGTATTTTTATAAAATGAGACATGTCCTTTGTGTGCATCTGTTTTTGAAATAGTGCTTTGGTATGCAAGTGGTGAATTTTTTTTGTAATGTCATGTTTGGTTTGTAAAATGTGAAAGTGATGTGTTATGTGAATGTAGAACATGTTTGAGCACAAGGGAAAACCCTGGGTATCAAGGTGGGCGGACTAGAACTGGTGCACTAGTGAACCAGATGGGTATCGTCCTTGTTTCACTTAGCTGGATTGACGATTGAAACACTAACTAAACATATGACGATTGAGGGTCGTGGCCTCCTAAGCCACGTTTTCTGAGGTTCGTGGTCTTCTAAGCCATGTTTCGGAGGGTCGTGGATCCTAAGCCACGTTTCACCGAGACACGAGGTTATAAGGTCTCACTCGAGCTAGATGAACCTTAGGGGATTTACCCATAGTGCTCTACCATCTTTGGCGTTGTTCCTTTTGTCGGTATATGGAGGACCACTTGGGTGTGATTGTGTGTGTGTGTGTGTGTGTGTCTAAGTATGTGTGTGTGTGTGTGAGTGTGTGCGTGTGTGCCCATAAATGAACTTTTCTCTTCCTCCTTAAAATTGTGTTTGTGAAATGAGTTTTTTTAGTGTTTTCCTTTAGTATTTGGTTTGTAAATGTTTTCATTAAAATCATTTCGAAAGTATAACTTGTATAAGCACATTAAATTGTCCTTTTGATGTTGTGGAATGGAACCTTTTTATTGGGTGATGTCCTACTGGGCCTTTCTCTCACACCCTGTATACACCTTTGGGTGTGTGTAGACTTTGTTTCTTGTGTATTCCAGGTTGTGAAATCGTGCTCAGCGATGGTGGTTCGAGTTTTTGGTGGCCTTCTCAGGCATGTTGGTGTTGTGGCATGCGGATGCTACACCACTCTTGTCGCTTGGAGGTTTGAGTTATAGTTTTAGTCTCTTTTGTTGTCGTTTATTTTTTGGACGTTGGTTCTAGTTGTAAACCTTTAAATTTTGATTTCAGTTTAATGGTAACTTTGGTTGTCATTTCCTAGTTTCATTTTTATTATCTTGTTAGTGTTTGTGTATACCATTTCGGGTAAACCGTTCCCACAGGTTACTCTTCAAACCCGGGCACTTGTGCCAGCCCGTGGGGATCGGGAACGCCCTTCGGGCCTTACCGAGGACCGGGTCGGGCACCGGGTCGGATAGCGACCTGGCCTGGTTCCTGACAAAATGGTATCAGAGCGTGGTTTGCTCTCTTGGGTCATATTATTTCAGGTTAGAGTCACGATATACTTGAGTTAAGGTTGTCGGGACTCGACGTCCTGGCTACGAGTAAGGTGCCTGGCCAGCACACCTCGTGGTGAGACTCAAGTTACCGAAGTATGGTGAGGTTTGTCTGAGTTTTTGGTCCTTGCGGTTAATCTTTTCTAAGGGAAATGAAAAAGGGGTAAGGTCAGTGGTCCTAGTGAGCTCGCAGGGCCTGGAAAGCCATACGGAGCTGGGGACGCTGTCCTGGAATACGCTCCATGGCAGTGGGGTGATTGGCGTATGGCCTCCAACCATATGTTCCAGTCACCCGCTGACACAAGTTTTTCCTTGCGTCATTTCTTGTCTCTTTGTTTTGGATTTGTGGAAATTAGGTTTTTTATGTAAAAATGTTTTGGTCTTGGAAAATGTTTTCAAATGAAGCGCTTTAAAGATGAAAAGGTGTGTGAGGTTTGAGAAGTGTGGGTTGGATGTTTTGGTTTTGAAAAATGGAAAGGTTTGTTTTTGATCCTTGGCTCTCTCATGGGCAACCACATGAATGAGTGTATGTGGAATGGGAAATAGTTAATGGCACGAGCGGATGAGTGCCTGGATGGACATGAGGTGCGTGCTGATGCGGCATGAGAACATGCATGTGTGAGGCTCATGGGACACCATTGGTGTTTGTGCAACCCACTGGGTTTTCTTATTTTCAAAATGTTTTGTTAAAAGGGGAAAAAATGGTGTTTTAGTGAACGGTGTTTGTGTGCAATGTCCTTGTGTTTAGGAAATGTTGTATGTGAGGCGTTTTGAGCCGAGGATCCTTTCTGAATGATTTGTGTCCTGAGTTTGAGTTCTTATTTGTAAGTTTGTATGCAAATGTGTGGTTAGTAAATTCCTTTGAAGAGTACATCGGGTAACCCTTGTAGTGGTTTCACCTGCACGTTTGGTGTTTTCTTGTGGTATGTCTTGACTGTTGGACTAGTTTGGTTGGGTCAATAGTTTTCTTTCTTGACTAGTGTATTCCCCCCCATAATGCTTTGGCATGTGATTAAAGTACGACTACGGGGAATTCCCTGTTGGCCGGAACTCCAGTTGATCGAAGGACTCTCCTTTTGAATTCTAGAATTTAACCCACCTCTCCTTTTTTTCAACTAAGTGGATCCTCTCGCAGCGGGATGACATATGCGAGGGGAGTTGAACAGAGTTTTGGTTTCTCTGAGTTTTCTTAGTCGTTGAGTATGAAATTTGATGTCATTGCGCTTGAAGGTTTCCCCTGGAAAAGACGAAAGGATATCCAGCGGGGAAGGGTGAAGGCGGTTCAGAATTTTTTGTGTTGACCGGTGTCTTGAAGGGCTTTGTAGTATTTTCATCGGTTGCAAGGGTCATGTTCGGCGACGTCTTGTAGTGTAAGTTCTCTTCGAATGTCAAGGGTGAAGTTTGAACTCATTAATTTGAAATTTATGTTTGGAAATGGTGAAGGAGATTCCAATGGGGAGAGGTTGAAGCAGCCTAGAGTGGTTGGTGCAGGCCACTATTCTAAATGACCTTTGGTCCTTTGTTGGTTTCGTTTAAGAAAGGGTTTACATTAGGACACTAGCGTGGAAGACCCAGTCACCTGGGGATGCTACGATCATCTGCAGGAATCACGAGTTGTTTAAGACTCAGTTTGAAGTCCCTATCCATATAATGTTCCTCTCAACAGAAATGATCATGTTCAGGTGATGATTCATGGTGTCGTGTTCTCATCCAGTGTGACAAAGGGTGATGCGCATGCACCATTAAAGCTTTTTTGATGGTGAATGTTCAGTGTACGATCAGTTGGATGTCGTAATGTGTTGTGGTTTCTGGTGATTCCATAGTTTTAGTGTGGTTTCATGTGACACCAAAAGGAGAAGCTCCGTTCTGGAGTCTTCAATTCCTGGCTGCGAGGCAGGAGATGCTTCAAAAATCAGGGATCCATCCATATGTCTCGGAGTGAAGCTGGCGCGTGTTCAGGAACCCCAGGATTGTATAAAACCCCGATTTCATTTCTGTCATCAGCGTTGAAAGTGAAAGAAGCTTAAATTGTTTTCAATGGTTGTTCTGTTCGAATGAGCCGTCTTGTTGCATAAGGATTTGGTGACCATGTGGAGTAGTGTTCGCCTCGTGCATTAATGTCTTGGGGGTCGCGTTCCACTGGATGTAATTTCATTAGTGGCCTTATGAGGTTTGTTGAGTAAATCTGTCTCAAATCTGAATAATTCTCATCCAGGAATGTTGAAATGCTGGTTTGTCTTGGGTCATGCATTTGACGCCCCGGTAGTCGCCCCCCCCCTCCCCGCCCCTTATGGTGGGGTGTTTGGTCACCATCGAGAATCATTTTTCTAATGTTTTGTACCTGTTGTTAATTCTAATGGCGGGAAGACCCACATCGGATCTCGTACAAATATCTCTGGAATGAATCGAAGTTAGACTCTTCTTTAATGGTGGGGAGTCCGTTCGGACCTCCTGATGTCGATTTCTCAAACCCATCTTGGGAGATAGTAGGTTCTTAATGGTGGCGAGTCCGCTCGGGCCTCCTCGTGTCGATTTTCTAGTCTTGTCTCGGGCGTTGGAAAGTTTTTAATAGTGGAGATCCCCATCGGGCTTTCCCATGGTGGGCCATTCAGTTTTGTTCCTAGAGATGGTTTAGTGGTATGTTATTGAAGTATTCTTTGGATGTGGGTTGGTCTTGTATCTTCATTCAAGTAAAATGGTTTGTTTTTCATTCAATTATGTTTGAGGTGTTTTGGTTTGTGAGGTTGGTTTCTGCAGGTGCGAGAGTTGCTTTCCTGGATCAATCAACTGGAGGCGTTCAAGCTCTTTTTGGTGGGCAACACATATCATAAAGTCTTTTTACATGCTTCTTGAGGTTGTCATTTGAGTCACTTTTTCGGAGCACGTTGCTTTTGCTGCTTTTCGCTTGTTGGTTGTGGAGATCCTCTTTGAAATTTAGTGGGTATTAGTTTTGCTTTGTGCCTCAACCCTAGATGTGGCTTTCCGGGGATGGAATGTTTTCATGGTGGGGAGAATTTTCACGTCTGGTCTTCACTTTGAGGTATGTATTTAATTTTAATTTTAATCACATAAGTTTTATTGGATTTTTTTTGTAAATTTTTTTGTTGGAGTCGAGCTGAGCGCAATTTTAGTGGTACACACTTGCGGTGATAAATGGACGTGGGATTGACATTGCCCGACGCACGGGCATGGCACGGGTGAAGCCATGTGGCCTTCCCGGTACACGGGTGGTCTTACTTGGTATTATTAATATTAACATTTTAAGCGAGTATTTATTTTATTTTATTCTTATTTCCTTATTATTATAAATATTATTAGTATTTTTATTACATTCCAATTATTAACTTATATTATTAAATCCTTTTATGATTTTTATTTTAGAATAGTTTAATTATTATTATTGTGTGTGTATACATATACATATATATATATGTATATATATATATGTATTTATATCTCTCCATTTTTTTTATTTTTTTTATCTTTATTATTTTATTTTATTTTATTTTTTTAATTCCTTTTTTTAACCCACATAATCCTTACCCTTGCCGCCACCACCCATTTTTTCTTTCCTCTCCCCCATGTTTTCTCCTCCCTTCCCTTCCTCTCCTCCCTCTCCCTCACGCGGCTCTCTCCCCTCTCTCTTGTCCATCGTGCCTCACCCTCTTATCCTTCCTCTATTCTCTTTTCTCTTCTCCTCCCTCTCCCTTATTCTTCTCTCTTCCTTCTCCCTCCCTTCTCTCCTCTTCTTCCCATCCCTTCTCACCCACTCCTCCAGTGCGCTCCCCCTATTCCTCCATTTCTCCAGCGGCACACCTCACCCCCATCTCCCTCCTCTCTTCTCTTTTATTTATTTATTTATTATCTCTTATATTCTCTCCTTCTTTCCTCCTCTCCTCCTCTCCTTCTCTATTCACCTCACCTACTCCCAATAGCTGGTCAGCCACCCTTCCAGCACCCCCACTCAGCTACCGAACATCCCCCACAACCCGGCTCTCGCTCATCGGACAGCCACTGCGCGCCCCTCGGTTGGATCCCGAAAATTCCACGATAAGGGTTTGGTTTTATTTTATTGAATTATTATTTATTTGTTTAGTTGTTAATTAATATATTCAGTTATTATCGCATGTTTTTAAAATTGTTAATCAAATTATTTGATTATTATTAAATTAGTTAATCATTTTATTTAATCTGTTTAATTGTTTATCAATTTAGTTAATTGAATTTGATTAATTGTTAATATATTTGTTTAATTACTATTAAATTTTCTTATTCATTATTCAATTTAATTAATTATTATTAAATTTTTTTATTGTTAGTTAAATTATTAAATAGCTGATGTTGTGATGGGTTGGCGATAAGAATTTTTAGTCTACTGTTTTAGGACCTTTTTGACGGTTCCATGCGGTGAGACCTTTGCGCAGTGGGAGTATTGCACCATATCATTTTTATTTCATTCCTGCATTGAGGTGGGTGGTTCCATGACTTTGCATCATTTAGATAATTCAATTTTTTTGTTTAGTTTAATTTAATATGTTCTATGAATTAGTTTTATGGTGCAATCTATGTTTATAATGTTCTGGCGTGTTCGTTTGATGAAAATTGGGTTTCCGAAGTAGTATGCTTTTGTTGTTTATATGCGTGTTATTGTATAATTGGTTGGTTTTGTTTAATAAGTTGTGAGAAAGGTGTTTTAAATTTTTTTGACATTCGTACGTGATGAAAATTGCACTCTATTTAAAAATGGTTATATTCATTTTCATTTCAATCCTGTTGTGGAAAATTGTAGAATTGTTTAATAATTTTTTAAAGAGTGCCAATGAGTTTTTAGAAGGGTCAATTTGTGAAATTTAATTTGTAATGGTTTCTTTTGCATGCCATATGTTTTATAAATTGAGGAATTGTTTATTTAAGTGGTGTTTTGAGTGCAAAACATGGTTGAATGGTTTTTGAGGGTTGTTTGGCAGGTGAAAAAGGAGTTTTCAAGTCACTTTAGGTGTTTGTGTATTTAAATAGACATTTTCAAAGTATATGAATCACTTTTGGTGTGTTTTCCTTGTTGTGTACTTTTGAAGTTGAAATGAAAAATTGTTTGAATAATGGAAAACTAGTTTTGACATGGTTACCTCGTGTATCATGTTTTAAAGTGATGCCTCTATATAAAATCAAAGCTTTTTTTGGTGTAAATTATTCTTGGATTTTCTTGAAATGATTTCAATAATAACTCAAATGATTTATTGGTACATTTATATGACAATAAAATGGTGATTTATAGGAGTTGAATATGCGTTCATTTTTAAAGTGGTGTATTTTTATAAAATGAGACATGTTTTTGGTGTGCGTGTGTCTTTGAAATAGTGCTTTGGTATGAAAGTGGTGACTTTTATTTGTGTAATGTTATGTTTGGTTTGTAAAATGTGAAAGTGATGTGTTATGTGAATGTGGAACCTGTTTGAGCATAAGAGAAAACCCTGGGTATCTAGGTGGGCGGACTAGAACAAGTGCGCTAGTGAACCGAATGGGTATCGTCCCTGTTTCACTTAGCTGGATTGACGATTACAACACTAACAAAACATATGATGACTGAGGGTCGTGGACTCCTTAGCCACATTTTCTGAGGGTCGTGGTCTTCTAAGCCGCGTTTCTGAGGGTCGTGGTTCCTAAGCCATGTTTCACCAAGACACGAGGTTCTAGGGTCCCACTCGAGCTAGATGAACCTTAGGGGATTTACCCATAGTGCTCTACCATCTTTAGCGTGGTGCCTTTCGTCAGCATATGGAGGACCACTTCTGGGTGTGTGTTTGTGTGTGTGTGTGTGTGAGTATGTGTGTGTGTGTGAGTGTGTGTGTGTGTTCCCGTAAATGAACTTTTATCTTCCTCTTTAAAATCGTGTTTGTGAAATGAGTTTTTTTTGTTTTCCTTTAGCATTTGGTTTGTAAATGTTTTCGTTAAAAGAATTTCAAAATTATAACTTGAACAAGAACATTAAATTTTCCTTTTGATGTTGTGGCATGGAACCTTTTTATTGGGTGACGTCCTACTGGGCCTTTCACTCACACCCTGAATACACCTTCGGGTGTGTGTAGACTTTGTTTCTTGTGTATTACAGGTTGTGACATAGTGCTCAACAATGATGGTTCGATTTGTTGATGGCCTTCTCATGCAGGTTGGTGTTGTGGCATGCGGATGCTACACCACTCTTGTCGTTTGGAGGTTTGAGTTACAGTTTTAGTCTCTTTTGTTGTCGTTTATTTTTTTGGACATTAGTTCTAGTTGTAAACCTTTAAATTTTGATTTCAGTTTAATGGTCTCTTTGGTTGTCATTTCCTTGTTTCATTTTTATTATATTGTTAGTGTTTGTGTATACCATTTCGGGTAAACCGTTCCCACATGTTACTCTTGATACCCAGGCACTTGTGCCAGGCCGTGGGGATCGGGAACGCCCTTTGGGCCTTGCCGCGGACCGGGTCAGGCGCCGGGTCGGATGGCGACCCGGACTAGTTCGTGACTATTTTGTTTTGATAAATGTGAATAATAAAACATGGTGTTAACTATCTTATGTGGAGTAGTAAATGTTTTATGCGTGGGATATAATGTCACCTAGGAAATTATTATTGATTTAATGTGAAAAGGTTTCTAATTATGTGAATATAGATATGGATGCATGAAATTTAGTTCCACCCATAAATTTATCAATTTCTAAAGAAAAATCATAATTTAGTTATCCAATGATCAATGTTTTAGGTTAATAATGATTATAAACTTCAGAAACATCCTAAGGGAAAATAAAAATGGAAATATCTTGCGATCACTATTAGTAATGTGGAATAAAAAAATTATATGGTGAAAGGTACACATACCATCCGCTCTAAAAAAACTAATGTCTTATTTAATTATGTATCCACCCACTCAATTATTTTTATGTAATTTTCTAAGGGTATCACCATATCATTTCTTCAATTATATTTTGTTTCATCATTGATAACATCTAATTTAACAATGACCGTATATGAAATTTATAATTATTATATAGAAGATATTTGTGGGAAATATCTTCCTGTAAATATTTTTATTCTTATGCCAATTGGTTTCAATGTGATTCATGTCATTGATTCTCTCTAACTATATTGATCTCACATCAACTTATGGGGAAGGTAAGTTTCATTTAATTTTCTGAATGAACCTATGGTCAAATATAGATTCAATAATGAATATGAACTTTAATAAAAAACTATACCCATCTTATGGTTCTTAGGTTTTTGTAAATTAAGGTTATATATCTCATAAGGATGGGTAGAAACTATTCATTGAAGATACAAGTTTTATAAATGATTTTGTTGATTTATTTTTAAAAAATTCATATTTCTTCTACTGAATCACAAAGTTTTGTAATTAATAGAATTAATAAATAGTAGTATATGTTTTTTAATGTATCATTATACAATGTACCCAATTTATTTTTATAAAACGAAATAGAATATACAAAATGTTATTGATAAGGGATTTATATTACCTAGTAAATTACCTTGGGGTGAACCTATATTCTTTGTTAGGAAGAAATATGGATCAATGTTACTTTTTATTTATTATTTATTATTTAAAAGGAATACTATAAGGATTGTGTTTTACAATTTCTGATTTGATGACTTATTTGATCAACAATGTATAAATTAATACTTTTCCAATATTTATCATTTTTTTGGATATCATCAATTGGGGAAAAATAATGAATTTATATCCAATAATGTGTGTTTAAATTTGTATGGACAATATGAATTTATTATAAGGCCTTTTGGTCTTCATTATTCCCACACTCTCTTTATTTTTGTAATTAATAGAGTTTATATGGAAAACCGTGAACTGTTTTTGGTAGTCTATTATGATGATATTCATGAATATTGAAGTGGTATAGAGGAGTAGGAAGATCACATGAGGATTGTTCAAAAGACCCTGAAAGAGGATATGATGTATGAAAAATAACATGATTAAATTTTGGTTTCAAAATGTTTCATTTATGGGCCTCATAATCTTAAGAGAGGTTATATTAATCCATCCATCAAATTTAAAGATTATTAAACATTGTCCTAGACCAATAGCGGTGGTTGAGATATGATTTTTTTTGATATATATTATTGGTTATTCAATGAGAAATTCTATCACCTCTCCCAAAAAACTACTTAGATAACTCAAAAGGGTTCCATGTTCCTTTAGACTAATGAATGTGAAGGAAATTTTAAGGAACAAAATAAATACTTAGTCACCAACAATATTCACTAATTAGCATAAAGTTGGGAATGATATTTAATTTATAATAATTCATATAATAAGATACATTGATTAATTATCATGAAATATGAAATTGGTATTCATTATGTCTCAAATATCTAATTGTTCATGAAAAAATTACCTAACTCATGATATTGACTTAGTTGCAGTAATCTGTCTGTTAATGATATGGATGAATTAACTTTACATAGAAATGGGTGATATATATACTGATCAAAACAGTTTAAATTATATACTCACAAAAAATGAGTTGAATATGAGCCAATGGAGATGATTTTAACTGATTAATTATTATGGATACACAATACATTGCCTTCGTTGAATAGTGAACAATGTAGTATATTCTTTGGGTTGAAAGTACCATGCTAGACTATCACTGTTGAGGATTCATAAATATCAAATGAATATTCTACCACCTATATTTGTAATGATTAATGATTCACATAATAAACATGTGGTGCTAAAAAATATGGTGACAAATCTTCCCAATTTCATGATTGATTATGGATGAATATTAAGGTACAGTAAAAAATTTATCTTCTTCCCATTACATATTTGAATAAACCCTTCATTTTTTGTCATTAAAATACTTTAATGTTTTATCTAAAACTTCATTTGAACCTAATATGGATACCAATTCATGTCAAAATGGTTTTCATGGTGCTGAGGTCTGTTTTAGTGATTAGAAGAATCGGTGGTGTATAGATACATTAGGACTCATGGTTAGTACTCACCATGAAACTCATCCCACATGATCTCAAACTGTGGTGTGAGGTTGTATAGTGGAGGAAAACAAAGTGCAAAATTTTCCTTGACCTAACATAATGGGTTAGATTCCCATGTTATATTTCATTAGTTTTTAGAAAAGGCACATTGAAAATATGTTTTATTGTTTTTCCAACCCTAAAAACAAACTGTCTGCCTATATTTTTCTTATGGAAAATAACATAATTCTCATAGGAACCATTACATTTAACCCTACCATCTCTTTTCTATTCTAGAATATAGTATATCCCTTCTTCCTTTTCTAGGATCTCTCAAACCACTAATGGATAAAAATTGGTTTTATTCTTCTATCAGAAGTCAAATTCTGGTGTCGTTTGAGTCTTCAGATATCCATAGATATGTAGTCACTTCATCTTGAATGATTTTTCATTTTTCATTACCTTGATTGATTTATTGATGTGTTGGATACTATTATATATTTTCATGGAATTATTCATTTCTTCATATTTCATCTAATCTTCTCTAATCTCAAGGATGATACTAGATGAGGATAGTTTTATGAGATGAGGTAGGTTGTCCCAAACCGTCCTCGGAGCCCGAGCCGTGACTACCCCAAGCCCGCCTTCCATAGGCCAGGGGCTGGCGACTAGCACCAAAGGCGTAAATCCCAATAACTGGGAAGGAATTGCCTTTATAAAAGTAAACAAAACACCACATAGTACAAGTAGAAGCAAAACACTAAGTAAAAAAGGAAGTGATGAAAAGTAAATGGGCCAGAATACAAACCCAACTAAAAGTGCAGCTACAACTATATGAAAGTACAACAGAAAAAGGAAAATAGCTGGAAGAAGGAAGCAGCTCTTGGGTCGTCCTCCTCGGATCCTACCTGAAGGGTAGGTACAGATAGCGGAACTCCTGGATCATCCTCCACGGATCCTACCTGAAGGGTAGGTATAGATAGCCTCCTCAATGCTCTCGCCCGTCAACCTCCTTCGTGTGTCTTCTCACCGTGAAGTCCTCCTCCAGATACTAACTCGTCATGTAGTCCACCTCCGGGTACTGACTCGTCGTGTAGTCCACCTCCGGGTACCGTCCAGTCCTCGAACACTCGGCCTCTGTCAGCACTGCCCGTCGTCTGCAACCAACACAACGAGGTGCGGGCATAGCCCATGTAGGGGTGAGTATAACGATACTCAGTAGGGACCCCGAGACCCTCAAGGTCTCACAAAAAACAACAAGGATAACCACAATGAAGATCGTAAAAGATGACCTCTACTTAGGTATATTCCCATACATATACCTAAGTTATCAAGTAACCCATCTCAACCATGAGGTAACACAATGATTAAAAGTCTCAGCTCAAACCAGGAATTTCATTATCGAAACCGTAACTGCTGAAGAGCTTTGTCTCTGAAGTGTGCAGTGGTCCTGTCACGACTCCGAGGTACAACTCACTAACCTAAGACTGCTGAGGTACTCATCCTGTCGAGTACTGTGGGTTTGTGGCAAACTACCGGGCACTCCTTCCGCTGAGGGTCTGTCGCCAAATACCGGGTGCTCCACCTTATAGCCTACAGAGGTACTCCTCCTGTCGAGTACCGCGGGTTTGCGTCCAACTACCAGGCGCTTCGTCTGCCGTGGGTCTGTCGCCAAATATCGGGAGCTCCGTCCACTGGGCTAGTCGACACACTCCATGTCAATTCTGTCAAGCAGTCATCAGGTCTCAGCCGTCTACACGGTCTTCGTACTCCGTACACTCGTCTTCGGGAGGGTCCGCTCCACGAGTTATAGGTCGATAATCCAAGTATCACTATGTCCCACGATGAAGTATCTAAAAGGACCACCTCGTCATAGGGATCTCAACGCAACAGACGGCACGTCAATCGGACGCCCGGTCTGTGAGTTATTAGCATTTTCGTCCTAGGGGCCCGGTTGGTTTGATATGCGAACCAATCTGGCTGTAACTCAACTATTCCCATAACACTCATAGGGTATACTCATAGGGACTGTTTCTCAACGTGATCACCAACGCCGCTGACGGTTCGTCAAACGGACATGTGGTCTGAAAGATATCAGATTTTCCGTTCTAGGGGCCCGGATGGATTTCGGCTGCAATCCAACTTGTCCACTATCCAACTTCATCCAAAACTCGGGCGAATTATGCAAAAGGTTCAGTCTCATCAGGAGGAAAACAACGAGATAGACAGTGCGTCAATCTGACGCCCGATCTGTGAGTTATTGGCTTTTTCGTTCCAGGGGCCCGGTTGGTTTCGTGAGCGAACCAACCTGACCGCACTCCAATGACATCCAAACATTGAGCAGAGTAAGCCAAAAGATCTTTCTCATTAAGAGAAATCCAACAAATTCGATGAAACGTCAATCGGACGTCTGGAGCTCAAGTTACGAGCGTTTCCGCTCTGAGGGCCCGGTTAGTTTCGTATCCGAACCAACCCGGTCGAACCCAAAATAATCCGAAACCTTGAGTGCGATATACCGACAGGACCGTCTCGTTCCAAGGATTGCTACGCTACTGTCGGTGCGTCGATCGGAGGTCCGTAGCCCATGATATGGGCGTTTGAACCAACTCAGTCTGAAAATAGTGGGTCTGGGCCCAGCCCGACCCAGTACCCCCCTGGGTCGGCCGAACCGGGTTGACCCGGCCCGGGCGTCGACCCGACCTGACGACCCAGCCCGACCCGGAATTCCGGCCCGGCCGGCGGCATGGTCGGCGTGGCGGCACGACCTGCGCGGCGAGCGCGTTCGGCCAGTGTGGCCTTTGTGTCGCGCATGCCAAGGGAGGGGCGTTGCCCCTCCTTTATGAAAACGGTGGCCCCTTTAATTGGGGCCACTTGAAATCCAGCCAGGGGAATTAATTCCCCCAGCTCCCCCTTGTCCAGCCGGCCCGACCTCGCCGTCCGGTTTCGGCTCAAGGGGACCGCCGATGGCCGGTCCCCTTCCAGCTCCGTCGCCGGCAGCCCGGTACCGGCCGCCGGTCAGCTTGCTGTGCCGCGGCCCGGAACCGGCCGCGGCCCATGTTGTCCAGCGCGGTGCGACGGCACCGATCCCCTCCGCCGCGGCCCCGCTTTGTCCGCGGCGTCTTCGGTTTTCTTCGACGCGGCGTGACGACATCATGTTCTTAAACATCTTTTCCACGGCGCAGCGCGACGGTGCCGTGTGTTTCCTTTCGCTCGATTCTGTGTGGTACGACGACACCACACCTTCCCGAACCAATCCACAAAGGAATCAATCATAAAATTTAAGGAGGAGGGTAGGCCGTGTTTGTGCGGTCCGACCCCCTCGCGTTATTCGATAACAAGCGGTTAAATCCACGAAGATCAACAAGTTGGTATTCACGAACAAATAAATAAATAAAACCCTTACCTCGGTTTCAAGAACGGTGTTCGTCAACGAGCCGCAGAAGACGAGCATCGCGGAGAATGAACGTCGATGTCGCGAAGTGAGGATTCGAAGTCATTGACATCGATTTCATCGCGGAAAACCGTCGCGTAAGAGACGACGTGGAAGAAGAACGTCACATCACGGATACGACATCGCAGAAGAACCATTGCGGAAAGAGACGTTGCTTCGCTGGTCATGTCGCAAAGAACAAACGTCGATTTCGTTGTCGTCGAGGTGCGTTCCAAGGGAAGACGTCGTTGGAAGAAGACGTCGCGTTCTTCGGAGGAGGTGTTCTTCGCGTTCTTCGTCGAGGTTGAATAAGAAGAAGACTCACGCTTCCAAATCCTCTCAAGGTTGCAAAGCTTTAACCAAAAATAAAATAAGACCAAGTCTTATTTTATTAACACAACCTAACCATTTGAATTTCAAGAGTTTGAAATTCAATTTAACCACACACAACTCACCTCATTAAACTTATTACATTAAAGTCATAAGTTATAACTTAGGTTAACAAAATTAAAGTAGGAGTTGAGGGGGGTTAGAGGATATGAAGTGGTGGGGTTCGTGTGGGCCCCACCACCCTCATAACCTCCCAAGGGAGGTTGGTTGGTTACCCAAATTCCATCAAGAACTAACACTTAGAGTAAAAATAATAAAAATTGTAGAGTAATTATAAAATAAACTTCCACAATTTTTATCATCAACACTCGTGTAAACGCAACTCCAGAATAGGGGTTCTTAAGCAATTACCGGTGCTGCGGTTCCATCGGTGCCATCAGAATTCGATTCCGGGCACTGGTTCAAAAGTTATAAATTCCTGCTCATTCGTTCACTGAACGTACCTGATCCAAACGTCGAAAATTGATTACGGGCACAACGGGACTCGGAATCAGGTGCCGTCAGAAACTGCGTTCTTGTAAAATTTCAATGAAAATTAAAAAAAAATTGCTTGAATTTTACGGGTCTTTACATTACTCCCACCACAGGACTTTACGTCCCCGTAAAGCTTCAACATAATCTAGGGTTACAAAAGCGGTACAGAGCACGCATCTGAGCCTTCCGCTCCCATGTGCTCACCCGGAGGTTCCCGTACTACCAGAGACAGTGCACCCGAGGAATCGATCGTCCTCGTAGGATCCGCTCCTGCCAATCCTTGATCCCCACTAGAACCTCCGTGGATGTAACCCCATTTCCATTGTCCTGCTCCTCATGGTCAAGCATGTATCTCCTCAGTTGAGATACCAAGAAAACGTCATGCACCTAGTGCAACTGAGGTGGATGGGTCAAGAGGTAAACCACCTCGCCTACCCAGCCGAGGACCTAGAAAGGTCCGTTTATCCTCGGAGATAACTTGCCACCCTGGCCACATCTTCGTAAACCTCGCCGAGGTGAGAGCCGTATAAGGACGTGATCGTCATCCTCGAACTCTAGAGGTCTCCAAGACCTATCATCATAAGGCTTCTGTCGGCCCTGTGCTATCCTCATCCACTCATGGATGACCTAGACCTTCTCTAGTCTCACAAGAGCTGCTATGATTTCTTCTTTTCCAACAAGAGAAATCTGATCTCATCCCCTTGATGAACCACATTCATTGCCTAATACAGTCAATCCTGACATGAATGATTCATTCATTCCATGGATGACATCGTAAGGACTCGACGTAACAACCAAGAGATCCAACTGCCACTCTCGCCTCCAAGGGTCAAGTCACACTGTCGGCATCAGTGTGAAGTCACTAGGTCTCCTCCAGTAGAAATCTCAAAAGTGAGGGTCAAGTAAACAGTTTTAACTGGGACCACTCAGTATCAACCAAAACAAAGGACAGGAAAGAAAACATTACAAGGACAACTATCTTTTTATTAATGCATCTCATAGTACAAAGACACGAAGCAACTACAAACAAACATAAACAAAACTAGAAGCAACAGGATCTATAGCCTCCACGTTTGGAGCTAGTCCCATTCTTGTCCATCTACTTCTGGAGCTCCATGAACATAGGCCTCAGCTGCCTGAAGCTGAGCTCTCCCATGTCCTCCTATCCCCTGCGGTCGGGGTGGGCCTCCTGGTGGTGGGGGTGGAAACACCTCGAAACGTCTTCCACCTCCAGCTGTATGACCAGCTCCTCTTCCATGGCCGCCTGCTCCTTGCAGTCTACCCTGATCGAACCTCTGTCACTGGCTAGGAGGTTCTTCATTTAACCACTGGTCATCTGCATGGCGGGTCGGACAGTCACGTGCCATGTGACGAATCCCGCCGCAGGAGTAACATTGTCCACTATCGGCACGACTGTCTCTGACTCCACCCCGGTTTCCCCGCACAACTGAACCTGAGTCATGCAGTCGGCCACCTGTAGGTCTGGTCCTCTTGGACCTCTGCGTCATCTGTCTACTGTCTGCTGTAGAAGACTCTGCCGCAAGCCGGCTAGTGGTGGGTCGTGCTGCTGGAGACTGCTCAGTAAGGAAACTCTCTACTAAGAGGGATCTCTCCAACACCCCTGTCTACGTCGGAATGCTGTGAGAAACAGCAGAAGCTCTAATCTCTCGCCTGAGCCCCTGCTCGAAGGTTCGGGCCCTGAAGAACGGGTCTTGTACCATATCTGTGGAGTAGCGTGAGAGGTCTGTGAACCTCACTGAATACTGTTCCACTGTTATGATGCCCTGCCACAACTGAAGTAGCTCCTGTATACGCACCGCTCGAAGGATGGCTGGTACAAACTCTGCTCGGAACAGGCTCTCGAAGTCTAACCAAAGAAGTGTCGCCTCGTCATGCATCTAGAGCATCATGCTCCACCATCTGCCTGCTGCTTCCTGAAGAAGGCTGGCAGCAAGGATCACCATGAAGTCTGTTGGCATCCACACTAGCCTGAAAACTCTCACCACAGCCTCCATCCAATCCTCAGCCGCCTGCGGGTCCATCCCTCCCTGGAACCTGGGTGGCCTCTGGCGCTGGAACTCGTGCAGTGCGCTCAAGCGACGTGCACCCTCTGCTGCTGAGGCTGGTGTCATCGGTGGCCCAATGGGTAGTAGTACCGCTGGTGCCTCCGCTGGTGCCTCAACTGGGATATGGCCCTGTACTGAGGCCTCGTCGCTCGGCGGGCTGTCAGTACATACAACTCTCGGGGCTCTAGCTAGTCGTCCATGGGGAGGCATCCTGAAAGAAACAACGTGACACGGTCAAACAATTTATACGTGGTGAGATGACCTGGTTCGAGCTGATATTTAAATAAAACGTCAGGAACACACACACAATTAGTGTTTTCGTGCACAAAGTCAGAATTCAGTTGTCAGGGTCCTGGTGTATGGATACGTCGGCCGCCTGCACCAACACTGGACTCCCTGAACTAAAGACCACACTCGATACCCTTAACATTATTTCTTGACAGAAAGAAAATATCAGAGTTATAACTTCTGCGGTAGAACTAACTCCTCTGATACCAATTTTTCACGACCCGTCCTCGGAGCCTGAGTCGTGACTACCCCAAGCCCGCCTTCCACAGGCCAGGGGCTGGCGACTAGCACCAAAGGCGTAAATCCCAATAACAGGGAAGGCATTGCCTTTATAAAAGTAAAAAAACACCACAGAGTACAAGAATTAGCAAAACACTAAGTACAAAAGAAAGTGCTGAAAAGTAAATGGGCCAGAATACAAACCCAACTAAAAGTGCAGCTACAAATAAAGGAAAGTACAACAGAAAAAGGAAAATAGCTGGAAGAAGGAAGTAGCTCCTGGGTCATCCTTCTCAGATCCTACCTGAAGGGTAGGTACAAATAGCGCAGCTCTTGGATCGTCCACCACAGATCCTACCTGAAGGGTAGGTACAGATAGCCTCCTCAATGCTCTCTCCCGTCAACCTCCTCCATGTAGCATCTCGCCGTGAAGTCCTCGTCCAGATACTGACTCATCGTGTAGTCCACCTCCGGGTACTGACTCGTCATGTAGTACACCTCTGGGTACCGTCCAGTTCTCGAACACTCGGCCTCTGTCAGCACTGCCCGTCATCTTCAACCAAAACAACGATGTGCGGGCATAGCCCGTGCAGGGGTGAGTATAACGATACTCAGTAGGGACCCCGAGACCCTCAAGGTCTCACTAAAACAAACAAGGATAACTACAACGAAGATCTCAACAGATGACCTCTACTTAGGTATATGCCCATACATATACCTAAGTTAACAAGTAACCCATATCAATCATGAGGTAACACAAAGATTATGAAATTAATGGATAACCACTACCCAGGTATATTCCCATATATATACCTAAGTTATCAGGTGACCCATCTCAATCATGAGGTAAACACAAAGGTCAAAAGTCTCAACTCAAACCAGGATTTTCATTATCAAAACCGTAACTGCTGAAGAGCTCCATATCTGATGTGTGTAGTGGTCCTGTCACGACTCTGAGGTAATGCTCACTAACCTAATACTGCTGAGGTACTCTTCCTGTCGAGTACTGCGTGTTTGCGGCCAACTACCGGGCGCTCCGTCCGCTGAGGGTCTGTCGCCAAATACTGGGCGCTCCCCCTAATAGCATACAGAGGTACTCCTCCTATTGAGTATCGCGGGTTTGAGGCCAACTACCAGGCGCTCCGTCCGCCGTGGGTCTGTCGCCAAATATCGGGCGCTCCGTCCACTGGGCTAGTCGACTCACTCCAAGTCGAGTTGGTCAAGAAGTCGTCAGGTCTCAGCCGTCTACACGGCCTCCGTACTCCGTACGCTCATTTCTGAGAGGGTCCGCTCCACGAGCTATAGGTCCATACTCCAAGTATCACTATGTCCCACGAAGAAGTATCTCAAAGGACCGCCTCGTCATAGGGATCTCAATGCAATAGACGACACGTCAATCGGATGCCTGGTCTGTGAGTTATTAGCCTTTTCATCCCAGGGGCCCTGTTGGTTTCATTTGCGAAGCAATCCGACTGTAACTCAAATATACCCCGAACACTCATAGGGTAAACTCATAGAGACCGTTTCTCAACGTGATCACCATCGCCGCAGACGGTTTGTCAAACAGACGTCTGGTCTGAAAGATATCAGCTTTTCCGTTCCAGGGGCGCGATTGGATTTCGGGTGCAATCCAAACCGGCCACTATCCAACAGCATCCAAAACTCGGATGAATTATGAAAAAAGTTCCGTATCATCAAGAGGAATAAAACGAGACAGACGGCGCGTCAATCAGACGCCCGGTCTGTGAGTTATTGGATTTTTCGTTCCAGGGCCCGCTTGGTTTCGTGAGCGAACCAACCCGACCGCACTCAGACGGCATCCAAATCTCGAGCGGAGTATTCCAAAAGATCCGTCTCATTAAGAGAAATCCAACAAAGTAGATGGAACGTCAATCGGACGTCTGAAGATAAAGTTATGAGCTTTTCCGCTCATAGGGCCCAGTTGGTTTCGTATCTGAACCAACCCGGCCGAAACCAAAGTAATCCAAAACCTTGAGTGTGATATACCGAAATGACCGTCTCGTTCCAAGTATTTTTACACAACTGACGGTGCGTCGATCGGAGGTCCGTAGCCCAAGATATGGGCATTTGAACCAACTCTGTCCGAAAATAGGGGGTCTGGGCCCAGCCCGACCGAGTACCCCGCTGGGTCGGCCGAACTGGGTTGACCCGGCCCGGACGGCGACCCGACCCGACGACCCGGCCCGGCCTGGAATTCCGGCCCGGCGCGGCGGCGCGGCCAGCGCGTGCGGCCATCGTGACCTTTGTGCCGCAGACGCCAAGAGAGGGGCGTTGCCCCTCCTTTACGAAAACGGCAACCCCATTAATTGGGGCTGCTTGAAATACAGCCGGGGAAATTAATTCCCCCCACTCCCCCTTGTCTGCCAGGCCCGACCTGGCCGGCCGGTTTCTACTCAACGGGATCGGCGATGGCCGGTCCCCTTCCAGCTCCGTCGCCGGCGCCCCGGTACCGGCCGCCAGTCAGCCTGCTCCGCCGCGGCCCGGAACCGGCCGCAGCCCTTGTCGTCCGGCGCGGTGCGACGACATCGCGCCCCTCCGCCGCAACCCCGCTCCAGCCGCGACGTCTTCGGTTTTCTTCAACGCGGCGCGACGACATCGTATTCTTAAACTTCTTTCCACGGCGCGGCGCGACGGCGCCGCGCGTTTCCTTTCGCTCGATTCCGTGTGGTGCGATGACACCACACCTTCCCGAACCAATCCTCAAAGGAATCAATCATAAAATTTATGGAGGGGGTTCGGCTATGTTTGTGCGGTCCGACCCCCTCGCGTTATTTGATAACAAGCGGTTAAATCCATGTAGATCAACAAGTTGGTATTCACGAACTAATAAATAAATAAAACCCCTACCTCAGTTTCAAGAATAGTGTTCGTCAACGAGCCGTGGAAGACGAGCGTCACAGAGAATGAACGTCGACGTCGCGAAGCGAGGATTCGAAGTCGTTGACGGAGATTTCATCGCGGAAAACTGTCACGGAAGAGACGACGCGGAAGAAGAACGTCGCATCACGGATACGGCGCCTCGGAAGAACCGTTGCGGAAAGAGACGTTGCGTCGCGGGTCATGTCGCAGAGAACGAACATCGATTCCGTTGTCGTCGAGGTGCGTTCGAAGGGAAGACCTCGTTGGATGAAGACGTCGCGTTTTTTGGTGGAGGTGTTCTTCGCGTTCTTCGTCGAGGTTGAAGAAGAAGAAGACTCACGCTTCCCAATCCTCTCCTGGTTGCAAAACTCTAACCAAAAATAAAATAAGACCAAGTCTTATTTTATTAACACAACCTATCCATTTGAATTTCAAGAGTTTGAAATTCAATTTAACCACACACAACTCACCTCATTAAACTTATTACATTAAAGTAATAAGTTATAACTTAGGATAACAAAATAAAAGTGGGAGTTGAGGGGGGTTAGAGGATATGAAGTGGTGGGGTTCGTTTGGGCCCCACCACCCTCATAACCTCTCAAGGGAGGTTGGGTGGTTACCCAACTTCCATAAAGAACTAACACATAGAGTAAAAATAATAAAAATTGTAGAGTAATTATAAAATAAACTTCAATAATTTTTATCCTCAACACTCGTGTAAACGCAACTCCGGAACAGGAGTTCCTAAGCAATTACTGGCGTTGCGGTTCCATCGGTGCCATCGGAATTCGATTCCGAGAACCTTTTCAAAAGTTATAAATTCCCGCTCATTTGTTCACTGAACGTACACGAGCCAAACTTTGAAAATTGATTCTGGGCACACCAGGCCTCAGAATCAGGTGCCGTCAGAAACCGCGTTCTTGTAAAATTTCAAAAAAAAACTAAGAAAAAATTTCCCTTGATTTTTACGGGTCTTTACATAGGTGGTCTAATTTTTATCAACCATGTTTCATTATATTATAATACTTATCAATGTTTTCTTATGAATTTTTCACCATGTGTGACCCTAAATTAAAATAATTATATTTTATTCCATTTATATATCCTAATTTCTTATTAGAAAAAAATTTATAGATATGGAAAAAAAGAGTGATCCATCCCTTTGGGGGTTCCATCAAATATTCCTAATTGAACACTATGATCTAATCCTCAAAAAAAAAATGGTGTATATGGCCTGAAATTAAAACGATGATACCATTTTAATATGCAATGAGATTTGGGGAATAGTTTTTCTATTATAATTTAATATTATATTGAATTTAATATAAGTGTGTGTTGTTCAACCATCAATTGTATAAAATACATGATGGATACAACCTTGTAAAAATTGAATGTTAATGAATTTTGAGCTAAATATCAGTTCTACCAAAAGGCATTAATATTTATAATAACACACAAACAAGGGATTGATGGCGCTTGATAGTTAGGGTAATTTGGATTGAATACATTTACACATGATTAATTTAAATGGGAATGTAGAATATTATACATAACACTAATTAGGTATGGAACCCATCCTTCCTTAAACTGAATGGGCTTGAAAACCTGTTAACATGTTATGTCGATATAGACATGGTTACACTAAGAAATATTTTGTAAAATACGGTGATTTTGACCTTGAAAAAATTGTGATACTATTTTGGTTTGACATATATTATTATATTATACATGCATAGAATCCCTTATTGTGTCACCAATCACGATGATACTATATCTTATACTATGAATGGTTACTCTATATTGGATACTGGGATGGAATCTGTATTTTTTTATACAATGCTTGGTGCCCCAATTCTATTATTATGGGCATTGTATCCTTTTTACTACCATGATATTGAATGTTGTGTCCCTTATAAATGTGGTACTTGGAAATTCATCTATTATATTTATTCAGATACATACAGACACATGATGATGTTGGTAGGCTTGGCTTGGATTCCATTATAAAACTAGATATTACCCATTTAAATTTGTTATTATGACATTACATTATTATATTTTCACACAACTATGTTATACAAAAATACTATATATTTGAAAATATTTTTTGTGGTGTCCTGCTGATTTTATCTCACACCCAATGTTAGATTTATATGGAAACTGGGTAGACTATATGAATGTAGTTATATATTGGGGGAATTGTCCATTTATAATGTGTTATATTCTATCATTTTTATGATGGATCAAGGTATGTGATAACTAGGATTGAAGTCATGATGTTAGAATTAATTTTCCCATTTATCTACCATTTTTTACAGTGCGGGATACTATATCTTATTTCTATGTATTTCAACTTTATTGATACATGACATACAATATCATCCTTTAATATATGATTTAGCTTACTACAATTGAACATTACTCACGGCATGGTTATTCATGCCTATTTCCACTACTTGTTCACTATTTTAAATCATTGAATATTTATCAATTGGTTGTACCACTATTCTACTCAGGTAATGATATCATAGTCTTCCCACTGACACACCTGAGGCCCACACTTATAGTCAATCAGCTCTGTTATTCAGGGTGTTTTTCTTGAGGCCATGTGTCCCCCTATGCTCTTGGAACCTCTAACTGGCACTCAAAACCAGAATGTCACAAATTGGTATCATAACCATTATATTTAATTTTATTACTATTTTGATATAATAAATAAGAAATTTGGAATGATATGGGGTTTGTTAATTATCTATTATGTGGATTAGCTAACCCAAGTACAAAAAAGATAGATTTCCTCAAATTTAGTTTGTTATTTTATTATTTTTTCTTATTACAGTAGATTTCATTCCACCATCAGGTGCTGAACTTTATTAGTGATGTTAATATTGGTATAATTGAGTTTAATTTTTAACAATATCCCATTGTGATGTAGAGTAGGATTATTTGAGAATGAATCATATTTTTCATCTTATATGAAATTAACATTCCATTCATATGCCATTTCATATAACATCATTGTGTCTTTTCCATCACCTATGATTATCATTATTATTTTATTAATAAAAATATATTCTTTATTAGTTAGCTATTATTTATTGATTATTATAATATACAGTTGGTACATATTGTTACATCCATAACAGAACAATTTTTTCGTGCATTAGTTACAGAAAAAACATAAACCATCAAACTATGGCATGTCGATTCATAGAATATTTTCCACATGTAGTATAATTTTTATTGGGAATGATTTATTAGATTCTATTTTTTAGTTCTCAAGGTGCTTGGACCCTTCTAGATTAGAATTGTTGAACCATTTAGTTCAACTATTTGAATTGAAATGTAAATTTTATTTTAAAATTAAAATTTAAATAGAAGAACATTGATATTGACTTAGTCCTAAATAAAGAAGTGGGAAGTTGGTAACATATATGTTGTTTGTTATACTTGTTTATTTTACCCTGGCCTAACTCATTGAGTTAGTAGGTGGGTGAATCTCTTAAAATGAATTTTTTTTACATTTTATAGTTCTTCTATTATGAATTATCACATTATCAAATCCTATATGTGGAATGGGTAGGGAATTTGTAGACCAACGTCACTAAGAAATACTTCGTTAGAATAAGAGGAGGCTTGTGATGACTATGTCTAAGGGTGGTGCGATCATATTTACTACCTATAATTCTAGTAAAGGAACCATTTACTTTTCCTAATTTGGACATAGATTCACAGTTTTTATGGTATTTCATAAGGCTTATACATACATTAAATAGAATTGTGAGCTCTTACACTTGTATAGGAGAGTTGACAAAGGGTTTCTAACAATATAAGATGATAGTGTTTTAAGGGCATAGAGGACCACATGCTACAAATTTATTGATCATGTTTTTTAGGAATATACTATTGTATCATGTGAAAACTGAATAGTGTAGAGCATAAATGGATACATAGATGGTGAGAGGATCCTCCAAACACTAGTGGGATATTCAAAATCATTCTATACAGTAATGGGAAATGAGATTTGGTTATTTTATATTGTGCTATAGTGATTTTTTATTGAATAATACCCTGAGGTGTGGTATTTTTCAGAGTTCAGTAATATAGATAAGTGTTCAACGAAAATCATGTAATATATCCACATTTTAAAGTCCTTCAATTCATTGCACATATCCATAATGATGATTATACAAATAAATAGAGTATATTTGAAGATGGACTAAAAAATATTCCTCATTCTCAGATGAATGTTCACCAATCTACTATCTTATTTTAAATCGTGAAACATGATAATATCCCAGAGAAGAAACACTAAATGCAGATGGTGTGTTTCATAGAAGTTTAGAACCCAAATAGAGTATTGTTTGTACTAGCGGTCTGATGTTATTTTTTGATATAGTATTCATGAGGAGCATTAGACAAATGGATTCCACATAATGTAACATGATATGTTACAAGTGTGATAATCCTAGTAATAAGATCCCCTAGTTTTTCTACGACACCATTGAGTGCTGAGGTAGTTGAATATTACGGTATCATCAGCAATTATGTAGGCCATTCCAATCTATTTTTTGTGGGGTGAGAAATATATTATCCCACCACTAAGAGAAGGTCTAGTATCGAATACATTGTTTTGTTTTGGTAGTGGTGTTTGACATATTATAAAAAGATATGGTTGTGTTTGGAGAATCCAAAATTAGATTTTCTTCACCAAATACAGTGGATCTGCTACAGGTAGTCAGGTTATAGGAATTGGATAAGGTTTAGTATTGATTTATTCAGTGAAACCTATACTAGAGGAGGAATATGTTGGTCTATCTAGTTTCCATTGTACTATTATAGAACCTCAACTAAATTTTTTTCTTTTTTAGATATACGAGCATCAAATTAGTTCATATTTGTTCATATTTTGTGGAGACTTGGACTTCATGTTAACTAAAATTGTTTCATGATGATTCTAGATATTATGTTGGGTATAAAAGTAGAGAGAGTACATTAGTAAAAATAATGTCCTCTTGAGGAAGGAAGATATCATTTCTTATGGATCCTATGAGATATATACTTGACTATATTAAACATCATTCATGAGATATAAGGGTTTGTTGAATATCATTTTATTGTGGATTATTATAACTATTTGGTGTTGTCGACATCAACATTGGGAAACAATTAATTAAAAATAGTGAATGGGATGTTCATGTCAGCAAATCTAGAAATTAGAATATCAGTCATAGTAGAGTGATAACCTAAATTTCTATGATTTTCATGATTTATTAGGGAATGAATAAAACTGAGTTAGCCCTACAGTATATTTATTAATAGATCATTTCCCTTATGAATATTCTTTACTATGTCAAAAGAGAGTAGTATAATTTTCCATCGATATTGTTAAAGGAGCTTCGCCAGTATTCATTTCTCTATACCAGATAGCTATGACTATGTTTTAGGAGACCAAGAGGTAGCTAAAAAATTTATAGGATAAATGTGTTATACATCCATGTACTTATCATTGGGGTTTGATTATGATTTTATCCATGAAGGTGGATAGAACATTAAGGATTATTCATATTACCTGAATTCAAATTATCATATAGTGATAATGTAGAATCATTTAACTTGTAAAAAACATTATTTGACTAGCTTAGAGGAGTGATGCATTTCTCAATTATCAAAATGAGATTGGCCAATTATAATTTTTGATGTAGACCTTATGATATCCCATTTAATAATTTTATTAGTCAGTATAACATATATGAGTATCTAATGATCAACTAAATGGAAGCGTTAGTTAAGGGTTTTCTTGTCTCACATTTATTTCGATGAGATATATGCCATATTCAATTAATATTTTTCTTTTATAGTGTATATAATTACAATTAATGTTTATTATAATTTATATCATTATATTAATGGGTATATACGTATTCATTTTATGATATGCATTTCATGGGGTTTATGGATTCAATTTTACAAATGCAGTACATGATTTTTTTCTCACAATACCTTCATTAAGATATTTATTATTTTATATTCATACATTATTTTTATTTGTTGTATATATTGTCACATTTCCTCTTTATAATATGGATATCATAATATATTATGATATTTAATGTATCAATTTTTATTATTCATTCATGGGTATTATGATTCAACCATAAAAAAGTGGTAAGTGTCTTTTTTGAAATTTCAATATTTTTTGATATTTTTTATGATTAAGTATCTGAAAATGAAATCATATAATTTTAATGAATTCAATGATTGAATTTATATTGATGATATATTCAATTAATTAGACATTTTCCATCTATTTCTTAATTAAAATTATTTATAACTTATTTCTATTAAAATCCAACTTCACATTGCTATTTTTTCTGAAATAAGTTTTCTTCAAATAAATATTATTTCAAAATGTTTTCAAAAACATTTTTATAAAATTGAAAATGAATTAGTAATGTTATTTATTCCCATACTTCGTTAAAAAATATTTTTCCAAATTAATATTATTTTCCCTTTCAATATAATACATGTTTTTAATCATTTTACCAGGAAAAACAATTTATCGTTACGACATGAACAGAATTACCCCTTAAAAAGCTCATTATTTATTTGAAAATAAATTTGAAAGATGATATTGTTAATTTTGAATATTTTATTAATATTCTATAAATTCTTGTTTTGATAAAACTATTTTCCAAGAAATGTATTTTTATATTTTTTTATGTTTTACAAAATCATTTTGAAAAAGAAATGAAATTTTTACAGATGAATTTTTTATTTAATTTTTAATGGTATTTTAATTCAACAGAATAAAAAACAATTTTTTAATTATTCTCTAATGGCATTATTTTGTAATGATAACATTATTATTATTTCTATGGATGGATTATGAATTTTCAAAGTGATTTTTCTTGAATCTGTTTATTTTCCATTGATAAATCATGCTTCAATATAATAGTAATGAAACTCATTTCATTTCCATGTGTTAATATTGATTAAATTAATATAATGGTAAATCCATTAATTTTAAATTTTTTATTTACATTATGAAATAATAATGATTTTGTATATGAGTATTATCATATAAAGAATTGTTTTTTGCATTAGACATGTAGTGTTTCATATAAAATAGTAAATGAAGTGGAGACCCAGTTAGCAACAAGTGACACAATTATTGATAATGTGACGGAGTTTTATAGATATCACATGTTGCACATATTAATGCTTATATAATGAGGTGGTGTGGATAAGTCTAGGTGATCATGTAATAGATTTAAAATGTGGTGGTGTATAGATCACTATGAAATCCATTTACATGTTATACAAAGAGTGTTCCCAGATATTGATTCAATCGATTGGGTAATTTTCCTTTTCTAGATTGGAAATAAATATGGATTTACATAAAGGTTAATCCTTTTTATTTTATTTTTATGATTTTTTTTTAAAATGGGTTTAATAAGAGTTTTGAAGAAAAATGTTCGAAGATGCAATCATGTTTTTATTATGCTTGTTAAGGAATTATAATGTTTCATAGAATCTAAATTGATATCACATGAGTCATGATAATTCATTCTAATGACTCTTTCGATTTCCATTTTTTAATATTTTATGATGATGTTTTTTTATATGATTTCATTAATGGTCTACACATGACCTTAATTATGTCTTTATAATCTTGTATGATTTATAGGATCAATGATTGCATTCATTTTGTAATGCTTCTATTTTCTGTTACTTTGAATTTGAGATCTCCCATATAATGTTTCCATTTATCTAGGAGATAAAGAAATTATGATTAAATAATGTTGTCTATAATGGATTTCATATGGGTGATTATAATGACATAATGCGTGATTACCAAATATGGATTTAGTTGGATAAGTTATCATATAATGACATGGTTACTATTTATCTATAAGGGTTTTATAATTATATATAACATAAAAACAAAGAGGTTTCATAGAATATATGTGATGAAATATTTAATGTTAGAATTATGTGTTTTGTATGGTTAAAATTGGGTCACCTCCATATTAATAAAAAGTGTAAATTTAGTGTTTATAATTGTTGAACTGATTCCAAAAGTGTTGTTTCTGGACCATTATATTTGGTTCTCATGAAAATGTAAAGATAACTTTGGAAAAAAGATGCTTTCTTGTGAGTTTATATTAAGAGATATTGATACAATCTTCGGTCTGTAAGATTATATTTTATCATATATTCAATGTCTTAGATCCCCCATTTGATGGGATTATGTTGTAATCATTTTTGAGCATATTAAATATATATTAGGATATGTTTTATTAGCATGGTCTATTTGTATCCCCTAGGTTCAACATATAATGTTATTTAAGGAATATTTTTTTCATTGTTAATGATGTATAGGAAAACATAATGGTTGGGGGAGAACTCATCATATCCAGTAAGGCCCTGGAGCTCAAACCAACAACTGAAGGGAGATAGGGGCATAAAAACTTCTGCACTCCTAAATTATTTCATAATGATTATGTCATATGAATAGTGTATTATTATGTCTATTTTACGAACATATAGGATTTTATTTAAGGAATAATGGCGTATTTATATTATAGGAATATGTGATCAAATCCTTCTAAAATATAGTATTCGATCATTGTATATAAAATATCTAAGAATTTTAAGGATAGTTACCTATAAAACAATTTAGTTTCTCATTTTTAAATTAAATTTAAACTTCGAAGAATAACATTACATATAAATGATTATCCATTTGGATATTATCTTACAAGTTGTTAAACTTATTGCTATTTCATATAGTTTTATGATAGGTGGAAAATCATGATTACACTTTAATATTTATGTGGTCTATAAAAGTTTATTTTTTTATATAATTAAAATAAAAATAATCTTTAATACTCAATATTTGGAGAAATAGTGAGTTTCTAGTAGAATGTTGATAATATATGAAATTTTACTTTATAAGTATAATATTTTAATATTCATTCATTATAGATGGTGAATGAATTCATAAACTCTATGAATTGAATATTGAAAAATGGTTGAATCCATGCACCATCAATTCTGATGATCAAATGTATTATTTTCCATAAAAAATGTATTAATTTTAGGAACAAAACATTAAATTGATCGTTCACTTTTTCGGAATCAATGAATCAATAACTCTCTATAATTATTTATCATTTTCCCCTATTCCCATATTTGATTTCTTTTTAGAAACATATTTATCTGTTCATAAATATGATCATTTTATATTATTCATAATCTTTTTATATGAAATTATTTTATTTTAAATATAGTATGTATTCTCATATATAAATTTTCCACTATAAAATATGTAATAATTACAAATAATAAGGTCATATATATTTATATTCCACCAAAAAATTAATTTTTGAGTAGATTGGGTTAGAAAATTCATTTTCCCCTAAAATATGTTTTTCTCACACATAAGGTATTTCCCTTTGTATGATTATATAAGATATATATAACAATTTTTTATTATGTGTATCTTATTTCACATTTCGGAAATTTGATAATAATTATAATAAAACAATTATATTATAAACTAAATATAATATAATTTTTTTTATATTGGCTGCTGTTGAAAAAATGTCACATTAAAAAGATGATATCATTCAAAGATTACATAAAAATAGTAGGATTATTGATGAATTTGACATTACACATTGTTTTCAAAATAAAATGGGATAAATACAATTGAATTAGTTATAAGAATTTTATTATCACATTTTAACATATAAAATAAAGATATGGTTTATGATATATTCAACCTAGATAGATCTAAATAGTGGAGTTTTATATCTTCCAAGATATACATAATCATCTATATATTTTAAATTTCATAAATAAGACATTTCATTTCATTATTTTACAATTAATTTTTATTTTTATTGATTTAGATAATTATGTAAAAGTTAACATACAAATCTCATTTATTTTTTCAATAATGTACTTTTTACAACTACAAAAGTAATTTATAATTCCATTAAAATTGTTCAAATCTCCAACTATTATACAGATTAGATAGTCTTAATGACATTTCACAAATTTATTATCTTGGATACCATGTTAAATCTTAAAGTAATATGGTAATAGCATATTCAAATTAAGGGTAATCCTAATAAGTAATGATTAGAAATTGTTTTATTAGATGAAAATATTTATTTTCATAAAAATAAATTATATAATCAAACCCAACAATGATTATGTCGTAAATAAATTCACTAAGCATATGATACAATAATACATTAATCAATCTTTTCATCGATTGAAATGAACCATTAGAGCATAATGTTTTCAAATGAATTGAATAAATCTGTGAAACATATTTCAAATATATCACACATATTTTTATAGGGAATCTAAATTTCATTATCCAAACCATCAGTGACCATGGTTATGAGAAGCTAAAATGAACTCACAAATTTGAGTTTCATGAAATATAAAATCATAAAAATTCTTTATAGGGTGATATTACAACCCATTCATCATCACTAATACTTATATGTGCCAATGAAAATTATTATTTTTTCATATAATAATGAACCCATGGAATAAAAATATATTCATACATTGAATAATAATAACCGAAAAAAGAAAATGAGTTTCACATCATTTTCAAATTAAATCAGAAAAATAAATCATTTATAATTCAATTAAAAATTAAAACATGATAAACAAATTTATATTAAATGGGTGATGAGTATAATCAAGTAACATCATAAGTTAATACCATTGAATCACAATAAAAAATAATAAGTTATTTACACAATATATATAGGGGTGAATGTTTAATACCACACCATCTTTAATGAATCATTTTATGGAATCTATATGAATACCCATCAATCAATAGTATAATAGATAGGGTATTCACATTGGTTATTATTTATTATAAAAATATGTTTATAAACATTCAATGAATATTATAGATAAATTGAGTGATGTTTCATTTCCATGATAGAATGTAGTATTTTATAAGACATCTGACGAATGATGGTGGACTGTATGATATATAGAATATCCTTGATCAAAAATACTATATCTTTTAGTACACTAGAATTGATAAAAAAATTACATTTTTTATAAATCCACATTGAAGGAAAAATATATTATTAATATTTTCAATTAATTTTCATTATAAAACAGTGATAAAAATAATACTATTTACAATAATATTATAGGGGACGTTATATATAGGAGAAAATTATAAAAAATAAGTTAAAATGGAATTTGAGAAAACATTTTTGTCATTATCATAACATCAAAAGGTACCTATAAGGACCCAACCATAAAATTACATAATTCTTATCTTTTTTCTTGAAATTACTTTAATTCTCTAAGATAATTAATTTATTTTTATAATTTTAGATAACTATGAATTAACTTATACATATTAAAACCATAAAACACAAATTTGAAACTTCAAATTAGTATCCATTTTTCAATCATATTAAAAAATTAAAAATAATTATTTATTTTCAATAAAAGATTCAAAATGATTTATAAAACATCTTCATTTACGTTACCCATCCTTAAATCGCAAGAAAAAATAATAAAAAACGTGGGATGAGCACAAAAAACCTCACTAAGGTACACAAAAAAATGAAAAACCATCAGTACTATGTAAAAATGAGAACTCATAAAAACCATAAATTATTCTTAATTTGTTTTATGGTTATTTAATAAAACATTTTCACATTACAAAAACAAGATTTTTTAATATAAAAAACATTCTTAGAAATATAATTCAAAAAAAACCCTTATAATTAACATAGAGAGTCAAATTAGAAACCAATTTTATTCCAATTTTAGAAGTTACTAGAGACCGGTTAGATGAATATGTGAAATTATTGGGTTACTCCATCCTTTTTTCTAATAACTTGAACATTATCCAACGAATTGGATTACTATAGTGGTACAAAAAATATATAATTTGTATGGGGTTCACCGAATCATTATAGGCCAACCCAATATATTTACTATAATGATAACACTCAATGCTCTCTAGGCTTCCCTATCATATAATCTATAACAAACTCACATAACACTATCTAGTTCTCCCCATCATATAATTCTTTTATAACATAACATGAATAAAAAAATTATTCTTTCACTTTACTATTTTAAAGTGTTTTGAATACCTTTAAAACACATAAAAATAATTTCTTGATATCAAATTAGACCATTATTTTATAGAAAATATTTACAACATAGAAATAAATTTTCATTTGGAAAAAAAAAATTCAATACATAAATTAATAAATGAGATAGAAAATGTTCCCTGCACTATCAGTACACCATAAAAATTTTTATTGCCCAATAACATCCCAAATCACATTTAAAAATTTCTATCTTAATCTTAGGTTAATTACATTAGAAATCAATCCAACCATGCAAGGGTTTTGTCTCAAACAAAAACAAGACATCCAAATAAGATGTAACCTTCATCAATAAAATTTTCAATTTTATTTATTCAAGAAAGAAATTATTTTTATTAAAATTATTTTTATATAATAAAATGTGAATAATAAATATATTTATATTTTTTAAGTTAAGGTAACAACCTACAAAAACACACATTTCAATCAAATGATTCCTAAAATAATCATTCATGTGTACGGTGTCCTACCACCTAGAAGAACAATGTCATCTGTTTTCCATTACAAGTTATCATGTTAGGGAATAATGATTGAAATGATATTTATATTTTATATTCACTATTTTTATGATTATCTTATGTTATAAGAATTTTTTTAGTACACATAACATTATTATTTCCATGTCATGGGAATAAGACAAGGTCATTCATGTCTACGTCAAACAAATACCACATAAAGTTATGTGAATCATTCACACATTAAATTTAAAGTATTATGGATTGGTTTAATATAGAAATTTTATATATATTACAGAAAAATATCTCTGGCGTTGTAATACAAAAAACACTTTCTGTTATTTTAATCTGAAATAAATGGAAGTATGGTTCTTGTGTTTGTATGAACTCCCATATACATGAGTTGTGTATTTAATTTTCCAACTATCCTTATTAAATATTATTATAAATAAATATAAATAAATATATAATATAGTTTTATCACTTTTATATTATTTATATTATGAAAGAATTATTAATTGAAGAGGAAAACGGTATAACAAATAAAAACATAATCTAAAAACAAAGATATTATTATATGAATGGTAACATTTACATGTAATTGTTAATAAATGAGTAATAAATGGTCATTATAAATTCATATATGTACCGTGATAAATTAATATTGTCATGTAATATTTGTATAACAATTTTATATTTATTATATTAAGTTATTTAAAAAGTTCAATGGATGTAGGGACTTAATGTAAGGGATTTCCATATAACCTTTATTTACCATGATACATAGGTCATGTTTCACAAATAATATCTTATATGTGTTGGGTATACTTACAATGGATATATTTCAGGATTATTTAGCTAGGAATTATTGGGATTTACTTATCAATTTTTGAATCTCTCCTTCTCATGGTTAAAGTTTCAATTTAAACAAAACCATAAGGGAATTTTGTCATATTTATATTTCTTTAAGACACATGTTGTGTAATGAAATTATATTTGATTAAAGTAGGTATATACTAACCATTTTAATTGTTATATAATAAATAATTTTATTTTGATTATATTTTTTTCCTCATTAATGTTTATTATTTCATGGGGATTTTTATTTGAAGTCACTAAAATGTTTTGAGTTTATATCTACACTGATATTATTTATCTGTATTGTTTGTGCTTATAAATTAATTATTGAAAATCTAAAGAAGGATAATACTTTTTGTTTTTATCTTTATATTAATGATATATTAATTATTATTATTTTTTCCACCTTCGGGTACTAAAATTATCAATGAAAACGTTTTTATAAAAATCTAACTTCATCTCTCAATTTGTTATGAAATATTTCTTCCATAAATATGTTATAATTTAAATATGTTTTTAAAAATGTTTTATTACTAATATATAATTTTTAAAATTACTTTTTTTAAATTTTTTTGAAAATTTTATTTTTTTAAGGAATATTAATGTTTTTTTCCATATCAATTCACATTTCAATAATACTAAAATTATTAAAGGATCTATCATTTTTTATATATACATCATAAACTGAATATCACAATGCCATTACCGATCATGTCATGATTTCAACATAGTATTTTTTTCAATATTATTTTAAACTAAAATATATCTTAAAATGTTTTTTCAGTTAAAAATCATTTTCCAAAGAAGGATGTATATTTTCCTCAAGAAACATGATTAATGATAATTTAAAATTATGTTCCATTTAAGATGAAATATGTTGTTGATAATCATTTTCTACTAAGGATATGATCCAAGGATTCCATTCATCTTAGTAATATGAATGGTTAATGTATTGATAGAATAATGATTATAAAACATGTTTCTCTTCTATATGTTAAATGCTCATAATAACCACATTATTTCATGATTTATTATTTGATTAAATGATTATGACACTCGTCTCTTACACCCAATAAAAATATGATAAATTTAAAAATATAAATATTTAATTTAATGTGTTATGATATGTTTGATTTTTAATACCTTGTCTCAGACATTTTTATGATTTAGTTATGAGACGTTTTGAACCTATATCTCTTTCTAATTAAATGGTTAATTAGTTATATATCATGAGAAATATATGGATAGAATGGGGAGTGAACCCAAATCTATATAAAATAATCTACTAAGATGATAATTTTGGGGAACCATGACTACAAATATTGTTTTGTGGGTGAACCCGTTGAAATAAAATATAATTGGTATTGATCTTTTTCTATTTTAAAAATAATTATATATGATTATGTGTGTTCCACAGATTCATGTCTTATTCTAATGTTATGATCTCTTGGAAAATATTATTCTTTTCCCTTATGATTAATTTCTTATGAACTACCAATATTAATTCCATGACTCATTACTATTATCTTTCTTATGCATGGTATGGTTTCAAAATTTTATTCTCTTGTTCCCATATCATTGTTTCCATGATTATTCTTTCATATCTAGATTTTTTACCCATCTTGCACATCTAATATCAACCATTCTTATGATTCCTTTACTAGGTTTTGAATATACGTAATAAATATGATTTGTGTAAGTGGTGTTCTAGATAAGAAAAATGTATTGAGAGATGATGTATTTTACCAATGAACAAGTGTTTATGTTTTTATGTTTATAAATGAAAACATGTAAAATGATATGATGCCATGTGTTTGTGTAATGTAATAAATTTTACACAACATGATATAAATATTTTTTATATTAATTGTGGGGAATTATAACATGGGTAGAATGAAATGTACTGGAAGGGGCATGACCATGCAGTGGAGTAGGACCACACAATATGTGGGTATCCATACACACCACTAACCCATACATATCATTAAAAAAATCCTCATATAATATTGTCTTTAAATAGAACTAGATTTTACTCGGTGAGTATCCTACACTGAATGTTTTGAAATATATATAAATTTTTTATGGGATTCAGAGTGTCCTTTTTCATTCGATGTCACATGATTTATGTGTGACTTATCATTAGGTGACTCTCGATGAAGACACTGGTCAGGTGGGATCATTAGAGTGATTAGAGATGAACCTTTCTATTGGGAAGGGATTTGGTTGTCTTTTGACCACTAAAGTATGACCATAATAATTGGAATGGGATGGGTACTCTATATTCTATCTGAATGGCACCCTCTTGTGGTATTATTTTATAATTACTTGACTATTAGAGTAGATTCATCTTATAGGTTAGGGCATGAGTTATCTATCTTCTATCTGAGTGGAAACCTCATAATATATTTCAGTATTTTTCCATTATCAACAGAGTTGGATCCACATCCTCATCATGGAATGGAACATATATCTTCTACATGAGTGAAAAATTCTTCTGGTATGACTTCATAGTTCATAGAAAACTAGGGTGGAATCATTATACTACAAATGCAATGGGTCCTATATAATCAAATAGAGTGGAAACATCTCCATGTGTAGTGAATGGATCCGAATCAACCATCGTAGTGTCAACCTCTAATTAGACCAAGCCATTGGTCCTCTACCTTTATAAGTTGTCCCTTCTAATATGAATCACAATGTAGAGGCATTTATTGACATAGTTGTTTCATCACACAAATGGGTGAGATGGGGGAACCATTATTGGACCACATTAGAAATGATGGAATAAGTTATTAGAATGTGAATTGATATGGAGATCCCCTTTCAGTCTCATTTGGGTTACAATAATTTAGAATATAATTATATATAAATATATAAGTCATTGAAATCTGTCCATATCATTCATTATGATGTGCTATCAATTCGTAACACGTATTTTCTATTCAACCAGTATCTTTTGGGGAATCCTAAAGGGTATGTATATACCAATAGGAACATGGGATTTTCCTGCACATTTTTCATCATATTAAGATAAATAATAGGTAAGTTGGGATTACATGGTTTCATAGGGACAAATATTTCACTAGACAATGTATGATGGTGAAGGAATGATGTTCTAGAGCTGGTCCCTCTACAAAATTAACATTTTAATATTTTCAAGGTTGGTACAACAATCTAGTTGGGGGGTGTAATTTCTATTTATATATTCTTGTTTATGTTTTCATACACTTATAATTTTTAGATAGGTTACATCCATTGTTGCCTCTTATAGGTTTCATATTTTATTATTATTCCCCTTCACTTGGGAATGGAGATGGTTTTGTGCATTCATTCTAGTACATAGTTACAAGACTCCGATATTATTTATTCATTACAACACTTGTATCCAACTCTTTGACAATATAAGTGGGTTTTGGGTTGTTTCCAATCACTCCCCCATGGGTTGGGTCATGAAAAACATGGTGGAGAAATCAGATTCAATTCTATATTATGGTTAGGCACATTTAAATAAGGTATGATCACCACTCCATTAAATTTTAACCTTTAAAATAGAGAGGAAATATTCATGGTGATAAAATTCATAAATGGAATGGATTTTTATGAAATGTTAAAATTTATGAGTGAGTGTGAGGAAATATCTTGAATATAATATTTGCATTAATCTTGACTTAATTATTTATTCATTGATTTCATTTTTTAATTTTAAATTCTTTTGTTAGCACTTTTCTTTATTATCCACATGATTTTATGATTCCATTATTGATCTATGGGAACTTTTAATTTGAATTTATATTTTGGTCCCAAGTAGAATAAAATATTTTATTATGAGGGTATTTGATATGTTGATTTTGTATATATTTATCGATGGGGATTCAACTATGTTTCTATGAGATATTAATTGATTAAATATGATATGTTTCCTTGGTTTCATTATTTGTAATTTTATTTTAGAAAAGGGAACATTTGGAATAATAACGATGAAATGATGATTTTTTTGAGGATAAAGACACTTTGGGACATGATGTGAAGTAGCGTGGCACAACAATGGAAAAAAAGAAGACACAGATAAGGTTGAAAATTGATGATAAATAAATAAATTTTTGGTGGAGAAGTAGAAAATAGTACCCAAACAACAATTATTTCAAATGAATAAATGTTTCAAATTATAATTTCATGATCGAAGGATGTTATATAGGCTTGAAACTGAAGAACCAAGGCAAAATGTTGCTTTAAATGGTAGAAATACAAGAATCACATCATAAATCATGTTTAATATGAGAATATTTTACAAAGAGTGAACCAAGTGCATAACAAAAATAATCATTGTATAAAAATGATGAGATAATATACTTTTCATAGTGTGATCATGTTTCAAGTCACTAATCATTTCAGATATTCCTAGGTAGAAGTGATTTTAGGTATATTTTTAAAGAACATCATAGAGATGACCATAAATTGACATTTAGAACCATTTTGTAAAGGGAACCCTATAAGGACATCTTCTAGGATTCGAAATATGTATTCCTGAAAATGAAATTTGAATTTTTTTAGGATTATAGATTCACCTACCAAGTTATTTCCGCTAAGGCTTAGACCTAGAGTTCTTGAAATAGAGTTTGTAGTAATTTTATTAATTATTTACCTATATTTATGAATTATTTTGATTATTATTAGTTTTATTCATTTGATTTCTCTTCATTAGAATTTTTGTATCACCATTGTTTATATGTTTATTTTTGGTCTGAAATCACTCGATCAATATTGGATAAACCCGTAAGAGGGATGGGGATCTGTGAAACATTTTTCATACTAATTTGATTTATTTCATTCATCAATTTCATAAAAATATTAATTAGTTTTTATTATGATGTGATTCTAGTTAATCAAATCAAATATTATTAGCATTACTAATTGGATTTGTTATTATTTGAAAAGCAACAAAATAAAGGTAACTATTATCAACATTGAATTAGATAATACTTCAACCTATTCAATCTGATGGTATTGTTTTAGGGTTTTTTAATTAATAAAAACACATAAAATTAATATTTTATGGTATATTTAAACTTATTAAACAGTTAATTTATTAATAAAATAAATTAATTTGTTAGAAAATTTTTATTTTTATTTTTTAGTAGTATTCATGATTTCATTTTCGCACAATAATCTCATGAAATAGTTCCTCTATATTCTGATTTTCCATCCACATTTCCTTCCATTCAATCAATTTTATAATATTTTAAAATAATAAATTAAATTTCAATGACATATAATTTTTTTGTTATTTTCCACTACTATATTCCCCTATATCTAGGGGATTGACCCTTTACTACCACTATGTTATACATTCTAGCTAGTCTAGTGTTGATATTATAAATATCAATTTGATTCATCAAATAGATTTACTAAAATATTTTTGCCAAATCATTAAACTATATTTTTAAATGTATGACGGTTATGTGAAGAAATTCTCCAAAAAATAAATACATGGAATCATGGTGAATGCATATCAATTAGATTATTTTAAATATGGCATTCTTATAGGGAATTAATTTGGGGGAAAATTAGGTTTATATATGTTAATCTAGTTGGAATGTCAAATTCAATAATGTAACATTTCCAAGCTAGAATATAATATTCCGTAACGCATCCCTAAAAATCATGTTTATATAATCATTTTCTTAACATCCATGATCACAAATATATATTATCAATGGATATTTTTATATATGAAAATATTTATTGAATGCTAAAAAAAATTGAAATAGATATTTTTTTCTTCATTTGAAATAAATTTAAATGAAATTTTATTATTAATGTAGAAGAATAAAATATAACTCTGAAATTATTTTAAGAGGAATAATCAATGAAATGAAATTAAAATAAGAAAATATAAATTTATAATTAATTAAACATGTTAATCATTATTAATAAAAGATAATGTCTTAAGTTATATTAAATTGTTATTTTCAAAAATAATGATTTGAAATATTGAGTATATTTAAATTAGAAATTTATTCAACATTAATGTAAAAAAAATGATCCTCAAGGTTATATATTTTTTTATGGGAAGCTAAAACAATTTATAATGAATTCATGGAAAATAATAATAGGAATATTGAAATACCAATTTTAGAGAACCCCAACTGTAAAAAAATTCAATTTTCTTATAAAAAGGTTTAGATAAAATTATAATAATCTAGGAAAATAATCCATATTTTTTATTCACAAATGTTAGGAGAAATTGGTTGGGGTTTAAAAACTGATATTGTGGAAACCCCCATTAAAATAATTGGCAACTATTCTTAAAATATGTACATCTTAATGAAAGAATATAATCATCATAGAAGAGTGTAGTTGTATCAAAAATGATTTGCTAATAAATAATATATAGATACACATTAAAACAATTATATAATAAAAAATAATAATTTTAAATGATAATATTCAATAGTATTTATTTTTAACTAAGGAATACATTTGACTCACGAAAACCCCTTACTACGTTAGAAATTTTTGAGTAATGATTTATTGATGGCATCAAAATAGTGTGGTTCTTCAAATATCATTAATGTAATGATGGATTAATAAAAAATAAATTCATGGTTTGTATATAATAAATATAAATAAAAAAATTGGTTCATAACATTAAAATAAGTCTTAAAAAGAGAATCGGGGTTCAACAACCGCAAACCTCTTTCCCTATGTAGCCAAAAGCACTCTATGATGCAGTATAAAAACTTAAATATAATAATCACATAATCCAAAAAAATTATAGATAAAATTCTATAAAAATTATTTATAATTATTTTATACACTTATATTAGATTTTTGTTACCAATATTTGATGAAAACTATGTATAATATTTTTTATTTTGAAATAATTTGATAATTTTCTTATTATTATTTGTTATTCTCACAAATATCATCCTTGCTAGAATTTTATAGATACTATATTTGATGAAATAAAAATAATTATATTTTTTATATTTCAATTCATGATTACTATATTAATTATTAAAAAATAAGAAACAAACAAAAATTAATTTATGATCATTTTTTACGTAATAAGAAATATTTGTTAATTATTGAGATAATTATTGATGTATATTTTATAGAAAATAAAAAACTATTTATATATTTATATTATCTTATACAATTAAATGGTTTTTCATAAACATCCATGATGTAATTTTATAGCAATTTTCATGCATGTTATCAACCTACTAAAACATAAACATTGAAGGAATAATGGATGATGATGATGATGATGTTCTTATGTCACAATATCATTATAAATGTTGTATATTGTTATCTTTTATAATTTATTTGTGTTATATTTCAATATATGTGTTAATTATTACATTTATTTTTTTATATTTGAAAATTTATTAGTATAAATAAACCATTTTCCTCTTTGTTGGAAGTTTAAAATGGATAATTTAACAACTATTTTCTACTACTCAAATGATTAAAAGATTTATTCAATGTGTATTATTAAAAATTTATAAATATCATAATAATATTTATCCTTTTAAAACAATCTCATGACTATCCAAGTATGATGATGATGAAATGAAAAATAGAAATCCATCGTTCTAAGGAGGTGGCAGTCCTCAATTATTTATGGGTGATGATTTCAATTACCATAGAATATGTAAAAGGGTTAATATTTTTTATCATTTAAAAATATATTATATTTTATAAATATCATAATCTTATATTGAATTCCCTATTAGTTCAATCCTTTAATGGTGGGGAAGGAAAAGGTAGTATGTATAATCATGTAGGTGGTAGTCCACACAACACACAATTCACATTTTCGTTTTTATTAATAGAAATGTGTTCAGTGATTTATTTTTATTCAAACATTGTAATAAAATATTAGTAAATTAATATTACTTATGTTATCATATTTTTTATGGTGAACATATATTTTTGGGCAAAATAAGGTTTATAAATGCATAGATAAATAAAAGAGTGGCTGGAACATATACTTCACTTCACAGATTGTCTAATTTTCAAGGAGGATTAAGCCTTTGAGGGATGTCCTCATCGAAAATACAAAACGTCATGAAGGTTTATATGAGGGTTTACAAGTTCTTTCAGCATACTTTGGGTTTAAATTATTGTTTTTGAGTGTTTATATGTGAGGATAAGAGTTCAAAATTTATAAGTGAAAATGATAAGATTTTTTTTAAATAGAAAAAAATTAATAAATTAGAAGTCAATATGGTGGAATGTAGATTTATAATCGATGAATAATTTATTTTATAGAATATAAATTCCAGTCATAACTCCACCATTCATATATAAAATAATTTTAACATCTTTGGAACTTTATTTCTATGTATAATCTTTTTAACATTTAATGTTTTCACATTGGTTAATAGTTTGTAAGAAGAAAAGTTATCCTATCGGAACAGAAATACATTAAAAATTTATAGATAATTAGGACCCATTTATAATAAATTTTATATAATTATTATTTGGTAAAATTTAAGAATTTGATAATATATAATTTTAAAATATTTTTGTATAATTTTATAGATTATATTTTTAGAAAATAGTACTTATTTTAAAATTTATCAATTATTTGTCCGTAATTCAGATATAATATTTTAGAAGATTTAACAATACTCCAAAAAACATTTGTTTTAATAAAATTTGTTATAATATTTAGTTTATACAAATATCAAAGGGTTTTAATAAATTCTACAGAACATTTAAAAACTATAATTTGTAATATTCTCCTCCTAATAAAGAATTTTATAAAATTACATGAAATTCATTATTAAAATATATTAAAATTATTGAAAAAAATTTATTATTATTTTATATATTTATGTTTCTAAAAAATAACTGTTCAATATTTAAATAATATACATGAATTATTATAAAACATAATATAATGGAAATGTTTTTTTAATATGTTATCAAATGATTTTTTTATTTCTTATAAATGAAAATATGATAATTAATATGATATTCGTAATATTTAATCATAATTTATGGGGCTTTGATGAAACACCTATATTTTAGGAAAATATATTTTTATGAGTGTATTAAATTTTCATAGTTGTTTTATATGTACAAATTTAATTTCAGTAGTATTAAGAGTACATATATTTTTCTTATACAATTAATTTATAATGTTCCATCCATTATTTATACCCAATTATTTAGTAGAAAATTAAATATTATTTATATTTTATATTCAACATATATACTGGTTTTTCATTACCGTTGTGAAATTATTTTAAGCACAATATATAATTAATAATTTATTTTAGAAGAATATTTTGTGAATTATTGAGCCATAAAATTTCACAGAAATTGATGGATGTATTTGAGTTTGAATTTGAAATTCACATTAAAAATGATCGCGAATAAATTTTATTATCATGTAATATTAAAGATTACATGGGTCTATTATGATTTTCAAATTGAGATACTCTGATGGGTATGTGAAAAACAAAAGAAACTTACGAATGGGGGTTTTCAGATCCCAATATATAATAGGGATATTATGAAGATAAAATACATGATTATGATACAAAATGATAAAATGATTGATGTGTAACATTATTAAATAATATATTTCAGTTATAAAATTGATCTTATATATTTTATTATTTGGAGACACATTATAAATTTCTAGAACTATGTTCTCATTGTGTATTGGAGGATTGTCCCTTCATACTATATAAAATATGATAAATCAATTATATGTTTTTATTATTGGTATTTTATATTCAAAATAATTATGTAGTCCCACAATTTCCATAGTGAACCCTATAAAACATTGATGTCCCAACTATGTTTTTTATTATTTTGTCTATGTCAATGTAATCTACTAATTCACTTATGTAGGATATGGTGGTTATTTTAAAAGTAACATACACTAGGATGTAAATTCACAAATTCAAAACTTCTTATCAAATGAATTTCAATGAAAATGTTTTGTTATTTTATTATATTATTGTAATCAATTTTATTAATATATAATAATTTTACCTTATTAGAGATAATGTTTAATTTTGAGATTTGTATGGTAAAATTATTACATCATGTTGATTTATTTGAAGTGGTAAAATAATATGTTTTTTTATAATATCAACATCATGTAAATAAATTCTATAAAATAGGTAAAATAATAATAATTTATTATAGAATATGAGTGAGTCAAATTATACGTATTTCAAATATAGTGATATCCATATAGATGATGATTTATTACATTTTTTATTAGTCTATTAATAATTCCTATAATGATTGTGTTTTTTATTAAAAAATATAAAAATATTCCCCAAAGAATAATGTATTTAAGTCATTTATATTATAATATTTCATTATATAAAATATGATTAATAAAAAAAATTATTGTTCCTGGTGATATATTAATTTTTTTAAAATATATTTGTATAATAATGTTTTATGTTAAAAAAAAATTTCTATGAATATGTAATTTTTGAGAAAGGACATATATCATTAATGAAGAAGATCAGTATACGTACATATGCAAATCCACGATGGGAAATTGTCCAACCAGAGCTGGTTGGCATCGAAGGGGCTTGATGTCGCCAACTGATGGGCCACATTTTTTCCTTCCCTTTTGGTAAAAGAGAAGGTGCAGAATGAAAAACATTGGCGGAACGAGAGAATTCTCCTGATGATGTGTCCAAATGACAGGAGTTCGCCGCCATTGATGATAATGGAATCGATCACGGTGAGGTAGTCAGACTCAATGTTGATATCAAGCCATCCACATTCCATAGCCAACATCATACCTACCAGGACAACGTTCGCCTCAACTACGGCAGGTTCCCAGAAGACATGATGTGATTCATATTTTTCAACAATGATTTTCCCCAGATGATTTCGGGCCAGGAGACTGAGGGAGACAAGTCCATCCTTGGGGAGAGACGCGTTCATGTTGATCTTAAGAGTTCCTACCATTGGGGGGTTCCAACGGGGGGGATAGGAGGGGGGAATATCTGGCATGTGATGTCCATTGTGGTGTTTCCATCCCTCAATCCATGAAGAGGCCTGTTCAATTCAAAATTCAAGAGTTTTAGGAACATGTTGGAAAACGACATCGTTACGCTGGACCCAGATGATCCAGTCCATGGTGCAGAGTGAGCCTGCATTATCTGATTAGAGAAAAGAGCACCAACACATCAGGATAGACGGAAGGTTAGAAACCATGTCCAGAGATGCATCTGATGCCGGGCCCCATTTGTTCCAAATTCCCTTAGATCTAGGGAATTGAATGATGGCGTGCAAAGGGGTCTATGGGATATTTGGGCAGAAAGGGTAGAAAATGGCACTGGACATATGTCGGTAAATGAGAAGGCTCATGGTAGGGAGGGTGTCTGTGCACACCTGCCACCAAAAGTGGCGTATTTTTAGGGGGAAACATTAATTTTTTAGGTGACATTTATTAATTAGAGTATTAAAATTTTCAATATGAATGATGATGATTGAAAGATTATATATAAATATCACAAAACACATCATTGTAGTGATGGTGTGTGATAATGGGATGAAATAAGTTATAATAAAATCATTATTATAATTGGTGAACAAGTGGTAACATCTCATTTGTTTAATTACATTAATATTTATTTTTTTAATAATTATTAAAATTTATGTATTTATTTAACATTTTATTTTTTATTTTTTATTAATGGAGTGCCATAATAGATGAAATGATTAATGGTCCTGATCATAGTGATAAATAATAATATTGTAACAATAATAGGAATATAATTTTCTTGAAAATATTGACGTGATGTATCATTAATTATAATATATATTCCACATTTTATATTGACCTAAATATTTTAGTAATAATATAAATTAATTCAAAATCACTAATGTCTCAAATATATGAGTAAAAAAATTGTTCATTACTTTATACTCGTGTAATAGGAAATAAATAATAAATATTCTATAAAACACATTTAAATATAAATACACAGCATTTTAATATAATGAACATCACTATAATTTAATACCCTCATGGTTTATTTCCACTAAATAAAATTCCACTACCGGAATAATAAAACAATGGAAATGTAATAAATGATAGGAAATATAAATTTTGTGTGAAATAAACTTCAATATGTAAAGTTGTGTAGTAATATGTGTTATAGAAAAAAATCTACAAGTGCTTCCATTTTTATATAATGACTATATGAATTAAAATAAATATTTTTATTTTTATTTAAGAACAATAGTAATACATTTTTCATAACATGATTGTTAAATATTATTTTTATTCCAAAAGACACTAAATAATTCATTTCATGTACAATAGAGAACCCATTTAATAGAATATCTGAAACATTTAATTTATGTAAATTTATATTATCATTGTATTCATATATCATTGATATGTTTTCTCTATATATTGATAATGAGATGAATTGATCCATTAGGGCACTAGTTCTTATATTTAGTGATGTGTTGACTCTGAAACATGATGGGGACCACTTCTTGGATTATTTCATATGAATAAAACCAATGGTACATAATTTAAATTTGAGGCAATATCCCATAATTAAATAAAATAGATATGAAGCTACATTGTTTTATATATAAAAGAATAATTAATTTTGTATAAGGTGAAAATATAAATCATATTTGTAACGACCCAAAGTTTCATTAATGGAAAATCCCTCTTGATCCAGTTAAATGTTTCTTTATGTTTTTATATGATGTCAACTTCTTTAGTTTAACGTTAAGATTTGTGACCGTTACTTTTATAGCCGTTGAACAGTGATCATCTGGGTAGTTTAAATATAAGGCTTTAACGAACCAATTTTCTACTCAGACAAAGGAAGTGATGGCCTCATCCAGTAGAATTTCCCCTTACGAAGCCCATTTGTCGGAGCTCGGAAAGGAGGTGGCGTCTTTGGGATTTGCCCTTGACCAAGCCCAAGCTGAGCTTCATCAAGTCAAGCTCGAACGTGATCGTCTACGGGAAAAATGGAAGTTGATAGAGATTACCACTCGAGCGATGTTATCCGAGCTACCCCAAGAGTCTGTCACCATCGCACACCTTACCCTTAGGTCTTATGCGGCTATTTTAAGGGGCTATGTAACAAATAAGTAGCACCATGTTCATGTAAATTATTTTTTTATATGATAATGAATATAATTTCTGGTCATTTTTTTGATACATTGTAATGAGTTTTTAAAGTACAAATGGTGTTTTTAGTTATTATTTAATTAAGAATTATATTTTATTAAATTAATGGATTTTTGAATTAAATAATATTTTAATAAAATATTATTATTAATATTAAATTAATGTTTATTAAATATAAATGATCTTATAATTTTATGAATGCCATTAAAATTTTTATTAAGGTTTGAAAGCCATTTCTGTCAAAACCCGTGAATTTTATTATAAATGTCAGTTTTTATTTTAAAAGTGAAAATTCACATATTTAGAAAATTTTTTAGATAAAATAAATATTATTTTTGGAATCAGGACGTCGAAATTATCCAACGGTGAATTTTTCATAATTTTCTGTGACAGTCAAATTTTTGGGTAAAAATTAAATACCATTTAAATATATAATGTATTTTATGACATCATAATGACCCAATGGTGATGTAATAAAATACCATAATCCTTATTTTCTGCCAATATATGTTTAAACATTAAAATAATGAGGTTTTGGGTTTGTTTGACTCACGTTTCAAAGCATTAATGGAGCCCTCAAGACTTATTCAACACTTTGCCTTTTTAAATTAATTTCCATGGGAGTGTGACTCACCTCCACATAAGCAACCCTAATTTTTTAATAAGTTCGGACCTTGGACATGTAAAATATTATTTTCCTCTTTTCTTTTTCCAGAAACCATGGTCAAATACCATGGGATGGTTTGTGGTTTGGATTATTTTAATATAAGGGGTCTCAAACCTAAATAATAAAGAATTCTCTCACCTTTCCTATATAAACCCACCCAAGCTCCCACTTCCTCCTCACTCAAAGCCCTTGAAGTTCGTCCAACCTCTTCCATACTCTCTCTAGAATCCTCTCAAGGTTCCCCAAGCTCCCAAGAATCCTCTCACAAGCCTCTCTCTAGCCTTTGGAAGCACACTTCCAAGTAAGGGGTTTTCTTCCTTTCTCATTTTTTTGTCAATTTTCTTTAAGTTGTATTTCCCTTTTTATTTCAATTATGAATGTTGGGTTCTGGTTTCACACCTCCCCCATACTTCCCTCTTATTTTTTGAATGATGGGAGAACCCTTTCTCTCTCATTAAATGCCTCCCATGTACACCCGTTACTATGCCGAAATTCCGAAAGGAACTTCTCTCTCTTCTTTTACATTCAAGCAATACTTTGGTATCATGAATCTAAATTCCATTTATATTGTTGGGACATGTATATATATGATCTCCTTACTGTCCATTACATGTAAATATGATGAGGAACCCCTTTCTCTCTCATCAACCTTTTTTATGAATTCTTATGTCACGCCGTTACGCTGCCGAAATCGCACTGATTTTCTAAGCCAATGTCTTTGTGTAGTGAATACCATGCCCATTTCTCCATCAAGGGTATTCACCTTTATGCACATATACATATTGATTGTAAAGTTTCATGTGTTAATTCCACATTCCTTTATCGTGGAAGAAATGATTATGTTTTATGAATCCATGTTTTATGATCCATGTGGCACACTTATGCATGAAATGAAATGTTTAAGAAGGGTGCGCCCTTTATAGCGCTCCAATGCATTGGGTAAAGTATAGTATCATGATACGTCATGTGCAATGAGTGTTGACTCATGCTAATTCAAGTGCAACGAGGGTTTACTCGTGCTTCAAGTGCAATGAGGGTTTACTCATTATCCATGTGCAATGAGCCTTGGCTCATGCTAATTCAATGTTAAGTGTTGTTGCCACATTTCCATGTTATGATTATCATGATTTATCATGCCTTTATGTTCATGTCTCTCTTATGCTCTATTGATATTCCTATTGCCTAACATGTATTGTACTCCTCATGTTATTCATTGTGTACTCCCTTACTGGGCTTTATAGCTCACCCTTTTCTTATGCATGTCCTCAGGTTATCCCATGCAATGCTAAGTACGAAGGAATGTAGTGGTCATGTAATGGAAGTTTTCAATAAGGATGTTGTATTTCAAGTTTAAAGTTTTATGTAATGATCCTAAGCCCCAAAGACACTAAACCTCTCGATCTTCTTTGTTGGATCAAGTGAAGTTTTATGTAATAAAGCATGTTTAAGTTGTAATAAAAAGCAGGGTTGCCATAGTTGGTATCAGAGGATAGGTTTAGTTATTTTTGGGATTAGGAAACCCTAGTAAAGCCTTAGATACAAGACTAAGCATAATAAAAACATCCCTAAGTTTTGGTAAATACTAAGTAAGTGTTTTATCAAACAAATACATCCCTGTCTGGAAACGAGCAGGTAGAGGCGGCTCTGGCACAGATGTATCCTAGGGGTAAAACCCGAAAACACCGCTTTGAGCTAGACTCGAACGGGAACTGGTGCACGACAACGGGCCTTGCTTCACTCTTGGTTACGACACTCCCGAGGGATATGTTTTGATAAATTCACAATCTTAGTATGAACCCTTATTAAGGGAAAAATGCCCCTAAGAATATATGTTAGAAGGAAGACCATGAAAAGCCTGGATTGATTCCTATAGACTCATGAGTTAAAGAGATTAAAGTTTATTTATAAGTCATCAACTTTTGTCTTTGGATTACCCTTTATGTGTTACCCCTAACTTTCCTTTTATTCCAACCAATGGCCGGTAATAGGAGAACTCGGGCTAACAACCGTTGTGAAGATCAGTGTGATGATTGTACTTATGAGATGCCCAATCCAATGGGAGCGGGAATCGTGAACTTTTTCACGCTTCTCTCTCAGCTAACTCACGTTTTGAATAGAAACACTGGTCAAGAGGAATGTTCAACCCCCCCTAAGAAAGAACAAGTCGCTATTGAAAGCTTCATGAGACAAAGGCCTCCTACTTTTAGTGGATCATCCGATCCCACGATTGCTGAACAATGGATCAACTCCATTGAAAAGATATTCTCCATCCTCCAATGCTCTGAAAAAGAGAAGGTTCTCCTGTCGGCTTATCGTATGGAGGGTGAATCTGATCAATGGTGGACGTTGATCAAAAATACGAAGCCTGAGGAGGAGATCGAGGCTTTGGAATGGAAGGAATTCCGGAAGATGTTTTTCGATAAATATTTTCCGCGCACCCTCCGTCTTAAGAAGGAAAGGGACTTCCTTTCCCTCAAGAAGAAAGATGAAGAATATGTGGGAGCGTATGAGGCAAACTTCACAAGGCTTGCACGATACGCTTCTGGCTTTGTCGTTACCCCCGAATGCAAGGTTGACCGCTTCTTTGGTGGGCTGAAGCCTAGCTTGCGGAAAGCATTAGCGATCCGTGACTTCGACAGCTATGAGGAAATTGTCCGATGTGCCCTCAAGGTTGAAATGGAGATCGGAGAATCACAGGGGTATCATGGGGACAAGAAGCGGAAGGTGGACTTCAATGCTGGTGGTCCGATGGATAAATCCAACGGCGCTAAGAAATTCCAACACCCCACTTGCTAAAAGTGTGGAAAGAAGCACCCTGGAAATTGCCTTAGGGGGACAAGAAAATGCTTCAAGTGTGGAAGAGAAGGGAACCTAGCTGTTAACTGTCAGCAAGAAGGACCCGCGGCTGCGACAGAGGGGAGGAACACTCCGTTCGAACCTCAACGCGTTGTTCAATGCTTCAAATGCAAAGAACCGGGTCATTTTGCGAATCAGTGCCCTAATCCAAGGGTTATCGGAGGCAATCAACAACCTCCAAGACAGCAAGGAAGAGCTTTTTCCATCACTTCTGCCGAAGTGAACCCCGACAACGAAGTGGTGACATGTACGCTAGTTATTCATTCAAGAATAGCGAACGTACTTTTTGATTCAGGTTCTACACATTATTTTATATCTCAAAAGTTTAGTAGAACAATCCCTGCACCACCACAAGTCATGGAAGTAAAGATGTCGGTGTGTACGGCAAATGGGGCAATCATTGCATCCCATGAGTATAAGTCCTCCCCTGTGATAATCTGTGGATTGAATTTCCCGGCGAACCTCGTCATACTCCCTTTGGTGGAATTTGATGCAATTCTTGGCATGGATTGGCTTTCCTTATATAGAGCCAACATAAATTGTCGGGAGAGGGAAATCACACTCCATATGGAGAATCGACCCCCGATTCTTTACAAGTGTCAGGAGGAAGATGAATCTCCTTTAGATCCATCATATCAAGCATGGATATTACTGCCTTATGAGCACACATATCTGGCTCAGATGATTGAGTCCAAGGAAGAAACCACCCTTGAAGAAATGCCTATTGTGATGGAATTCGCTGAAGTATTTCCTGAGGAACTTCCTGGTCTTCCTCCAAGAAGATATGTTGATTTCTCAATTGAACTTATACCTGGGGCGCTACCAATATCCAAAACTCCATATAGAATGGATGTTGTTGAGCTTGAAGAGATGAAGAAACAACTACAGGAGAATCTGGATAAAGGGTTTATACGCCCAAGTGCATCACCATGGGGTGCACCAGTCCTCTTCGTCAAGAAGAAGGATGGGTCAATGCGGCTTTGCATCGATTATCGTGAACTTAACAAAATCACGATAAAGAACAAGTATCCTCTCCCAAGAATCGATGACTTGTTTGATCAGCTGCGTGGAGCACAATACTTCTCCAAGGTTGACTTGCGGTCGGGATATTATCATGTAAGGGTGAAGAAGGAAGATATCCCGAAGACTGCTTTTTGTACAAGGTACGGGCACTATGAATTCATAGTAATGCCTTTTGGACTCACTAATGCTCCAGCAATATTCATGGACTTGATGAATAGAGTCTTTAGAGATTACCTAGATAAATTTGTGGTAGTCTTTATAGATGATATTCTAATATACTCCAAAACCAAGGAGGACCATGAAGAGAATTTAAGAACTGTACTGGAGACTTTGCGCAAGGAGAAGCTCTATGCCAAGTACAACAAGTGTGAGTTCTGGTTGAAGGAGGTCTCATTCTTGGGCCATATCATCACAAGCAATGGGATATCTGTGGACCCCTCCAAAACAGATGCAATTGAGGGATGGCTGAGGCCAACATCGGTAACTGATATCCGTAGCTTCTTGGGATTAGCTGGATATTATCGAAGATTTGTGAGAAACTTCTCACGATTGTCCAACCCTCTTACCAAGCTAACTCGAAAGGGAGTAAAGTTTCCATGGAGTGATGAATGCGAAGAAAGCTTCAAGGAGTTGAAAAGGAGGCTTATCACTGCACCTGTGCTCACTTTACCCACAAGTGGGGAGCTTTTTGTGGTATTCAGTGATGCTTCGAAGAAGGGCTTAGGATGTGTGCTGATGCAGAATGATAAAGTGATATCCTATGCCTTAAGGCAGTTGAAAATCCATGAGCGAAACTATCCAACACATGATCTGGAGTTGGCGGCGGTGATCATTGCCTTGAAAATCTGGCGGCATTATCTCTATGGAGAGAAATGTGAGATATATACTGACCACAAGAGTCTTAAATATATATTCACACAGAAAGAGCTTAATATGCGCCAGAGAAGATGGATAGAGCTCATAAAGGATTATGACTGTTCAATACATTACCACCCTGGGAAGGCGAACAAGGTGGCAGATGCCCTAAGTAGAAAGGATCCAGCAATTCTATCAATGATGAGAATTGAGAAGGATCCAATCTTCTTAGACTTGATGAAGATGGACGTGGGAATCATAAAGAAGGGAACATCATCAATCCTTTCACAAATGATTTCTCAACCATCTCTTTTGGAAAGGTTAAAGGATGCTCAAAAGGATGATGCGAGAATCCAAGAAAAAGTGGAAGCTATCAAAAAGGGAAAATCCTCAGAGTTTAATGTTAATGAAGAAGAAATTGTGCGGTTTGGGAAAAGACTATGTGTTCCATCAAGTTCGGAGCTGAAGAAGGAACTTTTGGATGATGCACATAGTTCAAATTTCTCTATTCACCCAGGGAGCACAAAGATGAATCGAGATCTCCGAGAAATCTTTTGGTGGGATAATATGAAGAAGGAGATCGCCGAATATACATCAAAGTGCCTGGTGTGTCAGCAAGTGAAGGCAGAGAGGCAGAAGTCTAAGGGGATGATGCAACCATTTCCCATACCAGAATGGAAATGGGAGAACATCACCATGGACTTCGTCACTGGACTTCCAAGGACATCCAAAAGAAACAATGCAATCTGGGTTATTGTGGATCGTCTTACAAAGACTGCACACTTCATTGTTATTCGAGAGGATTTCTCTTTGGATCAACTGGCAAGGATATATATCAGGGAAGTGGTACGGTTTCATGGAGTACCACTATATATTGTGTCTGACCGAGATCCTAGATTTACCTCTAAGTTTTTGAGGAGTCTTCAACATGCTCAGAATACTGAACTGAACTTCAGTACGGCCTATCATCCTCAAACTGATGTCCAATCCGAGCGGACTATCCAAACACTTGAGGATATGTTGAGAGCATGCTCAATGGACTTTAAAGGAGGATGGGATAAACATCTTCCTCTAGTTGAGTTCTCTTATAATAATAGTTTCCACTCAAGCATCCAAATGGCACCATATGAAGCCCTGTATGGGAAAAGGTGCAGAACACCGGCATGTTGGGATGAGGTCGGTGAACGTAAGCTGCTTGGACCAGAAATGGTCGAAGAAATGGTGGAGAAGGTGAAAACCATTCAGCAGCATATCAAGGCAGCCCAAAGTCGACAGAAGAGTTATGCAGATAATCGTCGACGATACCTTGAGTTTATAGTCGGAGACATGGTGTTTTTACGCATATCTCCGTGGAAGAAGGTCATGAGGTTTGGAAAGAAAGGGAAGTTAAGTCCAAGGTACATCGGCCCCTTCGAGATTCTTGATCGTGTTGGGGCTGTGGCCTATCGACTAGCACGTCCACCTACTATGGCCAAGGTGCATGATGTCTTCCATGTATCCCTCTTAAGGAAGTACATACCAGACCCTTCACATGTACTCTCTTCTGAGGTGGTACAATTAGAAGACGATCTTTCTTATGAGGAGCAACCAGTGAAGATCTTGGATCGTAGAGAAAAAGTTCTACGAAATAAGACAATGCCCCTCGTCAAGGTGTTGTGGAGAAACCACAAGTTTGAAGATGAAACTTGGGAGTCGGAGGATATGATGAAGCTAAGTTACCCACATTTGTTTTAGGGTGGGAAAAGGAAAATTTCGAGGGCGAAATTTCTTAAGGGGGGAATGTTGTAACGTCCCAAAGTTTCATTAATGGAAAATCCCTCTTGATCCAGTTAAATGTTTCTTTATGTTTTTATATGATGTCAACTTCTTTAGTTTAACGTTAAGATTTGTGACCGTTTTTTTTATAGCCGTTGAACAGTGATCATCTGGGTAGTTTAAATATAAGGCTTTAACGAACCAATTTACTACTCAGACAAAGGAAGCGATGGCCTCATCCAGTAGAATTTCCCCTTACGAAGCCCATTTGTCGGAGCTCGGAAAGGAGGTGGCGTCTTTGGGATTTTCCCTTGACCAAGCCCAAGCTGAGCTTCATCAAGTCAAGCTCGAACATGATCGTCTACGGGAAAAATGGAAGTTGATAGAGATTACCACTCGAGTGATGTTATCCGAGCAACCCCAAGAGTCTGTCACCATCGCACACCTTACCCTTAGGTCTTATGCGACTATTTTAAGGGGCTATGTAACAAATAAGTAGCACCATGTTCTTGTAAATTATTTTTGTATATGATAATGAATATAATTTCTAGTCATTTTTTTGATACATTGTAATTAGTTTTTAAAGTACAAATGGTGTTTTTAGTTATTATTTAATTAAGAATTATATTTTATTAAATTAAAGGATTTTTGAATTAAATAATATTTTAATAAAATATTATTATTAATATTAAATTAATGTTTATTAAATATAAATGATCTTATAATTTTATGAATGCCATTAAAATTTTTATTAAGGTTTGAAAGCCATTTCTGTCAAAACCCATGATTTTTTTTATAAATGTCTGTTTTTATTTTAAAAGTGAAAATTCACATATTTAGAAAATTATTTAGATAAAATAAATATTATTTTTGGAATCAGGACGTCGAAATTATCCAACGGTGAATTTTTCATAATTTTCTGAGACAGTCAAATTTTTGGGTAAAAATTAAATACCATTTAAATATATAATGTATTTTTTGACATCATAATGACCCAATGGTGATGTAATAAAATACCATAATCCTTATTTTCGGCCAATATATGTTTTAAAATTAAAATAATGAGGTTTTGGGTTTGTTTGACTCACTTTTCAAAGCATTAATGGTGCCCTCAAGACTTATTCAACACTTTGCCTTTTTAAATTAATTTCCATGGGAGTGTGACTCACCTCCACATAAGCAACCCTAATTTTTTAATACGTTCTGACCTTGGACTTGTAAAATATTATTTTCCTCTTTCCTTTTCCAGAAACCATGGGCAAATACCATGGGATGGTTTGTGGTTTGGATTATTTTAATATAAGGGGTCCCATACCTAAATAATAAAGAATTCTCTCACCTTTCCTATATAAACCCACCCAAGATCCCACTTCATCCTCACTCAAAGCCCTTTAAGTTCGTCCAACCTATGCCCTACTCTCTCTAGAATCCTCTCAAGGTGCCCCAAGCTCCCAAGAATCCTCTCACAAGCCTCTCTCTATCCTTTGGAAGCACACTTCCAAGTAAGGGGTTTTCTTCCTTTCTCATTTTTTTGTCAATTTTCTTTAAGTTGTATTTCCATTTTTATTTCAATTATGAATGTTGGGGTATGGTTTAGCACCTCCCCCATACTGCCCTCTTATTGTTTTAATGATGGGAGAACCCTTTCTCTCTCATTAAATTCCTCCCATGTACACCCGTTACTATGCCGAAATTCCGAAAGGAACTTCTCTCTCTTCTTTTACATTCAAGCAATACTTTGGTATCATGAATCTAAATTCCATTTATATTGTTGGGACATGTATATATATGATCCCCTTACTGTACATTACATGTAAATATGATGAGGAACCCCTTTCTCTCTCATCAACCTTTTTTATGAATTCTTAAGTCACGCCGTTACTCTGCCGAAATCGCACCGATTTTCTAAGCCAATGTCTTTGTGTAGTGAATACCATGCCCATTTCTCCATCAAGGGTATTAACCTTTATGCACATATAAATATTGATTGTAAAGTTTCATGTATGAATTCCACATTCCTTTATCGTGGAAGAAATGATTATGTTTTATGAATCCATGTTTTATGATCCATGTGGCACACTTATGCATGAAATGAAATGTTTAAGAAGGGTGCGCCCTTTATAGCGCTCCAATGCATTGGGTAAAGTATAGTATCATGATACGTCATGTGCAATGAGTGTTGACTCATGCTAATTCAAGTGCAACGAGGGTTTACTCGTGCTTCAAGTGCAATGAGGGTTTACTCATGCTCCATGTGCAATGAGCCTTGGCTCATGCTAATTCAATTTTAAGTGTTGTTGCCACATTTCCATGTTATGATTATCATGCTTTATCATTCCTTTATGTTCATGTCTCTCTTATGCTCTATTTATATGCCTATTTCCTAACATGTATTGTACTCCTCATGTTATTCATTGTGTACTCCCTTACTGGGCTTTATAGCTCACCCTTTTCTTATGCATGTCCTCAGGTTATCCCATGCAATGCTAAGTACGAAGGAATGTAGTGGTCATGTAAAGGAAGTTTTCAATAAGGATGTTGTATTTCAAGTTTAAAGTTTTATGTAATGATCCTAAGCCCCAAAGACACTAAACCTCTCGATCTTCTTTGTGGGATCAAGTGAAGTTTTATGTAATAAAGCATGTTTAAGTTGTAATAAAAAGCAGGGTTGTCATAATATTCATGCATGAGAGGAAAACTATATTAAATAAAAACACATTGAAAACTAATGGACCCCGGAGAATTTTTTTTATAACAATGTTATTTTAACAAGTAATATATTTGTATAAGAATGTTTTTATTATCATAATGAGATGATATTGATACAAAATTTTGAAAAACTGAGATGTTTTAACATACAGATTCATAGAGATGGATACAAAATTCGTAATTAGATTGAAGGAAACAAAATTTAGAATAACTTAGAAGGATAATGATTTCTAAATCATTGAGAAAGATTCAAAATTCAGATTCAATAATAAGGATACTGGATTTTGAATCATTGAGAAGGATACATAATTCAAAATCACAATGAAGGATAGAGAATTTGGAATCACTGAGTAAGTTATAGAATTCAGAATCTATAATATTGATATGAACATTGGAATCATTGACAAGGTCATAGATTCATAATGAAATTATTATGAAGAATAATATGAAAGATGATTACAGAGGTTTTATGAATAGATAAAGTGGTCAAATATGAATTTCTCTTTTTCATAAATCCCATTGAAATTTAAGAAGTATTTATGATGTCAATGTCAAAGATTCGATGCAATTGATTTTTAGTGTTTTTGGAATATGATGATATGAGTAAAGTTTTCATGTTTCCCAATTTTTTTTCAGAGTCACCAATAAATACATTCCAAGATAATATGTTCAGAGATACTTTTCATGAACGTATAAAATGTGAAGTGATGAGGAAATAAAGTGACAGTTATTTCTAGATAGATATCTCATGAAGAGGATAAAACATCTTAATGTTTTTAGCCAAATTGATCAGTATCGTATTTGGAGGGAGATATTGAGTCAATTGTAATGAGGTATATTGTACTGATTATTTAAGATGTTTGTTTATTTTGTCATATTGATTATGGGACGATTATATTGAGTCCAAAATATCTACATATTCAGATCCATACTAATTGTATTGAGAGGATTATATCAAGAGTCATCGTACTAAGAAAATTAGATCTAGAGTCCTTAGATTGAGAAACCTAGATCTATCCATATCAGATAGAGGATTCAGAATGAGAAATTGGAAAGAAGTACCAAAAATTAATTATTAATTTTTTGGATATATTATTTTATATCCAATATTTTTAAATTAATGGGAGTTAGTATAATATTTTCTATCATGATATAGAATGTGTCTAGTGGGTGTTGGGACTAGTTTTATTCGTTTCTTTATAATAGTGTATTTTTATTGACCTAGGAGAGTGGATATGGAATGGTTGTAGGTTCTAACACTATGTCCCAATAATGTAAATCATACATTCCATGCATTAATTCAGAAAGTTTCATGCTTGAGTATTTCAAAAAATTATAAGACAATATTAATAGGTTGTAGGGTATAGGGCCCTAATTTTTTTGAAACATATAAAATTTAAAAACGGATTCAACCCCCTATCCCCCTTATTAATCATAATTTTATTATATTTAATATTAATTTTTGTTAGATCCAAAGGATCTATTGTTGAAATTCTTCATTTGAAGGAAGAAATTATCATTGATGAATAAATAGAAAGATTCCTTATTTAGTTTCTATTGTCATAGATGATGTTGGTGATGTTATTATTGGTTTTCTACATATTAATAAATATATTTTTATGAATTTAATTGAAAATATAATAGTATAAGAGGATTGAATGTCTAAAAGTAACATCCTTACATCATTACTAGAAAATATTTATCAGAAGGTGATGGGTCTTAATACCACAAATATATGTGGGACAAGATGCTTAGTGTTTTCAATATGAATACTGAAGGCAAGTAAGGGAAGAAAAAAAATGGAATAGTATGTATGATGAAATCAATATAAAATATGATGAAAAAATTGATGAATAATTCACTATTGTTAATGAAATGTATTGCAAAATTAGAGGTTTAATAAATGTATTGGAAGATTATAAAAATTGTGAAGAACCGTTTTAGAAACATTATAGACATGTTTGATTCTAAAATTTATCCATTAGAAGATATGAATTATTTATCAATTGATGAATTTCACGAAATTCATATTGATTTTGAAATGAGGAAATATGTAATGTATAAAAATATATTAAATATTAAATAGATTTCAAATAGATGAGATTTATGAAAATAAAAGTTTCTAAATAAGTTGAACCTTTGAGTCCAAAGATAATGAATATGATGAGTTGACTAATTAGATTTTGTCTATTATCTCTAAGAACTATCATAGAGGAAGAGTAATATATGGTGGTAAATTTCTTCTCAAATGTCTTGAGTATTGTTGAATCAGTCACTATGCAATGAATTTCCCCTAGATGAGTATTGTAAAATATCAAGATGATTCCAATGAAAAAAAAATAAATGGAAGAATGGGATGATAAATCATATATAAAAAATATCATTCCTCAAATGAATGAAAACGATTAATAGAAGTATAATATATATGTTGCGTAAAAAATTTTAATTGGACTCAATTGAAAAAAATCAACTGAAGATGGATGTTTGGAAAAATTTATATGCTTCATTGCAAAAGATGATAAAACAAAATATTCCTATATGATTGAAGTAGTTGTAGGAAAATCTTATAGAGGGTGTCAACTCCAAGCCTAAATTTTTGTCTGCTTGCAAAAGACACAACTATCATCAATGAAATTAAAGTTATAAATAAATATTTTAATGAATTTGTTGATGGAATAAAATATCTCATCAAGCTAGTTGAATATTACATCAAGGATATTATAAATTTTAATCATTGAATTTATGATCATGGAATGAGGAATTAAGATCTTATTAAGATGTTAGAATAAATATAAGAAGTTAACAAGATTCAATGAAAACATATTTAATCTGATTGTACCATGAGGAAGAAGAATTATGAATTTATAAGCTACATAACAAATTATTGAGACTTATAATGTTACCAAGAAGGCACAATATTAAAACCAAGTGAAGTATTCTATTTTATTATATAAGGTTTCATCTGATTCATTTAAACTTTCATATTCTAGATAATTAATTTTGAATACATGTGTGCATAACGATTGTTAAAAACCATTCAAATATATAAAATTATAAAACTCACTCAAAAAAAATATGGACTATGTATAGAGTATGATTGATCTAAAATTATTTACCAATCTTAATATGGTTTCTTTAAAGAATTTTCTTTAAAAAATAATAAATCAAGATTTAATGGATATTTTTAGTGTTCAGAATCTATGGTAATAGAAAATATATTATTATTTCAAAACATTACTCGACCTGGATGTATATTTGAGAAATATTTTCTAAATATAAGAGGAATAATGAGTAAAGATCCTAGCATAGAAAATATTGATAAAGTGAATTGTCATGATTTTTGAAAATTTCCAACAAATAGACAATTTCAATATCTGTATTAAGTTTTGGGGAAGATATGATTGAGATGGGTATGATGCCTAATTACGTATGAATCTCTATCCAGAACAATTTCATTCTGTTAAAGTACAACATGAATCTAAAAATAAAGATGTTGAGGAAACATATTATTTTTTTTTGAGACATTTTTGAGATCATGTAACATTAACAAACAATGGAAAATTGTTAGTATATTTTCTTCACATATGAAAGGTGATATAAAAAAATTTAGACATGATTCATGTGACAATGGAGAAGAAATTATCTTTGTTAATGATGGTTCCTAAAAAATAACAGGAATCAAAAAGAATGAGATTGATGCTAAAAATTTAAAATATATGAATGTTTTATTTGATGACGTGATAAAACATAACACAATTTAACTCAACTATGTGATGATGGAAAATAATATTTTTTAGAAAATCATTTTGTATCATCAATAGTATAAAACATGGAAAAGAAATTATATAAGGTGAATTATTACGTTGGAATCTAATTAAATTAGTATAATTCAACAGCTCATGTTTCATGAGTTTTAATGTTGAAAAAATTTATTAATTAGAAGACATGGTTACCTTTGGAAGAATTAATGAATAAAAAATATAATATTTATGTTGTCTGAAATTTTTTATAATTAAAAATAAGATATGAATTTGGTTTATTTAAATTCTTTAAAGGAATGATAATTTACAAAAGAAAAAATAGAATTGATATTCAATCTACCATACAACATTTATAACAACCATGTTCTTTATAACATAGTAAGACATGATTTATTTCATAAAATTCACATGATAAAACATAGATGACCAAGAGGTCCAGTGTCTTTGGGGATTAAGATCATTACATAGAAACTTAAAACAATAAATAGAACATCTATATTGAAAACATCCTTTAAATGACCTCTATATTCTCTCGTACATAGCATTGAATGGGATAACCTGAGGACATTCATAAGAAAAGGGTGAGCAATAAATCCTAGTATGTGAATGAACATGGAATAACATGAGGAAAATAATACATGTTAGACAATAGGAATATGAATGGAACAAAAGAGAAACATGATCATAAAGGAATGATAATCCATGATAATCCTAACCAGGAAATGTAGCAACAACACTTAACATGGATGTAGAATGAGCCAAGGATAATTTCCCAAGGAGCATAAGTAAACCCTCATTGTAATGAACCAAAATTATACCATCATATCACTTGAATTGGAAAGATTAAACTCCCATTTCCCATTATGTATCATGAAACTATACCTTACCCAATGCATTTGAGCACTATATTCACACACCCTTCTAAAACATTTCATTTCATGCATATGTGTGCCACATGGATCATATAACATGGAATCAATCAACATCATAAGTTATACAAAGATTAAGAAATGTGGAATAAATACAAGAATGTTAAATTCAATATGTACATGTTAATAAACTTAAATACCCTTGATAGATACACGGGTATGGTATTCACTACACAATGATCTTGGCTTGGAAAAATGCGTTAGACTTTTAGCAGCATAACAGCGTGACAAAATAATTCATAAAAATGTATAATGAGAGGAAAATGTGTGTCTCATAATCTGTACATGAAATGAAAATTAAGGCGGTCATACAGATACATGTCCCATCACTCATAATGGGATTTAGATGCATAATACAAAATAATTACATGGATGCAAAAGAGGAGATAAAAATACCTCACTGAATTTTGCTATGTTTACAAGTGTACATGGGGGGAATTAATGAGATAGATAGGGGTCTCCAATCATCAAATTTGCGAGAGGGAAGTATTATGGTGGTTCTAAATCATTCCCATGATTTTTAATTGAAAAAAAGGGCATAACAACTTAAAGAAAATTGGACAAAAATGGGAAAGGAATAAATCCCTTACATAGAAGTGTGATCCCAAATGTTTGGAAGAGGCTTGGGAGTAGATTCATAGGTGCTTAGGGAAAATTTTTTGGATTCTAGAGAGATGAGGGAAGGTGTTGGATAAACTCCAATTTCTTTTAGTGAAGATGAAGTGGGTTCTTGTGTGGGTTTATATAGGAAAGAGAGTGATTTATTTTTTATTTATGCTTGGGACACCTCCCAATAAACAAATCAAAAACACATACCATACCAAGGTGTTTTCCAATAGTTTTTTCCAAAGGGGAGTGTAAAACAATATATTATACGGAAAATGGCCAAACATCTTATAATTATATGGTAGCTTATATGGAGTTGAGTCACACTTTGATGGAAAGAAATTTAAAAAGACAAAATGTTATATATGTCTTGAAGGGTCCATTAATGCATTGTAAAATATATCATACAAACACAAAATCCTATTATTTTAATAGTAAAACATATATTGTCCTAAAATAATGTTTATAGTAATTTATGACATCACTATTAGGTCATTATGATGTCATAAAACACATTATATATTTAAATCGTACTTAAATTTTACCCCAAAATTCGATTGTCTCCTAAAATTATGGAAAAATACCCAATGGATAACTTTGATTCCCTCATTCCAAAAATGATATTCATTTTATCTAAATAATTTCCTAACTATGTGAATTTGTAATTTTAATTTTAAAACGTACATTTATAATAAGTTCATGGGTTTTGACAAAAAATAGTTTTCAAACCATAATAAAAATTACAATTGCTTTCATAAAATTATATGATAATTTATAATTACTAAAAAGTAATTTAATATTAATAATTATATTTTATTAAAATATTATTTAATTTGAAAATTGATTAATTTATCAAAATCACTTTATTATTTTAATATTAGCTAAAAATAAAATTTGTGATTTCAAAACAATTTACAAAGTAACAATAATAAAAAGAATGTATAATATCTATAGAAGAATAATGTACATAATCATAGTACTAGGGTATTGATACATAACCCCATAATACACCTACATGAGTCTTGAAGGAATGTTGCGTGATGGTGAAAAACTCTTAGGGTGGATCTGGTAACATTTCTCGAGTGGTAATCTCTATCAACATCCACTTATATTGTAGGTGGTTCCACTCAAGCTTAACGTATTCAAGATTGGATTGGGCTTGATCAAGGGAAAAGAACAATGATTCCACCTCATTTCTGAGCTCCGACAAATGGGCTTCATATGGGGAAAGTCTACTAGATAATGTCATCACTTCCGTTGTCTAAGTAAATTAGATTTGTTGAAGCCCTATATTTATACTAATCATGTGGTCAGTGTTCAATGACTATATTAGAAGCAGCCAAAATTCATAATAGTACTTTAAAATCCAAAACATAAAACCAAATATTTCTATATGTCTTACATAACCTAAAGAAAATATTAAAATAGAACAAGAGTAATTTTCATTAATGAATTTTTGGGTCATCACAATATTTACGCATAAGAACTTTTTCCCTAAAAATTACATTTTCCAACTATAAAACAATTGTGGGTAACTCTCCTTCATCACTTCTTCTGATTACCATGTCTCTTTTCAAAAATGTGGTTTTTCCAAAACACATTGACGATGGGTATTATCTTATTTTGTAGTTCTTTCTCACCACGATCTAAGATCTCCACCAGTTGCTCATCATTGGAAAGATAATCCTCTATCTGTACTACCTCTAAAGAGAGTACCTGTGAAGGTTTTGGTATGTACTTATTTAAGAGGGATACATGAACAACGTCATGTACTATGGAAATGGTAGGTGGAAGTTCTAGTTGATAGGACATAACCCCGACATGATCAAAAATATCAAAGGGCTCGATGTACCTATGACTTAACACCCCTTTCATTACAAACATCATGACCTTATTCCATGGATATATGTTTAGAAATACCTTTTCTCAAAAATTAACCTCAAGGTCTAATCGACAGTTATTTTCATCACTCCTCTGTCAACTCTGGGCTTCCTTGATATGCTGCTGAATGGATTTCACCTTCTCCACCATATCTTCGACCATTTCTGGTCCTAACAGCTTACGCTCACCAACATCACCCCATCATGTCGGTGTTCTGCACCTCTTCCCATGCACGGCTTCATATGGTGCCATTTGGATGCTCGAGTGAAAGATGTTATTATAGGAAAATTCAACCAGAGGAATATTTTGATACCAAACTCTTTTAAATTCAATTAAACAATGTCTTAACATATCATCCACCGTCTGAATAGTTTTCTTGTATTGGGAATCAGTTTGAGGATGATAGGTTTTACTGAAGATCAGTTCACTAACCAGATCATATTGAAGACTCATCCAAAATAAGGAGGTGAATCTTGGATCTCGACCAAATACAATATATAGGGAACTCAATAGATCCTTACAACTTCCCTGATGTATATCCATGCTAGTTGATCTGATAAGAAATTCACCTGAACTAAAATGAATTGTGCAGACATTGTAAGATTATCTACAATAACCCATATTTCATTGTTTCATTTGGATGTATTTAGATTTCTAGTAACAATGTCCATAGTGATGTTCTCCCAGTTCTATGCTATAGTGGGAAATGGTTTCATCATCCCCTTAGACATCTTCCTCTCTGTATTCACTTGCTGACACACCTGGAACATTGATGTATACTCAGAGATCTCTTTGATCATACTATATAACCAATAATTCTCTCGGATATCTTGTTAAATCTTTGTGTTTCCTGGGCGAATAGATAAATTTGAACTATGTGCATCATTCAAAAATTCATTCTTTAACTCCGAACATGGTGGGACACATAATATTTTCCAATATATCACAATTCATTATTCATTAACATCGAACTCTGGGGATTTACCTTTTATGATATCTTTGAATTTCTTATGAATTACAACATCATCCTTTCAAGCATCTTTTATACTTTCCAATAGATATGGTTGAGCAATCATTTAAGAAAGTATTGATTATTTTCCCTTCTTTATGATTCTGATGTCCATCTTCATCAAATCTAAGAATATTGGATCTTTATAAATTCTCATCAATGAATGAATAGCTGGGCCCTGTATACTTAGAGTATATGCCACCTTGTTCTCTTCCCTAGGGTGGTAGTTGAGTGAGGTTTCATAGTCTTTGATCAGGTCAAGCCATATTCATTGGTGCATGCTCAAATATTTTTGTGTGAATATATACTTGAGTCTTTTGTGGTATGTATATATTTCACACTTCTCTCCAAAGATATATAGTTGCCAAATATTTAAAGTGAAGATCACTACTGCCAACTCCAGATGATTTGTTGGATAATTTTTCTAATGAAAATTTAATTTCCTTGAAGCATAGACAATGACATTGTCATTTTGCATTGACACACATCCCCTTACCATTATCAAAGCATCACTGGATACCCCAAAAAGTTCTCCACTTGTGGGTAATGTGATCATGGGTGTAGGGAGAAGACTCATTTTCAACTCCTTGAAACTTTATTCACATTCATCACTCCAAGCAAACATTACTCCCTTCTGAGTTATCTTGGTAAGAGGGTTAGACAATCGTGAGAAATTTTTCACAAATCGTCGATAATATCTAGTTAACCCTAAGATGCTACATTTTTTGTTACAAATTTTGTCCTTTACCACCCCACAATTGAAGTTGTATCGGAGTGATCCATATATATACAAGTTCTTGTGATGATATGTCCCATGAATGTGACCTCATTGAAACAGAACTCGCACTTATGGTACTTTGCATTGATCTTCTCCTTTTGCAAGGTCTCAAGTGCAGTTGTTAGATTCTCTTCAGGGTCCTCCTTGGATATGAATTATATGAGAATGTCAACTATAAAGACATCCACAAATTTTTCGAGGTAATCTCTAAAGAAACAATTCAGCAATCCCCTGATGATTGATGGAGAATTAGTGAGTCTAAAAGGAATTACATTGAATTAATAGTAAGTTAGCCTTCTATAATTATCAAGTAGAAAAAAATTATTTTTGAATAATTATTTTGTAACATAATTCCATGTCCTTAAAGAGTGTTATTCATTAAATAATTAAGTAGCTACGAAAAAAATATTTTATGTTCCCATAATGTGGATGTTGAGGTTGAAGTTATTAATAAAACTCATGATATTGATAAGAAAAAAAGGTGTAATTCATGGGGAAATGTAATAACTGTGTAGAAAATAATGTTTTATCTCATTTATGATCATCATGTGGAAAAAATCATGTTGGAAATTTCCTTAAGGGTATGAGGAAATGTTTTATGTGTGTGAAGGATGGGAGTCAATATTTTAACTATTGAAGTGGTGGTAAAAGTAATATACTAAAAAATAGATAAAAAGCCTCATAGAATGAACCACTAATAGTTCAATTTGTTAATTATAATGAGAATTTAAATTATTAGAAATAATTCCAAATCTAAAAGGTAAATGATGATATTTTATGTTAGTAACCTCTAAAGACATGTGATATGGTTATTTATCATACAATCATTTTTCTTGATGGAGTGTGTGATAAAATCATGTTGAAAGGTACACATATCCTCTAAAATAGAATTGTTAATTTTTTACTTGGATATGGATCAACCCATGATTTTATATCAATATAATATTCAAAGGGTATAATTTTTTACCACAATGATTTGATGTTGAATTATTAATAAAACCCATAATATCATGATAACCACATCACATGTCAATATTTCATTGATGGTTTATGCATGTTGGAACATGATTACCAAAAATAATTTTAATCTCCCATTATTGAATTCGATGTTATATTTGTCCTGGATTGTATTTCATTACATAAATTAGATATCAACATTTATCGAAGAGATGTAATGTTTAAAATTAAATACTAAATGTTTCTTGTATATCAATGTGGTGATAACTATGAAACTCTAATGAAGATCACATCCAATCTATGGGTTTAAATTCCCAATCTGAAGGTTTTTCGATCTCATATGGTTGGGGTGAAACACAAAACTTATGCTAATGTTTTTTGTAATATAATGATTTCATTTCATTAGAAAATTATTATCTTCCACCAAAACATGATGATGAGTTATTAATTATATAGGGCAACACCAATTTTGATTACTCCATATATAATGGAATTTATTGTCTTACTATTACTAAAGAAGGGTCAATAGGAGAATATTTTTATGCAATTCATCTGGCCAACTATTTCCCCTTGTGGTTAACTAATTTTATTTATTATCAATAAAATTTCATTGATTAAACTATGCACTAATTATAAATAGTTGAATAATATAATGATCAAGAAAACGTATCCATAATCCCAAATTGATACTATTTGAATCAACTATGATAAGATTAAAACATTTCCATGTGTTCTTTATATGCGGATATCAACAAATGAGGGTTAAGAGGTAGAATATACCAAATTCAACATCCCATAAATGGTATTAACACTATGAATATATATGGATTCCATTTTTCTTACTAATTCATCACCTATCATCATTGATCTAAATCATAGATACCTTAAATAGTACATAAACCAGTTTTAATAGTTGATATTGTTTTCAAGTCAATGTCTATGGAATCAAATTAATATCACATTAAAATTGTACTAAATACCCTATAGAAGGAGAAACTATATAAAACATGTACAAAATGTGTATTTTCTCTTTAAAAATTTTCATTTCTTGGTCACATTATCTCAATATTGGTTATATCAAATGATCGTTCAAGGATTTAGGTTATTGGTTTCCGGACAAGACCCATAAAAACGATTAATATAAAAAATTTCATTTTGGGTAGATTTTATTGATGAATAGTGTACAACTTCTCATTACTCAATAATCCTATAAACAAGTTAACAAATATGGTTGATAGGTTCATATGGTAGATAATTGTGGGGAAATTTTCAATTTAATAAATAAAATATTTGTTACTGTAAAATTTAATACACTATTATATAGTGTAGAACATTTTGTAATCAATAATGATTTATATAATAAGTTATTTGGATGGGTTTTCAATCAGCACGCAATTCTTATCTCTTATGCCTCCTGAACGTTGAATATTGCTAATAAAAATTAAATAGATCATATTTAGGATATGTCTCTAGTAATTCATCCATTAATGATATATATGTATTATGTTTATAGATAAAAGCGTGATATATATACTAATAAAAACATTATTGTGTTTATTTACAAATACGGTGTTGAATATGTTCCAACGGATTGATTTATAGATGATTAAAAATTATGGATTCTCCATAAGTATCCACTATAGGCAAGAAAACATCGTAGCTAATGCTTTGAGTTTAAAAGAACATTCTAGCTTATCCATGACGAGGATAAGAAAAGATATAATATTATTTTATTTAAAATAGAAAGATTTATATATCAAAAATGAAGTGGAAACTATTATATTACTCTATTTAACGTTCAAGAATGTATCTATGTGAAGATTTAAGAAGTGAATACGGATGATAAAAAGACAAAAAAAAATTAAATGCTTCTGAGTTTATCCTTTAACAATAATGAATGATCTGGTTTGGGAACCATGTCTTCATTCATTATATACCATATTTAATGAATGCGAGATTAGAATTAACCAATATATTTTAATTCCCTATACATTATGGAATTATGAAGATGTATATATATTTGAATGAATAATTTTTTAATAATAATATAAATAGAGATATTATATTGATTGTATCTTGGTTCATTGAATTCTAGAATGTTGAGGATAATAGAAAAAAAGTACAAGGGGATGTGAAAAAAATTAACAATAATAGAGTGAAAACTGATGAATATCACCATGAATTGTTTCATTGGACACACCATGACCTGAAAAGGGAATAATTATATTTGTGTGGTAGAGAATATCCATACTATGTTAGAAAACACCAACTAATGAAAATAAGCTCTATATTTATAATAAATTTATCGTTTATATATAAAGGGAGGGGTAGGGTTTCATGGGATACCACTTTCCATTATTTCTCATCAGTATCTCAGGATTACCATAATGTTCTAGAAATTATTTCACAAGAACTTTATATAGTGTTTAGTTTCAACAGTTCATATCTTTATCAAACAAATATATAGTCATAATGAAAAATTCAAACACTGAAGGATATGTTGAGATCATAGTAATGAGATTTATAAGGTTTTTGTGACGAACACCTCCAACTAGTTAATTCTTTTTTAAAAATAGCTATTTCTCAATCATTTCGATGGATTCTAAGGAATCCCACATTCTATATATATAAATATATATAGATCAAAAGTTCCATATCGAAAATTCAAGCATTTTAGAAGCATATTAATGAATGATATATTTATAAAAAAATTATGTTTATGACCAATTCCATGATATAGAATTTGATGTTGGTGATTTGGTGTTTTCAATAATACATCTATTGAAGAATGTCACAATATTCCGGGAGAAGTTGAATACAATCCCTAGGTATATCGATCCCTTTGAAATTTTTTATCATATTTGGAGGGGTCCTATTTGTTTGTGTTTCCACCCCACATATATTTATTCTATGTTTTATTCCTTGTATATCTCATAGGGAATAACATACCTGAATCTTTTCATGTAATCAACATAATGGTCTTTAATCTAGATCATGATCCTTATTATGAGGAATATTTGGTGGATATTTTTGATCATATATAAAATTTTATAATAATTAGGACCATTAACCATGTCAATGATTTTTTGAAACAAATAGTTAGAGGATGATATACGGAAGCTTCATGATAGGATGAGGTAGAAAAAGCATCATTTGTTAGTATCATAGAAAAAAATTTCGTGGGAAAGATTCATTTAATGGGGGTAGAATGTTGCAAAACATTTTATATGTTTTTTTAAATAAATTAAATATCATTCATGTCTTGTATTTTATTCTCCCTAAGATAGTCATGTGATACATGAAACACCAAATTTAACATGAATTACATTCAACACATAGTTTCTACAGAAAAAAATAGTTTACTATAAGAATTATTTAAAAAAGATAGTTACAACCAAGCTAATAAAAATTTTCATATGAATATTAATTTATAATTTTGAAATGTTATTTAAAATTTATTTATAAATACTAAACTCATTTATAATGAAAAATATAATTTTTGGTAAATATATAAAATGTTACGAAAAAAGTATTTTCTCAAAAGAAAATATTTTCACAAACTATTATGAACAATAATAAAAATAATTTCTGAAACTGTTATTAAATTAATTTCATAAAATAAAAATAATTTTAGAATTAATAATATGATAATTTTATTGGGATTATTTTTAGTTATTTTTCATAAATATTTTATTTTTTGATGGATTGTGAATAATATTAAATTTTAATAGAAACAATATGAGTCATACAAATTATTTATGTTGTTAATATATTAATTAAATTCGTTTTAATGAAAAATTAGTTCACTAATACATCAATCAATACAATTACAGTCATTTTAATCAATTTACCATCGAAACATGACATAAAACATTTAATATTGTAGAACAATTTCACATTAAAAACCAATAGTTCGGTCCCATCTGTGGGATTAATTTTAAAATAATATCATCCACATATGTAAATTAAATTTTAAAAAATCGATTAAATAATAATTATTATATTATATTATAATTAATAATAATTGAAATTTATATTTTAAAAAATTAATATTTTAATCAGATAAAATTAATAATAATAATTAAGAAAAACAAGTTTACCTAGTGACAATACATTAAGATTAAGGGAATCATTACCAAAACATTTGACCAAACCCCTTTTTATAGATATATTTCTATATTATAACATATAGTATCTATATTGGTAGATTATTTTATCAGTTTTTATTGGAATAATATTTGGGGGATTTTCTCAATTAAAAAATTACAATATTTCAACACATGTTCCTTATAAAATGACACCCCCTCTCCCCTCTCTTATCAACACACATGCCATCATGATAAAACATCCCCATTTGAAATATATTACATTATTACAACTTATAAACAAATAATACATCATTTTGGATTAAAAACATCCTATAAATTCATTTGTTACATACCAAAATGAAATTCCCAACGAAGAGGTAATGTTCATCTGTTAATGTTTTTCTTTTATATCATCTGGATAACCCATTAATTGTTTATGTTATTATTATATAATAACCTCGATATAGTCAATATTCTAATATTTTTTATGTTAAATTAATAACTATAACCATGAACACTCCCATACAATGGGTTATGAAATCATCGTTCATGTATATAGTGGACTTCCACATCACGGATCAATGTTATTCACATTTTCATTATCCCCTATAAAAATAGGGAAAGGTTATGTAAATTTTACTTATATTTTATTATTATTTTTTATTATTTTATTATGTTTATGGAATTTTTATTTCATACATTCCATCATGATATCCCTTTTGGGGGAATTCAATAGTGTCGTTCATTTGTATGGTGGACTACTACCTCGCGATGTGATCTGAATCATTCATACATTAAATTAAATGTATTAAACATGTCTTTAAAGATCACATATGATATATATGGCATAATATTTTTTTAAATTATAATATATCATATTATATTGTTTCTTTCAATTTGAAATGATAATATAACACCACTAAAGCATACGTACGACCTACTCTCTCTATAAATAGTGTATTTCATTTCTCATTTATATATTTTATTTAAAATTATAAAAACATATTTAAAAATTATATATTATATTTATATCATATTTATCAATATAGATATTATTATGTCATGATATGATTTTGAATAAAAATTTACTAAATAAAAATATAAAATAATAATAATATGGTTCTTACAGTAATCCTCGAATTTAAATTAAATTTTTGTGAAAAGTGATTTATTATGTCCAAATAAATAATATGTGATATGATATAAATTAATATGCATATTTAATAAAAATTTATTAAAAATATATTTTTTACTATAATGGTTTGAATGAGCACAATAGATGTTGAGACATAAGGTAAGGGATTTCTATTTAACTTTTATTTTCAATGCGATCTAAGCCTTCATCACCACCTATTTCATGTATGTGGTGTGTACTATTCCCTTTTATTTTTTTATAATTATATATTAAAAAACTAGTATTTGAATATATATTTTAGGAACTATCATTCATGGGATTGGGGCTTCAATTTCACTATTTCATTAAAGGATTTTGTCTCAATTTTCCAATTTTGAGACACATGTTTTTATGGACCTCTATTAATTTAAGATGTGTATAATAATACAAGTTTAAAATTTTTATCAAAAATATAATAAATTTCATTATAATTTACAATTCATTTTACATTAAAAAATCACAGGTATTATGATTCTATATTACCAATGTAGTAGAAGTTAATTTCTATAATCTCACCTTTGTAGGGATTGTATAAGATTATTATTCCATTGATGAAATTTATTAAAAATTATTATAAAATATATTATTCAATTTTCATTAATGATATATTCATTTAAAAGTATAATTTTTTCCACACTATGGTAATTAATAAAAATAATAATACGTTTTTCTAAAAATACTATGTCATCTCTCTATATCGTTGGAAAACGTTTTTAATTTCAAATAATGTTTTGAAAAAACATTTTAAAAAAAGTTTTATTACTCTTTTATAATGATTAAAAATAGAATAATATTTATGTTTTTCTTTTTTAAAAATTATTACACCAATTCATTACTCTTTTATAATGATTAAAAATAGAATATTTATGTTTATGAAACCCGTTTCTCTTCTAAAGTTTATATATTATGAAACCTAATTCATTTCATGGGGTAAAAAATGATGAAATGACTATAAAAATATATATTTTTCATAGGTTAAGATGTTAGAAAATTTTTATGATATCCATTTCATTTCATGTGTTATGATATGATGAATGATTATGATCGTGTGGAGCACATTTTCATTATTTCATTATGTAATGGGTGGGACCTATAAATATTTGTTAATGATTTGGTAAGGAATTATATATTAAGAGATAGACCAGGATATAATGTGGATTTAACATTATTATGTAATTTCTATTCCCCACTAATATTATAAGGCCCCAGCCTTAAACCTTACATAATCTTGAGTTATTACAAGATTACACCTTGAGGATCTTTTTGGGTTTAGAGTTTTAGAGAATGATATCATAAAACTTGCATTACATTCCACATATAAACAAAGTGGTTACATAATGTTAGTATTCATTTTTCCCATCAATGGAAACATATTTAAAATAAAACATGGATTCTTTCTTGGAACTTCTTTGACACTATCATCATATCATGTACCTTTCCCTTTACCTGTGAATAACATTTCAAAAAAACTTGGGATGAGCATAAAAAGCTCAGTAAGGGATATAAAAATATGGAAAGGAAACATGGGTAAATATATACATAATAATGAAATCATACATTACCCATAAAACATAATCACTTTAGAATACCTCATCAAATCATGAATAAATCATGGAAATCATAAGACATAAAGGTAACTTGGGCATTCATAACATTCTTACGTAGGGAGTAACACTCTTGGTTACATTTGGAATACCATCACAGTATATTCCCTAAATCTCTTCGAAGAAACCTTAACGTTTCACTCCTTCACGTTACCCAATGCATTGGAGAGCTATATCGGGCTCACCCGCCCTTAGTTTACCATGGAACCACCCGTCTTCATAATAATTAGCAAGAACCTCAACATAATCGTATCACATAAAACATGCATAAAGGAAACATAACATTTCCACCTTTCCATCACCAGATATCAATACAACACAGTGATATAAAAACATTATGAAAACCATTTTCAATACCAAAATAAAAGAAAAGTAAAACATGGTATTTATTTTTCATTAAAAAAAGTTATGGCTTGTAGAGGAAAACGAAACTCAAATAATGGTCACGGCGGCGGAGAAGTCGTTTTCACCGCATATGTACGACAAAAACATTCCCTTTTGTCATATAGTAAAATCTTCATATAAAAAAGAATCCTTTTGAATAAACGTAAAAGTAAAAGGGTTTTATACACCGTATAAAAGAAGGTTGTGTATAAAACAAAATATGCCTCAATGAAAGGAGATTGAGACGAAGTCCCATACCTCGGGTCCGACTTGACTTGGTCGTTCTTTAATCTCCTGAATAATAAACTTCAGTTAATTTCTAATTTCTTAAGAACATTTTTCAAGTTCATTATTCCTTTTATATCACTTATTTTCATGTCATGAACACTATGTAATTATTTAAGTTAATAACGGTTGTTTTAACGATCATTGGTACTTGAGTAAAAAATAAACCCTTTAAAATTACAAGTTTTTCATGTATCCATTATATCCAGAATTATAATCATGATGTATATATCATATATATCCTGTATATGCATGCATTTATAATATTACATAATCATTTAGAGGTAAGAAATGAAATGCACCGTTCATGGAGATGGTAAGCCGTACGTACGCATGAACGCTACTTTCATTTCTATTTCATATTTTATAGAATGGAATCATAATGATATAAAGGTCTATTATAATTCCAGTATAATATCATATATAATATCATAGTTCCATCCTTTATACGTCCCACATATGATATTTAACGAATCAAATCACTTTGAGGGGGCGGTAGTACACACTTCCTTAAATGAAGATATTGTGTTTACCCATAATGGAAACCATAATGGTATGACCAAAATAAAAAATAAAAAAGCTTAAGTAAAACATAAACATATTATATATCATATATAAATATAGTGACATCTTAATTTCCACCTTTGAAGGTGTTAAAAGAATGGTGAATGATCATCATTTCGGGAGGCATAAATTCACCATCCACAGAAACAGTATGTCCTTTAACCATTAGATGTAGGTGTGTGTAAGTGTAGCTCAAATTATTATTATAAAAACATCCTAGTATATTTGATATACGTGATTTTTTACAAAATAAATGAATAAAAAGAGTTTAGGGGGTTGGAGAAGCAAAATAAAACAAAAGGTCTCAAGTGAAGACATTACCTTAAAATCGGGTAACTCCCATTGGTTTGAGATCATAGGATTCCTTGGGAAGACTTCTTCCAAAAGATAGGCTTCAAGGAGTAATAGAGGGAAGTGGAGAGACAAAATGAGTAGGGGTTGGCCGAGCCAATGGCTTTGGATGTGTGGGTAAAGAGGTAGAGGTGGGGGCCTTTTGTAAGAGGAGAGTAGGGGTACTCTTGGAAAGTAAAGAAATGTTACTTTATTTGAAAATGATTTTCTGATTAAAAAGGTCCCACATTGATATAATTCGAGGGTAATATGATAAGGGTTCTAAATCCACCCATCCAATAGGATTTGGACATATTTAGGTCATAGATTTTAAATTATCATTTCATTTTATTTAAATCCTTTATTAATGAGATAATCGCTGCATCATCATGATGTCATACATAATTTAATAAATTTAATGTCTAAAAATTATAAAAAATATATCATGATGTAGGAAATCATTTTAGATTTCTAATGAGTATTTATTTTCCAACTGATCATTTATGTGGAAAAAATTAAAAATATTTTACTTAGGAGATACATTCTTTGTCTCATTTAACATTCTTTAAAAATAAAAAGATAAAAAGTCACTTTCTCACAAAAGTAATTCCATGGGGCCCCCAAGTTTGGCACAATGCATCCCATGGTCGGCCATGAGACAACCATTAGCCTTAGGACACATTTTGTGGTATTTTTTTTATTATTATGATATCATTTTATTATCCTTAACTACCTGATTACTCATTAATCAAGATAATTAAAGATAAATACCGTCGTTACTATTCATAATGTCCAAAAACAAAAGAGTCTTGATTACATAATTTGGACCTTCTGATTCGAAATATGTAATCCATTTTACCAAATTCCAAACCCGGAAATTGCAATAATTGATTTAAAAATAATTCCCGTTGTCAAAACAAATAACGGGTTTTTTTGAAACAATATCTATGAAAAGTTTGGCATTATTTTATGACCAATTCCAAAGTGAAATTAATCCTAATGTCCAACATTGGATTAAATGGTAAAAATATATTCATATTACACTTTAAGACCAATTAAAAAGATAATCTAACCATATAATTAAATTAAATTAAAATGCATTTTTGATGTAAAATGCAGTATTTTCACTATTCATTAAAAAATGAACATTGTCAGAAAAATACCAAAAATTTATAAAATTTAAATTTCAATGTCCCAATCATAATGAGTATTTTTATTTTGACAAACATAGATTATAAAATTGTCAAAATATAGATTTAATATGGTTTTCCATCAAAAGGCCGTAAAACAATCCTTTAAAAAATATTAGTGTATTCCATGCTTAAGATTGGATTTATTTTCATTTTAAGCCCCTAAAACACTATCTAATTCATTAATAGACATAGATAAAAATATATATTTTTCATTACTTACTTGGAATGTTACATCCTTCCCCCCTTTAGAAAATTGCGTCCCTGTAATTTATTTACTTATCGAATAAATGGGGGTACTTATCCCTCATTGCATTTTCAGATTTCCATGTTGCCTCTTCCATCATGTGGTTTTCCCACAAAACCTTTACCTAATTAATCACCATATTTCATAACACTTGCTCCCTGTGGTCAAGAATCTGGACTGGTTGTTCCTCATAAGATAGGTTCTCTTCCAGCAGAACTACCTCTGGATTCAAAACAATAGATGGATCTGGCATATACTTTCTCAACATCGAAACGTGAAAAACATTGTGTACCTGAGATAAACTCGGAGGTAAAGCCACCTGGTTTGCAACTGATCAAACACTCTCTAGAATTTCATATGGTCCAATGAACCTTGGACTCAGCTTTCCTTTCTTACCAAATCTCATCACACTTTTCCAAGATGAGACTTTGAGAAAAACATGATCACCTACCTCAAAAGATAGATCCTTCCTCATGTTGTCCGCATAACTCTTCTGCCTGCTCTGAGCTGTTCTCCTGTGTTTCTGTATCAACTGAACTTTTTCTACCAACTCTTCTACCAATTCTGTTCCCATTAACTTCCTTTCACCCACTTCATCCTAGAAAGCTGGAGTTTGACACCGCTTCCCATATAATGCCTGAAATGGTTCCATCTGTATAATAGAATGAAAACTGTTATTATATGAAAATTCAACCAAAGAAAGATGTTGGTCCCAACTTCCCTGATAATCCATCGAACAAGCTCATAGCATATCCTCCAAGGTCTGAATTGTTCATTTTGAGTTCCCATCTGATTGAGGATGAAAAGTTGTACTAAAATTTAATTCAGTACCCAACGAATTCTGAAAGCCTTTCCAAAAGTTAGAAGTGAACCTGGGATCACAGTTAGATACAATGGAGAGGGTAATTCCATGTAACCTGACTATGTCTTTAATATACAAACGGGAACGTTGATCTAGAGAAGAAGTATCTCGTATATCAAAGAAATGAGCAGAATTAGTCAAGTGATCAACAATAACCCAGATTTCATTATTACCTTTAGATGTTTTCGGTAATCCCAGAAAAAAGTCCATGGATATATTCTCCCATTTCCACTCTGAAAATGGTAAAGTCTGAAGCATCCCTTTTGGTAAATGCCGCTCTGCTTTAACCTATTGACATGTCAAACACTTCACGGTAAAATCATCAATATCTATTTTCATTCTATCCCACCAGTAATACTCCCGTAGATCTCTGTACGTCTTAGTACTTCCAGGATGAACTGAAAACGGAGAACTATGAGCTTCACATAACAACTTTCTCTTCAACTATGAATCACAAGGCACACACATTTTCTTCCCAAATCTCAGAATGAAATTATTATCAATGTTGAATTCAGAAAACTTACCTTTCTGAACCAGCTCTACCTTTTTCTGAAACTCACTGTCTTGCTTCTGTGCTTGCTTGATTCTATCTGATAGAGATGATCTCACTGATACCTAAAAGAAAACATAAGAACATCCTGCACCAAAAACTTCTATGCCAAATTTCATCAAATCCTTAACCAAAGGATCACATTCCGAATGCATCATTGCTAATGAAGAATTACTTTTTTGACTCAAAGCATCAGCCATGTCATTTGCTTTTCCCGGATGGTAATGAATTGTACAATCATAATCCTTGATTAATTCTAGCCATCTCCTTTGTCTCATGTTCAACTCTTTCTGAGTGAATATATACTTTAAACTTTTATGATCGGTATATATTTCACACTTTACTCTATACAAATGATGCCTCCAAATTTTGAAAGCAAAAACAGCAGCAGCTAATTCCAAATCATTTGTAGGGTAATTTACCTCATGAGTTTTCAACTGTTGTGAAGCATAAGCAATTACCTAATCATTCTGCATTAGGACGCAACCAAGTCCTTTCAATGAAGCATCGGTATAGATAACAAACTCACCATTCCTGGAAGGTAGTGCCAAAACTAAAGAATTCACCAATCTTCTTTTCAATTCCCGAAAACAATCATCACATTCTTTTGTCCAGATAAACTTAACACCCTTCCGAGTTAGCTTAGTCATTGGACTAGATAACCGTGAAAAATTTCTAACAAACCTTCGGTAATAGCCTTCCAAACCAAGGAAGCTATGAAAATCAGTTACATTTGTGGGTCCTGGCCAGTCTTCCACAACTTTTGTTCTTGCAGGATCAATAGTTATCCCATCTTTAGAAACAATGTGACCAAGGAAAGAAATTTGTTGAACCAAAACTCACACTTGATGAATTTTCCATACAGTTTCTTTTCTTTTAAGGTTTGCAAGATAACCCTTAAATTTCTTTCATGCTCTTCTTTAATTTTAGAAAACACCAAAATATCATCAATGAAAACCACCACAAACTTATCCAAGAACTCATGAAAAATTCTATTCATTAAGTCCATGAATACAACATGTGCATTGGTTATCCCAAAAGGCATTACTACAAATTCATAATGGCCATATCTTGTACGGAACGCGGTCTTCGGAACATCTGCTTCCTTTACCTTCAGCTGATGGTACCCCGATCTCAAATCAATCTTTGAAAAATACTGAGCTCCCTGGAGCTGATCAAACAAATCATCGATATGAGGCAAAGGATATTTGTTCTTAACAGTGATGTTATTCGAGTCTCTATAATCAATGAAATGTCTCATTGAACCATATTTATTTTTAACAAATAAACCAGGAGCACCCCATGGTGATGTGCTAGTTCGAATGAATCATTTCTCTAATAAATCTTTCAATTTCACCTTCAACTCTAAATGTTATATTTGAGCCATTCAATAAGGGGGTTTTGAAATTGGATTAGCATCAGGAACTAAGTCAACAGTAAACTCAACTTCCCGATCTGGTATTATTTCAGGCAACTCATCAGAAAAATCATCCGGATACTCATTTACCACTAGCACATCATTAATTTGAACAGTTCCTTTATTTTCAACGATGTGTGCAAGGTAACATTCGTTTCCATCTTTTACAAGATTCTTGGCCTCTTGATAAGTTATCAACAGTAAGGGTTAATTCTTGTACACAAACTAAAAGTATTTCTGAAGATAAACTTCTTTAGCTCTACAGTCAATTTTAGCATGGTAAATAGAGAGCCAATCCATACCTAGGATAACATCAAACTCTACTAGAGGTAGAACAATAAGGTATTCAAGTAGGTTCTTTCCACAGATAAGGATAATAAGATTCTTATAAATTCTTTTTGCAACAATATTTCCCCCAGGTGTTTTTACCAAAAGTTCAGGAGTCATTTCTTGAGATAGTATTCCCATTTTACTAGAAAAGGATTCGGAGATGAAAGAATGTGTAGACCCCAAATCAAACAACACACTGGCATAATCTGAAAAAACAAACAATGTACCTAATAAAACTTCATTTGATGGACCGACATCTTCTGATGTAGTTAAAAAGGATTTTACCACCCCTTTCTGCTTGTAGTCTAACTGCTTCCCATCACTCAAGATCTTTGTCGGACACTCGTTTGCATAGTGACCCATCTCATTGCACTTAAAACATTTCACTAACTATAAATCAAATTTGGTCTTACCTTCACCTTGATCTTTTTCAGTGCAATCACGAGCCTTATGTCTCATCTTACCACATCGGTAGCACTTTCCAGAATTCAGAAGACATTCCCCAACATGCCTTTTTCCACATTTATCACAAACTGGAAACATAGATTTCTTACCATCAGACATTTTTGAAGAATTCTTCCCTTTCTCCTTCCACCTCGGTCTCTTCTTCTGCTAGTTGTTATAGAACACTTGATCATCGGCAAACTCCATTTACACCTTATTAGCACATCTAACAAGCTTTTCATAACATTTAAACTCACGATAAGCTAATTCCCTTCGATATTTTGGCATTAATCCAGAGTAAAAACGATTGATTTTACTATCAAGGTCTCAGATAAAATTTGGAGTATACCTTGCCAATCGAGTGAACCTTTCTTCATAGGTAGCCACTGAGTCTTCCTCTTGCCTCAATTCCAAATTTTTTTTCATCCTAAGTCGAACAGTGTTAGGAAAATAATTTTCAAGAAACATACCTTTGAATTCATCCCAGTCGACAGCATCAATCTCATCAGTGTCCCTGATATTCTTAACCATCGACCAACACTGATCTGCTTCACCCTCCAAACGGTAAATAGCAAGACTAACCTTTTGATTGTATGAACACCCCATGACATTGAAAATATTTTCCAGTTCTTTAATCCACCCTTCAGCTAACACATGGTCAGATGATCCTCTAAATTATGGGGGATGTTGCCTCATGAAATGTTCCACCACTGACATGTTCCTCTGTAGTTGATCTGGCTGATCTCGTGCATGGATACCACCACCATTTATCGCTTGAGTCAACTGTGCCATTACTGCAACAAACTATTCAGTTCCAATTCCGACCATCTCAGGATGCTGATTCGGAAGGTTATTTCCTTCTGTATGCCTTCCTAGAACTGCTTCCATGTTTCCTCTGCGGAAAACCATTCTGAACAAACATGTCTTAGATGAAGCAACATGGTAATCTTCAAATGCTATATCATTTCAATTTGACAATAAAAAAATATTTTTGGATAATCATTTAATAGAATTCAAACTCCTAAAGTTATCTAAACCGACCTATGATACCAACTATAAGGCCCCAGCCTTAAACCTTACTTAATCTTGAGTTTTTACAAGACTACACGTTGAGGATCTTTTCCGGTTTAGAGTTTTACAGAATTAGTTCATAAAACTTGCATTAAATTCCACATATAAAAAAAGTGGTTACATAAAGATAGTATTAATTTTTCCCATCAATGGAAAAATATTTAAAATAAAACATGGATTCTTTCTTGACACATCCTTGAAACTATCATCATATCATGTACCTTTCCCTTGACCTGTGAATAACATTTCAAAAAAACATTGGATGAGCATAAAAAGCTCAGTAAGGGATATAAAAATATGGAAAGTAAACATGGGTACATATATATATATAAGAATAAAATTATACATTACCCATAAAACATAAGAACTTTAACATACCTCATCAAATCAGGAATAAATCATAGAAATCATAAGACATAAAGGTAACTTGGGGAATTTATAACATTCTTACTTAGGGAGTAACCCTCTTGGTTACGTTTGGAATACCCATCACAGTATATTCCCTAAATCTCTTCGGAGAAACCTTAACATTTCACTCCTTCACGTTACCCAATGCATTGGATAGCTATATCTGGCACACCCGCCCTTAGTTTATCACGAAACCACCCGTCTTCATAATAATGCCCAAGAACCTCAACATAATCCTATCACATAAAACATGGATAAAGGAAACATAAAATTTCCACCTTTCAATCACAGGATATCAATACAACACAGTGATATAAAAACCTTATGAAAACCATTTTCAATACCAAAATAAAAGAAAAGTAAAACATGGTATTTATTTTTCTTTTCAAAAAAGGTATGGCTTGTAGAGGAAGCCAAAACTCAAATAATGGTCACGGCGGCGGAAAAGTCGTTGTCACCGCATACGTACGACAAAAACATTCCCTTTTGTCTTTTAGTAAACGCTTCATATAAAAAAGAATCCTTTTGAATAAATGTAAAAGTCAAAGGGGTTTGTACACCGTATAAAAGAAGGTTGTGTATAAAACAAAATATGCATCAATGAAAGGAGATTGAGACGAAGTCCCATACCTCGGGTCCGACTTGACTCGGTCATTTTTTAATCTCCATAATAATAAAATAGAGTTATTTCTACTTGATTAAGAACCTTTTTCATGTTAATTATTCCTTTTATATTACTTATTTCCATGTCATGAACACTATGTAATTATTTAAATTAATAACAGTCGTTTTAACGATCATTGGTACTTGAGTCAAAAATAAACCCTTTATAATTACAAGTTGTTCATGTATCATTTATATCCAGAATTATAATCATGATGTATATATCATATATATCCAGTATATACATGCATTTATAATATTACATAATCATTTATAGGTATGAAATGAAATGCACCGTTCATGGAGACGGTAAGCCGTACGTACGCATGAACGCTACTTTCATTTCTATTTCGTATTTTATAGAATGGAATTATAATGATATAATGGTATATTATAATTCCATTATAATATCATAGTTTCATCCTTTATACATCCCACATATGGTATTTAACGAATTAAATCACTTTGAGGGGGCGGTAGTCCGCACATCTTTAAATGAAGATATCACGTTTACCCATAATGGAAACCATAAAGGTATTCCCAAAATGAAAAATACAGAAGCTTAAGGAAAACATAAACATATTATATATCATATATAAATATAGTTACATCTTAATGGCCACCTTTTAAGGTGTTAAAAGAATGTTGAACAATCATCGTTTCGGGAGGCATAAATTCACCATCCACGGAAACAATATGTCCTTTAACCATTAGATGTAGGTGTGTGTAAGTGTAGCTAGAATAATTCTTTTAAAAACATCCTAGTATATTGAAGATACTGGAGTTGTTACAAAATAAATGAATAAAACGAGTTTAGGGGGTTGGAGAAGAAAAATAAAACAGAAGGACTCAAATGAAGAAATTACCTTAAAATTGGGTAACTCCCTTTGGTTTGAGCTCAAAGGATTCCTTGGGAAGACTTATACACAAAGTGAGGATTCAAGGAGTAAGAGAGGGAAGTGTAGAGACAAAATGAGCAGGGGTTGGCTGAGCCAAAGGCTTTGTAAGTGTGGGTAAGGAGGTAGAGGTGGGGGTCTTTTATAAGAGGAGAGGAGGTGCACTCTTGGAATGTAAAGAAATGTTACTTTATTTGAAAATTATTTTCGGATTAAAAAGGTCCCACATTGATATAATTCTCTGTTAAAGTGATAAGGGTTCTAAATCCACACATCCAATAGGTTTTGTACATGTGTAGGTCATAGATTTCACTTTATCATTTCATTTTAATTCATTATTAATGAGGTAATCACTGCATTGTTATGATGTCATAAATAATTTAATAAATTTTATATCTAAAATTATAAACAAAAATATCATGATGTATGAAATATTTTTAGCTTTCTAATGAATATTTTTAATCCAAAAGATCATTTATGTGTACAAAAATAAAAATATTTTACTTAGGTGATACATTCTTTGTCACATTTAACATTCTTTAAAAATAAAAAGATAAAAAGTCACTTTCTTACAAAAGTGATTCCATGGCCCCCCCAAGTTTGGAACAAGGAAACCCATGGTCGGCCATGATACAACCAGTAGCCTTAGGACACATGTTGTGGTCTTTTTGTATTATTATGATATCATTTTATTATCCTTAACTACCTGATGACTCATTAATCAAGATAATTAAAGATAATTACTGTCGTTACTATTCATAATGTCAAAAAACAAAAGACTCTTGATTACATAATTTGGACCTTATGATTCCAAATATTTAATCCATTTTACCAAATTCCAAACAAAGAAATTACAATAATTTATTTAAAAATAATTCCCGTTGTCAAAACAAATAGTGGGTTTTTTTCAAACAATATCTATGAAAAGTTTGGCATTAGTTTATGACCAATTACAAAGTGAAATTAATCCTAATGACCAAAATTGTATTAAATGGTAAAAATATATTCAGATTAAACTTTAATACCAATTAAAAAGATAATCTATCCGTATAATTAAATTAAATGAAAAAGCAGTTTTGATGTAAAATGCAGTATTTTTCAATATTCATTAAAAAATGAACATTGTCAGAAAAATACCAAAAATTTATCCAATGTAAATTTAAATGTCCCAATAATAATGAATATTTTTATTTTGACAAACATAGCTTATAAAATTTTCAAAATATAGATTTAAAAATGGGTTTCCATCAAAAGGTAGTAAAACAATCCTTTAAAAAATATTAGTGTATTACATGCTTAAGATTAGATTTATTTTCATTTTAAAACTATAAAACACTATATAATTCATTAATAGACATAGATAAACTTATCTATTATTCATTAATTAGTTGGTATGTTACAAATATGGTACTGTAAGTGATCCTTGTCTATTAAGATGGTTTGGGGAGGGAACGGATTCAACTAAGATAGCCCTGGAAATTATCCCAGACAACTATAAAAATAATTTAATATGTTTATATGTATGTCGTTATATCATTTATAATTCCAATGATATGCTCTAATGGATCATGTTTTTTAATTTTTAATGATTTATGTATTTAGAACAACAATTATTTTTTTGATGACCATTGATTATAATATTTTATATTAAAAGTTTGGATTTCAAATTTTATACTATTGTTCTCATTCCATGATGATCATGATTATTTATTACAAATCTTTTATTTAATGGATATTAATTCATGATTTATTACATAAAAATATATTGAATAAAACCTTAATGATCAAGATGTATAGTGTATTAATGAATTAACTACATTAACTGATAACTAATAACTAAAAATACATCATCATTATTGATAACATCCATAACATACTGTCACATAAAACTATTTGGGATATCCTATAAAAAATCATAAGAAATGGATGATATGTATAGCCATGTAAGGAACTAATAAAAGAGTAAGGTAATAAATTTTATAAAATAATCTTGTCAATGGGTATTAAAATGAACATGAATAATAATGTATCATATAGCATGATATTCAAGATGTAGGAAATGATTCACCTTCTTAAAACACTACACCAAGAACATAGATCAAAGATAACAGCTTAAGACTTTATAATGGGAAAATTCTCATAATGGAATTTGGTTCAATATATATCATAACAAGAAAGATCATGAGATTAATCCTTAAATATTTCCTTTGGAGAATTATAAAAATTCATTACATCACCCATAATAATTTAATTCTCATGCTTATGTGTTCCATGTAGATCCTATAACAATGAATCATTAATCATCATATATTGTAGCATTATTTATTAGTGTAAAATATATACTTGTAAGACCTATGAAAATTAATTATATCTGGATAATGGTCTATAAAACTTATAGCTTATGGGAATGGTTTTTACTATATAATTTTTCCATGGAAAATCATGATGAAATTTCTGTAGGATAATGTTGTCATTTAAAATTTCATACAATGGGTTGATGAGATTTAAATGGGTATCTAAATTTTTGGAACTAAATTTTATTATAGGGGGAAAATGGAAATATAAAACCCATTAAAAATAAATTGAGATAACATTTATAAGTTAATTAATATTCTTGAAAAAATTGAACAAATTAAAATATCATTTACTTTAGTGTGCGACTCCAATTGCTTGTGATGGGCAACATGAGACATGTTCATCCAGAGGAGGAGTCAAGATAGGTGAGGTAATAGTGATTATGTTCTCCCAGTATTTTCATTAATGATTAATGGTATCATGGGGTTGTGGGATAATTTCTAAAATGAGTAGTGAATTCTTTTATATTTGGAAAACATGGTTATGGTACTCTATATTATAGAATAACCAAAACATAAAACCACACTATTTTCTTTTAAAATGGATTATAAAATACTATATTTTTTTAATTATTTTATATGATCCAAGGCCTAACATAATATAATTATACCCATGCATATGTGGAAGTGAGTCATACACTTTAGAAAATATATTTTAAAACCGTAAATTATAATATTAGTTATGGAGGATTAGAAATTACTTTCTAAAATAAGTTTAATAAAATAAAAATAAAAATATTTTAAATGATTAATAAATATTTGGTATTTTGTTCCATTTATTGAATTAATAATGCCACATTCTATTCTTTATGTTTTCATAATACACACCTTATATTTATACAGTATTATAACTTTTTGAGATAATTTAACTATCTTAGATAATTATAAAAAATAACCTTTTGATATTATTGATGATTAGATTAAAAAAATATTCATTTTATAAAATTAATTATATAAAATAATTTTTTTTCTTTTAAAATAATAATGGAAATTTATTCAGAAATGTTTCGTCTTTTTGACAATAACATTTTTTGAAACCTTATAAACATCTCATTTGTCATCATAAAAATAATATTATAATTTATATTTAATAAAAAATATTTTATTATAATATCTATTAAAATAATATTTATTTCAAATAAATGTTAATAAAAAAAATTCCCTAATTGAATTTTAATATTACCAAAAAATAAATTTTTTTTATAGTATCAATATAAAAATCATTTATAAAGTAAATAATATGAGATGTAATCATATTTATTATTATATAAAAAATATGTACATACTCATATTTTATGGGTCTTCATACATATCCCATTAATATACTATAAAATTCACCTATAGTATGGTGCATGATGATGAGATATTCATGGTATGGGTTGACGAACATGGTTTCAGTCCTGAACATGACTAACTTGAAATTATCCCATAAATAGTATCACCCATGATTATTTTTTAAAATCTATGAATGCGATTGGTTTAGAAAAACTCCCAATGATATTATAAACCATATATTCTTTAATAAATGTGATTCTTATGGTATAATCTTACTAGTTTAGACAATCACTTCATTTTTCTGTTTCAGTTGGATTTGTTAAACACCTATATTTATATTAATCATTCAATCATTATTCAACGGAAATATTATCAAAGGTGTAAGTTATTAAAGTTAATTTTAATATTATAGGATAAAATAAAAGATGTTTTTATGTTCATTATATCCAAATATCACAATAATTAATTTAATTAAATCCAAATTAGAGTTTTATTTATAATTTTTTTGGATGATACATTATGATTATGTATCAAATATTTCTACTCTTAATAGGAAACTAAACTAACAACATTTCATGGGTTTTTTAGAAAAAGTGTTATGTAATATGTGTATAAACATGGTTTTAGTTATGTTGAACTCAATGGGATATGATGTAGTTCACATATAGAGAGATGTTATTTTTTCCATGTTTCCAAAGGAACTAACATAATATAATTTTGTGTCATGTGTTTTTGTAAATTAATAACTATGCTACATAATGTTCTAATGTATTTTTATATTAATCATGAAACACTGTAAATAACATGATTCTAAGTTGTATAATATGACATCAAAAAATACATGGCATGTGATTAATTAAAAAGAAACATAACACAATTAACATGGAATCATAAGATCACATCATCAAAGGAACATTGGCTTCAACTTATATTACTTTATAAACTTGTTTCATGGAAATCATCCAAAGAAATATCACATGGTGGATATAGACCCCTAATGGATTTGGTTTATTCCATAATCCTATATATTAGGCCTCATGAAAATATTTATTTTCCTAATGCCTAATAAAACTATGTGAGAACACCAATCATAACATGTTTATGATATATTTGTGCTACATAAAGGAATACATGATAATACATATCATATGAAATAACCATTTATTAAAAATGGGCTGCATAAACATTCTTCATATCAGATTCGAAGGATTATTTATAATGAATTAATTTAGAAATTATAATATTGCATGTATTACCCTATAAATGGAATGTACAATAAATAATGTATATAAATGAGAGGAAAAAATACCTTATATTCAACAAAACGATAAAATTGATGGGTTTTTATAGTAAACTAAATTACTTTTAATATATTTAAAAATAAAAATCATGATGAAAATAATAATTTCCTAGTAAAAATAAAATTTAAAAACAAATAATTTTCGTAATACAAGGAAAACCATTTTCTTCTTTAAATCCATCATATCAAACATGAAAATGAATATTCAACAATGTAAATTATCATGACTATGGAAGTATCCATTCCTATGGAGTGTGTTTTAAAAAATAATTATTCATTTAACATTTTATTAAGAAAATAAAAAAACCATTTTGGTAAAATGAGAGAATTATAACATTTTTAAAAACAGTTTAAAAAATTCAATAGTTGGTAAAAATATATTTAAACAATCATGTGGTAACAATTTTGAATTTTTTTTAGAAAACATGTATTTAGAAGAAAAATAATCTTTGACTGAAGATAGAAATGAAGTTAAATTTTTTTGAAAACATTTTCCCAAAACTATTATATATAAAATATAGTAAACAAATAAAATGAAATTACAACATAAAAAATAAAACATATATGAGAAAATTTAAATAGAATATTAGATAATTATCAAATAATTTTATTTAATGTATATTAAATCATACGATATATATATTGCAAAGATATTGAAACAATAAACCATTACAAATTGGTATGTTTTGAATCATAAATTAATATTAACGATTTGGATGAATTTTTATCTAAATTATCATGTTTCGGACGTATTCATAATATATTATGAAATGGGGCATTATATACACCATGAATATAAGTTACATGTATAAAAATACATGCGATTTAAAGAAGGTAGTATGTTAAAATACCATAATAAGTTTCTATCATTGAGGTGATAGATAATAAATGGGGAGATTATGGAATAGAGATTTTATCCCAAAAAATAAAATCATAAACCAACTATATAGAAATAAACTGTAATTTTCCACATAATTTTCTCATAGTATAATAAATAATGTAATCATAGAACCGAGAGAATTACAATTTAGTTAAGAAACCCCATACTTCATAATCATCAATAGTTAAGTTCACTTTTACATTAATCAATGTTGTTTTAAAAACGTTATTGACTTATAAAATTATAATATTATTCTTTATAACAACATATATCACTCTAAATTACCACTTATTACAAATTCATTAATATTCATTCATTATTATTAATATTACATTTCCATGCATTAATTGTGTTGTCATCTCCAGCACATTTCATCATGAATGTTTCAAATCCTAAACATATGATATAATTAAATAATCTATATGATTATTTTAATGTTATAAATAGTAGTTTCTATAATAAATTATTTATTATTATTTTTATACATTTTGGAAAATAGATAACGAATCACATCTAAAATAAATTATCATTTAAAAAATGGGTGGAAGGCTAATAAATTAGATTTTATATTAATTTTATAGAATTATTATAATGTCATATATATCATATATATTTTCTAAAAATATCATTTCTACTTTCCATTTAATGTGTTAGAAAAAATGAATCACATCACTTCGCATGGTGTTAGTATATCATATACATCAATGACATTTTCATTTATTGAATGATAGGTAGTTAAGAAAATATATTATATATCTCATTTCCATAATTATTTATAAAAAATTATTTTCATATATCATCATAAAATTAAACCATAATACATTTCATTACAATTATAAGTGTAATATGAATCACATATCATTGTGAGGTAGAACTCCACTATACAGAGGATAAAATATATTGTTTCAAATTTAAGGAAGGATATGATTATTTTTCCCATGAACATAAAATAACGAAATTTTATTATATATAATATTCTAGGGTTAGTATAACCCTATCATTCAACAATATATTTTCGAATGTTTAAAGAGAAATAATATAAAATGCTCGGTTAAGAATGTTGCATCATTTTGAACAACTTATTTTGGTTTGAAAAAAAATCTATTAATTAATATTTATTGTATCAAAAATAGATTATAGGATGAGTTATTTCTATTAACATATTAATTCAGGAAGATATTGTATGATAAAATATGTTTTTTGGATGTTTGGATGGATATGAAATCGTTTCCCTTTTATATTCCTGGGTGAGAATAGACATCGATTTTTTCAGAAGATAGAATTCCACTAATGATTTCCTTATGAAAAATACTCAAAAAATGGACTAAATTAGGCTCCAATGATATTTTTGGTCAAAATAGGATCATAAAAACGGAATTATACATTTTTGGGTAATTTTTAGCCCATATCTATTTTGATAAATCTCTCAATAAACATATTTTTTCCTTATCACATGTAAATAATTGTTATTTGTTTCACTATTCATTATTATCATTAACTAAGATGACCATTTTAGATAATATAAATTATTTGGATTCCAAATACAGAATTATTTTTTCAATGTTATACACACTGAGTATTATGAATGTAATTTAAAATTAATCCCACAAACAATTCAAAAAAATGAGTATTCCAATGTGAAACATTCAAAAGTAGTATATGTTTTTTCATTAATATTTAAATACCAAATTAACTACATTTACCTAAATTAGATAAATTTAAACATTATTTGACAATTTATGTATTTAAAAATAATTTATAATATTATTTACCTTTGTAATAAACTTACACCATAATAAATGATTTTAAAAAAATAGTATTTCTGAATATTTATCAAATGAAAAATAATTTATATAAATTATAAAAAACTCACAAAAAGGAAATTATTTAATTTACACATGAAGAAAATATTTTATTAATTTAAATAAAATATCTAAAACTTGATAAAATAAATTAGAATTATTGTGGGGAAATCATATTTAATCAACCATTAAAAAAATAATATTTTCCAGAAAAAATTTCCCATCAAATGGTTGTTATTTTATTACTGTATATAGAAAAACGCAGAGTATATTTTACAAATTTTTACAATATATTATTCATAATTAATTTATACATATTCATACCTACCAATTTAATGGATAATTTATAATGGTCATATTTGTGTAAAAATATTTTATTAGATTATTTATTTGTTTAAACCCTATGTTTCTTGTATCACATGATATCTAAGAGATTGAATTTATTTCAAAATAATCATATTAGAATATATTAGGCTAATTAAATATACTCCATTATATAAATTTTATTAAAATTATATAATAATTATCATAATAATCTAGGGTTTTATATTTAAAATTATTTTTTTAGAAAAACCCATCTTAATTAGTGATAATATAACATCATCCAAAAAAGGATGGAATGTGAAACAGAAATACCATCTTGAATAACTGATTACTAGTGTTTTATGGTGTAGATAATTAATGAAATTTGAGAATATTGATATGGTATAAAAGCTTAAATAATTATAGGGAGTGGTTGAGGTCATTGATCAAATGATTTATAATGATCAATAGAAATTCAACAACAACAAATACCATTTTTGAATTAAAAAAATTCATGTATAATATATGAATATAATAAGATAAATATTTTGTTTCAAGTTCCTTTTCCTAGAGGTGAGGCATTCATTTTCCATTAAGATATAGAACAAAAGAATATATATACACTTGATATCATAAGAATTCATAAAGATAATTTCATCCTTTCATTATTCTTTCATCTATTTTTACATTTTGTATTCTCTAATGAAAATGATATGAAAATTCAAAAATGATGAAAGAATATTTACAATATATAATTCCATAAATAAATAAATTTTTATCCCAATTAGCCTCAATATTCTCAAAAAAATATGTCTTTAACCCCAATGTTCGTCTAATCTCCTTTAAACATTTATTTCAAACAATAAAATATAATTATCCCAAAATAATCCATTGCGTTAAAAAATAATGTTATCTATACCTTATTATAGAATAAATTATCTTAAAATATAATTATTAAATATAAAATCAAATGAAATGATCCTATATTTTGATTCCTAAATTAAAAATTATATTTAACCTTTCAATAATATATTTAAGAAAAATGTTATACTAATCATCGAATATCCTTGTCCAGTGATTGGTTGTGAACCCATATTTCCTTTCAGTTGTGGGTTCAACCATAGTGTCCTTACTTGATGTGATTATTTGTTACCAGACATGGGCTTATCGTCTTTATAAAACTATGGGAAAATATATGTCATAATCATATTCATAATACTCCTTGAACATATATAATTCTAAAGAATATTATGATCATATTAAAAAAATAAAACTTTTCATCAAGTCAATTATTTTTAACTACTATGGTTTTCTATAATTCTCATTTATTTTAAAAAAAATTAACTAATTACCACAAGATCAAAAAAATATTCAATATTATATATTCCAAAATGCAGTTTTATCCATTGATTATCACCATTACATTAATTCACCTTTCATGGTCATGACTACCTTTCAACATAATTTTAATAATCCTTAACAAAAAGAAATTATATAAAAATCAGTATATTAATTTTTCATGATTCACAAAATTCATGAATTATTTTACACAATCAATCATGTCATTTTGTTTCATTCTTATACCATTAACTATGCTTCATCATCCAATTTCTAATTACCTCATTTAAATCTTATATCCTTTGAAGACTCTTAATTATCAAAAGAAAAAAATTTAATCATACAACCATGATGATCATCTTCTTTACCCCCTAGGAAATATATTTTATTAAAGGACATGCATTCCATATTTTCATCATTCAACCCACTATGATACCTTATAATGACCATTATTGTCATATATTATGATTACTAATTTTTTATTATTTCCTCAGTAATTGCTAGATTTGCATCCTTACCTTCCATTCCAACATTAACATCAAATTATTTTGTTTCATTAATTTTATTTTTTCATTTAACATTTTTTACATATATAAGTATTAATTTTTATTCCTATATAGTGTTAGCCACTATGCACATAGTGAAATTTATCCTTCTCTTCTTTGGTGATCCCAAGAGTTTTTAAGGTTTAAGTTGTTAATCATATATCATTAAAACTTATTAGACATATTTACAATACAATTCACTCGAGTCATCATCCCATTTGGGATATGATCAAAGAATTATATATTAAATTAATCTTTAAACAAGTTCCATTTATTTCCTAGAAATAACCCAATCCATAAATCACAATGCGAGAAACAAAATTATTAGTGTGAAAAAAACACATGGAATGACACTTAGATTATCTCTATCCCATGAAGCCATAATTTAAATATATGGAATTATAGATATAACCATGGAAATTATTTATAATAATCAATTCATATCATATTTGAATGTACATAATGTTTTATCGAATGTATAAATCATATCCTCTGGGGGTTACAAACTAGTAGCATATATGGTCTTTTTTTTCTATACTATGTATCATTCATGTCATTGAAAAAATATATTTTTTTAGATTTATTAAAATTATGTACATGTATTCCTAATACAATTCCACTTATATTATCTAGATAGGGATATAATTTATTGAGAAAGTTTCAATAATTCCCCATGATTCTAGGATATTTTTCAAAACATAGTCTTGTACGAAGACATATCCCAGGGGATTACACAAATGTATTCTCTTCACACATAGAAAGGTTAACTATTCATGTCATTTAATACAAAATATATTAACCCAATCCTTTTATACATATTAATAAATGATTCATAGATATAAATAACCATAAATAATAAAAATAGATTGAAATGCATTGTTTCATAGGAATATTATTCTCTTAATACAATAAAAATGGTTGCCTGATTATATTTTCAATAGAGATATATAATACTCCATTTTAGATGCTAAATAAGAAAGTTATAACATGGGGAATACATAATCAAATGGTTGAGATAAAAATCCATGAAATGGAACAAAGAATATTTTGAAAAATTATTTGTTATTCAAAGGCATAATTTTATATAATTGGAGATAAATAATGTGATTAATAACCTGAAATCATAATATATGTAACATAGTAACACAATATCCTAGAATCATAGGAATTTTGGTAGTAACATATAATATTACTTAAATATGAGTCAAGGATTAATTTTTTTAAAAATCACATTGTAGACAATGTATAATAAATGATTAGGTTTCATCCAAAATTAGATACATTATTACTTTGGAGAGTGTTTCTTTTTCCATTTCACTGGAGTGATATCTAGGTTCCCCTATAATAACATGTTCATGACCAACGTGTTTGACAAATAGGAATCAGTCATAATTCATAACATAATAATATACGTGGAATGAAAATATGCTTCATTATCACACATCATATCTTATTCGAAGAATGCATTTGAGAAATGATAATTCATAATGTATTACACTAGTATAGGAATTGATAATAAACTATTTATATATGTGAGATACATATATACATATTTTCCAATTATACTATAATACCATTGATGTTATATATTGAATTAAAAAATAGAATAATTAATAATTTAATTTTTTTAAAGATATTAATATCATCACAATGAAAATAACTTTTTAAAACAAAAAATATCTATAATATTTTTAAATCAATTTTCTTTAAAAATAACATCATATATATGTAAATTAATGATTGATTAAATGATTTTTAATAACATAGTATGGATTTATTCATGAAAATAGTATTAAAAAAATTAGGATTTAATTCTTATAGGTCTATGATAATTAAAAAAACATGTTTTGTAAATTATACAATAATTCGTGTTAAAAACATTTTTTCGAATTACAATCATTTATAAAAATGACTATAAAGTATAAATTCCATACCATATTGACCACAGAAATAAGAGCGGTGACTTAGTGGATTATTATTATGAATTCATTTTATTTTCAATAAATCCCCTTGAACATGTTATGGTGGTTAATAAATTAAATATTATCTATAAAACTACCATCATGTTGAGTAAATATAACAAAAATCACAACAGACAATATTTAAAAGGTTTTGAATGAAGACATACTCCATTATATGTTTTTTATTCCCACCGATATTTATTTTTCGTTATATGTCATAGTGAAACATGTGATTATAATGTATTTATACACTTACTAAAAGAAATATTAACTTTTACTCCATCTATGAGACATCATTTCTTTTCACTATGACCAAACTATCAAAATTAGGCTCTAACCTAGAGATATTGTTTTTTATTAGATCCAATAATGAGACTTCACCTACTCTTAGAAACTACTAGATGGATTCCTCACTATTAAAGGATTTATAAAATAATAAATGATTGTATGACCTTCATCTATGATAATTTAGGATCATAAATTTTCATTTATAAATTTATATACCATAAAAGACAATTAGTCCTTTCCATTTGTCATACTGAAATGATCTAATCCCATTTAATCGATTAATTTCCTAAATTCAACAGTGCTACGACTATGATTCCATATATTTGATGTCTTGTAAAATATTTATGGGTTCAAGATATGTACCCCATGTTGTCTATTATTATCGGAAATAAATAATATACACAATATCAACCAACATTATTCTCAATCAACAAACACATGATTACTAGATTTCATCATATAAGAAGTTTTAGTGTAGGGTATCCCAATTACTTTTTTAGCTGAATGATCAAGCATGAATTCATGTATGTGTGTTTTTATGCATCCTCAAACACAAAAAACCGATTTTTATTTCATCAAGAACACCTTGTATTAACACAAACTAGTTTTTTTCTTTAGATTAGGTTCATTGTATGTGTGTTGATTATATGGAAACAATAGTGGTTATAAGACCTTTTCCATGCGAATGATACATATTACTGAAAAATAGAACATTAACTATTTTATTCTTCATGAAATTTTTCTATGTAATTCCGACAATGTATTTTTATGTCTATATGCTCTTATCACCCTGAAAAATAACATTGTAGGTTAAAACATCTCATTATTACTTTAACAATTTTGTGCAATAATGAAGGTTAAATGTAAGAGTTTCTCAAAATAAAAGTTTCTTATAAAAATATTTTTATTCATTAATCATAAATATTGTGTTACAGAATGGTGTTATGATCACAGTATCCTATGATCCACTTTGAGATATAATTTCATGGGGAGTGCTACATCTACTGAAAACTATTGTTTTGTAGTACTCTATTTCTCACGAAATGAGAGCCTCTAAAAATTTCATTAAAGTGATTTCCATTGAGATATTATCCTTTTATTGGAGATTATCTTCATCTTAGATCATCTTTTTCAACCTCATTCAATAACCCTTCAAAACAATGAGACTAATTTCATATCACATCACTCCTTTAACCACCCAAGTCATTCAGGTTGAATTCTATACAAATTGAGTTATTTTTTTGATCATTAGTCATTATTACATTCTGAATAATTTATTTCATGTGATATGGTTCTCATGTTTTTTATTTAACCTAAAAATCATACCCATCCATTATTCTAATTTCATGTTCTACGTTTTTTAGATCAGAAATTGCAAGACCTAACATTCTATGCATGCATGTGAGAAGCCAAATCACTATAATAGTTTTATATTGATCCAAAAATACTCATCCCATTAGTATGATCCTTTAAATAAAAAAAATCAATTAATATATGTCCTTTATTATTCTATGGAATAATATAGTTCTTGTATGAAACCGGGGGTTGAAGAAAATTGTAGATTTATATATAATAGATGAAATTCACTCAATAATAGAACACAAGTGATATTTGTAACAAAATTGATAGAGTAATGGCTCGCTTGCCTCACATGTCCCACGTCAATTATTTGAACTACCTCCCAAATGGTCTAATAATCATGTGTTGACAGGTGCACCTTTGATATGACACAATGTTCAAAACATTGATTCAGAGCACCCCATTCCCATAGGTTTCAAGACACATTGTACGGTGTAGGGCTACCCATGTGGGATTCTAGCCCAATATATGTTTAACATCAGGAAATCACTCTGTGGGTCGTATACATGGGCCTACAAAGGGAATATACAAGGTCATACCGCATTTTTTCTGGCCTGATCTAGCTACAGGTGGGTATGGTAGTCTCTTTTCCCACAAGTTACTATTGATGATCATATTCATTGGATGGATAGTTGGTTGGACTATTTTTCATATGTTCCAAAATAAAATTCGTAAATAATTTATAATATAAAATGTGATTTATATTTTATTTTTAAATTTAAATACCAAGACCACTCAATTTTTTTTTACATCATCATGTAATCATTTTTTTCCTGGATACTTATCTATATAATTGATATATTGAAGAATGAGGCTCACATTGAATGTAAATTTTTTTAAAACCCAAAAAAATTTATTAATAATTTTCATTTATTAAAACAAATATTTATGAATATTATGAATAGGGAAGAAAATAATTATTGTTTGTCTAAGGGAAATTCTCTATTAATGGAATACAATTCCATTTAATGGATACATAACATTTTTATAGGCATGTATACTTCATCCAAACTCTAAAAACACATATTGAAACACCATTGATATCAAATTCCACACTGATCCAAATAATATCAATCATTCAATTTTTTTCAATACCTCTTCAGAACACTTTGTATGAGTTAAGATGTGTGATCTAAATTTTCTCCCCTATATTGGTAATCAAAATAAATTGATAATTGGTAATTTTTTCAAAATATTTTTCTCCTCCATTAGAATATTATTTCATTAATACCTTTATGAGAGGTGTGATATCACATGACTATCATATAAAATATCCACCAGTTAAATAACTCTAAGATTAATTAGGATAATCTTATGTTGAAAACTTGAGAAAAATGACAACATTATTCAATGATATCTATAAAAAACAATGTATGTGAAATCATGATTAGAATATATCAATTTTCATCCAAGGAGTAATAAATAATCATATTTAACAATGAAACTACAAAGCATACACCCACATGTATAAACACATCATTAATTCAACGTGAAAACATAATTGTTGCAATTTATATAATTTTTCCATCCGACAAGAACTCCACCTTAATTGATATGATAAAAAATTATTAATGATTGAAGGAATTTTGTTGGAAACCCTCATCTTCATATTTTATAATTAGGTTTTTATTTTTTTCATTCACTATGAAGTGATGATTTATAATATTTTTGATACCAATGCTCCCCTTATTGGAAAAAATCATCCCCATATATATCATACATGATAGTTCAATATAAATAATATAAATGGGAATACAGATGGGCATTATGTGTTCCTCAATATTAAAATAATGGTTGAGATATTTTTCTCCTCCATGATGCTCCATATTCTTCGGTATTTATGCATCCACAACAAATTATTAAAAAAAATATTGATCAGTGTCAAAGATATTTTCACTTATATTAGTTAAATATATGATATATTTTATATTAATCTAGAAATAAAATCATATGAATATCAGGAAATAATCATCATTATCATTAATTATTCATGATTTATTATAAATTTGGTTAATCATCCGTTTGGAATGTGTCTATAATTATTTTATCTCTTACAGAAATGTTAATTGATAAAAGAGTTTAAATTTCCTCACAACCTATTATAAAATTCAAATTTTTCATGTGTAATATTTATTTTTACTTTAAAATTTAAATTTTCATTAGATTCTTCTAACAATATAGATTTCTAAAAATAATCCAATAAAATCACATGAATGTATTTGGGAATTTTAAAATCATGTTCGGAGTATCCATGTGGATTTATATTTCCCTTTCCTCGTGATATAGTAGAATATATCTCATTATACTTCTTGGATAAAATTGGTTTTAAGGTTTTGTTATGTATTTGAAATTCCATGAATGAATTATCAGTTTTATATTTCTATGCATTTCTCTTTTTTGGTGAAATAATTCTCTTTTGTTCATCTATTCTCCCATTAAATTCCTTCATTATTTGATTCTCATGATTTTACATGTTCTGATTTCAATCTAATTCCTGATGTCCAAATATCTATTAACACTAAAAATAGAATTTGAGCCTTCTTCCTTCCATTTATAGTGTAGTTTTTGTAGGTTTCACATATTTTGATCTTCGATCTTCTGAGTACAACCATAAATTAGTGGAAATTTTTTTTGGAAACAAATATTAATTTTTCATTTCATATCCATCATTGATGTGGTATATTTAACATTATTTTCTTGAATACATACTTTCTCAGAGTTTGGTTTAAAACCTGTACCACTGCAAAAAACATCATTTGTATATAAAATAGTTTCTGGGATATATTATATCTTCTTCTTGAAGTATATTTCCTATTAATTATTCAATTTCTTAATTCATTTCTTGGATTAATGATTCTCTTATCACACATGGGTCACAATATCACCATTCACAATAGTATGAGAATTTCAAATTGAGTTGATTCACGTTTCTTTAATCTAATATATAGATCTAATAAAAATAAATTGAGAGTGATTCCAGAATCCTAAACAGATTGTATATTGGATCCAATTCCACTTTCAATTTCATTAATAGATGATTATGAAAATTTTTGGATTCATACCATGAACTATGATGATTCTTTACCATGTTATAATTTTTCTCTAGTTAATTAGATTATAAATCCATAGAAATAGTATATAATTTTTAAAATGAATGGATAGATGCCAAAAATAAAATCTCAGATAATTATTTCCCACAAACACATACTTGTAATTATTCAATAGTTTGATAATAATATTTAAAATATCATTGGGGAGTTTCAAAATATTCTCTTGGAATTATGATGTGTGGTCATAAAATTATATTTCATTTCCACATATTTTGTGGGATTACTTATAAATATCATAATTGAATGAATTTGTGGATGTTTTACATTTCAAATTTCCATTTATTTGGGGTGTCTCTTAATTAACAATAAGAATATTATTCATATTAAATTTGGGTATTTTTTTATATTATTAAATTTTTTTAATGAAATTTACATTTAAGGTTTCTTACTCATATCCTAAAATCAATAATTCATATATACTCTCATGGATATTTATAGGACAAATATGATCTTATTCCACTTATATATCCCATAACTGATTGACCGCATTGAAGGGTGGGGTGAATCAGTGGTATATAATTATGAATTAAATTTAATTTCAATTAAATATTTTCACCTTATTTTGATTATTGATCTAATGAATATAATATATAAAATTGATCATGTGTGCAGTATTAACAAATAAGAGAGAGACACCCATTATTTAATATGATTAATGTAAATATAAAATCACTTTCATGTTTATTATTAATCCAAAATGGATTTAACATTATAACTCACTATCTATTATGTGATTATTTTTTTCTAAAAATGAAATATTGTTTCTCTATCTATGACCAATATATTATATTATTATTTGATCCCACCAATAAATCTTTTTATAGCTTCATCCAAGGGACTTTGAATGCTCTTAGATCCTAACAGAAGACTTCACTTACTTAAAGAACCTTCTTGAAGTCATCAACTATGTACTATGGTTGATCCATTGAATGAATATTATCCTATATTTCTCTAAGAAAATTTTGGATATGACTTTCTTAGGTATTGATTCACATAATATCAACAACCACTTTTTGGGTCTGTGGGTCTTTCTTGATTGATTTGATCACCAATAACTCATCATTTTCCTATAATCCATGATTCATGGTTAATGAGTACTTCTTTTTCATTTATTTACATAAATGAAGATGTGAAATACGTGCACACAATAATTCTAAATATTGAAAGATAGATATAACATGAATAATATCAAACCTTTTCTGCCAATAATCATGTATAGTTCATGCATGTATATCATGGCACCGAGAGTGTTATTTCATGTCTCTCTAGATATAATTTACATTTTCATGATTATGAATGAATGAATTATTTTGACGATTGTTTCATGAAAACACAAAAAATACACTGTATAATTTTATATCTTAAAAAATTTCTTGATTTCATGCACATTTTTCCTTTTTCTATAGTTTTTGATTAATGTACTTCTCTCATGCATATGAAAAACGAAATTATTTTTGGAACATTAAATCGTTAATGATACTTATTTATTACCAAAAGTGTATTACACATATTATATATCATGAAATTATGCAATTTCCATCACACAAAAAATTATGAAGGGATTTAGTTCTTATCAACTTCTCGTAATAGATTATAGGTGACACTATCACTACATTTCTTTAAACTATTCATACATGGTTGGAGGTTAATCATTAGAGTTTCATTTAATCACAATTAATTTTTGAATATATTTTAAAATCAATGAATAAATAATGTTCATTGTACTTGTATTATACCCTTGTAATCCTCTCTTATCCATTGAATAATAATATACTGAAGAGGGATTATTCATTGAGAAACGGTTGCTTCAGGGTGCTATATTTTTCCAAAAATGAGATCCCCTAACAAATTCATTGAAAATATATATATAAATATCATCTATATTGATAGGAATTTACCCCAATTTATATCCACTTATTTAGCTAAAATGGGGACTCTATCAAATCTGTATGTAAAATTTCATATGACGACAATCTTTTAGCCACCCTAAATCATAAAATACTCATTTATTAAAATGATGTATGCAACATCGATTACAAATAAATTGATGAACATATATCAAATTCAGCAAATTTATGCGCGACAATATAGTATATGTATACTTTTTGATCATTCAAAATATAATCCCTTCATCATTATCCTAAATACATTATAAAATAAATAAATTAATGGCTCATATTATTCTCTATTGTACTCATGTTCTTCGAAAATGATACATGTTAATGATGATCACTTATTTCTATTAAACATCATGAATTCTTCTAATGGTGTCACAAATGTTATATGTATAACATACATGATTAAGGAATGGTTCCCCTCCACAAAAATCCCACCTAAAATCATAGAAGATAATATGTTATTTTTTATCAAATAATTGGTGACCACGTCACCTTCAATCTATCACTTCGGTCGTCCCATAGATACAATATTCATCGCACTAACCCGAGTCGTACAATATTTTGTAGTACATGGTAACCCATATAGGATTCTGGACTAGTCCTTATTTACATTTGGGTGTTCACTCATGATACTTATACATGTTCCACTCATATCACATACATATCCCTTCTACCTTCTTGGTCGGCCTATATTGGCTCCCAGGAGGCAAGCTAGAATATTGTCCCACATGATCTTGTGGTTAAGCATTTGACATTTTTGGATAGTAGTTTCAATATTTTTTAAGGGCCATAATAAAATATAGATATAATTTCTATATAACAATGAGATTCAAATTATATTCTAAAATTTAAATGTTGAGGCCACTTAAAAAATTATTCCTTTCCCTAGGAAATGGTAATGTTTTTTTTGTCACTACATTAAAATATGTTTTACACATAAAATATAAAATTCATATTTAATGGGATTATTTTATAATTGAATTTTGTTTATAAATTATATTTTTTTATCATCACATTTTTTATGAAAATTAATGGCAACACAAACAATCATAAATGATAATCCAAGGGTAATTGTGCAATCATTCCATCTAATGAAAGAAGATAAATCCAAAATAATTCTGTAGGAGTCATAATTTCATCCAAAATCACCAACACTGATATTGAAGCATAATTTGTAAAAATTAAACACTATACAATAAATAAAAATAAATATAATTCATTTTTTTAAACATTATTATAAAACATATGTTTTTAATGAAAATGATTTTTGATAGAATAGTGAAATGAATTTATATATTATTAAAAAAATATATGAATATATTTAATATCCATAGAGAAGAAAATGATAGTATTATAGGAATTAATTTTTAATTAATATCAGAAAATAATGTCAAAGGGTTATATTTTATAATGATAAAATAATTTACATCATTGTAATTTTAATAATATGTAATTATGATTAAAATGAGATAGAAATATAAACCCTTATCATTTTGAAAAATTTTGAATAATAAATTTCCTTTGATGAATTAGATTAAATTTAACTTAATATAAAACATTTAGGTATTTTTAATTATATACTATGTAAATGGGGATTATATTATCCCTTTAATTGAAATTAGGTTCCTAAAAGAACATGTCAATCCAAGAAGGAATTTGAGAAGATAAACTTAATAGTTCATATGATTTAGGTGAGAATAAATAAATGTGGTGATTATGTGAAACAAAATGTTCATCGACATAAAAAAACTAAATTATTAAATCCAACTCCATTTCACAGATAATTGTGTTTCTAATATAATCATTGATGTAGTTGTATTACCCAATGAATGTAAAATGATTTAGGAAAGCCCTTACCTCATTAATACTTTTTGTTGATAACTATATGACTTCCATTATAGTGGTTTTAATAATTCTATTAGCCTATAAAATACATATAAAAGGATAGATATTATCATATATTATCCTTAATATCAGGTCATTACATATTTTTTAGAAAAAATTCGTTATCACAATTGTTTCATATGTTAATTATATTGTCTTATCTTTGAGTTTTTGTAATTAACTTTTAGGATTATGAATTGATGATATAGTAAAATAATATCCATGATGTTCTAAAAGTTAAAAAAATAATTTTCTTGTTAGACATAAATTTAGAATAATTATTTAATTTTTATCATGGAGAATTAGACGAATCACATTGCGGAGATAGTATGTCATGCATATACTTGTGTCAAATTATAAATTCCTTAATTAATTAATATTAAAAAAGTGTATTATAAAAATATTTCAAATAACTGATATAATTTTCTATATATCTCTTATATTAATTATATTTATATATTTTTACCTTCCATGTAAAGAATCAAGTAATAATGAATCACTTCACTTCGTGAGGCAATAGTCTATCATAAACATGAACTACGTAACTTCTAATTTAATGATTGGTAATTTAAAAATATATTATATATTTAATTCAAATAATGTTTAATAATTCATTATTTTCATATATTAAAATCAAACTAATACTTTTTAAATTCCATGTAATGTGAAAGGGAAAAATGTATCACATCACTTTCAAAGGAGGTACTCCTCCATACACACAATCAATGGTTTCATTTCCCATTTGAGGTTTGAGGAAATGATTTTAGGTAAATATATTATAAAATATTATAAAATATATTCTAAGGATATTATATCGTATTTTAATATTATTTGAACAAGTTATAAAATAATAATATAAAATGAATGGATAAGGAAATTGCCCAGTTTTCAGAAAAAATTTTAATGATTGATGTATAGAGCCACACTATGATTTCATTCTGGCCAAAACATATATTTGTTAGATTATTGAAATGGTGTAAGGATATTATTTTTGTATTTAGTGGACTATATAATGGGGTTTTAATGTGTATAATGGATGGGTTATTAGTATCCTTTTATAGGTTTGGGAGATGAAACATTTCAAATTTTTGAAATGATATAATTCCACTCATTATTTTTTTCAGGTCACTGGGATAAAAAATAGACTATTATTGGAAATTGGAAAGTATATGTTAATAATAATACAATAGAATATTATTTTTTATTTTTTTGGTTTCTAACATTTATCATTTTATATTATCCCCTATCAAAACAAATCTTAAAATTAACATAATGAAATTTTGTCACTCCTTCCAATAATCATTACTGTCAGATATTATGGTAGAATTTCTATACAATGGAAGTTATTTTATCCACATATTTAATCAAATTTGTGAAACTAAAATCATCTAAGTGGAAGAATTAAATTTAAAATAAGACATGCATTTGTGATGAAAAAATAAGGGTTCAAAAGGAAAAAGAGTAAAATATTTTATGTGATATGGTATAGAAATTATGTATGAAATCGATTAAAATGATATAAGTTTGTTAAATTGAAAAATAAGTTTACTATTTTTAATATAATAATAAATTTTAATTATAATATGAATTATTATATTATTTATAAATAATTGTATTTTTCAATAAAATCAGTTTTGTTATCTTTTTAAGAAAAATGAAAACTTGTAAAAAATTTGAAAACAATTTAAATAAAGATACATTTCATAGTTAGAAATAAAAAATGATTTTCATTTTTTATAAAAACTATAAAATGGGTAAAAAAATATTTAAATTATGTACACAATTCTTGACTTAGATTACTTTTTTAAAATAAAATTTTTCAAAAAACATCTATATCTCTTTAAAGAATTTCATAATTTTTTTATAATCATTAGAAAACTACTAAATTTATTATATAAAATTTAGATACGTCATATTCAAAATTTGCATAATCTTTTCCAAAACACAAGATATACTATCTTGGTTTTAATGATCATGTTTAAATATTAATATTTTTAAAGAGTTTCGTATTTTGTTGATAAATTGTCTTGCATGGATCACAAGTTATCTAATATGATTGATTAATTTATTTAAGAGTATGTGTTTAATAAAGTATCATAGTGTTAAAGATAAAATATTGTATAATTTTTTTAAAAAAATTATTATAAATTTTTGATCATGGTGATACTAAAATTACATTCATTTTATATTAAACCACTAGTTCCTTTCTAAAAATCACTAAAAAAATGTCTATTATAGAGTTCATCTATGTAGATCAAAAATAAAAACACCATATAAATAACATATATATTTGTAAATAATTAAAAATAATAATTTCTATATCGAGGAATGATAAATCAATGATAATTAATTTGTGAGGAATGAGATTAATAAAATTCTATCATAACATATTTGAAACCATTCATGATTACTCACACTCGGTATTAATTTTTGATAATAACTATATAATATATAAAACATATATCTTAAATTACTTGTATAAAAAATAATATTTGTGAAAAAGGTTTTAAAATAGGAAAATATTATAGTTATTTTTTTCTTATAGGATGATAGAGGTTTCATGACAAATTGATAATAATGGGTAAGGGTTTCTGCATTTATCAAACTTCATTTAGGCATGTTTTGATATTATAAATAAATATTATTTATTATGATGTAATTAAATCCAATTTAAATTTACTATCATAAATAATTTTTTTATGTGAAATATTCACTTATTTTTATTCACATCATTTCCTTCAGTTAATATTGTTATTATTCATTAAAAATTTACAACACATCGCAACTTAATATCCATATTATTTTTGTAATTATTATCCCTGAAAAGTTTCCATCAATTCATATGTTACCCCATATTTCTATTTTCAAAGATTATATTTTATTAAAATAAATATAATTTATTGTATATCTTCATTTTTAAAGATAAATCTATGTTAATAATAATTGTAATCATCATAAATGATAGTTCATCACCAATGTTAATATTTCCCTCATAATTACTATGTTATCTTATAAAATTATTATGAAATATTATCTATTAACTCTTTCATATATAATATTTTATTTTAACCTTGTTATAATTGTTTCTTATTACCTCTATTTCTGTGTGGATATTAAACAAGTGGGTTTTTTACAATATCAAAAAAATCCTTCCGTGATAAATATTTTTGAATTTAAAAACAAAATTCCTTGTTATACCATTATATAATATCGAATTATCCAATTATGGATATTATTTTCAAATAAAATTTTTTTGATGTGTTTACTGTAACATTTTTTAAATTATTATCCATTGTTTCATACAATATTTTTCTTGTATATTAAGGTTAAAAAATTTCATAAACTATATTATTTTCTCATTTTGATATTAATATTAAAATTAGATAGGATTCCACTTTGTGGGTTCATTTTGTCAGATTTAATAAATACCTAAAATTCTCCATTTGGTGATTTAACTAATGATATCAAATATTACAGTTAATTTTCACTTTTTATTTGTTACTATTTGAATATTTCATTTTGAAAGTGTTTATTTCCTATTAATCTCCAAATACAAATAATTTTGTTATTCTATTTTATGATATATTGTTTTTAACCAAACATGTTATTTCTCATTAATTTTTATGGTTATGGTATCTTCAAATAATCCTGAATCTAACTTATTTCTCAAGTTATAAATACCTTGACGAATTTATATATTTTTTATATGCATTGCACATATATATTTACATAAAGTGATAGAATTATTAGACTAGAAATTATATAGTGTTCCATGAAATGATGTCATGATTTGTATTACAAGAAATTTTATTTATGGGATCAGGGAAAAACATAATATACTATAGTACGTTTCCACTATATAATGACTGTCATCAATGAAAACTTCATATTATTTTTTTTGTTTCATGATATTTATTGGAGTAAAAATAAACTAATTCCAGGATCTATTTATATCTAGTTCTTTTTTCTAAATCTACATGCCACGATTCAAGTAAGATGATCTCTGATTTATTTTGTATGTATTTTTTTTGTAAGGTCATATTTCTTATATATATACTAATACGTAGATGATTTTATTCTTATCACTTTTGATCTAGAGTTTTTGTCAACAACGATTACCCTTACTAAGAATTTGATATCACCACATATAATATCATTATTTACAAAGTAAATTAAGAAGTGTAACACTTGTGGTTTGTCTCGATTATTATAATGATGGGATGTTTTCGAAAAATATTATTGACTAATTATGGTATATCTATTTAATAGAATAGTAAACAATATTTTCCATTTGACTAGAGAAACATGGGTTTCTGTTACATAAAGGTTATTTTCCACAATAATTCCAAATACACTATACATCTTGCTCCTATGTTCTTAATCATTCTTGATTTTAATTATTTAAACAATATAATATGTACAAGTATAGATTTAGTGGAAATAATTTATATAAAAACTAAATGTTCAATTATTTTCATGTGATTACTACTCGAGAACTATTGTTATTTCTCTATCAATAATTCTTAGGGATAATTCAGTGCTTAATAAAGAAAAAACCACAAAGCTTACTATTTTTGATAATTTCTTGTTCTAAAATAAACTACATATATGAATTGATATTGTAATGTTAGTGAGAATATAGAAGAGACCCACCAAGGGGTAATCACCATAAAAACATCATTTGGATAGTCAACTAAATAACTACTCTAGTATATAATGACCTAGTATAAGATATCTCACAATTCTATTTACTTATTAGGATATATTCTTTGTAAAGTAACTCTATATATTCAAACTGATATTAAGGATTCATTTATAGTTTATTTTTTTTAATGAAAATAGGATGTATTATAGAACCCAGCATAACGAAACCTAGATAAAATTAAGAGTACTATGGGTAAACTAAAACCTAATTTTATGGATTTCAAGCATAATTCATCTGGAGATCAAATTTTTTTAAAATCATTTATGATAATTCATTTTTAATGTAATTATTCATCACTCGCATTATAATATATTTTTTAATGACTATTCCTAAATGGATACTAGTGAACATGGTATTCCCAAAGAAATTTAGTGAAAATATAGTTGATAATCCAAATGGGGTATGTGGTAGTGTGTGAAATTAAATTATTGTTGAAATATTACTATCAATATTATTCATTATCAACATAAATAAGTTCCAAATTTCAAAAAAATAATAAATAGAATGATTATGACTGATTTACGTTTTAGTGACCATGATAATTAGGGAAAAATTGATTTATTTCCATCATGTAAAAAATATTAAAAGTTGATCTATGGGGAATGATTTAAGGATTCTTGAATATTTATTTACATTTTTCAAATGTGGATAATGAATATAATTGACAAGGAATAATGAAGATCTATTTGTATGTGGTGAATGAAAAAATTGTTTACCCTAAGTTACCACTATTAGTTTTCTGTCATAACTATGGGAAATAATTTTATTATACAAGAAAATTCTCTATTTTAAAGTATTACAAGAATTATGGGTTTACAAATATTTTAATGGCTTGTTGAAAAGGGAAAGAATAATATGAGAAAATAATAATTAACTATTGAAACATAATATAGTAAATCATATAAATCAATAAAAATAAATTCGTAAGTCATCTCAATCATTTTGATACCCTTAACTATTATAATTAATGAGTAGTAATTCAAACTGTAGTAACCCAAATTTTTAAGGGGTGATAATTAATAACATTAAATTTATCATTATATTTTACCATAGATATATTTCATTTTATAAGATTTTTTATATGAAACCTAAAACTGACGATAAATTTTGGTATAAGAAAAATAAATCATTAATATTATAATATTGGTGTTAAATAATTGGATAGAAAATGAAATAACCCTATTATTGAATCCAAAATGAAATTAAATGGAAAAAATTAGCATATGTATATGTTACAATGATAATTTACATATTCATTGAAATTATTGAAATTATATATTTTATAATGTTTTTCAATATCTTATAGAGCAAACAAAATTTAAATTTTCGTAGAATCATAATTGACTGAAATAAAATATTGTGGAATATTCCACAGGATCTATTCTAGTGAAATCAGTGCACTCAACTGTCACCAGAGTATTAATTTTTTAGATCTTGTTTGAAGAATAGGTGAGACAATGTTGATAGATGGTAGGACATATATAAAATTTTTAAAACAAAATAGATTAATTATTTATCTTTGAAATTTTATATATTTCCAATTTTTATGTGTAAAGAACAAGAATGATTGTTTTTCCAAAAATAAAATTCACTATATTTAACATTAAATGATTTTTCTAAAATTATAATTTATATTTAGTAAAATATAATTCATCTTAAAATTATTCATTTCAAGATTTCAGTACTATTATTTTTGGGATTTTGTTAAATAAATTAAATTATTACATGAATATTACAATACTCTATTTTATTAATACCTCAACATTTTTGAAAGTTTCATAATATAATGTTATCAAAATTATTAATGATAGTATTTTATTATAAAATCATATAATTAATATATAACATTGAAATTTTTTCGATAATATTCTTATAAATCATTTAGTTTAATGTTTCTCATTTTGGAACTTTGTTACAAATTTCCCAATTTTTTCCTCATTAGTTTTAAATTAGAAATATTTTATTAAAATTAATATTTTTTCATTTCAAAACAACATTATTTTTTCATAAAAATATTTTACATAAAACCAAAATTAAAAACATTTATAAATAATCTCTAATAATAAATATTTTTAAAAAATATATACTTTTTATCAAAATTTATTTTTATGAGTTACTAGATATATGGTCAAAAATCATTTTCCATACATAAAGAAATTTTATATTATAAATATTATTTCATATTTAAAATAAACAATCAAAAACTATCTAATTATGGAGAACTTATTTTGTTTGTATGAAAAATTATATACATATATACGTAGTTGTTACCACTATAAAACCAAAAATAGTAAATGTGATAATTCATATAGTAATGGAAATAAAAAATTAATAAAAAATTGTGAAAATGTATTTTTGTTGTATTATGAACTTTATCTCATCCCTCAACGAATTAGTATACATTTATGGAGATAATTTTCACGTATAATGCAATATCTATTTGTAACATGTTCTTATAATTTAATAAATTTAACTCGAACAATTATAAATATGGTCATTGAGCACCCATTCAAACTTACTATATAAAATGGTCATCATTAAAAAATATAATTCAAACATTTCCCAATAATTTCCATATTTTTACATAAGCATATGTTAATAGTTTATTTTCGTAAGTCAGCTATTTTATTAGATTCTATTAAAGAATGAAAAAAACATTATATGTATGTACTCATAACATCCGATATTCATTCCATTCAATCAGAATTTTTAAATTAAAATATTAAAATTACTATTTAATTAAATCACTCTAGTTGTAAAATATAATTTTTTTATGTTATTATAATTACTTACAACCATTAATATTTATTTTATGAAAAATAAATCTATCATTTTGTTGTTGTTCAATCTACTACATCCATGAAATGAAAAAATACATCTTCCATTACTATTTATAATGATATAATTGAATAGTAAATATGAAATGAGTAATATAATTAATATTACAAATATAAAAACTAAAATACTTCTTAATTACATCTCATTAATCATGAAATGAAACTGTTAGTCATGTGTTGTATATGATACCCTCTCCACAAATCCACTCCAATCCATTTTTTTATATTTTAGAAAAATACACTATATGTTTAATTACTAATCAGAAATAGGAATCCATTAACCCAATAAGTCAAATGGGCCCTCACAAAAATAAGTATCACAACCCTTATTAAAAATTTCATATATTTCAAGCAAAATCCTCAACATCTTTTCACAAACTATTATAATGAAACATGTTTTAAAACTATAATGGATACTATTCTCATTGCCTCACACTACATACCTCCTCATGATGTGCACCCTAAAAAAACCAAACCATAACTCAACCAACTAACCTATGCAAACAAGAAACTAGAAAACATCCTCACCAATGTAAAACACCTTAGAAGAGATCCAATGAACCCAATTAAATAAAATTAATTACCAACATACCATTGTCAGTTCCCAAGGAAGAATAATTCAACTTTGTTAATCAGTATTTATCCATGATCCATTAAATGTAAAACCTTCCATTGGGTACCCAATAAAATAGAAAACTATGAAACATATGAAAAATATAACATACTAATAGTGGATAACATAATAATATATCCTCTGTCATGAACCACCATGGAACAATGAAAATTTTAAATTTGACGATCCTCCTGGATTAATAAGATCTTAATAAACGTCACCACCCATAGCCTCCTAGAAGATACAACAACCATTCAATAAAGAATTATTTGAGGTAACAAGAACTATGTGAATATTTTCATGTGGGAGGGGGGCTCATTATGAAAGCTCATCCTTTCCCAGACGACCATCTATATTAAATAAAGACACTGTAAGTAAAAGTCACCAGCATAATAGTGAATGAGGAGTTATTTTGGAAAAATAAATAACTAAGACTACAAATGGAAGAGTGGTAGGGCAGAAGAAAAAAATAAATAAAATATAACCTTAGAGGGAGAAAAAGGATAATGATGAAAATGGATAGAGGGGAGGGATGTATTGATGGAATAAGGGAATGGGAGGATGGTGCTAGAAGCAGTGCACTATCTCCCTCATCCAATGTTCCAATGGAGAAAAACCTAACTCAAGATAAAAAAATAGAGGCTACTCATCATATTCCAACCCTCAATATAATATATATAATATTTAACATATATTACTTATTATTTGTTAAAATTCATTAAAATAATGTTCAACACCATAAAATTTTGTAAAATATAACATTATTATTTTAAATAATCATATGTTTCTCTAAATAACCACATATATTTTTTAAACTACCGATAAATTATAGTATATTGAAGTTTGGGTTGGTCTAGACACATATATGAATAATTATGAAAAACTACAACATGGTTGACTATAAAAAAATGAATAATTTTAATATTTGATAAAAATAATTAAATAACATTTTTCTTATAGAATTTCAATACTAAAATTAAAATCATTCACTATGATACCAATTCATATTTCATAAAAATCACACAAAAAAATAATGAAATAACATTTCCATTTATGTTCTCATAATGATAATATTTTAGTAAATAATGAATCTACAAAATGCTATCCAAAAATAATTTGAAAACTACCAAAATTACCCATACAGGATACTGGAAAACATAATTAATAATTATTAAAAACATAATGAATAATTATAATTGAGTAATATAATTTGGAAGAGTCTTATTCTACAAATAAGTAATTATTATAGTTTTATTTTTATTATAGGATTTTAGTGCTTGTTTAATGACATATTGATAATATTAAATGGGTTTATTCCGAAACAACTTTCATTTATCCATGTTTGTATTGTATGTTACAATATACATTTATATGGTGTAATTAATATATATAGAATTCTATTATCATAACTTTTTTGTCATAGAATCATAATTTCCATTCATGATACAAAATTATTTATACAATTATTGATACATATAAAAAATTATAACAGTTTTCAAAATTCAATTTTCTTTTTGGATTTATAATGATTGTCAATGGAATTTTTATTTATTTTGATACTATATATGATATTTTTATCATGAATGATTTAATTTTATTCAAATAATTATCATTGATGAAAAGTGTTTCATCATCAAAATAATAATTCATAATGAATATTCAACCACAACATATTTAATGTTTTTCCATCTATATCTTTATTTGTATCTTGGGTGATTACATTTTATCATATCATTATCATTGATGAAATGTTTTCATCATGAAAATACTACATTGTTATGAATATTCCTCTTTATCATAAATAATGGTTTTCCATTGATGTCTATTTTTCTCTCTTCCAATCGATGTTATCCTATTTTAATATGAAACATTTTTAAATTTTCTTTCATAGTTTTTATACATTAATTTACTACTTTTTTAAAAAAAATCTATTTTCTATTTTTTTATTTTATTAAATATTTTTTATGTAAATAAATAAAAATTTCATCCATTGTCAAATTTTATATCATATATACCACATTCCCATTTGATATTGTAATATATTTGGAATTCATTTAATATTCTATAATATTTTCAAATTAATATTATTTCAATTATTCACATAATAACTTATAAAGTCAATTCATAACAGAAAAATATATAATCGTTTTTTAAATTTTAAAATCATTATATTATAGTATTTTTATATTTTATATTCATTTTACATTTTATATTAATATAAATATATCTTTATGGGATTATTGGTGAATGATTTTCCCACTAAATAAATTTATACATTGTCGGATTGAACTCATGGAATTAATTAATCCAATTCAAGAAACCCTCTAATGTTTCAAAAATTGAAAATTCTTTTTACAAGTGTGAATTTTCAGTCTTGTCTCCACCATTAAATTACTACATTATTTAATTTTGATATTTATGTTTACAAAAATGAAACATATTTTTCATGATTTTTATTACAATGATTATTTTGAGATTTTAAGGTAATTTATTTCTTAGTTTAATAATTCAATAATGAAATAATTTATATTTTTTTGTTGAAAAAACATATCCAGATATATTAAATGATATGACAGTTGGGATCAAATTATATATCACACCAATTAATTGTGTAAGGATTTATATCTCATGATCATTTGTATAATATCTGGGAGTTAAAATATTATAATATGGAACATGTTTTTATATGTGATGGTTTTCATGGGAGTTATCATGGAATTATGTTAACGATGTTAGGAATTATGTTTTATTCACAGTCCATTGATTCCAATATACATTGATAACATTTACATTATTCTAAATCCACATGAAATAAATATGGGATTGTCATAAATATATTATTGTGTACAAATTATATATATTATTATCATTTAGTATATTAGTATTTTCGTTCTAATATATCAATGTTATTCCCACTTTGGATGTTTTATTTTATTCACTACTTCATACCCATATATAGTGTTTGAGCTAATCTGTTCCTATGTTTTTATTCACCTACGTAATGATGGAATGTAATAATAGTTTTATATATAATAGAATTTCAGGAGTAGTTATTTTTTGGGATATATTGATCAAATGAAAATAAAATATCTAATTATTCATATAGTAAATGTGAATTTTTATTTCCACATGTAACACATAGGGTTTTTTAGATAATATTGTTATTTTTCATATCTATTAAATATAGACAAAAAATCCAATGTTTTTATTTTTTTAAATTTTTTGGTAAATTTTAATTTTTAATATGTTCAAAAAAATTATTGATTGTGTCAAAATAATTACAAAAATTTCCTTATTCTGACCAATAATAGATTGTGAAGTTAAGTTGATCTGAATTATGATCTTTTATATTTTCTGATATTCCCACATTATGTATTTTCTAAACATAAAATTTCGGAATAATGAAAACATCCACATTTAATATTCAATTTAATGAAATTAATAAAAATTATTTAAATATCATAGTTGGTAGATGTATTAATACATATCCTAATTAGATTATATTTCCCAACCAACAATGTTGTTGTTGGTGAGTGATTTATGTTTTAATTTGAGAACATTAATGGTCTTTTGATCCAATTAGAGTCCTGAAACTGAATAGGTGTAATTTTATTCTAATTATAAACTACATAATAGAATTAAATGGTTACACCCAAAAAATTATATTTGAATATGGGTCTATTTGTACACGATCTTTTGCATCAGATATATCAACTTATTCATTATCATAGTAACAATATTATTCAATCAAACAATTTCAACACACCAATAAAACATATAGAAGGAACTAAAAACCTTTTTTTAACCATTACTAGTCTAAAAAAAATTATAATTTTACTTTGAGAACCTTTTCCACTAAGGAGAAAAATCAAATGTAATTTTTGAAAAAGTAGGACATATTCATGAAGAACAACTCTCATGACATCCATGTATCATAATTAACGAGTGATTAATATTACAATGAACATAGATGAAAATGTAAATTTGTTTCCAACATTTAATTTTCTTGGAAATAGTTATAGGTTTTGATACCATTACATATGATCCTTAATTAGTAAATACACTATCTAGTATTTGAAAAAGGATGATTCCTTATATATTCTATAGTAAATGTGTCAAATTTTTAAAACATCTTAAAATGTAGTATATTCATCATGTTATATCTAATGTTTCATATGTTTTCATTACAAAAAATTGTTTGTGTTGATTCTCCATCTATAATTTCACCGTTTAAAACCCTAGTTTCTTATAACGTTCCATCCTTCTCCCATTCATCAACAACATTGAAACCATGCCTCATTATCCAAACATAATGTATAAAGGTCTTCTTGAAAACCATTTCATCCAGTTGTACCTTTGAAATAATGTTCATAATTATCCTAAAAATGTACTTAAATCTTTAAAACATTAGTCAATTACTATGTATTATCAGGATTGAAACATTACAAATTCACACTATATTGATAGATCCATTATCCTTATATTATTTTTTAATATAAAAATTTTATATTTTTTCATACATCCTATGATGATTATAGAATGAAATGAATACCCAAATTCTATGGTCTAGTAGTCAAGTGATCCTATTACAAAACCTGATAGAATGATATATATTTTAATATATGATTTATTTATACTATTTGGAAATAATTTCTTTAATTGTTTATAATCCACCCACAACTATAATTTTTCATATGAACTATCCTACATTAACTTTCACACATGGATCCAGCTTCAGAAGTTCTTGTATTTCTATTGATTCTTCTTAAATTTAGTTTAATAGGTTCCTTCCATGACAGGTAGAGTATCACATATAACACATGTTTTATATATATGATAGAGTCCTAAAATTTATATGATAATGTTTTCTATAAAAATTAATACTCACGCAATTTTTACGCAATAGTAATATCATACCTCAATAGTTTTTCAGCATTGTAACCATCACATCCTGTGAATACATGAGTGATGAATTTTAATATAATTAATTTGAAAGTTCATAAAAAATTAGTTTAACATATTCCAACAATATCATAATGATAATAATGTGATTAAAATTATAATAAGTTTTTCCATCTTGGATATCATGAAGTCCAATAGTTTTTCTAAATAATATTTTTAACTAGGATTACATTGGATTAACATATAAAATAATAATTATAAATAAAATATATAATAATATGACCTTGTTTATTAATTTTGGATTATCATAATTATCATTTAGAATCAATTTTGGATCTACATTATTCTTGACCTCCCAAAAGTTATAGTCCATAGTTTTCACTAATGAAATATGGATAATCATTACAAATTTTTTTTACATTTCATTCCATAACCAATTAATTAAAAAATTCTTTATTTTTTTAAACAATATATATCAATCTCTCACTATAGTAAAAAATTCCTTATTTTCCTCTCATAGAAGAACAAATCCTTACTGTTAAATTTCTCAACCTTGAACATACACTAATCTAATAAAATTTCTCTTTGAAATAGTGTAATCACAAAAAATTATAAAATATTAAGAATGATTAGATGTTTCATACTAATATTTTAATACTAGGATATTGAATGAATGATTCTATATAGATGTGTTCTGAAAAACTATTCTTATGATCTGATTTATTGAAACATCATTGTAAAATCACAGATACCACTTATTGGGTAAATGAAAAAAAAATTCTAACAAAATTCATTATGCAAGAAATGTTTTATAAAATTTACTAATAATAGAAAGTTATTATAATATTAATAAACATATAAAATACTATCTACAATTTTCAAAATATAAAAAAAGACAATTGAATGGCCACTCATACATGATCATAAAAAAATCTAAAGAAAATAAATAGTAGAGAACCAAGAAATTTTTAACATTATTTTAATTACTCTAATATATTGATGAAATTATTCAAACAATTTAATTATGGAAGTTGAATATTTTTACAATATGTTTTAATTTTATTTTGAAAATATGATTCAAACATATAATTTAATATAAGGCCCAATTAGTGTAATTAGTCCCAAATAATTAGTAGATTCAGATTTAGTGTTATCTAATTAGAAAAATTAATTAAGGAAACCTATTCACATACTCACATTCTTTTACCCCTCCTTGAAAAAACGAATCTTCCAAAAAACTCTTCAATAAAATGTGTATATATCATCTAAAAGACTCAAATGGATCCACATAGTTAATCTTAAAAAAACAATCATACCTCAACATTGTGTATAATATGACATTCAATGTTTATTATAAATTTCATACTTCTTATATCTATTTTATAGACTAACTTCATAAAATAATATTTTCATTTATAGTTTCCCCATAATAATTCCCATCAAAGACTTGAAAATTAGACATTTACAAGATATTATTCTACTAGCTCATACTCTATGGTTTACAAATTCTATTAAAATAGATATAAATAGTACCTATAGTTAGTATCACATAAAATTTTTAAAAATTTCACCCACTACAATAATAACGTCAATATTATAAAACAATGGTGATGCATCTTTTATCTAATCCTTGGGAATGATTCCACTATATAATGTCTCTAAATTGATCGTTTCTTGATTAATTACTCAATAGTGGGAGGAAAGAACACTAGAATGATACCAGGATACCACTAAATCTAAATATTAGTTATTTTCATGTAAATTAAAATATCTATTTTGAATCCTTGTCAATGGTTATGAGATCATAACTATGGAAAAGTCCCAAAAAAGAAATAAAAATAAAAATTAGCCACTATTTGATTCACATAATTTTTGAATTGAATGATATATCATATAAAAAATATGTTTCTCTCGATCAATAGATTTTCAAATACATGGTTGATGTATAAATTAGGATCATCAACAACACTAGGATCCATGGATAAAAAATTTTAGGCATAACCCATTAATACCATTTCCATAAATTCCCATAACCTATATCAATATTAAAAATATCTTAAATTCAATATCAATATTTTAATTAATTTCTTATCATTCCAACACAACATATTACATAGATGTCAAAACCTATTTAACTAAAATAAATGTATGCTAATACAATCATGGCTTTAATTCTCTATGTATTACAAACCTCCAGTAGGAATGAGAATGATAAATAAATAACCTTAGACTACAATAACATTAAATGTATACAAAACTAAATTAAATGGTGTATATAATAATTTGTGTTAATATGTACATATGAAAATAAATAAAATAATAAATTATTGATAAAACAGAATTCCTAAAGAATAATATATGTTTAACCAAAATAGAAACCAATTTTTTCATAATATAATTTCTATACAAAATATATTCCTATAATAATGGAAAACACATCTACAATATAGTGAAACGGAAACAAATATATTTTTTAATAATTATTTATATGAACCATTTTATAAATCTATACATACTTTTTACATTCTCCACTAGCTCTATGAAAACCACGGTCAACGGCATTTTAAGCATCAAATGCAAGAAAAACTTTTTTGGGTTACATGACCTATATAAGGATAAATTAAATAGTATAGCATGTAATTCATTTAAAAATTATTTTAATTAAAAAAACAAATCAAAACCCTAATATATTTGGAACCCAAGTTATGCTAGATATTTTCTATAATCAATACATAACTTGATAAATTAATAATATTTTTAATGAATGATTATCCACATGAAGGATGATATCATAGAAGAATCTAGTTATTCTATAATTACTTTTACTATAATTAATTTAAAATTTTAAATAGAAGATATGATTCCTAAATCAAATTATATCAGGACAAAATTTCTTGAGACAAATATAGTTCATCTATATTTTATAGAATGTATCATTTAAATTAATTAATGTTCTTTAATATAATTCATTTCACCCAATAATGTGTTTTAAAAACATTTCACTCTTGTATTCAAATATTATAATATGACTATTATATCATATATTTTTAGATTATTGGGTATTCATATACGAAATTAATATTGAAAAAACATTATTTTTTATGAAAAAATAATATAACTTCATTTATTATCAATGGAAATAAAAAACCAATTGAAAATTTAAAAAATATTTTTCTATGAAACTATATTTGTTTGTGTAAAAAATATTTCCTTATATTAATAAATAAATTTTTTATAATTTTTTAGAATTTATATAATGAAATTTGAATATTATATACTCAATAATTATTTCATAACATTTATCTATAGTTTTTACTAGACATGGATTAATAATAATTCATATATTTGTTTAAAAATTTATTTTTTCGAAATAAAACACATGATCATGGTTTGAAAACATATTTTAAAATTAATTTCATAAACATATTGGCATTGAATATTGACAAATATATTAAATATTTTTATTTAGGTGGTTCAAAATTTTAGGTTTTCTCATTTAGTATTTGGTCATTATGAATAGTAATATTAGTAATATTTTACAACTCTATATAGAGTAAATCGGTCAAATAATGGTTAAAAATAATGGATAAGGTCATAATACTTCATTTTTACAACTACTGGATGTATTTATTTCGACCAATTTATCCATAGGCTCAAATTTGATATGTTTAATTTAACATGGTGCAAGAAAATGAAAAATGTATTATTTAAATAGATGAAAGTAAAAAATGTCACTCTCTAATTTTTAGATATCTATTTTTTGTCCACATATAGATCAACTATTGTTATAAAAAATATAAATGAAAATTTTGTGTATAATTAAATTATCATCATTATGATAATTTATTTTATATTTTAAGTGAATATACAATTACTTTATATTATGGTATAACCCCAATGTAGTATATATTCATTTATTCAAAATATAAAATTAATAATACAGAAAATCATAAAAGTGATTGAATATGAGTTATTTATAATGTTCTATTAATCTTATAGTAAATATGAAATTTTATTTATTTGTATGTAAATTATATTATAAATATATATTTTTTATATTGTGATTTAAGGAAAACTAATTTAATAGTTTCAACATTATCATTAATGGTAATGTCACAGACTAGCCGGATACCCAGGTAACCCAATAACCAAGCCAGCCCGGACATAGCCTGAAGGGCATTCCCAATCCCCATGAGTCAGCTAGTAGTACTCGTATTCACATAACATTCAAGTGGGAATGATTTTTCCCCCAACAATGTGAAATAAAATAAATATGAAAATATGCATAAAAAATAAACTCCACTGATAGTAATGTAGAAGAATACAAAGAGGCAAAAAAGCCCAAAGTTCTACAACCCAAGTTATAAAATATGGAAAATAGCCCCATGGTCTCTATGGATACAACTAACCAATAACAAAGCTCAACATCTGGATTGACCTCCAAGAGTTTCCTTCCCATTTCTCAGACCTGAAAAAAGGTAGCCTATAAGCTCTTGAAGGAAAAAGTAGGGTGTGAGCCTAATCCCAGTAGGATACCACCAAAGATTATATAACATATGAAAAACATGGAATATCAAAAAAAGATTTCAATTTTAAATTAAACACATTTGAAAATTCAAAATAATATTTAATCAACACATGATATAAATTTTGTAATGATGGAAATAAATAATCTAAGAAATGATTTTAAAAATTATGAAATATTTATAAAACATTTTCTTAAATAAAACATATATATAAATAATTTTATCTAAATTCTATAGGTATGTTAATCAGTTCAAAAGAATTGGCATACATTTTTATCACAAATATAAATAAACAAGCAAGAAACATGGTCATCTTCCAGAAGGTATAATAGTAGTAACCAGTTATAGAATTTTTCACTCTCTATGTGAACTCATCAAAATGTGTATACACGCATCCCTATAACCCTGGCCAAGGGAGACTCGTCACCAACCCATTGGAGATGTGACCGGCCATAAGAATATTTTACAACGTTTTCGTAGCGTACAGTGTATCCAAATAACTCACTTACTACCTATGGATTTCATGCACTCCTACATGATGGGTTAATGATTTTAAGACTGCTTAAAATATGATCAATCTCATTTTTCCGTTTTCGAAAGTTCAATTTTTTTTCCAATTAAAACCAATAGGTTTTTATTAAAAAAACATGCATTTTTTACAAGATAAAACCACTGGGTTTGTATCAAATAATTTTAATCCATTTCCACCAGTTTAAATTCCATTAAAATCCAATTCCATCAATACACAATTTAATTCCACAATTAAATTAGATATATTAATTTAACACATTTCCATCATATCCACAATTTAAATTAAACAATTTTCATTGGAAAAATTATATAAACACACCCAATTAAATGGAATTGAGGCTCTCCAAATTTCATTTCCAAAACCATTTAAAATATCTCGATTCACATGAATAGAGTTTTGATCAATTTAATTTAATGAAAATTTTATCAATTGAATTTAAATACATAATTGAAATAAATCAAGAAAATGAAATGATAATCATTTTGGCTTGTCGGGACGGAACCACCTAACTCAAGGTCGTTGAAGTCAACAACAAGGATAAACCACCACATGTGGTTCAATATGCCTCCTCATGACCTTATTATCATAATCGTCACAAAAAAAATTCTCAACATAACTTAAGAGTTCATAAATCCAAACCCCGCTATTTTATTTCAAAAGAAAAAAAATCACATGCGATGATAGTTTCTCTCTCCAGAATAATTCTCCAATTATGGATTAAAATGCTATATTCCATAATTTTATTTTATCCCTCATAGATAATTTCTAATTATCGAATAAAATATTACATGTGATTACATTTTACCTCTCTAAGATAATATATGAATTATCATTTTATGTTAATGCATGAAATTGAAATAAATATCTATAAAAATAATCATAATCCTCATTTGATAAATATTACTCTCTATTTTATTTATCAATGAAATAAAATAGCAAAAGTGATTACATTTTCACTCTCTTGTAAAATATTAGTATTATCATTGTAAATTATCACATGAGATGATAATTTATCTCACCAGGATAAGTATCAAAATATAAATATTTGATCACATGTGATAATATTTATTTTTCATCGAAAATATTCAGTTTATTGTTAGGTTAAATCATGTGCTCATTATTATCCATCAGAATAATTATATTTTATAAGCTCGCAATTATTATTTTAATAATATTAATAACCAACCATTAATAATCTCAAAATTATCATTTGATTATTCTATTAATTTTCATTTGATAATATATATAAAATAATAATTTTTAATATTTCCATGCAATTGGACTTTGATAAATTCACAATATTTAACATTTGGAAAATTACATATGATAATCTGATAAACAACATTTGATAATTTTTATCAAAAAATTAAATATAGAAAAGAAGTCTAATTCTGAATATAAATATATACACATATGTATATATATATATATGTGTCATGATATCCTTTGATAATGTGATTTTCATTTAATAAAATATTCCATTTATCTAGTGACAAAATATTCAATAATTTCCCTTTCATTTGTCATAAAATCATAATTTAATAAAATTATCTAAAAAAATTATCCCCAAGAACATGATGTGAATATCAAAATACAAGTAATTATATATTATGTGTGTTTGTGTGTGTATATATATATATATATCTTTTGAAAAACTCTCATAATCTATTAAAATATAGCTTAGGTATAGATATTTATATATTTTTGTTGGAATTTCAATGGAGACAAAAAATGATGATTATAAATTAACGAATGTAGTGAAATTAAAATGAAAAAAATAAAAACTAAAAAAACCAACATGAGGAGCCGTGATAAGTTGTCACACATTGGAATTGAATGACTTTGGATGAACAAAGATTAAAGATGCACTTTTAGGGGTTCCCAGACCATGAAAAAAATGAAGAAAACATCCCAATCTAAGGATTTTATGGTTCCAATATTTAAAACCCTAAAAAAATGCAGAAATAAATAACTCAAAAAGGAACACCCGATTTAATGAGTGAATCATCTCAAAACTATGATTTGATCATTTAATTTCACACAATTAAGGCATTGATAATTAAAACGATTAAAAATGATTAAAAACCCGATGTTTTTGAAACCCCCTATGCGTTAAAATGGAGTTTTGGTGTGATTTTGGAGATGATTGAAAAGTACAATTATTTTTAAAAAATTAAATGAATTTAAAAAAATTAACAATTCAACGTGAAACTTAAATGACACCAAACACCCGTTACGAAGGAATGTAATACCCCATCTAGGGTAAACAACTCGTTCCTTACCCAATGGCGATATCAGATTTCATAAACAATGAGCAGTTTGAGAAATATTAATGATTTTTTTAATGAAAACTCTAAATAAATAATTAGTTAATATCAAAACTGATGTTTTTGTGATTGAGGGATCCATAAACCTGATCTGAATAAATTTTATACCTTGTCTATGGTGAACAATGGGTTCTGGACACAATGGGGGTCTCTAATTTCTCAAATGACGAACCTTTTGAGCGATATTAAATATTTATTAATTAAAAATTGGAATAATTAATTAATTAAAACAAAAAGGGTTATTCATGTCAGCGAGGCATCAAAACACCTGATTTAAGCAAATGTTATACCTCGCATATGGAAAAGTCATCATTCCGGACCCATCGGTTGTCTTAGATTTCCCATACGACACACAATTCGAGAGATATATAATTATATTTAAAAAATATTTTTGTAAATATTATTTAAGAACATTATATCACAAGAATGACACCCAACTGTCTGCCGCCATCGAATGTTATAGCCCTCCTTGGGTAAACACTATATTTTGAACACAACCTTGATCTCAAATTTCTGATATGATGGACCATTTTGGAGTTTCTCAATTATTTTGAATAAATTTATCGAGCATAAAATAATATATGTAATACTTATATTTAGACCTCACCAAGACTTTTCAGACCTCAAAAACTCTAACTTATTCAGTGTTTAACTCAAAAAATATTTAATTCAATATTCTAGAGTAAAAATTGAAAATTTTACCATTATATGACTTGTTAAAAAATGCAACTTTTCATTGATAAACTATTTTTTATATCTAACGTAATATTAATTTATCGAAATATTTTTTAGAAATACTTGAAACAATATGGGATGTTACAACCTCTCCACTATAGGAACTTTTTGTCCCCAGAAAGCCTACGAAAAAACCTCCCCCTAAAAAAGACAAGTCCACTTTTCTCCCATAAGTGCCTCTCAATTTCAAGTCTCATGAGAATTATAATCATGCTTCCATATCATTTAGACCATAAGTATCATCCTCCCACGATGAACTTTTGTCTCAGAATCATCATCCATGACTGGTCATCTAGTCACTGATAAAAAAGGTTTCACTTCAAGATCACGCCAACTCAGAACAAGAGATGAGTCAGAAAAATTACATCAAAACTGAGATACATGAGACACATTATGTATCGATGTCATCTGTGGTGGTAGTGCTAAATGGTAAGAAACATTCCCCACATAATCAAAATCTTCCAAAGATCCCACTAAACAAGGAGCAAGCTTCCATTGTCTCCCATGTCATCGATGACCCAACCGGGGTAAAGCCTTCAAGAATACATGAACACAAAAATTTCTTCTTCATTTCATAGAAGATATTAGGGATTCCTAGATTCACAAATCATTTGAAATTATAGAAATCACCCATTATAGAAATCTATGTCACTAACAGTGCAACATAATGATTCCAATAAAACAGAACATTTTTAATAGAGAACAACCACTAGACATCAGCCTCCCCACCAAAAATAGTGTCTCTAATGCTTATGAAATTTATCAACAACATTCTATTCCGGAAGAAGCATATCGCGAAGAGAAGTTTTAAGGGAACCATTAGCTTTCATAGCGGAGAGAACCGATGCCTCCCAATGTGACACAATTGGTTGAATAAAGGCTTTCTCAAGATGATAGTCTATCTAGAACATTAATTCTTTTAGTTCAGTTGGAGACATTTTTTAAGAGGGAAAAGAAACATGCTGACTTCCAACATCAATTCAATAGAAAACTAAACCTATATTACTAGTGGTAAACTAGAATAAATAGATGGAAACACGTTGGGACACTCAATGACAACTGGAGGAAGATCTCCACACTTTGAATCTCCCTCGATATCAAAAGAAAACACTGATATCACATTCCCCAACTGTATATAAGAAGGTCATCCCCTACTCAACCTTGAGTCCCATTCTCATTGAATGAAAAGAGATACACCACTGGGTGTGGTAAGGTATACCCATCAATGATATCAATCAATCTGGGCTTTATTGGATGAAATATAATCCATCATGAATATGACGTCAAGAGATTTCATGCCATGTATCAAAAAAACTCAATGAATGTTTGAAAACTGGTAGAGGGGAGACACAAGAGGTATTATGGAGAACCTGCTCTCTCTTCATACCGAGGGGTATAGTAATATCAATTGTAGAAGGGAAAATATCCATAAGAAGAATATACAGATAAATAGTATGGGTTGAAAAAAAATGAGTTAAATGCACTCATATCTAATTAGGTGTCACTACGAAAAAGATATAGTAATAATACAACTCATGGTCATTGGACTAGTATCTGCATCCTCTGGAGACTCTTCTACTCCGTGAAGAAACTTTGTTTCGGATTCCTATGGCTGGAACCCTTTTTATGTGAAGCATTTGATTTCCCCAAATTTTTTTTGAAGATGTTAATGATCTTGTGCCACTGTGTGGAGTGGGAAAGATGTGGCATAACTTCTTCAAGTCCCCCAAAATGTCTGTAGGAGCCACATTTCTATTATCCAGCCCAGGCATGAAAAACACCGCATCTTTGGCCAACACCATTGGCTCGGGATAGAAAAATTTGTTGAAAATAACCTCGATGTTATTCCAATCTCATCCCTCTTGTTTCATTGTCGTCACTGCAATGTACCACCATCTCATTCTTGGTCCCTCTAACAGAATGGGGGAACACTACATGTTGATCTCTTCTGGTGTCTGTAAGTACTCAAAAAGAGTTTTTATCCTGTCCAACCATTCCTTATCTTCTCAAGGATCAGTGGATCCATTAAAAACTAGTGGTTTCTGGTGAATGAACTCTTGATAAAAATTTAAAAGAGCAACCCCAGGTGACACAACAAGAGCCGGAAAGGGTATTTAGAGGTGGTGTTTATCCCAGATCTTGGAAAGTGTTCACAATCACCTAAACTAGGTTCGGGTCCACCGGAGAATTCAATCAAAGATGACCAGTAGTAGTGCCTTCCTGGATCAAATTCTCACGACTTATCTGATGAATGATGTTGCACAACAACAACAGACAATAAGGAAGGAATTAGATAATGCACATACATAAAAACCAAGAAAACATGACCCTAACTGGTAGAACATAAATTATTTGGATTTCATTCTATCCAAATCAAAATAGAAAATCACTATAACTAATCCACAAGTAGGCTTTTCCCTAAACAACCATGGAAACATAAGGTCCATTGCGGTGAGAGTTGGTCAGGAACTCAATCTCAACTACCTCCTATGTCCTGAAAAGAATACTCTAATCCATACTATCATGAAGATCAAATTTCATAACCACCCTATGATTGAAAATGTGACATCTGGGTCCTAATGACAGCACAGACACCCCGCCTAAACATGGTCATTGGGTCCTAGCCTACCAAGTACACCTAGTTGCTCCGCAGATAGGTTTTCCCCACCCTAGGGCCCACCCACGTTCCCAAACGACTTATCTGAATAAATACTATCCCCACCGGCCAACACATGTCATTTACAGTGTACTTTTTCCTCACTCACACACACCCAGGGAAACATCCCAGTAGATCACACAACATAATCACTACTTTAGTCCAAGCACGCTTATCTGTGAAGTTCTAATCAGGTAGGCTCACGAAAAGGAAGTTTCACCTTGTTGAAATGAGTAATATCATTTAGTCATTTACCCCTTTATCATTTGGGTATGTTACAGGTAATTATGAAAATATATTTTTAAATATTTTAAAAATCATAAAAATTATAAAATTAGAAAGTGGGGTATTTAATGGTCTACAATATCACCCACTGTACATTTATGTGTCACATGTTTCCTTATTTGTTAAATTATAACACATTATTAGTTAAAATATATTAATTTGGATAATGTTAGAATAAATTAATTAATGGGTTAGACCAAATTATAATTTTTAAGAAACCTCATTTTCATTTTAAAACGTTATTGGATGGTGTTATTTATTCGGTATTATAAAAAAATAAATCCATGTCCATTATGATTTTTTTTCAATATCGATTTATTATAATTTAATCTTTTATGAAATTCTCAAATTTACCCTCACCCAAAATTAAAAAAAAGAAACATGCTCCCTTAGTTTTTTACAAAACATTTATCCTTCATACATAAACCCCCAGAAAATATCACTTCTATTTATTATCCAAATTATAGAGGTTTCATTTATCATTATATTCCAACCCAAAGAACATGAATATAATATTAAATGCTTCATTTTCAATGAAGTTGTAATTAGCTAAACTGACCAATTTATTTTTATATCTTCTATAAATCATCTAAATATGATGTATTTATAATAAAATAATAAATTTAGATTCCTAATTTTTATTATTAATATGATATCACAATTATCCACCCTCCTTACAATCGAATTGGAAGTGAATGAATCGCTCATGGGTAAGTAAGTATTATTGTCTCTATATTTTAATTCAATTCATTTTTGACCACCACATTTCAAATAGGTTTATTATAGTGGATTTAATTATTATATATAATAATTAATAAGTTTTTATATAATTATAATTATAATATCACATCTTCCATATTACTTTTAAATCTCTTGGAATATAATAATGTCTCTCTTGTGTGTGTGGGGTCTAACACCCCCAAAATCAGATGTAATTTGTGTACTGTTACATTTTAAATTTATGTAAATAATTATTTAATTTATGAGTATATATGATTTATATTGTATAATTATTATTATTTTAATAGAAATAAGTTTTAATAATCATATTGTTAGTTTAGCCCACAACTGATATTATCTTCATGCATATGATCAACTTACATTCACCAGGATGTTTATAATTATTTTTTCAAAATATTAATTTTATGAATTACACGAAATGTTTATGTATTAAATATATATTATAATTATATCATGATTAATATTTTTTATATTATAGAACTATTATCAACATGGATATACAATAACACAAGTGCCCAAATATTTAAAAAAAATGAAGCAATTACCACACGAAACAAAGCTTTTTATAAAAAATTATAAATAAACAATTGAAAAAAGGTTATATATAAATCATGATATATATTATATATATTATTATGGTTTTATATATATCTATAATCAATACATATTTATTAAAAAATATGACTAGATGCATACAACGGATGCTGAACCTAATTTACATGTTTCTCGTCTAACGTTTTCATTAGTTAGACATATTCTATATCCATAGTTGTTTCTTTTTTGTTTATTATATACATACCCATTAATTTTATATATAATTAATCACCATAAATTAATTTTAAATTTTTATTTCACATAATTTATTATATTGGTCAAATGATTCTATATTATTCAATTTGGGACAATTTTGTTTCATAATCTTATCAATATTAATGAATATTAATTTTTAAGTCTCCCTTATGGTAATTATAAGATATTATTATAAAAACCCAATTATATATTTTTTCATATCACTATATGTATGATTTCCTCATGTAATACTACCATTTCAATATTTTTCCCCATAAAATGATTGATAAAATATTTTTAAGAAAAGATGCCTTTATTTCTTTCTTCTGTCAAATATACATTCTCTCAAACGTTATTATTTTCTAAAAAAATTAAACATTGTTTTAAAAACATTCCAAGTGATCTATTAAATATATTTTTCCCCTAATTATTATTTTCTTATAATTAATTTAAATGTAACCTTCTAATTATTTTTTGAAAGAGTAACTTTTTTTAAACTAAAATGTGAAAATGGCCATGTTATTAATATTTGATGGATAAATGAAATTTACCACCATAATAATCATTTAATTATTAATTAAATATGTTAAATTTATTAAAGATTACTTTTAAATTAATTGTCTCATTATATTTCTAAAATATATATTTTAAAATGTGATTGTTAATGTGAATGGTTTTTTCCTTAAGAATATATTTTATGTATTTTTATGGTATTATTGTTAATCAATGAATAAAACAATTATTTTTCATATTTTCAACTACGGATATATTTTAATGATATTATCCTTATTCCTTATTTGGACAGGTAATTATCAATTTTACTAAAAGTGTACTATTTTGGTACAATTCACAAAATTATTCAGGATTAATTTTAATTAAATTTATTTATTTAGGAATGTATTATCATTTAGAATGATAGTTTTTTATTATGAATTTTTATTTTGATAATTTTTCCCTATTTCATATTTAAGATTTTTTTCACTTATAAAGTGATAGAAAAGCCATTCTATTGAAACATGATTCAATGGTTGGTATCATGAGTAAAAAATATTGGGTTTTGGATGATGTCTTAACAATTTTGATATATATCACAATATAAGTCAATCATATTATTTTTGAATTATATAGAAAAAGACCACAATATTATGATTTATATGTCTGATTTTATCATTCTATCCTTATCAAATCAATTGCATATTTTCATGTGAATGTTTTAATTATAATTATTTGTATGGATTATTTTATACTTTATGTTTGTATTAATATAGTATTATTTTGAACACAATCATTTCTTTCAAAATTAATCAACAAAAAATATATTCTGGTAAATGAATTCCCTTAATATGACTCTGATATCACCTTTGAAGATGTTTTTATCTCTTTGATATTGAGAAGTGTGTTATGAACCAAATTTATCATAAATGAATAATGTTATGGTATGCATTTTTAATTAATAATTTAATATGTAAATAATGAGTTTAGATAGTTATCCAAGACTACTAAACTATTTGTCACATTGGTATATGATTAGTTTTATATAGTACAAATGTAATATTTTAACCCCTAGCTCAAGGATTATATGGTATGTGTCATTATATTTTGTATTTGATCATGTTTATTATGATCCATAGGAACAAGACATAATATATAATATATTATGTAATGTAACCATATCATGAACATTGAGAATATATTGAAAAATATGAATATTACTATATATATGTTTTTCATATATATACATTTAGATTATGTTAATTATTTCACTAGTTATAAAATTTTACATTGTGGTTCATAATGTTGTGATATAATCATGTATATTCATTTATTTATAATGTTATCCTAGTTTAAGGAATAAAAAATTATTTAATGTAATCAAACAAAGTCAGGATTACCCTCATTAGAATGATAATGATGATAGAGTTAGAATTATAGATATATCTAAAATTTTATAATTATTTTTGGGATTTTCACTCATGTTATGACCAGTAACACTTTTTATATGTTGAATAAGATAAATTGATGAATTTTTGAAATAATAACAGAATATTTCACACATCTACAACCTCCATCATTTAATGGGGATAAAATCCATTTATATATGAGAAATTGAAAAGCTCTATATATAAAATTATAATTTTTGGATATGTAATGAAATGGATAACTTTTTTCATGAATTTTTATCATTTTTAAGGGATTTTGATCAATGGAGTTCATTGATTCAATGTACTAAATATGATGAGGTTTCTAAAATCATGGAATGGATTGATTTTAAAGAATTTTTCATGAAAAAAACGTTTTCCATAGGAATAATAACCTGATATATAATGAAAATAGATAAATTTAAGAAAAAATGAATATGGAAGTGTTTTATATGTATGAAAAGACCTTTACTATGTTAAACAACGAATATTGCAGACTATTTATGTAACCCAACAAGAATGATTAATGGGTTTATTAATGGTAATAATCCATCAAATTGAATATATATAGTCTCCTATACATTGTAATCATATGAGGATGTAGTTTCTTGTGATATAATGAAAAATAATGCACAATCGATTATATATTTATATGAACAAAATAAAAAAATAAAATGGGATGTTATGCACTCATGAAAAGGAAATAACAAAAAAGGGAATTAGGGGAGGGTCAAATTTACTTCTTATTATAATATTGGATTAATCTATATGGATGATCATGGAAGGGAATTGAAGTTTTCTATATGTTCAGAGAGAGAGTACACCATTCATAAGATTGATTGGAAAACAATGAATCTATTAATGAGTAATGATTCAAATATATATAGGTGGACCAATTTGAAAATTATTGTAACATGTGTCAAAAATGTATTCCATATAAAAGGCCAAAGTATTAAGGAAAAGAATATACAAATATAGAAGATGTTGTAAAAGTTTTGACTGATAATGTGTAAGATCAATTAATTATATTTGAAATTTTATCTAATGATTTATTTAATTTGGGATCTTCACACACTTTTATATCTTCTATATTTCTATCACAATTAGATATTTTCCTATAACTTAATAATGAGAAGTATAATTCAAGACTCAGAGTGGAATCCATTATATGATAATGATTTGTTAGTTGGTTACTATTTAGAACAAAAATCAATCTATATTTTTTTAATTCTTTATAATTCATATTTTTCATTAAAATAAAATCATTTTTATCAGTTAGATGTCAAAATATGGTGTAAAAATTAATATCTATGAAAAATATGTCATGATTATTGAAGAAGATAGAGATTTCCTTGTATTATGTAGGGATAGTATCATTATCTCAGTGTTGTGAATAACCTCAAATGGTAGATCCATTGAATTATATTATTAACCAAGAATATTATATAGAATATAATAAGGGAATAGTCAATCCTAAAATTTTGTATTTATCAATTATTTTGTAATAAAAGGATATATTTTAAGAGGAGTTTCCAAGAAATATACCATATCACGAATTAATATTTTCCATTTATTTAAGTTCTAATGAATAGAAAATATTATTGAATAATTATGTAATGGACACATTATAATTAGTGGAGTTGGAGAATAAGAAAAAGGAGCTATGTGACTGTGGGTATTTATTAACTAGTGTTTTACCTTGGGGTTCATATGTTCCCTTCAAAACGAATAAATATATACCTATGTGATTGTGAATTGATTATATGGAATTCAATTCTATTATAATAAATAAGTAGTATGTTATATCTCAAGATGACTATTAATTTCATTAACCATGTGGAGAACAATCTGTTTCATATATTGACATTCATTTCGAATATAATCAGTAGAGAATACATATGTATAGAATGTAAATATTTTTTTGATGATGAATAAATTATGAGTTCAAAGGAATGAATATTGGATTTACCAAAACACCCTTTGTCTTTATGGATGTAATGAATTTTATATTAAGTGAATATCTTGATGATTTGTATGTGGTATTTATCGATGACTACATTGAAAACTATAAGAGAACTGAGGTCGTTGTGAATTAGTTGTGTATACTTCTTGAGACACTATGAATAAAATATTAACAAAGGGAATTTTGAATGTGTGAATTATGCCAATAGAATATTTCTATTTAGTTTAATATTTTCTCTATGGATAGATTATCAGTTGATCACATGAAGAAAAATTAATTATTGGAATAGATTAATACAATGAGAATAACTTATTTAAGTAGTTTCAAGGGTTTTTAAGGTTACCATTGGAAATTTATTCAATATTTTTATCAATTGGATAACCTATTAACAAATCATACATTTAAGGGGGTTATGTTTATATGAGATAATAAATAGGAAAAATATTTCAATATTTTAAGTTGATATTGTGGAATGATCCATTTTATACTCTTCCATTTGGAAATAGTGGATTTGTTATATATATATTTATAAACATGTGGGGGAACATGGTTGTATCCTTTCGCAGAATTATAAAGATATTTTCTATGCATCATCGTAGTTATATACTTATGATATAACTATCCAACAAAATATATTTTTTTAAGAAAACTAACCAATACACTAATAATATGAATAAAATATCTCTATAATGAAATTAAAGGGATATATAATTATCATAAGATTCTAAAGTATATATTTTCATAAAAATTGTTTAATATGATGAAAAAGAGATATCCAGAGAAAATCAATGATTATAATTTCCAAAAACACTACAACCTTGAAATGGGACATAATGTAGAAACTAATATTAGTGGGAAAAAACAAGGATTTTTACCAATATTTTGTTTCAATGTGTTATTTTTTTCATATATTTAATAAATATGTATCTCGTAATTATTAAGTTGATTCATCACATTGTTTTAAAATGATGAAAAACTAAATTTCTTCTAAAATATTAATACTACTCAGAATAAAGATGATAATTTTAAATAGGAACATAAATCTTGGAATGATGGTAAATATTTGAATTTTTACATGAAAATATGTTGTCATCTTTAAAAAAAGGTCCTGTTTCCAATATATACCTTACCTAAAAAAATAAAAAATAGAGGAATCTCATAGCTCAAATTTTTCATTAATGTATAATAACATTAATATGTATATGTATTTTGAAGAATATATATACTGTAATAATATGAAATAAAAAATTTTAGATTAGGTGTCAGGATGGATTGTTTTTTATTTATTGATGGTGATGAGAAATAATCCAAGGTGAGTCTTGCACCTATGAAAATTCCAACATGGAAATGAGATGAAATTTCTATCTAATTTTTCACTTGATTACAAAAAGACCCTAAGAAACAATGAGGTAATACATACTATTTTGTATAACCTCACCAAATGAAAACATTTCATTGAACTAATTGTTTATTTACAATTGTATTAGCTTAAAAACGTTAAATTAATGTATTTTAAGGCCTTCATTATGTTTCAATATTAATTCTGTTTGATCAAGTTCCATGATTTATATAAAAATTATATAAAATAATTCAGAATTATATATATATAATTTTAAATTTATCACTACATCGGATCTTCAAACTAATTGGTATTAAAAAGGAAATTTAAATCATTGTAAGACATTATGAGTTTATTCACACTTGACATTAATTTGATGAGGAATTAGTATTAAACATTGGTATAACTCTAATTTAAATATAACATTATTATTATATTAAAATTGAATCGAATAAAGAAATTGATGGAAATTTATTTCATACTCCATTGTAATAGGATTAATATTGCGAATGAAAAAATATATTCTCCTAACTTAAGATGGAGAAAATGGAAAAATTAACGACTATCCAATATCATATAATTAAGGATAAAAGATGGAAAAATATATATAGCGATAATTGATGGACTTAATTATTCATTAGTGAGGGAGATTATGTTTTCATGAAATCATCTCAATGGCATATACAGATAATATTATACATATAAGGACAAATTCATCATCTATACTTGTAAAAATACTTTAGTGAAATTAAATGATAGATGAGGCAGGTGGGACCATAGAAATGTTAAAATTAATAATTACCCAAAACTATTAATGAGGTGAAAATCTAAAAATTTAATTAATGAATGATTCAATTTAGAGAAGAATGAAATTACCGATGATTCTCCAACATGTCTCTTTTAAATAAATTTATTCTTTTAAAAAGATTATTTTTCACACGTCAATGAGTTTAATGGACCAACAGTCTATATAATAAATATTATTTTATGATCATTATATCATATCCATTAAAATTGTAATGTAGTGACATAATGATCTAAAATATTAATCTTATATCATTTAAATAATTATAATATAAATTCATTATTTATCAATAAAACTATAAATAATTAGAATATAATGGAATGATTTTTCAAAAAACTTATTTTTATGTGTGCCTAATGTGTATTTCTATTAATAAATTAAATTGATGACTTTTTTGAAATTATTTCAACTATTTTTTAGTATAATATAAAATATAAAATTATTTAACATTCATATTGAGTTTGTACTAGACATTAAATAAGAATAAATCAAATTTTATTTGTAAAAATGAATTTTACTAAAAAGATATCTTCACCACCTTCTGTAAGATCTTTTAAATTTTATTTATATCACATATAAAAACAACATATTCAAAAATATATCCATATTAGGAAAAACTATGATCAACTTTGGATAATATTATTTTTCAATTTCAGGTCAACATGAGTTGTCACCAAGGTAAAAGTTATCAACTCAATAAATGGAAAATAAGGTTAATTAATGTTAAAACAAAGTGATAAAATCACAATATTTCATCCCAATTTATTTATTATGAATGTAATTAAAATGTTTTCAATGTAGTCTATAAATTGGTATTATTAATTGAATATTTTTACACTGAAATGATAAAACAATATTGATGTCAAATAAAGTTAAGAAATATCACTCACAAAAATTTTAATTTTTATTATTTGTCCATAGAGGAAAAAATTATTGAATGAATCTAAATATCAATTTTTTAACAAATAAAATTATATTATGTATGAATTATTAATTTTCATTTGTAATTGAATATATAATTTCCATCAAACTTTGATCATTGAAAATACATAATTTTTAATCAATTAATATAAAAATGGAATCAATGATATTAAAAATATTGAAAGTGACATATTTTGAGCTAGTAAAAGTACCTGATGATTTATCTATAAAAATAATATGTTTTAGTAGTCTTAAAATGAATTATGTTCTTGAAACAACACGATCCTAATGTATTTAAATATAAATTAAATTAATTGTGATAAATTTTAAACCAGTGATAATTTATCAAAATGTTACTATATTAAAATTATTAAAATTCACACAAGTATTTAAATAATACAAGGGGATATAGTCGGTACAAAATTTCCTCCCAAATCCACTTATCATTGAATACATTCCTTATATTTAATTTTATAAATATAAAATAGTGAAAAATATGTACTCGTAGTTAATATTTAAATTGGTTAATAATGGAATCCAGATAAAAGATATGTTATAAAACATGACATTAATATTTCAAAATTGTATTTTTGTGGTATTTAGATTATATCGAACCCTAGGGTTTAATACCTTTCCCTTTTTAATACTTTCTCTTCAAATGGAATTATTATAATTTAATCATTTAATAAATTCAATTAGTTCCCCTCAATTAAATTTAAAAATGCCATATCTTCTATCAATTATTTACCAAACACTTATCCAATTATGATTTTACAACCCTCGCAAAATTAATTCTTATATTAATTGAAAATTTATATTAGTTCTATTAATCCAAAAAAATCCTACAACCTTTAAGATGATATTGAAAAGGGTTTATTCAACTTACAATAAATCACATTAGGATATCACTTTAATTTTTAAGTCATCATTACCTAATCTAAATATATATTAATTATTATAGACTAAAAAATTTAGTATCATAATTAAACTGAAATTTTATTATGATTATTAATTCCAATTTATCTACACACATCCACATCAAATGGGAAGTGAATGTATAGATCATTCATATGTACAACATAGAATATCCACATTGGGATACAATTCATTTTCCCAAACCATATTTCAAGAATCATTCTTATGATGGGTATAATATTAATATATTATGATAATGACATACTTATATCCCTATTTTTTTAATATCAGGAATAACATTCTTTAATATCATTATATTAGATTAATATAACATCGCTTGTGCATAAGTATGGACAAAATCCTCCCCAAAGCTATGAGATTTTTCCATTAAAGTTTAGATGGTTGATCATGAGGGTTTATTTGAGGAATATAAATTATTTATAATATAGAATAATTTTAATTTTCCATTAATTCCATCCATCTAATGAAAATTTAAATTAACATTCATTGATATGTATGACCTACAACCTCTATGAATGGTGTAATTTCTTTTTATATATGACTTTTAAAAATGTCCCTGAATATTTATATATTAAATATAAATGATAATTATATAATTACTGACATTATGGAGATGTCAGAACCATTATCAAGGTTCATGATCTAAAACTACTTAATAGAAACATACATTAAAAATTAAATAGTTATCACAATGAGAATTTTTTTAAATAATTAATTGTTAATAAATATGATATAAAAGGATATTAGTGTATTATAAAATATATAATATATATGTTTATATTTTAGGATCACATTTATGATAAATAAACGTTTATTATATATGACTTTATAGATGTGATGAAATTCTAACCTAAGGGAAATTATTCTCTTCTTGGAGTCTATAATACCTATTTTACTTATTGTGTAATTAATTTATTTTTCATGATGGTGATTGATAGTTTCATTTAACTATATTTAATTAATTTGACATACTTTTAGAATGTTACCAAAGTGTTAAGGGTACTTTTACCAAACTAAAAATTATACATGATTGTTTATGTTTAAGTCTCTATAAAGGGAATTATTTGATATTACTATATTAAACCTAATAATTTATATTCATCATGGTTATTTATAAAATTTTCCAAAAATTGTAACATTTCAGTATTATTGATACATTAAATGATTATGAATTTTATTTTATCGAAATATTAAATTATTTCTATCTTCTATCAAAAATAATTTCTCTTACATGCCTAGGTTTTATAAACATATCATCATGAATATTTTCAAAACCCACCAATTGATTTATTAAATAATGTTTTACCCATAATGGATATTTTTAGTTAAATTCATTGAAACCAATCATCTTTTATTTTTATAAATGATGTATATTATTTGTTTTACTAAAAATATTAAATGAATATTGGTTTTAACATATATTATATGAAGTAAATATTTTTCCTAAAATACTTTTACATTCAATGAATCATTATCTAAATGTTATGATGAATTTTTTAAATAATTATTTTACTAATATTTTGGAAATTTATTTATTAAAAATTTATTTTCAATGTAATTATGGTATTTTCCTCATGTATGTTTTCAATGAATTTTTTATAGTGATTTATATCAATAACCAAAACCCTTTATTTAATTATTTAATACTGGGGATATGTATTAATGAAACCCTCATTATTATTTCTTTGTATGATTTATGACTAGTTTTACTATAGATGTAATATTTTGTTACCATTCTTAAAATTACATACTATAATGTATGATAATTCTTTTTGATGTTTGGAACGCATTATAATTTCATATTACAGTTTTACAATATGAATGTTAATTTTTTAATGTTTCACCCCTTCAGTATGATTAATGAATTAGTGTAAATATGTGTGGGGTGGGTCCCACTATAACATTTTTATTCATTGTTTGGACTCTGGGGTCAAAAAATATTCAGTTTTTCTAAAGTCATAAACCTTTATCTTAATGTCTTGAATTTAATTTCAATCATCAAGTAACATGGCATTGAAATTATGTTTTAAATATCAATCATTATTCATCCCATTAGTATGAAATCATTCATTTATGTCTATATGAGTATTTTATTTTTTTGTATGAAATTCATTATACATTTTAATGTTCATGTTATTATTTATTTGGTATTTTGCTGTTCATCATTCGTTAATTCCCATTTATTCATTCCTTATTAGAATCCATTGTCTGCAAACCCATACTGAGCATATGAGATAACTATTTTTTTCCATTTACCTAGGATAAGAAGAAGGTTATTGTGAATAACATAAAAGATGACGAAAATGATTTTATACAATATATATTATATTTAAAATATAATATGTGAATCATGTTTTTATATAGTATTCAAATATTACTAAACTATCAAGTCTAATGAGACAAGATTACCTGTTTCTAGTTCAAATTTAACAAAGCATCTACATGTTATCTGCTATTGAAGTCGGTGTTTTATATACAATAACAACCATTTATTCATTAATAACTAATCAGACTATACCAAATTATTTTCAACGTTCCTTTACCATATTGGAGGAAAAAAACCTCTTCATATTGTAAAAATTAGTAAATTAGTTTACCGACCCAAAGAATTGAAGTCCTTCACCGCATATTTGAGGCATTAAATTTTCCATCCTTTATATAGAATACTATCACCGCATTGAGAGAGATATTATGTGGATGTAAAATATGTAATAGAATACTATAACTAGTTAGGTATAATATTTTTACCAAATTCATTATAGAATTATAATAGTGGAGAACAGATAAACTCAATCAATGATTAATTATTAGCTACATAAATTCAAAATATGAAATTACACCTTACATTTACATGAATAATTATGATAAATAACTATGTAAATTGTCCTCATGTATTACATGCATTATCATATCTTATTAACAAGGTTATAAAGTCTAGATTCCATGTGTTCCTTAGACATATTCTCCATTTTAGTTGAAATATAATCCATGTTGATATATACATGAAACATTTATTATAAGGGATGATTAAGTCCCAAATATTTACAACTTATAAATAAAATTTAGAAAAGTTTATTAAGATATTAGTTCATAATATGTTCCTCGATGAAACATGTTCTTTCATCGATAAAAATATAATTAAATTGCCTTATATTTGACTATTCATATGTAATTTACTGATACCGATTATCATTAATGGTACACAATACATGGGACAAATGGGGAACATAGGAATGTTCTTCAATATTAGATAAATTAATTTTTTCATTATACAATACCTGAACATAAGACCATAAGGTAAATATGTAAAGTGGTAATTAAGGTTTGTACCTTTAAACACACCAAGGAATTTTGGAATGATAATGTCGATGTGTCACACATAACCACACATCATGTAATATTTCATTTAATTCATAAACCCTAGAGAGATCCCCATGTTCTATTAAAATATTTCAATTTATATACGATGCATCATGTAGTCTGTTCAAATATATATAGATTACTTCTTTATGGATTTCACTATTTATAAATTGTTCTCAACATTATCTACATCTTCAGTATTTTTTAATGTGTTTCATGGAACAACTACCACATAATTTATCGAGAGAGACCCCAATTATAACTATTGTTTATATCTTCACAAAATTAGGTGGAACCAAGTGATTTTAATCACTAACTAAAACCAAATGTCTAGTTGACACCCTAAATAGGGTATTTAATTCATTTTCTACTTCTATGTTTCCATAGTTACCTTTTATAAATAAATACCTTAACAATTAATAGTAAACACTCTAACTTCTTATCATTTTATGGCCCACTATCATGTTATATTTTAATTGAACCATATTCCACTATTAAGGCCAGGAAATATAATATTTAATGAAATAGAATGAAAATATTTTTTTCTATCTATTTCATATAAAATAAAATTTCATAATTAATATTATTAATTGAAAATGATTATAGAAAACAAATTACCAAGAAATGATTAAATTATGTATTAGTGAAAATATTATATGGTTCAATTGTATATTATTCATGGAATAACAAATATATTCATTTCCTAAAATAATAATTCAAATTTGGAAAAAAATTAAGAATGTAAATCATATGAAAAATTAAAATTATTATATTTTAATGAAATGATATAAAATCAAAATAAAATAGATTTATATATATTCACATAATGAATGACATGAAATTAAGAATAAAAATGTTGTTCCTAAATGTTTAAGGGATGATAATTCTATATAAATTATGCTTCAATTCATGTACCATTAGTATTGTATCATGGTTCAACCATCAATTATTCAATTCATTATCATCTCCAGAATGAATTTCATATCATATCCCGATTGAATTTTCCATCCCCGAGTACTATTAAAAATAGTGTTGTTTAGTTCTGGGTATATAATTATATGTATAATTTATAATTACTTTTTAATTATACTTTTCATATTTATAAAATATTCAAACTATCTGAGTATGAGAACCAGGATCTATAAATAGAAATTGTACATATTTTAAATAAAATATCCAATTATTGAGAAAATATTTATATAAATATTTTTTTTCACAATGACCAATATCTGAGAAACTTATGTTTACCCTCAAGGAAAATTAATTTAATTTTTTAATAATATAATATTAATTAAACATTTTGTTTCATTGTATCAATCTAGAGCAATAAATTAGTTGAATAAATTTGTTATATACATGATTAAAATAATATAAATTTATTAAAAAGAAATTGAAAAGATGTAAATTTACTATTATATCCCTATAAGGGTCATATGAATTATTTAATCAAAAAAATTATATGTTTAGAATTATATTAATATAAATAAACAACACATAATGATAAATATAATCAATTATGATTACATATAAATAATATATAGTTTATATGTAATCTATTATAAATCACCATGTGTAAAATATTTTATTGTCATCTATATTAATTATATATTATCTTTAAAAATACTTTTGTATTACTAATATATAAAAATTTGTTATTTTATTAAAAGTTCAAGAAGTATATATTTTCAATTTCTTTAAAGTTGAATTATTATTTTTCATTATTATATATTGTTTATAAAAAATATATTCACATCTAAGAAGATAAAATTTGTCAAAAAACATTTTATTATAAAATTCTATTTAAATAAAACTCGTGCTCTACCAATATCCTCTTTCACGAAACACCAAAAATTGTTGAAAAATACATCTTCCTTTTAGGTCTAACATTTCACTAGATTCAAAATTAATTGATAGATAACTGAAACTTAATTATGAGAAAATTTAATTGAATTAAACTATATAAAAATTAAAATATATCAAGATTGGAATACTAATCATCAAGATCACCAATGAGTACAATAGAATCAATGATAATTGTATAAAATATATAATATTCGAATCTTTTAATAAAAATTTATTAGAGAATTTATTGAATTTGGAGGGAATTTAAAAAAAATACATATATAGGAATGAAATATGGAAATTTATTTTCATTAGATATATATAGTATATTGGTATATATGGTTATTAAGTGTATATGTCAAATGAAATTTCCTTATGTATAATATGAAATAATAAAAATCCAATTAATAATTTTTACATTAAAATAAGATATTATGTTGGGTATATAGCATTCACACATTATTACATGAATAAGAATTTATTTATTTTTATTCTAATACACCATTATATGGGTAAGATTTTAAACTTCAACTTTTTTTAAAATGCCTATGAATCATATTGTTCATTTAAGGTATATATTCGCAAGTATTTAATATTTTAATTTTATGATTAATTTCACAGATTTGGGAGATTTTATCATATAATGTATTTAAAATTTATATATAGTCTTCAAAAATTAAGAATATGGGAATAAATATAGAAATTAAACACTTTATATATCAATCTTTACAACAGATATATTTTCACAGGTATTTCTTTAAATGATAAATTTCACATATTTAGATAATCTATTTTCTAAAATGGAGTTAATGTTTGAAATAATTAATTAAAAATTATTTAGGTTGTGTTGTTTTATATTCATTGTAAATGTAGAAGAAAACGATAAAATATTATAAAATATGATAAAAATAAAATCATATTTTATTCATTTATTAATAACATCTACCATGTTAAAATCCATTTTTTTGAATTAATTGCAACAGAAGATAAAATTGTGAGGTAATGGGGAACAAGGGGATATATAGGTGATTATGTTTTAATGAAATTAGAGAAAAATGAATAAATTATGTTATGGGATTCCACTCACCATAACTACAATTAACCACCCCTTTCACTAATCAAAATACCCCAAAAAAACATCAGTTTCACAATTAATCTCTAACCACACTCTATATATATAATTATAAATCTATGATTTGTAAAATATAGTTTCAAGATATAGCCCCAAATTATTTATCTATAAGATTTAAATTAGTAAAATATTATAGTTGTTAATAGGTACAAAATGAGATTTTCTATGCTAGAATATATATTAATTATGATTTCTCTAAAATAAATTATTTTGAGACATGTCTCTTATCATTGACATATTTTACATCACATGTTTTATATACTGCCCAATTGAAATTTTTTCACATAATTTACATATGATATAATATATTTATATTTCCATATCATGTTATCTATTTCATTTACATTTTATTAAAACATTAGAAAATATATGTGGGTCTTAATTAACTAAATATCTTTTATTAATGTCATGATATTTACCTCTTCATTATCTTAAATTATATTTTCATTATCAAACATCCACATTATGGTTCACAAAGAACCATATAAAATAAAATATTAAAAATAAAATACCATTATTCCCTAAAAAACAAGGACAACACATTAAAACATCAAAAAATACAACATCTACCATGATTTCCACAATTAAATTTATTTACAGGATTGTGTTCCATGGAACATTCCACCAGTGATGTTCAATTTAAACTCCATTAAAAACCTTATTTAACCCAATGTTACATATAACAATAATTTTTAACCAGTACCCAATATCATGAATATCCTATTCCCATGAAATAATAAATTACATAAAATTATTCACAATAAACATAAATTGAAAGATATTTAATCTATATGAAAATATAGGAACGTGGAACATGGATTAGAAAATAAAAAATATCTATATCAAATCATAGAAAATGGGCATAAAGTAAATTATAAAAAGATAAAAAATGTAATGAAGCATTTCTCTTCCATATTCCGTAACATCTATATTTTTACAATATAATTAAAATATTTAAAAAGACCAAATATTTTACATTGGTGACCTATTTCTATATACCGTGGCCAATTTAGTTTATTATACGACCTCATGTGTTCCTCTTATATGTAAGAGGCTACTGAATAAATGTAATAATGTATTAAGTATAATAGGGACTCTATAACCTATATAATATATTATAAATCACAAAAAAAATAAAATAAATCATTATTGGAATACAACTGAAGAATATGAATGATTAATATCCTATAATTATAATAATAACAAATAACCATTTCAATCAATGATATACCCCAAAATATTATGATCCGGGAGAATCTGATCCTATGTGAGTTTTATTTAAAAAAATAGCGAGGAAATAAAATAGTTGAATTAGATTACTACAAAAACAGGTGTGTATTACAACATCTATTTCAACACTCGCCATTGGAAAAAAATAGTCAGGATTCATAAAGGACCACATCATGTTCACCTCTCTGATCACCATATTTGTTACAATATCCACCGATTAATTTTTCACTCAATATGAATTTCAGATGTCAACATCGATTCATGTTATATTCCTCAAACATTCAATCTAATGATGAATAATCCTCCATCTAATATTCATTATTCTTGTTTACAATGTCATGATAAGAAATTTTGATTCATACATAATCCATGAATTTCTCTAGTTCTATAGAATAACATAACGAATTACATACACAATGACCTATAAACTACCTCCATAGGAATCTCTAATTCTAATGTAGTGGTAGAATCATCCCTTTATAACACCATGGTAGGTCTAAAATTCACGTCCACTACATGGGGGACTCAATGTTATCGAAGAAGACATATAAACATTATTATTTATCCATGAATTAATTTGGGGGTTCTAAATTATATATTTCATAATTTCTGGTTTCTCTAGACATCATGTCACACCCAAGAGTCAGATTGTGTTCAATTCAACATAACAATTTGACATAATTCCAGTTTAGACTACTAAGGTCGTGTATGTCACTTTATCTAGTGAAATCATGTGAAAATGAACAAATGATTCTTTATTATTTAATATCATTTCATTCCATTTGGCTTAAAATGTATATAGGAATTGAAGCCATTGCAGAAAGGGAGAGGTTTTTTACATGTTCAATATAGGAAATAGGCGAAATATATTCACGATGTTTAGGTACCTGTATGTGATATCTATAGTCATCCTACAAAATACTGTATATTCCCATTGCATTTGGGAAAATCATATCTCAAAAATAATTGAGGGACATCCCCATCAGCCTTCTAGAAAAGGGAGTGTGCTGACACAATGTGATTCTCTATTCTCTTAATCTGCTCATGAGTGGGAATGCCATTTTTCTAGAATATCTACAGAATAAAAACAATATATAGGGATTTAGGAAGGGTTATTTTGAGTCCATAATCCATTTTAGTGTTCTGATAGTGCTTCTACATTCCATACTATAAATATCTATAGTATGGAATGGACTAATCATGGTTTTTACCATAATATGGTGTCCTAATCCATAATATCATAACACTGAATTTCTAGACTTTTCTTTTGTATCCACTAGACTCCCATGAATCTCATTTTCTTTATGAAAATAAAAAATGGACATGTGTATTGAATCTCAAGGATATGAAAACAATATCCTATAATGTGATTCCCCACCAATTAATATTCCAATAGTTGATTATAGATTCTTTTCATACCATGCACTATGAGTAAAAAATGATTATATGACATGATTGATTTATAGACATCTAAACACATGATGTTAGTTATAATTTAAATCCATTTTGATGTCTCCCATTGAATCTGGTGGACATGAATCCTTGGATTCATCATTATATATTATGTTCCATGCATTTTTAATAGTGAGCCCATCATTAAAGACATTGAGGACTATGATCCTAATGCCTCCCATTTCAGTTTAGTTAACACATTTCCTCCAGGTAATAGTAATTATTTTCTTTTTATATGTCGATACAGTCCATACACTATTCCTGCCCATGAAATGTATTTTAATGATAAAAAAACATCACCATATATTAATCTAGATGGAGTACATAGACGTTGATTTGATCAAAATGTAAATAAGGAAAACCAATACAGGGGTGGACATTGATTTTCCTTTCCACTTATCCTTTCAAATCACAATTTTGGAGGACATTCCCTCCAAATATAGTCTCTTGACCTATAACATGAATAGTTGGACACAATGATAAATGAACAAAATATACCCCTTCATTACACCAATTGTAATCTCCATTTGTTTCTCCTTACCAAACATTATGATTCCACCAAAACAATGAATGGTTTTTTCCAATATATATATTTTCCATTAACCTCTTAATAATGAGTTAAAATTGATTTAGTGAACTATATGGTTTTTTTTTATTTCCCAAAAAGGAGGATTCGGTAATTGAAAATAATTTCATATTTAAACTGGACATAAGAAAGTGTCAATCATTTTATAGTTATTATTTGTTAAAAACATGCTTTTTTGTTTCGACAAAGGGAATTAATTTAAAATTAATTTCTTCAACGTATTTGTTTTGAATTTAGAAAAATGGATTTCATATCTAGAATCAAGAGGTCCAAATTGTGTAAATAGTAACTCTTATTTTTAGACATTTTGAATAATTTTCTTCGGTAGATATTTTATTTAACATGGTTAAAGGGTAAATCCAGTATATAAGGGTAAACAAATAATATTATAATAATACTAAATAACCCTAAACAAGTCCTAACCCTATTGGTTGATACATGTCCAACCATGGTCTTCTTATGGTCGATTTGGGGACCCTATGGGGCCACTTTTAAGTGATAATGACACATTACACTAATTAAGTTAATGTAACTACAAAAATGATAAAAGAATATATCTTTTTGAGATACAATTTGTACATAGGGTTATATATGATATATTTTAAACTATAAATATTCATTAAAAATAAAAAAATATTTCCAACATCATGGTATTTTTTTATAATTTTTAGACATCTAATAAACTAAATTATTTATGACACAATAATTATGTAGTGTTTACCTCATTAATAATTTATTTAAATAAATAAGATTATAAAGACTAAAATAATTCCAAAAACCATTCCAATTATTATTGGATGATTTCATTTCGATAATAATTCATCTTATCTTCAACTTTAATGTAGTTTGGACCTTTAGAAACCGAATATAATTATATAATAATATAATATTTTCAATCTTTCATAGATAACCCCTCCTCCTCTTTATAAAAGGACACCACTTCTAACCAATTCCTCAAACCTCTAAAGCCTTTTGGCTCATCTAACCGCTACCCAATAAAGCTCCCAACATCCCTATCCTCCTCCTAGAAGCCTTACCTTAGGCAGAAGTCACTTCAAGTGTCCTTTTTGGTTTAATTCAAAGGGAGTTACCCCAATTAAAGGTAACAATTTCTCTTAGTTTTTTTCATTTATTTTACTTCTTTAACCCAGAATCTATTATTATTATTTAATTTTGTAAAAACACCAGTATAATCAATATACTTGAATATTTAAAAGATATTTACTCAAACTAAACTTACACACACCTCCATATAATGGTTGAAGAACATAATGTTTCTGTGGATGGCAACCAAACGCCTCACGAAACGCTGACTGTTCAATGATCTCCTACCACCTATCATGGTGGACATTATGATGGAACTTTATTAAAATATGATTTTTGTAACGCCCCGACCCCTGCTACCCAGAGTCGGTACATTACTTCGTAACATTGGAATGATCACAAAAGATCATGTCTCGAAAGACCGATTAGTTTTGTAGCCTTGGAAACACTAGATACGTTCATAAGTATTACATTACATCATAAAGTGAAAAACTAATAACAAATTCTTCATAGTCCACACTCATATCCTATTCTGACTATCCCTACAGGTCATTCCTAAAATATATCTTCACATCCTGGAAAATATTAAAACATTGAAAGGGGTGAGCTCAGATGCTCAGTAAGGATAACAATATTGCGGAAGCTTTCATAAATAATCATTAACAATTAAGGCAATGTATAAATAAAACAAAAGCCTTTAAAACAAGAACGTCCACATAGTATGGCGAAAGTAAAATGAGATAATTCCATTCACTTATTCACATGGATATTATACTGGTCGAATAATCACATGCATTGTCAATAACCACTTTCATAATGAGGGATTGTATAATGTCAGTCATTCTGAAACATTTTTTCAAGGCCTCGGCCAAGACGTCTAAAATGATTAAGGCCTCAGCCAAAACCATAAATCAAATTGGGAAAGGGATTCATCCAATTCCACGTCTAGTTGTCTCATTAGACCTACCGATGCATCGAGGAGCTATAGCGGGCTCCACCCATCACTTATTAAGTCCAATACATTACACATATGAATAGGATAAAACATAACATAAATATTCGTATTAAAACTAGCATACGAAACGTCAACAATTTCTCCATAAACTATGGATGGTATAAAAATAACACATCCACAGTCAAATATTTCACAAAATGTTCAATGGGAGTTTTGTATCATAAATCAATTTCAATTAAACTTAAAACCCATCAAAGGATGTTGACATGGATGATATCAAAGCTATTAGAGAGAAATATCTCTCTTTTTTTTTTGAAATCATTTAAAAGTCCCATAATTATAAAATAATACATTTACTTTGAAAATATTTTTATAAGCTTGCAAGGGAAGCTTCGACGAAGTTATAATGGCGGAAAATAGCTGCACCCGCCGTATAAGTTAAAAAAACATTCTTACCTTAAATTTGTCAAAAAGGTCAAAAAGTACATTGTTTGGAAAACGACGGTAAGATTCCTTTCAAAAACATATAAGGGTATAAATTACTTTAACTCATTTTCCATTTAATAGAAAAAATGTTTTGAAAGACATTTTTTAAGAAACATGGATGTGGATGATAACGAGGTCCCAGTAGATAATTATGTATAAACAACCTTGGATAATGAAGATGTTGTGAAGTAAACCCTTACCTTGTACTTTTCCTTGGTTGGGGTAGGTTAACCTCCTGTATAATGGTGAACTAATTGTTATTAAATTATACAAGAATCATATAAATTCATATGATATCATATATGATCTTTTAACATTGCTTTGTTAACAATATCTTATATTTATCGTTGTTTCGGGTGTTAACTTACTCGTTTTCATTTATATGTTTTGTTACGTAAGTCGTGGTTTTCATGGATAGGTTGTATCTTATTCATATCCAGAATTATATCATGTCCTTAAACATTATTTTTAAATCATCAAATGATAATTATACTTGAATGGATATGACGGAGAATGAATCTCATCACGTTCGTGGAGACGGTAGTCCGTACGTACGCACGAGCGACAATATCATTATTTTGATATTAAAATAATATATAATTGGATATTATATCATATATACAGAATCATTATCATGTTATATTTATTATTTACATGAATTACATATCATTATTATACCCATCTAAATAATAATATATTGAATAACAATTACACCACGACGTGGAGACGGTAAGTCGTACGTACGCACATATGGTGACATGTCATTCAAATGATGGGTAAAATACTGAATATGGTTGTTACATATTTATAATAACATCAAATTATATAGAATATAATGGAGTTATAATTTTAGAATTGAAATAATAAACAATGAGGGAGTGGAAGAAGAAAGAAACATGAAAGAGGGTGATGAAAACGTTACCTCTTCTTCAGGTTCTTCCTTTTGATTTGATCAAAAGGACTCCTTAGGTTGTCTTTCTGACTAATGTAAAGATTATAGGATGAAGGGAGAGAAGTTGGGAGAGTATTTGGGCAGTTTTTGGCCGAACCAAAAGGCTTGAAATTGTGAATAAGGTGGTAGAGGTGGGGGCCTTTTATAAGAGGAGAGAAGGGGCTCTTTTGGAAATATTGAAATGTTACATTATTATACAACGCTTTTCGGATTCTAAAGGTCCCACACTTATATAATTCTTGGATAAGGTGATAAGGGTTCGAAATCTCCTCATCCAATAGGCTTTGGATAAGTGTAAGCCTTGGATTTTGCATTATCTTCTCATTTTATTTAAATCGTTAAATAATGAGGTCATCGCTGCATCATCATAATGTCCTAAATAATTTAATTTATTTAATGTTTAAAAATTAAAAAAAATACTATGATGTAGGAAATCTTTTTATATTTCCAATGACTATTTAAAGTCAAAAATATGACTTGTATAACCCCATGTAAAAATTGTTTTAGTAAAACATTTCATGTTTGTGTCATTTTTTTACTTTAACATTAAATAAAAGGTATTTATGTCATTTTCCAACTAAAGTGGCTCCATGGGGTCCCCAAGTTGACACAAGGATTGTATTGGTCGTCCATGGCACATACAATGAGGGTAGGACATGTGTCATGCTCATCCCATATTATTAAAACATTATTTTTACCTTAAACTACACTAATTACCTCTAATCGCGATTAAGAACTTAAAAGTTACTATTCACCAAAAAATTATTTTAATCTCATTGAACCACATTTTACTTCTTAATGACAACCATGTATGTCGGATTTTTGAAAATAAAATCACAGAAGTGGTAATATTTCATTTAAACGAAAAATCAGTTATTTAACTACCACTTAGTGGTTTCACTATTCATCAAAAATTGAAGTTTTTCAGAACAATGCCAAAATTTCACCCTAAGATATAATTGATATTCCAAATTTAAAAATGATCTCTATTTTATGAAATTACAAATATATAGTTTTCATTAATTAATTTTATAATTAATTCTCGCTGTCACAACAAATAGCGTGTTTTTAAGAAACAATTTATATCAAAAGATTGACAATTGTTTATGTCCAATTTCAAAGTGAAATTAATTCTAATGACCACAATTGGATAAAATGGTAAAAATATATTCTAATTATACTTTAAAACCAATCAATAGTATAAATTATTACTATAAATTATTTTGATTAAAAAAGTTGTTTTAAGTATTTTTCACTATTCATAAAAATTTTGAAGTTCTCAGAAAATTACAAAAAATTCAACATAGGCTAATTTCAATATTAGTAATACAAAAATGAGGTCCATTTTGAAATATAAAATTTCAATAAATTTTAAAAGTAGTTATTACTATCAATAACAGCTACTTTGATTAGTTGCAGTGTGTTAGAACTCGATGTTGCGTACAATGCAAGCTATTACATTATTGAATGAGAAGCGTATCATGGAAGCTCGGGGTGTTACATTCTACCCTCCTTCAAATAATTGCGTCCTCGCAATTTCTAGGGTTTTACTGCATAAAAAGACTCGGGTGGTTCTTCATCATAAGTTCCTCAGGTTCCCACGATGCCTCTTACATTTTAGGATTTCTCCACAAAACCTTTACCAGACGAGTCGTCTTGTTTCTCAGCACCTGCTCCCTCACATCAAGAATTCTGATGGGTTCTTCACAATAAGATAGATCGGGTTCCAGTTCTAATTCCTCATAAGTAAGTACATGTGTTGGGTCGGGCATGTATTTTCTCAATAGTGATATGTGGAAAACATTGTGAACCTTGGAGGGATTTGGCGGCATCGCCAAACGATAAGCTACAGCCCCAATACGATCTAGAATTTCGAAAGGTCCGATGTACCTGGGACTCAACTTACCCTTCTTACCAAAACGTATAACTCCCTTCCATGGAGATACCTTTAGCAAAACATGATCTCCCACATGAAATTCCAAAACCTTTCTTCTGTTATCGGCATAGCTCTTCTGCTTACTTTGAGCTTCTTTGATGTGGTTTTGGATTACCTTCACCTTTTCCATTGTTTCTTCCACCAGTTCTGGTCCCACAAGATTTCTTTCACCAACGTCATCCCAACAGGTTGGTGTATGACATCTCTTTCCATATAACTCTTCATAAGGTGCCATCTGAATGCTTGAATGGAAGCTATTGTTATAGGAAAATTCTACCAGTGGTAAATATTGATCCCACATACCCTGAAAGTCAAGAGAGCATGATCTCAACATGTCTTCTAAGGTTTGAATAGTCCGTTCTGATTGTCCATCTGTTTGAGGGTGATAGGCAGTGCTCAAATGAAGTTCTGTATCCAAGGCCTTTTGAATACTTTTCCAGAATATTAAAGAAAAACAAGGATCACGATTAGAAACAATCGATAGGGGTACTCCATGAAGTCTTACAACTTCGTTAATATATAGTCTTGCTAGACGTTCAAGTGGTAGATCCTCCCGTATAGCCAGAAAATGTGCTGACTTAGTAAGACGATCAATAATGACCCATATTGCATCATTCCTTCTAGGAGTGTTTGGTAGTCCCATGACAAATTCCATCGTAATATTATCCCATTTCCACTCAGGTATGGGAAGAGGTTGCAATACTCCACCAGGATGTTACCTTACAGCTTTCACTTGTTGACAAACCATACACCTCAACACAAAATCAGCAATCTCCCTCTTCATATTGTCCCACCAAAAATGTTCCTTCGAATCTCTATTCATTTTGGTTCTCCCAGGGTGTATAGAGAAATTGGAACTATGAGAATCATCCAACAATTCCCTTTTTAGATCAGGTATATCAGGAACACAAAGTCTCTTCCTGAATTTCAAAATTCCATCCTTATACACAAAGTCCCTCAATCTTCCATCATTCGCATCTTTAATCTTCTTCTGAAATTCTTCATCATCGGTCTGAGAACTCTTACTCCTTTCTAGTAATGATGGTTTGGAATCCATTTGAAAAAGCATTGATGTTTCACCTTCCCTAGTTATTCCCATGTCCATCTTCACTAGATCCATGAAAATTGGATCCCTTTCAATTCTCATCACATTCAAAACTCCATGGTCTTTTCTGCTCAAATCATCTGCAACCTTGTTTGCCTTCCCTGGGTGGTAATTTATCGTGCAATCATAATCCTTGAGTAGTTCAAGCCATCTCCTTTGCCTCATGTTGAGTTTTTTTTGTGAGAAAATATACTTCAAACTCTTGTGATCAGTATAAATATCTCATTTTTCACCATAGAGGTAATGTCTCAATATAATTAAAGCAAAGATCACAGATGCTAACTCAAGATCATGATTAGGATAGTTTTTCTCATGAATTTTTAGCTGTCGTGATGCATAGGCAATAACCTTATCATTCTGCATAAGGATACAACCAAGTCCTTTCTTCGATGCATCACTATAAATAACAAACACATCATTCCCCGATGGTAGAGTCAATATAGGGGCGTTGACTAATCTTCTCTTCAGTTCTTCAAAACATTCTTCACACTCTTTTTTCCAGACAAATTTAATCCCTTTACGTGTGAGCTTTGTCAATGGGTTAGCCAATCTGGAAAAATTCTGGACAAAACGTTGATAATAACCTTCTAAACCAAAAAAACTGCGTACCTCAGTTATACATGTCAGTGCTGGCCATTCTTGGATTGCCTTGGTTTTAGAAGGATCAATGGAAATTCCATCCTTAGAGACAATATGGCCAAGAAAAGAAATCTCCTGAAGCCAGAATTCACACTTGCTAAATTTCCCATATAATTCATGTCTTCTAAGAGTCTTCAGGATAATGCGTAAGTGATTTTCATGATCTTCATGGCTTTTGGAGTATACCAAGTTATCATCAATAAATACCACTACAAAGTCATCAATATATTCCATGAAAACTCTATTCATTAGATCCATGAAAACAGAGGGTTCATTAGTCAATCCAAAAGGCATTACTGTAAACTCGTAATGCCCGTACCTTGTTCGAAATGCTGTCTTTGGAACGTCTTCCTTCTTCACACACAAATGATGGTACCCAGACCGAAGGTCAATCTTTGAAAAGTATTGAGCTCTATGCAGTTGTTCAAACAAATCATCAATGCGAGTTAGGGGATACTTGTTCTTTATTGTTATAGCATTGATCTCCCTATAGTCGATGCACAACCTCATAGCTCCATTTTTCTTCTTAACGAAAAGAACAGGGGCTCTCCAAGGAGAAACACTAGGGAGAATAAATCCCTTATTACTCAATTCCTCTAGTTGTTTCTTTGGTTCAACTAATTCCACAGTGGCCATTCTATAAGGGGTCTTCGATATAGGTCTTGATCCAGGAATTAAATCAATGGAAAACTCAACTTCTTGTTCTGGATGATGTCCAGGTAAATATTCCAGAAACACATCAACATATTCTATCACAATAGGTACATCCTCTATTTGAATATTCCTTTCCTCACCCTCAGTAATTTCCTTCTCTTCCTCCCCAATAATTGAATTTAGTTGAGCTACTGTGGGTGGATCTAGATAAGAATTATGTGGTGACGATTATGATCTAAAGATAAGGTGTTCCTTATCATCATCATCAAGAATCATAACCTCTTTCATCTTATAATAAATTTTTGCATCATGGTCCGAAAGCCAATCCATACCGAGGATTATATCAAATTCAATCATGGGTATGACGATGAGATCAGCAGGTAAAGAACATTTAGGTGATCTAATGGGAACTAATCGACAAATCATTGTTGCAACAATACTTCCCTTAAGGGTTTTGACCGACAACTCCCTTGTTAAATCAAATTGGAAATATCTAATTTTCTTAGCAAACTGGGAAGATATGAAACAATGCAATGATCCAGAATCAAATAATGCATTTGCTAAACTTGAGGAAACCATTAAATTACCTACCACCATGTCTTTCGGAGCTTCCACCTCAGCAGTAGTGATAGCATAAGCTTGACCCTGATCCCTTGGCCTCTTCTGAGGTAAGTTCCCCTGACACTTAGGACATTCATTTGCATAATGTCCCTTCTCTCTACAATTATAGCATTCCACGTTGACAGACGCTTTCTTTCCCTTGCATTCATGAGCTTGGTGGCCTTTTTCACCACACTTGTAACATACTCCTTTTCCTTTTAGACAGGCACTAGGGTGCTTCCTACCACAATTATCACAGGGTGGAAATTCATTTCTACCCTTCTTCCCTGTTTCCTTATTTCCTTTCCAAGAGTTTTCAGCAGATCTCTTCTTATCTTGCTTTGATTTAAAGTCATAAGACTTAGAGAATTCCTTTTCCGTCTTGATAGCGCACGAGACAATACCTTCATATGAAGAGAAGGTTTGTGATACTAAAGCTCGACGGAGAAATGGTTTTAACCCATCAAAGAAACGATCAGTCTTACTTCTTGGGTTACGTATGTAATCTGCAGCATACCTCGCTAACCTTTTAAAGTTAGCCTCATACTTTGCGACATTCTCATCCTCCTTCTGCCTCAGACTCAGAAATTGTCTTTCCATATCCGCTCGATGGTCTCGAGGAATGTATTTGTCTAAGAACAGCTCTTTGAACTCATGCCATTCCATGTTTGTTAATTCATCATCTTCCTTTGTGTTTTGAATCAAGGAACACCATTGATCAGCATCTCCAGTGAGGCGGTAAACTGCCATGATAACCTTTTCCCTTTCACTACTCCCCAAGGCGTGGAATATTTTCTCTAAGGAGTTTATCCATTGCCAAGATACTAATGGATTTGTACCCCCATTAAATGTTGGTGGTTGTTGCCTCATGAAGCGGTCTAACATTGATCCTCCACGTTGCGGATCAGGGTGCTCCATACGAGTAAGGTTATTATTCATAACCTGAGTGAGTTGTCCCAGTATGGTAATAAGTTGATCAGCACCAGTTGTATCTCCAGCTCCACAATAATTATCTTGAGCAGGAGGGAAATCCCTAAACGGAGTGCATGCATTGATACGGTTTCCATTCATTCCACTAGGTGCCATTTCTAAACAATGGAATAAACTATATTAGTTTATAAATCAAAATACATAATTCCATACTTGTAAGATACTTAACATAAATTGAACTATTTATGGATATAATCCATAAAAATGTTTTCTTTGAGGAATTATATACTCATAACCCTTCATAGTGGTTTATAAAGAAAATGATAATTATCCAAAGCATATCCCCCGGGAGTATCGTAACCAAGAGTGCAGCAAGGCCCATTGTCGTGCCCCAGTTCCCGTTCGAGTCTAGCTCAAAGTGGTGTTTTCGGGTTTTACCCCTAGGTACATCTGTGCCAGATCCACCTCTACTTGCTCGTATCCAGACAGGGACGTATTGCTCGGAAAACTCACAATATCTCTATAATACCAAAATTATAGAAAGTTATTCTATATGAATCCTTAAAGTCTATATTCAGGCTATGTGCTCTAATCAGAGTTTATCTAAATATAGCTTCCAAGGTTAGTACTAAACTGGCTCTGATACCAACTGTAACGCCCCGACCCCTGCTACCCAGAGTCGGTGCATTACTTCGTAACATTGGCATGATCACAAAAGAGAATGTCTCGAAAGACCGATTAGTTTAGTAGACTTGGAAACACTAGATACATTCATAAGTCTTACATTACATCATAAAGTGAAAAACTAATAACAAAGTCTTCATAGTCCACACTCATATCCTCTTTTGACTATCCCTGTAGGTCATTCCTAAAATACATCTTCACATCCTGGAAAATATTAAAACATTGAAAGGGGTGAGCTCAGATGCTCATTAAGGATAACAATATTGTAGAAGCTTTCATAAATAATCATTAACAATTAAGGCAATGTATAAATAAAACAAAAGCATTTTAAACATGAACTTCAACATAATATGGCGAAGTTAAAATGAGATAATGCCATTCACTTCTTCACATGGATATTCTACTGGTCGAATAATCACATGCAATGTCAATAACCACTTTCATAATGAGGGAATGTATAATTCCAGACATTCTGAAACATTTTGTCAAGGCCTCGACTAAGACGTGTAAAATGATTAAGGCCTCGGCCAAAACCATAAATCAAATTGGGAAAGGGAATCGGCCAATTCCACGTCTAGTTGTCTCATGAGACCTACTGATTCATCGAGGAGCTATAGCGGGCTCCACCCGTCACTTATTAAGTCCAATACATTCCTCATATGAATAGGTTTAAACATAACATAAATATTCGTATTAAAACTAGCATACGAAACGTCAACAATTTCTCCATAAACTATGTATGGTATAAAAATAACACATCCACAGTCAAATATTTCACAAAATGTTCAATGGGAGTTTTGTATCATAAATCAATTTCAATTAAACATAAAACCCATCAAAGGATGTTGACATTGATGAAATCAAAGCTATTTGAGAGAAATATCTCTCTATTTTTTTTGAAATCATTTAAAAGTCCCATAATTATAAAATAATACATTTAATTTGAAAATATTCTTATATGCTTTTAACGGAATCTTCGACGAAGTTATAATGGCGGAAAATAGCTGCACCCGCCGTATAAGTTAAAAAAATATTCTTACCTTAAATTTGTCAAAAAGGTCAAAAAGTACATTGTTTGGAAACGATGGTAAGATTCATTTCAAAACGTATAAGGGTATAACAGACTTTAAACAATTTTCCATTTAATAGTAAAAATGTTTTGAAAGACATTTTTTAAGAAACATGGATGTGGATGATAACGAGGTCCTAGTAGATAATTATGTATAAACAACCTTGGATAATGAAGAGGTTGTGAAGTAAACCCTTACCTTGTACTTTTCCTTGGTTGGGGTAGATTAACCTCCTGTATAATGGTGAAATAATTGTTATTGAATTATACAAGAATCATATACATTCATATGATATCATATATGATCTTTTAACATTGCTTTGTTAACAATATCTTAGATTTATCGTTGTTTCGGGTGTTAACTTACTCGTTTTCTTTTATATGTTTTGTTACGTAAGTCGTGTTTTTCATGGATAGGTTGTATCTTATTCATATCCAGAATGATAACATGTCCTTAAACATTATTTTTAAATCATAAAATGATAATTATACTTGAATGGATACGACGGAGAATAAATCTCATCGCATTCGTGGAGACGGTAGTCCGTACGTACGCACGAGCGACAATATCATTATTTTGATATTAAAATAATAAATAATTGGATAGTATATCATATATACAGAATAATTATCATGTTATATTTATTATTTACATGAATTACATATCATTATTATACCCATCTAGATAATAATATATTGAATAACAATTACACCACGACGTGGAGACGGTAAGCCGTACGTACGCACGTATGGTGACATGTCATTCAAATGATGGGAAGAATACTAAATATGGTTGTTCCATATTTAGAATAACATCACAGTATATAGAAGATACTGGAGTTATAATTTTAGAATTGAAATAATAAACAAAGAGGGAGTGGAAGAAGAAAGAAACTTGAAAGAGGGTGATGAAAACATTACCACTTCTTTGGGTTCTTCCTTTTGATTTGATCAAAAGGACTCCTTAGGATGGCTTTCTGACTAAAGTAAAGCTTTTAGGATGAAGGGAGAGAAGTTGGGAGAGTATATGGGCAGAGGTTGGCCGAACCAAAAGGCTTAAATGTGTTAATAAGGTGGTAGAGGTGGGGGCCTTTTATAAGAGGAGAGGAGTGGCTCTTTTGGAAAGATTGAAATGTTACATTATTATACAATGCTTTTCAGATTCTAAAGGTCCCAAACTTATATAATTCGTGGATAAGGTGATAAGGGTTAGAAATATCCTCATACAATAGGCTTTGGACAAGTTTAACACTTGGATTTTGCATTATCTTCTCATTTTATTTAAATCATTAAATAATGAGGTCATCGATGCATCATCATGATGTCATAAATAATTTAATTTATTTATTGTCTAATAATTATAAAAAAAATACTATGATGTAGGAAATATTTTTAGCTTTCCAATGTCTATTTATAGTCAAAACTATGACTTGTATAACCCCATGTAAAAATTGTTTAATTAAAACATTTCATGTTTGTGTCATTTTTTTTACTTTAACATTAAATAAAAGGTATTTATGTCATTTTCCAAATAAAGTGGCTCCATGGGGTCCAAAAGTTGACCCATGGATTGTCTTGGTCGGCCATGGAACATCCAATAATGGTAGGACATGTTTCAAGCTCATCCCATATTATTAAAACACTATTTTTACCTTAAACTACACTAAATACCTCTAATCGCGATTAAGAACTTAAAAGTTACTATTCACCAAAAAATTATTTTAATCTCATTGAACCACATTTTACTTCTTCATGACAACCATTTATGTCGGATTTTTGAGAATCAAATCACAGAAGTCGTAATATTTCATTTAAACGAAAAATCAGTTATTTAACTACCACTTAGTAGTTTCACTATTCATCAAAAATTGAAGTTTTTCAGAACAATGCCAAAATTTCACCCTAAGCTATAATTGATATTCCGAATTCAAAAATGATGTCTATTTTATGAAATTCCAAACATATAATTTTCATTAATTAATTTTATAATTAATTCCCGCTGTCACAACAAATAGCGTGTTTTTATGAAACAATTTATATCAAAAGATTGACAATTGTTTATGTCCAATTTCAAAGTGAAATTAATTCTAATGACCACAATTGGATAAAATGGTAAAAATATATTCTAATTATACTTTAAAATCAGTCAATAGTATAACTTATCACTATAAATTATTTTGATTAAAAATGTTGTTTTAAGTATTTTTCACTATTCATAAAAATTTTGAAGTTCTCAAAAAATTACAAAAAATTCAACATAGGCTAATTTCAATATTAGGAATAAAAAAATAAAGTCCATTTTGAAATATAAAATTTCTATAAATTTAAAAAGTGTTTATTACTATTCATAACGGATACTTTGATTAGTTGCAGTGTGTTAGAACTCGATGTTGCGTACAATGCAAGCTATTACATTATTGAATGAGAAGCGTATCATGGAAGCTCAGGGTGTTACAATTTTAACGATATTTATTTTATATATAATCTTCTGTAATTCCATTTTATAGAATACTACTATTCATTTCATGTTGTATATATATACAATAATTTCATTTGAGCAAGTGCAGACTACCACCCCCTCAAGGTTATATGACTCGTTCATACCATACATGGAACGTATAAATGATGGTGTTAATGAACATAAGTAATATATATAAGATATTTTATTATACTGGAATAATAAAATACCTATGTATCATTTGGTTTTTATTCCTTTTAAAATGAAAAATGCAATGGAAGTAGCGTTCGTTCGTACGTACGGATTACCGTCTCCACGAAAACGATGAGATTCATTTCGCCATCATATCCATTCAAGAATAATTTCCATTTGATGATTATAAGAAATTTTTAATTATTTGATATCATTATGGATACGAATAAGATACAACCTATCCATGACAAACACAGCTTATGAAACAAAGCATATAAAGGAAAACGAATCAGTTAACACCTGAAACGTCAATAATACCAAACTATTATTAACAAAGAAACATTAAAAAAATCATATATGATATAATATTTATGTATATGATTCTTGTATAACTTAATAACAATGATTTAACTATTATATAGGAGCCTAACCTACCGTTGACCAAGGAAAATTACAAGGTAAGGGTTAATTTCACAATCTCTTTATTATCCGAGGTTGTTTATACATAATTATCTAATGGGACCTCTTTATCATCCACATCCATGTTTCTTAAAAATGTATTTCAAGACATTTTTTCTTTTTACTAGACTATGGGTTAATTTCATTTATACCCTTGTTTTACTTTTTATAATTTTTTTTGAAATGAATCGTTCTGTCATTTTCCAAACATGGTCTTTTTAAACATTTTCGAAAAAATTAAGGTAAGAATGATTTTTTTTAACTTATACGGCGGGTGCGGCTATTTTATGACGTTATAACATCATACAACCTTCACATACATCCTTATAAGAATATTTTCAAATTAAATGTTTTCTTTTATAATTATGTAAATTTTAAATGATTTAAAAAAAGATATTTCTCTCAAATAGTTTTGATTTCATCTATGTTAACATCCTTTGATGGATTTTATTCTTATTTGAAGTTGATTTAATATTATACAAAACTTTCATATTGTATTGAAGGTTTTGTGATATTTTAGACTTTCTATGTGTGATTATTATACCATTCATGGTTTATAGAGAAAGTATTTTCATTTTTTATGATAGTTTTAATATGAATGTTTATGTTATGTTTAAGCATGTTAATATGAGGAATGAATTGGACATAATAAGTGATAGGTTGATCCCACTATAGCTCCGCGATACTTCAGTAGGTCTCATAAACAAAATAGTGTCTTGGCACAGGGCCTTGACGAATTATTATTTTTTGTCTTAGCACAAGGCCTTGATTATGTGGTTATGATATTCTGGCACTATGAATTCCATCATTATGAAAGTGGTTATTGATATTGCGTGTGATTATTCAATTAGTAGAATAACCATTTGAATATATAAATTGCGTTTTTTCATTTTATTTGAGCAATATTATGATGGAGATCAATTTTAAAAGGCTTTTGTTTTAGTTATAAATTGCCTTAAATGTTTATCCTTATTTATGAATGTTTTTTCTATATTGTTATCCTTATTGGGCATCAGAGCTAAGCCCTTTCTATGTTTTATGTTTCCCAGAATGTGAAGAAGTAATTTATGAATGACCTGTAGGGATAGTATGAGGGGATATGAGTGTGGAATATGGAGACTATGTTGTTGTAGTTTTCATTTTATGATGTAAGGTAGGAATCATGAATGCATCTAGTGATTCCAAGGCTACTAAACTAATTGGTCTTTTGAGACATGATCTTTTGTGATCATGCCAATGTTATGTAATAATGCACCGACTCTGGGTAACTGGGGTTGGGGCATTACATCAATGATCCAATGACTATGTTGAATATGAATTTGAAGGACTAGATAGGCATAGATATGAAATTGGTTGGCCATCAGAAGGCTCCACTCCATAGGTACCCCTCTCCAAAGGTGGTGGATCTCATAGGTCTGTTGAAATGGGATTTAGAGAGTAAAAAACATATATATCAAATTCTAGTGGTCTTTAAAGAGATATAGGGGCCATATCCTTCTGGTCAGTTGTCCTTTTGATTTGCTGCAATTGAGATGGATACCATTGTGGAGGATAATATATATGGAAATGTTTTAAAGGATGTTATTTTTTGGACCATGCACTTCAACCATATATTAATTAAAAATATTTATGTTATATTATGGTTATGTGGAGTAGTTTCTCTTATCAGACTCGTAATAAGCAACGGGTGGTCTAAATTTGTGAATGATTTTGGTTCATTCGACAAAAACACTACCATATCAAATGACCCATCTAACCTAAAAGATGTGTGCACATGAATAATGTTGTTCTATAATGATAATGTGGGAAGGCTGATGTCCTTAATCTGTTCAAACCCCTACTAAGGTGTCCTGGTGAATCTTTTTGGAAACCACCTTGATGGATTTGATGACCAATAATAAGAAAAGGTTAAAAATGAGGTAAAAGCATGTGACAATAGTGATATCCAACTATAATTGGATAGTTAAGAAGGAATTACAATGAAATGAATCCACAATCTAAGAAGGAAGTATGAGAAAATGGGAAATTGAGATTCAGGTAGACGCATTGTGGCTACGTGGAAATTCAAATTGAAGAAAATATTAATCACCAAATACCACACTGAGAGAAACATGTTCAAATAAGAAGTGTGTAAGCAAGGAATGTCAGACCCTTAAAATTGGGGAAATGATGATTTGAGAAGACCAAGATAATATATTGCATAATGTGGAAAGGACATAAGTGGATGGTGAGGAAAATAGATATGGAAAAAATTGCGATCTAATTATACATTCAACGTAAGAACATCCCTTAGTGTGAATCCTACTCATATCTATAGTGGACGATAATTATAGAAACATAATCCACTAATTTGAAGATAACACTCCAGGATGCATATAAAGCTCCCTTACCACACCTTGAATGTTTCATAACATTCCATAATTGTAAATAGTCTCCCAAAAATTAATTGAAAATCATTGATAAATTGAGAAGATATAAAAGATAAATAATTCAATGTAACAAAAAACTCATATAATTTATGGGGAAACAATAATCATACCTCTAACATTCAATTAACATGTGTCTAGAATGGTATAGATATAATTTATAACCTGCATCTGACATACCCCTCTTCCCTAGGATCTATTTTAACTTTGAATAGATACTCTAAACAATTCTAGTCATCACAACTGCACAAAAAGAATTTCCCCTAGAAATTGTCTTGTGATTCCTTTCCACTCCCCAAGGTTCTAAGATCTCAACCACCATAGTTGTAACTGTAATTTTGGTTATTCTTTTCAAATGAAGAAGATATCCCCTGTAATCTTGTAGTGATTGTTTTAATCAATTTATGGACACGTTTAGGTTCCCCTTTATAATGAGAGAATGAATCATTTAATCAGGGAAGATAATGAACCTAAATATGTTCAAATATGACATGATCTCATAATTTATCACATAATGGAACCTCTAACATTGGAAGTCTCATCAATTTCCAAAGGGGTTTCCAAACACATCATTTCAATGAACACTCCATTATAATGCATCACTATTTTGATCCAATAAATTATGTGAGTGAAATATTGAAACCACTCACTACTCAAAAACTCTAGCTAAAATTGAAACATAAACATCGAATTAGGGTCCTTCCATAGTCCCCCCTTAATGAATGGAATATTATTGTATATCCAAGCATTACCTTGATAATCTATATGGATTATCAGTAATAAGTTTCTCCTACAATTTTTCTATTATGTTAGGGTGATTGAATATCATATAGTCTAATTCAATCCTGAACTCATCATCATAAAGTCATATGTTCCTAGTTAATTTGGGATGTTTGAATAGATAAATTTATATATTGTGATCAGAAATTGAATTCATGGTATAAGAATTTTCCTGTTATATGGTTAACATTACTTGAAGAATAATTTCATGATTTCTATCATCCATTAGGTTCATATATTCTTTTGATCTATGAAATCCACTTTCATAGGTGTGTAACCGTTACCATTATCAAAACTCATAACCAAAAGATGATATAGATAAACATTATAAATAAGGAACTAAAAAGGACTCATGCCACATTATAATCAACAATACAAAACTATATAGGATCAAAGATAATATAGCTATAAATTATAACAATTCATAACAATTGAATTGAAATATCATAAAATTTCAATTCATTCCTTCTTATAAGATATATCATTTAATTTAATTTTACTTTTTATGATGATATATATATTAGATGTTGTAATTATTTTCAGATCAAATTTTTTTTATTTCAAATTAGTTCCCTATAGGAATACCACTATTGATTCATACACACTACATGTTATACCAAACCTTATATAATATATTATAAAATTGTAAGAAAATACAACACGTGAAATTGGAAATATAAAATAACAAACTTATTGTACTGTAAAAAATGTTAGGAAGGGAAATATCAACGTTTGGAACATTGTTTTCCCCCACAAATAGGACATGTACTTCAATTCATGATATTATTATCAAACCCCAACACATGTATTTCTTCCATATATTGTCCCCCTATAGTAATTATTTATAAATGACCCAATCTATAATAAAACATTTTAACATCCCTGACCAGGTTATCCCTTATCTAACTATGTTTGAAGGTAACATGTCTTCATGAATATGTCTATATAAGTCATATGTTTTTAACTATAAATGAGGGTGTTTCTAATATATTATGGTCAATATATTATCGATAATATAGTATCATCCACAATGTATATAAGATATATCATTCACACAATTAATCTCAAGATGAAGATAGATAAATAAAATATCAAAATAATAATAAATAACAATGTCTTGAAAAAATGTATAAAAAAATAAACATCATGATCGAACTTCTATAAATAAAACTAATAATTAAATCTATTATAATGAATAAAAAACATGGTTTGGAACCCATGTTTTCCATAATCAATGATTTAATCCCATACAATAAACATCCAATCAAACAAAATTCCCCTTCACCTTTTTTATTTGAATTTAATCTATGAAGTATCACATGTTACTAAATGGTTCCCATAATAAATTGACTAAAAATCATCCCACTAATACCCATGTTTTCCAAAAAATATAATATGGTCATATATTTCATGAAATAATAAAATATATAGGGAATTATATCATAAATTAATGAAGGACAAAAAATAACTCACTAACCCTCGAGCACTTTGTTGAAAACTTGGGTAAGACAAACCTGGGTAGGAAAATTGATTAGTACCTCTATAAATTTTTTCATTCCTTATTACTATGATGAATCACTTATTAAATCAATGGATTCCATTTTCTAGGATGAGTCACCTAGTTCGTGTATCAATGTACATTCATTTGTACCCATAGTAAATAATGTTACAAGGTATCGCCCACTAGATAATTAATTATAAATAAATATATCCCCCTCAGGCATCATGTAATCGTGGATCATTCCCTCAGTCAATATGAAACCATGAATCTACCCCACAAGTAGTTTGTAACATAAATTTATCCCTCAATTGGTATATAACCTTGAATTTATCACTTGGATGATAGGTTACCATCATTCTAGAACATGGTACGTAGGTGACCATGTATCTATCACATAGTAATAATATATAACCAATTTTATTAACAAGATAAGAAATATAGGCAATCAAATTAGGATGCAAATTACCAAAACATCCAAACATTTTTTCATAATTCAAATTGGTGAATTCAACAATTTTACTATCATCATCCTATTTAATATGTTATATCATATTTATCATTGAATAATTAATCCTGAATAGTTTTAAGTAACTATTTCATGATAAAATGATGAAGACAAGATAACCCCCATTTATATTCCATGTTAACAATTATATTAAAAATTAAACTCACATTCATTAATGGAAACGTTCCTGTTAATATGACATTATATACTTATTCCTTTATTTCATTAGTCGATTCCACATTCATGTCTTGTAAGAACATTCTTGAGACATGTTACCTTCTCAAGACAATTATCACAGTTACCATGTTATAATAATTATATATTAATCAAATTATCATAACAATTAATTATTCATCAGAGTTATCTTTTAATAATGAATCCATGTGTTAATTTTCAGTCAATCCTAGGAACACATATATAGTTATAAAATGTACCTGTCACGATACAAATTAAACCAATAAGGACTGAAGGTTCTATAAGAATAGAGAATAAGATATTTTTGTGGGATTATAATTATCTTAGGTCATGCACATAACATTTTACAGTGATGAAAATTGATGGAAAAAATAGAAAATTAAAAATATTCTTTAAAATGTTTTTGTATACTAACCCCCTTAAGAACAGAGAAGAGGTATTCAATGAACAAGGGAAGGGATCCATTTAATACAAAATGGTTCCCTATATAATTTTTTTTAAAAACCATAAATTTTTTAATAAGAGTATTCAATGGGGAAATAAATTTATGTATGAAAATATATGTGAGGCAGAATGATTTTGTTTTATGGGAATTTAGAATTAGTGAAAGAAGATATGAAAAGTGATGGAGAAGACCCAAGATACTGGAAGAGATATAATAATAAATAAAACATGAATAATGTTCCACTTTAGTAGAAATATATCTGAATCTACGACACTAGTGTTGAAAAATCCAATCTATCTACTCACATATGTTGCATATCAAGACCCTTCCAGATAGCCAACAGACACCAATAGCAAGCATATGTTGTCAACCCATGTGTCCACCTAGTGGGTCTCACAACACAATTAGGGAGATTTTAAAGCCTTACTAGGATACTATATATCTAACTATACACACATTGCAACACACCATCAATCTGGTGGTTCTTCACTAGCGAGCTATTGTTGTCATTTCCTCTCCTTGGTTTCACACTACCTCTATCCATATGGTCACTCGAGTCATTGATTTCCATAACCTAACTATAGCACCACATTGAAACATGTTAAAGGAAGAATGATAAATTTTAAATAGGTTCAACAAAATATTAATGGGAATAATACACTCTAAAAAATAGATCATATAATTTCCCAAGAAACCCCATATATATGCGATTAAAGAGGATATTGTGCAAATTGATAACTATTTAATCCAAAAAATGATCGTCATCAAAACATAAATACACCTTACCCCAACATAATAGATACATAGGTATGAATATTTAAATCTAAATTACTAAATCACATACACACAATATAAATTAGAAATAATAATCATATATTTTGAATCATTTCTGTTTAATCTTTTAAGAAAACAAATCTTGAATTATTAATGATTTGGGACAGTAAACTAGAAATATATACCACCATGAGGCAACATAGATGAAATAATGTTCAACAACCAAGAACACCAAAATCATAAAATCTAAATTCATTTCAATATAGATAGAATATTTAATGACCAAGATATCTATTGGAGATGAAATCATGTTAATGAAAATATTGTTTGGGACACTCAAAAAAACAATTCCAGAAAATTACATTATTAAGAAAATATAATTATTTTTCTAACATATTTTTTCCAAATTTAATAGTTTATGAGAGTTATTTACATCACCATTGAGGTGAGTACACTTTCATTTATTAGTTTTTTATTATCAAAAATGTGTCTTATGATTATTTTGGATGTAATTTATGTATTCTATTTAGTAATAATAAAATTTACAATAATTTATTTTCAGACAGAACTATTTTTTTAGTCATCAATAAGAGTTATTTTTAAAATTAGTAGTCAATATAAAAAATAAATGTTTTATTGTTTTCCAAAATTAATATAATTTAAAAACATTTATTTTATAAAAAATACATTAAACACTTTATGTTCCATTATTGTAATGATTTATTCAAAAGAACTTATTATTTTATGATTTTATTTATATGAAAGTGATTCTAAAATTTCATTATAAGTTCTATTTTAAATAAATGATACAAATAAATATAAAATACCATTTCGATAATTATATAATCAGTTTAATATCTATCGGTAACATATCAATCAGGTTTATAAATATTTTTATTTTATATAACTATAAATATAGTTTATAAATATTTAATTTTTTGATTAAATATAGGGTATTATTTATATCAAATTCGAAATTATTATTATATAAAAAATTAAAAGAATGTAAAAAAAAAATTTATATGACTTACATCAAAAGGGATAATTTGTTTATGATGATATTTGATACAACTAAAAAATTCATACAATGATACATTTGGATATGATGTGGATAAATAATTCCCCAAAGTAATTTTTTGATATGATACCTATAACTATGTTTATATTTTAATTCATGGATATATTGTAGTTAGTCTTGTTAATAATCTTATGAATTTTCAACATTCATGTGTTCTCTTCCCAAATAATAGGTTTATTGAATTTTGATGTCACACTGTTGAAACATCATAAATTATATAATCTCATAATTAATGGTTATTATTTGTTATGTATATACTATGGTATATGTTCTTTTATCTTGTTTTATGTTTATTTCATATTTTTTGATATTAAGATGAGAACTTTACCAAAAAGGAAAATCCTCTTTTATTGGAAAAAGTAAAAAAGGCAAGCAAACAAGAGTCTGAAGATGATAAGTTTACATTGATCCCTCTAAATAAAATAGAGGAGGTCATCATGGATCACATCACACCATGCGAAGTCACTGCCATTGACGACGATTATTGGAAGACTGTCTGCCACAGAAATTACCTCCCTATATATATGAGTGGTGAAATAGATCATGGAAAACATATGATCCAAGCATTTTTTCCACCGATTAGTAAGCTTCTATGATATATGAGAAGAACCATCCTAATAGAATGGACTATAATGGTGGAACCACATTCAAGCCATATATTGTTTCAACCACGGTGGTATGCCTATTACACCACTAACATAATTCTAATCATGTCATCTACGAGACAGGAAAAAAGGGCACAAGAACCATATAAACATCAAAGGAGAGCCCCTGGTGATCTCTGAATATGGAAATGTAGCCACAGGGAACGAGATTACCACTTGAGGCACCATTAGAATTAACTTTTATCCATCCCACAAAGGGGGGATACCAGAAAACCTCAATCATACCATAGTGTGGATGAGGTCTACCTTTAACAACAATCCTTTTGAGGACATTGAAGTCAGGTATCGAGTATGAAGTGTAGTGTTTCAAAGATAGGATGGAGTCCCAAACAATAGAAAGTATCGCAGAGATGGCAGCCGCCATAGTGAAGTGGAGGATTTCAGGAATCATCTTATTTCTTGAGGACCATATGAAATAGATTTCTTATTCCACAATAACATGATGTATATCTTTGTGAAGGGGTGAGATCACAAGTTCATTCCATCTCATGAGTAGCTCATGAATTGAAGAGACCCGAGGTAGGATTAGTTCAAAAATATCACCAATGACATTCTACATTGAAGATGTAGTGGCACAACTTAGAGAGAGATGGTTAATGTCATCCATGTGTTGATGACAGAGAGCACATTGAAAGCCCAACAAAATTCCAAATGCTTACAGAAAGCAGTTCCTGGGGAAGCTTCCTATGTACCAGTTTCCAAACAAAAATGGAGAGAGAGGGTCTACAAAAATTCCTTTTCATATTTCTAAGAATCTTAAAAACAAGAGACTTGCAGTTAAAGTGCTTATAAAATAGCTTGGAAGTGAGTAATCAGTTGATAGTAGGTTCTCAAGCCTAGAATTCATCTCTTTATGTGAAAACATAATTCTACACAATGCAAACAATGTGATCCGGTAGGTTCTCAATACTTCATAACTATTCCATTATAGAAATGTCCAGATTCAGAATTTTTCATCTCCCACAAGAGAATTATTTAGGTGGTACCGGTCCAATTCCTATTCCGAAATTTTAGGGAAGAGTCAGTGAAGACAAAAAATTTGGAATGGGATTCAATAGATGCAAAGGCAGACTTTAATGTAGGCCTCACCGATTAGAAATTTTAGTTTCAATTTCTTGTCTTGAGTTTGTGTAGAAATCTGGCCCAAAGGAAACCAAGAGCATTAGAATTACCGTTCATGAGATTCCACAAAAAAAGAAGCATGTATAGAGTCATTTAAGCACCCATGATTCATAATGCCTATGCCCCACAAATCCTAATAAATACAATAGGAGTTGCACGAAACAGTGGAAATCCTTAACTCCATTATGATATCGCTCAAGATAATGTTTCTAATTGAGATATTGAAGTTTTTGAGGACAGAACGTGGCAATTTATAAACCATAAAAGAGAAAACCCACTTGGTTGTAATAACTGATTTCACAAAACAAACACAAACAACAATGTATAAGGATTTTACCTTCCAAGAAGAGTGTTGAATTCGTATATTTCTAATGATGTTAGAAATGTAGTAGGCCTTTAGTATTTCCCAAAACAAGGGGTCACCAAGATAGTTAAAGGTAATATGTCCATCCCAAATTCTAAAATCTATAATAATGTCAAGATTCTTGTTGACAGAGATACCACATCCAAAGTAAACGAATGATTTTCCCTATCAGATCTCCAGACCAGAGACCTTTTCATAATGAAAACTGCTCTCTTGATGTTGATAATGTCCCTTTTGTCCCCATTAGTGAAATGAATAATGTTATTATCATACATTAGATGTGTGGGAGAAAGAAGATCCCAACCATCAAAAATTGATCCCATTTTCCCATTGCAAGACATGGTGCAAAAGACCCTACTAAGATAGTCTTCAATGTTGGAGAAGATAATTTCAGATAAGGGGTCACCTTGTCTAACAACATTGTAGAAATCAAAGTATCCTTCAGGTGAACAATTAAGAAGAATATAAATGTGAGCAGAAAATAAAATGTCTTTATACCAGGTAATGAAAACACTATCAATTCCAAACAATGAAAGAACACTACAGATAAATTTCCAACTCATCGTATCAAAGGATTTCTTAACATCAATATCGAGCACTATATTGCCACCCCAAGAGGGTTTCATAAGAAGTTAGACACATTCTGATGTAGTGATAAGGTAGTCTTGAATTGATATTACTTTAATGAAACCAAACTGATTAGGAGACACAATTTTTCATGCAATAGGAGATAGTCTGTTGGGTTTATTTTTTCCAATGATCATGAAAATGGTCTTATCCAGGACAACTAGTCTAAAAAGATGGATCTCATTAGAATCTACACTTTGGGAATAAGGGAAAGGAATTGGGAATTCAATACTTGAGGAAAAGATCCCCCTTTGAAGAAGATAATTATAAATTTGTAGACAACAACATGGATTATATCCCAATAAGGCTGGAAAAAATAATTTTCTTAACCATCTGGTCCAGGAGAGCTTTCAGGTATGAGGATAAAAACAGCCACCTTGATTTCAAAATCCAAGGGAATAGAATTGATAGTGGGTTTTTTCATCTTGATGAAAAATCCATGGAATAATACACTCCCTAGGGGAATAATTAGAGGATGTGCCAATAAAAATGTTCTTAAAATATGAAACAACATTCTCCGAGAGGTCCCTTATGTTATCAATGATGTGATCACCATCCTTAATCAAGGAGAGAGTCCTAGTATACTTCTTGATTTTCTGTAGTGAATTAATGAATATGGAATTTCTATCACCATCTTTGAACCACTTAACCATAAAATCATCCCATTGTAATGCATATTTGTGGCTGAGAAGGTTATTAAGATTACAAGTCATCTAAACTTCACCCATGAGATTAATAGTGAAATTGTTGTGAGCGTCGGCCTCTTGATCTTGATGATACAAGGATTTAAAAAATGAAATATCATAATCAATAGAGATGAAACATTTTTTGCTCCATGTTTTCAAGTGCTTCTTGGAAGATTCGGGATTATGGACTCAAGCAGAGGCATCATCATTGTAGTTGATAGAGTCCCATATGCTTTGTACCAAATCCCTACATTCATTTTGATCCACCCATGCTTTTTTAAACATAAAAAGGAAAGGGGTCCTAGAGCCTCTCCCATCATGATCAACCAGGATTGGATGATGGTCTGAATTAATCCTTGGAAAAGATATACATGAGATAGAGTCCCAAAAATCCAAGGAGGATTCATTTACAAAGGCCCTCTCAATTATGCTAGCAAAAAACCTATTTAAATATCTCTTGTGCCAAGTAGACTTTTCTCTAACAAGGTCAACCTAATTCAGATCCTTGTTTTCCACTGTATCTTGAAATTCAATGGAAGAGATAGAATTATTCATAAATCCCATCTTTTCATCCAGATGCAAAATAGAAATGAAATCTCCTAGAATAATCCACGACCAAATTATTGAATAATTTATAGGGCTTATGTCCATCCATAATCTTCTATGGACCTGGTAGATGTTAAATGCATAAATGAATGAGCGGGAGTGGTGAGTACCATCTAAATAAAAATCACAAGTGAAATATTTCTCTGTTGAGGCATCCAAAGATATACTGGACATTGAAGAGTGATCCAAGACTCAATGTCTCTTAATTTTAGATGAGAATTTGTTAGTGTCAGTAAGATGGAAACCCAAGAAATCAAGATTGGAAATGCTGGAAGAGAAAATTCTTTTAGGTTTACAAAAGCCTATAAGAATATGTTAATGTGTCTCAATAAAGTGTAACAATGTCCAAGTGGTGTCTCAGTTTTCCAAACCATGACAATTACAAAATAGGATCTTCATTTGAACTTGAAGCCAGGGGTGGAAACCCAATTATTATTTTCCATTGCATTTTGTTTTATTTATTTTGGTGGTCACCCCAATTATATTTTCGGAATAGGGATACCCAGAATAAGATATATAATATCTGATTTCTTCTATTCTGGAAAAGTAGTATGGACTTACACTACACTATTCTGAATGAAAGTAATGCCCTCAACACTAGAATTAGATTTTTTATGTGCAGTATTCGGACTAATAGGAGTGCAAGAGTCAACATCTAGGCCTGTAATCTAATCCGGATTACCAAGAGCCAAAGGATCTACTATGTATAGATTTGTTAATTTAGGTGAAGGAGCCTTAGTAGTGGAGCCCAAGTCAATGAATTCCTTAGTAATATTAAGAATTGCTATATCCATTGGAGGAACATAGGGGTACTTTGAAATATTTAAGCCATTAACATAAGGGGGAGTTGTTCCATCACCAGAAGTGTGACAATCTAAAATGAGTGGGGGTTAGTAACATTCAGTTCCACCACTTAGAGGAGTCCCTCAGTAGTGTATAGATCATTGTTTCCCCTGTTCGATCCATGGAAACATGATCCTATGAATGTGAGGAGGCTATAATTTCATTGTTTCGAGAGGCAACTACAGCAGCTGAGCCAGTGGAATTGCCTTCAGAGTTGGGAACTCCAGATGGGATCTTCATGGGATCAGATAAATTCTCACATCTTTGGAGTGAAAAGACAATGTCACTAATGTTTTGAGACAGCTCCTGTGACAAGATAAGATCATCAGCTTCCACTTGTAGATAATAGACTAACTCAACGAATTCCATTGAAAGGTTAGAATTCTCATCATGATCTGCTGAGATGGCCCTCCCAATGGAATTGAGATCCCCATCTACATCTTTCATTGGTAGGATGGACAATTCATGATTTCCATGATATTCTTCCTCTACAATATCATCCCATTATTTATTAGGAGGGATAGAAATGGAAGGGCCATCATGAGCCAAATCCCCCTTTCCTCCATAAACACCTTTAATCTTTCTGTTCTGATTGATTTCATTTCACTATGAAGTATTGGGTGATTCATTCATCTTTTTATGAATCATTCTACAGTTGACAACAATGTGTCAATGAATCTTACATACATCACAAAAAGGAGGGACTCATTTATATTCTACTTTGACATCAGTTTTGTTTCCATTAACAATAAACATAATGCTATCAAGGCACTTGGATTCAATATTGACATCAATAAACATTCTAACAAAGATTCCAAGATCCACTTAAAGATCCATTTGATCTAATATGATAGGGGTACTAATGAAAAAGGCATGATAATTAATGATCATTGTGTGCTGGTACATCCAATTAAAACCGTGAAGCCTGACCCAGATCTGAGCATTGGTTTGATTTAAATTAAAGGGATTGAAACTCACATCCCATTCTACGAGAATTTAAATACTAGGCTTCAGATGTAGATTTCATGTTCCTCAAGCCTTGTTTAAGTCTTCCTCGGATGGTAGAATAATATGGAAGAACCCTCTCCCGATAGGAAATATCCTCCAGTTTCTAAAACCACGGCAATGAGATACCATGTTCTTATGATTATCATAATACAAGGACCTATCACCCTTTGAGTAAATAACATGACCCATTATTGAAGCTTTATAGAGAGTAACACACTGCTACAGTGCATCTGGATCAGCCACCACCGAGAATCCACCATTTTTTAATATGTAGATGTTATAGGATTTGTAAGAACCCTACTTGATTGGATCTGAAGAACTAGATAAGGCCTCTGTGAATGACACACCCTTCTTCCTCAAGGTGGCGGTATCCCGATCAGTAGAGATCTTGCCTTTATCTAATAAGGGATGATCATCATTAAAATAAAACTCCCAATCATGATTAAACAAATCCATGTGAGCAATCAGATGCTAATGGAATATGGGCTCACCCATTTCATATTTTTTTAATGTATCCTTAGTCTTTTATAGATTACTATAAAACCACTTTAGTTGTATATTCATTCCATATCCTAATAAAACACAACTACAAACCTATTTGGTTAGTGTATCTAGAAATTACATACATAAAAACATATTTTACAACATCTTCAATGTCTCCAACAAATATTATTCACATGTGGTACCCTCATACACATATAATAATTTAAATTATTCTTTATATCAGTGGAAATGGATACATCGGAAAGGGTGAACTTAGATCCTTTTTAATGGTAAAAATAAATTGCATCTATTGAATATCGATTTCATGCATAGGTAAACCTATTATTATGAATAAAAATAAATGTTCACGAACACACCGTAATGAAATAAAACCATATAAACATGGAAAAAAATTTGGGTATAAAATATTTTTTATTTTATATAATAGAAAAGATGAGTAATGAATATGGTGACCCAAATTTTCAAATATATCATATTAAATGATTTCGTTGATATAAATTATTAAATAATTACAAACATTGGATCAAAATGTTTATGTGTCTTGGAAAATTTAGAACCATAAATAACATATAATAAATAAAATATAAACATCTCATTAATTCTGTATTCTCTTGATTTTAGAGGCCTTCACATTATACTTATTACATGTAATCTCTTGATAATATGTATAGAATGGGCTGAGATAAAATCCTAATAATAGGGTAGATAGTGACATTAAAAATATAACATGGGGTGGGAAAAATCATTACCATCAAAACTTAGTAAACGAGTCATAATAATGAGATGTAGCATAATGAAATGTCAATGAATGTAGAAATTCATAAAAAAGAAGCATCATTTCATAGTGGTATGCTACCATACCTAGTTGTGAAAATAGATATAATAATGTTCATGCATATATAAATTTTCATGTGAGATACATCAGTTTACCCAATGAAATTGATCTCTATATAATTTTTATTCCACCCCTCACATAATGACATTTACATTATCATTCGTGCCACATAGAACATATTTCGGTATTAAACATAAAAAAACAATTGAATAGAATGGGTTTTATTTAAAAATCATAAATTCATAGTATATAGGTACCAAAATGATATTGGTAGTGACATACCTTAATCATCAAACATGAGTGAAGAAGAAAAAATATTGAGAAGTAAATGGTATTTTTGTAAGAAGTGTTCATTGGGAAAACATTATTTTTTTTCATAAAATCAGTTAGAGAACGTTTATATCCCAAAAATGATAAGATAGTAAATAATTAATTATATATATATAATATTCATATAGAAAATTTGGTGAAAGATAGAAACCCCAAAGAAGGAGAGTTTGGTTCAATAATTCCCCTTACCTTGTGACTAAAAGATTCCATCACGATAAAATAATTTAAAATCACAGTAGATTGATTAATTGAGTAATAACGATCACTTTATACATGAATTTAATTCATTTTTTATGTTAATTTATGGAATTTTATATGGATTATATACTTAATTTAATCATTTTGTAGCATTAATTTTCAAGGTTTTCACGATTGGTTTTTCATTTATACATGAATAAGAGTTCATGGAAAATTTGGATAAATATAAATAAAATGTTTTTTATAAGTTATTAATTATATTATATAATTTTAAATGATATTATAAATAATTTCTTCATATACCATGAAGATTAATTATTATATAATAGTTGATATTGATCGTTTTAGTTTAATTTCACCATTTTTTTTATCACAACAATCTAATTTTAAACTATAATTTTGTTTTATGTGTAAATGATACTTGTAGAACATATTTAGTTTTTTTTAATACACATTAAAATAAATTTTTAAACCATATAATGTTTTCATTATCATCCATGAAATCATTTAGGGAAAATAAAAGTGCATCACCCAAGATGCCAATAAATTGACACATCAATGGGGATGATTTAAATTTAATAATAAAATATATATATAGAAGATTATTATAATTTATCTTCAATTCAAATGATTTAATTACAATATATGAAATCTACTGAAGTTATCATCTCATTTGGATAAATGTAGATGAGGATAGAATAAGAAAAGTTATGAAATAGAAATGAAATTAGAAGAAAAAGGGAAAGATTTACCTCTTGAATTCTCCTCTTGAGATCCTCCTCATGGAACCTAGGATTGTTATTTTGATGAGAATAATATAACATTGATGTGGGGTAGATGTTAGGTAAGATCATTTTTTATAATCTGTGAATGTCTGAAAGTTTATAGATGTGATGATAAGAGGGTGTGAAGGGTGGTATTTGTAATGGAGGAGAGGGGTGTTTTCTTATTATATAATTCATTAGATTGTTATTTTCATATAGAGAAGATATAATATTGATTATTGAGACTAAAATAGTAATTAAGTGATGTGAGTTCAAACTAATGGTTCTTACATTATCAATGACATGTTGAAAATTGTTTTTATCTGGTAACGTATATACACTATAATTATTTAATTTCACAATTTATCGAAATATCATGTAATTTATAAAAATACCAATAATTCACCGTAAATTTTTTTAAATGTGAATTAATCAAAAATAAATTCTATTTTACAAAAATATTTTTCTAAATATGTTTAATTTTAAATTTAATAAAATCATCATTTACGTGGAGAATACAGATTTTAAAATTATAATTGATTCTATAATACATCGAATAATTACTTCAGGGATCATAAAATTAGCTTAAATTAACGAGACACAAAAATACTATTTTATGAATATATTTATTTTTAATAAATATTCGTTAAAATTATTAAATAAATTATAATATTGAAATTAAATATTTATGGCTTAGATGAAAATAAGATTATTTAATTAATATTTTTTAATAAATTTACTTACAAAAAATATGATATATTTATACCATATTATAAATTATAAGATGCCAAAATTTTATTTATACATTCATGTGTGAGGATACTATTCATTGTCTAGTTTATTATTCATAATAGTCATATTACAATTCATAATGTCGAATTACTATTTTTTAATTATTTGTTCCTTAAATATTTGAAATACGTCTTATTTCATTATGTAATCAATTATAAAATATTTAATATGGTCTATGAGTTATTTAATGTGATTTATAATATATGAAATTAATATAAGAAGGGTGAAGCTCTATTGATAAATATTTGGGTCATTATATTCTATACATATTTTGAAATTTCTCTGTTGAAATTTCATTTTATGTAAATATGTGGGGGTACTTCTTGTTTATCTCCTCCTCTAGTTATCAAATTTCTTCACTATACATATTTTTTCTCAAAAAACATTTACGAAGATGTTTTTTTCATTATAAGATTATATATTAATTCGATAATATTTATTGGATACTATTCATAAGATAGATCATAATATAAATGCAACACCTCACCATTCAGTACTTTTTAGGGATCTGGTACGTACTTCTATAGGAGTGATACATGAAAAAACTCATGATCATGAGCCATATTCTGTGGAAGTGAACACTGATAGGCCATGACTCATATGTGTGAATGGATTTAAAAGGGGCCAATATACCTTGGGCATGACTTACCTTTATTTCACAACTGCATGAATCTTTTCCTTGTTGATATTCGAAGGAAAACGTTTTCTGCAATATCAAACTTCACATCCCTTAGAATTTTGTCAACATAGATATTTTACCGACTCTAAGAATAATTTCTATTTTGATCTAAGGATTGAACCTTATACGTCATATCTTACATAGAATCAGTTACATGTATATTTCATCCACCAATATCATCCCAACATGTTGGAGTTCTAAATTAATTTCATAAGTGTTATATAGACACATATAAATACTCAAGTTGAAGATATAGTCTTATAATAACTAAACCAATGTTATATATTGATATCATCCACCATTAAATTCAATATAGTAATATCATAGTATATGTTTTAGTTTCTAAATAGTATTTCTTATTGGATATCTGTTTGGGGGTGATAGGTGGTGCCGAAAATTAATTTATTATTGAAAAAATTGTTAATGAATCCTCTCGAATTATAATGTAGACCTATGATCTCAATCATAGATAATGGAAAGTAGATGTCCATGTAGGACAACCATTTTTTATATATCATATCTAATAGTTCAAGTGATAGATTTTATTAAATAGAAATTAAGTGGCATGTCGTGGTGATTCGTTCATATACAACACATATCACTTTATTTTATTTGGATATATTTTGGAGACCCGTGACAGAGACCATAATGACATTAAAGCACATACACATGGGTATCAGTAATCATTGCATCATCTCTTTGGGCTTCTATTTATCATCTTTAACTCCCTGAAATATCATGCACATTGAGATATAATCATCAATATCCATCTTTGTGTTTCCCCAACATAAGTGTTCTCGGAGATCAAGTTACATATTGGTACTCTTGGGATTGATATATAATAGCCATATATGTGAATTTTCTAATAGCTATTTCTTTATCCTAGATGATGAAGGTACACAAATCCTCATTCCAAACTAAAAAAAATTATCATTATTGTTATGAAACTCATAAATTTACTTTTACTGTAATTAATTATCCTTATTTACTAACTTCATATCATCCCTTTGTGCCCATTTTAATCATCTCTTGGATATGTGGATGGGAAATCATTTAGGAAAGGTGGGATTTATACCATGCTATTATGATTTATAAATCCAACCTATGCATATCAAAGAATATAATTTCATTCTCAATCTACCACAAAAATATAGTAGAAAGTTCTTTTATTCTTATAGAATTAGCTAACTCATTTTCCTTTCTTGGATGATTGTGAATAGATTAATCATAGTCATTGATTATCTATAACCATCTCTTTTGATGCGTGTTGAGATCCTATTGAGTGAAAATAAACTTTAGGATAATGTTATAGGTATAAATTTCACACTTATCACCATAAAAGAATTGCCTCTATATTTTCATGGAAAAATCCAGAACATCCGAGCTCTAGATCATGAATCGGCTATTTTAGCTCATGGATCTTCAACTGTCGTGTGGTGTAGGCTATGGAATTATCATTTTTTAAGAGTACATAACCCAAGACGTTCTTTGAAGCATTAATGTATATCAACAAACATTATACACATTTCTGTAATGTCTGTATAGGTGTAGCAATTAGCCTCTTCTTTATCACCTTTAATATTTCCTCACATTCCTAGGTACCAGCATACTTTACTCCTTTATAAGTTAACTATGTTATCATACTTGTTAATAAAGAGAAATTTCCCAAAAAAACATTGACAATACCTATATATTCAATGAAAACTATCGATTTACTTGACAGTATAGTTTTTGGTCCATTCCAAAATTACCTTTGTTTTTGAAGGGTCCATTTAAATGCCTTAAATTGTGAGAAACATTTCCAATGAATGTGACATGCTACATCCAAAAGTAACAAATTTTTCACATTGTGTACAAAATTTCCTTTTATATTGTAACAAACTGAAGCCTTATATTTTATTCATATTCCACCAATCTATTTGCTTAGTTTAGAATATAATTGATAAACAGTACCAATTTTTTTTGATATAATGTCTACGAACTCTATTCATAAAATCCATGAATAGTTTATGGGAATAAGTTAATGTTAAGGGAATCACTGAAAACTAATAGTCCACATACCTTGTATGGAAGGTATTATTTTGAAGTTATTGTATCTTCCCATTTAGTAGATGACATATAGAATGATGATCCACCATAGATAAGTACTAATTTTAAAATAACAAATCAAAAGAGTATGAATACTTTTAAGATGATACTTTTTCTTTAATTTTACCTTTTTCAGTTCCTGATAATCAATACACAACCAAATTGATCTATCTGACTTCATTAAAAAGTGAAATGAAACACCCCATGTTGATGAACTAGTGTGTAGAAAACCTTTATCCAAATTCTATAATAGTTGAATCTTTAAATCTTACAGATAGATATGGGCCATACTATAAGAACATTTTGAGATAATAGTAGCTAAGGGTATGAGTTATATTGATAATAATAAATCCTGATACATGGTATTTCTGGTTAACTCTTCCTGAAATACATAAATCTATTACCCTCATGATGGGAATTTCATCAAGGTTGATAACATCCTTTGAATCAACCATTTTACTGAGTTATTGATATTGACATTGAATCAACACCCATGTCATTGATGTATTTTAAAAAGGACATTCATGGACATCGTTACATTTGTAGACCAGAATGGGATGGTTGGTAATATGAAAGAATATTTCATATTCCTGAAATATTATATGTTCTATATATAATGAGATCCATTTCATTCCAATAATAGAATCAAATTACACAAAGTAATTTATCATGAGATTCACTGGGATAATAATACAACATACACTAATATGATTAGAGTCATGTACTTGGGTTAAAATGATTTCACCCCTATATTTTTATACAGATATCACTATTTAATATATTTGTGGATTTGATTGAATAAATCTATAATACATGAAAATATATAATGGAATTTTATTAACAAATATCAAATAATACATTTTCCATTCATTGGTGAATAATATGTGTACATTTTACAACTCTATTTTACTTCTCCACTTCTACAAAAGTGATGTCCTATGGCTTCCCTATCTTCTTTGTCTTAGGTGGCTGATGATGATAATTTCCACGATGACTTAAGGAATGGTTTAGGATCAGGAATAATTCCCATTCTCCCAATATTTGTAGCATTGGACCAAGGGTGTTTATCCCCTTTATTATGCCAAAATTTATAGCTTCCTCTTATATTTCCAGCATTCATGAGCATGGTGTCTTTATCTCCCCACATTAATCATTTCTACATCCCTTTTAGGTTGTCCCCATGATTCCTTGTATAACATTTTTGAAATGTGTGTGATTGATTTTTCTTTAGACCTTTATCATTATACCATCCTTAATGAAACTCAAATATTGGTTTCATATCTCCATTGACATGTGACCATTTTCAGAACTCTATCTCCAATTTGATAGCCCATCAAACACCATCTTCATTAATCCCATAGTCTGGAAGAGCCTTTATATGGTGTGGTTTTAACCCACTAAAGAGTCAATAAATTTTTATATCATTATTGAAAATAAAACCTAACAATAAAAAAAAGGTTAATGAATGTTTCGTATTAGACCATGGTAGATTATATTTCATTTTTATTCATATCTATGAATTATCCCTCCATATTTGAATAAATATATCTTTTTGAATACTTATTAAATGTCATTACATTATATTCTTCCCACTACATCATTCCCATTTTTCCCACATCTTGGTGTTCTTAATCAACACCCACCATTGTTCAGCCTCTCTATCTTGAAGATAAACAATTAGATACACATTATTTATTTCAGAACGGTGAAGAACAGAAAAAATAGTCTCCATTTAGATAACCCAATACTCCATAAGTATAGGATGATAAGATCCACTAAAAATTATTTGTAATTTACACATATAACACTCTATATCTAGTTATTCCCTCTTAGTTGAAGGTGAATGTTCGACATTATTTAGTTTATCATTCATAGATTTAGAAAAATTAGTAACCATCACCATGAAATTATCAGCTCCAACTCTAAATTCATTAAGGATATCATTTTGGAAAACACTTCCTTTTCCCATTCACATGTTATTGGTCTTATTTCTCCAGAATCCCACCTTTTTCAAAATAGAAATGTTTATAAAAAAAATGAAGTCAATAATTAATCTATAATTTTACACATTATAGGGATAAATCTAAAGGAATATCTTATGGGAGTCCTATGTTTGGTATTTTAAATAAATAGTGATTCTTGATTTATTGATTGTGTGTAGTCTTATACTGAGTGCTTTCATTATATTCCTCTAATCCTAATTACCAAATTAACTAAACTATCCTATGATACAGACTATAGAAACCATGATTTTCTTTTATATATTATTACAACATTTTAAAGATAAAAAATAGAAATAATTACACATGGGTTAGTTTGAGGCATTATATGGGAAGCGGTGTCGAACTCCAGCTTTTTGGGATGAAGTGGGTGAAAGGAAGGTGATGGGACCAGAATTGGTAGAAGAGGTGGAAGAAAAAGTTCAGTTGATTCAGAAACACATGAGAACAGCTCAGAGTAGATAGAAAGGTTATGCAGACAACAGGAGGAAGGATTTATATTTCGAGGTAGGTGATCATGTTTTACTCAATCTTTCACCGTGGAAAAGTGTGATGTGATTTGGTAAGAAAGGAAAGCTGAGTCCAAGGATCATTGGACAATATGAAATTCTGGAGAGAGTTGGATCGATTTCTTACCAAGTGGCTTTACCTATGAGTTTATCTCAGGTACACAATTTTTTTCATGTTTCGATGTTGAGAAAGTATATGCAAGATCCATCTCATGTTTTGAGCCTGGAGGTAGTTCGGTTGGAAGAGAATCTCTCTTATGAAAAACTAATAGCCCATATTCTTGACTGAAGAGGGAATGTGTGGATAAATAAGGTAATTCACCAGTTAATGGTTTGGTGGAAACACCATATGGTTTAAGAGGCAACGTGGGAATCTGAAAATTTTATGAGGGATAAATACCCCCACTTATTTTGATATGTGAATAAAATTGCGAGAACACAATTCCTAAAAGGGGGGAAGGATGTAACATCCCAGGTAAATAATGAATAAAAAAATTTCATATTTATTAGTATTTTCAAATTAAATATTAATTTTACTTGAAAGGGGTTTCTATGTTCGATAGCGTAATTGATACGCAACAAAGAGATTCTTTGAAATCTTACGTTGCACACTACTAATAAAATATTATTATTTTAAATGGTAGTTAATAGGTAGTCGTTTTATTGTCAGGATTGAATATAAATAACTAAAATATGATTATATATGTTTGTTAAATGTTTTTACATTTAACCAATACAGGATAAGGGCTTAAAATACGAAAATAATTCAATTTTAGGCATATATACTCTAATATTCACTAAAGGTCCACTTTTTGCCTTTTGATGGAGAACCGTCATTAAATATATTTTTGGTTACTCTTATACATTCTATTAGACCAAATAAAATTCTTCTTTATAATTGGGACATCAAAATTTACTTTGTGTAAATTTTTGGTATTTTTCCGATAAAGTTCATTTTTTTAATGAATAGTGAAAATGTTTTATTTTAATTAAAAACCTCGTTTTAATCGAATTTATTAATATGATAAGGTTATCTTTTGAATTTGTTTTAAAATTAAATTAGAATATATTTGTTCCATTTAATACAATAGTGGTCGTTGGAATTAATTTCACATTGAAATTGGACTTAAACTAGTGTCAATCTTTTGATATATATTGTTTCATAAAAACACTTTATTTTTCCTGACAACAGGAATTAATTATTAAATTAATTAATGTAACTTATATGTTTTTAATTTTTTAAAATAAAAATCATTTTTTAATTTGGAATATCAAATATATATTAGAGTGAAGTTTTGGTATTTTTCTGAAAAACATCAATTTTTGATGAATAGTGAAACCACTAAGTGGTACATAGAAAAACTGATTTTTCATTTAAATGAAATTATACCACCTCTTTGTTTTGAATTTCAGAAATCCTACATACATGGTTGTCATTAGTAAGTAAAATGTGGTTCAATGGGATTAAAATAACTTTTTTGGTGAATAGTATCTTTTATGTTTTTAATCGCTATTAGAGGTAATTAGGGTAATTTAAGGTAAAAAAATGTTTTAATAATATGAAATGACCTTGAAACATGTCATACCCTTATTTTATGAGTCATGGAAGATCAAGAAAATCCATGGTTAAACTTGGGGACCACATGAAGCCACTTTGGTAGGAAAATGACATTAATAACTTTTTATTTAATGTTAAAATTAAAATGTCACAAACATGTGTTGTTTTACTAGAAAATTTTTTAAATGGGGTTATACAAGTAATATTTTTGACTATAAAAATTCATTAGAAATCTAAAAATATTTCCTACATCATGATATTTTTTTTATTATTTTTAAACATTATATAAATTAAATTATTTATGACACCATGATGATGCAACAATTACCTCATTATTTAACGATTTAAATAAAATGAAAAGATAATGTAAAATCTAAGGCCAAAACTTGTAAAACCCCAATTGGATGGGAGGATTTAGAACTATTATCTCCTTATCCTAGAAATATATAATTGCGGGTCCTTTAAAAAACCGAAACTCATTATATAATAAAGTAACATTTTATAACATTCCAAGAGTGCCCCTCCTCGCCTCTTATAAGAGGCCCCCACCTCTACCACCTTACCCACACATCTATATCCTTTAGCTCGGCCAAACCCTGCCCATTTTGTCTCTCCAAATCCCTCTCTTACTCCTAGAATCCTCAATTTTGTCAAATGTATTTCCAAGGAAGCCTTTGAGCTGAAATCAAAAAGAGTTACCCGATTTAAAGGTACTGTCTTCTCTTGTGTTCTAATGTTTTATTTTAATTCTCTAACCCCATAAACTCTTTTTATTACTTTATTCTGTAACAAAATCAGTATATTAAATATACTAGGATTTTTTTATGAGAAGTATTAGAGCTACACCTACAAACACCTTCGTCTAACGGTTAAAGAACATATTGTTTCTGTGGTTGGCGATTTTCTGCCTCACAAAATGATGATTGTTCAATCTTATTTTAACAACTTTCCTGGAGGCCATTAAGATGTAAATATATTTATATATGATATATATTATGTTTATGTTTTCCTTATGCTTCAGTATTTTTCATTTGTGGCATACCTTTATGGTTTCCATTTTGGGTAAACACGATAATTTCATTTTAGGAAGTGCGGACTACCGCCCCCTCAAAGTGATTTGATTCTTTAATGCCATATATGTGATGTATAAAGGATGAAGTTAATGTTATTATATATGATGTTATACTGGAATTATTATATAACCTTATATCATTATGATTTCACTCCATTAAATAAGAAATAGAAATAAAAGTAGCATTCATGCGTACGTACGACTTACCATCTCCATGAACGGTGCATTTCATTTCTTACCACTAAATGTTATGTAATATTATAAATACATTTATATGATAGATATATATGATATATATGATATCCAAATAATGAATATAATTCTGTATATAATGAACCTTTTACCACATAAACAACATGTAATTGAAAGAAGTCCATTTTTGACTTAAGTACCAAATATTGACAAAATGAAATTTATTAAATTAAATGATTACATAAATTTTATAACCTGGAAATAAGTTATATAAAAGGAATAATAAACTTGAAAAAGGATCTTAATCATGTACAAATTAACTTTAGTTTATTATTCAGGAGATTAAAGAGCAATCGAGTCACGTCAAACACGAGGTAAGGGACTTCATCTCAGTCTCCATTCACTAAGGCATATTTTGTTCTAATACAAGGATTTCTTTTATACGGTGTATAAACCCCTTTGAATTTTAATTTTATACAAAAGGAATATTTTTTCTACGAATCATCTTACAAAATGACAAAAAGAATGTTTCTTTTAGCGTACGCGGTGACAACATCCTTTTCCGCCGCTGCAAATATTATTTGTTCTTTGGCTTCCTCAACAAGCCGTGATGTTTTTCTTACAATGAAATAAATACCTTTTACTATTTTATGTATTTTGTTATTGAAAATGGTTTTTATAATGCATTTATTATGTCAATATATTTAAGTGATATATTGTGTTTGAAATGTGGAAATTTTTTCTTTCCATTTTTTTTGTTTTATGTCTTATGATTTTATAATGTTACTTGGAAATTTGACATGTGGTTACATGATAAACCATATGACGGGTGGTGATGTGAATACCAGGATGGGTGGTTATGTTATAAACTCCAATTCATTGGGTATGGAAGTCGGCCATATGGCAATTCCATTAAGTGATATGTGTGGAAGTCGACCGTATGTTTAATCCATTTAAGTATGTTTATGTCCCAAGTTACCTTGATATGTTATGTGTTTTTTATATGGGTTTTATGGTAATATTTTGGTTACAAAAGGGTATGTAATGATATTTTATTCAGTGAATAGTATTTACTATTCCATAATGGTGAAAAGTATTACTTTGATAAAGTATTCATGGTTTACTTGTTGTTTTGAAAAAGTAAAAGTTTTCCTTCTTTGTGTATCCATTACTGAGCTTTTTATGCTCACCCCAAGTTTTTTTTGAAATGTTCATTCAAAGGACATAATGTGGAATTGGTTCAAGGATGGGATCAAGGAAAAGTCATGCTTTCATAAACATGGAATGAGAAATGAATTTTTTTTGAGTTCATGTTTTGAAAAAAAGGAAACGTTGTAGAAGTGTCTACTATGTAATCTTTTGAGATGTATTAGTTATGGTATAATTCTCTATAATTATAAACCTGAAAAGATCCTCAATGAGAATTATTCATTTAATTCAATATTAAGTAATTTTTAAGGTCTGGGCCTTATAACATTAATGTACAATGTGAAACTAATATGTTATAATGGTAAGATTAAAAATGGTAAAATAATGATTAAACCAAAATGATAGAGATAAAAATATATTCAAAACTTATCTAAAAATTATTTCATGATTGGTATCAGAACCAAAAAAATATTATACTGAAGATAAATATTTATTGGATCATTTTAAATCGACATTAAAATTATAATTAATTAATATTGTAATACATTCCTAAAGTGCCCTTCACCTCTCTTATAAAAGGGCACCTCCTCCCTCTTCTATTCAATCCGTTTTGAGCATTCAATCTGAATAAAAAATAGACCATTTAAATTTTTAAGTTCCCTATTAATATTCTATATGTTCTAGTGTTCTCAAAAATCCAACTCTAGTGCCATATGTGGAAATTTAATGGAGGCACGTAGAGAAAGAGGTATTCTTTTCCACCGTTTCATTCAAATTTCTATCTTCTTCAACATAATATTCATTATTTTTTTATTATAATGTAAAAACATCAGTATGAACCATATACTTACATGTTATCATAAATATGAAACAACCCTATTTAACCTTCGTAACATTTTACAAAAAATAAAATTATCGCACGTACGTACGTACAACATACCATGTACAAGTTGTGGTGTAATAGGTTTTTCAATACCACCATACACAGATGGGTATAATTGTGTAAATAATAACTATATATGATTATTAATACATTATATGAATTATGATACATTATACACCATCTAATTCAATACCGTTCAATAATAAATTGAATGATCTTATCGCTCGTGCGTACGTGTGACTTACTGTCTCCACAACGGGACAAGATTCACTCTCTATGTTAATTATTCAAGAATGATTATAAAGTATATATATAATAAATAATCTCGAAATATATAAAATATTTTATTAAACTGAATTTTTTTATATATATTTCATTTTACTACTTCATTCATATTCAATAAGGAAACACAAAAAGTGTGCTTGCGTACATATGACATACCGTCTCCATGAACAATGTATTCAATTTCATTTATATATATATTATATATATATTTATATACTAAATATATAGTATATATAAATAAATTTTTACATTCTATATGTAATTAAATCATGATGTAGTTAACAATATCATGTAGAACAAGTCCATACACGTACAAGAAATGAAACGGTTATTACCCAAAACATTGCATTAACATTGAGTTGACAAATAATTGGGTAATATAATGTCATAAGTGAATCATATATGATATCATAAATATTATTATGGTTCTATTAAATGTTAATAATATGTTAAAATTCAATATAAATTAGTTTGGCACTCATATAGAAGAAATTAGACATAAGTTAAGGGATAATTTTGCAGTCTCATTTTTATCCAAGATTGTTTATACGTAAGAATTTAATGAAGATATATTTATCATCAATGTCCATGTTTAATAAAAAAATTCGTAATATTTTTACTATTCATGTCAATATGTTCAATGTAATTTTACCACTTTGGACTTTTACAATGAGTTATGAAATGAATCATTCTTTTTCATACCAAATGAGGTATTCTTTGACAATTCCAGCAAAAACTATGAGGAGAATATTTTTTTACTTATACCGCATGAGTGATTTTGTACATATTTATAATTCCTTATTTACATGGAGGTTAATTAACAAATTTACTAGTCTATATTCAAATAAATTATTTTCTTTTAAAAATGTAGAACATTTTGATAAGACAAAGTTTTTTTTGAAAAAGAATGGATATTTCTTCAATAATATAGTTACATTGTTTTACCTAAATTATTTCTGTCTAATATGAAGTAAGGTTATGTTTAAATAAATATTATTAATTTGATTTGAATTTTAATACATTGGATTTTTTTTATGAATTCCATTTATCTTATATGGATAATGTTTTGATGACATGAGGTTTATGAATCTCAATTTATTTCATGGGTTATGCTATGATGAATGATTTATATTTTTTTGGCCCATGTATGAATGATTTAATTATGAGATTTGTGGGACATATAAGTCTTCATAATGCATTGGGAAATTATTTATATATCATTATATATATATTATTGGATTGAAAAGTAATAATGGTTTAGTAATACAGGGCTGGAAGGACATGTAAATCTGGTTCTGTAATATAATGATTGAATATCTTGTAAAAAAGGTTCAGTAATGGGATTTGTCAATAATGATGGTCATGAAAGCAATGACTTGTCTACTATGGATATCATATTATGTGCTTATTTATATGTCACACTCCCATGTTTTAGGCTGATGAAATTTTATGGTTAATTTTCCTTTATTATCCATGCCTTAAGAACTACCATGATTAATTTCATGACTCGTGATTTTGATATTTAAAAATTATGATCATATTTTACATTATTATGTTTATGGTATGCTTTATGTTCTAAATGTCTACCCATACTGAGATTTTCATCTCACACTTTTTTTCTTTTCACTGGGTTATAAAGAAAGGTTTAAGGTAGGAAAATAAAAGGGTTAGATCATTATGGAAGATGTTAAAGTTATTTCACCATGTTAGATGATAATCCTCCATGTTTCTAAAGAAACTAAAATAATACATTCATTTGGAATCATTTTGTGTCTTTTATTATGTATTCGTCATATTTAAGGAAATATGGATGCACGTCAAGCATGATTCTGTAATAATGATATGAGAGAAAAGGATTAGTTATCCTTTGGAAATTAGGATACAAAAAATTTGGTGAGAACCCTAGAGATATTTATAAGGATATATATAATGAATTCCTAAGGATAAGAAAAGTATATGTTAAAAAAATAGTTTTTTTATAATCGTGACTAACCACTGGCTAAATAAGAGATATCATAGATTGAAATATTATAAGTACATTACCTTAATTATGTGTTTCTAATCTATGATATGTATTTCTCACAATTTGAATTATGACCATAGTCAATATCCAGAACTACATAAAACATAGTTATCCAGTGAATGTTTCAAATGTGTACATTATATTGATCGATTTCCTAAGTGGATGTATCATGAATATAATCATGATGATGGTATTATTATTGGTCATACTATTCAGGATAAAGTGATTGTAAATGACATCATAATGTTAGGTTATGTTTTTATAGTATTTTTTACATTAACCCTAAAAATATTGTGGTTTAGACACCTTAATAAATTAATCATATTTTAATAAAAACAACCATGACGGATCATGAGTAATGGATTGTGAATAAAGGTTGATGATTGAGCAGTATATGTTTTGGAAATCAAATATTATGTCATATAAATCATAAAATATATAAGTGTTTAAGTATTAGTTTTTCATTAAGGACTACAATAGATATACATATTGTTTTTATGGATCCAAAAAGTGATATAAGGATAAGGTGATATACTCGGAGAACACATGATTAAGTGGAAGATAACCCTTAACATGACTTGTATGTTAAGATAATGATTCTTCGATAATGATATATTGGATTTGAATAAGTAAATTAGATGATTCTAGTTTTAGGGGATCTAATTGTGTTGTTGTTTACAAGAGGGTCATGATATCATGGATAATATATACAAACATTTTGGACTTAAGGAATATAACCAATAAGTTTTGGAATAAAGATATGTGCATGGTTACACTAATAATATATAGTAATTTCGGTTATTACCATGACTCAATGTAATGAATGATGAAGTCATTCAATGGTTTGGAAGGTGAAAATTAAGATATATCTTGTGATATGTGGGGGATAAATGATGATATTCACAAGCTTTTTATATGACCTTTATTGTTTTATTGGGATTCGAGATTGGTCAGATATTTTTTGGATAAGCCTAATGGTTGGAATGGATTAAGTTGGATATCAGATAGTATTGTTTAAGGATAAAACTTTTTTTATATGTATTTTTTATGTAATGCTATAATAGTATAGTTTTAGAATAAGGAAAACCTACAGGATGGGAGGTAACCCATCACGTCGAACAAGGATGTGGAATCGAATACACCAATGAAGTGTGACATGACTTTATCTCCCCACACATGCCTCAGGAAAGTCCCTTGTTAGTATAAATTGGTTTTATTTTATTTATGTAGTATGATAGATGAGGTATAAGCCCATTTTTGAACCATATATGATTAATCTTACCTTATATGGACTTTTGTATATTGGATAACTTTTAATAATATTTTTGTGATAGAGACATGTGGAATGGCATTTCATTCTAACTCATGATCGTCTAAAACATAAGAATGAAAAATTATACTTCTCTTCCTTAAATAAGAGATTAATTTAAAATTTATTAGGGATAGATTAATACTGAAATTTTATTGAAATCAATAAAATATTTATTCTCATGAAATTTTTTTATCAACATAAAGAAAAGGATCTTGAAACAAAAAATGTTATCCAAGTTCCTTCTTATCTAATAAATCAAATGGACCCTTAAACCATCATAGATTTATGGATTTCTATTGGTTATATTTCTCCAAATCTTATTATCTTTCACTATCCAGTAGATCATTATTGTTAGATTTCTATTTCGTATACATGTTTTAACATGCCACTAATTTTCACTTATGTATAAAACCAATGACGAGTTAATTTGGGTAACTATTATTTTTCAAACATTATTTTTTAAAATTATGTTTTAGTATCCATTTTAACAGTGTAAGATTTTCTGAAATAATCATTCGAGTAGAAAACCATTTATAAGACCAATGAATTTCGATGGAGAAATTCATTTTTGTGGGTGTCGAATGTAACACCCTAAGATTTAATGAGATATATTATTTTTAATTTCTCAAGTTTTTTTTGAATGCTACACCATGATTAGCTTTCACTATACACAAGATCGTATTAGCTTAATGTATATAGGCCACTATTTTTTCCATGTGTTACACACAACATTAAGTTCTTTTGAAAAAACATCATTTCACGCAACATTGAGTATATTTTTTTAAATATATAAATGAACAATGATTGGATTATTTTATACACAATGTGAAAGGAAACTTTCCCACATGCAACACTAACATTCCTTTTGTTACATGCATGAGAGACCTTCCTCGATAGCTTTCGTTGTAAAAAATACCTAATTTCACTAAACAACGATATTTTATTAAATTTTCAATTTTGTATAACATTAGAATTCTTATTACAAATTTTCTAGAACATTTTATGACGAATAAAATAAATTTATTCGGATAAAATAAATATATTTCAAAAAATGAATTTTTTTTGCCTATTGATAGAGCCCCCCTTTTAAATGGAGTTTTTAATAATTTTATACGTTAAATTTGAAAATAAAAAAATGTTCTTTGAAATCAGGATATAAAAATTTACATTTCTTTAATTTTTGATATTTTTTTTGAAAAAAAATTTAAATTTAAGGAGTTGTGAAAAATATAGCATTTTAATTCAAAACAATAATTTCATCAAAATTATTTTTATAATTTTATTATATTTTTAAATTTTTTTAATGTTTAATTGGATTAAATGTTTATCATTTAATATAATTTTCTTCATTTGATGTAATTTTCATTTAAAATTGGACGTAATGTCATGCCAATCTTTTCATATTTATTAATTCATAAAAACCTACTTTTTTGTTTGACAACTATTTTTAATTTTAAATTAACTAATACATATATTGTGTTTTAAATTTGAAAAAATGGATTCTATATTTTGTATCAAAAGGATCTAATTTTTTAAAATGTTACATTTTATTTGTCTACATTATGAATAATAACATCAATGATTATTTAATTACCATGGTTAAAGGGTAAATATGGTTAATATGGGTGAAACAAATAATATTATAATAATATTAAACTACCCTAAAACATGACATAATCATTTTGTATGAGATATTTTAGAACAAATCTATCCTTTGTTTGATTCGGGTACCCCATAGACTCACTTTGATCAGAAAATTACATTTTATAAGAATTAATTTAATGTAAAGACAATTATAACCTAAACATATATATTTTACTAAATAGATTTTAATATAAGGTTATAAAATCTATTTCAATGTATATAAATAGTAATTATAAAGATTAAAATATTTCCCATATTAAAATATTTATTTATAATTTTTAGACATTAGATAAATATATTTATTTATGTCGAAATTATGAATTAGTGATTACCTCATTAATGAATGATTAAAATACATGAATTTATAAATTTTATAATAAATTTAATTTGAACATTTTGATTTCATCCACAAATTTTATAGAATAATTTTACTTATTAGGAATGGGTTAATTTCTTTTTTACAATGTAATAAGGTTTTAATTTTTTTTAAATAGTCAAGTATAAATTGTATCCAAAATATAAATAATTCATAACATAAAACATAAAATATTTTCTTAAATGATATTAAATACGTAAAAATATATCATTCTTCCAAATGGTTAATATAAGTCCAAATTTGTCATAAATAACCTTTTGGGGTATTTTGACATGATACGGTAATTACCTTAACCTAAAATGTGTAAAAACAAGATATAATTGTATTACTAAAAAGTGTAAAACAGTTTTTAAATAAAAAATATAAAGAAACAATTATTCAAATAATGCCTAAATAGTATTTAATTATGGGTATATGAACCAAAATAATATTATCTTCAAATTAAATAAGTTTTTGAAAATTTAATATCAAAATTTAATTTATAAATAATTAAGAGTTTATGACTTTACAAAAGTGCCTCCCTCCTCTAATATAAAAGAGAACCTCATCCGTCTCAGATTTACTCCATTATGAGCCATCACGATCAACCAAACTAAGCCCATTTCTCTTAACAAATTGGTTGGTCTATGTAGATTGGTAATGAGGTGGGGGGGGGGGGTGAATTGAGTATCTAAAAAATTTTATGGGTAAATAGTAGTCTTAAAATGGTATAATGAAAGGTTAAATACTTCCCAATTAATCAAGGTTATACTATTATAAGAGTTTAACTATTTGAATAACTTCTTGGAAGATTTATTAGTTATCAGTAATCTTAATGTATATTAATAATATTAAATTTGAAGTTATTCTACTAAGAAATGAAAATTATAACTTCGTTCCAAGATTAACTATCAAAATGAATTTAGTGAGCTTTGAATTATAGAGTAAAGAAGTAAAACAGAGAATTCTATATTAAGCAGCCCAATAGATATGAAAAAAGTGGTTCAGTTCCAAGTCGAGACCTAGTACACTTTTCTTGGTGATCACCTGCCACCAAGAAGTTTATATAAATAAACATGATCTACTCCCAGGATTGGTGTTAAAAAACAGTAAATAGGACTGTCCAGGTCACACATGGACCTCTTCCACAGTATTTGAAGGGATCAAAAAACTAATCCATATAGGAAAATCTTGCACACATATCAGTGGGTATACAAATATAATAAGATGTTTCTGTAAGTATATATTATATCATTAATTTTTTTGCTAGTGATACAGTGTGTTGTCATACAGATACACACACTACTCAAAAGATAGTAAAATGACAAACAACCTAGAAGAGATACTGATATAGGTTTAGAAATCCCCTGAATGTAAGTATCTGCAGCTTTGGACTTCTAAGATGAAGAAGATGAAAAAATAAAGTCCTTGTATGGAAAACAGAGTGTTGCAAGTTGGACATATCTGGCTGATGTTCTTTATGATGTTTGATACTACGAAGATGTTTGTGATTCTGTGATTCAGTTGAGCTTTGTGTGTTCTCCATAAACGTTGAGTTGTATGAGACAATTATTTCTTTATGAATTATCTAAGTGTATTATTTTTTCATGCTCATTCCCACCAGCTTGTTCTGCTTTTTAGTATCATTCCACACTTCTTATTTTTACTAGGCCGCATTACACTTTTATATTTGAGTGCAAGTGTTTGAGCTGACAAGCTGAATGTATTCTGCATCTCGCACCTCATACTGTTAGATGATATGTGTACAAAGAAATATTAATCATACGGGTTCATTATTAATCATTCAAATATTAAATTTAAGGATTAAATTTAAAGATGACAAAACATATTAAAAAAAGTGTCACAATATGTCATGGAAATGGTGTCTCCTTCACATGATGTCTGGATTGGTCACATTGTCTTGTGGTAACTGTGTCTGGTTCATGGTGTATTGATGTCATGATGTCTTGTTCCAAGTGTCTTGTTCATGGTGTCTAGTTCACGATGTCTTGTTCACAGTGTCTTGTTCACATTGACTTGTTGTCACGGTGTCTCGATGTCTCACTGTCTTGTTCATGGTGTTTGGTTGTCACGATGTCTTCTTGTTCACTGTGTCTCGCACTTAGGAAAATATATGCATTCATACATAAAAAATGATATATATGAAATTAATTAAAGTTAATAATTTGATAGATAAATAATTATAAGGTGAATCAAATGATAGTGTATAGTAACCAAACAGAGTGTATAGCTCTTAAGAGCTTTGGATATGTTTTACTAAACCACTAGGATTTTGATGTGAGATAGATTACATAGAGTTAACATGGTTTATAAACCTAAAAGGATTTGTGATCATTAAAACATTTCTAATACATGAGGAGTCCAACAATATCCAACTTTTTGATGATTAGAAATCATTTATATTTAGATATTATATTTGATCTAACAACATAGTTTAAATTTGGATATAACATATATTGAGTTATTGTTCTCATCCCCTTTATGTCTTTAATATTTCTCCCCATTTTGGTACAATTAAAAATTATCCTGAAAAAGAAATACAAAAGTGAAAAGAAAAGGGAATAATTTATTACATAAAAAGAGGGGCATTATATAAAGTAAAACAAAATTAACAAGATTACCATAAAAAATGAGTAAGCACGGTCCTTCTCCACGGGCTAGTCTTCTTTTTTGGATTAGTAGCAGCAGTAGAAGAGGGATCCATAGGAATGGAGGTTATAGTCAAAGAAGGTAGTGAGGTGGTTGATATATAAGATAATGTAAGGCCTTCAAAGACAAAGGGAGCAAGAGTAGGTGAAATAGAAGACTAAAGATGTTTTTTTATCAAGGATCACATCCCTGATCTGACTTAGTGCTTGACTAATAGACATAGAAGTGGAGGATAGGGAAGAGGTGTATGTATGGAAACCAGTCCTCAGAGGGGAAGCCACAAGAGAAACAATGGCTATACTCTATTCATGATGATTTTGCATCAGAAGATTAAAAAAATTTGCAATGATCTCTCCACCATAATGAATAGCTTTCTCAAAGTCATCCTTGTTTTCCCTAAACTTGTCCAATAGATGAGTGAACTCTTTCAGATTTTGGAGTTATGTCTTAAAATCATGAGTAACTGGAGGAATCCTTAGATTTTCTACAAGATATTTGAAATGATTGGTCATGTCAGTCATTGGCAATATTCAGTTGAAGTAGAAATCAACATTAATGAAAATTTCTTGCAGAAAATAATTACTAATTTTTGAATATATTTGGACCAGATCAAGATCTCTATCACTATTCTTGATAATATCAGATAGATAATCTTTAATAAAATCACTAAGCACAGTCTGAAGTTCTTCATTATCCACTATTCTAAGAAAGTAACTATCTATGTAATACTGATATGATTGTCCAAATGTCTTATAAGTAGTGTCAACTGGGGTGAGAGATTTCAGTTGATTTAGAACATTTTTAAGGCACCAAAAATACTCATTATTTAGCTTGTTAAGATTAACCACAATCTCCCACATTTCATTCACAATATGTTTGTTTCATTATGCCACTTTTTAGATATGGAATATAAATGAGATTTAATTTAAGATACTACATTATGTGGGTTTTGAGGAACAACAGTCTCCACAAGATGAGAAGCATGCTCTAATTTCAAATTTATCACTTTCTACATGTCTTCAATCATACCTCTTAGAGTCATCACATCATCATTGTGAAGTCAATTTTCAAATATTACTTCTCAAATCTCTTAAAAAAATTTGGTGTGAATTTACCAAATATCTTTTCTCAAAATTAGTGTGGCATCAATATAACATAGATTTGTTACTGGATATAGTTGGGTATTCATGAGTTTTTCAACTCCAACTAAAAAGCTAGTTCCAAATTCTTTCAGATCATCTTTACTCAACAAGGATGGTTATTCTGGTGAAGGTTAAGAGATTGGGACTCATACGGGATGAGGTACATTTTCAGGGGAAATATTAAAGACATATTTCAATTGGAACATAGTGGATAGGTCACGACCAAATAATGAGACATCCTTGGAGTCATTCTCAACGTAAAATCTGGGGAATTTATACCGAGTGTCTACAAGGCTTGAATCAATATGGTTTAGTACTTCAAAAGATTTCAGATTCAGGGGTTTCTCCCCCTCAATAGGTGCATCCTTCTCAGGACTGTGAGGATTAGAGGCTTGATATAGTTCTATGAATTCATCTCTTAGTTCCTCTATGATTTATTGTCTATCCAACTGAAATGAAAGATCCAGCCTTTCCTCACCTAATGGAATGACTTCATGAATAATTTGTTCCACAGGGAGTTCCTCAAGGTCAGCTTCTTGCATAACAGGCAATTATTCTTCTATAATTTCTTCCATAGCATTATGTTTGATTTCTTGGACATCAGATTTTATTTCAAATTTGGTTTGATCTTCCAGATTAACAACATCTTTAGAAGAAGGGACTTCCTTTTCACTTACTACATGAGGGACAGGAGTACTGTATTTCTTATTACAAACAGTTTCCATGGGAGGCACAATAGCCTCTTCTTCTTCTTTAGAATATTAAACAACATCATCTGGTTCTAAAACAGGATCAGTAATATATTTTGGTCTTGAAGGATATTCCACTGGATTTAAATTTTTCATAAATACTATCATTGGCTTCCACCCATTCCATTTTCCAAGGAATACAGTTGATTTTCATCATCTTTATAATCAATTTTGAATGGAATATCTCATAATACATGATAACTTCTTCATTATTTCCAACCATACCTTTGGCATGAAAAATTGCTAATATAACCCTAGAATAAAACAAAGTGGTACACTTGGATTTGGTTCTGATCAGCTCACACATATGGTGTATGAAATAATTACAAAGGTTGATATTATGCCCATTTTATAAGATGAATAAAAAAACACATCCTAATATTTCAGTACAGAAAAATCAACTTTTTTGTGGCTAATGATATTTTATATAAACATAAATAGAAATATTGATTATCTATCCAGTTCAGCAAAAATGGATCTCCACTTGGTTCCATTTCTGGTTAATCTTTTCAGAGAATCTTCCAAAATAAATAATTAACTAGAAGAAGATGGACTTCTGTGTTAGTCCTCACAGATGCCTTCATGAGGTATTTAATGGCATGAAGACCATAACCTCAATGAGAATGTGCATTTCTGGACATTTATCTAGCTTCTCACAGCATAACCATCATCAGAAGTAGGGGACAACTGATCAAACTAATGAAATGGAGCCACAAGATTACGGTAGATATGTCTATATTTCTATGAAAACCATTCTAACAACCCTTTCTCTTTTAAAATGTGAAAAACTAAAGACCTACCTGATAGAAGCCACATAGGTCATATCTCTTCTTTTAGGTTCTACTACTTAGTTAACCAGATTTCGATTTAGAGGACCTATGGGTACAAACATAGGTGCAATCTTCGTCTTCATTTGGCTACGTATCTCACGAGTCGACGATGGAGTTTGTTTCATCCTAGGAATTCACCAAAGGTTTGAGAGAGGAAATGGTTTACGGATGAAAAAAGGGTAACAAATTTATTGAATAGAAGAAAGATCAATTGAAGGACATGTGACACTTCAATAATTTTATCATTTTGGAATACCAAATGTCACAAAGGTAAAATCACAGGAAAATAAAAATCTAAAATGAATAATTATCATGATACCGTTTTTAATTCGTAAATTTAAATCATAAAAGATCATTATGGTGAGACCATATTAGGAAATTATGGTGAGAAATTGAAGGAAATTTATGGTGAGATAATTACTGGTCCTTACTATGTGACAATGACTGATCCTTACAGTGAGAAACTGACTGTGAGACTATAATCACTATATACTAAAAGTGAGACCATAAACATGAAACAGTAAGATATAATATTGTACGATATAAAATATTAATACATTTAATTATGATTTATCATTCCTAATTCATGATTTACGTTGTCTATTATTTTACAATTTAATGGTTTCATAAATATATCACCAAGCTGATACACAGTAACAATGACTTCCAAATTGATATATACTTCATGATAATGAACTCCCCAAAAGTGATGTATTACATAAATATTAATTTTCCTAGAATTTGAAATAAGACTTCTAGAGATTTTAATAGAACATGTGTTTTTATTATTTATAGTTACTATCTTGAATTGATATCCATAATCTAGTAATTTGTGTTTCATCGACAAGATTTGTGCCCAAAAACTACCAGAAGCTATATATTCAGCTTTTGCAGTAGATAATGAAACCATTTTTTTTCTTACAACACCATGGTACTAGTGACTTGCTTAAAATGTGACAAGTTTCATAGGATCTTTTTCTATTTTTCTTATATCTATCAAAGTCAGCATTAAAATAATTAAATAATTCAAATTATTGTTCTCGATGATAGAACAATCCTAGATTCGGTGTATGCTTAAGGTATTTGAAAATTCACTTTACAACATTTAAATTTTATTCCTTAGTATTTTCTTGAAAATGAGTGCACATACACACACTAAACATAATTTTAAGTCGACTAGATGATATATAGAGTAAACTTCGAGTCATTCCTCTATAAGTGGTTTAATGAACAGATTATCTATCATTATCAAAATATAACTTACAAGTGGTACTCATGGGAGTGTCACCACATTTAGTGATATCCAATCGAAAAAATTTTAGAAGATCTATTTTATATTTACCTTGAGTTAAAATAATTCCATCATTATGTTGAAATATATGAAATCTGGGAAAAAAATATTTCTCCCATTAAACTCACATCAAATTCATTTTCCATCATTTTAGAAAAATAAATACAAAAATAATATCTTGAATATACAAAGATAATTCCATCTACATATATTTGAACAACTAAAAAATCATTAAAAATTAATTTTATAAATAGTGTAGTATTAAATATTCCCTTTGTAAAACCATTGGAAATAAGAAAAGTACTCATCCTATCATACCATGCTCTTGGAGATTGTTTTAAACCATGTAAGTATTTTCAAAATTTAAAAATATGATTTGGAAAATGGGGGTTTATAAAGTTAGGGGGTTGTTGAACAAATACAACCTCAGCTATATTCCCATTTAAGAATTCACTCTTAAGTTCTATTTTCTGTAGTTTGAAATTCAGATGTGCGGCATAAGAAATCAGGATTCTGATAGCTTCAAGTCTAGCTACTAGTGATTAGGTTTCGTCATAGAAAAATCCTTCTTCTTTACAATAGCCTTGCACAACCAATCTAGCCTTGTTTCTAACAATGTTACCAGTTACATCCAAATTATTTCAAAACACCCATTTAGTGCCAATGATGAATGTGTCCTTAGGTCTTTCAACATGATTTCAAACATTGTTCCCTTAAAAATGATTAAGTTCTTCTTTCATATCCATCAACCAAATATAATCATTGATAGCTTCATTATATTTTTTAGGTTCAAGTAATGACAAGATAACTTGATGTTTGACCGAATTTCTATGAGAACCTCCCATTTGAGTTCCTTGGTCTAGGTCTCCTACAACAACATATAAAGGATGGATCTAAATACTCTTAATAGCTCTAGAAATTTAGGGAGTAGTGATTTCAATATCATCATTAGGTTCATGTTCATTGTGACGTTAGCCTAAAGAATGTCCTAAACTTTATGTTTTCAAAGATTCTTTCACTGAACAGTGTAAGGATTTTGAAATAATGATCAGATTTTATACATCATACTCTATGTTCTATAAAATTTTTTTAGGCTCATGCGGATCTGCTTCATCAAATTTGACATGGATAGATTCTTCCACACATTTTGTTTCATTATTGAACACTCATTATGATTTAATTGACATAGAATATCCTAAAATGGTACCTTTATCACTCTTGGATGCAAATTTGTCAATATTTTCCTTAGTATTACGAATATTAACATTGCAACCAAAAATGTTGAAGTACTTAACATTGGGTTCTCGATTGTTCCATAAATCATAAATAGCCCTTTTAAGAATATGTTTGATCAACACACTATTGATTATGTAGCATGTTGTATTGATAGCTTTGGCCCAAAAATAAATAGGTAGCTCATATTCACAAAGCATTGTTCCAGCAATCTCTCATTGGTTTATATTTCTTATTTCTATGAAATCATTTTATTGAGGTGTTTTAAGGGCAGTGAAATTGTGACTATAAACATTTTTTGAGAAAAATGATTCAAACTCTTGATTTTAAGAATCATGTCCATGATCACTTCATAAGGATTTAATTCTATATCCACAGTGATTTCCCACGGACTTGGTATATTTAGTAAAATAAGAGCATGATTCACTTTTGTGTTCCATAAAGAAGGTCCAAGTATATCTTGAAATTTCATCTACTAGTACATAAACAAAGTTCTTCCCATTTAAACTAGAACCTCTAGATAGTATAAAAAAAATTCTTGTGATCCAGTTTGACAGGTTGATAATATGACACTTCTTTTTTTGGATTAAAGGAAATTTTCTGTTGTTTTTCTTTTTGACAGGGATTACACACTTTTTCATTTGGAAACTCAAATTTGGGTAAGTCTTTAAATAAGAATTTTCTAGTTTCCATTTAAAAGGAGTGAATTTTATTGTGTCATAGTCTCCTATTCTAGGGCCTAGACTCTTTTTGAAATACACATAAGCCTGATAAATTTTGAGATGCTATGAAATCTATGTTAATAGAGTAATCATTTTCATTTCATAATGTAGAAAATACTAATTCTTCTTTAGAAATAAAGACATTGCAAGAATCATTTTCAAATCAAACATGAAATCAATAATCAAGAAATTGTGAGATTCTGAGTAGATCATAGTTTAATCCATCAACAAATTTTACCTTAGACATTAAAACTGAGTTAGAGTTTCTGATTTGGCCGAGGCCAATAATCATTTCTTTTGGAATTGTCACCAAATGTGACATATCCTCTATATATTTTTTAGGTTTTTTAATTTTGAGAACTCTCCTTTCATGTGTCTTGAAGATCCACAGTCCAAGTACTATATACTTTTATAGGAACTCTTTAAGCAGCTTTCCTACAGAATGAGTAAGAAAAAAATAAGGTTACCCATACTTGTTTGGGTCCAGTAATATTAGTAATGAGTGATTTAAGAACCCATATCTACACATAGGTTTCCTAAAATCATTAATTTAAATATTTGAAAACTAATCTCTATTTAGTGTCGATAAACCTAAAATAGTAGAAAGTGTATCACAAATTGAAGTAGTTGATTTGTGTCTAGAACTTTGAGTAAAACAATATATCCTATTTTTAGAAAAAAAAAATTGTTCAACTAATATTTCTTTTACCTTGTTAATAAACAATTACAGTTTCAAATTTAGGGGAATTTTTATTACCTATAATTTGAGTATTGTTATTTTTCCCATTGATAAACTATTGTAGATAAATTTTCAATTTCTCATTAGACATTTAAAATTCCTTGTTATCAATGAGAGGTTGAGCATTTTTCTCTTTTTCAGTCATGAGTTATGATTTAACTGTCATAGTAAGATCATATTGTTTCTTTAATGTTTAATAATTGTATTTTAGTTCATTGCATGTTTCTTCAACCATGATATAGTATTCAAACATATCATCATTAGTCATATTTTCGGAGTTACTCTCATATAAAAAATATAATGAATTTTGTATATGAGAGTCTAGTGATACCTCAGATGTGTTTGTCATAAAACTCTTATTGGCTTTGTTAGATTCATCATCATGTGATATTTCTGAGTCACCTATACTATCCTCAGAAACACTCCAGGTTTCTTTCATTGCCTTTTTATACTTCAATTCGGTGTCCTCTTATCTCTTTTTATACATGAGCATTGGATAGTCAACCATGATATTCCCTTTATTCTTAAATTCATAGAAGAAAATCTCATTAGTCCTGTCACTTCTTTTCCAATCCTTCTTTGAACTTCATTTTTGGTTATATGTTCCCTTGATGTCATTATTTCGAAAAAAGGCCTTTCTCTTGTAAAATTTCATGATTTATCGGGCTAATTGAGCCATCTCCTCATCACTGTCAGCTGATGATCGATCAATATTAGAACATTCTACAGAATCTTCAAATTACCCTTTGACTTTATGTTTAGAGGTGGTGGGGTTTAATGCAATAGATCTCCATTGTGGTTCATCCTCCACTTCCTTGTTGAAATTCAACTCTTCTTCAAAAATCATCAGTTCCCCCAATGATTTATTTTATCTGCCGCTTTATGATGTCACATGATTATCTAATAGGGATAGTGGTTCTTCTCCATCCGTCTAGCAGAAATATGAGAATTCTCATGATCTGTTCCTTTCCCGTGAATTCTCTTCTAACAGAAATCAATGTGTTGATAATCTCAATGAAACTAATATACATGTTAGAGATAGGTTCACTAGGTTCAATTATGTTTTTATCATATTTAATTGTATAAGTATTAATTCTTATTTCTATTTCAATAAATGTTCTATCATGTGAGACAGAAAGGGTATCCTAAATATCATGGGCAGTTTTACAAGTACAAAATTTATTAAATTATACATCACTTAAGGAGAAGTATAAAGTAATTATATCTTTGAAATTTTTACTGTAGGATGCATTGATAGGTTCATCCCATGTTATTTTATCAGTATATGGAATATTATATTCATCTATAATGGAAGAAAAATTTTAAAAACACATACTCTGTATATGCATTTTCATTTAAATTTTCCATTGAGCATTGTTTGTTTCATTAAAGAATGGTGGTCTGTAGGTTTCATCACCTTGCAATATATTATTCATAATATATAAATATTCTGAGAGTGATATAAATTTATAATTAACATAAATTTATAGATCATCATAGTACAACTACAATAACAGATGAATGTGGTTAAACAAAGTATTAATAAACCACCCTCTGATACCAAATGTGGGCCTGAGTATATAACTCATGAGGTGTGGGGGGTGAATTGAGTATCTATAAAAATTTCTAGTTGATAAGTATTCATAAAAAGGTTTCCCCAAAAGGTTAAACACAACCCAGTTAATCATGGTAATAGTTTTATAAGGTTTTGATAGTTTAAATAACCTCTTAGAAGATTGATTAGTTCTCAGTAATCATAATTTCAATTATTTATATTACTTGGGAAGCTATTCTACTTAGGAAAAACAATTATATCTTTTTTTATGATTAAATATAGAAGTGAATTTTGTTATTTCTGAATTATACTCTAAAGAAGTAAAATAGGGAAAACTAAATTAAGAAGCACAACAGATATGAAACAAGTGGTTCAGTCTCATGACGAGAACGAATCCACATCACATGGTGATCACCGTACACCAAGAAGTTTATATAATTAAACTTGATCCACCCCCAAGATCGGGGTTAAACTACAGTACATAAGACTGTCCTAGTCGTACAAGGACCTCTTTTATAGTTATTCATGGGAACAAAAAAAGAGGCCACACATGGACCTCATCCACGCATATAAGTAGGTGTAAAGATATAAAAAGATGATTGAGTATGTATTTATTGTATCCTTCAGTTTTATGAAGTTGATAGAGTTTGTTGTTATATAGATACACACACTTATCAAATGATATTAATATGAAACTCAAGATAGCATAAATATTAAGATAGGTTTTGAAATTCTATGAATGTTAGTCTTTGTAGATCTGCAATTCTACGATGAATAAGATGAAGAAAATTAAGTCCTCATATGGAAAGCATAGTGTCACAAGTTAGATTGATCTGGATAGTGTTCATCATGATGTTTGACAGTGTGAAGATGTTCTTAATTTTGGGATTCAGTTGAGCTTCGTGTGTTCTCTAGCAGCATTGATTTTTATGAGACAATTCATTCATTAAGAATTCTACAAGTGTATTCTGTTTTAGTGCCCATGCCCACATTATTATTCTTATTTTAAGTATCATGTAACAATTATTATTTTTCTTAGGACACATTACTCTTTCATCATGGAGTGCATGTTTTTTAGCAGAATCGTTGCACGTATTCTACACCTCGTACCTCATACTGTCATATGACATGTCTACAAAGAAATATTAATTATATTAGTGCATTTAAAATTTTAAAATATGACTGTTAGAGATTAATTGAATGAAAACAAAACATTTTGCGAAATAGTTTCACTGTATGTCATGGAACGAGGGTTCCCATCTCATGGTGTCTGGATTGGTCATGAAGTATTGAGGTCACGGTGTCTGGTTCACAGTGTCTCGATGTCACGGTGTCTTGTTCACATTGTCGTGTTCCTAGTGTCTCGATGTCATAGTGTCTTGTTCACAATGCCTTACTCACGGTGTCTTGTTTTCAAGGTGTCTCAATGTCACAGTGCCTTGTTCATGGTTTCTTATTCAAGGTGTCTGATTGTTCACAGTGTCTCGCACATAGGCATATATATATATTTAGAATTGAGCAGTGATATTTATGGAATGAATTAGACATAATAATTTGTTAGATAAATCATATTAAAGTGAATAAAAAGTTAGTGTATTGTAACCAAACTGAGTGTATTGTACTTAATAGCTTTGGATAGCTTTTACTAAACATTTTGTGCATTTGATGTGAGATCGATTACATCGAGTTAACATGATTTATTGACTTAATAGGATTATTAACATTAAAACATGATTAATACATGAGGACTCCAAAAAAATCCCTAGTTACATAATATAGGTGATTTTCTTCTCAAAATACCATATCCAATGCTCTATGAATAATTTCGAAGGAGGCAAATCATGAAGAGGTAATCTCTTCTACCGATTCAATCAAATTTATTTCATCCTATACATAATATTTTTCAGTTGTTCAATTTTAAATAATTAACTTATGTATAACTCATATACAGATATACTATTATATATATGAAACAACCATATTTCACCTTCTATACATATTACGAAGAACCAAATCACTGTGTGTGCGTTTGTACATCTTACTATCTCCACACCGTGGTGTAATCAGTTTTTCATCACTACCTTACATGGATGGGTATAATGGTGAAAAAATGACTATATATGATTATTATAACATTATACTAATTTTGAGATATTATACAAAATCCACATTAATACTGTTCAACAATTATGGGAACGAAATCCTCACTCGTGCGTATATACAGCTTACCAACTCCACGACACGATGAGAATCATTCTCCCTGACATCCATTCAACAATGATTATTGAAATAAATAAGGTAATAATTCTATTTGATATATATATATATGATATTTACTTACATCCATCCAATTCAATAAGGAAATGAAAATAGTGTTCATCCATACATACAGCCTACTATCTCCAGTAATAGTGTATTACATTTCATTTATCGATATATTATGTATATTTATATACTATATATAAGTTTTTATGGAACATGTAAGAATGGTTTAATAATGAGATGGGTGGGACATATATATCCCCACAAAATGAATTGGGTAATGATTTATATCTCATTAGATTGGAATCACTAGAACGTCAAGTAAATATGGATCTAAAATAAAGGACTGGATCAAGAAGTAAATCTGATTTAGTAAAACATGGCTGGAACGATAAGCAAACCTGGTTCAATAATTTAAATCCCCCACTATGATGGACTTGGGTGAAATTCCTTATCTACTATGGAAATCTAATTATGTGCTAATTTATTTTCCACAATCCCATGTTTTACACCAATAAAATTTTATGGTTAACTTTTATTTATGACTTATGCGTTATGAACTACCATGGTTTACTTCATGAATCATGATTTTGATATCTAATATTTTTTTTTCATTTTATTACATTCATTTTTTATGCTTTGTTTTATGTTCTTGATGTTTACCCTCACATAGAATTAGAGCTCACTATTTTTTATGTTTTATTTCCTCAAGGATATAATGAAAGGATTTAGGTAGGAAAAGAAATGGAGAAGATACTTATGGGATATATTGAAGATCATTCACAATGTTATATGATTATGTTTTTAGTTTCTTAAGACACAAAACTAATACGGTTTTCAGAATCTTTTTGTATCTTGTATTAAGTATTCCACAAAAGTAATGACATCTCTTTGTTCGTCAATATTGGGTCTCTACATATATATACATATATTTAATAATTGAATAAGTTGGGTGGAGGAAATTTCCTGAAGGGGGTAGAGTATAAGAACCCCAATACAAATATAATAATTTGTTTTCTTTTTTAATATTATTCTTCAATTAATGCTTTAAATTCATTATGTGACGTAATTATTAAACTAAATTTTTTATGTATCTTGTATCTTATAGGGTTATATTTAAAATATTAATTTTTAAATTAAAAAAAATTTACTTGAAAAAACGTATTTCATTTTGAATTAGATTTTTCAGAATTATCTTAGTATGATTTTTGAGACATTCTATAGAAATTTAATTTTTTAGTGAATACTTTAAAATAATGTTTTTTCAAATACTGTATTTTTTTGAAAAAATCATGACATAACTGTGATATAAAATTTAATAAAAATATATAATTACTAAGTTATGAATATATTATATTAAAATTATAAAAAATAATTAGATAAAATAAATTATAATTTTTTCATTATAATTATAAAACATTATCTGTGCAGACGTAGTGTCATCGCAATAATAACAAAGTCAAATTTTGCTCCATATAAACAATAACCGAGTGATAAAAATTATTTTCATTATTTTTTTAATGTTTATTATGTTAAATTTATTTTTTCGTAGATAATTTTAAATTTTAGAGTCATTTAATATGAATCATATCAAGATTCATGTGTAACTCTTCTAGATGGAATGAAAATTCAAATTAAAAAATTATTTTTTTTTCATTTAATTGATATTAATGAATATACACAATGAAAGTATATAAAATATTATATTTAATATAAATATGATATTTTAATGATGTTGTTTTTTAAATTTACATATGAAATAATCAAAATTAGTGATTTTCAAAGACTAATGTAGTGCTAGTGCAAGCAGAAATAAAATCAACAAAATGATTAAAATTAAAATTATAAGAACCATAAAATGACATAAAAATCAAATAAATCTTTCTTAAATTGTAATGGTAATATTTTCACCCTAATTGGAACATTTGGATCCACATTCCTCACATTACTATACTTATAAAAATTTATTTTAAATAATGTCATATTGTTAACACGATATTTTTCAAATAGTAAAAATAGTTAATGTAATATTTCATTGAAGTAATTTTTGACCATAAATAGTTTTTTTAAATCTACAATACTAATATTATTTTTTATAATTTTATTTTTCATACAATAAATAATTTAATGTTCTGTAAAATGACTATGCAGAAATTATTAATTTAACAGAAAAAAGAAATAAATGATATTAAACAAATTAAAATAAATAAAATCACAGATAATTAGAATGATCCATGAGATATCTTGAAATTTGTGTCTTTCATAATATGTAATAACATATTTTGGTCAATATTTTAATCGTTTTCTACATTTATATATAGTCATAGATACAAATACTATTAAAATTCAATCAATTATATTTCAGGAATACAATATTTTTATAAAATATTTAGAAATAATTAAAAAATAAATAAGGAAAAATGGGATAATATTGTGTCTCAAATTTAATTCCCTAATCCTTTTACATCTTTTGGAAGTCATTTTCTGTTTAATATCCATGTTATATTTTAATTTTTCATTTAATTCTTACTTTACCCATCACCTAATTAACAATAGGGGAATCATTCATCCCATTAATTTCATCACCATGAGCCTTAATAGTTGACTATACACTTAAAAATTCTATTATCCTCATATATTTACTCATTTTATGGATTCTATTCTTACATAATGTCTAATTATTAGTGCCTAAGGTGGTTCTCAAAGAGAAATATTCAAGTAGATAATTATTACATCATCTCTTTTATATTATTTATCACTTCCACCTTATCCACACCAGTTATAAAATTTTTAATGATAACTCTATTAATATATATATATTTTCATTTTTTTGTTTAAATTATTTATCCATCATAAAATCTATTAATTTTTCCATTTATTAATAAAACAAACCATTATATGTTGTGTGCCAATTCACATCCTTTATGTATGATAGCTATTCATTTATCATTAAAGTATTCATGTAAATAATAATTTCACATATAATTTTTAAAAATTAACTATATATATATTATCTATTCTTAGTATTGTTTCCATTTGACATGAAATTTCATGATTAAATAATCATCAATCCTTGGAATGAATGCTTCTAAAAAAATGGATATAATAAATTATTGTTATCAAATGGCTGGAAATATAATTTACTAACATCATATAATACATTATAAGTATTAATATAATTATTTAATACATTAATAACACTCATTAAACCATTATATGGGTGTTTTTAACATTTTTATGAATGTATAACATGAGGAAAGATAAATTCATTTTAAATTATTAATAATTGTCTCTTTTTATGAATTTCAAAAAAAATATACATCATGCACAACATTTCCCGCATTCATGAATCCATATTATTTTGAACTCTTATTTACATGATATCATGGTTATTTTTAATGACTTTTTCCATGGGTGATCTATTCATTAAAAATATGTTTCCTTCATCGAGGATTTGTTTTTATGATTAAAAGTATTCTTGTTTTATGATTCTGTTAGGGTTATTGGGATTTATTTATGATGGCTGGTGGATAAATTATAAACCAAAGTCATATAGTCCTATAATATCACTATAATGTATTTATTATTTTGGAATCATACCATAATTTTTATTCCATGGGTAAATTTTATAGTTACATCATAAGTTAGCAACGATCGCAACATTTTAAGGTAGTTGTGAGGGTCAGAAATCATGTGGATATTGTGATGGTTACAATTATATATAAATTTGTTACAGAAATGGTTCCCCAGATTACTTATTGTTTTTTATTCATTATATGTTTTATTTGAACCTCATTTTTTGAAAAAAAAACGTATATGATACTTTTTATTTTGAGAAGTATATACTTTCAGGTGTTTATAGTTATAAATGGACTAATGATTTCATTTTTTGTACCTTATTGAGATTTTTTTTAATCCAATGTCTTAAATTTTTGTCATAGGGGTTATGGTTTCAAAAGAGAATTAACGAATCCAAGATGAAATCATTGATTTTTTTTTCAGGAATAGAAATCATGTTTTATTTTTTAAAAACATATGTATTATATAAAAAATGGATCTATTTAAATAGTATCATATTTTTATTCTTACATATTGTTATGTATGAATTATCCTCGACATATTAAAAACTCTAAACCAAATTGTTCTTTTGTAGGGAGATAAATTTAATTCTAGTTTAATTTCACTTGAATATGTATTGGTTAACGTCATGGGCTTAAATTATTATTTATCATTTAAGAAGATGGAATCAATTATGAATTTGTTCCAGTGATTTTTAATTAAGAGTTGTTGGAATTTTAATATTGGGATTAATATTAATATAACAATAAGATTTAATATCCAAAATGATATTAAATTAATAAATATATTATTTTTATTTAATAATTTTATTAAACTATCCATGAATGTTTGTGATGAAACCCCAGTTCTATCATTAATTTGGTTATAGTTTTCACATAATGAGAGTTATGTTTTTATTTCTGATCAGATTGGAGGGAGATAGATAATTATTTTCTTGTAAATTAAATAACATTTTAACATTATAATAATATATAATTTATTATATTAGTAATTTAACAATATTTTTATCATATAAATATATAAAATTAAAATATTAAGGGGTGGATAATACTCTCATTGAGGACTTGAATCTCTTTTTTAATGACCTATATTAAAATATAGACTTAGGGGATATCACAAAACCTTGTGTTTCCATGAATTGAATTCTATTATTCTAAATAGAAAATACTACGTTTTTAAGGAAATTTTGTTGGATATGGGTGGTTTATAGTTGGTGGATTTGAGCTCCACTTGAAAGATAAAAAGGGGTTCATTTAATTTATATATATATTGGTGACAATAAAAGTTTATATCACATAATATAAAAGTAATAATGGTGAGGGATATTTAGTTACAAAATTTTGTATGAAATTATGTCTAATTAATGTAATTATGTAAGTACTAGTTTCCATGTTAACTTAGAAAAAATCAGGACACATTAGCTTAGTATTTTATTAATTATTAAACTTTAATAAACTTTAAACCTTGTAAATAATAACTACCAAAAAATATGTAATTACCTTAGTTATAATATAGAAATATGATGGTTTCAAATTTGGAATCAATTTATTTAAAATAATTTGTAAATATTAAAAACAAATCATAAAACTAAAATATATAAGATATATAGGAAAACAAATTAAGGAAAGAAACTGATAGTTAAAATATTATCAAATATAATTTTAATATTTGAATCAATTACTATTTAAAATATTATTCATCTATTATTCATATAATTTTTTAACCATAACATATTTTATTTAAAAATAGTGGATAAGTGGCCTTTTTTAGTAAAATAACGGTTTCATCAAAAAAATATATTATTGGTTATTTAGCTACGTTAATCCAATACATATATAATATAAATTTCTTATTTTAATTTAAAATTATACATGTGAAATATATAAAAATATATGATATATGTATATAAACAAATAAATTTAAAATTTTATTTTTATATTATTTTAATGTCTTCTTATTTATCCCCTTATTATTTTCTCATGACACATAATGAGAAGATAAGAAATAGATGTTTTCTGATATATAGATTCAAAAATTATGGATCTCAATGTTATTTTAATGGGATTACAGATAACCAATATTATTTTTTCTCAAGGAACAAATGTTAGAATTTGGAATAGTATTTGTTTCTAGAAAATCCTATAGAAGAATCCTCCTTATCCTGCATGGAAAAGTAATCTAATCTATAAGGCTTTTATAACATTATGTCATGTATTTTACATTATTAAAAAATATCATAATCTGGTTACATATATTTATACAAACTAATAAAATTACATTGTTACATTGGTCACATTTTTTTTATCAAATTAGTTATTTATATATCCTATTTCAAGAAAACAATTATCATATTATCAATGAATTATAATTTTTTATTATTTCAATTCCATTTTCCCAAAGAACTCATTTATAAGAACATTCCTTATATAAAATATGGGGATAATAATTTTTTTGGATATTATATTTTATTTAAAATAATATTGTTATGTTGTTAATATTCAAAGCCACTAATCCATTGAGATTTAGTTGTGAATTTGAAATGTCATAATTGATTAATATTTGTGTTAAATGATGTAATTATATATGTCATTTTGTTATTGGTTTGTTAGGATTCAAAGAATAAATTAATTATTTTCTAAATTAGTATATGAAATAAAACCAAACCATATAATATAATACCAAGGTCGAAAAAATTCATATATATTGAAATGAAGGTGTCAAATTCTAATAATTAATATATTTTATTTTTCAAATTCAATTTTTAATATGAATTTCCAATGATAATGTTGTAAATTAATCACCTTAACTTTATCTGTTTTAATAAATTGGGATAACAAAATTAAAAATATGTATGGTATAATTAATACCCTCTAATAAAATTGAAATTCCCTTTATGATTTTAGTTCATCTCATTAATAATTTTGGTTTCTTTAGATTGCTCAATCTGGACCATAATTCATGGATCATGAGTTATCTACAGAAATAAAATGAAGTAAGTCAATTGTATCCATTGTATATAAACAATCATTTATTTTATTTTTAAGAAACTACTTCATGAATATCAAGTTACCCTTCCCTTTATAAAATTCATTTAGAAAATTTTCATGAAATTTTATTCATTATAGTGATCTTATTAAATTTTTTTGGAAGGAAAAATCACATTTAATATCCCAAATCATCTTACGATCATGTAACAATTCATGAATGAAAATAAATATTCCTTGAAAATATATTCGTTAAGATAGGTTATTATAGCCAATAATGAAGTATAATTTTGTCAAATGATTATGGAGAATATATAAATTAATGATAATACAATTATGTGAATTACTTGATGTTTTTTATAAATATATATCTTGTATCTCCCAAAAACAAGAGTTTGTGTCTAATTTTTACTCATTCATAGTTTAATACATTTTTCAATGATTTGAAATGGAGTGAACTCCATTAAATTAGATGAATATAATCCGGAACATGATGATAACGTATAATTGAGTTTTATATTCCTTGGTTCTTATGGATGGGGAGTACTAGTCCTCTATATTAAACAAAAAGATAGACTAGTAAGGAATTTAATTGGTTATGTTGAGCTTAATAAGATGAAAAATATTGATAATTATATTATACCATGTATTGATTATTTATTTAAACAATATAGAGAGTATCAATAATACTAAATGGTAGGTCATCAGTTAATAAATCTTCAACTAATCATGAAGAGGGATAATATAAATTATAGGACCTTTCATAAAAGATATAGACACTACGAATTCAAATTTATGTCAAAGGAAATAAAAAATTCCCTTGATTTAAACACACTTATAATAAATATTGTATTTATAAAATTGATGGAAATTTTGGAGGCCCTTATATTTGATATTCTATTATTTTTTACAAATAAATAAGAATATGAATACCCTTTTTAGATAATTCATATGACATTAAATTTTTTGAAATTGTAGGATATGTTAAACAATTACGAATTATTAAAATAAAAACTATTGTTCATCCATCATATAATCAGCAGAAAAGAAATATCATTGGAACCATTAAATAGAATAGTGAATGTAAATTGGCACAGATCAATATTGATAATTAATTTCCTCGTCTTTATTGAATTGTCTATATATTATCTATTATTTTTTGTAAGATTTTCCATGTTTGAATATTAAAAATCACCTTATAATGGATGGATTAGTTTTTCTAAAGAATGGTGAATTTGAGGAGATCTCAATGGATATTACATATAGTTTTCATACTATTGTTGGGCTTAACCCACCATGTCATGATGAAGGGTTTTAAATTTTCAATGATGATTCAAAGTAGGTATTGCGATATGTCATCATGAATAATAATTATGTAATAAAATTTATATAACATAAAATAAATTTAACTGAAAATTTCAACCTATTAATGACAATGATATATCTATTTCAATGCTTTTAAATAATACTGGTTGGAATAATCCCAATGGGGCGATGTGAGGTATATACACAGATCACAAGAGATTAATTAATCTATTAACAGATAATGTGATAAAAAATAAATAATTTAAATCGGCGAATTTAAAAAATGTATTGTTATTTACCAATTCATTACCTATAGGGAATTTTGAAAATTTTGGTTTCTATAACACCATGTTATATTGGAATAATGTTTTTAAAAAAATATTTATATAATTGATTGCATCCTCAATTTCAACCACAAAATAAAAATTACTCAGTACATATTATAAAAATATTTTTACAAAAACATCTGAATAATAAAACCACATGTAAAAATTTATAATTACTATGTATAAATTAATATAAAATACGATAAAAATAATTCAAGTAATTAATTAAAAAAAATTCAATAATAATCATTTATATTATATATTAAAATTTCATTTAAAATGAAATTGTAAAAATTATATAAATAGACTTCCCTAATAAATTTTTTTATGAATTTATAATTCCAAAATTATATTAGGATGCTTTTTTTGTTATTTAAGAAAATAATAATTTTTTAGGATAATAGTAAAAAAAATAATTTTTTCCAAAACACCAGATTTTATGACATTTCTATTATTTAACTAAGACATAAAAGATTATAAATAAAATCTAACAAGAAATATATTTGTCTTAAGTGTGAAATAATATATTCTAAAAACATATATTGATCTTTAAATCCTATCTCTGATATTATTTTATATATGTAACATTTCATTCTTATTAAAAAAATTATTCTTTGGGGTTTTAATTAAATTAAATATGTTAATATAGATATTTTGTATTTGAATGGGTTTGAAACCACATAAAATTTAATAATTTTAAAAATGAAAAATTTATTTCATGGAAATAAATAAAAATTATAATATTAATCAATAAAAAATTTATATGCTTAAAAACACTTCATTTATAATCTAATTTTACGTGTTATGTGTGTTCTTTTTGAAATTTAATTTTTTTTATCATATAATTTTTTTTAAAATTGAAAATATATTATATATAAAAATATAAAATCTATTTTTAATCAATACAATCTCAATTTATTTATTTTAAATTTCTTTTAAAGGATAAAATTATGTTACATTAGTAAACTATATTTATGTTATAATATAAAAATTAAGGGAAAATACATAACTAGTTAATATATTAAACCAAATGGAATGGTTAGAAATATTATAGAATTTAAAAATAATAATTGTTATTATTTGATATGTTTAAATCCATTTAATTTCTAATAGTTTCACATCCTTTATAAAAACTAATCATTATTTATGAAATAAAAATTTTCCCATGTAAAAAAATGCCTCACTTCCACTACATTATTTTGTAATAATCCCTTTGAAAATCATCTTGAATCTTTACTATCTTATCATTATAAAGGACTATCCCATGTTCATGTGCCTTAAATCCGATTACCATTCCTAATTACTCTATTTATATTCTAGCTTACAATGAATATAATATGATATGAATGGTAGTTCGTTATTTTCAATAAAATGTATCAATTTATATCATTCCCTTCAATAAAAACATTTAATAATAATATATAAGGTAAATATACTCATAATATGTTTATTGATATGTAATTGGGCTTTGGGAAGGTTAATTCTTGGTGAATAATGTGTTTGTTAGTTCATAGTGGCTTAAATTGTTTTTTGGTATTTCTTAATAAAAAGCAGGATATCGAACACAATGGTACATCTTATGGTGAGCTTAATAATGGTCAATAAACTACATAGAGGACCAAAATCATTGGGGAAGGGTGTGGTTTATTCATAGGGTGTGGGGTGTCCCCATGTAACACATGCCATGTTTATCCTCTTCCATTTGATGGGGCTGGGTTTGGTGAGTCAAAAATAGCCAACACTTCGTTACCAATCTATGTCTTGTCCGTATATTGGACTCATTAGTGTGGAAAGATTGAGATAGCCAAATGATTTGTGAGGAATTTCCACATATTTTTCATTTTTTTATATTTTAAATTAAATATAATTGTATTGGTCTTCCATTTTATGGGTGACACATTGATTAGTTTCTGGGATATCATTAAAGAAGGATTTTTAATGATATTTTTTATTAGTTTTATTCTGTTGATCATATCTTATTCAAATTTAGTGTTCCAATTTTAGATGATTTTAGTGAGAGTTATGGTTGAATTATCATTATATATTTTATTTCATATCATGATCTTTACTCTCTAGGACATATTTCTATTTGACACATTTTAAGGATCAGACCAATAGTGATATATAGTGATTCTTATATAATAGTTGTCTATTTATTTCTAATTAATTAAGGTATATTAATATCAGTATTTTTATAAAAATATCAATAAAAAATTTTAAATTCATTATATGGATTCTGGGGTTTAGGATATAATCTCTTTACCGAAGAGAACTGTTTCTCATTAATTTTTTGTAAAATAAAAATATAGGAAATACCAAATTTTTTAGAGAGTTTGTTTCATGAAAGGTATCATTCAATGAAAAATTCATTCTTTATGATATTGAAAATCATTTCTAATTCTTAATAGAAATATTTCAAATTTTTTCATATTCATAAGTATTTATATAAATTATAAATGAAGTCCCCATGTCATTTTGATAAAAGGTGATTTTGAAACATGGTTTATTTTGAATAAAGTGGTTTTTAAATTATATAGTATTTTAATGGAATGATATATCAACTATTTTTATTTTTGATGAAATTAATTTGAATAAATGTTATATTTAGTTAAATGCTCCATGATTAAATTAATATTATATAATTCTTTGAATTTCTTAGCTTCAGTATAAGAAAATCTTGTTTGAACCAAGGGTTCAAATAGGGGGAGATGTTTGAGGGAAATAATATAATGATATTTACTTTTTTAGACAGTATATATCATTCCAACTCAAACTACATAGAGTAATCCAAAAATCAATAATGGGATTCACTTTTCTAGGTATTCTTCCATCCTTGAGGTTGTTGATCAATGATATTCTTTGTACATTAGTTTTTACCATTCATTATGTTTAAATAATCTTTGATAGCCTAGAACTAATATACCATAAGATATTTTATCATGTTTCAAATAATTTATTACAATTTATGTGGGTGTATTTGAAGTGTAATGGATCTATTTTAATTATACTTGTATAGAAAAATGATTTATCTAAACATGTATTAAAAAAATTCTAATAAATTCATTTTTTGTGATTTAAAATAATTGTATTTCAAAACATTACAAAAAATTTCAACATATATATATTAGGTATATTATTTTCTTTAATTGATCGTAATATTTTTTTAATATAATTTAGTACATTGATGCACTTTGAGGTTTCAAAATATGATTTTTATTCTTTTCATAATTCATATACCATAGAGAGTTTGTGAAACATTTTATTTCATGTTTGTAAAATTATGTCATCAAATAGTGATAGATAGTGTTAATGCAGGTGGGGTGTTGTATTTTCATTATGATATTGTAGGGTTTCTTCCCTCAAAACATATCATAATGAGAAAATTAATTATTGGTCATGGTTATATTATTTTTCCTTTCTTACTACTGAGATTTTTCATACTTTATAATAATTTACTACAAATATCAAATATAATATTGGAATTTTTATCTTTATTTTATATAATTAAACTCTTTATTATATAGTTTAAAACAAGATAAATCATACTCATAGGTATTTTATTATTCCCATGAACCTATTTTCATCTCAAGGGTATCATGAATTTCCTTCAATTGTTTTCATAGGTTGACTTCTGTATCCTATTCAAGGATGACCCATACCACATAATGAAAAAATGGATTCACATGTGGTTGGTTATTCAAGGCCTTCATGTCATTAATATTTATTAAATACTAAAAAAATAACTAATATATATTAGGTGTAGGTTATGGGAATGTTCATATCCATCTCTAATTGAAATGTTTCATGAGCTACTTTGTGATTTTGGGGTGTGTGTCTCCCATATTTATTTTTTATTTTATCTCAATTTTTAAGGTTACATTTGATATAATATGTTTATTTTCATTTCAAATTTCTATTTCTCAACGTCTATCCCTTTTATTTTATCCCAATTTTGGATTGGATACATTCCCTTCAATAAATTATGTATTATAAACATTGATTGTTGTTATTTATGTAATTCTATGGGAGATACTGTTTATTTTAGGGAGAGTGGTATATGAGATATATTCGACCAAGAACTCCATTATTAGATCAAGGAATTTTGACATCAACATTCATTGATGATGTTGAGAATGGAAAAATTTTTAGATATCTTCCTTTGGTGGTAATTAATTTATTACTATTATTCTAAATTATTTCTATAGTCTTACTCAAAATAGGGTTGTCATTCCATAGATCGGTTTTATTTATATAACTAAACTGAAAACATATCATATATATTCTAGGAATAAATTTTAATATAATGTATAGAATAATTAAATGAATAGATTTATATACACTGGAATCATTCATTATAGTGTATCCCCTTGGGAAATACCTTCAATTTATCCCAAATGATTATGTGACCATTCAATTTTATGTTGATTATTGTGTCATGTGACGATTTAGATCATGTATAAGTTTCCCTATATAAGTGACATGTTTAATTAAATAAGGGGTGGAACCTGATTTTTAAATATCAACCATCGACCATGTATATAAAATATTTAGGGTTTAGGAGTCATATATTACTAATCATTCATTTAATTGAATTTGAAACAAAATTAATGTTGTAAGATAGTTTATTGTAAGAATAACTAATAAAAAATTTCATGGCCCTAATAAATAATATTCTCCACAATTACCTTGATTCCTTTGTTTTGTAATTCATGTTTAATATTATAGTTAGTTCATTATTTTTGAAATAACATAATCATTACCTATAAACAGTTTCAGGAATCATGATGAATCACAACATTTAAACATTATTATCAAAATATCATTTCATTATTCATGATGTTATATTATTCAAATAAGCGGTTTCATATCATGGAATCAAAATTTTTCTTGAGAAATTGATTGAAATATTATAAAAAGAGGAACTAGAATATGACTTTGAGATTCGAAGATTATTTGTTTTGATAGGATATAAATAATGTTTTTTGAATGAATTATTAAATATTTCATCTCTATTGGATACTATTTCGTAGAGATGAATAACAATCACTTGGTGTGTATGTTTCTAATTTCAACTAATAAATTGAATTAATATCTAAACCATGATCCTTTTTATATATTACTATAGTATGTAAGGGATATATTATATTTTATGATCCTCTAGTTGTTGGTTTAGATTGACTTCATATACAGAAAGAACATGCACTCATAGATTGATTTATATAGTATCAACCAAATGAAAAGGATAATGTAGGTAATGATCTAGAACATGAAGTAGTTCTATAATCACTCAATAGCTAATAACACTTCAAACATGCAGAATATGTTTCTATATATTTTACAAACAATAGATAAAGATGTAAATAAATTATTATTCCCTGATCATATGAAAAAATTTATTGTTTGAGCATCAATATTATTCCCTAAATGACATTACATATATCCTAGTAAATAAAAATATGTTTAAAAGCAGTTTTAGTATAATTTTCACTACTCAGAATGTAATGTAATGTAATTAATTAATGAGATATGATTGGAATCATATCATTTATATACCTAAATATTATAGAAAAAGATAATATTATATTTCAAATTGGTTCTTATTTAGAATCATCTCTTCTTGAGGGGATTTTGTGGGAAAAATAATTGGATGATGTTTTTAGGTTTATTCGGAATACATATATGAATGGGATACCCACATAAATTTATCATTCTCTATAGTGGGACCTATTTATTTTAAAAAACTCATTTCATTGATTTGGAAGATCTAGAGTTTGAAATTTTTTATTTTTTCCCATGGGAAATTAATTTTGGTATAATAACTATTTACTATTACCCGAACTATCAGTTTTTGTATCCAGATTTCATATGAAGCATTACTAATTTTGTTTCTAGTTGTTATATTTATCACCATATAATGTTCATAAATTAAAATCCTTATACCTTATATTATGCCAATTAATTTCCCACATGAAAATTATTCAAGTTTACACTGGATATCATTATTCCATTGTAGTATAATTCAAAATAAAAGGATGATATATAGGATTTTATTGAACCAAAAAAAAATAAAACTCATTTGGTTACAATTCACATGACCTCTAGGTTTAAGAAATTCTAAATTTAGTATAACAAAAAAACATTTTTTCACAAAGGGTTTCATCTTATATTTTTATATGGATTATTTGAAGAAATATCAATATAATATTAACATCTAAGAGGTAAAGGATTTCCATGTTATGTTAAACACTTCTTATCAAAATCAGTAAAAATAAAAAAAAAGTGAAATATTCATATTCTGTAAGATATGATCATTTCTTCAGTCAATGAAGTGGGAGGATCATATAATAGTTATTCGGTATTGATATAGGGACTATAAAAATTTAGTTATCATATTTTAGTTAAAATTGTTCTTTTTGATGATTGTATGGTAACCATTATATATATTTTTTTTCTAGAAGTTTATGATATTTATCTATTTGGATAATACCTTATATAATAGATTTTGGTGATTTTAAAGAATATTCCTTAGTTAACCATTGATTTATATTGACGGGAGTAATATTATGAAAATTTTCATCACTGAAATTATTATATCTTAATATGCGAGCTGGATTTCATCAACAATATTTATCAGTTCAGTTAATGAGAAATTTAGTGGTAGGGTATTATTTCTATGAGGTATGTGGGACAATTTGTGATCTCTATATATATTTATAATATATACTATTAGTTATATTTTACATATTATTTAACATAGATTTTTTCCATGTGTCTTATCTTATAATATTTTGACATGATCTATTTTATTTCTTGAATTGGTAAGATATTGGTTTTATAACATACATGTATATAGTAAAATAATCATTATATATAATTTGGGTTATTAAAAGTGGACCTTATTTTTTGAATTCTTATCTATTATTTTTCATGTTATGAAATCACTGAATAGATTCTCACAAAACATTGGAAAATGATAGTTATGATATGTGATATATGGCCAATTATCATTATGAAAATAACTTCATAAAAATTATATTCATAGGGAAAAAATTTATATAATGTGGATACTTTCACACATGGAATGATTTTTTATCATTATTTTTTGTTTTGGGATAGTTATTTTTAGATTGAGGATGTTTTGGTTAGTTTCCTTTTTATTAAGATGAACATTTTCATTTCATTGTTCAAAATATACAAGACCATGTAATTTAACAGACAAGGTTTTTAGGATTGTAATATTTCTTGTAAAATGAAAATACAATAAAGGGGGTACTTATTTTTTAAAATATATATTTTAAAACATTTAAATTAGTTATAACACAAATCATTTCAAATTTGGTTATCAAACATGGACAAAATCTGATTAACAAAGTATAGAATATAAATAACATTCTATCAAAATTTATCGTAGTGAAGATATTAATCAGAATTTATCCAACTTATATTAGATTTTTTCAAACAAAATAAGATGGAATATGATAATAAATCAATATTTATAGTTGAGTATGATGAATTATTTTATTACAATCAATATTATATAAAATATATATAGAAACAAGTAATACAATATCTTTGGTAATGTAAGAATTAATTCTAAGAAATTATTAAAAAATAACTCTTTTAACCTTATGATAAACATATTTAATAAACATTGGTAAAGATATCCACTATTTTATACTTATAGTAATGTCAGACCTTCCTTACTATAAAATCCATCCATATAATTGTCAAATGTTTCATATCATCTTATCCCGGGAATCCCTTGAAATTATAATCAATTGTTTATTACAATCTAAGTATTCCCTCAATAAAATGTATTAGACTATATATATTCATATCCTTGTAACCCCATAAACATAACAATGATTGATCCTAGAAAAAATAAAAATATTTTTAAGGAGAAAACATGAGATGTTTTCACATAATGAGTATCTCTAAAGAACTATTCATGATAAATAATCTTGATAAGATATAATAGGGGATGTACTCAAATAGAATCAAACTCATCAAATGGCCTAGTGTTTATAGGCATACTCACATAGATAACATTTACACTTTTTTTATAACTGCCTCATACAGTTAGATCATGATAGCTAAACATAATGGAATTACCAACATCGTATTATCTGACAAAATTATAGTGATAAAAGTATTCATTATTTTAAAATATGTCATTGTAATTTAAATATATTAATTCATCATTTAGATTTAGTTCCTTAAAAATGATAATACATAAATCTTTATGAGTGTTAATATGATTTTTTCGAGTGCCAGTATTAGTCTAATTGTCTAGTATTATGTTAGTAAAAAATTAATGAATAAATTCTAACATCCAGTCTAATAAATGTGAGTCTGTTTTATCAGACTCGTTCACATTATGATAATCATAATTTTGAAATGTAATTATTATATTCATGATACTATAGAAATTACTATACGTCTGAAAAATTTAATTATTTTAAAGAAACAAACTAAAAGATATTGGAAAAAAAGTTAGGAAACGTGATTTAAGAAAGTGTTTGTGATTTCTAAAAGTAATGGAATTAAAATCTATTAACTAAAAATTATTTCTCAAATATATCTCATTGTTTTGGAAATAAAAACCACTAAAAAGGAATGATAAAAATTTCAATAAATTATGGATCATGTTATTTTATTAACATCTTATTCAAAGTTATTCATTAAGCCTTAACCCCCCTGTGTCTATAACTCTTCTAAAGAGGATTTTGAAAATAGTGGAGTTTCTGAAGAGATCTTTTATTAAGATATGTAATCCCCTGTTTAAATATTCTACACTAATGAATTTTTTTCTCCCCTTTATAAAACACAACCCTTATGTATTACAACATATCATTTCAAGAAACTTCTCCTCATATATCAATTTTCCCCTATATAATTTATTCTCTTTGTTATTTGGAAAAATAATGTGGAATGATCAAAAGATACTAAATTATTATAAATTTAACAAATGAAGTTATATTTAGATACCAAATTTTCTAAATAAAAAATATAAAAGAATTTATATCCAATCAAAATTAGAAAACACTCTCACATATCAGCTTTGGATAAAAATACAATTCATATATTACAAAATATTCAAATGTTTTAAAACAAAAATAGAGAATGAATTCTACATAAAACTATTAATTAATTATTCATCAAGGTATTGATAGTGGAAATAATCTTTCTGAACAAATTTTTGTATATCTGTAGCTTCACATCATTCTCTTAAAAATTCCTAAGCATATTGACTTCCTCAGAATGCGTGCTATTCTACTAATTGATATAGAAGAATTAACCTTCAAAAATTAATGGCTGGTCATCTGTAGGTTTATTTCATGGATATTCCATTCATGTTATTAACGCTATCTTTTCTTTCATCAAAATATTCACTTAATGAATTAACAAACATCACCAAAACATCTATGTATTTATGGAACTAATCAAAGGATTAAGATGAGTCATACGAATATTATTGACTATAAAAAAACATAACCCATATATTCTAATGTTGGAATCAAAAAGATGAGTCCAGTTTACCATCTAATTAAATGAATTTTTATATGACTTGTAACATTCATTATAACATTAAACACGGATTAAATATGAATGACTTCTCTATTAATCCAATTAATGATAAAGACATGTCATTATTTCATTATCGAATACGCTACAATAGAAAATTATGATTTAGAAAACAATTATTATATTCTTATATTATTTTCTATGAATGAGATATATAATCATCACCTTATAGATCTATGGTTCCTACTAAATAAAATAGATCATTTTTATGATCGAGTTGTTTTACTCTTTTAATTTTGGAATGAGCGCCCACACTTTTAATTCTGTCATTGTTAAGATAGATTTTTAATCTTTGTTTGAAATTTTTTTATAATTTAATAACTCCAACATTTTTAACTATTTATGCATATTATATTTATCATGAAAACATTTTATTTTAATTTTATTCACCTTATTCTTTGCTTTAAGAGGATTCTTCTTACAATGATGATTATTATTATTGGGAACCTTGATATTTTTCTTATCTATCCGCCATATAATGAATGATTTATGATAAACATTAGGATGATGATGAAGAAATTTCTGATTCATTTTTAGTTTATTATTATTATCATCTTCCTATTCATTTTCACCATATTCTTCTTCTTCATCATCCACTACTTCGTACAACTTTTGTTTCAACTTGTTCATATTCTTCATCTGCTTCCTAATAATATCCTTATTATCATCCCATTACAATTATTTTAATTCAATAACTCCATCAAATTGTTTATCAATAACCTCCTTGAGTTATCTAACCACACTCAAAACACCCATTTTAAAGGTTCAAGTTCCGATTCATTATCTAGGATAAACATGAAAGGTTCTTATTCATTAATTGTTTTATTTTCCATTGTCTATAATAGATGTAATTTCACCCTATAAAACTATTGTTTAATAAAATTCTACCCATTCATCCATGTTAAAATGATAGATGTGACATAATAGAAGAACATTATTATAAGATGTTCTCACAACTCCTTTTAACTAACATTCCATAATTCATTCATTTATAAAACACTTTTTTTAATTTCTTTTATTATTTTATGTCTCTATGGTTTTGGTAGAATAAATTTTTAATTCCTTTTATTATTCTAGGAAGATTATTTTTTTTGAATCCCCTAGATGCTTCTCAAATTTATCTTTCACCTACTTTTCATAGGCTTCATCTGGTAATTTCTTCTGTTTCATTTTTTTGTTAGAGGAGAGGCCTCAACATTCTACATATTCATTGGATTTGGAACTATGTTAGATATACGTGATGGATGTAACTGTGATACACTAAAAAAACATTCTCAATATCTTTCCTTGATTTTCTATCAAATAAAATCTCATTTCATTCACCGTATCATCATTTATAAATGAAATTTTATATCTCCCTGTTTATGAATTATTGGTAATATTAAAAACAATCAATCATCTAAAAACTTTTTTTACAATAAAATCATGGAACACAATGATCGTGTATTTGATAAAGTTATTTTTTATGTTTTCCATAGAAATAATGAACAACATGATGAGATCAATCGTTACCATATTCAACAAAATGAAATCCCACAATAAACTCATCAAATACCATTATCATATCTTAATCGCATTTTCATTGGAATGAGAATCACATTCAGCTATAATCCAAATACATTATTATCTGAATTCAAATGTGAAAAAATCCTAACATTCTCATATTAGTAACATAATGAATATTATTCCTTTCTAATTTTAAATATACCACGATCATATAGTGACTTGTATGGAGGCAAATAACCTTCACAATATGATGGATTCCCATTGTATCATCAATATTCTTATATTAAATATTTTACCTCTTTCCATACATACAAAACGATTTTTTTTACATTTACATGGTCCACCATGAAATGAACAGATGAAAATATTTCAAGTGTGATGGAAGTATAAAAAAATATAACCAATTTTTCAACAAAAATGGATTTCCAGCCATAAAAATATCTATTATTATTCAGGGTATAAACATAATTTTATTAGAAAAATATTTATAATCATTTATCTCTACAAACAAACCAATTTTCGAAACCATTTTTTACCATCATCATATTTGAAACTAGAGTTGGTCAATCGGACGAAATGGAATGAAAATTTCAACTTGTGAATTTTTGGTGTCCATTAACTTGGGGTAAAAAACTATTCAATAAAGGTCGGATAGGAGGAGGACCCTAGTTTATATAAGAACTTGGTTTGATGGTTTGACTTCCATAACAAAACAACTTTTTAGGTGATTAATTCATTGAATTTATAGTAAATAATACCTCAACAAATGTTTTAATAAATGTATTAACTATTTATGATTTTGAAACATATTTATTTTATTTGGAATGATTATGACTAGAAACAATATGGAAAAATTTGAAATCAAAAAATTGTTTTTAAATAAACTTAATTTATAAAAAATCTAATATACTAACATAATTAAATAGTTAAAAGTGTATAAGTGAAAAAGACTAGCATTCAATGTGTAATGATTCATTTATATGAATAAACCATTGCCCTCCATTTTAAAAATTATAAATGTTTTACAATGACTAAATTTAAATATTAATAAATTTTAAAAAGTTCATTATGATAAATCTAATTGTGAAAATATTTGGATAAAAAACGAAAAAAAAATTAATCCAAATTTTTTTAAAGAAATTATGAGTCAGGAGTTTTTTTAAAATTATCGAATACTATAAAAAAAAATTGGGAAATTTGTCTTCAGTAAATTTATTAAGTGAGTGTATCAAGAAAATTTAGTTTGATAAATGTTTTAATAAAAATAAAAATTTAGAAATATAAAGGCTTTTTTTAAAAAACATATGTAATCCCAACTTGAAAATGAGTAAATTAATTTCAAATATGGATAAATAAGAATTATATATGAATTATTACCTCTAATTGATCATTCCAGATTATATTTAATATATTAAAAACTTTTAAAACAATGTGGTTTTTAAAAATTCTAGCATGTTGATCTTGCGTTCAAATGAAATCTAAAATGATATCTCTTTTAACAACAGGATCCTATTAGAAATGGTGTATTTTATATATTTTCTTACCACATCAGTGATTTTTAGAGTATTTATTAAATGAAATGTAAAATTTATTCTAAAAAATTATGTGATTTTTAGTAAAATTCATTCCATTTTCAGTGAGTGTGTGTGGCATCCAAAATATTTATGAAAATAAAATTCTAGTAGAGGTTTCTTATAAATCTATTGGTAATTTTACATTATCATTTATTCATGTGGTCAAGTTTCCATATAGTCTATGGTATTACAAAACATTGTGTTTTATAATACATATGATTCACTATATACATCTAAGTATTTAGGCGTCACACATAAAAATGAATCCCCCAATGAAATAAAATTTAAATACCAGGAACTTCAAATTCCATGAATGTGATATCCTATATAATTTAGGAGGAAGATACCCTAAAATATTAATCAGATGATCATTCTAATCACATTTATAAACATTGAACATGAACATTAAATGATTCTCATGCATTTAATAATTCATAACCAACTAGTTGATCACCATATTACTCAATGTGTCACATTAATAGTAGGAGTCCTACATTGGTCAACAACACTCTAATGACACATATATTTTATAAAAACATAACTGTATATAAACAATTTAAAAATTATTTAAGGTAAATACTTATAAAAGGATATCACATTAATAAACAATATAGTGTTATCATAAAATAAGGTCACTGTGGAAATGATCAATGGGCCTTATCACATAACCTATAGGCCCATATAGCCTATGAATAATTCAAGAGGGTCTATTAGAAACATAAACAATACAAATATAAAGAAACTTCATGGAAAAACCCTTCCATGATGTTTCAACATATAGAGTCATAATTCTTGATTACATTTTTCATGAATGTAACATTGATCATTAATTGAAAACATAAATACATGTCAACCCGTATGTCATATACTAGTTTTGGAACAACTATTACAAACACAACATTTATCTTATATAATAATTCATTTTAGAAACACTATTTTTTTTATCATATAAATTATTATTTCATATTACCACATGTACCCACAATAATATTGGTTAATGAAAATGCCAGTTTTGATGATATAGAGAGAAAAACCCAATGTAAAAATTGAATTATGTAGACCAAAATATTTTATCATTTAATGAGGATATGTTTGGTCCCCCTAGATACTCACTGATATATTTCACATATCCTTATTATAATATGTATCCTTATACCAAGGGATGTGATACTTCATGTATCAATAGGATAATGATGTATTTCATGTCCTATTTGGATTACTAAAAACGTATTTCGTGAGAACCTATGGCTATCCTGATCAGACCCTTTCTGACATAGAAATATTCCATAATACATTTATCTGTAAAAATATTATATTTTGGGGAAACATTAATTAACCATCCCATTAACTTTTAAAAACAACCACAAGGTTATTATCTATTTGTGAAAATAAATATGGTGACATACATAAGAACCATTAATCAAATTTAGAATAATTAATTCATCAATTTTTATAATTTTAATTCTATGTTTTCAAACCCCCTAAATGTGTTTAGTACATTATAAATTCATCACTATAAAGACTATCAAGGATCAATTATTATCACTGATAGGAAACATGATCCCAACTTATATACATGGGTCTAGTTGTGCATTTTTAATATCAGACATATGGGTCTCCATGCAAAGAATATGATGGTGCAAGCATTTATAATTTTTATTTAAAATAACATTCTTAATAAAAATTAATATGAATATGTTTATATTTTTTAAAAAATTACATCTGTATATTTTACATTTCAAACTAGGTAAACTCATTAATTATTTATTATAAATCAAGATTCAATAATTTTTTATTCCCCATAATGGTCAAGTTATTTGAATTACTAATGCCAAAATTTTAAGGTATTTACCTCTATAAATTAAAATAGGAATTAATGTAACTACAACCAGCATATCACACTTCTTCCTAGTATAAATATATATATATATATATATAATGATATAATTATATGGTTTTAAATTTTATATTTTCTAATCACCTATCAACATTATAAATTGGACGATTGGATACCATTTGATTACAAATAGAATATCATGGATGATTTTAAATTATAGAATACCTATACGAGATGTCTTGATAATATTGGACACCATTTCCTAATTTATAAAGAAATAATACACATAATAAATTTTTATTTGACATCCATTTAATTGAAACCATAAATATTCTATCCCATAAACTATATAGTTCGTGGCATGAAAATAAAACAATCGGGTTTTAAATTGAATTTATTCATTAATATATAGGGGAAAACTTTATTAAGTTTAATGCATTATTTTTTTAATCATCCATATATCACATTTATCACTATGTAAAATATAAAAAATGTCAAATAGAATAAATAATGGAAAAACATGGAAATTTTCCATGAATTAATGGAATAAACAAATAATCATTAAAATAAATAATATTAAAATAATTAATTTAATCATGGAGTGAAAATAAACTTGTTTTATAAGTGATAATACTAGAAATGACATAACAAGTCATGACTCGTCCCCTACGGCTTGTGACATGGCATTCCCCAAGACTCCCTTCTGATGGTTAGGGGATGTCAACTGGGGACAAAGGCATCAACCTATAAGTGGGAGACATTTTATAGAGTACTTGTATGCACACACACCCAGCCATTTCCCAAAAACTGAAAGGTGAAATGAAGTACACTGTAATAAGTACTGGGTACAAGAACAACATAAAACAATTGGGCTATAATACAAACCCAATAAAATAATTTAAAACAACAAATAAAAAATTGGACACTATATAGTCATTCACTGAAAATCCCACCAGATGGTAGGAGTTACTGTAGGGATTGGAATCAGATGCAGTATGTCATGTCTACATGGTCCAACTGATCTCTAACTGCTCCTAGGCCACTATGTCATCCTTATAAATGCATGTCATCTCTATAAGACACAAAATGTGTGTGCAAAGCCTGTTCAGGGGTGACTAACACAATACATAGTAGTGGAAACCATTCCACTATGGATAATTACAACAAAAATCAAGAAATCATAGCCCCAAAGAAATGATATCTCACTCTATGTACAATCTAAAGCAAATGAAGACGTTTTATAGGCTATAGTGTTGAAGATTTCGTACAGTTGAGGTACTAATCCTTTATGAATTAATTCTCATCTGTCAGGACACTAAGGATACACATGGTTGCTACTCACCTTCCGTAATACAAAGGATCCACATGACTGCTTCCAGTCTTCTAGGCCACTAAGGATTCACACAACAATTTGTCATCTACCGGGCCACAAAGTATCCACATGGCTGATACTCGTCTCTCAGGCAACTAAGAATCCACACAATAGCAACTTGAGAAATTGGTCATAACTCAACCACCAAAAAATCCAAAAAATAATAACCCAATTAATACTCTCATTGTAAGGGTTCCAACTTAGTAGACAATGTGTCCAAGGGAAGATTGTTTTGTATGATATATGCATTTAAATAAAAATGGCCCAGTTGGATTGGAGTCCAATGAAACCCAACCATACAATAAACCCCACCAAATCTCATGCAGAGTATCTCAGAAGGACCACCACGTCACAAGGGTCCTCATGCCACATACATCACCCTAATTGGACACCTGGTCTATGAGTTATTGATGTCTTAGTAATAACGGGTTAGTTGCATCTAGGACTGGTACGAACCAACCAACCCTGCCCAAGGGTTCAACATACCCCGATAAAATTCAAATGACATAGTCTATTCTAGTTCAGGATTGTGTCAGACCAGTCAAGCATGGCCAGTGGCCCAGGCACAATGGACTTCATTTGGTCGGCTCAGTTTGGATGAGGGTCCATCTTTCCTGGTTGCCCAACGACCTGATCTCGTATGGCCCGCCTTGAAGGGAATGGATCTCGCCCTCTAGCATGGGTCTAGCCCACTAGGTTTGGGTCTGGACCACCAACGTGGTCCCTACTCGTAGGGCAGGGGTCTGGCCCGCCAGTTCTGGGTCTAGCATGCCGGCGCGGGTCCATCCCGCTTCATGCCCAGTCCCCCAATGCCTGACCGGTCCGATTCGGTTCAGCCATGATGTAGCTCATAACCTCATATGACACCTCCTACCCGACAGGTCGTCTAAAGGGCATTTCCCTTTCTATAGTCAGTTTACTGTGGCTCCACCCCGTGAAATGCGGCACAACCCCACGCCGGATCCGAGGCCGGTGGCCCCTCTAGCTATGATTTCTTTTAGAGTAAAAGATGAGTTTGTGGAAGAAATTAGATAAAGGATGGGACTCTACTTTTCAAGTATATAGTTTTCTTCTTCTTTTATTCTGTGAAGAAATTAATTCTTAAACTTTAGTGTAGGGGTCTTAATACATAAAATGAGTTATCCTAATACCATATGTTTTCTTTTATGCATTTTTGCTTCGATATTAGACATGTAACAAGGATTTTCTATAATTTCACTTGAATTTTTCTTTCACATTAGTATTCATGTAATGACACAAGTCGTTATACTAGTTAGATCAACAACTTTCTTTGATTTTTTGTTTCTTTATATTTCTACTACGTATACCATATGATAGAGACGGAATCGTGTGTTTTTTTATTTATGATTGTATTATCAACATGATGGGTTGGTCATTTTTGTTTTCTCACTTGCTTCCAAACTATGGACTGTTCATGTTTATATTCTCACATGTCGTCACATGAAGCATTGTTCAATGTTATCCTTACATGTTAATCTTGAGGAATATTCATGTATTATATAGATAATAGACACATGATTTATTCCTTTTTATTTTTATATTATTTATATATTATAAAAAATTTACAATAAAAAAGAGGACAATTAAAAAATTATGGACATTGATGAACATAAATTTTAAAAACATATATATTTCAAAACATTAACTATTATATTCATGGTATTATACATTATATATATATATATATATTTGTTTGGAATGTTGTGGGGACTTGTGTGCACAACCTAATTATTTTCAAATGGTGTAACACCCCATGATTTCAAAGTACGTTATTTTTTCAATGTAATTCAATAACTTGCACTACACGCAACACCAAGTTCTAGCACACCATGACTTACCAAACAAGCCGTTCAAAAGCCGTTATGAATAGTATTAATTGAATTTTGAACGTTATATAATCCATATATTTTTAGAATCCATATATTGAGTTTCTTAGAAAAAATTTAAGAACAAATACATTTTTTTAGATAAAAGAAGTATTTTAAAAAAAAAATACAATTTTACCGGCTTTTCATGGAGAATCCTTTTTAAATCCAATATTTTTAACTATTATATATTCAATTTGACAAAATACACATCTTCATTAGAATCGAGACTTAATAATTTAGTTTCAATAAAGTTTTGGTGTTTTTCTTATAACTTTTATATTTGGGTGAATAGTGAAAAATACTATATTTTTACGCAATTTTTTTTTTAAATCAAAATAATTTATATTGAAAAATTATACAATTTATTGGTTTGGAGGTAAAAATAGTTTTTTATTTTTACAATTTATTCCAATGACAGTCATTTTATGTATTATCACTTTGACATTGGAAATAAATAAGTGCCAAACTTTTGATAGTTATTATTTCTTAAAAATACCCCTTTTGGTTTTGACAGCGAGAATTAATTTTAAATTAATAAATGAAAATTTTATGTTTTGAATTTTTTAATATTCAATTTATTTTTGGATTCGGAATATCTAAATTATATAAGGGTTAAATTTTGGTACTTTTATGAAAACTTTCATATTTTGATGAATAGTGAAAAAATACTAAATTTTAATTAAAAACAACTTTTTAAATCAAAATAAATAATAGTGATAAATTATTCATTTGACTGATTTTAAAGTATAATTTGATTATAATTATAACATTTAGTATAATGTTTTTCATTGGACATTATTTTATATTTAAACTGGACATACGAAAGTGTCAATCTTTTGATTGTTATTATTTGTAAAAAACACACTTTTTTGTTTCGACAACAAGAATTAATTTTAAATTAATTTCTGGAAAATATGATTTTTGAATTTAGAAAAATGGATTACATATTTATAATCAGGAGTCCAAATTGTTTAAATAGGTTGGTTATATTTTTAGACATTTTGAATAATTTCTTCGGTAAATATTTTATTTACCATGTTTAAAGGGTAAATTCGGTAAATAAGGGTAAAATAATATTATTATAATAAGACTATATTACAATAAAACGTGGTCTAACCCTATTTTTTGATACATTTCCTACCATGGGAATCTTTGGGTCGATTTTGGGACCCCATGGAGCCACTTGTAAGTGATGATGACACTTTATATAAATTTAGTTAAAGTAAATATAAAAACAACATAAGCATATATTTTTTAGAAAAATAATTTTTACCTAGGGTTATATATGTTATCTTTTCTATTATAAATATTAATTAGAAAGATAAAAATATTTCATATATAATGGTATTTTTTCTATAATTTTTAGGCATCTAATAAACTAAATTATTTATGACACATTAATGATGTAGTGTTTACCTCATTAATAAATGATTTAAATAAATAACATTATAAATACTAAAATAAAACCCAAATCCTGTCTAATTCTTATTGGATGATTTCATTTAGATCATGAGTCATCTTATCTTCAACTGTAATTTATTTTGGACCTTTATAAACCGAATATCATTATATAATAAAATAATATTTTCAATCTTTCCTAAAGAGCCCCTCCTCCCCCTTATAAAAGGAAACTGCTTCATTCCAATTCCTCACACCCCTCAATCCTTTTGACTCGTCCAACCTCTGCCCAATTAAGCTCCCAACATATCTCTCCACCTCCTAGAAACCTTACCTTAGGCAGAATACACTTCAACATTCTTCTTTGGTTCAGACCAAACAGAGTTACCCAAATTTAAAGAGGTTAACATACCCTCGACCAAGGAAATGTACAAGGTAATGGTTAATTTCACAATCACTTTATTAAACAATGTAGTTTATATATAATTATCTATTGGGATCTCTTTATCATCAACATCCATGTTTCTTAAAAATTTATTTCAAAACATTCTTATTGTTTACTAGACTATGGGTTAAAGTCATTTATACCCTTGTTTGACTTTTTATAAAATGGGTTGAAAGGATTCATTCCGTCGTTTTCTAAACAAGGCCATTTTTAACCATTTCGAAAAAAATTAAGGTAAATATGTTTTTTTAACTTATACTGTTGGTGTGACTATTTTCTGCCATTATAACATCATATAAGCTTCCCTTAGAATCCTATAAGAATATTTTCAAAGTAAATGTTTTCTTTTATAATTAGGTGACTTTTAAATGATTAAAAAAGAGATATTTCTATCAAATAGTTTTTATTTCATCTATGTCAACATCCTTTTTTGGATTTTAAGCTTATTTGAAGTTGATTTATAATGATACAAAACATCCATATTGTATTGATGGTTTTGTGAAATGTTTGGCTGTGTATGTGTTTTTTATACCATTCATGGTTTATATAGAAAGTATTGACATTTCATATACTAGTTTTAAAACAAATGATTATGTTATGTTTAAACCAATTCATATGAGGAATGCATTGGAATTAATAAGTGAAAGGTGGAGCCCGTTATAGCTCCATGATGAATCGGTAGGTCTCATGAGACAAACTAGTGTATTGGCACAAAGCCTTGAAAAAAACTTATTTGTAGTCTTCGAACAAAGCCTTGACTATGTGGTTATGATAGTCTAGAATTTTGAATTCCATCATTATAAATGCCGTTATTGATTTTTCATGTGATTATTAGATTAGTAGAATATCCATATGAATAAGTAAATGGAATTATTTTATTTTATTTCTTCTATATTATGTTGATGTTCAAGTTTAAAAGGTTTTTTTAGTTATACATTACCTAAAATGTTTATACTTATTTATGATAGTTTCTGATATATTATTATCCTTACTGGGCATCTGATCTCACCCCTTTCTATGTATTATTTTTCACAGGATATGAATAAGTAATTTATGAATGACCTGTAGGGATAGTATGAGGGTATATGAGTGTGGACTATGGAGACTATGTTGTTGTAGTTTTCATTTTATGATGTAATTTAGGACTGATGAATGTATCTAGTGATTCCAATGTTACTAAACTAATCGGTATTTCGAGACATGATATATTGTGATCATGCCAATGTTCTGTAATAATGTACAGACTCTAGGTAACTGTTGTTGGGGCGTTATAGTTTTTATCAGAGGAAGTTTAGTACAAACCATGGAAGCTATATTTAGATAATATCTGATTAGAGAACATAGACCTAATATGGACTTTGAGGAATTGTATAGAAGATCTTCCTAGAATTTTTGTATTGTAGTGATTTTTTGAGCTTTTTGAGCAATACATCTCTGTTGGGATACGACCAGGTAGAGATGGATCTGGCATAGATATACGTAGGGGTAGAACCCAAAAACACCACTTAGAGCTAGACTCAAATGGGAACTGGTGCAGGACAATGGGCCTTGCTGCACTCTTGGTTACGACACTCCTGGGGGATATGCTTAAGAAAATCATCATTTTCTTTACAATTCATTATTAAGGGTTTTTGTATATATACTTCTGCAATGAAAACATCAGTATGATTATAGATTATATCCATAAATAGTTCAATTTATGTGAGGTATTTTACAATTTATCAATTATTTATTGCAATTCATAAACTGAACTAGTTTATGCTATTGTATTGAAATGGCTCCCAGTAGAAGGAATGTAAACTCCAGTAATATGTATGATTCATAGAGTAATAAGTATCATATCTATAACGGTATTAAGCCAACATTTAGAAGGGAAATAGTCTTCCATGTATTCTCAACATATGATGAAATGGTATCATGTGTTAATAAGATAAGTAATGAATTCTCAGAGTCTAATTTCTTTGAAGGGAAGCAAGTGAAGAAAAGGATGGAAAAGGGAAATATGGATAAAGGGAAGAGGGAAAAGAATAATTCTCCCATATGTGATAACTGTGTGATGAATCACCCTTGAACATGCCTGAAGGGAATGGGAGTTTGGTATATGTGTGGAGAAAAAAGACACCACGTATGTGACTACAAGGTTAAGAAAAAAAGGTTTCAAATGTGCAATGATTCATCTTCATGGAGTTGGGACACTACGCGAACCAATGTCCCAATCATCAGAGTATTCCCCAAATGATGCTATTGGATAATAATCAAGTTATGATACTACCACAGATGAGGAGGAATGATTAGAGTTCTTATGTTGTTATTAATGAATTATGGCATTTGAGTGTTGTATCAATGATTTACTAGTTATAAAAATTATGGAGTATATATGGATTGAACTGTGGTACTATTTCATTAAGGACTTGAGATTGTGTGGAACCAAGAAAAGTGACTCAATAGTAGGTTAAATTTTTGTAAAATATATGATTTAGAGAAAGATAACATATAATATGGTTCTGATACCGAGGTAGTGATTTTGGAATAATACATGATTGATTTGGATAAATTATATTATATATTCTTGACTACCTTGAAAATGAATAATGATTTTTATATTGCATCATTGTTGGAGTTAAAATCATTTTTGGATAGAAGGAGTATATCCTGTATTCTATAAGTAATAAGTGATCATGAATGTAATCAATAAGGTTTTACGGTAATTCAGGATGTTGCAGTGTTTTAAAAGAATACATGATGAAGATGAATACAGGTTATTACGTGGAAAAAAGATCTTCATTTTGTTTACCTTCCTTATAAATTTTGGAGTGTGAGTTTTGATAGAAGTATTTTGAATAATTCAAGTTTGATATTATTTTTGAATTTCCAAAAAAGAACAACCCACAGGGAAAGATGAGTTTGTGGAAGAGATATTTTAAAGGATGTGACACTACTTGTCAAGTATATATTTTTCTTATTCTCTTATTCTATGAAGAAATTAATTCTTATAATTTAGTGATGGGGTCTTAATACAAAAAATGATTTATCCTAATACCATATGTTTTATTGAACTGATTGTATTTTAAATCCACATAGATTGATGAATTTAAGGCCCTAAATTTTACACTTGTTTTTGATTGATGACCTCAATCACTACCTTTAAGTATTTGAATTTTCCTCTAATTATATGTCTTTAATTTCCACCAATGTTCTCCTAATCGAGATCATAATTTTGTGGTAACCCTTTCATTTCCCTTTTCCCCTTATTAAGACTAAATTTTATTAACCTAATTTCCGATGTGGGTTTTCCCAAAGGTATTTTCTTTTTTCAACATTTTATTTTCGAAAAATAATTTCAAATTGTGAGGACGCAATTTATTGAATGAGGTAAGAATGTAATGGAAGGAAAATAGATTCACTCTCAGAGAACGCGTTGCACATGCCCTTTGGTTTTCAAACTCGTCCCGCCGCTTCTTCCTCGGAACCTGGCCCACAGGCGGCGCGATCATCCCTGTCACCCTTCGACCTAGGGTTGGGTTTACCGGTTGCAGGCGTCCCTACCTACAGAGGGTCTCCTTGCCTTCCTCCTCCTCCACAGCGACACCCGATGAGGTCGTTCAAGGAGGTGTTATGCGGATCGGAATATGGGGTTTTGTATTTATGCTTTCCAAAAATCGACCTGTTTTCTCACTCGGTGTTGTGGGATGGAGCGCGGTGCATGCTGACGGCCCCCTCATCAGCTTTAACCATGCTGTAAAAGGGCTCAAATGGGCATTGTTGGCGTGTTTTGGGGTTGAGAAACCCTGGCTCCCAGCCCTCAAATGCTTCGTGGGCTCTTGGGGTTTGAAGGCACAGGCTCAGATCTCCATGATTCGTAGGTGATCTTTCTGTCTGGTGATGGCTTCAGAGGCTGATTTCATCCAATCTTGGTGTAATGCTCCCCGATCCATTGGGCGATGGAGTTTAAATCTTTATCATTGGTCGATGAAGGTGCATAAGTGCAAGGAGGACTCTCGGGAAGCTGTCTGGGTAAGTTTTCCTAGACTACAGATTCCTTTCCAAAATATTGCTTTTATTAGGGCTATTGGAGATGCGTTGAGGGGTTTTCTTTGTGCGGAAGTGCGTACCCGCATAGGTGTGGAGCTATTGGTCCCCAGCATTTGCATCATTCTGGATATCTCCTTGCCCCTTCCAGAGTTATTATCCTTGAAGGTGAAGAATGAAGAGGCGTGTTCATTGGCTGTCGAATATACAGTGTACCCCCGCTTCTGTGAATCTTTTTCTCTCCAGGAAAATTCAGTGCAGATCTTTAGGAAGCAGCGTCCTGGGAAGCGACCTATTTCCCACTGTCCCGAGCATGGGTTCTCTTCCTTCTTAGAGGCTATTGTCTCCAGGCCTGCATCTAAGTGGTTGACTCCTCTTGATGCAGGTGGCTCTCCCAGACTCTGTGACTTTTTCTCTGTGGTTGAAGATAGTTGTGAGAATGATATCCTAGGTGTTGTGGTTCCCTATGGTTTGGGTTTGACCGGTTTCGATATGTGTGCTCTCTGTGAGATCCCACAGGCCTCTCGACCCAGGTTCTTCCCTTTCAACCATTTTCTTGTGTCAGGTGAGGGATTTGATACTTTTTTGAAGGCAGTCCCAGAGTTGCAAAGCTTTTTTCCCAGGGTTTTTTGTTTGTTCAGACAAGCAACAACCCTAGTGCCCCATTTCAGTCCAAGTTAGCACTCAACCAGGGGGCTGGTCTGTCAGGGAGGGATGTTTCTTTAGGGGCCAGGAAGCCAGGAATCCACAGCAGGGGTAGTGCTAAAATGCCCCAGGTCACTAGGGGTGCCTGGGAGGGTAGAATTCTGGATAGAGATGTTAGTTATCCTTCTTTGAGCGGTTAGGTTCTTCTGCTAGTGGATTCAGTGGCCGGGTTGCCCAGCCTAGAGGCTCAGGGGAAGGCGTCAAAGCATCTATCCAGGCTCATCTCATTCCCCCATGCGCCTGAGGGGAATGGATCGGAAGTGCGTACGCGATATTATTTGAGGAAACATCAAGAATGGGATTGCACTACCCTCCCTTCATTAGTGACTATGTTGTCGGGGGTCAGTTCCAGGATTCCACTGTATCCATGAATCCAATCTTCATTTGGAATGATCGAGGGGTTGGAGCGAGTGTCAAAACTGACTACATAGCCTCAGAAGATATAAAACAAAAGATCAATGTGTTTGCAATACTTTAACACAAGGATAACTCTGCAAAGATAAAAGAATTTTCCCGTAAGGTGAAGCTTCAATAATCAGTGCATGGGGAGCCGACTAATAGTTATATTTGGATCTTCTAGCATAGATGGGTGTTAGAGGATTTGATTCAAGCCGGGGATTAGCATATCCCAACGAGGGTGACCTGGGAAGGATCCTCCCTTTTCGTTTCATTTGTGTATGGCAACTGTGATGCTCAGCAGAGGGAGACTTTATAGAGTGATCTAAATGCTTTTGTCCCAGGGGACCAACCCTGGATAGTGGGAAGAAGCTTTAATGTTGTTGTAGACCATGAGGATAATAATGTCAAAGGTGAATATCCAAGGAGGTCTTGTAGGGCCTTTGGTCAATTTATGGCAGGGAACAGGTTGCTGGATTTGGGTTTTACAGGGGAATCTTTCAATTGGTGCAACAACCGGAAGGGAAATGGCTACTGCTGCAGTAGGCATGACTGCTATAAAGCTAACGTACATGCGGTGTCTATGTTCCCATGAGCGAGGGTTGTCCACTTTACTCGTAGAATATCTGACCGTTACCCTATCTTGTTGTCCCTGAAAAGGGGAGGGGCAGTGCAGTTGGGCTTCCGATACATGAGCTGTTAGTCTAGCGCTCCGGGTTATCAGCAGACGGTGAGAGGAAGCTAGGAGGAACCGATCCAGGGGCATTTTTGGGGTGCTTTGCATGGAAAGGTGGGGAGGCTCAAGCAGGCTCTTCATTCATGGGCTAAGAGTATCCCCTCCCTAGATCAAGAGTTGGAAGATATCAATAAGGATGTTGAACGGCTCGAGTTAAGCATTGAGGAGGTTTGGGACGATGATGTCTTTGGATAGCTATCGGTGAAGAAGAAATATCTAGAGGCCTTGCTTCTATCACAGGAAATTAAGGCCAAGGATTGATCGAGGGTAAAATGGCTCAAGGAGGGTGATAAGAATACAACTTATTTCCATGCCTGCATCAAAGAGAGGAGACACATCGTCAAATCGAACATGGACCTTGAGGAAGGATCCTTTACTGATGACAGGGATGTGGTTGGGAAAATGTCTTTCACGAATTTCAAGGTCCTTCTCGCAGGCCCTAACCTATACATGCCTCAAGGGTATCCATGGGGGGTGAGGATTTCTGGGATAGGATTCCTAACCTTATTTCTACTCAAGATAATTAGTTGATGGAGGGTTCCCCAGAGGAGAAAGAGATCAGTGCATCTATGGAAAAACATAATCATGAGAGTGATGTGGGCCCTAATGTCTTTCATGGATCTTTCTATAAAACTTCCTGGGATGTGGTAGAGGGGGACATCATTCTCGCTATTGAGGATTTATTTATAGGGGAAAGCCTCCCTATAATTTCTTTGGCCACGACTCTTGTTCTACTGCCAAAAACAAAGGACCCCTCATCCCTTCTTCATTATCGGCCTGTGAGTATGTGTAATTTCACATACAAAATTCTGGCTAGCATAATCAACAGGAGGATGTCGGGGAGAATGAATAGGTGGATATACAAGGAACAACATGGCTCTGTGAAATATCACTTTATTCAGGGAGCCATTTCTATGGAACAAGAGAAGTTAAGAGACCTTCATACCAATTTCTGGGGTTCAAACTTGGCCATCAAGCTGGATATGAGCTAGGCATATGACATGATGGAATGGGGCTTCATCAACAAGGTCCTAAAGAAGTTGGGTTTCTCCAGTTGGTCTTGTGAAATCATGTTTAGGAGTTTGAGCTCGGTTTGTAAGGCGGTGGAATTTATGGGTAAAACACAAGGATTCTTCAAGACGGTTAGAGGCCTCAGGAATGGTGACTCGCGTTTCCTGAGCAGTTTCATTCTCATGCAAGATACCTTGAGAAGGTAGATCAACAGGGGAATATCTAGAGGTGATGTTCTCCCTTACCATAGGAGGCTGACCCTCCCTCCCACATATGATTTAATGTTTATGGATGATACCATTATATTCATGAACGCGAGAAGGAGATCCATGTAGGGCATGGTCAATATTCTTGAGGAATACGGTCACTAGAGTGGCCAACAAATTAACAGAGGCTAGAGTGGATTCTACGTGGCAAACACATGCAATCTGGATAGGGTGACAAATATGGAAACTAGCCTGGGTATGAGTTGTGGATCATTCCCAATGTAATACCTTGGCACCCCGTTGTCTTCGGGCCGTATCTGCATTGGTGATTTTGATCATGTTGTGAGTTAGATAACGGGGCACATTCTCAATTAGAATAATCACTTATTATCCTTTGGAGGTCGAATCACTCTCATCAATAGTGTACTCTCTTCTATCCCAATGCATTCCCTTTTGGCCTCCAATGTGCCAAAGGGTGTCATAAGAACCATTGATAATATCCGAGCCCGGTTCATTTGGGATGGATCCTCGGAAGGTAAGAGGCATTGGGTCTCATGGAGGAAGATGGCGTGGCACATTGAGGAGGGAGAGATTAATGTCAAAAGTCTGGAGAACAAAATCTGCTACATGCACGTAAAGCTGGAATGGGATGTGATTGAAGAACAAAATATGTGGGGAAATATGATGGCCCCCCGCTATGGGGCCAATGCTGATATCCCCTTGGGGAGAGGGTCCCCGCTCTGGAAATCAGTGAGCTGCAGAATTCCAAGCTTATATCATACCTCAAGGTGGATTATTGGTGAGGGGAATGTACTTTTATGGCACCAAAACTGGTCGGGTTCAGTCCTGGGATACCCGGGATGTCCATCCCCTCAGATTTCATTCAGGGAGGCGAGCCGGTTTCTCCAGTTCTTCAGAGAAATCATGGATGAGAACCAGCAGGATCTTTATGACTCCATAGTCATGAGCCTGGTACCGGATCGATGTGCCTTCACCCCCTCCACCTTGGGGCTCTTTAATGCGAATTATTTTTACAGGCTCGACCGCAATGAGAGACAACAAGAGTAGTGGTTTGGATTGGTCTAGTGCAAGAAGATCCCGAATAAGCTTAATTTCTTAACATGGAAAATACAGCACCATGCCCTTCCTACTGATGAAAATGTCAAAAGCCTTGGGATTAGCATGGCATATAGCTGTCATTGCTGCGTTATCAGAAGTGATGAGAGCATCAACCACATATTTTTCGAAGGGGAGTGGGCACGACAGGTGTGTGTCTTCTTCGGGTCATTTACTGGGTACTCAACTACGGAGGTAGGCGCGATCCTGGGCAGGTTAACACTCCAGGACCTGTTCCGTTCTTAGAGAACTGGTTTCAAGGGGAGGGCGGGACTGCAAGGGTGGTTTCTTCTCACGCCTGTATCTTCAACATGGGGTGTTGGAGTCTGTGGTCTGCCTGGAACCTGGCCAGGTACAAGGGGAAACCTTCTTCTGGTATAAGCATCATCACCAGAGTGAGATGCAACCTGCTGGACCTATGCGGTACAGAGGGCTACTGGTCAGCCTCCCATTCTTTGCGTGGATTGAATGTGCACTAGGGAGTATCTCAATAGAGCATCGGGCAGCAGGGCTATGGGGTGCGATGGAACCCAACTAGTGCTGGCCTAAAATTGAACACGGACAGGTCCTATGTTTCGGGTGATATGCGCGGTGGCGGTGTGGTATAAGATTTCAGGGGAAGTGTGTATGTGGCATTCACAGTGCATTACAGTGAAGGTAATTCTTTACAGGCGAAGGTTAAGTCTGTCCTAATCAGTATTACTATATTCAAGCAACGAGAGATTCAAATATCCCAAGTGGAGACGGGCTCGAAGATAATCTATGAGGCTTTGTGGGGAAGAGGGACTATACCATGGTCTATTATGTATACAATCAGAAAATGCAGGGCGCTCTTTACCAGGGAAGATTGGGACACTCACACGTGGAGGGAGGGGAACAAGGTGGTGGACCACCTGGCATCTGTGGCGACAATAGGTATCCCGGTTCAATGTATTTCTCATGTGTCTCTTTTTAAGCCTGAGGGGGTGAACTTGGTCTTGGGGGATTCCCTTGGCCTTCAATATTTCCAACCCCCCTAGACCTGTATGATATTTGTTCTATGTTGTTTTCCTTGAATAACAATGGTAACTTTGATGATGTGGTAAGAATGTAATACCCCAATATTTTATAGTACATTATTCCTTCAAAGTAATTCAATAACGTGCACTACACACAACACCGAGTTCTAGTGCACCATGACTTACCAAAAAAGTCGTTCAAAAGCGTTTATGAATAGTATTAACTGAATTTTGATCTTTATATAATCCTTATAATTTTAGAATCCATATTATGAGTTTCTTAGACATAATGTAAGAACAAATACATTTTTTCATTTAAAAAAACTATTTTTCAAAAAAATGCAATTTTACCGCCTTTTAATGGCAATGCATTTTTAAATCCAATATTTGAAGCTTTTATATATTCAATTTGTTAGAATAAATTAAATCTTTAGAATCTGGAAATATGAATTTTGTTTCAATAATGTTTTGGTGTTTTTCTGATAACTTTCATATTTGTGTGAATAGTGAAAAATACTATATTTTAACTGAAAGAAACTTTTTAAATCAAAAACAAAATTATTGTTAAATTATAATTTTTAATGGTTTGGAAGTATAAATAGATTTTTTTTACTATTTAATACAATTATGGTCATTTTAATTAATATCACTTTGAAATTGGACAAAAAAATGTGTCAAACAGTTGATAGTTATTATTTCATAAAAATATGTCATTTGGTTTTGACAGCGGGAAATAATTTATATTAATAAATTCAACTTTTATGTTTAGAATTTGGAAAAATAGACTTTATTTTTGGATTCAGAATATCGAAATTATTTTAGGGTGAAATTTGGTACTTTTCTAATAACATGTATATTTTGATGAATAGTTAAAATTACTAAATTTTAATTAAAAACAGCTTTCTTAATCGAAATAATTAACAGTGATAAATTATTCATTTGAGGGATTTTAAAGTATAATTTTATTATAATTTTACCATTTAATACAATGTTGGTCATTGGACATAATTTCATATTTAAACTGGACATAAGAAAGTGTCAACTCATGATAGTTATTATTTTATAAAAACATTGTTTTTTGTTTCGACAACGGGAATTGGTTTTAAATTAATTTATGCCACTTTTATTTTTTGAATTTAGAAAATTGGATTACATATTCAGAATTAGGAGGTCCAAATTGTCTTAATAGGTAACTTTTAGTTTTAGACATTTTGAATAATTTCGTCGGTAAATATTTTATTTACCATGATTAAAGGGTAAATCCACTAAATAAGGGTAAAAAATAATATTATAATAATACTAAATTACCCTAAAACATGTCATAACCCTATTGGTTAGTACATGTCCGATCATGGAAATCTTTGGGTCGATTTTGGGACTCCATGGAGCCACTTGTAAGTGATAATGACACTTTATATTAATTAAGTTAAAGTAAATACAAAAATGACATAAGCATATATCTTTTAGAAAAACAATTTTTACAAAGAGTTATAAATATTATCATTTCTACTATAAATATTAATTAGAAAGATTAATAAGTTTCATACATCATGGTATTTTTTCTATAATTTTTAGATATATAATAAACTAAATTATTTATGACACAATAATGATGTAGTGATTACCTAATTAATAAATGATTTAAATAAATAAGATTATAAAGACTAAAATAATACCCAAAACCTGTCCAGTTATTATTGGATGATTTCATTTCGATCATGAGTCATATTATCTTTAACATTGATGAGTTTTGGACCATTAAAAACCTAATAACATTATATAATAAAATAATATTTTCAATCTTTTCTAAAGAGCCCCTCCTCCCCATTATAAAAGGACACCACTTCTAACCAATTCCTCACAACTCTAAATCCTTTTGGCCTATCCAACCACAATCAAATTAAGCTCCCTGCATCCCTCTCCTCCACTATGAAGCCTTACCTTAGGCATAAGTCACTTCAAGAGTCCTTTTTGGTTCAAACCAAAGGGAGTTACCAAAATTAAAGGAGGTTAACTTACCCTCAACCAAGTAAAAGTACAAGGTAAGGGTTAATTTCACAATCTAATTATTATCTGATGTTTTTAATATGTAATTATCTACTGGGAAATCATTATCATCCACATCCATGTTTCTTAAAAATTAATTTCAAAACATTTTTACTATTTACTAGACTATGGGTTAAAGTTATTTATATCCTTGTTTGACTTTTTATAAAATGGTGTGAAAGGAATCATTCCGTCGTTTTCCAAACAAGGTTCCTTTTAACCTTTTTGAAAAAATAAAGGTACAAATGTTTTTTTTAACTTATACAAAGGTTGCAGAAATATTCTTTCATTATAACATCATATAAGCTTCCCTTATAATCTTTTAAGAATATTTTCAATGTAAATGTTTTCTTTTATAATCATGTGACATTTAAATGATTTTAAAAAAGAGATATATCTCTCAATTAGTTTTCATTTCACCGGTTTCAACATCCTTAGATATATTTTACGCTTATTCGAAGTTGATTTTTTATGATACAAAACTTTCATATTGTATTGAAGGTTTTGTGATATGTTTGACTGTGTATGTGTTATTTTTATACCATTCATGGTTTATGGAGAATGTATTTACATTTCGTATTCTAGTTTTAATATGAATGTTTATTTTATGTTTAAAAATTTTCATATGAGGAATGAATTGGACTTAATAAGTGATGGGTGGAGCCCGCTATAGCTCCTCGATGTATCGGTAGGTCTCATTAGACAAACTAGTGTCTTGGAACAAGGCCTTCACAAAATCTTATTTGTAGTCTTGGAATAAGGCCTTGACTATGTGGTTATGATGGTTTCTCATTATGAATTCCAACATTATGAAAGTGGTTATTTATATTGCATGTGATTGTTGGATTAGTAGAATATCCATTTGAATAAGTAAATGGAATTATTTGATATTATTTCTACCATATTGTGCTGAAATTTAATTTTAAAAGGCTTTTGTTTTAGTTATAAATTTCCTTAAATGTTTATGATTATTTATGAAATATTTTTCTATATTGTTATCCATATTGGGCATCTGAGCTCACCCATTTTAATGTTTTATTTTTCTCGGGTTGTAATGAAGTAGTTTATAAATGACCTACAACGATAGTATGAGGGGATATGAGTGAGGACTATGGAGACTATGATGTTGTAGTTTTCACTTTATGATGTAATGTAGGACTGATGAATGTATCTAGTTATTCCAAGGCTACTAAACTAATCTTTCTTTTGAGATGTGATATTTTTTTGATAATTCCAATGTTATTTAATAATGCACCGACTCTAGTTAACTGGGGTCGGTGCGTTACAATTGGTATTTTTTTTATATTTTCTTGCATAGCCCGTGTGAAAGGTAAGTTTATAGTGACCAATACTTTACATACATGGTTAATACTTAAAAATTGAAGCATAATTATTACAACATATAACAAAACCATGAAAGTACCGTATATGTATAGTGTATTTAGAAACTGGGAAACATAAACAACTGGTTCATAAAGAATCTACACTGTCTCCCATTTATTTCATCATATCTATAGTCCCTTTTGTGCATATATTACTTAATAACCTTCTTCCTGACCTGGGGAAAGAAAAATACAAAAGGGTGAGCTCAAATGCTCAGTAAGGTTAAACAAAAGAAATATCATTCACATCAAATTTATAAGAACATAAAATTTTGGAAATCTTACCCTGAAAAAGAGATCATAATTTCATAACATGGTATAAATCATGGTAGTGAAATGTAATCAAAATAATCATAACTTAAAACATGAAACTTTGTGGCATACACAAAATAATCATAGAGAATCATTTCTTATTAGTCAAGACTCATATCCAAGACTATCTTAGTGGACAAAGTCCACTTCTGAACCGAGTTCACTCCTCGTTTCAGTTATGTATCATTGAACCGGTTTAACCTGCCGTTCCAGCCATGACTATCTCATGAGATATAAAATCTTTACCCAATTCATTGGAGGGAGATATAGGTCCCACCCATCTTATAATGATACCATTCTCATGTGTCCCACAAAATCATAAACCATACATCATAGCATAACCCATGTAATAAAAATGGGAATCTTAAACATCATGACATCATAAAACAATTAATATAAGATAAATGAATTCATAAAAATATTTCCATCACGTCATTATCAAATCAATGTAATAATAGGGTTAGAAATAGAACCCTCTATTATCTTATATAGAATTGTTTTTTGATAAAACACTTGAATTCCATTCTTGAGAAAAACATCCTTTCTACTTCAAAAACATTTTTCCTTTATTAACATGTCCTACAATTTTAAACTGAATAAAGTTGATTAAAAATAAACTTGAAAACCTGTAATGGAATATTTTTGGAAATAATGTTTTAAAAATCCATTCATGTTTTATAAGTTAAAAAAACATTCTTCTCGTACATTTTTCAGAAAAGTAAAAAATTACCTCGTACAAAAAACGACAAAAGATTCCTTTCATATCTTTTAATAAAAACTCACCAAAGAGTAAAATAGGATTTAAAAAATTGTAGGTGGATGGAAATAATATTAAATATTGAGGGAACATGGATGTGGATGATAAAATACAACCCAGTAAATACCAATGTATAAACAATCTTGGATAAAAATGAGATTGTGATATTTTCCCTTACCTTAGGTCTGATTTGCTTCGTAAGTGTCCGAACCTCCTGTATAATGATTTAAATAATGTCATTGAATTATTCCAGAATCATAATCGTTGTTATGATATCATATATGGCCATATTATTAGCTTCTTATTAGTAATATTTCATTTCTACTTGTTATTCGGGTGTTTATTACTTTTTGTTCTTATGCATTTTTTGTCAAATAAATTCTTATTCTTCTCTTTAGGTTATAGATACCTAATTTACAGAATGTTATTAGTGTAATATATATCATATCAATTCATTAAATTCATTTATATAATCATTATGCAATGAAGATCATGTAGAATGAGTCGCATCACATCGTGGAGATGGTATTCTGTACGTACGCACGAGCGATGATATCGTTCCCATGATCGTGGAATTGTATTGGAGTGTATGTATACTATTTTAGAATCAATATCAATTTACAATAGTCATATATAGTTATTATTTACACCATTATACCCATCCGAGTATGGTGGTGGTGGAAAATAGTTTACACCACGGCGTGGACACGGTATTCCGTACGTACGCACACGCGGTGATTTCGTTTTCCATAGGATGGATAAGAGGTGAAATATGGTTGTTTAATATTTATAATAAAATATCAGTATATGAGGGATATAGATGTTATTACCTAATGATTAACCAACTAAAGAAGATGGAGTAGAAGAAGAATGGAACTTGAAGAAAACGGTAGAAGGTATTAACTCTTTCTCGAAGTGCCTCCTTTAAGCTTTCTCTTAAGGCACTAGAGTTGGTATTTTGAGAAGAACAGTACCTATAGTAGGTTTCTAAGGATGTGGGGCAGTGAAATGGTAAGGGGTTGGCTGAGCTTGAAGGCTCAAATTGGTGCGAGGAAGAGAGGGAGGAGGTGCCCTTTTATAAGGGATGAGAGGGGCACCTTTGGAAAGTGTGGAAATATTATTTTATTATAATATTATCATCGGTATCAAAATGGCGAAAAATCATTAAAGATGAAGATAAGATGACTAATGGTCGAAATAAAATCATCCAATCAGAATTTCACATGTTTTGGAAAATATTTTAATCATTATAATATTATTTATTTAAATCATTTATTAATGAGCTAAATACTTCATCATTATTGTGTCATAAATAATTTAATTTATTTGGTGTCTAAAAATTATAAAAAAATATCATTATGTAGGAAATATTCTTAGTTTTATAATTAATATTTATTTCGAAAATATAATTTATATAACACCTTATAAAAATTAATTACTAAAAATTATTGTTAATGTCAATTTTGTCTCTACATTAAATTAATTAATCAAAATTTTCATTTTCACAACCATGTGGCTTAATGGGGTCCCAAAATCTACCCAACGATGCCCATGGTCAGCCAATACTCATCCAATATAAATAGGACAAGTGTCATGGTAATTTTGAATTATTATAATATTTTTTTAACCATGAATTACACTATTTACCTTTAATAGTTGTAAATAAAAAAAATTATCGTAGTTACTATTCATAATATCAAAAAAATAAAATCAACCTATTAACATAATTTGGACCCATAGATTCCGAAAATGGAATCAATTTTTCAAAATTCAAAACACAGAAGTTTCAGTAATTACTTTAAAATTAATCCCGTTGTTAAGCAAACTGGTTTTAAAAGTTAAAACATTGCCAAAGATTGAAATGTTTTTACCTATGAATTCAATGTAAAATTAATGATAATGACATACAATATATTACATGGTAAAAATCTATTTTATTTATACTTTAAAAACATTCAATATTATAATTTAACTATAAAAAGTATTGCGATGAAAAAAGTTGTTTTTAATTAAAATATAGTGTGTTTTTACTATTCATTAACATATGAAAGTTATCAGAATAATATGAAAATTTTATCCAAAGTAAATTTTTATATCCTGATTCTAAAGAAGAATTTTATTTTCTCAAATTGTACTTATAAATTTGTCAAAAACTATATTTAATGTGGGTGTGCCATCAAAAGGCGATAAAACTGCATTTTCTGAAAAATACTTCTTTTATCCAAAAAAACTGATTTTTTTTCACACATCATTCTAGAAAATGTATATGATGAATTAAAATGTTATAAAATTCAAAATTAAGTTAATACTATTCATAAAAACTATTATTATAATATATCATTGTTTAGTGAAACTCGGTATTGCGTATGACGGAAGCTATCGAGGAATGCCGTAGTTGCGTGTAAAGAAATCCAAGCTAGTGTTGTGTGTAGTGAAAGATTCCTTTGATGATTTATATAACATAAAAAAATATTTCTCATAAAAGTCACGAGTTTTACATTCAACCCCCGTTAAAATTAATTTCACCCTCGAAATTCGTCACTTCATAACAAACAGATGAGGATACCTCTCCCTCATCATACCCTCAAGTTCCCATGTAGCTTATTCTAATTGGTGGTTCTTCCATAAAACATTCACCTAGAGTGTGGTCTTGTTCCGTAGGACTTTTTCACTACGATCCAGAATCTCAATTGGCTGTTTTTCATAAGAACGATCTTGTTCCAGCGGTACAACTTCTGAGCTGAGTACATGTGAAGGATCAGGTATGTACTTTCTTAGGAGAGATACATGGAACACATTGTGAACTTGAGAGAGATTCGGTGGAACCGCCAATCAGTAAGCTACCTTCCCAATATGATCCAGAATATCAAAAGGACCGATATATCAAGGGCTCAACTTTCCCTTCTTTCAAAATCTCATTACTCTTTTCCAAGGAGATATTCGTAAGAACTCTTTATAATTGATTTCAAACTCTAGGTCTTTTCTTCGGTTGTCAGCATAACTTTTTTGGTGACTATGAGCTGCTCTTATCTTTTGTTGAATAGATCTGACCTTTTCTGCCATTTCATCAACAAGATCAGGTCCTAATAGCTTTCTTTCCCCAACTTCATCCCAGCAAGTAGGAGTCCTGCATTTCTCTCCATAGAGAGCTTCATAAGGAGCCATCTGAATACTGGAGTGAAAGATATTATTATAAGAAAATTTTATAAAAGGCAGGTGTTGATCCCAACCACCTTTTAAATCCATAGAGCATGCTCTCAACATATCTTCTAGAGTTTGAATTTTCCACTTAGACTGACCTTCTGTCTGAGGATGATAAGCAGTGCTGAAACTCAACTCTGTATCCAGTGTATGCTGAAGAATTCTCCAGAACATTGAGGTAAACCTCGGATCCCGATCAGATATAATGGAAAGTAGTACTCCATGCAATATTACTACTTCCTCTACATATATCCTGGCAAGCTGATCTAGAGAGAAATCCTCTCTAATAGCAATGAAGTGTGCAGATTTTGTAAGACGATCAACTATGACCCAAATAGCATTATTGCCTTTGGATGTTTTAGGAAGTCCAGTGACAAAGTCCATAATGATGTTTTCCCATTTCCATTCAGGTGTGGGTAATGGTTATAACATCCCCTTAGACTTCTGTCTCTAAGCATTAACTTGCTGACAAACCAAGCATCAAGAGACATATTCAGCAACATCTATTTTCATGCCATCCCACCAGAAGTACTCTTTCAGGTCTCTATACATCTTCGTGATTCCAGGATGAATAGAGAATGAAGAACTATGAGCCTCATCCAGCATCTCCTTCTTTAATTTTGGGATGGGAGGAACACAAATCAGATTCCTGAACTTTATTATCCCATCACAATCAAGGTTGAGTTCGTGAACATTTCTCACCTTCTTTTGTAACTCGACATCTTATTTCTGCACCTATTTAATCCTTACATGTATAGATGGTTGAACATTCATTGAGAATGATACGATTTTCCCCTTCCATTATTATACCAAGATCCATCCTTTTTAAATCCATAAATATTTGATCTTTTGTGATCCTCATCATGGATAAGCAAGCATGGTCTTGTCGACTTAATGCATCTGCCACCTTGATTTCTTTCCCAGGGTGGTAATGAATTGAGTATTCGTAATCCATAATCATCTCCAACCATCTTCTTTGGCACATATTCAGATCCTTTTGTGTGAAATTTTACTTTAAACTTTTATAATCAGTATAAATATCGCACCTTTCTCCATAAAGATAATGCCTCCAAATCCTGAGTTGGGTAATTTTGCTCATGGATTTTCAACTTTAGTGAGGCATAAGCTATCACCAATTCTTTTTTCATAATAAAACACCCCAATCCCTTCTTTAATGCATCACTGTAGATCACAAACGTTTCACCACTACAAGGCAGTGTGAGCACAGGTGCACTCGATATCCTTCTTTTGAACTCCTTGAAATTATCTTCACATTCCTCTGTCCAGACAAACTTAACTTCTTTCTGAGTCAACTTGGTGAGTGGATTAGATAATCATGAAAAATCTGTCACAAAAAGACGATATTATCCATCCCAACCAAGAAAACTTCGGATCTCAGTTACTGTTGTTGGTCTCGATCATCTTTTGATAACCTCTATTTTTGCTGGATCCACAGATATCCCCTCTTTTGAGATTATGTGACCCAAAAATGCAAATATTTGAATCCAAAATTCACACTTGGTAAATTTTCCATAAAGATTCTCCTTTCTTAGGGTCTTTAATACAATTCTCAAGTGATCTTCAAGTTCTTCCTTGATCTTTGAATAGACAAGAATATAATCTATAAAGACTACTACAAACTGATCAAAATAGTTTCTAAAGACTCTATTCATTAGATCCATGAAGATATCAGGGGAATTAGTAAGACCAAATGGCATCACTATAAATTCATAGTTTCCATACCTTGTACGGAAAGTCTTCTTCGGTATATCCTCCCCTTTTACCCTTAATTGATGATACCCTGAACGAAGATCAATCTTGGAAAAGTATTGAGCTCCGCGTAGTTGGTCAAATAGGTCATCAATGCGTGGGATAAGATATTTTTTCTTGATGGTGATCTTGTTATGTTCTCGATATTCAATGCAGAGTCTCATTGATCTATCTTTCTTCTTAAAAAATAGAACAGGTTCTCCCCAAGGTGACGCACTAGGGCGTATGAATCCTTTATCAAGATTCTCTTGAATTTTCTTCTTCAATTCCTTCTACTCAATTGGGGGAATTCTATAAGGAGTCCTTGAAATAGGCAAATCACCCGGTATGAGTTCTATTTAAAACTCAACTTCACGATTTGGTGGAAGACCTAGAAATTACTCCAGAAATACATCATCAAATTCTCGTACAATGGGCATATTATTAAACATGAGTTTATCTCCAACCATTTGAGATAGATAACCTTCATTTAGTGGAATCAAGACCCACACGATAGAAGAAATTTCCCCTGGAAGGTTATGTTCATCCTTGCATTGACAGATGATCATATATTGATCTGGAATATGAAATGTGACTTCCCTTCTTTGGAAATTTATATGAGCTACATATAAAGAAAGCCAATACATTCCAAGAATCACATAAAATTCCTCTATAGGAAGGATCAAAAGATTTGCAGGAAGCACCTTCCCACAAACGTCAATCAGAGAAGAATTGTAAACTTTTTCTGTGACTGTTGTGCCATTAGGAGTTGTCACAGCTAACTCAACATCTAATTGTTGAGGTAATAAGGTCATACCCTTAGAAAATTATTCAGAAATAAAAGAGTGGGTGGATCCAGAGTCAAATAAAACATTTTCTACTTTAGAGTGGATGGTAAGTGTACCTCTCACCACTTCGTTGTCATACTCCACATCGCTGATAATAATTACAAGTGACTTTCCTTTGTCTTCGGCCTTAAGTGTTTGTTGACGTCAATCATCATCATCAACGCATGGATTTGGGCATTGATTGGCTTAATGCCCCATCTCATTGCACTTGAAACATTGAAGTGTAGTAGGTTCATTCTGTGTATCCCTCCCTTTGTTTGCATCATCAGACATCTTCTTCCCATTATTTCGACATTCAATAGCCCTATGACCTTCTTTTCCACACTTATAACATTTTCTCGTCCCATTAAGAATGTTTCCTCCATGTTTCTTTCCACACTTTGAGCATAAGGGAAAACTCATCTTCTTTTTAGTGTGGTCTTTAGATTTTCCTTTGAATTCTATTTTTATCTTCTTATCAAACCCATGTGACCGATGGGTTACACCAATCTCCATCTCAACCTTGAGAGCAAATCGAACAATTTCCTCGTAGCTATAGAAGTCCCTTATGGCTAACTCCCTTCGAAGACTTGGTTTTAAGACACTATAGAATCGATCGATCTTACTCTCAGGTTGGATAATAATTCTGGAATCATACCTTGCAAGTCTTGTAAAATTTTCTTCATAGGTTCCAACAGATTCATCATCCTTTTTCTTCAGTGCAAGAAACTCCTTCTCCATCTCTGTTCGAAGAATACGAGGGAAATAATTATTGAAAAATATGTTCTTGAACTCGTCCCATTCCATGGACTAAATTTCATCCCTTTGCCTTGTATTCTTAATAAGATTCCACCATTGATCAGCATCACCTTCCAAATGATACACTGCAAAGATGTCTTTATTATTTTCAGAACATTGAAGAACTGAAAATATGTTTTCAGTGGTACTGATCCATTGTTCATCCACTAATGGATCAGAAGACCCGTTGAATGAAGGTAGACGCTGCCTCATGATGGATTTGAGAGAATGTTGCTCCTTCCTTTGCTCATTTGGAAGTCCATCATGATTCATAGATTGAGAAAGTTGTGTGAGCATGGCTACAAGATTTTTCATTCCATCTCCCATAATGTTTGGTTGATCAGGGGGACAATCATTGCATTTCCCGTCGCATTCTGCAATAACACGATTTCTTCGGGTTCTAGCCATTGACAAAAACCAAGAAGAATTGTGTGAGAAAAAATTATTATAATAGGAAGACCACATAATCAAGAATAAAATTTCAAACTTAAGGTCTTATCATAGGTTGTTCCTGGCCATTTCTAAAACACTATGATTGTGTTATATGCTTATACATAGCCTTAGGTTTTTTACTAAGTCTTTCACATCCTAGTTTCCAAATGTTGACTATACCTTTCCTCTGATACCAACTATAGCAACCCATACATTAAATACAAGGTTAATACTTAAAAATTGAAGCATACTTAGAACAACATATTACAAAACCATGAATGTACCGTATAGGTATAATGTCTTTAGAAATTGGGAAACATAACCAATTGGTTCACAAAGAATCTACATTGTCTCCCATTTATTTCATCATATCTATAGTCCCTATTTGGCATATCTTACTTAATAACCTAATTCCTGACCTGGGGAAAGAAAACATACAAAAGGGTGATCTCAAATGATCAGTAAGGGTAAACAAAAGAAATATCAATCACATAAAATTTAGAAGAACATAACATTTTGGAAATCTTACCCTGCAAAAGAGATCATAATTTCATAACATGGGATAAATCATGGTAGTGAAATGTAATCCCAATAATCGTAACATAAAACATGAAACTTTTGTCATACACATATAATCATATAAAATCATTTCTTATTAGTAAAGACTCATATCCAAGACTCTATTAGTGGACAAAGTCCATTTCTGAACCGAGTTCACTCCTCGTTTCAGTCCTTTCTCACTGAACCGGTTTAACCTGCCGTTCCATCCATGTCTATCTCATGAGATATAAAATCCTTACCCAATGCATTGGAGGGATATATAGGTCCCACCCATCTTATAATGATACCATTCTTATGTGTGCCACAAAATCATTAACCATACATCATAGCATAACCCATGTAATAAAAATGGGAATCTTAAACATCATGACATCATAAAACAATACATAAGATAAATGAATTCATAAAAAATTTTCCATCACAAAATAATCAAATCAATTTAATAGTTGGGATAGAAACAGAACCCTATATTATCTTAGAGGGAAAATAATTTTGATAAAACACTTGAACTCCATTCTTGAGGAAAATATCCTTTCAAGTTCAAAAACATTTTTCCTTTTGTAACATGTCATGAAATTTTAAACTAAAAGAAGTTGATTAAAAATAAACTTGAAAACTTGTAAAGGAAGATTCTTGGAAATAATGTTTTAAATATCCATTCATGCCATATAATTTAAAAATAACATTCTTCTCGTATATTTGTCAGAAAAGTCAAAAAGTACCTCGTACGAAAAATGATAAATGATTCCTTTCATATCTTTTACTAAAAACTCACCGAAGGGTAAAATTGGATTTAAACAAATGTAGGTGGATGGAAATAATATTAAATATTGAGGGAACATGGATGTGGATGATAAAATACACCCCAGTCAATACAAAAGTATAAATAATCACGGATAAAAATGAGATTTTGATATTTTCCCTTACCTTAGGTCTGATTTGATTCGTAAGTGTCTGGACCTCCTGTATAATGATTTAAATAATTTCATTGACTTATTCCAGAATCATACTCATTGTTATGATATCATATATGGCCATATTCCCAGATTCTTATTAGTAATATTTCAATGCTACTTGTTATTCAGGTGTTTATTACTTTTTGTTCTTATGCGTGTTTTGTCGAATAAATTCTTATTTTTCTCTTTAGGTTATAGATAACTAATTTCTATAATGTTATTAGTGTAATATATATCATATTCATTCATTATATTCATTTATATAATCATTATTCAATGAAGATCATGTAGAATGATTCACATCACATCGTGGAGACTGTATTCCGTATGTACGCACGAGCGATGATATCATTCCCATGATTGTTGAATTGTATTGTAGTGTATGTATAATATTTTAGAATCAATATCACTTTACAATAATCATATATAGTTTTTATGTACACCATTATACCCATCCAAGTATGGTGGTGGTGGAAAATAGGTTACATCACGGCGTGGAGACGGTATTCCGTACGTACGCACGTGCGGTGATTTCATTTTCCATAGGATGGATAAGAGGTGAAATAGTGTTGTTTCATATTTATAATAACATATTAGTATATGAGGGATACTGATGTTATTACCTCATAATGAAACAACTAGATAAGAGGGAGTAGAAGAAGAATGGAACTTGAAGAAAACGGTAGAAGGTATTACCTCTTTCTCGAAGTGCCTCCTTTAAGCTTTCTCTTAAGGCACTAGAGTTGGACTTTTGAGAAGACCAGTACATCTAGTAGGTTTCTAAGGAAGTGGGGAAGTAAAATGGGCAGGGTTTGGCCGAGATTGAAGGCTCAAATTGGTGTGAGGATGAGAGGTAGGAGGTGCCCTTTTATAAGGGAGGAGAGGGGAACCATTAGAAAATGTGGAAATATAATTTTATTATAAACTTATCTTAGGTTTCAAAAGGTCCAAAAATCATTGAAAATGAAGATAATATGAGTAATGGTCTAAATAAAATCATCCAATCAGAATTGGACCTGTTTTGGAAAATATTTTAATCGTTATATTCTTATTTATTTAAATCATTTATTAATGAGGTAAATACTTCATCATTATTGTGTCATAAATAATTTACTTTATTTGGTGTCTAAAAATTATAAAAAAACTATAATTATGTAGGAACTCTTTTATAATTTCTAATTAATAATTATAGTCTAAAATATAATTTATATATCCCCTTATAAAAACTAATTACTAAAATATTTGTGTTAATGTCAATTTTGTCTTTACATTAAATTAATTAATCCAAATTGCCATTGTCACTACCAAGTGGCTCAATGGGCTCCCAAAATCGACCCAAGGATTCCCATGGTCTTCCAATACTCATCCAATATGGTTAGGATATGTTTAAATGTAATTTTGAATTATTATAATATTCTTTTATCCTTGAATTACCCTATTTACCTTTAACTGTAGTAAATAAAAAAAATTACCGTAGTTACTATTCATAATATCAAAAAAATAAAAGTAACCTATTAACATAATTTAGACCAACTGATTTTAAATATGTAATCCATTTTATAAAATTCAAAACACAGAAGTTGCGGTAATTAATTTAAAATTAATCCTTCTATTAAAAAAATAGGTTTTAAATGTTAAAACATTGCCAAAGATTGAAATGTTTTTACCTATGAATTCAATGTAAAATTAATTATAATGACATAAATTATATTAAATGGTAATAATATATTCCATTTATGCTTTAAAAACATTCAATATTATAATTTAACCATATAAATTATTGCGATGAAAAAAATTGTTTTTAATTAAAATATATCATTTTTTTACTATTCATGAAAATATGAAAGTTATCAGAATAATATGAAAAATTTATCCAAAGTAAATCATTATATCCTGATTCTAAATAATAATTTAATTTTGTCAAATTAATCTTATAAACTTGACAAAAACTAGATTTAATGTGGGTGTGCCATCAAAAGGCGGTAAAACTGCATTTTTTGAAAAATACTTCTTTTATCCAAAAAACTGATTTAGTTTTCATACCTCATTCTATAAAATGTATAAGATGAATTAAAATGTTATAAAATTAAAAATTCAGTTATTACTATTCATAATGGCTAATATTATAATATATCGTTGTTTAGTGAAACTCAGTATTGCATACGATGCAAGCTATCGAGGAAGGCCGCAGTTGCGTGTAAAGCAAGCCAGGCTAGTGTTGTGTGTTGTGAAAGATTTCTTTGATGATTTATATAACATAAAAACAAAATATTTTTCATAAAATTCTCGGGTGTAACAAAGTTCATGTTGTACCATGTTATCTTCCGATTTTTAATTACATTTATTGTGGTTGGGATTCAATATGATGGTCGGTCACATGATGAATAATTGTTTTTTAGTTATATATACTAGTTTAGTAGGTTTGGATTGAATTTTTTGAGCTTTTAGGTATCTACAACATCCACTTTAAATGATGGGTGTATGTATTTTTATATGATAATTTTTCAACATATCTTCTTTTAATTTTATGGTTTATATAATGAGAATATATTTTATAAATACTAATTTTATTGATGCCTTTGAAATTTAAAAATCTATCTCACATTTTATCTTGTGTTGGAGTTCAATTAAAACTATAATAAAAAATAAAGGTTTATATGTATCATTTTAAAATCACAACCACATTTTTTATACTATACAAAAGATCTTCTATTAAGTTTTGTATGCACTATCCCATTACCAAAAATAATAATAAATATCGTTCATTTCATCATATTTTAATTTCAATTTCATTGTATCCCTCTTATGTTCTTTGATTCTTATGTGAGTATTCTGACACAGATTATTATTTTCACAACTTATTTAGTTTAATTATGAATCCTTTTTATTCATTATTTAATGATTTTTTTCATCAATCATATAATTTTATATAATTTGAATCTTTCTTCCACTATGTGTAAATTTGAATTTTTTTTCAAATATTCCACCTCAATGGAATTCATTCTCAAAAAAGTATTGTATTATTATGTACGATTCAAATTCACTTCAAATATATATTTTCTTCCTTGTCATAATTTTAAATCCATGAAAATTATTCACTTATAGTTTGAAAATAAGTTATATGTTATCTAATATTAAATTCATTGTTCCCATTTCCACAATAAAATGTTATTTTTTGGTGGACATCTTATGTTGTTGTATTTTAATAAAGGAATTTCAAAATATTATATGGGTTTCAAATTAATCCATGATAAATTCTTTATATTGTTATTATAATACCATTTTTATAACCATTATTTCTTTAAATATATCTATTATTGATGAATGTTTTTAAAAGTAAAACCTTTTAGTCTTACTTGACATAAATTTTTAGAAACATCTACATAATTTTATAGAATCCTTTTTTGATTATTTAATGTGAAATAAAAATATTTAACGTTATTTTACATCACCTTTATGAAATAATTATTTAATTAAAAATATATTTTCAGATGTTCTAATAAAATTTACTTTTTTTAATAATTTTTTATTAATGTTTTTAAATATTGACTCACAAAGTGACCTTAACATAATCTTTTACAAAAATTTTAAATCTATGAGATGGTTTTCATATGATAAATCCATTAGATGGATTGTGCATGTTAAATACCTATAGTGATTTAGATTTAGTTATTATATCATTATATAAAAATGTTATGTGTGAACATTTTTTCAACATAAGAGGTGCGTACATTTTTTTAACAATTGCATATGTCAACATTTTGTTTCTTGATATATAGATGGGTATACATTTGGTTTTATACAACATGAAGAGTTAATAAATTTTTTTTCACAAAAAGATGTTAGGAATAAATTGTTAACAATATTGAGCATAAATTTTTTTTTCGCAACCATAATCTTTGGCATTATGTTAATTCATAATGTTAATATATCTATTAACTAATTTATTTTACAATGTTCCTTGTTATGTTATATTTATAGTTCTTGGTACACATCCTAATAACTTTCTTTTGATTGTGTTACATGGATCATTATTATTATCACAATATTCCATACAATGTTTACATGGTATCTGCTATATTATTTGAGATCATGTTTCCTTATTTCATGATATGTGAACTGATTATAAATTTCAAGGTCATTTTTACTAAAAATTAATTGGAATCCATATTTACCCTAAATTTTTTCGTGAACCATTGATTACATGTGAATGATTTATTTCCCCTCTCTGATTGTTCATGATCACCACTTCTATTCATTTTCTTGCACAATGCTATGAAGATAACTGTAATATACATGAATGTATGACTAGAGTATAGTATAGATCCATTATATACTAATTATTAATAAATTAAAAAAATATGTGTCATGTGTAACAGGTCATCAATTCCATTAATCCAAATGTTTCTGAAAGTTCTATTTGGATACAATGTAATTTAAAAATAAAAAAATATATTTAATTTTATTTCTTATATCATCTCACCATGATTCAAATTTATTTTTTATAAGACATTTTTATTATAATGTAACCCATGTATTTGTATCTGAGCACTGTCAAATGTTTATTATGTAGCACTTTATCAAATTTTTAGCGATTAATTGGTTATTTGGGGGAATAAGATTGGATAAAATTTGTAAATAACCAAGAGATAAGTTAAATGGATATGTCTAACTATATGATATATTCCTTGTAGTTTTTAAATTTAGATATTTTGGAGTGAATCTATAAATTAAATCCACATGTAGATATATCAAAGGATACCTATTCAAAATAGATGTTCTATAGGGTAATAATCTAGAAATGGGCTGATTGGGTAATATATTAATCATCACTTGGTTCATAACATAGAGGCCAACATATAAACTAGATTTACTAATCCTTGGGAATATTTATTGGTTAATAATTTTTCTTAAAAAAAAACTATGAAGGATTTGATTTTGATGTTAACTAATTATTTAAGGAAAATTAAAAGAAACATGAAAATAGATTATAATGGATTTAACAAATAGAGTATTTAGTTGAACTTAATGTATCACCTATTAAAAATGAATATGTATTAGTGGAAGGAATATTTATATTGATTTTATCTTGTTCATATGTTATATATTTTCATAACTTTTTGGTTTTAAATATTTTAATAAAAAAATTATTTAAGATGACACTAAGAATTGTATGTATATAGAAACAAGTATTTCTTATCACTGAATAGTGTAGTATATATAAATAGTTTATAATTAGAGTATATAAATATTATGAAGGAAAAAAGTTGGTATTCATAATCCTTCCAAATGTAGTGATGTAAACATATTCAATGAAAATAAATCCGGATATTATCTGTCATTTTCATGAGTGACTGACAATTATCAATAAAATTATTGTATACTGTAAAAATTATAAGCATTATGAGAATAATCTGAGGATATTTTTAAAGTATTTCTACTTTAATGGTTTTGAAATGTATATTAAATATTATAAATATCGATGAAAAGTGATTTTAGGAAAAATGAATATTTAATGGGAGAAATTTTTGAAAAAAAACATTATTTTGGGATGGATAATAATTATAATGAACATATTAATGATTTTGAGGTAATAAATGTAAAAACCATGTTTTATATGGAATTTTAAATTTCAGAATTCAATTTCATCGATAGTATACATTTTCAGAAACCTTTTTCTTAAACCAATAATGACAAACATATAATATAAGTATATGAAATTAAATTATCTTATAGACATTAAATTAATGTTTATGAATAAGAATAACTAACTTATGAAAATATATTATTGTATTCAACAGTTTCTAATTTTATTGAAGTAGTTATGAAAACCAATATAATATGAAGTGAATGTTTTAAAAAAATATTTAAATATTCACTAATGTGTTTTATACCAATATAAAAATACTTCACACATTTTTTTAATAATATTAATGAAATATATATAATATATATAATATCATATTTAATATTTATCTTATGCGTTATCATGACCTGATATAAGAAAAAATCCAATTACACATATAAAAGATGTATTTTTATAAAAACAAAGTTTTATAGACATTTCATGGAAAAAATATAAATAATGTATCAAAAATTTTATAAATTCTATTTTACAAAAAAACACTTTCATTAAAATTAATAAAAAAAAATTACATTGATTTAATTTTTGGTACTTTTCTGATAAATTCCATGTTTTAATGAATAGTGATAAAGAATTTTATTTTAATTGAAAACAAATTTTCATCATGATAATTTATAGAGTTAAAGAGTATATTTAATTTTTTAAAGTATGTGTAGATAAAAACTGATAATTTAATCTAATTAATTTCATTTGAATTAATATAGCAATGGATTTTTATAGAAAAACATATCAATCTTTTGATCATGTTAAATTTAAAAAGATTATTTCTCATTTCATAAATTGTACTTATTTTAAGTTAATTAAATTGGATTCTTTATTTTGAATTTTGAAAATTTAAAAATCATTTTCAACTAGGGGGTCCAAAATATGTTTATTGATTTATATTATACTTGTAATTGTGAATATTAACATTGGTAATGTTTTATTAATGCATTTGTAGGTAAACCAGGAAACTTTTGGTAAAAATAATATTTTACATACAATAAAATTAGCCATAAAATATTCCAAATATAGATTAATTAATATATGAAAATAATAATAATCCATTTGATGAGATTTTAAAATTTTTAATCCACTTTTATGAGAAAATTACATTTATTATATTACATTTAATGTTATGTTATATTTTTCAAAGCAATATTTTTATTAAATATTAAATTTTAAATATAGGTTTATGAAAAATATAAATTAAATTATAAATATTATTTTTAAATCTAAAGAATATATCTTCATAATTATTATCTATATTAAATTCTACATAAATAAATAATTACCTTTAGGGATTATACAATGCTGATAGAGTAATTGTTTAAATAATGCTAATATCAAATAAATGAATATAGAAATATAGAAATAAATATAATTTTAAATAATTAATGATAGAAAAGGATTTTATAAATAAAAATTACATGTAAATGATATATTATATTTTTTGGTTTCAATATATCGTGTTGTACTTAGTTTTGTTAATGTAATTGTATTAAATTATGTCACGCTTTTCATTAATGTTATATGAAAATATATAAAAATTTATTAAAAGAAATATCATTTATAAAAAATAAAATTAATCAAAATTATTTAGATAAGGTCTAAAATTTTAGTAATGCTATTTTTTTTATTTTTTCATATTATTGTAAATATTCTATCCATGAATGACTATAAACACCTGTTGTCATAGTAATAGTTAAAGAGTTTAAAAATTGTATAAAATGAAAAGATAAGGATAATAATGAGACCTAAACATGTGTAAAATTTATTATTTGAGAATATTATTTTCCATTATCATCTTACCTTAGTAATAACTCAATTATGGGCCATTTTTAATTAATAAAATTATATTCCATTAATATTTTTGTAGTTTCTAAAAGTTCCCCTCGCCTAAAATATAAAAGGGAACATCCTTTGTCACCTCTTCAGACCACATTGAGACATATTTCTCGACCAAAATATAGCAATTTATCTTCCAAAAATCATTATCCAACTTATAGAGATCTTGTACTTCTAAAAATTCCGACTAAAAATCCATTATGATGATATTTAAAAGAATCCCATTATAGAAGATGTAATTGCTTTACTAACTCATTCAAGTTGATTTTATCTTCAAATTCATATTCATGGGTTGTTTCCATAAAACAATAATAAATATACATTACTATATATTAATGGATGTTATTATGAATATGTTAAAATCAAATCACACCTTTCATCTATCCTAGATAAATCCGAATCATTTTTGTCCATACATAAGATTTTATCATTTACATGTCGTGGTGTAATTTGTTTTTTTATCACTACATTATATTGATTTGTATAATGATAAAAAAATGGAAATAAATAATAAATTTTAATTTTTTTTAGAATTAATTTACCATCAAATTCATTACCATTTTTTTAAAGGATTTTTCACTCCGCTCAAACATACGGATTTCCTATCGTCTTCCTAATGTGATGGGATTCATTTTCCTTCAATTTTTTTTGAATGATTATAATAATGTATCTAATGAGAATATAAAATATCTATGAACTTAATATCATTCCTTATATATAATAACAATATCATATTCATAAGAATCATAACGTGCTTGATAAAACATTCATTGGAAAATGAAGCTGTTGACAACTAAAACTAGGGTATTAAGAAAATAATTTTATCAAATAGGGGATAAGATAATATTATAGGATCATATATGAGTTCATAAATATGGATATGGTTATGGTATAAATTAATAACAATATTTTACCATTAAATGAGTTTTTAATGAACATTTAACTAATGTATTGTACAAGGTAATGGAATTTTTCTCACATGTAACTCTATGGGAAACATGGACTATATATTTCATGGTAAATTTATGTTACTTTAATACTTAAAATGAATGTATTTAATCAGTATTATTATGTTTTTTTAAATATTAGTTTACATATAATTTCCTTTCTTTCATGGGTTATATGATTCAACTAATTACAATGTTTTAAGGGTCAATCTTTCAATATCATCATTATTCTAGATTTTTTATATTTATATATGGGGGAATAATTCTTATCCATGTCTATGTTTAATAAAAATATTTTCCAAAATATATATATTTTAATATTATCCAATGAATGTTAAATTTTTTTCATCGTTTTTTACGTTTTATAAAATAGTTTGAAAGGAATATTTTTTACATTTTCCAAATGACATACTTTATAACATTTTCAAAATAAATTTAGAAGGAATTTTTTTAAGATACACGAAATGAGAGGATTTGACCACCATTTTGGAGCACTAACAATTTTATAGTTCCTTAAAAATATGATGATTTTATTTTCAAAAACAATTCATTCTTTTAAAACAATTAAACATTTTAATCATATGCTTTTAAGGTAAAAATGTTTATTTTAATCACAAATTTTTAATTATACTATTAAAAAATTTGATTTATGTCAATATATCCTATTAAAATTAATCCTTTATTGTGTTTTACCTCTTATTATATAATGTACAAAATTTTATTGAGGGGTATATGATTAGTTTGATTCTGGATGGTCTATTTTGATACCTTTTATGGTTTATGGTCTATGTATTCACTTGTCATGTTATTTTTTATTAATTAAAATTTTATATTATTATCCCCCTTATGATATGAAGAATTAATTGGTTGTAGTAAGTGAGAGGAGAGGCCTACCATATCCATTCAATTAATTAGTATGTCTAATGTTACAAACTACTTTGTGTATTGGTCAAGTCCTTACCCATTTGTGTATGGTCTCTTGGATACACCCTTGACAATATGATTATCTTGTAAAACATTACTGACTCCCAGATTATGTGATTTTTAATTGATATTCCATGTGAATATTTAATTATATTAATATCCATATGATTATTTATATGGAATTACTATATCTTAATATATTCATTCCATATTATTATTATGGGTTTTTAAATGTATTGTGTTATTGTTATACACCATCACATAATATTCATGCTTATTTATTCATAATAGCATTAAATGTATGCTTACTATTTCGGAGAAAATACGATCACCCTTTTCTTATGTTTTATTTTTTGAAGGATTCTAATATATTTATTATTGTTGATGTACATTGTTAAGCTAGGACAATATGTTTTCTAAAAAAGTGTTCTCTATGTTGTATTTTATAGTATCGAATGTAATGGGTGTTTCAAGTATGTAATCTGGATTATAACACTACCAATCTAATCAGTCAATTGTGATTAAACTATTGTATATATATCAATGACATAAAGTGTGGAACTAGCTCTTGGATACTAAGGATGGGGACATTAAAATTCGTATTAGTGAATGTTTTGTATAATCCATGGGAAATAGATTTATGAAAACATTTATAAGAGAGTGAAACCCTATGTTATAATCTAGAAATATATCCACATAAAATAATCATATCATTTAGAGATTAGTTAAAACTAAAAATACAATTTAGTTTATGTGAATCACTAGTTTTGATATTATACATTATGTTACAAAATATTCTGAATTAATATAGTCTATGAAATTTTTTTGAAGTAGTGCCAAGTAGAAAACATGTAAACCATATTAACAAACATATTTCATTTATATATTTCGCTCTTAGGCACGAAATTGATGTTGGAGGGAGAGATACAACAAGTGCTGAGAAACTTATAACTATTCTGGGACAACTGACTCTGGTAATATACAATAACGTTACCCGTATAGAGAATTTCAATCAAAAATGTGGAGTAACAATGTTTGAAAACATCATGACACAACAACTTCCATCATCCAGTTTAAAAAAAATCTATTTTTAGTTGTGTAATGGATATGTTCTATAGAATAGATATTTCTCACATCCGGATGTTGGAGAAGGGAGAAAATTTATATTGTTGTTTATCATCATCAAGGAGTTGTGAATCAATGGTGTGCATTGAATAAAAATACTATGGTAGGATTGAAAATAGAAAACAAAGAATATAAGTATTTTAAATAAATTTTATAAGATAAATATTTTACTCATAAATAGATTAATGATATAGAGAAGAAATTTCTGAGTCTTAGGAAAATGGATGATGATAATGTAACTCAATATGATGTCATCTTTAAAAGGTTAGCAAGGAATCGAGTAGAATCCAAACACAACCCAAAGAGTAATATTCCACATTTAATTGATGAGATATCATCATTCCTATGAATGGAAGTGGTCTCCCAAACAATCTCCTTAGATGAATATATTGTCTCATACGCTATCAAGATAGAGAATTAATTTTCTAATCCTTGTGTCATTATAAAAAGAAATAGAATAAGATAATTTTGGGGAAAGATAAGGAAAAATGGAAAATGGGAAAGAAGGATTTTACTTCATCTTATATGTGTGGGAGGAAATTACCTATCACATTCATAATGGGAATGGACAATTCTTATAGGTATAAACGTTAATTCCACTATACCCATGATTTTAATATAAGGAAAGATGTTTAAAATGTGAAATGGTTAAACTATAAAAATAAGAAGCACTATGGAAATGAATGTACAATGCATTAAGGGGATATAGATCTGAATAAGGTATGGCATTATGGTAATGATTTTGAAATTTATAAATGAAATTCTCAATATATAATTTATTTTTGTTTTTGGGCTCAATAAATTATGTAATTATTGTAACACTCCGAATTTTTTTGAATTTTTTTTCAAATTAATTTATTCATTTTAATTTCAAGTAACAAAAAATATAGTATTTATATATAAAAATAATATGGTTTCTTTTCATTATATGAAACACTCTGTTGATCTTGATTTATTTTCAACACTTAAATTGCATTGTTGTACACGCAACATTGAGTAAGCCCGTGTTACATTCAAGAATGAATTTAACACCATTTTAATGGTTCAACTTTTGTAAAAATAAATTTTGGGATTCATATAATTCCCTTTTCAAAATAGGTAAAAACATTAATTATGAATGTTGGAAATATCTTGTAGTGAATTTATGGTAATTTTTTTAGAAGATTATTTTATTGATGAATACTAAAAATATTTTATTTTAGTTAAAGAACACCATAAAAATTATTTAAAAATTAATATTAAATTATATATTAAAAGAGTTTTTAACGTAAAAATAAATTTATCATACGTATATTAATCCAATGTAGGTCATTTTAATCTTTTTTATATTGATATATTTTATAAAACATTATTGATCTTTCGAATGTTTTTACTTAAAAACAAGATTTTTTCACCTTACCTATGATATTATACTTAAACATAATCTATCCATTACTATGATTTGAATTTGGAAAAATTTACATATATGGTTTTAATAAATTTGATATTTTTTATCTTACAAAATAAAATTTATTTTTTAACCAAATAGTTATTGATTCATTAATATTAATCACAGTGATGGACGTAAAATGAAGTTTAATTAGGGACTAAGCTTTCATCTTATGTGAAAAATGACCAAGAAACATATATATAATAAATTAGAAAAAATTATTTTTACTATAAAACTTAATAAATTGATTTTTTTAGTTAGTTGGATACTATTCAATATATGTTCTCCATTTTATATGTTAATTAATGAAAAAGTTAAAATGTAACTGTCGTCACCTTTAATATTTATAAAACATTTAGACATGGGTAAAATTACATATTTTCAGTTATATGTATCCTTTTTGAAATTAAATAAGATATTTTTAACATAATGACTAATAAATAATTTTTAGAAATTGTTTAGTAACATAGATTGCTTATGAAATGCCAATGTGGTGAATATTTAGGTAACAATTAACTACAAAATGACACTATAAATATTAAAATTGAATTAAATGGAGTGAATTATTATCGATAATTATTTTTTTAGATGAATCTATCATGTCAAAAATATGTTATATTATTATATTTGTATTAAATTTTTTTTTATTTTACATGTATTAAATTAAAATTTAATAAATAATGTCTAAATTGATAGTAAATTTATTTACAATAAATAGTAATTTATTGAATGATTTAAAATTAATATCAATTATACCATACTCCAAGTTCCATTAATGATTCAATAAATATTAATATGGTACATTAGTTTATCAATTTATATTTTATAATTAACATATTGACATGTATATATTAAAAACAAGATTAGCATTTTACCAGTTAATGTTGTGTTTTGGTCTACTACATGCATTTTTATTAAAATTTATTTACAAAACTCATTGTATTTTCATATTTTAAATTACATAAATAGTTATAACATAATGTGTATATTTTTTATAATAAATATCACTTTAATTTAGACATAACTATTATATTATATTTTTTATAATACTATATAACTTAATGAAAAACAAAATAATTAAATTGGGGAATCATTGATGGTAATTAACAAAATTATAAAAATGAAGTAATTTATTATAATTTAATTTTTTGTCAACATTATTTACCATTGAATCCTTTATTTTTCAATTGTTTTGTAATATTAGTTAAGGGAGACCTCCCAATTTTTTCATTTTTTATTTAAAAATGTTTCACTTTTGCTCCACTATAATATAGTCTCCTATCCACCCACTTCTATACACATCTCAAAAAATTATGCTGAGAAAATATATACCAAATTCACTACAAAAATAACCTTCCATTCAACCTTCAATCCACTATTTTTGGTAGAAATAAATCCATGGAACCCCAATACTGATAACCAAAAGGAGTTACCAGATAAAGTGGTAACAACTGAAGTGCATTGTGTTGCATTTGTTGTCAATGAGGTATGTTGTTGTCAAGGAATGAATGGATGGATGTCAAGGAGTTTCAATATATGAATGACAAAGGATGTGATGGTGTTGGTGAGGACAAGAGAATGACCATGGTACTAAGATGCATGTCACTTAGGAGATTCACTAAGTGACATAGGATGTTGTGGTTGAAACATTCTCTATGTATATCAGACGATTGTAGTACTGATCTTAATGTTTCAATACTTGTATCAAGATGATACTAAGTTACACCACTTGAAGAATGGATGATGATGGAGCATCATCATTACATCTGACGATTGTTGAGCTAATCTTTAAGTTCCATGAAATTGTATCAACTGGATACAATGTCACAACAAGCTTTAGAAGACCATGCATTGTATTTACAATGCATGAGGAAGTGAATGGGATCCATCCACATCTCCTAAGTGGATGAAGTGAGCTGAAGAAGTCCATGCACTATCTCTCAGTGCATGTGAATCAGAAGAAGATCCAATTTGATCTCTGATTGGATCAATGAAGAACATTGAAGATCTATGTGATTCAGGAGCTCGGTTGATGAAGAACCTTTGGGAATTCCATTCCTAAGTGATGAATAAATGTTGAATAGAATTGGAGGAATTATAATGAATAATAAGAAATAAAGAAGAGTAAATGAAGAGGAATATGGCTTGAAGTGGCATTTGGTATTTTATACTGGGAGTACTTTGTTTTCTAACAAAGTCTTTATCATTTCCTTAGCCAAAAATATGGCCAGCCAAGGCACCTTGAGGGTTCAACCCCAAGGCATGGGCGCTAGGGAACCACGCCCTTGGGGGAACCCGTGGGGCGAGCCAGGGCGGCAGGGCGCACCCAGGAACACCGCATGGGCGCCTGGGGAACGCCCGAAGGAGCGCGGCAGGGGCGTAGGAGAGCGCCCCCAAGAGTGTCGGAGTGCATAGTGGGCGCTAGAAGCGCGCCCACAGGGAGCAGAGAGAGGGCGCAGAGCGTGCCCGCAGGGAGAACACGGTGTGGGGCGGCACCGTGGAGGGGGAAGTACAACTGAGCGTTGAGAGGCATCACTAGGTTGATAAGCTGCGGAAAAACCGCGCCCCGTTTCGATGTGGGATGCGGAAAAATTCCCGGGAGCGCATCCTGGCAGCACGATTGATCGCGCGCCAGATCCGAGCCGCTCATCTAAACGCTCTATTCGCGATCTGATCCAGGCCGTCCAAGGTTATTCGATCGCCTGATCCGACGGCTCTGAGGCATCTCCTTCCTCGAGCTTGAGCCGAGGACACCCCGTGCCACCCGCGACCTTGCCATGAACCAGAGGTGCCTCCGAGCAATGTTTTTGAGTTCCCAGCCACGATAGTTCGAGCTGAAGTATTCATGGAGTTCGTTTGGCCCAACTGAACCTATACATGCAATAAAATATGCACGCACACGTTGGATGGAGAATTTCGAGTATTGGCCGAAGGCAAACGAAGTTCCGAGGCCATGAGGATTATTGCTGTGCATGGTTTGTGCCTAAACGAAGGCCGTGCATGCGTTTGTAGTCGCATGCATGTGAGGAGGAAAATAAAAAGGGAGAACCCGCGGTGAAACAAGAAAGGAAAATAAAGATTTGGAGAAAATCTTGAAAACCCGAGATATTCGGGAGTTTGAATTTAGAACCACGCGGATGTTTTGAGGCATTCCTTTGCCTATAAAAAGAGAGCCCGAGCCCCCTTAGAAGCTTGTTGATCCTTTGAATATTTGAATTCCCATGAGAGCCTCTTGTGCCTCGTGAAGTTTGGAGCTCCGCGCAACCCACTTGCGCGATGAAGCAGCCCGAAGCCACCCTTGGCTTCGTGAAGTCCCTTTTGCGCATATTTGCGCAAAAGAAGTTGGAGGAGACCCTGCGCGCATCCCTTGCGCGACAGGAAGGAGCCGAGCCGCATCACCTGCGTGCCTTCGTGGTTCGTTGAGGCTTGCGCGACAGAAGCTCCCGCGGCAGTGTTGCACCCTTGCACACTTGAGCCTGTGCGGTATTTGAAGACATGAAGAGGGCCACACCTCCTTGTGCGCCTAGTTTGAGTTCGGGTATATTTTGACAAATACACTTAGTGTGTGTGTGCAAATTGAAGAGGAAGAACCCGAGGCTTGGTTGTGTGTGGAAGTGAGAGAGCAGACTTAAACCTTGTGTGTGCACATTTTGAAGAACAAGAACACCCTATGGCCATTTATGTGTGTGCCAAGTGCTAAGAAGACCACATATTGTGTGTGAAGTGAAAAAAAGGCCAAGACGAAGTGTGTGCAAGTGGTATAGGCCGTAGCCAAGTGTGTGTAAGTGAATAAGGCCAAAGAACACACCTAGTTGTGTGAAAAGTGGAGAACCATGTGTATGAAAATTGAAGAACACACCTTGAGTGTGTGTGTGCAAACAAGAAACAAGTTGGCCGAACCTATGTGTGTGCACTTAGTGGTGTGAACACACTTAGAAGAAGTGGAAGACTCTCACACTAAAGTATAACACACATTCAAGTGTGTAAGAAAATTGAATAAAGTGTGTGAAGAAGTGAGAAGCTGGTGTGTGCTTAAAGATACTACACCCTTTGTGGGTTTATTGCACCAAGAGAAGGAAAGAGGAGAGTGCATGCATGCATGCATGCACATGCGCACGTAATCAAAGTTCAAATCTGCTTGTGTGCATTTGAGTTGACCAAGACCAGAGGATCTTGAAGAGATTGAGAAGGCCATGCAGTCAGTGCATGAGGATTCAGAGTTGCCATGCATTCAGTGCATGAAGTTGTTTTGAACTGAGACTAGAGCAGACTGAAGTTAAAGATATTAGTTGTCTGAGTATTCAGTAATTAGAGAGAGTCCTGGTCATCCTGAGAAGAAGGAGATAAATCCTGAGCAAGACGAGAAGACCTGATCATCACAAGTGATCAGAGGTACAGAGCAAGGCCAGCAGTCTTTATCCCAGACTGCTGAGGATACTTGAAGAACTTAAAGAGAAGAAGAGCTACTCGTGTGACTCGAGGATCTAGGAGAAGCCCCCTATGAGACTCAGGGTGGAAGAAGTCTTCAGTGGGATTCTGGAGTAGGCCAGTGAGACTCTGGTAACACTGTGGGACGCAGTATAAAGACCCTCCTGTGGGACTCAGGAGAGATATAGTGGGACTCTGTATTGACCATTGTAATTCTAACAAGTTATAATGGAGAAACCATGTTGGGGCGTATAACCAACATGGCAAGGATGTAGGCCTTTGGTGCCGAACCTTGTAAATCCTTGTGTCTTGTGCCTTTACATTTACTGCATCATTCGTGGAAAGGTGAGAGATACAAGAAGAGTGGATCGAGGATTTAACCAGCCAAAGAGGATTAATTGATAAGGAATCAATTAGTAAAAAGTTTTAAAGGATCACTGATTCACCCCCTCCACCTCTCAGTGATTCACACTGATCTGGGCACTTCAATTGGTATCAGAGGGAGGTTACCTCTAAAAGATCCAAGAGAGTCTATATGGAGTGCAGATTTGAGGAAATGAAAGAACAGCCTCAAATGGAGATATCTGCCAAGACTCTGAAAAACAGAATGAAGAAACAGGCAAAGAAGATGAAGAAGAAGGTTGTTGCAATCAGATAAACTCCTTCAATGGAAAGAAATGTGAAAGTCACATCAGATGACAATTCCTTTTATCATTCATTTGATGAAGCCTGCTCTAGCTGTGATGAAGATGGAAGGAACAATGATCTTCTAAATGCAATCAAATATCTTCAGAAGACAGTCCCCAAGGAAGTGGAAATGTGTATATCTACAGGCCTCCTTGATCTTCAAAAAGAAAAATTACAGCTAGAAGATGATGCCAATTCTCTGGAAGTCCAATTGGCTAAAAGGGTTGGCATAACCAACACTCTCAGAAAGCTGGTGAAGGCTAAAGATGAAACATTATCACTTTGCAATGAAAGATATGAAGACACTACTGAAGAATTGCAAAGAATCCTTTCTGAGAAAGAATTCTTTAAGACTGTGGTCAAAGAAGTTTTCCATGCACTGGAAAAATTGCACAGAGTTTCAATGAATGTCAGAGATGCTCAACTCGAAGACAAAGTCAAAATGGTGAAGGAGCTTGACAACTCAATGCTTGAAATGAATAAGGTGCATGAAGACCAGATGAAACAGCTGGAAGAGAAATGGGAAGAAAAGATAAGAACTATTGAGGATGAGAAGAACTCCCTTAACATGAAGTGTTTAGAATTAGAGGTGATATTGAAAAATCAGCAATCACCCAAAGCCAAAGCCTCCCAGACAACTGGAAGAAGAAACGTTGCTACTCAAGTGTGCTTTGAGAAGGATGATTCTAAAAGAAAGACATCCTCTAATGAAAGGGAAATATCTTCTAAAAAGAAGGTACCATCTATACCATCTTGTACTCATGTTTCAAAAAGTGTTTCTACTAAAAGTTCAGGATGGAAGAATGAATCAAAACAAGTATGGATGAAGACAGTGAAGAAAGAATGCTCTCTTGAAACAACACAGCAATTCAAGACAAGTACCCTACAATCAGAAAGAATCAAAAAGTCAAGATTTGTGGGTCAATGTTGGTGTTGTAACAAGTATGGGAATTGTGCAAAGGATTGTTGGTACAATCCACTGAATGCCAAAGCACAGAGGAAGCCCATGCCTAGGGGGAGCAAGAAAGAAGAAAAGAAGCAGCATCCACAGGTCCAGAGACATCTGTTTACTGCAAATAGATTTGGATTGCTTGATAACATCTGGGATGTGTGCAAAAGTGGTCAAATAGATACATGGCAATATCCAACTGTATCCAGAGACACCAAGAAGACATGCTTCTACTGTGGAAAGAAAGGTCATACCATGGATCTTTGCAAACAAGCCATGAAATTCAATAGAGGCAGGCTGGACTCAAATAGACAATCAATCCAGATGAAGAAGAAGGGATTGGTTGAAAACAAGTTGCCTAAGAAAGGTAGCTTGAAAGCATCAAAGGAACCATATGGAATATCCAGAACTGAGGCCACACTTCCATGTGACTTACTAGTCATATGGCCAAATCAGTTGCAACTTGCCAAAGATCTGCGAAGAGATGAAGATGAAGTTCTGGCAATTTCTAAGGCAAAAGGGAAGAAAAATATTTCACATGAAGATCAAGTTCTGTGTGTGAGGTGCAATCAAGCTGGACATACTAGTGATAAATGCATGATATTCATTCCAGGTCAGAAGGGATTCTTCAAAAGAATGAAGATTGCACCAGAAGACTCTAGTGCTCAGAAGGCACCTAGAAATACAGGAGTCACACACAAAGAAGTTAAAGAGGTGTTGAGATCCACACCATCACAAACATCATTAAAGATCAAATGTGCAAGTGTGAAGAATGGTGAAAATGGGACATCTCGGTTGAGAGAATCTTCTCAACCTTGTTGTTCACATTGATGAACCAAGGAGGTTCCATCTTATTCCCTAATCACTTGTATTTACATGTGATAACACTGCAGGGAATTGAAGATGATGATCATTCTCAACTGGAGGCTGGTTTGGACAGAATGGAGTGCACCCCATGAGGGGGAGCCAATCTGAAGAAGATGTGATTCTGAGATTAATACCATCTTGAGAAAAGTGAAGGTATTCCAATCATACTTTCATCCCTTGTTTCTTAATTGAGTTTATCTTGTCAATTAAGGGGGAGTATGGATTGAAGACAAATGGATTAAAGGGGGAGCTTTATCTTTGCACTGAACATTCTAATGAGTCTTGTGAAGTATGTGCATGATTTAGCAATTTATTGTTATATCTGAAAAATTTCAACCCCCAAGCATGATCTCACATGTGTAGAGAATTATGGACAGCTTTGAATTCCTTGGTCATATCACTCTTGTTTTCTACACTGGGTTAGCCCAAGTAGACTTAGAGTTGATTTACCAAAGGTTCTTTGCTAAAGAGAACATGTGACATCATCCCTCTCTCAGTGTTTTTCAATAAAATACTTTTATAAGGGAGGAAGAGATTTTTGAAAGAGAACCACACCACACCTTTGCATTTGATTGCCAATAAGGGGGAGAAATATTGGCACACATATTGACCCATTCATATGTGCTCTAGTGTATTGACAACAAATACAAAGGGGGAGATTGAAGTGCACTGTGTTGCATTTGTTGTCAATGAGGTATGTTGTTGTCAAGGAATGAATGGATGGATGTCAAGGAGTTTCAATATGTGAATGACAAAGGATGTGATGGTGTTGGTGAGGACAAGAGAATGGCCATGGTACTAAGATGCATGTCACTTAGGTGATTCACTAAGTGACATAGGATGTTGTGGTTGAAACATTCTCTATGTATATCGGACGATTGTAGGACTGATCTTAATGTTTCAATACTTGTATCAAGATGATACTAAGTTACACCACTTGAAGAATGGATGATGATGGAGCATCATCATTACATCTGACGATTTTTGAGATGATCTTTAAGTTCCTTGAAATTGTATCAACTGGATACAATGTCACAACAAGCTTTAGAAGACCATGCATTGTATTGACAACACATGAGGAAGTGAATGGGATCCATCCACATCTCCTAAGTGGATGAAGTGAGCTGAAGAAGTCCATGCACTATCTCTCAGTGCATGTGAATCAGAAGAAGATCCAATTTGATCTCTGATTGGATCAATGAAGAACATTGAAGATCTATGTGATTCAGGAGCTCGGTTGATGAAGAACATTCGGGAATTCCATTCCTAAGTGATGAATAAATGTTGAATAGAATTGGAGGAATTCTAATGAAGAAGAAGAAATAAAGAAGAGTAAATGAAGAGGAAGATGGCTTGAAGTGGCATTTGGCATTTTATACTGGGAGTACTTTGTTTTCTAACAAAGTCTTTATCATTTCCTTAGCCAAAAATATGGCCAGCCAAGGCACCTTGAGGGTTCAACCCCAAGTCATGGGCTCTAGGGAACCACGCTCATGGGGGAACCTGTGGGGCGGGCCAGGGCGGCAGGGCGCACCCAGGAACACCGCATGGGCACCTGGGGCACGCCCGAAGGAGCGCGGCAGGGGCATAGGAGAGCGCCCCCAAGAGTGTCGGAGTGCATGGTGGGCGCTAGAAGCGCGCCTGCAGGGAGTAGAGAGAGGGCGCAGAGCGTTCCCGCAGGGAGAACATGGTGCGGGTTGGCACCGTGGAGGGGGAAGTACAACTGAGCGTTGAGAGGCAGTGCTAGGTTGATAAGCCGCGGCAAAACCGCGCCCCGTTTCGATGTGGGACGCGGAAAAATTCCCAGGAGCGCATCCTGGCCGCACGATTGATCGCGCGCCAGATCCGAGCCGCTCATCTAAACGTGCTATTCGCGATCTGATCCAGGCCGTCCAAGGTTATTCGATCGCCTGATCCGACGGCTCTGAGGCATCTCCTTCCTCGAGCTTGAGTCGAGGACACCCCGTGCCACCCGCGACCTCGCCATGAACCAGAGGCGCCACCGAGCAATGTTTTTGAGTTCCCAGCCACAATAGTTCGAGCTGATGTATTCATGGAGTTCGTCTGGCCCAACTGAACCTATACATGCAATAAAATATGCATGGACACGTTGGATGGAGAATTTCAAGTATTGGCCGAAGGCAAACGAAGTGCCGAGGCCATGAGGATTTTTGTTGTGCATGGTTTGTGCCTAAATGAAGGCTGTGCATGCGTTTGTAGTCGCATGCATGTGAGGAGGAAAATAAAAAGGGAGAACACGCGGTGAAACAGGAAAGGAAAATAATGATTTGGAGAAAATCTTGAAAACCCGAGATATTCGGGAGTTTGAATTTAGAACCACGCGGATGGTTTGAGGAATTCCTTTGCCTATAAAAAGAGAGCCCGAGCCCTCTTAGAAGCTTGCTGATCCTTTGAATATTTGAAGTCCCGTGAGAGCCTTTTGTGCCTCGTGGAGTTTGGAGCTCCGCGCAACCCACTTGCGCGACGAAGCAGCCCGAAGCCACCCTTGGCTTCGTGAAGTCCCTTTTGCGCATATTTGCGCAAAAGAAGTTGGAGGAGACCCTGCGCGCATCCGTTGCGCGACAGGAAGGAGCCGAGCCGCATCACCTGTGCGCCTTCGTGGTTCGTTGAGGCTTGCGCGATAGAAGCGCCCGCGGTAGTGTTGCACCCTTGCACACTTGAGCCTGCACGGAATTTGAAGACAAGAAGAGGGCCACACCTCCTTGCGCGCCAAGTTTGAGTTCGGGTATATTGAGACAAATACACTTAGTGTGTGTGTGCAAATTGAAGAGGAAGAACCCGAGGCTTGGTTGTGTGTGGAAGTGAGAGAGCAGACTTAAACCTTGTGTGTGCACATTTTGAAGAACAAGAACACCCTATGGCCATTTAAGTGTGTGCCAAGTGCTAATAAGACCACACATTGTGTGTGAAGTGAAAAAAAGGCCGAGAGGAAGTGTGTGCAAGTGGTATAGGCCGTAGCCAAGTGTGTGTAAGTGAATAAGGCCAAAGACCACACCTAGTTGTGTGAAAAGTGGAGAACCTTGTGTATGCAAATTGAAAAACACACCTTGAGTGTGTGTGTGCAAACAAGAAACAAGTTGGCCGAACCTATGTGTGTGCACTTAGTGGTGTGAACACACTTAGAAGAAGTGGAAGACTCTCACACTAAAGTATAACACACATTCAAGAGAAGGAAAGAGGAGAGTGCATGCATTCATGCATGCACATGCGCACGTAATCAAAGTTCAAATCTGCTTGTGTGGATTTGAGTTGACCAAGACCAGAGGATCTTGAAGAGATTGAGAAGGACATGCAGTCAGTGCATGAGGATTCAGAGTTGCCATGCATTCAGTGCATGAAGTTGTTTTGAACTGAGACTGGACCAGAATGAAGTTAAAGATATTAGTTGTCTGAGTATTCAGTAATTGGAGAGAGGCCAGGTCATCCTGAGAATAAGGAGATAAATCCTGAGCAAGACGAGAAGACCTGATCATCACAAGTGATCAGAGGTACAGAGCAAGGCCAGCAGTCTTTATCCCAGACTGCTGAGGATACTTGAAGAACTTAAAGAGAAGAAGAGCTACTCGTGTGACTCGAGGAGCCAGGAGAATCCCCCTGTGAGACTTAGGGTGGAAGAATTCTTCAGTGGGATTCTGGAGCAGGCCAGTGGGACTCTGGTAACACTGTGGGACGCAGTATAAAGACCCTCCTGTGGGACTCAGGAGAGATACAATGGGACTCTGTATCGACCATTGTAATTCTAACAAGTTATAATGGAGAAACCATGTTGGGGCGTATAACCAACATGGCAAGGACGTAGGCCTTTGGTGCCGAACCTTGTAAATCCTTGTGTCTTGTGCCTTTACATTTACTGCATCATTCGTGGAAAGGTAAGAGATACAAGAAGAGTGGATCGAGGCTTTAACCAGCCATAGAGGTTTAATTGATAAGGAACCAATTAGTAAAAAGTTTTAATGGATCACTGATTCACCCCCTCCCCCTCTCAGTGATTCAAACTGATCTGGGCACTTCAACAACAATTTTCAAGATTATTTCATTTATATTCATTATCCACAACCAAAAATATCTTTATTACAAGTTGAATTAATAAAACTGGTACCCTCAATATTATAATTTTTTTTATATAATGGTTTTTTACCTACACTCACACTAAATTCCTTTATATTGGTAATGAACTTACAAATCATATGTACTGAAAACTACCACCTCACGAAATGACGATTGTTCTTTTTTCCATTACCTAAACTCATTTTATGAATTATGATAGGAAATATATTTATATATAATATATATTATATTTATTATTAATTTATACTTATTTTATTATTATATAATACATTTCATTATACATTCCATCATGGATAAATATGATCACATCATTTGTGGATGATGGGTTTATTGCTTCCTCAATGTGATTTGATTCCATTACACTATACAAGGATTGTATTAAGGATTGGTTTAGTGAACATATAAGAAATATAATATATAAACTTTATACTTGAATAATTATCTATATACATATATATACAAATAATTCATTTATATACTTTCTTTCAATAACATAATAAAACAGAAAAAACATTCATGCATACATAAGGCATATAGTCTCCAAGAATGATGTTCTCAATTTCCTACATCTATATTATATAGATTATTATAATAAAAATATAATGAATATAATTTTATTAATTTCAATGTTTAAATAATATAATTTATCATATTATTATAAGGAAAATAGATATAACAAAATATGTCATATGTGTAAAACAAATCATATATTACCCGAATTGAATCATTGAAATTGAATTTTTAATAAGATGGTAATATGATGTTATAATAAAACCATATATAGTATTATATATATGAATATGGTTCTATGATATATTTCTAATAAAATTATTTTTATTATAAATCAGGTTTTATCATTTACAAAGAGAGTCAAGGCACAAGGCAATGTAATTTTATCTCTCCTTTTATATCTATAAGATATATGTCATGTTCACTACTCCATTTTTTGTAATGTATATACTCCCCATTAATGTATTATATTATTATTATTAAATTTATTTGAATCTAAACATCCATTATATTACCTTTCTTTTATGGAGTTTATTTACCCAAAGGTACCAAAACAGTAAGATAGTTTTATCTCAATTGTCCTTCTTTGAGACACATGTTTCGTTATGTAATTTTGTTATTTTATAAGGTGTATATACATACATTTGAACTGATATATCATGAATCTCATACTTTTAATGAAAATTTTTGTTTCAATATTTTTTTTTCATACATGGTTAGTATATATCAATGTTACAAAATAATAATATTATATTGAACAATATCATCCCATTATGTGATTGGATTTGATGCTGTTTATTTTGTTGAAATGTTTTGATCCATCTCTCAATAACACTAATTAATCATCTAAAAAATTGGTTTTAGAAGATATATAAATGTATTGGATCCATTTATTACAATTCTTGGTACTAAATATATCAAAGAAAATATTTTTATGAAAGTCATAATTTATTTATCCTTTCGGTCAAAAATTGTTTTTCCATCAAAATAGTGATTTCCAACAGTGATTTCATAATGTTTTACAATTAAACTATCTGGTTAAAGGAAATTTTTACCCATGTTATACCTAAAAAATTTATTTCACAATGAATACTCATTTCAGTTTCAAATCAAGTTACCCTTCAATACTTTTAATGTGATAATGTAATGTTCTAAATGTACAAACATACCCACCATCATAAAATTCATTTCCTTGATGAATATTTTTATGTTTATAAGTTATTTTCTCAATAAAAAATTTTCCCCTGTTATTTTTTAAATTTATGGATTTTAAAATGACTTCCATTGAATAATGCTGTTAGAAGTTGTTTTATGTTTAAAATGAATTTTAAATAAATTTAAATTCTTCCATTATATGATTTAAAATAATTGTTTTGAATGTAAATGATTTCAATGATTTGAATGTTTCATTTTATATAATTAGATATTTCTTTCAGAGAAAATGTTTTTAAAAAAATTCAACAATCATTTAAAGTATTCAATGATATATGTTTTTAATAATATTTCATGATAATTATATACATTTTCAATGAAAATTGTTTCAAAATGTTTTGAATCACCTTTTATAAGTTTTCATGGGAAACAATTTTAAATTTTTTTAATGATTCTTTTATATGTTTTCAAGGAAAATGGATTTCAAAATGATTTCATGATTTCTTTATATGTTTTCCATATTATTTTCACAAAAATTGATCTAAAATGTTATATATTTTTAAATATTTTTCAAAAAAATAAATGATATTTTTTTTATATGAAACGTTTTTATAAGATATTTCAACATTATATCCATTCTATGATGAAATCAATTTTTGTTACAAATGCCTTTATGGGAAAATTATTCAATGTTTGTATTAATATTATTTATCAAAACAAATTATGTTTTTATGTCATGATGTGTATGAATCTTATTTATCATTCCCAGGTTATATTATATTGAAACCAAATTCTTTTAATGGGGTATCATTATGATTAAATGATTATGAATCCAACAGGTATTTCAAATAGGTTATGATATGATTACTTGTTTAAGAGACCCTTTTTATTTCATCAATTGTGATATTATTGTTTATTATTTGATTGTACACGTATGTATGATTTATTTATGAGATGGTTGGAACCTAAATATACATTTAATGCATTGGTAAATGATTTATATCTCATGATATATACTCAATGGTAATGGGAATGAACCTATAAAACTCATATGGACATGGGAGTGGACCATGGCTAAAAAGATGGTCTGAGGTGTGAACTTATATTACATAGACTCTAAAAGGAGTGAACCAAGATGAAAAATATAGTATGGGGAGTGTACATAGACTACTATAAAGGAAATTGTAGATACCCAAATCTTGACGTACATGGACATTACAATAATTTTGAAGAATACATAATACATGACAAAAAAACCAACACTCAAGGACAGTAATAGTTTAGTGTCTTTGGAATCTCGAAAAAAATAATATTCTAATCATGGTGAAAGATCTTCAAAATCTCCCATAAAGATCTTACCCTTTTGTTTTCTTACCTAAAACCTTTCTTTATATCCTGGGGAAATGAAAACATATAAAGGGTTATCTCAATTGCTCAGTAAGGTAATCATGGATAAAATAAAACAAATCATATACATTTAAACGTAAAAACATGACCATAATGTTTATGCATAAAAATATTGACCAATGGAATAAAACATGGCAGTACATAAGGCATAGATCAAAAATAATCATTAATCATGATAAAATAGCGTGGGAATAAAACATGTAATTATGGTTTCCATTAAGCACATGTAATAATTTCCATAGTAGCCAAGGTATTGCTTCCAAGACCATCTTAGTGGACAAAGTCCCTTACTGAACTGGGTTTACTTGTCGTTCCAGCCCTGTATTACTGAACAAGGCATACTTGTTATTCCATCCATGTCTATCTCATGAGATATAAATCTTTACCCAATGAATTGGAGGGAGATATAGGTCCCACCCATCTCATAATGAATCTATTCTTATGTGTGCAACAAAATCATAAATCATACATCATAGCATAACCCATGTAATAAAAAAGGGATTCTTAAACATCATGCCATTATAACATAACCCATATAAGATAAAGGGAATCATAAAATTATTTCCATAATAAAAAAATCAAATCAGTGTACAAAATAGGGATAGAAACAGAACCCTATTTTATCTTAGATGGAAAATGATTTAAATAAAACACTTGAACTCCATTCTTCAGGAAAATATCCTTTCTACTTCAAAAACATTTTTACTTTCTCAACATTTAATTCAATTTTAAACTAAAATAAGTTTATTGAAAATAAACATGAAAACTTGAAAAGGAATATTCTTGGAAATAATGTTCTAAAAATCCATTCATGCCGTATAAGTTAAAAAACATTCTTCTCGTACTTTTGTCAGAAAAGTAAAAAAGTACCTCATAACGTAACCAAAAGAAATATTCCTGACATACATGTAGTAAAAGACAAAATGGGAAAAATTACTTTAAACATACATAAAAATACTTTTAGAAAACATGGACTTGGATGATAACAATAACCCCAGTAAATACTTACAAATAAACAATCTCAGATAAGAATGAGATTGGAAAGGTTATCCCTTACCTTAGGTCCGATATGCTTCATACATATCCGAAACACTTGTATAATGGTTTAAAAAATGTCATTGACTTATTAAAGAATCATATTAATTGTTATGATATCATATATGGTTCACTTATGACTTTATATTACCCGTTCTTTTCTAAATCGCTTGTTAAAGAAATGTTTTGGGTAAAATCATCTTATTTATCATACGTGTTTGGACTTGTTGTTCATGATGTTATTATTACTTATATCATTATTTACATACTTAAAGAATGTAAAAAATGATTTATATATCATATATATTCATTATATATCCAGCATATAGAGTATTTATAATAGTACATAACATGTGGAGGTAAGAAATGAAATGCACAGTTCATGGAGACGGTAAACTGTACGTACGCATGAACACTACTTTCATTTCTATTTATTATTTTAATGGAATTAAAAAATAATAATACATAGGTATATTATAATTACAGTATAATATCATATATATTATCATTAACTCCATCCTTTATACATCCCACATACATCATTAAAGAATCACATCACTTTGAGGGGGAGGTAGTCCGCACTTCCTCAAATGAGATTATCGTATTTACCAACTATGGAAACCATAAAGGCTTGATATAATAGGGAAGTAAGGAAGAATAATGAATTCATAAACATAATATATATCATATATAAAAACAGTTCCGTCATAATGTCCACCATGAGAGGTGGTAGGAGAAAATCGAACAATCATCGTTTCATGAAGCGTTAGTTTTCCATCACAGAAACATTATGTTCTTCATCAATTAGATGGAGGTGTGTGTAAGTGTAGTTATAATCCTTCCCATAACAACATCATAGTATTTTGAGGATACTGGTTTTGTCACAAAAGAAAGGATTAAATAAAGTATAGGGGTTCGAGAAGTAGAATAAAACAAAACAACTTAAGAGAAACTATTACCATTAATTTGGATAACTTCCTTTGGTTTGAACCAAAATGACTTCATGGAGTGCCTTCTTCCTAATGTAAGGCTTCTATTGGGAGGAGAGGGATGTATGGAGATTATTTGGGCAGAGTTTGGATGAGCCAAAATGCTTAAGAGGTGTGAGGAATTGCATAGAAGTGGTCAACTTTTATAAGGGAGCGGAGGGGCTCTTTAGGAAAGTGTGAAAACCGATGCACCCGATTTGTGTATACATTTCCATATATATAATTGACAATAAAAGAATTTTTTCAGAAAATATCTAATGTTTTAGGAATATATTCATTAAATTTTGTGAATTTTTTACTTTCAGGAGCTTTCTGGCTAAATACACGAATCAAGGGAAGTCTGTGAAAATTTTGAAACTACACGGTGTGTACTTTTATACACGCCGTGTACATCCAGAGAGGGGCACAGACCAAAGGAGGGAGTACATTCCCATGTCACTAGGAAGAAGATACATGATGTTTATGGTGACATTACACACCGTGTACTACTTTCTAGAAGTAATTTTTGCCAAAGAAGAGTCCACACACCCATGTGTAGTTGAAGGAGACACGGTGTGTTCCGTTTTTACACGCCATGTCTGCTATTCTGGAAGGGGATAGCCGCCAAACTTATGATAAAAAACTCCATGTATGGAGGCACTAAACACCGTGTACACTCATCCACTAGGAGGAACCATGTTCAAAAGTCAATGACGGCATGTTTGGCCACCTGCCAGTAGAGAAATTGGCGTCAAAGTGCGTTGACGAAAAGTAAATTGCGTGTACTTTCTATACATGTAATGTACTTTATTTTTCAATAAAAAGAGGCCTTTATCTACAAATTTCAGAGTCCAAAACCCATTGGAGGAGAGAGATGCTCTGCTACCACCATTCCCGAAGCCACCGAGGTGCCATCATTCCTCTATTCCACCATTCCACCTTCCGTCACCTTACCTCAATGCTTACATGATGACTCTGTCAGGTATCACATGTGTCGTTTCTCTCTTGCTTTCTATGTGTTACTAAATCCCTCATGTTGCGTCTCTGGATGATGGGATCATAATTTTTGTACTGTTTTATATAGTTGTGTTTGCTCATTGTAATTCATCTTACTCTTCTTAAACCACTGTCTAATATAACTATGAATTCTGAGCCGAACCAAAGGAAGAATTCTCAGCGATACAAAATCGAAGTAATTGTGAAAACATCCATGACCATTGGAAGAATTTCACTGGTTCAAATTATGGACCGAACATAATAGATAATAAGGAACACTGACTACCGGACCAAGGTGTCAACTGCTCTAATTTTAAACAAGAGGAACCGGACCAAGGAAATATTGTAAAAAATGAAATCTAGAATGATTGAATTATTATGAACAACACAACCATTTAACCAACCTGCAAAAGAAGTACTAATCACCAAATCCCTGACACATATTTTCTTCATATTTTTAACTTTTAATTTTACCCGTTGTTTGCTTTAAAACTATTAATATTTTCTTCAAAGTAAAAAAATTTAGTTTCAATCAAAAACCATAATCAACTCAATCAACTATAAATTATGCATACTTCACCTAATTAAGTATTAACTCAATTGAATTAACGCAGACTATAGTTCCCTGTGGATCAACCCCGAACATATGCTATACTAAAGTTCTAAGAATGGGTAATTAATTTGAGATACATATAACTTCAATCAACAACAAGCAAGACCAAATTTTGGTGCCGTTGTCGGGGAACAACTTTGTTTTAGTGATATAATTTAAATTGTGTTATTAATTGCTTTGAGTGAAAATAAAAATAAAAAATTATCAAAAATCTATTTTCTAATCCCATTTCAAATTTTCAGTTTTCCCTTTTACGCCTGGTTTTCATTTTTTTGTATAGTGCAGAAGCTTAAAGTGTATGATCAGATTACATACATGATCCAGAAGCGCCAAGTCTTCGGAATTTGTTCCGTTTGACCTGGATATTGAAAGGAACCTGCTTCAATGCCGGCGTGCATTGATAGTGACTCACAACGAGTATCCACAAACCATGGAAAACACAGAAGAGGGAGCACCAGCCGTGGATGCTACGACTGATCAGCAGTACCAGGATCAGCAGCCTCCCGCTGCTGGTCTACCGGAGCAGGCTCCTGTAGGCTTCATGGAATTCCATCCGAGGGATTACCAAGGCAGCTGCAGCAACCACTTCTGGCGTATGTCCAACTGCAAAAACTACATCAATTCTTTCCACGACCTTATTTCACCCCTCAGGATTCGTAGTATCTGCAACCTCCACCCCCTTAGTAGCTACCTCCAAGACGTACCCTTATAGATTACGGTCTTCCTTCGATCCACAGAGCTGATACGAGCATCATCCGTCCTCTGTTCCATGCCCAACACTTCGAGATCAAGACTTCTATCAGGCATCTGATCCAAAACACTGTCCAATTTGGAGGCCTGGCCAGGGAGGACCCGAACACCGATCACTCCAAATTTTTGCAGGTCTGCGACACATTTCGATACAATGGCGTATTTGAGGATGCCATTCGTTTTCTCCTATTTCCCTTTTCTCTACGGGACAAGGCGAAAGAATGGATCAAGGGGCTACCACAAGGATCTATCCTCAACTGGGAGGAGCAAGCCCAGGCATTCCTGTCCAAATACTTCCCACCATCGAAGACGGAGACGCTAAATAACAAGATTCATAACTTCCAGAAACACGACTCTGAGTTTTTGTACGAGTCCTAGGAACGCTTCAAGGAGATGCTACGATGGTAACCCCACCACGAACTCCCACTCTAGATGCAAGTCCAGACCTTTTACAGAGAAATTACAATGACTACCAAGTCCATAGTGGATGATGCTGTTGGAGGTACGATGATGCGAAAATCCCCCAATGAACTATTCGTACTACTGGAATACATGTCATCAAACAGCTTCCAGTGGCACTCCGATCAGGGGACTCAAAAGTGAGGTATGCACAATATTGACGCTACCACTATGTTAGCTTCTCAGTTGGGCGTTGTGTCCAAGAAAATTGACACATTTAATCTCATAGGAGCATCTCAAGTTCATGCGGTGAACCATCCCGCATGCGGCGACTATGGTGATAACCACATCATGGGAGAATGCCCGGGTTCGACTGGAGGCCCTTTGACAAGCGAGGTGAGTTATGTTTCCCAAAATAGAGGGCCCAACTAGTACCCGCAGTACCAAAACCCGGCGTGGAGAGATAATTAAAACCAAGGCTGGGGTCAACAACAGCAAAACCCTCCGCCCCAGGGACCGCTCAGCTACAATCAACCTAAGGACCAGAACCAGTTTTCGAGACAGTAGTTCCAGCAAGGTTCTTATCTGCAGTAAGGGTTCCAGAACCCTCTCCCATAGCAGCCACGACAGCCACCTCATCCACCGGCTGCCCAACCATCTCAGCAAGAGAACACATCAAGGTTAGAGGACCTGATGAGTAAATTTATATCAACTACTGAAACAAAATCCCAGAACCAGGAGGATTCCATCCGAAGCCTCAAGAAAAAAATTGTCCAGATAGAAAACCAGCTATTAATGAGGCAGCCGGGTACACTACCGGGAAACACCAAGAAGAACCCGAGGGAGGAGGCCCATGCCATCATGCTCCGGAGTGGAAAAGATCTCCAACAGAACCAACCGGCACAGCCAGGTGCACCCACACACCATGATGATGAAGAACGTACCAATATTGACCCCTCCTCTTCCAAAATCCCACAGAAGGATGTTTCGTAGAATAAAGGGAAGGAGGTAGTCCAACCATTCAAGCCTTCCTTACCCTTTTCAGAGAGGTTGAAGTAGAGGAAGCTGGACTCCCAGTTTAGCAAATTCATAGAGGTGTTCCAGAAGCTCAACATCAACATACCATTTGCGGAGGCCCTGACACAAATGCCTACATACGCCAAATTCATAAAGGGAATCCTTTCTAATAAGCGTAATATGGAATATTTGGGCGTTATTTCACTAACAAAGGAGTGCTCTGCAGTGGTTCAACATTCCATTCCTCCCAAAATCCAAGATCCATGATGTTTCACCATTCCCCGCACAATTGGACCCTATGAATTTGGAAAATATTTATGCATCTTGGGAGAAAGTGTCAACCTCATTCAATTCAGAGTTTTCCAAAAACATGGGTTCCATGATTTGAAGCATACCCGTGTGGCCCTTCAACTTGATGATCGAACCATTAAGTATCCAAAGAGGCTATTAGAAGATGTACTGGTCAAGGTAGGTAGGCTGATCCTCCCAGTAGATTTCATCATCCTCGACATGGGGGATGACCAGGATGCCCCTCTTATATTGGGAAGACCTTTCCTAGCCAATGGGAAGACACTCATTGATGTGAATCAGGGAGAGCTGATTTTCGGGGTAGGAGACGAGAGAGTCTCCTACAATGTTCTCAAAGCCATCAAGCAAGCATCATCGTCCGATCATGAGGATTTTTCTGCAATAACTACCCTGGATGACCGCCTGGTGAATGATATGGTATGTTCCTATATTTATGATAATTTTAGAAATCTAGACATTCCTGTTGAAGATGATCCAGAGAACTTTCAACTCCTAGATGTCCAGGGCAGCCACTATTGGGACCATTATCCATCGTAAATATCAGGTAAGCAAGGTATGTAGGTCAAGCCAGTGACCTAAAACAAAGGGGATTTCTGGGAGGCAACGCAGAGGTTACACACTGTGTCCCACTAATATACACATAATGTACTTATCTTTTTAATTTGTGATCTTAATAGTATAAATTTGTAGAATAACAAATTAATATCTAGGGATGATACTGGTGCCGATAGTAAAGTCACTGGAGTTTATTCAAGTCATCCCTGGTTCGAATCCTCCTGACCTACCTTCGGCATGGGGTCCCTCCTTTTATTATCATGACGTGTGTGGTATTTTACACACACATATATATATAAATGTGTTTAATAAAACCCATGATGGGGATGGACCGGTTGTCTAGAATCATAATCCAGTTTCAAAAGACCTCGGTTCGAACCCAGACAACTGTTCCATTTACATCATTTGTTCTTTAATAAAACCACACGTCGTGTACACTAATATACACCGTGTGCACCATAATTTTTCAAATTTAAATTATAAACATTTTTAATGTAAGAAATTACATGTTGTTTAAGTTGGCGAATTGGAAAAGTCTCAGTACAAGGTTCAAAAGACCCGGTTTGGAATCGCGCTAATCTCCCCGCTTCACTCCCATCCTTTCCTAAATAAAAACCACACGCCGTGTATTTCATTCTTTCAGTGTGTATAGTCTATATAGAATAAATATATATAAAAACTAAATTTGAATAGCAGAACAACCTTTTCTCCAGTGGTTGAGGGCGTTCATTCGGAAGAGCTGATCTCCAGTTCGAATCCCTCCCCAAGCACCGGACAAAAGGTTTTACTATTCTTTTTCTAAATTTAAAACACACAGAGATTATTTCTCAATATACGTCGTGTATAAATTTATTTATATTAGAATTTGTAGATATATCAATTTTATTTTAATTATTAATAATAATTATTATATAGTTTACTGTATTAATTATATTTATTTATATAGTTGTCTTAAAAAATAAATCGGGATACCCAGTGTGTAGTCCAAACATACACGCAGTGTACCAAGTCTATATATGCCATGGTTCACCCGGCTTGAGGTCGTGTCGCACGACCGCCCCATTTCCTCCCCTCTTCATGTTTTTTTCTCCCAAACTCCACCCGAACACCCCTTCTCCAGATCCATCGATTTGGGGCATTTCAAGTTTTGATTCTTCTCACATTGTGATCCTCAATCCACGGACACTGTTCTACACGCTCTATTTTATGTTTTTGGAATTGTTTTTGGTGTTTTTCAAATCGGCCGACCGTTCGGCATCTGATAGTACACGACCACGAAATGAAGAACGCATGTCTTGTACTTCTGTACATGGCCACACACAAAATATTTTGAAATTTTAATATACACGGTGTGTATGTTCGGTACACCCCGTGTCCTTTTCATTGTTCCCGAGTACACCTTTGCACATGACCTCACACACCATTTTCATGTACATGGCGTGTGTGTTCGTTACACGGTGTGTAGATCATTTCTTTTGGCCCCTCTGTGGGTGGCATATAACACGGACTCTCACCCCATGATCCCGAACATGACGTGTATGTTTGGTACACATCGTGTCCTTTATATATTTAGTCGGCTCGTGCCTCCCCTCAACGCAGCCTCTCACCATATGTTCCTATTCACGGAATGTGTGTTCGGTACATGCCATGTCTTTTAGAGGTTCAGCCGGCCCATGTCTCACCTTCTACACGACCATGTTCTTCGGGGGTAGTACACGCCATGTCCTGTACCTACATGGCGTGTATTGTTTTCTTTGAACTGATAAAAACATGGACGTGTCAATTGTATCACACGACCACCTATAATTTGAGTGAACACATCATGTATGATTGGTACACCCCAAGTACTTTTTCCATGGTCTGTTTTTCACCCTCAACGTGTCTTTCCAGAGAACACGAGGTACTCTCCATTTTTGAATACACGTCGTGTACTCTGGAGTACACGCCTTGTACTTTATTTTCCAGTTTTCTCACATTTTCTTTGTTTTGTTTTCATTATTTTTTCTTTTTATTTTGTTTTGTTTTTTATTTCTTTATATTTCAAGATATGGATGATCACGATCCATCCCGCGAGAAGCGGCCGACCTCTGCCACTGAGGGCAAGGAGTCCAGTTATCATCGGATCCGTCTCCGACCTCCTACGCAGCCGGACCCAGATGCTCCAGTCTTCGAGCTCCCTCTATTGGACATTCTACCACCACTCACTCCTTCAGCAAGGGCTGAAACTACTTCTGATGCTCCAGCTACCACTTTCCCTTCGCTATCGTCATCAGCAGCTAGTCCCTCTTCGAGCACACCTTCCACCGAGACACCCTCCACTTCAGCCGATCCACCTACAGAGCCTGCTGTTGCTACTACACTGGAACCTGGGCCAGAACCTGTTGGAGCTCCTTATCCTTGCACGGTATTCCCGGACACTGACCTCACATACAATAAGGTATGACGCTTCTCTCGTCAGCCGATCCCATTGAGTGCCCGGTACCTTGACAGTAGCATTCCATAAAAGTTCGGTATTTGGGAAGAGTTAAAGGCACTTCTCGGGCACACCTCGCTCCTCAATATTTTCCAGGTCAGCACTCCTGTGTTCCATGATATATTTTTAGATTTTGTGGCCTCGTTTGAGTTTGATGGAGTGGAGTACTGGGAGACACCTGGCAATGCGGTACGTGTAGTTCGATTCTGGATAGGCGGCCGACGGTTTTCTATTACCATGATAGATTTTGACGGAGGGTGCGACTTTTACCCCCATCCTATCCCCCACCCCCCATTTCTTCCTTGACCCGACCCGAGCACTCTGACCTCATTGCCGTGTGGCAGGAGATCACTGGGTCTGACCACCGATACTCCCCCACTTCCAAGAAGAGCACTCTTATAGCCGACCCGTCCATCGCTTCGCCCACTGGTGCTTCAGTGCCATCCTTTTCCCCCGCCATGAGGATATGGGGGTCGTGACCGGCTGTGAAATGGAGCTTCTTACCTGTGTCATTAGCCACGGCTACCCAGACCTCCCCTATCTTGCCACCCCCTATTCCACTCCATGATTACTGGCTGTCAGGGCAACCTGACCGGCAGATTTTACACCACCCGTCTTTCCCACCACCTAGGGGTATTCGAGCCCTCTTTACCTCATGACTTTTTAGGTTCACCTCAGCAGATGGAATTTCTCATGCTCATTTTCATGGGATTGGTTCGAAAGCAGGGGGTGCCTACATCCTTGATCAGGCCCAATCCCCAACACCTTCTACCCCTCCTATGCCAGCTATTGACCCTACTCCTCCTTCCCCACCCCCTCCATCTTCGCCACCTCACCCACCTCATACTGACCCCACTTCTTCTGACCTTCCTTCTTCTATTCCATCACTCAACCCCCTACCCCCACACCCTTGGTCTATCTAACCCTTTCCTACCACCTAGCCGCGATAGAGGAGGTCTTGGGTAGCTTGGACAACCGACATGTTCAGATGGAGAAGCAGTTCATTCGTATCAACGGCCACCAGGACACCATTGCACGCCATTTGATTCGTCTTGACAGCCGCCCGGACTGGATGGAGCAGTTGTTTGAACATATTGCTCAGCATCATGGTGTTCCACTACCTCTTACACCAGCCTCTGTCTCCGCTCCTTGCCCTTCTGCTACTTCTCCACCACCATCTCATGCGCAGGCCAAATATTCTATTCTACTGACTACGGTGAGCCCTGCTGCTACCACTTCTACCAGGCCAGGGCCTACTGTTGCGCTTCCTACCCCGAGTCCAACACCTACAGCTCCTACTTCTTTAGCTCCCCTTTCCAATGCAGAGTCTGAGCCTCCCACTTCCACTCCTCCTGAGCCATCTTTACCGGCAATTTCTGTATAGGATGATTCCTCCCCAGTGGCAAGCCCATGATAGTGACATTTTTCTTTATCTTCTATATCTCTTCTATTATTTTTTGTGCTGTGATGTTGTGCATGTTTTCAGTTTTCTTTTTTCTCACCAGTTGCAGGTATCTTGGAGCACCTTGGGCATCACTTTTCAGAGGGGGGTATTTTTCCATTTCTATTTTCAATTTTTTTGGATTTACTTCCTCCACTTCATTCCCACATTTTCCCCCATATCTCCCCGTTTCCCACCCTTTACCTTTGTATTGAACTTGGTGGACTGTGTGCAGTATTAAGTGTGGGGGAAAATCTTTATCTTTCACCTTATTCTTTTCCCTTAAACTAGTCTAGGAGACATCATTATTAGATTCTATATTTGAAAATGTACAGCAATTGTGGTTAATCATTCTTATCAATGCTAGAGTTATCAGTAGGAACTTATGTAAAGGTTACATGCTTATTTTAGTTATTATGTGTTTTAAAATGATTGCTGATATAGTTTCAATTGAAACTTTTCTTCCTTGATTAAATTAAATTGATTAGGATAATCATTTATATGCATGTAATGACTTGATTGTCCCTTTATTATTTTTCCACTCATGAGAGGTATTCTAAACCCTTTATCGTATTTCTTTTTTAATACCCTCTTTCTTGTGAGATTCTTAGGATATTCATGACTACCAGAATTTGTAAGATTTATTTTCAAAACATGAAGAAATTTTTGAATTACATTAAAATGATTGAGGCATTAGATTGTTTCATCCCCTTTATCTTGAGACCTACCCTATATTTAATCTTCGTTAAGCCCATAGATGCCATGAACAACCTTTATAGGATGCCCCATTACAAGCCTATTTCCCTTCCTACCCTATTTCTTTTTAACATTACATGATTATTAATTTGATATTTAAAGAGGGAGTTGAAAATACATGGAATATTTTTGTGCACAACCATGAAATAAAGTGTTGGGGAGTGCCTCTTGATTATTTGGGGCAAGATGGGTTCCAAAAATCTACTCATTGTATTCATAAGTGTTTTCATTGTGTTTTGTTAATTAAAAAAAACAAACAAGAAATCAAATAAACATTAAGTGTACCTTATGCTTATTTTCTCTTAAAACCTACTTGCTAAAGGATGATGGTGATGATTACAAAAGCATTTGACTGAGCTTGTGATGCTATAATTTTTAGTGATCATTACTTTTAATATCATGAAATGTTGTTTAAATGAATTAGCCTTCCTTTTTTAGGCCTTAGAATTTATTTTCACATTTGAACCTACCAAAACTTAGCCGTAGAGACATATGATCCTTATTGATAAAGCCCTCATGATTTTTGTAATTCAATTTTTCTGATGTAACGAACAAGGAATCTTTCAAACCTATGGATAGAGTGTATATAACTTATATTGAGCATAAATATGAATAAAAATATCTTGAGTGTGGAATGTGATTTAGACTGGTAAGGTTAATCATCAAATGGAATTCTTATTTTTGAAAGGTTGAAAAATGTGTTGAAAGAGGATGAGAGTATTTAATTGTATTATAAATATGAGGCATAATTTTAATATCTTAGGAATGGAATTTGTTTGTGCCTTTTAGAATTTTTCCTCAGTAACTTTATCAGTTGTATTTTTGATTAATTAAACACTTTTCATTTAAAGTATAGTCTCTCTTAATTAGATGATGAGATTTTCCATGAGGGCAAGAAAATGACTAAGTGTGGGGGAATTTGATGCACCCGATTTGTGTATACATTTCCATAAATATAATTGACAATAAAAACATGTTTTCAGCAAATATCTATTGTTTTATGAAATATTCTTAGATTTTGGTGAATCTGTTTACTTTCAGGAGTTTTCTGGCTAAATACACAAATCAAGGGAAGTTTTCAAAATTTTGAAACTATATGGCGTGTACTTTTATACACATCGTGTACATCCATAGAGGGACATGGACCGAAGGAGGGAGTACATGCCCATGTCACTAGGCAAATGATACACGCTATGTATGGTGGCGTTACATGCCGTGTACTACATTCTAGAAGTGGTTGTTTCCGAAGAAGAGTCCACACGCCCATGTGGTCGTTGAAGGAGACACAACATGTTCCGTTTTAACACGTCATGTCTACTATTATAGAAGGGGCTGGCGTCCAAACTTATGATACTACACACTGTTTATGGCGGTGCTACATGCCATGTACACTTAACCACAATGTGTCACCATGTTCAAAAATAAAAGACGGCGTGTTAGGCCACCTTCCAGCAGAGAAATTGGCGTCAAAGCGTGTTGTCGAAAAGTACACGGCGTGTACTTTCTATACACGCCATGTACATTATTTCTCTAAAAAATTAGGCCTTGGCCTACATATTTTAGAGTTTAGAACCCATTGACGAAGAGAGAAGCTCTACTACCACCATTCCCGAAGCCACTGAGGTGCCGTCATTCCACTATTCTACCATTCCACCTTCCGACACCGTACCTCAACGCTTTCATAGTGAATATTCCAGGTATCACGTCCATCGTTTCTATCATGATTTATATGTGTAACTAAACCCCTATTGTTGGGTTTGTGGATGAAGGGATCGTAATTTGTGGGTTGCTTTATATATTTGAGTTTGCTCGTTGTAATTCATCTTACTCTTCTTAAACCACTATCTAATATTACTGAGAATTATGACCCAGACCAAGTGAAGAATTATCAGCGATACAGTTCCCTGTGGATCGACCCCAAACTTATTCTATACTAATGTTCTAAGAACGGGTAATTAATTTGGGATGCATATAACTTCAATAAACGAAAAGCGAGACCAAAAACATTATTTTAATATAAACATATCTTTAGTATCAAGAGGTCCAAAACCCATTAATGTCGAAGATAATACGACTCATATTCGAAATAAAATCATCCAATAGGAATTGGACAGGTTTTGGATAATATTTTAATCATTATAATCTTATTTATTTAAATCATTTATTAATAAGTTAAATACTACATCATTATTGTTTCATATATAATTTAATTTATTTGATGTATAAAAATTATAAACAAAATACCAACATGTAGGAAATCGTTTTAGCTTTCCAATTAATATTAATAGTTGAAAAGATAATTTATATATCCCTTTATAATAATTAATTAAAAAAGATTTGTGTTAATGCCAATTTTGTCTTTACATTAAATTAATTAATCTAATGTGTCATTGTCTTTCATAAGTGGCTCCATGGGGCCCCAAAATCGACCCAAGGATGCCCATGGTCGGCCATTACTCTTCCAATAAGGTTTGGACAAGTGTTAAGGTAATATTGAATTATTATAATAATCTTTTAACCTTGAATTACCCTATTTACCTTTAATCGTGGCAAATAAAAGTAAAAAGTTACCATTAACCAAAAATTATTTTTAACTAATTGAACAAAATTTTACTCCTTGATATTTACCATGTCTCTCAGATTTTCGAAATTCAACTCACAGATGTGGTAAAATTATGTTTTATGAACAATTGCAAAAGCTCCTAGGAGGTGGGTAAAAGACAGTGAAATGTTCAATACAATTTATATAAATCTAAAAATTATTATAAAATAAATCCAATGAATTTAATTGAACATATATAAGTATTATATATCTATTTTGACAGAAAATATATTTAAATATAATAAATGATTATTTAAATAAAAAGTCAGTTTTAACCAAAAACTCGGTGTTTTCACTATTCATCAAAAAATTGAAGTTTTTCAGAAAAATAAAAAAAATTCATCCTAATCTATATTTGATATTCCAAATTAAAAAATGATTTCTATTTTTCGAAATTCAAAACATAGAAGTGGCATTAATTAAATTTAAAAGTAATTCCCGTTATCCAAACAAATAACGAGTTTTTAAGAAACAATAACTATAAAAAGATCATCACTTGTTTATGTCCAATTTCAATGTGAAATTAATTCCAATGAAAAAAATTCGATTAAATGGTAAAAATATATTATAATTACACTTTAAAACCAATTAGAAAGTTAATTTATCCATATAAATTATTGCGAAGAAAAAATTTGTTTTTAATTAAAATATAGTGTGTTTTAACTATTCATCAAAATATGAATGTTATCAGAATAATATGAAAGATTTATTCAAATTAAATTTTTATATCCTGATTCCATGGAAGAATTTTATATTTTCAAATTTAACTCATAAACGTGTTGAAAATAGATTTAAAGTTGGTGTGCCATCAAAAGGTGGCAAAACAGCATTTTTTGAAAATTAATTATTTTACCTGAAAATTTTATTTTGTTTTCATAAAATGATATTGAAAATATTTAAGATGATTTATAATTTTATAAAATTAAAAATTTAGTTAATACTATTCATAACGGCTAGTCCATAATAATATTATAACAATATATCGTTGTTTAGTGAAATCTGGCATTGCGTACTTCACACGCTATCGTGGAAGGTCGTGATTGCGTGTAATGCAAGCCAAGTCAGGGTGACGTGTAGTGAAAGACTAATATGTTGTTGAGTATAAAAAAATAATACCATATTTCATTTATACATTAAACAAAGTATATACTTAATGTTTCTTAGAATAATTTCTACAAAACAAACTTGAAATTGTGTGTAACACGAGCCCAAAATAGTGCTCTGTATACTGTAAGCTAATACGGTGTTGCGTATAGTGCAAGATAATTTTTATGTAGTGTACAACAGAAGACATCAATAAAATTAAAAAGAATAATTCTCATAAACTCTCGGGTTGTTACATTATACCCCCCTTAAAATGAATTTCACCCTCGAAATTCGTTGGGGTTATAAATGGTTTATTAATGAGAGTTTCTTTCATAGAATCCCACATCGTAATAGGGAATACTGAAACATATCTTTAAAAACTAATGTATTTAAAGTAACGGTTACCAAAATTAACTAATCATTGGGTTTCCACATAGGAGAACATTGGTGAAAATATGGAAATGGAAGAAAAATCTAACCATCATGTTCCGATTGAGAGTGGTAGTGAACAGGGCTATGGAAAATCCAACAATCACAAAGCCATAGATTTGTGATGATCTAAGGTACCATCTAATTAATCAGATATAAGAGCTATAGGACAACATTTTTGGTTTTCAATATCATTTCACTAATGTTTGAAATTTTGAATTAGAAGAAATACTTACTTGATTTTGGTACAATCTCACTGTTCTTCATGCCTTGAACAATTTCCACTTCATCTCTTAATGAAATGATGTTGAATTTGTTATTCGTGAAGTGTTAGCAGATCATGTGATAGAATGATGGGTCATTCCATCTATTTCAAATAAATGGTTAGCAAAATTTATATACATAAGTCAATCTATGGTGATATAGTTCCAAAAATGGACGTATACTTCATATATCATACTGGTTAATATAAATAAACTTGTTTCTACTAAACAGGGACTTCCTGTAGGCCAGTGGTACGCAATAAAGGAATGTCTCACTTTAGTTGTGGGTTCGAGTCCCATAGCCTTATCTGACGAGATGGTTTGTCGCACGTCCTGTAAGTTGTCCTTTTTCTAAAACTACATCATTATAACATTCCATCAATAATATTGAAAAAATTTCGAGCCTTAAACAATACTGTCTCCCGTCCAACATAAACCATTCCAATCTTTAGGCTTATCCAAAATACATCTGTCCATGCTCATAGTATAAAGAAAACAATTACTAGAAAGGTTATCCACCATGAATTGGAATACAAGAATTTATCCCACCTATATCACAAGATATATCTTTTTGATCGCATTCCAAACATGTGAATACCATAATCTTCTATTTTCGGGAAAAATGAATACCTATTGAACCTTTCTGAAAACATGAACGCTGTCAAAAGTTAACACTTTCCACATACCAAAATCCCAAAATTTCGATATACTCAATCCATGGATTATCTTTTTCCTTATATCAGTAATGAGCTCATGAATAGTATCAAACTCATTATTTTCCCCTTATCCATTAATTATGCGCATATCATCTACTTTCCAAATATATTTCAGTCACATTTCATGGTCATCAGTACCATATTCTTATTGAAAACCACAATTGACCAACACATAGATATTCCAATATACCATAAAATTACCTCAACAACATTATTTGTTAATACAAATACATAAACACTTCAATCCATCATCTTCAATGATTGTCATGGAATAATTCCATCCTTGATTTAGATGTAACCTCTTAGGTCAGGGCATTGAGTTAGGTAATGCCCATGTTCTCCACAGAAAAGTCATTGAAATCCATAACAATCGATGACTCTATGACCCTTCTCTCCACACAAATAACATCTCCCCCTCCATTTGATGTATTCATCAAGGTTCTTCTTCCCTTCTTTAGAAATATTTATCTTCCTTTCTTTATGTTTCTCAACATGCGAACATGAATAAATGTCTATCTTCCTCTTATTTCTGGAATTAGAAATACCACTAAATTTCACCTTATTAATCACTTATCATGATGACTGATTCAGAATAATCACAATATCATTCTCTCTAGGAATTAAGCAATTTCGTTGCTCATAGTCACCAATTTGTCCATTGCATTCAATTTTAACCGAATTCCTTCTGGTTCCCTCCATTGACTAAAACACAAAAAGAATTCTGTGAGAGGAAGAAATCAGACAAGGAAAAAAACATAATCAAGGGAGAGTACCTTCAATATCTAACATCTTAGGTTTATTTTTAATATCGTTACTGTAATTCTAGGACTATAACCTATACGTATACATATCTTTTGGGATATCCCTAGACATACATTAGAAATATATCTAGGGATCTCACTAAAGTTTTTGAATCCTAGTTTCCAAAAGTTAACTAAACCTTTCCACTGATACCTACTGTAGAGACCCAAAGCATGATGTACATGGACATTACAATACTTTTTTGGAACGCTTAATACATGAAAAATAACCAACACTCAAGAACCATAATATTTTATTGTCTTTGGAAACTTAGGAAAAAAAATCTTCTAATCGTGGTGAAAGATCTTCAACATCACCCATAAAGATCATTCCCTTTTTTTTCTTACCTAATACCTTTATTTATATCCTAGGGAAAAGAAAACATATAATGGGTGAGCTCAAATGCTTAGTAAGGTAGGCATGTATAAAATAAAACAAATCATTTACATTTGAACTTAAAAAAATGATCATAATGTTTAAACATCAAAATCTTGAGCAGTGACATAAAACATGGCAGTACATAAGGCATAGATCATAATGAAACATTAATCACGATAAAATAACATGGGAATAAAACATGTAACTGTGGCATCCATTAAGCACATGTAATGATTTCCATAGTAGCCAAGGCATTGCTACCAAGACCATCTTAGTGGTAAAAGTCCCTTACTGGACCAGGTTACTTGCCGTTCCATCCCTATATTACTGAATAGGATTTACTTGTCATTACATCCATGTCTATCTCATGAGATATAAATCTTTACCCAATGCATTGGAGGGAGATAAAGGTCCCACCCATCTCAAAGTGAAATTATTTTCAATAACAAACATTGGATTTAATGGAAAAAATATATTATAATTACACTTTAAAAACAATTAAAAAGATAATCTTTACATATAAATTATTGCGATGAAAAAAGTTATCTTTAATTAAAATATAGCGTGTTTTTACTATTCATCAAAATATGAAAGTTATCAGAATAATATGAAAAATTTATCAAAATTAAATTTTTATATCCTCATTCCATAGGAGAATTTTATTTTGTTAAATTGAACTTATATACATGTCAAAAACTAGATTTAATGTGGGTGCAACATCAAAAGGCGACAAAATTTCATTTTTTTAAAAATACTTATTTTACCCAAAAAAATTATTTTTTTCTCATACCATGTTCTAGAAAATATGTAAGATGAATAATAATGTTACATAATTCAAAATTTAGTTAATAATATTCATAACGGCTAGTCCATGACAATATTATAACAATATATCATTGTTTAGTGAAACCTGATATTGCATACTGCATACAATATCGAGGAAGGTCGTGATTGCATGTAATGCAAGCCAAGCAAGGGTGGCGTGTAGTGAAAGACTCCTTTGTTGTTTCATATAACAAAATACAACCATATTTCATTTATAAATTAAACAATGTATATACTTAATGTTGCGTAGAATAATTTCTACAAAACGAACTTGAAATTGTGTGTAACACGAGCTAAGAATAGTGTTGCGTATACTGTAAGATAATACAATATTGCGTATAACACAAGATAATTTTGGTGTAGCGTATAACACAAGACATCAATGAAATTAAAAATAATAATTCTCATAAAATCTTGGGTTGTTACAGACATGGTAATAACTCCTTTACTACTATGGAAATCATTATATAAGCTAATGTGTCAGCCACAATTCATTGTATTCGTCCTATGTTACGATTTCATGTCTAATGTTATTTACTTACTTATGATTCATAAATTATGAACTTCTAATAATTATTTAATGAGTCATGTTTATGACCTCATTATATGCAGTGTATTATATTATAATATTATTATCATGTTCTCATAACCCTATAATCATATTTATTCTTACATGTCTCCCCAGTTTACCCTTACTAGCATATGATATCACCCATTTAATGTATCTTTTTTTAGGTTATGAAGATCTGTATTATCTATGATGTGTTTATGAAGGGTTATAATCATGAATAACCTAGTGAGAGATAATGTAATTCACTTATGTATGAGATTTTATGGATCCATGATTCAAAATGAACTAAACCAATAAAGTATTTGGGAACCTATTGGTATAATGTTATATGTATTTATTAAAAGTTATGTAATAAATCATGGGGTCACTATTGTGATATTTTGGTTATAATAATCTTGATATATATAATTATTGTACTATAACACAAATCTATTTATGATTTAGAATAATACATGTTATCATTATGTTTTTTAGGTAATTGTAGTATTTATATATTTGGTATGTGAATAAATATTTACATTATTATTTTTGGTGAAAATATGATGTTATGTTGATTTTTGGAAATTTAGTTACCTTCCAAATAAATACATTAAATTTTAATTTGGACTGATATATTATAGACGAGCCTTGTTTTTGGAATGGATTAAGATGAAAATTGAATGTTATTCATTGAGGTGAAAGTTTGATTTATTATGTACTATGAGATAAACTTTTTAATTTCAATAATCAATTAGAGGATAATTCAATGACTTGAGAACCTTATGATTCTGTATAAAAAATAATTTTTAATATCCATATCTAAATGCTTGAAATAAAGTAGAGATAGATCGATGAACAACCAAAGGACATGATTATTTTTATATAATGGAAAAAGGTGTATCTCTTCTTGAGGGATTCATTTTAATATAAAAAAATTATTATACATTCAAAAAAGGATATTAAAAAAAATGTTACCATATTACCTTATTATTCTAGGAATGATATGGTCTTCTAAATCATCACATATTTTTTTAAATATTTACTTTTTACTGATGATTTACTTTCTTATGATAAAAGAACATTTTCATTATATATAATTATTATTGTGTATCATTTTATTACACTAATGTTTTTCTATGTCAATTCCAAAATAGTTTGTGACCTTAGGATGTCCCTTTTCAACTTAATAAAACGATGTTATATTCACCATATTTTCAATATGGGCTTCCATTAAAAGATTTTTAAGTATCAAAATTTGAATTTCGATGTGAAATTTTACACTGTGAGGTCAAAATTTATTTAGGAGTGATGAATGAGACACCCCATTATTTTTACAGCATGTCTCTTTATAAACTCAATTTTATTGATATATTAGATTTCCCACAACACTGAGCTCAAACCAACCACAATATATTTTGTATATTATTATTTAAAAGGAATTTATCTCAAATCCATAAAACTGGTGGTTATGAATTTTATTAAGTAGAACATAATTATTTTTTATTCAATTTATTGGATACCAATTGATTTGAAATAAATAAAAAAACCAATTTAATAAAATAGAAATGTTTTCATACAATCTATTTAAATGCGTACAAGTGTGTTTGATACCAAAATATAATTAGTTCATTATTATTTTATTATACCAACGATATATATATATGTGTATATATTAAATACAAACTTTAACATTAATCAATTATGTTGTCTAAACATTATAAAATAAAAAATCCAATTTTATGCATAAAAGTTATATTTTTTTAAAATAAAATGTTTTACCACATTCTGATGGTTAAATTGTTTTAAATATAGTTTTTTACACTTTTATAAATCATATTAGAAAATATAAAAATAAAAATATAATTATTATTAATAAAAATTACATAGATAGGAAATTTTTTCTTTTCTGATATGTTTCATTTTTCGATTAATAATGATGAAATATTTTATTTTAATTGGAAATATTTTTTCATGTAAATAATATATTTTTTTAATTTTTTTATTTTGATGTAAATTATAATTAAAAAAAATATCAATTAATCTAATTTAGGTCATTGGAATAAATTTCAATTTTATTTAATATGTAATAACATTTTAATATTTTGAAAATATTCATTTTAAAAACATGTTTTTTGTCCCTTAAAAAGATTAATTTTAATTTAATAACTAAATATTAAATGTTATTAATTATTAATAATGGATTACATAATTTAAATACGTTCATCCAAAATATGTATTTTTTTGGAATTATGAATGTGACGTTATGACCTGGGTGCCACTGAACAGTGCCCCAAGCCCGTTGAATGGTAAAACATTCTATGACAAGGGAAAGGTCATGTGTCTACAATACAACTCAAAGTAAATACATAATAACTCCCAAGTGGGTCCCGACCCATTTTTGGTTCCCTATCCCATGCTCCAATCCCACAAAAACATATCTAAGGGCCATTCCCTTATCCTGTTGTGCAACAAAAAAATATATATAAGTGCTGATTAGGAGGCCAAAATAGGGTGTTAGTACAACTTAGTAGGCCACTGCCAATGATGTCAAAAATGAGTCCAGTCAAAAGATACTTCATGAATCTTTATGAAACAATAAATACAATGCATAATTTAAACATTAATAACATTTTCATTTTATAATTAATCAACATATTAGATAATTTCAATTCATGTTTCCCATTTTACTCATCATTCAATATCATTAATCATTTGGTATAGGTCATTATTCCTAACACCCCAAATCATAGTTTAATAATAAATAAATATTATCATTCCTTTTGTGTAGGTATTCATTCCTAGATCAAAAAATCTCATTGAGTGTAGGTTGTCATTCCTATAACTCATTTTCTCATTTAGTGTAGGTATCCATGCCTAGCACCCTATAATCACCATCTTGTATAGATATTGTTGAGGAATACCGTGTCCATGTCCCAACCTCTACTCATTTTAGAATGCTATGGCTAGCACTAAACAATCGTATCCATTTAATCATTCTTTAATTGAAAAGAATTATCCACAATTTTCCATTACTAGTCTAATGATTAGTTAAACATTTTAATGTCTTTTAGTTATCACAATAATTAAATAAGCGCATAACCCACTAATTAATTCATCAATTAATTAATCATTGAACTCCATTTTATTTCCATAATTATTTCATCACAATTAATTATCTATATCATAATTAAACATGTCATAGTTAATTCCCACACCAATTATCATATATAACATCATGGAACATAATTAATTCTATTAATTAATTATCATTTGTCAACATCATGGAACATAATTAATTATCACATTTAATAATCTCACAAAGCTAATAATAATTCCATAATTAACCACCCCCAATTAATTATCGTATGATTTCAAAATCAATATCTCAGTTATCAAATCTCAACAAATAACTAATCTAAAAAATATATATTTGGGAAACCCACTTCATTTTCTATGATGCAAACATCAATTAACCATCAGGAAACTCAATTCATTTCCACTATCGTAATTACTCCAATTTAGGAAATCATTTATCAAAGGAATCTTGAAAATCTTAAACTCACATTCAAATATCATCTATCAGGACTATGAGAGTTTTATTTATACCACCTACCTCAGTTTATTGTTGATAGTTAGCCCAACCTAAATCCCCAAAATCTGAGATTCACAACGCCATCAATCAATCTCCATATCTAAATTCCTAAACCATAATATGATCAAAGACATCATTATTTTGAAAATATAGTTATAGATCCCAATCCATATGTTTAGATCAATGATAATAGTGGATATATTTTATGAAAATATTAATTAAGTATGGAGGGAAGAATAAGAGAAGAAACAATATTAAATACACATACCAGGAAGACAGTGGATATTCGATCCCGTCTTTCAATCTCAATGAATGGTTTTTAGGTAACCTGGGAATCCATCCATAATTATTTGTGAATTACTAGAAATTGTCAATCCTAATCCTAGGTAAAATTAGAGAGGTTTTGTGGGTTTAGGTACATTTTAAACAATTTTTTTGAATTGATTGGGCTGTGTACACGGTTTCACCCGGGAGGCTGCCCGGTTAGGCCAAACCATGCACCAACTATGCTATCTTATACTACCCTCACGACTTAATGGCGGACAGTTGGGAAAAATATGCACAAACCATGATGAAATACACTTTCTCAGTAATTCGATTGTGCAGGGTTTGGAAAATCATTGTAAAAATTGTGCACAGTGAGATGCCATCCCAATTCCATAAAAACATCACCCAAAACACAACTGAGGTCATTCCCCAACACAAAGGTACATAAAAACAACAAAAATTACCTATAATCATGACTAATATTTCCCTAGAATAGGTCGAGATCTTACCATCTCTCTACCTTATAATAGATCATCCTTGAGGTTAACTCCCTAGATCCTATGAGATTCTAGGCCCAACATACTGGGTCGTTAGGTAGTCATATCTGCTTCCCATTCCCATGTTTCCTCTTATGAATTTCCATTTTCCCATAACACATGAATAACAACATGATATTTCCCCATAAAACATTCTCATTGTGACCCAAATCATGTATCAGATTCTTCTCATAGGATGCATCCCTCTTGAGGTCAAACTCTTCCACATAAATCACATAAGAAGTATCAAGGTGATACCTTAATTCTTGTGACATGTTGAAAACATCATGCATATCACATAATTACTGTGTAAGTGAAAATCGATACACCACCAGCCTGATTAACCCTATCTCATAAAACGGTCACAAAAACCTGGGTTCCAAATTTCCTTTCCTCAGTATGATGTTGTGACCCAATCTATGAGAAACTCGAAGGAATAATCAATCAACATCTGTAAACTATTTGGTTCTTCTCTGCCTTTCAACATAAGACTTCAACATAATCTGACCCATAGCCATACGTTTTCAAATCAACTATATCAGATCTTATGTAACCTAAATAAGACTTAGACCCAACGGATCTGACTCACCCACCTCTAACCGGTAGCAGCGATCTATAAGGACTAATATAAAGTCCTTTATAAGGTTCAATCTAAATAGTTTTGTGGAAACTGTTGTTATTGGTGAACTCCAAAAAAGGAAACTTCTTCTCCCAAGAACTACCAATGTCAAGGACACATGCTTGCAGCAAATCATCTAACACCTAAATTGTAGGCTCTGACTGCACATCATTCTATTGGTGTAAATCTATAAATAACATAATCTATGTACCATGTGCCTTCTTTAATCCATGACAGACACATGATGTCATGCTCGAATCTCTATTTGAAACTATTGTTTGTGGAACATTATGAATATGAACAAGAACTCGAACATACTGTTCTCCCATCTGCTAAACTGTAATGGTTTCTCTGATAGGTAAAAAAAGTGCTAACTTTGTTAGTCGATCAATAAAAACCCAAAATAGAATCATTCTTCATAAGAGTCATGGAATGTCCTACCATGAAATCCATAGTCACGTTATCCCACTTCAATTCCAGAATTGGAAACAATCGCAATTGGATTCCACATCATTGATGTTATGACTTCACCTACTGATATATGAAACGAGTTGTTAGGAACCCAATTATCTCTTTTTTAATGCCTAGCCACCAAAACTATCATTGTAGGTCACAATACATTTTCTTCACCATAGGATGTATTGTCCACTATGAAGCATGATTTTCTCACATGATTTCCTCTCACATATAAGTTGGCACAAAAATCTTATTTTTTACATAGACCATGTCATCATCCTCTATTATCTAGCCTGAATGTGTTTCCCCACCATCAAGGCTTCACCTTAAGGCTAAACATTCTATATCTTAGTATTTCCTATCCATGTTCTATCTCAAGAGTATATAATCCACTAGTAAAGAAACCAGAGTCATCCTATCATCACTCTCCAGAACAACCACATGCATTTCACCCTGAAAGTACATCATCTTCCACTCTTCACTTGAGTCATGTACAAACAAAGTCTGCGTTTTCTTACTCAATGAAACAGCCAATGTTTTCCCCTTTCCGATTGTATATTCTAGTACTAAATAAAATTATTTCTTGTAATCTAACCATCTATACTACAGAAGAATCAAGTCACGCTGTTAACAGTTATAATTTAATATTTTTTGATCCGTAAATATAGTGATATTTTCACAAAACAGATAGTTCCACCAGCACATAAGAGTGTAAACCAGTACTTCCAACTCAAGGTCTTGTGTATAGTAATTCTGTTCATGTGGCCTCAACTATCAAGACCCGTAAGCAATGACTCAATATTTTTTCATCAACATAGCGTCATGTCTGATTCTAGAAGCATCACCAAACATTGTGTACTCCTCACTGAATCAGTTAAGATCTAAATTAGTGTCGATTTCAAGAGATTCCACAACTCTATAAAAGCATTCATGCATGCTCCCCTCAAATAAAACATTTCCCCTTTATTCCCAGAAAATTAAATCGGTGAATTAAATCGTTAAATTTTTTGGATAAACATATTTTAATAACAAGATAATCCCAAAAATCATCATATATCAAAAAATATTGGGTTTCTCCCAAGAAAACACTTCTTGTAATTTTTTATGGTCCACATCCACACCATATTATGAGATGATATTCCCTAAAATGTGTACCTTGTCAACCCACAAATGACATGTTGATAGCTTGGAATATAGATAATTATATATCATTCTAACTAGGATGATGTAAATATGTTGGTCATAATGGGCATGAGTCATTGGTTACACCAAGATGTCATCTAGAAATACCACCACGAACTGATCTATGTATGGATGAATGATCAAGTTCATGAAGACCATGAACACTGTTGGAGAATTTTTCAACCCAAATAGTAGTACAACAAACTCATAAAGACCATACATTCACCTAAAAGTAGTAATTAGTATATTAAATGTTCATACACTCACCTAATGAAACCCTTATCTCAGATCCATCTTGGAAAACACACTATCCCCCTTCACTTGGGAAAAAAGATCATCGATACATGGAAGAGGATATCTATTCATCATGTTTATTTTATTCATCTTCTGGTAATTGACACACAAGCATAGAATTCAGTTGGAATTCATTTCAAAAGAAAACTTGTGATCCCTGAGGTGACATAATTGGATAGATAAACCCTTTATCCACCAACTCCTACAACTACATTTAGCGCTCTTAAACATCAATCAGTGCCATTCTATATGGTGGAATAGGTACCAGATCTTCCCTAGCATGATCTCAATAGTGAATTACACATCCCACTCATGAGAAAATACTGAAATTTATTCAAGAGATGCATCCATAAATTGTTCTACTACTAGTGGACTGACTTCTAGCCTACCAATCCCATCATCTAAGAAAATACATGAAAATTGGGATTTGAGAACTCACAGTTTTCGACTAATTATCCGAGATAGGATTGCATGGATATCCTATTATACCTGAATAACATACTGGTCACCCTCAGGAGAAACAATGGCTACTCTAGTGCAGTAACAATCTATGTAGGATCAGTATTCGACTATCAAATCCTTACCAATAATTAGGTTCAATCATGTTATTTCATGGGCATATATATTCCAAAGGAAATGATACTCTTTAATCTCTAGAAAATATCCCTTGCATAAGCAGATATCCCTAGACTATGTTCCCAATGGTGTAAATATACTCATCACATTAATTAAAGAATCCACATAAAGGCACAAGCCATTAACTATATCTATAGATATAATGGAATGAGTGGTACCAATATCCAACTATATAGTATCTAAAGTAGAAGAGAATAAAATAGTACATCTCACTATTGACTTACTAGATTCACTCTCCATATGTGTAGGATGCACTGCATGTCACTGTCCTTCCCCTCATCCATGTGGTGTCGTCTGAATCCCCTGAGCAGCACAACTTTGCTAATATGGGCGCTCACTCCCTGAAGCACCGCGTCCATTTCATCTACCACCTCTACTAGTAGAACTCCATCTTCCACATCTATATGGTGTAGAAGACCCCCATCCCACACTCTGACTATAAGTAGATTCTCCCATAGATCTCTCAGATAATTTCTTCCTGCATAAATTTTATAGGTGTCCCATCATTCCACAAAACCTGCACTCTATTGGGGGTCAGGGAAATGTGTACAATAGTGTCCATTCCTACCACACAGGCGACAATGCACATCAGTAAGGTTGGATGAATCTATTACGCCTAATTGTCTACCCTAATTTACACAGTTCTATCTAAGGTTCTTATGACGACCCTTCCTTCTATTATAAAGAACACCACCTGATCATCTAACTTCATTTCTAGTACTGGAAGCCTCCATCTAGTTCCCATCAGAAATGAGAGGTCATTTAACCAACTCTGATAATTTCTTCAGACTAAATATATTTAACTGAGACTTGATTTTATATTTACTTCTCTCATAAAATCATTTTTCTGAATTAGAATCAATGATAACCAAATATTGAGAAAACATTTGTAACTATATGAAGCATCCAACATATTCTATTATGGACATGCTTCCCTGGGTCAGATGCATAAACACTGAATCCTTCTCTAGTCTCAACATGTCTTGATAGATGTATTCCAAGAACTTTTCTAGAATGTATATCCATAAAATCTCATTAGTCTTCAAAGATCATACCTGAATTAAACGTAAGATCATTGTTGAACCTCATAGAATATAATCAGCCATCATGACCCTCCTCTTTGATAGAGTCTCCCAATAGTAAAGTGTCATCTCCATGTAATCAATACATAATTCATCTCCCTTAGGCCCACCCTCCCCAATAAAAGTAGAAGGGTGTTTCATGTGACATTCCCTTAGAAAATTTAAAAATATATTTGAAATGCACCATGTATCACCGTCAATGAATTTAATGAAAAGAGATAAGTCCTATCATAATTTTCTCCATCCACCTCAGCTTTCACCAATGGTACCTCATGGTAACTATCTTCATGTTCGTTATTAGAAATACCCCTTAGTCTCTCCCTCAATAAGAATCAGGTATGCATATCTCAACAAGGACAGACACACATCTTAGGTATTATAATGCATCCTTATAACATTTACGTAAGAGGAGAAACTAAGAAAAAAAGTTTCAACATGTACTTTCCCCATTTTGACGCCACATGGTCAACTTTGAGGCCTTATCACTACCCTTAATAGTCCTTTTACTAGGACTTCATTAACAAGGGTACAATAATTTTAAATAATTAACCCAACCATTTATTAATAAAATTTACCAAAATTAATTAATTCAATAATTAATTAACTTCTCATTCATATTCCATCAATAAAGATTCCAATTAGGAACCCATTTTTTTATTATTCATCTTTTTTTCAATCTCACGATAGGGGAAAATAGTTCATGTTAAAAAAGGTACACATAACCCATTTCCCATGAGTGACTAAAATATTTCTTGTCACAACTACACATAGTTCCTAGAATGATGCATGAAGACTCAATTGTTGGGCCTCTTTAATCTAGGAATCAATATTCAACAATTTTTAAAACAAATAACACATCACACAACAACTATGTCACCCAAGTTGAAATAATATCCAACTATTACAATAAAAAATAATCACCAAAATAATGCACTAAGTACTAAAATTTTCCCCCATAAATTGGTTTGAAAATACTATGTATGAGCTCATTACCAAGGCTCTACTCTACCTAGTCTCACGTATAACATTCCTAAAGCTGTAAGACAAAATAAGAAGAATTAATAAAAAATAACTCTAATACCACTTTGTGACGACCCACCCTGGGTGCCACTGAGCCATGCCCTGAGCTGGTTGGACACATTCTTCATAGCATGCCTCCTCGTATGCCAGAGGGTGCCAACTAGAAGTGAGGGTCTGGTAAGTCGTACATGGGGAGACTATACCCTATTTTGTTAGAATAAAACACATATGGAAGAAAATAGTAATAACAAATTGTCGAAGAATATAAATAATCAGAACATATAGAAGTCACATGAAAACCAAAACATGAAAATTCAATACTCAAATGAATGTTATAAAATTCTTGGACACTACAAATTTATAGTATCTACAATGAAACTCAAGGTAAAGACACAAACACTACAAAGAGGTTCTTGAACCACATCTGGTTCCCTCTTCCATTCTCCAATTCCAATAAATAACCTATCCTAGGGAATTTACCTTATCATGTATTCATATAGAAGTGTCTACTCACGTGTTGATTAGGTGTCCCATATTGGGTGTGAGTACAACTCAGTAAGCCACCAACGACGGGGTCTTAAAAAAGTCCATTCAAAAGATGTTGCATGTTGTTTTATAATGAAACAATTACATTGCATAATTTAAAATGTTACCACATTGTCATTTTATATTTAATGAACACATTTGGTCAATTTCAATTCTATTTTTACATTTGAACCAACTTTACATATCATTAATAATTTGTTGTATGTGATCATTCCTAGCACCTCAAATATCATTTGAATCATTATTCATTATTATTATTCTTTTGGTGTAGGTTGTCATACTTTGGACCACATATCTTGATGAGTGTAGGTCTTCATGCCTATCACTCCTTTTCTCATTCAGGGTAGGTTGCCATTCCTTTTACCGCATAATCTCATTATTGTATATCTATTGGGGAGGAACGCCATGTCCACATCCCATCTTCTAATTGTTCTATAACACCATTTAAAGCGCCACAAAATGTAATCCATATAATCATTATTTATTTCATATGGATTTGACACATTATTCCATTACTAATCCAATTACTAGTAAAACATTTCAATTGTCATTAGTTATCTCAACAATTAATTATGCACATAACCCATTATTTAATTCATCAATTTATTAATCTATCAACACAATTATCATTCCATAATTAATTCATCACATCTAATTATCCATATGAAAACCCAAAATTATCTAATTAATTCTCACAATTAATTTTCTTAGATCACAACAAGGCACATAATTAATTCTCTTAGTTAATTATCTTTTGCCAACATTGGGGAACATAATTAATTCTCATAATTAATTTTCTCCAAATTCAAAAGATAATTCCATAATTAATCACCCCAATTAAGTATCCTATCATAATCAATTCAATATGTCAAATACCAAATATCAACCCATAAAAAATATCCAAAATTTCTATTTGGGAATCCCCCTTAATTTTTCCATTATACAAACATAAATTTACCACCATGGAAACTCAATTAAATTCCACGTTCCTAATTACACAAATTTAGGGATTTATTTAATCAATGGAAACTAGAAAATAATTAAATCACCATCACACATCAGAAGTCATAACTATGGGAGTTCTATTTAGACCACCTACTTCACATTATTAATCGATGTCATCCCAATAAAAATCCACAAAATCATGGTGGCACAACGTCATCGATCAAGCTACGGATGTAAATTTTGAAACAAGAATTAAGATAAAAGACATCAAGATCAGGCAAATCTAGATCTAGATCCACAATCCAAAATCCATATATCAACCTATAGGATTATATGAATGAAAATTAAGGAGACATTCCATGAAAAATATTTAGGATAGATGGAGGAATGAACATGAGAACCAATGTGGTGAAATCCACTTACCATAAAGAGAGTGGATCTTCGATCGAGGCTTTAGATCTCGAAGAACAGTGTTCAGATCACATTCAATTCCCTTGAGAAGGCTTTGGGATCACCAAGAAATTTTCAAGCCTGAGTTTAATTCTAATTAGATAGGTTTATGGGGTTCTGTGTGATTTGTAAACTAATTTTTGGAATAAACTAAGACCAACACACAGTTTAACCTGGGAGGCCGCATGATTTGGCCAAAACGTGCACAAACTGAGAACATATCCCCATATTTCCAATTGTTTCATGGCTTCCCCCAAGCACACCTGAGGTCATACCCCTACCCAAAGTTACATAATAACAACAAATATTACCTTCATACATACTCAAGATTTCTCTAGAGAAGGATGGGATCTTACAATGAATAATATGAATAATATTTTTTTAGAAAAATGATTAAAGGTAAATCAAAGAATTAATTGTAAAAATAATATTATAGATTTTTTAAAATTAACATAAAAATGAAAAAAAAATTCTTTATATGAGTAATTTTCGACTAAAATAATCCATGGGAAAATATTATATCATTTTGAGACAATGTGTTTGAGAAAAGGAAATTTAATATATTTTATATAAGGATATGATAAAGATGTCATAATAATATTCTTAATAACTATATAGTTTTTAATATAGGTGTATAAAGAATATAAATTAGACTATAAGTATTAATTTAAAATATAAATTATTTATTTTCACAGTGATAATTTATTTTAATTTTAAATAATTATATAATTAACTTAGAATAATAAATAATAATGATGTGTTAATTGTTTAATTATTGAGAATATCTAATAAATGGTTATAAAAATATTAAAATATTTATAATTTGAAAACAATAATGTCATCCACTAAATTTATAAATAACGTTGACATTGCATATAAAAATTACATATATTTTTTGAATATATCATTTTATATAATTTTTTGTAATTCCAAAATATGAATAATATCAAAATTATTATTATTGTTATATTAACGTAAATAATATTTTAATCAATGATATAAAATTTATAAAAAATAGTCATTTTACAAAGTTATTGAGATAAATTATAACATTTAATCCATGGTCCATTTTTTGGTATTTTATCATTTTATAGTGGCTATATAAACCTTAAATGAATAAAAATACATGTTATCATGGTAAGAGTTAAAGAGTTTAAATAAGTTTTAAAACCAAATGATAATGGTATGAATGAGGCATTAACATGCCTAAAAAACTTTTTTAGGGGATTCATTACTATCCATGTGTTTTATACTAAATAACATAATTTTTAGCATTTGTTATTTTATAATTAATTTATATTAAATAATTATTTTGTGATTTTCTATAACTACCCATCACATAAATTATAAAATACCGCATATTCCCTAAATTATTCACACAACATTTAGATTTATATATCAATCAATGAATGAATATTTCTCCTCCCAACATCATTTTCCATGTTATTGAGGACTAGTTCTTCCTAAAGACCAACTCCAAATACTTTAACAATATATTTAAAGTAAGTCCATCAAAGAAGAGGTATATGTTCTACCAACTCATTCTAGGTCATTTATACATCAACATACACTTTATTTGTTGTTTTTTCATATTCACATAATAAATAAATAATCATATATATTATGATATGTAATTAATTTTCTGAGACAATGATATGCCAACATTTGTCCATCCTATGAAAAAAATACCAAGTCTTCATACATATGAATTATCATCTCCACGATATGGTGTAATTCTTTTTTCACTACTAATTTATATTGATTGTTTTAATGATCGACATAATGGCGATAAATAAAAAATATTAAATGATTTTGATTCTTTATTATTATTATACCATAAAAATAGTAACCCTTTAACCATTACATTAATGTTATCATCGCTCGTACGTGCATATGACCTACCGTATCCACAAAATGATGTGATTTTTTATCCATGTAAACCATTAATTATTGATTATAAAAGTTAATATAATTATATATATATGAACATTGTATAATTCTGTATATCAACAAAATATAACCTATTTGTAGGAAAATATACTTTCATGACATAACATGCAGAGAAAAATGAAGTTTTAAGCTCCCAAAATAGATGTAATAATGAAATATAATTAACAAACAAGTGATATGATAATATAAGTTTAACGTCCTGGTTTTGGGTGCCAGCCAAAGGTTCCCCATACCCAGTTGGTCACATGGCCTAAAGGGAATTAGCCCTAATGCTAGAGCCTTATGACTAGAACGGAAGAACATGGGTGTGATTGTGTGGATATTGTGCCCTCAATGGCAGAGTGAGATAGTGGAAACAATATTAAATAGCACCAGAGGTAGTAATACCATAAAAAAAATAAACAGCATTATACTAATAGTATAAACAACTAAATCATATATAAATTAATGGTTAATATCACATGTATGTAGGAATTCTTCCAAATAGTCCACAATGCTAAAAATACTGTACTGAAACCAATGTATAGAAAACAGTAAAATCCAACTACATTCAATCCTCATCATGGTACCATTCACTCTAGATCCAATAGAAATCATGTTCCTAATACAGAAGGGTGATTAGCCATATTTATATCTGAAATCATATGATCAGTTTGGGTCCAATATCCTGACCCAGATAAGGTGTGAGACGAATCCTAGTAGGAAACCAGTAACAAATCTGAACCTAACTGTTAGTGAATATATGTAATAGGAAATATGAAAACACAAAGTAAAAAAATATGATGTACTCAAAATAAATCAATCCTACATTTTCTGATAACATTAATTTTCATTTACTAATTATTAAATCAATTGAATAATATATCCTCTGGATAAAGCCTAAGCTCTATAGAGCCTATGGAATAGTTACCAATAGATGCCCCAAAATGAAATTTAATAATAAAATAATATCGATTCCAATATTGTTATTTGGCATCAATGAATCATCACAACAATTAAATCATTCACAAGTAGCCCTTTCGGAATGTTCTCAGAGTCTGACCTCTCTGGTCATTCATATAATCAATTCAATTAAAAATGACCCTCTGGGAATGCTCACATAGTGTAACCCATTTGGCCCTTCATTTCACTAATCATTTAAAAACGACTACTGGTGTACCTCTTTTAGTCAATACCCCCATGTCCTGGATAGACACAATAATATATAATGACCCCTTGCATCAGTCACAGTTAATTCCCTATGGTCTCACATTTATTTAATAACAACCCTCTGTGTCATTATGATTTTCTATCCCCTCTATACCATGGCCATCTGGATGCTCTCATGGTCTATACCTTTATGTATACAGAAAAAAAATTATACATAAATGACCCTACCTTGGGAATCCCTCGCATTTAATACCCTTGGTCAAAAATCACAATGTGAAACATATGCATCTAAAATAAATAGTAACTCCATCCCAACAACACAATGCATGGAAAAAATGCTATCCTAACAGGAATTGCATTAAAAAATGACCATAATCAATAAAACACTGGAAACACATCCTTAATTAAGGTATTAAATCTTATGCATAAGCAATAAATTTTTCTGAATCAGAAAACCCATAACATGAATTAAACATGGATAAATTGAAAAACACACAATTCCATAAAAATGGGTATTAGGAACATTTAAAATATATTATACAAACACAACCAATGATAGGAAAATACCACATACTGTAATGTTTTATGATGAACTATATTAAACGTTGTCCCTATAATTGTACTAGAATGACGTAGATCAGGGGGAATCCAACGCACCTGGATACTTCTCAAAAGGAGCTCAGACGGAGGAACATGAGGATTTTGAATATCATTGGTCATACGTTTCTCTCTTGAAATAATGATTTGGGTTCTTACAAATATGTCCCTAAAATAAATTTGTCTCTGAATTTCCATTCAAGGGCGTCGAAGAAGAAACATGAAACAAATATGGCCACTATGACCGTATGTTGGCCTCTCTCCCCCAAGTATCATCGTGTACTCGTTTGTTCGGCAATATAACACATATCAGAGGAATAGAACTGCTACAGAGAACCATCATACAATGATCCAAAATCCAAATAGGGTGCTCCTCTAAAGATTCATCCACCTCTAACTCAACCTCCACCTATTGAAAAATGTGTGATGGGTCCAGAAAGTAACTCTATAGCTGAGAAACACAGAGATGTCGTGCATAGACTAGTACCTTTGGGGAAAATGTAACTAATAGGAAACTGGCATGACTCTATCCAATACCTCAAAAGGCATGACATATCTCTGTGGTAGCATTCCATGTCTCCTAATCATCGTGTGTCCCAACCCTGGTGTGACACACAGGAAAACCTGATCTCTGACGTCGAACTCTAGAGGCTGTCATTGTTGACTAGTATAAGATTTTAAGCAAGACTTTGAGGTAGAAAACCTCTTCCAAATCAACTCCACCTACTCAATGGTATCCTAGATAATACGAGGTCCCATCATAACTATAGATCTTTCCTATATCCTATATAGGGGTGATCAGCATTTCCTACCATACAAATCTTTATAGGGTTCTATATGAATCATTACATAAAAATCGTTATTGTAGGAAACCTCCACAAAATTTTTGTGTCTCTCCTAGGAACACTCGAAATATTGGGCGCATGCCTGAAACATGTCCTCCAAAACATGAATTGTGAACATAGACTATCCATCAGTCTACCGATGGTAATATGTACTAAAAAGAACTTATGTACCCAAATACCTCTAAATCATGTGATCAGATAGGCCCTATATCTTGACTGGAATGAAATGTGAAACCATTATGAGTCTATCAAGAACAACCCAAAATTCATCATTCCCTTGAGGAGACCTCTTAGACATGTCACAAAATCCATCACGACATCATTTAATTATTAACATGGAATGGGTAACTACATTATGATCCCTAATAATCAATTATGATTCACTTTCACCTATTGATAGGTGGAACATGTCATAAAAAACCAACAACATCCCTCCACATACCTGGACACAAATAATGAAGATGTAAATATTGATACTTCTTGCTGACACCAAGGTGAACTACCCAATATGAGGAATGAAAATCCCACATCAACTCATGAAATATTTCTTCTAACACCTATACGCATCCATGAAAACCTGTGATCTCATCATCTCCTACAGTCTACCTATGAGAATAGTCCTCGCCTGGTAGACTCTCTCGTAGGACTTGGACTTTAGAGTCTAATAAATTTCCCATTCTCACTCGATCCACAAAATTAGAGATAATAACTATAAAAAAATGAAACTTCTTCCCATTTCTACTAGGATCTTCCAAATGCATCTTATGGAATTGATCCATATGCCACAAGTCACTACTGGCCCCCTAAATGGTCTGTATCAGAGTCATCATTCTCAAAGCATCATCCCCTCCATTGCCTTTTATATACATGTAGGCAAGCTCAAATTAAAAGGATTGACGGTAATAAACCCAAATTTTCTGTCTCAAATTTACATCATTTTGATTGAATATATACATGAGAGTTTTTTGGTCAGTGAACAATAGAAAAATCTCTCCAAAATGATAAATCTCCAATGGTGTAAGGCATGCAAAATAGCAGGTAACTCAAGATTGTGTATACGGTAATTGTTCTCATTTGGCCTCAACATCTGAGAATATTATACTATGAATCCACCCCCTTTTATAAGAATGTCTCCCAGAGAGATACTTGATGCATCACAGTAAATAGTGTAACTCATTCCCTACCCTAAGAAAATCATTATTGGTGTTGAAGTCAATCACTCTTCCAGCTTCTAAATGGACGAATCATTGGAATATATCGACAAATACTATGCACCCTTATTAGTCGGGCCTGAAATTGGTGATGCAAAGCCTAAAAATATGTAGTAACTATCCAGGATATGAATTATTTGTACTAGAAATATGTTCCTCGACTACTCCTAGGAAACTACTATTCTCACTTTCTATGGGACTACAGAAACACCTATATCTGATATATCATAACCCAATATGTGAATTTAATAAATCCAAATGTGGCATTTTTAGATCATATCATATAATTGATTATCTCTCATTTAACGCATAATTATCTCAAGATGGATGGTGTGGTCATGTCCAGTGTGAGAGTACACCAAGATTTAATCCATGAAAACAACCCCAAAGGAATCCATGCATGGATGGACCACTCACTTCATTAGTTCCATGAAAAATGATGGTGCATTGATGAGACTGAATGACATAACCAAAAACATGTATAAACCAAACCAGATCTGAAAGGTTATAAGTGTTATATTTGATGGTCTACCATGCAACTGAGGATTACCGTATCTCATGTAAATTTTCGAGAACATCCAGTCTCTTCGAATCAGATCAAATAAAAAATCAATCCTATGCAATGTATATCAGTTATTAACCATCAATGTGTTCAGCTTTAGATAAACCACACTATGTCAAAGGGTACCGTCCACCTTCATCATGAAAATGACCGGAGAACCCAAAGGAGAAGTAAATTTTCAGATGAAAACCTTCTCCTGCAACAGTTATAACTACTTCTCGATCTCTTGTATCTCTAGTGTAGCCATCCTATATAGAGGAATGGACTTAGATGATTCTCTTAGAACATGTTCAATAGAGAATTCTACATCTCCCACCAAATTTAAACCTGAAAAGTTTTCTGGAAAGACATCCATTAAATGAACCACTACCAGAGAAAAGTCCATCTGTGAAGTCCCCTAGACATCTAGATATAAACTATAAATACAAGATATAACTCCTCCCAACCCCTGATGCCCAGTCCATCTCTAATCACGTGGAGATCCAATTTTCCCTTATGTTTAAAATACCCAACCACTTTTGATGTGAAACTCACCCTATGTCAATAGTAGTGGACAAAGTCTTGAATAGTGGATAAATATTCTATTCTATGAATGAAAACGTAATATTTCATCTATAGGACGTTGAATTCCCATTAGAAGTGACACTCAATAACCTCAAGACGTAACACCTTGAACTGATGTATTCTAGCCTTCCTAAGATGCAAAAATGTTATCATCATCACAAAATCCACATAAGTGAATATTTAGAGCCTGAGTCTCTCCATAAGAACAAAAAGTATAAAACTATGGGATGTACTTATATAAAATGAGAAGAAAATAAATTGAATGAAACAAGAATCGTACCTCTAACCGTAGAGGGTTCGAGATCCCTCTCTTACTAGGTATGCTCCACTCAACTGACTGAGATGTACTGTATCCCTGGTACCAGTTCTGACTACCCTATGTTGATGCACTCCACTATCTCTAATAGCATCTTGTCTGGCTTCCCCAGCCATGACCACCTTCTTTTCATGAATGGCTAGTCAAACTCATGTTCCCTGAATAAAGATAATCTAGAGGTTCTGCTCCTGAACGTGGAGTCATAACCGAACTCCTATCACTAGCTATGGGTGAGTTCTTCCGGTAAAAACCTGAAGTTGGAACATCATACTGTAGGAATGACCCTCAACTATTTCCTTCACGCAATGTGGTTTTGTTTGCCCAATATTCCCACTCTGGTAGTTTACTTCCTGGATTCCTGAAGAAATATCACGTGATGGCTCCTTGCAGTGCTTCCAACCGTCTGATGGAGTACCTACACATGATGCTAAAATACCCTGGCTCATAGATCCCGAATCTCTTAGTCTGTTCTTGGTAATCAGCACCTAGTTCCCCATATCCATCATATATGTCAGTCTACATAAAATCACATGTTATTAGACATCATACCTGAGACCGTCCTAAAATCACCTAACCAAATATAAATAATCACCTCCCTAAATAGGTGTAATGCACTGATGCTCTGGTAGCTGATAAGAACATTTGATCACTGGATGAACACCTTACACCAAATGGATGAATCTTGGGCTCGATCGTCCCTCAACGTCTCCAGATAGAATTAGTAATAGAAGGTCCTATGAAATGCTTCCCATGATGTATCTCGATGATGACCCACCTACGAGATTCCATTCCACCACGTCATAGAGGAATCAATTACCACTTACATCGTGATATTTACCCTCTTCAAAGAAGGCGTATCTAGATTCTCAATGATATAATAAATGTCCTCCAACCACGACTCTACTGCCTTTAGTCCTCCGTCCCTTGAAAAGGTGGTTGGATGCTATAACATTAACACCCTCTTAAACTCTGCCATAAAAAAGGCAGGATGAGGTGCTGCCTAAAAAGAATATAATATCCAAAAAAATACATCACAAAACTGTGCATCAACACCTGTGTTTGGTATAATAAAAGGCCCCGAATCTAGCATAATTGGAGGATCTGTGGGAGTCCCTAATCTACCATTTTTGGGGTCTGATCATTGCCATGTATATGGCTAACAACTAGAGGATGCCTTGGTTGAATGACATGGAATGGTCAAGCCCTCACCATAGCTCAATATAATCAAGAAAAACAACATATTAATAAAATATAGGAGTAGGAGATGGAAAAATTCATGTTTTACTATATAGGGTTACATGAAGGGTACACCCATAACACAGTTTGTTCCCTTACGATTTAACATGAGTGTGTAACTTTACCAAAACTAGTATTGTAACACCCCTACAAACGATAAGTTCCTACTAAGACATGTTGTGTATATGAAATTTTCCCATACTTTTGTTCATCTACAAGGATAAACAACACGGTTCCCTTTGGGGAAACACTACTTGGTGTGTTTACCCTTGACACGACGTGTACCAGTTATGTCCTGTCGACTCGTGTCATTCTTCACATGCCTGGACACACGTGTGTTCTCTATACGGAATGTACAATATGGACTTGGTGTGTACTACCCTAAATTCATTCAATTTATTCAACTATCACATGACCGTATACATGGTCTCTACTTCACAACATGTACTACCAGTACAATGTGTGTCCTAACAAAGATTTTTCAACCTCATGTATGTAATCACATATTCAGACAAATGGTAAATTCAATACATGGGGTGTACTCCCAGGACACTGCTTGTACTTAAGGATTTTTTTTACTGAACAAATGAATAAAGGCATGTGTTCATAAGAACACACACCTTATTGTCTAGGATTATAGATAGCAAGGCTCTGAAAACTCTTCTAAAACCATTTAAACTCTAAATTATGTTGATGTCTTGAAAATTTATGATTCGTGACATGCCATACTCCCCCGAATCATATAATTGAATGCTTATTCATATCCTAACTTGAAAAAGATCAATTAATGTTCATATCCACTAAATATTGATCCATGAGGGCCTAAAACACCACAGGGACCAAGGGTTGGTAACCATCAAAATGAGACAGTTCGCATTCCAATACCCTATCAAAATAGTTGGTATCCATTCAAGGCATCGATCACAAAAAAACGAATTCCTAGCATAAAATCTATAATAAAAATATTAAATTAGTAGTGTGTCCTAATTGGAATAACATGCGTTAGTGAAATGTGATATCTAGAATGTTCATATACGAAGCATGACATGGCATACCCTCATCTCATCATGTCGCAACATAAATTAAACCTTTATAATATCAACGATAACAACTCAAAACAAGTGAATCACCCAACGGTAAAATAAAATCAACGATAACATTTTCAGAACCATAAAAATTGCATCATTTGAGGTAACATGGATTTTCCTTGTATGCGGGTAAGCTACCCCCGAGCACAACATATTACCAATTATTAATTCCTTCCTATCCCTATATATATTCTTTAAATAGTAAGACAATGAAGAAAAGAACATTCCATTTGATACTATATTATAATGCCTCGGTTCTTGGTGATTCTCATGGGTTACCCATACCTGGTTGGTCACACGGCCTCAAAAAAATTTCCTTGAATACTAGAGGCTTCCAACTAGTAGTGAGGGTCTTTGGTGTGATATTGGAGAATCTATTCCATCATTGGCAGAGTAACATAGAGGAAAAAGTAGTAAACAGTAGTGGAAGTAGTAATACCATACAATAGAAATAAACACTAGGATAATGATAGTATAAAAAACTACATCATATATAAATAAAGGAAGAATGTATCTAGGAAAGAATCCAAACAATTAAAAATTCTGGAAATAAAATAATGAAACTAAAGTTCCAAAAACAGTAAACATAAACTGCCTCACAAGCCATATCTTGGCCCCATGCTCTACAACTCCAAAATAAATCAAGTACTCGATAAAGAAGGTCACTTTCCCTTATCTATACCTACACCCATATAATCTGTTTGGGTCCAAAAGAATGAACCAGACATGGTGTGTGATGATTCATAGTTGGAAACCACCAAAAGTTATCTGCCTAACTGGCAGTGAATATAAATAGCAGAAAATATGCTGTAAAGAATCAATAAACTAGAAAGTACCTAAATATAAACAATCCTAAAATTTATAATTAAATTCATTTGAATTTAATAATTATTTAATAAGTTGAATAATATTGCCACGTGATCTTTCCAAACCTATATATCCCCTATGAAATAGTAACAAATAGTTTTCACTGAAGACCATCTAACCATCAAATATGATCGATTCCATGATTGTTGTAATGACCCAATTATTATCAATGAAAAATCATTTCTTCTAAATATTCCATATTCACATGAAATCTCAACATAATGAAAAACTATGTTCTATATGGCCTAGAAATATTTTTTTCACTAATATGATTTCAATTTCAAAAATATGATATACATGGTTGCGATCAGTAAAATATTTGGAGTCTAATATGGCCAACATAATTTTTTATGAATTGTAACATACCCATATAAATTGTAATGTTAACCTTATGTATAGTGACATAACATAATGAATAGATACATTAACTATGATAGTTTATAAAAAATATTTATGTGAATCTATGATATACCTATTAATTGGAAGAATTAAATAAATGATTTAAAATGCTTTTTTAGAATAAATTATATTTTTATATAAATATTATATTAATCATATTTAGATATTTTTTTGAAAAATGGATTTCTTTTTTGGATTATACAATTAAAATAATGGTCAGGGTGATGTATCGGTATTTTTCTAAAATATTTGAATTTTTAATGAATATTAAAATACATTAATTTACCATATGAATACATTATAATTAAAATACACTATTCTTGACATCACAATTGATGTATGCACCAAAATCTCAATCAAAAAATATTTTATTACATTTCATGGTCATTTAATACTCACTTTTTATATTCTTGCGAGGAAATAATAAATTAATGATTTTAATATTATAAACACCCTCCTCGCCTCAACTATAAATACCACCAATTATTACCTCTTCTCTTTACTCATCTAACGCTATGTTCCATGACAAACATCTTACAAAATATCTTTTAAAGATCATTCCTCACATCCAAAATCCTATTTTCCCTTAAAAATACCCAATCCACTCTCTTATAGAAGTATTCAAGGAAGTTTGATTCAAGATTTAAAATTCCTCTTTGATTTTATATAATTTTTATGTTCATTTGTTCTATTATCACTACTAAACTCTAATAATATAGACGGTATGACCAATACATTACTATACATGTATGGGAAGTTTTTTATATAATGGTAAATTTAATTATAATATATACATTCCATAAATTTTATTTGAAAGAAGTGAAAACACTGTTTGAGATGTGCTAATCTACCACATTCAAGGACAGCGGTTCAACAATTTCAATTATCATATTTAATTCTTGTTATGAAACAATTTGTGTTATTGTTGAGGAAAATTATTATATATGAAATATATCCTAGTCAAGTTAATGAAATCCTTTTGAACAAATGGTATTATGTTATAAAGCAAAACATGTTCATTGTAGTCAAAAACCACAGATTAACCAATACTATTGTCTCTGATGTTTTATATATTACATTATCTTCACTCCCAATAAAAAACCAATTTATATTAACATTTAATCTCATTTATCTTCACTAATAACATAAAACTTCAATTTTTTACATCCACTTCAATAATACGTAATTATCCGAACAAGCACTAATCATTAAAACCATGGAATCAAGCAGACACAAACAATGAAATAGAACCTTATAACCAATCATAAATGAGATTAATGAACTAACAAAGGTAATACTAAATCAATTAAATATATCGGTGGATCTGTAATTATTAATAAATATTCATAATTTTTTTATTTAAGTCATTCATAACAACTAGATAACACCAATATATTTATGGTAAGGCATACTCTTCATTTAACTTTTATTCAAGATTTTTTAATATGATATGAAACTCTATTTGTAATACAAAATTATGGGGAATGATATTTCAACACCCCATACATCCCTCATGATTTATATTTTAGTAAAAATACCTTTCACTTTCAAGATTTCCTATTAAGTACACCTGATACCATGCCGATAATCTGTAAAGTATTCTACATAAACTACCATTATTTTTCGGGTCGCTCTATCTTTTTTTTATCATAATGATGTGGTCCTCTAATTTTATATACAACATATAATAGATTTTCAAAAGATCAAAACTCATGATTCACTATCTATCCCTCATTTTATTTTGTGGATATACATGCTTTTAAGTGAAATCATCCTCGATACTTCCAAATAAGAAAACTTGTTTTAAGGAAACATCCAAAACTTTTACCCAATTTCTTGAAATCTATTTCCTATTTTTAAGCAACCATATTATTTATAAAATTAGTATTTTTAATATGAAAAAAATGTTTGGTTAACTTTTGGTTTTATATAAATTATTGTTCCCTTTTCAATTTTAAAATCTTTTAAGTGTTTTCCTTAAAACCACACTAAAATGTTTTAATGGTTAGAATTTCATAAATAATCTTCTTACATGTTGTCACTTATTTTTTACATCACTTACCATGATATATGACTATTTTACCCTATTAATTTCCATGTAAGTATTAATTCCTTTCACTGATGGACACATTATTGATGCCCCTATTCATTATAATTTATGTCATGAATGTGACACACATTTATCTCTTTGGGTTCCCTTACATTTTTGTATGGATATTTATGTATTGTTTTTGTGGAAATAATATTCATATACATGTTATGATGGGTGAATTTAAATAGTTCTCTAAATCATTGGGTAATGTTAATTCCCATTATATGTTATGTGCGATGATCATGGAGGATATCCTTGGTTTGTTCCACTATGAGAAATGATCTTGGTAGTTATCCATGATTTGTACTAAATTACTATATTATGTTGCTTCAAAAATTCTATGATTCATTTTTTTTATAAATGTTTATTTATATTTTTAGATCTAGTATGTTTTATGAATTTTTATTTTGTAATGTTGTGTTTTCTAACCCATGTGGTAAAAATTTATTCTTATTATTATTCTCTTACTGGGATTATATCGCATACCTGTGTTCATGTTATCCCCATATTATCCATTGAAGATGTATTAGCACAAGGGATTATAGGGGATATTTATGAATAATAAATAATGAAATGTTTTATGGAAAATTTTCAGTTTCATGTACCTAGTCTTCCAAGACACTCGAATTTACGATCCTGGGATTGTACTCGGATATAGAAATATGTTGATAACCATGTAATGATATATGTAAATGGATAGTGTTGCTATAGTTGGATTCATAGTATGGTCTACCTATTTCAGAAGATCATGAATATAATACCTTATTATGAACCTAAAATATGAGACTAATTATAAGAAAACATCCCTAAATTTTGGTAAGTATAGAGTAAGTGGTATATCAAGAAAATAAATCCATGTTTGGATACAAATAGGGAGGGTCGGCTCTGGAATAGATGTTCCTTAAAGTGAAAACTCAGACTAGATGTTTAAATCTTGACCCGGGGTATCCTAGTACATGAAAATTGGCCTTTCTTTACTCTTGGTATTGACACACCATAGGGATATTCTTTGGTAAATTCATATTTTGAGTAAAAATAATTATTAAGTGGAAATCAAATAAATATAAATGTCATGAAATAGATAATGGATGAAATAGATTTAAACCTATGGAATCAAAAGATAGTATGTAATTCTACTTTACATTTTTATTCTTTTATGTTCAAAATTTTCATTTTTATGTTCAATAACTATATATTCAAGCACCTTATATGTTAGTTTTTTTCTTAGTTAAGGGAGGAAAATAGAAGTAAACATTCCTACAACCAATGTAATTAAAAATGTGAAGATTTTCCTATATAAAAGAGTGGTATGATGGGTAAGGGTACTAAAAAAATCATGATATTATAGGCTAAGTTGGATCATGTTATTAATAATAACATGAATTGTAACACCCCAATATTCCACGGTATGCTTCTCTTTCAATAATGAAATAGCTTGTATTGTATGCATGTTTGAGATTCTAACACACCTCGGCCAAAAAAAGTAGTCTATATCAATAGTAATACCCACTTATTAAAATTATATAACTTTTATATTTCAAAATTTATTCATTTTTGTATTCGGAATATCAAAATTATCCAAAGTTGATTTTTTTGTAATTTTCTGAGAACTTCCAATTTTCTATGAATTGAAAAAGTACATAAGAAAATCATTTTTAATCAAAATAATTTATGGTTATAAATTATACTATTGAGTGGTTTTAAAGTATAATTAGAATATATTTTAACCATTTTATCCAATGGTAGACATTATAATTAATTTCACTTTGAAATTTGGTATAAACAATTGTCAATATTTTGATATATATTGTTTCCTTATAACACGCTATCTGTTTTGAGAGCCGGAAATAATTATAAAATTAATTAGTGAAACTTATATGTTTGGAATTTTGTAAAATAAACATCATTTTTTAATTTGGAATATCAATTATAGCTTAGGGTGATTTTTTGGTACTATTTTGGAAAACATCATTTTTTTGATGAATAGTGAAACCACTAAGTGGTAGTTAAAAAAGTGATTTTTTATTGAAATGAAACTTTACCACTTCTATGAATTTAATTTATACAATACAACATACATGTTTGTCATTACTAAGTAAAATGTGGTTCTATGGGATGAAAATATTTTTTTTAATAGTAACGTTTGAGTTTTATTAACTGCGATTAGATGCAATTAGGGTAATTTAAGGTAAAATTGATATTATAAGAATATAAAAATATATTTACACATGTCCTACTCTTATTGTATCAGTCATTAAAGACCAATACAATCCATGGGTCAACTTGGGGACCCCATGGAGCCACTTGGGTAAAACAATCACATTAATAACTTTTTATTTAAAGAAAAAATAAAATTGTCACAAACAAGTGTTGTTTTACTAAAACAATTATTACATGGTGTTATATAAGTTAAACTCTCGACTATAAATATTAATTGGAAATATAAAATGATTTAATACATCAAGGATATTTTTTTATTATTTTTAGACATTAAATAAATTTATTTATTTATGACACCATGATGATGCAGTGATTAACTCATTAATGAACAGAATAAATAAAATGAAAAGATATGTTAAAATATAACACATACACTTGCCTAAAACATATTGTATGGGTGTCTTTATAACCCTTATCACCTTATCCTATAAATATAGAATTTTGGGACCTTTAAAATCCGAAAATAATTTCATAATAATGTATAATTTCATGACATTCCAAGAGTGCCCCTCCTCTTCTCTTATAAATGTACCCCACCTCTACCACCTTATTCACACCATCAAAGCCATTTGGATCAGACAAAATCTGCCCAAATACTCCCTAAAATTCCATATCTTACTCCTAGAAGCCTTACATTGGGCATATGTCTTCCCAAGGAATCTGTTTGCTCAAATAAAAAAGAGTTACCCGATTTTAAGGTAGTGTCTTCTCTTATGTAATTTTGTTTTATTTTGTCTCTCCAACCCCTTAAACTCTTTTTATTACTTTATTTTATAACAACAACAGTATATTAAATATACTAGGATGTTGTTATGAGAATTATTTGATTTACACTCACACACACCTTCTTATAACGGTTAAAGAACATACTGTTTCTCTGGGTGGTGAATTACTACCTCACAAAATGATGATTGTTCAATATTCTTTTAACACCTCTCATTGTGGCCATTAAGATGTCACTATATTTATATATGATATATATTATGTTTATGTTTTCCTAATTCTTCTGTATTTTTCATTTATGGGATACCTTTATGGTTTCCATTATGGGTAAACGCGATAATTTCATTTTAGGAAATGCGGACTACCGCCCCCTCAAAGTGATTTGAATCGTTAATGCCATATTTGGGATGTGTAAAAGATAGAGTGACTGAAATTATATATTATATTATAATGGAATTATAATATACCTTTATATCATTATGTTTCCATTCCATTAAATATGAAATAAAAATGAAAGTAGCGTTCATGTTTACGTATGGCTTACCGTCTCCATGAATGGTGCTTTTCATTTCTTACCTCTAAATGTTATGTAATATTATAAAGGAATATATCTATAATGGATATATATTATATATATGATATCTACATCATGAATATAATTCTTGATATAATGGATATTTTACCACATGAACAACTTGTAATCAGAAGAAGTTTATTTTTGACTCAAGTACCAGAGATCGACAAAATGACCGTTATTAACATAAATAACAACACAATGTTTATAACAGTGTAATAAGTGATATAAAAGGAATAATGAACTTAAAAAAGGTTCTTAAGAAAGTATAAATTAACTCTAGTTTTTTATTCAGGAGGTTAATGAACGATCGAGTCGAGTCGGACACGAGGTAAAGGACTTCGTCTCAATCTCTTTTCATTGAGGCATATTTTGTTTAGACACATATTTCTTTTATACAGTGTATAAACACATATGAAATTTAATTTTATTCAAATGGAATATTATTACACAAATCATTTTTACTAAAAGAAAAAAAATGAATGTTTTGTCTTACGTATGCGGTGACAACGCCTTCTCCGCCGCTGTGACCATTATTTGAGTTTCAGCTTCCTCTACAAGCCATAACTTTTTTTTAAATGAAAAATAAATACCATGTTTTACTTTTATTTTATTTTAGTATTGAAATTGGTTTTGATAATGTTTTTATTATATCAATGTGTGTTATTGATATCTTGTGATTCAATTGTGGGAATGTTATGTTTCCTTTATGCATGTTTTATGTGATACGATTATTTTATGGTTTATGATATGCTTAAACTTTTTCATATATGGAATGCATTGGACATAATAAGTGACGGGTGGAGCCCTCTATAGCTCCTCGATGCATCGGTAAGTCTCATGAGTCAAACTACTATCTTGGCACGAGAGCTTGACAAAATCTTATTTGTAGTCTTGGCACGAGGACTTGGCTACATGGTTATGATAGTCTGACATTATGAATTCCATCATTATGAAAGTGGTTATTGATATTGCATGTGATTATTCGACGAGTAGAATATCCATGTGAATAAGTAAATGTTATTATTTTATTTTATCATTTCCATATTATTCTGGAGTTCACGATTAAAAGGACTTTGTTTTAGTTTTATATTCCCTTAAATGTTAATGTTGGTTTATGAATGTTTCTGCTGTATTTTTATCCTTACTGAGCATTTGAGCTCACCCCTTTCTATGTTTTATTTTCCCATGATGTGAAGAAATATTTTATGGCTTACCTACAGGGATAGTCTAAAGGGGATAGGATTGTGGACTATGGGGACTATGTTATTGTGATTTTCCACTTTATTATGTAATGTACCATTTATGAATATATCTATTGTTTTCAAGGATAATAAAATAATCGATCATTCAAGACGTCATATTTTGCGATCATACCAATGTTACATAATAATGCACCGACTATGGGTAACTGGGGTTGGGGCGTTACAGTTGGTATCAGAGGCAGTTTAATACAAACCTTGGATGATAGATTTAGATAAACCATTATTATAACACATATCCCTACGATAGACTTTGAGGATTATTATAGAATAAATTCCATGAATTTTGGTATTATATTGATTTTGTGAGTTTTCCGAGAAATACATCCGTGTCTGGATACGAGCAGGTAGAGGTGGATCTGGCACAGATGTACCTAGGGGTAAAACCCGAAAACACCGCTTTGATCTGGACTCGAACGGGAACTGGTGCATGACAACGAGCTTTACTGCACTCTGGGTTACGACAGTCTCAGGTGATATGCTTAGGATAATTCTCATTTTCATTACAAACCATTATGAAGGGTTTATGAGTATATATTACAAAAATAAAAACATTTATATGTTTATGGATTATATCCATAAACTGTTCAATTTATGTTAGGTGTTTTGAAAGTTTGTTGTTATGTATTTCAATTCATAAACTAATCTCATTTATGACATTGTTTAGAAATGGCACCTAGTGGATGGAATGGAAACTGTATCAATGCACGCACTCCATGTAGGGATTTACCTCCTGCTCAAGATAATTAAAGTGGAGTTGGTGATACAACTGGTGCTGATCAACTTATCACCATACTGGGACAAATCACTCAGGTTGTGAATAATAACCTTACTCATATGGAGCACCATGATCCGCAACGTGGAGGATCAATGTTGGACCACTTCATGAGGAAAAAACCACCAACATTCAATGGGATTACAAATACATTAGTAGCTGATTAATGGATAAACTCCTTATATATAATATTCCATTCCTTGGGGAGTAGCGAAAAGTAAAACGTTTTCATGGCAGTTTACTGCCTCACTGGATATGCTGATCAATGGTGGTCATTGAAGAAAAATTCAATGGAAGATGAAGCAGTATCAAGTATGGAATATAGAGTGTTTAAAGATATTTTCTTAGAAAAAATACTTTACTCATTACCATCAAGAAGATATGGAAAGACAATTTCTGAGTCTGAGGAAAAAGAGGGATGAGAATATTTCAATGTATGAGTCTAACTTTATAAGGATAGTGATTCATGATGTAGATTATATACATAACCCAAGAAGTAAGATTTATCGTTTCATTGATGGGTTAAAACCGTTTCTTCGTCGATCATTAGTATCACAATCTTTCTCAACGTTAGAACATATACTCTCGTGTTCTATCAAGACCGAAAAGGAATTCTCTAAATCTTATGACAATAAAATAAAGCAAGAGAAGAATAGAATGGTGGAACAAGAGACATATAATGGGTAAACGGAAAAGAAGGATTTTATATTATGTGACATTTGTGGGAATGATCACACCGGTACTTCCCTAAAAGCAATGAGAGATTTTTATAAATGTGGAGAAAAATGTCACCAGGCTCATGATTTCAAGGGAAAGAAAGAAGTTGTGAATGTTTAATGCTACAATTGTAGAGAAATGGGGAAGTATTCAAATAAATTCCCTAAGAGCTAAGGAAAATTACCTCAAAAAAGGCCAAGGGAGCGTGGCCAATATTATGATGTTACTACAGTTGAAGTGGAATAATTATTGTATTTTTGTTTTTGGACTCAAGATCTATATTATGGTTATAACAATAATGTGATATATAGAATGATTTTACTGCAGTACTTGTTGGATTCATTAAGGTTTTAATAAGATTAAGGTAATCATATTTTTAGTATGTGACAATAAGAGAAAATTTACTATGTTCGGGTAATATGATGTTATAATTGATTTTGGAATTTAGAGACCTCTTAGAGAAAGTCTGGATAGAGGTATTTTGGATAACTATAAATGTTGGAATGGATTAATTTTATCTTTTTAATGTATTTTTTAAGGTTAAAACATTTCCTAAGATTATTTTTGGAATATTATAATACTATAGTTTTAGGAAAAGGAAATCCTACAGGTTGGGGGATAACCCGTCGCGTCAGACAAAGCTGCATTACTCGAACCCACAACCATAGTGTGATAGGCCTTTATTACCATACAGTAGCCTACATGAAGTCCCTGGTTATTAAAAAATAGTTTTCCTAATCTAAATAGTATATGTTAATATTTAGAACCTTGTACAATTAGGATAAATATAATATTTTGAGTTCTATTATCTTTTTGATTGAAAGATGAGTTTGTGGTAGAAATTAGTTGAAGGTTGAAACTCTACGTGTCAAGCATATATATATATATACCTATCTCTTATTCTATGAATAAATTAATTCCTAAACTTTAGGTAAGGGATATTAAAACAAAAAAATGTGTTATCCTAATACCTTATGTTTTGTTGAACTGATGATATTTTAAATCAACATAGATTGATGGCTATGAGGCCCTCAATTTTACACTTGTTTGTGATTTATGACCTCAATAAATCCCTATAAATATTTATGTTTTCCTCTAATTATATGTCTCTAATTTCCACCGTTTTTCTCTTAATCGAGATCATAATTTGGTGGTGTCTTTTTCATTTCCATTTCCCTATTATTAAGGGTGAATTTTATTAACCTTATTTCCAATGTGGGTTTTCCATAATGGTATTTTCTATTTTCATCCTTTTATTTTTGAAAAACATTTTCAAATTGTGAGGACACAATTTATTGAAGGACAGGAGAATGTAACACCCCATGCTTCCATGGTACGCTTCTCTTTTAATAATGAAATCGCTTGCATTGTACGCAAGTTCGAGATTCTTACACACCACAACCAATCAAAGTAGCTGTTATGAATAGTAATACCCACCTTTTGAAATTACATAAATTTTATATTTAAAAATGGATTTCATTTTTTTATTCAGAATATCGAAATTATCCTACGTTGATTTTTTTTGTAATTTTCTGAGAACTTCCAATTTTCTATGAATAGAAAAAATACATAAAAATAACTTTTCTAATAAAAAAATCTATAATGATAAATTATATTATTTAGTGGTTTTAAATTATAATTAGAATATATTTATAACTTGTTATCCAATGGTAGTCATTAGAAATAATTTCACTTTGAAATTGTCAATCTTTTGATATATATTGTTATCTTAAAAACACACTATTTGTTTTGACAGCCGGAATTAATTATAAAATTTATTAATACAACATATATATTTGTAATTTTGTAAAATAAACATCATTTTTGAAATCGTAATATCACTTATATCTTAGGGTGAATTTTTGGTATTCTTCTGAAAAACATCAATTTTTGATGAATAGTGAAACCACTAAGTGGTAGTTAAAAAACCTGATTTTTCGTTTAAATAAAACTTTACCGCTTCTATGAATTTAATTTCAAAAATATGACATACATGGTTTTCATTAGTATGTAAAATTTGTTTCAATGGGATGAAAATAGTTTTTGGTGAATAATAACTTTTGAGTTTTATTAATCGCGATTTGAGGTAATTAGGGCAATTTAAGGTAAAATTGATATTATAAGAATATAAAAATGTATTGACATATTTCCTACTATTATTTGATGATTCATGGCCGACCAAGACAATCCATGGGTCAACATGGGGACTCCATGGAGCCACTTGGGTAAGAAAATGACATTAATAACTTTTTATTTAAAGTAAAAACAAAATTGTCACAAACATGTGTTGTTTTACTAAAACAATTATTACATGGGGTTATAAAAGTTAACATTTAGACTATAAATCTTTATTGGAAAGATAAAAATATTTCCTACATCATGTTAATTTTTTAATAATTTTTAGACCTTAAATAAATAAATATATTTATGTCACCATGATGATGCAGTGGTTACCTCATTAATGAACAATTTAAATAAAATGAAAAGATAAGGTAAAATATAAAACATAAACTTGTCTAAAACCTATTGGATGGATGGATTTAGAACCATTATCACCTTATCCTAGAAATATATCATTGTGGGACCTTTAAAATCTGAAATGAAGTTCATAATAATGTAACATTTCATGACTTTCCAAGAGTGCCCCTACTCTCCTCTTATAAAGGCCCCCATCTATACCACCATATTCACACCTTCAAAGCCATTTGTCTTGGCCAACATCTTCCCAAATACTCTCTAAACTTCCATATATTTCCCCTAGAATCATTACTTTGGGCAGAAGACTTCCCAAGGAAGCCTTTGGCTCAAATCAAAAAACGTTACCCGATTTTAAGGTAATGTCTTCTCTTATGCTCTTTTGTTTTATTTTGTTTCTCCATCCCCTTAAAATATTTTCATTCCTTTATTTTGTAACAAAACTAGTATATTAAATATAATAGGATGTTTTAATGAGAAGGATTTGATTTACACTCACACACACCTTCTTCTAATGGTTAAAGAACATACTATTTCTGTAGGTGGTGAATTTCTACCTCACAAAACGATGATTGATCAATATTCTTTTAACACCTCTCATGGTGGCCATTAAGATGTAACTATATTTATATATGATATATGTTATGTTTATGATTTACATATTATTCTATATTTCTCATTTATGGCCTACCTTTATGATTTCCATTATGGCTAAACACAATATTTTCATTTTATAAAGTGCAGACTACCGCCCTCTCAAAATGATTTGAATCATTAATTCCATATATGAGACGTGTAAAGTATGGATTGAATGATATTATATATGATATTATACTTTAATTATAATATAAATTTATATCATTATGTTTTCATTACATTAAATACGAAATAGGAATGAAAGTAGCATTCATGCGTACGTACGGCTTACCATCTCCATGAACAGTGCATTTCATTTCTTAACTTTAAATGTTATGTAATATTACAAATGAATATATATATATACTGGATATATATGATATATATGATATCTAATTCATGAATATAATTCTGGATATAATTTATATTTTACCACATAAACAACTTGTCATCAGAAGATGTTTATTTTTGACTCAAGTACCAAAGATCAAAAAAATGACTGTTATTAACTTAAATAATTACATAATGTTCATAACATTTTAATAAGTGATATGAAAGGAATAATTAACTTTAAAAATGTTATTAATCAAGTTGAAATTGACTCTATATTATTATTCAGGAGGTTAAATAACGATCGAGTCGATTCAGACATGAGGTATGGGACTTTGTCTCAATCTCCTTTCATTGAGGCATATTTTGTTTATACAGAACATTATTTTATATAGTTTATAAACACCTTTTACCTTTACTTTTATTCAAAAAGAATATTTTTATACTAATAGTTTTTACTAAAAACACAAAAGGAATGTTTTGTCTCACGTATGCGGCTACAAGGACTTCTCCGCCGCTGTGACCATTATTTGAGTTTCGGCTTCCTCTACAGGACATAACTTTTTTTAAAATGAAAAATAAATACCATGTTTTACTATTCTTTTATTTTTGTATTAAAAATATTTTTGAGAATGTTTTTATTATATCAATGTGTTGTAATGATAACTTTTGACAGAAATGTGGGAATGTTATGTTTCCTTTATTTATGTTTTATGTGATACGATTATGTTATGGCTTATGATATGTTTAAACCTTTTAATATATGGAATGCATTGGACATAATAAGTGACGGGTGGAACCTACTATAGCTCCCCGATGCATCGGTAGGACTCATGACACAAACTAGTGTCTTGGAATGAGGCCTTGAAAAAATATTATTTGTAGTCTTCGCACGAGGCATGGGATACATGGTTATGATAGTCTGTAATTAGGCATTACATCATTATGAAAGTGGTTATTGATATTGAATGTGATTATTCGACTAGTAGAATATCCATGTGAATAATTTAATGGTATTATTTAATTTTATCTTTTCTATATTATTTTGGAGTTCATGTTTAAAAGGATTTTGTTTTAGTTATACATTTCCTTAAATGTTTATGTTTATTTATGAAAGTTTTCGCTATATTGTTATCCTTAATGAGCATCTGAGCTCACCCCTTTCTATGTTTTATTTTCCCAGGATGTGATGAAATATTTTATGACTGACCTACAGGGATAATATAAAGGGGATATGAGTGTGGACTATGGAGACTATGTTATTGTGATTTTTCACTTTATTATGTAATGTAACATTTATGAATGTATCTAGTGTTTCCAAGGATACTAAACTATTCGGTATTTCAAGATGTGATCTTTTGTGATCATTCCAATGTTATATAACAATGCACCGACTCTGGGTAACTGTGGTCGGGGCATTACATGAATAATGTTTAACATCCTCCTCTTACATGAAAATATAATATTTCAATAGAATCGGTCATGCGGCAAAGTCCTCCCACGTTTTGTGGATCTTCTAATCCCTTCCTTAAGGAATCGTGGAATAACTCGATTGAAAAGATTTTCTCTATCAACCAATGCTCAGATAAAGAGAAATTTTTATTGTCGGTCTATCGTTTTGATGGGGAAGCTGATTAGGGGTGGACACTGATCAAGAATACAAAGGCCTTAGGAGAAATTGATTCAATGAATTATGAGGAATTCAGGAAGATATTTTTTGAATAAATATTTTCCTTGATCCTTCTATCTCAGTATGGTAAGTGTGTTCCTTAGACTCAGAAAGATGTAAAATGACTCCTTCAGGGCGTATGAAGCAAAAATTATAAGGCAAGCATTGTATGCCTCTGGCATTGTTAAGTGAACTGAATTAATTTTGGATCACTTCATTAGATGGATAATGCTGATTCAATTGAGTTGTTGGCTATGAGAGACGTATAAAATTATAAAGAGATTATCCATTGTTCTTTCAAGGTTGAAATAGAGACTGGGAAATCTCATTGGTCTTATGGTCCTGGTGATAGGAAGCGGAAAATGGAGAAGAACATTTGTGGTTCAAGAAACAAATCCCCGAATTGAATGAAACCAAAATATACCTCATGTGCATTTTTTGGAAAGAATAGTCCTAGGAACTGTGAAAATGGAACCATGAATTGCTTAAAATGTATAATGTTCGGACATCCAGCCAAGAAATGCAGAAGGTATATGAAAAATCCAGCTAATGTAGAATAAGAAAGAAAGGATTAGATCAATTCATAGCTGATGGTGTAGTGTTAAAACATCAAGGGATGTGCGATTTATGCCATAAAATATCAATATTAAAAGGTTTGTTAGAAGAAATCGACATCATCCTCGAAAGAAACAAGGAGGGTATTATTCTATCACTACTACTGAGGTGGAGCTGGACAAAGATATGTTGACACATACACTAGTTATTCATCCCAGAATAGTGTACGTACTATTTTATATTTATTCTAGACACTCATTAACATCTTTAATGTTTAGTATAACTATTAAATCACCACCTCAAAATTTGAAGTAAATGTTATCATTGAGAACAATGTATGGGGAGTCGAGCCGAACTCGAGCATCATGGTCAAGGAGGAGGTACGGCCAGATTTCTAGTCTTTATCTGGATGACCAGGGGACTTCATAGTTTTATTTTCCTGTAGTGGTTGATCGCTTTCTAGATGTCTTTTGTGAAGACTTTTTAGGTTTTCCTCCAGAGTGTGAGGTAGAATTATCGATTGAGCTCATGCCAGGAGAAGCACCAGTGTCTACTCCTCCTTATAGAATGGCTACACCTGAGTTGCAGGAGAACAAGAAGCAGTTGGAGCAGTTGTAGACAAAGGGTTTCATCTAACCCAGTACCTCTCCTTGGGGTTCTCCTGTCCAATTCGCAAAAAAAGCATACGATACCCTTAGGATTTGCGTGGATTATCAGAAGTCGAACCAGTTGACGGTCATGAAACCGATATCCCTTGCCGAGGATCGATTATCCCTTCGATCATCTTTCAGGAGATCGGGTGTTCTCAAAGATAGAATTGAGGTCCGGTTATCATCAGTTGCACGTTAGGCCTTCATATATACCTCTGACAGCCTTCAGGAGCAGGTATGGCCTCTACCAGTATACGGTTATGCCGTTCGGCCTTACGAATCATCCAAAAGTTTTCATGGCACTGAGGAACTGAGTTTTCCATCCTTACATGGATTCCTTCATCGTGGTGTTCATGGATGATATCTTGGTGTAATCTCACACTCGACATGACCTTGAAAACAAACTTGAGATCGTTTTGAGTACACTGAGGGAGCATCGGCATTATGCTAAGCTCTCAATGTGGCAATTTTGGATGGATGAGATTCACTTCCTGGGTCATGTCATCTTAGAGACAGGAGTATCAGTAGACCCAGATAAGGTGAGAGTAGTAGTTACCTGGGAGCAGCTGAAGAAAAACATCGAGGTATGGAGCTTCTTGGGGTTGGATGGTTACTACAGGTGGTTTATACAGGACTTCTCATGCCTAGAAGCACCATTGATGGGATTGACTAAGAAGGGGGTGAAGTTTGTTTGGTCAAAAGTCTGTGACTCAGCCTTCTATGTGATGGAGGGGAGATTGACTTCAGCACCGATTCTAGTTCTGCCAGAGCCGGGAAAGAGTTATACAGTTTTTTGGGATGCATCTGGCATCTGTATTGGAGAAGTTCTTATGTAGGAAGATCGTGTTGTCGCGTACAGATCTCGGCAGTTGAGGCCACATGAGAAGAACTATCCTACGCACTACTTGGAGTTGGCTGCTTTTGTTCATGCTTTGAGTTGTTGGAGGAACAATCTCATGGGAGATAGTTGCGTGGTATATACTGACCACAAGATCCTCTATTACATCTTCACATAGCATGACTTGAATCTGAGACAGCGGGGGTGGGTCGAGTTACTACAATATTTCGACTTCGAGCTTGCTTATATGCCTAGGAAAGGCAATATTGTGGCAGACGCACTGAGAAGGAGGACTCAGTTGCAGGCAGTTCAGGAGGCCAACAGTGAGTGGAAGCTCATGGCTCTGTTCTCTGAGATGCATGTAGAGGTGCATGATAGATAGGGTCAGATGGTTCATTCTTCTGTATCTATTACATCTACCCTTTTTTATCGAGTTCGAATGAGGCAACTATCAGACCCTGAAGGCCTAGTCCTAGGAGAGGGTGTGTTAGATGGATACCCTACTCCTAGGTGGATAGTGGTCGATGATGAGGTGTGACATTTTCATAGATGTGTATGGGTTTTAGCCGACATACGTGAGGAGCTGATGCCGGAGTTCCATGCATCAGCTTGGGCAGTTCATCCCGATGTCACCAAAATGTACAGAGACTTGCACCTTCAGTATTGGTGTCCAGGTATGAAGAAGGATGTGGCTGGTTCTGTTATGCGGTGTTCCACCTGTCAACAGGTGAAAGCAGAGCATCAGCGACCAGCAGGGCTTTTGTAGCAGTTGCCCATTCCTGAGTGGAAATGGAATGATGTCGCGATGGACTTCATGACAGGTTTACAGAGATCACCTCGATGAAATTAAGTAGTTTGGGTTGTAGTGGAAAGGCTCACGAAGGTTTCACAATTCTTTCCAATCAAGGAAACCTTCAGTTTTGATGAGCTGGGACAGTTGTACATTCAAGAGATTATACGTCTGCATGGAGTTCCACACTCCACTGTTTCATACAGGGATGCACGTTTTAATTCTCACTTCTGCAAGGGGCTACAGAGGGCATTGGGTACACAGGTATTTTTTAGTACAGCATACCATCCCCAGACTGATGGCCAGTCTGAGCGTACAATCCAGTTTCTTGAGGATATGATCCGGGATTGCATTCTAGACTTTGGTGGTTATTGGGAGAAGCATATTCCTCTGGTGGAGTTCACCTACAACAACAGTTTTCATGCGACAATTCAGATGGCACCTTATGAGGCTTTGTATGGTAAGCCATGCTGATCACCTTTATGTTGGCTAGAGGCAGGAGAGGTATCGTTGCTGGGACCTTGTATTGTTTAGGAGACCTCAGAACAGATAGAGATGATTCAGAAGAGGATGGTGACATCATAGTCTCGACAGAAGTCTTATGTTAATCAGCGGAGATGACCTCTGGAGTTCGTGGTTGGGGTTCAGGTTTCCCTATGTGTCGCACTGAGGCTGGGACACAAGAGGATTCAGAGACAAGTTAATCTTTCACCGAGATACGTTGGGCCGTTTTTGGTTCTAGAGAGAGTCGGGCTGGTTGCTTACAGGTTGCAGTTACCTCAGAGGAACCAGGCTATGCACGACGTCTTTCATATTTCTCAGCTTCGATGGTATTTCTCAGACCCGTCTGATGTTTTTCATCCCGATGAGGTTGAGTTGGAGCAGGATGAATCTTTCAAGGAGAATCCTATCAGGATTGTTAATCTTAGTGAAAAAGTACTTCGTGGCTGGACTGTTCCTCTGGTACGGGTGCTAAGGCAGCACGACCGTATACAGGACGAGACTTGGGAGAGGGATGATGATATGCGATCACAGTGGCTAGAGTTGTTCGAGTTTTCTTCTTCTACACCTTTCTAGGAAAATTCGGGGACAAATTTCTTTAAGGGGGGAAGTTTTTAAGAACCCGGAGCTTCGGTTTCAGGTACGACTCTCTTTTACGAGATTTTTTATGGAAAAATGGAGAATCTGGAAATTTTTAGAGTACACACCATGTACTTTATGAGTACACACCGTGTACTCCTCGGACACTCGAATCCGTGTGTTGGCTGAGACCGGGCCACACACACGGTGTGTAGGGGTAATGTGTAGGCCGATTTGGGCAGAGTTTGGAAAAACCCACTACACAACGTGTACTTTAAGAGTACACGTCGTGTACATTTTTTATATCATTAATCGACCCGGCGTTGCACCTAATGACCATAAATGTCTTCTTCTCCACCTAATCCCGTCCAAAATATCCAAGAAGGCCGATTCTTCTCCGAGCCACTGATCCATCACTGGTTGTTCGAATCAAACTTCGTCGGTTGCAGAAGAATCACAACAGTGAGTTCTTCGTTCTTCTTTATCCTCGTTTCCTGATTCTTCTTCTCGTGTATGTTATCTAAGGTTGAACCTTTTAGAGTCTGTTGCAGATATACTCCGTTCTACACCGATTCACATGCCGAGGATAATGTATATCGATATCTGAGGATCGAGGTAGGTGGTTTGTTTCCCTACGTTGAAGTTCTTTGAGTTTTTGTTGCAAAAGTGTCGGATACCCATGTGTCGGGTATCCTAAGTTTAGGATGTGGATCCTATTGTTTATCATACCTAGATTTCTTGTTAGCATGTGATGAATTGATGATAATTTATTCTTGGTTTCATGTTTGAAGATCAGCCCATGGGTGTTTACCTCTCCCGTTCAGCTGTTTATCACTGTTTGGCACCGTTTCTATGAGGCAACCCTATTGCAATTGTTAGTTTCTTTTTATCACTGATTACATTTGTTGCCTACTATTGGGATGCTTTTGAATTATGGAAGATATTTATCCAATTAGTTGTTTATATTACTTAGGGATGCTAATAGTTGATTACACCTGACTGGACAACTCAGGGCTATGAGAACCTGGTGCGGGAGATCAAAGAGGGAATGGACGATTAAGTGCTTCCCTAGAGGGTATTTTGGTTTCAGTTTCGTATGTAGGACATACAGGAATAGGACTTTGTGCTTCCCAAGAGTGTTCTTAGTTACCCACGCATCGAGACCACAGGAGGAATTAGTCATAAGTTCTTCCTCAGAGAGTCTGTAGCTATCTTTGCAAGACAATATGGGAATTGACGTGAGAGCTTCCCAGAGTTCCTCTGGCTTGTTTGATTACTGTACTATAGGGTTTTGCTAGTTCAATCCACCAAGAGAGTCAGTGTGAATTTTGATGTTTGGTTGTGACGAGTCCACCAAGCCCAAGAACAAGCTTGGGTTTTGTACTGCTTCTGATTATGTAATCTTTTTAGATACCTCTTGTGTTACTTTATAATCATGGAATAGAAATCCTTACCGGTTTTCCCTGGTTGTGGAATTAAATGAATGTGAATGGGAATTTGTATAATTATTTCCTTCATTTATTTACCTTTACTTTTTCTATATCACTCACTGACAGTAGGGAACAAATCTTGTGGTGGTTCCCTAATGGGATTAGTATCACACCCTGTTTGGGTCCTACTTTCAACCCAAACAGATTATATGGTTGTAGGAATAGGTAGGGATTGTGGCCCTTATACCTCAGGTACTTGATTGCTGGTCAGAGCTAGAGAGCATGGGACCAGGACTTGGCCCGTGATGCTGCTGGAGTTGTTGCTTACATTTAGTACTTTGGTTTCAGTTGTATCTCATAACATTGTTTTGCTTACTGCTTTCCATATATACATGTACCATTCTGCATCATTAATATATTATACATTTCTTTTACTTTCAGTTCATATGTTTCATGGTATTTACTACTTCTTCTATTGTTTATGCTTATTCTTCCACTGCATACTTTACCCAATGAGGGTATAGTTTCCCCACTGATTCACCAAGGCCCTTACTGCTAGTCGGCACCCTCTGGAATTTGGGGAAATTCACTTGAGGTCATTTGTTGAACCGGGTACGGGGCACCAGTTATAAGGCTCCAGACTCAGGTCGTTACATGTGTTTCCCAGGCGTATAAGAAATATCAATGTCAATGTACTGAAGGTATTCAACCCACCTTCGTTGTCTAAAATTCTGATCATGTTGAGTGAAGATGTAGTTCAATATTTTGTGGTCAGTGAAAACCTAAAAATTCACTACCAATTAATAATGTCACCTATATTATAATGCATGAAAAACTGTATCCAAATCAATATCATGTGTTCGGTAATTCATATCATGTGGCCTCATCTATCAAGACCCATCACAACGACGCCTTCCCATTGCATAAGAACTACTCTCAAATCGATACATGATGCATCAAAGTAAACTATATAACACTTTCCAAACATTAGAAAAAAGAGAATTGGTGCTTAATTCTACCTCTCTTTCAGATCTTGAGAGGCTGAATCACATGAATATGACCATAGGTTCTTCAAACTATTCTTAGATAGGCCTGTTAGTGGCACTTCTAGTTGTGAAAATTCATGTATAAAATGTCTGTAGTAACGAGCCATCCCTAGAAAACATCGTACCTCAAAGATGTTCTTCGTATGCTCCCACTAAACTACTTACCTCGCTTTATCTGTGTCCATTGAGAATTATTTCTCTAAGATAACAAAATCCAAAATTTGAATATGGTACATCCTAATGTGGAATTTTGAGAGCATAGAATATAACTAATGCCCTATCGGTGTACTCTAAACAATCACAAGATGGGTAACATGGTTGTGTCGAGAGTGAGTGAACACCAATATATCATACACAAAAACCACCACGATGTAATCCATGCGTGGATTGAACACTCAATTAATATGTTCCAAAAAACTGTAGGTGTGTTCATGAGACCGAATGTCATAACCACATATTTTATATACCAAACATGCTCTGAATGGTTGTAAGAGGTACATTAGATGATCTAACGTGCAATTGATGATAACTAGACATTAAGTCAATATTCTAGAATTTCATGGGCTCCTAAAATATTTTCAATGAGATCATCAATCCTCATCAATGGGTATTGGTTCTTGACCATAAAATAGTTCAACTTCTGATAATCCAAAAAAAATCTGAGGGTCCCATTCATCTTCATTGGGAACTAGATAGGCGAACCCCAAAGAGATGTACAGGGTCAGATGGAACCCTTTTCTCTTAACTACTCTACCTATTTCTATATCTCCTGTAACTCTGGTGTAGCCATCCTATAAGGTGGAATGGGCACCATTTCTGCTCCTGGGAAAATCTAAAAAGAAAATTATACCTCTCTCTCTATAGGCGAACCTGAAAATTCTTCTGGAAAGACATCACTAAAATGATCCACCCCTAGAGGAAAGTTGATCTGTGAATTCCCCGAATCAACCATATATAGACTAGAAATTTAAGCTATATGTCTGCACATCCCATGATTCACGGGTCCTACTTTACTCGCATGGACATCCCATTGGCCATTATGTAGAAAAAAGCATCCCTCTGGAATCTTCAAACTCGCCCTATGGTAATAGGAATCAACCAAAACATAGTAGGGAACCAAACAATCAATTCCAATAATGACATCATAGAATGTCATCTCTAACAGAGTGTCTAGCGTCAAGGGGGAACTCCTTGCACTGAATTATAATAGTCATTCTAGTCCCTAACAGAGTTTCTAGAGTTATGATATCAAAAAAAAGTAAATATACAGATCCCAATGATTTTCAAAACCTTAACATGTATTAAACTATTGGAAGCCCATATATCAAGAAGTGCAGATGATAAAACTAAGGAAACTAGTATCATACCTCTAACTGTTGAGGGTCCAAGATCATGCTCTTACTAAATCTGCTCTACTTCTAATATTTGACTTGTGCTAGGGACCAACGAAGATGAATGAGATATCTAAGCTGATCTACCAGGTAGCTGTCAAAAAGCATGTGCCTAAATACTATGGCCATGACACCTACGTCATCCGGAATGCCCTAAAGAACTCCTACCCATATTCTGATGCGGGACTGGTTGTCCAGTTCTAGTATGACAGGGAAAAACAGAACCCCTATCACAATATGATATTGAAAAAAATTGAGAGAAACTCTGAGGATGACTCTGTGTTACGAACATGGCATGCACTACATAGGTTTCAACCACCCATGTCATTAGTCACATGGTCAGAAACACGGTTGACTCTACACTGCATGCTTATTCCACACACAACATGTAAAAGAAGGATTTCACAAACTCGTGTCATTATTCATATCACTAGTTTCATGGTATACTCCACACAACATGTTTAAGATAGATACAACTTGTAGTACTTAATATTCCTCCATATATGCAATTTTTCACACAGGTGAATACACAGATATTACAACATGGAGTGTACTCCATGTGAACGACATGTGTCGCCAAACAATTCATAGCCCCGTGTCTCTTCCCACAATTTGAATCCCCTGGTCTACGATTACGCAATGTGTACATAAGAAAACCAATTCCTTCCCAAATAGGGGAATACATGGCATGTATTCATCATTAAAAACTATTTATTATGGGGTTTTCCAAATAGTAATCCCTAGAAACAACTCTGGAAACCCAAAAAAAACATTGAAACAAACAATTAAATGAAAAATTCCAATCTTTGGGGGGACTATACTCTCCAAAAATCAAAACATGGCATCTACATAACGTAACATGACAAAGGATAACATTTAATGTTCAATATGATCCTAAAAATTCTGATCCACGACGCCCCATAAAACCCCAGGGAAAAAAGTTTGGTGCTCGTTCAAATGAAACCATACAAAATAAGTAATACCCTATCAAATAACAGTTATTCAACCAGGGAATCTATGAATATATCATGAATATCTAGAAAATAATCAATAACAACAACATGCAATTGATAATTCACCCTAAATCTCATGAAAAGAATGAATGGTGTGTGATCTCTAGCAAGTGCTTGTATGATGCATGATATGTCATTCCCACATCTCATCCTGTTGAAATGGTAATAGAACATCAATAATGTCAACATTAATATTACGAAATATGTGAATCCACCAATGGTGAAATCAAATAAACTGTAATAATTGGAAAATCGGTAAAAATTGCAACAATCAAGATAAATGTGTTTTTCCCTATACACTAGTTAGCTACTCTCGAGCACAACATATTACAAACTACCAATTCTTTGATAACTCGTGAAATAGGCTCAAAATTGTATGTCAAATACGTAACGAATTCCTTTGATACCACTTTGTATTATCTTGGTTCTGGGTACCACCCAAAGGTTCCACGTACCTAGTTTGTCAGATGTCCTAGAGCACATTTCCTAGAATGCCAGAGTATTCCAATTAGTAGCGAGGTCCATGGGTGTGATAGAGGGGAAACTATGCCCTTAGTGACAGAGTAACACAATGGAAATAAACTAATAATAATAATGGAAGGAGTATTAATACCGTACAATATTAAATAGTGGAAGACAATGAGTAAATAAACTTCTGAGCTCATATAAAATGATTCATTATACATATCTAGGAAAGAATCCAAACAAGTTAAAATATTGGAATACGGTAATGTACCAATAATAAGGAAACAAAACATGTAGACAACACCAACATCATCTCAAGCTTCATCTTGGTCCCATGATCTTGAGCTCTTCAGCAATCAAGTACGTGAAGTAGAAGGTGATTTCCCTTATCAATAACGGTACGAATATTATCTGTTAGTGCACAAAATTATGACCCCAACAGAGTGTGAGATGAATCCCAGTAGGCAACCACCCAATGATCTGTGCAAAAAAATTAGTGAATATATATGGTTGGGAATAAATATGATGTAATAAACACGGAAGTACTCAAAAGTAAATAATACTATAGTTTCAACTACATTTATTTACATTTCATAAATAAACAACCAAAAAATCATTAGAAAACATTTAGAATGTTCTCACATACTAACCCCTCAGGTAAATATTAACAAAGAGTCTCTAAGGAAGCACTCACTACCAATTCCCCATATTTTCTCATAACGGTGAACTGCAAACACATTGGTATGCACACAATGTCTAATTCCCCATGTGGTCTCGCAATGTGGATATACTGACACTTTGGGGGATCACTCAAGAACATATCCCCTATGGTATCGAAATGTGAAATATATATCAGACACTCTTGGGAAGCCCTCAACATCTATTATGCCTATGGCCTAACTACAACTACTTCCCACATATCTATGTATCTCAATAATGCAAAAATGATATCCAGCATCCAATGAAAATCAAAATATTCTACTTTGATTAATACTTATAAGGCATATCAAAACATGTCATATTATATCACTCTATCATAACAATAGTAGGAATATAAAACAAAGCATCCTAAGATGCATTTCTAGACCCAATGACCAAAACAATCAGACATGGGAAAACACATCCACAACATGGGAAATTAACCATATTTACCACCCAATATTCCAACTCAATAATTCAATGAACATCAGGAATTTAAAAGGTTAAATCCCATAAAAATTAAATACCCCGAGCTAGGGTATTGGAAATATTTTTACATATAATTGAAAGACTAACTACAAAATGTCACAAACCTCCTACCTCGATGTTGTATGATCGATATAGTTGAACGAAATTCTTTGAATTGTCCTAGAATTACATATATCTACAAGAAAATAAACAAATTTCATCTTTTAAATTCTCACAAAATGGGATAAAATAATAGAAGAGGATCATGAAGAAAGGAAAAACTCACATATGCAATTCCAAAAAAATTAACGATGTTCGATTCAGAGAACAAAAAGCCAATTGGGGGCTCAGAGAAGAATCAATGATATCCTTCAATACTAGATGAGACAAAGAAAAAATAATATCTTTCAATAAATGATATGTTGTTCTAGTCCGATATAACAAGCAGAAAAAAATTACAGAACATGTTGTTTAACGTTACACGATGTGTATATGACTTTACTGAGCCCCTCTTAAGGCGGACTCTAAGTCATCCCACATTACCATGTATTGATTCATTACATGAATAGTACATGGCTACCCATGGAAAATAGTTACATGGAATGTACTCCTATGTATATGGCGTGTACTCCTAAAATTGCCAGAAACTCATCATTTTCAAAAAAAACTCTTGAAATCATGATCCATACCTGAACAGAAGATCCAGATTCAAACACTTTATCCTATGTTTTCATCCATCATTGTCTTTATAAAATCAATAATAAGACTGTGAAAAACTTCTTGGATAACTTCTTGTTTAAAATAAAATATTTTTTCCTTTTCTATTTTAAAATCACTTTAGTGTTTTCCTTAAAACTGCACAGAAGTGATTTAATGCTAATAATTTCATAAATACTCATATTACATGTTATCACATCTGTTTTACATAACTTAAATTTAAATTTGACTATTTTAAATTATTAATGTCTTTGTTGTTTTAATTCCGGTCACTCATGGACACTTTTATGATACCCACATTCATTAAGCATTATTTCATGAATATGACACACATTTATCTCCATGGGTTCCCTTACATTTATGTATGATTGGTTATGTAAAATTATTTACTTGGAATGAATATTCATGAACATTTTAATATGGGACATCCCATATAGCACTCCAATTCATTGGGTAATGTTAAGTCTCATTATATGTTATTTGTGATGGTATTGGAGGTTATCCTAGGAATTTGCTACTATGTGAAACAATATTGGTGCTTAACCTAGACACATACTAAAGTCATGTTTTTTTCCAATTCCACATTTCTATGATTCCCTGATTATATGACTCTATGTCTATTTTTTTGTCCCCTTATGTTACATGGAATTTTTATTCATTATGCAATGTATTTTGACACATGTGCTAAGGATTTATTATTATTCTTAATCACTTACCAAGTTTTTAGATCATCCCTTTGTTCATGTTATCCCCATGTTCTCCTATGAAGATGTATGAGGATATTACAAGTTAGGGGAACTTTATGATGTCTAAATAAAGAAATTTTTTATTCTATGTTTTAAGTGTTATATACCTAGTCTTCAATGACACTAGACTTTACGATCGTTTTATTTTACCCTGCTGTACAATTATGATTAAAATCATTTACTTTTATATATATAAAATTATAGTGTCTCTATAGATGGTAGCATAGGTTGGTCTTGTTATTTTTTGAGATTAGGAATATAGAACAACATTTAGAACCATACATATAACACTGGTTATAATAAAACATTCCAAAATTTTTGTATTTTTAGAGTTCATAGTTCATCAAAAAAATACATCCTTTCATTGAACAAATAGGATGTGGGGGCTCTGGCGCAGATGCAAATAGGTGTAAAAAATCTTACTAGGTGTTTTGAGATTGACCGGGGGTATCCTAGAACATGACAATGTGCCTTGATTCACTTTTGGCATTGAAGCACCTAGGGGATATGATTTGGTAAATTCATATTCTAATTACAAACTATTATTAATAGAAAATCCCATAAAATTATATGTTAAGAAGTAGATCAAGGATAACCAAGATTTAATCATAAGGAATCACAAGATAGGATAAACATATCCTTCACATGTTTATCTTTTTATGTTCAAATGTTTCTTGTTTTATGTTCAATAACAAAGTATTCAATCCCAATTATTTTATGTTATTTTTCATAGTTAAATGCTGCAAATAAATAACACATTCAATCAAAAAATGTGGTTGGAAATGTAAAGAGTCTCCTAATGAAATTTTTGATATGATGGGAATGGGTGAAAAAAATATCATAATAGAACTTGCTCAGATGGCTCACGTTATGAATAATAACATGATACACATAGAACATTCTCCTCCTACAAGAAATTAGAATGTTTCCATAGAATCCTACATGCGGCAAATGCCTCCCATGTTTATTAGTTCCTCAAACCCTTCTTCTCAAGATGGAAATGGAGTTACTTAGACTCAAGAAGAAGTAGAATGAGTTCATTGGAGCATATAAAGATAACATTACAAGGATCACAATGTATTCTATTGGATTTTTAGAGACACAAAAACCATGTTGGATCACATCTTAAGTAGGATAATGTCGAGTCTATGAAAGGAGTTGGCTATTAGAGACTTAGAAAATTATGGGGAGATTTGCTATTGTTCCCTAATGGTTAAAATGGTGATTTGGGACTCTTAGTTGTCTCATGGGCTCAGTGACAAGAAGCAGAAAATGGGGAATATCATGAGTGGTTCAATAAATAAAAACCATGATGGAAAGTGGCATGAATATCAATCTATTAAAATTTGTGGGATGTAGCCTCTCGGGAACATTCTAAAGATAACATGGAATTTATTAAAATGTGTAAAGTTGGGACTCCTAGCCCAGAACTGCTGAAGGGATATAAAAAAAACTGCTAATTTAGAAGATGGATGGAATCTATAGATCATTTCTCAAACAGTTGTTTCGTGTTAAAACTACAAGGAATATTACCATTATTCCCAAAAATGCCTTATGAAAATGATTGTCGAGGGAAATCAACAAAAAAATCCAAGGAAAAAAATATGGTCCTATGTTATTACTACTATTGAGGTTGATTCGTACAAATATGTGTTGAGTGGTATGCTAGTAATTCATTCAATAATAAAGAACGTACTATTTGATTCTACTTCTACACATTTTTTTCATATTTTTCTATTTTAGTATAACAATTCAATCACCACCACAAAATTTGAAGGAAAAGTTATCTATGAAAATATTGAATGCTGTAATCTTTATGTCCATGGTTTATTACTCCACCCCAGTTAACTTTTTTGGATATTACCTCCCAAAAATTCTCATCATACTTCCTTTAGTGGAGTAGGACGCAATCCTTGGAAAGGATTTACTATCTTTACTCAATGCCAATATCATCATTTGGGAAAGTGAAGTCAATATTCACAACCCAAAGCATCCTTTGATTCCTTAAAAATGTAATGAGTAAGATTAATCTCCTTTATAATCATCATCTCAAGTGTGGATATTTCTTCCTTATGGGCAAGAATATATATCACAAATGATTAAGACAAAGGAGATAATCATGCATAAAGACATTCTCATCCTGAGGGATTACATTGATGTATTCCATTACGAGATTCCTAATTTTCTTCCTAACAGAGAGTTTGAATTATAAATTGAACTTATTATTAGATCTCTACCTATATCATAGAAACATTACCAAAAGGCCACCATTGAGCTGAAAGAGCTGAAGAAGCAGTTAAATGAGAATCTGGATAAGGGGTTTAAATGACTGAGTGCTTCACCGTGGGGTGCATAATCCTCTTCATCATGAAGACTGATGGATCAGTGCTCCTCTTCATTGATTATCAATATCTCAATAAAATCATGAAAATTAACAGGTATACACTTCAATTGATTGATTAATGGTTTGATCAACATCTTGGGGCCAGTTATTTCTCTATGATGGACCTTCATTTGGGATATCACTATTTAAAGGTGAAATAGGTTGATATTCCCATGAAAACCAATAATACATGGTAGGGACACTATGAGTTTATAGTGATCCTATTTTAAGTCAGTAATGATCCATCAATTTTAATGGATTTAATAAATATAGTTTTTATATATTAACATGAGAAATTTTTTGAAGTGTTTATAGATAATATTCAGATATACTCTAAGAGAATGTGGAAGAAGAAGAGAATATGAATACCATGTTAATGAAATTTAAAAGGGAGAAGTTGTATGAAAATTACAATAAATATGAGTTTGGAATGAAAGAAGTATCATTCTGGGGGATGTAATCACCGTAAAAGGGATATATTAGGAACCTTCCAAGACAAAGGAAACAAATGTGTGCCCCATGCCAACATCTATAATAGTGATCTGAAGCTTTCTGGGTGAATCTGGGTATTATCAATGATTTATGAATTACTATTCCTGATTTTATAACCCAATCACCAAGAAAACATGTAAGGGAGTAATGTTTTTCTGGACTTTCGAATGTGATGATTAATTCAAGGAGTTGAAAAGAGGCTTATCACTGCACCAATAGTTACTCTCCTAACAGGTGGAGAACTGTTTATAGTGTATAGTGTTGATTAATAGAAGGTATTGGAATGTGTGATAATTATAAATGATAAAGTGATATAATCTGCCTCAAGAAAGATGGGAATCCATGAGGAAAAATATCCTTCACATGATTTGGATTTGGCAGTAGTGATATTTGCATTAAAAATTAGGCAGTATTATCTCTATGTGGTGAACAGTGAGATATATCATGACCCCAAGAGTATGAAATATATATTCACGCAAAACTATCTTAATATGAACCATAAAATATGGATAGAGCTCATTACAAATTATGACTTCTCAATCCACTACCATCCGGGAATGGAAAATAAGGTGCCACATGCACTAAGTAAAAAAGATCTTATATATTTATTAATGATGAGAAATGAAAAGGATATGATCTTCATATATTTTAATTGTATAAAAATTGGAATCGTTTAAATAGGAACATAATCAATCCTTTCTCAAATTATTTCCCAACCATCCCTCAGGGAGAAAATAATGTATGCTCGAGGAAATTATTTAGAACATCAAAAAAGGGTTGAAGCAATTAAAAATGGTAAATCCTCAGATATCATGTTTGAAGATATGGGATTTGGGTTATTTGGGATACAATTATGTATACCATGCGATCTAGATATAAATATATACCTACGGAATGATTCACAAATCTCATCATTCTCTATACACCTAGGGAGCAGAAATGGGTTTTGAGATCACTAGGAAATTTCTTTATGGGACAATATGAAAATAAAGACTATTGAATATAAATCGAAGTGTCTGGTATGTCATCAAGTAAAGGCTAAGAGGAATATTTCTAAATGGGATGATGAGAAAAATACCCATACCAACATGTAAGTGGAAAACATTACCATGGACTTTTTCACTGGACAAATAATGACATCCCAGGCAAACATTGCTATATGGGTTATTGTGGATCATCATAAGAAGACATATCAATTTATCAAAATTTTATAGGACTTCTCATTGGATAAACATTCATGGATATATATAAATTATGTGGTATGGATTCCTATAGTACTAAAATCAATGGTATCCTATCTATAAACATAATTCACCTCAAAGATCTCAAAAAGTCTCAAACATGTTGTAAGCACTGAACATAACATCAGTACGACCTATCATCATCGAACTGGTGGGAAATCCTAGAAAATAATTAAAAAATGGGAATAAATGATGACAATATATTCTATGGAATTCAATAGAATATGGGACAAACTTCTTCCACTGGTTGAATTTTTCTACATGAACAATTTCTATTCCAGCATCCGAATGACACTATATAAAGACATATATGGGAAATGATGCTGATCACCATTGTGTTGGGATGAAGTTGGTGAGCGTAAACAGCTAGGACCTGAAATGGTTGATGAAATGGTGGAGAATGTTAAACCAATCAGTATCATATCAAGGCATCCCAGTGTTGACAAAAGAGTTATGTAGAAAATTGTCGAAGATACCATGAGTTCAAATTTGGAGACATGGTAATTCTACACATATATCCATGGAAGAATGTCATGAGTTTTGGAAATAATTGGATGTAAAATCCAAGGTTAATTCGATCCTTATAGATCCTTGATCGTGTCAGAGATGTGGCCTATGGGCTACCACATCTAGTATCCATGGCCATAGTACGTGATGAATTTAATGTATCCCTCTTAATGTAGTATATACCAGACCCTTCACATGTACTATCTTTAGTGGCAGTACAGATGGAGGATGATTTTTCTTATGAGGAGCAGCCAATAACGATCTTGGGTTGTAGAGATGATGTTATACATAATAGGACTACTCACCTAGTCATGTTACTATGGTTAAATAATAAGTATGAAGAGGAAATATCAGAACTGAAGGAAGAAATTAAGGAAAATTACCCGCACCTATTTATGGATTGGATTGTCAAACAATATTTTGTGTGATAAATTTCCTAACAGTTGAAGAATTTAATGACTCAATATTTATCAATTAAAATTATTTTCCTATAAATATGTCATAATAGATTAAATAACAAGATAATGAACTACACTGTGCTATGTGACTTCTAGATATTATTTTTTTCACTTGTGTGATTTGAATTTCAAAAATTTTACATACATGGTTGCGATCAATATGATATTTAGAGTCTTTTATGACCAACATAATTTTTGGTTAATAATAACATACCCTTATGAATAGTAATGTTACCCTTATGAATGGTTATATACCATAATTATTTGTAACCTTACCTATGATTGTATATAAATAAATGTATTGTGAAATTATGCTTTACTTATATTTTTAAATAACTAAATAAATTTGTTGAAACTATTTTCTTAGAAAAAATAAAGATTTTAATTATATATTAAAATCATGATATATAAAAATTTATTTTTGAAAAATGGATTTCATTTTTGGATTCTACGCATTGAAAAATGATCAGGGTGAGTTTTTGGGATTTTTTTGAAATAATAAAATTTTAGTGAATAGTAAAATTCATTAATATACCATATAAATAAATTATAATTACAATATACTACTCTTAACACCACTAGTGATATAAGCTCACAAATATTTAACAAAAAATTATTTATTAAAATTCTAGGTCATGGAACGCTCACTATTTCATGTCTTGTGAATAAATAATAATTTAATGATTACCATATTTTTAAAACCATCATCCCAACCACTATAAATACCATCCATTATTACCTCTTCACTCCAGTCTTCTCAGGCCTTGTGCATTGCCAATATTAGGCCCAATCTCATTCCAAGATCCTTCCCCTCAACTGAAAACCAGTAGTATCTTCAATATACCAATTCTTATCCCCTTAAGTAGCTCTAAAAGATGGTTGGTTCAACAGGTAAAATTCCCATTTTCTTTTGTTTCATTTTTATGTTATCTTGTAATATTTTTCTTCCAACACTCTACTCATCCAAACTATATAAAAAATTTATTATCATAAATGAACTATATTATTGTTATCATAATGCGATATTTCATTATCATCTCTCATTTACACAAATATTAATTGATGGAAATGAATGCACTGTTTGAGATGTGTTAATGTAGAACATTCAAGGACAACGTTCTATCATTTTCTATTGCCATATTTAGATCTGGTCAGGAAACCATTTGTGTTATGGTTGAACTAGAATATTTATATTTAATATTATATAGTAAATGTTATGTAATCCTTTTGAATAAATAGTGTTATGTAACAAAACAAAACATTTTCTTTTTCATCTAAACCAATCAATTTACCAAAACTGTTATCACAATGTTTTTATATATGAATTCATCTTCAATTTGAATAAAAAAAATAAATTAATATAATCCTTTAATTTCTTGTATGTTCACTAATAACATACATGTTCAATTCTAGACAACTACTTCAATCATACATGTTTATCTGACCATGAACTAATCATTAAATCCTAGGATGCAAACTAACCCGAACAATGAAATTTTTCCTTATAACAAATAAAAAAGGTCACAAATTAACAGAGAAAGGTTATACTAAATCAGTTAAATATAGAAGAGGTTCTATAATTATTAACTAGTAAATATAATTTGTTTATTCAAGTCATTAATAACAATTGGGGAACACCACAAGATTTAATGTAAGGGTTCCTCTTAATTTCACTTTATCCAAGAATGCCCTCTATGATATGTAATTTTATATGAAATCAGTAATGATGGTGTATGATTTCACACCTACCCCAAACATCACTTAGGATTAATAATTTATGAGTGACCCATTTCACTTTCATTAATCCCTATTATGTAAACCTATTAACATGTTGATAGTTTGAAAAATTTCTCCCTGAACAACCATTATTCCATAGGGTTCCTCTATCATTAGTTTTACCCAAATGATGTTGTCTTTTATTTTTATGTACAACATATACATACTGTGAATAAGATTCAAACATATGTTTCATGATCCATCCCTCATTCACTTTTGGGGATATACATTCTTTTATATTAATCCCTCCATGATATATCCTAATAAGAAAAATATTTTTAATCGAACATCACAAATGTTTACACAATTTAAGGTGCACTATATCCTATTCATTAAGCCACCATTGTATTTATAAACTAAATCTTTTTTAATATGAAAACATTCTTGGTTCACTTCTAGGTTTATATAAAATATTGTTCCATTATAATTTTTAAACTCCCTTTTGTGATTTCAATAAATCCTCACTAAAATGATTTAATGATAATAATTTACATGATACTATTTTTACATATTGTCACATCTGTTTTACATAAAATACCATGCTATAATCCTATTTTACAATTCAATTTCCTTTTAGGTTTTATTTCATATCTTTCATTGACACTTTTGTGATACCCTCATTCATTATACATTATGTCATTAATGTGGTATCCATTTCACTACATGGGTAACCTTATGTTTATGTATGATTGAATATGTACGATTATTTATGTGGAAAGAATATTCTTGAAAAGTTAATATGGTTGCAACCAGATAGAAATCCAATGCATTGAGTAAATTTAATTGTTATGAGTTGTTATATCTAAAGGTCTGGGTCGCTAGCCTTGGCTTTTGATACTATGTGAAATGATCTTGGCGTTTAGACTTGACTCATACTAAAGTCATGTCTTTTGTTTCTGAAACATTTCTACGATTCCTTGTTAATATGACTCTATGTTTATATGTTATGATCCTTTATAGTACATGCCTTTTAATTTCATTATATCGTGTTTTCTATCCCTTGTGATAAGGATTTTTTCTTATTCGTATTCACTGACTAGGCTTTTAGCTCATCTATATATTCATGATATCTTTATTTTATCCTATGATGATTTTTGAGAACAATGGGCGTTACTGGAAGATTTGGAAGACAAAATAAGCTAATGTTTTATTCCATGTTTTCAGTTTTATGTACCTAGTATTCCAAATCACTAGACATTAAGATCCTTTGATCATACTGTGATGTATAGTTTTTTTTGAAAATCATGTAATGTTATATATAAAAAGCCTAGGAACACTATAGTATGTATAAGAGGATAGTCTAGTTATTTTTGGAGATTATAACTTTACCATATTAGTAAGAAGATTAATGATGAGACTAAGTATATAGAAACATCCCTAAATTTTTCAATGTTTCTTGAATGACCCAAATGCCTTATTTTTATTTATATTATAGATAATCCCCCTTTTAAGGGTTGAAGGGTAACCCGAACATGACCCGTAGGCCCAAGACACAAGGGACGACAAGACCCGCAATACATGACATGAAGGCCTAGAGTCACCCCATGGACATTACATGACTCGTAGGCCCATTACACTAGAACATCCCCTCCCCATCATCTTGCATCATTGATCTCCTTAGATCCCCACCTTACATTGCTGATCATCTAGAATTACCCCATACAAAGATGCACGGTGCCTGGTCCCGAAGGCGGCTGCCATACCCTCTCATTCTTCCAATCCAGTTAGCTCTACATCTGGTGGCTGATACTCTTGTTGCTCTGATCCTCTTCTAGGGACTGTTCTGTGTGAAGTGGGCTACTCCATGGTCAACGTGACCCGAAATACCTATGGCCCGAAGGCCTTTCATGACCTGATGGCCCTGGAGACCCGTAGGCCCAAACTGGTGGCCTAAAGGCCCAAATCGGGTTAACAATTCTCGGTTCAATAGTACTGAACATGGTATCATAATACAAAACAATGGGGCTTGTTTCACTCTTGATATTGACACTACTACGAGATATGAATTTGTAAGCAAAGTGAAAACCATTTTTAAGAGAAAATACCATAAAAATATATGTTGTGATATAGATCAATGATAATTTATATTTAAATTGAACGAATCAAAAGTTAAATATTAATTCTCATTTACATGTTTATACTTTTTTGTTCAAAATTTTCATTTTTATGTTCAATAAATATGTATTCATGGCCTCTAATTGTCCATTATTTTTCAAATTTAATATCGGGAAATAGAAAAACATGTTCCAATAAGAAATGTGATGTGAAATCGGAATATGCCATAATGAAATGAATGATATGATTAAAATAGGTGATTAAAACATAATAATAATGCTTGATCACCTTGCTCATGTTATAAATAATAACTTGAATCATGTGGAACATCCTCTTCCTACAAGGAAATAGAATGAATCCATAGAATCCTTCATGAGACAAAGGCCTCCCATGTTCCACGGAACTTCTAATCTCCTATTTAAGGAATAGTGGATTAACTCCATTGAATAGGTATTCTCTATCATCCAGTGTTTGGAAGAATAGAATGTTATAATGGAGGTCTATCGATTTGATATAAAAGATTATTGGCCGTGCAATCTGATCATGAATACAATGTCCAATGAAGAAATTTATTCCATGGATTGAGAGAAATTCAGGATGAGGTTTTTAATAAATAATTTCCTTGAACAATCCATCTCAATATGGAAAGAGAGTTCCTCAAACTCATTAAGAAGGAAGATGAGACCATTAGTGTATATTGAATGAAACATTACAAGGCATGCAAGGTACAACTATAGATTTATTAAGAACATAGAAAGAGAGTTGGATTGCTTCTTTAACGGGATAAAGCCATGTCTATGGAAGGTGTTGGCTATCCTAGACTTTGATATTTATAAGTAGATGGTCTGTTGTACCATCAATTTTTTAATGGAGATTGGGGACTCTCAGTGGTCTCATGGTACTGGTGAAAAGAAGTGGAAAATGGAGAACAACATGGTTTGTCACAAAACAAATTCCTTAATAGAAAAATCCCAAATATCACACTTGTAAAAGTTATGGGATGAAGCATCTGGGGAACTATCTAAAGGGACCCAAGAATTTATTCAAATGTACAATGTTGGGAATCAAGCCAAGAACTACAAAAAGGGATATAAAAAACCCTCTTATGTAGAAGAATAATATAAGGATCAAATCAATTATCATCACGTTGTGTAGTGTTACAACTGCATAGAATATGGGCATTGTGCCAAAAATTTACTTAAGCCAATGGTTGTTAGTGAAAATCAACAATAATTTCCAATTAAATGAGGAAGAGAGTATGATATCACTACTACTGGGGTGGATACAGACAATTATGTCTTCAAAAGTATTCTAATTATTCATTCAGTAATAGAGATCATTCTATTGGATTATAATTCTATTCATTCATTCATATCATTCATGTTTAGTTTAAATATTCAAAAACAACCTCAAAATTTAAAGTAAAAGTTATCTATGATAATAGTAAATATGGAAATCATTTCATCCATGGTTTATAAATCCTCCTTGTTTATCATTTGTGGACTTAACCTCCCAGTAAATCCCCCCAAACGTCCCATAGTGGAGTTCGACGCTATCTTGGGCATGGATTGACTATCTTTATTGAAATACAATATCATCTATTGTGAAAGAGAAATAACTCCTCACATCCCTAAGAATCCTCTGATTCATTACATGTTTATAGAGTTACCTTGACTTCCTCATAACTGAGATTTTGAGTTCTCTATTTAACTTATTCCTTGATCTATGCTTATGTTGAATACACCTTACAAAAATGGCCACCGTAGAGCTGGAAGAGCTGAAGAAGCACTTACAAGGGAATATGGAGTAGATTTTGATATGCCCGAGTGCTTCACAGTTGGGTTCTCAAGACACTTTCATCAATTAGAATAATCGATCAATGTGCCTCTTCATTGATTATCATGATTTCAATAAAAACACTATAATGAACAATAATACCCATCCATGTATAGATTAATTGTTTGATCAACTTCGTGGGATAGTTATTTCTCTAAGGTAGACCTTCGGTCGGAATATCTCCAATTAATGGTGAGGAAGGTAGATATTCCCAAGACTGGAATTTGAATGAGTTATGGACACTATGATTTCATAGTGTTTCCCTTTAGACTCACTAATTCTATAGAAACTTTCATGGAAAAAATGAATAGAGTCTTTAGAGATTTCCTCGATGAATTTTTGGTAGTCTTCATTGATGATATTCGAATATACTCCAAGAGAATGGAGGAACATGTGGATAATATGAATACTATGTTAAATACTTTGTGAATAGAGAATATGTATGCAATGTATAATGAATGAGAGTTCTAGATGGAGGATGAATCATTCTTGGGGAATGTTATCACCAGAAAAGGGATATTTGTGGACCCTTCCAAGACAAAGGTAATAGATGAGTGGCCCAGGAAAACATCTGTAAGGAATATCCGCTGCTTTCTTGGTCATGTAGGGTATTATCGACAATTTTTGAAGAACATTTCACTACATTCAAACCCAAATGAGAACTAAAATACATATGTTAACAAAGTTTTTTGGGAATCAAGAATGTGAAGATTGTTTCAAAGAGTAGAAAGAGAGGCTTATCACTCAAATGGTACTCACAATCCAAAATATTAAAGAACTCTTTATGGTGTATATTGATAATTAAAATAATGGATTTGGATGTTTGATAATGAAAAATGATATAGTGATAGAATATGACTCAAGACAGTTTAAAACCAATGATAAATACTATGCTATGCATGATCTAGAGTTACTGGTAGTGATCTTTATTTTAAAAATCTAGGAGCATTATCTTTATGGGTAGATGTCTGAGATATATATTGAACAAAAAAAATCTCAGATTTATATTCACAAAAAAAAGATTAATATGCACCCAAAAAATGGTTAAATCACATCAAGGATTATTACTACTTAATCCAATACCATCCTAGTAAAAAACATTGTTGGAGATTCTCTAAATAGAAATGATCCTACATATTTATCAATGATGATAATTTAAAAGGATCTGATCATCATTGATTTTCAGAGGATGGACATGGGAATCCTTATGAGAGGAACATCATAAATCCTTTCTAAAATGATTTCCCAAGAATCCATCATGGAGAAAATAAATTATTCTCAAGGAAATAACGTGGAACATCAGAAAAGGTTAGAAGCTATTAAAATTGGGAAATCCTCAGAGATCATCGTTAATGAGGATGGAATTGTATGATTTGAGTCATTAGAATGTGTACCATGAGATCTATAGACAATGAAGGAGCTTCTGATTGACGTACATAGCTCAAACTTCTCAATCCAACAAGGTAGAAGAAGGATATATCGAGATCTCTAAGAAATTTATTGGTGGGACAATATAAAATGGGATATTATTGAAAATACATCAATGTTCATGGTAATCAAAAAATCAAATGGCTTTGAGGAAAAATTATAATGGAATGATGTAACCACTACCCATACAAACATGGAAGTGGGAAAAAATTACTTTCTACTTTTTGATTGTACATCCAAATACATCCATAGGAAACAATGATATATGGGTTATTGTGGATCATCATACAAAGTCAACTCACTTTATTGAAATTAGAGAGGAATTATCAATTTCTCAACATGTATAGATATATATCAAATATATGGTAGGAATTCATGGAGTACCACTATCTATTTTATCTGATCGAGATCATAGATTCACCTTGTTGTTCTAAAAAAGTCTTCAACATGATATAAGCACTGATTTAATATTCTGTAGAAACTATAATTATGAATTTGATGGAAAAACTACGGGAACCATTCTTAAATAAGATTACATGTTGAGATCATGTTATATGGATCTCAGATGAGTATGGGTCCATAATCATACACTGGTTGAATTCTCCAAGAACGTCAATTTTCCCTTAACATCTGAATAGCACCACATGAATCACTTTATCGAAAGAGGTTCACAACACAGGTGTGTTTGGGATGATGTTGGTGAGCGTAATATCCTAGGAACTATAATGGTCGAAGAAATTGTGGATAAGGTGAAAACCGTTTAGAATCATATCAAGGAAGCCTAAGGACGAAATAATTGTTATGTATACAATCACCAACAAGACCCTGAGATCAGAATTGGATACATGGTATTTCTACACATATTTTCATAGAATAAGGTCAAGAGGGTTGGAATATGAGGGAATTCAATTCCTAGGTACATCTTCCCTATCAAAAACCTTGGTTGGGTCAAAGATGTAGCCAGTTGACTCGCACTTCCACCTATCGAGGACCAAGAACATGTTTTCCTTCGTGTATCCCTCTTAAGGAAATACATACAAGACTTCTCACATATACTATATTTAGAGGCGGTACAACTGGAGGAGGATCTTTCTTACAATGAGTATCATGTGAATATCATTTACCATAGATACAAAGGTCTAAGAAACAAGGTGACTCACCTGGTCAAGATACTATTGTAAAACCCTATGTATGAAGTGGAAACATGGGAACTGGAGGATGCAATGAATGAAAAATTACTCACTAATATATATGGATTAAAATGTAAAATGAAATTTCAATGGTGGAATTTCATAATGGGGGAAGAATGTAATGACCCAATATTTATCAATGGAATGTCCATTCTTAAAAAATGTTAGTATTAGATGATATCACAACATAAGGAACTAAAATGTTTTTTTGACTTATAAATGTAAATTTTTCACATTTTTATATGAATTTTGAAAATATGACAAACACGGTTGTGATCTGTAATAAATTTGGAGTCCAATATGACCAACATAATATTTGTAGAATACTAACCTACCTTATTAATAGTAATTCTATCCATATGAATAGTGACATGCCCTAATTAATATTAACCTTACAGATGATATTATATTAATAAGATTTTGGTTAATGTATGATGTACCAATATTTTTTAATATGTAAATAAATGTTTTAATACTATTTTAGATAATAAATTATGATTTAAATTAAATTTTCAATTAATCATATTTATAAATATTTTTGAAAAATGGAATTCATTTATTGATTATTAACATAAAAGAATGGTCAAGATTAATTTTTGGTATTTTTTTGAAATACTTGGATTTTTTTGAATAATAAAATACATTAATTTTTCATATAAATAAATTATTAATAAAATCCGGTATTCTAGACATCACAAGTGATGTATGAACCCAATTCACAAACTCACATGAATTTATTACTATTATAGTTCATGGAATACTCAGTATTTCTTTTAATTCGAGAAAATAATAAATTATTTATTATAATATTATGAAAAACGTCCTCCCCTCCACTATAAATACCACCCATTCTTACCTCTTCTTTTAAATCACCTTAAGTATTTTTCCTTCTAAATATTCATCCCCAAGTCTCTTCCAAAGCTCCTTCCCCCCATCAAACCACCCCAAGTCTCTTGAAAATAATAAATTCTTTCCCTTTAATTTTCTTTCAATGAAGGTTGATTCAAGAGATAAAATTCCTCTTTCATTTTAATTCAATTCTATGTTCTTTTGTTCTATATTATTTCATAACCTATAATCATAAAAATGTTATGAAAATATTGTATCATAAATTCATTATAGTATTTTTATTCTAATGGGATAATTCATTATCATCTCTCATTTCAGTACTATTGTTTGAATGAACTGAAAATATCGTTTGAGATGTGTTAATCTAGCACATTCAAGGACAACCATTTATCATTTTTTATTATCTTCTTTAATTATGGCCATCAAACCATTTATGATTTGGTTCACCCAGATTTTCATATATTTAATTTATCATAGTTATGGATCTTTATTACTATTTTACAAATAGTATTTAGATATAAATAAAAACACGATTCTTGTATTCAGAACCCACTGATTAACCGAAATTGTTGTCACTATGGTTTATTATAATAATTTATCTTCACTCAAAAATATCCACGTGATTTTTTATAAACATTTAATCTCTAATTTGTTCACTTATAACATAAAACATCAGTTCTAGATAACTACTTTCATCGTACATGTTTATCCGAACATGAACCGATAATTAAAACCAAGGAAGCATACCGACCTGAACAATGAAATTAAACATTATAACCAAACAAAAAGGCATTGAATTGAATTCAAAAGGATATAATAAATCAATTACATATATAACAGGTTCTATAATTTTTAATTAATAAACATAATTTTTTATTCATGTAATTAATAACAAGTGGAGAACCCCACCAGATTTTAGGTAAGGGATCCTTTTCATTTCACTATTATTCCAGAATTTCCTCTATACTATGCCATTTTATGTGTAATACATAATGACAGGATATTATTTTGAACCTCCCCAAATTATTCTCTAATGATGTATAAGTAATCATAAACACCATTATCTTTCATTTATCCCACTTATGTACACCTGATACCATGTCGGTAGTTTGTAATGAATTCAACCCCAACCACCTTCATTACATCGGGTTGCTCTATCTTTATTTTTACCCAAATGGATTTTCCTTTTATTTTTATGTTCAACTTATACATTCTATTCATAAGCCCTAATATCATGTTTCATGATCCATACATCATTATCATTTGGTGATTTACATGCATTTAAGTGAATCCCTCCTCGATACTTCGCAATAAGGAATCTGATTTTTAAGTGAACATCCCAAATTTATTCCCAAATTCAAGTCCACTATATCCAATGTTTTAATAAAAAATTGTCTTTGTAAAAGTATACTTTTTTACTATGGAAGACTTTTTGATTCACATCTTGTTTTATATAAAATATTGTTACCATTTCTAATTTAAAACCACCTTAGTGATTTACTTATAACTGCAAAAAATGTTTTAATGCTAAGAATTTAATAAATACTATCCATACATGTTATTACTTATGGTTTACATCACATACCCTTCTATTTTCATATTTTATATTATTTCATTAAATTTATGTTTTAGTTACATTCTCTTATGGACACATTTTTGATACACCAATTCATTATTCATAATGTCATGAATGTGATAACCATTTCATTCCATGAGATACCTTATGTTTATGTATGATTGAATATGTATGATTATTTATGTGGAAATTATATCCATGTATATTTTAATATGGGTGTTCCACGATATCACTCTAATTAATTGGGTAATGTTATGTCTCATGATATGTTATGTGCGTTGATCATAGCGGTTAGCCTTGGCTTATGCTGTTGTGTGAAATGATCTTGGTGGTTTTCCTAGACTATTACTAAAGTTAGGTTTATGTTTTATTCACATTTATATGATTCTATGTGTATATTAATATATGTTTATATGTTATGATCCGTTACGTTACATACCTTTTTATTTCATTATGCCATGTTTTCTAAACAATTTTCTAACGATATATTCTTATTATTAATCCGTTAGTGGTATTTTAGCTCATCCCATTTTTCATGTTATCCTCAAGTTATCATATGAAGATGTATTTGCACAATGGATGATAGGGGATCTTTATAAAGACTAAATATTGAAATGTTTTATTGTATGTTTTTAGTTTTATGTACCTATACATCCATGTCAAAAGGCTTCACGATCCTCGGAATGTACAATGATTTATAATTAGGAATAAAATAATGTAATGTTATATGTAAGAGTCTGGGGTCTTTATACTTGTGACTTGGTTTGGAAGACTCATCACAATAATTAAGTCACTCTTAAGAAACCCTTGGGAAAGTTCTAACAGTTTGACCCCTATGGTTCATCATTAAAATTAGAAAATAAATACTGACCTTCTGGAAAATCTCACACTATCTAAACCCTTATGTCATTCATGACACTAATCATTTACAAACAACCACTTAGGTAGCTCTCATGATCAATACCACTATGGCCTTCGGAGAAAAAATAAATTATTATGAAACAAGGAAGCTCTCAAAGTCAATGCCATAAGCTCCAACATTCATTTAATAACAACCCTCTTGGTAGCTCTCATGGTCTAACCCCTCTGGTTAATGACCCCCCATGAGCTCTCACAGTCTATACCTCTGGATCAACATAAAAAAAATTATACATAAACGACCCTACCTCAGAAAGCTCTCATGTTCATTTACCCTTGTTCAAATTTCACAATTTAAAAAACATGTATATAAAATAAATAGTAACAATGTCTAACAACATGAGGCTTGAAAACAAAGTAAGCCTAACTGGAATTTCAAGACCAAACATCCATAATCAATCAAACATGAGAAACACATCCATAATCATGGTATTAAAACTTATTCCTATCATATATTCATTTCTTAATCAAAAAAACCATAATAGGTAATAGATATGGATAAATTCTAAACCACACAATACCCTAAACATGTTTATTCGGCACTTTTAGCATATAAAATCCATATACAACCAAAAAAATCCACAAAAAACCTACTCCGATGTTGTACGATGAAAAATTATGATCACATGCCTTTGAATCATCTTAGAATGATGTAGATCGATGTGCATCCAACATACACAACGTTGTCACAATCAGAACTCATATGGAAGAACGAGAGGAGCTCGATGATCTTCGACAGTACATCACTCTCCTAAAATGATGATCTAGTTTCATACAATAAAATTATCATCTATGATATCATAAATATGGATATGGTCTGATATGACATAATTACATTCATTGACAATTAAATTTTATGTTAAATCATATTCTACAAATTTAATGTACAAGGTATGCGATTATTGACTCTTTTTTAGTTTTTGGGGAACATGGATTATACACTCTATTTTTCATTTCTAGAATTTATATTCTTATCATGATTAAATTTTATCACTATAATTATGAAGATTAGGTTATATTCATATCCATATAACTTCATCTTCGTCAGGTGGCATATGATTCTTTGAATATAATGTGGATAGAATTAACTTCATAATATCATTAATATTCGGGATTATTTATACATAAGTATATGTTAGGTAATATTTTTCATTATTGTTTGTGTTTCATAAAAAAAAAATTATATTATCCTACAAACATTTTTAATTAATTTTTACACCTACTTTACATTCTATAAAATAGAATGAATGGAATATATTTTCTCATTTTCCAATGGAATTAAATAAAAACTTTTCAATAAAAATACTAATGATATGTTTCATAACATATTTTGTTGTTAGGTATCTTACCTCATCATGAAAACCTAATGTTTTTAATCATCCTTCAAATGATTAAAATATTGATTTTGAAAAAAAATCCTTTTATTTCCCCACAATGTTTTTATGTATAATATTTTATGGAAAAAATTGGCTTTTCATCAAGATGTATTCAATGATTGTATATGAAAATTTTCATATATTTCATCATAAATTTTTAGTGTTTATTATTAATGTATTTTGATCCCTTAATATATCTTCAACTATATTGCATTGAACGGTTTATGAAAACATTGCATATAGTTGTACTATTTTGATACAATTCATTATTTATAGTTAATGTAATGAAATTTTATATCTCAGTTATCAAAATGAATTTCTATGTTCTTGATGATTAACAATTTTAATATGATGAATGCATTAGGATTTTTAATTGATGGGTGGGGAGCACTATATACCTCAATTATTCAATAGGGCTCCTGAGGTTAACCAGTTTGGGCATTGGTCATGTAGTTACTAGTTTAACTATTCTGTCTCGATCAAAGCATTGACCACATGTTTTTGATTTCTTGGATTATAAATTGACTTATAATGATATTAGTTATCGATATTCCTTGTTATTATTTGATCAATATTAAATACGTGTGATTATTTATATAGTTATATTTTATTTTCATTTATTATTTCCATATTATTTTCAATATTATGTTTAACTGACTTATGTTTTGGTTATTCACATTTCCCTAATATTTGTGATTTCTTATTCAAAATATTTTCTATTCGATTATCACTTTTTGGGGAATCTGAGATCACACCATTATAATGTTTTATAATTCCATGGATTCTGTGATATATATTATGATATATATTTTAGATTAATTTAGGAGAATATTTGGGATCTCAAAGGAATTACTATGTTGTATTTTGTAGTTTCAATTAGAATATGTGTTTCGAGCATGTAATCTGGTTTCTAGAACATCTAATTTGGTCAATACATTGGTATTTTATTCATTTACATATTAAAATGTAATAAGGTAAGGCACCATATCAATACCAATGGGGCTGGGGACAGTATAATAATTCATAATTTTTTTTGTTGAGAAGTGAGTAAAATAAAATTTATATTCATGAATTTGAAAATATTATTTTAGGATAATGTGATACATGACATTTTAATTTATTTTTATCACATTATTTGTGAAACTTACAATGTATACTATGTGATTTCCTAACCTATAAATTATTATCATATGGGAGATAATGGTATTGTTAATTTTAGGATGAATATTCAGTTTCACTATGGGTTAATTTCTTCGATATCCAAAGGGTTATAAGAATGGTATGTTAAGGATTATATAAGATCCTGGCATATAAAATATCTATTATTTGATTATGTTAATCATTAAAATTGTTTGAAAACTGTTAACGTAGATAAAATATCATTATAGATTTAGTAGATTTCACATTATTTGTTATATCATAAATGATAAAAATGTTATGAATTATCTAGCATTGGTTCAAGAGATATTAATATTTCAAATTTTTATGATATGATTCATTGAATGGGATAAAATTATATGACAATCGTTTTTGGAATATATTTATCTATAAAGAAATTATATATTCAATATCATGGTTTACATGAAAAAACTAAAATGATTTGTTTAGTAATTTATAAATATTATTTAGAAAATATATTAAATTTCAAAAATATAGTTAACCAAAAAAATATCATCAGTAATGGAATGCATAAAAAATATTATTAGAAAGAAATAAAATATTAATCTTGAATATTTCAATTATATATATTTTGTATTATGTATAAATTTTCCATATAAATATTAAACACATAAATTTTAATATTTTATTTTGAAAACATAAATTCATTATTAAATTCCAAAAAAAATTATTTATTTGATATGTTTTCGTATTTTAATAACAAAATAGTTTTTAGGTGAATAGTAAAAAATTAATCATTTTTCTAATATCATCACATTTATAAAATTATCACTATACAAGAATGAAAAATATTAAACCCCTTTATATATAAAATATATATTTATGAATTAAAATAAATAATTTAAATTCATTGTTCAATATATCAAACCCATATTTATTGTTTTGAAAACCAAATAAACATTTTACTCTAGTTTTTTTATATTAAAAATTATTTTTCATAAATTATGGAAATTAATTATATATAAATTTTTTTCATATATCAGTTCGACATTATCATATTATTCAATATTTTTAATTTAATTTTTTATTAAATTTTTATTATTAACGATAACTTTAATGATAACAATATTTGTAAAACTGCTATTTTAAATGATTGTTTTCATATTATACTATAATTTGTATCGAATAAAATAAATAGAAATCCAATAAAAATTCAATAATGTATTTATATAACCTATAAATATATATATTATAAATAATTCAATTCATAATGAAAAATAATGAGTATTAATAACACTATCTTGTACAAAACGTTTTTCTAAAAAACAATTTTCTATATAAATAATATTTAAATATTAAAGCTAATTTCATATTTTATAAAATATTAATAGATTAAAAATATGATAAATGATGAGAAATTTTTTCTAATTTTTTATATTTGATGTTATTAAATAACATATATTAGTTAGTTAAAAATTGATACCTAGGTAAAAAAATTGTAGAAAAAAAATATTAATTGACATGATTAGTTTGTCAAACCTATTTTTAAAGTATAGATAGTGGATTTAGCAAATCATATCACTCAAACACTCTTTTTTATTACTTTTAAATACATTAAACCTTGAATTGTGTTAGTCCATTATGGAGAAATATTGGGTTTTCCTAGAATATCCATTTTCATTCCTCATATTATGGGACAATTACAACCCATATTGCAACAGTCATTCCATCAAAGGAATTATATAATCAATTTAATATTTCTCCTCCTACAATCATATATATTGATCTCGATTATCTCCTTTAAATTATATATATTATTCCCTCCATTTTATGGTACTTCTTGGACAAAATTCATGGTCCTAACTTGAGTATTACAAAACTTATAAATTTTTTTTCTTAATGATTAAATTATAAAATATTACACTATATTTTAATATATTTAATTAGCTATAAATACTATATATAAGTGTAAATATATTAAGTGAAAAAACATTATTTATTCCTTCCCAACAACTTATATAAAAAACTGGCATTGACCATTCGTTTTTAGGGCATCACATCCATAAAATGATGTTTTTTATATTTTATTTTGTTTTTCATTATCTATCAAAAAAATCCAGAAATTAAAATCAAAATTTAAAAAATATATAAATAATTTAATAATTGTACTATAATAATGATATTATTATAACTAAAAAATGTTTTTATTCACAAGGTTCTAATAATTATATTGTTTCCATGTTTTTGAGGATAATCATCCTACCTGAAAAATGTGACAAAACATTATCATTGATGACAACGAGATGTAAAATAATAATATTAAAATAAATTAATAAGATACAAATTATAGGATTACTCTTGTAGGATGTTCATAATATTTATTTGGAATATTTTTATGTAACAAATAGTTTGAAGAACATGGCCATTGAATTTGTCATTTTAATTATATTTAAAGATGGGGTTATATTTTTGGAGGTTTTCATGGGTTTTGGATGTTTTTGGAGATATTTCTAGAGGTTCATGGTCTCTGAACCTTTAGTAACAACTGTGTATCCCGTGCACATAATTTTATGGCATGTTGTATGATGTGTGATTTGTCTACACAATTTATGCATACTTTCTACAAACCATGTAGATGTATATGGAAAAAATGAATTTCTTTCTAAATGAAATTGAATTATTGGGACATGTTTTGTTGAACAGTTTGAGCCAAACATATATATGGTTTTAGTAAGATACTATAACATCGTTGTTAGAGCATGGTTTTATAAAAACTGCGACATAATTGTGCATAATTCTATTATCCATCCTAAATATTTAGATACAATCCAAATTAGATCCTTAAGAACATATTTTACCCTAATTGTAGAATAACATGAATTAATTTTTATCTCACAATGTGATAGAAGATCACCTTTGATCCAAGAGTAATCTATTTTGGAATCCATGTTCATTATAGGCCCTTATTCATAGGTAAGTCTCTGTTATTAATGTTTATTGTAATCTTTTACTAGATATAAGGTTTTTTATATAGCATAACCATATATCATTCCTATAATGGCTAGATAAATGTTTTTAGATTGTTTTGTTGTGATTTTTAATTCTATATAGTGAATAGAACATAGTAACATATCATATCAATAAATTTTACGCATTGTTATTCATTTTATCCAACTTTTTGACATGTTCCACCTCCTTATCTACTCAAAAATACATATAAAATGAAGTATTAGTTTTCATTATTTGAGTTTCTTGAAATTATTTTTAAAATAGCGTTTGATTCTTGATAGAAGACAGTGAATTTATTGTTTCCAAAATTCTGCAATGTCAATAATTTATGTAAAATATTCCTGAATTATAAATATAAAATTATGATTTTAAAATTATGGGGATCTTTTTATTTAGAAATTATTCTTATTGAAATGTATTAAAGAATGCAGGTCTTATTTCGAATGGTTTTTTAATTTTGAATTCATTTTTTTGTTGAGATAATTTTCAATTTATGATCACCTTTAGATGGGGCATGTGCCATTTGGGGACCTATTATTTGATACCTTTTGATGGCTTGGTTGATGGATGATAGACATTTTAGGATTATATAACATTCTCCTTAGAATTAATATTTTATGAGGAGACATGTATTTGAGTATGAAAAAAATTTAATTAATTTAGAACTTGATAATTTCTCATCATTATAAATTTCTTATTAAATTTATTAAACAAATTACATCATAAAATTATTTATATAAACATTATAATATGTAATTTCATAGTGGAATGTGATATGAATTCATTGGGGAAACCCAACTATGTTTATGACCACACCATTCTTGGAAATTGTTGTGCATTTTCATTCTTTATATAAAGAGTGAAAGGTAAAGGGATGGTATCTCAGTTATTTGGTGATTTTCCATGATACTATGGGAGTGGATTGTATAGATGAAGTTTGGAAAATTATTTGAGTTTCTATGTTGACATCACTTCGGTGTATTGGAGTTTTATTGGTCTTTTTGGTTTTATTCGACTATGTATTCCGGTTTCTTATTTAATTCAAATATAGTTATTATTATTTTTTATATTGGGTTGTATTATAAAATCATACATTCCAAATTGGTTTGGTCATTCTTTTTGTTATAGTCTATATATTTTAACATTTGTGTGAATATATTCTCATAAATGTTCCTGAGGCTGTTTGTATTTTTTTCAATCCATTATTGGCATACATATGTCACATAATTCCTAGTAAAAATCCAACATTTTCTCAATCCAATATCATATGGTAAGAATTATATAAATGGTATAACTAATATTTGTATTAAATTTATTTTTTAGAAAAATGGTATTCTATTTGTTGATACATTTATCTTTTTCGACATTCTGTATCAGTTTGATGAATGCTAAAAATAAAACAAAATTCAGTTTCATTTGAAACAACTAGGTTAAATTAGTGTTATTATATCTCTTGGAATGTAATAAAGGATTAGGAATTTCAGAAATCGAAAATTATATAATCAAAATGTGTGGCTAACCACATTTTTGGGAGCTTCAAATTACTAGGGTGATTGGGTACATGAGTCTTTTTGAAAACATCATTATGTGTTGACACATCATCATCCCAGGTTTATCTAAAGAGAGTTCAATAACATGAATATATATTAATACTTCCTATTTTGAAAATATTATTTAATTGGTTAAAATCATTTTTGAAATGGAAAATTATTATGTTTTATTATATTATTGAAAATGGTTTAATTTGAAAATCATGATTTTGATGTAAAAAAAATTGGTGAAAATTTAATGATTAATGAATTGAGTAATGTATGTTTTTATATTTGTAAATGTGGTAAATTGAAATTGATAATCCTTATTTGATAATTTTTGAAGTTAGATGAATTTTTTGTTATAGTGAGGGGAACTATGTAGGAATCATAGAAACTGTCCTGAAGTAGTTATTAAAAATGTGGTTGAACCTAACCACATATGAACCAATACCTATTTTAATTAATTTTTCTGCTATTCAGTTCTTATATATAGTTAATTTGATTTATTAACCACTTCACTTGAACCGTTATGTATTGTTACAAAATAATATTCATCCTATATTTCATTTTGATTCCAAGATATAAGAAGTATATGTGTTTTTGTATTAGATGAATCAAATATTTCATTTATTTGGGACAGAAGCATCACTAAATGTGAAATTAGAAAAGTATATTAATGATTATTTCACATGAAAATGGGTGGAATTATTTTTCCTAGGAAAATTGTATGAATTCATAGAATTAGGGTATTACTAATAATTTTTATAAGAATTTATATCATTACATATTCCAAATTACTAGAAAAATATTATTCATTAGTTTGAAGATGGAGAACCAGACAATAACAGATAATGGAATAAAATTATGAATTTATTCTACCTCTAAATAGATGTTTTGAAAGTTCATACATGAAGAGACATATATTTTAGTTTGGGTATAAACCAAAAATTCACTAATAGATTATCATTCTACGAGATATAGATTATACATTATTTGTCAATAGAGTGATGTTGGTAGAATGTTGTATCTTGATGAACATGTTTGGGGGATGAATGTTTATTCTAATAATAACATGTGTGAACTCCAATGTTGGGTAAATTATGAGGAAAATACACATATACCCATGGGTGTTTGATATCTCATAACCAATAAATGGTTATGGTCAGCATTCCACCTCAACCAAAGATAGGACTTGATGTTTCCATGTGATTCATTTGAGGATATAAAGATAGATTGTATAGAACCAAATATATTATACTGCAAATAAAAACCCGATATATCATTATTTCATCTATTATAGTGCTTCTTTGATGGGTGATAGAGAAAAATCTCAGGCTTCTTTGACATCATACGGTTCGAAGAAGTGGTCAAAGAAGAAAAATTTTCATCATCTAAATAATGTGATCAAAAGTGATTCCTAAAATATGAGGACTCCATATCTAGTGATACTTTCACAAGGTAATAATGTCAAAATTGTAATGAGTATGAAATTTAATGGTGAAAATGATCATGGATAATGATTTTGATCCTTCAATGGTGAGATATAATAATATTTTACATTCTGTTCATATAGAATCTATATTTGATTTGGGTATGTCTCACAAGTGTGTTACTTCTCATTTTGGGGATAATTTCGGGTTCCATGTGATATTCTTCCATATATTTTACATTTAAAAACTCTTGAAGGATAAATATGGTATTTATAATTTATGTGAAGAGATTATTCAAAAATTATATGTTGGTCTATGTTGAATTTTGATTTATTTATATATTAAGTGGATGTTGATGAATTTATTTTTTCATCAATTTGTTAAAATAATTTATGTCCAACCTGAAAAATTCGGCACTAATGGTTCGGTAAACCAATTTGTATTTATTCGAGAATCACTTTAGAAGATATTGATGTTTATATTTTAGTAAATAATGATTTTTTCACTAGTGGTTAGAAAGATATATTTTCTATTGATAGGTAATTATTTATCAATTTATTATGTTATAATTAATTAATATTCATCATAATTTTTTATTATTTTTATAATGATTTTCCCAAATTAATATTTATTTTCTAACCTAGAGTGAATTTTTTTTATTTATCTTTTATCAGTGATAAGATTAATATTACATAAATTTTATGAGATGGAAGAAATTGTATTAATAGAATTTAATATTCAACTGGATGAGTTAATAATTATATTTTTCATTTGACTATGTACATTTCCATTGGAATAACCTATTTTTTTAGTAAAGATGGTTGATGGATATTTTTTATTTGTATTTATTATCATATTCAATACTATTTAATGACAATTAATTTTAGAAATATTTCATGCATTATTGATCTATTCAATCAATTGAGAGGATCCCATTGATATTAAAAAAAATTCATTAATTTGGAATATCACCAATTGTGATTTGAGATTTATGATATTCCAATGATATCTTTCAGAAGAAGAAATCGAAATTAGGAATATTTGGTTATGCTTTCTGTTATTATGAGAGAACCAAAAATCATTCGTTAATTAATGAATCTAATATTTTAAAGATATATGAATACCTTAAGGGTGGTGTTTATTAATTAAATATTAGTGTATTGTAAGAAAATGTGGACCATGAGAAATAATTCATGATATATTTGTGTATCTATTTGAAACTACAATTTTTTTCTATGTTATTAATGAATGATTTCTAGATAGACAATTTATATTTCATTAAAACGTCATTTCTAGAAATATTTTTACTATATACATATAAAAGGGAAAAATTATTTAGGATACCACTGAAGAATTTAATTGACATATTTGGTTCGCTTATTATATTGAGACTGTATATTTTTTTTATAAGAGTTTGGAAATTTTTCATCATCTATGAGAAATTTTATGATCAATGGATTTTATTTCTAGTTGAATGAATAATGATGTAAATACTTTGATGATAAAATACTAATACTCACATTTTTAGAGTCTATATAGGGATATGTAGTATTTTTTAAGACATTAGGATTTGTTTTCGGATTTGTTCTCATGTAAGGATATAATATTGTTGCTTGTGGTTAATAACAGTTATGTTTTATTGATAATAAATACCCACCACATGACATGGAATTTAATTATGCAGGTCATTAATTGATTATGTGGTCTCATAACCAATTTCTTGAGAAAATATTAGTGTTTATTGATCATGTTAAATAATAAATTTTTTTGAGAAATGTATTTGAAATAATTACTGTAATGATGGATGTAGTATCTATATATGTTTGATTTCAACATTATATACACACTAGATATGGAGAACTCTATGGTAGAATAACTAAGAAGAATATTATATGTACAGTTGGATGGGGAGACTTTATACTAGTGTAAAATAATTTCATTCACAACAGATATGCATCTTGAATGATCCTAAAAAGGAATTGTTGTAGTTATATTTCATGTTTAGTTGTTACTATATTAGTTAACCATATTGGAAAGGCTTATACATCTGATTAAGAGTATTTAACTTTAATAAAAAAATAAATGGTGTGGGGACCATTAATGGTTGACTGATAGATGCAAGATCAAGGTTGCAGTTTTGGTATTCAATGGTCATAACTTTTTATTTTCATGAAACACTTATTCATGAATATTGTAATATAATTTTGTATATTCTCCATGGGATTAAAAAATGTATAAATAATTTAAAACACAATTATTGTTTTTTCAAGAAATATGATGTATCATAGTATGTATCAATATGCTTCGCCTAACATTATGCAAAGGAAGATCACCAATAACCAGGTGTTATGATCAAGTATTTACAAATTAATATATTTAATTGAGATTAGATATCCATGCATTCTGTTACAAGCATTACACGATTGGTTAAGAAAAAATATTCCATATGGACAATAGTGGATTAGCTATGAAATTAATCTCAATTTATCCCGAATCTTGAAACTTATTCAGTGGAATACATGTCTACAATATATGGGTAATAAATTTTGAATATTAATGATGTTCATGTCTTGATTTTTTTAGATATATTTATGAAGATTGAATATCAATTTTAAAAATCCAAATATAAATATCTAGTGAAATAGTTGACTATGAGTACGTCTTGTCATCCTCAAAATGATGAATAGTCAGAATGGTTTCTCCATGCATTGTAAGAAATTATTAGGGATTATGTTATTGATTTTATAGGATTAAATAAGTATAATTTACCAATAGGGGAGTTCACATATATTAATAGCTTTGATTACCTAATGCATATGGCTCATTTTAAAGCATTGTACATGCATATGTGTCGCTCTCCACATTTTTGGGTAGAAACATGTAATAAATCATTAATTGGACTCAACCATATAAAGGAGACAACGTATAATTCATAGCTGATTATAAAGAGAATAGATACATTTCAGAGTCATCAAAAATCATATGAATATTATTGTTGATAGTCATTATTTTTGGAGGTGAGAGATCATGTGTTCGTGAGAATCACACCCAATCATGGGCATCATCATTTTTAATTGAATAAAAATTCATATAATTGATATGTAGGCCCTTTAAGATACAGGAAATGGAAAATGAGGATTCATATGGGTTGGATTTTATAATATGGTTTAGTTTATAACATAATTTCATTAATGATTCTTATAAAATGATGTATCTTCATGAATCTGACCATATGATTTGACTGGATCACATTTACTAAGTTCTATATTTGATGTTGATTCATATTATATTAAAAAATTAGATTGGAAGTAAAATATTTTATTTATGTCAATCATTGATTTAGTGTATGAATGTTGAATAATGGTTAGATTCAAGTTGATTTTTTGGAAAATTAAAAAAAATGGTGAAGAAATTGCCCAAATCTTCTATGAAAGCACAAATTTAAAAATTTATTGGGATATAGATGATAATGAAGGGGGGAATGCAGAACCCACTATTTGTGTTGACTAAAAAATTATTATTTTTTATGTATAAGTGGTTATTGAAATATGTTTATTGAGGTCTATATGTATTATTTTATTGTTTGGAAGGATTTCTGGAGTTTCACAGTTTTAAAGTGGTTGGTGAAAACCATGCATCTCATCCAAAAATTAGTATAACATTTTGTTTGAGGTACAACATCTTGTCATGCATGGGACAATGTTTGGTCAATCCTTAAGGATTTCCTTGGGAAACTGGGTCTCTCTATATTGAGTAAAAGGAAATATAGGAACATACTTTCTCTTATACAGTGAGCCAAATATGCAAGGGATTGGAATATGATGGTTGCACTGCACAGTAAAAACACAATTTTCAAAATTGTGCCACCTATACAAGTGAAGAATAGGTTTCCATCGATATTAGTGGATATAATATGATTTATATTGTAAAAAAATTATCTTTTCACAAAATATCCAAAATTGATATTATATTTTCCCCCAATGAATGATACATGACCCCCTTTGATTCAAGAGAGATCCATAAGATAATAAATGTGCATTGGATACCTAGATTAATTGATATTTATAGGTTATTCATCATTATTCTATGTTATTCAAATATACAATATTATTCACTCCCATAAAACCATTGTTCTAACCTATTATGGATAGATTTATAGGTTTGGGTTTTTAATGATGAATTATTATTGGATTCAATAAACAGATTGTATATGGTTATCATATCTTGTTGTTTTATGTGTCATTCATAATTTTCACCAATATTTTTTACGAAGGTGTATTCTCTCTTGAATATATATGTAATTTACATAAAAGATTAGTTCCCATTAAAATTTATTAATCAAATTAATTTGAATACCAAATGTTATTCTGTTGGAAAACTTGTAATTTTTGGTTATGTAAATATTTGAAATTGAATAGTTAGTGGAAAATTTTGTAGATATTTTTTTAAAAAATTATGTCTTTAAAATTATTCCATTTTTTATTCATGGATAATGTTTAATGAAATGCATTAAATAATGAATTGTTTTGTGTGTAAGGATTTTTTGGTAATTTTAAATAAATGATTGGAGTGAGTTCATCTATGTTATATGTAACCATGTGGAAGGGGAATGTGCCATTAGGGAACATTATATTGGGTACATTATGATTATTGGGAATATGAATGATACACCTCCCATGAGTATATAACTATTTCCTAACCATGCATAGTATGTGTGTGGATACGTGGTTGTGGGTATTCCAATTAACATTAAAAGGATTCAAACTAAGATAAAAAAATTCTTAAGAAACTATTTAAGAAATTGATACACATTTTTAAATTCATAATACTATTTTATATAATTGTCGTACTATGTTTTCTTATAGTGGAATGAGTTGGGTTGTCATTTGGGAAATCATAATATAATTATACTAAAAAACAACATAGGAACTATTTTTCATTTCTAGATTCCATCTATCGAGAAACATACAATTTACTAATACATAAATTATTTAGTGGTAATTGATAAAAAATGGGGAACGACTTTTTTAAGTTGGATCAGGGATCATTTTAAGGGGTTCATGTTTGATGTCACATTGGTGTCATTGAGTTTTATTTTTCCCTTCATTTCCATCGAGTATGTATTCTGATTTACTCTTATCATATAATATGGTCATTATTTTTGTTATGTTTAGTTGAATTCATTACATTTTCATTATATATAGGTTTGGTTGTTCTTATTAGAGTAAGTTAAAAGTTTTATCATAAAAGGGAAAATCATCCCCAAAGTATTATGGTGGCCATCATAATTTATTGCAATCAATTTGTTTTTTGGGGATTTTAAAGAAAAAATATTTAAACCCATACCACATAACCATTCAATAGATGAGTGGGGATTGTTAAATTTTAGAAATATTATTTTAGATCACAGATATGACCATAATAAGTTGACATCGAATCTATTTTCATGAAACATATCTATATAAATAAATAAATGAGATTAAATATTTATAAATTAAAATAGGATATCTCTTAAAATATCTTAAATGTTCAATAAATTATTAAAATATCTAGATTAAGAAAAAACAAATAATTTATTTCAAATCATGTTTAATTTAATTAGGATAACTCACACCTGATATGGAAAATATGGAAAATATAACTAATATACATGATGATAATAATTATATATATATATATATTAAAAATTTATATTCATATTAATAAGTATACAAAATATGATAATTATATAATTATATTTTTATATATGAGATTCAATTCATTTATCATATTTTTGGATATGTGGTAACACTTTTTTATTACCCAAATTTCATCCAATGAGATATTCAATTCTTATTGAACACTATTTTTCCACGTTTTACCTTTTCTATCTAATGAATACATTTTATTATATTTCCTTTTCATTTTTTGGTTCAAAATCTTTTCTATATACCAAAATTGTGAAATGATTCTTAATATGTAGACTGTTTTAATTATAAAGTAATTTTTTTTCTAAAATTTCAATTCCTTTTTCAATTTAATGTTATAGACCATGGTTTTTATTTTTTGGGGAAATTACGACATCAATGATAATTTTTATCCTTATTCTTCATAATGAAACATTTTTTAATCAATGGAAATTCCCATCAAACAATTATATATTATAGTATAATCATATTTTATTACATATAGAACATAATAAAAACAATAAAGACAAATAATGAGTAAAATAAAAGGTAAATCTATATGTTAAGGAATGTATACCAATTAAATAGTAAATTGAACAATGGAAACGTAATGTGATCCTTATGAAAATAAACTGACCAATATAATAGTAACATCAATAATTAAAGAAGAAATAAAATTTATCAGACTTATATGTGAAAATATGGTATAATTATATTTTAGTATGAGTAATAAGATGTTATAAAATTTATTAAAAAAATTGTTGGTATTTCTGTAAGTCATGTATATTTAGTTTCAATTTTCTGATAAATTTAATAAATTGAAATAAAATTAATTTTCATAAAATTTATTCATAAATATGTATTTTCATGACTTATTATTATATTATTAATTTAATATCTCTTAATTAATTTTTCAATGTGTTAGAAATGATATTTTAATTTTAAAATATATATTTTTATGTAAATTATGATTTTAATTTAAAATTAAGTTCAACATATTTAGAAAATTATTTTTATAAAATGGATTTTAGTTATTAATTATTTTTGTATAAAAATGGTTGTGATTAATTATTTGGATTTTTCTGAAATACATAATTTTTTTGTGAATACTAAAATATGGTAATTTGATGAATATAATATTTATATGTTAAATACACAATATATTGAGTCATGGATCATATAATAACATTGGATTTGAACTCACATACTCATATTACTATTTTTTCATAAGAATCAATACTATATCTTTCCTTGAGAAAAATACAAAACATTAATTAAAATTTTGAGAAAACCCTCATCACCTCCACTATAAAAACAACTCTCACCCCTCTTCTCTTCAATCCTCTCATGCTTTGTTCCTAGTCCAAATTATGCTAAAGTCCCTCCCTAATCCCCTCTCCCACGTCCATCGGCCCTTGGTCTTTTAAAAATACCAAATCCTTTTACATTATGAGTTTCTTAAGTAAGATATATTCAAGAGGTAGATTCGATTTTTCATTATTTGTTTTATTTTATGTTAAATTCATATGTTTTTATTTCCTCACCTCCTTTAATAAAAATGTTATTATAAATGGAATACCTTAAAAAAATGTAGTATTGTAATGGTAATGTAATAAATCATCATCATTTCTCCTTCCCCTCACTTTATACTAGAAATGAAATCACCATATGAGATGTGTTAATTTCTCACATTAAATGACAAAGGTTTTTCAATTTTTACTTTTGTATTCATTTCTAGTAATAAATCCATTTTTATGGTTGAAGCAGACTATACTATTAGTATTATTTCTTATTTAATGTTCTGTAATATTTTTAAAAAATTATATTAGTCTATATAGAAAGATGTGTTTGATGGGGTCAAAACCCATCAATTACCAAAAAATAGTTCTCATTAATGTTTTATATTAAATTTAATATTTACAGAAAATGACCAAAATAATTTTATAACCATATAATATAATTATTGTTCACTAATAACATATAACTTTATTTCAGTGCAACTGTTCTCATCTTACAAATTTATCCGTACATGTATATAATTTAACCAATCAAAAAAAAAACCAAGGAATCAAACACTCACAAAAAACGAAATGGATCCTCTTAATATATTGAAAGGCCATTAGTGAAACTCAAAAAGTATACTAAATAAATTTCACATAATTTAGTTTTGGTTATAATAATTAATAAACCTAATTTTATTATTCAGATTATTATTATGAAGGGAACAACACCATCAGGATTAAGGTAAGGGATTCTATCCAAATATCCTTTATTCCATCGGGTTGATCTATATATATTTTTACCCAAATAATGTTATCTATTATTTTTATATACATCATATAAATGATCTATACATGCTCTAAAATCATTTATTAATGTCAATTATTCATTATCTATTATTTATTTACATGTTTTATGTTATTCCCTCCTCAATACTTCCCGATAAGAAAACCCGTTTAAGAGATCGTCTTGTGTTTTTAACCATTATCAAGCATAATATATAATCTGTTTTAATCCACATATGTTTATATATATATAGTAACATATTTATAAAATATTTCGTATTTCACTTCTTTTTTTTTTATAATTTATTAATCCATTTTCTATTTTTAATACTCTTTAGTTATTTCGTTAAAAATTCACAAAATTAATTTAATGATAAATTTCATAAATACTCATTTTACATCGTATCACTTATTTTTGAAATCAAATACCAGGATATATTCCAATTTACCCTTTTGAATTTCCATGTATATTCTAATTACATAATATAATGGACACTTGTATGATATTCCCATTAATTATGCTTTATGGAATTATTATGATTCCCATTTCATTCCATTGGTATAGTTATGTTTATATATGATTTGTTGTATATAATTAGATATGTGGAAATAATATTCATTATCCTTCTACTATGTCTGTTCCCAGATAGAGCTCTAATGCAATGTGTAATTTTTAGTATCACGATATTTTATGTGTAATGGTATGGTTGATTAGCCTTGACTCGTGCTACCATATGTAGTTGTCATGGTGGTAAACCTTGGCTTTTGATAACCTATGTGAAATGATCCTTGAATCATGCTAAATTAATTTTTTATGTTCCTTACAAATTACTATGAATCCGTGTTTATTTAATCAGATGTTTATATTTCAGGATTTTATATGTTCCACATCATTTTATATCATTATGACATTCCTTCTAATCCATGTTCTAAATCATTATTTGTATATTTATTCACTTTCTAGTTTTTAGCAGATTTCTTTCTTAATGCCATAATTTGGTTATCCTATGATGATGTAAGAGAAAAATTGAAGTTATGTGATCTTTATGAATACTAAATAATAAAAAGTTATATTCTGTTAAATGTTTTCTGTTTTATGTAGCTTGTCTTCCAAGACACTAGACTTCATGATTCATTTCTGGTAATATGATTCTTTATTAGGCTAAAAATCCATTAGTGACATGTGTAAAAGGTTAGGGTTACTCTAGTTGGTATCAGAGCATGATTTAGTTATCTTTGGAGATTACGAGTAGAGAACATTAGTCAGAACCATAAGGATGATACTAAGTGTAGAAAACATCCCAAAATTTTTGTAAATATACAGTAAGAGGATTATCAAGAAAATGAATTCTTTCCTAATTACCAACAAGTGGATGTGTCTTCGGCATGAATTTATATTGGAGGACAACCTGAGAACACATCTTTGAGCGATACTCTGATGAAAATTGGTGCATGACAACAACCCTATTTCCACTATTGGGTTAACAACTCGAGGGTGATATTATTTTTTAAATTCACAATATTACTATGAACCATTATTAAAGGAATTAATTAAGATCAGAAATATATCAATGATAACCTATATTTAAGCCTAGGAAATCACAAGATAGGATATACTTATTCATTATAAGTTTAACGTTTTAGGTCTGACGTGTCCTTGATTATTTTTAACATAGTATTCCAGCCCCCTAAATTTATGTTCCCTTCCATAGTTAATGTTATAAATAGAAGAACACGTACCAAAAATCATTGTGATAGGGAATGTAAATATTTATCTATTGATGTGTCCTATATGATTCAAATGGGTGCTCAAAACATCATGTGAGTACTTGCTCAGCTATCTCAAGATATGAATAATAACATTAATCCTATGCAATTCCCTCCTCTTATAAGGAAATACCATGTTTTCATATAATTATTCATGGTGAAAAAGCCTCCCATTTTTAATGGATATTATGTCCCCTCTTCAATGAATAATGTGTTAACTCCATTAAATTGATATTCATTAACCCTAATTTCTCTAAATAAAAGAATTCATACTACTGGTTTATCACCGATATGTGGAAGCTAATAAGTGGAGGACACTGATCAAGAATACAATTTCTAAGGAGGAGAAAGATTCATGGATTGATATGAATTCAAGCAAATGTTTTAAAATAAATATTTTCCCATAACCCTTCATCTCATGATGGAAAGGGAATTCCTCATACATAAGCAGAATGAAGATGATCCCATATGTGGTTATGAAGAAAACATCATAAGGATTTCATGATATTCTTTTATCATTGTCATGGAGACTGAATGCAAGGTGGATTTATTCTTTATCTGACTATTGTTATGTCTCCAAAAGGTGTTGTTGATTCGCGACTTTGGCTATTATGAAGAGACATTCTATAGTTTCCTCAAGGTTGAAATGATGATCAGAGACTGTCAATAGTCACATGGGCTAGAAGACCAAAAGGAAAAAACAGAATCTTGTATGGGTGGTTTGGAAAATATATCCCATGATGGAAAGAATGTCAAACACCACACTTTGTCAAATTGTGGGAAGAAGCATATTGGGAGCTGTCAAATGGGAACCATGAACTATTTCATCATTGTACGGATGGGACATCTCACAAAGAACTGCTAAAGTGATAAAAAGATTTCTACAAACATGGATCAAGAAAAGAAGGGGAAATCAACTCTCAACATGTACTATAGTGTTTCAACTACAAGAAAATTGGGTAATTTGAGAACAATTTACTTCAGCCAAGGGTTTCTGGAGGAAATCAACAACAACCTCCTTGGAAACAAGGTAGGGATTATGATATAACAAATATTGTGGAGGATCTGGGAAATGATATGGTGACTAGTATGGTAGTTATTCATTAAACAATAGGGAACATACAATTATTTTGGTTCTAAACATTCATTTATATTGTGCAATTTTAATAGAACTATTTAGATTCCACCTATAAATATAGAGGTTAAATTATCTGTAAGAATAGAAAATTTTGGAATAACAATATAAAATGTATATAACTCCACCTAGTTAATGTTAGTGGAATGAACCTCCTAAAAAATCACATCTTACTTATTTTATAGGAGTTTGATGTTATTATGGGCATGGATTGGATATCTTTATACAAAGACCACATAAACTACCAAGAAATTGTGATCACTTAAAATATCATAAAGAGTCCTAATATTATATATAAGTGTAATGAAAAAGATAAATCTCTTTTAGAATCATTTTCTCAAGTGTTGATATTATTTCTATACAGGCAAGCATGTTTAGCTCAAATAATTAATACAATGGAAATGATACTTCTCAAATATATTTTCATCACAGGGAGTTATACTAATGTATTTACAGAATAATTTTCTAGTCTTCCTCATGATCAAGTTGTTGAGTTCTCAATTGAACATATTCCTAGATATATAACTTTATAAAAGACACCATATATAATGTTAGTGTACTGTGGGACGATATGATCAAGTAGATATTGGAGAATCTAGATAAGGATTTTATACTGCAGAGTGCTTCACCATGGGGTTCCTGAGTCCTATTTTTTAAAATTTTGGATGGATCAATTAATATATATATTGATTATCATGAGCTCAATAAAATCATGATAGTGAACATGTATCCCATTTATCAGAAATATTGCATGATGAACGTCATTGGACATGATTATTATGATATTTGTGATAGCACTCTCTCAGATTTGGCTAGGTACTTGATGAAATATCATACCAATTTCTCACATAGCATCTACATGCATTTATATGACCATGGTCATCAACAAGGAGTCAGCATCCCAGATGAAATTAATTACATTCCTCATTCATGGTTTTAGAATTACACCAATTTCTCTTCGGAAAATGTCTTAGTTGCAGGATCATTTGTCAATGCTGGAATAGTGGAGAATGCATACATAATGCATCATAGACCATGTGTTCCAGATCTGAAGCCTCATAAGCCTGAGCTGCAGCTACATTACTACCCCTCTATTTTCTGAAATTCTCAGAAGGATCAATCCATGGGATGGAAAAAGTGTTGGGATTTCTATCCTGGAGGAGGTGTGAATATGACTTGGATGTGGACATATTGTGTGTGAAAAACCTGTGTAGAGTTCTACGGGGATCTGAAAGGAGCTGCAATATATGAGGTCATCTAGGTTGGGTAGACATATGTCTACAGGAATGATTATTTTTTGCTGAAGATAATCAGAAGCTAGAGCTTAGAAACCAATTATTTCAATCTGACTACTGGGGAAGTAGGAATAATCTTTTGGGATGTATACAAGATCTCGGGGGATCCAATTTTGGGAGATATGTATGATGAATTCATCCACCCCAAGGTGTCCTGGAATGATTTGGAGAAGACTCATGCTTTGGCTCGAGAGTTACTAAATATTTTCCACAATCTCAAGAATTTAAAGTCCACAAAAACTCATTCTAGAAAGGATATTCATCCAGAGGATTGGATGGATATGTTTCCTATCAAGAAGAAGGAGAAGGGGCCCACTTGTACTCATCCTACCAGCTTCCCCATAACATAAAAGAGGGGCACTCTTGGCACGTTCTGGACAACTCTGGAAGTAGGAGAGTTTGAAAAGGTGGGGGTATGAAGTGGATCAACAATTCCCAGAGAAGACCTGTCTGGCGGGGTTTTCAGCTTTGTGCCTCAGTTTTTATCTCCTTCCAGTTAGGGATTAGAAGGGAGGCATCATGATAGGTACCTTCACTGTTGCATCCATGTTCACTAGGAGAAAAATTGTTGGGTTGGACACCCCGACATTGGAGAAGATTCAAAGGAGCTTACACCATGTCTATATGGGTAGGGATCCTTTGAGAATAGTGGGACCATTCCATGTTTTGTGGGGAAGGATCACCACTCACATTAGGACATACACTGTACAGAGCGGAGTACAGGTTCCTGGAAGTTCTTTAAGGCCATTGGTGCAGGAATTATCTGGAATTTATCAATTTTCATTCAATTCCTATGATCTGAAGTTGAGGCTTAGCATGTTCAAAGAATTTCATTTATTTCCTTATGGAAACCTGCCTACCTTGCAGTTTGATGATGATGGAAAAAATATCCTTGAATTGAGGTCACATATGCTGGCTTGCAGAGATGGTGTATTGGCCACCATAATTGACGGAGAGATTATATGAGAGGCCGATGCTCCATATATATTTTCACACCAATTCAAGTGCCTATAGCAGATTTTTGTATCCCCTCCGATGCACGTTAGGTCAGAGAAAAATCCAATGGTTCCCCGACAACTATGATTGCTGAAAGCATTGGAGAAATTTGGGGCAATGTTTGATCTACCAATTTCCGGAGCAGTGAGTCAATTAACTACATGGTATGCCTAGAACTAGGTAGCATCATACCCCGAAGGGGTACTGAATCATCTGGTGCCTTGGGTTGGGACAAAAAAGAGAACCTTCAGGAAAGAATCCCATTATTTGGAAGGTTATTATTCTTCACCCGAAGCTAACACACCTGGTTCCTCACCTGGGGCCGATTCACCGAATTCCTAGTATAGGGATTTGGAGGTACGACTTGTGTCAATACAACCTCGTGCTAGAGTCATGATACCTACTCCATCGACTCCAGGTGAGTTATATCATTGAGGAAATTTAGTCACCATTATTTTATAGAGAAGTAAATTTCATTTTCTTATCATTTATCTGTGATTGCAGTATCTTGGATGAAGTTTATGTCCCATATTTTAGGACCCTCCTTGTGGCCTTCAGGTGAACATGCTGAATATATATGACCAGCGGTTGTCTAGACATGGCGTAGTTGATATTGTGATGCTGAAACCGACTGGATGGTCTTATGCGAAGGGCTACAAATCCTTGAAGTGGGGAATCTTTGGGCTTCTACTAGTATCCTCTTCGAGGATAACCTCGATGAATTGCGGGATTGCATCAAAGAGCTGGAAATTCTCATATATGACACTGACGATTCCATTTCTTTTTCCAAGCTGGTGAAGGAAATGATGAATTAGGTCACCACTGAGGGGATTGGTGCTTTAGTAGATGAGGAGTGGCATAATTGCATGGCTCCTAAAGATGTAAATTTCTTTCCTTACATGCTTTTCAAATTTATTACAGTCAAATAATTGTTACTCAATGAAATTAAATTTTTTATTTAGAAGCTTGTTAAGAAAGGATCTACTAAGTTCCCTTCACAACAGTACAACCATGTTGGCACCGCTCTTAGAGCCGCCGAATCTCCTCACAAGTCGGGAAAGGTATCTCCAGGCCGACAGGACATGTACAAGAAGTTAGAAAGGGAATTTCAGTTTCCAATACTTCTATTTGGAGGTGAAAATGTGAACACACCCAAAAAGTCAAAGAAAAAAGGCATCAAATAATGAAGTCCACAACTACATGTTTAATCAATGGGGGTAAGTATATCAGTTAGTCAAAAATCCAAACTGAAGAAAAAAATTTTCATACATCTTGGGATTGTAGGGGCTTCTTCGATTTCCCCTTTGAGGGAGAGGACTGACACTCCTCTAAGGACGACAGAGGGTTCTGGTGAACAGTCAGAAATTCATGCTCACCAGGAAGCTCTTGAAGAAACGAGGAGAGAAGAAGAGCCAGCTTTTATTCCCAGTACATCTTCTATTACTACTACTAGGAGATAAGTGCCTGCTTCTGGTAAATTAACAATAATTCATAGAACATTGAATAAATACATAAACTAACATCCATTCTGTGATTTATTAGGTTCGACACCTACATCGTAACATTTGGTTACCACTGAAAATTACTCAGAAAATTTTCTCTGAGGAAGCTGTTTGGAGTCAGAGGTCATAAGAGGAGGGTTTCCAAAAAGACATGTCAAATTCTCCCAATAGTGAGACTAACCAGGAATTTGAGATATCACTAGATGAAATGATGAAACTTGGCACGTCTTTTGAAAAAATATTTGATCATGTTAAATTACCATGTGATTTAGAGGATTTAGGATGTTAGTGTTAACCTATATCCTGTTAAAAAAATTTATTACATATCTGACCATGAGTGGTTGAAATGTGCAGTTCCATCTAAGCAAGCTTCTGATCTGCCAATGGCTGAAGGGGGTAGAGACAACACAATCATTGCTGAGATGCTTTCCCAAGTGGATCTTAACCCAATCGAGCTTCCTGAAATCCATCCATAAAATACTGTTGATGCTAGGGAAGATGAGGAGGAGCCTTCTCATGCTACTGATCTACCATTGGGTAAATGATGATAATATATGTGGCTGTATTTTATTTTCAAAATTTCTAATCAACTTATTTTATCCTTTGGAACTAACCATATCATTTAAATGACTATGCATGGCTATCAATTTCAATGGCTAGATACGGAGGTGAAGCCTTAGTATTAGCACCAACAGGAGTATAAAGTGAATGAACAAGGGTCAGGGGGGAAGGAGCAAAACAAGGCACTTCCATAAGTTCATTAATCCTGGACTATATTCCCCCCTGTTATAGCGATGTTGAATTAGACCAAGAGTTGCAAAAGGCGCTCCAATTCTCACTTTTCAAGGCATTGAAGAATATATAGAAGATCATATCTGATGTTCCTCTAGAAGAGTTGTCTTCCAAGATCCTAGTACTGTCATTCTTGTTCGTCATGCTGGGACTTGGTGGTTTGGGATATCAAGAGAACCATACCGCAGTGAAACAAGTCATATTAAGGAGGGAGAAGGAGAAAAAGTGCCGTCAAGATCTGAGAAGAGCGAGGTTGTTGACCAATATCGGCGAATTCGAGGCTGTGATGCCCTGAGTTGAGGTTCATCATGTCGCAAATCTGATGGTGTTGAAGCATATGATCACGAAGAAAGTTGTCCACCAGATTCATCTTTAGAAACAGTTTGTTGTAGTTACTGAGGAATTTGACCAGCTCAACAATTCATTGGAAGGAGTCCAAATGAATGGTATGAAAGGCATCACAGATGCCAAAAAGGAACTCCATCAAACTGAAAATAGTGAAGCTAGTTGAGTGAATAAACTTCAACTGGATACTGATGAAGCTTGGGATTCCGTAAATCAAATAAAAAGATATGTTGAAATCCTCTTGTAATTCTTGAAAAAGATAAGATACTTCAATATGTGGATGTTCTTCTAATCTTGTGCATCAATGAAAAAACATTTCATCTTCAATCATTTGTACCTAAATTCTATTCCTAATAACATATATATAATTTTTTTACCTATGATAATGGGCCTAGTTAGCATAGTTTGATTTTTTCTAATATTATACAAACAAGCCCACAAACATTGCATCTTTTGTTGCTCAATATTTCCTAAATCATACAATATGTACATTTATCAAGATGTGACTCGAATTTTGTTCAAAGTTCCTTTTAAAAGTTCACAATTTATTGAGTACCCTGTTTTTTTGTTGGTAGTTTAAAGTCAATAATGTTGGATATAAAAAGTATAATGTTTAAGGTCTAATATCTTTGACCGAATGGATTAAAATTGATTCAATTTCTTGATAATTTGTTTGAAAACATATTACCACATTCAGGTATGGGGAAAAGTTATACACTATGACTTATGTTTTTTGGAATCTGATGGATGATATGAAAAAGGGGATAAAATTAATTAGAGGAAGTATTTCCTAAGAGTGAAGTTACCACTATTTGATGAACCCATTAGGATGTTGAATTATGTAGGGCCACTTAAGGGAATTAGGTGCATAGTCAAATAATAGCATCTTTTGGATGAGAGGACTGTTATGTAGACTAATTATGCAAGGCCACCTAGGGGCATGTACTACATAGTTAGGAAAAAGAACTCTCGGAAATTTTACATTTCTATTACTAAAAGCGGGTGAAATCTTATGGAGATTCAAATCATCCAAATCACAGAGTCTCCTGTATGGAGAGAGGTACGTGTATATAGGGGGGATATTCCCAATCAAGATTGTTAATGAATTGGATGAATGTCACTCTTGCAAAGGTCTGACCCAAATGTAGGGAAGGGAAATATAAACCATAGACATGAATACTTTCAAATCATGAAATATAGTATGGGAATAATATGTTAATGATGGATATTTTTACGGATCCCTACGTATCGTCATTGAGACCAACTTGGACAAAAGAAGATTTCCCCCATAAAATAATGTTACCACTGTTGGAAAAACCCAATGGGGGTTTTGAATTATGAAGGGCCACTTAAAAGCATTGGATGCATAGTAAAATAATAGCATCTTTTGGCTGACAAGTCAGTTAAGTAGACTACTTATACAAGGATGCCTAAGGGCACTTGCTGCATGGTCATGTAAAAGATCTCCCAAGTATCAGACATTTTGTGACCAGAAGTCCTGAAAAGGATTATGGAGATCTATAAATATTTAAGGTTAGGTGCTTGAAACTTAAAAATGTGTATTTTCTAATGCCTAGAGGAGATACATAGATCAATGCTAACCATAATCATGTTTTGGATTGGTCCTGAATTGATATGCTAGACTTCACTACATATCTCATGAGGATGAGAATAAAGCCATACGTAGTTCTGGAAATAAATGTTAACATAATGTGGGAAAAGACCGTAACAGATCTTAGTTTAGGGTCGTAGAGTTTGGACCACAATAAAGGAGGAACATTGTGAGTTTTGTTATAAAACTGATGTGAATAAAAACCAGACTTTTCATACCACATTCATGTGCTCACAAGGGGACTTTTCAACCAATGGACTGACAGTGGAGTTTGGGGTTAGGCCCAACGACTTGGGGATAGGTTCTAGGGATTCTCAAATGTTCCTATGTCTCCCATAAGGATGGTAATAATGCCATACTTAATTATTGAAATACCCTCTGTACAGATTTGGTTCGTACATGTGAATGGTGAAAGGGTACTTTAGTGCAATGATAGTTGGACCCAAGATTAAACGTTTTGGGAATTTCCATGTATGCACGTAGTCTTTGGAATATAACATGATTGGAGATCAATGTCAATAATGATTCCCTCTTAGATGAGGGTGTTAGATACTGTTGTAGTTTATTGTCGTACAGGACAAAAGTGCGAAGAGTTTAAGGTCATATGCATGAACCGATGCTGTATAGTTTAATGTCATGTAGCTAGGAAGTATTACTAATCAATTTGATGACTTGTATTGAGGAAAATGGGGGAATATATAGTTTAACGTCATATATCAAGGACGGTGATGAACCAATGTGAACATATTGGTTTTGGGGGGCCATCACGGATCCACATCGTTTGAGATGGTGGTGAACCGATGTGAAGATATTGCTTTTGGGCTTGATCCTCGGGAGGTTGCCTACATACCCTTCCTACAAGGCATGGATAAAAGTCTATGTAGTTCGATTGAGAATGAATTAGTGACCGATTAGTACATGAATACAATGATCCGAAGATGTTATTGGGACTTACGCGTGGTTCGCACACCGAAGAGGGTGTTATGGTTGAAAATTACTCTAAGCTCATGTGAGCCATGCTCGGTGTGAGAAACAAGAGGTAGAAACTACCCTAAAAATGTATAGTTTATTGACATGTGGGACAAACGGTGTTGTACAGTTTAGCGCCATATAGCTAGGATGTATTTCTATGTAGTTTAATGTCTTGCACCAAGGACCATGTATACAGTTTAACGTCATGTAGGAAGTATTAAGAGATTGTTTATAATTTAACGTCATGCAGGACGAAAAAGTGGGGACATAGTTTAATGTCATGTAGGATGATAGAAGGAGCTATGTAGTTTAATATCAAACAGCAAGGAAAAAAGTGACCATGAAGTTTTAAGTCATGTAGTGAGGACTAAACGGTGAATTATTTTGATGCTCCTTTTCATCAGAGAGTCCAATGAATGGAAAAGGGAATTACTTAAGCCCAATTAGGGTCACCCTTTTGAGAACATCAATATTTAACAAATGGATAAACCAAGAACTCATTTGGAGGGTGTCGCCCATGTATCCAGTTTGATTTTCATGTCAATTGCACGCCACATTTGGGTCGTGAATGCCACTTGCGTGCCCTATTCCATTATTTCCCAAGGTTCCCAGTGACCTATAAATATCCCATGTGGTCCCCCCATTTCATAGATGAATTTTTCAAAACTCATAATGAAGCTCTGGTAGCCCAAGTCTTTGTTTGACGTCATTCGAACACTTCTAAGGTAATTATTTACCTAGAATGGAAGCTTTAAAGAGGAATAATATGGAATTAGTGTTAGAACTCATCAATAAATGTGTGCGTAAGTGTTAATCCCTTATGGGAAATGGATAAACATGCGCAATACCTTTCCCTCTCAAGGGAACATGCATGTCAACCTTCTGGTAGCCCAAGTCTTTGTCTGACGTCTTTCGAACACTTCAAAGGTAATTATTTACCTAGAATAGAATCTCTAAGGATAAAAAATGAGGAATTAGTGTTAGAACTCATAAATACATGCACGCATAAGTGTTAATACCTTAAGGTAATTGGATATACTTGTGCCCCTCCTTGCCCTCTCAATGGAACTTGCACGCCAAACTTCTGGAAGTCTCTAGGGATGATACTAAGGGCTAAAGTTCAAAGTCGCCCTAGTATTCCCTAATAGATTCGTCTTCAGCCATGGTGACTCATGTCGTGCAAGTCTACTTGCGCGACCAGGACTTTTCACCAAAACAATACTTGCATACCTCCTTCCTAGTCACCTCCTTTCCTCAAATTTACCTCCCCACTTCAAGATATAGTAATGAAAACCCTCTCCAAATCCATTAATGGCATGGTTACTTTGTGGGATTCCTTATCTGAAAAACATTATGTGAGAACATCTCCCAAAATCTCATGACATAAATGATTTATCTTACCATAGTTTGGGGTTTCCTAAATATCCTCATCCTTTGACATTAGAAGATCTCTTGGTTTGGGCCTCCTTCTCCAGACTAAGCCCCATGTCTCATGCCCCTTTAACCTGGGCTTCCTTCTCAGGAGTAATACCCAGTCATAATTTCCTTTAATATTGGGACTATTCCTCATAAGTAAGCCCCAATATTAATTTATTTTTATTTGGTCTTCCTTCTCATGAATAAAAACCAATCATAATTCCCTCTTCATTTGGGGTTTCTTTTCAAGAGTAACTCCCTTGTTAAATTTCCAAATCTCCATAAAGTAGAAATACCTTAATGGTCCCTACTCGTGGGATTATTTCTTAAGTCATGATCATCATTTACTTGGGCCATCATACATACATAAGCCCCACATCATTTCTCATGAATGAATCTTTTGTGGAACCATTTTAATGTTTATTGATATCTCTTATTTGTCACACCAAGCAGGACTCATGTGGTCTTAGAGTGTAAAAATAATCAAGACACCTCTTTTGGGTCATTAACAATGCATAAAACCCATGTTTATTTACTCTAATTACATAGACTTTGATCTCATCCTTAAAAGTAGATTACATAGGAATCATTTAAAAGGTTCAAGACCATCTTTCATTAATTCTCTTCCATCCCATATGACGTCAAAATATAAACATTTTATCGAACTACGTGGGTTCTGATTCCTTTTTAACCAGGATACGTAGGTAGCCCATATGCGGATATAACCCCAACTCTGAAATAATCCATGACTTTTTGAACAATAATAAACATCAAGTGCCCCATTGAGTGGCTTTAGAACCAATATGGTCATCATAGTAACCACGATATTTCTATATAATATATTGATGGATACCATTGACTAAGAATCTCCAATACTTATGGATGATTCTCAATCAATTAATAACCTTAATTATATATATAAGATTCTTTAAATCCTATACATATCTATCATTGATTTCCAAATCTAAAAGAAAAACTTATTCTTTCATGCTTGGTGAATTAATAAGTATTCGTGGATATAACATAAATCTGTAAGAGAGTCCCAGAGTAGGAAATAATTCCCCCAAAAAAGGTGTAATGACCTTTACCTCCCATCATCTCGACCAATGATAATTCTTAAATCCTCATCGGTCCACAAAAAATGAGCACATACCTTCGGAACATAGGTCCAAATGGATATTGAATATTTGGATGTTTCCGGTTCTATGAATAAACTCGTTAGAAAATAATTAGAATGTTTGAACCTTAAACAAACATGGTCATCCCTATTTCTAGAAGAAGAAAAAAATGGTGAAACCGACTTGAATCCTTAAAAAAGTTAAAATGATGTTTTACTTATTTGTATGGCCCATATTAAATTCAATATGAGGACCAAAAAATTAATAAAACACATATGTGTTCATCAAAAATAAGTAGTCTTCCCAAGCCTATCCTGATTATGTCTGCCATATCAAATAGGGACACTTTTCCAAGATCTCTCGGTAAAACAGAATGGCTTCATTAATGTTCACATTTGTGAATGCCTCAGTCGCTACTCCTGATGGATCCTCGTCCGCTCTGAGGACAATGTCACCAACTCAGCGACATCAATGATGGGTCTCAAATTTATTGGTGACGGAATAATTTCAACACAATACTAAACCAACGTTGGAGGCCGCTCAAAAGGCCCTATAAGTAAACAACTCACCCTGGTTGTCCGGATAGCGACAACCAGTGGTTAAGACGCAGGTGGTTCCAACCACCGTTTCCAACCGTTTTGGGTCGTTATCCCCAGAAAGAAACAAAAAGTCCCTCCCATATTATAGGGAGGTGAATGAAGAGGTAACTCAATGCCTCATTTCAATAATACAAGAGTCCTTCCCGAGGACTCCCACCAACAATCTCCGACAGACTCGTGTAGTAGTGAACCCTAAACATGATGAGGGTATCACCTGTAGGTGTTCAGCTCAAGTTACTCAGACCCAATCATGCAAGACGAGGGTATCAACTCTTGGTGTTCTGCTCAGGTTCCTCAGACCCAATCATGCAAGACGAATCGCTAGAGGAAAAATTCAGTCAACAGGGAGCATGTTCTTACCTATGCACCCTCTGAAGAAGTCCATCAATCTAACTTGATGGAAAATAATGAGTGGACATATACACCTGTTCGTCATAATTTCACTACTCAGCAGGCTTGTCTAGAAGTAACAAACAAATCCCGCCAGGAAATTCTAGTGGTGTACTATAGGCAGAAACATATACCATTTTATAATTCATCAGCCTGTCAGGTGGCTCATCTGACTACAACCAATGAAGTTAGCCAATATAATATGGTGGAAACTGGTAAGTTGGATACACTTTTTTACAATCACCAATTCTGTCATCAGTATCTTCTGCCAATAATTAAGGAAACCCATAAACCATACTCAATGGTGAATACACAGTAGGAACATACACCTGCCAATGTTCATTAATCCTTCCAACAGTCTCGTTTGGTAGCACCTGGAGAAGTCAGTCGGAAAGCTCTGACGACAAATCTGGAGTAGACTCAACTCTCTGCCCCAATGAATAAGTACTGTCAATACCTGTTTAAAGAAAAAGGTGGTCAGGAGCAAGACCATACAACTAATTCAGACATGGAATGGATGTATATTCCTATTTCAGCAACTGAAGTCACCAAGCACATTCTGATAATGGTGAAAGAGTAGAAAAATCCCTGCCCATATTTTGGATATCTGTTAGAATATTATAATAGCTTCAGAAACATCATAGGGAAAGAATCATAACTCTATCCCCATCGGGGGAGTGACTCATCAACATGTCACTCCAGAGAAGAAACACACCTCTGTTCCAGTCCAGGAGGGTTGTGGGGAATACTCCCCCATGTCATACAGAAAATCAAGTCGGGCACAAACACCCAATTTAAATGGAGATAATCAGACTAACCCAACCATTTCTCTTAAGTAGGCACATACCGTTGCCTATAATAACCAATTTCATCAAAAAGTGGTTTCCAATGTGAGTACAAAGGCATCCAAGAAAATTACCCACCCAACACAGTTGAAAAATCAAGATCCAATTTGCAATAAGTCTTTGCTCAATGCTAGAGTTCGTGAAGCCCTCAGGAATTTTTTGTTGTAACTAAAGATTCTACTCTCTAATTTCAAGGCTCCGGAAGTAAAAAACAATAATTTTGATGGTCTTCATTAAAAAAAATCTCATTAAGTCTTACTTCATGATGGTTCAGCCAATCTTAAAGTATCATCTTCAGATTAGAGCCACGATAACCCATTGTGTGGCCAGAAGACCATGGATCAAGAGGTTTCATATTTTTGTGTTACCCACCATGGTGGTCCTCCCCATGATGATGATGAATTTAGCTGTGAATGTTCTCTCCACAGTAGTAATTCTCATTTACTTGAAAATTCCTCAATGGACACTGTAGTAATGAGAAAACCCGTTTACCTTAAGGCACTTGCAAATGAAAATCCAGTCATGTATAATGCCTTACTGCTAACAGGTGAAATACTTTCATAATTATAAGATAGCATGGGATGTAGGTCATTCTCTTAACGACCCCTGGGTCATTCATCTTCTAATTTTACAAATTATCTCTCTAACAATATTTTTGAATCTGATGAAGCAAAAAAAGAAGTACCAACTTTGGTATAATAAGGTAGAATATTATTCATCAAATGACAAAGAGGAAGTGATGAATATGAGCAAACAATTGGTGAAAGGTGAAATACCAGTCATGTTTTGGCCTTAGGTGAATCTTAGTATGATATTCCAGAAATGTTGACAGAAGATTGTATTCACGATATTCATCTCAATATATGGAAAACTCTTTGTCACTTAAAAGAGAAAATATTATATTATGATGAATATCAAAATAATGTCAAGATTATAGATGGGATTTAATGCCAAATTGACATGTAATCTCTCTTAGTTTCTCGAAATCCAATGGCTGAAAATCAATATATAACCTTTCAGAGTTCATGCCTTGGCATGTTTAAAAAGTTGTGCCAATTAATTAGCAATGGCCCATCTGGTATTCATATTAGGGGATGGGGTGCTCATGGAGCATTTCATTTCACTATTCTCTCCAGTAAAAAAATCCCACCAAAAGTGGTATCATGTAGTGTTATTGGCCATGGATGGCCAAATTTAACTAGTTTTGTGCATAATCAAAGGCTTTCCCAAGATCATCCCACAACTAGTTCTTCCCAATGTCAGGAATATAAAGAACAAGTTGTCGAATTATTCTTACATCAAGAAAATAAGAATATCGAATAGGCTTCTCATTTAAAGCATGCACATCACCAGGTAACAGAACTGTCAGAAATAATACAACGGTCATTTGAGCCAGGTGACTTGGGTGGTTGTCAAATGATGCATCCAGCCAATTTCCAGCCTAATGTCTATAAAAATCTGGAGATCTTTAAAGAATGTTTTAGATTTAGGTACTCAAGAACCACCTCATCTTTCCAGTCTGGGAACTCTATTAACTCAACCCTAAGGATCAATGGGCATTATTGGAGGAGTTGAGTAGGAAAAAACAGGAATAGCCCTAGTCCACTAGTCAAGAGAATTTTTAAAATTCTCAATCTCTTCCTCGATGAAAGTCTGTCTGCTCAAGATTAGGGAACAATCCACAAGAGTAATGCAGAGCCGAATTATCAGGAGATTACCTCCAAATTACGGTTCATCAAAATTTCCTGAGGGATCAGCCAAACAAAAAGCAATGTCTCATAAACGACATAGAGGAAGATATTATCACAGAAGTGCCGACAGAAGGGATGAAATTCATTATGCATCGATAAATGTCATCAATATCATTTTCAATGATCCCCCAGAACATGAGGCACACTCAAAGGGATCAAATGAAGAAGTTACTATTCCAGAGGTTGTGCACACAGAAATGAATGAAGGAGTTGTGCGTACTAAAAGATAGAGGGTCTCCCAAGGGAAAGATATTCCTTCAGGTAATGCCCTTCCGTACTCCAGAAAGGCACATTCCAAGGAAAAGGGTAAAGTTAGGTTACACCCCACGCTACCTCTGGAGATTTCCAATCACTCCCATTTGAAGAAATGATCACATGACAAGAAGAAGAAATGAAAGAATTAAGGAGGCTAAATGAAGAAATACGTCAAGGTAGTCTTCCTTCTAATCATGCTACAGTTAATCAATCAAGGGAATTTGTTGCATCTAGAAGGATAGATCAAGAATATCCCCATTTACAAGTACACACTCATAGGTCCAATCCCATGGGTCATAAGAGACATCAACCAGCAATACTACCATCAGTGGTAGTACCGGTTCCCACACCCGTCATAACTCCAATTATTACATCTACTCAGGTCCAAGATTAACCAGATGTTTCGAAAAAATTAATGACTACCAATGAGTCGTTAACAACATGGTTGGATGCTATAGAAGGAAAATGTGCACAAGATCAACCATAAAAGAGAGCTTCCCCTAAATGGGTGGATACAATCTCTCCCCATAAAATTTTGTGAATACTACATTCACAATTTTTAATGGTTTGGGAGATCTAGAAAAAAACATAACACATTTTTTTTCTCATTGTGATTCTTTTATGGGAACTCCTCAATAACAAGAAGTTGTTAAGCTGAGGTGTTTCATACAGTCATTACAAGGGACTTATTTTGTCTGGTATACAAGTTTTCAATCACAATAAATTACTTGGTGGGAAGATCTACATCAAAGGTTGCTTCTCCAATTTAGCTCAACATTTCCAAAGACGACAATTTATTATCTTACCAATTGTAATATAAGGGAAAACTAAAGAGTTTCTGATTTCATTGCTCACTGGAAGGGATTAACATATTCTTTATGCTTTGCACTCCTTGATGAAAAATTGTTGTCAATCTGTGTGTCAAATTTTCACGATGAATTACAAACACTATTGATCCCTTTGAAATACATAAGAGGGTTTCGAGAACATACATCAATCTCTCAGCAGATAGAGGACTCTTTGATGAAGACTATGGCTAATACTCTTGTAATTCCATCAGTTCTAGGAAGGATAATAGTGAAAATAGAGAATTCAACAGTTAAATTTAAACAAACAACTGTACTAGCTTCCACTTCGAAAACATCATCATAATGAAGGGCTCCTCCTCCTAAACATCATCAATAATGGAAGTCTAATCAAGATGATTAAAAATATCAAAGGTAGAAACAATTTAAAGATCCTAAGAACAATGTTTATTCTTTTTAGAATGAACATGTTCTTGGATACTTCATATTGGTTCTGGAAAACAACCTAGTTTATTGGCCAAGGGCCAAAAGGCCGAACAAGGAAGGAGCTGATGACCTACTTATCTATTGCTTGTTTCATCAGATGTTGGGTCATCCCATTCATGAGTGTATTGTCTTCAAAGACCTCCTGCAAAATATTGTGGACTCTGGATAGGTAAAACTGAAAGGTTCTTTAGCCCAGGTAGCATGTGTTACTACTAATGATCCAGTGGAATAAGGTGAGTGGCATGAAGTCAAGAGTAAAAATGCACAGAAAGATGATGATTGGATGGTCAAGAAAATTATCAGAAGAAACTCATTCCATTTTACGAACACAATTGAATTAATGAATTGTGTCTAATACTATGAATTCCTAAGAAAAAACTCCCTTCATCTGAAGGAAAATCCTCAATGAAGTGGTGTAATTTGAAGAAATAAGGGTTGTCATAAGATGATGAGATCGTGTCAAAGCCTATGTTGTCATTGACTATGGTAGAATTTATGCCACATACATCAAAACTATATGCACCGCCCCACCAAATAGCACATCCTAGATTGTTTCATCTGGAATAATCTTTATCAGATGATGAAATGATGTTTTCTTTAGTTAACATGATTCATTTAACATATCCATATTCCAAGGATAGATTCAATTATGATGAGTCTATGTTCATTGTATCTAATAGAGGAATTAGAGGAAAAGACCAAAATATATGTGACAGGGGAGGACATGGACATTCCAGAAGCCACTATTTCAATTCTACCCCTTCATGAACTGTATGTGCAGTAGAAACACATGGAAAAGCCCTTCAACGGGCTCAACAAGAACAAGAATGTTTTTCCACACATGGCAGATTTGGTCCGGACACCGTTATATTGGAAAACCGGTTTGAAGTCCCACATTCTTCCTCTCAGCAAATTGATATACCAAGTCGGTCTAATCTACCAAATCCAATAGTTTTTTCAACTCCTACCCCGATACTGGATGCATCTACTGCTAATGCATCAACATCCATGGGACCTGCGAAACCACATTTTCATGATGGGAAACACAGACCTTTGGACCAAATGTATGATTTATTGAAACATTTGGCCCATGAACCATCAATTTTATCAATTATGAATGCCTTTAATCTATACAATGATCTTCGGGAGGCACTTATTGAGGCTTTGTCAAGTCCTCAATAATTTGAAACCGAAATTGATGGGGTTGAAGTCTATCATATATGGGATTATCTTACTGAATGCCATGCAGTGATATCTTTTATAGAGGGAGATGAAGATTATTTTTTACATGGACTTATCAGACCTTTGTATCTATCTGGAAAATTCAATGATATATACATACGACAAGCATTCATTGATAATGGATTAGGAGACAAACTCATTCATATTTGTACACTTCATCGATTGGGTCTCACATAATATAATTTATCTCCTTCTACATTGATGTTGCAAGGATATGATAAGAATGAACAAGAACCTTTGGGTGAAATTAAACTCAGAATTCAGTTTGGAGTCCTTGTATATAATTCAGATTTCCTGGTTGTTCATCAGGACACAACAGTCAACATTTTTTTTTGGAAGACCTTGGCTACATCTATGTGCGGTCGTACCTTTTTCATATCATCAATGTCTCCAATATTGCTCCAATGGTAAAATAGGGACATTATATGGTGAAAAATCCCCAATAAAAACATGTGAATCTCAATATATTGAGGTTGAATTTTATCAGATGGAGGGAATGAAAACATACATAGTGAATAAGGTCATCATGATTAATGCTCCTTATGGTTTGGAAAAAATTCCAATAAACCCATTCATACATGTGAGTATAGATTATGTGTTGATTATTAGTCAAATTGATGGGATTGAACCAAATCCAAACACTCTTATGGAAACATACATAATGTAAATTATGGAAACTGGGCCAGAAAACATGAGAGAAATTGTTCATTGGCCAAGAAATGATGAAAGCCTAAATGGAGATGACTTCATTTCGTTCGCTGAAATCCAGCAATTCTATATATCATCAACCATGCCCGAAGAGGGTATAACAATACCAGAAGAAAATAATGTTGTCGATTCTCAATCCTTCATCTCCTATATATCAACCCAAGAAGACCCTTTACCATCAATAGGGTCATAAATTTAAATAGATTCTTCAAAATGTTCATATTTTAACTTCTCCTCTAACCATAGATGTTATGCTTTGTTATCTACGATGCAAGTAGAAACAGAGGAAGTAGCACATATTGAATATGAATTAGAAGATCTCAGTGATTCTCCTCCATCATTTGATGATGGTTTATCTACCACTATGGATGAACATAAAGAAATAAATCTGGGTAAAAAAGAAGATCCATGCCAACATTAATAAGTGCGGCCATGACTCTTGAAGAGAAAGAAATGAATACTTAATTTCTAATGAATAATGAAGATATATTTTCTTGTAATTATACGGAAATGTTGCGTATTGATAACGATGTTTTCACTCATCATTTCGGTTTTCCACATGAACATCAATGATTTAAACAAGCAGTAAGAAGAAAACACCCATCTTATGCCTCCAAAATTGAAGCTAAAGTTGAAAAGATTATCAAGGCTAACTATGTCATAGAAGTTCAATATCCCATATGGATGGCTAATATTTTATCTATGAAAAAGATGAATGGAAAAATTAAAGTTTTCATTGACTTCAAGGATCTTAATCGACATTGTCCCAATGATGATTTTCCAGTTCGGATCACAAAACTCTTAATTGATGCAACAGATGGCTATGAAGCACTTTCCTTCATGGATAGATATTATGGGTATAATCATATTCGAATGACACCAGAATATGTAGAATCAATAGCCTTCAGAACCCCTCAAGGTGTGTTTTGGTATAGGGTAATGCCCTTAGGCCTAAAGAATACGGGTGAAACGTATCAACATGCCTTGAACCACATATTCAAAACCTTTTTAGTGAAGTTTGTTGAATGTTATGTGGATTATTTGGTGGCTAAATCCATACAATTTTATAATCACTTGACTGATTTAGAAATCATATTCAACAAACTTTGACAACACAATTTGGAGATGAACCCCTTGAAATGTGCATTCGGGGTAACATTATGAAAATTTCTCTGCTTAGTTGTACGCAATCAGGATATTGAAGTTGATCCTGAGAAAACAGAATCAATCCTTGGTATTTCACCTCCTCGAAATTTGATAGAATTAAGAAAACATCAAGTACACTTGGCCTCTATTAAACGTTTCATTGCCAATTTGGCAAGCAAGTGTTTACCCTTCACCAAATTAATGAAGAAGGGAGTCACCTACCAATGAACAAAAAATTTACAAGATTAATTTGATATCCTCAAGAAATATGTCTTTAGTACACTAGTATAAATGACACCGGTTGATGGAAGACCTATTATCCTCTATGTGACAGCTTTAGAGTGATCATTGGGTACTTTCCTGGCCCAAAAGATTGAGGCTGGGAATGAAATTAGCCATTACTATATCAGTCGAACTATTAGTGGGGAAAAAACTCAATATTCATGTATTGAAAAGTGCTTATTAGAAATAATCTTTGCAGTTCAAGAATTGAGACACTACCAGCAAAATCATGAGGAACAATTGGTATCTCGCAATAACCAGCTCAAATTTACCATTAGTCGTCCAATGCTTATTGGATGTCTGACAAGGTGGGCAGTTATTTTGCATCTGTTTGATATCCAGAACGTGTCTCAAAAGGCAATAAAGGTCCAATATATAGCCAATTTTCTTGCTGGACACCCATATGTTGAAGATACATCTTTAAATATTGAATTTCATGATGAGGAAGTCTTGTATACTCAAGATAATCCTCAAACACGGTAAATGTACTTTGATGGTTCCTCTAGAAGTCCAACAGGGAATAAAATGGAAGATCCTAAATTAAAAAATGTTGGGTTAGGAATCATGCTTATTTCCCCCAAAAAGTAAGTGCTAACCTATTCCTTCTTATTGTTGGAAACTGGTACAAAAAATGAATCATAATATAAAGCTCTCATCAAAGGATTGGAATTGGAGCTTCCGGAACATGTGAATCACATGAAAGTAAATGATGATTCAGATTTGGTAATAAATAAAATGAATGGGGATAATTCCATTAGAAATGAAGATTTAATCCCTTTTTGTGATTATTTCATAGATTTAATGGTGAAATTTCTTTTGGAATTGACATTTTCTTATGTCCCGTGATCACAAAATGCTCAAGCTGATGCACAAGCTAATGAAGCCAAAACCCTGGCAGATCCAAATCAAGATGAAACAATCCTCAGTATTGCCCATCATCATGTAGTTTCACATTTTTTTCAAATTAGAATAGAGGAAATCAATGAAATTAGTTCCATTTCTAAACCATATGGTCATACTCCATGATGTATGGAACCTATCAGTGAATACCTTCAAAATGGATCACTCCAACCTGATATAGCCGGGAAAGAACAAGTTTGGAAACATATGCTAAATTTTACTCTTTATGATAGCCTAGATCACCAAAAAACTCTCTACAAGAATGTTTTTTATAGAAATATCTTCAGATGTATTGATAGTAAAGAGAAAATGGATGTCATGAGTGAAGTTCATGTAGGAGTTTGTGGTGCCCACCTGTCTGGAAATAGACTTTCTGGTCAAATATGATGGCTTGAATACTATTGGGCTTCAATGATGCAAGATTCGGTTGATTTCACTAGGAAGTTTCATTCATTCCATGAATGTGACAACATCATTCATCAACCCCCAGAGTTTCTTTATAAAGCTAAATACTCATTTCCATTTTACACATAGGGAATGGATGTAGTAGGACCATAGCCTCTAGCTATATCCAACCAATATAAGTATATTCTTACTGCTTCTGACTTCATTTCAAAATGGGCAGAGGCATTACCTCTAAAAGAAGTTAGTTATAAAGGCATTGTTACCTTCTTCAAGTCTAACATCATTAACCAATTTGGTGTCCATCATAACATACTGACGGGAAATGGCACCAACTTTTGTTCATCCGAGGTGAGAAAGTTGTATCAAGAATACAACATCAAATCCAACCTTTCATCTCAGTATCATGCATCAAAAATAGCCAAATAGAAGCCTTGAATAAGACTCTTTCAAACATACTACAAAATATGGTGGATAATTATATGAAATCATGGCTAGATAAACTTTTTCATGCTCTATGGGATTACAGGACCACCACCCACCCTGATACGCAGTCAACTCCATTTTCATTGGTATATGGAAGAAAAGTAGTATTGCCCATTAAGGATCAATTACCTTCAATTAGAGTAGCCATTTGTGATCATTTATCTATAGATGAATAGTCTCAGAAGCGATTTGATGAATTGGAACGATTAGATGAAATAATATTATGCACCCTACACCACATGGAAGCATATTAGAATCGAATAGTGCGAGCTTTCAATAATAAATTTCGTCTTCGTTCATTCATTCAAGGAGAATTGGTATTGGTCCTCATTACTCCAATGATACCGGTAAAGAATCCTCCAAAGAGTGATCCAAAGTGGGAAGGACCATATTCAATGCATAAGGTCTAATCTAATGGAGCTAATTCTTTAATCTTAATATGGGGAGAACTCCTTACAACCTCAACCAATGCAATATTCTTGAAGAAGTGTTTTGTGTAACACAAATACACCCTTTAGTCCTCAATGCAAGACATTAAACTACATGTCCCCTTTTGTTGTTGTTGTAGGAAATTAAACAGTATAACTCCCTATATCGTCCAACATGACATTAAACCATGTCCCCAATTTTTCATCCTACATAATATTAAACTGTAAGCAATCCATTAATACATCCTACATGACGTTAAACTGTACACATGGTCCTCGCTACAAGACATTAAAATGCATAGAAATATGTCCTAGCTACATGACGCTAAAGTGTATAACACCATTTGTACCACATTTCGTTAAACTATACATCGTTAAGGTTGTTTCTACCTCTTTTTTCTCACAACGATCATGGATCATGTGAGCATAGAGTATGCTTCAACCATAACACCGTCTCTGGGCCAATAACCATGCGTCAGTCCCAACACCATTTTCATGTAGTTGTCTTCAAGTATATCTCAATCACCAATTAATTATCAATTGAACTATGCAGACTTTTATCCTTGCCTTGTAGGATGGGTATATAGGAAACTTCTTGAGGAATGAGCCAAAAAACAATATGTTCACAACAGTTCACCACCATCTCATATGATGTTGATCCGCGAATCCCCCCCGAAACAAATATATTCACAATGGTTCCTCATCACCCTTGCTAAATTACATTAAACTATACAGTCCCCCATTTTCCTCACTGCAAGATGTTAAACCTCATAGCAATACATCCTAGCTACATGACTCTAAACTATGCAGCACTGGTCCATGCATATGACCATAAACTATTCTCACTTCTGTCCCGTATAACAATAAACTACAATTGTCTCTGACACCCTCACCTGAGAGGGAATCATTATTTTCATTGATCCCCAATAGTGTTATATTCCAAATACTATGTGAATACATGGCAATGCATGAACCTTTAATCTTGGGTCCAACCATTGTTGCACTAAAGTCCCATTTCAGCCTTCACATGTACGAACCGAATCTGTACATAGGGTATTTCAAGAACTATGTATGGTCTGATTCACATCCTTATGGGAAACGTAGGAATATTCGAGCATCCATCGAACCAAGCCCCAAGTCTTGGGGCCTTACACCAAACTCCACTGTCATTACCTTGGCCAAATAGTCCCCCTGTGAGCACAAGAATGTGGTATGAAATCCTAGGTCTTCATTCACATCAGGTTTATAAAAGACACACAATGTGTCTCCCTCATTATGGTCCAAACTCTATGTCCCTAAAATAACAACTCTTACACTCTTATCACACATGAAGTTAAAATGTATTTCAAGAACTATGTATGGATTGAATCTCATCCTAATGAGATATTTAGTGAAGTCCAGCATCTCAATTTAGGACCCATCCACAACATGATTATGGTCAGCATTGATCTATTTATCTTCTTCATGCATTGGAAAATACAAATTTTTATGTGTCGTACTTCTTACCTTAAATACTTCCAGATCTCTATAACCCTTTTCTTGACTTCTAGTTACAAAATGTATGATACCCATGTATTCTTTTTCCTCACCATGCATCACATGCCCTTAGGTGGCCTTGCATAATTAGTCTACACAATGGACATGTCAAACAAAATATTCTACTATTTGACTATGCATCCAATGCCTTTATGTGGCCCTACATAATTAAAACCCCCTAACTGGTTTTTCAAATAGTGGAAACTTTATTCTTGGGGGGAAAACCTCTTTTTTCCTCATTGGTTTTAATGATGATATGTATGTATCCGCAAAACAGCTATCTTATACATATTAGTCCCATACTCCTTTTCATAATCTGAAAGTATTCAAGTCTATGGTTTATGTTTCCCTTCCCTATGTTTGGGTCAGACCATTTCAGGAGTGACATTCATCCAATTATTTGAAAATCATGATTGGTAATATCCTCTCCATATTAAAGTACCTCTCTCCATACAACAGACCCTTTTCTTTGGAAAATTTGAATCTCCATAAACTTCCACTGGATTTTAGCAATAGAAATACAAAATTTCTAAGAGTTATTTTTCTTGATTATGCAGCATGTGCCCCTAGGTCGCCATGCATAAGTATTCTATATTACAGACCTTTCATTCAAAAGATGCAATTATTTGACTATGCGGCCAATGACCTTATGTATCTCGGCATAATTCAACCCCCTAATGGGTTTGTCAGATAGTGGAAACTTGACTCTTAATAAATACATCATATAATTCCTCTTATCCCTTTTTTCATATCATACCTCATATTTAAAATTTCTAATGTCATATTTTACATGTTTTCCCCCATACTCGAATGTGGTAATATGTTTTCAAACAAATTATCAGGGATTTGAGTTAGTTTTAATTTATTCCGTCGAAGCTATTTGACCATCAACATTAACATTTTTATGTCCGACATGCATGAAATTAAACTACCAACAAAAGAAAAGGTACTCATTAAATTCGGAAATTGTAAAAGGAAATCTGAACAAAATTCAAGTCCCTGCTTGCGAAATGTACATATTGTATGATTTAGGAAATATTGAAAAACAAAAGATGCAATGTTTGTGGGGGTTGTTTGTATAATCGTAGAAAAAAACAAACTATTCTTACTAAGCCCATAGGATTAGGTATAAAAATTATAAAAAAGTAATTATAAAGAGAATAAAGGTACAAATGATTGAAGATGAAATGTTTTTTTCATTGATGCACACGATTAGAATAACATCCACAGATTGATGTATCTTCTCTTTTTTTAAGAATTACAAGAGGCTTTCAACATAACTACTCAATTTATTTACAACATCCTGAGCATCATCAGCAGCCACTTGAAGTTTATTCACTCGACCAGGTTCACTCTATTATGCATGATTGAGTTCCTTCTTGGCATCTTTGATGGCTTTCATACCATTCATTTGGACTCCTTCCATTGAATTATTAAGCATGCAGTGTTCCCCAGTAATGAAATCTAACTTTTACTGATGATTCATCTACTGGACAACATTCTCCTTGACCTTATTATTCTGCTCCTTCAGGTTTATAGCATGATCAGCCTCAGCTCAGGACACTGCAACCTCAAATTCACTGTTATTGTTCAAAAGCATCTCAATAGTCAGATCCTGATGACACTTTATCTACTTCTCCCTCCTTATGATGACTGGTTTCACCACAGTATGGATATATTGATATCCCAAACCACCAAGTCCTCACATGACGAACAAGGATGACAGTCGCGGGATCTTCGAAGACAGATCATCAAGAGGCACTTCAGATATGATCTTCCATATATCATGACATGCCTTGCAACGTGAGAATTTAAGCACTTTTTGCACCTATGGTTCTGAATCAACATCTCCATCATAGGGGGGGAGTATAGTTTGGGATTAATTAACTTAAATAAGTTCCCTTTCCTGCTCTTTACCCATTGGCCCTTGGTATTTCACTTTCTACTCCCATTTGGGCTGAAGCTAAGGCATCACCACTAGATCTAGCCACTGAAATTGACTACCATTCATAGTCAATTGAAATAATTGGTTAGTTCCAAAGGATAAAAAAAGTTTATTAGATGTGTTGAAAATTAATTACAGCCAAAAAAATTCAAATCTATTACCCAATGGTAGATCAGCAGCATAAGAAGGATCCTCCCCGTCTTTCCTAGATTCAACAGGATTTTCAAGACAGATTTCAGGAAGCTCAGTCAGGTTAAGATCCAAATGAGCTAGCGTCTCTAAAATGATAGGTTTGTCTCTACCCCCTTCATGCATTGGCAGATCAGTAGTTTTCTCAGATGAAACTTCACATTTAACCAATCATGGTCAGAGATGTAATAAATTTTTTAACAGGATGAAAGATAAAACTCACATCCAAAATCTTCTAAATCACATGTTAATTTAACAGCATATAAAATTTCTTCAAAATACTTGACAAGTTTCATCATTTCATCCAGTGATATCTCAGATTCCTAGTTAGTCTCACCAGTGGCAGCATTTGACATGACTTCTTGGCAACCCTCATCCAATGAACACCGACCACAAGCAGTTTCTTTAGAGATAATTGCATAGTCAGTTGAAGTGAATTCCAAATGTTCTGGTTCAAGTTTTGAACATAAAGCATCATAGATTGGAAGTCAGTTGATGTCTTCATTCAATGTTCTATGATGTATTCTTAATTTAGCAGAAGTAGGTTCTTCTCTCCTTGTAGTAGCAATATTAGCAATAATGGGAACAGAAGTCGGCTCTTCTTCTATCCTTGTTTATTCAAGATCATCCAAGGTATCATGAATTTATGACTGTTCACCAGCACCCTCCGTCATCCTACGAGGAGGTTCAGTACTCTCCTTCAAAGGGGGAATCAAATAAGCCCCTGTAATCCCAATAAGTATGAGCATTTTTTCATGAGTTATGATTCATGACTATTCAAAAGACCCACCACTACTGATGAAGTTTCTAGCTGTGGACTTCTTCCTTTTATTCCTTTGCTTCATTGACTTTTTGGGAGTGTTGACATCATCACCTCCATATACAGGTATTGGAGAGTGAAAATATCTTTCTAAATCCTCGTCCTTGGCTTGCTGGCTTAGAGATACCTCACTCGGCTTGCGAGGAGATTCAGCGGCTCCAAGAGCCATGCCACCAGGGCTGTACTACTGTGAAGGGACCTCAGTAGTTCCTTTCATAACAAGATTTAGGATGATGAAATTAATTTCCTTGGGTAACAATTCTTTGACTAAAATTACATTTCAAAGCAAATAAGGGAATAAATTTACATCTATAGGAGCCATGTAATCAGGACACTCCTCATCTACTGATGCACCAGTCCCCTCAGTGGTGCAACATTTAATAATTTCCATCACTTTTTTGGTAAAAGGAATGGAATTATCAATGGAATATATGAGCATTTACAGCTCTAGGATGCAATCCCACACTTCATCAGGGTTATCCTCGAAGCTGATATCAGTAGAAGACCGGTGATTCCCCACTACAGGGATATGTATCCATTAACATAATTCCATCCAGGTGGTTTCAGCATCAAAATATAAACTCCTCCATGTATGGACAACCTATGGTCATAAATATTCATCATGTGCACAAGAAGGTCGTGAGGAGGGTCCTACAATCTGGGACATCAACTTCATCCCATCTTCTACAATCACAGATAAAGGATAATAAAATGAAATTGTTGCTCTATAAAATAATGAAGACTAAATTAACTCAATTATATAACTCACTAGGAGTTAATGGAGTAGGTCTCCTGACTCTGGTAGGAGGATTATATCTGGCACGAGGCCTAATTGCATGTCGGGCCTTATCATCCCCATCCAGGGAATTTGGTGAATCAGCCCCGAGTGAGGAACCCGGTTAATCAGCTCTGGGTGAAGAATAATCACCATCAAGATGAAGGGTTTTTTCTGAAAGGTGCACTTTTTTTCCACGCCTGAGGGACCAGATGATTGTGTGACCCTTCAGGGATTGATAGAACCTAGTTCTCGGTATACCATGTAGTAAATTGACTCACTGCTCTAGTAACTGGTAGATCAAATAATGCCCTGGTTTTCTTTATAGTTGACAGCAACCATAGTTGTTGGGAAACCATTGGATACTTCTCTAACCTAACATGCATGGTAGGGGATACAATAATCTTCTACATAAACGTTAAATTTCATGAAAAACTATATGGATCATAGGCCTCACCAATAATCTCTCCGTCATTTCTGGTGGCCAATACACCATCACTACAAGCCAACATATATGACATCAATTCCGGGCTTGATGTTCCATCATCACCAAACTGCCCGGTTAGGGGATTTCCATAAGGAATGAAATGAAATTCACTGAACATTCTCAGTCCCACCTTCAGATCATAGGAATTGATGAACAACCGAGAAATTCTGGAAAATGCCTACACTGATGGCCTAAACGAATTTCTAGGAACCTGTACTCCACTCTGTACATAATATATTTTTAAGTGAGTGGAAATACATCCCCACAAAATGATGAATGGTCCCAATATTCTCATAAGAGACTTATCCTTATAGACATGGAGTAAGCTACTATGAATCTTCACCAAAATCGGGGTGGCCAACCCAACCATTTTTTCTCTCATCAAACTAGGCTACAACAACGAAGGTCCCTGGAATAATGCCTCCCTTCGAATAAACTACTGGTAGGGGATAATCAATGAGCCACAAAGATAAAAAGTCGTCGAGAAGGGTCTTCTCTAGGATTATTTGATCCACTTCATACCCCCACTTTTCAAACTCTCCATCTTCTAGAGTTGGCCAGAATGTGCCAAGATCACCCCTCTTATATTTTCTGGGGAAGCTGGTAGGATGAGTACAAGTTGAACCCCTCTCCTTCTTATTGATGAGAAACATATCCATCCACCTCTCTAGTTGAATAACATTTCTAGAATGAGTTTTGGTGGACTTTGAATTCTTGAGCTTATGGAAAATTTTCAATAACTCTCGAGCCAATGGTAGAGTCTTCCCCAAATCATTCAAGGTCACCGTGGGGGGATGAATTCATCATAGATATCTCCCAAAATTGGAGCCATTGAGATCTTATAGACATCCCACAAGTTAATTCCTACTTCCCCATGAGTTAGATGGAATGAATTTGTTTCCGGGATCCAGCAGCTGATTAGATCTAGCACAAAATTATCATTCCTGTAGATATTTGTCTGCCCATCCGAGACGACTTTAGCTATTTAAGATCCCATCATATCCTCGAAAAACTTGGCACAGGTTTTTTTCAACATATATTCCCACATTCAAGACGGCTTCACACCTCCTCAGAGATAGAAATCCCAACTCTTTTTCCATCCCTTGGATTGATCCATCTGTGAATTTCAAAAAATATAGGGATTTCAATGCGGCTGCAGCATAGGCTTATGAGGCTTCAGATCTGGAGCACATGGGATATGATGCATTATGTATGCCTTCTCCACTGTTACCGCATGGAAAAATGATACTGTAACTAAGACATTTGCCGAAGAGAAATTGGTGTAAGTCTGGAACCAGGAATGATGAATATAAATCTTTGCTTATGGGATGTTGACTCCTTGTAGATGACCATGGACATATAAATTCATGTAGATGGTTTATGAAAAATTGGAATGATATTTCATCAAGTACACAGCCATATCCGGGAGAGTTTTATCACAGATATCATAATAATCATGGACAATGACGATCATCATGACATCTCTTCTCTTGTTGGCCAACTCATCAGTTGATCCAATTCTAATAGGAGCTGTTGAATGTGCACAAAGATCAAACTGTAAAAAATTTAAGTAAGTCCGTTTTTATGAAATTCCTGTGAAGAAATCAAAAAATGGCCAAGTCATTAAGACGTGAAAGTCATATCCTACATGTAATGATGTTCAGGTATTGCCGCGCTAGTATTTCTGTGCAAGTCAAAATCATTACTGGAGGAGCGCGATGCAAAGAAGAGAGATTGACTGGGGAAATGAAGACACTTGCACGAATAGAGCTCAAAAGATTTAAAGGCTGGAAGGTTTGCACAAAGTGATACCCATATATATTGGCGATCCCACAACCCTACACGCTGGAATTTGCTGGACAAATCCTATGCTCTAACATCTACACATTGTCAAACCCTTGTATCTCATTTTACATAGATTCAATTCCTCATTCCTTTTTCAGATCCAACTTTGAGGAGGGCCATTTGTTGATTATCCTTTCTGGGACAATGTCCAATGAATGGAAAATTGAATATGTTAATCCCAATGATGGTAACCCTCTAAAGACCATCAAAAATTGACAGTGGGACGAACCAGGAACTCATTTGGAGGGCATCACGCATGTATCCTGCACACCGTAAAAGTCACTTGTGTGCCACATATGGGTCGCATAAGTCAATTGTGTTCCCTATTTATTTTTTATCCCAAGGTTCCCATTAGACTATAATTAGTCCCTGTGGCTCCCCAATTTCAAGGATGAATATTTCAAAACTCAGATTCATGCTCTGGTCGCCCAAGTCTTTGTCTGACACCTTCATAACAATTCTAAGGAAATTCCTTACCTAGAATGGAAGATGTAATGAGGAATAATAAGGCCCTAGTGTTACAAATCATAAATACTTTTGTGCCTATGTGTTCAGCCCTTAAGATATATGGAAACACTTGTGCGCCACCTTTCCCTCTCAAGGGAACTTGCGCTCTAACCTTCTATAAGACTCTATGGATGATACTAATGGATAGAGTTCAAAGTCACCCAAGTATTACCCTATAGATTAGTCATCACTCAAGGTGACTCATGTCGTGCAAGTATACTTACGTGACAGGGACTTGTGTGCTAAAACAATACTTTCACGCCTCCTTCCTAGCCACCTCCTTTCCCCAAATCCACCTCTCCTCTTTTAGATGGAGCCTTCAAAACCATATTCAAAGAAATTTATGGCATGGTTACTTTGTTGGATTCCTTATCTGAGAGGAATTCTGTGAAAAACACTCCCAAAACGTCATGACTTACATGCTTTATGTCACCACGGTTAGGGGTTTCCTATATAACCTCATCCATTGAGATTAGAAGATATCTTGGTTTGGGCCTCCTTCTTAGGAGTAAGCCCCAAGTCTCAAGCCCCTTTAACCTAGGCCTCCTTCTCAGGAGTAAGTCAGAGTCATAATTTCCTTTCATATTAGGCCTTTTCCTCAGGAGTATGACACAATCATATTTTCTTTTTATTTGGGCTTCATTCTCAAGAATCAAACCCAATCATAATTCCATCATAATTTGGGCTTCCTTTTCAGGAGTATGTCCCGGGATAAAATTCCAAATCTCTATAAAGAACAAATACCATTATGGACTCTACTCATGGGATTTTTTCCTAAGTCCTAATCATCATTTAATTGGGCTGTCATACATACGCAAGCCCCACATAATTTTTCATGACTTCATCTTTCATGGAACCATTGTCATGTTTATTGATATGTCTTATTTCTCACACCGATCATGGCTCATGTGGGATTAGAGTGTAAAAGTAATCAAGAAATCTCTTTTTGGGTCAGTAGATATGCATAAAACCCATATTTCATTTCTCGAAATACATAGACAATGAACTCTGCCTTAAATGTAGAGTATGTAGGAATCCTTGATAAGGTTCAAACCCATCATTCATTAATTTATTTCCTTCCCATATGACATTAAACTATATAATATTTATCAAACAAAGGGTGTTCTAATTCCTTTTTAACAATGATACTTAGGTAACCAATCTGCGGGTATGATGCCATCTCTGAAATAATCCATATCTTTCTGAATGACAATAAACATCAAGTGCCCCACTGAGTGGCTCTAAAACTAGTATTGTCTTCATATTAACCAAGATAGTTCTATATAATATATTGATGAATACCATTGACTAAGAATCTCCAAAACATATGGACGATTCTCTATCAATGAGGAACTGAAAATACATATATAAGATTCTATAAATCCTATATATATCAATAATTGATTGCAAGATATAATGGAACACTCATTTTTTTCATGCTTGGTGAATTAATAATGATTCATGAACATAACTTAAATCAATAAGAGAGTCTGAGAGTAGGAAATAATTCACCAAAAAAAGGTGTGTTAAGATTGACCTCCCATCCTCTCGAACAATGAAAATTCTTAAAGCCTCTTCGGTTCACAACTAATGATCACCTACCATTGGAAAGTAGGTCCAAATGGATATATAATCATTCGATGTTTCTGGGTCTATGAATAAAACCGTTAGAAACCAATTTTATTGTTTGAACCTTAAACCAACAAGGTGATCCCTATTTCTAGAGGAAACAACTTTATGACAGTAAACTATTTTCATTATCATAATCAATCCTTCACTAATTAATGATTAAATTTTTCTACCACCAAAATAAGTATACAACAAATCAAAAAAATCTAAATCATCCAAAAAACCCCCAAAGCAAAATATAAAAAATCGAAATTATAAAATTTTTATGTTATTAATATTTATTTTAAACATTGTGACTTGTTCATTGGTCATATCAAGGTCATTATTGTATTCATAAATTATTTGGACCTACTATGTTTTTATTTATAATATAAACTAATTAAATGAATATATTCTCATTTAGGAAATCACACGTGTTTTTTTATAAAATATTCTGCGAGGGATATTTGGGATGAATATGAATTCTTCCCAATGATTATTTTGGAAACACCCCCATGATTGAAAAATAATGTCACTTGTGTGCCGTTATTTTAAACATATTTCTTTCCTATAAACCACCCCCACATCATTTCTCGAATGTTGTGGTAGTTTGGAAATGTTCCATATTTCATTTGGTGAATTCTCCTGATTTATTGTTTTAACAAACCAACCCGAGTTTAGCCATATTGTCACTCTAATTTTCCTGCCACAAGGACCTTGGTGAATTTACAATTACCATAATCCAGTGATAAGAACCAACGAATCATAAAAAGAATCAAGGGAACTCTTTCACTTCAAAAATAAATTCATGAATTGGAATCAATCATATTAACCCAAAAAGTGTGAAAAATACATCAGATGCTAATAAAAATAATACATAATGTTATATCTAACTACTAGAAAACAATATTTTTTAAAATAAACCGAAATTCAATTATATTGGAATTCATGGAAAATAAAGTTCATATCCACATCACTATACATCACCACTATGTGTAACTAATAGAAGAAACATGGTCATTGGGATTCATCATCTACATGATGATCCTCCCATTACATGTAAACAAATAAAACATGTTTAAAAGGGCCCAATAAAAAATGTATTCTTTTAGAACTAAATAGTAGAAGGTTTCCACTGTTGAATCTATAAAATATATATCCACATATATATATTCCAATATATTAAATATTTCAAAAAAATTACCTAGAAATAATTTTTAAATATAAAATCATACAGTGGTTTAAATTTCAAACAAATTTCATATTACGATAATGAATATGATATGAGATAACATTTATCTATGATGAAAAAGAATATGAATATAATGGATTTCAATCATAAAAAACCTTATGATGTGGAAAAATATGAATATTATTTAATTAATAATTTAATATATCCTCATTGAAATCAATGATAATCCATGAAATCATATGTACACCACTAAGAAAATAAAATTAACACTAGCTAGTATAAGAGAATGCTATATTCTGGGAACTATAGCCTCCCAGTAAAGCTAATCACTATCAAATATTGGATCGTGGGATAATTCCCTATTCATAAAAAATAATCTAAGGTTTTAATATGTTAATATTTTCATAAATTCTCAATAATATAGAAATTTGACATATATCATCAGTATATTCAATGAAAACCATTCCAACATTGAATGGAATAATTTAATCAGAGTTTTACTCAACATTCCATCAAGAAAGTATTATTAAATTTAAATTATCCTTATGGGATTATATCAAAAAAAACTTTTAATAAAATATAGTTGTAAAAGAATCCCCATTTGGATTTGACAGTAAATTTCCACCAAAGTTTAAAAAATAATCTTTCGAAACCCAGAAAGGGAGGGAATTACAAGAATAGAATATTAACAAGCTATAGACAATAATATATATAAGTACATACATAACAATGAAAATATCATTTCCTAAATGAATGATGATGATAAAGACATATATAAGAACCTATATAACCAAGATCCAATAATAATAACACATTGTATCAATTTCTATATTACATCCAGTGATCTGGCCTCATAATAAATCCTAAATATCGAGAAAATGTGATAAAAAAATATTATAGTCAATATACATCCTATTATTAAAATTAATATATATATAATCATTCAATTGTAATTATAATATTCCATCAAGAAGGTTTAGAGAGTTAAAATCATCACCTATAAAAATATAGACCAAATTAAACCATATTATGTTTAATAATGTTATATTAGTGTAGTTGAATAATAATTTCATGGAAAATAAATGATGTTTTAGCACATATCCTGTCGCATCCCATCTATATGACCAATGATCCATTGGAAATCTCCCAGTGAGCTTCTGTTCCACTATAAAGACATTGGTTACAGTATATGAACATGGAAATATTGATCTCCAACAACATGATGGTGGCACAAGTAGGTATACAAGGTCTTTCTCAAACTTCACCGACTAGCATTTTGAACTCATTGTTAGCCCATGGCATCATGTTACCACAAAAATACATAATATCATATTTAAACCTATGAATGACCCTAAATATGGAAATAAAATATTAAAAACTAGATTGATACATGAATCCATAAAATAGGGTGTGGAAATTGTTTTATCAAAAATATTTTTATCCCCTAAAAAGAAAAATTTTGTGAAACAAAAAGTTAATGGGATATTGTCTATATTCAATTCCACATGCTCTCATGTATCATAGATTTCAAAATAATACTACTATGTTACTAAAACCATTTTGTCACATTTTCATGTTTATCCTTATCCAATAACAACACAATGTAAAATATTTTATCAGTCATTGAGGTTTCAATATAAATCTCTATATCCCCAATTCAAACATGTCAGATTGTTCGAGCTAATACTTTTTTAGTTGGGGATGAATTGAACATCTCAAGGATGGAAGAATAATGAATGGGTTAGCATAATCTATTATACACCATGATAAGTCCCTATATAATTTCTAGTGGTCTAAAATAACAAGCTGTTAACTTATCTTGCCTCTGCAAACTTCTATGTCCCAATTAATGTTACGCTCGGAAGAAAACAAGACCTCAAACCTCAAATACATATAGATAATAAAATCAATATAAAATGAATTTTGGTTAGTATGAGGTATCTATATCCCCATAATGACCAAATACACAATATATTCCATCTATTAAATGATGATTTATCCAACCATGCCCCATTATAATGTCTATGATATAAAAATAGTCAGAATCCAATGCCACCAAGAAATCACCTCAAATTAAGCCTTCATAATTGAGGATTTATAAAAAAATTATAGTTAATATCCACTTAGTGTATATGTGTATCCCAAATTAATCTTATGTAATTTTCATATTCATAAAACATGAATTCATGAATATGGACGTCTTACCTAGTATAACAAACCATCATCAGGTGATACATAATACTCAAAATCTACTGAGATACCATTATTAGACAAAATCATCCTCAAAACAATAATATAAATTGAGGGTCCCTATATGACATGATAGAGAATTTTGAACCATATAGTCTGATAATATATAAAATATATATGTTCTGAAGATCGATTACCATCATTTCCAATATTATTTAATGAAATTGTGCTAATTTATTTAGTCACGAAATAAAATCCAATATCAAATCCTTAATACCCAGATACATTTTTAGCCCAATCACGAAGTATATTTCTATATTTTATCATCTCTATAGGATAATGTGTAAGTGTTTCAAAAATATGATAAGGATATTGATTTTTTTTCATTAATCTTTATAACATATTGAATCAAGACACAAAATTAATAACTTTCATTCCATTACAGTCTTCCAAAAATGACATAGAAGATCTTAAAACATCTTGGTATATTCTTGGTATATGTAATAACTAGATATGTATCTGTTATCAATAAATTCATCTATCAGGTCTATCAAAACATCCCTCATACATAAAAAGCATGAAATCCTATCAGGTACCCATGGCCACATACTTTAGGTCTCCCTTCCATAAATAATCCTTCCAATTCCCTCACACTCGACATGTTTAGTATGTCCATGTCTAATCTGAGTATCAATATATGATCTTTCCAATATACAATATAAAAAACTTATCTATAATATTCTCTATTATCCAAGAACATTTTGGAGATTATTCCCTTGAAGTTCCAATTTTCCACATATTTCATTACATCTTTATTATAATATTTACAGCCCAAATAATATGAGACAATCATCACATTTCTATAGATATATTCAATAACAAAATCATAGGTATAAGGTTACTTAAAAAAATTTATAGTGCTCATATTCATATCCCCCTTACAAGCCATATAATTCCTTCTATTATGGTCAAAATGTTCTCTAAATCATTCCCTGAGGAGGTATTGATGCTAAATCTTAATAGCACACATAATTACCTCCAACATATGATTTATAATGGGGTTGTTCAATTCATGAGGTTTTAATAACCAATAGGTATTGTTTAACTAATTGATTCTCTAAAATCTTACACATACCAAACCAATTGGTACAGAATTTTAGTAGACACCTTATCCTCCTCAATTTTCTAAAAGAATCAATATTAGAGATAAATTCAATATCACATGAAACTAAAAACAATATATATGGAATTAGTTTTTATAACAAACACCGCAACAATAAAATTTATTTTATGGATTTTATATGAAATATTACACAAATATTAAACAAATATCATGAAATAAAAATAAAATCCAATGAAACTCCATATTTCAAAATCATTTATAGGCTTCCCCCATGACATAACCACCCATGTATTTGCAACATTCATTGAAATTCCTTTTTCTGAAACCACATGAACTAGATGTTTCTCATATTGAATCAAGAATTGATATTTTGATATCATTTAACACAAATGATGAAGTTTTGGTTCAATTATTATTATTGATTGCGAGGGTGCAATACTGGGTCAAATAAATCTCATTGACTCATGATCATCTAGTAAATCATTTAATTATAACAATTAATTTGATTTCATATAGTATTATAGTAAAGAAACAATCCTTGGAGAAAAATGAAATTATATAGTAAACTCAAATTCCCACTATGGTTGAAAACCTATGAAATCACCATGAAATATCTTCAGATAGTCACTCACCCCCTCAAAAAATGGTCCACAATGATTTGCATAAAAATCATGAAGGTCTATTTCTAAAAATAAGTATAAAAAAAATCCTTGTACTAGAATAAGTGGTTCACACACTATCATATCTATAATCCCACTCACCTTGAAAGACATTAGTGAATTGTTTACAAGAATAGACATGTATAAAATTGATAAAATTTCGTTTGGGTTTCATGAGTAATCATCAAATCCATTATAATGACATGAAAAATGATGCCAAGATCATGGAATATAATGACACATAAGGCTTCATGGATGTAAATGTTTCTTAAAATATCAACTAATCTAAAATCTTCCTTTGAATTCTTTCTAAAAGAAGTGGAAATAGTAATCATGAAAGAGATACATTCTGATCACAAACCCTATGGACCAATAATCTTGTCTGAGATAAAGGAATGATTATTCGAAATATTAAATAATAATATAACCATAGAAAATGGAGTAAGAGTCATACTGATAATTGTAATAAGTTATAAATTGAAAATATCATGTGGAAAATCCACAACATACAAATATATAGGATCAATATAACCATTATTCATAACATGATAATCACCATGTTCAGATATTGAGATGACATCCATTTTTTCATCCTATTTAATCTTAGACCCCTCCATGAAGGTTGATCTAACTCTACTACCCCAGGATTTACTATCCTTGAAATAAAGGAGATTCCATGATTTTCCACAAGTGTGACACACCTTAGGTAGCATCAGGTAATCATGTTTAAGTTGTTCCTATAAAACCATCTGAATTTAATAATAATATTATCTTCAATAGTATATATGACTTGCAACACCGAGACTAAACGCATAATGAAATATCATTATGTATTCATTACTGTTGTAACATAGTATTAAAATAAGAAGGATGGAATAGAATTATAGATATTTTGAAATATATATAGAGGAATAAATTATTATAAATATGATCAAAAATTCATAAAAAATTAAAATTCAATTTTCATTGAATACATTTTTGAAATAAATAATATGTTTTCTTTATGTATGATTTTTAATTATTTTTTTGAGAAAATATTATAATTAATTTCTATAATTTTTGAAAAGTTAATTTCTATAATTAAAATCATTTTTTTAAAAAAAGTATTAATATTTATTTAGTGTGACATTTTTGTATTTTCCTAAAATGATTGATTTTTCAGATTGTAGTAAAAATTAATGATTTTGTAAAATACTATCGTCTCATTTAAATAAATAAACTTATATAAAATCACATTATATTATTAAATTTTCTATAATGTAGAATATATTGATTGTAACACCCTAAGATTCTATGGCACACTTCCTTTTTAATAATACTACAATGTTTGTTGTACGCAACATCGAATTCTAACACCCCACACCACAACCAATCAAACTAGCCGTTATGAATAGTAATACCCAATTTTTAAAATTTTATAAATTTTTTCTTTCAAAATGGACTTTATTTTTGGATTTGGAATACCGATATTAGACTAGGGTGAAATTTTTGTATTTTTCTGAAAACTTTCAATTTTTGATGAATAGTGAAAAAACACATAGTTATAGTTTAAAACCAAATTTTTATTTGAATAATTATATATTTTATTTAAATTTAATTAAGGTAAAAATATATACATAATACCTATATATGTTCAATGTAATTCATTGGATTTAGTTTAGAATAATTTTAGATATATAAAAATTTTATTGAACTTGTCACCATCTTTTACCCACCTCCTAGGAGAATTTATAAATTCACTTAAAATTTAATTTTACCACTTCTGTGAGTGGAATTTCAAAAATCCTAGAGACACAGTTAATATCAATGAGTAAAATGTGGTTCAATGAGATGAAAATAATTTTTGGTGAAACGTAACTTTTTTACTTTTATTTACCACGGTTAAAAGTAAATATGGTAATTAAGGGTAAAAATGATATTAATATTACCCTAACACATGTCCTAATTCTATTGGACAAGTGTATATCGACCAAAAACAACCTTAGGAATAAAATATTATCATTTAGGTCCGCTTGGATTAGATTAGGACATTTATTATTATTCAATTCAAAGAAGAGTTAAAAGAGTTAAAATCAAAGTTTATTTGTTAAAACATTTTTAATATATTGTTATACATAAGATAAATTAGATTGTAAATATTCATTAGAAAGCTAAAAAGAGTTTCTACATAATGGTATAATATTTATAATTTTTAGACATTATGTGATTTAATTTATTTACAACACAATCGTGATGCAGTAATTGCTAATTAATGAAATATTAAAATAATTGATATTATAAATACCAAAATAAATGTAATTTGATATTTGTTAAGAATTAAACTAATTTTCAAGGTTAATATGACATATTAGGATTGATTATATAATTGTTTTTCAAATTAATAATGCTGTTATGAATTTATCAAAAACAAAATACCTAATATTGTCAAAATTGACATAAAATAGATTTTAAAACAAATATTATATTATTAATTTATATTCAATTCTTAAAAATCTACTGTTCAGCTAGAGGACATTTATCATGATAGGTGGATCATTAATGGACCACTTGGAGGTATCTTTTATATATATAGTTTATTTATTAACTATATAATATAACAATACAAAGTGACATGGTAAGTGTCAATCTAATTAACTAAGAGTTTTAACTAAAAGATAAGGTTAATATAATGATCCAAACCTATCTAAATTCTTTTGGTTGAGTGGTTTTCGACCACTACCCACCTTAACCTTTAAATAATATAATTTTTAGCCATTAGAAACCGAATATGAATTTATTATAAAATAATATTTCTAGCATTTCCAAAGGTACCCCTCACCCCTCTTATAAAAGGGCACTCCCCCCTCTCACTAATTCATACATTCAAAGTGTTGGCTCAGCCAACCCCTGCCAAAATACTCTCTAAACATTCCCCACTTCAACATAGAGGCCTTAGTTTGATCGGAAAGCCATCCTACATAGCCCTTTTGATCAAATAAAAAGAAATAACCCAAAGAAGAGGTAATGTTTTCACCACCCTCTTTCGAGTTCCTTTCTTCTTCAACTTCTTCTTTCTTTGTTATTACCATTATAAAATAATATCTCAAGTATCTTATATATTATATGATGTTATTATAATTATGTTACAAACATATTCAGTATTCTATCCATCTTTGAATGACATTTCACCATACGTGCGTAAGTACGACTTACCATCTCCACGCCGTGGTGTAATTGTTATTCAATAAATTTTTATTTGGATGTGTATAACAATGCTGTGTAATTAATTTAAATAATAAATATAAAATGATAATAATTCTGTATATATGATATAATATCCAATTATATATTATTTTAATATCAAAATAATGATAATTTCGATCGTGCGTACGTTCAGACTACCGTCTCCACGAACACGATGAGATTCATTCTCCATCGTATCCATTCATGTATAATTATCATTTTAGGATTTAAAAATACAGTTTAAGGAATTGATATATTTATGGATATGAATAAGATACAGCCTATCCATGACAAAAACAGCTTACGTAACAACACATATAAACGAAAATGAGTAAGTTAACACCCGAAATAATGATAATAATAAGATATTATTATCAAATCAATGTTAATAGATCATATATGATATCATATTAATGTATATGATTCTTGAATAATTTAATAAAAATTATTTCAGCATTATACAAGAGGTTAACATACACTCAACCATGGAAAAGTACAAGGTAATGATTTATTTCAGAATCTCTTCATTATCCGAGGTCGATTATACGTAATTATCTACTGAGACCTCTTTATCATCCACATACATATTTCTTAAAAATGTACTTCAAATCATTATTACTACTTTAAAGACTATGGGATAAAGTAATTTATACCCTTTTGACTTTTTATAAGAATTTTATTAAGGAATCTTTCTGTAGTTTTCCAAACAAGGTCCTTTTTAACCTTTTTCGACAGAATTAAGGTAAGAATGTTTTATTAACTTACACAGCTGGTGCGGCTATTTTCCGACGTTATAAAATCGTTGAAGCATCCCTTAAAATCTTATAAGAATATTTTCAAAGAAAATGTTTTATTTTAAAAATATATGACTCTTTATTGATAATAAATTGAAAGAGATATTTCTCTAAAAAGAGTTTTTATTTCATCTAAGTGAACATTCTTTGATGGATTCTATGTTTATATGGTGTTATTTTATTATAATACAAAACATCCATATTGTATTGGTGGTTTGTGATATGTTTGAATATGGATGTGTTATTTTTATACCATTCATGGTTTATGAAGAAAGTATTGACATTACGTATGCTTGTTTTAATACTAATGTTTATGTTATGTTTAAACCTATTCATATGAGGAATGCATTAGACTTAATATGTGACGGGTGGATCCCACTATAGATCCTCGATTCATCGGTAGGTCTAATGAGACAAATTAGTGTCTTGGAACAAGGCCATGAAAAAATATTATTTGTAGTCTTGGCACGAGGCTTGGCTATGTGGTTATGATAGTCTGACATTATGCATTTCATCATTATGAAAGTGGTTATTGATATTGCATTTGATTATTCGACTAGTAGAATATCCTTGTGAATAATTATGTGGAATTATTTCATTTTATTTCTGACATATTATTATGATGTTCATGTTTTAAACGGATTTTGTTTTAGTTATACATTTCCTTAAATGTTTATGCTTATTTATGAATGCTTTCGCTATATTATTATCGTTACTGTGCATTTGAGCTCACCCCTTTCTATGTTTTATTTTTCACAGGATGTGAAGAAGAATTTTATAAATAACCTAGAGGGATAGTATGAGGGGATATGTGTGAGGAAAATGGAGACTATATTGTTGTATTTTTTCATTTTATGATGTAATGTAAACTTTATGAATATATCTAGTTATTCGAAGGCTACTAAAATAATCGATCTTTCAAGACTTGATCTTTCTTGTGATCATGCCAATGTTATGTAATAATTAACCAAATCTGGTTAACTAGGGTTGGGGCATTACATTGAATATAAATTTTAAAAATTAAATTTCATTTAAATAATTAATTTTAATATTTTTTTTGTATAATTATATCTTTATGTATAAAATTTTGGTTTTATTAAAAAATTTATTAATCTGCATATTTTTTACCCATATAAATTAATTAAAATATCCTCAATTATTAATATATTTAAATTATATTATATGATTATAAATATATTCATATTAATTTAAATTCATATTATTATTATTTCTAATTATAATATTTTACATAAGATAATTTATTTTATAAAAATCCATTTCTTGATAACATGTTTTTGGACATGTTTTGCTTGTTTAAATTATAATTTAATAGTTACAATTAATTTATTTTATTTATAAAAAAATATAAAATATATAAAATTATAAAAAAAATTATTTAATATGTTAAACATAATTTATTTCATAATGAACTGTAAAAAATTAAAAATAACATGTTATAATGGTGCATGAAACTAAAATGGTAAAATGGGTAAGCATCGATATAAATGGAATAAAATGTATATATAATATTTAATATTTAAAATTAGAGGTGTTTATTGAATATATAACACATATAATACATTAATTATCGGTTTTTTAAGATCTTTTATTGAGTGTGACTTCCCATTATTGAATAGTTTTTAATATATATGAAAATGTCATCCCCTATCACTTATAAAAGAGAACCTTATATCATGTACCTTGATCACCTAAAAATCCATGTGTTTTATTGCATAACTACAATAACAACATATATATTTAACTCGTAAAATAAAAAATTCCCTGTTTTTATCATATTTTATTTCTAAGAATGCATTATGTTTAATCTAAAAGTTGTCCTCTAAGGAAGATGCAGTATTTTTAACTGAGGCATTTTTTTGGTTTTTTATTCCACCACTACCAATTATCATTAAAAATTGATGATATAATTTAATTATTATATCCCATAAAATTATATATTACAATGTTCATATTAATACCGAAATTTATCTCCACTTTATTCTAATTAAAAATGAAAACATCATCATTTTGTACCATGGAATATCGCCTCCCGAGCCGTTGTATTTTATTTTTTATCATCACATATGTCAAATATTTATTATGATTTATTATATATATATATATATTATAATACAAAATAGTTTTAATTGTATAAAATTATTATATCATATTATTACTTACCATATCATCCATTAAAAATGATAATGGCATTCATGTGTTTGGAGGACGACCACTTCGTTAAGCGTATGAAATTCATTTTTTTCAAGAAATCAAATTAATGGAATATTTATTTTTGAAAATGATTTTTTATTATTTATTATATAATTATAATTATGAAAATTTAAAATACCACTTAAACTTTTCCATCATGATCGTTAAAAAATTGAAATTTTACTCATGTCTATATACGTCCTTTCATATCTATTATTATAACATAGTTATTATTTAATAACCACACATGGTAGTTTGTTTTAAAATAATATTTTATTTATAAAAATTTTAATTTTTTATTTAGTAATATTAATTATATTCAAGATTAATTCCCCATTGGGTAACGTACAACACAATGATGCCATTTTTTAATTATGAACTATGAATCCTAAAAAAACACCACATGTGGACATAATTAATATATAATTATGTTTTGAAATTTTAATTAAAATAAATTTATTATTTATATATAATATATGCAACATGTAAATGTTTATTAATAAAACAAATGATCGATATTTTTTTCATATAGGAGATCAAGGACACACATGACATGTTTGGACTCGATGTAAGGGTTTAGATATCAAAACATCATTCATTGAGAAATATATTCTTCTATTAAAATTGTTTTATTAAAATGTTTATAGAGAAATAAATTAATATTTATTTTCCTTTATTGTTTATATTTGTTTTATCTTAATATAACCATTAGGATCCATCTCAATTTCCAGGGCTTTGTCTTCAAGATGATTCTTATACTGTAAGGACTATCATCTGAATTCTCGTTTGATGAGAAGAATATTCAAAATATGATTAAAAATTACGTTATGTATAAACAAATCCTTTAACATATATCATCTTCAATACATCATATATTAGAGTATCTAAATAATCAATTTTAATTATTTCAACCATGTGTATTTTACGTGAATTTTATAATGTCTTAACAAAATTTGTAACTCAATTTATTTTCATTGGATTAAATTACCTACTCATTGTATTTAATATTAAAATATTATGTGTGTTATGAAATTTTATTATTTTATATTTTATTTACACTTTTTTATATGATATTACATTTAAAAGATATATTAAAATCATGAATTTACTCTCACTTTTATGAGAGAATATTTCTAATGGATTTCGGCTCCATTTTCCTTCATAAGGATGGTTTTATTGTTATAGAACTAAATTATTTTATATGGGGTACATTATTTAATTTTTACATGATATATCATCAATATAATTATATTATTGGGATATAATGTTTTATTTAATGTTATTTCTTTCATGGGGCTTATGACTCAAATGTTACCAAAGATACAAGGGTTTATATTAAAATCTTTTTTTAAACAATATTTACTATGATTTAATTCACATTGATGTAAAATTTTTAGTAGTTTTCAAATAATCCAATTTGATTTTATTAGACTCTATTCAGTAAACATATTATCTATTTATAGTACCGTATTACACTATTTATTAATTTAAATGAATGAGAAATGTTTACAGTGATAAGATAATTTTATTTCTATCGTTGGTCTGATATTTTTTTTTTCAATATAAATTATTTCAAAAAATGTTTTCTTAAATATTTATAATATTATAGTAATTTTTTAAATACATTTTTATTAACATATTTTGTAGAACAAAAAATCATGAAAATTCTATAATAGATACACCCAAATAGAACACTAATTAAATATGTAATTTCCTAATATATAAGACATTTTGTATTTGATTGCAGTGTAAACCATATCTATTATGGGATTTTTCCACTGAGTGATATTGTTTAAGTAGTTATTATTTCATCATGTTTATTTCTTTTTTATATTTCTTCTACATTACCTATATTTAAATTATTGTATGATGATTGTTCATAATGTTATGATTCCTTTTGATTACTCATGATCCTTCTCTATTTATAATTTCATCTTAATCCCTTGAAAATAATGTTGTGTTTCCTTATCCTATTTTCCCAGTTACAATGTTTTTTTATATCCCACCTTCTTTATTATATTCCCTATATTATCATATAGAGTTTCAGAAACTCCATGATATTTAGGATTTCATAATAGAGATTAAAACTAAATAAATTATGTCATATTATCTTTTCATTTTATATTTTCTTAATATTTCAATACAATTGGGAATCCTAATAATTTAGTTTTAAATAAATATTTTTTATATTATAAGTACGGTAACAATATAATAAAATGGCTTAGGATACTATAGTTTGTATTAATGTAAAACATAATCTTTTTTAGGGATTAGGAATAGAATAAATTATTTATAACCCTAAGGATAATTCTATGTGTTAAAAATCATAGGTATTTGGTGAATGATAGATCCATCGGTTTCCACGAAATTGAACACCTATATAGATACTACAAGTAGATTTGGATCAATAATAGTTGTATATAGCGGTAAAATCAAGGAAAAGGGAACATTTGGATTTGAACTTATATTAACATAGTGCATGATGAAGCTCATTTCCTCACACATATTTTATTATAACTTATAGATTAGTTGTAGAAATCTGGTTACAATTTATGAAACATTATAAAGAGTTTTATTATATGATATTCTTGGATATCCTAGGTTAATACTATCTTCTATCATATTTAAAAGATGGTACCATTATTTTCAAATCCTATATATAATTTTTCATCATAATTATTATTTTTTCTCACACCATGATAGTTTGGTTTTAGTCAATGGATGTAATAATGAGTAATGTTGTTAAAATGGAATGTGGTGGAAAATATAGTGATTATAAGAAAAAAAATTGGAAGATGACTAAAGGCGATTGAAATTTTGATTGTCTTAGTAAAGTTATCAAAATATATGATTAAATATTTTTTACCTAAACAACTCTCAAAATCACAAAAGAATATAATTATTGAGTCGTTAATGAAATTTTCTATAGGTGACCATGGTGGAAAAAATTCTTAATGTACATTATTATATGAATTTAGAAAGAGACACCATAGTGTTTTTATCAGAGGTTAATGAATTTTCATGTAAAAATTAGGAATTTAACAATGATAAATAAAGATCATCCAACAAATACATTTATATTTTTTTTCTTAATTTTAGTGAAATTTGGAATTATCAATGTTAATTACCTCATTGAAAGGTTATTTATTAAACTATGTAATGTCATGTTATGCTAGTCATTGTAGTGAATGCATTTTCATATATGGATTCTAGAAAAATATGGTAGAATATTTTTTATCAATAAAAATTTGTTAATAAGATACAAAAAATATATATGGATTGAGTTTATTTTTTAAGAATATATGATTCCCCTAGGGATTACTAGTAAATCATTTAATTTATTGAAATTGTTTTCATATATTATTTGAAATTAATCACTTTTACCATAATTAAATTGTTTTTAATTTTTTTATACAAAAAAATTAATGTATCAGCATTGTATATATGATCAAATCATCAAAGAATTGTGTTTATACCTTAATCATTAATATTTTGTTGAATTTTATAGTATGTTATTTATAATAAGATCTAGTATAAACATTATGTAATATTACTGTGAATTTATAGATTATTTTTTATTTCATCATATAAAGGTTTAATCATTATGAGAATTATGTTACCTTGTTATAACAATTTATTTTTTCTTAGTTTATAAAAATATATGGACAATATTTTATACTTTTATGGAATTATTTAATTAATTAGATTTTTATTTTAGTTAATTGATCATAAAAAATTCATTTTAGATAATCAATCTTTGATGTAAGAGGTGAAGTGGACTTTGATTGAATAACAACCGAAGGGTAATATTTTTTATAAATATAAATATAAATTGTATATATATTTTTGTTCGTTCATTGTCTAGATAGTAAAATAGTACCTTAACTCTTGGACAAGGAGATTGAAACAAAATATTTATCCTACTAAAATCATTTAGGATGAATTCCTATAGTTTTTGACATCTAATTATTTATGGTTATATGATTATTGACTTGATCATGAACATTCAAATTCTTATGATCAATGAAATTGTTTCTCTCAATAATTATTTGGGAATGGAGCATTTCTAAAATGTCAACATTTTCATTTCCCTTAAATATATTCCTACATGGTATCCTAGATCTGTGTTATTTGAGATTACCCTTGTGAATTATTTTATATTTTACCAATAGGATGTTTTATTACTCATTTTACTTTATGGGATTTAAAATATAAATTTTTTAGGAAAAAATTTAATTTTCAGGACCATGATAAAATTGAAATAAATAAATTTATAAAAGGAGGATAAAATCTAACACCACTATATTTTTAAAATAAAACTATTTTTGATATAGTATATAACAAACTATTATGAACATATAAACATTAAAATGTTATTATTTATCTATGAAAATTATAACATAGCAATGATATTTGTGGGTATAAATAGTATTAATGAATATTTTAACTATATATCAAATTTCAAATTAATGTAATTTTTTTTAAAAAATACTTTTAAATAACCACTTGATTTTTAATTAAGACATTTAAAAAAATCAACAAAAATGTTGTTTATTTATTTTATTAGGAAATTATTAAAATTTATTTCATTATATTTTATAAATTTTATTTTATAAAATAAATATCCTCATGAAATTATTAAATTAAAATTAAAATTGGTTATTTTTTGGATTTTTATGAAATTATTAGTTTTTCAATATAAAATGAATATTAATAATTTTTCAAACAATGTCATTGTAACGCCATGACCCCAGTTACCCAGAGTCGGTGCATTGTTACGTATCATTGGGATGATAACAAAAGATCAAGTCTTCAAAGACTGATTAGTTTAGTAGCCTTAGAAGTACTAGAAACATTCATAAGGTTTACATTACATCATAAAATGGAAAACTACAACAACATTGTTTCCATAGACAACACCGAGATCCCATATACTATATCTAATGGTTAGTCATTATATAATTCTTCGCATTCTGGGAAGAATAAATCATAGAAACGGGTGAGATCAGATACTCCGTAAGGATAACATTATAGCGGAATCTTTTATAAATAAACATAATCATTTAAGGAAATGTATAAGACTAAAATAGAATCCTTTTAAACATGAACTTTCATCATAATATGGTAATGATAAAATAAAATAATGACATTTACATACTCAGATGGATATTCTACTAGTAGAATAATCACATGCAATATAAATAGCCACTTTTATAATGATGTAATCCATAATGCCAAACATTCATAACCACATTATCAAGGCTTGGTTCCAAGACTACAAATAATATTTTTTGAAGGCCTTGTTCCAAAACACTAGTTTGTCTCATGAGACCTTCCGATGCATTGAGGAGCTATAGCAGGCTCAACCCGTCACTTACTAAGTACAATGCATTCCTCATATGAAAAGGTTTAGACATAACATAAACATTCTTATTAAAAATGGCATAAGAAATGGAAATAGATTATCCATAAACCTTGAATGGTATGAAATAACACATCCACAATCAAACATATCACAGAACCGTCAATAAAATATGTATGTTTTGTTTCACAATAATTCAAATTCAATCAATCTTAAAATCCATCAAAGGATGTTGACATATATTAAATCATACGAATTTTTAGAGAAATATATCTTTCTATATTGAAATCATTTAAGAGTCACATAATTATAAATAAAAAACATATTTTCAAAGTATTCTTATAATATTGTAAGGGAAGATTTGATGATGTTATAACAGCGGAAAAATTTTCACTCACCATATAAGTTAAAAAAGACATTCTTACCTTAATTTTGTTGAAAATGTTATAATGGACCTTGTTTGGAATACGATGGAAGGATTCCTCTATAAAAATCTTATAAAAAGTAAAAAAATGGTAGAAATGACTTTAACCCATAGAATATAAAATAGTAAGAATGTTTTGAAATAAATTTTTATTAAACATGGATGTGGATGATAAAGAGGTCCCATGAGATAATTATGTATAAACAACCTCAGATAATGAAAATATTGTTGAATTAACCCTTACCTTGTACTTTTCCTTGGAAGAGGGTAGGTTAACCTTATATATAATGGTTAAATAATTTATATTAAATTATACAAGAATCATATACATTAATATTATATCATATATATTCTTTTAACAGTTCTTTATTATTAATATCTTAGTATTATCATCGTTTCGGGTGTTAACTGATTCGTTTTATTTTATATAAATTTTATCGTAAGTCATATTTGTTATAAATGGGATTTATATTATTCATATACATAATGATATAAAGTCTATTAACATTACTTTTAATCATCTAATGAATATTAGTCTTGAATAGATACGATGGGGAATGAATCTCATCGCGTTCATGGAGACGGTAATCCGTACGTACACACGAGCGACAATATCATTCTCTTGATATTAAAATAATATATAATTGGATTGTATATCATATATAAAGAATAATTATCATGTTATATTTATTATTTACATCAATTATACATCATTATTATACCCATCCATATAATAATGTATTGAATAATAATTACACCACGATGTGGAGACAGTAAGTTGTACGCACGCACGTATGGTGACATGTCATTAAAAGGATGGATAGAATAATCAATTTGGTTGTACCATATTTATAATAAAAACAAATTAATATATAATATATTGTTGTAATTATTTTATAATGTAAAAAAACGAAAAACTAAGTGGAAGAAAAAAAAGAACTCGAAAGAGATGATGAAATATTTACCTCTTCTCCAGGTTCTTCTTTTTGATTTGATAAAAAGGGCTCTTTAGGTTGTTTTTAAGACTAAAGTAAGGCCTCAAGGATGATGGTAGGGTAGTTTATAAGATATTGGGTTAGAGTTTGGCTGATACTAATGGCTATGAAGGTGTGAATTAGAGAGAAGGGTGAGTTCCCATTTATAAGAGGGGTGAGGGGCACGTTAGGAAATGCTAGAAATATTATTTTATAAAAAAATAAACTTCAGTTTATAATGGATCCTAAATGTATTATTTAATGTATATGGTGGACATGGGTCATGAACCACTCAAACAATAGGTTTTAGACAGGTTTGGTCACTATATTATCTTTATCTTTTAGGTTTAATTCTTAGTAAAATAGTTTGACATGTACCATGTCTCTTTGTATTTTTTTATTATATGGTCAATAAACATACTATATAATTACAAGAGAACCCCAAGTGGTTCATTAATGATTAAAATATCATTATATGAGTCCTTTTTCAGATCCGTATATTTTTAGGAACATCATATCAATTAAAAATTTAATATTTGTTTTTAAAAACTCTTTTATGTCATTTTTGAAACTATTTGGTATTTTGTTTTATCTAAATTAATAACAGCATTATAACTTTAAAAAAATTCATCTATCCAACCCTAATAGGTCATATTAACCTAGAAAATTTGTTCAATTCATAAAAATTATCAAATAACATTTATTTGGATATTTATAATATCAACTATTTTCATAATTCATTAATTAAGTAATTACTGCATCATCATTGTTTCATAAATAAATTAAATTACTTATTTTATAAAAAATATTAATTCAATACAATTATATAATAAATATTCTTATATTTTTAAAAAATATTTATAGTCTAATTTATCTTATGTATAACCCTATATTAATTTTTTTATATTACACTTTGATTTAAACTCTTTTAACTACTCTTTGAATTAAATAATAATAAATGACCTCATCTAATCCAAGTGGACCAAATAGGTTCATATTTTATTCCTAAGGATTTTTATGGTCTAATTATATTAATCCAATAGAATTAGGACATGTGTTAGGGTTAAAATAATATCACTTTTACCCTTAATCATCCTATTTACTTTTAACCATGGTAATTAAAAGTAACAGTTACTATTCACCAAAAATTATTTTCATCCTATTGAACAAAATTTTTCTAACTAATATCAACCATGTCTATAATATTTTTGAAACTAAACTCACAAATGTGGTGAAATTATTCCTTATGTAAATTTTCTAATGCTCATAGTAGGTGGGTAAAAGACGGTGAAAATTTCAATAAAATTTTCATATATAAAAAATTATTATAAACATACTCCACATAATTACATAGAACATATATAGGTATTATATATATATTTTGACCTATAATAAATTTAAATAAAAAAATAATTATTTAAATAATAATTTGTTTTTAAACTATAACTCAGTGTTTTTCACTATTCATCAAAAATTGAATGTTTTTAGAAAAAAAACAAAAAATCACCCAAAGCTAATTTCGATATTCTGAATCCAAAAATGAAGTCCAATTTGAAATATAAAATTTATAAAATTTTAAAATTCGGGTGTTACTATTCATAATGGTGAGATTGATTGGTTGTGATGTGTTAGAACTCGAAGTTGCGTACAACACACACTACTGTATTATTCAAAGAGAAGCGTACCATGTAAGCTTGGGGTGTTACATTCTACCCTCCTTCAAGTAATTTTTTCCTTGAAATTAATAGAGTATTACTGCGTAAATAGACTCATTTGGTTCTTCATCATATGTTTTTCGGGTTCCCAGATTGCCTCTTCCATCTTATGGTTTCTTAATAGAACTTTTACCAGATGAGTCGTCCAGTACTGAACACTTGTTCTCTTGTATCAAGAACCATGATGGCCTCTTCGCAATAACACCGATTGGGTTCCAGTACTAATTCATCATAGTTGAGTACATTTGGGGGGTCAGTCATGTATTTTCCCAATAGTGATACGTGGAACACATCATGGACACTAGTGATACATGGTGGTATTATCAACCGGTAAGCTACAACCCCAATTCGTTATAGAATATTGAAAGGTCTGATGTAGCTAGGACTCAATTTTCCCTTCTTACAGAAATGTATTACACTATTCCATTGAGATACCTTCTATAAAACAAGATCTCCTACATGAAATTCAAAATCCTTCCTTTAGTTATTGGAATATCTATTCTTTCTACTTTGAGCTTCTTTGATGTGGTTTTGTATTACCTTAACCTTTTCCATCGTTTCCGCCCCCAGTTATGGGCCAATGAGTTTTCTTCCACCAAAATCATCCCAAGAGGTTGTTGTGCGATATCTCATTCCATAAAACGCTTCATATGGTTCCATCTGAATACTTGAATGGATGCTACTGTTATATGAAAATTTTGCCGGAGGTAAATATTGATCCCACATACCTTGAAAGTAATGTGATCATGATCTCAACATGTATTATAAGGTTTGAATAATCCATTCTAATTTACAATCAGTTTGCGGGTGGTAGGTAGTGGTCAAACGAAGTTCAGTATCCTGGGCCTTCTGAAGACTTTTCCAAGATCCTGATGTAAAACGTGGAACACGATCATAAATAATCGATAGTGGTTCTCCATGAAGTCTTACAACTTCATTAATATATTTTCTTGCTAAACGTTCATGTGTTAAATCTTCTTTTATAGCATGAAAATGTATAGACTTGGGAAGAAGATCAACAATGACCAATATTGCATCGTTCGTTCTAGGAGTCATTGGTAGTCCCCCTGAAAAAGCCCATCGTAATATTATCTCTTTTCCACTCAGGTATGGGAAGAGGTTGCAGGTCTCCTCCAAGCTATTTCTTTACAGCTATCACTTATTTACAAATAATAAATATTGAATCAAAATTAGCATTCCCCCTCTTCATGTTGTCCGACCAAAACTATTCATTCAAATCACTATACATCTTAGTTCTACCAGGGTGTATAATGAAATTTGAATTATGAGAGGCATCCAACAATTCTCTTTTTAGATCACGTAGATTGGGAACACAAAGTATCTTCCCAAATTTCAATATTCCATCTTCATATACGAAGACACTCAATCTCCCATCATTCAGTACTTTTATCTTCTTTTGAAGCAACTCATCATCAACCTGATAACTTTTTATCCATTATAGCAAAGAGGTTTTGGCATCCATTTGAAAAAGTAAGGATTTTTATCCTTCCTTGGTGATTCCCATATCCATCATTACTAGATCCATGTATATAGGATCCTTTTCAACAATAATGTTGTTCAAATCTCCATGATTAATTCAACCGAAAGCATATTCCACCCTATTTTCCTTCCCTAAGTGGTAGTGTATAGTGAAATCACAATCCTTGAGTAGTTAAATTCATCGCCATTGCCTCATGTTGAATTAATTTTGTGATAAAATATTCTTCAATATCTCATGATCGGTATATATTTCTCATTTCTTCCACTGATACAATGTCTCCAAATCTTCAAAGATAAGATTTCAGCTGCTAACTCATGATCAGGAGTAGGATAGTTATGCTCATGATTGTTTAGGTGTCGGGATTCATAGGCAATAACCATATCATTCACCATAAGGACAAAACCAAGTCCTATCTTTGAAGCAATAATATAAATAACAAACCCATCATTCCGCAATGGTAGTGTCAATATAGGATCATTGAAAAATATTCTCTTCAATTATTCAAAACATTCTTCACACTCTTTTTAAAAAAAATTTAACCCCTTTTCTTGTGAGCTTTTTTAATGGGTTATCCAATCGGTAAAAATTCTAGACGAAATGACTATAATAACCTGCTAAACCAATAGAACTATGTACCTCTGTTATACTCGTCGGTACTGGCCATTCTTGGATTGCATTAGTCTTTTAAGTATAAATTGAGAGTCCATACTTAGATACAAAATGTCCAAGAAAAGAAATCTCCTCAATCCAAAATTCACACTAACTAAACTTCCCATATAATTCTTGTCTCTTTAGAGTCTTCAAGATAACGCGCATGTGATTTTCTTGATTTTCATATCATTTAGAGTATACCAAGATATAATAAATTAATAAACCTACAAAATCATTGAGATGTTTCTTGAAATTTATTTTCTTTATATCCATGAAGGTAGAGGGTTCATTAGTCATTCCAAAAGGCATTACTGTAAACTCGTATTTCCCATACCAGGTTCGAAATGCTGTCTTCAGAATGTCTTCCTTATTTACGCACAACGGATGGTATCTAGATCGAAGGTTAATCTTTGAAAAGTATTGAGCTCCATGAGGTTGGTTGAATAAATCATCAATGCTAGGTAGGGGATACTTGTTCATTAATTCTATCACATTGAACTCCTTGTAGTCAATGCACAACCTCATAGATCCATATTTCTTCTTAACAAAAATGATAGGTGCTCCCTATGGGGGAAAACTAGGGAGAATAAATCCTTTATTACTCAATTCCTATAGTTTTATCATTAGTTCCACTAATTCCACAGTGTCTATTCTATAAGAGGTCATCAATACGGTCCTTGAACTAAGAATTAAGTCAATGGAAAACTCAATTTCTCAATCTGAAATATGTCCTGGTAAATCCTTTGGAAATACAACAACATATTCTTTCAAAATTTGTAGATCCTATATTTAAACATTCTCTTCCTCAACCATAGTTAATTCATTCTCTTCCTCCACAATAATTTAATTTAGTTGAGCGATGAGGGTGGATCTTGATAAGATTCAGGTGGTGACGATTCTACTCTAAAGATAAGGTGTTCATTATAATCATCATAGAAAATCTTAACCTCCTTCTTCTTAAAATAAATTTTAGTATCATGGCCCGGAAGACAATCCATACCTAGAATTATATCAAATTTAATCATGGGTATGACAATGAGATCAGTAGACAAATGGCATTTATATGACCTAATGGGAACTGATTCACAAAACTTTGTTGGGATGATACATCCCATAGGTATTTTTTCTGAAAACTCCCTTGTTAAATCAAATTGGAAATATCTAATTTTCCTAGAAAACTAGGAAGATATGAAACAATGAAATGATCTAGAATCAAATAAAACATTTTCAGGACTTGAGGAAACCATTAAATTACATGCCACAACATATTTCAGAGCTTCCACCTCAGTAGTAGTGATATAATAATCTTTTTCTTCATCCATGGCCATTTCAAAGGTGAGTTACCCTGAATTATAGGATTTTCATTTATATAATGCCCCCTTTATTTAAAATTTTAGCATTCAACATCTACAACCTATTTCTTCCCCATGCGATCATGAGTTTGGTGGACCTTTTCACCACACTTGTAATAGACTCCCATTCCCTTCAGGAATGTACCGAGGTGTTTCTTCCCACATTTACTATAGGATGTATATTCAACTTTTTCTTTCTTCACCTTATTTCTAATTATAGAGTGTTCGATAGATCTCTTCTTCTGTTTTTTTTTTCTTTAAAGTCGTAAGACTTAGAGAATTATTTTTCTGTATTGATAGCACATGAGACAATATCTTCATATGATGAGAAGGATTGTGAGAATAATTCTCGAAGGAGAAACGGTTTCAACCCATCAAAGATACAATCAATATAACTTTTTAGGTTACATATATAATTTATAGCTTGTATCACTAAACATGTAAAGATTTCTTCATACTTTGCGACATTATCATCCTCCTTTTTCCTCAGACTCAGAAATTGCCTTTCCATATCTTCTCGATGGTCATGAGGATTGTATTTTTCTAAGAAAATTTCTTTAAACATTCTCCATTAAATATTTGATTCTTCATAAACTTCCTTTCTATTTTGAATTAATAACCACCATTGAACTGCATCTCTAGTGAGGTGGTAAACTTACATGACAGCTTTTTCCATTTTGATACTCTCCATGGAATGAAATATTTTCTCTAATGAATTTAACAATTTCTTGGGTAATAGTTGATCTGTACTCTCATTGAATTTTGATGGTCGTTGCCTCTTGAAGTTATCTAACATTGATCCTCCATGCGGCGGATCAGTGTGCTCTATATGGGTAAGGTTATTATTCATAACCTAAGTGAGTAGTTCGAGTATAGTGATAAGTTGATCAGTACCAGTTGTATCACAATATACACTATAATAACTAGACCATGAAAGAAATACCTACATGGAGTGTATTAATTGATATAGTTTCCATTCCTTCCACTAGGATCCATATCTAAACAATGGAATAAACTAGATTAGATTATGAATAGAAATAAATAATTTGTAAAACACTTAACATAAATACAACAGCTTATGGATATAATCCATAATCATAAAAAATGTTTTCATTGTGGAATTATATACTCATAAACCCTTCATAATGGTTTCTAATGAAAATGATAATTACACAAAGTCTATCCCCCGGGAGTTTCGTTACCTAGATTTCAGCAATTCTGGTTTTCGTGCACCAGTTTTGATTTTTGTCCAGTTCAAAGCGGGGTTTTCGGGTTTTACCCCAACGTAAATCTGTGCCAGATCTACCTCTACCTACTCGTATCCATAAAGAGATGTATTTCCTTGAAAAATCACAAAATCCTTACAATAAAAAAAATCAATGAAGTTATTCTATACTAATCCTCAATGTCTATTTTACGGTAATGAGCTCTAGTAAGAGTGTATCAAAATTGAGATTCCATGGTTTGTACTAAACTTCTTCAGATACAAACTATAAGTCCTCGACCCCAGTTACCCAGAGTCATTGCATTATTACATAGAATTATAATGATAAAAAAGATCATATCTTGAAAGAATTAATAGTTCAGTTTCCTTGGAAGTACTAGATACATTCATAAGGTTTTCATTTCATCATAAAATGGAAAACTACAACAACATTGTTTCCAAAGAAAAAACTGATATCCCATAGACTATCCCTACAGGCGAGTCATAATATACTTCTTTTGATCATGGTTAAAATAAAACATAGAAAGGGGTGAGCTCAAATTCACAGCAAGGATAACAATATAGTAGAAATTTCCATAAATAAGCATAAACATTGAAGACAATGTATATGACTAAAACGTAAGCCTTTTAAACTTGAACATTAGCATAATATGGAAAAGTTAAACTAAAATAATTCCATTTACTTACTCACATGGATATTCTACTAAACTAATAATAACATACAATATCAACATACACTTTCATAATGATGGAATGCTTAATGCCAGACATTCATAAACACATAGTCAAGGCCTTAGGTCAATACTACAAATAAGATTTTGTCAAGGGCTTGTGCCAAGACACTAGATTGTCTCATGAGACCTACTGATTCATCTAGGGGCTATAGCGGCCTCCACCCATCACTTACTATGTCCAATGCATTCCTTATATGAATAGGTTTAAACATAACCTAATCATTCGTATTAAAAATTGGAAACGAAATGTCAGTATTTATCAATAAACCATGAATAGTATAAAATAACACATCCACAATCAAACATATCAAAAAACCTTCAATACAATATGGATATTTTGTGTCATAATAAATCAACTTCAAAAAAATTTAAACTCCGTCAATGTATGTTGAAATTGATGAAATCAAAACAGTTTTTAGAAAAATATCTATTTCTATTTTGAAATTATTTAAGAGTCACATAATTATAAAGAAAACATTTATTTCTAAAATATTCTTTTAATATTTTAAATTAAGCATTGATGTTGTTATAATGGTGGAAAGTATATGCACCCTCTGTATACGTTAAAAGAGACATTCTTGCCTTAATTTTTTCAAAAATGTTATAAAGGACCTTGTTCAGAAAACGACAGAATGATTATTTCATTAAAATATTTTAGGAAGTCAAAAAATTTGTATAAATGACTTTAGCAAAAAATTTATAAAATAGTAAGAATGTTTTGAAAATAATTTTTAAGAAACATGGATGTGGATGATAAAGATTTCCCAGTAGATAATTACGTATAAACAATATTAGATAATGAAGATATTGTAGAATAAACTCCAACCATGATCTTTTCCTTGGTCGAGGGTAGGTTAACCTCTTTTATAATATTGAATTTTTTTAATAAATTAAACAAGAATAATATACATTAATATGATATAATATATAATCTTTTAACTTTGCATTGTTAATAATATCGTAGTATTATCGTTGTTTCGGGTGTTAACTGATTCATTTTTCATTATATGGTTTGTTTCGTAAGTCATATTTTTTAAGGGTGGGATGTATCTTATTAATTTACAGAATGATATCAAGTCATTAAACATTATTTTTAATAATATAATGAAAATTAGTCATGAATGGATAATGGACAATAAATCTCATCGCGTTCGTGGTTACGGTAATCCGTACGTATGCACGAGCGACAATATCATTCTTTTGATATTAAAATAATATATAATTGTATGGTATATAATATATATAAATAATCACTATCATGTAATATTTATTATTTTCATCAATTAATCATCATTATTATACCAATAAAAATAATAATGTATTGAATAACAATTACACCATGACACATAGACGGTAAGCAGTACGTACACACATATGGTGACATGTCATTAAAAGGTTGGATAGAATAATGAATTTTGATGTACCATATATATAAAAATATCACAATATATATAAGATACTAGAGTAATTATTTTATAATGGAAACAACAAATAAAAATGAAGTGGAAGAAGAAAGGAACTTAAAAGAGGTGATAAAGTATTTATCTCTTCTTCGGGTTTTTCCATTTTATTTGATCAAAAGGGCAATATAGGTTTGCATTATGACTAAAGGAAGGCCTCTAAGATGAAGTTAGGATAGTTGAAAGGGTATTTGGGAAGAGGTTGTTTGAGCCAAGTGGTGATTAGTCACTGAAGGTGGCTAATATTAATTGTTAATATCTTTATATTCATTGTTCCAAAGTCCATAAACATTGTTTTTAGTGCATTACATAAATAGAACATCATTTCTCATCAAAAATGCAATTCATGTTTAAAATGCAAATTTGGGCCCAATCATTCATTTGTTTGTTGAAAATATTATATTAATTTTCTGAATTTGAAATTTTGGTATATTATTTAACACTTTGTTTGGAACATTTTATCTTTTAGGTCCGCTGGATTAATCCCAAAGGAAGATGACGAATTTTGCGCCTGAAGGCAGAAACTTGCTGGAAAAAGCATGATGGGCCTAAGGCCCATAAAACAAATGTGGGGCCCATAAACCAAGCCCAATGAAGCTCAAATTTATACAGAAGAAAGATAAAAATATTAGGATCATTTTATTCAACTGTGGGCGGAACTATTCTGATGTTTTCATGACGATAAAGGGATCTGAAGTTGAGATTTAAATGGTGGACCCGACATTAATGCACAGAAATACGTCCCACCATTTCGACCATAACATCAAAACGAATGCACCAAATTTCCTGAAATGTTTACAGGTCATATAGGACAAATGGAAGAAGATATTTCCCTTCTACAACCCTTCCGTATTCGGCCTTCTTCATTTTCGAATTCACACGTCAATATTGTGGACGAATCTAGACAGTTTTCCGGGTCAAATTCGAAACATCAATTTCATTTTGATTATTCACCCTCCATTTGACTCTATTAATTGTTGGGCGGTGAATTAATTATTGGGGGATTAACCTAAGGCTCCTAATATGCCTATATAAAGAGCTATTGGTGAAGGTAATGTGGTGGAAAATTTTATTATCATCTTTTGTTGCTTGTTTCATTTTAGGGTTATGCTTCAAAATTTCCTTTGTAATGTTTTCCATTTCCATGTAAGATTCTTTTTTGTATATTTATGTTCCTAATAAACTTCTTTCTCTACTATATTTTCCATTTCATTTATTAAAACTTTATTATCACAAAGCACAATGATATCTCCGTGTTGTTGTGAATTAGTTCACACATAGGTGTGAATTTCATTCACACACACGGAGCAGTGCTCGTTATTTCCGCGGTATTAATTTCATCAATCCAATTCGTGTTAGCCATCTTTCGCCCACCATTGAGAGTATACCATCAATGGAGGGATAAACCCTTAATGGGATGATCTTAGGAGGATGAAAAGGCTAGATTTAATGTTACTTTATGAACGAATTGTTGTTAATTGGAAAATCAATTTAAGACGTCCATTCTTCAATTATTTCTACTCTTCATATTTACTGTGTTTGAGAAAAATAAATTCAATTACTAAATGACCATATACCTCGGAGAGATCATGAATTTGGTTCTCTATGTGTATACAGGATAAGTAATTTTTTTAGTAAGAACCAAACCAGAAAATGATGAATGTAATGTTATTTTTGAAGAATGGATTCATCGAAAATTAATAAAACCAAAATTGCCTAATGAAGTAAAATTCATTCAATCCACCCCGAGCATAATCCTAAGATCAACCCATTTCCATTTAATTGAATTCACATAGGTTTATTAGTGTTCTTTAAAAACCATCCAAAATCAAACCCAAAGTTGGCTACTTCATAGCCCATCCTTCACACAATCATAGCGTCTCAAGGTTACTTCTTCGGTCCCTGTGGATTCGACCCCTACATGTACTACATCGATCGCTTTTACCAGTAGGGTAAATTTGGGTGCAATCAAATTTTGGTGCCGTTGCCGGAGACCAAGTAAGTTCCGTAGACCAAAAACCTTCTTATCTTGCCCCCATTCGTCTTTTCTCATCCCAATTCTCTTATCTTTTCCCTTTCTCGCTTTTTTTTCTTTTGGCGCATGTCTGCCTACACCCGCGATAACTCAAACAGATTAGTTAGGGTGGATACTCCTATGGATGGGGAGTCAAGCACTAAAAGAGGTCTATTTCCTTTAGATCCAAATCTTCCTAATACTCCAAATTCAGACGTTGAGTTCGATACAATGGAGAATCTCCCACAAAACCAAATCATAAACCGGGGAGGGAACAAAAATAACGGGCAAGACCCTAACTCTGGGAATTGTTACAGACCCGACCATGAATGACTACCTCACACCAACCTGGACCAAAGCACCCTTATGCATTAGGCATGATAACATAGGATATGCCCAATATGTTTTCAAACCCCAGGTCCTGAACCGCCTTCCAACCTTTCATGGGATGGAGTCTGAGATGCCTTACCTTCATGTTAAAGAATTTAATGACATTGTCGAAACCATGTGCCCACCAAATCAAATTAAATCTGCTAAAATGAGACTTTTCCCTTTTTCCCTTAAGGATTATAAAAAGAACTGGTTAAACAGTTTGAGACTAGCATCCATTCACTCTTGGGACCAACTTCAATGAAAATTTTATAAAAAATTCTTCCCCCATCACAAAAACATTGCACTTAAAAAGAGCATACAAAACGTTTTTGAAAGAGAGGGAGAAACATTCTATGAAACATGGGAAAGGTTCAAGGACACATTAAACATGGTACAACACCATGGTTTCTTAATCCCAGAACAAGTGAGAATTTTCTATGAAGGGTTGGGTCCCAGAAACAAACAATTCATTGATATGATGTGTAATGGAACCTTCAAAAACAAAGCCCCAAATGATGCTTACGTGTATCTAGAAAATCTTGCTGAAAAAAACCAAACATGGGGAACATCACCATACTATGAGAAGCCACCCAAATCTAGTGGAATTTACAATCTTGGAGAAGAAGAAAACCTTAGAGCAAAACTTGCTGCACTCATGGGGAAAGTTGAGGAGATTGATCTTAGGAAGGTCCACAAAACCCAAACTGTTGAGCTTGTTTGTACAATTTGTGACAAGAATGACCACAAGACTGATAATTGCCCAACCATTCCTTCCATCAAGGATGTTCTTTTAGGAGGACCACCAGAAGAAGTTAATTCAATGATCTTTCAAAAGCCACAATTCACGAACACCTTCAATCCACGGTATAATGACCATCCGGGCTTTCGTTGGAAGGACAATCAACAACCAACACAACAACAATGTATTAACCCATACCCTCAACAAAACATTCAACCTCATAATCAGTTCCAACCACAACCGGTCCAATTCCAACATCCTCATGTCCAATATCAACAACATATCCAACAACCAAAGTATCCTCTTGGGATAAACCCACAAGCTCAAGCACCAACCCAAAATGTTCCACAAATCCTACTAGAACAACTGTGCAAACAAATGGACAAAATGAACTCATAATTCTCATCCATTAAACAAGAACTTCAAACCATAAAAACTGGAAAGGCACCCATGCCCACATAGGCCATTCCACAACAATCATCAAGGGGAGAGACAGGTTTCACTCAAACAAATCACGAACAACTAAAGGCTGTGACAGTTTTAAGAAGTGGGAAATCAATTGAAAACCCTGAACAGATAAGTCAGAAACCATGTGAAGCGTCAAACTCTAATGAAAATTCAAATGAACTACAAGATCAAACTGAAGAAACTGATAATAATGTGAATGAAACAACACTTCAACAAACAACTCCACAATCTGCACCATTTCATCAACGCATGAGGGGGAATACCAAGCCTGAATTGAGTGAAACATTGAGGGAAATCTTCTCACAAGTCAAGTTGAACATTCCCCTTCTCGATTCCATCTAAACCATACCTTCCAACTCAAAATACCTTAAGGACTTGTGCACTTTTAAAAGAAAATTTTCACATAAAAACCAAGTCCTTTTGGCTGCTAATGTGAGTAACACCATTCAAGGGAACATTCCTCCTAAGATGAAAGAACCAGGATGCCCTTACATTATTGTTGAACTAGGAGAGAACAATGTTGTCAAAGCCTTGTGTGATCTAGGTGCTAGTGTGAACCTCATTACATATGCCATGTACTGTCAGTTAGGGATCGAAGAACTCCAACCCACATCTGTCACTCTTCAACTTGCTGATCGTAGTGTTCGAGTTCCAAAGGGGATCTTAAAAGATGTTTTGGTGAAAGTTGAAAATTTCATTTACCCAGCTGACTTCATTGTTATGGACAATCACCCAAGCATAGGTCCTAGGGAGCAAACCCCAATCATACTTGGTCGTCCCTTCCTTGCAATAATCAACTCTATAATCCGAGTACGAAATGGGAACATGACCATCACCTTTGGAACATGAGTCTATACTTGAACATCTACAATGAAAACTCTCAAATTGGGGATGATGAAGAGATCCATGAGGTTAATTGGATTGGTAGTGTTGATAATGAACTCAATGAACATCAAGGAGTTACCAAAGGATGGTTAAGTCAAGAAGATATTGATTTTCTTTATTCACATGAGGGAAATTTTCCTCATTGGAATGAATCTCTTTCAGACAGCTCTATTGATGAATTTATAGAATCACCAATAAATGATACCATGGTTGAAATCAGTAACATTGAGTCCATATCCATTCATGACACTACTCTGGAAAATTTAGTGGATGAAAATTCTGTTCAAAAGGAACCAATTTTGACATGAAATCTGAACAGAGAAACTAAGTTCAATGCAAAGTCTCATCCATTCTTGGAAAGTCATGACCAATCTGATCATGAATTTAAAGTATTACCTTCATCACTAAAGTATGGTTTCTTAGGGGACAATCAATCCTTTCATGTTGTCATTTCTTCCGCCCTTGATTCCGATCATGAGAGGATGCTTCTAGATGTTCTTAGGAGACACAAGAAATCCATTGGATGGACCCTATCTAATATCCCTGGGATTATCCCCCTTATCGGGACTCATAGAATTATTCATGAATCTGAGTCAAAGCCATGTCGTCAACCTCAGAGGCGACTCAATCCTAATCTCATGGAACTAGTGAGAAAAGAACTTTTGAAATTTTTAAAAGCTGGTATCATCTATCCTATAGCTGAGAGTTAGTGGGATAGCCCAATCCATGTGGTTCCAAAGAAGGCTGGAAACACAGTAATAACCAACATGGATGGAGAGATGCTTCCAACAAGGGTCAGTAGTGGATGGAGTGTTTTTATTGACTATAGGAATCTCAACTCTTGTACCAAGAAAGACCATTTCCCCTTACCCTTTATTGATCAAGTCCTCAAGAGAGTGGCGGGTCATCAATTCTATTTCTTCTTAGATTGATTCTCAGGGTATAATAAAATAGAAGTCTCCTTAGAGGATAAAGGAAAAACAACCTTCACTTTTCCATTTGGCGCTTTTTCCTTCAATCTCATTCCCTTTGGGTTATGTAATGCCGCTGGTACCTTCCAGAGGTGCATGTTGGGAATATTCTCGGATATGGTGGGGGATTTTTTAGAGGTCTTCATGGATGACTTCTCCATATTCGGGGATACTTTTGAGGGATGTGTTATAAATGTTGAAAATTTCTTGTCAAGGTGTGAGGATAAGAATCTCATACTAAATTGGGAAAAATGCCATTTCATGTTAAGGGAAGGACTTGTTATAGGTCATCTAGTATCTGGTAGAGGGATTGAAGTTGATAAAGCTAAGGTTGACGTCATTCGTCACCTTCCCTCTCCTAAAACAGTTAAGGAAGTGAGGTCCTTCTTAGGACATGCTGGTTTTTATAGAAGGTTCACTAGGAATTTCAGCTCTATTTCTCGACCACTTTTTGCTCTATTGGTAAAGGATTCTCCATTTTTATGGACATAAAGCTGCGAGGAATCATTATCTACACTCAAGTAAACTCTTATATCTCCACCTATCATGCAATCTCCAAATTGGAAACATCATTTCGAACTCATTTGTGATGCAAGTGATTTCACGGTAGGAGCAGTCTTAGGACAACGGTGTGAGAAAACTCCACATGCCATTTCTTATGCAAGAAAATCTCTAAATTATGCAAAAATAAACTACACCACCACTGAGAAAGAGATTCTTGCTATTGTCTTTACCTTCGAGAAATTCAGGTCTTCTCTCTTAGGATCTCCCATCATTGTCTTCACTGATCATTCAGCCCTAAAATACCTTTTCCAAAAACAAGTTTCCAAGGCTAGATTGATTAGGTGGGTCCTTCTTCTTCAAGAGTTCGATTTAAACATTAAGGATAAAAAGGGTGTTGAAAATATTTTAGCTCATCACCTCTCTAGGATGGAATTCAAAGACAACTCACACCACCTCTCTGTGTCTGATTCATTTCCTGATGAGCACCTCTATTCAGTGAATGATTGCCCTTGGTATGTTGACATAGGAAACCATTTGGTGATGGGTGTCATTAAAAAATTCATGGGGACCCAAGATAAGAGGAAATTCTTTTCTGATGTAAAACACTATGTGTTTGATGATCCTTACCTCTTCAAGTTTTGTCCTAATCAAATCATCAGGAGATGTATTCCCAAGTCTGAGCAAGAGTCCATTCTAAAATTTTGTCATGGAGAGGCATGTGGAGGCCACTTTTCTACAAAAAAACCACTAAAAAGGTCCTCCAAAGTGGTTTATACTAGCCGAACGTCACTAAGGATTCCTTCCAATTCTGCAAAAGTTGTCCTCAGTGTCAGAAATTAGGATCCATTACCAAAAGGAATAAAATGCCCCTCACTCCCATTCTGGTCGTTGAAATATTTGATTGTTGGGGAATTGATTTCATGGGACCCTTTCCAAACTCTAAGGGATACCTCTACATCCTCTTAGCTATTGATTATGTCTCAAAATGGGTTGAATCCATTCCCACCAAGTCCAATGACCACCATATTGTGATACGATTTCTGAAAGGGCATATATTTTCTCGATTTTGAATTCCTAGGGCTATAATCAGTGATCGTGGGACCCATTTCTGCAGCCGCCCATTCTCTTCACTCATGTCTAAGTATGGAATTACTCATAATGTTTACACTGCATACAAAAATCAAACCAACGGTCAAGCTGAGTTGGAAAATAAAGAAATTAAGAAAATTCATGAAAAAACTCTTAATCCCTCTAGGTAAGATTGGTCTAAGAAATTCTTAGATGCCCTTTTGGCATATCGAACAGCTTTCAAAACTATCCTAGGAAAGTCACCGTATAGATTGGTTTATGGAAAAGCATGTCATTTACCTATTGAAATTGATCATAAGGCCTTTTGGGCAATAAAAAAATGAACTTTGACATTTCTTTGGCTGAAACAAAATGGAAATTAGATCTTAATGAACTCGAGGAACTTAGGATAGACGCTTATAAAAATTCAAGGATCAATAAATCCAAAGTTCAAGCCTTCCAATCTTGGAATCTCAAAGTCAAACACTTTGAACTGGGAAAATTTGTGCTCTTGTGTAGTTCAAAACTTCATCTACACCCAGGAAAGCTAAGGTCCAGATGGTCTGGTCCATACCTATTGCATCATGTGTACCCTCATGGGGAAATAGAGATTCAGGATCCCACAAGTGGTCATGTCTTCAAAGTCAATGGTCATAGGTTAAAACAATTCATTGAATCATTCAATAAACAAGAAACCAAGGAGGAGTTAACTGAGCCAACATATGAACCAGTGAAAAATTGATAGATTTAGGGTACAAGTCGGGCTAACGACGTTAAACAAAAGCGCTGCACGGGAGGAAACCCGTGGTTTTCATGTTTCCAATCGCTGTGAATCATCTTTTGTTTCCTTCTGCTTAATTTTGTTATTTTTTTATATATATAGACTTTTGACCTGTTCTTCTTTTATGAGTAAGGATGGGTATGAAAAGGGAGCACTGTATTCATCCGTGTCACGCGGTGTGATCCATGAGTAATACCTTACACATAAATTTAAAGAATACAACGTATCATCAGTTTATTTTATTTATGTTTTTGTAGGTTAAAAAAATTAGACTCTTGACTTGTTCTTCTATTATGAGTATGGATGGGTATGAAAGGGGAGCACCGTATTCATCTGTGTCACACGTTGTGATCCCTGAGTAATAACTTAACCATAAATTTAAAAGAAGACAATGTATCATTAGTTTGATTTAACAAAAACATGAAAATAATGGTACTTGGAATTAAATAAATCATTGTGTTGTTTGTTTTGTATACTTTGTCCTTATTTTTATTGTTCAGGAATGATTTTGGGTGATACATGTTCAATCAAGGAGGTGCCTGCATCCCCAAATAGATCAAAGGAGTAATTTGGAGCATCATAAACCTCAACTTTAAAAACCAGGTGAATTTGTTCCATGTTTATCATTCTCAAATTCATCTTTGAACTCCTCTCCTTCCCACTTATAACTTTTCTTTTCTTTAAACACTGGGGACAGTGTCATTCTATGTTGGGGGGAGATTAAAAAATGATTTGTTTTATATTTATGTTGTGAATAATAACATGCATGAAAATAAAAATTCCATTAACCATAAACACGATAAACACACATTGAAAAATCTAAAATTGTATATCAAATAAATTTTGCATTCCATGATTCTAATTTTAATGCAAGTTTATGTTCATGAGCATTGTTTTTTGAAAGTGCGGTTGTTCGATGTGATTTTTCAATTTTTACAATTTCATTCACTTAATAAAAATTCCACAATGCACGTCAACTGGATCATGGGTGTAAATTTGAGTTCTTGGGTCCCTTTCATTATAGCATAGGGTTCTAGGGTATCTTTTAGTTTTATTTGAGTATCCAAAAAAAAACAAAAAAAAAATGACCACATAGAGCAATGTTTTGTCCAAAAGCATGGCGTCCGGCACTTGGGGATCATGACTCCATAGTTGTATTGCCCAGAGTTAGGCTTTATATCTCTATTGTAGAGCATGAAATTGACATTATGTGTGGCGTCGGCACTTGGGGATCGTGACTCAATAGTTGTTTTGCCCAGAGTTAGTCTTTTCATATCTATTGTGGTTAAAAAATAAAATAAAAAAATAAAAAAAGGATACTCATCATAAGTTTTAATGTGATTCTCACCTAGCGCTTCCATTTTTTCCCCTTGAACAATAAAATGGTCCCCATATCTTTTATGATGCACAACACTTTATCATGCTTAATTGGAATTGGATGAAATGTGGTGATGAATTTGAACAAAGAAATTGGCTTGGGCTTGGGATATGATTATGTACCTAGCTTGATTTTAATGATTTTGATGGGTTTTCATAATTTTTTTTGGTATTAGATATTTGGGTGAGCAATGTGTATTAAAATGTTTTTGGAAAAGGGGATTTGAATTTCATATTTGTAATTTATTTTCCTCGGGACTGGAAAAACTCAAGTTGTGGGGTATGATTAGTCACTGAAAGTGGCTAATATTAATTGTTAATATCTTTATATTAATTGTTCCAAAGTCCATAAACATTGTTTCTAGTGAATTTCATAAATAGAACTTCATTTATCATTAAAAATGCAATTCATGTTTAAAATGAAAATTTGGGCCCAATCATTCATTTTTTTGTTGAAAATATTATATTCATTTTCTGAATTTGAAATTTTGGGATATTATTGAACACTTTGTTTGGAACATTTTATCTTTTAGGTCCACTGGATGAATCCCAAAGTAAGATGAAAAATTTTGCGCCTGAAGGAAGAAACTTGCTGGAAAAAGCATGATGGGCCTAAGGCCCATCAAACAAATGTGGGGCCCAGAACCCAAGCCCAACGAAGCTAAACATTATACAGTAGAAAGATAAAAATATGTGGATCATTTTATTCAACTGTGGCTGGAGCTAATTCTGATGTTTTCATGACGATGAAGGGATCTGAAGTTTAGAATTAAATGGTGGACCTGACATTAATGCACAGAAACCCGTCCCACCATTTCGACCATAACATACAAAATAATGCGCCAAATTTCCTTAAATTTTTACAACTCATAGAGGACATATGGAAGATGATATGCCCCTTCTACAACCCCTTCGGATTCAGCCTTTTATATTTTCTAATTCACAGGTAAATATAGTGGACGAATCTGGATAGTTTTCCTTGTCAAATTCGAAACATCAATTTCATTTTGATTATTCACCCTCCATTTGACTCTATTAATTGTTGGGGGTGAATTAATTATTGGGGGATGGACCTAATGATCCTAAAATGCCTATATAAGGAGATATTGGTGAAGTTAATGTGGTGGAAATTTTTCTTATCATCTTTTGTTGCTTGTTTCATTGTAAGGTTATGCTTCAAAATTTACTTTGTAATGTTTTCCATTTCCATGTAAGTTTCTTTTTTGTATCTTTATGTTCTTAATTAACTTCTTTCTCTTCTATATTTTCCATTTAATTTATTAAAACTTTATTATCACAAATCACAGTGATATCTCTGTGTTGTTGTGCATTAGTTCACACATAGGTGTGAATATCATTCACACACACGGAGGAATGCTCGTTATTTCCACAGTTTTAATTTCATCAATCAAATTCTTGTTAGCCATCTTCTCCCCACCATTGAGAGTATACCATCAATGGAGGGCTAAACCCTTAATGGGATGATCTTAGGAGGATGCAAAGGCTGGATTGAATGTTATTTTATGAATGAATTGTTGTTAATTGGATAATCAATTTAAGACATCCATTCTTCATTTATTTCTACTCTTCATCTTTACTGTGTTTGAGCAAACTGAATTCAATTACTAAATGACCATATACCTCGGAGAGATCAGGAAGTTGGTTCTCTATGTGTATACGGGATATGTAATTGTGTTTAGTAAGCACCAAACCAGAAAATGATGAATGTAATGTTATTTTTGAAGAATGGATTCATCAAAAATTAATAAAACCAAAATTGTCTAAGGAAGTAAAATTCATTCAATCCAACCCGAGAATAATCATAAGATCAACCCATTTCCATTTAATTGAATTCACTTAGGTTTATTAGTGTTCTTTTAAAACCATCCAAAATCAAACCCAAAGTCGGCTACTTCATAGCCCATCCTTCACACAATCATAGCGTCTCATGGTTACTTCTTCGGTCCCTATGGATTCAACCCCTACATGTACTACATCGATAACTTTTACCAGTAGGGTAAATTTGGGCGCAATCAAGTGGCTTTGAATGTGTGAATTCTAGAGAAGTGAGAGTTCCCTTTTTTAAGAGGGGTGAGGGGCACCTTAGGAAAAGCATGAAATATTATTTTATAATAAACTGATTTTCTGTTTATAATGGCTAACTAAAATATTATTTAATGGATGAGGTGGGTATGGGTCTAAAACCAATCAACCAATAGGATTTAGGCAGGTTTGGGTCACTATATGAACTTTATCTTTTAGATTTAACTCTTAGTTAAATAGTTTGACATTTACCATGTCTCTTTGTATTTTTATATTATATGGTTAATTAACATAATATATATTTCCAATTGAACCCCAAGTTGTTAATTAATGATACACCTATAATTAAATAAGTACATTGGTCGATCCTTAGATTTTTAAGAATAGAATATCAATTAATAATACAATAATTGTGGTAAAAACTATTTTAGGTCAATTTTTTACAGTATTTGGTATTTTGTTTTTGCTAAAATTATAAAATCATTATTACTTAGAAATAACATCTCTAAATAATAATAATATTTCATATTAACCAATAAAAATAGTTTAATTCATTAAAATTCTCAAATTTCATTTATTTGGATATTCATAATATCATTTATTTTATTATTTCTTTAATAAAGTAATTACGACATCATCATTGTGTCATTAATAAATTAAAATATATAATTTGTAAAAAAATATAAATAAATTAAAATTATCTATGAAATATTTTTATAATTATAATGAATATTTATAGTCGAATTTATCTTATGAATAACCCTATATTAAAAATGTTTCAGTTATTAATCATTGATTTTTACTCTTTCAAATCTTCTTTGAATTAAATAATAATAAATGTCCTAATCAAATACAAGTGTACCAAAGAGGTTCATATTTTATTCCTAATGTTTTTTTGGTCGAATTATACTTATCCAATAGAATCAGGACATGTGTTTGGGTAATAATAATATCACTTTTACCCTTAATTACCCTATTTACTCTTAACCGTGGTAAATGAAAGTAAAAAGTTGCTATTCAATAAAAAAATTCATCTTAATGAACCACTTTTTTCTTAATGATATTTACTGTGTCTCTCATATTTTTGAAATTCAACTCATAGAAGCGATAACATTATGTTTATATAAATTTTCAAATTCTTCTAGGAGGTGGGTAAAAGATGGTGAAAAGTTGAATTTTTTTTCATATATCTAAAATTATTATAAACTCACTCCATTTAATAACATAGAACATATATATGTATTAAATATCTCTCTTAACCTATAATAAATTTAAATAAAATAAATAGTTATTTAAATAAAATCTTTGTTTTAAACTATAACTCAGTGTTTTTAACATTTCATTTAAAATTGAATGTTTTCATAAAAAACCAGAAATTCACCTTAAGATAATTTCGATATTCTGAATCCAAAAAGGAAGTACAATTTGAATGATAAAATTTATATAATTTAAAAAAGTGGGTTTTTCTATTCATAATGGATAGTTTGATTGGTTGTGTTGTGTTAGAACTCAATGTTACGTACAACACACGCTATTGTATTATTCAAAGAGAAGTTTACTGTGGAGGCTTACGATGTTATATTATCCCCTCCTTCAAATAATTTTGTCCATGAAATTTTTAGAGTATTACTGTATAAAAAAACTCGAGTGGTTCTTCATCAAAAGTTCATCAGGTTCCCATGTTTCCTCTTCCATATCATGGTTTCTCCATAGAACTTTTAAAAGATGAGTCATCTGGTTTTTGATCAATTTTTCTCTTGTATCAAGAACCATAAAAGGCTCTTCGCAATAAAATAGTTCAGGTTCCAGTACTAATTCATCATAGGTGATTTCAGGCATTCAGTCAGGCATGTAGTTTCTCAATAGTGATATGTGGAACACATCGTGGACTTTGGAGAGACTTGGTGGCATTGTCTACTGGTAACCTACAACCCCAATTCGTTATAGAATTTCAAAAGGTCTGATGTACTTGGGACTCAATTTTCCCTTCTTACTGAAACGTATGACACCCTTCCATTGAGATACCTTCATGAAAACATGACCTCCTACCTGAAATTACCAATCCTTCCTTCGGTGATCGGCATAGATATTATTCCTACCTTGAGCTTCTTTAATGTGGTTTTGGATTACATTCACCGTTCCCATCGTTTCCTCCACAAGTTATGGGCCTATAACTTTTCTTTCACCAACATCATCCCAACAGGTTGGTGTGCTACATCGATTTTCGTATAACACTTTATATGGTGCTATATTAATACATGAATGGATGTTATTGTTATAGGAAAATTCTACCAGAGGTAAATATTTATCCCACATAACGTAAATTTCAAGTGATAATGATCTCAACAAGTCTTCTCAATTCTAATTTCCCTTTGGTTTGAGGGTGGTATGTAGTCCTCAAACAAAGTTCAGTATCCAGTGAATTATGAATAATTTTTCAGAATCTTGATGTAAAATGTGGATCAAGATCAGAAATAATTGATAGTGGTACTCCTTGAAGACTTTCAACATCATTAATATTTTGTCTTGCTAAATGTTCAAGTGGTAAATCATCTCTTATAGCAATAAAATGTTCTGATGTGGTAAGACGATCAAAAATGAACCATATTTCATCTTTCCTTGAAGGAGTTATTGGTAGTCCCATTACAAAGACCATCATTATATTATCTCATTTACACTCAGGTATGGGAAGAGGTTACATGACTCTTCTAGGATGTTGCCTTCTAGCTTTCACTTGTTTACAGACCATACACCATGAAACAAATTCAGCAGTCTCCCTCTTCATGTTTTCCAACAAAAAATGTTCATTCAAATCTCTATACATCTTAGTGCTACCAGGGTGTATAGAGAAATTGGAATTATGATCATCATTCAACAATTCTCTTTTTAGATCAGTTATATCGGGAACACAAAGTCACTTACCAAATTCCAAAATTCCATCTTAATATATGAAGTCACTCAATCCCCCATCATTCACTACTTTAATCATCATTTGAAACAGCTCATCATTAACCTGATACATTTTTGTCCTTCCAAGAAAAGATGGTTTGGAATCTATTTGAAAAAGTAAGGATGTTTCAACTTCCTTGGTGATTCCCATATCCATCTTTACTAGATCCATGTATATAAGATCATTTTCAACACTCATCTTGTTCCACACTCCATGATCATTTCAACTCAATGCATCTTCCACATTATTTTCCTTCCCTAGGTGGTAGTGTATAGTGAAATCATAACCCTTGAGTAGTTAAAGAAATCACCTTTTCCTCATGTTGAGTTCTTTTTGTGAATAAATATAATTCAAACTCTTATGATCTATATATATCTCACATTTTTTCCCACAGAGATAGTGCCTCCAAATATTAAAAGAAATGATTATAGATGATATCTAAAGATCAAGAGTATGATAGTTATGCTCATGCATTTTTAGCTATCGTGATGCATAGAAAATAACCCTATCATTAAGCTTAAGGACACAACCAAGTCTTTTCATTGAAGCATCACTATAAATAACAAACCCATCATTCCCCAATGGTAGAGTCAATATAAGATCATTAAACAATATTTTCTTCTCTTCTTCAAAACATTCTTCACACTCTTTTGTCCAATAAATTTTTAACCCCTTATCCGGTGATATTTTTTAATTGGTTAGCCAATCGGGAAAATTTCTAGATGAAATTCCGATAATAACCTGCTAAACCAATAAAACTGCGTACCTCAGTTATACTCGTAGCTCTTGTAAATTCTTTGATTGCCCTGGCCTTTTAAGGATCAACGGAGATTCCATCCTTAGAGAAAATGTGGACAGGAAAATAAATCTCATGAAGCCAAAATTCACACTTACTAAACTTCCCATATAATTCATGTCTCATAAGAGTCCTCAGGATACTGTGCAAGTGATTTTCATGATTTTATTTGCTTTTGGAGTATTCCAAGATATCATCAATAAATACCACTAAAAAATCATCAACATATTCTATGAAAACACTTTTCATTAGATAGATGAAGTCAGAGGGTGCATCAGTCAATCGCAATGGAATTACTGTAAACTACTAATGCTCGTACCTGGTCGAAATGCTGTCGTCAGAATGTATTAATTATTCACGCAAGACTGATGGTATCCAGATCGAAGGTCAATCATTTAAAAGTATTTATATCCATGAAGTTAGTTGAATAAATCATAAATGAGTGGTAGGGGATACTTGTTCATTATTGTTATCGCATTGATCAACTTGTAGTCAATACACAACCTCATATATCCATCTTTCTTCTAAACAAAAAGGATTGGGGCTCCTCATGGAGAAACATGATGGAGAATAAATCCCCTATTACTTAATTCCCACAGTTATTTCATTCCCTTACTCCCGAGTAATTTAATTTAGTTGAGCTACTAGGGGTGGATCTAGATAAGAATCAGGTGGTGACGATTCTTCTCTAAACATAATGTGTTCATTATCATCGTCGTCAAAAATCTTAACCTCCGTCTTATTATAATAAATTTTCATATCATGGTCTGAAAACCAATCCATACCGAGGATTATATAAATTCAATCATGGGTATGACGATGAAATCAGCAGAAAAAGAGCATTCATATGCCCTAATGGGAACTAATTCACTAATCTTTATTGCGATGATACTTCCCTTAGGAGTTCATTCCGACAAATCCCTTGTTAAATAAAATTGGAAATATCTAATTTTCATAGAAAACTGGCAAGATATGAATCAATACAATGGCGGTGAATCATATAAAACATTTTCTAGGCATTAGGAAACCATTAAATTACCTTCCACCACATCTTTCGGGGCATCAACCTTAGTATTAGTGATAACATAATCTTGTCCTTGATCCCATGCCATTTCTGAGGTATGATACCCTATCACTTTGGACATTCATTCACATAATTCCCCCTTTCACTAAAATTGTATCATTCAACATCGATAACCTCTTTCTTTCCCTTGCGATCACAAGATTGGTGGACCTTTTCACTACACCTTTAACAGACTCCCATTCCCTTCAGGCAAGTACCGATGTGTTTCTTCCCACATTTACTATAGGATGGATATTAAACTTTTCCTTTCTTCCCCTTATTTCCATTTCATGAGTGTTTGGAAGATCTCTTTTTATCATTCTTTTCTTTAAAGTCATAAGACTTATAGAATTCATTTTCTATCATGATAGCACAAGAGACAATACCTTCGTACGATGAGAAGGATTGTGAGACTAACGATCTTTAGAGAAATGGTTTAAACCCATCAATGAAATGATCAACATACCTTTTTGGGTTACATCTATAATCAGCAGCATGTCTCACTACCCTTGTTAAGTTTGCTTCATACATTGCGACAATATCATCATCCTTTTTCCTCAGACTAAAAAATTTTCATTCCATTTCTTCTCAATGGTCACGAGGAATGTATTTTTCTATGAAAATTTCATTCAAAATTCTCTATTACATATTTTATACTTCATCGTCTTCTATTCTATTTTGAATCAATGAACACCATTGAATATCATCTCCATTGAGGTGGTAAAATTCCATGACACCTTTTTCCTTTTCGATACTCCCCAAGGCATGGAATATTTTCTCTATGAAATTTATCAATTTATTGGATACAAGTGGATTTGTACCCTCATTGAATGTTTGCAGTTGTTTCCTCATAAAATGATCTAACATTGATCCTCCACTCTGCAGATCAGTGTGCTCTATATGTGTAAGGTTATTATTTATAACCTGAGTGAGTTGTCCCAATATAGTGATAAGTTGGTCAGTACCAGTTGTATCAATAGCTCCACTATAATTATCTTGACCATGATAGAAATCCTATATAGAGTGTGTGCACTGATACAGTTTCCATTCCTTCCACTAGGAGCAATTTCTAAATAATGGCATAAACTAGATTAGATTATGAATAGAAATAGACAATTTGTAAAACACTTAACAAAAATTGAACAGTTTATGGATATAATCCATAATCATATAAACTATTTTATTTGTGGATGTATACACTTATAAACCCTTCATAATGGTTTTAAAGAAATTGAGAATTATCCTAGGAATATCCCCTAGGAGTGTTGTAACCAATAGTGCAACAAGGCTCATTGTCGTGCACCAGTGTCCGTTTGAGTCTAGCTCAAAGCGGTGTTTTTGGGATTTACCCCTACGTACATCTATGCTAGAGCCGTCTCTACCTTCTTGTATCCAGACATGGATGTATTGAATGGAAAACTCAAAAAAACTATACAATACAAAAATTCTAGGATGTTAATATATACTAATCCTCAAAGTCTATCGTACGGTAATGTGCTCTAATCAATTTTTATCTAAATCATGATTCAAGGTTTGTACTAAGCTTCTTTAGATACCAACTGTAATTCCCTGACCCCACTTACCCAAAGTCGGTTCATTATTACATTGCATTGGCATGATCACAAAATATCAAGTCTCAAAAGACCGATTAGATCTGTAGACTTGGATGTACTAGATACATTCATAAGGTTGGCATTACATCATAAAATGGACAACTACAAAAAAATTGTTTCCATATAACACATTGAGATCACATAGACCATCCCAGCATGTTAGTCATAATATAATTCTTCACATCTTGGTAAAAATAAAACATATAATGGGGTGAGATCAAATATTCAGTAAGGACAACAATATAGCGGGAAAATTCATAAATAAGCATAAAAATTTAAGACAATGTATACGACTAAAATAAAAGCCTTTTAAACATGAACTTCAGTATAATATGGAAAAGATAAAAAAAATTCCATTTACTTACTCACATGGTTATTATACTAGACTAATTATCACATACAATATCAATAGACATTTTCATAATGATGGAATGCATAGTGTCAAACATTTATAGCCACATAGTCAAGGCCTTGTGGCAAGACTACAAATAAGATTTTTTCAAGTCCTTGTTCCAAGACACTATTTTGTCTTATGAGACATACTGATGCATCGAGAAGCTATATCGGGCTCCACCCGTCAATTAATAAGTCCAATGCATTCCTCATATGATAAGGTTTAAACATAACATAAGCATTCATATTAAAAATGGCATATGAAATGTCAATACATTATATATAAACCATGAATAGTATGAAATAAAACATCCATAGTCAAACATATCAAGAAAAATTCAATACAATATGGATATTTTGTATCATAATAAATCAACATCAAACAAACTTAAAATCTATCAATGGATGTTGACATTGATGAAATCAAATCCATTTTTAGAGAAATTTCCCTTCTTATTTTGAAATCATTTAAGAGTCACATAATAATAAAGAACATATTTATTTTTAAAATATTCTTATAATCATTTAATGGAATTTCGACGATGTTATAATGAAAAAAATAGCTGCCCCACTATATAAGATAAAAAAGACATTCATGCCTTAATTTTGTCAAAAAGGTTACAAAAAACCTTGTCTGGAAAATGACCGAAAGATTCAAAAGTTAAAAAAATGGTATAAATGAATTTGACCCATAGTTTATAAAATAGTAATAATGTTTTGAAATACATTTTTAAGAAACATGAATGTGAATGATAAAGAGGACCCATTAGATAATTGTGTATAAACAACCTCAGATAATGAAGAGATTGTAGATTAAACTCCTACCTTGTACTTTTCCTTGGTTGAGGGTAGGTTAACCTCCCCATTAATGGTAAAATAGTTGTTATTAAATTATACAAGAATCATATACATTAATATTATAACATATATAATCTTTTAACATTTCTTTGTTAATAATATCTTAGTATCATCGTCGTTTCAGGTGTTTACTGATTCAATTTTCATTATATGGTTTGTTTCGTAAGTCAAATTTTTTATGGATGGGATGTATCTTAATAATATCTATAAATATATCAAGTCGTTAATCATTATTTTTAATCATCTAATAAAAATTAGTCTTGAATGGATATAATGGGGAATGAATCTCATCGCGTTCGTGGAGACAGAAATCCGTACGTACGCACGAGCGATAATGTCAATATTTTGAAATAAAAATAATACATAATTGGATGGTATATATTATATATACAGAATCATTATCATGTTATATTTATTATTTTCATCAATTACACATCATAATTATACCCATACAAATAATAACATATTGAATAACAATTACACCATGATATGGAGACGGTTAGTAGTACGTACACACATATGGTGACATGTAATTTAAAGGATTGATATTATAATTAATTTGGTTGTACCATATTTATAATAAAATCACAGTATATATAAGATACTGGATTTATTATTTTATAATGGAACCAACAAAGAAAAAGGAATTGGAAGAAGAACAGAACTTGAAAGAGATGATGGAGTATTTATCTCTTCTTTGGGGTTTTCTATTTTATTTGATCAAAAGGGCTCTGTAGGATGGCTTTATGACTAAATAGAGGTCTCTAGGATGAATATAGGATAGTTTAAGGGGTATTTGGTAGAGGTGGCCTTATCGAAGTAGCTTTGATGGTGTGAATTGTAGAGAAGGGGGAGTGCCTTTTATAAGAGGGGTGAGGGGAACCTTAGGAAAAGCATGAAATATTATTTTATAATTAACTCATTTTCTATTTCTAATGGATCCAAAATTTATTATTTATCTTCTAAGGTGGGGATGGGTCGAAAACCACTAAACCAATAGGTTTTATATAGTTTTGGGTCACTATATGATCTTTATCTTTTAGATTTTACTCTTACTTAAATAGTTTGACATTTACAATGTCTCATTGTATTTTTAAATTATATGGCTCATAAACATATTATATAATTCCAGTAGAACCCCAAGTGATTCATTAATGATAAAACTATCAATATATAAGTACATTGGTATATCCTTATATTTTTTGGAATAGAATATCAAATAATAATATAATATCTATTTTAAAAACTCTTTTATGTAAATTTTGACACAATTTGGTATTTTGTGTTTTCATAATTAATAACATCATTATTAATTTAAAAAAATCATCTAACAAATCCTAATATATCATATTAACCAATAAAATTATTTTAATTCATTAGATGTCTCAAATTTCATTTATTTTTATATTTATAATATCAATTATTTTAATATTTACTTAATTATGTAATTACGACATCATCATTGTTTCATTAATAAATTAAATTATATAATGTCTAAAAAATATAAATAAAATTCCATTATGTCTGAAATATTTTTATCATTCTGATAAATATGTATAGTCAAATTTATCTTATGTATAACCATACCTTAAAAATGTTTTAGTTATTAAACATTAATTTTTACTATTTTAAGTCTTCATTGAATTAAATAATAAAAAATGTTCTAATCTAATCAAATTGGAACAAAGAGGTTCATATTTTATTCCTAAGGTTGTTTTTGGACGAATTATACCTATCCAATATAATTAGGACATGTTTTTGGGTAATAATAATATAATTTTTAATCTTAATTACCAAATTTAGTTTTAACCGTGGTAAATAAAATTAAAAATATAATATTCAGTAAAAAAAATTCCATATTATTGAACCAAATTTTTCTTACTGATATCAAACTTGTCTCTCAGATTTTTGAGATTCAACTCATAGAAGCTGTAAAATTGAGTTTTATGTAAATTTTCAAATGCTCTTAAGAGTTGGGCAAAATACAGTGAAAGGTTCAAAAAAATTCATATATCTAAAATTATTATAAACAAAATCCATCTAATTATATAGAACATATATTGGTATTATATATCTTTTTTGACCTATAATAAATTTACATAAAATAAATAGTTATTTAAATAAAAATTGGGTTTTAAACTATAACTCAGTGTTTTTTACTATTCATAAAAATTTATATGATTTCAGAAAGAAACAGAAAATACACCATATGCTAATTTCGAAATTCGGTATCTAAAAATGAAGTCCAATTTGAAAGATAAAATTTATAAAATATCAAAAAGTTGGTGTTACTATTCATAATGGCTCGTTTGATTAGTTGTGTTGTGTTAGAACTTGTATTTGCGCACAACACAGGCTTCTATATTATTCAAAGTGAAGCCTAACATGAAAGCATGGGGTGTTACATTCTTCCCTCATTCAAATAATTTTTTCCTTGAATTTTCTATAGTATTACTGCATAAAAAGATTTTGGTGGTTCATCATCATATGTTCTTCAGGTTCCCATGTTTCCTCTTCGATCTTATCGATTCTCCATAGAAATTTTACCAGACGAGTCGTCTGGTATCTGAACACTTGTTCTCTTATATCCGGAACTCTGAAAAGCTCTTCACAATAACACATATCGGGTTCCAATACTAATTCGTCATAGGTGAGTACATGTGTTGGGCAAGGCATGTATTTTCTCAATATTGATACATGGAACACATCAGGTAATTTGGAGAGACATGGTGGAATTGTAAACCGATAAGCTACAACCCCAATTAATTCTAGAATTTCTAAAGGTCTAATGTACCTGGAATTCAATTTTCCCTTCTTACAAAAACACATGACACCATTCCATTGAGATACCTTAAAAAAACATGATCTCCTACATGAAATTCCCAATCCTTCATTCGGTTATCGGCATAGATCTTCTAACTACTTTGAGTTTCTTTGATGTGGTTTTGTATTACCTTCACCTTTTCCATTGTTTCCTCCACCAGTTCTGTGCCTACAAGTTTTCTTTTAACAACATCATCCCAACAGGTTGGTGTGCTACATCTGTTTTCATATAACGCTTCATATGGTTCCATCTGAATACTTAATTGGATTCTATAGTTATAGGAAAATTATACCAGAGGTAAATTTTGATGCCACAAAACTTTAATGTCAAGTGATCATGCTCCCAACATGTCTTGTAAGGTTTTAATAGTCCATTCTAATTGCCCATCGGTTTTAGGGTGGTAGGTAGTACTCAAACGAATTTCAGTATCCTGGGTTTTCTAAATACTTTTCTAGAATCTTGATGTAAAATGTGGATAACAATCAGAAATAATCAATAGTGGTACTCCATGAAGCCTTACAACTTAATTAATATATTTTCTTGCTAAACGTTCTAGTGGTAAATCATCTCTTATAGAATGAAAATGTGCTAACATGTTAAGATGATCAACAATGACCCATATTTCATCGTTCCTTACAGGAGTAATTGGTAGTCCCATGACAAAGCCAATCATAATTTTATAATATTTCCACTCATGTATGGGAAGAGGTTTCACAACTCCTCCAGGCTATTGCCTTCCAGTATTCACTTCTTTACAAACCATACATCTTGAATCAAAATCAGAAGTCTCCCTCTTCATGTTGTCTGACCAAAAATTTTCATTCAAATCTCTATACATCTTAGTGCTACCAGGGAGTATAGAGAAATTGGAATTTTGATCATCATCCAAGAATTTTCTTTTTAGATCAGGTATATCGAGAACACAAAGTCTCTTCCCAAATATCAAAATTCCATCTTCATATACGCAGTCACTCAATCTTCAATCATTCACTACTACAATATTCATTTGAAACAACTCATCATCATCTTGATAACTTTTTATCCTTTCTAGAAAAGATGGTTTGGAATCCATTTTATAAATTATGGATGTTTCCCCTTCTATAGTAATTACCATATCCATCTTTAATAGATCCATGTATATAGGATCCTGTTCAACACTCATCTTGTTCAAAACTACATGATCCTTTATACTCAAAGCATCTGCCACCTTATTTTCCTTCCCCAGGTGGTAGTGTATAGTGAAATCATAATCCTTGAGTAGTTAAATCCATCACCTTTTCCTCATGTTGAGTAATTTTTGTGAGAAAGTATACTTCAAACTCTTATGATCGATATATATCTCATATTTTTCCCCACATAGATAGTGTCTCCAAATCATCAAAGAAAAGATAACAGCTTCATACTCAATATTAAGAGTAGGATAGTTATACTTATAAATTTTTAGCTATCGTGATGCATATGTAATAACCCTGTCATTCAGCATAAGGACACATCCAAGACCTTTCCTTGAAGCATCACTATAAAAAACAAACCCATCATTCCCCGATGGTAGAGTCAATATAGGAGCATTTAACAATCATCTTTTCAGTTATTCAAAACATTCATCACACTCTTTTGTCAAAAAAAGTTTTAATCCATTTTCTTGTGATCTTTTTTAATGGGTTATCCAACTAAGAAAAATTATAGACGAATTGACGATAATAACCAGCTAAACCAATAGAACCGTGTACCTCAGTTATACTCTTCAGTGCTGGCCATTATTGGATTACATTTGTCTTTTAAGGATCAACAGAGATTACATCCTTAGAGAAAATGTGGCCAAGAAAAGAAATCTCATAAAGCCAGAATTCACATTTACTAAACATCCCATATAAATCATGTCTTCTAAGAATCATCTGGATAATGCACAATTGATTTTCATGACTTTCGTAGATTTTAGAGTATACCAAGATATCATGAATAAATACCACTACAAAATCATCTAGATATTCATTTAAAACACTTTTTGTTAGATCGATGAAGACAGAGGGTGCATTAGTCAATCCAAAAGGCATTACTGTAAACTTGTAATGCCCATACCTGGTTCAAAATTCTATATTCAGAGTGTATTCCTTCTTCACGCACAACTGATGGTATCTATATCTGAAGTCAAATTTTGAAAATTATTGTGCTCCATGAAGTTGGTTGAATAAATAATTAATGTGTGGTAGGGGATACTTGTTCATTATTGTTATAGCATTGATCTCCTTATTGTAAATTCACAACCTCATTGATCCATATTTCATCTTAAAAAAGGAAAGGGGCTCCCCTTGGAGAAATACTTTGGGGAATAAATCCTTTATTACTCAATTCCTATAATTTTTTCTATAGTTCCACTAATTCCATAGTGGACATTTTATAAGGGGTCATCGATATGGGCGTTGAACCAGAAATTTAATCAATGGAAAACACAATTACTCAATCTAAAGGATGTCCTGGTAAATCCTCTAGAAATAAATCACATATTCTTTCAAAATAGGTACATCCACTATTTCAACATTCCCTTCTTCACCCACAGTTATTTCATCCTCTTCCTCCCAAATAATTGAATTTAGTTGAGGTACTAGGGGTGGATATAGATAAGAATCAGGTGGTGACGACACTTCTCTAAAGATAATGTGTTCATTATCTTCATCATAAAAAATTGTAACCTCCTTCTTCTTAAAATAAATTTTCACATCGTGTTCTGAAATCCAATATATACTGAGGATTATATCAAATTCAATCATGCGTATGATGATTAGATCATCAAAAAAATAGCATTTATATGCCCTAATGGGAACTGATTCAGAAAACTTTGTTGCGACGATACATACATTTGGATATTTTTCTTACAACTCTCTTGTTAAATAAAATTGGAAATATATAATTTTCTTAGCAAACTGGGAAGATATGAAACAATGTGATGATCCAGAATCAAATAAAACATTTACTAGACTTGAGGAAACCATTAAATTACCTACTATCACATCTTTCAGAGCTTCAACCTTAGTAGTCGTGAGAGAATAAGTTTCTCCTTGATCCTTTTCCTTTTCTAAGTAATGTTCCCTAGACGCTTATGAAATTCATTCGCATAGTGCCCCTTTCTATAAAAATGTATCATTCATCATCGACATCCTCTTTATTCCCCTTTCAATCACGAGCATGGTGGTCCTTTTCACCACATATGTAAAAGACTCCTATTCCCTTCAGGAAATAACCGAGGTGTTTCTTCCAACATTTAATATAGGATGGATATTCAATTTTTCCAGTCTTCACCTTATTTCCATTTCCAGAGTGTTAGACAGATCTCTTCTTCTCTTCCTTTGTTTTAAAGTCGTAAGACATAAGGAATTATTTTTATGTCATGATAGCATGTGAGACAATATCTTCATATGATGAGAAGGATTGCGGGAATAATGATCGATAGAGAAATGGTTTTTACCCATTGAATAAATGATCAATATAACTTTTCAGATTATGTATATAATCTACAGCATGTCTCGCAAACCTTGTAAAGTTTTCTTTATACTTTGCGACATTATTATCATCCTTTTTGTCTTAGACTCATGAAATTTCCTTTCCATATCTACTTGATGGTAATGAGGAAAGTATTTTTCTAAGAAAATTTCTTTAACCTTTCTCTATTCCATCTTTGATACTTTATCATCTTCCTTTCTGTTTTGAATCAATGACCACCATTGAACAAAATCTTCAGGGAGGTGGTAAACATCCAGGACAACATTTTCCATTTAGATACTCCCCAATGAATAGATTATTTTATCCAAAGAATTTATCAATTGCTCGGCTACTAGTGGAGTTTTTACCCTCATTTAATGTTGGTGGTTGTTTCCTCATGAACTGATCTTAAATTTATCCTCCACGCTTTGAATCAGGGTGCTCTATATGGGTAAAGTATTTATTCATAACCTGAGTGAGTTGTCCCACTATAGTGATAAGTTGATCAGTACCAGTTGTATCACTAGCTTCACTATAATTATCTTGTTCATGATAGAAATCCCTATATATAGTTTGTGCATTGATACAGTTTACATTCTTCCACTAGGCGCTATTTCTAAACAATGGAATAAACTAGATTATTTTATAAATCGAAATACATAATTTGTAAAACACTTAACATAAATTGAAAAGTTTATGGATATAATCGATAATCATAAAAAAATTTCATTGTGGAATTATATACTCTTAAACCCTTCATAATGAATTTTAATGAAAATGAGAATTATCCTAAGCATATCCCCCGGGAGTGTCCAAACCAAGAGTGCAGTACGACCCATTGTCGTGCATCAGTTTCTGTTAGAGTCTAGCTCAATGTGATGTTTTTTGGTTTTACCCCTATGTACATCTGTGCCAGAGACGCCTCTACCTGCCCGTATCTAGAGAGGGATGTATTGCATGGAAAACTCACAAAATCTCTACAATACCAAAATTATATGAAGTTCTTCTATACTAATCCTCATTGTATATTATAGGCTAATCTGCACTAACCAGAGTTTATCTAAATTGATATTCCAAGGATTATACTTAAATCCCTTGGATACCAACTGTAACGCCCTGACCCTAGTTACCCAGAGTCTGTGCATTATTTCATAGCATTGGCATGATCAGAGAAGATCATGTCTTGAAATAATGATTAGATTAATTGCATTGGAAGTACTAGATACATTCATAAGGTTTAAATTTCATGATAAAATGGAAAACTACAATAATATTTTTTCCACCGACAAAAATGGGATCCAATAGATTATCCCTGCAGTTAATTCATAATATACATCTTCCCATCATTGAAAAATAAAACAGAGAAAGGGGTGATCTCAAATGCTCAGTAAGGATAACAATATAGCGGAAACAATCATAAATAAGCCTAAACATTTAAGATAATGTATATGACTAAAAAAGACCTTTAAACTTGAAATTCAGCATAATATGGAAAACATAACATCAAATAATGACATATACATACCCACGTGGATATTCTACTAGATGAATAATCATAAACAATATTAATAGCCACTTTCATAATGATGGAATTTATAATGCCCAGCATTCATAACCACATAGTCAAGGCCTTATGCCAATACTAAAAATAAGATTTTGTCATGGCCTTGTTCAAGACACTAGTTTGCCTCATGAGACCTACCGATACATCGAGGAGCTATAGCGGGCTCCACACATCACTTATCATGGCCAATTCATTCCTCATATGAAATGGTTTAAACATAACATAAACATTTGTAATAAAACTGCCATACAAAACGTGAATACAGTATCTATAAACCAGGAATTGTATGAAATAACAAATCCACAGTCAAACATATCAAAAAAAAATCAATAAAATATGGATATTTTGTATCATAATAAAACAACTTCAAACAAAATTAAAATCCATCAATGGATGTTGACATTGATGAAATCAAAACTATTTTTATAGAAATATCTCATTCTATTCTGAAATCATTTTAGAGTCACATAATTATAATGAAAAAAAATTATTTTTAAAATATTTTTATAAGCTTATAAATGAATCTTAGATGATGTTATATTGGGGGAAAATAGCTGCACCCACCATATAAGTTAAAAATGACATTATTTCTTTAATTATTTCAAAAATGTTATAAAGGACCTTGTTTTGAAGACGACGTAAAGATTATTTTATAAAAATCTTATAGAATGTTAAAAAAAATGGTATAAATTAATTTAACCCATAGTCTATAAAATAGTAATAATGTTTTGAAATATGTTTTTGAAAAACATGGATGTGGATTCTAAATAAGTCCCATTAGATAATTACGTATAAACAACCTTAGATAATGAAGTGATTGTAAAATAAAATCCTACCCTGTACTTTTCCTTGGACGAGGGTAGGATACCCTCTTGTATAATGGTGAAATATTTTTTATTAATTTATACATTAATCATATACATTAATATGATATCAAATATAATCTTTTAACATTGCTTTGTTAATAATATCTTCGTATTATCATCGCTTCTAGTGTTACCTGGTTTGTTTTCTATTATATGGTTTGTTTCATAAGTCATATTTTTTATGAATGGGATGTATCTTATTAATATCCATAATGATATGAAGTCATTAAAAATTATTTTTAATCATATATTGAAAATTATTCTCTAATGGATACGATGGGGAATTAATCTCATCGCATTCGTGGAGACGGTAATCCGTACGTACACATGAGTGACAATATCATTCTTTTGATATTAAAATAATATATACATGGATGGTATATCATATATATACAGAATAATTATCATGTTATATTTATTATTTACATCAATTACACATCATTATTATACCCTTGCATATAAAAATGTATTTAATAACAATTACACCCTGACATGGAGACGGTAAGCAGTACGTATGCACGTATGGTGACATGTCATTCAAAGGATAGATAGAATAATGAATTTGGTTATACCATATTAATAATAACATCTCTATATATAAAAGATACTATATTTATTATTTTATAATGGAAACAACAAATAATATCAATTAATAATATAATATTTGTTTTAAAAACTCTTTTATTTCAATTTTGACACTATTTGGTATTTTTTATTTTCTAAAATTATTATAGAATTATTACTTAGAAAAAAATTCATCTATATAATCCTAAAATTTCAAATTTACCAATAAAATTAGTTTAATTCATTAAAAGTCTCGAATTTTATTTATTTGGATATTTATAATATCAATTATTTTAATATTTCATTAATTAAGTAATTACGTCATCATCATTGTGTCATTGATAAATTAAATTATATAATGTCTAAAAATATAAATAAAATACCATTATCTATGAAATATTTGTATCTTTCTAATGAATATTTATAGTCTAATTTATCTTATGTAAAACCCTATATTAAAAATATTTTAGCTATTAAACATTGATTTTTACTCTTTTAACTCTTCTTTTAATTAAATAATAATAAATGTCCTAATATATTCCAAGTGGATGAAAGAGGTTCATATTTTATTCCTAAGGTTGTTTTTGGACGAATTATACTTATCCAATAGAATTAGGACATGTTTTTTGGTAATAATAATATCATTTTTACCCTTAATTACCCTATTTACTTTTAACAGTGTTAAATAAAAGTACAAATTTACTATTCACTAATAATTATTTTCATCTTATTAAACAACATTTTTCATAATGATATAAACCGTGTCTCTCGGATTTTTGAGATTCAACTTATAGAAGTTGTAAAATTATGTTTTATGTAATTTTTCAAATGATCCTAGGAGAGGGTAAAAGACGGTGAAAAGTTCAATAAAATTTTCATATATTTAAAATTATTATAAACATAATCCATTTAATTACATAGAACATATATAGGTATTCTATATCCCTTTTGACCTATAATAAATTTAAATAAAATAAATAAATTTTAAATAAATTTTTTGTTTTTAACTATATCTTAGTGTTTTTCACTATTCATCAAAAATTGACTGTTTTCAGAAAAAAAAAACCCAAAAATCAACCTAAGATAATTTTGATATTCCAAATCCCAAAATGAAGTCCAATTTGAATGGTAAAATTTATAAAATAGCAAAAAATGGGTGTTACAATTCATAATGGCTAGTTCGATTGGTTTTGGTGTGTTAGAACACTGAAGTTGCATACAACACACACTACTTTATTATTCAAAGAGAAGAATATCATTGAAGCTTGGGGTGTTATAGTAATTTCCATTTATTAAGGTAATTTAATTTACCATTATGGTTTTAAAGTAGTCTTAATGTTACATATAATCAATTTTCTATAGTAATATATTTAATTTCATTATAATCATCATTTTCATTATTGTGGTATAAGATTATTTTTATGCATACAAAAGTGTTTTGTTTTGTAAAAAACAATTATTTGAATACATTTTATCTATATTAATTAAATAAAATAAACCCTATTAATAAAATATTTTAAAAATATTAAATATCTAAATATATTTTTATGAATTAAAATATCTAAAATTATTATTTCTATTCACTGTATAAAGAAGACATCCAATTATGAATATTTTTATTTATTGGAAAAATAATTTCCAATACATTTTGTGGGTTTATTTTTCAATATAATTATGAAACATATATTAATTTTAAATTACATTATCAATTAAAAATTATGAATAATAAAAATATGATTTTTTCATGATATATGACTTAATTTGTTCTCATAATGAGGAGTAAAGAATTAAAAAATCGTTACCATGGAAGAAAACTAAAATGAAAAATTTTAGTAACCATAGAATAAAATTGAATGAAATATTTTAAAAAATCTCACTTCAAATTTTGGAGGTTTGGATCCACCCTACCACCACTACACTCCATTACTTTTCAATTTAGGATGCACTTGTCTTCATATTGACTTCCCATTATTGAATACTATTGGTTATTTACATAAGTGTCACCCCCTTACGATTATAAACTTAATTCTCAAATAATATCCATTAATCAATTCAAAATCATTTTTATTATTCCATTATTTTATGAAATTACTTACATATATCCATGTTTACATAATATATGTATTTTTTCAGTCATATATTCAATAATGGAAGGTTATATGTATAATCCTAAAGTAGTGGTCTGAGTAAAAGGTATCCATCATAACTAGGCTTTATTGTTTTGTGTCCTCTTCAAAATCCTTAATATCATATAAAACCATTATTATTTTATAACATAAGTATCTATCATATAAATAGATTTCATTATTCTAATGGAATTACCTACATCAATCTCCTCATCCAAAAATGGTAAATGAAACCATCAATTGTATGTATAGTAGACTACTACAGTGTACGAAATTGTAATTTTCATTCCATACCCACCACCAAAAATTATTCATAGGGATGGATGTAATATATATATATATATATATTATCCTTGATACAATTATCACCCTAAAAAATTAAAATATCATATACTTTATCAGCATACCATATTTGAAAATTGATATCATTGTTAATTTATATGGATAACTACCACCTCATGAATCAATGTGAATGTGTTTCTGTACTGCATCACATAGAATGTACATAAATTTATATTAAAATATATAGAATGATATTTATGATATAATTCTTATTCTTTAACTATAATATAACACTTATCTTATTTTTATAATGATCATTGAAAAATGGAACTGTTACTCATGTTTATACTGACCAACTATCTACATGATTAAAAAGTAGTTCATTTATCATTACCATATTTCAGTAATAAATTTAAAACATTATTTTTTCAATAAAACATGTTGTTATATCCTTACCATTTTTTTAGTTATTAGGCAGTTTGTACCAATTTGACCATGGTGAAAACCCTGAATTCATTTTGAAATTATAAAATCAGAATATTCAAAACATCCTATGTGGGCATAAATTCTCATATACATAAATATATGTATAAATGAATTTAATATTTTTAGTATAAGGGATTAATAATGAAAACTATTTTAATGAAAAAACTAATCAATATATTTTTATCATATGGAAAATAATGGATATAAATTTCATGTGTAGACATGAGTTGGGGGGTTTTAAACTCAAAACATTTTTCATTGTGGCACATTCTATTTTATGAAATAAATTTATTATAAAAAGTTTATATACAAGAAATTAAATATTTAACATCATTTATTAATAGTATACAAGGTATTTTAACATGATATTCTTGTTTTCTGTCTTTCATGTGGGTTTTTGTTAATCTGTTTATTAACAAACAAGGAACATCACTTCAATTTAAATTAATTGATTCATATTCTAATAATATTGTTAAATTTCATTTATATCATGAATATACCATCCATGTTATGTATAATATCATCAATATCACACAAATCATTGTTTATTTAGTTTCAATTTCAATTATTTCTACCAAGGGGGTTTGACATGATCAATAGCATTTGGTTTGTAAATCTATTACCAAATTTACTTTAATTAGACTAAATTAATTATTCATTTCATTTGACATGATGAAATTATTTGTGAAACTTAATTTGGTTTTTTATTTTCAACATTCACATGTGATATGTTTTTAAACATTTAATAATTTGAACAACATTTTTCATCTACTCTCACTTTAATGATGCAATCTTTGTAATGGATTTTATCTCAATTATCAATCCATGAAGCATTTTTTGTCAATATAAATATAATTACTTTTATGTAGGGTATCTATGACTATTTATTCAAGTTATAAATTAATTCTCTAAATATTCATGGTATTTAAATATTCATTTGATGTTATTTCTGTCATGGGTCGTTTAAACAAAATGTTTCCGAATTAGTATGGATTTATTTCACAATTTCATTTTAATAAAGATTAATTATGCATCAATTTGAATTGAATGAAATAATTTAGTTTTTATTCAACAAAACTATTTAATTTTATAATAATCTATTTATCTATTATATTTTTAATCATTATTACAATTTTCCTCCCTTTGGTTCCTAAAATGATTTATATAATCATTTCTTGAAAATATTAATATATTTATTTATTCATTAAAAAATCATTTCCCATTCATATCATGGTTTTATAATAATATTAAATAAAATGAATCTATTATAATACATTTTCTAATGAAATTTTAATTAAATTATTAGTTTTAGAGGATGGTTTAAAAAGAATTTTTATTACATTTTTTAAATAATATGCTTTTTTTCTGAAAATTATGTGTTATTATAACATATACTCTATGTATGATATTTCACTCCATAATGACCAATAAATTTATTAATTATTTCCTTAAATTATTTTAGGTATCATTTAAGGAATATCATTTTAGTATTATTTGGGAAATTTCGTGATATTAATGAATTGATTTCAAAATTGATGGGTTATTTCTAAATAAAAATTCCATGTATAATTTAATGATCTTATATTTGACTATAAAATCTATTGATTTTATGGATTTATTATAGACATAGAATATATGCATCTAACATATATACATTAATCATTTCTTCATCCATTGATAGGGTAAAATATTCTTTATGTTCATCCCTCAAATTCATTCATGATGATATTTTACTTCATTATCATAAGAGGCATGAATATTGAATCAATTTTCATTCCATGTGTAATAATTATTTTTAGGAATTCATGTTGATTTCATTTTATGGAACACATAATCAAGAAAAACTTATGATGGTTTCCCCTAGATACCAGACCAATGAGATGAGAAAATAATTTGTCTTATGGGACATTATGTAAGGGATTATGGAACAATACTAATATGTGATGAGACATTATCCACTATGTGATAACCTCTAGGAATATTTTATTTTGTTATATTAGTTCTTGAAATATAATACTGTCAAATAACTAGTGATTCAATGATATTGTGAAATAATTCCACTTTGGATATTCTTCCATGTGATTACTCATGAGCTTTATATTTTATTATATCATTTTATACCAGTGATTAAAATGATCTGACACATAATCATGTTAAATGAATTACTAGGGTCTTTATGTCAACCATATTTTTTATGTATTCTAAATGTTATACTATGCATTTTTGGAAGAAAAAAGAGATTTATGAGGTCACATAAGATAATTAAGATGAAAATAGTTTGATTCAATTTCAGTCAATGTCTTATGTGAGTAGTAATTCAATGACAGTAGGCCACATGATCATTTGGTTTTAATTAAATGATATTTATGTCAAAAAATATGTTTGAAATGTGAAACATTATTAGTTTTATATTTTTATACTTTCATATATAGATAACAAACCAATTATCCATTCCTTTGTATCTATTGTTCACTCTTTCCATCAATTGAAGACTAGATATAATTATCCTTCTTATATTTAGAAAAAAAAATATGGATATCTCATTTAATAAATAATGCTCTATTGTGTCCTCTCTACCAGTACATATCTGCCTCAGACATATTTTCCTTATATATAACCTCCATGAATGTATGTAGGAAACTATGAATCATCATAGTCAAAGTACGTGGAATCAGAATAATTTAAATTATCCACATATTGATATTGGAATTAAAAAGATAACTATAAATAGGTGAACCAACTCAGTATATGAAGTATTAAACTCCATGAGAGAAGGAACACCAGGATCTAGAGTATTTTACTCTGATGACTTATAAAATCATAGTGTTTCTTGATAGAATTATACATTGTATTATATATAGAAATTATTGTATGTGAAATCTATATAAAAAATCTATTTCAAAATATATTCCAACCACTACTCTCCTGACCCATCAATATTATAACTGGTGAAATCATATTTTGATAATTTCATGTTTTTATAAATGCAACATCCTCTCAATACTATCAATCTAAACATCTATTTCATGTGTTCCATTGTCATCATAAAATATTAGTGGACGTTTCATAGTAAATTATAATCCATGATTATTCATCAGTTTAATATTCAAAATTGAGTACAAGGACCATATAATTAATGGTTTAGATTTTAGTTTCCACAAAAACCATTTCAACAGAAGGATTCATGGGGCTTACCCCATATCTTCTTATTGGTCATTCAAAAACATTTTTTAATGGACACATATTCTATATAATAATATAAATTATAAATTTAAATAACTTATTTTAGGATAAATTGAATTTTAAGAACTGCATAGAAAATTTATGATTATTAAAAAGAAATAAAGACAAGCCCAAACATCACATGTAAACCCAAGGCTCCCCCTGAAAGTCAGAAGGATAGATGTTCTCCAAGTGCACCTCTCAAATATTATTTGTCCTACATAAATTCAATTAATAACACCATTAATATGAATTTAATAGACAATCATGTGTCTATGCTATTATAATTAAATAAACCACTTTTTAAAATTTGTAAGAGGCCAACCCATGTTAGCCCATAATGACACATGTGTTGACCAACCACTTGAAACAAATATTTATCATGATGTCCACAATCTATATATTACATTCGGGGAACTGACCATCATAATATCATACTCCACTAAGGTTCACATATGTTTATACTTCTCTATGTTACCCAAGGTCAACCCATGTTATATATATAATAAATACATATAATGAAAACCTAGAAAACATTTATTAAAACATTATACAATTTTGAGATCCACCACTTCTATGCTTGAAAAAACATTTCCAATTCCAAACACCGTTATGGAACATTATAAATCACATCATGTGTTTGAAATATTTTTTTAAAAGAAAACTCATATTGGAATTTTTTAAATTACCACCAAATATAAAAAATCCATTTCTCAATCCATCTAATGGAAACAACCATCATTATTAAATCATTCAAAGGGATAAACCATTGGATATTGACTCATACCAAAACAATAAAAAACAATATTACCTTAAAAACTAAGGAACATATAGGATGAGATTAAATACAATAAATCCTAGATCATAGGTAGGAAATAAAAAATATACACATCCATGAATACTGTTTTATATTAAATAATAAGAAATAACATTAGTTGAAAACAAGATAAGATAATAATATAAAACCGATCCAACACATAAAATTACAAACAATGGAGATCCAATAATTTAACCAATATGAAGGTACACCAACTAGAAGAGGGAGGGATCCAAAATTATCATCAGAGAGTCTTCGGATCAAGGAAAAATAAATTTCAGTTTGTAATGATGGATTATATGAGTAATATGAACATTATCGAGAAAAAAATTATGTAGTCTGTACATAATTATGGGACCAATAGTGTCACTGATGATTAGCTAATCATCCACTATTATGTCAATGAATAAAAGAAAATCAACTATTATAGGAAGAGAGCATGGAATTAAATGTATCCACTAATCTTGTAGTGGAACCCATATACATTTAGGGGATATTATATCCATTTTCGACATGCCTATGGAACAAACTAGCTAGTTAGTGTCACCCTAAAACCATTGAATACTTATATATCATTTTTCCACCATTCAGTGACCTGGAAACTGAAATTTTAATAATAAAATACATATCATACCAAAATAAAAATACCTTCTTGTGACAATGTTTACCATAATTAATATAATTATTATTTTTTGTTTAAATCATGCCTTATAAAATTATTATATAAAATATATTTTTATGATAATTGTATCACAAACATGTTTTCATATAATATGATTATTTATAAATTAAAATTTATTAAAATGTCCTATTTTTTTAAATATACTATCCCATATAAATTTATTATCTATCACATAATTATCTATCAAACGCTATTTTTCTCATTTATATTATTTTATGTAAAGAAATTACATTACATTTTAATATATTATGTTGTTTTAAATCATAAAAATAATAATTCATTATGAAATTCACTCACACACCCAAAGTTGTATGTATATAAGTATGTATGTATGAATGTATGTATGTATGTATGTATGTATGTATGTATGTATGTTTTTATGTATGTATGTATGAATTAATTAATTAATTTTTTAGTTTTGATTGTATATATTTATAAATATATGTCTGTGTCTGTTTCTATGTGCATGTTTCTCTATATATTAATATATATATATATATTGTCTTGTAAAAAATAAAACCGATTTCATTTAAAAAACTATATGGTTTGGTGTCAATCAAAAATAGAAGATTTATTGGTCAGCAATTTGAACGTGTAAAAGATATTTTTGCAAAAATAGGAATGATTTAGTAAGTCAAAAACTGAATTGAATCATGGGTTCTAGTGTAGATTGTTAATAATATATGGTATTAATTAATTAATTTTGAAATAAATATTTTAAAATATTTAAATTAAATATATTTCAAATATTAAATTACCTCTTTTACGAAATTGTGTTTTAAATTGGAATCATATGTAGAGTCATGTATTTAAATTTAAATGTAATAATTTTGTTTGTGAAAATCATAATTTGTTGTTGTTATGTTGGAATTACATCAATCAATATGTTGTTATGACATTTATAAATAAACTATGAAAAGTAGTACATCTAGATTAATAACCCGAAGAACTATATTTCATTGGAAATGTGGTGATCTGGAAATAATATTGTAAATAAATACAATAAAATGGAACACATAAAACATTTATTTAATCTGTGTGACATAATAAATATAGGTAGAATAAATTATTTAAAATGGGTTGTGATTAATCCATATAAAATATCTATTCATTTATTTTTTATAAATCAATTTAATGAACAAGTATTGGAGGGACATATTGGTTATGTAAAAAGTTTCTTTAAATCATCTTGATATTTATAGCATGTGTCATGTGTGACACCAGGGGTTTATATAGTCATTATTACAAAAAAAATTAAATTTTCATTGATATAATTCATTTAAATAAGTCAAACCTTCTTTTCAGACAACACTGACTTGGCGTATGTTAAAAGGGACACAGACTCAATGTACGTTATACGCATCATTGAGTTTATATGAAACATATTTTTTTGTTATAATTCATTAAATAAGATACGAATAACATAGTCATAAAATATATAAATATTAACAAAATATTATTTTTAAAATATTATTTATTATAGTTTTATATTATAAATCCTATTGATAATGAATGAAAATAATTTTCGTAATGCCCCTATATTTATGAAAATTCTACTTTCTCAGATGAACAGACTTTTATGTTCTTGTATATAAAACTATAAATTTTTTTAGACATATTATTAAATTTTGTTCATTAAATAATAATAATTCACGAATTTGTGAAGTTGAAATTAGATAAGGGATAATGTTTGTGGAATTTTTTGAGAATCTTTATTTTGAATGAATATCGAGAAATACAGAATTTATTTCAAAACATCCTTTTCATATAATTAATTTATAAGGATAAATAATATATAAAATTGGTTTAAAATTATACTTAGATCATATTTTTATCATGTTATCCAATTTAGTTAATTGTAATCATTTTATATTTAAATCGGATATAAATACATAGAAAACATTAGGGTGTTTTTACATTAAAAAACATCATTATTTTCTCATATGTGGGATTAAATTTAAATTACAATTGTCCAATTCCATTATAGGAATTTGGAGAAATGTAATTAATATATGTAATTATAAAAATTTATAATTTATCTTTTTTTCATCCCATTTTATCAAAATTATTATCTTATGTGATTAAAATTAAATGCAACAAATAAAAGAAAAATTTGATTAAAAATGTATGAAATGTTTAAAATATAACATAAAACTGTCTTATAAACATTTCCCACAGACATTGGAAATACATTATTCTAACTTAAAATCCCGTTTATATAATTTTTTCCATTAAGGTATCCACCTGTCATAATAAAATCATGGATTGAATTATTTGTCCAAAATTTAAAATAGTTCACTCTTCCTCCATTATAAAAATGCCTCATCTCCTCCCATTACCTTGAAAGACTCATGAAACTATTGATATAAAAATATCACCCCAATTAAATCAAAAAAAACATAACCTATACCAAGAAGTCTAAACATTTATATATATATACTTTTAATGAATCCCTCTTTCAAAAACCAAAATAATTTACTCAATAAAAAGGTAACCCCCTCCCTCAAACTCATTTATTTTATTTTTTTCCTCAAAACATCAACATTTTTTACTAGATATATAAAAAAATCATAGTCCATATAATTGGATATTTTTATTATAATGTATATAACTAAACATACACACACTTACATTTATTGGGTTACAAACAAACTATTTTTGTGTACGGGGAACTACATCCTCAGAAAAATATTATTGTTTATTCTTCCTTTAATGCCTCTTATTGTTGAAATTTTAATGAAAAGTCTATTTAATTGTGATATATAAGAAAATTATAAATATATTTAATCCTATTTAACAGCATTAAAACACATTTCATTATAATTTCCATTTTTGGTAAAATTGATATTTTTATTTGAGGAAGTGTGGACTACCACCCCTTTAAAGTGATGTGATTAGTTCATACACTACATGTAATGAATTATGGATAGGATTAGTGAACTTATATTATACATATAACAAATTATTTTACTGTAATTATATATTATACTAATATTCAAATATATAATTTTATTTATTTCATTACATTTGGTAAGAAAATAGGAAACATTGTTCATGCATACATACAACCTAATATCTCCATGAATGATGTATTCCATTTCATTGCTCTATATTAAATAGATTACTAAAAAAATAAAATTAATATATATATATATATATATATATATATATTATTTATATAAATTTTTATATTCTTGAAATCCTGATATAACCACAATGACCAAATATAATAATGATTTATACACATGGGAAAACAATGTGAATATTACCCGAAGTGAAACATTAACATATAATTGTAATTATATTGCTAATATAAATTCATAATATAACCATATATGGTGTTATATATATTGGATTTGGTTATGTGATAAATTTTTAGTAAAATTATATTTATTATATAGGATTTTTGTAGGATTACGACAAGAACCATGAGACAAGTTAAGGGGATTTTATCTCACATATAATATTATGAGATACAAGAAATGTTCCCCACTGTATTCATTTTAATGGTGTATATAATTCCCATGAATTCATTATACGATTAAAATTATTAAATATATGGTTATTTACATATCCATTATATTAAATTTATTTCATTGGCATTATTTTTCATCTGTTACAAAATCACTAAGACAATTTTGTCTTAATGTTTATTCATTGAGACATACGTTTTGTTATGCACAAAAATTATTTTTCACGGTGTATATGCATCCATTAGTTAGGTTATGTCACTAATATCCTTATATTTAATTATATTTTTAAATTTTTATATTTATTTATGTACATGGGGAGTATAATACCATGCAACCAAGGGGTAATTTTTTATTAATGTAATTTAACCATTTATCGATATTTCTTATGAATATATATCTATTGATGAAATATTATAATACATATCTCAAGAGAACTCCTGATATTAATTAAAAATTATTTATTCATGATATATACATTTATTCATACCCTTTCCCACTAATTGGTACTAAATATAACCATGAAATTGTTTTAAGAGTAATCTAGTGGTATTTTTGTCTTCGGTTGGAAAAATGTTTTATTTAATTTTTTTTAAATAATGAAATAAAATTTCAAGGAAAAATGAATTTATATTTATTTTATGTTCATCAGGTATTTTATTAATTTTTTTCTAATATTTTTTCTATTTAATGGATTTTCAAAAATGACTATTTATATTGAAAACCAATTTTCTATGAAGAAAGGATATTTTCCTCCATATATTATATTAAAAGATCATTCAAAATTACTGCCCATCTAAGACAACAAACATTGGGGTTAATAATTATATTATTTGGAAAATATTCACTGTTTCCATTAATATTACAACTATTAAGGTTTTATTTTTTGATGGTATGTTAATTATGAAACATGTTTCTTAGTCATGGGTAATATTATTTTGAAATCCTCTTATTTCCTGTGTTATGGTTTTTATGTGATTGTAAAACATGTTTACTTTTCAACATGTTATGATAACATTAAATTATTATGATGCTCATTTAATTTATTGTATTATGATATGATTGGTTAATATTTTTTGGAACATGTAATTATGATTTCATTATGAGTTTTATGGGACCTATATTTTCCTCCAATGCATTGGGAAAATATTTTTATCACATGAGTAGAGTATGATAGTCTAGGTAGTGATCGTTGACTGCTATGATTTCCAGGGGATTGAAACATGGCATCCAAGATGGAATGAGGATTTCAATAATTCTAATAATATATCTAGGGTAGTGATCCATAACTACCAAGATGTTATATGGAGTGAAACTATGGTACCAATATGGAGTTGGAAGGAATCCATAAACTACTGTAGAAATAATATTATATGATTTTGTGTTTTACAAAATTCAATGTTTAATTATTATATTATGGTTTCATAGATTATGTTATTTATATCCTAATGATTCATTTATTATGAAAAACAAATATTTATGTAATGATACCTATCTATGATTATTTATATGTTTGGTATGATATTCCATTTTCATGACCATGTTCTAATAATGTTGTGTTTAGGTTTATGTTTACATATCACCCTTGTCAACCCATATTGAGGATATAAGATCACCCCTTTTATTTTTCCAATCCCACATGATATAATGATATGTATTATCTTTGATGTGATTATGAATCGTTCTTGTAAAGAATAACCCAATGTGAAATTATGTGGATAACATATGTACTAGGGTTAATGTTTATATTTTACAAAGGCACTAGACTAATAATGCCATTAGGTGTTTGTTTTTATAATGTCTTTGTTGACGCTCCTTTCGTCACAGAATCTAAAAATCGGAAAAGGGGAATATCTGAGTCCAATGTGATTCATCCTTTGAAGAAACATCAAAAATAGACAAAGGGCAGAACAAGTAGATCATTACCCATAGGTCACACAAGTTCCCTCATGGTCGTGCAAGTACACTTGCGCGCCGCCTAGTGGTCGTGCAAGTCTACTTGCGTGACGGCTTATGGTCGTGCAAGTGACTTGCGCGACCTAAGTGATAACTACCTGGTAACCACCCGGGGTCTTATCCTGCCTATAAATAGTCCCTGTGGGCCCCCCATTCGAGAGGATATTTTTTCAGAAACTCGGATTGAAGCTCCCGACGCCCAAGTCTCTTCTCAAACTTCCGGAACACTTCTAAGGTAATTTCTTACCTAGAACGGAAGATCTAAAGAGAAGAAGGAAGGCCTAAGTGTTTAAACTTGTCAACACTTGCGCGCCAACTTATTTCCTTCAATATAACTTGTGCATCCCTTTTCTGGAAGAACCTCAAGAGGATTCTAATGTGATTAATAAAGAGTCGCTCAAGTATTCTAATGCTGGTTGAAAATCGCGCAAATACCCCACATGTCACGCAAGTATACCTGCGCGACCAATACTTGCGCGCCCACGGAAGACTTGCGCGCCTTTCAAGACTTGCGCGCCCCTACCTTTTTGGGTGCCCATCTTGCCCATTTTTCCCCTGTTAAGCCATTTCACCTTTCCTTTTCAAGATTCAGTCTTTAAGACACTCTTCAAAGCCATTTATGGCATGATTTCTTGATTTGACATCCTTATCTGAAATGAATTCTGTGGAATATCTCTCAAAACCTAGTGATTTAAATATCCTTATGTCACTAAATATAGAGAGTTCATTCATTCAACCTCATCCTTTAAATATTAGAGAATACTTAACTTGGGTATCCTTTTTTTAGGAATATTCCCCAGGTATAAGTCCTTTAAATATGGACATCCTTCTTAGGAGTAAGCCCCAAGTCCCTTAATTTGGGCATCCTCCTCAGGAGTAAGCCCCAAACCTTAATCCCTGACCTGGGTCTCCTTTTCAGGAATAAGACTGAGTCATAATCTTGGGCTTCCTTTTCAAAAGTAATCCCCAAGTCCCCTAACCTGGGCCTCCTTTTTAGGAGTAAATCCCAGTCATAATCTTGGGTTTCCTATTCAGGAGTAAACCCCAAGCCCCCTTAAATTTCTCTTAACCAGTCCTAATTTACCCTTGATTTGGGTTTCCTTTTCAGGAGTAAAACCCAATCATAAGTCCCCTCCTAACTTGGTCATCCTCCTTAGGAGTAAGCCCCAATATTAGAGTATTCAAATCTCCATAAAGCACATATACCTTTATAGACCCTGTTCCTGGATTTTATCCCTAAAAGTAAATCCTAAACCTTCATCTATCTGGGTAATCATACATACATAAGCCCCAAAAAAATTCTTATGATTGCATCTTTCATGGCATAATTGTCTAATTTTTACCAATACCTCTTGTTTCTCACATCTAGCATGACTCACGTGAGCTTAGAGTGTAAAAGTAATTATGACATTCTTCTTTGAGTCATCAATCATAAAAATCATACACCATTACGCGAACTACGTGGGTTCTGATTCCTTTTCCAATACAAAGGAAACGTAGGTAGCCCATTTTTGGGTTCGATCCCAACTTTGAAATAATCCATGTCCTTCTGAATGACTATAAAATTCAATTGCCCCACTGAGTGGCTTTAAAACCAGCCTGGTCATCATAATGACCAAGAGACTTTTATATAAATGTTTTGAAGGATACCATTGACCAAGAATCTCTAAACAGATATAGATGATTCTCTATTGATTAAGAACCTCGAATACATATAAAAGATTCTCTAAATTTCTTGCATATTTAATCATTGATTGTTAAAACTAAAGGGAAGAACATTTTATACTTGGTAATGTAATAAGGATTCATGAACAAAACTTAACTCTATAAAGAGTGTCTCGGAGTAGACAATAATTCCCCTCAAAAAGGTGTGACGAGTCTGACCTCCCATCCTCTCGACCAATGCAAATTCCTAAGCCTCATCAGTCCACAAGCTAATTAGCACCTACCTTTGGAAAGTAGGTCCAAACGGATGTAGAATCATTGGATGTTTCCAGTTCTACGAACAAACCCACTAGAAACCGATCAGAACGTTTGAATCTCAAATCAACGAGGTCATCCCCGAAATCCGTGAGGAAACAAAAATGGTGAACCTGACGTGAATCCTTAACCCTGTTAAAGTGATATTCTTCTTATTTTGTTAGGCCCCTTGGGCCAACAAAGAAATCATTGACATGTGCTCATCCAAAAGATACAGTGGCCGGATTCATCTTGATTATGTCTGTTATATGGAACATGCACTCTTTTCTCAAGATCTTCTGCAAAATGGCTTTCCTTAAATTCACCCCTGTGAATACTGCTGCTGTGAACACCTCTACTGTGAGGTATGCTACTATAAAAACCAATGATACTACTCCTGCTGGAACGTCGTCCGCTCTGAGGATGACATCACCAACTCTGGGTTTCTAATGCACTGGTTAAGGAGTACCGTCGCAATGGTACTATCCCACCTCTGGAGGCCACTAGTCAAGCCCTCCAAGTTAACAACTCTACCTGGTCGTCCGGACAACGGCGACCAGCGATCAAGAAGCAGGCGGTGCTGACTACCGTCTCTAGCCATTTCGGGTCGTTATCCCCGGAACGCAATTTCCATTGACTCCCTTACTCTGAGGAAGTGAATGAGCAGGTCCCGCAAGACCTTAATTCAAAAAGACAGGAGTCCTTATCAAGGACTCCCATCAACAATTTCCGCCAGACTCGTGTGGTAGTGCGCCCTCAATATGATGAGGGTACCAACTCCAGGAATTCAGCTCAGGTTACTCGAACCCGAGCAGGCAAGATGAACCGCCAGAGACGGAATCCGGTGAACAATGGGCAGGTTGTCATCCCTGCCATCTCCGGAGAATTCCACCAACCTAACTTGGTGGCAAACAATGAGAAGGCACAATCGCCTATCCGTTTTAATTCCTCTGTCCAGCAGACTCGTCTGGCAGCATCACGCCAATCCCGCCAAGCAATCCCGGCGGAGTACTATAGGCAGGAACATACACCTGCTTATACATCACCAGTTAGTCAGCAGGCTCATCTGACTACATATGATGGATCTCATCAACCGCATTTAGCGAAGTGTAATCAGCAGGCACATACACATGTTAATACTAATCAAGCCTACCAACAGTCTCGCTTGGTAGCGCACGGAGAAGTCAGTCGAAAAGCCCCGACGACATACAGGAGGCAGACTCAACTCTCTGCCTCCACACTTGAGTACTGTCAGGATTCACTGACAAGAAAAGGAGGACAGGAGTAGGAACATACACCTACTCCAATCCCGGAATGGACGTATATCCCCGTTCCGGTGGCTGAAGTCACCAAACATATTTTGTCAATGGTGAAAGAGCAAAAGAAAATTCCTGCTCATATTCTGGATGCTTGCCAGGATATCATAACAGCTTCAGCATCATCTCAGGGACAGACACATAAATCTATCCCTAGCAGTGGAGTGACACATCAACGATTCACTCCGGAACAGACACACACATATGTTCCAGTCCAAGAGGGTTATGGGGAACACTCCCCCATATCATACGGACAACCAAGTCAGGCACATACACCTGATTTGAGTGGAGATCGTCAGCCTAACCTGACCATCTTTCCTGATCAGGCACATACACCTGCTCAGAGTAACCACTTTCGACAACAAGTGGTTTCTAAAGTGAGTAAGAAGGCATCTAAGAAAAAGATCTGCCTAGCACAGTCAGGAGATCAAAGGCCAATCTGTAACAAGGCCTTGCTCGATGCTGGAGTTTTTGAAGCCCTCAGAAATTTATCTGTCAGAATTCAAGATTCTACTCTCTCAGTTCCCAATAACGGGAACATTAATTTTTAAGGTCATCAACAGACACTTACTCATGAAGGCTTTCTTCATGAAAGTTCGGTCAATCTTGAAGTTTCTTCTTCAGATGAGAGCCACAGGAACCCTCTGTGTGGTCAGAAGACCAAGGAGCAAGAGATTTCATCTTTTGTTATAACCCATTATGGTGGTCCTCCCCATGATGATGAACTTCGCTGTGAAAGTCCTCTCCGCAGTAGTGATTCACATTGCCTGGAATATACTCCAGTGGATAATGTAGTGCCGAGAAAGCCCTATTATCTTGAGGCACTTGCAAATGCGAAACCAGTCATGTCTGATGCTTTATCGCTAACAAGTGAAATACTTTCTCAATCAAAAGATAGCCTGGGGTTCAGGTTATTCTTCGAACCATCCCTGGGTCATTCATCTTCCAGCATTAATAGTGATATCTCTACCAATCTTGTTGAATCCGATGAAGCAACAAGGAAACACAAACTCTGGTCCAAACAGGTAGAAGAATCTTCATTTAATGATAAAGAGGAAATGCTGAACATGAGGAAAAAACTGGCAAAAGGTGAAGTACCAGTCATGTTTTGGCCTTTGGCTGACTCCCAGTACGACATTCCAAAGATGTTGACAGATGATGGAATCCATGATATTTGTCTCAACATATGGAAGACTCTTTGTCAATTGAAGAAGAAAGTATTATCTTACGGTGATTATGAAAATCATATTAAGATAATAGAAGGGTTACAACGCCAGATTGATTTGGCATCTCTATCAGTCTCTCGGTATCCGAAGGCTGAAAAGCAACAAAGAACCCTTAAACGTTCATGCCTTGGCGCACTAAGAAAATTGTGTCAGTTAATTGCCAATGCTCCATCTGATGTTCATATCAGAGGATGGGGTGTTCACGAAGCACTACATTTCACAGTGCTTTCCAGTCATCAAAGCCCGCCGAAAATGGTGTCATGCAATGTTATTGCCCATGGCCGGCCACAGTCAATGGGCTTTGTTCATAATCAAAAGCATTCTCAAGAACAGGCTTCAACTAGTTCCTCTCAAAATCAAGTATATAGAGAACAAGTTGTTGAATTTCTCCTACATCAAGCAGGCGAGAATATTGCACAAGCCTCTCGTCTGGAGAAAACACGTCATCAAATGACAGAAGTTTCGGAAATCATCCAACGGTCTATTGAACCAGGCGATAAAAGTGGATACAGGTTAATGCATCCAGCTAATTTCCAAACTAAGATTCGCAAGATCAAGAGAGATTTTAAGAAGATCTCAGACATAGCATGTCAAGAGACTCCCCAGCTTGTCAGACTAGGGACTTCTCTAACCCAACCCTCAGAGTCAACAAATGGGATTCGAGGAGTTGAGCTGAAGCAGCAGGAACATCCCCAGTCCACCGGACTGGGGACTTTTTCAAATCCTCAATCCCTCCCTCAGAGAAAGACAGTATTCTCTTGATTAGGGAATAAGCCTCAAGAGGAATGAAGAGTCATGTTATCAGGAGATTCTCTCCAAGTGACGGTTCTCCAAGAAGTTCCTGAGAGATCAAGTCAACGGAATGCCATGTCTCATCATAGACATAGAAGAAGACAATATCACAGAAATGTTGATAGAAAGGATTCCATGCAATATGCATCCATTAATGTCATCAATGTCGTTGCTACTGATTCACCAGATGAGGCTCAATCAGAGGGATCAGACGAAGAGGTTCCTGCTCAAGAAGTTGTGCACACACACCTAAATGAAGAAGGTGTGCGCACACGTAATCAAAGGCTTACCCAAAATCTGAGTATTCCTTCAAGTAACCCACTTCCCCTCTCCGAAAAGGATCCAATAAGGGGAAAGGAAAGAATCAGGTTACTTCTCACCCTTCCTCTGAAGGAGGTCAATCACTCTCATTAGAGAAAAGGTTTGCACAACAAGAGGAAGAAATGAAAGAATTAAGAAGGTTGAATGCAGAACTACTTCAGAGAAGTCTTCTTCTTAAGAATGCTGAAGTCCGACAGCCGAAGGAATTTGTTGTAACTACTGAGATGGATCAGGAATATCCTCCTTTATCAGTACACCCTCAGAGGTCTAATCTCACGGGTCAAACGCAACAACAGTTGGCAGCACTACCATAAGTTGCAGCACCAACCACCACGTCTGTCCAAGCTCCATTCGTTGCACCTACCCAAAACCAAGTTCAACCTGATGTTTCTCAAAAGTTAATAACTACTATTGAGTCATTAACAGCTCGGTTAGAAACTATGGAAGGGAAATGGGCGCAAGTACAACCTGAAAAGAAAGTTTACCCTGAATGGGTAGATTCAATTTCTCCTCCATCCAGTTTTGGAAACCCTATTTTCCCTACATTCAATGGATCAGGAGACCCCAAACAACATTTGACGCATTACGTGTCTTGTTGTGATCCTATGATGGGAACTCCAGAGCAGCAAGAAGCAGTGAAACTCAGATGCTTCGTGCGAACCTTGCAAGGACCATCTTTTTTCTGGTATACAAGCTTTCAATCCCGGTCAGTCATCAGATGGGAGGATCTTTGTCAAAAATTCCTTCTTCAGTTTAGCTCAATTTTTCCAAAAACGACAGTTTTCGATCTTACAAACTGCAAGAAAAGGGATAATGAAAGAGTCTCTTATTTCATTGCTCGTTGGAAGGGATTAATGTATTCCCTGAGTTTATCACTCACTTAGGAGGAACTGTTGACAATCTATGTGGAAAATTTGCATGACGAATTACGCACGCCATTGATCCCTGTGAAATACACAGAAGGGTTTCGAGACCTTACTTCAATCACTCAACAAATTGAAGATTTCCTTATACAGGCTAAGGTTAAATCTCGTATAATTCCATCAGCTCCAGGAAGGTTAATGGGTAAAGCGGAAACTGCTTCAGTTATGCTTAAACAAGTACCTGTACCTATTTCTACTTAAAAACCTTCATCTTCTTGAAGGGCTCCACCTCCTGAACGCCAACAACAAAGGCTGTTTCGTCCAAATGATCAAAAAGATCAACGACGAAAACAATTTGAGGATATGAAGAGTAAAACATACACTTTCCGAAGTGAGCAAGTTCATGGTTACTTCATTTCAGCTCTGGAAAATAATTTGGTTCAATTACCAGTGCCCAAGAGGCCAAACAAAAATGGAGATGAAGACCGTCCCAATTATTGTCCCTTTAATCAAATGTTGGGGCATCCCATCCAGGAGTGTTTTGCCTTTAAAGACCTCCTGCAAAAGATGGTCGACTTGGGACATGTCAAATTGAAGGGTTCTTCAGCTCATGTAGCGTGTATTACTGCTACAGATCCAGAGGAAGGAGGCGAGTGGCATGAAGTCAAAAGCAAAAATGCGAAAAAATATGATGAATGGATGGTCAGAAAGACAATCAATCGGACCCATTCCATTTTGCGAACACAATTGAAGAAGCCAATTGTGTATCCTACAGAAGCTGCAGTAAATCCTCCATCAAAAGATAAATCCTCAAAAGGGCAGTGCAATTCAAAGAAGAAAGAGGAATCAGGAGAAGATGAGTATGTATCAAAGCCTAAATTGTCTTTGACTCTGGCAGATTTCCTGCCTTCTACTTCAAATCCATGGGCACCGTCCAACCAAACGGCACATCCTAAATAGGCTAACCAGGCAGAGTCTATATCAGAAGAAGAGTTAATCTTTGGTTCTGTTAATATGATTCAATTAACAGATCCATATTCCAGTCTTGATGAGCCTGAATTCACTATATCAAATAAGGGAATCCGAGGAGGTTCTAGAGGTTCAGGATACAGGGGAAGACATGGATCTTTCCGAAGCCACTACTTTAATTTTACCCCTGCTAGCACTATATATGTAGCAGAAACTCGTGGTAGAGCCCTTCAGTGAGCTCAAAAAGAACAAGCAAGTTATTCTGCCAATGGCCAACTCAGTTTTGGCACAGTTATTTTGGAAGACCGATTAAAGGTTCCATCTTCTTTATATCAGCAAGTAAATGGATCTAATCAATCTAATCTTCCGAAACCAAGGATATTGGCAACTTCAATACAAGATGCATCAGCTTCCAAAGCATCTGCTTCCAAGGTACCTGCTAAACCGCATATTCCTATTGGGAAACGCAGACATCTAGATCAAAAGTATGATATATTGAAACACTTGGCCCAAGTACCAGCCAAGTTATCAATTTTGGATGCTTTCAATCTGTCAAAAGATCTTCGGGAAGCACTCATCGAATCTTTGTCAAGACCTCAGGAGTTTGAAGCTGAAATTGCTGCAGCTGAAATCTATCACATAGAGAATAATCCAGCAGAATTCCATGCAGTGATATCTTTTACTGATAAAGATGAATATGATGTTGTGCATGGGAACATAAAACCTTTGTACTTATCTGACAAAGTCAATGGTGTAGATGTTCGAAGAGATTTCATTGACAATGGTTCAGGAGTCAACCTCATGCCCATTCGTACACTTCGTCGATTGGGCCTCACAGAATCTGATTTATCTCCTTCTACCATGATGTTACAAGGATATGATAAAAATGAACAAGAACCACTGGGAGAAGTTACACTCAGAACTCAGTTTGGAGATCTTGTATCCAATTCGGATTTCATGATTGTTGATCAAGACTCAGCTTTCAATATCTTTCTTGGAAGACCCTGGCTACATCAGCATGCAACTATTCCTTCATCATACCATCAATGTCTCAAATACTGTTTCGATGGTCAAGTTGGAACATTGTACGGTGATAAGGCCCCGTTCAAGACATGTGAGTCTCAATACATTGATGCGGAATTTTATCACATGAAGGGAAGAGAAAAATCTACAATGAAGGAAATTACCAAAGTTAATGCTCCATATGGTTTGGAGAAAATTCCAATAAATCCATTTTCACATATGAGTACAGATTATGTGTTACCTATCAGTCAAATTGAAAAAATAGGCCCAAATCAAAATACTCTTATGGAAAGATCCATAATGTCAATTACGACGATCGAGCCAGACAATAGGGGAGAAATTGGTAATCTACCAAGCAGTGATGAATGCATAAGTGGTGATGAAGTCCAACAAGTCTATACTTCGCTAATCAGGCTAGAACAAGTTATAGCAACACCAGAGATGAATAATGATGTCGATTCTCAATCCATCATCTCCTCTTTATTTCCCAAAGAAGACCCTTTATCATCAATAGGGTCGGAAATGGATGCTTCTTCTTCAAAATGTGAAAATTTTGACATCTCTTATGATCATGAGAATTTCGTTTTTTCATCTACTTTGCAAGAAGAAACGGAAGAAATAACACATGATGAAGAGGAAGAGGAAGATCTTAGAGATGATCCCCCAGCATTTGAAGAGGGTATCTCTACCACTGTGGATGAACTAAGAGAAGTAAATCTAGGTACAGAGAAAGATCCACGCCCCAATTTAATTAGTGCGGCCATGAACCTTGAAGAGCAAGAGATGTATATTTTTTTCTAAAGAAAAATAAAGATATTTTTTCTTGGAAATATACAGAAATGCCTGGGCTTGATCCTGATGTTGCTACTCATCATTTGGGTTTACCAAAAGAACATCGAGGTTTTAAACAAGCCGCGAGAAGAACACACCCAACCTATGCTTCCAAAATTGAAGCTGAAGTGGATAAGCTGATCAAAGACAACTTCGTTAGAGAAGTTCAATATCCCAAGTGGTTGGCTAATATTGTCCCTGTAAAGAAGAATAAAGGAAAAATTAGGGTTTGCATCGATTTCAGAGATCTTAATCGGTATTGTCCTAAAGATGATTTCCCAGTTCCGATTAAAGAACTCTTAATTGATGTGACGGCTGGCTATGAAGTACTTTCATTCATGGATGGATATTCCGGATATAATCAGATCCGAATGGCCACAGAAGATGAGGAATATATAGCCTTCAGAGCTCCTCAAGGTTTGTTTTGTTACTGAGTGATTCCCTTTTGTTTAAAGAATGCAGGTGAAACATATCAACGCGCCATGCATCGTATCTTCAAACCACTTTTAGGGAAGTTTGTTGAATGCTATGTAGATGATTTGGTGGTTAAATCCAAAAAACGTTCTAATCACTTGGACGATTTGGAAGTCATATTCCACAAGCTTCGACAACATAATTTAAAGATGAACCCCTTAAAATGTTCTTTTGGGGTAACCTCAGGAAAATTCCTTGGCTTTGTTGTATGCCATCGTGGTATTGAAGTCGATCCTGAGAAGACCAAATCAATCCTTGGTATGTCACCTCCTCAGAATTTGAAAGTATTAAGAGGACTTCAAGGACACTTAGCCTATATTCATCATTTCATCGCTAATTTGGCAGGAAAAAGATTACCCTTTACCAAATTATTGAAGAAAGGAGTCACTTAACTGTGGACTGAAGAATGTCAAGAAGAATTTGATGTTCTCAAGAAATACATCTTGAGTCCACCAGTACTCATGCCACCTGTTGAGGGTAGACCTCTTATCCTCTATGTGACAGCTTTAGAGCGATCATTGGGTGCCTTTCTCGCTCAAAAGAATGATGCTGGGAATGAAAATAGACTCTACTATCTCAGTAGAACTATGCTTGAAGCAGAAACCCGGTATTCAAGTATTGAAAAGTGCTGCCTAGCATTAATCTTTGCAGCTTAGAAACTGAGACACTACCTGCATCATCATGAGGTCCAATTGGCATCTCGTAATAATCCTCTCAAATTCATCCTTAGTCGTCCAATGCTTATAGGACGTCTGGCAAGGTGGGTGGTTATTCTACAGCAGTTCGACATTCAGTATGTGTCTCAAAAGGCAATTAAGGGCCAAGCTCTGGCTGATTTCCTGGCAGAACATCCTTCAGTCAAAGACACGTATTCAAATATCAAACTCCCTGATGAGGAAGTTTTCTCTATTCATGAGAGTCCTCCAACATGGGAAATGTATTTTGATGGTGCTTCTAGAAGTCCAACGGGGAAGAAAATGGAAAATCCTAAATTCAACAAAGTTGGTTTAGGAATTGTGCTCATTTCTCCAGATAAGGCATTGTTACCTTATCCCTTTCTATTGTGGGAAGGTGGTACTAATAATGAAGTGGAATACCAAGCTCTCATTATAGGCTTGGAGTTAGCGCTTCAAGGACAAGTGAATCTCATAAAGGTGAAAGGAGATTCAGACCTAGTAATCAAACAAGTCAATTGGGATTATGCCATCAGAAAACAAGAATTAATCCCTTTGTATGATTACGTCAGAGAGTTAATGTCAGAATTCCCTTCAGAACCAACATTTTCTTATGTCCCAATATCACAAAATGCTCAAGCTGATGCACTGGCTAATATAGCCACAGCTTTAGCAGATCCAAATCGGGACGAGACAACCATCTGTATTGCCCACCATCGTGCAATTTCACCTTATGTTCAAGTCAGAACAGAGGAAATTAATGAAATTAGTCCCATTCCTGAACTGTATGGTCATACTACAGGATGGATGTCACCTATCAGGGAATACCTTCAAAATGGAACACTTCCACCTGATAGAGCCGAGAAAGAACAAATTCGGCGACATGTGGTCAATTTTAGACTTTATGATAGCCCAAACCACCTCGAGAAAATTCTTTACAAATTTTGTTTGGATGGAGTTTTCTTCAGATGTATTGATGGTGAAGAGACAATGGCTGTCATAAAAGAAGTTCATGCAGGAGTCTGTGGTGCCCACTAGTCTGGACATAGACTGTCTGATCAAATTCGAAGGTTTGTATACTTTTTGCCTTCAATGATACATGATTGTGTTAATTTCACAAAGAAGTGTCATTTATTCCATGTATATGCAATCTTCATTCATAAACCTCCAGAGTTGCTTCATACAGCTAAATACACATGGCCATTTTCCACATGGGGAATGGATGTGGTGGGACCTTACCCTTCAGCTACGGCCAAGCAGTTTAAGTACATTCTTACTGCTACTGATTTCTTTTCCAAATGGGCAGAGGCAGTACCTCTCAAATAAGTCAGTTCTAAATGCATTGTTAGCTTCATCAAGTCTAACATCATTACTAGATTTAGTGTCCCTCATACCATATTGACGGACAATGGCACCAAATTCTGTTCTTCTGAGGTAAAGAAATTGTATCAAGAATACAACATTAAGTCTAACCACTCATCTCGATATCATGCAGTGGCTAATGGCCATATAGAAGCCTTCAACAAGACTCTTCAAAATATACTGAAAAAGATGGTGGATATATATAAGAGGTCATGGCCTGATAAACTCTTTCATGCTTTATGGGATTATCAGACTACCACTCGCAATGCAACGCGGTCAACTCCATATTCATTGGTATATGGAACAGTAGCAGTCTTGCCAATTGAAGTTCAATTGACCTCACTCAGAATAGCCATTTGTGATCAGTTATCTACAGATGAGAAATCCCAAAAGCGGTTGAATGAATTGGAACAGTTATATGAGAAAAGATTGTGCACTTTGCACCGCTTGGAAATCTATCAGAATCGAATAGCAGGAGCATTTAACAAAAAAGTTCTTATTCGTTCATTCATTCAGGGAGAATTGGTATTGGTTCTCAGAGGACCAATGATACCAGCAAAGAAGCCTCCCAAGCTTGAACCAAAATGGGAAGGACCTTATTCAATACATAATGTCTACTCCAATGGAGCGTATTCTCTATTCTCAATGGATGGAGAACACATCACGACTCCAACTAATGCTAGATTTCTGAAGAAGTATTTTGTATAAACACAAAATATTATTCCCAGAGCCAAAACAGTCACATTGGTTCATATTATGTCCTACATGACACTAAACTGTCTTATGTCCTACATGACATTAAACTGTATTTTGTCCTAGATGACATTAAACTATATTATGTCCTATCTACATGATGTTAAACTGTACAGAAGTTCCTATATTTTGTCCGAGATGACATTAAACTATATTGTGTCCTAGAAACATGACATTAGACTGTGTGGCACTTTCATCGTCCAGCATGACGTTAAACTGTAAAAAGTCCCCAGAACTGAAATCCTCATATTGGTTCACCTTAGTCCTAGCTACAAGACTTTAAACTGTACAGCACCAGTTCGTCCTTGCTATATGATGTTAAACTATACAGCAATGGTCCAGTATGACTTTAAACTGCAACTTTGTCCCACACGACATTAAACTATGAAAAAGTTCCCTAAACCGTCCAACATGACCTTAAACTGTATCATCCCTGGTCCATGTATATGACCATAATGTATTTTCAAATCCCTTATGTCCAGCAAGACGTTAAACTGTGACGTCCTAACTACATGATGCTAAACTGTATAAAAGTCCCTCATGTCCGGAAAGACGTTAAACTATATAATCATCAAATGTACAGCATGACATTAAACTGCACCATACACCGTCCATGAATATGACCTTAAACTATTCACACTTTCGTCCAACATGACATAAATGGTGTGTTATTTTGTCCTTACTGCATGACATTAAACTGCACAGTCCCCCTTTCGTCAAATATGACGTTAAACTATTTTATCCCCATCGTCCTAACTACATGACGCTAAACTGTACATAAAATCCTTGATATGTCCTACATGACATTAAACTGTTATTCTGTCCCTATTAAATGACACTAAACTGTGCAGCACCAATAGTCGTAACTGCAAGTCTTTAAACTTCATAGTCCCTTTATATGTCCTACATGACATTAAACTGTGCATCGTTAAGGTTGTTATTACCTCTTGTTTCTCACAACGAGTATGACTCACGTGAGCTTAGAGAAAACCTCAACCATAACACTCTCTTTGGGCCCCTAACCATGTGTAAGTCCCAACCACATTTTTTATTAGATCATTGTCCCCAATAACAACTTGATCATTAATTCATTCTTTAATTGAACTACACTGACTTTGATCCTTGCCCTCCAGGCTGGGTATGTAGGCAACCACCCAGGGTTCAAGCCCAAAAACAATCTCTTCACATTGGTTCACCACCATCTCATATGATGTTGATTCGTGAAACCGCACCTAGAATCAATATCTTTACATTGATTCACTTTCTTCCTTATTATATGACGTTAAACTATACAACACTTTTTTCCGATACGACAATAAACTACAATATTCTTTGATTTCCTCATTAGAGAAGGAACCATTATTGACATTGATTTTTTCAATCTTGTTTCATTTCAAAAGACTACATGCATACATGGTAATGCCTAAACTTTTTATCTCAGGTTAAACCATCATTGCACTAAAGTCCCCTTTCACCCTTCACATGTACGAACCAAATTTGTAAAAAGGGTAATTCTAGAACTACATGGGCTTGATTCCCATCCTTATGGGATACATAAGAACATTTGAGAATCCCTCGAATCCAGTCCCAAGTCTTTTGGGCCTAACCCAAAATTTCACTTTCAGTCCCTTGGCTGAAAAGTCCTTATGAAAACACACACTGTGTATTCATTATTATGGTCTGAATTCTATGACCCTAAACTATGATCACTCATACTTTCATCCTGCACGACGTTAAACTTCATTTCAAGAACTACGTATGGCTTGATTCTCATTCTTATGAGATACGTAGTGAAGTCCAAAATTTCAATTCAGGACCCAGCCACAACATGATTATGGTTTTCATTGACCTATGTATCTTTATATACATTGGAAAATACCCATATTTATGTGTTATAATCCTAACCTTAAATATTTTCAGATCTTCATAACCCTTTTCATGACTTCTAGTCAGAAAACTGTCAAACTTCTGATAATTCTTTTGCCTGACTATGAAGAACGTGCCCATAGGTGGCCTTGCATAAACAGTCCACATAACAGACTTGTCAGCTAAAAGATGCTATTTATTTGACCATGCAGCCAATGCCCTTAGGTGGCCCTGCATATTTCAACCCCCTAATGGGTTTGTTAAATGATAGTAACTTCATTCTTGGGAAGAATGCCTCTTTTGTCCTTATTTGTCTTAAACGACAGTATGTAGGGATCCGCAAAAAAATAGCCATCCTTAACATATTTGTCCCATATCCTTTTTCATGATATGAAAGTATTCAAGTCTATGGTTTATTCTTCTTCCCTACGTTTGGGTCAGACCTTCGTAGGAGTGATATTCATGCAGTTCTTCGATAATCTTGTCTGAAAACATCTTCTCCATATTCTAGTACCTCTTTCCATACCACAGACTCTATACTTTAGAAAATTTGAATCTCCATAATCTTTCACTGGCTTTTAGCACTTGGAAAGTAAATTTCTAAGAGTTCTTTCACCTAACATTGCAGCACGTGCCCATAGGTGGCCTTGCATAAATAGTCCACATAACAGACTCGTCAGCCGAAAGATTCTATTTATTTAACCATGTAGCCAATGCCCTTAGGTGGACCTGCATATTTCAACTCCCTAACGGGTTTTGTTAAATAATAGTTACTTCATTCTTGGAAACTACTTCTTCTAATGCCTTTTAGCTCTTTTTCATATCATTCCTCAGATTCAAATATTCTTAAGCCATATTTTACATTTTTTCCCTCATACTTGAGTATGGAAGTATGTTTTCAGATGAACATTCAAGGAATTGTGTCAATTCTAATCCATTTCGGTCAAAGCTATTTTCGACCTTAAACATTAGCCCCTTTATGTCCGGCATGCATGACTTTAAACTGCCCACAGAAGACAAAGGAACTTTGAATAAAATTCATGTTCCAGCACACTTGCGCACTGCCCTCTGTGCCCTAAAGTTTTGAGCGACCCCTTTTCCTTTGGATGTATTCGATTTCCTCAGAGTCAAATCCTCATTTCTCTCCAGATCCAACTCAGAGGGGGGACTTTTGTTGACGCTCCTTTCGTCATAGAATATAAAAATCGGAAAAGGGGAATATCTGAGTCCAATGTGATTCATCCTTTGAAGAAACATCAAAAATAGACAAAGGGATGAACAAGGAGAACATTACCCATAGGTCGCGCAAGTTCCCTCATGGTCGTGCAAGTACACTTGCGCACTGCCTAGTGGTCGTGCAAGTCTACTTGCGCGACGCCTTATGGTCGTGCAAGTGACTTGCGCGACCTAAGTGATAACCGCCTGGTAACCGCCCGGGGTCTTCTCCTGCCTATAAATAGACCATGTGGGCCCCCCATTCGAGAGGATCTTTTTCCAGAAACTCGGATTGAAGCTCCCGACACCCAAGTCTCTTTTCAAAGCTTCCGGAACACTTCTAAGGTAATTTCTTACTTAGAACGGAATATATAAAGAGAAGAAGGAAGGCCTAAGTGTTGAAACTTGTCAACACTTGCACACCGACTTATTTCCTTCAATATAAATTGCGCAAACCCTTTTCTGGAAGAACCTCAAGAGGATTCTAAAGTGATTAATAAAGAGTCGCTAAATTATTCTAATTCTGGTTGAAAATCGCGCAAATACCACTCATGTCGCGCAGGTATACCTGCGCGACCAATACTTGTGCGCCCACGGAAGACTTGCGCGCCTTTCAAGACTTGCGCGCCCCTACCTTTTTGGGTGCCCATCTTGCCCATTTTTCCCCTCTTAAGCCATTTCACCTTTCCTTTTCAAGATTCAGTCTTCAAGACACTCTTCAAATCCATTTATGGCATGATTTCTTGATTTGACTTCCTTATCTGAAAGGAATTCTGTGGAATATCTCTCAAAACCTAGTGATTTAAATATCCTTATGTCACTAAATATAGAGAGTTAATTCATTCAACCTCATCCTTTAAAGATTAGAGAATCCATAACATGGGTCTCCTTTTTTTAGGAATAATCCCCAGTTATAAGTCCTTTAAATATGGGCATCCTTCTTAGGAGTAATCCCCAAGTCCCTTAATTTGGGCATCCTCCTTAGGAGTAAGCCCCAAAACTTAATCCCTGACCTGGGTCTCCTTTTCAGGAATAAGACTCAATCATAATCTTGGGCTTCCTTTTTAGGAGTAAGCCCCAAGTCCCCTATCCTGGGCCTCCTTTTTAGGAGTAAGTCCCAGTCATAATCTTGGGTTTCCTTTTCAGGAGTAAACCCCAAGCCCCCTTAAATTTCTCTTAGCCAGTCCTAATTTACCCTTGATTTGGGTTTCCTTTTTAGAAGTAAAACCCAATCATAAGTCCCCTCCTAACTTGGGCATCCTACTTAGGAGTAAGCCCCAAGATTAGAGTATTCAAATCTCCATAAAGCACATATACCTTTATGGACCAGATTCCTGGATTTTCTCCCTAAAAGTAAATCCTAAACCTTCATCTATCTGGGAAGTCATACATACATAAGCCCCAAACAAATTCTTATGATTGCATATTTCATAGCACAATTGTCAAATTTTTACCAATACCTCTTGTTTATCACATCGAGCATGACTCACGTGAGCTTAGAGTGTAAAAGTAATTATGACATTCTTCTTTGAGCCATCAATCATAAACATCATACTCCATTACTCGAACTACATGGGTTCTGATTCCTTTTCCAAAACAAAGGATACGTTGGTAGCCCATTTTTGGGTTCGATCCCAACTTTGAAATAATTCATGTCCTTCTGAATGACGATAATCTTCAAGTGCCCCACTGAGTGGCTTTAAAACCAGCCTGGTCATCATAATGACCAAGAGACTTTTATATAAATGTTTTGAAGGATACCATTGACCAAGAATCTCTAAACAGATATAGATGATTCTCTATTGATGAAGAACCTCGAATACATATAAAAGATTCTCTAAATTTCTTGAATATTTAATCATTGATTGTTAAAACTAAAGGAAAGAACATTTTATACATGGTAATGTAATAAGGATTCACGAACATAACTTAAATCTACAAAGAGAGTCCCGGAGTAGAAAATAATTCCCCTCAAAAAGGTGTGATGAGTCCGACCTCCCATCCTCTCGACCAATGCAAATTCCTAAGCCTCATCAGTCCACAAGCTAATGAGCGCCTACCATTGAAAAGTAGGTCCAAACGGATGTGGAATCATTGGATGTTTCCGGTTCTACGAACAAACCCACTAGAAACCGATCAGAACGTTTGAATCTCAAATCAACGAGGTCATCCCCGAAATCCGTGAGGAAACGGTCTTATATATTCTATAATATTTATGTAAGTTTTTTGTATTAAAAAGGCGATCAATATAGTTGGTATTAGAAATAATTTTTATTTATCCTTTTAAATATAGGATGATAAAACCAGGGTGGTAACCATGTGTACATGTCTATGAAAATGTATAAGGACTAAACAAATTATAGGAAAATGAACTATAGTGTTTGTAAATGATAGAGTGTGTGTTTTCCTAGGAATAAATCTCTATCTAGTAACAACATGTGGATGTGTCTATGAAAAAATAGACCTAGGGGTAATAAATATGAGATGATGTACGAAGCTAGAAAGGGGGTAATCTATTACACATTAACGAGCCTTGCTGCACATATGGATTGACCATCCTAGAAGATATGATTTTTTAATTCACAATCACTTCATAGAACACAATGAAATATTTAAATATAATTTCTCAATAAAAAATCTATAATAGTACTATGTTATCATAGATTAAGTAACCTGTCATAATTTTGGAATGCATTAAGTGACATTTTATGATTATGTGGTTTAACATAATGATAACTATTTCTTACCCTATGATTTTGATTTCAATAAAAGTATTGAACTTAGAGGAATTATATAAATTTTGAATCTGATAGACAATTCAATGATTTTACTCATAAGAAACTGAATTCTATAGGTACAGGCATACAAAATATAGTTTCAGTGCTCACCCAAACATGTCAAGAGTGTAATCATAGTTAATTTTTAAATGAGAAAATGGAGGGAAATTGTTTTACTAAGTCGTTCATAAGGCAACATGGAACATTATTCAATGGGTAATTTGATCAACTTATTGATGAATAATGGATCAATCCCACTAAAAAATATTATTAATTCTGTAGTGTTCATAGCATGATAATGTCATTCTTTCTATTTATCTATTATAATTGCTGGAATACTATTTGTGGACTTTAATCAATAATATGATGTTGTATGTTGAGATTGAATCATTGTATTGGGATGAGTTCAAGAACCTATTTTACACAAATATATTCCTTGGATTTGTCATACCAATATTGAGAAGGGGTTAGATGAGTTTAATCAAATTATTGATGAATATATTTTTATTTATGATACTAATGTATGAATACTTGTGAGGTATTATTTAGAAATTGTAATCCAAAACAAAATTAATGTTTATAGGTTCTTCAGATTCATAAACCCAAGTATATAAAAGATGTTGGCCATAAGAGATATTAGTATCCACAAGGAAGAAAGAAGAAGTAAAATAAAGAAAAATAGAGTATGTGGTCTTCTATAAATCTCATTGATTTGGAAATAAAAGGAAGAAGGATTTTAAATGAAAATTTAAAAAAATTGAATAGATGAAGATGATACTTCCAAAATGATCTATGTATGGGAAGAATAATGGTGTTAATTTTCCTAAGGGGTCTTATAGATGTTTTACATGTGGATTGTTAGTACACTAGGAATTTGATTTCCAAAGTGATTGGAAGAAGCTAGATAAATTTGTGAGTAGAAAAACCCAACACACAATTCCCCTTATTGGAATATGTGCTACAAGTGTACGGAGATTGGGAATTATACTATGCATTTCCCAATCCCAAGGGTTGGTGATGATGAAAAATCTCAGCTGCATCTCAATCTGATTAATGTGAATATATATCATGAAATGTCAATTTTTAATAAGGGTTGTGCTAATTGTTTGGTGAAAGATACACGTACCATACAATCAAGAACTTCTTATGTCATATTTGATTCTCGTTCAACAGAATCATTCTTATATAAATTATTTTTTTAAGGGTGTAAGGATTCTAACAAAATAATTGGTTGTGTTATTAATAGTGAAAAATATAAGGGTATGTTGATTGCATCCCATGTCTATTATTCCTCTCTGGTTTATGATTATTTTATTTTTCATCCTTAAAATCATGTCACACTACCTTTGGTTGAATATTCGGTCATATTATGCATTGATTGGTTTTCACTATAGCAATCCGACATAATTTTTTATTTAAGGGATTTTATGTTTGATATTTAAAACCCTACTATGATGATTTATCAATGTAACAAATATAAAGGACATCCTATGGAAATTACATATTGTTTATGTGTCAATTACCTTTTAAAAGGTTTTCTTATCTCAAATTGTTTTCATGAAAAGAGACATCGATGATATAATAATAATTCCAAAATTTTTGTTAGTATTTAAATAAGAGTTTCCTAGCCTTATAAAGAATTGAAATGATGAGTTATCAAAATAAATTATCCCTAGATCTAAAAGAATTTCATTAACTCCTAACAAAATATCGTTGATTTAGTTTTAGGAATTGAAGAAAAACTCCATGAAAGCCTTAATAATGGATTCATTCAACCAACTATGTCACCTGGGTGGGAATCTATTCTATTGGTAAAAAATAAATATTGATCGATGAGAATCTACCTTGATTATCCTGAGTTGAAAAAGAACAAAACCATGAACACATATCCTCATCCCCTTAATGATAACTGGTTTGATCAACATTGTGTAGCCCAATTCATTTTCACAATTGACCTGCATTCTACATATCATCAATTGAGGCCCAAAAAGGCGGATATACCCATGAAGAAATTCCATACAATGTATAGACACTGTGAATATATAATAATACTGTTTGGTATTAGTATTTCCAATTATATAATCTTGGGATGATAAATTGGGAAATTAGATATCACATCAACTTGTTTTTGGTAGCCATTATAGAGGATACTATTATATATTCAAGTAATATGTTAAACAAAACATGATATTTGAACTAAAGAACATAAATAAAGTGAAAGTATATCAATATTGTATAAATTGTGAATTTTTTTTCAAAAAAATCATTTTTGTCACATAATTTCAATATTTGTAATATCAGTAGATCCACCAAAGAAGGAGCCTATTAAATTTTTGTATAGACCCACTATGGTGACTGAGATCTATACCGTTTTTGGTTTATCATGATATTATCGATGAATTTTGGTGATTTTTTACAACTACATAATCCAATAACCAAGTAAACTCAGAAGGGTCCCATGTTCCTCAAGACATATGAATGTGTTAAAAATATCAAGGATTTTAATGGAATTTTAGTCAATGCACATTTTCATACAATACACTATAATGGAGTCGGTTTTTAATCTATAGTGATGAATACATGAATGTATTAGGATGTGTTCTTATCCAAAATAACATGGTTATCTATTACTCCTTTTAGTACTGGATGTTTAATTAAAAAAAATTACCTAACAGATGATTTAGAGTTACAATCAACAATTGTTTCAATAGATCTATATAGGCATTATATTTACAGAGAAATCTGAGATATATATAAAGAGAATAATAGTCTCTAATATTTACTCACATAGAAGGATTTGATTCTATGATATATAATGAGGCCTGAGTTAATAATGGATTATAATTGATCAATAAATTACAACCCAATTAAAGTGATCATGGGGGTTGGTGATTTGAGTTGAAAAGATCGTGCCATCTAATCCCTGATGGGGATAAAAAAAGCAAATATTTCTATATTTATAATGGATGGAGTGGTAAATCCCAAAGGAAAGATAAAAATCATTTCTTTCTCAAATGAATGTTCAACCCTCTATCCAAGTGAAGATTATTGAAGTGAGTAATGATTATATATTTCTACAAAATAATGATAGAAACTTTCATAACATTAATATTGATAAGGATGGAATGATAAGGTTTAGGAACCATGTATGTGTTCCATCCATACCAGATTTAAAGAAGGATCTATTAGAGGAATCCTATAATTATTCATTCTATATTCCCCATGGATGTATGAAGATATATCATTTCTTGGAGTAGTGCATCTAGTGTGGTAATAATGAATAGAGATGTTGTATAGTTTTTATAATGGTTATTTTCATGCTAAATTGTAAATTATGAAACAAAATAGCCAAATGGAATGTTATATCCATTACCCATACTAAAATAGAAATGTGATAATATCACTATATATTTTGTAATTGTACTACCCAAAACCACTAATGGGATTAATTATATAAGGTTGTTCCTCGATGACCTTAAAAGTATGCACAAATCATCACTATCTGAGTGGACATCTCTATAGATCATATTTCCAGGATATAGATTAATGATGTTGTATGGTTTCATGGAGTACCACATTCTATTTTATCATATTGGGATCTAATTATTAACTATATGTTTTGGTAACGACTTCATCTATCATGACCCATACCCTAGGGCCCATGCCGTGACTACCCCAAGCCCTCCTTTTATAGGCTAGGGGATATAAACTAGCACCAAAGGCATATTCCCTAAAACTGGGAAGGCATTGACTTTATAAATTGTAAACACACGCAACCAAACACACAAAAATATATGAACACAAGTACACTTTATAGTAATCAATTGAGTACAGTAAGTAAAAAGGGGCAAGAATACATGTCGAGTTGGAATGTACAAGTAAAACAGAAATGCAATACAACAGATGAAAGGGAATAGACAGCTACTGGATGGTCCTCTACGGTTCCTACCTGAAGGGTAGGTACAGATCGCCTCCTCAGCACTATGTGTCCGTCCGTCTCCTCCACGTACTAACACGATGTATGGTCCACCTCCAGAAACCTTCCAGTCCTGGTACTCTCATCCTCAGTTAGCATTGTTTGTTTTTTGCATCCAACTCAACAATGTGTAGGCCTAGACCGTTCAGGGGTGAGTTTAACAATACTCAGTAGGGGACCCGAGACCCTCATTGTCTCGCAAAATCCAACAAGGATAAACCAGAAAGAAGGAAATCACCATATATCCTTACATAGGTATATGCCCATACATATACCTACGTTATCTAGTGATCCATCTCAATCATGAGGAAAAAAAACAAACTCAGCTCAACCTGGATTTTATTATTGGAGTGGAATCAAGTAACAACACCTGTCACATTGTCGAAACCACAACTTATTGGAGAAATCATCCTCTATGAAGTACAGTGGGCCTACCGCAACACCAAGAGTGCCTCCCACTATCCTTGGACTGATGAGGTACTCAACCTTTCAAGTATTGTGGATCTGTCGCGTCACCAAGCAACCTCCCCACCATGGTTCTGCCACGTCCCCAAGTGTGCTCCCCCTCGTAGCCTGCAGACATACTCCTCCTGTCAATTATCATGGGTTTTCTGCGACACCATGGTTCTCATCATTGTGGGTCAATAGTGACACCAAGGTACTCCCCATGGGGATAGTAGAGTCACTCTGAGTCCAAACGGTCATCAATCGTCTGGTCTCAGCAAGCTACTAGGTCTCCGCACTATGCTCGCTGTTCTCTAGGAGGATCCACTCCACAAGCTACTGGTCGATACTCCAACTATCACGAAGTCCCACGAAGAAATATATCAATGTTCTTCCATGTTATATGGGTCCCAACGCAACAAATGGCGCATCAATTGGATTCATGGTCTGTGAGTTACTAGTCTTTTACTCCTAGGGGCTCGGTTGATTCGTGCTTGATCCAACCATACTATTTCTCATCTCAAACAAAAAGTCCAGTGTATAATACTCAAAGGTACAATCTCTATCCATGATTTACAGTGCCATTGATGGTTCGTCAAATGGATGCCTGGTTCTAGAGATTTGGCCAAAAGAAAGTAAACAAGCGTAGTAGGCGCGGGTCCGGTATAACCGAGTCGGACCGACCCGGACCAACCCCGCATGGGTGGAACCATTTCGGGTAGAATATTCATGTAATGTGGAGTGTTCTTCTAGGAGGAGTAGTATGTCGTGAGGGCCATGATCGGTCACGGTGCCTGTTCTTTCCACGGGGTGGCGCGACCGCGGGTGTGCTGTGAGGGCACATGGCCGGTTCGGTCGGGACGTTGTGAGGGGCGTGGGCCTGTTCGGCTAGGGATCTACAAGAGGAATATGCTAGTTAGATAGCGGAACCATGTGGGGCACCAGCCATTTCAGGAGGCTTGCGGGCGGAGTGAGCCAGGGCAGCTAGGCCGGCGGACGGTGCAATCGTGGTTGCGCGGCCAGCGTGTGTGGGGCCGGTTCAGTCGGGTGGCCGGTGCACCGTGGGGGGATGTGGGTCATAGTGGCTACGAGTGGTGGTGTCGTTGCCTTCGTCGCCTTCCTTCATTCCTAATAACACCACAAAGAAGAACTGTGGAGGGGGTAGGGCCGTGTAAGATTGTCTTGCACCCTCCACGTTTCGAGTGGTAGCATACGGTTCACAAGAACGAAATAAAGAACGTCAACCATGATCTTCCGTACATTAGTCATTCCAAATTCTGCACAAGTGAAGAAGGGAGTACCTGGAATGGGATAAAAAAATGGAATTAAACCCCTAACTCAGTTTCATACATTGACAAAGTCACAAGGAGGAAGATGATCATTTGAAAAAAGACATATGTCGGTGTTGTCATTGTTTTCCTCGATCATCGGGTTGTGTGTTGGTTCAACATAGTTGGAGACGTCCTATGTCAGGGAAAGTCTCGTGGAAGATGGTTGAAGTCAGGGCCGACATTCTTCTTCAACAATCTTTGTTGTAATAATGCATTCTTCGTTCAGAGATATAGTTATTCGTTAGTGATATTTTCTCCCAAGGATCCACCAAAATGAAATGTGTTCCAAATTAATATATTATTAAATCTATTATTTTGATTGAAGAATTCAAAATGTTCATTAATTATGGTGGGTGGAGTAATTAAAGCATGAGTGTTGGTACAATTAAAGATATGTTCATTGGAACAATTAATGTAGAGGAATTCAAGAGGCTCTTCCACATTAATGATGGGGGGTTGCGAGTTTCTTTCAATTAAAGGAAGGTTTAGCCCCCTATGGTCCCCACCACCATAACCTGTCATGGAAGCTTATGGTTTCGTTGGTCCCCACCACCATAACCTCTCATGAAAGGTTAAGATCTGGTGGTCCCCACACCCCAACATCTACATGGAGGTTTTGTTCTGATGGACCATACCTCCCAACACCCACATGGGTGTTGTAAATAAAAATTAAAATATCACACACTTTTATTCTTATTTTGTTCTTACACGAAAAACCCCAAATCTAACATTCACCCTCGACCAACTACCGTTGAGGTGAAAGTCTTCTTAAGAGAATACCAGTGCTTTGAGTTTAATGGTTCCCTTGGATTTTAATTCCATGCACCATTTCAAAAATAAGAAAATCCCACTAACACGTTTAATGAATGTACCAGAAAAATGTTTAGAAATTAATTCAGGGAACTCCAGGGCTCGGAATCATGTGGCATCAATTTTCGTGGACTCATAAAATTCTAATATATTTTTTAAAAAAATTACATGTATATTTCAGGTCATTAAATTCTCCCAAATAAGATATTTACATCCTTGTATGACAAAACTAAAACTAAGGGAACAAGTGGGGGTACTGAGCATGAATTTGAGCATCCCACTCCCATATGCTCTCCCGGAGGATCCGCTGCTGACAGCCCATGCGCACCAGAGTAATCGAATATCCATGAATGACGTGTTTTTGTCGATCCTTAGTCTCTACTAGAACCTCCGTAAATGTCGCCTCATCGTCGATGTCCAACTCTCCATCTGCGATGATCTGAGAAGGGTCATGCATGTATTTCCTCAGCTGGGATACATGGAAGACGCCGTGCACCCGGTGAAACTGAGGTGGGAGAGCTAAGTAGTATGCCACCTCACCAACTCTACTGAGGACCTGAAAGGGTCTGATAAATCACAGAGATAACATTATATGTTGACCAAATCTCTATAGACCTCATCGAGGTGAGACCTGTAGAAAGATGTGGCCACCGTCCTCTAACCCCAAATGTCTCCATCACCTGTCAACATACGACTTATGCCTGCTCTGTGCAATCTTCATCCACTCCTGGAAGATCATCACCTTCTCTGTGGTATCCCAAACCATTTCTGGTCTGACGAGTGCTGACTCCCCTAGGTTAGTCCAGCACAAAGTTGATCTGTAAGATTGCCCATACAACACCTCAAAAGGTTCCATCCCTATGGTAGAGTGATAACTGTTATTGTATGAAAACTCCACCATAGGTAAGCAATCCTCCCAAATATGACCAATGTCAAGGAAAAAAGTACGCAACATGTCCTCGAGGGTCCAAATGGTCCAATTAGTCTGGCCATCCATCTAAGGATGGAAAGCGGTGCTAAAACGAAGATGCATCCCGAAATCCTCCTGCAACCTCTTCCATAGACACGAAGTAAAACATGATTCTCAATCAGAGTCAATCATCAAATGTACTCTAGGTAGCCGCCCAATATCAAGCCCATAAAGGTGTCCCATGCTATCTATTGAAACCTGCTCTTTGATTGGTAGGATGTGGGCCGACTTGGTGAGTCGGTTGATAATCAACCAAATCGATTCATGTCCCCTAGATATACATGGAAGTCCTGTCATAAAGACTATGGATATCTCATCCCACATCCACTCTGGGTCCACTAAAGGCTGAACGAAGCCTGCTGGTACCTGATCCTCCGCCTTCATTTGTTGACAAGTGATGCATTAAGATTAAAAATCTACAACAACTTTCTTCATTGTCGCCCACTGGTACTATCTTCTGAGTTCCTGGTACATCTTTTCCACTCCTAGATGTACCGCTAGAGGGGGTGTGTGGAACTACCTCAACAATTCCTCCTAAAGTGACACTAGCTAGTACCATGGTACATCCTTTGAAGAGGATTACCACCTCCCTACCTTTAAAAAAACAATCAGGTTCATGTCCTGTGGATATCTGAGCAACTCGTGTCTCACAGTTAGTGTCCCCATGCTGCGCCTCCCTGGCTCAGTGATGATGTGGGGTGGGGGGGACTGTAAGAGACTGTAAAAAAGCTTCCTCGTCTGTATCCAAAATGTATATTTATAAATCATCCTGCTGCTCTATCGCCTCACCTAGCTGTTGTATACCATATATTCTACATAGTGAATCTGCATCAATATTCCCCTTCCCAAGTGTATAGAAAATCTCGAAGTCATAGTACTAGAGGAACTCAAGCAAACATCATTTTCATAGGCTCAGGTCCTTATCGGTGAAGACATACTTGAGACTCTTGTGATCAGAGTACACCGTAAAGCGCTTTCCCATCTGATAGTGCTGCTACATCTTCAAGGTGAAGACCACTGCTGCTAACTCTAGGTCATGGGTAATGTAGTTCTGCTCGTGATGTATCAAAATTCTAGATACATATGTGTTCAATACTTACTCTTACATTAGGACACATCCAAGTCTGGTCCCTGATGTGTTGCAGTAGAATACCTACCATGCGCCTTCCTCTAGAAGATTCAAGAATGGGGAACTAGTCAGCCTCTACCTCAGCTCTTGAATGCTCTGCAGAAATTTCTCCGACCATACGAACGGTTTCCACTTCATAATCATGAATGGTAGTGGTGCAAAAACTATATAGATTTATGGTACAAACCTCCGGTAATATCCTAGAAAACCAAGGAAACTTTATAACTCTGTTACACTCCTATGTGCCTCCCAAGGAAGTACCACCCCAATCTTTACCGGATCAACTAAAAATACAACTTTTATATGACATGTCCTTAAAAGTGAACCTATCTGATCCAAAAATGGCACTTCTAGTGCTTACCATAAATCTGGTGCTCTCAGAGTGTGTCTAGTAATACCTGCAAATGATAGGCATGATCCTATTCAATAGTCGAGTAGATCAGAATGTCGTTGATGATGACTATGTTAAAGGGATCACTGTATGGCTGAATGATACAGTTCATCATCCCCATGAACACTACTAGAGCATTTTTTACACCGAGTGGCATAACCAAGAACACATAATGGCTGTACAGATACCTGAAGGTCGTCTTCTACACATCCTCATCTCATACTCTGAGTTGATGATAACCTGATCTATGGTCTATCATTGAGAACCATTGTGCTCCATTCAGCTAATCAAAGAGGCCTTCAATCCTCATGAGTGGGTACTTGTTCTTCACGGTCGCATGGTTTAGGTACCGATAGTAAAAACAATGTCTCAAGCTTCAGTCCACCTTCTTAGCGAACAAAATTTGGGCTGCCGAAGGCAAAACACTCGGCTAGATTAATCTCTTCTTTTTCAAGTCTTGTAGTTATACCTGCATCTCACGAAGCACCTTATGAGACATCTAATAAACTATTGTTGATATTTATGCCATCCCAGGGTATAAGTAAATGTAAAATTCCAACTCTCTATGAGGAGGTATACCTTGAACATCATCAGGGAAGACATCCATGTACTGGTCCACCACTACAGGTTAGCTCAAACTCTCTACATCAATTGTTTTGAAGGTAAGGCAAGCCAACAGATGAGTGATCGACTACACTCCCCTCCATGTAAGTCCATCATTCTCAAAAAAGTCTCTCTTCTCACCAGTGAAGGAAAATATCCTCCCATTCATGAGGACACACCGCACATTGTGCCTAATATAGTCAATCTGAGTATGGAATGTAGATAATCGGCCCATACCCTAGATGACATCGTAATGCCTCGATGCCGCTACTACGAGATCCCAAATGAAGATGAAACCTCCTAGAGTATGTTCTAATTTCTAAAACCAACACTTAATCATCAATTATACTCCCATAAGAGTCTCTAGCCGTAAGGATTGATCCAACGTCTTAGTCGGAATCTTCGAGCTCTAAACGAGAGCAGTGGAAATGAATGAATGACTGGAAGATGTGTCTATAAGTACTTCAGATATGGTGGAGTAGACACAGATCATACCTTGAATCATCTCTTGAGTATTGTGGTTGTAAGCCTCAACTACCTGGAGTAGATCTCTCCCCGGTCCACCTGCTCCCTATGGTTAGGGTGGACCTCCTGGTGGTGGTGGAGGTAATATCTCGAATCATCTTTCACCACCAGCTATACGACCATCTCCTATAACACTTCTCCCACCTCCCTAGTTACCACCTTGATTGAATCTTATTATGTACCTAGGAGGTCCTTTGATTGTCTTCTGATCATCCGAATAGTGGGCCAGACAATCACATGCCACATGACCATGCCTGATTCACGTGAAACACTTCCCGCTTCTTGAATGTCTTTCTTTGCTTCGGTTGCCCCGCACCACCGATCCCGAGTCATGCAGTCGTCCACCTGTAGGTATGGTCCTCTTGGACCTCTGTGAAATCTTTCTACTAGAAGTTGCAGAAGACTCCGCTACTTGAGAACTGGTAGTGGGTCTCGCAGCGGGTGACTGTTCTGCATGGAAACACTCCATGAAATGGGCTCTATCTAACACCACTGCCTCCGTCAGGATGCTATGAGTGATCAATGATACCATGATCTCCAGTGTGAGTCTCTACTCGAAGGTCCTGGCCACGTATAATGGGTCCCGAACTATATTTTTGGAGTAGCGTGAGAGGTTGGTGAACCTCAATGAGTACTGAGCCACAGTCATGTTTCCCTGCTGCAGATGAAGTCACTTCGGAATGCGCACTGCGCGAAAAGTCACAGGGACTAACTCTTCCCAAAACAGGCTCTCGATGTCTAGCCATAGAAGCATCACCTTGTTGTTAACCTAGAGCATCTTGCTCCACCATTTTCCAACTATTTCATGTAGAAGGTTGGCAGTAAGAATCACCATGAGATCGGCTGGTGTCCCTATAAGTCGGAAAACTCTCACAATAGCCTCCAGCCAATCCTCGACGGCCTGTGGGTCCATCTCTCCCCTGATGCTTGATGGCCTCTTCCACTTAACCACATGAATAGTTCTCAAGAGGTATGGAACGTCTACTACTGGGGATGGTGGAATCGGTGGCCAAACGGGGAGTAGTACCACTGCTTCTTCTGCTGGTACCACTACTGGAAGAAGTCCCTACACAGAAGCCTCATCTCTTGGTGGGCAATCAGTGTGTACAACTATTAGAACTGTAGCCGGCTGTCTACGTGGAGGCATCCTGAAAAGAAACAGGTGCACTACAGTTAAAAGTTATACCTGGTGAGCAGACCTAATGAAAACTTTTGAAAACACGCACACAATCAGTGTTTTCGTGCACTAGGTTGGAAATCAGATGTCAAGGTCCGGGTGTATAGATACGTCGACCACCGCCCCAAAATTTGACTCCATGAATAGAAGAACTCTCTCAATCCACTTAACACTAATGCTTCATAGAAATGATCATTGTATTATGTTTTGTGGTAGAACTGACTCCTTCAATACGAATTTCTCACAACCTGTCCCCTGGTGCCTGTGTTGTGACTACCCAAAGCCCACCTTCCATATGCTAGGGGCTATAGATTAGCACCAAATGCGTATTTCCAAAAATAGGGAAGGCATTGACTTTATAACCTTTAGACACATTCTAGAAAACACACAACATGATACGAACACAAATGAACTGTATAGTAAACATGTGAGTTCAATAAGCATAAAGGGTCCAGAATACATGCACAACTGGATAGTACATGTACAATGGAAATGAAATACATCTTTCGAAAGTGAAAACACTGCTACTTGATTGTTCTACGAGGTTCCTACAATAATGGTAGGTACATATTGACTCTTCATCACTCTGCATCTGTCCATCTCCTCGAAGTACTGACACAATGTACGGTCCACCTACATGCATCATCAAGTCTTGGTACTCTTATCCTCCATCATCGCATTCTATCATCTACTACCAAAACAACATGGTGTGGGAATATCCCATGTATGGGTGAGAATAACTATGCTCATTAGAGACCCCGAGACCCTCATGTTATCTCAAAAAACAACAAGGATAAACCACAAAGTGTGAAATCAATAGATAATGTTACATAGGTAAATGCCTATACATATACCTATGTTATCATGTGATCCATCTCAATCATGAGGAAGACACAAAAAAACAAATCAACTCAACCATGATTTTATTCTAGGTGTAGTATCAAGTAACAACCCTAGCCACATTGTCAAAACATTAGTTGTTCTGAATCTCCTCGTCTATCGAGTACAGAGGGTCAGCCGCGACACCAAGCACAATTCCCACTATCCTTGGACTGCTGAGATAATCCTCCTATCTAGTACCATGGATCTTCCATTTCACCAAGCGTGCTCCCCACCGTGGGTCTTCCACCTCACCAAGTCTGATCTCCCTCATAGCATGCTGAGGTACTTCTCCAATCGAGTATCGTGGGTCTACTGTGACACCAAGGCGCTCCACACTCTCGGTCTACCGTGACACCATGGAACTCCCCACAAGGATAATACAGTCATTCCAAGTCAAAACGGCCAGCATTTGTCAGGTCTCAGCAAACAAATAGGTATCTGCATTATGTTCGTTCATCTCCATGTGGATCCGCTCCATGAGCTACCAGTCGAAACTCCAACTATCAAAAATTCCCACGAAGAAGTATCTCAAAGGTCTACCACATCCTTGGGGTACCAACACAATAGAAAACACATCAATCAGATTCCCGGTCTATGAGTTATTATCCATTTAGTCCTGGGGGACCGGTTGGATTCGTGCTCGATCCAACCTGACCGTTTCCATTCTCAAACCAAAACTCCAATAGAGTATACTCAAAGGGAACGTCTATCTCCATGATTTTCAGCCCCACAAATGGTTCGTCAAATTGACATATGGTTCCAATGATATGGGAAAAAGAATTTAAAGGGGTGTAATGGGCCCGAGTCCTATCCAACCTGGTCCGATCGACCCTGCCTGACTTGGCATGGGTCGACCCGACCCGACCTGCAGGGTCAAGCCCAGCCTATCATGCAGTCTGGTCATCCGGGAGGTCCAGCAGGCCGCAAGTGCTGCGAGGGGCCATGGATCTCATGGGTGCTGGGGGGAGGATCGGTCGCGGGGGTGCTACGAGGGCGGAGGGCCGGTTCTATCGGGGTGTAGAGAGGGGCGCTGGTCGGTTCAGTTGGGGCGCCACAAGGGGAGTGGGATGGTATGGCTAGGATGCCATCAGGGGCGCGGGCCATTTTAGGAGGTCGGGGTGAGGCGTGATCCGGGGCAGCTTGGCCAGTAGACGGCGCGGTCGGACCGACACGACCGGCGGGAACGGGGCCAGTTCGGCTGTGAGGCTAGATCGCCGCTTGTGCGGAGCGGGTCACGGTGACCGCTGGGGAAACATCATTTCTTTCATCACCTTTGTCGACATCCTTCATTCTGAAAAACACCACAATGAAGAATGGTGGAGGGGGGGGGGGTGAGGCGATGTTAGTTTGGTAATCACCCTCCACGTTTGGACTGGTAGAATACAGTTCACAAGAACGAAGCAAAGAACTTCAACCTTGATCGTCCATTATTTAATCATTTCCAATCCTGCACAAGTGAATAAGGGAGTAACTATAATGTGATAAACAAATAGCATTAAACCCTACCTCAGTTTGACACGTTTAAGGAGTCGCGAGGAGGAAGACGATGCGTTGGGAAAAAGATGGATGTCGGTTTCATGAGAATTTTCCTCGATCCTCAATTTTTGAATCAGTTCATCATAGTCGAAGATTTCCTATGTCAGATGATGTCTTGAGGAAGAAGGTCGAAGCCAGAGTATACGTTTTTTGTCGGCATTCTTCATTGGAATAACACGTTCTTTGTTCAGAGAAATAGTTCTTCATTGGGGAGCTTTTCTCCCAAGGCTCTAACAAAATTAAAATTTGCACAAAATAATATAATATTCAATCTATTATTTTTCTAGAAGAATTAAAAAAGGTCATTAATTATGGTTAGTGGCATAATTAAATCATGAGGGTTGGAACAATAAAAGGTATGTGCATTGGCACAATTATTGTGGATGAAGTCAAGAGGATCCTCCACATTAACGTGGGGGGAGTTTAGAGTTTCTCTCAATTAAAGGTGGGTTATGTCCTGGTGGCCCATGACCATATCCTCTAATGTGAGGTTATGTTATCGATTGCCCCCCACCTTAACATCTCAGGAGAGGTTATGTTCTGGTGGTCCTCACACCACAACATCCACATGGAAGATTAGTTTCAGTTTACCCCACATCCCAAAACCCACATGGGTGTTGCAAATAAAAATAAAATTTTCATACATTTTTATTTTTATTTTATTCTTTCATGAATAACCCAAAAACTATCTTTCACCCTCAACCAACTACCATTGAGTTGAAAGTCTTCTTAAGAAAATATCGGCACTACGAGTTCAAAAGTGACCTCAGATTTCAATAACAATAACCTGTTCAAAATTAGAAAGTCCTGATTGCACGTTTACAAAACATACCCAAAAAATTGTTCAGAAATTCCTTTTAGGCACTCGAGGCCTTAGAATCACACGCCGCCAATTTTTGCGAATTCATAAAATTCCAATATTTTATGTAAAATTACATGGACATTTCGTGCCTTTACATCAGAAATCACATGATATGGAATTGAGTTTCATCTATGAATATCATTATCGAATACATATTCAGTCTCTATGAAGTATTTAAATCCTAGATGATATGTTTAGACTATGTAATATGAAATTGAATGATGTTTGAGATCAATTCCTAACACATGTTGAGTTTTCAGACAATAATATCATTCACTGAGGATATAATACAGAAATATTTGATGTCCTCTATGGGATGAAATTTAGATATCTTATGTTCTGGGATGAGGATTGGGAATGAAATGATATTGGTACCTAAAATCATTAATGAAATGTTAGTGATGGTAAGAGCTATTCATGAATATTTAATGGAAACTAAATATTGATTGAAATGTTATACTAATAGTAGAGGGATTGATCTATAATTTATTTTTTGTGAAAAATGTATTAATGAATCTCACCCTAAAAGAAATTTATGAGAATCATGAAGAAATAGAAACTTATAGCTAGGTATATTGATGGATTTTATATTTTTATTGTATTATGATTGTTTCCTATAACTCTACACATTCTTAAAATAACTCTAATTTCCTAGAATTATTCCATTAATCTCTCCTTTGAATGTAAATACACGAACCTTCACTTGTACTGAACATAGAAGACTTTCCACTGGAGTAGTATCTTTCATTTCATGAACAACTAATTAAAATTCATGATCATACAGAGAAAATCCACCAAACAATTCAATTCAATTGTTCACTGTTTGGTAGATAAATCTCCATATATAAGAATCTTTTTATGAAATTGTGGATATGTTGAAGTTTAAGTACCCACATTATTCTTCACTTGAATGATGAATTTCTATGGAGAAATTCAATTTTGAGGTTGTAATGTAACTCCCCGAGTTCTAATTAATTTTTTTTAAAATAAATTATTAATTAATATAAATCATTAAAATATGTCAGTCATTCTTTTAACATTGAAAAAACTTGGCATACATTACATGAAACACCAACTCGTTGTACGTTTCATGAAACACTATGTTTCTATTAAACATATATTTTTTATTAATATTTATTTGTCTAAATTATAACATAGTCATTAAATATAGTAATATCAATAGGAATAAATAATTTTAATAATTTTAATATTTGTTTTATACAAATTAAAATTATTGATATTTAAGATGTAATTTTATGTAATGTCCTTATGTGTATAAAAATACTATTTTATCATGTGAACTATTTTTTCGGTCTATCTATGAAAATAAAATGAAATAATTTTTGGAACCTATAGAAATTGAATTTGATAAAATTGAATTTTTTCACAATTTATAATGTTGAAATAAACATAGTGTTAATTTGTATGATTTTTCTAGGAAACACAATTTTTTTAATAAATAGTGAGAAATATTGAATATCAATATAAAACATCTTTTTCATAAAATGTAATTATAATAATAAATTATATATCAAATTGTTTTGAAATTTTAATTGGATAATCTTTTTATCAATTAATCCAATGTAGTTTATTGGAGTCTATTGAACTTTAAATTTGGATATAAAATCTCAGCAAACATTGGGATGGTTTTTCATTAAAAACATGAATTTTTGTCGAGCTTTGAGATTAAATTAAAATTAATTTCTTCCACATCAGTTATAGGAATATAGAAAAATGGATTCAACATTTGGAATAATAATAATTTATAATTTTAATTATGGTCAACATAGTGTTTTTCCAAAATATTATTAAATGTGAATAAATATAATTAAATTGATTATGATAAAAAAATTGGTTACAAATTAATAAACTATATATTTCACTCCCAAAACGAACTAAATAACAATCCAACATACATTGAATATATATATTTCTAAAATATCATTAATTTCATATAATTTGGACCATTATTGGAACAACCAGACATAATTAAATCTTGGTTTGAATTCCTTTTCCGAAAATATACATGACTTCCCCTTAAACTCCATTATAAAAAAGCCTCAACTGCTACCCCTTCCTCACACATCTCAATCCAACTTTTCTTGACCATGGTATTTCCAAATAGCTCTTCATAATCCCTTACGTCAACCTTGAAGCCTCATATTTGGCATAAATATATCCATGGAATCCCTTTAGTGCAAAAAAACATGATTTACCCATTCAATAGGTAACACCATCCTTCAATCTCTGTTCATTTATTTTTTCCACCACCACCTCGAAACATTTATTACAAGATTATTTCACAAAAATTTGTCATTAATTTACTATTTTTTGATATTTAATTGTTTTTATTTACAATTTCAAAAATATACATATAATGGGTAACAACACATTATTTTTATATGTGTGGAAAATTACCACCTCACAAAACATTGATTATTCGTTCTTCAATTAAAACTTCTCAGAATGGTCAATATGATGGAAAGTATATTTATATATTATATATATTAAATTTTAATTTTATTTAATATTATTTACTTCCATTAAAACACTTATATTTATAATTTTAGTTTTTGGTAAATATGATAATTTCTTTTGAGGAAGTGTCGACTACTGCCTCCTAAAAGAGATGTGTTTTGTTCAAACACTACATGGAATTTATTAACTATGGTTTTAGTGATATTAAATGATATATAAAACATGTTATTACTCATATAATTTAATATTAAAAATATATACATATTTTTTATTTCCCATTTTCCATTCAAAATTATAATAAAAATAGAAACAATGTTTTATCATATGTTTGATATACTCTTTCCATGAATGGTGTATTGCACTTCACACTTATATGTGAAATGGATTATTATAATGAAAATATAATAAAAATAATTTATATTTATATAAATTTCTTTGTTGTAAATAATTAAATAAAAATAATGAACTAGGATATAACAAATTAACAAACACAGCGAGAAAAAAATTTATAGTCATTATATTATCCAATGTGAATCCTTAACAATGAATTTTTAAATAAAGGGTATCAAAAAGTCATTATCAAACCATAAATAAGTATAGAAAAAAAATATAGTTATGTGATTGATTTATAATAATCTTATATGTATTATATAGGATGTTTTTATGAGTATGAAGAGAGTCAAGGCATAATATAAGAAGACTTCACCTCACATATTTTCCGTGAGATCCATTCCAAGATCATCTCTATATTATTTAATGTGGTGAAAAGAATTCTAATTAATGTATAGTGTTATTCTTATTATTATGTTTATCAGTTTTAACATGTCCATTATATGCACTTTTTTCTATGGGGTTTATGTTCCAATACTTACTAAATTATAAATCAAATTTTTTCACCATTTTATTTTGAGAAACATAATATTTTATGAACCTAAATTTTATTTTTTATGTTTATATATTCTATTTTAAATTTTATATCACAAATCTTATTATATATCATGAAATTTAGGCACTTTGTAAATTTGTTTTCTAAAATAGGGAGTATGATTCCAAGTGTAACACCCCAGGTAAATAAAGAATATGACCTTTTCACATTTATCCATATTTGTGAATAAAATATTAATATAACTTTAAAGGGGACGCTATGCTCGATGGCGTACCCAATACGCAACAATGAGTTTCTTGGGAATCTTACGTTGCACTCTAATAATAAAACCATATTATTTTAAATTGTAGTTAACGCCTAGCCGTTGTAATGGTGGAAATGAACAGAACTAACTACAAAATGATTATATATGTTTGTAAAATAGTTTTATTCTTTATAATAAATGTTAGAGGATTAAAAATGTGAATGAATCCAATTTTAAGCATAAACATTCTAATATTCTTTAAAATGTCGATTAACTGCCTTTTGATGATGAACCTCTTTTAAATCCACTTTTTGACAATTTTATGTGTTATATTTGACAAAATAAAATTCTTCTTTAGAATCGGGACATCAAAATTTACTTTGTGTAAATTTTTGGTATTTTTCCGATAAAGTTCATTTTTTAATGAATAGTGAAAAATGTTGTATTTTATTTCAAGACCTCATTTTAATATAAATTATTTATATGGTTATATTATCTTTTAAATTGGTTTTAAAGTTAAATTAGAATATATTTTTACCATTTAATCCAATAGTGGTCATTGAAATTAATTTCATCTTGAAATTCGACTTAAACTAGTGTCAATCTATTGATACTTATTGTTTCATAAAAACACGCTATTTGCTCTGACAACGAGAATTAATTATTAAATTAAATAATGTAACTTATATGTTTTGAATTTTTAAAAATAGAGATCAATTTTTAATTCAGAATATCAAATATAGCTTAGGGGGAATTTTGGCTATTTTTCTGAAAAACTTCAATTTTAGATGAATAGTGAAACCACTAAGTTGTAGTTAAAGAAACCGATTTTCCGTTTAAATGAAACTTTGCCACTTCTGTGATTTTATTTTCAAAAATCCGACATACTTGGCTGTCATAAATAAGTAAACTGTGGTTCAATGTGATAAAAATAATTTTTGGTGAATAGTAACTTTTATGTTTTATTAATCGCGATTAAAGGTAATTAGTGTAATTTAATGTAAAAATAATGTTTTATTAATATGAAATGACATAGAAACATGTCCTACCCTCATTGTACGTTTCATGGACGAACAAGACAATCCATGGGTCAACTTAGGGACCCCATGGAGCCACTTTGTTAGGAAAATGACATAAAGTACTTTTTATTTAAAGTTAAAATAAAAATGTCACAAACATGAGTTGTTTTACTAAAACAATTTTTAAATAGGTTTATAAAAGTTTTATTTTGGACTATAAATATTCATTATAAATATAAAATGAGTACCTAAATAATGATATTTTTTTATAATTTTTAGACATTATATAAATTAATTTATCAATGACATCGTTATGATGCAGTGATTACCTAATAAATGAACGATTTAAATAAAATGAGAAGATAGGGTGAAATATAAGTCTTACACTTGTCACAAACCTATTATATGGGTGGAGTTCGATACCTTATCACCTTAACCTCTAAATCGATACTTTTGGGACCTTTTAGATCCGAAAAAAAATTATTATAAAGTAATATTTTGTAACATTCCAATAGTGCCACTCCTCTCCTCTTATAAAAGGCCCCCATCTCTACCACCATGAACATACCTCTCAAGCCTTTGGCTCAGCCAAAACATGCCCATATAATCTCTCAATATATCTCTCTTCATCATTGAAGCCTCACATTGGGCAGAAACCTTTCCAAGGAAGCTTTTGAGCTGAAATCAATGAGAGTTACCCGATTTAAAGGTAATGTATTCCCTTGTGTTCTTTTGTCTTATTTTGCTTCTCCAAACCCCTAAAATGTTTTTATTACTTTTTTTAAACAAAAACAGTATATTATATATTCTAGTATGTTTTTATAAGATGTATTCGAGCTAAACGTTCACACACCTTTGTCAAATGGTTAATGAACATACTGTTTCTGTGGATGGAGAATTAGTGCCTCATTAAACGATGATTGTTCAACATTCTTTTAACACCATAAAAGGTGTCCATTAAGATGTAACTATATTTATATAGGATATATAATATGTTTATGTTTTCCTTGTGTTTCTGTATTTTTCATTTATGGCATACCTTTATGGTTTCCATTATGGGTAAGCGCGATATCATCATTTTAGGAAGTGCAGACTACCACCCCCTAAAAGTGATTTGATTCGTTAATGCCATATGTGGGACGTATAAAGGATTGAAATAATGGTATTACATATTATATACTACTATAATTATAATATACCTTTATATCATTATTATTTCATTCCATTGAATACAAAAAAAATGAAGGTAGCGTTCATGCGTACGTACGACTTACCGTCTCCATGAACAGTACATTTCATTTCTTATCTTCAATTGTTATGTACTATTATACGTACATATATATAATGGATATATATTTAATATAATACAGATAAATGATATATATCATTCTGGAATTATAATATATATATCTCTCATTTTGTTTTAATTCCATTAATATGACAAAAAATGAACGTAGCGTTCATGCGTACGTACGGCCTACTGTCTCCATGAACGGTGCTTTTAATTTTTTTTCCAAATGATATGGAATAGTATATAATGAATATATACTGGATATATATTATATTTAATACATAAATACAATTCTGGATATGATGTACCTCTAACTACATGGAAAATTCTTTTCCAACAAGTTCAATTTTTACACATGTACCGAACATTGACAAAAACGTCTGATATGAACTCACTTTATTAACCAACTATTATAACATTATATTAAGTGATATGAACTGAATAATAATATTTAAAGTATTTCCTTAATAAATTATAAATTGAGCAAATTTTATTATTCAGGAGATAAAATAACGATCGAGTCATGTCGGACATGAGGTTAGAGATCCAACCTCTCTCTTTGTTTTTAAGTACTCTCTTTTTTGTCATTTATTTTAAGATCATATTTATTATGTTTGGGGATGTTCTTTTATATTCATCATACTGTAATTTTTATTTTATTATTATGATAAACCCTATTTGATACCATAAATCCATTTTTGGATGTTTTAAGTGGCGCCGTTAGGCTGCCGAGTTTCCATAAGGGATTTTTCATCTAACTTTTATTCCCGTGACATTTATGCTATGTTTTAAACTATTTCCATTGAGTGGTGTATGTATTTCCCATTATTATACTCTTTATGTAATATAATTTCATTTATGGGTATTTACATCTTCAATTTATGACCCTTCTTCCATGGGGTGTACGTTTCGAAAGTTACCTAACTCGATAAGGGGACCTTTCACCCTCGTATTTTTAAAAGACATCTTTTTTTATGTCTTTTAATTCACATAATATTATGTTGGGATATGTTGTTATATATCCTTATTTATGTAAATTTTATGTCCAAATAATGAGATATCATTTTCTCTCTCATCAACTCATTTTCGTAATTTTAAAGTGACGCCGTTAGGCTATCGAATTCTATAAGGGAACTTCTTAACCCACATTCAATTAATTGGGTTAAACCTCTAATTCTTGATATTATTATGACAAGATTATGTGTGGAATATCTATATTGTAATTCCCACAAACCTTTTTGTAGATATACTATTTCTACACATAATCGTCTCATTGATAAATTCTTACGAACTTGTATGGGAAATAATAACCCAATCTCATTTCATTGAGTTAAATACCTATGTCATTGGTTTTGTTTTTACAAGATTATGTGTGAATGACATATGATTGTTTCACACTTAATATCCACTTATATTGTGTGTTTTTATACTTCTCACACATAATTATGTGATAGATTTATCCTTAATTTAAGGATACCATCTTTATAATGGATTTCATCTCAATTTACATTTCCACTGAGACTTCATTATTGTTATGAACCAATTCACTCTTATATGGTGTGTATACTATCATTTGACATATTATATCATTAATCCCTTTATTCTCATGATATTATAATGCTCAGATTAAATGTTATTCCGCAATTATTTGTATTCAAGTGTCTCTTATTTTTTTTAAAAACTCTTTAACAAAAATATCGTTTTAAATGTTTTAAAGATTCATTATTCTATATCTTTATCCTCAATGTCTATGTTTTAAGAATGGTTTTTAGAATTTATTTATATGGACATTAATGTTTTAAAATTATAATTCCATTAAAATCTTCAAAGTGGTATGTGACACTTTGATTCAAAAATCTATTTTAAATGGTTTTAGAAAAATGATTGATTAATTCAATATCATGGAATTACTTATTGTGATTTCAAATAAAATTTTGTTATTAAAATGTTTATATTTTCAATATTTTATGTGTAATGATGGTACTTGGACATTTTACGGGTGGTTACGTGATAAATCATATGACGGGTGGTGCTGTGAATACCAGGACGGGTGGTTACGTTATACTCTCCAATGCATTGGGTATGGAATTTGGCCGTATGACAATTCCATTAAGTATGCATGGAAGTTGACCGTATGGTTATTCCATTTATGTATGTTTATGTCCCAAGTCACCTTTATATGTTATGTGTTCGTTATATGGGTTTTATGGTAATCTTTTTGTTACAAAAGGGTAAGTAATGGTCTTTTATTCCATGAATAGTTTTTACTACTTCATAAAGGTGAAAAGTATTACTTTGGTAAAGTATTCATGGTTTACCTATTGTTTTGAAAAAACTAACAGTTTTCCTTATTTGTGTATCATTTACTGGGATTTTTATACTAACCCCAAGTTTTTGAAATGTTTTCCACTAGACATAAAGATGAAAAGGGTCAAATATGGGTTCAAGGAAAGACATGCTATCTAAAACATTGAACTATACATGTTTATTTTTATGAGTTATTTTATTTTATTTTATGGAAACTTAGTAGAAGTGTCTACTGTGAAATCTTTTGAGATGTAACAGTTATGACCTAATTCTCTAAAACTGTAAACCTGAAAAGATCCTCTATGTGAATTATCCATTTAATTCAGGATTAAGTAAGGTTTAAGGTCGGGGCCTTATACCATGTTACCATGTTCTAGGTGTTTATAGTTACAATATCATCATCTATTGAGATAATTAATGTTTATTAATCCTTTTATGAAAATTAATGATCCATACCTCAAGGATATAAATGAGTTTCCTTATTAACTATTTATTCAAGATATCTCTATGTATTATTACCATTTTATAACTATTATTTATTTAATAAAATTAATAAAATGATTTTTTGAAAAATCTAACATCATTTGTTTCTTAGGTCAGAAATCTTTTTTATTTCAAAATATATGTTTCAATAATGTTATTCATGGAAAAAAATTTAAATTTTTAATGGGTTTTAAGGATTAATTTAATATTTTACACATCCCTTTTAAAAAAATGATATTGAGATTTCGAATTTTATGAAAATTGTTTTTATGTATATAATTATTATTATCCTAATGAAATATTTTTTAAATATCATTCCAAATTATTTACAATATATGATTACATCCATTGATGTAAATAATTACTTTATAAAAAATTAACTTAATGATTCAATACATATTATTTCTGGGAATGGTTTATTTTTTGATGAAATGATTCTCATTAATCCTATTTCTAATTAATGTGTTATATGCTTTTGAGGCCTGCTTATTTTCAGGGGTTATAGTTTTGAAAATATTATAAAACTTTTATCCTTTTTTCACAGGTAATAATATGATACATTTATGAAAAATATTTAATTCAATGGTATGCAATATGATTTTTTTTTGATTTTGTGAAACATGTATATATGGTTTCATATTGACATGTGGATGACTTATATATCACTCCATGCATTGGGTAATGATTTTATATCTAATGATATTCCCTGAGATAGTCGTGGGAGTGATCTTTGACTATTAAGATGTCAATGGGAGTGGTTCCTGACTACTAGAAAGATATGAGGTGTGAACTCTTTCTACTAATATAGATTTGGGATGTACCATGTCTACCAATATGTTATGGGGAGTGAAGCCATACATCCATGACTTTCTTATCATAATTTCATTGACTAAAAAGGAAATAATATAACATTCTTATAGGATTTCCATATTTCTATGTTTTATTCTTATGATATGCTTTAATGTCTTATGTATTTATTTCATTAGGATTAATTTATTAGGAACTTCCAATATTAAGCCATGATACTTGTTTATGGTATTTGATATACGGTGTATGATCTTATATTTTCAAGATCATGTTCTCATTACCTTATATTCATGTTTATGATTATAAATGATCCCTGACAACCATTACTGAGAAAATGATCTAACAAAAAAGTATGTTTCATTTCCCATAGGTTATGAATATATGTATTATTTTTGATGTCTCTAATATTGGTTCTTGTCAATAATAAACTAGGGGAAGATAATGGTTCTCACTTATGTACAAGTGTTTATCATTCCATATTTCAAAGGTCATTACACTAAAAAATTATTTGGGAGTCAGTTTTTATAATTTGTAATCTAATTTTAAAAATAAATGTAATGTTATTATATGAAAAATGATGGTCTCTATATCATGTGATATTAAATTGTTAACTATTTTTATCCAGAAATATTTTTCTATTCAAGGGCCACCCACAATTTTATTACACCATTTTAGTGAACCATTCATTGTAATGTATTTCTTAATTCATTATATTATTATTTATGAAATTCATGAAATTATTAAAAAATTGTAAATCTCTACCGAACATCATATTCATTGATTTAAAGAACTCATTATTAAATGTAGTCATTTTAAATCATTAACTATCAATAAATAATCATTAAAAAATGGGTTTTGAGACCTCCACATTCATTATTATTTTATGACACCTAATATTAAAAAATTATTAAATTATCCATTGAAATGTGAGTCAATGATAAAAAAATAAACTAAGGTCAATTTATGTTCAGATACACTCTACTCGATCTTGGTGGAGATGAAATATTCAAGGGGGACTATATTATAAAAATCCATTCATCAGTTATATTATTTATCTGTTCTCATGAATGTAATTTTGTTTATTATTGTGGTGGTAATTAATGGGTCCCAAAGGAGTGATGGCAATGGACCATGGGGTTAATTTTATTCCATTAAAAATTAACCAGAGGTTAAAAATTATGATATGATATTTACGGGGTCATTTATTAAACAATTAAACTGAACCAATATAAATAAAGTGATATAAATCAAAATGATAGAAATTAAAATAAGAAAACCTGAGTTTTATAGTTCATTTTAATTAAATTGCCACACTCCACTCTTCAACCATGTACCTGGTGCATAGAACTATCAATGGTATATACATTTTTAAGGAGTTTAACAACTCTTTAAATCTATCTATTTCACACAAAGTTCCTTAACACAATTCCATTTTCTGTTATGTGTTCTGAAAACACATTATTTTATAGGAGAAGTCCCAAAACAAGTCTTTCACAATCACAATACTAACCTCTTTAGTTTCTGGATTTTAGATAAAACCCATTACATTATGGGTTGAATTCTAAAACAATAATTTTTAGGTTTATACCCATTATATAAATTAATATGTTATTCCCTAACATATTCTATAGAATAAAGGAAGATGAGCCTAGTCTTCTACGGGGTCATGGTAAACCAAGACTCTTGCTGTAATAGTTCAATCCACTACTGCATAGTGGGTTATGAAAAACCCAATCTTTTAATATTATATTAGAAACCTAGTATTTCACGTGGGGAATACTAAATCCAACCATAATTGATTAGGGTAGTATGAACCCATGTAATATTAACTATATGTGATGATAAAACATAATAAACTATAACAAAAAATGATTAAAACAAAATTAATAAATGAATGATTTCCAATGAATTAGATGGTGTTTTTCATGTATTTGATAGGCCCTTCAGAATTATTAACTAATGATTCTATGGTAACCAATAATTTTATTTAGTATTCCTTATAACAATAAATTAAGAATTAATTTAAAGGTAAATAAATCCATATCATGTTTTCATAAATGTTTTATAGTTGTATCATAAATAATTTGAGGATGTGAATAATTTTTTAAAAATATTTTAAATCTTTTAATATATTAAAATTATATTATTTCTAATTCTTATTTCAATTGTAAATATTTCATACATTAGAGATAGTAAAAATCTATGTCAGTTATGTATCAAAATATGATATAATATTGAACATTTTGGGAACAATTAATTCATAAGAAAAAAATCTATAATAATATCCTTGAATATCCCTCTGATAATATTTTAAACAGACAGTTCAAATTTTTTTAAAAATATATAAATATATTAGGTCCGTAAATTATTTTAGAAAATACAAAATAATGATTATTCCCATGTATATATCATTTAGATGATCATAAAAGAGAAATAAAATGTTTTTCACGGATTGTATATAACTAATTTGTATTTATAGAACCAATAAAACAATATAAATATTCAAAATAAACATTCAAAAAATGAAATATAGAACATCTTTGAGAAAATAACATATTTCCATATTTATGAGTGTACATGCCACAAAGAAAGAATTTATGTTTTTTGGACAGACAAAAATGATTTTGTTTCTCTAAAATTAAGTCACTATATATATAACATTGGTCAAAATACTATATTTCCTTGAAAAAATTAATATATAGTGATTGATATATCATTTTAATATATAATTTATTTCATGATAAAGAATTGTACTATTTATGATCAGATATCTACATAACTAGTTTTCACATAACCAAATCAATAAAAGCAAATTAACTTAATTGAATTCTCATATGATAATTCATATATCCAAATTCAACTAGGAAAATTCATCTAGTCGAATTAATCAGGAAGATAAATTCACATATCTTAATTATAAATACTGAAATAATATGAATTATAACTTTTTATATTTAAATATATAAATCTTAATTGATGAATATCTGATACCCTAATATTTTTTAAATATTATTCTATGTAAATTTAATTATTCAATAGATATTTTTCTTATGCATCATCAAGTTTTGACGAGCCCCAAAAATGTAATAATATTATTATTTTAACAACAATTTGATATTTATAAATTAAAAAATTGTTGAATGAATATTAATAACCAAATAATAAATATTTCACATTATTATTTAATATAAATAATACAAACTAATAAAATGTTAATATTTTTTAGTAACGACTTTATATGTTTAAAAAATAATATTTTATCAAAAAATGATTTAATATAATTTTAAAAAATAATAATAAATATAATTTATCAAAAATTGGAAATATATTCAAAAAATAATCATCATATTTTAATTCAAAATATCAAATTTTTTATAGGGTTAATGTTTTTAATTTTTTATAAAATATTTTTTTTCCAGTTAATATTGAAGAATATTTGTTAAGTTAAGAAATTTAATTTCATTTAAATCATTTTGAAACATCCAAATTTTTTCCTTATATTTTTAAAAAATAGATAAATTATATATATATATATTTATCTATTTTAGATTATATTAATCAATTTCACATTTAATTTTGATATAAATAATTTTATGCTTTTGAACATTTACTGTTGGGAAAAATGATTTCTCATTGCATCTGAGGGATTAATTATAAATAAAAAATTTTAGGATTAGTAAATTTAATTTTAATAAATTGACTCAGTATTTTATGCAATAATATTTAATTATTTTTAAAATTTTCATATTATTTTTTGGAAATAATGAATAGTAAAAATATTAAAAATTCTAAATAATATTATTAATGTAAAAATGTATTTAATGGGGGTTAAATTAAAAATATATCCATCAGAATGACCTAATAATATACATAAAATATATTATGTTGACATATGTATATCATATAAAAACAATTTATATAAAATTTCCAATTTTTGAGCATTATGTGTTATAAAAAATGTGGGTACAAATATTACATTTCAAAAATTATATGCCTATCACTCAGCTCCCAAATATATGTCCACCCACTCTCACCACATATTAAAACGATAAATTCAATTTACATGGTTCAATACCACACAAATATCATCCTTAATTCACTACTCACGTCTTAATGTTCTTATTTTGTTCAAAAATCCATCATATGCATACTTATTGTGCATAAATTAGGTTGTTTCCTACTAAAGTCATATCGTTCATAACATAGGATAATTATTCTTATTTAATCCTCTACCTCTATAAATTATATTCAAATCGTTTTTATAAAATAATAAATCAATCTCCCATATAAATGGATGTTATGATTTTTATATTACAACATAAATCCATATCTCCTTCTATTAAATTCAATAAAAATCGCCATTTGTGTGTATGGAGGAATTCAAACTCACAAAACAATGTTATTATTTTAAAATCAACAACATATTGGGATGTATTTACTTATTTATTTAATATACATATTCATTCTAATGGATATTATAATAATTTTTTATTTATTATATAATATGTGCATTCCTTATTTACATTTCATTTTGGATATGATAGTATTGTTCGTGTCTAAAGTGGACTACCACCTTAGGGAGCAATATTTTTGTTTATTCCCTAAAAATTGAATATAATATAGTAATGATACATTTAATGAATATTGGATATATATATATTATGTAGAAATTATTTTTAACATAATAAATTATGTCCCATTATTTTTTTATGCTTTGAGAAATGGGAACTGTGTTCATGTTTACGTACGGCCTTCCTTCTATATAAATGGTGTATTTAATTATTTACATCAATTTTTTATTTATTAAAATAAGTATATTAATATAAAATATAAATTTAACTGTTATAATGTTTAAAATTTGGAATATTATAGAACCATTATCATTATAACAGTATCAAAAATAACAAATCCAAACATACATGCGAAACAATGAAGTTATTACCCAAAGCATGATATAAATAAGGAATTTTTGGTAAATGTGTTATAAAATGTCATGAGTAAAATATATATGGTGTGGTATATATAATTATGGATCAATAATATATGTTTCATAGACTAATTTTTATAATAAATTAGGTTTTAACATGTACAAAATTAGATTACCCATAAAGGAAGGGACTTATAGTTTCCCATTAATTTCTAGAAGTCCAGTGTCATATTCACCTCTTGTTTCATTTTGTGTGGGGTATGTAGATCGCCATTAACATTTTATATCATGAATATATAAATTTTAATGATATTAAATGTTTACTTTTATTTAAGTAAATTATGGTATCTTAGTATTCAATATTTACTAATTCATTAATGGATTTTTATATTAAATATCTTTTTTTGGAAATAAGTTTAGTTATAACTTATATTATTCAATGGGGATTATATACTATCCCATTTAATAGTTATATTATTAATATATTTATTTCCATTATATTCATGTTTTTATTTAATGTTATTATTTAATGGTGTAAATGATTGAAAAAAATACCAAAATGAAAATTGTTTGATGTTTCAAACTCATTTTGTGTTGGGATTATTTAGAATTATTATTCCAATGATGGAATATTATGATCTATTTCTCATTAACCTCTTAGTATTTATCATATTATAGACATTTTAATCGAATACATGTTTCCCTGTCATTATTCTTCACATTATGTGCTCAAGAGAATAATTTTCTTTAATATAGATTTAAACTTATTTAAATATTATTTTAAAATTCAATTTAATTTTATATTAATGTTTCTAAAAAATTCACACATGTTTTTACCTTACCAATAGTAATTATTAATGACATTCTAAAAATAAGTGACATTTTAAAAATTATTTTTAAATGAGTAATCATTTTATTATCAAAATGAGGATCGTATGGATTTTACTAAAAATAAAAAAACGATCATTGTATAAACATTTATGAAATTTATTTCAGTCATGAACACTCAATGATTTAATTATTTCATTCTTTATTTCAACGGTTACTTTAAAATAAAATAAATTTTGAACTATTTTTTGTTTTTTAATTTTTTTCAAAATGGAATGTATATTTTCCTAAATAAATGCGTTGAATGAATTTTAATGAATCCATTATATGATTTAATATTTATAATAATATAATTTTTTTATCAAGGATATTTTATGAACATTAAATTTTAATCTATTATTTTTTATGTATTGATATTTTCCACCATAAACATTCCAATTTATTATTCATTCAAAGTTATTTTTTATCTATGATGTCAAATTTTTATGTTTTGTAATAATTAGTTCTGATAAGTTCCAATTAAACCATATTTATTCTTCATATGGGTATATTATGTTTATGGTAACATTTTTTTATAAAACATTTTATCATACTTTGATTTTGATATGATAAAATTTTCTATAAACACCATTTCATTTCATGGTTTGTTATATGGTAAATCCATTATGAAATAAATTTCATTTCATGGGTTCTGAGATAATAAATTTATTATGATCTTGTGGCATAAGTATATAAAATATTAATGATTTGATGAGTGGGACATATATTTCCATCAAATTAATTTGGAAAGAATTTAAATCTCATTAGATAAATAAGACTATAATGGGGAGTGATCTAAAATCATTAAGGGACATTTTACACTATGAAAGTCTTGTGACTGATCCTTAATTACAACGATTGATTATTGAGTGAAAAAAATTCCGAATGGTGTCCATATAATAGATCATTGTCTACTAAAGTAATTACTTTATTATGATTATGTTTGTTCTATAACTCTATTCCTTATACCAATGTTATCCGATCATGGATTGTCTTCTTTGATTCCATTATGATTCATGTATTTTAAACTATCTTGATCAATGAAATGAAATCTATTTATAAAATATGATATATTTGGTTATTTCTTTCAAAATTTATTCCCATGTTCTAATACACATATTCTCATGATATATTGATATCTCACATTATTATGAATACTGAGAATTTGAACTGTGGCACCCCAAGTTTCAAGTATGTAACCTTTCATGAATCATTTTTATGAATATACATTGTTTAGGGTGATGCAAGAAGGTGATGGATCATTGTTAGAAATATTGTGTTAATGTTTTTTTGGAGTTTAAATGTTTGAAAACATTCAATAAAAACTTTAAAATTCATACTAGATACCATGGATAGTAAAACATCAGGCTATATGTAGATTCAAAGTTCGACGTACTATTTGTCAAAATCGAGTAACCACCTAAGAGTAACTATGAAATTTTGAATATCGGAATATAATGGTTGGAACATGGTTGGATTAACCATGGAATCCAACAATTCAATGGTTGTTATACCGCTGTTGGTTCTTCATGGGTAGCTCATTGTTTTTTAAATAATTCAATTTAACTATACTCAGTTTAAAGTTAGTTCATAAAAATTATTTATCACTCTATTTTTCTACTAAACACTCATATTTCTATCATTTTTACAATAATTAGGTTTTCTATCATCTAATATGATATAGAGATTGTTCCATTTGATAATGGAGGGATCTATTGGATGATCCTGGTGTGATAATGGCTATATTGCATGCTAAGCCACTATTCCTGATGGTTTTACATAGATCGATTCTTCTTCCCCCACATATATTCATAGATATACACCATTGGGTATAGATATATGATAATTCATTCCAATAAATAATGATTTTAACTTTATGGACCATTATCTAGGTTGGGGTTTCAGAGATTCACAGTGGTTTTTAGGAAGAATTTGTTTTATTCATCATTTTCATCATAGTTTTCTTGTTAGGTATATTAAATCATGACAAATTTAATTACAAATCCAAGGATTACATACAAATTGAGAAAAATAATTTAATTTTTCTAAGGAATTTATGTTCAAATATTGGTATAACACTTATTTAGTGATGGTTTTCAGATTTATGAACATGTTGAATTATTATGCAATGATATTTTTTTAATGTTTTTAAAATTATAATTTTAATATTGTTTGTTATTTTAATTTAGTGAGTAATGATTTATGGAATTTAATCCAATAATTTTTTAATTTTAATTTAATGGAATAACTTTTTTTTGTCATAATGGGTTGGCTTTTGATTATTTTATTTTACATGACCATGTGGAGGGGAGTGTGCCATTGGGGAACTAGTATACAGTTTACTTATGACAACATTGTAGATCGACGAGGATCCAGTTATGAGTTTGGATTTATAACATGGGTATTCATTTGGGTATTTTAATAATGGATTATATTTTTCAAAATGAATTTTAGAAATGGGTTGAAAGAGTTGCTTTCTTATTTTCATTGGAAACAAATTTGTTGTGAAAATGACTTGGATTTTCATAATTTTTAAAAATTGTGGTGTATATTTTTTCATAAATTAATTTCTTTACATGAATGTGATAACATTTTCAATAATAGTGTCTTGGGTAGGGATGCGATTTTGGAATAACCTAGTGAGTTTCTTTACTCACCACTTCATTGTTTGATTAATTCTTTTGAATAAATTTTTAATCAATGCACATGTAATGGAATTGTATCACATTTCATTAGTGATGGATTTTCATGATTTGTGATATATTGTGGAGATGTAGAATGGTAAATGTTGACAGTTGTGTAGTATATTTTGGATTGTTTGAATTTTATGGATCAATATTTCTCATTAGTAAAGTTCTTTTTTTATGGTGTCATTCGATATTGTTGCATTCTTGTATTAAGTTGAGTTTTATTACGTTGACAAACTTCATACTATATTATTTTGAATATGGTATGATTTGTTGTATGCTTTTTTAACATAAAAGTAAAAAATTGTACCTCAACTGTACATTATATCTTGGAATTTAATTCCATACTTTGGAATATTGGGGATGTCACCTATGTCCAATATAAATTCTGCCTCATAAAAAGTCAATGGGGAGGGGAGGGTTGATACAAATGGTATCGGTCTTGGTTAGTCAAAATCATTTTTGATAAAATTTAATATTCTCAGTCAGAAAAAATATCTTGGTGAGAAAATTGGTATAATATTTTTTGGTATGTAACATGAATATAGTATCATTTTTTTGGTCATGGAGTTGGAAGTCAATCCAGTAGTGTCCTAGATTTCTGTTGGTACAATGGATTATTATTGTCAGAACGTTAATTATATTTCCTAAAAATAGAAATTTTCCCTATTTATTTGAATATTATATTTCTTGGGATTTGGGTACATAATTGTTTTTAGATAATTAGTGTAATTATAGTCTAATTATCATGGGTTTAGACATTGATTATATAATGAAATTCATTTATTGAAATAAATTCATAGTGGGAGTGATTCATTTTGAGTAATTATTCATGAATTGCTACAAATGTGTTGATTTTTTAAAAATCATGTATTTTTTCAAATGTGATATTATGAAAAGAACATTATATTGGTATTTTTAGAATGGTTTTATTTTCAATAGAATACTTGAATTTTTAAAATTGGGTTAAAATAAGAGTGTGTTGATTTTTGGAAGCATAGTTATAAATATAAATTTTCTAAATTTGAATTTCTAGGTGTTTAGTTTCTCTAGTGTGGGAATTATGGCATATATAGTGTATATAGAAAATGGAACATGTTGGACATCATAGAAATCAATTAGAAGAAGTTGATTATAATGTTTTTTACATGAGCAATATGATAATAAATAATTTATTTATACTATAGTTCATGCCAATCATGTTTTGGATATAGGGGACAATGGGGATAAACCAAGGAATATAGATTTAGTACAAGATGTATAATCCATTAATCATTCACGGTGATTCAAAACAAGAAAAGGAATAGGCATGTCCTAATTGGATAAATTAAATCATTGATTTCCTATGCACATCATTAGATATTAAAGTAATGTTGGAAACGTTTATATTATATTATAATGAAGGGAAATGGTTGGATTTTGATGTTCATGATAAATTTACGCCCCAAAATTTCATAGGAGGATTTCGAATAATTTTTCAACCATAAATTCAATCCTCATTGCTTCATGACTTCATGAACTCTATAAATTTGAATAATATATTTGGAGAGCCTCTTAGTTATAGATTACATGGATAAATTTATGAATGCAGTCTTATCTGGACCCAATGTCACTTCTATTGTATCCATTAACAGATTCATTTTTTTTCTGGACTATGAGACAATATTAATTTGAGGATTATTGTGCTATATATACAAAATTATGAAGATATTTTCAATTGTGAGATGGTGGTAGAAAGGAACATATCAGAAGATATGAGTGGAGGGGTATATTGATTCTTATGGAAAACTATGTGAACTATTATGTTCTGATCAAATGAAATATGGCAAATAATTCATCAGTAGTGGGATGACTCGAAAAAAGTTGACTAGATCATTAAGACATACTCCAAAACCAAGGAGTAATGAAGCATGATTCCAATGTGAATATTTTGATCACACAATGTGAGATTGTATGGAACCATCTAGAGAATGTAACAATTGTTACCTAGTGGGGAATATTCAGTGAAATTGTTTTTGTGTTCTATGGTCGGTTATTTGGGACAGTTATCATGTTTTGTAAAAATCATATGATTCTAAAGGATTAGTGTAGTATAATAATTCACATCAATTGAATATATCAAGACATATTAATTCTAAAAATGACATGACCCCTCAGTATGGGAAATATAAAAAGGTAAATAAAGACTAATGTGGAGGGAGTATGAAGATGTATGGAGATGATAATTTGATTGTGGATGATAAATATGCTCCATATTTTGTGAGTGGTATGATTATTTTTAATTATACCCTTATGAAATCGTTTTACGATATGGGTGAATCTCATTCTTTTATTGAATCACGTGCTGTTTATTTCCTGAGTGCATTTGGTGAGCTGATGCCTTCGGTTTTGAAACACCAAAATACACCTGATCAAAGTGAATGTTGAGACATTATTTAAATAGGATGTTCTATAACTGTTTATGGATCTTACTTTATTTTTTATTCCAATTTGATTGAGATGGATTCCTATGAAATTATCATGGGCATGCACTGGATGGCAATGATTAATGATCAAATGTAATATTTTACCCAACAATTTTTTTTATGACTAATAATGGAATAATTTATCTTTTTAATAGTGTCTAGAATGGTTTGGAAGGTTTAAATTTATTGATGAGACACATATTTGTTGCTATGTTATACTGGTTGGAATCTATTACATTGGAATCAACTGAAGTAATTGATTACAATAGTTTTATAGTTGATTTTTATCAGTTTCTAGACATTTTTCTGGAATATTTCTATGGTTTCCAACATAATATAGGTGTAATTTATTATTTTTCTCCTAAAGGGGGACTATCTTTTTTAAATTTCATATTATCAAATAGTTCCACAATAATTAATGGAATTTAATGTAAAATTAAAATAGCTATAAGGAAAATGGATTGTTCCTATTAGCACATCACTATGTGTAGCAGTAGTATTGTTTGTAAAAAACAGGGATGTAAATCATTTTCTATGTGTTGATTATAATTTTCTTAACTATTTTCTATAAATAATAAATATCCACTTCCATGAATTTATGATCATTTCAATTAATTGATGTTAGCACATAATTTCTCTATTATTTTCATTCTATCCAGATATCACCAATTGGGGGTTCATAAAAATGATATTATGAAGACATATTTTAGATATATATATATATATATATATTTCCATTATGTGTATATGTCTATTCATTTCGTTCTTATAAAGGAAGAAGGTATCATAATGGAATTGAGGAATGAGATATTTCTGTGATATAAAAATTCTTTTATAGTGGTGTTTTTGTATTACATCTTGTTGTATTCAAGAATAAGGGATGATCATGAGAAATACATGGTGAAAATGTTAGATATTCTTCAAGATCATCAAATTTATTCAAAATTATTAATGTGTGATTCTTTGTTACAATATGTACATTTTCATGGCCATGAAATCTTTAAATGAAATGTTCTGTTGGACCTAAAAAATATAAATGATTTCATCTCTAAGAAACTACTAAATAATGTCTTTGTGATACTCTGTTTACTTCATCTCACATGTTATTATAGATTCATTATTCAAGATTCTTCATGAATATCCAAACTTTTTGATTGATTGGTAAAATAATATTTCTCTATTAAAATGGAGCGAGGAATGATAGAATAATTTTCAAGACCATAAACATGAATAATCATGGAATAACATGAGGAATAAAATACATGTTATATAATAGGAAAATCAATAGAGAACAAGAGAAGAATAAACATAAATTCATGATAAATCATGATAATCATAACATGGAAATGTGGCCACTACACTTAACATGGAATTAGCATGAGCCAAGGGTCATTACACATGGAGCATGAGTAAATCCTCATTGCACATGAATCATGTGTAAAACCACATTGAACATTAATTAGAATGAGTCAACACACATTGGACATGATGTATCATGATACTATACATTACCCAATGCATTGGAGCGCTATAAGGGCGTATCATTCTTAAACATTTCATTTCATGCATAAGTGTGCCACATGGATCATCTAACATGGATTCACAAAACATTTTCATTTATTCCATGATAAAGGAATGTGGAATTAATACATGATACTTTATAATCAATATGTATATATGAATAAAGTTGAATACTCATGATAGAGATATGTGCAATGTATTCCATACACAATGACATTGTCTTGGAAAATCGGTGAAATTTCAGCTGCCTAACAGCGTGACGTTAAAATTCCTAAAAAAACTTTCATGATAGAGAAAGGGGTGTATCATCATATGTACATGAATTTGACAGTAAGGGGGTCATATATATAATTTTCCCAACAATTTTAATGGAACATAGATGTATAATACTAATGTATTACTTGAAGGTAAAAGAAGAGAGAGAAACCCCGCATTGAATTTTGGCATATTAACAAATGTACATGGGAGGCATATATTGAGAGGGAAAGGGGTCTCCAATAATTAATACCTAAATAGGAAAGTATGGGGGAGGATCAAAACCATACCCCAACATTTATAATTGAAACTAAAAGGGAATAATAAAATTAAGAAAATTGAACAAAATTTAGAAAGGAAGAACGATCCTTACTTGGAAGTGTGCTACCAAATTCCATAGAGAGGCTTGAGAGAGGCTTCATGGGAGCTCGGGGCACCTTTAGAGGATTATAGGGAGAGTAGGGAAAAGTTTGGATGGACTCCAAAGGATTTATGTGAGGAGAATGTGGGAGCTTTTGTGGGTTTATATACATAATTTGAGGGAATTATTTATTATTTAGGGTAGGGACACCACACATTAATCAAATTCAATCCACAAATCATCCCATGGTTTTTTCCAATGGTTTTGGGAAAAGGGGAGAGAGAAAAATATTTTATAAGGACAAATTCCAATCTTCTTAGAATAATGGGGTTTCTTATGTGGAGGTGACTCACACTCAAGGAAAACAATTTAAAAAGACAAGATGTTTAATAAGCTTTGAAGGGTATATTAATACATTGAAAAATAAGTCAAACAAACCCAATATATAATTATTTTAATGGTAAAGCATATATTGGCTGAACAGAAGGCTTATAGAATTTTATTACATCACAATTTGGTCATTATGATGTCATAAAACACATTATATATTTAAACGGTATTTAATTTTTACCCAATAAATTGACTGTCTTAGAAAATTATGAAAAACATTCCATTTTATAATTTCGACATCCTGATTCCAAAAATAATATTCATATTATCAAAATAAGTTTCTAAATATTTTAATTTTCACTTTGAATATAAAAACCTACATTTATCGAAAATTCAGGGGTTTTGACAAAAATGGATTTAATAACTTAATAAAAATTACAATTGCATTCATAAAATTATACAATAATTTATAATTACTAAAAATTAATTTAATAATAATAATATTTTATTATAATAGTATTTAATTCTAAAATCCACTATTTCATCAAAATAGATTTCTTTGTTGAATATTAACTAAAAACACTATTTGATATTTAAAGACTATTTAAAATGTAACAAAAATAACATGAAAATATTTTCATTATTATATACAAAAATAATGTACATAACCATAGTGCTATGATATTGTTACATAACCCCTTATAACACTTTCATAAGACCAATGAGTAAGGTATGAGATGGTGACAGACTCTTAGGGTGGCTCGGATAACATTGCTCGGGTGGTAATCTCTATCAAATCCCACTTCTCTCATAGGCAGTCCCGCTTGAGCATATCCTGTGGAATCTCGGATTGGGAATAGTCAAGAGAGAATCCCAATGACACCACCTCTTTTCTCAATTCTATCAAATGGGCTTCATATAGGGCACGTCTACATGATGAGGCCATAACTTCCTTTGTCTGAGTAAATTGGATTCTATAAAGCCCTATATTTCTACTAATAATGATATTATTGTTCAATGGATATATTAGAAGTGTCCCAATTATTAACATAAAACCAAATAAGTTGACATTTTATAAAAACATTTTACATAACGATTCATTTAATTAGATAAAGAAGGATTTCCATTAATGGATGTTTTGGTCGTTACAATCTTCCACCCTTAAGAAATTTCACCCTCAATATTTCCTTTTCCCACAATAAAACAAAAGCGGGTAACTCTGCTTCATCACTTCCTCTGATTCCCACATCACTTCTTCAAACTTGTGTTTTTGCCATGACACCTTGATAAGGGGAATTTTGAATTTTTCAGAGAACTTTTTCTCTATGGTCTAAGATCTCCACTGGTTTCTCCTTATAAGAAAGATCAAATTCTAATTATACCACCTATGGAGGGAGTATAGTGAAGGGTCCGGTATGTACTTCCTTAAGAGGGATACATGAAAGACATCATGTACATTGGCAATGGTAGATGAAAGTGGTAATCGATAGGCCACAACCCCAAAACGATCAATAATATCAAAGGGGTTGATGTGCCTTTGACATAACATCCATTTATTTCCAAACCTCATTACCTTATTCCACAAAGATATGCATAGGAAAAATATGTCTCTATCTTTACACTCAAGGTCTCGTAGATAGTTATCTGCATAACACCTCAGTCGACTCTGGACTGCCTTGATATGTTTCTGAATAGTTTTCACCTTCTCCACCATTTCATTGACCATTTTTTGTCCAAGAAGCTTACACTCACCGACCTCATCCCAACATGTCGGTGTTCTACACCTTTTCCCATAAAGGGCTTCATATGGTGCCATTTGGATTCTAGAGTGGAAACAGATATTATATGAAAACATACCCGAAGAAGATGTTGATCTCATCCTATTTTAAAATCTATTGATCATGATCTCAACATATCCTCAAGTGTTTGGGTATTCCACTTAGATTGGGCATCAGTATGAGGATGATAAGATGTACTAATGTTCAGTTCAGTATTCATAGCGTGTTAAAGGCTCTTCCAAAACATAGAGGTTAATCTTGGATCTTGATCGGACACAATAGATAGTGGTACTCCATACATCCGTACCACATCCTCGATATATATCTGTGCCAGTTGATCCAATGATAAATCCCACTGAATAGCAATGAAGTGTGAATACATTGTAAGACGATCCAAAACAACCCAGATTGCATTGTTGCTTTGGATGTCTTTGGAAGTCCAGTGACAAATTCCATGGTGATGTTCTTTTATTTACTTTCTTGTATGGGAAATGGTTTCATCATCCCCTTATACTTCTGCCACTCTAGCTTCACTTGCGGACATACCAGGAACTTTGATGTATATTTAGAGATATCGTTCTTCATATAATCCCATAAATAATTCTCTTTGAGATATCCATACATCTTTGTGTTTCCTAGGTGAATAGAGAAATTTGAACTACGTGGATCATCCAAATGTTCCTTCCTCAGCTCCGGACCTGATGGAACACATATTATTTTCCCAAATCTCACAATTACAACTTCATTAACATTAACTCCAAGGATTTTACTTTTCAGATAGCTTCCAATTTTTCCGAAATTCCCACATCATCCTTTTGAAAATCCATTGACCTTTACAAAAGTGATAGTTTATAAATCATTTGTGAATTGATTGATGATTTTATCTTCTTTATGATTCCCATGTCCATCCTCATCAAATCTAAGATGATTGGATCCTTTTCAATTCTCATCAATTTGACAATGGTTGTTTCCTTTCTACTAAGAGCCTCAACCACCTTGTTCGCTTTCTCAGGGTGTTAAGGGATTGAGCAGTCATAGTATTTGATTAGATCTAACCATCTTTGGTGGTGCATATTCCACACATTTTGTGTGAATATATACTTGAGGCTTTTGTGGTCTGTATATATTTCACACTTCTCCCCAAAGAGATAATGACGCCAAATTTCCAAAGTGAAAAATCATTGCATCCAGCTCGAGGTCATGTGTTGGATAGTTCTGTTCATGAACTTTCAACTTCCCTGAAGCATAGGCAATGATTTTTTCATTTTTCATCAACACAAATCCAGGTCCCTTCTTCGAACCATCATTGAATACAATGAAATGTTTTCCACTTGTTGGTAATGTGAGAACGGGCTCAGTGATAAGCCTCTTTTTCAACTCATTGTAGCTTTTTGGTAATCATCATTCCATGAAAACTTTACTTCCTTCCATGTTAGCCTGGTAAGAGGGTTGGAAAATCGTGGGAAATTTCTCACAAATCATCAATAATATCCAAGAATCCCCAAGAAACTATTGATATCGGTTATCAATGTGGGCCTCAGCCATCCCTCAATAACATCTATTTTGGAGGGATCCACAGATATCCCAATGCCTGTGATGATTTGTCCCAAGAATGAGACAACATTCAACCAAAAATCAAACTTTCTATAATTGGCATAGAGCTTCTTCTTTTACAAGGTCTCTAGTACAATTCCTAGATTCTCTTCATGATCCTTCTTAGTTTAGGATTATATCAGAATATCATCTATAATGAATACCAAAAGTTTGTTATGTTAATATTTAAAGACTATATTCATCAAGTAGATGATGATTGATGGAGAATTAGTGAGTTAGAATGGAATTACTCTGAATATATAGTGCATGTATCTTGTACGAAATTTAGTATTGGGGATATCATCCTTCTTCACCCGTACTTGATAATATCCTGACTGCAAATCCACAATGGAGAGGTTTTTTTCTCCACGCAGTAGATCAAACAAGTCATCAATTTATGGGATTGGATAATTTATCTTTATCGAGATTTTTTTGGGCTCACGATAATCGATGCAAAGGTGCATGGACTCGTCCTTCTTCATGACGAAGAAGACTATTGTAAACCATGGTGAAGAACTTGGGCATATAAACCCTTTATCCAGATTCTCCTGTAGTTCTTTCTTCAACACTTCAAGCTCCACAATAGCCATTCTTTAGGGTGTTTGGGATATTGAAAACACCCCTGTTATAATTTCAATTGACAATTCAAAATATATTATTGGAGGGAGACCAGGAAATTCCTCAGGAAACACTTCAGAAAATTCCCTCACAATAGGCACGTCTTCATAGATTGTTGTTTCCTTGGACTCAATCATCTGAGCCATATGTGCATGCTCATAGGGAATTAACATCCACACTTAAGATGATGGAGCTAAATAATATTCATATTCCTCCTTGCAATTGTAATGAATCTTTGTTCGATTCTCTAAATTGAGAGTGATTTCCCTCTCACGGAAATTTTTGTTGGCTCTATATACGTAAATCCAATCCATGACAAGAATTGCATCAAATTCCACTAGAGAGAGTATGTTGAGGATCGCCGAGAAGTCCAATCCATAGATTATGATAGGGGGAGTTATATTTATATGATGTAGTAATCGCCCCCTTTGTCATACTCACCAACGTATTCATTTCCATGATTTGTGGTGTTGATGGTATTGTTCTAATAAACATTAGAGATATAAAAATAATGCGTAGAACCGGAATCAAAAACTATATTATCTATTCTTGAATGAAGAACTAGCTTACCTGTCACCAATTCATTGTTGGGGTTCACTTTTGTAGTAGTTGTGGATAAATCTCACCCTTTCTACCTTGGAAAATGAAGGTTGCATCCAAAAAACCTTGGTTTAGGGCATTTATTTGCAAGATGACTTGGATCATTGCAGTTGCAGCAATGAATCATGCATTGAGGTTTGAACGGAGCATTCCTCTCCTCTGTCGCAGTTGTGAGTCTTTCATGCCAACAGTTAATAGCCATATTCCCTTCTCTTACACAACTAAAGCATTTTCTTGTACCCTTCAGGATATTTCCAGTGTGCTTCTTTCCGCACCTTTGGCAAGTGGGGTGCTGGATCACCTTAGCAACGTTAGATTTATACATAGGTCCACTGGAATTGAAGTCCACCATATGATTATTATCCCCATGATACCCTTGAGATTCTATTATCTACATTTTTACCTTGAGGGCACATCAGACAATTTCCTCATAGCTGTCAAAGTCATAGATTTCAAGTGCATTCCACAGGCTCTATTTCAGCCCACCAAATAAGCGGTCAAACATGAATTTGGGGGTGACGTAAAATCCAAAAGTGTATCATGAATGCCGTGTGATGTTTTCGTCATATGCTCTAACATATTTGTCATATTTTTTCTTGAGGGAAAGGCAGAACCTTTCCATCTTATGTCGGAGGGTGCGCATAAAATGTTTATCAAAAAACATCTTCCAAAAATCCTTCCATTGCAATGCCTTGATCTCCCCCTCAAGAATCATATTTTTGATCAACTTCAACCATTGATCAGCTTCACCCTCCATACGATAAGAATCCAAGAGAACCTTCTATTGTTCATATCAGTGAAGGATGGAGAATATCTTTTCAATGTAGTTGAACCATTGGTCAATGATTGAGGTATGGAATGATCCATTAAAAGTATGAGGCCTTTGGCTAATGAAGCTCTTGATAGTGACTTGTTATTTCATAGGGGGGGTTGAATGTTCCACTTGACCCATGTTTCTATTCAAATATAGAATAATCTTAGAGAGAAGCATGACAATGTTCATGATTCCCGCTCCCATTTGATTGGGAAACTCATGAGTACAGTCATCACATTGATCTTCACATCAGTTGTTAGCCTGGACCCCCTATTACCATCCATTGGGTAGAATAAAAAGAAAGTTAGGGGTAACACATAAAGGGTAATACAATGACAAAACTGTTGACTTATATATAACTCGTATTTCCTTAACATATGAATCTAGTGGCTTTAGTCTATGTTAACCATGATGATCTTTCTAACATATATTCTTAGAGCATTTTTTCCCTTAATATTGGTTCATACTAAGCTTGTGAATTTATCAAATAATATGCCCTGAGAGTGTCATAACCAAGTTCTCCACAAGTTTCTTTTTCATGCACTAGTCCCTGTTCGAGTCTATCTCAAAGAGGTGTTTTCAGTTTTTACCCCTAGGATATATCTGTGCCTGTGCCTCCCCTACCTGCTCGTATCCAGACATGGTTTTATTTTCATGGTAACCAACTCACTCAATACCCACAAAAATATAACGATGTTTTTTTACACTTAGACTTTAATATATGGATTTACTAGGGATTTATAATCCTAATCCCCAAAAATATATAAACATATCCGCTGATACCAACTATGACAATCCTGGTTTTTTGTTTCAAACTTAATCGTGATTTATAATATAAAACTGTCACATGATACAACATAAAATATCGAGAGTAATAGATTATTCGAGGCTGAGGAACATTAAATAACAACTTAAAACATTAAATAAAACATCTTTATTGAAAACTTCCTTTACATAACCACTATATTATCTTGTACATAGCATTGCATTTGATAACCCGAGGAATGCATAAGAAAAGGTTGAGCTATAATGCCAATTATGGGAATAATCATTGAATAACATGAGGAATACAATAAATGTTAGATAATAGGAATATATATAGAGAAAACGATAAGAATAAATATAAAGGCATGATAAATCATGATAATCATAACATGGAAATGTGGCAACAACACTTAACATGGAATTAGCTTTATCAAAGGCTCATTGCCCCTAGAGCATGAGTTAATCCTCATTTCACATGAAGCATGAGTAAAATATCATTTCAATTGAATTAGAATTATTCAAAACCCATTTCAAATGATGTATCATGATACTATTCTTTACCCAATGCATTGGAGCTCTATAAGAGCGCACCTTTCTTAAACATTTCATTTAATGCATAAGTGTGCCACAAGGATAAAAAAACATGGATTCCTAAAAAATCATAATTTATTCCATGATAAAGGAATGTATAATTCATACATGAAACACTATAATCAATATGTAAATGTGCATAAAGGTGAATAATCTTGATGGAGATATAGGCATTGTATTCACTACAGAATGACATTGGCTTGGAAAATCATTGCAATTTCGGCAGCGTAACGGCGTGACGTAAGAATTCATAAAAAATGGTGGATGAGAGAGAAAGTGGTTTCTCAACATTTTTACATGAAATGGATAGTAATTGGGTCATATAGATACATTTCCCAAAAAAATTAGTAGAATTTATATTCATAATACAAAAGGATTACTTGGATGTAAAATAACAGAGAGAAATCCATCACAGAATTTTGGCATAGTAACGAGTGTACATGGGAGGAATTTATTCAGAGAGAAAGGGAACTCTCATAATTCAAACATAAATAGGGATTCATGGGGTAGGTGAGAAACCATGACCTAAAATTTTCATTTGAAATGAAAAGGGAATAACAACATTATGAAAATTGTTCAAAAATGTGAAAGGAAGCAATACCCCTTACATGGAAGTGTTCCTCCAAAGGCTTGAGAGAGGCTTGAGAGAGGATTCTTGGGATCTTGGGGCACCTTGGTAGAATTATAGGGATAGTAGGGCAGAGGTTGGAAGAACTATAAAGTCATTGAGTGAGGATACTGTGTGAGATTGGGCGGTTTTATATAGGAAAGGTGAAGAAATTCATTATTATTTAGGGTTGGGATACATCACAGTAAACTAACTCAAACCACAAACCATATCATTGTTTTTTCCCATGGTTTTTTCCAAATGGGGGATGGAAAAAAATATTGTATAAGGAAAAATTCATACCTTCCTAAAATAATGGGGTTGATTATGTGGAGGTGAGTCACACTCCCAAGGAAACAATTTAAAAAGACAAGATGTTTAATAAGCTTTAGAGGGTCCATTAATTTTTTGTAAAATAAGTCAAACAAACCCAAAATCACAAATTTTTAAAGGTAATACATATATTGGCTGAACATAAGGATTATAGTATTTTATTACATACATATTGGTTCATTATGATATCATAAAAGAAATTATATATTTAAATAGAATTTAATTTTTTCCCAAATAATTGACAGACTCAGAAAATTATTAAAAATTCACCATTTTATAATTTCGACATCCTGATTATAGAAATAATATTAATTTTATCTTTATAATTTTTTATATGTTAATTTTCACTTTTAAAAATTGACATTTATCGAAAATTCATGGGTTCTGACAAAGATGAATTTCAAACATTTATAAAAAATAAAATTGAATTCATAAAATTATACGATCATTTATATTTAATAAAAATTAAATAAATAATAATAATAATAATATTTTATTAAAATATAATCAAATAAAAAATTACATTAATTAATCAAAATTGATTTCTTAGTTGAATATTAGCTAAAGAAATATTTGTGCTTTAAAAACTATTTACAAGGTAGCATAAATAACATAAAAATATATTCGTTATTATATACAAAAATAATTCATATAAGCAATGTACAAAGGTCTTATTTCATAACCCCTTATAACACCCGCATAATAATTAAGGGTAAGGTGTGCAATGGTGACAAACTCTTGGGGTGCCTCAAATAACATTTCCCTGGTTGTATTCTCTATCAACTACCACTTATCTCATAGGCGGTCCCGCTCGACCATAAAATGTTAAATATCGGGTTGGTCTTGGTCAAGAGAGAAGCCCCATTATGCCTCCCCTTTTATGAGTTCCGAAAAATGGGCTTCGTATTGGGCATGCCTACTGGATGAGGCCACTGCTTCCTTTGTCTGAGTAAATTGGATTCATTAAATCCCTATTTTTATACTAGTCATGTTATAACTATAAAAAAACTATATTAGCAACGGTCAAAATTCTTACCATAACACCAAAAGTGTTGACATTTTTTATAAACATTTTATATAAAGAGATATTTAATTATATCAAGAGGGATTTCCATTAATGAAAGTTTGGGTCGTTATAGATATTCATTTTGGACATCCTAATTTAAAATCCATATTAATGTAATTAATGAATTTAATATATTCAATATAACTTTATTACGTTATGGTGGTGTTTATTTTGGGCATACTGAAGCATTTTAGGAAAAAATGGATCATGAAAAATGATTGATGACAGTGAAAGATATCTCTCTACAACATAAATAGCTTTATTTGTTATTAATGTCATAATTTTGGATAGAATAGTTATATTTAACTATACATTTAATTTATGAAAAAGTGTTTTATATATCTCTTAAAAATATTGAAATTGTTTTCCCTCTGTGACCAGTGATTAATTTCACATGGATAAATTGTTTCATTGTCATAATGGGACAAATACAAAAGTTTTTATGTGATTTTCATGTTTATCATCACTCATGAAAACATTGACATGGAATGGAATTCCAATATAGTTGAATGAATAATATCAAAAATAAATTGAATATAAAAATGATAGACATAACTTATCACAAATCCTCATAGTTATAGATTCTACAATGGATTACATAATCTTTTAAAATATATCGGGATCTTGTTTCGGATGTGTTCACATGCATGGAGATCATTTTTTTCATATGGGTCATGATAATTATGGTTTCATGATAATAACTACCCAAAATTAGACTATAAATTAACTAATGTTGTCCATACTATCAGGTCATGGAATCATTTAAACATTTTTGTGAATTTATCAGTGTTTATTTATCATAATAATTATTTATATATTTTCTCAAAAGGATATTTTAATTTTAAGACATTGTAGATGAATGGATTATATATAAATGTATGATGTCCACCTGTTGTACACAACATATATAGAGAAATATGTGGTAAAATCTTTGAGATGGAAGATATATGCAATATTGAAAGCGTAGGGTTTAGACCAGTGGATACTAATGTTAGTCATAGTAGATATGAGTCTATAATGCTCGAACCATGTATGTGTTGAACATTTGATTCCAATTTTTATTATCAAAATTTATATGAGAAATTTAATTAGGATAAAAAATTTGATTTATAATTAATTTATATGAGTTAAAAATCAATTTTTTAGATACCAATGACTGTATGAATTTATATTTATGGTTAGTGTTTTAGTTTAGGGATTTATGGGTGTACCGTTATATTGACAAGAAAAACATCTTCGAGACTACCGCCATTTTATATGGGCTATTCAAAATGGGATTCAAAAAAATTATAAATAATTGAATGAAATTTTATATTAGTGTGGAATGAAATGAGATTCCATGGTGCACATGAGCCTCAACCTAGTTGGTGAGGACATTATAAGTGCATCCAGGAGTCCCAGGATCAAATCCAGGTGGAGGATAATTTCAGGGTACTGTAGTAGGTGTTGTAGAAGGTTCTATAGCAGGAACTATGAATAACTGTAGCATACGTTGTAGCATGAACTATAGCATGCACTATTTTGCACTATATATTCTGGGAATATTCGCTCGTTTGGGCCTCCGGGACACAGATTTGGTCTCCATGTCCTTTATGCCTCTCAGGCCACCCAGGCCATCTGGTAAGTAAGTCCTTAGAGCCAACTCAAGGCCTTCAGGCCACCTTATATTCAGATGCAATGTAGACAACCAGCATGGAAAAATCAACAGAAGGAGGAGCAAGAAGGTTTCGCCATAACAGAAGACAATCAAATTGCAATAATGAGAGGGTATATAACCTGCCTTTAGGACAAGCCTATGTATGCATGGTAAATCCTAGTCAAATATCCATGAAAAGTTGGAGAGTTGATTTTTTGATGAAGATGCTGGGGAGGTGTAGTTCTAAGTAGTTAGTCTAGGTTGTATGTAATGTTTAAATCCTACAGGATATGAATTCTTCTATGGCCTATGGTCTAGGTAATTCAAAGGACTACAGGCCCTGTAAGGGTTCCACCTCACCCCTTGAATGGTGGATTATCAAAAATCAAAAAAATGAAGGTCCTAAAGCCATTAAAGTAGGAAATGAGATTTAATGGATTATATTTATAGATTCCCCGACTATTGGTATTTTATATAAATGAACTGACAACCAAAAAGCATGTTGCAATATTTACCCATTCAATTGTTGAAATAAGTGTAGATATCCATTCACAATTTTACAATGTATTATTTGAAAACATGATTCCATATGGGCAATAGTGTATTGGATCACATATTTATCAAACTCCATCCTGATTTATGTATCTAGTTTTTTATAATACATGTATGAAAAATATTGTTTGGAAATTGAATATAATCATGGTTTTCATTTATTTATTGAATAAAATAGATACCCATGATTACATATTTTTTTGTACATCCTTATAGTATTCCATATCCATATAGTTGACACTGATTATTTCATAACTTCTTAAAATAGATAGATATAGTGAATGGTCATTCAAAATGTTATAAGGCTTGATTAAGGATTTTGTAACTTATTTTTGTTGATCATGGGAGGATAATTTATCATTTTTGGTTTTCTTATATAATAATATTTTATAGTCATCAATACATATGGCTCCTTTTAAAATCATTTCATATCTTTTTTGGAACTCCCCACATTTTTTGTCTGGAAGAATGTCATATATCATTACATAGAATTAGTATTCTACAGTGGACGATAGAGAAGATTCCTATGCTCAAATAGATAATGGATATGACATAGAGTAATAAAAAATAATATGAGTATCATTAATGATATTGATTTTTGTTTTGTGGTAAGATAAATATTATTCCTATGAACCTATAAAAAGCATGGTTATCAATATAATGTTAATAATGAAATGTTACTCATCAATACATAGGCCATTCTTATTTTCATGAATAAGATGATGAGGAGTCACAATGATTGTTGTGATGTTCATTCATATTCCATAATATATTGTGTACCCATAATATAATATCAACTATTGTTAAAGAATTAGTCAACAATATAATTATGGAAACATGTATAGATTCAAGTAGAAATATTGGAACCTGAAAAGGTAATAGTTGAAATATAAAATAACAATTCTATGAATACAATAGATTAATAATTTATGGGTTTGGATAATCCAATGATTGGGAGAATATAGTACACCATATTTCATTTAAAAGACCATTTATTTATTTATTTTATGTATATAAAATTATTAGTTTTTGTTTCTGGTGGCTTAAATGGGGTTTTCAATTCTATATAAGAATTTCAGGACCATTTAAATTTAAATTTTTTTGTATAAGCCATGCACCCCATCCCATAATATGTAATCCTTGTTCGTGATAGATTGTATCTCTATAAGTATGGTTCATGGTTAGTCGAAACCATAAAAAGTTTTAGGGGAAATGATTCATTTCTTGATAGAGATAATAAAATGTATGGAATAATGTTTTTCTAACTATATAAGACAACAATGCGAGTGATTGTTTTAAGATAGTAATAATTCATGATTGGATCATATTTTTGAAAACCATGTGGATTACAGGTGGCCCTATATAAAAAGTGAATGTAATCCATATTATCAACATACTAACTACGTTTTCATCAATTTTTTCATAACATGAATTTCATTTTATCATAAGTCCTAGTAGATGACACTTCTATCCAAGAGATATTTGTTAGAAAATCAATATGAATTAGAGTTCTGGATTCATAAATAAGACATAGTTATTCATCATTCATATACAATCTTATTAGATCTAATATCCCATACTATGTTAGAACCATTTATCTAGCCATTATGGAAATATATATGTTTTCTATTTTTTGTTATAAATTTGAGTTATATCTTATTATGTGATCATAGATAGAGATTGTTTCTAGATGTTTTATAATTTGTTCTTCATTTTCACCAGCCATTGTGAGATAGGTGTCTTCTCACTCAACTCCACATGACTTATAACATAAACTATGAAGAACCTGTAAATTAATTTCTTTATATGATTGTGAAAAAATGATGTTATTATTAATGGAAACCTCTTTTGTGATGTTTTTTCAATGTTTTGAAGTTTTACAATTTTTTAAAATGATCTTGATTTATTATTTTTAAATTATTAATTTATAATTGTTGGTTTTTGTTTGATCCTTGTAAATTTATTATTTAAATTTGTTAAATAATGAATATTTTTATGTGGAAATATTTTGTTGGGAATTTTTAAAACATTGTTGGAATTAGTTCATTGGAATTTGATTTGACTCTATGGAAGGGGAATGTTCCATTAGAAAACCCAATATCGGTTTCCTTGTAATAAATTGGTATATCAATGAAAGACCACACATGAGTATAAAATTTTCACCTGGTCATTAATGGTGTGTGTGATGAAATGGTTGTGGGTATTCCAAATAAAATTCAATGTATTGAAAAAATGAAAACATGTTTTCATTGGAAATTTCATATGGCAGGGATATATATTTTTTACATCTTAAATTTATTTTATATAAATGATCTAACATGTTTTCTATTAGTGATGAGAGTTGGGATTTCATTTGGAAAATCTTAATAATTTTAGAGAAAAACAACTTTATAGGAACTAAATCTGGTTTACAAATATAATCTATTGAGATATTTTTACAAAAATGTTATCTCAATTCTTAATGGATGCTTGATAATTCTGGGGGCATGGATTGTTGATTTGGGTCATGGAAAATATTTTGAGTTTCATGGTTGATGAAATATTAGTTTCATAGAGTTTTATTGGTCTCTTATTTCCCATTGAATATTATTTTTTGTTTCATATTGTAATCTATTATGTTTATTATTTTGATTATGTTTAGTTTAATTCAAAACACAAGCATCATAGAGAGGTTTTTTGTTATTATTTTTATATTATTGATGTTTTCTCATTAATATTTAATTAATCCCCCTTATGATCATGAGGAAAAAAGAATTTATCATCATCATTTGGAGTCTCTAGGATGTTACATATGGCCCAGTAACTCCCTTTCCACTAGAAATCCAATGGCTGAGCATTAAGATGATGAATTTTTGAAATACCAACATTGACTATAAATATTACCAAAATAAGCATTAATTGAATCAATTTTTAAGAAATATGAATTCTTCACTAATTAATTGAGAGAAAATAATTATAAACAAATATATGAAATCTTTTCTAATACCTTAATTTTTCAATTAATGATAAACATCAATACATGAATTGGAAAAAAATTATTTATTACATATCGTGTTTTTAAGGGATTAGGATAACTCACACCCAATATTGAATATATGTAATAATTAACTAATATACATGATGAAAAGAATCATATATAATGATCATAAATGGATATCAATATGTATTAATCTATAAAATATGTTATTAACATATTTATTGTTCTTATACAAGAGATTCAATACCTTTATTAGTAGTATGTAAGTAAGGTAATCGTGTTTACCAACCCAATTTTCACCCATTCTGTTATTAACATTATTATTGAACCTTATTTTTACATTTTTTATTCTTTATTACTAATGAATAACTATTATTATATTTTACTAGAAATTTATAAGGATATAAAATTTTTCTACATATCCTTATTAAAATATTATTAGTACCTAATAGATTAAGTTACTTATAAGGGGAATTCTCTCAAATATTAATTCCCAATTTCATGTTTTTGTTATAGACCATGTTTCATAAAGTATGTTTTAAATATAGTCTCACTAATATTATTTATCTAGACTATACTTTATCAAATGGAATTTAATGTTCTTTTTGAAATTATTTCTTTTGAAGGATTTTGATTTGAATGTTTCTAAATTTTTTATGTATTATTTGTTTTTATAATAAATTATATGAGACACATTAGATTTTATGCAAAATATTTTATTTTATATGGTGTAATAATGATCTCATTTCTATCATGTATAATTAGTTTTTTAGTTTCATTATTTTTTTATATTACCTCTGAAATGTTCATTTAATTCATAAGATACCATTAGCATAGGTTATTCATATCTCATTGTTTATTCAATGATATATAATATGATCTCACTATATAGTTCTTCATTTTTGATTATACATTTTTCATGTATTTATTTCATCATAATTATCATTAAATATATGGGACTTATAAATCCATCTCAACTTTTATATAAGATGAAATTTGGATTCCAAATATATGAATTTTTTTATGATTTCTTTTTATCATTTTAATATCCCTAGGACATGTATGAACCTCCCTTTACATGTAATATCAAATTCAATGTATTTTTAGTTTTCATGATATATGATTTACAATTTGTACCATAACCAACTATCATACCCCCAAAATAATAGAATGATGGAGTCCTCTATGATATCTATCAAATGAGCCACGGAAGAATGAATTATCAATTTAATTTTCATCAATAATGTTGAAGGAGGCACCAAAGAGAATTTATAAGAGGAATATGAATTTTCTTTATATGTGGAAAACAAGTTCATTGTGAAATTAATTTCGATTTGAATATAATTATTTGAATTTAGAGAAATAAATTTCATCCTATATATCCATTTATAGTTTGTTTTATTAATTGTGTGGAAGAAAAGATTTATCCAGTTAAAAACCCTCTAATGGTTATCTATTAGTCTATGGATGTTCTTATGTTATAATGTCCTTTGTGGTGAAATTATTTGGTTATATTGATTAAAAAATAACATTATGGATGTTGTTTGAAAAAAATTGTGATTTAGCAATAAGTATCACAAAACATATAAGGATTCTGTAAATTTGTAAAATAGTATATTCTTTTATTATGTCTTAATATTCATTAGGATTACATATAGAAATGATTTTCAAATATTATTGGATTATTTGATTTTATTTCTGATACTTCAAAAGTAATTTATTTTATTTAGAGTTAAAATTTAAAATTAACTAGGATGATTTCATCATCAAAATCATTCAAATATTTGTGTTTAAATCTTAATAAAAAATATTTTCATCAATTATAAATTTAGTTTTTTATAAAATTATCTAATATAAAAATTTGTTCTTATTACTGATTATAAATTGATTATTTCATTATTTCATCGTATAATGGTTTTTCATTTTTTGAATTATCATGCCTTTTGAAAAAGAAAATTGGATTTTAAATTTATAAATATATATCTAATATCATTGTATCATTTTGTGGAATTATATGACCCATTAATTGTTTATATTTGTTATTTAGGAATAACAATGTCAAATTGGATATTCATTCCCTTGAGTAATAGTTGAGGTAGAGATTTATTAAATCACAACAAAAAGATTAGATTGATTTTATGAAATAAAAAGATGTCATGTAATTGAAATTCATTTTTTTTTGAAGTCTATATTGTACAATGACGTTCCCAGATCAGTGTGAACCATTGAGAGGGGGAGGAGAGAGTCGGTGATCCAATTAAATAGTTTAACTAATTTATTCTTTTAAATTAAACATCTATGGAAGGGTGAAGCCTCAATAAAATATTATTGTGTCTCTTATCCTTACGTAAAATGATACTATAAATGAAAATACCATGAACACAATGATTATAAAGGAATGGATGAAATACCCTCTCCTTGTTTTGGTGGTTATTCTACCCAATAATGATTCACAACAATAATCATATTATTATTTACAATGCTCAATAAAGACTCTCACTGTATCTCTCCAGAGTCCTATAGGAGGTTCCTTTTCTTTCTTCCCATAGTGTTACTAGAGTCGCATTAGATTTCTCTAGAGTCACACTAAATACTTCTTATCCTCCCTGAATATCATATGGTTGTTATAGATATTGATTCACACTAGTAGATTGTATTTTTGATATCGCTTCATTAACTGTATATTTATCTTATGCTCTACCCAAATGGCCATTCTGAATTACACATTCTCGTATATCTCTTCATGAATCCCCAACTACCTATGGTATGGTATGTTGGCCTTACTAAAAAATGTTTGATCACTTTTCATACTAGTGTCCTCAATGCAACAAGGCTAGTGAAATTTATTCTTCTTAAGATGAAGACCCAGACTCACATTGATGTGTGCAAGTGGTGAACATAATTTCAACAGGAATACGACATACATGAATGATCTTTCATTGTATCAGTATTGTCTGTCTTCTTTAAATCTCAAACAATATCTACTCAGGTAATATCCATAAGTATTCCAGCCATCAGCCTCAATACATTTCTTCTTCATGCATGGAATGAAAAGAATTCAAGACTCTTTCTCTTGAATATATGAATTAATTATTCTTAATTTATATATTCATGCAAGTCTTCATATCATCTTTCCTTCATCTTCTTCTTCACATAAGTTCACGTACAATTTTGGTTCTTTCTTTAAATGATTTTATGTGTGCATTTACATGAAAGAGTTTATGAACAATTTACTTCTTCTCTTTTGTGTAAAAACCCAAATGGGTACAGTTTATTATCCATACACAGATTTATTATTCTCTTTGTATTCTCCCCTTTTGCTTCATTACCAAGTACTGGGTTTAGGTGTAATTAGTTCATGAACATGAGTGCATACATAATGTATTCTCAACCAAACCAAACACACACAATCCACTTTTTGTGCAATCCATAATCGGTGTAAGGATTTTTATGTGTTCTTCCTATTTCATCCACCTTCTTCTTTACATGTTCGCACAAATGGATGGGTGAGATGGAGTCCTTTGTGCCCAAACACTACCAACTACACTCTCACAAGTGATTTCATGTGCATATTCACTACTCCTCCCTTCCCCAGTCTACTTCTCCACAAAAGGGCTCATGTTTTAACAAATCCTGTACATGAGCGCATCCCAACTCATAGTACCTTTATCATAAAATACCCTTCTTCATCAAAACATGAACACCTATGAACACAATTATTATATATATATATATATATTGATTGCATGATGTGTTTAATTTTTTCACAAAACTGAAGGTGATCATGGTTCTCCATCATTAGGAATGGATGTGTCAAGATCTCCTTCAAATAAGCACAAGTGGTTCTTGGTTCCATCATAATCACTTCACAAAAAGGGTGTATTGGTGCTGATTTTGTTTTTGTGGGATCATCTTCACAAAACAGAGGCGAGGGTATGAGAATCCTAAAATAGGTTTGTTTTTTTCCTTCACACAGAGGGTTCGGTGTTCCTATTCATCACATGGACGGTTTAATACTACCTTTTACATGATGAATGCATGAGGGACATGTTCTTCTATTCCAAGAAATGTTGTTCAGAACCTCCAATCAGTACTCTACTTCTATTGAGAGATTTGTGTTTTCTCAATATGTACAACACCACAATCAATCGAGGTGATCATATTTTTATAGGTTCATTTCAACACATCACTCAGAGTTCAAATTCCCTGAGATATGTCATGGAGATCGTTTCTCTTAATATATGAGATAATCAGCTTTGAAATATTCAAACATGGATGACATATATCCCGATTCGTCTTTCTTCATCTCGGGGCCCTTAATTCTTGTGAACACCTCTTATCCATGCACTGGGTGTCACATTTATTTCATTCTCATGAGATATTGAGATCCATTATGTGGCCTTGCACCATCGGTTTCATTGACCATGGGAGACAATTGTGTTTCATTTCATTCATGCATACATAATTGCATACATGTGTGTGTGACTTCCAAAATATAATATTGCATGATGTTTGATAACAAATCGTGGCCGAAGATTTATCAAAGAGGAAGAACTTCATCTCTAAAAAAATACGGTGTCACGAATTCATGTGGTAGACGATGACACAACATAACACGATTGGATAGCTCATGTTCAAACAAGAAACATGTGAGATTATTAATAATGTAGATTAGACCGTGAACTATTGATGTGATGTGTGGCTATGATTAAATGTTGCACTAGATAGATTGATCAGACCTCTTTCTTGTTTACATAATGTTGTCACCCACAAAAATGTGCTATGGAGATCTCATGGTTTATCAATAAACTCTCATCGCTCCATTTCCAGATTACTCATACTCCCTCCATGGTACTGCCCCAAACCATGTTCAACCTATAGGTGGACTCTGTGCCCATATTCTGTATGCATCATCCCCTTAGTGCATTCTGTGCCAACTCTGCCTATACATAACATCTTTTTCTATTTTCTGGAAAGCCTTGGTTGGATTCCCTATGCCGTGGTTGATCCTATTGGTCCCACATGTGGCTTAGGTTAATGATTTGTTGTATATCTCATGTTATAGAAATATTTTTAAATAATGTTAGAAAGAAATACTATGCTTTTGTGTAGAATTGCATGGACACCACCATTATGCATGAAAATTCCTTTTTTACATCATTCCATATTTTTCATCATGAAAGACCATTCATCTTATTAAATTCTTTTATTTCTCTTCCATTATTTTCGGAACATGAATTCCAAATAATTATTCATCATTGAACTTCTTAGGCATTTTAGATTAGCTAACCATTTTCAAACACTTCGTCCTCTTAGAATCCAGTGGATAGATCGTCAAATACCTCACACATTCAAGTATTACATGGCCTTACTCAAATGGTGTGACACAATTTCAAACATTGACACATGTCTTGAAACTTAGTATCAGTTCAATCAATCATGGAAATTCATTCAATATAGAGAATTTAAAAAGTGTGGAACCCAATTTGATGAATCCACAGAAATACTACAAGCATGATTATCTCTATTAAAAATTAATGTGAATGATATAAATTACATATTACCATATAATTGATAACCATTTACAACCAAAAACTGTGGATAGTACTGGTTAAGAAATACAATTCATAATCAATGTGGGATTTTCCCTAAGTCAACAACATCAATTAAAGCATCCCAACACCAATCAGCATCACAACTTTAATAATGACATTTCTATACACATATTGACACCTTATTGAAAAAAATGAAACATTACGCTAAAAATCTCCCCCTATTTATTTTTTTTGTATATCACCTAAGAGAATTTGTGTGTGTCAATATGAATTCCCATTTTCTCCCCCTTATTGGAAACGAAATACACTGGTTGGGGGGGGGGGGTTATTCAAAAACATTTATCCTACATATAAAGAAAATATTCATGAACATTCTTGATAGAGGTATGATATTACATGGTTCACATAGCAAAGAACCATTAAAAAAATCATCTCTAGCTCATCTTGGGATAACCCAGTGTAAGGAAAATGAGTGATATGACTAAGGGTTTCAATGTTGTCCAAAACAACAATACATGTTTAATCATGCTCAGAATGTATCATATCTTATTCAAGGGTTTGGAAATAATCATATTTATCAATGAATTGGTAAATCATTCACATACATCACCAAACATATTAAAATTTTCAAGTGAAAAGATAACGATCTCTCATTCCTATCATCTTGCCATCAATCAAGCACTCCCCCTTAATATACATGATAAATACAATTAGGAACAATGGATGAATGCATTATTTTAATTGCACTTGTTTCAACTTCATGATATGTTTTTAGTTTCAATATTAAAAATGAAAAAAAATACATGATATCATCCCTTTCATATTTTCTCCACATCAAGGGGTTTAATTCTTTTGATTTACCATGGGGGAAAATATCATCTGATAATAACTAGAATATTTATAAGGCCCCAGCCTTAAACCTTACTTAATCTTGAGTTATTACAAGATTACACATTGAGGATCTTTTCTGGTTTAGAGTTTTAGAGAATTATATCATAAAATTTGCATTACATTCCACATATAAACAAAGTGGTTACATAAAGATAGTATTCTTCTTTACCATAAATGGAATCATATTTAAAAAAACATGGATTCTTTCTTGACACTTCCTTGACATTATTATCATATCATGTACCTTTCCCTTGACCTGTGAAAAACATTTCAAAAAAACTTTGGATGAGCAGAAAAAGCATAGTAAGGGATATAAAAATATGGAAAGGAAACATGGGTACATATATACATAAGAATGAAATCATACTTTACCCATAAAACATAAGCACTTTAACATACCTCATCAAATCATGAATAAATAATAGAAATCATAAGACATAAAGGTAACTTGAGGCATTCATAACATTCTTACGTAGGGAGTAACCCTCTAGGTTACGTTTGGAATACCCATCACAGTATATTCCCTAAATATCTTCGGAAAAACCATAACGTTTCACTCCATCGAATTACCCAATGCATTGGAGAGCTATATCGGGCTCACCTGCCCTTATTTTATCGCGGAACCACCCGTCTTCATAATAATGCCCAAGAACCATAACATAATTGTATCACATAAAACATGCATAAAGGAAACATAACATTTCTACATTTCAATCACAAGATATCAATACAACACATTGATATAAAAACATTATGAAAACCATTTTAAATTACAAAATAAAATTAAAGTAAAACATGGCATTTATTTTTCAGAAAAAGTATGGCTTGTAGAGGAAGTCGAAACTCAGATAATGGTCACGGCGGCAGAGAAGTCGTTGTCGCCTCATATGTACGACAAAAACATTCCATTTTGTCTTTTAGTAAAGCACTTCGTATAAAAAAGATTCATTTGGGATAAATGTAAAAGTCAAAGGGGTTTATACACCATATAAAAGAAGTTTGTGTATAAAACAAAATATGCCTCAATGAAAGGAGAAGGAGACAGAGTCCCATACCTCGGGTTCGACTTGACTCGATTGTTCATTAATCTCCTGAATAATAAACTTGAGTTAATTTCTACTTGTTTAAGAACCTTTTTCAAGGTCATTCTTCCTTTTATATCACTTATTGCCATGTCATGAACAATATGTAATTATTTAAGTTAATAACAGTCATTTTAACGATCATTAGTACTTGAGTAAAAAAATATGCCCTTTATAATTACTAGTTTTTCATGTATCCATTATGTCCAGAATGGTATTCATGATTTAGATATAATATATGTCATATATATCCAGTACATGCATGCATTTATAATATGTCATAATCATATAGAGGTAACAAATGAAATGCACCATTCATGGAGACGGTAAGTCGTACGTACGCATGAAGGCTACTTTCATTTCTATTTCATATTTTATATAATGGAATCATAATGATATAATGGTATATTATAATTCCAGTGTAATATCATATATAATATCATAACTCCATCCTTTATACATCCCACATATGGTATTTAACGAATCAAATCACTTTGAGGAGGCGGTAGTCATCACTTCCTTAAATGAAGATATCGCGTTTACCCATAATGGAAACCATAAAGGTATGAACAATATGAAAAATACAGAAGATTAAAGAAAAACATAAACATATTATATATTATATATAAATATAGTGACATCTTAATTTCCACCTTTGAATGTGTTAAAAGATTGTTGAACAATCATCGTTTCGGGAGGCATAAATTCACCATCCACGGAAACAGTATGTCCTTTAACCATTAGATGTAGGTGTGTGTAAGTGTTGCTCGAATCCTTCCTATAAAAAAAATCCTAGTATCTTGAAGTTACTGGTGTTGTTACAAAATAAATGAATAAATAGAGTTTAGGGTGTTGGATATGAAAAATAAAACAAAAGAACACAAGTGAAGACATTACCTTAAAATCAGGTAACTCCCTTTGGTTTGAGCTCAAAGGCTTCCTTGGGAAGACTTCTGCCAAAGTGAGGCTTCAAGGAGTAAGAGAGGGATGTGGAGAGAAAAAATGGTCAGGTTTTTGTTGATCCAAAGGCTTTGTAAGTGTGGGTATGGAGGTAGAGGTGGGGGCCTTTTATAAGAGGAGAGGAGGGGCACTCTTTGAAAGTAAAGAAATGTTACTTTATTTTCAAATGGGTTTCGTATTTTAAAGGTCACACATTGATATAATTCGAGGATATGGAGATAAGGGTTCGAAATATACCCACCCAATAGGTTTTGGACATGTTTAGGTCTTAGATTTTACATTATCATTCCATTTTATTTAAATCGTCAAATAATGGGGTCATCACTGCATCATTATGATGACATAAATAATTTAATTTATATAAAGTCTAAAAATTATAAAAAAAATACTATGATGTAGGAAATATTTTTAGCTTTCCAATGAATTTTTATAATCAAATATATGACTTTTATAACCCCATTTAAAATTTTTGTTAGTAAAACATATCATGTTTTTGTCATTTTTACTTTATCATTAAATAAAAAGATATTTACGTCATTTCCCAACCAGAATGGCTCCATTGGTTCCCCAAGGTGACCCATGGATTTTATTGGTCGTCCATGACACATCCAATAAGGGTAGGACATGTGTCAAGCTCATCTCTTATTATTAAAACATTATTTTTACCTTAAACTACACTAATTACCTCTAATCGCGATTAAGAACATAAAAGTAACTATTCACCAAAAAAAAATTAATCCAATTGAACCACATTTTACTTCCTAATGACAACCATGTATGTTGGATTTTTGAAATTCAAAACACAGAGGTGGTAAAATTTCATTTAAATGGAAAATCAGTTTTTATAAGTACCACTTAGTGGTTTCACTATTCATCAAAAATTAAAGTTTTTCAGAAAAATACCAAAATTTCACCCTAAGCTATATTTGATATTCCGAATTCAAAAATGATGTATATTTTTCAAAATTCAAAACATATAAGTTAAATTAATTAATTTAATAACTAATTCCCTCTCTCTGAGAAAATAGCGTGTTTTTATGAAACAATAAGTATCAAAAGATTGACACTAGTTTAAGTCCAATTTCAAAGTGAAATTGATTCCAATGTCCACCATTGGATCAAATGGTAAAAATATATTTAGATTACACTTTAATACCAATTAATAATATAATCTAACCATATAATTAAATTAAATGAAAAAGTAGTTTTGATGTAAAATGCGGTATTTTTCACTATTCATTAAAAAAATTAACATTGTCAGAAAAATAGAAAAATTTATCTAATGTAAATTTCAATTTCCCAATCATAAATAATATGTTTATTTTGAAAAATATAGAATATAAAATTTTCAAAATATTGATTTAAAAAGGTTTTCCATCAAAGGGCAGTAAAACAATCTTTTAAGAATATTAGTGTATTCCATGCATAAGATTGTATTTATTTTCATTTTAAGCCTCTGAAACACTATATTAATAATTAATAGACATAGATAAAAATATCTATTATTCATTACATATTAGGGATGTTACATCCTTCCCCCCTTTATAAAATTTCATCCCCGCAATTTATTTACTTATCGAATAAATGAGGGGCTTAATCCTCATTGCATTTTCAGATTCCCATGTTGCCTCTTCCATCATGTGGTTTTTCCATTAATCCTTTACCTGATTAATCATCTTATTTCGTAACACTTTCTCCCTATGGTCAGGAATCTGGACCGGTTGATCCTCATAAGATAGGTTCTCTTCCAGCCGAACTACCTCTGGACTCAAAACATTAGATGGATCTAGATATATATTTTCTCAACATCAAAACGTGAAAAACATTGTGTACCTGAGATAAACTCGGAGGTAAAGCCAGTAGGTATGAAACTGATCCAACTCTCTCCAGAATTTCATATGGTCCAATGAACCTTGGACTCAGCTTTCCATTCTTACCAAATCTCATCAAACTTTTCCATGGTGAGACTTTGAGAAAAACATGATCACCTACCTCAAAAGTTAGATCCTTCCTCCTGTTGTCTGCATTACTCTTCTCCCTACTCTGAGCTGTTCTCATGTGTTTCTGAATCAGCTGAACTTTTTCTGCCATCTCTTCTACCAATTCTGGTCCCATCAACTTCCTTTCACCCACTTCATCTCAGAAAGCTGGAGTTCGACACAACTTCACATATAATGCCTGAAATGGTTCCATCTGTATACTGGAATGAAAACTGTTATTATATGAAAATTCAAACAAAGAAATATGTTAGTCCCAACATCCCTAATAATCCATCGAACAAGCTCATAGCATATCCTCCAAGGTCTGAATTGTTCGTTCCGACTTCCCATCTGATTGAGGATGAAATGTTGTACTAAAATTTAATTCAGCACTCAACGACTTCTGAAGGCCTTTCCAAAAGATAGTAGTGAACCTGGGATCAAGATCAGATACAATAGAGAGAGGAACTCAATGTAACCTGACTATCTCTTTAAGATACAAACGGGAAAGTTGATCTAGGGAAAAAGTATCTCGTATGGCAAGGAAATGAGCAGATTTAGTCAAGCGATCAACAATTACCCAGACTGCATTATTACCTCGAGATGTCTTCGATAATCCCACAACAAAGTCCATGGATATATTCTCCCATTTTCACTCTGGCACTGGTAAAGATTGAATCATCCCTTTCGGTAACTTCCGCTCTGCTTTAACCTGTTAACATGTCAAACACTTCACAGTAAAATTAGAAATATCTCTTTTCATTCCAACCCACCAGTAATACTCCCGCAGATCTCTGTACATCTTAGTACTGCCAGGATTAACTGAAAATGGAGAACTATGAGTTTCACATAACAACTCTCTCTCTTCAACTGTGAATCACAAGGCACACACAATCTCTTTCCAAATCTCAAAACGCAATCAATATCAATGTTGAATTCAGGAAACTTACCTTTCTGAACCAGATCTATCTTTTTCTGCAACTCACTGTCTTGCTTCTGTGCTTGCTTGATTCTATCTGATAGAGATGATCTCACTGATACCTGATACGACTTCATTTGATGGCCCGACATCTGCTGAAGTAGTTTCAAAGGATTTCACCACCCCTTTCTGCTTGTAGTCTAACTGCTTCCCATCACTCAAGCTCTTTATCGGACACTCGTTTGCATAGTGACCCATCTCATTTCACTTAAAACATTTCAATAACTGTAAATCAAATTTGTTCTTACCTTCAACATGATCTTTTTCAGTGCAATCACGAGCCTTATGTCCCATCTTACCACAACAGTAGCACTTTCCATAATTCAGAAGACATTCCCCAACATTCCTTTTGCCACATATATCACAAACTGGAAACTTAGATTTCTTACCATCAGACTTTTTTGAAGAATTCTTCCCTTTCTCCTGCCACCTTGGTCTCTTCTTCTGCTGGTTGTTATAGAACACTTGATCATCGGAAACTCCATTTCCACCTTCTCAGCACATCGAACAAGCTTTTCATAACTTTTAAACTCACGAGAAGCTAATTCCCTTCGATATTTTTGGATTTAATCCTGAGTAAAAACGATTGATTTTACTATCAAGGTCTCAGATAAAATTTGGAGAATACCTTGCCAATCTAGGGAACATTTCTTCAAAGGTAGCCACTGAGTCTTCCTCATTCCTCAATTCCAAGAATTTGTTTTCCATCCTAAGTTGAACAGCCTTAGGAAAATACTTTTCATGAAACATACCTTTGAATTCATCCCAGTCGAGAGCATCACTCTCATCAGCGTCCTTGATATTTTTAACCATTGACCACCACTGATCTGCTTCACCCTCCAAACGGTAAACAGAAAGACTAACCTTTTGATTGTCTGAAAATACCATGACATCAAAAATCTTTTCCAATGTTTTAATCCACCCTTCAGCTAGCACAGGGTCAGATGATCCTCTGAATGATGGGGGATGTTGCCTCATGAAATGTTCCACCACTGACATGTTCCTCTACGGTTGATCTGGCTGATCTCTTGCATGAGTACCACCACCATTTATTGCTTGAGTCAACTGCACCATTACTGCAACAAACTGTTCAGTTCCAATTCTGACCATCTCAGGATGCTGATTCAGAAGGTCATTTCCTTTTGTATGCCTTCCTCCCACTGCTTCCCTGTTTCCTCTGCGGAAAACCATTCTGAACAAACATGTCTTATATGATGAAACATGGTAATCTTCAAATACTATATCACTTCAATTTGACCATAATTTTTTTTGGATAATCATTTAATAGAATTCTGACTCCTAATGTTTTCTAAACCGAACTTTGATACCAACTATAAGGCCCCAGCCTTAAACCTTACATAATCTTGAGTTATTACAATATTACACATTGAAGATCTTTTCGAGTTTAGAGTTTTAGAGAATGAGATAATAAAAATTGCATTACATTCCACATATAATCAAAGTGGTTACATAAAGATAGTATTCTTCTTTCCCATCAATGGAAACATATTTAAAATAAAATATGGATTCATTCTTGACAGTTCCTTGACACTATCATCATATCATGTACCTTTCCCTTGACCTGTGAAAAACATTTCAAAAAACATGGGATGAGCATAAAAAGCTCAGTAAGGGATATAAAAATATGGAAGGGAAGCATGGGTATATATATACATAAGAATGAAATCATACATTACCCATAAAACATAAGCACTTTAACATACCTCATCAAATCATGAATAAATCATAGATACCATAAGACATAAAGGTAACTTGAGGCATTCATAACATTCATACGTAGGGAGTAACCCTCTTGGTTACGTTTGGAATACCCATTGCAGTATATTCCCTAAATCTCTTCGGAGAAACCTTAATGTTTCACTCCTTCGCGTTACCCAATGCATCAGATAGCTATATCAGGCTCACCTGCCCTTAGTTTATCATGGAACCACTCGTCTTCATAATAATTCCCAAGAACCATAACATAATCGTATCACATAAAACATGCATAAAGGAAACATAACATTTGCACATTTCAATAACAAGATATCAATACAAAACATTGATATAAAAACATTATGAAAACCATTTTAAATTCCAAAATAAAAAAAAATTAAAACATGGCATTTATTTTTCAAAAAAATGTATGGCTTGTAGAGGAAGCCGAAACACAAACAATGGTCACAACGGTGGAGAATTCGTTGTCGCCGCATACGTATGACAAAAAAATTCCCTTTTGTCGTTTAGTAAAATGCTTCGTATAAAAAAGATTCCTTTTGGATAAACGTAAAAGTCAAAGGGTTTTATACACCATATAAAAGAAGGTTGTGTATAAAACAAAATATGCCTCAATGAAAGGAGATTGAGACGGAGTCTCATGCCTTAGGTCCAACTTGACTCGGTCATTCTTTAATCTCATTAATAATAAACTTGAGTTAATTTCTACTTTTTTGAGAACCTTTTTCAAATTCATTGTTCCTTTTATATCACTTATTGCCATGTCATGAACACTATGTAATTATTTAAGTTAATAATAGTCGTTTTAACGATCATTGGTACTTGAGTAAAAAATAAGCCCTTTATAATTACAAGTTGTTCATGGATCCATTATGTCCAGAATGGTATTCATGATTTAGATATCATATATGTCATATATATCAAGTACATTCATTCATATATAATATTACATAATCATTTAGAGGTAAGAAATGACATGCACTGTTCATGGAGACGGTAAGTCGTGCGTACGCATGAACGCTACTTTCATTTCTATTTCGTATTTTATAGAATGGAATCATAATTATATAAAAGTATATTATAATTCCAGTGTAATATCATATATAATATCATAACTCCATCCTTTATACGTCCCACATATGGTATTTAACGAATCAAATCACTTTGAGGGGGCGGTAGTCCGCACTTCCTTAAATGAAGATATCACGTTTAACCATAATGGAAACCATAAATGTATGCCCAAAATGAAAAATACAGAAGATTAAGGAAAACATAAACATATTATATATCATATATAAATATAGTGACATCTTAATGGCCACCTTTGAAGGTGTTAAAATATTGTTGAACAATCATCGTTTCGGGAGGCATAAATTCACCGTCCACGGAAACAGTATGTCCTTTAACCATTAGATGTAGGTGTGTGTAAGTGTTGCTCGAATCCATCTTATAAAAACATCCTAGTATATGGAAGATACTTTTTCTGTAACAAAATAAATGAATAAACAGTGTTTAGGGGGTTGGAGAAGCAAAATAAAACAAAAGAACACAAGTGAAGACATTACCTTAAACTCAGGTAACTCCCTTTGGTTTGAGATCAAAGGCTTCCTTGGGAAGACTTATGCCCAAATTGAGTCTTCAAGGAGTAATATAGGGATGTGGAGAGGCAAAATGGGCATGGGTTGGACGAGCCAAAGGCGTTGGAAGTGTGGGTAAGGAGGTAGAGGTGGGGGCCTTTTATAAGAGGAGAGGAGGGGAACTCTTGGAAAGTAAAGAAATGTTACTTTATTTTCAAATGGGTTTCACATTTTAATGGTCCCACATTGAAATAATTCAAGGCTAAGGAGATAAGGGTTCTAAATATACCCACCCAATAGGTTTTGGACATGTTTAGGTCTTATATTTTATATTATCTTTCAATTTTATTTAAATCATCAAATAATGGGGTCATCGCTGCATCATTATGATGTCATAAATAATTTAATTTATTTAAAGTATAAAAATTATAAAGAAAATACTATGATGCAGGAAATTTATTTATCATTCCAATTATTATTTATTATCAATAGGCTGACTTGTATAAACCTATTTAGAAATTGTTTTAGTAAAACATATCATGTTTGTGTCATTTTTAAATTTTCATTAAATAAAAAGATATTTATGTCATTTCCCAACCAAAGTGTCTCCATGGGGTCCCCAAGTTGACCCATGGATTGTCTTTGGTTGGCCATGACACATCCAATAAGGGTAGGACATGTTTCAAGCTCATCTCATATTATTAAAACATTATTTTTACCTTAAACTACACTAATTACCTCTAATCGCGATTAAAAACATAAAAGTTACTATTCGGAAAAAAAATTATTTTAATCCAATTGAACCACATTTTACTTCTTAATGAAAACCATGTATGTCGGATTTTTGAAATTCAAAACACAGAGGTGGTAAAATTTCATTTAAATGGAAAATCAGTTTTTATAAGTACCACTTAGTGGTTTCACTAATCATCAAAAATTGAAGTTTTTCAGAAAATACCAAAATTTCACCCTAAGGTATATTTGATATTATGAATTAATAAATGATGTCTCTTTTACAAAATTTAAAACATATAAGTTACATTAATTAATTGAATAATTAAATCCCGCTCTCTAAGCAAATAGCGTGTTTTTGTGAAACAACAAGTATCAAAATATTGACACTAGTTTAAGTCCAATTTCAAAGTGAAATTGATTCCAATGGCCAACATTGGATTAAATGGTAAAAATATATTCAGATTACACTTTATGACCAATTAAAAATATAATCTAACCATATAATTAAATTAAATGAAAAAGAAGTTTTGATGTAAAAGGCAGTATTTTTCACTATTCATTAAAAAAATGTACATTGTCAGAAAAATACCAAAAATTTATCCAATGTAAATTTAAATGTCCCAATCATAAAGAATATGTTTATTTTGAAATATATAGATTATAAAATTTTCAAAAGTTTGATTTAAAAAAGGTATTCCATTAAAAGGCAGTAAAACAATCTTTTAAGAATATTAGTGTATTCCATGCATAATATTGTATTTATTTTCATTTTAAGCCTCTAAAACAATATCTTAATAATTAATATACATAGATAAAAATATCTATTATTCATTACTTACTTGGTATTACAATATTTATGTTGATAATATTCTACATTGGAACACATCATGTGATTCTAAAATCATTAATTATTTGTCTAACATGTTGTTCTCCACTTTTTTCATCCAATTATCATATTGAGAATGACCATATCCTTAAATTACATGTAATTTAAGAACACATATTCAAAAATATATATATAATGAAATAATATGGAAGACATTTCAGATTCTTAATGGGAGCCACAAGGATGAGAATTTTCTTTCAACCACGGAACTTCATACATTATAGCTCATATTAGTTTGGTATTTTTCATGATAGTGTATCCACTGAATTCGAAATTTTGATCTATAGTTGAAAGCATTGACCCTTTACATCCATTCACATTCAACTACTGTGGATTGTTTATCCTAAATTTAGCCAGTAGTGAAGTAACCTCCACTGGTGCATGTTTTTCAATGCTAAAAATCTCTAGTTGACATCGTAAAATAGTTATACATTTATTTTTATGATTCCCAACATTCTTGGACCTTCCACATAGTATTTGTGAGACAATTGGGTTATCATTTTCTAACAAACTCTAATGAAATTACAATTTCATTTATGTGGAATGATGTTTTCCCCTATTAATTTGATTTAGCTAGTACTTCTTATTCAGATTTCTGTAGTTATATAGAAATTTTCAATTAATTATGCCAGATAAATAATCACTCCTTCATAACATATTTTGGTTTGGAGCATCAACATGGCTACTTAAATGTTGTCTATTTTTCAATATTTGGAAAATTATCTTCAATCAATCTTTCCATCAAATGGATTGATTGTATTTTTAGGTTTACCTTGATTCCATTAATTTCCATAGATTCTTTGTAGTGATCAATGGCATGACCATTCTTTCAAAAGGAGATTCATCTCTTCTTGGTTGCGAATTTGGATCAGGAACCCTTCAACTTAATGGATTTGTAATCCAAGGGCTTATCACCTTTCATCATTAAAGTCTTCTGGGGTTCATTTTGATTTGGGACATTCTTTTACCAATTTCCTAATGTTGAATCTTCATTCATAGCCAAATTCTGTGATCTTATTTTAGTATCATCATTGAATACAGGTTGAGAGGGAAACATCCCCACCCTCTGACCACTTCCATTGTACACATCACAAATATTATAAAAAATTACATATGTGCTTGCAGTATAAAGATGCTTATTGATCTATGAATGTTAAATCTTACTCACTGGAATGCTCCTCCTTGAGATGGTCTTCATTTGTGATTTTTTCTTTTAAGGATCGAACACACCATCTAGTGCAAAATTCCCAACATGTCACATCACCAAAATTGACCCACAAACCGCGACGTCGTGATATAATTTTTGTAACATTATTGGGTCTTCTTCTTGAACTGTTGTTCATTCTGTAGACAAAAATCATTCCTATTTTTGATACTATGAACCATAGTCAGACTGGTACATTTCCCATTATCATTCCTCACTTATACATGTTTATAATATTTCATCAAACCTGTACTTTTGGTGGAAACACATTTAGTAACATTAGTAGAAGATGGTATGGATGATACCATTTTCATGGATAATTTTCTATTGGATTAAAGGATGATCAATTTCCCCTTTTGGAGTCATATTCGTTAATGAATGCTTAATGGGTAACATCTCTTATTTGATTTGTCTGCGAATTTCCTTCATGGTGGGATTTCTAATTCTTCAATATCACCTCTATTTCAAAATACATATTGTTGAGGGAGTTCTTCTCACCCTTAACTGATCTCAGCATACCTTCCCAATTCTCATTCATAATTATAATTTTTTTCATCATCCACATTCCTTAAATCTTGAATAGAGGGTTCAAGATCCTTTTCCTTGTTAACATTGTCTTCTATTTGAGCATCTTTGAAAACTGTTGAAACTTTGTGAAACTTTTCAAATGCATGGAATGCCTCTAAAAATACAATGTCAATCAATTATTTTCAAAATTAATTATTTAAATTCTTCAATAACATGTGAATTTCATTCATTTCAAAGTGAAATTTATCATTCCTTTTCATTTACTATTTTTATGAGAGTGTGGGATATGCCAACAGTTTTATCCTATGCCTCTTTCATGTAATCTACTACTTCTTACAGTAGTAATTCTTCATCTTGAAGAACATTGATACCTATAGAAATATTCCTTACCACTTCACTTTGGATATTATTCAGTTGTTCATTGAGTATACATTGAGTTTCTTTAAATGGTTTATCATCATAACATCTTAAACATTCTTCATTAGAAGATTCATAATGATACAAAATAATTAACATATGTTTTACCATTCAGATTACCAGTAGTAGAAGGTGTCTCCCCATTTGTATCAAACTTTTTATACATCTTCCTTACCATTTTCATATTTATATTTGTTGGGTATAGGAAGATATTTCCATTTTAGGTTGCTTACTCATTCTCAAAAATCAGTTATTTATGAAGACTCTCATGGATCTTTTATAGGTAACATGCCTATAAAACAAATTGAAGTCCCTAGATCTGTGTGTTTAAGTAAGGTGGGGATGGGTGAACCAGTGACCCCTTTAATTCATCTTTTTAATTGATTATTTTCAACTAATCCTATATGTATAGATGAATCCTAAAACCACTCATCTTGGATCTCTCAAATTTACCTTGAATTATGCTGTAAATGTACGGACATTGATCCCAATAATTTACATGGTCTAGTTAAATGTCATAATCCATTTTCGGTTTTTTATTATCCCCAACATAGATTATCTACTATAATATTATTATCAATTACAATGTTCGATATAGAGTCCCGCTATTATCCTCCTGATTCCCACAGGGGGTTCTTTATACTAATTCCCACAGTGTTACCAAAGTCCCATTGTCTTAATCTAGAGTCCCACTAAACACATATTCACCTCCCTGAATATTATAGGGTTCTTCTACCTCTCATGTCACATAAGCATCTTTCTTCATTGATTTATGTTCATTATTTGTAGATAGATCTTAGGCCATTACAACATGAGTATTATGAATATGACAAACTCGTGTATCTCATCATGAATCAAGAACAACAGTTGGTAAGGTTTGTTGGCCTCGCTCAATAATTCTAATCACTTTTTTAATTATCTACCTCAATGAAATAATGATCGGGCAATTATTTATTCATCAGATGAGGACATGGACTCACTTATAAGTGTGAAAGTGGTGCGAAAAATTTCATCAAAAATATAATAAGCAAGAATTATCTTTCATCGTATCAGTATGGTTTGTCTTATGGAAATATCAAACACTGCCAACTTGGATAAGATCATATTTAATTATGCCAAGCATTAGTATCATTACATTACATTATCAGGCATGAATTTCATGGAATTAAAGAGTCATTCTATTTAATATCTCAAATTATTATGATTCATATAGATATTCATGTAAGCATGAAGATCCTCTTCTATTTTTTTCTTCATCACAGAAGTGAAAAAATTTGGTTCTTTTTATAAATTCATATACGTTTTCTTGTGAAAGTAATATTGCATGCACAATTTACTTATTTTCATTTGTGTGAAAACCCGAATGGGTATAGTTCGTACTTCATAAACACATATCATATTATAATTCAATTTTTCCCTTTCTCTTCTTTACTTTGTACTTGGTTCAGCTGTAATTAGATCATGCACATGAGTTCATACATAATTTATTCTTAACTGAACCAATCACACACTGTCAAATTTGTGTGAAAACCTTAATTGGTATATGGATTTGGATGTGTTCTTCCTCATCCATCCCTATTCTTCTTTACATGTGCACCCAATAAGATGGATAGGATGGAGTCCTTAAATCCAACACACCATCGATGACCTTCTCACAAGATAGTGAATGTGGAAATGCACTCCTCCTACCTTCTTCAATCTAAATCTTTACGAAAGGCCAAATATTTTCTCAAATGGAGCACATGAGTGCATCACAACATGAACTTCCCATATATTGAAATCCCCTACTTCTAAAAAACATTAACCCCTACAACCACAAATAGTATATATATATATATATATATAATTCTGGTAAGAAGGGTGTTATAATTTTATTTATGAAACTGAAGGTGACCAATGTTGTCCTTCTTCACATTGGGATGCAAAAAATATCTCCCTCACAGAACCAGATGTGGTTCTTGGTTCTGTCTTTACAAGAGCACAATACGGATGTGTAGAAACTGATTTTGTGTCCTTGGTATCTTCTTCACACAATAGAGGTGACAGTTTGAGAAATCTATAACATGTTTGTGGTTTTACATCATACAGAGTGTGCGGTGTTCCTCTTATATTGAAGGATGGTTCAATATTGTGTTACACTTGTTGAATTTTACAAGACTTCATCTCATTTGTGTAGCATGGCTGCACAAAACCCTTTTCTAGTAATCTATTTATATAGTGAAATGTGATTTTTATCAAGATGTTCAACACAACAATTAGTCCTGCTACTCCCCAGTATGAAGAAGCGGATCAACTCATTGCTTCAAGCTCAAATCTGTCGTGATATGCATTAGAGATCATTTATTTGAATATAAGAGATCTTTGTCAGGGAAATAATCAAAGGTGGATTCCACATATCTTGGATTGTTTCTCTCAAACTCGGGTTTCTTAATTCACTTTATCACCTCACATGCATGAACAATTAGTCACATGTATTTTTTATTCTTGAGAACTTGAGCCCGGTGATGTGGCTTCACACCTTCAGTTACTTGAGCCTTACAGGATGTTCATGCCTCATCGCATGAATGAATTCATAATTAAATTCATTTGTTCTTGACTTCAAGAAAATCATAGTGAATGAGGTTTGATTGATAATGGTGGATGATGTTCGATCATGGAGGCATAGCTTTATCTAGGTCAATCAGCTACGTCGGGTTATCTGGAGGTTGAAGAAGATGCGACTTAACACAATCATGCATCTTAGGATCAAATGTGCAATCCGTGAAATGATGAGTGGTGTTTATTAGATCGTTGAATCATAGATGTGATATTTGGCCATGATTAAACATAGGATTAAATGGACATCATGGATCACTGCTGTGTTTTTAAAATCATGTCCCACATCAAAACACACTATAGAGATCTTAGGGTTTCTCAATCAACTCTCATTACTTCATCACCAAATTACTCATCCTATGTCCTAAGCATCACCCCATACTATTTTCACCATGGGGGTGCTCTCTATGCCCAACAAATGCATTATTCATCCCCAGAATACACTCTATAGCCACTCTGTCTATACATGGACCCTTTTGACACATGGGATCTTGCCTTGGCATGCTTTTCTAAGCCGAATTTGATCATTTTGGTCCCGCATGTGGCTTTGTTGGAGTCTTCATTGGATGGATCATGGACTACACAATTTATTTTAAATAAATCCACAACAAATATTATGCTTATGTGTAGAATTTAATGGCCACCTCATTCATTCATGCCAAGTCCATTATACATCCTTCCTCGTCTTCTTCGTGAAACACCAAAATTCATCATAAATTATTATATTTTTCATCAATTTATTTTATAACATAAATTTTAGAGAATACTTCACCACCTCCCTTCTTAGGAATTTATGAATATCTGATCATTTTCATACACATCATCTACATAAAAACTAGTGGATGGATCATCAAACTCATCATTAAATAAAGTATTTAATGTCATTATTCAATCGGTGAAACACAATGTCAATAATTGAGACACTCCTTTGACCATAAGAGTAGTTCAATCAATCATCTAAATTCAGAAGATATAAAGAATTTATCATATGTGGAATTTGATGTTATGAATCCATAAAAGTTCGCAAAGAATCATTATCGTTGTATCAACTTAATCAAATAGATACCAATGAGATATTCACATATCATTGATCATGATTGAAAACCAGCAACTACAAACAATAATTTTCATCTAATAAAATTCATAATCAAAGGGGTTTATTACACGAGTCAACCACACCCCTTTAAGAATCCCCAATTTAGTCATCATCACAACTTCAATAATAACCTTTTCATACACATATATATATCTTATTTTTTAAAAAAGAAAAACTATTCTCAACATATATGAATTCCCCAACTCTTGGAAAAAGGATAATGATTCAAAAAGGTCAACCTTTAATAAATTTTTTGATGAATTCATGGCTATTTAACCAATAATAAATTTATGATTATAGTATTATTAACATTATCATGAACATTAACAATATATTGATCAATGATATTTTACCGCTCCATCAATATTATTGATTAATACATTACACAACATCCATACTCTCACTTGATTTTAATTTTTTCATATATGGAATCATATTTATATGTTATTTTATATTACATTCATAAATCATTTCCCCCTTATCATGAGGATGATTCACTATCCCTTTTTAGTGGGATTTCACGATTATTTTTTTAGTGGAAATAAATTTTTCTCACCATAATGATGTTAAAATTTCCTAGAATTACATTATTAATGTAGGTAATAATGTATCAAAATTATAGTTTAAAAATAATATTATGCTTGATTTCATATACGATACACAATATTAAACCAAAATGAACAATGAAATATTATTGTTTGAACATGAATATTATAAATGAGCTTTTAAACTAGTCATAATTAAAATTATTAAATTAGTTATGAAATATATATTAATTTATTAATTGATATAAATTTATTGATGAATATCATGGAAATAGATACTGAATTTTTAATTAATACATTTTCCAAATAAAATATGTTTTCTTTAAATATGATTCTTATTAATTTTATTTGTAATGTATTATAATTATTTTAATTAAATTTTATAAATTTTATTCTATAAAGTAATTTTTATTTATGAATTTTTTATATCAAAACAGAATCTGGGGAATTTGTTAATTTTTTAAGAAATTAATTATTTTTAAGTAAATACTAAAATTTATCATTTTTTCATGAAATTTAATTTGTATTCATTAAAAGTAATTTACAATTCCTATATGAATTTAATTTAGCATTAATGTTATTTAATTTTTTTTACAATAATAATTTATTCTTTCTCCCTCCAAATTTCATGTTATTTGTGTCTGTTTATTTTTATTCATAATAACGTCGGTGTCTTTACATTTATTTATGGGCATAAATTTAACAAATTTTAAATAATTAATATAACCCCTATAAAATATATATAAAAATTAAATTAAGTTTTTAAATCAATTTATATTAATTATAATTTTTATAATGACGATATCTAGTAATAGAGTTAAAATATGACAATTTATTTCAGAAAAAACACATTTCATAAAAAATTATTTTTCAACACATTTTACTGGTTTAAATTTAAATGGGTTCTGAAAGATATATGATTTGAATTGTATAAAATGGATTAAATATTACTAAAAATAATATGTTATATTATGGAACAATTCCATCTTATTTTTTGTTCATAATAATGTTACAAAATTTAGAAAAAATAGTTACCATGGGGAAAACAAAATTTGTAATAGAATGTAAACTTATAGAAAACAAATAACATGTTAAAAGAATATTTTGAGATTTTGAGGTATTGAGTCAGCATATAATGCATCCACTACATTAACATTCAACATTTAGTCACATGAAAATATATTGATTATAAATTATTGAATAGTTATGGTAATTTAGAAAAATGTCAACGACTATCACTTATAAAAGTGAATCTCACATTCTCTCCATTAATCAAATAAAAATCGTTATGAATATGATAATATATTGCCATATATATTAATTAATTTCCTCTCTGCATCCAATAGTAGTTTTTTCTAAAATAAAAACAATATATGACGATTTTAGGTATAATCCAAAAGTTGTTGTCTGATGTTGAGGTATCATACCGAAGTGACAATTAATTTTTTTTTCTCATCAAAATCCATAATATATTTTTAAACCAGGATGGTTTAATAACAATTGTATTTTCATTAAACATTGATTTCATTATTTTTATGGAATAATAAATATCTATATCCTCATCCCTAAAATTGTAAGTTAAACTGTTGTTCATGTGTATGGAGAACTACCGTATTACCATCATTTTTTATTTTACTTCCCTCACCACCTATCATGGTTATTTATTATGTTGGAATCAATTAATATATATGATAATTAAAAATAATTATTGTCCTATAAAATTAATATATAATATACATTTTCATCATACCATCTATTGAAAAATAATATTATTGTTCATTAGTAAGACAAATAACCTCCTTAGGATGCAATGTCATTTTTTCCATCACGACATCACATTGATGGAAAATATAACGATATTAAACGAAATTTCATCAAATGTACAATATAATTATAAATAAATAATCTTTATATAATATTTATATTCATTCGTAAAGGTTAAAAGCAGAAAACTAGATGAAATACATGAATCTGGAAGTTTTCAAAATGTGGTACCCTACTAAGGCATCCCACTAGAAATCATTGCATCAGGGGAACACACCCTAGTGATATCTTACTCCACCATGGTTTACAAATTTTATTATTTTCCCATATTCATTACGGTGTTACAATTTTTTATATATCATCATCACTCTTCATGACAACCAATACCACATTTCATAAAAAATTATTTATGTTTCTGATCCACTCCATCTATGCAAGATAAAAAATTTCCATTTCAATACCAGTTTAAATTTTTTTGGTAATATCATTATGTAAAGAACCCTTGTTTTCAAAGAGAAGTCAATTTGAAAATTATTTTCATTACCACAAAATATAAAAAAAATCCATTAAAAAACCAAACAAAATAGACTATCGCTATAACATTATCATACCAAGTGATAAACTATAAAATATAGACACAATCCATATGATTAAAAAAACATTTTCCATAAAAACCAATGATGTAATAGGAAATGGTTATATCCTAATGAACATTGATCTAAGTAAACCAACAAATATATTCCATTTCCATGAATATTATTGTGATAAATCATTTTAGTAAAAAAAAATAGAAATCAAAGAAGAAAATAAATTAAAATGATTTTATCACACATAATTAAAAATTACAATGAATATGAAGTTGAATTGTGTGATGAAAGAGGCTGCCGATTATCAATATTGATCATTAATGGTTAGAGGTATGATTCATTGAATAAAACCATTATGCTAAATTATTTTGATATAGTTTAATCCTATTTATTTATTTCTTCTCCTGTAGTTGATATCATGGTTTTAAATGTAGAGATGATGGCTTTTGTTTTGAAACCTCAAACATTTCATCTTTAAAGATAATTTATATCTTTTTTGTATAGAGGATTTATAATAAATTTAGATGGTGATTTTTTGATTTCCTATTTATATATTATTATGTGGAAATATATGAAATAATTGTAGGAATGGATTGGTTGAATGTGTTCAAAGCTTAAATCGATTGTCATTCCCGATGATTTTTTATCATGATTGATAACCGATTCCAGTATCGCTTTAAAAGATACTTGAATTTAATATCTGGGGAAATAGTCTTGTTGTAATTAATTAATAGCAATATATCATCCTAGTTGGTATATTGGAATTTGGAATAAATTTAATAGATTGATAATTGTTATTTTCTAGGTGTTTTAATAGAGTCTATGGATGTTTTCCCAAAAAAATAATTAGGATTACCACAAATATGAAAAGGTAAATTTATAATTGATATACTCCCATGGAAAAGTTATAATTCCCTTATATCTTATCAAATATTAACATCATAACTAAGGTAATTTAATGTTGAATTAGAATATTTGAATGGAAAAGTGTTCATTTGTCCCAGCACATCTCTATGGGTAGCACCTGTCTTTTTGGTCAAAAGTATGATGTGACACTTTTGTACAGTGAAACTTTTCATAGGAATAACTATGTTTTATAAAGAATCGATATCAACCACAAATCATTATTGATCTATTTTTTTAATTGATGAGATCTCAATGATTCCATAAGATTTAATTATTCTCAGTGTATTCCCAATTATTGTTTTTGGAGAATATTCAAAATATTGAATTTTGAACTTGATATAGACATTATGAGTACATTATTATTCCTTTTAATATTATGAATTAACCAATTGAATATGAGTAACTGATGTATTGGATACATAAATGTATCTAGATTATATTTTCGAGGTGTCTATGGATGATGTCTTATAATATTCAATGAAACAGGATGAGCATTGGAAACACTTGACGACAGTAAGGGAAATTTCTCATGATCACTCCTTGTCTAACAAATTTCGAAAGATTGATATTTTGATTCATGATTTAGGTTTTCCATGACATGCAATCTTTAAAATAGTTGTTTCTATTAATTCACGAATGATATAAGATATTATATCATGCTATCCATGTGAAAATGTCTTCAAGATACATACTTTCCTTGGTCTTGGTGGTTATAAATGCAACGTTGTTCATGTTTTTTAATGACTAGCCCCATCAATGACAGCTTTGAAAATAATGAATGTTCAATTCCATTGGATAAGAGAATGTGAAATGACTTAATGCGTGTAATATTCAACTTTCATCATCACCAATAATGATTTTACCAGAATTGGGATAAGAGAACATGGATTATGGAGATACTTTAGGATCTAGATTTGAATTTGGTCTCATACTAATATTCATGTGGTTCCTGATGGATAATGGTAGTTCTAGTTTCATGATAAAAACTACCCAACACAATATTTGGAGTTATTTGATGTTTTCAATTCTCCGAACACATGGAATCAGTTAATCTATAGTTATTAATTTATTGATTTTATGTATCATTGGATAATGAAACATATTTTCTGAAAAATGTACATGAAATTGAGACAAATAATATTGATTGAGTATTTTCAAATGATTGAATTTGACCTGATGTATATATCATGTCATGGAAATTCAGTGGAAGATTCCTTATGTAGAAATTCATATGGCTAGTTTCATAAAGAGTATTCCAATTAAAGAGAATTAAGGTCTGTGAAACCTAACATGCACCTGGAATTTGAAGAACAATGATGATTCTAGGATTTATATATAGTTTCTTTGGTTCCTAATTTGTTGACTATTTTTTTAGAGGAATAGCCTATTCATTTTTAAATGTGCTGTGATTATGAAAAAACCTAATGGTGAGGAGAAAATTAAGGTATTAAAAATAAATGTGGTATTATTTATATGGTTTCATAATTAGATGGTCATACATAATTCCTTTCGAAACAAATTCATCATGCTTGCCACCATCTGATATTTTTTTCATTCGGGAATAAAAAATATATATTAGGAGATGAAAGCATAGTTTTGGTCGGTCGATATGAAATTGAAGGTGGTTATGTTTGTTTTGATATACTAAACTTGTTAGCATGTTAAGGAATAAAAATAGGGACCTACAATAATATTTTAGTCTTTACATATTTTATTATTGAAATAGAAGTATATAGCCATAGATCTTGAAACGCGTCTCCTAAGGACAATACAAAAACAAGATTTCATATGGGTGATAGTGTATTGGAACCCAATGTCTTTCCATTTAATCCCTATTCATGAATCTCATATAGTAGATGATCATTAATAAATATATATTTAATAAGAAATTTAGATTCATGAAATACTAGTTTAGATAGAATGACACTGTGATATGAGGTTTACATCTCATTTCTAGAAATCCTTATAGTAAACTCGGGGACTCAGTTTCCCTTGTGTACAATGTATCATTGTTATACATGTGTACAATATGAAATGAAAATACATATGTTGAATGAAATAGAAACGTCTTTTTTATTGGATTCTTGCACCTCATGGGAGGATCATGTACCATTACTGGACTTCTTGTATAAAAAAATTATCAGTCTGGGATATATGCAGCTCCTTTTGATTCATAATTTGGTTATCCTTTTTTCTCCACATTTTTTGGTGGAAATAGGTGACACTACAATAGATGGGATAAAAAAATTTCATAATAAAATGAATAATATTTAATGGATCTAAATGATGATGGAGACGTCTCGATTTCATCATAAGCCACATGTATATAATCCTAGATGGTCGTTGTCATTCGAGGTGAGTGGTCAGTTTTTCATGACAATCCCTCCATTCCCTTGGAATGTTATTTTTTTGGTAAAGGGAATGTTGTATCCTAAATGCATAGGTCATTATATATACATTAATGGGTTTGGGATTTGGTATGTCAATTGTATTTTCATCAATGGTTTAGTGAGGTGTATATTCTGTTTCATATATCTTAGTTGAAACAAAAATCATCATATTCTATACCATGTGATTCGATGGTATCACATTGGCCTAGTGTTTCATGTTTCACAGATATTTGTGGTGGTTCAGATAGGGTATTGGAAGGTAAAGTATTACATGGTAAAATAATTAGTTTAGTTCGGTTTTTTTTTGAAAAAGTCCTAAAAATTATGAAGAATCATTAGAATTAGTTAAATAATTTGTAGAGCAATGGACCTACATGAAACAATGAAAAGAAAATTGTGGCCTAAGGGTAGGCACATTGTTAGGTTCACGATTATCCAGATCTATGTTACCACCTTGTAGATTCTATGAAAAGTGGATCTAATGGAAAAACATTTTAGTCTCATGGTTTGTTATATTTTGTGAGACAACCCAATGAATAATGTTGGGATGTTCGTGTTGGTGCATGGTTGGACCACATTATTCTTAACCATTGGATCCAATCCTTAAATGATATAAATGCAATCAGAAATTTTTTTATCTAACCTGGTTTTATGACTATATCTCTCATTTTTCCTTTATTTTAATGAAAATCCATTTTTCTATCCTTCCAAACTCTATGGAGAGTATCCCATTTGATCTATAAGCGATCCATTGGCAAATTTTCATGTGATGAAGGTCCGATTTCTTTGTAATTTTCCATGTTTTTGATGGTTTTACTTATATATATTCTTAATTAAACTCATTGATTCACATATTTTCTTTAATAGTATTTCTTTTAACTTTGATAGAAATCATGACGGTATATGGTTGTGTTGATGGGTAGGAACAATATATAAGGTAGGTTTTTGGATATTAAACCCCGTTTGGTTGAATAATTTGAGTTATTCTATATCTTATCAACAATTTTAGTGGATGTTGCATTCACGATTGAATCCTCTTATTAAAACAAGATGTAGTGGATTCATATTGATTAAATTATTTTTAATTTACTGTGATTTTTTTTAAAATCATGTTAGAAACCATATTTATTAGTGGGTTTTAAATTATTTAAATGGTGGAATTATAATAAAATATGGTTTGTGGAATGAATTAAAAATGGTGATTTTAAAATTGGTTTTTGGATCGAATCTTTGAAAAATGCTTCATTACAATTTTTTTATAATTTATTTCACTAAAATTTATTGACTTAGTTTTTTGGTGTGTTTTTGGAATAATTGGTTGGTTTGTGTTCATTTTACATGATGTGACTATATGGGTGGGGCATGTGCCATCAAGGGGCCTGGTATATGGTTACCTTATGATGACTTGTAGATCAATGATAGATAGCTCATGATTATGGAAGTATCACATGGGAATTCATGTGTCGATATCTATAATATAATAGGATTATTCCTAACAAATTTTTGCATTGTGTGGAAAGAAATGGTTAGTTGTTTTCCATAGAATATATGTTTTCATGTAAATATCATGGATTCTTATGAACTGATTAAATCATTTTACAAATATATTTATTAAAATGTATTTACCTAAATGTTATAACGTGTTCATTATTAGTGGATTTGGTATGGAAGTCATGTTTAGATATCCTACTGAGTTTAATTACACACCCCTCCATTTAAACATTGGTCTTATTGTTGGTATTTTTTCCTAGTCATAGGTAAATGAAAAGTATCTCATTTATTTAGTGATGAATTATGACAATTTTAACTTGATTTTGGATTTTGAGAACGGAACATGTTTGGAGATGTGGAGGTATTTATTTTGAGTTTTGGTTCCCTATGCTTTAGTCCACTGATATGGAAATATGATATTGGTTATTCTATTGTTTTGTAATGTTTTATTTGTATTTATTTCATTGGTATTATATTGTTATCATACATGTTATAATTGGTTATTTATTGTAATCATGGTAGTTGATATATTTTTTTAAACATAGAATAATCCCCAAATTGTAGTTAGTCCCTTGGAATTTACATCCCATCTTTTGTAACACATGGTAGTCGACGAAGGATAATATCAATTCTTCTGAAGCACAACCTTGTGAGGAGGTATTTGATGTTACATTAGCTCAAATTTTTATTTTCATTCCCAAATATATGAAGAAATTTATAATGAATGCTATTTATATTAATGGTGCTAGTTATGAAATATACAGTGGGAGATGACATATCATACTTATGGGCCAATTGTTTTTTCATGTTTCCAAAAGAAATATACATAAACAATTCTAGAATAAATTGTAATGTTCTGTAAGTAATATTCATCTACTAAGATTTAATATTTTTATATGAGATGTTTGGTTCTCTGTAGTTGGTTTCTGATAATGATTTTGTTATGAATTGGAAATTATGATGATAATCCATTAGTCAGACCCTTAGGGATAATTATAATTATACTCCAATTTATATTAAATTAACATGGAATTTTAGTGAGGGATATAGTGATTGGTTTCCATGAAATTACAACCCTTTAAGGATACTATGTGAATATGTAGTTATAGAAAATATGTTCCACGGAGTAATAACTCTATAATTTCAGTTTTAAAATTGATTTGAAGGATATGTGGTACATCAAAATAGGTCATACTATGCACCAGGTATTACAAACCATGTGGTATGATTTGGATAATTAAAAAAATATATATGAAAAATCCTGAATGATTTCAAAAATGACTATCAATGACCTAGGTTAAAATCACGGAATTTTAGATTGAAAATAATGTATAAAATTTTGATATTCATTCTGTGTTTTTCCATAATTTACAGGGTTTTAACTAGAAATATTGTTTCCCAATTAATAAACTTTTTTGTCAATGGAAGCAACCAAAATTAATTGGTTTAATATTTAAAGTGATGGATATTTTTTTGATGGAAAACTAAATGTAATAATTACTATAGTGAAGGACATTTTATTATGACTATGTAGTTATATTGATATATGATTAAAAACATTCACATGAGATAACAAATGGAATCACCAAAGAAGAGAAGGATCATATTCACGAATATATTTGGTGGTAGAGAACATGTATGAAATATTATTTGTTTTTTTATATATAATTAATGTAGAAACAAATACAGGGTAATGCCTTAAGAGAATTAGGATACACATTTTTTATTGAAGGAAATAACCAAAATCATGTATCTAAGGAGGAAAAATAAAAATTTTACTCATTAAAAATGATGAAAATAATAGTCTCCAAAAGTTATCATCGATGATTAAATTTTTTAAATGTTCAATGTATGATCATTATATAATCTGATTTCTTAAGGGATACATTATGATGAAAATTAACATGGTGGTATGATAAAGTATTATACTAAAGATCATGAAGAGACCAAAATAGATATATATAATGTGTGTCATTTTATAACCTTTTTTTATTATGTGGAACATGTGAAGATGGGTTAAATTGAGGATAATGATTATTAAGACCTAACAAAAATTAAATATTTTAAGAAAGAGGTATTATGAATTTTTATGATAAACACTATTTAATGGTTACAAATGAAATGGAATGAATGAAGTGTTTATTAATGTGAATGCATGAATTATGTTTTATCTATACTAAAATATATAAGGATTATTTTTTATTCATTTAATGTATACAATTTTAAAAAATAAATTCAATGGTACTGAGGACCATGGAAAATAATTTATGGATAATGTTGTATTTTATGGAAAACACATAATTAAGGGAATGATAATCCTTAATATGTTCCTAATTTTGTGATAAGAATTATTAGATAAAGAGATAATATTTTTAAAAAATGTTAATTTATAATATTGATTACCATATAACTAATAAATGAATTATTAACAAAGTGGTGTATGTTTTCACTTATGGGATTTTCTACAGTTTTATATTTATAAAAAATATTGAATAAATTTTTTATTTAGAGATTGACGAATAATGCATTTTTTCATTGATGATTTTTTGATATTCTGGATTTTATGATTCTTTAAGAAAATATATGATCATTTTTTCATGAATACATTGATAAATTTAAATATATATTTCCAGAGCTATATTCTAAGAAAGCATGAAATTCTGATTCCATGTGTGCCCATAATTATTTTTTAAAAAATAGTAAATATTTTTTTTTACTTGTTACCTCAACAAAAATGTGATAACTCTTAAATAGTTGACCTTATCAGAAATTTTATCTAGTCATTGTGTCTAAAACATTGTGTTAACCCAAATCATGACATAAAAAAGAGTTGGAAGAGGAGGTTTAGACCCCTCTCTTATTGGTGGTGGGTTTAATGAATGAATGAATTAATTAATTATATTTTCAGTGTAATGAATAGAATAACAACTATATCTCCCAAAAAACCCTATCTCAGTTTGGGTAATACTTCTAGATTCCACTAGCGATAGAACCTCCTATCCCATTGATGAATGATAATGAACCTATGGATTGAGGTGAATTAAAGCATGTTCAAAAAATATCTTCTTATAATCCTTTCATAAGCACGCTCATCACCAATGATTGGAACAAAATAGAGGTAGGACACATATATTTTTCTTTTTCCACCATCGAATTAAATGGATGACTATATTGATAATTTTCCATCAATCTGTACCCCTCCCTATACAATTTTCATGTGAAAACATATTTAAATTGATTTTCCAATTCTTATCTTCCCCCGAGGACTTATTAATGATATTTAGCAAAGAATTCATGTTCGGTGATTTTAAGAAACTTGTTTTTTGTTTAATTTACCCAACGTTTTATGCATTATTAACTGATTGGATATTTTGTTATAGTTTTGAATTTTCTAAAAGTTGCGTAGCTCGATCAAACACCAGAATAATAGGTGGATTGACGAAATGAAAATAGATCAACAAGAAATGCATATGTCCATGATCATTGTGAGATGAGGATGACTACCTCTATCATTAATAATCATGATTATATTGAATTTAGGAACATCGAAATTGAAAAAGATTAATGAATCCATCATAGATGTTCAGAGATGATCCACTGTGAGAAACAAAAGTGATCATTCATCTATAGAAGGTGTCACGACCCGTCCTCGGGGCCCGTGCCGTGACTACCCCAAGCCCGCCTTCCATAGGCCAGGGGCTGGAGACTAGCACCAAAGGCGTAAAATCCCAATAACTGGGAAGGCATTGCCTTTATAAAAGAAAACAAGCACCACAGAGTACAAGCGGAAGTAAAACACTAAGTACAAAAGAAGAGTTGAAAAGTAAAAAGGGGCCGGAAATACAAGCCCAACTGTAAAGTACAACTTGAAAGGGAAAACAACAACTGAAAAGTAAAGCTGCTACGCTGAGATGTCCACTGGAAATCCCACCTGAAGGGTGGGTACAGATATCTCCTCTGCTCCTCGGATCCCGCCATCCGCTCCGAGTATGTCCCGCCCAGTGGTCTGCCTCTGGGATCCGCCTCATCGTATAGTCCACCTCCAGGTACCGTCCAGTCCTCGAACACTCGGCCTCTGTCAGTACTGGTTGTCGTCTGCAACCAACACAACGAGGTGCGGGCATAGCCCGTGCAGGGGTGAGTATAACGATACTCAGTAGGGACCCCGAGACCCTCAAGGTCTCACTAAAACCAACAAGGATAACCACAAGAAGATCACAACAGATAAACTCTACTTAGGTATATGCCCATACATATACCTAAGTTATCAAGTAACCCATCTCAGTCATGAGGAAGCACAAGGATCATGAGATCAACGGATAACCACTACCCAGGTATATGCCCATACATATACCTAAGTTATCAAGAAACCCATCTCAATCATGAGGAAACACAAAGGTCAAAAGTCTCAGCTCAACCAGGATTTTCATTATCGAAACCGTAACTGCTGAAGAGCTCCGTCTCTAGAGTGTACAGTGTCCTGTCACGACTCCGAGGTACTGCTCACTAACCTAAGACTGCTGAGGTACTCCTCCTGTCGAGTACTGCGGGTTTGCGGCCAACTACCTGGCGCTCCATCCGCTGAGGGTCTGTCGCCAAATACCGGGCGCTCGCCCAAATAGCCTACTGAGGTACTCCTCCTGTCGAGTACCGCGGGTTTGCTGCCATCTAACAGGCGCTCCGTCCGCCGTGGGTCTGCTACCAACTACTGGGCGCTCCTTCCACTGGGCTAGTCGACTCACTCCAAGTCGAGTTGGTCAAGCAGTCGTCAGGTCTCAGCCAGCTACACGGTCTCCGTACTCTACATGCTCATCTCCGGGAGGGTCCGCTCCACGAGCTACTGGTCGATACTCCAAGTATCACAAAGTCCCACGAAGAAGTATCTCAAAAGTCCGTCTCGTCACAGGGGTCTCAACGCAACAGACGGCGCATCGATCGGACGCCCGGTCTGTGAGTTATTAGTTTTTTCGTCCCAGGGGCCCGGTTGGTTTCGAGTGCGAACCAATCCCGGCCGTATCTCAACTGTACCCCGAACTCCCATAGGGTATACTCATAGGGACCGTTACTAAACGTAAACACCAACGCCGCTGACGGTTCGTCAAACAGACGTCCTGTCTGAAAGATATCAGCTTTCCCGTTCCAGGGGCCCGGTTGGATTTCGGGTACAATCCAACCCGGCCATACTCCGACTATATCCAAAACTCGGGCGGAGTATGTCAAAAGTTCCGTCTCATCAAGAGGAAGTCAACGAAACAGACGGCGCGTCAATCGGACGCCCGGTCTGTGAGTTATTGGCATTTTCGTCTCCGGGGCCCGGTTGGTTTTTATGGAAAAACCATCCCGACCGTACTCCACCTGCGTCCAAACCTCGGGCGGAGTATGCCAAAAGATCCGTCTCACTAAAAGGAACACAACGCGACTGACGGCACGTCAATCGGACGTCCGTAGCTCAAGATATGAGCGTTTCCGCTCCGAAGGCCCGGTTGGTTCCGTGAACGAACCAACCCGGCCGAACTCAAAGTAATCCGAAACCTTGAGTGCGATATACCGAAACGACCGTCTCGATCCAAGGATCGCGTTGCCGCAGACGGTTCGTCGTTCGGAGGTCCGAGGCTCAAGTTATGAGCTAAAAACCATTTCTGGTTCGAAACGGGGGGGTCCCACTTCCAACCTCCTTTGGTAGGTTTTTAATAAGTTAAAAATAAAATTTGTCTTACACAATTTTATTTAACTTAACTGAAAAACCCAAAAACTAACTTCCAACTCGCAACAAACGCAACTCCCGAAAAGGTCTCTTTAAGCGAATATCGGCGTTGCGAGTTCATCGGTGCCCTCAGATTTCAATTCCGAGCACCGTATCAAAAGTTAGAAATTCCCGCTCGTTCGTTCACTGAACGTACCCGAGCCAAACTTCAGAAATTAATTCCGGGCACTCCGGGCCTCGGAATCAGGTGCCGTCTGAAACCGCGCTCTTGTAAAATTCTAAAGAAAATTAAGAAAAAAAATTCCCTTGAATTTTACGGGTCTTTACAGAAGGATTGTGGAGTATCAAACTGATTTAAGATGAATTATATGATGGTCTGGATAGATTCAATTAGAAATTAATAGACTTGGAAATCTAGTGAAACCCAACTACATTTTATCTAGTAAGAATAAAACATGCCATTTAACATCCTTCAGTGGTGTCACTAGGGCTTTGAGACAAGTTACAGATAACGAGGCCTGTAATATTCCCTCACAATCATTGAATTATATATTGTTATGGAAGACAATGTGTCATACCACATAGAAATGGCGTATTGTTACATGAAAATGGGGCCTGGTATATAGACGTGGCCACTAAAACACAAACCTGGTCCCATTTAACCAACGAAATTATGAGTACTCCAAATAGAAGGTGCATAATTCTACAAAAACATGAAATTGTGTGATGATTAGAGACACAAAAAAACAGTGGAGTCAGAAAACACATCGTGGTAGTCCACTCACATGTTTTTTATTCCTTGAGCTCTTATGATCAGAATTATATGGTATGTATATCTTTCATTTTCAATCATATTTTAGCTATTGAGTAGCCAATCCAATGTGTTTTTTCTAGTGGAACATAGTGGTTCCCTAAGAAGCATCTTTTGATATACGATGTGAAATGTTTTGGGTTTTTGGGGCACTATGGCTACACACATGTAATGTAATAATCATATATAATTTACAAGGCAAACATGGCATATCCCTCGAGTAGATGTTTTATGTGTATTTTGTTGAAAAATTATTTTGATCATTAAACACTATAATTGATAAGAATTGAGTTCCCCTGAAGGTTTCTTATTAGCATTACCCTCTAGTAGAACTAGGCATTGAAGATCCCTGAGGACCTTTTGTAGCATTACCCAAAAGTAGGGATAAGAACTGGAGCTCCCCAATTTCAATCATGAGTGTCATCATCCATTAGGATTAGTCAGTGGAGATCCATATTGACAAGTTGAGTAGGACACTTCTATCATATCGAGACATGGAATCCCACCATGAGTTTGAACAACTAGACTATTCGACATACTGACGAGAAATGGTTTCACGTAGGGTTCCACTGATAAGGAAGACCAATACATTCGCTAACTAGATGAGTTCTAGGGACATGAACTAAAATAGTGTGGGTGAGTTAGTTACACGTAAAGTATATAATATCAAGGTGATGTTATATAGTGCCTAATACTTGTATGTATAGTGTAGACGCATGATATTTTGCAACCTTGATAAAACACTTTTGGAACTTTTGGCGACACTTCTTCGTGGGCTATGTTATGATATGGAGTTCCACTTACATATCTTGACTGAATATATATATATATATATATATATATATATATATTTCTCGGTATCCACTTCATGGTTTGGTTACACTTCTTCTAGGAGAGTTAAAGAGGTGGGGGTATGCCACGTTCATTCTATTTATATATTCTTATGGTTGGATTATTGTACTCTCTTATAATATGTGATGAAGTCTCAATGGGTAGTGCATCTACTCACTATGTTTATCCTATTTTTCATGGATGAGAATACATTCACTATCATGTTGGGATGAGCTCTACATTTTTACTATACCCTTTTATACCAACTCTTTTCTTCTTCAGTTGTTCCTCTAGCTGCTCCCTCTTTACCCTTTCTTAGAATTCATTTGGGTATGTGTATACTCACCCATAAATGGGCTTTAAACATGTGTGTCTTGTTTTTTAGAGGATTAATTTTTTGACCATGTCATTAGAAAATATTAAGGAAAAATTGGTGCTTAGACTGCATATAGGGTTCGTATCATTGATTTAGGAGTTGAGGTCTCCCATCTATTTTACATTCCTTGTTTTATCTCAGGTTGGGATATATTTAGTAGTGGGAATGTATTTTTTATTTTATATTAATGTTTACACTATGGTACATTTTTATCTTCTGGAGGTTAATTGATGCTTAATTTAATTTATATCAGTGGATAATATTTTCTTTTAACACATTGATATATTTCATTATGTTGGTTGTGTGCATGTGTGAATGATCTTATGAAATTTATTATCTAAGATAGTTGTTAATCTAGTGATTTTCACAACACCCTAACCTATGGAGGTCAACAATTAATATTTTAATCTCATTCCCCAACATTATTTTGGTCTTCCAAAATCTGTATCAGAGAAATTTCATTTCATAGGAAATTGTTCGGACGTATCCCCTTAGAGAAAATTGTTTGAGATTAGAGAAATACATAAAAAATTTATCTAGTTTTGATATAAATCATGGAGTCTAGTGATGATATGGGTGGCTGATGTATCCATTCCCAAAGACCCCGACTATATTATCCTCAACTCGGCATGCTGAGAAATTTGTTATAGGAATTAAGGATACATGTACCATATATGATTGTGTATTTTATTGTACTTATTGGTTAGTATTCCCATTATTGTTTATGTATATATTCATATGATCTTGATTATCCTTAATTACTATCACGATGCCTCCATGAGGAAAGATAGCAAGGATACTAACTCTAGTTTGTAATGATGACCCTATGAGTGGAGAGACATCAGTTCTGGGTCTGTCCTCTGATTCACATTTTCTATGTGAGCTTGTTGTGGAACAAAAACCTATTGAGTGTTAGATCATCCCATTATAGTAGACAGAGGACATATATAAGAATATCCCACCATGCAAGTTCATGTTTCGGAGACTACTAAGGCTACATGGAAATCAAGTTCCTCTAAATATAGAAGATTGTATAGGGTCATTGGTTCATAACATGAGGATTATTTTAAACCAAAGGGTACATGCAGTGGAATTTTTCAAATAGACATTTCCATGGAGAATTCGGGCATGGGTGGAACCTTGTTACCCTGATTCATGATGATTCGACACTATCATGGGATGAATTTAAACAACTATTCCATGATAAGTACAACCCCTCCTCTCTACAGTCTGTCATGATTTAGAATACCTCAGTGATTCAAAAAGGAGTGATGGTAGTGGTTGAGTACTTATATTGGGACACATACATTATATGGTACTCTCACAACATGGTCTGTAGAGGATACATCCAAGACCAATATATTGAGTAGGGACTCCATAGATATATTTGAACATGAATTGTGCCCTTTTGTAGGCAAACCTATGATAGGGTGTTAAAATGATAATATGTGAAGTATATATTTTTGTTAGAGGGATGATTGGCAGTACAAGCTGGCCATTGGCATTCAATAACTGGTAATCATCAAAAGGTAGTAGATGCCAGAGATCTTGAAGCATGAGACCCCTTCATAAACAAGCTCAATAAGATGGTTTTATTATGATGTGATAAAGAAGAGTGGTAGAGATGTATTTAATGTGTTTTTGTGTTACATTAGACAGTCATGTTTACATTACAGGCTATTGCCAATCCAGATGTGATGAGTATGTTAGTAAGGTAGCTGATTAACAAAATTAGATTATAATATCAAACCTTTTCTACTTTGGTATCATTTGAATTATAATCCCAAATATTTAATAACAAATAAAAAAGTAAATATATGTAAAATATGATAATTCATGATAAATTTTTTAATGGGATGTATGTATATAATATAGTAAATATACGTGAATAAAATAAAATTTTTGTAAAGAAATCCAATTTTATAAAACAAATACCTTTCTACATTATTAAAAATTACAATCATCATTACCATTAAAGATTAAAATCCATAGAAAATTTTAATATCATAAAAATAATTATATTAATTATATAAAATTTTCATGGGTAGGTATATACACTATAAAAAAGAAAATTGTAGTGAATATGAGACATTTTTTCTATAAATAAAAAAGATACTATAAATCTACTACCATTAGTCTCGACTTCTTTCACACACATTGGAAACTCCCATATAATAAATATGTATTTTTAATAGATTTTTGTATAGTCATTAATATATATCATGACATATATGATTTAATTATTAACTTTATTATCTTTTTATTAACAATTCCATGGTAAAATCACATTTATGGTAATACCTGCTTTTTTCATGTTTTTTTATTATTTTTCCTCTAACATTTAACCTTGTTTAATCATACAAATATTATTAAGAATGATATAAATATAATATATAGTCATTAAATATGGATTTATAGTAATCCATAAATGTTAGCAATATAACACCAAATACAATAATTATGGAGACTCTAGGACTTATGTACACTTGAGTGTTGTTTCCATTTTCTTAGAGGATTAAATAAATGAAAGTTAAATAATATATTAAGTTTATAGAATCCATAAATTTGCACATATATCCCTTTTTGTAATAGTCTCATCAAAAATAAGTGTTTTCAGTTATGTTGGATTATATGTATGTCTTCCTCGAAGACGTTATTCAAAAAACTCCAAGGTAGAAGATGGAGTTTTTCATAGACATTCATTTGAAGACTACATTGATATCTTCTTCATCATACCAAAAACCAATAACGTTGATACAAGATCATTGTATGAAGTTGGATGAACATCGTGATATTGGTTTCATTAGAAAAATTGTGTCCACCTGGGAAGATCTAGTGTTGTTTGTGAAACAATGCAGTGGATAACTTATGGCTATTAGTGGATTATTTATTCATGAACAATGAAATGATAAAAAATGTATCCCATATATTGAATTTAATACTATTCATATAGTTATGAGGATCAAGATCTTTTGTGAGGATTAATCATATATCTGGCTACCACTATTTGAGGGTTGACATGGACAACATACCAATTTTGAAATACTGATGTTGCTAGGGGAACTATGAGTTACTAGTGAAGCCACTTTTTGTGAATAATTCCCTGTGATGTTTAGGGAATTGATGAACAATGTTTCAAGTCCATCATGGACTATTTTTTTTCATCGACAACATACTCATATAATTTAAATTATAGGAGAAGTGTCAAGAGTACATGAGGATGGAACCTAATATTCATCAAGAGAACCAACAATATACAAATCTCATAAAAATCATGTTCTATATTTTTTAGAACCACTTATTTAGGAATTTCATTATTGAACATGTTCTAATTATGAATAGAACAATGATCAAGGTATTGATATCTTTGTTACCATCCAATAATGTGTTAGAGTTGTGGATAATCTTATGATTTATGGGGTACCGTAGGATGTTTGTTCCAAAATTATCCATAGTCAAAACCCCTTTGATCTCCCTAACATTGAATGTGCAGTAATTTATATTGTCTCTGTAGTTCTATTGGGCCGTTGAGGTGTTGAGTTATAGGAAAATGAGTACTCCAATTTTTATACTACAATAGGTAGGTGTGGAGTTCATAGTTTATTGATATTCCTCAAGAGATGGGATCAGTTGTGTATTGTTGTAGAATTAAGAAATTATGACATATGGGCTAAGGTAGTTGAGACCCCATGAGAATAACTACGCCACTCACATCCTTGATCTTGTAATAATTTTATTATCATTGATGTTTTAGAGGAAATATCATCTAGAATAACATTTCATGGTTTACAGAGACAACCCTAGTTTCATGTACTTCTTCACTAAGAGGGACATGATATTGGGGAAGTGAAATTACATGGGGTTCAAGAAATAAAAAAACATCAAGATAGTACATAATCCAAGTATGGGAGCACTGTATCCAATTATCTTATCAGGAAATGCTAGATCACCTAGTGAATGAAGTGTTGGAGTAGTTAGCTTCCCAGCATAAAACCCTAGTGGAGTACGAGGGTGTATATTTTCCCCATTCGAGGGGTTTTACTCCTAATATCCTTGAGAGGGTGAGATATTAAATTTTTGGATGCATTGAAAATGAGGTATTTAATGAAAAAACATCTGTAGGAAATGTGACATATGGATATTCTAATGGATTTAATCAATATGTAATGTTACTCGAGTGACCAATGGTTCCAATAGTGTTTCAGGAGGATGTGATACATGAGTCCATTGTTCTCCCATAGTTGTACATCCAAGAGAAGAGATGATTTACATGGATATCCGATATATGTTTTGGGGTCTGACATGAGATGCGAAGTACCTATGTTATTCTCTCAATAAATCAGTTGTAAGTAGTTAAAAGATGAGCACTAATTTCGGACCTGATTGGTGCATAATCATGAGATCCTGGAGTGGAAATGGGATGACATAATCATGGTTATCATAATGGGGATTATGCACTTAGTGAAGTGACACAATGTCATCTTGGATATATTTTACCATGTCATGATGGTGGTGCACTTCCTCAATCCCAAGGAGCATAATTTAGTAAGGTTTGAGGAAGATGAAGGTACAAGGTGCCGTTCACCTTCATGGGGTACACTATATGATTCTCTCTGATCATGACATGCAACATATCTCATAATTATGGATAGGCCTACATGATTAATTCTTGTATTGTGCAGTAGATGAGTACAACACTTCACACCCAGAACTATGGGAATTCTGAGTACACTATACAAATGTTCGAGGATATGATGAGGGAATGCATGTTGGACTTCATCTAGGGATTGAAGGATCACCTTACCTTAGTATTGTTTATGTTCAACAATAGATATGACTATAAAGTCAGTATGAAACCATTTTAGACCCTCTACAGGAGACCCTTTTTGCAACCATTCTATTCCACAGAGATAGGTGATTCATCTCTTAAGGATCCATCATTGGTCATGTGATAATAGATAAATTTTAGGTCATCAGTGAGTTGATGTAAATGGACTAGAAGAGATTAAAATACTTCATAAATCATTATCATATTCCCTTTTTTTCGAGTTGGTAGAATAAATTTTTTCGAGTCTCATCAGTATGAGGAATTTGGAGGTTCTTAAGGGGATGAATGTTATTCTTGATGTTCATTGGGATGTTTGAGGTAATGAAAAGGGTTTGTGAGGTTGCATACTACATTTCCCTACCGCCACATCAAGAGTAGGTACACAAAATATTCCATGTTTCATTGATAATGTGATAGGTGCATGAATGTACAAACATTATTTACATGGGAGACATGGAAATAAAGGATAGATAAAACATTTAAAAGAAACATGTGTTGATCATGGAATGTAAGGAGAGGACCCTTCATTGGAATACCATCCATTTGGTTCTCATTTTGTGGAAGCACCAAAATGTGATGGACAGTTTCTAGGAGTGAGAGTTACAAATGTGGGATAATTATATAAAGATGTATTAATAGTTTTTTCTTTTAGCAGATGAAACAAATTTATGAGGTATTGAAGTTGGTACTAGATTTTTCTTTATTAGAATTTGAAATATTACTATATATATATACAAATTTAGTTGTAGAGAGGATGTGGTTTTCCCAGGCTATGTGTTTCTAGAATTAATTTAGGAAAAACATTAAAAATATATTACATATTGAAAACATGATACTTATAATAAAATGGTATAACTATTAAATTGTTGATCATTTCTGCAATACAAGAAAATATTTGGGTTTATAATTTTGTTTTTACTCTTGGAGAAAAATAAAATGATTCAGTGGGGGACGTTCGAACCCCACACTCATTTGAAGTGAATTTAATGTAATAATTAATTAAATATCCTTTTTTATCTCAATGGATATAATTATATTTATTTATTCATGTAAAACCATTCCTGTGTTGGACATTAATTTTTGGAAATCAATATAGATAGCTCCTCCCTCCATTAATTTTTTGATAACATCAAACCCATAGATCAAGCCCAATCAATGAATGAAAAATCTAAATATAGTATTCCAATCATTATCTGAGAATGTTCTTCAACAAAAATCAATCCAATTTAGAGTTAGGTCTTAATTTTTTTGTTTTATTCCTCTAGATAAAGTGATTGATTAGAATGGTATTTTTTATTTGATATATTCCCTTCCCTGCAGCCTTGACGTGTGACAATGTACTGATAGTGATTTATAAATTATTATCTATCCATGATGCCCCATTCATGATTTTTTTATATTTAATATTAGACAATGATGTTTAAAACAATGATTTTTTTATTTTCTCCGAAACATTTCATTTTCATCCCTGATTGAACTTGTTAATTTTGGTTTCACTTTTCAGGGTGACACAAAGATCAATTCGACACATAGATACATTGTGGATCGAAGAAACAATAATTGATCAACGAAAAAGGAATAGACTAGGGATTTTTTCAAGACATGCATGAGTTATTTTGTTGTTAAACATCTTGATTTGGATGAATGGAGGTGTATTAGCATGTAGAATTTTTTAACAAAACCCCCGTCAATGATCATATCTTATTTATGATATTAAACACCAGATATAGGTGTTGTAGACTGATTCATGGTATAATCATTGGATGTATGGATAGAATCAAGGAGTGGTGACCAGATAATGAAACATATAAAAAACATGATTTCACTCCATGTAGAAGAACGAAAACATTGTATGAAGCCACTCTCAGTAAAGGTGATTTGATTCATGGAATTTATGGATAACACAAATTGTAAAATTCCCTATCACTCCATGTATTCTCTTTCTATCTGGTAGAACAAGTATCCAACATCAACGACATGGTGTCTGTGTACATGGGCATTGGGTCTGACACATGAACACAACCACAATGACATGGCCGGATATGTGGTTAGACATGTGACCTAGTGTAGCCCACCTAAATTCAATGTAATTCATCAAAGATAGGAACCCATGAGTCATTCTATGAAAGGTTTGTGATCTGGAGTGGGATTACATATCATGTGGTTCCCTGAAAATGTCGTGTACTCCATTAGATATTCTAATCATTTCTTTTTTTTTTCTATATCACCTGTTTTCAAACTCAGATATAGGAAAACAAGTATCATATCCTTAATTTGTTTTCATATTTGATTTAAAGTTTCCATCAGAAGTGGCATTTGGGATATGATGTTAAATGTTCTTGGGTTTTAATTCACATACGTGACACCCAATGTTATCTTTAACAAAAAAAAATTTCATCCTGGGCATAACCGTCTAACAAGGTTGGGTGGTAGAGTTTTTCAATGGCTTGTCATGTATATACCCTCCATTATGGATTAGCATTGGAGTACCCCTGAGGGATTATACTTGGAATTTACTTATAGTAGGGTAGGTAGTGGAGTTACCCCAATGCCATTTCTAGTAATTACACCCCTATTGGGATGGAGAGTGGTGTTCTCTAAAGACCATGCGTTGGATCAAATCATATAATTTCAACCGTTTGACTATTCATCTCTTTTTAGAGATATGATCTGATGTAGCATTGGAATTACATGAACGTGAGACACTTTCCCCACTGATACAAGTTCTTATGACACGTCCTAGTACCATGTGGGATAGTCATTAGAAACCAATCTAGAAAGTAACAACAGGTGACGAAAAATACCTATGACATGCATAATCATGATATATATGTGAGATTATGGGAATCATTGGTGTAATTATATTCGATCTTTTGGCTACTATAATTTTTGGTATGATCTTTGATATATGTATCACCGTACTCTCTCATTTTGGATTATTTTGATTGATAATATATATATATATATCATTATTTGGTAACCACTCTTTGGGTTTAGTTTCCCTTCGTCCTGGATAGGGGTAGACACATGGGTTATGCTATGAACATTCTTTGTCTAGCATCTCGGGGTTGGATAAGTCTACTCACTTTTTATAAGTGGAAAATGATACACAAGTAGTTCATCTAATCATTATGTTTATCCCCTTGTGCTTGGACAATAGAATTTTCATGCTATTATTGGGTTGAGATGTACACTTTCACTACAACTTATTATATATACAATTTACGCTTCATTTTTATCACTAAATTCACCCATGTCACCCTATATTGGAATTCTACTTGGAATGTATATACTCAACAGAGCATGGAATTCTCTCACCTTTTTCAAGTCCTATACTAATGATGAACATGCCAACCGTGATGTTAGAGAATCTTAGGGATATTGGGTGGTTATACTGTGTATGGTGGTCATGGCATGTGATTTATCATCTATGTTGTATCAACTATTTTACATTCGCAATTTTATGTCAGGTTGGAAAATAGTTTAAGTTGGTCATGTGATTTTCAAATTTATGAATAATACTATAGAATTATAATTTTTTAATATATATAATATCATGTATGATTTTACTATGTTATAGTATCATTGTATATTTTAATCTTTCCCTCTAAACTTTTTCATTGAGAAGTTTATGATTTTGTGTATATGATATTTTAAAACTACCTCCCTATGTTAGTTGTGCATTTTTTCTTTATCTCCACCCCTAACCTATGGATGTGGGGTTGGGGTAGTTTTGGATCGATCCATATCATGGTTCATGTTTTCATAGTAATCATATATTCTTTATATAAACAGTAATATATACAGAATGATATTTGAGTAATTACTATTATGTTGATTTTTGGAAAGTTAATGATATTAATTATCAATATTTCATTTAGAATTCTTGAAAAGGATATAATTTTGTTGAATGGACTAAATAAAATATTTGATAAGGTATTAGAGACTGGTAAATTAAATCTATAAAATAAGATTTATTCATATTGGATAGCTATTGATAACCTTTCTATTATAATGATACAAATATATATAAGGAATTTTTTATAATTCCATTTTTTATATTGCGATCAATAAGTGATTCTACCAAAATATATAAGTCTTCTTCACCTAGCGTATGATTATAAGTGTACATTTGTTGATTAAAAAAAATATATTTTTCTTAAGATAAAATAGAATTATAAAACTATGTATTGTTGGTCCCATATAATTTCATGATCTTATGAGTATATTTTTCTATCAATAGGTTTTCCCCCAAACGTCTCTCAAGTCAAAGATGTGTTCCACATATCCCATGTGATGATGTTAATACCTAAACCTTAACATGTAATTAACTAAACATTAATACCATTAGAGTCATATAATTCTTCATAGGAACAACCTATTGAGATATTCGAATGAATAAATAATGTTATATCAATGATGACCATTGTAATAAGCAACAAATTTTATAGTGAAACCATAAGATTGATGAAGCTACATGGTAACCTTAGGATATAATGATAAAGAATTTTTATCATATCTTTATATCCAAGTGAAAATATATTACTAGGAAATTATTTACGTTGGATGTATAATTTAATTCCCTTTTATTTTAAAAAATTATTTATTTCCAAATAAATTTAATTTTTTCATGAATATTCATTACACACAAAATATAGATTTAACAAAACATGAGATAATATTAATATTGTTTCATAAAAAAGGACATTATTATATATTCCTTACAATTAAAAAAACAAATATTAATAAACAAATTTATATTTTATGTATTCATTATTTATATAAATAAATCATAATGATAACAAATCACATTGTTTTTAGTAAATCCTTTATATTTTTTGGATAAAAAATTCTATCAAAAAATTATTATTAAATTGTGTAAAAAGTATATTATAATTTTTTTGAATTTTTTTTAATTAATTTTTAATGAATATTATAAAAATCTACAGAGGGTGAAATCAATGATTTTTCATAAAATATTAATTTTTTTGTGAATCCTGGAAAATACAATTTTTTTTTAAAAAATTATCATTAATATTAATGCATTTGGAAATATAAAAACTATTTTCAGATAGTTTTAACAAAAAACATAGTTATATTATAAACCTACTAATCCTATCTAGGTCATTGGAAAATTTTATTATTTAATTTCTTTATAATAACTGATTATTTTTTTGATTATTTTATCTTTGGAAAACTACATTCTTATCATGTTTGTGAGATAAATAGTATGTTAAAAATTTCTACTTCGTGATATTGAAGTTAGAATTATGGATTTCCTAATTTAAATTATAATAATTAATATGATATAATAATTTCAATTTTTTTTTTACCATTGTAAATTTTTAAACTATTAAAAATTTATTATTGTGGTTAAGGTAAAAATTATTTTTTCAACAGTTAATCTAAATTGATGTGGGAAGAAATAACATATTATCCTACATAAAAATATTTTATGTAAATATTTAGACATTAGTTTATATATAAATTTATAATCTTCCCTTTTTAAACCTTTTCACTTGTAAAAAATATGGGTAAACCATTTTCTTGTAAAAAAATTAAATGTTTGCCACTCACCTCAGTTATTATTGGTTAGCCCCTCTCCTCTGTAATTCACAAAATATTTCTACTTAATTTGAACTTTAACATCCCAAATATCATATATACTTCCATCCATAACAACATTATAAAAAAATTATTCATAAATCCATTATATGATGTCCTTTTTCTTACTTAATGTTTTAATCAAAAGAAGATGTATAGTGCATAACCGAGTGCATTTATTTTATTTCTTCATAAAAATTCATAATAATTTATTAAAATATGATTATATAACGAAATTATTATATATTATATAATTATGTTTTGAATATATTAACAGATCAAAATAAATTAATCTCATAATCTTTAAAAAGAGTGGGGAAATCGTCATTTATGTGTACAATAAACTAACTCCTCATGGACCCATGTTATTTGATTTCCATCAGCACATTGCACAGATGGATATAAGGGAGGGTATAATATCTATATAAGTTATTGATAATATTTTAGAACATATTTATATATGATATAACAAATACATTATTGATTTGTTTTTCATGTTGGATGCGATGAGGTCATTTTTCTGTGTGACATAATTCATCCTACTGAAATGATGTGATTAATTTTGTATTAACACATTGAATAAAATTTTATAAGGGTAAAATTATGGAATATATATGATATCTTTTGGATAAAATGGATTCTATAAACTTAATATATTATTTAACTTTCATTTATTTAATCCTCTAAGAAAATGGATACAACACTCAAGTGTACATAAGTCCTAGAGTCTCCATAATTATTGTATTTGGTGTTATATTGCTAACATTTATGGATTACTATAAATCCATATTTAATGACTATATATTATATTTATATCATTCTTAATAATATTTGTATGATTAAACAAGGTTCAATGTTAGAGGAAAAATAATAAAAAAACATGAAAAAAGCAGGTATTACCATAAATGTGATTTTAAAAAGGAATTGTTAATAAAAAGATAATAAAGTTAATAATTAAATCATATATGTCATGATATATATTAATGACTATACAAAAATCTATTAAAAATACATATTTATTATATGGGAGTTTCCAATGTGTGTGAAAGAAGTCGAGACTAATGGTAGTAGATTTATAGTATCTTTTTTATTTATATAAAAAATGTCTCATATTCACTACAATTTTCTTTTTTATAGTGTATATACCTACCCATGAAAATTTTATATAATTAATATAATTATTTTTATGATATTAAAATTTTCTATGGATTTTAATCTTTAATGGTAATGATGATTGTAATTTTTAATAATGTAGAAAGGTATTTGTTTTATAAAATTGGATTTCTTTACACAAATGTTATTTTATTCACGTATATTTTCTATAATATATACATACATCCCATTAAAAATTTTATCATGAATTATCATATTTTAAATATATTTACTTTTTTATTTGTTATTAAATATTTGGGATTATAATTCAAATGATACCAAAGTAGAAAAGGTTTGACATTATAATCTAATTTTGTATTAGGATTGTCTATGATTATTCTTTTGATTATTATTTTTCATGTTCTATTAATAAATAACATATTGAATTTTAATTTAATCTAGTTATTTAATAAAGATAAATGTTTTCCAATAATTTCCTTTCTATTTTTGTACTAATGCGGATTAAATAATAATTTTAATGAATATCATCATTATTGATATTTTTGGTTGAATTTTTGTTTTCATTCAAATCTATGATTCTAAAAATGTATACAATTTTTTAGTTATATAAAATATCTATAAACAAATTTTATCAATATATTTTAATTTTATCCAAATTTATTAAATAGATTCATTATGTCATTTTCAAAATGATCAGTTCTTCACTTTTATAGAAAATATTAATAAAATAATTTTTTTAAATATTAACTAACTTCCATATATCATGACCAAATGTTTTATTAATACTTATTTTTATAATATTCAATGGTAACTTGAAATGAAATAGATTTTAATGAAAATATGATTCTATTTTTTTCAATGTTTAATGTTAATTTTAAAAGTAAATGTTTTAAATTATGTTCAAGGATTCTATTATATGTTATAAATGTTGACTTAAAGAAAATGATATAGATAATATTTTAGGAATGTTTTGTTTTTAAACTGTGATTTTAAAATAAATGATATTTTCATCATTAAACATTCAAATGGTTTTCCATTCTCGGTAATTTTTTATATGTGTGTACAACCATTAATATTATATAATAATTACAAGGGTAGTGACCCAGTTATGCAATTTTTATTATTTTTTTGTTTTTTAATATTGAAATGATTTTTAAAAATAAAATTTATTTTCCAACAGTTATGCTAAAACGAATATTATATGCAACACATTTCTTTTCGTGGGTTCTGATATAATGAATGATTTAAAAAATCCATTTATTTATATAGTTTATGATATCATATATGTTTTAGGATGTTGTGGAACATATATTAATGGTTTTAATAATGTATTGGGTGGGAACAAAATATCACGCTAATGAATTTATTAAAGATTGTAATATTAAGTCATAAACATTCCTTGAATGGGTATTCAATGTAGTTCTATAGGGAACTATGTCAATTATCAAAATCATATGTGTAAAGAATCATCACTGTGATGGCTTGTAGAGTGATCACATTCAACTATAATAGACAAGAAATTATCATTTACTACTAATTAAATTAAATTTTATTCTTATGTGTATTCCAAAAATCTACGACTTATACCAATGTCATGCTATCAGGGATAATGTTATTTATTTTCATTATTATTCCATAATTATTCATATATTATGAATCATCAAGATATGTTCCACGAATATTGTTTATAATCTATGATATGTAGTGTATGGTTGTTAAATGTAATTATTATGTTCTCATACCAATATGCTCACGTTATGTTGATATCTCCAATATAAACAATTATCATGTATTTGATGTAATCCATTATTATATGTCCTTTACATAAGTTATTAATAATGGTATTATATATGATATGTATATGAAGGGTCCTTGTTTTTAAGATCATAGGGGGCGATAACATAGCTCAGTTGTGGAAAAGTGGTATATGATTCAATGTTTCTAAAGGCACCATACCAAAATGATTTTGGCATGGATAGTTAGGTTTTTTAATGAATAATCATCAGTAATGACAGGATAATTTTATGAGTATTTTGGGTCTCTAAATAATAAGGAATGGTTAAACATGAGTTATATTAATGAGATTTCATTAGCTTTACAGTGAATCAATAATCTCTTTAATTAATGTTCTATAGGTTATTTTATCATTAAAATAAAAAATAAAAACATTCAATAAAGGAAAATTAGTACTGACTGAATGAATATGTGAATTACAACTTCATTTCAGAAATGATAAGCATAGATTAAATATTTTATGTTTTATAATTAAATGTTTATATATTTCATATCAACTGTAATGAACATAAATCACTAAATTTAGAAATATATATCACATTTTCTAACCAATGATATTTATGTTATCCAAATATAGAAATATAGATACTGGTAGTTTAATTTTAATATTTGGATTAGGCTTTGACAATGTGGGAATTGTCAAAAAAACATGGATAATGATATTTAAATATCATAATAGATATATTTTTCAAAATAACTCATCATGCTAACTTTATAAGATGTTTTAAAAAATCAATGAATTAAATCTAAATATAATTTAAAAAAATGAAATATATAAATCAATGTAAATAATACCATACTCCTAATGTATGATAAAAAACTAAATATAACACATAATTATGTTTGGAAAATTTATAATGACACAAATAAATTAATTAACATTTATTTTAATGGGATTAAAATATGTAACATTTTATAATTTCATGAAGTGATTCAAGGATTCACTCAACATACTCTCATTATATGTTAATTACAGACCCCATTATAATTTTAAAACACCTCCCCATTTTAAAATTATCAAAATAACAATTCATAAATTAATTCACTCTTTGAAACTAATGGGAAATAAACTAACTCACATAAACTCACAAAAGGATTTAAAAAATAATATCCATATGTGTATAATGAATATTAAAATAAAATTAAGTAAAAAATTATAAAAATATATAATCTTAATACATATTTCACGGAGTATATATAAATATTTAACTTTTTAGAAATGTATATTTCAGAATTAGATAATATTTATAAAATAAAATATGATAAATCACTCCTAAAATTATATTTTAATAAATTTTATTTTTTATAATATAAGAATCAATCAAATATAATGAAAGATAATTTATAAAACAATAAAAAAATAATTAAATTTATGTTCAAATATAAAATAATACAATGAAAAAAATATCACATATTTCAATATATTTTATTTAAACATAAATGGATGGTTATGTAAACAAATTCCCAATCACTATGGATTAATAAGTACATTTCTCCATGTGTGAAATATAATAAAACTGTTTCTTTATGAAAAGAATAAAATTGTTTCAAAAAACATGATATTTATGTATTAATAATTGCTAAAAAATAATAGAATACAGTTTAATCTTCTTGACATATCTTGTTATACTAGAATATATAAAATTAAATTTTTATAATTAACAAGAAAAAAACTAATAGAATAGTGTATGTAGTCTATTTGTCAAATAAAAAATTTATATTTCAAATGTTAAATATTATAAAAAATTATGAATCCAAATTTAAGAATTAATAGAATATTTTTTTTTGAATTTTATATTAGACAAAACAGTGAGGACACATTTATGAACACATATATAACATGATCAATCTTATATAAAATGTTAAACTTATACATAGTTCAATATTAAAAACAGAATATGCAGTAAAAAATAATTAAAAATTAAAATATATAGATTAGAAAATGAAATTTAATTCTATAAATTTATTCTATATAGAGTTCAAAAGTGTAATAATTTTATAAATATGAAATTATCATTACATCCCCTAATTTTCAATTTCCTACTCTCTAGAAAGATAGAAAAATTTATTTTTTATTTTGGAATCTCAAAAATGAAATTGGTAAATATTTTGAATTTTTTTATAATAAATTTTATAGAAACTAAAAACAAATAACTATGTAAAAATTGATTCAATAACTGAAATATAGATCATGAATTATAGATCACGAACAATATAATCTCCCTCTATATTATGGTTTTTTGATCAAAATGAAGTTATCATAATAGTACTGATATAATACTAATTCCATTTTTGAACACACCTCCTAATAACAGACATAAATTTAATTATGATCCAGGAAAATTTTCACGAGTTGTTCAAATAATTTTGAAAGTGTCAAACTGATAATAATAAACTAGTAAACTAGAAATCAACAATAAAATAAAATATTCACAATCTATATGAAAATGTATATTCGAGAACATAACATATAAAAAAAATCACTCATGGTTATATGAAAAAATACAATTTCAATATATTTGTACATGGACGGATCCAAAATAATGAAATATATTCATTATTGTCCAAAATTCAATATTCATGAATATAATGCATATTCTATCCATTTGAGGATAAAATAATAATGAAATGAAATTTGGACATAAGAGGTTCACGGTGGGATTCGAGTCAGTATCGGAGGCGGCGACATGGGTTCATTGGTGGAATGCAATGGTTCTTTCTTTCGACATACTGGTGTTCGGGTGACTGGTTGATGTAACAACTTTTGACACTGGTTTTCTAGGTTTTTGTTTATGTGTTCTTCTTGAAATGATGTGTTCTACATGGTTCTACCTTTGATATTTATGGTTTCCATATTTGGTTTGGACTAGGATTCATTAGGGGATTTTTGATGCTCAGTCGTGGTTCTTGATTTTTTGGTCCGGGTTGAAAATGATTTCTCCTGGTTCGTTGTTTTCGGTGAGAGCTTTTTTGGATTTCGGAATTCGTGATTGATCTTCCATTGCATGCTTGACGAATCAACTTCTCTTCTTACATTTTCTATGTGATAGTTTGATAAATTTTAGTTATTTTTATGGAATGTTGGGAGGTTGGGATGTGATGGATGGTTATGGGATGATGGTAAAGGAGGAATTGTGGTTTACGGGCAAGGTGGATCTTCTGAGTTTTCTACGGATTAGGGTTCTAACCACATCAGGATCTCTTTATCTACAATATAGTATCGTTGACATCCTTTGTGGACAAATTCTTCCTGGTGATCCATTTCATTTCGCTTGAAGGCTGGGTGAATTCCACTGGAGTTTGCCGATGGGAGGATTTGGGCCTGTGTCGATGGTCGCGCTAGGGGGCATTCCAGGTAACCCTTTGAGAGGGTTTGCCAACCATTTGATGTTCTTGTGACCTAGTTCATGGTTTCAAGGACATTTCTATTGATTTATGATGTTTTTGTGTAATGGTGAAAGTGGTTGTATTGGAATAATGTAGATGGCTACCGGGATCCCATAAACCGGATTTTGAAAAAGAAAAAAATGATTAGCCATATCCAAGGAATATAATCATTTAGGTGAAAATAAGTATAAAACATCGTCCATTAGTGTATGAAATATGATTTAGAAATAATAGTCCCTTTATGGACAAAACATTGAGTTATTTTGAATCTAAATTATTCAATATAATTACCATTACATACATGTTTTATAAAATTAATGGAATAAATTATTGATGATTTTATATTAAAAAATTAGTTTTTAAACATTCTAGGAACAAAATTATCAAAATATTTTCTATTTCATTTATCATAAATTGACTTAAAAAATAATGTATTAACAATATTGACATTTCAAACACATTTATTGTTTCTTTTCTTTTTTAAAACAATCATATTCATGTTAATATTTATCTAATTATTTTTTTTGTCGTTCCATTTTCCTTCGCAAAAACATACAATCAATCAAAAAAAATTAAATATATGAGAGAATCTATTTTCTAATATTTTAAATTTAGTATCATATTTTTTTGTAAGTAATTAAAAATAATAAAATAATAATATTTAATTTATTAAATTAGTAAATTTTATTTCACATACCATATATATATTTAATTAAGTGTAACATGTTAATAACATTATATTCTACATGATCTTTATATTAATCAAATGTTTCCATCAACTCTTCAACTTATTTCTCATCATTTATAGAATTCATTGAATCATGATAATTACTATTAAAATCACCACATTTAGTTGTACTTATAACTCAAATATTTTTCATATATTATATAATATGAATAGAGATCACTTCATAAAGAATGTAATGGTGAATATATTTCATTATATTATTTTCAAAATTACACTTCAGAAATAGGTTTTTTTAATTTGATAATAATTTCATGATCTTTCATAACTAATTTAATTAGCCACATAATTATTTTCATTCTTATTCAACCTGTTATATTTTTCAGATTTATAAATTCTATATATATATAATTATTGTAATGAAATTATTTAAAATATTATACAATTCACCTACAATGATATTATAAAAAACAATGAAATGAAAAAGAATGATCGTGACAATACATAGGAATTTAATAATTGTTCAGATCTAAATTATCTTACTCAAATCTTCCCACACTAACACATTGAATGGAACCCACAGATTTATAACACATTTAAAAGATAGTGAAAACTCATTACAATTTGATTTTTCGATCTGAGAGTCTTATCACTATTCAATTGCCTTTTATGGATTTAGAAAAGTATATAGATTTTTATTGGATAATAACCAACCATAACATTAATAGCCTCAATCTTGACCACATTCCTTATAAATATCCACACTTAATAAGATACACATTAAATCACCTCTACAGATTACACAAAACAATACACTAATAGGGAACCAAATACCTTATTAGTTTAATGAATTCAGATACATGGAATTTTTTACATTGGTACATGATTGTGCTACATTTTCCTCGACTAGACTCTCTATGAATAGAACACCTGTAGGACATATCATAAATGAAATATATCTTCACATCCTTAGGAATGAAATAATAAATGTGGCGAGCTCATATACTTATTAACTTTAAACAATGGATATATGTATGCATAAACAATAGAATAATGGTATGAAATTGTGGGCATAACAATATAAGGTCCTACACTACATACCGAAGATCATAATGATGAATCATGGAAAAAATATTAGCAATTATGTAGACATGAATCATATTTTAATCAATAGAATGATCCATGAAATCATAATATAGGAGTAATACTTGGAATTTTTGAATACACATAAACATGAAATATTATTATCTATTTGTCAAGATGTATTTCTAGATATTATCTGTTCTCTTCATGGGGACTAAACCTACTAATTCGAACAAAACAACATCTTCAGTCAGAGTCTATTCTTTGTCATGGATTTAGTTTCCCAATATTCACATATTCGGTAGGATTCCACATCTTCCTATAGTGGATCATGTTTCTTATAATCCCATAGTGGACTATATTTTCAAATACTTTATCATCATGGTGACTGCACGTAATTGGATGTATATACCACTATACCAAGTCACATTCCATTACATGTAAGGGATCTTCCTTCTCCAACATTCCGTAGTGGATACAGCCGGTCTACTTGATTCCCATAATTATCTAATGAGATATAAATCATTACCAAATTTCCTTTTTAGAGATATATTTCCCACAGTCATAATAAAATCATATATACTTGTGCCACAAGATTATAAACACTCAAATCATAACCCATTAAATGAAATAAACATCTAATAATAAAATAACTGATGGAAATGAGATAGCATTCATAATAATTTAATCAAATAATAACCCTGGAAAATATGTATGTTTCATAGGCATATAAACTCTGAAATAGAAATGGATTTTATAAGTATGTAACCCATGAAAATGAAATAATTTTCATAAAAAAAACTCCCTCAAAAAGTAAATTAATCTAAGAATGAATATGAATGGAAATTTAAGATCATTAACCCAAAAAGGCCTATTTAACAATAACACATATAATATTAGATGGAAAATTAATTGAACGATCCATTAAAATATTTCATGAGGAAAATATCACATCCCCTCTAAAAACACATTAAGAACATATAATAAATTCATCAAAACGTTTTGAACACATATAATGAATGCGTAATTATTTTTTGAAAATTAAATCATTACAAATACGTTGAAATCATATAAATAATATTGAATATGTTTTGAAAATCATTTCATTGACAAAAGTTTTAAAACATTCATAAATAAACATGAAACTCTTTTGAATAACATTTCATTTAAAGAACCTTTAAAATTTTACAGAATCATTGAAAAAAAATCTTTTTTTCTATTAAAAGGATCATAAAATTCCATCATTAGTATCATTTATTAAATGTTTTTTAAAAGAGAGTTTTCTCAAAATACATGGCATATGTATCAATGAAGAAAAATTAAGACAAAACTACTATACAAATTTGGTATGTTTTGAAACAGAAAACCAATTAATTATAGATCATAAAACTGATTTTTAAATACACATATTTATAATTATAATAGTACATGAATATATTTATGGTAAATATATATACACAATACCAATGAATCAAGTGGTGAATAAGGAATAAATCTCAGAGATTAAATGTGAGACTTAAAATTACATTACTACATGAGTAACATTAAAATCATGATACCAGTGAGATAGTAACATAATTTAATGCTTTTTACAGCACATTATATAGTAAATTAATTATATAACATTTTATATGGAAATATATAATCGAAACAAAAGAATAAAATGGTAAATATGCAAATTATCTCACTATAATAATAAGTGAGAAGAATTTTACATTTATATCTGGGATACTTTATAAGAATTTTCCCCATGAGAGAGAATATTATTTTATATATTTTAATAGAAAAAATTAAAATAATGATATAATATGACATAGGGTGGTATATATAGAACAGAAACAAATTTAGTGTTGAATGTGACATGTATCTCATGGAAATATAATGTGATTTGAAATTATTGTAATTCATGAGTGGATTTAGAATCATGATTCTAAAAAAGAATAAAATCATTTAATGTATTTAATATCAATAAATAAATAAAAATAATGGTATAACATTTCAATGTTTAGTATATAGAGCTCGCAAAATAAGCAAGATAAGAATATTCCATGTAACTCATAGATATAAAAAGTGAGATGAAATTAAAAAACCACATGACATACTATAGAATAGTATTACCCATGTAAAAATAAAATCATTTAAAGAAATTAATATCAATAAATTAAGTAAATAAATTATATAACATTCTATTGAGATGTATATACCCCAGGAAAAATAATTTAGGGGTAAATTAGTCATTTATCTTTTCTAAATAAAAATTTATGTTAAATTACATTACAACTTGAATTAAATTAGAATCATGATCCCAATAAGATAATGACATAATTTAATGTTTTTAATATCATTATATAAATTTAATTAATTATATCACATTTCATATGGTTTTACATACATTATAAAAAATAATTGAGTGGTGAATAAAACATATATATCCTGAAAATAAAAAGTGTGATGAAACTACATTATTACTTGGGTGAAATTAGTATAATGAAAAAAAATTATGTAATAACATATTATCAGAGATTTTTTATGTTTTAATAAATTAAATTTATGATATAAATGTCATAGTTTAGTACATGTCCCATATAGATGAAGTTATTGGTGAATATGGAATGTATCTCATAGAAGTAAAAGGAGAGATGAAATTCCATTACAACATGAGTTACATTATAATCGTTATCCCAATGAGGAAATAAAATAATAAAAATATTTAAATATAAATAAATAAAATAAATTAAGGATATAACATTTCATATGCAAGTATACCCAAAATACAATAAAAGATTGTTGAATATGGAACATATCTCAATGAAATAAAAAGTCTGATGAAATTCCCTTACCTTAAGTATTGAAATTATTTTTACATGTTTAAATATCATGTAAATTAAATATATTTTTATTATAAATCTTACATGGAATCATATTCTTATATATAATACCATATATGATTCAATAATTACATTATATCACACATTAATTTAGAATTTTTTATTTCATTAATGATTCAGTTTACAACCACTTTATTTATCGTACATGTTTTAACTTGTTATTCATGATCCTCACATATATATCATGATTATGTTATTTAAAAAATATAAAAAATCATTTATATATAGTATATAATCAGTATATAAATATTAATATTTATATATTAATTATCGTAGTATGAAATGAAATACACAGTTCATAGAGATGGTAGGTTGTTCTTGCGCATGTATGTTATTTTTGTTTTAGTACTGTATTAAAAGAATAAATGTAAATGAAATATCTAAATATATATTATAATAAAATTTTAATTATTATTTCATATTTATAATATATATTTAATAAATACATCCTTAATACACTCCATGTAATGTGTGAACGAATCACATCACTTTGAATAGGTAGGATCCCACACATCCACAATTGAAGTTATCATAGTTAATAAATTGTATAAAATAAAAGTATATATTATTTAATAAAAAAACAATATATAAAACATTAATATAAAAAAGTAGATTATAAATTTGTTTTTTCTTCATAATTTCTCAACAATGAGATGAGGTAATGAAAAAACGAAAAACATTATTTCATAAGGTGGTATTAGGTGGTAATATAAATGGTATGATTCTTACCGGTTACATGGATGTGTTTATAAATTTTTATAAAACCAATTAATATAATAAATATGACTAAAAATAGGATAATAATCTTACTATTTAATTTTGTAATAATAATAATTCAAGTAGTGGAGCAAAAAAATAGAATATGCCTTAGATAATGTTGTTACATGTTCTTTTGGTAACTCAATTTGGTTTGCAACAAAGGGAATAAAAGATAGAGTTAATCCCAAAGGGATGATTCAAGTAGTAAGTGAGGAGTTTTTCATAATTTAATTGGGTAGATCATGTATGACCCTATGTTGTTTTAGATGTGTAAAGAAGGGGGAATTTAGGGTGACTTCATTGTGGAATAGGGCTGGTATTATTATAAATACCAAAATATATCCATAAATGGGTTGTTGACCTATCCTCATGTGATTCCAAAATGGATGGCTAAGGGTGTAATATTAATGTTTGGTCGGAAAAATATCCACCATCCAAAAATAAGACTATTTTTATAGTTTCGTTCTTTTGACTTTACATTTTGTTGTATATTTCATTTTGGTTATTCATTTACGTAACTAGTATTCCAATAATGGTCATATAACCATTTATAATAGATTATGGATTCATTAATTATAAATATATTCCAAATTAATTTTAAATATTGTACATAATTTAGAAAATAAAAATCTCATGTGTGTTGGAAATTAATTTTAAAACAGGAGGATGTAACGAGAAAAAAAAATAGATTAACATGAACCGTGCTATCAAATTTATTACTATTTAGGTGTTTATATGTTCATTATAAAAGATCATTTTTTCCATTAATAGAAAATAAATTGTAATTTTTAACACATAAAAATCACTTGTGAGACCAAATTATTTTTGTGAATTTAAAATCATTTATAAAAATATAATTTCTTTTTTAAAACCTTTAATTTAAATTCAAACATTATTTGTTCAATATTAATATAAGAATATCAAAAATTTATTGTAATTAATATATATTAGGTTAAAATGTGAGTAACATGATATATTCATCATGAAAAATAATTGAAAACAATAATTCATTAAATTTCATTTACTTATATTGTTTTAGTCTCATTTATTTTATTTTTTTATTAACTAAATAATACATACATTATCATTTGAAAAATGTTTAATATAACTAATTAATCACTAAAATTTAATGATAATTTATGGTGTTAAAAATTTGTCATTATTCATTCAAAATGATATTTATAACAAAAAATATGTTATTTTTTAAAAATATTTATTTTTTTATAAATATTAAATGTTATTAAAAAACATTATTGTAGTATTCCATACTTAACATATGAAATTTAGATCATCTATTTAATATTTAATGATCCACCTTCTTTATATGAGGGATGGAATAACAAAATAACATGGCCTTCCTTCCTCAAGCCGAGGAGAGATAATGTCACTTGATTCCCTCCTTTGATAGGCCCCGAAGCAGAGACTAGAACCCTGTGAATATAATGTAACATAATATGGATTGCATTAAAATTTTTATATAACAAGATAAAAGGATAAGATAGTAAACCCCAAGAAAATCCAAATATTAAAAGTAACATAAATGCAAAAATCAGTTTCCCACATGCATGTTCGATCATAAATATGATACGTGGTAAAAAATACAAATTAATTTACTAAAATAAATGAGGATATGGAGCAACAACATAAAATAATAATGCCCAAACCTATAATGTCTAGAACATTCCTCGTTTTCCTCTATCAAACTAGAAAAAAGTTTTAAATACACCTGTGTGAGTATACAAGTATACCCATTAGGGAAACTAAAGCCACCCATGCACAACTGAGTGAACATAGAAATATCCCTATGAGAAAATTGTAGAACCTCAATGAACCATCCAAACCAAGGAATACTAATTATCCCAGCCTATCCAAGGCATAGTAACCAAATAACTCATGTCTAGTAAAGTTTTTTTATAAAACATCAGTATTTGGGTACCCTATTCTAATATCCCACATGTTAACTATTTATTCAGGAAAACTAAAGTCTTGATTCTATGAATCTTCACATACTCAATCCCACTCCCACAACCTTCCGACACCCACCTCAGCCTCAAACCACACATAAACCCACCCACATTCACCTAGGACACAACAATTTCATCTCTCAACTGAAGACACAAGGACCTCATCCCGAATTCAATTGGTAAAAAAATCCTGGCTCGCAAACACGTAGGCCTCTTGTCCACAAAAAACCATTTCTTGAAGAATATACGGAGATAGTAAGCGTCAAGTTCTTATTGCATGCCTAGATATGTTTGATCATTAAGAACCCAAAAGAGGGTGTGAGTAAGAATGTCAGTAACCAGTCATCCATCATCACACTAGGATATTGGGAGAGACACCATCCCATATAAAATATAGTAGTTTGGAACAAGGATCTCAATATGTTTGAAGTTATTTTTGAAATAACAAGTAAATACAATTTATATATGTACAGGTTAACACACACTCATCCCAACCTATATGATTCTATGAAAACAAATGATCCTACCAGTGCATATTTTGCTGCTACCCCCATATGCACTACCACACAATATCCATAGCCAAAGGATAACCTAAAACCATTATCATTTAAATCACTTTTAATTTATTTATTTAGGGATTCATATTATTTTATTCCAACAGTAACTAGAAACATCCATACACAACAATACAAAAACAACATGAAATAAAAAACAGTTATCCCGATTCACAACCACACAAAAACAGATTTTCAATCCACTTCCCCACAACCATTCTTCAAAATTAAACCCCAAAATCCTTCTCTCACAACCCATCAATGCAACACCACTTCACATAAATTCCCTAATTTTGTCCCATTACATACATGTATGTAACCAAACTGTAGACCCATCGTCCAATTCTATTTGATGGCCACGACCCAAAGAAAAGAAGATACGTTGCATAAAAGTTCATCCATTCCATTTTTAATTAGTATCTCAAATAGAGATACAAACAAACCTCATTCACTATACAAAACATGAATCCCACATAAACTACTATTATACCACATTCCCATTGTACATACATACCACACCTTTATCACAGAACCAACTCCTTTTTCCAACATTGTACCCCCAACTGTGTTATTAATAACATCACCACACCACTCACATAGGGTTAAAAAGCTCAAAAGAATATAGCACTCATCCAAAAACTACCATCAAGATGTGTATACATTTACATATTTTGTTATTATGGTTCTTTAATCCTCATGATAAATAGGGGTGATCAAATAAAGGTTTTCATCATGGGGAATTCATTTCATTTAACCTTGTATACGTGATTTTCCAGATTAATATTTATACAAATTATCCATATGGAAACAATAATAGTTTTAAAGAATCACACATGAAAAAACAAGGAAAACCCACAAACATAATTTCTAGAAAGCATTATAACCACAACATATTAGAACATGAATAATAATATCAATATAAAGCTAATAATCAAACCTCAAACCACTCTAATCCCATTATTTAATTACACTATTATCTTTTGATCACATTCGCATCTTATTTAATTATTGTTCTAATAAAATAAATCATTTTTATTTATTTTGAATCGTTAATAAATCCACCCCTCATGACGAACAAATTCTTTTGAGACTGATGAATTCCCTACTTGGATGATCAATGGATTGAAGTACCTTAATGCTTGAAGAACATGGGATCACGCACATAGTAGCGATGGATTCCAAGGAAACTGAGTTTGAGGGTCTCTATAAATATAGTATGACTCATCTTGGGAGGATTGATCTAGGATCACCATGGGGAAATGGAAAACACACATGTAATAGAATATGTCATCATTGTTGAGTCAGATCCTATCTTAATGGAATAACTCATTTAAAAGACATTATCTTTGGATCATGGCCATGATCACATGGTTTGGATTTATCAAATCACTTTTGACTTTAGTATATTTAGATATATAATTAATACCATTTGAAACTACCATAGAAACATCATATGAATTCCATAAACATTTTTAACATGAAATAAAACATTGGACTGGTGAAACTAGAAATCCTGGGGAAAAATGAGAAAACTGTAGATGAGTCACCGATGGGAGAGTAACCTTTGGATGAGTCACCAATGCAAATCCACCAATGAATAAGATACTGATGCAACCTATGGATGTTGAGCCACCAATACTATTTTACCATCATAATGACTTACTGATGCCTCAAACTTCTGATGCATCGACCTTCTAATCACTCGGACTTCTGATGCACGACATACTGAAGCGGACACCCCTGATGAACTAGTACAGATGCCCCTGACTCACCAATAGAAAGAATTAAAATTTGAAATCTCTTTAAATGAGTTACCATTGCCTTCAAAAATCCCCATAAAATAGTTTTATTAAAAATAACGGTGTTAGAAAATTAATGTTGTTACTATAGATAACTCCCAAACTATTATCATTTTCGATAATTAAAAACTAAAAAAGAGAAAGGTGGTCTAAAGAACCACCCTTTATGATACCAATTATTTAAATACCCCCATGAGTTATATTTAAATCTATATTTAAAACATCTAAAATCAATCACTTCTCCTTGGCATATATTTTCTGAACAACTATAGAAATAGTAAGTCCCCACAACCGCAAACATCCACACAAACACGAAATTTCACATAGTATGGACACATGTATTTGGGAGCTACTTACCCCATGCCAAGGTACTATCTACTTCAGGTGGCACTGTCTCACATGCATAGGTTTAATCAAAACATCATTAATAAATATTTATTATGGATCATGTTCTCATCTCCCCATAGTCGGGACTTTTCACACAAAATCATAGAACAGGGAAAAAACATATCATATAACAATCGATGTAAAACATAACATCATGAAATGAAGAAAAAATGTAAAACACAGAAACAATACTCATAAAATATTTAGGTACTTAGAAAACATTTTTTATCCCATTGCACAGTACTCTCCACGAGGCCACCATGCCTCCGTAACACATGAACCAAGGGAATGGTCTATATATGTAGAACCTCCTAGTTACAGCCCTCGATCTTTACTAGTAGTTCTATAAACATCTCATATTCCTTTATATAAAAAAATCCCAAGTATAATATGTGGGATTCATCATGTATATACCGACAGAGTTGAGAGAAATGAAAGACGTCGTTGATCCTCTTCGAAGGTGGTGGAAACACCAACTAATGTACCACAACACCAAATCATCCTAACACCTTGAAATTTCTAATGAACTTGGGAGAAATATTTCTTCCTCAATCATAGCTCTATTATCCATGTTGATGGGAGACCCTTAAGAACTCCTGGTCCCCAAACACAAACTCCAAAGGACCCCCCCCCCCCATGATCAACAAATGAATTATTTAGGTTTTAATCCACCTACATCATATCAGGAACAAGATGAACCATCTCTATCATGATCCACAATACCACTAACCCTAAAGGGATGATTTCCCTACCTATGAATAGTATATGGGTTAATGACATGGTCATATATACAAGTCCTTGAACATTTCCATGATAATGTTAGTGTGATAGCTTTTATTTCAAGCAAACTCTACCAGGGAAATGTGTCATAACCATGATCTTCCAATGTTCTTACCCATGATCCGATCATATCCTCCAACATCGGGGTGGTACTCTTATTCTTCCCATCCATATAAGGGTTGAATGTAGAGCTAAGATGTAACATTGTTCCAAAAGCATACTGCATCCCCTTCCGGACTTGTGAGATAAACTGTGCATCTCAATTAAAGATGATGAATCTTTTAATTCCATGAACCACACAAATTCTATTATGAACATCTATATTATGAAATCCACCTCGCTTGACTACTTTATTTCTTGGAAAAGACTTGATTTCTTCAATTTCATCACCACTAACCATATAGAATCACATCATCCATAATCTTTGGGTAATCTTATGATGAAATCCATTGAGATGTTATCCCACTTCCACTCGGAATCATCTATGGGCTGATACCAAATAATGAGAATATGATTCTCATCTTTCACCTACTCACACACTAGGAACTTTTCCACAGAATTTGCCACTATCTGTTTCTCCCCGAGTGACTAAAAATATTGTTTAATCCCTTTTTTACATCATAAAGTCTCCTCAGTGTACCTCCAAGGGTGATATTTGTAACTCATTGAGATGTCCCTCACACATTTCCACTTGGAAAATTAGCTACCCGTGGAACATCATCAAATTCTAGATATCCCTCGACCAACCCTCAAGTGAATCAACCTGTGATACATGATCGCACATCATTTCAGACTCTAATTCTCCCCACTGAGACTCACCCACCTATCAAATAAAGGAAGACGACACAAAAATCTCAAAAAGTTATCCACTATCGATGTCCTCCCTTGCATATCGTCACAAAGCAGTCATCTCCCCCATTTACATCAAATTATATGTGGTTTCCAAAACAACCTCCTTCCATATATTCCTACTCATTGAATCATCCACCTAATTCCCCTTCCCTAGGGATTATGATATTTCAACATTTTAATCTTATAGGAGATTCATTAACATTTTCTTCCATAAATTCATGTCTCATTGTGAAATGATATAACTGAAACTCTTTTGTTCTGTGAGTACCACAAATCACTCCACGATGAGGCAATTCCATTGCAACATTAGTACAAACATGACGACTGAATGATCTCGATCATGTGTGGTATAATTGTGTTCATGGGTAAATAATTACATATACCCATAAGATATCAATACTCTCTGATAAATCTGCACACATCCCAATACTAGGCCAAGAAGCATAACATAACACCATGAACAACACCCCATATTCATGGAACATATGTAATGGGGCATGAACCTAATTCCTTGTCAGATATCTAAAAGTTGCATGGAACTGCTCACTCAACACAAAGGCATAATCTTCTCTGGTCAATGATATCAATGGATCTACATCTCGAGAGATTATTGGTAAAAAACTATGGTAATATCCTACAATTCCTATGAATATAATAACCTCCATCACATTCATTGGTGTGGACCATGAAACCACCTCTTCGACCGTTGATGGTTACACTATTATCCTGTGCAGAGAAATTATGTTTATGAGGAAGGAAAATTCATGTTTCCTAAACAATCACATGGAAAATATTCTGTAGAGCTGGTGGTGTCATAAGAATTCAATGATAGTAATAAAATCTCCGAAAAAATATTCTTATATACTTGATTAATTCAGGATATCATCGTTGAACACGATGAGGAACCACTCCTGGTACTCACATAAAAATGAGTTCATTTTCCCCTTGAATACAACTGTCACATTATAGACACTGAAGGGAATGAGTACAACAACATCACCTAAATGTTGTCTTAGGGATGTAACCTCCCTTTGTCGTCATCAGGTTATATACCGACCAAATATCAATACTAGAACACCAACATGCCCCCTTAAACAACACAAAAATGACTTCAATCCTTGGAAGGGGGTAACTATTCTTGACCCTAACCTAATTTACTCTCCCATAGTCTATGATAAGTCATATACCACCATCAATCTTGTTCATGAACAAGACTATTGGACCCCACGGTAACACACTGAGCCTGATAAAACCATTCATAATGTCTTCAACCTGAATCTGAACTCCCACAACTCAGAAGGCAACATCCCATAGGGAACCATCAAAATTGGTCAGACACTAGGTTTCATGTCAATTTTGAACTCAACATCACATCGAGGGGGTAGTGTTACAACCAATACAAGTAATACGTCCATGATCTCCCACTCAATCCCCCAAACATCCCCCATACCTATATATACTAACTCCATTGATATCTCGACAAATAAGAAAAGAAGAGGCACCTCACACCGGTTGCACTCATGAAAACTCCTATTGATAATAAAAGCTACCCTCTAGTTGCCCTTATTTTATAACATGACCCTTCATCAGAAAAAGTCGATAATAGAGTGTAAAGAAAGAAACCATTTTATTACTAGGCTCACATAATATGGTTGTATTAGTAGTATAAAAAGATCCCCACTAGACTGATATGTCCCTATCAACAGTCAACACCCCATGAAAACATCAAACAAGCAGGTCAGTCCTCTAAATAGCATACTTAACAACAAGGGGATGGAATGTCTATCTACATCTACCCTCATGGCATGGGCTATACTAGGAGAAATATAAAATGTGGGCCCCTGAATCAAAAAAAGTACATGCTGGAGTACTAAACAAACTTATTGTACCTCAAACAACCTCTGGACCAATTATAACTGCTACATATATTGCATGAAACTGCTCACACCCAACTTGAATTACCCTCTTCTATTGACCACCACCCTGATCACACCGTGATCATGGTACCTAAGGAGAAAATTGAGTACATTATTCTCCTACACCATCTAACCTCAGTGATGTGACGGCTCACTTCCCCTACTGCTAGAAGGGCCTGACTAAAAACAGATGTTGTTGAGGTGGGTGATCGATCTGTCCAACCCCATAGTATGGACCTCAAACTGGTTACTTGTTCCAATGATGTCCATGTCCTTCAATGAAAAATCACCTTAGCCCTTGGACCATGGATAAAGATAGAGGACTAGGGGAATGAAACTAAAACTGATGAGGCATACTCCCAACTATTCGAAATAGTGAAGGGCCTGACACTGAATACCTGCTTCTGACATTATTTACCTTTGACAAACTCGACATGATTTCCACTCATGTTAATCCAACCAGCATGTTCATCCATTCCACTAACTCAGCCATCTTCTAAATCTCTATGTATGTTAGTATTGTAAATGAAGTGACGATATACTAATTAGATGGTCAGGGTTCCTCCTCGCAGTGTCTTTCTCGGGACACCTCATATGGAAAGAGATACAGTTTGAATAACATTAGATATTTTACCATGATCCCCAGTTCTCATTACAACATACTCCCCTCTTGAATGGAGAGTACCTCCTTTCTCTTCTCTGCCTTCATTGTGGAATAAAGGAACTCTTCCTAGAAATCATTTTCATTGTCATCCCATGATACATCGGTCACTTTCCTCTCCCTATGGTAAAGCGTCCACCATTGATGTGATTCTTCTATCATCTGGCACACTGACAGAGGAACTCAATACACTTTTGGGGTCTAGATCAAGCTGAAGGTGATCACCAGCACCTCGATCAGACCTTCCATCTCCATTTTTTTATCAGATTCCTTCGTACTTCCCTACAGTCTTCCGCTATAAAGCTCGAATCGTCTTCATCCAAATGTCTTCTTCATCCCCTCAATTAGTCCACCACTTATCAACAATGTCAACCTACTAGGTCTCTACTACTCGTACCCCACGTGGATGATGTGCAGGTGCCATAGATAAAATGTAACCAATACCTCCTATGCCTGAGTAGTGTGGAAATTTTGTTTTCAGTTTATTTTACTAATATTTTATATTAAATTCCTAAAACAAAAAATACAAAAAAATGATTATCATTCAGGTAACATTCTTTAGATCTTTACCCTCTAGTGGTAGTAGCCTTTATTAGTCGTTCATCAGGTCTAGAGTCCTTACATCGGGTAAGGAGGGCCCTAAAATCTCATACCATAACTAGTCTCCACTATCCTATTTCATGCACCGAGGTCCCCTTACAGTGTTTCCCTACCATCTCATTATATTCTCACTATTCATAAATCTAACTCCATCCTTCCTCTCCAACTCCCAAAACCTACCACTGATACCATATTGTCTCGACCCTCATTTTACAGATGTGGGATGAAATAACAATGTGCAGCAACTTTCCTTCCTCAATTTTACGGAGAGATATTTAACCCCTTGTTCTTCTTTTGAGAGTCCCTTGAACAGTGACTAGAACCAATGGTATAGAATCTCACATAATATAGAAGGAATTAGCCTTTATATTGAACCATTTCCGGGGATAAGATGGTAATTCACATGAAAATCTAAATACTAAGAGTAAGAGTAAATCGAAAATAATTTTTTCACGGGAATGATTGAATGTAAATCATATATAAGTTAGAAAAAAACTCCAATGTAATGTACCAAAATAAAATATTCAATGTATAACAAACAAAAAATCCCATTTCCTAAACAAGTGAAGTACAACACGGTGCACAATGTCTTCCTACAAACATTAGAACAATTTTACATACGTAGGGTGATTATACAAGTACACCAAGTAGGAAAACTAAATCCACCCATGCACAAGTTAGGGAATATAATAATGTTCCTCTGAGAAAAAAATAGAACCTCCCAACAAACACCATTGATTATTAACCATCCCAACCTCACTAAGGCACACTCACCGAATAATCCCAGTCAGGTAAAGTAGAAGTATAATAACATTAGTATTTTGGTACCCCATAACACTTTCACACATGTTCACTACTAATTAAAAATGGATAATATCATGACTCTACCACTATTCGAAAAACAATTCCCACTGTCACATCCCACCCACATAGACCTCAGCCTAAAACCACACAAAACCCCTCCCATAGACACCTAGTCCATAACAAATGTGTCTTGCACCCGAAGACATCTTGCCCTTTTCCTGAATTCACATAGGAAAACAATCCATTCTCACAAGCACCTAAGCTTATCTTCCAAAAAACCCCATTGCCAAAGGTTCATGGGTGATGGTAAGACTCAAAACATTACATCAATCATAGATATGATTGAGCTTTATGATCATGTAATAGTGAGCGAGGAATAAAGTCAGTAACCAACCATCCATCTTCCCATTAGGATGTTGGGAGAAACTACCTACCCTGTGAAACGGAGGTGTTCAGCACATGGTTATAAATAAGGGTGGGGTGACATTGTAAATAAAAAGGATGTAAAATTTATATATACATAGGTAAAAAAACACTCATCCAAACCTACGAGTTTCCAAACATACAAAAAACAATCCACTATTCAACTTTTGCTGCTACCCCATATACAGAACCACACAACAGCCACATCCAAAGCATAACCAAACCCTTTTTAATTTAAAAAATTTTCATTTATTAATTTAGGGATTCAATTTAAAATATTTCCGCACTACTTGGAAACTAACATTCAAAACAATACCAAATTAACAAGCAATACAAACTAGAGTCCCACTGAAGAACTGTAAAAAAATAGATTTACAGTCTACTAAAAAACAATAATTCTTCAAAATTATACCTCATAATCCTTCTCTTAATCTATATCCAAAGCCCCACTATGAAATAATTCCCAAAAGAATTACCACTTCATACATGTTCATAACAAAAACAAAAAACCACTGCCCAAATTTTTTAGACAGCCATGAAAAATGCAGTTCAAGTGCCTATAAGTTCATCCATTCCTTAATCAATATGTCTCTAAAACATGGAAACCATCACACCCATCTAAACTACCCCAAAAATACATCCCACATCAATAAATAAAATATAGAGACACTTTTTACACACATACCATACCCTTCTCACAAAACCATGTCATTTGTCCAACATATTACCCCCAACATTGATCTGAACTACAGCACCACCCAACTCGCACAAGGTTACAAAACATAATAGAACACAACACTCATCCACACCTATCAACAATATGTGTATACATTTTCATATTTTTTTAATCACTATTCTTTAATCCTCTTGATAAACAGGGGTGGTCAGTCAATGGTTTTCATCATAGTGAATTCAATTCCTTTAACTGGGTATATGTGATTAGTGGGATTATGATATAAAAAAATTATTAATAATGGAGAAATAATAGTTATAAAGAGTCACCAATTAATTTAAAGAGAACACCAACATCCATTATTTTCATAAGGCTTTATATCAAAAATAGATAATCATTCCAACAAGGATAACAAAATAAAACATATGTTCAATTATCAATCCACTCACAGCCCATTATTTCATTACCCCATTATATTTTGGTCACATTATCTTCATATTTATTTATTATTTGAATAAATGTATTACTTTTTTATTCACATTTAATCATTAGTACAACCCCCCTAATGATTAACAAATTAAGAGAGACAGATGAAATCTCGACTTGGATGATCAAATGACCAATGTTCCTTCCTAGGCCAAGAGCAGTAGATCATCTGAGATGTGGGGAATTTTTCTAAGGAAATTAAGCTGGATGGGCTCTAGCATTGGTATATGACCCATATAGGGATGAATGATCAAAGATCACAAAGAGGAAACAGAAAACACACATCAAAAGGAATATCATGTACTTGAAGAGTCAGATACTATCTTACATGAAAAACAATTTTAAAAGACATAATTGTGAGAACGTGGTCATGATCACATGGTTTGGGTTTCAAAAATCACCCAAGACATTTTGATATTTAAATGATATAATTAATACCAATTTAATCTCCATAAAAAATAACTATAAAATGCATTAAACATGGAATATATAAAATAAAATTTAAGAGGGGTGAAAGTGGAAAACTGGGAAATAATGGAAAAATCCAGATGAGTCACCAATGGGTGAGTCCCTAATGGGTGATTCACTAATTGCTGAATCACCTACGTGATGACTCCGATGTGTGAGCTACAGATGCAGCCTACAAAACTGATCCTCTAACAATAAGCTATTGATACCTCAACATACAAATTCCTTGACCTATTGATGACTCGACCAATCAATGTTGATGACCCTGACTCACCGATAACTATGCTTCTAACTCACCGATTAAAAACTAGAAATCTAGATAAACGGTGAAATAAGCTATAATTTCCTCTAAGAACACCCTAAATAATGGTTTTTTCACAATGGAATGGTCTGGGAAAATTCGGGTTATTATTGAATAGTATCGTAAGAAATCATTTAATTTGAACCATGAAAGGATATAGTAGAAGTCCTTTAAGATATTAGTTTTCAAAAAATATTATATATATTTTTTTCTCTTATGATTAAGGTTTTGACCCTAGTTATTCTTAATTTTAACTTAATTGTTGTAGTTATTTTTTTCCACATTAAGTAATATTTTTTTTCAAACATTTCCTTGATATTCTTAGGCTATAAATTCAATAATAATTATAACCATGTATTTCCATTTTTCTATATTCAATTGACAGATGATGGAAAATTACGATTAATGTTAATCAAGAAGACGTTGCAGGAATGTGTATTTTTTAATATAGGAATTTTCAAATGTTCATTTAGATTTCATATATAAATTTAATGTTAAAATGAATAAAATAACTTTAATATGATTAAAATATTTATAACCTATATATTTTACATTAAAATCCTCTAAATATATACTAAAAAAATAAAAAAAATTATAAGAAATTGTATTTAGAAATAAATGTTCTGGAATTTTTATTGTTCAACATAAATGATGTTTCTCAAAAAAAATCCAAAACATTTACAATAACTGAATTATAAAATAATGAAATCAAATATTATTTTTATTTTTGAATAATAAATTTGTAAATGAGCCTAAAATTTATATTTATCAATATTCCTAGAAGGTCATAATATCAGTTAATTAATTAAAATTGTTTTTTAAAACATATAATGAATTTACCAAAAAAATATATTTCATAATAATAATTTGTTATCTATATGGAATAGTTATAGATATAATTTTAAAACTACATAATGATTTTTATATAATTATGTTTCACTTCTATTTAATACCGATCTTGTTTAAATAATTTTAAAAATAATGTGACGTTTTGAGAAGAACTCAATGTTGCGTGTAGCATAAGCCCAATTGGGGATCTACGTATTTAATTGGAAACATTATGTTTTTTTTGTAGTAAAATATTTAATTTGAGAGGTTTATAACATAAGAAAAACCTTATTTTCTTTAATGTAAATAAAATATACTCATTGTTTCATGAAATGAAAAATATCAAAATTATTAAATTAAATAAAAAAGTCCACAAAATCTATTGGTGTAACATTCTACCCCCTTGAAATGAATTTCTCCGAAAAATTTAATTTGGATTATGAAATAACAAATTCTTTAAATTTCATTTCTTAAAAACATACATCGTACTAATTATTAAAAAACATCCTCTTAAAAGGGAATGTTGTAATTTAAATTCTCACCCAATGTAATATATAATTAGTAATAAAAATAGAAGATAATATGAGGGATGTGAGAACATTGATATATAACAGAAATATAACATTTACGTTTTTCATGGATATTGATAGAGAACATTTATTATAAAATGTGGGTGATCAAAATATAATAAATCTACAATTATATCGGATCATTTGATTCATTAGAAATAATGGTTCTAGGAAAAATCAATTTCAATCTAATTTTCCTAGATAGAGGAATTCATTTACTATCAAGTGAAATAATAAATATATTTACTTGATATCATTCCTTTATATATATATGATATCACCCTTTGGTTTGTCCTTCATTAATTACCACATCATATAATACTATAGAGAATGGTGGTGAGTTTTTGATTCTTTATGAACTATTAAATCATGATATTCTTTAGTAAAATGATAATTCATTCCATATTTATTAATATAACATCAACAAATTGATTTTAAGAGGTTACTAACAATGAATAAATCTTTATATGGTGAGATATTTATCTAATCTCAAAAACATCATTGGATGTTTAACTTGAGACCTACCATAAATGGTAAATCTTATAACACCACTAAAAGATAAAAAACTAAAAAATATAAAAGAATATTATGAAGTCATCTTATCATTTATCCCCCATATATTATTAATAAGATCATGGATATCACATTACAAACATGTGAATACCATATTGTATATTTTTTTTAAAAAATGGTAAAAACCTAAATTAATATATATTTTTTTTAAAACACTAATTATTCATTATTCCAATGAATATTATAGAAAATATTAATTACAAAAAGTTTTAAAAATATTCCATGATTGAAATAGACATATACATCAAAGAATACTTAATTGGTTATATTTTTATTGACATTATCAAATTTATTTTATCAAAAACACTCATATCTTTATCCAAGAAAGAAATTTTCAATATATTGAATGCTATAAGTGTAACCTTACATTAAAAAAATATAAATTTTCTATTTCTTCAAATCCATGAAACATATATTTTTAAATCCATCATTGAAAAATTATAATGCAAAGTATATATATATATATATTTATTGATTGTTTTAACATGATCATTGAATTCCAAAACATATACACTTCAATCATCCAAAATTATTCTTAAATAAATATTTAGGATTCATTATCTTATTCATTAATAACCATTTCCATGAATATTACTTATTAATCACTTCTGATGGTTAATCATAATTAATGTAATCATTATTCTTAAATTTATTTTATACAATACATGAAGAATATCCCATACATTTCACATGTTTTTTTGTAGTATCGTTATCTTCAGTAGTATAACCAATACCCATGGTATTTACTAATTCTCTTCATGATATTTACCCTAAGAAAATGGTTTTAAACCATTCCCATAACATCCAAATGTGAATCATTCTATGTTAGGATATTTGCCCCAAGTTTCCACTATTGATTATAACCTAAAATCATAGGGTGTGAAACATTTATCATAATTTACATCAAATATAATCAGGAATAAATCACTTATTGGTGTCTAAATCATGGATTATACTTCGTTAATATATAACAACATAGGTTTATCATAGGTTTTCCATAAAAATGTTTTCCATAAAAATATTATAATTGTCCCTAATGAATTTGTGAATCCACATAGCATATCCACTAGTTGTGTCAATATAGTTTTGCAATGAGGCCCAATGTTGTGTATATAGTTATGCTCAAGTTAGGCCTGAGACACATTTTTGGTGTTATTACCATTATAGATATATGTTCCATAAACACATCTAGTTGTTGTATCTATAATGTTTTGTAATTCAAGGAAACATCTCATTTTATCCATTACCAAATTTCCCAAACATTTTCTAAAACAATATTTTATTCATCAAGACACCCCAAAATAAATCCTTAGAAATATCCCTATAGATATAACAAAATATATCAAATCCTATATTATTAAGGATTAAATGATATTTTCTTTGATTCCAAATATAGTGACCCGATATTAATGCACATAGGCATTATATAAATTTTTTGGAATACTTAAAACATTTAATAAAGAATCAACTTAATACCATATTAGTTCGGTTCCTTTCAAAACATGGAAATGTAAATGTTGGAACATGAGTGAGCTACATTTTATCTAACTATATTCTAAAACTCTATAACCCATATAATAAATATCATTAATTAAATATATCCTCATAACCTGTGGAAGGAAGCAATAAAATCTATAATCTCAAATGCTAAGTATGGGTGTACCAGAGAGATATTTAAACATAAACAAGAGTATAATGGTATGATAACATGATAATAACATTATATGATCCAAAAATTCATATAAAATTTCTTAAAAATGAATCACAAGATATTTATTAGTAGTATATAAGACATGAATCACAATTGAATCATGATAATCAGCAATGAAATCATAATATAAGAGTATGAAATTGAAATTATGAAATAACAATGAACATGTAATATCATTCCCCATAATTAAAGATGCATTACATGAACATATCATGATAAATCATGAGTACTATACCTACTGGATGAGACACAATAACATCCTTAGTTACAATTCATTCCTTGTTAGGGATCAGATTTTCCATTCTTCCAATAGGGGATCGTGATTCCCCATCATCCTAGAGTAGATTTGGCTTCCCCATACTACTATTTTAGATCAGGTTTCCCCATTATCAATCAAAAGTGTGACTACATCTACTTTGTGGGATACACAAAAATCTATAGACACAATCCTATACAAATAATGTATCATGTTTCCTTATCATAATATAGTGTATCATTCTTGTTGACTTTATAAAAATCCCAATCTCTCGAAATTTAATTCAATAGCCAATTATTTAGAGGTAGATATAGGCCCCAAAATCATCATAATGTAATCATATATAAATATTACACAATGTCATAAATAATCATAGTGTGACCCATGAAATGAAATAAACATTAAATCATGACATATTCTATTAAAAAGATATATGTTGTGTAATAATTTCATTTATGAATAACTAGTGAAAATATCTGGATTTCATAAGATTGCACCCCTAGAATGAGAAATTGTTTTTATAAACATATAAACCATTAAAAAGAAATTGGTTTCATAAAAATCATTCAATAAAAAATAAACAAATTGGAGAAATAATATGAATATAAAATTTGGTATATGTCCTTATAAATTCATTATTTAGAACAATGGATGACATCATTTATGGAAAATAATTTGAAAGGATCCTTTAAAAATGTTATTGATTAAAATATCATTTCTTATATTCATAATAATTGAAAACATATATAGAAATATTAAAAAAATTTAAAATATATTTCATTGAAAATACCTTGGAAACATATAAATAAATCAATATTTTTTTTGGAAAAACATTTATTTGTGTAAAATTTTAAAACTTGTAAATAATTCATTAAAATATTTTTTAAATCATTTTAATGAAATCACATTGAAAAGATATAATGAAAAATTGATTTTTTTTAAAATAGTTTTATTGAAAAATAATTTAAATAAAATATAAGATAATTTAAAAATAATAAAATATTCATAAAATATATCTTTCCATGAAAATGAGATTAAAATAGCATCATTAAATTCATTTTTATAACATTTTTTAAGATAGTTTTTTAAATTTATTTTATGTGTTCCAAAGAGGTAAAATGTAGAAAAAAATAAATTACCAATATGGTAACATTAGAATAATAAACACCATGAAATAGATAAAATAAAATGGATATTTAGATACCCATATATTTTTGGATTTTAATCATAGATATGTTCAAGGGTAGTAATTGAACCAAGAAAATGTGACAAATGGGGAATAGGACATAAATTTCACAGAATAAAAGTGGGACTATAAATCCCTTTAAAACATGAGTGAAATTATAATCATGATCCCAATGATATAATAACATCATTAAATGGTTTTAATATTATAAAATAATTCAAATTAATGATACATCATGTCATAGGGAAGTATTTACACTACACAAAAGAAGTGAGTGGTGAATATGGCATGTATCTCAAGGAAATAAAAAGTGAGCTGAAATTCCATTACTACTTGAGTGACATTATAATCATTATACACACGACTAAAAATTATTATAATTATTTTAATATAATATAATAAATGTAATTAATTATTTAAAATTTCATATGGTTATATATACACCCCCAAAATATGTGAGTGGTGAATATGGAATATAAATCCAAAAAATTAAAAGTGATATAAAATTACCTTACTTCATAATGAAATTAGAATCATGATCACTATGAGATAATAAAATCATTTAAAACATTTAAAATTATTATAAAAAAGAAATTCATAAAAAAACATTTCATATATTAGTATATACACCACAAAAAATAGGCAACTAGTTAATAGGGAATGTATCATGCTAAAATAAAAGGTGAGATGAAATTTCCATAAAAATTGATGGAAATTATAATAATAACACATGTTCTTTGATAAAAAACTTTAACTAATTTAATATAATTAAATAATATAAATTAATAATATATCATTTCACATGGATGTATATTCACCACACAAAGGTAGAGAGTTGTGAATATGGCAAGCAACTCAATGAAATAAAAATTGAGATAAAATTCCAATAATAATTGTTTGACTCTTGAATTATGATACCAATCATATAATGACATAATTATAATCTTATTAAATAATTAGTTAATGATAATTATTTATATAAAAACCATAAGGTGGTATATACACCACATAAAGGGTGCACGTGGTGAATATGGCATGTATCTAATCGAAATTAAAAGTTAGATGAAATTCCCTTATTACATGAGTGACAATACAATAATGATATATATGAGTTAATAAAAATAATGTTTTAAATAAATTTAAATTAACAAAAATAATTATATAATATGTCATAGTGTAGTATATACAACCCACAAAATATCCACCGGTAAATATGGCATGTATCACTTCAAAAGAATGTCAGATGAAATTACCTCACTGTTTCATTTTTATTAGAATTGTGATCCACATGGGATAATAATGTAATTTAAATATTTTAATATCATTAATAAAATTGTTTTATTAAATAATATATCATAAGGATGTATATACACCACACAATCTTTGTGAGTGGTGAATATGGCTTGTATCTCACATAAAAAAATTAGAAGAGATTTCCTTACCTTAATACTAGAATTTATTTTTACACATTAGAAACTCTTTTATAATAAGTATATGATTACTATAAACATATAATGAAACATATTCTGTCATGTAATACCATATATGATTCACTTATTACATTATATTACACATTTATTAACACTTACTTATTAATGTAATATTTCTTGTAACATTCTCTTAGGTTATCCAACGTGTTTTGAATTGTTATACATGATCCTCTTTTGCAGATTTTGATTTTAATACTTTAATAATGTATAATATTATTTATATATCATATATATTAAGTATATATGTATTCATTGAATTTTATAAATGATATAAATATTAAACCAAATACATAGTTCATGTAAATTGTTGGTTGTAAATAAGTTGGAACACTAAATCTTTTTTATTATAATGTTGAAATAATGTATGTAAATAACATATTTGTATATTTATATATATAATTACATTAAAATATTCTTATTATTTATTATATATCATATAATTTTACCAAAATCAATCTTAAGATATTCCATTTAATGTTTGAATGAATCACATTGTTTTGAGGAGGCGTTTGACCACACTCCCAAAAACGATGGTCTCATAGTTATAGAAAATTTTAATCACGAATTAATGTTTTATATAATAATTATAGAATAATATAGGAAACATAAATATCATATAAAAATATATTTTACATTATAATTCCCAACCATGATTTGTTGTAAATGAAAAACAAAGAACATTGTTTCATGAGTAGGTAGTTATCCATTAACAAAAATGGGATGTTTGGTAGCAATTAGATGTATGTGTTTGTATGTTTAGGTAAAAAACATAATATATCAACATATAAGTGCATAAATTTTAATTATTTTATTCTTTAATCATGGGATAAGATAAACCGAGGTGGTGGAAGAAGAAAATAATGGAATGGATACTAAGGAAGGATGTTACCACATCATTCAGTAAATCCTATCGATTTAAGCCAAAATGATTTATTGGATAGATTTATACCCAAAATAATGATTCAAGGTTGATGTTTTGGAAGATTGGAAGTGAATTTATCATATATTGTCTAATATAAAATCGTAAGTAGTAATTGTAGGTCTCCCTTTCCTCATGTGGATAAAAATTTTAATCATAATTGATTAATGTTAATGTATTGTCTAAAAAATCTCCACAATAAAAATATGTGAATTTTTATAATTTTGTTTCTTAAGAATTATTATTCCTTATATTTTTCATTTTGGTTTTTAATTTAGGTATCATGTTTCTGACCTATTTAATTTAACCATCAAGGCTAATATAATGAGTTATTTTATATTAAATATAGTCCCAATGAATTATGAATATGATATATAATTTATAAAATAAAAGATTCATGTTTTTTGGAAATTAGTTTTAAAAAAATCTCATGTAATGATCACAATCATTGACTTAACATGAACCTTAATAACAATATTTTTACAGTTTAGTATTATATATGGTAAATAAAAAGGATAATTTTCTCCATTAATATACCATGTTTTACATTTATTAATACATAAAGATAAATATTGAGATGGTAGAATTTTTATTAATTTTAAATATTTTAATAGAATGGAATATATAATAAAATTACACTAATTTGAGATTTGATATTATTTGATAATATTTAAATTAAAAATGTAAACAAATATTGAAATTAAAATTTATTAATTTCAAATATTTGTATTATGAATGTGTCGTATGGCTGTTAATGTAATATCTCAATATGTATTTACTTAAATAATCATAGGTTACATGGATTGAAAATCCATGATTTACATAATTTTTTACAGTAGTTACTTCCATTGGAATTGTGTACATTATTACATGGAAATGTTACTATTGTTGTACTCTAATTATCTACATTTTTTAGACAACTATATGAGAAAATTGTATATTGATTTCAGATTGAAATCCTTTAAGAGAGATTTATATTGACACATCGGGCAATTGAGATGAACTTTCCTCTTTCATTTTTTATTGTCATGATGCATTTAACTATACAATTATTTTAGTAATTCAATGGTTCATTGTTTATATGTTTTTTGTTTAATAAAAAAATTATGGGAACTTCATTAAATAATTAATTAATTTTTTTAATTAACAAATATGTTGTGAATTTTAAATCAAATGTTAAAAAAATTCTCGTCCAAAACGAACTATTTTTTATGACTATTTGGAAGAGGAGTGTATTTAATTTTTATCTAGGAACATGGATTATATTGATAAAATATTCAATTCAGTTGGACATGTTTATGACACATCTACTAATAATAATATACATTGGAAATGAAAAACCATTCCTACTATTGGCAGATCAGTTTGGACGATCTCAATTTTCACACTAATATAAATAGTGTTTTTACATCTTATAGATATATAGGATCGAAATAATGATATATATGCTCAATAGACAAGAGGTGGGGTGAATTTTACACATTTAATGATTTCCTTAGACAAGTAAAGATCTAAGTTTAACAATGTTAAACTAAGAAAATTCACAACTCCTCTAACACCAATTGAAGAATTGGAACAAGGTATGAAGTCAAAATCTTCTAGTTTTATGTACATACTTGAATCTGGAAAGTGATTCCGAAAACAGGTTCCAGAAATATGGATATGGAAATTGAAACATAACTAAAGTTTACAATATGAGGTTCTAACTTTATGCGTATAGAATCTAAATGAAACAGAGTACAAGTGTAAGGAAATATAAGAAGTTATATTTTCCTTACAATACAATATGCAACATAAAAACAATTAGTATAACTACAACTAACAAACAATAACTCTTTTAACCCAAAGAGTAGTGTATCCAACAACCTTGGATAAAGGTCCCCTGATTTATACTTTCAAGGAATTCTGTCTTACCCCCACCAGGGTATGAACGCGATACGAAGATCAGAGTCTCTATCTTGCTATCCCCGCAATACCTCAACTTCAAGGTAGTTGGAACCTCTTTCTTCCTCTAGAAGGAAGCCATCGAACTACAAGGAAGTTATCACATATGTCTTCATTTTTCTGGAAGCCCTGGAATGTAATCACCAACATTTGGAGTTGCATGAAGCAATCTGAACGAGTTGTTTAGTATGAACAAAGCATGAAAAGATTCTCTCTATAGAAATCACCTTAACAGAGCGTGGTCTCTAGAGTGATCAACTTGTTTTGAGATCTTTCAAATGAGCTCCTATGTATAGGATTGGTTGGAACGGTCGGCTCCCTCCTCCAAAGGTCATATTTTCCTTAATGTTTGGATGGACCTATACATGTTTCACTTATCCAACGGTTAGTTAAGAAAAAGAATGGATGACATTGTTTTATAACACAACATGTAAAACTGAATGCATGACATCATTTTGTAATGAAACAAGTGTAAGAATAAGAAAAACTAGAATTCCGAATGTAAGCAATTAATAGTTCTGAGTCTAACCAAAATGGAATTCAGAGTCTATAATAAATAGAATATTCAGATTCTGTTTTAAGAATTCAGAACCTGAATTCTGTGGGAATCTAGAGTCTGAATTCTTAAGGAAATTTAGAGTCTGGTTTCATCAGGTTTCACAATCTGAACTTATATGGTTCGGAGTCGAACTTAATATGGTTCGGTGTCAAACTCATTATTTTTCGGAGTCGAACTTGTAAAAGTTCGGAGTCGAATTTATGAATGTTTGGAGTCAAACTTGTAAATGTACGGAGTCGAACTTATTAATTTTCGGATTCAATCATATAAAAGATCAGAGCCGAACTTATAAAAGTCCAGAGTCTAGAATTCGGAGTTGAACTTTGTTAGTGTTCATATCCAGAATTTGGAGTGGAACTTCCTTACAGCTCTCATCCAAACTTCGGAGTGAAAATTTATTAGAGTTCACATCCATAATTCGGAGTGGATCATTATTAGAGTTCGTATCTAGAATTTGGATCCTAAAAACAGAATTCTTCATTCCTTAGCATTATATGATTCCGAGGTTTTGAGTATAAATCTGATTTTTATACTTATGAAGAAATATTTCTATGTATAAGAAAAATCTAGGTTAGGGTAAATTTCCTTAAGGAAGGAAATTTTCCCTATAGAAGTATAACATCGATTTGCTTAGGTATAGGGTGTTTGTGATATTCAAAACAAGAAGGAATGGAAAATTAATAAGGAAAACCTTATTGACTCAAAAATATCTCTTTTTTTGGAAAGCACAAACATCCTTAAAAAAAGAATATAAGGTCTTTGAAAAAATATAATTATACGTTTTAAAATAAAACATATCTTCCATTGTTCATGAAGATAGTGAATTCAACTGACTCCCCCTTAGGTATTGAATCTCTAAGGATTGTATTCTGATTTTCTGGAGTAGTGTTTTCATTATCAAGGGAATGAAAAATGTCGTAGTTAGAAACTCCCATTTTCATTAAGTATATCTTCATGTAGAAAAAAAATTTCTTCATTTTAAATTTTTCCTTCTCCTCTTTTTAGTAATTCTTTTTACTTCTTCCCCTTAGGAGTTTTTCTCTTTCCTTCTCACACTTTTTGATTTTAAAAAAAGAATTGAAGGGAATGGGAAAAAAAATAATGTACCTGAAATATTAGTACATAACATGATACAACCAACCAAATTTTCATTAGAATTGAGAAAATTTAACAAGGAAAGACAAATTCAACAAAAGATCAGAGTGAGTTCATTTGTCTTCCTTTTCCTTTGGGATCAGCCTCTTCAACAATATTTTGAGCTTCTTCAATTATTTTTGGTCTTCTTTAGCTTGCATCTCCGAGGATTTTATCAATCCATCATGAACATTCAAAGCTTCAGCCCGAGCGTTAATCGCCTCTTCCTGCATTTTTATTAACTCCTCTTGGTTTTGCAGCTTGTCTTCAAACTCAATCTCGAAGTCTCATTCCCCTTTCCAATTTTGAGCTACGGAGATAATATTCCTATTCAGATCTCTGACCTTTTGTTTCCATGTACTTTTCATAATAATCAGCTCATCCTAATGGTTTTTAATCATTTCATCCTCAGTTTCAAAAGCATATTTCACCTCATTCTGAAAACGTTCAAAGTCAGCAATGTCTTCTTCAACTTTCTTAGACCATAAAGTGATTTTTCTAGAAGATTTCTTGTGAACTTCATAGTTGATAAGGAAATTTGTATGGTCAGCCTCAATCATTATACACATATCCATTACCATGGATAGGGATTCTGACTTTTGATTCAAACTATGTGGCTACATCTGGCATCCGGAATCTATAGTTGGAAAAATCAGAATGGTGTCTAGAAACCTTTTCATAGATTCAACCACAAAATCATTACCATGAGCATATGACTCTAAATCAGATAACATTCTTGGAGATAACTCTTCATAAACCGGCACTATCTTTCTTCTGTATGTACCACCAACCTATTTCTTCCTGATGACATCTTTTATAGGAGCCTCCATGAGATCTTGGTTCCCTTTATCTGCTTTCTGAATGGGTTGTTCAAATGGAGATTCCTCCTCACATTCTAAAAACTGTACAATCAGGTCTTCATCTAGTTTTTCCTTTTCTGCCCCTTCTTCACGAAAATTCTTCGCATAAGATTCTTCCTCATCATTCAGAACATTTTCCTTCTCTTCTTCATGATCAACATTATCCTTCCCACTTTCTTTCACAACTACATTTTCAGGAGTGGGTAATTTTTCAGATTCAGCCCTTTCTTTATACTCTTCTATCTATTTGAACAGATCATCAAGAATATCACTTTCTTCCTTTTCTTATTCTTCTTCTTCTACTACTTCTTCACCAGCTTGTTTTTCTATTTCTTTAACTACCTCTTTGCCCTTGGATTTTTCCAGAGTGACTTAGTTCTTACCTGGAGTTTCTGGTAAAGATGGTTGGTCATCGAAAGGTTCCGGAATAGGAATTTTCTCATAAGCTATTTCAGTATCTCTTATTAGAGATCCACCACTTCAGCTTCAGAAAACTTCTTTTTCTACTTCTTTTCCTTTTCTTGTTTTCTAATTCATTTGTAGCTCTCTCTTTTAAGGCCTTTTCCTCTGCATGGTCTAATCCGTACTGTGGATCCCCTTTTTTCTCTATTCCTTGCCTTCCCTCCACTTAAATGCCACTTCATCTGTATAAGTTTTCTGCTTCTTCAGCTTGGGGGGAAAACTGAGTTTCCTTAGATTTTAAAGTTACGTCTTCAGTATCCACTTCCTTATGCTTTCCCTTATTCCTTTCCTTTTTGATGGTTCTGGAGTTTTTGAATCTTTCTGACCAGCCTCACCCTCTTCCACAGATAGAGGATAGAATTCTCCAGATTCATACGAAAACCCCATCTTCATCCTCTTCAAAGTATCATCACAAACCAACATACGCTTACAATTCTGAACTTTTGACTTGCATGCATCTTTAAAAGAATCTAAGCATCAAACTATCATATTTGATAGTAGATTAGGGTACATAATTATTTGAGCTCTCATGTTCCCTTCTTTTATATTCTTGATCATAATAAAGAAATGCCTCATCAAATTTATCTTCCTTAGATTTACCAGGAAATCTAGGACATAGATGACAATCTTCTTCAGATTATCCTTGTCATCTATTCTTGGACCGAGAAAACCATGTACCCACAACTATAAAATTGTATTATTCGGAGTGAGCTGGGTAATCTTAGCTGTCATGGTGTCTTTACATCCAAGGAATTTCAATGCCTTTACCTAGTTGTAACTTCCTTGATCATCTGAAAGCTTATGAGAGAAAAATTCAGCTTCCCCTTTGTAAGATAAACCCACCAAGCTTGTATCCTTGGTGTAGGATAACTTGTATGTCTTATCATATGACATAATGTTAATAAATCTCTTCTATCTTCCTGCTAGAAGGAAACCGAGTCGTAGAACTCAACCTGTAAATCTGTATAAATCGGATCCTGTTTATCTGACATATACAACAAACATCTTCCCAGCCATTCAATATGATATTCTTGGTTATAAGAGAATCGAACTTGTATAAATATGGATGCACTATCCTTTCTCCGAATACTAACCACTTTGATATTAGTTTTGTATTTTACATATCTTGAGATTTATATTCAATAGACATTCGGAGTGCAGAGTTATGGAAGATTCGGAATGGCTTTGACAAAGATCAGAATGGTCTTTAAGAAGAGATGCAGGTGTTGGGACGTGAAAGCTTGAAAAACTGATGTGGTATGACTCTTAGGGTCCCCTTCATATAGGCGAAAGAGGTGACCATTGGTCTTCCAGAAACCATCTAACCGTTGAAAAATCCTTCTTATCTGATTTGACGGTTGAGAATATTCCTGCAAGTAAAACATGACTCTGATCTTTTGAGGTTTTTAAGAAAAAAACTCAGATTTAAGGAAAACTAGTATCCGAATAATTTTAAAACTCATAAGAGAATACCAACAAGAAAAATATGTCTATGAAAATTTAAATAAGGAAATCATACATATCATATTTAATAGAAATAATGTTTGTAATTGGTAATATTTTTCATAAAAAACATTAAAAAAATTCATTTAAAAAATTCTCATTATGAAAATTCTCATTACAGAATGTTCCGTACAAAAATTCTCATTATGGAAAAGTCAGTACGAAAATTCTCATTACAGAATGTTCAGTATTAAATTCTCATTACGAAAATTCTCATTTAGGAAAGTTCAGTATGAAAATTATCATTACAGAAAGATCAATATGAAAATTCTCATTACGGAATGTTCAATACGATAATTCTCATTATGGAATGATCAGTATGAAAATCTTTATTCTAAGAATTTCCATTCAGAGAATTTCTCTTCTGAGAATTTCCAATCTGGAAATTTCAATTCTGAGAATTTCCATTCTGAGAATTCTAAAAACTTGTTAAGAAAAATTTTAGTTACAAAATATTAAAAAAATGTCAATGAAAATTTTGGTTAAACTAACACGCAAATTTACTCCCCATATGAAAATGAGTTTATTACTGTAAGGAGAATTTTCAACAAGATGATAAAGAACAAGGATTACTTAATGGTTATCATTCCTAACATTTGTTTAATGTATTCAAATATATCGGAGGGTAATGATTTTTTGAAAATGTCTGCAAGTTGATCTTTCACTCCAATAAACTGAAGAATGATATATTTTTTGAGTGTATGATCCCTAAGAAAGTGATGCCTAATATATATGTGCTTTGCACGTGAGTGATTTGCAGGGTTATTACTAAGGGCAATGGCACTTGTGGTATCAAAAAAATTTGATTCTATGTAAAACTCATGCCATAATATGTGAGTGTGTGTTGCATCCACAACACTTGAGCACAAAACCTTCCAGCTGCTATATATTCAGCTTCAGTAGTGGAGAGATCTACTGAGTTTTTCTTCTTGCATGACCAAGAAACCACTGAATCTTCTAAGAAATGACAAGTTCCGGATGTATTCTTTCTATCCATTCTACAACCACCAAAGTCAGCATCCAAAATGATTTTTTAAAAAAAATAATTTCCATAAGTATATAATAATCCTAGACTCATGGTTCCCTTTAGGTAGTGAAAAATTCTTTTTACTGCCTTTACGTGAGATTCCTTAGGATTGGATTGATATTTTTCACATAACCATACTGAAAACATTAAGTCTAGTCGACTAGCTATTATTTAAAGTAGACTTCCTATAATACCTGTAAAAGCTGTTTGATCTATTGTTTTCCCAGCTTCATCAAGATCTAAAGAGATTGAGGTACCGATGGGAGTATTTATACTCTTAGTATTTTCATATCCATACTTTTTAAGAATATCTCTAATATACTTATGTTTGGATATATATGTTCCTTCTAGTTTTTGAGAAATTTGAAAACCAATGAAAAAAGTTAACTCACCCATCATACTCATTTCAAACTCATATTTCATTAAACATGAAAAATATTCAGTTTAAGATTACTGAGTTGAACCATATATGATTTCATCAACATAAATTTGAACAGTTAATCATACTAGGATCATGGGGCTTGTTTAAGGCCATAGAAAGCTTTAGTAAGTCTAAAAACATGATCAGGATGCTTTGTATCTTCAAATCCAGGTGGTTGTTCAACAAAAAGTTCCTCTTGAACATAACCGTCAAGAAAAGAACATTTTAAATCAATTTGAAACTGTTTAAAATTGAAAAATGCTGTAAAGGCATGTAAGATACGAATAGATTAATGTCTAGATATTGGAGGATAGGTTTCTTTATAGACTATTCGCTTTTGTTGATTATAGCCTTTAGCAACTAGTCTAGCTTTTTTTCTTACAATGACTCCATTTTTATCACACTTGTTTCCAAAGACCCACTTTAATCCAATAATAGAATTTTCCTTAGGTCATTAAACCAAGGTCCTAAATTTGTTCCTTTTGAATTTATTTAGTTCATCTTGCATAGGTTTAATCCAATCATCATCACCTAAAGCGTCATCAGTGCTTTTTTGGTTCTGATTGGGAAAGGAATGCTCAATGTTCTAATTCATTTTCAAAGAACTCCTTGTCCTTATAGGTTTATTTACATCACCAATGATACTATCACTAGGATGATTCTTAAGAAATTCTTGATTTGGGTTTTGTAAAACATGTTCATCAACATAGAGTAGAAATTCTTCTTGGATAAATGTTTCAGAAATATCTTCTTGAACATTTTCCTTATCAGAAAAATATTCTAACAAAGGATGATAATCAGTTTTAGAAAACACATCCGAAGATGTATGTTGGGATGGTTTAAAAACAAAACGATCAGATTCATCAAATTTTACATGCGCTATTTCCTCATCAGTATAAGTGTTTTTATTGACAACTCTATAAGCCTTAGAAGTAGCGGAGTAGCCTAAGAAAATTCCCTCATCATATTTTGGTGCAAATTTGTATAGATTGTCTTTAGTATACAAGATTAATACCTTGAAACCAAAAACCATGAATTAGGATAGTCTTGTATTTCTACCATTCCATAACTCATAAAGAGTTTTATTAAGAAATGGTCTAATCAAAACTCGATTTATAGTATAATAAGCAGTACTTACAGCCTCAGCGCAAAAATGTCTAGCTATAGAATATTCACTCAACATGGTTCAAGGTGCTAAAAAATTGTGTGTAATACCTTTTCTACTACAAAATGTTTCAAATTCAGAATTTTGAAATTCTCCTCCATGATCCCTATGAATAGTTTTCAGGGGAAGGTTTTTCTCATTTTTAACATCGACTCTAAAACTTTTGAAATATGAAAAAGCTTAAGACTTCTTTTCTAGAAAATATAACCATGTAAATCTAGTGTAATAATCAAATAGAACAAACACATAGTATTTTCTTCCATGAATCCAGTTTGTGTTGGACCAAAAAGATCCATGTGCACCAATTGTAATGCAACAGATGTTGAGACTTCAACAATTGATTTAAAACTAGATTTATGAAGATTCGAATCTAATATCCGGTAGATCCTTACCTAGTTTCTTCATAGAGAGTTTACATATGTTCCTAATATTACAATGACAAAATAATCTATTCCATAACCAAGGATGATCATCCATTTCACATAGGCAAGTTAAATCTTGGCTCCTAAGGCCTTCTATGTTTAGTGCTTAAACATTCTCTTTCCTATTGGCTGAGATAATAAACTCTTCCTTGAATTTGTGTACTAAGCACTTATCATTCTTAAAATTAAAAAGGTAGCCTTCATCACATAATTTACTTATTCTAATGAGGATGTTCTTAAAACCCTTAACAATTTTTTTTTTGAAATTTATGTTTTACAAGAAGAACAATATTACCCATAGAAACAATTTCATCCTAAGCATTATATTCGAAAGTTACTTTTCCTCCATTCATCTTGATAATCTTTTCAAAATAGATTTTTTTACCAGTCATGTGCCACGGATATACACTATCCATGTGCCAAGTATTTTTTTGGTACATCCTTTATTTTCCTGAAAATAAGAAAATAATTAGACTTTCGGAATCCAAACTTGATTGGATCCGAGATTTTCAGATAACAAAATTTTAGGAACCCACATATTCTTAGTGAAATAAGCCTTCAGAAAAAGTAGAGATTGGGTTTTGTTTAAACAGAAATTCTTTGCCCAGTGACCACCACATTGAAACTTGGTACAAAATGGGGCACATTGAGGAAAAAAATATTTGTTACTAAAAATTTGTTTTGCATGGGTATAACCAAATATGTATTTTTTTCTTAAAGGACATATTTTTGATTACATTTTATCAAAATTTTCTTTATCATGGGTAATGTTTGACAAACACTTATCTAAGGAAAAAATTTCGGACTTTAGTTTTACAACCAAGTTTTTATCTTCAAAATTTTTCGATTTGGAACTAGTGCTAGGCTTGAAAACACTTTTCTTAGAAATTACCTTTTCTAGATCATTAGAAAATTTGTATTTCTCATAATTTAATTCCTTAAGGTTTTATGAAATAATTATAAAATCAGCATCTTTCCTATCAATATCTTTAGAAAGATCTGATATTTATTTTGTAAGAATAGTATTCCTAGAGTTTGCCTTATCAAGTTTTTTACTGAGTTTAGAATTCTCAATCTCAAGAAGTTCAGAAAATCTAGAAACTTCTTCGTAGGTAGGTAAAGTATTTCCTTCCTCAGAAGAGGATTCATAATCTGAAGAGTTATAATATTTACTGCCACTATAATTTAAAGAAACATTGGTCAATTATTCAGCATTATGTACCTTATCCATGAAGCAATGATTGTTAATAGGTAATCGGGCTATAAGACCAAGATTATTCTGTCCTGAAGATTCATAATTAGAAGATTCATCTGAAGACTCACCACAACTAGCTCCTTAGGTATCATTAGCTTTCAGAACATTCTTAGCTTTGGATTTATAATACTTCTTTCTATTCCTTTTATAATGCCTCTATTTTCTTTCTTTCTTTTTGAGCAAAGGGAAATCCGTTCTAATATGTCATGCTCTCTTGCATTAATAACAAGTAACTTCTCCATCTTTCCTATCTTTCCATTTTTTTCTTATACATGGACTGGAAATTTCTCTGAACAGTTATCTTGTTCATCCTTTGATCAAGATTTGCTAACTCATTCTCTAATACTTCACTATCACTAGATTCTGATTGGATAACAACCTTCTTATACTTGGACCAAGTTACTCTCTCCAGAGTGTTAGCTTTCAAATGATTTGATGTTGTTGTAAAAGAAGCATTATTATTTCCATTTTTCTTCATGATTTTGTTAGCATCTCTCTTCATCCTTGTTTCATGTTAGAGAAGAGTTACAAATAGTTCATTTAAGGAAATTTGAGTTACCTTCAAATTCTCATCAATAGTTGTTCTCTTTGATTCCCACACATTGGGAATAATATCAAGTATTTTATCCACCAGAGCTTCATCATCCAGACCATTCACTCCCATATATTTTAAGTTGTTTACGATAGTCTTAAACCTTTTTTGAACTTTAAAAATGGGTTCTGCATAAGGAGAATTGTAACCATGATATTCTGCTCTCAACATAGCTCTTCTTGTCTCAATCACATTAGATGTACCAAAATGTGTGACTTCAAGTTTCTTCCATATGCAATTAGCTGTTTCACAAGAATAAATTTGGATATATATGTTCCTAGTTATAGAAAATAGTATAGTATGGAATACCTTGTAGTTTAATTGATAATCATGCTTCTCTTGGTTTGTGGAAACACTTACTTCTTTATCAGGAATTTTATAACCTCCAGTTGGCATAACGAAATTTTCTACTCCAGTATTGATAAAAGAAGTATTCATTCGATCTCTACAGTATTCATAATCATTGCCATCAAATATTGGTGGTCTTGTAGGAATAATATTGTCTATGGATCCAATATTTTGACCTGCCATCTCTAAGAAAATCATTGGAAACCAAACTTGTTAGTAGGAAATTTTCGTAATCACAACGTTCAGAGTGAACATGTTTGAAATGAAATATTTTGGAATGAAAAAGTTTGGAACGAAGCTAACTTTCTAAGAAAGGATAAAGTACAATGAAAAAGTGAGCGTGAAAAACTTATATGTGAGAATAATTATTTCAGAGACCTTCTCTGAAAACAATTTTAGGATCGAAATAATGATTTAGATGCTCAATATACAAGAGGGGGGTGAATTGTATACTTTTATAGATTTCCTTTGACATGGAAATATCTAAGTTTAACAATGTTAAACTAAGAAAATTCAAAACACCTCTAACACCAATTGGTGAATTCGAACAAGGTATGAAGTCACAAAATTCTAGTTCTATGTACATTCTTGAATCTGGAATGTGATTCCGAAAACAGGTTCTGGGAATATGGATATAGAAATTGAAACTTAACTAAAGTTTAAAATATCAGATTCTACATTAAATCATATATAATATAAATGAAACAGAGTATAAGTGTAAGGAAATATAAGAAGTTATATTTTCTTAACAATACAATATGATGCGGAAAAAAAAGTAGTGTAACAACTAGTAATAAACAATAACTTTTTTAACCCAAAGATAAGGGTATCCAACAACCTTGGATAAAGGTCCCTTGATATATACTTTCACGGATGTCTATCATACCCACACCAGGGTAAGCACTCGATAAGAAGATCAGAGTCTCTGTCTTGCTATCTTCGCAATCCCTCAACTTCAAGGTAGTTGGGACCTCTTTCATTCTTTGCATGGAAGCCCTCGAACATCCAGGAAGTCGACACCTATGTCTTCCTATACCCGGAAGCCCTCGAATGTAATCACCAACATTTGGAGTCACATGAAGCAATCTGAACGAGTAGTTTAGTACGCAAAAAGCATGAAAAAATTCTCTCTCTAGAAATCACCTTAATAGTGTGTGGTCTCTAGAGTGATCAACTTGTATTTGAGATCTTTCAAATGCGCACCTATTTATTGGCTTGGTTTGAACGGTCAGCCCCCTCCTCCAATGATCATATTTTCCTTAATGTTCGGAAGGACCTGTACACGTGTCACTCAAGCAACGGTTAATTAGAAACATAATGGATGACATCATTTTATAACACAACATGTATAACTGAATGCACAACATCGTTATGTAACGAAACAAGTGTAAGCATATGCAAAACTAGAATTAGGAGTATATGAAATTAATAGTTCAAAGTCTAACCCAAATGGAATTCAGAGTCTATAATAAAAATTATATTCGGATTCTATTTTAGGAATTCAGAACCTACATTTTGTGGGAATCCAGAGTCTGAATTCTTAAGGAAATTCGGATTCTAGTTTCATCCCGATTCAGAATCAGAAAATACAGTTCGGAGTTGAACTTATAATGGTTCAGATTCGAACTCATGAATGTTCAGTGTCGAACTTGTAAAATTTTAGAGTCTAACTTATGAATCTTCGGAGTCGAGCTTGTGAATGTTCGGAGTCGAACATGTAAATGTTTGGATACAAACTTATGAATCTTAGGAGTCGAACTTGTAAAATTTCAGAGTCAAACTTATAAAAGTTCAGATTTGAACTTATAAAAGTTCGGAGTCCAGAATTCAGAGTTGAACATTGTTAGAGTTCGTATCCAAAATTCAGAGTGGAACATCATTAATGTTCTCATCCAGAATTCGGAGTGAAACATTATTAGAGTTCACATCCAGAATTCGATGTGGAACTTTATTAGAGTTCGTATCCAGAATTCGGATCCAAAAAATAGAATGCTTCATACCATAGCATTATATGATTCCATTGTTTTGGTTATGAATCAAATTTTTATACTTAAGAAAAAATATTTCTATGTATAAGAAAAATCATGGCGAGGGTAAATTTGCTTAAGGAATGAAATTTTCCTTATAGAAGTAAAACATAGATTTACTTAGGTATAGGGCGTTTGTGATTTTCAAAACAATATGGATCGGAAAAGTCATAAGGAAAACCTTATTGACTCGACAAGATATTTGTAGTTGAATAATAAGATTTTAGATCCATTCATTATAAAGTTTAGGATAGAAAAAAAGAGATAAATGAGAGGATCACCATTAAATGAGAAATATATAAGGAAATCTGTAAATAATGATCTTGAATAATGTTTTCCATAATTTGTATGTTCATAAATATTTCAATCAATATATATATTATGTTGATACATATATTTATTTAATATAATAATGTATATTAAAATTTTCAAATCTGGAATATAGATACTCGAGAAGATTAGTTAAAGGATTCAATGTTTCATTCTCAATTTCCTCAAAAAAGGTAGAAAGTTCAACAATTACAATGTTAATGGTTTTAGATTTGGTATAATTGAATAGGAAGAGTGTTTTAAAACACAATATAGTGGCATATTTATGTTTTATTTAAGTGGAATACTATGGAGAATTGACTGATAACACTAAATTTAACTACTATTTACATTTTTCTGTTATTTTATTCAAATTAAATTGGGTGGATATTATCAGGGGTGTTAAAAAATATTCTTTTCAATTTACACTAACGAACATATCTTGCATGATGGATGTTGGTTTCCATGAGCATCATGTTCTTTGTTTCTTATCATCTCATGAGAGAATTTTATTTTATATGAGTGATTTCATGAATTAACGGTGGATTGTAGTTTCTCGCATAAAATAAATAGACATGTATGATATGAGTGATGAAGTGGAAGATTTGACATCTGACATTGAATCCCATCAATAGCATAATGCTGAATAATTTCTCCATCAGTATATTGATAATTTTAGTTTTGAATAAGTGGATATAGTAGATTAAGTAATGGGGGAGCATGATACCGACATGATTGATGGTTAAAATGATTTTAAATGTAGTTATGCATTAATTTATGAACCGCATATGTTATTTTTTCAAACATCGATTATTGTTTTTGTATATATTTTAGTTACTAGTAATGTGAATCTATTATCATTTCTATTTTTTGGGCATGAAAGTTTCAAAATACATGTTATTAAATAAATTTTACTGGATTAAACGACATCAATATCGAGGAAGTGTTATACTCACACTGTGGGGTCAAAATGTTTTTCTAAAAACGGATCCACTCTGGTGATATTTTCATTAGATTAAATATTTATTATAAAACCATATATCTTTATTATATTAAATTGTTGATTTTAAATTCTATTATGCATCCAATGAGTTTATGAATCAGAGAATGTCAAAACGAAGTGTGATTGAATGCATATAAAAAATTTTAGTGGAGTTTTGTAAATTAGATTTCCAAAGATGTAGGGGTATGAATTAATTTTTTATTTTAATAAATTAATATTAATTGTAAATATGTTAACATTTATCGCATCTAATATTAATGATATTTGATTTATAGGAAAAAATTAAAGAACTATTGGATGTCAATCCAACACAGTCCTACTCAGTCTCCTAGGATGTCCTAGTTGGTAATTTCCTTGGGATGGAGCATCCAGGTCATGTACATGGATGGGTTTGGTACTATTACCATTTCAAGTATTTGGTAGACAAGTGAGGGATTTCATGTGATGAATGGTTGGTATAAGGTAAATCACAAAACTGCATAATCATTTAGTTCACAAATAATTATTGATTTTATGTTTAAATATAAATATAAAACATTTTATAATTTTCAATGAAATTTTCTTCTAAGTGTTAGTTCGAGGATGTAGAGATAGAGATAGATTGGGTGACAACCAGAGTTCATTATTTGGAAATTATTTGTGGAGTGGGTTTTTTCATGTATTTGTACATAGAAAGTGGATTTTTTTTTCCATTTTCTAATTTTTTACATGGGATCAGGACAATGAGTGACCTATGTAAGTGTTGTATTACCATATCTCTCTATGTTGTGTTTCAACTGGATATTGATAATGAAATTTCTATATTATCAGATATGATGTTTAATTTCTATTAAATATTTTACATATAGTTTGATTCTATTAATATTCTGTATTTTGATTGATTTTCCATTGTATTGAGAAATGTATTATTTCATTTAATGTGTTGTTTTCCGTGTTCAGTGTGTCATGTTTTTTTTGTTTTGGTTTGAGTCAACATGCATTTATTAATGAGTTTTACATTGTTATTTTCCCTGTATGTTGATGATATAATTGATGACCTAGTAAAATTTTCAATGCCAATTCTTTATTGTTCTAGTTGCAGGCTCTAGGTCTATAGAACATACAACTTTTTTTTGTAAATCGTGAAATAACGGTAGTGTAAACCAACAATAGAGATAGAATTTGTTCCCATGTTGGTTTAAACCTCCACTATATTATGTTATTATTTAGGGGAAATGATTAAAAACCACTCAATTTAAAAATTATACTTTTTAATGGTTTTATCCGTAATAGTGGTGGTTTTTTCTATTATAAGGGAATGATTTTAGCAGCGGTTTTCAACCACCCCTACATCCGATTTTTTTTTTAAAAAAACACCAAAAAACAATGTAAAATTCTATGAAATACATCTTCTATGACACTTTCTAGAACCATCCCCTAAATAGAATAAATCATCATGTGTTGATTGTCAATAATAATTTTAGTGGAGAAAATTTAAAACGGTCATAGAAACATATTTCAGGAGTATAAACTGATGTTGTCAAAATAATCCACAACCAGATGGTCAGTTTTTTATAGTGAGAAATAAACAGTTATCTCCACACTATTATATAACCCTACATATACTCTGAACATAAATATTTACTCATTTCAAACTCTATGAACCATAAGGTTACAAACTCATATATAGAAATAGGATTCCCCTTGTTAGTTCAAAAGGAATCAAATAAAACCAAGAGAAACATGCTCCATGAGATCAACCAACAAAGACAGGGCACATTAGAGAGGTACATTCCATCACGAACACCTCCACCATTCCAATTGGTATTTCTGAGATTATTTTATCCATCTAAAACATCCTACTAGGTCCATTTCCAGTTCCCATCACTGAAGGTTTATTCATTGCAATCTTGTGCCCAACACTACATTAAAGAAACCGAATTATAGGGGTATGGGTCACCACTGTATAGATATGAGGGATACCTTCTCTTATCAATCTCATGAAACCTCCATCGCTCGTATAAAGAGTGTCCAACACCTCAACCCATATAGGAATTACTATCTCCAATCTAGGTAACGTTCTAATTAAGTGGATCATTCTGCTCTACAAAACAGATATGACGACCAAGGGAGATTCGCCTTCAATGGAAGACCCAGTCTCCACCGATAGTCCAGACAAGGGAGTGAAACTCTATATGTGAGTACCCACACCAAGATCCCATAGGGGAGTATGACCCATGATGTACTCACACCCTAATCCCACATGGGAGTACAACATCGTATGATGAGAAACCACACCCAGCACCGTATTGTTGTACTACCTAGTTACTATGGGACTGACACCATTGAACGATAGGGGAGTACCGACCCTGGTAGATCATTTCTGCAGGAACCCCACCCTAGAACAATACACGATTAATGAATCCTATCATAGAATACTCGTACCCTACCCTTTAGGGAACTTTCTACTCTATTTACATTACATATGGAGGACCCGTTCCCTATTTTTATAGGGCACTACAGACTCCACGGATAGAGGACCCGCTCCATGCCCCGAAATTGGAGTACATACTCATCCTTCAAGAAAATATCCAAGAAACATAACCCTGTTCCTTCATGGGAGAAATTCCCTTAGAGGAATCCACCAGATTAAAATGAACATGCTCACATTTTATGGGGAGTCACAACATTATTAAAAATTATGTTTATCTCTCATGTTTTCTTGTATGGGGAAGATCGACTCCTTAAACCATTAGACTGTTTACCAAAATCCACAAAAACTCAATGGTAGTATATAAAAATTATTATCTCCTCACAAGGGTCTCAACACCATAGATGGATCTTCAAATGGACTATCTATAAGAATGTTAGGGGTATTTACCAGAAAAGGGGTCTTTGGGATCCGGGTCCAGTACGACCCGACTCGACCTAACCTAAGTTATGCAGACACGGTCTGGCCTTGCCCATTTTGATAGAACCATGGTCATTATATGCATGAATTTGAGTATTGTATAGTTGGTGCTTGTTTTCAAACCTCAGAGAATGTTCAGAATGTGTACCAGCAATGTGATCATACAAAACAAGCAGATAACAGTGTTAAAGGTGGCATTGTTTTCCAGTGTTTGCCATATTTCTGGCCCTTAAAATTGACAAATAATGAAATCTGTTTTTGGAAATGGGACTTGCACGCCAAAGACTTGGAGGCTTGGAAACTTGTGTCCTATTTGTTTTTCAAGATGATATCATGAAAATAAGGGAAAAGAAGAAGGGGTTCTCATGTTTTGGGGTTGGTCGCGCAAGTGATCAGCGCAGTAGAAGACATGCGCACCAAAAGATGTGTGCCAGGGTAAGACTTGCGTGTCATCGATCATGGTATCCAAATGCATATATATATAAGGGTCGAACCCTCCTCATTCGGGACAATGTTCATAATTAGAGAAATACAGATCTCTTGTCGCTTAGGTGTAGTGGTCGAGCAAGTGGTTGTGGGTCACGAAAATAGAGGTTGAGCGACAGTTGTTTGATGCGGGTCCTAGATGTTTTGGGCGAGAATGATGGTGCGTCGCGCAAGTTTGTATTTGGTGAAAGAGGTGTCTAGTAGGTGATTTGGTGACACTTGCATGCCAGAATTTGAAGAAGTACGACAGTTGATTGTTGCGCACCAAAATTGGTTTGGGGGTAAAAGGCTGTGAGTCACGCAAGTTTGGTGTTGTAGAAGTGAGAGTTGTGCAAGTGGTTGAGGTGGACTTGCGCTCTGACATTGGACATGCATGCCATATTTGAAACATGTGTGCCAGTTTGGAGGAGCGAGCTAGGTTTTGTTGATGTATGCTAGTCTTTCTGCGGCTATACAAAAGCTGAATGTTTCTCTGATATCATTGGTGCCATGTGTTATATATCTTTGCGATGGATGTTGGACTTCAACAGAGCACATACATACAACATAGGATCCATTCATTAGTGGTAATGAAGAGACCTTCATGTCTATAAACTAAGTGGGACTTCACTAAAGGTAGTGAGCCAGGCAGAGTCAACAAGAGTGACCCAAGGGACCCAGTGAGCAATCCCTGAACATTTGTAAAGGTAGTTAGACTAGGACATAGTGACTATCCTGGAACCTTTGTAATAATCATCTAATGAAGTTTATTGGAATTTGGTATGACCAAAAACCTGTCGGCTTATGGTCCTTAGACGTAGCCCTTAGTGGTGAACCCTGTGAAAAGTGTTGTGTCATCTCTCTCCATGTGAATGTTTTCTTTGTGATCATATTTATCATACAGGTTTAATAATTTCATACTAACATGGGAAAAAGATCCATCACATTAAAAGAAAAAATTGTCACCTTGATTCACCTATCCCCTCTCAGCGTGTCCCGTGGTCCTGCAAGTGGTATCAGAGGGAGGTTTCTAGTGTTGAATCTATCTTTTATCGTTATGGAGAATGTAGTCAATGTTAGAGGAGTCCCTCTCTTCGATTGATGTAATTTAATGATATGGAAGAATAGAATTAAATATCATCTATGATCCCGTGGAATTGAAGTCATTTTTTTCACGGTACAAGGTATTCATGTTACTGATCCAACATGGATGGATATGACGGAAGCTGATAGGAAAATTCATGATGCTAATGCTAAAGAACAAAATTCTTTGACTGCAACCCTTTCTGATCAGGTCTATCTAATCATGATGAGTTTCACATCAGTAAATCCAATGGGGATAAACTAGAAAATATTTATGAAGGAGATAATATGTGAAGGAGGGAAAATTATAAGTCCTACACAATCAATTTGATGATCTAAAGATGTATCCAGATGAGATTGAAGACTCATTCTTCAATCGAATTATTGAAGTGGTTGGAGCAATTCAGGGTCTAGGAGAAGAAATCTAAGACATTGATATTGTAAATAAAATATTAAGAAGACTTTCACCCCAGTAAAATGAAAAGGTGTCATCCCTTGAAGAAAGATATCTTTCCAAACATTCTCTGGATGATCTACTAAAAAGCATAGTCATATATGAAATGAGAGTCAAACCAGAAGATGTTATGACTCATGTGAAAAAGGAAATGCAATTCAATTCCATGGATAAACTGAATATTTCAAAAGATAGTAGTGCTGAAGATGAAGAATAAAAGTAAATTCATTCTCTCATTTCAATGAAGTTCCAGAATGGAAAATGGAAATTCAAAGGGAAGTTACCTCTTGCATGTTTTCATTGAGGAAAAGTTGGGCACATTGCCTCTCAGTGTTTAAGAAGGATCAATGATGAAGATACTGAAGATGAATTCATTGAGACTCCTTGGAAAAGGTTTTTCAAAAAGAGAGACTTCAAATATGAAAAGAAAATATAGAGGAAGAGTTTTGACTATGAACATGATGATGAGGATACTGAATTTTGTGATGAAGAAGAACCCGAATTTAAAACAGGAAACCATGCATACATGATGGATACCATTGAAAAGTTAGAACCATCAATCAATAAAGGCAGAGATAATCAGATTACTCATAATGGTGATTCAAAGACTCATGTTAAGGTTTCATTTTCAATTCTTGAGAAATATTTTAAGAGTTACAATAAGTGGGTGGAAATGGTGGAATAATAATCAGAATATGTTCATGAGCATGAAGCTGAAATTGAAAGACAACACGAACTAGTGACAGTTAAGTATTGAATCCTTGAAATCATAGATGATTTTGTGGAATTAAATCTCAGAATTTAATAACATGAAAAGATCATAAATGGCCTTTCATCCAAACTGGTAGAGATGTCCAAGACTATTGAGGGACATGAGGATGAAGTTGTTACTCTTAAGAGTAAAATTGAATGGAAATCAACCACAAATGAGGATAAGAAGAAATTTCATTTCTGATGATTATCAGATACAAAATTACTAGAAAGAGCCAAGTGTGGATCAGATGGTGTTGGAAAAATCTTGAGTGATCAATGACATGCTTGCATGTGAATGAGTGGAACTGGCTGTGAAGCTGAGACATCAAAATCTAGAAGTAAAGAGAGCCTATATAAAGACAAGATGAATGTTGGTCTTGTTGAAACATTACCTGAAGTGCTGAAAAATAATCCATCAATCCAAACTAAAATTAGAACTAAAAATTATCCTTAAACATTGAGAAATGACAGGAAGTTCAACTATTATCCCAAGGAATAAGTCATGAGGAGAAATTCAAGTGAGAAGACATATCCTCACATGAAGTGTTAGTTTCGTGGCTATCTGTGCCATACCATGTCAAACTACGAAGAGGCTAGGAGCTACTTGAATGGGGAAGATATGGGATGACAACAAATGAGATTGAATTCATATCCTCAATCTTATAGAAGAAATAGTTTCTATATATACTGTTTCATTGTTCTAACTTTGTCAATAAGGATATGTATTGTAGGCAGAGATTCTATGGGAGAGATTCATACAACTCTCATAGACAGGTCAATATTCCCCCTCTTGATGGTGTTGATCTCACAAACATGTTTTCTCCTCTAGAAGAAGATTTTATATATGATGAATTTGATTATGTGGAATAAATAATTATAAGGCCATCAGTATCTTATACACAATCCAATATCTCTTGGAAGGAAAAGAAGAAGATCGAGAAATCCAATCTTGCTGATGTAGCCTTCAAAGCAACAAATAGCAGCAGCACCTAGATTCATCATAGTGGATGCTCGTCACATAAGACAGGAAATTTTGACCTTTTAAATAACATTGAAACGAATGTTGATGGAACAATGAGGTTTGGTAATTATGGTGTTTTGATGATTAAAGGATGTGGGAATTCTACATTTTCCAATGGAGATCTAAAGGTGACTGAAGTTCTTTATGAGTACGGTATATGCCACAATCTCCTCAGTGTGAGTAAACTCTGTTACTCAGGGCTCATTTTAACATTCAATCAAAAAGGCTTCACTATAAATGAAGAAATGGGGATTTCTCTTATGAAAGGATATAGAACAGATGAAAAATTATATGAGGTTGACAGCAAAGTAAACTCTTCCTATTTGTCTGTTGAAGAAGCAAAAAACCTCTGGTATCGAACGCTGTGACACATTATCCAAAAAGACATGGAAATGTTATCTAAGATGACGATTTGAATGTATATCCCCATTCTAAAACGTGAACTAGTATAGACTTGTGATTCTTGCATATGAGGGAAGCTCATCTATAATTCATATCTACCAAAGATGAAATGGGCATCAAAACTTCTTGATCTCATCCATACAGATGTATGTGGCATAATAAATGTTTCTGAAACTCATGGAGAGAGGTACTTCATCCTTTTCATTGATGATTATAGTTGAATATCTTTTGTAATGGTTATTCCCAGGAAGTGACAAGTACTTGATTGCATGAAGACATATCACCGGGTTGTTGAGAATGATACTAGATGGACAATAAAAGTCTTGCAATCTGATAATGGAGGGGAATAAACATCCTTTGAGTTTGAGAATTATCTAGAAAAACATGGAATACAACATTTGGTAGCTGCTGTGATAAATCCATTGAAAAATTGAGTTGTTGAGTTCCATAATCGACATGTTAACAATATTTCCCAGACTATGCTGATTGAGAGTTGTATCTCTCACCATTACTGGAAAGAAGCTGTTGAAGCTTCATTGAACATTCAAAATCGAATGGGGATTTATATGGGAGAAACGATGACACCATATGAATTGTGGGATGTTAGTAAGCCTTTGTCGAAATACTTAATGTTTTTGGAAGAAAATGATTCATTCCAATTAAAAAAGGAAATCAAGGGATGATTGGTGACAATGTTGATGAAGGAAATTTTCATGGGTATCCAATGAACTAAAGAGCGTAAAAGTGTTTCATTAAATACTTAGGAAGTATTGTGGATAGTAGTTATGTTAAGATCATTGAAGAGAAAACAAAAAATTATCAAGGGATTTCAAATGTTGATGTGATAGGAAGTGGGGAAGAAAGTTATCAAAGAGAAAATAAAATTACAATAATTGAGTAAGGTGTGAAAAACACTTAGCAGCCACATAATTATGTTGACTAAGAAGAAGAATCTGATAAAGAAACCTTCATTGGAGAGAATGAAACTGAACCTCACAGGTGAAATCGAAGAGCTGAGATTGATCCATCTAACAGAATTGGGGAAAAGAGTGCACCCCACAAACAAGGAGGATGATGAATAACACACAATCTGTATTTTTATCAGTTGTGGAGCCATTATCATTTTAAGAAGCTCCAAAGGATGAATCTTGGGTGAAATCCATGAATGAAGTGTTAGATAAGATTGACAAGAATTAGAAATTGGATCTTGTAAAGAGACCTAATGTTCACAATGTGATTGGTACAGAATGGATCTTCAAAAGAAAACGTTTGATGAGCATGGAAGTGTTATTAGATACAAGGCACGACAGTTATGTAAAGGATACTCCCAGACTGAAGGCGTTGATGATTAAGAAACCATTTCCCCAGTAGCTAGACTGGAGTCAATTAGGATTTTCCTTGCCACGACATTCCAATGAAGAAATAAAGCGTATCAAATGGATTTCAAGACATCATTATTTAATTGTGTACTCTAAAAAGAAGTGTACATTGAAAAACCAGTGGGTCTTGTTCTTGGTACGGATGAAACAAAGATCTGCAAACTGAAGAAATCACTATATGGTTTGAAGTAGGAACCACGAGAATGGTATTCCTAGTTGGACTCGTATCTTAAGAAGGTGGAATTCAAAAGATGAGGAGCAAACCACAATATATATGTGAAGAATTCTCCAAAAGATCAGTTCATGGTTCTAGTCAAGATTGATGACATTATATTTGGTGGCAGCAGGCAGAAAGCAGTGGATGAATTTTTCAATCAGATTAAATCACAATTTGAAATGTCTATGATTGGGGAGATCACATATTTCTTGGGGTCGCAGGTGATTCAAAGGCAGGATTACACATTCATTTCTAATCAAAATAATTCAAGAGAGCTATTGAATAAATTTAATATGAAAGACTCCAAACCAATATCAACTCTGAATGTAGTTGGAACAGAACATGGAAAGCATGAGGATGTGGAATCTCTAGACCCCACCATGTAGAGGATGATAATTGGGATCCTACAGTACCTGATAGTGAGACAACTAGATATTGTCTTCGCAGCCTATCTAGTACCCCTCTATCAGAGTAATCCAAAAGAGGAACATAAGGCATCATTAAAATGTATGATGAGGTATATCCACGGTACTCAAAATTGTGGCTTATACATTACTTAAGGAAGGGATAGTGAATTATCAGCATTTCCTAATGCTTACTAGGCTGGTGATGTAGTGGATAAAAAGTCCACTAGTTTTGGAGCATTCTATATTGGGAATGAATGTGTTGGTTGGTTAAGCAGGAAACAAGAAAGTACTTCTATTAGTACTGTTGAAGCTGAGCATATCTCCTCTACAAAGGGATGCACTCACTACTACGAATGAAGCAATAACTAACATATTGGTGATGAGGTGAAGCAACCAATGGTAATTTACTATGATACAAAAGAGCGCAATTGATCTTACATAGAATCATGTTCAACATTCTTGTACAAAACATATTTAAATAAGGTATCACATTATCGAATAAAATGTTGAGAAAGGCATGATTATAATGGATCATGTGGGAGCTGATTATATAATGGTTGATATCTTGACCAAGCCACTATCGGCGGCTGTGTTTGAGAAGCATCGGTTGAACCTAGATGTTCATCCACCTCCCAGTGGATAAGGAAGTTATGAAATACCACTCTCCCTAGTTATTTTAACTAATTTTTATCTATTTATGGCTGTGATATAGGTTTTTGAGGGAGATACTATCCATGGGGTGAGTTTTGTGTTGAACAATGAACAATTACCGGTCTTTGGGTTTATTTCCAATGGGGGAGAATGAAATAAATTCAAGCATGTCATAGATATGTAATGCTTCTGTGAAACGATGAGTATTTAGCGTCGGTGACAGTATGTGAATGAATTCATTGGACATGTAATTCTCTTGTGACACTATATGAAAATTACTTGGGCATCATTGAGAATTCAAAAACACGGGAACCCAATTCATGCTTCATCTCTTGTTTTCTATACGAAGAATTTCTCATGTTGACTTAAAGTGTTGTCTGAGTTGATTCTTGCATTTATGGTTTGCCTATGACTGGTGCTCTATTAAATTTATTTACTGGTTTCCAACAAACCCAAAGGCGGAGATTATTGGAACCATGGTCATTCTATCCATTAATTGGAGTATGGTATGGTTTGTGTTTATTTCCAATCCTCATAGAACGTTAAAGACTATGTTCCAGCAAATTGATCATACCAAACAAGCAGATAATAGTATTGAGGATGGCATCATTTCCCAATGTTTTCCAAATATCTAGACCTCAAAATTGAAAAATGAAGAAAAGTTTGTTTGGCAATGGGACCTACGCGCCGAATAGTTGGAGGCTTGGAAACATGCACACCATTGGATTTTCAAGATGAGATCATCAAAATATAGAAAAGGAAGAAGTGGCTCCCATGTTTTGGGGTTGGTCATGCAAGTGACTAGCACAGTAGAAGACTTGCATGCTGGAAGCTGCGTGCCGAGGTAAGACTTGTGCGCCATCGCACAGGGTATCCAAATGCCTAAAATATAGGTTGACCCCTTCTCATTCAGGATGATGTTCAGAATTAGATTAATTCAGAGCTCCCGCCGCATAGGTGTAGTAGTCGCGCAAGTGGTTGTGGGTCTCTCAAGTAGAGGTTGCACGACAATTGTTTGCAGCATGTCCAAGGTGGTTTGGGTGAGAAAGGGGATGAGTCGTGCATGTTTGGAGTTGGTGAAGGTGGTGTCACACATGTGGTTTGGTGACACATGCGAGCCGAAATTTGAAGAAGTGTGACAGTTGATAGTTGAATCCCAAAATCGGATTGGGGGTAAAAGGGTGTGAGTCGCACAAGTTTGGTGTTGAATAAGTGAGAGTCATCCAAGTGGATGAGGTGGAATTGCGCGCCGGCTTTGGACTTGCATGCCAGCTTTGAAACTTGTTTGCAGGCTTGGAAAAGCGCGCAAGGTGTTGTTGAAAGCATGCCAGTATTTCTAGGGCTGCGCAAAAGCTGAAAGATTGCCTGATACCACTGTTGCAAAGTGAGATTTGTCTTCGGGTGGAAATTGGACTTCAACAGAGCAACTACATACAATAGAGGATGCATTCATTAGCGATGATGAAGAAACCTTCATGTCTATAAACTGAGTGGGACTTCATCAAAGGAAGTGATCTAGGGGGAGTCAATAGGAGTGACCCAAGGGAGGAATTGAGCTATCCCTGAACTTTTGTAAATGAAGTGAGCCTGGGACAGAGTGACTATTCCCAAACCTTTGTAATCCATATCTAGTGAAGTTTAGTAGAATTTAGTACTTCCGAAAACCTGTCGGCACATGCTCCTTGGACGTATCCCTTAGTAGTGAACCAAGTAAATTTTTTTGAGGAATTTCCCTGAATGTGAATGTTTTCTTTCTGATCATATTCATCATACAGGTTTAACATGGTCCTACCAATGTGAGAACAAGATCCATTACATTAAAAGAAAATGTTGTCACCAAGATTCACCCCCACCCTTTTAGGGTGTCCTGGGGTCCTACACATTGGGCATACTGGACCTAGCCCAATGGGCCACCGTTCCTACCTACTGGGTCACCAAACTACCTGGTCCCCCTCTAGCTTAGCCTGCACTGGCGTGCCAGGTTTCGTCCAGCTAGGCCTCCCAACAGCCCTGTCCACATCGGTCAGACTTGTGTTGATGGCCCAAACCTATCAATCCTGGATGTAGATGCTCTCAATGTCCAATTGACCTCATGTGGCAAGTAGTTTTCCCTCTTCGTCCCCTACACGTGGTCAAGAAGACCACATGCCATCACAAACCCGCATCTCATCTGTGTGTCTTCCGACATTAACCGACACCCCACGGGTGTCGTTGTTCTACATCACCATGGTCTGCCTATCGATGACCTATATTTCCACCAGTGCACTCCGCATCCCACACAAAACTACCACCGCATGATGCCACCGACCATCCCGTGCATGGCAGGGGGTCTTCCATAGGATACTGAACACACTGTATTGGTACATTCAATGGTCCTGATGATGTTCTAGGGTCCTCAATTCATGTTCTTCATCACCATGGGTTCGAATTTTTATTCTTATCCACCACGGTGCAATGTAAATCAAGAAAAAATATCTCCCACAATACCTTTATATGTTTTCCACCATGCTCGTCATAACTCTATCATGTCACGCCCATTCTAGAACCAACATGTTTTATCATGTAACTAAGAAACAGTTGTGTAATGATCAACTGTTTTTCACCCCGGAAGAACGAGAAAAACATGGGGAAGAAAACCAAAGTAATGAAGCCAAGGATTGAACCATGGACATTGATTAACCCCATCCTCGATCTAATATATTATACAGATAAAGAAAAACGATGAAAAATATATAAATCCATCAAACGATCATCAATCCCTAATAATCCCTACAATGAAAAACACATCCCACAATTATATGTACGATCCATGAATTGATCTGTTCATAAATTAGTTCACATTCATCTTAGGAATTCAAAGACCAGGAATGTATGGAATTTTAATAACAACCCCTACCTAATGATGGATCAGTTCAATACAATTATTTAATTCGCGTCACCATGTCGATAATTGTTTAATTAGTGTTTTTTATTCATCACCAATTGATCGAATCCCAACCTATGATTCATCTTTTCTGATGGGAAAATATACTCCTCCTTACCTTAATGAAACTCTAGAGTAATTATCTTGTGATATGTATTCAAATTTTGGACCATGTCCCCAATTATTAGAGGAATCACAAAAACTTGTTAACACATTTTAGATTTACATTTTCTCGTTGAAACAGCATCCCCACAATTCCTCATTTATGAAATGAGAGTGGGTTGATCTATTTCCACATCATTGTGTTTTCACTATGTGGATTTTTTGAAATAAATAAACCAAAATTAATTATGTTTATTTTCTTTTCCATTAAAATTTTAAAAAATTAACTATTACCCTAGACCCTCCCCGGTCGAGGTTAGGGTCCACCTATTGAAATCGCACCCTCAAGAGCTCAAATCTAGTATCAGATTTCTAATATTAGTCATCTTTTATGATTTCTAATGATTTCAAAATAAAATAATATTTATTTAAAAGTTTTATTTACAATTATTTTCCAAAAACTAATTTCTAATGTTGGCCTATTTTGGCCAATGATTTTCTCTGCCTAAGGAAATAACATCCTCACTAGCTTAATAGTACTTTCATATTTCCAATATGAATTTCAATTTATGAGTAATACGGATTTGAAAAATAAAATAATATTCTTTTAATTATTTTACATACATTCATGTCCCAAAAAATAATTTCCATAGTTGGCCTATGCTGGACAATGTTAGGATTTTGCTAAGGAAAGCACATATTCATGATCTTAATGGTACACATAGATTTTAAATCTGAGTTACCATTACTGAGTTATAAATAGTTTAATAATAAAAATAATTATATTTAGTTAGTTTATTTTCAAATATGAAACGTTCAGGTTTTCTCACAGTAAACTCATGCATGAAAAAGTAATGTCGCTCCTAGTATACTTCTTTTATCCCAAATGTAATGGTTCACTATGATTTATGATACAGAAAACCGTTTATGATTTCATCCACAATTTCCGGAAAAATATTCACTTGTGTTTTTTAAAGACTTAATATTTTTCAATGAACCATTCTGGCCACTCTGTGCCATGAAAGCACATGTCATCTCAATTATTGGTCTCAAATTTTATCCATGAATTTTCTAAAACAGAACAAAAAAATATGATTCTTTACATCCTCCACCACTTAAAACATTACATCATTGAAAAGCAAAACTTGGTTTTAATTGATCAAAGGTGAGAGTACCAGACACATATTTAAGCCTTCTAATCACATGTTCTTTGCTTATAATCCCTATGCTACCTCTGAATATGAACCATGTGAATGGATAGTTTAGAAGGATCCATTTTTTGTAATTTCTATGAGAGTGTCTATCAGGATCTTCATTGATTTACTTTTCACATAGCAAGTAATCCATGTTCCATTACTGGATATACGTCATGCCATTTTCCCTAAAGTATTCAATATGATAGATATGATTGTAGTACAAAACAAGAATGAAATCTTATGCCCTCGAACCTATGACTAAAAGATACCAACATCAACTCTCACCACCAAGAATTATGTCGCACTACCAGCGCTAGTGTGTTATCATCAGTTCACAACCAGAAGATGTCTCTAATTGTGAGGTTCAAGTCCACAACATAACAAGAACCTACATGATAAATAAAACTCTTGGAGAAAAGGGGTAAAACTATACCCTGGTTTCATTAATATTGAATCAAAAAGGAAAAAGAATTAAGTTATACGACAAATCTATCGTAATGTCTTTCAATAAAAATCCATGACTATATGTAGTTGTCCCCGCCCATTCTAAGGATCCCTGAGCCTGTCATGGACCACCATATGGTCTTCCTTCTCCTCTATGATTCATGATATCTTGAGGAACTCCTTGAAACAAGTGTTGTCACAACCATGGAAGATTGTCAGCCAGCTCCCTCTCAGAGGCACAACGGGTAACAAAATTTACTACAAGATCCTCCTAGCCATTGAATTCATACCATATATTCTCCAATGGCTAATCTATTACACAAACACTAATCCTACACCACAGTCTCACATGTCCATGTTCAGGCATGGTTTTACCTCATATGCTATGATCCCATCACATGTCATCCTCTAGCTCTTCGAGACCCCTCTGTCTCGTGATCTCTATTAGGGGTCATATACAATTATTACTCATACAAAAACTCTCAAAAAATAGGGATATCCTTACCACCCCAAACAATTTGTGAATATTCAGTCTATCCAACAAAATATTGATCACTCCGCATAAACATACACTAAGGTTTTGGATCTAAAAAATGTCTCTGAAACATTTTCAAGGGAGTACGGTGACAAGTCGGTGAAACACACCAGGAACTCCGCCATAATAATGATTCCATATCGATGCTAATGAATATACTTGATTCATATTGACCTCTTAATGAGACTATATCACCATGCTCCATCAGTATTACACTGAGCCTTGAAGAAGGATCACAGCTAGGTCCACCGACTGATCGGGAGGGGTCCTCACTATGTGGAAAAATTGTGTGACTACGTTGATCATATTATTTGTTACACAGAACACTAGTCACCCATGTATATCAATGGTAAAAAACATTGGAACTCATGTAGTGCACTCATCATGTGCGCATCCTTGAAAAAAATGTAGGTAAAACATGTTGCTCTTCAGGTTACGGAAGCACAAGTAAACCAATTGAAGACAATGACTCAATGTCATTGTTGGGTACGGATGACTCATTATGGGTTGGATCATCTTCATGATCACACTGTATAGTCTTCTCTAGTTTTCGTCATGGAGGCATCGCAAAATGGATTATGATGGACCATGATTAATAGAGTATAACTGAAGATCCTACTCAAGATGAATATGCAAAACATCATCTTTACTGTTTATTTTTATAGTGACTAGTGACCTAATACATAGGGTCAAAAAAGGATATCCAAGTCCTAGTGAATGGATATGTTAGCCACCACACCAGCACTTGAACCTCTAGCATGAGAGATAAACTCGAAACATCTTAACACTATCACTATGAATCCCAAACCAAGCTCACATAACTGTGATACTAAGGTTGAACCAACCTCCACTAATTCAACTATGTCACAACCATTCTCCAAGGGCCCATGCCATAACTACCCCAAGCCCACCACTGATTGGACAGGTGATAGAGACTACTATTGTGTTGGAATATCCCACAAATGAAATGGATTTTTCTATGAACCTCTATAGAAGAACCCAAATCCAATCGATAGGTTTGAGATTTCTTAGAGTAGGTAAAGAAAATTTATGAATACCAATACAATCATACAATATATTATGAAATAAATTAAATAAGTAATGTATAAACAGGACATAATAAAATCAGATTAAATGAATGAAAACTAAAAATTCTTACATGCAAACCTGGTTAATGAAGCTCATATTGGAAGCTACCAAAAATGCCTCAGATCGTTTGATCACACAAAGAACCTACTAGCCCTTGTCCTGGTCATACGCCACCTAGGACTCCACAAAATCATCAACTGGAATCCCAAGACACAAGATGTGCGGGAAAAGCCGATGAAGGTGTGGGTAAAACAATACCCAGTAGGGGACCCTAAAATCCACAATGTAAGAGTCAATGCAATAACTACCAAAAAATGATTAGTCATCACCACAAAGGTATACTCACATATATATACGATGAAAATTCATATATACAAATTTCAGACTCTAAAAATCATATGGTTCAAACCTAATAGCCATTAATGAGTTTCTCATAATATATTTATATGCAAACACATATACCTAGGAGAAACAACATCCAGAAGCTCATACAACCAATATGGAACTCGTCTGATTGGTATAATCCATTTGGAACAACCAAACCATTCATGATGGTACGCCTGAGATATCTTTCTTCATCAAGAACATCCTTCTATGTCTAGATCTACTTCCCAACACTAGTGGTTCAGTCATCTTTGTCATGCAGACAATGAAAGATTATGGAAACCTAAGTGGAGAGGCCCTCCCTCACAACTTTACACAAATGATGGATTCATGATGCTAACCATAACATGATACCTTCATCACTCATATAATAATTGGTAAGCACCTCAATTCATTGTGGGAGAACTAGCTCATATCTTGGTAATGTTCTCATCAGGTGGATGTGCCTGCTCCTCATAACTGATTCCTACATCCATGGGAGATCGAACTACAATAGAGGACATGAACCATACCGATACATAGGACGTGGAGTGAAACTCTGAAAATGAGGACTCGCACCTCGATCCTGTAGAGGAGTACAACATTTTATGTTTAAAACCCTCACACTACTCAGTAGGGGAGTACTACTCAGTTATTAGAGGATGTGTGGCCCTATACGAATGGTGAGTAATAACCATGTCAGTTCATGTGTGGAAAACCCAAGCCCTGTAAAAATAGTGTATTACAAAATTATATCATAGAGGACACACACTATACCCTGTAGGGAATTTCTGACTGTCTGTGCATAAGATATGGTGGAACCACTAACTTGTCCTATAGGGGATCTCCAACACCATGGGTAGAGAACCCACCCCTTAGACCCAAAGGGTTGTACCTACTCTTCCTTCCTGATCATATCCAGTAACCCCCAGCCTGTTACCTCAGGTGAGTAACAACCCTAGTAGAAGACATCCAAAGAGAATGACCCCACTTCCATGGCATGGGGAGTCCCAACATTACGAACTATGCTAATTGCCACTCATCCATGCTGGTACTTGGAGGACTGACTCTTCAAGCCATTAGGGAATTTTTGAACCACAAAAAAACCTCATTTCGAGTCTCTAAAATTACCACATCATGTCAAGGTCCTCAAGACCATAAACAGGTTATCAAATAGATGCACTATTTGATAGTTATCAGATTTTTTGCAAAAAGGGGGTCGGTGGGGTCTAGGTCCGGTCTTACCTTACTCGACCTGACCCATGTTTGACCATCTAGTTATGGCCTAGACTGTAAGGTCGCTAGTATAGCCCGTTGGTCTACACCACTACTTTCCCCTCTACCTGTTCCTCCTTTGGCAGGGATGACACTACCGTGATTATTGTCTTATAACTGGGCCACCCAAAACCCATTCCCATTCATCCAAACCTATGCCGATGGGATGGAATTTCCTAGCTCAGATGTCGTAGTTCACCACGTTCCCTTTTCACCATGAGGTCGATAGTTGTCAATTCAGCTCCCCTGCAATTGGTCCTATAGACCACGTGCCATCGCACAACTATGGCCCGACTGCGGGACTTCTGGCCTAATGTGGTTCCCCATGGATGACGCTATTCTGCATTGCCACTTACTACCTAGACACGACCTTTGTTACCACCGGCACCCCCCACCTCCCGCACGTAGCTACCGACACATGTCACCATAGGCCATCTCCAGCACTCCGATGTGGTCTTCCACATGCCCCCACATATGCTCTATTGGAACATTTAGTAATCCAAAAGACATTTTTTTCCATGGGTCGTGTTTTGCATTTCTAGTGGTTTGAATCCACATTGTGATTCAGAATAATGAAATTCCATTATGTGATGATATTTTCGGCACCACCTTTATCTATTTTCCACCGTCATTTTCACACCTCTGTTGTGCCCCGTCCATTCTAGATCCAAGACGTTGGTTTGCTACACCACAAAACAGTTGCGCACGGATCGATATTTTTTCATCCCATGATGAACACGAAGAACAGTAGGGAGAAAAGCACAATAATCAACCCAACCATCAAACATAAGTCGTTGGTCCATTATGGACTCAATATGATAAGTTACAAGGATAAATAAATCAATAAAAAACTATAATTCAGTCAAATTAACATCAGTCCCCAATAAACCCAATAAGGAGAAACACATCCGGCAACAACACACATGATCCGTGAATTGATCCATTCGTCAATCAATTCATGTTCACCTTATGAATTCAAAGAAGGGTAAATGATGTACATTACATAAAAACCCTACCTTGATTTGGATCACTTGTAGATGTCAATTGATATTGTGTTTCCACGTCAATAAATGTTTAATTGGGGTTCATCGATTCATTTCCACATGATCGAATCCCATTCATTGATTCGTCATCAATGGTGAGGGAGTCTCCACATCCTTTCCTTTGAGAAAATCCATATGATTTCTCTGTCATTTTGAATTTTATTACTGGACCCCATCCCTGATTAACAGAGGAATCATGGTAATTTGTTAATGTGTTTTATCATTATTATTTCTCATTGAGAAAACATCTTCACACTACTTCATTTATGAAAGGAAAATGATTGTCTCTATCACTGACTCACAACATTCCATGGTGTGAAACATTAAAAGGAAGTAAAATAATCTTCTTTATATTTTTGTTATTTTCCATTAAAAATTACAAAAATTAACTTTTACTATCGACCCACCACATATATGGTTAGGGTCCACCTATGGAATTCACAACCTAATTAGCTCAACAGTAATTGCAGATTTCCAATATGTGTTTCCATTTATGATTTATATGGATTTAAAAAAAAATATTATTCACTTAATTGTTTTATTTATGGCCAAGTCCTAAAAACTAATTTCCATAGTTTGCTAACACCGACCATTGTTAGGCTCTTCCTAAGGAAATCACATCCTCATGAGCTCAATGGTAATCTCTAATTTTCATTACGAGTTAATTTTAATGAGCTATAAGGATTTGGAAAAAAATAATCATTATATGATTATTTTATTTGTAGTAATGTCCAAAAAATAAATTTCCATAGTTGGCCCACACTGGCCAACATTAGGCTCCACCTAAGGGAATTAAATCATCATGAGCTCAATCGTACTATCATATTTTGAATTTGAGTTACCATTTATGAGTTATTAGTATTTGAAATATTAAATTATTTTATTTTATTACTTTATTTACAGTTATTCCCTTTTTGGTATTTTCATTGGAGACCCATTTTCACTAAAGATAACTCATGCATAGAGTAAACCTGCAATCTTGAACGCAATGGTGCCCTTATTTTTCCTATCATAGAACCATTTTATGAGTGTTTCCACTTTTTCAGGATAACTGTTCTGATGTGTTATTTTAAAATGAAACATTTTTTGATGGACCATTGCAGGAAATCCATGCCTTAGAAATTTATGATTTCTTATCACATGGTCGTGTAATTTTACCAATAATTTTCTAATAATATAATTGATAAAATCCGAGTCATTATAGTCTTCTCCCTAGGAAAGAAAAAAATTATTTGCTGCCGGATGTTTGTACACCTCGCTAGATTGTGGTGACTTTTTGTGAAATAATTTATTGAATAATTACCCTTTGAACAAATTAAAAATTAATAAATATAAATTTAGGGTAATTTAGAAAAGAATGGATTATATTTCACTATTTTCAGTGAGATCCCTCTATTCCATCTCAATTAGTAACGATGGATGAATCACTAATTCAATGATTTTTGAAGAACAATGAATGTATCAGCTTCTCCCAAAATGGTTGAAAAACATCTTCATCACCAGGTATCAGGCCAAGAAAGAAGTATGACACATCATATAGTGTTTTATTCCATTAGATTAAATTAATTTAGTAGTTTCATTCAATTTCATGAATTTGTGACTTTGAAAACACTTTCATGTACAAATAATTGAATTTGTATTATTTATTTTTTATAAATAAATTGTTTCAAAATCAGTTCACAATTCGTGATCATCGGACCAAAATTCTTGGTTTATTATGATCTTATCCTTCTTTCATGGTTATTTTCTTATCACATTCTTCATATTATACACAGTTGTAACACCATGGATCCGAGATTAAATGTTTTCAGGAAAACCAAGCATGATCGAGTACCCATTTTTTTATATAATCAATTACAAATTAATGATTATCCATATGGAGAATATGACTGGGATCATAAAAACTAGTTGATAGTGAATAAATAGTTTATTAACAAATTATCTAGATTCATAGGTGTGGAGACATGCTGAAAATATGACAAAACCCTCATTCATGATAAAATCCATTTAAAAAAACGTTAGTGACTTTCATTCATTATTAGATCCAATGGCTTTTTGAGGAATTTAGATGGATTCCATGGTAGTAGAGGTTGATTCAAAGAAGTAATGATGATACATGAAAATTAGAATGTTTAGGAGAAATCATGACTATATACCATGTATCATGAAGAACACACAGTGTATAGACTCCATCAGCGGAAGCTATAGGTCTTGTGTGGATATAAGGATAACATAGTGTATTGTTTTATCTCATATTTCATCTAAATCCTCCATGATTTGAATTCCTATGTGATGATTCAAAAAAATTTATACTTCATGTCATAGAACATAGACACAAGTTGACCACACTGGCCACATCTCATTTGGATGGACTCGACATGTTGAAAGGTACACAAACATAGTGTCTATGTACAAGGAGACGACATGGTCCCTGGATGGGATGGACACACTGTGTAGTACAACTACACAGAATGTACCCTTAGATATAGTAATCCCATTTAATTACTATATACATGGCTAATAAGTGAATATGGTCCACACACCATGTGGGTACTTTCACATATCGTGTACTACTTGATTTCTTTCGTACATTCTTCAAGCCCCAGTATATCCTTCGTTTAAACTCAAATTTTGTGCCGTGAGTTGGATATCCATTATTCTATCTATATAGAATGTGATTTTACACTGAAATGATGATTTTGAGATATATTGTGAAATGTTCAATGTTTGGAATGTGCTTTGGGGACACCCAATGGTGGAAGTAACAATACCGAATCATCAGAGCATCTTGGGCACAACATTATACATGGGATGTCTAGTGGTTTTCCTTGAAGAATGTTCTAGTCTTACTCTCTACTAGTAGTATGCAATGGTGTTCATTGATGATCCTTATGGTTTACCTCCTATTAAGAATAGGTAGTGGAGTTCCTCGATGTTCTTGGGTTACCCTCTAGCATAGATGTGATATGAAGTTCCCAGGTGATAGTTCTAGGATTACTAACTAGCTGGATGGGTAGTGGCATTCCCCTAAGACATCTATCAGGTGTAACCCATTATATATGCTAGGTAGTGGAGTTCAGTGATGACTCAATATGATAGGGAGTGGATTTCATCAGCGTCTATCAGAGTAGGACACTCCTATCATAACAAGGTATGGAATTCACATCTAGAATTTCTAATGCCTCAAATGTGAGACATTGTGGTGAGACATGGTTTTACATAACAATGGGATCATGGGAAAGAGGTACACTTTACCCCTAAAGAGGATTTCTTTTTATTCAACCTAAAACCATAAAATCAATTCATCACTCCCTAAAGAGGATAATATAAAGCAGTGGTAATTGAGTCCCTTGGGATTGTGAATTTGGGGTATATTCATGATGTATTGGGTATTGAATATGGATTACTATGGAAATGTTCCGTACTCATCTTCTTGGTAAATGAAGTGATATGGATATTCCATTACAATATTGTTCAGTTTTCATTTAATGAGTATATATACACACATACATCTTCATTACCCACTCCTTGGGTTGTGGTTACTCTGATTCATAGAGAGGTGAAGTTACATGGGGTATGTAAACTCTATTTCATGTCTAGTTTCTCATGGGAATATAAGACTAGTCTTCTTCTATAGTAATAGAATACATTATTAGATTTTAATAAAAAAAATTCAATCTCATTGTTTTTGTAAATTATTCCTTTCACTCTCTTGTTGGGTAGAGATTCACCCCTTTACATTACCATATTCCACCAACTACTTTATTCATCTATTTTACCTCTCACTAACACTCACCCTTCCTCTTCTGGGTTTCATACTGGTTATTTATATACTCACCTATGCAATGGATTTTCCTACACATGTATTGTGTTTTTCATACAACAGATTGGTCTATCATGAAAATAGAGGAGCTTAGTGTTAGGTGTTCTTGGACTACGTAAATTGGTTGTAGAATTAGATTTAAGAGATGAGATATCTCAATAATATTTGCCTATTTTCTAGTTTTATTGTGTTTGGGAAAAAAATTTTGTTGGGAAGGCATTTTAAAACTTTTCTTTTTAGTATACATTACTATACTTCATATTGTATATAGGTTCATGCATGATTTATCTATTTAGACCAATGTCACATAATTTTATTTTTTTTCTTTAAAATATTTTCATTGGGATGGATCTGTGTGTGAGTAAATGTATTTATTATAATTCCACACTGAGTTTTGTGGCACCTTAGGGTCCTGTCTCTACCTATTTCATATAGATGTAGGTTTGGGGTACTTTTAACTTTAGCCCTGGCATGTTTCAGGACGTGGAAGATTAGTATCTAAGCATGTTCATTCTTTGGAGAAAAATATTCACCCTTAAGAGGAAGTGATGGGATTTTGGGAAACTATGACATAGTGTCTCAAGTGCATCTCTCAAGCTAGGAATTATAATAATTTTATAGCGGTCGGCATATCCATTCACCTGGATTGTGATTACATTCGTGTCAACGTGGCATGTTGAATCATTTGTTCTATTGATAAATTCTACATTAATCTTATAAGAGTGATTTTTTTTGATGATCCTCGATTCATTAATCCATTTATTCTAATTGAAATATTTATATTCTAATATGACTATTTTACACCTCAAATATATTTAGGATTTCACCGTGATGCCACCCAACCAGGATAGAACATGTAGTTCGTGATGACAACCAAATGAGTGATGAGTCCTAGGTTTGGATTATTTGATTATATCCCCTTCCTCTTGTTGGGTTGGTAGAATAACCACTATATATCATGTATAATATCATCCATACTAAGTAGGATGAGGATATATGTATGTTAAGAGCACTCTAAAGTTTCTTGAATCAGAGATCACAGAGGTTCGTGTGTGACCATGATCCTTGGGTAGTAGAGGATTAATTAGACACTGTGGCCCTTATCATAGGTGTATTCATACACTGATAGATAATATAGTGGATTTGGAAGCCAACATATTTCCATGGAACCGTTTCCCATTTGTGGAGCAGATTTACCCATATACATGATTAGGGGGATGTCTAGTAGGATATCATTTAGCTGCAATTTCATGAGGAGTACTACCCCCATTTCCTTTTTCTCTATCATTATTCAAGAGATTCTAGTGATTCATAAGTGGTATTTGATAGATTATTGGTACTTCTATATGTTTATTGAACATACACACTAATATCTTAACAAAATCCATGACATCTAATTCAGGGCACTGATATTCAAGCAGGCACTTCATAGAGAGATCTGAGAAAACATAGTTATACTATGCATGCCCACCAATTTCAAGGTGATGGAGAGGGATATATTACCATGATATTTTTATAATTGGGATTCTAGGTAGATTTATTTATCTATGGCTGCATCAATTCTGAGTCATCTATGGAAGTTGGCAGGGCCTAGAGAACTCATAACTAGAAAACCATCCAAAAGCATGCTCAGACATATTTTTATATAGGGAAAATAATGTTCAGGGGGATGGAGCATCACATAGAGGTTTAGTTCATTTCTTGTGATAGGAAATGTCACATTTCATGGGAATATGAGAAAATGTGCTATAAGGAGCCATGATTGATAGCTGATGGTCCATTAATACAGAAATTAAGTACTGATCAAGGATCTCCCATGGAGGGATAGGTTGTTCACAAAGAAGGTGGAGATAGAAGTGGTGTAGGGGGGAATAGGTTGGGTAAGATGGTATGAAGTCATCCCACCACCACAACCACTAAAGGTGGGAAAATTTAGGCTTAGGGATATGGATTCCAGGGCTACAAACGAATAAAATCTTATGATATCTAGGATCATGCAGCACACGTGGCGAGTCACGCTATGATTGATGTTTATTCTACTCTTGACACTATTTTAGTATAAATAGGTCCGAGCCATTCCTTTACCTCGAAAATCCTTGAGAAAAAATTAGATCACCTAGTATATATTCTAGGAAAAAATCCATGTCTTCAGGTTTGTACTGGGAACACTTATTATGTGTCTTTTATTTTCCAGTAGCGTGACTACTCATTTGGTTGAGAGGGGTTCAAATGGAACCTCATGGTTTTCATGATAGAACCCTATGACGTCATATTGTTAATGAGTTGTTCTTCCACTGTTGGTTCCCATATATACTATCAATACATACTTGTTATATGCTTATGTGTTGATGGGATGAGCTTCTCCTTTTTCATTGAGAGAGACCTCATACCAAAATTAGAAGATTCAATGAGTATGAGTTTGACAGCCATCACCCTTATGTTAGAATTCATAGGCCTATGTGTATAAAATTCTCTAGGAATATGGTCTCCATCAGTTTTGAAGGATTCTATGGATGTCTTCATTAAATTTTTTGACGGACTACCTGTAAGATGAGGAATAGAGATTTTCATTAACATTCAACAAGGGACTAATCCGATATCCCCAAAAGTATACTGGATGGAACCTTTCAAACATTGGGATATACAGTTTCTATTAAAGTAGCTTTTGTGGGAATTGTTCATCTGAAATGGTTTTTCCCCCTAGACATCTCCTGTTATATTCATGAAGGATAAATATGGGGGATCATATCATTGTTTGGATTAATTTCATCTAAAAAGTAAAGGACAAGGAACACGCACTCCTATATGTGTATTTAGGACCTCTTTTTTGAGTTGTGATGTGAGAGTTGGTTTGTCATGATCAATATCAGGTTCGTATTCCTCTATTTTTCAGTTCACATGGCTGATATTCTAAAGATGTAATTCCAATGTTTTTATGGACACAACGAGTTCCTGGTGATACAATTTGGTGTGAGAAATTCCCCTACAATATTTATGGAATTGATTAAAGAGATCCTCTAGCCATACATGGACCATTATTTTTTTCTTCATCAAGGACATTCACATCTACTCTAAAAAGGTTTTGGAGAATACATAGCACCTGAGGATGGTTTTTGGTTTCATTTGAGAGGACCATTATTATAAAAAGTAATCTAAGTTCTAGTTTTAGATTCTTGAGGTTCACTTTTTATGTTCTGTCATTTTTCAACAAGTGTTACTTGTTCATATAGTAATGATCGATGTAGTGATTCCTTTGGAACCACAAATGATTGTTTTCCTATGTTTTGTAATTGTCAAATCATCATAGTGTACTACAAGAGATTTTTAGTAGACATTTCCATCATCATATCATCTTTGACATTCATTATGAAAAAGGGAAAACTGATTACCTTGTAAGTGCAGTGCCACATATCCTTTGAAGAGTTCAGGTAGAGGGTAATGAGTTCTCTAGTTTTGAGACTACAGATAAAGGTATTGAGTTCATCGTGTTTTATGATGTGTTGGGAGGTGGCCTTGGTTGTGTGTTGATGGAATTGAATGTAGGTATCACATATGGGTCGAGGTATTCTAGACCCCATAAGAAGAAAAATATGACTCATTACCTAAATTTATTATTAATAGGATTAATATTGAGGTTGTGGAGACTAAATTTTGGGAGACTGATTTGTGGTTTACTCTGACTACCAGATTCATAGGCACCACTTCACACAGAGAGACCTAAACCTGTGGTATTGAAAATTATTTGATGATCCTGGATGACTAAGTGATCAAGATATTTTATACATTACAAAATATAAAGGTTCTAGTGGATTCCCTTTATAGAATGTATCAGGCATGCATTTGTGGGGGTTTTTTTGGAGCAGTTAGATTCATTATTGTTGACCCTGGTGGAACAAGAGGGTATAACATTTCTGTAGTTGATGGTATTGACAACATATATCCTCAAGATTTTTATATAGTCCCATTTTATATGAATTTAATTCTTATTATCATGTTATATTATATCTATAGGTGACTATCAGGATCATTATTCTAAATGATGGGATCCAGACATCTTGTTCCAATGGTAAATAATAGTTACAATTGTAATGCAGAAAGAGGTGATGGGGGAACTACACAATTCTCCTCCATCTATACATCCCACTATAGGGAAGATGTAAAATTATCAACAATGGTAGTTTAGGTGGCCAGACAAGAGATTAATTATGTTAGTGTTTGTCTCTGAGTGCCTCACCTATTAGTAGATGAAGTCTATGCCCCAGGCCCTGGAAGCTCTATTATAGCTCCTATAGATTCAAGAGTAGAGATGAAATGTCATATTTTTTATTTTATTTTCAAAGGGATTATATTCACATCGAAGGTTCATGTTTCTATCTATGTGATAGATGACAGACTCATGATACCATTACAATTCCTTTCTATCAGGGAGCATTATTCAGTTGATAGTATGGTTTAGTTATATGTGTGGGAGGACATATGCCTTCCTAGGGTACCCTTAACTATTGTACTCGATCATGATGTGTCATTTATTACATTTGTGAAGAGTCCTAGAGTAGACACTCATGACATAGTCTTGGATAAATTCATCCTTTCATCCCCAAACAGATGGTTATGCCATGAATATTGTTGAGGTGTTGAATGATATACTAAGGGATTTCATGTTGGACTTTGGCTAGAGGTGGGAGGAATACATTCCCTTGGTAGATATTTCATATAACCTTATATTCCACTCTACCATCCACATGTATCCTTTTATGGATCTATATAAGAAAACCTATAGATCACCATTGTGATGGATGTAGATTTGTGGGCCATCTCTTGTGGGACCATAATTGGTACAAGAGACAAAAAAATGTTCTTATAATCCCTCAACGGATGAGGATGACCCAAAGATGAAAAAAGTGTAATGAATCTCTCTATAGTAGGCTGTTAGAGTTCTATTAGGGAGACCACTACTTATTTAGTTTACCCCTATGACTAACAATGTGGTTTTTCATCCAGGGATGCAGAAAATCCCTGTGGTTTTTTTGGAACATTTGAGATTGTGGTAAGGTTTGAGAAGGATGCCTACCACATAAGCCTTCTTCCACAACTGGAGTGATTGCACAAAGTCTTCTAAGTGTCGCAACTAAGGAGATATGTTAATGATAATATAGACATAATTTACAATAGTGAGATAGAAAATGAGGATAGATCCACCATTTCAGACCATCAAGTGTTGATCGAGGATGGACATGAGAATACCTTGTGAGGACAGACCATCCACTTGGTTTGTGTGTTTTCGAATCACAGAAATATAGGGGAGCGTTCCAATGAGCAACATATACGAATGCAATCATTGTATCTTGAGTTGTTTACCTATTTTTTATCTTTGTGGATGAAAATTTTGTAGTAGAGAATGATGTAGAGACCCTATTTTTTCCTTGTAAAACATTAAAATATTTATAAATATATTTTCATATTTAGACACTAAGACGTCATGTGATTCTAAGGAACGATGTCCCAATAATTAGTTTTATAAAAATATAAAATATACTTTATATTTTTTTGAATAAAATTAATTAATGAAAATGAGATAACATTTAACTGGTTGATCAAATTTGAAATCAATGACCACAATTTGTTATAGAATGTATTTTTTTCCCTCAGCTCGACATAAAATGTGTAAGATCTTGACATGCAGACCGCTCACTTGTTGGAATTATATTTAAGATAAATAATTAATAAATTGTTTAATTTTTCAATTAAAATTTGACCTAATTTAAAATTTATAAAAATAAATTTTGTGGAATTTGTCCAAGGTTAGATCAAATTCTACCATTCACCATAAAGATCTCTCTATTCCTCCATTATTGCTGACGAATGACACATCTTGAATTGAAGGAAAATCGAAGCGTAATGAACAATGAATATTTTATTAAAATAATTTTAGAACATGTTCTCTATAGGATACTAATACAAGAAAGAGTTATGACTTGTATTTTATAGTTTTTAAGCCATTATGTAAAAATAATTTAGTAGTTTTATTATTTTTCTTGAATTCCAGCCTTTGAAAAGCCTTTCATGTTTTATGAAATGGATTCAATTATTTCACATACATAGATCATTTTTTTATATACCGGTGTCTTGTTCATGATCATCATCCATGAAATATTGGTTGAAAATGTTCTACACCTTTTTTATTGTAATTTTATTCCTTCCATCATTGAATTATTCACCGTTGGAACCCCATGGTTCCTAGTTCGATAGTTTCTAGTGGACCCAAACTTGATATGGTGCCCAAATTTTTTGAATATCAATAAAACATCAACGATTCATTGAGTATAAATTTTATCTAGAATCGTACAGATGAATGGTTATTGAATCATGTGTTTTGAGTGTAGGTGATTGATGATTACAGGTGTGATGGAATGAAGAACATTCATAAAAACCCTCGTTGATGTTGAGATCCATTTCATTGGGAATTACAAGTAAATAGAATGTATCATAGTTAAATTCATTGTTTTTGGGAATAATTTAGAATTAAATTCAAGGAAGTCGAGTATGATTATATGAATAAACAATGATATGATAAAAACAGAATGATCAGGAAAAATACCCACTACACTCCATGTATCATTATGAACACATTGGGTGTAGCCTCCCTCAGTAGCGATAATAGTGTTTGGAGAGGATAAGGATGAAATGGTGTGTATATTTTCCTCGCACAACTTTTAAACATCCCTGGTTGGATGGAAAGTGTGATTCATCACAAAAGTGAGGACTATGTGTAAGAGAAGACGAACACATGTTGACCACATGGGATTCATCCCATGTGAATCAACACGCAATGTACCAAATCATATAGACAAGGGTTCTGAGTACACAGACATGGCCATTAGACACAAATTGATCCACGAATAGGTTGGACATTCCATTTATTCCACCTACACATCATATTCCCCTACATGGAGAAGTCCCATGTAATGTCCAAAGACACCACCATGGAGTGAAGGTGGACCATAGCATGTGTGGGTCCCCTTGAATGCCATATATTACTTGAGATCATCTGAGTGATTTTTAAAACCCCATATCTACATCGTTTGAACATTTATTTTCAGAATTGAGATGCATATATTAGGTGTTTCACAACATAGAAAATGATATTTCATTAATACATATCTTTTTTATATATGATTTGAAATTTTCTAGGATTGAAATAGTGTTAAGTGAAACCCAATGATTGTAGAAATTGTATACAATCACATGAGAATCCCAAGATTATCCATATAGTAGGGAAAACTTTTGGAGTTCAATGAAGTTAGTACCATGCTTACCCTGAAGTAGGACTAGGCTATGGGTTTCCCTAATAATCCATCTTTGTTATCCGATAGTAATGAGTAGTGAAGTTCATTGATATTATAGTCTTACCCACCATAGAGATAGGAAGTGGCATTCCTAGATGACAATCCTAGGAATTCCACCATGATGGGCTAGGCTGTATTCTTCTTAATGACATCTTTTAGGAAAAAATCTTCATATCGGATGGGATATGGAGTTCCCTGATGGCACAACACACATACACATCAATAGGACTGTGAAGTGGCATTCCACTATGAAATTTTCAATTGTAACCCTCCAACTAGACTAGGAAGTGGATTTCATAAGTATTTATTAGAGTGTGAACATCCTTTCATACAAGGGTATGAAATTCAAGTAATGAATTTGTGACACTATAGCTGTGATTCGATATTAGGTGGACTGGTTTGACATAACATTGGACTCACGAGATAGATGGACACTTTCCCCAAATCAATTTGTTCTAGTGACACAACCTAAAACTATCAAGGGAGTCGTTTCTACCCAAAGAATATAGTTTCATGATATGATGATTGATTACCGTAGACATATGTGTTCATGGATGATGTGTGAGGCTCTTGACATATTAGATGACTTAATGTGGAATTATTGGCTACACTTGTTCTCTGTTGAAGTTGTGAATTGTGGATCCTCTTTGTATCTATTTTGGGATTTATTTAATTAGTATATCTATATATATATATATATATATATCATTTTTTAGTACCAACTTCTTGGGTTTTGGATACTCTACTTATATTATAGGTGATGAAAAATAGGTTATCCTACGTGCTATTGGTGTCTATCTAATCTTGGTTGGATGAGTCTAAACTCATGATATAGGTAGAGAAGACTCGATGAGATGCATATATCATCACATTTTTTATCTCCTTATGTTTATAAGAGTACACATTTACCCTCATGTTGGTTTTAGCATCCCCCTTTACTTTATATTTTTCCTTATACTACTTTATTCTTCAATTGTATCTCCTCCTACTACCCCACCTCACTCTTCATGGCATTCTATATGGTATGTATATACTCACTCATGCATGGTATTTCCCCACAAGTGTCATATTTTTTTCAAATAAAGGAAAATTTGATCGTGATATCAGAGGATATTAATGTTATGTTTTCATGGAATACATATGGTGGCCATAGAATTGTATTCATGAGTTGGTATCTATTGTCTATTTTACTTATTTTTCATTTTTATTCTGGTTGGCACACATTTCTAGTTGTGATTGTATTTTTCCCCATTTTCTTCAGTTTACTCTTCGACACTGCATACTTTTTAGAGTTACATGCATGTTTGGATTGTTTATAGTAGTGTTTCATCCTTATATTTTATCCCACCTCAATTTCATATATTTTTGGCTGTGTGTGTGCATATAGTTATTTATGAAAACGCCTTCTTGAGTTTTGGTGTGACTTTTGTGCACATGTCGCCTCCCCCTGGGCCTATGGAGGCGGGCATGAGGTAGTTGTGGATCGAGCCCTGACATGACTTCAGTCATGACTGTGCAACACATCATTTTAAAAATAACATGATGTATTTTCTATTCATTGTCACATGATTCAATAATATTTATAGTCTTTAACTAAAAGAATAAACAAATTGATAAAATAATCAAAACACCCAACTCCTTCCATAATTAATTCCACACTCAAAAAATTATTCTCCCCACAATATCTAATAATTTTAGATTTCATATATTCATTCAAATTGAATTCACATAACTATTCACAGTGTCTATTAGATTATGGTTTAATCAAAATTCTTAATAGAAGATCATTTTTGATGTTATCAATATAAAATATTCAATAGGTAAAATCCTCCACATTTCCCTTCTTAATTATTTCAATCACATACCTATCCTTTACACTAATATACAATGGTACATATTAAATCCAATATCATTAACATACTATATTCTTATTGTATAGATGTCATACACTTAATATAATATCTTCTCCTCTCTTTATTTCTAATAATGAAAATATCATATGTGAGGTGTTGATTCACTACATTCATGGATGATTAATTTTCATTATAAATTACTGCCTTAAAATCCTGGTAATGAAATCATTTTTATAGTTAATATAGATTAAAATATATTTCTTATAACTTATTTAATGTTTTTATAGATTATATAAATTCTATATTTAATAAAATGTTACTATTTCATGAAGGTCGTAAAATATACCAAATCAAATAATCATTTTCTTCAGTAACATTTTCAATAATTAATAATACACATGTAGAAATGAAATTGATACAATGGACTATTTAAATTTAAATAATTTAATTAATAAAATATATTTCTAATTTTTTAGTTTTTCATCAAATTGAAAAGAACTATCATAATTAAACTGATGGGAATCGATGATAATATCATGAAATATACTCTCCTAGAATGAAAAAACTGATCATTATATCTCATCAAAATAGTGACAAATAAACATAAATAAAATACTATAAATAAAGTATATATTTATATGGAATTTATATAAATTTTTAATGAATATAATTTAATTATCTTGGACATTAATTGAACGCGTATAACACTTATGGATATAAGGTATGAAATTCTATTTGAACCCATATTTTCCATCCAGTTACAATTCTCTTTCTTTACACCCATGTATCACTTCATTATTACTTTTTAATTCCTATAAATTGTGTTTGTATGTTACAAACTAAATTATCCATATCAATTCATCCATATTTTGTCATAAATACATGTTTTCGTAAGATCCAATGTATGCTCGATTAAATAGAACTATCCAATTGTTTACCCAATTTATTGTGCACTCCATAATCTGTTATAATATAATTTTATTTATTTAAATAAATAATTTTATCATTATATATTAATTTTTTCGGTTAAAAAAAATCAAGTATTCATTTTTCAATATTAAAGAGTCTATAATGTTTTCCATTAATATTCACTAATGTGTCTCATTCTGAATGATTCATAAAAACACATTTTACATGTTTTCACATTAATTTGACATAATGTGCCACAATTTATAGTTGTTGTACATTATGAATATTCATATATGATATAAATCCAGTATTTCTTGTTAAAAATTATGATAAACAAGACCATGAAACCCATTTCTTTCCTTTGGTAAACCTTATTTATTTTAATCATTTTTTTATTATTTACATAGAACAAATATTCCAAAACATGTTATTATGTTTTCCACCAAATATTACTCCATTTTATGGGGAAATTATTAGTATCATGAGGTATATTGTTTGGATGCATAGTAGACCTAATTTTTTTATGGGAATTTTTCCACCATGTGATATAGTCTCAACATTTAGCCTTGAATAATTTTTCATTACTGTTACATGATTCGTTCATATTGTTATGATTCCATCATTACATGATTCAATGTTGTATAATTTATTCTTCCAATTTTTATTCTTCTACCATTCTTTTTTAGGAAATCATTTTATTCCATCTATCTCAGTTGTGATTTTTAATTCTTATATTTATTCCCTTACTAGGAATTTATGATAATCAATTTATTCATTTATTTCCTATGTTATTCCATGAAGATGTATGATTTTATATTATTTTATGATATAATAAAGGAAATTAAAAAAATATATTTTGGGTTGATGTTTAAAAATTATGAACCTAGTCCTTTAATGATATTATAATATAATATAATAGGATTGTATTTGTTGGACATTTATGCAATAAATCATGAAATAATATGTGTAAAAGGGTAGGGTATCTATACTTTGAATCATAGAAATATATTGTTATTTTTAGAGATTATTACTTGAAAAATTCAGCAAAAGTTTTAGGGATAATTCTATCACGATATATAACCTTGATTGAAACAATGATAATTACATGTTAGAGTATTATTTTCATTTTTATGTTTATCTCTATATTTGTAATGTTTCCTTTTTTATGTATTTATTAGATATGTATTCAAGATCAACAAATTTTATTTACTTTTACGTAGTTAATGGATTCAAATTTGATATAATATTCTAAAAAACAATGTGATAAGAAACATGATGCTTTTCCAAATAAAAATAAAAATTTATTGTGAATATAATCTCAAACCCTCATGAAAATACATTACCAGCTAGATTATGATATCAATAATAACCAGAATCTTGTGGAACAACCTCCTCCAATTAAAATGATAGTTATAGACAAATAATGTAGGAATCAAATGCCTCATATCATAAGATGATATTCTGATCCCCCATCGTAGAACAATGCAATAACTACATTGAAAATATATTCATTATAATCTAATGAATAGAAGAATATAAAGTATTAATGGATGTCTATTATTATGTTGGGGAAGCTAATCAGAGGTAGAAAATAATTCAAAATAAAATTTCCTAAGTAAAAATTGAATCCTTGAATTAGGAAGAATTCATGAAACTATTTTTATGTAAATATTTTCCCGAATAACCCACCATAATATAGAAAGGTTGTTCCTAAAATGAGTATAAAATTAAAATGATAATTACATGAAATAAAAGGATGAAATTATAAGGCTATCCTGATAGTCCTCTTTCATTTACATAAACACTAAATGAAATATATAGTTCATCATTGGTGGAAAAAATCTATGTCTATTAATGGTGATAGAGATATGTGTCTTTGATAGATATAAAAAGACTTATCATTGTTACCTTAAGGATGAGATTGTTATTGGAGAGTCTCTGTGGTCCTATGGTCTTAAAGATAAAATGTTTAAAATGCAGTTTAATATTAGAGGATAAAAAGATAAATCCAATGAATGAAATTGAAACCTAACAAAAAATGTTTAAAATGAGTTATATAAACCATCCATGAAACTACATATGGTGATACAATAGATGCATCAATTATGGTAGAGATGGGTCAGTATAATTATTTAATAATTGATATGAAGATGTCCACAAATTTTTGAGAATAATGCATGATTCATATCAACACTCATCCTGTACTATAGCATTAAAAATGCATGGAAAATGTAAATTATGAGATCTAATTCTCAATGAGAAGTGTTGCCAATGGAAATCACCAACAAACACTAATACAACACTAAAAGGAATATTATATCACAACTACTAAGGTGGTTCCCAAAATTGGTGTGGTGGTAGGTATACTAGTTATTCATTAAATAAAAGATAATATATTATTTCATTCATATTTTAATAATTCATACATGTTTTTTATGTTTAATATAACTATCAAATATCACATTAAAATTTGGAGGATGAGTTATCAGTGTGTAAAAAAATTGAGAAATTATTTAATCTAATGAATAAAAATCCTTATAAATTAATGTCTTAGGGATAAACCTTGTAATTTTTATGTCTTATACCCATTTGTAGAGTTTGATAATTTATTGGCCTTGTATTATCTATATTTATAAAATTCAAAAATCAATTGTTAGGTAAGGGAGATAACACTTCATATATTGAGTAACCATTTAATTCTGTATATGTGGATGTTGAAAATTATTTTCCTTACCAATTATCATCACATGTATGGATATTATTATGTAATGGTAAAGAATGTATAACACATATGATTTAGACAATTGATAGAATCTTGCCCGAAGGCATGAATATAGTTTGACACTACACTAATGTGTTCACTGAATTAATGTCTTGTCATCCACTTGATTGAGAGGTTATGGTATCAATTAAACATATTGACCTCTACCTATATCAAATATTATTTATGTAATTCATGCCATTGAGTTACTAAAAGTAATGAATCAATGATAGTAAAATGTATATAAAGTTTTTATATAATTATTTTTTCATAAATCGGGTGCACCGTTTTATATCATTAAGACGTGTAGATCAATGGTCCTCATCATTAATTATTGTTATCACAAAAAAATCACAATAGAAAACAATTATCACATAGCATAGATAAATGGATTGTTAGATCACTTATGTGAGGCCAATTATTTCTCTACGGTGTAATTTCTATCATGATATCCCAAATTAGCGGTGACGAATGAAAATATTCCCATTAATTCCTATTGAACGAGGTATGTAATATATTAGTTAAAATTTTTCCCTTTAGACTCAATAATGATCCATTAATATTCATGGAAATTATTAATATTATTTATTGATATTTACATAAATAAATTATGGTTATCATTATTTATGACATTATAGTATAACCCTTGAGCAATGAGGAATACAATGAGTTTTTGAAAAATGTAATAAGTGAAATTTTGTGGGAGAAACAACCTAAAATTTTAAGTTAATGCGAGTTCAATATTGAGGAAGAATCATTATTGATTCATTTTATCACTAAAAATGAACATATGGGGACCCTTCATAGAAATGTGTATTTATAGGGTGTCCGATGATAAAATATGTTATAGAGATCCATAGTTTTCATAAATTAGATATATAATACTGATGTTTTCATGTAATGTATTTTTATTATAGGACATTCTAAATAAGCTAAAAATTAAATGGTCAATGGAGGTATTGATTGAAGAATGTGAGTAATTCTTCATGGAGATAATGGAAATTTTGATCACTACATTGGTACTCACTCAAAAAACAAGTTGAGAGGTTTTCTGATATTTAGTGATGCATCAATGATGGTGTTGGTTTTCATACTCATATATAATTATAAATGTATAGCCAATACCTCACAGTAGATGAAGATTCATGATAAAAAATCAACTGATTCATGATCTTGAGAAAGTGGTTGTGATGTTTCCCATTAAAATACAGCGGCACAACCACTATGGTTAGGTGTTATACATATATGATGATGGAAAAAGTCTAATGTATATTTTCACATAAAATGAACTAACCAAGCATAAAATAAGATTTTTAGAGATAATAATGGACTATTATTTCCCTATTAACTACTATCCATGGAAGGAATAAATGGTCATAGATTCTTAGAATAGAAATGACCTTTCTGAATTATCAATGATGTGAATTGAGAAAAATCCCTTAATCCTTGAATTACAAGGGATAAATTACAATCCAATAATGGAAGGGGATATATCCTATATTTTTTTAAATTATTTCGATACCATATATCCATGATACGATCAATAATGGACATAGGGATAATCAAGTGCATAAAAATAGAGTAAATGTGGTAAATGAAGGGGTGTTACAATAGTTCCATGTTGATGATGATTTTTTATTTAGTTTTGATTAACAATTATTTTTCCTTTATCACCTCTGCTAATGAAGAAGATATTGGATAATACACATATTTCTTCTGCCTCCATACATCAAGTTAGAATCATGGTGTATCGTGATCATTGAGAGAACTTCTGTTGTGGAAATTTTAATATGGATATTGTATGATATATATCAAGTTGTTTGAGATGTCAGCAAGTTAACATGAAAATAATGCCTATCACACCCATCCATTCCCTACCTAAAATGGGAGGCATACTCATCATCATATGAGGGAGAACTGATTATTTCTTTCTCTAATTCTCTAATCCTAATATTCTACCAATTTATCTTCAGATTTTGATTTACCCTATAGTCCTTGACATATTCAAGGGATTTCCATTTATTCCTCACTCAGTGTCAAACTTCAATAATTCTTTGTGTATGATTCGAATGATGATTGTTACAAGATTCATGTATTGATGGCCTTTGGCAGACTCATATGTTAGGATTATTTTCAAATCATGGGGTCCTTAGGACTTCTCTATGGTGGGACTTCTCGATGGGTGACATATAATGATTCGTTTCACATTGGATGAGGACATAATTAATTCCTTTTCCACTTACACTATAATGATATACAGATCCAGGTATATTCTCTTCAGGTGGAGCTAAAAATTTCCAATGTTATAGGATTCCACAAAAAAGATATTTAGTTAAGATTCCCTAAACTACCTCTCATATTTCTGAATCCTTCCATCATTAACATTTTAAGGAACACGATTGGTTGTTACTTGTGCTCTAATAGCAGGAATTTGGCTATGTGATATCAATTTCTCCTCACATTTATGTTGATGTCAACATTTCGAGAATACCTATTGATTTTTGTGTAGATTTCTCTTATAGAGGAGTACCACTACAAATATATGGTGATATATGAATCATGTGGGGGTTATTTCTTTTCTTATAAGATTTTGGGTCATGATTTGGTGGTCTTTAGGTGTGCTAGTAAGAATAATATTGATTTAGGGCAGGTTTGATGGGTAGATACCTCTGCTGAAGGCCTGAAGAGAATAGATTTGGCTGTCAATACTTCTGTTTGAGGTAGGAACCCAGATTATTGGAGAGTCTGATAGTTTGGAGTTTATGAAAATGATTAGAATAAAGTAAGATATAGTGCAATATAGATGAACAAAAATCTGCTAGCACCCATCACAAAGGACAGTGTAATCCTTGATTGGATTAAATGATACATGAAAATAGGGTGTGAGAAAGATGAAGTGGGCAGAGGTGATGTATCCATGACAATGGAGGTCGAGATGAAATGTTGAGATGTGGTTTTGATCATCAGGTCTATCTCTATGTAATTGGTAGAGAATCCATATATATATTTGGAGGTAGTGGGTGAGAATAAGAGTGAATGGAGTCAAAACCATTCAAGGAAGTGTAATCTAGAAGGATTGGTGGTTTCTAAATATAAAAGAGATAATTGTTAGATCCAATCATCTATCTCGGTCTTCAACAAATTGGTAGGCTTGGGAACTGATGGGGTGTCCAATGACAGAGAATGTTGCAAATACGGATAGGTCCATAGATGGTTTTGGGGAAGACTCTAATGATGATTAACTAGGTTATTTTTATGATGATCTCGTCGGTGGTGATCATTATCAAGGTATTTATATGTTGATAAATATTAATTGCAAAAATACATATTGGAATCATGATGCTTCACATTAAACAAGGAGAATAAGAAAAAAGGATATATAGATTATTCTTCATTAACAAAACTGATGGAGACTCAGGAAAGAAAACTAATTAAGTAGAAATGGAACACCAAATGACATATGAAAATGCTGTGTATGTAATTTATTTAGGGTAAGGTACTGGATAGGGTTCGGGTGTGGGTAAGAATGATAGGGGGAATCGACTCCTAGAGACAAAGATATTGTCTAATAAAAAGTAACCATGAGAACATGTAGTGCATCTGGGAGAAGATATAAGGGAGAATTTAATTATTATAAAGGCCATATAAGAGGAAAAAATAGAATGATCAAAAGTGGGATTCTGGTGGAGTCCATTACTGAGAAAACTGAATGGATAGATAAACATGCTCTTATTCTGATAAAATGTTTTAATAATGGAAGGATCAATTCTGAAGTGTATTATCAAACATAGGAGAAAATTCAATAAATCATTGAATAAATTATAATAAAAGATACATAAACATAGGTATGTATGTGAAATGTGGGAGTTATTTAGGGATATGGTCCATAATATTCTGAAATTGTGATTCAATGAATTTTTTATATCCTTTAATGTTATCATTTTTGGTTGAATTCATTATTTTCTATATTTTCCCTCAATATTTTTTTCTTAATAAAAAGTTTATTTTTGATTTATATATATTGTTAATGTTGTTTAATTGAAGTAAAAAATGGATGATAAAAATTGTACCTTTACCCAAATGGAAATTAGATAATGTCACAATGGACATTGCACCATATCTCCGAAACATAACCATAGAAAATTATGTGATTTGGGTTATTATAGGTAGAATCACAAATACCAAAATCATTATCACTATGTAGGAATATTTAATTCTATAAAAAAATCCATTAAATATTGGATAGATGTGGTGAGGTTGTATGTTGTTCAAATTTAAATCATCTATAATTGTGAACCATGGAACATTTCTAAAGATTAGAGAGTTATTCAACATGCTTTGTGTAGTGAATTGAATTTCAACATGTCCAGTCACCACCAGAGAGATGGAAAATAGTAATGGACTATTCTTTTACTCAATGAAATATTTGGTGCCTTCTAAATAGAATTTAATGGAATATGGGATCAACATCTCACATTTCCTAAGTTACCATACAAAACAAACATCCACTCGAGTATTCATATGGATTAATATGATGATCAATATGGTAAGTGATATAAAACTGTAACATGTAAGGACGATGATAGAAAAAAACCTACATAGAATATATATTTTGAAAGTTATTATAAAGAATGTTCATGCCAAACAACAATATATCAATCCTACATAGAGTAAAAGAACACGCTATAATTACAACCATTGAAGGTATATGGAGTTTGAAGTTAGAGATTAGGTATTCTATTGAATATGGTAATTAAAAGAGTCATACTATTTAAAAATACATTTATGGTCAACAAAAGGTATTTTTTCCTCTTTGAGATCAAATATCGTATTTGAGATGTTTCAGGGTGTCTTCTACATTCACCAAATATTTCTGAGGGCCATGAAAGATCCATGTATCTTTCTTAATGTAATTCATAACTATCACCTAACATGTACTGATACCAAAGGCTATAAAATAGGGAAAAACCTCTCGTATGAAGAGAATATGGAGAATATATTGGACTGTAGAAAATAATACATACACAACAACATAATTAATCATCCCAATGTGTTTTGGAAGAATAATAAATATGACGTAGAAGCCTCTGAATAAAAATAAGTGAAGAAGGTGAATTACCCACTACCATTTTGTGACTTAGTATGTCAAATGAAATTTCAAGAGAAAAAATAGAAAAATCGGTGACAGATGTAATGAAAAAAATTATCTATGATATTTTATCTATTAATAATTTTGTCATAATTCATAAAAAATAATGATTACATTGATAACTAAAAAAAATTATTCTAATAATTGTGTAACGAAATACATGTAGTTTAAGCTCTTATACCAATAGAATAGTAACCTGGCCATTGGATTCATAATATCAAAATAAAAAATAGTAATATAGCATATTTAATAGTAACATGATATATGAAATTATAAATAAAACATATCCATAATATAGATGAAAGTATGATATATTTACATATATGTAAATTAATGTCTTGAAAATGAAAAAGTATGTGTTTGTATTTTTTTTTGAAAAACACACTTTTATTTATAATTAAATAATTAATATAATTACTTAATGAAAATATATTTTCCCAAATAGTTTCATAAATTAATATTATGTTCTCTTATGATTATATGATAATTATTTGATACCATTATCAAAATGTCATAAAATCATTTATTAAATTAAAATAATATTTTTTTAACAATGCATGTTTTTAATTATAAAATAAATTTCTCATATTTAATAAATTGTATTCATAAAATCAGATCAATTTTTCAAATTTAAATATCTAATAATAGTAGGTTTGGTTTTTTGGGATTATTCTAAAATAGTTGTATTTTTATTAATATTGAAAAACAATAATTTATAGTTTTTAACAATTAATAAATAATACATGAAATTTTTAGTCATGTATGATGAGAGAACCCCTTAGATAGAAATCACATGCACTAGTTACAGAAAATATTCATGAAAATAAATACTATTGATATTCATCATTCAAAATATATAAAAATGAATAAAATATTAAAAACACACCATTACTCCCTATATAAATACCACCCCTCAACACATATTCTCCTCACACGATAGAAGAATTGGATATTGATTATATTATTTCCCATATATATCCCAAACCTCTTCCACACATCATGTGGATTTTGGTCTCAATAATATACCAAACATACATTCCTTATGTACATACTAAAGGATACAATTTTCTAGAGATAAAATCAACCAACATTTTATTTTAAATTCTTTATTTCTTCTACATTATCATTTTCTCCAATATACAAAGATACATGATAACTCATGTATATTACATGTATAGTACTATTATTGTTTTATTTTAATAACCATCATAAAATCTCTTCTCTAGTCTTTTTATTTATAATAATGAAAACATCATATGTGGGGTGTCGATTTGCCACCTCCATGGACGATGAGTTATAATTTTTCATTAACACCAACAAGGTTGATCATAAAACATTTTTTATGGTTAAAGTTGATTAAAATAATTTTATAAAAATATATTTAATTTTATGAAACTAATATATAAGTAGAATATTAAATAAAATTGTATTATTTCATAGTGATGATAAAAACCGCCAAATAAAATAACCATTTTTTTCATTAAAGTTTTATCTAATGAATAATACTTAGAAAAAAAATTGATATATAATTAATTATAAATTTATCAATTTGAAAAAAAATATAATTACACTATTGGTGTTTTTATTCTATTTTAAATGAACTACCTTATTAAAATGAATCAAACCATTGATAAAACCATGAAACAAATGATCTTGAAACAAAAAAATAAAATATTATAACCCAAAAAAATTATCATAAATGAAAATTATAAACTTTATATCTGTAAAATATCTGTTCAAAAGAATTTAAATTATTTTATTGATTAATTTAATTCAAGTATATATGAAATTATGTTCAAGTGCTGAGAAAATTCAGACATAAGGTAATAGATTATCTTTTCACCTCCAATTATTCCTTCATGTTAATATTTATCCCACATTAGAGAAATGTATATCTTAATCTTTATTTTATATATCTCATAGAATATTTTTATATGTTAAATTTTTATGTATCTAGATCTATTCATCCATTCATGATGGTTAATACATATTTTACAGAGTCTTATTGTCAATTCATTCTGATAATCATGCCATATTATGGGGAACATTAAAATTTAATACTAATTTTAATGTATACCCTTTAATTAATTTTATGCTAATATTATTTCCCTAAAATACATAATGTCAACAAGAAAAAATATCATATTACATTTATGTTTTTAAAAAATATATTTATTTTTCCTCTTTAAATTTTCATTATATTTTCCCTTAATTAGCACAAAAGTGGCTAATATCTTTCATAAACATATATTAAAAAAGTGTCACATTAATTTAAAGCAATTTATCATGATATAATCCTATATTCACTTATTAATGTCCATCTATGATTTAAAACAATTATTCCTTGTACACCATTCATATATTCTCCACGGTTATACCTTAGGATATGATTATGATACCCATTTATATCCACGGTTGACACTTATTTTTATGGTTTATGTTTGATTTGTAATCTAGCACACATATTCATAAACATTTCATAATTGGTTTTCCTAGATAGCCCTCCATTGAATTCAATTATTTTTTGTCACATGAGATGTCATGTTGGGATTCGGAGTAACACTAATTCCTTTACTATACATTTCCACTACAGGATATTGTCCTAAAAATTAAATAGGACTCATGTTTTGGTCATGTTATATGTTTAAGACTAATTCATTAGTTTCTATGACTACATAATCCCATATTAAATATGTTAATCTTGGATATTTACATTATTGGGCCATGTCTATTTATGTCATTATGTTATGACTTCTAACTCATGTTATATTCATTTTTCCCATGTTTCTTACCAAAATTCTATTTGTATATCATCCCTTTTTTCTTGAATTTTCCATTTTATCAGAGGAATATCTATGTGTTCAATGTTTTTAGGATCTCATTATAGAATTTTTAAATCGTTTTTTTGGTTGAATGTTTTATAATTATGTAATTAGTCCTACAAATACTCTATATGTTATGATATTTGTCCTGTATTTGATGGTTATTTATTCTTAAACTCATATAATGATGTAGGTATAAGGATATGGTCATTATAATAGATGAATAAGAATGGATTCCTTTGAATCATAGGCATATAAAAACATTATCAAATCGTATCTTCTACCAAGAGGTAAAATCGTGATATGTGATACATTGACTAGTGGAAGTGAGTTAGACATTATTTCAAAGGTGTACTTAATTCAAGATATTACATTCAGAATATGATATAATAATTGATTGGTATATAAAGAAATCTAGAGTTTCAAATTATTATATAATCCTCCTATACTCTCTGATGTCATACGTACATCTTATATCATTATAAATATATTTTAATCGAAAAATAAATTTACAATGGATTTGTTTCCACTGTTTTAATGTGTTCATTCAATTGAAAAAATCTCTCTATTTTCCCCAAAAAAATAATATTCAATTTTTATTGAATTAAATATTTTATATATTATTTTTAAAATCTGTATTTTTTTATGTAAGTAAATTTATTATTATTTTATACCCAATAAGTTTTTATATTATTTCTCAAATTGTGAATCTATACCCACATCTATCAACACCCACATGATGTCAATGTGGAGGTAATTTTATAATAATTAGATGGAAGAACCATAAATATTTTTAATTAGTTAAATAACATGTTATTTTCAAATATGATGAAATTTATCACTAATTTAACATAATATAAATATTTATTTTATATTTATTTTGTTTAAAGGAGGTTTATCATGAATAAATGGGTTTCTAGAACATTATCCGAAGACAACATGATATTATTGATCTTAATATTATTTTGTTTCAAAAAAAAATTATTATAGCATCATCCTAATATTTTTTTGATCTCATGTGTATGTTCTAAATCTTGAGAAAAATATATTTGGTAAAATAGGCATGATTGTTGATTTGATAATGTGTTGCGAATAATTCATCTATACAATACCAAATCTTATATATAATTTTCCCACTTTAAAGGAATATTTTTCTCATTATTCCTATCAATATGATTTTCATTCAGATTTGAAGAAAACTAATTATTATTAAATTTATATTTTATTTGAGTATAAAAAAAAATTAATAGCTTTTTTGGTTCATCTAAGGGAATTTATTACCATAAAACCAGTCATGATAACTGTTTATTGATTCATGGACATTATGGACTTGGATTGCATCAGAAAGGGATGCAATCCTAGGGTTTTTATTGTAATACTTATGAAATTTTTCATGTTATTATTACTATATGTACATTATCATTAAGGATTTATTCCTCCACACAATATATTTCATGTGGGAAATCCAATATTTCTAGAGGATTCCCTAAAATTACAAAGTGATATTCCATGATGTATACTCTAAATATTGTATCACTATAATAAAAAATTGTAGACTATTTTACTATTTAATAATATCATTCAAATGAAGAGACACAATACATTAATGAATATTTGAAACTTTTATTAAATACACCTAAGGATCCATCCCTCTTAAAAGAATAATTACACAATTAAATAAAAAACATATCTGAATCTATTCCAATAAGAGTTACACTCTTTAATAAATATATTTCATTAACTACCATTAATGGAAAGTATCTATATTGATCACCTCATAATCCGCCTGATCAATCTTATAGGCATTATAAATATTGGGACCATATACAGAATTGGTCCAAATATAAACTTATATGTTATATTGAATAGAAATGATACAAAATACTTTGGAATATTTCCTTAAATTGAAAAACAATAGGAGGAATGGACTAATTCCATGTCAACTAGTCATCGAAAAATCCACATGAAAACTATCTTCTGAAACCACATAGATGATAATGAAAATAACCCAAATAGACTACCAAACGATCATATTCTCTGACATAGTGATAAAAATAACCATCTACCAACAAGGGTGATACTGATTAATTGTAACAACCAATGTCTTCTAGATGGTATAAAAAAAATACATTTCATTTATCACAAATATATCAAATATTATTATAATAAAGAAATCCTTGTGAAATATTTAATAGCATATCATGATAAGACACTCCTATCAATGTTTTTTTCTATGAATGAACACATAAGGGTGAATTAATTGACATATCCCAATAAATGTTCACTGTGATCAAAATTAATATATAACAAAAAAATAGTATATATGAATGAGTGAAAAATACACCAATTGAATTACAATGATGATCGAGTAAAAGATACTAATATTATAAGTTGAATTATTGATATGATGACAACATGATAGTTTAGAGTAAAATAAACATAAAAATATTAGATAGATTATTTTCCATATATTCTACACGAATCCTCTATCAATAAACCCCTGAATAAAATCATATCCCATAAAAATAACCATTACATAGTCTATCATAAAACAATTGGTCTTTTTAACACCAACTAGCACTATGATATGGCACAACTGATCCTTATACTCACCCTTATATCTTACTAGATCATATAGAACTACATGAATGATGGGCTCTCAAAAAATACCAATTTTGGTAATACATATTTTTACATGATTACAAATTCACCAGTTTTTTGAATTATTAATATCGAAGAAAACCAGGACTACCTCACTAGTGACACAACAGTCACATGTTTCCCTATGTAAGAACTAATTACCAAAATTATAACATCAAATTAACTTACTACAAATATTTAAACAAAAAAATATACAATTTCTAATAATATGTGTCCTATTGAGGACACATCAATATGATACAATGTCCTATTTCATATACCTTTATTTAGATTTATATCAGATTTGAGGTTTAGATTTGTAAACTCTAAATGAGATGACCTGGGGAAGAAATTTACTAAGAAATGAATAATATATCTAAATTAATCATTAAAATATTTAACCATGTTTGCATTATCCCAAGGTAGAATAATTGATTATAGCATAAACTCTTTAAATAACATTGTTTACTCCAAAATGAAAAACACTCCCTGGTTGAGATGTAAGTACTCCATAGAATTATCATTATTCAATGTATTTGGAATAAAATAGTAATATAATAACATATAAATGAGTTCACATGATAAAACAATATATTTTTAATTATTATTCTAGATATACCACCAGTTTATTGCAATTTTGTGTAACATATAGTTCAACATCATAAGCATCCTCATAGGGGTATGTTGAGATGGTATAATATCATATACATCAACTCTAACTATATATAAAAATATCGTGGTATGTCATAATCAATCATCACGGATTGTTATTTTATTTATAAATATTGTGTTATCTCAATAAACAAATATAATTAAAACACTATCTCCCTATACATTGATACTTCCATTTAAAAATAATTTATTTTGGGGATTCTCATCCATTGTTGGTACTAGAGAAAAAGGGTTTTCTATATCCGATGGAATTGGGGAATGTTTATCCCCTCAATCCTAAAACTAAATGGTTGTATTTCACTGTTTAATTTCTCTAAAACACCAAAATTGCTACTCATATCACAATACCAGAAACATTCAATTTCATAATTTACTGAATTTAGTCATTAATATGTAATCATTATAATCTCAATAAATTTAATCAAACTAAATATCCCTTAATGCAGACACACTATCAAAGTATTTTATCCTACCTCAATCCCACTGTCTTAAGAAAATATGTAGGTGATATTGGCCTTATGTTATATCCTTGAAATAAAAAATACTGGAAAAATATTTTGAGTGATTTTCCATAATGTTGGTGACATTCACCCCTAAAACAAAAAAAAGCATTCAGCACAACAACACTACTAGCTAATTTATTTTCCATGATGGTAATCCCATACAACTAAAAAAATATTAGAAAAATATAATAGTAGTAATGTAAATCAAATTTTTTTTTGTAAAACATAAATCCAATGTTATGAATTATTTATTAAATCGGTGTTCCACAACTCCGAATTCCATGATTCAACAAAATCATAGGCTCCATCAGCATTGATCTATGTCATCATCAACAAAAATATTCACTTGAAAAATTAATTACATTCCATGAATTATATCATAATAAACAATTCCATGATACACACTGATGTATATTTGTATGGGATGAGTATATCAACTATGTAGGTAAACCACCATACCTCCCACAGACACCACAATGTAATGTAATATTATATAAAATAATTTAAAAAATCATGGAAACTAATACAAAAATAGTTAGAAATAAAAATTCTTTATGGAATGATATCCAGTACAAACTAGATATTCTAATACAAAATTATATGAAAATAGTAAATTATAAAATATTAGAATACCAAATCCAAATATTTACACACAATGAAATGAATGCCTCCATGATGACACTTCCAATAATTAGGAGGATTAATTTAAATTTTGTAACAGGTCATAAAATGAATTAGACCCCATGTTCCTAAATTAACATAGTATTCCATTTCTAAAATCTACTGGACCCTCATAATGTAATCACTAATTCACACCAAAGAAGGTATTCCATGTTGTTGTTAAATCAGTCATTTCCACCCAGTATTATTTTATTATAAAATAAGTTTTATTAAGATAAAACGAATTATTTAAAATCCATTTAACTAAGGGGTTTCACATTGAGGTATTTAATATGTTTTTTCAATAAAAATTACAATAAAAAATTAAAAAATCAATGCTTTCATGATTTATAGAATGTTGTGGGAGAGAGATATATATTACCCCTCCATCACAAAATAATCAATAACATGATAGAAAACTCAAAAAACTTGGTTGATCTAATCATTATCGTTTAAACTCATTAAAATTTATAAAAATGACAATATAAAAATTTGTCTTCACTCATATATTTCTCATAAAAGTTCTAATCTAGGATAATTATCAATTTGGATATGAGATATTAATATCAGGAATGATATTTTAAAAGAATTATTGTTCTTATTGTTCAAATGAACCATGAACAATTGAAATCGATTTTGGGTCTAATAAAATAACCAAAATTCATATAGGTTTCCTATGTTATGAAAATCTAGGACAATAGAGGATTAATAAGGTTATCATGGAAGTTTTCTAGTTAAATAAATTATCAATTAAAATTTGATTAATTACATAACATTATTCAATAGCACAATTTAAAAAACCTTGCACCAAATAGGCTATGAATAGTATCATAAAACTCTCAATTCATACAATTTATCAAATTATACCCCACCATTGTGAATGGCCTTTGTCTGATGCCACAAGTTTTGTTTGGAAATCAATATGGTTTTCCCTAACTATTGAAAAAATTTTGAACCCCCCTTGGGCTTGCATTGTGTAAAAATATTCATACTGGTATAATTAATGATTTTCATGTAAATTAATATGAATTTTATATTTATATTAACAATAAAAATAATATTTAATTATTTAAATAAATAATGAAATGCTATTAATTGATATATAGTTTAATGAATTTTTATTTAAATGGTTAGTTTATACAATATAAAATTTGAATTATAATTTTCTACATATTTTAAATCATCATATAAAAAATAAATATGTGTAAATTTTTGGGGATTTTTTTAGAAAATATTGACTTTTTAGTGATTATGGAAAAATAACATTTTTTAAAAAGGATGTTTATTTTCAATAATTTAGATAATTTTAAATTAATGTTATATTTTAAATACTTCGAATGTAGCTCAAATGAAATTTATTTATATTTAATAGACTATATTTATTGTTAATCTAACTTATAATTGATGATATTATATGATTATTGTTTGTGTTTAAAAAAAAGTTTTTCAAAAAAAATAATATAATGTATCAAAATTTATATTAATTAATATAAAAAAAATGAATATTTATTTATATGAAATAAATAACCTTATTTTTCATTAAATATTAATTTTAATTCACACAATTTAAATTTTTAGTCATATATATATTCTAAAATCATATTTCTCTTGAAAATTAAATTTCATTAAAACCATATTTTCATCACATACGATGGATCAAATTTAAATAAAATTTTTATAATTAAATATATTTAATTTGTTTAAATAGATAAAATATATTAAAATCAAAAAAATTATTACTCTTTAATAATTATAATTTAATTTTTTTCCATATTAAATAAGTAAAACTATAAATGATCATTAATATTGTTAACGTTTACACGATTTATATGAGGTTAAACTAAATTGATAAGGGTTATAATGAAAAAAAAATATTTCAAAATTTATTTTATGGATATTTTTCAACCAGAACATATTTAATAAAAATAATGTTTATTTTGGATTATTATTCCATTTGATAAACTTGGGTTCAACTGATTATTTTAAAATTTTATAACTGTGCCACTAACCTCACATTTAAGTGTACTTCCCTCTACTCTTCTCTCAACACCTTCAATTTACTTTAGTTTTGTCAAACCCTTAAAAAATATATTCCTTACTTCCAAACCCATGGAATAGATCCGGATTTTGTATGAAATCCTTCCTAAGAATGATTTTGGTTCTTCCCTATGAGGTTTTATGATGAAGAGTTATTGTGATTTATCGTGCATCTTTATTTTGAGTATTCTTATACATCTTTAAATTATTATTAAATTATTTATATATAATAAAACAATTATTTCATTATTTTGATAAGTTATTAAGATAACGTGATAGCCTATATATATCTATTTGTCCATTAAAATGGTTATAGAATCCTAATTCGGGCATACGACGGACTACCACGTCATAATCAAAAGTCATTATTTTCTATCACCAACTCTAATGGAATTTCTTAATGATGAATTAAATGTGTTTATATATATATTGTATCATATTTTTAATTTTTGATTCATCATATCACATTTAACATCTTAATTTAAATTCAATGTGGGATATTACAAAATTTCTCTTCTGTATAGTGCACTACCACCTCGTAATGTTATTTGGTTTTTTTCTCTAATGATTTACATGTAATCTAATTATAATAAATTTTGTTAATATATATTAAATAAATGACATAAACATGACGTTAATCACATATTTATCACTCTGAAAATGTAATATATCATTATAATTTAAACATTATAAAATTATAGAATCATTTACTGGTAAATGTGGACTACCTCCTATAAAAAGTGATGTAATTATTTCTCAATCACAAAAATAATTGGATGATATGTGTATGTGTGTGTTTCTGTGTGAGTGTGTGTGTGTTTTTGGGTTTGTGTGTGTGTGATTGTTTGTGTGTTTTTAAATAAATAATATGGTTTTTATGATATGAGTATTCTATAAAGATAAAATAATTCAATCCTTCTTTCAATAATTATCATTGAAAATAGAAAAGAAACCCTTGTGTGCATACAACCATATGACTATATTATCGTAATGTAGTTCACTTTTCAGAACCATCATTCATGATTAGTTTTAGAAAGTATAATTTATGTATAATATATTATAATTAATCTATTATTCCATTATTATTATTTAGAAGATGATTAAATATTGACTACACTGACCATAGACTACCGAATGATATCTTTTTTGGATATTTAATCCAAATACTGTTAAAAAATTCAGTGTAAACGTAATTGATTATTTAATTTCACATAATAGGGTAATATTATAAATAAAATTTATAATACAAATGGAGATGTTTTTTAGTAATGTAAATAATTAAATTTTGTTAATTTTTCATGAAGATAAACAATGAGTGTGAGAAATCAATCACAATGTGAGGGACATTGAATCAATTTCATTTCATTGAGGCATATTTTAATTTTATGAACTTATATTATTTTATAACTTGTTTATACATATGCTTTTACATTTTATATAATTATTTTATCTATAATAATGGTATTGGGTTTTTTTAATGTTGTGCTTTTATAGGGAATATGACTCAATTTATTCCAAATTGGTAAGATACATTCCATTAAAAAATAGTAAGATAATATTATATTTAATACTATATTTCTCTTATATTTCCATATTTGTAATGTTATTTATGAAATTAAATTATATGTATATAAGAGGATAATTAAATAAAATTAACATCATTATTTCAGTTTGTCTCAAAAAGTAAACATTTTACAGAATGTTTTAAATTCATTAATAATGAGAAAATGAATGTTTTATTTTATTGTATATGGTGAGAATGTAATCCCCATCACCATAAATGTTATTTGATGTTTGGATTCACATACAAGTATTAACTCTTATAATAGTTTTATTAATGTATTAATAGAGGAAAACAAATAGGGGTGGACAATATGGGGTAAAATAGTTAGGGCCTAAATATCTGGAGACATGGAGAATCCCCAATTACAATTTTCATCCCTCCAGATGGATGGTATGTAACTCTAAATCACTCCTAGAGAGGAATCAATTCATATTCCAGGGATTATTGGAAATAATCTATAACGTTATCTTTTCATGATGTGTTAAGAATATCAATCCCATTGGTGATGAGGAGCTTTAATTTTTATATTATGTATTTAATGTCCCCTGGAGTCTCATTATGATCATTAGGGGATCCCCAAATGATATTCACATCTGTTTCAATTATATTCATTAATATTTTCATGGAGTTGAATAAATAAAGGACATGAAAAATTGAATTATCTTCTAATGTGAGGGATTCACCATTAACATAATAAGCACTAAAATTAAAAATATCTAAGGAAAAACAGTAATGAAGCACACCTCCTACCCAGAAATACCCATGTATGCAAGAACCATTGAAAATATGTTTGATAAGAAATGAGGGGGAGTACATAGAACCCATTAGCACAATATCATAGGTAGAATATCTACTTTGAATTAATTCTTGTCCATGAATCATCTTAGATAGGGATCATCCTTACCAATGTTTCTTGATATGCACTAGATCCCCCAATAAATAGTTCACCCACATAACTGAGGAAGTATTACATAAAAGGTATCTATTATGACACACCATTATTCTAGAATACCACATACACCATTAGGTTGTCAAAAAAATGACAAGGAGACCCATATTATTATTCTTGTTTCTCCAACCCCACTCTACCAACATTAAAGGAACATGTCCACTGTCTAACCTGCAAAGACTATTTCATGAAGACATAAATTGTTCTCTACAAATTTATATCGTAATAGTTTTAGAAAAATAAATTTATTATGGATTCTGATTTATGGGTTGAGAAATAATAGTATTTTAACTTTTTAGGTAATGCATTTCATTATTCCCTCTTCATTGGTGGGTTTCATGCAGTAACTTATTCTCTAGATAAGGAAGATTTATTAGGCCGGAAAGAAATATCACCATAATACACATGCCCAAAAAATATTAACATGAGCTGATAAAGTATAATTATTATAAATCATATTATAGAAGGATCCTGATGATGATCTCATGAAGAAACATTCATTTGGGATATCAAAAATCATATTATTATTGAACAGTTTCATATACGAGTTGTTCGGGACATCAAATATGAATTTGGGGAAACAACTGACATTCTTGAGGGATATTTCTTGAAATGGGACCCCTCAAAAACCTAGCATAGATACTCTCCTATAGATACATAATTTTTCAATAATAAACCAACTCTAGAGGGACTTTATTCCAATAACCTCCTAATAAATGTTTCTTGGAAGGAAATACATCATCTTTAAATCATTCCTCAAATTGAGGACTCACTCTTTCACCAGTCTAGAATGAAATTTCCAGATGTCCGAATGACAACACCCCAATCTATGGGCATCCCAAATAAAAGAATATATATTGTTTTTGATATAATTTAAATTAGACTTATCTTCCTTGAAAACCAATAGAATATTCCTTGGAATTGATGTTAACACACATTTGATAATAGTAATCCTCCCATTAAAATATGGTTTTTATATTTGTTATTCAATTTATTATTCTGTGAACCACTACATCAAATTATCTAATAAAGAATTCTTCCAGGGGAATACGAGCACTGAGGAAGATAATTGGTAATTTTTTCCTATGGATCCAACTTATGGATTCAATTCCTCATTCATAGCCTCTCTAGGTATTAGGAGGGAAAAGCACATTTTTTCTCCCAATTAATAATTATACAGATCAATTTGGAATATTTTTCCCCGATATCATGAAATCCCCTTAAATAATAGAATTGAACATTGATAAAAAAATACTATATCATAGGCAAAGAGAAGGTGTGATACACCATTGATGTGATAACAAAATTTGATGGGATAGAGAATACCATGAATCATGTTGATGGAATGGGACTTGTTGAGGGAATCTTAAAAAATAATTAGTATAGTATGAGATATTAGATATCCCTATATTATCCACCCCTACCAATTTTAAAAATCAACATTTTTTCCTAGGAATAAAATCCTAAATTAGATAGAGTTGTTACAATTATAGGGAATATTTTTTACCCATTATGTTGTACCCATCTACATTATTATCCAGAGTTTAGTGTTCCACTCCATCTTATCATATCATTTTTATATATAAATTTTAATAATAAACATCCAATCAGTCTTGTATTCATAAAAAACCCATATTTCCTTTATTGTGAATTTTGATATTGAAAATGCTTTTCTTGAAGAACATGGTATTTTGGTATTGAAAATGGGTTTTTAAAATAAGGTTATTTTAATATCCACAATTTATTTTCATTAGTGCATAAAATAGTTTATCAAATTTTTTATAATGAAATGTTGCATGAATAAGAAAAATGATTAGTTGTAATTAACATTATTATTATAATAAAAATGTATGGTTTTAAAATATGGTTATTATGGGTGGGCCCAAATAGTGTCAAGTGATCAAAATAATACATATACAATGACCGCACCCATATAATATTTGGCAATCCTAATTTAGTTTATATAATGGGTGTAACCAATTAGCACTTTAATGAATTATTAAATCTTCCTTTGAATTAATAGGAGAGAAATAGGGTCCTAATAAAGGGTTTCAATCATGTATTTAATAAGGCCTCAACTATATAAGAAACAAGATAAAATTGGTTTGTGAATGTGATTATGTATGTAAAAAATTGATATTATTTTCTATTTATAGGTTATACAAATTTACATTGAGATAAAATTGGGTCTGTTTTTTCTATTAATATTTTTATTTAATTTTCCAATGAATATTGAATATAAAGGATAAAATTATATGGTTTTTAATTTTTTTTCACAAGTGTAAGGGTTGTATTCTTTTTATGTCCCTGACTGGGTCTTTTTGTACTCTTACGACTTTTTTGAAATGTTTTTTCATAGGGTTCATGAATGGGTAATTTAATGTAATATGTCATGTTGAATGTCCTGAATATTTATCATCAAAAAAATTACGTTTTCTCTTAAATTTTTTATATGTTGGTAAACTGGATACTATTTGGATGTGTCAATTCAATATTATATGGATTTATTATGTATTATTAATTTAATAATCCTTTATATTTATAAATCTAAAAAGATCGAATTTTTTTACATAATTAATTAAGGAAACAAGTCACAATATTATATAATTATTATCTATGAGACATTTTTATGGTTTAAATAGTAATTTTAGATAACATTAGAGGTTAGGATAATGGTAATAACACACCCTTCAATGATTTTACATTGTGGTAAAGTAAAATTTATATAAAAATTTAATAATACCTTGCTTCACTATTTAAACTATGGATATTAAGAATTGTTCCCCAATGATTAAATAGCTAATCAAAAGTGTGAAGGAACATATAGGACAAAATCCTACCAAATCATTACCCAAAGAAGTCTTGGATTTGAACTAATTAGATTTATGGAATCATGGAACAATATAAACATTCTATAAATGGTGGTGGTATCCTAGATTGAGGGAAACCCAGTCTACAATAATGAAACATGTCTATAAATAACCATTTATTGAGTCAAAATCGCCAATGTTTTTTTGGATCTACTATCCCGGTGGTAGAAAATGGTAGGATCAATTCTGTAGAGTAGATATTTATAAACATCAAATGTTTGAAACATAAAAATTAATTATTTCATCTTATAAATTTAATGGAGATACAAATTAATAGTTGTATATGGTTAATAATAATAGAGATATAGAATGTCATGATTACATGTAATGGAAAATTTTTATGAATATTTTATATTATAAATATTTACATAATGTTGTTTTATTTTAGATGGAAAATGAATTACATGATTTAAGAGAAAATGATGAGGATTTTGTATCATTATATGATGCAAATATCAAATGCATGGAGTGGTATGTTATTTATTTATTTAGGAAACTGATTGAAAACATGGTTTGGAAACCATGTCTTCAAAATAAATTTGTAATGTGATATATTATTTTAATGAGAAATTGGTGTTTTTTAAGAAGGATGAGATATAGTTTTCTAACATTTTTATTCAATGATATGTATATAATAATAATTTCATGGTGGATAGAAATATAGAAGAAATAATCTATATAGTCCAGAGGGTATAGTATCCCCACTATTCCATATTTACACCGTCACTGTTAGTTGGATTCATCAGTTGTATGGGGAGTCTTGCTTTATGACATGTGACCCAATGGCTAGGGGCCCCATTAGAGTGGACATTAGGTTGGGAAATATAAAATTGTCATTAGTTATTAATTGATTTTATTTTCTTATTGATAGTATGATGGAAATGAGACTATCAGCTAAATAAATTTTTTAATGACCTTGGGCAAGACATATCTAACCCATGTATTAGGGAAACCCAAATTACATGGGATGGGAAATTGATATTATTGATTATTCCATTTATTGTTGATACATCATCACTATTTGCTGACTCACATGTCTTTTCATATTATCTATATTATTATTATGGAAATTAGATATATATTACCTTAGCCTAATTAAATCAGGGCATCACATTACACACATCATTATGGGAATAATATGACTAAATTTTTTCCATTTTTCCATTCCATGTTTATTATCTAAATTTTTTTTCTTGATTAATATTATTAGTGACATGATTACCCATATAATTGTGATTAAATTAATTGATGTAAAATTAAAAGAATATTTACACCTAATGTGCCTCCCATAACCTATATTTGTGTTCCTATATAGTTCCATGCTGCCACCTTAAACCACCAATTATGGAATGTTGGGACATGGACCAATGGTAGATGGGTTGGAACAAGTCGTGGTGTGGGTTAAGTAGATTACATATTTTGTATTATGAGTATTATAAGTTCTTGTTGATCAATAATGATGATACATATATTTCAATAATTGAAAAATTCCCAAAAACATTAATGAGTAAACAATTTAAAATGAATATCACTAGTAAAATGGAAATCTTATGTCCTATGTGTGATATGAGACAAAGACCTGAACACTACTTTAGTAGTGGGTTGTGGTGTATCTATTATTGTGTTATGGTCATTATGGTTTTTCCTTTACCAATATGACATAGACTTTGGAACATGTTGAATAGTTTAATATACTCATAGGATGGCTATGTACCTATCCTAGTTCAATATATGAAATACATTCAATTAATAAGAAATTTTTTGAGGTGTTTATATGTAATAGTAAAATCCTAACTCCAAGACGTCCTCCTTTAATATGCTCAGATGGCGATGACGACCATCCACCGATGGTGGTGGTCCTTGATCCTCTCAGGATTCCTCTAGTAATGCCACCAATGGAACCACATCATATTCATGATATGGGCACCAAGACCAAGTATCATGAGATATTATTTCATATTTTTTAGCATATTCATTTTTATTCTCATCCATCCCCTAGTATTTTAGATTTTACATGGGTGTTCTACCTGCAGCTTCCCCCACCTTTTCAAGGGATGGAACACCTCATGTTGCTGAGTCTTTTCTACAATATATTATTTATATATTTGAGCACATAGTGAACCCCCTAGAGCATAAGATAAATACATTTTCATATATATACTATAGAATTATTTCAAATGAATGAGGAATGTTATTAAATAGGAATATCAACATCATAATATGGGTTCGACTACTTTCAACAATAATTTCCATGACTATTTCATTCCATAGAGTATGAGTTTTGACTATGATACTGTTTTAATTATCCAGTTTCATTGATATGTTTCTATTAGGGTTTATTCTTATTGATTTAGTAAATTGAATCAGTTTTTACCAACTCTATCTCATGATTATCTTATGATAACAACATGATTCAATGATTGTCTATTATATACCATCTAATCAGAGATGAATTTATTCAGGATGAATATTATTTAATAGATAGTAATCTCGGACCTTTTTATAGAGCTGAGTCTGAGAGATTTTGATAATTAATTTTAGGGAGCATTACCATCTAAATATATTAGTCATTCATCTAGAGGGCATAATCATAGCTTCGACAATTCTTATGGGGTATTGGAAATCACGCTCCTTGTGAAAATTGATTCTTGACATGTCAATAGTGTGGGAATCTAATATATAGGAAACCGGTGTATTTATAATATCCAATGGAATTCAGAGGATTTGGATGGATGTGGAATACCCAGCTCTCCTGTTGGACTTTTCTACCACCACTTATCAGTGAGGATCTCTACCTACCCCACATTCCATAGATGGGTTGGTAGGATCTCTTGTGGAAGGTAGCTGGAATAACACCAGTCGGTGAAGCCAAGGTGGAATTCAAAGAATATTTATTCCGAATAATTTTTCATTATTATAGAAGAGTGGGAATGATCATGGAATTTAGGTTGTGACTCTTAGACATAGTAATGTCCATTTACATATAGTTCATCCTCTACCAAAGTATAAAACTACAAAACCTTTTATATTTTTGTTTATTATTCTAGAACCATCCCATTTTTTGTTTTCATTTTTTAACATTGTTTTATCTTGCTAATTTTTATCTAAGGAAAACAAAGAGAGTACGATCCTCTTCATGAAACACTTCTACAGAATTATGACACATTATACCACATTATGTATCCGATCAGAGTGTGTTTGTAATTGTAAGTATTGTCACCTTGAGACAGGCATTTAAAAATTTGTATGTATTTGATTAATCCTTATCATGATAGGAATTGTTGTAAAAATTGGGATATATTAGTTCATTTCATATTGACTGAAATAGATTGATATTGTGAGAGGGTGAAATTTACATTATGAGAGGGTGGTAGGCAGAGGAATATGGGAAAAGGGGATGTTCACATGACTCGAGCTGGACCTGACTAGTAGAGGCTAGGAATTGTGACAGCTCGGATCACCATTATTTTCATTGATGAACAATGGTTACATGCATCTGTTCTTTTTTACGTAGTGGATCATTTCAGGGATGAATTCCATGATGACATTTCTATGAATACTCTTGTGAAAGAGGTAGATTTTTTCTTTTATCTAGTGCATGTGCAGCACTAGTAACCATTGATCCTTTAAGGATAATGCCTATATAGATTTTTTTGCTCATGATGTAGTTATATGATCTCTAGGAAAATATATTTATATGACCTAACACATCTCTTTGGGGTTCACAAATCCTTTTCAGGTGAAGGTCGATTTTAACATAATATATTTTCTAGATTACCATCTATTGAACCATATAATGGTAATGAATCGTTATCCATTACCTAAAATTGAAACAATAATTTTTTAGATCCTAGGAGTAAATGAATTTTTTAGAAATAGATTTCAGGTCAGGCTATCATCATTTGTGTGCCAGGTCATCAGACAGACCTCCTACAAAATTCTAGGGAATATTTGTCTTATATGAGTAACTTTTTCATGTTTTTTGTTCCAACAAACACACATGTATTTTTTATAGTACTAATGAATATGGACTTCAACACATATCTAGTTTCATTCAGGGTTTTTATTATTGATGAAATATTAAGGAATTCATTCTCTAGACAAAACCATGACATCCATCATAATATCATGTTTTATACACTAAGGGAACATTGCCTCTATGTCATGCTTAGTAAATTACACTTTTGGATAAAAAATTATAATTCTTGGGACCCATTTTCTTGAAGGTATAAGTTTAAGTAGGCTCATAGAATGTATGAATTGTTCTTTCCTAGAACATCCCAAGAGCATCTTTGACAACTATATTTTCTTTGGATATATGATTTTTATAGACACTTCATCTAAGATTTTTCACAACAAATAGAACAACTAGTGGGATTCAAAAAAAGGTGTCAAAATCATATGATCAGAATCCTTTGAAGTAGACTTTCTAAAGTTAGAGGGATGATTTTCATTAGCATGGATAATGATTCCTTAAAATATTGGATGGTGTTTTATGGTATATTTCAATGCATTAATAATTGGTATTTTAAGTGTTAAGTTGTTGGATAAGAGAGTCATCTCATATGAGTCTTTTTATTTGTGGCCTTGTGAGAGAAATTACCAATGCATGAACACAATAATGTTGTGGTTGTTTATTCCTTATGTTATTAGAGATAATATATACATATATAGTGTAGTTTGGATTACATAGATCACCACATTTCGATAATATAATGTTGGTTTTTATGATAATTAGATCTATGTCAAGCACCACTTACAAGTATTAGAATCCTAATAGGTAGAAAAGCTGTGATGGATATAGATAATGGAGAAGGTTAATATTCATGATTCTCCACATTATCAAATTTTTTATAGATATCCCTGCATTATTTCATGGTTTTTATATTGCTTGTAGAAGGCATTTGGTTCATAGTGCTTGTGTGGATGACATATCACCATCAGAGTGATGGACATAAATAACACAATTTTTTTTATTAGAGAACATGATCCATGAATGTATCCATTATGTAATGGTTTATTGGGAGAAGAAAATTCTTCCATTTGAGTTTGGTTATAAAAATAAATTTCATGTCACAATTGAGAGGATTCCATATAAGTATTTAAATGTTTGTCATTCTCATTCACCTTTGTCATTAATAGTGGCATAGCAAGTAGATTTTCATAGACCTCAGAGCATTTTGGAGTCCACCAATAAGGTCATGTTTATCAGATAGTGAAAGAAGGCATCTCATTTTCAATAGTAGTTATATGATAAAAAATGTTGGTGATATCTTGATTTTGATACCGGAGCATCCATTTTATAGCAATTCATGACTGTGTTGGTCCATAAACATTTTCAAATATAGTGTATTCTCTCACCAAGGTTCCCTTGATGCATTGAGGTAGTGAAGAAGATCATACCATTATCTTACTAGATACCAATTTTTCAGAGATACCAGTATATGCAAGATGTATGTAACATATCTCAGCATCCCCAATATTATCCATAACGGTCGCACGTCTTTCATTCTTACAAGGTCATGTTGGATATGGATGATAATTTTTTGGAGTATCTAGTTTATATTTTTGACCATAGATTGAATAAATTCCTTATAAATAAATTTATATTTGTATGGGTGCTATAATAGAATGATCAAGTGAAGACAATGACTTGGGAGTAGAAAATGATATACGCTCTCACTGTATAGAACTATTTTTTGATGATACCTTTTTGTCCTTAGATTTCATAATCAAGTATGAGTTTCTTTAAGGGGTTTGGGTTGTAATGTAATGTATATCCAAAAATATAACTCTTATTTTTTTATCTTTAAAGTAACATTAAAATACTTTATGATGTTAAATCAAGATGCCACAAAATTTATGAGGGTGTATGAAAATTATTTAGAGTACACAACCTCATGAATTTTCAATACATAATGGGCCTCACAGTTAGTATAAACCATATAGCCTATTCCACCTTGTATCTCCAAATTGTGTGTAGTTAGAAAGAGGAGAATATAAGGCCAAAATGTTTTTATGCAACTGTACAACCCCTGATGAAAAACAATTGGTGATTGATGCCCTCATTGAAGGAGTCCATTCACATAGTTGGAAAACAAATTTTCCAACTATGCATCCCAACATTGATCCCCAAATTTTGCAGGTGAAATGATGTTTTTTAATTAATTATTCAATAAACATTTTCTACATCCAAAATTAATTTACAGTGGGTGACTAGCTCTCCCTAATACCATAATATATCATAGTATCCTAATATATGAATAAATGTTGTTAATATATCTAGATTATGATAAGACTAACATTGGAAGATTTAGACAACTTCCTATAAGATCAAAATTCATCATCCTTATATTATTTATTTCTCTTCATATCAATTTTGTTATTTATATAAATTCACATTTTACCAATTTTTAGGGCCCTGTATTTCGTAAAATATTTATCCCCATATACTTTTCAGTTGATATAATACTTTTATTATGACACTTTAAATGACCAATGGTAGGTGTTTTGGTTGTTTATTAAAAAACTTATTGTGTTTTAATAGTTGCATTGTTTTTCGGCACACCTTAGTACATCATGCATCAACTAAAAGTGTATTTATTTATTATAAATTGATATATGCTTGCTTGTTTTCTTATGCTGGTCATTGTTCATTAAATAATGTTTTTGAACACCATTCATTGACAACCCAGTGGTGTGCCTGATCAGAATTACACTTTATAATTAATTGAATTAACCTTGGAATTCATTGTAAGTGTTCACCTTGGAATATAAATATGATTTCCCATTGTTAAATAAATATATTCCGAACTAAAGAACCACATATTTTCTAGATATTCCAACAAGTATAATTTTTCTTGTACATAATTTCCTTATCGACACTAGAGCCATCTAAGTACTTCATTTAGCACTTCAAAACGAATTTACATGTTTCTGTTCAGTAAATACTTTAATTAAATTGAATTTTTTTCTTACCGATGGTCTGAATTCTAAAATTAATTAAATGGATTGATTGAAATGGTTTTATAATGGTTGTAGTTTGCTTGTTGATTTATTAATTATTTATCAAATCAATTAATTGAATTATATATTCTTATTCATATTGGGATTTGTAAATATAATGCACGTGTTGTAATGAATCATAAAGTTTATTTTTATTATGATTAATCCATCAATAATGGATATAGTATGGCAGTTAATGGACATGTTGGGAATCTTCATTCACTATCACATACATCGGAGGTTGAGTATGATTTCTCACACTGTTGATACTATTTGGATGGTAGGAATGATGCGCCACATCTCTAGATTCGGTTTTTGACATCATGACACACCCAAAAACTTGAGAGTTGATAATGACCTCTCTCACCCATCATGGGATGTAGGGTATGTTCCCTTTTTCAATATGGTTATAGCCACTTTTTGACTTATTAGGGGTGATTCAGTTACACCATCATCCATCAAACTCCAGGCATTCCATGCATAAGGATACTTACATTTGCACATACATATCCTATATAAGTTGATATAGTATATAAATATACTATTTATATATTAGTACCATATATATTATTTATGATAAGAAATTCATTTTCTATGTGATTAAAATTATATATAGTGGTCTTATATCCTTTATGAACATGGGAATACATGTATTTAATTATTAAACATTTCTTATTATTTACTTATAAGAGCACACTCTTTATTTTTGATAACTTCTTGAAGTATATCTAAACACCATTGGAGGTGGCTAATTGTGATTTTATCTCACACCCTACTAAGCCCTATTTTGTTACCAGATTAGATTAAATGTCTATAGGTAAAGATATGGTCATATGCCATACTTCATAGATTTCATATGATCTACTTATATATATCTAATTTAAGTAGAGTATTGATCATATGCTCGAGATTGTAGTAGATAATACTTTTATTTTATTTTTCAAATTTTTTAGAATGTTTCATATGAATCTAGTATATTATCTGTTTATACATTAGTATTCCATTAATTCATACAGATTCCACATACTATTATATTTTAAAATTATTATTCAAATCTTCATTTATTTATTCCACTATAGTTTATTAATGTTAATTTTTTATGTTCTTCGCCTACTATGGGTTACTATCCTAGAGTTTAGTGCATGGCCATTTAATGATTTTGATATTGCATTCATTGTGTTATTTTCATTTGTATCCATACGATGTCTGTGTATAGTCTCCCCAATCAACCACCATTACACCCTAGAATCTAGTTGGTAGTCTCTATAAAATGGGAATGCATGGAAATGTATATGTGACCCACCGTAATGGGGCACAATTTGAGTGGGCTCTAGGTGAATAAATTATGGACCATGTAACACCCTGATATTTTATGAGATATATTATTTTACATTTCATTGATGTCTTAGTTTATACAATACATCATGATTAGGTTGTACAATACGCAACATTGTATTAGCTTTCAGTATAAGCAACACTATTTTTGTCTCTCGTAACACACAATTTCAAGTTCATTTTGTGTAAATTATTCTACACAACATTATGTATAGATTTTCATTAAAGTTTAAATGAAATAAGTTTTGATTATGTTATATGCAAAACCAAACAGAGCTTTCACTACAAGTATCCTTGACATGGCATGCATTACACGCAATCAAGACCTTCCTCGATAGTGTGTGTAGTACGCAATGCCGAGTTTTACGAAATGATATATTATTATAATATTATTATGAAATAGTCATTATGAATAGGAATACCCACTTTTTTAAATTTTATAAATTTTATCATTCAAAATGGACGTCATTTTTGGATTCAAAATATCGAAATTAGCCTAAGGTGAATTTTTGGTATTTTTCTGAAAACATTCAATTTTTGATGAATAGTGAAAACACTAGGTTACTATTTAAAAACTGAGTTTTTATTTAAATAATAATTTTATTTTATTTAAATTTATTTTTGGTAAAAATTGATAAATATTACCTATATAAGTTCAATGTAATTCATTGGAGTCATTTTATAATAATATCATATATATAAAAATTATATTGAACTTTTCACCGTATTTTACCCACCTCCTAGAAGAATTTGAAAATTCACACAAAAAATAATTTTACCACTTCTGTGAGTGGAATTTAAAAAATACTAGACATAACGTTTATATCAAGGATTAATATTTGATTCAATAAGATAAAAATAATTTTTGCTGAATAGTAACTTTTTACTTTTATTTACCTCGATTAAAAGTGAATAGGGTAATTAAGGGTAAAAATGATAATCTTATTACCCTAACACATGTCCTAATTCTATTGGATAGGTATAATTCGAACATAAACAACATTAGTATTATTATATTATCATTTATATCCACTTGTATTAGATTAGGACATTTATTATTATTTAATTCAAAGAAGAGTTAAAAGAGTTAAAATCAATGTTTAATAACTAAAACATTTTTAATATTGGGTTATACATAAGATAAATTCGACTATAGATATTCATTAGAAATATAAATATATATTATATATAATTGTAGTATATTTATATGTTTTAGACTTTAAATAATTTAATTTATTTATGACACAATAATGATGCATTAATTACATTATTAATGAAATATTAACATAATTGATGTTATAAATACCCAAATAAATGTAATTTGAAACTTTTTATAAATTCAACGAATATTATAGGTTAATATGACATGTTATTATTTATTGAATTAATATTTTTAGAACAAATAATGCTTTTATTGGTTTCACAAAAATTAATTACCAAATAGTGTCAAAATTGACATAAAATAGTTTTTTTAAAAGAATATTATATTATTAATTGTTATTATATTCCCACAAATCTAAGTTTCATCCAAATGACTTAGATAAGGATATATATATAAATAATTAACCACTTGGGGTTCATTTGGATTGTTATTGTACATTTATTAACCATATAGTGTAAGAAAACAAGAATACAAGGTAAAAGTTAAATTATTTAACATAGAGTAAAATCAAAATGATAAGGTTAAAATAGTAACCTAAACTTGTATAAAACCTATTGGATGAGATGATTGCGACCCATTCCCACTTTAACTTTGAAATAAATCAATTTTGATCTATTATAAACCGAATATGACTTTATTATAATATAATATTTTATGTTTTTTCAAAGGTGCCCCTCTCCTCCCTTATAAAAAGGGTACCCCTTCCCTCTTCACTTCACACCCTTTTGATCCTTGAAGCTCGGAAAACCCCTGAAAATTACTCTACTCAACCACTATAGTTATATCAAATAGGTTTTGGTCACCTCAAAAGACCAACTCTAGTTCCCTAAGAAGAAGTTAAAAGGAGGTGCATCGAGGAAGAGGTAATCTCTTCTACCAACTCTTTCAAGTTTCTTTCTTCATCAACTTCCTCTTATTTAGATGTTTAATTATAAATTAATAACATCAGTATTACCTATATATAGTTATGTTATTAGAAATACTAAAAACCCCTATTTCACTTTCTATCCATCCTACGGAAAATGAAATCACCGCGCGTGCGTACGTACGGAATACCGTCTCCACGCCGTGGTGTAATCACTTTTCCACCACCACCTTACAAGGATGGGTATAATGGTTTCTATAATAACTATATATGATTATTATAACATCATACTGATTCTAAAATATTATATCATCCACTGCAATTCCATTAAATAAATACGGGAATGATATCATCCCTCGAGTGTACGTACGGATTACCGTCTGCACGACGCGATGAGATTCATTTTTCTTGTTAACAATTAAATAATGATAATAAAGTATATATAATAAGTAATCATGAAATATATGAAATAATAATGCTACTATATTTATTAATATATATATTTATGTCATCTACTGAATTCCATTCAATTCAACAAGTAAACGAAAAACAGCGTTCATGCGTATGTACGGCCTACCATCTCCATGAACAGTGTATTTCATTCCATATATTTATAAAATGAATATATAATATATATAAATCATGTTATACGTTATGGAATAAATAAAATCAGGATATAAGTAATAATATCAAGAAAAACATGTCGAAACATGTATGATAAATGAAACAAATTTACCCAAAATGCTGCTTTAACATGGAATTTACAAAATAACGGGTAATATAAAGTCCTAAGTGAACCATATATGATATCATAACAATGAATATGATTATGTAATAAGTCAATGAAATTATTTAAATCATAATACATTATGTTCAGATACATGCAAAGCATATCAGACCAAAGTTAAGGGATAACTATTTCAATATCGTTCTTATCCGAGATTGTTATTCGTAAGTATTTACTGGTGTTATTGTTATCATCCATGACCATGTTTTCTAAAAATCTTTTCATGTATTTTTAATATCCTTTTTACCCATTTTTTAAATTTACCACATGTTATGAAAGGAATCTGAATTTTATTATAACACGAGGATCTTTTTGACTTTTCAAAAAACGAACGAGAAAAATTTTATTTTTACCTTATACAGTGTGAACAGATTTTTACAGTTTCATAATGCCTCATTTTCATGAATCTTACTCTACATGATTTTCTGTTTATTTTAAACAGAATAGTTTTATTTTAAAATTACATGTCATTTTGTGAATATAAAATGATTTTGAAGAAGAAATGACATTTTCCTCAAGAATTCATTTCAAGTGTTTTATCGAAACAATTTTCCATCTAGGATGACATTATTTCATATGTGTATGTTTCAAATATAATGTCTCTTTGATTTACATGGTTTTCTCTTTTCATATGATGAAGTGATATCTATTTGTTTTATATGGATTATGTTACGATGGGATGATGTTTATGAAACCCATTTTATTCTTTGTGTTATGATGAATGTTTTAAGTTTGTTTTGTGGCACAAGTAAGAATGATTTCATTATGAGATGGGTGGGACCTATATCTCCCTCCAATGAAATGGGTAAATATTTATATATCATGAGATATACATGGATGTATCGATAAGTTAATCCAGTTCAGTGATACAGTACTAGAACTAAGAGTGAACTCGATTCAAAAAGGGACTTTGTCCACTAAGATGGTCTTGGCAGCAATGCATTGGCTACTATGGAAATCGTAACATGCGCTCGATGGATGGAACAATTAAATGCTTTGATTCCCATTCTATTTTATCATTATTGATTATCCATTATGATCCATTCCTTACATACTGCCATGTTTTATGTCATTTCCAAAGATTTTGATGTTTAAAAATTATGTTCAGGTTTTTAAGTTTAAATGTATATGGTTTGTTTTATTTTCTCCATGGTTACCCTTACTAAGCAATTGAGCTCATACTTTATATGTTTTCTTTTCCCCAAGATATAAAGAATGTTTTTAGGTAAGAAAAAAAGGATGATCTTTATGTGATATGTTGAAGATATTTCACCACGATTAGAAGATTATGTTTCGAGTTTGCAAAGAAACTAGAATATTACGGTCCTTGTGGGTTTGTTTTTGTTATGTATTAAGTATTTTGATCATGTAATTTAATTTATATATACTTCAGTCTTTGGGTATCTACAGTTGGTATCAGAGGAAAGATTTAGTTAACCTTAGGAAACTAGGATCCAAAAAACATTAGTGAGATCCCTAGATATATTTTATGGTATGTCAAGGGATGTCCCTAAGGATAAGTATACGTATAGGTAATAGTCCTAGAATTATGGTAACAATCTTAGAATTTAACCAAAGATGTTATATATTGAATGTGATCCCCCTTGATTACGATTTTTTTGTATCGAACTATTCTTTTTGGGTTTTAGAAAATGGCTGGAAACGAGAAGATTCATGATAATGGAGGATGTGATAGACAATGGAATGATATTCTTCATGAGAAACCAAATGAAATGGGATTTGGAAGCCCACATATCTTTATTATACCTAATAATAAATCTCATAATATGATCAATAATCTCAACTTTGGTAAGTTTACTGACTTAGCTAATAAGAGAAAGATGGATTTTCATTATGATCATAGAGGAATGAAAGTTCAATTTCCCTAATGTAAATCATGTGGGAAGAGGCATCATGGAGAATGTTTCAAAGGAATTGGAAGATGATCTAGGTGTGGAAAAGATGGACACAAAGCCAGTAATTGCAATGGAAAAGTTGTAGTTAACACTATAGGTAAGGATAATGTTATTTCTAATACATCAACAACAGTTAAATGTTTTAAATGTGGAATGTACGGGCATTATGAAAACCCATTACCTAAGGGAATGTCTCATTAATAGAATCATCATGGTCGTATGGGTAGTATTTATATTGATGGTGATGAAGAGACTACAAATGATATATGATATGAATGAAATGATGAATCTCACTGAGTGGTTGAAGATGGTAGTGGAATTATTGTTTGTTTTTCAAGAATAATGCATGATACTATTGAATAAAGGAAAATAAAAGGATTGTTAAACTATTGTTTTTCCTATAGTTTTTTAAAGTATATGATGAATGGTACAGGTAACCATGAAAGGTTATTTATATATTTTTGGAAGGTAGATGATATGTGCACAATGAATGGATAATGAGATAATGAGATTTTTTATATTACTAATGAGATCATGACTAATATAAGGAAAAAGTGATATCATTGTTTGAGTATATATAAATTTTGGGATTTTGGTAAGTGGAAGGAGTTAAATTTTGACACCACTCATGTTTTCACTAAGGTTCTATGGTAATTAATTTTTCAATAGAATACATGATTAAGGTATTCACATGTTTGGAATGTGACCAAAATGATATATCTTATGATATATGTGGGATAAATGATGGTATACACGAGCTTGTTATGTGACCATTCAAGTAATTGTTTTTTTATACTCTGAGATTGGACATATATATTTTGGATAAGCTTAAAGATTTGAAATAGATTATGTTGGACATCAGATAATATTTTATATGGATTTAACTTTTTTTGAAATTATTGTTGGAATGTTATAATAGTATTGTTTTTGAAAAAGGACAACCCATAGGACAGGTGACAACCCCTCACGTCAGACAAGATTGCGGGAATCAAAACCACAACCGAAGTGTGCCCGTCCTTTATCTCCTACCACTGGCCTATAGGACGTCCCTGGTTTGTAGAAAATAGATTTATTATATTATGCAGTATGATATATGAAGTATATTTCCATTTTATGAACCATAGTCGATTAATCACACTGTAGATGGACTTTTCTATATTTAATAAGTTTTGAAATCCTTTTGTTTGAGACAGATGGAATGACCTATCATTCTATCTCATGATATGCTAACACTTCAAAGAAGACAAATTCAACTTCATTTCACTAAGAGATGAAGTGGAAATTTTTCATGGCATAGAAAAAAATAATATTGTACCAAAATCAATTAAGTATTTCTTTTAATTCAACAAATTCTTCAACTTTAGGGAAATGATCTTGAAAACCAAAAAATTTGTCCTAGTGCCATTATATCTGATGAATTAGATGATACCATAGATCATCACAAATTTATGGAATTGTGATTGTTTGATTTTTCATAGCCATGTTCTCTACAACTCTTCATCAGAAGTTCATTGTTATATTTCTCTTCCATATCCCGATTTTGACCTATGTTGTCATATGGGGAAACCCAGTGATGAGTTACATTGGGTGATTGTTATGATTCTATCATCCCTTTTTAAAAATAAGTTATAGTATTCCTTTTTACGATGTGGGTTTCTATGAATTAAACTTCCAAGTAGAAAACCATTTATAACCCTGACGAATTTCGAGGGCGAAATTCATTTTAAGGGGGGTAGAATGTAACACCCTGAGATTTTATGAGAAATATTATTTTTAATTTTTTTTGATGTATTCTATTATACACTACATCAAGATTAGCTTGTAGTATACACAACACTATATTAGCTTGCAGTATACGTAAAACTATTCTTGGCTCGTGTTACACTCAATTTTATGTTCGTTTTGTGGAAATTATTATACATAACATTAATTATAGATTTTGTATAATGTTTAAATAAAATATGTTTTGATTATGTTATATGCAACACCAAATGGAGATTTCACTACACAAAGCATTGACTTGGTTTGCATTGCACACAATCAAGACCATCCACGATAGCATGTGTAGTTCGCAATACCGAGTTTTACTAAAAGAGCTATTATAATAATATTATTATGAACTAGACGTTATGAATAGAAATACCCACTTATTGAATTTTTTAAAATTTTATCATTCAAAATGGACTTTATTTTTGGATTCAGAAAATCAAAGTTATCCTAAGGTGATTTTTTGGTATTTTTCTGAAAACATTCAATTTTTGATGAATAGTGAAAACACTAGGTTACTATTTAAAGACCGACTTTTTATTTAAATAATTATTTATTTTATTTAAATTTATTTTCGGAAAAAATTGATAAATAATACCTATATATTATCAATGTAATTCATTGGAGTAATTTTATAATAATTTTAGATATATAAAAAGTTTATTGAACATTTCACCATCTTTTACCCACCTCCTAGGAGAATTAAAAAATTTACACAAAATATAATTTTACCTCTTCTGTGAGTGGAATTTCAAAATTTTGAGAGACATAGTTAATATCAAGGAGTAAAATGTGATTCAATAAGATAAACATAATTTTTGGTAAGTAGTATTTTTTTACTTGTATTTATCCCAGCTAAAAGTGACTAGGGTAATTAAGGATAAAAATGATATTATTATTATTCAAACACATGTTATAATTCTATTGGATTAGCATAATTCGACCAAAAAAACCTTAGGATTGTAATATTATCATTTAGGACCACTTGGATTAGATTAGGACATTTATTATTATTTAAATCAAAGAAGAGTTAAAAGAGTTAAAATCAATGTTTAATAACTAAAACATTATTAATATAAGGTTATACATAAGATAAATTCGACTATAGAAATTAAAAAAAATTTAAAAATATTTCCAATATAATGGTAGTTTATATATATTTTTTAGACATTAAATCATTTAATTTATTTATGAAACAATGATGATGCAGTAATTACCTTATTAATGAAATTTTAACATAATTGATGTTATAAATACCCAAAAAAATTAAATTTGAGACTTTGTATGAATTCAACTAATAATATACGTTAATATGACATGTTAGTATTGATTTAATTAATTATTTTTGATCAAATCATGCTTTTATGATTTTCACAAAAATCAATTACCAAATAGTGTCAAAATTGACATTAAATAGTTTTTAAAACAAATATTATATTATTATTTTATATTATATTTCTAAAAATCTACTGCTTGAGAAAATGACTTAGATTATTATATATATATTAATAATGTACCACATGGGGTTCATTTGACTTGTTATAGTAGGTTTATTAACCATATCATGTAAGAAAACAAGAAGACACGGTAAAAGATAAATGATTTAACTTAAAGTTAAATCTAAATGAAAAGGTTAAAATAGTAACCAAAACTTGTCTAAAACCTATTGGTTGAGAGTATTTCTACCCATACCCACTTTATCTTCTAAATAAATCAATTTGGAGCTATTATAAACCGAATATGACTTTATTATAAAATAATATTTTCCGTTTTTCCAAAGGTTCCCCTCCCCTCCCATATAAAAAGGGCACCCCATCCCTCTTCTCTTCACACCCTTTTGAGCCTTGACGTTCGGAAAAACACTGACAATTCCTCTTCGCAACCTCTCTAGTTATATCATAGAGTATTTGGTCTTCTCAAAATACCATCTCTAGTGACCTAAGAAGATGTTTAAAGGAGGTGCATCAAGGAAGAGGTAATCTCTTCTACCGACTCTTTCAAGTTTCTCTCTTATTCTACTACATCTTCTTTAGTTTTTTAATTATAAATTAATAACATCAGTATTAATTATATACAGATATGTTTTTAAAAATACTAAAAAAAACCTATATCACCTTCTATCCATCATACATAAAACAAAGTCACCGTGCGTGCGTACGTACAGAATACCGTCTCCACGCCGTGGTATAATCAGTTTTTCTACCACCACATTAATTGGATGGGTATAATGGTGTAAAGATTAACTATATATGATTATTATAACAACATATAGAATCTATGATATTGTATCATCCACTCCAATTCCATTCAATGAATATGGGAATGATATGATCGCTCATGTGTACATACGGATTACCATCTCCACGACGCGATGAGATTCATTTTCGATGTTAACAATTCAAGAATGATTATAAAGTATATATAATAAGTAATAATGAGATATATTACATAATAATTCTACTAGATTTATGTATATATATATATATATATTTCATCTACTTAATTCTATTCAATTCAATAAGGAAACAAAAAACAGCGTTCATGCGTATGTACGGCCTACCATCTCCATGAACGGTGTATTTCATTCCATATATATATATATACTGAACATATTTTATATATAAATCATGTTTCACATTCTTGAATAAATTAAATCAGGATATAACTAATAATATCCAAAACAACATGTCGAAACACGTACGATAAATGAAATGATTTTACCCAAACGCTGCTTTAACAAGGAATTTTCAAATAACGGGTAATATAAAGTCATAAGTGAACCATATATGATATCATAATAATGAATATGATTATGTAATATGTCAATGACATTATTTAAATCATTATACAGAAGGTTCGGATATGTACGAAGCATATCAGACCTAATGTAAGGGATAACTATTCCAATCTCGTTCTTATTTGAGATTGTTATTCATAAGTATTTACTGGGGTTATTATTATCATCCATTCCCCTGTTTTCTATAAACTTCATGTATTTTTAAAGACCTTTATACCCGTTTTTTAAATTTATGACATGTTATAAAAGGAATCTTACTTTTATTTACCACACGAGAAACGTTTTCAATTTTCCCTGAAAAGTACGAGAAAATTGTTATTTTTAAATTATACGGCTTGAACGGATTTTTACGGTTTCATAACGCCCCATTTTCAGGAATATTACTCTATAAGATTTTATGACTATTTTCAAAAAAATATGTTCATTTTAATATTTCATGGAATTTTGTGAAAAGAAAATGATTTTAAAGAATAAAGGATATTTTCCTCAAGAATTAACTTCAAGTGTTTTATCAAAACCATTTCCATTGAAGATGACATTAATTCATATGTGTATGTTTCAAGTATAATGTCTCAATGATTTACATGGTTTCACAATTATTATGATGATGTGATATCCATTTTTTATATGGATTATGTTATGATGGGATGATTTTTATGAAACCCATTTTATTCGTTGGGTTATGATGAGTGTTTTAAGTTTATTTTGTTGTACAAGTAAGAATGATTTCATTATGAGATGTGTGGGACCTATATCTCCCTCCAATGCATTCTGGAAAGATTTATATCTCATGAGGTAGACATGTAATGAATGGTAAGCTAATCCGACTCAGTTATATAGGACTGGAACTAGGAGTGAACTCAATTCAGAAAGTGTCTTTTTCCACTAAGATGATCTTGGAAGCAATGCCTTGGCTACTATGGAAATCATAACATGTGCTCAATGGTTACCAAAATTACATGATTTATTCCCATTATATTTTAACATGATTTATGATCCATTATGATCCATGCCTTACATACAACCATGTTTTATGCCATTGCCCAAGATTTTGATGTTTAAATATTAAGTTCATGTTTTGAAGTACAAATGTATATCGTTTGTTTTATTTTTTCCATTATTACCCTTACTAAGCATTTGATCCCACCCTTTTATGTTTTCTTTTCCCCAAGATATAAATACAGTTTTTAGGTAAAAAAGGGAAGATCTTTATGGGAGATGTTGAAGATATTTCCCCAGGATTAGAAGATTATGATCCGAGTTTCCAAAGACACTAAACTATTACGGTCCTAATGTGTTGGTTTTTGTTATGTTTTAGGTATTCTGAAAAAGTATTGTAATGTCTATGTACGTCAGTATTTGGGTATCTACAGACCACCTATCTTGAAAATAATCGCCAGTATATTTAAATTCCACGCTATCAATATTCCACAAAACCTAATAAGAAATAATCGTAAATGAAAGAGATAAAATTTCATAACATGGAATGTTATAAAGTGTTGAAACAAATTAGAATAGACAAAAATCATAATATAAAATGGTAAAAGTCTCCTTATATTGATGTGGATATTTCACTAAAATGTGGGGGTTGAACATATAAAATGGGGTTTTAAAAAGCATAAATAATCTTCAATGGGAACCTTGGGTTTGAGATAAAAAAAATAGAATCATGGAATGCTAAAAGTGGTATTTTTGAATTTATAGGCAATCTGGATTTTAGTGGGCCAACAATAGATTCCTACACTATAAAAAATTAATTTAACACTATAAAAACAATGTTTTGGGGATATATAGCATTCCATAACATGTGAAGTCAATGCCACTTCCAAGAAAAATAATGTAACATCCCAGTTCCGGAAGCCACACAGAGGTGCCCTGTGCCCGGTTCGCCACATGAGCTCAAGTGCATTTCCCCAAATGCGAGAGGCTGCTGACTAGAATTGGGGGCTTTGGTATGTTATTGGGGAAACTATGCCCTCATTTGGTAAGGTATACAAAGAAAAGAAAATAACAGTAAATAGTGGAAGACGTAAACAATATGCAACAACTGAAACCAAATAGCGGAAGTAATGAATATATAGTAATGATGATAATGATGCAATGGGTACACGTATCTGAGGAAAGAAGCAAACAAAAAAACATGATGAAATACAATAAAAATAAATTACTAAAATAACAACAACTCAAGAAGCATCACAAGCCTAAGACTCTTCCCTTGCTCTCCAGCTCCAAGCAATCAAGTACCGGAAGTCGAAGGGAGCTTTCCCTTATCTATTCCTGCAACAACAAAGTCTGCTTGGGCCCAAAAGAATGGCCCAAACAGGGTGTGAGATTCAATCCTAGTAGGCAATCACCCAAAGATCTGTTCCTAATAGTCAATGAATATAATTCATGTGAAAATGTAGGAAACAATAAATAGAAAAGCACATAGCAGCTACAATCCACAGTTCTAGCATATATAGTACACAAGTAAACAACCAACAACAAGTAGAAAACAGGTAACCCTCTGGGTAGCTCTCATAGCCTAACCCCTGTGGATTAACCTACAGGTACTAGAAACTCTCTAGGAGTCACACACAGTCTCACCCATCTAGTTCAGCTATGAGTAGACTCTATGAGGAAGCACAAACCGTTAATTCCCCCAGTAGTGTCGTATATTACTAAAGTCTATCTAGGGAAGCACTCAACGTCCCATTCCCCCTATGGCCTGGGTCGAGGAACTATAGACTCTCTGAGGAAGAACTCATTGTCAATTACCCATGTGGTCTCACATAGTATTAAAAGACACCCTGGAGAAGCTATTATGTCCATTCTTTCTATGGTCTACTACACAAGATTCTCACTGTCCTATGTGAAATAACATGCTCAGCGCACGCATAACATACCAAGAAAACCTAGAGATCTACTTTTCTATCATTCTAAGGCACAAAAACATAATAGTACAGTAGCCCCACTATCCTACGACTAGGCATGTACACTGGAAAACACCTAATAATATAAACATGCTTGGAAAGGCACATGAACACAGTCTAAATTATCCAAATTTACAAGCATTTACTTCTACTAAAGAAATCATGAAAAGCAAGCAATAATAGGGGAAAAACAAGAAACATGCAATACCCCGTTTAAGGGTATTGGTGTAATTTTAAAAAAAATACTCAAAGAATTTCTACAGAAAGGCACAAACCACCTGCATAGATACTAGGAGATCAAAATAATTGAGCCACACAGATTGATTCTCCTCAGAACGATAGAGATCTACGAAAACGGACAAAACATTCTACCGTTGATAACATGAGAAAGAAGAGGAATTGGTAAACAAGGCTCTATGAGAAGGGAGGACTCACCTCTTCGGTTCCAACACAATCGACGACGATAAAAATGGAGAACAGATGGAGGAACGGTGGGTTGGAAAAGATTTGGGGTCGTACATGTCGCTCTCGGATGAAGAAGCTGGAGAAGAAGACATTTTCTTAGATCAGGCGCGACCCCGATCCATTTAATGAAAAAATGAAAGTACACAGTGTGTACTTCATTTTTCCGAACTATGCTATAAGCGGCCTCCACGTCACCCCTACACCCCGTGTGTGTGGCCCGGGCACCACCAGCACAGGGCTTCGAACTAGAAAAGAGTACACGTCCCGTACATAGAAATTACACAGCGTGTACTTAAAAAATTTACAGAAACTCCATTTTTCTCAAAACTCCCAAAAAGGAAAGACATACCTTCCATGAAGATCTGAGTTTTTTCAAATAATATAGTTCATGTTTAAGAAACCATATTTTTGAATGATTTTAATATTTTAAAATAAACCCCAAAAATATAAAAACAAATTTCAAAAGGAGAAGGCTATGCTATATCTCCTCTCCAAGATGTATTGTCCTAGAAAAATGAAATACCAAAAAACAACCCCCAAAAATTCTCAGTGATGTTGACTAAAAACAACACCATAACCTAATATCCCATTTGAGTGCCATGGAAAAAAATTACCCTCTAGAAGACCTTCCAAAATAGTAGCTAAAATTTCATATATACTATCCTCTTTCATCCTCTAAGACTCATTTGAACATCTCTAACACATAAAACATAGATTCAAAAGGAAAAACATGATCTAAGAGATTACATGAATATATATTGGTGCTTGTGTTGATGGATAATACATCTAATAATAAAGATGATCCCATAGAATCTCATTGTATGGGTAAAGCCTATACTTATTTAGTTAATAAACATGACACACATTATCAAGAAGACTGAAAATTTTCAGAAAATATTATCCTCAATACACATCACATATTCAATATATTATTTCAAAATCTCTAATATACCAAGGATTATACCTACATATAATAATAAAGATGTCCTTGTCCTAGCCTTGTAGAGTCCATTAAAAAAACATGGTTCCCTTTATTAAATTATATAGGGACACAATGACTGTCTAAATAATATTTCTAATTTCAATGGGATATTTCGATTATTCTCATAGTCATATTAATATTTTACATCACCTCAACTGAAATAAATCTTCCAATTAGTAATGTAATTCATTCAATAGTATGACAATTTGGTGAAAAACAAAGGAAAATATAAAAATGATTAAATCTGAACAATTTATATTATTTATTGATAATTTTTGTTATATAATTACTCCATTAATATAAAATAACACGTAAATGAGACAACTATTTCTAGAATACCAGATCTAATTATTTTTCACATTTAATATATTTTATAGTTTGAACTTCCAACTGATTGAAGAAGATATATCAAAAAAATGGTCAACCAGGAAACAATATATTTATAAAATATCACAAAAAAAACAAGAGGTACACATTGAATCATAATATATTTTAATCAAAAAATGGCAGACCATGTAACATTACTATATCAAAAATAAATTTTTTTTGGAAGTCTATTTTATAAGATTCACATATTTGAATGAAATAGAATAATGTTTTATGTTATCACTAAATTACACAAATGGAATCATACTTTTCAATCATTCTTGGTAAACCAGTGACAATGTTCAATGTCATTTAGCCACCCCCCCCCCCGTATATAATTTTATAGTTATGTATATCGAAATATAATATGCCCTTTATTATTCTACCTTGACACAATAACAAATATCCATTTTCAAAACATAATAATCAACTATTTTTTTATATAGATCAACCCAAAAATGTAGTTCTTAGTATATAATTTGGATTCCTAAGTGAATTTCCCACATTAATGATGATAAGTGGAAACAACATATTCTTGAGATTTTGGTGGACATAGTCTCCAATCATAAAAATAGATGTCGATGTTCTGATAATACAACCCTCATAGAATTTCATCCTTAACATTATGTATTTACCTAGGGTTTAGTCCACTAGATTCTAATAATTTATCATCAATGACCAATTAAACTATATAAAGAATATGATTCATTAGGAAGATAAATTGAAAATTATATTTCCAAGTGAAATCACGATGTATGTCAGTAATCAAATCCTTGAACTAAAATTTATTAGAGACTTATTTATCCTATTAATTAAATGAAATTTGAAAACAAAAACAGCCCCAAAATTCACTTTACCTTGTTAATAATGTATTTCAAATTAAAAAAATTTAATTATGTTCATAAAATTTATTATTTGTAAAAAGAAATACCATTTCAGCAAATATATAATTTTTACATATTTTCAAATCATATCTATTGAAATAAATTTTGGACCACTGTTTCAAAATTTTAATTCATATAAATATAATTTTCATGATCTATAAGCTACAATGTGATATAATTTCATGAAAAGACATCCCATTACAACCTAGATAAATAAAAATAATCCATGTAACCATTCCATGTTCTTATAAATGTGAGCATTAGTGTGTAATTGAATCTTAATTAATGGGACTAAAATGATTTCTATAGGTTTTTTGTATATTTTAGTGGAAGAACTTTATTTCATGAATCATTAATAGGATATGGAATTCCTAAAAGGATAGTAAATGTCCATAGTAATTTCTAGATATAATATACATGATATATATATATATATATATAATTTATGTGATGATCATATATCATTCATTTTTAACATTTGATTTCAGTTTAAAATATCATGAGGGATATTATATGATGTGCATGAAATTATAATTATAATTGATTATGATTATGAATTACTCAATATTGTATAGACATATGTTTTCATTTATTTATATTAACTAGGATTAGGCCTCCCATATGTGTGACTAGACTAGTCAGTTTGACATTATACCTCATGGAATATTGGTGATTTCCTTCTAGGTGTACAATCATCTTATTACAAGAGATGATGGCCTTAGTGGGTTGGGTAATGTTAGAGGGTTAACTAATCATAGGATGTCCATTTATAGTGTTTAGAATATATTAGTTTTGAGGATTTTTATTGGATTTGGGAAATTGTGTGAAGATTCTCATGTATAGCTATCAAACCAGTGATTTGGTTAATGCTGTCGTAGTCAATGTATCTATTAAAAGAATTCAAAAACACTATTTTTGAATTTGTACATTGAAACATCAGTTTTAAGTGAACATTGATTGCTGTTTCATATATAAATTTTCTCATGATTCTATATCATTCTTAAAAAAACATATAATACCATGTTGACCATGTTAATTTTTTAAAAATACTATACACCTCAATATAGATATATAGCCAGGGTCCAATGACGGAATCATGATGAAGATAAAATTGGAAGTGAGGCCATACTTCTGGGTCTTATTGTAGTAGTGTTTCCACTTGGCGGGTAGTGATAGGTATATCTACTCATTGATCTATGAGAGGACCATCCCTTAGTAGCAAATTATGATGTTTTTACTTATATTTTGAATAACATATTTCCAATAATAACTGATGACAATTCATGTTGGATAAGAAAAATATATGAATTTCAATGACAGTATCCTCCTTATGACTTCGTCATGTTAGAGTCTTAGTTTGTAGAGGACATTCTTGATTCGATGGTTTTAGTAGTGTGTCCAGTTCATACCACTCCATTCTAGATGGTAGTTATTATACATGGAATTATTCTTGTTGTTGTAGTGCATTATTTGATGATTGTGACTCATATTCAGGCAGCGAAGAAAACTACATGGACGGATTTTTATTTCCACTTCTGAGAGAATTACATCCCATTAACTATGTTTTTTCAAATATAGGATCTATTAGAGTTTTAGTATGGAAGAATGTTTTAAAATTATTATGAAATATGGTTCACTAACCCCATATGATACATTATTTACATTGTATTTTATGTGAGAATTTGAGAACATAAATTAACTATGGGGATTTTTAGAGATTTTTGTGATATATTGGTGAATCATTGAATCCCAAGCTATGATAGGGAACCATTTATTTAATAGGAAGTGGAATAAATTTTAGTGTAACAACTATAGTTAGTATGTTTTTGTAGTTTTCATCCAATTTTATAGGTAATATTATTGGGTTTCTAATGTTTAAATTCAAGACATGCACACCTGTGATACTATTAGGTGAAGCCACATCTGGTAGGATATATTGCTTATACATTCCATAGATGACCTAGATAATCATGAGTATGGATTTCATTTTCATGTGATGATCATTTTCATAATTTTTTTAGTACCAAGCACATCATTTGGAACAATGTGACAAAATAGTGGATGAATTACCATGTAATAGGAATTGAAATTAAAAGGTACCTCCTATGGGTGGTAAAAAGTCACATAGAAGTTAAATAATTTAATATCAGTGATAAGAGGTTAATGGTGTTCTAATATTTAGTCAACATAGCCACCTCTAGGTTATCTATGATAGGGACAATGATAAGGTGGCCATGGGTGATGATATTTTCTGATAACATAGGCTTATGACACATAAGATCATATCATTATTTGTGGTATGGTTTTTTCCCATCACACTATAGAATATATTTTTAATAGATTAATCTATAATCTATAAATTCACAATTATTTTCATTTTTTTATGTAGAAATTACTTTATATCCTCTTCCTCTACCCTTGTTGTTGAAATTACTACTTGAAAAGATTAGTTTATCACATTCTTTTCCTATTCGGGTGGCATGGATCTTGGTGGAGATAATTTCTCATGGGAATAATGAATCAAAGTATGTAGAACATATGTTGACATTGTTATTAGAAACATGTTAGCAACAATCCATGAATATATGTAATATTTTGGATTAATAGTAAAATGATTTTGAGATAATGGGTATAAATTTTCATTCATTAAGGATAATGACTTATAGAAAGAGTTATTTGAAATCATGTGTGGGATATTATAGAAAATATACCACCATTTTTAGAGTTTTTTTATTGATGAAGTGGACTCAACATTTTTTCAGTTCCCTAAAGTTGTTTTGGAATAACCAAATTTATTCATTAAAGACATGCATGGTTTACCACCTTCATAAGAAATATCCTTCAATATTTAATTTTATCTAGGGAATTTTTTTATATATTTAATTTCATATTTTATGGACCTCACTAGGCATCAATATATGAAGCTATAATTATAGAACATTTAACAGAATAGATTAATAGTACCCATTGTATAACCTATATAGATAATATATTAATCTCTATGAGGTACGATGTTTTCATGAGGATGTGTGTGGATTTTCACTACTTGAACAACCTATCAATCAAGAATATGTATTCTCAAAAAATAATTTCATTCCTATATAACTATCTAATAAGGTAATTTTCTTTGAAGACCGACCTCATATCAGGTTGTAACTAGCTCCTTGTTCATGGAGAGTGAATTCCATAAATCAGATTGTAATGTCTCATTGGACAATATGAGTATGTGGTGATTCCCTTTTACACAAATTACTACCTAATTGTGTTAATGAGGATCATGAATAAGATATTCCAACAATTCTAATTCAATGCTTTTGTTTTATTTATGGATAGTAGTCTAAAAAACTATTCCCCAGATACTAAGGAGGGATATAATTTGTGGATGGTCTTGGACATACATCGAGAGTGCCATTTAAACCCAAAATTCATGATTATTTAGTTCACTGACTATCGAAAACCTCTTTCTATGAAGTGTAATATTAGAGGCAAGAGTAATTGTCGACCTAGAAAGGATTGGGTTATTACTAAATTGCAATCTACACATGACCATGACATCGGTTTTATCATCCATAGGTTGGCAGATAATTACATTAAATTTAGAAAATAAGTATCTCCTGTTACAACTCCAGTGAATTATGTAATCTAAAACGCGATGTATTTTTTCTAGTTATAAAAATATAATATTTACATTGATGACTACTCCTTGATGAATATGATAATAGATCGCAGTCTAAGGATTCCAGAAGAAGGTGATCTATATGTACTATTATAAATATTCATTGAAGATGAGAATGAGATCGTGATGATATATTTGTTTGAATTAATTGTTCACAAATCCTAAAAACAGAGACAAAACAATACGAACATTGAAATCCCATATTTGGTGATAGAAGTAGTAGGTTTCCAATCGAAGACAAGTTAATAATACATTCAGGGTGAGTGGTTATAATTTTCTTTGACCAAGGGTGTCTTAAGTTTATACTCACATAAATATAAATATTAACAGATGACTATGGGAGGGTAAGAGTTCTAATAAGAGAATATATTCAATTTAGTTTATTGTATAGAAAATGGGAACATGGTGGTAGATTATATTTGAATGAAATAACATATCAAGATTTTAGGTAAGGATTCAGAGTATTTATCTCATTGATGTAATCCTTGGTAGACTAGGGAGGGTCGACGATCGTCTTGTATGCCTCAAATGCACTGATTATTACACAACTCATGTGTTTATCCTCTGTAATGTGAATATTTGTGTTGAAATGGATGTGTAAAAAGTTCTTCATCATCACATTTGGCTTTATGTGGGTGGTGAGTATGGCTTCTGGAAACAAATTGGCTATGAAGATGTTGTGGGTTTTTTTTACAGCATCTGTTAAGGAAACTCGAGAGACACATGCCAAAGATGTTCCAGTTATCATCAAAGAGGTCCCCTCAGCTGCTATGGTGGATGTTCCTCTCTGGGAAATCAAGTAACCAATTCTACCTCCCCCTCTCTCAAGGTTTGGGTTCCTTCATCCTCTCATGTCTGAGTTCTAGGGATCATGGGCTCCCTATGTTTCCTGATGGAGGATGCTCATCCAGTGGTTATTCCTGAAAAAAGGGAGCATAGGGTGTGCATTTCCCCGACCACTCCCTATCCTAATAGTGATGTGCATGAGTCAAGTGCTGGTATCAGCTAGGTAATCCCCTCTCTAGTGCCTACTGTTGTGGTTCAGACTGTGTGGGACACCTATATATATCATCTGAATAATGGTAAACATGTTGTGGTTTATGAGGATGGATTCACTATATAATGAGGAAGGATGTAAAAATTGTTAAAGGAATAATCCCCCTATATTGGGAAGGTTGTTTTTGTAGCAGGGAGTCATTAATACCCTCCCAATAATTGGGATTTCACTGCAGGTTAAGAAACATCTAATACTCCACCCATCTGGGGTTGTGGTTCATCCTCTCATTGATTAAGTTTTTGAAACAAGGTGTGTCCCCATTTATCCAACCTGAGATTGAATATTTCCAATTATTCGACCCTCTCCAAAAGGGGACATGAAAAGAGTATAGAACTCGAGCACATGGGGAATCAAATACACATAGGAAGTCACATCTGATAGTGTTCCAAATGAATTTTTATGCTGCCTTTGACTGACTTCATGGGACTTTTTTATTTTTCCTGGTTATTTTGTTATTTTTTTTCTATGTGGAATTCTTCATTTATTCATGAAGGATATGCCTCAGAAGTGGTTTCAGATGAGTATGTATCCACCATCACATAACCACCCAGATGTGGATGAATGAGATGTAAGGTCTCTTTCCATTGGTTCTTCACCTATCCAACCCTTCTTAGGACAGCTTATCGTGTGGCCATGTGAAGTTGGATATTTGTATTATTAAAGTATGTGATGGGTAAGAGAAGCTCCGAATAGTATGGAATTTATTTTCCTTTAAATTGTTATGGTTTTATTTGTTGTAATAGTTCTGATGTATGGTTTTATTTGGTTGTAATAGTTTTATTACTCAATGAATAACTGTGATGGTTACACTAATTGTAATGTTACTGTGAGGGTTTCAAATTATTTTGTTACTGATATAGTTATAAGATTATGTAAATAATTCCCTAATATAAAATTATAGTTCTATTACTATTATATATGTTTGCTTTCAAAATCACAGATATATCATGATTCACAATGTAATATTATAGTGGTGACAAATATGTCATTTTGAAAATGATTTCATATGTTACAAGTATTCAGGGACTAATGTGATGTCTCTTTATTTTTGTATTCCTTAATGAGTTTTTTGTGGACATACGACTTTATGAAATGATTTTGACGGTTTTTAAGTATGTTTTAGACCAGAAAGTAATCAAACATTAATGTAAAGAAGATTTGTCAATGAAATTGTGTTTTATTTGAAATTTTTTTTATTCAGGAAGAAATTATTAGTGTTTTAATAGTATCTACCCTTTATTAAAGTTTAATGTTAAGAATGTATTATGTCAGAATTATAAAATTATCTACACATAAAAATATACTCAATGTTTAAGGAAGCAAGTTCTTGACTAAATTAAAGATTAGGTAATGTAATAATGCATGGTCCTTAGAGTTGGTATCAATGGATGATTTAGATAACTTTATGGGTTATGATTATGTTAATATAATAACATGAATTTATTTTACTCTATGTTTAATTTTATATGATATAGAATTAAAATATTACAATGTTTATTCATCTATGATATGTTTTTTTTGAATGGTTTTTCCCAGAGGAAACATGGAATCTGAGGAGGGTAGTATCCAAATGAATGATAGCCTTCAGAATATGCCGCCTAGAATTGTTGGGATAGGAACCAAACAGTTTTTGATTGTAATGTGTCAATTAAAGTATGAAATAAATGGTGGTGGAATCCATGAAATATAGAAATAAGAGGTACCACAACAATACATACCAATAATAGATCATTTTATGAGACTACACCCTCCCGATTTCAATGGATCTTCTGAACTAGTAGCTGCTGAAAGATTTTTTAAATCCCTAGAAATGATATTTGAAGTTATGGGATTTTCAAATAATAAAAATTTATGTCTTTAAATATATATTTTTTAGGATGATGTTGATTATTGGTGGTCAATGGTGATGAATATTAGGTATATAGTGTATGTTGAGGCCATTGAGTGGGATGAATTTAAATGAATATTCCATGAAAAATATTTTCCAAATGTGGCTAGTATTAGGATGGAGAATAAATTCATTGAATTAATGAAGGGGGAAGATTTAGTGGTCGTGTATAAATTGAACTTCACTCTACAGATGAAGTATGCTCCGAATCATATTCTAGAACTTAATAGAAAACCTAACCAATTTTAATCAAGATTAATCCCTGGTATCTATTTTAATTGGATACTCATGAATTAAATAATTATGAGAAACTTGATAAATGTGCGGAGAGGGTAGATATGAAGTTTTCTGATGATCATCTGCACATTGAAAAAAGGATTAGAAGAGGTAAAAATGGAATGATATGGGTAAGAATCAACCAATTAAATATATTGGTAAGAAATTATAGTTTCTAGTTTTCGAAAAGTGTGGATAAAATCACTATGGGTAATGCCTTAGGAAAACAGGTAAGTGTTTTCGATATGGAATGTTTGGAAATATAGCCTGAGATTGTAATAAAAATTATCCTAATAGTAATCCTGAAAATAAAACTGTTAATTGTTTTCAATGTGGGTAAATGGATCATTATGAAAATGATTTTCCATATAGAAAAAAGAATTATGGATAGAATATTGAATATAAACCAAAATATTTATTGATATTCATTGTGACTATGTTAGCAAATTTTGGTCCATCCAACAATGTTTTATCAGGTACCTTGTTTGTTTACTCAGATTATTCTAATGTTTTATTGATATTGTGGATACTCATTCCATTATATTTGAGTGATATTTTGGTAAATTAGAAATATCACCCAAAAAAATGAGACCAAAACATACTGTGTTAAAACCAAGGGGAAAAATTATTGAAAAGAGTAATTATAAGAATAATTTTATAATGGTCTGGGGAAATAATGAACAAAAAACCTTATTGTTTTCCCCTAGTAGGGATTAATTTCATTCTGGGAATGGACTGGATTTTTGTTTACCATTCATAGATTGAGTTTTGATCAAAATAAGTTTTTTCCTAAAGATTTTCAATTAGTATACGACAACGAAAGCATATAATTGATAACATATTAGGAAGTAGAGAAACTCTGGACACATGGAAATGAATGTAACATTTCTCATGTTGTGATAAAACTGGAACAATTCAGATAAATTATGTTTTAGTGGTAAATAAATACCTTGATATTTTTCTGGATGAGTTACCAGGTTTCATACCTGACCGTGAAGTCAAATTCACAATTGACATAGTTCCTGAGGAGAAGGCAAATAAAAAACCCCAATATAGAATGGCATAAATGAATCTTATTGAAATGAAAAATTAGTTACATGATTTTCTTGATAATTTCTTAATTCTTCATAGAACATCACTATGGGGTGATTTAGTTTTTATCATTGAAAAGTACATTGTATCCAAGAGAATTTTCATCGATTATAGGTCCTTGAATAACATCAATATAAAAAACAAGTATCCTTTGCCTCATATTGATGATTTTTTTCATCAACTCAATAGTGCTTAACACTTTTTTATGATTTATTTGTGATCCAGAATCCATCAGCTAAATGTGACGGAGGATATCATCCCGAAAATAGATTTTTCATACTAGATATAGGTATCATGAATTTATTTATTCCATTTAGATTAACTAATGCACATATTGTATTAATGAAGATTTTTAATATAATATTTAATGAGTTCTTTGATATGTTTATGGTTGCGTTTATTGATCAAATTCTCGTACTTTTATGAGTAAAGAGGAGCATGAAAACATCTAAGTATTGTTTTTTAAAATATGAATGAAATGAAACTGTATTTTATTTTTTGAAATTGTGATTTGTTTTGCTATAGATTTATTTTCTTCAGAGAATTGTAAATAATTATCGAATGATATTTGATACTACCAAAACAAAAGTGGTTGATGAAAGGAAAAGACCCATAAATGTGAAGATGATTTTATAGTTTTATTGGATTACTAGGTTATTACCAAAGAATTTTTTAAAAACATTGCATCGTTACCTAGCCCGCTTACTAAGTTAATGCGAAAAGAGGTTAAATTTATTTGGAGATAAGAATGTGATGTTTGTAATTAAGAACTGATGAAGAGATTGGTGAAAGCTTCGGTTTTGCATATGGATTCCTGAAATGGTGAGTTTTCCATTAATAGTGATGTTTCATTGAAAGGAAATGGTTGTGTTATGATGCATAATGATTCGTTAATTTTTTTTGATTAAAGACAAGTAAAACCTCATGACCTATATTATCCCACACATGATTTATAATTGACTGCAATAGTTTTAATACATTGAAACTTTGGAGGCATCATATATACAGATCTAATTGTCCAATATTTTTTGATTATAATAGAATAATGTATATTTTCACTTTGATGTAATTAAACATGAGGTAAAGATGCTTACATGAACTAATAATGTATTAATATTCCATGATCAATTACCAACCGTGAAAATCAATCTATGTGGCAGATTCCTTGTGTCAAAAATTTAATGCATAATTAGTCTTGTTAAATTCGAAACATTATCTCATGATTAATGATTTGATGAATTTTTTAAAGAATTTTTCAGTGTATGAAATTCCTCTATTTTGTTTTAGGGTTTATTGTTGTCGTCATTATTAGAAATAATTATGCACGCATAGAAGTAATACCATTTGAAATATAAAAAGGTAGAAATTGTAAAAATATGAATGCTTCCAGTATTTAACGTTGATAAATATTGTGTTTTAAGATTTGTAAAAAGGTATTGTGTTCCATTTAATTTCATGTTGAGGAACGATTTATTTTTTGAAGCTCATAGTTCTCCATTTTTAGTTCATCCTGGAAGTACTAATATGTTCAAAGCCCTTTGGGGGTATTATTTTTCCTATGGAATAAAAAGAGATATTGCTAATTTTCCGATGAAATGTTTGACATATCAATAGGTTAAGGGAGAGTGATAGTTACCAAATTGAATCCTTAATCCATTTCTAGTGACAGAGTGGAAATTGGAGAATGTATCCATGTATATTATGTTGGGACTACCAAAGACCTGTCAAGGTAACAATGTGATTGGGGTTGTTGTTGATCGACTGAAAAAATATGAACACTATCTTTTTATTCGAGATAAAATGAATTTGGATCATATTTCTAGTCTATACCTCAATGATATAGTTAGTTTAAATGGTATTATTCTTTATATTGTATCTTACATGTATCCCATGTTAAAAAATAATTTGTGTAAGGTACTTTAAAATTCATTGGTAATATAATAAAATTTTAGTAAAACTTTTCATCCTCAATCATATGGGTCGTTATCACAAAATATTCAAACCTTGGACGATATGCATCATGATTTTTCGATGGACTACTAGGTATTTTGGGATCATCATCCTTCTTTTGTTGAGTTTTAATATAATAATAGTGCCCATTACAATATGATGATGGAATAGTTCAAGCCATTGTATGGGAAGTGGTGTATAACACTCTAATTTTGGGAGAATGTCCGGGAATGTATGTTTATGGGACCAGAAATAGTAGAGGAAGTGGATGATAATGTGAAGATGATCCCACCACACATGGGGATACCTCAGAGATAGATGAAACGTCATCCAGACAATAGTAATAATTTTATTCTTTCTAGGTAGGTGATCTTGTTTTTTTAGAATCTCATCACGGATAAGTGTTATGTGTTCTGTTATGAAAGGAAAGGTAGGTCTACAATTCATTTGAATTTAAGAAATTATGGAGGAAGATTGACTAGTTGTCTTCTTAGTATGTTGGTCTCCAATTATATCTCATTCAGACAATGTATTTCATGTTTTGATGTTAATAATGTATCTGATAGAATCATCACATGACTTGAACTGAGAAGTAGATCAACAGGAAGAGAATATTTATTATTAAGAGAATGTAATATAGATTCTTGGTCCAAGGGAACGTGTATTATAGAATAAATTTATCCAATAGGTAATGGTTTTGTGGAGAAACCACATGGTTGACTAAGAATCATAAAAGTTGGAAAATGAAATGAGAGAAAGATACACTCACCAGTTTAAAATGTAAATAATATTGAAAGGAATAAATTTCTAGAAGAGGGGATAATGTAACACCCATTGGTTTGAAAAATAAATTGAAATTCATGAAACATTTTTTTAAGTAGATATATATAACATTCCATTAAAAAATGATTTCACACTTATATGTTTTGAGTTACAAGAAACAATCATCTACAGTTGTGATAATTCTGTTAATTAGAGTATGATGGAACAAACATGTTTTTTGGTGAAAAGTAACAAAACCATGTTAACAGTAATATGAATATTAGTTTGAACCTAATTAAAATTAAATTAAATTATTATTTTATTTTATTAAGTTTTTATGTTAATGTCAACTAGATTACTTTTTCAAGGGGTTAAAAATGAGTTATAGATTAAAAATTATTATTTTAGAATAAATTATGGTTATATTTGAAATTAATATTATTATATTAGAACATTATTTCCAAAAAATTGAGTTCATTTTTTAATTCAAAAAATCGAAAATGAATCGGGTGAATTTTTAGGATTTTTCTTAAATTTAGGAATTATTGATGAATAGTGAAATAAGGTAAAATAATGTATATTCAAATAATTAGTTAAATACCCAATTTATGACATCGTACGTGATGTAAGACCACTCAGTTAGAACCCAAATTCCATTATTATTATTTTTGGTTATATTAATTAATAATATTAATATTCTTGACAAAAAATATTATAATAATGATTCAAATAATGTAAAACACCTCCTCTCCTCCACAATAAATATCACCCTCATTATCCTCTTCCAATCACACCTAAAATGCCTTGAGAATTGCCTATGTCCAACCCTATTAAATTCAAAAGGCACTTCCCCACATCCTAGACCTTATTTTTTCAGAAAAAGGAACAAAAGGACCTTCAGAAGGATCTCTAGGAGAAGAGATCAAGAGGTCACCATCCCCTTTTGTTTTCTTTTTCTCTTTTAACATCCATTAATATTGTACTTCATTTCCCTAATACCATTATATAAGAGGAAATAATGACCCAGTATCATAAATATAATTTATATAACCATGTTTAAGGTAGACTCTCAATTATACCTCTTATCCTATCCCACTTATTCCATAAATTAAAACACCATCCAAGTGGGGTCGATTTACTGACATCACAGATGATGTGATTTAAATTTATTTTACATCTTTCAAGAGTGGACATGAATCCATTTATACGGTTTATCTAGAGAAAATATCATGTATTATATTATATATAAGGTTCTTAAAAAAATTACACATTTTATTAATTTATGATACAAAATGAGTTCATTACGATCAGAGAATCACCAAAATAACATAATCAATTATCAATATTATCTTACATTATGAATCATCCTAATGTCATAATATTAAATTATAAATGGTATAATATAGGAAAATTAAAATATTTTTATACCATTATATTCTTATTCTGGAGTTTCACTTCCAATCGACAACAACATCCATCATGAAAGGATCATGAAAACCATGCAAAGAAATCACAAAAAACAATGGATGAAACAAAAAACTAATAACTAAATAGTGAAATTATGTTATGAAAATATCATATAAGGATTTATATAATTAATATTTCTTTTTTGATTAATAACACTATTTTATATGTTATATTATAGTTATAAATGTGTTTTATGTAATAGAAATCCGAGGAAATGGAATTCTTAACTCGATTTCCACTCATTGGGTTAACATTCCACATTATTATTTATGTGTAATTAATTTTTTTTTTGAGGAATTTGGTTTATATTTTTATTAGTTATAAGTATCTACAATTTATTTACATATTCCAATAACTCTATAAAATCTCACATCAATTATATGATTTCTGTAATGGGATTTTTTTAAAAAAAATTAACTTTTAAAATTCAATTTTATGAATTCAAAATAAATGTTTCAATAAAATTATTAAAGTTGTGTGATTATGTTATGCTTCTTGTTAATTTATTATGATGAGTGGTGGGATATATATGTCCCTCCAATTCACATGGTATGTGTAATTTGGAGGTTGGTCGTATTGTTACTCTATGTGTATATGGGATGGTTACAAAAATTGTAATGTAGTTCTGAGGGATAAAAAAACTAACATAGTTGTGGGGGCTACAACATTATGAATGTGATTAAATAATATAATTTATGGTTCTTTTTATGTTCTATATATTTGGTGTAAATATCATTTAAATTTCAATATTCCCAATGTAATTTTATATGGGTGACATGTATATCTTTTTGAAAATGATTTCATACATCACAAGTGTTCATGGACTAATGTGTTTTTAACTATTTTTATATCTATTACTGAGATTTATGTTCTCCTCTCATGTTTCTAAATGATTTTAATTGGTTACATGGATGCAAAAGTCTGATAAAGAATCCATTTTAAATATTATAAATATTTTTCAAAGAAATCATGTTTTATTAGAAAAGTGTCATATTTTGAATGAATTTAATACATTTTTTCTAGTATCCACCCTATATTAATGTGTCATCTTTTGAATGTATTATGTCTTAATTCACTATATAACTAATCTTGAAAAGGTAATCAGTGTGAATGGAAGTTAGTTCTTAACTAAATTCAATATTATGTAAAGTAATAAGACTGGGTCCTTATATTAAAGACCATAGGTTTCACTTTGGTATCATGTTATTGGTTTTACCACCTTTTCAATTGTGCTTCAGCTTGATTTAGCACGTTGTTTTTTCATAAAATTATAGTAGTAAAATTATAGGTTTCTTTTCTTAGTATCCGATGTTGATTATTTATCACAAGTTCATTTACACATAATTTTATCATTTGAACTTATGTATGCTTTTCTAGATGATAATGAGTTGCTTGGTTGATAGGGAAGAGTCCTAGAGTTGCAAGATCGAGCATAGCTACTCATGTTGGTTCTTCTTCTCAGGATGGTGCAGTTTGATAGTGTCTAGAGACTTGGTACATGGTATGGTTGTGAGTTAATATTAGATCCATTTATGTTTACATTATGTTTATTTTGTAATAATATATATGTTTGGTCATTCTAGTGGATGACCATTGTCGTATTTTATTTAACAACTATTAAAGATTTTTCTAGAAATTTTGTATTATTTTGTTTTCTACATCAGTTTATTAATTAATTCTTCAATCTAATTTTTTACTATTATGTATGATACATAGATAGTTTTTTGATTTCTTACTCAGATATGAGGGCATATTCTCTCCATGATCACACAATAGGCCCTCGCTGCATGGCATTATAGTTTGGCTGATGGGGAGGTACACTTATGGGATCATATCCTACTAGCTTGGAGAACTAGTTTATTATCATATTGGTAGGATATTACACATTTAGATATCTCATCAGTGGTTGAGGTCCAACAATATAATTTCATTATTTCTACAATAATATCACTTTTTCATGCCCTTTGGAGGTAAAATAATACTAAGGTGTTCTTGTAGGATTTTTGAACTAGATTCAGGCTAAGTACCATCACATATCTTATTATATATTAGATTTCTTGTTGAATATCCTTGATTGTTGGGTGAAATTAATGGACTATATAATTTTTAATTATCCATTTTGATAATTCAAAAGATATTGTATGAACTACTCATGGTGATTGAATAGTGTTTTGGAAATTATATAACACTGATTTTTATATATTATATATATTATATAAAATATATCATGAGAAGACATAAACATATATATAATGATTTAATAATTATACACAATCTCATATATGGATATTTAGGCCTCCATTAAATATCGACTATGGATTTTACCTTTATCATGAAATAACATTCATTATAATCATAGCTATTGTTAATGATAAGAAATGACAAAATTTTAGAAGAATTAAATTATGTGATATTAATTATTTAATTAATTGTTTATAAGGATGTATGACCCAAAATATATACATATAGTCCCTATTATAGTCACTATAAACTATTATCCACAAAACCATCAAAACTTTTGAGAGAGGGATATCCTTTGAGGGAAATGTCTTAAACGATAAATGAGGATTACTCATGGATAAAAAACTGAAATCATCAGAACAAATAATTGATATTGACTAATACTATTTCATTGTATTAAATTGATTCATCACTGATATAATATTTTTTATTTTTGATATTTTACAATATTTATTATTTTTAGGTGAACATTATTCAATTACTTTTGAATATTATCATTTTTTGACCATGAATGGACCATTTAAAAGATTATTTTCATTCAATTAACAATAATAAATTTATTTGGATTTTGAATTTATATTTTCGTTATATATTCAACGATTTATCTCGATTAAAGATGTCCGAGTCATGTGTGTCTATCGTTATCTAGTCACTTATATTGGAATATGGATTTCCCTCTTAATTTATATGCATTATTTTATGGTATTCCATATAGTCCTTAAATTTAAATACTCCCAAAATCTAAATAATAGTGTATTCGGTTATTAGTTTTTTAATCATTGTTTCAACATTAGAATTAGGGAATATTTTGAATATCTGGTCCATTCATAGCCACTTGATTTTATAGAATAATAAATGAAGTATATTTTATTGAGATGAGATGTGCCGATATATAAGGAATTTTTTTATTTTATTTTCCATATAAGTGTGACCAAAATCTAGTGTATACCATGGATTCATTCTCATAAAAGATTATTTGTGGTTATTTAAATGAGAATTATATATAATATGGTAATAAAAAGAAATCTTACATGATAAAGTCGATGTTTATAAAATTCCAAACTATATTGTGTGTAGTTTGGAAATACAAATCATGTAATTATGGATCAATTTAGTGATAGGTGTTACCATAAATTTAGATACCATGGATCCTTTTTTTCATGCCACCATGTTATAAAATACATTATATCCACCTTAGTGAATGAGGGACGTATGTTACCTTGAATAAAGTTTTTATAAAACACTCCATATATATAGGATTAACCCTGTGTAACTCTCAACAAGACCTGACATGGGTAATGAGGGACATTTCAATTACAATTAAAAATAATAATTTTTTTGATTAGAATTTCATGCTTTGTAGTTAGACTTATACATTCCCTACTGATGGGAAGAATATGGATAGGTTAATGACAATAGTACTCACATTGTGTACCACATAGTATAAACTATAATTTCCCCTTTAATTTGGTTTAGAAAATTAGATAATTATCTCATAGTATGGCTTAATGGTGGAATTAGAAGTAATTTTTATTATCATCTCAGATATGTATAGGTATAACACACTACTATGAAGGATGTATTATCCATTTTCCATGGAAATTCATGGAAAATTTCATTAAATACATTCTTATTGGTGGAAGAAACATTGTTGAGTCATGTATTCTCATTCAGAGCTCTCCTATGTGCATGCAGTGATACGGTTAATGTTTTACAAATCAATTTTTTTTATTTTCATTTGATATCCCATTTTCACAGACTCATTGTTCCTCATGTAATCACTTGGCTGTTATTTTTGTTTAATAATTTTTTGAAGAAATAGTTTTACCCATGGTCTTATCAATTTGGGCATATTATCACAACCATATAGGTTTTTGGATACCCTTCTCTATGAAAATATAGTTGAAATTAGGAATCCTCTTGGGGAATATGATGTGAAACTCTATATTTGAGTGTAATTAATATCTCTGAAATTTCATCTTGTGTTGTGTGTTTTGTCTTTAGGAATTTCTAAAGAGGTTTCACCGATCACGTATGAATTCAATAAGACACATGAATATTAATGATCATTTTACAAAATATAAGCCCATTCACATTAATAAATAAAATGATTCCTCTCATTATCAGGTTTGGGTTATCCCTTATATCCCATTGGGATGGTGGCTTGGAGATAACTCTAATTTTACTGTTTGCATCCTTGTGATTTTAAGGTTTCTTATTATATTTTATGTACTAATCCAGGAATCAAACTATCTAAATATGTATTTTATTATATATAGGAAAGGGTGTTTGATGGATATTTGGGCATCCTATAATGGGTGGTGCCGAGTGGGGTATTGAGGATGTTGTTACAACACATTTGTGGGATTAGAGATTGAGTACAGGGAAATATTTCTATTTATATATCTGACTCGACATACTTTTTTGATTATGGTCATATATTTTTACATGTTTACACATGTGTTTCTTTTCATATAATGAGGTGTTACATTATAGGTTGTTCATGCATTTATTATATTACATGTTTACTACTGAATATTAATTATGTTATTGTAGAGAAACCTGTAGATGTTTACAAGTACATTATTCAAAGGACTCAATTTGGGTGATATTCGTTCTTTGTTCTTGTCACTATCTCCATAAAATTAGAGGCAATCTTTGGGGTACATTTTGTTTGTTGTTAGCCAAGCTGGACGATTTTGGTCAATTTATTTCTAACATCCATTCAAGTAACATGGGAAGAAAAAAAATACATGATGTGTAGATGGCATGTACACATCATGTGACATGTGTCAACCATTTAAAAACATACACCAGGGGTTTTTCAATGTTCTATGTGGATCATCATGTGTTGTTTTAAATGATGTATATATTTTTTAACTACACAACCTAAATCATATGTATACATAAAAAACAGTATATTTTTTTGATACTCATTGTATGTTATGTAATGCCATGTGTTTATATATACTATTGTGACTATGTCAGTTGAACTATGTATTAAAAATTCATTTGTATCAATATATGACATATATTATTGAATATTATGTTAGCACACAATAAATAATAATAAACATGAAAACTATATGTCACACGATGTGATGAGTATAAGGGAAAACAATGTATGTCCTAAATTCATGAAATTGGATATTAAATTTACAGAAAAGGTAGAAAATTTATTCCCCCCATGTATAAACCTTCTGACAAAGTAATTTAACAAATTAAATAATTAAATTTATTTAATTAGTTTAAAATCATTATTAATAGGATAATTATTTATTAAATATACTTAAATAATAATATTAAGTAAATAATTCATTTTTTAATTTTTTAATTTAATAAATTATAATTAATTAAATACTATCATAATAAATAATTAATTGAAATCAATGCTATACATACTAAATGAGATTATTGTTTCATGTCATGATAGATCGTTATATTAAATGACCTATGTATTATTTTTTAATTAATTTAATCATTTACTATATGATATCATGTGAAAATTAATTATTAAATAAAATATGATTATCTAATTTTTATATCTACATTTTTTATTATGTAATGGAGTGAGTGTATATGAATTATTTAATTTAAAAATAAAACACAAATTACATTCACCTCCATGTGTGTAAAAATTTATAAATTATAGAGTTTCTATCATGGGGTGAATGTTCATGACCTCAGATAAGTTGAATCCAACCATATAGTGACAGGAAAAAATGGATAAATTCTATATCATGATCTAATAATATTTTCAATAACATTTTAAAAAAATACAAATCATCTTTACTTCACGTTATATATAATTATAGATAAATTTTAATGACCATATCACATATTTATTTAATATTGTTAATGAATGTGTTGTTATTCATTATGGGATAAAATTTAATCATATAAATAGTTACATAAAAATTTAATCATGTACGGGTAGTTATTTTTGAAGCTTCTCAAATAAGGATATTATGATGTATAAAAGATAAAATAATATATTATATAATAATTTAAATATAAATTATTTCATCTATAAATTTTTGTTAAATATTTATGATCTTGATGAAATTAATATGTATATTTGGTATAAAATAAAGGATAACTATGTATAAAGGAAACAATATCCGTCACCTGAAATTTTAATTCATCATATTCCAATATTTAATGGGTAAATATAATAATTTTATTAATGTGTTGTCCTCAACACAGTCAATGTCATGTTAAATTATTATGAAGGTCTAATATTGATAATGTGTTGAATTATGTATATTGGAATTTAGGGTCTGATGAATTATATACTTAATGCAATTTAGTGTAACATATTGAGGAAACCATAGTTTAGGATTTTAGTACTCAATAATACAAATAAAAAATAATATACTTTTTTGTTCATGTATTTGAGATGAAAATGAAAATATGAATCATTTGAAATAAATTATTTGGAGGAAAAAGACCAAGTTAATTATTTTGGGATTTTGAATTTGAAAAATATGATTATTTTTGATTATTTTTTTTAAATTTTTTTATTATTATTCATTATGAAAGAGGACACTATTGTACTTTTATATAACATGAAATATGATATGATAATTTTCCACATGAAATTTATTATGATATATATTGAATAGATATCATATAATCACAAATTCTATCTTTCAAGGAGTGGGAAAATTACATGTTTACTAAACTACTATAATATTATATATTTTATGTACTAGTGTCAATTATCCATGATAATACATCTAAGGAGGAAAGAGAGGTGGAGAATATATAATTCTAGAAACTTTTGTTTGTTCCTTATTTACACGAAACCTTGTGTTATTATCCATGACTACTGATCTATAACCACATCATATTGAAATGGATGATTACTCTTGGATCTCTATTAAGATAATTCTCTATAATTGTTACATGTAATAAAGAACTATCAATTTAGATTTTATCTTGAATATAGTGTACTATTTTGACATCATGTAGTATATATTATTTGATACACTAAAAGTGAAAAAATTATAGTATACGTGTTAGCTAAATAATTGTGAATAGATTATTTCCTCTCCACACATCCATTAAGATTCTCCTGATTTATTTTTAATTTCATCATTAAAAACATATATACATCACTCATGTTTCATATGAAAATAAATCACCATTTTGATTAATATATAAATAATGAAAATCTTATTTCCCTATTTTAAAAAAATGAAATGAATGATTAAATTGTATATGTGACACCTCACCATTTAAAATTCTTTCTCAAATTATATGACTGATTTATTTCATAGGATCATGGTATCCCAATATGATATTTTCATATTGTTGATGATTTTATCGCACAAAATGGTTATGTTAATGGTTTTTGATACCATGTAACCTCATTTTTTTACAGTTGTGATCACATAGTCACTATACATTTTGATAAACAATGATAATTAACTAATAAAACTTCATAGTTTTGGATATAATTTTTACCTTTTTTTATTTTATTCTTCACCCAATCTTACACACTCATACTCAACCATTATAGGTTTTATGAAAGGGATATTATATATCATCCACACCACTATATGTTTTATTTTTCATATTGTTTTTGTTAATTACCAAATCCAATAGTTTTATATTTTTCATCTTATTATTCTATATTTCCTCTCATTACATCTATAATTCATGAACCTAATGTACATGGAAAATCAATTTTGTGAACTATTATTTTTCTAAATTGGTGTGATTATTTTTTAAAGTTTGTGATCCATCATAGGAGACCAATTATTTTTGATTGTGAAAATGGTTTCAATGTTCTAAATTTTGATGTTGATGTTTCCATTCCATTTAATTTTATTAAAGAGACTATTTGATGAAAAACATTTTGAAGCTTTTTAGAAGAAATTAATGATTTTTATGAAATAAATTTATGTTTTATTAGTGTTTGACCATGATTGCGATCATTTTTATGTTGAAAAGATGGTTGAATTGTATTTCTTAATATCATATTGTTCTTAATGGTATTTTAATCATTAATATTGGTAAATTACTTTTTATTAGTGGTTTTCATTTAGGAAACAATTTTTACTATGTTTTAGGATGTGTTGTAATTTCAATGTAATGTTTTTTTTTGTATTTAAGTTATTATATATTTTAATGAGTATTATTCACTTTCTTAATCAGTTTAAGTTGTTTTAAAATTTCAGTGTTTTAATTTAGGATATGGTTTATTTGATTCATAGAGTTTATTGAGATTTTTTTTTGTAATTATTAAGAGTCTCTATGTATTTAACTTTTTTCAATGGTTATTTTATAAAAAATTATTTAATATTGTAGTTATTACTAATAATCTATTTTCTTTTTTTACATTATGTCTGAATGATATTTTTTTATATAAGTTTACACATTAGTTGATCACAATTACTAACTATTAATTGTTATTCTAAATCTGTATTGATAATTAAATGAATTATGATTTATTTTTTGAATTTTGTGTATGGGGATTGTCCCTGGAGGAGGCATGTTATAGGAGGAGTGTATTTGATTATTGGGTTTTATATTATTTGAATATTGAATGATCTTATGATTTAAATTTCCATGATTGTTGTCTGCCTTTATTATTTATTACATTAGATACCCCCTGATACTGTGTTCGGATTCATGGGATGATTGATATAATAAAAAATAGAATTGTATTGTATATAAGTTCATAGTTCATTTTTATAACGAAAATATGAGATACATCATCAATGGAACAATTTGAGAATTGTTCCAGAGAATATATGTTTGATCGTAAACCTATCTTCAGTTGTATCCCCCTATATATGTCATGAATTTTTCTCATTTATAACTAATGTATTTCCTTATGATATTTATCAAATGTCCTATCTTGTTGAAAATTATTATGATTAGAGTTTTCTTTATCATGTTTTCATTCTTATTCAGTGAACTAGTTATTGTTGAATAAGAAATATTATTATAATGAAAAAATCATGTTATTATTTTCAATTTTATATGACATTCAATGTATTATATATAATAATTATATCCCTTTTTTATATTCTCATATTTTAAAAAATTATGAAAAAATTAATTTAAAGGGAAAGAAGTGGTTTTTATAAATAAATAAAAATTTCAAACAGAAATATTTTTTTTGTACCTATGAGAATGTTTGGATTTCAAATAGGATTAATGTAAATTAAATGAGGATATTTATCATGGATTCTTGAAATTCAATATGTCGTAATGTTTAGTGATATTATATATTTTAAAATATCATTGTAAATACTCATTGTGGAATCATATATAAATGGGATGATATTAGAAAATTTCTCAATGTATTTATTTTTAATTTCCATTTGTTATATTGAAAAAGAAAAATTATTTTCTACTTAATTCAAGATTAGATGACTTGGATTAATTATAAAATTAATATGAGGGACTAGTGGTGGAATTTTACTAGCCATTGATTAACACCATACAAACTAACATTGGTGGGTACATAGTTGTCATGTTTTTTACAAGTTCTCATGTCTTTATTTATATAATGGATGTATATCTTTTTCTATTGGGAATAGGGATTTGATGATTATTTTAGTTACATAAGAGTCGTATGGTGATGGTTGAGGTTTTCTAAAATGTTTGTTTAAACTGTATTGTAGAGATGTGTATCAACATATATGGACACCTACTGACATTGATATATTGGTATATTTTATTATTTAAAAAATCACTAGATAAAGTTTGATACATTTTGTTGGAATCAATTTTTTTTGATATGGAAATTGGTATCATTTATTATTATTTCAGGTTTGGATTTCATTATTCTATAACAAATTATTTATTATGCAATGGTATTTCACTACATAGAGTCAACATGTTTGGCTTCAAGTTGGAAACAATTAATAATATTGGTGTTTTTTAGGGTGATTTTGTTCTTTAGTGTTCACTTGTGATTTTAAGGACCTACATTCCAACTTGGGGAGATCAAGAAATCGAGTTGGGCCTTATAAAAGATTAGTGTATAAATATTATCAGGATGACTAAATAATGGTCATTAAAAATGGAATATGTATAAGGAACTATAGGTAAACAAATTTTATTATAGTTTATTTCAACTACAATTCACATGAGATAATATTTTCATTTTATTGTTTTATTAAAATCTGTAAATAGCTCTTATACAGTAAACTTGTACATTAAAAGTAGAAACCTATACTTAGTATCCTTTTTTTAACCAAAGGATTCCCTTTTAAAATAAAACATTATTTATTTTAATTAAATAAATTAATCATGGAATATTATATTAACTTACAAATATTATGACCTATAAAAAAACAATTTTAAACATGGGATGAGCACAAAAAACCAGAAAGTGACATAAGAAATGTAATGTGATTGTCCAGTGAAAACATGAAAACCCATTAAATACATTTTCCTAAAAACATATTATGAAGCATAGAAACTCATGAAGGTCTCATGGGCCATCATTACCACATCACAATTAAAATAAAACTTATAAATGGAATAACCATACAATCATCTTCCTACTTTGGAAAACCTAATGCATTGGAGATCTATAATAGGGATCACCATTCGTATAATCTATATAATTATTGCATATCTCTCATGATCTAAAATGGGATATACCCCTCATATAATCTATATCAGGCTCATCCGTGAGCTATAATGGGCCCAAAACCATCATATAAGATATGTCGGGTTCACCTAATAAATTTACAAGTACCATGGCATATAATTGTCAAATGTTTTACATGTCCCTCATCAAATATAATTTCCATTCATAAGATAACAAATAAATTAAAAAAATAATTTAAAATAATTATAAATGATTTTTTGAATCAATATGTCAAATACAACATTCGATTTTTTTTATAATTTTTGATAATTTACATTTTAATACAATTTATTCATCTATAAAAATAAGTCCATAAAATAATTTTGAAATCATGGACATGAATGATAAATATTTTGAATAATAAATCATTAATAAACTTACAAAATGTTTTCATTAGAGAGTCCCATATCACATTGATCATATAAATTATAATCCATGAGAAAGAATAATATTTTACGAAACAATATATAACATGAGTATATATAAAATATGTATAATCAAGTTAAACGGTGCAATATATACACAATATGAAATAATAAATGAACATGACATCATGAAATGTCACATTGAATGTAGATTTAGATGAACTCAATTTTATTAAGTCTGAATCATATGTATAATATTAATCTTCATGAATTATAAAGTTAGGATAATTATTTAATTTATTAAAAATATGTAGAATATATATTATTCCTTTTATATGATTATTATTATGTCCTAACAATTACATAACTATTTATGTATTCATCGAGTGTTTTGTCGATATTTGTTACTCGAGTCGAAAATGAACATTGCATGATGTCAATATTCAATGATGTCATAAGTCCATCATATCTAGAGTAATATTCATGAAATAATAAAAAATTTATAATATATATTATACCTTTAAATAAATTAATTAAATGTCAATATGAAAAATGAATAATGCTGTAATCATAGAGGCGATAAGTTGTTTGTACGCAAGAATAACGTATTAATTTTTCATTGATCATTTTTGAAAGAAGGTAGAACTGTATTATCATTACATAATGATATTAAAACCATTAATATCATATTAATAGTTTAAATATACTTATATATATTATTAACGTCACGTATTGAATAAATATGAATCACTTTTCTTTGTGGAGGTAATAGTTGACAAGCATGCACGAACAACATTATCCTTTCATGTCCGAGGTAAGTAAAAATTTAGTGGATATATTAAAATTTATAATGACAAATATTTCATGAATATCACATATTAACCATAATTCCACCAGTATTTCTAGTATTTGATGATGGAAATGAAAACCAAATTATATCGGGCAGTGAGGTGGTAGTTCACTGTACACACGAACAAAAAATTAATTTTGTATTTGATGAAATTGGAGATGGATTAAGGTGATGATATTAGCATAATAAAATCTATGTATATTTAGGATATAGTAATTATTATTTCATCATGGATGGAAGATATTTGTATGATGTGTATGTACAAATAATATAGAAATACTTTATGAAGATAATACATCTTATTCAGTTGATCACCATTGAAGAACACATTAACACCTCTAAAGATGATGTTATAACGAAACTAAAGAGTTAATAATTTGTATAGGGAATCTCAAAAGGGTTTTGGGTAGATCATTGAAGAACTAAATGGTTTTCTATTATTTATTAAAACAGCGTAATGAGTTCCCTTTTATAGGAGGGGGGTTGGGCAGTCATGGAATTATTAAATTAATTAAATTAATATAAAAATATTTTATTTTCAAAATGGTCACAAAATAAATTATCCTTTATAAATAATGACTATAGTTTTAATACTCATAATACAGTTAAAATTAGATATTTTTTAAATATTTTTTAATTATTGTCTTTCTTTTTTAACCCCTTTTAACTCGTAATGATTTAAAAAGTAATTTACACATTGAGGTATCAAATTATTAGAAAACCATTCCAAAGACAAAAAAATGAGTAATTATTGAAATTTATAACCCTATTCCAACATTTGTTTTTAATATTATATTTTTTTAAAATATTTATAATTTAAGAAATATTTTATATTTCAAATTTACAATTTTCTCAATTTTGACACTATATATTAAATGGAATTTTTGAAAAATAATAACCACTTGCTTCTTTTGAAAACACAAATTTAAAACAATCCGAAAATAACATAATCATAGAAATAGTTATTGTATTTCATCAAATAATTAAAATTATATTTATTTTTTTTATTATTGAAATCATTTGTTTGATTATTTCATTAATAAATATTTTACTACATAATGCTTGGGTAATAGTTATATTTATTTATTTAATTCCTAAAAATTTAAAATAAATTAAAATAATGGAGGAAATATTTTTATTTTTATATGTACTATTTATAGTATAAGATATCATTTATATAACTCCATATTAAAATTGTATTCGTAAGAAGAGACAAATCAACGACATATTTTTTCATACATTAAATTAAATGTTGTAAATGTCATAATCAAACTCATGTGGCTTCCAAATGACACCATTTAATCCCATGTACGATCATGGATGATAGTAACTCATCCAATATAATTATATCATGTTTATGGTAATTTTTTAATATAATAATTTTTATTTTACCTTTACTTAACTTATTTACTTTTTACCATTGTAAATAAAATACTAAACATACTATTAATCAAATATTATTTTTATTCTATTGAAAGAAATTATTCATATATATTAAAAATATTTATGTCTATTTTTAAAAATTAAATTCACCAAATTTGTTAAATTATATTTTACCGTGACCTCATTAACAGACCGAGAAAACATGTTTTTAATGTAAACTGTTCAAAAGTTCACATAGTTTTTCAATTTAAATTAAATTTGATATTGAATCCCATGAAATAAATTGGTTTAACTAATAAAAATTAAGTGATTATACTTAAATACCATATAATAAGATAATCTAACAAAATAAATAATTTTGTTGAAATGTATGTTCAAATGAAGATAATGTATTTTTCACTATTCATTAAAATATGAAAGTCATTAGAAAATAAAAAACAATTTCTCCAAAAAAAATTTTGATTTCCCAATTCCAAACAAGAAGTTTATTTTTGTCAAATATAATATATTAAATATTCAAAAAATATATTTAAAATATATTTTTCATCAAAATGTAAAAGATCTGCATTTTTTGAAAAATAGTTATATTATTCAATAAATTTAATTTGATTCAATACCAAGTCTAGAAAACATATATAATGAATTTTTAATATATAATTGAATATATTAAATATAAATTTAATTAATAAAACATATAAAGGGTGATTTTCATATTTTATAAAATCTAATATTTACAATTAATGAAGTTATAATAAAAGCATTTTCCATTATTTTAAAAGGGTTTAATTTTCATTTATAATTAACAGTTTGAAAAATAATTAATTATATACATATCTAATCAATATTATCATAAATAAGGTAATATTGTTTTCATTCCATTTGAACAGATATGTTATATGGTAACACTTAAATAATAATATTTAGTTTTTTTTCTTATGTTCGATGTCGTGTATTGTGTACGCTATTAGATATAGTGTCTCTTTATTAAAAAATAATTTTTGAAAATGTACCCCATTGGGAAATTTCATCCTTACAATTTCAATTTGGGGTTGTTAACTATGGTATGAATTTTTAAAATACCTTCATTCCAATCCCACATCATAAAATGGATTAATGAAACTACAACATTAAAAGAATGAAATGGTATTATTATGGTAACCATAAATAAGATATATTATGATTCCATGTAAGAAAACATAGCTGTGGAATAAAAACTAACCATCATGTTCTAATGGAGAGTGATAAGAAAAATTATCATTAAAAATTAAACAATAACAAATATTTGAATTTCTAACGGGTTAAATCATTTTTTACTTCATAGTAGGAATCATAAAATAGAAAACGTTTATGTTTTTAGATCATATTCATAATTAGTTGGAATTAATTTACGTCAATGTCTGATTTTTACGGAGATATACTCACATGAAAATTTAAGTTTTACCTTTTAATCAATTTCGATTATAAAATCATATTTTTTTCAAATGAATTATATTCAAGATAAATAAAAATCTATTCAACCGCATATTAAATAAAATATTAACTATCAATTTATGTTGTTTTAAACCAATAACCCAAACTAACACAGCCCGAATAAGATAAGAATATACCATTAGATGATAAAAAACAACTGTTTATCTATGAAATTCAACTATAATACAAAAATTTATACATAGACCATTCAATAAATAACTATCATAAAAATTACACAAAAATATTATAAATAATATTAAATCTTATAAATTTTAATGATATAATGAAAACATATTCCCTGCTAAATTATATCATTTTACTCCAAAAAACATCAAACACTCTTAATTTCTCATGTAAAAAAAACTAATTAACCTAATCACAAACTCTCATGGATATGTTAATAATTTCTATAAATGACATAATTCTCTGTAATTCCACAGTTAAAATTGTATATTGATCCAAAATATAATTCAACTGCTACTCAATAATTAAATTCACATTGTATCATATTTTCCTTAATCATATAATGTTCCCAATATATTTAACTACTTCCAAAATAACATTCACCAGTTAAAAAATCAATTTCGAAACCAAGGATATATAATTGATAAAATTTAATCTCCCAAGATCAACTTATTATTAATTATGAAATAAATTTTTCTTAGATAAAAAATTAATACTAACCATGGAATTCATATTGACCTATGGTTGATGTAAAAGACTTATCTCAAATCAGTTGTTGGTTAGATATCATGTCCTTGCATGAAAAAATGATTTGTCAGACAGTATGTGGGTTGTCCTTTTTCAAAAACAATATAATTATTATAATATTTCCAAAATTTTAGAGAGAAAATAGTAACCATAGTTTTTTTAACCACAATGGATGGATCATACATTTCCTTTTGCGTCCAAAAATGTAATAAACCATATTTTCCTCAATATTGAATGTATCTTAAAATACCATTAGTTACATTAAAATTTCATTACATAATGTATAATAATTGATTGAAATACATTAAACATATAATAAAATGTAAAATTATATACCCATGATGATATCTCTAACTCTTAAGAAATCATCATAATAACCAATGTTGTCTAAACCATTCCTTGAAAGAAAATATAATGACCAAACCATAAGAATATTTAATTGTAGTGTTTCTAAACTAGAAATCACCTTAGAAGATCTTTTTTATATAGATTTGTTTAAATAGGAAAAAAATATTATAGACTAAACACAAACATTCCAATAATACACTTATAATCGGTATTCATTTTTATCACAAAAGGAATCTATTTTAAAATAAAAAATTATCCATTTTTATGAAAAGTATTTGATACTTTCATTGAGGCATCTTATTTTTCCATACCAATCTTAAGACATGTGAAAAACATTTTAATACATGTAATTAGAACATAATCTCAGAAAGGGGAATAATGAAAGAAATTTTTTATTCCAAAAAAATCACCAAAACAGTTAAAAACATTTTCAAAAAATCATATTACCCATCATAGGAAATCATACATGTGCAATGGAACATTATTACCATATCACTCTTACTTTCACCCTTACAAATTGAATAACCATATACTCAAATTCCTCCTTTGAAATTCCCATTTCATCAGAGGGGTATATTGGGGATCAAATTTCATATAAGATTAATCCCTCTCACCCATTATTCTTGAGATATAATAGGGCTTAACTATTCGTAAAAGGTGCATCTGTGAAACCCTTGAGAAATAAAGGGGATCGGCCTTTTGTATAAGTTAAATTAGTCGCTCTGATTAAATTTGTAAGTACAAACACATATATGGTTTATGTTTTCAACATTTCACTCATACAATTTCATTTTCATTGATATTATTATCAATCCATTTTCAAAAAACAAATTTAAAACATTAATAAAATCGAATTTTGAATGAATGTGTCCCCCTACAAATTGAATGTTTTCAAATAGTTATCTATAATAGAAATTTTAAAATATTTATTTACATATAAATAAATCAATAAAAAATATTTAAAACATTTACATGAGTGAGAGATATTAAAAATAATAAATATTTAAAACACTTAAAACATTGTTTCAATTGTAGAGTCACATACCACATTGAATATTAATTTAGAGGCCATTTGAAATTATAAGATTATAAAATAACATTATATAACAGGAGTATAGATAATATATGGATACAGAAAGTCAAAGAATCTATATTTACACTTTATAAAATAATTAATATGAATATCATCATGAAATTTGACAATTAAAGGAGATTTAGATGAAATAACATACCTTAAGACAGACTCATCGTGAACAATATTTATCTTCTTAAATAAAAAATAGGTTTATTATTTAATTTAATAATACCTTTTATAATTTTTATTATTATATTCATATGGTTATTTCTACTTCATATCAATAATCTAATTATGTATGATTAGATCGATCATTTTGTAGATATTCAGTACTCGAGTTGAAAATGAACTCTATAAGGTGTCATTTTTCCACGTGTTCATAATATTATCATATGTAGAATAATATTAAAAAATTAATAATTTTTTATCAATTATAGATTTAAATACATTCACTAAATATGTATATGAAAAATAAATAATGTTATAATCATGGTGATGGAAAGTCGTACGTATGCATGATTAACGTCTTCATTATTCATTAATCGATACAGAATGAAGGTACGTATTGTTTAATAATTATATAGTTACCATAATATCATTAAAATAATATAAATCATTTAAATATACTTATATATACCATACATTTTATGTAGTGTATAAAAATGAATCACAATGCTTCGTGGAGTTTATAGTCCACACATACGCCTGAACTATCCTATAACATTTTTTGTTCATGAATATTAAGACTAAAATTTATATTTTTTTAACTTATGATGATTAATCTGATGTTAATATGACTTTTTGGAATCAATTAGATCAGTATAAATAGTCCTTAATGATTGTAATGGAAAACAAACATTATCGGTTCGCGAGGCTGTAATCCACAGTATTCACTGATGAAATGTTCATTTCTCTTTTAAATAATTTGGAGATAAATTCCGGTGATGATATTAGAATAATAACATATATACATATTTAGTATATGGGAGTTATTAATTAAACATGGTTGGAGGATATTTCATGGAAGTGTAAGATGAAATAAAAAAGAAACTCTTAAAGATAACGATACATCTTCTTCGGTTATTCACACTTCAAAAACAACATAACAACTCCAAGAAGGGTGTTATGTATAATATAAGTCCATAATAAAGTATTGAGGGATTCTAGAAAGGTTTTTTAGTATATTTTGTCCATGATAAAAGGTTTTTGAAGTGTGTGAATTAGAGTAGAATGTGTTCTATTTTAAATGACCCAGGAGGGGAACTCTTAGAAATATTAAAACTATTAAGATGATATAAATTCCTCTTATATCCCAAATTTTCCCAAAATAATTAATTTCAAATATATTATGATTTTTGGTGGAATAGTAATTATACAATCAAAATTATTCATGTTTTATATATTTTATAAACCTTAACTTTTTTGTTTTATCCCCTCTTATCTTTTATAAATATATCATATACATTATACTTTGAGTATTAAAATATTTATCCAATCATGAAAAAAACAAATTAATGAGTATTTAATGAAATATTAAGACCAATATAATATTTTTGGACTCATATTATATATTTATATATTTTATAGAAATTATTTGAATATTTTATATTTTATGATATGAATTTGTCAATTTTGACAATATTCATTACATGACTTTTCAAAGAAATAAAAAAAACAAATTTACAACAAAAAAATTAGTAAAATGACATATAAATCTATTAAATACATCAATTCCGACAAATATTTCATGTTAAATATATTAAATATTATTAATATCCTTTATTTTAATCTTTCATTAAATAATCTATTACTACATCATTTTTGTGTCATAATAAAATCTAATTATATAGTTTCAAAAATTTATAAATAAAATATCTTGATGTATGTAAGCATTATATATTTACAAACAGTATTCATAGTTGAATATATCATGTACATAATCCAAAATTACAATTTCTTTAGTAATAAGAATGACAGTTATGTCATATTTTCATTTACATTAAATTAAATGTTATAAATATCATAATCACCCTAAGTGGCTTACAATGGTCACAATTCTTACCCAAGTTATATAATGTTCCAAAATAACTCAAAAAATAATATTATTACAATTTTTCGGGTAATTTTATTATATGCTATTATTAATTTTACGTTTAATTCTTCTATTTACACTTAACCATGGTAAATAATATACTAAAGTTACTATTCCAAAATTTGGTAATCATATTGGAACGAAATTATAAAACTTAGTAATAACATGTATTTATGTTTTTTAAAATTCAATCAAAAAAATCTATCAAATTAGTTTTAACACTAATAACTTTGATTGATTGAGGAAATATTGTTTTTATGTAAAACATTCAAAAGATCACATAGTTTTTCTATTTAAATTTAATTTGAAATTGATTACAATGTACAAATTTATATTAACTGATAAGACGATTATATAATTATACTTAAAATCCATATAAAATGACAATTTAACAATATTAAAAAAAATTAAAAAATAATTTTTAATTACAATAATGTATTTTCCACTATTATTTAAAATAAGATCATTCTATGAAAATACCAATAATATATCCAAAATATGTTTTGATTCCATTATTCCATCTAAGTAGTATATTTTTTAAAATAGAACATTTAATAGTGTCAATAACTGTATTTAATATTCGGTTTCCATAAAAATGCTCTAAAAAAGCATTTTAAAAAAATTTCATTCATCTATAAAATCAATTATTTCTAAAATGATTCCTACGAAACTTATAAGAATAATTTTAAACATTAAATTAAAATTATTAAATATATATTTTATTAATAAAATTAATCATTGTCATTTTATTATTTTATAAACTTGTTTATTTCCATTTAAATGTTTTTCTTGAAAACCATTTAATTTTATATATAAAGGGATTTATATTAATTTAAAATTCATTTTTTCACAATAGTATTAATTATATACATGTGTAAACAATATTTTCAAAGTCCAATTAATATTATTAATTATGGTCATTTTATCATCCAGGTGGTAAAGTTGCATTTATATAATAATATGTAGTTGTTCTCTTAAGTTCAATGTGGCATATTACATATGTTATCAAACAATGTATCTTTTTTAAAAAACGGAATATTAAAATATGATACCACATATTATTCTTCAATTGATAGTAGATTTGGTTTTGGAATATAATATTATGAGTGGTAGTTAATGAAGATTTATTTTTTAGATCATCCGCATACTAGACCCTGGTATTCTATTTGTTGCCAGAAGATGGAATTTGAATTCTAGATTAGTGATTGTCTATTGTTGATGAAATGTTTTATGGTATTATATCAGTATATTTTATAGGAAATCCATGGGAGTGATATCAGAAAATTAATAGTATTATGGTGAATAAATGATGAAATACAATGTTATATAGTTAAGAAGGATGGTCTATTAGACTATTTATAGGCCAAGAAAGTTGTTCTAGATATGGTCCATTAGAACTAGAATTGTTGAATCACAGTCTAAAAATTATAAAGGAAAACCATGAATAATGGTGAATGTATCTAATTTTCTAAGATTGATTTCTTTCGTTTAATTAAATTATATTTATTACCTATGATAATTTTTTGAGTGACCATGTGAATCATTTATGGTCCTGATTTTGTATGATTATATTTTAGTGAATTATATTACACTTCAGTAGATTATTTTTTTAATAAACCCATATTCTAAGTGCCAAAATACACAGTTATTAATTTTATTATCTTTTTAATGATTGCTTTGTGTGGATGAAATTATGTTATAGTTTTAATAGTATTCTGGGAAATAATTTAATCAGTTTGATGTGCATTAGAATTCAGGAAATTGATAAGAGCTACCTAAATTAAAAAATTAAATGATAATCGAATAAAAAAATTCAGATGAAAAATTTGATTTCGTGATATTAGATCATATAAATTATTTTTATGAAATCATTTAACGTTATTTATATAGAACCATGGAAATATTTTCCTTATAAACTCATAAGTTGGTCTGGAAATGGATGGAAGACCTTATGAAGCACATTTTGAAATAAGATTATAAATAGTGTTTATAATCTAATTTCATTTTAAATGAGAATTTTTATCAATTATAATAGTATTTCTTTTGTATGATTATATGTTTTCTAGTGTTTATATTTTATAATGTGAACCCTAGAAAGGAATCAATGAGTAAACAATGGAATATCTTTGGTTGTCCATTTTGTAATCTAGATGTGATTTCTTGAGTTTTTTTACTATAAATAAACATTTAATCGAGAGGTAGGTCCAGGTTTCTATCAACTTATAAATCATATTTGAGGGTTTTTGAATCATCATCTTCCAGTGGTTAGTGATTATCAATTGTAACACCGTAAAATAATGTGGCTATTTATATACTCATCCTTAATCACCACACAATCTAATGTCTTTATATTTGAATTCATTTTCATTTATCCCCAAATATCATTTATGTTTATATTTTTAGATAATTATATACTACATATTTTATAAATAACTATCATTTACAAAATGAAAACTACTATTTTGTATCATTTTTAACAATAATATAATTTTTTTAAAATAATTGAGTTTTTTTCCAAACATACCATATTGACATTCATCTTGACCACATAATTTCCCTTATCCTTCATAACAATATATGAAAATATTTAAAATTTTATTATTATAAAAAACTGCTAAATAAGGGGCACAAATATAAGAAATCTATTAGTACAATTAAAATTATAAATACCAATGAAAATGGATTTCTGGAAAAAATAACATTTCATTTAAAAATGGAATTATTTTCCTTTTAAAAGGATAGTTTTCTTATCGTTTAAAATGAAAATATTTCCATGAAAACTAATTTTCAAAAATAGAAGACTCATACAGGTTCCTTGGTTAATCACCATCTTAAAAACGTAACAAAACACTTGCAATTGGAATTACCAAATGGCCAACTATCAATATATGTTTTTAGATAACATAATCACTACCCATTGAATTAGAGCACTATTTTAGAGAAACCATCATATAATATATTACACCCTCACACAGTTCTATATAGGTGATTCCATTAAATAAGTTATATAAGGTTGTCCCATTATCTATAATGGTGATTAACCCTTTATAAATAATTTTTACTGAATATAACATGAAAAAATCCTTTGAAACCCCATTTTAATATCATGTTCAAAACACTTTTAGATGTCAAAAATATATGTTTCTTCTAAAACCAAATTTTCAAACAATAAATTACATATAAAAATTTAAGGTTCTTTTTTATTTATTGAAAACATGATATCAATTAGAGGAATCCAATATTTATATTATGGTTATGGGGGTTTGAAATTTTCTACTATCCATATATATTAAAATAAAATATATAATTTTATCTTTTTAAAATGAAAGTAAAAAAATATATTAAAAATAATACATTTGGAAAAAAATTAAAGAATGTGAAATTGGAAAAAAAATTCATTATTAAATATAAAAATTATTAAAATTAAATTAAAAATATGGATATTAAATAAATATAGAGTTCTGTGTGGATCATTAAATGTGTATTTTGTAACGAATTACCCTTACCATGAGTATGATTCCTCAAATACATTATTTATAATCTTTAATAATAAAATCTATATATCTTCTAAACATGGCATTTTTCTGCCTACATGTCACCCCTACAAAGAGGCACATCTACCCCATTCATACCTCCATCCGTCGATTGCTATCCCTCACCCGATGCGCTCCCTCCCTCATTCATGCTCCACATCCCCAGTCCCCGCTGCTTGCTAGAGGTCTCCCTCTTCGGAACCCTAGCTAGTGTCATGATGCCTCCGCCAGCACCTCCTCTGCCACCTCACACATATTCCCTTCTATCCTCACCTCTGCTCCCTACTGATCATCCGACATCATCCAAGCCATTTTCCTCCCCTAAAAATCTCTAATTTTCTCATACTAGTCTTCCTCTAGTACGTTTACCGTTATCTGCTAATCATCTCAAAAATACCACTTCATATTATTCATCTAGGGTCTGGGTAACTTCACCTCGTGTAAACCATCATTGGAACATCTTTGTCGTCTCCGCCACCACCTCCACCACCACCTACACCTCACTTTCCCACCGCCACATATCATATTCTCCGCCAGGCATCTTTACTTCGGCCATGCATTCTCTCCTCCCCACCACGAATCCCCTTCTATTTCCTCAGATATTGATTCAATTTCTGCTATTAGGGTTTTGATTCACTCTAATTTTCTTCCGTATGTAATTTTATTCAATATGTGATATACGACAATATGTATACAGGTCTCGGAATTGGGTGTCCTTTGGAGAGGAAATCGAGCCACAACACATCCATAGAAGAATACAAGGTCACCGAACAGAATTATAGTCGTCGTAAGTGGAGGGAGATGATGTCCAAAGATGATGCATCCAATTTCGTTTCTTCGAACACTGACAATATCATCAACGGTTCCCATTTTAATATTTGTCTATTTATTTGTGAAAAAGAAAATGTGTAGTTCATCTTATTCATTCATCTTGATTTTTCTACTTCACGTGAATACCATGAAAGCAGAGTGTCTTTTAAGGTTTTCCAGTACCTACAATGAAGGTCCAATGAATCCAACATGTAGTCATTCCAAGTTGGAGTCGGTAAATGGGTCTGGATTCATATAAATTTCCTTTAATAGATTTAAGTTTGATTTATGTTGTTTGGGTTTTGATTCACTCATATTTTCGCCAGTATGCAATGGGCGCTGAATTAGTATGCGACTTCTGGTTTGTTTCATGCTATATTTATGCATTCAGGCTATATGGTTCAGGAAACTATTTTATTTCTGAAACATTGTAGGGATTTCCTTAGAGTACATGAATTTTAGGAATTTTCACTGCTGCTGAGAATGACTTGGTCTTTGCAACGTTTCAATATACAATAAAACACAAAATTTTTCACCGACAGTATCTTGACATTTTTATGGTAAAGGGTTCTGAATTCATCATGATTTATTTTACCTTCCACATCTGATATTTATCTCTTATAATTCCAACTATTATTATTTTAAAATTTCTAGTTTCATGTCATATATATTTTTTATCATGCTTGTGACAATCATATTAATTTCTTGATTTATGATGTTTTAAATTTTAATTTTTCAGATGAATTTCCCGTCTAATATTGGTTTGATGCTTTCTTCCATGTCCACTTCCATTGCACACGGTACGCTGTTACTATAGTGTCCCTTAAAAACACCTTCTCCACATGATTTTTTTCTCCTATATCTATTGTAACCATACATTTATAGGGGAGGAGAATCTATGCACTGCAAAACTTCCTTGGGGACAGTATTTCAATTCCATGTAGCGGCAGTAACCACTAAACAAGTCATTTTATTGTAGTATTTTGTTCCACTTTACCATTACAATTTCCTTGGATTTGAATCCCTGTAATTTTGTTAAATGCATTTGGCTGGCCCTTCCAAATTTGCAGGAGTGTAGGTAAACTTGTACAGGTCTGAATGTCTTCAATGTATCCTGGTGAAGAGTATTTTTATCAATCTTGTTTAAAATTTTATCAAACGAAGTTACTGTTCACCATATTAACATTTTGTGTTTCTCTCATATGCTGATGCGACCTTCCAACTTTGGTTCAATCAATATATTAAATGTATATTAATACCCATCCCGCTAAATTTTCATGTGATTATAAATATTGTGAGAATTCATTTTGTTTTATTAATTCCTTGAAGGATGACATTCATGGTTAAAAATCTAGCTTCTGAGGCAAAAAACAGCATTGATGGTAATGCTTTTTTATACATCATTGATTTATTTTTTCCTTTTGGTGTTTATTTTCTAATGTAACTCTGTGTTGATTGTAAGTTTTTCAGCTCATGTCTGATTAGATATTTGATTTTGTTTGGTGTCATGGCTGAATGAAACATTTTATAGCTGGGTTGTAGGTATGGGCTTTCATGGATCTTTGCATGCCTGAAGATATGTGTCGCCAATTTGAGTTAGCATTATAATATGATTACTCCAATTTATAATTTATATGCATCGATTTGATTGAACTACATTAAGAAAAAAATAACCTCCATAGAGAAATATAAGGATTTTTTAAAATTGGGAAATCATATATTATTCTGTCACTTATTCTTGGAGGTCAATGTTTCATGTAAATTTTTTTATGTATATTTTTTTCAAACTGTTGTATGCCATTGGTGTTATTATTTGTAATAATGTTTTATCACATTAATATGGTTTCTTTATTTCAATTTAAATATCAAATTACTAATAGAAAAGAGAAATGTATGTGCTTAATTGTACATAATAGTTTAGAGTAGTGTGTCATTTTATTTTGATGCATGTGCTACCAAATTCGATGTTATCCAAGGGTTGTTCATTGTTTGTACGTTGATTGATCATTGTAATGTTGCACAATGTAATTACATGTCTTCATTAATTGATTTTGTTTATCACCATCTCCAGTTTTTGAATGAAATGACAACACATATTAATGGTAGTTGTTCTCATATCATCTTCTATTCATTCAGATTTAAATTTTTATCAATTGTGCTACTTACTCAGGTATGTAACATGTATTCATTATGTTTTTAAGGAGGTTCAATATCGACAATGAGTAACTATTATGGCGAAAGGATTCTATGTCTTATCAAAGGTATGGATGAATCCTTCTAAAAGTTGTGTTTGAAGAGAATTCAATATGTTTTTCATTTCCATGATTGTTTTCTTTTAGAAGAATATAGTTGTTCATGTTTTCAATCATTTTTTTTGTTTTGTAACCCATTTATAAAGGACTGTGAGCAGAATTTAAATCAATTTTTTAATCTGCTGTGAACTTCATATCCTTTTATCCATCAATGTATGATGAAATTTATACATATCTGATGTAATCTATATATCTTCTAAAGTAGGATTTTTTCTGCCGACGTGTCACCAATGCAGAAAGCCACGTCTCTCGATTACCATACTTCCACCTTTGAATTCTCCCAAACCCTGACCATGTCCCCCATTCCCACCCGCGTTTACACTCCACGTCGTCGATGGTTACCTCTAAATCGGTTCGCCCTAATTGTGGACTACCTTCCTTTAACAGCCTCCTCGGCGCCATCTTCGAATACCTCCATTTTTTCCACCACCGACAGTCGCCCCAACCCGACACATCTCGCGGAACCACCGACCCAATCGAAAAACAGTTGCGGCGAACCGACGATATTCCACAACTGTCCTCTATCTCATTACTCCACTCCCCTAATTCTATATATCCCTGCTCGCGGTTTCTGTCGTTACCTCCTTCAGTCACCACAAATCATCTCTGGCGTTTTCCTCCTGCAGTCTCTAGGTCCGACGACTTTCCAAAATCCGACCACCCAAATATAAGGTATTCGTTGCTTCTCGACACCACATCCTCACCACTTCATACATCCGAAATCTAGGGTTTGGTCATGTAGTTTTTCATCCACACAAATCTAGGTTTTCAAGTTCTTCAGTGCCACAGTTCCACTGTGGTTGAACACTCCTTAACGGTAAGACCGACATAATCCTCTGAGAATTAATCCTGCATTATCCTCTACAATCTATACAAATCTGATCAGACAGTTCACTCAGGCTCTCTGTCACGACCCGTCCTCGGGGCCCGAGCCGTGACTACCCCAAACCCGCCTTCCATAGGCCAGGGGCTGGTGACTAGCACCAAAGGCGTAAATCCTGATAACTGGAAAGGCATTTCCTTTATAAAATTAAAAAAACACCACAGAGTACATGCCGAAGAAAAACACTAAGTACAAAAGAATGTGTTGAAAAGTTAATGGGCCAAAATACAAACCAAACTGAAAGTGCAGCTACAACTGAAAGAAAGTACAACAGAAAAAAACAGCTGGATGAAGGATGTAGCTGCTGGGTCGTCCTCCTCGGATCCTACCTGAAGTGTAGGTACAGATAGCGCATCTCCTAGATCATCCAACATGGATCCTACCTGAATGGAAGGTACAGATAGCGCAACTAATGTATCTTCCACCACATATCCTACCTGATGGGTAGGTACATGTAGCCTCCTCAATGCTCTCGCCCGTCAACCTCCTCTGTGTGTCATATCACTGTGAATTCCACCTCCGGATACTGACTCTTGGTGTAGTCCACCTCTGGGTACCGTCAAGTCCTCAAACACTCGGCCTCCGTCAGAACTGCCCGTCGTCTACAACCAACACAACGAGGTGCGGGCATAACCCGTGCAGGGCTGAGTATAACGAAACTCAGTAGGTACGCCGAGGCCCTCATGGTCTCACTAAAACCAACAAGGATAACCACAAAGAAGATCTCAACAGATAACCTCTACTTAGGTATATTCCCATACATATACCTAAGTTTTCAAGTAACCCATCTCAATCATGAGGTAACACAAAGATCAAAAGTCTCAGCTCAAACAAGGATTTTCATTATCGAAAACGTAACTGCTAAAGAGCCCTGTATCTGGAGTGTACGGTGGTCCTGTCATGACTCCGAGGTAATTCTCCCAAACCTAAGACTGCTGGGTTACTCCTCCTGTCATGTACCACGGGTCTGCGACCAACTATTGGGCGCTCCGTCCGCTAAGGGTCTTTCGCCAAATATCGGGCGCTCCAATTAATAGCCTATAGAGGTACTCCTCCTGTCGAGTACCTCCGGTCTACGACCAACTACCGGGCACTCCGTCCGCCATGTGTCTGTCGCCAAATACCGGGTGCTCCGTCCACTGGGCTAGTCGACTCACTCCAAGTCGAGTCGGTCAAGAAGTCGTCAGGTCTCAGCCGTCTACACGGTCTTCGTACTACGTACGCTCGTCTCCGAGAGGGTCCACTCCATGAGCTATAGGTCAATACTCCAAGTATCGCTAAGTCCCACGAAGAAGAATCTCAAAGGACAGCCTCATCATAGGGGTCTCAACGCAACAGTCGGCGCGTCAATCAGACGCCCGGTCTGTGAGTTACTAGCCTTTTCGTCCCCAGGGCCAGGTTGGTTTGGTGTGTGAACCAATCCGGCCATAACTCAAATATACTCTGAGCACGCATAGGGTATACTCAAAGGGACCGTTTCTCAACGTGATCACCAACGCCGCTGATAGTTCGTGAAACGGTCGTCTGGTCTGAATGAAATCAGCTTTTCTGTTCCAGGTGCCTGGTTGGATTTCAGGTACAATCCAACCCGGCCACTATCCAACAGCAACCAAAACTCGGGCGAAATATTCCAAAAGTTATGTCTCATCAAGAGGAAAACAACGAGACAGAAGGTGCGTCAATCGGACGCCCGGTCTGTGAGTTATTGGCTTTTTCGTTCCAGGGGCCCGATTGGTTTCATGAGAAAACCAACCTGACTACATGCTGACGGCTTCCAAACCTCGAGCGGAGTAAGCCAAAAGATCCGTCTCATTAAGAGAAATCCAACAAAGTCGACGGCACATCAATCGGACGTCCATAGCTCATGTTACGAGCGTTTCCGCTCCGAGGGCCCGGTTGGTTTCATATCCGAACCAACCCGGTCGAACCGAAAGTAATCCGAAACAATGAGTGCGATAAACCGAAACGACCGTCTCATTCCAAGGATTTCTACGCAACTGACGGTGCGTCAATCGGAGTTCTGTAGCCCATGATATGGGAATTTTAACCAACTCAGTCCGAAAATAGGGGGTCTTGGCCCGGCCCGGCCCGACCCAGTACCCCCTAGGTCGGCCGAATTGGGTCGACCCGGCCCGGGTGGCGACCCGGCCCAACGGCCCGGCCCGGCCCGACTGGCAGCACGGCTGCGCTACGGGCAACGCGACCAGCGCGCCGCGTGAGCACGCCCTAGGGAGGGGTTTTCCCCTCTTTTAATTCAAACGACGGCCCCCATTAAGGGGCCGCGCCATGTGAAACCCGAGGGGGTGTAGCCCCCCGGATTTTCCCCTGTAACAGTCGGCTGGCGCAGGGCCGGCCGATTTCTCGCCGCGGGACTCCGCGGTCCCGCGCCCTACGGCGCCGGTGGCCGGAGTTCCGGCCGCCTTCTTCGAATTCTCCAGTGGGTGGTTTTTCTGGCCGCTACATCCAGAATGGTTGCAAGTTCGTTCGGCGCGTCGTGACGACGCCGCGTCCTTCCGCCGTGGCCCGACTTTAGTCGCGGCCTTGTTCGCAATCCTCGGCGCGGCGCGACGGTGCCACGTTTCTTCATCGTGGCCCGCATCGTTCACGTCTCCTTCCGCTCAAGCGCGGTGCAACGATGCATTACCGTCTTCGCTAATCAAAACCGAAGAATAGCAAAGGGGGGAGGGGTATCAGCCATGTTTGTGAAGACCGATTCCCTCGCGTTATATCGATAGCAGTTGGCCGAAACGTAAAACGTTTAACCTTCACAATTTTTAATTTAAATAAAAATTGGAACATGGCCGTCAGATTTATCTTTCATATTCGAAGGAAAGAATCACCAACTTAAAAAAAAGTCGAACCCCTACCTCGGATTCAAGAACGGTGCATGCCAATGAGCCACGAAATACGAGCGTCGCGGAGGTCGGGCGTCGCTGAAAAGAACGCCGACGTCACGAAGCGAGTATTCGAAGACGTTGATGGAGATTTCGTCGCGAAAAACCTTCGCGGAAGAAGAACGTCGTGGAAGAAGTTCTCGGCGTTCTTCAGCGGAGATGTTATTCGCTAAGGATGATGTTCTTCATCAGAGTCTGAGGTGTTCTACACGTTCTTCATCGAAGAAGAAGGTGTTCATTCCAAAATCTCTCCATGACAAAACTCTAAAAACCAAAAATAAAATAATCCTTCCACTTGTTTTATTAACCCAACATAGGTTTTTTTTTTGAATTTCAAGAGTTTGAAAATTCAAAACCCACATTTAACTCACTTAAGTTATAACATAAGATGTTATAAAATTAATGAGGACATAAGATAACAAAACATAAATGGGGGGGGGGGGGTAGAGGGGTTAGGAAAGTGAGGGGTTGGGCTTGTGTGGGTCCCACCCTACTTTATCCTCTCAAGGATGGTAATCACAAGTGGGTCCCACCCCCAACATCCTTACATAGGATAAAACTACCAAGTGGGAAAAATAAAAATTGTTAATTTTTTTTTCAACTACCACAAAAATTAATAACTCCCCTCGTCTAAACGCAACTCCGAAATAGGAGTTCCTAAGCAATTACCGGCGCTGCGGTTCCATCGGTGCCCTCTGAATTCGATTCCGGGCACCGGTTCAAAAGATAGAAATTCCCGCTCGTTCGTTCACTGAACGTACCCAAGCTAATCTTCAGATAGAAATTTCGGGCACACAGGGCCTCGGAATTAGGCGCCGTCAAAAACTGAATTCTTGTAAAATCCCAAAGAATATTTAGAAATAATTTCCCTTGAATTTTATGGGTCTTTACATTACACCCACCTCAGGGCTTTACGTCCTCGTAAAGCATTAACACAAACTAGGGTTACAAAAGCGGTACAGAGCATGCATCTGAGCCTTCCTCTCCCATGTGCTCACCCGGAGGTTCCCGTACATCCAGTGAAAGTGCACCCGAGGAATCGATTGTCCTTGTAGGATCCGCTCATGTCGATCTTTGATCCCCACTAGAACCTCCGTGGAAGTAACCCCATCGCCATTTTCCTTCTCCTCATGGTCGAGCATGTATCTCCTCAGTTGAGATACCTGGAAAACGTCGTGCACCTAGTGCAACTGAGGTGGATGGGTCAAGAGGTAAACTACCTCGCCTACCCAGCTGAGGACCTAGAAAGATCTGTTGAACCTAGGAGATAACTTGCCTCCCTGGCCACATTTCTGTAAACCTCGTCGAGATGAGACCCATATAAGGATGTGATTGTCATCCTCGAACTCTAGTGGCCTCCAAGTCCTATCAGCATAAGGCTTCTGTCGGCCCTGTGCTGTCCTCATCCACTCTTGGATGACATGGACCATATCTAGTCTCACAAGATCTGCTATGATTTCTTCTTTGCCGATAAGAGAAATCTGGTCTCATCCCTTGGATGAACCACATTCATTTTATAATACAGTCAATCCTGGCATGAATGATACATTCATGCCATTGATGACATCGTAAGTCCTCGACGTAACTACCAAGAGATCCAACTGTCACTCTCGCCTCCAAGGGTCCAGTCACACTGTCGGCATCATTGTGAGGTCACTAGGTCTCCTCCAGTAGAAATATAGAAAATGAGGGTCAAGTCAATAGTTTTAACCAGATCCACTCAGTATCAACCCAAAAAAAGGGACAGGAAAGAAAACATCACAAAGATAAGTGTCTTTTTTTATTATTGCAGCTCTTAGTATAAAGTCACGAAGCAACTACAAACAAACATCAACAAAACTAGAAGCAACAGTGTTAATAGCCTCCAGGTCTGGAGCTAGTCCCGCTCCTTTCCATATGCTTCTGGAGCTCCATGACCATAGGCCTCAGCTGCCTGAAGATGAGCTCTTTCATGTCCTCCTGTCCCCTACGGTCGGGGTGGGCCTCCTAGTGGTGGGGGTGGCAACACCCCGAAGCATCGTCCACCTCCAGCTGCACGACCAGCTCCTCTTCCATGGCCTCATTCTCCTTGTTGTCTGCCCTGATCGAACCTCTGCCTCTGGCTGGGAGGTTCTTCATTTTACCTCTGGTCATCTGCATGGCGGGTCGGACAGTCACATGCCATGTGACCAATCCCGTCGTATGAGTAACACTGTCCACTCTCAGCACGACTGGCTCTGACTCCACCCTGGTTCCCCTGCACAACAGAACTTGAGTCGTGCAGTCGGCCATCAGTAGTTCTGGTCCTCTTGGACCTCTGTGTCATCTGTCTACTGTCTGCTGCAGAAGACTTTCCCGCAAGCAGGCTAGTGGTGGGTCATGCTGCTGGAGATTTCTCATCAAGGAAAATCTCTACTAAGAGGGCTCTCTCCAACACCCATGTCTGCGTCGGAATGCTGTGAGAATCAACAGAAGCTCTAATCTCTCGCCTGAGCCCCTACTCGAAGGTTCGGGCCCTGATGAACGGATCTCGTACCATATATGTGGAGTAGTGCGAGAGGTCTGTAAACCACGCTGAATACTGTGCCACTGTTATGCTGCCCTGCCGTAGCTGAAGTAGCTCATGTATACGCACCGCTGGAAGGGTGGCTGGTAAAAACTCTGTCCGGAACAGGCTCTTGAAGTATGGCCAAAGACGTGTAGCCTCGTCATGCATATGGAGCATCAGCCTCCACCATCTGCCTGCTGCTGCCTGAAGAAGGCTGGCAGCAAGGATCACCATGAAGTCTATCGGCGTTCCCACTAGCCTGAAGACTCTCACCACAGCCTCCAGCCAATCCTCAACCGCCTGCGGGTCCATTCCTCCCTGGAACCTGGGTGGCCTCTGGCGCTGGAACTCATGCAGTGCACTCAAGAGACATGAACCCTCTGATGTTGGGGCTGGTGGCATCAGTGGCCCAACTGGTAGTAGTACCACTGGTGCCTCAACTGGAATATGGCCCTGTACTGAGTCCTCGTCGCTCGGCGGGCTGTCAGTATGAACAAAACTCGGGGCTCTAACTGGTCGTCTGTGGGGAGGAATCCTGAAAGAAACAAACATGACACAGTCAAAAGACTTATACCTGGTGAGAAGACCTAGTTTGAGATTATATTTAAATAAAACATCTGGAAACACCCATGCAATCAGTGTTTTCATGCACAAAGTCGGAATTCAGTTGTCCGTGTCCTGGTGTATGGATATGTCAGCCGCCAGCACCAACACTGGATTTCCTGAACTGAAGCTCACACTCGGTACACTTAACACATTGCTTCACATAAATAAAACATCAGAGTTATAAGTTATACGGTAGAACCAACTCCTCTGATACCACTTTGTCACGACCCGTCCTCGGGCCCCGACCCATGACTACCCCAAGCCCGCCTTCCATAGGCCAGGGGCTGGCGACTAGCACCAAAGGTGTAAATCCCGATAACGGGGACGACATTTCCTTTATAAAAGTAAAAAAACACCACAGAGTACAAGAGGAAGCAAAACACTAAGTACAAAAGAATGTGCCAAAAAGTAAATGGGCCAGAATACAAACCCAACTGAAAGTGAAGCTACAACTGAACGAAAGTACAACAGAAAAAACAAACAGCTGGAAGAAGGATACAGCTCCTGGGCCGTCCTCCTCGGATCCTACCTGAAGGGTAGGTACAGATAGCGTAGCTCCTGGATCATCCACCATGGATCCTACCTGAAGGGTAGGTACAGATAGCGCACCTCCTGGATCGTCCACCATAGATCCTACCTGAAGGGTAGGTACAGATAGCCTCCTAAACGCTCTTTCCCATCAACCTCCTCCGTATGTCATCTCGTCGTGAAGTCCACCACCTGATACTGACTCGTCGTGTAGTCCACCTCCGGGTACCGTCTAGTCCTCGAACACTCGGCCTCTGTCAGCACTGCCTGTCGTCTGCAACCAATAGAACGAGGTACGGGCATAGCCCGTGCAGGGGTGAGTATAACGATACTCATTAGGGATCCCGAGACCCTCATGGTCTCACTAAAACCAACAAGGATATCCACAAAGAATATCTCAATATATAACCTCTACTTAGGTATATTCCCATACATATACCTATGTTATCAAGTAACCCATCTCAATCATGAGGTAACACAATGATCAAATGTCTCAGGTCAAACCAGGGTTTTCATTATCGAAAATGTCTCTACTGATGAGCCCCGTCTCTGGAGTGTACAGTGGTCCTGTCACGACTCCGAGGTACTACTCACTAACCTAAGACTGTTGAGGTACTCCTCTTGTCAAGTACCACGGGTCTGCGGCCAACTACCGGGCACTCTGTCCGCTAAGGTTCTGTCGCCAAATACCGGGCGCTCCCCTTAATAGCCTACAGAGGTACTCCTCCTGTAGAGTACCGCGGGTCTGCAGCCAACTAGAGGGCGCTCCGTCCGCCGTGGGTCTGTCTCCAAATACCGGGCGCTCCGTCCACTGGGCTAGTCGACTCACTCCAAGTTGAGTCGGTCAAGCAGTCGTCAGGTCTCAGCTATCTACACGGTCTCCGTACTTCGTACGCCGGTCTCCGAGAGGGTACGCTCCACGAGCTATAGGTCGATACTCCAAGTATCACTATGTCCAACAAAGAAGTATCTCAACGGACCGCCGCATCATAGGGGTCTCAACGAAACAGTTGGCGTGTCAATCGGACACCCGGTCTGTGATTTACTAGACTTTTCATCCCTGGGGCCCGGTTGGTTTCGTGTGCGAACCAATCCGGCCGTAACTCAAAAATACCCCGAACAATCATAGGGTATACTCAAAGGGGCCGTTTCTCAACGTGATCACCAATGCTGCTGACGGTTCGTCAAATGGACGTCTGGTCTGAATGAAATCACATTTTCCGTTCCAGGGGCCCTGTTAGATTTTAAGAACAATCCAACACGATCACTATCCAATAGCAACCAAAACTCGGGCGAAGTATGCCAAAAGTTCTGTCTCATCAAGAGGAAAACAACGATACAGACGGCACGTCAATCGGACGCCCGGTCTATGAGTTATTGGCTTTTTCGTTCCAGGGGCCCGGTTGGTTTGGTGAGCGAACCAACCCGACCGCACTCCGAAGCCATCTAAACATCGAGCGGATTAATCCAAAAGATCTGTCTCATTAAGAGAAATCCAACAAAGTCGACGGCACCTCAATCAGACGTCCGGAGCTCGTGTTACGAGCGTTTTCACTCCGAGGGCCCGATTGGTTTCGTATCTGAACCAACCTGGCCGAATCCAAAGTAATCCAAAAACATGAGTGCGATATACCGAAACGACTGTCTCGTTCCAAGGATTTCTACGCAACTGACTGTGCATCGATCGGAGGTCTTTTGCCGAAGATATGGGTGTTTGAACCAACTCATTCCAAAAATAGGGGGTCTGGGCCCGACCCGGCCCAACCCAGTACCCCCTTGGTCGGCCGAACCGGGTCGACCCGGACCGGGCGGCAACCCGGACCGATGACCCGGCCCGGCCCGGCCGACGGCGCGGCCAGCGCGGCGGGGCGGCCAGCGCGGCCATCGCGCCGAGCGAGCGCACCCAAGGGAGGGGCTTCGCGCCTCCCTTAATTCAAACGGCGGCCCCCATTAAGGGGCCGCGCCATGTGCAACCCCGGGGGTGTAACCCCCAGTCTTTTCCCCTGTAATGGCCGGCCAGCGCAGGGCCAGCCGGTTTCTCACCGCGGGGCTCCGCGGTCCCGCGCCTTCCGGCGCCAGCGGCTGGAGTTCCGGCAGCCTTCTTCGAATTCTCCGGTGGGTGGTTTTTCATGCCGCTACTTCTAGAATGGCTTCCAATTCGTTCGGCGCATCTTGACGATGCCACGTCCTTCTGCCGCGCCCGACTCCAGCCGCGTCCTTGTTCGCAATCCTCGGTGCGGCGCGATGGCGCCACGTTTCTTCATCATGGCCCGCATCGTTCACGTCTCCTTTCGCTCAAGCACGGTGCAATGATGCATTACCGTCTTCTCTAATCAAAACGAAAGAATAGCAAAGGGGGAGGGGTGTCAGTCGTGTTTGTGCGGACCGATTCTTTCCCGTCATATCGATAACAGTTGGCCAAAACGTAAAACGTTTAACCTTCACAATTTTTAATTTATATAAAAATTGGAACATGGCTGTCAGATTTATCTTTCATATTCGAAGGAAAGAATCATCAACTTAAAAAAAAGTCGAACCCCTACCTCGGTTTCATGAACAGTGCATGTCAACGAGCTGCGGAAGATGAGCGTCGCGGAGGTCGGGCGTCGCGGAAAAGAACGTCGACGTCGTGAAGCGAGGTTTCGAAAACATTGACAGAGAATTTTTCGTGGAAAACCGTCGTGGAAGAAGAACGTCGTGGAAGAAGTTCTCCACGTTCTTCGGTGGAGATGTTCTTCGCTAAGGACGGTGTTCTTCGTCAGAGTCCGAGGTGTTCTACACATTATTTGTCGATGAAGAATGTGTTCTTCCCAAACGCTCTCCATGTCATAACTCAAACAACCAAAAATAAAATAAGCCTCCCACTTATTTTATTAACCCAACATAGGTTTTTTTTTAATTTCAAGAGTTTGAAAATTCAAAACCCACATTTAACTCACTTAAGTTATAACATAAGATGTTATAAAATTAATGAGGACATAAGTTAGAAAAACATAAATGGGGGGGTTTAGAGGTGTTAGGAAAGTGAGGGGTTGGGCTCATGTGGGTCCCACCCTACTTCATCCTCTCAAGGTTGGTTATCACAAGTGGGTCCCACCCCCAACATCCTTAGGATAATACTACGAAGTTGGAAAAATAAAAATTGTTAATTTTTATTTTAAACTACCACAAAAATTAATAACTCCCCTCATGTTAACACAACTCCGAAACATGAGTTCCTAAGCAATTACCGGTGTTGCGGTTCAATCGGTACCCTAGGAATTCGATTCCGGGCAACTGTTTAAAAGTTATAAATTCCTGCTCGTTCGTTCACTGAACGTACCAAAGCTAATCTTCGGATAGAAATTTCGGGCACACCATGCCTTAGAATCAAGTGTCGTCAAAAACTGCGTTCTTGTAAAATCCCAAAGAAAATTTAGAAAAAATTTCCCTTGAATTTTACGGGTCTTTACACTCTCCTTTGATCAACAACTACAATCCCTTCAACATGGTATGTTATCCAAGGACATTTCGATAGCCATCTATTATATTCTTCAATATATTATTTGAAGGTTCACATAAGTTTAATAAACTGTCATAGTAATTTATCCTATTTCAATACTGGAAGTCTTATTTTTCTTATGGCATCTATCATATTTTGATGACAGTATGTAACTGTAACTGTACAATCAACCATAGCATTGACTAAATCGACATTCTAAGTATTACTCGAGTGCAACATTTACATTGTCTATGTTATTCTCATAGTACTTCCAACCATAGCATTGACTAAATCCACATTCTAAGTATTACTTGACTGCAGCATTTACACTGTCTATGCTATTCTCACAGTACTGCCAGTAACTACACATGTTAAATCCGAGCGTCCATTTTTCATTGACCAATCGTTACTATCAAGGTTTACATTATATTTCTCGCATTACAATTCCGTCATCAAATAAAGTTCTGTTGTCAGTAGACGTCACAGAGTACAACATTCAAAATCAAAAACGCTCTTCAAAACAGAACACATGCCAATGCTCTACATCCATGATAACGAATATTATATCAGCAACTATCATCAATGTTCTATAGACAGTCAGGTAAGCATATTCATTCTTCCATACGTTTTTATTGGCAGCGTGGTAAAGATCACATGACATCATTCTTTTTAAAGAGCATTCAATGAACTTATTTAGTTATTCTTATTTACCATTCATATTTTTACAAAACAGTTACCATATACTCGTACTATTCCTTTAACTATCTGTTTTAGGAACATCGTAGCGCTGAATCTTCAAGACTCAACTGAAACACTTATGCTTCCTTTGATACAACAACTACTGTTGTATCTTAAACCCAGGTATAATATCTCTATCTTCATTATCTCTTACTATCATGGTGTACATGTTGTAGACAAGAATGTATTTTTCTTTATTTCGGTTGATTTTTACCTTTTCTTATAAAAACACTATCTTTGTTCTGCTTTTCCAACTGTTAGATATTATATTGATGCTTCAACGGTATGACTTATAAGTATTGACTAATTTTCATTCGTTACAATGAAATCCTTGTTTAGAAAAAACCATTGACTGTCTTCGATGATGAAGATGATGTGGAAAGCAATTATTCACTATCTCAAGACCCCACACCAACATCACCTATTTCCAATGAACATCATCTCCATATAATGACGCTGATAAACAAAAAAAACTGACAAACTAGACTAAATGTTTCTCATCCTTTTCCATGATAGTGTATACATGTAATCTTATCTCTCTGTTTCAATTTTCCATTAAAATTTTAAATTTATACACAAGTCATATGAAGTATCTTTATTGGATTAAGGCTGTGTTTGTGAAAAAAATTCAGTTAAAGGCCCTCCTTTGTTTGTTTACTTTTCATATCTCAAAATTTTAATGATTACTATATTGTGTAGTCTATAATTGGTTTACTTATCTTTAGTTAGTCTATTTCATTAGTATTGATTTGTGATGTAGCATGATGTTTACTATCTTTCATTGGTTTTCTTCATGATATAACACTTTTAATTGTTGATCAATATATTAGTTTTGTTTATTTTCCAGTTATCCTAATTAAATGATATTTCAATTCTTGATGTTTATCTGTGCTTCTTAATTGGTTGTTTACATTGTAGTGTTGTTTTCCCTGTTCAAATGAATATCTACCAATGCCATTCTACAACTGTACCATACTGCCTCTTCAACTCATTTACTGTTCAAATAATAGACAACAGGACTGTCATCCCATTTGAAGAACTTGCTGTATGGATGCATCTAGAAGTGGATATCAGACTATAAAAACCTATGGCATTATATTAGTCCATGTGAAATCATCCCTTCTTGGTATTTGAGATTTATAATCATATTCTGAAGGTGAATTCATCCACTGTTACTTGCATCATTCCAGTTTTGAAAACAATTACTACTGTTAGCTTCATCTATTTCGTTAAGCTTGTATCACTAAAAGTTAATTTTTATTGGAGTTTCAGTACAAGTAATTTCTATACTGCGTCCTACCAATTCCACTCTTAAGTATTTGATTTATTAGTATCAATATTAGTACAACTATTGATGGTGTATTTGATTTATTCTGCTTGCAAAATAAGGTTATTATATTGATAAGAAATAATGATGTATTGTTCTCAAGAAAGTACCATGCAAATTCGTACTATTATTTTTTCAGCTGTTATAATCTCTACATTCTGTTTTTCATGCATCTCATCATTCAGTTTACCAGTTTTATGTTATTATTCACTCAATGCTTTCCAGCGTTTTTTTCTCACACATTGTTTTCCCTTCTTAATGTTCTGCTACCTTTGGTTTTATTCAGTAATGATATTTCTGAAAATAATGTATCATTTATATATTCTCCTATATTTTTTCCTTATATTTTCCATCATGAATTTGTATGGTTTATTTTGTATAGTGATGGTGTACTTATGTTTTCATTATGTATTATCATATTTTGTCCAATATATTTTCAATATTATCCTCTATAACCTTCTATGTTATTTACTTTTTCTTATTTTACTATGTTTTCAATTCTATATATTTTATCCTATTACAGTTCGATATTAAGTATCACTATTTTTTTCAATATATACAATATTGATGTTCATTATTAATATTGATGTATAGTTTTATCTTCATGAAAGTAAGTATTGAATGTATTGCCATGCGAATGCACGGGTAAGTACTAGTTATGTTAAATTTAAACATTATTAATAACATTCTTCAAGATTATTAATCCTTTATTTCATTTAATACCATGTTATAATCAATTACATGATCAATAAAATTCATATTTGGAGTTTTGATGATATTCGATTCCTATATCGAAAATTACTTCGGTTGAAAGACTTTGGAAAAAATTTATTTATTATTCCAAATCTATAATAACTATAATGACACAAATATAATTTTTATACATAAAAAATTTAATTAATTGACAAATGATGGTAATGAAAAATGAACTATGTTATGGTCATGAATATGATAGACAGTAAGCACACAAATGTGACATTTAAATTTTTCAACGATCATTATGAAAGGTTATTAAGTATTTTTTTATCATAACAAAATGAACATAATATAATAAATATAGTATTAATATTTTAATGATAACTAAATATATCATTTATTTGATGAGGTGATGAAAAATGAATAACATCACTTTGTGGTGTTTGTAGTCCACATGTACGCACGAACCACATTATCATTTTTGAGTGAAAAGATTCATAAGAATATAAAAGATATATTTTAATTACATATAATAAATATGTAATGAATATAGTTTATAACCATCATTTCGACCATTATATATAGTTTATAGATATGTTGATGGAAAATTAATTACATCAGTTCATGAGGAAACATTCTACCACACACATAAACAATGGATTAAATTCCCATTGTATGTATGTTTTATATGGTTATGGGTAATGATATAAAGATAATAAATTTTTATTATACTCTATATGGGGATGATATTAATTTATAATGGTCGAATTAAATTTTATGGGGGTTCTAAAAGAATCAAAAATAAAATGTGTTTAAAAAAACAGTACCTCTTATTTGGAAAAAATTATATTTTTAAAAACATAAGACCACTGTGTGTCATAATTTACACATATTATGTCCAATAATATATGTCAAGGGATGTATTTATTTTATTTTTGTAGATAACTTTTTAATCAAAATTGTGAGTGAATTAAAGGGAATGAGAGATAATGTTTTATAAAATAATGCACACACACTCTATAAATGTCTAAAAATTAAATCCAAATAAAAATAAATGTCATTTCAAAATTTATCACGACTAATTTATTTCAAATATATTATGATATTGGGTTGGAAAAAGACATAAAATTAAAAATAATCATGTATTTAAGAATTTTATCCACTGATTATTTAGTTTTTACACCATTGTTGTCCCCATTCAAATTTACCATGTTAATAGTTATTTTTACACTTTGAGGGAGTGGGTAGTAACTATAAATGGAAAAAAAATGTAAATGAAATTTTTTTCTATTATAAACCATATCCAATTCACTTTCAAATTATATATTTTAAATAATCACTAAAATATTTTTTTAATATTACGAAACCTGTATATAATAAATATTCTCACACATTTTAATACTTTTAATTTTTTAAATCACATTTATTACATCTTTTTAATAATTTAATAATTATAACATCATCGTTGCTTATGAATGGAAGGTAATTATTTATCCACAATGTAATTGAAAATAAATTACCATGATGAAGATAAATCATTAATATTTAAATTAATTATTTATAACTAAAAATATCCTCTGGTTATCCCCATGTTAAAAATACTATAGTTTTTAAAAAATGTGTGACTTTTTTAACTCTTCATTGCATAAAATATAATAATCATAATTATCTTAATAAAATGGCAGAATAATTTTATTTTATAGAATCATGGTTGTGTTTTGACATAATGGAACCATCCTATTAAGTTTTTTAATTTTTTCTTGGTAATTTTATAGTCATCATAATTTATTTTTAACCCATAATTATCTGGTTTAAACATTGTAGATGTAACAAAAATTACAAAAATTATTAATAGGTTTTTCACCAAAATATCGTACACTTTTTGTATTACAAGAAATTATGATTCATAATATAGAATATGATTATTTAAAATTAATTACCAATATGTTTAGTATTTGATTTAATTTTAAATTGAAAAATTGGGATAATGAAATGATTTTCAGAAAACAAACCTTTTTTAATATAAAATGATAATTTACCTAATTCCAGAATAAAATCTACCTCGAATTCCATATATGGGTTATTTAAAATCTAATGGAACTAATTATATATTTAAAATAATAAAAATTTGATTTTTAATATTAAAAAACATAAAAAAAATAATGTTTAATAAAAATCAATATTTTTCATTATTCATTAAAAATATATCTTTTCCAAAAAATCATATGATTTAATACAATTTAAATTATGTAATGCTCCATTCAAAACCCGAATTATGTTTTTCAAAATAATTTACTAAAATCATAAGAAATTAATTATATATATATTTTTTAAAATAAATAAAACGCATTTTTACAAAAAGTATATTTTTAAATAATAAAAATAACTTAATTAAAAATAATTTATAATTAAAAATTAATAAATTAATAAATTACATATTAGTAATTTTATTTTATTTTTTACTATGTAGTTAAGTAAATTACCTTTAATTAATTTACCAGCCAGGTTATGATGGTCACATTAAAATAATTCTATTTCTTGTCTTTTTAGGCTCTGAGTTGCATACATTATATGATATCACACATATAATATGTTTTCAAAATAGGAATATATTAAAATATATCACTCTATTACTAAATTTTATCATAAAAATATTCCCACATGTTTGGTTACAGAGGTTTTTCTTTTCAATATACCATTGTTGAATTCCCACATTGAAAAATGTTCAATAAATATCCTCTAGAAAATAGAGAAAGGAAACTATGAATGTAATCTGTAATAAGTCATAGTAGGTTCCAAAATTGAGGAACATTACTGCGAAGTGAAAATATTTATTTGAAAAAAAAAACTAAAAAACATGAACTAATGTAGAGTAATAGAGAACTAGGTCAAATGAAAGATAACCATGAAATACTATAAATCTATGAAGACTTAAATGGACATTTATTTCAAGTTAATAAATATAATCAGATAATAGTTACAATTAAAAATTTATTGTCCTAATTGTTATTATAGTGCCCCTGGTTTCTAGTATATAACCCCTTTAATGATGTTTTTAATGGTTTTAAAGTTAAGGGAATTGAATGAGAGAGTCGTGAGAACTTGGAGTGACGGTTTTGAGCTAAATGGGAAGTCACACGAGAGACACACGATTTGTCTAACCATGCGGCTAAACCATGTGCAGTGAATCATGGAGGTAGTGTCTTCCACACGGCAGACACATAGTTTTTCTAACCATGCGGCCAAACCATGCGAGAAGGGTGACTAAGGCAGTAGCTAACACACGGTTAGAGCACGATTTGTCAAACCATGCAGACTAACTGTGCGATCACTTAAAATTAGATCCTTAAATTGTGGATCTAACTCGTTTTTCTTCTAATTTACACATTAAAGTTCCTATGCAGACCTAACTCAGGAATTGGGATCACCTAAGGTTAAAGAGGATTCTCCAATCATTCTGGAGCCGATCTTAAGACTTGTCTCGTCGAATCGAAGTCGGATTCTTGAGGTATGTGATCTTTCACCTTCGTTATTCATCGTTTTCTTAGATCTACACTGATATACTTCTCGTCTTCTTTCGGTTTCATAGATCTACACCCATTAAGGGTATATCTAAGTGTATGGATGCCAAATATGAGGAGATTTGGTCTTATTAGTGTTAGGAGAAGAGATCTAAGGAGTAATTTTTGAGATTTGACATGGTGTTATTGAGCGTTCCTTGTCCATTGCATAGTTTTTCCTTTTTGTTGAGGGATGTGGATTCACTCCCAAATCCTCCTATTATAATGGGTTTTCTTAGTTTCAAATTGATTATTTCAATGGAATTGATTTTGAAAATCATGGAATAAGTCTTCCTTAGTGATGATTTATGGTGTTGAGGAAATTGTGAAATCTTGGTGAATTGTGTTAAATGTGACATGGTTATTTGAATATAAAATGTTGATTTTAAATTATTAAATTGATGTAATTTTACATGGTTTGATGAGAAATGAGTTTTCAATAAAATGGGGGTTTTATTAAAATGGTTTTGATGGATTTGGTTTTCAATAAAAAGGTAGATTTATTGAAATGGTTTGAATTATTTGAACACACTTAGTTTAGATGGAAGATGGTTTTCCATAAAATGAGTTTTGTTGAATGGATGGTTTGGAATGATTGTTGGGAATGTGTGGTTTGTTTTTATATTGCATGTATGAGGTTTGGTTGAAATAGGACCTTGTACATGGTGCTAAACGTTTAATGTAACGAGGTAACTATATGTATGATGCTTGGTTGAAATACGACCTTGTGCTCGGTGACAAAGGTATAATGGAACACGGGAATTAATTACCTTTTGATGACTTGGTAGATTGATGAGAAAATTCTCATGAGTAAGGAAATGTCATAACGATGAATGTGTGGATGATTTCACGGGTTTGTGAAATGGATTGGAATGCCAAAACGGGATGTTTGTGAAATATTTTGGAAATTTGATTGGTTATTTTTCTGAAAAATTAACGTGTTGGAAAAGATGGTTTAAATTGAACTTTGATACTTTGAGCATGGATTGTTTTGGAAAACATGTTTATATTTAGTTTTAAACATCGTTTGCAAATTTTTTTTATATAAACTGTTTTTATATAAATGTGGTTAACACTACTATCTTATTGGTGTGAGTAGGGAAGTCATTGGGTAAAACCTATTGAGTTATACACTCACCACTTCTTTGGAACTTTGGTGTTTTTGCCGTTGTTATATTCTGGGACATAGGTAATGGTAATTAATTTCATTACTAATGGCTCGTGGAAATGTTTGGCAGATGTTGTGGTGCTTGGAGATTATAGGCCCCAGAGTCATGGTGTCTTATGAGAGTCACATGTTGTTCTTCCGATGTGTACATTGATGTTTGTTTTGGTCTTCTGCTATTGTGTACTCTGATTTGGTTTAATATAAATGATGTTCTGATAAGTATTCCATTGGTTCATGCATAATATTGTGAATGGTTAATGGATGGGTTTATTTTCTTAAAGGGAAAATTGTCCCCTAATTGTATTTGAAACACTTCAGTATTTATTTCCAACGATTGGAATCTTGGGGATGTCTCTTAAGGCCTAGTAATGACTTTTTGTATTCTCAAGACAATGAGGACAAGAGGGTAATTACAAATGGTATCATCTTGTTCGGTCCTTTCCTAACAAGTGGTCATCGATGTTCTTGGTCATGGAGTTGAAATTTCTTCTTGTTTATTCCTTGGGTGGTCATCCTAGATAGGATTAGGATTTTCGGAACATGAAATGTATATCATAAAAGGACATAACTAACCTTTTTATTCTGAACATCAAGTTACCAGGTTGTTGGGTACATAAGTGTTTTGGATACACTTCTAGAATGTTGGAAATATCATTGTAATGGGTTTATCCAATGGTAGGAGAATGAAATGATTTATAGAGGAATGACATCCAACTATGATTGAATATCTCATTGTGAGGAATGAGTAAGAATTTTTTGAAGTGTGGCAATTTTTGAAAAAAAATATGGAAATTGTTTTCAGTCAAAAGAATTTGAAAATAGATTATTTGGTGTATTTGGAAAATGGATTGATTTTCGAAAAGTATGTTTAATGTTTTCAAAAATGGTTGAACATGGAAAAAGTTTGTTTGAGAACAAATTTTTGATATTTGATGTGATATAATTTGAAATTATATGACAAAAATTGCTAGAGAGTGACATTGACAGACGTTGTTGTTGGGTTTGAAAATGACACCTGGATGGCGTCGTCGAAAGCAACCCGAAGAAGCTGCGGAGAATGTGTTTTCACCCAAAACACATGTGAACCCAGATCTAGTTCAGAGTATTGTTCATGACTTTCATGTTATGGATAAGGGTAACTCAAGGAATGCTCCATGACATGTGGATCATACCATCCAGTTCATGAAGCAGAATCCACCGAACGTTCGGGGTGATGCTGAACCCGAGAAGGCGAATGTGTGGCTAAGAAGGATGGATCTTATATTCGATTTCATCGGCACACTAGTAGATCTGAAAGTAATGTTAGAAACATATATGATAGAGGATCTTTCACGATAGTGGTGAGATCTAGTGCCGCAGACTAAGGTGGATCAAGGCCTAGGATGAGAGGATTTTGAAGAATTGTTTAACAAACAATTCTATCCTCACATGTTCATGATCCAGAAAATGATGGAATTCTTCAATTTGAAATAGTAGATCCTCTCTATCACATAGTATACATCTATGTTCATGAATTTTGTCAGTTTCTCACAAGAGGTTGCGGCAAGTGCTTCTTTGAAAGAACGCATCTTCGAATCGGGGCTAAGATAAGAGTTTTGATTGATGATTGTGGTGCTCTGTATTACGGATTATACAGAGATGGTGAACAGAGAAACAGTTGCTGAACGTGATATCTCAGGATTGATAGGATGAGGCATGATGATATCCACGAGAATAGGTGGGAACTCTAATTATAGGAACAATAGAAAGATGGACATCTACTTCAAAGGTGGGAGTGAGAATCAAAACCAGACGACGGGATCAGTCTACCTTCCTCCTTGACCCCAGAGCAACATAGGTTGCTTTCAATGTGGTTCGACTGATCACTTGAAACGTGAATATACAACACCACCACGAGCATGGCATAATTTCAAGCTATCTACAATGCTGTTGTAGAAATTCATCGTGGTTGGGTGCATGTGACACTTCCTATGCGTCGCAAGCATCGTATGCTTCGACAGGGCGAGAATAGAAAAATAAGTCTAGTCAGCAGAATACAACTTGTTATGGTGATTCTAGGAATATGATGACTCCTCACGCAGGGCAATCTCAACAAGGAAACAAGTATAAAAGTGTAGAAATAATGAAATTGTATGGAGTTGAGCAGATGATGGTCAATGATCAGGATAGACCATCTACATTGAGAGGTATGATTACTTTGAATTCTACCCTTATGCAAGTATTTTTTATAGTGGTGAATCACATTCCTTTCTTGTATCTCATATTGCTGATTTTCTAAACTCAAAACTAGAAATGATGCCTTCTGTCTTGATACTCCAAACTCCTCTTTGTGAAAGAGAATTTCAAGCCTTCATGTGTAGAGAATGTGATATAACTGTTAATGGAGCTGAGCTGAAATGGGACCTCTCCTTGTTGGACATGGATGTCTAATTTTTAATCCTACGTACACATTGGTTGACATGTTTTAAGGCTCACATCGACTGTTATGGGAGAAAAGTGTGTTTCACGACTGAGAACAGCTTTGAGCATCTCTTTAGAGGATAAAAGATAGTAACGAAAGGCGCAAAGAGCTTGTTGGAACCAATGGAAGGAACTATCTCTTACCAATTGGTAGTGTTGACTTTGGAATCATTTGAATAGAGTGAGGAAAAAAGTTTTCCTGCTGTGTTGGATCAATTTCCTGATATTTTTCCTGAAAACTTATTAGGATTACCACCGGTAAGAGAAATGGATTTTACGATTGATCTCCTTCCAGGGACAAGTCCTATCTCACTTACATCTTATAGGATGGCACCAATGGAGTTAATGGAATTGAAAGTGCATTTAGAGGAGCTGTAAAGAAAGGGTTTCATTCATCCAAGCGTCTCTCCATGGGCATCACCAATTTTTTTTGTAAATAAATAAGATAGAACTCTTCAACAACGTGTTGATTATTGTAAACTTAACCAAGTTATGATAGAGAATAGATATCCACTTCGACATATTGATTACCTGTTTGATCAATTAAGGGTATATTAGTGTTTCCCCATGATTGAATTGTGATCAGGATATTACCAATTGTGAGGTCAGAAGGAGGATATTACAAAGACAACATTTAGAAGAAGATATGGACACTATGAATATGTAGTCATGCCTTTCGGTCTAATGAATGCACATGTGGTCTTTATGGATTTGATGAATCAGATATTTTAGCAATATCTGGATTCTTTTGTTGTGGTGTTTGTGGATGATATATTAGTGTATTAAATAACAAGGGCTGAGCATGAAAAATACTTGTCGATAGTGTTGGAAATATTGAGAGACCATCAGTTGTATGCCAAATTATAAAATTGTGATTTTTGGATACAAGAGGTATGCTTTCTAGGCCATGTTGTTTCTGAGAATGTTGTTTAAGTAGATCCAGAAAAGATAGAAGCTGTTCTTTCTTGGAAACTGCCGAATAATGTCTTTGAAATACAAATTTTTCTTGGTCTAGCTAGTTATTACTGATGCTTTGTGCATGACATCTCAGGACTAGCTTCGCCTATGAAAACATTGACAAAACAATAGTTCATTTCAATGGACTTAATGACTGTTAGAGAAATTTTCAACAGTTGAAATTTCTCCGTACATCATCACCCATCGTGATTTTTCTTGAATCAGGACATGGGTACGTAGTGTATTTTGATTCTTTAGGATCAGGGTTGGGATGTGTTCTCATGCAAGGAGACAATTTTGTTGCTTATGGTTCAAGGCAGTTGAGGTTGCATGAGAAACATTTCCCAACACAAGATTTGGAGTTAGCTACATTCGTCCATGCTTTGAAAAAATGGATACATAATCTCTTTGGTGAGAAATTTACTGTGTTTACGGATCAAAAAATCATGAAATACATTTTATAACAACGAGATTTCGATCTGAGGTAGAGGAGATGGAAGTATTATAATCAAATGATCGACTTTGACTTGATGTATACACCGGTTAATGGAAATTCAGCAGCCAATGCATTAAGTAGGAAGTCATATGCTCAGTTGGAAAAGGAAGCTTCAGACTAATGGCAGTTGATGACAGTTTTATCCAACATGCATGTGGAATGTGAAGACCAAGGTGATGTTTCTATTTTATTTTCAGGTACACTAGTTCAAGATTAGGTGGATATAGTAAAGGAGGAACATGCATCTAATGTAGACTGAGTTTCATTGAGTTCAAAACACAATGGTGGGGAGACCATTGAGGGATGGAAGATGAATGTCAGTTCAGTCTTGTGTTTTAGAGATCGGATGGTTGTAACCATGGTTTTTCAAGAACAACTCCTTCATGCTTACCACTATTCACAATGAGCTGTACACCCAGGAACATAAAAGTTGTATAAGGCATTGAATGCATAGTTTTGGTGCAGCGGCATGAAAAAGAATGTGGCTGAGTTCATCTCATGATACTTACCTTGTCTGCAGGTTAAAGCAGACCATCAGAGACCAGCTGGTTTGTTACAGTATTTACCTATCCCTGTGTGGTAATGGGAGTAGATTGCAATGGATTTTGTTACAGTTCGTCCATTAATGGTCTAGAAACACTATTCCATTTGGGTGATGGTGGATTGGCTTACCAAGTCGGACCATTTCATCCCTATTCGTGAAACTCATACGGTGGTTGATCTTTCAAAAATATATATCCGAGAAGTGGTAAAGAGGCATGGTGTAATAGTTTATATAGTCTCAGACATGTATTTGAGGTTCACATCTCATTTCTGGAAATAATTACAGGAATCCCTAGGAACTCAGTTGAATATGAGTATGGCGTATCATCCTCAGACGGATGGGAAATCCGAGTAGACAATACAAATGTTGGAAGAAATGTTGTGGTCTTGTGTAATGGATTTAGGTGGCTCATGGGAGGAACATATACACATAGTGGAGTTCTCATACAATAACAGCCATCAAGCCTCAATATGCATGGCTCCGTTTGAAGAATTATATGGGAGCCCTTGTCGTTCTCCTCTCTGTTGAGTGAAAACTGGTGAAACATCACTAGTTGGGAAAGGCCTTGTTCAAGAAAAAACTGAGATGATCTAGTCGATTAGAATGTGGATGGAGATGGCTCAGAGTTGTCAGAAATCATATGCAGATCATCGCCGAAGACCACTGTCATTTGTGGTGAGTGATCTTGTATTTTTGAGAGTCTCTACAAGGCTTGGACACCATCATTTTGTCAAGAAGGGAAAATTATCTCCTCCTTATATCTTGCCTTTTGATATAGTAGAACGGGATGGAGAGGTGGCATATATGTTCAAATTACAACCATGGTTCAGTTCGGTGAACAATGTGTTCCATGTATCTCAGTTGAAGAAGTATATGCCCAATCCTGACCATGTGATCAGATGAGATCACATTGACCTATAACTAGATGGTTCATTGGTACATATTCCTATATGAAATGTGGATAGACAAGTGAATTTCTTGCATATAAAAAGCATCGGTCTAGTGGGGATTTTATGGTAGCATGGTCAGATTCCGGAAGAGACTTGGGAATGTGATAGAAAAATGAAAGAGCAGTGGATGGAACTCTTTCAGCTGGCTGATGGTTTTCTACTTTCTGAGGACGGAATGACCAATGGTGGGGAGATTATAGTACCCCTGTTTTTTTTATGTATCACCTTTTTTGATGCTTTTAATGGTTTGAATAATAAGGGAATTAAATGCGAGAGTCGGGAGAACATGTAGTGATGTTTTTGAGGTAAAGGGGAAGTCGCACGGGGGGTGCACGGTTTGTCTAACCATGTGGATAAATTGTGCATAGAGAATCTTAGAGGTAGTGGCTTCTGCACGGACAACACACAGTTTGTCTAACCGTGCAGACAAACCATGTGAGAAGGGTGACAGAGGTTGTAGCTAATGCCCGATTAGCGCACGGTTTGTCAAACCGTGCGGACTAACCGTCCAGTCACGTAAAATTAGATCCTTAAATTCGGGATCTAACTCGTTTTGTCTCTAATTGCCTCATTAAAGCTCTAAAAAGGACATAACATGGGATTTTGGTTCTACTATGGTCAATGAGGGTTCTCCCATTGTTCTGGCGGTGATTCGAATGCTTCTCTTTGAGAATCGAAGAAGATTCTTGAGATATGTGACTGTTCTCCTTCATTCTTGATCATTTTCTTTAATCCACTTATATCTACTTCACATCTTCTCTCGTTTTCTTAGGTCTAATCCCGTTAAGGGTAGATATAAGTTTTTGAATACCATATATGATGATATTTGGTCTTGGTTGAGTTAGGATAAGAGATATAAGGAGAAATTTTGGATATTTGACCCGATGTTCTTGGGTGTTCTTCGTCCGTTGCATGGTTTTGCGTTTTTGTTGAGGTAGGTGGCTTCAATCTCATATACTATTGTTATAATTGGATTCCTTAGTTTCAAATTGGATATTTGAATGGAATTGATTGTGGAAATCATTGAATAAATCTTCTTTAGTGATGATAAATGGTTTTGAGGAAATTGTGAAATCTTGGTGAATTGTGTTAAAGGTGACTTGGTTGTTTGAATTTAAAATGATTGTTTTAAATTATAAAATTTCTGGAATTGTAAATGTTTTGATGAGAAATGGGTTTTCAATAAAAAAAGGGTTTTACTGAAATGGTTTTGATGGATTTGGTATTCAATAAAAAGGCAGTTTTATTGAAATGGTTTGAATTTTTTGAACACACTTGGTTTGGACAGAAAATGGTTTTCAATAAAATGTGTTTTATTGAAAGGATGATTTGGCATCATTGTTGGTAATGTGTGGTGTGTGTTCATATTTCATGTACGGGGCTTGGTTGAAATGGGAACTTGTGCTCAGTGCCAAACATTTAATAGAACATCGTAAATATATGTCCAAGGATTGGTTGAAATATGACCTTGTTATCCTACCAAAGGTGTAATCGACACGGGAAGTTATTACATTGTGACTACATGGTAGATCAATGAGAAAATTCTCATGAGTATGGAACTATCATAATGATGCATGCATGGTTGATTTCATAGGTTTGTGAAATGGGTGGTAATGCTAAAACGAGATGTTTGTGAAATGGTTTGGAAATTTGTTTAGTTATTTTTATGAAAAAAATAACATTTTGGAAAAGCTGGTTTAAATTTCAGTTTGATACTTTGAGCATTGATGGTTTTGGAAAACATTTTTACATTTAGTTATAAAATTCTTTGGGGAAAATGTTTTATTTATAATGTTTTTATATAAATGTGGATAACACTTCTATCCTAGTGGCGTGAGTAGGGAAGTCATTGGGGAAAATCTACTGAGTTTTATACTAACCCCTTCGCTGGCCCTTTGGTGCTTTTGCAAATGTTGTATTCTGAGACACATGTAAAGGAAAACATCTCATTATTAATGGCTCGTGGTGATGTTTGGGAGATGTTGTGGAGCTTGGAGCTTGTGGTCCCCGAAGTCGTGGTGTCTTATGAGAGTCTCATGGTGTTCTTATGTTGTGTACCTTGATGTTTGTTTTGGTCTTACGCTAATGTGTACACTGATGTGGTTTAATATAAATGAAGTTGTGATTGGTATTTCCTTGCTTCATGCATCATACAGTGAATGGTTAACTGATGGGTTTATTTTATTAAAGGGTAAATCATCCCCCAATTGTGTTTGAAACTCTTAGGCATTTATTTGCAGCCTTTGGTGTCTTGTGGATGTCGCTTAAGGCCTAGTAATACCTTGTTTTATTCTCAATCCAATGTGGATAAGCGGGTCACTATAGTTATGAAATCATTGACATATTATATTATCATTGTAACTATGTTTACAAAAATATTAGATATAATTTCAATATTTAATTAGTTTCCACCACACTGTCTTTTTCACCCCAAATCATGATTATTAAATATGGGGTTTCTATTCATAAATAACTTCAATAAAAATATAATGGATATAATAATATAGAAAATGAATAAAAATATATTATTCTAGCATGTATATATTATAAACAAACTAAATGGTTAATATATTATAATATTCATTGACAAATTAATAGAATTATGTAAAAATAAAATCTATTTTATATTAAATAATTAAACAATAATAACCAAAGCTAAAATGTGATAGTTCAATAAATATTTTTCATTAAAATACATAAAAATATTATAGACTATGATTTAAACCCAAAAACGAAAATGATTTTGACACAAAATCATTCATTATTAGTTAAAGATTTATCTTCCTATAATAAAAATCACTCCGAATGTATCTTTCTAAAATTTCCATTCCTTAATCATATAATCTCCATGATGTGATAATGATTTTTGGAAATAACATAAATAAACATAAATAAACATGAAATTCATATATTCTTCCTAAACATAATTCAACCATTTTACCTAAACTAAAATATCATAATTTTTTATACATTAATGATATAAGTTTTCAAAAGAGTGAGATTTGCACATAATAACATTAATCTCATAATCAGTAATTTTTTTTAAAATTACTGATATATGAACTAAAAGACATATGTTTACAAAGTAAATTTTTTTATCAGTTAGATAATTGAAATAAAAAAAAATTCATATTTTCCATGACATCCTGTGACCAGTTGTAGGTGACACACACCATTTCTCATGTTAATTGTGGGTTCAATACTTGAGGATTTTTTGTGCGTGATGAGTTGTCTCCTAGCCTTGTGGTTATCAATTTAATAAAACAATATTAATATAATCATTATATCATTTCTAGATAATGGGATAAAAACCCTCAAAAATAACTTAAATTCTTAATCAATAATGGATAGTGTTAACATAAAATTCTTTATCATGCCTTTAATTTTACATCTCAAATATAGTAATAAGAAAACATTGCATCAAAATAAATGATCAAGTAGACCATAACGAATAATGGGAAATTTAATCATATCCACCTAAAATTAAATATACATTAATCAAAGAATAACATCGCCATATTTTTTGTTAATATTTTCATGTACCTCAAAAAATCAACAAAACACAATAATTATTTCCCATCGTACTCCCATTATTATATTAATTTTATTTCTATTAAAATTATGTTCATCAAAAAGTCATCCATAAATCATGATAACATATAAATATACATATTAATCATTTATAATTATTCATAATCCATTTATCATTTCTTTAATATTATCCATTATTACTCAATTGATTCAAAAAATAAGAATATTTTCCGAATATTCATCAATGTGAAATCATAATCAATGAAATGATCCATTTTATTCATATTACATTTCGAATTTCTTAATATAAAGCTATAATGGAAGTAGTTGTTTCAATATATATATATACACTAATGTATAGTCTAGTTGATCCAATTTTTGAGATTTCACCCTAAAACATTTATTTTGATAACAAAAATTCTTCCCAAATTTAAGGCATTTGATTAATACCACTTGAAGAAATTATATCCTTTCATGCAGTTATCTTAATTATTACCTTTTCCATGAAAATTTATTTCTTTATTTCCTATATTAATATATTTAATGAATTTTACCATTATTTAAATACATTTAATTGGGGGATTCATTCCACATTATTGAAACATTATTTAATGAATATATATTTACTATTATGATCATTATCATCTGAAATTAAATAAGGAAACATTTATCTTGTATTGTATGAATTTGGAAACTGACCATGGTTTATGATGTTAATTATTACTCATAATATCTATTTACAAAAAACCATATTATTTTACATTGTATCACCCATTCCATTTACTTTCTAAATCATAAAACCACTAAATTTTCCTTTATATATTTTTTATATTTGTTCCTAATGGATTCATCCATGTAATAAAACTAAAATTTTTACTGTGAGAATATTAATAAAATAATAATATACCATCTTATACAGAGGATAAAAAATTTAAAACCCTTTATTCAACATATCACAAAATATTTTAATTTTTCCGAAATCAAAATTAGTTTACCTATTGTAATAACCATTGTGGTTATAGTGGACTACTAAATTATCACGAATATCATATTATCCTTTTTTGTTATCCAAAATCCACACTGATACCAACTTTAATGACCAATTCATAAACATCACATAATCTTGTTTATTCAGACTATAATTCACATTATTTCTTAACAAAATTGTTTTCTATCTATATTTTTTTAAACATGGATCATAACTCTTTTATAAAATAATATATTTTAAAATGTGGACACTACTATTCATAATCCATTTTCCCAAATTATAAATCTTTTATTAAAAACATGAATTATTTTCAGGGATTTTTTTTACATTCATCATGACTTATTCATATCACTTAACCATCCATAAACAGAATAAAAATTATTTTTAAACAGGGTATGTGATCAAAAATCACATCATTGGATTTAGAATGAATAATTTAATTAGTCTAGTGGAATGTATAATGGACCTTAAAAACCATTTCTAAAAAATATATTCATATCTAATAAAAACAATTTATCCCTAAAAATATCATTTAAATTTTTTTAATCAATTTATTTAAAAAAACATGATCTAAATCATAGGTGGAATATTTAGGTGGATTGATAAATTAATATTGACAAATAATTACTAAATCCATTCAATTGGAAATAATATACTATCATCATCTACTATATTTTTTAGCTATTATAATCATTTCCCAATGCATTACAGACTATCAAAGCACACCCACCATATAAGATATAACACTCCCAACCAGCGCTATCGTTGTTCACTAATTGTAAAATATATATCGTACACACACATAAGCTATAATCTTGATCAAAACCTCATTAAATATTTTATACGACTATATCATCAATAATACCTTCTGAAAATTTCATTAAACCCATTTGTAAAATACTTTGGAATGAGGAAAACATTTCTTTTACAATGATATTTTTTAAACAATAATATCCCATTATTTGGGGATGTATATATTTTTATAATTAAAAAATGAAATATTTTAGATTAAATAAAAAATAAAACTAATTGATAGGGTGGATAGAAAAGTCAATGTCATTATATATGTTAAAATGGTTCCTTCAATTTTTCCTTTTCATAATTAAATTAATAGATTCCAAAAAACTATTAATTATGAAAAAAATTATCGATATAAAATAGAGATATAAAATTTCATTTATGAAATTTAATATCCATTAAAAACATTAAATATATAATTATTTGAAAAAAATTTAATTTTAAGGGGAACATTAAGAGTATATTTTTAAATGGAACTCTATTATCTTATGTATGACTCATTGTGTACATTATTTATATTCCCGAGGAAAAACAGATATTATAATATTATACATTGTTAGAAAAAATGAATTATTTTATTTCTTAATTGGATTTTATTCCACATTATAAACAATTACATATACAATTACATTCATCTCCGGTGTTTTGATGACATTTAAATCATCCGTCAAAAATGGCATCCGTAGTTAGAGTATAGTGAATTAGGAAATTATTCCATCATATCAAGAATAATAATGAAATATTTATAATATTTATATTTCAAAAAATAATTTTAAAATCTATCATTATTGATGGTTATGAAAAAAATTTTACGTTATAATCACTAAGACGATAGTCCACATGAACGTATAAGTGAAAATTCCTTTTCACTAGGATTATATAGGAGTGTTGATAAATAATTTCATTATATTTCATTAATTTAAATATTTTATTTAATATCTTTTCAATACTTTAAATATAATTATATATATGATCCAGGTGATTTTTTGATGAAAAATTAATCACATTACTTCAATAATGTGGTTGTCCATATTTATGCATGAACAATTTTATCACATTTTAATGATCAGAAAGTTAAGAAATTATTTGGAATATTATATTTAAAAAAATATAAAAACATCACAATGAACATATATAATAATTAGAATCATCATTATAAACATCCTCGATAAATGGTTATGTTAAATGAACTACCATGGTTCGTGAGGTTGTAGTCTGCCACTCACATGAATGATAGATTTAATTCCCATTTGATGAATATTAAATATTTATATGGCTGATTACATTAATATAATAAAATATAAATGTATGAAGTATATGGTTGTCATTATCATATCTTATTTCATTAATATTTTAAAAAGGTGAAAGAATAAACAAAATAAAAAAATTTGGAAAAAGTTATACCACTTATTTAGAAAATCTCTTCTATATAACATCGTAAAGCCACTAAGAATGGTGTTCTAACCAATTTTTTGTCCACTATAATTTTGTGAGAGATATAAAGAGGATATATATGTAGTGATTATCCATTAAAATTAGTAATGGAGTGTCACATAAAGTGATGAATCAATGTCCTATTTCTAGAGAGTCGATGTGAAGTCATTGAATTCCTGAAAATATTAAATTAATTTAAATTTATTTTAGATTCATAATGGATGGAACATTTATTTATATATAATATAGGATAAATTTGGGATTAAATACTAGAATTCAATATTAATTATACTTTTTTCTTTTTTTTCACCTTTATGATTTGTTTTTACAACTTCATTAATGTCTTGAACATTTACAATAATCAAAAATATTTTTACTATTTGAGGGTCATAATACATATAATAAATGTAAAAATGGCCCGTAAATTTACCATCTATGATATTATAAACTATATAGTTATAAATTATATAAAAATATAATTTTTATACTTTTTACCTCATATAAAAAATTATTTTTTATTACTAAATATATATATATATAGTTAATATTTAGAACAATTCATTACATATTTCGTAATAACATAATGACACATGTAAAATATAAAACAATATTTTAAAAAATCCCTGAAAATTAATGTTAAAATATAAAATTTGTGGAAAACATTAATTATATAAAATATTGTGTTTTTATTATTTTTAATGTCATTTACATTATTTTTCCATTGATTGAATAAATACTACGTCACTACGGTGTAAGAAATTATTCTATATACATATATAATAGAAAATTAAAATAATTTACTTAAAAAAAATCATTTATATTTAAAAACAATTTCTCAAATAGACCATATCCTATGGTTAACCCTTTGTAAAAAAACTTAATGTTATTAATTATAAGGTTGTGACATTTTTTAGTGTTATTAACCTAAAATATTACAACTCTCAAAATAATAAAAAATTTATAAAAATGTGATATAATAGAATATGGGATGATAAAGGAAGAAATAGACTCATTGAATAAAATTTATGAATGTTTTGGGTTATTTTTTAGTCTTTATCATTTTTAACATATTATTTACCCGAGTCACCCTTAAAAAATGTAATAGATATTTCTTTGATTTCAATTTATTTTAACTAAAAAATCTACTCAATACCAAATTTTGATGTTATAATTCAAAATATGGAATCCATTCAATAAAATTCATAAAATATATTTTTCTAAATTTAACATGGAATCGAATTGTAAATACACATGGAAAATGGGAGATAAAAAATTGATCTTGTAATATATAAAATAATTTTCTTCTAAATCCCAGTATAAAATCCAATTATATGTTATATCTTGTTTTTGAAAAATATTAATGTACTAATTACATTTTTATACAAATAAAAAATATAATTATACATTTTCAGTACATAAATATGAAATATATTTTTTAATAAAAGTTCATATTTTTTATTTTTCATTAAAATAAATAAATATAGTTATTGAATACACAAAACAACATCAATAAATAATTTTAACCATAATAGTAATTAAATAAAATTTATTTTGCCAAAAAAATCATAAAATTTGTATAAATTATTTATATCATTCAATTATTAAAAGAAAGATAACCCATTATTTAAGAAATTGTTTTTTGAAGAAATAAATAACTTAACTAAAACATAATTGCCTCATTACATTGAATTAATAAATAAAATATCTAGATTATGATTATTATATATTCAATAAAGTGTTTAATACAATTAATTACCTAAAATTGAATGGACATTTGATAATGTTCACTTTTACATAAATATAATAACAATTTATTATTCATTTTAGCTCAGTATTGTGTATCTTATACACAATAAATCATATTCCTTATTTATAAAAGCTCATTACAATATAGTCTAGATATGATTGAAGATATCATTACATGACTAGGAAATCCAGAAACCTCTATGATAATGTTCATGGCTAATTATTTCTGGAAGGAATGGTTTAGGAATAGTGGAGGGTTACTATAATTTGAAAAAAATTATGATTTTTTCCTATGGATATTTCAAGGTCAACATCATATGGTTGTTTTATCCCAATGAATTACTAATTTAAAATTAAATTGTAATATTAGGATTTAATACTAATTTTCATAAAATTAATGTATATATTGATTTTTTCTTCAGACTCTAAATTTTTTACAATATGTTTGGTGTTGATTATTCAATGAATGTTTGGTTCCTTGAACATGTCTTTCACCCAGTTCCCATTTTGTTTATATGTGTGTCTTTATTGACTATATTTATGGATAAGATGTATAATATTTCCATTAATAAGTCTTTTTTTGTGATGGATGTATAGGATGCGTCATCATATAAACCTCCATGGTGTTAGTGAAAACAATTTGGTTAGAGGAAAGTGGAATCCAACATTGTGATTCTAGTGTATGATATAAGAAAAAATTGAACCATATTATCTCATAGATCCATATAAATATCATTAATATGGAAATATTTTTAATATTTAATGTTTTTATAAATTTAATGGTGTTATAAATAATAATTCATGGACCTTTCATTGATCCATGTAGTATTTTAGGTTGTTTAATCCATGGGAGAGTTAGAAGCTAATTTATGGTTTTGGGAGTTCCCTCGGTTATAGAAATTACATTAATTTTGCTTTATTATATCTCAGGTTTACAACCAATATCTATTTTTGTAATAAATCGAATAATTTTTTTTCCATTTATTATTTTTTTGATATTTACACACCCAGTTTATTTGATGGTTTATTTTGTTTATGTAAAGTGTGGACATTGTGTTCTAGATTGATTTACATATGACATAGTATTTAAATGGTTTTGGAATAGGGAAACAAGAAAAATATTTTTTACAAGATACACTAAGAGAAGTACCAAATTATTATTTCCATTTTTATCATCCAATGATAGTGTTCTATTATTCTAGCAGTAGTTTACCAATTTTTTTATAACTAGAAGATAAATTGATGAAATTCCTTATTTAGGCATGTTTATTTTTTGTGCGTTTCTCTTGTTTTTTTGTTGTTGAAAATTATCAATGACATATATTATTCTATCAATTTTGGTGTTTATTGAGGGTTTTCACTATATTAGTGTATATATATAATTTCATTAGTTTTCGTAATTATTTCTATTTTGGGGATTATCATTCATTTTATACATTATATTGTTTGGTTAACCATATTATATCAATTCCATGTAGTATCGAGACATTTCTATTTTCATTATGTTTTTACAAATCATGTGGGTTAATAATTTATGTTTAATTTACTGTAATTCATGTGACATTGTATGTTACAAAAGTATTTGTTAGGTATTGTCATTTGGTTTCAATTAGGGATCTAAATTAAATTTTAGTGTTATAATATGTGTGTGTATAGGATTTCCCAAATATATAATAGATCAAAGAAATTTATATCCAATCATATTTTTGTGTGAGGAAAATACTTATAGGATCCATAAAGTTTTAATAACAGATTAATCATAAATAATTATGATTGGATTCTATAGGTGTAGTATGCAGACACCCCATGTTCTTTTATTCATTTGTGAGATGTTTCAACGTTTGTTAATTTAATATCATTTAGTGAGACAATATTAATTTTTATATATAGCCATAATTTTCAAATACGTTATTTGATCATAATGTAGAATATTTGGTTGAATTTTGAATCCCTGAAATGTGACATTCGTGTTTCTATCTAAATAGATGATTTCTCCCATGATTTTACTGTCTGATTGATTTTAACTCTTATTTTTTTAATATTTTAATGGTTTACACAGTTATGGATATAGTTTTGGAAACCATTCTGATGAAACCATGTGATATATATTTTTTATGACACTGTCTATCACATGTTACCATCGTATTTTGATAAATCATATTATTAAACTTTACAAATGACTCAGTTGTGAGCATGTTTTTAATGTGTCTTTATTTTATTATTCTCCCACACTCTTCCATAGTAAGACTCATTCAACATAGGAACTTCCCATAGTTATTTATATGACATCCAAGTCCCACCAAGGTGGACTCATTATTATTTCTAAGTGGTTCATTACAAGATCAATATAATAGGTCATGAAATTAATTCATTGTTATGTATTGTCCAATTCCATCAATATTATCTTACCCTAAAGACCATGTTTGGACAATTTTGATTTTTATGGTTGTTCAAAATATCGGGTATTTGTTTCAATGGGTTTTCATTCATATTTGGAAACCTCTTCTAGTGGTTTTTGATAATAGAGATATGTTTTATTCAATTATGTTAGGTGTTTCCATTTAATTTCCTTATATAAAATTATTTTGTAGAGTAATGATATTTAATTGTATTTTTAAATTAATTTTTTTATATTTTATGTAATTTTAATTTTATAAGGATTTCAATGGTTTGGTATATTATCCATTATTAAAAAGGGTGAATTTATTATGTTAGTGGAATTTTATTTCCAATATTTCTTTATTCATTAATAGAGTTTGATAATATAACATTGGTAGATTTATTAAATAAAAATGTTAACATGTTATAATTTTGTAGATGTTAGATTTTTATAGGGTAGTTTTGTTTTCAGAAAACTATTTTTCATGATTTAATGTTGGGTGTACCATTAATTATATATTTTTTATTTTTTTAAAAAATAGAAAGTGTTCTTTTGTGATGGTTCAATTATTAACTTGAACTTATTTATATCATTATTTGGAATTTTTCAATCCACTATATTTACACCCTTTCCAATTTTACTATTATAAAAAGGGATATCTATATTAGTGATTATTTACTTGATGATAAAGGACCATTTTGAATCGTTTTTGAATGATGGAGATTATTGATTAATGTTAATACCTTAATTGATTCCCATTATTACATGTTATTTATGATTTTGAATATGTTTTGTAGATTAAATGAATTTTAATTCAGGTACTAATCTTTGTTTTTGGTTATCAAGTTTGGAAGTGGTTTCTTAGAGGATATATAATATAATTATTGTATTTTATTTCCCTTTTTCTATGTGATAGTTAATATAATGACATTAGATTGATCATAGGACAATTATATTAGTTAATACAAGAGTAACCCTTTGCAACTATGTTTTTATTCTGGTTTATATATAAAAATTGTCTTATAACCCCTAGTTGAATGTAATGATCTAAATAAGGGAAATTTCATCAATGAGGATAGTTCAGACTTTTTAATGTATCATTTTGTGTGACCAATAACTAGTTACAAGAATATTATTCCATTGTGGGTATAATACTATTACCACTTTCCTTTTTGGTGTTCCTTATATTATGTGTAGTATATATACCTTTTTTATAGGAATGATATATTCTTATAACATGTTTCATCCACACACTGATGCATTGGTTATTTTTTTAGAATTAGTTTTGAATGGAATACCTGGTGTGTTTTTTATTTACAATTGTTTTTTATTATCGATTTAATTTAATTTATTTTTATTTATGTTTTAAAATTTTTAAATATTTTTGAATTGAATTATTTAAATATATTAAATGGAAAATTTGGGTTTTCTTCAAATTTATGCTAGTTGAAAATTTTTAATTATTTTTGATGTAATTTGGATTATTTTTTAAAATATATTATAAATTGATATATAAGGTTTTACATTTTTTCATGAACTACTTGTTAATTTAATGAAAATAAACTTTCTTACAAAATAGAATTACTTTTGTAATGCCTCCTCATGTGATACTACAAAAAAGTATTTTTTTTATATAAAGGAATCCGAGAATGGATTTTATACTTTTATTTTTTATCCTGGTAATAATTTTTCATAAATTAAATTAAAACTAGTTGACTAATATTCATTAGAAATGGATTATAATGTACTGGTTCTAGAATAATACTATAATTTCTATATCATGCAACATAATCCATTTGTTTTCTCTATAAACATCTTTTATTATATAGATTCTATTATCATGGGTCACATGTTTTGTATCATCATATCTCCATCTGTAAATGCGGGGTTTTATTTATATTTGAATCTTAATATATGCATGTCTTTAGTGCATGTTTTCTCAAGAGGTTGTCTTCTAGGTTTTCATATGATATCTTATCACTAACCATTTCATTGTAAAAATACAATGTTTTACTAAACATAGGTGATGTCACTAAGACATCAATGGATATAAATATATTCATATATATTACCATAACAATGGGTGATGAATTTCAATTTTTAAACAATTTAAAATTTCAATAGAATATAACAATAACAATAACTAAATATATTATTCATGAGAAGTAAATAATAATACTCAGTAAAGCACCATTAAGATACTAACATATGAGTACAAGAAGATAAATAAAAAGAGAAATACTGAAGCATTAATGTTATAAAATTATCTAGAACCAACATGTTACTACTCCAAAACAAGGGAAAGACACTCCATAACTCTAACTCTTTAAATCATTATAGTGACATCATGGATCCCCACTTGAGAAGATATTGACCACTTTTTGGAATCAGAGAAAACAAAGAATTCATATAAACCTGATGTCTGCATATAAGGGTTTTTAATGATACCATGTAGGGAACCAGCGTGTTATTTTTCACATATTCAATTAAAACTATAATCAAGTCAGATAAGTTCAATACTATGTATATAAGGTATATATTAAAGAAGATAACACGTTTCTCGTAATATTTAATAAATATTTTCTCACAATAATTAATAAACTACATAATCAATTTTTCTAAAACAGATTTAAACATAAAATAAGATCCCCATTCAAAAAACAATGATAGTAAATAAACTAAAATTTCCAATTTCACTTATTTTCTAATACACACACATGCATGGTAAATTAAATACCTTTTCTTGTGAGTGGTGATTTTCACTCACCCAATCTATCACATGGTGAAAACTCCCAATTTCCATTCTAATAAATATTCACAACTATTTCTCTTTCAATAAGACCTGATACAATGAAATTTGTTAACACATGCAACCATTTTATGTTGTAATCGACAAACACCACCCATTCATGCTGATAAAATGTGTCTAATCCCTATTTCATTTAATATTTTTCATCAATTAATATAGTATGTTATAGAAAAAATCACCACACCATTTTAAAATACAATAAATATAAGAACCTTTATTATCATTTCAATAGGTTAAAATCATTTAAATGAAAACGTGAATTCATTAGAATTTCCACAAAATAGTGAAATTTAAATTATATTGAAATGTGAAAAAATAATCCTTCTATGGGATCATTTGTAATAACCAATCAACCTTGATTCTTTGAATCTAGAATTTTTCCTTTGTTCCACTAATGTAAAATATGTGGATCTAATTCCTATTTCTTATACTCCATAGATATGGATCATATTCCCCATTATAGTGATTTTTCAAAGTGAAAATTAGAAAAACAATAATACGTGTGAATGATTATGTTTTTAATTTTTAATCAAAAGTTTAACCACTTTAAGGATGATTTAAATTTATTTATTAAGTTTTAATATTCCTATGTATTTATTATTCAAACCATAAAAAATTAATTACTAGGATTCTTGGGTAATAATAAGATTCATGGTACACTTTCTTGTTAAAAAAATACATAAAATTTATTTCTCAGCATTCTATTATGCCACACAAATTTACAAACCATGGTCCAATTGATGATTTTTCTCTATTTTCAATAATACAATATCGTAGGATTAGATGATTTGTTTTACCAAACCTAGCACATAATTTGACCCATCCCGGTGATCTTTATAACAAGTTCACAAATTATTTGTGAAATAATTATGGATTCTTCTAGACATTCTCACATCATGAGCCACCAAAAAGTCTTCCAAAACATTTGTAAATCAACTAGAAACATCCAATAAAATAAATTAATATTACTAAAAATTAAAATAAATATTCAATTAAATAAATAACTGAAAATGATTCTGATACATTCTCCAAAAATATTGGTATTATCATCCTGATAAGTCTAAAATAGTTTTATCCATTCTCCCATTGTTTTCTCATGATATTATCATGATCCCTTAATACTATTACTAGATAAATATATTTCCATTACAATGTGTTCTATTTTTTATCCTGAATTTGGATTTTTTTATTGAAAATTTCCACATCTTATTAAATAATAACATTGTCCTAAATGATAAAATTACTGGGATTCAAATGATACATATTTTGTTAAAATGTGTGAAAGATATTACGTACATATCACAATACCTATGGTAATTCCAAATAATACAAATCATTTAATCATAAATAAAATATCAATAATGGATTAATATTGCATCGATACATCTTCCCTTTCTTCCCCAATCATTGATAACTTTGTATTAATGAATCTTCAATCAGACATGATCACAATTATTGAAAAAAAAAGTTTAGTGATGAAGGTCATCATAATATTCCTTCTATCCTGGATTAGGGTCCACCCACTTTTGGATCATCTTAATTCACATTATTGTCGTATGTTATAGAGTAGATAAAATTAATGATTTTTCACTTATTTTCATCCATCAAATTAGATAATCACAAACACTTCCATTTAATGCCTCAGACATGGTTATATATATCTTCTGATGATATATATTAATAAATGATCATTCCAAAAATAGAATTTTATCTTACCATGTTCCTCCCTACTCCATGATATAATCAATATGAATCCAACATATAAATTATGATATCTAATTTCCTATACACATCTAGATCATGTACAGTGCTAGTAGTGGATTGTATTCTGATAGACTATTAGAATGATGTAAGAATCAAAAGATGAATTGGGGGTATTTATTTGATATGATAGAAACATTACAACTATGTGACATAAATATATATTAAATATTTATTTTTTTTAATTCATCACTAATGTTGGACCGTTTTTTAGATTATAAATTCTAATGTGGTGAATCAGAATTCAATTACACAAATAAAAATTACCATCTAAATCATCTTATGTATAATAATGATAATTTCTTAGGATATATGATGAATCATGAATAAATTAATTATCCTATACTGAATCATACAAACTAGGTTTTGAGGTTCATACCTCACCTAAAAGAAGTCATAAATTCCATAAAATAATTTTAAATCTTTTATTTTATTCCTAACAACCAAAATTGATCTATCATATTATTGTAATGTTTCTGTATAATGAGATTAATATCCAATTTTGAATGTTAATGTACTAAAATATGTTGTACCAGATAAAAAAAATAAACAAAAATTTTATGTAGAAATAATTATAATGAGTTTTCATCCTATGCATAGATATTAGATTTCTCCCCACCATTGAGTATTGAAAGAATGGTGACAAAGTTGGGATCCTATATTTGGGACACTCTTATAAAATTCATCATATCATGATCACCAAAAACTATGATAAAAAACAAATTATAATCCTTTATATCATATTCCAAATGAATGTTAGAAATAATTCCCATCAGTTGCTATATGTAATCAGCTATTATGAAAACATAATTATATGACATTTTAATTAAAGAATCATATATAAAATTCATTTCAATAGATTACTAAACTATATTAATGTAAAATAACATTATCTAATTCTTTCATCTATATTACCTCATTATCATGTATTATATAGAGAATATATATAACAACCACATATAATAAGTGATCTTTTTTAACATTTCAATGAAGAAATATTTTACCAATGAATTTATTCTATGAACATCTACATCTAATTAAAGGCCATAAAATAGAATTTTTTTGATGTGTTCACAACCACATTATACCATTTTAAAAACATGATCTCCATGTACAGAAACACAACTAAGACTAGTTTTGGACAAATCATTTTATTAAAAATTATTCTTGAATAATTTCTGAATGATTAGGATTGGATACAAGATGATATGATATTTACACAATATAAAAAAATATGGTAGTCATTATTCAAATGAATAGAACACCCTTTCACGTTAGAGGAGTCATATGGGAAGAAATCCTTGAGAAATCCTGCACAATGTGATAGTAATATCCTATTTATTACATAAAAATATTTATCTCAAAAAAATTTATGGGGTAGTACCAAGATATAACTATTTTATTTTTCCCATGATTATATATTATAACCACTTTTCAAAGAATATATTCAAGGAAAAAATCATCATTTATCCAGATGTCACACTTAGAAAACATATCTTATAATCGGTGATCATGAAATGGGATAGCTGAAATTTCCATGCTCTCCTAGTGCTCACCCACTTTTGAGGAATATATCACAATGACATAGAAAATACCAAACCAAATGAATCAATGTACCTTTGGAAGATATAATTCATCAAATTGTTGTGTGAAACTGGTTTATTCATTATATAGTGATTATCTAATGCGGGGAGACATCATGTTTAGTTCCAATTTGTAGTCATCAATAGGTCATGGTTTTACAGAGAGTGAACATATTACCATGTGTTCATTTTTAATACCATGTAATACGTTTTTATAACTAGTTGATTAGGAATTCTCCTTAGGGATTATGGAAGAATAGTTTATGTGACATGATTGTTCAACCAAATCTGTTCTGTTATACTCTGATATTGTTTCAAATCCCATAGAATTTTTTTAAAATAATTATAATAAGTTAACATTCCAAAAATGGGAAAATTTGGGAATCTAAATTTTTTATGGAAATGTTGTCCAATTAATGAAAAAATTTCCATCAATGTATAATTTAGGGGAAGAATTATGTATGAAAATTATTTATTGAAATTATTCTGCTTAAAAAAATAAATAATTTTTTTGGTTCTAAAATTTTTATGTAATTACACAGCACTATAATATTATTGTACAATGATAATGTTAATGTAGATTTTTCAGCTACAAATATACTGAGATGGACATTATTGTGTATATTTTTCTACCATATCACATTGCTAATGGTAATGAAATTTTTCTGGTCGATCGTAGTTATGTGCCAAGTGTATCAATGAACATTATTTACATGTCTAGTTAAGACATGGATAGTTTTTTCATCATTAGAAGTAATGATAAATACATAAATAAAGATAACTTATGTTCTAATATGAGACATTTGAATAATTATATATAAATTCAATATTTATTAAATAAAGTAATGTTACTTTATAATAAATAATGGTCAAATGACCTAATTCACACATAGACATGGAATTATAGACATGATCATATAAACTAAATGTTTTTTTAAAAAACTAATTAATTATATTTTTCTCCATTTGATCTAAAAACATTAAATAATTTCTAGCGTTATTTAAATTAATAAATGTCGTGGTATTTTATAGTTTTCTATATTGAGGGAGCTAGTGTGTGTTTATGAAATTTAAAAATTATGTGTAATGAACCATTTTTATATAATATATATATGGATAAAATATCATAATATATTGATAATGATTTCATTATATAATGACGATATTATTTAATAATATAAATAAAATCAATAATACAAATTTTAAATAGATTACTTCTTTTTTTAATAATTAGTGATATTATCCATAAAAAATTTCCACATTCCTCATTCATTGATGTTAATAATAAAAATATAGCACTCTGATAAATTATATTTGTTAAATAATTTATATTACCACACCTTTTCTTGAACAAAATAAGTCCTAAATTATGTGTTAGGATAATTTTATATAATATAGACCAAAATATTATAATTATAAGTCCCAATACTCTCCAAAATTTTCTGAATTTTTATTATAAGGATCCAAATATTTTATTTTTATATAGATTTTTACATTGATCTAAATTGTATTTTGATAAATCATGATCAATATGTTATATATTTCCTCACTCTCCCCATATTTGTTTAATGATTTCAAATAAATTTTGAATCTAAATCCATATAATTTTGCATATTGACATTTATTGAAAATGATATATGTTAAAATCATGAAATAACATTGAATAATCCTTGAAGATGTCTCAAAGAAACTATTTAATGCATGCATATTTCTATAATAAAACTAAATGTATATTAAAGGATGTGTAGGAGAAACATTTTTTTTACATGAAAAATGGTTGAGCCTTTTGAATGTTGAAAAATCTATGGTCACTCGATGGAGTGCAAGAGAAAAATGGGAAACTGTATGTGACCATGTTGTTGGTGATTTTTTTAATTTCAGAGAATATGACCATGATTATTCCCTAGTAATTAGTGTATGACATGCCCATGGGTGCCTCTATATTAAATTCACATCAATGATCTTAAATTTATCTTTACCATGGATTAATTAATATTGATTTATTATAGTCAATTTAATATGTATTTGAATTCTAAAAATAATGACTTCTTAGAGGATTGACTACAAATAAATGATCATTTTCACCCAATAATTAATTCCATCATGCGACGATATTTAATTCGACATCATGTTATCTAATTTTCAAAATATATATTATCAAATATATAGTGTGGTATTATTGTAAATTTATTCTTAAACACATATTTTTACTAATTCTTTTTTAGGTTTTATTCATACACATTCGAGAGAGTCAAAATTATTCTAAATGAATGATTTTGTTGTTGTAATCATCTCTCTCTATATTTGTCTTTTGTTAATAATTCACATTTCAAATAAAGTGAATGAATTGGTTTGACATTAAATATATATTGAAATTCAAGGGTCTATTCTATTTTTTTGACTATAGTTATACCTATTAAAATGAAATTTTCATTTAAAATTTAAATTTATTGATATAACCTAATCAAAGATTGTTTTTATAACTTTCTTGTTGTTAAGGATACAGGACTACTAAATTAAATCATCAAGAAATTAGGGTGGTAGTAATAGGGTAATTCCATGCGAAATAAAAAAACATTGTTACCTAATTGTGGGTCTAATGTACATTTTTACAACATTATTTATATATCAATTTCATTTTTGAATTTAATTAATTTTTCAATCCATCAAACATTTCTAATTATTTAATTTTTTAATCACACTTTATGTTATTATTCAACTTTTCAAAATAATTTATTATATTTTTCTATATCAGTATTGAATATTTAGTGTATCACTTCAAAAGGATATATTTGTCATAAATATATTTAAAAGTGACTTTTATTCTGTAATACAATACTTTCATTATTTTATTTTATAATATGCTATTTTCCCCAACCATTGGTCATATGATCTCACTCTGGAGTACATTTGTTTTATAAAATATGTTTTTGATTTATTTATATCATTCATATTATATCCTTCCAAATATTATTTTAATTTGAAAATATTTATCTAATTTTTCCTGATATGTGATTTTATAAATTGGGCATTTCAGACACTCAAGGTGAACCAAATGGACAATTGATGAGCCTTGCTCTATTTTTTTATAGAAAAAATTTAGGTTATTTCAAAAAATAATGTTTAATTTTATTTGATCTATTTTTTATAATATATAAAAATTTATTATTAATATTTATCTTCCTCCTACTAAAAAATATCATTAATAGACTATGAATGTTCTTTTACATTGTAATTAAATGAAAAAAAAGACTGCATTGGAATGTGTGTGGAAATGAAGTTAATTATTCTAATTTAATATATGAAAAATTGATGAGGAAATTTTTATATACCTAAATGTTACTTAAAAAGTAAAAAAAATATATGAAAAATATTTGATATGTAAATACAAGATGTTGAATGTGTCAATATATATAATAGAAAATATATCATTTAAATAGTTAATCAATTGACTAAAATTTTTAATAGATGAAATTATCATGGTAATTATAATTCTATATGAAATTATTCTTTGAAAAAAAATTTGTTTTAAAAAAATTTGAGAACCTAAATTCACCATTACTTAAGTATATAAATTCATAAATAATATAACGGATGAATCAGTCATCGATAATATCATGAATATTTTATTAAAATGGAAGAAATGTTCAAAATGAGAATAAAGTGTTGGAAGAAACTATAAGGAATATTTCATTCAATGTAATAAATAATGAATGATCTGAAAAAGGATATCATAATTCTAAAAATAAATAAATGTATATCATGTACAACAATAAGAAAAAACAAGTCATTTATTGAAAAAAAATAAATGAATATAATTTAATTGGTTCCCTTTCAAAAAGAAGTGACTAATAAAGGAAAAATATTTCTTTTTAATGATATAATAAGAAAGGGAATAAATATTAACAATTTTTAACATAAATTCCATATAATGAAACACTTAAAAAAATTAATTTATAAATTTCATATATTCCACATATCCAATATAAAGGTATGTGAAAGTATAAATTTATTTATATTTTATTTCATACTATTACTATTAATAAAATTATTATTTATGTTATGATGATTGTATTTATTTTATTGAAAATTTTGAAGATGGTTTTTGTGAAAAAATATCCAAATGTAGTGATCTCAAATAAAATATTGTATTAATTTTTTTTAGAATCTGAAATCCTTTTGAAATAAAATATTTATTTGGTATTTTTACAAAATGAAAAATATAACAATTGGATTTTTCAATTTCAAATTTATTATTTCATAAATAAAGTATCTTGTTTAACTTATATTTAAGAAATTTTGAATATATTTTTTTGTTTTGATGATATTATTAAAAGTAAATTCGATATTGGTATTGAAAAATAATAAATTGATTCATAAAAATATCATTGAAAAAATACTTTTAAAATTAATTTCTTAAAAATATCATTTTATGTTTTATTTGTAATTTTTTCCAATTGTTTATGAATTTAGCTAAAAACCCTCTAGGTATGGTATTACAAAATTAGTTCAGCGTTCATGTCATACCTCTAAGTAACAAAATGAATATGTGTGTTGGGATTCAAAATTATATATAGGATAACTAAAGTGGGGGATCCATGATATGGGTATCGATAGAATTAGTTTCATAAAATTTTGTATGAAAAAGTTATAATTAGTAAAACATCATATGTTACATGTTATATGGATAATATCATGTTTTTTATATGAGTGGTAGTTCTTCTGTATTCAATCATGTTAAAGTATTTCATAGCGGAAATGACACATTGAGAGTTTACTCAAAAGGTAATGTTATTAGTATTTGAATGATTAGTTTATCAAGCTCTACTCTAATTATGTATTTTTTCGTTTTCAATATATTGAAGATATATATATTAATTATTATTCATTTATATTATTACAATTTTAAACTATTCATCGAAATTAATTCTTTAATGTTAATACATATAATTGAAAACATTTTTTTACCACATCTTGTTTTGAAAATATTAATTTTTTAGAATATAAATATCATGTATCAAAAAAATTTAAGTGTTTTAGTGAAAATGATAATTAATCATAGATTTACTATCAACACATATGACAATCTATTATTCTATCTCTCTTCATTCTTAATTACGACAAATTAATACATGATTAAAATAATTTTTTCTTTAAAATATAACATAGTTTTTTATCTTTGATATCACTGGAAAAACAAATATTATTTCAAATATACATTAGATTATTAGTCTATTTGTCTGATTTATATTACCACTATACCTATTCTACTATAACATAAAAAATGGTGTTGTTTATATAAAAAATAACACCCTCAATGTAAATTCTAGAAAAATGGTACAAAAGTTAAACATTAGTCAATTCATTTTGTTCAAGGTGGTCAATACCTCTATCTTTATACTAAAATTTGTTCTATTGAGACTCTCATTATGTAAAATCCCTTATGAACATAGGGGTAAAATACCTATAGATTTCATGACAATCATTATCACATTTAAATTCATTATACATAATAAAAAGTAAAATATCAAAAAAAAATAACTAAAATCTATTTATGGGATCATTCATGGGTACTTATAATCATGTATATAATTTGATGTCTTTAATTATTGAACCAAGAACGTAGTTGATTAAATAAACATAAATGATTATGATAATAATCTTAAATCACTTAAATGAAGTTATTTTTATGTTGAAAAACATAATTTTACTTTACCTAAAAAATATTATAATGTAATTGATTAAATTAAAGATCCATGTCTACTACTTTATACAAGACATGGTTTCAAAATTATTACCATGACCTTAAGAGTGGATTCAATAATTTATAATAAAAATTATGTACTATGAATTTTTTCTTAAATTAGAATAAAAATGTATATATTCTATCTACCCATTTAGAAAAATACATTTATGATGCTAATGATAAGGAGAACTAGACACTGTTTATAGAAGAAGGGTTGGACCAATTTCAATGAAATAAATGTTTTAATATTATGTAATTACCTTCTAATCATCAAATTAGTCCCACTAAAAAAGAATTATTGAAAAATAATAAAAATGGAATATCATAATTAATAAGGCTTGACATGATACTGAGACCTAAAATTGAAAATATGGTATTGATTATGGTAGATACATTTCACATGTTTCGGAACAATATTACATTATAATCATTTTTTTATTTCACATTCATTTTAGTTTTCAGTATTTTAAAATGGGTATCAATTTTTTTTCTACAAGTATTTAATTATAATAAGTGTGTTTGAATAAAACACCCATGTTTTATAATACTTGTTTTCTAAATCATGATTTCATGTTAAAAATATTCATTATGTTTAAAAAAATCAATAAGTCTTGGTATAATAGGCTAGTTAAGTTACATTTACCAAATTATTTTTAAATGGTAATACTTAATTCCTATATCATTGGAAAAACCAATTGAAATGATTTATTAATTTTTATAAATTGTGTTGGTGATTTTATATTGGATTAATATAAAACAAATATTTGTCATGAATGTTTCGTATCAAAGAAATAGTAATTGAAATGATATATACTATTGATATAAAATTCTTCCATGGTTTTCATATTTAGAAAAAATCAAATAGATATTTCTAAATCCAGATGTAAATTATTCAGTGATGCTCTAAATTAATTTCTCATGGATCATTTAAAGAAAATTATAATAGCTATTATTAGGCCTTCTAACTAATGATAAATGAATATGGAATGTTGGTTGAAAAAATAATTATAAAATGATATTTTGATGTATACAATACATTAAATTGATCCATCTAAGAAGTATGTTTAGATTATTTATTTTTCTTATTTTCATCAAAATGTAATGTAATATAATATAAATGTTTTCCAAATAATTTTTTATAACTAGATAACATCTAAAACCCATGGATAATTTTACCTAATGGAGTCCTATTTTGAACAGTCTTATTTTTATGATTTTGATGTCGATATAAGAAAATAATATAGTAAGAATAATAGTTGAACTTTTCAGTTACTAAATAACTACCTTTCCATATATATTATTTATTTCTATTGTATAAGTGAAATATATAACCACATAGAATTTCTATTCCGATGAAATATTGATAAAATAGACTCTATTATAGTTTTGGAAGTCATATTTTCTCATCCATATGAAGTGTGATGACAATATTTTGTTTAATATATCTAAAAACTCTATACATAATATCATACTATGAAATGGACAAGAGATAATTTTTTTTAAAAGATTATATTATGGAATTAAAATAATTAAATATTTTTCTCATAAATAATACACTTGATGCTATCATTACTAAACCCCCTTTACATAATATATTCATCCAAATTGATGGTTAGATTGGTATAAGTAGATTGAATCAAATATAAAAAAACCATTATATATTTATGTATTATTTTTATCTATATATGTTTAAATGAATTTATTTTAAAATAATTGAAACATATAAATGATATAAATCATTTTCATAAATTTGAATGATAAAATTTTGTTTTTTACTACATGTGAAGCATTATTGTCTTTGTATAAAAAATTAGATGTACTTTTTCAATAGAATCACAAAGTGCATAATACTAAAAATGGAATATTTTATTTTTTATAGGATTGTAACCCTATAAAGAAGATATAAGCCCCTACTAGACATTACATTTGACACTATGAACATATTTATTCAATTTTATTAATAAATTTTTATTCTATAACCTCATTATAATTTTTAAAATAAAAAATAATTATTTAGTTATTTATATAGTTCATTTAATAGTATTTATCCCTTTATGACACATTATTTTTTATTTAATTGTGTTAATGTCTTATAAATACAGAAATAATATTAGAAGGGAAATAATTTTTTTAAATTGAAGTTCATAATTTTATTCGAATGCATTATATTCCTGTAATTTGTTCTCAAAAAATATTTTTCTGTATCTATAAATATTTTTAATTGATAAATATTTTATTTCATTTATCTTGAGCTTTATTGAATGCCCAATCTCAAAATTTTGATATTATCATTTTTTTTCAAAAAAATGGTTTTGTCTCTCTCAAAATAACATCAATGATGATAAATGTAGTTTTTAATTTTGTTAATGTAATAGTATGATATAGTCCATATTTATAATGTCATCAATGACTTTTATTTATTGATATAATACATGGAAATTAAAATAGATGGGATGATGTTCTAAATTTTGGTGTAACAATATTCTAAGCGGAAGAATTTTTGGTTGTTCGTTGAATGGTGAAAAAACTTTTAATTGTATAATATATGTTAATTATTATACTTGTTGTTTTAATTATTTCATGAATTTTTAATGTTTTTTATATCATAAAAAATGGATAGATTGTATATCCTCTAACAATGTTTTTTAAATATCACAAATAATATTTAATGTTTTGAACAATTTCAATTCTATAATATGTACTTAGCTTTGAAGAAATCATATTATATTCAAAAATAATCCTTGATATATCCTTGATGATGTATTAGATGAATAATTGAATCCATTATTAGATGAGATAAAAACATTATAATTCTATTCATGAATGTAGGGGATCAAATTATTGATGATATATTAAAACAAATCTAAAGCCACACCCATGTGAAGGAATACCAAGTCAATGGGTTTATTGGTAGGAAAAATGAAAATATACAGTTCAACACATCAATGGTGTATTCCATATTGGATAGAAAAATGGATAATATATTTTCAACTCGGCATGGTGCATGTAGACTCAATGGGTGCTGCTACCTTTACTTTTATTAATATATATTCAATTTTAGTCTTCAATGGATAATTTAATCTAGGAAAAAAATCAATGTTTTCTAATGGATTTTAAGGATATAAATTATAATCTCCTATATGATTGTATCACAAAAATAAATCATTATAATCCATTCTCCAATGCCAATGAAATATACTAAAAAATTATATGTCATGTTATTTAATTTTCTATATACTCTCTTATCAAATCATTGGTGTCTGTATAAAGTTATATAATCTCACTACCATCATATTTTTTACTCTATCAAAATAGATATTTATTATATTTTTAATGAATCAATAAAATAATAAAACTCTATTACTTATATGAAATATCTCCCACCTTATCTTTCATATATTATTGGCGCTCACTACCTCTATGGTGATAGACATGATATTTAATACCTTTTATATAGAATGTAAAGGGATTATTCTACATGATTTTTCCAGATATACCCATTAAAAATCATTATTTAATTATGTTTATTATTTTTCATAAACCCCTAAAAATTGGATTTCTATTATCTTAACAATCATTAATTCTAATGCGACGAAAACATTAAATGATAAAAAATTAGATTTACATAAATATAGGATCTTCAGGATATATTTTTAAAATTCATTACCACATTATGTTAATCATACACATTCCCCATTTTTATTTATTTATTGTTTCATTAATTAAATTAATAAATTATATAATTCATAAAATGATCTAAATAATATAATTTAAAAAACCAGCATTTCATTAAATCTTTATATTTTAAAAACTCTAAATTTATATCATTGTTATTTAAAAATTGATTATTTTTTACATATTTGAAATGTTATATATATATTTAAATTTAATGATAAACTATATAAAAATATAGTTTATAAGGGAACCATATATTTTAATGTGAATCCATGATATTAATTCAACATAATTATTTTATAATATTTTATAAAATGTCTATGAAGTATATTATGTTATATGTTTAGTAAATAACTTCAGTAAACTATGTTAATATAATTTAATAAATATTTCATAATTTTTGGGTCATTTTTATCTATTGAAACACATAAATTTATTATTGAAGGTTTTATTCAGAAATATTTAAAATTATTTTTCAAAAATGATAGCCTATTTCAATAATTGAAAATTAATAATATTCCCAAAATGAAATTATATTTTCTTTTTTTTCTTATGATAAGAGGCTAATGTAACTTTAAATTCCAAATACAATCCATTTTGTACCCACATATAGCATAACTGTTCTTGATGAATGATGGGATTACCAACATAAAAAAAGATTCTCACCCAATAAGCCATATAATTCCCAATTAATGAAATGATTATTTTTTATTCTCTAATGAGATAGAACTACATAGTTCTAAATGCACTCCTATATGATATTATTCCCACTATAAGGGTCCATAAAATCACAAAATTAAATATTTTCGATTTTATCATATCACACAATCTACCAATACCCTTATAGAGGAATCCATATAATCTAATGGTAAAATTGAAAATAATGAATCATTTAATAGATCATGTTGTTCCTCAACATAGATAAATTGGAATGTAATAAACATCTTATTTGACGATCATACAGTCTAATGGATCCCATTTTTTACATACTTTTCTATACCATAAGCTCCTCACTAGGGAATTATTATGAGAATCTTATTATTCAATTATATATTCATTATCCATCATTTCCCAATCAGTGAATCACCACATTTCAACCATCCATAGTGAATTTATTTTAGGATATTTGTAATAATTAAACCATGTTATAAATAAATAATCATTTCATTTCATTTTTCACTTGTATTTATCCTCTTTTTAAAATTTATTTATTTCTTTTACCAAATAAATTGTGATGATATTGATTTAGTAAAATTATCCTGTAATTTTTCCTATAAACTGAAATGTAGTTTATGTTATTCAAATACTATTATAATTTTCTCTAAAATATGTTTCTATTAGATTTATGGTTTATTCATTAATTATGAGAAAAAATTGGTTATATCAATTTTAACAAAACCATCGATAGATATTATCTATAATATTTTCATAAATCCATGCATTATAATATTTAGAATATGATGAATTTATATTTTTATCCACATATATATTTTTTTTGTAAATTGAATGGTCTTAATTTTTTCATAAGATTTTTAATATTGAATATATAACTTCTTACCTTGTAAAATTCTATCTCGGATATGTTATATATTTTGTTACATATTTTCAAAATTCTTATATCAATATGCTTTCTAAAAATGATAAATGGGATGAGAATCTATTTAAATAAATAAAATCATTAAGGGTTTATATTTTATTAGAGAATCATTAAATACTATTAAAAGAACGCTATGATTACAATCAATACATGGGTCTAATTTTAAATATTAATATTCTATTCAAAAGACAGTGAAAATATATTATCATATATAATGTGATTATCATGAATTAAGTTCATAAAAAAATATATTGAGAACATTAGTTTTTTAAAACCTCATTCTTAGTCTAGTCAAAATAAATTCTTCAGATACTTCTTAATATAAATGTATTTTCATCGTAACGAATTGTAGAATTACATATGTAATTTTTTTATCAAAATTAACACTATAAACTACTGAATTAGAAGAATTATATTGAGGAATACAATTTATGAAATAGAAACATAAAATTAAAATAAAAACCATATGTTTTCTATATAAATTCATAATTATAGAGATATATATTTATATCTTGTAGTGTGATCCACATCTGTTTAATATTTTATAATCATAGTCACCATAAATTCATCTAACATGGATTTATATATTGTGTATTAATATTATAAATAATATTTAGTATGTATATTTATATTAAAAATCCCAAAAAACAAAAAAAGATATAAATATCATTTATTGATATCCAAAATACTACATAAACGGAATAATATCATTTAAGAAATAAAAATTTTATTTTTAATTCAGACACTAATCATGGTGATTTAATACTTTTTACAATTTTAAATAGTCATTTAAATTTTTTAATTCATCTATTAATGATATATTAATCCACTAATTAATCCAAATTTTATTTAAGGTGGTCGATAATTAAATCTCTAAGAATATAAATCATCCATCTTTTAGGTATAATATAATTTATTACCATAATAGAATACTTATTATCACATTCTATATATATTTAAACACTTCATCCATGAATAAATATTATATAATATGTAACCCAATCATCATATAAATTATTTCAAATTATTAATTTAGATATAAGAAAACATTAATAAAATTTACAATATTATTAATGTATGGATATCTATTAGACGACTACAATTTGGTATTTTTAAAATAAATAATACTATAACACAGTCATTTATAACGTCATAAAAAAGTTATGATTCTCTTATTCACCCAATAAATTATATCATTATCCAAAACTTTCAGATATGACCATTCACTTAATTTATATATTTTAAAAATTCTCTACTTGTATCTGGATAAGTATTTCATTCTCCATATCATTAAACATAATTGTAATGTTTTTATTAAATGATACATCTGATCATACAGATCAATCTCATTAAAAAATTACAAATAGATCCACACACAAATAATTAACCATCTATTCTATCAAATGAATCACTATATAATCATAATATCTAAACAAGACAAATACGTAGGTCAACCATAAAAATCCATATAAAAAATATTTTGTTTTGTTTAATTTATCCACATTTTTATAATGCATGATATCTCAATAATTAGTCATCTTAATATATTGTTAAATTTATAAAACATCACCGGAAAATTTAGTCATCATATGAATGCCCATTCTAAAGGTCATTTTCTAGAAGTAAAAATCTCATTTGAATGATTTTTTGTATAACTAATGATAAATCTCATTCTGTTCAAAGGCCTTGAATTCAGTATTAAAAATATTATGTAGGAGATGAACCTAAAATATCATAAAAATAATGAATGTGATAGAAATTAAAATAATCATATAAATATTTTTCATTGATTTCATCACTATATATTATACCCTATAAGGACCAACATATTATAATAATTATATATAATGGTAGAAATTATGACAGCCTCAAGACTTTGTAGTTGATAATATTAAATTTTTGATTTTATATTTGTTTTTTAAAGACCGAATCATTTTTTGGATGATATTTTGGAGTTATTTTGTGATTAATTATGATAAATGGTTTCCCCAAATTATTAGGTGTAACTATGTGTTACCAATATAGAGGGGGTGGTTATGGTGAAAGATCCATTTTCATGGATTTTTCATGGTCTATAAATCATTACACAACAACCCCAAAAACCACTCAGATCACCCCAAATATTGTACATTACTTTTGGGCCTAGAAGAGGACTATGAATGGTTGGTGGATGAATTAGAATTCTGTGAATCCAAACAGTGTGGCTTTTTAATGTGTCAAATGTTTTTTATTTTCCAAAAATATCATATATAAAATTAAAAGGATTTAACCCATCACTTCCCACATTCCAATTGGATGACACTTGGGTGATTATAGATGAGCTCCAAAATCCTCCCCCTTTTATCATGGTTGATCATTGTGTGTTTTCCATGATCATTTGAGGTAAATATTACACATTTTATATGATTTTACATTATCTCTACCTTCCACTTTTTTTTAGGTTCTACATTAAACATAAAACATATGTGACTAATATTAGTATAATATGTTGATTCAATGTTGGGGATTTTAGTGTCTAGGATTTGAATATTACATCCACTTCCTTATCCATCTTTTCTTTATTGATGATGACACATTTTATCTTGGTTTTCTCTTCAATCATGGAGTTAATAATATGTATCTGTTTAATTTTTTGTAATTGAATGTGTTATTGGCATTTTAAAATATTTTGTTATAAATGTATTATTATATTTTATATCCATGTTACAATTCAGGAATGATTAATAATTTTTTTATTATGGAATAATGGGAATCAATTTAGAATTTCTTGTTTTGAAATTAAAATTTGATATTATTAGGTGATATGAATATTTGATATTCCGATCAGTCAATTTTAATGGTTTTAATGGTTATTTGTTTAATTTTGAACCTATTTTGGTTTCTCTAAGTGAGGACAATGTTTGAGAGTTAAAAATTCTCAAATGTGATGTATAGACCAAAAAATGGATTATAACTAGATTCATTGGTGTATTTCTGCACAATATTTTTTTAGTTATAATGTTTAACATTTTTTAAAATCACATGTTAGATTTTTTGTTTTTTATGAAAATAAAAGTCCATTGTACATTTTTTTAATTACATCATGGAGACCCATGTTTAAGGGTACTGTGGAATTTATTTAATTGGTTCTTTGGTTAGATAGGATATATAGAGGATAAATGTGAAATTTTATGAAATAATTAAAGGTATTATAATTCATTACCATGTAAAATTTTGATTACCCAACTAGATATTTTGTTTTAAATTTTATATTTGAATGAAACTTCCTGAAAATCCATTCATTTTTTACCTATTATGTGGTTGTTTTACAACTTTTTACGTTTGTTTATCCACTCGTGTGAGAATATACCTCTTAATGTCTCATGTTCACTAGATATGAGAGGATATTTATTGATTTTGTGTTGGGTATGAGGGATAGTCATTTCTTATGACTTTTGTCTTAGTCATGTCATTATATTTATTCACCTCTTATCATTATTTATCATTGAAACCTGTGTAATAGGTGGATGAACTAATTATACTACACCATTTTTTACATGAAGCTTTTATCTATCAATTCATTCTAACAATTTATGGATAAGAGGGTTGTTTCGTCAAAATGTAGCTTTTCTAGGATTTTTGGATTACTTGTGTCTTAAATATCAAAATATAATTGAATATAGTTTATCAGTGTAAAACAATATATATTTGATATTTCACAAGTTAGGGATCTAAGGGTAGTTCCCATAACACATAAAATTGATTGTATTTATAATATGTATTGTATATTTTGATCTAGTTCTATATTATATTATTTCCCCTTGATAAATTTACCGGGGTTCCCATATAAATTTTGCAAAGTTTATATGACTTAGGAAATTTTGGGTCCCATTTTAATATGCTTAAGACATGTTTTTTTAATTAAGTCTCATTCATAATCAATTTTCAATGTTTTTTATATAAACCTATATAAAATTTACATACTCTTGTTAGAGATTATAATGCATATATAAAACATATTTTATGTTTTAATAGTCTATTTTATGTGGCCAAAGTACATAAGGTGATAATTTTAATTTATATAAATCAAATAAGATTTTTTAAAAAAATTTTAATGGTTCGGATGATTTCAAATGAATTATCTAGGTGAATGTATTTTTAAATATATTTTATATTTTATAAAATCATATTGGATTTTTGAATGGATTATGTGGGATTTTATTGATTTTTTATATTCTATTTTATAATCATCAATTATATATTTTTTCATACTTGAATTTATGAATTTAATGATGACAAGTATTTCATATATTTTAGAAAATGATATATACATTTTTTTCTAAAATTTATGTATTTTATGTTCTAGGTATCTATATAAATTTGGTATTGTTGTTGAGGCTAACATCAGATGAAATGTGTGGTGGTATGCAATTAGATGTTATAATGATACATTTTACATATTTTCATCAGTTCATGTGAATATATTTAAATTTTTTTAAACATTTTTTATATTATGAAAAGTTATATGTTTTTTATTATGGGTGATGTTATTGGTGATTAAAATTAATTTTTCATGTTGTAATTATTCTATTCTGTTTGGCTTGTTAGTTTATTTGGGTAATATAAAAATTGAATCATCAATGATGTACAACTGAGGGATGGAATATCCCAGAATTTCATATATTTTATAATTTCACTTACCTTCAATTCTTGTTCAAATTTTTTCCAATGAGAATACTATGTTTACTGATAACTAGTTTCCAGATTGTGGGGATTTGGAAATCCCTTCAGGCTATGTGGATGAATAGATGATGTGTTTTGTTTCATGGTGTCTTGGGTCAGTTCATTATAAAATGTTATTAATGTTTTCGGTTTCATTGTATGATTAATTGATTCATTAATATACCTACTTTATTTTGGTATTTCCATGTAAAATACTGATTACATTTTTTTCTGATTGATAGGTAAATTCAAAGATACTCTAGCTATCTCTTTCTTATCACAAGCCTCAAGCAACCAGGAAATGTTTAGTTTCAAATTTTTTATTATAGTTTGATTATATATTTAACTAATTTTTTTTATTTGATTTTTAGTTTTTACACTTTTAGAATTTATGTGCATTGGGGGTCAGGAATTGGTTTTTGGGGTTTCTAGAAGAGAATTTAATTTCAATAGTTTGTATGCACATCTTGCGAAACTATGCAGATCATGTGAAGTTTTGATGTATTCCACTAACATAACATATTTCACAATTGGTGAAATTTTTACCATTTTATGTGTGTAATGCATATACATCTCGATCCCATTCCATGATGAGTTTTTTCACTCTATAAAGTACATGATTGCATCAAAAATTATTTTTACTTAATATATTGTATTATAGATTGTTTCCTTTCTCTTAGATATGATTCTTGTGAAGCTTATTTATGGTTTGGGTACTAAATTAATCATTAATTATTTTAAATTCTTATTTAAAAGATTTTGAATTTTTTAACTGATGAATTTTAAGACATGATTGCAAGAAATTTTTGGAATAAATGATTACCTTTTTTAAAAAAAGTAATAAAATATTTTTTTATTATTGTTGTTCAGAATATTAAAAACATGATTTTTTTAAAATTCTTTTACTTGGTTATTCATGATATATTATAAGAATTTTTAATTTAGTTTTAAAATTTAAATGTGTATATTTGTTTATGAAATAATAGTTTTAATTTGTAATAAGAAATTTTATTATTTTTGAATTCATGAGTTGATTTTTTTTAAGTGGAAAATGACTTGGAATGGTTTTTTGTGAAAATGTTTTTTGGCTGATTTGTTATCCACCAATGATAATTTATTTTAAAAAAACATGTTTGTAATTATTTCAAAACACAAAACATATTGAGATTTTTTCAATTATCCTTTGTATTAGTTGTGATATCAACGAAATGTTTCATTTGTGAGATGATGTGTTGGAAAATTTTATTTGGTAGCATGGTGTTTTCTGATTTGATCTCTATTGTATGATGGACTCTGTTAATTTATGCTTCGAGTAATTAATTGATGTTGTTAATGCATTATGTTATTAATTTGTCACCTCATAGAATGGTTGATAGTGTATCATCAGTTCTTATATTTACCCAGACTCTGAGTTGAGTGGTGGTCATGGAACCATCTTTTATTTTTGAACCCATCATGCACTACATGCATTATGATCTACCATCCATATAAAGTGATCATCGGTTTATAGAATTGGTGTTGTTTTTTTTAAATAACTATGGTGACCTAACAATCTCTTAGTAATGCTGAAGCTTATTGGGTTAGAGATGTCATAAAATTTCATAAGTATTAAAACATTTCTGGTGGCATTCTGTATTACCTTCGCAACATGACGAAGGTATATATTGGGATTTTCTCATGATGAAATTTATCCAGAACTTATATTAAATTTTTTTTAATGTGTAATGAGTTGTTTATATTTTGAGACTTTATCGAGGTGTGCATTCAATAAATTAAGATCATGGTTTTTTAAGTAAAGTGACATTCTAATGGAAAGAAAATAACATTTGTGTTATTCCACTATGGGGACCGGGGAATTAAAATCCCTCATGTTTTTCCAATATGTATTTTTTTCTATTTGGGACATCATTATAAGTTTTTTAAATAGATTTTCAGAAGAGGATTTATTATTAATCCATTATTGGATGTGTATTTTTGGTCTTTTTTGTGGATGTTTTTTATCCTGGTCTTTTAGTGGTTAGTCATGGTTCATTGAAATATTTTGTATAATTACATTTAATGATGATTAATATGGATGTAATTATATTTTAATTTATGGAATGCCTTTAATGTTTTTATAATATCCCTATGTTAAGGATTTGGAGTTTTATTTTATTTTTCTCATTCCTTAATAGTTCATTGTGACATTCGTAGTTTCATTCCACTTCATTAAATCAATAGATTATTGAAATTAGTGATTTTCAACCATTTTTTTGGGAATTTTATTTTCTCATTGCTGATACATAAGAAAATCCATGGGATCGTGATTGGATTACTAGGGTTAGTTTTATAAATGTTTAGTTTGTGGTAAATAGTGTTTGGCTTCTGTTGTTCGGGATAAACTAGATGAGGATGATAAATTTTTTCGTATATTATTTTTATATGTTGTGACCAGAGGTGAGATGTCATTTTATTATTTAGTTTTAATTTAATTATACATCCATATTTAGGTTTTCATTTGATTTTGTTTTGAGAATTTATTTCTATCATAATCCCTCGGTTTTTTGATGTGACATCTCTTCGTAGTTTTTATATGCCACCATGTTAGAGAAATTTTTAATGGTTTTCCAACTATATTAATTCACCATTTCTTTTAAGAACATCAAGTTTTAGGTTTCGCTTTTGTTGTTCTTGTATATGATTGTATTTTTTTGGATGATTTGATTGATCATTATTAAAGATATTAATGGTTAAATTCATTATCGAATCATTTGATTGGTTCTCTTTGGTTAGTTCCCCATTGGATCCATCATTATATTTCACCATTTTTTTCAAATACTGATTTTATAGTGGAAATGTTGCATGATGAAAATAGTGTAGACACCCAAATGTCACTATAGATTATAGAGTTTTTTTATTGGTTTTTTTTGATGTTCTAGGGAGTTTTTTTTGGAATTTTGTGAACCTCGAAGTTTTTTTTATTATTTTCCCAAAATGTTATGTGTAAAAAATTGTTTGTTATGTGGAGGGGTTTGTTAAGTTGAAAATTAAGATTTTCATATCACATGTAGGGTTTGAAAATCATTTTTTGGAAACCTAACAATATATATTTTCTATATATTAACATTTTGGGATTTCCCAAATGTTCATTCATTCAATAAGGAGGGTTTTTACCCCACTCTTTCATCCTTCATATCGTTAGACATTTGAGAGTCCATAGTGAAGTTTCATATTCCTTTCACATCAATTTCATGAATTTATTTGGAACTATATAATAGGTTTTGAGATAAATAATCCTCGTTCTCTTTATCCATGCATTCCATATTTCATTATTATTAGATTGTGTATCCCCAAAGAACCCCACAACCCATTTGACATTTTTTTGGGTTTCATTGAATATAATTTTGGGTTATTTGTGTGTTGGGTTTTTGGATGATGTATCTATCCTTATTCAAGATTTCACCATTATAATATAGATGTTTCTTCTAGTATAATGCTTTTTCTATATGGGTCTTACTATGAGATTGTTTCTATTATGAATACATAAAATAAATTAACATTAAGACATCAATTTATTATGAATGGAAATATATATATATAATATCGTTTTGTTTATTAAAAATTGATTCATTGTGTTTTAAGATTTTAAATATACTATTATTTGATAAATTCATTTGTTTACCTTTTAATGTAATTTTTTACGTAATAACATTCTCATAAATCCAAATTTATCATTTTGAAATCATTTTAATGTTTTTCATGGATTTTGATTTAGTATTCCATTTAATTGGATGAAAATTGTGTTCCAAATAGAAATTTTTTTAATACATGGTATAAACTTCAATATTGTATGTAAAGGGTTTCATTGGGTTATTTAAATATTAGGTTAACATGGTTGTGTTTTTTCCCCTTTCGAAAATGTCATAATGAATTATTTAGAATTTTTTTCCTTGAAAGAAAGGTCCATTTGATTGGTTGAGGTTTTCAAAGAATAATACCCATGATTAAAGGCTATCATTGTAATGTTTTAATGGTGATAGTGATTTGAAAAAATTGTTATATATGTTTAAATTAGTGTTTCATGAAATGTGTAATGGGATTATAAATCTAATCCATGTTTTATGTTAATAGAAAGGTTGGAACATTGGTATTAAAAAATTGCTGTGAAAGTCACCTATCAACTTGCATCCAAAATTATTTAACTCTAGTACAAGTTTATTATCAGTTTTTTAAAGGCATTTTTCCAATTGTTAGTGAATATTATACATTATGTTTCATATGTGTGGAATATATTGGTGGAATCATTTTAAGGATGTTGGGGATGGGGGATAATAATTATTTATTCCATTTTTGTTAATCTAGTATTTCATGTTTAATTACACACATAACTATTGTTAATGAGAACATATGTTATAATTTAGATATATAATTATATTAATTTCATAGATTCAAATGATTTTAATGGCCCTATTGTTTTTAAAAGAAAAATATTCTACTAAGGGTGAATCTTTTCAATGAATCTTGTCTGGGCCTATTGGGTGACATGGGGATTACACATCACTATATTGTGGTTGTTTTTCCATGAGTGTAATGTCCTAATAAATTATATAAATATAATGTTATATATCTATATATAGATACCATGAAACATTTTAATAATTTTTTGTAAATTATATTATGGGTTTGGATCTATTTATTGATATAACATTTCCCCTAGATTATATTATTTTGGAACCATTATCATTCATTCATTGAATGAATTCCTTTCATCCTTACGGATATCATATTGATATATTTGAATCATATGTGATTTGGTTATTTCAATGAAAAATGATTTTTACCAATTTTTGGATAAACCAATTTTGAATTTAAATACATGAAAAAGGATTTTTTTAGATTATTTTATATCTACAGTTTTATTTAAAATATTTCTATGATAATTATATGGTTTTAAATTTGATCTAATTCATTTATATAAATGAAAGTAACTGTAGATGAGAAATTTAATGGGTGTTTTCATTTCAAAAGGAATAAGAATTTTATTTAATTTAGTAGTTTTTTTACATAAATAATGTTCAAATTTGTTAAAGAAATCTAGGGAATTATTTTCATTTTTTTGTTAAATGTGAAAATAAAATGCCCAAATTTATTTTCAAACTGGAATTTTTGAATTTTCTGATGAAATTAATTTAATATTCAGGGTTTAGGCTTATTGGGTTATTTACCTCATTCCCATAAATTTTAGGATACAGTTCTGTAGTTGGATTCTAGTTAATTCTAGAGAATGATGTGGGGTTACACTGGTTTCATTGTGAATCTTGACGTTACAAAAACATGGTTTTGGGCTATGATTGATTTGATTATTAATTTTATTATATTCTATTGTTGTGGGTTTGATTAATCAATGTTTTTTATTCTTCTAATTCAATTTTTTTTGAATATTTATTAAATAAATGTTTCTGATTATATTTTCATTATATTTTTTTCCTTATATATTGATATTATATATATGTCTTGTTTGATGATGGTACCTACCCTACACTCTCATGTGTTCCACAATTTACTATCATTGATTTTGGGAGAATTCATTACCAAATATATTATTTTTTTTCTCATGACCTACATTCCATTCCATAGGGATTGTTAAATTTCATTGGGACATTTTGAAGAGCACCAATAGAGTCAGGTACGATTTGGGCCATTTTCATTTCACTTGAGAAATAAAATTTTCCAAACTCTTTTTTATATTCATGAGTAGTATCCCAAAAATTCAAATAAGATAATGACACATTGACTTAAGTATGATTGAAATTAATTACAAAATATGATAATGATTGTAGTTTGATATCATACTTTAGGTACATAGAGAAAAAATGTCCTCTCTATATTTATATCCATCAATATAACTGAGTAGATAATCTTTGAAACATATTAATTGATTAATTAAGGAGGAATAAAAATTAAATATTTCAATTTCATCATACTGTTAAGAAACAATTGTTGATCTTATCAAAATATCCTTTCTAAAATTTAGTTATTTTTTATTAACACTTTACTATATTTGTATGCATTCCCCAATCATCCTATAAAATTGTTTTTTCTAGTCATGATCATACTATTGTATGAGGTAATTGTAATAAGGTCCCACATATACATAGTTTATCTTCTAGTATTGTAAATTATGAATAATTACTTTTTATGAACCGTATTTTAACATCAAATGATTGATTATCAAATATTTTGTTTTCATTAGAAGCTAATGTGTTTGATATAATGTGACACACATAACACTGAACCAAAACAAAATTGTATAAAAAAATATATAAATTAAAATAATTCTTTATAATAATCTATTAAAAATAAATTTAACTGATTTATGATATATTTTTCAAATAAAATTGAAAATCGTCATTAATTCCATGGAATCAATAAATTGATTTACTATTTGAAAGTAAAAAATATGTTCAGTTTAATCATTTAAATATATACTTTATATATATTTAAATGTAATAAATTTTCTATAAAAAAATTAGTTATTGGAAAAATATATTTTTTATATTAATAATATATTATCAAATTATTTAATTTGTAATTAATTGGGCATAAGAATAAGAAAACTAAATAATTTTCTATAAATATTTTTAATGTAAATTTGTATTCATTATATATTTCAGTTTTAAATTAAATTATAAAATTTATTAATATAAATTTAATAAAACAACTATCATTTGTTAATCATCAGTTTAATATTACTTTAATATGAACATTTCAAATTCTTTTATCATAGTAAATGTTTTGGGGAATATATAAAAATATTATTTTTACCAACACTGTAACATTAATGTCTTTACCATTATAAAATCAAATGGAAAATTATAATATAACTTTTTAATTGATGACATATATGATCAATTTATAATAATACAAAATATGAATTTATATTATGATTTTATAGATGATGTGTTTAACATTTATAAATATAAGTAATAACTTACAACAAATGAAACTTGTTTTGTTCTTATCATTTAATTATATATTATTTTGGTAAAATTTATTATTTTGTTACATTAAATAAAACATAATTTTTTTTTTTTATTTTAACAGAAAAATTCATGGAAATATAATACATTATTAATATTATATGGAAGATAATTTTTTCTCAAAAAAATAACTTATTCTAAAACTATTTTTTATACATTATATACACTAATGTAACAAATGATTTCATTAATATATAATAATTTTATTTATTAAATAATTATTATTACATGGAATAATTAGTTACAAAATATGAAACAAGATTATTTTTTTTAAATTAATAGTGAATTTCGAAGATAAAAATAAGTTACAAGAAATTCATAATAGTGATAATTTAAATTTTAATAAACTTATAATAATATGTAAAATAGAGGCAAAAATTAGTGGTTTATGGATTATCATCATTATAAAATCCATAAAACTATTATTTTTTAGTTTATAGACATATTATCATGTGAATCAACTAAGCTATTTAAATTATATTCACATATTAACAAAAATGGAATTCTAAACAATTAATAGTGTAATATCACTAAACAATTAATACAATTAAAAAATAAAGCTTCCCATTGAAAAAATGTTTTTATTTTATAAACTAGAAAAATGATTAATCCTCTTATGAATCAATTTTCAAGGTAGTGTCTGGTTCATTTCATTTCTTTGGTTTGTTACAAGAAAAATCTCATGCCCTAAATGTGAGTATTAATTTTTCCAAATTTATTTTCTATTACTTCATACATCTAAAATATATATTTATAATTCCTATATAATTACATATTTTTATTTTTTACATATAATTTTATTATTCTATGGAAATAATTATTTACCACAGTTACCATATTACTTTTTTAAAAATCAAAATGAAATATATTCATACTTGTAGTCTACCACCCAAATGAAGAATCTTGTTTCATTTTCCAAACCACCATATATGAATTTTCCAAATGTTAAAATATAAATAAAATATTAATTTTTAATAATTATTTGATATTCTTAAATGTTAAAAAGTATAATATATTTTACAATTATTATGTGAAAATAAATCATCAACCCTACGTATGTGCGAACTACTTCCTTTACAGAACAATTGATTTCATTTTTAGTGCCTCTCATTGCTGACTCTCATTGGGGGTCCTAATAATTTGTTTAACCAAATAAAATCATTTTTCATTTAAATTTTTAATGATTATTTAAGAATATTTGGATGAAATATTTCCAATATGATTATAATCAAAAGTTGTTATTTAAACACTAATAAATGGTGTTCCAACAGAAATAAATGATTTATTCATACCATGGAATCACAGATCATAGGTTAAATTACGATCATAATTATATTTTATTATGGCATATAACACTAAAAAACTCTAAAAAAGATCATTTATCTTCTACTATATTATAATTACTATGGAATAACTTCATAATCATTTATTAATTATGGTATTTTCTTATTTGAATCATTTTAAACACATAAATAATGATAAAATGTATTACAATGTATGACTCTGTGAATTGAATTAATAGTAATATATGATAAAAAATTATTAAATAATGAATTTTATTATGTTTATTCTTTGAAAAATTTATATTAAACTCATATGTTAAGATACCAAGGACTATTCTTGAAAAATTAGTGAGACGTGATCATCGTTGATTTAATCATTAAGAATATTATCCAAAAATACAATACAATTAAATAATATAATTTTAAATAATAATAAAAAATCCCATCTAGTACCTTTTAATATTATTTCAATATGTAATTTTGGTGAACAATGATGAAATAAACTACATTTACCAAACTATGTCAATGTGATCATTTTTACACACACATGGTATAAAAAATAAATAATAAGTTATTAATAAACATATTGATAATAATAATAAAATTTGTTTTAAAACATTTATACATGGTAAAAAGAATCTAAAATAGTTAACTAATATAATTATTATTTTTCAATAGAGTTTAATGAACAGTTCGACTATATATGAAAAAATGTATGGGTTTTTATGACTCAATTCCCTTCTATTTTATTACAATCAATCTTATTGAACCTAAAATGTTACAAGGAAGATTTATTCTACCTAGTAAATTAATGGTATTTTATTTTCTTCTTATTTTCTATCATTTAGAAATTAATCATTATAAAATCAATATAAATTTATTCTTACCTCAATGACTAAGTTACTATTATTGATACTGTTTCTCAAATTTCAATTCCATGAGATATATTTATAATATAAATGATGTTTTACATTTAATTATCTTTTCACTTACCCTATGATATTTTAATTTATGACTATCTCATTATCCTTGAAATTTATTGTTCCCTTTGACAATCTATAATTCACGAGGTTTCGATTTGGATGTTTCCATTATCCTAAATGTTATTTTTCTCTATTATTAATTATATTAGACATGATAGATACTTCAAAACAAATTTTATTATTCAAATACCTGTTTATTTTATCTTGAATGTATATATTTCAATTTCATGGATTTCATATCATGCTCATTTCATTCATATTACACCATAAATAAAAGGGTTTTTATATCCCGATTTTCTTCAATGAGATAGAATTCATATTAAATAGTTCTTAGTTATAGTGTATATAATTGCACGGGATTATCCTCTATTACTTGAATTATTTTTCTTAAAAATCACTTTATTTATGATCACTCGACATTTCATTCCATTGATGGAAAAGTGTCAACCTATATTACATATATATTTTTATTGGGGAAATTAAGGACATAACAATATATCCCATTATTTATACGGTGTATAGTTTATGAATTCTTATATTTAATTATATTAAATTTATTTAATGGGGTAATATTGAAAAACTGAGCACATTTTATTTAATATGAATAAGTAGTTATTATTAGTGAATATTTGTAATTTTTTGGATCTAAATTTATAATATTCGTAATGACTATGTTATAGTATTATTTATTCCTTATAAGCATAGATAGGTGTCATTACACAATCATGATTGGGTGTTTTAGTATATGTTTGCACAGAAAAATTATATAAACAATGGTCCTTAATGATAATGTCATGATCTCATGGCATATTGAATATAATTTGTTTTTAAAATTTTCCATTTTTTCACTATGTAACATTGGATTATTATCTATTATTTAATTTATTTATATATCAACCATTGATATGTTACAATCAAAATTTCATTCAATTGTTTATTTTTTTGTCGGCTCTTTCAATATTATTTATACTCATCAGATGCTCACTTGTCATCATTAATTACTATCACTTTTTAATAACCTTATTTGATTCTTTATCTCATCCATTATACTGTTTATATTTCCCATACTAATTATTAATTATATAACAGATTATATTTCTAAAAAAACTAGTGTATAAAATTTTATCAGAGAATGTAAAGACATATTACTGATTAAAATGATACTTATGAAGTGGAATGAAATCCTTTTTATGAGAGATATTTTTTTTACTAACTACACGAAACTATATACCAAAAAGATTCTTCATATTTCAATAACTCAGTATTTCATGGTGATACTATAATTATTAATTCTTATGATTGGGTTGATTCAGTTCATAAGAAAGAAAAAATATATAAAGAAGGTTTTTATTTATGGTGGATTATGGGTTTGTGGGTTTGTGATGTCTAACATATCAATATATCTAAAGTATAAGACCCATTATACATGAAGATAAAAAAATAATCTTTATCTAGACTATCAATTCACACTTCAATATTATATATAAATAGGAAAAGTAATATTAAATGACTATAAAACAATTGATGGAAATAACCCACCACAACACATAAATTGTCTCATCAAAAGACTATAATGTTATTAAATATTTTCATAAATTAGAAGTTATTTTAAAGGTATCATGAACACAAATATTTTAATTATTTGACACTAATATAAATAAACTATCTGTATAATCCAAAAAAATTCTCACATGGATAATTGCGATGGTGACCATCCATTATTGTAACATAATAAGAAGTAGTTTAAAAAATAATTGATTATATTTAATATGTATCCATTAAAAACATATATCTAGATAAAACAAAAAATAAATAGTGGTATTATAAATAATATACACTTAGTATAAATAATTTATACCATATCCAATCATAAAAGGAACCTAAAAAACTAAAAATAAATCCCAATGTTCCCAACATCACTCACCATATTCTAAAACATCCATCCATGGAACTAATATGAAATAAAAAAAGGAAAAAATATTTGGAACCTAAAAAACCTAAGATCTACATAAAACCCACATACCTATGTATATAATATTTTTGATTAAAACATGACATGTAGAATTTCACTAAATATATAATGTAGTTACATTAATATTACATTATAAAAATGTTTCTTTTAATATTATTTATTAAATAATATTTTCATAAGACCATCTACATGATATTCAAATATCATAATCCACTATATTATTCAAAAACATAGTTATTTAGTGAATATTCAATTTTTAATTAGATTAAAAGATATTTTTCCACCCAACTATAAATCAAGGATTTAATTTTAAATAACTTTAAATCAATGAAAATTAATCATCAATGACTGTAAACAGACATAAAAATTTTCATCTTTTTTTGATAATTTTTCTAAAATTTAATTTTAAAAAAATTAAAAAATTAAATTTTAAAATCACCCTATTTGAATGATTTATAAATTTGTTACATTGTGAAAAAATATTATGAAATAAATAAAATGGAAGGAAAAAATCAATAAAAAAATATTAAATACAAAAAAGTTCCATGACATCAAATTATAAGAGATTAATTGTTATTTATCTGATAGGATCCCATAAATTATCCTCAATAATATTTATGAATCATTGTAAAATCATATGGTACTAATAAGAATAATAATAGACGAGGTATCCTCTAGTCACATATCTATTAGGGTCACCAATAGGAAAATGGAACGTACCTCTAATCACCCAATGGTGTCGTATAGTATAAAGAAAATTCTTAGAGGGTGTAAATTTATATGGTCACTAGTGATCATCTTTAAATTATTTTAACATAACATGCAACTATATCACCAATATAGCTACTTATTCTTTCAATGATATCAACAAAAAGAAGGAGATCAATTACAAGAAATGTGTTCTTCAAAAAAATAGTATATAAAAATATATATAATAATTATATCACATATAAAATCCTCACATGAATTATCCAAATTTAGTTACAAACATATTCATAAAAAATAAATATTATCTTGTTATGTCATATATTAAACAAACACAAAATAAGATATTGGGGATTAATAATTAATGAAATCCATATTTTAATAATCTTATTAATATTTATTTTCAAATATTTCATTGATACCATTTTTATGATTAAAATACACTTTATTTACATTAAAAACCAACTATTTAAATAATAAATGAAATAAACTAGAGTAAATAACTGCTTTCAAATAAAAAATAAAAAAAATTAATTTACATGAAAAAAAAATATGAAAAAAATATTGTGAACTTACTAATGTTAGGACAAAACCCTCATTTTTTAATTAAACATGAGTTTTTAAATGGAAACACATCCTTTTATTTCCATCTAGTGTGATAAAGACTTTCAAAATCTCTATATTCAATTGAAATAATCTGTCAAAAAATTTATAAAACACTTATCCTAAAATAATTTAATTAAATGTATAATTTTTTTTATAAATCATGAAAAACCTATCATCTATATTACAAATAGGAATAACATGGAAATAAATTAATTTTAAAACATAAAATTATCTCATAGATATTAATATAAAGGAACTTCATGTAAAATAACACCTTAATTTGAGCATAAACAAGTTGAAACAAGTATCCATTGATGGCGATTGAAAAATAGGTAACAAAATTCCCTCTAAAAACCACCTAACCAAAAAACATTGATGATTATATAAATCTTGAACCCCAAATATAATCCTCATATCTACTATAGTTAAAATAATAATGGAATGTAATATGAAATGATTAAGGTGGATGAGGATGGGAAATCAGGGGATATACATTATGAAATATTCATTATATTGAATGAGGAGGCCAAAAATTATAAATATTTGAAAGCGTTTATCTCCCCATATATACCCATGATTGTTTGAATTATTTGATTGAAAGATATAGTCATATGGATAAAAACTATGTAGGATATTTAGTTAAATTTTATAGTTAAAATCCACTAGGATGCCTTCATTATTTTGAATAATGTGGGCCTTTTATATAAGAGTATCTGTATAGGAACAACCCACTATCATGGAATAGACACATGGTTTTGAAATCGATAACCAATAATCATAAAAACCCATATTGAAACTATGTATCATCATATAAACTTTCCAATCAAATTTTACTAACCATGTACAAACCATGTCACAACACACTTAATCACCACAGAGTATCTAGGTTTTCCATTAGGATCTTTCTAATTTTTAATCAAGCATAAGATTCCATTTTAGACAAACCATATTAGAAAAAAACAACTTATAGGTTTTAATTGTTAATGGTTGACACAATGTTTTCCCTAAAATAGTAAAACTAATAATAAAAAATGAGTGTTACAAATATATCATATTTTAATGAAAAATATAATTTTTTTAAAATATCCAAAAATAATATAAAATTAAATTAATTAATAATTATTTGAATGTGTTATAATTGTCCCCTCCGTTCACCTCCCCACCAATGTGTCAGAAAATTCTCTAATCAGTGATAAGGAAAAAATGAAACATAAGAAAATAATAGTTGGTACGAATCCTTGGTGATGAAATACATAAAAACAACCATTCCAAAATAGTAGGGAAAACAATCACCAATAATAAATTTGAATCTTAAAAAATAGCATAATCAAATTAATTAAATATAAATATCCAAGAAAATAGTGACCTATCAAGGATATCCCCACCTATTAGGATTTTATAAAATTATGAAACTATTTATATGAACACCATAAAAAATGAACATCACCAAAATATCCATATTTTCACATATCTTAAATAGATGCTATATTGTTTCACAATATATAGACAACCAAAAATTTTACCATCTCAGATAAATAATATAAGAGAATAAAAATTTTCATTCCAATAGTCTACATAATTATTTCACAATACCAATGCATTATTATGAAACTGGAGTTGGAAACTAATCATTAACATGTTCTAATGTGGAAAATAATTTTTTAACCTCATTTTAAGGCATCATATATTGAATAATTTAGTAAAAAAACTAGTGGAACCATATCCCACTATGATTACAATAATAAAATTTGATCCCAAGAGCACCAATGACTAAATAAAAACAATCCAAGACTTTTAAATACACTAAACACATACTCATGGTTCCCAATTCACAATCCATCAAAATAATCAAACCTATTTTCTCCACCATGAACAAATGACAATAATACTTGATCATCAAAAAATAATTCTTATTCACATAGAATCTAACTGAATAGTTCCAAATGATAAACCACATGAAGTTCATCTAAAAAATTAATCTTATCAAATATTAAAAACAATGATTCCAAAAAAATATCATTACCCAAATCAAGGTTATATCCAAAAACTCATCTAACGTCATCACCACATGAATATATTAAAGGTGTCCATTAAAACAACCTATATAAAACAACATTGCCTCAAATAAATTGAGTCTTAATATTCATATTATTTTATATTTTTCCACAAAATTGAACCATTTTCTTGTTGAGGGAGTCAACTAACAAACTCAGAGACAGAACAAAGACATTTAGTACTCTACTTAGATCATCTGGTGTGATAAACACTAACATTCGAAGAAAGTTTCATTCAAGAAATCATATTCAACCATTAATCGAATTCATTCTAGGAGGCATACATAAAATACATTAAACATGAATCCAAGAAATTTTATTCTCAAAAAACAACTTAAACTATTCTATCTCAAAATAATGAACGTGATAAAAAATATTTAATTATAAAGGAAAAACTAAAACCAAAATACATTCAATTTAAGTCTATCACATTCCATAAGAAATAAAAAAAGCTTTTCTAGAAACACAATAAATTTAAAAACACTCATTAATTTAATTTAATTTCAGACTGTTTCAATATAAATGTTCTTATAATGAATTTATAAATATATTAATGATCATTAAAAAAATAATCCTTTTTAAAAAACAATTATCCTTTAATTTGAAAACAGTTGTACCTTTTTAAATAATTGTAATGTATTATGTTTTTTCCTATTTGAAATTTTTTATTTTTAGGGGGATTCCCAAGAAGGTCAAATAATTTTACATTCAATAGAAAAAAAACTTTTAATCTAAAATATATTTGGAAAATTACATATGAAAAATCTATTTATAAAATAGTTTTATTAAATAAATCATTTTTACAGGAATCCCCATGGAAAATTTTAATTTTGAAAGAAACTTATTATGAAAATTTTCATTTCAAACAAGTTACTATGGTCATTATTATGACATAATAAAATCCCACAAAAATTAAAAAAAATCGTCAACATCAATATATCACGAAAATCCATTCAATTCCCACCAAACCATGTTATCAGGAAAATTCAGTCTAAATATCAATCCCTATTGAAAATTAGTATTATTATCAACATGACCATATTGTTTGGTGAAAATGGGCCAATCATGGGACAATTTGTTTTCTATTGCAAGGATCAATAATTTTGTCACAATCTAGTAAATTGGTCCTTATAATCCAACCTCATGATAATATTACTTTTTTAATTTATTACATTAAAATCTAAATACTCCATTTTATATTATCAAATTCAATTTAGGATCAAAATATGTTATTAAAAACATAATTTCATTGATGTATTAAAAATCCAAATCCATATACCCATGGAAGCTCAAGTGTTTTAATCTTTGAGGGCGATCATAAACCCACTAATGACCTCTTGAATCAGAAAAATAATTTGTAATAAATATTATAATGTTACACTTAAAATTCTAGTGTTAGTTCTACGATCCTCATCCCAAATTATTAAACCACCTCTCTTGTTAAATTTTAAATGAAATTGGAAGGGCTATCCTAATATGTTGTCAGGCCTGGCTGACCACTTGGCCCAATAGAATTTCCTAGTTCCTATATATTTGAAACAAGTTTCTGGTTAATAATATCTTAATCATGGGAATTAATTTTAATCCTATATACAAATAAACATGCATTACAGAAAATTGACAATCTAAAGTAACTAATAGACAATAGAAATACTTTTTATAATATAAGGATAAAATTATAAAAAAATCAACTCAAATAGGGATGATAAAAAGGACAGATTTAAAATAACATACATCTAGAAAAATAAATAAATGTAACATCAGATGTAGAAATAAAATACAAATAATCATAGAAGATAAATAATCAAAACAAAAATTGAACCAAAAAACTGAAATGATAACATCCATTTTACCAATGGTCACTAACCATTTTTGATCAATTTCATTTTTGAACTCAGAATCTAATAAAATAATGAAAAAATTATTCGAAACATGAGGATAAAACATAAAAAATTTATATAAACTATCATATGAGTGTAAATTGATCATGTGAGTTAAATATACCAGCTGGGATTTCATCATAGTGGATCTATAGTTATTTCATATAAAATTTCCTAATTTATAGTTTTAATTTTTTATATAAAATAATATTTTTACTTGATATTTGTTAAGAAAAAAATATCATAATGTACTATTTTTTAATATAATTAAAAAACATCGTAAGAATAATTGTGGCATTGTTGGCATAAATAATATCATTAGGCACAAAAGGAAATATTTTTTCTTAATATAAAACCAAATTTAAACCTTGCACGTACGAAATATAAATATATAAATAAAAATTCAATTTCATTCACTTTTCCCATGAACATCGCCAAATTCCATTTATGATAAAGACGGAATTAATAAAATCCAAACATTATAATCCATCGATAAACATGATTCAATTAAAACAAAAATGATATCCAAAATTATGAAATAAATGGATTGGATACTATAATATATTTGAAAAACTAAACCAACCTATAACCAATAAAAGGATCCCTGAAATCAAATGATATGGTTCATAATGAATTTGTTTCTATAAAAATCGCCCATAAACATTACAAAATATATCTAAGAATCATTTTAATGAAATATCTCAAGGATGTAAATTGAATGATACATGATAGGATATCCTAGGGTCACATTGTAATGTCATGAAATTTCTGTATATGTTTTTTAATTATATAGAATTAATTCAAGATCACGAATTATGATGGCATGTGATTCTAGGGCCCGAAGAGCCTGGAATGGTCCATCGAAATTTTGATAATCATTAAATAGCACGCTTAAGCATTTTTCCTAAAAAAGTGGAATAGATCTTAAACAGTTGCTTGGATTAAAAATCAAAGTTCAGCATTGCATTTAGGATAATAGGTTTTCCCTGGGTCTAACTTATGTTTGGTCGGCGCTTGCCTCCTATGAGAAAACTGAAAATTTTTATAACTATAAATATAATAATAAAAAAAATTATTTTAATTTTCAACTTCTTTTTACTCACAAACGGTAACTCAAATTAAAAATCCTAAACCCTCACCAAACATGTGACGGTATGATTTCTTTATGAAGATAGTAACATTGGCCAGTGGGACACCAGTGAAAGTTAGTTTTTGGCGGTAAATAAAATAATTCAGTGAAAATTATTTTATTGTAAAATCAATAACATTTAAAAGGTTACTCTAATTGGAAATCTGAGAGTACCATTGGGTTTGTTGCGGTGTGTTTCACTTAATAAGAGCCTAACCTAGACTGGTTCAGATTGATGGTTACTTTAATTAAATTTCCGAATATTTTTCAGGTACGTTCAGTAAATGCTCAAGTGCCATTTTCTAACTTTTGAACCCATGATTGGATTAAAAATCTGAGGGCACAAGTGAATCTGTAGCATCGATATTCGATTAAGGGAGGATTTTCTTTGACCGTAGTAGGTCCGGAGAAGAAGTTATTTTTTGTGACTTATAAAAGGAAATGAAAAAAACATAATATCAATATATTTTTTCCTTTTCCACCAACGGACAAGCGGTAGTGAGGGACCAGCGGAAAGTCATGCCATTAAATGGTTTGACCCTTCAAATATTATGTAATAGTGTCATTGAAATTTAGGAAGCTTCCAATTAAATGTACATTGAAAAATTCCATGATTGTTACATACCATCTTCCTCTTCTATTTATATTGATCCTGGGGGTGGAATTGACAGGAATTCACCATGCAACGGAGCTCTGGTAATGTTCTGTGATGCCCAAATCATGAAGGATGGAGCCAATTCCAACAGGCAGTGACGAGTCACCTCGAACCACAAACTGAATAATGACGATCGAACAGTGTCGTAGGAGGCTTGTTGCGGGGATGGAAAATTCCAACACTTTCTCAAACATAGATGTTATCTAATAAACATGTGGTAGTAGATGATTCATTTATGATTTTAATTGATTTCTTCTTCCCTGTTCTTGACTAACACGAAGAATTTAGGTCAACTGACTATTTTTTTGACCCTCAATTCATTTGCCTTTGCCGGAGGTCGTTGCTAGGAATCAGGTGTTGTTTATCATGTAGTTTAATTCAATTTATATAAAACCCTTAAACCCCTTGTGTTACGAGCTAAAGCAGTGGGCGTTGGCCTAACGAACCCCACCCGAACCCTCCTCTATATTTGTTACATCCTTGTACCTCCATGGAATAGAGACAGCCCAGAAACACCAACTGGATTCATGGTGGATATCACATCAATGCACACCACAAGAGGAGGGTGTGGCACAAATCTATGCTGGTCATCGGAGAGTCTGGCAATGGATGCCCATGGAGGAGGAGTGGTGTGCCGTCATGTGCCGCCAATGAACAAGGAGGGTCGTGGCTCATCAGCTATGGTGACTGGGAGATATGTTGGCTGAATAACTGGCCAGCCATGATGGAGCTGGCAGAGCGGTGTTATGGTGTTCCCCCCATTTCGCGCCCACGCGGAAGCAAGGCCGCTTCCCCTGTTGGTAGTAGAGGGAGAAAGGCACCACCGGATAGACCAACGATGGGTAGACGTGGTGTGCACTAGTAGCCCACCTGGAAAAAATCCGCGACTCATCGGCCGCCACACGGCAGACCTGCGATGCCTCTTAGCACCGCGTTGGGATCAACCCATGTGGATTGACCCACTAACGTGGCTCTTCATCACGTCAACCCTACAAGGGCACACCGTGTTTGGGTATCCAAGGCGGCCCGTACCACCTAGAGAGTGGCAGTGGTGGGTCTGTCCAGGGAACCGACTGGCCACTCTGTGGGCTGACCCATAGCCCAGTATCCTATCCCACGACCCTTTTGGGTCGGTTCGGGACCAACGGGCCAGGTAGACCCATGTTGGGTTGGACCTAAGTCAGGCCGGGTTGACCTAGTTTGGCCCATGTCGAACCAGGTCATGTAGGTCTGTCTGAGGTGGACCGGACCCGAACCTAGTGCTGTCCAAGAACACAAAAAGTTTGTTTTCACGAGAACTAGAAATTACATTTAAGCATAGTCTACAGAGGTGGGATCCTTGTATCGAGACAACCCTTTTGATTTACCGATTGAGTTTTTTTGAGAGTTTTGGAGAACATTCGGGTTGGATCACACTTGAATCCAACCAGGCCCTTAACAAAGAAATGCAAATAATGCATAGACCAAGAAACTGATTGATGTGTCATATATTTCATGGGAACCATTATGAAATGTCAAAACATTGGCTTACTTCCTTATGAGACTTTGTACTAATTATAATACGACTGATGTCTTGAGGAGCGGTTCTCCCCAGAGTTCTATTTACTGAACCCTACAGTAGGCTGATACATAAATACTACTTGATTATGTCTTAGTAGGATGTATCTCTCTCTGACCCAGAAGGCTCGTTGTGGGAAGCGACTCTGTTTTACTCGGCATTCCCATTGTACCCATTAGGGATGAGTACCACAAAAATTCAAGGATAGTGAGACGTTGCTCTGTTTGACCTGACATGTCCACTGTAATTTAAAGAGGAAGAGTTCTCTAGTAGCTGAGGTGTTTGGGTTTTGTGACTGACAATGCTACGGATAATAACCAAGAATATTCCTTATGGTGACTTACAAGGATATCAAGATGTGGCAAGTGGCCTGTGGAGAGGTACTCCCAAGAAGACTGCATTTGGAACCCTGTAGTGGCTGAGACCTGAAGACATCATAATGATTGGTCCAGTGTTGAGTGGCTCTGTGTGACCTTGTAGGCCCATAGTGGGGAGTGGCTTTGGGTGTCCCGGTAGACCCATTGTGCTCAATAGAAAGAGTAATTTTGTTCAACTAAGGTGGGATGTAGATCTATGTGAGCTGACTTGTGTTGCGTAATTTTTCCTTTATAGTGTACCTGTGTGGTACTTATACCCTTGTGGTGTTACCTGTGTGGTACTTCTACCTTTAAGGTGTTACCATTAAGGTATTCTTTCCTTGTGTATAAGATGTGTATAACTTGATAACATAGGTATATGTATGGGCAAATACATATGTATAGTTGATGTCTTTCATTGGGGCATTCCTAATGTGGAACTCTATGAGACCTACGGTGGTCTCAGTGTCCCTTCTGAGTATCGTCATACAGTCCCATGCATGGAAATTTCCCACAACTTTTTGTGTCTTTTGTAGATGATGAGCTATAGAGCTGAGTCTAGAGGGTGCCAGGACATGGTGGTACAAGGAGGAGACGAGCTGACGTAGAGTGCTATGGAAAAGATATGTGCCTACCGTTTAGTTAGGATCCCCTGAAGATGATCTAAGAGCTTATTATACTTTTAATTGTATCTGTAAATTTGAGTTGAACTTTTACATTTCAGTTTGGCTTGTATTTTTAGCCATTTTACATATAGTAGTCATTTTGATATAGCAGTTTACTTCGTGGTTGATCCTTGTTTGGTTCTAATGTTGTGTGTTTATACAGGTTTTAAGGCAATGCCTTCCGATTTTAGGGACGTGCCTTTCTGGTACTTGTCTCTAGCCCCTATCCTATGGAAGGTAGGCTTGTGGTAGTCATGGAACGAGCCTTAGGGGACAGGTCGTGACACACATCTCTATAGGGTCCCCTATGTTTAACTAAAATAGTCCTATTAGATCCCCTAGGGGTAATCGTGTAAAACAACTATAGAGGGGAATAACTAATCTTGTGTTTTATCCAGACTACACAAAATATTTTTCTTATTACATGAATATACATCTTCTTCCATGTTATATACGGTTCACATGATATCAACTAAATGATGGAGGAAAATAAAAACGTCATTATCATCAGAAAAATCAAAAAAAAATTAAAAATAAGCATCATATAATATCTGAAACCCATTTATATAACATCAAAATTATTATTAGAAAATATGAATAAATAATATATATATAAATATCTGGGGTAACATTCTATTAAAAACATAGTATAATTTATGTGTGTTAAAATGATGGAAATCGTAATTTAAAAATAAATTCTTATAAATTATGAGACAATCCATCCTTTTTCCACATGCCTAGGATTATGAGATGCTTTATTCCCATCTAGAAGAAACCATTGAAATGTTATTTAAAATAAAATATTTTTTTAAGAAAATAAAAATCCTCCATTCTCTTTTTGAATTCACATAGAATAATTATAAGATATAATGTTAATATACTGACTCTCGTTTGGGAAAAATAAATTTTTTTAAAAAAAATACGTATTTATGAACAATAATTCAGTCATTAAAAGTTAACATGTGTATTATACTCTTTTGTATATTTTTAATTCATTGTAAAGTGTTCTTCGTTCAATTTTTCAAACACATTATATGTGGTAAATTAATTTATAATATAAAAAGTTTTTAAAATTAAATTACACACCCTCATTTTAATTCTTTATATAAATAAAAAAGTATTAAAATCATATTAAAACATGCAATAATGAGAATGAATATTAAAATTAAATGGAATAAAAAACACTTACCATTGTTTAGGGAAACATATTTCACAATGTATCCTTCGAATTTGAAAACAAAACAATGTATGAAAACACCCACCAGAAACCAGAAATATCAAAACCCCATATGCATACATATATCGATAAGCCTAATTTTGGTCCACATGTATGTTGGGGTATTTGGAATTTTGAAATACAAGGGGGTGGATAAAGGTGGAGAAAGGAGTTTGTATGGTGGAATGTATTTTAGAAAATATGATTGAACCTAATTTTTGTATTTATAAATTCAAATGTCAATGAAATGGATGTTCTTTCCACATAAATCAATGGTCAAAAAATTGATATAAGGGAAGTTAGAGGTTAATTACTTATAAATAAGACATATGAATTTATTTAATTACAAATTTTATTTAAAAGTGGAAGATCACGTGGTTTCTAAACCATGCACCAACCTTATAAAAATGATCTATTCAAACTAAAAAACCGAATTCATAATTCAATGAAATTTTTTGATAACCGTGTAGATGTTGTGCAGCCGAACCCTTCAATCCATTAGTCTCTTCATGGTTTCTTCAATGATATTAATATTTTTTACCTAACCATGTGATACTAGTTCAGAAAACCCATACTCAAAAAAATTAATTTAAAAGAATTCCTTCTTAAGGTTAGTCAATCAATTTCCCCAAAACAATACACACAAACAATAAATTAAATTAAATTTCTTTATATTTCAGTTTCTAAACCAATACCTCAATGTATTTAAATGCCCCAAAAATATATAAATAATAATAATGAAATAGTGACATATGGGTGTCACAAACATTGTAATCCAATTCTTATATTTCTTATACATAAAATCATAGTGCATATTCATAATAATGTAATATCTAATTTATAGATATTTCTAGAGTAAATAGTAATAATTTCATCACATCCCATGTGGTTAACCATTGATTTGAAATGGAGAATGATGAAATCCTTACATCCCATTCTTAAAATTATCTATTATATTAACCTTGAGATATTCTATTGTAATAAAATCATATAGAAAACATTATCATCATATAAAAACTAAAAAATTGTTGGGTTGGTGGAATTACAAGGCTATAATGAAACATCTAAACATGAATATATTTGAATCGCGGGAGACCAAAACCCAAGACCACACTGATACCCCATGGGGCCCTATTCCACAAGGCAACATCTTAAGGGAGAACCATATATCCTTATACAATACTCATAAAATGTTAAAATATGGGTTTTTATTCATTTTTCATGAATGATATATATTTTAGAAATCAACCTCCGGTTGAACTCTATTTTATACGAAACATTCGACAGAATCTATTATCATCACATAAATTCAACGAATTAAATATTTTATAGAATAATGAATTAATAATTACCATAATTTAATATATGATTTAAATAAAAATGGAATGTACGGATTCCTCAAAATTAAAAAATAAATCTACCCCAACTATATAGGAAAAATACTATTTAAGGCTTCTCCATAAACATGGAATCCCTTTCAATTGGATATTATATAACCTATAATCATATAACTAAACATCAGATCTCATTCATAAAGCGTATTTTATTATATAAAAAAATCAATAAAAACAATTACTTCCCAGGTTTTCCATGTCATCATTCAGATATCTTGATTATATCATATGATATGGATGTTAACTGTGTTTTTTCAATCTGGTCCATTTGAAATTTAATTATATTATATTAAATTAATTAATCATAGAAACACATTTTAATTATCTAATTATAGATAATTCATATTCCCCTTCATTACCACCAACACAACTAATTTTATGTTCACTCCAAATATTTGACAAATTTTACTTATTCGTAAGAATGTTTTTGATTATTATAGTATTTTCCAATTCCACTATTGTTTATAATGAAAATTGGGTTCATTTTTAAATTTTATTTTTGTACCAGAAATATCATTTTATGTTCATGTATCAAAAATACAACTTAATACCCTAATATGAATTAGTTACATCCTAAAAAACTAGTATGTTATCTTCTCAATCCCACTACTAAGAGGAATGAGGATTATAATTAAGGTTAATGTTTTTAGAAATAAAATTTGAGCCATTAACTCCAAAAAAAAAACATATCTTGTAATCATGAAACACAATCTTCTATTATATAAATTATTTTAAAACCACACAATATGACAAATCTTATAAATAATCAGCACTATAATAAAATGTTACACAAATAAATTAATTCTCCAAAATAATTAATCTTATTGAATAGATTTATTCTAATATACTAAAATCATGATTATTTCAATTAAATACGTTTCATTAGGTTCCATATAAAATATCAATCTATTAAACCAAATATCATCATTACTCTGAATCAACATGTATTAACAATTTAATTTTGAATAAAAAATGTGTTTTCATGAAAGGGTGAGCAATAATATTATTTAAAACTATCCAAAGTAGTGAATTAATACCATTAATAATTAATTTTGACCATAAAATAAAAATAACTATTGTAGAAAAAAACCATTACATATCACTATTAATCAGGATATTATTTGTGACCACAATTTATTATTCAATAAAAAAATTATTACTGACACTCTATAACTAAACACTTTTAAATATGTATATTATATTCATGCTTCTTTATAATATGATAAGGCCCTCCAATACTATAAATTTCTTTGGATTCATCATGTTCTCATTACAAAATCATAAGTTCTGATCATTAGAGAGAAGACCCTTGATATAATCCAAGCCGTTTTCCAACACAATATCATGGATTTCACATCACATCTAGCTAATGTGTGAATAATAATCATCAATTAGATTAACATCACATAAATAATAATATTTTCATAAATACATTTATTTCCTTCCAACAATATAATTCACATATAAAAATCAGTAGATCCTAAACAAATAAAAATCACCACCAATCCCACACAATACATGTTGATGATTTCATATCTCCACCAATATTTTCTAATACAACAGTAAAATATATTGTCTTCCTCAAAAACAATATTGTTGGTGAAAATGTTTGTGAACATAATGCATTTTAATCAACCATAATCATGAGAGTTATTGGAGAGGAGAAATTAAAATATGAGGTGAATAAAAATTTATCATTACCATATATATTAACAATAATCTAATAATGAAATAATATGGGTTAATGAAAATAATATATATATTAGTCATCACAAGTCTCATCCATGAATAATGGAGACAAGGTTAAATGTCACCATCCTATATTAAACTATGTTTGAGGATAAATTTGATGGAAGTCATATCACTAAATTACCTCAATAAAAATTTATTTTACATAAAATTACAACACATGCCATAAATATTTGTACAAAAATAAATCACTTTACTTAAATAGATAGAAATCATATAAAAAATATGACACATTCTATTTAATAATTCAATGTTATCATATCATACCCATAAAGGTTTATTATTACACACACATTTGATCTAATAATTTTAATATAATATAATTTTATTTACATTTATTGAATTTCATAGATTAACATTTCAATGATTTTTTATTAATAATACCTACATTAAAAGTTATATTTTTTTCATCTAATGTGATCCAATGTATTATCACTAAATTTTCTTACTTTTTTATTTTTATATTTAATCATTATCTTGACAATTCATCAATAATAATTTCTCATGGTTCTTGTTATTAATATTTATTATAATTCCATGAATATCGAGCATTAAATTGGATACTCTCATCTCTATAAAGAAAGTAAATTGTCATTGGGTGAATATTCCATTTCAATAAGATAATATTTGATTCATTTCAATTATTAGATCCAGATATAAGTAATAATTAACCATATCTCCCGATTATTCTTCTTTATTATTTTATATTTATTAAAATAAATATCATGATATAATAAACTAATTAACATATAAATTGGGACACCTACTATAATGTTACATTATTAGAATCTATCCATAATAACATCTGTTATGTAACCAAATTATTTCTATATAGTTTAGTAAATAACAATCAATTAGTAGTTGATTTTAACTATAATCATTATTTGTAGGAAAACCCACATTAAATTCAATATCATGATTTACATACATTTCATATATCAAAAAACTTATAATAAAATATATTTAATTATAAATACATTTATAAATCCTTTATTGAAAATAAAGTATTACATGCTAAATCAAATGTAACATCCTTTATTTGTTCACATTTTCAAAAGTAATGTTTCACTTACCTCATTATAATAATCAAATTATTACTGTTGATAAGATCATATTACTTATTTAAAATCTAATTCATCATTATAATAATTGAACATCCCAATTTATTTCCATAATATCATGTGAATATCTATACTAAAAAATCTATCATTACATCTCATAGGGAATAATATTTTCATTTAAAGAAAATATTTTCCTGAATTGACATATTGTATATTTGTTCCGATGTTTTGATAATCACTCCACCAAATTTTTATCAAAATCATTACTAAATATATAATGATCTTTGGGTTATTTTCATATCTCAAAATTTAAATATTACTGATAAAAAAATATCGTTATTTTGATAGTTATTATTTTATATTTTGTTGAATTTTATATGTTAGTTGGACCCCAATATATAACAATGATGACTCAGTTACTGATACATGATAAAGATTCTATTGGGTTCTAAATATGTTTCTTCACAATCCACCATAAAGAATAGTAGTTCTATAAAAATGTGGTCATCCTTGGGGAACAACCATACCCTAAGCCATTTTCTCATTTATAAATCCATATCATATCTACTTTCCCATTGATTAGTACTTTTTAACGAAAGAAAAATAATAAAGTGAGGGAAACCATATATTATACATTGTTGATACCAACATCGGACTCCATATTTTCATTGTTCCATTCTAGATTTCTTATAATTGACTTGATTACCATCATTGAAAAAAACATCCATTGATTCCACATTTAGATGATAATTGAGATTATTGACTTCTTCCAAATTATCACAAAATCATATCATCTCAAAATATTTCCCAAATTAATTTTTTTATAAAAATATAAATTCAATAAAAAGATCTTTTCGGATTGGATTTATAAATCTTTTTTCAAAAACATTGATAAATATTGTTTATTTTTTTATTTTAATAGACATTTTTGGAAACACATAACTATTTATAAATATGGAATTATGTTTGTATATGTATATGTATATATGAATATACGTATAATTTCATATAATTTTAAATCAATAAATATATTTAATTATGTATATATATAACATCTCAGATTAATTTTGTTCTATACATGTAAAATATTTGGATAACAATTTAGGTGTGTTTATAATTTGTACCTATATCGGAAATTTTTTCTCACCATCTGCATTCTAAAAGCATTTATACTGTTAATAATGAGCAGATGATTAAGAGGGATGATTTGTGTCTCACAATGGATTGAACATGTTTATAATTCCTAAAATATGTGTTTAATGTGTTAGAATAAGATCAGAATTGGTCTTGGTAATCGAATCGAGGATGATGGATGTTTGGTGATATTATTCAAAATTCTGGATGACTATAGAATAAAAGGGGTTGTTTTTTCTAATTTAGGAAATATTTAATGGGTTATGGTCATTTTGAGTTTTTCTATCTTTTAAAAAATATATATATTCATAAAACAATATTCATGAATATTCAAATTGTATATCTTACTTCTATAGATAAGAAATCCTTACATTCCTAGATTAATATATTAAATATGGATAGGCATATTCCACATTGAAGAAAAATTATTTCACATGAAAGAAGATGTGAAATATTTGTCTTCCAACTATGGTGGAAAACTTATGTGAGGAATAATTTAATATGAATAAATTTAATATATTTTATAATAATATTTTACATATAAACTATATTACATTTTAGGATAAATATCCTACTTATGAAGAACTTGTTATGGATTTTATTTTTTCAATATAAAATATATTTCATATCATTTATGTTTAAGTAAAACATTTGACTCATCAGATAATATCTCACGTAGGATGATAAATATATTACACATGGGTTGGATATCTAGTGATTATATTTTTTACCAAAGGGAATAACCATAAATTTTAAAAATATGTCATGATTCCAACTAAAAATCTTTTTAATAGGTATTTCCTGTGTTAAATATCATTTTCTTGACTAAAATGGTTCAAATTTCATAAATATTACATATCATGTATCCCTTAAAGAAAAAATCATATATGAATAAAATATTATATTTTTGGTGTTATTCAATTGAAAACCCACAATTATTACATATATATATATATATCATTTGGAGAGGAAAAATTATTTTATAAGCATATTTATACATAAAGTTATAATTTTTTTCTATTTTCCTTTTAGGGATGATATGTAATGTTTATGGTAGAGGTCTCTAGATTTTACCTATTAAAAAAAAGAATAGTGCATTCATTTTATCATTAATTTTAAAAAAATAATAAATTCACCTATGTAAGGGATTTTAGTGGTCTTCTATAACCAATTCATGTTCAAAAAACTCATAATATTGCTTTCATTCATTTCAAAATCCCCATGAGAAATCATATATATCTCTCATTGGATTCAATCATCATTACTCAATGGTATTTGAAGTTAAATATATTATTTCTTGATTTCACTATCATAGATCCAATGATTTTTTATCAGTATCATGAAGGTTATGCATGTTTGTTCACAATATTATTGTTTAATTTAAATAAAATGATTTATTTTATTTAATATTTAAATAGAAGATAATATTTGACTATTGGAAAAATTTAAGAATAAGGTTGGAGTTACCAAAACATCCTTAGAATATCACCCCTATATATGTTCATGTTATACATCATCAGATCAACTAAAAAAACAGTCGAATATAATCATAAATAAATTTGAAGTATTTTAGATCATAAATTTAAAGTATTTCAGATCATCAATTTATACATTAAAACACATCAAACACGTTCTGAAACATGTAATGTTGATTATTGGAGTCATCTTAGAATGTGATGATCAATGAAGTTTTTTTTATTTTCATTTTGTTTCTAAGAACTTTAGGATACACATTTATATAGACTGGATATATTTAGGTATAATCTTGCTAGTGGACTATTGAATTTTACTAATGCACTTATCAGGGTTCCAAGGGTACTTAAGAAGTCTAAAATATTTTTGATATAATAAGGTAAATGTCCCTATATTTATAGTCTAATAGGATATATATTATTGACCATGGGAGAGATGATAGTTGATTTTTTATTATAATATCCCATGTTCTACTTGTTTTTTTAATTTTGGGACCATCAAGTATAAGATACTCCCATGGGGGATCATAATGTTACATTCATGACATTTATTACTAGTATAATATTAATGTTGATATATAAATGGTTGTCTGTTATTTATTTTCATTTCTCTTGATTCCTATTTCATTATCAATTTGGATACATGATATTTTAATTTTTTCTTATTTCATACTATGATATGAAGGTAAACTCTCTCAACCATGACATCATAAACCATTCCTTTTACTTGGAAACCTCTAGTGTATAATGTTAACCAGTTGTGTTTGTTTGGCCCTTAAACATAGATAATTCATAGGGAGTTGATTCTAGGGAATTAAAAAGTACAATATGTGTAATTTTTCACTGGTCATATGATTTGGGAATTTAGTCATGAGAAAAGATTTTATTTGAACATTTTATATATTGGTTTTATTGGTCTAGTTAATAATCAAATGAGGGATGTACACTATACAAATGTTGTGTTTCGTAATCTTGTTATTAGGAATATATTTACATTAAATCACCTTATGTGAATAAATTTATTCATTGTTCATCACATAATTGTTTATATATTATTCAAAAAGGATAAAGAGTGTGTGTTCATTCATCATATCCAGAATATTGGATAGAAATTTCATTATTGGACTTTATAATGATTTTTTAGATTACTATATGACAGCAGTTCATAATTTATATAATAGAAAAAAACATATTATTTTTTTCCAAATTACACGATAGTGAAATGAAATTTTTCTAGTTAATTAAATGGAAATAATTTTAACATTTTGTAGTATAACCATTAATTATATTCTTTTTGTTAAATAAAATGAAAATTGTAACTTATAAATTGTTTTCCTATATAAATTTTAATTCTCATTTAATTTAAATGAGTCTAAATTTTGAAATTATTGTTAAAAGTTAAAAGAATGAGATTATTTGGAACCTATTTTTATATGTTGATGACCACGTATAGGGGTTTTCCTAGAATGAAGGGAAACATGTGTTATGAGACATCAACCATTAGTGATGCATTGATATATGGATTTTTTTTCTAGTTAGTGCTAGTCCAGAACTATGACATTATTAATTATTATTGTACTTTCTTGAGGATTTATTTTTACATTATGTATGGATACATTCATGTTGATTTTTAGTAAGGATCCATCAGAGTATGTGTGACAACAATCCTCCTTAAATTGGGCTACATCCCCTCAATGGAAAAGGTAGGGGATGGATGATTATCTCTATGAAAAATTATAATGAGATGTATATTAAAATAAATATGGAGTATATATTATCTATAAATATTATATATTCCCTAAATATAGAATTTATGAATATAGTGATATTGGTTAACATGAAATTATGTCTGTGATACATGAATATTCATCGATATAGGATATGGTCCCTTGTGAGTTGTGGAAGAAAATTCCATAGTCATTACATATTCAAGGGATAATTGGATAATTAATATTCAGTGGGCTTGATTTTGTATTGTTTTATCAATACCAAATCTAATTTTATCATTAATGGTTATCATATACCATTCTTGGGAGTGTGAGTATTGTCCATGACTGAGAATGGTACTTAAAAATTAGTCTTGTAAAACTTTTACATCAATGAATATATAGGAGTATACTTAAGATTAATGTGTAATATTATATCACTATGTAGTCATCCCTCCACTCATTGCAAACTGACATGATTTTTCCCTAATGATGTATTTTGATTTCCACCTAAACAACAGGTCAATTTCACTCTCATGCTGAGGCCAAGTACAAAAAAGAAAATTTATATACCTCCATATAGGATGAGAATATGGTATATTTATGATCTAAAGATATAGTTGGATGAAATTTTTGAAAAGGGGTTCTGTAAATTGATTACATCTCCATGGAATTTCATAATATTATTCACGATGAAGGATTATGATTATTTGTGTCTATTTTTTTCTATCAGATGTCTAATATATTGTCTAGAATTTATACAAACTTCCTAATATGAAATATTTATTTTTAGTTTCATAGTTGGAATATGGTTGTATAAATGATTGATATGTGATCAGGTTATCACTAGTTGGGTGGTGGACACCAATAGATATCCTATGATGTATTCAATAGAAGTTATGTTCTTTATGAGTACATACTATTTTGTTTCAGGTTAATGAAATCAATAGTTGTATTAATCTTAAAAATGAATTGAGACTACCGCCCATATATGAATAGTTTGTTTTGGAAATTTTAATTTATAATAGAAATTTCATTTATAGTTTGAGGGAGGATTGTGCATCATAAATGAATATTGTTATATGTTTACCTAAGTAGATTTTCGTATATAAAATCTCTCGGTGTTCAAATTTAATATTGATACTATGCAATTCTTATAAAATGTAAAACCTATGGATATATTATTTCATCACACTATGTATTCAAGATATGTGTTTATATGGGTGTATCCCAAGATAATTTTCAATATATTCAACAATTCAGGACTGATCAGTTATTAACTGTGTTTGTTAAGGAATATTTCATCTTGGAAATGACTTGGATAATCTTCTCTAAGAAAAGGTATATTCTTGTGGTTTATATTATAATAAGAGACCATTATTTATATGAAAAATATATTGACTACAATGTAGATCCACTCAGTTCCTAATTTAAATGGGGATTATTCATTTTATACTAATTTAACAAGATTTAGACCAGGAAAATATTGATTTTGGATGGACATGATGCCACTTTTGTTGCTAGGTAGTTAATGATTAATTAGTCTAACTACCCAGCAAATGAATTTTAGTCGATATTTGTGGATTACACATTTAGTATTTTGTATAATCAGCAATGATTTCGATGTTACATATTCTATTCTAACCAAAAGATACTAATTTATATTTTATCAAATAAGGGATTGAAATTATAGTAGAAATGGTTGGTCAATTTAATAAATGTATTTTGATTTAGAGTTTCCTTAAACTCTTTTAAAGTGATAGTTGTTTTCAATACAAAAGAATAATCACACTGTCCCAATTTGTTCAAGAGTCCATTATAGAGTGAAAGATTATTAAACTATTTAATAAGACATTTTTTGGATTCCTGGAATACCATGTCCAATTATCCATTCTAGATAGGGTTGGAGATGGTTCTTGGAACATATTTCCAAGGGAGCATTGATTTCCACCCTTATATAGATAATAATACATGAACATTATACATTTTTTCCTATTTATTTAGTATGTGTTTCACAAAATGTTTATTTTCTTGTAAGTACCATTTTTTATAATAAATCTCATGTATAATAACTTATCAAAATAATCACTATTTGTGGTGCAATTAGTTGTTATATAATATTTGTTGTATCTTTTAACACTATTCTCTCGTGATATTGGTGAGTCAATGATTATTATGTGGGGTATATTTTAAATTAAATATAATCATCTTCTATTAATCCATAAGTAGTAAGTTAGTGGCCATCATATGAAGATTTTTTATTTTGATTAATGAGACCATCATATTTAGTTCGAGGTTGGTTTTTGAGTATTTTTCTTGGTGTTTCCATGGTTAGGGAATTATTTTGTATATTAGATAATGTATTTTGACTTCTATAAGTGTTATATTGTTTTATATCATGGAGTGGATAAATGTGGTTCTATAAGAATTAATTCTTCCTCAATAATATAGAATTTGGAATATATATTTAATGGTTTGTGACATCGAGAGAATTATCTTGATCAATAACCATTGATCAAAATAGATGTTGATGATCTTGAGGTCTATGAATCATTCATTGGGAATATGTTCTATATTTTTGATCTAAATGGGAATAATATCTAGGGAATGATATTTCCCTTAATGTGGGTACAATGGAAGCAAAATCATATCCTCATAGAGTTGTCAGAATGAGAGTTTTTTATATGAGTACACTGGACAAATTTTTTCATTAAGAGGCATGGTAATTATCAAGAATGGTTCCCAATGATGATTTTATATATGGTTGTAATATTGTAAAATAAAAAACATATTTGGGATTTTACTTCATTAATTTATGGCTGAAAACCCAAGCTAGTTTAAAATTTATACATAAATCTAAAAATTGTAACTTATAATCCATATTTAAAATGTATTAGGGTAACATTCAATGATTAGTTGTTCGTGTTGAATTATTTTGGTTGGACCACCCTATAGCTAAGTGTATGAGACCTAGTATATTGGTTTAGTTTATTATAATGGTTTTGGAATTGTTCTTTAGAATTAAGACTTGTTTCTGAGCTTTTTGCTTATATTTTTCAGCATTTATGAAGCTTACATAATCATTATGGGCGGAATATGAAATTGAGGAATATATGGTTTGTTTTTTTGATATTTCAGAATTTTTTTTGTTTTCATAAAAAACAATCTATGATGAAAAAAACATATTGTTTATTATATTATATTTTTTTCCAATGGATGGAAAATAATTTTTTACGTAGCCAAATAACTCACATATGAACATAATTATTCGTTATAAATGAAAATATATTAATTTTCCATAGATATTTTACATATTGGATTTTATATGATATGTAAAAACCATAAATTTATAATAATATATTATATATAAATGTAATATTAAATATATCATAAATTTTATAAAGAATTATAATATTATTTCAGATAAAATATCTTTTGTATGAAGTATATGATTGACATAAAACTTCTTCCATGTGAAATTTATAACATAAAGAATAAAATAAAGTTAATAATAATTATATCTTTGTAAAATTTCATATGTATTATATAATATCATTTTACAGTATTAAATATAATTTTCAGGAGTAAAACATCTTATGTGGTGAGTTTTTTCTAAAGGAAAACATACATTTAAATATTATGTCACACATCTAATAATTATTTTACATATTAGTTTATTCTTAAGGTATAAAATTATTGTTTTAAATATGATATTATAAAACACATAAACTATTAGATACATAGTTTTCCTAAAGTGAAATCTTATATACGTCTAAAATATGTAAAATATGTTCTTTGTAAAAGGATAAAAGTAAATTATTACTTAAGTATACTACCTATTTTGGTGGAAAGACAAATGTTGGAAAAAACCACCCTAAAAAAGATAAAATATATCATACATAGAGTGATTATTTTGTGGATAAGTATGTTTTTGAATGGTTATCTATACACATCAAATTTATTATAAATTAATTAATTTAAAAATATTTATTTAATATTAAATAAATGTTAGAAACACATATTTATTTTTTTAGGTCCCTTATGTGCCCTATAATTTGTCAAAGTAACAAAAAATGTGTTTTGTTTAACTCTAAATATATCAATAGAGATAGTCCCAATCTCCAAATAGATGGAATATCAAATTCATATTGTGTTAGTTTATCATAAATTTATCACTTCAGGAGATATCACACTCAGTTTCTCTTGTTGTTACATTATCTGATACATGTTATGACATTTATTTCCACGTTAAGAGGTTTATCCATAAATTATATTTTATACCAATTCACAAATAATTGATATATGTTATCTGCGGATTAACTACATATAAGAATAATGCAGGAAGTAACATAAAAAACCAGAAATTATAATATCCTTTTTATGTTCGGGTGATGTGTGATCACACTAACAAAACATTTAGATGACCCAAAAAATAATGAGACGAATTACATTTCTAATACATAAATATAAATACATTTCATATAATTTAAAACCAATTGGTGTGTGAAAAACATGTACTTTAACACCATCTATGGTGATTTTGATTTTGAAGGAAAATATAATTTAAAAGGGAAACTAAGGGGATCCCCTCATTATATTTTTATTATATGGTCGGTTGCACTACCCCAGTAATGTTTAGTTATAAAAAACATTATTGTTGTGTTTTTTTACATTTATTTGATAGTTTATATGATATTATAAAGAGTGATACTCATATACTAAATATTTTTAATCTGATTTCTTTCTGGGCCATATTTCCCCTATAATATTTATATATTTTATTACTAGGAATACCTCTTTTATATAAGAATATTTTACATTATTACAAGCTAGGTTTTACATCTCCTGAATGATTTATATAAGATATTTTAGGCCAATCCTTTCATCCCACTATTTACATAACATAAAATTGATGTGTGGTATGAACTTCACCAATATAATTAATATGTGAGATTACATGGTGGTTCTAATTTCCCCAATGTGTGTTTACTGGTACGAAAAACCATGTATAAATACATCCAATACTTCCTAAAAAATTATTTTTTAACCTATGTCACACAATTGAACCTGAGTAATGATAAGGTTACTTATTTATATTTTATTTTATTTTATATGCATAATATAATGAAATTTTATACTTAAATTATATATTTAGTGTATCATTTAATGGTGGTATAATAAATTTTAATCACACAAAATATAGACCATCATGAGAGCTAGAGAAGAATTAAAATATTCATGATAGGTTATGGGTATTTCCATATGATTGATAGTTAATCTATACTACTAGGATAGATCGTGTGATATTGGAATGGGTTCCTTTTTTTTTAAATTTTACATAGTTTTGTTTTTTATCATATTATGACCTTATTATATATGATTTGAAAACAGGGCATCATGATGTTACATGAATGCCTTATATTACTTGTAGAAAAATTGTTTTAATATATAATAGGTGGTCAATTATTTACATGAACTTGTCATCATGTGTGTTACCTTATCAATTTGATGCTTAATATTATTATCATTATATATATTATCATTTCTACTATAATATAAGGGTAATTTCTCCCCAATGAAATATCATAGTCCAACATTGCTAATTGGAAGCATCTAATGTACAATGAGGTGCACCTAGGGTCTTATAGCCCTTATGTCTAAATACTATTTCATGAGACGGGTTGAGGTTATGGGGTATATGTGTTTTTGTGTTATTGTGGGTGACTTTTATTGGTTGTGTGAGCTAATATTTGTCAATATTTAAATTTAATGTTACATTTTTAAGTTATAAAAAAACATTATTACTAATTATTAATTATAATCTTGATATGATATAATTATTTATTTCATCATCATTACTAAGTACTAGTAAATAAAATATGACACTAATTATTAAATAATGAATAATTATAAATTATTTGTAATTATTAACTATTAATTACATTAATTTTTTCATGTTCAAAGAGATTTCAATCCTTAGAACAGAGCCACATAGTTATTTGTAAAATGTTTTTTGGTTACGTATTAATAAAATATGTATTACTATAAATAAATTAAATAAATATAAGAAAAAAAATTTATTAATGGTGATAAATTGGTACCCACGAATGCCAATAAATATAAAATTATACAATTATCAATAAATTAAATTATTATATACAGGATTCTTTCTCTGAAAAAATGAAAATTAAAAAATAATAATATATAGTAAATTAAAATTATTTTTCATATTAATTAATGTTATTATTAATAAATATTATCATATAGAAAGTGTAATTTATAATTTTTAGTGACTATTATTTAATTTTATACATATTCATTTAATTTATTAATCAATACATAGTTCATTAAAATATAATCAAATATATAGAAAAATTTAGAAATGAAAAAATATTAAAATTTTAATACATATATATATAAGTAAAGTATAATTAGTTACTAATATTAATAAATTTATAATTCTTAAATATTAATTAATATTTAATATTATGTACTCCTCCTTAAATTTATACCAATCTTTAGTTTAAAATATTTCCATTTTATTTTTAGATGGGGAACCAATAGATTTTAATCAATACCCCACTTATGTGTTGATGCTTCTATGTTCATACTCTAGTCAGTGAATCATTGTGAGTGTTCCCCACAATCATCAACATCATGCATCTCCTACACCAACTTCACTACATCTATCATGAACCTATATATCTATCTCAAAGGCTAGTTAATTTTCCTCTGTAGGGTCGTCATCACTATACTAAACTATGAGGTAGAATATCCAATGATCCTCATAAATGAGAGAACCCACTTGATAGGATCCTTTGGATGATAGCATGAACATACGTAATGGAAAATAAAAAAACACAGAGTGATATATCATTGAAAATAAATAGCTAAATAAAAATTGTTAAAACAATGTTCCTGGGAATCCCCAATTATAGCAGTCATCTTCTCAATGAACGATAAATCATTGTGATGATCGAGTACTAGTGAAAAAAATCACCTTGATTATAATAGGGGTACATTTAAAACTATCTATGTCATCATATTATTATGATACCAAAATACTAAATATGTGGAAGAACCTTTTTTCATAATCAGTGAACAATAGTGTTGGAGGAAGTTGGAAATGAGAGGCCTTTGCCCAATTTCTTTTTATCATTTGGAGGTGCCACATCACATTATATACCAATCTCTTGTGTGATTCATTAATTAAATTTTACCTTCCATATTAATGTATCCATATATATTTATTTCAATAATTTATTAAATCAAATCCAATTATCATTAAATCAAATAAATATGTTCATAATATATTGTAACTGATAATAAAACCATTCAGGATAAGTAAATATATTTCAAATATATATATATATTATCTTTTCATTTAAACATATCAATTATAATGCATGGTTCATATGAATGCAATTAAATATAAAATTTATGTTTACAATATCATATTATATATTAATATTTATTAGTTCATATCTAATAATATCCCACATACACTAAAATCCCATAAATAATTAATACATAACATTAAAACAATTTTTGAATCCAACCAAAAAATTTTGAAAATGAATTTTCTTCAAACACTATTCGTTTTTATGAAAAATAATTTCCAAAACATTTTCCTTATCCATGGGCCTAATTGTGTTACCATGGGGGCTTTATCTGGGTTGAAAAAATCAATAGAATATCTATTTCATAAATGTTTGAAAATATCATACTTTAGATACACATTTGTGATACTCAAGATAACAGGGTTATTGTAACACCTGAGACTTTTATGAGAAATATTTTTTTTATGTTATATAAATCATCAAAGTAATATTTCACTACACACAACAATAGCTTGGCTTGCTTTACACGCAACTGCGGCCTTCCTCGATAGCTTGTGTCGTACGCAATACCGAGTTTACCTAAAAAAATATATTATAATATTAGCCGTTATGAATATTATTAACTGAATTTTGAATTTTATAACATTTTAATTCATTTTATACATTTTATAGAATGAGGTATGAAAACAAAATCAGTTTTTTGGTTAAAAGAAGTATTTTTAAAAAAATGTCGTTTTACCACCTTTTGATGGCACAACCACGTTACATCTAGTTTTTGAAAAGCTTATAAGTTCAATTTGACAAAATAATATTCTTCTTTAGAATCAGGATATAAAAATTTACTTTGGATAAATTTTTCATATTATTCAGATAACTTTCATATTTTAATGAATTGTAAAAACACGCTATATTTTAATTAAAAACAACTTTTTTCATCGCAATACTTTATATGTGTAAATTATAATATTGAATGTTTTTAAAGAATAAATACAATATATTTTTACCATTTAATATAATGTATGTCATTAGAATTAATTTTACATTGAATTCATAGGTAAAAACATTTCAATCTTTGGCAATGTTTTATCTTTTAAAACCCGTTTGCATAACAACGAGGTTAATTTTAAATTAATTACTGCAACATCTGTGTTTTGAATTTTGAAAAATGGATTCCATATTTGTAATCAGTGGGTCCAAATTATTTTATTATGTTACTTTTATTTTTTTGATATTATGAATAGTAACTATGGTAATTTTCTTATTTACTACGGTTAAAAGTAAATAGGGTAATTCAAGGTTAAAATAATATTATAATAATTCAAAATTACCTTGAAACATGTCCTAACCTTATTGTATGAGTATTGTCCGACCATGGGAATCCTTGGGTAGATTTTGGAACCCCATTGTTCAACATGGTAGTGACAATGAAAATTTGGATTAATTAATTTAATGTAAAGACAAAATTGACATTAAAAAAAATATTTTAGTAATTAACATTTATAAGGGGTTATATAAATTATATTTTCGACTATAAATTTTCATTAGAAAGATAAAAGGATTTACTACATAATTATATTTGTTTTATAATTTTTAGACACCAAATAAATTAAATTATTTATGACACAATAATGATGAAGTATTTACCTCATTAATAAATGATTGAAATAAATAAGATAATAATGATTAAAATATTTTCCGAAACATGTCCAATTCTGATTGGGAGATTTTATTTATTCCATGAGTCATCTTAGCTTCATCTGTAATAATTTTTGGACATTTTGAAATCGAAGATAAGTTTATAATAAAATAATATTTCCACACATTCCAAAGGTTCCCCTCTCCTCCTTTATAAAAGGGAACCTCCTCCCTCTCTTCCTAACACCAATTTGATCCTTCAAGTTTGGCCAATCCCGACCCACTTTACTTCCCCACTTCCTTAGAAACCTACTATAGGTATTGGTCTTCTCAAAAGACCAACTCTAGTGCCTTAAGGGAAAGCATAATGGAGGCACATCGAGAAAGAGGTAATACCTTCTACTCTTTTCCTCAAGTTCCATTCTTCTTCTACTCCCTCATATTTAGTTGTTTCATTATGAGGTAATAACATCAGTATCCCTCATATACGGATATGTTATTATAAATTTTAAACAACCCTATTTCACCTCTTATCCATCCTACATAAAACGAAATCACCGAACGTGCGTACGTATGGAATACCATCTCCATGTTGTGGTGTAATCTATTTTCCACCACCACCATACATGGATGGGTATAATGGTGTAAATAACAACTATATATGAATATTGGAAAGTGATATTGAATCTGAAATAGTATACATACACTCCAATAAAATTCCACGATCATGGGAATGATATCATCGCTCGGGCGTACGTACGGAATACCGTCTCAACGATGTGATGCGACTCATTCTACATGATCTTCTTTGAATAATGATTATATAAATGAATTGAATGAATGAATATGATATATATTACACTAATAACATTATGGAAATTAGGTATCTATATCCTAAAGAGAAGAATAAGAATTTATTCGACAAAACATGCATAAGAACAAAAAGTAATAAACACCCGAATAACAAGTAGCAATGAAATGTTACTAATAAGAAGCTAAGAATATGGACATATATGATATCATAACAATGAGTATGATTCAGGAATAAGTCGGTGACATTATTTAAATCATTATACAGGAGGTTCGGACACTTATTATGCAAATCGGACCTAAAGTAAGGGAAAATATCACAATCTCATTTTTATCCGAGATTGTTTATACTTTGGTATTTACTGGGGTGTATTTTATCATCCACATCTGTGTTCCCTCAATATGTTATATTATTTCCATCAACCTAAAATTGTTTAAATCCAATTTTACCCTTTGGTGAGTTTTTAGTAAAAGATATTAAAGGAATCTTTTGTCGTTTTTTGTATGAGGTACTTTTTGACTTTTCCGATAAATGTACGAGAAGAATTTTTTTTTAACTTATATGGCATGAATGGATTTTTAAAACATTATTTCGATGAATCTTCCTTTAAAAGTTTTCATGTTTATTTTTAATCAAATTCTTTTAGTTTAAAATTTTATGACATGTTAAGAAAAGAAAAATGTTTTTGAATTAGAAAAGATATTTTCCTCAAGAATGGAGTTCAAGTGTTTTATCAAAATTATTTTCTATATAAGATAATATAGGGTTCTGTTTCTATCTATATTATTATAGTGATTTTATTTTGTTGTGATTGAAATATTTTTATGAATTCTTTTATCTTATATGAACTATTTTATGATGTCCTGATGTTTAAGATTCCCATTTTTATTACATGGGTTATGCTATGATGTATGGTTTATGATTTAGTGGCACACATAAAAATGGTATCATTATAAGATGGGTGGGACCTATATCTCCCTCTAATGAATTGGGTAATGATTTTATATCTCATGAGATATACATGGCTAGAACGGTAGGAGAAACCGGTTTAGTGAGACAGGACTAAAACGAGGAGTGAACTCGGTTCATAAATGGACTCTGTCCACTAATATAGTCTTGGCAATGAGTATTGACTAATAATAAATGATTCTCTATGAGTATGTGTGTATTAGAGAATGTTTAATGTTTTAATTTATGATTGTTGGGATTACATTTCACTACCATGATTTATCCCATGTTATGAAATAATGATCTCTTTTGCAGGGTAAAATTTCCGAAAATGTTATGTTCTTATAAATTTGATGTGATTGATATTTATTTTTTTTACCCTTACTGAGCATTTTAGATCACCCTTTTGTATGTTTTCTTTCCCCAGGTCAGGAATAAGGTTATTAATTAAGATATGCCAAAAAGGGACTATAGATATGATGAAATAAATGGGAGACAGTGTAGATGCTTTATGAACCAGTTGTTTATGTATCCCAGTTTCTAAAGACACTAAACCTATACAGTCTTTTCATTGTTTTGTTATATGTTGTAATAAGTATGCTTCAATTTTGAAGTATTAACCATGTATGTAAAGTATGGGGCACTATATTTGGTATCAGAGGAAAGGTATAGTCAACCTTTGGAAACTAGGATGTGAAAGCCTTAGTAAGAATCCTAAGAATATGTCTAAGCATAGATCACAATCTTAGTGTTTTATAAATTTCCATGAACAACCTATCATAAGACAATAAGTGTAAAAAAATTCTTCATTATGTCGTTTTTTTATAATTAGTGTTGCACACACTATTATTCTTTGTTTTAGTCAATAGCTAGAACCCGAAGGAACTGTGTTAATGCGGAATGCGATGGGAAATGCAATGATTGTCCCCCTGAGTAACCAAACATTATGGGAGCTAGAATGAAAAATCTTGTAGCCATGATCACACAACTTTCTCAAGCTATGAATCATGAAGGACTTCCAAATGAGAAATGTAAGCAGCAACATTCTGTTGAATCGATCATGAGGCAGCGCCCACCATCTTTCAGCGGGTCTTCTGATCCACTAGTGGCTGAACAATGGATCAGTACCACTAAAAAGATATTTTCAGTTATTCAATGTTCAGAACATGATAAAGTCATCTTAGTAGTGTATCGTTTGGAAGGTGATGCCAATCAATGGTGGAATATTTTTAAGAATATGAGGAAAATGGATGAAATTGAGTCTATGGAATGGGACGAGTTCAAGAACTGATTTTTAAATAAGTATTTCAATCGTTTTCTTCGAACAAAGATGGAGAAGGGGTTTCTTGAACTGAAGAAAAAAGATGATGAATCCGTTGGCACATACGAAGAAAATTTTACAAGACTTGAAAGGTACGCTTCCAGAATTGTTATCAAACCTGAGAGTAAGATCGATCGATTCTATAGTGGCTTAAAACCAAGTCTTCAAAGGGTGTTAGCCATAAGGGACTTCAATAGCTACGAGGAAATTGTTTGATGTGCTCTCAAGGTTGAGATGGAGATTGGTGTAACCCATCAGTCACATGGGTTTGATAAGATGAGGAAAATGGAATTCAATAGAATATCTAAAGACCATAGTGAAAAGAAGATGATTTTTCCCTTATGCTCAAAGTGTGGAAAAAAACATTGAGGAAATTGTCATAAGGGGACAAGAAAATATTATTAGTGTTTAAAATAAAGTCATCGGGAAATTGAATGTCGAAATAATGGGAAGAAGATGTCTAATGATGCAAACAAAGGAAGAGATACATAGAATGAACCTACTACACTTCAATTGTCAAGTTCAAGGAGATGGGTCATTATGCCAATCAATTCCCAATTCCATGTGTTGATGATGATGATCAACTTCAACAAACTCTAATAGACAATGAAAAAGGAAAGTCACATGCAATTACTATCGGCGATGTGGAGTACGACAACGAAGTGGTGAGAGGTACACTTACCATCCACTCTAAAGTAGCAAATGTTTTATTTCATTCTGGATCCACCCACAATTTTATTTCTGAATAATGTTCTAAGGGTATCATCGTATTACCTCAACAATTTGATTTTGAGTTGGTTGTGCCAACTCCTAATGGCACAATAGTCACATCAAAAGTTTACAATTCTTCTCTGATTGATGTTTGTGGGAAAGTGCTTCCGGGAAATCTTGTGATCCTTCCTATACTGGAATTTGATGTGATTATTGGCATGTATTGGCTTTCTTGATATGGATCTCATATCAATTTCCAAAGAAGGGAAGTCACATTTCATATTCCAGATCAATCTATGATTGTATATCGATTCAAGGATGAACATAACCATCCAGTTGAAATTTCTTCTATCTTATTGGTCTTGATTCCACTAAAATGAAAGTTATTTATCTCAAATGGTTGGAGTGAAACTCAAGATTAATAATATGCCCATTGTACAGGAATTTGATGATGTATTCTGGAGGAATTTCCAGGTCGTCCACCAAATAGTGAAGTTGAGTTTTCAATAGAACTTGTACCGGGTGCTTTGCCTATTTCAAAGACTCCTTATAGAATTGACCCAATTGAGTTACAGGAATTGAAGAAGCAACTCTATGAAAATCTTGAAAATGGATTCCTATGCCCCAGTCAGTCGCCTTAGGGAGCACCTGTTCTGTTTGTTAAGAAGAAAGATGGATCAATGAGTTTCTGCATTGATTATCGAGAACGTAACAAGATTACATTCACGAAAAAATATCATCTCCCACGCATTGATGACCTATTTGACAAACTATGCAGAGGTCAATACTTTTCCATGATTGATCATCGTTCAGGGTATCATAAATTAAGGGTCCAAAGGGAGGTTATACCAAAGACGACTTTTTGTACAAGGTATGGACACTATGAATTTATAGTGATTCCATTTGGTCTTACTAATTCCCCTATTATCTTCATGGATCTGATGAATAGAGTCTTTAGAGACTATCTTGATCAGTTTGTAGTAGTCTTTATAGATGATATTCTTGTATATTCAAAGAGCAAGGAAAAAGATGAAGATCACTAGAAAATTGTATTAAAGTCCCTAAGAAAGGATAAGCTTTATGCCAAATTTTCCAATTGTGAATTTTGGCTTCAAAAAGTTTCATTTTTGTTTATCATAATCTCAAAATAGGGGATATATGTGGATCCAGCAAAAATAGAGGTTATCGATAGATGGTCGAGACCAACAATAGTAACTAAGATCCAAATTTTTATTGGTTTAGCTGGATATTATCGACATTTTCTGAATGATTTTTCACGATTATCTAATCCACTCACCAAGTTGACTCGGAAAGGAGTTAAGTTTGTTTGGAATGAGGAATGTGAAGATAATTTCAAGGAGTTGAAATGAAGGTTATCCAGTGCACCTGTGCTCACACTGCCTTGTAGTGGAGAAAGGTTTGTGATCTACAGTGATGCATCCAAGAAGGGATTGGGGTGTGTTCTTATGAAAAAATATATGGTGATAGATAATGCCTCACGACAGTTGATAATCCACAAGAAAATTTACCCAACTCATGATTTGGAGTTATGTGCGGTAATCATTGCATTAAATATTTGGAGGCATTATCTTTATGGATAAAGGTGTGACATTTACACTGATCAAAAAAGTTTAAAATATATTTTCACACAAAAGGAGATGAATATGTGCCAAATAAGATGGTTGGAGCTGATTAAGGATTACAACTGCTCAATTCATTACCACCCGGGGAAAGCAAAGAAGGTGGAAGATGCATTAAGTCGACAAGACCATGCTAGCATATCCATGATGAGGATCACAAAAGATCCCATATTTATGGATTTACAAAAGATGGATCTTGGAATTATAATGGAATTGGAAAATCGTATCTTTCTCAAATGAATGGTCAACCATCTATACATGTAAATATTAAAGAGGCGCAAAAAGAATATGTCGAGTTACAAAAGAAGGTGAGAAATGCTCCTGAATTCAACCTTGATTGTGATGTGATAATAAAGTTCAGGAATCGGGTTTGTGTTCCTCCCATCCAAGAATTAAAGAAGGAGCTGCTGGATAAGGCTCATAGTTTCTCATTCTCTATTCATCCTGGAATCACGAAGATGTATAGAGACCTGAAAGAGTATTTCTGGTGGGATGGCATGAAAAGAGATGTTGCTGAATAAGTCTCTCGATGCTTGGTTTGTCAGCATGTTAAAGCTGAGAGACAGAAGTCTAAGGGGATGTTACAACCATTACCCATACCTGAATGGAAATGGGAAAACATCACTATGGACTTTGTCACTGGACATCCTAAAACATCCAAATGAAATAATGCTATCTGGGTTATATTTGATCTTCTTATGATGTCGGCATACTTCATTGCTATTAGAGAAGATTTTTCTCTTGATCAGCTTGCCAGGATATATGTAAAGGAAGTTGTAAGATTGCATGGAGTACCACTTTCCATTATATATGATCGAGATTCAAGGTTTACCTCAATGTTCTGGCGAAGTCTTTAGCATATTCTGGATACATAGTTGAGTTTCATCACTGCTTATCATCCTCAGATAGACAGTCAGTCTGAGAGGACAATTAAAACTCTAGAAGATATGTTGAGAGCTTTCTCTATGGATTTCAAAGGTGGTTGGGATCAACACCTACATTTGGTGAAATTTTTTATATTAATATATTTCACACCCGTATTCTGATGGCTCATTATGAAGCTCTCTATGAAAAGAAATGAAGGACTCCAACTTGCTGGGATGAAGTTGTGGTAAGAAAGCTATTAGGACCTGATCTGTCGATGAAATGGTAGAAAAAGTCAGATCTATTCAACAACACATAATAGAAGCTCAGAGTTGTCAAAAAAATTATGCCGAAAAACGAATAAAAGACCTAGAGTTTGAAGTGGGTGATAAAGTGTTCTTACGAATATCTCCTTGGAAAAGAGTAATGAGATTTGGAATGAAGGGAAAGTTGAGCCCCTGATATATCTGCCCTTTTGAAATCCCGGATCGTATTGAGAAGGTAGCTTACCGATTGGCGCTTCCACCAAATCTCTCTCATGTTCACAATGTGTTCCATGTACCTCTCCTGAAAAAGTACATACCTGATCCTTCACAAGTACTCATCTCAGAAGTTGTAACGCTGGAACAGGATCTTTCTTATGAAGAACATCCAATAGAGATTCTGGATCGTAGCTAAAAGGTCCTACAGAACAAGACCACTCACTTGGTGAAAGTTCTATGGAGGAACCACCAATTAAAATAAGTTACATAGGAACTTGAGGATATGATCAGGGGAGTTATCCTCATCTGTTTGTTACGATGTGACGAATTTCGAGGCCGAAATCCATTTTAAGGGGGGTAGAATGTAACACCTGAGACTTTTATGAGAAATATTTTGTTTTTATTTTATATAAATCATCAAAAGAATCTTTCACTACAGACAACACTAGCTTGGCTTGTTTTACACGCTACTGCGGCCTTCCTCGATAGCTTGCGTTGTACGCAATACCGAGTTTCACTAAACATCGATATATTATAATATTAGCCATTATTAATAGTATTAACTGAGTTTTGAATTTTATAACATTTTAATTCATCTTATACATTGCTAGAATGATCTATGAAATCAAAACAATTTTTTTTATAAAAGAAGTATTTTTCAAAAAATGCAGTTTTACCTCCTTATGATGGCGCACCCATATTAAATCTAGTTTTTGAAACGTTTATAAGTTAAATTTGACAAAATAAAATTCTTTTTTAGAATCAGGATATAATAATTTACTTTGGATAAATTTTTCATATTATTCTCATAACTTTCATATTTTATTGAATACTAAAAACATGCTATATTTTAATTAAAAACAACTTTTTTCATCGCAATACTTTATATGGTTAAATTATAATATTGAATGTTTTTAAAGTATAAATAGAATATATTTTTACAATTTAATATAATTTATGTCATTAGCATTAATTTTACATTGAATTCACAGGTAAAAACATTTCAATCTTTGGCAATGTTTTAACTTTTAAAACCCGTTTACTTAACAACGAGATTAATTTTAAAATATTTACCACAACATTTGTGTCTTGATTTTTTAAAAATGGATTCCATGTTTGGAATCAGTGGGTCCAAATTATGTTAATAGGTTACTTTTAATTTTTTTATATTATGAATAGTAACTACGGTAATTATTTTTATTTACTACGGTTAAAGGTAAATATGGTAATTCAAGGTTAAAAGAATATTATAATAATTCAAAATTACCTTGAAACTTGTCATAACCTTATCGGATGAGTATTTTCCAACCATGGGGATCCTTGGGTCGATTTTGGTACCCCATTGTACCACATGATAGTGACAATGACAATTTGGATTAATTAATTTAATGTGAAGACAAAATTAACATTAACAAAAATCTTTTAGTAATTAATTTTTATATGGGGTTATATAAATTATATTTTTGACTATATATATTCCTTAGATAGCTAAAAAGATTTCCTACATAATTATATTTGTTTTATAATTTTTATAAACCAAATAAATTAAATTATTTATGACACAATAATGATGAAGTATTTACCACATTAATAAATGATTTAAATAAATAAGATTATAATGATTAAAATATTTTTCAAAACATGTCCAATTCTGATTGTATGATTTTATTTCAACGATGAGTCATCTTATCATCATCTTTAATGATTTTGGGACCTTTTTAAACCGAATATATGTTTATAATAAAATATTATTTCCACACATTCCAAAGGTTCCCCTCTCCTCCCTTATAAAAGAGAACCCCCCCCCCCTCTTCCTCACACCAATTTGAGCCTTAAATCTAGGCCAACCCCTGACCATTTCAGTTACCCACTTCCTTAAAACCCTACTAGAGCTACTTGTCTTCTCAAAAGACCAACTCTATTGGCTTAAGAGAAAGCATAAAGGAGGCACTTCGAGAAAGAGGAAATACCTTCTACCGTTTTTTCAAGTTCCATTATCCTTCTAATACCTATTATTTAGTTGTTTCATAATTAGGTAATAACATCAGTATTCCTCATATAATGCTATGTTATTATAAATATGAAAAAACCCTATTTCACCACTTATCCATACTACGGAAAATGAAATCATCACGCGTGCGTACGTACGGAATACCATCTCCACGCCGTGGTGTAATCTATTTTCCTCCAACACCATACTTGGATGGGTATAATGGTGTAAATAATAACTATATATGATTATTTTAAATTGATATTGATTTTTAAATAGTATACATACACTCCAATACAATTCCACGATCATGGGAACGATATCATCGCTCGTGCATACGTACGGAATACCGTCTCCACGATGTGATGCGACTCGTTCTACATGATCTTCATTGAATAATGATTATATAAATGAATTGAATGAATTAATATGATAAATATTACAAAAATAAAATTCTGGAAATAAGGTATCTATAACCTAAAGAGAATAATAATAATTTATTCGACAAAACACGCATAAGAACAAAAAGTAATAAACACCCGAATAACTAGTAGCAATGAAATATTACTAAAAAGAATCTAATAATATGGCCATATATGATATCATAACAATGATTATGATTCTGTAATAATTAAATGAAATTATTTAAATCATCATACAGGATGTTCGGACACTTACGATGAAAATCGGACCTAAGGTAAAGGAAAATATCACAATCTCATTTTTATCCGAGATTGTTTATACTTTGGTATTTACTGGGGTGTATTTTATCATCCACATCCATGTTACCTCAATATGTAATATTATTTCCATCCTCCTAAAATCATTTAAATCCAATTTTACCCTTCGGTGATTTTTTAGTAAAAGATATGATAAGAATCTTTTGTCATTTTTCGTACGAGGTACTTTTTTGACATTTCCGACAAATGTACGAGAAGAATGTTTTTTAACTTATACAGAATGAATGGATTTTTAAAACATTATTTCCAAGAATATTCCTTTACATGTTTTCATGTTTATTTTTAATCAACTTCTTTTAGTTTAAAATTGTATGACATGTTATGAAAGGAAAAATGTTTTATAAGTAGAATGGAAATTTTCCTCAAGAATGGAGTTCAAATGTTTTATCAAAATTATTTTCCATATAAGATAATATATGGTTCTGTTTCTATCCCTATTATTACATTGATTTTATTATGTTGTGATGGAAATATTTTTATTAATTCCTTTATCATATATAAATTGTTTTATGGTGTCTCGATGTTTAATATTCCCATTTTTATTACATGGGTTATGCTATGATGTATGGTTTATGATTTTGTGGCACACATAAGAATGGTATCATTATAAGATGGGTGGGACCTATATCTCCCTCAAATGCATTGGGTAAAGATTTCATATCTAATGAGATATACATGGCTGGAATGGAAGGTTAAACTGGTTCAGTGAGACATGACTGAAACGAGGACTGAACTCAGTTCTTTTGTTTACCCTTACTGAGCATTTGAGCTCACCCTTTTGTATTTTTTCTTTCCACAGGTCCGGAAGAAGGTTATTAAGTAAGATATTACAAAAAGGGACTATAGATATGATGAAATAAATGGGAGACATTGTAGATGCTTTATGAACCAGTTGTTTATGTTTCCCAGTTTCTAAAGACAATATACCTATACGGTCCTTTCATGGTTTTGTTATATGTTGTAATAAGTATGCTTCAATTTTTATATATTAACCATGTATATAAAGTATGGTTCTCTATAGTTATGGTGTGTTATCAATAAAAAATACTAATATATGAACACAAATATTCCCACTGATGTATCATATACAAAATTAATGATGAAAATGTTTAACTAATAGACATGGATGTGTTAATCTAGAAAAGTCATCTAATAAGTTTAATGATCCCGTGAACAATACTGAGCAAAATTATGAATACATTTCCTTTTTTTAATAAATTTTATATCCACATCACATATCACTTATCCATGTAGTATAACTCATCAGATATGAAACAAAAAAAACTTGTTCAGGAATATTTTTGGTCTCATTTAAACATTCTATTTCTTTATTTTCATTCCATACTAGTCAATAAATATCATACTGAATTCACTCCAACAGAAAACATTATCTAAAACATTCCAAACAACTCGTCTATTATCTAATATCTTTTGTTGAATTTTCTACATAGGCAATCACTGTATGATTTTTCACATGCAAGGTAACTCATAAACTCATTTATAAAGCATTTAAATTAATCTTAATCCACATAATATATATATGACTACATATCAATCCATGATATATACTTTAGTAGATCTATCCATGTAATAATTTTATTCTTTTTACATAATGAATACATTCATCATAAACTCATATAAAATCCATTTTAATAAAAATAAGAATCTACTCATGAAAAAAATTGCATATAATCATATCATATTTTACACAATGATGATAACTAGTTACAGGTATCTCAATGTTTATTTGTTAAATAGATATTTATCATTTGGCCACTCTTATAAAAAATTAAACACAAATTATTCAATAATAATTTTATATTTCATATATCATTAAAACATGATATATTTACATCAATTACAAAAAAACACTCACATGTGTTTAATAGTCAAAAATTATACATGACCATCATGTTTTTGTTATTATAATACTTTTGTTAATAGATCTTATACATTCTCATTTGTAGCCATGCAACTATTCTTTATATCATCCATCAAATATATCATTCAAATGGGATGGAATTATTGAATGATTTTTTATGCATTTGATTAGATATGGGTTCCAAAGGATAATAAATGGAACCATTTTTATCATTATATATCTAAAATTATCTCTTTATTCTAGGTAACACTATATGTTTAGAAATAAACATTTGAATCCAGACTACATCTTTCATTGCATCTAATGCATCTATGTATTATTCCCTTTTTTAAAGTCTTCTATATTTTCTTATTTAGAACTTTTCCAATTACCACCTCCATTATTTTAGAAAACTAAAATCTTAAGTGATATTTCATATTAGCATTTTATGATTGTAATGTAGTATGATTTTATCATTTTACAAATAGATCATCCTATCATATAATGAAAAACAACATATTCTTAGCATTTCTCAAGTCATTAAGGATTTTTTCAATTAATCCTACTAGCTTTCCCTATGATTGGATTGGTATCAACATGTTATTCTCAAATATTATAAGAAATCAAAATCAGTGCATTACTTGGTGTACAAGATATATCCTTTGGATTATGAATAAAGAATACTATCAATCTTCTATAACTTTTTAGAAGCATCCAGATTACTCTTAATATTTTTTCTATGAAACACTAGTAATGAACCCTTTGTGAGTTAACTATACTAAACTACCTAAGACACATACAAATATATGTGTTTTGAATCAATATGATAATATTACAAAATATATCTATATAGTTCATCACACAATATATGTAATCTATTTCACCCATATCTTTCATTAATGATAATTTACCCAACCAAAACATCAAAGTTTGAAGTGTTATAAAATCATTTCCAAGAATATGTAAATTATCAATTCATAAAATTAGAAATAATATTATATTCCCATGAAGCTTATTATATACACAATAATCTTAGAAATTTTTCATAAAACAAAATTATTATCTTTCATCATCAATCAATATTGTCCAAATCTTGTATTATAGATTCCTCACATAAATAGACTACATAAAATTACAAACAATAAAATTCTCATTTGGAATATAAAATCCATTGGTTTTATAATATTTTCATCCTCAATAAAATTTCCTTCAAGAAATGTGATTTGGACATACATTTATTTTATCTCATAATCATAATGAAAATCTATATATATATAAATAAGAATCGACATTATTATATTAAATAGAGAAACTTTATCATCGTAGACAATACAATGAATTTTTTTGTAACCCTTTTCTATCATGAATGATTTATTGGTATAAAAAATACCATCCATGTTAGTTTTCTTCTAGAAATCCTACATGATCACTATGGCCACCACTCATTAAGGTTCGTCGACAACGTTCAAAACATGGTTTGTGTACATAGATACCATTTTATATTTAATGGACTATAACCATTTAATTGAATATAATCTCTCAATGTACACTCTATATGATGAGGTTTCATATCCTATGGATATTTTTTAATCATTATTTTCCATGAGTAGTTCATATCTGTTGGGACATAATACTAATTTTTCAAATTATTTTTCATTGATGGAGAATAATAAATGTAGTAACATGAGTTTCTGGTATGTTACCATTTCTTGATTATTTTCATGGTTTTAATGATAAGGGTGACAAATGGGAGAGTCGGGAGAACATTAAATGATGTTTTGAGGAAAAGGGGAAGTCGCACGGGCAGCGCATGGGTTGTCTAAACTATGTGGCCAAACCGTGCGTAGTTGGACCTGGAGGATGTAGCTTCCACACAGTCTGCGCATAGTTTGTCTAACCGTGTGGACAAAAAGTTTTATAAGTGTGGTCGAGGAAGTAGCTAATGCACGGTTAGCGCACGATTCATCTAACTGTGTGAGAAAACCATGCGGCTACTTAAACGAGATCCTATAAAGGTGGATCTCATGTGTTTTTGCCTCTTAGGGGCTCATTTTTCATCTTCAGCTACCTAAGCATGGGATTTTGCGTCTCATAAGGTCAAACAGGGTTCTCCCATAATTCCAGAGGTGATCTGAAGACTTCTCTGGGAGAATCGATGTTGGATTCTTAATGTATGTGATCGCTCTTCTTCATTGTTGATCTTTTTCTTAGATCTACTTAGATATACATCTCCACATCTCTCAGTTTCATAGATCTATGACCGTTATGGGTTGATCTATGCATGTGGATGCCAGATATGATGATATTTGTTCTTGATCATGCTTGTAGAAGATATATAAGGTGGGTTTTTTTAGAATCAACCCGGGTTTCTTATCATCAAAACCTTTAAGGTGGGAGGCTTCACTCCTGATTCCTCTTTCTAGAATTGATTGTATTAGATTCAAATTGGATTATTTTAATGGATTTGATTGTGAAACACATCGAATAAATCCTTTTTAGTAATGATTTATGGTTTCGACGAGATTGAGAAATCATGGTGAAATGGTGTGCATTGTTATTTGGCTTGTTGAATTTAAAATGTTGATTTTAAATTATGGATTTGATGAAATTGTTGATGGCTTGTTCAATAGTGGGTTTTAAATAAAAAAGGGTGTTTTATTGAAATGGTTTGAGATTTAAATGACTTTGATGGAATTGTTTTTCAATAAAAAGGGAGTTTTATTGAAATGGTTTTGAATTGAAATGGATTGGCATTGAAATGGTTTTGATGGAAATGGTTTTCAATAAAAATGTTTCTTAATTGAATGGGTTTTTTGAAAGATTAATGGGAATATGTGGTGTGTGAATATATTGCATGTACATGGCTTGGTTGAAAAAGGACCTTGTTCTCAGTGCCAAACGGTTAATGAAACCTGGTAACTATATGTATGAGGCTTGGTTGAAATATGTCCTTGTGCTCAGTGCGAATGGTGTAATGGAACATAGGAAACAATTACCTTGTAATGACATGGAAGATCAACGAGAAACTACTCATGAGTATGGAATTGTCATAACGTAGCATGCATGGTTGGTTTCATGGGTTCTTAATGGTTAGATATGCCAAAAAATAATGTGTGTGAAATAGTTCTTAAGATTGTTTTGTAATATTTTTGGAATAATAATTTGCTAGAAAATTGGATTCAATTTCACGTGGAATGCCTTTGGTTATGAATGGTTTTGAAAACATGTTTAGATATCGTTATAAACTGCTTTTGAGATAAAAAATTAATATAAACGATTTTTATATAAATGTTTATAACACTACTATCCTAGTGGAGTGAGTAGGGAAGTCATTGTGGAAAACCTACATAGTTTTATACTCACCCCTGCTTGGGCATGTTTATGCTTTTGCAGATGACGTATTCCGGAACATAGGTAAATGTAAAGCATCTTATTTCTAGTGGCTTGTGGTGATGCTTGAGAGATGTTTTGGTTCTTAGATATTATGGAGCATGGAGTTGTAGTGACTTATTATAATCTTGATTTCTTCATCTGCTTTTTTTACTTTGATGCTTAGTTTGGTCTTCCACTATTGTTTACATTGATGTTGTTTGATATTAATGATGTGATCCATGGTCTTTTATTTGTTCTTTCATTATATAGTGAGTGTTTGGTTATTCTTGGTTGGTTTATGGGTTATTTCATAAAGGGTAAATCTTCACCATAACATGTATTTGAAACCCTATAAAATTTATTTCCAGCCTTTGGCACAATGGGGATGTCTCTTAAGGCCTAGTAATGACTCGTTGTACTCTCAAGCCAAAGTGAATTGGCGGGGAATTAAAAATGGTATCAACTTGTTCGGTCCATTCGTAACAAGTGGTCCTCGATGTTCGTGGTCTTTGAGTTGAAATTCATTATTGTCTATTCCATGGGTCGAAATATTATACAGGATTTGGATTTTCAGAACATGAAATGTATAGTATAAAAGGACATAGCTAACTCATTTATGATTAACTTCAGGTTACCAGGTTGTTGGGTACATAAGTGTTTTGGATACAATTCTAGACTGTTAGAAATCTCATTGTCATGGGTTTAGCCAATGAGATGAGATTGACATGCATTAAGGAGGAATGAGTTCCCACCCGGATGGAATATATCATTGTGAAGAATGGTTTATGATTTTTGGCAAGGTGTTAATATTTGAAAAATTCAAAAAATGTTCTCAAGTAATAGATTTTGAAAAAAAAATTGGTGTATTTTAAAAATGGTTTGACATTAAAAAGGCATGAGGAATGTTTTCAAAAATTTATGAACATGGGAAAAATATTGTTTTTAAAAAATGTTGTCATATATGATGTGATAGAATTTGAAATTCTAATCCATCAATTTCTACATAGTGAGATTGACAGAGGTTGTTGTTTTTTTTGAAAATTGAACTCGGTAGGAATTTTCAGAACCAAACCGAAGAGGCTGCAGAGAATGTGGTTGCACATAAACAACGGGTGAACCAAGAGCTACTTCAGAGTATTGTCCAATATTTTCAATCTTTGGATAATGGGAACTGGAGGAATGAACCAAGGCATGTGGATCATACTATCCAGTTCATAAAGAATAATCCACCCAAATTTTGGGGTGATGCTGAACCCGAGAAGGCAGATGTGTGGCTAAGTAGGACGAATCATATCATTGAATTAATTCACACAATATTAGAGATGAAAGTAAATATGGTGACGTATATGCTCGAGGATCATGCACATCAGTGGTGGGATTTATCGGTGTAGGCTAAATTGGATGAAGGACATACAAGGGAGGATTTTGAAGAATTTTTCGACAAACAATTCTATCCCCACATGTTCATGATGCAGAATATGATAGACTTCTTCACCTTGAAACAAGAGGATCTCTCTGTCAAAGAGTATGTGGATAAATTCTTGAATTTAGTCCTTTTGCAAAAGAGGTCGCAAAAAAGTTCATCATTGAAGGCACACATCTTTGAATCGGGGCTATGGAAAGAGATTCAATCAAATATTACAATGATCTATATTTTGGAATATACAGAGATGGTGAAAAAATGGACTATCGCTGAATATGAAATCTCGAGATCGATAGGAGGGGGAATGATGATACCTATGGGAAACGACGAGAACTCAGTTGTTGGGAACAAGAGGAAAAGGGCTACCTATTTCCACGATGCTAGTTCAAATCAGAACTAGATGGTGGGATCAGTAAACCATACTCCATGAACCTAGTGCAAAGTAGGTTTCTTTCAATGTGGTTCGACAGAACACATAATGTGAGAGTGTATGGTGAAACCTAGGGCATGCCATAATTTCAACATGATGGGACATCTTCAGAACTATTGTCATGGTGCTACTTGGTCGGGTGTGCATGACATTTCATAGGTGTCACAAGAATCATATGCTTCGACATAAAGAGGAAAACATAGTCAGTCTTGATATCATAACAGAGCTAGCCATTGTGATTCTCGAAATACCATGACTCCTCAACCAGGGAAACTTCAACAATGCAACAAGAAGAACAATGTAGCAATGAATCAATTGTATGGATCAGAGGAGATGAAGGTCAATTATTAGTCAAGACCATCTATGGTGAGAGGTAAGATTCATTAGAATTCTACCCTTGAGCAAGTGCTCTTCGATACTGGGAAATAACATTCTTCCATTGCTTCTCGTGCTGTTGATTTTCTATGTTTAAAGATGGAAATGATGTATTCTATTTTGAAACTAAAAACTCTTCTTCGTGAAAGAGATCGTCAAGCCTTTGTGTATATAGCTTGTGCTATAACTTTTGATGTAGTTGGGTAAAAATGTAACTTCTTGATGTTGGACATGGATTTCTATGCCGTAATCTTGGGTATAGATTGGTTGACAATGTTTAAGGCTCCCATCAACTGTTATAGGAGAACAGTTTGTTTCACGACAAATGACAGCATCGACCATCTCTTTAGAGGAGAGAGGATGGAAAAAAAGGTCCAAAGAGATTGTTGGCACCAATGGTGGGAACGATCTCCTACCTATTGGAAATGTGGACATTGGCATCAATGGAAGATATTGAGGAAAATATTTTTCCAGCTGTTGTGGATCAATTTCCAGATGTCGTTCCGAATAAATTCTCTGGAATACCACCTCTAAGGGAAGTGGAGTTTACGATTGATCACTATCCGGGGACCAGTCCTATTTCCCTTACTTCTTATTGTATGGCATCAACAGAGTTACATGAATTGAAAGTGTAGTTACAGGAACAGTAAAGAAAGGGTTTCATTCAACCAAGTACTTCTCCAAGGGCAGTACTGGTGTTTTTTGTGATGAAAGAAAATGGAACTCATCGGCTATGTGTGGATTATCATAAGATTATCCATGTTACGATAATGAATATATATCCACTTCTACGCATTGATGATCTGTTCGGTCAATTAATGGGAGCTCATTAGTTCTCCAAGATTGACTTGTGATCAGGATATCACTAATTGTGAGTTTGGAAGGAGGATATTTCAAATACAGTTTTTAGAAGTAGATATGGACATTATGAATATGTAGTCATGACTTTTTGTATAACGAATGGACCAGATGTCTTCATGGATTTGATGAATCATATATTTCAGCGACATCCCTATTATTTTATTATGGTCATTCTAGACAATATCTTGGTGTATTCAATGACAAGGGATGATCATGAGGTGCACATGGAAACAGTGTTACAAATCATGAGAGATCATCATTTGTATGATAAATTATCAAAGTGCGATATTTGGTTACTGGAAGTATATTTCCATGGCCATGTGATTTTATAGAAAGGTGTTTTTGTTGATCCTGAAATGATTGAAGCCGTAATATCCTCACAACCACAAAAGAATGTGTTCGATATACACAGTTTCATTAGTCTAGCTGGTTACTACCGACACTTTATGCATGATTTCTAATGATTATCTTCACCAATAACATCTCTGAGTAAGAATAATTATCTCTTCCAATAGATGGAAGAATTTCGGAATTCCATTCAAGAACTGATAGTTCGGCTTACAATGTCACCTATCTTGATCATTCTAGAATCAGGATATGCGTATGTGGTGTCTTGTGATGCTTCAGGACCAGGGATGGGTTGTGTTCTCTTGAAAAGAGATCATGTGGTTGCTTATGGTTCAAGTCAGTTGGGGGAGAATGAGAAACATTACCCAACACATGATTTGGAGTTACCTACATACGTCCATTTTTTGAAGACATGTATTCATTATCTCTTTGGTGATAAATTTACTATGTTTATGGATCACAAAATCTTGAAACGCATTTCCTCACAGTGAGATTTGATTCTCGGGAAAATGAGAGGGATGGAGTATCTCGAAACATTTGACTTTGAATTGATGAACACAGCATGAAAAGAGAATTTTGTGGTGGATGCATTGAGTAGAAAGTCATTTGCTCAGTTGGAAAAAGAAGTTTAAATGAATTGTAGTAGATGTCCATCTTAGCCGACATGCATGTGGAATGTGTATACAGAGGAGATGTTGTTGTTTTCTTTTCAACTACACTTGTTCCAGATTTATTAATGATGGTCATAGAAGAACAAACATCTGATATAGAATGTCTGGTCGTATGTTCAAAAGTCAATAATGGAGAGACTATTAAGGGCTGGAAACTTGATAGGGGTTCGGTTTTGTGTTGCAAAGATTAGATGGTTGTACATATGGGTTTTCAGGAACAACCCCTTCATTCTTACCACCATTCAAGATGGGATGTACATCCGGGTACACATAATATGTACATGGCATTGAAGGAACTTTTTTGGTGGAGAGGCATGAAAAGGAATGTGGTCGAGTTCGTCTCGCAGTGCATAACTTATCAGCAGGTTAAAGAATACCATCAGAGACCACCTGGTATATTACAGTCATTACCTATCCTAGTGTGGAAATTGGATTAAATAGCAATGGACATTGTAACAGTTCTTCAATGAATGGTCCAAAAACATGATTCCATTTGGGTGATAGTGGATCATCTAACCATGTCGGACCATTTCATCCATATTTGTGAAACCCATACGATGGAAGATCATTCAAAAATCTATATCTGAGAAGAGGTAAAGTGGAATGGTGTACCCGTGTCTATAGTCTTATATATAGATCAGAGATTCACATCTCATTTCTAGAAATCATTACAGCAATCCCTCGAAACTCAGTTGACTATGGGCATGGCGTATCATCCCCAGACTGATGGGAAATCTGAGCGGAAGATAAAAACATTGAAAGAAAAGTAGTAGGATTGTGTAATGGATTTTCGTGGCTCATGGGAGGACCATATAGCCTTAGTGATGTTCTTATACAATAATAGATATCAATACATGATACACATGGCTCTGTTTGAAGCATTATATGGGTGTCCTTGTGATCCTCCACTATGCTGGGTGGAAACTGGTGAAACATCACTAGTTGAGTCGAGCCTTGACCAAGAAACAATGGACATGATTTAGTTGATTACGAATAGGATGGAGAAGGCTCAGAGTCAACATAAATATTATGTAGATCACCGTCAAAGACTGTATTCATTCGTTGTGGGTGATCATGTCTTCTTTAGGATCTCTCGTAGGCTTGGACATCGTTATTTCGGGAAGCAAGACATGTTTTATCCAAGATACATTGGACCTTTTGAGATATTGGAATGGATTGGATAGGTGGAATATCATTTAGAATTACCACCATAGTTTAGTTTGGTGCATAATGTGTTCCATGTATCTCAGTTGAAAAATAATTCGCCCGATCCTGACCATGTGATTAGTTGGGATCACATTGATATAGAGTTGGATGCTTTGTTGAAACATATCCTGGTACTTATTGTGGATAGGCAAGAGAATTAATTACGTGGAAAAATCCTCGGTCTAGTGTGGGATTAATGGCATCATGGTAAAATTTAGGAAGAGACTTGGGAATGAAAAAAGGAAATAAAAGAGCAGTGGTCGAAACTCTTTTAGATGGGTGAAGGTTTTATACTTTTGGAGGACGAAATGACCAATGCTGGGGGGAATGTGGTACCCCAGGTTTCTGGTATGAAACCCTTTCTTGATGGTTTTTCATGGTTTTAACGTTAATGGTGATGAACGGAGAGTGAGGAGAACATTAAAAGATGTTTTTAGGCAAAGGGGAAGTCGCACGGGCGACACACAGATTGTCTAAACCGTACAGCCAAACCGTGCATAGTTGGTCTTGGAGGCAGTAGCTTTTACATAGTTTGTGCACAGTTTGTCTAACCATGCAGCTAAAACATGAGATAAGGGTGTCCGAGGTACCATCTAATGCACGATTAGCGCACATTTTGTCTAACCGTGCGATAAAACCATGCGACGTCTTAAACGAGATCTTATAAAGGTGGACCTCACACATTTTTTCCTCTATGTGGAACTTTTTTCCTCCAAATCTACTGTAAATCATGATTTTTCTTCTCCTATGTTCAAAGAGTATTCAACCATAACTTCATAGGTGATCTGATTTCTTCTATTAGTGAATCGAAGATGGATTCATGAGTTATATATTCATTCTTATTCATTTTTGAGTGGTTTCTTAGATCTACTTAGATTTACTTCTCATCTTCTCCTAGTTTCCTATATCTACACTCTTTATGGGTAGATATAACCATGTTGATTCCAAATATGTTGAGATTTGGTCATGATCTTTCTAGGAGAAGTGATCAAAGGTGGGTTTTTGGAGAATCTACCCGGGTTTCTTGAGCATTCTTCGACTGTTGTGGATTTCATCAAAACCGTTGAGGTAGGAGGCTTCACTCTCGACTTTTATTACTAGAAATAAATGACATAGATTCAAATTTGTTTCTTTGAATGTGTTATATTTTGAAAAGAATTGAATAAATCTTTTGAAGTGATGATTTATTGTTTTTATGAGATTGTGGAAACTTGGTGAATTATTGTGCAAAGTGATTTGTCTTGTTGAATTTAAAGTTTTGATTTTAATTTATGGATTATCTGAAATTGTAGATTGTTTGATGAAATGTGGGGTTTAAATAAAAATGGGTTTTTATTGAAATGGTTTCATATTTTAATGACTTTTTATTGAATTGGTTTTCAATAAAAATGGAGTTTTATTTATTTTTGTTGTAATTGAAATGGTTTGGAATTGAAATGGTTTTAATGGAAATGATTTTCAATAAAAAATTGTTTTTATTGAGAGGGTGTTTTGGCATGATTGATGGGAATATGTGGTGTGTGTTCATATTTCATGTAAAGGGATTGGTTGGAATCGGACCTTGTGCTTGGTTCCAAACGTTTAATGGAACATGGTAACTATATGTATGGGGCGTGGTTTAAATATGGCCATTTAATCAAGTTTAATGTTGTAATGTAAAATGAGAAACAATTACCTTGTGACGACTTGGTAGATTAGAGAGAAACCGCTCATGAGTATGGAACTGTCATTAAATTGCATATATGGTTGGTTTCATGGGTTGGGAAATGGTTGGATAAGCCAATAAGATGTTTATGAAATGGTTCTTAAGATTTTTTGGTAATTTTTCTGGAAAAATAACTTGCTGTAAAATTGGTTTGAATTTTCTTGGAATGGATTTTGTTATGAATGGTTTTGAAATCATGTATATATGTAGTTCTAAAATACTTTTGATAAAATGTTTTATTTAAACTATTTTTATATAAAGGTGTATTACTCTTCTATGGTAGTGGTATGAGTAGGGAAGTCATTGGTGAAACCCTATTGAGTTTTATACTCACCCCCACATTGGCACGTTGGTGCTTTTTCAAATGGTCTATTCCGGGACACAGGTAAAGGTAAAGCATCATATTGTTAGTGTCTTGAGATGATTCTTGGGAGATTTTGTGGAGATTTAAGCTTATGGAGAATATAGTTGTAGTGTCTTAAGAGATTCTTGAATTGTTCATCCACTATGTACTTTGATGCTTAGTTTGGTCTTTTGTTGTTGTGTACATTGATGTAGTTTGATATAAATGATGTTTTTCATGGTCTTTCATTTGTTCATGCATCATCTAGTGAATGTTTGGTAATGCATGGTTGGTTTATGGTTATTTAATAATGGTTAAATCATCCCCTAACATATATTTGAAACTCTCCGGCATTTATATCCAGCCTATGGCATCTTGGGGGAGTTTCTTAAGGGCTAGTAATAACTCGTTGTACTCTGAAGCCAATAAGAATTGGCCGTTCGTTACAATCAAAGTTTCTCTAGTTTCGTGTCAACAAACATGGTAAAATAAAATCATAATGTCCAACCTATTTGATATTTTTTATTTATACATTACAAACATGAATATATAATTCATTATTATGAAATTCCTTCATATATACGAGTTATTATGTTTCATCCAATATTTTTGATTCACACCCAGTATCTAGTACCATGAGTCCGAGTTAGAGAAATTAATTTCTATTACATTCATATTTTGTGTATTATAAATATATCTCATTGATAACACTTCTCAATAGTATGTACCAATCATAAACTTTTTTATAGTTTTTATCAATTAATGATCTCAATATCATTATATTAAATTAATCCACAGTCTAAAATAGCGACATAACAAAAGGAATGTATAATGTATTATATATTTTCATTGATGGGTTTAAATGAATGTTCTCACACTAATTATGATGGCCCTATACATTATATCCACTTCATAACATCATATCTATATTTCCAAAAAACATAAACTAGTTATCATATAAGGAAACCATGATTATTTCGATATCAAATCATCCCAATTGAAACACTTATGATTCTTGTATTGTTGAGAAAATAACTACATATCTAAAACTATCTGATAGATTCACCCAACTCTATTCCACATCTATCCAAACTATTAGGTCATACCAATAGTGTAAATTGAGATCTAATGCATAGAATCAGAAAAGTAAGGAAAATAGAGTATAATTTTACTGACACCAATAATACCAAAAATGAAAATCCCAAATTAATGGTATATTTCTTTACATACAAAATATAACCCAAGGGTTCTAAGGATGAGTTAAAAAATATCTAGTTGAATGATTGAGGTCTTGATTTTTGTTTTTTTAGATGGAATATCATACTTGTTATTTGTGGGGGTTTTCAGTAAATGTATCAGTAATTATATATGGATCATATGTTTATTAAATTCAAAACTATTTCATAATATGTAGTCATTATAATCTCATTTCTTATTACCTTCTTGTGTATTAATTCATTGAGTGATTTTGATTTCAATTCCCTATTCCAACAACCAAATTAAATTGTTCAAGACTTTTCATTGTGTAACTATTTTCCCAACCAAAAATTCATTGTGAATCACAGAAAATTAATGTGATTTATATTCATTCATAAACAAACAAATCATATGAATATGGTATATACAAACATTATTTAAAGTAATATATTTTTTGCGATTGAAAAACTTCTCATGAGTGTGCCTAGAGAAAACCCTATTTATATTCCTAGACATTGAAATCCTCTAAGAATGTTGGTGGTCTAACCTGAAGTCTCTCTACCAGGGGTGACTTCACTCAAGATAGAATTATATTATTTAAAAATATTACACCTAATATCGACATACTATTCGAAAAAAAAATTCTTAAGATCTTAACTATTATTACAAACCGAGGTAGTGGTTGATTACAACAAAATTTTTATATATCATCACATCACTTTATAAAAAAGGCTCTATTCTCAAATACATTTATCATTTAAACGTTGGTTTACATATTTTAAATATATAATCACATAAAAACAATGAATAAAATAAGGATTAAAATTTAAATAAATTTACAATTCAAAAATTTGAACTTGTGTTAAACATTTCTCAACCACTCAGAATTTAATCTTCATTATTATATTATTTTATATATTAGCTAGTATTTAAATAATTTATAATATTATAAATGATAAACCTATAAAAATTCATATTATATAACATTTTTATAATATTTTATTAATTTTAAACATTTTATCATTAAATATATTTTATATAAAACATTTCTATAATCTATTTATCATATATATTAGTTTTAAAAAATCGTTATAAATTGGAATTTTTTCTTTATAAATAAATCATATATATCTCTATAATAATTCATTCATTTAAATTTATTAAATTATTATTAATAAAAATATACTTATTAATATAAATATATAATCTTAGTTATTTAAATTATAAATATTTCAAAACACCCCTTTATTATTATTATGTATAAAATATTTTTAAATAAAACAATTAAATTTCTATTTATATTATACTGATTAAAACATATAATATATTTTTTCATACAAAAGAGTGAATATAAGAACTTTTCCTATTTTATGTACAAAAATGAAAAATCTCATTTTACTATTTAAATAGTGATTTCATAAATTAATAATCTTGTTGATTCATCAAAGATTCCTACCATCTGATAGAACTTATATATTTTATATGATAATCACAAGACCACATATAGTGGATTATAACTCAAGCATAGTAAGATCAATCTTAATGATTCATCATGTAAATCAATATTATTAAAACAACACACTTCGAAATATGTAATGATATCGATGTTTTTCCTAAGCAAAGGAGAATTATTTTCAAATATGACATAGTAGTGAACTGTAGAACCTGAAATCTGATGGGGGATTAGCCAATGAACCAATGATTATATTGTAATGATTCAAGATTGATAATGTGGTTATAGAGCCATTATCTCAAAATATGAACAACTTTGTGGGAGGAAGAGAGAAATTATTCATTTTCATATAATTTATTGATTTCAATTGGAGGGAGTGAATCCCTTTATATATACATCAATGTTGTGATTCATTATATTAGAATCTGTCATCCATGTTAATGTATATATACAAATTTATTCCCACATTTCATTGAATAATATTGAATGAGTGGTGAGTCAATTTAATCAATTTATAATGGAGGATAAATGATAATAAAACGGCTTAGGAGAAATAATTATAGATCATGTATATCAATTTATTATCTCAAATATTTAATAAATTAATTATAATACATGAATAAACTTATACTTATTAAATATACACATTATATATATATATTAAAAAAAATTATATGTATATACATACATAATATTTCATATTATGTAATAGCCCACATGCACTAAAATTCAATATGGGGTTAAACTCGTGGGTATTAGATATTGGGTGTGAGTCACACAATTGTGCTGAAAAAAATCATATATTGGAGTGAATTAAATAAAAGTAATTGAGATTATCTTATCAGTATTGGAGATAAATTATCTCAATTAGCAGTTGGTAATTGTGATTTTATTTTACCATGTTGATTGATACTACAATAGGTAAAATATTCTTTGTCCATATTCATAAACATTAATTTGATTTATGTATATTTTTTGAGAAATATTAGACATTCAATCATAATTAAGAACAATATTAATTTTATAAATATAATAAATAAATGGTTAATTTCTTTGTGAATATGAAGAATATTTTATATATTAATTATACGTATAATACTATATACAACATTTTGAAAATAAAGGAAATGAATGATTCTAATCCCACATCTATATTCAATTTGGAATATAATGATTGGTCAATATATTATTTTTATAGATTATTTTATCATTTAAATTCGGAATTAGAGTTTTAGGGATGATTCTATTCCAACCTATTAGTAGAATTACCTTCATGGTAACATAAATGATAAAAACCATTATGTATCCGTATAGATGTATTTTTAGTTTCTGTTGACTATGAATCATTTGATACAATAGATTCCTTTTTATTGGTAAAAAATAAAAAATGAACTTTTGGGAGAAAATATTAGTTATCTATTGGATTATTGCATCTTATACATAAAGATGTATTTAAACTAGTTATTAACTAGAAAATGATGTCTTCATGAACTTTGCTACTTTTATTTATAAATAATAATATAAAGTATCAAATGATTCATAATAAAATTAGTCTAACAATACATCACTTTAGAGTCTATGATTGTATTTATCATGTATGTGTTTAAGGAGGTAATTTGAATGGTTGGTGAGATTGGAATCAACCCTGAGAAATGTTCAAAATATTATCATTATCCATGAGCCTAAATCTATGACCCTTATGGCCCTAATTGTGTTGAAAAAAATTTAAATTTGTTATTTCATATATGTAATCAAAGGGCAGTCTCTGGAAATGTATAGATTCTACATAATCTACTATGGGTTCTTGTGTGATCTCTATCAAACATAATAAAATCCCAATAAAATAATTTCTATCATAAGAGGTATCAAATTCACTATATGTTTCTTATATAATCCATTTTTTCATTACTATTAGGGACCAATCAACTAGAGTCCCATCAATCATGTAAATTTTTCTCATTATTTTAATTATTATCTCAAAAATACAAAACATTTTACTGAATATAAAACATTTCATTCCAAAATCTAATAAAAAATAAAATTTAACCTATACATGTTGTTTAACACTTCATATATAAAACAAATTACAACCACCACTATAGAAAAATGATACAGTGAAAATTTTCTTCCACCACCTGATCTATAAATATAATCCTGGATATCCTGAACAATATTGTTTATGAAAATTATGTGACCATATATGATGTAGTGAAGAATATTTCCATGGAGTATCGGGGAAAACAAGATAAATATGTAAATAAAAAACAATTATGTTAAAAATGAAATCGAAATTAATTTTTATTTGGATTTATTAAAAACTATATTTATAATTATAAAATTAATTGATTAATTGTTTTATTAACAATCCTTTTGAAGAATAATATTATATACCACCAAATATATATACCTGTATTTGATATAATTTGAAAAATTCAAAAACAATTAAACCAATATCTTGAGAATATAAGTAGAACAATATCAACTAATCACAACATATTAGTGGATGAATTTATAAATAAATTTTAGACTAAAAATTTTAAAATTTATTCTAGGTTACCTATATTTTTAAAAAGGGGTATGATAATGTGTGAACTTTGATCTTGATTGAATTTTTAAAGGAAGAATGTATGTCATTCACACTACAATGTTCCCCAAAGATAATTCCAGAACAACATTCATTCTTCATATATAGTTCTTACAATGATGGATCACATGAAGTTCATGGAACCTAGCCACTAATTTCTATAATGTAGATACCACTATTTGATTCTATTATCACCAATGTATTCTTAAGTGAAAAAAATATAAATTTATTTTCTTGTCTCAAATTATTAGACCTACTAATCCAGAATGTAAAATATAATTGGAAATTTATATTATTTTCTGTTATTTTATTTATATATAGTTTGAATATTTTATCTATTTAAATTATTTTATGTTACTGTTAGATGGTTTTATAAATGTATAATTTTTTTGTATGTTTTTTTCATTATTTCAATTATTTTTAATAGTATAAACATTTAAATATGATGTTTAAATACATTAAATTTAGCTAAATTTCTACTATCCAACCATTATAAAATATTTTAATAGATCTCTTTTAAGTAATAGGTTGGTAACCATTTAGCTTCAAAAATAAGCAATCAATCTACTTCATAAGTACTAGAAGACTCCTTGAAATTCAATTTAATTCTTATAAAAACAATATGTATGTAGAGACTCCATTCTATATCATTGGACCTTGGTTCCTGATCTTCTTGGATTATTTAATCGATATTATCAGCCACCTTCACCCATGATTGAAAAAACATCTCCACAGAGATCATTTTTCATTAGTTTCCAAGCTCCTTCGGTGATGTGTTGGCCTCTAACTCATTCACTACGTTTTCGTCATTGAATATGATAATAGTATCTCATTAGTCACACTCTAACAGTTCATTACAACATGAGGAGACATCTAAACATAAAATCTAGTTCTATTCTTGAACCTGATCTATAATTGATCCATCAACTTCTTGATCTTGTTGCTCCTTGTGAGTCCCCAACTCCACCAACATTTTAGGGCCTTTATGATTTATCTTAAGTTTTTTGTCCTCATAGTGAATGTGAAATTGTACCTTTTTGGATTATCTACTGAAAGTGGGTCATGGTCGATTAGAATAGTTCTTTCAACTTCTCATCCTCCGTGGGTGTTGGATAAATCCATATGAGCCTACGATAGTGTTTTTCCCTTTGATGGAGGAGTAACTCAAATAATCTTCTGCAATTTTCACTTCCATGGACTCTACCGACTCTAAAGAAGAATCATCGTCCTCTTCATGGTGCTCCTAACCATTATGAGGGACCTCATCTTGTGCTTTCTCATCTTCTGTCCAATCATATGGTTCATTTCTGTCCCCTTACCAAAAATTGCAAACTGGTTACCAGATATTAACCCTTTGAAATATTCTTTATGTCTATCATACATACTAGCATATATATACTTTCATTAGGATGGGGCTATTGAAATGAAAGTGTTCGGGTCTAGTGGACCTAGAACTCTCACCTCTTTAGACCCTCCTGATCCTTTTCATGTCTGATATTCCACCTCACACACATGCCCCTCCTATATTCTTTTTCCAGTAACCACAGTATCACTAACATTCTCCATATCAATATGAGAATCACCTACTAAATCATTCTAGATTTATGAAATACATGTTTTCTTAGGACCTAAACCATTCTTCATTTCATTTGGGACACATATGTCCAGCTTTAGGTGCCCAAAGATGTCTCCAACTGATGGGTTTACCCCCCTCTTCCATGCATTGCAAAGAGTGATCTTAGTATCATCAGTCATCAGGTGTGAATTATATATAGGAATCATATCCTAAATTATGGCTATGAGGTTCTCCTCCCCCACATGGCACAAATACACCTTGAATCCTCAAAACCACCCCCTCTGTCGAGGTCTGAACATGGAGGTAACCACAACCTCGATGGCCTAATGAAACCAAATTTCCAAGACATCGATAGAGAGCACTCTAATTGGTCCAGGTTTCATAGCATACCTTCTAGTTTAAGAAGATTTCACCATCATGATCAATGTTAATGTAGTCCATAGAGCCCTTCAACACATCAACCCCAACATAGATTCTAAGAGATACTAGATGGAATACATAATTTGTATGAGAAAACTTGCATAGGTAGCACCCTACCATGATTCCAATAAACAGGAAAATAGCCCAATTTTGGAACAGTAAAGGGAATCAGGGGAGATAAATCCAGATCATAGAGACCAAAGAGTCTCACATCAGGTGAATGTTGAAGGACCTCCGGAAGAAGATAAAATGTAAACCCAACATAAATCACGGAATATACTCCCAATACCAAACAATTTCATCTATGATTGATAAACATATTTGAATATGCTTCGAATCATGAATACCAAAAATCACCTGGGGCTATAGATTCTGTAACACATCAAGCTTTCAATGTATGTTATTTCTTCAATGTAATTTAATAACTTGCACTACACGCAATACTGAGTTCTAGCACACTATCACTTACCAAACAAGCCGTTCAAAAGTGGGTATGAATATTATTAAATGAATTTTGAACATTATACAATCCTTATAATTTTAAAAACCATATTATGAGTTTCATAGACATAATGTAAGAAAAAAAACATTTTTTAGATAAAAGAAGTATTTAAAAAAAGCAATTTTATAGACTTTTAATGGAGAAGCCATTTTATATCCAATATTTGAAACATTAATATATTCAATTTGAAAAAATAAACATCTTATTTTGAATCTAGAAATATGATTTTATTTTCAATAAATATTTTATGTTTTTCTGATAACTTTCACATTTGGGTGAATAGTTAAAATAATATATTTCAACTAAAAACAACTGTTTAAATCAAAATAATTTATATTGTTAAATTATAAATTTTATTGGTTTTGAAGTATAAAAATATTTTTTTTTCATTTAATCCAATGATGGTCATTGTATGTAATTTCACTTTCAAATTGGACTTAAACAAGTTTCAAACTTTTGATAGTTATTGTTTCTTAAAAATACGCTTTTGGGTTTTGACAGTGGGAAATGATTTTTAATTAAAAAATGCTACTTTTATATTCTGAATTTGGTAAAATAGACTCTTTTTTGGATTCGGAATATCGAAAATATCTTAGGGTGAAATTTTGGTACTTTTGTGATAACTTTCATATTTTGATGAATAATAAAAATTACTAAATTTTAATTAAAAACAACATTTTTAATCAAAATAATTACTAGTGATAAATTATGCATTTGAGTTATTTAAAAGTATAATTAGAATATATTTCTTCCATTTAATCCAACTTTTTCCATTGGACATAATTTCATATTTAAAATGGACATTAGAAAGTGTCAATCTTTTGATAGTTATTATTTGTTAAAAAAACCATTTTTTTCGTCAATGAGAATTAATGTTAAATTAATTTCTGCCACTTCTGTGTTTTGAATTTAGAAAAATGGATTACATATTTAGAATCAGGAGGTCAAAATTCTGTAAATAGGTAACTTTTATTTTTAGACATTTTGAATAATTCTTTAGGTAAATATTTTATTTAACATGGTTAAAAGGTAAAAAATAATATTATAATAATACTAAATTACCCTAAAACATGTCCTAACCCTATTTGGTGATAAATTTCCGACCATGGGCATCTTTGTGTCGATTTTGGGACCCCATGGAGCCACTTGTAATTGATAATGTGACATTATATTAATTATGTTAAAGTAAAAAACAAAACTGACAAAATCATATATCTTTTAGAAAAACAATTTTTTCATAAAGTTATATTTGTAATATTTTATACTATAAAAATTAATTAGAATGATAAATGTATTTACTAAATCATGGTATTTTTCTATAATTTTTAGACATCTAATAAGCTATATTATTTATGATATAATAATGAGGTATTGTTTACCTCACTAATAAATGGTTAAAATAAATAAGATTATAAAGACTACAGTAATACACAAAACCTATCAGATTATTATTGGATGATTTCATTTGGATAATGAGTCATCTTATCTTCAACTTTAATGAGATTTCAACCTTTAGAAAACAAAAAACATTTTATAATAAAATAATATTTTCAATCGTTTGTAAAGAGACCCTCCTTTCCCTTATAAAAGGACACCACCTCTAACCAATTCATCACAGCTCTCAAGCCTTTTGGCTCAATGAAACTCTACCCAATTATTCTCCCTAAATCCCTCTCCTCCTCCTATAAGCCTTATCTTAGGCAAAAGGAACTTCAAGAGTCCTTTTTGGTTAAAATCAAATGGAGTTACTCAAATTAATGGTAAAGATTTCTCTAAGCTTCTTTTATTTTATTTTTCTTCTTCAACCCCTAAACTCTTCTTATTAATTAATTTTATAACAACACCAGTATAATCAATATACTAGGATATTTGTATGTTAATTATTCGAAATACACATACACACATCCACTTAATGGGTGAAAAACATAATGTTTCTATGGATGACAACCAAACGTCTCAAAAAATGATGATGGACAATTATCTCCTACCACCTCCCATGGTAGAAATTATGAAGGAAATGTAATTAAATATGATATTATTGATATTTATATTATATATAATCTTCTTTAATTCCATTTTATATCATACTATTATTCATTTCATGGTGTATATATATACGATAATTTCATTTGAGGAAGTGCGGTCTACCGCCCGCTCTAAGTGATATGAGTCATTCATACCATATATAGAATGTATAAAGGATTGTGTTAATGAACATAAGTAACATATATAAGATATTATATTATACTATAATAATAATATACCTATTTAACATTTGGTTTTGATTCCTTTTAAAATGGAAAATAAAATGGAAGTAGCGTTCATTCGTACGTATAGATTACCGTCTCCACGAACGCAATAGGATTCATTTCCCGAACATATCCATTGAAGAATAATTCTCATTTTATGATTAAATGTAATTTTTAGGACTTGATATCATTTTGGATATGAATAAGATACAACCTATTCATAACAATCACATATTACGTAACAAATCATATAAACGAAAATGAATCAATTAACACCCGAAATGACGATGATACTAAAATATTATTAACAAAGCAATATTAAAAAAACATATATGATATCATATTTATGAATATGGGTCTTGTATAATTTAATAAAAATTATATAACTATTATACAGGAAGCTAACCTACCCTTGATTAAGGAAAAGTACAAGGTAACGATTAATTTCAAAATCTCTTTATTATCCAAGGTTGTTTGTACGAAATTATCTACTAGGATATATTTATCATCCACATCCATGATTCTCAAAAATTTATTTAATTTTTTTTCCTATTTACTATACTATGTGTTAAATTCATTTATACCCTTGTTTTAATTTTTATAAAATGATTTGAAAGGAATCTTTCTGTAATTTCCCAAACAAGTTCATTTTTATCCTTTTCGACAAAATTAGGGTAAGAATGTTTTTTAACTTATACAGTGGGTGCGACTATTTTATTCCATTATAAAATCATATAATATTCCCTTATAAGGTTATAATAATATTTACAAAGTATATTCTTTCTTTTATAATTATGTGAATTTTAAATGATTTCAAAAATAGAGATATTTATCTCAAATAGTTTTGATTTCATCTATGTCAATGTCCTTTGATGGATTTTAAGATTATTTGAAGTTGATTTATTATTATAAATTAATTCCATATTTTAATGAAGGTTTTGTGATATGTTTTACTGTGTATGCATTATTTTTATACAATTCATGTTTTATGGAGAAGGTATTGACATTTGATATGCTAGTTTTAATAAGAATGTTTATGTTATGGTCAAACATGTTTATATGATGAATGAATGAGACTTAATAAGTGACGGTTGGAGCCAGCTATAGCTCCTCGATGCATCAGTAGGTCTCATGAGACAAACTACTCTCTTGGCACAATTCCTTGACAAAATATTATTTGTAGTCTTGGCTCAATCCCTTGACTTTGTGGTTATGATAGTCTAGAATTATGCATTCCATCATTATGAAAGTGGTTATTGATCTTTCATGTGATTATTAGATTAGTAGAATATCCATGTGAATAATTAAATGGCATTATTTAATTTTATTTATGCCATATTATGCTGATGTTCAATTTTAAAAGGCTTTTTTAGTTATACATTTCCTTAAATGTTTATGATTTTTTATGAAAGGATCCGCTATATTGTTATCCTTACTGGGCATCTGAGATCACCCATTTCTATGTTTTATTTTTCCCAAGATGTGAAGATGTAATTTATGAATGACCTTTACAAATAGTATCATGGGATATGAGTGTGGACTATGGATACAATTTTTTTTAGTTTTCATTTTATGATGTGATGTTGGACTGATGAATGTATCTATTCATTCCAAGGCTACTAAACTAATCATTCTTTCGAGACATGATCTATTTTGATCATGACAATGTTATGGAATAATGAACCGACTCTAGGTAACTTGGATCAGGGCATTACAGTTGTATCAGATAATGTTTAGTACAATCCTTGGAAGTTATATTTAGATAAACTCTGATTAGAGCACAATTATCTAAGATGGACTGTGAGTATTAGTATAGAAGAACTCCTTAAATTTTGGTATTGAAGAGATTTTGTGAGTTTCCTCTCAGTACATCAATGTCTGGATACATGCAGGTAGAGGAGGCTCTGGCACATATGTACCTAGGGGTAATACCTGAAAACACTGCATTGAGTTAGACTCGAACATGAACTGGTGCACGAAAACAGGCCTTATTGCACTTTTGGTTATGACACTCACAGGGGATATACTTAGGATAATTCTAATTTTCATTACAAATAATTATGAAGGGTTTATGAGTATATACTTCCTCAATGAAAACATCTTTATGATTATGGATTATATCCATAAACTGTTCAATTTACGTTAGGTATTTTACAGGTTTGGAATTATTCATTGCAATTCATAAACTGACATAGTTTATGCTATTGTATATAAATGGCGCCCATTAGAAGGAATGTGAACTCCAGGAATATGTATGATTTAAAGAGTAAGAAGGATCCTATTTATCATAGTATTATGCCAAAATTTATAAGGGAAATAGTCTCTCATGTATTCTTAATATATGAATAAATAGTATCATGTGTTAATAAGATAAGTAGTGAATTATTCGGTTCCTATGGATTTGAAGGGAAGAAAAAGAAGAAAAGGATGGAAGAGATAAATATGGATAAAGGGAAGAGGGAAAAGAATAAGTTTTCCATATGTGATAAATGTGGGATGAAACACCATGGAACTTTTCTAAAGGGAATGAGAGTTTGTTATAAGTGTGGAGAAAAAGGACACCACGTACGTCACTGCAAGGGTATGAGAAAGGATTCACATTTAGAATGCTTCTTCTGCAAGGACATGGGACACTACATGAACTAATTTCCAAATAATCAGAGTATGCCCTAAATGATGATATAGAATAATAATCATGTTATGATACTATCACTAATGAGGAGGAATTATTAGAGTTATTATGTTATTATTAAAGAATTGTGTCATTTTAGTGTTGTATCAATGATGTACTATTTATAATAATTATGTAGTATATAAGGATTGTACTGTAGTAATATTTCATTAAGGACTTGAGATTGTGTGGAATCATGAAAAGTGACTCAATAGTAGTTTAATTTTTTGACAAATATATGGTTTAGAGAAAGATAAACAATAATATGGTTCTGATACTGAGGGATTGATTTTGGAATAATACATGATTTATTTGGATAAATTATGTTGGATATTCCTGACTACCTTGAAACTGATTAATGCTTTATATATTCCATCATTATTGTAGTTTATAACTTGTTTTCATAGAAGGCATATATCCATTATTCTATAAGTAATAAGGGATCATGAATGTAATCAATAAGGTTTTATGGTAATTCAGGATGATGAAGTGTTTTAATTGAATACACGATGAGGATGTTCACATGTTATTACGCAGAAAAAAATGATCTTCATTTTGTTTAAATTCCTTATAAATTGTGGATTGTGAGCTTGGATAGAATTATTTTGGATAATTCTAGTTTGAGATTATTTTTGTATTGCCATAAAATGACAACCCGGAGGTCAGGCGACAACCTGTCGTGTCCGGCAAGGCTGTGAGACATGAACTCGCAACCGAAGGGCGACAAGGTTGTATCACCTACGACTGGCTAATGTGATATCCTTGATTGAATAATGTAGTCTTTTTTTAAGAAATTCATGTAGATGAATTGTAAATTCATTTTATTGAACCCTATACAAATAGGATAAATAGAATATATATTTTAAGTTATATTATTTTTTAGAGTGAAAGATGAATTTGTGGTAGAAATTAGTTAAAGGATGGGACTCTACATGTCATGTATATATTTTTCTTCTTCTATTATTCTATGAATAAATTAATTCTTATAAATTAGTGAGGGGATCTTAAAATAAAAAATTTGTTGTCCTAATAGCATATGTTTTTTTGAATAGATGGTATTCTAAATCATTATACATTGATGAATTTAAGGCCCCCAATTTTAATATTTTTTGTGATTGATGACCTCAATAACTCCCTATAAATATTTAATATTTTACTTCAATTATATGTCTTTAATTTCCACCAATGCTCTAATAACCGAGATCATAATTTTCTGGTGACCCTTTCATTTCCCTTTTACTCTTATTAAGACTAAATTTTATTAACCTAATTTATGATTTGGGTTTTCCCAAAGGTATTTATTATTTTCAAACTTTTATTTTCGATAAATAATTTCAAATTGCAAGGAATCAATTTATTGAAGTAGGGAATAATGTAACACCCCAAGATTTCATAATATGTTATTTCTTTAATGTAATTCAATAACTTGCACTACATGCAACACCGAGTTCTAGTGCACCATGACTTACCAAAAAAGCCGTTAAAAAGTGGTTATGAATAGTAATAACTGAATTATGAATTTTATATAATCCTTATAATTTTAGAATCAATATTATGATTTTCTTAGACATAATGTAAGAACAGATACATTTTTTTAGATAAAAGATGCATTTTTCAAAAAATGCATTTTTACCGCCTATTAATGGTGAAGCCTTTTAAAATTCAATATTTTAAACTTTTATGTATTAAATTTGAAAAAATAAAAATCTTCTTTAGAATCAGGACATATGAATTTAGTTTCAATAATGTTTTTGTGTTTTTCTGATAACTTTCATATTTGGGCGAATAGTGAAAACCCAATAATTTAACTGAAATCAACTTTTTAAATCAAAATCATTTATATTTTTATATTATAAATTTTAATGGTTTGGAAGTATAAATAGATTTTATTTTTACCATTTAATCCAATGATTATCTTTGTATGTAATTTCACTTCAAAATTGTATATAATCCAGTGTCAATCATTTGATAGTTATTATTTCTTAAAAATACGCTATTTGGTTTTGACAGCGGCAATTAATTTTAAATTAATAAATTCAAATTTTATGTTTTTAATTTGTTGAAATATAATTTATTTTTGGATTCAGAATATCAAATTAGATTAGGGAAAAATTTTGGTAATTTTCTGATAACATTCATATTTCGATGAATAGTGAAAATTTATAAATTTTATTTAAAAGCACATTTTTAATTGAAATACTTAATTGTGATAAATTATGGATTTGAGTGATTTTACAGCATAATTAGATTATAATTTTACCATTTATTCCAATTTGGTTCATTGGACAAAATTTCATATTTAAACTGGACATAAAAAGTGTCAATCTTTTGATAGTTATTATTTGTTAAAAACACACTTTTTTGTTTCAACAACCGGAATTAATTTTAAATTAATTTCTGCCAACTATGTGTTCTGAATTTACAAAAATGGATTACATATTTATAATCAAGAGGTCCAAATTTAGTAAATAGGTAACTTTTATTTTTATGCATTTTTAATAATTTCTTCGGTAAATATTTTAATTACCCTGGTTAAAGGGTAATACGGTAAATAAGGGTAAACAAATAATATTATAATAATACTAAATTACCCTAAAACGTGTCCTAACCATATTGGTTGATACATTTTAGACCATGGGCATATTTGAGACGATTTTGGGACTCCATGGAACCACATGTAAATGATAATGACAATTTATATTAATTAAATTAAAGTAAATACAAAAATGACATAAGCATATATCTTTTTGAAAAAAAAATTTTAAATAGTGTTATATATGTTATCATTTAGACTATAAATATTAATTAGAAATATAAATATATTTCCTACATCATGGTATTTTTTCTATAATTTTTAGAAATTTAATAAACTAATTTATTTATGACACATTAATGATGTAGTGTGTATCTCATTAATAAAAGATTTAAATAAATATGATTATAAAGACTCAAATAATACCTAAAAATATTCCAATTATTATTGTATGATTTCATTTGGATCATTTGTCATCTTATATTCAAATTTACAGAGTTTTGGACCTTTAGAAACCGAATTTAATTATGTAATTAAAAAATATTTTCAATATTTCCTAAAGAGCCCATCCTCCCCCTTATAAAAGGACACCACTTTTAAACAATTCCTCACAACTCTCAATCCTTTTTGATCGTCCAACCACTTTCCAATTAAGCTCTATAAATTTCTATACTCCTCCTAGAAGCCTTACCTTAGGCATAAGGCACATAAAGAGTCCTTTTGGGTTCAAACCAAAGGAAGTTACCTGAATTAAAGGCAACTATTTCTCTTAGCTTCTTTTCTTTTATTATACTTATTCAACCCCTAAACTCCTTTTATTAATTACTTTTCTAACAACAAAAGTATACTCAATATACTATGATATTTTTCTGATAATTATTTGAACTTCACTTACACACACGTCCATCTAATGGATGAAGAACATAATATTTCTATGGATTGCAACCAAACGCCTCACGGAATGATGATTGTTCAATTATCTTCCACCACATATCATGGTGACCATTATAATGGAACTGTATTGAAATATGATATTACTGATATTTATTTTATATATAAGATTTTATAATTACATGTTATATCATACCATTATTCATTTCATGTTATATATATATGATAATTTCATTTGAGGAAGTGCGGACTACCGCCCCCTCAAAGTGATATGACTCATTAATACCATACATGGAATGTATAAATAATTTTGTTAATGAACACAGTTAAAATATATAAGATATTATATTAGACTGGAATAATAATATACCTATGTATCATTTGTCTTTGATTCCTTTTAAAATGAATAATGAAATGGAAGTAGTGTTCATGCGTACTTACGGATTACCATCTCCATGAAGGCAATGTGATTCATTTCACCATCATATGCATTCAAGACTAATTCTAATTTGATGATTAAAAGTAATGATTAAGGACTTGATATCATTCTGGATATGAATAAAATACAACTTGTCCATAACAAACAGAGCTTACTTAACAAATCATATAATGGAAAATTTATCAGTTAACACCTGAAACGACGATAATACTAAACTATTATTAACAATGCAATATTAAAATATCATATTTATGTATATGATTATTTAATAATTTAATAACAGTTATTTAACTATTATACAGTAGGTTAACCTACACTCGACCAAGGAAAAGTACAAAGTATTGATTAATTTCACAATCTATTTATTATCCAAATTTGTTTTATGTAATTATCTACTAGGACCTCTTTATCATCCACATCCATGTTTCATAAAAATGTATTTAAAATTTTTTAAATATTTACTATACTATGGGTTAAAGTCATTTATTCCATTGTTTGAATTTTTATAAAATGTTTTCAAAGGAATCATTCCATCATTTTCCAAACGAGGTCATTTTTAACCTTTTTGACAAAATTAAGTTAAGAATGTTTTCTATATTGTATGGAGGGTGCGGCTATTTTCTGTCATTATAAGATCATATAAGCTTACCTTACAATATTATAATAATATTTTCATTTTAATTTTTTTCTTTAATAATTATGTGACATTTAAATGATTCCATAAAAAGAGAGGTATTTATCTCAAATAGTATTGATTTTATCTATGTCAACATCCTATGATGTAATTTAAGCTTATTTGAAGTTGTTGTATTATGATACAATACTTCCATAGTATATTGAAGGTTTTGTGATATGGTTGAGTATGTATGTGTTATTTTTATACCATTCATGGTTTATGGAGAATGTATTGACATTTCATTTGCTAGTTTTAATAAGAATGATTATGTTATGTTTAAACCTATTCATATGAAGAATGAATTGGACTTAATAAGAGACGGGTGGAGCATTCTATAGCTCGTCGATGCATAAGTAGGTCTAATGAGACAAAATAGTTTCTTGGAACAAGGCCCTGAAAAAATCTTATTTGTAGTCTTGGCACATGGCATTTTCTATGTGGTTATAATAGTCTGGAATTATTCATTCCATCATTATGAAAGTGGTTATTGATATTGAATATGATTATTAGATTAATAGAATATCCATGTGAATAAGTAAATGGAATTATTTCATTTTATTTCTTCCATATTATGTTGAAGTTCATGTTTAAAAGGCTTTTGTTTTAGTTATAAATTTCCTTAAATGTTTTTGTTTATTTATGACTATTTCTGCTATATTGTTATCCTTACTGGGAATCTAAGCTCACCCCTTTCTATGTTTTATTTTTTCCAGGATGTGAAGAAATAATTAATTAATGACCTGCATGGATAGTATGAGGGGATATGAATGTGGACTATAGAGACTATTTTGTTATAGTTTTAATTTTAAGATGAAATGTAGGACTGATGAATGTATCTAGTGATTCCAAGGCTACTAAACTAATTGGTCATTCGAGACTTGATCTTTTTTATCATGCCAATGTTATATAATAATGCACTGACTCTGGGTAACTGGGTTCGCGGTGTTACAGATTCCATGAAGTGTGCAAAAACCTATCATAAGCATCGACAGATGGAAATTTCATACCAAATCGGGCCACGAGAGTGATCTTCAAGAGCACATATGCTTTCGTGAACTCCAATGAAGAAATATAGACCAAGATAACTACATAATTTCATGATATAACTTAGGGATAACTTTGATTAAAGGAATGTGAGGTACGGAAGACGATTCAGTGATGGTGGAGAAGCTAGGGTTATGAGAAGAATGAAAATTCAAAGTGGGATCAACCCCACTCCTCGGACATAGATAATCGAGGAGGGACAGAGGTGTTGTGACTATGAAATACTCCATCAGGGAGAAGGGAAGTGCGAGGGAAGCTGAGATGGACTAAAACAATATTTTTAATTTTCTGAACATACAATCAATTATAATATATATATATATATATAACATTTTAAAAGATTAATAATGACATTTATATATATCATACATGAAAATATAGTTAATTTAAAATATATTTAAAATATATGATCATATTTATTTTAAATAATATTATCCTTCTTAAAAATGTATCAATATTTTATATCAAATTTGGTTTTCAAAAAAAATTACTATGTATACATATAATATTATATTCTAAAAATAAATTAAATTAAATATTTTTTATATTTATAGTTATATATATTTATATATTTTTTAAAAAATATACAATGTTATACCACTATCCTGGTAAATATTCCATGCATATTAATTTGATAATAAATATTGGTTTTTGTGTCTAACTAATTTTTAATTTTTTATTTCATTTTATTAACACCCATGAAAAATTTCTAAAAATTACCCATGCTTAAAATTTTTATGTCACACACAGGCTAAAATATTCATTATGAGCATATTTTTTCCATTATATTTATTATCCATGCACCCATTTATATGTTATTCCATCATTTTAAGAAAACTTTGTGGGTATGATTATTATTATATTTATTATAATTCAATGATTAATTTTGGGCACACCAGGGATCATAATTTCTGGTCGTCTTGGCACCTTTAAAATGATATATGTAAAATCATAGATGTTATAGAGAATTTATTAATATTCTTTGATTTAATTGTAATGAAATAAATCATAATAATAATCAATGCACTAATATGATAGACAATGAGTAAACATGTCACCATGAACTACCTAGATCACCATAACATTTAAATTCATATACAATTATTAATAAATTAAATTTTATTTTTCAGAATAATAGAAAAATTAATAATGTAATAAATAGTTACCATGGTAAAATATAAAATAGTAAGAAATAAAATATAAAACTAAAGGGTTAAGAAATGTCTCATTTTTTTAAAATTGAATGATATATGATTTATCAAACATATATATTCCTCACTCTATTATTCATTAATTTGTTTTTCATATTCCATGAGAGTGAATTCCCCTAATAATGAATATTTTTAATTTTTAAAATTTTCATCCATTCTCACATATAATAAACATATAAAAGGGTCCTCTTACCACCCCGTAAATACAATAACAAATAGTTTCCTATAGAAAACAATATCTTTTCTTCCCCTATATTCTTATTCATCCTCAATGATATTGTTTTAAAATTATATTACATCATTTTTTCCTTTTCCAACTAATTATCCATTATAATATGTGATGTTCTTAATATGTGGAATCTTTTTTCCTTAACATATTTTTTATCTCATACCAATAGAATTACAAAATTTAAATATCCACTTAAGTTAATAAATTTTTAATATATAAATTTCTTTATAATGATAATGGAATAGAAATTAAAGAAATTTCCCCTCTTCCATTAATATAAATAAATAAATGTTTTCTGTGCTTGTGAGGAGTATCACATATATGAAGAATCATGTTCATTTTACTTCACCAAGACAAATAGATGGTCCTAATAATGGGTATATTGGATAAAAATTATGTTTATGATAACATTATGGTTCTTTTATAAAAAATTTTAAAATATTTTCATTATATGACCAATAAACTATCTTCATTAAATAAATAAAAAAAAGTACTAATATGAAAATATTTTTTCCAAATTGAATAATTTTTTAATATATATGATATTTTGTGAAAATTCATAATATTTATTATTTACTACACCAACAAATCCTAAATATGATCATAATCCATTTGGAATAATTATATTAAAATTATACCACAAAATAATCATTCATTAATGTTGTGATGTCTATGTATAGGTCATCATTGAAACATACTACAACAATGATATTGATTTATAGTATATATGATCCTGGAATCACAATTGATAATATATTGTGATATTAATATTTAAATAAGGATAATTTTTTACTATATAATATCACTTTTATTAAAGATATTAATTGAGAAAACACACTTGGATCACATACAATCTCCAAAATATGATTGTCTTCGATTTTGCATTCATGGATTGTAACCAAACATAATTGGAAAGGAAGAATAACATTTCAACAATAAATTAAAATGAATTATAGTAAATAGAATGAACTCAATATGGTTTACATTATATGAATATTGAATTCCAACTCTATTATTTTTAATGTAGCTAAAATTGATCATGATTTCTTACACATGTAATTAAAAAATATTAATAAGTGCCGATAATTAATATATGGAATGTTAAAAAATGAATTGTAAAAATAGAAATTAAATTTTTACTATTATGAAATGTGATATATATATATATATATATGTTTTTAATATGTTATTTTTTTGGTGAACAAGTTACCCATGATAAAAGGTAATTGTTTCCTGGTCAAAATTTTGATTCTATGGGACATTATACTTGTTGAGAACAATGTTTTCCTTGTATTGTATATTTAATTACTAGGGATTTAATTTTAAACTAATTATTTTTATTTCATGAGATAAAATATTCCAAATAATATTTTCATTTTTAAACTTCTATTAATTTTACTTTTAACCCAATAATTGGGATTTTCTGTAATTAGAATTTTTTTATTGATTTATAATACATTTTCTTGATAATTATTCATGAAAATCAATAAATTTCACAATTTACTGTATAATGTTGTATTCTCTCATTTTTTTGTGTATTTAAGCTCATAACACTTAAACTTGTGTCAAATATTTCTTTCCTTATATTGTATATTTTTGCATAAGGGGTGTTGATTGATCAAATCTCTATTCATGTGGTTAAAATGTTTTATATTAAGCATTTATATTCCTACCATGGTTCCTCAAACAATAATATTTAATTATATTTATATTTATAGTATAATCATCGAAAAAATTAATATAAATACGCTTTTATGACTCTTTTTAAAATATATTTTTTCCAAAAAAATATTTTTCAGTTAACAAAAAATTATTTCCATTAATTATCAAATGTTTTATCCTCATTCCATATTTACAATTAAATAAATAGTGTAATATCTAATGATCTATTATTTTCTGTTTTTTTTTTGAAAATTATATTTTAAAAAATCATTAAGATTACATTTTTAAAATTATCTTTTAAATGATATATGTATGTTTATATTTTATAACCCTATAAAAAACCAATTTTGAAAATAGTTTTTTTTGCTTTCACCTCAATTTTCCAATTCATATTAAAAATTATATACACTAATATCATATATTTTAATTAATTTACTACTAAAATTTTTAAATTTATATAATATTGTGGATTAAACATTCTACCTCAAAAAAAAATTCTTAATCCCTTCTTATGTGATACTGGTGAAATCATTCTTTTACTGTGATGGGTTTAATCAATGATAGCATCTACTCATGTATCGAATATTACAATTAGGGTATTTTATTTTGGAACCAACCACCTTCATTCTCTATATGATATATGAAATTCTTATTTATATAAAAATCATGATACATTAATGAAAATTCATTTCTTATCTATCCATTATGATTAGGCATGGATTTGTTTCCAAATACCTTTCCCCTATGAAAAATATTTTCTTCATTTAGTTTATTTAAGGATCTTCACCAAGACCGAACACATCAATAAGTTGTATGAATACTAAGAATGTAGATACTTTTTATTACGATATGTTTTTTTATGACTCAGGTTTTATTCTTAATTTTTAACTCATTATCTCATAAAATGAATGCATAATAGTTAAAAAGTAATGGTTATAGACCAAATATATATACACCCTATATATATCATTTAACCTCATGATAAGACATAATTATGTACTTGGTGTATGTTTATAAAATTATTTATCATATACAGAATACACTCTTGAGGATAAAATTGATTTTCTAGCTATATCCTTGATTGAAAGAATGATGTCTTTTTGAGTCCTTGATAGTAATATCAATATGTTAGATGTTGTTCATTAATTATTTGTTATCTTAGTCATTTTTATCCATTTTATACATTTATTATCATTAATATCCATGGATATATTATCCTTTTAGTTATTTGATTACGGAATTGTATCACTCTAATGAAATAAAAATAAATGTAATGTATAATTCATGAAACACTGAGTCTTTCTAAAACAAACACTTTTTTGTTATAGAAGATAGTTATAACCAAGCTGTTTGAAATAATTTTACCACTTCTGTGTTTTGAATTTTGAAAAATCATTATACTCTATTATCATAACTAAGATATTTTGAACCTGAAATGATCAAATTACATTTTAGGTGAATAATAAAATTACCATTTATAAATTGCAATATAGCCTTATTAATAATATTACAACACATAGGAAGTGTGACTTCATCCATGTAAGTAGAAAATAAATTTTACAAACCTTATAATTAAGAGTGAATATTTTAAATTTTAAAATTATTTATTAATATTATTTTGAGTACCAAATAATTAATTAAAATTATAAATTAATAAGTTTATTTAAAATAAAATTAATTTTTTTAAAATTTATTTAGAAATAAATATTTGGTTGACTTATGATTTTAAGAAAATTTAATGCAACCTCAATTTTTTTTGAATGTATTATAAATTTAGTTTTAAATAAAAAAAAATTTTAGGTAAATAAATAATTTATTTATAAATTTAATTTCACATGTTTAAAAAAATACTGATAAAAGGGAGTGATATTTTTAATTCTAACTACGTAAAAATGGTTTCGGTAAAAAAAAATTCATTTTCTAATATACAAATTTTTTTAGTGAAAAGTAAAATATGATAATTAATTATAAATGTTAAATACATGATTTATTGAGTCATAAGATATGTATGGATGACGTAATCACACTTAGTTTGAACTAAAATTCAGGTACTACTCTTTTAGCACAGTAATCAACACAATTTCTTACCATGGGAAACATAATAAAATCATGAATGAGATATTCCAAACTCACTCTAATCCTCAACTATAAATAGCCACAACTCAACACCTATAATCCCCAATCCTCAATGCCATGATATTTCTCAATGTTCTTCCCAAATGAATTTTCATATCACCCCCACATGCCTAATATATATTGTTCTTTCCAAAATTCTAAAATACGTTTCCATAAGAAGATTCACAAGGAGGATATTTCTGGAGGTATGCCCTATTGCTTTTTCTTTTAATTTAAATTAAATTTATATTATTTTATTATTCTATCCTCACCTCATCTATCCCAATGATCATGATAAATACATTATAATTTATATACTGTAATTATTTCAGTTTTATTGAAAACTCATCATCAATATCATTATTCTCTATTTTTTTTATTTTTTAAAACTAAATCACCGTGTTGGAAGTGTTGGGTTACTACCATCTTGGATGAAGAATTTTTTTTCATCACTTATTCTTCAAATATATCCATTTAACCATATAAATTGTTCAAATAGATTTTAAAATGAATATTACATCTTTTTTATGTTTTTAATGTATCATATTAATAAATTACAAAGCTATTATACAAAATGAATTCGTTATGTTCAATAACTGCCATAATAATCTAAACAATTAAAACTAAATTTCTTTTATATTTATTTATCCACATAACATATAAAAAATTTATATATATATATAAATTTAAAACATTTAATTCTCATTAACCATGAAGTTAAAATTTTGGAAAAGTATACAAATTTTAAATGAACTCTATTAATTATTATTAATTCAGAAGATCATGAAATAATGTAAATGAACACTCTGGAACAAATAAATTCAATAATATAACAAATCAATGAGGCCATAAATGACCTTAATAATACTCTAAATATTACTCATATTTGTATATAAGGATCTTTAATTAATTATTTAATGAATTTAATTTTATTGTCTAGGATGTTAAGGTCATTTGTAGATCACATTTTGACACAAGGAATGGTGTTAATATTAGAACCACCATTTTCATCAAGTTTACTCTTATTCTCAACATACCTAAAGAAAATAATTAATTAATATTATTATTTACTCCTCTATAAATCCTTGATAATGTTCTATATAGGTGTACCAAACATAATAATTTTGTTCTTAGGGAGTTACACATTTTAATAGGAACTTTCTAAAATTCATCCGGATAAACAAGCTCATTTAAAAGGAACTACTCATATTCATTCCTATTTTCAAATTTAGTATATAATCAATTTTTATCAACCATTAATATTTTAAAATTAATAAATTTATTATATAAAACCTTTATTAACTCACTTATGGTTTTATACAATGAATTTTCCAAAACTACTCTTCTTTTCAAAGTTAAATAATATTTTTTTCAAGAATTGGTCAATGGATGTATGTAAGTATTTCGATCTATTAAAACAGTATTCTTGATTATTATGTTTAATTGTGATTAATATGATATCTAAAATATTTTATTTAATGGTTTATGATTAGATTGATTGCAAAAGTGATTTCTTGATATCATTCACCATATTACTCAGGATGTTGAGTGTTTTTGTTTAATAATTGGGAATTTTTTTTAACATTTCATAATATAGTTTCAATTAGAATATATATGTTTTTTATGTTTATCCCAATTCATATGAAGAATGTATTGGACTTATTATTTGAATGGTGGGTCCCACTATAGCCCCTTAAATGCATTGGTAGGTCACATTAGAAAAACTAGCATAGGTTTTTACCAATTATGTATGGTGTCCTGGTCAAGGCATTGACAGTAATATTTTTATGTTTGGAATTATGAATTAACTAATTATGAAACTATATATTTCTATTCAAAGTGATTATTAAACTAGTATAATATCCCTAATTATGTTTTATTGAGTTATTCAGTCATTTTTTATTCTTACCATATTATGATCATGTTTATTTTCAATGGTGTGTGTTTTTTGTTATTCATCATGCGTTGTGTTTATATTTATGATTACATCTTATATATTTTATAATAATAATGGGAATCTTACATTGCCCCTTTGTTATGTATTATATATCAACATGGACTGATTTTTTTTATTATGAATGATTAGGAGGGATAATGTATGAGTTATGGAAGTTACTTATCGGTCTTCTATATTTTCTTAAAATTCATGTTGATATGTTGATATGATTTATGTATATGTTCTTCCAAAACTAATAAACAATTCAGTCCGTAAAAATTAGGCATTATTGAAATCATTATAATGTAATAAAATAATGCAACGGATCCGAGTAACTGGGATCTAGGAATTACTATTTGTTTCAATGTTGTTTAGTAGAAATCATTGAAACAACATGTAGGAAATGTAAAAGAGGGAAAAATCCATAAGGTAGAAGTTGTGAATAAGAATACATGATCATACTAAAAATTTTATCAGAAGAGATAATAAGGATAAAACTATAAATACATCCTTATCTAGATGATATAAGTGGACATGGTTCTATCATTGTTTTACCTATAAGTAAAAACACCAATAAGGTGTTCAAGGCATAACTCGATGTAACTTGGTGCATGACAATGAGCCATACTACACACTATTTTTTTCAATCCCATGGGATATTATAAGGACAATTCAAATTTTCATTACAAGAAATTATGATGGATTAAAGAGTAAAATTTCCCTTAAAGAACCCATGTTTATGATTATTAAATTTATGTTATCTATTATCCAATATGATAATATAAATTAAGATTCATAACCTAATTTCTTGTAATACGTTATTTTGATTTGAAACCTAGTGGAAGGAATGGAATCTTGATGAACTCATGTATCTCATGTATAGATTTCCCTCATATATAGGATAATGATGTTATTGCTAGTGTTGATAAACTTATGACTATACAAGTTCAACTGACTCAATTTATGAATAATAGTCTTTCCTAGAAAAGGCATCCTGGTCCGTAATGTGGAGAAGTGATGTTAAACTCCTTTATGTGATAGCATTATCCATCAATTAATGTGATATAAATGAATTTGTATAATAGTAGTGGATGAGTTCCATAGAAAATATAATTCTGATATTGGCATATATCAAAAGGGATAAGGTTGTCATTGTAGATTATTGTTTATCAGGAGATAGAGATCTTCGGTGTTAGTTGATTCATATGACAAATGAGGGCGAAGAGACTGAAAATATTGAATGCAACAGTTTTAAGGAAATATTTTTATAAAAATACATTCATCACGAACACTGAGAAGATATGGAAAGGTAGTTTTTGAATATGAGGAAATAGGGTCATGAAAATGATATAAATTAAGAATCAAACATCACTACGTCAGCAAGGCAGGAATAAGATTACATTCCTAATCCAAAAAGTAATATTGATTGATTCTTTGATGGTTTAAATCCACTCCATTAAAGGTCAAAAGTCTCTAAAACAATATCGTCATACTAAGATATAGTCTCACATGTTATCATGAAAAAAATATAATGCAATATATCTTATGACATTAAAGTAATGAAAGACAATAATAAGGATTTTAAACACTCTGGAAAAGGAAATACTAAAATTGGGAATAAGGGAACAATCAATTTTCCATCCATCTATAATTGTGTGAAGAAACACCATAATACTTACTTGAAGGGTATGTGTGTATGTTAAACGATTGGAGGAAAAGTCCCCCAATAAAGTTATTATAATAGAAGTAAATTGTCCACCATTGTTCCATGATACAATTTAAATGACAAGTGAAATTATTAAAATGCTTGTCCTAGGAATCAAGGAAACATTCCTTGTAGAACGACAAGAGAGTAAGGAAATTATTATGCAATCATAACTACTGAGGTTCAAGTTATTTATGTAGTGGAGATGTGTACATCAATCATTTTATAAAACATATTAAATTTATAATTTCATTCTAGATCATTTTAAGCTTTTATATCATCCAATTTTTCAAAGAAAAGTATATATTTCAAGTTTTATTTAATAATAGATTTATCAATCAAAACTCCTAAGAGATGTTTCATTCCAGTAAAAATATGTCATTCAGTCCCCCTTATAATACATAATCATATATTAGTTACATTTTGTTTCATCATACACATTAGTCACTTTTATATAGTTCTTCGAATGAATTGAATCTAAAAATATGATTTTAGAATCTATTGCAAGAAGGAGGTTACAAATTTTGAGAATTGTGTTAAATCCCTTGTCATTAGAGAAGAAACCTCATCATGTAATTTTTATATAGATCCACCCCTAGTATCACTACTAATTGAAATTATTGGGGTGGATGATAATGTAATATATATGGCTATGGAATGATTTCATTAAATATAGGATATACCTATTATGTAAGAATACATTGATGTCTTTAGAGAATAATATCAAGGACACCCTCTAGAGAGTGAAGTTGAGTTAACTATTGATTTTATTCATTGTTAAATACCAATATCAATAAATATTTATAGAATGTGTACTATTTAGGAAGTAGAACTGAATAAAAAATAATATAAAATAATATAAATATTATTTATCCCCTCTAATGTTTCTTCAGTGGGAGCCCTTATTAATTCTGTCAAGAAGAAGACTGGATCTATGAGAGTGAGAAATTAATATAGGTTGATCAGTGTTATTACCATAAAGAACAAGTATACACTTCCTCTCATTAATGATTTATAGGATCAACATCATGGAGCCCAATATCTATAGAATAATAAACATCTACTAGGATATCACCCATTGCGTGTTAGGAGGGAAGATAATTTAAAAACAATATTTAAAACTACGTATGTGAATTACATGTTTATTGTTTTTCCATTGGAAATGACTAATTCACCCTTTGTTCTCTAGGATCTAATGAAATGAGTTTTAATGTCATATCATGATGATTTTGTTGGGATATTTATAAATGATTTGTTACTATACTCCAAAATCTATATAGATTAGGAGAATCACATTCAAATTATTCTCTATACTCATAGATGATATTAATGACATGGGAGGTTTAGAATTTTGGAATTCTTGTTTCATTATGATTCATATTAGGTTCATATTTTCTATATGGATGTAATTCTTATAGACCTATTTTGGAAATGATTGTTCAAGAACGACATGCACCAATGCACATTACCAAGGTAAGTATTTTTAATAAATTAGTGTATTATTATCAATGTTTCATTCATAAATTCATCATATTTTCCAACCCATTAACAAATTATACATATAAAGGGGTAAAGATAATATCGAAAAAATGAATGTGAATAATGTTCTTATGAATTGAATAGGATATTAGTGAATGATCTGATCCAAACTCTACAATTAGGGAATGATGGATTTGTTCTCTATAGTGATGTGTCAAAAATAGAGCTCAGATGTGTCCTTATCAAAAATTAAATACATATTAACTATGCATAAAGGTAGTTAAAACATCATTAATAGAATTATCCATCTAATGATATTGAGTTTATAGCTGTTATATCTGCGCTATAGGTTTAGAGACATATTTCTATGCTGAATGATTATAGTTATACAAGGATCATAGGAGCTTAAAATATATCTTCTCACAGAAAGTGCTCAACAATAGTAAATGGTGATTTCTCAAGCTACCCAAGATTTATTATTATTCTATATACTACCATCCAAGAAAATAAAATAAGGTAGCTGATGTATTGAGAAGCAAGGGTTATAGGGATTTTATAAAAATTGAGGATTCAAAATGATATTATGTAGACGATTATAGTGTGGATTGATATGAGATTTGTTAATGAATGTGAAATATTTAAAAAGAATTAATTGGTTTCCTATTAAATATTATTATACTTAATTATATGTCCTCAATTTGACAAAGATTATCATAAAAAGACAATTTAATTTCTGAATGATGAGAAGTTGACTCACTTTTTGTTTATAGAGGAAATTTTAAAAATTAGGAGGAGGTAATGTGTTCCATACCTATGTTAAAAAGGGATTTATTTTATAATTATCATAGATTGAATTTATTTATACATCCTAGTATAACTAATATGTATTGATATTTGAAGAAACATTTATGGAAGGAAAACACGGAGTGGTAATTCTAATATTTTTATCTAGGTGTTTAGTTTTTCAACAATTGATTGTCAAAAGAACACATACTAGATAATACATGCAACTTATTCCTACACATAAATTGAAATGGTATGACAGTAATATGGATTTAATTATTTTATTACAAAAATATCCAAGGAGGAATGATGCAAGACGGGATATTATTTTATCGAATTACCAAATCTATGCATTTCCTCATAATAGGTGTGGATTTACCACTAGAGCTCCTTAAAAGACTCAATATTAATGATGTTGTGAGTCTTCATGGAGCACCTATCTCAATTGTGTCTGATCATTATATGATTCACAAAATAATTTCTAGAAAACTCTTCATAAATCATTAGATATTGTTTAGGATTTAGTTCTTCTAAACACCTTAAAACTGACAAGAAATTAGAAAATAAAATCCAATCATTAGATGACACGTTAAGATTATGCTCACCTGATTTACAATGTATGGGGGATCATTATTTAACCATGGTGGATTTTTCATACAATTATAGATCCAGTTCAAGTATTCAAATTAAACTGTATAAATCATTGTATGGAACGATATGTCATACACTGACATGTTGGGATGAAGTTAGGGAATGAAAGTGTGTTGCTGCAATTATTGTAGAGGAAACAAGAGTAAAAGTTAAGACTATCCAAACTATATCAACACAGCTAAAATAAGGAAAAATATTTATGTTAATAATAAAATAACGGCCTTCGAAAATAGAGTGGGAGATCATATTTTCTTGAATGTATCTCCATGGAAGGGTGTTATAGGATTTGGGACGAAAGGGAAACTAAACCCTTGGTAAATTGGATCATTTGAAATTCTAGAGGGAATTGGATTTGTGGATTATCATGTGATAAATCCACCTTGACATTCTAAATTACACAGTGTGTTACAATTTTCATAGTTATTTATGTACATTCTAGACACAACATGTGTACTCACAACTAAAGGGATTGAATTAGAACCTGACTTCGCTTATTGTGATGTGCCTATCTAGATTCTAGATAGGAATGGATAGGTGTTGATGTATCAGATGACTTAGATGATATGGGTATATTGGAAATATACTAAAATTAAGTAGGTTACATGGAAGAATATGAATCATATGATGTAGAACTACTGAATTTTTTTTGAGGTATCATTTTGGTAATTTCGAGGATGATTTTTTTGAAAGGGGGGAATAATGTAGAACCCATTACCACAAAAAAGGGATTCCACAGCACTGTCCTTTATAAATTTTTTTAGGGATTTAAAGGGGACCCCTTTAACAATGCTTTTTTAATAACGCTGAGGGGGGGAGTCTTCATCAGCGTATTTTCCTAGCGCTGAAAAATATATAAAAAATTCACGAAAATCATATATTATAATATAATTATATTTATATTGATATAAATATAATATACATATATATAACATATTTTATAGGTAAATAGAAATAGACTATTGCATTTAAAGTATAATAAATTTATTGAATATGGCTTTAAAATATTTTCAAAATATAATTTATTTATTATTTTCTAATTATCAATAATTAATAATCATTTAATAACAATTTGATGACACAAAAAACCTAAAAAAATTAATAAAACAACTAAAATAATTTGTAAAAGTGACTCAAACATCAAATGGACATGTGTATTGATTCGGGTGTCTGACTGAGCTCTACAACAAACCAAATCAATGCTTCTAACAATCTCTGCACACAAGTGACCCAAGTGAATGTTCAATCACATTTATCAGAGCTAAGAAAGGCCCATATGGCCTCCAAAACGGAATTTTTAATCTCGATACCACGATTTATTAATAATCAAATATGTATAACTTCTGTACAATTTTTCTCTAGGCCTATTCCACATATCACATCGATGATTGTTTTATTATTTTATATTTTACTAGTTGTGGAGTTGAAAAATACTTCGGGATTAGAATATATGGTCATTTTAAAATTCTTTTGATTTTTATATACACATATATATGTTTTTATTCGTAAATATATATATGTGTCTCTATGTGTGTCTTTCTATGTGTGTGAGTGTCTGTGAATGTATGGGTTGTATATATGTATTTATATGTATATATTTATTTATTTGATTATAAAAACATAGAGAAAACATTTTTATCAATGTACTTAAAACAATTCATATAAATATATCTAGTATAAAAATAATTATACGCATAAAAATTTATAACTAAAAATATATATATAAATAAATATAAATATATAATAACAAAGGAATAAATATATATATATATATATACTAATATATGAATAAATATATATTTATTAATATAAATAAATATTTTTATATTTATATGAATATATATTAGTATACGAATAAATGTAACTATATGTTTATAAATAAATATAAATATATAATAATATACATATAAATAAATACAAATTAATATATAAATAGATATATATATATAAATAAATATATTTTTATAAAAATGAATCTGTATTAATTTATGAATAAATATAACTATACATATACATTAATAAATATAAATATATATTAATATACAAATATATATATATTTATATTAATATATGAATGAATATATATGTATAAATATAAGTAAATATATTTATATTAATATGAATCAATATTAATATAAATAAATAAATATATATATATCACTAAAAAAAATTAATTAATATTGTGGTAATGGTTCAGGAACGCATGGGGGGAGGTATCGGGTTCGATTTTGGGTGGAAGGAGGGGTGCACGAGCATGTGGGGGATTCATGGGAAAGTGCAGTGTGAAGAGGGTAAGAGTGGTTCAAACTTGCACTAATAGGGGGGTCAAGAACAATTAAAAGTTCCCCGACCATTGTATTTTATTTTTTATTTTTATTTTATTTTTTTACTTTTATCAGCGCTAAAAAGCAGCTAATTAAAGGGGCCTTTATCACCTCTTTTCTAAGAACTGATAAAACAGACCCCCTATCTCTTCGCCTTGATTAAAATTGAATTTCTTGTACTATTTACTCCATTTTCTAGCCCTAATAAAGGATATATTTGCAATAGTGACCCCATGTAATTTCAGATAACATTAATATATAAATCATTAAACACAGAGTATCAAGGAAAATTCACTATTTTATTATAGATGATAGTTATAAACTAGCATTTATGAATAATTTTCCTACTTTTCTATTTTTAATTTCCAATAATATAAAAAAAGGATTTTATTTTTAAGATATTTATAGAGTGATTGGATCAACATTCTTTTTGGGAAAATAAAAACTTGACCTTTATGAATAGTATTCTACCCTTATGAATAGTAATATGATCCTTATGAAAAGTAGCCATAACAATGTATGAAGAAGAAAAATTTAGGCACATCATAAATGAGAGAGAATACTTTAGAAAATAATAATTAAGTCTTGATTTTTTGAAAGTAATAAATAATAAATTGAAATTATAAATAAATAAATTATTTAAAATAAAATTATTTCTCATAAAATGTGTCCCTTAAAGTATATTTTTCTTCCTTTTAGTTTTTTTAAAAAATTATGATAGTTGAGTTAATTATTTAATGTATTATAAAACAAATTAAAATTTTAAAATCATTAATTTTCATGTAAATATTAATTTATTGAAAAATTAAATTTCAAATATTTAGAATATTATTTTGAGAAATTACTGACCATATTGTAATTATACACATTGTAAAATTGTTATAGTGGTTTTTTTGTTTTTCTAAAATATGTGATATTTAGTGAATAGTTAAAATTATATAATATTGATAAATGTTAAATAAATGATTTACTGAATAATAGGTTATATATAGATGATGTAAAAAATACTTGGATCGATGTCAGAAGTGCTTATTACAATTTTTTTTAAGAATTAATATTATTATTGTCTTGAGAAAAATCAAAAATATAACAAATAAGATATTTAAAAATCACACAACCCCTCAACTATAAATTCCACCCATAAATCTCTCTTATAAAAACTCCTCTAATACATGATGGTTCCCAAATTTCATCTAAATACTCTTTCATAGCCTCTCCCTGCATCCAGGAACTCTTAATCTTTCCAATAATATAAAAATACAATCCCTTGAGTATGTTCTCGAGAAGAATATTTCATGATGCACGCCTTCATCATTTATCATTTAATTTCACTTCATTTTATTTTCATTTATTATTATAAAATCACCATATCTATACTAATGATCATGAAAACACCATTGATATTTATAATATTTAATTAGATCATGTCAATGGAGGAACCATCACCAATCTCTTTACAGTTTCTCTTTTTATTTTAGAAATGAAATCAACATCCTAGATGTGGCGATTTGAATCCATTATTGAAAAATACGATTCATTCTCTAATTTATCATTCTAGACTATTTATTAAAAAATATTAATAGTTAAAAAATATTTTAAAATGAATATTAGAACATTATTCATGTTCTAGATATAAATTATTTACCTAATGTTGAGTGATAATACAAAATGAGTGTATTATTATAAATTACCGCCATAATTATCTAAATGATTATAAATAAATGTATTGTCTAATTATTCATCATCATAATTTCAAATAGAATGATTTAATTAACCATTTACAATTTTTTTTCATTTTAAATACATCAAATTCCAATATTGGATAATTATACCAATTTTAAACGAACTCCATTACTTATAATCAAGTGAACTGATCATGAAATCAATGAAACAAACACTCTAGAACAAAAAATTTCATAATGTAACTTATCAATAATGCCTTTAATGAAAATATTAAAAAAATTAATGAATACAATATTTTTTTAATGTTATAAATTAATTAATTAAATTATTTAGTTTTATTGCTCCAAATGTTATGGTCAAGTGCAGACCATATTCGAACGTAAGGTAATATTTATCTACTTAAACATCAATTTTATATCGGGATACACTTTTTCTCAACATTCATCATTGTAATTATTAATATTTATTATTATTTACCCTTCATTAATTCTGTGTGAATTTTTTATATATGCGTACCAAAAATAATTCTTTTTTCTTTTATGTGGATTTACATGTTTTATAAGGATTTTTGGAAAACAATTCATGTTAAAATTGATTGTTCCAATGGAACAACTGAGATCCTAGCATATTTTCAAATGAATAATATAAAAATATTTATCCACCATTATATTTATAATATCTCTAATTTTATTGTGAGAATTTACATTAATTGACATCCATTTTTAGGAAAAATATTTTTCCAAAAGGAATCTTCTTTTAAAAGTAAAACTGAATTTATTTCCAGAATAACTTGATGATTATATATATATATTTTCATCTATTTAAAAACTATTTTCAAATCATATGTTTAATTGGGATTAATTTTTTATATTATCATTTACCACATTTTATTGAATTATTAATTATTAATTTTACTTTGGATGTGGTATCTTGACACCATTCAACGTATTACCTTGAATGATTAGTGTTTATACGTAATGATTGGAGAAGGTTAATTAAATTTCATAAGTTAGAATAAATATAAATGTATATATTATTTATGTTTAACCCCCTTCATATGAGGATTTCATTGGACTGATTAAGTGATTGATGGGGCCTGCTATAGAACCTATATTCATCAGTAGGTCGCATAAGACAAACTTGTCTAGGTTTTTACTCATACTGTATGGTGTCCTGTCCGAGGTCTTGATATTCTTATTATGGTATCCATAACTTTGTGTTCCCTCATTATGAAACATGATATTGATATTCCATATGATTATTCATCATGTGGAATATCCTTGGTAAATGTTTATGACATTAATTAATCAGCTTTTATTCCATCAACATTACGATCAAGATTATTTTTAAAGCCATGTGTTTTCTGTTATTCATCATGCCTACTGTTTCTATTTTTGATTTCATACATTGTTTTATTTTCCCTTATAGATCATCTAATATCACCACATTCCTTTGTTTTATATTTCCCCATGATGCAAAGTAGTGTAATATGAATGGATTATTGGCATAATCATTGATTTACGAGAGTTATAAATGGTTATTATAAACTCTATTTTCATGTCATGTTGTATAATTTAACTTAGGTATGTATCAAGTCTTCCAAAACTACTAATATATTCATTCAATTGATATAAAAAATTATATTAATCATGCCTATGTAATAAAATAATGCCCAATCTCTTTGAAAGTGGGATTGATGTGTTATAGGTATTATAGTGATTAATATGGTGTGCACAATGTTTATATTACTTTTATTCCCTGATTACATCATTTTTATGCTTTCCCTCACTGGGGATTTTATCTTACCCATTCAATTACTTTTCCTTCTTGTTATCATATTAATTATTTTACTTGATATTTACATCTTGATTTCTTATGTGGATAATTTTCATGAGATTTTAAACTCTTTTATGGGAAATCCATTTATTATTATATTTGGGGAAAATTTAATGAATATTTTTTTTAGTTAATGACGTTTCCTAAAACATTAAATCACTTAACATATAATGATTTAAGGATTTTAAATATGAAATTTTTGGTATAGATTTTAAAATTAAGGAATTTGGTATAATTTTTTTTACAATTTCTATAAAAGTGACTCTCATTTTGTGTTTATGGATCTGGACTCTAGTGTACGGGTCTAGGGTGGAACATGTAGAAAACATATAAGTCGTATGTCTCATAGTTGGTAGTGTATATGTTGTATTTTTTATTTTTAAGCAACATATTATTTTGATCCACTTATTGTGTGGTTAGTTTTGGTTTTTTTAAGCATGATTTTAGTTTTTATGATTATATCTCTCATTTAATTTTGTTATGGAATAATGAATTTTCAGTGTTTTATATTATATACTATTATTTTTACTGTGTTTTGAAAAATAATTATTTCAGCATATATATCCCTCTAACTAAAACTATTTTTTTGAACTACTACCTTTTGACACTCTCTGCTAGTCAAATTCCTCTAGCTTATGGATATACACACATGAGGACTTGTGTTGGGACCCATAAGATGATTTTCTATATTTAATAATGCTGATACATTATTAAACTATAACAAAAGTGTATCGTTTTATGGTTTTGGGAGTTGGATGAAATTTTTTCTAGAGATGTGTTGTATCTTGTGATGGATATCATAATGTAATACTATTAAAACCATTGCAGATAGGAAGTCTATTTTTTGGTCATGGGATTTATATTAATGGTTTCAATTCTTTTACGATTTCACATAGTTTGACTCACATGGGATTTTGAATGTTGTTATTTTTTTATTCCTATTTGTATTATGGACTAATGGAACATATCTAGAATTCAAAAATCAATATACAAACATATAATTGACATGAAATATGCTTGTTTTTTATTTTTCACTGAGTAAGGGGGTTCAATTGTTTAATTTTTATGTAATGGACTACATGGTGTTTTCACATACATCACTTTAGTAGAATTATACAAAATTGAATCAAAGTGATTTTCCATGGTGTCCGACCATATGGATCTTAATGTAATAAATATTCTAGTGTTGGAGTTGTATTCAATTCATCAAGGGACATGTGTTGACCCATGTAACATAGTGCAGGTTTTTGGTGACATACTTCTTCGTGATGTGATGGATCAATGAGGGAAATAATTCATAACAAATATTAGAATGGCCTCAAGTTATACGAATAATGTAGTTTCCCTTATGGTCACTGGTTTGAGTTTCATGGTTAGGTGTGTATTCCCATCATGGGTCACTTACAGGGTGCTACAGTGGGAAATGTGGTCATACTATCAAAGAGAACATGGCGGTCATAGATTTGTTTCAGTTATTCAAACTCATTCGAATCTATTATAACTAGGGGTCCATTAAAATGGGGTTTCCGGGCCTTATATTTTTTTGTTCTTTGGTGGACTAGTGATAGTATGTGTATACACTCATTGATTTTTACTACACCCATGTGGAGGGTGATCATATGGATTAGCATGGAATGTGAAAGATGACTATATTTTTATGAGGATTTCTTAGGAAATGCCATATTTCTGGAATTTATTTTCATAAGGACCATGATCAATGATTTTAATCTTCTTGTCCAATGATAGTTACGTAGTGGCTAGAGTGATATTGAGAGAATTTGAGTGATTCTTATATAATACTTCAATATTGTTTGGGATATTGGTGTTTGGAGTCAATTTTTTGAATAAATCCTTTCGAGATGAATAATGTGTGCATTGGTTCTCTAAAGTGTTGGTTGGTATAGGGTTTAATTGAATGAACAATGTTTATGTATAGTTTTTTTCATTTATTCAGGAACCATGGTGTAATTTTCCACGAGGGCCTATTTTTTTTCAATCTTCAATAGCATTGAATGGAAAAACTCATAGTGTGGAGCTCACCAAATGTCATTGATGGATGTGATACATGTTCTAAGTGTACTCTTGACCATGAATAGTTATGTTCATAGTGAGATCAGGATTTATAGTTTTATAGAGATAATTTTAGTGATAAGTAATGTTTAATTTTTATACGTACAATCATTTGGTTTTATGACATTTTAAATTTGAGCGAAACACCATGTCAAGGGACCTCTCAAATAATGTGTAATTATTAGTGCTTAGGTGTAACAGAGATGTTATCCTAGGTCATTCTATAATGATGAGGTTGTTAATACAAAATATTTATGATATTATGATAATAAAACTAAATTGACTCATAAATAAAATGTAAGGAGGATTTTTAAGGGTTATAACAGAATAATATGTTAGTTAGATGAGTATTGTATCATTTATTTTTGAAATTTTATAGATAAAATATAACGAGATTGTTTCGAAAAATGATTATTAAAAGGAATAATAATTTTTAATCTACATATTTACATTAATTACAAAAATTATCCATAACATTAAAATATACATAATAAATATCCCATAGTTTTTAACCCATGAACACTATGAGTATTTACCATCGCAAAACGATGAAATGAAATAAACTGTAGGATTTCAATAGAATATGAAATTGTCAAACCATACTTTGATTGAATTTACAAGGCTATATTATGGTCATATGAGAATTATAACTACTCTAAATTCTATAATAAATGAATAATTGAGTATATAGATTATGTTTTTACCCTCAAAATTGATAAAATTTTCTTTTTTTTACTGATTATGTTTGATCTTACACAATACACACATTACTCAACCCCACACACTTTCTAATAATTGTTACAATGTACAATCTTTTTATTTTAAGATAAAAAAGAATTTCATTGATAGTATTATTTGAATTATAGTATCTCATTAGTTCTAAATAAATATGTGAATAATGTGGGGATTATATTGATTAAAAAAACAAAAACTTTTGACGGGTGATATTTTCATCATAGAAACATATTTCAACTGAAAATGACTATATTGGGTATAAACAAATATTTTTTATACATCTAATTTAGACCCAATGTATATGGTCTCAATTTAATAATTAAAATAAAATAAAATATGCTACAAAATAGAGAAAATGAAATACACCAATTTTCATCTACTCCCAATCCAACAACACGTGTCTACCCCCTAAAAATTAGAAAAAAACACACTTTTAGTGTGTTAATGATTTAAGCATTACTTGACATTACATGTGTGAATTAAAAACTATGAAATATATTTTAATACAAAATGAAGCACGTTTTACCTCCAAAACAATAAAACCAGTAAACATATATTAGGTTGATTTATGAAATATTTATTTGTCTATCTAATATTCCAATTTAATTTCAATCCAAGGCATTATGTAGATGATATTGCTAAAATATTGAAATGGTGTATAATCCAACCTTGTTTTGAGGCCCATTAAATTCAAAAAAAAGAATGATATAGATTATTTCATATAAATTAGGGTTTTAGAACATTTAGTAATGAATAGTATCACATTATTTTATGATCAAATATCAATATAACAATATTTATAGAAAAAACCCCAATGTTCATTTTAAAGGGTTAAACTTGGTATTTACATGAAGTTTAAACAAGAATGAGCTAATGCCATAAATTCTATAAATAACCATATTTAAAATAATGTGAGGAAAATCTATTATTTATTATCAATGTTTTATTCAATAATAATGTATTATATCAACATCTCCATACTATCTATTTGGAAATACACTTCAAAGACACAAGCAATTTATTATAGTGAATTGTAAAAATATTTACATGTAGACATTCCCAAATCCATAATGGAAATATAGGAAATGTAATAATCTCATCATGATGTAAATATGAATAAATTTTAAATTATTTTTATCATAAATTATATAAAAAAAATTAAATTATATTAACAAAACTAATCATATGAAAACAAATTATGGGTATATTATACATTTATTTTCAGATGTGTGGATATGTGTGTGATTTCCATTTTAATATTATAAATCCACCCATTATTAATTAAATTAATTATATTTAAAAACATTCTTCTTATATATATTAATTCTACAAAACTAGTACTATTTTTTGTGAAATCTATTTTCTTGGCCCTTACAAATACAAATTTTTGAAATTCAAACATTAATATCATGACCAATACATCCACACTGGTTTTAAATTATATAAATCAACTGTTTATTATAATAAAAAATCAATTTTTTTCCATGTTTTGCATGGAATAATAAATTATTTATTTAGTACAAAATCATTGTTTAATTGGTCAATTTAATTAAATTAATGAGAAGTGATATGAATTTATGGATATACAATTTATGTGAGTTGAAATAATAGCATTATATAGATATAAATTTAATTGAGTATAATAAATTTCAAATTTCTATTTAATGTGTAAATATACGTGGAGAAAAAATGGCACAATTTACCATCATCAAATATCATAAATAACAGTGTCAATATATAAATGGTTTCATAACAAAAAAACCAATCATAGCATTGATTAAATCCATTGATAGAAAATATAATCCATGAAGATGAAATATTCATCCTTTTTATCATGATATCAATGAATTAAAAAGAACTTAAACCTGAATTAATCATATTTTTTTCCTGTAAATGATAATTTTATAATATTTTTTTCCTTTTTTTGGTGAGTTTCTTTCTTTTTTATATTTTTGGAATAATAATCCAAAAAACCACAGACCAAGTAGAAATGAAATTCCAAAAGAAGCTACCATAAAATGATATCTCCTCCCCACACGTTAAATATTATATTTTTCTCAATATAATGATATTACAAAATATATTCAATTTATAAGTAAAAATTTAAAAACCAGAAATAATATAAAAGTGAAAGGTTTATTGATAACACAGACACTATCATGTTTTGTCTGGGACATATAGTGTGATGAGGTCTACTATATTGAGGTGTAGTACATCAATATATTACAATAAAAACATCTCATTTACTATAAATCTATTTCAGCATCTGTCGTTGGTGATCTCCACTATACTATAAGGAAAAAAATTATAAAAAATTAAATGGACCTAAAAATATGTAACACAGTATACCAAGAATAATCATCAATCAAAAAAATTTATGATAGACTCTTCTACCTCCACAAAACTAAATATTCTTGATTATATTTCTTAAGTTAATTTTTATATGCCTATGTAGTTCCTTAAGTTCTCGAATTATGATAATATTATTCCCTAGGGTTTTTGAAGTTAAAACACCCTTTGTTTTCATTCTTGAGATAAATCCATATCTCATGAATTTTTCTCCTAAAATGTATGATTCTTGACTTTAATAGTGAGATGACGAGCCATCCCAAAAGCGATCAATATAAAGAAACACCTATGGTAATCTTGTACACCTTCCTATAATCACAAAGCACATCCTAAATGTTCTATCTCAAATCATTTCAATCTAGATGAATTTATTACACAACAATTTTCTTCAAATCATGATACGAAACTACTTCCTCTACATTTTATTTGGGTAATATAATGTATATATTTTTTCTATCACGCCGTTCATTTGAAAATGTGATTCCAAATTTCAATAGAAAATATTTTTCCATTGGTCACTGATGGGATCTTCAAATATTATAGACCACCATAAATATATTCCTTAACAAAATAGGTTCAAATATGAAAATAATCTATCCTAGTGGCCATATCACCCACCAAATTACTAGTATATTATATAGATAATGGATATAAAAGAAAACATTTGACCTAATAAAATAAATTCAATCTATATAAGAATTATCACAAAATTATATGGTTTTGTAAGAAGGTAGTTCTTCTTCTGATGTACAAATATATTCTTTTAGATGAATTTAAGAAGAAAATAATGTTCAAGGGGTTAAATGTTTTCTTCAGGATTTACACTAACACACATCATTTTTACGATTTTTTTACCTATTAGCACACATCTTGTGAATTAACATTGTATGAATGAATATTGCGTGTAAGGTGTGTAGGAAGTGGGGGATGGTTTTAGTAACAAAACAACTTGTAGATTCTATTAAACACTGTGTAAATTTGTTGAGGCTAAAATAGGTAGTGGCATCATGTTTCATCAAACGGACATAGGGAATGTTCCATTATGCGAACAATAGCGACGAATGAGAATTTTCTCCCAAATATATTCCCACACACCGAATAATATTCCATTAAATGCGTTTAAACAATATATCTAATCTATTGATTCCCCTTGGTCATTTCATCGTTAATCATTTAATTGAAAAAATTTTCGGGCCATAATAGTCTTACCTAATTTTTTATATCTACGTCTTTCTAGCTTGAATTTGAGGTTGATGCTAGACGAGGAGAGTCACACATGGACAAGGTAGGTGGTATTGTGCCTCCTGTTAATTTTTGAGATAAATATATCTGTCGATGTACTATGCACCAATTTTTTTGTGTCGTATTTGACTTATTTTCACCCTGATTTATTGCTAATAAAGTTTCATTTATTGAATATGTTTTATTATTCATGTGTAATATTGAATTCAGGGAATTTGGGCCACCCCATGTGTGTGATTCTATTAAATTTTCATTTATGGATGTTTGGACTGGGTTGCATATGGGGCAAGCCATGTCTTTTCATTTTTTGTTTTTAAAAAACTAATGAATCATAATGGGACTAACATTGGGATAAGTTGAAATTGTATAGATTAAGGATTGGAGATTAGAGTTTTTTCACTTTTACCGTGTTATGTCTATTATTTCTTAAGACTTGTTATTGTTTAAATAACTTGTTCCCTATTATGTATGATTCCAAGGTCATTTGAAATTATGGTAACCATGTAATAATGTTATTTATATGCATTGTCTATTATGTTGAAATATTTATTTACTAGGCTCAACCCAAGTTGATTTATTTTCATGTGGGCAATGATATTTTATGATTAATGGTGGGGATTTTTTATGCATGCATGTGAGGATTTATTATGCCTACCGGGGAGGATTTTTTTATTCCAACAAGAGATGATTTTTTATGCCTACATGTGCTGATTTTTTATTCCTATGGGTAAAAAGTTGTCATTCATGTGGTTGGGGTTTTTTTATTCCTACGGGTGAGGTTTTGAATTGAATACTGAAATGGAATGACTTGTGATGTGTATTCCAAGACAAAGCACAAGAATATATTAAATCATTATAATACATATTTAGCTAACATTCAAGTGTATCTTTTGATAATATTTTATAAAACAGATTGACGTGCTATGTTCAGATATTGAGACATATATAATTACATTTAATTGAATATTTTAACTAAACATAACTATCAAAAATGGAAAAGATGACTTGTATGGTTGATAACTTTTGAGTAATTCAAAGTTTATTACATTTACATTATTTTATACTACCTATTGAATATACTCACTAATAGACATGCATATATCATAGGGAGTTACCTACAGGGATTTATTTCTCACGCCTTGATTGGGTTGTGATTTTTTCCCCACAGAGATTATATTTTTGCATGTCTCGACAAAGAATGAAACCTTCTATAGGTAATTTGTTTTTTGTTAGGAGAAAGAGATAATGTTACCAAGATGAGGCTTACAATGCTTCAATGTTTTGTTTATTACATCTATAACACGATATTTTATTTGTATCGTGAAGTAGTGTATCCAATATTTTGAAACATTCCTAGAACATGTGACATGTTTCATCATCTATGGTATAGAATGATTCCTAGTTTTTTATATTATGAGTATTCCATAGACAATTTCAATTTAATGTTATTTACTCTTTCTGCTATTTTAAAATATTGGATACAGTTTTTTACACTCCGCCAATGGGGGACTATATTCCCCACTATCACACCATAGGCCATGACCACAAGCAAGTAGACTCTGGAATTTGTGGAAATGTGCATGAAGCAATGTAGCCAATCGGGTATGAGGCACAAGTTGGGTTGAATCTAGATCGAGGACATTATATAGTTTTATTAGTGGAGTTATTTTATGGGTTTCCTTATTGTTTAGAGACATTAGACCTAGAAGAGAAGGAAATCGAATATGGTAATTAGCTAATAATGGTAGTAGCTACCCCAAGTACACGGAAAATATAAACTGATTCAAATATAATTGTGGGTTTTAAATTTATAGCATGTCCATTTGATTTAAAATAAGATGTCTATTGAGTAGTATCGTTATAAATAGTATTCTGATCTCTGAAGATGACTTAATGATTTTGAGGTCAGGGGTTAGGTTTTCTTGCATGTTTCACCGTGTTTGGGACAACAGAGGATCATGAGGGAGGGTATACTTTCACTGTGATATGTCACCCTATTTGAGACTATAGAAAGGGTCTATCCAATTTTTTATCAGTTGCAGTAACCAAAATGCTACCAAGACATGCACAAAGTCTTCCATGTATTTCAACTAATCCACTATCACTCATACCCACATAACATTTCTCATGCCCAATTGTATTATGAGACATGGGATAGGGAGGCCAATGTATGACTAGTGTCGAAAGTTGTTCTCATATATTTATTCATTTTCATTGGAAGGGAAATTCGGGGACAAGTTTTTCTATGGGTGGATGTTTATAAGAATGTTATTTTTTGTCTGAGGATAAAATAATTACCTTTTTGTTGATATAATTTGAAAAGGAGAAAAAGGTGTTAAATGATTTATTCATGACTTACAACACAAAACATGGTTATCACACAAAATAAACATGTTAGTACACTCCATTTAACAAACCCATGTATGGATGAACATGGTATGTAAGGGGAATCAATAGTTGGGGATAATATTTGAATGGAATCAGTATGTATTTTCCATTACATTCCATGTACTATAATTTTTTTTGGATAAATTGTGGAGTAGCCTCATGTTTCATCTAACAGATAGAGGTATTTCCCCATTACGCAAATTGTAGTTCCATTCAATATTTTCCCTCCCAAATATCCGTCGGAACTCTACATTGAATGTTGTTATATGTGTTTAACCCAATCTGTATTCTCATGATTCCACTTGATCAATTAGTCATGTTTTTTATCTCAAAAATGTTGTCAGGACATATGTGTATTGCCTTATTTTTATTTTATAATTCATTCTATCTTGAATTTTATGTTGAATCTATAAGAGGAGGGTCACATGAGGACATGGTTTGTGGTTTTTTGCCACCTGTTAATTGTCGAGATGAAAATATGTGTCTAATTTTCGTGCATCAATTTTTTTGGGTGTCACATTGATTTATTATCAACCAGTGTAATTGTCTAATGATGTTTAGTTAATTGAATTTGATTTATTATTCCTGAGTAATGTTGACTTCCTTGAAGTAGTGCCACCCCATGGGTATATATCCACTTAATTGGCGTCTATGGTTGTATTTCGTAGGTTGATTATGAGACATGCCTCATTTTCTCTATTTAGGTTTATAAAAAAGAATTGAATTAAAATGGATTGAAATAGGTTTAAATTACATTTTGAAGGATTAAGGGACTATTATTATTGTTGTCCCCATTGTACATGTTATGACTATTATTATTTATGACTTGGGATAGTTTATTTCATGTCACTCTTGTTATGCATGATCCCACATGAGTTGTAATTATGTTAACCATTTAATAGTGTAATTTAAATGTGTTGTCCATTATGTAGAAATGATGATATATTAGGCTCGACATTTTTTTGACATTTAATCCTACGAGTGAGGATTTGTTATGGCTGTGGGTGAGGATTTGTTATACTAGCAGGTGAGGATTTGTTTTGATTGTGAGAAATTATTTTTTTATGCATACTGAAAAGGATTTGTTATTATTGTGGGAAAATATTTGTTATTCTTCGGGAAAATGATTTTTCATGCCTATGTCTTGGTTATAGTATGCCTATCATAGAGGTGTTGAATTATATTTTGAAATTGGATTACGTATGACTCGTCTTCCAAACCAAAGCACAATATTGGGTTTGGTATTCAGTTTACATGTTTAGATATACTTTTGAGGTATCTGTTGAGAATCCATTATATAGGGGATTGATGGGAATAGTCTAAATCTAGATACTTATTTAGTTCAATGTAATAGAATATTTGAACAGGACATAATGAATGAAAATAAAAAACACAATTTGTAGGATTATTTACATTTGAGTACCTCCTAGTTTAGTACATTTCCATTTTTGTACACTACCTATTCAATATACTCAATGATAGATAAGAATATATATTTGGTGGTTTCCTATTAGGTATTATTTCTATCACGATGTTTGGTTTTTGATTTGGGCCCAAACAAATTATATTTTTGCAGGTGTTAATAATGGAAAAAACCCTTCTACGGGTACTTGATTTGCTGTTAGGAGTATGATAGCATGGGACAATGCAATATATTTTGTTGCTTTAGAGTTTTCATCATTATTTATGTACAACATTATTTTATTTTTATATGACTGTAGTGTATCGTATTATGGATGATTTCCTAGAACATCTGATATTTGAATCATATTTTGTATGGAATGATGCATGGTTATTTATCTTATCAGTATTCAGTCATTTATTTCAATATTATGATATTTATTATTTCATAAAAAATATTAATTTATACTCTGTTGTGTTACATTCAACCAATGACGGCATAGTTCCCCCACTATCACAACATAGGCAATCACTCCTACACTGTAGCCTTTAGCATTTGTGGAAATGTGTTTGACGACACATTGACAATCGGGTACGTGGCACCAGTTGCCTAGAATATGTATCTGGGATGTTACATTTTCATTATGAAATATCATGTATATTGGAAATATATATAGTTTATTGAAAATGAGACCACGACATTCAATAATTCATAGAAAAAACAAGGCCTTTATTAACCCAAATCAAAAGTCATCCTAGAAATATATTATGGTTCAACGATTCCTTAACATTATAGTGTATAGAAAAAAATGTAGAACAAGATCATACTCATGATTATGGGTACATATATTAATAACACGGTCACTACACATGACACAATGTTATGGGTCCATCCATAGATATTACCTAAACCAGATGATCAATTTTTTGAAATGTCGTGCATTTTATGTAGAGACCCGTATCCTGACGTACATGGACATTACATTACTTTTGCGGAATACTTAGTACATAACAAAAACAAACACACAAGGATCGTAATAGTTTAGTGTCTTTGGAAACTCGGAACATAATCTTCTAATCGTGGTGAAAGATCTTCAATATCTCCCATAAAGATCTTCCCCCTTTTTTTTACCTAAAACCTTTCTTTATATCCTGGGGAAAAGAAAACATAAAAGGGTGAGCTCAAATGCTCAGTAAGTGTAAACAAAAGAAATATGAATCACATCATATACATAAGAACATAGCTTTTGGAAATCTTAACCTGCAAAAGAGCTCATAATATCATAACATGGGATAAATCATAGAAGTGAAAATGAGATCCCCATAATCATAACATAAAACTTGAAACTTTGTGGCATGCACACATAATCATGGAAAATCATTTCTTGTTAGTCATGACTCATCGCCAAGACTATCTTAGTGGACAAAGTCCCTTTCTGAACCGAGTTCACTCCTCGTTTCAGTCCTGTATCACTGAACCGAAATAACCTTCCGTTCCAGCCATGTCTATCTCATGAGATATAAAATCTTTACCCAATGCATTGGAGGGAGATATAGGTCCCACCCATCTTATAATGAATCATTTCTTATGTGTTCCACATAATCATAAACCATACATCATAGCGTAACCCATGTAATAAAAATGGGATTCTTAAACAACATGACATCATAAAACAATTCATATAAGATAAAGGAATTCATAAAAATGTTTCCATCACAACATAATCAAATCCATGTAATAATAGGGATAAAAACAGAACCCTTTTATTATATTAGATGGAAAATAATTTTGATAAAATACTTGAACTCTATCCTTGAGGAAAATATCCTTTCTACTTCAAAAACACTTTTCCTTTCTTAACATGTCATAAAATTTAAACTAAAAGAAGTTGATTAAAAATAAACTTGAATAATTTTAAAGGAAGCTTCTTGTAAATAATGTTTTAGAAATCCATTCATGCCATATAAGTTAAAAAAAACATTCTTCTCGTACTTTTGTCGGAAAAGTCAAAAATTACCTCGTATGAAAAACGACAAAAGATTCCTTTCATATCTTTTACTAAAAACTCACCGAAGGGTAAAATTGGATTTAAACAATTGTAGGTGGATGTAAATAACATTACATATTGAGGAAACATGGATGTGGATGATAAAATATACCCCAGTAAATTTCAAAGTACAAACAATATCGGATAAGAATGAGATTGTGATATTTCCCTTACCTTAGGTCCGACTTGCTTTGTAAGTGTCCAAACCTCCTGTATAATGATTTAAATCATGTTATTGACTTATTACTGAATCATATTCATTGTTATGATATCATATATGGTTCACTTATGACATTATATTACCCGTTCTTTTGTAAATTCCATGTTAAAGAAGCGTTTTGGGTAAAATCGTTTCATTTATCGTAGGTGTTTTGACTTGTTGTTCTTGACATCATTATTACTTATATCACGATTTACATACTTCCAGAATATAAAATATGATTTATATATCATATATATTCAGTATATATATATATATATATAAGGTAGATAAATAAAATGAAAAACACCATTCATGGAGACGGTAGTCCGTACGTACGCATGAACGTTGTTTTCCTTTCCTTATTGTCTTGAAATGGAAGTAAGTAGATGACATACATATGTATATATATACATAAATACAGTAGCTTTATAATGTCATATATTTCATTATTATTTCTTATATATACTTTATAATCATTCTTAAATGGTTAACATGGAGAATGAATCTCATCGCGTCGTGGAGACGGTAGTCCGTACGTACGCACGAGCGATGATATCATTTCCATAAATATTGAATTGAATTGGAGTGGATTATACAATATATCAGAATCAATATGATGTTGTAATAACTATGTATAGTTATTCTTTACACCATTATACCCATCCATGTAAGGTGGTGGTGGAAAATAGATTACACCACGGCGTGGAGACGGTATTCCGTACGTACGCACGCGCGGTGATTTCTTGTTCCGTAGGATGGATAGATAGTGGAATAGGGTTGTTTCATACTTATAATAACATATAAGTATATGAGTGATACTGTTGTTATTACTTAATAATGAAACAACCTAATAAGAAGAAGTGGAAGAAGAAATAACGATGAAAGAATTGGTAACGGTAATTACCTCTTCTTTGAAGCGCCTCTTTGAGACCTCCTCTTAGGGCACTAAAATTGGTCTTTGAGGAAGACCAGAACCTCTAGGATGTTACTAGGGAAGTGGAGAGGTGAAAATGGCAGGGGTTGGCCGAGCTTGAATGCTCAAATTGGTGTGAGGAGGAGGGGGAGGAGGTTCCCTTTTATAAGGGAGGAGAGGGGCATCTTTGGAATTCTTAAAAATATTAATTTATAATAAATCTAACCCCTCATAAAAACCTCCAAAAATGAATCATATTCGAAGAATAGATGAGATAGGGTTGTAATATCATCAAACAATCAAATTTAGACATGTTTGGATCTTATTTTAAACCTTATCATTTTGATTTATCCTTATTTAATCTATTTAAGTTTATTTGTTGTAATAAAATTCTAAATTTTAAATTATAACAAATAATTACTTATTTGTTGTGAATTTTCCATAATTGTTTACTTTATAACATTATAGACCATATAAATATAAATTTATAATTTTTAAATATTTTTGTGATTTTTAAACAATTTTATAATATGTTATTTTTGTAAAATAAGAATAGTGTCAATTTTGACACTATTCATTTATTTGAATTTAAATAAAATATATACAGAAGATATGTTCGAACTAAAAGCTTTAATATATTAATAAAAGTTCATATGTATCTATAAAATTAGTGTATCACATTAAATAGTTCATATAATATTTATTTTATTATTTTTAAAACCATTTATTTGGTTTATCTCTTAATAAAATAATTACTACATCATTTTTGTATAATTATTTAATATACTTATTTTTTGTATAAAAATTTAAATTAAAATCCTATGATGAAGATAAATATATTACCTTTCACAATAATACTTTTACTCGAATTTATCATCTTAAAATCATAATATTTAAATTTTTATATTTATTAAATTATGAAGGTGACAACTTTGGCATCATTTAAAATAAAATAATATAAGTGTCATAATAGATTTTATAAGGCTCCAAATGGTCAAATATTCGACCATTGTATGATTATGGTTTACATTTACATGGCCAATAAGTTTTGGTTAGGTATTTGTGCATTTTATGGTCACTATTAGTTTAATAAAGACAATATTCTTGATTTTTCACTAGATAAACAATTTCTGCATCACTATTGTTTCATAATTAATGATAATTATTTAATCCCTAAAAATTATAAACAAATTTATATGATGTAGATAATTTCATTATCTTTCTGGAGATTATTAATGTTCGAAGTTTCATGAAGTTTATCACTAAATTAAAATTGATATACTTATAAGATTTAAGAAAGTGACATGTTGTCACTTTCTTTGGCTTTAATAATAATTAAGTTATTTTCATGGACAAATGTCCATTAAATGATTCTAATCCGAACCTTAGGTGATATGGGTCGACTTTTAGTCATCCAATAGGATTTTGACATTTGTTAGGGTAATTTTAAAATATTATATTTACCCTTAATTACCCGATTTTCCTTTAACTATGGTAAATAAAATTTACCGTAGTTACTATTCATAATTCCCAAAAATAAAAAGTAGCTTATTAACATAATTTGGACCCACTGATTCCAAATATGGAATCCATTTTTTAAAATTCAAAACACAGAAGTTGCAGAAATTAAATTCAAATTAATCCCGTTGTCGAATAAAAACGGGTTTTTGTTTAAAACATTGCAAAAGATTGAATTGATTTAACCTACGAATTCAAGGTAAAATCAATGCTAATGACATACATTATATTAAATGGTAAAAATATATTCTAAATATACTTTAAAACCATTCAATATTATAATCTAACCACATAATATATTACGATGATAAAAGTTGTTTTTAATTAAAATATAGCGTGTTTTTACTATTCATTAAAATATGAAAGTTATCGGAAAAATATCAGAACTTTATCTAATGTAAATTTTTATATCCTGATTCAATAGAAGAACATTATTTTGTCAAATTGAACATATAAACATGTCAAAAACTATATTTAAAGTGGGTGCGCCATCAAAAGGCTGTAAAACTGCATTTTTTGAAAAATACTTATTTTACCCGAAAAATTTATTTTGTTTTTATACCATGTTCTAGAAATGTGTAAGATGAATAATAATGTTATAAAATTAAAAATTTAGTTAAAAATATTCATAACGGCTAGTTCATGACAATATTATAATAATATAACATTGTTTATTAAAACACGGTATTGCGTACAACACACGCTATCGAGGAAGGTCGCGATTGCGTGTAATGCAAGCCAAGTCAGGGTTGCGTGTTGTGAAAGAATCCTTCATTGTTTCGTATAACATAATCCAACCATATTTCATTTATACATTTAATATATATATATATACTCAATGTTGCGTAGAATAACTATTATCAAAATTGTCTGTAACACGGTCCAAGAATAGTGTTGCGTATACTGCAAGCTAATACGGTGTTGCGTATAGTGCAAGGTAATCTTGGTTTAGAATACAACACAAGACATTAATGAAATTAAAAGAATATTTTTCATAAAATCTCGGGGTGTTACATTCTACCCCCCTTAAAATGAATTTCGCCCTCGAAATTCGTCGGGGTTATAAATGGTTTACTATTTGAAAGTTTCTTTGATAGAAACCCACATCGTAAAATAGAATACCAAAACCAATATTTAAAAACTAAAGTATGAAACGTAACGGTTACCCAAATAAACTAATCACTGGGTTTCCACATAGGTGAAAATATGGATATGGAAGAAAAATCTAACCATCATGTTCTGATGGAGAGTGGTAGAGAACGTGGCTATGGAAAAGCCAATAGTCACAAATCCATAGATTTGTGATGATATAAGGTACCATCTGATTCATCAGGTATAAGATCACTAGGACAACATTTTTGGTTTTCAAGATCATTTCCCTAAAGTTGAAAATTTGAATTAGAATAAATACTTACTTTATTTTGGTACAATATCACTGTTGTTCGTAACTTGAAAAATTTCCACATCATCTCTTAAATAAATGAAGTTGAATTTGTTATTCATGAAGTGTTAGCAGATCATGTGATAGAATGACAGGTCATTCTATCTGTCTCAAACAAAAGGTTAGCAACAATTATATTCATAAGTCGATCTATAGTGAGATTAATCATATATGGTTCCTAAAATGGACTTATACTTCATATATCATACTCCTTAATATAATAAAACTAGTTTCTACTAAACAGGGACTTCCTGTAGGTCAGTGGTAGGCGATAAAGGCCAGTCGCACTTTGGTTGTGGGTTCGATTCCTACAGCCTTGTCCGAAGCGATGGGCTGTCGCCCGTCCTGCAGGTTGTCCCTTTTTCTAGAACTACATTACTATAACATCCCATCAATAATATCGAAAAAACTTCTATCCTTAAACAATACCAATTTATGTCCAACATAATCCATTTCAATCTTTAGGCTTATCCATAATACTTTAGTCCACTCTCATAACATAGTGAAGATGATTACCGGAGATTTAATACCATCGTTGAACCCCATATATCATAAGATATGTTTTTTTGTCACCTTCCAAACATTCAAAGTCCTTAATCATGTATTCTCTTGATTACCCATTGAACCTTAATGAAAGAATGAATGCAGTTACCAAAATCCTAAAAATTCTATATACTCAAACCATGATATCACTTAGTCCTTATATCAATCATGAGCTCATGAATACTGTCAAATATTTCATTATCTTCTTATCCTTTCATTATGCACTTATCATCTACTTTCCAAAATATTTGAATCACTTTTCATAGTTACTGGTACCTTAAAATTATTGAAAACCACAATAGACCAATACTTAAATATTTCAACACACCATAAAAGTACCTCAACAACATTATTCTTGAATACCGAAACACTTCAGTCCATCCACATCAATGATTATCCTGGAATAAGTCCTTCCTTGATTTAGAAGTAACTTTTTAGGTCAGGGCATTGAGTTGGGTAATGCCCATGTTCTCCACAAATAAGACATTGAACTCCATAACAGTCTGTCACTCTATGACCCTTTTCTCCACACAGATAACATCGGTCCCTCCATTTGAGGTATTCCTCAAGGTTCTTCTTCCGTTCTTTAGAAATCTCAATCTTCCTTTCTTTATGCTCCTCAACATGCGAACATGCATAATAGTCTATCTTCCTCTTCTTTGATGAATTAGGCATACCACTAAATTTCACCTTGTTAATCATATATCGCGATGATTGATTCGGCATAATCACAACATCTTTCTCTCTAGGCATTACACAATTTTGTTGCTCATAGTCACCAATTTGTCCATTGGATTCAATGTTAACTAAATTCCTTTTGGTTCCTTCCATTAACTAAAACACAAAAATAATTTTGTGAGAATCAAAAATCATGCTAGAGAAAACAACATAGTAAAGGGAAAGTATCCTCAATACCTAACTTCTTAGGTTTAATCTAATATCGTTACCATAGTTCTAGGAATATATCCTATACATATACTTATCCTTAGGGACATCCCTAGACATACCTTAGAAATATCTCTAGGAATCTCACTAACGTTTTTGCATCCTAGTTTCCAAAGGTTGACTAAACCTTTCCTCTGATACCAACTGTAGAGACCCGTATCCTGACGTACATGGACATTACATTACTTTTGCGGAATACTTAGTACATAACAAAAACACACACACAAGGATCGTAATAGTTTAGTTTCTTTGGAAACTCGGAAAATAATCTTCTAATCGTGTTGAAAGATCTTCAATATCTCCCATAAAGATCTTCCCCCTTTTTTTTACCTAAAACCATTCTTTATATCCTGGGGAAAAGAAAACATAAAAGGGTGAGCTCAAATGCTCAGTAAGGGTAAACAAAAGAAATATGAATCACATCATATACATAAGAACATAGCTTTTGGAAATCTTAACCTGCAAAAGAGCTCATAATATCATAACATGGGATAAATCATAGAAGTGAAAATGAGATCCCCATAATCATAACATAAAACTTTAAACTTTGTGGCATGCACACATAATCATGGAAAATCATTTCTTGATAGTCATGACTCATCGCCAAGACTATCTTAGTGGACAAAGTCCCTTTCTGAACCGAGTTCACTCCTCGTTTCAGTCCTGTATCACTGAACCGAAATAACCTTCCGTTCCAGCCATGTCTATCTCATGAGATATAAAATCTTTACCCAATGCATTGGAGGGAGATATAGGTCCCACCCATCTTATAATGAATCCTTTCTTATGTGTTCCACATAATCATAAACCATACATCATAGCGTAACCCATGTAATAAAAATGGGATTCTTAAACAACATGACATCATAAAACAATTCATATAAGATAAAGGAATTCATAAAAATGTTTCCATCACAACATAAACAAATCCATGTAATAATAGGGATAAAAACAGAACCCTTTTATTATCTTAGATGGAAAATAATTTTGATAAAATACTTGAACTCTATTCTTGAGGAAAATATCCTTTCTCCTTCAAAAACACTTTTCCTTTCTTAACATGTCATAAAATTTAAACTAAAAGAAGTTGATTAAAAATAAACTTGAATAATTTTAAAGGAAGCTTCTTGGAAATAATGTTTTAGAAATCCATTCATGCCATATAAGTTAAAAAAAACATTCTTCTCGTACTTTTGTCGGAAAAGTCAAAAATTACCTCGTATGAAAAACGACAAAAGATTCCTTTCATATCTTTTACTAAAAACTCACCGAAGGGTAAAATTGGATTTAAACAATTGTAGGTGGATGTAAATAACATTACATATTGAGGAAACATGGATGTGGATGATAAAATATACCCCAGTAAATTTCAAAGTACAAACAATCTCGGATAAGAATGAGATTGTGATATTTCCCTTACCTTAGGTCCGACTTGCTTTGTAAGTGTCCAAACCTCCTGTATAATGATTTAAATCATGTTATTGAATTATTACAGAATCATATTCATTGTTATGATATCATATATGGTTCACTTATGACATTATATTACCCGTTCTTTTGTAAATTCCATGTTAAAGAAGCGTTTTGGGTAAAATCGTTTCATTTATCGTAGGTGTTTTGACTTGTTGTTCTTGACATCATTATTACTTATATCATGATTTACATACTTCCAGAATATAAAATATGATTTATATATCATATATATTCAGTATATATATATATATATAAGGTAGATAAATAAAATGAAAAACACCGTTCATGGAGACGGTAGTCCGTACGTACGCATGAACGTTGTTTTCCTTTCCTTATTGTCTTGAAATGGAAGTAAGTAGATGACATACATATGTATATATTTACATAAATCCAGTAGCTTTATAATGTCATATATTTCATTATTATTTCTTATATATACTTTATAATCATTCTTAAATGGTTAACATGGAGAATGAATCTCATCGCGTAGTGGAGACGGTAGTCCGTACGTACGCACGAGCGATGATATCATTTCCATAAATATTGAACTGAATTGGAGTGGATTATACAATATATCAGAATCAATATGATGTTTTAATAACTATGTATAGTTATTCTTTACACCATTATACCCATCCATGTAAGGTGGTGGTGGAAAATAGATTACACCACGGCGTGGAGACGGTATTCCGTACGTACGCACGCGCGGTGATTTCTTTTTCCGTAGGATGGATAGATGGTGGAATAGGGTTGTTTCATACTTATAATAACATATAAGTATATGAGTGATACTGTTGTTATTACTTCATAATGAAACAACCTAATAAGAAGAAGTGGAAGAAGAAATAAAGATGAAAGAATTGGTAACGGTAATTACCTCTTCTTTGAAGCGCCTCTTTGAGACCTCCTCTTAGGGCACTAAAATTGGTCTTTGAGGAAGACCAGAACCTCTAGGATGTTACTAGGGAAGTGGAGAGGTGAAAATGGCAGGGGTTGGCCGAGCTTGAATGCTAAAATTGGTGTGAGGAGGAGGGGGAGGAGGTTCCCTTTTATAAGGGAGGAGAGGGGCATCTTTGGAATTCTTAAAAATATTAATTTATAATAAATCTAACCCCTCATAAAAACCTCCAAAAATGAATCATATTCGAAGAATAGATGATATAGGGTTGTAATCTCATCAACCAATCAAATTTAGACATGTTTGGATCTTATTTTATTCCTTATCATTTTGATTTATCCTTATTTAATCTATTTACGTTTATTTGTGGTAATAAAATTATAAATTTTAAATTATAACAAATAATTACTTATTTGTTGTGAATTTTCCATAATTGTTTACTTTATAACATTATATACCATATAAATATAAATTTATAATTTTTAAATATTTTTGTGATTTTTAAACAATTTTATAATATGTTATTTTTGTAAAATAAGAATAGTGTCAATTTTGACACTATTCATTTATTTGAATTTAAATAAAATATATACAGAATATATGTTCGAACTAAAAGCTTTAATATATTAATAAAAGTTCATTTGTATCTATAAAATTAGTGTATCACAATAAATAGTTCATATAATATTTATTTTATTATTTTTAAAACCATTTATTTGGTTTATCTCTTAATAAAATAATTACTACATCATTTTTGTATAATTATTTAATATAATTATTTGTTGTATAAAAATTTAAATTAAAATCCTATGATGAAGATAAATATATTAACTTTCACAATAATACTTTTAATAGAATTTAGCATCTTAAAATCATAATATTTAAATTTTTATATTTATAAAATTATGAAGGTGACAACTTTGGAATCATTTAAAATAAAATAATATAAGTGTCATAATCGCTTTTATAAGGCTCCAAATGGTCAAATATTCGACGATCGTATGATTATGGTTTACATTTACATGGAAAATAAGTTTTGGTTAGGTATTTGTGCATTTTATGGTCACTATTAGTTTAATAAAGACAATATTCTTGATTTTTCACTAGATAAACAATTTCTGCATCACTATAGTTTCATAATTAATGATAATTATTTAATCCCTAAAAATTATAAATAAATTTATATGATGTAGATAATTTCATTATCTTTCTGGAGACTATTAATGTTCGAAGTTTCATGAAGTTTATCACTAAATTAAAATTGATATACTTATAAGATTTAAGAAAGTGACATGTTGTCACTTTCTTTGGTTTTAATAATAATTAAGTTATTTTCATGGACAAATGTCCATTAAATGATTCTAATCCGAACCTTAGGTGATATGGGTCGACTTTTAGTCATCCAATATGATTTTTACATTTGTTAGGGTAATTTTAAAATATTATATTTACCCTTAATTACCCGATTTACCTTTAACTATGGTAAATAAAATTTACCGTAGTTACTATTCATAATTCCCAAAAATAAAAAGTAGCTTATTAACATAATTTAGACCCACTGATTCCAAATATGGAATCCATTTTTTAAAATTCAAAACAAAGAAGTTGCAGAAATTAAATTAAAATTAATCCCGTTGTCGAATAAAAACGGGTTTTTGTTTAAAACATTGCAAAAGATTGAATTGATTTAACCTACGAATTCAAGGTAAAATCAATGCTAATGACATACATTATATTAAATGGTACAAATATATTCTAAATATACTTTAAAACCATTCAATATTATAATTTAACCACATAATATATTACGATGAAAAAAGTTGTTTTTAATTAAAATATAGCGTGTTTTTACTATTCATTAAAATATGAAAGTTATCGGAAAAATATCAAAACTTTATCTAATGTAAATTTTTATATCCTGATTCAAAAGAAGAACATTATTTTGTCAAATTGAACATATAAACATGTCAAAAACTATATTTAAAGTGGGTGCGCCATCAAAAGGCTGTAAAACTGCATTTTTTTAAAAATACTTATTTTACCTGAAAAATTTATTTTGTTTTTATACCATGTTCTAGAAATGTGTAAGATGAATAATAATGTTATAAAATTAAAAATTTAGTTAAAACTATTCATAACGGCTTGTTCATGACAATATTATAATAATATAACATTGTTTATTAAAACCCGGTATTGCGTACAACACACGCTATCGAGGAAGGTCGCGATTGCGTGTAATGCAAGCCAAGTCAGGGTTGCGTGTTGTGAAAGAATCATTCATTGTTTTGTATAACAGAATCCAACCATATTTCATTTATACATTTAATATATATATATATATATATACTCAATGTTGCGTAGAATAACTATTATCAAAATTGTGTGTAACACGGTCCAAGAATAGTGTTGCGTATACTGCAAGCTAATACGGTGTTGCGTATAGTGCAAGGTAATCTTTGTGTAGAATACAACACAAGACATTAATGAAATTAAAAGAATATTTTTCATAAAATCTCGGGGTGTTACATTTTATTATTAGGTTTTTAAATATATAAATTAGAGTTAAGTAAATTTTATAAAATGGATGTATACTTATGAGAGAATAAAAATTCTGATCAAAAAATATGTCCAAATGTGGTACCCAGTCCAATGTGAAATTTGTAACATTCCATCCTGACTGACCATTAAACCAGTAGTTGGACCAGTCAACGAATGTTCTCAAGCGAACCTCCTCATATGCTTAAGTCTACCAACTAGTTGAAAGGGTATACTGGATGTATACATGGTAGACCAAACCTATAGGGTCAATGTCACACAGTGGTATAACATGTGAAATATAATAGACAATAGAAGAATCATGGATGACAAAATGACAAATAATTATATGAAAATTATTATAACTAAATAAAGGAATCCAACACAAACAAATATAATGACACATATATGATAGATGGTGCTACAAGATAACGGAAATATGTAAAATAAATATTTCAATTTTATAAAAAATAAATATTAAAAAATCCATAATCATCCTAGGTACTAACTTAGTCATGTGCTCTGTATCTCACAAGTACATAGTATGACACAAGAAATAAATTGATGTTCTGGAAAGTAAGTAGAACTTATTAGGTACCCTATTGCAATAGATGATGATGTAGGGTGTCTGAAATAATCTTAGTAGGTCACTTTCAATGCTATCTAGATCAATCTAGATTGTACATTATAAATAGTAAAATTTGCTAAGAATAGGTTAATCAATCTTTCACCAATATAGTGTATCATGATAGATGATAAATGAATAATGATGGAAATATGATCAAGTATTATAGTAATAAGATACCAGAGGTAACAATGGTGTTCGAATCCAAAAATGTATCGAGGATATATCACTATTTATATAGGAGAAGGAGGAGTTAATGATCCTGAGTAGGAGAGTAGTGAGGGACACTTCTGGGAGAATGTGAAGATTAATGATATGTTTTTAAAAAAAAATCATTAATAGAGAAATTCTCATTTCACAAAAATAGTGCTGGAATCATCGTTTGGCTACACAGTTGGCCAAATGGAAGTCCATTCATGAGATAATGCACTACCCAAGGAGAACCTCACAAGGTTAAGGCACAAAATTTTCCTAATGATGAGAAATTAATGATAAATAGAGTATAAAAATGATATACTTGGTCTCATGGCACTGTGGGACCTCCTCTATGGATTGAATAAACTATGTGTCACTTTTTACTCAAATGGATTGGGCCACATGGTTTTCCTGATGGGCCTGACAGGTTGATACAAATTTTTTGATCCTAAGAGATCTTTAAATTTTTTTTCCAGGGTCAATCAAACCAACAACTTGACATAATAACTTTGGGACCCCGATGTTCTTAATCCACACATAAAAAAACATTAATTCTCTTAGTTTTTTTAGAATTACATTCTGATTCACTATTTACAAAATGGGTCATCCACCAAATGATTAAAAAATCCCTTGGAATTTAAACTAGCACCAAAACACAAGATGCAAAAATATCCCCAATATAAAACTTATTTTCACTAAAAACCCTCAAGGAATACTAGATAACATTAGTAAACTAAGTCGGGTAATGAAATCTCTCTCTAATGGTCATTTCCCATTTCCATATTCTCATTAAACCTCTAAGGACCACCTAAAAATATAATACATAATCCTTGGAGATTTGATCAAACACATGAATTCAAACCTAAAAATCCAAGAAAATCCCTACTCAATCTTGTCATATCCATGGCATGATCATATCATTGTCTCCTTAATAAATATTATATAACATCTTTGAATACATTATTGAATCATGTTACTCCATCGATAAAACTATAAATTAAATCATGAAAAATCCCTCTAATGATACACATGGCATGATTCAATGATTTTACAATAGATGAATCGCTATAGAAAATAATGATTTTGTAGAGATGACATTAACCGTACTTCACATAGAAGAAAATTCACTATATAGTAGTTCCTCCCAAAATAAATATAGAAGGAACGTTGGGAAATCAGTCAAACCATCTTCATCTGACTACCCTTGATTCTACCAACATATACATCTTGTGTATTTCAATAAATATATTTGTTACAATAGAGAATGAAACCACAAGAATTCTTTAAAACACTCACCAAAGCCTATAACTAGCTTTTGAGAAAGTATCAGTCTCAAGAATCGAATTAAATTGGCAGGCCTTTGCATGAACATAGACTGATTCTTGATTAGTAACATTTGGATTTTCATATATAAAAAAACATCATAATCTAATTGAGGTTTAGGGTAATCAGGGAGTCAAGAAAATAAGAATGTAGACTCATCTATGTAAAACCACAATATGTTTTTTCAGGTGAGACTTTGATATACACCAAATGTGTACGTAAATATTACACGTACTATCCCTAAAGGAGAATTATCTATGGAATATAGTTCAACAGATGATTGGGTGTCTGAGAGTCCATAAAATTCATTCATAATCAGGAATATAGGTATCAATCCTTACTAACCATGAATTTAATGAACACTACAACTCCTTAGTATAGTCTGATAAAAAAATTCAATAACCCGACCATTTCAAAAGCCATTAACATGGGTAAGACCCCCACACATTCTATGTACGTAGAAAAAACCAAGATAAAAGAATGGTCATCATTAATTCAAAAGAAAAATAATTAGATTATATGATCCCAAAAGAGGATATGAGACACTTATTCTATAATGATGGTGAAGTGATCTATATTTATTCAATAGATTATTTTCAAAAAAAATTTGACGGAAAATTTAACCATTATTGGTTGACTTCTTTATATGATATTGTATAATTATTTCAACACACCATCATTTATCAAACATATTTCATTTTACATGAAATTAATTCATTCAAAAATAATCTTAACCACAAAAGTCCTTTATTGAAAAAAGGTTTTTACTTAGACTGTATACCCATCCAACCATATAACATTGTGGTTCCCCAGAAGCACTGACATGATTCAAACCCACAGGCACCATGGTATTTTAATAAAGGTTTACCAAAATAGAATAGTCCACTATGCTTTTCTATTTTTACTTATAAGGATATATTTAACTTGATTTTATGAAACACTACGTACCATAGATGAGGATATATTTTTTGATATACATAGAAGGATATCTCATCATATTGCTAGCTCTATCCTTTATTGATCATGATCCATGTGGTGGTTATGAAACTATAGCAAGCACCAACCTAGACGAAGGAAACACTAACTACTTAAGGGATATATATTAGACTCATAAATAGATGTACTTGTGACTCGCCTATTTCGTAATTTCCATAAGAACCATAGTATTAGGATTAAAATCCAGTGAATCAAATCAAAATGTCAAACACATGATCATATGAGAAAGTCATTGTGAGCATCCAGAAGAGTTTGTGTCATTACTGAATCCTAATTCACTATAATATAATGATGATAATTTTTCAAAATATAATACCTCATGTCTTGAATTAGTACTACTAATCTCAAATAGTTCATTTCAATCATATCAAAAAGATGGGTACTGGGTATATCATCTCACACTACTTGGGGGGTTCAACAACAAAACAACTCATCCCGGATACACTATATAGGCTTATCACCCGAATCTAATGAATTTTCAGATGTCCTTCATAAAAAATAATCATTTAACCACATTCTTATATAAGAATTCATTAGTGGCTGACGACCTTTTGAGTAACTTATCATTGAAATGTGAAATAGAAGGGTCACACGACCAAAATTTGGATTGAAAATTCACCTCCCGTGTTGGGAATGATAAATTTTATAATTTAATAATTTCCAAAATTAAATTAATTGTAAATAAAATACATGATCACCCAATAAAACATGGTTTCAATTTAAAAACCATGAGTATGACACGGGACTAAAACACATGCACTATAATGCGCAAAAGAAATATCCCATAAGAATCAAGAATGGTTGTAAAAGTATGGGGGAACTACCAACCTCGAGACTTCTCCTAAATAGAACAAAAATTGTTTACCTATAAAGATTTTATGCCTACCAAATGACACTAGGCATTAATGACTATATTTCATATTCATACATAAGAAGTCAGAATCATATGAAATTGTTGGTGTTCAATTCTGAGGAAAAACACAATATTAATTAAAACTAAAACTTAGACAATGGTAAAGATAAAACACCAATTCAGGGTTCATTAAAATCATTTAACCAAAACATGTTTAACTACGAAATATTTATTTTATTTTCATTAAATAAAAACAAACACCCTTTAAGAATTAATGAAGCGTGAAACCTAATTAAGCAATGCCACATGTATCACCATCATGTTATATTAAACTCATATAATAAATTTTTATTTATTTGAAGGAATTAACATCATAATTAGGATACTAATTTACTAAACACCAATTTTACATCATTCATCCATTTATAGTTCCAAAAAATCATATTGAGACTATTAAAAAGGGGTTCCATTAATTAAAATGGATGTGACAGATGGGAATCATCCATATTTTTACTATAAAATCATATAGTTGGATACGAGAACATTAAAAAGGGTTAATCAAATCATAACATTGCTACATATCTAAGGGATTTAATATATGAGGCATATCATTGAAAATACAACCTACTAGGGTCCGATGAATCCATTTTGGTTTCATCTTGAGATTCTGTAACATGATTAAATATTTTGATTTAAAAACCATTAGTGGATCACCTACTAAAAACCATTTACTAGAAAACAAACTTGGGTCTAGTTTTGGATTTAGGAATTTAGTCACATGGGTCTTTAAGACCATGCAATAAGGGTAGAAACCTCAATAAGGAGACAAGTTTATTTATGTTTAAAACTTATAATCATTTAAATTTAATTTAGTGTATAAATATATAGGTCAAAAAATATATTTAGTCTATATGGGTTAGCATGATTAATTTATGATGTACCAAAACATGTTACATGTTATGGGAATTTCCCATATAACCACATCCATTTTATCTAGGATAAGACTACAATTTAATATCCATAAATTTCATACAAAATTCATATAATATGTAAGGTGCCTCTGTAATGTTTCAATTATATTGGAACCATGTCCCAATTCATGAAGTACATATACACATTAAAAAATGTAATTTGGCTCCCATTTACCAACAACAACATATTTTTTCCCATGGAACTAATGGTTCCATGATTAAACAGGTCAGAATTCATTAGTGAGGTGTATTCATCAATAAATAAAATAAATGTTTAAAATCTATAACTACGAACGATAATCATGACATTTTCATATGGCTACCATGGATAGGGAACAAGGATGCAAGAAAACAGAAAAAGGATGTCCACTACATTATAAGGGTAGCACAACAACACAATAATCATAACACATATATCATGGAAGAATGTCATAATGCTCAAATAATGAGTTATGATTAAACAAAAACACACGATATACACAATAATGAAATGAAATATCTAAGAAGGTAAAATCCAATAATATTACCAAAATAACCTATCATGGCATATAACGGGTAGGAAAAAAGAACACATGTCACAACATCAATTTCATATAGCCAACCATTATACCTTAATGTAATGGAATATTCATGGACTATTTATTCATTTGTGTCTTTCATGTTAAAGGTAACGTTACCCCATTTTAATCCTAGGACAAAGGAAAATACTATAAATCATATAAATCTTTATAAATTAAAAATATTCCAATCAATCAATTTCAAATCAAAATCTATTGTAATAATTAGCCACATGACTGAAAATCCCATCTCGAGATAGTCGGGCTCCTCCCTAAATGTGGTTTGGTCACTCATAGGAATGGCTATTTATTTTATACTTACCCATTCTTAGTATCTTATCTACCAACCCAAAATAGTATGATAAAGGAAACTTTCCTCAAATACCAAAAGGTAGCATGTTGTCCCAACTAATCACTAAATTGATAGCTTGAAAAATCACCACATGGTCTAAAGTGTGCATCCCCATACACTGAAGGTTACTAACTAGTATAGAGGTTATAACAGATGTATAGTGGGAAGGATAAAACCACATGGTTAGTGTCTCATAGTGGCATAAAAATTGAAAAATAATATAAAATATTAGAAGATTTGAAAAATAAATTAATGTGTATAGAAAGAAGATATAATAACTTAATAAATGAGGCTAACACCAATACATATAATTATTCATGCATATCATATGGTTATTTATGATTTAATCAGGTTGAATAATATATTGGAAAATGTATTAAATGAATATATCCAAAAGGCTACTCCATTAGAAACATATGAATTAGCTTTTCCTGGTACTCTCCAACTCCCAAGTACACAGCACAACACCTGTAATAAATCCATGGACTTACAAACATGTAGAACTGCCTGAGTACCCCATTTCAATGGAATCCATAGTTCCGTGTGAGACATAATTCCAGAAGTAAACCACCAACTATGAGAAGATAAATAAAATTCATTCACAATAAAAAAATAATATTTAATCATATGTGGAAACCATGTGATAAATAAATAATTAATTAACTTTTTGGTTTTGGTTTCCTAAATGGATACCTGCCCAATTCCAGCTTCTTTTGTCTAATCCTGATATATTATGTAAGGAAACCTATAAAAGTAATATCATATTCACATGGTATGATATATGTATATATATATATATATCAATATATGTTAACAAACCCTCATCATGTAAAATGTCCTTGCAGTCAAACCCCAAGGAAATCATTCAATAATTTCAATCTCATAATCATACATGAATAATAAAAAGCAACCAATATTATTAAATAAAACCATCCTTCAAATCATGTAATGTAATCCTTAACCCACCCAAGGAGAATCATAATAGAATACCAAGGGACTCTATATAGAAATATGATATTACCAATACCAATGAGTACATCAATGTTTCCCTATAATGACATCCCCATATCACTCAAGACAAGATTTATATTGAGAACAAACAAAGTATCTCAAAAATGGGACCAGGTATCATCCGAGACATGGCATAGCCATATTGCTCATGAATATTTTCAATATTTATCACATAATAAACCCATGTCAATAAAGATTATAATTAATCCACTCGGAGATCCCATACATGGGAACCTAAATTATCAATCACAGTGTTTCATGTATATCTGAATAGAAAACAATGAGTCCATCCATGTTGTTCTAGATTTGGGACATATGTTCCCTCTTGGCCCATAGAAGGTGAGGCTTAGTAACCAAGGAAAATAAAACATGGAATATATTATACAATTACATGACACATAAGAAAATAAAAATATATAATCCAGCCCTAAGGCACCAAAAATAGGTATTAAAAAATTGCATATATTATATATATAATTAAATAGGTCATGATCATTTTTTTACTTATTGGAGAATAATAATAATAAAAAAGTAAAATATTTAAAAAAACATCAATAATTACATTAGATTTATTCAAAGAACATAATTAATTCATTTCATTCATGGATTCCAACCATTAAAATATCAATAATCATAAGGTCCTAACTCTTGGTAAACCATTTATCATAATTAAATATATTAATGAAATTAGTTTATTAAAGGTGAAAAACAATGTAAACTATTTATATACTAATTAATGATTATGTTCTAAGAAACAAAATGATGTATTAAACACATTGGTGTGTTATAAGTTGTGGTGATCCTCCAAAGTGGAGCTTGAGCATGAGAGGGGTATTGCACTTGGATCTGAAGAAGGGAGGAACAAAGATTAGTTTTTTTAAATTTCCATAAGGGGTGAAATTTTCATTTCAACCAAATAGAACATGGATCATAGTTTTTAATCAAATATAACCAAAATATTCTCCTACAGTGCACTAAATCACTACCCATGGTTAACCATACATATTTAAGGTGCACATTTTTCCTAACTATATGAAAACCATACAAAATTCCACATTCAAATTATATACTTGGTTGGATGTCCATGAGGATCCTCCCAAATTTTCTAACAAAACTGGGCGGCACTCCTGAATCACCTAGATAAGGCCACTTGTTTTTCCCTAGGGGGGGTAACATGGATTCAAAAAAACTATATACAACTAAAAAATTCATCAATGTGGTAGGTTTTTAGGGCGTGGTACTCTCAATACATGATGGAACACCCAAGTTACCACTCAGGACATAAAATTCACCCAAAAATAAAATATTTATGAGTTGAATCTCTCAAAATTTCATTTAAAAAAACATGGTTTACAAAATGCACAATCCACCAAGGAAAAAATTCATAATCTCTTGGAAATTTATCTAGCAGAATGAAATGAGTCACTAAAATCCCACGGTGTGTGACTGATACTACAAAATTTATACTTCCATCATGTTCAAGAACCCTTAGTATACATTAACTCGATTTCATAATCCTGATGATGTAATAAACAATGGATAAGTCTGGGATTCTAATATAGAAACATCAATAGGTAGCTCAATTATACATTTTTTAGAAAAATAACTACATAAAATATCATTAAATATGATAATATTTTATCTCATGAAATATGAACAAAAGAAACTCACTTTGAATGGTTATGTATTTTTATTTGGTAGAATCATATTTCCATGAACCATATAAAATAAAAGGGGAATTTACCTGATCCCATTGTTATATAACTACTCCAATTGTTAATTTTTAATAATTACAAAATAGCTCAAATTGGATCTTCAACAAAGGGGTTTGAAAGGTCTACATGTTGTGAGAATTTTCATTATATCATAAAAATAATAACAATAAAAATTATCAAAAAAATTTATAATTTCATTTGAATTAATTTGTTTAATGGAAGATAGATGTAAATATAATCTATAATGAATCATTTAAATAACCAAGCATGTCTTAGGACTGATTTATAATCACACAGACACATAGTAAATGTAAATTTGAAATTAATATTAATGGTATAACCATCCACATAAATTACATGTTTTTATACAAACAATAAATTGAAGAATACATAATTTATAATAAAATAATAAAATTTTACATAATTAAATATCATATTTAACGTAATGAAAAAAGGAGCCAATTATCCAAACTCATTTTAATCTCATCAATTGAGGAACCATAGAAATTAAAATCATTCCTGGTTACATCCATGATATTAACATGTAAATAATAAAAGATACTCACCATGAATACTTTTATGTTACACAGTGAATTACAATGTCCAAATGGAATCGTTAGGTAATCAAATTTATTAAATTGTCTAGGGAATTTATTATTCTCTTATTATTATACTAAAATAGTAACATATAAATATACATGGATACTATCCATAAAACAATATTGTTTCCGACCTTCATGTATCTAAATCATATATTTAATTAATGGATGGTCTAAATTGTCATTTTATGTGGATAGATTTTATTTTCTATAATTAATGCATTTAATCAAACTGTTTTTTACTTTCACAAAAAATAACTAATCATTTTAATATTTTATAATGGTGAATACAATTTTTTTAACACATCCTGTATAGGAAAAACCCTCTGAGAGACATATATGTGTTAAATAATACATTATTTATGTAAAATTTCAAAATACATTCAAAATTTATAAAAATGGGTGGTTAACTATCCTTTGTGGTTTCACAATTAGTTTAATACCAACATTAAAAAATCATATTCTAATAAATGGAGTGGATAATTTTGGGTATATCTACTAATTTCCACGCAATTTCCCCTATATTATCCCATAACTGAATTAAATTTAAAGCTTCTTGTTTAGTTAGGGGACTATTACTAATTTTTATATATATTTTTTTATCATTAAACACATAAAAATATTTACAACACTGGTGAAATGGTTTAGGATTAAATTTGGGTTGGTGTTGTACTGATGGAAAAGAAATAGGATGTGATATATGTGGTGAATATATGTTGGGGTCTAAATATATATCATATACATCCATTTATATTATTTATATCCATATATAAAATCAATATCCATGCCATAATCAAAAATGGCATGCTCAACATCAATAACCACATTGCAATTAGTACAATTAGTTGATGAATCAACAAAAACAGGTGTGGAAAAAATTGGTGACATCGGGAATAGGCTAGTAATAAACTAAATGATGGAATGATACCCATTTATAAAAGATAAAAATTAAAAAAAAATACATTCACTGAAAAGATGGGAAAGAATAGGTGATAAATAAATAATAATGGCCCTCTTAGGGGTACTTCACAAAGTCTAAAATAAGAAATCATATGATTTTGTAACCATACTCTATATAATGTTTACCCTTATATAAATTAAACATTTTATAAGTGTTTTTGAGGAAGTTTAATCCAATAATAATGGGTTCCTGGCAAATAACTTCATCATCCAGCATATTCAACACATATAAATCCACTAGAATGAACATATCTCATACTATAATAATGAAATCCTTAAGGAATCCATTTTTGAATAAAGTGTCCACATTATTTAATTACACCAAAATCCTCATGAACATCATCTCCCCAACCCTCTTGGAATAGGAAATAGATGAGAAGTGACATTAATGGAGATACCTAATTCACAGAATATAATAGATAAATATAGCTCCCTATGTTGAATTTTGTAGTGATTATTCCATGGACAACCAACTTTGTATACAATGAGTGAAGACACATTCCAACCATGTTTTATCTAATCATTACCATTTATCCATAATCTATTTTTTTGTCGTTCATTAAAAAATATGGGATAACATGTAATTTTCATGGATTGTTCATTTATTAGGATGTGGATCTGAACATAATTGAATGATGAGTTTCTCACAATTTTTTTGATATGGGAATATTGAGAAAACCATTTTCAATCAATATTTCTTATTATACATTGATTGACTATGATATTTCATCATACATGATATCTTTTCCCATATGGTAGTGGTCCTTGATTATAGAGAAAATCTCTATAATAAATTTTTATTCAACCCATTTTTTCATGTTATATATTCACGTTGTTAATTATACACATATTCTTTTTTATCCCCATCATGTCATAATGGAATTTCTATTAGTATTAATTTATCTTTATATAAATTTCTTCTTTCCATTAAATATGTTATTTGGATATTAAATTCATATAGTTTGATAACTAATATCATAAGAATCCAACACTTTAGTGTTTCTATATAGTTCATTATTTTTTAAGTTATGATTCTTATTAAAAAATTACCAAATTGGATGAATTCCCCAGTTTTTTGATTTTTATAACTTCTCATAGATTGGGACATCATTCTATGGGAAATAACAGTACATTAAATATTTATTATTGGGTGAAATATATTTTTGGGATTATTTTATATATAAATAATTTTAAATTGAAATGATTAAAAATGGCGCATAATAAAATGATAAGATATTTTAATTGATGATAAAGAAAAAATAAAGACATATAAATATGAAGTATGGAATAAGGACAATAGGATAATATAATGCATCAAAAACATAGAAATTCTCTTAATTTGTTGAATAAAATATCATCCTCCCCATAAACAGTGACAATTAGAATAGTGTTGTCAAGGGGTCTCTCAAATTATATATAATTCTATTTCAATGGTTTATTTAAGTGGATGATCATTTTCATTGTTTATCGAGTTAGTATATAAAACAACATATGAAAATTAATTTTAAAAAAAGTAAATGAAAAATAATATACAAAATGATTCTGATTTTGTTCATTGCCTATGATAAAATATTATCTACACTGGAAGAATATTTTTTTCACAATTTAATTAATAAAACACAATGATATTTTTTGTTTAAAAATTATGAATCAGAAATAAATCTATAACTACCTATGCACATAATTATTTATCTATATAATTAAAATTAAAATACACTTATTTATGATCCTATGATTTTTAAACCCCATACCCTATGATAATTTATATTGAGTAAATATATGGAAGGAATCGAACCCTATGCAAGATATGGGACAATAAATCATGGTACCTTTGTTTGATATTTTTAATTTGGAAATATTTTAATAATTTCGAAAAAAATATTAGATATTCATAGTAGAAGTGATAATGAATTTATATTAGTGATTATGTTTTATCCCTAAAAAATTTCTCCATATTGTTTTGTTTTACTAATTAAGATTGTGCTCTCACAATTCAAAAATTGGTCAACATAAATTTTTTTGTTAATTAAACAATTGAATTAAAGGTTTATCAAAAGTTTAAATCACACATAATAGATCAAATATTTGAAAATAACACTATATTATTGATTAGAAAATGGAATAACATGATAATAGATCGACCATTATTAAAACTACTCTACCATACATGGTGTTGTGATCCTAGATATTTTTTTACTGTCAAATGGTATAAAAATGATATAATAGAATATAACTCTGGATAAAACATTCCATCATAAATAAATTAGTAGTTGAAAAAATTAAATGAAATAAAATATTTTAAATTGTTATGATATATAGATTTTTTATAAGAACCAAGACATTACAACCAAGAAGAAGAAGAAAAGAACATTTTTTATGGGATCTCTTAATGAGATATTACCACCTCTAATGTTGTATATACCTGTATAGGAACCATATATTAGCATCTCATGAAAATATAATGTGTGTCCAAACACATTAAATGAGATAGAAAAATTTATATTGTGTGGGAGGGGGGTTAAGACCATACAAGTGTTTATAGGTTATTCAAAAAAAATTATATAAATTTCTAAAACATGATGACTTTAAAAATGTGTAATACCACTAATAATTCATATAGTTTATTTTTTAGTAATTTCATTCTCTATATATTTTCCAAATTTAGGCACAAGTGTACCCTGGATGTTGAATCCATAGACTAAACAGTGAGGTGGTTTCTTATTTTATGAGTCTATTATAGCATGCAATTATTGGACCATTTAGTCTAATGAAGTGAATGGTCCATAAAATTTGGTATCAATTGATATTAAATCCCGTAGAGATATTAATTATTTCATGAAATTTTATGTTCATATAATCCATGTAATAATATATATGTCCAGTATATTATAGTGAAATTGCGTAGGAAAAAACAAGAATAATATTAATATTTGAAAATTAATGATCATATATCAAATATTTCATTAAAAACTATTTTACAGAATTTGATGAAATTATGTTATCTGATATTAATAAATTATTATAAAATTTTTTTTATTAGTGATCTGTGGGAATTGGTGTTTGATTGGGTGGTTATGATGAGGCTACTCAAATGATAGAGAGCATGCTCTTAATTTTATGTTTTCCATAATAGATTTAGAGTGACAATGTGTAATTATACACAGATGTATCTTGTATCCTATGAGATACAGAAATTGAATTTGTGTTCATAGTTGGATAGATATAATATATTTCATTAGACATAGGTTTGTGTAGGCAATCCCCTCATGTTTAAATGTGTTAGTGGACTCCCATTAAATGAATATTGGAATTATTAATTGACTCGTCTTGATTATGTCCGGAATGTGTATTTTTTCATATATGGATGTTTTAGATTATAAACTACATTATAGATATACTTCAATATGTGAACCATGTGATTAATCAATTGAACTAATGAATTTATAAAATTAAATATGTATCTAGGGTTAGTAGTTAGATATTCATGGTGACATGATATTGTGAATTTCGAGTCTGAATACAATTTCATGGTTGTGAGGTGGTGACAAAGGTATGTAGATATTGTTATTTATAGACCTATAAAGTATTTGAAGGGGTGTAAAGGATTTATTTTCTGGAGACATTAATGATCTACTTCATCATGAATTATAAAATAAAATGGAAATAATTATTTTTGACCCATTGATTGGTTTTTCATTGAGTTTGGATTCACTTAAAACATATAAGAGATGGAAACACTTTTTTAGTGGTGTTTTCTTTGTGGTTTGAGGAACATGGTATAGATATGTTTTCCATTTGAAACATGTATGCATAATGTTTGAATTAGAGTTCTTGAGATATTCTTATCCAAACAACTTGATTCTTTTGCATGGATTAATGAAAATCATGCAGTCCTCAATGGATCATGAATTTTGTAGTTCAATTTTTTATTAAACAATTTTTAATCTTTTAAATATCACATCTACATTAAAACCATGTAAATATACAGGAAAACTAGGTATAATGAATGAATTTTTTGTATAGGGTTCACAACTTGCACATTGTTCCTACTAAACAATGTGAGGTGTTTTTCAATGAATCTGGTGTTAGTTTTCATATTTGGTTTATTGGTAGTAAATTTTGTGGCCAAACCATGGGAGGTGTGTTGTCTATGGAAGATTCCTCATCATATATGGTTGATATATTTCAAAACCAAGTTTATAATACATTTATATTTCATGATTTTATTAAAAATGGAGAAACTAAAAAAACACACCCTCGTGATTATCATCTATTGCATCCAATATTTCTTTTTTTATGAGATAAAATGAAGCTACCATTAATTTTATCGCATTAATAAACCATGATAATGGGTGTATTCTTAATGAGTTATTTTAAATTTTTAGGTTTGTGTATTTTTATCCTTTACACATTCTACTACATCCTTCAAAACATTTCTTATTTGAATTCTGACAGGGTTTATGTTTTGATTCCATAAGATCATGGTGAAATCAGTTGGGAGTGGGCGGTCTATTTTGTGGCTTAGAATATGAATTTATGTTTTAGTGGTGAACATATCATCACTAATAATTTTATTAGAATTATAGTTCCTAAGGGATTTTATGTATATTTTTCATTAAATAAAAAGAAATTATCAATTAATATGGAATTACATGTTAGCGCCTTTTCTATATATTGTGACTGTGATATGTTGTGATCCTTTTATATATGGTTTTTCGTTTTTTATAATAATGGATATTGCTTAAAATATTTTTACTCCCTATTATTATATGAATTAATTAATTAATACATTTAAAATTGTTATAATTAATTGAATTTCATTATTTGGCATGAGTTGGGATCTTGGGTTTCGGTGGAGAATTGTTTCAATCTTAAAACCTTGATATGTACATTGAGGAGTTTGATGGGGTTTTTTGGTTTTCATTGTTTAAAAATATATAATTATTTTAAATTTTCTTACCCTATAAAAATTCCCTTGAGTTTTTTATGACCATTTTGAGAACTTCATTTGATATGGGAGCATTGAGGTGGGTTTGATTATAAACATCATATTTCATGTATTTTATATTGATAAAAAAACCATGTTTATGTGGTGATGACGTATAGATGTATTGAGGTGGTTATTAATTGATTCCCTCCCAATATTGAAATCATGAGGTCTTGGTTATAGTCAATTTCATTTATCACCTCTTAAAAGGGATGTGATGGTGAGGATTGAGGAGTCCTAGGGGATACAAAGATATTAGGGTTGTGATGTTGTTTGATGTTGGACTAGAGGTTAAACTCCTAGTAATTGATTAATAATATTCATGAAGGATGGATTATGAATTGGGAGTCCCTATTGAGGGTCATAAGTATGATTAACCTAGATTGTGTATTTTGAGCTAATCTTTTTGATGTTATTTTGGTTGATTAACGAATAGGGGATGAAAATATGTCTTTAAATAGGTATTTTAAATATATTTATTATGTTTTATTGGGGAACTGTTCGATATCTCTCACATGACATTTTATATAAAATGTTTTATTATTACACCCATTAGAGCTATTGCCATGGGTTTTCATGATGGGGTACCTAGTATGACTATAAGTAGTTGAGTAGATGATGAGATATATTTTAGGGGACAATTATGGATACTTGGAGTGGAATGATTATTACCAATTATGCATGATACAATAGGAATAACAATGTGGTTTTATTTTCAAGGTATTTTTCCCATGATTTGGATATGACATTAGAGATCCTAATAGTATTTCCTTCCCTATTTTTTTTATTTCTTTATGGTATAGTGAATCATCATGTTTTCGTTAGGTGTTATGTATATATTTGAGATTTATTATATTTGGTGGTTCAGATGGATTGAGATGGATGTGATATATGTGGCTGAGAAATCCTCATCCATTGGTTGACCAAGTTAGGGAATAGATATTCCTTGTATTTGGTGTTGACGAGTGTCTCTATAAGACTTAAGGACCAATGGTGAAATCCTATATTGGATTAGCTTGGGCTCTAGGTAGTTTCTACCTATGAAATTGATGTAGGGGTATGACTTTGCAATATATTTGGATTGGTAATGTACAATGAGAATCATTTTTTTTACTGACGTGTTTGATGGAAATAGATAAATGGGAATTGTGGGATATTGGATGATCTAAAATATGACATATCCATCTTCATGTCTTGGGTCTGATCGGGTTTTTTTTCTATAAATATCCTTTTCATGGTTTTTCCATGAGGAGAATGTTGATTTTTAAAGTGACATCTATTTCTAATCATCCTAACATGGGTTCTGACAAGCTTTTTTGTGGGGTTCAGGAGAAAAGTGTGGTTACATCAGGATTTAGGCCCAACTATATGCTCATTTACATATTTAAAAACAAAATTAGATTCTTTAATAAGTTATTAATTTTTTAAAACTTTTTAACCATTTTACATCCCAAATGGCCTACCCTATCTTATATAATGTGACATATCCATTTGAATCCATTAATAAGAAATAATCATGGTTGATTGGGGTTATTTATTCATGTATTGGGCCATCCGATGATCCCCTTTCAAGTTTTAAAAAATATATTTTTTAAATATATATTATTCATTTTTTTATATTTTTCGTACATTCAGTCTATCACTAGATCCCAAAAACCATAGGTGCACCCACATGTTCTATTTCTCCTCTTTGAGCCTCATCTTATTCGGGGATTTGGGTGAACATCCCCATGGTTTCTCAAATCATCCAATTTTAAAAAGGTAATTATTTTATTTCCTGAATCATTAATTTTTTTCTATTTCACCAAAATCATATTTCTCAGGTTCATCCATACATAAGGATCCTCTCTATTGAGTTAGAATCCTTTTCTTTACCTCTATGGGTGTGGATCTAAGGGAATATAAAGACTTTTTATTTGTCAATGTATGTTTCCTTCTCCCCTCTCTTTATTTATCTTCCTCCATCTAATTACTCAGGTCAATATAAACTCAACTAGTCATGGATGACCTATGGATATGTAATCACATTACTTGGTATAGGGTTTTTTCTAGTTTGGTGTAGGTATTCATAGTTTTAGGGTTTATAAACACATAGATGGTGTTATCAGGTGTGTGTTTCCATTCCACCATGGTTTTGAGGAAGGTTCTCCAATGAAATACCTTTATAATTAAATATTTTTATATTTCATGATTTTTGTAACAATACATGTATGTTATTTATTGTTGTTCACCCATTATTTAAACAATTTCGTGTGCAAGAAGGGTATTTATTGCTTGTTTTGTGAAAATTCTATTGTTTTGGTTAGTGTGTGCACATATATTGTTTGTTAAAATTATCCATTTCGTTTCACACCTAAATTATAATGTTTATAACCAATTATTGCAATTCAAATAAATTTTTGGCATGTAAATTTGGTTTTGTAGCTTTTATTGGTTAAATTTGATTTTTTTATTAATTATTGCATGCCTAATTTTCGAGAAAGTGCTAGGTTGGTTTTTTTGTGCTCAAAGTGATATTGAATGATTGTTTTGCATTAGGAAAAAATATTGGCATCATTTGAATCAATGTTTTCCAGTTCCTTATGTGGGTTCCATTAAGTTATTGGGTTTTATAAATAAGTTATTATTGGTTTTTAGGGTGTTTTAGCATGTTTATTCGGTAAATTACCCATTTGGAACCATTATATAAATTGATGGTTATGGAATTTGTAACCTGGGATTTTTCAGGGATAATATATATGTATTATTATATAAAATGGTTTTTTAAACCAATTTATAAATATATTTATTGTTTCTTTTGAAAATTTTTTTTGATGGATACATAATGGTCACAGTGGCATTTTTCATGTTAAAAAGGGATTTCTTGTGTACATCATGTTGAATCTGTTAGATCCATTTTATTGTACATTAAATTTATTTGTTAAATGTTTTTGGGGATTCCAAATATTGTTTTATAGGGTAATGGATGTTGTTGGTCCTTAAAAGTGCATTTTCTAATGGATTTTACTTTAAAATCCCCGTTATACTTCTTGAAATTATTTTATGAAAACATTAAGTGGTTTATTTAAAAATTAATGAAATGTAAATCATGCCTATAGAATATTTTTGTTTTTATGATTTGGTAATGAAATATTCATTTCCAACATGTATATTATAATATGTTTAAAATTATTGAGATCAAAATAGAAACCTAGGTATCTAGGTGGGAAGACGTTTACTAGTATGCCAGTTATCCGGAGTGGTATCATCCATATTTTAAATATCATGATTGTAAATGAAAACAGTAACTAATCTATGATTATGAGGTTAGGGACCATGTGATTATGGGTATATCTTCCCTAATTGTGGCTCAGGCATGAGAGCATGTATATTATTTTGGTTATCATTGTACAGAGATACATGGATCCAAGGGATCACAAAAAACTATTGTCTAGGGATGTTCCCATGACTAGTGATCATTGGATATATTGAATTCAAAATCTGCAGACGGTTTATTTGGCTGGAAATTTTTTTATCATGTTTGTTTTGTATAAATGTGTAACTTATTTAAATCATCCTTCTAGAGAAGTGTATTTATTTTCAATTTACATGTCCTTTAAAATTGATCTATAATTCTTTCTTATAAAACATACAATCATTTGGCTGATAGAATCCATAGCATGTAATCTTGTTTGGAAAAAATACTTTTATATATTTTATTTCAAACATGAAATTTATGTTTCTTTTATTTTTAGTGGAAGTTAATTGGAAATAAAATATATAGAAAATATAATATTTTTTAATACTCACACCTATAGTTTTCTTCTGTTTTTGTATCCCTTTTGTAGATTTCAACTTGAGTTTCGTAACATTGAAGGATATGGAATTTTTTTTGTTAGAGAGTTTCTATATGGGTCACACAGAGTTTATTGGTCATATGGTCTAGTTGGTATAGCTGTATTAGTCACATGTACATTCAGTTTTGTCATATAGATGATGTCGGTTCAATTTTTATATAAATGTGTATTGGATTGTCCATTCCTTCAATTTTTTGTATTATTGTTTATATTTGTTAGAAATAATTATCTTTTTTAATATTTTTGATTCCCAATGATCTTGTTGCCATCTTGGGATGATTGGGAATACCATTCAGGACATGTCGCATAGCATCCCGAGTGACTAGTTCAGGGTCGACTCGGGCTAGTTCATGAAAAAATACTACTAGGGAAAGTTGTCTCATAGTGGACCGTGATTTTCAGAGAGACCTTTTTTATTTTGGTGATATCAAGGTAGAAGGAGTAGGGTTTTCGGGGATTGGGAGATAATTATTGGAATAACATTATGAACACTTTCTCCTTCTGATCCTCGGGTATCCAGGGGATGTCTAGTTTTGTTAGTGGCATTTGTTCTTCCTGAATGATTGGTGTTGAGAAATGAAAAGGGGTGTTGGAATAAAGGCCTCCATGAGCTCGCAAGTCCTGGAAATCAATGTTGTGATAGGTCATGGTTCTGAGATGGTTTTCAGTGTTGGTGTTGTATTCTTCATGTGTTTTCCAACAATATAGTCAAGTCAGCCATCGATAATAGTTCCCTTTTTGGGTCTCTTGGACCTTTCATGAATTCATAATTTATTCTAAAAATCGTCATGTGAGAATTGATGAAATTGGATTCAAAAAATTTATATAACAATGTCTTTTGGAAAATTGGGTTTTATAAAACAATTCTTGGAAATAAAGTGAAAATTATTAAATAGGATTGGGTTTTCCGTAATATAAGATTTTGATTTTTTTAAATAAAATGATCATAATGTGTGTATCATTTTAAGGTAATCTTTAAACATTTTTAAAATGGGGTGTTATTGTATATTTAAAAGTGTTTGAATATGTTGAACTGGGTTTTGAAATTGGTTTTTAGTGGTTTGTGTTTTCTAAGAAGGGTTCTTGGTCTATATGGCCATCATAATATGGAAATAAACCATGCTGAATTTTTAAAAATGTGAAGGGGTTGTTGGGAGTATCTTGGTTATATTGAAAGTTGTTAAAAATGAAAATGGGTAGGTTTTAAAGAAAATTTTTTCTGTTAATGTTTGGTTTGTTTTTTTTAATTTGAAAAGGTTTTTTGACTTTGTGGTTAGTGTGTCTTTGGAATGTACATGATTTTTGGAATGATGTAGTTGGTTTTAGCCGTTGGTGCTTTCACGGTTGCTCAGATGCTTGGTTTTATGAATATCTAGATGGTTTATCAGTATGGAATTTTGGTTGGTTTCCTAGTTTGGAATGGAAATGTTCATGTGAGTGTGGCTCGAGGAAACACCATGGGTGATTTTTGATATCCATCATGATAGTTTGTTTTTGAAAACTGTTTTAAGCTGAATATTTGTGGCATTAGTTTATCAACTAAGAGTTATGTGGCTGGTTTTTCATATGTATTATTAGATTGGTTTAGTCAGTATTCTTCCTTGTGATCAATAAGTCATACTATTGTTGTCTCCTGAGATGGGATCTTTTCGGGGGCTCGGATTGGGGATAATGTTTGGTGGGGTTCTAAAGATTTGTTCGATTTTGTGATATGGCCACATATTGTTCTTTGATGGAAATATTTATAGTTTATCAGCCTAATGATTCATTGCAAGGGTTAAAGACACCTCTTCGAATGATTCTTCAACCTGTTTATTAGAATGGAGAGCTATTTGGGATCAGATTATTGTTCATTCCAGTTATGTTGACTCTCTTGGTTGTAGTAATAGTTCTCTGTGGTGTTGATGGGTTTTAGTGTATTCCATGTCCATTATTATCCACATTTGGAGTGAGAGTGAATTGTTGTGTGAATAATTATGTTTCTTTTTGGGTGATAGTGTATTTTTTGTACTATTGTGCTTCATGGGGTGTTGTGATCCTTAGATCCTAACTATGGTGCAGTAGATTCTTTACACATCAGGGTCGTAACGTCATGGTTCAGGGTGTCCCCCAAGGGTTCCTTGTAATAAGTTGACAACATGACTTTAAGTGTATTTTCCCAAAGGTAAGAGGATTTTGATGAGATGTGGGGGCCCCTATATAATAAATGGGGAAAAACTTCCCTCATCGGAAGATTATACAGAGAGGAATAACAAAAGTAAACAACAGTTGGAGAAGTAATTATATCAAAAGAAGAAAACATCAGAACAATGTTATGAATATGACAAAATGATCATATATGTATATATATATATATATAAATGATTCATGTCACATGTAACTAATAAAACAGCCAAACGATTCCCAAAATGGAAAACAATACTGAAACCAAGTATGATAGAAAAAAAAAGTAAACTCCAAAAGCATTACACGCCTCTGTTTTGTCTCATGCTCTCAAGCTCCAACAGTAATCAAGTGCCTGCAAAAGATGAGATCTTTCTCTAATCTATACCTGCAAATAGTATTATCTATTTGGGTCCAAATTCATGATTCAAATAGGGTGCATTAATAATCCTAGTATTCAACCATGAAATGATCATTACCAAATTACCGGTGAATATATATATCAGGTAATATGAAAAATTGTTGTAATAAACTAGAATGAGAAAAAAATTAAATGATCATACTATAATGACCCAACCCCAGTTACGCAGAGTGGTTCATTATTATGTATCGTTATCATGATCACAAAAGATCATGTCTTGAACGATCAATTACTTTAGTAGCCTTGGAATCACTAGATACATTCATATAGTTTACATTACATCATAAAATAAAAAACTACAAAAACATCTTGTCTCTATAGACCACACTCATATCCCCACATACTATCCATGCAGGTCATTAATAAAATACTTATTCACATCCTGGGAAAAATAAAACACAGAAAGGGGTGAGCTCAGATGCTCAGTAAAGATAACAATATAGTGGAAACTTTTATAAATAAGCATAAACATTAAATGCAATGTATAACTAAAACAAAATCATTTTAAACTTCAATATCAGCATTACATGGAAAAAATAATATGAAATAATGACATTTACTTATTCACATGGATATTCTACTAGTCGAATAATCAAATGGAAAATCAATAACCACTTTCATAATGATGGAATGCATAATGTCAGACTATCATAACCACATATTCAAGGCCTTTTTCCAAGACTACAAATAATATTTTGTCAAAGAATTATGCTAAGACACTAGTTTTTCTAATGAGACCTACCGATGCATCCATGACTAATAGAGGGATCCACCAATCACTTACTAAGCCAAATGCATTCATCATATGAACAGGTTTAAACATAACATAAACATTCGTATTAAAAATAGCATAAAAATGTCAATACTTTCTCTATAAACCATGAATGGTATAAAAATAACACATCCACAGTCAAAAATATAAAAAAACCTTCAATATAATATGGAAGTATTGTATCATAATAAATCAACTTAAAATAATCTTAAAATCTATCAAAGGATGTTGACATAGATGAAATCAAAAATATTTTAGAGAAATATATATTTTTTTGAAATCATTTAAAAGTAAAATAATTATAAAATAAAATATTTACTTTGAAAATATTCTCATAAGATTTTAAAGGAAGCTTTGATTATTTTATAATGGTGGAATATAGACGCACCCGCCCTATAAGTTAAAAATGACATTCAAACCTTAATTTTGCTGAAAAGTTTAAAAATGACATTGTTTGGAAAATGACGGAAATATTCCATTATAAAATTCTTATAAATAAGTAAAAAATGGTATAAATGACTTTAACCCATAGTCAGTAAAATAGTAAGAATGATTTGAAATACATTTTTATGAAACATGGATGTGGATGATAAAGATGTCCAAATAGATAATTATGTATAAACAACCACAGATAATGAAGAGATTCTAAAATAAACCCTTACCTTGTAATTCTATTTGGACATGGGTAGTATAACATACTGTATAATGGTGAAATAATTGTTATTAAATTATACAAGAATCATATACATTAATATGATATCATATATGATCTTTCAACATAGTTTTGTTAATAATATCTTAGTATTATCATCGTTTCGGGTGTCCACTTACTTGTTTTCATTTATATGTTTTGTTACATAAGTCGTGTTTGTTATGAATAAGTTGTATTTTATTCATTTATAGAATGATATCAAGTCCTTGAAAATTATTTTTAATCATTAAATGAGAATTATACTTGATTGCATACTATGGGGTATGAATCTAATCGTGTTCGTGGAGACGATAGTCCATACGTATGCACGAGAAAAAATATCATTCTTTTGATATTAAAATAATATATAATTGGATGTTATATCATATATATAGAATCATTATATTTTTATATTTATTAATTACTTAAATTACACATCAATATCAAACCCATCCACATAATAATGTTTTGAATAACAATTATACCGCGACATGGCGATGGTAAGCCGTACGTACGCACGTATGGTGATATGTCATTCAAAACATTGATATAATACTGAATATAGTTGTACCATATTTATAATAACATCATAGTATATATAAGATACTGGAGTTATTATTTTATAATAGAAATAAAAATTAAAGAAGAAGTTGAAGAAGAAAGGAACTTGAAACAGGGTGGTGAAAACATTACATCTTCTTCGGGTTCTACCTTTTGATTTGATCAAAAGGGATCCTTAGGATGGATTTATGATCAAACTAAGGCCTCTAAGATGAAGTGAGGGAATTTTATAGGATATTTGGACAGGGTTTGGCCGATCCAAAAGGCATTGATGGTATGAATTTCATAAAAGGGTGAGTTCCCTTTTATAAGAGTGGTGAGGGGAACCTATGAAAAATCTAGAAACTTTATTTTATTATAAATTCAAATAAAGTATATAATGGCTAAAATGTGACTTATTTAAATGTTAATGTGGGTATGGGTCTAAAACCTCTCATCCAATAGGTTTTAGACAGGTTTTGGTCACATTATTAACCTTCTCTTTTAGTTTTAACTCTTAGTTAATTACATTGACATTTACGATATCTCATTGTATTTTTATATGATATGGTTAATAAACTAACTATAAACTTACAAGAGACCCCCAAGTGGACCATTAATGATACACCTATCATTATATAATTCCATTGGACGAAACATATATTTTTAGGAATAAATTATCAATTAATGTTATAATATTTGTTTTAAAAACTCTTTTATGTCAATTTTAACAATATTGGGTATTTTGTTTTTGATGAATTCTTAACAGCATTCTTACTTCGAAAAAAATTAATATAAGCAGTAATAATATGTCATATTAACCAATAAAATCATTTTAATTCAAAAAAAAATTCAAATTACTTTTATTTGGATATTTATAATATCAATTATTTTAATATTTCATTAATTAGGTAATTACTGCATCACCATTGTGTCATTAATAATTTAAATAATTTAATGATAAAAATAATAAATAAACTATCTTTATATATGAAATAATTTTATCTTTCTAATGAATATTTCTAGTTGAATTTATCTTATGTATAACCCTATATTAAATATGTTTTATTTATTAAACCCTGATTTTAACTCTTTTAACTCTTCTTTGTATTAAATAATAATAAATGTCCTAATCAAATCCAAGTGGACCTAAATGATAATTATTTATTCCTAAGGTTGTTTTTGGTCGAGATACAGTTGTCCAATAGAATTAAGGCATTTTTTTAGGGTAATATTAATATCATTTTTACCCTTAATTACCCTATATACTTTTAATCGTGGTAAATAAAAGTAAAAAGTTACTACTCACCAATAATTATTTTCATCTCATTGAACAAAATTTTACTCCTTAATATTAACCGTGTCTCTCGGATTTTCAAAATTCCACTCAAATAAGTGGTAAATTATGTTTTAGGTGAATTTCTAAATTCATCTAGGAGGTGGATAAAAGACGGTGAAAAAGTTCAATAAAATATTTAAATATCTAAAATTTTTCTAAACTAACTCCAATAAATTACATTGAAATTATATTGGTATTATGTATCTATTTTTACCTTAAATAAATTTTAAAAAAAAATAAATATTTATTAAAATAAAATTTTTGGTTTAAACTATAACTCAGTGTTTTTTCACTAGTCATCACAAATTTAGTGTTTTCCGAAAAATAAAAAAAATCATCCTAAGCTAATTTCGATATTACGAATCCAAAAATGAATTCCATTTTGAAATATAAAATTTATAAAATTTCAAAAAGTAGGTATAACTACTCATAACGGGAAGTTTAAAGGGTTGTGCTTTGTGTTAGAACTCGATGTTGTGTGCAACACACGCTACATTATTATTCAAAAAGAACTGTACCGTGGAAGTGTTGGGTGTTACATTCTCCACTCCTTCAAATAATTTTGTCCTCAAAATTTCTAAAATACTACCACATAAAAAGGCTTGGGTGGTTCTTCATCATATGTTTCTCAGGTTCCGACGTTTCCTCTTCTATCTTATTGTTTCTCTAAAGAACATTTACCAGACGAGTCATCCAGTTTCTCAGCACATGTTCTCTCGTATCATGAATCTTGACAGGCTCTTCGCAATAAGACAGGCCGTGTTCTAGTTATAATTCCTCATATGTGAGTACATGTGTTGGGTCAGGCATGTATTTTCTCAATAGTAAAGGCATGTATTTTCTCAACAGTGATACATGGAACACATCATGAACTTTGGGGAGACTTGGCAGCATTACCAAACGGTAAGCTACAACCCCAATTTGTTCTATAATTTCAAAGGTTATGATGTACCTAGGACTGAATTTACCCATCTTACCGAAATATATAACTCCCATCCATTGAGATACCTTCAAGAAAACATGATCTCCTAATTGAAATTCCAAATCATTCCTTTGGTTATCAGAATAGATCTTATGCCTACATTGAGCTGCTTGGATGTGGTTTTTGATTACCTTTACCTTTTTTATTATTTCCCCCAATAGTTATAAGACTACAAGTTTTCTTTCACCAAAGTCATCCCAACAGGTTGGTGTGGGACATCTCTTTTGGTATAACGCTTCATATGGTGCCATCTGAATACTATAATGGAATCTATTGTTATAATAAACTTCTACCTGATGTAAATATTGATCCAACATACCCTGAAATTCAAGTGAACATGATCTCAACATGTCTTCTATGGTTTGAATAGTCTGTTCTGATTGTCCATCAGTTTGTGGGTGGTAAGAAGTTCTTAAACAAAGTTTAGTATCCAGGGATTTCGGAATAATTTTCCAGAATCTTGAACTAAAATAGGGATCACGATTAGAAAGAATCGATAGTGGTACTCCATGATGTCTCACAAAATCATTAATATATAGCCTAGCTAGAAGTTCAAGTGGTAAATATTCCCTTATAGTAAAAAAATTTTGTGACTTGGTAAGAAAATCAACAATGACCCACATTGCATCGTTCCTTATAGTGTTGGGTAGTCTCATGAAAAATTCCATCGTGATATTTTCCCATTTTTAATCAGGTATGGGAAGAGGTTGCAATACTCCTCCATTCTATTTCTCCATCCATCTTTAACTTGTGGAAAAACCATAAATCTTAACACAAAATCAGCAATCTCCCTCTACTTTTTTTCCCACAAAAAATGGTCCTTCAAATCTCTATACATTTTGGTTCTCCTAGGGTGTATAGAGAAATTGGAACTATGTGCATCATCCAAAAATTCCCTTTTTATATCAGGTATATCGAGAACACAAAGTCTCTTCCCAAATTTCAAAATTATATTTTCATACACAATGTCATTCAATATCCCATCATTCATAGCGTTAATATTCTTTTTAAATTCTTCATCATCAATCTGAGAACTCTTTATCCTTTCTATTAATGATGTTTTGGAAACCATTGGAAAATGTATCGATGTTCCAACTTCCATGGTTATTCCCATATCCATCTTTACTATATCCATGAAAATACGATCCCTCTCAACTCTCATCTTGTTCAAAACTCCATGATTCTTTCTGCTCAAATCATCTGCCACATTATTTTCCTTCCCCAAGTGGTATTGTATCATGCAATCATAATACTTGAGTAGTTAAAGCCATATCCTTGGCCTCTTGTTGTGTTCTTTCTGTGAGAAAATATACATCAAACTCTTGTGATCAGTATAAATCTCACAATTTTCACCATAGAGATAGTGTCTTCAAATATTCAAAGGAATGATTATAGCTTCTTACTCAAGATCATGAGTAAGATAGTTTTTCTCATGAATTTTTTGTTGTCGTGATGCATAGGCAATAACCCTATCATCTTGTATATGGAAACTACCAAGTCCATTCTTCGATGCATCACTATAAATAATGAAACCATCATTCCTTGATGGTAGAGTCAATATAGGAGTATTCACCTATATTCTCTTAAGTATTTCAAAACATTCTTCATACTCTTTTTTAAAACAAATTTAACCCCTTTACGCATGAGATGTGTTAATGGGTTAGCCAATCAGGTGAAATTCTGGATGAAACATCAATAACAACCTACTAAACAAACAAAACTGCATACAATGGTTATACTCGTTGGTGTCGGCCATTTTTGGATTGCGTTGGTCTTAAAAGGATCAACAGAGATTCCATCCGTAGATAGAATATGGCCAAGAAAAGAAATCTCCTAAACCTAGAATTCACACTTTCTAAACATCCCATATAATTCATGTCAAATTAGAGTTTTCAGGATAAAGCACAGGTTATTTTCATGATCTTTGTAGATTTTGGAGTGTACGAAGATATAATCAATAAATTGAAACACAAAATCATCACAATATTCCATGAAAACTCTATTCATTAGATCTATGAATACAGAGGGTGAATTAGTCAATCCAAAAGGCATTACTGTAAACTCATAATGCCCTTACCTGGTTCGAAATATTGTCTTTGGAATGTCTTCCTTCTTAACACACAACTGATGGTATCCATATCGAAGGTTAATCATTGAAAAGTACTATGCTCCATGCAGTTGTTCAAATATATCATCAATAAGGGGTAGGGGATACTTGTTCTTTTTTGTTATAGCATTTATTTCCCCATAGTCGATACATAACCTCATATATCCATCTTTCATCTTAACAAAAAGGATAGGGGATCTCCATGGAGAAACACTAGTGTGAATATATCACCTATTACTCAATTACTCTTGTTGATTATTTAGTTAAACTAATTCCATAGTGGCCATTCTATAAGGGGTCTTCAATATGGGCCTTGAACAAATAAATAAATCAATGGGAAACTCAATTAATCATTCTTGAGGATGTCCAGGTAAATCATCCGGAAACACATCTACATATTATTTCACAACAGTCACATCCTCAATTTGAGCATTCCTTTCCTTACCCACATTTATTTCATTATCTTACTCCCCAATAATTGAATTTAGTTGAGAAAATAGGCGTGGATCTAGATAAGAATCTTGTGGTGACGATTCATCTCTAAAGATAAGGTGTTATTTATCATCATCATCAAACATCGTAACCTCCATCACACACAACAGATGGTATCCATATCAAAGGGCAATCATTGAAATGTATTGAGCACCATGCAGTTGGTCAAATAAATCATCAATGCTAGGTAGGGGATAATTGTTCATTATTCTTATAGAATTGATTTCCCTATAGTCGATACACATCCTCATAGATCCATATTTCTTCTCAAAAAAGGAAAGGGTCTCCCCATGGAGAAACACTAGGGAGAATAAGTCCCTCATTACTCAATTCCTCTAGTTGGTCTTTAGTTCAACTAATTACACAGTGGACATTCTATAAGGGGTCTTCGATATAGGCCTTGAACTATGAATTAAATCAATGGAAACTCAATTTATCGTTCTGGAGGATGTCCAGGTAAATCATCAGGAAACACATCTACATATTCTTTCATAATAGCCACATCCTCAATTTGAACATTCCTTTCCTTAACCACAGTTATTTCATTCTATTCATCCCCAATAATTGAATTTAGTTGAGCTACTCGGGGTCGATCTAGATAATAATCAGGTGGTGATAATTCTTCTCTAAAGATAATGTGTTCTTTATCATCATCAAAAATCGTAACCTCCTCCTTCTTACAATAAATCTTCGCAACATGGTATGAACCCCAATCCATACCGACGATTATATAAAACTAAATCAATGGTATGATAATGAGATCAGCAGATAATGAACATTTTTGTGCCGTAATAGGGACTGATTCACAAATATTTGTTACAATGATACTTCCCTTAGTAGTTTTGACTGAAAACTCCCTTGTTAAATAAAATTGAAAATATCTAATTTTCTTAGAATACATAGATGATTTGAAACAATGCAATGATAAAGAATCAAATAGATAATTTACTAAACATGAGGAAACCATTAAATTACATGAAACCACGTCTTTCAGAGATTATACCTCAGCAGTATTGATAGTATAATCATAGCCATGCTCCCTTCGCCTTTTGTGAGGTAATTTTCCCTAACACTTAAGAAATTAATTTTTATAATTTCCCATATCCCTGCAATTGTATCATTGAATATCGGTAGCTTTTTTCTTCCCCTTGAAATCACGAGCATGGTGGCCTTTTTCACCACACTTGTAACAGACTCTTATTCCCTTCAAGAAAGTACCAGGGTGTTTCTTCCCACATTTACTACAGGAGGTATATTCAACTTTTCCCTTCTACCACTTATTTCCATTCCTATATAGATCAGCATATATATTCTTGTCTTTCATTTCTTTAAAGTCGTAAGACATGGAGAAATATTTTTTTGTCTTGATATCGCTGGAGACAATATCTTCGTACAAAGAGATGGTTTGTGAAACTAATTCTCGACGGAGCAACAATTTTAACCAATCAAAGAAATGATCAATCTTACTTCTTGGGTTACATACATAATCTGAATCATACTTTGCTAACCTTACGATGTTATCCACATACTTTGTGACATTCTCATCCTAATTCTGCCTCAAACTCAGAAATTTCGTTTCCATATCTACTCGATGGTCATGAGGAATGTATTTTTCTATTAAAATCTCATTGAACTCCCTCTATTCGATATTTGAAACTTCATCATCTTCCTTCATGTTTTGAATCATGACCACCATTGGTCAACATCTCCAGTGAGGTGGTAAACTTCCATGATAACTTTTCCCATTTTTCTAAACCTCAAGGCATGGAATATATTCTCTATGGAATTTATCCTTTGCATAGCTACTAAAGGATTTGTACTCCCATTGGATTTCGGTGGTTGTTTCCTCATGAAGCAATATAATATTGATCCTCCACGCTATGGATCAGGGGGATCTATATGGGTAAGGTTATTATTCATAACCTGAGTGAGTTGTCATAGTATGGTGATTATCTGATCAGCACCAGTTGCATCACGATCTCCACTATAATTATCTTGTGTAGGAGGGAAGTCCCTATATGGAGTGCATTCATTGATTCTGTTTTCATTCCTTACACTAGGTTCCATTTCTAAACAATGGAAAAAACTAGATCAGTTTGTGAATCAGAATACATAATTCCATACTTTTAAAACACTTAACATAAATTGAACTATTTATAGATATAATCCATAATCAAAAAAAAATTTCTTTGAGGATGTATATACTCATAAACCCTTTATAGTGGTTTGTAAAGAAAATGAGAATTATCCAAAGCATATCCCTCGAAATTGTCGTAACCATGAATGCAGCAAGGCCAGTTGTCATCCACCAGTTCTCGTTCGAGTCTAGCTCAAAGCGGGGTTTTCAGGTTTTACCCCTAGGTACATCTGTGCCAGTGCAGCTTCTACCTGCTCGTATCTAGATAGGGATGTATTGATCGGAAAACTCTAAAAATCTATATAATACCAAAATTCTAGGATGTTCTTATATACTAATCCTCAAAGTCCATCTTTGGTCTTTGTTCTCTAATTAGAGTTTATCTAAATATAGATCACACTATTTGTACTAAACTTCCTCTGATACCAACTGTAACGCCCCGATCGTAGTTACCCAGAGTTGGTGCATTATTATATATCATTAGCATGATCATAAAAGAGCAAGTCTCGAATGATCAATTAATTTAGTATCCTTGGAATCACTAGATACATTAATAATGGTAACATTATCTCATAAAATGAAAAACTACAACAAAATCTTGTCTCCATAGACCACACTCATTTCCCCTCATACTATGCCTACAGGTCATTCATAAAATACTTCTTCACATCCTGTAAAAAATAAAACATAGAAAGGGATGATCTCAAATGCTCAGTAAGGATAAAAATATTGCAGAGACTTTCATAAATAGTCATAAACATTTAAGGAAATGTATGAGTAAAACAAAAGACTTTTAAACATGAACTTCAGCATAATATGGAAAAAATAAAATGAAATAATACCATTTAATTATTCACATGGATATTCTATTAGTCGAATAATCACATGAAAAATCCATAACCACTTTTATAATGATGGAATGCATAATGCAAGACTATCATAACGACATAGTCAAGGCCTTTTTCCAAGACTACAAATAAGATTTTGTCAAGGCCTTGTTCCATGAAACTGGTTTGTCTTATGAGACCTACAGATGCATCGAGGAACTATAACGGGATCCACCTGTCACTTACTTAGTCCAATGAATTCCTCATATGAAAATGTTTTAACAAAACAGAAACATTCATATTAAAACTAGCATACGAAATGTCAATAATTTATCCATAAACCATGAATGGTGTAAAAATAATACATCCATAGTCAATCATATCACAAATACTTCAATAAAATATGAAAGTTTTGTATCATAATAAATCAACTTCAAATAATCTTTAAATCCATCAAAGGATGTTGACATAAATGAAATCAAAACTATTTTAGAGAAAATTTTCATTCTGTTGAAATCATTTAAAAGTCAAATTATTATAAAAATAAATATTTACGTTGAAAATATTCTTATATGATTGTAAGGGATGCTTCGAAAATTTTATAATGGTAGAAAATAGTTGCACCCACCGTATATGTTAAAAAATACATTCTAACATTAATTTTGTTGAAAAGGTTAAAAATGACCTTGTTTGGAAAATGACAGAAATATTCCTTTATAAAATTCTTATAAAAAAGTCAAAAAAGGGTATAAAAAACTTTATCCCATATTCTATAAAATATTAAGAATGATCTGAAATACATATTTATAAAACATGGATGTTGATGATAAAGAGGACCCAGTAGATAATTATGTATAAACAACCTCGGATAATAAAGAGATTGTGAAATAAACCCTTAGCATGTAATTTTCCATGGTAGAGGGTAGTTTAACCTCATGTATAATGGTGATGTAATTTTTAATAAATTATAAAATAATCATATACATTCATATGATATAATATATGATCTGTTAACTATTTTTTGTTAATAATATCTTAGTATTATCATCGTTTCACATGTTCACTTACTTGTTTTCTTTTATATATTTTGTTACATAAGCCATGTATGTTATGGATATATTGTATCTTATTTATATCAAGAATGATATCAAGTCCTTAAAAAAATTTAATCATTAAATTAGAATTATAATTGAATGGATACGATGGGGAATGAATCTCATCGCGTTCGTGGAGACGGTAGTCCGTACGTATGCACGAGAGACAATATCATTCTTTTGATATTAAAATAATATATAATTGGATGGTATATAAAATATATAGAATCATTATAATTTTATATTTATTATTTACTTCAGTTACAGATCAATATCATACCCATCCAAATAATAATGTTTTAAATAACAATTACACCACGATGTCGAGACAGTAAGTCGTACGTACGCACATATGGTGACATGCCATTCAAAAGATGGATAGAATACTGAATATGGATGTACCATATTTTTAATAACATAATAGTATATAGAATATACTGGAGTTGTTATTTTAAAATGGAAATAACAATGAAACCAGAAGTTGAAGAAGAATGAAACTTGAAAGAGTGTGGTGGAAACATTATCTCTTCCTTGGGTTCTTCATTTTGATTTGATCAAAAGGGAACCTTAGGTTTTCTTTATGATCAAAATATGGCCTCTAGGTTGAATTTATGGAAGTTGAGAGGATATTTGGGTAGGTTTTGGCCGATCCAAAAGGCATTGAAGGTGTGCATTTGAGAGAAGGGGGAGTGCCCTTTTATAAGAGGGGAGAGGGGGACCTTTGGAAAAGCTATAAATATTATTTTATAATAAATTAATATTCTATTTATAACGGCTCCAATGTAACTTATTTAAAGGTTAAGGTGGGTTTTGGTAAAAAACCACTCAACCAATAGGTTTTATACCGTTTTGGTCACTTTATTAACCATATCTTTTAGTTTTAACTCATAGTTATTTACTTTGACATTTACCATATCTATTTATATTTTCATATTAAATGGTTAATAAACATACAATAAACTTCCAAGCGACCCCCCAAGTGATCCATTAATGATACACATATCATTTTATAATTCTTTTGGCTGAGACATATATTTTTAGTAATATAATATCAATTAATAATTTAATATTTGTATTAAAAACTCTTTTATGTCAATTTTGACACTATTTGGTATTTTGTTTTTGATAAATTCAAAACAGCATTATTACTTCGTATAAAAATCATATAACGAGTCCTAATATGTCATATTAACCTATAAAAGTAGTTTAATTTATAAAAATTTTCAAATTAAAATTTTTTGGATATTTATAATATCAATTATTTTAATATTTCATTAATTAGGTAATTAATGCATCACCATTATGCCATAAATAAATTAAATTATTTAATGTCTAAAAATAAGAAATAAAATACCACTATCTAGGAAATATTTTTATATTTCTAATGAGTTATTATAACCGAATTTATCTTATGTATAACACAATATTAAAAATGTTTTAGTTATTAAACGTTGATTTTTACTCTTTTAACTCTTCTTTGGATTAAATAATAACAAATGTCCTAATCTAATCCAGGTGGACCTAAATGATAATATTTTACTCCAAGGGTTGTTTTTGGTCGAGATACACTTGTACAATAGAATTAGTACATATGATAGGGTAATATTAATATCATTTTTACTCTTAATTTCCCTATTTACTTTTAACCGTGGTAAATAAAAATAAAAGTTACTATTCACCAAAAATTATTTTCATCTCATTTAACCACATTTTACTCCTTGATATTAACCGTTTCTCTCGTATTTTTGAAATTCAACTCATAGAAGTTGTAAAATTACATTTTTTGTCATTTTAGAATTTTTTCTAGGAGGTGGGTAAAAGATGGTGAAAAGTTCAATAAAATTATTATATATCTAAAATAATTCTAAATTAACACCAATGAATTACATTGATCTCATATAGGTATTATATATCTATTTTGACATTAATAAAATTTAAATAAAATAAATAATTATTTACATAAAAATTTGCCATTAAACTATAACTAAGTTTTTTTTCAATATTCTTTAAAAATTTAATGTTTTCAGAAAAATACCAAAAATTAAACCTAAGATAATTTCAATATTTTGAATCAAAAAATGAAGTATATATTGAAAGGTAAAATTAAAAAAATTTAAAAAAGTGGTTATAACTATTCATAACGACTAGTTTGATCAGTCATGGTGTGTGTTAGAACTCGAAGTTGCGTACAACACACGCTAATATATTATTCAAAGAGAAACGTACCGTAGATGCTTGGGGTGTTACATTATCCCCTACTTCAAAAAATTTCATCCTCGAAATTTCTAGAATACTACCACATAAAAATTTTCAAGGGGTTCTTCATCATATGTTCCTCGGGTTCCCACGTTGTATCTTCAATCTTATGGTTTCTCCATAGAACTTTTACTAGACACGTCGTCCGGTTTCTCAGCACTTGTTCTCTGGTATCAAAAATCTTGATAGGATCTTCGCAATAAGAAAAGTCAGGTTCCAGTTATAATTCCTCATAGGTGAGTACATGCGTGGGTTCAGACATGTATTTTCTCAATAGTGATACGTGGAACACATCGTGAAATTTGGAGAGACTTGGCGGCATTGCCAAATGGTAAGCTACAACCCGAATTCATTCTAGAATATTGAAGGGTCTGATGTACCTGTGACTCAATTTACCATTCTTACCAAAAGGGATAACTCCTTTCCATTGAAATTGCTTCAAGAAAACATGATCTCCTACCTGATATCCCAAATCCTTCCTTCGGTTATCGGCATAGCTCTTCTACCAACTTTGATCTGTTTGATGTGGTTTTGGATTACCTTTACATTTTCCATCATTTCTTCCACTAGTTCTGGTCCTACAAGTTTTCTTTCACTAAAGTCATCCCAACTGGTTGGTGTACAAAATCTCTTTCTGTATAACGCTTCATATAGTGCCATATGAATACTATTATAGAAGCTATAGTTATAATATAATTCTACTAGAGGGAAATATTGATCCCACATACCCTGAAAGTAAAGTGAGAATGATCTCAACATGTCTTCTAAGGATTGAATAGTCTATTCTGATTGTCCATTAGTTTGGGGTTAGTAAGCAGTTCTGAAATGATGTTCAGTATCCAGGGAATTCTGAATACTATTCCAGAATCTTGAAGTAAAATGGGGTTCGTGATCAGAAACAATCAATAGGGGTACTCCATGAAGTCTCACAACTTCATTAATATATAGGATTGTTATACGTTCAATTGTTAAATCTTACCTTATAGTAAATAAATGTGGGGACTTGGTAAGACAATCAATAATGAACCATATTGCATCATTCCTTCTAGAGTCTCTGGTAGTCCCATGACAAAGTCCATCATGATATTATCCCATTTCCACTCAGGTATGCGACGAGGTTGCAATAATCCTCCAGGCTATTTCACCTTCTAGATTTCACTTGTTGACAAACCATACATCTTAACACAAAATCAGCAATATCTCTCTTCTTTTTGTCCCACCAAATATTTTCCTTTCAATCTCTATACATTTTGATCCTCCTAGCATGTATAAGAAAATTGGAACTATGAGCATCATCCAATAATTCAATTTTTTTATCAGGTATATCGGGAACACAAAATCTCTTTCCAAATTTCAAAATTCCATATTCATACACAAAGTCATTCAATCTCCCATCATTCACAGCTTTAATCTTTTTTTTAATTCATCATCTTCTGTCTGAGAACTCGTTATAATTTTTAGTAATGATTGTTTGGAAACCATTATAAAATGTATCAATGTTTCAACTTCTATGTCTATTACCATATCAAACATTACTAGATCAATGAAAATTGAATCCCTCTCAACTATCAACTTGTTCAAAACTCCATGATCATTTCTTCTCAAAGCATCTGCAACCTTATTTTCCTTCCTCGTGTCATAGTGTATCACGCAATAATAATGCTTAATTAGATCAAGCCATCTCCTTTTCCTCAAGTTGAGTTCATTCTGTGAGAAAATATACTTCAAACTCTTGTGATCGGTATAAATATCACATTTCTCACCATAGAGATAGTTTATCCAAATCATCAAAGGAAAGATTAAAGCTTCTAAAACAAGATCATGAGTGGAATATTTTTGCTCATGAATTTATGGTTGTCGTGATGCATAGGCAATAACCCTATCATTCTGTATATGGACACAACCAAGTCCTTTATTTGATGCATCACAATAAATAACGAACCCATCATTCCCCAATGGTAGAGTAATTATAGGAGCATTGACTAATATTCTCTTCAGTTCTACAAAAACTTTTTCACGATCTTTTTTCCAATAAAATTTGTCCCCTTTAAGTGTGAGCTTTGTCAATGGATTAGCCAATCAGGTGAAATTTTGGATGAAACATCGATAATAGCCTGCTAAACCAATAAAACTGCGTACCTCGGTTATACTGGTTGGTGCTGGCCATTCATGGATTTCCTGGGTCGTAGAAGGATCAACAGAGATTCCATCCTTACAGACAATATGGCTAAGGTAAAAAATCTCCTGAATCCAGAATTCACACTTGCTAAATATCCCATATAATTCAAGTCTTCTCAGAGTCTTCAGGATAATGCGCAAGTGATTTTCAGGATCATTGTAAATTTTTCATTATACCAAGATATCATCAATAAATACCACCACAAAATAATCGAGATATTACTTGAAAACTCTATTCATTAGATCCATGAATACAGAGGGTGCATTAGTCAATCCAAAAGGCATTACTGTAAACTCATAATGCCCGTACGTAGTTCGAAATGATGTCTTCGGAATGTCTTCCTTCTTCACACACAACTGATGGTATCCAGATCAAAGGTCAGTATTTGAAAAGTTTTGTGCTCCATGTAGTTGGTCAAATAATTCATCAATGCGAGGTAGGGGATACTTGTTCATTATTGGTATAACATTGATTTCCCAGTATTTGATAAATAACCTCATTGATCCATCTTTCATCATATAAAAAAGGAGAGAGGCTCCCCATGGATAAACACAGGGGAGAATAATTCCCTTATTACTCAATTCCTCTAGTTGTTTCATTAGTTCAACTAATTCCACAGTGTCCATTCAATATGGGGACTTTGATATGTGCATTGAACTACGAATTAAATCAATAGAAACCTCAATTTCTCATTCTTGAGGATGTCTAGGTAAATCGTCCAGAAACACATCTACATATTTTTTCACAATAGGCACATCCTCAATTTGAACATTCCTTTCCTTACCCATAGTTATTTTATTCTCTTCCTCCCAAATAATTTAATTTAGTTGAGCTAATTGGGGTGGATCAAGATATTAATCAGGTGGTGATGATTCTTCTCTAAACATAATGTGTTCTTTTTCATCATCATAATAAAGCGTAAACTCCTTCTTGTTAAAATAAATCTACACAACATGGTCCGAAATCCAGTCCGAACCAAGGATTATAACAAATTCAATCATGGGTATGACAATGAGATCCTCAGATAAAGAACATTTATATGCTCTAATAGGGACTTATTCTCAAATAATTTTTGCAATGATACATCTCTTATGAGTTTTGAATGACAGCTACCTTGTTAAATAAAATTGAAAATATCTAATTTTCATTGTAAACTACAAAGATATGAAATAATGTGATGATCTTAAATCAAATAAAGAATTTTCAAAACTTGAGGAAACCATTAAATTACCTGCCACCACATCTTTCAGGGCATCTACCAAAGAACTATTGATAGAATAATCTTAGCCTTGATCCATTGGTCCTTTATGAGGTAAGTTCCCTTGAAACATAGGAAATTCATTTTCATAATGTACCAACTCCCTGTAACTGTAGCATTGAACATCAGTAGCTTCTTTGTTCCCCATGAAATCACGAGCTTGGTGGCCTTTTTCACCACACTTGTATCAGACTCTCATTCCCTTCAAGCACGTACCACGGTGTTTCTTCCCACATTTACTACAGGATGGATATTCAACATTTCTCTTCTTCCGTTTATTTCCCTTCCCATATTGATCAGCATACCTCTTCTTGTCTTGCTTTTATTTAACGTCGTAAGACATAGATAATTATTTTTCTGTCTTGATAGCGCATGAGACAATATCTTCATACAATAAGAATGTTTGTGAAACTAATGCTCGATGGAGAAATAGTTTTAACCCAACAAAGAAATGATCAATCATACTTCTTGGGATACATATATAATATGCAACAAACCTTGCTAACCTTGTAAAGATAGCCTCATACTTTTTGAAATTCTCATCCTTCTTTTGCCTCAGAATCAGAAATTGCCTTTCCATATGTGCTTGATGGTCATGAGGAATGTTTTTTCTTAGAGAAGCACTTTAAACTCCATCCATTCCATATTTGATACTTTATCATATTCCTTCATGTTTTGAATCATGACCACCATTGTTAATCATCTCTAGTGAGGCAGTAAACTGTCATGATAACTTTTTCCCTTTCACTACACCGCAACATGTGGAATATTTTCTCTAAGGAATTTATCCATTGCTCAGCAACTAAAGTATTTGTACTCCCATTGAATGTCGATGTTCGTTTCCTCATGAAGCGATCTAACATTGATACTCCACATTGTAGATCAGGGTTCTCCATACGGGTAAGGTTATTATTCATAACCTGAGTGAGTTGTCCATGTATAGTGATTAGCTGATCAGCACCAGTTGCATAACCAGCTCCACTATAATTATCTTGAGCAGGAGGGCAATCCCTAAATGTAGTGTGAGCATTGATATGGTTTCTATTCCTTCCACTAGGTGCCATTTCTAAAAAATGGCATAAATTAGATCAGTTTATGAATCAAAATACCTAATTCCATACTTGTAAAACAATTAGCATAAATTGAACTATTTAGGGATATAATCCATAATCATAAAAAATGATTTCTTTAAGGAAGTATATACTCATACACCCTTTATAATTTTTTTAATGAAAATTAAAATTATCCTAAGCATATCCCACAGTAGTGTCATGACCAAGAGTGAGACAAGGACCATTTTTGTGCACCAGTTCCCATTCGAGTCTAGCTCAAAGCAAGGTTTTTGGGTTTTACCCCTAAGAACAACTATGCCAGAGTCGTCTCTATCTTCTTGTATCCATACGAAGATGTATTTCTCAAAAAACTCAAAAAATCTCTATAATACCAAAATTCTAGGATGTTCTTCTATACTAATCCTCATTGTCCATCTTAGGTCTATGTGCTCTAATTAGAGTTTTTCTAAATCTAGCTCCCATGGTTTGTACTAAACTTTCTCTGATACGAACTCTAACGCCCCCGACCATAGTTACCTAGAGTCGGTGAATTATTATATATCATTAGCATGATCACAAAATATCATCTCACGAAATATCGATTATTTTAGTTGCCTTACAATAACTAGATACATTCATAAAGTTTACATTACATCATAAAATGAAAAATGACAACAACATATTGTCTCCATAGGCTACACTCATATCCCCTCATACTATCCCTGCAGGTCATTCATAAAATACATCTTCACATCCTTGAAAAAATATAACATATAATGGGTTGAGCTCAGATGCTCAGTAAGGATAACAATATAGTAGAAACTTTTATAAATAAGAATAAACATTTAAGGAAATGTATAACTAAAACAAAAGACTTTTAAACTTCACCATCAGTATTATATGGACAAATTAAAATGAAATAATTCCATTTACATATTCACATGGATATTCTACTTGTCAAATAATCACATGAAAAATCAATAACCACTTTCATAATGATGGAATGCATAATGTCAGACTATCATAACCACATTGAAAGGCCTTGTGCCAAAACTACAAATAAGATTTTGTCGAGGCCTTATGCCAAGACACTAGGTTTCTCATGATACCTATCGATGCATCGAAGAGCTATTGCAGGCTCCACCAATAACATACTAATTCTAATGAATTTTTCATATGAATAGGTTTATAAATAATAGAAACATTCGTATTAAAACTAGCATAAAAAATTTCAATAATTTATCCATAAACTTTGAATGGTATAAAAATAACACACCCACAGTCAAACATATCAAAAAATCTTCAATTCAATATGGAAGTTTTGTATCATAATAAATCAACTTCAAATAATCTTAAAATCCATAAATGGATGTTGACATATATGAAATCAAAAATATTTGAGATAAATATCTATTTTTTTGAAATAATTTAAAAGTAACATAATTATAAAATAAAATATTTACATTGAAAATATTATTATAAGATTGTATGGGAACAATTGACCATATTATAATGGTGGAAAATAGCCTCACCCGCCTTATAAGTCAAAAAAGACAGTCTTACCTTAATTTTGTCGAAAAGGTTAAAAAAGTCCTTGTTTGGAAAATGATAGAAATATTCCTTTATAAAATTCTTCTAAAAAGGTAAAAAAATGGTATAGATTACATTAACCCATAGTCTGTAAAATATTAAGAATTATTTGAAATAAATTTTTAAGAAACCTGGATGTGGATGATAAATAGGTCCCAGTTGATAATTACGTATAAAAAAACCTCGGATAATGAAGAGATTGTGAAATAAACCCTTATCTTGTAATTTTCATTTGTCAAGGGTAGGTTAAACGCCTGTATATTGGTGAAATAATTGTTATTAAATAATTCAGGAATCATATAAATTAATATGATATCATATATGATCTTTTAACATTGTTTTGTTAATAATATCTTAGTATTATCGTCGTTTTGGGTGTTAACTTACTTGTTTTCATTTATATGTTTTTTTACATAAGCCAGGTTTGTTATGGATAGGTTGTATCTTATTCATATCCAGAATGATATAAAGTCCTTAAACATTATTTTTAATCATTTAATGAGAATTATACTTGAATGGATATGATGGCGAATGAGTCTCATCACGTTCATGGAGACGGTAGAGCGTATGTAAGCACAAGCGACAATATCATTCTTTTGATATTAATAAAATATATAATTGGACGATATATCATATATACAGAATCATTAAAATTTTATATTTATTATTTACATTAATTAAACATCAATTTCATATCCATCCAAATAATAATGTTTTGAATAACAATTATACCACGACGTGGAGACAATAAGTCGTACGTACGCACGTATGGTAACATGTCATTCAAAATATGGATATAATACTTAATATGGTTGTACCATATTTATAATAACATAATAGTTTATAGAAGATATAGTAGTTATTTTTTTCTAAATGGAAATAACAAATAAATAAGAAGTTGAAGAAGAATGGAACTTCAAAGATGGAGGTGGAAACATTACCTCTTCTTCAAGTTCTTCCTTTTGATTTGATCAAAAGGGCCCCTTAGGTTGGCTTTATGATCAAAATAAGGCCTCTAGGTTTAAGTGTGGGATGTTTATAGGATATTTGGGTAGGGTTTGGCCAATAAAAAAGGTTTTGAAGGTATGAATTTGAGTGAAAGGGGAGATCCCTTTTATAAGAGTGGTGAGGGGCACCTTTTGAAAAGATAGAAATTTTATTTTATAATAAATTCATATTAGGTTTCTAAGGGCTCCAAAGTGACTTATTTTAATTTTAAGGTGGGTATGGGTCAACAAACACTCAAAAAATAGGGTTTATACATGTTTTGGTCACTTTATTAACCTTATCTTTTAGTTTTAACTCTTAGATAATTACTTTGACATTTACCATGTCTCTTTGTATTTTTATATTATATGGTTAATAAACATACTATAAACTTCCAAGAGACCCCCAAGTTTTAGATTAATGATACACATTTGATTATAAAGTCCTTTGTCTGATCCATTGATTTTTAGGAATATAATATCAATTAATAATATAATAATTTTTTTCAAAACTCTTCTATGTCATTTTTGACACTATTAGGTATTTTGTTTTTGATAAATTTATAACAGCATTATTACATCAAAAAAATTCATATAACCGGTCCTAATATGTCATATTAACCTATAAAATTAGTTTATTTAATAAAAATTTTCAAATTATTTTTATTTAGATATTTATAATATAAATTATTTTAATATTTAATTAATTAGGTAATTACTGCATCACCGTTGTGTCATAAATTAATTAAATTATTCAGTGACTAAAAATTATAAATAAAATACCATTATATAGTAAATAGATTTATCTTTATAATTAATATTTATAATAATATTTATCTTATGTAAAACCATATATTAAAAATGTTTTAGTTATTAAAAATTGATTTTAACTCTTTTAACTCTTCTTTGAATTAAATAATAATAAATGTCCTAATCTAATCCAAGTCAACCTAAATGATAATATTTTATTACTAAAGTTGTTTTTGGTCGAGATACAATTTTCTAATAGAATTAGGACATTTGTTGGGGTAATATTAATATCATTTTTACCCTTAATTACCCTATTTACTTTTAACCATGTTAAATAAATGTAAAAAGTTACTATTCACCAAATATTATTTTCATCTCATTGGGCCACATTTTACTCCATGATATTAACCATGTCTCTCAGATTTTCAAAATTCCACTCACAAAAGTGGTAAAATTATGGTTTATGTGAATTTCCAAATTCTTCTAGGAGGAGGGTGAAAGACAAGGAAAAGATCAATAAAATTTTAATATATCTAATTTTATTCTAAACTAACTCCAATGAATTACATTGAACATATATAGTTATTATGTAACTATAATGACCTTAATTAAATTTAAATAAAATAAATAATTATATAAATAAAAATCGGGTTTTATAATTTAACTCAGTGCTTTTTAACAATTCATCAAAAAATGAATGTTTTCAGAAAAATACCAAAAAATCACCCTAAGATAATTTCGATATTCCAAATCCAAAAATGATTTCCATTTTGAATGATGTAATTTATAATGTTTCAAAAATTGGGTTTTCCTATTCATAATGACCGGTTTGATTTGTTGTGGTGTGTGTTAGAACTCAGAGTTGCGTACAACACACGCTACTGTATTATTGAATGAGAAGTATATCGTGGAAGCTTGGGGTGTTACACCTATAGTTTTCAATTACACTCATTTAAATTTAATAATAATTCATGCCATTGAATATTTAAATCCAAGGATCTAGACTATATTTTGTACCCCCTTTGTAATAGAAAAAATATGTAACAAAAGACCATCTATCAAATAAGTAAGACATAATCCAAAATTGTGCATAGCTTGGTACGCTCGTCATAGTCAATCAATTATTCTATAGAAAACCTCTGGGAAATTTTTGACAGTCTAACCCCTCTTATTTAACATATGATCAATTCATTAAATAATGTCCCAATGTTAAATCTCACATATTCTAACCCCTTTCATCCCACATAGAACATTACATTTATAAATGATGACCTGGGTAGTTCTTACAGTCAATACCCCATTTGTCTTCATAGAAACAATAAAATATAATTACAACCTGGATGATCTAAAAATCAATTCCCTATGGTCCAACATTTATTTAATAACAACCCTATACGTATCTCTCACAGTCCCACCCTTCTAGTCTATGGCCACCTTATATATCTGACGATCAATACCCCTAGGTCATCATAAAAACAAGTTATACATAAATTACCATACCTCAGGAATCTCTCACATTCAACCCCCCTTTTCCAAACTTTCACAATGCCAAAGAAATTAATCACATATAATCAGTCAAACTCCATCCTAAACTATTCAAGGGATGGGTATAAGGTATGCCTCAAAGATAACCTAGGCCAAACTACCATAATAAAACTATCAATGGGAGCACCCTTGGGGTTCCCCATAACAAGCTAAGTAACTGTTAGACTAATAAATCACCCTTTATCATTAAACAAAGAATTGATGTTACTAAAATTTCTTATAATCCCAATGACGTAATACCGTAAACATGGGTATTCAACTATTTAAGCTTATATAATCCATGGGCAATCAAATAATTTAAAAAACCACCTACCATGATGATGTACAATAAATAATCATGAACATCGACCCTTAAATTGGCCTATAACGATGTAGACCTATAGAAGGCTAAAAATGACGATTTATTAAATACATTAAAGATATGAGGAATCGGGAATAAAGGCTCCAGGAAAAGAGATAACTCACCAGTGGGAATCCAACGCACAAGGTGATGTCTCAGTCAGAGCTCAGATGGAGAATAGAAAGGATCATGATGTACATCGGTGGTTCATTACTCTCTTTTTCAAAACACATGGAAATGATGTGTTTTCTGGAGATGAGACATGACCACGTTCCGACTCATTAAATAAAAAAGAAAATTTCAGGGCGTGTTCATTTAATGTACACACCATGTACTATCCTCATCTGATCCCCATGTTAAGAGATCAACTAGGTCACCTACCCAGCCCTGTACATGGCCATTACACAGCCTGTACATGAAAACATGTGGCAACCGGGTACACAGAATGTACCCATTTGTACATGACATATACATAAAAAATTTAATATTTCTTCATTTTTTCTTAAAAAATACTCAAATCGTGATTCATTCCTGAAATGAAGATATAGGTTCTTTCAAACAATTCCCCTTAATGCAATTTGTCCATGAATTTACCATACCATGATGGTGAAGAAGAAACATCAAACAACTCTTTCCACTGATACTGTACATCGGCCTCGCTCTCCCATATCTTGTCCTATACTTGATCATGCTTCTATAGCACCCATACAAGAGGAATAGACCAACCATAGAAAACCATAGTGTTTTGATCCACGATCCATACAGGGTTCTCCTCGACAAATGAATCTACTTCCAACTCATCTTCCTCATGTTGAAAAATGTGAGATGGTATGAAAAGTAACACTGTAGTTGAGAATCACGAAAGAAATAGTGCAAATCCAGGTAAATTAGAGGTAACTGCAACTGATTTGCAACCAGCCCAACTATCTCCACAACATCAAATGGATCAATATATATCGGTGAATGAAACCCCATTCTCATAATACTCATGTGACCTATCCTCTATACAGCATGTATAAAAACATGATATCGGAACTCAAACTATAGAGGTCGTCTCCATCGATCTACATAGGTTTTCTACTGAGACATTTTAGTATCCATCCTCTTCCAAATCAACTCTACCTATTTAGTGATCTTATAGATTAAACAAGGTCTAAGCATAGCTATCTCTTCTACCTATTTCTAACATAGGCGTGATCAGCAAGACATACTGTATAATGACTCAGAATGTTTCATCTAAATCATTTATGGGAATTACTTATGGTATGAAAACTACACTATGGTTTTGTATCTCTCCTGTGATCCCCCAAAATCCTACATGTATGCTAGCAGCAAGTACTCCAAAATCATTATCGTATGATCAGACCTGGTGATCTATCTAGTGATGGTATGCTATACTCAGAAGTACGTGTGTATCCAAATCCCTCAATAGTCCCTCAAAAACATGAGAAGTAAACTAGTCATCCTTGTCTAAAATGATAGAGTGTGGAAACCCTTGCAAATGTACAATCTCATGGATGTACAACCTTCCCATCACATCCACACTGAAGGATTCATTGATGTTCATGAAATTTAAATCCATTGGGATTCAGTCAACAATAACCCAAACAACATTTTTCCCTCATAGATACCTTGGTAAACCCATCATGAAATCCATCACGACATCAATCCACTTCCTCTCGAGAATGGGTAAGTGTTGTGATATCCCTTCTGATCGATGATGCTCTTCATTTCCCAACAAACACGTGGAACATCTCATGAAAAAACCAGATTAATCATTATTCATACGTGGCCACCAACACTAATGGTCTAGATCTCAATACATAATGGTGAAACCAGGATGAACTACCCAAACTAAGGAATGAAAATATCGCATCAACTCCTCACATTTTTTTGCTGACACCCTTACATTTCCCTAAAAGAATAATGTATCATACTCACCTAAGGTGCATCTAGGAGTAGGGTCCTCATCTAACAAGCACTTCCTTAGGTCTAGTCCTTCTGAATCTAATATCTTCCGCATTTTCAATCGATCTAGAAGAGTAGAGGTAATAACTATAGTTGAATTATAAGTCTTTTGTTGTCTATCATGTACCTCCAAATGCGTCCTAGAGAACATATCCATTTTCTTCCACTAACTGCTAGCCTCATTAACATGATTTATTTAAATCATCTTTCTGAACACATTAGCCACATCATTTCCTTTCCCATTCTTGTAGGAAAGCCCAATGTCAAAATACTGAAGGTACTCAACCCACCTTCGCTATCTCAAATTCAGACCAGGTTGAGAGAAGTTGTACTTTACATTTGTTTGATCAATGTATATCACTAAATTCTCTACCAATAGATAATGTTTCTAACAACACATAGCATGCAGAATTTCATCAAACTTAAGATTGTGCATCTGGTTGTTCCTCTCATGTGGCCTCAACAACTGAGAGTTGTACACAACGACTCCTTGCCCCTCAAAATCACTTCCCCCATCCAGATACCTAACTTATCGCATTATACTATGTAACTCATTCACGAATTCTGAAAAATAATCAACATTTCAGATCTCAATCTCCCTTTCAACTCCTAAAATGTTGAATCATTGGAATCATTCCACATGTACTTTGCACCCTTAATAGTCAGGACTATCAGTGGTGCTACTAAAAATGAAAAGTCATGTATAAAGTGATTTTTGTAATTATGAATCCACTGAAAACACTGTACCTCAACGGTGTTCATCGATTGATCATAGGAAACTACCACTGTTATATTCTTTGGGTCTACTGATACTCATGTCCTGGATAGGGCTTCACCTAAGAAGTGAATCTACACTATCCAAAAGTGGAATTATGAGAGCATAGCATATAAGTGATTTTAACTTACTGTATTCAATAAGATGTCATGAATGGTGGAAAGGTCATGAGGAGTGCAGGAGTGCACTATGATATTGCCCAGGAAGACTAATACAAAGGAATCCATCTAAGGATGGAACAGTCGGTTCATCAGTGCCATGAAAACATATGATGTATTTGTGAGACTGAACAACAAAACCAAATACTCTTATAGACCATACATGCTCCGAAATTCTACAAGTGGTATATATGATCGTTTAACACAAAATAGATGAGCCTTCCCAAGGGTGCCCCATACCCGGTTCTAGGAGACATCCAAGGGTACCCCGTACTCGGTTGTTCACCAGAACTCAATGGAATTTCCCCAAACACCATAGTCTTCCAACTATCTATGAGGTATGAGGTCTAATAATGGGGAAACTATGTCCTCATTGGTAGATTATACACATCAGAAGAAAAATAGTAAACAATAGTGGAAGAAGTAATACCAACAAAAGATTTAAACATTAGATGAAAGATAGTAATATGACAACATGATCATATATATAAATAATACATGTCACATATATGTTGGAAGAAATCCAATCAAGTCACTATACTGGAAAACAATAATGAAACCATGTACAATAGAATAACAAGTAAACATGACAAGCATTTGAAGCATCATCTTGGTCCCATGCTCTACAGATCTGACAGTAATCATATACCTGATGAAGAAGGTCCCTTTCCCTTATCTATACTTGTCACGACCTGAACCTACCCGAGCTCAACCCGCAACTACCCCAAGCCCGCCTCCATAGGCTAGGGGCTGGAGACAAGTTCCAAAGGCTAAACAACTCAGAGAGGCCTTTGCCTGAGTACCTATACACACACACGCTGCACACTAAATGAAAAAGTGAAAAGTAAAAGGGAAAGTAATGTGAAACTGCTATAAATAAACCACAATGTGCATCGACTTCTTGAAGTAAAAAGTAAAAGCTGACGGTACACTGAAAAGAAAAGGGAAAAAACACATGCCCAACCAGAAAAGATCCACAACCCGGCAACAGTTAAATGAATGAAAAACAGCTGGAAGGGTCCCCCACCAGGAACCTGACTCCAACCACCACACGCGGTCCAAGCTCCCAAACTCCTACGCTCCACTGAAGTCATGACCAACCTGTCTGTTGTCTGCAAGGTCACACCAATTTCGGAAAAACACCAAGCAAGGGTGAGTATAAAAATAATCAGTAGGATACCCTAAAGTCTCGAGGGAGCTACAAAGGAGGTACCAAAGTGTGAGCAGTAGATCGAATAGGGGAAAGTAAAGGAGTTCAACTGAGAGTGAATTAAGGAGTAACAGTAGAGATTCATGTTCAACCCCACAAGAGAAAGGAATTAGACTCGTCCAGACACAAGGAGTTGGAAACGGTGAGAATATGAACTTCCCATCGAGTCATCGCTACATATAGTAGGAGAGTAGACTCTTCCAACCACAATAATCTTGAAGCAGAAAGTGCATGGCATACCCCGCCTGTCTTCGCCTCTCCTGTAATAAGAGTATCCAAGACCCAAAGAGTGGGTACTGGAACAGGGTATATACATATCCATATTCTAAAACAAGAATATAGAACAGGATCGTAAGGGGATCTCCATCCCATAGCTCAAACCAAGAATGTGAGTCAACTACAGTCCGAGAAGTAAACACCATCAATTCCTAGCATCCTGCACATCTGCCGCAAACTTAAAGTCAAGGGTCTCAAATCACTTTTCCTTGACACTATCCGCATTGGGAGGCACTGACTCAGCCTCATGGTTTTAGGTCATGTCGTAAGGATGCATCTCAGTGGGGAATGTTCCCCTTATACTTGAGAGTTCTGGGGGAACGTCAAATCACACCTCGTCACTACCCCGTAGTCGAGAGGTCTCCACAAAGTCGACATGCGACCACATGACCAACCCCACAGGAGGGTAATCCATGGAAGTCGATGGGTTCCTACTTGAGGGAGACCCAGCAAGAGTCGACGGGTGCCACACCGCCCAGTATCGTAAAAGGGTAATCCACTGGATGGTGACCCGGAAAAAGTCATTGACGAGTCCCAATGCCCAGTCCCATAAAAGGGTACTCCCCTGGAGAGAGGCTTGGATCCATCATCGGGGACCACTAAAAAGCCCAACTGGAGGTAAACTGGGCATCAGGGACAATTTCCCAGCCCCGATGGAGGTAAATTCGAGACCACTCTGGCCATCCCTACTAGATGTACTGCTCTGTGAACACTGCTGTACTGGCCCTCCCTGCTAGATGGTACTGCTCTGGCCATCCCTGTTGGATGGTACCCCATTGGCTAGCCCAACTAGAAACAACCTCCTGGGTAGAGGATCGGTGCCCGCGTAAAGTGTTGGTCACACTAAATCCACATGAACTCTACCAGGGAACACGAAAGGATTGGAGAAAGGCCATGGGCCTCTCAGGATGATCACGCTCCAATCCGCTGAGTCACTGTCAAAGCGGACCAAGAAAACTCATCCCAGAATGTGGGAAAACACCCACACTGTACGAGCACACACAGTTGCAAATGATATCACATTCCAATGAAAGGGTAACGGTACTGAAACCCCTCACAGATGACGAAATATAGGAACCAAACCATCCCTGTCGGCCAAATGAGAACAGAACCAGGGGGAAAACTCAACCCCCCTGGTCAGCAATCGAGAACATAACCCGGAGAAAACACAACCCTTCTAGTCAAAAAACGATAACAGGACCAGGGGAAAACTTTACTATGCTGGTTAACAAACGAGAAAAAATGGACCGTCTATGCCACGAGAGGTCAAAAGTATGTGAAGCAGAACATGAAACACATATAGGGCCCACACGACATGTGGCCCCAAGTCAACCCCAACCAAGCGCACAAACATTCTCAGGTAAAACCATCCACATGTACCTCCCAACATTCTCGCATACTCCCAGAGTATTCCATGTCTCCATCCCAATGGCTAACATTCACACGACACCCATCGTCTACGTGAAGGCGTAAACATAAGAACTCCAACATGCCACCTCAACGGTTGAGGCACGACCAAACACATCTCTTTAAAAACCAACATCACTCTCCCTGTAGTGAATGCGATCACACCCCAAGGGTTCCTTATATACACCATAGGAAGAACCACCACCAGTACACCTTTCATATTTCCACATTTAATAAGATCGCGCAAGAGGCTCTGCACACCTTAACGGATTACACTATTGTGATCCTCACAGAAAAACATGGGAGATCATCTAATTACTCGCCTCCAATTGATATCCAATGGAAAATTCGTGCAACAACGCTTTACGTATGAACGATGTCCCGTGATCCCACGCCTCAGCCCTGAAAATAGACAGGTGCAATGCACCATTGCGATCTCCTCAGAAAAGCACGTCAAAAGGACTGCTCACATGACTGGAACCGATATCCGGAGAAAAAGATGCATTCCGGCGCACCGCACATGAGCGGTGCTATGTGGGACCCTCATCCCAGTCCCAAAGCACAATGAACGGATCACACCGTTATGATCCTCTCGAAAAAGTACACAAGATGGACTATTCACTTGTCCAAAACGGACACCTGGTGATAAAGCTGGAATTCACCGCCAACTCCCAAAACAGCCCTTGTGGGGCCCACTCCACCGTGCAGAATTAAAGTGGCCAGACTACGCCAATGAAATGCCCTCGAAAAAAGACATAAAAATAACTGCTCGCACGCCACGAACGGATGTCTGAAGAAAACGTTACAAAAAGTTATGTGCAGCTCGAAAGACGAGTTGTGGTGCCAATGCCTCAACTCTGGTTCCAACACCTGAAACCACACTAGAATACACGGATCAACTCCAGGGTCACAACGCCACTGACGGTGATCAAAACAGACAACAGATGTGTCCACGCCGTCCAAAACAAGAACTCCAACAAGAACTCCCATCAACATAATGGTCGTGCCGTTCCCCTGAGCCCCTCATATCGAGAATTAAAAATTCCCAAGATCATCTCAAAAAGTTCGCCTCAACGATACAGTTCTAGAGCCGTAGATGGTGCATCAAATGGACTAGTTGTTTAGAAGATATGGCCCCCCGAATTCAAGTGGGGCCTAGCCGGGCCGGTCCACCCCGGCCAGCCCACTCCATACCACCGGCCCGCGGCCCAGCCATGGGTCCAGTCCAGTTCACCGCTGCCCATTGGCCACGACCCACCTCCAAAACGCCGAACCCAGCCTCAGGTCTGTTTTTTTAAATGGATCGGCCAGCCTAGCCGGTCTCCTCTCATCGCCCGCCACATCAAGAAGACCCGCAGTTTGTGTGTCTTACTCCCACGAGACTACTGCCTCCACCGACAGTCGCTGACCCGCCTCTGACGAAAGCCACCCCACCGTGATGCCCTGTGATAGCCTCCACCGCACTCCCCTTTCCACCTCACTTTCACACGCTGATGCGCCTCAACCAACTACCGACCTCCTCCACAACGTCCCGTGATGCTGAGCCTGCCACCTGGAGCCGTGGCAACAGCCACCGCTGGACCCTCGCCGGACTGCCGTCCCAGCTCACCGGAGGACCCAAAAATTCCTCCAAAACCCGCAAACTTCACTAGGCACTTGCGAGATCCACGGAACTCAAAATTCTAATCCGTAAGAAGTGTTGGAAAGATAAAAAATATACTACGTGTTCATGTGTTTTCATGGAAGATCAAACAAAAATATGACACATTTTGATGTGTTAAAATGTGGTACAGAAAATATAAAACGCACGATCCTACCTCTTGGGTGAAGCCCCACGCTTCGCGATGATCCACACCATGACATTTCCACTTCACCTTGAATGGGAGGGAGTAGGAGGATAAAAAGTGGAGAGGTAAGGATGAGGGGGTTTCACTAGGGGGAGGAACGAGAGTGGGGGGGAGGGAGAGAACAGTATAAATAAATAAACTCTTTAATTAAAACTCGACCCATGAAAACACCTGCATCCAAAACCCCAACGCTGTCGAGATTAAACATCCCATAGAGTAAACCCCACCTCCCGAACACAATGGTGGCCTCAGAATTTGATTCGAAGATTCTGTTGGAATGTTATAAAACTGAACGCCTGAGGCCACCAAATTATGAAAATACCCCTAGGGCCATTTTTCACAGATGACCGACGCCCGCGAAACATACACCCCTCTTAGGGTTAACGACACATTCTGGACTAAACAGTTCCCTAGATTTCCCAATCCGAGCCACCGTTTAAGAGATAATTGAGTTAAGCCTTTAAACGAATAAATTAATTATTAAATTTATCCTTTCCATGCTCAGATAGTGAGCATGGGTTCCAAATGTCCCACACCGACATCTTTTATGTTGTTCGTAGGGTAAAAACACCATTATGGACCCATTTGTGCACTCAGATCTCTGATTTGAAACACCTTTTAGGAGTTATCCCATTGATTTTGGCGTTCCTGGTTTGAACACACTGTATATTTAATTCTGGCCACATTGGGGCTCAGAATCGCACGCCGTCTGAAGGCACTGCTATGGAACAACAACAAGAATATTCCAAAGTCTATCGAAGAAAAAACATTTCTCTTAAATCATTCTCTCCTTCAAGATTTTCATCCCAAAAAAGAAAAATCGTGGAACAACACAGGGTACTAAGCCCACACCTTGCTCTCTCGTACCTAGATGAACTCACGCCCCGCTCTATGCCACCGCACACAAACCTAAGGATTGATCTGTTTCACGCGAGGTATTACCTTGCCGATGACGTGCATATAAGCAGGCATGCATCGTCTAAGTTGAGTCACGTGGGAGACGTCATTCAACCACTCCTGACTTGGGTTTAGGGCAAGGAAGTAGGGAACCTCGTCATCCCATCGCATGTTCTCAAACGGTCTGAAGGACCTCAAGGGTAGCACACCTCCCCGACCGAACATCTAGGTCAAATTCCACGACTGGAATCACCGATTGGACCAAGGACATGGCCCGGTGATTCCCTCCTTCCAAATATCCATATAGTGAAAGACTCATGTATATCTGGTCACACATGGTTTCATAGTCGATGTCCCATAACCATGGCTCTCTTACATGCTCGGAAGGCGAAGGAGTTGACACCATCAACTAGAGAAAAAGGTGACACATCGTTTTAAATTACAAACATAGGGTTACACCGACACCCAACACCACCTTGGTAACACCTCAAACAAGGACCTGGGAGAAAAAAACATTTCACACGCAGAGCCTAACAATTATACTGCAAAAAGTCGAAGAGGTGTAGAGCGTACCTCTTACCACTTCATGCTCTGCAGGATCGTAGACGTCCAAAGCTCGCGGTTGTCTGTGGTCCCAACTGTCAGCTCCCAGAGCCTAACATGGACCGCCTTGTGGGGATGGCATGATATTGTAAGGTCATCCTCCACTTCCAGCTCCTCCTGCTCCTCTTCTAGCACCACCTCGCTGGATACTACATCGTTCACAACACTTCCTCTTCCGTGGTGGTGCACCTACTATCTTCCAGATATTCTCAGCACGCCTGGTCGGGCAGTCCTGTGATAAGTGACCTCGCCCATCGCGAACATAGAACCTGCGATCTCTAGGCTTCCCTGGTTCCCTATGGTGCCACTATGGTATACAACCATACCTCTGAGTCTGGATGTCAGAAAGCCACCTGCATTGAGGTTCTGCTTGCTGATGACCGCTAGCTGTGGCAGACGTCTCGGCTCCAACGTTCCTACTGCCACCACCAACGCTAGAACGTGACAGAAATCTCTCTATCACCAGTGCCTTCTCTATCACCCTGACATATTTGTAAATTCCCAAGGGTACTATGATAGAATTAATCTCTCAGAGGAGACCCTAATCAAACATCCGGGCTTGGATATTGTTGTCATAGACCAAGTCTGGGTAAAAGTGTGCACGGTCTGTGAAACTAGCCACGTAGTCGACCACCATCATCCCTCCCTGCTAAAACATCAGGAGATCCTTAATCTGAATGGATTGTAAGCATTAGGGGAAAATCTCTTCATGAAAAAAAAATGAATGTCGCCCCATGAAAGCGATGACTTGTCATGAAACTGAGTCACCAGACTCCACCATCTCCAAGCTACTCAGAGGAAAAGGATGGCGGACAAAGCAACCATAAGATCTGCTAGCATATGTACAAGCCTGAAAAGGTAAACAACTGTCTCTATCCAAACCTATACTGCCTGTGGGTCTGGCTCAAAACCGAACCTCAGCGGTCTCTATCGTTGGAACTCACAGAGAGCGCTCAACCTGCGCTCAAGCTTAGCCTTCTCTGCTGAAGATGTCTGCTTCTCAACGGGTGGGGGTATTACTACTGGCCCACCCGGAGAAAGGGACTCGCATGGTGGGTCCTGGACTGAGGCTTTGTAGCTCATAGGGTCGTCATCACGAACCCATGCTGGTATCCTGGCTGGCTGTCTTTACGGAGACATCCTGAATATTATCGAGGAGTGTCGCGGTCAGATGAGCATATATGAATATCACAAGAACAACAATTATGGGGAGCTAACTCAAGAAGGATAGTCAATAATCAATAATATGTGATGCACAAACCAATTTTCCCTACAACAAGTGTCTCATCAAGATGAGTCGACAAGCAGGTTATCAGGGTCCTGGTGAATGGATACGTCTGTCGCTGCACAATTACTAGACCCTCTGGCCTGAGAGCTACTCTCGAGACACGTTAACACTGTTTCCTTAAATCCCAAACAATTCCTTTTATTTTAGGGATGTCTGAACATCATCCCAAGGAACGAACAACCTTTGATACCACTTTTTCATGACCCGACCCTACCCAAGCTCGAGCCGCAAATACCCCAAGCCCGCCTCCAAAGGCCAAGGACTGGCGACAAGCGCCGAAGGCCAAACAACTCACGGAGGCCTTTGCCTAATTACCTATACAGACACACACACGCATCACACTAAATGAAAAAGTCCAAATTAAAAGGAAAAGTAAAGTGCAACTCCTATGAATAAACCACAATGTGCATAGACCTCTAAAAGTACAACGTAAAAGATGAAGGTACATTGAATAGAAAAGGGGAAAAATACACTCCCAACCAGAAAATTGCCACAACCCGGCAGCAGGGAAAAAAAAGAAAAACAGCTAGACGGGTCCCCCACCCGGAACCCGACTCCAACCACCACATGTTGTCCAAGCTCCAGAACTCTTAATCTCCTCTGAAGTCACGGCCAACATTTCCATTGTCTGCAAGGGAACACCAAGTGCAGGCAAATCCCCAGTAGGGGTGAGTATAAAAATATTTGTAGGATACCCCGAAGGATTGAGGGAGCAACAAAGGAGGTACCGAAATGTGAACACTAGATCGAACAGGGGAATGTAAAAGAGTACAACCGAGAGTGCAGTAAGGTGTAACGGTAGAGAGTCAAACTCAACCCAACATGTGAAAGGGAGTGGACTCATCCAGACACAAGGAGCTGGAAACGGCGAGAAGATGAGCTTCCTGTCGAGTCTTCGGTACCTATAGTAGGAGAGTAGACACATCCAACCACGATAATCTTGACAAGGAAAGCACGTGGCATACTTCGTGCGTCTTCTCCTTTCCTAGATGGAGAGTATCCAAGACCCAAGGATTGGGTACTGGAACAAGGTATATATATATCCATATGCTAAAACATGAAGCCAGAACAAGATCATAAGGGGATCTCCATCCCATAGCTCAGCCCAAGAAAGTGATTTTCCAACAGTCCCAGATGTAAATACCATCGATGCCCAGCATCCCGCACATCTTCCCCAAACTGCAAGTCAAGGGGCTCAAATCACAACACCTTGATTATATCTTCTTTTGGCGTCACTGACTGACCCTCACATTTTTAGGTCACGTCGCAAGGACGGGTCTCTGTGGGGAAATCGCCCCTCATACTTGAGTGTTTTGGGGGAACTTCAAACCACACCTCGTCACTGCCCCGCAGTCGAGAGTTCTCCTCAAAGTTGATAGGTGACCCCCTGTCCAGCCCTGCTAAATGGTTATCCCTGGAAGTCGATGGGATCCCACTGTAGGGAGACCCGGAATTTGTCAACAGGTGCCACACTGCCCAGTCCCGTAAAAGGGTAATGTACTAGATGGTGACCCGGCAAAAGTCATCGACGAGTCCCAATGGCCAGTCCTGTAAAAGGGTACTCCACTGGAGGGAGGATCAGAACCGTCATCAGGGAGCACTTCCCAGCCCAACTAAAGGTAAACCCAGCATCGGGGACCACTTCCCAGCCCAACTGGAGGTATAACAGGAACCACTCTGGCCATCCCTACTGGATGGTACTACAGAGTGGACACCGCTGTACTGGCCATCCCTACTAGATGGTACTGCTCTGGCCATCCCTGCTGGATGGTACCCCACTGGCCTGCCCGGCTAGAAACAACCTCCTGGGTAGAGGATCTGTGCCCGCATAAATTGTTGGTTACACAGAATCCACAAAGACTCTATTAGGTAACATGAAGGGATTGGAGAAACTCCCCGAGCCTTTCATGGATATCACGCTCCAATCCGTTGAGCCACTATCGTATCAGACAGAGAAAAATCATCCTAGAAAGTGAAAAAAACACCCATGTTGTATGAGAACACATATTCCCAAATGGTGCCGTAGTCTGATGAAAGGGGAACAGTTCTGAAACCCCTCACAGTTGAAGAAACATAGGAACCAAACCATCCCTGTCGGAAAAACAAAAACATAACCAGGGGAAAAATCAACCCTGCTAGTCAACAAATGAGAATAGAACTAGGGGGAATCTAAACCCTATTGGTCAAAAAAATGAGAAAAAAGGGACCCTCTACGTCGCTAGAGGTCAAAAGTACATAAAGCAGAACACAACACACTCATGGGGTCTACACGACGTGTGGCCCCATGTCAACCCCACCCAAGCACACAAACGTTCTCAGGTATAACCATCCACATATACCTCCCAGCGTTCTCGCATAATCCAAAAATATGCCACTTCTTCGGCCCAAAGTATAACATACACATGACACCCATCATCAACGCGAAGTCGTAAACGTAACAACTCCAACATTCCACCTCAACAGACGAGGCATGACCAACCACATCTCTTTAAACACCAACACCACTCTCCTAGAAGTGAACGCGATCACACACCAAAGGTTACATTTAATATGATCGAGCAAGAGGCTCCGCACGCCAGAACAGATTACACCGTTGTAATCCTCATGAAAAAACTTGTGAGATCGACTACTTACTCGCCTCCTACGGATATCTGATGAAAAAGTCATCCAACTCCGCATTACGCCCGAACAACGCCCCGTGATCCCGAGCCTCAGCCCCGAAAACAGACGGGCGCATCACACCATTGCGATCTCCTGAAAAAATCAATTTAAAAGGACTACTCATTTGAGTGGAACAGATATCCGGAGAAAAAGATGGATTCTGGCGCACTGCACTTGAGCAGTACTATGTGGGACCCGCATCCCGTTCCTGAAGCACAACGAACGGATCACATCGTTGCGATACTCTCGAAAGAGTACACAAGATGGACTATTCAGTTGTCCTAAACGGACACCCAGTGATAAAGCTGGAAATCAACGCCATCTCTCGAAATGGCCCTCACGGGGCCCGCACCAGCGTGCCGAATTAAAGCGGCCAGAAACCGCCAATGCAATGCCATCGGAAAAAACTCCCAAAAACAACTTCTTCCATGCCCCAAACGGACGTCCGAAGAAAAATTTACAAAATGTTGTGTGAATCTCGAAAGACGGGTCGTGGGGCCCACACCTCAACTCCGATTCCAATGCCCGAAACCACTATGGAAAACTTCTGATCAACACCAGGGTCACAACGCTACTGATGGTGCTCAAAATGGACATCATATGTGTCCGCGCTGTCTAAAACAAGAGCTCCCATAAGAATGCCCGTCCACTTAACTATCACGCCGCGCCCCTAAGCCCCACGTCTCGGGAATTAAAAATTCCCGAGACCATCTCAAAATGATTTCCTCGATGATACGGTTCCACATTCGTAGACGGCGCATAAAATGGATGCGCCATTTAGGAGATATGGCCCCCCGAATGCATGGGGCCTAGTCGGGCCAGTCCACCCCGGACGACCCACTCCATAACACCGGCCCGCGGCCCAACTGCGGGTCCGACCCAGTTCGTCGTATCCCACTGGCCCCAACCCACCTCCAAACCGCCGGACCTAGCCTTGGGTCTGGTTTTTTTTAACAGACTAGCCAGCCTGGCCGATCTCCTCTCATCGCCCGCCGTGTCCAGACGACCCGCGGCGTGCGAGTCTTACTCCCCCAAGACCGCCGCTTCCACCGACAGCCGCTGACCCGCCTCCGCCGACAGCCGCTCCACCATGATGCCCCACGGCCGCCTGTGCCGCACGCCCCCGGACGCCTCGTTCGCCCACGCCACTGTGCCTCGACCAACTACTGACCTCCTCCATGGCATCCCCTGCTGCTGAGCCCGCCGACTGGAGTCGCTGCCACCGCCGCCACTGGACCCTCACCGGACCGCCTTCCCAACTCACCGGAGGACCCAAAACCGCCTCCAAAACCCGCAAGCTTCGTCGGACACTTGAGATCTCCTCGGAACATGGAATTCTAATCTGTACCAAGCGTTGGAATGATAAAAAAATATTCTACGCATTCATCTGTTTTGTTCGATGATCAAAAAAAAATCGGCACATGTTGATGGGTTCAAAGGTGGTGCGGAAATTATAAAACGCACAATCATACCTCTTGGGTGAAGCCCAAAGCTTCGTGACAATCCACACCTTGTCGTTTCCACTTCCACCTTGCGTGGTAGGGAGGAGGAGGAGATATATAGGAGAGGTTGAGGTTGAGGGGTTTCTCCAGGGGGTGGAACGAGGGTGGGGGAGAGGGAGAGAATAGTTTAAATAAATAAACTCTTTAATTAAAACTCGACCCCTGAAAACACCCCACATCCAAAACCCCCGACACGGTCAAGATTAAACCTCCCCTAGAGTAAACACCACCTCCCGATCACAATGGAGGTATCGGAATTTGATTCTGGGATTCTGTTTGCACGTTATAAAACTGAACCCCTGAGGCCGCCAAATTCTGAAAACGCCCCTGGGGCTATTTTTCACAGAAGGCCCACGCCCGCAAAACATACACCCCTCCTAGGGTAAACGGAATGTACCAGACTCAATGGTGCCCTCAGTTTCCCATTCCGAGCCACCATTTAAGAGATCCTTGAGTTAATACATTAAACAAATAAATTCATTATTTAATTTATCTGTTCCACGCTCTGATAGCAAGCGAGGGGTCCAAACCTCCCACGCCGACATATTTTATTTTGTTTCTAGGGTAAAAACCCCATTCTGGACCCATCCATGCACTCAGATCTCTTATCCAAAACTCTGTTTAAGGCATATCCCATTTATTTTGCATTCCCAGTATGAACGCACTGAAAATTTAATTTCGGACACACCGGTGATCAGAATCGCACGCCGTCTGATGGAACTACTCTAAAATAACATAAAAAATATTCCAAAGTCTTTCACAGAAAAAAATGGTTTCTCACAATACATGTTACCATATAATATATTTCTATCTAAAAGCCTTGCCCAAACTGGGTTTGAGACGAATCCCAGTATGGAACCACATTAATATTTTTTCCTAACTATCTGTTAGTATATAAAGCATTTAATATGTGGAAATGATGTAATAAACAAGGATGTACTCAAAAGTAAGTGATTTTATAGTCTTCAATTTCAATAATTAATATTAATTAATTATTCAAGATGTTGAATAATGAAATCATGGGATCTAGCCTAAGCTCTATACCCAATGTGTAATAGAAAAAAAAAGATGTCCACAAAGACCATCGAACAAACAAGTAAGATCGAGTCCAAGCTTGTGCATTTCCTATGTATTCTCATTGCAATAAATCAATTATTCAAAAAGAAACTCTCTGGTAATGTTATCACAATATCACCCCTTTGGTTTAGCATATCCTCAATTAAATAAATAATAACACTCTCGAAAATCTCACATTATCTAAAACATTTGGTCCCATACAGAACTAAACATTTACATATGACCACTTAGGCAGTTCTAACAATAAATACCCCCTTGGTCTAAATTTCAACAATAAAATATTATTAACACAAGTTTTTCCTCACATATAGTGCCCTAGGGTCCAACATTTATTTAATAATGACCATCGATGATGCTCTCACAGTCTAAACCCTATAGTCTGTGACCAATAGAAATCTCTAGCAATAAATACCTCTGGGACAACTGATTGAATGTTTCTTTTATTGATATTTAAAATATACAAGGCTCAAGACCTTCATGGAGGGATAAATTGGATTATACTAAGGTAATACCCTTGCACTACACTCTTGCAATCCATGAGAAGAAAATAAAAACAAGTACAAACCACAATATCATCAGCCTTCATTCCCATTCAAGCCAACAAGTCTGTTGTGATCTTTTCCTCCCTCCAAATTTCAAATTCTCTATTAAACATAACCAAAATTTATACAAAAAAGAAAATAATTTAGTAAGATCTCACATTCAATTATTATTGTTCAAAAATTCACAAATAAAAAAACACACATCTCATATAATCAGTCAAACTCCCTCATAAGCAATTAAAGGAATGGATATATGGTATGCCTCATTGGAAACCTAGACCTAATACCCATAATCATACAATTAATGGCGAACACCCATGGGGAGTACCATAACAAGGTAAATAACATTTCACATAATAAATAACCCTTTCTTAATCAACAAACCATAGTAAGTTTAAAATTGGTTTAAAATATAAAACACGCAATAACATAAACATGTTTTTTAGACAATTTATGCATATATTATCCAATGAAAATCAAATATAGTCGCAAACCACCTACCATGATTTCTACAATCAGAAATCCTGAACATCAGAAAATGATTTTTCCTAAAATGATGTAGATCTACTAAAGGGTAAATAAATCATCGTCAAAATACTAATATGATGAGAGGAATCAAGAAGAAAGGTTGTAGGAAAAGTTAGAACTCTCTATTGAGAATCCAATGCACAAGACGACGTATTAATCAAAACTGATATGGAGAACCAGGATGAGCTCAACGTTCTTCAATGTTCCATCACTCTCATATATTAAAAATTGGGAGAAAATATGTTTTATGGATATTAGATGTGACCCCAATTAGACTCATAAATTAATAAAAATCATTGAATTTTTATTTAATGTACATGCCATGTACTATCCTCAAAAGGCCCTCACATAAGGCGGTCACCTTGGTCACCTACAAATCCATGTACTAAGCTGTTACTTGCCTTGTACACAGTTACTCGAAAAAACTGGTTATATGACATGTAGTCAGAAGTACCTTAATTCTACATATAAAGTTACAAATTTCATTATTTAAACTCAAAACATCCAAAAATCAAGATCTATACCTGAAAATGAACATCTAGGTTCTTACAAGGACTCCATCTATACCCATCAATGTGCATCGTTTCACATAGTTATGAAATCGTCAGAGGGTTGGGGAGCTCAACTACAATTCTACACCCACCATTGTGCTATGGGAGATTCAATGTATCTATTATGGTCCCTAATCACTATGAATTTCCTCCTTTCACAATGATCATGGTTTGATTACCCCTCACGCAGTGTCTATAGTTGTGCTTTCTTGGATGTGGGTTTCTGATCAATGTTCATCTGTGGTCTTCCTATCTAAGTCCTGTGTGGAATTGGTTTTACCTATTTGTAGGTGGACATTTTTTGGTAGTTTCATTGTTTATTTTGTGATTTTAGTGGCCCAAATATTGGATCCTCTTCCCTACCCTCATAGATTTGTGGGGGTTTGGATCGGTCCAAAAGTTTTCATCCCAGTTCATGTCCCAGAAGTTTGTGTGTGGCTGGTTTAAAAGTAAATGTTGTGTTCCTCTTAGTAGGGGTTTTTATGTTGTTGAGTGGGACGTTTTGTTGGGCCTGTGTGGGGGATTCCCATTCCTAGTGCCTATTTAATTCTTTTGATTCATTTGTTTTTCAGTCTTAATGGTGGTGACAACCATTTTGGGTCTCTTAAAATTTTCTTTTACGGATTTTCCCGACATTATTCATTCTATAATGGTGGGGAATCCATTCCAGTACACCTTCCAATTATTTGATTTCATGAGTGCTTGATCATTTTGGGTCTTAATTTTTCTCTTTGGAAGATGTCCCAACAATACAGTCTCATATTGGCTGTGGATGAGTGACTTGACCCTTCCATAGATTCTTTGGATGTGGTTTTGAGTTGTTGTATCGTTTTGTGAAAGTTGAATAAGTTTTATTCTGGGCGGTGATCTATCCAGGGATTAAAATGATGTATTCTATTTAGGTGGAATCCTTAGGCATTTATAAATCATCTAAAAATTGTTAATGATTTTTGGGGGTGGAATGCTTTAATGGTGGGAGAATTATAACACATGGGTTTTCATGTATTGGTTTTGATCCTGTTTTTGGGAAATCCTGTTCATTTTAATGTGTTTTCAGTGAGTTAATTTTTTATTTTCTATGCTACATATATTTATAATCATCCTACAATGTGTTACCCAAATCTTGTTTGAGGGTTTTTGGAGAAATGGTTGGTCCCCTCAATATTTGGGCCAATCCATGAACTTATTTGTAGCTACTAAAATAAATTTGTTTTTTATAACTACATTGTTTTTTAATATTATTCAACCATTCCAAATAACAATTGGACTCTCTTGGAATATTTAAACAACCATATCTATTTTTACCCCTTATTAATTCATAATCATGGTGGATTTGAGATATTTATCCAGGTATTGGGCCATCATGTGAGATCCTTTCCACTTTTTTTAAAAATAAATTATTTTTTATAACTTATTATTTTTTAATTTTTTTGTCATTATATATCACACTCAAGACATCTAACCCATGTCTCAGCTCCCACGTTCTATTTTCCCTCATTTAACCTTCTATTCATCGGGTTTTAGGGAAAACATCATCATGGTTTCCCAAATAATGGAAATTTTAAAAGGTAGATTACATCATTAATAAATCATTAATTTTCTATACATTCCCCACAAAGTAATCATTACATGGTTTTTAGAGGCCTATAGAGCCTCTCCATTGAGTACCATCACATTCTTACTCCTCTTAGGATATCGATATAAGTTATTATGATGAGTTATCTAGTTATCAAGGTGAGTTTTATTCTCCCTTCTCCTCATTCCTACTCCTCCTTTGTATTCTTCTAGGATATATATTATCCTTTGATCATATAAGTCCAAATGATATGTTATAAAATTATTTTTTATGAGTTTTTTTCGTGTGTCGATCTGGTATTCATAGGTTTCTCGTTTATAAACTCTTATTAACTGTGCATTTCCATTCCACCTAGTTTTTTGAGGTAGGTTCACCCATGAATTTCCATTATAATTCAAGATTCATATTTTTCATATTTTACCTTATATGAATGATAGATATGGATTTCAACCATTGGTATAATTATTTAGTCTATTAGAAGGGTATTTTTTTCCTTGTTTTGTGAAAATTGTGTTGTTTTGGTTAAAGTGTGCACAAAAATGATTGTTTAAATGATCATTTTTTGTTGAAACAAAATTGAAAATTTTTATAACCTGGAATATATATTTAATAAAAAATTTAATTCAATTTTTTAATATTATTTTTAATGATAAATAGAGTTTTTTAATAACTGTTTCATGCATCGTTTTTGGGAAAGTGCCAAGTTGAATTTTCTGTGCTCAAGGTCATATAAAATTAATTTTTTTTATTATTATTTATATTGGATTAACGTGAATCAGCAGTTTTTTGTTCATTATGTGGGTTCCAATTTGTTTTTTGGTTTTAAAATTAAGTGAGTATCAGTTTTAGGGTGTTTTGGAATGTGTTCTCGGTAAATGACCCTTCTGGAACCATTATAAAAATGGATGGTTGTCGAATGTGTAACCATAGTATATTAGGGATTTATGTAAATATCTTAATGATTTATATGGTGATTTTAACATTTTTTCGGATAGTGGAAGGGGTTTTTTGGATAATTTTTTTTTTGAATAATTCCTAAAGGCTTGTTTCACATTTTTCTTCTAAAAATGGTTTTCATGTGTACTTCTCATTGTATTATTTGGATCCATTTTATGGTCCATAAAATGGATTAATTAAACTGTTTTGGGGATGAAAAATATATATTTACATGTTAATGGTGGGTTATTGCCTTAAAAATAAATTTTAATGTGTTTTATGTGAAAACTCGTGTTATAGTTTATGAAATTGTTTTTGGATGATTTTATGTGGTTTATTGATCCCTGAATGAAATGTAAATCATGTTTGAGATATGATTGTATGTGTATGATTTTGGAATGAAATATTGATTTGAAATGTGTATTTGATACTATATATATATTGATTGTGCACAAAATGGAATCCTCTGTATCTAGGTGGTTATAAGTGTAATAGTATTCAAGTGATCCGTAGTTGTTTTGTCCCAGTTTAACATAGAAATTATGATGATGAATACACTAACTAAACTATGATGGTGGTATTGGGGACCACGGGGTTATGGGTATATTCCCCAAACTTGTGTATCATGAATATGAACAAATATTTATTATGGTCACTTTTAGACTAAGACACACGGTACCTGGGGATCACAATGAACTAGTGCTTATGGGTGTTCCAATGTCTAGTTCACATTGGATATATTTTATTAACCAAGGGTATGTTGTGTATTTTTCCAAAAAAAAAATTTATGAGGTGTGTTGTATTTAAAATCATTCTTTCTTAATTTATCATTCTATATTTTTTTTCATTTTGATGTTGTATATCATTGGAAATTATTCAACCATTCATTTATATAAAACATTCCATATTTTGTATGATTACATCCATAGTTTGGAACCTTGTTTCAAGAAAAATATATTTTTTTATTATATTTAAAACAATAGATTTATGTTTCTTTAATTTTATGTGGAAATGCATTTGGAATAGAATATTTGGCTAACCAACATAGTTTTAATACTCACATTTAAAATTTAGTTCTTTTTATTATCCCTTATAAAGGTTTTAGTTTATGTTCGGTCACCAAGAGTCACTTGTGATAAATATGTTGGAGAATGACTGGATGGATTAGATAGTGTTTGTTGGTCCTATAGTCTGAATGGTTTACTTGTATCGTTCAGTTGAACTTTCTATTTTATTATATAAATGATGTCTGTTCAATTTTTATATAAATTGGTATTAGGTTGTCAATTTTTTCTTATGGTAATTTATTTTTTATCTTTGGTATAAATAATAATTTTTCTTATTATTTTGATACCCTCGGTGCTAGTCGCCTACCCGGGAGGATCGGGAATGCATTTTGGGACATGTCTCGGAGTGGCCTAAGTGACAAGTTCAGGGTCGACTCAGGATGGTTCATGATATTTGGGTTAGGACATTCCTCAAATTAAAATTGTTCCTATTACTATTAAAATTATATAAATATATTGATTTGTATTGGTTCTATCATTTATAGTGGAGTTATTCTAAACCATCTAGTTCATACCATTGTAGTTCGTTTGATAATGGAGTTTATTTTTATTATTATTCTCTAATCGTTATGACCTAGCGTTGAATATTTATTTTGGGAATCAAATTGTATTTCTTAGATCTCATATGTAGATTTTGTGACCATCCTGATGAAATGTGTATTAGATAGTTTGAAATTAAAATTCCTCCCATGTGGGCCAATGTGTTAATAGGTGTACTTATTTTTCAAAATAGATCATGGTGTAGGTTATTATAATGAAAATATTTATCAATGGGATATTAATAAAGAAAAAAAATTACGAGTAACGACATATATTTATGTAAATTGACATATGATATAATTATATTTTTTACATTTCTTTAATTCTATTTTTCATAGAATGGAAACAACATTCATATGTACATATAAACAACTGTATCAATGAAAATGTTTGTTCGATTTTATATATAAGGCAATTATAAAAGGTTATAAATATGTATATAATGTATAAATATGATATTTTTATCTTATATACCATTATAAGGATAATGAAACCATGTTAATGATGCATGGACTGGAATTGATGAACAAAAACTTACCTGAAATTCAAAATAATTAACACATAGAAACAATGATTTCAATAAATTATTAATGATAAATAGTTATTGAAATGTTATTTTTGTAACCAATATGATTATATAATTATTTATGTTTCTATTTTATTTAATTATAATACATTTACATTTATTATAAAAGAGATTACAGCACATAAAAAGGGAGTTAGTTCGGAGGTACATGTTTCTCCTCTCAATTTAGTTTTTCTATGAGACATATTATTATCTACTATTTACATCATTATTGGGGGTATATAATTCAGTTAAATATATTTTATTATTATTTTATAGATAATTTTTTTATTTACAAATCCATATAGTTTTATCTCTTTTGTTAAATTTTGATTGATATACAATCATTTTTAATGGTTCTTCTTCACAATATTTTTTCATATATACATTTTTTATGTTATATAGAAATTTAGGTTTTTACACTGTATATAGTTCGTGTTTTATATTAAATATCAATGATACATATTAACTATTTGTATTTAATGGTATACGTTACATTCTATCAATCATGTTGTTTTGATTCAGAAGTTATGTACTTATTATGGATATGAACACTAATGAAATCATTATTGGAATATATGTTTTTTTATAAAATTAAATTATTTTATAAAGTTTAAATACTAAAACATTTAAATCATATTTATGGAATATAAATATTTTCATTATATTTAATATTACATTTAATGTTATTCTTTCATATTCCTTGATGATTCTAATGATACCAAATTTGGAATGATGAATTTGTTGATCTAACATTTAACTAGGATATATTAATTTATAAATCCATTTTTCATAATTATATGATTTAACTGCTATAAATGTTCATTTATATTCATATCATATTGTTAATAATGACATTTTCATGTTCTATTATCATCTCCCACTCATTGGTCCACAAATAGAAAGAAATTGAATTATTTTAATGAAAACAATCCTTATATATCCTTATAAATTTGAATCGTTTTCATCCATGAACAAAATTTCTCAAATTTTTAAATTTTAATTTTTTCATATTATATATTGATTTAGTGACATAATTATTAACTATATGTTGCTTTTATAAAATATTAAAAACTATTCTTATTGTTTTTTTTAATAAATCTCATTCTAAATTTTAAGTAATTTGTGAAAATAAAGTTTTTAACACACATGAAAAGTGATAATATTCCCACCATCACGAAACATCATTGATTTGAGGATTTATTTTCTTGTTATCACAAAAATATTCAATTAAATTATTTTCTTTTATATTGTGGAAATTTTTTGTTTTATTGACATCGAGTAAAAACAAGAACACGTCCAATAAACACCATATTCAAATTTTCCTTGGAACCATTTATAAAATCCATTGTCTAAATAAATCATACTACTTTATTAATCACATGGTTAGTGTAGATAACATAAACCTATAATCCATAATATAGAGGTTACATTATTATATTATTATTAGTTATAATAGATTGAATCACAATGGAAAAAATAATTTATTAGTCTTGAGAAAATAGATACATATTGTAATAAAACATTACATTATAAAACATTAACAAAACAACATTTCAATGGATTTGGTTAAACAAATCCATGAACCATGATATATCTATTCAATTTGAGCTACGTATACAATTAAAAATTATAAGGTATAAAGTACCCAAAACAAGTATAGATATAGAATTATAGGCATCTTTCAATAAACACTGACAATATACCCGCAAATAGATACCTTCTAGGGGAGTACCTCTATTTATAAAGAATTCATTATCATCATATAAAAAAAACTATGACCAACCATAAAAGGATCCAATCACTCCTTTCTTCACCATACCGTCCTATAACAACACATGACCGCAACAAGAATGTGAAATAATTTCAATATAACCTTCAATCATGATATTATTTCCATCATAAACACATAATCATTATCCTTGAGGTTGAACTTATAAATTTATTTTCATGACTAATATTATGATACACCCACAACAAACAATTATATGAAAATCACACTACTTTCTTGAGTTGTAATGTAAATCCCTAATCATTGTATTATAGTACAATTTTAATTTACTTCTTACACTAATATCAATATTATATAACATCCAGTTTGAAATATACATAAATGTATTATAAATAATTTTTCCACATTCATATTTCATGAGTGTCCATTCTTCTTTTTCATCCATCTATTTGGGAATTTGTTATTCATCGTGTCCTAAAAACAATAATCTATGTCAACTATTTTTCTTTTAAATAAATTACGATAATTAAAATAATTATAGTTTCTAATTTTAATGGTCATTTCAAAATAATTTTCATCATGTAAATGTAATATTTCTTTGGCCATTTAATTTTCTAAGGATATGGCCCACCAGCATCTGGACATTTTCCCTTTAGAGAAAAAAGATCATAAGCACTGTTCATTTAATATCTATGCATTCATAATACTCAAATGAATTGGTATCATTATCTGAGTACACCAGAAATGAATTATATTCATTAAATTGTAATTATTTCTTTCCATTATAATATTTCGATTCTTCATGTTTATCCTTAATAAAATCCCAGTCATGTGGGATTATTTTACTTTCCATAAAATTAAATATGATTTTCATAATCTTCAACCTCACCTAATTTATTGAATCTTGGTTAAGAGGTTATGTTCCATTGATTATCGTGATATTCACACTCATTGGTGTATTTAAAATTTCAACCATTTTAATGGAAAATTACAGACCTCCCATCAATATTAGTTTCAATCAAATTCAAATAATGGGCCATGGAACAATCACTGTCAATCTCATACTTGCATTTTGATCGTTATTTCCTAAATTTAATCCTACAATAAATCTATTAATGGAAAAGTGACTTTGAAAATATACACCTGAAAACTATTCCATTGACAATATTTTACATGATGACCAATAATTTGATAGAAATTAATAAAATAAGGAAACTTATTTTATAATAATTTTAATTTTATATTATCATCATATGTATATTAGAAAACATTATTAATGAATATTGATTATAAATTAACCTGAATTAAAATTCAAAAATAATGTTTAAATAATGAATTATTATCTTCACTATCTATTTTTATAAGAACTGTAACAAAAAAATCCTATAGAATTATTGAATTCCAATATAACTAACTTTGTCATATAACAATGATACAAAATTAAGAAATAGTTTATTAGTATTCAAATGGATTCATTTAATGTTCCAATTAATATATAACAAAAATACCGAGTTTTAAGAGAACTAACCCAATGCACAACACTCTCCCATAAAATCATTATACATTATGTTAATATGAATGATGTATCATTATATATCATTTATCCTAAAATTAGGGAAACCCTTAGATGGTACTACTCTCTTCAAATGAAAATAAAATTTGAATCCCTCAAACCATTTTATATATGAACCCAAAAATGGATGAGTTATTGAGAGACACTATTCATTGTGTAATGTCTATCTAATCAATGTGGATCTATTTTTACATTGTTTTTATATATCATTTAATTAATTTTTAGCAATTTAATTATTAATTTTTTTACTTTTTAATAAATAATGGAAATTTTGTATTTTTTTCATTTAATTTGATAAAAATAGTTTCATAAAAAACATGTACTTTTTGCCTTTTTAATAGATAAATTAGTCTTTCTATTTATTATAATTATTTTAACGTACTTTATAGTTAAATAATCTCAACATGGGTAACATTTTAGTTGTAAATGTTTTTTATTTAATCAATTATTCATTGTTACTTGCATTAATCAAATTTATTTTGTAATTTTAAACTTTACTCTTAAATTATATTTATTTATTAATTAGTATAATTATTTTGTAAATTATAAAAGTAAAAAAATTAAGTTAAAATTTAATAAAATAATGTGTTATTTATTAAATATTTTCATGTGATCATTTTCGTAATTAACATTGTTGTTCAAAATATTTAGATAATTTTAATTATATTAATTTCATGTTTGCGGTTAATTCTTTGTATTTTTTTCATATATTCAGATATTTAATTAATTATTCTTAATATTTATATTCTTAGTTAGTAATTCAATCATGATATTTTTTAGTTTCTTTAATAATTTAGTTAATTTTTAATCAACTTAATTGTTTAGTGTTTAACATTTTAGTTAATTGTTATTTTGTATTAATTGATTAATGATTTCTTTATTTTATTATCTGTTTAATAATAATTTTGTGTAGTTCGTAGTTCAATTTGTTATATCAGTGAGTCAACTCACTGATCTGCCATAACACCTTGATATCGCGACTCACTGATCCCCATAAGTCAGTGATCCTTTTTCTTACGACTCACCATTCATTTCCTTGAATAAGTTTCCCATCACATCGATTATTTTATTTTTACTGTTGGTGACCCGTATTTTCTTTTAACTAACGGTGACATATTTTTTTAACAATTGATGTGTTATTTTATTTTAACTATCATGCAGTTCTTTTTCATATTCCAACGGTCTCTCGAATACAACGGTTCCAACATCCCCACATTGTTCCTTCTTTACCATTACTATTCTATCACCTATAATTTTTTTACTATTGGTCACTCATTTTTTAATTATCAGTTCAACTTATTCCTTGTGACTCCAATCTAGTCCAACCCTCCCACACTGTTCTATCTTTTCCACATATGTCACTAGATGTCTCATAGATCCTCTTCCTGCAATCGATATTACTATCATTGTCTTGTGTCAAACTGAAGGCCTCCACTATAATTCTCATTCACAACTCACTGGTTTCCATTTCACATTGGTATCTCTCTTTTCACACATACTCTTCTATCTTCCTCCCTCACAGTTGATTATCTCCATCCATCTTTGCATCATCAAATCGACATTTCTCACTGTTCTCTCAACCATTCTCAAATCAAGATTCAATTTTGATTCAACATAAAAAACACAGATTAAAGATTTAATGAATAATTGAATCGACGAAACCCTCAAACAACAAAACCATATCACGCACCTTATGTTGTTTGAGGAGAAAGCGCAAACAATTATTGTAGGAGGAGTTGCTGAAGGAGGAAGTCAGAGTCACGCCTAGAATAGCTTCAGCCACGTCGTCATTGTATAGGATCCACTCACCACTCTCATCAACTTCATTGTAAGAAGGAGTTCCATGCCACATTGAACTGCGTCACCATTGGAAGAGATACATCCACCCAATGTTGAATCAAATTTCCATTGTGAAGAAGAAGGTCGCCACAGATGACCAGAATCGCCAATGTTGAAGACCTACAACCAGATTTTCATCCGAAGTAGCCGATGAGGGTTTCACCGTGAAGATAAACATGACCTATTTGATCTGGTTGATTATAGTAAGAATCGAACTGGGAGTCCCACTTCACCGTTGAAAAGCCAAACCAGACAAACCCCCCACTGGTTGATGTTGCATGGAGGAGAGTTGTGGGGTGCCGATCTAGATTGATGATTGTCTGCCACCTATGGTCTGGAGTATCCGAGGCTGCAACACTGCTACTGTGATGGAATTGAAGTCATGCCGATGTGGTTGTAAGAGTTTAGTCTGCCAAGGGAAGCTACTGAAGAAGATGTAACTCTCCCCTTACTCTTCCAGAATTTGGGGAGGAAGAATAAATTATTTAAAAATAGTAATAAACTAAAATATACCTTTAATAAAAACATATCATTAAAAAATGAACTACTAGACCAAAATCTAAAATAATAATAATTATGAATAAATAACGAATATATGACAATTATTATTACTTCAATAAAATTATTTATATTATTAACATAAATGAAACTATGTTAAAGAAATTTATTTTATCTTTAAAAAATTATATTAGATTAAATTAATGATAATTTAATATTGTACATTAAATTTTTATAATTATTAAATAATAAAATCTGATAATTAATAATAATTTAAATTAAATTACCATAAACTATTCTAATTATCATAAATTAGTTAAACATTTAATTTCATTAACTAATTATTTACATATTAATTAACATTAATATATTTAAATAATTTAAATTAATTACATAATAAATACTAACATTATAATGTTTTTTTTTAATTTAATAAACTAATCACTTTAAATATTTATTTATCTAATACCATCATGTTATAACTTTTTTCAATGTTCTTATTATGTAGGTTCATTTAAGAGATGGAAAAACATCTAGGTAGTTTCATCTAACTCAGTGGGAGACAGTTAGTAGGGAAAAGCGAGCACGACGTGTTAGTCATGAAAAAAAGCAGGTGTGCGGTGCACATATGAAGGGAATTTGAAGTTGGTAACAAACAAGGGGTGATATATAATAAATTGAATTGGCTTTAAAGCATGACTAACATTGTATTTTTGTGGGATACTCTCATTCCGACATCTATGAACACACCATTGGAGAGTTATGACAATGGGAGCAGCTGGAGAAGAGCTAGAGGCTAAAGAGCCTGAAGGCAGAGCATCACATGGGGATTTATTCTTATATCTGACCTTTATTTTTCTTCTCAAATTTTTCGATAATTATAACTTCCTAAATCAAGATGATTAATAGTTGAATTGTCTTATATCGAGAATTCAATTGTATTGGTTTATATTTTAAACATCATCATCAACATTACAATTTTAAGAAACATAATTAATTAGAGAGATTTATTAATGATTTTATTTTTAGTTTTATCACACATCAAATGTTTTCAAAATTCATAAATTCAAGATCAACGAGCAAGGTAGTTCATGAATACATTTATCTATGTGTTAATGTCTTTAAAATATTGAAATTTATTTTGAGTTTATTTCCAAATGTTTTTCATTTCAATCTATCAAGCAGTTCGATAGATTTTTGAGTGATGAACTCCTAATTTCAGTCGTCTCTGTGTTTAGTTTCTAGGAGAGGGATACATTTCACATTTTTCTTTAGGTATGATTAAATAATGAGTAGTGGGGATGTTTTCTTTTAAACTAGTAGTTTGGAATTCTTTATTATTATATCTGAACTGATCGTTTGACCTTGTATCGTTATTTATGTATTTTGAACCCCTTTTTTTTGTTTTACTCTAGTTTGTAGTTCAACAATATACTAGTAAATGATTTAATTTAAATTTAGAATTTTTATATTTACTTCTTGTTTAATGAAAAGTATAAAAAAATAAAAAAAAAATTTAAACAATGTTCACTAGCTCCATTACAAGAAAAAAGTTGAGACTATTTAGTATAAAACCCTAGAAAACTCACCTAAATTATTTGTGGATTGAACCTCATCCTTGTTACATGTGTAGGGTTATAAATAATTAGTGTTTTTATAAACACTTGACACATGAAAATTCAGCACCATTGCCTAGGAAGTCATGTGCTCTGAGTATTGGTTTTAAATTAAAAAAAATATAAACAATCAAAACAAAAAATAATATTCATTTTATAAAATATGTTAAATATAATCTAATAATTTTTTTAAACATTAAAAATACGCATTACTTGTGGAACATTGTGTGTTTAATCACATTTCAATATTTAAAATGGAATATTTTGAGGACTGGAAATATCAATTAGAATTATATTGTGTATGTTGTGGTTATTTTGGACACACTTCCTGGTAGTGTCACTACAACCAGCCACAAATGATAGCTCACCTTAAAGAGAATGAATTTATTGAGCCCAGTCGTGACATATTATCTAATTATGACCTAGTAGAGTCTAAATTGGATTATATGGAGGAACTTTTGAATAATCTATTAACTAAAACCCATGAAATTGATAATAGATATTCTCAACTGAAATATGAAAAATGATAAGATTGGAAAACATGTTTTTAGAGTTATAAAAAAGTTTTAAAGGACATGTTGAATTTAATGAAAAGGTAAAATAAAATGTTTATAAAAGATTTAGAAAATCTTTTTTAAGAGGATAGTCAATCTGAACATTGGTAAAAAACATTTAACATTGAATATTCTGATTCTATTAAACTTAATATTGAAATAACCAAATCAAAAATTCAATAAACTATATTGATGAAGACCCCAAAAGCATCTTTTATGATGTAGAGTAGGACAATTATTAAGATGAATTGAAACAGATTTAAAATGAATAACTTTTTCTCTTTATAATTTCAACAATGGATAAAAATTATTGTTTAAGAAGTTTTGATAATAAGGTCACCCAGGTTGATGATATATTATAAAATGAAAACATGGTGGTTAAAATTTCTTTAACCAAAACATCTAATTTTTTGAATAATGAAACTCAACCTGAATTATGGAACACATTTCAAGAGGATCTTAAGGTAGAAATAAACAAATCTCAAATCAATGAACCCAAACTGATAACAACTCTTCCTGGTTTTGAACCAATAAACCCAGTAATTTTTGAAATGTTGTTGGACGATGGGGAAGAGGGAATTCTTTTGAAGAAATACTAACTGATGAGTTTTCTTTTCCATATTCTCATAGAAATCACTATTGTTAAACATTGTATACTAAAATTGAAGATAGTTTTGTCATTCCTAGTGAAAACTATACGGATTTGAGAAATATAGAATATAAATTTATTGAATCTGAATTGAAAATTATTTCCCCTGACTTTGAATTTTTGGAAGACACCACATAGATTGTTTTGGAAAGTGATCCATCTGAAAATGAATTTGATGTAGATGGTAAAAACATACTAGATTATGGTTGTAGAATTTATTTGATAGAAGCAATATATGTTCAGTGTGACTTAATAGATGAGAATATTTTAGAAGAGGTTTTAAACATTGATAGAACTGAATGTGTTCATGATAAAATAATTTATATTCACTCTCTGTCACATTCATCCAAAACTGTGATGGGTGTTGAGTCTTCTCATGATCCTGATTGTATTACATAGGGGGAATTACATATGAGTTTCACAGTACATAATTATGTTCATCAATCTATTGATTCCCTTTTGAACTTACTAATAAGAACAATCCCATTACGATCCTTGAATTTGAATATTCTTATTTTGATGTTGATAAATATATATTTGAGGACAACGACATAATCTTTTATGAACATACTTATTTCCCATCCTAAAATAGTTAAATCTGTCAAATCTAAAATAATTCTGGAAGTGGACAGTGCTATGCCCACACATTTTAAAGGGTGCAACATAGGGTCTATTTCAGTATCTGAGAGTTTGAATTCTGTTTTTTTAGCTTTGGAGAACATATAATTCATCATTTTATTAAAAACAGACTGGCCAAAAATATATTGTGTTCCTATTAAGGAATCCAAATCCACATAGTGAATACATTTATTTTCCTGGTGAGTTCAGTTGGGGACATTAAATCTACCACAGTATGGGAGGCAACCCATCATTTTTGTTGTGCTAATTAATATATAATAATTATTCATAAATAAATTCTAAATGAAGACATTATTCATAGAACATTGAGGGAGTCAACGCTTGCTTATTTTTTTTCACATTTTCACTATTTTGTGTTGAATAAATTGCTACTTTTCTGCCTTATAATTTTTATGTCTCTACTATAAATTTCTATCTCCCTTTTCTTGTCCTGTGATTTTTCAGATGTAGTTGCTGGTGTCATCTAAGGAGTGGAATTACCTTTCTGAAGGAGTAATGATTTTTTTAAAGAAGTACATTAATGATAATTTTTATTTCATTTTTTCTAATCCATAATGATTTTATATTAGTCTGTTGCATGGCTTGAGATTTTTAAAAAATTAAGCTATATATCAACCTGCTAAAAAAATTCTACAAGTGATGGAATGTAAAATTATACATGGTCTTGTTTGCTGGAAATTTGAACACATTTGTTTAAAACCTTTCTCTTTATGAAATTATGTGTAGGGGGGAAACATGCAGGATATATATAGGGTATTTTAATAAAGTTGTTTATTTTGTAGGGTGTTTAGCATGAATCTTTATGCTATATTGAACATTCATTTGAACCAAAAATATCTGATTATTATACCCTATTCACATTTCATTTACATTATTTAGGAAAATATTTAATCTTTCCTGCAAATATGTGTCACTGGACATAAATTTTAATGCATATACTTGATAATAAACATGTTTTTGAGTTTTTTATTATGGAAAACATCACTATGTTGAACATATTTGACACCCTTTTAACAAAACATAAATCTAATCTATTGAAAATCATTTTGTACTATAATTTCTAAATTTTTCATCTCCATATTTGGATGTCCACATTGGGGGAGAATTTTGGTTTTAATTATTGTGGAGGGGTAAATTTTTTACTGTATTGAACTATGCTTTATTGTGAGCCCGTCAATTCCCACTACAACTTAAAATATGTTGTCAAATAATGGGTAACTATTTTTAAAATTCGTTCACAATTTTAGGCTATATAATGTGTCTCAAATGGTTCTTGCCTTAGGGAGAATCATGACTAGTTCTTAATAACTTCTATGAATCTGTTATTAATGAGGATGAATGATTTCTGAGAGAATCTACATAGTGATTTTATGAATTTTTGGTTCAAGAACTACTTCTGAGAGTGATTTGGGTAAACTGTTAGTGGTGTTGTGTTCATAACCCATGGAATTGGATGTTTGATCATGATCATAGGGGACACTCTTTATTTATTCAATGTAATATCCTTAATGAGACATTGTAATTTATTTTTATAGAAATCTTTTGAATCAAACGAAGTCTAGACATATTGGATCCTATGATGTAACTATGAGATGCTAGATGCAGGGTGCATTTTTGTTAACATTAAGCCAACTGTACACTCTTAATAACAATATTACACATGATAAATGTTTTCTGAATAATAAAATAATGTGTCTATGGTCAAAAAATGAGTTCATTACGGTGAGGGTAAAGATCAAAATCTGATGAAGAAGCGGGGAATTGAAATATATGAGAGTCATTTAGGTTGAATCATTAAATTGTTCACAAAAAAAATTTATTTATTTATTTTACATTACATATGGTTTATCCATTGTTCAATGTTAATTCTCTTATGTTCCCAATTCCACTTATTTTGAACATTGTGTCACTCATGGTTTATGAACATGGCCATGGTAAGAAATGAGTAACATAAAAAATTTACATATGAGGTAGGAAAATTTCATTAATATATGGTTCATTTCTTTGTTGATTAATAATAATAGATTGTATAAGGTAGGACTTCATTTGATATTTCTTTTCAAAATCCCATTTTCATGGTGTTGTCAGCTATTCTAAAGTGCTGAACATGTTATAGTTTGAGCTGAATAATATACACATCTTAATGTCTTTATGAGAGAACACACCATCATATTTTTTGGGGGATAAAAATACTTAAGAGTGGGGGAATCTTATGTGATTCTATTTTTAAAATTTTTTCCACATCATTTAATTAATTTATAAAAATTTAATTATATATTTCAACCAATTAATCATTTTTATAATAAAACTTTTGATTTGAGACTTTTTAATAGTTAGTTTAGTCATTCTAATTACTCTTATAAATATAACATACGTTGTATATATAATCTCGATCTAGATAATTTTTTTAAAATATTTAGTATTTAATAAATCATCAATTTTTATTTTCATTTATCTAATTTAGTTTTTAAATTTAAAACAAAACTCATAAAATTATATTTATTTAAATAAATTAACATTATCTATTAATTAGTTTAGTTATTCTGTTTATAAGATATGTAAAAATTCAAGATAATGTTTAATAAAATAATGTGTGTCTAATATTTTTTTTCATTTTGTCAAATAATTAATTCACATAGTTGTTCAAAATTGTTATCTAATATTAATTATTTTAATTTCACGTTTTCAATTAATTATTTGTATGTGTTTTTCATTTATTTATATTTTTAATTAAATAATGTTCATATTTGAATTATTATTTAATAATTAGGTAACTTTCATTTTTAAATAGTTTAATTATTTAGTTATTTTTTAATCATGTTAATTTTTTAGTCATTAAAATTTTAATTAATTATTCTCATGATTTAAATAATTAAATTTTTTTTGTTTTGTTATTTATTTAATAATAATTTTTTTGTATGCACTTCAATTAGTTATATCTGTGAGTGGAATCACCCATTTTCCACGACTCACTGATTTCATGACACACTGATCCCGTCGATTCACTAATCCTTTTTTATACAACTCACCATTCATTTACATTCATTGGTTTCTCGTCATAGTGATTATTTTATTTTAACTATCGGTCACCCGTCATTAATTTTAACTAAAAGAAACTCATTTTTATTTTTAACTAAAAGAAAATGATTTTCATTGGTTTCTGGACCATGCCCAAGCCAAACAGAAACTTATGAAGATTGAAAGAAATCTCTTAAGGGAAAAGTTCAAGATAATTGAAATCACCACTCATGCAATACTTTCCAAGCCACCCCAAGATTCTATCACCATATAACACCTTACACTTAGGTCCTATGCTAGTGTTATATGGTGCTATGTAACGAGGCCTTAGTTTCTTTGTGTAAACCTTTTATATAAATAAAATTGTTATTTCCTCTTATGATTATGTATGTGAATTGAAAATATACGGATAAATGTAGGATGTATTTGTAGTTCTATATTAGTAATGAATTTTATAATAAAGGGTATTTTAAAATATTAATGTAAGAATTAAATCATTAATAATGTGAATTGATTTTCAAAAAATGGTCTTCTATTTTTGTGTTCAGTAAGAAATTTAGAGTCTGATAAGATCAACATGATTTTTAGTAAATAGTAAATTATGAATAGTAACATACCCGTATGATTAGTAATGAATAGTAAATCAACCAAAAAATTAGAAACATCACCCATGAATGTATAAATACATTTTAGACATCTTAGAACTGAAAAATGATCATGGATTATGTTTTCGTAATTTTATAGGTCATAAATATTTTATTTACAATTTTATAATTAATTTAATTATTTAAAATGGAAATTTATTTTCATAACATTTAATCATAAATTGTTCCTTTATTTTCTTATTGGTATACGATAATTTTATAGGACATTGATTACATACTTAATGAATTAATAAATGATTTATAGTTTTAGAGTAGTTTTTTAAATAAATAATAATTTTTTTTAAAAATTAAATTAAAAATATTTACAAAATTGTTTTTATAAAATATATTTCATTTTTTAATTTAGATCATTGGTATTAGGTTAGTGTGAGTTTTGGGTATTTGTCTAAAACAGTTGAATTTTCGGTGAATAGTAAAAATACAGTTTTGAGTTTTTGGTTTTTAATGATACCATTAATGATGTATGATTTCGGTTAGAAAAATGAATAGTGAGATATGATATGATGTGTCCCAAGTGTCCAATACCATGGGAATATACCAGTGGCAAGACCATGGTTTTTCCAATACCACCGATGAGGTTTCCCTTAAACATTAATAATTAATTACCTCACTTCTCATATAAATACCAAGCCATTTCATCTTGAATTTCATTTCCAAATCCTCCCCAACGATGTTCTGGTCTCTTTACCTTCAAAGGAGTCCTAATAAGGTTCCCTCATGCCTCCCATAGTCTTGGTTTTCATGCTTTCGATGTTTCTCTTCATGGTAAGGGATCCTTTCACCCTCCCCTTTTATGTCTCGACTTCCATTATGTTGTGTGTTCTAGTTTCCATCCCATTATGCTGATGGTATGTTACTATATGTTCTATTTACAATTAATTTCATTTATAATTGTTTATAGACACTTTATGCGCTAATCAATTTGTTTTCTAAATTTTTTTGTGACGTTGTTCGGCTGTCGAATTTCTCATAAAAGAAATTGCATCTTCTCTTTTCTTTCATGAATCCATTTCATGTTGTTTGTCCTTAAAATATTTATACCATGATCTTATTATTTACCCATACTGTATTATGAATTATTTATGATTGTGTTACCCTTGTCCCCTCTATTTTCAATGTTTTCCAAAACCATGTTATATAGTAATTATGCTGCATAAACTTCACCACAAAATTTCAATCTCTTTCTCTCAAAATAATTTATTGTTTTTTATGTGAATACCTAGAACTATTTTGTTTCAATGGGTGTTAATAAATATATAAAAATGATATATTTGAATATGTAATTGACATATTTAATCCTCACTCTTTTTCCATGGGTTATAAATGATATAATGATCATATTATTAAGAACTTCTAAAAACGTCACAATTTTGAAATGAAACCTATTTATTTTATTCCCTATGGGTTATTTATGAAATGTATGATTATGGTGTATGTGGATCAAATAAAAATGTAGTCATATTAATGATTCACCCTGATAGCACTCCAATGCATTGGGTAAAGAATTTAATCTCTAAAGATGATAAGTTTCATGATACCTTAGTGATTATCCTTGGTAATTTTTATGACACCTCAGGGATAAACCATGGTGATATGTTCATTAATATATAAATGAAATGTTGTAACCACATATTCAAATTATGATTCATGTTATTTTTAATATGATATGGTCCATTTTATATTGCTTATGTCTTCATATTTTTCATCATGTTCTTATTTATATCACAAGTAAACTGATTCCCTTATTTACCCCTTACTTGGCCTTCATCACACCCTTTCCATTATTGTATGTCTCCAAAATAAGATATGCAGTAATTTTACATAGGATGAACCTATGATGAAGCCTTAATATTAGATTAGAAGATTGTTTTTAGTTGTTTTCATGCATTATGTTCATGGTTTCACTAACACAATAATTTAAAGATCCTTAGTTTGTATAATGTAATTAAATGTTATGTAAATAAAATGTGGTATTCCATAGTTGGCAACAAAGGATAGTTTAGTTATTTATATAAATTAGTATATGAGAAATTTAGGAGTAATCCTATAGAAATTTTTAAATATTAGAAAACAACTTTCTATTTTAGTGAGTATTGAGTATGTGGTTTATCAAGAAATTACATCCATGTCTGGATCTGAGTAGGTAGTGGACACTCTGGCACAGAGGTAACTCGAAGTGAAAACACCGACATAGAGTTTCGGGATTGACCCAGGGTATCTTGGTACACAAAAAATTGGCCTTACTGCACTCTTGGTTACGACACTCTCAAGGGATATGTTTGGTTAATCAAAAAAAAATTATGAATTAGTATGAAGGAATTATATAGAAATGTAATTGTTTAGGAATGATGTTTTAAGGCATAAAAATCATTTAAAGTTAAAATATTCATAAATGAAATAGGTTTCTCACTATTGTTTTATTCCTTTTGAAAATTGTGATCAATTGAAGGAACCGTGAATATGGTGATCGTAATGGACCATGAGCTGATGGCTCTCTGATAGAAGATGGAATGTAAACATTCAGGAGAATTTTGAACCAAATGACTCACATTATGGTAAATTAGATGAATCAAGCAAAGAGAAACATCTCCCCATGAAGGGAACAACATTCTGTGTTGTTCTTTATGCATCAATTACCATCAACCTTCACTGGATTGACTGACCCATTGATTGCCGAGCAGTGGATCAACACCATTGAGAAGATCTTTTCTATGCTCCGTTGTTCAGAGCAAGAGAAGGTCACCCAGACTGTCTATCTCTTAGAAGTAAAAGATGATCAATGGTGGGATCAGATTAAAAACATGAGGCAAAGAGTGGAGGTTGATGCTATAGAGTGGGAATAGTTCGAGGGATCTTTTTAACTAAGAATTTCCCTTTATCCATTGGAATAAAACTGGAGAGGGAGTTTCTCGAGCTGAATCATAAGGAGAATGAATCAGTGAGAAGCTACGAGATGAATATCAGAAGGCATTAACATTACACCTCTAACTTTTTAATAAACCAAAATTTTTAATTATATTTGTTTCCTAAATTTGTGTGTTATTTTATTTTATACTCAACAAAACTATATCCTTTAATTAATGTAGTTGGTATAATTAAAATGAGAGCATTGGGATTTGACTTTTATATGACTGTTGGTCAATATAACCATTGTAAATTATAATCTTAATGTTCTATATTTATAAATTCAAGTAATACTGGTCATTTAATACCGAAAGAAGAGTTGATAGCATCTTCTAGTAGACTCGAGCCATATGAAGCCCATCTATTAGAGCATGGGAAGGAGGTAGCATCATTGTTCTTGGTTCTGGACCATGCCCAAGACAAACTTCAACATATGAAGCTTAAACCGAATCCCCTAAGGGATAAGTTCATACATATAAAAATCACCACTCAGGCAACGATGTCCAAGCCACCCAAAGATTCTATCACCAAAGCACACCTTACACTTAGGTCATATGCTGGTGTTATAAGGGAGTATGTAACGAGACCTTAGCAGGTTTGTGTAATCCTTTTATATAAATAAATTTATAATTTTTTCTTATGATACTGTTTGTGAATTTCATATATCCGGATAAATGTTGGATTAATTAATAGTTCTATTATACTAATTAATTTAGGAAAAAATGGTATTTTAAAATAACCATGTAAACAATAAATAATTAATAATATGAAATTATTTTCAAAAAATGGTTTTCAGCATTTGTGTTCAGTAATAAATTTAGAGTCTAATAAGATCAACTTTATTTTTAGTGAATAGTGATGTATTTATAGTAACATTCATGTATGCATAGCAAGGAATTGTAAATCGACCAAAAAATAGAAACTTCACCCATGAATGTATAAATACATTTTAGACATCTTAAAATTGAAAAAATGATCATTGTTTATATTATGGTATTTTTATATGTCATAAATATTTCAGTTACTAATTTATAATTAATTAAACAATTTAAAATGGATATTTATTTTCACAAAATTTAATCATAATTTTTTACTATATTTTCATATGTTTATATGATAATTTTATGGGTCCTTGATTACTTTATTAAGGAATTAGAAAACGTGTGATATTTTTAGAGTGGTTTTTTAATAAATATTGGTTTTATATAAAAATTAAAATAAAAATATTTTGAAAATTATTTTCATAAAACGGAGTTCATTTTTGAATTCAGGGCATTTATATTTGTTTAGAGTGAATTTTTTGGATTTTTCTGAAACAGTTGAATTTTCAGTGAATAGTAAAAATAGTGTTTGAGTTTTTGGTGTTTAATGACATCATTAATGATGTAATAATTATGTAAGCTTTCTGGTAGACTTATGAATAGTGAGATATGCTATGAGGTGTCCCATGTGGCCAATACCATGGAATGCCCATGGTTTTTCCAATACCACTGATGAGGTGTCCCTTTGAAATTATTAGTTAATTTCCTCACTTCTCATATAATTACTAAGACAATACCACATTAATTTAATTTCCAAATCCTCTCAAACGATTTTCCAGTCTCTTTACCTCCCATGGTGTACTCCTAAGGTTCCCTCAAGCCTCCCAAGGTCCCAAAAATTATGCTTTCGAAGTTACTCTTTAGGGTAAAAGAGCCTTTCACCCTCCTCTTTTATGCAATGACTTCCATTATGTTATGTCTTCTATTTTACATCTCTTTATGTTGAGGGTATGTTATTATATGTTCTCATTACTTTCCATTTCATGTATAATGGTTGACATACCCTTTCTTTTTTTACCAATTAGATTTCTGAATTTTTAAGTGACATCGTTAGGCTTACGAATTTTTCATAAAAATAATAAAATCATATGTTTCCTATCATTTTTTCTTTTCATGTGGTGTTTCTTTCATCCTCCCCTAGATATATTATAGTAGGTTGATATATAAAATAAATTTTATATTCCCAAATAGAATAATATATTTTCATTGGAATTAATGGATTCGTAATATAACAACATAAAATTATTTCCATTAAATGATAATGGTTTCTATCACATGATATAATCCATCATATGCGAATCACACAGGTGAACAATAGTATTCCCAATAAGGGGTGATTATATTTAACAACCTAAGTCAAATTTATTAATATAGAAACTATATTCTCTATTCCCACACTATTTGTGTAAGTATTTCTAGTAGGGAAATTTATATAATGTCTATGGTTGATAAATAAATTTATTCTATTCGGATCCATCACTAAATAATACAATACAGTGCGTCAGATCATTATCATCAAGAATATTAAACCACAAAATAAAAATCCCTCTAATGGTAACATTTTTCAATTACCAAAAATGATTATCATAACTCTCATGTTAAATATATTAATTTAAAATTTAATTCCCAAATCTTCTACAAAACAACCACTGATGACAACTGTAAAATATCAAAATCATGTAACTCATTGACATAATATATAAGGGATATCATCTTCATTGATAGATCAGTTTAGTATACTTGAACAACTAGATACAGAAATGATACCTATATTTCATTGTTAGTATAAAATAACATTCCATATGAAATGTTATTGTATCCTTGATATTATTCATAATATAATTTTCTATATCTCTAAGAGTGTAAAAATAATAAAGGTCAAACATAGGTTCTTAGTAAGGGATATATACTATGGAAACTATCATCGATAAATAAGGGACAATCAAAACGGCAAGGAAAATAATAGAAAACAGATTCCATTTTATCAATAACATGAGAACGATATATATTAATGGATAATATAATTGAATTAATCTAATGGATAATAATATCCAAAATTTCTAATAATTGAAATACGTTATTTTTCATTTATTTTTGTAATACATCACGAAACAATTAGTATCATGGTCTTGAACTAAGACAGCTTGAACGATGGGTAGTTTTATAATAAATATCCATTCAATGAGGCTAGACACCATTTTTCTCTCTATAGACATGTTGATGCATCGAGGGGATATCTATAATCATGTCCCCCAATAAATACATGTCACATGCATTTCTCATATATATAATCGTAAATTTATTAAACAATAATATTTTGTATTATAAATATCCATATTTAGTAAATAATACAAAATATTACTATTTCCTTATCCAAACATATAATTTTCCTATTATGAAAACACATGATAAAATGTAATATGGTTTATGAAAGAATCATTTCAATGATACATAGATAATATATTTTTATGAGGAATTTAATGATCAATTGAAAATGATATAAAGAAAATTATTGTTTCCCAAAAATTGAAACTAATACAAATTTGATGATTTATAAAAGGAATAATTACAATTGTTTAAATATATCACTAAGAGGGGGAGGAGGTGGATCCAAGAATTTTTTATTTATTCTTTTCAATAAATGTATTTTTATTATGATCTTGATCCCTCATTTTTTAAATCCCCCTCTCCAATATGAAATAAAATTAAATCACTAAGAATAGAATGATGATTTATTAAAGGTTCTCCCATGTGTGAGTGAGTGCATCAATGATTTTTTCTTGATGATCTACGAGACATATATTCTACTAGTAATTAAAAATTATTATATGTAAATTTTTTTATAAAATTAATAATAGGAAAAACTCCCTTATTTAATAATCACTACATATTCCAGTGCTGTGTATATCAAAACGATTTTATGGATGAAATAACACATTTATTATTTATAATGACTCCCATAAGTCAAAAAAATATTCCAAAAAGATCTGATTTTTTTAAAATCCAATCCTATTGTTTTTATAATTTATCTCCATTCAATTATGAACAGGTCCTCAATACCCAATATATTATGATGTATTGATTTTTCAATGACATTCTATAGGATTGAAAAGACTTATTCTTCTTAATATAATTATTAACATCTGTTTATTTTTTAACAAATAGTTATTTTTAATATTCCTCAGTGTGAAAAAATATCAGGAAAATGTGATCACCTTCATGTATAATCTCTTGTCATTTACTCCATTATTATATTCAAATATGTTATAGGATTTTGAACAAAATCACTGGGCAGAAGAGTTCTTCAAATTATTATTCCAATAATCATATCCATTATTGATAAACTATATTGACCACAATATCTTGAATAATGACTTCATAATTACCATAGTATTTCTTCATGAATATGGGAATACAATGATCATGTCCATCATGTTATTTCACTATTAAATTTCATAATAATATCAAATATTATCCCCTAACATATTCCTGTTTGTTTTTTTTTTGTAGAAATATGATATCTTTACTAGAAGATAAAGACTCTATTATTATAAAATGTAGAAGATATCACAAAAGTCTTGAAATGGGAGATTTACACAGGTCCCTCTTTAGAAGTGGAATGTGGAAATAAAAATTCTATTTAGAGCATAGAAGATCAAAACCATTTGAACCTTTATTTTCAAGTCTATCTTCCACCGAATTATCCTCCCTCCAAAAATGATTGAAAATATATTCAATGGATGATATGTAATTCAATAATTAGATCCAAAATTTATTATTCTACCATGAGATATGAGAAGAATATGACCTTATGGAACGAACAGTAAGGGTAAAATCACATTCAATGCAGAGATTGTTTAATGCATGATTTTTGGATTGCAACAACATAGTGATGAAACCATGAATTCCCACTTTAGTAGATAAAGAAACCTTATAAGAATACTGAAGAAACTCAACCACAACTTCATAAAGATCCATGAAAATAGCTTCATAACCCGATGTACCAAGGTTTTCTATTGACGATTCATCAGAATTAATTTTGATCATCCTAGAAAAAAATAATCTTCCAGAATACATTAATTGAATCATAGGGAGGTCGAAAATATCCTATAATTCAAATAAGATAGAGGATATATAGATAATTTATTGAATTACAACAGTATACCTTTTTAGAGGGATTTTCATCCCTAATTGAAATAAAAATTTCGAATTGGGAAGCCTGATACCATAAAATAAAATCATCATGGATAGATTTATTTTTGGAATTCCATATAATATCCCATGCGGAATCCTAAAAATGGTAAAGGGTGTTAGGAGAATGTGATAAATTGTGGATGAATTTGAATGAGTCTCAAATAAATGAAATCTGATGCAGATAAACAGCAAAAATATCTAACATGGCCTTTCACATCAATGAACTCAATGAAAAAATCATAAAATGTGGTCAAAATCAACTATGTGTTGATGAAATAGAGTAATAAATGGACATTAATAAACTAAAACGAATTATTGACAATTAACTATTGTTTGTTTCCTATGAACCAAACTTTAAAAAACTGGGGATCGAGAGGGACTTATTAAATTTCCGGTCATTTTTCGATGACATCATATACGAATATTGAAATATACGGATTGTTAATAGAATATTTTGGAAGTTAAGAAACAATTTACAATATGTTTACAAACAAAAAATTCATACCTCTATGGGAATATAAAATTTTCTATTGTTTACATAATGTGATTCCAAATATTATCTATGTGATCAAGTTGACCTTTAATTGAAATCTCTAGATCCATATCCATTTTTAAAACTGTATATATTATATATTAAATTAATGCAGCACCAATCTGATTGATATTCAAAATTTTATAACATGACTCTTTGGAGTCCAGCCACCTGAATTGAGAATCAATTGTGAAAAATTTGTGTTCATGTAAGGCCACAATGTGGAATCAAAATGATTATTATTTATAAATTTTTATCTATTCCTGAATATACAATGATGATGTTTTACTCCCTATGAACTACAATGAACAAGTCTCCCCAGAAACAACTCTTATAAGGAATCATTGAAATATCCATGGTTTATAATACCTAATCCCCCCACATCATAGGTCTTGCAACAAGATTTCCATGAAATGTTGTCTATCATATTATCTAAGAAGTTATAACTCAATATGATATTTTTAATTTAAAAAATTATAGTATTTATAAATAAATAATTCCATTTATACATAATGAAGGAGTAAACAAATTTTCAAATTATTGCTTACATCAACAAATAAACAAAACCTTCCATAGATAATGTTTTTCCCATCCAAGAAGAATGTTTCCTTCTAATCTGACTACTAATTCATCAAATTTTACAATTGGATATTGTAGCATAAGGATCTATAAATCTCATATGATTGTTATATTCCATTAATTTTTTAAGATTCATATACACTATAAGTGTCATGGTATCTATTTATACTTCCAGAGCTCATGGTAGAACCTCATACCACAATAGATATTGGTATAACCTGCTATAAGAATTTTATTGAAATAATATAATTATTAGCACCAAAATATTGGAGATAAACCCCAAAAAAATAATCCCAGACCCTCAATATTGGATGTAGAATATTCCAACAATATGATGATATCTTCAATTTCTAGTGGCGTCATTCTATATTCACTACATTTTGATGTCTAATTATATCAGAAAATGTTTTATTCTTACTAATTTTAAATTAGTTTTTAATCTCTAGTAACCATTCAACACTCCAAAAGTTTTATATTATGCATGTATTATAAATTTCAACCTTCTTATACACAAGTACACATATTCATAAAAAATTTCCTCTTCCCTTATGCAACTGTGTTGGATACCATTAAATGAGGGGTTACTATTTCATAAATTTATGGATGTTCTTGAATCCCTTAAATAGAAATCTTTATCATAACTACCTACACATTCATAATGAATCCCTTAATGTTATACATGTCCCTAGTCTTTATTTAACATTGGAAATTCAGCATGTACATCTACACAATGCATAAGGACACATGTTTTCTTTATCATTTCATTATACGTAACTTTACACTCAACATTATTATTTAGTTACCCTTACATAGGATGTCATGAACCACAATCACAATTATGGGGGAAGGGACATTAGATTTAAAGACCATCCTTCCTCATTATGAAGGAGAGATAATGACCCCTGAGATCCTCCTTCAACAGGCCCCAGAGTGGTGACTAGCTCCAAAGGTATATGATCACCTGTAAAATGTAAGGAATTATCCTTTTAAATTAGTAGGATCTGAAGATGTGATAGTAAATCCCAAGAAACACCAAAACTAAATTTAAAAGTGAAGAGAAAATAGTCAATTTTCATATGCATGTTCTAAATAAAGTGCTACGAGGTACAATAAAATAGTAAAGGAGAGTATCATAGAAAAAGAAAATGTGCAACATCAACGATCATGGAGTCTAAGCTAATAGGGTCTGGCATGGTCCTCAATGTCCTCCTAGAAACTTAAAATCAGTTTTATAAACGTAGGGTGAGTATATAGGTATACTAGGTGGGGTAAACCAAAATATATCATGCACAAGTTGGAAGATATTCTAATGCCTTATGGAAAAAAGGAGTTAACCAAAGAACCTAGCAAGGAAACTACCCAAACCAACCTGACAAAGGAACACTCAACAAATAATGGATGTTACGTAAAATAATAATAATAACACATCGATGTTTGGGATCCCTCCACCAATTTCCCTCTGGTTTTATAAGACATCCAATCTGTTAGACCTCCCTCACCATTATCACCGTAGTCCCACTACCATACCCCTACCAAACACACATGACCTACAATAACAACACATAACGCCCACAAACACCTGTCCCATAATAGCCATACATAACCACACACATAGCTACCTGTTCCAGAACAACTACTACCATGCCCTAAGACACCTGGGCGAGAACAATTACTACGATGCCCAAAGACAGATGAGACTCATCCTGAAGACACTTGGGAATCAACTAACCCACACACGCCTTGGGAAACAACAAAAACTGCCCTAACTAAAGAGTATTGGGCTATAATGGTCCTTAGGTTGTTAAATCCTAACCGAATATTCTAGGGATACTTGGGAGAGGGAGCTGAAAATGAACTAATAACCAGCCACTCATATAAGTGTTTGGAAAAATACCCTCATTCATGCAATGGTGGTGTTTGGCACAAAATTCTCAACATGGGTGGTGTATGAATAAGAAAAATAACTAAACTATACATATAGGTAAACAAAAATTCATCGCATCCTAGGTGTTCCAAAACCCATTCATACAAAAACAACCTTGTTAATATTCATTCCTAAAAATCACAACAGACACAACCATGTCACAACTCATTCCTAGAAAAACAATTCCCCAAAAAAATCATTCATGCTATCACCTTATATTATTTCAGTTTAAAAATAATTCATCACTACTTGCATACTAACAAGCATAGCTACAATCCAAGTATGGAAAAATAGCCAGGTGGAAAATTATGCTTTCATACCCAATTCTCGTTAAATTCACAACAATAAAAGGGATCCATGAGATCCCTCGAAGTAAAAAAACCAAACCAAGACCCAACATATGACCTCACATAGCCCAAAAATACACATACTAATAATTAAACAATAGGACTTCCCTTCTCCATCCATGTCACCTCTAAGTCATCAAGCATAACAACGATACACATTGCCAAAATAAAGCAATGGAATTTTCAGATTTTATACACACCATTCCTTTAGTCCCATCATTATAGTTGGTTAACCAGGGTGACTTTACAAGTATTCTTATTCATTGTTCACCCATTAAATCAACTGAGTTCACATGATTATCCAATTTCCATGTTACAACCATTCAATCAAACAATTATCTAGAAAACAGAGGTTCATTAGTGTGTAAAAAAGTACAACAAATGACCACGATTTCCAGTTGGCATATGCCCATATAATTCACAAAATATAATAAAATATTACAACAACAACATAAAACACATCTCTAAATTCCTTAAACACAATTTTTTTGAAGGTTTGGATTCATTCATCCTCATAGGAACTTTATCATACCAATCAAACATGATACACATTAATTGAGACGAGGAAAAATCCTATTATGGATGATCAACGATCTGTTTTTTCTCCTTGTGCAAGCAACTGGTGATGTTCAACTTGCCGTGGAGGAACTCTATGGACTCAAAGATTGTGAAGAAAAGGCTCCAGCACAAGAAAACAACTAGCCTCTGGAAGGGGGACTCTAAAGACAACAAGTAAGGAAAGAGACCTGCCACAAAGAAGAATGAAAAACGAAATTCCCATGTGATAAAAAAGACATATCCTAGAGTTATGTGATATGAATTATTAATGTATATAAATTTGGATCATGGTTTCCCCACACTGTTGGATGGTTACAAGTGATGGAATTAATTTTCATTTAATAACACATGTTCGAGGGGTGGACCTAAAATTTGTGTGTCAAAGGATTTCATTTAATGAGAGGAAAACATGGCTGTTAAATGTCGCCTCAATACTAGTAGATTTAAAACATTATTTATGGCACTCAAAATAGCATTGATCCACTTTTAAAAGGATAAAAGTATTAAAAGATGCATTTTGGGATAATTGGGGAGTGAAACCCAAGGCAACCCCCCTGGTTCCACACCGATCAGACACACCGATCAGCGACTCACTGATTAGTGTCACCAATGGGTGACACTTCAGTGACACCAGGTCATGAAACTCCTCTCTACAGCCATAATGATGGGGTCAATGGCATCCCAAACACAATAGATGGAAATGGAATTGTCCATGAGGATCCGACCCATTAAATTAGATACCTCTAAAAACTTTTCTAGTTTTCAAGAATCATAACTAAACCTGGTTCTATAGAGAGCAGTCCGAAAAAATACCTTGAATGATACCAATCATGATTGAACCACCCTAGTCATCTATAAAAAACTCTCCCTCAAGTGATCACAAAACATATAAAATTAAAAGTTTTTGGTCATATGGATTAGGGTGTACATTCCACCATGTGAAGATACAATTCTATTTGGCCTACAATGACGTGCCACACTAGGTTTAATCGCATCCACTTTAATGCATCCTGATTAAGGATCGGTACCTCCCCTTTCTACAATTAGGACTCTTTATACACACTCCGAGAATAAGGAAAACAACACATTTCATTGTTGACTTTTTCAACCACTACATAAAAAACAAGTATTAAACAAAATAGAACAAAACTGAAAACCACTCTAGGTACTGTGTGTACATCTATGCCTACCATTCCCAGGTACTATCCTTGAGGAAACTATGCCTACACAACACATGAACCATGGGAATGATTCATCCACGAATCATCTTCTCCTTACGATCCACGATAAACATAGGTTTCTCTACTATAGTTGTGTCATCCTGGATATCCATCATTCCCCAATCAAGGAAATCAGATTCATCATGTAGATACATACATTGCAGAGACACATGAAAGATGAAGTGCACCCTCATTAGTGATGGTGGCAGTTCTAGCTGATAGGCAACATCGTCGACCCTCCTACACACCACGAAAGGTCTAAAGAACCTAGGGGAAAGCTTACTCCCACTACCTAACCATTGTTTTTGACACCGAGGGGTACCCTTTAAGAACTTGAGGTCAACAACCTCAAACTCTAGGTGTCACCGTATATGATCAGAATAAAACTTCTATTGGTCATGATCCACCTCCATCTTATCCTGTATATGTTGAACCTTCTCTGTCATGCTCTACACTACCTCGGGGCCAAGAACACCTGCTTCCCAATCTTCATCCCAACAAACGGGTGAGTGAAACAACCTCCCATACAATGCTTCGAACAGAACCATCCCAATGGTAGAGTGATAAATATTGTTGTACGAAAACACAACAAAAGTAATGTTTCATACCCAAAATCCCAAAAATTTAAAAACACATGTTAGTAGAATATCCTCCAATGTCTGGATGGTGTGCTCCATCTGTCCATATGTCTCAGGATAGAATGTTGGGCTGAGGCATTGGTGGGTTCTAAAAGCATGTTTCCATCCATTCTTGACTTGTGAGGTAAACCATGTATCCTTATCTGATACTATGTCACCCCGAACAACATATAACTACAACACCTCATCCACATTTCTCTATGATATGGTATCCACCGGACTCGACTCCTTGATTGCAAGAACGATAAATGATTGTGTATCCCGATCCACCACTACCCAGATATCATCACAACCCACATTAACTATGGGTAGACATATGAGGAGATACATTGATATTTCAACCCACTTCCACTCAGGGGACAACTAAAGGCTGTAACCGAACTCATAGGATGTGGTGTTCAGTCTTCACCTACTATCACACAAGGCACTCCTCCACAAATTCTGCTAATGCCCACTTCATCCAGAGCCACAAAAACTGAGACCACAAACCCTGATAAATCTTGTTAACCTATGGGTGTACCACCATGGGTGAGTTTTGAAACTCACCATGAAATCTATCACACATTACCATGGGGATGAAAAACATTGAATGATACAACAAATGATTCTGGACATCTTCTGACCATCCTTCTGGAGCATTGCCCTGGCTAACATGATCTCACATCACTTTAGCATCTATGTCCCCCAATGAGACTCCTCCATCTTCCACAACACAGAGGATTGCATTCTAATATGGAATAGATAGCCTTTTTTATCCTCCACCCTTTCATCCAGGTTTATGGAATCCAACTCATCCATCACTCTCTAAGCATCTGCTGATTCTAGAACCAAATCCTTCTTTGACTTCCTACTAAAGGAATCAGCCAACACGTTCTCCATTCCTGAGGTGTAATAAATTTTTAAGTCATAGTCCAGAAGAATCAATATCCACCTTTTCGGCCACATGTTTTGGTCTCATTGAGAGAACGTATAGCTCAATCTATTGTGATACATGAAGGCCACAATGATCTCTCTAGTGAGATAGTTCCACCACAACTGTAGTGTGAACAAAACCGTTGTGAGATTCAAGTCATGTGTGGAATAGTTATACTCATGGGGATGTAACTTCCTAGACACATAAAAAATCACCCCTACTATTGCATCAGCACACACCCAAGCCATGACCTGACGGATCATAGAACACCTCAAACATCACCAATTCTTCTGGAAACCTCAGCACTGTGGAACTATCCAACATACCCTTTAGATAACTGATGGATTAATGACATTTTTCACTCCATAAAAAAGCCAGGTCCTGTCAGCCCAAATTTTTCAAAGGATCTGAAACTCGATAGAAGTCAGGCACAAATATCAAATAATATCCCTCATGTCCTAGGAAACTACGAACCTATGTCAATGTTTTGCATCCTTCTCATGAAAAAATTGGTTAAACTATTAACGGATCAACAAATATTCCCTTGTTGGACACCACATGTCCAAGGATGTCAACCAATAATTTCTAGAACATGAACTTGGGAAAATTTCCATAGAGTTGGTGTTGTTGGTGGACCTCTATAACTGTTCTCAGATGCTCAGTTTGGTCCTCTTCTAATAAAGATTAGGCCGGGATGTCGTCAATTATCATGACTACAAACCAGTCTAGATATTCCTGAAAGATGGATTTCATAAGACCCATGAATAGAACCGGTGCATTTGAAATACCAAATGGCATGACCATGAACTCAACATGCCCATATATGGACCAGAAGGAATCCTTCTAGATGTCACCCTCCATCTCTATCAACTTGTGATATCCTGACCATGGATTGGTCTTAGGGAACCATCCATCCCCATTCAACAAATAAAAAATGTTTTTAATCCTAGATAATGTGTAATGGTTCTTGACCATTACATGTATCAGCCTCTAGAAGTATATACATTGTCTGCGACCACCATATGCCTTCTTCGTGAACATGACTAGAGCACCCCACGGTGACATGTTTGGTCGGAAAAAACCCTTCTTCATCAGATCATAAATCTGAATCTTTAACTCTGGCAACACAAAAGGTTCTATATGATTGGGAACAATCAAAATCATATGGGCCTCAGGTTCCAACTCTATCCCAAAATCAACATCACGTCGCGGGGGTAGAGTCACCACCTCTTCATGGAAGACTTCCATGATCTCACTGACGATCACCAAGACATCCAATTTATTTGAGTCCACTGGCTCCACTAATAACTTTGGTAACAATGAATATCGAGGCTCCACTCTCAAGTATCCCTCATAAAAACACCGTTCTCCAAGGAAATATTTACTTTGTCTACCCATATATGAAAAGATGATACTTCTTCAAAAGAAGTCAATAATGAAAACCAAATATAACATCCATTCGATGCCTAGAATGACATCATACAGCTGCATCTGTAGAAAAATAAGGTCCCTACAAGATTGATGTGGTCCCAACATCAGTCTACATCCCTATCAATCATGAGACAAACTAGTCCTTCCTCCGACTAGTGTACTCAAAACCATGGGAAAGGTAAGTCTCTCTGTCTTCAGAACCAATTAATGGGATAGACTAGGTGAAAAAAGGATTTCAATGAACCGACACATACAAGGTTCATGCAAGAGTTCTAAACAAGCTTATCGTACCTCAAATGACATTCAGCCCTTCTGGAATGACAACCTCTGCATCGTGTAACTACTCATGAACAGATCCCCTACCACTTGGCTTTTGACCACCCCCCAACCACGCCCTAATCTATGTACATGAGGATCACCAAATGCTTGGCCTCCTCATACAATCAATGATCTTAAAGGATCCAAATATCAATGTCCCTACCTTTACTAGTGAAAGGGCCTGGCTAGAAACTATTGCTGCCGAGGTGGGTGATGAACCTTCCCACCCACACTGTATTGTAATTGGCCTAGGAACTGATTCTGAAGGTTCCCATGACTACCAAAGATAATTCACTACATTCTTTTTCCCTCAAAGAATGGACGAGGACCGGGAGAACAAAACTGGAACTATTAGGCTCAGCTCACCACTGGTCAAAACCATAATGGCCCTGACACTGGATGCATGCTGCTAAAGGCCTTCCCCTTTAACAAGCCCAACTAGATCCCCTCTTGAGTTACACCTCCCAATGTGTGCATCCTCACCTCTAATTCATCCTTCTTCTGAACCACCATGTACGTTGGTAGGGTGAAGGGTGTAACAACATACCAAATCGAAGGTCAGCGTGCATCCAATAAAAACATTCTCGAGACTCCTCAACCGGAAAGAGGTCTGGTGAAAAATAAAAGATATCATTGAACATGATCCCCAATTCCCTTCCTTTCATAGTCCCCAGCAGAAGGGAGAGTAGTTCATGCATTTACTCTACATTTATCATGGAATATAGAAATTTTTTTTCGAACTCCCTCTCGATGTCAGTCCTTGAAACTTCTGTATCCCTCTTCTCCCAAAGATAGAGCTTCGACCACTGACGCGCTGCTCCCCCCATTTCGCATACTGCAATAGGAACCCAGTACTCTGTCAGAGCCTAGATAAAAATGAAATATATTACCATATCCTCGATCTATCTCTCTGTCTCCATGTTCGAGATGATTCCCTCATACTTCCCAAGGGTCTACCTATAAATGGCACGAAGTGTTATTTTCCACTGGTCATCTACCTCCTCTCTATCAGCCCTCTACTGATCAGATCAATCAGATATTTAGGACATGATTTACTACACAACTTGTGGTCTCTATCTGGGTTCCACTGATATTTGGTAAACAAGGAATTACCAAGCCTGAGTAGTGTATAAAATATAATTTAAATTTTTCTCGGTGTCTTTTTAATTGTCTTAAATCTCCAAAATACTTAAGACACATCAGAACAGAAGTCATTATCATGCCTATACCTTTCCTAGGGTCACTACCATATAATCGGTGTAGCTATAAATAGTCGCTCAGTAGGTCCAGATTAATTCCATCGGATCACAGGGGGCCCTAAAATCCAATGTCCTAGCTGATCTTCCCTAGTCTATTTCACATGCCAAAATTTCCTAACAATGTTTCCCTACCATACTATGCAATCCTCACTCTACATAACTCCCTACTCCATCATATCTCCCATCTACCCTTTGATACCATTCTATCATATCCTACCTTCGCCAGGATGAGAGAATGGACAATAGAATTCCAACCATTACTTCCTCAAGTTGATGGAGAGATAATGACCCCTGATACCTACATTCAATAGTCTCTGGAGTAGTGACAAGCACCATTGGTATAGTGTCACACCTAAAATCGGTGTAATTACTCTTTTTATTTAGAAGGATATTTAGATAATATAGTAAATCCCTATAAACACCAATACTGGAACAAAAAGTAATGCAAAAAACAATCCATTGCCTTAGTAATGTTCCGAATAAATTGTTATAAGGTACAACAAAACTCCAAAGGAAAGTACCAAAGGAATAGAAAAGAAGTAACATCAAATGTCCTGGCATATGAGCTAATCATTTACGACATGGTCCTCTATGTCCTCCTAGAATCCTAGAAGTAGTTTTAATATGTTGGGTGAGTATGCAAGTATACTCAGTAGGGAACAAAAAAATATATCATGCACAAGTGGAAAGACATTCTAATGCCATATAAAAAAAGTAGATAACCAGAGAACCTAGTGTGGAAAAAATCCACCCATAAACACCAAGGCACATTCCAAAAATACATAATTGTAAAATAATATGAAAAACAAATTGATGTTTGGGTACCTCGTGCCACATTCCCACTATTAATTTAACAAATCCTATGCATCTGAACTCCCCCTCCATTATCACTGCAGTCCCAGTTGCATACCCCGACTGCACACACCTAGGATACCACAACCAGACATGCCACCCACAAACACTTGGGCCCCAAAAAGAATACTTTATCACGCCCACCAACACCTAGGCTTGAAAAACTACTGCCATTCCTAAAGACACATGGCCCATAGCCACTATTAACATGCCTGAAGACACCTGGGCTTCATCAAGAAGACACTTGGGAAATATTATGCCATCTCACACCAAGACAAACCACCAAAACTACCATGCATGATGAATCTTAGGCTATAATAGACCGCATGCCATCACAACTTACCTGAATAGTCTAGGGATACTTAGGATAGGGAGTTGAAAAGGAACTAATAACCATCCACTCTTAGGAGTGTTGGAAAAAAACCACCCCCTTGTAATGGGGTGGTGTTTGGAATGATGTTCCAAAATTGGGTGGGTTGAGAATAATAAACACATGAACTAAATTATACATATTGGTAATGATGCACTCATCAAATCGTAGGGGTTTCAAAACCAGCTCATACACAAACAACCTCATTACTATACATTAATAAGATGCACAATAGCCCCAATCAAGTAACAAATCATTTTGAAAAAACAATTCCACATTAAACCCAATATTGTTATCACATTCATGTTATTATATTTAAAAATAATTCTTCAGTACCAGGAAACTAAAAGGAATAAATAAAATCCAAGGAAGGAAATATATCCAAGTAGAAAATTATTCATCCACACCTGGTTCTCTTGTAATGTCACATCAACAAAAAGGATATATGAGATCCCTCGTAGAATAATAACTAAGCCATGCCCCAACATACGTTCTTACATAGCCCCAAAATCCATAAACAAACAACTTCACTATCGGAGATACCATTCTTTATATAGTTTAGCCCACAAGAATCAAGAAAAAAAACCGTACACATTTGCAGAATAGAGCATGGGAGTTTTCAGATTTTAAACACACCATTCATTTAGTCTCATATTTCCATTTGGTTAACCGCAGTGACTATACCAGTATTATTATTCATTGGGAATCCATTAAATCAACCGAGTATACGTGATTAAAAATTTTCCATCTAACATGTATTCAATCATAGAATTATCCAGATGAAAAGAGGTTCATTAGTGTACAAGAGAGGACCTCTAACTGCCACGATTTTCAGTGGACATAAGACCATAAAATTCACATTATAAAAAAATAGTGGAGTAGCACCATCTAACACAACACTTCATTCCTTATACACCATTTATTATATTCGTGAAAGATTGGTTTCATCCTTCCCTATAAAAATGTTATCATACCACCTGACATGATACACTGTGATGACCCAGAGCCCCCCTTGGTCTCTTCCTTTGCCAAAATCTGGATCCTTAAGGGATACGGATGGGTGAGACCGATCGGTGAGACCGATCGGTGCGACCGATCGGTGTGACGGATCGGCGGAACCGGCCGACGTCACCCGGCCTTGCCAAGTTGTTTGAGTAACGTGCACAAAAGCTTAATTAAATACTAAATCGGATCATGAGTCGGTTTAAACCACTCAGCACCTTTAATGATGAGTCAAGCCGCGTGGTCAACCCACGACTTCCACGTCTTACGCGGTTCAGCGTTTTTATCTCAACCGTTCCCGGCTCTTATAAATTAAGGGTGAGGCCGTGGTTTCCCCCCTTCTTCGATCGTGGCTCTTCTGGTGCATCGGGACCGCCGCGTCGTTATCCGTAAAGTTCCGCGCCCCCGGCCTAAACGTCGATCATCTATCAATAAGTAGGGAATTTCTTTTGTCTCTCACTTTTGTGTATCATGCGGGGTGGGAGTTATTTTTGTTCTCATGGAACTGTTTGAACCGAACCCTAATTAAGATAATAAACAAAGTTCTAAAGAAAGAAGGGGAAGGGGTTGTGATCGTTGTTTATGCTTTATCTTGTGATCATCCCTTTTGTTGTACTGGTTTATGTTTTCTGAAAATTGAGGCCATTGGTGGTCGTGTGTGTGCACTTGAATCCCCTCGTGATGTTTTAAATGGGTTGCTGGAATTGTGAACTCCTACTGTGAAATTGGTTAATCACGTATATCCGGCTGAATAAGTTGAAAGCACCAGGATCAACCCTTCTGTGATAACTCCCAGTTAGAACACACGGAAATTTGAAATCATGGAGTGTGTTAAATCTTTTAAATCTGAAAATCTTTGACTTGTGTTGGTAGTGGTAGTTGGTTGTTTTCCCTTCAGGCCGTTTACTGGAAATGTGGGAGGGGATGGGATCCGCTGTTCTTTTATACTCTCGGTGGCTGTGTGAATTTGGGGGATGGGATCTCCTGTTGGTATGGTTTCAGTGGTTGTTAGTTTTTATCACAAATTGGGGAGAGATCCTCTGTTGGAATAACCGGGTGTGAGTGTTTTGGTTGATCTATGCTTTTGACGCTTTCCTTGGTTATGCATATGGTAGTTTCCCAGTAGTGCTTTAAATTAATTGAACTTTTTGACTGAACGTGAATCAAGAATGGGACAAATGGTTTTGTGGGCAAGGGTCGTGAATTGTGACTCGGACGCAGTGGTGTTGTGTTCTGTAGGTTGGCTAGGAAAACCTAAGTTTTGGGTGAGTGTTTATTACCTATATCTATACTTGTATCTTTGTGTTTCTTATTCGCGCCCCACCCAAGTTGAGCACTTAGTGCCGAACACCCCCATTTATGGGGGAAGGGTGTTTTTCCCAACACTATACTTAGTGGCTGGTTATTAGCTCCTTTTCTGCTCCCTTTCCCGGATAGCCCAAGTACCTTCGGGTAGGCTGTGATGGCCTGAAGTCCATTATTAGCCCAAGAACCATCGGGCAGGTTGTTGTGGTGGTTGGCCAGGTGTGTGCGGCAGGTGGATTCCCAAGTGTCTTCGGGATGAGGCCCAGGTGAATTCGGGCGTGGCAGTGGATCCTTTAGCCCAGGTTTCTTCGGGCATAGCGGTGGTTGTTCTGGCCTAGGTGTTTGCAGGAATGGTTACATGTGATAGTTGTGGCCCAGGTGTGTGCGGGCGGGATACAGCAGTGGGACTGCGTGTGGTTGTGGCCCAGGTGTGTGCGGGCTGGATTCGGCAGTGGGACTGCGTGTGGTTGTGGCCCAGGTGTGTGCGGGCGGGTTTGGCAGTGGGACTGCAGTGAGAATGGCGGGATTGGTCTGATGCGTAGGATGTCTCAATAACCAGTGGGAAAGTGGCGTGGGGTACCCAAACATCGATGTGCTCTTATATATATATATTACGTGACTTGCGTTATTTGGGGAGCGAGCCTTGGTGAGGCCTGGGATGGATAGTTTTCCTTGTTAGGTGTTTGGTTTACTCTTTTCTCACGGGACTTTAGTACGTTCCCCCACTTGTGCACGAGAGTCTTGGTTTTCCCTACTGAGTGTACTTGTATGCTCACCCTACGTATATAAAACTGCTTTCAGGTTTCCAGGAGGACTTCGGGGATCACGCAGGACCTTACTAGCTCGGACTTTTGGAGCAGTTGCAGTTGTTTCTCTTTTTCTTTTGGTACTTACCTTGTAGTCACCTTTTTCACCTTGTGGCTTTCACTTTTGAAACATGCATGTGGGAATGGTTTACTTTTGGATTTACTTTCTTTCTACCTTGGTGTTGTTGGGTTTTCTCCTCTTTATCTTTCGATCCTATAAAATAAAAAGGGTAATGCCTTCCATTTGCGAGAATTTCCTATACCCTTGGTGCTAGTCGCCACTCCGGGACCTATTGAAGGCGGGTTTCAGGGGTCATTATCTCTCCTTCAACTTAAAGAAAGAAGGGCCTGGCAACCTGCTGACCCTTCCCTCCTTTTGGTGAAGGCGGGTCATGACAGAATGGTATCAGAGGCGAGGTTGAGAGATAGGACGGAGTCTGGAGTTAGGCACAGTGAGGATTGCATGGGATGGTAAGGCAACGGTGTTGGGAGACCTTGGAGCATGAATTAGGCCAGGGAAGACCGACTAGGACACGGGATTTTAGGGCCCCCCGTGATCTGATGCAAGGACTCTGGACCCACCGAACGACCAAGTGAGGCCACACTGATTGCAGGGTAGAGACCCTAGGAAAGGTACACGCATCATAAATGACTTGTGTTCTTGTGTTTCTGGGATGTCTTGGAAAATTAAGAATAAATTAAATCATAATAAGTTTTAAGAGCGATTTTCTTTGCACTACTGGGCTTAGGCATTCCTTGTTTACCTTGCAGCTATGGCACCTGGAAGGCGACCACGTGTGGTACAGGCGATCGAGACTCCTGGGACTACTTTGGCCAATCAGCAGAGTGCTGATCGAGAGGAAGAGGATGACCAGTGGCAGAAGACTTTTCGAGCATTCCAGCGACAGGCCCTCGAGATGTATGAGGACAGCACCTCCGATATAAAGACGGAAGGCTAGCTAGAGGAGCTAGTCATAGCCTTCGGCCTGATTCGGGCCCCGACCGAGTACTGGGTTCCTCTAGCTGTTAGCCAGATGCGAGGAGCGGCACGTCAGTGGTGGATGCTTCACCTGGGGAGTAGGAAAGTGTCTGAGGTTGCCTGGGCGGATTTCGAGAAGGAGTTCCGGGCGGAGTTTCTCTCCTCGACAATGAAGGCGGAGAAGAGGCAGGAGCTACTCTCCCTCCAGCAGGGGAGCATGTCCGTGAGGGAACATGGAATCAAGTTCAAGGACCTCCTGCGTTTTTCTCCGGACCTCTTTCCCGATGAGGTGTCTCAGGCAAGACGTTTGGAGGAGGCGCTCTGACCCTCCCTCCAGTATGCTGTTACCCCCTTTACCCTTCTGACATACTTAGAAGTTCAGAAGAAGGCCGAAGTGGTGGAAAGGATGCACGCTCTGGGCGGAGTGTCATGAGAAGGGATCCAGCTGGGACCATCGAAGGGGAAAGCCGTCAGCGCCAGGCCCCCAGCATCGGGACCCTCCAGGTTCTGACCCACAGGGAGCAGGCCGCAGCAGTTTCAGTTTCGATCCCCTGGCCCGCGTTCTCTTCCTTCAGGCTCGGGACCACGGTGCTTCATCTGCGGGAGCCCTGGACATCTCCGAAGTCAGTGCCCCGATCAGGTGCAGTACAACAGTGGCAGTCATCCACAGCATCCGCCGCAGCAGCATTTTCTAGCCAGACCCTTCCTGCAGCAGCAGCAGGGACAGCGAGCTCCCACTCCTATGCAGGCAGACATAGGAGGGGGAGGCCGACCTCAGGGCGCTCCCCAGGGACCTCGACCAGGGCGTGGTCGGGGAGGTGGCCGACAGCCGAGGGGCAGGGGAGCTGGGCGTGGACAGTTACACGCCGCAGAAGCAACAGTTCTAGCAGGGCCAGAGGTTGTTCGAGGTACGATCAGTGTGTTTAGCACTCTTGCTTATGCTTTGTTCGATACCGGAGCTTCGCACTCCTTTGTTGCACCCAGTCTAGCCCGCTCCTTGGGTCTAGATGCCGAGAGACTTCCAGTGCCCCTGTTTTTGAGCACACCAGTTGGAGGTCAGACCGACTTGCTGTTTGTTTGTCGGGGATGTAGACTGATGTTAGGACCACATCAGTCGGTTAGGGATCTCCTTCTACTACAGATTCAGCCGTACGATGTTATCCTAGGCATCGACTGGCTATATTCTGTGTGCACCGTCATCGAATGTTTCCAAAGAAGGGTGGTGTTCTCCGGTTTGGACGGCCAGCGTGTTACTTTCACCAGCGAGCGGAGCTGTCCGAAGGGAAACAGGAGGGGGGAACATCTCCTCTCCTTGTTGACCGAACTGACGATAGAATCAGTAGATGAGGAAATGGTGGAAGTACCAGAGATCGTTCGTGAATTTATGGACGTCTTTCCTGAGGAGGTGACGACTCTACGCCCTCGACGTGATATCGAGTTCGGGATAGACCTGCAGCCTGGCTCTCGACCAATCTCGATGGCTCCTTACCGGATGGCACCTTCGGAGCTACGGGAGTTGCGGATAAAGATTGACGATCTGATGAAGAGGGGTTATGTTCGTCCAAGTGCGTCACTGTGCGGTGCCCCAGTCTTGTTCGCAAAGAAGGCAGATGGTGGCCTCAGGTTGTGCATCGATTACAGGAGGCTGAATCAGGTAACGATCAAGAATCGATACCCTCTTCCGAGGATAGATGATCTTTTTGATCAGCTGAGGGGACATGATGGTTCTCGAAGATCGACCTGCGATCTGGATACCACCAGCTGAGGGTAAAGGATAACGACGTCCCGAAGACGGCGTTCAGGTGCAGGTATGGGCACTTCGAGTTCGTGGTCATGCCCTTTGGTGTTACAAACGCCCCGGACGTGTTCATGGGGCTTATGAACTCCATCTTCTGGGAGTATCTGGATCGGTTTGTGGTGGTATTCATCGACGATATCCTGATCTATTCAAGTTCAGAAAAGGACCATGCAGAGCACCTGAGGACAGTTTTGGAAGTCCTCCGACAGCACCAGCTCTACGAGAAGTTGTCAAAGTGCATGTTCTGGACACGAGAAGTGCACTTCCACGGGCATGTAGTGTCTGAGCAGGGGGTAGCAGTCGACCCATCAAAGGTTGAGGCAGTTGTTTCTTGGGCAGCACCCAAGAATGTGGCAGAAGTCTAGATTTTCCTCGGACTGGCAGGTTACTACCGGAGATTTGTACCCAACTTCTCCCAAGTAGCATCCCCTTTAACGGCTTTGACCAAGAAGGACCAGGTTTTTGTGTGGAGCGAGCAATGCGAGTCGTCCTTCAGCTACCTAAAAGAAAAGCTGGTTAGTGCCCCAGTGTTGAGACTACCAGAAGAAGGGATGGCCTATGAGGTATTTTTTGATGCTTCAGGACAGGGCCTGGGATGCGTGTTGATGCAGCAACAAGGGGTGATCTCTTACGGGTCCAGGCAGCTACGACCCCATGAGCGTACCTACGCCACCCATGACCTGGAGCTTGCAGCGGTCGTTTTTGCGATAAAGTTATGGTGGCACTACCTCATCGGGGAATGCTTTGTGGTCTTCACAGATCACAAAAGCTTAAAGTACATCTTCTCCCAGTGGGACTTGAACATGCGACAATGGAGATGGGTGGAGTTCCTCCAGGACTACGACTTTGAAATCTCTTATACTGAGGGCAAGGGCAATGTGGTGGCCGATGCCTTGAGCAGGAGGACACAGAAGGATGCGGTCCGAGAGTCGGCAAATGCCTGGAAGGAAATGGAGGAGTTGGCTTCCTTACACCTGGATGCGAAGATGGATAGTGGCAGAGGCTGCCTATATCAGATGATAGTGCAGTCGTCTCTGTTTCGAAAAGTGGAGGAGTCTTAGTGGGTAGACCCCGAGTGCGAAGTGATGCGTGATTGGGTTGACCAGGGCGATGCTCCGAGAGAATGGACAGAGGATGGTCAACACCAGATGCTTTTCCAGAAAAGGTTGTTTGTTCCAATAGTGATGCGTGGAAAGGTTCTCAGTGAGTTCTACAACTCACCCCTGGCAGTGCACCCAGGAGTTACCAAGATGTACCACGGGCTGAAAAGGCAGTTCTGGTGGCCTGGAGTTAAGCGAGTGGTGGCAGAATTCGTGGCCAAATGCTTAGTATGTCAGCAAGTGAAGGCTGAACACCAGGTTCCAGGAGGCCTACTGCAGCCTTTAGCTGTTCCCGAGTGGAAGTGGGATGACATCTCAATGGATTTCGTCACGGGACTACCCAAGGTCCAAGGAGGGTGCGACGCCATTTGGGTGGTGGTGGACAGGTTGACGAAATCAGCTCACTTTCCGGCAATCAGGGAGTCAAGTACTGTGGATGCTTTGGCACGGAAGTACGTGAATGAGATGGTGCGGTTGCATGGAGTCCCGAGGTCTATAGTCTCGGATAGGGATGCATGGTTTACCTCACGAATCTGGAGAGGGTTGCAGCATGCGTTTGGCACCCAGTTACGCCTTAGCACTGATTTCCATCCCCAGACAGATGGACAAACGGAGCGAACCATCCAGACCTTGGAGGATATGCTACGGGCATGTGTTCTGGACTCAGGAGAGTCGTGGGTGCGATACTTGCCTCTAGTAGAGTTTTCCTACAATAATAGCTACCACTCTACCATCGGTATGGCCCCGTTTGAGGCTCTGTACGGGAGGCCATGTCGTTCACCTGTGTGTTGGACCAAAGTAGGAGAGGCAGGAATCCTTGGCCCGGAGGAAGTTCAGAACACGACAGAGGAGATTCAGCTCATACGGGAAAGGATGAAGGCGGCCCAGGATCGACAGATGTCGTATGCTGATACCAGGAGAAGGCCCTTGGAGTTTGAGGTTGGAGACCACGTGTTCTTGAAGGTCTCCCTGCGGCGTGGACAATGGAGGTTCGACAAGGGGGTAAGCTTTCCCCTAGATTCGTCGGACCCTTCAAAGTGTTGCGGCTGGTCGGCGAAGTGTCTTATCAGCTAGCGTTACCTCCGCCGCTGCTAAGGATACATGATGTCTTTCATGTATCCCAGCTCCGTCGTTATCTGCACGATGTTTCACACGTCCTTGATTGGGGTGAACTGGATATCGAGGACGACGCAACCTTTGTGGAAAAACCAGTGATGATCCAGGATCGCAAGGAGAAGGTGCTTCGTGGGCGAGCTATTCCCTTGGTTCGTGTGTTGTGGAGACATGGCGGGCTCGAGGAGAGTACGTGGGAAAGGGAAGCACAGATGCGTGCCCAATACCCCGGGTTGTTTTGAGCTTTGTTCCTTTCGTACCTGCTGTGGTAGAACGTTTGACCTTTTTGGCTATGAAATGTACTAGTTCCTTTCCTCTGTTGTGTGTGAAAATCCCTGGCTAAGGGGAAGAGGGAACCCGACCCCTAATCAAGACGCATTAAGGTGGATGCGATTGAACCCGTGTGGGCGAGTCAGTGCCGCCCAAAGCAGATAATATCTTGACATGGGGGAAGGGAACTCCCCAAACCCGCATGACCGGGCTGTTTGGCATGGTATGTTGCTTAGTTCTTGACAGGAGAGTGTTTTTAGTTAGCAGAGGTTCACTCCTAAGAGGTATCTTTCGAAGATGGTTGTTCGAACCCTCTCTATCCTTCTGGTTTGTTGTGATTCTCGAGGACGAGAATCGTTTAAGAGGTATCTGATGTGATGACCTTGACCCCCCCCCCCCCCCCTTGGTCCCTTCCTTTGACAACATCCGGATCCTTATGGGGTACGGATCGGTGAGACCGATCGGTGTGACGGATCGGCGGAACCGGCCGACGTCACCCGACCTTGCCATGTTGTTCCAGTAACGCGCACAAAAGCTTAATTAAATACTAAATCGGCTCATGAGTCGGTTTAAACCACTCAGAACCTTTAATGATGAGTCAAGCCGCGTGGTCAACCCACGACTTCCACGTCTTACGCGGTTCGTCGTTTTTATCTCAACCGTTCCCGGCTCTTATAAATTAAGGGTGAGGCCGTGGTTTCCCCCCTTCTTCGATCGTGGCTCTTCTGGTGCATCGGGACCGCCGCGTCGTTATCCGTAAAGTTCCGCACCCCCGGCCTAAACATCGATCATCTATCAACAAGTAGGGAATTTCTTTCGTCTCTCACTTTTGTGTATCATGCGGGGTGGGCGTGTAACGACCCAAAATTTCATTAATGGAAAATCCATCTTGATCCAGTTAAATGTTTCATTATGTTTTTATGTCAACTTCATTAGTTTAACATTATGATTTTTGACCGTTACTTTTATAGCCGTTGAACAGTGATCATCTGGGTAGTTTAAATATAAGGCTTTAACGAACCAATTTTCTACTCAGACAAAGGAAGCGATGGCCTCATCCAGTAGAATTGCCCCTTACGAAGCCCATTTGTCAGAGCTCGGAAAGGAGGTGGCGTCTTTGTGCTTTGCCCTTGACCAAGCCCAAGCCGAGCTTCATCAAGTCAAGCTCGAACGTGATCGTCTACGGGAAAAATGGAAGTTGATAGAGATTACCACTCGAGCAATGTTATCCAAGCTACCCCAAGAGTCTGTCACCATCACACACCTTACCCTTAGGTCTTATGCGGCTATTTTTAGGGGTTATGTAACAAATAATTAGCACCATGTTCATGTACATTATTTTTGTATATAGTAATGAATATAATTTCTAGTCATTTTTGATGCATTGTAATTAGTTTTTAAAGTACAAATGATGTTTTTAGTTATTATTTAATTAAGAATTATATTTTATTAAATTAAAGGATTTTTGAATTAAATAATATTTTAATGAAATATTATTATTAATATTAAATTAATTTTTATTAAATATAAATGATCTTATAATTTTATGAATGCAATTAAAATTTTTATTAAGGTTTGAAAGCCATTTCTGTCAAAACCCGTGAATTTTTTATAAATGTCGGTTTTTATTTTAAAAGTAAAAATTCACATATTTAGAAAATTATTTAGATAATATAAATATTATTTTTGGAATCAGGACGTCGAAATTATCCAACGGTGAATTTTTCATAATTTTCTGAGACAGTCAAATTTTTGGGTAAAAATTAAATACCATTTAAATATATAATGTGTTTTATGACATCATAATGACCCAATGGTGATGTAATAAAATACCATAATCCTTATGTTCGGCCAATATGTGTTTTATAATTAAAATAACTAGGTTTTGGGTTTGTTTGACTCACTTTTCAAAGCATTAATGGAGCCCTCAATACTTATTCAACACTTTGCCTTTTTAAATTAATTTCCATGGGAGTGTGACTCACCTCCACATAAGCAACCCTAATTTTTTAATAAGTTCGGACCTTGGCATTTTAAAATATCGTTTTCCTCTTTCCTTTTCCAGAAACCATGGGCAAATACCATGGGAGGGTTTGTGGTTTGGATTATTTTAATATAAGGGGTCCCAAACCTAAATAATAAAGAATTCTCTCACCTTTCCTATATAAACCCACCCAAGCTCCCACTTCCTCCTCACTCAAAGCCCTTTAAGTTCGTCCAACCTCTGCCCTACTCTCTCTAGAATCCTCCCAAGGTGCCCCAAGCTCCCAAGAAGCCTCTCACAAGCCTCTCTCTAGCCTTTGGAAGCACACTTCCAAGTAAGGGTTTTTTCTTCCTTTCTCATTTTTGTCAATTTTCATTAAGTTGTATTGCCATTTTAATTTCATTTATGAATGTTGGGGTATGGGTTCGCACCTCTCCCATACTGACCTCTTATTGTTTGAATGATGGGATACCCCTTTCTCTCTCATTAAATGCCTCCCATGTACACCCGTTACTATGCCGAAATTCCGAAAGGAACCTTTTTCTCCTCTTTTATATTCAAGCAATACTTTTGTATCATGAATCTAAATTCCTTTTTAATTGTTAGGACATGTATCTATATGACCTTCTTACTGTCCATTACATGTAAATATGATGAGGAACCCCTTTCTCTCTCATCAGCCTTTTTATGAATTCTTATGTCACACTGTTACGCTGCCGAAATCACACCGATTTTCTAAGCCAATATCATTGTGTAGTGAATACCATGCCCATTTCTCCATCAAGGGTATTCACCTTTATGCACATTTACTTATTGATTGTAAAGTTTCATGTATGAATTCCACATTCCTTTATCGTGGAATAAATGATTATGTTTTATGAATCCATGTTTTATGATCCATGTGGCACACTTATGCATGAAATGAAATGTTTAAGAAGGGTGCGCCCTGATAGCGCTCCAATGCATTGGGTAAAGTATAGTATCATGATACGTCATGTGCAATGAGTTTTTACTCATGCTAATTCAAGTGCAACGAGGTTTTACTCGTGCTTCAATTTCAATGAGGGTTTACTCATGCTCCATGTGCAATGAGCCTTGGCTCATGCTAATTCAATGTTAAGTGTTGTTGCCACATTTCCATGTTATGATTATCATGCTTTATCATGCCTTTATGTTCATGTCTCTATTATGCTCTATTGATATGCCTATTTCCTAACATGTATTGTACTCCTCATGTTATTCATTATGTACTCCCTTACTGGGCTTTATAGCTCACCCTTTTTTTATGCATGTCCTCATGTTATCCCTTGCAATGCTAAGTACGAAGGAATGTAGTGGTCATGTAAAGGAAGTTTTCAATAAGAATGTTGTATTTCAAGTTTATGTAATGATCCTAAGCCCCAAAGACACTAAACCTCTCAATCTTCTTTTTGTATCAAGTGAAGTTTTATGTAATAAAGCATGTTTAAGTTGTAATATAAAGCAGGGTTGTCATAGTTGGTATCAAAGGATAGGTTTAGTTATTTTTGGTATTAGGAAACCCTAGTAAAGCCTTAGATACAAGACTAAGAATAATAATAACATCCCTAAGTTTTGGTAAATACTAAGTAAGTGGTTTATCAAACAAATACATCCCTGTGTGGATACGAGCAGGTAGAGGTGGCTCTGGCACAGATGTATCCTAGGGGTAAAACCCGAAAACACCGCTTTGAGCTAGACTCGAACGGGAACTGGTGCACGACAACGGGCCTTGCTGCACTCTTGGTTACGACACTCCCGAGGGATATGTTTTGATAAATTCACAATCTTATTATGAACCCTTATTAAGGGAAAAATTCCCCTAAGAATATATGTTAGAAGGAAGATCATGAAAAGCCTGGATTGAATCCTATAGACTCATGAGTTAAGGAGATTAAAGTTTATTTATAAGTCATCAGCTTTTGTCTTTGGATTACCCTTTATGTGTTACCCTTTACTTTCCTTTTATTCAAGCCAATGGCCGGTAATAGGAGAACTCGGGCTAACAACCGTTGTGAAGATCAGTGTGATGATTGTACTTATGAGATTCCCAATCCAATGGGAGCGGGAATCGCGAACTTTGTCATGCTTCTCTCTCAGCTAACTAAAGTTTTGTATAGAAACACTGGTCAAGAGGAACGTTCAACCCCCCCTAAGAAAGAACTAGTCGCTATTGAAATCATCATGAGACAAAGGCCTCCTACTTTTAGTGGATCATCCGATCCCATGATTGCTGAACAATGGATCAACTCCAATGAAAAGATATTCTCCATCCTCCAATGCTCTGAAAAAGAGAAGGTTCTCCTGGAGGCTTATCGTATGGAGGGTGAAGCTGATCAATGGTGGACGTTGATCAAAAATACGAAGCCTGAGGAGGAGATTGAGGCTTTGGAATGGAAGGTATTCTGGAAGATGTTTTTCGATAAATATTTTCCATGCACCCTCCGTCTTAAGATGGAATGGGACTTCCTTTCCCTCAAGCAGAAAGATGAGGAATCTGTGGGAGCGTACGAGGCAAACTTCACAAGGCTTGCACGATACGCTTCCGGCGTTGTCGTTACCCCCGAATGCAAGGTTGACCGCTTCTTTGGTGGGCTGAAGCCTAGCTTGCGAAAAGAATTAGCGATCCGTGACTTCGACAGCTATGAGGAAATTGTCCGATGTGCCCTCAAGGTTGAAATGGAGATCGGAGAATCACAGGGGTATCATGGGGACAAGAAGCGGAAGGTGGACTTCAATGCTGGTGGTCCGATGGATAAATCCAACGGCGCTAAGAAATTCCAGCACCCCACTTTCCAAAAGTGTGGAAAGAAGCACCCTGGAAATTTCCTTAGGGGGACAAGAAAATGCTTTAAGTGTGGAAGAGAAGGGCACCTAGCTGCTAACTGTCAGCAAGAAGGACCCGCGGCTGCGACGGAGGGGAGGAACGCTCCGTTCGATCCTCAATGCATTGTTCAATGCTTCAAATGAAATGAACCGGGTCATTTTGCGAATCAGTGCCCTAATCCAAGGGTTATCGGAGGCAATCAACAACCTCCAAGACAACAAGGAAGAGCTTTTGCCATCACTTCCGCCGAAGTGAACCCCGACAACGAAGTTGTGACAGGTACGCTAGTTATTCATTCAAGAATAGCGAACATACTTTTTGATTCAGGTTCTATGCATTCTTTTATATCTCAAAAGTTTAGTAGAACAATCCCTGCACCACCACAAATCATGGAAGTAAAGATGTCGGTGAGTACGGCAAATGGGGCAATCATTGCATCCCATGAGTATAAGTCCTCCCCTGTTATAATCTGTGGATTGAATTTCCCGGCGAACCTCATCATACTCCCTTTGGTGGAATTTGATTCAATTCTTGGCATGGAGTGGCTTTCCTTATATAGAGCCAACATAAATTGTTGGGAGAGGGAAATCACACTCCATATGGAGAATCGACCCCCGATTATTTACAAGTGTCAGGTGGAAGATGAATCTCCTTTAGATCCATCATCTCAGGCATGGATATTACTGCCTTATGAGCACGCATATCTGGCTCAGATGATTGAGTCCAAGGAAGAAACCACCCTTGAAGAAATGCCTATTGTGAGGTAATTCGCTAAAGTATTTCCCGAGGAACTTCCTGGTCTTCCTCCAAGAAGAGATGTTGAGTTCTCAATTGAACTTATACCTGGGGCGCTACCAATATGCAAGACTCCATATAGAATGGCTGTTGTTGAGCTTGAAGAGCTGAAGAAACCACTACAGGAAAATTTGGATAAAGGGTTTATACGCCCAAGTGCATCACCATGGGGTGCACCAGTCCTCTTCGTCAAGAAGAAGGATGGGTCAATGCGGCTTTGCATCAATTATCGTGAACTTAACGAAATCACAATAAAGAACAAGTATCCTCTCCCAAGAATCGATGACTTGTTTGATCAGCTGCGTGGAGCACAATACTTCTCCAAGGTCGACTTGCGGTCGGGATATTATGAAGTAAGGGTGAAGAAGGAAGATATCCCTAAGACTGCATTTCGTACAAGGTACGGGAATTATGAATTCATAGTAATGCCTTTTGGACTCACCAATGCTCCAGTAATATTCATGGACTTGATGAATAGAGTCTTTAGAGATTACCTAGATAAATTTGTGGTAGTCTTTATAGATGATATTCTAATATACTCCAAAACCAAGGAGGACCATGAGGATCATTTAAGAACTGTAATGGAGACTTTGCGCAAGGAGAAGCTCTATGCCAAGTACAGAAAGTGTGAGTTCTGGTTGAAGGAGGTCTCATTCTTGGGCCATATCATCACAAGCAATGGGATATCTGTGGACCCCTCCAAAACAGATGCAATTGAGGGATGGCCGAGGCCAACATCGGTAACTGATATCCGTAGCTTCTTGGGGTTAGCTGGATATTATCGACGATTTGTGAGAAACTTCTCACGATTTTCCAACCCTCTTACCAAGATAACTCGAAAGGGAGTAATGTTTTCTTGGAGTGATGAATGCGAAGAAAGCTTCAAGGAGTTGAAAAGGAGGATTATCACTGCACCTGTGCTCACTTTACCCACAAGTGGGGAGCTTTTTGTGGTATTCAGTGATGCTTCGAAGAAGGGCATTGGATGTGTGCTGATGCAGAATGATAAAGTGATATCCTATGCCTCAAGACAGTTTAAAATCCATGAGCGAAACTATCTAATGCATGATCTGGAGTTGGCGGCGGTGATCTTTGCCTTGATAATCTGGCGGCATTATCTCTATGGAGAGAAATGTGAGATATATACTGACCACAAGAGTCTTAAATATATATTCACACAGAAAGAGCTTAATATGCGCCAGAGAAGATGGATAGAGCTCATAAAGGATTATGACTGTTCAATACATTACCACCCTGGGAAGGCGAACAATGTGGCGGATGCCCTAAGTAGAAAGGATCCAGCAATTCTATCAATGATGAGAATTGAGAAGGATCCAATCTTCTTAGACTTGATGAAGATGGACGTGGGAATAATAAAGAAGGGAACATCATCAATCCTTTCACAAATGATTGCTCAACCATCTCTTTTGGAAAGGTTAAAGGATGCTCAAAAGGATGATGCGAGAATCCAAGAAAAAGTGGAAGCTATCAAAAAGGGAAAATCCTCAGAGTTTAATGTTAATGAAGAAGGAATTGTGTGGTTTGGGAAATGACTATGTGTTCCATCATGTTCGGAGCTGAAGAAGGAACTTTTGGATGATGCACATAGTTCAAATTTCTCTATTCACCCAGGGAGCACAAAGATGTATCGAGATCTCCGAGAAAACTTTTGGTGGGATAATATGAAGAAGGAGATCGCCAAATATACATCAAAGTGCCTGGTGTGTCAGCAAGTGAAGGCAGAGAGGCAGATGTATAAGGGGATGATGCAACCATTGCCCATACCAGAATTGAAATGGGAGAACATCACCATGGACTTCGTCACTGGACTTCCAAGGACATCCAAAAGCAACAATGCCATCTGGGTTATTGTGGATCGTCTTACAAAGACTGCACACTTCATTTCTATTCGAGAGGATTTATCTTTGGATCAACTGGCACGGATATATATCAGGGAAGTGGTACGGTTGCATGGAGTACCACTATCTATTGTGTCTGACCGAGATCCAAGATTTACCTCTATGTTTTGGAAGAGTCTTCAACATGCTCTGAATACTGAACTGAACTTCAGTACGGCCTATCATCCTCAAACTGATGGCCAATCCGAGCGGACTATCCAAACACTTGAGGATATGTTGAGAGCGTGCTCAATGGACTTTAAAGGAGGATGGGATCAAAATCTTCCTCTAGTTGAGTTCTCTTATAATAATAGTTTCCACTCGAGCATCCAAATGGCACCATATGAAGCCCTGTATGGGAAAAGGTGTAGAACACCGGCATGTTGGGATGAGGTCGTTGAACGTAAGCTGCTTGGACCAGAAATGGTCGAAGAAATGGTGGAGAAGGTGAAAACCATTCAGCATCATATCAAGGCAGCCCAAAGTCGACAGAAGAGTTATGCAGATAATCGTCAACGAGACCTTGAGTTTAAAGTCAGAGACATGGTGTTTTTACGCATATCTCTGTGGAAGAAGGTCATGAGGTTTGGAAAGAAAGGGAAGTTAAGTCCAAGGTACATCGGCCCCTTCGAGATTCTTGATCGTGTTGGGGCTGTGGCCTATCGACTAGCACTTCCACCTACTATGGCCAAGGTGCATGATGTCTTCCATGTATCCCTCTTAAGGAAGTACATACCAGACCCTTCACATGTACTCTCTTCTGAGGTGGTACAATTAGAAGACGATCTTTCTTATGAGGAGAAACCAGTGAAGATCTGGGATCGTAGAGAAAAAGTTCTACGAAATAAGACAATGCCCCTCGTCAAGGTGTTGTGGAGAAACCACAAGTTTGAAGAAGGAACTTGGGAGTCGGAGGATATGATGAAGCTAAGTTACCCACATTTGTTTTAGTGTGGGAAAAGGAAAATTTCGAGGGCGAAATTTCTTAAGGGGGGAATGTTGTAACGACCCAAAATTTCATTAATGGAAAATCCCTCTTGATCCAGTTAAATGTTTCTTTATGTTTTTATGTCAACTTCTTTAGTTTAACGTTAAGATTTGTGACCGTTACTTTTATAGCCGTTGAACAGTGATCGTCTGGGTAGTTTAAATATAAGGCTTTAACGAACCAATTTTCTACTCAGACAAAGGAAGCGATGGCCTCATCCAGTAGAATTGCCCCTTATGAAGCCCATTTGTCGGAGCTCGGAAAGGAGGTGGCGTCTTTGGGCTTTGCCCTTGACCAAGCCCAAGCTGAGCTTCATCAAGTCAAACTCGAACGTGATCGTCTACGGGAAAAATGGAAGTTGATAGAGATTACCACTCGAGCAATGTTATCCGAGCAACCCCAAGAGTATGTCACCATCGCACACCATACCCTTAGGTCTTATGCGGCTATTTTAAGGGGTTATGTAACAAATAAGTATCACCATGTTCATGTACATTATTTTTGTATATAGTAATGAATATAATTTCTAGTCATTTTTGATGCATTGTAATTAGTTTTTAAAGTACAAATGATGTTTTTAGTTATTATTTAATTAAGAATTATATTTTATTAAATTAAAGGATTTTTGAATTAAATAATATTTTAATAAAATATTATTATTAATATTAAATTAATTTTTATTAAATATAAATGATCTTATAATTTTATGAATGCAATTAAAATTTTTATTAAGGTTTGAAAGCCATTTTTGTCAAAACCCGTGAATTTTTTATAAATGTCGGTTTTTATTTTAAAAGTGAAAATTCACATATTTAGAAAATTATTTAGATAAAATAAATATTATTTTTGGAATCAGGACGTCGAAATTATCCAACGGTGAATTTTTCATAATTTTCTGAGACAGTCAAATTTTTGGGTAAAAATTAAATACCATTTAAATATATAATGTGTTTTATGACATCATAATGACCCAATGGTGATGTAATAAAATACCATAATCCTTATGTTCGGCCAATATGTGTTTTATCATTAAAATAATGAGGTTTTGGGTTTGTTTGACTCACTTTTCAAAGCATTAATGGAGCCCTCATGACTTATTCAACACTTTGCCTTTTTAAATTAATTTCCATGGGAGTGTGACTCACCTCCACATAAGCAACCCTAATTTTTTAATAAGTTCGGACCTTGTCCTTGTAAAATATTGTTTTCCTCTTGCCTTTTCCAGAAACCATGGGCAAATACCATGGGATGGTTTGTGGTTTGGATTATTTTAATATAAGGGGTCCCAAACCTAAATAATAAAGAATTCTCTCACCTTTCCTATATAAACCCACCCAAGCTCCCACTTCCTCCTCACTCAAAGCCCTTGAAGTTCGTCCAACCTCTGCCCTAATCTCTCTAGAATCCTCCCAAGGTGCCCCAAGCTCCCAAGAAGCCTCTCACAAGCCTCTCTCTAGCCTTTGGAAGCACACTTCCAAGTAAGGGTTTTTTCTTCATTTCTCATTTTTGTCAATTTTCGTTAAGTTGTATTGCCCTTTTAATTTCATTTATGAATGTTGGGGTATGGTTTTTCACCTCTCCCATACTGACCTCTTATTGTTTGAATGATGGGAGACCCCTTTCTCTCTCATTAAATTCCTCCCATGTACACCCGTTACTATGCCGAAATTCCGAAAGGAACCTTTTTCTCCTCTTTTATATTCAAGCAATACTTTTGTATCATGAATCTAAATTCCTTTTCAATTGTTGGGACATGTATCTATATGACCTTCTTACTGTCCATTACATGTAAATATGATGAGGAACCCCTTTCTCTCTCATCAGCCTTTTTATGAATTCTTATGTCACGCCGTTACACTGCCGAAATCACACCGATTTTCTAAGCCAATATCATTGTGTAGTGAATACCATGCCCATTTCTCCATCAAGGGTATTCAACTTTATGCAAATTTAATTATTGATTGTAATGTTTCATGTATGAATTCCACATTCCTTTATCGTTGAATAAATGATTATGTTTTATGAATCCATGTTTTATGATCCATGTGGCACACTTATGCATGAAATGAAATGTTTAAGAAGGGTGCGCCCTGATAGCGCTCCAATGAATTGGGTAAAGTATATAATCATGATACGTCATGTGCAATGAGTTTTTACTCATGCTAATTCAAGTGCAACGAGGGTTTACTCGTTCTTCAAGTGCAATGAGGGTTTACTCATGCTCCATGTGCAATGAGCCTTGGCTCATGCTAATTCAATGTTAAGTGTTGTTGCCACATTTCCATGTTATGATTATCATGCTTTATCATGCCTTTATGTTCTTGTCTCTCTTATGCTCTATTGATATGCCTATTTCCTAACATGTATTGTACTCCTCCTGTTATTCATTATGTACTCCCTTACTGGTCTTTATAGCTCACCCTTTTTTTATGCATGTCCTCAGGTTATCCCTTGCAATGCTAAGTACGAAGGAATGTAGTGGTCATGTAAAGGAAGTTTTCAATAAGAATGTTGTATTTCAAGTTTGTGTAATGATCCTAAGCCCCAAAGACACTAAACCTCTCGATCTTCTTTGTTGTATCAAGTGAAGTTTTATGTAATAAAGCATGTTTCAGTTGTAATAAAAAGCAGGGTTGTCATAGGGCGTTATTTTTGTTCTCATGGAACTGGTTGAACCGAACCCTAATGAAGATAATAAATTAAGTTCTAAAGAAATAAGGGGAAGGGGTTGTGATCGTTGTTTATGATTTATCTTGTGATCATCCCTTTTGTTGTACTGGTTTATATTTTCTGAAAATTGAGGCCGTTGGTGGTCGTGTGTGTGCACTTGAATCCCCTCGTGATGTTTTAAATGGGTTACTGGAATTGTGAACTCCTGCTGTGAAATTGGTTAATCACGTATATCCGGATGAATAAGTTTAAAGCACCAGGATCAACCCTTCTGTGATAACTCCCAGTTAGAACACACAAAAATTTGAAATCATGGAGTGTGTTAAATCTTTTAAATATGAAAATCCCTGACTTGTGTAGGTAGTGGTAGTTGGTTGTTTTCCCTTCAGGCCGTTTGCTGGAAATGTGGGAGGGGATGGGATCCCCTGTTCTTTTATACTCTCGGTGGCTGTGTGAATTTGGGGGATGGGATCTCCTGTTGGTATGGTTTCAGTGTTTGTGAGTTTTTATCACAAATTGGGGATAGATCCTCTGTTGGCAGAACCGGGTGTGAGTGTTTTGGTTGATCTATGCTTTTGACGCTTTCCTTGGTTATGCTTATGGTAGTTTCCCAGTAGTGCTTAAAATTAATTGAACATTTTGACTGAACGTGAATCAAGAATGGGACAAATGGTTTTGTGGGCAAGGGTCCTGAATTGTGACTCGGACGCAGTGGTGTTGTGTTCTGTAGGTTGGCTAGGAAAACCTACGTTTTGGGTGAGTGTTTGTTACCTATATCTATACTTGTAGCTTTGTGTTTCTTATTTGCGCCCCACCCAAGTTGAGAACTTAGTGCCGAACACCCCCATTTATGGGGGAATGGTGTTTTTCCCAACACTATACTTAGTGGCTGGTTATTAGCTCTTTTTCTGCTCCCTTTCCCGGATAGCCCAAGTACCTTCGGGCAGGCTGTCATGGCCTGAAGTCCATTGATAGCCCAAGAACCATCGAGTAGGGTGTTGTGGTGGTTGGCCAGGTGTGTGCAGTAGGTGGTTTCCCAAGTGTCTTAGGGATGAGGCCCAGGTGTCTTCGAGCGTGGCAGTGGATCCTTTAACCCAGGCGTCTTCGGGCGTAGCGGTGGTTGTTCTGGCCTAGGTGTTTGCAGGCATGGTTACATGTGATAGTTGTGGCCCAGGTGTGTGCGGGCGGGATACGGCAGTGGGACTGCGTGTGGTTGTGGCCCAGGTGTGTGCGGGCGGGATTCGGCAGTGGGCAGCGTGTGGTTGTGGCCCAGGTGTGTGCGGGCGGGTGTGGCAGTGGGACTACGGTGAGAATGGCGGGATTGGTCCGATGCGTAGGATGTCTCAATAACCAGTGGGAAAGTGGCGCAGGGTACCCAAACATCGATGTTATCTTATATATATATATTACTTGACTTGCGTTATTTGGGGAGCGATCCTTGGTGAGGCCAGGGATGGATAGTTTGCCTTGTTAGGTGTTTGGTTTACTCTTTTCTCACGGTACTTTAGTACGTTCCCCCACTTGTGCACGGGAGTCTTGGTTTTCCCTACTGAGTGTACTTGTATGCTCACCCTATGTATATAAAACTACTTTCAGGTTTCCAGGAGGACTTCGGGGATCACGCAGGACCTTACTAGCTCAGACTTTTGGAGCAGTTGCAGTTGTTTCTCTTTTGCTTTTGGTACTTACATTGCAGTCACCTTTTGCACCTTGTGGCTTTCACTTTTGAAACATGCATGTGGGAATGGTTTACTTTTGGCTTTACTTTCTTTCTACCTTGGTGTTGTTGGGTTTTCTCCTCCTTATCTTTCGATCATATAAAATAAAAAGGGTAATGCCTTACATTTGCGAGAATTTCCTATACCCTTGGTGCTAGTCACCACTCTGGGACCTATTGAAGGCGGGTTTCGGGGGTCATTATCTCTCCTTCAACTTAAAGAAGGAAGGGCCTGGAAACCTGCTGACCCTTCCCTCTTTTTGGTGACGGCGGGGCGTGACATACACACTATGGGATATGAAGGAAAAACCATACCAAGATGATCAATGATCGATGTTTTCCTCCACGTGCCAACAATTGGGGATCCACAACATGCAGGGGAGGAAATCCAGGGACTCTAAGAGTGAGTAGGAAAGGCTCCAGCATATGCACACCACTATCCTCTAGAAGGGGGACTCCAAACCCACCATGGAAAGGAAAGAGTCCACCCAAGAAGAAGAAATAAAGAACAAATTCTCATGTAATAATAAAATGAGATTTTAGAGTTATGAAATATGAATTTTGAATGGAATTAAAAATGTTTCATGGTTTCACAATATGATTAGATGGTAAAACATGATGGAATTAATTTTCATTCAAAAATTATCATCAGAGGGGTTTCCATAATAGCTTTTCATTAAAGGATTTCATTTAAATAGTGGAAAAAATAAACTTTTGAGGGTCTCCCCAATCATAGTGGATTTATAACATTATTTATGGGTCTAAAAATGGACTTGATCCACTTTAAAAGGTTTAAAAAAAGTGTCGTTTTAGGAGATCTAGGGAAGGAAATACCAGACAACCCCCCCCTGTGGCCCTGATCGGGTGTGTAGTTGATATGTGAAACACCGATTAGTGACTCAGCAATCAAGGACAGACCAATCAGTTAGACAGATCGGCGAATAACTGATCGGTGTCGTCGATGGTTGACACCAAGGTGACACCATATCACCACATTCACCCCTACAGACATACTAATGGGGTCTAGGGCATCCCAAACACTAGAGCTGGAAATGTAATGTAACAGGCGGGTCCTTGCCATTACATAGGATTCATGTGATATTACCAAGGTAATGAATTTTCATTTTACCTTTACATAATTATTCAATTATCTCTTTATGTTAATTTCCAATTCATTCAAAAATTCAACAAAAAATTTCTCATAATATGCATCCTCCAAAAACATATTTTTTACCATATCATTAATCATTCATTTAATTTTTCTTAAAAATCACAAATATAATTATTCAATTATCTCCAAGAATAAACATATTATATATAAATTGTATTTGATCAATTCCTAGGGAAAATAGATATTCTTATTTTATTTTTCAAATGGGTTTTTACATGTTTTATGCATTATTTTAGTTTTATATCTTCATTGAAACATTTATATGATTATAATAACAATTTAATAACCCTAATAATTACAAGGATAATTGATCAATCATGTAACTGAATTCATATAAATTAATATTTAAAACTTCTATATGTATCACTAATTCATATTCACTAAATTATACACATGGACTCATTAAAAATAAATAAAAAACATGGACCTAATAATATCCCCTTTAAAATTTTCATTAAATATATTTTCATGTTATAAAATTCAATATGTATAAACTTTTACCCCATATTAACAATCATATGAAAACAATATGTTTGGGAATTCTCAAATCATATTTATTCTATTCAATGAATTTAAGATTCACTAAAAAAATGTAGAGATAATAATTATAACCATTGTTTCTATTTTTAAATGTCCTTTAGTTGGTTTACTCTAACTGAACTTGGCCTTACCCAATGTAGATAATAATATAGATACAACCAATGATTTATATGATATCAATAAAAATCCAATCATTCGATATTAGTCTTATAAATTATCAATCCTAAAAAATGATTTATTAGGAATAAAATACATGAACTTTCACAAACCATAACAAACACGTTTGAAATCTCTTTGGCATAAGAATTAAAAATCCTCCCTTTTCTATTATTCTCACAACTATCACTTCCTTTAATAATTTTTTTATATTATCATAACAAAGGGAAATAATTAATATTCTTATTACTTAACCTAAATGTTTTACATTTTCTATTATTTCTAAATTCGCAAATTTGATTATAATGAAATATTATTATCAATGATTTAACCACATATGGATTAACTTTTTATCATTAATTTAATGGATATTATAAACTATATAATTGATATTATAAACTGTATAATGGATAATTCAAATTATTTTCTTCTATATTTAAAGGATCAATGTTTTCCTTCAAATCATTACATATTATCTACATGAATATAAAATAATAGTGAATAATAAGTTCCATAAATGATACTTCTTTATAGAAATGGAGATGTAATTTTCTCATCCTAAAGACTCTATTTAAATTAAATCTCTCTAACTATATGGTAAAACATAATTTGAACTTCCAGTGTTGATCATTTGAAAATGTAATGGTTTTCCAATTATCCATAGTATTATACATAATAGGACATGCATCATCATATGATTTATTTTTCAAATGATTTATTTTCCCTTCTATTGTAGGTAAAAAAATCACACAATTAATTTTAATAAGGATAGATTTATTAATAATCTAAAAAAATTATAATGATAAACTTTGGTATTATATATTGTAAATATATTATGTGTTACAACATCCTAGAAAGAAATTAATATCATTTCATTTGGGAAAATATTTATATAAATTTATTTTAAATATTCAATATAATACTTATATTTTTAACAAAAATGGACATATTAATTATTTATTCACATAACATTCTATATTTTACAAGCCTAGAGTAAATTTACATGAATTTTTTTCATCTTTTTAGGATAAATGATATTATTGTTCAAATATTTCATCGATTTTCAATATATAATAAAATTTATTCTAGGTGGAAAAACATTTTTATATCACATTAAAAATTCTTTTATTTTATTCCTTGATTTTATTCCCATGGTGTATTCCATTTTTGAAGAGTTAATATATTTTTAAAATATTTATAGAATTTTTTTTAATATTCACTAATATAGTATTATAATCCTCTAGAGCATTCAGTTCCAAAACAATTACATTTTTAGTGATAAACTGACAGCAATCAGTACAGACTTCTACAAAACTTTTTCCTCAAAATTGGTGAAAATTCTATCCAAATATATTCTATGTTACCACTATCTTAATTAGTCATCATTATTTTAGATTTCATATCATAAAATATACATATATATAATGCAGTTTATGAATTACTAGAATAATCAGAAATACCCTCCACCTTCATCTTTTAAATGGAATTTAAGAATACTTTGGATGATTTATCTTAAACATCCATTTCCTTACTAAATTCATATCTCCTATTTTTCAATAATTTTATCCCATTAAGACACATATACTATGTATTTGTTAGTTCTTATTCCATTATAGATTATTTTTTTATTATTTTCATTCAACATATTATCATGTTATATAATTTACCCCCATAGAAGTTTTTATTTAATAAATGAGGTAATTTTCCATTACGTTTTGATTTGTATTCTCATTATCATTCTGAAAGGCCGAAATAATTTTTCTTATTATTTTTCATACACTTTTAGGAAATGTGAGAAACACAAAGTCATATTCAAGCTCCTTAAAGACATCAAAAAACGAACAAGCAATCAAAAACCCCAATAAACCAACATAAACTGATAACCAAAATCTCTATACCCGTAATCGCATCCAACACAGGAGTCCTCCTCCACGGTGGTTGTTCACCATTCAGAAGCCGGATTAAAATGCCTCATGAAATCACCATTAAAAATCATCATTCTATTTTACTCTTTTAGTGAGTTTAATATTTTAATAAAGACATCATACATGTTAAAATATCATCATATATTGTTGGTTTCTCACTTCTTCTTTCAAATCCTTTCATAACGATTTTCAATATCACATTACTTTTTCGTTGATAGTGTTTTAATTTTTTGTTGGTCATCCATCATTGGATTAATTCAATGATGAAGAGTATTTATAAACAATAATAATCATTAGAGTTTTTTTCATTTCCATGAAATCATATTATTGATTATACTATCAAATTTTCTACATTAATCAAATCTTTTTTTAATGTAGTCTTTTTCAAAAAAAATCTCTCTCAAAATCATCATATTATTCATTTAAAAAAAAACATACCACATGAAAATAATGAAAACAAATTAATGGAAACAATCATTTAAAATTTCCCATTACCATTCCAATTCTTATATTTTTTTAAATAAATGACATTACACTTTTATAAAAACACCACAAAACACATCCTCATCTGAAAAATTATTGGGTCATATTTATTTTTCATCATCTTGATAGATTTAATTTCATTGAATTCTATTTCATACATTGATTTACTTTGAAAAAATTAGGATTTATCCTTTCGTAGTTTAGAAAGGTATTAAGATACTAAGGACGATATTGGTATCCAACTATTTATAAGGTAGAAATATTTAAGTCAAATATATATGGAAATTTATGCATCGGTTTCTTGATAATTTTTGTATCCACTCATGTATCATTAAAACCCCGATTAGACATATTATCTCATTTACAATGGTAATGTAGTCATATACAGTCTCCTGATAATCCATTTAAATATCATAAAATTTATCACTTCATATCTGTATATTGAATTCATTGATATTCATATTCCATTAATACATTGATTTTTACCCCTGCATCATTGGTTGTTTTTTGTTCTATCAGATAATCAATAAAATTATTAGTAAAGGATGAACAAATAAAATTTAAATCCTTTCCATTTACTTTTTTATTTTTCATATCATTCCATTTTAAGGGATAATATATTTATTCTTGATAAAATCAATTGTTACATTATCACTAAGTTCAATAACTTCTGAAGGTATAAGTAGATAAATTTAATTCGTTAATATATAAATGATCTTTAAATAAAATAATGGGACACATCTATTATTGACCTAAAAATGAATTAAATAACAAGTTATCTATATGGGTTCAATCTTTTTATAAGGAACCTCATTATCTGAGGCCATCAAAGTACCCATGTTCAAATATATAACATTGAATGGGGGTGTTAGTCAGGGATATTATTTTATGATTTAATCATTTAAAATTTTCCAATGGGCATGGTTAATATATAAATTAATCATTTTTAATATCCATCATCTACAATATGCATTAACCTGAAATATCTGAATTCACATTCCAATTTTTTCAAGGATATCTCCAAAAGAGGGTACCTACATCCTTGTTTGATTTGGGTGATCTAGGATAGAAATTATCCACATGTAATGTAAAATTATTATAATAATATTTAATCCTCTAAATGTCTTAAGTAAAAAATTCAATATATAATTAACAGTAATTATTTCTATGGATAATCATATAATGGGATATTTATATCATAATCCCATTATATTTCATTATAATAACTCCTCCCAGTCAAGTTATCTCCCAAATATAAGTAGTTGTTTATACAAATTTTCACCCAGTTATTCATCTTTCCTCTCAATATTTGGAAAATAGTATTCAAGAAACCACTTGAATCTGATTCCAAGGTATAATGGATTTATCATTATTTAAATATTAACTGACATATCATTTGAAATATCAATTTGAACTACAAAATATTTATCAACACAAAAAAATGCAACCATTCACATTGAGAAAAAACAGTGAAAATATTCCATAACAATGTCAAATAATTTTCCATATATTTCTTCTTTCTTAAATACCAAGGTGTATTAGGACTCAAAAACATTCTCTTGCTCAGATAACAGTAGTTATCTAATCACAATCTCAAATATTTATTATCCATTTATAATATTTATATTCAATATGATAACATGAATATGATCATATAATTTTCATAGTTTTTAGCCATGAATTTAGAATTCTATGATAATTTGAAGTAGGATAAGTCCTAATTATATTTTGTAATTAAATACAAAATTATCTCCTCATTTATTATAAACATTACTTCATGATTAAAGTGAAATAAGAAAATATTATTCTCCTTCATTATATTCATTTTTTAAATCAAATTGTATATCACATAATAACCACTATATTATTATGGACATCATTTCATTATTAATAACCCAGACCAATTACACATCAATTCCATTATTATTATACTATAAATACGAAAATAAATCTTCATATAAAATTTCTATTGAATATATTTTTTATTCATATCATTTTCTCAATAAGTTCGTAATAACCACATAATTATCTCATGTGTCATCTAAATTTATTTTTACATTGAATGGTGTATTTAATATCCTTCCACATATTTTTCTATGACTGTATACATGAATATCCCATACATGACATGAATGTTCTATTCCATTGATGAAATTCGACTAAATGGTTTTTCCATAGTATATCACATTCATCTTTTATATGTTTATGTAGAACGGAATGCATGATATAGTATTTATATTCCATTATTCCTAAATTCATCTCAATAGGAATCCTTTTTCTACTCATGAACATATTTATATGGAATCATAAGCTTCTATAAGACTCCTATACATGGAATATTTTCCTATTTTTTGACACTTCTTTTTTCATATAGGAGTCACAATTTCTCCTCCTACCACCAGAGATAATAGAAAAAACTCAAGCCTCCAATAGTAATGGTAAAACCTTATATACAATACTAATAGTAGTTCCATTATAGTGGTATTAGTAGCTTTTTAACTAATTTTTACACCATAATAATGGTAATAAAGTCTTCTACATGTATAATTCTTTCTTCACCATATAACATTAGTATTCATTATTATCTCTTTCATTATGTGTTCTTATGGAATAACATTTTTTAACACTTACCGTAATATGAGAAGTGAGCCTAACAAGTAACCCTTATGCATCTTTATCAGCGTAAACAAAAATGGTTTATGAGATCTCGTATTACCCTTATGAAATTTACATTGTACTTTCAAAATTTTTATTTAACCTTATTCTTGTGTGTTTTCTATCCTTACATTAGGGGTTACATTTATTTACGATTATCGATTTTCTAGACACCCTTAGATAATTACCTTTATGATCATTACATTTTCTAAATAAATGTAGTCTTTACCCTAACATAGGTCACCCACAATCATTTATAATTATGCATTAGGAATGTACATTTAAATAGTTTCTATAGACACATGAATACTCTTACATAGTTTTATATATAACATTACATATTGTATTATAAATTTATTTTAACCTTTCATATAATACATTTACCCTTAATATTGGAATAATTTTTATTTTTACATTACATATTATTCTATTTTAACTACTATTTTTATAAATGGTTGAATAATAAATCATAAAAAAATTTCTGAAAATCTTCTTAATGAATAATGATATTTTTTCATTGAACTAGTTCTTCATATAATTATTATTCAAATATTATAAAATAATTAATAATTTGTCCATATTCAAAAAAAAAATTATCATAGAATTTTATTTAATCAATTATTTATGAAAATGGATATTTTCATGGTCTTATTATTTTTGTTTCTTCACTATTTTCAAACATTGTCTTAGTTATACAACTCCACTAGCATATTTCATTTAACATAAGACCATTTGTATAACTATAACAATTAAAATTAAAATATCCCTACAATAGATTCCAATGTAAATAAATGTATTTATATATCTTCTCAAAGAACAACCACTTTATATTCAATAACTAACACAAATTAACGCATTGAAAAAAATTCAACACATCGGTAAAAAAGAGATAACCATCAATTTGATGGTTCCACGAGCAGTGGAAGCATGGTTGGGATGGAACCCAAAATTGGTTTTTTCCTTGATAAATGATCATTCAATGATCAATATGATGATAAAAACATGTATACATAGAATAGAATCAATGATTTAGATAAAGAAGTTAGAGGCCTGAAACCATTAGAGAGGATCTTTCAAATCATGTTTATAATTAATTTAATTAATTTCATAAATAAACTAATACATGGATCTTCAGTATTTTATTTTTTTATGATTATAATTGTTTGTAATGGGCCTTTCAGAATATAATGTTGAGCATTAAATGATCCAAACTAGAATACCTCTAGCAGTGATCCACAATTACACTAATGGCCTCCGATCGACACAGCTCATTCTCCATGTGCTAGCGTGATGATGTGAGTGCCTTATATAAGTAATTCTTTATTGATTTTTCTTTGACCATTAATAATGTCTATAGTTATTGATAGGGGAGGGAAGATAATTCGAGAGAGAACTTGTAGGGCTCAATAATTCTCAATTCACTGGGTGTGTAGTTCGGTAAATGGCACAAAAGACGTATGTGTCTATTTATTGACATAGGGATTCAGTTACAATATTTAATTGAGTAACCCCCATAAAATACATTCATATCCATGGAGAAAATCTATGTTATTAATAATATTACATATTCATTGTTTATTGTGTAATAACATGCACAAAAATAATTTTAAATAATATTTCACATCTAAAAACAATTTTAGCATTATTTTAATTTGTGCCAAGTAGTTAAATAATTATTTATAATCATAAAAATAATTATTTTACAAACAGACCGAACATGGTCCTCTCAAACTCCACATCCATTTACTGAAAACCTGAATAAATGAATAAATTATTATATTAATTAAATATTTCATTTACAAATTAGTAAATGAATATTTATAAAATGTTCAATAAAATAAATTAATATATTTTACCTATAATCTGGTGAATAAATATTTATTTAATTTATGATATCATTTTAACTTGAATAAAATTATTCAATTTTCTAGATATTGATATTTTATAATTTTAATCAAATAGTATTTAACCGACACCACCAGAAGAACTTTTTATGTAACCCTCTACGATTCTCATCAAGCATGTTTCATGATAGTGTCATCAACTTTTATGCTTGATACATCATTATTTTACTGGCTGAAATAAACTCATCATTTGACCATTACCATGAAATTTCGTATGAAATTTCTATTTAAAACAAAGGGTTGAGATATCAAATTCCATAAATGGAAAGGAAATATTCTTCCTCAACTTATACATTAAAAACATGCCACTCATGATGCACACAATATACCCTTCTTCCCACTAACTATCGGCATGACAGTTTTAGTCAGTAAATCAATGTTTATGAGTCACAAAATATATTAATGATAATATTAAATCCTAAGTATAATTACACATGATTTCTTATAGAAATATCTGATGACACCAAATCATGAGTAATTCCTACAAGAAGGCATGTTCTCATAATCATTGGTCTTGGATATTACGAAGTGAGAACTTCGAGAGAGGTAGTGTTATATGATTTCATGTACTCACATGAGACAATCATCATTGTATGTGTCCCATCATAGAATTCCATTCAAACATAGAATTATATTTAAGAATATTGTTATTGTATTTCAAAGGTCATATCAATGTGGGGAACTCCCATGACCATATCAATGAAACAAATACTCTAGGACATTATTACATTATAGTTATGCAGAAAAATTAGAAATATGTAATAAGATATTTAATATTTAAAAAATTACATTCCTAAGTAAACAAAGTGCAACCAGTTGGTTCTTGGAAACCTACTCTAACAAACCTTTAAGTAGTCATGAGCCAACTACCAACGACATTCAATTCTCAAGACATCACATGGTGATCATGTTTCTGATGATTCATTTATTTAGACATGTTGTCCACCACATTGTCTTTCGTGGAAATACAACTCACTGCAACTTCAGCTCTCTGAGAAAAGTGCCTCAATAAATGATACTTCTAAATTTTGATTGTCATCCACTGATGTGACCTTGGAACTCTGGCGAGAGCCACAACTACTGAATTAACATATTACAATGTTATGGGATCATTACGTCAAAGTATCACATCTAACTCTTGGACGAAGAATCATATCCAAACTGCTTCTTTAGATACCAAAAAACAACAATATACTCAGACACTTCTGTAGAATCTATGACCACACTCTGTATGAGCTCTTCCATCTCACTACACCTCCATTAAAAGAGATGATGTATCCTATTTGCGGTTTCATATCATATTAAACTATCTTGAGACTAGAATATTCATATCCTTTGATGATTAGATTCTCATATCCCACATAAACACGAAACATATCCTTAGTACACCTCAGACACTTTAGGATAGTCTTGACTATCATCCAATGGTGATCACATGGGTCAGGTTGATATCTTCCTACCGCACTAAATGCACTGACAACATATAACCTATTACATAGAATGGCATATATAACTATCTATATCGCCAATACATATAGATTCATTGACATTATCTTTCATTACTCATGTGTTTGAGGACACATTTTCATGGAAATATGAATGCCATGTGATGCAAGAAATAATCCCAACATGGATTGTTCCATACTGAATATCTTGCGTATGTTATTAATGTATGTACATTGACAAAGGTCCACCAATCACTTAGATCTATCTTGATGGATCTTTATCTAAAGAATATATGCATCCCCATCCCAGTCCTTCATGAAGGAGCATTGATTCAACCATTACTTAACAAGCTACAAGACCGGTATCTCATTTCCAATAATTAATACGTCATCGAAATTTTCTATTAGGAAAATAACTATACTCAGACTAAACTGCTTGAAGACAGAAGTCTCACATTCCAAAATGATAAAAATATATTTTGTTATTGATTCATTAAAATGAATGTTTAATGATCAGGATGCTTTCATTAATTAATAAATGGATTTATGCAACTTGCATACCTTATTGGTATCCTTTGGAATCCCAAACACTTTAGGTTGTGTCATGTGGAAATCTTCCTGATGGTTCCCATTAAGGAAGGCTATTTTGATTCCCATTTTCCAAATCCCATATTCGTGGTAAACGGGTACGGCCAATATAATTCTAATTTATTTCAGCAGTTATACTGGAGAAAATGTTTTCTATCAGTCAATGCCTTGTTGCTATTTGAACCCCTTTTCAACCAGTCATGCCTTATAGGTGCTGATTTTCCATTCCAGGTCTTTTTTCTTCTTTAATACCTATTTTAAACCAACATTATTTACATTACAATGAGAATATACCAATATCTAGACTTTGTTTTGGTACATGGAATCCATTTCAGATTTCATGGATTCTTGCCACATGGCAACATCAGTTCCAATTAATAGTTTTTGGAAGGTTATATTAACATTATTATCAACTAATAATGAGTCACTATCCTAGTTAAATAGATAACTATACTGTTTTGGTTCTCTAACCACTCTAGTACTCTTACGCATCCCTTTTGTCTTTGGAATAGTTCATTCTTCCATAGGGATTTGGGGAATCTGTTCTTGTACCAACTCTTGTGTACCTTGATCCTAAAATTCATTTAAGTGTATCTCAATCCCACTATCTCTTTTTGGTATGTTATACCTCTCATGGAATATGTCATGTCATACCACTATAACATTTTTCAATAAGGGGGTTTATAAGAAATATCCCCTTGTTTCCTTGGGGTGCCATATAAAGGTTCACTTTGTGACTCGGGGTGTAATTTTGTTACCTGAAGATATCATAAACAACATATTGCTTCCCAAAACATATAAATGTGATAATATTCCTTTATTTCCACTATAGAACTCATATAGAATACCATTTATCAAATAATATGGTACTTTGTTTAGTGTGTGCACTGCTGTTTGTAATAAATAGCCCAAAAAGGATAATGGATGACACGAATGACTCATCATTGATCTCACCCTTTCCAATAGGGTTCAGTTTGTAATGACCCAAGAAATATCAAGGAATTTTTTTTTCTTAATTTATTTGGAATTCTATGAGTGTGCAGTTTTTGAAGGCACCTGATTCTGAGGCCCGGTGTGCCCGGAATCGTTTTCTGAAGTTTAGCTCAGGTACGTTCAGTGAACGAACGAGCGATTTATCCTATCTTTTTAACCAGTGACCATAATTGAAATCTGAGGGACCCATTGAACTCACAGCGCGGGTTTTCTCTTAAGAATACTTTCAGCTCGGTGGCAGGTGATCAGTTATAATAGTTAGTTTTTGGGTTTTACGTGGGTTAATAAAATCAAATAAGTGAACAATTTATTTTATTTTGGTAAGCACATACTGTGCGGATAAAGTGGATAGAAGCTTCACATGGAGGTTGGATCTTGATGGAAACCACACAAGGCCTCCCATAAATGGCAGGGGAATCAAAACTCCTTGAATCCCTCTCATTTATGAGGGAGATCCTGTAGGTTTAAATCCCCCTCTTAATTGAGGAGGATGGAACATAATTATTTTCAAATGAGGGAACCACCCAAGAAATAACCACCCCATTTTTTGTGGTTATTTAATAGTGGGGTCTACTAGGAAATATCCTTACTTTGGAGGATATTCTTCTTGTTGGGACCACCAGGGCCAATAACCCCTTTTTGACTATCTCCCCAATTTAATGTTCCACCACAGTAGATTAATTGGGTGGAGCCCTCTGTCATAAATCCTCCATTTAAGACTTGCGTGCCAACGACGATCCCTCCCACTCCAATATAATGGAGGCTAGAGGAACAGTTATGGAGGACTTATTCATGTGGCGGAATGCTGGTAGCGAAGCCCGACGCCTAGCACTTGGAGAGTTTTCCTCTTCCTCCAGCGAAGAACGAAGAATGCTGATGCCACCCTCGGCTCCTCCCTTTCTAATGTTGACAGGATGACGTCGATCTTCTGTGAAGTCCGATCACCATGGTGTTCGTCTTATGCAGTTCAACAACGTACGACATCTTATCAAGGTAGGGGTTTATATATGAGTATGTTATATTCCCATGATTCATCCCTTCTAAAACAAATAATGCGTGTCAACTCATTATCATGTTGATCTGCGAATGAATTCTTTTACAGGTTGGGAATAATTTTTTGTTGGATAAATGCAGGATGGATAGTTTCATTGTTTTTGTTGTTAATTTGTTATTCATAAAACATGATTCCTTGTTTATCCTTGGAAAATTTTATCAGCTAACACGAAGGGCACAGGCCGAACCAACACGGCCTGACAACCCTCCATAGGTTGTTTGTTTGTGCCTGTATGGATGGGAGACAATGAAACGAGAACACATTGGCATATGGAATCCTTCGTAGTGAATAGCGGGTCCCGAGAGGGCCACATGCATAGATGGAGGTCAAATCAGACCACCAGAGCACGTTCGGTGGTCTGCAGACGACACTGCCGGCGGACCAGACAGGCGCGGCGGCGCGCCGGCCCGCCGCCAGCAGTAGCATGCTGCAGCATTAGCCATAGCAGCGAGGGCCAGATGACGTGGCCACACGGGATCCAGGGAAGACACGGCGTTGGGCGCCTTGTCCTCGGAACAGGGGGGGTTTGGTCAGGTCGGACCGGGCCCAGACCCCCACTTCAGACAGTTTTCGGTCTTTTTTCCATAACCTGAGCTACGGTCCACCGATCGACGCACCTTCAGTTTATTATGAATCCTTGTATCGTGTCAAACGTTTTGATATATTACACTAGAGGTTTTGGAAAAGTTTGGGTATGGCCGGGTTGGTTCAAACCCGAAACCAACCGGGCCCTTGGAGCAGAAACACTTATAACTTAATGACCGGACGTCTGATTGACGTGTCGTCTCATGATGAGACGATACTTTTGGATTAAACCACTTGAGGTTATGATGCAGTTGTAGTGTGTTCGGGGTGGTTTTATATTAAAAAACTAACCGGGCCCCTGGAATGGAAAAGCCAATAACTCTCAGACAGGGCGTCCGAATGACGCACCGTCTATCGCGTTGGGTTCCTTTTGACGATATGGAACATTGGGATACATCAACTCTGAACTTCTTGATAGTTGATGTATCGACCCTTGGCTCGAGGAGCGGACCCTCCCGGAATCGAGCGTGTTGTGTTTGGGAACCCTTGAACTGGCTGTGACTATGACGATAACGACTGTACGTGGATCCTCCGTGGGTTCGACGGTGATGACGGCTAAACATGGATCCTCCATGGGTTAAGCAGCAAAGATGAATTTACTTAGATCCTCCTAGGGTTTGGCAGTGAGGACGACTGTACTTAGAACCTCCATGGGTTCAGCAGTTATAACGAATGTACTGGGATCCTCCGTAGGGTCCGACAGTGATGACTACTGTTCTTGTATCCTACGTGGGTCCAAAAATATGACCGATGTACTTGTATCCTGATTGGGTCTAGCAGAGTAACAGGTCTTGTATCCTTTGTGGGTCTGACAGCTTAGCTGGTTTTGTATCATATGTGGGTCTGACAGCTTAGATGAATCAGTGACTTCATCTGATCATCTCTATCATCTTACGAAATGTGTACATGTTTGAGCTGAGTCTAGTTTTCAATAAATATCATTGATGTGATTGACGTGCATTCCTTTGTGGACTGGGCTGTTCTTTCTTGTGTGGATTGGGTTGTTCTTTCCTATGTGGACTGGCTTGTGCATTTTTGTGTGGACTGGGATGTGTTTTTCTATGTGTAATGGGTTGTGCATTACTGTGTAGACTAGGTTGTGCTTTCATGTGTGGAATGGGTTGTGTTCTCCTGTGTGGACTGGTTTGTACATGGGCTCAAGAGTTGGAGCCATTTTGGAATTTATTACTTAGGTATATGTATGGTAATATACTTAATTATATTCGGTTGATACATCATGATTGTATTTTACTTTGTGGTTTGTCCTTTGTGGATTCTAAGAGACCTTCGGGGGTCTCGGGGTCCCTAATGAGTATTGTATACTCACCCATGAACGGGCTATGCCCGCACTACATTGTGTTGGATGCAGACGACAGAAAACACTGATATAGGTGGAGGCTTTTGAAGCTAGACGGTACCCACAGGTGGACCACTTGGCGGGACATACATGGTGCGGATGACAGGAATCGAGGAGCTGAGGAGGCTATCTGTACCCAGCCATCAGGTGGGATTTATGGAGGGTGAATCAGTGTTGCTTTTTTAATTTGATGATGTTGTACTTCCTTTCAGTTGTTCTGTACTTTCAGTTGAGTTTGTATACTGGCTCATTTACTTCCAGCTCTTACTTTTGTACCATATTTAACGTAGTGCTTACTTAGATTGTGTACTCTGTTGTGTTTGTTTACCTTAGAAAGGCAAAGTCTCCCCTTCAATTGCGATTTACTCCTTTGGTGCTAGTCGACAGCCCCTGGCCTATGGATGGTGCGATTGGGGTAGTCACAACACGAGCCCTGAGGATGGGTTGTGACAAATTGGTATCAGAGGAGAAGGTTCTACCGCAGAACACAGGACTCTGATAATTTCTTCTCTATGAAGTAATAGTGTTAAAAGTATTGAGTGTGTTTTTCAGTCCAGGGAGTCTAGTGTTGGTTGGAGACCGACATATCCATAAACTAGGACCCTGACTTCTGATTTCCTTCATAGTGCACGAAAACACTGATTGCGTGTGAGTTTCCTTTCCAAAGTTTTCTTTGTGATTACTTTGTGTCAGCTCATCAAATATAATGTACTAACTGTGGCGCACCTGTTTCTTTTCAGGATGGCCCCACGATGGCAGCCAACTATGGTTCCTAGATACGGGTGAGATGGAAACCCACAGAGCGATGAGGCTTCGGTGCAGGGCCCCAATACAACGGAGGTACCAGCGGCACCTCTACCCGCTGAGCCACTGATGCTACCTGCCCTAGAGGAGGAGAGTGCACACCGCCTGATAGAGTTGCATGAGATTAAGACACATAGGCCTCCCAGGATCTACAGGGAGACAGATCCTTAGGTAGCCAAGGATTGGTTGGATGTTATCGTCAGAGTTTTCAGACTGGTAGGGACACTAACAGATCTTATAGTGATCTTTTCCACGCGTCTCCTGCACGCATGAGCAGGTAGATGGTGAAGCCTGATGCTCCAGGTTCACGATGAGGCATCTCTACTTTGGACAGTCTTCGAGCGCATCTTCCGCTCGAAGTCTGTTCCAGCCACCCTCTGTGCGGTGCGCATCCAGAACTTACAACAGTTGTGGTAGGGCAGCATGTCAGTAGCTCAGTACTCGGTGAGTTTTACCAACCACTCGCGCTACTCCACAGACATGGTATGGGACCCATTATTCTGGGCCCAGACCTTTGAGAAGGGACTCAGACATGAGATCAGGGCATCAATGATCTCCCTCAACATCATGACATAAGCTGGGGTTCTGGGGAGAGCCCTTCTAGTGGATAGTTTTCTTACTGAGTAGTCACTAACGACAAGGCACTCCCGCAGGCCAACACGTAGAGGAGTCTTCTGCAGCCGGTAGTAGATAGCAGACATAGGGGTCCAAGCGGACTTGGCCGTCAGGTGGGAATCCTCAAGATACAGGTTCGGCTATGTGGGGCACATGACACAGAGCCAACCACACGAGGAGAAGGCAGTGCTATGAATGCGGCAGGTAGGGTCACATGGCTCGAGACTACCCGACCCACCCTTCAGATGAGTAGCAGGCGGTGGAGGGACCTCCCAGGAAGAGGTTTGACCGTGTTGGTCGGCCGGGAGTAGGCAGATGTGATAGAGGGGCTGGCGAAGCAGTAGATGGTGGATGATGTTTCGAGGCCCTACCACCACCACCACTAGGAGGACCACCTCGACGGGAGGGAATGGCTGGACAGGGGAGATCTCAGCTTAAGGCAGTTGAGGCCTAAAACCATAGAGATCTGGGAGTAGACGAGCAGGAGAGGGACTGGCTCCAGGCATGGAGACTTTTGTTCATGTTTCATCAAGCTTTGTTAATGTCGTTGTTTGTGGATTCTTTGTGTCTTGTACTTGAGATGCAGTAATAAAAGACACTTGTTCATTGTGACTTTTACCTTCCTGTCCACTTTTATGGTTGATTCTAAGAAGATCCAATTTAAAACTGTTGACTTGATCCTCTCTATTGAGAAACCTACAGGAGGAGACCCATTGACCACACACTGCTGCCAACAGTGTGACTCGACCCATGGAGGCGAGAGTAACATTTGGATATCTTGGTAGTAGTGTCGAGGCCTTACAACGTCATCCATGGTATAAAATAGTACATTTCATGGCAGGATTGATTGTATTAGGAAAAGAACGTGATTCATCCAAGGGATGAGACCAGATTTCTATTTTCAGCATTGGAGAAATCTCAGCAGCTCTTTGGTGGAACATAGACGAAGAAGGGTGGAGATGAGTTCTTACAATTGGCTAGTCTCACACATTTTTCGTTGAGCGAACGGTTTCTAGTTCTTTCCAAATCAATAGTCTTAGATGTATCTTCTCTCAGAAGGACCTGAACTAGAGATAGAGACGACGACTATGCTTGGATGCTCCATGGGTTCGGCAGCGAGGACGACTGTACTTAGATCCTCCATGGGTTCGGCAGCGAGGACGACTGTACTTGGATCCTCCATGGGTTCGGCAGTGATGACGACTATTCTGGGATCCTTCGTAGGGTCTGACAATGATGACTACTATTCTTGTATCCTACGGGGGTCCAGTTGTATGACCTCTGTACTTGTATCCTTAGTGGGTCCGGAAAAGTTGCTGGTCTTGTATCCTTTGTGGGTCCAAGAGCATAACTTTTCTTGTATCCTATGTGGGTCCGATAGATTAGATGAATCAATGGATTTATCTGATCATCTCTATCAAATTGCGAAGTGTATACCTATGTGAGTTGAGTCTTGTTTTCAATCAATATCATTGATGTGATTCACGTCCTTTCTTGTGTGGACTGGGTTGTGCATTAATGTGTGGACTAGGTTGTGCTTTCTTTTGTGGACGGGCTTGTGCTTTTCTTATGTGGATTGGGATTTGTTTTTCTATGTGGACTGGACTGTGCTTTCCTGTGTGGCCTTGGTTGTACATGTAGGATCCGAGCGCAGCGGAAGCGTGTTGATGGATTTACCCAACTTTATTTTTAACGTTAAACAACGTTCAATCTGAGATCTGTCACGATATAAAATGTCGAATCATTGAAATAGAACGAAGAATGAAAATAAAAAAAGATTCCTGGAAAACTTGAGGAGGATAATCATATATTGATTATAATTAATTTATTTAATTCATAATAATTACCTCGTTGGATTTCTTTCTTCGTTGATGTGTCTGGTCACGATTCGGTGATGCATCATTGTGTCATAGAATCCATGTGTAGGATTCTTCTAGCGATGATCCACACATGTGTCACGTATCTCTGGACGTCGCCGAAGGGATCTCTAGGTGCTAGCGCGGAAGACCCTTCACTTGTGATGTCTGCCTTCATCCGGTGGAGGATCTTGCTCTCGTAACATAATGATGTTCTGGGTGGTAAGGGAATTATCTCTTGGCATGAGAGTATTTAAAAATGTATTATGCACAATAATGGCTCTTCAAAATGTTGTTGTTGAGAGGATGTTTATATTCGGGGTTGAGGTTAATAGAGTTATGATAATAAATAATCGTGTTACGCGTTTTATTTATTTCATTAACTCTTATTGAAAACCCCCATGTCGAATTATTAATTCCATGACATGCACCCACAATTATTATAATAAATATCATTTAATTAAACATTATTAAATCCTTGAATTCCCAACTGAAAAAACTACATGGTGTGTAATAATTAATACATGGTGTGTACATTTATTTTCCATTTTTCTCCACCACATTTATAAGTCCTTGAGTAATGACTATTTATTTCTTAAATAAATGTAACTGTATTACTCAGTAATAAATATATTATTTCGTCCACAATATAATCTCCCGAATAACTAGTGTCAAAATAAATGCAATCAGACAACCTTAAATAATTATTAAACCACAATCGGGAATAATATTTATTTAACTTGAAAAATTAATATTTAACTAAGATACATGGACACACTTAGGGTGTGACCCTCTATGCCTCTTTCTCATTGGCATTAGGTTGAGCCTGCGTAAAGTCCAAGGTTAGCATCTAGAAACACGCCAAGGAACCCATAGAGAAAGAAGTTAACACCTCAATGATGTGTCACCTCCTAAGAACGCTTACTGTGTAATATAATCCCTTTGTCTCGATATCTCCAATCAAGCAGGTTTCATGCTAGTGCCATCAACCCATGTGCTTGATTATTATTCCCTTGACTTCCCATAATTGAACTTGCCCATACCGTACCATGGACCTAGATTTTTTTAGGCTATATCAATTCTATCAAAGGACCTGAGATATCTACTTCTGTTATGGAACGGACGGGACGAATCTTTTCTCGCATTATCTATTAATGTGGTATTACTCATGACGCAACCAACGTATCCTACATCACTGAGAACAGTGTGTCATCACAGTTTTCATCAATACATCTAAGTGCTTGAGTTGTAAAACCCATTAATAATAATCTTAAAGTCTAAGTACCAATACACATGTATGCAGATATGAACATCCAATGACACAATGAAATTTTGATTTCCTACTGGCGCGTCTCATTCTCATAATATCCTCCTGGATATTTCCAAGGGCGCACACCATGAGAAGGTGCCTCAATGTTTTATGAGTCCTCACCCCTAATGACCAGTATTATAGTTGTCCCTCAAATAATATAATCCGGCCATAGAACATACATTCAAGAACAGTGTTATGGAACTTCCAGGTTCGAATAATAGCAGGGATCTACTATGTCCCTTTAATGCAACAGCTATCCTTAGAACATTATCACATGACATGTCACGCAGAAGAACAATCAACATGTAATAAGGCTTTTATTTAATGAATAAAGTACAAAGTAGTTGGTTCTAGACCACCAACTCCAACTGAATCCCACTTGGACTAGAGCCAACTGCTAACAACCTTTTACCCGCTAGCTCTCATATGATATTCATGCTTCTACTGAGATAGGCCTTTAGTCATGGGTTCCACCACGTTCTCTTCCGTGGACACTCTGCTCACTGTAACTTCACCCCTTTGATATAAATCCCTCAAGAGGTGATACTTCCAGATTATGTGCTTTTTTCCATTGTTGTGACCTTGGTTCTTTTGCAAGAGCCACCGCTGAAGTATTATCACAATACAATGTAATGGGATCTTTACCACAAGGAACCACATCAAGCTCTTGGACAATTTTCTGAATCAAGATGGCTTCCTTGGCTGCATCAGAAACCACTATATACTTGGACACCGCTGTAGAATCAGTGACACCTGGCTGCTTTGAACTATTCCAACTCACAGATCCTCCATTGAGATAGAAAACATATCCAGATTGCAACTTGAGGTCATTCTGATCAGTTTGAAAACCAGCATCATCATACCTCTGATGACAAGCTCCTCGTCTCCTCCATACACTAGGAAGATATCCTTATTTCTTATCAGATACATAAGGATAGACTTAACAGCAGTCCAACGCTGTTCTCATGGATCTTCTTGATACTTTCTTACCATGCTCAGTGCATACGCAAAATCAAGCATGTTACATAACATGGCATACATGATGGATCCTATAGCTAAAGCGTACAAGATCTTGCTCATCCTATCTTTCTCATTTTGTGCCTGGGGACACATTTTCTTAGAAATATGTATGCCATGTGACACTGGAACCAATCCCCTCTTGGATTTTTACATACTAAATCTGTTTAGTATCTGGTCAATATATGTACCCTAACTTAGTACAAGTTGCCTCTTAGATCTGTCACGAATGATCTTGATCCCTATAATGTAGGTTGCTTTTCTTAAGTCCTTCATGGAGTAAAACTTGTTCAACTAGTCCTTAACTGACTATAAGGATGGTACGCTATATGCCATCAACATATAGCACTAGGATGATGACCGAATTCCCATTAAACTGCTTACAAACACATGAATCACATTCATTCTTAATGAAACCAATTTTCATTTATGGCTTCATCATATCTAATGATCCATGACCTGGATGATTACATCAATCCATAAATGGATTTCTACAACTTGCAAACCAGTTTGGTTTCATCTGGTGTTACAAAGCCTTCTGGTTGTGTCATATAGACATCTTTCTGAAGGTTCCTGTTAAGGAATGCTACTTTGACATCCATCTTCCAAATCACGTAGTCATGGTAATATGCTAGGTAAAATATGATTCTTATGGATTTAAACATGGAAACTGGCAAGAAGGTTTCATCATAGTCAATTCCTTGATGCTATCTGAATCCTTTAGCCACGAGCCTTTCCTTATAGGTGATAACCTGACCTTCCATGTCCAGCTTTCTTTTGAATAACCATTTTCATCCCACGGGCTTTACATCAACTGGCTCATCGACCAGATCCCAAACAAGGTTCTAATACATGGAATCCATCTCAGAATTCATAGCTTCTAGCCATCTTGCTGATTCTGAGCTTTCTACTGCTACATTGTAGGAGATAGGTTCATCATTGTCCAACAATAATAATTCACCATCCGTGGTGACTAGGAAACCAAATCTGTCTAGTTCTGTTACCTCTCTTGAGCTCAAACCAGTACTTGTGTTTCTGGAACCACTTCCACAGGGACCTGTGTAACTTGTTCCTATACCAACTTCTATGTATCTTTAGCATCAACTTCATTGATTTCAATCTTGATCCCACTATCCTTCTTGAGGATGTTCTCCCTCTCAAAAAAGACGGATTTTCTAGCGACAATCACTATCTTGTCTTGAGGGTTATATAGGTAATATCCTTTCGTTTTCTTCAGATATCCTATAAAGATACAATTCATGCCTCGGGGTGCAAGTTTGTTGCCTGAGAAGGCCTTATCAAATGCCTCACATCCCCATACATGTGTGTGCGACAAATTGGGTTTCCTTCCATTCCATAACTCAGATGGAATTCCATTTGCCGCCTTAGCTGGTACTCAGTTTAATGTGTATGTTGCAGTTTGTAATGCATATCACCAAAAGGATAATGGAAGATCCGCATGACTCATCATCGACCTCACCATGTACAACAAGGTGCAGTTCCTCCTTTCACTAACACCATTCCAATGTGTTGTATAAGGAGGAGTGAGCTGAGTTAGAATCCCAGACTCCCGTAGAAGATCGATGAACTCTTGGTTCAGAAATTCTCCACCTCGATCCGATCGAAGCTTCTTTATCTTCTTACCAAGCTTATTCTCTACTTCATTCTTGAATTCCTTAAATTTCTCTAAGGACTCTAACTTATACATCATTAAATAGACATAGCCATATCTACTCAAATCATCAGTAAAAGTAATGAAGTAAGAATATCCACCTCTAGCTTCTACTGGAAATGGTCTACACACATCCATGTGTACAAATCATAGAATCACAATGGCCCTTTCACCTTGTCCACCAAAAGGCGGCTTGGTAATTTTTCTTTGTAAACAAGCGTGACATCTATCAAGTTGTTTTAGCTCAGTAGAGTCTAAATAGACATCTTCGCAGAGCTTTGTCAAACACTTCTCATTCACATGACCATGGCGGTGGTTCCATAACTAGGTGATGTATGAGTCATGTGAGTTTGTTTCACTATCGATTTCCAACACTTTGTTTTCATAATTCAATACATACAAACCATTATTTAAATGTCCCATACCATAACATACGTTGTTCTTATAAAAGAGACAACCCTTATTTCCAAATTTGAAAACAAATCCATCCATATCCAAAAAAGATACATAAATTATGTTCACGGTAACACTAGGCACATAATAACAATTATGTAAAACCAAAATCATCCCAGTCAGCAATGAGAGGTGGTAGTCACTAATAGCCAACACAGCCAGCCTTGCGCTATTGACAGCTCGAAGATCAACCTCTCCTCTGGCGATCTTTCTAAATATACTTTGTTCCTGTATTTGAATATAGATGTGATCCCCATAAGCTGTATCTAATTCCCAATGTGTATAAATAGAATGATTTCACTTGATAAAAAATGCACCTTTAGCATCCCCACGCTTCTGGGTGTAGTTCCTCTTCCATTGGCCCTGCTTGCCACATTAATAACACACTGCCTCCCGTTGCTTTCCCTGACTCTAGATCTTCCCCTTCTTGGGGGGACGGTGCTCGGGGGCTTCATACCATTTATAAGTATTTGGCCCATTTTCCTTGTCCTTCCATTTCTTATTCACCATAAGGGCCACGGGTTTTTAAAGCCCCATGTCCTTATCTACGTGCAAAATCAAGGTCAGAAGATCTGATAGACTCTTCTCATTTCTGCTCATGTTATAGTTGAGAATGAAGATAGAGAAGGTCTTGGGCAGTGATGATAGGATGATATCTGTACGCAACTAATCCGATAATTTAATCCCTAAGCTGTCCAGGTGTTCAATGTAGCCAATAAGCTTGACTACATGAGGCCCATCTGGTGTAGAATCTCCAATCATCGTGGTAAACAATGCATTGGAGTTCTCATACCTCTCCTGTCTCTCCTTCTCTAGGTAGTGATCTTTAATGTGATACATCATGCTATACGCGCCCTTGTTTTCATGTTGCTTCAATATCTCATTAGACATGTCCAATAGCATGAAACACTTGACATCTGTGGCATCATCCATGTGTTTCATGTAGAAATATAATTCCTCATCACTAGCGTCTTTCCCAGGCGCAACTGGAATTGGATCTTCTAGTACATAAAATTTCTTTTCGTGGCGAAGGACGACGTGTAAACGCCTCTACCACTCTTGGAAATTGGTGCCGGTGAGAATGTTTTCTTTTTCGAGAATGGTGTGCAATGATATGTTTGAAGTCATTTTCTTATCATTTCAACAAATTAAGATGAGCCAAGGTTTAGAAGTTTATTAAAAAATATGAGACAAATAAATAAATTAATACTTATTAGTCTCCAAATATTTTATCAAAAACCAATAGCCCTCACCATTGACTTCAGAATATTATATTTAGTGAACATTCTAGTGGAAAGGATCCATATTGCCCTTCGCATTACCCCAACTAGGATTGGTCAAGAAACTTGAAGGGTATTAGGTAGGCATTCCAAATGCCAAGTACATTAACTCACAGCCCCCTGATCTGCTGAGTGGACTCCCCAATCATGAAATCCTTTTGGATTTCCTCAACCTTTGCCTCTTGGTCACACCAAGTCCTACTGTGGCAGTCAACCCTTGATGCAAACCAAGTCAAGTCAACCCAAAACCTTGATTTATAATTCCCCGATAATTGAAAGCACCCTAACTAGGTTTGGTTAAGAACTTTGAACTATGGTTCGATTCTGACCAAGATTATGGAAGGCTATGCCGAATTAATATTTATTTTGAGGGATTTTATCTTTATACATAAATTGACATTTTATTATCTTTGATTACATGCTTGTTAATATTAAGTAGGATATACATAAGTGATTAACCATGTATAAAATAATATTTACGTATAATCCAGTTTTCTTTTAGTTCCATCTTACATGCTCATTTAATTCATTAATTGTGTGATCATGACAACACACCCACAATAAATAAACCATGCAACTTATAGAAATAAAATAAATTGTATGATCATGAGCTTTTTTATTTGTTATTTTATCTATTGGTTTATAAACATACCCAACACCTAGGGGAGAAACACCTTCAACCATTCATGTTCGTGTTTACATATTTCCACCTATCCACCTTTGTATCTCCTCGGATTGGTTTCACCTTGGCTCCTGACTTGAGCCGCCTCCACTAGCTTCGGAGCTCCATCCATTACATATGCATTTATCTCACACAAAGGTGAGTGGTAAAAGGGGGATTTACATAAAATAATCCTTGGGCGCACGTGCCCTACATATTAATGAGGAGATGGGTTTCAGGATTACAAATTTAATTTAAATAAATAAATTAAAAGAAACCATTCACATAAAAAGGTATCTATCTAGCTCATGATCATCCATACATGCAACAATATATACGCATAAATAAAACTAGCATTCAATTATTTAATCGTTATTGTTTAAGATAAATCACTCTCGAATCATTTAATTGTCTTTAATTAATCAATCCTATTATATTAAATCCTTTTTTTGAATTTCCTTGAGATTATAATGCATCATAATTTTAAACAAATAAATTCATTTAAAATAATCCTTGTGCGTAACATGTACCTTGGAGGCAACTCAGTGAATTCCCATTTATTACGCAGATGTTAAATTAAACACATATATATAAAACACCTATCACATGTTGTGCCTCAGCTTTACGCCTTCACCATGGTACACGTCTCAAGGGTTTTTATAATATAAAAATAAATTTTAAAAAATCTGCATAATTTGGATGAGTACACGGCGTGTAGTTCTGACTACATGGCATGTACTTTTCTTCACCGTCCATTTGAAGTACACGCCCGGGGATAGGGCATGTTAATGTACTTCGTGAATTTTCGAAGTACACGGCTTGTAAAGTGGGACACATGCCGTGTAGTTTTTTCATTACACGGTTTCCAGCCAGACAGCCCGTGTACGAAGTACACAACCCAACCCTAACTCGAAGGCACTACACGTTGTCTTCATTGGACCACATGGCGTGTATTCCGGAAACCGTGTGCCACCTGTTTCTTGTCAACACATGGTGTCTTAAATTCTTAGAAAGAATCCAATACATGGCCTAATTTGGCAGATCAGTCAATGCATTGAACCTAGACTACACGGCGTGTACTTCCGAATACACGCCGTGTATTCTGTTGTTATACGACCAGAAATGTTTGGCTCCTCCAGAAGAGTTCCTCTATTTTATTTTAATCAAAATTAAAAGAAAAAATTTGTTTCTGTGTGTTGATCGAGAAACAATGGAGGAGGAATAGATCTCGATATTGAAATTTCTAGAACGGTTAAACGTAAATTGAAATAACTAAATTATTAAATGCATAAATTACCAACGAAAAACTAAATAATTATAATCAATGATATGACCCCCCTATGATACCACTTGTAGGTTCAGGGTGTAGCGAAAGCACAATGGTGGGTTTGGACAACATTATTTTTAACGTTAAACAACGTTCAATCTGAGATCCGTCACGATATAAAACGCCCAATCTTCAGAACAGAACGAAGAAAAAAAAGAAAAGAAGAGTCCCGGAACCCTTGAAGAGGAACATAATATGTTGATTATAATTAATTTAATTAATTCATAATAATTAACTCGTTGGAATTATTTCTTCATTGATGTGTCCGGTAACGATTCGGTGATCCGTCGTTACGTTGTAGAATCCATGTGTAGGATTCCTCTAGTGGTGATCCACACGTGTGTCACATATCTCCAGACGTCACCGAAGGGATCTCTGGGTGCTAGCGCAGAAGAACCTTCGCTTACGATTTCCTCCTTGATCCGTTGGAAGATATTGATCTCGTAACTGGAGGGTGTTCTTGCTAGAAATTGAATTCTCTCTTGCATTGACAGTATTTCCAAATTCATTGTGCACAACAATGGCTCTTCAAAATGTTGGGTTTGCGACGATATTTATAATCAGGTTTTAGGATAATATATTTATGACAATAAATAAACGCGTTACACGTTTTATATATATAAATAACTCTTATTGAAAAACACCATGTAGAATTATTAATTCCTTGACATGCGCCCAGGCTGATTACAATAAATATCATTTAATAAAACAATATCAAATCCTCAAAATCCCAACTGGGAAAACTACATGGCGTGTAATAATTAATACACGGCGTGTACTTGTTTTCCATAAAACTACACGGCATGTATATTTAATATACACAGCGTGTACTTTTATCTTCCATTTTTTTCCACCATATTTATTTGACCTTGAGTAATGAATATTTATTTCTTAAATAAATGTAACTGAATTACTCACTAATAAATATATTATTTTGTCCACAATATATTCTTTCGAATAACTAGTGTCAAAAAATGCAATCAGACATCCTTAAATAATAATTAAACCACAGTCGGGAATAATACTTATGAAAATTTTTAAATTAATATTTAATTGAGATACATGGAAACACTTATTGTGTGACCCTCTAGGCCTCTTTCTCATTGGCATTAGGATGAGCCTGCCTAAATTCCAAGGTTAGCCTCTAGAAACATGCCAATTCACCCATTGAGAAAGAAGTTAACGCCGCAATGATGTGTCACCTGCTACGAACGCTTACCGTGTAATATAATCCCTCTATCTCGATATATCCAATCAAGAGGGTTTCATGCTAGTACCATCAACCCATGTGCTTGATTATTCTTTCTTTGACATCCCGAAATTGAACATTCCCATACCTTACCATGGCCATGGATTAATTTAGGCTATATCAATTCCATCAAAGGGCCTAAGATATCTACGTCTGCTATTCAACGGAAGGCAAAAATCCTTTCAAGCGTTATCTATTAATGTGGTATTACTTGTGACGCACCCAACGTATCCTACCTCACTACGAACAGTGTGTCATCACAGTTTTCGTCAATACATCTAAGTGCACGATTGTAATACCCTTTAATAATATTCTTAAAGTCTAAGGACCAATACACACATCCGCAGATAGGAACATCCAATGACACTATGAAATGAGTATTTCCTACTGGTGAGTCTTGTTCTCATAATATCCTCCTGGATATTACCAAGGGCGCACACCATGAGAAGGTGTATCAATGTTTTATGATTCCTTACCCCTAATGACCTATATTATTTGTGTTTCTCAAATAATATCATCCAGCCATAGAACATTCATTCAAGAACAGTGTTATGGAACTTCCGGGTTCTCATCATAGCAGGGATCCACTACGACCCTTTAATGCAACAGCTGTCCTTAGGACATTATCACATGACGTGTCATGCAGAAGAACAGTCAAAATTTGATAATGCAATTATTTAATGAATAAAGTACAAAGTAGTTGGTTATAGACCACCAACTCCAACAGTACTTGGGCTCGAGAGTTGGAGCCATTTTGGAATTGATTACATAGGTATATGTATGGGAATATACCTAAGTAAAGTCGGTTGATACATCGTGATTATATTTTTCCTTTGTGATTTATCCTTCGTGGATTCTGAGGGACCTTTGGGGGTCTTGGGGTCTCTACTGAGTATCGTATACTCACCCCGGCATGGGAAATTCCCGCACTACATTGTGTTGGATGCATACGACAGACAACGCTGATTGAGGTGGAGGCTTGTGGAGCTGGACGGTACATGGAGGTGGACCACTTGGCGGGACATACATGGCATGTACGACCAGAATCGAGGAGCTGAAGAGGCTATCTGTACCCACCAATTAGTGTGGGATTTTTGGAGGATGACTCGGTGTTGCTGTTTAAATTTTCTATTGATGTACTTCCTTTCAGTTGTACTATACTTTCAGTTGGATTTGTATACTAGCTCATTTACTTCCAGCACTGACTTTTGTAACCAGTTTTACTCAGTTCTTACATCACTTGTGCACTCTGTATTGTTTGTTTACCTTAGAAAGGGAATGCCTTCCCCTTATTTTGAGATTTAAGCCTTTAGTGATCGTCGCCAGCCCCTGGCCTATGGAAGGCAGGCTTGAGGTAGTAACGACACGGGCCCCGAGGATGGGTTTGGAAAAATTGGTATCAGAGGTGGACATTGTAGTAGATTCTCTTAGTAGGAGTTCAGGCATTCAGCTGTTAGGAGTGGTGAAACAATAGTTGGACGCATTTCAGATATCATTTGTTGATAGTGGTGGAGTCATCACATGTAGAACCAGAGATGGTTCAGGCTATGATGGAGAAGGTTCAGATCATCCAGGACTGGATGAAGAGTACATAGTGCAGACAGAAGTCATATGCTGATAGGAGGTTGAGTCCACTGGAGTTCAAGGATAGTGACTACGTTTTCATAATGGTCTCACCTCGACATGGATTACGTAGATTTGGCCGAGGCGGAAAGTTATCTCCGCACTTCATTGGACCATTATAGGTCCTTAGCAGGGTAGGTGAGGTGGCTTACCGCCTGGCCCTTCCACCTCAATTGCACTGGGTGCAAGAATTCTTCCACGTATCTCTGCTGAAGAGACACGTGCATGACCCGAGACATATCATCGACCACAAGGAGCTAGAAATAGATTATGGGGAGACTTTTATAGAGATCCTGGTTTAGATCCAATATTGATAGGAGTGGGTCCTATGTCGACATTCGGTTCCTCTTGTGCGCATTTATTGGCAGCACGAGAACCTCCAGGAGACCACATGGGAGCGGGAGGCTCAGATGCGTGCTCAGTACCCTCTTTTGATTCCCTAGTTTATGATGTAAATTTACAGGGATGAAAATCCCTGAGGTGGGAGTAATGTAAAGACCTGGAAATTTCAAGGATTTTTTTTCTTAATTATTTTGGAATTTTACAAGAGCGCAGTTTCTGACGGCACCTGATTCTGAGGCTCGGTGTGCCCGAAATCATTTTCTGAGGATTAGCTCAGGTATTTCAGTGATGGAATGAGCGTGTTTTCCTATTTTTTGAACCGGTGCTCGGAATTGATTTCCAAGGGAATCATTGAACTCGCAGCACATGTTTTCACTTTAGAAAACTTCTTTCTCGGTGGTAGGTGATCAGGTATAAAAGTTAGTTTTTGGGTTTTACGTGGGATAAGAAAATAAAATAAGTGAACAATTTATTTTATTTTGTTAAGCACATAGCATGTCTAAAAAGTGGTTAGAAGCTTCACTTGGAGGTGGGATCTCGGTAGAAACCACACGAGGACTACCATAAATGGAAGGGGAATCATAACTCCTTGACTCCCCCTCATTTATGAGGGAGAGCCTCAAGGTTTAAATCCCTCTCTTAATTGAGGAAGATGAAACCTCTTATTTCTAATGAGGGATCCACTCAAGCAATAACCACCCCCTTTTATGTGGTTATGTAATGGTGGGTCCTGCTAGGAAATATCCTTCCATTGGAGAATATTATTATATGGGGACCACCTGGGCCAATAACCCATTTTTGACTATCTCCCCAATTTAATGCACCACTACAGTAGATTAATTGGGTGGAGCCCTCTATAGTAAATCTTCCATTTCTGACTTGCCTTCCAATGACAAGACCTCCCACTCCTATATAAAGGGGGCTTGGGGAAGAGTTCTGGAAGGCTTCTTCAAGCGGAAGGACACTGGCAGCGAAGCACGACCCCCGGTACTTGGAGTGTTTTCCTCTTCCTCCAGTGAAGAATGAAGAATGCCAATGCCACCATCGGCTCCTCCATTTCCAATGTTGACGGGACGACACCGATCTTCCGCGACGTCCGATCACCGCGACGTTCGTCTTCCACGGTTCGATAACGTGCGACATCTTATCAAGGTAGGGGTTTATTTATGAGTACATTATATTCCAATGATTCAGCCCTTCTAAAACAATGAACCCGGGTCAAATCATTATAAAGTTGATCCATAGATGAATTCTTTTGCGGGTTGGGAATAGTTGTTTGTGGGATAAATGATGGATGGATTGTTTCATTGTTTTTCTGGTTAATTTGTTCTTCGTACAACATGAAACATTGTTTATCCTTGGAAAACTGTTATCTGATAACACAGAGGGCGCGGGACGAAACAAACAGCCCGAAGACCCTACAAATTTTGTTTCATTGTGAACGTATGGATGGGAAACAATGTAATAGGACCACAACGGCATATGGAAGTCTTCGTAGTGAAGATCGTGTTCCGAGTGGGCCACAGCCGTAGACGACAGTCAAATCGAACCACCAGAGCATGTCAGGTGGTCTGCAGATGATACAACTGGCGCACTGTAGGCAGTAGCCCACCATGGATTCAGCCATGGTGGCGAGGTCCAGATCACCCGACCGCGCAGGATCCAGGGGAGACATAGCACCGGGCTCTGCGTCCGCGCAACAGGGGGGTCGGACCGGGCCCAGACCCCCACTTCGGGACATTTTCGGTCTATTGCCCATAGCATGAGCTACGGAACACCGATCGATGCACCGTCAATTGCATAGAAATCCTTGGATATATACAGTCATTTCAGTCTATTTCACATGAGGTTTCAACAAACTTTGGATATTCCCGGGTTGGTTTGGAACCCAAAACCAACTGGGCCCTTTGAGCAGAAACACTTATTACTTAAGGACCAAACGTCTGATTGATGTGTTGTCGACTGCGTTGTATTCCTCATGATGAGAAAATAATTTTGGATTACTCTTCTTGAGGTTTGGAAACAACTAGAGTACGGTCGGGTTGGTTTTAGCTTAATTAAACCAACAGGGCCCCTAGAACGGAAAAGCCAATAACTCTCAGACCGGGCGTCTGATTGACGCATCGTCTATCGCGTTGGGTTAATTTTAACGAGATGGGTCTTTGGAATACATCAACTCTATACTTCGTGACAGTTTATGTATCGACCATTGGATCGAGGAGCGGACCCTCCCGAAATCGAGTGTGATATGTGCAGGAACCCTGGAGTCGGTTGCAACTATGAAGATTACCACTGTAGCTGGATCCTCCATGGGTTCGGCAGCGATGACAACTGTACTTGGATCCTCCTCGTGTTGGGCAGTGAGGATGAATGCACTTAGATCCTCCATGGGTTCGGCAGCGAGGACCACTGTACTTGGGTCCTCCGTGGGTTTGGCAGCGATGACCACTGTACTGAGATCCTCTGTAGGGTCCGACAGTGATGACTACTGTTCTTGTATCCTACATGGGTCCAGCAGTATGACCTCTATACTTGTATCCTATGTGGGTCTGGATGAGTAGCTGGTCTTGTATCCTTTGTGGGCCCGACAACTTAGCTAGTCTTGTATCCTATGTGGGTCTAACAGCTTATATGAACCAGTGGCTTCATCTAATCATCTCTATCAACTTACAAAATGTATACCTGTGTGAGCTGAGTCTTGTTTTCAATCAATATCATTAATGTGATTGACATGCATTCATGTGTGTACTGGGTTGTGGTTTCCTGTCTGGACTGGGTTGTGATTTCCTGTGTGGACTGGCTTGTGCTTTCCTGTGTGGAATGGGTTGTGTTTTCTATGTTTATTATGTTGTGCTTTCCTGTGTGGATTGGGGTGTGCTTTAATGTGTGGACTGGGTTTTGCTTTCATGTGTGGACTGGGTTGTGTTTTCCAATGTTGACTAGGTTGTACATGGGCTCGAGAGTTGGATTCGTTTTGGAATTGATTACATAGGTATATGTATGGGAATATACCTAAGTAATGTTGGTTGATACTTCGTGATTGTATTTTTCCTTTGTGGTTTATCCTTCGTGGATTCTGAGACAACATCGGGGGTCTTGGGGTACCTACTGAGTATCGTATACTCACCCCTGCCCGTGATATGCCTGCACTATGTTGTGTTGGATGCAGACGACGGACAACACTGATCGAGGTGGAGGCTTATGTAGCTAGACAATACCCGGAGGTGGACCACTTGGCGGGACGTACACGGTGCGGATGCCTGAAATCGAGGAGCTGAAGAGGATATCTATACCCACCCTTCAGGTGAGATTTCTGGAGGATGACTCAGTGTTTCTGTTTTAATTTTCTGTTGATGTACATCCTTTCAATCGTACTGTAAATTTAGTTGGGTTTATATACATGCTCATTTACTACTAGCACTTACTTTTGTACACAGTTTTACTTAGTTCTTACTTCACATGCGTACTCTGTTTTATTTTTTTACCTTAGAAAGGCAATGACTTCCCCTTTTTTGAGATTTATGCCTTTGGTTCTAGTTGCCATCCCCTGGCCTATGTAAGGTGGGTTTGGGGTAGACATGGTACGGGCCCCGAGGACGGGCCGTGACATAGTTTATCTTTTCTCTCACACCATTCTACTGGGGTGTGTGTGGTTGATTGAGTTGGGGTAGGATCCCAAACTACCATATGTAATCAATGAAGACATTATTATGATGTTATCCTCCGCGGTCTATGTTGAGTTTCTTAATCTTCTTTCCATTTTGGTTCTCAACCTCATTCTTTTATTATTTGAACTTATCAATAGAATCCAACTTATACCTATTTAATAGATATATCCATATGTACTAAAATCATCACTCAATGTTATAATGTATGATTACCCTCCCTTTTCATCTACTAGATATTATCCACACATATCAGTATGAACCAATTCAAGAAGATCATTATCCCTTTCATGTTTCCCATAAATAGGGTCATTGTCCATTTTCCCATGTAAATATGATTGACATAAAAGAAGTAGTTTTAGGTCAAATGAATCTAAATATCTATCAAGATTTAACCATTTCAAGTGTTTCTCATTAACATGACCATGGTTGTGATGCTGAATTTGGGTGTGGTATGAGTCATGTGGAGTATCATTGTTATCCATTTACATTACTTGTTGGTGTTATCCAACACGTAATGACCATTTTATAAATGTTCCCTAGCTAAACAAATGAAATATTTGTAAAATAAGAAACATTCATTTCCAAACAAGAAAAAAATCCATTTATATCTAATCTAGATATAGAAATAATGATTTTAGTAATATATGTCATGTAATAAAAACCTTTATACATGAAGATCATCTCATTTGGAAACGTGAGGTGGAAGTCCCTGACTACTACAACAACAAGTCCAACTCTATTTGCTACCTGTAGATCTACCTCCCGTCAGTCAGTCTTCCTGAATCTACATGGTTCCAGAATTTGGATACATATGTGATCACTACATGCTATATCAAAAACCCAATTTGTAGAAATAGATAGATGAAATTCAATAAAAAATGCTCCTGTATATTCCCCTTGCTCCATAAGATGGGTGTAATTATTCTTCTAGTGGCCCTTCTTTACACATGTGAAACCAACATCCTTAGGTTCCCTTGCCTCCCTTTTATTATTCATTATTTTGGAAGGTCATGAAGAAGCATTGGGATTAAATCTCTTTTCCTTCCCATCCCTCAAATTCACCATAAGCACAAAATGATTTTCTCTCATCATATAGTTGTCCACCTGGAACATGAGGACAGGAAGATTAGTTATGAATTTCTCAATGTTGTTCATATTTAAATTTACAACAATGTAAGAGAATATTTGTGGGAGTGATGAGAGAATGTGATTGTTATACATTTATTTAGGGAGTGAAAAACCTAAAACCTCTAGGAGCTCAATGTAGCCAATGAGATTTACTACATGAGGCCCAGATTGGGAACCTTCTTCAAGCTTAATCTGTAAGATTTCTTTAGAGATCGCAAACCAATCACGCCTTTATCTCTCTGGGTAAATACATCATAGTTACTCAATAATTCATTAAGAATCTTTGAATTAATGATACTTCAAGATCTCACAAGACATTGATGATAGAATGAAACATTTAACATTGACCATGTTCTTTATATATTTCTCATAGACTAGGAAATATACATCACTCCCCTATTTTGCAGGACGATCATGTAATGCTTACTCTAGCACATAATACATTCATTCATGGCATAGGATAATCAGAATGTGCCTAAACCATTCCTGGAAGTAACTTCAAGTACAAATGTTATCTTTATCCAGAATTGATCACCGAGATAGTGTGCTTGAAGAGATTGTAATTTTTATTCTACATTTAAAATAGTAGTTCATTAGTACATTGTTGATTACATTTTGTTAGAAATAATAAATTTTTATTTAGTCTCAATCTATTATATCAAGTCCCAATGGCCCTCACCTTTGAACTTGGAATGTCCAATTTCCATTACATTCTAGTGGAAATGACCCATATTCCCCTACACATAACCCCAAAAAGGGTTGGTCAAGCTATTAGAAGGTAATAAGGTATAATGGAATTTTCAATAGTAGGCTTGTATATCCATAATCTGTTGAGTAGACTCTGGAATCCTAAAATCATTACATTAGATTTCTATAACTCTTTCCTGCAATATTACAACAAGACTAGTAAGGGATACACAACATGATGTATTATTTTTATGTCAACCTGAATCCTTTCAAATGGGATTTATATATAATATTATATGTAAAAACAAAGATTGTATCACCCCATTCTTCCACAGTACTTTTCCCATTGATTAATTCAATAGCGTGTGTTGTACGCAACTTCGAGTTCTAACACACACCTCAACCAATCAAACTAGCTGTTATGAATAGAAATACCTACTTTTTTAAATTTTATCTCTAAAAATGGTCTTCTTTTTTGGATTTTTAATATCGAAATTAGCCTAGGGTTAAATTTTGGTATTTTTCTAAAAACATTCAATTTTTGATGAATAGTGAAAAAACAATGAGTTATAGTTTAAAACCAAATTTTTATTTAAATATGTATTTATTTTATTTAAATTTAATTAAGGCAAATATAGACACATAATACATATATATGTTCAATGTAATTCATTGTAGTTAGTTTAGAATAATTTTAGATATATAAAAATTTTATTGAACTTTTCACCATCTTTTACCCACCTCCTAGGAAAATTTGGAAAATCACATAAAACTTAATTTTACCAATTCTATGAGTGGAATTTCGAAAATTCAAGAGAAATTGTTAATATTAAGGAGTAAAATTTGGTTCATTATGATGAAAATAATTTATGGTGAATATTAACTTTTAACTTTTATTTACCACGGTTAAAAGTAAATAGGGAAATTAAGGGTAAAAATGATATTAATATTACCCTAACACATGTCCTAATTTTATTGGAGAATTTTATATCGACCAAAAAAAACATTAGGAATAAAATATTATCATTTATGTCCACTTGTATTAGATTAGGAGATTTATTATTATTTAATTCAAAGAAGAGTTAAAAGAGTTAAAATCAAAGTTTATTTACTAAAACATTTTCAATATAGGGTTATACATAAGATAAATTCGATTGTAAATATTCATTAGAAATATAACAAGATTTCATACATAATATTAGTTTATTTATAATTTTGAGACATAAAATAAAATAATTTATTTATGACTCAATGTTCATGAAGTAATTACCAAATTAATGAAATATTAAAATAATTTATATTATAAATATCCAAATAAATGTAATTTGAGACTTTTTATGAATTACAATAATTTTCTAAGTTAATATGAAATAATGGGATTGATTATATATATTGTTTTAGAATTAATAATGATGTTATTAATTTATAAAAAACAAAATACCCAATAGGTTCAAAATTGACATAAAAGAGTTTTTAAAACAAATATTATATTATTATTTTATATTCAATTCTTAAAAATCTATGGTTCGGCCAAGAGACTTATATCATTATAGTTGAATCATTATTGGACCACATTAGGGTCTCTTGGAGGTATATAGTATGTTTATTAACTATATAATATAAAAATACCAAGTGACATGATAAATGTCAAACTAATTAACTAAGAGTTAAAACTAAACGATAAGGATAATATAATGACACAAACCTTTCTAAAATATATTGGATGAAAGAATTTAGACCCATCCCGAACTTAGGATTTTAGGAATCTACTTTGGAGACATTATAAAACGAATATGAATTTATTATAAAATAATACATTATGTTTTTCTAAAAGAGCCCGTCCTCCCCCTTTAAAAAGGACACCACTTCTAACCAATTATTCAAAATTTCGAAGCCTTTTGGATCAGGCAACCCCTGCCCAAATACTCTCTCAACATTCCTCACTTAATCCTATAGGCCTTAGTTAGATCAGAAATCCAACCTAAGGATCCCTTTTGATCAAATCAAAAGGAAGAACTCAAAAAAGAGGTAATGATTTCACCTCGCTTTTTCAAGTTCCTTTCTTCTTGAACTTATTATTTCATTGTTATTCACATTATAAAATAATAACTCTAGTATATTATATATAATGTGATTTCATTATAAATATGGTACAACCATATTCATTATTCTATCCATCCTTCTAATGACATGTCACCATACGTGCGTACGTATGGCGTACCGTCTCCACGTCGGTGTGTAATTGTTATTCAATATATTATTATTTGGATGGGTATAATAATGTTGTTTAATTCATTTAAGAAATAAATATAACATGATAATTATTCTGTATATATGATATAACATTAAATTATATATTATATTAATATCAAAAGGATGATATTGTCGCTCGTGCGTATGTACGGACTATCGTCTCCACGAACTTGATGAGATTCATTCCCCATCGTATCCATTCAAGGATATTTTTCATTTGATGATTAAAAGTAATTTTTAAGAAATTAATATCATTCTTGATATGAATAAGATACAACCAATCCATAACAAACACGTCTTATGTAACTAATCATATAAAAGAAAATGAGTAAGTTAACACCCGAAATGAGGATAAAACTAAGATATTAGATCATATATGATATCATATTAATGTATATGATTCTTGTATAACTTAATAACTATTATTTCACCATTATAAAAGAGGATAACATACCCTAAACCAAGGAAAAGTACAAGTTAACGGTTTATTTCACAATCTCTTCTTTATCTGAGGTTGTTTATACATAATAATCGACCGGGACTTCATTATCATCCACATCCATGTTTCTTAAAAATGTATTTCAAAACATTTTTACTATTTACTAGAATATGGTTTAAAGTCATTTATACCCTTTGTTGACTTTTTATAAGAGTTTAATAAAGGAATATTTCCATCATTTTCCAAACAAGGTCCTTTTGAACCTTTTCGGCAGAATTAAGGTATGAATGTCTTTTTTAACTTATGCGGCGGGTGTGGCTATTTTCCGCCATTATAAAATCTTCGAGCTTCCCTTACAAGCTTATATTAAAATTTTCAAATTAAATTTTTTATTATATAATAATGAGAATTTTAAATGATTTCAAAAAAGGGATATTTCCCTCAAATATTTTTGATTTCATCTATGTCAACATCCTTTGACAGATTTTAAGCTTATTTGAAGTTCATTTATTGTGATACAAAAATTCCTTATTGTATTGAAGGTTTTGTGATATGTTTGACTGTGGATGAGTTATTTCTTTTTACCATTCATGGTTTATGGATAATGTATTGACATTTCGTAGAGTAGTTTTTATACGAATGTTTATGTTATGTTTAAACCTGTTCATGTGAGGGATGAATTGAAATTAATAAGTGATGGGTGGAGCCTGCTATAGCTCCTCAATGCATTGGTAGGTCTCTTGAGACAAACTATGTGTCTTGGAACAAGGCCATGAAAAAATCTTATTTGTAGTCTTGGCATGAGGCCTTGGCTATGTGGTAATGATAGTATGGAATTATGCATTCCATCATTATGAAAGTGGTTATTGATATTGCATATGATTATTCGACTAGTAGAATATCCATGTGAATAAGTATGTGGAATTATTTTATTTTATTTCTGCCATATTATGTTGTAGTTCATGTTTTAAATGGCTTTTGTTGTAGTAATACATTGCCTTAAAAGTTTATGCTTAATTATGAAAGTTTCCACTATATTGTTATCTTTATTGGGAATTTGAGCTCACCCCTTTCTATGTTTTATTTTTCCCAGGATGTGAAGATGTATTTTATGAATGACTTGTACGGATAGTATGAGGGGATAAGAGTGTGGACTATGGCGACTATATTGTTGTAGTTTTTCATTTTATTAGGTAATGTAAACTTTAGGAATGTGTCTAGTTATTCAAAGGCTACTAAACTAATCGGTCTTTCGAGACTTTATTTTTCTTGTGATCATGCCAATGTTATGTAATAAATCACCGACTCTGGGTAACTGTGGTCGGGGCATTACAGTTGGTATCAGAGGATGTTTATTACAAACATTGGAAACTATATTTAGATAAACTCTGATTAGAGAACATAAACCTCAGATAGACTTTGAGGATTAGTATAGAAGAACATCCTATAATTTTGGTATTGTAGAGATTTTGTGAGTCTTCCAAGAAATACATCTCTGTCTCGATACGTTAAGGTAGAGGCGACTCTGGCACAAATGTACCTAGGGGTAAAACCCGAAAACACCGCTTTGAGAATGACTTGAACGAGAACTAGTGCACGAAAACGGGCCTTTCTGCTATATTTGTTATGACACTCCTGGGGGATATACTTAGGATAATTCTAATTTTATTTACCAACCACTATGATGTTTTATGAGTATATACTTCTCAATGAATTGTTTTTATGATTTTGGATTATATCCATAAACTTTTGAATTTATGTTAATTGTTTTAGATGTTTGGAATTATATATTTCAATTCATAAAATAATCCAGTTTATGCCATTGTTTAGAAATGGTGAATAGTGGAAGAAATGGAAACCGTATCAATGTACGCACTCCATGTAGGGATTTCCCTCCTACTCAAGATAATTATAGTGGAGCTAGTGATGCAACTGGTGCTGATCAGCTTATCACCATACTAGGACAACTCACTCAGGTTATGAATAATAACCTTACCCGTATGGAGCTCCCTGATCCACAACGTGGAGGATCAATATTAGATCTCTTTATGAGGAAGAAACCACCAACATTATATGGTATTAAAAATCCATTAGTAGCTTATAAATGGATAAGTTCCCTAGATAAAATATTTCAGTCTTTGGGTAGTTGGGAAAGGGAAAAAGTTTTCATGGCAGTTTATCACCTCACTGGAGATTCCTATCAATAGTGGTCATTGATTCAAAACACAAAAGAAGATGATGAAGTATAAAATATTGAATGGAGGGAGTTCAAAGATATTTTTTTAGAAAAATACTTTCCTCATGACCATCAAGCAGATTTGGAAAGACAATTTCTGAGACTGAGACAAATGGAGGATGAGAATGTCGCAAAGTATGAGGCTATATTTATGAGGATAGAAAGGTATGCTGGAGATTATATATGTAACCCAATAAGTAAGACTGATCATTTCATTGATGGGGTAAAACAATTTCTCTGTCGAGCATTAGTCTCACAATCCTTCTCATCATACGAAGACATTTTCCCATGTGCTATCAAGACAGAAAAGGAATTCTCTAAGTCATATGACTTTAAAGCAAAGCAAGAGAATAAGATATCTGCTGAAAAATCAGGGAATGGAAATAACGGGATGAAGGGAAAGACTGAATATCCAACTTGTGGTAAATGTGGGATGAAACACCTCAGTACTTTCTTATAAGGAATGGGAGTCTGTTACAAGTGTGGTGAAAAAGGCCACCATTCTTGTGATTGCAGGGGGTTGAAGGACGCTACCGATGTAAAATTCTAATATTGCAGTGATATGGGAAATTATGAAAATGAATGTCCTAAGCATCAGGGGAACTTATCTCAGAAAAGGCCAAGGGATCAAAGCCATTATTATGCTATCACTACTGCTGAGGTAGAAGCTCCGAAAGACGTGGTAGCTGGTAATTTAATGGTTTCCTCATGTTTATCAAATGCATTTTTTGAGTCTGGAACATCACATTGTTTCATATCATCCCAGTTTTCTAAGAAAATTAGATATTTCCCCTTTGATTTAACAAGGGAGTTGTCAGTTAAAACTTCTAAGGGATGTATCATTGCAACAAAGTTTTGTGAATCAGTCCCCATTAGAGGACATAAATGTTCTTTATCCTCTGATCTCATCGTCATACCTATTATTGGGTTTGATATAATCCTAGGTATAGATTGTCTTTCAGACCATGATGAAAAAAAATTTTGTAAGAAGAAGGATGTTTCAAATTTTGATGATGATGATAAGGAACACCTTATCTTTAGATCGTAATCATCATAACCTAATTCTTACCTAGACCCACCCCCAGTAGTTCAACTAATTTTAATTATTGGGGAGAAAGAAAATGAAATGACTATTGGTGTGGAAAAGAATGTTCAAATATAGGATGTACCTATTGTGAAAGAAGATGTAGATGTGTTTCCGGAAGATTTACCTGGACATCCTCCATAACGAGAAGTTGAGTTTTCCATTTATTTGATTCCTTGATCAATACCTATATCGAAGACCCCATATAGAGTAGCCACTGTGGAATTAGTTGAACTAAAGAAACAACTAGTGGAATTGAATAATAAGGGATTTATTCTCCCTAGTGTTTCTCCATGGGGAGCCCCTATTCTTTTTGTTAAAAAGAAATTTGGATCTATGAGGTTATGTATCGACTATAGAGAGATCAATGCTATAATAATAAAGAAAAAGTATCCCCTACCTCACATTGATGATTTATTTGACCAACTGCATGGAGCTCAATACTTTTCAAAGATTGAACTTCGATATGGATACCATCAGTTGTGTGTGAATAAGGAAGAAATTCTGAATATAGAATTTCAAACAATGTACAGGCATTACAGGTTTACGGTAATTCCTTTTGGGCTGACTAATTCACTCTCTGTATTCATGGATCTAATGAATAGTGTTTTCAAGGAATATCTCGATGATTTTGTGATGGTATTTATTGATGATATCTTGGTGTTCTCTAAAAGATATAGAGATCATGAAAATCAAATTCACATTATCCTGAAGACTCTGAGAAGACATGAATTATATGGGAAGTTTAGCAAGATTGAATTCTGACTTCAGGAGATTTCTTTTCTTGGCCATATTTTCTCTAAATATGGAATCTATGTTGATCCTACTATGACCAAGGCAATCCAAGAATGGCAATAACCTATGAGTATAACTGAGGTACATAGTTTTATTGGTTTATCAGGTTATTATCGACATTTTATCCAGAATATTTCCTGATTGGCTAACCCATCAACAAATATCACACGTAAGGGGGTTAAATATGTTTGGACAAAAGAGTGTGATGAATTTTTTGAAGAACTGAAGAGAAGATAATCAATGCTCTTATATTGACTCTAACATCGGGGAATGATGGGTTCATTATTTATAGTGATTCATCGAAGAAAGACATGGTTGTGTCCTTATGCAGAATGACAGGGTTATTGTCTATGCATCATGACAGTCGGAAATTCATGAGAAAAACTATCCTACTCATGATCTCGAGTTAGGATCTGTGATCTTTGCTTTGAAGATATAGAGGCACTACCTCTATGGTGAAAAATGTGAGATTTATACTGATCACAAGATTTTGAAGTATATTTTCTCACAAAAAAACTCAAAATAAGGCAAAGGAGATGGCTTGAATTACTCAAGGATTATGAATGTACGATACACTACCACCTGGGGAAGGAAAATAAGGTGGAACATGATTTGAGTAGAAAAGATCATGGAATTGTGAACAATATGACATTTTAAAGCAATCCAATTTTAATGGATCTAGTAAAGATGGACATGGGAATAACCATGGAAGGTGAAACATCAGTGCTTTTTCAAATGGTTTCCAAACCTTCTTTACTAGAAAGTATTAAGAGTTCTCAGACCGATGATGAAGAATTTCAAATGATGATTAAAGCGGTGAATGATGGGAGATTAAAAGACTTTAGGTATGAAGATGGAATTTTGAAATTTGCAAAGAGACTTTGTGTTCCCAATATACCTGATCTAAAAAGGGAATTATTGGCTGATGCTAATAGTTCCAATTTCTCTATACACCCTGGGAGCACCAATATGTATAGAGATTTGAAGGAACAATTTTGGTGGGACAACATGAAGATGGAGATTGCTGATTTTGTATCAAGATGTATGGTTTGTCAACAAGTGAAAGCTGGAAAGAAATAGCTTGGAGGAGTCATGCAACTTCTTCCCATACCGGAGTGGAAATGGGATAATATTACGATGGACTTTGACATGGGACTACCAAAGACTCCTAGAAGGAATGATGAAATATGGTTCATTATTGATCGTCTTACCATGTCAGCACATTTTCTTTTTATAAGATAAGATCTACCACATGAATGTCTAGAAAGACTATTATTAATGAAGTTGTGAGACTTCATGGAATTCCCCTATCGATTGTTTCAGATCGTGATCCTCGTTTTACATCAATATTCTGGAAAATTCTTCAGAAGGCCTTGGATACTGCACTTCATTTGAGCACTTCTTACCACCCTCAAACAGATGGACAATTAGAACGGACTATTAAAACTATAGAAGACATGTTGAGATCGTGCTCACATGAATTTCAAGGTATGTGGGATCAATATTTACCTCTGGTGAAATTTTCCTATAATAATAGATTCCATTCATGTATTCTGATGGCACCATATTATGTGTTGTACGGAAAGAGATGTCGCACACCAACCTGTTGGGAGGATGTTGGTGAAAGAACACTTGTTGGCCCAGAACTAGTGGAGGAAACGATGGAAAAGGTAATGGTAATCCAAAACCACATCAAAGAAGCTCAAAGTAGATAGAAGATCTATACAGATAATCGAAGGAAGGATTTTGAATTTCAGGTATGTGATCACGTTTTCATGATGGTATCTCCATGTATGGGAGTTATATGTTTTGGTAATAAAGGTAAATTGAGTCCCAGGTACATTGGACCTTTCAAAATTCTAGAATGAAATTGGGCTGTAGCTTACCGTTTGGCAATGCCTCCAAGTCTGTCCAAAGTTCAAGATGTGTTCCATGTATCACTGTTGATAAAATACATGCCTGACCCAATGTATGTACTCACCTATGAGGAATTAGAACTGGAACCCGATCTATCTTATTGCGAAGAGCCCGTCTGGATTCTTGATATGAGAGAACAAGTTCTGAGAAACTGGACGCCCCATCTAGTAAAAGTTTTATAGAGAAACCACAAGATGGAAGAGGCAACGTGGGAACATGAGGAACTTATGATAAAGAACCACCCGAGACTTTTTATAGAGTAAATTTATAGAAATTTCTAGGAAAAAATTATTTGAAGGAGGGGAGAATGTTACACCCCAAGCTTCCACGATATGTTTCCCTTTGAGTAATTTAATAGCGTGTGTTGTACGAAACTTCAAGTTCTATCCCACACCTCAACCAATCAAACTAGCCATTTTGAATAGTAATACCTACTTTTTGAAATTTTATTAAATTTATCTCTCAAAATGAAAATCATTTTTGGATTTGGAATATCTAAAATATCCTAGGGTGAAATTTTTGTATTTTTCTGAAAACATTCAATTTTTGATGAATAGTGAAAAAACACTGAGTTATAGTTAAAAACCATATTTTTATTTAAATAATTATTTATTTTATTTAAATTTAATTAAGGTCAAAATAGACACATAACACCTATATATGTTCAATGTAATTTATTGGAGTTAGTTTAGAATAATTTTAGATATATAAAAGTTTTATTGAACTTTTCACCGTGTTTTTCCCACCTCCTAGGAGAATTTGGAAATTCACCTAAAACATAATTTTACCATTTTTATGAGTGTAATTTCGAAAATCCAAGAGACACGGTTATTATAAAGGTGTAAAATGTGATTCATTGATATGAAAATAATTTTTGGTGAATATTAACTTTTTACTTTTATTTACCATAGTTTAATGTAAATATAGTAATTAAGGGTAAAAATTAAATTAATATTACTTAAACACATGTCCTAATTCTATTAGAGAAGTGTATTTCTACAAAAAACAAATTTAGGAATAAAATATTATCATTTAGGTCCACTTCGATTAGATTAGGACATTTATTATTATTTAATTCAATGAAGAGTTAAAAGAGTTAAAACCGATGTTTATTTACAAAAACATTATTAATATAGGGTTATATATAAGATAAATTCAATTGTAAACATTACATTAAAGGATAAAACTATTTCCTACATAATGGTATTTTATTTATAATTTTTATACATTATATAATTTAATTTATTTATGACACAATGGTGATGCAATAATCACCTATTTAATGAAATATTAAAATAATTGATATTATAAATATGAAAATAAATGTAATTTGAGACTTTTTATGAATTCCAATAATTTTCTAGGTTAATATGACATTTTGGGATTTATTATTTAAATTTATTTCTAAGTAATAATGCTGTTATGAATTTATAAAAAACAAAATACCCAATAGTGTCAAAATTGACATAAAATAGTTTTTAAAACAAATATTATATTATTAATTTATATTCAATTCATAAAAATATATGGTTCTGTCAAGAGACTTATATCATGATAGGTGTATCATTAATGGACCACTTGGGGGTCTCTTGGAGGTACATAGTTTGTTTATTAACTATATAATATAAAAATATAATGTGACATGGTAACTTTCAAACTAATTCACTACGAGTTAAAGATAAAAGAAAAGGTTAATATAATGACCCACACCTGTCAAAAATCTATTGGATGAAATAATTTCTACCCATCCCCACCTTATTCTTGGATGAATCTACTTTGGAGCCATTTTAAACCGAATATAAATTTATTATTAAATAATACTTTAAGTTTTACCTAAAGAGCCCCTCCTCCCCCTTATAAAAGGACACCACTTCTAACCAATTCTTCACAATTTCAAATCCTTTTGGTTCGGACAATCCCTGCCCAAATACTCTCTAAACTTACCTCACATAAACCTAGAGGCCTTAGTTTTATTATAAAGAAAACCTATGGAGCCATTTTGATCAAATCAATAGGAAGAACCCGAAGAAGACGTAATGATTTCACCTCCTTTTTTCAAGTTCCTTTCTTCTTAAACTTCTTCTTTCTTTGTTATTACCATTATAAAATAATAAATCCAGTATCTTATATATATTGTGATGTTATTATAAATATGGTACAACCATATTCAGTATTCTATCCATCCTTTTAATGAAATGTCACCATACGTGCGTACGTACGGCTTACCGTCTCCACATCGTGGTGTAATTGTTATTAAATAAATTATTATTTGGATGGGTATAATAATGATGTGTAATTCATGTGAATAATAAATATAACATGGTAATGATTCTTTATATATGATATAACATTAAATTATATATTATTTTAATATCAAAAGGATGATATTTTCGCTCGTGCGTATGTACGGACTACCGTCTCCACGAATGTGATGAGATTCATTCCCCATCTTATCTAATTAAGGATAATTATCGTTTGATGATTAAAAGTAATTTTTAAGAACTTTATATCATTCTGTATATGAATAAGATAGAACCTATCCATAACAAACATGACTTATGTAACAAAACATATAAAATAAAACATGTAAGTTAACACCCGAAATGAGGATAATACTAAGATATTAGATAGTATATGACATCATATTAATGTATATGATTATTGTATAAATTAATAACTATTATTTCACCATTATACAAGAGGTTAGCCTACCCTAAACTAAGGAAAAGTACAAGGTAAGGGTTTATTTCACAATATCTTCTTTATCTGAGATATTTTATACGTAATAATCTATCGGGACTTCTTTATCATCCACATCCATGTTTCTTGAAAATGTATATCAAAACATTTTTTAAATTTACTAGAAATTGGGTTAAAGTCATTTATACCCTTTTTTGAATTTTTATAAGAGGTTTATAAAGGAATCATTTCTTCGTTTTCCAAACAAGATCCTTTTTAACTTTTTCGGAAAAATTAAGGTAAGAATGTCTTTTTTAACTTATGTGGTGGGTGCGGCTATTTTTCACCATTATAAAATCTTCAAAGCTTCCCTTACAAGCTTATAAGTAAATTTTCAAAGTAAATTTTTTATTTTATAATTATGAGAATTTTAAATTATTTTTAAAAAGAGATATTTCTCTCAAATAGTTTTGATTTAATCTATGTCAACATCGTTTGATGGATTTTAATCTAATTTGATGTTGATTTATTATGATACAAAACATCCTTATTGTATTGAATGTTTTTTGATATTTTTGACTGTGGATGTGTTATACTTGTACTATTAATTGTTTATGAAGAATTTATTGACATTTTGTGTACTAGTTTTAGTACGAATATTTATGTTATGTTTAAACCTGTTCATATGAGGGATTCATTGGAGTAAATAAGTGAAGGGTGGAGCCTTCTATAGCTCCTCAATTCATCAGTAGGCCTTATGAGACAAACTAGTGTCTTGGAACAAGGCCTTGACAAAATATTATTTGTAGTCTTGGTAGGAGACCTTGCCTATGTGGTTATGATCGTCTGGCATTATGCATTCCATCATTTTTAAAGTGGTTATTGATATTGCATATGATTATTTGACTAGTAGAATATCCATGTGAATAAGTATATAGAATTATTTCATTTTATTTCTGCCATTTTATGCTGATGTTCATGTTTTAAAAGGCTTTTGTTTTAGTTATACATTGCCTTAACTGTTTATCCTTAATTATGAAAGTTTCCTCTATATTGTTATCCTTACTGGGAATTTGAACTCATCCATTTCTATGTTTTATTTTTTCTAGGATGTGTAGAAGTATTTTATGAATGACCTCCAGGGATAGTATGAGGGGATACGAGTGTGGACTATGAAGACTATATTGTTGTAGTTTTTCATTTTATGATGTAATGTAAACTTTATGAATGTATATATCTATTCCAAGTCTATTAAAATAATCGGTCTTTCGAGACATGATCTTTCTTGTGATCAGGCCAATGTTATGTAATAATACATCGAATCTAGGTAACTGGGGTTGGGGTGTTATATTTGGTATCAAAGGAAGTTTAGTAAAAACCTTTGAAACTATATTTAGATAAAATATGATTAAAGAACATAACCCTAAGATAGACTTTGAGGATTAGTAGAGAAGAACATTCTAGAATTTTTTTATTGTACATATCTTGTGACTTTTCCAAGAAATACATCCCTATCTAGATACGAGCAGGTAGAGGTGGCTCTGGCATAGATGTACCTTGGGGTAAAACCCAAAACACCGCATTGATCTTGACTCGACCGAGAACTGGTGCACGACAACTGGCCTTACTGCACTCTTGGTTATGACACTTCCGAGGGATATCATTAGGATAATTCTCATTTTATTTACCAACCATTGTGAAGGGTTCTGAGTATATAATTCTCTAAGAAATTTTTTTATGATTATGGATTATATCCATAAACTGTTGAATTTAAGTTAAGTGTTTTAGAAGTTTGGAATTATATATTTCAATTCATAAAATAATCTAGTTTATGCCATTGTTTAGAAATGGAGCCTAGTGGAAGGAATGTAAACGGTATCAATGAACACTCTCCATGTAGGGATTTCCCTCTTGCTCAAGATAATTATAGTGTATCTAGTGATGCAACTAGTTCTGATCAGCTTATTACCATACTGGGACAACTCACTTAGGTTATGAATAATAACATTACCCGTATGGAGGACCCATATCCACAGCGTGGAGGATCAATGTTAGATCGCTTCATGAGGCAGCAACCACCAAAATTCAATGGGAGTACAAATCCATTATTAGCTGAGCAATGCATAAGTTCCCTAGAGAAATTATTTTAGGCTTCGGGGAGTAGTGAAAGGGAAAAAGTTGTCATGGCAGTTTATTGCCTCACTGAAGATGCAAATCAATGGTGGTCATTGATTCAAAACACGAAGGAAGATGATGAAGTATCAAATATGGATTGTTGGGAGTTAAAATATCTGTTTTTAGAAAAATACTTTCCTCGTGACCATCTAGTAGATATGGAATGGAAATTTCTAAGTCTGAGACAAAAGGAAGATGAGAATGTCACGAAGAATGAGGATAACTTTACGAGGTTATCAAGGCATGTTGGAGATTATATACGTAACCCAAGAAGTAATATTCATCATTTATTTGGTGTTAAAACCATTTCTCCATCGAGCATTAGTATCACAATACTTCTCATCAAACGAAGACATTGTATCATGTGGAATCAAGAAAGAAAAGGAATTTTCTAAGTCTAATGACTTTAAAGCAAAGCAAGAGAAGATGAGTTCTGTTGATCAATCTGGGAATGTAAATAAGGGGAATAATGGAATGTTTGAATATCCATCATGTGTTAAATGTGTGAAGAAACACCCCGGTACTTGCTTAAAAGGAATTGGAGTCTTTTACAAGTGTGGTGAAAAAGGCCACCAAGCTCATGATTTCAAGGGGAATAAGGAAGCTACCGATGTTCAATTCTACAATTGCTGGGAGATGGGACATTATGAAAATGAATATCCTATGCGTCAGTGGAAATTACCTCAAAAAAGTCCAAGGGATCAAGGCCAAGATTATTCTATCACTACTGCTGAGTTAGAAGCTCCGAAAGTTATGGTGGCATGTAATTTACTGGTTTCCTCAAGTTTAGCAAATGCATTATTTAATTCTGGATCATCGCATTGTTTCATATCATCATAATCTGCTAAGAAAATTAGATATTTCCAATTTTAATTAACACGGTAGATTTCAGTTAAAACTCATAAGAGAAGTATCATTGCAATAATGTTTTTTGAATCAGTCCCCATTAGAGAACATTAATGTTCTTTATCCGCTGATCTCATCGTCATACCTATGATTGAGTTTGATATAATCCTCTGTAGGGATTGGGTTTCAGACCATGATGCAAAAAAAATTTGTAAGAAGAACGAGGTTACTATTTTTGATGATGATTATAAGGAACACCGTATCTTTAGAATGAAATCATCACCACCTAATTCTTACCTAGACCCACCCCCAGTAGCTCAACAAAATTCAATTATTGGAGAGGAAGAGAATGAAATGACTGTGGGTGAGGAAAGGAATGTTCAAATAGAGGATCTACATATTGTTAAATAATATGTAGATGTTTTTCTGGAATATTTACCTGGACATCCTGCAGAATGAGAATTTGAGTTTTCCATTGATTTAATTCCTTGATCAAGGACTATATCGAAGTCCCCTTATAGAATGGCCACGGTAGAATTAGTTGAACTAAAGAAACAACTGAAGGAGTTGAGTTATAATGGATTTATTGGCCCTAGTATTTCTCCATGGGGATCCCCAGTTCTTTTTTTAAAAAAAAAGGTTGATCTATGAGGTTATGTATCGACTATAGGGAGATCGATACTATAACAATAAAGAACAAGTATACCCTACCTCGCATTGATGATTTATTCGACCAACTGCATGGAGCTCAATACTTTTCAAAGATTGACCTTCGATTTGGATACCATCAGTTGTGTGTGAAGATGGAAGACATTCTGAAGACAACAATTCGAACAAGGTATAGGCATTACGAGTTTACGGTAATGACTTTTTGGCTGACTAATGCACCTTCTGTATTCATGGATCTAATGAATAGAGTTTTCAAGGAATATCTCGATGATTTTTTGGTGGTATTTATTGATGATATTTAGTATACTCAAAAAGCTACGGAGATCTTGAAAATCACATGCTCATTATCCTGAAGACTCTGAGAAGACATGAATAAAATGGGATGTTTAGCAAGTTTGAATTCTGGCTTCAGGATATTACTTTTCTTGGCCACATTTTCTCTAAAGATGGAATCTCTATTTATCCTTCTAAGATAAATGAAATCCAAGAATGGCCAGAACCTACGAGTATAACTGAGGTACACATTTTTATTGGTTTAGCAGATTATTATCGACGTTTCATCCAGAATTTTGCCTGATTGGATAACCCATTAACAAATATCACACGTAAGGGGGATAAATTTGATTGGAAAAAAGAGTGTGATGGATGTTTTGAATAACTGAAGAGAATATTAGTAAATGTTCCTATATTTACTCTACTATCGGGGAATGATGGGTTCGTTATTTATAGTGATGCATCAAATAAAGGACTTGGTTGTGTCATTATGTAGAATGATCGGGTTATTTCCTATGCATCACGACCGTTGAAAATTCATGAGAAAAACTATCCTACTCATGATCTCAAGTTAGCAGCTGTGATCATTACTTTTAAGATATGGAGGCACTACCTCTATGGTGAAAATGTGAGATTTATACTGATCAAAAGAGTGTAAAGTATATTTTCTCACAAAAATAACTCAAAATGAGGCAAAGGAGATGGCTTGAATTACTCAAGTATTATGATTGTACGATACACTATAACCTGGGGAAAGCAAATAATGTGGTAGACGATTCGAGAAGAAATGATCAGGGAGTTTTGAACAGTATGAGAATTTAAGGGGATACAATTTTAATGGATCTAGTAAAGATGGAAATGGTAATAACCATGGAAATTGAAACATCAGTGCTTTTTCAAATGGTTTCCAATCCATCTTTACTAGAAAGGATTAAGTGTTCTCAGACCGATGATGAAGATTTTCAAAAGAATATTAAAGCTGTGAATGATGGGAGATTGAATGACTTTGGTTATGAAGATTGAATTTTGAAATTTTGGAAGAGACTTTGTATTCCCAATATACCTGATCTAAAAAGGGAAGTTTTGGACAATGCTCATAGTTCCAATTTCTCTATACACCCTGGGAGCACCAAAATGTATAGAGACGTGAAGGAACATTTTTGGTGGGACAACATGAAAAGGGAGATTGCTGAATTTGTATCAAGATGTATGGTTTGTCAACAAGTGAATGATGGAAGGCAACAGCCTAGAAGAGTCATGTAAACTCTTCCCATACCGGAGTGGAAATGGGAAAATATTATGATGGACTTTGTCATGGGACTACCAAAGACACCTAGAAGGAATGATGCAATATGGGTCATTTTTGATCGTCTTACCGAGTCATCACATTTTTCTTGCTATAAGAGAAGATCTACCACTTGAACGTCTAGCAAGAATATATATTAATGAAGTTGTGAGACTTCATGGAATTCCTCTATTGATTGTCTCGGATCGTGATCCTCGTTTTACATCATGATTCTGGAAAATTCTTCAGAAGGGATTGGATACTGAACTTCTTTTGAGCACTTCTTACCACCGTCAAATAGATGGGAAGTTAGAATGGACTATTAAAACCTTAGAAGACATGTTGAGATCGTGCTCACTTGACTTTCAGGGTATGTGGGATCAATATTAACGTCTGGTGGAATTTTCCTATAACAATAGCTTCCATTCATGTATTCGGATGGCACCATATGATGCGTTGTACGGAAAGTGATGTCGCACACCAACCTGTTGGGATGATATTGGTGAAAGAAAATTTTTTGGCCCGAAACTAGTGGAGGAAGTGATGAAAAGGTAAAGGTCAACCAAAACAACATCAAAGAAGCTCAAATTAGACAGAAGAGCTATGCCGATAATCGAAGGAAGGATTTGGAATTTCAGGTATGATATAATGTTTTCTTGAAGGTATCTCCATGGAATAGAGTTGTAAATTTCTATAATAATGGTAAATTGAGTCCCAGGTACATCAGACCTTTCGAAATTTTAGAACAAATTGGTGTTGTAGCTTACCGTTTGGAAATGCCGCCAAGTCTCTCCAAAGTTCACGATGTGTTCCACGTATACTATTGAGGTAATACATGCCTTAACCAACGCATCTTCTCACCTATGAGGAAATTAGAACTGGAAACCGATCTATCTTATTGTGAAGAGCCCGTTAGGATTCTTGATACGAGAGAACATGTACTGAGAAACTGGACAACCCATCTGGTTAATGTTTTATGGAGAAACCACAAGATGGAATAGGCAAAGTGGGAACCCGAGGAACTTATGATGAAGAACCACCCGAGTCTTTTTATACAGTAATTTTATAGAAATTTTTATGATGAAATTATTTGAAGGAGGGCAGAATGTTACACCCCAAGCTTCCACGGTACGTTTCCCTTTGAGTAATTCAATAGCGTGTGGTGTACGCAACTTCGAGTTCGAACACACACCTCAACCAATCAAACTAGCCGTTATGAATAGTAATACCTAATTTCTGAAATTTTATAAATTTTATCTCTAAAAATGGACTTCATTTTCTGATTCGGAATATCGAAATTATCCTAGGGTGAAATTTTGGTATTTTTCTGAAAAAATTCAATTTTTGATGAATAGTGAAAAAACACCGAGTTATAGTTTAAAACCAAATTTGTATTTAAATAAGTATTTATTTTATTTAAATTTAATTATGGTCAAAATAGGTACATAATACATATATAAGTTCAGTGTAATTTATTGGAGTTAGTTTAGAATAATTTTAGATATATAAATATTTTATTGAACTTTTCACCGTCTTTTACCCACCTCCTAGGAGAATTTGGAAATTCATATAAAACATAAATTTACCACTTCTGTGAGTGGAATTTTGAAAATCCGAGAGACAAGGTTAATATCAAGGAGTATAATTTGATTCATTGATATGAAAATAATTTTTGGTGATTAGTAACTTTTTACTTTTATTTACCACGGTTAAAAGTAAATAGGGTAATTAAGGGTAAAAATGATATTAATATTACCCTAACAGATGTCCTAATTCTATTGGACAAGTTTATCTCGACCATAAACAACCTTAGGAATAAAATATTATCATTTAGGTCCACTTGGATTAGATTAGGATATTTATTAGTATTTAATTCAAAGAAGAGTCAAACGAGTTAAAATCAATGTTTATTTACTAAAACATTTTTAATATAGGGTTATACATAAGATAAATTCGATTGTAAATATTCATTAGAAATTTAAAACGATTTCCTACATAATATTATTTTATTAATAATTTTGAGGCATTAAATAATTTAATTTATGTATGACACAATGGTGATGATGTAATTACCTAATTAATGAAATATTAAAATAATTGATATTATAAATATCCACAGAAATGTAATTTGAGACTTCTTATTAATTCCAATAATCTCCTAGGTTAATATGTCATATTAGGATTGATTATGTAAACTTTTTTTGAAGTAATAATTCTGTTATGAATTTATCAAAGACAGAATACCCAATAGTGTCAAAATTGACATAAAAGAGTTTTTAAAACAGATATTATATTATTAATTTATATTCAATTCCTAAAAATCTAAGGATCATCCAAGAGACTTATATAATGATATTTGTATCATTAATGGACCACTTGGGGATCCCGTGGTGTAATATAGTAAGTTTATTAACTATATAATATAAAAATACAAAGTGACATGGTAAATGTCAAACTAATTAACTAAGAGTTAAAACTAAACGATAAGGTTAATATAATGACCCAAACCGGACTAAAATATATTGGTTGAAAGGATTTAGACCCATCCCCACCATAGGCTTTGAATAATCTATTTTGGAATCATTATAAACCGAATATGAATTTATAATAAAATAATACTTCATGTTTTTCCTAAAGAGCCCCTCCTCCCCCATATAAAACGACACCACGTCTAACCAATTATTCACACTTTCAAAGCCTTTTGGTTCGGCCAACCCTAGCTCAAATACTCTCTCAACTTCCCTCGCTTCATCCTAGAGGACTTACTTTGATAAAAAATCCATCCTATGGTTTCCTTTTGATCACATCAAAAGGAAGAACCCGAAGAGGAGGTAATGATTTCACCTCCCCTTTTCAAGTTCCTTTCTTCTTCAACTTATTATTTATTTGTTATTCCCATTATAAAATAAAAACTGCAGTATCTTATATATACTATTAATGTTATTATAAATATGGTACAACTATATTCAGTATTCCATCCATCATTTGAAGGACATGTCACCATATTTGCGTACGTACGGCTTAATGTCTCCACGTCTTGGTGTAATTGTTATTCAATAAATTATTATTTGGATGAGTATAATAATGATGTGTACTTATTTTAAATAATAAATGTAACATGGCAATGATTCTGTATATATGATATAACATTATATTGTATATTATTTTAATATTAAAAGGATGATATTGTCGCTCGTGCATACGTACGAACTACCGTCTCCACGCACGCGATGAGATTCATTCCCCATCATATCCATTCAAGGATAATTCACATTTGATGATTAAAAGTAATATTAAAGAACTTTATATCATTCTTGAAATGAATAAGATACAACCTATCCATAACAAACATGACTTATGTAACAAAACATATAAAATAAAATGATTATGTTTACACCCGAAACGAGGATAATACTATGATATTAGATCATATATGATATCATATTAATGTATATGATTATTGTATAACATAATAATATTATTTAACCATTATACAAGAGGTTAACCTTCCCTCAACCACGGAAAAGTTCAAGGTATGGGTTTATTTTGCAATCTATTCTTTATCCGAGTTTGTTTATACGTAATAATCTATTGGGACTTCATTATCATCCACATCCATGTTTCATAAAAATGTATTTCAAAATATTTTTACTATTTACTATAATATGGGTTAAATTCATTTATACCCTTGTTTGAATTTTTATAAGTGGTTTATAAAGGATTCTTTCCGTCGTTTTCCAAACAAGGTCCTTTTTAACATTTTCGACAGAATTAAGGTAAGAATGTATTTTTTAACTTATGCAGCGGGTGCAGCTATTTTCTACAGATATAAAATCTTCAAAGCTTCTCATACTGGCTTATAAGAAAATTTTCAATGTAAATATTTTATTTTAAAATTATGAGACTTTTAAATGATTTCAAAAAAGATATATTTCTCTCAAATAGTTTTGATTTCATCTATATCAACATCCTTTGATAGATATTAAGCTTATTTGAAGTTCATTTATTGTGATACAAAAAATCATTATTGTATTGAATGTTTTGTGATATGATTGACTTTGGATGTGTTATTTTTATACCATTCATGGTTTATGGGGAAATTATAGACATTTTTATACTAGTTTTAATATGAATGTTTATATTATGTTTAAACCTGTTCATATAGGGAATGCATTGGACTTAATCGGTGATGGGTGGATCCCGCTATAGCTCCTCGGTGCATCGGTAGGTCTCATGAGCCAAAATAGTGTCTTGGCACAAGGCCTTAACAAAATCGTATTTGAAGTCTTGGCACGAGGCCTTGGCTATGTGGTTATGATAGTATGGGATTATGCATTCCATCATTATGAAAGTGTTTATTGATATTGAAAATGATTATTCGACTAGTAGAATATGCCTGTGAATAATTATATTGAATTATTTCATTTTAATTCTACCATATTATGCTGAAGTTAAAGTTTTAAAAGACTTTTTTTAGTTATACATTTCCTTAAATGATTATTCTTAATTATGAAAGTTTCCTCTATATTGTTATCCTTACTGTGCATTTGAGCTCACCCCTTTCTATGTTTTATTTTTCCCAGGATGTGAAGAAGTATTTTATGAATAACCTGTAGGGATAGTATGAGGGGAAAAGAGTGTGGACTATGGAGACTATATTGTTGTAGTTCTTCATTTTATGATGTAATGTAAACTTTATGAATGTATCTAGTTATTCCAAGGATACTAAACTAATCGGTCTTTCAAGACACGATCGTTCTTGTGATCATGCCAATGTTATGTAATAATGCACTGCCTCCTGGTAACTGGGGTCGAGGCATTACAAATGTTGGTAAAACACATAGTATTATTGTCTTTTTCCCTTAATCAAGAAATGTATGGCTTGGAATGACATAATATTTCTTGTGGGATATTTATATCTTATGCATGAAAATATTGTTATCATAATCACATGTTTTTGAACCTACTTAAGTGATTAACCATGTCTTGATAATATTTACGAATAAGTTTATTTTATATTAATTCTATATTGCGTGCTTATTTAATTCAATAATTATGTGATCGTGAGAACACATCCATGATAATAAAACACCCAACTGATAGAAATAAATCAAATAGAATGATAATGTTATTTTCTAATGGTTATTTTATCTAGTAGTATAAACTATCCTTGGCCTAGGGGAGAAACTTCTTGAACCTTTTGGGTTCATGTTTACAACTTTCCACTTATCCACCTTTGTTTCTCCTAGGATTGGTTTCATATCACCTCCTGATTTAACTGCATCCACTATCATTGGAATTCCATCCATTACATATTCATTTTTTACTCACATGCAAGTGAGGGGTAAAAATGGGTTTTATATAAAATAAACCATCGTCCGCTGGTCTTACATATTAATGACTATAAGATTAAAATACTAACTAATTTAATTTTAAATATATAAATTAAAAGAAACCATCCACATACAATGGTCTTGTTCTAGCTCATGGTCATCCATACATGGAATGATATTTACACACAAATAAATCTAGCATTCAATTATTCAAACGTTCTTGTTTAATATAAATCATGATCGAATAAATTAATTATCTTATTTAATTAATAAATCGTTTTATCTTCAACCCTTTACTGAATATCCTTGAGATTATCATCCGAAATAATTTTAAACTAATAAATTAATATAAAATTATCTTTGTATGAAAATTCTTCCTTGGTGGAAACTCGGTGAATTCCTATGTATAACTACACATTTGGAAGAAATAAACATCACACAAATGTAATATTAAACACATATTTATAAAACACTTTTCACGTTTTGTGCCTCATGTTTACGCTTGGATGACGGTACACATCTCATGGTTTTTTATAACATAATAATAAATTTTAATAAATGAGAATAATTATGATGAGTACACAAAATGTAGTTTAAACTACATGACATGTACTAATTCTCACCATCCATATGAAGTACAAGCATAGGTAAACGATGTGTGAGTGTATTTCAGAACTCATCAGAGTACACGGGGTGTCCAGTAGGTCACACACTGTGTTGTTCCTTGTTACATAGTCTCCAGCCGAGAAAGCCATGTATGGGGTATATGGTCCAACCCTTACCCGAAAAGACTACACATCGTGTCTAGTGATCCACACTGTGTGTACTCCAAAAAATGTGTGACACCTGTTATTGGTCAACAAACAGAGTCATTAAGTCTTAGAGAAACTCCAATGACACAAAATTGTTTAGGGGACTAGACCTGGTGCATTGAACCTCAGCTACAATGTGTGAACATCCGAATACAAATCATGTGTTCTTTTTTTGTATGTCTATGATCCTTTGGAACCTCTATATGTGATTATCTATTTTATATTAATAAAATTTAAAAGAAAAATAAATTCTATACGGGGAATAAGAAATGAAAGTGGTGGAACAAATATTATGATCTAGATTTGCAGAAAAATTAACATTAGTTGAAACGACTAATATTAAATGTGTAAATAATCAATGAAATACTTAAATAATTATAGACTATTATGTAACAAATTGGATACCACTTGAAGTGTCCGAGCCCAACAAAAGTGTGGTTGGGGCAGTACTGAACATTTATTTTTAACATCATCTATGATTATTCCAGGATCAATACGAAGATGATGCTATTATCCACAAAATATATTCAATTATTTACAAAATGAATGGATGGGCCTAAAACCTTTAGACACGATCTACACATCATGTTTACAATTAATTTAATTAATTTAGTTAAAAACACATGGATCTTTGATATTTTCTTCATTGATGATGCTGATCATATAGAATGAACATTTCAGATTATCTTGTTTCTCTTACAAAGATCCAAACTATAATCCTTCTAGCGGTGATCCACATGTGGTCTTATGGCCTCTGATCGACAATACACATTCTCTTAGTGCTAGCGTAGTGAAGAAAGTGTCTTGTGTCTGTCATTCTTGATCGCTTGTTTTTGGACATGAATAACATCACTCTTTATTAAGAGGGGTGGGAAGAGGATATGAGAGAGAAATTTTTCAGCACAATGTTTCTCAAATATTCGGGTGTGCGGTTCGGTATATGGAACAATATACGTATGTGTCTATTTAATGACATGGGGATTCAATTACAATATTTAATTGTTAAAAAAAAATAAAATACAATCCCAACCATAGAGAAAACCTAGGATATAAATAATAATATCGTGTCATTATTTATGGTGTGCAAACTTGTGCAAATCACAATTATAAATAATATTCTTTGTCACAAAAAAATAGTAATGTTATTGTAATTTGTGCCAGCTATTTAAATAATTATTTATCATCTTGCAAATAATTATTTTACTATCAAACCAGTCATGGTCCTCTCTAACTCCACATTCATTTTTTGAACACCTGAATAAATAAATAAATAATTTATTATCATAAATAAATATTTTATTTAAAATCAATTAAATATATATTTATTAAATGTTCTATAAAATAAAAAAATAGATTTTATCCACAATCCAGGGAATAAATAGTTATTTAATTTATGCAATAATTTTAACTTGAATTTTTTTTTTTGAATTTTATTGATAATAGTATTTATTAATTAAATTCAAATAGAATTTAATAGCGACCACCATAAATACAAAGTGTGGGACCCTCTAGGATTCGTTCTCATTTGCATTAGCGAGTCTTGCCTAAAGTCCAAGAGTTCTGTATATTAATGTGTAAAGGCACCTTAGAGAAATAACATAATGTCGCAATACCAAATTCCATAAAATAACACTCACAATGTAATATAATTCCTTTTTGGCAATATCACATAAAGTAGGTTTCATGATAGTGTCATCAAATTTTATTCTTGATACATTGTTCTTAAACTACCTGAAATAAAATAATCATTACACCATGGAAAAGAAATTTCTTGTGACAGTTCTATTTCAATAGAGGATCCGAGATATCAAATTACATTATTGGATAGAACCAATTATTCCTTGAAATACCTATAAATAAAATGAAACAATTGATACACCCAATGTACCATAATTCCCACTAACTGTATACATGACGGTTTTTGTCAGTAAATCAATGTGTAAAAGTTGTGACACTTATTATTGATAATCATAAAGTCTAAGGATCATTACACATTCTCTCAAATAGAAATATCCGATGACACAAAAAACTTGTGTTATTTAATACTTGAAGGTCTTTTATCATAATATCCCATCATGGAGATTACCATGAGCGAAGAAGATTAGATGAAGTCTAATCTACAGAGGAGTACTCACACATAACTGTCATCATGCTATGTGTCCCATCATACTATTTAATCTAACCATCAAACTAAATCATGTAATATTGTTATAAAATTTCATGGTTCTCATCACAGAAGAAAACTTCCATTACCATATTAATGCAACAAATAATCTAGGATAATATTACATCATAGTCATGCAGAACATTAAAAAATATGTAAATAGATATTTAATATTTAAATACCTTAAAATTTCATTTTATCGATGTACGATAGTTGGTTCTAAGACACCAAATCATAAACAATTAATCTCTAATATATGTTTTTTATTAAAATAGATTCCATTATATAAAAAATTAAAATAGAATATATATATTACAATTAAATTTTATTACATAGTTTTATTATTATGAGAATTTAATATTAGTAGAATATACTAAATTCTGTAAAATAGTTATGGTGGTGTGAATGTACATTTACACCATGTAATTTAATAATATTACCTCAATAGTATTTTTATAAGGAAATTAAATGAACAAAAATTTCATTAAACTATAGAAAGATTCCATTCACTCCATTAAAAAGACTTAAATTGAACAAAAAATCATTGAAAATAATATTATTAATGAAAAAAATATTTTAAATAAAAATAAATAAACATTTCAATAAAATAAATATATTAATTATGAATATGGAAATAATGTTGACATTACTATTAATCATTCCTTTATATGATTAAATCATCAAAGATATGATAAATTTGAATGAAAACATGATTAATCATTAAATATCTAGGGGATAAGTTTAAAAAAACAACTACTATAACCTGAAACTGATATCAATATTATTAAATTTTAATAAGATATAAGGGATCTTATCCTTAGGTACATAAAAATATAGCAGTCTTAACGAACTATATACTTATGTTGATAACATATTATATTGGAAATATGTACAAGATAATATTCAAAATATCATTACATAGTATATATTATTTATAATGTTCTTTTAAATATCCTATAGAAAGGAAAAAAAATTAAAAGATGTGCTCAAATTCTTATTAAGTGTTAAATATAGTGGAAACTGTAATGAGTAAACTAGGAAAAATCAATATGCAAAGGTAAAAATGGATAAAACATTTAATTTAATAAAAAAATGGTCATAATCAATATTAAGTGATATTGTAAATGAAATTATATCATGAATAATAATTTGTCAAACCTATATTAAAAAATATATATTGTTAAATTTCAGGATATTATAGGTCATTATGTCATTATCATCGATCCCTTCTACTGTGATAGTTATATATATGTGAAGTTATACACAAAAAACCCATTTAATAAAACTCGACACTTTATTTTTCTCCTAAGACATATCAATTAACCACATGTCATACTATAATAGGACCCCATCCATCACAAAATGTACAATGAATTTCTCATATATTGAATGATAAATTTAATTTAATAATAATATTTGTTATCATTAAATATCCTTATTTTTGAACCTTATTTTTCAGTTAGGTATGTATCACATAAATTTTTGTCTAAATATTTACTATGGACCTAACTTATATTCTTAATGAGTTAGAAAAGTTCTCAACTGTGTCTGGGGCATGTTTGGATCCCATAAACCATCCTTTTAGTGAAACTAGACATATCTTAGAGTTGGTGGACAGTATGGCTAAACATGCAAATATAAATTTCGAGAGAGAATCACTTTTCACGGTTTTCTCATGATTGTGCGGCCTAAAAATACAAGTGACAATTCTTCCCAACTAACCGTACATGGTTTCCCCTTGGATTTTCAAATTGCGTGGACAAACCATGGACATTCCTTTTATCTAGATAAAATGTCCTTTTTTATTTTAATGATCAATTATCCCTCCTCCATCCCCCCAACACGAGAACCAATAATATTAACACAATTTCTTCCCTTTTTAGTTCGTATTAAATATATAATGAAGGAATTAAGAGATCTCTATCATCAAGGATAATTTTGAACTTCCATCCATCATTATGTATGTGGAACTGTATATACTCATGTTCATTTATGTTGGTCCTCTTATCTCTTTCTCTCGACAAAGTTTTCATGGTATGATAATTTTTATATTTTTCTTAGTTTTTCTCTGATCTGAACAAAATCATGGTCTAATAATGGTGGAATAGAATCATAAACCCTATGGAGGGTGGTCTTTAACTCATCCCCAAATATAATTAACATTGGATTTGTCATGTGGGGCCAACCAATTTCATCATGTTCCATTTAGATAATTTATATTCCATGCCTATAATCATTTGAACCATAGGGATATGCTCTTTCAAAATATGTGGTTATTAACTCAACTCCATCCTTTCCATGATAATGGTTATTCTATAATTATTTTTTAGTGTTTTAAAAAATTTCTGACACCGTTTAGGTTTTCTTTTTATTGACCACACTAAATGTATGTTATTCTATATTAAATGGCATGATTTAAAATGTGAATTTCATAATTTAATGTACCAAATGTGCTCACCTCTTGACTCACCTATGACAAGTTCTTTAATTTGACAATGAAATGTGAATTGTGAGTAAGAAAGTATATGAATTATATTAATTTCCATTAAATGTAAATTAAATGTAGGATTAATATCCATATCACCCCTTATGACATTAATGTATGGTATTCGAGTGAACCTTGAAAATTTAATATTCTGTATATTGATTAATAGATTTCATGATACATTGTCTTTTCACACTTATTAAAGGGAATGAGTGACTAAATGGGATTATTGATTAATTATGAATTGATTACAAGGTTTCATACTAAAGGACCATATCACACTAAGGAAAGGAATGGTTTGAAAAAAAAATTAAATATTGCATTACTTCATAATAAAATAAGAATGGCCTAAATCGATATATCCTTGGATTCTAATCAGAGAATGAAACGATCCCTCATGAACACCATTCTGATTCATGGATACTACATGTTTATGTTTAGATCCACCTAGATCATGATCCTTTTTGTTTCTTGGACTCCTAGTGTGGCTTTGTAGGATCATTTTATATTATTATTGGATGTATTTGATACTCTCCTTGGATATATCATGGATATGTAGGTTCAACGGTTCTATCCCATAGATCCCTATCTCTAATTATCCACATGGTACCTTGGATGGTAAACATGGACTTGGTAGGCACATCATTGTGGAATGCCTTGGAATATGCTACTAGGATTACAATATTAGTCTATTCTATGCTATAATTATTATGATGTTGGTGACCCATGAAGTCTATTTCAACTTGGATAATACCTTGGAAGTTATCTATGAAATAAAATTATAGGATTTCATGTTACAACATGGAAACTTATGAATTTCTAATAGGTGACTTATAAATAGAACATTAGTAATCAAATAATGAATTGTTGTCAATTTCAGACACCATCAAATGACTGAAGCAAGTACGTGGGTATTCTATTCATTTTACTTCTTTAAATTACATATACACAAATGAAAACTATCACATTTCCATTACAGGAGACAAATTTTATGGAAAACATTGGTTATGGCCCACTGATATTTATCTCATGTAATATCCAGGCATCATTGGTTACCTATAGTAGTTTACAAGGTTGCAGTTGTTGATAATGGGATGCATATGTCTTCAAACACTCAATTTTGTTGTTTAGTATAAATATTTATATAAGATGACTGATTCTGAGATCATGATTCTTGGGATGGTCTTTTATTTATTTTATACATTTTTATAACAAGTTATTCTTGTTTTCTTTTATCCACGATTTCCAGTTGTCTAGTGACATGACATGTCATATGTTCTAGAATGTTATTCCAGTTGTTTCAGTTATTTTTACAATTGTATCTACTTTTCTTTGTGCCTTCTATTTATATATATTTCATTCTCAATTTAACATTTTTACATTCACCCATTATGCTACACAATGTAAATTATGGCACAATCACCCCACAAACACATCCTAGACCTTACTGCAAGTCGATAGCCTCTGGAATTCGGGGAAATACACTTGAGGCCATGTGGCCATCCGGGATTGGGGCACTACGTATCTTACATACGGGTACAGGTTGTCACAAAGTGATATCATAAGATTTTTTTTCATGTATTACTATTTGTTGATAATATATTAGAGATTAGGAAACCATGGAACTTATAAGTTATCCTTGATTTGGTCTTGTGAACCCATTTTCTGTGTAAAAACCATTTTTCCAAAAATTAAAATAGATTGTCTACTTTTTCCTATTACTGTTGACATTATATCACCATTGGGTTACACACATGTATTGTGGTGTTGTGGATTATTTCTATATTTGAGGATTATCATTCATCCATGTCCCGACTATACGAGGTATAGTAGCATTGTTTGTTGCATCACAATATGATCCTATAATTCATATTTCATGATTATTGAATTTCCATATATATGCATTTCACTGTTGTGTATTGCATGATATGCCTATGATTGATTAAAGAAGTTGTGACAGTTATATTATAAATTTAATATTCATGGATTTCATTGATTGATTTACTCTCAATTCATGAGGTGGATGGTCATTCATGATTTGGATGAGTAACTTTTAGTGCCAACCCATTATGCTATAAATAAATGGGTGTCATTTTATGTGATTTTTGTATGTGCATAGACTCACCTGAAATGGATATCCATTATAATTTTAATAATGAATTAAAAAATCAATTGGTATCACATAATTTTCACACCATTAAATGTTTATTAAATGTAAAGGTGTGATCCTGGAAATTAAATGTCATTATATTGATTCTTATACTTGAGAACTTAATGATACCTAGCTATCTAAGAGTGTAGTCTGTGTAGTATGCCTTGGGTAGTGAGTTATATTACCTTTAGAATATATTAGTGGTGATATCTATCTACATAATCATTTTTAGAGGCATTTGGTTTGATATTGTATACTAATTCAATCGTGACATCCTCACATCCTATGACTAGAGGGTGGTGATGACCATGCTCCAGACATGGTGGGCCCTGAACCACAAGTCTTTCCACCATGATTTCCACTTGAGGAACTTCTTTCTATAGTTGATCTGGGAACTTATTCCCATGATTGTTAATGTTTCAAATGTATGATTTATTCCATTTATGGTGTTCCACATGTTGCACCTATGATGGCTGATTTGACTCGTGAGTTCCAGCAACAACATCCTCCTACCTTTGATTAGGACATGAGACTATATGTTGTGGTGTCTAGGATGGAATCCACCATATAAATAAATGAGAATATAGATACACCTTTATATAGTAGGTTCAAGAATTCCACATACATGCTTCTGGAATTTTTCCATCAGTGGTTGGATGTGATTACCTAGACTGGTCATTATTATGGATTCTTATGGGTTGATTTCTTGAATATATTCTATTACCCATTAATTTATCACATACTAAGAGATGATAAGGACCAATATATTATTAATATTGAGCAGGGTTCTACCTTAGTTATGTATTTTTTAGTGTCTTTCCCATACTTAAAACGCATTTCACTTCATTTAGACATTTATGATCTTTAATGTGGTAGACATTTCAAGGATGGGATGTAGTCTTCCATCTACACAAAAGAGAATGTATATTTCCTACCTAAATATTTTGGGATAGTACATAATGTGATTCTAACTGAGAATATGATAAGGGATGGAAATAATAATCATTTTATACGATATGTGTGGGGTAAGGATAGTAGTTCTTTTTGTGATAGGAAGTGTTCCCTTGAGGTTTCTTGTTAGGGAAGTTACAACCAGAGTGTCTGTTTTGATAGCTCTAAACAGTGTCATCTGTGTCAAAGAAAATGGAATTAAATGTCTCAATTTGATAATGACCCACTGGTGATCTAGTTTTATATCTTTATGAGTATTCTTCAAAGATTTTGTAGGACCATTCCACCATGTTCGATTAGAAAAGGATCATCACCATTTCCACCTTCAGAAGCATATTATTTTACGATTTGTTAGGAAAGGAGTTATAATAGCACTAAAAGGTATAGCTTAGGTGGAGGTCGTCGCCATGGTAGGGAGATAATATATTACCAAAAGCACCAACATGGATGTTCTGATAATTTTTATCCATCTGTTTCACATGATCATCAATTAGTTCTATTGTAAGCAAAACAACCTACACCCAAGGATCATTCTGTGTGACCATCTATATTATGGGGTATTAATCTTGTGGAATATACCATATTATATGGTTTATTTTATATACTTTCATTGAAATATTTTATTTATATATCTTTAATTTAATGTCTTGAGCTCATGATAGAATATTATTATGGTGTAATGCCCAAGGATACTCCATTAGGGGTACCAACCGAATTTATACACAAGTTCATGGATTTTCCCCTTGGGGTTGGTTGTTACCTGTTCATATAGAATATCATTTTTCAGGAGATAATGGGATTCAATGTCATACTTGGGATGGATTGGATGGCTCAAATTCATGTTTTTGTATACAACTATTGATTCTGTTTATCATTTACATCACTAGAGATCATTCATTATCTACATAAGGTTGAGTTGAATGTCTTGGCTACTACAGCTAGACCAGAGAAAATTGGGATATATTGACTGACCCACCAGACAAAAAATATCATCATGGAAGATCATGTTTTATGAATATATTAATTATATCTAGTAGTATATCATTTTATGGATGTCTTTCTGGATGAATTTTTTGTCTTTAACCCTAATATATAGGTAGAGTTTACAACTGAGATTGTTTCAGGAGATACTTTGGTACCCATCCTACCATCCTAGATAGAACCAATATATATTCATTTATCAAGAGGTAGTCAGAATATTTAGAGGGAAAAGGTTTTATACGGCCCAATAAATCCTCTTGTGGTTCAACCATGAGTTTTTCTAAAAGGAGGATTGAACCATACATCTATGCCCAAATTACATATAGTTGAACCAATGTATGGTCATGAATTGATCTCCACTACCTCGAATACATAATATCATTAACAATATTTGGGGAGAAAATGTCCTCTCTAAGATTGACCATAGATTTGGATATCGTCAAGTAAGAGTCATACCATCAAACTTATGTCGTACAATGTTTCATAGCAGGTATGGCCTGTATGAGTAAATTTTTTTATCATTTGATCTTATAAACACAACCTCGGTTTTCATGGCTTAGATGAATAGGGGATTACTCCCCCTATTTGGATTCATTTGGTATGGGATTTATGGATGAAATCTTGTTGTATTATCATACTCATAGAAACCCTTCAAAACATCTTGAGATTATTCTAAGTACATTAATATATCATCAACATTAATCCATGCTTCATAATTGACACTAATGGATAGAACAATTTCACTTATAGGGTCATATATTATCAGAGTAGAGAGTATTTTTTGACATAGAAAAAGTTAGTGTTGTAGTTTCCTGGGAAAATCCCAGCAACATTGTTTATATACATAGATTTATGAGACTGGATAGAAATTATATTATTTTCATAGAAGACTTATAAAATATTTCTACACCTCTCATTAATAATTAAAAGAAAGGTGTAAGGTTTATATGGTCATAATCATGTGATAAATCCTCTAAAGGGTTGAATGTGTGGCTTGAATAAAAATATATTTGGACTCTTCCAGAGTATTGTATAGGTTATATCATCTTTTTGTGACGGATCATGCTTCGACATATGATAAGTGGTTATGAATGAAGATATATTTGTTATTTACAGATCATAACAATTGAGGCCTCGTGATTGAAATTACCAAATGCACATCCTTGAGCATGATGTAGTTTTTGTTGAAATATGTTACTGGAAAAATTAACTATTGGTTGAGATCTTGGTGGTGTACACAGAGTACAAGATCATCAAACATATATTGTCATAATGTGACATGATCCTCAGACAAAATAGATGGGTTAGATATCTACAATGTTTTTATATTGAGGTTACAAAAATGCCTAGGAATGGAAATGTGGTTGTAGATGCACTGTGTAAGAATACTCAATCACATTTCATATAGGAATCCAATGATGAATGGAAGTTAATGGCTATCTTTTCTGATCTTCATCTGATGTTTCACAATAGTCATGAGTAGTCTTACCTATTATCCTTGATAGTTCCCTATTTTCATCCTTAGAAGGCGAAGAGTATACAATTTTCACATCATGTACTATTCGTTCTTTGTGAGAGTATATTCGAATATGACCTACCTTTAGATTGTACATTTTCATAGAGACGGAATCCTGAGTCTATATGGATGTATCTGGGATATTATATTTATGAGAGAGGAGGTGATGAAAGAGTCCCATTATTTATAGTGGACAGTTCATCCAGGTATCTCCATTATGTATTGATATTTGAGACACTATTATTGTTGGCTTGGGATGAAACATTAGGTATCATGAATTATCACTTGGGGTTCATTCCTTTAGTAGGTGATTTTGGAGCACTACAGACCTGTAGTATTTTCACAGATACATCCACACCCGAAACGAAAATTGGAAGAGGTTTTCATGGGTTTATTTATTGGGTTACCTAGGTCATCAACTAGTCAAAATGTTATCTGGATAGTTATTAAATGACTAACGAAATCAGTCAACATCAATCCAATTCATGAAATAATCAAGGTTGATTAGATGGGAAGACTGTTTTCCCATGAGATCATACAACAAAACAGGGTTACATGTACAATAATTTTAGATAAGGATAAATGTTTGATGATATGGTTTTGGAAGGGATTGTAGAAGGTGATGTGAAATCATGTTCTTTTAAGAAAAACATTTCACCCTTAGACTAATGGAAAATTGGAACATAAAATATTGGTTCTAGATGAAATTCCCCAAGCTTGTGATCTTGATTTCATTGGTTCATGGGTGACGAATACCCCTCTTGTTTTTTTTTTCAATAATATTTTCTTACAAGAGACAATTTAGATTGATACTTTTGAACCCATATGTGGGATACCATGTCGTTAACCCTTGTTCCTGCTAGAGGCATGTGAAGAAGGCCTACATGGTCCTTGTCTCATTTTGGAGATTTCCGAGCATGTTCAGCTAATCATAAAATGTATGAATAATTCTCAGTATATAGTAAAATATTTTTCCAATCACAATGAAAACCTATTGACATCGAGGTCGGGGATCATGTTTTTCTTTGTCTGTCACCTAGGCTAGGGAATAGATATTTATGAATGAATGGAAAATAGTCTCCTCATTATATAAGTCCATTATAAAATCAAGAGATAGTCGGGCAAGTTTCATATAATTTTCTACTACCTTGGAGATACCATGCCTTGCATGACATCTTCAATGTATCATATATTCAACAATATCATGTCGAACCATGTAATATATTTGATCCTCTAGAGGATGAGTAAGATTATAATAAAATCGTTGAGGAGTATCCTTTATGAATCATTTACCATAGAATGAAGGCTCTATAAGGCTGGTCAGTCCCTCTAGTCTGGGAGATATAGAAACACGACTGAGTTTATCACGATACATTAGAGAGGGATGATGATGTACCTGCCCACTAGCTAGAGTTGTTCCCAGATTTTGTTTCTCTATCCATGGAAGGAAAACTCAGGGATGAGTTCTTTTAAGTGGGGGACAACTGCAAGAACATGGTTTTGCGGTCATGTAATGTTCCTTTAAATTTCATTCTAAATCCTTACTATGGTCCTAATATGGCTACCAAATGAATTTGTTATGGTATCATAGGTGTATGATGCATGTTCGGAGCCCGAAAAATATGTTATTGGGAAAACTAGACATGATTCATGACAATCACATGATTTTTGAACGGTTTGGCTTACCATGAAGATTTAAATTTATGGAAAAAACAACATCACATGATTTTCACATGGTCGTGTCACCTAACCATGCAATTTACCCTTCTACCCAAGTAAATGTGCAAATATTTCACATGGTTTTTCAAATTGTGCAGACATACAATAAATGATCCTTTTTTTAAAAAAAATTTACATTTTAAGTTATTTATATATTAATCATCCATATTTTTCCTAATTTAAGTACTATTAGGATTTACCTAATTTACTTCCATTTTTTATCTTTTTAATGACCTATATTAGGAATCAAGACATTTCCTTCATCTGTAATAAATTCAAACATCTATTCAGAATGTTGTATGTGAAATGACATGTACTCGATTCTATTTAATCATTTCCTCTTCTCATTTTTTTGTGACCTAGTTATCACGATATTAGTGATTTTCAATTTTTCCTTTATCTAATACGATCTATACCAAATAAATGGAAAATATTAGAGGCAGAGAATTTTAAAATCCCATGGTTGGTGGTCTATAACTGATCCCTCATGATTTCTGATTTATGATTTGTCATGTGGGGCCATCCAATTTCATTGGGTTTCATTTATAGAATTTTTATAACATGACTATAAACATTAGAACCACATGGATATTATTTTTCCATATATGTGATTAATTGTTGGTTTTTATGACCACAACTCTACCCTTACCATGTCGAAGGTTATACAATAATTTTTGTTTAGTGTTTTCACATGATTGTGCCACTGTACGGGTGTTACTTCACTTAATCTCTATATGTGTAACATTTTTATATTAAATATAATTATTTTTTAACAAATTACATAATGAAAACTAAAATGTATTCTCACCACTTGACCAGCCTAAGGAAAGTTCATGAATTTAACAATGAAATGGGAAATGTGAATTGAAAAGTATACTAAGGATAAGACATTGCCTAAAATGAACATGTATAAAATGATTCACGTCTATATCATCCCATAAACATTAACTGATGGTAGTGGAATGATCCTTAGATAGAGAACATGGATTTAATGGAATAAAAGGTTGCATGATACCTGGATTGTCACACTAAATAAAGCCAACACTTGAACTAAATTGACTTATTGATTAAATATGCATTGTTCAAAAGGTTGCATACCACATTAACTTATCACACTAATAAATGTTAAGTCTTGTACCATGTGAAATATGACACGAATTCATAAAAAATTGGGAAAAATTGACCTCAACATGGATTATGATTGTAAAATTCTATGAGAATTGGAGAACCCCCTTCCAATTCAATGGTAAAATATTAATTGGTTGAGACAAACCTATATCCTGATCCATGTCAGTTTATGTATTCCTTCTATGAAACCATATGATCCCATGGTGTTATTCGATGATTCCCTAGATACATCCTTTGATCCATCATTGACATGTATGTTCCATGGTTACAGTCGATATGTCCCTATATTTTTTTATCCCTATTTTATCTTAGACGATCACCTTGGACTCAGTAGGTGCCTCATTGCGGATTGCCTTGAACTATGTCCCTTATATTACACTCTAACCACATGACATGATACAATTATATCTAATTTTGTGACCATTGAGGTTTATGTCACCTTGGTTATTACATTAGGACTTAATTATGAAATATCATTACCATTTTCCTTCTTACAACTTTGAAGTGTTTTATTTACTAACTTGTGACTTATTTTTAAACTGGTAATAATAAAATAATGAATTGCAGACATGTTATGACTCCATCAAAGGAAATAATTTGGTACATGGGTACTTAGTTAAAATTTAATACATTATATTATATATACATTCTATCACACTTTTACATTTACATTACACTGGATAGATGTTATAGACACCATTGGTGGTGGCCCACTAATATTTATCCCACACCATCTATGGGAACTATTTGGATCCAATAGTAGATTACATGCTTGTAGGTTTTGGAAAAAGGAATCATATAGATTAAAACACATGATTGCATGTTGTTTCATATAGAGTTTAGTAGAAGATGTCTGAGTCAGAGATGAGGATGCATGTGGTAGTCTTTGTTTTCATTTATACATATGTGGAACATGTTATTCATAATATCTTATAACCATGATTTCCAGTTTTCTAGTGACATGAAATATCATCATTTATTGAATGATAATCTATTTTAATTAGTTATTGTTACTATTTTTCTCTATTTTTCATTATTCCTTCTGTTTACATATTTTTCATGTTCTATTTACCAGATTTATATTCAAACATTGTGTTTCACATTGCTAATGAGGGCATAGTCTCTCCACAAACACATCATAGGCCCTCAATACAAGTTGGAATCCTCTAGAACTCAGGGTGATGTTCTTAAGGTAATATGGACCACCAGTCCAAGAGCACCATTTAAGTGAAATATAAGAATGGGATGTTACACTTATAGATTAATGATTCCAAAATAATATGATTTTCCATAGAGAACCAAATATATTTCATAGTAAACCCCCACATGTTGATGTGAAATTTGTTTTCAGTAATAATAATGTCTTTGATACTAATAATATGGATATTTAACTGAAATTTATTTTTTCATTTAAATTTATCAAAATAGAGATACTTCTTGAAGATAAAAATAATGGCCAAATATATTTATAATAGATAAAAGATATCCATTAATTCACCAGTGATATATAATTAGTAATAAAATAATTTTCTTTTGCAAAACAAATAAAATGAAATTAAAATACTAAAATATTATTTCTTTAAAGTGTTATATTTGTAAAAGAATTAAAATACAATAGAATAATTAAAATACCATAAAATGATTATGCCGGTTAGAAATGCATTTAATACTGTATATGAAAAAGGGAATCTTTCCATTGTATTTTTAAAATGGAAACAAATTTAAATTTCCATTTATAATTAAGAAGATACCATTGAAACTATTTAATAATTACAAATACTAGAAAATATCCATAAATAATATTTTTAGAAAACTAAATATACTATTGTAAAATGACAGAGAAATATGGCAATGTAATTTTATTTTTCCATTCGAAAAGAGAAATGTGAATGATTTTTTCTATTTAAATTTATTTTCCCAATTTAAGTGAAAATTAGAGGAAAATACTGAATAAATGAGAAATCATCTTTAATATCTTGAGAATAATAATATTTATGGATTTTATTTGGGATAAATTATTTGATTTCTTCAAATAACCAGATAATCGATCCCAAAAATTTATATAGTAAAATATATTCTTACCCCTTTTGGTAAACTTATTGTTATAAACTATTGAATGGGTAAATTCAAATTGATAACTAAATTAATATCAAATAATAAATTTCTATTTTAAGCTCATAAAAAATTATTATATACACCATGTAAATTAAATAACTATAAAATATAAAATATGCTTTAATGCAATGGGGAATGATATAGAATTTCATAATGATATAGAAACATTGATTTTAGAATTAATCAACAAACTAATTATTTATAACAAACATTAATCCAAGAAAAATATAATGGACATAAATAATAATACAATTATATGTAATTGTATACATAATAATGGAATAACATTGTTGATGAAGTGGATGTATAAACAAATGAGATGAAATTATGTTAAGAAACCCATTACATAAAGTTCTACCTTCATAGAGAACATTTTTTCATCTTAAAAAATAAATGTGAATATATTTTACTTATATAATATATCCACTTACATAATTAAAATATCAAACATGAACCACTTGTATCATTTAAACACTCATTTATAAATAATTCATTGTTGAAATCCTTTTCTCTAGATGTTAACTTTATCATTTTTCATTTGCTTTTTGTCTACATTCTGTTGTACATATAATTTTATAATTGTTCCATCATATCCATGATTTTAATTAATATTTATATGTTATATTTTTTTTATTAAAAAGTATGTTAGTTTCATCCTTAATACATAGATATAGAAATAATAATTACACCACTCTTGGATATGGTAGGTTGTATGTATAAATGAATGGTGATTGAATAATTTGATGGAAAATATAAAAGAATGCTAAATAAAAATAAAACTATTTATAAGCATTATTATATAATATATATTAATTAAATATATACTTTTTATCATCCATGTAAAGTATAAATGAAAAATTGATTATGTCGATTCGTGGTGGTGGTGGTACACATGTACACATGAGCAATGTTATCGTTTTAAGAAGGAATTTATGTTAAAAATGAGGATATGATATTATAATTATAGATGAATAATTATGAAAATAAATATAATATATAAACTTATAACCCATAATATTAAACAGTAATGAATGAATATGTTGTAAAATCAATTGTATCACTATGTGTAGGTGGTTGTTTATAGGTACACATAATCAATACATTCACATCTATTTTACTAAAAAATATGATGAATAATAGTGGATCTATAATAAAAATAAATAAATAATGTTTGTGATAGTGAATTTATTATTTGATGAATAATAAAAGGTATATTTTGGAGTTATAAGTAGAAATAAATTCAAATATTTCAGGCATGATGATTATCTCATTTTTAGTGTGCATCTTATAGATCCATTTTTAAGGACCCTTGGATTAGATTTTATGTATATTAGTACCTATAATTTGTTTATATAAATGTTTATAATATAATTTGGTAGGTTTTAGTTGATAATGGTTTCCCAATATTGTGTAAATAAGTTAGATATAGTGTATTCTTTTTAATTTGTGGGAAACAATACACATCAAGTTTTTTAATATGATAATGGAATAGTCAGTCCAAATGTATGAAAATTGGAAAATAATTTATGGCGAGGGAGGATTATATCTAAATAATTACATAAAATATTATTTATAAAATTATAATTTTTAATCATTACCTTATCTGTTGTTATAACCCATTGATGCCCTTTATTAACAGTATTTACAATACGAAAATTTCTAATATTAAAGGGTTATAGAAATACCTATAATGTTTAAATTATCACATAAGTGGATAAGGGAAAGTATTTTTATACCATATATGGTTCAACATTTCAAAATTAAAAAATTTATCATTTTTTAATAATTTAGGATAATATTATTTCATCATAAATTCTAATGGATGTAATTTTTCATACTATTCATTAAATTACATCACGAAAAGATTCATTTTGAATATATTCAATTTCATCGTAAAAATTATATTATTATTAACTATAAAATTTCATTAGGAATAATTAATCCCAAAACATTATTTTTAATGTATTTCAAATTATTTACATTAAATTTTACACTACTTACAAAAGTATAATATAAGAAATTTTTAAACATTTTAGTTAACGATATAATTAATAAAATTTAAAATTATAATAAAATCATAAAATTGATTCCATTTAAACAAAATAAAATTTATTATTAATTCACAGCCTATTTTTATCAAAAATTTAACATATAATATAAATTTAGAGGAATGAGAGTGTCATTTTATAGTTTTTTTAATTAAAATATTATATATATAATTATAAACGAAAAATGGAACCAAAATTCCCGATATTAAATTTTACTATGGATATGGTCGAACTAGTAACATCAAATGAAAAAACATCATATAAGGATTTATTTTTAACTAATTATAACAAAATTTTAACCATAATATCTTTATTCACACTTCGGTGAGATGATAAAATTTAACATGATTACTTTTAATACATTCTAAAAAGGAAATGAAATTAATTTCAGAATTTATACCATTGGATAAAACATATCGAATCACATTTATCATATTGAATTCATATTAGATACATAATTTATATTTAAATGATAACCAATAAAATGTGATGATATATGTTTCAGTAGAAAAATGTAATTTTAACCCAAAAAATTACGTTTTATCAAAATAACGTAAAATAATAATATTAATAGAATTAATAAGACAATTATAAAAAAATTAATCTTATTTTATTTTTATAATGAATAAAAAATATAATGATACTTTGAAATGTTTTTTTATGAAAATAAATTATATTTTTACAACAATCACTATTTTCACTATTCACTAAAAAGTAAACTTTTTTAGAAAAATAAAAAATATATAAGCTATGATAATAATAAAATTATTTAAAAATTATGTAATTGTAATATTATAATTTTGAAATCATTTTATGTTATTTTTTCAACTTAATGGTTCTTATAATTCAAACTATCAATGATATTAAATTCATTTAAAGAGAAATGTATTATAATATTTTAGTGTGATACATTCAACCACATTATAACAAAATTTCTAATGATATAACAACAACATGAAAAAATACAAACAATATTTCTACCTAAACACATCCTTTGTCTCATATTTATCTTCCTCAGGTTTACGTTTTCACCACAAAATTTTTACCAGTTTAGTGGTATTGTTTCATAGAACATTCTATCTAGGATCTAGAATTTCCACTTTTTATTACTATTTAGAATGATATTTCACTACTGGTGTGACCACTGAGTTTATTAAATGTGAATTGTTATATATGTATTTCATCCAGATAGATATATGGAAAAAATCATGATATTGATATAGATTCAATTGAAGTACCATGTGATAAACTATCTTCAGAATAGAATAAAACATTCTAAATGAAAGATATTTGTAGAAATAAACGTACCCATCTTAAAAAATATCATAAAATTCTTCAATGGAAATATTCATAGCATGTACTTTTAACCAACAAAAACTCAGGTCCTGTTAGATGATATTCAACATAAATGTTTTGTCAACATTATAATGCACATAGGTTTGTTGAATGGATCTAACCATATCTATTATTTCCTCATCTAGATCATGTCAAAATTTCCAATATTCTATACCATCATTCAAAAAAATTATAATACATCAAATCCTTTCATAGATTATATCATATTTAGTCACCTAAATTATCATTTAAATAAATAATTATAATAAAATAATTTAAGATAATTCGGTTGATCCAAATGACCATTGAAATCCATAGTAAAAAAATTCCAAATGTCTTCTTGAGTTCCAATGCTCATAGTATACCAACCATCTATATGAACATGATAATTATTACTATAAGAAAACTATATACCAATTTATTATAGAATGATTCACTACAACATATAAGACAACCTTGTATCCCAATTAGATATGATTGAGAGTGAAACTCCATGAAATATGAAACATTTTATTAATTGATAAACTGGCAAGTTGGAAAATATAAAAATATTCACTAATGGTAATAAAACATTCATATATTATATGGTGATCGAATACAAATAAAATATCATTTTTTTCACTTTAGATATTTTTGGGTATTTGATGAACACATCCATGGTAATGTCTTCAATTTCTGTTATGGAATGTATAAGGGTTTTAAAATCCCTTTATAATATTTTCTCTTATATTTAGCTTTTCTGTACCCTAGGCATCAAGATGCATACTCTAAAATATAAATTATCAAGTGATCTCTTCATAAATAATATTTCATGTCATTATAAATATTAATACATTTGGGTGAATAGAGAATGACGAATTGTTATCTTCATAATAAATCATTATTCAGTTATGATAATGATGAAAAGATACTAGATTTATGAACCTTAACATTGTAGAATGATCCTGGAAAAACTATTTAATATTCTACACATTCTTTTGTAATTCCACATATTGATTTTTAATCTTTGTTATCATTTTATTTATGGATGGGTCAACATTGATATGAGAATAATTAGATGATTCATATTTACTCAAAATTACAATATATAAAATCTACATATCCAATAATATTCGATATAATTAAATCCTTATCATTTCAAAAATTGAAATATATTGCCATATGAGATCATCAACAACCTTTTAGACCTTCAAATAATAGTAATGTATTAAGCAGTCATAATATTTAAACAACTACAACAATCTTCTTTGGTTCATAATCCACTATTTAATTTTAAATATATAACTTCAACATTATTAATAAGTATATATATATCACACATTTCATTATATAAATTATTCAACCATTGTTATGTAAAAAAATTACCACTGCGAACTCCAAAACATGAGTCAGGTAATTCTTTCGATATAATTTTCAGTTGCTAATAGATATAATCTATCACCATATCATTCTGCATGAGGATTCATCTCACTCACATCATTGATTCATTATTATATATCATAATCTCTTATTCAATATAGTGTTGTGTGAGAATAGCGATGATGACTAGCCTTCCAATTAGTTCATTGAAATTATCCTCTTCTAATCTATCAATTATAATTTTTTTTCATAATGTTTAACATGGTGAATGGATTATATAGTAATGTGAAATCACTCATATTATGTTGCTTGTGTCAATAAACCCCATTAAAAGAATAGGTCTTGGTTGTCGTGGATTTTCTTGAACATTTCTTAATAACTAATACCTTTGAAGGATCCAATAATATACAATCACATGAAATTATATTACCTAAGAATGAGACTTCTTACATAAAAAATGCAATCTTAGTAAATTTTTAATATAGCATCTCCTTCGACAAGGTAATCAACAAAACGCCCAATTGTTCTTCATTATATTCCTTGCACATTTAATATATTATGTCATAAAATATAAATACAACCACAAACTAGTAATTGTATTCTATTATTTCATTATTCATAAAATCCATGATGATAGTTTAATCATAGGTAAGTGAAAATGAAATTACTATAAATTAATAATTACCATGCATCATATGGAATGTTTTATACGGTAAATCATAATTCATTACCATTATCAGATAATATATAAATTTATCACACCTTGAATAATAGAATACATTATTATATTTTTTTTCACGGATTTGGAGTTTTTTTGTTGAGGTTCTAGTTGATCTTTGGATTAAATTTTTAAATTTTGATGACTCGGGTGAGTACTTTTCATATGCACAGTTTGGGAAATCATGCACCCATTCTAAAGAATTCAAGTGGAATGTTTTCCAGTCAAGGAATAATGTTTTTGGATAGTGAATTCTTTGGAAAACCATTTGGAAAATTTGAATGGTAATTAATCTATTAGGCTAGTGGAGAACATAGGGTTTCTGTATGGTTTTGAAAAACATGTGGAAATATTGTGTGTGATGCCCAAAAATAAAAAACAGGGAATTCCAAATATTCTCGACCAACTTTTTTGACCCTTTTAGGATTTCATCCCCATTGGGAATTTTTTCTCAATAAGGAAAACCCAATCCATCTCCCATTGGTTTTCCTCCCTCTATGGATTCATCTCCATGTTTCTAAGGTGAGTTTCTTATGGTTTTTTCAACTTTCTCCACTTTCTATTCTCCTATATTAATTTAATGGTATTTAAATGGTAGGTTCCCACTATTTCAAACCATATATCTATTGTTTAAGAGTTGGGTTGTTTTTAAGTTGATTGAGGGTGTGCATATTGTATATTGGACTTGGTTATTCATTCACATGAAGCATCCTCACTTTCAAACTCTATTGAAGTAGGAGTTTCTATCTATTTCCATTCTAATGAAATCTGTTTTATGGTTGGTTATTTATAAGAAGTATTAATATTTGTTTCAAATATTTTGGTAAACTTTCATTTTTTTAATCGTCATTTAATGTTTGAAAATATTGGTTGATGTTTTATAATGTTGGGTTTCATAAATAATTTTATATAGTTATTAAAACAAGTAGTTCGTTAAAATGATAATTACATTTTATTGTGAATTTTAGAAATTTTAGTGTTATCATTCCTTGATTATGTCTTTATGGATTGGGATAATTTATAAATTGTGCTTGATTTAATTTTTAGATGCCTATTTTTTGTATAGTAATTTATGGTGAAATGTTTTATAAAGTAACATATCATTGTGAAACATGTTGTGTTTGGTTGATAGAATTTTATGTTCATGAAAATGGTATAATATTGTTTCATGGAGCCTTTTGTGTGATATTAGATGTCGGAACATCCATGTGCTCACAACGTGAACACAAATATGGTATTTCAAATGATAATGGAATTCAAAAATGATATATTCGACAAGCCACAATTTTCCAAACAATTTCTCATTTATTTCCACATTCCCTTTTTCCTAAAATTTGTCCTTGATTTCAAAATGCCGGTTCACTGATCAATGTGATTTCAAATGTGACTTTAAATGTGTTCTTAAAGTTATGCTAGATTAGATTATTATGGTATTTTGTGGTTATTTATTTGATTCAATAAATGTTTGACATTTTTAACATGAATGTGGAGTTTTCAATTGATTAGAAAAATATAAGAAAAAAATTTTCAATTTTTAATAAATAATAATGTTGAAGGAATTTTTAACACCCAAAATGATTAAAAATAAATTTAATATATAATGTAATGGAAACAATATTGAGTCTCTAAGAAAAAACACTTTGTAATTATAGTTATTTATACAAAATTGTTTTAACCATGCCATTAAACATATTTTTGAATATTATGTGTTTTGAATTTCAAAAAAAATAATTACATGGTTGGTATTAGTAAGATATTTGGACTCTGATAGGATAAACTTAATTGGTTTGTGAATTGTAACATAACCATTTAGAATATAAATGTACCCTTATTAAAATTAACATGACCATTTTGATTAGTAAATCTACCAAAGGAATAGTAACCTCATCCATGAGAGTACACAAAAAATTAGAATCCATATATTTGAATGTATGATAAAAGTATATCATTGTACAAGTAAGAAAATATTTTAAATTTAATAATTAATTATTGGTATTTTTTGTATTAAATATTTATTAAATATTATATAATTTTAAATAATATTTAAACCAAAATTTATTTTCAAAAATTATATTCATAAATCTTATTATAATTTTATGACTCCTGAGATAATTTTTTAATGTGTTATAAAATTAGTTATACATTGAAAGTATACATTTTTTTGAGTATATTACAATTTTAATTAAAAATTAAATGTCACATATTTAGAGAACTATTTCTAACTAATGATTTGTATTTTTTATTTTAAATTTCATAAATGTTTTATTGTGGATATTTTGGATTTTTCTGAAATAGTTTAATTTTTAGTGAATAGTAAAATACAACAATTTATTGTATTTATATATTATAAGTTAAATATAATATTACTAACGGCATAAATGATGCAAGGACAATTTTATAGAACTCAAATGCACTTAAAACTATAATTAGATAAAAAATTAAATTCTATTTCTTTTCCTGGGAAAAATATAAAATAATCAATAAAATAATGAGATATCACCCCTCACGTCCACTATAAAATCCACCCCTCACCACCACTTCTCCAATTTCCTCTAAGATATAATTCATGAGAATGTTATACCAAAAAAATTATTTCTTAGTCTCTCCCCATGTCCAAGAGAATAGGGTCTTTCCAAAATTCAAATTCCTCTTCCATTAAGGAGGTTATCAAGGTGGCTTATTCAATAGGTAAAATCATCATCCTTTTCCATTTATTTTTTTCCATGTTCATTATTTTGATATACTCTCTAGAAATAATCTGTCAAAATGATAATGATAACTCTAGTATCATATACATATTGGAATGATAACATTTTAGTGGATTTCACATCATAAACCTCTTTACTCCCTCACATTTATTTTAAAAGTGAAATATTCATCTAGGTGGTGTCGATATACAACCTTCGTGGAGAACAAACATTCATTTTGAACATTATTCATCAAGGCTAGTGATGAAGCCAATTTTTATTACAAAAAAATAATATAAAAATTGTATTATGACCTCTTTAATGTTTTTGTTCTTGTATATATTCCCAATAAAAATTCATACAATAAATCTCGTTTGTGATGATAAAAAAAGCCAAAATAATCCAAATGATTATCATTAATGATTTTTCTAATAACACATCCTCATACAATATAACCAAATGAATTATATATAAATTTATTTTTTTTATTTTATTTAATATCATATATATTCAATTATATAGAATTATACTCATTCCACAAGAATTTTCATAATAATAAACAAGCATACCGAACTTGAAAAATTTGGAAATAAACAGACATGGGAAATAAAATTGTATCTAATTACTCATAAATAAGTCCATTAATGAACATAATAAAAATATAAGGAATCAAGTAAATATATAAAATGTTTTGAATTAATTAATTAATGGATTTATTTTGATTATCCATTACGTTATGGTCAAGGACAAAACTCATACAGACATAATGTAAGGTTTTTCTTCTAAAACCTCCATTTTCATTCAGGTTTTGATTTATTCCACAATAAACACATGTAAATTGTAAATTTTTTTATAAAATTTTTTGATCATGTTTTCCTATGATTCAAAATATTTAATTTTTATTAGTACAGGTTTTATTTTTGAAAATAATTTTTTTAAAAGGGTATCATCCTCAATTATTCATGATAAGCATGTCCAATGAAAGGTAACCACTAGATTTATTAACATTTATTATGTGTGATATATAATTTATTTAGTGCCACCATTATGTTTCTAAAAACCACTAATTTTTTTATTTAAAACTAATCATAGTTTGATAGTAGTGTTATCTAAATAAATTTCTCAGAAGAACGCTTCTCTTCAATGTAAAAGAGTATTACTATCAATAAATCATTGATGATTCTATTGGACAATTTTGATCTATATTAACACCCATTTTCAATATTTTATATTATTTAGATGAACCAATAACAATTATCATAAAAACAATTAATAAAATGGTAAATGATTTATGATCATTTTGACTATGGATATGATTTCTTGATACCATTCACTATACTACTCAAAATGGTTATTGATTATATCTGGATATTGGGGAATTTTATTTCATATGGTAATGGTGTTTACGTTTAACCCCATTCATATGAGCCATGAATTGGACATATAACGTGATGGGTGGGGCGTACTATAGTCCATTGGTACATCGGTAGGTCTCATTGGAAAAATAGAATTGGGGTTTGGATACTGCCTTACACTTGTATTTTTTTTACATCTTGGTAGAGGCCTTAAAAATGTGTTTCAGATGACTAAAATTATGAATTCTCTTATTAGGATATTATCAACTAATAAACTATGTGATGTTTGACTCATATAACATCCATGGTTATGTTTCTATCTCTTAGGATTGTTTCTATATATTTAATATATTCATTTTTCATTACATTCATATTATTAACAAGTTAAGGAATTTGTATTTAGTTATTCACCATGCCTATTTTTTATGATTGTTATAACTTATACTATATTAATTACAATTACTAATAATCTGAGGTCACCCTTTCTTATGTATTATTTTTTCTAGTATGCGTAGATGAATATTATTATTAACAACGTGTAGGAATATTCTATTAGATTATTGGTGTTTCTAATGGAGTTACAATTTTTTTTTATTCATGTTGTAATTTGAATCTTATGTTTGAATCGGGTTTTCCAAAACTAATAATCTATTTGTCCCTTTGGGATGTTATGTCCTTGTAAACATACCAATATATTAATATAAGGCAACATATCGATGAAATTGGGATCATGGTCCTTACAATCGGTATTTTAGGTAATTTAGAAGAAACTTTGGAAACTTGATAATGATAACATAGACCAGGGAACAAAAACCTAAGATTGACATTAACGATTAGAATAAAAGAAAAAATTAAATTTTTTTGGTATACAATTGGTGGATTTTTCTCAAATATAAGTCTCGGTCTTGATAATAGAAGTTGATGAGGTATTATAATAGATTTATCTAAGAGTAACAAATCTAACAAGGTGTTCTATGCCTGATTTATGGTAACCCAATACATGAAAATTGGCCTTAATGTGCACCTGGTTTGACACTAATTGATGATATTCATAGGATAATTCACATATAATTTTCAAACCATTATGAAGGATTTAATTGTAATTATTTTCACAATGAAACAATTCATGTGATTAAGATATGAAAAATTCGTAAATTACAATTTATATTATGTGTTTTCCTAGATAATCATTAAAAATTATGATTAATAGAAGAATTTAGTGAATGAAATAATATTTAAATGGTGCCCAGTGAATGGAATATAATATGCCTGAACAAGCATATCCCATGTGTTTATTTACATCATATGCAAGATAATGATTGTTGTTTTAGAGCTAAGATGTGAACTGTGAAACGTATAACTATACAAGAAAAAATTACTCAGGTAATGAATAGTAACCATATCCATATGGATAATCCTAATAAAAATTTTGAGGGAGAAATATTAGAACACATTATGTGACGACAACAACCATCAGTCAGTTGAAAAAATCCAATTTATAGTAGATTAGTGGATATGTTCATTGGATATGATATTTACAACCATGAAAAGTAATGAAAGGGAGAAGTTTATCATCTCTCAGGAGATGCATATCAGTGGTGGTCATTAATTTAAATAATAAATGAGGATGAATAAATGGAATAAATTAAATGGAATTATTTTAAGGAAATATTCAAAGAAAAGTATTATCCACATGAACATCAAAATATATTTTGAGGCCAATCATGAATCTAAAATGAAATGTGGATAAAAAATGTGATGAATGAACATGTTTTACAATGTTGTCAATTCATGTTAGAGACCATATACACAATCCAAGGATCAACAATTTATGAATTCTTTGTTGGTTTTAAACCAATTCTATGTAGGGAATTGGTTTCCAAAAAACTATTATCATTTGACATATAGTGTCATGTTCTATCCATATAAGGGATAAATTAATGAACTCTTATGACATTATGTGAAATAAAGAGAAGAAGAGGGTGTCTGATGAAATAAATTATAGATAAAACAATAAAAACTGGATTTCTCAAACATGTGATAACTATGGCTAGATACACCCTATATCCTAATTAAATTGAAAATGATTTTGATACAAATGTGGAGAAATTTGCAACCAATAAAATCATATAATGGGAAATAATGAATATAACAATGCTCAATGCTACCATTGTAAATGGATTGAAAAATTGGAAATTTTCCTTCTTAAGAATCGAGGAAACATTCTCCATAGAAGGCCAAGGGTGCAAGCAGAAGCCTATGTGATCACAACTATGAAGGTTGAAGTTCTTAATGATGTGGTCGTAGGCACATTAATTGTTGTATCATTATTATCATATGATTTATTTTTATTTAGATCATCATATCCATTTATATCATAAATTTTTTCCATTGAAATTATACATTTTGAATTTAGTATTTTAATGGGGGTTTCAGTCATTAATCCAAAGAGAAGAATCCTTACAATAATACTTTGTCAATCAATTTACCTAATGACACTTAAATGATTTTTATTTGTGGACCTTGTCATCATAAATATGACTGGTTATTATATCATAGATGGTATAAAATGAAAATTATATTATGATGATAATATCAATTTCAAGAATATAGTGTTATGTTTTTTGAGAATGATATATAGTCCCTTATCATTATTGTAGAAACCTTTCCATATGATTCTTATCTGGTTTAACCCATATTATCTCTAACATATTAACTCTTGGGAAGGATAATAATTCAATATATATGGGTTAGGAAATAAATATTCAAATTTAAATTGTACTTATTTTTCTAGAATATTTTCGTATGATTCTAGATTATTTACCTATAAATACTATAAATTAGGAAATCATGTTTTCCGTTGATTAAATTTATTGTAAAATTCCTATATCGAAGACTCCTTATAGGAAAACTATCATTGAATCAGTAGAGATGAAGAAATAACTAGATGAGTGATCATTAATATTTTTTCATATTTATGATATATTTGGTCAACATCGAAGAGAAAAAAATTATTCTATTATTGACCTTCTATCTGGATATCATCAGTTTCATTTGAGAAATGTAGATTTTCCAAAGAAATCATTTTGAACTACATATTTCGATTATCAATTTATAGTATTTCATTTTTCACAGACTTCTGCCCTGATTTTTTCATGGTTCAAATGATAAATTTTCGATGTATATATTGATGACTATTTGGGGTATTTATTGATTGTAAATTTGTATCCTTTCAACACTACGAAGATCATGAGAATCATGTTTCTCATTATTATGATTAGTCTTTGAAGAAATGTGTTTTATGATTTGTTTAGAAATTGTGAATTTTTGCTTCAAATAAATTTTTTATCATGAGAATATCCTCTAAAATGATAGAATTATAGTAGTTGTTTTAATGACAATGTCATCTTAGGAATCAAATACTGCTATGAATATAGCTGATATATATAGTATTTTTATTTATAAGCTTAATATTATCATTTCCTTAAAAACATTTTCTGATTAGATAACCTGTTTACAAATATTAATCATAAAGTGTTTATGTTCATATAGAATAAATAATGTGAATAATGTTCTGAATAATTGATTTTGTATTAGTGAATGATCTAATCTGGAATCTACCATTGAGAAATGGTGGATTTTTGATTTATATTGATTCATCAATGAAAAGGCTTGGTTGTGTCCTTATGTAGAATGATATAGTTATTTCCCATGTATAATGAAATTTAAAAACCCCTGAAAAAACAATCCAACTCATGTTATTGGTTTGGAAGATTCAAAATATTCCCTCAATAAATGAACACATTATCTAAATGTGCAATATGTGCGATATATACAGATCACAATAGCTGTAAATGTAGCTTCTAAACAAATGATCTCAACTTCTGAACAAAGATATGGCTCAAGGTACTCAACAATTATGATTATTGATTACACTACCACCCATTGATAGAATATATGGTGTCAGAAGCATTGCGAAAGAAGCATCACAGAATTATAATCAAAATGACAATTTAAAGGGATGATGTGTTCATTTAATTTGAAAAGATGGATATAGGAAATATAAAATCAAATTAATCATCATTACGTTTTCAATTGGTTTCCAATAATCTTTATTATAATGGATTAAAAATTCTTATCCAAATGATGAGGTTCTTTAAAACAAAATTAATTATTTGAATGATGGGATGTTGGAAGACTACATGTATGAATTACGAATTATGAAATTTGACAGGAAGTTATGCGTTACCTTTATACCTAAACTAATAAGAGAGTTATTGGATGATGACCATAGCTCAAATAACACAATACACTCTGGTAACACTAATATTTATAAATATTGGAAGGAATATTTAATGTGGGATAATATGAAACATGAAAATGATGATTATGTTTCATGTTTATTAGTATTTCAGTTGGTGATGATGGAATTAAAAGAACATTGGGGATTCTAGAAACCTCGGCCTATTCGTATATAGAAATGGGATTATGTTAGCGCATATTTTTTTACCGGATTACCTAAATCTATAATAATGAAGTATGCAATTTGGGTAATTGTTTTTTGACATAAAAAATATTCTCATTTCCTCACAATAATGTAGGAATTTCTATATTAGAACCTTACAAGGATTTACATTAAAGAAGTTATAATACATCATAGTTCACCTATATTAATTGTTTCTAATCATGATCCACAATTTGCATTGAAATCATATAAATTAATTCAGAATCCATTGGATACTGATCTTTTTTTCAGAATAGCTTATCACCATCAAATTAATAAGAAGTCTGAAAGGACCCTTCAAACATTACAATACATATTGAGATCATGCCTTTTCGACTTTAATGGTTTCTGGGATTATTATTTTCTTATTTTACAGTTCGTATACAATAATAGTTTCCATTCAAGTAATCAAATGGTTTAGTATGAAGAGTTTAATGGAAATAGATTTTATATACCATCATGTTGGGATGAATTTGGTGAACTGAATTTTGTATGCCCAGGAATAGAAGAAGAAATAATATTTACATAAAATACTACACAATCCTATATCATTGTAACTGAATGTAGGATAAAGAGTTATGCTGATAATCGATGGAATGATTAGAAATTTAAATTGTGTGATAATGTTTTCAGGAATGCATCTTCATGTAATTGATGAATTTAATTTGGGAAGAAATGGAAATAATTCCACATATAAATTGGTTCTTTTTAAATACTAGATAGAACAAATTATTTATCTTATCAATTAGAAATGCCTCCTCACGTTTCAAAGGTACATAATGTTTTCCACATATCCTTGTAAATGAAGTACATTCCAGACCCTAAAAATTTCCTCACATCTGACAATAAATAAACCGAAGTTGAATTATCATTATACGAAGATCATAACATGATTTTGGACACCAAATACTAGTTTTGAGAAATATAATGACTCGACATGTAATGATACATAGAAAAAAATCTTCAAATTGAATTGGAAATGTGTGAGAAAGGGCATATTAAGATGACGATCCACCCGAAATATTTTTATAAGGAATCATTATAGTAAAATAAATGTTGAAATTTTTTGAAATAAGGGATAATGTAACACCACAAGTATTTAAAAATAAATTTAATATAGAATATAATTCACACAACATTGAGTATCTATTAATCAACACATTGTTTTTATAGTTACTTAATAAAGATAGTTATAACCTATCCATTAAACCAAATTTTTCTACTAATGTGTTTTGAATTTAAAAAACATTCACACATGGTTGTGATCATTAAGATATTTAGTGTTTGAGAAATATAACTCCCTGATTGGTAACATATAATTTTTTGAGAAATGGATTGATGTTTTTAAATATTTGATTGAATTTATGGAACCTAGGCAATGTTTGTTCTGATATGGGTACCCCTATAGACGATTTCCCGGTGTGGGTTATCATGTGGGTGGTGATGGTGATTGGGGTTATCAAGTGTGGTGGTGGAAGGTAAGGTGAGTCACGAGTGAAGGGCCTCCCCATTCACTATGAAATATAATAATTATTATGGGATTACAATGCATCTTTAATGGTCTGAGTGATGGTTTCATGACGAACCAAATTCGATGGATCTATACCCCCATGAATTTGAAGTCCCTAGTGGGATGTACCATTGGATTGGAGGTTAGAATTATCAGTTGGATATAAACTATGTATCTACACCATATGTCTATAGGTCAGTTCAACCCATGTACGTTAAGTGAATTTCCAAGGAATGATTAGAAAATATCCATGGATTTCAATATTTGTGTTAATTTTTTATTTTTTTCACCTATTTACCAATTTTCAATGGTTGTTAATTTTTAGAATATTGTGGTATTTCATTGTTTTGATATTTGTTTTATAATTGAAATATGTTTCAAATATAGAAATATAGTGTGCACTATTTTAAAAAATGTAATGACTTGTTTGTTTATAAAAATTTTAAAATACAAATTTATATATGTATTACAATTTTATAATAATGGACTATTTTTGGATAATGGAATTGGTACCCCAATGAATATTGACCAATAACTATAAATGGTGACATTTATTAATATGAAAGGGTGTTGATGGAGATTAATATGGAAACACATAAAACATATCGACTGTTAATGGTTTCCAATGAGAACCACAAGGTGGTTATCATTTAATAATATAATATTCCATAGTTTTGTGAACATCTCTATATGGGGGGTCATTCTTTAAAAAGGTCTTGTTGTTTAGAATATTTTCAATCATGCTAAAAATACTCGGGTATGGAAGTAGGCCGTAAGGGGAATGAAGGATAAAATAGTGAAAAATAGAAAACATGATATGAGATATATTGCTAAGTGATTGAAATTGAAAAATCCTACAGAATGAGCACCACATGGAGTGCATTAGTGGAGGTGGTAGAATATCAACTTATTTGTTTAGATGAAACATCCAAGACACTACAAACTCCGCCTAACTCAGATGAGCAGTGAAGTATTTCATAGTATTTTTTGATTATGAACATATTATTAGAAAATATTTCCATATATTTTGTTGTGCAGTATGAGATGTAACTCCTTGATCATATTCCTTTTGATCTAAAAGCTATTATAATGATTGTTATTCCATAGGTGGATATTCCAATTAGTCTCCAATAGGTTTTGAAAATATGAAATGAGTCAGGTGACCCATTGACCAATGCGAAGATGTCACATTTATTAAGGAATTTAATGTGAAAGGTTAACACCCAGTTTCAAAACACTCTAATGAGGATATAGATGGTAAACAATATGTTTCATTATTCATAGAAGAAAACTACTCTTCAAAATCCTCAATTATTCAGAAAATAGGGAAAAAGAAATGTTGGTTTCACCCCAATGCCGACTTGAAAATGAGCATACTCTTCTATAATGTCTTCAAAATATACCAACCTATAATTGAGGGTTTCCTCAAAACCATTATAGGAAGGTATGATCTTAATTTCATTAGTATCTATAAACAAAAGAAAAACCATTATAGTCAGTGTTTCAATTTTTCTATTAATGGCCAATCAATTATAAGAACTACATGATTATATTCCAATGAAGTCTATATTTGTATTTTGGTCATCAATAGCGTGGAGAATCATGATTTGGACCAATATGATGAAGAAATCATTACTTTTAGCTTAAAAAATATGGATGAAACGTGTTCCACTCATTGGATTATTTATGAACATGATATAATAAGAATTCTATAAAACACTTCCTATATCAATCGTGGCAGATCTTTTGTTTATGAAGCATGAATTGCTGAAATCAACAACATTGGTGCTAAATTTTCCTACTATAGAGGTTTCATAAATCGAATGAGAGATGAAACATTTGATGTAGAAATTGTGAATTATGTCACTATATTGATTATTTTTTTTGACTCCCCAATATTTCATTGTATGTTAGCTCTTTCATGAAATTCATTAACTTCCGCAACACGCAACCTCGAGTTTGAGTGCACCACAACTAACCAAACTATTGGATAAAAAAGGGGGTGTGAATAGTATTAACTGAATTCTGAATATTATATTCATTATATAATTTTATAATCTATATTATGTGTTTCTTAGACATAATACAAGAAAAAATTTCATTTTTTCAGATAAAATAAGTATTTTTATAAAAATGCAATTTTAGATCCTTTTAATGGTGATGATTATTTTAAAACTAATATTTGACACTTTTATATATTAAATTTAATGATGTTAAATTATTAATTATAATAGAGACATAATAATTTATTTTGGATATTTTTTTGAATTTTTTGATAACTTTCATATTTTGATGAATAATAAAAAATACTAAATTTTAATTAAAAACTACTTTTTGAATTTAAAATTTACTGGTGTTAAATTGGAAATTTTACTAGATATAATATACAATTATAATATATTTTTATCATTTAATATAATTTATGTAATTAGATATAATTTTACATTGAAATTGGATATAAAAAAGAGTCAATCTTTTGATAGTTAATATATCTTAAAAACAAGCTTTTTTTGACAATGGGAATTAATTAAAATTAATTTCTAACACTTTTGTCATTTGAATTTGGAAAAATGGATTCTATGTTTGGAATCTGGAGGTCTGAATTTTGTATATAGGTAACTTTTATTTTTAAAAAATATGAATATTTACTTCAGTAAATATATTTTTTACCATGGTTAAATGGTAAATCAAGTATATAAGGGTAAACAAATATTATTATAATAATATAAAATAACCCAAACATGTGTTCTATTTTTATTGGTTGATAACTTTCCGACCATGGTAATCTATGGGTAGATTTTGAAACCCCATGGAGCCACATGAGTGTGATAGTGACACTTTATATTAACTAATTTCTAGTAAAGTCAAAAATGATATAATCATATATCATTTAGTAAAAGAATTTTTACAAGTGGTTATATAAGTAATAATTTCGGCTATAATAATAATTTAAAGTCTAAAATAAATTTCCTGCATAATGCTATTTTATTTATAATTTTTTGATATTATATAATTAAATTTATTTATGACACAATGATGTTGTAATAATAACCTTATTAATTAATGAATAAAATAATAGAAATTATAAATATAAAAATAAATGTAAATTGAGGCTTTTTTGACATGAATGATTTTTCTAGTTGAATATGAAATTTTATGGTTGATTAAAAGAAATTTTATCTAAGAAATTAAGTAATTATGACTTTCTCAAAAACCAAATAATAAATAATGTCAAAATTGACATAAATGTGTTTTTAAAACAAATACTAATTTATTAAATTATATAATAATCTAAAAAATATAATATTCGTCAAAAATACATATATAATAATAGATATTTTATTAATTAACCACTTTGAGTTATCTTGGAATTTTATTTTTTGTTTACTAACAATATAATATAAAAATACAATGAGACATGGTAAATGTTAAACTATTTGACGAAGAGTTAAATATAAGAGATAAGGTTTATATAGTAACATAAACATTTCTAAAACCTATTGGTTCAGATTATTTCGAACCATACCAACCTATATCTCAAAATAAATTCATTTTATTCCATTATAAATTTTATATGTTTGTATAACAAAATAGTATTTCATGTTTTTTCAAAGGTGCCCCTCACATCTCTTATAAAAGGGTACTTCCCCTTATCTCATATATAGACCCCCAAACCCATTTGGATAGTCCAAACCCACCTCAAATATCATACTAGTTTCGTTAAATTCAATACAGCGGCCTTATATGATCTTAAATCCATCTTAAGGATCCCTTTATTCAAATAAAATAGAAACACTTGAGAAAAAGGTAATTATTTTATAACCTCTTTCAAAATTCATTTCTTCTTCAACATTCACATTAAATGTGATTTCCCTATTTAAATAACTCCAGTAACTTCTATATATTTTGATGTCATTATAAATATGGTACATCACTATTCATTATTCTTTGCATAATATGAATGATAATGTCCCCATGCGTGCATACGTGCGGCTTACTGTCTCCACGCCAGGGTGTAATTTCTAATACCACACTATGTTATTTTGATGAAAATAATGATTATTAATATGTATTTAAATAATTAATATAAGATTATAATTTCTCTATATAATTAATATACCATCCAATTCCACACATTTTAATCATTACGAATATGATATCGTAGATCTAGTTTACGTACGGTTACCACTCCCACGACATGATGTGATTCATTTCCACTTTCACCATTCAAAGAGAATTTTAAAAATATATATTATTAATAAGTATATAGTATTTGAAATAATAATTATATTGTATATATATATATGTGTGTGTGTAAGTGTCTGTGTATGTATGTACTTACAAATATCATATTCACTTACTACCCTTCAATACGATATGAAAACAGACAAAGCGTTAATGCGTGTGTACGGCCTACCGTCTCCAAAAATGTTGTTTTCCATTTTATATATCTATATATTAAAAATATTTATATTCTAAATATATATGAAATACAAATCATGTTTTATATTCTTGATGTATTTAACTCATTATATATGTGATACGATCAAGAATAACATGTTAAATGTGTATCATAAAGAGACCGATTATTAGCCAAAATATTTATTTAACATGATATTTATAGTTAAATGGGTAGTATAAATTCATATATGAATCATGTATGATATCATAAATATTAATATGGTTCTGGTATAATTTATTAACATACTATGGTAATTATATGTAAGGTTAAACGTTCCCTCGACTAATGAAAAGTGCAAGGTAAAGGTTAATTCATCAATCTCGTTATTATCCTAGATTGTTTATGTGTTTGTTATTAGTAGGACATATTTTAATACCCCAGGTAAATAAAGAATATGAAATCTTTATATTTATCCATATTTGTGAATCAAATATTAATATTACTTTAAAGGGGATTCTATGCTCGATGGCATGTCCGATACGCAACAATGGGTTTCTTGGGAATCTTACGTTGCACTCTAATAATAAAATAATATTATTTTTAATGGTAGTTAACATGTAGTCGTTGTATTGGCCGAAATGGATATAAATAACTGAAATATGATTATATATGTTTTTAAATGTTTTTACATTTATCCAATAAAAGATAAAGGCTTAAAATACGGAATGAATTCAATTTTAGGCGTATATGCCCTAGTTTTCAGTAAAGGTTAACTTATCGCCTTTTGATGGCGAACTGTCATTAAATATAGTTTTGATCAATCTTATACATTCTTTTAGACCAAATAAAACTCTTCTTTAGAATCGGGAAATTAAATTTTACTTTGTGTAAATTTTTGGTATTTTTCTGATAAAGTTCATTTTTTAATGAATAGTGTAAAATGTTGTATTTTAATTCAAAACCTCTTTTTAATCAAATTTATTTATATGATTATATTATCTTTTGAATTGGTTTTAAAGTGAAATTATAAAATATTTTTACCATTAAATCCGTTAGTGGTCATTGGAATTAATTTCATTTTGAAATCGGACTTAAACTAGTGTCAATCTTTTGATACTTATTGTTCAATAAAAACATGCTATTTACTCTGACCACGGGAATTAATTATTAAATTAATTAATGTGACTTATATGTTGTTAATTTTGTAAAATAGACTTCATTTTTGATTTTGGAATATCAAATATATCTTAGGGTGAATTTTTGGTATTTTTCTGAAAAACATCAATTTTTGATGAATAGTGAAACCACAAAGTGGTACTTATAAAAACGGATTTTTCCATTTAAATGAAATTTTCCCATCTTTGTGTTTTGAATTTCAAAAATCCGACATAAATGGTTGTCATTAAGAAGTAAAATGCGGTTCAATGGGATAAATTTTTTTTGGTGAATAGTAACTTGTTAAGTTTTTAATCGCGATTAGAGGTAATTAGTGTAGTTTAAGGTAAAAATTAGGTTTTAATAATATGAAATGAACTTTACACATGTCCTAACCACATTGGTTGTGTCATGGCCGACGAAGACAAGCCATGGGTCAACTTGGGGACCCCATGGAGCCACTTTGGTTGGGAAATAAGATAGATAACTTTTTATTTAATGTAAAAGTAAAAATGACACAAACATCATATGTTTTACGAAACAAATTTTTACATGGGGTTATAAAGATCTTATTTTTGATTATAAATAGTCATTGGAAAGATAAAACGATTTCCTACATCATAGTAGTTTTTTATAATTTTTAGACATTAAATAAATTAAATTATTTATGACATCATGATGATGTAGCGATGACATCATGATGATGCAGCGATGACATCATTATTTGACGATTTAAATATAATTGAAAGTTAATGTAAAATATATGAACTACAAATGTCCAATAATTATTGGATGGGCATATTTTGAACCCTTATCACCTTATCGACGAATTATATCAATGTGGGTCCTTTTTAAACCGAAACACATTTTCAAATAATGTAATGTTTCTTTACTTTCCAAAAGTGCCCCTCCTCTCCTCTTATAAAAGGCCCCCACCTCTACCTCATTTCACACACTACTCAAGCCTTTGATTAGGCCAGCCCCAGCCCATTAACTCTATCCAAATCCCTCTCCTCATCCTAGAGGATTCCCTTTGGGCAGAATCTTTTCAAAGGAAGCCTTTAGAATCAAATCAAAAGGAGTTACACTTTTAAAGGTAATTCATTCTCTCATGTTTATTTGTTTTATTTTTCTTCTCCAACCCCCTAAACTGTTTTTATTTACTTCTATTATAACAACAACAGTATCTTAAATATACTATGATGTTGTTATAAGATTTATTCGAGCTACACTGTCAAACAACTACATCAAATGGTTAAAGAACATACGGTTTCAGTGGATGGAGAAATTCTGCCTCCTGAAACGATGATTGTTCAATACTCATTTAACAACTTCAAAGGTGGCCATTATGATGTCACTATTTTTATATATGATATATAATATGTTTATGATTTATTTATTCTTCTGTATTTTTCATTTGTGTCTTACCTTTATGGCTTCCATTATGGGTATACGCGATATCTTCATTTTTGGAAGTGCGGACTACCGCCCCCTCAAAGTGATGTGATTCGTTAATGCCATACGTGGGACGTATAAAGGATGGATTTAATGTTATTATATATGATGTTATACTGGAATTATTATATACCTCAATATCATTATTATTTCTTTCCAATAAAGTATGTGATAGAAATGAAAGTAGTGTTCATGCGTACGTACTGCTTAACGTCTCCATGAACGGTGCTTTTCATTTCTTATCCCCAAATGTAATGTACTATTATAAGTACAGGTATATAATAGATATATATGATGAATGATACATCTAAATTATGAACATAATTCTGTAATTAAAATATACATACCTCTCATTTAGTTTTAATTCCATTAATATGACAAAGAAATGAAAGTAGCGTTCATGCATACGTACGGATTACCGTCTCCATGAACGGTGCATTTCATTTCATACCTCTAAATGATTATGTAATATTATAAATACATGTATATTCTGGATATATATGATATATATGATATCCAAATCCGGAATTTCATTCTGTATATAAAGAACCTTTGACCACACGAACACCATGTAATTGTAAGAAGTCCACTTTCGACATAAGAACCAAATATCGACAAAACAATCATTATTAACTTAATGATTACATAATGTTTATAACATGGAAATAGGAGATATAAAAGGAATAATAAGCTTGAAAAAGGTTCTTAATCAAGTAGCAATTAACTCAAGTTTATTATTCAGGAGATTAAGGAACGATCGAGTCAAGTCGGACCCGAGCTAAGGGATCCTACTCCTCTCATTCTTTTTAAGTACACTCTTTTATGTCATTCATTCTAAGTTCATCTTTCTTGTTATTGGGAAGTTCTTTTATATCACTCATACTGTAATTTTTATGTTCATATTATGAGAGACCCTATTCTCTCTCATCAATCCATTTTGGATGTTTTGAGTGGCGCCATTAGGCTGTTGAATTTTCGTAAGAGATCTAACCTATCTCTTTCTCTTTAAGTACTCCCCTTTATGTCACTTTTTTTAAAATCCTATTTGTTATGATGGGGGATGTTCTATAATATTCCTCTTTCTGTAAATTTTGTTGTAATGTGATGATATACCCTATTTGATCTCATCAATCCATTTTTGGATGTTTTATGTGGCGTCGTTAGGCTGCTGAGTTTTCGTAAGGGATTTTTCATCTCACATTTATTCCCGTGAGATTTATGATACATTTGCCACAATTTCCTTTGAGTGGTTTATGTACTGACATTATTATACTCTTTGTGTAATATAATTTCCTTTATTAGTATTTACATCAATGAATTATTGTCCTTCTTTAATGGGGTGTATGTTTTGAAAGATACCCAAGTCGGTAATGGAACCTTTCACCCTCCTCGTTTTTAAAAGACTTCTTTTGTTGGGTATTTTAATTTACATATTGTTATGTTGGGATATGTTCTCATATATCCTTATTGATGTAAATTTTATGTCCAAGTGATGAGATACACTTTTTTATCTCTCATCAACTCATTTTGATGTGATGTCATTAGGCTGTCAAGGGAACTTTTTAACCCAATTTCAATTTCTTTGGGTTCAACATGTAGTCATCAAATCTGTCATCCATTGAATATGTGTGAATGACCTTTTATTGTTTTACAATAAATATCCACTTATATTGGGTTTATTTATATTTCTCACACATATTTTTGAGATTGATTTGTCCTTAATTTAAGGATACCTTCTTTATAAGGGATTTCATCACATTTGACATTTCTAATGAGAGTTCATTGTTGTTATTCACCAATTCAATCTTATATGATGTATTTAATATCCTTTGGAGTATTATATCATGAATCCATTTATTCTCATGATATTATAAAGTTATGACAAAATGTTATTCCTCAATTATTGTATTCAAGTGTCTCTAATTTTGGTAAAACCCCTTTAACCAAAATATCGATTTAAATGTTTTAATTATTTGTTCTTATTAATATCCATGTTTTCAAAAATGGTTTTAAGGATTTATTTATATGGATATTAATGGTTTAAAATTTTAAGCTTCAAGGTGGTATGGGACACTTTGATTCAAAAATCTCTTTATTAAATGTTTTAAATGGTTTTGGAAATGGTTTCTTTTTGAATGGATTCATTATTTCAATATACTAAAATGTTATGTTGTGATTGAAATGTGGAAATGTTATGTTTGCTTTATGCATGTTTTATGTGATACATTTATGTTATGGTTCTTGGGCATTGTTATGAAAACGTGTGGTTCTGTGACAAACTAAGGGCGGGTGAGCCCGATATAGCTCTCCAATGCATTGGGTAACGTGAAGGAGTGAAATGTTAAGGTTTCTCCAAAGATATTTATGGGAATATACTGTGATGGGTATTCCAAACGTAACCAAGAGGGTTACTCCCTACGTAAGAATGTTATAAATGCCTCAAGTTACCTTTATTTCTTATGTTTTCTATGATTTATTCATGATTTGATATGCCTATGTTTTATGGGTAAAGTGTGATTTCATTCTAATGTATATATGAAATCATGTTTCCTTTCAATATTTTTTATAACTCTTACTGAGCTTTTTATGCTCATCCCATGTTTTTGAAATGTTTTTCATAGGTCAAGGGAAAGGTACATGATGTGATGATAATGTCAAGGATGTGTAAAGAAAGAATCTGTGTTATATTTTAAATATGTTTCCGTTGATGGGAAGAATGAATACTGTCTTTTATGTAACCACTTTGGTTAAATGTGGAATGTAATGCAAGTTTCATGATCTAATTCTCTAAAACTCTAAACCTGAAAAGATCCAAAATGTGTAATCTTGTAATAACTCAAGATTAAGTAAGGTTTAAGACTGGGGCCTTATTGTTGGTATCAATGGTCGGTTTAGATAACTTTAGAGGTTAGGGTATTCTTTAAGAATAAGTGACATTACTATAATGGTTTGGATTTCAGAAAGAGTCCTAGTTTTAGATAAAGTGAATGAGTAAGTGTATCTTAGTGTTTACCTTCCTCATTAGTACATGATGGTTTTGTTGATATACTCACACTGACATTTCTGTTTTTAGTAATGGATGGATCTATCAGGCACCAAAGTGACAATTGGTTTGAAGGAAACTGTGGTGGTTCTTTGATTAAGAGACTGGATGAAATGGGGTATTCAATGAGGAAACTCATGGTTGTTCTAAACCAACTATCAAGGAGTCATGATCAACCACTTGAACATTGGTATGATCTTTAATGCCTCATGTACGAGATGACCAATCCATGTGGAGGTTCAGGTAATAATTATAAAGGTAACCATTAGAGTTTATATGATCATTACTTTTGAGGAAATTATGGGTTATTATATTATATGTTGGAAAATGATAGGCATGAGATAAACTTGAGGATAAAATATGTTATGATCATTTTTGATGATTTTATCCCTTTTTGGGGAATCATTTGAGAATTATATAGTTTTGGAAAAAGGATAACATGTAGACCATGTGACTACCCGTCGCATTAGACAAAGCTGCGGGAATCGAACCCACAATCAAAGTGCAACTGGTATTTATCGCCTACCACTGGACTACGTGAAGTCTCTAGTTGGTTTGACTGATTCTTTTTAGTTATATGATTTTATGAATTAAGATTAAGTTGATTTTGGGTTATTTATGAAAATTATTAACCTATCATGGAGGATATGTGATTAGGATAATTACTTTTTCAATGCGAGACTTTAGGAGAAACTGATGTTGTTTGGAGATAAATGTTACGATTTAATTTGGAAGACTATGTGACTAAATACTTCAAATATTTGGGTTTCAATCTTATATTGGTTTACTTGGAAGAATTTTATGGACAAATTGTTTATCGAATGGTCCTCGTTGATCTTTGGGGTTTTTTGGACAAATTTTGGAGATTAAGAATAGATTTTCTTTTTATAAAGGGTTATCCTTTTCTGGATTATCTGATCATGTACTAACCTTTTTGGTTTTGGTTTTGGTTAGAGTTTAAAGACATGGGAATTATATAGTTCTCTTTTTTGGATTAGGTGATTCTCTATAAGTTGATTATATTACTCTTAATGTGAACAAGTCTCCCTAAATACTCGTCTTTTGGAAAAAATATGAGTTTGATTAAGGAATCTAGTAAAGGTTGGAATTCAACATGACAAGTATGTATGTTTCCTTATGTTTTATTTAAGCTCAGTAAATAAATTCCTCAATAAAAAGTAACTTAAAACAAAAATGTTGTCTATTAATTTTCCTACTGGGGAATCGAATACCGTTTAACCCATCACAAGTTTGTGATTTTCTTGTGGTTAACTTTCTCCTAAACATGTTTTCTATCACTCTCCATCAGAACATGACCCATTGTTTTTTCCTCCATGTCCATATTTTCATACTTTGAATCCTCGTATGGGTTAACTAGGGTGACCTCTGTGCTTATCTTTCTTTATTTTAAAGTGATTGTTTTACCGACTCTTCTTCTAATGTGGGACTTTCAAGGATGTTTCCAAGCCCAATTTGAAAATTGCGAGGACACAATTCCCAAAAGGGGGAAGGATGTAACACCCCAGGTAAATAAAGAATATGACATCTTTATATTTATCCTTATTTGTGAATCATATATTAATATTACTTTAAAGGGGATTCTATGCTCGATGGGGTATCCGATACGCAACAATGAGTTTTTGAGAATCTTACGTTGCACTCTAATAATATAATAATATTATTTTAAATGGTAGTTAACATGTAGTCGATGTATTGGCGGGAATGGATATAAATAACTAAAATATGATTATATCTATTTTTAAATGTTTTTACATTTATCCAATAAAATATAAAGGCTTAAAATACGGAAAGAATTCAAATTTATGCGTATATGCCCTAGTTTTCACTAAAGGTTCGCTTATCGCCTTTTGATGGAGAACTTTCATTAAATATAGTTTTGATCACTCTTATACATTCTTTTGGACCAAATGAAACTCTTCTTTATAATTGGGACATTAAATTTTACTTTGTGTAAATTTTTGGTATTTTTTTGATAAAGTTCATTTTTTAATGAATAGTGTAAAATGTTGTATTTTAATTCAAGACCTCTTTTTAATCTAATTTATTTATATGATAAGATTATATTTTGAATTGGTTTGAAAGTGAAATTAGAAAATATTATTACCATTAAATACAATAGTGGTCGTTGGAATTAATTTCATTTTGAAATCGGACTTAAACTAGTGTTAATCTTTTGATACTTATTGTTCCATGAAAACACGCTATTTGCTCTGACAGCGGGAATTAATTATTAAATTAATTAATGTGACTTATATGTTTCGAATTTTGTAAAATAGACTTCATTTTTGAATTTGGAATATCAAATATAGCTTAGGGTGAATTTTTGGGATTTTTCTGAAAAACTTTAATTTTTGATGAATAGTGAAACCACTAAGTGGTACTTATAAAAACTGATTTTTCCATTTAAATGAAATTTTGCCATATTTGTGTTTTGAATTTCAAAAATCTGACATACATGGTTTTCATTAAGAAGTAAAATGTGGTTCAATGGGATAAAAATAATTTTTTGGTGAATAGTAACTTATTAAGTTTTTAATCGCGATTAGAGGTAATTAGTGTAGTTTAAGGTAAAAATAATGTTTTAATAATATGAAATGAACTTGACACATGTCCTGCCCTCATTGGTATTGTCATGGCCGACCAATACAAGCCATGGGTCAACTTGGGGACCCCATGGAGCCACTTTGGTTGGGAAATGACATAAATAACTTTTTATTTAATGTAAAAGTAAAAATGGCACAAACATCATATGTTTTACGAAAACAATTTTTACATAGGGTTATAAAGATCTTATTTGTTATTATAAATAGTCATTGGAAAGATAAAAATATTTCCTACATCATAGTAGTTTTTTTATAATTTTTAGAAATTAAATAAATTAAATTATTTATGACATCATGATAATGTAGCGATGACCTCATTATTTAACGATTTAAATAAAATGGAAAGATAATGTAAAATATATGAACTACACATGACCAAAAGTTATTTTATGAGTGGATTTAGAACCCTTATCACCTTACCCACGAATTATATCAATGTGGTACCTTTTTAAACCGAAACACATTTTCAAATAAAGTAATGTTTCTTTACTTTCCAAAAGTTCCTCTCCTCTCCTCTTATAAAGGACCCCCACCTCTACCTCATTTCACACACTCCTCAAGACTTTGGCTCGGACAAACCCTTACCATTTACTCTATACACATCCCTCTAATCATCCTAGAGGATTCCCTTTGGGTAGAATCTTTTCAAAGGAAGCCTTTAGGCTCAAATAAAAAGGAGTTACACTTTTAAAGGTAATTCCTTCTCTCATGTTCATTTGTTTTGTTTTGCATCTCCAACCCCATAAACTCTTTTTATTTACTTATTTTATAAAAACACCAGTATATTAAATATACTAGGATTTTGTTATATTATTTATTCGAGCTACACTCTCACACAACTACATCAAATGGTTAAAGAACATACGGTTTCCGTGGATGGCGAAATTCTGCCTCCCGAAACGATGATTGTTCAATACTCATTTAACACCTTAAAAGGTGGAAATTATGATGTATCTATTTTTATATATGATATATAATATGTTTATGTTTTACTTATGCTTCTGTTTTTTTCATTTGTGTCTTACCTTTATGGCTTCCATTATGGGTATACGTGATATCTTCATTTTAGGAAGTGCGGACTACCGCCCCCTCAAAGTGATGTGATTCGTTAATGCCATACGTTGGACATATAAAAGATGGATTTAATGTTATTATATATGATGTTATACTGGAATTATTATATACCTCAATATCATTATTATTTCTTTCCATTAATGTATGAGATAGAAATGAAAGAAGCATTCATGCGTACGTACGGCTTACCGTCTCCATGAACGGTGCATTTCATTTCTTATCACCAAATGTAATGTACTATTATAATTACATGTATATAATGGATATATATTATGAATGATACATCTAAATGATGAATATAATTCTGTAATTAAAATATACATACCTCTCATTTTGTTTTAATTCCATTAATATGACAAAGAAATGAAAGTAGCGTTCATGCGTACGTACGGCTTACCGTCTCCATGTACAGTGAATTTCATTTATTATCTCTAAATGATTATGTAATATTATAAATACATGTATATGATGGATATAAATGATATATATGATATCCAAATCAGGAATTTCATTCTTGATATAATGAAACTATGACCACACGAACAGCATGTAATTGTAAGAAGTCCACTTTCGACTTAAGAACCAAATATCGACAAAACAATCATTATTAACTTAATGATTACATAATGTTTATAACATGGAAATAAGTGATATTAAAGGAATAATAAGCTTGAAAAAGGTTCTTAATCAAGTATAAATTAACTCAAGTTTATTATTTAGGAGATTAAAGAACGATCGAGTCAAGTCGGACCCGAGGTAAGGGATCCTACTCCTCTCTTTCTTTTTAAGTACACTCTTTTATGTCATTCCTTCTAAGCTCATCTTTCTTGATATTGGGATGTTCTTTTATATCACTTTTACTGTAATTTTTATGTTCATATGATGTGAGACCCTATTCTCTCTCATCAATCCATTTTGGATGTTTTGAGTGGCGCCTTTAGGCTGCCGAATTTTCGTAAGAGATCTAACCTCTCTCTTTCTCTTTAATTACTCCCCTTTATGTCACTTCTTTTAAGCTCCTATTTTTTATGATGGGGGATGTTATTTTATATTACTCTTGATGTACATTTTTTTGTAATGTTATGAGAAACCCTATTTGATCTCATCAATCCATTTTTGGAACTTTTATGTGGCGCTGTTAGGCTGCCGAGTTTTCGTAAGGGATTTTTCATCTCACATTTATTTCCGTGAGATTTATGCTACATTTTCCACAATTTCCTTTGAGTGGTGTATGTACTGACATTATTCTACTCTTTGTGCAATATAATTTCCTTTATTAGTATTTACATCAATTATTTATTGTCCTTCTTTTATGGGGTGTATGTTTTGAAAGATATTCAAGTCTGTAAGGGAACCTTTCACCCTCCTCTTTTTTAAAAGACTTCTTTTGTTGGGTCTTTTAATTTACATATTTTTATGTAGGGATATGTTCTCATATATCCTTATTAATGTAAATATTATGTCCAAGTTATGAGATACACATTTATATCTCTCATCAACTCATTTTTATGTGATATCGTTAGGATGTCAAGGGAACTTTTTAACCCAATTTCGATTTCTTTGGGTTCAACATGTAGTCATTGAATCTGTCATCCATTGAATATTTGTGAATGACATTTTATTGTTTTACACTAAATATACACTAATATTGGGTTTATTTATATTTGTCACACATATTTTTGAGATTTATTTGTCCTTAATTTAAGGATACCTTCTTTATAAGGGATTTCATCACATTTGACATTTCTATTGAGAGTTCATTGTTGTTATGCACCAACTCACTCTTATATGGTGTATATACTGTCCTTTGGAGTATTATATCATGAATCCATTTATTCACATGATATTATAAAGTTCTGACTAAATGTTATTCATCAATTATTGTATTCAAGTGCCTCTAATTTTTGTAAAACCCCTTTAACCAAAATATCGCTTTAAATGTTTTAATTATATGTTCTTATTAATATCCATGTTTTCAAAAATGGTTTTACGGATTTATTTATATGGGTATTAATGGTTTAAAATTTTAAGCTTCAAGGTGGTATGGGACACATTGATTCAAAAATATCTTTATTAAATGTTTTAAATGGTTTTGGAAATGGTTTCTTTTTGAATTGATTCATTATTTCAATATACTAAAATGTTATGTGGTGATTGAAATGTGGAAATTTTATGTTTCCTTTATGCATGTTTTATGTGATAAATTTATGTTAAGGTTCCTGGGCATTGTTATGAAAACGGGTTGTTCCGTGACAAACTAAGGGCTGGTGAGCCCGATATAGCTCTCTAATGCATTGGGTAATGCGAAGGAGTGAAATGTTAAGGTTTCTCCGAAGAGTTTTAAGGGAATATACTGTAATGGGTATTCCAAACGTAACCAAGAGGGTTACTCCCTACGTAAGAATGTTATAAATGTCTCAAGTTACCTTTATGTCTTATGTTTTATATGATTTATTCATGATTTGACATGCCTATATTTTATGGGTAATGTGTGATTTCATTCTAATGTATATATGAACTCATTTTTCCTTTCAATATTTTTTATAACTCTTACTGAGCATTTTATGCTCATCCCAAGTTTTTTAAATGTTTTTCACAGGTCAAGGGAAAGGTACATGATGTGATGATAGTGTAAAGGATGTTTCAAGAAAGAATCTGTGTTATATTTTAAATATTATTTCGTTGATGGGAAGAATGAATACTGTCTTTTATGTAACCACTTTGTTTAAATGTAGAATGTATTGCAAGTTTCATCATCTAATTCTCTAAAACTCTAAACCTGAAAGGATCCTCAATGTGTAATCTTGTAATAACTCATGATTAAGTAAGGATTAAGGCCGGGGCATTATACATATATATTTTCTTTATCCATGATTCATAAATGTGTTTTCAAAAGGATTCATTTTGTGGTATTCATTAACTAAAGATCATTTTAAATGTTTTAAATATTTTTTCTTCTAAACCATTCTCATTAATGTCCATGTTTTCAAAATGGTTTTAAGGATTTATTTATATAGACATGGATGTTTTAAATGTTTAATTACATAAAAAATTAAATGTGTAATGTGAATTTTTTCTTCAAAAAGTCTTGTAAATGTCATCCATTATAAATTCTGCGACTTTTAAATGATTTCATGAAAATGGGTATTTTAATCAAAAGGGATTTAATGATAATTTTCAACTATATCATCATCCTTTCCTAGATATTATTATTGATTGAGGTTTATTTATTATAATACAGTCTTCCAAATTGTATTTAATCTGTTATGATATATTTTATTGTAGATGTGATATTTTTATACAATTCATGGTTTATGCATAATGTATTGACATTTAGTATGATAGTTTTAATACAATGCTTTATGTTAGTTTTCATTAATTTTATATAATGAATTCAGTGGAATTTGTAAGTGATGGGTGGAGCTAGATATAGATAATTGATGTATCGGTAGGCCTTGTGAGACAAACTATTGTCTTGGTACTGGGCCCTAACAAAACTTTTATTTGTAGTCTTGGCATGAGGCCTTGACAATGTGGTAAGGATGTGTGACATTACGCATTCCCGCATTATGAAATTAGATTTTACATTTGATTATTCGACCTGTAGAATATATATGTTCATGTGTATATGGTAATGTAAGATTTATATTTGACATATTATGTTAATGTTAATGTTTAAAAGACTATTGTTTTTTTATTATACATCCTTCCCTAAATATTTATAGCTTATGCTAAATTATTAACCATTGATGAGCATCTAAGCTCAGGACATTCTTATGTTTTTTTACCAGGATTCCAATAAGTGTATTATGTTTGATATGTATGGTTAAGCTAGGGGAATCATGGAGTTATAAATGGAGTATTTATTTTTTAGTTTATGTCTAAAATTGTACTGTAACATTCATGTATTCAATCAATTTTCCAAGACTACAAAACTGATCGGTCCTTCGAGATATGATTCTTTATAATCATGCTAATGTATTAAAATAACGTGTTGACTCTAGGTAACTGGGGTCGGGGTGTTATAATTATGTTACCTTGGTTAAACATAAATCTGATAAAAACCCATCATGGTGTGTTTTGTTAATAACATGGGGTGGTATCCCATTCCTTTCAAATTTAATAATGATTGGACTACCATTCTCGAGTTCACAATAATTGTCCATGACACTTGATATTCATATGAGTTTAATCTCAATCCAATAATATGAATTTCTAAACTCAAAATTCTACAGTTGAAAATGAAAGAGTATAGAGAAAGAAGGTTATGCTAGATTGATGAAGTGACTTATTCCCTTGAATAATATATTCATGATTTTCAATAATCAATCACTTTCAATAATTTATCCAGTGACATTGATGAAGTAGAATTGATGTCATCAAGGTTAATGAACCTCAATAAGATCAGTGACAACATTTTAAGAGACATTTTGAAAATTAGATGGCTTCTAATGGAGATATAAACACCAAATTCATCAATACCCTAAAAAAAGTATAGAGGGCCAATAATCCCTAATCACATATAAAAGATAGTGATCGTATTATCGATGAATGGAAGGTCCTATCTAGTAACATTAGTTATTTATATATGAATATCATCATTGGTCCCCCATTAAATTCGATACTCAAGGATGATGTCATTCCAAAAATTACCAGTAATGGAGACAACTCACATATTACATTAATTTCCTTGGATATAGAAATCAATGAAGAAATATTAGGACTAAAAAAAAATTTCTACTCAACCAGATAGATTAAAAATTTACTTCATCTAATTTTATTAGGTTTCTATTCAGAATGATGTGTCCATATTGGTCAAGATGTTTTGAAATGGTGGATCCCTCACCCATGATTTCAATACCCCATTTATTTCCTTGATTCATGAAAAGTTTAATGCCCGTGAAATCACTCATATCGGGCCTCTTACTCTTGTTAACACTTGCACATGTTGAATACAATAATTCCATCCAATAGACATGCTTTTATCTGAGAGGGAATTATATCCTAGAATAATATAGGATTTTTCGAAGGGAGAAACATCTAGGATTTTTATCTCACTACCTTAGAATGTTTAAATCTTCTACAAAAGCTCAACAGAGAAGGAAAAATTTATCTATATATTGAAACCAATAATGATTTTGATTAAATATATTGGGTTTTTATATGTGATGTTCTCCAAAGATGAGGATTCAATATAAAATTTATGTAGTGGATCAAAGATTTAATTGGACATGATTATATATCCATTGTTATAAAATTGTCCCCTAGACGGCAATTTCAAATGATCCATGGGATTTTGGTATGGGGATACTCTTTAACATTATAGAGGATTTCCTCATCATGATATTCCTTCATATGACGGACATGGGTGAAATTATGACCATCTAGGTGGAAAGAGGTATCTTTGCCCCATCACATCTATTTTTCTAAATGATATTATTTTATTTACTCTGCGACAATAGAAGAACATAAACCACATCAAGGGTCCCCATTTTCATTTTGAGAGTGTTCAAGACCTTAAAATTAGTTGTAACATGTACTGCATCTATTGTGGAATGTGAATTAGAACATTAAGGAATGTTTCCATCATTATTTATTGATGAGATTGTGATGGTTTTCTCTATATTACATATCTTGGTTAACACTTGTTCTAGGAAAATCATCAAGATTCTCACATTAAAAAATCTTTGAGTCAAATATGAAGATATATTGCCTATTTTAACAAACAATCTCTCTCAATTGTACAATGATATTGTCTTGTTAAGAATTTGGTGGTCTAAAATATGGTATATTCATTCATGGTGTAATATTACCTTGAATCTATTAATAAATCCATTATAATACTGATCATGAAACTTTTATGTAGTGGAATTATAATACTAATTAAATTGAATTCAATCTCTTGCATAAAGTGTGTCATGCCTCATTTTTTAGGTCCTTAGCATAATAAATATGGATTTTATAACAAGTATTATATATATAAATATTTTTGGAGGTTAATAAATGATAACTATAAATCCCTAGGCTTCATGAATTCTATTTATTTAGCAATGATCATTGCAGGAATCATGAGTTACATGGAGTCCTCCATTTTGTGTTGTTAGAAGAATGTCTTTCAAAAAACAGACACACACTATCACTGGCTTGTTATTTGGAATTCCAATCGTAGATTTTGGCATGAAAACCTGCTGGTAACTCCAGTGATTGAGATGATTAACTCCTATGATCAGGATCTTGACCAAAACATCTTAACCAAGGGACAAATTTCAAACAAGGATATTCAACCTAATGACATAGCTGTAGTGATTACTAATAATGATTTACATAATCAAGATGATATTCTAAACTAGTAACCATCCCCTAATCAAATTATGGTCTTGAAGAATTTTTATCTTTATCTATTATATGGTAGCATTAAATCGATTGGTAGCTTCAAAAAAAGTGGCTCATTCCATCACTATTTAATCTTCTATAGAGAATATCTTACAACAAATTTTATGTCGGTGCCAATCATCATACTATTGGAATATCACATATCCTTATGTATTTCCTCTACCATAAACATAGGAAGGATGTTGGTGACATGTTATTATGATGTAAGACCATTTCCTTTTTCTGGAAATTTTTATTAGATATCATTGATTTTTTTACATTCCTAGCTGCCTCATTTCATGAGGTCTTATGTGTTGTTATCCTTATCTTGTTCTCCAATTATGATAATGGTCACTTTCTGGTAGACTATTTAGAGTTCATACATATTATTTGGTGAATTAAATATAAGTATTTTAATGAGTATATGTTATTAAATTCACATTTTACCATTGTTGAAATCATTTATCAAGTATAAAAGTCTAATATTCTTCATGATGAGCAATGCAGTAACACTGTGAGAGACATCACCATTCATATGAGTATGGGTATTAGAGGGAAATTTCCAAAAGCCTATGGCACATTAAAAGTCACATGGACTCATTTCATCTATGTGTGGATATTGTGAAACATATATGGGTCATCAATATGTAATATGTGGCATACAATATATAATTCCATTTTTAGATACATTAATGGTTATGTAGTGGAAGTTCCTCATTTACCTTTTGGACATGATAACGCTATGAGAGAAGAAATTACTGTATTAATTAGTGATTTAAACATGGAAATGAAATTATAATGTAACATCATATGTTTTGAGTGTAACACAACTAAAATAGTTAATGCTACCCAAATAGGAGTGGTTCACCATTAATGTATTCTTATAATGGGATTGGAAAAATGGCGAGATGTGCAATATTCCATAAAATACATTATCATACACATATATCATGAAGAAAATTACTTTTTAGATGGCCTTGATAAAAAAGTACTGACTAATGAGGCATTTTATTACCCCAAATCTTTCTCGATTGATATGCTTCACATCCTTCAATGACACATATGTAAAATTACCTCTTTAAAAACATTTTTTACCTTCGTTGAATTTTATTAGATCCTCTAAGATCAATTTTTTGGAAAGAAAATGTGTAATATTTGGACTCATAATCAGGAATTGCCATACAATTGAGTTATCCCAAACTATACCCCATTCTAGTTTCCTACAATAAGGAATATTAGTTTCAGTTCATCCATCGGCTTGAAGTATCCATATGGTGTTTTAATATTAAGGGAAACCATAGAATATATATTTAATGAATATTTTATGATGATATAATTTAAACTGATTTTTTTCATAGTGTTTTTAATAATTTATCTCATATGAATCCTCATATTAAGAAATATACTCATTAAAAATATATTATTTCTTCCATGATCAATACTATTCTTCCCAAACATTCACTATTAAGTCTAGCCCCTAAAACAAATACATTAAATGTTGGATTTGATACCATGTGAGATGGGATAAGATCTATAATAAAATATTTTACACACATTACGTAATTTAAACATTTAATTACATCAATAATTTGACAAATCATATTTATTAAAATTATACTATCATAGGGGATTATATCTAATGAAAACTAGTTTTATTATACTTGTGAACATTACTCCATAATTGAGACACTATAGATATCCATATAAACTCTTAATGAGTTATAATTGTCATCATATCCTAGGGAATGGAAATATATTATATGGGTGAAATCTAATTCTAAACAAGGGAATATGTTATCATCATTTAATTTATGGTTCAAATCATAAGGATAATAAAATTATTGAAAATATGACAAATATCACATCAAAATAACATGGAACAATAAGAGTTTATATAAATTCTTGTTATAAGGTAATGATATATCTAAAATCAACTTATACAATGGATTAAGAGTTTGAGATAACATACATGATTCATAGAGCATTATAATTGGAATATGAAGATAAATGTGGCATATAATGGTATAATAAACAAATATCTATTTCACAAACTCAATAATATGGAAATCATATATTTATGAAAAATATAAATATCCCATATTATTTCAGCGATCAATAATAATTTCTACCTATTACATTATGTATAGTAAAATATTTACATAATTCATTGATAAAAAACAATATATCAACCTTGGAAAACATTACATCATGAGATAATAATCCATATCCTATATATTTTTCGAAAAAATATGACCATGTTAATCATTTTCCACACACATGTATACTACTTACAAACAATCATTGTTCACCTCTTAAAGGACCCATGGAGTGAAAATGGCCATCATGGTATTTCTAATTATAATCTTTGGAATGAAATAATGAGAAAAGAATGGATAAAAAAATTCAATCACATAAACTGAACTTTTAATTTGGTAATTTATTGATTTATTTTGGAACTATTACTCAATATTAGGTACATATATTAGAAATAAATTATAAATTTGATACTAATTCATAAAAGGGATTTGATGAAGTATTCAAAAATGGATTATTTTCTATCCAGTTTTGAAAATAATTTGCATGGCGGTTCATAGAAATCATTTTTTTCATTATTTAGAATGAAGTATGAAAATTTTATCATTAAAAACAAATAAATCTAAAGTCCACAAATGTGGAGTAGAAGATATGATTTTCATTTATGAAAGGATATAATTTCATTTCATATTTTTAGAATACCGTCATTGAAAACCCACATTGTTGCAGAGTGTTAAATGATAATTTGGTAAATATTTAAAGATATATTTATGTTCAATAGAAGGACATATTCAAAATTTAAAATAATAATGGCAGTATTAATGGGAATATTGAATATAAACATAGAGTAAAAAGATATTATTTAGTGAAAATGAGAATAATTCTTAACGTTATAATATCTTGTTAATAATCGAATACATCATTGTAATAATATGGAAAAAGAGAGTAAAAGTGATATAAAATAATTATATTAAAATAGAATTAAATATTTTTTAAAAAATTCCAAATGTTATCATTATTAATGAAAATAATATGTTGAGTCATGTAGACCCCATTTGTTACTATCATCTTCCATGAATATTAATTAATCTCTTGTATCATGAACATAATAATCTAAATATCCTATTTTATAATCATATTCATATCAATTTCCATTTTTACTAATTCATTATAACAAATCATTTTAAATTTTCATAATAAATTTGAGGCTTGAAGGACTATTTATTAATATAATAAATGATTATAGGAAAAAATATGGGAGATACCATAAAAACTCATGAAATATTGACACAATAATTATTTCTAATAGGTCAGTTAAATTCCCCCACATACCATATCTAGGAAAAAATATTCCATAAGAAAAATCTAAAAAAGGAACTATAATTAACAATATAATATTCCAACCAGATCACATTATTTATCATGCGAGAATGTTCCTATATTACAAAAATATCCTTGATCTTGATGAATATGAAGACATCAGACCCAATTCTATATTTCAAAAACAATTATATGTTTTCTTGGTCATCGAAGTCTTATTCCATTAATACATCATCATTTTTTATGTCATAACAACTATTATTGGTGACTAAATATTATTTCCAACATCATTAATATGATTCCCTTGATTTAGTATCTAATAAAGATCAATTGAGTCAAGAATTTGATGAATAATATAAAAATAATTGTAGGTGGACACATGAATCTTCATGTTATAGTGTTGATAATATTCCATATTACATTTTCTGATTTTAGAATAAGATGAAACTATAGTTTTTATATTATTACCATTAAAATTATATTTCCATTAAGTAGATGATTTGTAATATATATCATTAAATGTGTATGAACTAGCTCTGGTTCAAAATTCACTATCATCCATCATTGTTACTGAAGGAGTTGTGTATACAATTTTGTTTGAAAAATAAAAAATTTGTGTAATAGTAGTTACATATTTCATAATTCTACAGTATATCCTCGTGTGGAGATCATTATTCCATTTATTTGAGTCTTCTAATTTATCAAAAAGTACATTTTAGATTTATCTAATTCAATATTACATGGTAGAGGATAATTTTGAGATATATTTTCATCAATTTTTATCTACCTATCTTTATTTGTTGTTTCAATAGTAGAAATTTTCATGTTATCAATTGTTGTTAGAGTTCTAGAAATATTTTCCCTTCCTAGTATTCTTATCTCTTGAACATCAAAAAAATTTTCATTCATAAAATGGTATATACGACACCAACTCTTTTTTAAAGGGTAATATTTAGTTTCAACATTATCACCTATGGGGTCACTATTTATTAAACAGAGGGAGAAGGTGGAATAATAATAGAATATGGTGATCCCTTTGATGATTTAATATTTTTAGAATAGTCAATGATATTTTTAATTTTCCTCATATGAACCATTGAGGTTTTCTTATTCTCCTCTTATAATTTTTGGTCACCTTCTTCTTTTAGGTCTAATTTGTAATAAATTTGATCATATTATGATATATATATTCAATATACACTACCTCAATTCCCCTATTAAATTAATCAATAAATGTATAACCTTTAATTGATTATCTTTCCACATCCAGAATTTCATTGTAGTATCCTGTGCATTTTTAATGTGTGGGAAACAATTTTAGAAGATCATCCCCATTTTATTACTGGATTAAAATAACACATTTAATATGTTATAATGTAGTATGAAATTTATAAATATTCATTGATATGTTTTAGAATAATATAAATTCCAATTGGGATTTGATTCATGTATTTTATTGTATTTATGAAGAGTTCCCACAACTATAAATATAGTAACAATATTTATTATGATAGTTGACTCTGCCTGTCTCTCCATATAATCCAAACAATCTCATAGTCATCAACATTATGCTAGGAATTATAACCCCCATCTACTGCCTAACCCATCTATCCACCATATCTCACAATAGCATGATCATGATCCTTATAATTTTTAGTGTCTTCTATATCTTAATATTTCATTCATCATGTTCATTAGGAGAAAGAATGAGAAGAGTAGATCCCTTATAAAGATATCCTCCATATGCCTAATAGTTCTAAAAAAATATTGAAATAAAGATAATTTTCATATTTAATTAGAATATATAATTCATCCATATAAATAGAAAATATTAACTTATCTTTGAAAGTAAGACTATGATAATATTCATCAACTAATATTGAATACTATTCAAAAAAAATTCCTCACTAGATTTTCAATTTTTATAGGGATTCCAATATCTTCTGATATGTCAGAAATATAATTGGTTCCATAAAATTTAATTCAGACCAATTATTCAAATCCACAAGTAATTTGAAACATTCTTCAGGTAAGTAGGATTAAAAGGGTAATCTCAATCTTAAAAAAATACCTAGTTTTAATAAAATTTAACAACAAACTAATTCCCTTCATATTAATTAAATTGAATATAAATATTAAGTAAAGTAACTCCTATCATTTGGTACACACCTCAAATCCAATAATCCCTTGGTATTTGAAATAAGCCACATAATATCATAGGTTCTCCGTGATTTCATACCTATAGGTGGGAACAAATGTGTTAGGACGTAAGATTGAAAACATTTCTGTTTGATTGTTGATTCCATTATGTCACAACACTACATGAGTTGTAGATACTGTAAAATACACAAAATCTTCTAGATAATATATAAGTGTAGAAAAATCATATTGATTTTAATTTTAAATTATTTATGACTCAATACATAGTTTAAAATGTCTGTCAATTACAGATCTCAAATGAAGACCAAACAAAATAAAATTGCATGATCTCCCCATCCGTAAAGTTGAAATAAATGTCCCGATATACTACATAAGAGCATATGAAATAATATTATATATTATAATAAAAAATCAATAAGTTCAAGGTATATATCATCATACCCATTTTAAAAAAATTATATTTTCATTACCTATATAATAATTTTCATTATTGTATTAGATTTTTACTATTGTTTCACTCATACATTAAAATGTTCATGTTTATTCATGTACATTAATAAAAATTTCATTAATCATATATTATCTAAATCTTGGTAATTTTTTTATTATAATAATATTTGATTACTATATTCTATTACTTGATAAATTTTGAAATAATTCATGATGATATATTTTGTGATGATCTTGTTTCAACAATTTTTTGTGAGAAATAGTAAGTATGTTAGTAACATATTATATATTAACAAAACCCATTCGAAACATTAGTCAGTATATAAAAATAATATTCATTTACTATATAAATTAATAGATCTTTCAAATTATGTTGGCTGGAAAAAAGTTAATTACATGATTCTTTAGTGGATGTAATCCTCACACATACATGGTCATCACTTTAGTTTACCATTGAAAAGAATGAATGTTGGGAATTACTAAAATTTTCAAATTCATAATCATGTAATAAATATTTATTAAATCATTAAAAATCCATTATGAACCATTGTTGTATGTTGTCCTTGATGAATGAAATATGTTTGTTTTTGGATTTTGTATTCCACAAATACACATGAATGATGTTCCTCATTATCTATGTAAGGGAAATGGTAATAAAATTCTCATTCAATTAATATAATTAGAATTAAGTATATTAATAGTACTTGTTTAATTATTTTATAATGACAAAACTATATGTGGATGTGAATTATGTAGATTAAAAGCTAAAATAATATAATATTACTCATGTAGAGAGTTTGAACCACCTCATAGATTTCCTTTTTTAAATGGAGGATTTAGGTATTTTGCCTTATATCCTGGGGCCTCCAAAAAGGATATAATTATATAGGTGATGAATAAATATATTTTTTAAGAGAAAATAAAATTTAATGGGGGATATGAATGGTGAGTTATGTCCCCTATTATAATTGGAGATAATGGAATTTTTTTATATCTAAAAATTTTACATAAAAGGAATAGATAATTCACATGGAATGTTGACTAAAATGAAGAAAATAATGGATATCAATTATGTTTTGGTTAATAAACACCTCAAAATCTCAGTTGGAGTAACACTTTCAAAAAAAATTATCATTATGAATTTGTTAATATCTTATTATATTAAATTATATTTAACATGTTACATTAAATTTTAAACTTGCAAATAATTTTTATGAATAATAAATGAAAAAATATAATTAATAATTTTTTTAATTAAAAATCATTAAAATATAGAAAACATTTTCTAAAATAAAATTCCCTTGGATGAGAATATTAAAATTTTTGATTAGTTCACATGCCATGTAAAAACACTTTATATAAATATTGTAATATTATACATACAAATAATTATATTGTTAAATTTAACAATGATATTGATTTATATGAAATTTTTTAATTATTATTACACAATTATAACTTATGTAGATATTAATGAAATAAAAAAATCAGCATTGAGAAATCACAAATAAAAAATAATCCCAATATTAGTTTTTAAAAAAATAATATAAATAACATCCAAAATAATAAAATATTATTTCTCGTTCAACAATGTTTTCATAAACAATCATATTAGTTTAAAAAAATCACAAACATGGAAAAAATTATCTATGTTTTTTCCATGAATTATATATAGATAAGTGTTTTTGTAGATGGTCCCACTATGGGGAGGAAAAATATAGTGTCAAGGAAATATGTGATGCAGAGAGTATATACCCCATTCACTTATCTTGGAGTGCCATTAATTTGGGGCATGGTTTAGAGACACATTCATAGAGGAATTAGTACTTGAATCATCGATCTATTGACCACCTATAAGGGGAAGTCCATATCACATGCTAGAAGAGTGTACCTTGTGAACTCGATCATTACATTTATGATTGTGTATTCTTTTTCTCTTTATAGATGGCCTCAGTGCCTCCTCAAGGAACTGCAAGGCATGATTTAGAATGATTTGTGGACTAGATCAGTGCATGACATTAAGTTGGTTATCATTGCTTGGATGGAGCGTATTAATCCCGTCGAGCGGGGGGGGGGGACTGGGTGTTAAGGATCTGTGGGTTTTTAGTGACATCATGATTGGAAACTTTTCATAGAGCATGCTTAATAATAATGATCCTACATGTCATTTCATGACTTACAGGTTAAAAGATAATCTAATAAATGGATAGCCACATTATCATGGATCCTCATATTTTCCCACTCGTAGGACCTCCTTTAATGATATCATGTATCATACAAAATGGTTGGTATGAAGGCACTCAGATCTGAACTACTGGAGTACATGCTAGCTTGATCAGCCCCTTTGGAACAGATTGTTGTTTCCACCCATGAAAATGAAGATATCCATCTCATATTTCATGGAGTAGTGCAATTCTTTATGTTTCATCCCGCATTGGTGGCCCTGGATTTTATGAATGTTGCCATCATAGATGTTGATACGTTTGTTTGGAAGCCTGGTGCCAAAGGACATTATTCTTTTATGGATTATTATAGGACCATAACTGAATGCTCCAGATGAATTCCTTCATGGAAAGTATAATAAAAGGTTGGTTTCATTCATCCATCTCACTTTATTATATTATGGAAATTATGGATTACAATGTTTCACACTTATGATCAGCTGAGAAGGAATGGGCAGTGCACTGCCTCTGTTTTTTGCCTATGCTTGATGGTTGGTGAGAATATCGATCACCTAATTTTTATATTCCCCTTCTCATGATACCTTTGGGAGTATGTAGGGGTTGTATATGATAAGGATTTTAATGCTTTGATCCTGGTGGAGGGGATACTATCCATCATTGGAAGCACTGGGCAGAGTGAGAAAGTTCATCAACTATTGCTTGCGGCCATAACATTAACCATTGATGATATCTGGAGTGCTTGAAATATCAGGTTGTTCGAGTTGTATAGTTCATCTGTTTTGTGCCAGCATACTGGCTATGCATCGGGAGGTCCATTCTGCTGCAAATTTTCAGGTTGGTTTGATGCATAACCCCATGCATGATCTGAACATCCTATAGTGACTAGGAGTGGTGGGCTGGTCCAAGGTACCCCTAGTCCATACATCTGTTCGATTGATACCACCTATTAAAACATGGATCAATGTGACTATTGACAGTGCAACGTTGGGAACAGAAGGACCATTAGATTTTGGAGGTACATTTCAAACACATCACAGCTTTGTCAAGGGTTGATTTCATCATTATATTGGAATAGGGAACACCTATGAAGCTGACTTGTGGGCCATCTTTTATGGGGTCAAGTATGTTGTGCTTCAGAATTGGCGTGATCTATGCCTTGAATCATAATCCCATAATCTATTCTCAACCCTGAATTCGAAAATGTGGAATGTTCCATGGACTCTCTTACCGCATAGGGTTGAATGTTTGAGGCTCATTCATCACCTCAACCTCCATGCCACACATGCATATAGGGAATACAATCATGTGGTGGATGCCTCATAAAAGAGGGAGGTTTAGGAATCAATCTCAATGTGGTCTTTCGGAACCCCGGATAATTTTATTGCTCTTATATTTGATGACATGTGTGGGGTTTTTCACTCCCGGATGTGTAGGTTTTCCTGTATCACTTGATTTTTTACTCTCTTATTCATCAATTAATTTCTAGGATCGAGCATGCCCGAGCCGTGGAACCTTCTTTGTAGATATGGATAAGGTTAACAATGATATGTTAAAAACATTATTGATTCAATATTGAATAAATATAAAATAATATTTAGTAGTCCAAAAAATTCATCCAAATTTAATATTGGATTGGTAAATCTAAAAATAATGTTCATTTATTTATTTCAAAATCTAAAATATAGTAATTAAACATTTTCATTTCAATTAATGATATAATGGAAAAATGATATAATAATGTTTTGTATATATTAAATAGTTATATTATCATTTACTTGTATTTAAATTTTTTTACTTTATTATTAATAAATTAACATTTTTAATATAAAATTCATTAAAATCCACATCCAGAAAAAAAAATACATGTTCAATCATAATATGATTTTAATATTAATTTATCTACCCAAATTGTTTTTTATCAATGCATTAGTATTAATTTTTTTTAATTTATACATATTTTTAGTAAAGAATATACCTCATATTATACCAAATAATTTAATGAATAATTTATAATGGTTATATATTTTTACTGTGTTAGAGTTCCTTTTCAGATTGAGTGTTGTGTGTGAAACAAGATAATTAGAAAAAATTATTATTTTAAAGGAGAATATTTACAAATATCAATGGGTATCTAAAAATTTAATTTTTTAATTAGAACTAAATTATTATGGGTATGATCAAGATAGATGAAAAAGGATCCCAATCCTTCTTATCATCTTGGGATTGATCAATTGAATGAAATATTAATAACATTTAATGAAAATTTTTAGGAAAATGTAGATGTTATTCCAAGGTGATTGGATCGATGTAGGAATTTAATTTTTTATCGACATGTTTGAGAATTGGGTAAAATCCATAGAAAATAGAACATGTGTTTTTCATTTCAATTCTATTTGTGAGTTCTCAAATTCAATATTTTTCCCACTCAATCATGTTATTTTCAATTTTACTTATGATTAGAAGATTGTATATATGGATTGTGGGGTTTTTGATCAATGTTCATTAACCCATTTCATTTAGCATTATTAAATGGTCCAATAACTTTTAGTTTCTCAATGATATGAACATTTTTGTGCAAATTTGTACTAAAATTCATAAGCACAACATGGTAAAGTTGAATCTGAAAATTCATCACAATATTGTACTATCGGTGGGTGATCCATTTTTTAATGGAAAATAAATTAGAAAGGTTATGTTATTTTTTTAGGATTATATATCAATGTGATACTATCCTTTATAAGGTTGGTTTATATATTCATAATTATTTATTTTGTAATTTAATTTAATTTGTGAATTTAACTATAATTTTTGTGGAGTAACTTTCTGTTGTCTATTTGAAATGTAATATCCATATGTAGATTAATTTTAGTAAAAATGGTTTCATATATCATATTTATAAGGACTATTATATGATTAATCTGATGAAGAAATATTATTTTATCATTCGTTATGTTCCCTAACATTTATCGTTGGATTTCCCATGGTATGATTTGGAAATGGATAAAGATGATTCGTGTACTAGAAATTATCTATAATCCATGTTGAATAAACAAGACCATGATTATATTAAATGGAAATAAATTGTGAATGAGCTTCTTATTCATATTTTTTTATAAAAAAAGAATGTTGTTGAAATATAGTAATTGGCTATTGGATCTAAAAAAGGGGCATCTATTCTAAAATTTTATAATTTCAAGATATAATTTTTATTTGGGACTATTTTATTAGTTATTTATTAAAGGAATATGGAATTTGAAAGTTAGTGATATGAGGAAATAAAGTTGGTCAGTATAACATATAGTAAGCTCAATGATTTGTAAATGTGGGGTATAAAGTATGATATTAATGGCCACGTGTGTAATGAAAAAGATTCAGTTCTATAATAAGATACTACTCGACATATGAATGGTTCAAAACTTCATAAACATGCGGAATATGTGACTATTAATATATGAAAATAGTATATTGGGAACATATGGAGATAATTTAAGTAAACAATAGTCTTCATTTCAAATCATGGTGGTCTCTCTTTTGGTTTGGTATAATATCTTAATCAAGAGAAGTCTTCTGAGAGGCTTCATTCTGATAGTTTTTTGTAGGATAATTTCATTAAATTTAATATTATTAGAGATCACTGTTGAATTATTCAATAAAGATATATAAAAACTATAAATATATATCTCATTATTTTGGACTATACATCAATATCCATTAAAATGTATGTGTCTTAGTCTTTTCATTCATGCATACCACAATAAGTTCTTGAGCAAAGGGAAAATATTTATCACTAGGTTATCAAATGATTGAGGAATTAAGATGGAATAGTTGGTATATTTGTAGTATTATAATATCACTATTATGGTCTTATTGGATATGGGAAAAAAATTTCGTATTGGTAAATGAATATTTATGGGTGAATGAAAGATGATGAAACATTTTCAGTTGATCCTACAAAGATGAAAATACTCATACATGATAATTATAAACAGAAATCTATAATGATAACAATATCACCCCTATTATTAAATAGAATAATAGTCCACACAAATATTTATTTTTTTTATGATTCTTTTTGTTTTATGTATTATGAAGACATCAATATGCATGAATGCTAATCATTATTTTTTTATTATCATGTTTTTCACTTAATGTCTATATTATTTGAACTCCCTTTATCACCGTCAAAATTTTATCATATTTTTTTATGATTGATGATGAAAATAATATTCCATATTCCATATATAAATCAATTTGTATCTCTAATAAAATACATTGATATATTATTGATGAATCCTTATGGTACATCTCCTTTGATCCTACATTAATATTTATCTACACAATCCATGCATGGGTAGGAAGGTTTATATAAGAATGTATCACATTTTTTAACTCCATATATCCACCATAGAATGTTATATTTTACCAAGGGAATACAAAACCCCAATTAATACTTTTCCTTATAAAAATGAAATTCATTTATGGATTGTGTGCATAGTAGAAGTAATTTTATCCATTTCATTTGATGTGATCAGTTTCATATTCATCATAACTACATATTCATGGTCATTTAGAGGATAAGAAAATATTTTAATCCATGTCACCATTACCTATGGAATATTACTAATCATTTATTCCTTTATAAATCATTTATTATACACTGTTTTCTGACCATGGTTTCTCCTCTACGACATAGAGGAATTTTCATTGAATTTTGATTTCTTTATTGATTTCACTATGGATTTCATGAAATTATTATTAATTTTACATAATTAGGGAATCCATATGAAGTAATATAATGGTATTTATTTTGTAGTAGATACCATATCAATCATAACATTATCATTCCATGCATCAGGCATGAGTCATCTATATATCAGTCCCACTAATTGTTGATTGGGATATTTCCCTTCATTCACGGTGTTCTCAACATTAATAATTTCATTGAAGAGAAGATAAATATTATATATAAATGGATATGGGTTTTTTAATAGCGGGTGTGATGGTCAATTGATAACATGAAATTGATTTCATATCAAATTATGTGTGACTACAGGTGACTATATATTTGATCGAAGTTGTTCCATTTGAATAATTTTAAATAGTATACAAATATCAGCAAACCTATATCGATAATAACTATTATATTTGACTAAATATTAAGAAATAGTGTTCTAAAATTATCATGTAGATATAAAATAAGATCAAGAGAAATCCCATGTCAACCATTTCTACCCATATACCAAAAATCCATCCTTCCTATAGCCACTGGACCTGACCCACGTGTCAATGTGAATATTAAACCTATTCTATTCATTTCCATGTTTGTTTTGGATCTCCCTAGTATGTCTCCAGCTGCCCCAAGCAGTTTCAATGTGGCATTCCATGTTTGTAGGGCTGTCCATGATATTGGAACATATTTTCCAATGCCAAAAAATGATTTTCTAATTTAATTGAATCATGTGAATTCATTTTTCATTAACAAATTTATTACAAACAGAAATAATTATTTTCAATTTAATAATTATTTTTTAAAATATAAATTCACCCCAAATCGATAAATAAAGTAATTAATTTGGTATAAACAACAAAGATGAATAAAATATATTAATAAAATACTAAAAATTTTAAGTATAAAATTGACAAATAAAATTCCATCATTATATAAATGGTTCGAGAAAGATGATAAAAACCCACCCAATATCTTCCTAACATATTATAAAAATGATCCCAAAAATGTATGATAGGGAATAAAAATAAATTCGAAAAATGTAAATATAAAAATAATTATTAGGATGTGATCCCACAATAGCTATGATCTCAATACAATTCATGATTAGATCAATCACCATAAATAAATTAAAAAACATAAAATATTTTTATGCACAGCTGGTGTGAGAATAATATATATAAATACTATTATCATTCCTAATGAACCCTTGAAAATTTGAAAACATCACACTAATGTAATAGTGAACCATCAATGGAACTAAAAATAAAATGACTATTTCATCTATCAATACCATATATAGCATAGATGAATCCCCCTATAATAGAAGCACATAATAATATAATATCTGGAAAAAATTAATAATGGTGCCCCATATCCACTTCCCAACCATGTTGATTGCCTATTTCCACCAAATTAGACTTTCCATGTTATCATCCCTTCCATTTCATCTCATCACAACATGTCAAGAAATATCTAATGTAGATTGTGTTGAAACCCCTCCTACCCTAGCCCCACACATGTATATGAATCTCTTGTTGGCCTAAATTTCATCATGAACACCTCTCACACTACAAACTTTTCATAACAGAACCATCCAAAACAGAAAATATTTGGTTTTAATGAATCAATATGAAAAATAAATTCAACCTCATGTACTTATTCTACCATAAGTGATCACCACTACAAGACACATCCTCTCATAAAGAAATAAAACTATTATACTATATCACTACTCGATAAGTGCAACCAAGAGACGTGAGATCAAATCCGGGAGGAGGCTTATTTTCTAGGTATTGTAGTAGCACTGTATCTGGAAGTGTAACAGGTACCAGCAAGAACTATTCATCTATTTGGGCCATTGGGGGACCAGTTTGATCCTCAGGCCCTATAAGGCTTTCGGGCCAACCATGGCCTTCGGGCCTATTGATTCCCAAGGCCTTCGGGCATCCTTAAGGACTTAGGGACACCCCAAGGCCTTCGAGCCACTTGAATTCAGATGTACCAGTTTGACTATAATGAATATGGCTTCTGATGATTATATAGGGAAGGAACATTCACTCTAACAGAGCTAAACAAAATTGGAAGAATGAGAGTGTATGGATTTGCCATCAGTACCAGGCATGTGTAGCTTTGCACAGGATAGATAACCAATAAGCCCTGTGAAGGTGGAGTGTTGATATCATGACATATGTTGGGGAGGGGTAGTTCCAAGTTGTCTTGGGTGGTTGATTCACTCTAAGACCAATGGTTCATGTAATTGTATCTAATCCCTTGGGCCTTTTAAGGGTTCCACCTCACCCCTTGAAAGTTATATTATAAAACAAGGCCTTCGGGCCATTCCGATGATACTCCACCACAACCTATGAAATTTCCAAATACTAAATCTTATGGATGTGTTGGGGAGTGGGGGTAATCATCTATATATCCCTCACTATCGTGCAATTAAGGACACCCCCTCCACCCAAAAAAACATATGGGTGATGTTGAATGATACATGATCAATGTGGAGTTCATCTGCATGTAATAAGAAAATACATTAATAAGTATATATATAAACACACACAGACCAAACAACACAAAATCATGATAAAAATGTTTCACATCAATAATTTATCACCCTTACATTAACATTATAAGGTTTCCAATTACTTCCTTTACTGTTAGTTTGACTATGTCACAAGATTCTGAAATAGAAACTGATGTTCCTCTAAATCTTTCAAGTAGACAATGAAGAAATCTCATAATATAGTGCTTTATATCGACTTGTTTCTCAAGAGGTTCAGTATCAAGATGAGACTTAATCCTCTCCAATTGGTGATCACCTTCACCAAGTAGTTTATATTAGCAATAAACTAAATACGCAACATGTATCAGGCATTATATTAGTTTTCACAAATTGTCTAGGGTTCACACCATCTACCTATATTATTCTTGGGAATGAAAAACTCTAAAAACGACACACATGGTCTCTTCCACTGTATTATTAGGAAACACATAGTTTGTGAGGATCGATGTAAGGATATTCAATAACATCCAGTTCTATCACAAGAGACTGTGTGTGAAGCAGACATACACACTTCTCACAAATGTAAAAATAATAAACACTATAGAGAAATTTTGATGAGATAGTGATTAGAAGGATATATGTGTTTTCACATCATATCATGAATCCATGAAGTGAAAAAAATTTATTTTTGAGTCAATCTCTGGATGTTTCCTCTAAAACAGAGTGTCTCAAGTTGAGGTAATAGATTTCGAGAATTGAGTGATCTGCTTCGTAAGTTGATTGAATGTTTATGAGGCAAGTAAGGTAGCCTCAAGATGTTATCCTGAAATTATCTTCTTCAAGATATTTTGGATTGGAGTGAAGGTGCTTGAATGGTTCTTCCTTGTTCATCAGTAATTTTTTCATCAAGCATTTTACAAATGTACTTCTGTATTTTTGTTTTTCTAGGTGCCTCTATATTTCTTTTTTTCTTTGTCCTTTTCTTTCATGTTTGAGGTCTGACAATAAAAGTATGTACATAACGTGAAATTATTCTCATACCTCATACCACCAAGATATGGTCTCATGATATGTCTACAATAATTATTAATCATGTCAGAAGCATTAATGTTATTAAATATTACCGTTAAAAAAATATCAAGAATTTGACCAAGGTTATTGGTAGACTGGTAATGGTAGCCTTCAAATCGGTAGGATTCAACAATAGGTTCACATCAGTAACCTACAACTGTTAACATCCAATGGTAAACATCAGTAGTAGGTTTGTATCGATGAAAATTGTATCAGTGACCATGTATCAATGACCTTGTATCAGTGACCCTGTATCGGTGACCCTGTAATTAGATAAATTCTGGACTGTAAGCTTAACCAATCGTGCTGTGAGATTGATAGTATATGAATATTTATAAGTACCCAGCCTTAAACTTCTCATAATATTGAATTAAATGAATAATTCACATTGAGGATCTTTTCAGTTTTAGAGTTTTAGAAAATTAGGACATAACTATTACATCTCAAAAGATTTCAATGTAGACTAAGTTTCCATAAAATAAAAACTCTTAAAAAAGAAACATTTCTAGTACCATGTTTTATATTGCATGACTATCCCTTGATTCAATCCTTGACCCTATTACACATTAAGTCCTGTGAAAAAAATTTCAAAAAAACTTGGGGTGAGCATAAAAAGCTCAGTAAGGGATACACAAAGAATGAAAACTGTTAGTTTTTCAAGCATCAAGTAAACAATTTATACTTTATCAAAGTAATACCTTCGCCTTCATGATGTAGTAAAAACTCTTCACTGAATAAAATATCATTAATTACCCTTTAGAAACCAAATGATTACCATAAAACCCATATAAAGAAAACATAACATACAAAGGTAACTTGGGACATAAACATACTTAAGTGGAATAACCATACAGTCAACTTCCACACACATCACTTAATGGAATAGCCATACGGCCAACTTCCATACATACTTAATGGAATACCCATACGGCCGACTTCCATACACAATGAATTAGACGTTATAACGTAACCACCCATCCAGGTATTCACGGCACCACCCATCATATGGTTTATCATGTAACCACCCGTCAAATTTCTATGTACCATTATAAAAATCATAAGACATAAAACAAATATAATGGAAAGAAAAAATTTCCACACTTTGATCACAATATATCACTTAAATATATTGACATAAAAAATTCTTTATAAAAATCATTTTCAATAACAAAATATATAAAATATTATATGGTATTTATTTAATTTAAAAAAACATTACGGCTTGTTTAGGAAGCCAAAGACAAAATAATACCCGCAGCGGTGGAAAAGGTCGTTTTCACCACGTACGTTAAAAGAAACATTCCTTTTTGTCGTTTTGTAAAATGATTCATAGAAAAAAATTCCTTTTGTATAAAAGTAAAAGTAAAAGGTGTTTATACACCATATAAAATAAAGTTGTGTATAGAACGAAATACGCCTCAATGAAAGGAGATTGAGATGAAGTCCCTTACCTCGGGTCTGACTTGACTCGATCATTCTTTAACGTCCTGAATAATAAACATGAGTTAATTTCTATTTGATTTAGAACATTTTTAAAGTTGATTATTCCTTTTATATCACTTATTTCCATGTTAAAAACATTATTTAATCTTTTATGTTAATAATGTTTGTTTTGTCGATATTTGGTTCTTGAGTCGAAAGTGGACTTCTTACAATTACATGTTGTTCGTGTGGTCAAAGGTTCTTTATATCCAGAATGATATTAATGATTTGGATATCATATATATCATATATATCCATAATATACATTTATTTATAATATTACATAATCATTTAGAGGTAACAAATGAAATTCACCGTTCATGGAGACGGTAAGCCGTACGTACGCATGAATGCTACTTTCATTTCTTTGTCATATTAATGGAATTAAAACTAAATGAGAGGTATTTATATTTTAATTCCAGAATTATATTCATCATTCATATGTAACATAAATTATATATATCCATTATAAATATGTACTAATAATAGTACATTATATTTGGGGATAAGAAATGAAATGCACCGTTCACGGAGACGGTAAGCCGTACGTACGCATGAACGCTACTTTCATTTCAATTTCACACATTAATGGAAAATAATAATAATGATATATAGGTATATTATAATTCCAGTATAAAATCATATATAATAACTTTAAACCCATCCTCTATAGTTCCCACAAATAGCATTAACGAATCACATCACTTTGAGGGGGCGGTAGTCCGCACTTCCTTAAATAAAGATATCGCGTTTACCCATAATGGAATCCCTAAAGAGATGAACAAAATGAAAAACACAGAAGCTTAAGGAAAACATAAACATATTATATATCATATATAAATATAGTTTCATCTTAATGGCCACCTTTGAAGGTGTTTGATGAATGTTGAACAATCATCGTTTCGGGAGGCCGGAATTTACCATCCACGGAAACAGTATATTATTTAACAATTAGATGTAGGTGTGTGTAAGTGTAGCTAGAATCCTTCTTATAACAACATCCTAGTATATTTATGATACTGGAGTTGTTAGAAAATAAATGAATAAAAAGTGTTTAGGGGGTTGGAGAAGAAAAATAAAACAAAAGGACCGAAGTGAAGACATTACCTTAAAATCGGGTAACTCGCATAGATTTTCGCTCAAAGGCTTCCTTGGGAAGACTTCTATAAGGCCCCAGACTTAAACCTTACATAATCATGAGTTATTACAAGATTACACATTGAGGATATTTTCGGGTTTAGAGTTTTAGAGAATTAGATCATAAAACGTTCATTACATTCCACATATAAACAAAGTGGTTACATAAAAATAGTATTCTTCATTCCCATCAAAGGAAACACATTTAAAATAAAAGATGGATTATTTCTTGACACATCCTTGACTCTATCATCTTATCATGTACCTTTCCCTTGACCTGTGAAAAACATTTCAAAAAATTTGGATGAGCATAAAAACTCAGTATGGGTTATAAAAAAAACATGGAAAGGAAACATGAGTTCATATATACATAAGAATGAAATCATAATTTACCCATAAAACATAGGCACTTTAACATACCTCATAAAATCATGTATAAATCATAGAAATTATAAGACATAAAGGTAACTTGAGGCATTCATAACATTCTTACGTAGGGAGTAACCCTCTTGGTTACGTTTGGAATACCCATCACAGTATATTCCCTAAAATCTCTTCGGAGAAACCTTAACATTTCACTCCTTCGCGTTACCCAATGCATTGGAGAGCTATAACGGGCTCACCCGCCCTTAGTTTATCACGGAACCACCCGTCTTCATAATAATTCCCAAGAACCATAACATAATAATATCACATAAAACATGTATAAAGGAAACATAAAATTTCCACATTCAATCACGAGATATCAATACAACACATTGATTTAAAAACATTATGAAAACCATTTTCAATACTAAAATAAAAGAAAAGTAAAACATGGTATTTATTTTTCTTTTAAAAAGAAGTTATGGCTTGTAGAGGAAGCCGAAACTCAAATAACGGTCACGACGGTGGAGAAGTCGTTGTCGCCGCATACGTACGACAAAAACATTCCCTTTTGTCGTTTAGTAAACGCTTCATATAAAAAAGATTCCTTTTGAATAAACGTAAAAGTCAAAGGGGTTTATACACCGTATAAAAGAATGTTGTGTATAAAATAAAATATGCCTCAACGAAAGGAGATTGAGACGAAGTCCCATACCTCGTATCCGACTTGACCCGACCGTTCTTTAATCTCCTGAATAATAAAATTGAGTTAATCTCTACTTGCTTATGAATCTTCTTCAAGTTCATTATTCCTTTTATACCATGTTATGAACATCATATAATCATTTAAGTTAACAATGTTCATTTTGTCGGTATTTGGTTCTTTAGTCAAAAATAGACTTCTTACACATACATGTTGTTAATTTGGTCAAAGGTTCATTATATCCAGAATGGTATTCATGATGTAGATATCATATATGTTTTATATATCCAGTACATACATGAATTTATAATATTACATAATCATTTAGAGGTAGGAAATGAAATGCACCGTTCATGGAGACGGTAAGTCGTACGTACGCATGAACGCTACTTTCATTTCTATTTCATATTTTATAGAATGAAATCATAATGATATAATGGTATATTATAATTCCAGTATAATATCATATATAATATCATAGTTCCATCCTTTATATGTCCCACATATGGTATTTTAACGAAGCAAATCACTTTGAGGGGGCGGTAGTCCGCACTTCCTAAAATGAAGATATCGTGTTTACCAATAATGGAAACCATAAAGGTATGCCCAAAATGAAAAAAACAAGAACTTAAGGAAACATAAACATAATATATATCATATATAAATATAGTGACATCATAATGGCCACCTTTGAAGGTGTTAAATGAGTATTGAACAATCATCGTTTCGGGAGGCAGAATTTCACCATCCACGGAAACTGTATGTTCATTAACCATTTGATGCAGTCGTGTGAGAGTGTAGCTCAAATAAATCTTATAACAACATCCTAGTGTATTTAAGATACTGTTGTTGTTACAAAAGAAGTAAATAAAAAGAGCTTAGGGGGTTGGAGAAGAAAAATAAAACAAATGAACATGAGAGAATGAATTACCTTTAAAAGTGTAACTCCTTTTGATTTGAGACTAAAGGCTTCCTTTGAAAGGATTCTTCCCAAAGGTAATCCTCTAGGATGAGGATAGGGATGTGGAGAGAGTAAATGGGCAGGGGTTGGCCGAGCCAAAGGCTTGAGGAGTGTGTGAAATGAGGTAGAGGTGGGGGCCTTTTATAAGAGGAGAGGAGGGGCACTTTTGGAAAGTAAAGAAATATTACTTTATTTGAAAATGTTTTTCGGTTTAAAAAAGTTATCACATTGATATAATTAGTGTATAAGGTGATAAGGCTTCTAAATGCACTCATACAATAAGTTTTGGACATGTGTAGTTCATAGATTTTACATTATCTTTCCATTTTATTTAAATCGTCAAATAAGGATGTCATCGCAGCATCATTATTATTTCATAAATAATTTAATTTATTTAATGTCTAAAAATCATAAAACAAATACTATGATGTAGGAAATCTTTTTATCTTTCCAATGAATATTTATAATCAAAAATCTTATCTTTATAACCCCATGTAAAAATTGTTTTCGTAAAACATCTCTTCTTTGTGTCATTTTTTACTTTAACATTTAATAAAATGTTATTTATGTCATTTCCAAACCAAAGTGTCTCCATGGGGTCCCCAAGATGACCCATGGCTTGTTTTGGTCGGCAATGACACAACCAATAAGGTTGGGACATGTGTCTAGGTCATTTACAATTATTAAAGCATTATTTATACCTTAAACTACCCTAATTACCACTAATCGCGATTAAGAACATAATAAGATATTATTCACCAAAAAATTATTATAATCTCATTGAACCACATTTTACTTCCTAATGACAACCATGTATGTCGTATTTTCAAAATTCAAAACACATTAGTGGTAAATTTTCATTTAACTGAAAAATCAGTTTGCTTGATTACCACTTAGTGGTTTCACTATTCATCAAAAATTGATGTTTTTCAGAAAATTACCAAAAATTCACCCTAAGATATATTTGATATTCCGAATTCAAAAATAAAGTCTATTTTACAAAATTCAAATCATATAAGTCACATTAATTAATTTAATAATTAATTCCCGCTGCCAGAGCAAATAGCGTGTTTTTACAAAACAATAAGTATCAAAAGATTGACACCAGTTTAAGTCTAATTTCAAAGTGAAATTGATTCCAATGACCACCATTGGATAAAATGGTAAAAATATATTCTAATTTCACTTAAAAACCAATTCAAAACATAATCTAATCATATAAATAAATTAGATTAAAAAGTAGTTTTGATGTAAAATGCAGTATTTTTCACTATTCATTAAAAAATGAACATTGTCAGAAAAATACCAAAAATTCACACAATGTAAATTTTGATGTCCCAATCATAAAGGATAAGTTTATTTTGACAAACATAGTTTATAAAATTGTCAAAATATAGATTCAAAAATGGTTTTCCATCAAAAGGCAGTAAAACAATCTTTTAAGAATATTAGTGTATTCCATGCATAAGATTGTATTTATTTTCATTTTAAGCCTCTATAACACTATCTTAATCATTAATAGACATAGATAAAAATATATTTTATTCATTACTTACTTGGGATGTTACATCCTTCCCCCCTTTAGAAAATTGCGTCCCCACAATTTATTTACTTATCGAATAAATGTGGGTACTTATCCCTCATTGCATTTTCAGATTCCCATGTTGCCTCTTCAATCATGTGGTTTTTTCACAGAACCATTACCTGCTTAATCACCTTATTCCATAACACTTTCTCCCTGTGGTCAAGAATCTGGACTGGTTGTTCCTCATAAGATAGGTTCTCTTCCAGCTGAACTACCTCTGGACTCAAAACATGAGATGGATCTGGCATATACTTTCTCAACATCGAAATGTGAAAAACATTGTGTACCTGAGATAAACTCGGAGGTAAAGCCACTCGGTATGAAACTGATCCAACCCTCTCCAGAATTTCGTATGGTCCAATGAACCTTGGACTCAAATTTACTTTCTTACCAAATCTCAGCACACTTTTCCAAGGAGAAACCTTGAGAAAAACCTGATCACCTACCTCGAAAGATAGATCCCTCCTTCGGTTATCCGCATAACTCTTCTGCCTGCTCTGAGCTGTTATCATGTGTTTCTGAATCAGGTGAACTTTTTTTGCCATCTCTTCTACCAATTCTGGTCCCATCAACTTCCTTTCGCCCACTTCATCCCAGAAAGCTGGAGCTCGACACCGCTTCCCATATAATGCCTGAAATGGTGCCATCTGTATACTGGAATGAAAACTGTTATTATATGAAAACTCAACCAAAGAAAGATGTTGGTCCCAACTTCCCTGATAATCCATAGAACAAGCTCGTAGCATATCCTCCAATGTCTGAATTGTTCGTTCTGACTGCCCATCTGATTGAGGATGAAAAGCTGTACTAAAATTTAATTCAGTACCCAACGACTTCTGAAGGCCTTTCCAAAAGTTAGAAGTAAACCTGGGATCACGATCCGTTACAATGGAGAGAGGAACTCCATGTAACCTGACTATCTCTTTAAGATACAAGCTGGAAAGTTGATCAAGAGAGAAGGTATCTTGTATAGAAAGGAAATGAGCAGATTTGTTCAAGCGATCAACAATAACCCATATTGCATTATTACCTCAAGATGTCTTCGGTAATCCAACAACAAAGTCCATGGATACATTCTCCCATTTCCACTCTGGCACTGGTAAAGGCTGAAGCATCCCTTTCGGTAACTGTCGCTCTTCTTTAACCTGCTGACAAGTCAAACACTTCACAGTAAAATTAGCAATGTCTCTTTTCATTCCATCCCACCAGTAATACTCCCGCAGATCTCTATACATCTTAGTACTGCCCGGATGAACTGAAAATGGAGAACTATAAGCTTCACATAACAAATCTCTCTTCAACTGTGAATCACAAGGCACACACAATCTCTTCCCAAATCTCAAAACACAATCCCTATCAATGTTGAATTCAGGCAACTTACCTTTCTGAACCAGCTCTACCTTTTTCTGCAACTCACTGTCTTGCTTCTGTGCTTGCTTGATTCTATCTGATAGAGAAGATCTCACTGATACCTGAAACAAAACAGAAGGACTTCCTGCACCAACAACTTCTATGCCAAAGTTCATCAAATCCTTAACCAAAGGATCACGTTCCGAACGCAAAATTGTTAATGAAGCATTACTTTTTCGACTCAAAGCATCAGCCACTTTATTTGCATTTCCCGGATGGTAATGAATTGTACAATCATAATACTTGATTAATTCAAGCCATATCCTTTGTCTCATGTTTAACTCTTTCTGAGTAAATATATACTTTAAACTTTTGTGATCTGTATATATTTCACACTTTACTCTATACAAATTATGCCTCCAAATTTTTAAATAAAAAACAACAACAGCTAATTCCAAATCATGTGTAGGGTAATTTACCTCATGATTTTTCAACTGTCGTGAAGCATAAGCAATTACCTGATCATTCTGCATTAGGACGCAACCATGTCCTTTCAATGAAGCATCACTGTATATAACAAACTCACCATTCCTGGAAGGTAGTGCCAAAACTGGAGCATTCACCAATCTTCTTTTCAATTCCTGTAAACAATCATCAGATTCTTTTGTCCAGATAAACTTAACACCCTTCCGAGATAGCTTAGTCATTGGACTAGATAACCGTGAAAAATTTCTAACAAACCTTCGGTAATACCCCGCCAAACCAAGGAATCTACGAATATCGGTTACATTTGTGGGTCTTGGCCATTCTTCCACAACTTTTGTTTTTGTCGGATCAACAGTTATTCCATATTTAGAAACAATGTGACCAAGGAAAGAAATTTGTTGCAACCAAAATTCACACTTGCTGAATTTCCCATATAGTTTATTTTATTTTAAGGTTTGCAAGATAACCCTTAAATGTTTTTCATGCTCCTCTTTACTTTTAGAAAACACCAAAATATCATCAATGAAAACCACCACAAACTTATCCAAGAACTCATGGAAAATTCTATTCATTAAGTCCATGAATACAGCAGGTGCATTGGTTAGCCCAAAAGGCATTACTAAAAATTCATAATGGCCATATCTCGTACGGAACGCGGTCTTCGGAATATCTGCCTCCTTTACCTTCAACTGATGGTACTCCGATTTCAAGTCAATCTTTGAAAAAAACTGATCTCCCTGGAGCTGATCAAACAAATCATCTATATGAGGAAAAAGATATTTGTTCTTAACAGTGATATTATTCAAGGCCCTATAATCAATGCAAAGTCTCATAGAACCATCTTTATTTTTAACAAATAAAACAGGAGCACCCCATGGTGATGTGCTGGGTCTAATGAAACCTTTCTCTAATAAATCTTGCAATTGCTCCTTCAACTCCAAAAGTTCAATTTGCGCCATTCGATAAGGGGGTTTTGAAATTGGCTTAGCATCAGGAACTAAGTCAACAGTAAACTCAACTTCCCGATCTGGTATTATTCTAGGCAACTCATCAGGAAAAACATCAGGATACTCATTTACCACTAGCACATCATTAATCTGAACATTTCCTTTATTTTCAACGATGTGTGCAAGGTAACATTCATTTCCATCTTTTAAAAGTTTCTCGGCCTCTTGATATGTTATCAAAAGTAAGGGTTCATTCTTGTAATCAAACTGAATGTCTTTCTGAAAAGAAACTTCTTTAGCTCTACAGTCAATCTTAGCATGGTAAATAGAGAGCCAATCCATACCCAGGATAACATCAAACTCTACTAGAGGTAGAACAATAAGGTTTGAAAGTAGGTTCTTTCCACAGATAAGGATAGGAAGATTCTTATAAATTCTTTTTTCCTCGACACTTCCCCCAGGTGTTTTTACCAAAAGTTTAGGAGTCATTTCTAGAGATGGTTTCCCCATTTTACTATAAAATGTTTCAGAGATAAAAGAATGTGTAGACCCCGAATCAAACAACACACTGGCATAATCTGAAAAAAACAAACAAAGTACCTGATTCAACTTCATTTGATGGCCCGACATCTACTAAAGTAGTTGCAAAGGATTTCACCACCCCTTTCTGCTTGTAGTCTAACTGCTTCCCATCACTCAAGCTCTTTGTCGGACACTCGTTTTCATAGTGACACATCTCATTGCACTTATAACATTTCACTAACTGTAAATCAAATTTGTTCATACCTTCACCTTGATCCTTTTCAGTGCAATCACGAGCCTTATGTACCATCTTACCACATCGGTAGCACTTTCCAGAATTCAGAAGACATTCCCCAGCATGCCTTTTTCCACATTTATCAAAAACTGGAAACTTAGTTCTCTTACCATCAGACTTTTTTGAAGAATTCTTACCTTTCTCCTGCCACCTCGGTCTCTTCTTCTGCTGGTTGTTATAGAACACTTGGTCATCGGCAAACTCCATTTCCACCTTCTCAGCACATCAAACAAGCTTTTCATAACTTTTAAACTCACGAGAAGCTAATTCCCTTCGATATGTTGGCTTTAATCCTGAGTAAAAACAATTGATTTTACTATCAAGGTCCCGGATAAAATTTGGAGCATACCTTGCCAATCGAGTGAACCTTTCTTCATCGGCAGCCACTGAGTCTTCCTCTTGCCTCAATTCCAAGAATTTCTTTTCCATCCTAAGTCGAACAGCCTTAGGAAAATACTTCTCATGAAACATACCTTTGAATTCATCCCAGTCAAGATCATCAATCTCATCGGCGTCCCTGATATTTTTAACCATAGACCACCACTGATCTGCTTCACCCTCCAATCGGTAAATAGAAAGACTAACCTTTTGATTGTCTGAACACCCCATGACATCAAAAATATTCTCCAGTGCTTTAATCCACCCTTCAGCTAGCAGAGGGTCAGATGATCCTCTGAATGATGGTGGATGTTGCCTCATGAAATGTTCCACCACTAACATGTTCCTCTGCGGTTGATCTGGCAGATCTCGTGCATGGATACCACCTCCATTTATCGCTTGAGTCAACTGCACCATTACTGCAACAAACTGTTCAGTTCCAATTCCGACCGTCTCAGGATGCTGATTCGGAAGGTTATTTCCTTCTGTATGCCTTCCTAGCACTGCTTCCCTGTTTCCTCTGCGGAAAACCATTCTGAACAAACATGTCTTAGATGAAGCAACATGGTAATCTTTAAATGCTATATCATTTCGAAAAAATATATTTTTGGATAATCATTTAATAGAATACTAACTCCTAAAGTTATCTAAACCGACCTTTTATACCAACTATAAGGCCCCAGCCTTAAACCTTACTTAATCTTGAGTTATTACAAGATTACACATTGAGGATCTTTTCGTGTTTAGAGTTTTAGAAAATTAGATCATAAAACATGCATTACATTCCACATATAAACAAAGTGGTTACATAAAGATAGTATTCCTCATTCCCATCAATGGAAACACATTTAAAATAAAACATGGATTATTTCTTGACACATCCTTGACTCTATCATCTTATCATGTACCTTTCCCTTGACCTGTGAAAAACATTTCAAAAACTTGGGATGAGCATAAAAACTCAGTATGGGTTATAAAGAAAACATGGAAAGGAAACATGAGTTCATATATACATAAGAATGAAATCATACTTTACCCATAAAACATAGGCACTTTAACATATCTCATAAAATCATGAATAAATCATAGAAATCATAAGACATAAAGGTATCTTGAGGAATTCATAACATTCTTACGTAGGGAGTAACCCTCTTGGTTACGTTTGGAATACCCATCACAGTATATTCCCTAAAATCTCTTCGGAGAAACCTTAACGTTTCACTCCTTCGCGTTACCCAATGCATTGGAGAGCTATAACGGGCTCACCCGCCCTTAGTTTATCACGGAACCACCCGTCTTCATAATAATGCCCAAGAACCATAACATAATCATATCACATAAAACTTGTATAAAGGAAACATAAAATTTCCACATTCAATCACGAGATATCAATACAACACATTGATGTAAAAACATTATGAAAACCATTTTCAATACTAAAATAAAAGAAAAGTAAAACATGGTATTTATTTTTCTTTTAAAAAGAAGTTATGGCTTGTAGAGGAAGCCGAAACTCAAATAACGGTCACGACGGTGGAGAAGTCGTTGTCGCCGCATATGTACGACAAAAACATTCCCTTTTGTTGTTTAGTAAACACTTCATATAAAAAATATTCCTTTTGAATAAACGTAAAAGTTAAAGGGGTTTATACACCGTATAAAAGAAAGTTGTGTATAAAATAAAATATGCCTCAACGAAAGGAGATTGAGACGAAGTCCCATACCTCGTATCCAACATGACACGACCGTTCTTTAATCACCTGAATAATAAACTTGAGTTAATCTCTACTTGCTTCTGAATCTTCTTCAAGTTAATTATTCCTATTATACCATGTTATGAACATCATGTAATCATTTAAGTTAATAATGTTCATTTTGTCGGTATTTGGTTCTTTAGTCAAAAATAGACTTCTTACACTTACATGTTGTTAATTTGGTCAAAGGTTCATTATATCCAGAATGGTATTCATGATGTAGATATCATATATGTCATATATATCCAGTACATACATGCATTAATAATATTACATAATCATTTAGAGGTAAGAAATGAAATGCACGGTTCATGGAGACGGTAAGCCGTACGTACGCATGAACGCTACTTTCATTTCTATTTCGTATTTTATAGAATTAAATCATAATGATATAATGGTATATTATAATTCCAGTATAATATGATATATAATATCATAGTTCCATCCTTTATATGTCCCACATATGGTATTTTAACGAATCAAATCACTTTGAGGGGGCGGTAGTCCACAATTCCTAAAATAAAGATATCGTGTTTACCCATAATGGAAACCATAAAGGTATGCCCAAATTGAAAAGAAACAGAATCTTAAGGAAAACATAAACATATTATATATCATATATAAAAATAGTGACATCATAATGGCCACCTTTGAAGGTGTTAAATGAGTGTTGAACAATCATAGTTTCGGGAGGCAGAATTTCGCCATCCACGGAAACCGTATGTTCTTTAACCATTTGATGCAGTTGTGTGAAAGTGTAGCTCAAATAAATCTTATAAAAACATCCTAGTGTATTTAAGATACTGATTTTGTTACAAAAAAAGTAAATAAAAAGATTTTAGGGGGCTGGAGAAGCAAAATAATGCAAATGAACATGAGAGAATGAATTACCTTTAAAAGTGTAACTCCTTTTGATTTGATCCTAAAGGCTTACTTTGAAAGGATTCTGCCCAAAGGGAATCCTCTAGGATGAGGAGAGGGATGTGTAGAGATTAAAAGGGAAGGGGTTGGCCGAGCCAAAGGCTTGAGGAGTGTGTGAAATGAGGTAGAGGTGGGGGCCTTTTATAAGAGGAGAGGAGGGGCACTTTTGGAAAGTAAAGAAATATTACATAATTTGAAAATGTGTTTCGGTTTAAAAAGGTCCCACATTGATATAATTCGTGGATAAGGTGATAAGGCTTCTAAATCCACTCATCCAATAAGTTTTGGACATGTGTAGTTCATAGATTTTACATTATCTTTCCATTTTATTTAAATCGTCAAATAATGATGTCATCGCTGCATCATTATTATGTCATAAATAATTTAATTTATTTAATGTCTAAAAATCAAAAAAAATACTATGATGTAGTAAATCTTTATATCTTTCCAATGAATATTTATAATCAAAAATCGGAACTTTATAACCCCATTTAAAAATTGTTTTCGTAAAACATCTCTTGTTTGTGTCATTTTTACTTTAACATTTAATAAATGTTATTTATGTCATTTCCAAACCAAAGTGTCTCCATGGGGTCCCCAAGTTGACCCATGGCTTGTCTTGGTCGGCCATGACACATACAATAAGGTTGGGACATGTGTCTAGGTCATTTCCTATTATTAAAGCATTATTTATACCTTAAACTACCCTAATTACCACTAATCGCGATTAAGAACTTAATAAGATACTATTCACCAAAAAATTATTATAATCTCATTGAACCACATTTTACTTCTTAATGAAAACCATGTATGTCGGATTTTCAAAATTCAATACACATTAGTGGTAAAATTTCATTTAACTGAAAAATCTGTTTGCTTGATTACCACTTAGTGGTCTCACTATTCATCAAAAATTAAAGTTTTTCAGAAAATTACCAAAAATTCACCCTAAGCTATATTTGATATTCCAAATTCAAAAATGAAGTCTATTTTAAAAAATTATAATCATATAAGTCACATTAATTAATTTAATAATTAATTCCCGCTTCCAGAGCAAATAGCCTGTTTTTAGAAAACAATAAGTATCAAAAGATTGACACCAGTTTAAGTCTAATTTCAAAGTGAAATTGATTACAATGCCCACCATTGGATAAAATGGTAAAAATATATTCTAATTTCACTTCAAAACTAATTCAAAACATAATCTAATCATATAAATAAATTAGATTAAAAAGAAGTTTTGATGTAAAATTCAGTATTTTTCACTATTCATTAAAAAATGAACATTGTCAGAAAAATACCAAAAATTCACACAAAGTAAATTTTGATGTCCCAATCATAAAGGATAAGTTTATTTTGACAAACATAGTTTATAAAATTGTCAAAATATAGATTCAAAAATGGTTTGCCATCAAAAGGCAGTAAAACAACTTTTAAGAATATTAGTGTATTCCATGCATAAGATTGTATTTATTTTCATTTTAAGCCTCTATAACACTATCTTAATCATTAATAGACATAGATAAAAATATCTTTTTTTCATTACTTACTTGGGATGTAAAGAAATGTTACTTTATTTTAAAAGGAGATTCGGATTTTAATGGTCCCACATTAATGTGTTTCAAGGATAAGGTGATAAGGGTTCGAAATCCACTCATTCAATAGGTTTTGGACATGTTTAGGTCTTAGATTTTACATTATCTTTCCATTTTATTTAAATCCTTTATTAATGATGTAATCACTGCATCATCATGATGTCATAAATAATTTAATAAATTTAATGTCTAAAAATTATAAAAAAATTCTATGATGTAGGAACTCTATTTATCTTTCCAATGAATATTTATATTCCAAAATATCATTTATGTAGACAAAAGTAATAATATTTTACTTAGGTGATACATTCTTTGTTACATTTAACATTCTTTAAAAAATAAAAAGATAAAAAGTCACTTTCTCACAAAAGTGATTCGATGGGGCCCCAAAGATTGGCACAAGGCATCCCATGGTCGGCCATGAGACAAACCGTAGCCTTAGGACAAATGTTGTGGTAATTTTTTATTATTATGATATTATTTTATTATCTTTAACTACCCGATTACTCATTAATCAAGATAATGAAAGATAATTACCGTCATTACTATTCATAATGTCCATAAACAAATGAGCCATAATTAAATAATTTGGACCTTCTGATTCCAAATATTTAATTCATTTTACCAAATTCCAAACACATAAATTGAAATAATTAATTTAAAAAAAACATATCGTTGTCAAAACAAATAGCAGGTTTTTTAGAAACAATATTTATGAAAAGTTTGGCACTTGTTTATGCCTAATTCCAAAGTGAAATTAATCCCAATGACCATCGTTTAATTACATGGTAAAAATATATTATAATTAAAAATTAAAACAAATTAAAAAGATAACATAACCATATTATTAAATTATATGAAAAATGAGTTTTGATGTAAAATGTGGTATTTTTTCAGTATTCATTGAATATTGAACTTTGTCAGAAAAATATCAAAAATTAACCCAAGGTAAATTTCAATGTCCCAATCATAAATAATATGTTTATTTTGAAAAATAGAGCTTACAAAATTGTCAAAAAGTGGATTTAAAAGGGGATCTCCATCAAAAGGTGGTTAGTCGACCTTTTAAAGAATATTTAAATGTTTATGCTTAAAAAATCGATTAATTTGCAATTGTAATCCTCTAACATTTATTGTAAAGAGTAAAAATATTTGACAAACATATATAATCATATTTTAGTTATTTTTATCCATTCCCAGCAATACAACGGCTACATGTTAACTACCATTTAAAATAATATTATTATATGACTATTGTGAAATGTAAGTTTTCAAAGGAACTCATCGTTGCGTATCAGGTACACTATCGAACATAGCAACCCCTTTAAAGTAAAATTAATATATAATTCGTAAATACTAATATATATGAAAATGTTTTATTCATTATTTACCTGGGATGATACATCCTTCCCCCCTTTTGGGAATTGCCTCCTCGCAATTTTATTCACTTATCAAAATAAGTGGGGGTGTTTATCCCTCATAGAATTTTCAGATTCCCACATTGCCTCTTAAACCATATGGTTTTTTCCAAAAAACCATTACCTGGTGGATTAACTTATTTCACAACACTTGCCCTCTTCGGTCCTGAATCTTGACTTTTTGTTCTTCATAAGATAGGTTTTCTTCCAGCTAAACTACCTCTGGACTCAATACATGAGATGGATCTGTCATATACTTCCTCAACATCGAAACATGAAAAACATTGTGTACCTGAGATAAACTCGGAGGTAAAGCCACTCTGTATGCAACTGATCCAACTCTCTCCAGAATTTCATATGGTCTGATGAACCTTGGACTCAGCTTTCCTTTCTTACCAAATATCATTACACTTTTCAATGGATAAACCTTGAAAAAAACATGATCACCTACCTCGAAAGATAAATCCTTCCTCTGGTTATCCGCATAACTCTTCAACCTGCTCTGAGCTATTCTCATGTGTTTCTGAATCAACTGAACTTTTTCTTCCATCTCTTCTACCAATTCTGGTCACATCAGTTTCCTTTCGCCCACATCATCCCAAAAAGCTGGAGTTTGACACTGCTTCCCATATAATGCCTCAAATAGTGCCATCTGTATACTGGAATGAAAACTGTTATTATTAGAAAACTCAACCAAGGAATGATGTTAGCCCCAACTTCTCTGATAATACATCGAACAAGCTCGTAGCATATCCTCCAAGTTATGAATTTTTCATTCTGAATGCCAATCTGATTGAGGATGAAAAGCTGTACTAAAATTTAATTCAGTACCCAACGACTTCTGAAGGCCTTTCAAAAAGTTAGTAGTAAACCTGGGATCACAGTCAGATACAATGGATAGAGGAACTCCATGTAACCTGACTATCTCTTTATGATACAAACAGGAAAGTTGATCTAGGGAAAAAGTATCTCGTATAGCATGGAAATGAGCAGATTTAGTCAAGCGATCAACAATAACCCAGATTTCATTATTACCTCAAGATGTCCTTGGCAATCCCACAACAAAGTCCATGGATATTTTTTCCCATTTCCACTCTGGCACTAGTAAAGGCTGAAGAATCACTTTCAGTAACTGCCGCTCTGCTTTAACCGGCTGACAAGTCAAACACTTCACAGTAAAATCAGCAATATCTCTTTTCATTCCATCCCACCAGTAATACTCCCACAGATATCTATACATCTTAGTACTGCCAGGATGAACTAAAATCGGAGAACTATGAGCTTCAGATAACAAATATTTCTTCTACTGTGAATGACAAGGCACACACAATCTCTACCAAAATCTCAAAACAAAATATTTATCAATGTTGAATTCAAAAAACTTACCCTTTTGAACCAACTCTACCTTTTTCAGCAACTCACTGTCTTGCTTCTGTGCTTGCTTGATTCTGTCTGATAGAGAAGATTTCACTGATACCTAAAACAAAACAGAAGAACTTCCTGCACCAACAACTTCTATGCCAAAGTCCATCAAATAAAAAACCAAAGGATCTCGTTCCAAACGTAGCATGGTTAATGAAGAATTACTTTTTCGACTCAAAGAATCAGCCACTATATTTGCTTTTCCCGGATGGTAGTGAATTGTACAATCATAATCCTTGATTAATATCAGCCATCTCCTCTGGCTCATTTTCAATTCTTTCTGAGTGAATATATACTTTAAACTTTTGCGATCAGTATATATTTCACACTTTACTCCATACAAATGATGCCTCCAAATTTTTAGAGCAAAAACAACAACAGATAATTCCAAATCATGTGTAGGGTAATTTACATCATTTCTATTCAACTGAAGTGAGGCATAAGAAATTACATGATCATTCTGCATAAGGACACAACCAAGTCCCTTCAACGAAGCAGCACTGTATATAACAAACTCACCATTCCTGGAAGGATGTTCCAAAACTGGAGCATTCAACAATCTTCTTTCCAACTCTTGAAAACAATCATCACATTCTTTTGTCCATATGAACTTAACACCCTTCTGAGTTAGCTTAGTCATTGGACTAGATAACTATGAAACAATTTCAACAAACCTTCAGTAGTAACCTGCCAAACCATGAAAAATACAGATCTCGGTTACATTTTTGGGTCTTGTCCATTCTTCAACAACTTTTGTTTTAGCAGGATCCATAGTTATGCCATCTTTTGAAACATTGTGACCCAGGAAAGAAATTTGTTGTAACCAAAACTCACACTTGCTGAATTTTCCATATAGTTTATTTTATTTTAAAGGTTTGAAAGATAACCCTTAAATGACTTTCGTGATCCTCTTTACTTTTAGAAAACACCAAAATGTCATCAATAGAAACAACCAACATTTTTCTCCTGAGTCAACTGAGCCATCACTGCAACAAACTATTTAGTTCTGATTTTGACAATCTCAGGATACTGATTTGAATGGCTATTTTCCTCTGTATACCTTCCCAAAAAATATGTTCTGTTTCCTCTATGAAAAACCATTCTTAACATAGAAATATCTTTGGGAAAGCAACATGGTAATATTTAAATTCTATATCATTTTAATCGTACCATAAATTAACTTATAATTTTACACTTTTCTGACTCCTAAAGTTGTCTAAACCAACATATGATACCAACTATAAGGCACCGGCCTTAAACCCCTCTTAATATTGAATTAAATGAATAATGCATATTCATGATCTTTTCAGGTTTAGAGCTTGAGAGAATTAGGACATAACTGTTACATCTAAAAAGATTACAATGTAGACTATGTTTCCATAAAATAAAAACTATTAAAGAATAAACATGTCTACTTCCATGTTTTATATAGCATGAATTTTCTTTGATTCCATAATTGACCCTATTCCACATTATGTGCTATGAAAAAAATTTCAAAAAAACTTGGGGTGAGCATAAAAAGCTCAGTAAGGGATAAACAAATAATGAAAACTGTTAGTTTTTCAAACATCAAGTAAACCATGTATACTTTATCAAAGTAATACCTTCACCTTCATGAAGTAGTAAAAACTCTTCACTAAATAAAATATCATTACTTACACTTTTGTAACCAAAGGATTACCATAAAACCCATATAAAGAACACATAACATATAAAGGTAACATTGGACATAAACATACTTAAGTGGAATAACCATACGGTCGACTTCCACACACATCACTTAATGGAATAGACATACGGCTAACATCCATACATACATAATAGAATAGCCATACGACTGAATTCCATACCCAATGCATTGGAGGTTATAACTTAACCACCCATCCTGGTATTCACGGCACCACCCATCATATGGTTTATCACGTAACCACCCGTCAAATGTCCAAGTACCATTATAAAAATCATAAGACATAAAACAAATATAATTGAAAGAAAACATTTCCACACTTTGATCACAATATATCTCTTAAATATATTGATATAAAAAATCCATTATAAAAATAATTTTCAATACCAAAATATATAAAATAGTATATGGTATTTATTTCATTTAAAAAAAAAACTTTACAGCTTGTTCAGGAAGCCAAAGACCAAATAATACTCGCGGCGGCGGAAAAGGTCGTTGTCACCGCGTACGTCAAAAAAAATTTCTTTTTGTCATTTTATAAATTGCTTCGTAGAAAAAGATTCCTTTTGTATAAAAGTAAAAGTCAAAGGGGTTTATACACCGTATAAAAGAAAGTTCTGTACAGAATGAAATATGCCTCAATGAAAGGAGATTGAGACGAAGTCCCTTACCTCGGGTCCGACTAGACTCGATCATTCTTTAACGTCCTGAATAATAAACTTGAGTTAATTTCTATTTTCTTAAGAACATTTTTCAAGTTCATTATTACTTTTATATCACTTATTTCCATGGTATAAACATTTTTTATTCTTTTATGTTAATAATGTTTGTTTTGTCGATATTTGGTTCTTGAGTCGAAATTGGACTTCTTACAATTACATGTTGTTCGTGTGGTCAAAGGTTCATTATATCCAGAATGATATTCATGATTTGGATATCATATATACAATATATATCCAGCATATATATTTATTTAAAATATTACATAATCATTTAGAGGTAAGAAATGAAATGCACCGTTCATGGAGATGGTATGCCGTACGTACACATGAATGATACTTTCATTTCTTTGTCATATTAATTGAATTAAAAAAAATGAGAGGTATGTATATTTTAATTCCAGAATTATATTCATCATTTAAAGGTAACATACATTATATATATCCATTATAAATATGTACTTATAATAGTACATTATATTTGGGGATAAGAAATGAAATGCACCGTTCATGGAGACGGTAAGCCGTACGTACGAATGAACGCTACTTTCATTTCTATCTCATACATTAATGGAAGGAAATAATAATAATATAGAGGTATATTATAATTCCAGTATAACATCATATATAATAAAATTAAATCCATTCTTTATACATCCCACATATGGCATTAATGAATCATATCACTTTGAGGGGGCGGTAGTCCACACTTTCTTAAATGAAGATATCATGTTTTCCCATAATGGAAACCATAAAGGTATGCCCAAAATGAAACATACAGAAGATTAAGGAAAAAATAAACATATTATATATCATATATAAATATAGTGTCATCTTAATGGCCACCTTTTAAGGTGTTAGAAGAATGTTGTACAATCATCGTTTCGGGAGGCCAAAATTCGCCATCCATGGAAACAATATGTTCTTTAAACATTAGATGTATTTGTTTGTAAGTGTAGCTCTAATAATTCTTATTACAACATACTAGAATATTTATGATACTGTATTTGTTACAAAATAAATGAATAAAAAGAGTTTAGGGGGTTGGAGAAGCAAAATAAAACAAAAGGACTCATGTGAAGACATTACCTTAAAATCGGGTAACTCTCTTAGATTTGATCTCAATGGCTTTCTTGGGAAGACTTCTGCCCAAAGTGAGGTTTCAAGGAGTAATAGAGGGATTTGGAGAGCCATAATGGGCAGGGGTTGGCCGAGAAAATAGGCTTTGGGAGTGTGGGTATGGAGGTAGAGGTGGGGGCCTTTTATAAGAGGAGAGGAGGGGCACTCTTGGAAAGTAAAAAATGTTACTTTATTATAAAATGAGTATCGGATTTTAATGGTCCCACATTGATGTGTTTCGAGGATAAGGTGATAAGGGTTCGCAATACACCCATAAAATAGGTTTTGGACATGTGTAGGTCTTATATTTTACAATATATTTCAATTTTATTTAAATCCTTTATTAATGAGGTAATCGCTGCATCATCATGATGTCATACATAATTTAATTAATGTAATGTCTAAAAATTATAAAACAAATACTATGATGTAGGAAATCGTTTGATCTTTACAATGAATATTTATAGTCCAAATGATAATTTATTTAGACAAAATTAAAAATATTTTACTTAGGTGATACATTCTTTGTTACATTTAACATTCTTTAAAAAATAAAAAGATAAAAAGTCACTTTCTCACAAAAGTGATTCCATGGGGCCCCCAAGTTTGGCACAAGGCATCCCATGGTTGGAAATGAGACAACCAGTAGCCTTAGAACAAATTTTTGGCCATTTATTATTATTATGATATTATTTTATTATCTTTAACTACCCGATTACTCATTAATCAAGATAATTAAAGATAATTACCGTCGTTACTATTCATAATGTCCAAAAAGAAGATTCTTAATTAAATAATCTGGAAAATATGATTCAAAATATTTAATTCATTTTGCCAAATTCCAAACACATAATTTTAAATAAATAATTTAAAAAAAACTTCTTGTTGTCAAAACAAATAGCGGGTTTTTTAGAAACAATATTTATGAAAAGTTTGGCACTTGTTTATGCCTAATTCCAAAGTAAAATTAATCCCAATGACCATAATTTAATTACATGGTAAAATTATATTCTAATTGTACTTTAAAACAAATTAAAAAGATAATATAACAATATAATTAAATTATATGAAAAAGCAGTGTTGATGTAAAATGCGGTATTTTTCACTATTCATTGAAAACTGAACATTGTCAGAAAAATACCAAAAATTAACCCAAGGTAAATATCAATGTCCAAATCATAAATAATATGTTTATTTTGAAAAATAGATCTTAAAAAATTTTCATAATGTGGATTTAATAGGGGTTCGCCATCAAAAGGCGGTTAGTCGACCTTTTAAAGAATATTAGAATGTTTATTTTTAAAAACTGGATTCATTTCCATTTGTAATCCTCTAAAATTTATTGTAAAGAGTAAAAATATATGACAAACATATATAATAATATTTTAGTTATTTCTATCCATTCCCGCCAATACAACGGCTACATGTTAACTACCATTTAAAATAATATTATTATATTACTAGTGTGCAACGTAAGTTTTCAAAGGAACTCATCGTTGCATTTCGGGTACGCTATCGAACATAGAAACCCCTTTAAAGTAAAATTAATATATAATTCATAAATAATAATAAATATTAAAATTTATTATTCATTATTTACCTGGGATTTTACAATATTACTCAATAGAAACTAGAAACATTAATGAATCGTAACTAATATAGAATGAAAACATGATTATCACATAGATGAAACACAATTTGGGATTATCAAAACTGGCGAGTTGAACAATGGAGTAGCTAAAATAAACTAGTTAAGGACTCAAAAGATGGTAATAAGTGTTGACTGATGTCTAATGTTACATGTTAACTACATGGAGATTTAAGGTATTTAAAATAAAAATAAAAGTTATTATTCATTGAGGGTTATTTGATAAGGCCCTCAGGTGATGTGATCGACTTGTGGCGCAGGCCTATAGGTATTGTAATAGAATTGTTCCATTATGCCTCCAGGCCATTTATGAGATCCCAATCAAACCAGATAAAAATATGATTAATAAAAAAATATAAATAGATTTATTTCTATCCATTATCATTAGTTTTAATGATTATAAAAATTTTCAAAATTTTTTGAATATCACATTCAGTTATTGATTAAAATTTAATTCTTATAACAAATTATAATAATTCACTTTTTTCAATTTATTGAAATTGAAATGTATTTATGATCATGTTTAAGGTAGAGAATATATTTCAATAGAGTTATTTAATTTGATGAAACAGTAATACATTATTAATCGTATCAAGATAATCATGAAGGGCCATAATATCATTGATTCATGTATCAATTGGAGAGATATATTCATAGGTTTAAATAATATACATAAAAGAACGTCACAATACTATAAAATAAGGATGCATATTTATTTTATAATATTTTATTTTTTACAAGTATTATTTTCAACATGAATATACATTAGTGCATAAATGGGTTTATCAACATGAGTAAAATTAATATGTTGAAAAATACAATACATTAATAGTATTTTATTGTCATGTACATTATTTTGATTCAAAACATGTCTTATTCCATTAATATTATTTAGAAAATTTTACAAATATATATATATATATATATTATTCAATTATGATGAAATGATTCAACATACATATTATGTGGAACCATTGAATTTTTTATTTTAATATTTCTTTCATAATTTTTTTTAAAATTTGATTTTTTGATCATATAACGATTATATTTGGATCAAAATTCCATTTAATATTAAAAGATCTATCAAAGACTGTGAAAAACACAATTTTATGATCGAGATTTAATTACATTGAATTTAAATTACATAAACTCCATATATAGGATATAAAAATGTAATTTAATATAATAAGTAATATTTATTTGATCTAATGTTTGTAATGGGAACTATTACTCAATTTTGAGCATTTTTAACACTGAAATTTAAATTTATAAAATTTAAAAATTTATATATTCATACATAATTCACTTTTCTTGACTAAACATATATTGTGTAAATGTATTAAATGAATAATGATATTAGTTTAAAAATATTTCATCATAGATAAATTAAATCTAACTTATTTTAAATTTTGTTTAATATTATCATGTAGTATTTATTGAGGAATGAAATTTATAAAAATTTCTATGTTTCATTGGATTTACTCTAATAATGGTGATACCTTCTATTGATGATATTATTTTATTGATAAGAATTATAACAGTGAACATATAACAAATGAATCATTTATATTGATAAATCATGTACATCATGTTAATTTTAGAAATAAGTATTCATTAATGATATGTGTAATTAATTCACAGAATATAATAAAAAATAAATCTCTTTAAAATCATTTCATGATAATTAACATTATTTTATATGTGTAGTAATTTATAATATTTGTCCAAATAAATATCCATATACAAATTATTTATAATTAGTCTTGTAAATCAATGACAAGACATTTTAGTTAAGTTATGTCTTGTTGAAATTGTGGGTGAAGTATTTAATTCCGACATTAAAAAATTAAAATGATTGAAACTTTATATCTTTTGAAATTAAATGTAATGAATTATTAGATGTAAAAATGATGATTATGAAGAAACATTTTAATATGGACGTGATATGTTATAAGAAAGCATGATTAAACTAATAACATAAATAAAAATTTACATAATTTTTTCCAATTTTAGAATATATTTTTGATAATGATTAATCATTACATTTTCCAAGTATTTTTTTAATATTTTTATATATTACCTAAATGACTATTTTACAACAAAAAGGAAACTATTATTCACAGTTATGACTCAAATTCTCTATAATCATGTCATTGTGGTGATGATGTTAGTGATGTCTCCATGAGAAGGGATAGTATTTATATTAGGAATATGATTCATGGAACTATTCTAGAGTGTAATATATCTATTTATTTCATTCCGTGTGAGAGAAGTCATGTAAATATATGTACATATAAAAATTATAATTTTTTTCATCCTTTATTTTATTTATTATAGTTTCAAGTAATGTTTTCATAGTTATTCATAACAAGAATTTTTTGGGTGACTTCAATAATGTGAAACTAATTTTTTATTTCGGATTCCATTGGGTAAAATTCCCATTAAAAAGATCCATCATTTTTTAGATCATTACATAGTTTAAAAATATATTATTGTTACTATTGAATAGTATATAAATTTTAATAAAAGATTATTCAATATATGGTTTGTGGTATTTTATTACGGAGTCCATGTGACCCACCATAAGGGAAGAATCAATGGCCTCTATGTTGGTCTTGTTTCCTATCAATTATATAATACTTGAAGTATAGAGATAATGAAATTTTTGTTGATTTTTTCAAAAAATTCTCATGTATATGGTTAATCATGTCATGTTTTGATGGGAAAAAATGTATCAAGGATTCTTTTCCCACAATATTGTGAATGACGAGGGTAGGTACATAATTGAAACAAAACATTTCAGATTTACTATGTGATTTCATCATTGTTTAGGTAAAATGATGTTAATAAAGACACATTACTATTTTATATAACTCATTATATAAAGGGGGTGTGATCATGGGAGTAATTGATTGAAATAATTCCCTAAAAGTATGTTTATTATGCTATCCACCAGGAAGATCTTGCCTCACCTATTTACCACACACCAAAAATCACAAATGTTTACCCTAAATTACATATTTCCATATGCAGGTGGCCTTCGTCACTTCATTAGATTTTTTATCTTCCTGATAAAAATGGGACGAAGGGATGTTGTTCCTTCATTCATTGGAGTCCTCATTGAAATTTTTCTCAAAGTCCGGGTCTCCCATATAGATTAAGAAGTTGTTATCAAAACTGTTTCATGATATCAACTATCTGCAGGCATTGGTCAATTAAACAACTTATATATATATATATTCCAAATGTTCATGAAAGGGAAGAAAACATTTTTCAGAGTAGATAGTAGCATCCAACATGTTGGGGAATCAATGGACTCTTGAAATTTGGTCACATTTATTCTTCCTCATAAGAGGGATTCTCAAAGGTGTGGATCCGTTGGAATCCCACATTGATTGTGGGGTATTATATGCTATAGGCATGTATTCAGAGGTTCTATTATGGTGTACCACATTTTACTCTAAAAATTTCATGATATTAACATCATTCATATATGCAGTAGACTTATTAGAACTCTTATGGAGGTGGATCAGATAGGTACATTCCTATGGTGGAGAACATTCATGGTTTAAGAAATGTATGGATCAAAAATCCCTATGAGGATGGAATCAAGAATATCATGTTGGTTCACATGATGAAGAATGATATTCCAAACGCTGAGGGTGGATCATGGATGTTGGGCTCAATGAGGGGGATAATAGATCAAAGGATCAGAACTCCCAATGATTGAGGGCATGTGGTGGTGTGTCTTAGGAAGAGAAGATTTCACACTATAAAGTCTGGTCAGGCCACCACTAAGCATGGATGAAGAATGGTGGTCCCAATAAAAGGAGCACCAGATTGATGGATTATAATTAAAAATGAGGGATGACCAGGGGTGTGGTGTCTCATGACGAGAATGTTTCAGAACATAAATGATGATTTGTACACCATGGAGGGTGCATCAATAATGGCTGTCCCCAATGAGGTGGACATTTGATGAATTGATTATAATGCACAATGATGGTGATCCTGGGGTTGTGAGAATCATGAAGATATGGCTTCAAACCTTAAATGGTGAAGCGGACCCATTTCAGGGTGGATCAATAACGGTTGTACCCATGTTGGGAGACATCAGATGGATGGATCACAACACCCAATGAGGGTATACCCTAGGTGGTTCATCTCATGAAGAGAATGGTTCACATAATAACTACTGACTATAAACCACTGATGATGGATAAATAAATGTATGCCCCAAATAGGTGGAAACAAGATGCATGTATCCGAACACTAAATGGGAGGTGACATATTAAAACAGTGTCCACAAAGGGAAGTTTTCACCCCATGATGGTTGGTATAGATATCACGGAGGGAAGATCAAGGAAGTGGACACCAAAGGGGGGGTACACGTGATGGATGGATCAGGAAGCCCAATGAGGGTGGACCAGGGGTGACGTGTCTTATGAAGATGCTTCGCACTGTGATGGTTGTTCTAGAAACCACTAAGGGTTGGACAAGGAAAGAGGGCCCTAAGGTGGGTGACATAGAATAGATGGATCAGAACACCACATGAGGGAGTACCCATGAATGGCGTGCCCCATAAGGGGAAGGGATCAAAACGTGACATATGATTTGGACACTACTGAGGGTGGATCAAGGAGGTGGTCCCTACAAGACATAAACTAGTGATTACTATTGGTATAGATTGAACCTTATGAAGGCTTCTTATGTATCCTATATAGAATACATGGACAAGAACACACATTGTTCAAATTAGTTATTTATGGATTACACATTGATAGATTCCTCATGCAATTGTGTGTACTCCTAGTTATAAGGATATGGATTGTGTGGGGATTATGCATTGTTGTATTTCCACGTGCTTCTAGGATAAGTGTTGAGGTTCATGTAATGACCTCAGAAAGATGTGGTAGCCTAGGTATGAATCAGAATGGAAATAAAGGAAGTGTTGAAGTGGGATGGATGGAGTGTGGAATGATGTGGGATAGAACCTCATGTTAGATTACTACATATCCTAATAGTTGGGAATAAAAGAACAAGTAGTTCTAGATGGGTCGATGAGACACTAAGAATGTAAATCATGAGAATGATGCATATAGATATAGACCCGAAGGAAGTGTAACCTCTAGGATTTAGATTTATTCTATTGAGACATAATAACTCGAGGTAATAATGAGAATTGGAGTTGGTGAGGGTCTTTAACATAGCGGAGGATTATTATATACCATTTTTAGAAGACATGGAACAAATTACACATAGTTTGATGTTTCAAATAATACACATGGTTACCAAATCATTGAAATGATACAATTTAACGTGGATAGTGGCCTAGATGGATATAATAGGATGTATTGAACTTATCGGGATAAGGGTGAGGTGATGGATGACATGATGGTGGATGGATCAAAACTCCTAAGGGAGGTGAATCTGGGATGAGTCCCAAAAAGGGATGTTGTCATATCAAGGGTGTACATCCATAAGATGGAGAACCTATGTTTACCCTCAGTTTGGTTAGAACTCCCTCTGATAGAGTATCTAGGATGTGTGTCCTGTTATGTGAGAATGTCACCCCCTCAGGGTATATCCCTAGGAGGGAGCACCTGAGGTTACCGTTGGTTGGGATCGAACTAGATTGATGCAACCTACAAACCATTTTTAGAATACATGGATCAAACCTGATGTAGTTTATAAGGGTGTGGTGTGGTGATAATGCAAGAATATATCCCATTGGAATTTTTTCATGATCACTATTATCTTGTAAGCCCACATGATTCAGGATCGGTGTGAGAACCAATAGGAAATAGTTTACCTGACCGATGTGTTATAGAAGCAGTGCACATGGGAGATGGTTTGATGATTACGCAAGGAAGTGTCCTAGGTTAGGATAAGGATTTGAAATAGTTTATAGGTATAATGTATAATAGATTATCTGGTGCCACTATGGAATAGAAAAGGTTGATGGGGCTTATGTGTGGAAGCTTCTCATGTGTCGCTATGTGGTGGATGATATGGATGGGGCTAACACATGGAAGCAACCCATGTGTCGCTATGAAGATGAAAAGGTGGATTGAGATTATGCGTGGATGTTTCTCGTATATTCTTCATCATGTTAGACAATGAAGTAATGATGAAAAGATTATTGGTTGATGGAAAACGGGTTGTGGATTTCACCATAAGAGGTGTCCAATCTTGGCTATTTGTTAATCAACTCATGATAATGCATCTTATGCTTAAATCATAAGTTATCATATTCTTGGATGATAACATTTATAATGGTTTAAATTCATGTAGTACATAATTTTTTAATATTCGTTTGGTGCATAAGGAATCATATTCATGAGTGATAGGTTATGTTACAATTTGATATCATGTAGTGTGGACTATTAGGTAGAAGATACCTAATAATGGGTGGTATGTGATTTAAAAAAGAGTAGAAGTATCTGGTTTGAATGGAATATGAGTTAGGATATGGGATTTGAAATGTTATGTTAGGAATGGTTTGATGAAAGTACTCATGGAATTGATGATGATAATATCCACTAAAAACATGGGAAAGGGACCATGGGGAATATATTAACCCAAGGTGTTTCCTAGAGTACATAGTAGTATGTCAAATCATGGTGTTCTATAGATTGATGTTTAGTGAACATTAGGGTACATAATAAAATTTCATTGACCCAAATCAAAACGTTCATGAGTGAATCATCATTTTTAAAGGTGTTTTATGACAGTAATAAAGGGACTTTCCCAAAGAGAAAGGATCGTATCCCATCATTGATCCCACACTGGGGTGTAGGGGTACATCTGTGGTTGTATATTTCAACAACCATGGGACTAGAAACAATTTCATATATGATTTAGTAGTGTGTTGGAAGTGTACACAAGACTGGACACCATTGCACTATTTAGGGAAAGATAGGGTCTTCACATAGGACCAAGGATACACGTATGAGGGGATATTGAAAATACATGAATTAAACTAAAATGAGTTCTGGACAGGATAAAACCATTATTATCCCATGCGATGGTGGATCCATAGTGGGCTTGTCAATAAATATCGTTGCATTGAGGGTTCCATTCATCCACAAGGGCACAAAAGACAAGTGTTACGCATAACATATCAGTAGACGACCTCCACAGGATAATCCTCAAGAAGTGCGGTGGTGAAATTCTATTTACAGGTGTAAATCTCAGTGGTTTTGTTGAATATTTTGGCCATGGTAGAGGTGTTGTATGTGACATGTGGTTGGTATATGCTCAAAGGGAAGCCTGACATCTCATTAGGAACATAGGGGGATTCTTTGTAGATCCCAATCCTTCACACACAAATTAAAACTTGTGTACACCTTATGTGGCTCTTTTTGGGTTTCTAGGGAAACATTTTGACATCTCATTGGCCGCATAACTTGTTTATGAAATGGTTTTAGCCAAAAAAATTATTTTTTTATGAAATATTCAATTCAGGAATGATTAAAATTCAATTCTACTATGAGAATTCATAAATTTTCCCAAACCATCTAGGATGGCCATTTACTGGAAATTTGACTACAAATGGCTATAATTTCTAACCCGTACCACTATTCAAGATCCAAAAAAGTAATATTGAAGCCTGTGAAATGGGATATGCTCCTTCATGTATCATGGAATCAATCATTTAATCTTATGGATTCATTTTCTAGTTCCAAAATTGAATGAAGGGTTTTATTAATAGTGAAAAAACTAGATAAAATACATTTATGCATGAAACAACATGAACATAGTTTAGAGATGATGATTTCTTACATATAATAATGATAAATATAATAATGAACCTTACATTGAAGACATGTTTTTCCCCAAAATTGATTTATTTGTTAATTAATGGCCTTTGAAAATAAAACTATAATAAAGATAAAATATATTAGTTTTTTTAGCATTGATATTTTTTTAATGATTCTATTTTTACAGTTTTTTTATTACTAATTATATAATATTAGGTATATATATCATCTATCACATATATAGTTCCTGAGGTATTTTTTCAGTGATAGATAATTATCACCCATGATTTTACAGTATATGGTGTTTCAATGACAATTTGATATTTTTATAAGAAATATTTTGCGATGATCGAGAGCGATTTTGGTGACGATCACAAATAATATAACAATATATATGAGTTATATTTTTATTGTGGATACATTCAACTAAATTTTATTATTTGAGATGTAATATTATTTATGATGAATACCATAAAAAAACAATGTTGTTTTTTGATTGATCTAATTGTTGATAAATATAGTTAATTACTATATCACCCTATATTGGTATCCACAGAAGAATTTATTTAGACTAGAGGTAAACTATGAATTATGCACAAATACATTTACATGATTGGATTCTGATTGGATATAGTGGGGAGACTACACCATGTTGTGATAATAATAATAATAATGTCAATAATAACAATACTAATAATATGGTTATAAGAATTCTAATATGGATGTATTTAAGCATAACTCATCGGAATCATATATAATGAATTAGAATAACACGAAAAAAAATTATTCACAATAGATAATGTGTACACATTCTAGGATAGTCATACAAGAAGCATGTAAGATTTTCTATTACCGATCACATAAGTAAAAACAATATTCCCAATGGTCTCTAAATCAATGTAAAAGAACCCACCAATTAAGTCTCCACCCATCACGTTCCCTCACAGTGTATCCCCACTAAAAAGGTTCTTAAAAAAAGTCTTATCCCATAACTTATCTCAATGAATTTTTTTTATTATTCTCGAGCGTTTTGTTCTGGGTGTGAGTATGAACTCAATAGGTTTCCACCAATATTTTCCTATATTACATCTATTTTAATACGAGTGTATTTTAATATAAAAAGTATTCATTAACTCAGACATCAATTAACTCACTTCACTTATTCTCAATATCCCCAAAGGATTGTTTTCCTTCACTGACCAATACTCGAATGGAATGATTTATCAATGGTCAGTCTAATGCTGGGGACACTCAATCTCCCATCGATATAAATGTAACACAACACCTCATACAAATAGATACCACATGTCATGAAATTACTGAAATCCCATTATAAAACCTAATAATCATGTTTCAAGTCATTCAAGAATCCTTTTAAATAACTCTCATTAGATCTAATTAATCATACCCCAATAATTGATGATATCCATCCTTTCATAATTCCAAAACATATAAACAAGAAAAAATAGTGAGAATCAACTCGATATAATAAAATTATATTTGACAATCAATGGATTTATTTGCTGATTACTTACTACATATCAAATGGTCGTCACTATTTGATAATCCTATAATATTATAGAGGTCCCCACACACATCAATTGTTCAACACTACTTCAATGAATTTGTAAGCTATCTGAACATGACTCACACAATTATATCAGCCAACTATAGATTGTGGGAATAACTAACATTCCAATTCAACACCGTCTTATGGAACTATGTTTCAAGTTGGGAATCCCATCATCCAACCATGGAATAGCTCATCTCCATCTGCCTTATCCCAATGAACCTTATCACATATATCACAGTGATAACCATCACCCTATTGTATCTCTTAACATTCCCAACACATTCACATGTAACATCATTACACAGTGAAAAAACTCATATAAAATTAATCTATTGGTAAATAATTACAAACCTATCTTGAAATCCATTCACTCATAGTTATCTATACCTATCCTAAATATTATAAAATGTCATGGAGTTTCCCCTTAGAATCATCCGATAATTATAGAAGAAAAATGTTATAAATTAAAGTTTATACCATAAACAAACCTTTAATACTTATTTCATTATATATTTTAAATAATGTATATACATAAGGATAAATCATGGAACAACCATCCTTATACTAATTGATATTATCTCATCAAAGTCTAACCACTAATTTGATATGAGATGGGAGAAATTAAGTAGTCTATGTAACACCCTAGTAATAGGGTATGTGATATCCAATATAAGTATCCATATAAATTGAGAGATTAAATAATAAGGGAAGAAATATGGATTTAATATTTACTAATAGATTTACAATGCACATATTAAGATTAAATCATAGATCAAATGATGAATAACCATAAAAATCACTATAGAGGGATGCATGGAGGTCTCCATGGTTACTGGGTGATGTGTGAAGAAATGGGGAGAGAAGGGATAAAAATAATGGGAGGGTGGCTATTTTGAAATTTTATCCCATGAAACGAAATGTATGATTTAGCCAAACCATTTTCCAATAGTGCACTCCCACTACCTAATGTCTTATCTCAAAGAATATTGTTTTTAAATCCCCACACTCCTAAAACAAACCAATTTCTTGACTATGTTAATATTAATTAATACCCATCCATAAAAATATAAACTGAAAACATCTCTTGTAATAGACTATATAATATTAAAATAAATCTGTGACCATCCGCAAAAAATCAAATTTTAATTGCCTCATAATTATTGACCCACTCAAAATTATGGTATGTTACAACCACCACAACAAATATTAGATCACCCTTGATCTATTATGTATTTTAATAAGAAGATATCAAATGTAACCAAATAATTATAATTACCTAGACTAACCATTTCACCTACTCATGGAATATTCCTCTTATTGAACTCTACATCAATGGAATTACCTACCAAATCGATTCCAATCACAAACATAATGATTTTATATCACTATTTACAACATTCTATTGACATAGTTGTCACCACACGACACAATTTCATTCTTGTAGAACATTATATAATTATTTCATACCTATGTCACACATAACACCGGCTTGGGAATACATCAATACTGATTCCCCGATGTTCCAATGTCTCATTTGATTCCCAAATGAGACCCCACATCATATATATATATATATGGGGCAACAATATATCCTGATGCCTTGAAACCCCATTTAATACACACTTCAGGAATGATACCTACATATACACAAGTTTATGGTTAGTTCAACTACCATGTATGCACATAAAAAACTGAAATCAATCATATTATATATAAAATCAACATGTACATAATCATAGATACCTCAAACCAACATCTTCTCTATGACATACTTTGACCTTTCTTGAACAACAATATTCCCTAGTGTGGAAGGCATACTACTAGATCCATTACATCAATACATAGTCTCCCCCACTACTAACCATTAAAACCATTGTCGGGTCACCCTGTCCTTGCTACAACCTCCACACATAAAATTATCTCCCCTACATGCTCCTAGTTCTATTCATTATCATACCTCAAATCCATGTGTCAGACCCAGTCCATAGCTACCACCTACCATATATGCCTTCTAGATGAACCTCTATAGATTTCAAATATATTTGGATGGCATCCACTTATTTGGAGGCCACTCACACTATGTCCAACCATAACCAAAATTTCCTCACTTAAATAACACAATCCAAAAAAATCGTTAATGATAATCCATAATACATGACCTAACTACACAATTATGACCCATTATGGACTCACTTACAGCAACATGAATTTCCATTGTATATCTCACATGATTTTGTTTCACAGATTGAACATTTCAGGCATTTATGATTCCTTGGAGCTATCAAATCATGAATAACCACCACTATGAATGTGTTCAATAAAAATATATTTACCTTTAATCAGTTGGAATGTTATAGTCCATAATTGAACAAAATCACCTAAAAAATTTCCCTTCCAAAAATAGAGAGCACAAAATGGGATATGAACATGAACATAATAGAATTATTATTTTTTGATTTTTCCCCTACGATATGTTCATGGCCTCATGGGATCAATCATCCATCAATGTTTCTCAAATTAAGAGATCGAATAACCTATCTTAGTAATCATTCCATGAAATCCCCAAGTGCATACCCGCATTTATGTCTACATCTCACTAGTGATTTATTGATCCCCTAAAAATATATCAATCCAACATCTCCCACTGCTATTGAGGGTGTCTTAATCTGATCAAATAATATCTGTACATATTTGATCTAATAATATAGAACGCACATTCAACCATCATCCAGAAATAAATGATCGTGTTTCAATGGAATCTGGATTGTCAGATACTTTATAGGTCACTCACAACCCTGATCTCATCAGTCAATAATATGCACAACATTGACTAAAATTTATATATACTACTAATTTATACATCTCCCAAGATAATCTATCTCATAAAACATCAATACCATCCTTATAGACTATACATATAGATTGTAATCATCCAAATCTTTATGGGACTTATCTTGTTCATGCCATCAAAAGAAGAATATATCCCCCATACTAATTCTCTACCAGAGACCGTCAAGGTGGAATCATGCTAAAGACCAAAATACATTATCATTTTTATAATAGTAGTATGAATATAAAAAATATGTGAAACTATTAGATGATATACATCTCAAAACCCTTGCAAATCCATACCACACTGATTTCATGTCTCATCAACATGAAATAGCCTTTACAGCAATATCCGAATTATGAATCACATATCAAGCATTCCAGAAATCACTAGTTTTAAATGGTTGTGTATATGGACACATATATTATATATAGAAAACAATTTTTTTCTTCTTGTTGGAACATTGTAAATATCATAAAATTTCGTTATTACTTCCTAACCATATTAGTGTCAAGACTATATGTACTATTTCAATATATGATAGCATATTACCCTCATCAGAGACAATATTCCAAGATTGGCTGAGTGGAATAAAAATATGAATCTAAGAATGAAAATCTTGTTTTCCATGTTTCACAAACATTTAATAGACCTATCAATTTTAACATACACTAGGATCCATGTGATAATCAAAAGAACATTCATATTTAATCTGAACCTAAGTGCCATTCATAATGCCTAAATACATTTCCATTCCAATATCGACCAATTATTCATACCCATATGAAAATTAACATGACATATAAATATGCCACTTGAGGTGGAATTTTGTCAACAGTAAAAGCACAAAGTAAGAAATTTCATTTCCAAACACAATGATAATCTATCTATACCATATTAATGATGATCTGGGTACCAAAACATCAGTTTTATATTATGTTCTAACAAGATCGTATTCCCTAGTATAACATATCACAAATATAAGACCATTTTTTATGCCAGCCTTTTATTCCACATAGCAACCTGATGAATGATGTTGTAATTTTAATATAAAATTAATATTTGTCAATACTAGTAGTATGCTGAACTAAGATCTAGTAAACCTATTTTCCCTATAAAAGGGTCGTTGAGCCTTAGGTTTGTCTCCCCATATGTAAAAGGTTTCTACATTGAATTTAGGGTCTATTAGGTTATAGTGAAGATAATATACCATCTCATAATAATAATAATAATAATAATAATAATAATAATAAGATTTTATAATAATTTCAACAGATTTATTACAAATGAAATTAGTGGAAACAAATATAAATAGAAGTAATAAACTTTTTGAAAAACAAGAAATACATAATAGATCATGAATACAATTGAAATTAACATTCTAGTGAAAGAATATAATATTACCTATGGATAATAAAATATAAAAAATACCCAATGTGACTCCATACAGATGTAAAATAATATGTGGTCAACATTCCATTCATCCCATGCACTAATAACACATCCCTAGTCACTTAGGTCCTTCCGAAAAGTCTTATATATTATTAAATCACAATATCATAATGTATGTGCAAACTAAGGGTCCCATATAGGTCATGTGTATGAAATATTAATTCCACAACTAATGGTTTCTTTTGTTACATATATCTTTATAAAAGTTCATGATTATGTGTATAAAAAAATTAATCCAAACTTTAATTAACCATCTTCACTTCTTCTCAATAGAAACATTAGAGCGTTCACCTAACTTAGCTAACAACAGAATGAAAGGATATATATATGGTCAAGCATACCTGGAGGACCCTTAGTAAAATATCTAAATATATGTCCCATAAGAATTTTTCAAATTGATATGTACTGCACCACTTATCAATTAAAAATTGATGTATAATCGGCATGACAAAGAATCATAGAAGAAGTTCATTAATCATTCTTTTGAACAACAGTTATTGGATAAAAAGACAACATCCCATGGAATGATTATATCTATCATTCCTTAATTTATTCACATCATTCCTAACATATATGGTGATCCTAAACCCTTAATATATGGTCTCATATAATGTAAATCATGAATTTATATTATGACCACCTCTTCAATAATTGATGATCATCACTTTCCCATAATGTGATAATACTACAGAGGAAAAAACCCTCATCGAGTTTTCGAAATCCCAACATAGTCCTTGTACCATGTGAACACAACTACAACTATTCCATTTAACAACTTGGTTTGGAGAAATTGATAAACATACCTAAGGAACATCATCTGGCTGATCTCTATCACGACATGTGTACCCTATTTCCCACCACGACCTGTGTCATTATCATCTACCCAAACCTTAAGAACCTCATCCCCTAAACGCAAGTGATCTACATCACCCTAGAGTATATGATTCAATGACCAACATGTTCTTTTATAACTCCTATAACCAATGAAACAATTAAATTTAAATTAATTAACCCACATATCAGTCCAAACTAATCTATAAACACATCAAATATATCTCCATGACTTGATCATCATTATATAATATATATGATGTTTCTCAATATAATACTTTGATAATAATATAGAAAGATAAGATACATATTTACGGACACACATAAAACAACCCACTCAAGAATATTTAAATGCACATATGATATAAATCAAATAAACACGGTGAAATCTATGAAACACCTTCCTTATACTCATATATGCTTTCTCATTATAGACCACAGACAAATTTGATACAAAATGAGAGAAAACAAGTAATTTAACCAAAACACTACAAATATGATAAATGAAATAATGTGGAAGTCTAATTCCATGAAGTGTGATATGATATAAATGGATGAAATGGGACTATACTAATTACCACTATATGTCCAATGCAACTGATAAGATCAAATTCAAACTAAAATGGGGATGAATCTTTAAAATCTCCATTGTTAAAAGAGTTGACAGCTTCATGGATGTCGTAGTATGTGGAAGAGAATATAATGAAAATAGGGGGAAAGAATATTACATGGATGGGGGATAAATTTTTAATTTTTATCAAATTAAATGATATATATAGTTTGGTCAAATAGTGTTAAACCACTATATAAGTGGTATTATGTGTGTCGTCTAGGATCACTATTTTTCAAATCTTGTTTTAATCATGCGCACTATGAGGTTTTACACAGGATCATAGAACATGTGGTACTAATAGTAATATTCTTCAAATGGGTTTTATTATATATTCCACAAGATTATCACTATGCATGTGACAACCGTGCCCCCAATGTTTCTCCCAGAGTGTTTGGTTTTCAAATCTCAACACACTCAAAACCAACCTGAAATCCATTGGCACTTACCAGGGATTAATACCCATAAAAAATTACTTATAAAAGCTGTGAAACTCTGCGAATTAACTATCTAATATCCAAATCAATGTTCAACCATCCACCAACTAAAAATTTTGAATTTCTCTAGACATTCTAACCAGCACATACAAAAACCAAGACTTTAATATTATGGTGTAATTTTTTGTAATAAACTATTTTTGATGGATATTTCTACAATCACAAACATAATTACGAACTAATTTCATGATTTTTCTAACATTACAAAATTTGTTATAATGTTACAGTGTTCAAACATTAATATAATTAAATAAAAAATAAAAAATTAATCACTTATATTAAATTTTTCCCTTTATTCAAATAATTATTAAGTTATAATTTCTAATTTCATAGATTTATTATTTTATGATTCTCATATTGAGAAATTGGATTGGTTACTCTTGTATGATATATACCACATCTCATGTTTTATAATATTTAAACAATAATTTATTCTTCAACCATTTTATACCCTATAAAATATATCATTTGAGTTAGTACATTATTTATTATTGAGATAACATCACTTTATATTTACAATAAAAAATGAAAAAAAAATGATGAGGAAATAATTTTATTTAAGAAAATTATAAAAACAATACAAAATTATTATCAAAGAACAAAATTTTTATAGTTATAATTTTTATTTACTTTTTCAAAATCAAAACACCATATATTTTTTTGTATTCTCATCATTCCTATCATTGGAAAAAATAGAATATGTTAATTAATCCAAAAAGTCTATATAGATTCATTCTACCAAGGACATCGATGTTCATCATATATGTTTTTTATACATAAAAATTCTTTAAAAAATTTACGTAACATAAATAAAAGGTCAAAAAATATAAACTAACATAAATTTAACAAATAATATTTCATGAAAAACAATTTCATATTCCATGATAGACCATTAATACTAATATATATTACTATTATCTATGTTATTATAACCTTAATATAACACGTAAAATTCATTTTATTCTAGTAATGAGACATAACCATTTAACCCTTTCACATTAATTTAATAAAACTACTAGTAAAAAATCTATAGGCATCGTATGGGACTGACTATGGGTTAATTTCAATACCAAGAAACTTCTTCCAACTTGTTGACACTCTCTGGAATTATCATATCATGATGACTATATTAATCAATTTTCCATGATTATACATTAATATAAATAAATTGATCGTCATATGAAATAAATACAATGAAAATTAATTTTTAAAAATTAAAATATGAAATTATTATTCTACAGATAGAAAAGTATTTCTAAAACAAATCCTAGAAAAAAATGTTAATTATGACTATCTAACATAATGATATTATAATTTAAAAAATCACTATCATTAATAAAATAATAATAATAAAACAAAAAATACTAAAATATTATATCAATTGATAATAAACTAATAATTATCATTTCAAATATATTAATAATATTGATTTTATAATTTATTATTATTATCATTATGAAATAATAAATCTTTTAAATACTATAAATTTATATTTCGTATGAAAAAATAATACATTCAAAAAGAATAAAGGTCCAAATTAATATATTTATTTTAATAATAATAATAATTAATATTATTATTGAAGTGACTATATGTTAATATTAAAATAATATAATATTTATAATTTTACATTTAGAAATCATTATTATATAATAAAATTTTTATGATTAAAAAATCTAATTTAACTAAACATATAAAAATAGAATCAAATTAATTAATATTATGAATAATGTAAATTAAGAAGAAAATATCATAAAAAAATTAATATAAATAATATATTGATGGAATATTTTCACATTTACATTTTGGTGATCATATTTTATAACATTGAAAATATGATATTATTCATTTTCATGATTGTATGATATTTATCTAAAAATATTTTCCATTTCAAGAAATTAAATAAATGAATCACTATTTATTTAATTTTGGTATGGTCTCCTCCTGTGAAATACTATAGACAAATTCCCACTATATATATAATAAGCGTAACTATCTTATTAATTTAATGATTCAATAACTACATTGTCATTTTTAGAAATATATTTTTATCACATTCATAATGATGAACAAAAACGTATCATTTTTATTTACATATTTATTTAAAAATTATTTTTGATTAATTAAACATAATAGATATTACAATCTATCTATAATATGCCTTGAATGTCAAAAAATATGAAAATTAAATTGATATTGTTTTTATATCTCTCAAATAATGAAAAATTATTAATTCTACATTCATAATTTGTTCAAAGATTGATATATTTTTTTTATAATTTTCAATGACGTAGAAGGAATTACAATTAATGACATAACCCATCCATGTAATTATATTAAAACATAAAACATTGACTATCGAAATTAATATTTTAAAATTTTATTACTCCATTACCATTGGTTCCTCAAGCCAAAAAACGAATGTTTCTTATTCATATTCATTAATAAAATATCATATTTCATATTTTTTTAATTATTAAATTTTTAAACACTTTTAAATTTTAACTTCCTCGAATTTGTTAAAAAAATTATCCTAACACCCATTGATTGATAATACTTTATTTCTTTTTTTTGTGTATTTTATATTAATTATATTTTTATATATATTATTTACCTTTAGTGGTGTTATTAAAATTATATTTTATCCCCACATAACATGATCACACTTCATCAGTTGTACCATTACTAAATTAGTGACATTATAATTAAATTTATATTTTTTATTGATTCTATTACTATAACCAACTAACTCTTATTATATGAAATGTACCATAAGAAACATAACAACCTCAATTGTAATATATCATTCAATGACATGTGATTCGAATTAAAGTTTTTCTCCAAACCCCTATATAATTTATAATATATTCTTAAAACCAAACATTCATATTAAAAATTAAAATCTCATTACATTATTTTACTCAATAAATGTTTAATTAGATTTTAAATGGTATTAATTACTAATGAGTTGACATATTTCACATGTTGAAAAAGAATAAGAAAATAATTTCTCAAAGTAATCCTATTTATAGGTACTTAAAAAAGACATATATAGTATTATTTATGGTAGAAAATTTTATGAAAAACATTATCACACAATTTAAAAATACGATTGAAATTAAAAATTAAATGATTATTACATTATTATATTAGAAACATGTGATTTCAATTCTTTCAATTTTATTTACATCTTTACAAGATATTATTTTCATTTGATGAAATATTTTTTGAACATATCGATATATATAAATTTCTTTATAAAATACTATTTTTCATTGTTAAATTATTTCTAAATAGGAGAAATCTTCAATTATTTTGTAATGTATTATGATTTAACTATATTAATATTACAATAAAACATATATTAGTATTTTATAAAGTAAAAACAATTTCATACTTTATTTGCAAAAAATATTCCAATAAAACTATTACATATGACTTTTCTTCATGTTTTACGATACAATTTTCTCCTCATGGAATCACCCAATAAGAAAATTATATAAAATAAATTATATTGTTAAATAAAATTATATTCAACTTCCAACTCATTGACCAATATTGGTTATTTTTTGTCTCATGTGACTATCCCATTATCTAATAGTGAGTGGCATCAGGATAACATGTGATGGTAACAATGAAATTTTTTTTTTGAAGATACTACTAGAGGTTGGAAAATACCATTAGGGTTCTTATTAAATAGAGTTCTACTCTCTCATACATTTCATATTTCATCATTAATTCCATCCAAATGATAATATGAATTACCCATTTATGGATTATGTGTGACTACAAAAAAACATCTAAGATGAAAAATAACACATGGTTTATATTCTCCATAATTTAATCTGAGTTATCTATATATTAAATCTATATAAAAATGCACTCAAGTATTTATCAGCATAAAATGATGTTTTGGAATCATATGATATATTTTGATATATTTTTTGGTGTTGATATCCTTTCCATGAATGAATCATCCTTCATATCCCTATGAATGGAATACAAATTTATATGTTTGGATTCATTTAATGAGGCATATCCAGTACTTGAGGGCCATAAAACAAAGATAAAAATAATTATTTTTAAGGTCATGCACACCTAAAACATTGTTATTCCTTTTTAACATAATGAATAGTTGTATCCATCCAACAAGCGTTAATTCAAGCATAATGGACTATTTGTTGAATGATAATAAGAAATTATTCAGTGTAGGTTTTACAATAAAGTATCCATTTAAAATTTTTCTGAATATGTGAGTCCTGTGAAGGAATATTTTGGGAACCATGAAGAGGCACATGACTAATCGTTATTGAGGAATCCAAGAGGAGGATCTCAGTTTAAATAATCTGTGGAGACAAAGTGATGGATTAAAATCTAACATAATTTGGGAAATCATGGAATGGATCTTGATAAAATTTTTCTGGAATCAAATAATGGAATCACTAATAATTTGAAAAAACCATAGGTGTATTTTCACTAATGTTAGTTCTAAAAATGACAAAAACAATACTCAATGTATTTTCGGAAAAAAGGATGAGTAGATATACTAAATGTATTTGGGTTTTCAATATGAGAACTGTAGTTTTCATAAAAATATTAATTTTTCACACACCTTGGTATGTGACAATAATAAATAGTCCCTATATTGGATACATGGGTGAATTTTTACTATTTTGTGACTATATATGTTGGGGACATAAATATTTGAATAAAAAATTATGCTAGTATGATTAACCCTGGTGATGTCTTGTGGAATGTGTGTTTCCAATTTAATAATAAATATGAGTTTTTTAGTAAATTTCATAGGATAATTCCTATGGTTGATGAATAAATATAAATTTAAGGTGGTAAGGTGATATATTTCTTGACCTATGTTAACATCTAAGGGAATCACCCACCTTTAATTTTAAACTGGTTGGACACTAGAATGTTTCACCCAAGATATCCCATCAGGGATTGAGTAAGATTCATTTTTATTACTTCACCTCATGATTTTAATTAGGAAATAATATTAATGGATTCTTTGGGAGGTTAGTTCATGTAGGTCTTAGATCTATGTCATCATGTTAACTATATATCACTTTTGTTACACATTTTTGCTTACATGGGAGGGAATTGGTACAATATTAAGAAATAAAAGCATGTGTTTCTAGATACAGGAAGAATACCCTTGAATGCACTTTTTTGGCTCTAATAACCACTTTTCATGGGATATGTTTAGAAAGAAACAATGGGTTTGAAGATAATTAGTGCCAAATTGTAAAAAAATACACTAATATTTAGGGATTGTGAATATCATAATATTCAATAATAAATATCATTCAATGGAGACAATGTAGAAAATAATATTATAGGGTATCATTTTCATAGAATAATTCATGTTTATTAAACCCAGGTTCGTGGATGTCCACTTCCACAAAGTTCTTAGGCATCAATCTTCATGGTGGATAACTTTGATTCAAATTAATCATCACTCAAAGATGGTTATATTACTACATGAAGGACTACATATTTTTAAAAACTATTTCCCTTACCACATTGGGGATTATTAAAATCATCCCATCTATAAGATTTTATGGGACATGTGGTTTAATATTTAGTTAAAATATCATAATTCATGAAACTCAAATTCTTTGAAAAAAATGGGGGGAATTGATTTACAATTATATACATATTTCATAAAATCAACTACCATGGGGTTTTTAGAACCTTAAAACATGGTGTTGATTCATTTTTCAAAGTACTATGGTATAAATGTAAAAAGAAAATTATTTTCCACTATTATGTTTTGATAGATAATTATAAATCACTAAAAACCCCTATGGGAACCAAGATTTCAATTTGTGGGAGGGTAACCTTGTTTTGGAAAAATATTCACTATAGTGACCCATAAAATTCTTGAATCTCTAGACCACCATAAAACACTTGAGCATTGGTGAACCCTTCACCTTATTAAGACACCAAAAATTCAAAAAATTACAACTTTCACAAAATACATCCCACAAGACTCTCTGTCATGACTCCATTCAGACAATACCCTTTATATAAGGATGAGTTCATAGGGACACTATGTAAATACATAATTAGTCCTTCCACTGACAAAATTTTCATGAGACAAATACAACCAACCACTGTATCATCCCAAATTTCCTCAATTGTAGCATGGGCTGCTACCATACCATATTATCCAAAGAATATGAAGCATAATTATTTTTCTCCAAATATTTTACTCCCTAACAGAAGGCATCATGAATGAAACTTGTCCATGATAATTATACAGTATGCCCAACATAGAGGTGGATGATCTATGGAAACATAATCTCTAAATGTGGAATCGTGGAGGGAAATAGATTACCAATAATGGTAGTTACTCCATTGGTTATATATTCCACTCACCTTGATATAGATCCTCGGCGGTGTAAACCCAATCTATATTTGAGCCCCATGACATAAAACTACCTGGATTTACATCCTATTATTATGATGTTAAAAAGCATGAAAGAATCACCACCACAAGATGTATAACTATAGATTTTCCTTTTTTTGATGAACATTGTATTCCCTATGTAAGATCATCACAAGATTTCTCATACACCCTCACCAAGGGATGACCCCTTCCTTTATTCAGCTTTCACGTATATTCCATGTTTCATCCCTAATTGATGATACATACATGAAATGAGCCTTATTGCTACATGAAAATAAATAAAATGTATTGTTACTTAAAAATTATATTAAAATAAGGTGGCAAAATACATGGGCATATTATTTATATCATTTAATGTGTATATAATACACAAACCAGAGGATCAATCTTGACACCCCGAAATCACCACCAATTCTGATGTTTGAAATAAAACCCATGGGGACATAATTTAACAAATTTGATGATGGAAATCATCTCCCATGGTGATTCACTTAACAACATCCAATTTGGCAAATACCACCCCCCTAGGAGCACACATAACCAAATACTACGTGTGAATTATCCTTCTGGATGACACACTCCACAAAAATACAATGTATGAAATCTTTTCTATATTAACACACTCCTCCAAATATTAATTGTGAAATATTTTCCTTGGTGATGTAGTCAACCAAATCCCATGGATGAAATACCACTCCCCCCATCCCCCATTATGACTATACACTCCTCCATATCCCTAGTCTGAAATCACCCCCCTTGGGTCATACCCCACAAAATCCCAACTATGAAATATTCCCCATGAGGGTCACACTCAATCTATTTCAAAGTGTGAATTCCAACTCTACAGTGACCAACATCCGCAAATAATAAGTGTGAATTATCCACCCAAAGGGACACACTTAATCAAATCCCAAGCGTAATTTCTTCCCCCACATGGGGACATACGTAACCACACATAGGTCCCTAAAATATGTTAAACATGCAACCTATCTTTCCTCAAATGATATAAATCTAGAAACCCCTATCTCCATACAATATTACAACACTATTATCCATCATTCAGTACATGATATTAATGTCCTAAAAAATACTTCCCAAAACATGATAATCATATTACCCATATGTCCCCACAAGACATTATATATTTTAATAAATCATTAATTTATCACCCATATAATATATATGGGATCCCTAGGGTAATAAATATTTGAATACATACACCTTTTGAATCTACTAACTCATTTATAGTCTGTGATGCCTTAGATTGCATGCCCAAGATTCCTCACACATGAGATTCCTTAAAAAGTGGAAGAAATTACAAGTTCCTAAACTATATAAAGTCATTGATTTTCAATACATTACCCACATTAGTATCTACTGTATCTGGAGATTTATTCCATATCAAGATAGAACAACTCAATTAACAAGTTTCCACCCTATGATAGAACTATAAATGATATTCAAGAACATGCCAAAAATCTAATTAGAACACCCATACTAGTTGAATAACTCCAATGAGGAATTCATGAATGGAATAAATAGTAGTCCATTACAAAAATTCCATCAAATAACCAACATTGAAAAAAAATATCGAAGACACCCAACTTTTGAATGTGGGAATATGAGGTAGAATTAGTGTGACAGATATTCATAGTGGAATGAATAGAAAAAAAAAATCGAACCTGAATTGAAATATCTTATAATTAATCTATATGAAATATTATTGTTAATGCATCATTAGAGATAAATGTATGTTCATTGAGATATTCACCACTAGGTTCCCCTAAAAAGGTGGTGGGAACAGCAGGAAACTCACATATTGGATGTGGAAGATTACATCAGGCATCCATATTCTAAAAAAGTATCAACATGGATACCTAATATTATTCAAAATGAAAGGATGATTATGGAGAATTTGGCATTTCTATCATCATATATGAACTAATGGGTTAATCAACAAGCCTTATAATACACAAGCTACATGAAACTACGAAACTAACACCAATACAGACATGGAAAGGGGAATTATTTGTGTGGAAATCCTATATGGCTATATTCCTACCGTGACACCCACAATGGAATTGGATACAATGAGTCCATGACCTGTATCACCCTTTGAGATCATTGATTACCAGGTAATAAATGACCTTATTTGGTGATAGTAACATCAACAGTTAATTACAACCTAGGTTTTGGCCTTCCAAGATCATGAGTCACAGCTACCAAATGAAAATTGCTACCCAAAGGGTAACACATGGGGAAACAAAACCACATTCAAACAATAAATAACATAGAGAGACTCTCCCTAGATATATCTCATAGCTCCCACCACTATTCCAATCATTTATATCTTCTATGACATAGCCACCTACCTTGGATACTACACCAATATATTGTACTCCTCGCTATATTTAAGGGTTTTGCCCATTTCATGGTCTGGTGGAATCACATCACCACCCGACTGACTCGCCTCCTGATCTTGTTATGGTGGAATCATGAAGAAGACCAAAATACATTTTCCATTACCATGATAATAGTCTAAATATAAAAAATATGGAAAACTATAAGAGTAACCTCATCTCATAACAATTTCACATCCATATAGCTCCCATATCACATCTCATCACGCCTTATAGACCCGTTAATATCTTATTAATTTTAGTAATCACATATCAAGCATACTAAAAAACAATGATCTGGAATGGCTATGTAGATTAAAACAAATATTCTATATATAAAACAAATAATTACTTTTTTTCATACTAAATAGATCACTTCATTTATTTATTCCTTCATAGCCTTATTAGAGTTCATCCTATATATACCATTTACACATAGGATAACATATTAGACTAATCAGGAATCAAATACCCTTATAGGAAAACTCAAAAAACAACAAGGATAAAATACATGAAATATAATTAATCCCGTTTTACAAACATTAAAGATCCCAAAACATTTTTATCATACACTAGGATCCATGTGATAATCATAAGCACATTCTGATGTCATGTGAACCTATGTGCCTATCATGATGCCAAAAAAAATCCTCTCATACCATACTAGACCATGATTCACAACCTTATATCCATAAACATCCCATATAAATATGCCACTCGAGGTGGATATTAGAAAACGGTAAATGTAATGAATTAGAAATTTCATTTCTCAAACCATGAAACTATATATTTCCATCATCTATGGGGAAGTATGTGACACAAAATAGAGTTCATTACCAATTTCCATCCTAGTTGTAGTCTCCATTTGACCATATCCTTAATAAATGAAATTTTTTAATACCATTCATTAATTCCACTTAGGAACCAGCCAAATATTGTTGAAATTATATTATAAAGTCTTTCTCTAATACCACTTGTTGCACCCTGGACCAAGATCCTATAAACATATTCTTCAGATTGATGTACCACAGTTCCATAGAATTGTCACCCCATATTACCTATGTTCATGACTAGAAGATATGGTCTATTAGATTAGAGTGGGGAGACTACACCCTTTGATAATTACAATAATTATAAAAACAATATTCATATAAATTACTATAATCTTATTATAATGTCATTGTGAAAATAGTTAATCAAAAATGAAACGAATAATATATAAGTATATTTAATGTCATGTCATAAAAAACTACTTATACAAAACAGAGCATGTATACGCATGCTTGAGAGATATAAAAATGAATATATTATTAGATATGGTCGATAACACATAAAAAAGTGCAAAAATAGTGTCTAGAATGATGTAAAAGAAACCATGGTCCATATTCTATCCATCCCATGCACTAACCACACATCACTTATCACTCAGGTCTATCCATAAGTATGATCTCATATATGATATCAATTCAACACAGTCTGTACGCATCCAAAGGAACCCATATAGGGTCTATGTTTGAACTATATAGTCCACTAACAAATTTTTCCTATCATAAATATATATATATATATAACGGTTCAATAATATGTAAATAAAAATAATTAAATCAATATTAAAATAAATAACTTCACTTTCTCTCAAGAGAAATGTGGGAGTGTTTACCTTCCTCAACCCACACCATAATCGATGGATTTATCCATTGTAAGCCATTCCAAGAGGACCATCATTATCCAATATATATACATGTAAAATGAGATCTCATTCCATCTAATTCAACTTTTAACACTAATTTTGTAAATAATATTTTCTAATCGTCATGACTAATATTCACATTACATGTTCCTTAATAATATTTATAAACAACTTCAATTTGATAAACAATGTTAATTCTTAAGGAAAGATGACATCCTTCCTTCAATACTTTTTTTCCATCATTCCTAACATATATGGTTGGCCTGAACCCCCAATAGATGGAATCATTTATAATTAGCCATGGATTTATACTATGATCACCTCTTAAATAAGTGATGGTCATAACGATCCCATAAGATGCTAATACAACGAACAAAACCACCAACATCTAGGGGTTAACACAGCCCCACATAGTTTATAAACTATGTGAAAATTACTTGAATGGTTCCATCAACCAAATGGGTGAGTGGAAATCACAAACATACATAAGAAAAAATATCCGGAGGAACCCTATCACCACATGAAAACACTATCACCCACAGAATAATTTTTTATCACCTTTATCCACTGCAAGATAAACCTTATCTCTTATACCCGAGTTATCAAGATCACATAGAATTATATTAGTCTATTAAAAACATGTTCTAATGCAAGTATTATAAGTAATGAACGAATTAAAATTATGTTAATTGACCAGAATATTATGGAAAACTACTCTAGAAAGCCATTCACACGTAGATTTCCATATCTAGATCAACATGATTTAATAGCAATGGATTTTCCAATCATAATATCATGATATTTATATAATTAGAAAATAATTTTATTAATAGAACCACCCAAAACACAATGGTCATGCATAATTATATGCCCACCTGATAAAACACATGTAAAAAAAAGATAAATCATGGAATCAAATTTCATATACTCATGGATGCATAGTTATTGACGATAATTCATTTGATCCAAAATGAAAGAAAATGTGAAATTTAACAAACACCAAAGAAATAAGCTAAATGGGATTAGATGTAAATATAATTATACATACCATGATAAAATATAAAAGGGAAAAAATGGACTAGAAGACATACTGTTATCCGCCTGGTGAAACTGAAGGAGCTCAAATCAAAATTCAAATGAGTAAGAATCCTAAAAATCTCTAAAGTTGGAAGAGGTGATAGTTGCACATCTAGTGAGGGTAGGGAATGTAAATAAGGATAAAATAAGAGTGGAGAATTTTATACGTAGGAATGATAAATTTGGTATTATGTCACATTAAATGATCTAAATAGTTAGGTCATACTGTGTGCACCCACTGCCTATGTAGTGTTAAGCGTGTGGGCATGTTGAAATATTTTTCAAATCAGGAATAGATAATTTTACACATTAATGATATCTATAGGTTCCTATAATGTTTTTCACTAATCGCGACATATTTAAAATGGTATGTGTGGATTAGGCCACAAGATTTTCACTAACTTTGTGGAAACAACGATCCCAATGAACTGTACACTAGATTTTTGTTTTTAGAGACTTACACACATGAAGCATGCATGAAATCCTGAGGCACATAAGACGAATTAATACATATCCAAAAATAACTAATCAACTATGTTTGAATCTCGGAATTACCTATGAATTCTCAAAATAAATTGGTTTCCAAATTCCTACTAAAAATTTCAAATTCCCCTAGAATTTCATACCGATCCAAAAACATGAGATGTTATAATTAAGATGTAATTTTTCTAAATAAACCATGTTTTATGGATAATAATAAGATTTAAAACTTAATTGTCAAATAATTTCATTTTTCTACTAATAGTAAAAAATTGTTTAAAATAATATTGTGTTAAAACATTATTATAATAAAATAAAAAATGAAAATTTAATCCCACATACTAATTTTTCAAATTACATAACTCATTTGTATGATATAATGATTTATTATACATCCATATGAATTTATGTTCATCAGAAATAGAATGAGTATTGGGTACCATTGGTTGGTCAACATCACATATCAATTATTAAAATATTAATTCAATCAATTATTCTTGAACTAATGTATACTATCTCAAAGAAATCATATGAGGTTGTACATTTTTTATTATTTACATAAAATTGCATTCTATTTAGAATATGGAATGAAAAAATAGTGATGAAATTATTTTTTTAGGAAAAAATGAAAATTTATTATCTCAGAAAATAATTCATTATAGTTATTAATATTATTGATTTTTCATAATCAATCGAACCAAGTATTTTTTACTTAACTTATTCTTTCTTATCTTTAAATAAAATATAATATTTTAATGAATCCGTTATGTATTTATAGATTTATTCAAAAAAGGAAAAACATTGTCAACATATTTATTTATTGGTACATTAAAATTCTTAAACAATTTTACAAATCATCAAAACAAATGTCACAAAATATAAAACTAGAATACAAAGAATTAAATATATTTAACAAAAAACAATTTCATATACCATGGTAGACCCTAAAAATTAATCTTTGAATGTATTATATATGTAATTTTAATCATAAAGTAATATGTACATATTATTCTATTGTGTTATGGGAATATAAATCCTTACCCCTTACTCATTACATAAAATAATGTTATCATTAAAAAAATAAGATAGCATCAAATGGTACTAACTATGGAATCATTTACATAAAGATAAACAAGTTACTAATGTTTTAATTTCTTTTCACAATGACCCACTTAAATGATTTTCCATGTATATACAAAAAAATTAAAAAATAATCTGCATACGTGATAATAAACAATGAATATAATGTTGAGTCAATATGGTTTTCCTGATAAATTTTCCATTACTTCATAAATGGGGGAGATAGTTAAGTCATTAAGGCTTTCCTTATGACTTAACGATTATTTCTTGTTTTGAAAATCACAAACACCTTATCTCAAGGAAAATCCCTTTTTACACATTGTTTTACTTAGTTATGGAAAATTTCCCTCCCTAATGAAATTTTTCCATACCACATTTTAATTACTCATATCATATTTCTTCTAATTCTAAAATTCAGATTAAAATCTAATCCTCGGAATCCCATAATTATTTATATATGAGGCATTCTTTTTAAGGATCCGAATTCTGAATCAGAATTTTGGATATGAACTCTTCAATGTTCGGACTCCGAATTCTTAATCAGAATTCTGGTTAAGAACATTTTGAGTTCTAATATCGAATTCTGAAATAATATTTTGTTTACGAACTTTCTGAGTTCTGACTTCGTGTTCTGAATATGATTTCTACTTATGAACTTGTCTTAAAATCTGACACCATGTTCTTTGAATTCATACTCCTAACTCCAATGAGTTATGACTCTGAATTCTCATGAACTCTAAGCTCGAACAATGAATGTTCAGATTCCGAATTCTCGAGAAAATAGATTCCAAATTTCCATGAAATTCAGACTCCGGAATTCTATAGAATTTGGGTATCGAATTCCTAGAAAACAGAATCCGAATATCCCGGTATTGTAGACTCTGAATTCATTTTTGGTTAGACTCCAAACTTTCATTTACATACATTCTGAATCTCGGTTTTTGGTTATGTTTACTCCTGTGTTGTTATAAAACGAGGCTGTGCATTCAGTTACTCACTAACCGTTGTTTGAGTGACACATTTATAGGTCGCTCTAAACTTCAAGGAAAAATGTTACCGTTGGAGGAGGGAGCCGACCATTGAAGCCCTTCTGATAAATTCGAGCTCATTTGAAAGAGATAGAGACTTTTGAGACTTTATCTTTCACTATTGACAAAGTGATGTTTAAGTGATTTCTAGAGAGAGGCTCTTATAAACTCTAATTATTTGTGCAGAATGATTTGAACTACTTGTTCAATCATTGCTTCGTGCATATTTACTTGGTGTAGAGGTGTGATTTCGTTAAAATCAGAGACATCTGGTTGTGAAGTCATAGGTGTTGATTTCCTTAGAAATCTAGGGCTTGCGGGCATAACCAGACATATAACGATCTACGGATTGAGGGATTACCCGGGATTGGTTCAGAAAGACTTTATTGAATGTTTAAATCATGATACCTCTTATACAGGGTTTTTGGATATCCTCCTCTCTGGGTTAAAATAATTATTACTTGTTACATGTAATATTTTGTTTTCTGATGTGTATTTTAGTTGTTGAGGAAAGAATAAATATCATATACTTCCTTAATCATGTTCTCTGATTTGATAGGATTCTATACGCTTTATGGTAGAATCTTAGTTGCTGTAAAAATTTGTTATGTTTGATTTCTGGAATCAGTTTTCTAGAATAAAGAATGATAATAGAAAATAGATGTTTTCTGAATATTGGTTACTCAAAATTTCATTAGGGATTTTTAATGTATACAATTCTCCCCCTCTTGTATTTGAGCATCTCATCTTTATATATTCGATCATAAATTTGGTATTATATAGTATATCATTATCAAACATACCATCTAACAATTGGTATCATAAGAAGGTCTCTGAAATAATTATATTCACATATAAGTTTTTCCATGCTCAATGTTTTTGGAATAGAATTTTCAGATTCATACTTTCTTTATTCATAAATTTTTGGGTTCATATTTTTGGACTCATAAAGTTTGTATTCATTATTTCTTATATATATAATATCTAGTTCTCTTCTTGGGATTTTTTCTCTCTTTACAAACTCTTATTACTATCAAGTTTGTGTGCTAAATATTTTCTTAGAGATGTCTGGTTTAAATATTGGTTCTATTGATAATCTAAATCCTACAAGACATACTATTTTTGATGGAAATGATTATGAGTACAGTAGAGATAGGATGAAGACTATCGTTATCAATTCTGTAGTTGATAACTATCTAATCCTGGCTAGATATTTTAAGATTCCGGATAATGAATTAAGAACCTTTATGAATGAGGAGAAATTAGAATACCAGTCAAACATCAGATTAAGAAATACATTGTTATGTTCTATGACTAGGAACATCTATAATCAAATATCAACATGTGAATATTCAAATAGTGTTTGTAAAAAACTCCATGGTACTCATTTTGGAACATCTAATGTCATAGAGACTAGAAGAGCTATGCTTAGTGATGAAAACCATGGGTTTAACATTCCTTATGGAGAACCTATAAAAAAAGTGCAGCAAAGGTTTATGACTATCGTAAATATTTTAAAATCTATTGGAGAAAAGTGTTGGGATAATGAGGCTCTTGTTGACGAGATCGTAGTTATCATGCCAAATGAATGAGAGACCAAGAGGACAAATATTGATGAGAACGTGAAATTCACTTATATTTCCTTAGATGAGTTGTTCGAAACTTTTCTTCAGCATGAAACCAGAATGAAAAGAGATGCTGAAAACTTTAAGAAGAATAATGGGAATGGAGGAGTTTTTTTTACCACAACCTCTAAACATATGAATTCTAAGACCCCAGAAAGAGAAACAAGATCAAAGACAAAGAAAGTCATTATTCAGTCAAAATCTAGTGTCACAAAAAAGTCTGAGAATGAATTGGATAATCTTCTCGGAGAATGAAAAACATTGTATCTCAGAAGAATCATTAGAATAATTAAAATAATAAATATTACAGAGATAAGAATGATGGACAAGTTACATGTTATTAATGTAGAAGAACAGTTCATATTATCCCTGATTGTCCTTTGTTGAAAAAGATGGAAAAGAAGGAAAATAATTCAAAAAGGAACAAGAATAAATTATATCAATCATTGCACATGAAAATCCTTAAAGCTAACGATACTTGGTGTTCTAGATATGGAGACTCATCAAAAAGTGATTATTCTGAATATGATTCATCAACACATAAGAATATGTGATTCATTTCTACTACTAAATTCCCTAATACATGTCTTATGAACAAGGTACGCTCTACCAAGGATTTAACAAATTTATCTTTTGATAATAATTACTATTACGAAATTAGTACATCTTATAAAGATACTTCATCCACAAAAAATAAAGAAATACCTTCATATGAATAATTTTCTAGATTTTCCAAATTACATGAAGCATGAAATTGTAAAATTTCTATGAAATTAGACAAGGAAAATAATAGGGAATAATTTCATACAAAATATATTTCAGATCTTTCTAGAGATCATAGAGATAAAGATGAGATTTTAGAAAAACATTCTAATGACCTTGTGAAAGAAAATTTTGTTAAGTAAGAACATTCTAAAGATCTTAAGAATGAAAATTTAGAGATAAATGTTCTTGATGAAAAATATAACTCTAAGGAAATGATTCCTGTGGGAAGAAATTTAGTCATTAGACTGAAATCCAAAATAATTTCTCTTAAGAAGCTTCTATAAAACTTTACCACTGGTAATTAAAATTTTGACAATATGTATTCCCTAATTAAACCTCAAGGAAACACTACTAGAGTAGGTTTTACTCACCAAAAAATATTTTTCAAAAACAAAGATTTTTTTCCTTATAGAGACCCTTTTTGCACTAATTTTCAATGTGGTGGGCATTGGAAGAATAATTTCTCCTTGAATAAATTTAAATCTCTTGGGTTTCAAAGAGATCATTTTTCTAAACAAATATGGATACCCATATTTTTTTGATTAACAATTCCGGATCCAACCAAGTTTGAATTTAGAAAGTCTAACTCTTTTATTTTCAGGAAAATAGGGAATGTACCAACATCAAATGTGTGGTACATGAATAGTGGATGTTCTTGGCATATGACTGGTAACATAAATTATTTTGAAAATATTATCAAGATGAAAGATGGAAAAGTATCATTTAGTGATAATGCGTAAGGAGAAATTATTGGAATAGGTAACATTGTTCATCTTGGAAAAACATTGATTTCAAATGTTTTATTGGTTAAGGGTCTTAAGCACAACCTCATTAGCATAATTCAATTATGTGATGAAGGGTTCCTTGTGAATTTTATGAATGATAATTGCTTAGTTACAATTCCAAAGAAGATTTCATTCTTAATTACAATATGCAAGAGAATGTTTACACACTAAACCTTGAAGACATTAGGAGCCAAGACTTACCATGCCTTAGTGAAATGAAAGATCACTCCTGGTTGTGGCATAGGAGGTTACGTCACTATAAACATGGGAACATATGAAAACTTTCTAAGAAGAGATTAGTTAAGGATCTACCAGAACATATATTTGATTATTAAAATTTTGTGACCCTTTTCAATATAGAAGTCAACAAAAATCAAGTTTTAAATCAATCGGTGAAGTCTAAGCTTCTAATGAATTACAGTTACTGCATATGTATTTCATTGTTTCAACACAAACAGGATGCATTGTGGGCATGTATTATGTATTTTTCTTGGTTGATTTGAAAACTAGGTTTATGTGGGTCTATTTTCTAGAAAATAAGTCTAATGATTTTTCTTATTTCAAAAGATTTAGAGCCCATGTTAAATATGAGAAAAACCTTCCGTTGATAACTATTCATAGTGATCATGGAGGAGAATTTCAAAATTATTATTTGGAAAATTTTGTAACATAAAAGGCATTTCTCATAACATTTCAGCACCCATAACATGTCAAAAAAATGATGTTGTTGAAAGAAGAAAGATAATTCTTCAAGTGATAACTAGAACCATGGTGAGTGAGTATTCAATAGCCAAACATTTTTGGGCTGAAGCCGTATGTACTTCATGTTATACTATAAATCAAGTTTTTATTAGGATTTTTCATAATAAAACTATTTATGAGTTATCGAATTTTAGAAAACACACACTTTCTTAGTTTATGGTTTTTGGTGGAAAGGTATTAATTCTGAATACTAAAGATAATAAACATAAATTTTAACCAAAATACGACAAAGGAATTTTCTTAGGCTACTCCACATATTCTAAGTAATATAGAGTTTTCAATAAAAACAATTGTACTGTTCAAATGATAGTAAGTGTAAAATTTGATGAAACTGATCCTTTATTTTTTTTAAAAACCCCAACCAACATCCTCAGTTTTGTTTTGAAAAACTCATTATTAACCATTGATATAATATCCTTATGATAAGGAAAATTACCAACAAGATACTTATAAAACATTTACCTAGAATATTTCCTACCCTATGTTGATGAACAATTTTTTCAAAACTCAAATCACTTGTTCCTAATGAATCATATCAGTTATAGTATCATTGGTGATGTGAATCAACATGTAATGACTAGAATTTACTTAATAAATGAAGTAGAACATCTAGCAATACTTTCCCAATTAGAACATAAAATCACTGAAGAATCTTTAGGTGATGATGATGGGATAAATGAAATGCCAGATGAACTAAATTAATTTGAAGGGAATAATGTCTAGACCTTGGTTGAAAGACTTAAGAAACCATCTTTTATTGAAATAAAATGGGTCTTCAGAAATAACTTTGATGAAAATGGAATAATTGTTAGAAATAATGCTTCATTTTTTGCTAAAGGCTACAATCAACAAGAAAGAATAGAATACGAAGAAACCTATCCTCCAGAAGCTAGACTTGAATATATTTGTATTTTACTTGCCTCCGCAGCATTCTTTAATTTCAAACTTTTTCAAATGGATTTGAAATGTAGTTTTCTTAATTTTTATGTTCAAGAGGAAATTTTTGTTGAACAACAACCTGCTTTTGAAGACACAAAGCATCCTGATCATGTTTTTAGACATACCAAAGCTTTTTATGGCTTTAAGCAATCCCCTCAAGCTTGGTATGATAGACTTACATGTTTTCTCATCAAAATAACTATGTTAAGGGAAATTCAAATCAACCGATTTTTATAAAGAATGATAATTAAAATGTTTTTATTGTTCAAATTTTTGTTCATGACATTATATTTTTACAACTCAACAATCTTTTACTAATTACATTGTGGATGTAATGAAATATGAGTTTCAGATGAGTATGATGGCTGTGTTAACATTTTTTATTGGTTTTCAAATTTCTCAAAAACCATAAGGAATCTATATATCTCAACATAATTCTATTAAAGATCCTATTAAAATGTATGGATATGAAAACACTAAAAGTATAAGTACTCCCATTGGTACCTCAAACACACATGATCTAGATGAAGTTGGGAAACCAGTAGATCAAACATCCTTTAGAGGTATGATAGGAAGTATACATTACATGATAGGTAGTCACCGAGGAATAATGTTTTTAGTATTATTTTGTGTAAGATATCAATCCAATCCTATTGAATCTCACATAAATGCAGTGAAAAGAATTTTTCTATACTTAAAGGGAACCATGGACTTAGGAATATTTTATACTTCTGGAAAAGATTTTTTTAAATATTTTCTGATGCTCACTTTGGTGGATGTATAATGGATAGAAATAGTACATCCAGGGCATGTCATTTTTTAGTAGATTCATTAGTTTCTAGGTCATGCAAGAAGGAACAATTAGTAGCACTTTTTGCTGCTGAAGTAGAATATGTAGCATCTTGATGTTTCTATTCTCAAGTGTTGTGGATGCAACACACACTCATAGTCTATGGTATGTGTTTTACCAAAACACAAATTATGTGTTAAAATACATGTTCCATTTACCTTAGTAAAAACACTTAGCATCTATCTCGTTCAATACACTTAGATATTAGGCGTCACTTTCTTAGGGATCTTACACAAAAAGAAGATATCATTATTCAATTTAGAAGAACACAAGATCATATTGCTGATATTTTCAAAAAATATTTATCCTCCGATAGATTTGAATATATTAAATAAAAGTTAGGAATGATAACCAGAAGGTAATCATCCTTGATTATCTTTCTGTAAAAATCAATATTATTAGAGTAATAAAATATTTTTCAGTGGGGAAGTTCATTTGTTTGTATTTTTTCATATTTATTGTAATGATGTTTTTCATATTTTTCATAAGGATTATTTTTATATTTTTTATAATTATGTTTTACAAAATTTTCGGACATGAATATTTTTGTTGTTAGTTTTTCAAATTTTTTGTAATGAGAATTTTCGTAGTTAATTGTTTTTTAAAATTTTCATAATGAAAATCATCATAGTTAGTTCTTAAAAATTTTCGTAATGAAATTTTTTTTAGTGAGTTTTTCAAAATTTTCATAATGAAATATTTGTAGATAGTTTTGTAATAAATATTTTCTTATTGAAATTTTTGTAATGAAAATGTTTTAACTTGAAATTTTTGTAACGACAATTTGCGTACTCGAAATTTTCGTACTGGAATTTTGTTACTAATTTTTTTTCAATAAAATTTTTTCGACCTTAGATTTCTCGTAATAATTTTTTCATATTCAACCTTGTTTTTGTCTAAAGTAATTCAAGAAGGAAATCATCTATTACAAATAATCTTCTTATCAATCTGAAATGCATGACTTCCTTCTTAATTTTTCGTAGTCATTATTTCATTGGTGGTATTTTCTTTTGTATTTTAAATTCCTAGATTCTTGTTTTTCATAAAAAAACCTCAATAGATCGGATCCTACCCAATTTTTTCGTGCAACATTCATATCAATCATTAGATCTGATCAGAAGGTTTTTCAACAATTATATTGGATTTGGAAGATGAAAGGTCACTTCCATCTCCTATATATAGTACCCCTAAAGTGTTTTCCCACACCTATTTTCATGCTCTCGTGTGCTAATGTTCTGCCCCCTTTCTTAAGGCATTTATAAATCTCTCAGAGTTCCTCCAATCCAAATGTATGTAGAATCATCTTCTCAAGATATGTCTACCATGATGCCAATCTCAAATTATCATGAGTACATGGAAAGGTTTGTCCATCCGAAATTTTTCATATATGATTCTATTATTTCTAATAATGTTAAGCTCAATGGATGGGAAAGTGTCACTATTTCAAAGACAAGAGATCAGGATGCTGTGTATCTGGATTTTCTTATAGAATTTAATGAGCAAGTTTCATTCATTAAGGAATATGGCAGATAAAAATTTTCCTTCAAGAGTTATGAAAAAACTTATAAACATTCTTACACAAAGGTTGCTATCTTGGTCGGGTTATCAAATGATGGGGAAGCCGAGTTTTCCTCTCACAAACAATAGGATTTTAAAGGATGTTTCATTAAGGTGAAATCTTGGGAATTTCTTTGACAATCAGATGTCAAGACCGCAAAGATTTCTCAATTATCTTTCAACAATCAGATTCTGCAGTTATGGGTTCATGGCTCTTTCATACCGAGAAAAGGTGAAAAAAAAACCTTAATGAAAAGTGACATATATATCTTGGATTTCTTGGTATATATAAGGACAATAAATTTGATGAGGCATATTCTCATTAGAATATAGAATATCAAAAATGGGAATTTGAGAGCTCAAATTATTATGTATCATGCCTTACATTCCATGTTGATAGTTCGGTGTCATGAATCATTCGATATCACTTGATGTTCTAAGCCAAGGAATTATAAAGTAAATCTTGTATGTGATGACACTTTTAAAAGAATGAATATGTTCTTTTCTAAGGAGTCAGGAGAGTTTTATGATCTTCCAGTGGAAGAGGCAGAAGTCATTCCTAAAAATACAGAAGAAGCTAAACCATCGAAGAAGACTGGAATGAAATGAATATTGAAGGAAGTGGAAGTAGAATACAAAACCCCTAAATCTATGTAATTTCAATCCATAAATCCTATTCCCAAGAAGTAAAAATCCATCCCTGGTGAGGTGGTAGAAAAATAGAGGGAGGATAATAAAAATAGAAATGTAGGGGAGCCACAATTCGGTTTGGATCTTGCTGAGGCTAAGGTGTTGAAATAATCAACTTCTAAATAGCTAGAAAAGCACGACAAAGAGAAGAAACACGAGAAGAAGATGTCAGAGGCAATGATTTTTCAATATCTCTTGAAGGGTAGTTAAGTAACATTTGAAAATATTTTGGTGCCACAATATTTCTTGACAGAGACTTTACCTGATACTCTAGAGAAGATTATATTCACTCTAGAAAAACCTATAGATAATTTTTTTGAAGAAGTGGAAGAAGTAGAAGAGGTGGAATAAGTAGAAGTAGAAGGGGTTGTTATCATATAATATGTTTTAATTAAATAGGGTGATTATAATGATAAGAGAAGAACTTCTGATAAATAGTCTCTCTGATCTTTTGAAGCTGATTCCTCGATGCTTTTCAATCCAGAGAAGGATGAAGAGAAGGATAAAGAGAAGGGTGAAGAGAAAGGTGAAGAAGAAGTTGATAAATTTTCTGAATAACAGAGTAAAAAATCTTGATTTCATTTCTCCTGATGATGTTGAGTATAGAAATAAAAATTAATAGGTTAATGAAGATAGAGTTCTACAGTTGTCTGATAGTGATCATGAATCCCCTGATGAGGAATCCATACCGAGAATTGATAAGGGTAAACAAGTGTTTGTTGATACTCCTATAGAATCTATAGTGATGAAGAAGGAAGTTGAAGGAACTTCAAAGAAAAATATTATTAATATTGAAATATAGGAATCACCAAGTAATGTCTCAGATTCTAAATCATCTTCAGTTGATCATGATTTTGTTGAAAAATCCATGAAGAATCTTGTCGGGTCCATTCTATATTCTTCAATCATATACTCTAGGTGCCAATTGATTCAACATTATTTTAATTAGAAATCAGATTTGTTCTCCATGGTGATGGAAAAGTGTTTCAATTTGGAATCAGATTTCAAAACATTCATTATAGGCTATGAAGCTTATATAAAGTCATGTAAGAAGATAGAAATTTGTTCAAAGAAGACAATATAAGAAATGAGTTAGCTTGATCAATTTCAAGAAGATGTCAACGAAATTTTGATACCGAAGATACCAAAATCAATGATCATAAAAATAGATTTTATGGAAAAACTAATTCTAGAACAAAATACTCATATTCAAGAGGTGAAAGACTTGAATGGAATGTTGGACTCTGTATCTCAAAGCTGGAAGAGGGAAAGAGATCTCCGGATGGAGTTTTAAGAGAAGCTTGTAAAGCAATATGAGTTTCTGAAGGCTCACACAGATGTTCTTAATTCTCATTGAAGAAAGAATCCATGCACTTGAGAAGAATTCGGAGGAATATCATAAGTAATTCAAGATGCTAAAATACATTGTCGAGATGATGATTCCCAAGGAAAAAGAAACAAAATAAACACAAATCCGATATTTTGTTGTAATTGTTTTTCCTTTTCCTAATTCTTTCAATCGTAATGAAATTGTGGTTTCTTTTTTTCTTGGAAGTTTGTACTAATATTTTTGGTACTATATATTTTTTCCCATTCCCTAAAACCTTTTTTGAACATCACAAAAGGGGGATATGGATAATGAATTCTATGTATAAGAAGATATATCCCCAACTATGGGGTAATTAATCTAAGGGTGAGTGCTCATTATAAATATTTCCATAACCAAGATAATGAAAATCCCATTCCGGAAATCTAGAATATGATTCTTAGAGTTCCAAAGCCTATGGGGGAGTTAGTTTTATTCACCATTGTCCATGAAAAAAGGGAGATATGTTTTAATTTCAATGTTTAGTAAAATATTTCTTAAGGTCTTATATTCTTTTTCGTAAAGATGTTTGTGCTTTCAAAAAAGGGGGATATTGTTGAGTTAATAAAGTTTTACTTATGAATTTTCCATTCCTTGATACATGGGGGAGATTATTAAGTCATTAAGGCTTCCCTTAAGACTTCAAGATCCATTATTGTTTTGAAAATCACAAACACCATATCTCAAAGAAAATCTTGTTTTACCCATTGTTTTACTTCTTTATGGAAAATTTCCTTCCCCAACGGAATTTTTCCTTACCATGTTTTCATTACTCATATCATAATTATTCTTTGTTTAAAATCTGGATTGTAACCAAAACCTCGAAATCCCATAAATACTTAGATATAACTCATTCTATTTAAGGATCCGAATTCTGAATCAAATTTATGGATACTAACTCATAGTGTTCTTACTCTGAATTCTGAATCAGAATTATGGTTACAAAATTTATGAGTTCTGACTTCGAATTCTGAATCAGAATTCTGGTTACGAACTTTTTGACTTCTTACACTGAATTTTGAATACGAATTCTAGTTATGAACATGTCTATTCTTTGACTCATAGTTTTCTGAATTCAGACTCTAAACTCCTTTGAGTTCTGACTTTGAATTCTCATGAACTCTGACGCTGAGCATTTTAATTTCTGGTTCCAAATTCATGAGAAACCAGATTCTGAATATCCTTGAAATGCAGAATCTGTAATTCTATAGAATTTTTGTTTCAAATTAATAGAAAACAGAATCTGAATATCCCTAAATTATAGACTTCTAATTTAATTTTGGTTAGACTCTGAAAATTCATTTACATTCATTCAGAATATCAATTTTGGTTATGCTTACTCCTGTGTTGTTATAAAACTATGTCGTGCTTTCAGTTACTCACTAACCGTTGTTTTAGTGACACGTGTACAGGTTCCTCTAAAATTAAAGGAAAAATGTGACCATTGTAGGAGGGAGACTACGATTGAATCCATCCATATAAATAAGATCTCATTTGAAAGAGCTCGAGACTTTTGAGACATTAGTTTGAATTTTGACAATGTTCTATTGAAGTGATTTCTTGGGAGAGAGGCTCTTATAAACTCTCATGATTTGTGTGGAATGTTTTGAACTACTTGTTAAAAATTTTCTTCATGCATATTTTCGTAGTACAAAGGTGTGGTATCCTTAAAATCAGAGGCTTCAGGTTGTGAAGTCAGAGGTGCTGATTTCCATACAAATTGAGGGCTTATAGGGACAGCAAGACAGATACTGATCTTCAGATTGGGTATGTACCTTGTCTTTGGTAAGATAGACATTCATGAAAGTATAAATCAAGGGACCTCATATATATGGTTTTTGGATATCCTCCTCTTTGGGTTAAAAGTGTTATTACTTGTTATTTGTAATATTTTGTTTTTTGCTATGTATTATAGTTGTTGAGGAAAGTATATCATTCTTATACTTCCTTAAACATGTACTCTGATTGGATTGGAATCTATATGTTTTAAGGTAGAATCATAGTTTGTGTAAACTTTTGTTATGTTTCATTTCCGGAATCAATTTTACAGAATCAATCAAGATAATAGAACTTAGAGGTGTTGTGAATCTTTGTTATGCAAAATTTCTTTAGGGATTTTTAAAGTATGAAATTCAACCGCCCTCTTGTATTTGAGCATCTCAGGTTTATATATTCGATCCTACATTTGGTATTATAGTGTATATCACACTCAGACATACCATCTATCATATAAATTTTAAAAATTAAAAATTAAAAATTATTAAATTACATAAATACAAATATTTTAAGATGAAATCATTGAAAAAAATATATATTAAACATTTAGTAATTATATTTGAAATCTTTTTTTTCTAACATTAATAAAAACAGAAAAAATAATTTAAAAAAATGTTATGTCAAATATTTATAAAATTATTATTATCATTATAAATATATTAATGATATTGATTTCATATATAACTATAATTATCAATATTAAATAATAAATATTTTAAATACTAAATTGTTATAATTTTTTTTGAAAAATCATTAGTTAAAAAATAATGATGGTTTTAAATAAAATTTTAATAATAATAAAAATAATAATTAGTATTAACGTAATTATAGTTACTATATGTTAAAATGACAATAAATTTAAAATTAATAACTTCACTTTTAGAAATTCATATTATATTGAATTATTTTTAATTTAAATAATAATGACGAATTCATCAAAAAAATAGATTAGAATTAATTAAATTATGAATAATGGAAAACAAAGTAGGAAATATCATACTATATCTATTATAATTAACATATTTATGGAATACTTCCAAATATACGTATTAGTGATCATCATTTATAACATTAACAATATCTAATTATTTATATTCATTATTTTATGATATTCATCCCAAAATATGTGTCATATAACACAATAAAATAAATTAATAGACATTTATATCCTTTTGGTATGATCACATCCCATGTAATACTATAGAATCTTTCACGCTATATGTGTAAAAATTATAAATAACGTATTTTTTTAATTTTTCAATAACTAATTATTATTCTTATTATAACATTTGATTTACAAATTCGTAATGTTTAATCCAAAAGTATTATAATTAATTTTATATTATTTAAAAAAAATTCATAGAATGTTAAAGGATAATATAATAAATCAATAATAAATAATTAATGAAACAAACAAACATAATTTTTATTTATATTTTATTTATATCTCAAAAATAATGCAAAATTATTTACATTATATAAACAATCTATTAAATATTTTATATGATTATTTTGTAATTTTTGTCATTGAGGTACATTGAATTTCAATTAACGTCCTAACACATCAATGTAATTATATTAAAACATAAACTATTTAATATCCAATTCAATATATTTAAATTATATACCTCTTTTACTATTGGTTACTCCATACATTAACTGAATGTTTTTTATTAATATTAATTAATAAAATTTCATATTTTCTATTTCTTTGGTATTTTATTATTGGTAAAAACTGGTACGACTTAACATTATTGTAGTTGTAAAAAATAGTAAGGCAATTCCCATTAATTGAAAATATTGAAACTGAATATTATTTATATTTTATTTTATTGAATTTATTTTGGTATTTATATATGAATAAAATTTATTAGTTCTGTTAAATCTATAATATATCCCCACATAACATGATCAAACTTGATCAATTATACCATTATTTAATATGTCATAAATTATTTAGTTTTTTTTCATATGGATACTGTTAGTATGATCAACTAACTCAACATATATGAAGTGTTATATATATAATTCTAGAACTACAATTTTCATATATATTTCAATGGTATGTGCTTCATATAATTTTTTTTCCTAATTCCATTTATAAAGTTAAAATATTTTTACAAAAACCAAACATATTATATAATTATGTTTACATTAAATTATATATATCACAAAATTTATATTTTAATTTTAAATAATATTACAACCAAATGAGGTGGGATATGTCAAATGTTCAAAAGGTATAATAAACATTTAGTCCTCAAATTAATATAGGTTAGAAGGAATCAGAATAATGATATATACATATATAGTGTTACGTATGGTTAAAAATATGATAATAACGATCCTAAAACAATTTATAAATATTCCTGAAGCTATACAATTTATAATCATATCATTATTATATTAGAATCAAGTGATTTAATGTCTAAAAATATAATACAAATATTTACAAACAATATTCACATTTGTTGAAATTATTTTTACCAAATATGGATATATAGAAATGAATATAAAAATTAGTCATTATCAATGATAAATTATGGAAATAACGATGAAATCTTCAGTTATTAAATCATATTTTAGGATTTAACTACATGAGTATTTACATTGAATTTATATTCCAAATATTATTATGTAAAACATTAGTTATCATTTTTATTTCAAAAAGTATTCCAATCAAACTATCACTGATGTTTTTTCACCTTATATTATTATAATATTTTCCCTATGGAATCACCCTTATGGAAAATAATAAAAGATAAACTACATCTATAATAATATTTTTTAATTTTCTATCTTATGGGCCTATATTGGTCATTTCAGGCCTCATGTGACACTAATATTTTCTAAATATGAGTTGAATCATGAAAACAGTTGATGGTAATTACGAAACTATTTTTTGGTTCTATTATAATAGGTTAGGAAATACCATCATTGTTCTTCTAAAATATTTTTCAACTCCCTCAAATATATCATATTTGATCATTAATTCCTTCCCAATAACAATGTAGATTAACCTTTTATGGATTATGATTTTATATAAACATGATTTAAAGAGGAAATCAACCACATGATATTATTATCACTCATTTTATCAAAGTTATCTCTCTATCAAATCTATATAAAAAGGAACTAAAGGGTTTATCACTATAAAATGAGGTGATGGAATCATATTAAAGAAGGTGAAATATTTTTTTTTAATTCTCGACCATTTCCATGAATGTAGCACCCTTAGTATCCCATAAATTAAATAAAATCCCATTATTTAAGTTCCATTTAATGAGGCACATTATGTATTTTTGTTCCCTCCACCCAAGATGGAAATTTATATTTTTAAGGTCAAGTGTATCTAAAAAATGGTGCTCCTATTTAATATAATTCATATATGAATGATTGCAAGAAGATTCAATTCTATAATAATGGACTATTATTTGAATTGTAAGATGAAATTATTTAGTTTAGTTTTTATAATAATGTATCCATTTAAAATTATTCCTAATATATGATTATTTGTGTATAATTTTTGGGAACCATGAAGAGGATCATGACTCACGAATTATTGTGAATCTATGTGTAGAATCCATGTTCTAGTAAATTATTTAAAAAAAGTGGAGGATCTTAATGTAATGTGTTTTCAGAATCAATTAGGATTATATTTCAAAATTTATTTAAGAATCATAGAAGGGTATCACAATGTATTTGAAAAAAATAGGTTTATCTCCACAAATGATAGTTTCATGAAACATAATGATGATCTCTACTCACTGAATTTTGGGAAATATAGATGATCATCTATATTGAATATATTTAACTGATCATAATTGGGATTTATATTATCAGAACTAAATTTTTTGGTTGAGGATCCTAAGTGAGTGACTTTATTGAATTATCCCCATATAGGAAACATGAGTGAAATTTTGTTGGGGTGTGAATATCTAGGTTTGGGCTAGAATGATTAAAATAAACCCAAATTCCATTATGATTCACCCATGTCAGGCCATTAGCGCTTGGTGTAGTTGAGTTATGAATAATCATGAGTTCTGTAGTATGTTTCCGATTCAAATCCCTATGGGTGAGGAATAACACTAAATTAATGATGCTATAGTTCTATATTGATTCACCTCGATTAAACATTGATGGAATGGCCAGACATTGAATTTAAAAGAGGCTGGATACCAGAACGATTCATAAAAAATACCCCCCATGCATTGAAGATGTTTCATTTTTTATAATACTTTTGAATATTTTTGTTAGGAAATAATATGAATTGGTGATTAAGGATGATTGTTCTTGTAGGCATTGTATATGTACCGACATGTTCATCATAGATCACTTTTGTATCATATTTTGGTTAAAATTGGAGGCCATGGGTAAAATAATAGGAAATGATGACATGGGATTCTAGTTATGATATCAACACCCTTGTAACAATATTTTTGACACCAAAATACTAATTTTGTGGGAGACTTTTAGAATGGAATCATTGATTCGAGGAACATTGAGGCAAAAACAGATCAGAGATACACTTTAGTGTAAGGATTAATAATTTTAATAACTTCAAGAATATCTATTGTTCATAAAAGAGGATGTACACATTGATATTACATGATTACATTATAAAACCATATTTTAGGTTCATAAAACCTTGATTCATGGATTTACCCTTCCACAAAGAGACTTGGATGTAATCTTCTTATAAAGTAACTCTAGTTTGTAGTGCCCCATCAATCCATGAAGCTAATATTCTAACAGAATGGTCTCCATATATCACAAAAGAAATTCCATTTAATCCTATGGTATTATAAATATATTCCCATGTCCAACATATAATGGGAAATGACCGTTTATATTTCAGTAAACACTATGAATTAACGAAACTAAAATGATTTTCCAGGAAGGGAGAATATGAATATAACAATGAGGATATATTTGATAAAACCACCACCCATGGGTTTTTGTTAACCTCAACCAAGGGTGGTGATTTATTTTTCCATTGTATATGGACTTCATTTAAATTATAATCCATTTTCCCCGGATGGGATTTTAGAGATAATTATACATAGTGATATCAACCATATCTAAAAGAAGTCATTAATTTGACGCAGGTTATACTTTTTTCAGAGAAATTTTTTTTTTCAAGACCCATATCAATCATGAATGCATGTACCTTCATGATAACCCTAACATTTAGGAAACAAATCACCTTAGTGAAACCCCTACATTTCATGAAACCCCATCATTCACATAATCCATTCCCAAAGACTCTTCATTGTTACTCATTTCAGCCAAAACCTTTCTTGGATTTTGAGTTCCTAGGTCCCATATATCATTTCAAAATTGGTAAAACCACAACCCAGATTTCATTATGTTAGATTTCATGATCCCTTCTGACATTCCACATTTCCTAAAATTAATCATGTGGTATTAACATGCCTTATTTTCATAATAATAAAAAACCTAATGCCTTTTCTCTTATTAATAGTCACCATAACTATAGGCCTCTTGAATACCACACTTCTGTAATATGTCTACACCATTTCCCACGTAGGGATGAATGAGAGGTGGACAGTAATGATTTAAATGTGTAATAATATAGTGATATAGAATTCCAGTAATGACAGAGTTTTTTTGGAAATATTTTCTTCTCACCTTTATATGAGCACCTCAATATGTAATACTTGTCAACATCTATGCCACATGAACTAAAACCGCTATCTCCACATACATGTCCAATGACGTTAATCCACATGAAAAAATCATCAAAAAATATGCTTAATTATTACCTTACTTATGTGAGATTGACACATGATGACCCAAATAAGATCATCATGTGATTACACTTTCGTTATCACCATGGGATGACCCTCCTCATTAAGTCAACATTAACACATATGACCACATAATCCCTAAGTGGGGATTCATCCTTGACATGAGAATCCTTATTGCGTAAAATTATAATTAAGTGATTGGTACTTTATAATTATATTAACATAAGTCATCAAGAGACATGGGTTTCATTCTCAAAAACATTAAAAGGCTACATGGGACACCTACCTAGGGACAAATCTAGACATCCCATCATCACCACCACTCCCCTAGTGTAAAATAATCTCCCTAGTGACCTAAATAACAAAAAATAATAATGAAATATTTCCCCCATGGGGATACACATTACAATATGTAATGTGGGAAATCATCCCCTGAGGGGACACACATAACCAAACACTACATTTGAAATCATCGTACTAAGGATTAAATCCAATAAACTCTAAATTTTTCATTCTTACCCCGACAAACACAATCCTGAAAATATTATGTCTGAAATATTTCCCTTAGGGGTACATCGATCCAAATTTCATCTGTGAAATATCTCCACAACTTGCGGATGCATTCCACAATATCCCATGTGTGAAATCATCCCCATGAGAACACAATCCACCAAAAATCACATGTGATAATTCTTCCCCTCGAGGGACACAAACCATCAAATCCAAAGTGGGAAATCTTGCCCCTGGGGAAGCACATCCATAAATAAATAGTGTGAAATATTCACCCTTAAGGACACAATTAATCAAATCCCAACTAATAAATCTTCCCCCACACGGGGAAACATGTAACCACTCTTCATTCCCTTACATATGTTTATCCAATGACCCATCAATCCATTCAAATATAAAAAACATTGAACCCATATGTTCTTGTAAGATTTTAAACACGTGAACCACATGTCCCGGTAAGATATTATACTATTGGCCTATAATTCCCAAAAGGCATTAAACATATGAACCATATGGACCCCAAGACATTATATCTATTAATGATACTAAATTCCAACATCATATAATAAATATGGTATCCCTAGTGTAAAATACTATGAAAAAATCTTCTCTAGAATCAACTACCTCCTAAAAAGTACATTAGAATTTTGGACCGATGACCATTATTCCTTTAACATGAGATTTCTACAATAGGGGAAGACATTACAGGTTCCCAAGTTTCCCAAATGTCATTGAATTTTAGGAAATTACCCATATTATAATCCACTCTAAATGAAGTTTTATTCCCTATTAAAAAGGAAAATTTCCAATTAACCAGTTTCCACCCAGTGATTGAAAATGGAATCAGTTTCATGAACATTACTCAAATCTTAGAGGGAGACCCAGTCCTAGAGAATATATCCACAATGGAATAAATTGATGTAGGAACCAACATACAATCATATGAATTTAATATGATAACTTAAAAAAAAATGATAAAAGATTCCCATGATTGGAAAGAGGGAATACAGTGTAGAAGCATCGTGAAGAATGGAACCAATGGAAGGGATCAAAATAAAAAATTGTGATACTGATGTGAGATATCTTATACATGATCTATGGGAAATAATAATTTTAATGTTCCACCATATTTAGATTCTATTTGATGAATATATACTCTACATGGTCCCACTAAAAAGTGGTGGCCTTAATATGAAACTCAGATGCAGTTTGTGGAGGACAACATTGTGCAACCTTAGTTTGAAAAATCATCATCAAGGATCCTCCATATGTTTGAAGATGAATGGATGATGATTGGGAATTTGGAATTTATATAAAAATATTTTACTGATGGGTTAATCAACATGAATTACATTAATCGTCCTATATGAAACTTGTGAACTAACACCTATATGAACAAAGAAAAGAGAAACAATGTTGACACATTAAAGCACAACTATATTTCAACTTTGACAACCACCAAATCGTTAGAGACTAGGTGACCATTCCCAATATCACCCTATGAGATAATTCATTGAATGGTAATAAATTCCATTATTTTTTGATAAGATCATTAATGGATTATTATCACCTAGGATATGGGAATCCATGGTATTTAGGCATTGTAACCCCCTCGAAAACACTTCCCCAAGAGTCATGTGGGGGAAACTACCCCCATTACGACCACAAATGGCTTTGAGGTCCTCTCCCCAATGCACATTGAAAACTCACAACCATTTACCAAAAATGTAGGATATGTTAATGGAATAACTATGGTGACCAATATTAGGAAGAATCCAAGGAGAGGTCCCTCCATGTCATTCCATCACAAACACTGAATAGACTGATGGTCGGTGAGAAGGATGACATAATCCCTACATCCCTGAATTAAGTGAAGAAAATTAGATGTTGAACATGGGAAAATCCTCGAAAATATTTCTTTTTAATGTAAATATTTCCCATATTCAATGACCCATGATACTACATACCTATTTCATCACATTCCTAGACCAGATGAACGAATATTTTTCTTCACAAACCTTGGATGGAGTCCCAAGCCACCCCTAAAGTATGCTAGGATGAATCTATATTTCACTGACACCATAAGTTGTTGTTATGTGTCTTTATATGATGTTTATTACTAGATATATTTTCTTCTCATAACCAACCTAAATTAGTGACGTTGTCCTAAAAAAACATTATCTACCTCTTACATATTATGGTGATGAAACACTCAATGAAGGGACTAGAACCGCTCGTGTTAGAGATGGGGGTAGAACCTCCATGATTGAGGCGTTTATGCCAATATGTTGTGTTCATAAAGATTTGGAAAACCATCCATAGATATATGATAGTAGAGGTTGTTATGGCCCCATTAAAATGAATCTATTTCCAAAAATCACAATATCTATCAATTTCCATCCTATATAACACTATGCCAAAAATTGGATAAAGGTAAGGGTTTAGTTTGATATCCTTAGATGGTGGTGAGAACTCCCATCTACCTCAAAAGGATTATCCACATTCACACTTGAGGAAGTCGTAACTCCCTATACTACATGGATATAAAAATGGATCTAGATATTCTTCAATTGACATTCATTCCTTTAATATATATTTGAATTATACAACACAAACAATATTGATAAATAATTAATAAAGTAGGCCTATACTAGTGTTTCCACCATTATAATAGCCCACACTAATTAGGTATTAGAATGACCTTGATATTTAATATCCCCTGGTAGTGATAATTAGGGCTTTTATAAACTCCAGGCCATTAAACATCTATCAATTACGTTTTGGAAACCTATAGGTCTAGATTTTTTCATTGTGTAGTCCCTCACTAAGGACCAGGAATATTTATTCCCATAATGTATGACCAATGTTAAACTATCTTTATGACCATTATATAACAAACTATTGGATCTATGGGCACTGTAATATCAATCAGAAATATTGAAAATGTGGAGAGCACACCACTTCCACTAACTCAATGTCCCGAATCTTGTGGGTACCGACAGACTCTCCTAAAAACCTATGTGAGGCATCTCACCATCATCTATTAAGTCATGAAAGATGCATATAAACCCATTAATATCAGAGGAAATTAGTATGTATATTTCCTCCATTTCAACAATATCCTATATCAATGGAATAAATATTAATCCATCCCATGTAACAATAATTAGGTTCCTCATATACTATAACCCTGGTTAAAGTCATCAACAAGGAACCACTAGAGGTTTAATGAATAATGAATGTTGATGTAAGGAATGATATGTAAAATCCACCTCACGGGGTAAAAAACTACTATATAAACACCCTTAAAGGTGCTCATATATTCGAGGAGATACTAGAATATGGTTTTGCAAATATAACCCATGAGAAAATTACCTTCACCCTCATGTATGTTTAGAAAGACATGGGTCCTACTAAGTTCCCTGGACCATCAAATGTTTCACCAAATGAAAAGTTAGACTATATGATATCTTTTTTGATTTAGGATCTTGATAAATATAAAAATCCCAAAAATTCTGTTATTTCTAAGAATCACAAAAACACTGAAAACTTCAGAGGGGTATCCATATATCATTATGTGGGGGAACCTAGTCCTCATTGACTACGAACCCCAAACAGAACAAGGTGGTCCCCTGCATCCAATTAGACAATTATATAGTGGCATTGAAAAATGATTGGAATATGTGTATATCACTACTACTGAGATGTGTGATAATCCAACTCATGATCACGATCATGAAACCCCCAAATCCTGTGAGTATTCAATTCATTGATGACCACAAAAAATCTATTTGTTGATGCGAAATATGTTCTCATTTCTTATCTTGAGTCTATAGAAACAAAAATGTTGTCAATTCCTCATAATATAAATTTTTAATTAGCATGGGTAGATCATTTTTGACAAAACCCATAAATATTTTATTTGACTATGACCCCATTTACTATCATGGGTAATTTGCTATATCATTTCGCCCATTTTTACTCATGGTGTATTCTAATGCTGGCGACTCCAGAATAGATATAAGCCAGCTTTTTCCAATCATTTTTCTAAATTTTTTAAAGAACTACATGTGTCTCTTATATTTATCTATGTACAAAAATTTTTTTCGATTGGGGGACCTCAGTGGATAGTTTCTCTTGTAGTTAGGCTTCACCTAACATAATAAAATTAATACCAATCTCTTACAATATAAACCTAAACATAATGACTAAGACATCACCATTTTCACTAAATTTAAGGCATTCATGTATATTCATGACATTCATAATTTTTAAGAACAAATGCTTAAACTTATTGTGGATAATTTTGAAAATGAGTTGTTCCCTACAATATTTTCACTAATGTACCCTAATAATATTTGGGAGTTTTCTGAGAAAGCTCATAATCTGGAAGAATCCATTCAGTGGACAAAACAATTTTCATTTACATTACACATTCTAAATATAATGAGAAGGTTGTTAAATGTAGATACACCTACCATTATGCATGAATAGGTTCCTATGCTAGTAAATCTACTAGACCCTTTTACCGAGGAGCCTCTCCAAGCACATCCTCTCCATGTCCATCCCTTCAGGGAAAAACCACTCCATGAATATCCACCTTGATGAGAGAATGTGTCCCAAACCACTGATTGAGTTTGGGATCTTGGGAAATCTTTTAAATAATTAAATAAATACACTACACCTTCAAGAATGAGAAGGTCCCATGATTCTCATTAATTATCTCTAAAAGGGAATCATGATGTTACGCTAATTCAAGAGACCCCAAGACTCTAAACTCACTGGATACAAAGCTCATTACAATATAATTATATCGTTAAATACACCATAAACTAATTAATTATAATCAATTATTGTATATAAGAACATATATATCACAACATAGTCCATTTGGGATATGTTCCAATATAGGTGGCTCACATCTCTACTAACTCCAAAAGTGATAGTAATGACCCGTTGAGTGGAAATATGTTCTTAGTCATAGAACATAGAAGTACAATACATGGATGGATTGTAAAACAATCTGTCACAAAAATGATATTATCTATTCTCAAATGATTAAGACCGAACCTCGGGTGATTAACAAGCCTCCTGCAACCATTGCCTCAAAATTATCATCACATCAAAAAAATTATATATAGATTTGAAATTTGTGAAATAATGTAAATCATATTCCCCTACTGGTGCTAAATCCTTCTCACACCCTTAGTGACTTTATGCCACATGATTTGAGGGCTCACCCAATATACACTTTTGTCTAGATAATTATATTAGTGATTTGAATGAATTAACCGTACATAATTTATATTGAACTTGTGAAGTTATTTATATATCCCATCAAGGGGGAACAATATGCATACCCCTTAGGAGGTTGAAAATTATACAATCAATGGAGAGGCCGATAACAAACCGTCAGATTGAGTTCTCTTATGAGCACTTTAAACATGGATGTTCATGATATTAAAACTAGGATTCATGCCATGTGTAGATCATAACAAGACTATTCATTATTTCTTGTTCTTTCCAGAATTCATGCACAGAATACTATATTAGTTGACCATAAAACATTCCCATGAGCACACTACGATCTCCCATGTCCATAAATATTTTTAGCATAAAGGACCTAATCACAACCACTATTTTTCAATATAGACTATATATCATGTACCAAAATTATTCTATTATTATCATTCCACAAATATTTCATTCAATGACATTTTCTACACAACCTTCTAATGAACCAACCTCTCTAAGAAAAACAATTTTGTATTAATAGAAGTATAACCTTCAAAATCACCCCACCAACATACCCACACAGATTTCCATTCTCAGGTCACTATAGCTACAAAATTAGAGGCATGAGTCCCTTAGAAAATCCTAGAAAATACCCCTTAGTTTTTATTAAGATATTGTTATCTCTAAGGAATACTATGTAATAGTGTAAAAACAAAAGGAATATCAAGACATTATATAATTTTCAGAGTAGTCTAGTTTGTCACCATTAAAGGGAACATACACCTAATATATAACAAATTCATATTTAATGGTTTGAAAATATACCAATTTCTATTGGATACCCGCTCAATGATCAACCTCATACACACATGGAATCACCGTAAGATAGAACATACATAAGTATGTCTGAAATTTTCCATCATGAAAATTATGGAACTATGATAATAGTGGGAAGATATCATGAGGAAAAATTTAGATGAAGACTCAATTTGATTAATAGAATCATGAATTGAATATAGGTTATTCTCACTTGATATTTACTAAAATATGTTATTGGGAATACCATTTATTCATATTCATATAGTGGGCGTATCTTCATTACAATCATGCCTCAAATACTCCATGTAAAATCGAGTATGGGTACTCCTGTTGGATTTGGTTCCCTATATCCAACATCATAATAGATTATGATTACTAATATTCATATTTATCAGTATTAATAAACATCTTATCACATCTTGATTCTTCATCTATATAACATTTTGTTTTATGATGTCTTAAGAGTAGTTATCATACTAGAAGGTCATTGTAGTTACTTGGTATGATGAAAACCTAAAAGTTACAGGAATGCATTCTTCAATTTATATTCTTTATCTAGATGATATAATATGAGTTATACAATGTATTAAACCTTTCATGGGTAGATATTAAAATTACATTGTTGAGTTTACTAATGGAGTATTCCTTTACTGATATCTAATGAAGGATATTATGAGAATGAGACCCTATGGAATGAAATAAAAAATTATGCATGTCATTGGATGTTCTTATCTATGGAATTGTGTAGGGATACATAGAATACTAGGTTATTATTAATGGGAATTATATGTTGAATAGTATCATGTATTAATGAAAATTATGATGACATATGTTATGGGTGAGGTTTGATATATTGGGGGGTTATCAGTAATATTACATTAATGAATAAAGTGAGAAAGGATTTGTCTGTTTGGTTACTTAAATCGATCTGTAATGTCATTACCTTTGATATAAATGTTATATCATTAATAAATATGTTTAAATGGTCTTCTACTTGATAGATAATTTTGTATTAATTCAATGAAAGAGACATTGATCAGATTTTTAGACGATACAAGCCTGAAAACTGCTTGATTATATATCTCAATACAAAGATATTATATTTCATAATGATCATCTGTATGATGTATTATATCATTTAATCCCTAAATTATTTCATTATGGGTTGATTGATGTATTTTAATATTCATCCATTATAATTTACCATACATCTCCTAATTTCACAGATAAAGTGACCTATTGGTCACACACTATCTATATCCAAAATCAACGTTAAAGAGTGTATAATTATTTATTATTTAAATGGTTGAATATACTGTATTACCTAATTTGGTTAAATATTTATTTTCAATTTATTAATTTATTTTATTTTTTCAGAATTTATGTTAAGGAATATAATGTGAGCTGTATATTTAATCAATGTTTATTTTCTATTTATTGAATATAATATTTATTTTTTCTATTTGTCCATAAGGATGTGATATTTTTTTTATTTCATATATAGTCATTATTCATGGAATGATAATTACTATGGGGGAAATGAGGACTTAGAATAATGGTTTGATGAAAAATAATATATATTGAAAATAATTTTAATTAAAAATATTTAATTTAATTAAAATGTTTAGTACATGTTCAGAAATAATAATATTTTATTTATATAAAGAAAGGGTTCTTAAAGGATTAAATATATAATAATGTGAACTTTTTAAGTTATTTATACGTAACCATTGTCATATAAAACCAAATTATTTTATTTCTCAAGATTAAAATTTTAATTTTCATTCTTCACAATGAAATCTATATAATCCTCTTCAATCACTATAGAGATCCATTATACAATATGGATCCACTGAATTAAGAAAAATCATCATCCACCTTCCACACTTGACACAATAGAGATCAATGATAATCCTTTATAATCGATTCTCAAGGTGATCAAAGATGAACAGTGTGTATGTTGGTATCTACCATGAAAACATATGGATATTCTCATAGTGATGTTCAGTGGTTTTTAGAACACATATGGTTCACAATTTGAATGAATTTTCCTATAATTCCTTCAATAAAATGAAGTCATGCCATATATCCATTATCATATCAATATAGGAAAAATAAATTATCATAAGGTCATTATTAAATTTCATAAATAAATTATAAATAAAATATTATTTTCTTAGGCTCTGGATCCGATGTTTTAAACATAATATATATTATTTGTTTCAATTCCATTGATCACAATATTTATGGTATTGTAAATCTGAGATTGATCACTGATTAAGAAAAAAAATAAATATTTGGTACAACTCATCGCATGATTCCACTACATTTGAAACATTTATTATGACAACCCTTATTTTATTACAAACTTAAACATAATTTATAACACAACAAATTCACTTGATACAAAATGGAAGATCGAGAGATCTAGTGTCTTTGGGGAATAGGATCATTACATAACAACTTTAAACATGAAATAAAACATTTTTATGGAAAACTTCCTTTACATGACTACTCCATTCCATCATACTTAGCATTTCATGGGATAACCTGAGGACATTCATATGAAAAGGGTGAGCTATAAAGACAAGTAAGGGAATAAACATTAAATACATGAGGGGTACAAAAAATGTTAGACAATAGGAATATCAACAGATCAAAAGAGAAACATGGACATAAATGCATGATAAAGCATGATAATCAGTACATGAAATGTGGCAACAACACTTAACATGGAATTAGCATGATCCAATGCAAATTGCACATGAAACATGAGTAAATCCTCATTTCAATTGAATTATCATGAGTCAACACTCATTGAACATGATGTATCATGATACTATACTTTACCCAATGCATTGGAGTGCTATAAGGGTGCACCCTTCTTAAACATTTCATTTCATGCATAAGTTTGCCACATGGATCATTAAACATGGATTCATAAAACATAATAATTTATTCCACAACAAAGGAATGTGTGAATTAAACATTATAATTAATAAGTAAATGTTCATGAAGGTGAGTACCCTTGATGGAGAAATGGGGACAGTATTCACTACACAATGGCATTGTCTTTGAAAATTAGTGAAATTCTGAAAGCGCAACGGCGTGATATAAGAATTCATAAAAATGTTTGATGAGAGGGAAAAGGGTGTATCATAATATCTACATGAAATGGACAGTAAGGGGGTCATATAGATACATGTCCCAAGAATTGTAATGGAATTTACATTCATGATACAAAAGTATTGCATGAATGTAAATGATGAGAGGCAAGTTCCTTTGAGAATTTCAGCATAGTAATGAGTGTACATTGGAGGCATTTAATGAGAGAGAAAGGGGTCTCCCATAATTAATACAATAATAGGGTAGTAGGGGGGACGTGCAGAACCATACCCCAGAAATTATAATTGAAATTAAAAGGGCATAACAATATTAAGAAAAATGGACAAAAAAACTGAAAGGAAGAAAAACCCTTACACGGAAGTGTGCTTCCAAAGGCTTGAGAGAGGATTGAGAGAGGCTTCTTTGGAGCTTGGGGGAACATGGGAGGATTCTAGAGAGAGTTGGGCAGAGGTTGGATGAACCCCAAAGGCTTTGAGTGTAACATCCCAGGTAAATAAAGAATAATTATTTTTCATATATTTTCAAATTAAATATTACATTTACTTTAAAGGGGTTGCTATTTTCGATAGCGTAACCGATACGCAACAAAGAGTTTCTTTGAAATCTTATGTTGCACACTCGTATTAAAATAATATTATTTTAAATGGTAGTTAACATGTAGCCATTGTATTGGCGGGAATGAATAGAAATAACTAAAATATGATTATATATGTTTTTTTTAAAATGTTTCTATATTTACCCAATAAACGATAAAGGATTAAAATACGAAAAGAATTCAATTTTAGGCATAGATACTCTAATATTCACTAAAGGTCCACTTATCGCCTTTTCATGGAGAACCTTATTTAAATATATTTTTGGTCACTCTTATACTTTCTATTGGACCAAATAAATATCATCTTTAGAATCAGGACATCAAAATATAATTTGTGTAATTTTTTGGTATTTTTTCCGATAAAGTTCATTTCTTTAATGAATAGTGAAAAATGTTGTATTTTAATTCAAAAACTCTTTTTAATATAATTTATTTATATGATTAGATTATCTTTTGAATTGGTTTTAAAGTTAAATTAGAATATATTTTTACCATTTAATCTAATAGTGGTCGTTGTAATTAATTTCAATTTGAAATTTGACTTAAATAGTGTCAATCTTCTGATACTTATTATTTCATAAAAACACACTATTTTTTCTGACAGTGGGAATTAATTATTAAATTAATTAATATAACTTATATGTTTTTAATTTTGTAAAATAGACATCATTTTTGAATTCATAATATCAAATATATCTTAGGGTTATGTTCTGGTATTTTTCTGAAAAACATCAATTTTTGATGAATAGTGAAACCACTAAGTGGTACTTAAAAAACTCATTTTTCGTTTAAATGAAATTTTACCACCCTTTTGTTTTGAATTTAAAAAAATACGGCATACATGGTTGTCATTATGAACTTAAATTTTGTTCAATGGGATTAAAATATTTTTTTGGTGAATAGTAAATTTTACGTTTTTAATCGCGATTAGAGATAATTAGTGTAGTTTATGGTAAAAAAAATGTTTTAATATTATTAAATGACCTAGACACATGTCCTACCCTAATTGGATCTGTCATGGACGACCAATACAATCCATGGGTCAACTTGGGGACCCCATGGAGCAACATTTATAAGAAAATGATATTAAAAACATTTTATTTAATGTTAAAATTAAAATGTCACAAACATGAGTTGTTTTACTAAAACAATTCTTAAATCGGGTTATACAAGTCATATTTTTTACTATAAATATTAATTATAAAGCTAAAATGATTTCATACATCATGATAGTTTTTTATTTATTTTTAGACATTAAATAAATTAAATTATTTATGACACCATGATGATGCAGCGATTACCTCATTATTTATCAATTTAAATAAAATGAAATGATAATGTAAAATCTAAGACCTAAACATGTCAAAAACATATTGGATGGGTGGATTTGTAACTATTATCACCTTATACTCTAATTATATAATTGTGGGACCCTTTTTATCCGAAAATCATTTTATAATAATGTATCTTTTTTTTTAACTTTCCCAGAGTGTCCCTCCTCTCCTCTTATAAAAGGCCCCCACCTCTACCACCTTAGCCACACCTCTCAAGCCTTTGTCTCGGCCATCCCCTGCTAATTTTGTATCTCCCCATCCCTCACTTACTCCTTGATGCCTCACTTTGGGCATAAGGCTTCTGAAGAAATCCGTTGAGCTCAAATCAAAAAAAGTTACCCATTTTAAAGGTAGTGTTTTCTCTTGTGTTCTTATTTTTTATTTTGCTTCCCCAACCCCCTAAAAACTTTTTATTAATTTCTTTTGTAACAACTCCAATATCATAAACATACTAGGATGTTGTTATATGATTAATTCGTGCTACACTTACACACACCTTCATCTAATGGTTAAAGAGCATACTATTTCCGTGGATGGCGAATTTCTGCCTCACGAAACGATGATTGTTCAACACTCATATAACACCTTCAAAGGTGTCCATTAAGATGTAACTCAATTTATATATGATATATATTAGGTTTATGTTTTCCTTATGCTTCTGTATTTTTCATTTTTGGTATACCTTTATGGCTTCCATTATGGGTATACGTGATATCTTCATTTCAAGAAGTGTGGACTACCACCCCCTCAAAGTGATTTGATTCGTTAATGCCATATGTGGGACATAAAAATAATGGATTTAAAGTTATAATATATGATGTTATACTGGAATTATAATATACCTTTATATCATTATTATTTCATTCCATTAAAGTACGATATAGAAATGAAAGTAGCATTCATGCGTACGTACAACTTACCGTCTCCATGAATGGTGCATTTCATTTCTTATCGCCAAATGTAATGTACTATTATAAGTACATATATATAATGGATATATATGATTTATGTTACATCTAAATTATTAATATAATTCTTGAATTAAAATATACAGTTCTCTCATTTAGTTTTAATTCCATGACATAGAAATTAAAGTAGCGTTCATGCGTATGTACGGCTTACCGTCTCCATGAACGGTGCATTTCATTTCTTACCTCTAAATGATTATGTACTATTATAAAAACATGTATTTGCTGGATATATATGGTATATATGATATCCAAATCATGAATATCATTCTGGATATAATGAATATTTTACCACACGAACAACATGTAATTGTAAGAAGTCCACTATCGACTTAAGGACCCAATATCGAAAAAACAAACATTATTAACATTACTGATTACATAATGTTTATAAAAATGAAATAAGTGATATAAAAGGAATAATGAACTTGAAAAAGGTTCTTAATCAAGTAGAAATTAAGACAAGTTTATTATTCAGGAGGTTAAAGAATGATCCAGTCATGTCGGACTCGAGGTAAGGGACTTCGTCTCAATATCCATTCATTGAGGCATATTTCGTTTTATACACAACTTTCTTTTATACTATGTATAAACCACATTGACTTTTAATTATATTCAAAAGGAATCTTTTTATATGAAGCGTTTTACTAAACGACAAAAAGGAATGTTTCTTTTAACGTACACGGTGACAACGACCTTTTCCGCCGCCACGAGTATTATTTGGTCTTTGGCTTCCTCAACAAGCCGTAATGTTTTTTTTAAATGAAATTATTACCATATAATTTTTTATGTATTTTGGCATTGAAAAGGTATTTTTATAATGGATTTGTTATGTTAATATATTTAAGTGATATATTGTGATCAAAGTGGGGAAATGTTTTCTTTCCATTATATTTGTATTATTTATTATGATTTTATAATGGTACATGAAAATTTGACTGGTGGTTACCTGATAAACCATATGACAGGTGGTGTCGTGAATACCAGGACGCGTGGTTACTTTATTACCTCCAATTCATTGGGTATGGAAGTTAGATGTATGGCTATTCCATTAAGTGATATGTGTGGATGTCGACCGTATGGTTATTCCATTTAAGTATGTTTATGTCACAAGTTACCTATATATGTTATGTGATCATTATATGGGTTTTATGGTAATATTTTGGTTAAGAAAGTGTATGTAATGATCTTTTATTTCAGTTAAGAGTTTTTACTACTTCATAATGGTGAAAAGTATTACTTTGATTATGTATACATGGTTTACTTGTTGTTTTGAAAAACTAACAGTTTTCATTCATTGTGTATCCCTTACAGAGCTTTTTATGCTCACCCCGAGTTTTTTTTTGGAAATGTTTTTCACAGGACTTAATGTGGAATAGGGTCAAGGATGGGATCAAGGGAAAGTCATGCTATCTAAGACCTGGAACTACACATGTTTCCTTTTAAGAGTTATTATTTTATGGAAACTTAGTAGAAGTTTCTACTTTGTAATCTTTTGAGATGTAATAGTTTTGTCTTAATTCTCTAAAACTCTAAACCGTGAAAAGATCCTCATTTTGAATTATTCATTTAATTCAATATTAAGTATTGTTTATGGATGGTGCCTTATATTGAGTGATTAGTAAGTGGGAGGTTGGGTGGGTTTATATAAGAAAGTGACTGAATTCTTTATTATTTAGGATTGGGACCCCTTAAATTAAACTAATCAAAACCACAAATAAGATCATGGTTTTTTCCCATAGTTTTTGGAAAAGTGGAAAGGAAAAAAATATTTTATAAGGGAAAAGTCCAAACTTCTTAAAATAATGGGGTTAGTTATGTGGAGGTGAGTCACACTCCCATGGAAAATAATTTAAAAAGACAAGAAGTCTAATAAGTCTTGAGTGGTCCATTAATGATTTGAAAAGTAAGTCAAAAAAACCCAAATCACACTATTTTAATGGTAAATAATATATTGGACGAACATAAAGCTTATAGTATTTAATTACATCACTGTTGATTTATTATTATGTCATAAGACACATTATATATTTAAACGATATTTAATTTTCACCCAAAAATTTCTCTATCTCAGAAAATTATGAAAAATTCACCGTTGGATAATTTCGATTTCCTGATTACAAAAAAATATCATTTATTTTATTTAAATAATTTTCTATATATATTAATTTTCACTTTTAAAATAAAAATCGACATTTATAAAAAATTCACGGGTTTTGAAAAAATGGCTTTCAAAACATAATAAAAATTATAATTGCATTCATAAAATTATAAGATCATTAATATTTAAGAAAAATTAATTTAATAATAATATTAATAATTTATTAAAATATTATTTAATTAAAAAATCCCATAATTTAATAATATATAATTCTTAATCAAATAATAACTAAAAACAGTATATGTACTTTAAAAACTATTTACAATGTATCAATAATGACAAGAAAGTATATTCATTATTATATACAAAAATAATGTACATGAACATAGTACTAGCGATTTGTTACATAACCCCTTAAAACAGCGGCATAAGACCTATGGGTAAGGTGCGTGATGGTGACAGACTGTTGGGGTGGCCAGATAGCATCGCTCGATTGGTAATCTCTATCCTCGTCCACTTTTCCTGTAGACGGTCCCGTTCGAGCCTGACATGATGAAACTCAGCATGGGCTAGGTCACGAGCGAAGCCTAAAGATGCCACCTCTTTTCTGAGCTCTGACAAATGGGATTCATATGGAGAAATTCTACTGGATGAGGCCATCGCTTCCTTTGTCTGAGTAAGTTGGATTTGGTAAAGCCCTATGTTTATACTAATCATGTGATCACTATTCAACGGATATAAAAGAAACGGTCACAATTATTAACATACAACCCAAGAAGATGACATTTTATATAAAAATTTGACATTTATAGATATTTAATTATATCAAGAGGGGTTTCCATTAATGAAACATTGTGTCATTACAATATTCCCCCCTTAACAAATTTCTCCCTCGGAATTTCCTTTTCATACACTAAAACAGATGTTGGTAAATAAGATTCATCATTTCCTCCGATTCCCAAGTCACTTCTTCAAACTTGTGGTTTCATCACAGCACTCTGACGAGGGGCATTGTCTTATTTCGTAGAAATTTTTCTCTAAGATCTATGATCGTCATTGGTTTCTCTTCATAAGAAATATCATCCCCTAACTGTACAACCTCAGAAGAGAGTACATGTGAAGGGTCTAGAATGTACTTTTTCAAGTGGGATACATGAAAGACATAATTTACTTTGGCTATGGCAGTTGGAAGTGCTAGTCTATAGGCCATAGCCCCATCACGATCAATAACCACAAAGGTGCCGATGTACCTTAGACTTATCTTCCCTTTATTTCCAAACCTCATGAACTTCTTCCACAGATATATGCATTGCAAACCCATGTCTCCGACTTTAAACTCAAGGCCTCATCGATGATTATCTTCATAATTCTTCTATCGACTCTCAGCTGCCTTGATATGCTGCTGATTGGTTTCCACCTTTTCCACCATTTCCTTGACCATTTACGGTCCAAGAAGCTTATGTTCATCGACCTCATCCCAACATGTCACTGTTCTGCACCTTTTCCCATACATGGATTCATAAGGTGCCATTTGGATGCTCGAGTGGGAACTATTATTATAAGGGAACTCAACCAGATGAACATGTTGATCCCATCCTCTTATAAAGTCTATTGTGAATGCTCTAAACATGACCTCAGGTGTTTGGACAGTCTTCTCGGATTGGAAATCAGTTTGAGGATGATAGGTCGTACTGATGTTCAGATCAGTATCCAGAGCATGTTGAAGACTCTTCCAAAACATATAGGTGAATCTTGGATCTCGGTCAGACATAATAGATAATGGTACTCCATGAAGCCTTACCAATTCCCTGATATTTTTCTATGCCAGTTGATCCAATGAGAAATCCTCCCGAATAGAAATGAAGTGTGAATCTTTATAATATGATCCACCACAACCTATATTGCATTATTGCCTTTGAATTTCCTTGGAAGTACAGTGAAAAAGTCCATGGTGATTTTCTCCCATTTCCATTCTGGTATAGACAATGTTTTCATCATCCCCTTAAACTTCTGCCTCTCTGCCTTCACTTTCTGGCACACCAGGAAATTTGATGTATATACAACAATATCCTTCTTCATATTATCCCACCATAAGTTTTCACGGAGATCTCGATACATCATTGTACTCCCTGGGTGAATAGAGAAATTTGAACTAAGTGTATCATCCTAATGTTTTTTTCTTCAGCTCCAGATATGATGGAAGACATAGTCTTTTCACAAATAGCACAATTCTGTCTTCATTAAAATTAAACACTGAGGACTTTCCTTTTTTGATAGCTTCTTCTTTTTTCATAATTCCCACATCATCCATTTGAGAATCCATTAACCTTTCTAAAAGGGACGGTTGAGTAATCATTTGTGAAAGGATTGATGATGTTACCTTTATTATGATTCCCATGTCCATATTTATCATTTATAAGAAGATTGGATCCTTCTCAATTCTCATCAATGATTGAATCACTGGGTTTTTTCTACTTAGGGCATATGCCACCTTGTTCGCCTTCCCAGGGTGGTAATGTATTGAACATTCATAATCATTGATGTGATCTATCCATCTTCTCTAGAACATATTAATATCTTTCTGTTTGAATATATATTTAAGACTCTTGTAGTTAGTATATATCTCATATTTCTCCCGATAGAGATAATGCCACTATATTTTAAGGAAAATATCACCGCTGCCAACTCCAGATCATGCATTAGATAGATTCGTTGATGGATTTTCATCTGTCTTGAGGCATTAGATATCACTTTATCATTCTGCATCAGCACACAACCTAAGACCTTCTTTCAAGCATCACTGAATATCACAAAATGTTCCCCACTTGTGGGTAATGTGAGCACGGGCATAGTGATAAGCCTCCTTTTCAAATCCATGAAGCTTTCCTCGCATTCATCACTCCATGAAAAATTTACTTCCTTTAGAGCTAGCTTTGTAAGAGGGTTGGACAATCATGAGAAATTTCTCAAAAATCTTCAATAATATCCAGCTAAACAAAAGATGCTACAGATATCAGTTACTGATTTTGGCCTCAACCATACGTCAATTGCATCTTTTTAGGAGGGATCCACAGATATCCCATTGCTTTTGAGGATATAGCCAAATAATGAGACCTCCTTCAACTAGAACTCCCACATTCTGTAATTTTCATAGACATTATCCTTTAACAATGTCTCTAGTATAGTTCTTAAATGATCCTCATCATCCTCTTTGATTTTGGAGTATATTAGAATATCATCTATAAAGACTACGAAAAATTTGTTGAGGGAATCACTAAAGACTCAATTTATCTAGTCCATGAAGATTGTTGGAGCATTAGTGAGTCCTAAATGTATTAATATGAATTCATAGTGCCCGTATCTTGTGTGAAAGACAGTATTGGGGATATCTTCTTTATTCACCTTTACATGATAATATCCCGACCGAAAGTCCACCTTAGAGAAGTATTGTGCTCCACGCAGCTGATTGAACAATTCATCAATTTCTGGGAGAGTATACTTGTTCCTCATTATGATTTTTTTGATCTCACGATAATATTTTAAAGGCACATTGACCCATCCTTCTTCTTGACGAAGAGGACTGGTGCACACCATGGTGAAGTACTTGGATGTATAAACCCTTTATACAGATTATCCGGTAGTTGTTTCATCAGCTCTTCATGATCCACGAAAACCATTCTATATAGAGTCTTGGATATTGGTAATGCCCCTCATATAAGTTCAATTGACAATTCAACATCTATTCTAGGAGGAATACATGGCAGTTCGCTGAGAAACACTTCAGCGAATTCCTTCACAATAGGCATTTCTTCATGGATGGTTTCTTCCTTGGACTCAATCATCTGCCTAGTTACGCGTGCTCATAGGGAAGTGATATCCAAGCTTGAGATGATGGAGCTAAAGTAGATTCATCTTCCACTCACACTTGTAATGAATCTGGGGTCGATTCTCCAAATGTAGTGTGATTTTCCTTTCCTGAAAATTTTTATTGGCTCTTTATAAGGAAATCCAATCCATGCCATGAATTACTTAAATTACACCATAGGGAGTATGATTAGGTTCACCGGGAAATTAAATCAACACATTATAATAGGGTAGGACTTATATTCATGGGATACAATGAATTCCCTATTTTTCCTACTCACCGACATCTTCACTTCCATGATTTGTGGTGGTGCTGAGATTGTACTACTAAACATTCGAGATATAAAACAATGAGTAAAAGCTAAATAATTCAGTAAATTTGCTATTATTGAATGAATAAATAGCGTACTTGTCCCCAATTCATTGTCGGGGATCACTTCGGCAGAAGTGATGGAAAAATATGTTCCTTGCTGCCTTGGAGTTTGTTGGTTGCCTCTGAAAACCCTTGGATTAGGGCACTGATTTGCAAAATGCCCCGGTTCTTTGCAGTTTTAGCAATAAACAATGTGTTGTGGTTTGAACGGAGCATTCCTCTCCACTGTCACAGCTGTGGGTCTTTCTTGCTGACAGTTAACAGCAATGTGCCCTTATCTTCAACACCTAAAGAATTTCCTCATCTCCTTGAGGCAATATCAGGGGTGCTTCATTCCGCACATTGGAAAGTGGGTTGCTGGATCGTCATAGCACCGTTGGATTTATCCATCGGACTGCCAATTTTGAAGTCCACCTTACTCTTCTTTTCCCCATGATACCCCTATGATTACCCGATCTCCATTTCGACCTTGAGGGCACATCAGACAATTTCTTCATAGCTGTCGAAGTCAGGAATCACTAATTCTTTTCGTAAACTAGGATTCATCCCACCAAAGAAGCGGTCAACCTTTCATTCAGGGGTAACGACAATGCCGGAAGCATATCGTGCAAGCCTTATGAAGTTTTCCTCATACTCTCCAACAGATTATTCACCTTTTTTCTTTATAGAATGGAAGTCCCTTTCCATCTTAAGCCGAAGGGTGTGCGGAAAATATTTATCGAAAAAAATCTTCTTGAAATACTTCCATTCCAACGGATCGATCTCCTACTCAAGCTTCGTATTTTTGATCAACATCCACTATTGATTACATTCACCCTCTATACGATAAGCCACCAGGAGAACCTTCTCATGTACAAAACATTGATGTATTGAGATGATCTTTTCAATGGAGTTGATGCATTGTTCCGCGATCGTGCGATCAGATGATCCAACAAAAGTAGGAGCCCTTTGTCTCATGAAGCTCTCGATAGAGAATTGTTATATCATAGGGGGGTTGAACGTTCCTCTTGACCGGTGTTTCTATTCAGAGCTTGAGTTAGCTGAAAGAGAAGCATGACAATGTTCGCGATTCCTTCTCCCTTTGGATTGGGCATCTCATTAGTACAGTCATCACACTGATCTTCACATTAGTTGTTAGCCTGAGTCATCCTATTACTGGCCATTGGCAGGAATAAAAGGAATTTTATGGGGTAACACATAAAGGGTACTCCAAAGACAAAAGTGTATGATTATAAATAAACTTTTATTTCCTTATCTCATATGTCTATAGGCATCAATAAAGGTTTTTCATGATCTACTTTCTATCATATATTCCTAGGGGAATTTTTTTAATTCCATTAATAAGGGTTAATACTATGCTTGTGAATTTATCAAAACATATCCCCCGGGAGTGTCGTAACCAAGTGTCCAGCAAGGCCCATTGTCGTGCACCAGTTCCCGTTCGAGTCTAGCGCAAAACGGTGTTTTCAGGTTTTACCCCATGGATATATCTGTGGCAGAGCCGCCTCTACCTGCTCATATCCCGACAGGGATGTATTTGCTTGATAAGCCACTCACTCAGTATTTACCAAAACTTAGGGATGTTTTTATTATACTTAGTCTTGTCTATAAGGCTTTTATGGTGTTTTACAATCCGAATCCCAAAAATAACTAAACCTATCCTTTGATACCTACTATGACAACAGTACTTTTATTAAAAACATAAACATGATTTATTACATAAACTATTCACTTGATACAACATGGAACAATGATAGTTCTAGTGTATTTGGGGATTAGGATCATTATATAATAACATAAAACATGAAATACAACATATTTATTGAAAAAATCCTTTACATGACCAGTATATTCCCTCGTACTTATCAATACATGGGATAACCTGACGACATGCCTAATAAAAGGGTGAGCTATAAAGCCTAGTAAGGGAATAAACATGTAATAAATTAGGAGTACAACACCTATTAGACAATATGCATATCAATAGAGCACACGAGAATCATGGACATAAAGGCATGATAAATCATGATAATCATAACATGGAAATGTGGGAACAACACTTAGCAAGGAATTAGCATCATCCAAGGCCCATTGCAAATGAAGCATGAGTAAATCCTTATTGCACATGAAGCACGAGTAAACCCTAGTTTCCCATGAATTCGAATGAATCAACACTCATTGCACCTGACGTATCATTATACTAAACTTTACCCAATGCATTGGAGCGCTATAAGGGCGCATCCTTCATAAACATTTCATTTCATGCATAAGTGTGTCCCATGGATCATTAAACATGGATTCATAAAACATAATAATTTATTCCATGACAAAGGAATGTGGAATGAAAAATTATAATTAATAAGTAAATGTGCATGAAGATGAATACCCTTGATGGAGAAATGGGCATGGTAATCAATATAAAATGGAATTGGCTTAGAAAATTGTTGCAATTTCGGCAGTGTAACGACGTGTTATAAGAATTCATAAAAATAGTTGAGGAGAGAGAAAGGGTTGTGTCATCATATCTATATGAATTGGATAGTTATGGGGTCATATAGATAAATTTCCAAACAATTTTAATGGAATATAGATACATGATATAAAAGTATTTCTTGAATGTAAATGCAGAGGGAGATGTTTCTTTTAGAATTTCGGCATAGTAACAGGTGTACATTGGAGGAATTTAATGAGAGATAAATGGGAATACCATAATTCAAACTATAAGAGGGAAGTATGGGGGAGGTACAAAACCATACCCCAGAATTTATAATTTAAATAAAATAGTAATAACAATATTATGAAAATTGGACAAAAAAGGGAAAGAGAGAAAAACCCTTACTTGGAAGTGGGCTTCCAAAGGCTTGAGAGAGGCTTCAGAGAGGCTTCTTGGGAGCTTTTGGAACAATGGGAGGATTCTAGAGACAGTAGGGAAGAGTTTTACAAAATAAAAATTCTTTTAGTGTGGAGGATGTTGGAGGATGGGTGGGTTTATATAGGAAAGGTGAGTGAATTCTTTATTATTTAGATTTGGGACCCCTTACATTAAACTAATCCAAACCACATATCGGATCATGGTTTTTCCCATGTGTTTTTAAAAAGGGGATAGGAAAACCATATTTTAGAAGGCTAAAGTCCGAACATATTAAAATAATCAGGTTGCTTATGTGGAGGTGAGTCACACTCCCATGGAAAATAATTTAAAAAGAACAGATGTTTCATATGTATTGAGGGGTCAATTAATGCTTTGAAAAGTAAGTCAAACAAACCCAAAATAACATTATTTTAATTTTTAAAACATATATTGGCAGAAAATAAAGCTTATAGTATTCTGTTATATCACTATTGGGTCATTATGATGTCATTAAACACATTATATATTTCAACGGTATTTAATTTTTACCGAAAAATATGATTTCTCAGAAAATTATGAAAAATTTACCATTGGATAATTTCGACATCATGATTACAGAAATATCATTTATTTTATTTAAATAATTTCCTAAATATGTTAATTTTCATTTTTAAAATAAAAACTGACATTTATAAAAAATTCATGGGTTTTGAAAAATATCGCTTTCAAACCTTAATAAAAATTATAATTGCATTAATAAAATTATAAGATCACTTATATTTAATAAAAATTAATTTAATAATAATGTTATTATTTTATTAATATATACTTTAATTCAAAAATCCCTTAATTTCTTAAAATATAATTCATAATTAAATAATAACTAAAAACACTCTTTGTATAATAAAAACTATTTACAATGTAGAAATAATGACAAGAATGTATATTCATTATTATATAAGAAAATAATGTACATGAACATAGTACAAGATATTTGTTACATAACCTCTTAAAAAAACACCATAAGTCCTAAGGGTATGGTGCACGATGGTGACAGTCTCCTGGGGTGGTTCGGATAACATCGATCGAGTAGTAATCTCTATCATCTTCCACATTTCTCATAGACGGTCCCGTTCGAGCCTGACATGATGATGCTCATCTTGGGCATGGTCAAGAGTGAAGCCCAAAGATGCCACCAATTTTACGAACTATGACAAAAGGGATTTTTATGGAGCAATTCAACTGGATGAGGCCATCACTTCCATTTTCTGAGTATGTTGGATTTGTTAAAGCCCTATATTTATACTAATCATGTGATCACTGTTCAATTGATATAAAATAAATGGTCACAATTATTAACATACAACCAAAGAAGTTGACATTTTATATAAACATTTTTCATAAATTGGAATTTAATTATATCAAGAGGGACTTCCATTAATGAATCTTTGGGTCGTTACATTTATGTTCTATAAGAGTTGTCAAAATAATATTTATAATTATATAATTATTTTTGATTGGTTTATTTATAAGTTGTTGGTAATTATTTCAATATTAATAAATCATTAATCATAAATGTGAGATCTGGCCCTTACTATTCATTTCACATATATATTTATACATTGACTAATTTTATGAATGAAATATTTAAGATGTACTCAGTCATAGGTGATGATGTGTCTAATAGGATATCATATGATTATATACCTTTTTACTCGGAGGTACATTTCACAAATTATTATTCTATGCTCCTTGATTTCATTAAATATTTTTTTAATTCATTTTCATTTATTACAACAATTGAATTTATATAAACATAATGTGTTTACTAGGACGTCATGGAGAACTGTCAACAAGAGTTCACGTTTTGAAATTAATGTACAAGGTGTATAGTCCTTTTGTGATAGATGATCCAAGTATCTTCTTTCATGACCTACCAGACTGGTGACCATATAACTCAAAGACTACATGACCTATATCCCATGTACATGTTATATACTCAAATGTCTTCTATCGAATGATTACACATCATGACCCTAGGCATGTGCTGTAGAAAGATGGTGAGATAACACATAGAATAGGTTTCACTAATGTACACGTCGTTTAACGTTACTAGATTGTGCAAAATAGAAATTAATTTATTATAATATTAAAACATTATAGACATATACATTCACGTTGAAATTATGTTATTAGGAAAAACATTTTGTTTTGGTTAAAATATATATAATTTTATTTCTTTTTTGTAAAATTTTCGGATATTCATATCATGTATCAGTCGTATTATAGTTTTTAATCTAATTTCATATAATCATTACACAAGATAGATACTATCTTGTAATCCATATAATCATTACGCTGATAGTACACATTATGAATGTTTGTGATAATTCATTAATTATGCATTTCATATGAGTAAATAATATATGAGTATAATACATGTTTGGAATTTTTTATGGGTACTCACTATGTCACCTCTAGGGAAATGAATTTATTTTATGTAATTAATTAAAATAAATAAATTTAATTTGTTTAAAATTATGATGGATAATAATCATTTGGAAATTAATATAAAAATTAATATAAATGATTTTATTTATTAAATAAGATAATTTATTGATTCATATGTGATTAAAAGATAATAAAAATGAGTAATAATTAAAATATAATTATACTAAATCATTAATAAATTTCATATATGTAGATGATCATGAGACTACAGGACCATTGTATATTATTTCATAAATTTTTTTATGATTAAATTATATTTTAGGATTATGATCCACAAATACATTTATTTTTTAAGGGAATATATTCCCATGATTTATTTTATGTAAAGGAATTCCCCACAACTAAATGTGGGTAAAAATATGTTTAATAGATAGATCTCCCAATATAGTGGAGTATGTTTATGTATAGAGTTGAGATGAAACAAATACAAGTGAGATATGTTGGTATACACATGGAAATCTAAAACATGAACTATAAATGGTTCATAGATTTTCTCCTAGTTCAATAGTAATTTTACCGTCACGAAAATATACTAAAAATTAGTTTAAATGCATGATCATAAAAAATTGTTATTTAATTTCAAAAAAGTTTCATTGTTATTTAATTTTTAATTTTTTAGTTTTGATCACATTTATTATTAAATTTAAAGGAATTCAATGCATAACTAATATAAACAAGATTATTATTATATGTTATATAATACATGAAAAATCAGTAATGTAAATACAATTAATAATAAAAATAATGTAATAAAAAATTAATTTTTAAGTAGGCCTAAAAGATAATATACCTGAAATATATATATTAATATGGTATATTCTTCAACTATTTTAGTTAAAATTAAAGCATATATCAATGTGCCTGACCATCCATATTTGGCATGCTTTAAATTATCAGGGAATTATTACATGAGGTTTTTGTTTGATATAACTTATTTCACATAAATGGTTGATGGTAGTAGAGAAAATATGGTAAAATGAGATATAATTGTTGATAAAATAAAATATACGGGTTTCCGGATTTGGGAGTCCACTAAATTGATCAAGGAAGTATGATTTAATGTAGTTGGAAAGTGGAATTCCTACCAAAAATCCTTAATAATTCCATACCAATCATTGTTGGGGTAATTAGAAGGGAAATATGGATCTTTTCCACAACATAGACTAAAGAATATATACTATAAATTTTTTTTTGGGATATTATGTTTTGATAAAATTTTTGGAGATTAATAAATAAGAGATCTATTTTTGTATCCAAATAAAATCATACATATTACTTATCATTTCACATAATTTTTGGAAGAAACAACAATTAAAATATCTTAAAATATATCACTATGAAACATAATTTAGAAGGATAACATTTTCCTTAGAAAAAATTTCCAATAGTTGAAATGTTATATGTGTGTTATCCTATATCATGAAAGAAAATTACATGTGGTGGATGAACTTATTGCCTTGCACTTGGTAATTAGGAAAGTGAGGAAGGGTTTTATCTCTTTTAGAAATTTTTAAATGATGGTACCAACGTTCAAGTATTATTAATATCATCCAATAACAATTATATTTTTAAGATACTGAAGGTGAGTTAATAGAGTTATGGGTATGTGATATAAGAGAGAATGTGATATAATTGAGATATGATATATTCAATGCATCTTTTTCAACTGATATTATAGTGTATGTTCCAATTGGGCCTCATGTATTGAAGGTTGTTGGATACATTGGTAACTTGGAAACATATGGATTAAATACCTAAATGATTTGAAAAGATATCACATACATTCCTCACTACCCAATACCATCCAAAATTTTATTTTGTTTATTATAAAATGATAAATAATTAAAAGTTCCTTTAAGAACATCTTAATTATTTTATCCATGTGGATAAGGACATATTGTTTGAAGGCCCAATGGTCCATATGGTGAGTAAAAAAATGTAGAAAATGGAAAATGGGAAAATTACTAATAACAAGTTTAAATCTATAGGTCATCATACTTCAAGGTGTAGGATGATCCTGAGTAAAGGAAATAAAGAGGTGGAAGCATATATTTCGTGTGAAATGAATGATACGTTGAAGAAGAACTACCCCATAATAAAGGGGAAGATAAATTTTCATTCATTATAAAGTGTAATAATTCAATATAGGAAAATTGATTATTTGATTTATCATTTAGTCCAAAAATTTCTTTCCAAATATGGAAACCAAGTTGATTTTGAAGTATTATTAGAGGATAGGTGGAATTGTGAGCTTCCAATTGTGTGAGGATAGATACTCTATCAATTGGTGACTACTTAATTTAATTTCAAATATTCAGAATATTTTTTTATTTGAATTATATAATATACCAACTGTAAATAAGAAAATAATTGTTGTATCGTGACTAGATGAACATGGTTTTAATTTCTTGTTTAGAAATAAAATTTATTTCATTTGTAAGGACGACATATATTATGCTGTTGTATATTTAAATAACACTATTTAATTATTATTTTATGAAAACCAATTATATGAAATATTATAATAAAATATATACACATGACTCATATAATATCATGATATTGAATCAACATATTGTTCATGTAAATTTGGAGAGATTCATAAATTAATTTAATGAAATTTATTTATAATCTTCTGAGCTAAATCCAGATAATTGATGTAATAAATTGTAATAAGGTAAAATTACCAAACATCAATTCAATGGACCTGGAGAATGGTCTATAAATATTCCCCAATTGGAACATAGTAAAGTTTCAGATCATTTCGAAAATAAGTTAGGGAAATGAATTATTACTTCATAACATTTAACGATGAATTGAGTTGATATAGTTATGTATAGTTGTTATGTTCTATGTACTAATCCTTTTATGCATATAAATAATCCATTAATTTTTTTGACAATAAAAAGGGATAGAAGATAATGAATATTCAATATGATTGAGGTATTGAATATTATAATGAATGCTTCATCATATTTTTAAATGTGTTTGGTATTCTATCTCAACTCACTCCACATTAATGACAATAGTGGAATAATGTTAGTGAAATAATTAGAAATACAATGTGAGGCATATTATGGTCTATGATAATTCAAATATAACTTCAATTATCCTTTTTAGGATATGTATTACATAATACAACATATACATTAATCTGAGACCCAAATATAGTAGAAAATAGAATTCCTTCAAAGTAATATAGGGGACATAAATCTATTTCATCTCATAAAAATGTATGTAATTGATAAATTTTTTAATCAATTATTTATTAAAAATATTGGACCCTGAGGAATTTTTATTATCTTTATAAGATATATTATAGATAACAATGGATACTACATATACAACCCTTATGAGAAGAAATATTTGATCCCCAACAAATAATCATTGATAGGGATCACATCATCAAAATGGATAGATGGAAAATGATTTATATTGATGATTTTAATGTTCATGATAAACTAGAGTCATTATAGGAATAGATTCCAAAGGTCCCCATGGAAGAAGTATTTCTTGAATCAAATGTACCATGTTTGATAAATAGAGAGGCTAGAAAACCATAAATTTATGCTTTCATATCATTGAAGACGATGAGTCAATATTAGTTGAAAATGATGCTCATCTCTCCTATAAAGATATATTATAGATATTAAAGCATATATGATTAAAGGAATGAATATATTTTGAAATTTATTCTATATATTGGGGGAAATATATGTTTTTACTTTCAATTTTTGAGTTGATGAACCAAATATATGGTGAAAATGGGTATTCAAGAGAAAACCAGTAATTTATGGTAATATAAATACCTATAAATAAAGGAAAGTGGATATAGTTATTAAAAAATTAATGGGTTTTAATGTGAAGATACATTGCCTCCATTCACATTTTTAAATCCCCTAAATTCTAGATTCTATAAATAACTGATTATGACTATGAATTTTTGAAAACATATTTCAACATAGATTTCCGTAATGGGATCCTTCTATAAGATGTATATGTGAAGCTCCAGACCTTTTTCACATGTAATAATAATATCATGTATTTATTCAATAACATTTTCAACATGCCAGAACTATACTTGGAAATAAACAAAAGGATTTCATTATTCAAATGAATCAGGGAAAGTGGTTACATTACAACAAGATAAATGGAGACCATAATACCCTAGAATACATATTAAATTCCCTATTAGAGTCACTAATAGAAAACCAATAAAAACAACTTCACATAGTATATAGTGAAGATCCATTAGGCCAGTAATAAGGAAAAACATTATGGCTAGAACCATGACAGCCATAATGAGAATCAATAAAATGATGAGCACCATCGTCACCATAATTATTTTATTGTATCACCAAAATTCATATTTTTAAAAGGCCTATGTAAATTCAATTTTTTTCTCCTTTAGGTGGCATTTTAGTCTCCAACAGATATAAGACCTTATAGTCGTTGGGTATTTTGGTAATTTAATATTAAAATATATAGGTATAATGAGTATTCAATTGTTTAAAGTGTGTATTGTGGTTATAACTATATACATGTTTTTAATAAACTCTTTTTATATTTTTTAAGAGTATAATGATTTAAAATAGGTTTGAATCATAACCCTTGTGTTTTAAAAGGAATACCAAGGAAATAATGTATTATGTACTACTTGGTTTTTTGATCTAAGAAATACTTTTTTGAGTAATAAATTATGATTTGGGATAATTAAATTAATATGTATGTTTGTATTATATATTTTATCCATAATAAGTTTATTAATAATTTAGATATTTCAAATTTCATGAAATTTAATTATAAATATTTTCATCCATTATGTACAAAACAATGTCTTAACATAAAAGTCTTTTTGTATTTTAAATATAATTATAGTATACGATTTTCTCTATGATGTACTAAACATTAATTTTTAACATCATGTTTTAAAACTCAAGTGTTTTTAAAATAAGATAAATATTGTTTTAGGGATTTTTCTAGACATAACAATTAATTTGTATACTCTGATTGAATTCACCAATATATTTATATGAAAACCTATTTTATGTTAAATGATGATTACATTACAAAAAAATGGATAGAACCCCAACTAGTTTAGGGCCACCATGTAGATAGACAATCATGGAAATTGTGGAAAATCTAACTCCCAACCCCTCGAAATGGCACAGGTCTCGGCATGAATGGTGCATGCTATGTCGTGCATAGAGGGGGAATACTATGCTCTAAGGGTGCATCGGAGTGTGAGTGCATGGGAACCAGAGGGCACCATCGAGTGGGCAACATGATGGCACAAGTGAGCTCATGGAACTCCCACAACAGACTCGGTACGTGGTAGTTCCAGGGAGGGAAATGGGTATTTTAGTTCAATGGACGAGAGAACTGGGAATATAAGGGATCCATGAATCTCGTTTCGTTTCAATTTGAGATGATGATTTTGTGTAGGAATCATATATGGGCTGTTAGATCTCACCATGTGGAACCTGAGATATTCGTTTAGTCCGGTCATTGATTCCACATGATCACGGATTACCCTCCACATTTTTATCACCTGTTACATCCAAATAGATCTAATCTCAGTCGTTCAGTACTTTTTAAAACCACGCGTTGTGCCTTAACTATCTGAGCCGATTAAAATCTGAAATCAACCATTCATCCTTTTTAAAATCCACAGACACACCTCACCTGCTAGATCTTTTTGAGTTATATCTTAGCTGTCAGTTGTTTTCTGCACCCTCTCTTATTTCATTCTTCTTCCTCCTCCAACGTGAGCTAAAAAAGTAGCCTCGATACTATTCTTTTTGTTTTTCTGTCACTCGTGACACCAGGTAGCCCCTTTGGTCACTTGTTATCTACAAGACCGACACCCTGGGTCTTATTTTAAATAGGTTAGTATCATTTTTCCAGGAAAATTTCATTAAAAATATATTATATATAATTTATATAGATACAGCTGAACTTGTACTTGAACCCTATGGGTTCTTCACTCTCCAGCACCTCCATCGAGCATCCCTAGACCTCTCCTCCTCCTTCGAACCAAGTTTGGGACCTAGTTGTCTTGACTTTTTATTGTTTTAATATATTTATATAATAATACAAAGATGAATATGAATATATATATATATATATAAATGGTTAAGTATTAGACCTTATAATTCCTTATAAGATAGTGAGTCCCTAATCGTAAATGTAGTTATTAATTCTTAATCATGAAAATAATGACTGATTATTTGTTATTCAATATATGGAAATACAACTAAGAAAATTTATTTATATATATAAAAAATAAGTCCTTGTATAGTTATTCATATGTTTTGAAATTAATGATCCCTTGTTTTAATAATGTTCATAATATTTTTAAAACATGTAAGTGTCATTAAATCATGTTGTTAGACCCTTATATATACTATTTCTATACATTTATATATATATATATATATATCATAGTTTATATAAACATATATATGATTTTGTTGAATAAATAATTGTTTTATATTTTATATCATGAATTAAAAATTAATAAGCCTAGATAATTAATGATCAAAATGTAGTTATGTCATATTGGTGTCATTGGATTTTTGGTGTAAACCCTTATATAAATTATGTATTCTTAGTTATGTGTATATATATTTACACATATAAAAATTGATCCTCAATATTATTTATATTTTCCTTGTATTTTTAAGAATATGTGACACATGTTGTTTCTGAAATATGAAAGGATTATAAAGAACGATTTAATGATACAATACAATATATACACATTTGTGTATAAATGAATTATATAATACTATATCCTATAAAATTTTCGGATTTTCAAAAATATTATTTAGATCTAAAATTTTTTGTATGAATATATATATGTGAGTACATATGAATCATTTATTTTCATAAGTTTTAAAATGGTATTAGTTAAGGTTGATTTCTTCTTAGTCTATAATATTGTAATTAAATAATTGGAAATAACCATATGATATGTTATTACATGAAAATTCATGTAATGGGTGTTTAGACAACTATGTTTTTAATACCCTGAATGAATATATTGTTTACCTTTAATTAGTTGTGTATTCAAACCATGATGAATTGCCTTTAGGCATTTTTGGAACCAAAAATGTGTACTCTCATAGTAAGTTTTTTTTAATTTAAGGGTTATCATTTTATTTGACAAACCTATATTATATAGGCTTTATTTATTTACACATGAAGTATAATCAGCCTATCATACTTTTCATTTATTGAATTTCCATGAAATTTATCGTTTTTTGTTGACACTTAACTACATAAACCATTATTTATATTTAAATACTACAAAATTTAGTTAAAATATAGTGTCACTTTATGTATGAAAAACTATATTATTCAATGTGGTATGGGACACAATTAACAATGTGAAAATAAAAAAAAATCCTCTAAGTGGTATGGGAAACAATGAATTATATGAAATGAGAAACCAAGAAATATGGGACTCAATGAATGAAATGTAATAGTAATTTAATAAATCCAATTGGTATGAGGAAATTTTATTTAAAGGGATGATTAATGCATTAGACTCATAATGTAATGAGTGGGGCCCTCTATAGACCATTGATGCATCAGTTGTTCCCATGTGACAAAATAGATGTGGATATGGACAAGGAATGTTCCAAAAATATTTATGGTCTTGGAATGATGCCTTGACATAGTGTGTATTTTATTATCCTATGGCCTTGACCCAGTCTGTCTTATGCACATCCCTCATTATGACTATGAAATTTAATTAACCGAGTCAATGTTCGAATTGTAGAATATACATGGTTAAAGAGCTTGTGCTGATTAGAATCATAGAAATTAAATTTCTAATGGATAATATTTATTACGCACTCGGTGATTTATCTGCCCGTTTATAATTCATAGTTATTATGGGAATAAATTGAGTTTATTATTTTATGTACATCACTGATCATGTATTACTCTGTGTTGTAAATTTGGCACTTACACATTTTCAATATACACTTATTAATGATAGAATTATTCTTACATTAAATATTGCACATCCTATATTTTGAATGATCATTTTTATGTTTTTAATATGTTTCATTGTGACCATGTTAGTATTCCTTGAAATGATCATTTATAAATATTGGAAAAATGTATTGTTATAGTTCATGTATAACAGATATCCATAAAAAATTATTTATTAATAATTTTTAAGGAATGTTTCCAAATGGTTTTAAATGAAATTTTATTTTATTTCAAACCCCCTTACTATGAATTTGTATGCTCACCCAACATTTATAATTTAATATTTCATGTTTGAGTTACACTGATCCGTGGAAGCATTGTGGAAATTCTTTTATCTTTTAGTTTTTGATGTAATTTTAATAATTGTATCTGCTTCTCTAGGACCTAAACCATAATATGAATTCTAGTTGAACATGATATGTGAAAATCATGTTTCATTTTTATTAAAATTATTTTAACACTGTGTTTTATTGAAGCCATATCAGATCCGAGGTTGTCTGGGGATGGGGCATGACAGTTGGTGTCATTGGATTGATTTAGAAATCCCTAGTAAATTAGAAAAACATTAAAAAATGGATTATGTTTTATAGGTAGATTTTTTCATGAAATTTTCACATGGCAGGTGAAACAAGTCCTCTGTCTCTGAACAAAGAATAATTTGAATGCATAATTGTTGAGTTATATTCAGATACACAACAACCCTTTGTGAACCTTTGTATAACCTATAAGTGAATTTATCAAGTTTATAACAACCCTTATATCCTTTGACTTTATCAATGAATGAGTCACATTTACTACCTCATGCCGAAAGCTGAAATTAATTTTCATGCACATAAAGGAAGGTACTACAATGGCCTCTTCTTGTGTTTCATTCTATTTAGTGGTTATCTGGACCTAGTGATGTTCTGGGATGCTGAATAGGAAAGGGACCCTCGAAAAACCCATTTTATCAATTTCATGAGTTACAAAAGGTATGGGAGGCTTTATAAAATCCGTTTTTTAGAGAACCAAGTCATCTATTTGGTCTTTTAGAACCATGTTTATTCTGATATCTTCGAATACTACACCTATCATGCCACCCATTCGAGGACCTACTGTTGCTCTCATGTTTTACACCCGAGCAGTGAGAGGTGTGTCTCAGAAAATAAAATTGGGTAGTTTAAAAAAAATTGGGGATCAATCTAACTAGATCAACATACCAAGAATGTATCTGGCGATGATAGACGTGGTAATGGGGGGACCTTAGGAGTGAAATCTGTCTGGTTTTTTTGTTGTTGTCTATGATTATTTTATAACTTTGAGGACTCAATTTGTTATAGGGGGGATAATGTTATGCCTCGAACCATTTTCACGTGTAATAATAATATCATTGTATTGTTCTGTTTACTTTTCATGGCGTCTGAACAAAAAATTCAAATAAACACAAGACATTATATATTCAAATGAAACATTGAAGTTGCTTTCATTGAAAAATGATAAAACAAAGAGAATAATACACTATAATACCTACTAAAATCCCAGTCAGAGCCACTGGAAGGGAACATAACACGTGAACTATAACTAGTAAATAGTGAAGATTCTTTGGGTCAGTTATAATAAATAAAATTATGGCTAGAACCATGATAGTCATACTGAGCATCTGTGGAATGATGAGCACCATCATCGCCAAGATGTTTTGATAGAACACTATAATTTATATTTTTATAAGGCATAAGAAAATTCGACTTGTTCCTCCTTTTCGTTTCCATTGAGTTTCCAATGGATATATGACCATATAGTTATTGGGTATTATTGTAATTTAATTTTGAAATATCTATGTATACTGTTATTCTCAAATGTTTAAAGTGTGCATTGAGGATATAACTATTGATATGTTTCTAATAAACTCTTATTATATATTTTAAAAGGATAATGATTTAAAATGGGTTTGAATCATAACCCTCGTTTTTTAAAAGAAATACCAAGATAAGTATGTACTTGGTACAACAAGGTTTTTGGTATGAAGAAACAAATTTTTGAGTTTGAAATTTTACATTTGGAAAATGAAATTAATAACTGTGGTGATATTTAATATTTTATCTATACATCGTGAATTCTGTATTTTAATATTTCAAATTTCATCAAAAATATTTTAATAATGTTTTCATCTTTGATTTATAAAACAAGATATTAACTAAAAATATGGTTTGGATTTTAAATATAATACATGAATACAATTTTCATAAGTATGTACTAAACATTTAATTATAAATGTATATTTTAAAATTTAATTTTATTAAAACCAAGGAAAATATTGGTTTTAGGGCTTTGCCTAGTCATAATAAAGAATTTGAACTCTATGTTTGAAGACACCTATATATGTATATGAAACCCTCTGGTATAATTAATTAACATTGTTTAGAAAATAAATAGTTGAGCACCCAACCTAGCTGGTGGTCTCCTTGTTGGTAGCTACTCAAGGCCTCGGTGGGCCATCTCACTTACAACCCTTCAAATGGACCAGGGTTATGAATTCATGGTATGTGATAAGATGAGTTCACATGGTACATAATAATCCCAAAGCATTCATGTTCATGTGAGTGCATGGGAACAAGAGCACGCCACAGTGCGGGGAAGCACGAAGGCAGGGGTGGGTGCAGAGCGCGCCCACAAAAGACTCGATATCTGGTGGTATTAGAGATGTGGGAGGGTGGTTTCTGAATAGTGTCATAGAGAATCAACATTTTAATGGAGCCGTGAAACTCGCTTCGTTTCGAGGTGGGATGGTGGTTTTCAATAGGAATTAGATCTGGTCCATCATATCTCGCATCACGGATCTTGAGCCGTCCGATCTATCCATCCATCAATCCCATGTGGTCGTTGATTACCATCTACATTTTTATCAACCATTAGTTTCTGATGGATCAAATCTCAGTCATTCAAGACTTTTTAAAACAACACAACATGATGTGGCCATCCAACTCAATCCACATTTGATCTCAACTGTTTATCCTTTTTAAAATCTATGGACACACCTCATCAAATGGATCTTTTTTGGTTGGATCCATGATGTCTATTGTTTTCCACACCTTTTCATTTCCCCTTTCTCCACTACCTCCCATTTTGTCCAAACTAGTAGCATTGATATTCTTCATTTATTTTTTTCTTCACCCATGCCAAAAGGTGGCCCCTCTTTTAACCAATTTTCCACAAGACTGAGATCCTCAGTCATATTTTAAAATTAGGAGTGTAAGGTTTCAATTCAAATTTCATTCGCAATATATTATACAAAATATATATTTATACATCTCATCTTTCACTCAAAACTTATTGGTTCTCCACTCTCCAGTGCCTCCATCGAGCTTCCACATACAACTCCTCCTCATTCGAACAATGTAAGGGTCCTAGTTGTCTTGATTTTTATGGTATAAATATATGTATGTAGACATAATTAGATGAATATAAATATATATATATATATATATATGTACACAATTATGTAAGACCTATAGATTCCATATAAGATGACGTGTCTTTAATCCTAAATTATGTTCTTAATTATATATCAAGCATATGATGTGTGATGTTATGTGTTTCTATATATTGAAATATACATAAGAATATATATATGTATAAATTTCATAAATAAATACTTTTATATTTAATTTCACGTTTCGAAATTAATGATCCCTTGTTTCACTAATGTTTGTAATTTTATTAAAACATGTATGCGTCATTAAATATCAGTACACGACCCTTATATATACTATGTAAATTCAGTTATTCATTTATATAGATATATATATATGTGTGTGTGTGTGTGTGTTTACATAAACATATATATATATATATATATGATTTTTTTAATAGATAAACCTTTTTAATTTTATATCATGATTTAATAATTTGAAACCCTAGATAATTAATGAGCCTAATGTATTTAAGTCATTTCTTTGAAAATGGAATTTTGATGTAAAGACTTCTATATATTATTTATATTCAGTTATATGTGTATAAATTTATACATATAAACATTGATCATATATATTATTTAGATATTCCATGGATTGTTAAAAATAAATAACACATGTTGTTTCTAAAATATAAAAGGTTTGTATGAAAATATTTAAATATAAAATTGTTTATATACACCCTAGGGTATACTCGAATTATAAAATACTCAATCCTATAAATGTATGGATTTTCCAAATAATATGTAGATATAAATTTGTGTGTGGGAATATATATGTTTACATATGACTCACTTATTTTCATAAGTTTTAAAAGGGTATTAGATATGGTTTATTTTTATGCTTTTCAATCATTAAAATTGTGATTTAATAATTAAAAATACCAATCTGTATGTTATTACATGAACATTAAATTAATGGGTGTTTAGAAAACTATGAATGTATTACCCCAAATGAATATTCAATTTACCTTAAATCATTTGTGTATTATATCCAAGGTGAATTTCCTTTTTCATATTAGGAACCTAAAAATTTTACACTCATTATAAGAATTCTTGAATTTAATGGTTATTATTTTATGTGACAAAACTATATTTTATGTGCATTAGTTGGTGAAACATGTAGTATAATCTTCCTATGATACATTTCATTTATTGAATTTACCTGAAATTGTTTGTCTTTTGGTTGACACTTAAGTATATGAGCCACTACATTTATGTAAATTCTAAATAATATAATAACACTGTTATGAACCTTTATGGATTAATGAACTAAATTAATCAAATTGTTATGAGACAATTTGAATAATATAAAATGGGAAAATCAATTATTCAAATTGGTGTGTGACACATTGAAAATTACGAAATGAGAGTCCATGTAATATGTGACAATTGGAATGATATGTCATGAATTATTTAATAATTCAATGTGGTATAAGGAACTTTGATTTCAAGAAATGAGTAATGCATTCGAATTATTATGTTACAGGTGGGGAATTCTACACCCCCTTAATCCATCGGTAGGTCTGACTAGGAAAAAAATGTGGATTTGACTGAGGCCTTTCCCAAATTTATTAATTGTGTAGGCATGATTCCTTGAATGTGAGTTTATAGTCATTGCATTAGGCCTTGAAATAGTCTGACATATGCTTTTATTTTATTATGACTATGAACACTTAGTTAGCCAAGTAAATATTCGACTACTTGAATTTACTTGGATAATGAGCTTTTACATTTGAGAATCTGGGAAATTAAATGATTGCGGCTTAATGTTTATTCAGCACTCAGTGATTTATCATCCAGTTTACTATTCTCAATTAGAAAGAGATGAAATTGATGATATTATTTTATGTGAAACTCTAATCTTGTATCCCTAAAGGATATTCATGTTTTAGAGACACATTTATTGATTAAGTAAATAATTCAAGTCATAAAAGATTCAATTTAACGAATATATAAATGAATTTGGTTTCATTAAGAAATAATGTGAGCCATGTGTTTATATGAGGATTAGTGGGAATATATTCATTAACATAGTAAATTATCATTGTGAAATTTATATATTTTAAATAACATTTTATTTGTAAAATCTATTATGGTGTTGTCGAATATTAGAGTTTCATGATGGAATTAGGTGAAGCTGCCAAAATTATAAGGATCAATATCATTCTAGATTTTTCTAAGAGGCCACACATACTATGTCAAATTACATAAAATGACCAAATAATAAATAGATTCCATATGAAACCATTCGAGAGGGGATTGGATCCATTGTTACATGGAATAAATATTTCTAAAAAATGTTTCCAGAGACACAACACAAGAAATAGTGAATTAGTATAACCCCATATTATTCTGTGAAATAATCCATCATGTATCTCATGTTATTTACTATACGTGGTGATTTCTATTCTTTGAGTTTGGTAGTTATATATAAAGAAGATAATCATGAAAAACATTTTTCTATGCTTAAGGATATGCTCAATCATCTAAAATGAACTAAAGATATGTTCCTTGTGTATATAAAGGAAAATATTTGGTTATAAAGTGAAATACTATTTAAACTTTTGAATAAAATCATAATGATAGGAAGTTGAATTCCCCATCTTTTTTTGTTTCAACAGATGAGACGCGAGCTAAAAAATTTCAGATAGTTTAGTTGTTCCTAATTATACAGTGGTGAGTATTTATAAATCAACTTTATATCTATCCAAAAAAATATTCTTTGATACAAATTATTGTCAATGATTTTTTATGGTACCTAATAGTAAATACACTATCACGTTGTATTTTTTGAATATTGCAGTGGTTTGATGTGAACAAGAGGAAATGTCACACTAATGGAAAATTCCATACAATGGATTTATAACATCTAGATGGATTTCATTTGAGGTTTAATAATGTATTAAGTAGAGTTTCTATATATGAAAATATGATGGTTCCCATGGCTAAAGGATTATCTCTGTAGAAGAAAGAGTGTTTTTTGGGATCTATGGGACATAAGGTTGTTAGTTGTTGGATCATGATATAGTTAAGTGTTTATTGGATTTTATTACCATGAAAAAACATCTATATAAATTATGATAAACAAAATTTTTATTTATTAATTTTAGTAAACACATATCACTTTATTATTATTTTTTAGTGTAACAAAATATATGATAATTTTCAAAGAGTTAATGTCACACTATACAATCAAAGAAGTTCCCCTCTAATTCGATAACCAAAAATTTCAAGGAATCTATTCAGAAATATTTTTTTATATCTGGAGGGAATAATTTTAGGTAAAATTGGTAACACAATAAATGGTCGAGATTTAATGGAATTTCATTTTTCTTCCCATGGTGTACAATAATGGTAATATCTAATGTATGATTTCAAGAGAACGAGGCTAGCCATTGGAAAATCAATATTTATATTTGTCATGAGATATTAATTTATTTATATGAATTTACGGATCATTATAATTAAATATTATTTTTAATCAGTATTATAAGATGCACACTATTACATATTAATAAAATATAATCAACCATATGTTCATGGAGAGGTCGGATACATTGGGATCATCGCGAGTTATATTTCGTTAATGAATAATTAGAGAATGGATTATACCATTATATTAATTAATGTATGCTGATACCTCAATCCCTTTTATTGAAATTATATAGAGAAAATAAATACATTGTCACCGTGTTCAATAGGGATGTGAAATTTATTGAAATTCAATGAAGGATACATCTATCACATAGGTTGATGACAGTGGCATGAAACCTTCTTTATTAGATTTATCATGTAAAATGGATTATATTACAAAATATGAGTATTTATGATTTATTATTACTTTTCAAAATTAACTAAATTATATTTGGGATCATTGACATGTTTTTAGAAGATATCCTTAGACTTTGGGATGCTTCTCCATTTAGGATGTTCATGGATAGTGATGATGAATCCCTTCAATGAGGCTGGTAAGGTATCCATTATCACAATTTGATTGTTTTTCAACTGTCTAGAGAGGCCTAAGATGGATCCTCTTGTATATTATTTCCCAAGGTTGGTTTTTTGGAGTTCCCCTCAACAACATTGCTAAGGTGGAGATCCCTAATCAAGATGTTTAGCTCGATAGGGTTTATGGAATCATTTTTTTAAATCCCCTAGGTATTGTGTATGCTCAATAGGGTTGTGGTATCATTGGGTATAAAATCCCCTAATTATGAGATATTATTGGCAGGGTATGTGTCGTTGTTGGTATATGAACCCTATATCATGAGATACACAATATGGGGATTGCAAAATTTTCATGACCAACACTAAATGGGAGGTGATAATATGTACGAGTTATATGATTTACAATACCTCATATTTGGTTTTAGTGTACCAAAAAGAACCTTGGGACTGATCCCTTATATGCATGACATCAGTTGGTTATTGAATTGGGTTTTTGGTGTTCCCTAAATGATCATGGAGTGATCCACCATATGAGAAGATAAGTTCTTATATTTAATAATGGGGTTCATAGTTTAACCTAATGGATCCCGTGATTGATACATGTTCTAACCGATGATAATTTACATGTTTCTTATATGGTTTTAGTTCCCCCAATTAGGGATTTCTGATATCACCTATCTGAGTAAAAATATGAAAGTGGTTACTAGATGAATTTATTACGTTTGATATCTCATAAGAATGATTTCTCAAATGTACATCCCATTGGAATGGTGGTGTTGTGACATTGTCTATGTTACATCCAATTTAGTGGTATCTCTTTGATGATACATTTGGTTTTGTACTGTTTTACAAGAAGGTTTTTATCTCTATGATGAGTTTCATCTTGGATGTTATAGCTAATGGACTATGTTCTCTATGATAAATTTTACCTTTGATCCCCAAGTAGTAACATGTCGTAGTCTTTGAGGTACGAATCTTATTAGATTTTCACTCTGAGATGAACAAATCATGGACTTTCAAAGTGTCCTGGTAGTGTTGTCACATAATGGATGACACACCTAGTGGTTTGTGAAAAATAGTGGTGTGTAGATGAGGATAGTATCGAGATTGAGTGTCGCTCACATTTGGATTTCTCTCATGTTGTGTCCATTGGAATTTTTTATTTCATTATCCACCATTTATTTTTATTATTTTGAATGCTTACTTGGTGTTACTATATTCACCCTTCATCAAATTTTCCAACACCCATTTCATCATGGGCAGACCATAAGCCTTTTGACAGAGTCCCATGAGGACCCAGAGCAGGTATAGGATAGTGAGCTTAATAGACCGAGGTGTTTAGTGGGGCTTAAGTGAGGATCATTTAAGTAGTCTTATTAGAAAATGATCCACCATCTATGTAGGTTGGAAAATTTTATAGTTTTATATTGGTGCGCCTAAACTTTTACTTTTTAAACACCTATTGTACTCGGGTATGGGATAGATGTATTCATGAATATATTTTGGGTTTGTATTTCTCGTCATAATTTCATGGAGTTGTATACAGGTGACTGCATATAGGTACCTTTGGAAAAGGTCGACCATGTGTGTGCTATTTATTCTCAGAACTAGACACTAGCCATTGGCCTATAGTGGTGGGATTGGGGAGTCGTGGATAATTTAATATTGGTTTAGTTCAATATAGAGTCATTTTAGAGGAGGATTTACCTTGTTGACAACAATTTCATGGTCTTGGATTGGGATTAATAGAGATAATGTAAACGGGTATCAAGCTCTGTATTTAGTGATGACTGCTCTAGTTTTCTTATGGTAGCTGATGCATACAATTAGAAAGATTATAATAATCTGAATTTCGAATATGTAAATTAATAAATTGGTTTCATGTGAAATTTTTTACATGCATCATATAGCACTAGGTTTTGGGTTTTAAATGTCCTTATTGAGTCAAAGCCTCATATATACTCTATAAACATGGTGAATCATAATTCTGTTTCAGGATGCCACCATAATGGCTTCCAAATTGGGTTTCAATGTGGGATTATAATGAAAATATACCCCATGATGCGGCTTAAGATCATGCCACCATTTTTTAGGTGGTACCTAAGTGTGGTCCTCCAGTTGAGACACCGCCTATTGAGTAGCAATTTATGCCAATAGATCTAGCCAGGGATTCATGTAGGGTAACTGTGCTACATGATTTCTTTAGGGGGAGACCTATAAGGAAATGGGGCATTTTAGATGTGATGCATACCACTAAGAATATGATGTTATGATTTTGGAAGTATAATATTTTATTCCACCTAGTGAGGTCACCACCCAATCATATGGAGAATGATCAGTGATCATTCTACATGGATTAGACGATCGAAGGTGGTTTCTTGCATTGTAGACCCATAACGAGGTGATGCTCACATGGGTTGTGTTTATTCATATATCTAGGGAGAATTTATATTCTACCATGATGATATCAGAGCATATAAAATAGAGTCTATATCTTCTATAGGATATAATAAACATGGGGGATTACTCTCCAAGGTTCAAACTGCTATCACGTTACTCCAATGATATGGTTTAGGATCCTTATTTCTTATCACAAATATTAAATAAGGAAATAAGATATGAAATTAAAGAGTTATCGTATATTATGTGAATTCCCACCTATGAAGGAGTTATTGAGAGGGACATGGTCATGGATAGATATGTGGATGTGTAGAATATGACCTCTAGTGTTTGGGCACTTTAAATGATAACTTCGAAGTTGTTATCCAATAATAGGTTCATGGATCTATTTGTATACGACACTTCAAGAGGTGACCCCAAGATAGGGGATCTATGGCTCAGGGCTTCTAGTTTGGTTTTAGTCACTCATACTAGAGGTGATGATACACTTATGATGAGTGGGTACATCTTGCTAAAGATTTTTTTACCTTCTAAAATATAGAGATGGAAATGTTTGATGGAGTTACATGGAAGAGATTTCATTTCAGTAATGGAGTTCTATAGGTTCGTAGTCATGGAGTTATAGTTTTTATTGTAGAAGGAGGTCGTATATGGTATGAGTTCCCACCACCAACCATAGGTGTTCTATTCTAGGATTAACGAGCTGGAGGATGCATGTGTGGATAAATCCAGACTGTAGAGGCATTTTCCACATGTATAAGAAGTTGGATAGAGGTATACTATGCGTTCTTTATAAATTCTATAGTTGTATTGATAGAAACTTACGTAATTTAATATATTCTTACCACATAATCCTCAATGAATGTTCCAGGTGACGTAGGGTATCATTTTAACCATGTGTTATTATTGTAGATGTTGCATCAATTTAATGAGGAAGAGAGATCCTTCACCCATTAATGTTCATTTTTTAAAAGTGAATAAAAACAAGTAAGAGATTTAGTTATTCCCAAGGTACAAAGTTTTGAGGTGTGGCTGATCAGTCCCTCTGACTTTTTTGTTCTGTGTAGGGTTATGTATTAGAGGTTTTCATTTAGGGATTCCTATGAACCAATGGGTGAGCATGGGTGTAACATTGTTTTTTTATTTGGTAACCTCACCTGTAAAATGTCAAATATTTACAATATTCCATGGAGGATTATTTTGTGTTATTTTTCATTTTTTCAGACACACAACAATCAGAAACTCTATCCTGACAAAGATACATTCTTGGGATGTTATGAAAAAATATTTGGGTTGGACGGTGCTTCCCAAAGTGGATATCATTGAGGTTTTGTGAATTGATTAAATTTAATTGCCTTTTAATAGTATATATTAATTTTTCAATATTCCAGATTAATGTGGTTGTATATCTCTAGAACATATAATGCATATGGGATGATTTTATTTTTTATTCCCTCATATCACATCTAATGATAATTTTCTCCTCTTGTTTTATGATGTCGAACAATTTTGAACTAGACTCGAGTAAGGTTGATCCTTGAGGTTACCTAGAGTAATTCTCATTGGCATCATGTAAACTCATGAGGCCTCTATTGTAGTATTGGTATCTCACATGAATTGGAGTCTCAATTGAGATCTCAGCCCCATTCCCATGATTATATGCTTTTCGTTTTTAGGTAAATAATACTTACGGTGGGGAGGATGCAAAAAATCATGTTTTTATCAATAGGTCATCTGAATTTTTGTCAGATTATTTCTAATATCAAGTGATGTGTCATATTTGGATTTCAGGTAAGGGATATTCTTTTAGAGGTTATGATAACAAATATATTAAATATATTTTCTCACACATGGGATTTTTTTTGGAAACACGTTTTAAATCATATGAAATGTCTGAGATTGGAATTTTGAGACTCATGTTGAGTTAATAAATTCTTGTTTACCATAGGGAAGGCATAAAATATTTTGCATCAGGTGTCAGATTATAGGTCAGTTGATATAGTGAGTTAAGTGGGGGATATTTTCTTTAATAAAAATAAAACAATACCCCTTCTCACACACCCATATGTGTTTCATGATATGAGAAGAATACTCCCATCGATCCCCTTTGAAAATAGTTAGACCAAATGAATGAGGTTCTGTCTGATTTTTTTTATTCCAATCTTAACCAGACTGAGAGTTATCACATTCTATGCATCATTTTGTACCCCATGCATTGAAATTTCTACATGATGTATTATATTTTGAGTTTTATGTATTGATATCCATTTAATATGATGTTTTAAGTGTTTAAATCCATTAGATAATTTCTAGGGACCCAGTGAGTGTTGATCAATGGTATTTTGGTAGAACGTGGGTGGTTGGTGCTACTATCAAAGTGATTCGTCATGGAATTCCAATATATATATCATGTAGACCAGTGGAGAACTGAATTTGTTCATCCAATTTTAGTATGGTGAATTTTTATCACTAAAAACCTTGTATTGGAGGTTACACGTAATGTATTACCATAGGTCGGGTTGATTTTGTACATGGAGAATGTATCCCAGTGATGAATCATGGTCATGTTGTAGTACATGACCACTGTATACCAGAATGTGGTGAAACAAAAGGGAATGACGAAAAGACATGGTTGAGAAAACCGGATCTCTAATCCACAGTAATGATTCCTCGCTACAAGTGTAGAAGCTCTTGTATAGGCACTGTGCATAGGGTCAATGGGATGAACTCTTCCCAGAAAAGGCTCTCGAAGTCCACCCAAACAATAGTCACCTACTCATGAACCTAGAGCATCAACATCCACAATCATCCTACTTTTTCCTGAAGAATATAGGTGGAAAGGATCACCATGATATTAGTTGGTGTTCCTACCAGTCGAAAAACTCCATCAAAGTCCTCCAGCCACTCCTCAGCCACATGTGGATCTTTTTCTCCCCGAAACCTTGGTGGTCTCTAGTGAGGAAAATCATGAAATGCGCTCATGTGGAAAGCACCATTTGTTACTGGGGAAGGTGGAACACCCTTCCCAATGTGTATTGGTGATTCCGGTACACCACCCGAAGGTACACCTGCCGTAACGTGGCCCTGCAGCACAACCTCATCACTCTAGGGGATGTCGTCACATAATCTACCTAGAACCCTGGCTAGTTGTCTGTGAGGAGTAATCCTAAAAAGAAACAGGTGTTCCACTATTATTATGTTATAATTGGTGAGTTTAATCAAGTGATTAAAAAGATAAAATTTCATAATAACATAGACAATCATTGTTTTCATGCACTGAGTCAAAAATCAATGGTCAGGGTCCTGGTGAATGGAATGTCAGCCACCGCACTATCACTGGACTAACCAAACTGAAAACCGAACTCAATAAAATAACACTATTAGTCCATATAGAAAATGTGAGAGTCCATGTTATTCTATAGAAATGACTCATTTGATACCAATTTGGAACGACCTGTCCCCCGGGGCCCTTATTGTGACTACCCCATGTTTTCCTTCCCTAGGCCAGAAGATGGGGACTTTTCCCAGAAAGTCACATCCCTAAAACCGATAAGTCATTTACTCTAAACCTGTAAAATCACCCAGACTATGCACACAACAAGATACAATCCCAAGATAATCTATAAGGTAAACTGTGAGTGTACATTATATAAAGTGGCCAAAATACAAGCCCAACTAGATTGTACAGGTAAAACTGAAAAAGAACAGCTCCTGTGAACACCTGTCACTGAACCTACCCGAAGGGTAGTTAATGATATTGAATGGTCATCCATGTGGGTTGTATAATCTAATTTCAACCTCCAATCATCATCCATTCTGGTACCCTCATCATCGACCAACGTTTTCTATTGTCCGCACAAAAAACAACAAGGCACGGCCAAAGCCCATGTATGGGTGAGTATAATGACACTGAGTAGGGATCCTGAGACCCTCAAAGGTCTTTTGGATATCTACAAAGGAAAACCCATGATGCATGACGAAATACTCATCAAAACTACTTACGAATATTCCCATACATATATCTATTTATCAAAACATTCCAAGGTAACACCATGAAGGTGGAAGTACCACACCGGTAACACTACGAAGGTAGAAGTACCACACAATTATCACCACGAAGGTAGAAGTACCAAAAAGGTATCAAAATGAATATATAGTACCACACAGGTATGCCATGAAGATATATGACTCAACTCACACATGAATAAGTGATGTATAGAAGTAAATATGACCATTCGCAAAGCTAGATCATCTACTTCTCTCAAGAGGCACTAATATTGATTATACGGAGGACGATACACACAACAATGATAGGTACTAATCCCCGAAATGACCCACACAATATCTAACCCACATATTACTGGTATGCACTAAACCACACTGGACTGCTGAGAATAGACCCACACAGGATCTGACCCACAATGGATGAGTATGCACTGACCCACACATGATCACTGAGCACTAAACCATAGAGGATATGACCCACACAGGATCGGTTTTCACTGACCCTCACCTAATCGCTGAGTGTTGTCCCACATAGGATCAATAGATAATAACCACTGCAATGAACCATACATGATCTGACCTACCGAGAGTCGATAGGTAATTAACCTCCATACGATCTCTTTTCAACACCAGCCTCATTATCAGCCACAAGATTCCTCACACCCAAAGCACTCAAGTTCCGTAGAATTTGTCCCTCAAGATTATGGTTGTACCTAGACCACCGCGAATTCCAATGGAAAAGTATCTCAATGGTCTGTCATGTCATAAGGATCCCAACGCAACATAAGACATGCCAATCGAATGCTAGGTCTATAAGTTATTGGTGTTTCCGTACCGAGGGTCCTGATGGATTCATGGTTTGATCCACCCTCGACATACTACATCATTATCGAAAACTCATGTTGAATTTTTAAAAAGGAGCCTCTTGATCCAAGGCTTCTGGTTCCATATAAAGTTTGTCAAACGAATTCTTATTTCTCATGATATGGCCACAAAGCCATATCTAGGTATAATTGGGCCTGACTCCGGTCCAACCCTGATGTATTGACCCAGCCCGACCCAATCTGGGAACACCAAACCCCGTTCAAAAGAACCTAACCCAGTCCTGGTCCAGCACAGTTATCCTACATCGTGGCAGGTCATGCCCACTGTGCGCGGCCTGAGGGCATTGCCTGCTGGGCATGGCCCGGTGGTTGGGGCCCACCGGGGCAGCCTGTGGTGTGGCCAGTGCTCAGGTGGACCATCATAGAGGGGTCCTACCTTGATGAAAACTGGAAGGGAGGTTCCTCCCAGGTCACCCAAATAGCCAAAGGGCTGTTTAGTTTTTAGAAGAGGGACTCACCGCAGTGGGTCTTGCTCGGTGTGGCATGGCCAGACTTTCCTCCCCCTACCTGCAGTGCGATGACGCCGCTATCCCCTATGGATGGCTGGTTTCTGGCTACACTTCAGTGACTACCGTGGCACAGCAGCCCTGGCCTCCTACTCCACTAGGGTCACAGATGCACGCCTCTACACCGCCTCATGGTCAGTTGGCATGCCGTCCACAAACCTGCTTCGCCACGGCCGAGGGGCTGTAGCCTCCGGCTCATCCAGTGGGGCGGACGTGTGTCACTATACCTCCACGCGGCCGGTCGGTGTGCCGACCGCCCTCCTCATCTGCAGTATACCACATCTCCTTTCTAACATGGAAAATATGATGACTGTAATTTCACGATCCTCGAGATGAGGGCTATGTATCCATATATCACGTTGAAAAAAACATTGTTTTTCCATAATCATTAAATATTAGGAATCGAAGAACACATGAAGAACCAGTGAAGAAAAAAAATATTATGGCGATTAGTTATATGTGTGGGATGATGGCCATGTAAGTTATGTCATCATCATGGTGATTCCAGATTATGAATAATTATCAAATAAATTCAATCATAATTCAAAATAAAACCCGTACCTTGTGGATGATGGAGGAACACCCACCATCGAGGTTGCGGATCACTGTTCTGTATTCCCGCAACAACCCCAAACGTCATCGCTTGATCATTGATCCTCATTCAGGGTTTCAGTGTCTATTTTCACCTCTTGAAGGAACCGAAACCATCTTCATGGGGCTCAGTTTCACAACACTTCTTCAGAACTTCGTGGATTGGAAAAGTTGAGGTCTAAAAATGTAGGGAATTAATGGGAGATCATTTATTAGGTGGCTTCCCATTTTCCCAATGAAGAGATTACTAGGATTGATGGGTCAAGCCATTTAATGGCTTGACACATTGATTGTCCCGCCCTTCTTGTCCATTGGAGGATAAGATAGAACCAAAAAATAAAATGATAAAATTAATTTATTTAAATTATTTAAAATGATCTAAAACCAAAATTTTTCCCAAACATACTACGATCAATGTAAAGCCTTTTTAAGGGAATCACGACACTACAGATTTAATGGTTCCATAATATTTTTAATTAGAGTAACAGTTCCAACATTAGAAAACAACGGTCAAGCATTTACTGAACATACCCGAAACAATGATTAGAAATTTATTAACAGTCAACATCAACCCGCACCGAATGAGGTCACGCTCTACCAAAGTGAAACATGCCAAAAAGAACCCAATGATACCCTAATATTTCTAATCTGAGTTACCATTTGGATGTTATGGAAATTATAACAAAAATAATTGTCACTTCATTATTTTATTTATGGTAAGAAACAATCATTCTATGGTGGTTCGCAACTTCCAAAGATAGTATCTACATAATGAAAGAATACCCTCAAAATTTTTGCATTGGTCACAGATTTTTTATCAGAGTTTCCATTCGTGAGTTATAATCATTTAAACAATAAAATAACATTATTTAATTATATTATTTATAGTTTTACCATTTTTGTGCTTTCTCAAAGTAGGATAGCACTGAAAAAACATGGGTAATGCGTAGGGTAAACCAACCATCCTGAGCGTAACGATGCCCTCAGGTTTCTGATCCAAGAAACCTGTCAAGATTTCATCCACTTTTTCAAGATAATATCTTACGCGCATTAATTAAATCATGATAAAACATTGAAGGCTCATTCCAGCCCCCCCAGGCCTCAGAATCACGCTCCGTAAGATTTCGTAGTCTAGAAATGATTCTTTATAGTTAAAAAAATATATGGAAATTCTGGGACATTAAATTCTCCCCACCATAGTAATTTACATCCTTAAAAGCCACAGTGTAGACTATAGAAACAAATGGGGGTTATTGAACATTAATCTAAGATTCCACCTCCTTTTCTCTCTCTTGGAGGTTCCCATGCATCTAATGAACAAGCACCAAAGGTATCAACTACCCACGAATGACCAGATCTTTTCGATCCTCAATCTCTACTCGAACCCACACAAACGCCTCCCAATCATCTAATTCCATCTCTCCCTAGTCGAGGGTCAAGAACATATCTCCTCAGCATAGATACATGGAAGACGCCGTGCACCAACTCCATCTGTGGTGGTAGTTCCAAGCAATATGCCACCTCTCCAATTCTCTGATGTATCAGAAATGATCCAATAAACCTTGGTGATAACTTTATTCCTCAACCAAATCACTGCAGTCCTCCTATAGGTGTGACTCATTGGAATACATGATCTCCCTCCCCCTATCGGCATAAGACTTTTGCTGACTTTGAGTTGTTTTCACTTGCTAACAAGTGAGGCATCATGATACAAACTCTTTCACTGCTTCCTTCATCCCTGGAAACCAGTTCAGATGTTGATGGTCATTGTACATCATTTTGACACATGGATTTACTACCAGAGGGGATGCATGAAACTCCCTCAACACCTCCTCCAGTATCACCACTGGTACCGAGGTAAATCTTATAAAAAAGGTGACTTACTCCCCACATTTCAAAAATCCTTCTGGGGACCGTCCTGAGGATATCTGAGCACGTTGATCCTTGTAGTCAATGTCCCAAACATGCGCCTCCCTTAATCAATGATAGAGTGGGGGTGTGACAGTCATTGAATGGAGGTATACTGCTCGATATTTTTCCACAATGTATAAATACAACACTGCTAGCTGCTCTGATGCCTCACTCAACAACTGCTGACGAGACATCCTCCTGAATTCATTTTCTACAACATTCCCCTTCCTTATAATATAGACTATCTAAAAGTCATAGTTCTGGATTGAATTAGTCATTATTTATGTTTCAGGTTCAGGTCCTTATGAGAGAATATACACCTGAGAATCTTGTTATTAGAGTATATAATAAACCGTTCAACCATAAGGTAGTGCCACCACATCTTTATTGCAAAGACGAATGATGATAACTCTAGGACATGGGTAGTGTAGTTCTTCTCCTCAGTCTCTATCTGATCTCATGAATGCTCTGATGACTCTTCTCTGTCTACTGGAAAGGATCCCCAATTTTCATCAAAGCTGAAAAAGGTGTCTCGACCCTGGAGAAGTTGGGTTAAATTCTCCAGTAGTACCTATCCAAAGTAGATGTCCCTCTCCCTTTGTGGAGGTAAACATGGAGACATATTATCCAGTATGTTCACACACTACTTATTCTATATGAAATCGAAAACTGAAAACTCCCACTTCCATGACTGTAAGGCTGGCCGACTCATTCGTGATCGGCTGCACCCTCCTTTGCATGAGTTTGTCATGTCCTGCAAGGGTTTCCTTTTTTGACGACCAGGTAAATTCCCATTCCAATGTTGTAGGTAAACCACATCAATTTTACATAATATTGTCAATCTGAGTATGAACTGTGGATGTTAATTCCATACCCAAACTATCTTTGTAAGGCCTTGACGCTACCATGAAAAGGTTCCAACTAAAACTCCCACCTCAAGGATCAGATCACATTGTCTGTGTAAGTGTGATTATAGAGTCACCTATAAAAGTAATCTCCAGACATGAGGGTCATGTCAATGGATTTACCAGAAACTCTATGTTTTGGACAATATACCATAAAAGAGTGAATGATTGGTACCTATGACAATTAATATAGCATATATTAGTAGACACATACCTTTCATTGAATAATTCCTGGAGCCCTTGCATCACACTCCTTTTCCATATATAGCTACTCCCTTATCCTATCCTCCAGGTCCCTAATACTAATGTGGACCACAAAATAGGGTGGTTGTAACATTTCAAAATGTACACCACCTGATGCTACTCTTTTAGGTCTTCTTCAATGTCGGCAGCCCTACAGATTTATCTATCCCTAAAACTTCTACTTCCCGAATCATTTTTAAAAAGCACATGTCTCTGAGACTGGCACTAGTTCCCTGATTTCCCACTACAAAACTTAAATGGTTGAATCATCTCAACCAACGAAAATTAAACCAAAAAGTTTCCCTCTATCACCCTAATATAGTTTGGAATTCATAGAGAAAAAATATTGGCTCAGATGTCCTTAACCCCACCTCACTCGGATATCTGAGACAAGAAGCACTGATCGTATCATATTAATTGAGTACCAAGAATGGTTGGATTTCCTTGATGAATACTCAGCTGCCATCATGTAATAATTACAAAGATATAGAAGATATTGGGATCTATAATCCCTTTTCTATTTATGGAAAGAGACCCCCTTATCTTAGAAAGGATCTCAAGCTTGTCTACAAAAAAGTCACCTCTTCGCATGATCATGGTAACCTAAACCCTGTCATCTTCCGGCTGAGCCACTTAAAAGGCTCTCTGCCGGGACCACCATCTGATCAAATGGTGCCCTAGTAAGATAAAAACTCGACCAAATCCTCAAGATAGTCTTTAGCTGCCTATGAGTTGTGCCCATCTCGGAAACTGAGGGATATCTGATGTTGAAACATGTGTAAGGCACTAAGCCTACATGTGTCCAATACCAGTACAGCCTTTTGTATCTACTGACCAACGGGCAGTGATATAGCTAGCACACTACCCGAATATACAATATCGGGAAATGATAAATTTACCAAAGCCTCATTAGTATCTACACAACTAGTGTCTCCTCTAGGCGTAAAAGTATAGCCATCGCCTCCAGCAAATCCTCAGCTGCCTGGGAATCTGTCTTGCCTCAAACTCTCGGAGGCCTCATCTGATGGAACTCGTGCAATGTGCTCAGTCAGCGTGAACCATATACCAGTGTGGATGTTGGTAAATATTTCCAAATGGGTGGTGGTGGAGCTGGTACACCACATCATTGTACAACATCGGTTAGTGGGCTCTGCATCGGGTCCTCATCGCTCAGTGGGTCATCGTCATGTACTCTACCAATAATCCTACCAGGTTTTCCATGTGGTGACAACTTGATAAAAATCAGGTGACCCACTATCTTTATGAAATACCTAGTTAGATAGCACAAAAAAATAAAAAAAAACTTTTCAAAAACAGACACAATCAGTGTTTTCGTGCACTGAGTCAGAAATCAGAATTTTGGGTCCTAGTGTATGGATTTGTTGACCTCTGCACCAACATATGAAAACCCGAGGCATAGCCCAGGTGTGTGGCCCACTGGGTGCCACCCAGGTCAAGTGGACTATCATGGTGGGGTCCCCCCAACCGATACCCAGAAGGTATATGCCTCCTAGGTCACCCAAATGGGAAAAGACTCATTCGAGTATTGGAATTGGTACCCACCGGAGCGGGTCCAGCTTAATGAGCCACTGCTGGCCGGTTCGTCGAATGGTCCACCTCCTCCCTAAGGCATGACAACAACACTATACTCCATGTCCTGCTGGTTGATGGCCACCCTTATACTTCTGCCGTGACCTCCTTCTCTATCATTGGTGCAGAAGTTCTTCACTTCTCTTCCACGTGACCGACCACCTTACCGAACGCGAAGCTGCTCCGCCACGACTGAGGGGCCGCAGCCTCCTCCTAATCCAGTGGCGCAGAGGCACACCCCCAACCTCCATGTAGCCAGCTGGTGTGGGGATTCCCTCCTCATTGTTGGATCTACACATATCCGTTCTAATCCCAAAAAATATAACGAATTCATATTCGTGATACTCAGAACTAGTGCTCTGTGGCCATTAGTTGCGCTCAACAAAACAATTTTTTCCAACGTCATTAATTTTTTGGCGTCAAATAAGGCATGATGAACATTCAAAGAACAAATGATAAAGGGGAAATGTATAAGTGTGGGATGAGGGCTATGTTAGTTTTTCCATTGTCATTTTGATTCCCGAATATGTATAATTATCATATGAATTCAATAATAATTAAAAATAAAAACCCATACCTTGGGAACGATGGAGGAAGTGGATCGGTGTTCAACATTCCCACAACAGCCTTCCACATCATTGCAAGATCATTGAACCTCTTTCAGGGTTTCAGTGTCAATTTTCACCACTAACTAAAACCAGCTTCGTCTTCCAAGGGTTCTGTTTTGTGACACATCTTTAGCACTTCATTTCTTGGTGAAGCTGTTCCGACTCCAATCTCCAACCTACATATAAATAGGATAGGGGTGTGTCTAACGGTCTCAGGAATTAATGTGGTCTCATTTATTAAGAGGCTTCTGATTTTCCCAACTAAGCGGTTAATAGGATTCATGGGTCAATCCATTTAATGGATTGAATCATCGCTGGTCCCACCCAACTTGTCTGTTCGAGGATAAGATAGAAGAAAAAGATAAAATAATAAAATTATTTTATTTACTTTCGTTAAGTAGTCCAAAAACCTAACTGTTCCCTTAGACCTACTACAGTCAATGTAAATCCTCCCCTAAAAAAATCCCAGCATCGCAGATTCAATGGTGCCCTCCAATTTTTAATATGAGCATGATTTAAAAAGTAAAAAAACACCCCTCACGCGTTTACTGAACGCACTTGAAAAAAAGTATTGAAAATTATAAACAGTCACCCTTGACTCTTGCATATCAAGGATAGGATATTCCAAAGTGAAACATGCCCCAAAAAACCCAATTGTAAACTCGGATTTCCTATCTACGTTACCGTTTTAATGTTATTTATTTTACAATAAAATAAATGACACATAAATATTTTATTTATGGCCCATAACTAAAAATAAATGTTGGCCAGTGCCGCCCATAGTTCATATCTTCCTAAAGAAAGCATACCCTCATGATTTCAGTGGTGGTATCATATTTTTTATCTGATTTACAGTTTGTGAGTAACAAACATTTGAAAAATAAAATAATTATATGTGATTATTTTATTAATGATTATGCCATTTCTTGGTTTTTCTTATTGTAGGATTGCACTGACTAATCATAAGTCATGCCAAGGATAAAGCCACCATCACGAGAACATCAGTTCCCTCAGATATCTAATTTGGGAAACCATTTAAGAGTTATTTCACTTTTCATGGAAAATTTCATACACGCTTTAATTAAGGCATGAAAAAACTTCAATGGATCATTCCAGCCACTCCAGGCCTCAAAATTGTGGGTCATTAGATTTCACAGTCTTGAAAAAATTCAATATTATTAAAAAAATAATATTTAAATTTTGGGACATTACATTCCTGGATCAGAAACGTGTTGTGGTAGATACAAACACTTTAATACTCGTTCTTTATTGGGGGGTGGTTCTTTGTTAGAGGAATATCTAGAGGCCCTCATTTGCCAATCCTTCTTCCCGAGAGAGGCGAGTTTCCAAATTAATAAGATAATAATTAACTCAATTAATGTTGTCACGTTAATTAAGTTAATGTTGGAAAATTATGTTTTGAGGATTACAAAGGATAAATCACATTAATGTTGGTGTTAAAGGGCCAGGTGTTCCCCACCACTAAATTCAAATGGGAGGTTTCATGCTCGAGTGGTCCCCACCTCAAAAATCAAAAAGGATGTTTCATAAAGAAAAATAAAATTTTATTGTCTTATTTTTTTTAACTCTCCCCTGAAATTTCCGGAATCTAATTTATACCCCCGACCTACTATCGTCAATGCGAAGGTCTCCTAATGTGAATATTAGCGATGTGAGTTCAACCATGTCCACATATTTCTATTCTGAGCCCAAGTTCAATAGTTACAAACACCACTCGAGTGTTTAATGAACATACACAAAAAAATGTTCACAAATTCATTCTGGGCACGTCGGGCCTAGAAATCATGCGTCACCAATTATCGACGATTCATAATATTTTTATATAATTAAAAAAATTAAATGGAGAATTCTATTTCGTTACATTACCTCTCCCCCAATGGCATTTCCCCTCCACCTCTTGGCTCCCTCTCCGATGACAACGTTCCCCTCCCCTCTCAGCTATCGATGATGTTCCCCCTCCCCTCAATTCTTCTTCTCTTTGCGACATCCCACATCCCCTATTGGATCCATATCCGCTGACAACATCCCCCAACCCCATCTCTAGTCATGCACGCGACACCCCATGGCCAAAACACCCCCTACGACGTCCCCATCTCTCAGCACCCTCTCCTCCTGCAATTTCTCCAAAATTTTATGAGGGTTCTTGATCAGTAAATCCATGTAATAATTAGTGTTCCATTTTTATAATTTAGGCATCAGGTAATTCACTATGAGGTTCTTAGTTAGGATAACAACATTTTCTAGAGTTTTTTGTAGTAACCATCTCCTAGTGTGTTGAATTATAGATTAAATTATGAAATTTTTCAAAATGTAGTCTTCCAGTAATGTTGGGTTAGATTCACATGTCGTACACCATTCATTATAACAATGCATTCAATAAAAATACATGATTAATTAATAGCATCATATTTCCATCTCTATACCCCTATTTGACCTGATATTGTGTTGGAGTATTTTGTTAATCATGATATATATGTTATGAGGTTGTATCATCATTATGATGTGCATTGGTGTGGGTAAATTAAAGGAGAACGATTGTATATGAGATTTTATGGGTTATTGTAAGGAGTACATTCCCTTTAATTGATTTTTTTCAAAAATCATAATTGAGTTAATCATATATTATGTAATAGGAATTGTTAATGTTACTTGTTGGTCCTAGATTTTTGAGTTGGTTGTTTTGATTGTTTTCTCTATCAAAAGTGGGTATGTCTCTGTTGACTATAGTGGTATTTTCCAACTCACCAATTTATTTAATAAAATGACCATGAAATACACATTTCCCACAATAACGAAGCACCATATAAATCATAGATAGATAATAAACACCACAAGACACCCACGGTAGACACCCCATGACATCTAATAATAGTTATGGTTCCATTAACTTAGGAACTAAAGTCGATTGCACTCAAACCATGAGAAATTACCATTCCTAGTAGAAAAGATACCAACACCTTTATTATTAATATATATTAATGAAATTTATTACACCCTCATGACCAAGTAGACAATCTACTTCATGGGCCATTTCTTGAACAGGTTCAAGAGAAGGATCAACCACTTAACATTGATTTTGGTCCCTAAGAGGTTATTTCCAATGTGAAAAGGGTTATGTACACAATCTGGAACTCATTTAATGTATCAGAGGATCGTATTAATTGGAAATGTGTACTAGTCTATTGTTTCCAACCATTTTCTATATAAATAACATAATGAAAAATGATGATATTATTAAATGGAACTGTTTCACCCTTCCTTGTAGGAACATGATTTGACCCCTAGGGAGATCTAGTTCTTATATATTGGTCGGTGACATGTATAATCGAATTATCCAAGTATTTTTTTCTGTAGTTATCATTTAATATTCTTTATCTCATTGGAAACATAGGTCTTTTACTTCTTTATACGGATGGAGGGTAGTGATTCTATCCTGAAAAGTTAATATAGATCACATGTATATTTTAATTGCATGAGGTGTGAGTGTGAGGAAACATTTTATGCTAGATTAGAATTGGCGTCTTCCATGAGATGGAATTTTTTTTCTAAAACATGGTGTGGGATCATTTCTAGAGCATATCAGGGTCATGAACTAACACCAAGTCTCTCCATGGGATAGCATAAATAACACCAAGTGTCTCATTGTGCCTCTATACATTATATAATCATTGGATGAGATGGTCACCTACCCAATCCTATCAAACATATCATAGCCTATCCACTCAATCACATAATCTAGACTAATGTATCGAGGATTATCCCATGAATCGATGCATTTTTCATCATAAAAAATGAAAAAGGGGAGTATTCACCTCATGATTGTCCTTGTCACAAAAGGAAACCATGTCGAACGCGTCAACATTCATATCTCATCAGTAGGGGAATTATCTTTGGTCTTTCAGACATGTCCTGGTCACTACTCACTGACAATAATCCTCACCCCACAAACTATATTCCTCTCTCGGCATGTCGACCATTTCATAATTATATTCTCAATAACTTGATCAAGAACCTCATAGAAATAATCTATTATATCACAACCCCACTAAATAGGTTTCATCCAAAGGAAAGTAACTCCATGCCTCATAGAATTATGATTCCAATCTGTCTGAATATACCTATTACCCACACTAGTATCTCATCCTTCATCTCTTTAGTCAAACTCATGAATCATTTAATGGATTAAAATCATTAATTAAACATTTTATATACTCAAAGGGACCATCCCACTCTAAGAATCCACCATGATTGAAATCCTTCCTCATAAGTATTTCTTCATCAAACGTTAGACGTTAAATTTCCCTACCTATCACTACAAGGCCCCATCCCCTTCAAAAAATTTACAAGATATAGTCCATCATCTAGTAAATACACATGTCATCCCAATTTGAAGACATATGTTAGACCAATCCTATCCCAATAGATATCTTATCCACCAGGAGACCAAATTACATGGTGATTTCGATTACATAAAATCACTAAAAAACCTTTTTAAACCCAGGAGGCTTGTGAAAACTATATTTATATGTATACTATGTTAATATATTTCCATTCATTTACCATCCTTAGAGTCAATGAATCCCATGCAACATATTTATAATCTATACCTCAGAAATCTAATACCAAATAATCATTTCAGTTTTTAGGAGTCTATAGTGTATATTAATACGTTCTTTATACATGAAGAGATACTTATGAAATATGATGATTAAAGGTAAAAAACACTACCGATGTCTTTGGGTGATGTTTTTTATCTGACTGACTCACTAATTTCCTATTGTATGTATTCTATAAGGGGATTCCTTCGAAGGGGATGGAATTTGATGTGTTGGAGGTGGTACTGGTGGAGGTCTACATCCCTTGCATGGTGAGACCACATATCGAATTCATAAGAACAACATGAATAAGCCATAGGTAGATGTTCAAGGATTTCCTATATTATATTGTTATAATCAAGCCATTAATCTTGAGCTACATAGATCATTAATTTATAGATAACTCATTTAATCATATTTTGTAATATTAAATGATTTTTGGATCTGTAACTATAAACACCGATGACCAGTATTCCCCAAACACCAAAATCATAATTCATCAACATAGTTAATATGACGACAACATGAAAGTGCATCCATCAATCCCAAGACAACATTTTATCATAAGAAACTGATCCCCAAACATATGGTGATCTCCACCATAATACATGAATCACACATATCAATTCCAAAAAATCGGGGTCCTCATATTCGGAATCACCTATCGATAATTTATCCCCAATGATATATTGTCTATCTTAATAAAGTTACCACATTAACAAAACTAGTCTTACATAAAACACTTTTCATTCATCTTATAGTTTAATTAACATAGAAATGATCAGTCTCACCCACCAATGTGATATCACATCTCTCGATCATGATGTTTAATTACTATAAGGAATTAGTAGATTATCTAATTTTACACACATAAAATTATTCTAATTCTAAGGGTAGATCACCCACATTCAAGCATCTACCCTTATTAAAAACCAGTATAATAGACCACCCCACTAAAATATAAGGTTACATCTAGGAACATATAATGACATAATTATATAACAATTCATATCATGTAAAACAATATAAAAATTATTTGGTTATGTTGAATTACATAAAAAAGGGATATAAGAAAACATCATATAGGTTATTGGTTACTTACTAGAAATTAAATTTTTTTTATTATCATAAACCCCTTTTAAAGTATGAGGGGGAAATCATGACCTCATGAACATAAGACATTAAATCGTGCCCCCATGGCCCAAAATTTTAAAAAATATATCAATTTCATCAATAGAAATCCCCTCCCTCAAAACAAAACATTATGTAAAGATTTCAAATACCCATCATTGATTTGCTAGAAGTCTAGTAAAACAATGCATGGGCCTAGTACCAATGAAAAAATTAATACCCTTTAAAACATCCAATTTCAGATAGCAATATTCATGAGAAAAATCTAAAATCTAAACATCATCTTGAGTTGTCTTTGAAAAATTCCTTGGATCATATATACTTAAACCATAGATCGAAGACACACAAATATAACACCACCTAAACAGATTCACAAACACACAAAATAGATTCAGAACATGAATCAGAATTCCAACATGAATAATCTTCATGGAAAGATGTAGCATTGCCACAATATGAAGATTCATTGTAAAAAACATTCACACTAGATGAAGATTCATGAAGTCAAAAAAATGAAAGGAAGCCATCAAAACCAAGGCGGTTACCTGAGCACCAGAACCATCGCTGGATGAAGTCACCTCCATAAACTAGACAAATATCATTTCCAGAATCAATCATAACCGAGGAGACCATAAAAACCTCCCAATATAATCTCCGAGAATGAGGACACAACACATAGGCCTAATAAGGATAGAAGAGACTCCATGACCTTTACCACACCGCCATGTAGTTGGCCTAGCCCCCAAAACCCACTTTTGATTACTAGAACCTTCGAAAAAAATTCCAACCTTCTTACATTCAATCAATAATTCCATGGAAGAAACTAGTACCCGACCTTGAAGAAACATGGATCAGACTGTCTGTGATGTAGGAACCCGGATCAGGAACCCTCACACCAGATATCAGACAGACGTCGTCGTATGACCTAGATCTCAACCCAACGACACAACAGAAGCTAGGTCATGGACCGACGACTCCGAAACCATAAACTATCAATGAAAAATGATACAAAAACCCTCATACTACCCCATAGCCATGTGGTTCCAAGAAGAAATTCCAACGAGGGGTCTGCAGAAAACCTGAGAGATGTTAGTGGTGATGGGGGATCCCTAACATAGAAAGGCCCCTTACCGGCTCATCCATGATAAGCCTAGGTTATTGTTCAAAGAATGAGTAATTAGAATCTATCACAACCATAAAAAACTATCAATTAACAACATAACCAGTTCTTGTACTGACCCACCATGGGTCAATATACATCACTTTCATGGAGAGATTTCGTAGTCGATATCCATAAAAATATCGCAATATGATCCATAATAAAATTAATTAGAAGTAATATTTGTGTTAATATCATAGAATACTTCCAATATGTTACATAGGAAAACAATATATATGGTATTATTAATTAGAACAGTTGATCTCTCATTATTAGTGACAACAATCACATTAAAATGTTGAAGTTTCAACTGAACCCTACATTCCCTGTATTATTCTTCTGGACATGCCCCATTCTTACATGAAATGAAATAAAACCATAAATAAAAATTGAAAATAGAAGAATCATTTTTAAATAAATATTTCAATTGCGATGATAAAAACCAAGATTAATAATACCACATCCCCTATATCGAACAAACCCCAACTAAACTGAAACTTGAACCAAACTGATTATATACCATTAATAGGGAGTTTAGTTTTTAATTAAATGTATTGTTGTATTTGATAATATAATTTTGAAAACAAGATCTATTTATTCCTGGCTTGCAGGAACATTATTTGACCCATGGGGAATTGTGGATATTATATCTTCGGCGGGGATGTTTATAGTCATGGGAGAAATATATGTTTTAGTATAGTTTTTATTTTATTTTCATTTTCGCATTGGGAACTTACATATTTTACAGCTTTATTGGGAGAGAGGGATGTTATATTCTGTAAAGGGGTCCAAAAGGGTTTCATATTGTTTCAATCCACTGGATTTGATATGAGGTATTATTATATGGTCACTACTTATATCTCACGTCAAGTATTTGGTTATATCAGTGTTTTTTATTCCATATTATGTATTACATTGGGAGTTGAATCGTTTCATGTTTGTTTGGTGGATTGCATTCTATATTGCCAATCGAGGAATGGTTTTTATGTCGTTGGTTGGTTTCTCACTAGTTATGTTGCGTCCTTTATGTATTTTATGTATCCTAATATCCTTTTTTGTTGTCTGTTGATCCCTGATCATTTGATTCGAGTCGTCAAGTCAAGGGTGACTCGCCTGCATGTGCATAAACAAGTACATATATGTATGTGGGTTCCCCCGTTACGTGTATAGTCAACCATGGTAGAGATTTTTCACATATGGGGCATGGGTTCCCACATATATATCTATATATATATATATAAATTCATATGCTGGTCTGTGGAGATTTGTATATGAAAATAAGCATATGTGAATGTATACCCTTTTCACATTCTTATGGTCATGTGTTTGGGTGGATAGGGGCATGGTGTCCTTGCACGTGTGTGAAGGTTCATAAACTAAGTGGGTGAGTTGCAAGTTTTATATAGAATTCTCCAAGATCAGATGCAGGGGCCTTGGATACACCTTGAGGTAGTGTCCCTCTTTTAGACTCTTTATTTCAGGAATGCTTTAAATTGAATTTAGTTTATTTCCTAATTACTCTAAATTATAATTAATTGCATATTTTTAATTACTATTCATTAATATAAAAGTTTAAATTTATAAATAAACTCATCTTTTTATAAAAAAATCAATCCAATGTAGGCACACTATCTGAGAAAAACTCACAGTGATAGTTATGTTGATCTACTTGGTTAACTTATTGCATTTGATTTGTGCTGAATGAGTATTAGAATAAAAATTAAATATAATTGAATGAATTTTGTGATAAACCAATGACATGATTTTATAATATAACCCCTTGAAAGGCGGTGTGTTGGATTCTAAACCAATAAGTAGTGATGGTTATTTTTATTGTGTTTGTATTTTGTTTGTGTTTCCCATATTTCTCATTTTGGAGTTTATTTATTGGCTAGTTAGTATTTATTTTCATGTAAAAATATCATTTTTCATTTCATTATCTTTTATCTCAAATGAAATTTCCTGAGTAGGCATATGACTTGACCATGAAACTATTTGTTTCACCTATTGAATATTATAAATGAAATTGATATGTTTAGCTAAATCAATGTGTTGAATTTTGCCCCTTTTTGACACCTTACCTCTAAGGATACTCTAGTATAGAATGATAAAAGTCCCATCTAAATCATCATTTAAAAGATTTTAAAATTTTTAAACCATATTTTCCCATGTTTTTATGATCTATTTCAGCATAATCTTTGGCCCATTGAATCTAGGTTCAAGAATGCCAAGTTGTTTTTGGGCCCAGCACCCATCTCTTTAGTATAGTTGGTCAGGAAATGCCTCCATACGATCCTGTCAAAATGCTCTTGGATAGTGATTACCTCTAAGACCATGTCTGATAATTCCTTAATTTAACACAAGTATAGTTTCCTTCTCATCACATTCCATCAATTAATTCTACATATGGTGGATATCTCGTACAATCGTCTCCTTTCCATCATTCTCCAGGATGGTGACAAATGATTTTCTTTCTAGTGGGTCATGATACTTTGTATAACTTGTGACCACATGCTTGGGAACCTTATGATGGATCTTTCATTTTCTTGAATATCTAGTGACAAGTTTGAAATGTAAGGAGGAGTAGTATTTTTTCTTATGTGGAATTCAAGAGTTATTAATGAACCCCTCTGAGTCAATGATGGTGTTCTTTCCTTTCTTTGAATAGATTCTGATAGAATCATCTGCATGTTCCACTTCTATTGGCTCGATAAGGGAATCTGAATCAATATCCTTATCATCCTGAGAATCCACCAGTTGGGAATGTCCATCAATCATCCACTTTCCCATTCTCAATAATCTAAGGATTCTGGGAAAATTAATTGGTTCCATGTTCTATAAGAGTGGAGTTAGGTTATGCTTTATCAATTACATGGATTCATTAATTTCTTATGAAATTATATAACATGATTGGTAAAAATTAAAAAAGGATTTTCTTCTAAAATATGAATAATTAACTTTTTCAATAAGGTGACTATGTATCCATTTATCTTAGGTTTTCTTTTATTCAAATGTCTTTCAGTGTTTGTTATTTTTTGGATACCGATGATGTGATGATTGTTTTGACCGATGTAGAGAAAATGTTTATTCATTATTATTATTTTTCTGTGTGAGTTCAATAAACATCACACATTTCATATACTGTAGTTAGATATTCCTACAACAATGGGGAGACTCAGGGATGATCATCTCTGTGATATTATTCCACGAGTCTTATCATTAATGTTGAGAATGACTAATCACAATTTCCCATCGATGTATTGTATCTATATAGTGTTTTAGGTATATTACACACACATAGATATAGGGGAGGGCGTCCCTATGGTAGAAAATCTCTAGATTGTGTCTCCCATGAAAATATTAAGTCACATGTAAACAATATTGTAGATGACGGTGAAGCATGATACTTGAATTCTACAAGGAGAAAATAAGTGCTAGAGGGACATCATAGTACATGTTGGTCAATTTGAAGATTTTGGAATAACTTTATAGTGATATATTTATTTGTAAAAGACATTAAAATGTTTTGGATTTAAAATGATAACCTATTTTTTTAATTTTTACCATTTCTTTTGAGAATGGTATAACATAAATTATTTTCACAGTTTAAAAGTGATATTAATAAAGCTGAATTTGAAACTTTACAAAGATTTAATTTGAATGTACATTTAAAATAGATGATTGTGATCTATTTTAATTAAATAAATGTTTTACCAACATTTATAATTTTTTTTAAATGTATTCATAAACAATTATTTTTTATCATTATTATGTATGTTTTTCAAAACCTCAGGGGTAAAAATGATGTTGTAATGAAGGAATGTACTTTTTGAAATATGTTTTGATAAAACAATGTTAGGATAAATAAGATAATTTGGATCAGTTATTCAATGATGTATGAGTGCATGTTATTGGATTTTTATGAATTAATAAAATATTGTATATTATATTTATTTAAATGATGTCTTGAGATTTCTTAATTATCTATTTTATATCTAATGGGGCTGGAGTTTTGATGTACATTTTGATGATGTTTTTGTTTATAGTTTTAGAGTATATCCTCATTTGGATTTAAGGGATTCTTTGTATGATCATGATTTTCATGGGATGGTTGTTTTGTTTGCTTCATTCTTATAGCTTTTTGTTCTTCCTCTTTATTATAAATGTGGGAATTATTTTAGAGAGTTCCAAAACATGATTTCTCTTAATTCCTATTGGTTACAAGATTCAAGGGATGAATTTGTTTTGGAACTTAAGTTTGATGATATTTTTATCCAACATTATATTTATTAGTCTCTTAAGTTTATTTTTGTAGCCATCCTACTAGAGGGTTTGAGTTATAAGTGGTGGAGGACTATTATTGTGACTAAGAAAGACAAGGATTATTCTTGTAAAAGTATCAATATATGGTTCATTTTGAATTATTTCATAATGATGTGATGGTATTGATGGCTATAAACTATCCTATGATCTGGTAATGAGATGTAATTAGGTTCGAGTACACAAACTATTTTATCCAGTTGGTTCCATACATTCATAATCTAGATTTGGAAAATACATTAGTGGATTATTGGCATAAGTACAGTATTTGATGGCTTGTAACTAGCTGTTTATTCCTTTGGAATCCACATCTACAGAGTGGTTGAGATATAAGATATCAATGTTGATGAATTATTAGTAGGATCATCATATGTATTTCATTTTTCATCTATTCATGTTTCTTCTATTTCTGGTCCTGGTGGAGAAATCCATAAATAAAAATAAATGAAGTGCTATGTCAAACCCAATAGGTGGTGGTTCAAAAACTATATAGTTTTTCACTCTAGTTTCATATATGATAAAATACATGGTTTTATATCAGTTCATAAATAAATACATAAAAATATTTGTTGTTTGGATTATCAGAGTTATTTTTTGTTAGTCAACCAGATGTAGTCTATAAAATATGAATATATAGGGTAACATGAATCTATTTTGACTACATGATAGAGTATTTGGGATAATGAATCTAGTTAGGCGATTCATATTTGTTTTGTAATATTGGTTAATATATCATCCATTTAGAAAATATTTTCTCTTTTATGGGAAAACAAGAAGGTTGTTGTGTGCAGGCTGGAAGTCTGGGGCTATCCATGGGGAGTATAGGGGGTGGGATTAGGGGGAGTCTATGAGGGGATTTCCAGGGGTCCAACGGATCTCCGGGGGTGGGGTCAGTAGGGAAGAGGGAGGGTGCATGTGTGGTGTCTAAGAGGGGTGTCTAAGGGTTGTAAGGGGGGAGGTGGGTTTGCAAGGCAAGGGGTGTAGGTAAGGTTTTTTGGAGGGGTGGGGGTGTCATGGGGGGCATGAGGGGTGTCTGGGGGGGGGGGGGGTTGTTTCTAGGGGGAGGGTTGTCTATGGGCCCATCAAGGGGGGAAGGGTGTGTCCGGTGGGGGTTCATGGGGTCTGTCCTATGGGTGTCCAGGGGGTGTTTGTGGATGTCTAGGGTGAGGGATCAACTAGGGGATCCATGGGAGGTCATTAGGTGGGAGGGGGGGGGGGTCCGGGGGGTTGTAGTGTGGTGTGGTAGGGGTATAAGGGTAGGGCTGTCTAGTGGGGGTTTAAGGGGCAGTCTAGGGGGTGAAAGGGGGCTATTTAGGGGTGGCATGGGAGTATAGGGGGTGTTCAAGGGGTTTAGTGGGGATATCTAGGGTTGTTTTTAGGGGCTATAAGGGGGATGTATAGGGGGTTTGCGGTGTAGGGTGGTGTTCAAAGGTAGGGTGTGTGGGAGTGTTTTTTCTGAAATGGGAAGGCATTTAGATCACCACACTACCATAAAATCCATTTCAGGTGTGTTTTTATTAAATTAAGAACATTGTATTGTCTGCATGAGTGGTTTTTGTATTCATAATTATTCTAAAGGATTGTACCATAATTACATAGTGGAGTTAGAATACTAGTACTGTAATTGGATAGAGGAGGTAGTTGTAATTTCATAGGAGGGGAGGTTGTTTTATTCTAATTTCATGAGAGGGGAAGTCGTTGTATGCTTGTTTGGGCTAGTTGGAAGACTACCTCGAAGGGGTGCTGGCTTGAAGTGGTGCTGTCTTATTTTTTCAAAGATGAATAAATATGAACAGTTCTATGAACCATTGGTATATAGATTGGTCAATTTATACCAATGGTTCTCAAACCGTTAGTACACCTATATCCAAATTCTTTCATTTAATCTGTTGGGAGTTGTGTGATGGAGGTGGTAGATGTACGGTTGTGAAACCGTTGGTGTTTACCAATAATACCCAAATTAAGGCAATGGTTCACTGAGAACCTTTTCAATTTTTGTATACCAATGGTAAAAAACCATTGTTCTAGTTTTATAAACCAAATGTTATTAACTGTTGGGATAGAAATTTACAAAAGGATAACACTAAACCATTGATATTGTGAAAATACAGAAAACATATCACAATGGATCAAATTGAACAGTTGGAATATGTATATCTTCAATCCTCACAACGAAATGGTTAACTGATCTTTTGGGATAGGATATCCCAACTGTTTTTGTCCTTTTACCAACGGTTTGTAACCGTTTGTATAAGATTATTTTATAGTAGTATGGTTTATACCCATGAGTTGGATGAGTATTGGGGTAGAACAGTGGTTTTGTGTGTGGATTATTTCCCTCTATCATTGGATTATAATTCCCCTAGTTTTTTCCCTTGGAACCCTCTATAATTTATGGAGTTTGGACTCTTTTTGTGTGGAAAAAATGGGGTACATGATTTGGGCGCACAATTTGATAAACTGTGAAAGCAAACCAAGTGGCTTTGTCAAGGTCATTAAAAATGATTTTAATTTACAATTTATCCCTCTCGTGAATTAGAAAAAACTCACTCTTGTCTTCCCACATTTGACCATTTCAGAAATGTAAGGCTCATATGCTCCCCAAACATTCCTTGGAGCTCATTTTGGAATGGGTTTTTGATTTTCCCACAATGATGCATGGGTTTAAAAAATTTAGGTTGGTGGTTCCATTATATATTAAAATTTGTTTGTATATATTTCATTGTTTATAATATTTTCACATTTATATCATTGGATTAATTGAAAAAATTGCTTTTAGTGTCATTCTTAAAGAAAAAGATCTTTAAGCGCCATTTTTATGTGAAATTTGGGGGGGGGGGGGGGCGGTTTCATAGAAACATTTTATTGGTTCACTTGGGTCTTCCCTATTACCACTAATATGATTTTATTAAAATATTACATAGCTTAAAATCATATTTTTAATCTCTATCTCCTTTGGTTATGGTGTCGAAATTTCATTTTGGTGATGTTTGTTAAGTAAATGATTTTTGGGTCCCATTTTAGTGTTAAATTGGGTCTTTACATAGATATTTTATGATATTCCTATTGGGGTTGTTGTATAACTCATGTAGTAGGTTAATAGAAATAATTTGGGTACTTTTAATTCTTTTTTAGTAAATGTTATATTTCACTATCTATTCAATTTGGGTATTTAAAGTGATTTTTGTGTGCAAAACATAGTTTCCTTTTGTGAAGTTGTTTCATTGAAAATATAAATGTTTTATTGTTTGTTTTAAGTGGTATAAAGTATGTATAGATATTTTATTGTTTTTATTATACAATTAGTGGTGTTTTTATATAGAAATAAATGTATGTAATATTCTGAATTTGTTTGAGCACAATGGGGGAATCCCATGTAACTAGGTGGGTGGATATGTACTAGTACTCTAATGATCTGGATGGGTTTTGTCCATTTTTTTTAAGGTGAAGCTTTGGTCGAAGACCAAAGAAAAAATTTATTGAAACAAAAGAGAGATTACATGAAGCGAAAAGACGGGATTTATTTACAATCTCTATCCAAAAGATGGAATAAATCAGGGGGGATAGAGTCCATCCAAGTCATGCTTTGATGGACACCTTTGTTGGCAAGAGCATCAGCAACGGCATTTGCTTGACGATAGGAATGAGTATCTATAAACTCGATCCCACAGAGTAGATTGAGACAGTTCAACCAGCGAGCAGTGGGCGACCATGATATATGAATATTTCCAGTCCAGATGGCATTAATGATGGTGGTTGAATCACTTTCAATCCAAAGCTTTCTCCAACCTCTTTGAAGAGCAAAGTCAACAGCATGAATAACGCCGAGCATTTCCGCCTCCAGAGAGGAAGAGTGGACACAACCAACAAAGAAACATCCATGGCAATGCCTAGCTGTGTCCCTGAAGATAGCACCGCAACTGGAAGGGTTTTGTCCATGTTTTACTAAAAAAATGGATAAAGTCAACTATAACTAAACAAAATTGATGATGATTTGGAATTACTAGGATATCGGTATGTTCACTACTAGTGGATCACGCCCAAGAATGGATTTTTCTTTGAATATTTTAAAGTGTTGTACAAGGTACACCGAGCCTGAGAATATCTAGTGCCTTGGGGTGTTCACGGTTTTGGTGCACATTGAAATTGTAGTTTTTCCGTTATTATATTGTGTTTTTGGATGAAACATATAGTAGATAACATGTATTATTAAAATATGTAAACATTCTGACAGTTTTTTTAAAACTGTTTTCTATTTAACGTCGCATTTCATGAAATGTATCTCAAGTTTTCCTAACATATTAAAATTGCGATCCTTTTCACCTTGTATTTAATACTCAATGGAATATTTTTTTTATTTCTTAATTGGTTTGGGATCACACCCAACATAAACTCTATGGTTTTATGTATAATTGGCCATGTTTGACACAAGTAAAGGAAAGGCATTGAGTTATGCTGGTTTAGGGTGTGAGTTCTCATAATTAGTGCAGAGTTGTGGCAATGGCATGTGGATGTTGACCCATTGTCTTATAGAGTCCTTGGGGATGTTTTGATGAAATTTCATTATTTATTTGGACATGTTGTATTGTGTTTGAACTTATGTATTCAGTTTTTTTTATAAACCTTTTTTTGTATGAATTTTTCAGATTCAGTTTATCGAATGTTGTTGATGTTTTATGTATATGTATCCGTGTAAATCATTCCCAAACCGAAATTTATGATAACTGGTCACTTGTACCGTCCTGTGTGGATAGGTAACGCTCTTCGAGCCTTATCATGGGCCACAATTGGCTTTGATTTTTGTTGTATCTAGATTCGGTTCGTGACATTTCTGATTCAATAATAAATATCATTGTTTTGAGAATAAAAAATATATTCAATTGAATGTAAATTCTAAAAAAAACCTACTGTATTGGAATAGGGTATTTAAATTACTCCAAAAGTATTGAAAAAACATAGGTTAATTTTGTAAAAATTAATATAAAATTAGTTATGTGGGGAATAGAAGCACATTTGTAACTTAAATGTGGATTTAATGGGATAACATTTTCTAACAATTTGAATAGGCAAATGTCTCTAAATAATGTGAAAACTGGCTTATAATTTTTCCAATTTATGGTGTATGGAAAATATATTTACTAGTTATTGAATATTTTGGTTTAATGATGTTTACCAATGTTTTAAACCAAATAATCCTAGAGACAATGGTAAATATCATACAATCATTTTTTATATTTTGGTATATAATTATTAAGTGTTAACCAGTACACATACCATCCCATATATAACTATTAATATATTATAACTACCCAGAATATTTTAGGTAATTAATTTTTTAAATGCATATCATTTTAAACAAAATTATTGGAAAATGAATTATAGAAAAAAAATATTATTGCAATGATGTTTTAATCGCATCTATTTAATTATTAAATTATTGATGTTTCTTGGAATATGATTAATAAAAAAAATTATTATACCTCATGTTTAATTTTAAGTTCTATTTGGAATGGATTTGATTTATTTGTATTAAAATATCATGTAATCATGAGGGAATTGATATATGATATTATGAAAAAACAAATGATTTCATTTCAGTTTGAGGGTAAATATGAAACTCCAATTCAAATTATACTAATTGTATGGGTCATCATTCAAATATAGAGGTCATATTTATCATAGATAATAGTGTAGAAATAAATATTGATGATTTTTCTAATTTATTGGAGGATCTTCAAGTTTTTACAATATATTTTTACGATCTTCCTTTGATTTTCAAAGATGGGTTTTCAATAGTTATCATATCAGGTTCCACACCTATTTTAAAGACATCATATAAAATGGACTATATTGAATGACATGAATTGATGAAGGGAAAAATGAAAAATATTGATAAGTTAGTTATTAACCTATGTTTTTAATCATGTTTTGAAAATTTTCCTTTTTGGGACTAAATTTGGACCACTAAGAATCGAAATTGATTATAGAGATCTTGAGAATATTGAGATCAATCATTTATATTTTATTTCCCATACTAATGATTATATTGTTTAATTATGAGGAGATCATCATTTTTTCATTTATCAACATTGACGTGTATGCCATCTTTAGATACTAAAAAGTGGATAAATATATTATAAAGAATTCAATTTACGGAATGGACACTGTAAATTTATAGTGATCCTAATTTTTTATATTAATTCCCCCACAATAATCATGGATTTAATGAATACATTTCTTAGATATTACCTTGAAATGTTGGTGGTAATCCATAAAAATGATATTATTATATATTCTAAGGAACATTAGGGGAATAATGATCACATAAATATTGTACTACTAGCCAAAATAAGGATATATTGTATGAAAAACTTATGAAATGTAAAATTTATCTCCAAAAGTTCCATTTTTAGATATTATAATCCCAATATAGTGTATATCAATGGAACAATAAAAGTTTAAAGTTAATAAACACTATCCCCCACAAACTAAATTGATTTATATCCATATTTATATAATATGGTTTGGATATTATTGATGATTTTTAAGGATTTATCGTGGATATAAATTCCAATCACATTGTCAACATAAAATAGATTATTGTTACATTAGACAAATGAATGATTATAATAATTCAAAACAACTAAAGATAATATTGGTCTGTGGATTTATTCTCATACTACCAAAATTTTTCAAAGAGTATTTGATTTCTAGGGATTCATTAATATTTTTTTGGATATGTTATTATATAGAATGATATGGTTATTACATATACCTCTTGTCAATTGATGGATCAGGGGAAAATTATCAAACATCTATTTTAGATTTATATTTTGTAATACATAAAATAATGATATTCAAATATTATCATTATTTATAACTGTGATACATATATTCTAGTAATTAAAATTCTATGTTATATATTAAATAGTAAGAGTGGAATACTAGTCCAATATGGCCGATGTAGTTCGTGAAATATTTTGGCGGAATTTTATATAATAACCCAGGAAAGAGAAAAGGTGGCTGATGATTTTTTTTCTAAAGGATCATACAATATATGAAATAATGTGGATAAATAAATATACAATACTTATTGTTTTTTATAGAATGGGAAGTGACATATTGATAGAAGGTGAGATATATTGTCATGCTCGTGTTTTTGTTGAACCATATCACACAAACGTTTCTAGGATTAGTATCATTTTTTCTAGTTATTATTCATCATTTTATCAAAAACATTTATAGGTATTTGGTTTTTAATTTTTTTTGGAAATTAGGTTCCCGAAAACATTTGGTTCATGTTTATGGGAACCCATGAAATAGCCTATAAAACAAATACATGTCTTAATAACATAAATTGAGAGATTTCATTGTTTCAGACCTGAATGAGCACCATCCTCCTAAAAAAATAATGACGTATGAATTGGCCCCAATCTACATGAACAGTTAAGAGATTGATTTGTTGAACCAAGTTTCCCAAACCATGTTTTATCTATAATTCATTATAGGTACACCAACATTGTTAGATTAGAAATTGAAAAACTATTTTTTAGATATTATTTTAAAAACATTGATTTTAATAAAATACCCCTATTTTATTTAACCCGCATCCACCCCTCAATTTACTCCACTAATGTCTCCTCCAATCATAAGAACACTCCCTCTATTCATCACCTCCTCTTGGATCATTTTTTGGATTATTTTTGACCAAATAGTTCATTAAACCACTATTTAAATTTACAATCACATTTTTCAATGGTTATTCCTCTCTTACATAATTTTTTTCCTCCACCTAGTCTTAAAAAAATATAATATTGGTCAAATATAAATTATATAGAATTGGTTATTACATTTATTGTTTATTCATTCATTCATAGAACATCCTAGAATATGGGTTTGTTTTATGAACAATTTTTTTATGGAATAAGGGAAAAGGGTTTGGGGTTTCATGTTATTCTAAATAATAGATTATTTAATTACACAAACATATAAACCCATTGGTTTTATAAAAATGTTATTATTTATAAATTGGTGGTTTTTAAGTAATCTGATATATGTGAAATAGTTGTGAAATTGTATTCAAATATGGTTATGGTTAAAATGTTTTTATTTGTTAAGTGATAGTTGGATTGTGATGAAAGGGGATATGTAAGATTTTAAAAGTGGAGAATGTTCATGGGAATAATTTTTTCAGAGGAGGGTATACTATGGAAATTACACTAGGCATGGCCCACCCAACCTAGAATGATTACAATCCCACAGTAACTAATATAATGATGGTGATGTGGATCTATGATAGATCAATTATGGGATAGACCACCATCTCCATGGTATAATCACTTAGAGTATGAGGATCATAGGATCCCAATAACAATATCTCTATTGGGGATTTCCATATTTGTTGTGTAATATTTTTAACTAAATTCCAGTTAATAAAATTTTATTTAATTTTATTATAAATATTAAAACATGTTTTAACATAAAACTATTTTCTTCATTTAAAACCAGAATTATTATTTTTCCTATTGTTTTTATTCTAGGAACACAAGGTGGTATAATTATCGTTGAATTATTTCACACCATATAAACCCAATTTGTGTATATTGAACATGTTTGGTCTGACTCAAGTTACAGAAAGCCTTACTAGGGAGGTGAACGATATTATTTATAGTTATAAATTTTATGTACAAGATATGGTGACAAGAAATCATGTTTTTGGACCTATTCTATTCTATGTAATCTCATTTTATAATTTTGTATTATTATTTGGGATATAAATGTTACACTTTTTTGTTATTTACTTTATTAAAACTACAATTATGGATGAAAATTGTAGTTCTTATTATTGTTCTTTATTATTATGATTTGTAGTTATTCGGATGCTTTTTATCTCTATATGTTTTGTGGAAATATAATTCAAAATAAAAATCATAGATTCCAAGGAACTATTTTAATACCAATAGTGATTTATAATGACCATTGGTCTATGTCATGGGCTAGGTCATTTTATATGTAGTATGGAAGCCAATGATGTTTTTGAAAAAAATATATATCAAATGTGGTTTTTTCATTCATATAGTCATGATATATGTGCTGTCTGGATGGATGGGTGATTGAAATTTCAGTCCTGAGGTTTTAGTTTTTGAGAGGGGTGTCTATCTATCACACCTCATAACAGGACACATGTCCATAAGGGATGTAAGGAATATTGTTTCACTCCTATTTATGGTACAATTTCGATACTGCATAATGGATATGGGAACTATGGTAGGATGGTGTGGTTCGAATTTTTTTGATTTATTATGGAATATGTGGATTTTTAATTATATATATAACATAATTAATTATGGTTTAATGTGTTGAAGATTTCCCTTTATGTGTTTTTCACATATGCTGTATCATGCCTCCCTAGGCACCGAATGTACAACCATGGGTGGTGGAAGAAGGAGAATCTACACATTCTAACCAACGAATTGATTAATGAGTTATTAAGGTGGTTGTTCCAACTATCTAATACATATATCCAAAAATGGTCTATGATATTATGTCATTTATGTATTTTTAATTATGGAATGAGTGGGATGAGGCTCAAGAGTTTATCGTGAATAACCCATACCATTGGGGGGATTATGGACACCATGAAGAAAACAATATTGTAGTCAAAATGGAGTGGATTTTTTAGATTCATAATAATCATAAAACCATTAATGTTATGTGTTTTGTATTTTTATAAAAAAAGATTCAATTTTAGTGGTTGAAAATAGTTTTGTATGGGTAATATGAGAATTTTGGGTGGAATTATTTTATGTTCGTTTTCATTAAGTAGTTCTTCCTTGGGAAATGGTTCCTCGGCAAGTTCCAAGAGCTCATTTTCCTTCAACAATTGGACAACTCTATGATGGAATATTCCGACCTCTTTATAGATCATCTATAGTTATTTCTTATGATGATCAATAATGGAATGATCAAGTCCTAATGGTTTGAATCATGTTTGTAGACATATATCAGATCATATTTTGTATTGTTTAATATAATGTCTTATACTAATGTTATTTATCGGTCATTTATGGTGGAGATCAACTGGGCATGTATGTGAGGTATTTAAGGGATGTATCCAAAATCTGTAGAGAGTGTGAGTTTGTCATTTACAATGAAGTTATGTTGGGATTATAATTGTATTATGGGTGCTGGGATCTCTTTTTATTTACATTAACAACCTCAATTAGAAGCTTCTGGTGGTGGGATTCTTATATGTTATTTGTACATGATATCTTACTGTACAATAAATAAATGTTCTAATTCACCTAGATTATATCTTCTATAGGGATTCATAGGATATATATATATATGTTTTGTAAGAGTTTCCCTCCAACTTATAGTGGTAATGTTTACACATCTCACCGAGGGACAACATATCATTGTGATACATCAAGGGATAAGGGTTCTCATTCTTTTGGATATGGTGGAATGGAAAGATATTATTTTAGAAAGAATCCATACATACTATATATATATTTTATTGGACAGTATCTATAATAGTCAGAGAAAAGGAATTAGAATGATAAGGACCATACACTGATGGAATGTGGGGTTTGTCCACTATGATCTAGTTGTTTTATTGTTATTGTATCATCTATCATAAGTTTCTTACATGATATATTGATTCTAACTCTTTTCAATCTAAATTATTGATGGAATTATTGAACTCCCAATTTATTTGATGTTTTATTCCACATAGTATGTTATTTAACAATGAATGGTGGAGAAACATTTCCATTTCCCTTTATTTATCATCAAATTATCATAAGGTGTGTTAGATTGGGTCTACATGGTCATTGACCACTTGATTTGATCTTATTAATGGAATTATGATGTTCTTCATGGATAACATTGATTCCTAAATTCTATTGTAGTGACCCAAATATTTACATACACATACCTTACATTACATTTGCAGAATACTTAATACATAACAAAAACAGACACCCAAAGACCGTATTATTTTAGTCCCTTTAGAAACATGTAATGTAATATTCTAATTATGTTGAAAGATCTTCAACATCTCCCATAAAGATCTTCCCCTTTGGATTTCTTACCTAAAACCATTCTTTTTATCCTGGGGAAAATAAAACATAAAAAGGGTGAGCTCAAATGCTCAGTAAGGGAAATCATATAGAACATAAAACAATCCATAGACATTTGAATGCAAAAACATGAACATAAAATGTAAACATCAAAATATTGAGCAAAGACATAAATCGTGGAAGTACGTGAGGCATATATTTTAAATGAACATCAATCATGATAAAATAGCATGGGAATAAAACATTTAATTGTGGAAAATATTTAAGAACATGATATGATTTCCATAGTAGTGAAGTCATTTCTACCAAGACCATCTTAGTGGATGAAATGCCTTTCTTAATCGAGTTTACTCCTCATTCCAGTCCTGTATCACTGAACCAGATTAACTGACTGTTCCAGCCATGTTTATCTCATGAGATATAAATCATTACCTAATTCATTGGAGGGAGATATAGGTCCCACCAATCTCACAATGAAATCATTTTTAATTTTTCCACAATATAAACATAAATCATTCAACCTAATCAAAATAATGAAATAGGTTTCATAAACATCATCTCATCATAACATAATACATATATAAAAAAATTGATATAATTTCATCATAAAAAACTGAAACAATGTAAATGATAGAGACATTATATTTGATACATACACATATGAAATAATTTCATCTTAGATGGAAAATGGTTTTGATAAAACACTTCAGATAAATTCTTGAGGAAAATATCATTTCTTATTCAAAATCATTTTATTTTCACAAAATACCATTAAATTTTAAAATAAAAGTATTATGTTGAAAATAGTCTTAAAATCTTGTAGATCAATATTTATGAAAATTAGACGTTATGAAACCGTAAAAATCCGTTCACACCATATAAGGTAAAAATAACATTCTTCTCATACTCTTCTCAGAAAAGTCAAAAAGTTCCTCATGCAGAAAAAAATTACAATTTCTATCATAACATGTGGTAAATATCATAAATGGGGAAAAAGGACTTTAAAAAAACATGAAAACATTTTTATAAAACATGGGCATGGATGATAACAATAACCCCATTAAATACATACAAATAACAATCTCGGATAAGAACGAGATTTGAATAGTTAACCATTACCTTATGTCTGATATGATTCATATGTATCTGAACCTCATGTATAATGATTTAAATAATGTCGTTGAATTATTAAATAATCATATTCATTGTTATGATATCATATATAGTTTACTTATGTCTTTATATTACCCGTTCTTTTATAAATCCGATGTAAAAGCAGTGATTTGGGTAAAATTGTTTCATTTATTGTATGTGTTTCGACTTGTTGTTCTTGATATTTTTACTTATATCCTAATTTAATTAATTCCAGAATGAATAAAATGATTTATATATAATATATATTCATCATATACAAATATATATATGATAGATCGATAAATTGAATGATATACACCGTTTATGGAGACGGTAGGCCGTACGTACACAAGAATGTTGTTTTCGTTTTCTTATTGAATTGAATGGAATTAAGTATATGACATAAATATATATATAAATAAATCCAATATCATTATTACGTCATATGTTTCATTATTATTCATTATATATACTTTATAATCAATCATGAATGGTTAACATGGAGAATGAATCTCATCGCGTTATGGAGATGGTAGTCCGTACGTATGCACGAGCGATGATATCATTCTCATGACCGTGGAATTTTATTTAAGTGTATGTATAATATTTCAGAATCAATATAACTTTAAAATAATCATATATAGTTATTTAGTTACACAATTATACCCATCCAAGTACGGTGGTGGTCGAAAACAGATTACACCACGGCGTGGAGACGGTATTTCTTACGTACGCACGCGCGGTGATTTTGTTTTCCGTAGGATGGATAGAAGTTGAAATAGGGTTGTTTCATATTTATAATAACATATCAGTATATAGGTAATACTGATGTTATTACTTTATAATGATACAACAAAAGTAGAATCCGTAGAAGAAGAACGAAATTTGAGAGAATCCGAAGAGGAGATTATCTTTTCTTCGATGCACCTCCTTTAAGCATACTCTTAAGGAAGTATAATAGGTATTTTGAGAAGAACATAACCTCCAGAATGTTCCTTGGGAAGTTTAGAATATAAATGGGCAGGGGTTTTCTGATCTTCAAGGCACAAAAGGGTGTGAAGAGAAGAGGTAAGGGGTTCCCTTTTTATAAGGGATGAGTGGGGCACCTTTGGAAAAACTTAACATATTATTTAATAATAACGTCATATTCGATTTATAATAGCTCCAAATTGATTAATTTATAAGCTAATGTTAGGATGGGTTTAAATACTCTCATCCAATATGTTTTATACAAGTTTTGGTTACTATTTCTACCTTATGATTTAGATTTTACCCTAAGTTAAATAATTTATCTTTTACTGTGTCTTCTTTTTTTCTTACACTATATGGTCAATAAACTTACTATAACCAGACAAAAGAACCCCAAGTGGTTCATATTTAATATATATAACCTTAGATAAGTCATTTGGCCGAACCTTATATTATTAGGAATATAATAACAATTAGTAATATATTATTATTTTTAAAAACCATTTTATGTAAATTTTGACACTATTTGGTAATTGAGTTTTTGGAAAATCATAACAGCATTATTTGTTCAAAAAAAGTTAATTAATTCAATACTAACATGTCTTATTAACCTATAAAATTAGTTTAATTCATAAAAACTCTCAAATTACATTTATTTGGGTATTTATAATATCAATTATTTTAGTATTTTATTATTTAGGTAATTATTGTGTCACCATTGTGTCATAAATAACATAAAATAATTAATGTTTAAAAATTATATGTAAAATAACATTAGGTAAGAAATATTTTAATATTTATAATGAATATTTATAATCGAATCTATCTTATATATAACCCTATATTTAATTTTTTTAGTTAATAAACATTTATTTTAACTATTTTAACTCTTTTTAAATAAAATAATATTAAATGTCCTAATCTAATCCAAGTGGACCTATATGGTCATATTTTATTCCTAAGGATGTTTCTGGTCGAATTAAACTTATCCAATAGAATTGGGACATTTGTTAGGGTAATAATAATATCATTTTTACCCTTAATTACCCTATTTACTTTTAACCGTGGTAAATAAAAGTAAAAAGTTACTATTCACCAAACATTATTTTTATATTATTGAACCACATTTTACTCTTTGATATTAACAGTGTCTCTCGAGTTTTCGAAATTCCACTCACAGAAGCGATAATATTATGTTTTATGTAAATTTTTAAATTCTCATAGGGTTTGGGTAAAAGACAGTGAAAAGTTCAATAAAATTTTTATATATCTAAAATTATTATAAAATGACTCCAATGAATTAAATTGAACTTATATAGGTATTAGGTATAAATTTATACCTAAATTATATTTAAGCAAAATAAATAATTATTTATATAAAAATTCAGTTTTTAAATAGTAACTCAGTGTTTTCACTAATCATCAATAATTGAATGTTTTCAGAAGAATACCATAATTTCACACTAGGATAATTTCGATATTCTGAATCCAGAAATGAAGTCCATTTTGAAATATAAAATTTATTAAATTTCAGAAATTGGGTATTAAGATTCATAACTGCTAGTTTATATAATATTTTAATAACATATCATTGTCTAGTGAAACTCGGTATTGCGTACAACACATGCTATCGTGGAAGGTCGTGATTGCGTGTAATGTAATCCAAGCCAGGATTGCGTTTAGTGAAAGACTCCTTTGTTGTTGCATATAAAAGAATTAAACCATAATTCATTTATACATTGAATATGTATATATATACACTCAATGTTGCGTAGAATAACTACTATCGAACGAACATGAAATTGTGTGTAACTAGATCCAAGAATAGTGTTGCGTATACTGAAGGCTAATACGGTGTTGCGTATAGCGCTAGATAATCTTGTTGTAGGGTACAACAAAAGACATCAAAAAAATTAAACAGAATAATTCTCATAAAATCTCGGGTTGTTACATTCTACACCCCTTAAAATGAATTTCGCCCTCGAAATTCGTCGGGGTTATAAATGGTTTTCTACTTGAATATTTCTTTAATTCAAACCCACATCTTAAAATAGAATACAAAAACATAACATTAAAAACTAAATTATGAAACGTTAAGGTTACCAAAATTAACAAATCACTTGGTTTCCACATAACAGAACATAGGTGAAAATATGGATATGCAGGATAAATTTAATCATCTAGTTCTAATGGAGAGTGGTAGAGAACATGGCTATGAAAAATCCAACAATCACAAAGTCATAAATTTGTGATGATCTAAGGTACCATCTGATTCATCGTATATGAGGACACTAGGACGATATTTTTGGTTTTAAAAATCATTTCCCTAAAGATGATGAATTAGAAGAAATACTTTATCTCAGAACAATCTCACCATTTTTCAAGCCTTGAACAATTTCCACTTCATCTCTTAAAGAAATGAAGTTGAATTTGTCATTCTTGAAGTGATAGCAGATCATGTGATGGAATGATGGGTCATTCCATCTGTCTCAAACAAAAGGTTACCAAACGTTATAAGTCCATATTATGATGAGATTAATAGTATATGGTTCCAAAAATGGACTTATACTTCATGTATAATAGCACATAAAAAAATAAAACTAGTTTCCACTATCCAAGGACTTCCTGTAGGATTGTGGTATGAAATAAAGTCCTGTCGCACTTCGGTTGTGGGTTTGATTCTCACAACCTTCTCCCACACGACGGGTTGTCTCCCATTCTGTAGGTTGTTGTTTTTTCCAAATATATACTATCGTAAAATTTCAGAAATAAAAATGTATATCCTTAACCAATACTATATGATGTACATTCCAACATTTAGGCTTATCGAAAATACGTCTATACGATTACTAGAAATTTCATCTACCGAGCATGTGAATTCCTTTATTTGTCCCCCGTATATCATAATATATATCTTGTTGGTCACATTACAAACATGTGGATAACTTAATCATGTATTCTTTTGAAACATGAATTACCGTAGAACCTTATAGAAAACATGAATGTTGTCAAAAGTTAACTCATTCCACATAACAAAATCCCAAAATTTATATATACTCATACCATGGTCTAACTTTTTCTTTATATTAGTCATGAGATCATGAATACTATCATACATATTATTTTCTCCTTATCCCTTAATTATGCACATATTATGTGGTTTCGAAAAATATTTGAACAACCTTTCATGGTTACTGGTACCATTCAACATATACTTTCAAATACATTAGGAAAAACAATAGTGTAACAATACATAGATGATTATTTATTACATAGTACCATTAACTATACAACATAACTCTTGATAAACATAAATTGTTCCATTACATTATTAAACCATTGACCAAGCTTCAACACTTCATTCATCTCATATATCATTTGTAGTCTCCTCATCATCATCCACAAAAATACAACCCATATGATCATGCTGATTCTCTTCATGAGATTTTCCCTTATAATATTGGTTTTCATAATTCCAAAACATTCCAAATTTAAAACATATAATCATTGTTGATGTCATATAAATAAAAGTATCCATCTCCATGGTGTTAAATGAACCTTTTACTTTCAACTTACTAGATTTTTATCCTTATATTCTGCACCCAAAGAATCTTCCAGTTCCTTTGAAAGATTCTCCTTGATTCCTCTTCCCACATGATTTACATGAGAGAAATTGAACTTTATTTCCTCTATGATCATCATAAAACTCTATGTTTCTCTTATTAGGTGAGTTGGGAAACATACCAATGTTGAGAATATTGATCATTTTATGGGATTGCTGATTAGGAATAATAGTGATGTTTGGACATCCAAATCCCGTTTCATTTGGTTGCTCATGAATAATATCACTCCATTGTCCATCATATCCTCCATTATCGTGAATCTTCCTATTTCCATCCATTTTCTAAAACCCAAAATGAATAGTGTGAGAGGAAAAAATCAGGCTAGGGAAAACAACTTAATAAAGGGGGAGTACCGTCAATATCTTACATGTTAGGTTAAATTATTTGATCGTTACCGTAAATCAAGGACTATAACCAATACGTATACATGTCCTTAGGGACATCCCTAGACACACCATAGAAATATTTCTAGGGATTTACCTAATGTATTCGTATCCTAGCTTCCAAAGGATAACCAAACCTTCACTCTGATACCAACTGTAGAGACCCAATGCCTGACGTACATATACATTACATTACTTTTTCAGTATACGTAATACATAACAAAAACAAACGCCCAACGACTGTATTATTTTAGTGTCTTTGGAAACTCAGAATGTATTTTTCTAATCATGGTGAAAGATATTCATCATCTTCCATACAGATCATCAACTTTGGTTTTATTACCTAAAACCTATTATTATATCTTGGGGAAAAGAAAACATAAAAATGGTGAGCTCAAATTCTCAGTAAGGGAAATCATAGAGAACATAAAACAATCCATAAACATTTGAATGCAAAAACATGAACATAAAATCTAATCATCTAAATCTTGAGCAAAGATATTAATCTTGGATGTACGTAAGGAATATATCATAAATGAACATAAATCATGATAAAATAGCTTGGGAATAAAATATTTTATTGTGGAAAACACTTATGAACATGATATGATTTCCACAGTAGGCAAGGCATTGCTACCAAGACCATCTTTGTGGACAAAGTCCCTTTTTTAATCGAGTTCACTCCTCGTTCCAGTCCTATATCACTGAAATGTATTAACATAACGTTCCAGCCATGTCTATCTCATGAGATATAAATATTTACCCAAAGCATTGAATGGAAATATAGGTTCCACCCATCTCATAATGAAATCATTATTACTTGTGCGACAACATAAACATAAATCATTCATCATAACCCAAATAATAAAATGGGTTTCATAAACATCATTCCATCATAACATAATCCATATATAAAAAATGGATATCATTTCATCATAAAAAAAAGTGAAAACATGTAAATCATAGAGACACTATACTTGAAACATACACATATGTAATAATTTCATCTTAGATGGAATATGGTTTTGATAAAACACATGAGATAAATTCTTGAAGAAAATGTCCTTTCTTCTTTTCACAAAATGCCATGAAATTTTAAAAGAAATTTATTTCGTTGAAAATAGTCATAAAATATTATAGATTATGATTCATGAAAATGAGACGTTATGAAACCGTAAAAATCCGTTCACATCGTATACGATAGAAATAACATTCTTCTCGTAATTTTGTCGGAAAAGTCAAAAAGTTCCTCATGTGGTAAAAAAATACGATTTATTTCATAACATGTGGTAATATAAATAATCAATAAAAACGACTTTAAAAATACATGAAATTTTTTTAGAAAACGTGGGCATGGATGATAACAATAACCCCAGTAAATACTTATGAATAACAATCTCGGATAAGAACGAGATTGAAATAGTTATCCCTTACCATATGTCTGATATGATTCGTATGTATCCGAACCTCCAATATAATGATTTAAATAATGTCATCTAATAATTGAACAATCATATTCAATTTTATGATATCATATATAATTTACATATGACTTTATATTACAAGTTCTTCTATCAATTCGATGTAAAAGCAGCGATTTGGGTAAAATCGTTTCATTTATTGTACGTGTTTCAACTTGTTTTTCTTGATATTATTATTATATCCTGATTTAATTAATTACATTATGTAAAAAATTATTTATATATAATATATATTCATCATATACATATATATATATGATATATTGATAAATGGAATGAAATACACCGTTCATAGAGACGGTAGGCAGTACGTACGCATGAACGATGTTTTTGTTTCTTGTGGAATTGAATGGAATTATGTAAATGACATCTATTTTTATATATAAACATAAATCTAGTATCATTTTTATGTCATATATTTCATTATTATTCATTATATATATATTATATTCATTCATGAATGGTTAACATGGAGAATGAATCTCATCGTGTCGTGGAGATGGTAGTCCGTACGTATGCACGAGTGATGATATCATTCTCATGATCGTGGAATTGTATTTAAGTGTATGTATAATATTTCTAAATCAATATCACATTAAAATAATCATATATATTTATTTATTTACACCATTATACCCATCCATGTACAGTGGTGGTCGAAAACAGATTACACCATGCTGTGGAGACGGTATTCTGTACGTACGCACGTGCGGTGATTGCATTTTCCGTAGGATGGATCGAATGTGAAATGAGGTTGTTTCATATTTATAATAACATATCAGTATATACGTAATACTGATGTTGTTACTTCATAATGGGGCAACTAAAGAAGAATATGTAGAAGAAGAATGAAACATGAGAGAATCGAAAGAAGAGATTACCTCTTCTTCGATGCACCTCCTTTTAGCTTCCTATTAAGGAAGTAGAGTGGGTATTTTGAGAAGAACAGAAACTACAAAATGTTTCTAGGTAAGTGTAGAAGAGAAATGGGCAGGGTTTGGGTGATATCCAAGGATCAAATGGGTGTGAAGTGAAGAGGGAAGGGGTTCCCTTTTTATAAGGGAGGAGAGGGACACCTTTATAAAAATATAAAATATAATTTAATAATAAAGTCATATTCGGTTAATAATAGCTAAAAATATATTTATTTCAAATCTAAAGTGATTATGGGTCGAAATAATCTCAGATAATAGTATTTAGACATGTTTAGGTTACTATTTTAACCTTATCTTTTAGATTTAACTCTAAGTTAAATAATTTAACTATTACCGTGACTTTCTGTTTTCTTACAATATATGATTTATAAACATACTATAACTAGAAAACAGAACCCCAAGTGGTTCATTATTAATATATATAACCTTATATACATCATTTGGCCGAACTATAGATTTTTTGAAATATAATAACAATTAGCAATATAATATTTGTATTAAAAACTATTTTATGTCAATTTTGACACTAATTGGTAATTGTTTTTTTGAAAATCATAAAAGCATGATTAGATCTAAAATAGTTAATTAATGAAATAATAGAATTTCATGTTAACCTTTAAAATTAGTTTAATTCTTAAAAAGTTTCAAATTACATATATTTGGGTATTTATAGTATCCATTATTTTAATATTTCATTATTTATGTAATTACTCCATCACCAATGTGTCATAAATAACATAAATTATTTAACGTATAAAAATTATAAATAAAATACAATTAGTTATTAAATCTTATTATCTTTCTAATTAATATTTATAGTCGAATCTATCTTATCTACAACCCTATATTAAAAAGTAATTATTTATTACACTTTGATTTTAACTATTTTTACTCTTCTTTAAATAAAATAATATTAAATCTTATAATCTAATCCAAGTGGACATAAATGGTCATAATATATTCCTATGTTTGTTTTTGGTCTAATTATACTTATCTAATAGAATTAGGGCATGTGTTAGGGTAATGATAATATTATTTTTACTCTTGATTACCCTATTTCCTTTTAAGCTTGGTAAATAAAATAAAACATTTTCTATTCACCAAAAAAAATTTATATCTTATTGAACCTCATTTAAATCCTTGTTATTAACCATGTCTCTTGGATTTTAGAAGTTCCACTCACATAAGCGGTAAATTTTTTTTATGTAAATTTTAAAATTCTCTTAGGTGGTGGGTAAAAGGCGGTGAAAAGTTCAATAAACTTTTTATATATCAAAAATTGTTATAAAATGACTCCAATGAATTACATTAAACTTATATAGGTATTATGTATCAATTTTGACCTAAAATAAATTAAAATAATATAAATTTTTATTTATATAAAAAGTTGGGTTTTAAATAGTAACCCAGTGTTGTCACTATTCATAAAAAATTGATTGTTTTCAGAAAAATACCAAAATTTCACCCTAGGCTTATTTCGATATTCCGAATCAAAAAATAAAGTCCATTTTGAAATATAAAATTTATAAAATTTGAAGAAGTGGGTATTATTATTTATAAGGGATAGTTTATATAATATTTTAATGACATATCATTGTTTAGTGAACCTCGATATTGCGTACAACACATGCTATCGTGGAAGGTGGAGATTGCATGTAATGTAAGCCAAGTTAGGGTTGTGTGTAGTGCAATACTCTTTTGTTGTTGCATATAACAGAATCCAACCATATTTCATTTATACATTGAATATATATATATATATATATACACAAAATGTTTCGTAGAATAACTACTATCAAATGAACATGAAATTGTGTTTAACAGGATCCAATAATAGTGTTGTGTATACTGCAAGCTAATATGGTGTTGTGTATAGCGCAAGATAATCTTGGTGTAGCATACAACAAAAGACATAAAAGAAATTAAAAAGAATAATTCTCATAAAATCTCGGGTTGTTACATCTATGATAGACTATAAAAATACATGATGAGAGAAGATGAAAATTTAAAGGATGATTTTATCCTTAGTTAGGATGATAATGACTCTAAATTATGATTCTATAAAAATTTTCATGTCATATTTACCCCCTATTATTGTATGTAGAAGGGGATAGATAAGATTGTTTGTTGCCTATTGAGGTAATTTATATCTCAGAAGAGTTCTTAAAAAAAATTTAGGTAAACCCTTAAAAATGATGGAGAGTTCCCAATTTTCATTGTTCTAGGGACATTAATGATATAAATTATTTCAAATCATATGGACCTCATCAAGCTATGGTATTTAATGGATTATATTGATAACATAGATTCCAATGGTTTCATTTATTCTTTCATGTCTCCCTCGGATGATCAGGTAATTTTTAAAAAATATGTTGGATCACTTAAAATATACATTTACTATTATAATTATAAGAAATATATGATCAAGAATAAAACCCATCTACCCCATGGTGATGATGTATTTTAAAAACTCAAAGGGGGGTTTTTTCAATTATTGACCACTTTTCAAGCAATCACCTAGTCAAATTTACAAAATCTAATGTTCCCAATATTTATTTTATTATTATTTGTAGTCACATTTAGATTACCAGTAATTTAAATCTAATTAATGATTTCTCCCAAACTTATTATGGATAATATAAACTGAGTATTCCATAGATATATTGACTCAATTATTATGTGTTTTGTGGATAAAATTTAGGTTTATAGAAAATCAAAAGGGGTTTATAGAAAAAAAATATAAGGATTTTTTTGTGAATACTATAAGTCCATCATCTATATTCCATGTTAACTCAATGAAATTTATTCATTCATGAACTAATATTTGGTGGTCATGTGTTAATGAAATGATGTTTTTTATCTTTTCTAGATAATGTTTTATTAGTGATGTTTTGGGATGGCCAAAGTTATATTATTCAAATTAGAATATTTTTTGGTCTTTAAGGGTACTAATAGATATTAATTAGAGATATTTCTTATGGTGAGTAACCTATGAAGGCTCTTACCAATAATGGGTAATTTTCTCTTTGAGCCAAAAAATTCAAGCATCATTGATGAGCTCAAGAATTTGTGGACTACATCTCCTATCTTAATGATATCATTTTATAGATTGGATTATGTGTCCTAATATGATGAGTCATGTTTGTGTCTGGGTTTTGTACTTATGTAAACTTTCATTGTGTTGGTGTAGGTATATTTATAACTATTTATATAATAAAATAATTACTCAACTACAAACTTATTGCTTATAGGTATTCATTTATTTTAGCAACTATATTTTTGGGGAAATTATTTTCATCCACATAGACAACCAAAGGATATGTTATATTTATTGGAAAAAAAATATTTGAACAAAAGACAACGACATTGGGTTGGGTATCATCAATGGTTCTACATTAACATCATGTATAATCCATTTAAAGAAAATGGTTTAATTTTTTTCCTATATAGGATAATTATATTTAAATATCTAATGTATACTAGAATTGAATGGGAACTTAAGTGTATTTTTACATAGATTAACCATGAAGACAAAGAAAATAATGGGTATATTCTCTTATACCATAATATATGAGGAATGTGGTGGTTTAAAATTCTAACTAGTTTTTTGATCCATTCATCCCAGTGCAACCCTGATGTTCAATAATGTGTGACACTTGTTCTGGTATCCAGTTATTTGGTAAGACATTGATGAATTTATTTCCTTTTGTTATACTAGACATCATGATAAAGGAGAGAATAAAATAACCTTAGGATTTTTTCCCTTATATTTATATTCCTAGATATGGGTGGAATATGGTAACTAGGTATTTTACCATTATGTTACCCTATACACTACATCGATTGATTGTTGTATATGTGGTGACTGTCAATTTCACTGTATATGCACATTTCATTCCTTTAAAGGACACCACTAATTTGGAGGAGATTATAATGCTTCATGTTCGACATATTTTACATGTAAGACCCCAGTATTTTATAGTATGTTATATCTTTCACGTTTATAAATGGATTATACTTCATGCAATAGTATCTTGTCTTACATAATATAATAATATTGAGGTTCAATGGAATGACACATTAATTATTCAAATGAAATATTTATAACATAAAAATTAAATATAGTAATATGAAAAGTAATAAATAAATATTAAAACATTATGTATAATTTTGTCACATAAAGAAACCATATTTAAATAGAAACGCATATGTTTCATTAAAATATAATAACTATTTGGATAAAGGAACTACATATTATATACTTTTGGAAATTATAATAAAATACAATTTTGACATTATTTTAAATTCAATTTGGTAAAATTTACTTAATTTTTTAATTCATAATACCAATATTAGATTAGGGTGAGTGATTGGTAATTTTATGAGAATTTTTATTTTTCAATGAATACTGAAAAATACTGTGTTTTAATTCAATACTGGCTTTTCATTCAATTTATTTATATTTTTAGTTCATCCAATTATTTGTGTTTAGAGTATATATAGTTAATATTTTTACCATTTCAAATAATTTTGGTTATTGGATGTAATTTCACATTTAAATTGGAAATAATAACATCTCAATCTTTTGATAAGTTTTACTTCTTAAAAACTGGCTTTTTGGTTTTCAAAATTGGAATTTATATTAAATTAATTAATTCAACATACATGTCAATAAATTTGTAAAATATAAATAATTTTTAAATTCTAAATATCAATATTATCATAGGGTGAATATTTGGTATTTTTAAGAAAATTTGCAATTTTTTATGAATAATGAAAAAAATTGCATTATGATTTAAACTCGAAATTTTTATAAATAAATATTATTTTTATTTAAATATATTTTAATGAAAAACTATATAAATAATACGTATATTATTTCATTGTAATTCATTGGAGTCATTTTATAATAATATTAGATGTATAAAATTGTATTGAAAAATTTAAGATCTTTTACCCAACTTATACGAACATATGGAAATATGTATAAAACATACTTTTTACCACTTCTATGAATTGAATTTAAAAATTCAGAGAGATATGGTTTAAATCAATAAGAAAAAATGTGGATAAATCGGATGAAAATAATTTTTTATGAATAGTACGTTTTGAATTTTATTTACCATGGTTTAAAATAAGTAGGATAATTAATGGTTTAAATGATATTATAATTATCCTAACACATGTCTTAATTATATTAGATACGTGTTTTTGATAGAAATCAACATCAGGAATAAATTATGATCCTTTTAGGACCACATGGATTAGATTTGTACATTTATTTTTATTATATTTAATGAAGTGTAAAAAGTGTAAAGTTCAATGTTTAATAGTTAAACAATTTTTAATATAGGTTTATTTAAAATATAAATTTTACTATAAATATTAATTATAAATATAAAATTATTTCCTAAATTATTTTATTGTATTGATTAACTTTATACATTAAATAATTATATTTATTAATGACACAACGATGATGCAGTAATTACATTATAAATTAATGATTAAAATAATTGATATTATAATTAAAAAAATGAATGTAAAATGAAAATTTTGATGTCTTCCAATAATTTTTTATGTAAATAGGTCTTGTTTTTCTCGATTTAATGTGTTATTTTTGAAGTAATCATGTTTTTTGACTTTTAAAAACCATATACTAAATAGTATCAAAGTTGACGTAATTGAGTTTTTTTCAAATAATATATTATTAAGTGATATAATTTATTTAAAAATAAAAATTTGTCAAAAAGACTTATAGGATTTTGTATTTTTCATTAATGAACCACTTTTGGTTTTCTTGAAATTTTATAGTTTGTTTATTAACCATGTAATAAAAAAATACTAAAAGACATGGTAAAAGCTAAACAATTCAACTAAGAATTATGTCTAAATTATAGGTGACCTAAATTTTTATAAAACCTATTGTTTGAAAATATTTCAACCCATACCATAATTATCCTATAAATAAATTTTCTTTTCTATAATATTCTGATATTTATTTTACAAAAAAATAATATTTCATACTTTTTTTAATGTGACCGACACCTCTCTTATAAAACGGTACGTCACCTTAACTTACATTCACACATCCAAATCCATTTGTATGGGAACCCCCTACTAAAATGTCCTCCCAAATACCCTCACTTAAACCTATAGTCCATACATTGATCCTAAATCCAACTTATGGATCACTTTTGATCAAATCAAAAGGAATCATCTGATGAAGTGATATTAATTTTGTCACCTATTTCAAATATTTTTTCCTCTTCGACCTCCTTGTTCTTTGTTATTTCCATACAAAAAAACTAAATCCAGTATCTTATACATACTTTTATGTTATTATAAATATGGAACAAACATATTCTATATTTTATCCATCCTATGAATGACAAAGTCACTATATGTGGGTACGTAATACTTACCATTTCCAAGTCGTGGTGTAGTTTGTTATTTAACATTTCATTATTTGGATGGGTATAATTGTAACATCCCAAGTAAGTAATGAATAATATATATTTTTATCTATGTCTATAAATGATTAAGATAGTGTTTTGGAGGCTTAAAATGAAAATAAATCCAATCTTAAGCATGAAATACACTAATATTCTTAAAAGATTGTTTTACTACCTTATGATGGGAAACCCTTTTTAAATCTATCTTTTGACAAGTTTATAAACTATGTTTGTCAAAATAATCTTATTATTTATTATTGGGACATCAAAATTTACTTTGTGTTAATTTTTGATATTTTTCTGACAATGTTCATTTTTAATGAATAGTGAAAAATACTGCATTTTACATCAAAACTGGTTTTTAATCTAATTTATTTATATGATTAGATTATCTTTTGAATTGGTTTTAATGTGTAATATGAATATATTTTTACCATTTAATCCAATGGTGGTCATTGGAATCAATTTCACTTTGAAATTGGACTCAAACTAGTGTCAATCTTTTGATACTTATTGTTTCATAAAAACACGCTATTTGCTCTGACTGCGGGAATTAATTATTAAATTAATTAATGTGACTTATATGTTTTTAATTTTGTAAAATAGACTTCATTTTTTAATTCGGAATATCAAATATAGCTTAGGGTGAATTTTTGGTAATTTTCTGAAAAACTTCAATTTTTTATGAATAGTGAAACCACTAAGTGGTATTTATAAAAACTAATTTTCTGTTTAAATGAAATTTTGCCATCATTGTGTTTTGAATTTTGAAAATCCGACATACATGGTTGTCATTAATAAGAAAAGTGTGGTTCAATGAGATTAAAATAATTTTTGGGTGAATAGTATCTTATTAAGTTCTTAATCGCGATTAGTGGTAATGAGGGTAGTTTAAGGTATAAATAATGCTTTAATAATATGAAACGAACTTGAAACATGTCCTAACCTTATTGGTTGTGTCATGGCAGACCAAGAAAATCCATGGGTCAAATTGGGGACCCCATGGAGCCACATTGGTTGGGAAATGACATAAATAACTTTTTTTTAAATGTTAAAGTAAAAATGACACAAACATAATATGTCTTACGAAAAGAATTTTTACATGGGGTTATAAAGATCAGATTTTTGATTATAAAGAGTCATTGGAAAGCTAAAAAGACTTCCTACATCATTGTATTTTTTTAAAAAACTTTAGACATTATATAAATTAAATTATTTATGACATCATGATGATGCAGTGATGACCTCATTATTTAAGTATTTAAATAAAATGGAAAGATAATTTAAAATCTATGAACTACCCATGTCCAAAACCAATTAGATGAGTGGATTTCGAACCCTTATCACTGTATACACGACTTATATCAATGTGGGACCTTTTAAAACCGAAACACAATTTCATATAAAGTAATATTTCTTTACTTTCCAAAAGTGCCCCTCCTCTCCCCTTATAAAAGGCCCCCACCTCTACCTCATTTCACACACTCCTCAAGCCTTTGGCTCGGCCAAACCCTGCCCATTTACACTCTCCACATCCCTATCCCCATCCTAGAGGATTCCCTTTGGGCAGAATCCTTTCAAAGGAAGCCTTTAGGCTCAAATCAAAAGGAGTTACACTTTTAAAGGTAATTCATTCTCGCATGTTCATTTGTTTTATTTTGTTTCTCCAACCCCCTAAACACTTTTTATTTACTTCTTTTGTAACAACTCCAGAATCTTAAATATACTAGGATGTTGTTATAAGATTTATTTGAGCTACACTCTCACACAACTACATCAAATGGTTAAAGAACATAGAGTTTCCGTGGATGGCGAAATTCTGCCTCCCGAAACGATGATTGTTCAATACTCATTTAACACCTTCAAAGGTTGACATTATGATGTCACTATTTTTATATTTGATATATAATATGTTTATGTTTTCCTTAATCTTATGTTATTTTTTCATTTTTGGAATACCATTATGGTTCCCATTATGGGTAAACATGATATCTTCATTTTAGGAAGTGCGGACTACCGCCCTCTGAAAGTGATTTGATTCGTTAATACCTTATGTGGGATGTGTAAAGGATAAAGTTAATGATATTATATATGTTATTATACTAGAATTATAATATACTCTTATATCATTATGATTCCATTCCAGAAAATATGAAATAGAAATGGAAGTAGTGTTCATGCGTACGTACGTCTTACTGTCTCCATGAACGGTGCATTTCATTTCTTACCTCTAAATGTGATGTAATATTATAAATACATGTATATGATGAATATATATGATATATATGTTATCCAAATCATTAATATCATTCTGGATATAATGAACCTTTGACCAAATTAACAACATGTAAGTTTAAGAAGTCTATTTTTGACTTAAGAACCAAATACCGACAAAATGAACATTATTAAGTTAAATGATTACATGATGTTCATAACATGGTATAAAAGGAATAATGAACTTGAAAAAGGTTCATAATCAAGTATATATTAACTCATGTTTATTATTCAGGATATTAAAGAACGGTCGGGTCAAGTCGGATACGAGGTATGGGACTTCGTCTCAATCTCCTTTCATTGAGGCATATTTTATTTTATACACAACTATCTTTTATACGGTGTATAAACCCCTTTGTATTTTACGTTTATTCAAAAGGAATCCTTTTTATACAAAGCGTTTACTAAACGACAAAAGGGAATGTTTTTTTCGTACGTATGCGGCGACAATGACTTCTCCGCCGTCGTGACCGTTATTTGAGTTTCGACTTCCTCTACAAGCCATACCTTCTTTTTAAAAGAAAAATAAATACCATGTTTTACTTTTCTTTTATTTTAGTATTGAAAATGGTTTTCATAATGTTTTTATGAATGTGTTGTATTGATATCTCGTGATTGAAATGTGTAAGTTTTTTGTTTCCTTTATGCACATTTTATGTGACATGATTATGTTATGGTTCTTGGGAATAATTATGAAGATGGGTGGTTCCGTGATAAACTAAGGGCGGGTGAGCCCGTTATAGCTCTCCAATGCATTGGGTAACGCGAAGTAGTGAAACGTTAAGGTTTTCCGAAGAGATTTAGGGAATATACTTTGATGGGTATTTCAAACGTAACCAAGAGGGTTACTCCCTACGTAAGAATGTTATGAATTCCTCAAGATACCTTTATGTCTTATGATTTCTATGATTTATTCATGATTTTATGAGGTATGTTAATGTGCCTATGTTTTATGGGTAAAGTATGATTTCATTCTTATGTATATACGAACTCATGTTTCCTTTCCATGTTTTTTATAACCCATACTGAGCTTTTTATGCTCATCCCATGTTTTGTTGAAATGTGTTTCACATGTCAAGGGAAAGGTACATGATATGATGATAGTGTCAAGGAAGTGGCAAGAAATAATCCATGTTTTTTTGAAATGTGTTTCCATTGATGGGAATGAAGAATACTATCTTTATGTAACCACTTTGTTTATCAGTGGAATGTAATGTAAGTTTTATGATCTAATTTTCTAAAAATCTAAACCCGAAAAGATCCTCAATGTGAAATCCTGTAATAACTCAAGATTAAGTAAGGTTTAAGGCTGGGGCCTTATAGTTGGTATCAAAGGTCGGTTTAGATAACTTTAGGAGTCAGAATTCTATTAAAATATTATCCAAAAATATTTTTTTTGAAATGATATAGCATTTGAAGATTACCATGTTGCTTCATCTAAGACATGTTTGTTTAGAATGGTTTTCCACAGAGGAAACATGGAAGCAGTACTAGGAAGGCATAGAGAAAGAAATAACCTTCCGAATCAGCATCCTGAGATGGTCGGAATTGGAACTGAACAGTTTGTTGCAGTGATGGCACATATGACTCAGGCTATAAATGGTGGTGGTATCCATGCATGAGATCAGCCAAATCAACCGCAGAGGAACATGTCAGTGGTGGAACATTTCACGAGGAAACATCCACCATCATTCAGAGGATCATCTAACCCTGTGTTAGCTTAAGGGTGGATTAAAGCACTGGAAAAGATTTTTGATGTCATGGGGTGTTCAGACAATAAAGTGGTCAGTCTTTCTATTTACCGTTTGGAGGGTGAATCAGATCAGTGGTGGTCTATGGTTAAAAATATCAGGGATGCTGATGAGATTGATGCTCTTGACTAGGATGAATTCAAAGGAATGTTTCTTGAAAAGTATTTTCCTAATGCTGTTCGACTTAGGATGGAAAAAGTAATTCTTGGAATTGAGGCAAGAGGAAGACCCAGTGGCTGCCTATGAAGAAAGGTTCACTCGATTGGCAAGGTATGCTCCAAATTTTATCCGAGACCTTGATAGTAAAATCAATCGTTTTTACTCAATATTAAAGCCAAAATATCGAAGGGCATTAGCTTCTCGTGAATTTAAAAGTTATGAAAAGATTGTTCGATGTGATGAGAAGGTGGAAATGGAGTTTGACGATGACCAAGTGTTCTATAACAACCAACAGAAGAAGAGACCGAGGTGGCAGGAGAAAGGTAAGAATTCTTCAAAAAAGTCTGATGGTAGGAGAAATAAGTTTCCAATTTGTGATAAATGTAGAAAAAGGCATGCTGGGGAATGTCTTCTGAATTCTGGAAAGTGCTACCGATGTGGTAAGATGGGACATAAGGCTCGTGATTGCACTGAAAAAGATCAAGGTGAAGGTAAGAACAAATTTGATTTACAGTTAGTGAAATGATATAAGTGCAATTAGATGTGTCACTATGAAAACGAGTGTCCGACAAAGAGATTGAGTGATGGGAAGTATTTAGACTACAAGTAGAAAGGGGTGGTGAAATCCTTTGCAACTACTTCAGTAGATGTCGGGCCATCAAATGAAGTTGTATCAGCTCCAGGGAGCTCAGTTTTTTTTGAAGATTGACCTGAGATTGGGGTACCATCAGATGATGGTAAAGGATGAAGATATTCCGAAGACAGCGTTTTGTATGAGATATGGCCATTATGAATTTGTAGTAATGCCTTTTGGGCTAACCAATGCACCTACTATATTCATGGACTTAATGAATAGAATTTTCCATGAGTTCTTGGATAAGTTTGTAGTGGTTTTCATTGATGATATTTTGGTGTTTTCTAAAAGTAAAGAGGAGCATGAAAGACATTTAAGGGTTATCTTGCAAACCATAGAAGAAAAGAAACTGTATGGGAAATTCAGAAAATGTGAGTTTTGGTTGGAACAAATTTCATTCCTTGGTCACATTGTTTCTAAATATGGAATAACTGTTGATCCTGCAAAAACAAAAGTTGTGGAAGAATGGCCAAGACCCACAAATGTAACTGAGATTTGTAGCTTCTTTGGTTTGGCGGGCCATTACCGAAGGTTTGTTAGAAATTTTTCACGGTTATCTAGTCCAATGACTAAGCTAACTCGGAAGGGTGTTATGTTTATCTGGACAAAAGAATTTGATGATTTTTTTCTAGAATTGAAAAGAAGATTGGTGAATGCTCCAGTTTTGTCACTACCTTCCAGGAATGGTGAGTTTGTTATATACAGTGATGCTTCATTGAAAGGACTTGGTTGCGTCCTAATGAAGAATGATCAGGTAATTGCTTATGCTTCACGACAGTTGAAAACTCATGAGGTAAATTACCCTACACATGATTTGGTATTAACTGCTTTTGTTTTTGCTTTAAAAATTTGGAGGCATCATTTGTATGGAGTAAAGTGTGAAATATATATCGATCACAAAAGTTTAAAGTATATATTCACTCAGAAAGAGTTAAACATGAGACAGAGGAGATGGATATAATTAATAAAGGATTATGATTGTACAATTCATTACCATCCGGGAAAAGCAAATAAAGAGGCTGATGCTTTGAGTCGAAAAAGTAATGCTTCATTAACAATGTTGTGTTTGGAACGTGTTCCTTTGGTTAAGGATTTGATGAACATTGGCATAAAAGTTATTGGTGCATGAAGTCCTTCTATTTTGTTTCAGGTATCAGTGAGATCATCTCTATCATATAGAATCAAGCAAGCACAGAAGCAAGATAGTGAGTTGCAGAAAAAGGTAGAGCTGGTTTAGAAAGTTAAGTTGCCTGAATTCAACATTGATAATGATTGTGTTTTGAGATTTGGGAAGGGATTGTGTGTGCCTTGTGATTCAATGTTGAAGAGAGAGTTGTTATGTGAAGCTCATAGTTCTCCGTTTTCAGTTCATCCGGGCAGTACTAAGATGTATAGAGATCTGCGGGAGTATTACTGGTGGGATGGAATGAAAAGAGACATTGCAGATTTTACTGTGAAGTGTTTGACATGTCAACAGGTTAAAGCATAATGGCAGTTACCGAAAGGGATGCTTCAGCCTTTACGAGTGCCAGAGTGGAAATGGGAGAATATATCCATGGACTTTGTTGTTGGATTACCGAAGACATCTCGAGGTAATAATGCAATCTCGGTTATTGTTGATCGCTTAAACAAATCTGATCATTTCCTTGCTATACGAGATACTTTCTCTCTTGATCAACTTTCCCGTTTGTATCTTAAATAAATAGTCAGGTTACATGGAGTTCCTCTCTCCATTGTATCGGATCGTGATCCCAGGTTTACTTCTAACTTTTGGAAAGGCCTCCAGAAGTCGTTAGGTACTGAATTAAATTTTAGTACAACTTTTCATCCTCAATCAGATGGGCAGTCAGAACGAACTATTCAGACATTGGAGGATATGCTACGATCTTGTTCTATGGATTATTAGGGATGTTGGGACCAACATCTTTCTTTGTTTTAATTTTCATATAATAACAGTTTTCATTCCAGTATACAGATGGAACCATTTCAGGCATTATATGGGAAGCGGTGTCAAACTACAGCTTTCTGGGATGAAGTGGGTGAAAGGAAGTTGATGGAACCATAATTGGTAGAAGAGATGGAAGAAAAAGTTCAGCTGATTCAGAAAAACATGAGAACAGCTCAGAGCAGGCAGAAGATTTATACGGATAACCGGAGGAAGAATCTATCTTTCGAGGTAGGTGATCATGTTTTTCTCAAAGTATCACCATGGAAAAGTGTGATGAGATTTGGTAAGAAAGGAAAGTTGAGTCCAAGGTTCGTTGGACCATACGAAATTCTGGAGAGAGTTGGATCAGTTTCATACCGAGTGGCTTTACCTCCGAGTTTATCTCAGGTACACAATTTTTTTCACGTTTTGATGTTGAGAAAGTATATGCTAGATCCATCTCATGTTTTGAGTCCAGAGGTAGTTCAACTGGAAGAGAACCTATCTTATGAGGAAAAACCGGTCCAGATTCTTGACCACAGGGAGAAAGTGTTATGGAATAAGGTGATTCACTAGGTAAAGGTTTTGTGGAAAAATCACATGATAGAAGAGGCAACATGAGAATCTAAAAATGCAATAAGGGATAAGTACCCCCATTTATTTGATAAGTAAATAAATTGCGGGGACGCAATTTTCTAAAGGGGAGAAGGATGTAACATCCCAAGTAAGTAATGAATAATAGATATTTTTATCTATGTCTATTAATGATTAAGATAGTGTTTTGGAGGCTTAAAATGAAAATAAATCTAATCTTAATCATGGAATACACTAATATTTTTAAAAGATTGTTTTACTGCCTTATGATGGGAAACCCTTTTTAAATCTATCTTTTGACAATTTTATAAACTATGTTTGTCAAAATAAACTTATTCTTTATGATTGGGACATCAAAATTTACTTTGTGTGAATTTTTGACATTTTTCTGACAATGTACATTTTTTAATGAATAGTTAAAAATACTGCATTTTACATCAAAACTGCTTTTTAATATAATTTATTTATATGATTAGATTATCTTTTGAATTGGTCATAATATGTAATATGAATATATTTTTACCATTTAATCCAATGGTGGTCATTGGAATCAATTTCACTTTGAAATTGGACTCAAACTAGTTTCAATCTTTTGATACTTATTGTTTCATAAAAACATGCTATTTTCTTTGACAGCGGAAATTAATTATTAAATTAATTAATGTGACTTATATGTTTTGATTTTTTTAAAACAGACTTCATTTTTGAATTCGGAATATCAAATATAGCTTAGGGTGAATTTTTGGTAATTTTCTGAAAAACTTCAATTTTTGATGAATAGTGAAACCACTAAGTGGTACTTATAAAAACTGATTTTCCGTTTAAATGAAATTTTTCCATCATTGTGATTTTAATTTTGAAAATCCAACATACATGGTTGTCATTAAGAAGTAAAATGTGGTTCAATGAGATTAAAATAATTTTTTGGTGAATAGTAACTTATTAAGTTCTTAATCGTGATTAGTGGTAATTAGGGTAGTTTAAGGTATAAATAATGCTTTAATAATATGAAACGAACTTGACACATGTCCTAACCTTATTGTTTGTGTCATGGCCGACCAATACAAGCCATGGGTCAACTCGGGGACCCCATGGAGCCACTTTGGATGGGAAATGACATAAATAACTTTTTATTAAATGTTAATGTAAAAATGACACAAACATAATATGTCTTACGAAACGAAATTTTACATGGGGTTATAAAGTTCATATTTTTGATTATAATTAGTAATTGGAAAGCTAAAAATATTTCCTACATCATAGTATTTTTTTTAAATTTTCAGACATTAAGTAAATTAAATTATTTATGACATCATGATGATGCAACGATGAACTCATTATTTAACGATTTAAATAAAATGGAATGATAATGTAACATCTATGAACTAAACATGTCCAAAACCAATTGGATGAGTGGATTTCGAACCCTTATCACCTTATCCACGACTTATATCAATGTGAGTCCTTTTAAAACCGAAACACGTTTTCAAATAAAGTAATATTTCTTTACTTTCCAAAAGTGCCCCTCCTTTCCCCTTATAAAAGGCCCCCACCTCTACCTCATTTCAAACACTCCTCAAGCCTTTGCCTCGGCCAACCCCTGCCCATTTACTCTCTCCACATCCCTCTCCTCATCCTAGAGGATTCCCTTTGGGCCGAATCCTTTCAAAGGAAGCCTTTAGGCACAAATCAAAAGGAGTTACACTTTTAAAGGTAATTCATTCTCTCATGTTCATTTGTTTTATTTTGTTTCTCCAACCCCCTAAACTCTTTTTATTTACTTATTTTGTAAAAACAACAGTATCTTCAATATAATAGGATGTTTTTATAAGATTTAATTGAGATACAGTCTCACACAACTACATAAAATGGTTAAAGAACATATGGTTTCTGTGGATGGCAAATTCTACCTCCCGAAACGATGATTGTTCAACACTCATTTAACACCTTCAAAGGTGGCCATTATGATGTCACTATTTTTATATATGATATATAATATGTTTATGTTTTCTTTAATCTTCTGTTTTTTTCATTTTGGGCATACCTTTTTTGGTTCCCATTATGGGTAAACACGATATCTTCATTTTAGGAAGTGCGGACTTCCACCCCCTGAAAGTGATTTGATTCGTTAATACCATATGTGGGATGTGTAAAGGATAAAGTTAATGATATTATATATGTTATTATACTGGAATTATAATATACTCTTATATAATTATGATTCCATTCCAGAAAATACGAAATAGAAATGGAAGTAGCGTTCATGCGTACGTACGACATACCGTCTCCATGAACGGTGCATTTCATTTCTTACCTCTAAATGTGATGTAATATTATAAATACATGTATATGATGAATATATATGATATATATGTTATCCAAATCATTAATATCATTCTGGATATAATGAAACTTTGACCAAATTAACAACATGTAAGTGTAAGAAGTCTATTTTTGACTTAAGAACCAAATACCGACAAAATGAACATTATTAACTTAAATGATTACATGATGTTCAGAACATGGTATAAAAGGAATAATGAACTTGAAAAATGTTCATAAGAAAGTAGATATTAACTCAAGTTTATTATTCAGGAGATTAAAGAAAGGTCGGGTCACTTCGGATACGAGGTATGGGACTTCGTCTCAATCTCCTTTCATTGAGGCATATTTTATTTTATACACAACTTTCTTTTATACGGTGTATAAACCCCTTTGACTTTTACGTTTATTCAAAAGTAATCCTTTTTATACGAAGCATTTACTAAAAGACAAAAGGGAATGTTTCTGTCGTACGTATGCGGCGACAACGACTTCTCCGCCGTCGTGACCGTTATTTGAGTTTCGACTTCCTCTACAAGCCATACATTCTTTTTAAAAGAAAAATAAATACCTTGTTTTACTTTTCTTTTATTTTAGTATTGAAAATGGTTTTCATAATGTTTTTATCAATGTGTTGTATTGATATCTCGTGATTGAAATGAGGAAATTTTATGTTTCCTTTATGCAGGTTTTATGTGATATGATTATGTTATGGTTCTTGGGCATTATTATGAAGACGGGTGGTTCCGTGATAAACTAAGGGCAGGTGAGCCCGTTATAGCTCTCCAATGCATTGGGTAACGTGAAGGAGTGAAACGTTAAGGTTTCTCTGAAGAGATTTAGGGAATATACTATGATGGGTATTCCAAACGTAACCAAGAGGGTTACTCCCTACGTAAGAATGTTATGAATGCCTCAAGTTACCTTTATGTCTTATGATTTCTATGATTTATTCATGATTTTATGAGGTATGTTAAAGTGCCTATGTTTTATGGGTAAAGTATGATTTCATTATTATGTATATATGAACTCATGTTTCCTTTCCATGTTTTTTATAACCCATACTGAGCTTTTTATGCTCATCCCATGTTTTTTTGAAATGTTTTTCACAGGTCAAGGGAAAGGTACATGATATGATGATAGTGTCAAGGAAGTGTCAAGAAATAATCAATGTTTTTTTGAAATGTGTTTCCATGTATGGGAATGAATAATACTATATTTATGTAACCACTTTGTTTATATGTGGAATGTAATCCATGTTTTATGATCTAATTCACTAAAACTCTAAACCCGAAAAGATCCTCAATGTGAAATCTTGTAATAACTCAAGATTAAGTAATGTTTAAGGCTGGGGCCATACAATAATAATGAATAGAATTTATGGAAATAGTATATATAACATGTTAATTACTCTTTATATATGATATTTCATCCAATTACATACGATTTCATCATCAACAGAATGGTATTGTCGCTCGTGTGTACATATGGACTACCATCTCGATGAACGCGATTTTATTAACTCCTCATCGTAATAATTAAAAAAAATATTCCTTTTATGATTAAAAATAATGTTTATGAAATTAATATCTGTTTTTATATGAATCAAATACATCCTATACATAACATACAAGACTTACATAATAAAATATATAAAGGAAAAGGAATCCATTAACACAAAAAACAATGAAATTACTGAAATATTATTAATAATGAAATAATAGAAGAACATATATGACAACTTATATAAGAATGTGGTTCATGTTTAATTTATTAAAAATTACATAAATATTAAACATGAGGGTAACCTACCCTCAACTCTGAAAAAGTGCATGGTAAGGGTTTTCATCTCACTTTTTATTCCCATGAGATTCATGCTCTATAAGTCATGCTTTTTTTGTGGTCTATGTATTGCCCATGATTCTATTATTTGTTTAATAATCATTAATTTATAGGTATTTACATATTAATTATATAATCCTTCTTTCAAGTGGTGTATTTATCGTATTTCACCAAATCAGTAAGGTGTTTTTTTATTTCATTTTCCATTCATTGGATCTTACGCACACTTTATTGATTATCTTACTTCAAGATTATGTATAAAATCACAATATATTTATTTATGTATTAATTTTCACTCCCAATTGTGTGAATATACTTTTTATACACATAATAAATAATTGATATATTCTCATATCATTGATATGAACTGGATAAGGGAAATCAAAAATCAATTTCCATTTATTGAGTTAAACATCCAAGTCATTGGTTTTATTTTTAAAAGAATATGTGGGAATGTCATATAATTTTGTTACACTGAATATATTACCATACAGAGTGTATTTATATTTTTCAAACATAATAATGTAATTTATTTATGCTTATTCTATGGATATAGTCGTTATATGTGATTTTATCTCAATTTAAATTCCATTGAGACTTCATTGTTTTTATATGCCAATTCACTTTTATTAGGTGTATATACTGTCTATTGACACATTATATCATGAATAAATTTATTCTAATGACATTATTTAGATTTTATTTGTGTTATTCCTTAATTATTTTTATTCAAGTGTCTCTCATTTGGTTAGAAACACTTCAACTAAAATTCCATTTTAAATGTTTTAAAATTTTATTCTTCTTTATATTTGCCATTAATTTCCATGTCTTTGAAAAAGGGTGTAAGGATTTATTTATATGGACATTAATGTTTTAAAAATTAAATTACATAAAAAATTTATAAATTTTCAAGGGACACATTGATTCAAAATGTCTTTTAAGAGACTTATTTCATTAATAGTTTTACTTTTAAATGTTTTCATGAAAACATGGATATTTCTATCAAATTGTTTTACTGATCATTTTCATCTATGTCAATATCCCTCATTGTATCTTTTTATTTATTACGGTTTATTTATTATAATACAATGATCCATATTGTATTGAATGATATATGATTTATTGTGTATTTTCTATTTTTATACCATTTATTGTTTGTGGTTAATGTATAGAAATTTCATATGCTAGTTTAAATACTAATGTATATATTATGTTTCACCATTTTCTTATGGGGAATTAATTGGACTTAGTAAGTCATGGTTGGAGCCCTAAATATCTTCTCGATGCATTAAATGTTCTTATTAGACAAACAATTGTCTTGGAATAAGGACTTGATAAAATTATTATTTGTAGTCTTGGCAGAGGGCCTTAACTATGTGGTAATGATGTATAACATTATTCATTCCATCATTATGAAATTATCTCTAGATATAAAATGTTATTTTTATACTAGTATAGTATAAATGTGAATATGTAAATGAAATTATTTTATTTATATTTTATATATTATTATGAATTTTATGATTTAAAGGATTGTGTTTCAGTCTTTTTCATTGCCTTAAATCATTATGCTTATTTATGAATGTTTTTGATATATTATTATCCTTACTGAGCATCCAAGCTCACCCCTTTCTATTTATTTCATTCTCCTAGGATGTCACAATGTATATTTTGATGGACCTATGGGGATATGCTAAGGGATATCAGTGTCTTAAAAGGAGATACAATGTTGTTTTTTTAATTTAATGATATAATGTCAAACTTATGTATGTATCTTGTATTTATAAGGCTATTAAACTAATCGGGCTTTTGAGAGCTAATCCCTTGTGATTATTCCAATGTTATGTAATAATGAACCAACTCTAGATAACTATTTTCAAGGATTAGAGATGTATAAACGGAAGTTTGTACCATCCTTGGAAACTAGATTAGGATAAAATCTTATTAGCTAACATTATCCTAAGATAGAATTTGAATATTAGTATAGTGAACATCAGAAAATTTTTGTAGTGTAAATATTATGTGGGATTTTCAATAAAATAAATATCTTTTTGGATACAAATAGGAAGAGGTGGATCAGGAACAAATGTACCAAGGAGTGAAAAATGCGATAAGGAATTTAAGGCTTTACCTGATGTATGATGGTACACAACAACAGGCGTTGCTGGACTCTTAGTATTGACACTTCTGGGGGATATTCATAGGATAATCCACATTTTCCTTAAAAACTGATTTCATGGATTTCAATATAATATGAAAAAAAATAACTTTGGTTAATCCGAAGGTGTTTTATATTGAAAATAAGGTGTCTTGATATTCTATAACATATTTTATTACTATAGTTACTCACACATGGCATTCTAGTTTAATCAATTGCTGGATTCCAAGGAAGTTATATTAATAATGGACCTGATGTACAAGGAGTGTATGATGGTGTAAATGAGTCTCGAAATGGAATTTTTATAGGAGTAAAAGTTATCGTGTTCATGATGAATCTATTTTCCCAAAATTTGATCAATAACGTATACATAAATTATCTCTAGAAACACAAATAAGAAAATAAAGGAAGTGAATTATAATAGAAACATCATTGAAGACCAGGAGAAAAAAATCCTCATTTTTCATAATGCAGGATGTCCTGATAGAGAAACCCAATAAAGTGTCTCAATAGGACAATTAAAAATCTTATTTATAAGAAATAAGGACAAAAGGTAATGAATTGTCGAGGACTAATGAAGAGTGTTAGGGAAGAAAATATAAACAATCCTAATAATCCCATTACAATCATTTCCCTTAAATGTATGAGACCTAGGCATTAAATTAGTTAATGTATAATTCTATAAGGGAATCCTCTAAGTCATGGAAGAACCTATGTTGAAATAAATAGATTGTGAAATGTATAAATTATTAATTCTTTTTAGATGGGATTGCTTTGGATCAATTTTCACTTGTATGTGTAACCATGTAGTTTGTTATGTCTAAATGTTATTTGAGGAATAATTATCTTTTCTATTGTGGATGTAGTTATAATGAACCATTTCGGTTTATACAATCCTTGAATTTGAGACAATTCATGTTACTACTTTTTGGGATGAAAATGAAATGTATGAGAAAACAATTGTGGTTAAAATATGTTATTTTTATTTTTGATGAATTTATATTATTTTTTGGAATATTTTAAAATTTTATTGTTTTTGAAAAAGGAGAACATGCAGACCATGTGACAACCCATCGCATCAGACAAAGCAGCAGGAATCAAACCCACAATCAAAGTGTGATCGATATTTATCACCTACCACTGGACTACATGAAGTAACTATTTATTATACCTAATTATTTTTAGATAAATGATTCTATTGATCAAAAATATGTTGATTTTTGGAACTTATTATTTATCCTTAGTATAGGAAATTATTTATTGAATAATAGTTCAAAATTATTTAGGAAGACATCTACTGTTTTGGGAACACTATATGCATATGTTTAATAGAATAATATTGGATTTCATTTTAAGAGTATGGGTGGGTTTTTTTGGAATAATGTATGTTTTTATTTTGGACTTGTAGTGGTGTGGGTTATTTATGGAAACGATTAACCTATCATAGGAAATATGTGATTTGGTTAACTACTTTTATGAATATGACATAAAGAGTAGTCAGTGTTATTAGGAGATAAATGATAAGATTTATAGTGGAAGATTATGTGATCAAATCATTCTGAATTTTGGTATTCAAAATTATATTTGGATTAATTTGAATAATTTTAAAGACAATTGTTTTATTTAATGGTATGTGTTGAACATTGGCTATTGTTTATTTGTTTTAAGAGATTAAGAGTACCATTTCTTTCTATATAGTATTATACTTATTGGGGATCATCTGATCATTTACTAAACATTTTGGTTTTGGATATTTTGAAAGAGAATGAAAAAATATAGTCCATCTTTTGTGAATAATGTGATTCTATAGAAGTTGATTCTAGCACATCAAGTGTGACCATGTCATCTTGGATACTCACCGTTTGGAGAAAAGATGAGTTTGTGGTAGAAATTTTTTAAAGGATGAAACTCTACATCAAAATTATGTATATATAATTATGTTCTTTTTCAATATCATAAATAAATTCAAAATCATTATTAAAAGGAATTTAAATAAAAAATGTAGTATGTTTACTCCTTCTACTGGGTAATTGAAGACCGTTTAACCCATTAAATGTTTATTATTATCTGGTAGTTATCATTATCTTGATCATATTTTCTATAACTCTCCATCAGAACATAATGTTTTGTTTTCACTTCCATATACATTTTTTCCTACATTTAACCATAGTATGTGTTATCTAGGGAGACCTTTGTAAATATATTTCTTTCTTTTAAAGTGATAATTTTATTGACTATTTTTATGATGTTGGATTTCAACAAAGATATTTTAAAATGTCAAACCCTTAGTTTTTGTTTATGTGATTAAATTTCTAGTGAAAAATTACATGAGGGAGTGGTGAATTTAAAACTTGATGATTTCATAGTATATTATATCATTAATGTAATCCAATTTCTTATACCGCACACAACACAGACATGGATTACATTATATGGAAGATTGAGTTTCTACGAAACAACACTGTAATTATTCAAAGAATATATTTATAACATAGAATTTACATATTCAAATAAAAATAGTAACAATGAAATTTTAAATGTCATTTATAATTGTAGCACATAAATAAACCATATTTATAAGGAAATTTAGAAGTTTCATTAAAATATAAGTACTATTTTGATGAAGGAAATACTTCTTATGTCCATTTGTGAACAATAATAAAAAAATTTAGACACTGTTATAAATTCACTTCGGTGAAATTGACTTAATTTTTTAATTTAGAATACCAATATTCCATTATGGTGAATGCCAGGTAGTTTTATGAGAAGTTTTATTTTTTAATGAATTGTAACAAATGTTGCTGTTTAATTAAAACTACATTTCCATATATTTATTTATAATGTTATATTATTCATTTAATTGGTTTTATATTATATATAGATTATTTTTTTATCATTGTATATAATATTTTTCATTGGATGTAATTTCACATTTAAATTGGATATAATCACATGTCAATCTTTTGATAGTTTTTAATTATTAAAAACTAGTATTCTGGTAACCACAATGGGAATAAATTTTAAATGAAATAATGAAACATACATGCCATAAATTCGGTTAAATATTCGACATTTTTATTATAAATATCAAAATTATCTCAGGGTGAATTTTTGGTATTATTCTAAAAAAATAAAATTTTTATGAATAGTAAAAAAGACTGTGTAATTGTTTAAAACCAGCTTTTATATAAATAAATATTATTATTAATTTAATTTATTTTAATATCAATATATATACATAATACCTATTTTATTTCAATTTATTTCATTGGAGTTATTTTATAATAAGATTATATTTCTAAAATATTATTGATCTTTTTAACTTCTTTTACCCACATTCTAGGAACATTTACAAATTATCATAAAATATATTTTTAACATTTTTATAAATTGAATTTCAAAAATCCGAGTCACATGATTGAATATAAGTATGTATAATTTTTTTTAATATGATGAATATTTTTTTGGTGAATTGTAATTTTTGAATTTTCTTTACCAGAGTTCAATGTAAATTAGGTAATTAAAGGTAAATATAATATTATAATTACCCTATCACATGTACTAATTCTATTGGATAAGTATTTTTCCTCCAAAATAAACCATATGAATAAATTATGATCCTCTTTGATAAACTATTATTAGATTAGGACATTTATTATTAATTTATTTAAAGAAGAGTTAAAAGTGTAAAATTAAAATTTTAATAATTAAATAATTTTAAATATTGGGTTATTCATAAAATCAATTTGAATACACATATTCATTATAAATATAAAATTATTTCCTACATCATGGTATTTTATTTATAATTTTTATAAATTAAATAAGAAAATTTATTTATGACACAATGATGGTGCCATAATTACCATATTAATGAGTGATTACAATAATTGATATTATAAATATAAAAATAAATTTAAAGTGCGCCTTTTGATGAATTAAACTAATTTTTATGTCAATATGAATTGTTAGGGTTGATTTAGTGTACTTTTTATAAGTAATCAAGATTTTTTGACTTTCTATAAAACCAAATACTAAATAGTGTCAAAATTGACCTAATTCGGTTTTTAAAAAAATACTTGAATATTAAATGATATAATTTTTCTAAAAATATTAGGTTCTTCCAAATGACTTATATAATTATAGATATGTCAATAATGAAGCACTTTATGTTCACTTGGAATTTTATAGTATATTTATTATCAATATTACATAAAAATAAATGAAGACCTTCCAAAAGTTAATCTATCTAACTAAAATTTAAATCTAAAAATAAGGATAATAAGGTGACCTAAACATGTATAAAACCTATTGGTTTTGAATATTTAGAACCATTAATGACCTTATTCAAGATATAAATTCATTTTTATCCATTATAAATGAAAATAAATTTATAATAAAATAATATTTAAAACTTTTCCTAAAGTGACCCTCACCTATCTTATAAAAGGGTAATTAACATTTTCCAAATTATTCACCTTCAATGCCATTTGATATGGCCATCCACATCTCAAATATCCACCCAACTACCCTCATATAATCCTATATTCCCTATATTTATCATAAATCTATCCTATGGAGCCCTTTTGATCAAATCAAAATAAAGGACCTGAAAAAGAGGTAGTAGTTTCATCACCTCTTTCAGAATTCCATTATTCTTCTTCTTCCCCCTTCATTGTTGTTTCCATAAAAAAAATAATAACTCTAATACCTTATACATAATGTGATGTTATTATAAATATGGTACAATCACATTATTTATTTTATATATCCTATGAATGTTAAAGTCAGCATAGGTGTGTACTTATATCATACCTTCTTCACGTATTGGTGTAGTTTTATATTGAACACCTCATTATTTGGAAGGGTGTAATAATGATTATAATTGATGTGAAAAAAAATATAAAATTTTAATGATTATTTACATATGATATACCATTCTATTACATATTATTTCATCATCAATAGAAATATAGTGTCGCTCGTGTGTACGTACGAATTAATGTCTCTATGAACGCGATGAGACTCATTATCCATCGTAATCATTCAAGAATAATTTTCATTTTATGATTAAAAATAATGTTTATGAAATTAATATCATTATGGATAGTAATAAAATTCAACTTATCCATAACAAACATGAATTATGTAACAAAAAATGGAAAACGATTCAGTTAATACATGAAACAATGATACTACTGAAATATTACTAAAAAATAAATAATAGAAGATCATATATGATATCATATTTAGGAATGTGGTTCTTGAATAATTTAATAAAATTTATTTTACAATTATAAATGAGGATAATTTACCCTTGACTATGTAAAAGTACAAGTTAATGGGGTTTCATCTCACTTTTTATTTTAATGAGATAGTGATATATTTTCTACTATGTATTTTATGTGGTGTATGTAATGCCTATGATTCTAATGTTGTGTAATAAGTTTTTTTTCAGTATTTAAATATTCATTTAATGATACATTTTTCATGGGGTTTATGTTTCGTATGTAACAAAACCAGTAAGGAAATTTCTAATTTCAATTTCCACTCATTGGGTTTTATGCCCACTTTATTGATTATTTTACACCAAGATTATGTCTGAACTCACTACTTATTTTTTTATTAAGTAATTTACCCACCCATTTGTGTGGATATACTTTTAAAATTCATAATCACTCCATTGATTAATTATTAACTATTTTATATGAACATTATAAGGGTAATATTAACACAATTTCTATTCCTTGAGTTAAACATCCATGTGACTGGTTTTTTTACCAGAATATGTGTGATTGTCCAATGATTGATTTACACTGAATGTCCAATCATATTGAGAATATTTATATTTTCTGCACATAATTATGCATTGATTTAACAAAAATCATATTATTCATTCTTTATAAGGGGTTTAATCTTAATTTACAATCCACATAGACTTCATCGTTATTATACCCCAATTCACTTTTATAAGATTTATAAACTAACCATTGAAATATATTATCATGAATCCATTTATTATCATGATATTATAATGTTGTGATTAATTTTATTATTCAATTATTTAAATTCAAGCGTCTCTTATTTTGTTAGGAAATCATTAAATAAATTATCATTTTAGATGTTTAAAATATTTATTCTTCTATATATTTGTCATTAATGTCCATATTTTAAAAAGTGTTTCAAGGATTTATTTATATGGACATGAATGTTTCAAAAATAAATTCCATTTAAAAGATTTAATGAGGTATGGGACACTCTGATTCAAAAATATCTTATAAACGACTTATTTGATAAATAGTTACACTTTTAAATGATTCCCATAAAGGGGATATTTATCTCAAATAGTTTTCCTGGTCATTTCAATGTATTTTAATATCTTCATTTATATTTTATTATTTATTGAGGTTGAATAATTAAAATAAACTCTTTAATCTTGTATTTAATGAGTTATGTTTTACTGTGGATGCGATATTATTATACAATTCTTGGATTATAGTTAATGTATTTACAATTTGTATGATAGTTTTAATATGAATTTTTAGATTATTTTTGACCTTTTTCATATGAGGAGTGATTTTGACATAGTATGTGACGGGAGGAGCCTTATATTTCTCTTTGATGTGTCGGTATGTGTCATTAGACAAAATAGTGTCTTGTCAAATGGCCTTGAAAAATTTATTTCTTATAGTTTTGGTATGATACATTGACTATCTGGTTAAGGCGTCTGGAATTATGCATTCAATCATTATGAAATTAGCAATTGATTTTACATGTGATTATTCGACTTGTATACTATCCATGTGAATATTTAAATTGTATTATATGATTTATCATTTACATATAATGTTGAAGGTTATGTTTTAATGGCTTGTGTTTTAGTATTATACATTTTCATAAATGTTTATTCTCATTTATGATGGTTTTCTCTATATTGTTAACCATACTAAGAATTTGATAAAAAACCTTATGTTTCCTTTATTCAATGATGTGATGAAGTTTATTTTGATTAACCTGTAGGGATATTAAAAAGTATATGAGTGTGATCAAAGGGGAAAAAATGTTGTATTTATTATTTAATGATATAATATAAAACTTATGTATATATATAGTAATTCCAATGTTACTAAACTAATATGTCATTCAATACATGATCTCTTGTGGTCATCCCATTGTTATGTAATAATGAACCGACTCTGGACAACAAGGATCAGTGCATTACAGTAAGGACGCATGGCTTGTTGCCTACTATCATTTCTTATATGAACCCAATTTTTAACTATTTGTTATGTGATGGACTTGAAAAGGTAATATGTTCATATATCAATCATATATTTTCAAAAACATCAATAGCCAATGCCAAAAACAATTTATCCAATCATATATTATAAGTCATACCATGTGTTTACATGTTAGATATTTGTGTTTTTTGTGATAATAATCTTCAATTTTCATAGTTTTTATATTAAATAATTATCTATCATTGATCTAGATATACACCATTAAATAATCATATGATAAAAAATGCTTCCTAGAATTATTATATAAAAGATTCATTGATGTTTATTTATTGGTACAAAGAATCATGAGTGATATCCGTAGAAATATTCAGGTGATCATACAGTGTTTGATGAATGAGTAGTTATTTTATATGTCTTATGTTAATCATGAAACCCAATCTATTGAAATTTTATAGGGTGACTAGGTGTGTCAAAAGGTGAAAAATGTTTTGGGTCATCTCTATCATGGGAATGTTGGGAACCTTTCTATATGTTACATCGAACCTATAAATATTACCTAGAGGATGAGTAAAGTTTCATTCCTCTTGGTGTTGAACATTTTTAGGATTTAAATTAATTACATTATCTATCTCTCTTAATTAAAAATTATAATCATGATCCATTAAATATTTGGATTTTTGAAGAACTATATTTGGAACTAGATTTTTATGTGTCCAAAATAATAGACTATACTAATGATTACATGGGGAATTTTTTTAATTAGTAAATCTATTCCATTTTTATGGGTCATGTGGAAGTACACGACCATTGAGCACAAATCATGGGAATGAAAATCATAAGTATAAGACTAGTTACCTCATTAAAATTCTAATTACATTTTAAAATTGCTTTTAGATGATGAAATGTGACTTGGTGGGACAAATATTCACATCCCAATTCCAATTCCTAATAATATATATATTTATTGGGTTCATAATTTTATCTATGGTTTCACTGGGTATTTTATTTTGAAAAATTGATATTTTAGTGATGTAGAGGGAATTGTATGATTAGTGAATTTTAAGAGGAATTATTGCAAAAACCACTTAGAACTAAGCATTTTCTCGAATGATGAATTATGTATCTCTGAGGATTATGCACATGACCATGTGATATCCTCAAAAAATTTGTTTCAGGGTTATTTAAACCATAAATCCAAACCACAATGTCAATTATTTTTCATGATTGATACCCCTACAAGTTTGTTTCACTATTTTATAAACCATAAAACTTGACCATATTATAAAAATATTGAAATTACTAAATTACATATCAATAATTTAACCCTAATTAGCAATCATTTTAATCCACAACTAACTCCTTTGGTCTTATGAATGCCTCTCCTATCATCCATCAAACATTGGGATAATTTTTGTGGTGGTTTTTACAATTTTTTTCAAGGAGACTCCATGAATGGTTATCTACACTTATTTAATTAGTTTTACCACTCTTTCCAATTTTTGGTTTATTAGACATTATTCTGACATTCTGTCTTGGGATTTGAAATTTTTTTATTGATTTATTAGAACTTCCTATCATATTAGCTTCTGAATGTCAACTAGAAGATTGTTGTTCAAAGGGAAAATGAAGGTTCTTTCATGTTGCTCAATTATCTGATGTAGTAATTGTACATTATACTAAATTCAATTGATTTATAAATTTTTTTGTATGTGTTGATTTATGTTGTTTGTATGTGTCTAAAATTGATGGGAAATACTTTTACCCTATTAAAATGGATTATAATTTTGATATACGGAAATTAATTTTTATCATGTGATGAATGGGGCTTTCTATTTATAAAAATTAGGAAATAACTTATGTAACTTGGGTACTTGTGAGGGTATATTAGGACATGTAATATTGTAATGATCTACCAAACAAAGAAGGATCACATTGTTACACTAAATAAACTATTAAGGATCATATGGATATGAGATGGCTCGAGTAGGGGAATTAATATTCTTTTATATGAAAAATATATATATAATATATGATTATTAGTCCCCACTAACCAAAGTTTAATTGGGATTAACCATGGTTCTAGTGATTTATTTTTTAAAATATTTATATTTAGTCATATTTTCCTTATTTTTATTTCAATAAAGAAAACATGTTTTAAAAAAAGTTGTTTCTTTCATTCAATACTAGTTTTCTTATCTATATTATAATGTTTATGCATGTAACACTTACTGGGACACTACTATTCATGTGTACTCAAACCGAACATGAACCCAAAGTACGTATACATACCATATTTTTTAATACATGGGTAAATTAAATGACTAATATAGATTTTAAAGATATTGTTTATTGTCACATAATTAAAAAAAAGTGATGTAGATCACATGGTTGGTTGTTAACCCTTATGTCATGATCATTATTAATGAAATTTTTTTCCCATCACTTTATTTCATTTAATAACCTTTTTCAGATATATCTATTAATCTTCAATATAGATAATATTATTCTAGATTCTTTTGTAGATGAATTTTGTTATGATTTTTATTGATGTTACCTTTAATATGGATGGTTATTAAAATATCTTATATTATAACTGACATTTAATATGTCCAAAATATTTCATTATATTGTTCCTAGAGTTCCATGCACTTGTTTATGGATATTAGTGATTGGGAACAACCTAGGAGAAATGCCACTAGGCCGATCAAGTGTTATTATGGAAAACATTCTTGGCCAATTCGTGAGAAACCATCTATTTTTTTATTAGTAAATATGTGAAAAAATTTATGATAATATTTATAATAATTATAAAAAAAATTTATTTATATTTGTGATAATGATTAAATAATAAGGTTCATAACCCAATTATGATTTACAATATCACCTGGCATAAAGAATTAACTACTAGAAGATGATTATAGATCATCATTCTATATTAATCCAGGAAGATTGAAAATATATATAGAACTAAAAGAATATTTCAATTAGTATATTATAATGAGAGATATTGGGGAGAATTTATCATGGTTCTTTGAATGTATGAATGTTACTATACAGAAAAATATATATTTAAGGATTTTATAACAAATTTCTATACTAGAATATAAATGGGAAAAAATCACAATAAATATTGTCATTAAAATCACTGAATCATCTAAAAAACCAAATTATATTTTGGATGTGGTAAATAAAATTTTGAGTCACATATGTTTCATATCTATTACTGAATATTATTCTCTTGGTATACCAACACTTGTATATATTATTTAAGACGTAAAAATTCATATATTACATTAATGTAGTTGAATGTGATAATGATTTGAGGGATTTATTGATCATTAAAATAAGTATTCAATATGTTATGGATATATAGTTTTGTTTGAATATTTCATATCATCCTTTGATTAATGATTATAATAATAGGAATATTAATACCCTATAATACATGTTGATATCATGTTTTATTTAATTAGTGGTTCGGGTCAACATCATCTTCTAATCATGATTTATTACAATAATAGAATTTGATAATTAAGGAGAACTCTATGGGAAAAGATTATAACTATAACATACTAGGATGAATTTGGTTAAATAAATTTACTAGGACTTCACATTGATGATGAAATAAAAAATAATTATATATACATTTATTAAATCATCATATAATGTCATAATCAATAGAAGATTTATAAAAACAAAAGTTGATATGAATGAGAATTTAAAATTAAAGAGAATATATTCCAATGAATTTTAGAGTAGATATATTATATCAAAACTAGATTAAATGGAATTATGATTCATGAGTTTATTAGTCCCTTCAACATCCATGATAAGTTAGAGACTATTGCCTATCACTTGATCCTTCCAACAAATGTCTCCCACAGTCCTGTTGTGTTTCTTATGTCTCTTTTGGGAACTTACATGATTTATCCTTCACATATATTGGACATATTGGTGTTAATTCGTCATAATTTTCATTATTTTGAATAAAAACTAATATATATCTAGGTTGATAGAGATAATGATATATTAAAAAAATAACACACTTATTTATGTTCATTGGAGGAATTAAAAATTTAATAATGTTATATGGGAAAAAAATAATGAGATTTATAAAATATATGTTCATTATTTATATCATAGTGAATAAAGTTAAGGGATAGATTCATTAAATGGGGGTATCATGCCCCACCCAATGGTTTTAAGGTTATTTCCATTGAAATAAATGTTATGAATTTGATATACTTATTTAGACGGAACCAAAATTCTAAATTATCCAAGATATATTTTACTTTTACAACCTAGATAATAAATTAGATGGCGTAAATTGTAATAACCATATAAAGAAAATTATTTATCACACATTTAATCAAATCAAATTAAATCATTACTAAAAAATAAATAAATACTCAATTTCAAGTAAAGAAATTTTATAGTTTAAAAATCTATTTCATCAGAAATTTTTTTATTTCCATTATTATTTACATATATTAGAATTAATTTATACTATTTTTTTGAATATTATTTTAGGTAATTATTATAATTATTTAACTAATCATGTCTGTATTATCATATGTATATTTTTTTCAAAATATTTATATTTTGTTGAAAATATTGAATCATCATGGATTTTTAAAACATTTACTTCCATTCCATAAAATTATAAATTTTAAACCAAATTTATATTTTGAATTTTATTTAACTAATATATATTTATCATTTAATTTGGAATAATTAAATTAATTATATAAAAATCATCATTATTCAGATTTTAATACTTTATTTTTGGGATTAAAAATCATTTTTTTATAAAAAAATATTTTTTATTCACACTATGCTTTTAAATCATAATAAATGAAATTAATAACTAATTGTTTTTCATTTTAATTTAAAATATATATTATATTTTAAAATATCAATTTAAAAATCATTTAATGGGTTTTTATAATGAATGAAATGGATGAAATTTTATTTTTATGCAAATAATAATTTTCATGAAATTGAGTTTCAATTCATTATGATAACTTATATAAAATTTAATTCATAAAATAATATAAATTTAATTTGATAAAATGGATTATATATTTTTTAATAATTATCATTAATATAATTTAATATGTTTTAATTATATTTTTCATAATGAATAAAAATAATAAGAAAATATTATTACCAATATTATGGTAAACACTAAAGTTAGTTTCACAATATAATATACAAATTATTAATCATGTTCCTTTTTAGTTAAATTCTCTTGAAATTTCAACTTGTATTATTGAAATATTTTTATAATTCTTTTTGTGTCCCTCCACTCACTTATAAAAGGTTACATCATGTACTTCATTATTCAAAAAATATGACCTTATATCATAAAAAATACCTAATTATAAACATTACGAGATCTATGCATATCATACTTTATATTTATTCTGTCTCATATGACTAATTTTTTTGTGTGGAATAAGGTTTAGGCCAAAAAAGGTCTCTAAAAGGAGATGATTAAATTTTAAACTAGCACGGTAAAATTTAATTCTTTTTACAAATTTTATAAACTTATTTTATCCTTTATAAAATTTTAATATAGTATCATTTATATAAATTGATGATATTTTAATTATATAATAACCATTTCCTACCATTTCTCCATTACATGAGATGTTAATGTATTGCTAGTGCATACATGTCTACTACCTGATCTATGTAGTTATTGGAATCATTTTTTATCAAAATATTTATTAGTTTATTAATATGATGTATTTAATGTATATATAATATACTTCTGATATAATAATTTGTCTTTAACTTTATGTTATTATTTTCAATTATTTCATTTCATCCATTAAAATGTGGAAAACGAGAAGCATGTGTATTTGAGAATTACTATCTTCATGTAGTGATGTAAATCAATTTTTATCAGTTATTTATATAAATGGTAATAATTATAATATAAATATTTAATACATGACTACTAAAATCATTATTATTATAGATATTATGGAACACTGTGTAATTTTCCTAGACCATAACTTCCAAAATGAAACAGTCAGGAAAAACAAAAAATCTAACACATAGAAAGAACAATTTTGATAATAAATTATAAAATATTTAGGTATTTTAATCTAATTAGTGGAATATATATTTATATTATATTAATTTATAGAGTTTTTTATAATTATTATAAATTTAAATTTTTATATAGTAGTTTCGAGTGTTATGATGAACGTATGACTTGAGGTATGGGTTCTTCGTCTTAATATTATATCATTGATGCATGCTTAATTTTAGTAACCAATTTTTTTTTATTAATTGAATATAACAGTAATTTATATTTAATATTATGAATTAATATTTACTCAATGTACCAAAATTTCTAATTCATATTATTTAATTTCTGTGGTATTGACTCAAATGATACTAATGTAACAAAGGATTAACATTGTACATTGTTTTATTTGGGTCATATGTTCGGTTAAACACATATAGACTTTTATGTTGTGCGTACTACCCATTTGATATTTTAATTCATTATTATACCTAAATTCATGTTATTTAAATTTTCATTGTTTTATTTCACTTAAGGGATTTATTTTTCAAAAGAATATTCAGATGTATGAGTTTAACATTAAAATCCCATTTTTATCAGGATCAATTTTGATTAAATTAATAATAATAAAGTTATATTATATTTATCACTAAAATAATTATTTTTTACTTCTCATGTGGTTAATTCAATAAATTACATGTTTTTGTTTCATTATCCTTTCATTATGTACTATAGATACTGAATGATTTTTTAATGAAAACATAATATATTTTTCTATTTGTTTTTGAATTTTATTCTTCCACAAGAATATTTTATTTAGATTGTTATAATGGATGTTATTTAATCTTCCCAACTAGTTTATAATTTTTTTGAACCATTTTTTACTATCTATAAATAGATTCTATGGAATATTCTTATCGCTTTATAAATGAGGAACTTTTGACATTTTATCAAAATCGATAAAGGAATAATTGATTTAATATACACATAATTAATAGTTTTCTATAACACTATCAATTCTATTTATGATGAATCATTATTTACAATATTCAATTTGACATTCAAAAAAAATACTTATGTTTGTTAAATTTATAACATAAATAATACTTTTACAATTTAAATAGTATTTTCATCACCCAAATCTTTTAGAGATATTTTGGAAAAAAAATCATCTAAAAATCCTAGAATTTTTTTATATTTTATCTGGGATATTATTAATTTTTTCAATAATTAATTTTTTCGGTATTTATATTTTATAATAATGAAATAGTGATAAAACAGATACTATTTTTCAATAGATAAGATATTATGAAATGATAAGCGTTTTAATGATCTTATGGAATACATATAAATTAATTTTTTATGTGTTGGATTGGTATTTTATATACATCATATTAATTGATTTAAAATTACTGTATGATGATCTAATAGGGTACATAGTATTTAATCCAAATCCAATGAAATGGTTCATGGAATCCCAAAATAGTGTTATAATGAGGTTATCCCAAGACAAAAAATTGGTACAGATAATGTTATCGTATGCCCAAAAGAGTGTATTTATGTGGTTATACTAGGAATAATATAGGTACAAGGGTGGTTATCCCATGACCAACATGTGGTGAATGTATTGGTGGGTAACCTCGATATAATATTTCTATGGTTATTATTATGCCACACATTAAGTGACTCTTTAATGACAAGCTCCTATGAAAAAGATATAATGTCATGGATAATTTTACTATATTCTATTATGATTTATGTCTTCTGAAAAAATTATTTAATTTTTCATCGTGATTAAATTAATTTTTATGATTATGTTCTCCTAGAATTATGATCTTGATATTCATACATATTATCACTAATTGATATCTACCTTGTTTAACCTTATTACGCATATTAACTCACCCATTCATATCTATCCTCTTCCCCATGATATGTATAATTATTTAATTTATTATATTTATAGTTATGGTTCTAGTTGTAGGGATAAAATTGTGTGATAATGTATATATTTTATACAGCAGTTATTACTTACCCATGTTTACAAAGTCACTACACCTTTTTGTTTTGGAATGAATCGTACTGATATATAATGAATATTAATATAGTGAATTATAATAAAAAATTATATCATATAATGTCATCCTTAGTTTGTATTAGAGTAAGGTTAATTTATTTATGGGAACAATGATGATAAAAAATAGTGAAAATCAAAAGGATTATCCTAGGTATTGGTAGAAATAATATTCATTTGTAAATAAATGTTTTTGATTTCCCTAGAAAATAAATACTTTTCAAGATACAAGATTTTGGATTTGGTTATTTCATTGGTTCACCTAGTAGTAAATAATATTAATGGTGTTAATTAGAAATTATTTTTATCATCACCCCTTAATGATTAATGGGCCGCAGATTACACGCATTTCTAGACATTCCATTGGGACATTATATTATTAAGACACATTTTAATTGTGAGATATTATAAAGGATCTTTTTATATAATGAAAATTTATAACCTCTCTTTAAAAAAATATGTCATATATTAAAAAATAGGTTTCATTAAATATAAAATAAATAAATTAAATTCTTAACTATGTGATTTCATTATTTGATTATTGTTTCTTATAGTATGATTTTTTGTTTCATTCAATGGATAATACTATAATGAACAAGGTTAGCACTAATTCTGAAATACAATTCTATTATTTTCCTTCAGATCAACTGATTTTAATGGAATGTGGAATGAAAAGTATCTCTATTATTATTACTCAATATTCAAAATTTATGATTCATGAAAATATTACAATAAATAAATATATAGAAAACCTACTCTTGATTATTTCAATAGTCAATATAAAATTTCTATTACTAAATCCAAAAAGCCACTAAATTCATGTTGAATTATTAGAATGAAATGAAATTGTATTCTATATTCTTGAGTTCTCAAATTGAGAAAAATATATTTCAAATAATTATCATTTTTTTAGTAAGACCAATGGTAATATATTAATTTTAAGATGAGGAAATGGGTTGAAAATGACTCTATAGTGTGGGATATGTATATGAGGTTATATTTTAATCATTACATTCCTTATATTCTCGATAAAAAAATGTATAAGAAATTCAATTAGTTATATAAATATTATGATGAATCAATGGGAGCCTATATGAAAATTATAAGACTTTTGTTTTATACTTATGGTGTTATCATTTACCTAGAATGAAATATATAAGATTATTTAGTTTAAAAAAAATTTCATTGAAGGGTGTCAAACTTTGGATTCTTATATATCATTGATGAAAATATTCAATATTCAGAAATGGTATAAATAGATTTTATTCTACCTTAAATATTATGATTTTTCATGAAAATATTGATGTAATTAGATGAAGCTTCCAAAAACAAGATCATTGTAAAGATGGAGAAGATTGATCGATTTTTCCAATCCATATAAAATAAATATTGTGAAAATTTAATTATTAGGAACAATATAAACATTATTTATAGAAAATAATATCAATGGGAAATTGAATTTCAATGTAGTGGTAATATGTTAGATAATGATGTAAATATAGAGAAAGATCTAAAAATTGAACCACCCACAATTAAATCTTCAAAAAACATAGTTAATAAGAATTATATGAACTACTGTTTGAATCTAATTATTTATGATGATTATCAGTTTCATAAACCACATAATCCCAACAAAAAGGTAAATATAACAGAATCCTTATTTATGAGGTGGGCTATGATAATGAATTTGTTAAAGGTACACATTCCATTCAATAAAGAACTAATAATTTTTTATTTTATTCTATATCTAAAAACCATTTTATATGTAACTAATTTACTATAGCTATCAGATTAAAAATGAAATCATTAGATTTTAAATTGGGAGTCAAAACAACTAATTTAATGATAATCAAATATCATATCAATAATTTGTCTCTGATTAATGTTAATTGGAATGTGATTCTTTCAAGTCTTGTTATTTTCGTTATAGTTTAATCTCATGTTATTGTAAGAGTGGTATATATTTATTTCCATAAATATATTATAAACTATAATGGAAGTGATTTGAAATTTGATATTATATACCAATTAATTATTGTATATTATTGTTAAAAATATAATATCATTGAATTGAAATAACATTAATTACATGAGTCTGGGATCTAATTAAAAGGGGGAATGTTTCATTAATGGTTTGGTTGAATATCAACATAAATGAAATGCATATTATATGAGGGTTTTTTGTGTATTTATATAAGATAATGTTAGTTTTACTATGATTAAAGATGATGTTTTTAATATAGAACTCATACCATGTGGAAAATCAATTTCAAAGTCTATCTTTAGATTGTCCTAGATTGAGTCCTAAAAATTGAAAACGAAACATATAGAGAATATTAAATTGGGATTCATACTCATTGTTGCATCATCTTGGAGTAAAAGTGTTACATCAGACAAATTATTGATCAATGGTTCATTGTATAAATTAGCATGAAATTAAGAAATCATAATAAAAAATAAGTATTTTCAGCACTTAATTGATTATTAATTTTATTAATTTTTAGTAGATCAATATTTTTCCATGATTTATCGTTTAAATATATACTACCATTTGAGAGATCAAATTCTATATAAAACCATAAAATAATTCCTATAGATGTATGTATAATATGTATTTTGAGTGATTATATTTCGATTTAGTAATTCCCACATGATCCATATAGATTTAATTATTAGATTCTTCATTGAAAACATTATCTTGTCTATGGTAGTTATTATAAATGATATAATTATATACTACATTAGAATAAAAGGGAATACAAATAATCAATGGATTCTAATAAATTATATATGAAATGGGGGAATAACATGAAAAAATCAATTAATGTACATTTTTTCTATATAAATAAAATTTTTGGTCACAAAATCCCATCATAGGTGGTATCTAAGGATCTGTCAAATATAGAATCTATTCAGAACTATCCTCGATCAACCATTGTAAAAATGTTAAAAATATTTATTAGATTGGTTGAAAATTATCAATTATTATTGAATTCATTCTTTAATATATTTAATTCACCCAGTATGCATAATATAACAAGAATGTCATATAAAAATATTAAATCATTATAGATTAATATTTAATGAATTAAAATATTCTCCACAATAGAATTGTAATGGTTTATAGTAATTAGAAAATAGATATAATATTTTTTTATTAACTTAATTATCTTTGAAATCTACCACAATGATCTTCATCAATGATACATCTATTATATATACCATATTTTCACCATTATGTATGTAATGATCTATGTTTTTAACCAAATTATAAGCCCAATGAAATTTGAATTTTTCATGTTTACTCAATAGAAAATTATGAATAACGAGCATCAAAATTAATTCTGAAAGATGTAACATTTCAATGAGATGTTTTTGGATTTTGGTTAATTACTGAGATGTTACATGGGTTTCATAATGAGCATTTGGAGAACTAGAGCAAAAAAAGGTTATCAATGTTCTTTCATTTGGACCATGGTTTGACTGAGTATCTAGGGGACACTATAAGAAAATTTTCTTCCTTAAGTAGGAGGAAAGAGGTTGTCGCATGTTCTATTCATAGTTTACCCAACCATGCACCTATCCCACACAATTTCAAGCATAGGTATTACCTAATAACTATTCAAAATATTGTTTGTGTAGACCAATGTAAACAACATGGCTGATACAATGTGGGGTGACATGGTACCTAGTATAGTGAACAAGGATTATAGACTATTTTTAAAAATCTAGAGCCCAAACTGTGCAAAAGACCATACTTAAAAATTTGAATTAAATTAATTTAACTAAATTTTAAATAAAATAAAAACCTAATATACTCTCTTACACTCATATTACCCATGAAACACCCCCTATTTCCCTCAACCTCACACGGAGGCCCCTATCCTCATCCCTTCTCTTGTTCACAGTTCCACATGGATTTCATGGGTTTTTTAATTTGACATATCATGGTAATCCTCCTTCCTTATTTGTTTATCTTTTCCATCATTTTTTGGTATCCCTTATTCCCAGTTAGGTGTTGACGAACATAGGGTCTGAGGCTAACCTGATATTGTGGGTTACCTTCAATGTTCAAGAATGAAAAGGGTCACTCATGACTCCCTATTATATGTTCCAACATATTTCACCAAATTTATGGGGGATTGGTTTGATTTGGCTAACCATTGTGATGTTAAATAAATTTTTTCATCCACATGATGTTGATTCTCAATTAAATTTGAGGATGTCTGGTGGTTTTTAGTGTTGTGTATATTTTATAGTTAGTTTTATTGGTCTTTTAGGACATGTTATATATACATAGATATGTATATATATAAATATATATATATAATCCATATACATATAACCCCATGAATATGGGAATTCATTAATTGGGTAAAGGGATTTATATAGATATGCGATGATATTTTTGTTAATTTTTCGAATAGTTGTCAATGGTCATGTGGAAAATGTCAAATTGTTTGTTTTGGGTTTTTATTATTTCATGAGGTAGGATCCATTTAATTAACCATTTACTTAAATAATGAATTTTTAGATAATAGAACCAATATGAACCTTTATATAATTTATTTCCATATATGGTCGCTTATTTCCAAATGTTCTTTTATATTAGTATATTATTTCGATAAGGAAATGATAATTTTTTAAAATTGATTTTTTTTCAATAAACAATGTCAACGATTTATAATAAATCCCCTCCAATAGAGGTGAACTATCTTTGAAAATTCATCATGGGGTATTATTATATATAGCATTTTCATCCATGTTTCTTTCTATTTTCATCACGTTTTATGTTATTATTTATAGTAAGGTACAACTAGTACATGGACCCATTGATATCATTAAATGGTGATTCCTTGTTTTAATGAATTGAATGTATTAAGTGATATTGAACATGGTTTTAAAATTCATAATATTTATTTGACTTCAGTAATGGTTAATAATAATATGATTGATTTATTATGAAATAATTGTAATGAATTATTATGTTCATGCATGGTATATTACTAATGACTTACGATATTTATGGAATTATTCATGTGGTTTGGTTTAGAAATAGGAGTTACTCTCTTGAATTTAATCTATTGGTTTTAAGAGGATTTGAATTTGGTTAATGTCAATCATAAAAGATCCATGACTCATGAATTGAGTTGTATATGTGACAATGCCTCTAATATGAATTTAATTGAAATTCCAAAGATATTTTTCACTACGTAAAATTTTGATAAATGAATATGTTTATTATATATATATGGTCTAATAAGGACATGATAAGTTTATAAATTAGGCCTTCTGATTTAATTTAAATAGGATAATTTGTTTCAAGATAGATTAATTACTCATGAAATATATATTAAATAATTATGACATATAGGCATTTGGATCAAAGGGTCCATTAGAGCCCTTTGGAACATAGACTATGTGAGCTCCCAGCGGGAGCAATGGGATTGACCTTGAGAGCTCCCTTTGTGATTTTTTCCATTGGGTACATCCCTGCCTATCCAAAAGCGAGATATATGGGAGGGATTGTGATAGCACTAATGCTGATGGATGCCATTCGATACCTCTTGGTCCTTCAAGTACATGCAAGACATTAGATCATCATTGCATGTGTAGGTAGGATATGGGATAAACAATAAGATCTTCCCCTAGGATTGTTTAAAATTGGGATACAACTCCGTATTTACCTTAACATATCTATTTACATATCAAATTGTGTTGGTTTAGGGTCTAGATGTTGAGAGCTTCCCTTGGAATTATGTGATAGTGGGTAACATCCTTCTCAATCCGAACACCCACTCACAGTCACACACATATATATAATGACATTAGATATATATATATATATAATGTGACATGATCAGTCTCTTATTCTAGATTTTTGCTAAAGAGATTATAGTATTCATGTTTCCCTTAGGAACATTGATGGGTTGTTGTGTATTTTTTCAATTCTATTCATTATTCCAACTATTCTTCTAATATACATAATTTTTTATGAATTACATTGTGCCAAACACCATTGGTGCTGAAAAACTTATATTTTATAACAAAACCTACTCAGGTTCCATTGATACCCATATAAAGGACAAATTTTTAGATATAAATGGATTTTTTTATTTCATGTAACTAAGGAGTTAAGAGAACATGATTATGTTGGATCTCAGGATTCCCATGGAGATAACCTTTAGTTTTTACTTATTTTATATAACATAGGAATATAATGTGAAGAATTATTTATATTTACTAATTTAGATTATGTATCATCATCTATTATGAATAGATATATATACAATAATTGGACACATTTATTTATTTTTATTAATTTTGTTGTATATTGCATTGTAATTCATTCTTCACTACATCCATTATATATGGATATCGTTTATCTGATAATACCAATCTTCATCTCTGAATGGAATTTATATTCTTCCCACAATCACCTATATAAACCCTAACTATGTGTCGGAAAATTATAGAAACCGGGGAGACACTATTCAGTCCAAGTGATACACCGGTCTGTCTACCGGTATGATGGTAATATGGGATGGAATGTTACAAAGTTGTATTCTGTGAATTATTTTCGTTTATTCTTGTTTTAGTATAGTTTAATGGTGACTAAGAATGTGTTATTGAATTTTTAATACCCATTCATAGGATGTATTACCCAACCAAAGGGGAATGACCGTGTAACAATGGCTGGGATTGATTTGCATGTAGTTTTCTAATAGATGTGATATTATTTATCCAAGATTGACTAGGTTAATATTAACTAATTCTGAATTATTGATGATAATTTGAATTTATCATTTTACTATATTGGTGATGATTAAGAATTTCATGCATCATATTAGGCACATATGAATTTTGAATACCAAGCTTATCTTATTCCACATATGATTATATAACAAGATGAGCAATTTATATCATATTCTCCCTGCCTGTTTAGAATGATTTTCTTGTGTCATTATTATATACATATTTTTATGGTTCAATTTTATTCCTTATATAACATGTTCATTTTTTATTTATATATTTAATTGGTTGCATGATTTATAACTATATAGGTTTTGAACAAAGGGGATCCCATTTTCGACAGAAAGGTGTATGGGTGCCTTCTAACAAGGAAATGGTAATCCATATATTAAAACCATCATGACAATATATATATATACATTATGGAGACCCTTTTTAATGTGGTAAGGTTGCTAAATTATAATAATAAGGTGAATTGGTTGTTATTAAAGGGGGCCAAATTCCAAACTGGACTGTTTATGGGAACATTACAGGATGGTCTGTGGACACCAATATGATTGGGTCATTGATTATGATAACAGAATAAATTGAAATGATTTTTTTGATTAAAGGCGGTCGATTTACATTTAATGAATTGTATTTGTACTTCATAAATTATAAAATGACCACCCATATGAATGAGAATTGCATGATACATTGTGAAATTGATAAATCTAATTGGATGTTTAATTTCTATTTGAAATAAAATAGTACACTGCTAAATTCAAAACTAGACACATATAGGTCAGTTGGGGGGTATGTTTTTAATGAGATGACCTAGAATGGGTGTCTCATTATATAGAACCATGTCGGCTTTGAGGGACTATGTTAGGTATCCTTATATTTTAAATAAATTATTCTGAATTTTTTTTATTAAGAAGGAATGTCAATATTTGTACATTATTATGAATAACAGATTAATAAACATGACTATTTTCTACTAGTGATATTGGTTAAAGTCATGTACCATGTGTTTATATTATGAAAAATATTACTTGATTTTTGATTAAATCTTTTGATTAATAAATATTAAATGTGATTAAATGTAAAGGCCTTGGAAATGGAACCTGTTATGGTGTCCCATGTTTAAAACCTACTATACAGGTTGATAAATATTCTCTTTAACTAGAAATCAAACAAAAAACAGTTTTCCAGTTATAGATTCATTCCTTCTTAGCAATGGGATGGATGATTTACTTATGAGCCTAGTGACATTTTCTGTAATGAATAAGTGTTAGGTTAGATTCTTGTTCTTCATAATGGGTTAGAACATGGTTGGTATTACACATATTGTTTAATTTAATGTTAAATCCCATGAGTGTTCTAATACATTGAGCTTGTTTTATGATACTGGACAATGTATGAATTTTTCATTCAAATGAATCCCATATTGAGATGGGTGATAATTTATTCATTACCTTGCTTATGGGCAAGATCCTGTAGTAATTATTGGTTTCAGTTGGATATTCATGACTCAATAATGGATAACTACATCATTGGACATTTGATCCATTCTTATCCTTAGTAGTAATAGGAAACATGGTATTTTGTCATCAAGGATAATAGTCATGTGGGAAAATACACTACAAAATAAATATCTTGTTCAATTGAGTACAGTCTGAGGTTATCTCTTAGAAGTTTAACATGGGCATTCAAGAATCATGTCCATCCCAATTGAATGGGGGAAATCTAAGTGACTCAAGAATTTTTACATATAAGTCTTGATGGTATGGATTTCATGTGTTCATAATGCGGTGATTGTGGCTTGGTGGACCATTACACATTCATTTAATGATGGGTTTTATCTTGTTTACTTGTGAGAAGTCATTTTACCATCGTAATAATTAATTATTAATATACTAAGTTGGGAATCAACCCATCAGATCCATTAAATTTACCCATCCCATTAAAATTATCTCAGTAAGAATGACCATTTAGAAATGGTCAATCTTTCTTAAATGATCATTGGTTTGATTAGTTTTAAATCATATCAATGATTGATTGGTAGCATGATGTCTTTATTATTGGTATTATATGCATCCCATTAAAAACATTCCAAGCCTTACAATGAAATTAGTTATTAAAAATAAAAATATAATATAATTCCTTTGAGTTTTATTGCCATTTGTTTGGTTAATGATGGTTCATCAGTAGGTGATGTCGAGTACCTTCTTAGAAGTTAATCTATTGTGGATTAACATTTCTTATTTACTAGGATTGTGTATGTTTGAATGAAAAACAATTCAATATTTATAATGTTTAATTCATATGATATAAGCACGTCCCATATATTGAATTTGATCATGATATATCAATATAGCATCAGTAATATTAGGCACAGAAACATTATGAGTTGATGGGATTGTCTAGGTTGCTTTCATTATGTTTCATGATTTACACAATGTTATTATTAATGAATCATGTTTCTGAGTGTCAATTTTTTTTCCCACATAGGAAATCATAGGATACAGTTATGTACAATTGTTGTTTTATTTTATGTGACCGCCAGGAAGATGTTACACTAGGCATAATCACTGTTCTGATGTGAACATTGGGGGATTTTTTCAACATATCACATGTAACAATGAAATGTAGAATACCTTGGAATAGAATATCATACTCATGTTCTATGAATCTGAGGTTACACCAGTCTCATTGAAAATTTCAGATTTAGTATTTAATGGTTGATGATTCTAGTGGGGTGGATCGGGATTTCCCCTTTGTTCATGCAGTTTAAATATAGTTTAAATGCCAAGTATATGGTTTGGTAAAAAAATATCAACGCATGATAGGGGTTCCATTTGGTTTAATTGTTCATTTTAATTGTGATGTTCTTTGGATAAGGCATCCCAGTGATGTAAAATGTCGGCCATCTAAGCTGAGCATCCTCTTTAATGACTTTAGAAGAGGCTCAACAATTTGTCTCTCTTATTCATCATATACGGTTGGTGAAGAAAATTTTTAAATCATATCATTGGGTGAAAATGTGGGTGGTATGTGTCAGCATTGGCATTTCATTAAAATTAGACTCATCCTGTCGATGGGAGGTTGGGGAAGAATAAACCACTATGTATGATCAAAATTGTAAAATGAGTATTGGGAAAATATTGGAATGTGGCATGAAATGGAAATACAATGGTCATGATGTAGTGGTTTGAGTATTATTATTTTATAATGTTAAATACTGAGGTGGTAAGTACCATTATATTGATGATTGAAGAGAAGAAAATGTGTATTTACATCAATTTCAAAAGTCTTGACTAAGAGTTGTTTCATTATTTTAGTTGGGGAAGGATACATGGATCATGTTGAAATAAATTGGGACATATGTGCTTAAATGGATTCTTGATGGTGTGTTGGATGTTTGAAAACGCCACAGTAGTTCAAAAAATGTTTATTACGTTGGATATTTTTAATTTTTTACATCGGTTTCTAGCCGACGTTAATACGGGCAACGTTATAAATAACATTTTATACGTCGGTTATTTAAAAACTGACGTCAAAAACAAAAATCGGGATGTTTATCACGTCGGTTATTTTATAACTGACGTGATAATGATAACGAGAAGGGTTTATAACATCAGTTATTTAATAACCGACGTGATAAAAGGTCTGGGAAATCGTGTATCACGTCGGTTATTTAATAACCGACGTGATAAAAGGAATGGGAAATGGTTTATCACGTCGGTTATTAAATAACCAACGTGATAAAAGGCCTGGTAAATCGTTTATCACGTCGGTTATTTATTAACCGAGGTGATAACCCCCCCCCCCCCCAGACCAGTTTTTCACGTAGGTTATTATATATCTGACGTTATAAACCCAGCCCCCCCCCCCCCGTGTTTCATGTCGGTTATTGAATAACGAACGTGATAAACCGTTTTGGGTGGTTTCTCATATTGGTTATTAAATAACCGACGTTATAAACCAGTCCCCCCTGTGTTTCATGTCATTTATTGAATATCCGAAGTGCTAAAACGGTCCGGGGGGGGGGGGGGGGGGGTTTCACGTCGGTAATTCTAAAACCACCGTGATAAACCGGGGGGAGGGGGGTTTATCATGTCCATTATATAATAACCAACATTATAAACCCAGCCCCCCGTATTTCACGTCAGTTATTTAATAAATGACGTGATAAACCATTTCCCAGGACTTGTATCACGTCGGTTACTAAATAACCGACATTATAAACCCTTTCACAGGCCTTCTATCACATCAGTTATTAAATAACTGAGATTATAAACCCTTCCAATTTTCTTTATCACATCAGTTATTAAATAACCGACGTGATAAACCATTTCCCATGCTTTTTATCACATCGGTTATGAAATCACCGACGTGATAAACCCTTCCTTCTTTCTTTATCACGTCGGTTATAAAATAACGGACGTAAAAGCCAATTTTTTTTTAAAAAAAAAATTGAATGCAGTCATCTGCTCTCCCCCAGAATCAACCAGAAAAAAAATCAAGAAATTGTACCACAAAAACAGAAGGAGATAAAATTTATGCATTTACATTGATATCATATAAAACTTCCCCCACTAGACAACCCCCACCCTCATCTATACCCCATGGATAGCCCTCCCCACCCCATTGGAGCCCCCACCCTCATGTATACCCCATGGACAGCCCTCCCCCACCCCATTGGAGCCCCCTCCCCATTGGAGCCCCCAACCTAATGTATACCCCCTAGATAGACCTCCCCCCACCCTCGTGTATACCCCCTGGACATCCCTCCCTACACCCCATTAGAGCCCCCACCACACCCCTGGACTACCCCCCCCCCCCCCCCCCCCCCCGACCCCCTAGACAGCCCCAAACACCCCTCAACAACCCCCCACCCTCCTGAACAACACCCCCTCACCCCCTCAACCCACATGACAGCCCCCTCCACACCCCTGGACAACCCCAAACACCCCTAGACAACCCCCGCCCTCATGTATACCCCCACCCCCTGTACAGCACTCCCACACCCTTGGACCGCCCTCCCACACCCCTGGACAGCCCTCCCACCCACTGGACTCCCCCCCATCCCACCAGATTTCCCTCCCAGACCCCTAGACACCCCCAAACCTACTGATCACACCTTCATACCCTTAGAACCCCTCCCCTACAGACCAAAATCCATACTAGAAAAGCCATCATAAGTAGACCAGAACAAGATGTAGAGAAAAAGTAAACATTCACATATATAACATTCAAAACATACACTATCAAATTCAAAAAAAAATCCATCCTAAAAAAACTACCAAATACTCAATTAAAACGAAAATATTAAAAATTACATTTTACATTACAAGAAATTAAAATTCAATCAAACCTGTAAAATGATTTGACAACTCCACTTGTAAGTGTTTGATGTCTTCAGTAGTATATTGTTGAGGGTCATCAAAAATATACAAATGAAATGGAAAGTAGTTAACGTGTATAATGAATAAATCAAATTGAAATATTATGGAAAAGTTTAAGAGGAAATTGTACCAGGTCATAACTCACAACTGTCCCCATTGTTATTATTTCATACATAAGTCTTAACATATAATATCTGCATTCAATGAGGCCATTTTTTTCATCAAAATTCTGTTTGAATGACTGTAAATTCAATATATTATTTTTATGTAATAAATCAAAAAGTAAAAATTATAAATGGATATTTACCTTCACATTAAATATTTGATCGTTGCATTCCTATTCTTTGTGTTTTTTCGAAAGTAGGCCCATGCACTGTTATAAAATAATACGAATGGGGTAAATTTACAATTTATTATAATATATAAAACTATTGAGAAATTGAAACTTACTTTTCCAATATATTCTTAAAACATTCCTGCACATCACAACGGACAGAGCATATCCAATAAAGTTATTTTTCCCTTCGGAAAAAACCCCTAAGAAACAATGATCACTAATAAAAGGAAATTAATCGTTAGTGGTTTTTATGTTAAAAGATAATTAATTCTATGAGAGAAATTGGTTTCATACCTCTCACAAAAAGTCATTATCCAACATTGTGTGACTATATTCTTTTCAAGTCTTTCAGAAATATAAACCATTATTTGTTCCTCATTCAATGCACATGCTTTGGGGGAAATCGATTATGGGTCCATGAATCCAAATACATCTGTATGCTCATTCCTCTCCCAAATTTTATAAAGATACCTAATACAAAACATACATAAGTATACATTTTTAATAAATATAACACAGGGAAAAGGTATTAAGACTTACATGAACAAAATTTTCACGACATTGATGCCCGACTTATCTCCTGTAACAAGCTCCAAGATATAAGTGTACGTAATCCCCACACTTATTTAACGTCCACAAACATGAGCTTCCATTGGAAACTCATAATAGCCCACCAAAAAATTTGAATATGTTGACAATCTGTTAAGACTTCTAGAATTTGTTTCTGATGTCATATCCATTTGTCTTTGTTGTTGTCTATACATTATTTCTTTACCTTTAAAGTATTCATATAAAAATAAATTTAAAAATATATTAGTTTTCAAATGATAAAACAACATTAATAAAAAAACAAAATAAAGGATATAACATTCATACCTCTATGGTAATGAGTCGAAGAAGTCTAGATGGCCAAATTAAAAAATGGCCGATGCTTTGTCCAACTGTCGACACATCATTTGTAGGTATTGGTACCCTAGTTGATCTATCTATAATATCCTATATAGTGACCCTCTGATTCTGTACCTCTAATTTTTTATGATGAACTGTATCTCTAATACAGTATACCAACCCATATTCTACTATATGATGTTGAGAATCATCAACAAACAACTCGTAATAAGTAGGAAGCTGCGGTGGAGGATTAGGATAAAAAATGGGGTCAACAGGATAAGGTGGGGGAGTGGAAGCTACTAGCGGAGGAGGAGGATAAATAATGGGGTATACAGGTGGAGGTGGAGGAGTGGGAGCTGTAGTCTGAAATTGCCTTTGCATTTCTGCAAACATAGACTACACCGATGCTTTAATCATGTCCTCCATCGTCGCATTAATATTTTTAACTTCAGCCTCCATGGAATATATTTTTATTTTATAAACCCCTTCAATGTTAGAATTAGAAGAACGTGGCAACACATTTCTTACTGATACACCTGCCAGATATCCTCTTAAATGACTGAGATGTTCGGGCCTTCCCAATGCTGTAGATAAAATATCTTCCCTCCCAGTAGCTGTAAATGTCCCCTGTGAACTCTGCTCCTCAAGAGAGTCATGTATTAATTAATTGAACATTTCTTTAATTATTTAAATTATATGAAGAAAATAGTTAACATAAATAAATAAAATAGATATCTTACATTCATCTCACCTACGATTCTCGATTCTTCCGAAATATATTGCACTTTTTTCCCTTCTAAGCTCTTTACCATTTTTCATGTCTAGATGGAGGGGATGGTGTGGCCACCTCTCTAGATCATTAAGAATCATCTCTTAGTTGTTAAAATTTTTCTGCCATCATTTTTTCTTCCAATAATTCATACCCTCCCAGAGATAAACTATGAGGGTATACATTTTTAGATCAGATCTCCTGATGAACTTTCCTTGTTTTCTGTAATTTAAGAATATGAAATCATTAACAAAACATTAATAACATCATGTATATAAGAAAGTTTATAAAAGTTTACATTTCCCTTACCAGAAATGACTCTTTTCTTCTACATTCAAAAAACCGTCTCCATGTGTCTTCATCTATAAAAGGATATATACGACATGGATTGTAATGACTTTTATGACCATAAATGAAATCAGATGAGAGGGTTGATTTGAAATCCCTCAATCTCATGGCAGCCAATGATAAGAATTTCTTCCTGACTCCTCCAATGTCAGGAATATCATATTTCATATGATAAAGAAGAGGTTAAGCATATTATATATACTAGAAACATTTAAAGAATAGTCAAACAATGACAAATTATCATACCAAAATCTTCTCCCAAAACTGAGATATTATCAATTTATCCACACTTCTCCACTCATCACACATAATTCTTACTTTTCTCTTAGCCTGATTTCCTACAAAACTCTTAAAATCATTTGCATTCGGACCTCTAGGAATATCATCATCATCAAACTCAACGACTATCCTATGATTCTATGTACGGGCAAGTGATAATTTTGGTAAACGTGTGCACCCACGTTTACCCACCTTTGAACTCTTTGTATTAATAGGAGAATATGAATGTTCATCCACAGAGGTATGACCAGCAATATTCTCATCTCCAGAATCATGTGGTTGATCAACTGAATGATCTATCATTATCCTTCGAATAAAAAAAACAAACGTTAGTTCACAAATATACAAATTCAAATATTTTAATACTACTGTAATTAGAAAATAGAAAAGTGTACTAAGATACATAATAGTAAACATTGGTAATATGGTAAGCATGTTAAACAATGGTAAAGATGGTAAAGATGGTCAAGATGGTCAAGATGGTAAACATGGTAAACCTGGTAAACATGGTAAACATGGTAAAGAAATTGACACTGAACAAAAATAATATATATATAATTCATGTAATGGTTACAAAAATGATAAAGTAAACTAAACAAACATAAAACAAACAAAAACTAATACTTATTTTGTTTTAAAACATGTTTTAATAAATAAAGAACATACAAATATACAAATTCAAATATTTTAATACCACTGTAATAAAAAAAAAGAAAAGTGTACTAAGTTAGGTAAGAGTAAACATTGGTAACATGGTAAGCATGTTAAACATTGGTAAAGATGGTAAAGATGGTCAAGATGGTCAAGATGGTAAACATGGTAAACCAACTAAACATCGTAAACATGGTAAAGTAATTGTCACTGAACAAAAAATAAATAGATATATAATTCATGTAATGGTTATAAACATGATAAAGTAAACCAAACAAACTTAAAACAAACAAAAACATATACTTATTTTGTTTTAAAAAATGTTTTAATTAATAAAGAACATAATATATCTAACATTTATGAAAAAAATAAATGTAAATAGGAAATAAACATATGTTACCTGTAAATTTTTGGAATGTACAAATGGATTCTGTTCCCAAATTCCTTCATCGTGATCATTCCTTATGGCACAAACAATGTCTTAAACATGCTCATCATTATGTTCTGTTAATCTTTCCCTGGAAGTACGGATCTCACATAAATCAACATCTTCATCAAGTTCATCCTCACCAACATATTTTTTTTCCATTGTAAAACAATATCACACTGCATATCTGATTGATCTAATACATAGAAAATTTGTTTTTCATGTGTTTTCATTATAAAAGAATCAGTTGTGTCTTCCAATCCATTCAGATTAACAAGTTTCATTCCAAATTCATCGTGTCTGACACTGTTGTCACCGAGAAACCATTTACATTTAAAAACAGGAACTTTAATTTTAAAGTAATCAAACTCCCATATGTCTTCAATCACTTCATAATATGCACTTGATGCAGAAATTGGGTTTTTATCCTTAGCACTCGAAAATTGCATCGCTTCTGCAAACACCAATACACCACTATTCTGAGCTGCACTTCTATTGTCCTGAGCTTTCGTATGAAATGTATAACCATTAATGTCATAACCGTACCATGTTATCACATTTAAACATGGACCACCCACTATCCATTTTAATATCTCTGATACATCTAATCTACCAAGCAATGTATTTTAAATCCATGTCAAAAAAGTTTTGTTGTGCCCATTCAAAATCCACATTTCTTTCCTCTTTGGATGACATTGTTTCAACTCATTAATATGCAATGTGATATACGGTTGTGCAGCAGCTATGTTATTCAAGATTTATGATTCTAACTTGTTTATCTGTTCAGCTAAAAATGATTTGACTTTCAAGCCATGAATCCCCTTTCCCTCTTTATTAAATCATTCATGGAGAGATTGATGCAAACCTATGTGTTGCACCGCATCCAAATAACTCTTTCAAAACTCTGCTACCTCCCCAGAAATATACTTTTCAATAATGGAGACTTCATGTCGATATGGATTTTTAACATACCCCTTTAATATTTTCATATACCTTTCAAAAGGATACATCCAATGAAGATATACAGGTCCACAGAGCTTTATTTCTCGAACCAAATGAATCATTAAATGCACCATTATATCAAAAAAAATGGAGGAAAATACATTTCTAATTGATAAATTATAAAAATTGCATCCTTTTCCAAAATGTTCAAATCATTCACATCAATCTCCTTATTACAAATTGAATTAAAAAAATAACACAACTTCATTATAGTCTTTCTGACATGCATGGGCAATATTCCATGCAATGCATCTGGTAGAATTTGTTGCATCATGATGTGACAAATATGTGATTTCATACCTATCAACTTCAAGTCCTTCAATGAGACAAAATTTTTACATTAGAAGAATAACCTTGAGGCACTTTGATATCATGAAGACATTGACAGAAGCTAATCCTCCCCCTCTTCGATAATGTATGACAAGTCGGGGGAAGTTATGTTCGTATTCCATTAAAAGTGGAAGCTAACTCCAAACGTATTCCCATTGATAGTAAGTCTAATCTTGCATTCAAACCATCTTTTTTCTTTCCTTTAATATCTAACAATGTTCCAATCAAACAATCACATATATTCTTCTCCACGTGCATGCCATCATTATTATGTTTTACTTCATGATACCTCCAATATGGTAGCTCCAAAAATTTTGATCTTTTCTTCCAAACATGTCTATCATTACTAGATTTTAGTGTCTTTCCCATTGTCAAATCAAGGTTGTTCACCCTATCAAAATACAGATAAGGGGATAAAGGTTTTGTAGAAGTATCAAATTCTTGTGAGCCATTGAATTCCTTTTTTAGTCTTCTATAAGGGTGATCCATTGGAAAAACATTTCGATGACCCATGTACACTGTTTTCCTCCCATGATGCAATTGACAATATGACAATTGTTGTTTGAAAATTGGACATGCTTTATGCCCTTTAACACTATATCCAGACAAATTTTCATATGCTGGGAAGTCATTTATAGTGAACAGATGCACTGGATGCAGTTGAAAATATTCCATTTTATAAGAATCATACACTCTAATACCATCAGCCCAGAATATTTTCAAATCATCAATCAATGGTGACAAGTAAACATCGATATCATTGTCAGGTTTCTTAGGACTATAGATCATTATATTCAACATAAAATATTTGCGCTTCATAAAAACATCAGGAGAGAGGTTGTAAATTACAAATAAAATAGGCCACGAGCTATGTGCACTACTGAGGGTTCGGTATGGATTCATTCCATCTGTGCACATCCCTAGTCTAAGACTTCTAATTTCATTTCCAAATGTAGAATATAGAACATTAATTTTCTTCCATTGTGGAAAATCAGATGGATGACGTATTTTCCCATCACATACCTGCTCATAAGCATTCCATATTAAACTTTTTTCATCATGTGAATTAGCAAATAAACGTTTGAAATGATGAAGTATAGGAAGATACCAAAATACTGTTGAAGGGAGCTTTGTAATCTATACATCAGCCTGTGATTTTTATTTCACCTTATATCGTGATGTCCCACATTTAAGACACACTAACAAAAACTCATATTCCTTCCTATATATAATGCAGTCATTTGGACAGGCATGTATTTCTTGTATCCCATTCCCATCGGGCATAATAATTTCATGGCCTTGTAATGTGAATATGGAATATCGTTATCTTTTGGAAGAATGTCTTTCACCAATTGTAGCAGCTTTGTAAAACTTCTGTCAATCTATCCATGTTTCGCGTTCAGGTTAATAAATCTTAACACTGCCGAGTAAATCGTAAAATCTGTACAACCAGGATATAATGGGTTTTCAGCATCACCATATAGATGGGCAACTGTCGGTTCTATCTCAATTTTTTCTGCTATAATATCGCGAATCATTTCATCAATTCCATCGGAGTTACCATCTTTTGCATCATCATCAGTGACATTTCGTCCAGTTTCACCATGCCAAATCCAAGGGCTGTAACACGGATTAAAACCATGACATATCAGATGATCTTTTATCTCTCTACTTTTCAACTTCTTCATATTCAAACATTTCAGGCATGGATAGAAAAAATTGTCAGTATTTGGAACATTTCGTTTAGAAAATTCCAAAAGGGCAATAACACCTTCCTCATATTCATTTCTCATTCAATGTGTCATAATCCAACATCGACTCATTATTACATATAATAAATATCAATAATATATATATATATATTTAAGATAAGACAAATATATGTTTATATGAAAAAAATCATAATTTGAATGTAAAAAAAATTTAAAATATAAAACAAATATATGCGTATTTAAAAAAATATGCTAGAATATTATTATTAAAACAAAATATAGTTCGATATAACAGTTTAAATTCCATTGAATAAAAGAAAACCATGGCGCCTACATGGTTGATAGAAAATTGGAGAGAATGGACTAAAACTGAGAATCAAACCATATTTAAAATAAAAATTCTGATGGAGAAAATCACAATGTAAATCCAAATACTCCTAGACACCCCCAACCCTCTAGATAGCCCCCCACTCCCCGGACAACCCCAAAAACCATCTGGACAGGGCTCCACCCCCTTGGACAGCCCCCCACCCACCCCCTAGACACCCACAATCCTCTGGATAGCCCCCTAACCCCCTGGATAGCCATCCACCCCACTAGACAACACCCCCAACCCTCCTGTACACCACTCCCACCCCATACCCCCTTTGGACACCCCGCTGGACACCTCCTAACACTTTGGACAGCCCCCACCCCCTGAACAACACCCCACCCCCTATACAACACCCTACCTCTCTAGACACCACCCCCACCCCTCTTGGACACCACCCCCACCCCCGACCCCCTTGGACACCCCCTGGACACCCCCAACCCTCTGGATAGCCCCCACCCCCAGACAACCCCCAAAACCCTTTGTAAAGGCCTCCACCCCCTTGGACAACCCCTCACACCCACCCACCCCCTTGGACACCCCCCTGGACACCCCCAACCCTCTGGAAATCCCCCACCCTTGGACAACCCCCAAAATAATGGTTTACATATAAAACTAGGGATGGTGAACAATGAAAAACACATGCATTTAATATATACATCAGCATGAAATAGATGGAATTAAATATTATTAAATATGTCTACTTAAATGATCGTATGATAATTAAAAATAATCGTTGATATTCAACTATTCAAATGATCACATGTTTCTTGATAAATAATATCATAATTTATTTTATCAAAAAAGTCACACAAAATAGTACAGAAACATGTTTCGCACCAACATCACAATTTAATAAAACAATTCCTCAATTTATAAAACATTCTGAAAATGTTTGACATCTTAAATCACCTCTTTACCTTTCAAAAACCCTTATTAGGTGAATAACATCACCAAAATATTTCATTTACACCATTTTATCACTTTTTTTAACTCACTAAATCATTTTCAATTTTCATAAAACTATTCCAAGAGGAACAACCATGTTTTGCACACAAAAGAAATTCGAAACCCTAATTCGCGAAAAAAATCATACCAATAAAAATCCAAAATAGAAATTTCAACTCAATACACATTTATTAAACCACCCCCATATTTTAATAATTTACCTCAAATAATGTCACAAACAATACACATGAAAAAAACTTTTTCATAAAACACCTTCAAGAAGTGTGACAAGGTTTTACATATAACACCCATTCAAAACCCACCTTTTAAGGCCCAAATGGAAAAAATGAATTAAAACACCATAATTGGATTCCCCTTTCAACATTAATGAATCACTTTCATAGGTTATAAAATACACCCAAATATTAACCTAAGAGTCACACATTAAAAGCACCCATTTTCAAGATAAAATGAATATATAAAATTATTACAAATCCAAATCCATCAAAAAAAAATTTGCGGCCACAAAAAATATACGATATGGCCAAAACGAATGAAAAAAAGCATACAAAAATATATTGTTGCGAGTTGAAGGCTTACATGAAATGGGGGTTTTGGAATGCCTTTTGTGTTGTGATTTGAAAGCACAAAAAATGAGTTGAGATGATAGATCTGGGAAAAAAAGCACACAAAAATTGAACGAGTTGAATGCACCCAAAATGAACAAAAAAAAGCACACAAAAATCACAAAACATTAATATAGACTATTCGAAAAAAAACGAACGAAATAAATTCGTTGAAGGCTTACATGAGTGTTGCGAGTTGAGTTGATAGATCCGAATAGAGTAACGATGATAAACGTTGTAGGAAAAATGAGTTTAACAGCGAGATCGATGAGCCGATTAGGGTTCATCGCGTTAGAGAGACGAGCCACCGGACTGTCGATCGAAAATTCGTAATTGACATTCCTCGAGGATTTTTAATTATGTAAATGTTTTTATAACATCAGTAATTTAATAAATTACATTATAAACAGTATTTTACATTTATAACGTCGGTTATTATAATAACCGACGTTATAAATGTATCAGATACAAATTTCTTTACGTCATTTATTCTATAACCGATGTAAAAAAGACCTCAAAAATCATAGTTTTTTACATCGGTTATTTGATAAAAGACGTAAAAAACCCCACACGATGTGGTTTTTTACGTCGGTTATTTTATAACCCATGTAAAAAACGTGTAGATATCTCATTTTTTACTTCTATTATCAGATATAAAAAGTAAAAAACCCCATGAGCTATGGTCTTTTAAGTCGGTTATTTTATAACTGACGTAAAATACGCGTAGATATCTCATTTTTTACGTCGGTTATCAAATAACCGACGTAAATAACCCCACGAGCTGTGGTTTTTTACATCGGTTATTTGATAAACTTCGTAAAAAACCCGTAGATAGCTAATTTTTATGTCAGTTATCAAATAACCGATGTAAAAACCCTCGCGCTTTGGTTTTTTACGTCGGTTATAACATAACCGACGAAAAAACCGAACATGAGCGATTTGTAACATCGGTTATTAAAATAACTAACGTTAAAAATCTACTCACCGCATTTGTTACGTTGGTTAAAAAATAACCGACGTAAAAAACCATGTTTCACAGATTATCACGTCGGTTATATATAACCGACATAAAAAACGGTGACGTAAATAATGTTTTCTGCACTAGTGCCACATGAAAATTTGAGTAAAGCTTCATGAAAATAATATGTCTAGTGATTTATAAATCATTCAAAAAGTATTCTTGTTAGTTAGAGAGTTTATTGTTGGATGTTTTTAATGATATTTGTTTTCAACCATGTGGAAATCCATAGGATATTTGATTTTTTCATATTTACTATATTGGATATTTTTATAACCAATAATTAAAACATAGTTCTGAATGATGGAACATTTTATTGTGATTTTTTTTCACTTGGGTGGGGGCCATAAATGTTTTCCTGGTGTCTCAAAGAGCTTTAAATGTGATGGAACTAGAAAAGTCATGTTATAAAGGGTCTGTACTATGAACATGGTTTTTAAAAACTATGCATCCCATAATATGAAACTATGTAGTCTTATGTAGAAGTAATGAGTATTTATCATGAGCTCCCCAAAAATTACCCAACTATGTGCCTAGCCAAAACAGTTTCTGGTTAGCCAGTACCAAAGCACAATCAACCACCTATTTTGTGCATTCATTGGAAAACCATGAGGGAATAAAATTCGGGGGGTTCCCATGTTCCTATTAGAGGGAACATTGTGGGTGTATGATTTTCTATACCACGAGGCCCATATCATTCATGATATACTTAATTAAAAATCAAATCAAATGATATTATATTATATAAAATTAAATTAAGATAATTCAAATGAATTTAGAAAGATAATATACTCCTTCCACATCCTATTCAATATGATTCACCCCCTGTTGTCCTGAGCCATATGTGAACCCCACTGTCATCAGATTCTCTCAGTGCACCATTCAAAGCAAATTTATTGTAGTTATTCATTCAATCCATCATGATAAGCCTTCATCATCAATCATATTACACCTTAAGGTTGATTTGGGGTATCCCTTTCACCCAGGGAGGTGAGTCCAAACCTAGGGTTAGAGGGGAACCTGTTTTTTTTGTTTGTGCTCCAATTTTATGGTACACAAAGGGTTTCTCAGTTTCCCTTCCTGAGTGTTCTGGATTGATCTTCTATTGGTTAGGTGAATTGGATTGATATGGTTATCCACCATCATTTTATGTTTATATTTTCATATATCTCCTCTTGTTTATCAATTAATCTTGAGTTTGGTTGGTGTTTTTGAATCCTTTTTATGATTAATTGTATGATTTTATTTTCTTTGATTGGATGCACTCATATAAATAGCTATGTTTATATATAAATATTTATATCTACTATGTATCTAATCCTTCATAGAAAGTCGAATAAATGCATTGTGTTAAGGTATGTGTGTGTGTGTGTCACTATGATGGGATGTCCATTCATGGGAGTAGTTGTTTAATGGGGTCGCTGATAAATCTATCATGATCTTGAATGTTTTGTTTAATTTAGTTCTTGAAGAAGGATCCCACCCCTTTCCCTTTAATTTTATGAAATAATTAATTAGTTAATTGAATATTATTTTTATTTTTATTGAATGTGTCTCCATGTATGGATGTTTATTCTAAAATGGTATTTTAAATTATATTGTGATTCATAATGGAAATTATTTGTTATGATAAATGATATATTCTGTAAACTATGTCATTCTTTATTGATAAATCCCTAAAATAAGACGTGTGGCATCATAGATATCTAATGGTTATGTTTTATGATATTTTTATTATTTATCCATGTTTATTAGTAGTTACATATCCTTTGATGAATCTATATTTGTAAGTCATTCCTTCTACATGTCCCCTTAATATACATAAATGGTGCTTTCAAGATTTAATGAATTTAATGAGTTTAGTGAAATTGAACAAGTTTTTGAAGTGAATAAGATGTTATTACATAGGTATTGGTTTATAATAATATTCCTTATTCCATACGATATAAGGAAATGGAGTATTAATTTCATGAGCGGTTGATGCCTCATGCCTTATAATATAAATGGAAATAGTCATGGTGGTTGGCAATGAAATATGTGTTTCCAATTATGGATATAAGGAATTTGTGTTAAGTTGATTTTAATATGGCTAATGATTTGATTTAATGGTCCATGACTCATTAATTAAATTATATATGTTACCATACCTATAACATGTTTATTATTTAAATGTTTAATTTGTTTCACCTTTAGTAAAATTTTGATAAATGAATATGCTTCTTATATAAATACTAATAAATTAGGGAATCAAAGGTTTATGACTCATTCATTTTGATTAAATTGAAATTGACTAATGAGATAAATCAAATGTTAATGATTGATTCATTATATATTAAATGATTAATCTATAGAGGCTTGTGGAGCCAAGAGGCCATGAAAGCCCTTGGGATGGACAATTTTTAGGGAATCCCGGCCTAAGAAATGGGATTTACCATGACTTCTCCCTTGGTGATCGATCGAATGGGGTATATACGGATCCTACCTGTAGCTAGAGCCATGAGATAGAATATGAGAGCTCCCATGGTGATGTATGCCTTTGGGTATGTCCGTGTCTTTCCAATACATTTATTCTAAGAGAACCTGACATCTCGTGGATTTGGGTTTTGTGAGAGGCCATTATATCTTCCCCTATTATCGGATGATAATGGGTTGAATCTGTATCCTTCCCAAAACAAACAAACAAACACACACACACACACACACACACACACACACACACACACATATATATATATATATATCAGAATATCTCTTAGTGTTGGGTTAGGGGATAGAATGCAAGAGCTTCCCCTGGAATTGGATGTCTGTGGGTAATGTATCGGTCCTTCACAACACATAACTATATACATATGAAGATACTATATATATTTATATAATGTGGCATGATTAGTCTCATATTACTGATTTGGTGCAAATCAAGAATAGCCTATTCATACAGCTCAGAAACCTTGTTGGGTTTTTGTATATTTTTCCAATTATACTTATTTTTTCTACTATACCTAAACACTTCATACATTATGTTGCATTGGATTGAGCTAGACACTGGAGTGTCCAACCTAATGATATTTTATTTCACACCCTACTTATGTACCCTTGGCAAAAAAAACAGGCCATTGATTTTTAGGATATAGGATGATAGTTTTATTTCTAGAACATGACGAGTTAAGATCAGAAGAATGATATGGAGCACCTCATACATGAGGAGATCATATTTGATATTTTACATGATTGTTTTACTTATTTCATATATTTTAAATTAAGCTATATGTTTCATGTTTTATATTAAGTGTATGTATCCTAAATTGATGCTTATAAAACGTGGTTTTGGCCACATTTATTTAGTTTTATAAATTTTTTATTCCACTAATTTATCATTCCTCTTATATTGGTTATAATTTTTCTTGTATTTAGAATATTATAATACAAATATGAATCTTTAAGAATAGTCTACATCATCCTCACTATGACAATCCAACACCATCACTGCTAGTTGGCAGCCACTATCACACTGGAAGATGTTCTTGGGGACAAGTGAAAAACTATTCCAACTACCAGTTCGACTGTAAGCTAGGTCAGGATTTTACACAACCTAACATGATGAATTATATATAATAAATGGTGAGATCAGATAATAAGTCTGGGTAAACACAAGATATATCAACAATCACATAATTATAACAAGACAATAAGGGTCTGATAATATGAACATAACATTTGAAAATCAATAAATTATATATCATCGATTCATAATAATGAGTTATTGATTAAATATTTGTATTTAATAATATATGACTTCTAATAATCAATTAAAATATCCATGATCCTGTAACAATGAGAAGAAATATTAAATTTTGTCACACACATATTTGTATAATATTTTAACGTATATAAATATAATGTGTTAAACTCATAATGTTACGGACATTAAATCCGACACTCGCATAAACTGTTATAATTGAAACCTTGTCCACACATTATAATATGCGCATGAAATATCGGTCCATGTATAACATTTTTATCATGTAATCAGATTCATGTATAACACCGTGAACATCTAATTTTGTTCATGAATAACATTTGCGAACATTTAATCATGTTTATAGGTATAATTTTTAATACTTTGTTATCCATCACTATCCAAAAGAAATTTATGGAGATATATGTCCCACCAATCACATAAAAAATCATACATACATGTTACACAATATAATAAAACATTCATCATCTTCAAACTCATGAACGGTAAATTTTTTTATTAATTTACATCCTGTGAAAAAATGTATTGGGTTTTATCAACTTCATTCCATTATAAGAATAAACCATACAGAAAATATTATTGATGTAATAATTATAATATATCAATTTTAAAGCATAATTAACTTCAAATAATCTAATCTTTTATTGATAATTATTTTGAAATATCCCATGAAATATATCTGGTGGAAAATTTCTTTTTTATTTTGAAATTGGTTTTTTAAACCCATTTAATATGAATGGAAATAATTTACTTGAAATAACCTTTTATACAAGTAATTAATACTTCAAAATTTTAATAACTCATTATGGAAAGATAAATTTTCATACCATTTATGTTCAAAAACCATTTCATTAAACGTTTTCAAGAAAAATCATAAAATACCTTTTTCAGAAACAATAAAAATTATACTCTCTAATGATTTTTTAAAATATAAATATGGTCTTAAATTAAATTAATAATAACTTGAAATAGAAAATAAATTCCTGAACACAATATTAAATAAAATGGTAATGTAAAACAAAATTTCCATTGTTTATACTAAAATGTAAAACAATATCTGATAATGATGAGATCGAGAAATAATCCCATAATGACATTGTATAATTTGTATTTGAAGGCCCACACATAATGATACATAGTTAGATATGTATATTATATAGTTTTCAGTATTAAACCCATAAATTACATATGAGGTTTTTATATACACCGCAAAAAATATGTAGATTATAATTCATGTATCCAACAAAAACAAATTGGAGATGAAAATTTCTTACGAAAAGTACCCATTTTCCATGCTAAATATCAAATATCCTATACAATAAATATGGATTTTTTTTTTCAAACACATATTTCTATTATAAAAAATATAAATTATTTATAAAATATTATAACCTATTTGTAAATAAATATTTATTCAAATTATTGATCTTAGTGATAACTAATTCGTTTTCAAAGAATGTATCGATTCAGAATCCCAAACCCGTGTACTCTGATTGTCATCCAATCTTTTCCAAAATGTAAATAATTTTATAAAAATTATATATATTCATTATATTTATATAATAAGTCATAAAAATAATAAATTAAAACATTAATTACACTGTTCATGGTGATGGTAGGACATACAAATGAAAGAATGTTTTTTATATCTTTTAAATGAAGGAATAATATTTTGATAAATAATGATAGTCCATTAAATAATGATTATTATTATATATATATCATTTATTTTAATAAAATAAAAACATATTACAAACTATTATAATTATAAAATGTATAATATATCACATTGAACAATGAATATAGTCGTCAATACATACACACAAGCAAGGTTGTCTTTTCCAAAATGATTAGATTATAAGAAGGTAAAAATAATATTATCATTATAACTGTACAATTATATTATAAATATCGTATATTGTCATCAATATCATCATAATAACCTAACATTAAATATGGTGATGTAAAATGATTTGTTTCACTATGTGGATATGGTAAGTTGAACAATAACACAAGTGATGTTATTACTTCTGGTTTGACAAAAAATGGGTTGTATAATGATGTTTTCATAATCATAATAACAATTTGTAATGTTTAATTTAATTATTTTTTCATTTTATGATATATATAATACAATTATAGTATATAAATAAGAGTTTATGATAAATTTGATCGGTTTGAGAAACTACCTATTTTTCAAAATGACGTCTTTAAATCCTATTTAATGGCCTTTAGGGATAGTCATTTAAAAAAACATCACATATATAATGTGGATTGAAAGGTAATGAGAATAATTTGGTATGGATTGGATGATATATAAAACATTAATTTGTGATATAAAGGGATTTAATGGGACCACTTGGATAAATGAGTTGAGGCGATATATTTGAAATTCAAGAAATATCAAAATATAAAAAGACTATTCTTGGTACATAAGTTCAAAAATATCCCTTAAATGAAAAGGACATGAATTTTTAGAACATGTGACATAATATCTGTTTTTATTCATTATTTTCATGATTTTCAAATAATTGAATAAAATATTATTTTAAATAATCATCAATATAGTCAATTTTAATATTATTCATTACATTGACTCTAATAAAATTAATAGATTAATATATATTTAAACCCATTATTTTAATAAATAAATAATTTTTAAAGATAATATATAAATAAGATTATGATATTATATATCTCAAAATATAATTATTATAATATTATTTATATCATATATTTGACTTTCACATTAATTGAAGAATTATTGCATCATGGTTGTGTATTTATTTAATGTAATTACAACTTTTGTAAAAATTATATATCAATTATCATTGTGTAGATAAATAATTTTTATCATAAAATAACTATTTATATATAATATATCATCTAGATAACACCATATTAGAAATGTTATAGTTATAAAAATCATTAATGTGAAATCATTTACTTTTCAACAAATAGTTATTGTAAAGGTAATAATCTCATCATGGTGCCCCCAAAAAGAAAAAAAATTATATTTAAAATAAATTTATAATTTTCAGAATGAAAACATTTGATCCTTAATAACCTCACTTTATCCTCATGTGGACAAATTTGAAATATTTAAGGAAAAGATAATTACATTTTTTGACTTTCTTATCATTAAATAATATAAAATAAATTTTCATTGATATGAATCTATTATAAAACATGATTTCAGTCAATATATTTTATGGTAATCTTAACATCATAAAAATATGATTTTGTTTTGTTTTTGAATAATTTATTAGTTATTATAAATTTAATTTTAACATATATGAAATGATTTTTCATTCACTATTGAAGAAAAATTACCAAGGTTACTATTAATATTAGCCTAAAATTAAGTTAAAATATTTATAAAATGTTTACCCATATATTCAAAATTTGAAAAAACATTTTAAAATTGAAAAAAAATTGAATTTCTTTTAAACTAAAAATAGATAAAATAGGTAATGAATTATTTTTTTAGGAAAATACCTTTTAAAATTATATAATTTTATTGTATTAATATCTAGTAATCAATCAACATAGATACCATAGTTGGAATATATGAAATAAAAATTAAAGCATGATAATTATCCTAATAAATAATAAATAATAATTCTATGTTATATAAGCATTAAAAAAACACTCTATTTTATAAATATTAGTATTTTTCACTATTCCATAAAAAATAAAAGTCGTCAAAAATATTATCATAATTTAATTTTATGATAATATTGAAAAAACTATTTCATAAAGGAATTTTTAATTTTAAATTCAATTTTAAATCATTTATATAAATTAATATTCACCCATAAAAAGAAAAAAACTCATTTGTGATTAAAATTATTTTTGAAAAAGAGAATCAGATTACTGAAAACACTTGGGACTGTATTCTATGAAAATAAATATAAATTCATATTGAGTTTTACAGTTATATTTATTTAATAAAACATTTAATCCTATTAAATATTAATAATTTAATATATAATTTGTTTTAGACATATAATATTTTAATAATATTTCACTTTCCATCTAAACATTATATTGTGTACATCTTCTGGTATAAATGAAATCCAATTATTTTAATTTTTTTCATAAAGGTATTATTGTGTCACATTAGACCACTCATAAAATCTAAATTTCACCCTCAAAATTTGTTACTTGGATACAATCATATGGTTATACACCTACCTCATCACATCCATATATTTCTGTATTTCATCTTAAAAGTTGTGGTTTCTCTACCAAACAATAATGAGAAACGATATTTTCATTCATAGAATTTTATCTGTGTGATCTAAATTCTCTACAAGTTATTCATTATATGAATGATCTTTTTCCAATGGTATGACCTCGTAGTTTAATTCATGTAAAAAATCTGGTATGTACTTCCTCGGGAGAGATATACAGAATATATAAATATCTGGATAGAGATTTAGTGGAAGCTCTAAAAGATATACTGTTTTCCTGATATGATCACGTATATCTAAGGAACCAATTTACATAGTATTTATTTATACCATACTTCTCCCATAGTTATATTCATAAATAGTCATTATGAATAAAATAAAATATATACTACTTTTATTATTTTATATTTAACATTTCATTCAACTATGTTTTGTCCTTTAGTGTTGTTGATTGAGTCAATATATCCCAAACTTATCATTATCATTCTCACATTCCAATAAAATTATTTTTACAACATGTTTCTATTAAATAATATTAATGAAAATATTTTCCTAAGGATTCATATGAATTCTCTCTTGAAATTGATTATTTAATGATAGTTTAGTAAGAGGGATTTGTTGATCCGATTCAGTTTTAGTATCCATAGAACATTATTTTAGTCAATAATTTACACTCTAAACGATTCAATCATATTAAGCATATGAAGTGATGGAACTCAAATATATATCAAAAGAATGTTGAAGACTACACAAAATAATGGAGGTAAACATAAGAACCCAATAAGATATAGTTTAATGTTTTAATCCACAGAACATTACCACTACTATAATATATATTATAGAAAGAGGATATATAGAGAAATATTATATGACTAATGTGTGATATCATCCTATGGTGATTAACTACAACCCATAATTACCTCAATATGAAAAAAATATAACCCTGAATGGTTACCTTTATCTTTATTCAAATGTACACAACATGTAAATGTATTCACCCCTAAATAACATCATCAGATATAAAAAACAAATGGGTTGTATTTCTATAAATCTCATATACAATATTCATAATCTTGAAAAATTCTCACCATATTAAACAAAAAAATTCATGTTAAATATGCTGATCCTATTATCAACCTTAAACTCATTACATTCCCTGGATTCATTCTATATTTCTTTCCCCATATTATTTATATGATTCCAACCCTTTTATACTTTTCCTTTTATATGACAATTAACTAGGATAAACTTTCTAGACCTAGAAATTGATGAATAGAAATGTTTTTCTTAATTTTGTTCATACATCAGTCATCCATAATTAGATTTGAAGACCCTATAAATAATGAGGATGTTTGTTCACGAATGATTCTATACTTTATTGTTACCTATATTGATCATTTGAAAACACAATGTGATTCATTGCCTGAGATGCTGTTTGTGAATATATAAAATATTCAAAATTCATCCTCTTTTATATTTTGTTTTCTTTAGAGGAAAATCTTAAAATTTATACCACACTCATGATGAACAATATTTTGTCATGTTTTATCCATCAATGAATACATGAAATCATAGTGTGAGGAAAACTTCTCATTGTTGAAAACCATATAATTGTAATAAATCATTTATTGAAAATCCAAAATGTTAAAGCTCATTCTATGAAATCTTAGGTATAATATCATTAATTCATGATAATTATCAAAATACTACAATTGAGTCCAATTCATATTCTTATACCAAGGGTTTTCATTAAATTTTTATAAACCTAATCTATATAGATGTTTAAAAAATTTCTTTGATAATGACTATAACTACAAATGATTTTCATACACAAGTATTAAATCAAATTTGAGGAATATTCAATATATTAGAATATTATCCATTCCATAACCATACAACTTTCTATTCATTAAATAATATATATAAATCATTGTATTTTATGAATTTTATTCATCATCTCCCACAAAATCATATCAAATACCATTCATCATATAGATACCCTACATAAACCTTTTATCATCACCTGGGAATGGGAACAAAACAATGTCTATTCTTAACTGATAATTGAGGTTAAAAAGGGATAGATCAAAAATCACATAAACATAACATGACCATAACGGTGTAAGAAAATGAACATCACTTTTTATAATTTAGAGGAAAAATATTATAGTTTAAAAGTCTTGTGTCCAGGGAAAATTATTTTGTAATTCTTAAGCCATGATCCATAAAATAATCAAGTTATAAAAAACATTGGAGTGTAACGTGGACCTGAAAAATTGAATTGTGCAAAACACATAAATTTATAATATTGTGATCATTTATAATTTTAAATATGTTCACTCATTGAGAAAATGAATGATATGAAGATATTTCAAAAAACAATGGACATGAAAAAGGTAGATAGATAATCTAATGAACATGGAATATAGTTCCATTAATAACATTAAAAACAAGTGTAAATGATCATTCATAACACTGGGAACATGTAATCATGTTCAAGAAAAAATATTTGTGAACATGTTATCATGTTTGGGAATAAAATTTTAACTCACAGGTTATACAAAATTTTCTAATGAATTATATAGATATATTGTTTCTACACATCGACGAATGAAAAACATACATAAATATACCAAAAGACTATAAAAAATTTCTCATCATGGAACTCAAGAACACAAATGATATCCATGAGGTGTAACTGATCAAAAAAGTGAATGAGTTTCATGAACATCCAATATTCATAAATGTTTAAAATATAGTAAATTAATAATGATGTTTTCCTTATATCTTATACCCAGTAAATAATCTGTATAATAAAATGATTTTACCTTTTGTAGAATATTTTTTTTAACAATCAATAAAAAATTTTCTAGATTTAAATATTATATCTATTAAGAAATTTTTTTTATAGCGACACATTTATAATAGATTTTTTTAAAAATAACTATGTAATCATGTAAAAGAGGCTGCAATAAATTAATGTTCAATGAAGGTAGGGAATTATTATTATGTCATATAAAAAAATAATCATTCCTTCAACAATTTTATAAGTAAATACATAAAATACCTCTTTGGAAAATGATATAAATATTCCATATTTAAAATATTTTAAAATGTAAAAAGGTGTAAAATTTACATTAATAATAATTAGGGAATATTGAAAAAAAATTCATTCATATTTAGAAAACATGGTAATGTAAAATAAATATTTCCTTGTATTGACATTATCGTAAACAATCTCAGATAATGATCAGACTAGAAAATAAACCCTTATTATTCTAGTGTCAATCAAATTTTAAGCACCAAAAAAGAATGAAACATAGAGTGATATATAAAACCAATAATGATTAGGATATTTATGAAAAATTAAATTCTTGGGTCTTTTATACACCATGTTTAATAATAATCTACTTTATAAGTTATGTACCATATAGAAATAAATGTGAAATTAAATCCCCTTACCTCAAGTCTCCATTTTCATTATACATGTGAAACATACTTTATAATAAACATGTAATTATTATAAAATAATTAAATAACCATATATCTATCATAACCTGTATGATTTATTCCTATCATATTATCACCAATTAGTAATAAAATTTTTAAAATTTATTTTTCAATGTGATAACTATTCATTTTTGAAACATGATTTTGTTCCAGAGTCCTAGGACATATACATTGATCATTGTCCAATCATTTCCTGAATGTTAATAATGGTATAAATATAATATAAATTCATTATTTATCTAAATAATCATTTATGAAAAGTGGATATAAAAAATTTAATTACACTATTGTTGGAAATGATACACCATACGTTTCCATACAGGTTTATTCCATTTTTTGATAGATAGAAACAAATAGAAGGTAAAAAATAAAATACAATTCATGAAAGGTTGTTATATTGTATATATCATTTATATTCATATAATGAATCATTATTATCATCCATTACGAATATAAAAAGAAAAATTAATCACAGAACTTCGGGGTGATTGAAGTCCATACAAATCGACAAGAGACACAATCATTTCCAAAAAGATTAGATGATACAAAGGTAGAAATAATATTATCATTACATTGGTATAATTATATTACTAATTTAATGTGTAATAAAGTATCCATAAATAATACTCAACAACAAAAAATTATGATGAAAAATTATTTGAATCAATACATAGAAACGTTAATTATTATTTATACACGAGTGATACTTTCACTTCCTGTTTGATTGGAAGTGGGGATAAAAATGGTCATTTCATTATCATAATAAAATTTAAGAATATTTATGATGATTAATTATTTATTTTATAAAAGATAAAAGATATGTTATTGGGGTATTTAATAGTATAAAATGGAAGTGATCAGTTAAACTGATTCCCTCTTCTTCAAAATGACTGCTTCACATATTTTCTAAAGGGTTATAGGGTTGGTCTTATTGGAAAAAAATAACCTATAAAATGTTTCTATTGATGTGTAAAAGAAAATTTTATAGGTTTTGGTAGATATAGTAATGATTATGTAGTGAAATTTTGCGATATAAGTGTTTTTTTATTTATAATTTTGGTGAGGGGTGCTTTTGAAAATTCTCAAAATATAAATTTATTATAAGACCATTTATGAAGAAAATTCTTCAAAATACGACATAAATGCAAAAGGGGTGAAATTTACAAAATTAATTATTCTCATTTTAAATATTTATAAATTTCATAACATTTCAATAATATAATAAAATTTTATATTCGTAAATTATGATTATTGCAAATTTTTAAACTATTCATTTATTAAATTTTAGTAAAATCAATACAATAATAATCTCAAAAAATAATTTAATACATCTATAATGTGTAAAATACAACTATAAATTTAATAGATGACATTAATTACCTATAAATATATTTATTTTTAAATTTTAATATAATTTATTCGTTTTAACAGTTTTTGTTTAGTTAATATATCATCCTTATGTGATTATTTAAGTCAATTATTTCTACATTAAAATTAATAAATAAATTTCCGTGATATATATAATAACATTATATGTAAAAATATTATTTATAGTTTAATATATCTTATAGATAACAATATATTAAAAAATTTATAATCATTAAGCATATGAATGTGAAATCATCGGCTTTTTAGTAAATATAATACTGAAAAGGTAATAATATCATCCATGTGTCCCCAAAAGACATTAATAAATTATTACTATATAAATATGAATATTAAGTTCATAATGGAATCACATATTCATTCATAACATACTTTTTCCAAAAATGACCCATTGAATATATTGAAGACAAATGTAATTACATTTTGTGACGTTATTTTTGAATAATATATATGTGTCATTTTCGTTGACAAGTGTCCATTGAAAACACAAATATTAAAAATAGGATCTAGCGAGTTAAATAAATACATCCATTAAAAATAAATTATGTTTTTTGTAAATTTATTAGTTTTAATAAGTTTATTTTAAACCCAAATTACATGAATTATCTAGATTCGTGATAAGAAAAATTAAAAATGTTATTATTAATTTTGGAAAAAAGTTACCTATTTAGTAAATATAGACACAATAATTAAATAAATGTATCCCAACTTTCAAATTTTTAAAAACATAAGAAGAATAATTAAATTTAAAATAATAACTGACAAACCGTAAAGAAAACTAATTTTTTCCCATAAAAATTTCCTTTTAAATTTGATTTTTTTTATAAATAATCAATTTTAAAATCCACTTAAAACCTATAATTAAATTATTTTAAATAAAAATAAACATATTAAAATTTAACATAAATCAAAAACATAATTTTACCTTATAAAAACATTAATAAAAAATATATAAATTAATAAAAATCAGTGGTCTATTATATGTGAACTAAATGTATTTAAAAGAATTCAAATATAATTTTATGCGATGTTTTGAAATTATTTATTGAATAACATAGTTAATTTAGAAAATTATTTTTTAAATTTAATTTATAAGTTTATATTCACTAAAATATAACAAACCATCATTTATAATGAAAAGTTATTTTTTATGAATATAATGACTTCAGTAAAAATTTCATTATTATATTCTTAGAGCCTAACAATAAAATCATATTGAGATGATGTTTTATATTTATTTCATGAAATAGTTATACCTAATTATTATCTCAAAATTAATGACAAGATGATTATAGATATATATAGTTTTAATAATATATAATTGTTCATATAAAATTTTTTTAGTGTGAAATAAAATCTATCAATGAAATAATATTGTGTAAAAATATATTTAAATAATCTACGGATTTTACACAAGACTACCAAAATTTTTTTTGATACTTTTGAATGGTGAAATTGAATAAAATTTCAAGGAAATGAAAAGATGGTTGGTTTTTGAAACTGTTCCCTCACTTACCTAATTTGGAGAGTGATTTTTTATTTATAGTAACTAATTAAAGAACGCGTTATAATATTTTCTTATATATAATGATATGGTTATAGTTTAGGTCCTATTCCAATTGATGGTTCACATGAAAAGTTTACTAACTCCTGATTTCATGTTAACACAATTAATATTTTAAATAATTTATCGAGGAATTCTATATAGAGATATTTATGGGAAATATATTGGAGTAATTAAATTTTAAGTATATCGTAACCATGAAATGTTTGTAAATCTCTCAGAGAATTGGATTTTATTTTATAAAATATTAGGACTGATCAATATAGTACAACCCTGGGAATGTGAACATAGTAGTTGTTTCACTGATTTGAAAAGTTTAATATATCATACCATTGGTGGGGATTAATAAAATTATTATTATTTTATTTCTAAATGATAGACCATTAAATAATGAAGGTGATATATAAATATTATTTTTCTCATGTAATTATCTAACCATTTATACATGTGATGATTAAGGAGCATATAATGATGATGTAAAGAATTAACTGATGGTATGAAATGATCCTAAGTTATACTTTTATTATAAAGTAATATAATGTCATGGAACCAATAATTTATTATAGAAATACATTTCATGATGAAGGCAATTTGGAAGAATATCAAAGCTCATAATTGTCTATTAATCAAATGAGTAGAAGTTATATCGGGACCTAAAAGAGTACTTCTATTGGGATATAATGATGATTGGTAATATGGAGTATGTATTATACTACATGATATATAAAAAAATTAAAGCTGAAATAAAATATTATATGTTTATGTTACAATCATTAACCATAGGATAATGTAATTGGGAAAACATCACTAGAGATATTGTTATTAAAACCCCAAAATTTTGGAAGGTCATAATGTTATTTGTGTTATAGTAGATTTCTTTAGAAATTTATCACATTTTTTAATTGTAATATGTAATTTCTCATGTTATTAGATTTCAAGGATGTCAATAATGTTATTGTGAATGTTTCAAATAGTAAAAATAGTATTTTATTTGATCGAGATCTGAGGATTACCACATTGTTTTAATGCAGTCTTCAACAATATTTAAATACAATGTTGTGTTTTAGTACTTCTTATCTTACATGGATAGATGGTTACTAATAGAGGACTTTTAAAACCCTATAGGATATATATTAAATAAGTGGAATAATGTCATGACTCATTTTCATTGATTACTTTTTTATCTATTCATTATAAACATCTAATTTTTTTTGATTCGTCAATTTTTAAAATATTCATCAATTGTTACAATATCATTATGCACTTTAAATTATTATATACGATCATTAATTTATATATCCATTGTTTTACCATAGTAGTAAACTTAGATCACCCATTCTTATGTTTACTTTTCCCCTGGATATGAAGAATATTTATATGTTTGATATGTCTAAGAGGGATCATAGTAGTGAAGAACTACAATGGTATTATATAAATCATTTATATATCGTTTGTTAATGTAATAATGATTACAATGTTACAAAAAAATTATGGTTCTTGCGTGGATTTTAATGATTAAATAAGAATAGTCATCTAATAAGAAGTCATATTTATATATGTAATGATTTGGAAGCCTCATTTTTACAACCTTATGAATGTGTACCGATAATATATTTTAAGATAATAGTGGTTCTTCATAGTTTCCAATAATAAAATACAAAAAAATATTTTATGAACTAATGAATATGATGGAAAGCATAATTTTATAATTTTTGAAACAAATGATGGAAAAATAAATCTATTTCTTTTTTTATTATCCACAACCATATATTTTTTTATCCACTATAATACCAAGTGAATATAATGAGTCTTTTTTTATCCACATTTCTTCACACACAAAAACTAATTCCCTAATTAAAATTAAATTTTTATTATCTCAATGGACATTGAAACTTCTTGTTGATGTCACAATGTCAAATTATGATATATTTTTATACCATGATTCACCCCACATCCTCATAATATAAATATATATACAAGTGTTCCATTCAGCACCACTGAAGTGGATCGATAATTATTTCGGGATGGCACTAAATAAATATGGTTGGAACAGCTTATTCTCAATAATATATTCATCAATACCCACTAATTCATTATAATAATAATGTAAAACATGGTCCATGTTTCCATATAGACATCATATATATTCTAACAAACCATATCACCTATATTTTTCAACTCCAACTCAATCTCATTTGATCTTCAACAATCTATTATCTAATCAATCATCGAAATTTTAGACATAGTAAATAATAAAAACAATAACACATACAGTCCTCCCGAAATTTCATCACCCCAAATTTTATAATAGTGAATATATTGGATACATTTTCATTAATTTTTATGAATACATAGATACAAAATATTCCCTAAATGGGAGCAATATAATCTTACTTCTTCTTAATGAGTTATTATTTCATTACACATAATATGAATAACTGAATATGAATGAAATTTCTACACAACTCATTCCATCTTTATTAATCTATTATACATTTCTTCATTTATAAGTATATCAAAAAATATTTTTTTAATATTTGTATATAGAAAATATATTTTCACCAATAAAATAATATATGGAAACATATTGTATTTTTGGTTTGTTTTCATTCCATATATGGTTGATCAAGGAGTTTCCAATTTATGTTATAAATTGGTGTTGGTTGATTTAGTGTTTAATGTGTCATTATTTCAATGTATTTTCAAATTATTTTTTCATCCAAAATCCATATAAAGGGATAAGTTTCGTGATATATGAAATTACATTACCTCCTTTTTAAAATATTGAAATGTTAAAAACATCATGAATATTTGGTATCGTGAATGGTTGAAAATTAATTAAATAATTTTATGTTAATGATAGATGATTTTGGAAAGAAATATAATAATTATAGTGATTATAGGATGCTTTGGGATTTTAAAATCTCCATTTATGTTACATGATGAAAGGGAGTTATGTGAACATTATTTATGTTTTTTTGAAAATATTTTTGTGATAATGAATGAATTTTAAATTAGTGTAAATGTCAATAAATATGTGGCCAATCATTATATGAGGATCAAAAATGTTATGGAGAAAGTCTATTTAATACGATTCCATGAATATTTTATGCGAACTGAATTATTTTGTGGAATAAGGAACATTTCTCAATAAAGTATTCAATAAATAATATTAAGAACTAATTAATGATAAAAAATTATGTTGTCTTTTACTGAATGTTAATTCATTCATGATAGTTAGGGTTTTTATTAATGTTTTTATTTTCAATAATATTGTGTGTATTGGAAAAATGTTTAGTTTTAGAAATTGTTGTTGTTCATTGGAAGAAAAGGGGGTGTTGAGAAAAAGGGTGTTTTAGGACAGTTTCATAATTGAGTATTTTTTAACATGGTTAATGTTAATGGAATATATATAATCATTATAAGTATACCTAAATGATTAAAATTACCTTTATATGCTCTAAAATTTAATCTAGGTTCATGAAAAAATATTGAGAATGATATCACCCAAGGTAGTGAAAACTGGTGAGTCGAAGGAATTAATCTGAGGGAGGAAATGTTATATCCCTATAATTATTTTAAGGGTACTGTTATTTGGATAGAGTGATCATGTATGATCAAATTTTTTCAACCAAACTTATTGACTCTTATGGAATTCTTGTATGATCGACATACTATCTGTGTATGCGCCTTAGATTATCCCAAAGTGGAGACCCAAAAAAACCTACTATGTCATGTTTTAATTAATCAATATCATTGTCTGATAATTGAAAGATTCCATACGGAAGGTCTAAATGTATCCAAAAAATATTTATAAAACAACTATCTCATTCAAATAAAAAATTAACACCCAGGTTCATACCTCCCATCTCAGTGTTTTCATTTGTATTACAAGTAGTAGATGAGGGTAAAAGGTCTCTGTATTACATTTTATCGTTATTTTTATAAAGATTTCAATTAATTTTATGTGGAGTTACCATGTTTAATAGGAATCAACTTATGGATCTGCTGAATAGAATGATATCTAAATATAGATCAATTGGGATTTGTGTTCTCAATTCTATAATTCATGGGCTCTTCAAGGATGTTTCATGTATTTATAAGAATACAATAGATAATAAAATGCTTGATTTATATGGAAATGATCAAGATTATCTTACTATAGAATAATCTATAAATTATAGTCAATGGTTATGATTTTCACTACATCAAATAACAATGAGATAAAATGGAAACTATATTATAATGTGATAAAAAAGTCAATGAGGAAAAACAACATTTCTTCGCAAATATGATTGTTAATTTGAAAATTAAACCATCTTGAAATTTAGATGGTTTTGTAAATAAAATTAATGAAGTATTTTTCTAAATTCATGGACTTCTGGATAAAAATAACAATATTGAAATTTTAGAACACAAATTGAGAAGTATTTCACCTCTATATAATCTAAAAGTAGCATATCTTAATGGATGGGATCTATCAATGAAATTCCTTTATGATCTAATAAGTAGTATAGTGGCTTATGAAATTAGAGTCCAGCTTGAAAATAAAAATATTCAACTAATCAGGGAATTTTTATTCAGTCCCACAAAAAACATGAAATTTATAATGTTAATGATGATAATGATGATCTGACTGATAAAAATCATTATATATTTGCTGGAAAATAAAATAGTAGAAAAGGGGTGTTTGAATGTAAAATTTGGTTTCCATTATTTTGTGGTAATGTAGATATCACTATTTCATGGTGCCTATAGAAATATAATGATGTAGTAATTTAAGTTGAAATCGTGAAAAGGAAGTACAGGAGGTTATACTAGAATGGAAATAATTAATAAGGTTAAAATTATAAAGGAATGAATTTGTTTTAAAAGAGGAAATAGTTTATAATGATTTTTTGGAGGATTTAGTACTACATATTAAATCTTATGCTGATGATTCTATTATGTCTGTTCTTATAAATTTATAATCACTAATAGAAGGAATTCAATCATTTTAATGGTGTTGTAATTATTAATATAGATCTTGTGGGTTCCCATAATGGGCTTGAAATTTAATTAAAGAAATATAAAATGATTTGAGTTTTTTTAAGTGAGTCATCTGAGTATGTGTATAAATATTAAGTACATATTGATCTAATATATGGATAATAAGTTTAATATATGAAAACTGTTGAAATCTCAGAAGATGTTGTGGATTTTAAACTATGGATTCAAAAAATGGGAAAAAATGAATAAACATACATTGAGATTGGTAGGAAATGAAAAAATAGTTGAGTGAAATTAATAATATGATTTCATTGCAAGGATAAAATGAGAATTCGAAATAAAATAAAGGTAAAAGAAGAAATAATTATACATAAGATGGTTTTTGTATTAATATATTTTGGAAAGATTTTGGTATTGTTTCATTGGAGTAGTTAATTCATTGAATGGTCAATAATATTAATTTTATGGAAGAAGTTAAATAGTGTGTGACATTGAAACATAATTGTCTTTAATAGAGATTATACGAAATCAAGGGATGTTCAGTTATGAAAAATTAAAATATTTCTTGAATGAATTATTAATATATCATCGAACCGGGTAGACAAGGGAGATAAAAAAAATCCCCAATCTTTTTGAGATAATTGATGATAAAATTCCTATGAAAATGACGGGTTCTTATTGAGGAATAGATGTGAGAATATATTTATTCAATTAAATGTTTAATTGTGTGGCCATACAATGTATTACTATGAATATGCGCACAACTATCTAAATTAGGATGAACTTGAAAATAAATAAATGACAGTTAGACCATACCCTTCCTCATATAGTTAAAATAATTTCTACTAATATTTTTTTAACTTTTCATAAATTTCACATAAATCATTTCATTTAATGAATAAGAATGGTTGAATCAATAACTATAGAAATCAGTGAAAATTCAATTTGAGTGAATCATCCAAAAATACTATTGAAAATAGTATTCTCATCTCATAGAAGAATATATGTATGAATGAAAAATTCAGTTTGAAATTTTGGTTTAACTTTTCATTGTATACCTCCACTCAATATTGTATCTCATGTATGGAAAAGAAGAAAATTGAGAATGGAAATCTATAAAATATTCCTATCAAAGATACAGAGAATAGTATCATTGTAATTGTGGATATCAGTTGTAGATCATAGATGTAAGGAATGAATTATTTATCTATAAATTAAAATGAATAGGTTGATAGAATAATTATATTTGAAATTAATGGCGGTATAATGGTCAATGGTTGTGGAAATAAAAAAATTATACAAATAGAAACTAATGGAAAAATAGTTTCTCTCTATAGAATAATACAGTCATAATATCCTAATAGTGAGTCCACTATGGGACTCAGGAATAGAAGTGATATTTAATCCAAAAGGGTGATCCATAAATTGAATAATAGGTAATTCTATTTTTACATGATTTTAGAAAAATGATAATTTATACCAAATAAAAAGAAAAAATAAAACATTTCTAAATATTAATGAATAACTAAAATTTTGGCAATGGATGTTGGGTCATATTAGTCCCTAACACTTGGAATAAAAATCCTTGATAATATTTATTATAGTCATTCCCAATCAATATAATGATACAAAAAATACAGGTAATGATTTCATATCATAATGGATGGTCTGAAATTCTTATCGTTCGATGAACTAAATGGGATCAAATAAACTTGATCTAATCAACACAGATGATGGTGATCTAATGAATGTGTTTAAAACATATAACGAGTGGTACATTATTATTATTATTTATTATATTATAATTTGACGTTCAGTTTCTATGAATCATAATTTAGAAGTTATTCAATGAATGAACATATATCTGAAATTTTTAGAATGAAGCTCTTTGCCCAGTCATGATACTATGATTTGAAAATGGAATAGAGTACACAATCCTTAAATTTAAAATTATCTTAAAAAAAATAAGATAGATAATCGAGTGTCTTTAGTGGGAATAACTCAATAATATGGGGATGTTGATCAATGAAATAGATAGGTGAATAATATTTCCAAATCATTTATAATTTAGAGATGCGTTACTTGTCATTATTTGAATTATTACGTTCAAATTTCATTATACACTCAAAATCAAAAAGGGATTAGTCTAGGAGAGGAAAATAAAATATACTACATATGGAATAATGGAATCAGACACTAAATTATGTTTTCCTATTTTTTTATGTAAGTGTTTCATCTAAAACAAATAAGGAAATTATTCCAATTATGGGGATGTTAGAGATAATACATTCCATTGATTCTGAATTATAAGTGAATCTAATAAACTTTACAATAATCAACTTACATTATTGAATTGATAAATGATATCAAGATAGTTGTGGATAAAATTATTATCATATTTAGGAGATAAAATATTTTTATGATTGAATATGAATAAGTTATTGATAAAGGATATATTCAAATAGAGAAATTATATAAGGAATTACTATGAAATAGTGTTCCCAAAATGAAGATGATTCAAAATTAAAATAAAATGTGGAAACTACGTCTGAAGAAACCATATTATGATTTTACATGTGAAATTGGGGAGGTTGTATTTATCAATCCATCATCATTCGTCATTGGACCCCACCTACATTGATATGGATAATGATTAATGATGCACATTATTCTCTTTTATCTCCATTGGAACCAAAATTTTTTGTATAATTAATAACAGATTATTCATTGGTTATTCTAATGAGTGAAGAACAATACTAGATTGAATGAAATCAGAAACGTTATATTATTGGAAAGACTGATAATCACAATGTGACAACAAAAAATTGATTAGTTAAAAACAGCTTATATTATATTGGAAATATGATCAGTAATAAGGAATTAAGTGTATTTTAATTCTATTCATTTATTAAAGTCACTTATATAGATTAAATATTAACTCCAGTTTCATATAAAGAGTCGATTAGACTCTTTAGAGCCATGGCGATTCAATGAGGTAATATTGTTTATTATATAGATAACAAAATTTTAATAATATATTGTTTTCAAGAATAAAATGCATACAATGATCAACCGATTTTATTTTTTGTATGAAATCTTGAATCAATGGGTAATAGATTAAATATAACTCATTATGGACTAATTAGGAATCCAATATCCTTATATTATCTACATTTTATTTGTCTATTAAAATAATAAATTTGAAGTTTTATATGTCAACCATAATCTCTATATGAATAATTCATTAAGAGATTAATTTATTTTCCTTTTATTTGTAGAGGATATTATATTTGGTTGAAATAGTCATGTATTAGGTTATAAAGATTATAATAATGATAAATAAAAGTTTTAAATGTAATTAATTATTAAACTCACATATTTTTAGGTATTAAGGAGATTTAAAACAGGACAAAGACTTCATTTCTCAGGCATAGATTTTAATAGAAGTTCTGAAAAAATTCAACATTCATGAAACCATGACATTGTTTACTCCAATTATGGTTAGAAAATATATAGGAATAATTATGATGTGATATTTCTGGATCCCCCCATCTATAAAAGGATCATTATAATCTTATTATATCTGGATATTTTATGGCTAAATTTAATCTTTTCTAATAGTTTACTTGATCAATTACAATGTACTCCTGATTGAATATAATTTTTTAGTAGATAAAGTAATCTTTATATTTATTCAATGAAGATTAATTTTTTTTTATATTTTTAGTATTAATGGATAATTAATTATCTTCATTTTCAAATGATAACTTTTCTAGATATTGGGTTGATCAACAGTCTAAAAGTGGGGGTTCATTCCTCATTAGAAAAAATTATGCGGGATGATTTTGAAGGAAATCAGAAATAACGACTCTTTGAATTGATAAAGAAGAGTATCTCTCTAAATAAAATTATTTAATTAGTTATTATGGATGAAAAAGTTTACTAATATTATTGATGAGTTAAAATTGATTATGGTGATACTCTTTGACATCAAGTGCATGATTGAGCCCATGAAAAATTTAGTTCAACAATCCCAGGGAAACCATATTATGATCAGTTATCACATCAAAAATGAAAATGGTGGACAATGTGATATTAAATTTGATGAATTTGAAACTAATTATCAGGTGGATGGAATCTAGAAAAATCATTTGGCAACACCCATGTATTAGAATCATCTAATGAACCACAATTTTCATCAACCTCCCATTTCTTGATGATGTTATGGATTACCATTCTACCTATTCTAGTTAACTATTTTTATATTTTTATGGAGTTGATACGATTATAATGGATACATATGATCCTGAGGATGTTTTTTTGGTACAATATCAAAAAATTACAATTTCATTTTTATTGTTTCCAAATGAATAGAATGCTAAAATCAATTCATGGGAAATTCATTAAAATAATTGATTGATGAGGTTTCAATGATATGTTGATGGTCTTTCAAATCATGAAATTCTTTCATGACCTTATTGTTTCATGCACAATTAATACTTCATGTTGAAATAGAGTAACGGATGATCTATTTCACTTATAATATATTTTTTTTCAAGGATGCTGATCTATTAAAATTATCTATAGATTTACATCAAACCCAATGTTAGGTATTAGTGGATCCAAGGTGTTTATAAAAACATTAATCAAATTTTAATATGTATTTTTTTTAAATACACACTTGGATGACCATTCTATTTTGAATCCATGTGATATTTTATTTCAAGTGGGTTCAGTGATGAAGGTTTTCCCTTTTCCATGTCCTTTCTAATTTTTTTTTGCGGAAAAATATGATAGATGGTAAAAATTTAATGGAAGTTTTATTTCTGATACTACCTCCCAAAAATATATAAATTTAAAATAATTTATTAATTTTTTATTTCATGAATGCTTGAATATTCATGAATTATATTTTTTTGAAAGATGGTTGAGGAACGAGGGGAAAAAATATATTACGTTATTATCATAATTTTTTAGTAGGTAAATTATACATGAATTCTTCCAATATTAAAGGTGTTTCATGATCTAAAATAACATTTTCTAAAAACAATTGGTGGTTAGAATGATTATTTTATTATGTGATGGATATTTTAACAAATCGGAGTTTACTCATAATACATGGATTGAATATTTTATTGAAAATTATTCAATTCTATGAATTGGAAAGGTACATATAATAATGTAATTATTATGTGATTCAATAAAATTGTACAAACACAATGTTCACAAAAATAATTGTTGAGAAACAATTTATATAGAAGATGTTAAATGAAGGATCATTGAAAATTATGATAGTATCAAAATATTCAAAAGTTTCATGACATGTGGGAATTTCATAGAAGATGGTTGTTTTGAGAATATGAGTAGTTTAATGAAATGTAATTTATCTTTGAAGATAAGTATTTTCAAAAAAAAATGTGTTTGTATCATGAAATATACTTACATGATACTACATTAATAAGGTTAATTTTTTTGGACTTTATTGAAGCATCATAAGTGGTACTACATGATTAATAACAGTACCTTCATGTTCTATGATATGGTATTGACCATAATGTTGATATGTCGAGAAAGAATTCATACTATGTAGTGAAAAAGTATGAAAATATGCAAGTGATCTAATGGTGAAAATTTTCTATCCCTAAAATTATTTTAAAGGAGTTTTCTTTCACATAGTAACCATTTATAATTAATATAATTCACAATATCTAGGGAAACATATTGTATTATGTATGATTGATTCAAATTGGGTGTATGATCATGGGAGTAGACCATACTGTAGAACAATGTAATAATAAATTTTTGTGTTTTAATTTATAAAAATTGGTTTTTGATAATTTAATGATTCCATTTGGTATGGTTTACAATATTCAACCATTGTGGGGAAAAGATGCATCTTATTCATTGTAAATTTTGACACATGGGATAACCTCTCCATTCCTAGTGTGTTCTTGTGTATTACATGTGGATTAAATTGATAATGGTTTTATGTGTTAAACCTATAATCTATTTTTCATTTATTTATAATTCAATGACTATTATTGGATTATCCATTTTTTATGTAATCCACGTCCCAATATAGAATAATAGACTAATATATCATTTATGTGATATTGAGAGGGATGTTCTCTAGTCCACAGTTCAAGGGAATCAAGTCATTGATCTGTTTTGTAATTATTTGACTAAAACAGATTGGAAAATACCTAATTCATTTTCCAAATATCAGAATGCAATTAATATAGACAAATATGTTCGAATCTATTAAAAGGTGAGTATTTTTATAACATCAAATTCCACATTGGAGAAATTTGAAAATATATACAACGAAAATTACTCGGTAAATGAGGCCAAAATTTATGTCTTTCAGAATAAGTATGGTGGTATGAATGTGAGTGTATATGAAACTACCTATAGATTCCTTATCAAAAATATTGAAGTTTTAATTTAAATTTTATTATGTAGTGAAGAAGTTTTGGATAATGATATTGTGAAGAAAATACTAAGAAATCATCGACCTATGTATATCTAAACATTTCATCCCATGATTGAAGGGGATCATCTAAAATTTTAATTTATTTTGTTATACAAATATGATTTATTATTAAATGGAAGAAATATACAAAAATTTAATTAATAAAGGAAATGGAAGTCAAATCCATTGGAAAACACGACTTTTCTAATGATAGTTATGATGGATATGATGTCGATGATGACATTCAATCAGTTTTCCCATAAGCATCAAGAGAGTAAAATGATGATTTGAATAAAGAATAGTTTTCCTTTTTTGGGTGTGGCAAAGTAGAGAACATTGATTTTTAGTATACAATGGGATTTTATAATGTAGAAAGTGACTCTAAATCATATAGAAGCCTCAAAGTATGTTCCTCCAATAAAGAGAATTCAAATATTGAATGTAATTATAATGGAATATTACTTATTGAATTAAGGAAAAATATTATATTGAAAATTGCATTGGATGTTCTACCAGAATATAAATATTATCTTGATGTTTCCATGATGGCTACAATTCAAAAGGTAAAACGTTTGATAGTGAACACTACCAGTTGGATGGTGTTTTCGATATCATGGTGGAAAATTAAGGTTCACTTAATGATCATAGATTTCAAGGAAATATAAAATTAAAGATTGTATCATTGTTAAATGGGACATAAGTGTATGGAGTTCATTATTAAGTAGATATTGATCAACTACAAGAGAGGAATAATATTTTATGATAACTCTTGAATGCTCTTAATACATTGTAGTGATAAAACTATTGTTTGAATAGCATGGGAAGGTTATCAATGACCATATATTGAAACTTTTAGTGAAGGATAATTTAGTTTAGGTCCATAAAGAATAAATAATTTCATTATTAAATTTTTTTTAAAATTAATAATAATCAAGATAAATGATGAAGAAATTATAGTTTGAAGGTATTTTATATTTAGTGCCTTTGGAAAGTGCAATAAATGGTTTCAAAAGAATATATAAAGCCATGAATAATCAATGCTGAAAATTTATAGGTATAATTATCATTTGTTATGATATAATAATATCAATGGAATGAATCAAGGTGAACCATGAAAAATGATAATTTTTTTTTAAATTATCATAATGGTTCCTAATTTCCTTAAACTTCCATCATCAAACCATATAGTGTATAGAGGTAAAAATATTCCTCAATTAGTTTTGACAAAATACTTATACAAAGGAATGTTACACGTGGTGGAATATAAGTGAGAATATATTTCCTCTTATGAAATTTAAATTCTGTTGGGTTTTTTCCCATAGAATGTTATACTATGAAGTAGAATGGTGATATCTTAATGGGGAAGAAAATGGAAGTCAAAAATGGATAATGAGACAATATTCTTCATCATATAGAAGAAATAATTAATATATTTGATTTACTATTTTAATATTGGACATAAATATTCTCATTTATGGTAAAGGAATTATGGATGAATTTTTTTGAACTCTGAGACAATTCAATAATGGTCGACCAAGAAGAATTACAATGGAAAATAAGTATTCTACTTTGGAAGAAGAATTTGATTATGATTCAAATATTATGGTTGAAATTATATTTCAGAGTCCATATAATGAATCCAATCAGTTAGGTCTATCATAGATGGAAAATAATAAAAATCGAAAATCCAGCCAAGCATTATAATTGTATCAATGATATGATGAAAATTGGTACCTAGATTCCATTAAACATATTCCCATATCACATGACAATAAATTTATTAATTTTTCAATGTTAATGAAATAAATTTCATAATATTCTGATTCTAAAATGATGGTGTCTTAATGATCATTTACAATGGAAACACAGATTTGGAAAATGATTAGCCAATTAAAATATATTTTCTAAATGTGGAAAGATTCCATAATCATCTCTATGCAATGATGTAAATATTTTTTTATGAATTTTATTGATATTTAATCAAAATGGTTTCACAATCAATATTGAGATAAGTATTTCTATCATGAATTTAATGTTGAAAATATTAATTTTTACCTGGTATATAATATTAAAAATATATGTATCCAATCAATTTAAGAGGAAAAACATTTCGGACATGGAATATTGTTTAAAATTAATCTACCGATCACATAATACATATCCAAGATTAAGATAGCTGTTGGAATTCCTAATCTGAAGTGTGTCATTTTAAAATACTATTGATTCTAGTATGTGAAGAAATATTGTAAAAAATCATTATTTGATGAGGAACAAAAGGAAATTAAATATTCTTAATCTAATTAACTCATAAGTGTTTGGTAAGGTCATTGTGGAAGAAATATATGAGGAGAGGTAATTAATTTATTTTATTAATGATTATAGTACAATGGAATATAATATGTTTATATATCGTAAAGGTGAATTTTTTGATTGTGTCAATATATATATATATATATATATGAATGAATTATGATGAAAATTAAAGATATCTTGTTATCATAATGTAAAATAATACATTCCATTGAATTTCAAATTCACCAATAAAAACATAGGACCAAATATTAGGTTCCATTAGAGAATAATATAGACTAACAATGATAATTTAGGGTTCTATATAATTTCATTACTAGAAATAGGTTAGTCATGTTGTGTTGTATATTCAATATCATATTTATATGATTTTGGGAGAAAACATGACACCATATGAGATATGTCATGAATGTTATCCCATAGTAAAAAATATTCATGTTTTTGGACATAAATGTTTCATATGAAAATACAAAGGAAAAAATGTTAGGTTTGGGGATTATATATGTGAGGTAATATTCATGGTATACAAAATCATTAATAATGTCTATAAATTCTGCCATAATCATTTTAAAAAGATTGTGGATGAAACAGTTACATGCTCATTGATGGTAATGTTAACTATGAATTTAGGAAATCATATAATGACATTATTTATGATGAAGTAGAGAGTAAAAAAGGGATATATATAGAAAAATAATTTATATAATAATTTCATAACATTTAGTGTTCATAAATTATATAATATTAATAGGTAGGATAAAATATGAATTCTATTATATAATAATATATATAATAACCTCAAAGGAGAAATATAACAGAAGAATCAGATCGATACTACCCCATTATAAATTGGAGTAAACCTATGTATACTTGGAGAATGAGTAATTAAGAACATTTGGATTTCTTATTAATTATGAAAGAATCCTTGTTTAATAATGATGCGAAATATCAATCATTTGATAACACCGTGAATGTTTACCTAGATCATACTGAGTAAAATTAGAATTGGTATCCTATTTGGAGGTAATAAGATTGCAATGCTATTGGAAGAATTTTTACCTTCAAAAAAACTACAGGATATTGAGAATTTAATTAAAAACATGGAAAATTGGTTTCTAAGGCATATTAATATATTGAAACCATTGATTTTGAAGAAACATTTTCTCAAGTATCTCGACTAAATTCAATTAGGATCATCCTATCCACGTTAATTCAATGGGGATAAGAATTTAATTAAATGGGAAAAATGTAATACTAAAATGGGGTACTAGAAGAATATGTCCACCTGGAACAACTAGTGGGATTTATGACTAGAAACAATCAAACAACTATTTTCTGATTAATGAAGTCTTATGATGTTCTACATTAGGCACAATTGGAATGGTATTCTTTAATCGATTATTACCTTGATAAGATACAGTTTAAAAGTGGATATGTTGATCAAAATAACTAAAAGAAAAATTCTCAAGGATATTAATTTACAGTTCTTGGGTATTTGGATGATATTTTTTAGGAGAAATAGGGATTGGTTATTTAAGAAGTTTTTATTCACATGGAATTTTTATTTCAAATTTCCATGACTCGTGAACTCATATAATTTATGGATATATAGGTGATTCAAAAAGTGGAAAAAACCATCATTTATATGGGACATTATTCCATAAAACATTTTAAAGAATTCAAAATTCTTAACTCCAAATCAAATTCAACACTATTTTTATTATAAAATCATAAAAATAATGAGTATGAGAAGTGTGTGGATCTCATATTATATAAAATGATCATTAGAAGATTATTGTATTGGACTAAAAAGTTCTATATATTATCATTGTAATATGTCTAATAGCTAAGTTCCAATGTTACCCAATGGAAGAGTATTATATATCATTTAATAGAACCAGGTTTTCTATTTAAGGTACTCTCAATATTTTCTTATACATTACAATTGGATAGGATACATAATAAACATTATTTTTTTTCATTTTTCTAGAGATGTGGTGGATTGAATGTCTAATAGTGGTGGTACATTATTCACTATTAACAAATTTATGGGCCGGATTATCAAGAGACAAGAAATATATTCTCTTATTATTGAAAACAAAAATTATGTCTCTCTACAAAATGAATACACATAATTATAGTGAAATGCAGAAAAACATTATAATTTTATAGAGGAGTTGATATAGATAATGTTTATACTCTCTGAAAATATGTTCATGATCATTCTCATGATAAAATCAGATCCAAACAATTTTACGAAACATATTGATATCTGATATCACATCATAAATGAAAATTTTGAACATGGTGTGATTATTATATATCATATAGGAAATAATGTTCAACTAGATGAAATCCTATCAATGCCTTTGGAATAACCCGTATTTGTGAAACATCATTTAAACCCTTGTGTCCAACCAAATCCTCTTTCAGGAGGAGGTTATGGTATACACCACTATAGTTTCATGTTAAATATACTATTAAATTTATGGACAGGATTATGGAATCATAAAAATATGTGATCTAGTGGTGTTTTTTTGAACACTAACTGACACATACTATTTCATTCATTATATTTCCTTAGGTATAGAAATGTTAAATTGAATGTAATTTGAATTTATATAATTTTTTGAAAATATAGAATTATAGGATAGTTTAGAAGTCTAACGAAGAATGAAATTCTCTCTTAATAGTAATTTTTTACCCCAACCATTATTAATGTATACATATTGTGATGGATTAAAAATTTACTAGTAATGTGTTTTTAAGCAAGTGTATTATATAATTTCTATTCATATTTCCTAAAAAAATTCATTGATTATTAGATCGATTGGTTTTTAAAATATGGAAACATATTTGGTTTTTTTCCACACTCGGTAGATGAAGTATTTATATAACCCATAAATCTTATAGAGTATATGGATTTTTTTTAATAATTTGGTTATATTTCAAATTTCATTGAAAATGTTCTAGCATCAAAAGTTTTGTAGAAGGTGAATATTTCATGACACTGTGGATTTCTAGGAGTACCTTTTGAAAGTATGAAAATGTAATTGAATTGATAAATGTTATGTGTTGTGAAGGTTTAGAGATCCATGAAGAAATTTTTTGTATTATTGTTTAGGAATGATGGAATTATGGTATGATACATGAATATATGAAGTTTAATGAAATAAAAATAACTAGATATTTCTCAAATAGTGGGAGTTTGATACACAGAAAAGATTATTTTCACAAAAAGGAATTGATTATATTGAAATTTCGTAAAGTAGAGGAAATTTATATTAATTGGATGATTCTCATCATTCATGGACTGGAATGTTTTTTCAAAATATATAATCAATTTGATTTGATGTAGAATTTATATGAACATAATTTTTATGTTAATTAAGATCATTACACTAACAGTATATTAATGAAAATAATTATTGAGAAAAATTAATTATAAGGCTTTTCAGTGAATTAGATTAGTTAAATTTTAGATTTTGAGGATATCTAGGAGTTTGTTTAAAAATCAGAGTTTCAAAATAAGTTATTAGTATTGAAAAAAATTAAATATATGAATAGATATACTTACATAAACTAAAAATGGGGTTTCGTGGAAAATATTTTTTTAATTGTACTTAAGAGAACATATTCTATGATTGGAATATATTGGGTAATGTATTTAATAATCATATGTACAACATAATTATTAAAAAATATTAATTTTCAATGATATATAGGTGACCGTAAATTAAATAAATTGGGAAATACTTCTCCCAATGTAGTGAGAATGGGGGAGTCTGCAGATGTTATCTAAGGGAGGATCCGCAATGTACCTAAATATAATATAAATTAAGTTTTTATTTAAATGATTTACTATGAATAATAAATTTAAATTGGAAAAATCTATTGAATCATAGTAGATTCAGGTACGATCGAGACATTTTCAGTGTATGCTCTTTAAATTATCCACCACTGGAAAACTATGTAAAACAGTTATGTTATGCAACAATTTCTACATATGGGTGTTTTATTATTTCTTGGTTCTAACATATTGATTTAATATGTATATATGGAGAAAAGATCTATCTCATTAAAATAAAAAGTTGAAAACCCCAATCACCAATCCCCTCTAAGAGTTTTTTGGGGTATATTGAAATCCCCCAAGAATTTAGTTCCTAGCACCATCTATTTTAATTAATGATAATTTCAAGGTTCCGTTTTTTCTCTTGGTCTCACTTTCTCATTTTGAAAAAATATATCTCTCTTGTAAAATTGTTTATCCAACAATTTCTTTATCATTATTACATTATTATCATGCATAATATATTATATTTATTTTATATAAACTACAATATTCTCCTACTCATTTTTATCTTCTCATATAAATAAAAAAACATTCCCCATCATTGTATGATGTTGATATATCAATAACACATTTATGTCGACTATTTTAATTGAGTCATGATATCATCTATTAAACCAAATACAGATACATCTTGAATCTATAGTCTACAAATAATATCATGGATTTTCATTAAATTGTCTACATTCATCTTCAATATCATATTATATTTATATAAATATCATGAATCATATCTCCCTCATCATCAGAAAAAATTTTAAAATATGATAAAAGTTGAAATTTTTATTTATTTAATTTTATTTGTAACATATTCATCTTTTGTTTTTTTTATTATCAAAATTCTCTATATTTATCATATCACATAATAAGTCTTGTTTTTCATTCTATTTTTGGGATTTTTAGTCCAACTAATTTCATAAATATGATAGTAATATTATATTTATTTGTATTGATCCATTTCTCTATTATAGAAATATTTAATTAGTCTACAATTCCCACCAACATATATCTTTATATATACTAATTTATATTAAATTCCATATAATTATTTTTTTATTCACAAACCCATTTGGTTTTATGATGCTTATATTATTGGATACTAGTCTATGAATAATCTCAAATTATTCCCCGATTATAAATTAAATTAATAAATTGTATTTAAAAAAATAATTCTAAGTTTTTTTAAAGTTTATCATGACTTATATTCAAGTAATGAATCACTCATACTAAAAATCACATTATTAACAACACATTTGAATTGAATCATACATAGGTAAGAATGAGTCAATACCAATTCAACATGACTCATTCAAAGTCTATCATATGGGTGAATAACACATAAAAAATCACTAAAGAAATAATATACATCCTAAAATGAATTATAAATAGTTTAATTTATTCTAAAATTACTCATATAATTTGTATTAAATAACACATATTCTTAAATATATGACTCTCCCAATTACTTTTGGACGTAGCAAAATTTTCAGCAGAAGAACATTATTTTCAAATTTTTTGAAATTTAATCATTGTCAATCCAAAATAGATAAATACATCATAAATAATTTAAAATAGATTAATGAATATTAGATAATTAAAAAACCATATCAAACTTTTGATTAATATCCTATTAACCATTGACACATTGAAAACTATTCTTATTTTATTTCATAAAGCAAAATTACATTTTCATGCATCTTAAACAAAAAAATTATATCCTTTATCCAAGTGATATTTATCCCTAAATGAAATATAAAATAATATACCCCCATAATTCAAGGATTATGTATTCATTATATCTTTTAAATATTTTTATAACTACATCATTAATCGTCTAAAATTTCCATTTTATTCATTCATGTGAATTATTGTTTATAACAATAATCACATCATTTAATGTATATCATAGGATGACCAACATAATAAATTATCTAATATAAATGACTAATAACAAAATATAAAACACTTCAAAAATACATTTCTTACATAAGAACCTGTATTCATTTCCATTATCCATGGCAAAAAATCCAATAAACTTTACTTGTATACATTGGAAGCACCTCATGTACATTAATGGGTGGATATTCAATCCATCACCCAAGAAACTCCAAGACATATAATGACATGTTTATTGAAGAAAAAAATATTACTCGAATGGAGGAATCACTATTAGACATTATGTATAAAATTTGGAATCTTACTTATCATAGTGGGATTTTTTACTATTTTATATCACAATTTTAGAGACTATTTTTAATAATTATAAACTTATTCATACATATCATTGTGATTATCTATAATTAGAAAATAAAATCTAAAATATAATTTATCAATTATGAAACAAAAAACATTTATAACGTCATTGAATTTACCAAATTTAGTTGTAATATTTAGTAAAAATATTATATACTATAGGGAAAATGTTATTTTATTATACTGGGAACTATTACATTTATTTTTTTACATTATAAAAATATATTATATTTTACCATAATTTTTTCCCTTTTCCACAATTCTAAATGAGTATTGGAAAAATTTATTATGAATGATTCTGCCATATTTTACATAATATATAAAAATTTCCACACTATAAAATCATTGTAGCATATATGCTCTATATTTATAATATATCACATACCAATTCTGTATTATTTATTTTTATTCATTCCATGATGATATGGAAAATATGTTTTTTATATTGTATGTTTCTTTTATATTGTATGATCTCATATATTCCAACAGCATATCATTGTATCATTCGAATTTTTTTGTATGATATTATACATATAATATATGTAAACTAAATGTTACAAAATAATATTATAAGATCTTATGTTACCGAGAAAGTTTGTTTGGTTTCATAATGTATGATCATAGTGACTTTGTTTATTCTTATCATTTACTCAGTTAGTCATTAAATCATGTGACATCATGATTACATAACGTCTATACATATGAAAAATATTATCCTCCACTCCTTAATATTTTTATTGTTTATGTTTTACTAATTGTGTATTTCTTTTGAATATAGTTCTTCAAGATATCATCTAATTATATTCCTATATCCTTATTTACTTATTCACATGTTTAACATTGTATATTGTACCTTTCAAATACATCATTCTCCAATATAAATCATTTTAATATTTATCATACTAAATTAATGGATATTAATAATAATCATATTGTTTTTAAATATATTTCACATTTTTTTTTCCAAACACGTATCATATAAAATAACTCATGTTTGTGTTATCATTATGATTATTACATCCAAATCATCAAATTTATCTATTCTTATGGTTTATATATTTATCACATCATTAGACCATTTTTCCCCATTATTTTTCTTAAAATAACTTCTAAAATAATTAGATCTTTAGTCTTATTCTATATTATAAAGTAGCATTGTTCATTTCACATTACAAATGATATCACCTACTTAATCATCGCAAAAATTATATAAATGGATCTTCCTAGACATATAAAATGGAAGACAACTTCAATGCATGTGACCAATAAAAAATCCATGTTGTATCTTAAAAACATTTCATTCATTATCCTCCTCACCCACAAACCATCATACATTTACATCGTTAGGTATATTGAAAAAAAAATCAATACTCCTCATCTACTAGTAATACATTTTTGGATTATTCATGTATGGATTCATTTTAGAGTCTTTAGTAAATAAAAATGAATTTATACTCACATTATACAAGATTATTACAATGTATATATAGATTACTTTTAATAATATATAGTAATAGAAATACTTCATAATTTATTAATGGTGAACCATGGATCAATTAAGCAGATATAGTTAATGGATGTTAGAGTGTTTTTAGAATAATCACATTTTCATCTTTTAATTTTCATTAATTTGTTGTTTATTTTATATTAACAATCTAATGATGGATTATATCATGTTGATTTAATGAAATATTTTTATATTCAAAAAAATTATTTTTCTATAATGATAATGTCTTTAATTGTTAAATAAATCCCAAATGAAATATTTTTTAACTATAATTATAGATTTCATCCTCTATAGATTGAGAAATATGATACATATCATTTGGTGATCGGATATGGGTCATGGGGTTTGAGTTATTTGAATAGGTTATTGTTTTTTTCATGACATTTCCAAAACATAATTAAATTAAAATATTATTCTGGTTATTCATTACATATTTTCTATTAGTTATTTATTAAATTAAAAAATAAATGTGTTAAATGTCATTCTAATCATTGAAATAAACATTATCAAGAATAAATCCTTTCATAATTATGTCATTTATGTTATATTTTGTTTAACTACATAGCTCTACATGCCTTCAAACTAACAAAATTAATTTTCACTTCTTTTATAATTTATTATCTCTCTCAATACACTCTAATAGAGTTCTTCAATAAAAGTATTTATATTTCTTGAAATCTCTTCAAATCATGTAGAAATTCCCTAAATGTATTTTTGATATCATGTATATATAATCAAACGAAATTAATTGTTTCGTAATAGTTAATATATTCCAATGAAATTCCCCTAGTGAATCTATATCCATTTATTCTTATTTATTGGGTGATGAAAATAATCTCAGTTCCATAAGCTTAATCCTCACAAAAAATACATGACATAATGATCACTTCATTATGCTACAATTCTCCCTCCACTATTTCCAAACTATGTTTTGTTGATTAAACAATTCACCAACACCACACAATCATACCTTTATTCACATAAAAATTTAAACCATACATTAGGATCATGGGAAAATATTTATTCACAAGTCAATAATATTACATAAAAATTAATAGTTTTATTCTTCAAATAAATCAAAATGGATTTTTTTCGCAGCATGATTTTTGGAATTCAAAATCAATAATTCAATAATACTACTCAAAATCTAGTAAAATAACCATTCCTCTAAAATTTATAAAAATAATGAAATATTAAGTCAATTTTTCCATATATTTCGTGTTAATTTAAATATAAAAATTTGGGTAATTAAATTCTACAACCCATGAACCTAATTATTTCACAAAAAAAACTATCAACATCTGATCAAATTGAAATCATAATTTTATATGTGGAACAACCAATTAATTATGCTAATAAATATATTATAATTAATGGAGAATATAAAAAGAAAAAAACTTATCCAATTAAATGTGATCAACAAAGAAATATTTTTTCCACCAATAGCCAGCATCTCTTCCCTTTCACTCACATCATTCAAAATTATATTAAATTTCATGATCAAATATGAACCAACTTACTAGAATGAAACATCAATTGTTACACATGAATGTTATTAATTATATTATAATCAATCCTCATGTAAATAAATTTTACCCATATTAATGAAATATTTATATGTCGTTACAAAAATTAAAAAAATGAACCTACCCGTTTTTTTAATAACTTTATCATTATGGTTAATAGTTGTTATTGGAGGATTATGAAGTACAAAAAAATTCACCAATTGCGATCTTATCTCTTAAGTATAATTGTAATATCATGGCCCTACTGGACACTAAAAATATATCTAGACCAGTGGGTCACCTGGCCTCAATTGAGTCCCCCTGTAAGGCCATAGGCTTTTGACTAGATGTATGATTGAAAGGAGGTGATAACAAGGATAAATAACTTCATAATCATAGTATTATAGTGAAATTCTCGATAACAGATTACAAAAAACATTGAAAGATATAGTAAATGAAAAAATAAGAAATAGAAGAAAAATATAAAATTAATATAAATGATATAGAAAAAACCAATGTCCAATTTCTCATTCATGCTAAATAATGATACATAATATAATTCAATAGGCATACATCATGCTACAACATATAGTACATTAATATTTAAAATAAATTAATGAAAATCCATAAGGGAGGATTCTATGATAATTAGTAGATCTAGCTCTATCATGTTCTCATAACTCCCATGTACTAGGAAAATAACATAATTAATAATCCACGTTCCTAAAAATAAAAGGTATACATCGGTACCATAGTGAAATAGAGGCCCATGGAGGGAGTGAGACATTATTCATAGTATATTTCCACCCATCGCATATATGACCTAATCAAATATATTAATAAATGTATAAAGGTTATTTGTAATATGAATAAATAAGAGATGGAATATGTAAATAATAACTAGCCCACTTGTAAAGACCTTAAAATTACATGTATAGTTTTTTTAATATATGGGAATTTTATGAGTCTAAGAATATTGATGGTGCATGATTCTGGGCGCGGTGATCCCGAAATGAATTTCTGGTCTTTTTTCATGTACGTTCAGTAAACGAATGAGTGGGATTTTGTAACTTTTGAAGAGGTGCTAGGAATTTAAATCTAAGGTCATTGATGAACTCATATCACTGGTATTCTCTTAAGGAGACCATTACCTTGATCATAGTGGGTTGAGAGTGAAATATAATATTTGTGATTTTCGTGAATGAATAAAATCACAAAAAAATGTCTAACATTTTAATTTCTGAAACACATCAACAAGGGTTGTGGTGGTCGGGACCACCAGAGCCTAAACCTCCCATGTAGGTGTTAAGTGTCGGGGACCACCTGAACAAACCCCCAATTTTGAATTACTAAAGGTGGTGTCACCCGAACCCTCATAATGGTAGAAACTCTTAAACACCCTCTTTAATGTGGATAAGTCTTATGAACATCCTACACATTAATTTTTCCACCCCTTTTATTAATTAAACCAACTCGTCAATTAATTGATTAAGCCACTTAGAAATTATTCCAAAAAATTAAATATATATCATTTGTTATTATATTGGATATTTAATTATTGATGGGGATTGGGGGAATGTGTTTGTCAAAGGATAAGGGGGAATATTTTGGTAGGATTACACTTCTCCAACGAAGAACAGTATCCATGAAAAATGATTATCGGACAAAGAACACAGATGATCTCTAATGCCTTCGACTTCTTCCATGGGACATCCTCCAACGTGGGATGTATTCAATAGACGAATTTCCTTCCAACTTCATTGATTTCAACTAACGAAATAGGAAGGGGTGTGTTTTGATTTGATTAATGGTAAATTTTCCTCTCACATTGAATCATTCCACTTGAGCCGCTTTCTACCTCCCTAATGTGGTGGGTATGAGCCAAAAAAACATGACATGACCACACTGCAAACATTATGGTTCTTTTCTGTGTTCATTGTGATGGTGACGATGATTGGTGGTGGCGTTTGGGATCGGTGGAATTGGAGAAACGTGGCTGTCACCACGATCGGCCGTGATGAAGGCGAAAAATGGAGGGCGGCCTATCAAGCCGGCCGCCGGTGAAGGTACGATGCACAACTGCACTGAATGGCCTACCATGGAGGACTTCCACCATGCGGCCTCCATCATCCCATGACCTCACTGCCCTCGTAGTCCCACTGCACCACCGCCTCACAATCCTCTGTGGCCCCCATGGCCTTACAGCCCATTGACCCTCCACCGTCCTGTGGCCTCGGCCATCTTGTGGCATTCACTGCCCCGCGGCTCCCGAGGCCTTTGCGGCCTCCCCCTGGCCTCTATGGCCTCTGTCACCCAGCGGCCGCTGCGGCCCCCAGGACCTCCATGCAACTCAGGCTGGGCCACCAAGCCGAGCCACCAGCGCGGGCCGAATAGTCAATAACTTGTTGGGCCAGACCCTATGGGTCGGGCTAGGTCAAGCAAACCGGTTCTGCCCATTCTGGGTTGGTTCTGGTCTGTCCAACTGGGTCAGACCAGACATAGACCCACTTCAACCCATTTACGCTCTTTTGGCCACTACATTAGCACCAGACATCCATTTTATGAACTGCATGCATTTCCAGAAACCCTGGAGTAGTATGATCCCTTTGGTAGACCCCAAATGGTATTTAAATAAAATTGGAAGACAGTCGGGTTGGATTAAGCACGAATCCAACCGGGACCTCAGGAGAAAAAGGAAAATAATTTACAAAACTGGCATCTAATTGACGGACAATCTATTATGTTGATACTCATATGATGTATCAGTCCTTTGGGAGAATTTTTCATGTGACTTCATGGCAGTGGGAGTATCGACCAGTGGCTTGAGGAGTGGACCCTCCCGGAGATGAGAAAGCATAGTGTGAGAATCCAGTAACTTGTTGTGACATGAATAATGGAGATAGATCATGTGTGGGTCTGCACTGAGCGATCCTGTGTGGGTCAGCACCTACGGATCATGTGATGGTCATCACTGAGCCATCCTATGTGGGTCTACACCGAGCGATCATGTCTGGGCCTACACTGAGCAATCATGTGTGGGTCAGCACCTAGATATCCTATGTGGTTCTTCATCCAAAGAGCCTATGTGGTTTGGTACCGAGCAATCATGTGCGGGTCATCAGGAGAGCATTTTAATAGAGTAAGATGATTCAGTAGTTACATCTAAAATTCTCTACTACTGTACCTAAGTAATACCGAGTTCGAGGTGAGTTCGTACCTATGTGGTACATCCCTTCTTGGTATTACCATGGTGGTATTATTCTTTTTGATGTAGTTGTGTAGTAATTTCCTTTGTGGGTTTCCTTCCGTTGTGGAATAGTTTATCTTTGGAAAGTTGGGTTGGACCCTGTGTATTCTCATGATTGAGATGGGTATACTTGGTAAAAAAGTTATATATATGGGAATATGCGTAAGTAGGGCTGTTAGTTGACATCCTTCTTTGTGTTTTATACATTGTGGATTTTATGAGACCTTGAGGGTCTCGGGGTCCCTACTGAGTATTGATATACTCACTCATTCATGGGCTATGCCCAAACATTGCTGTGTTTGGTGCAGATGAAAGACAATGCTGATCGAGTCTAAGGGTATGAGGGCTAGATGGGGCCCATAGTTCAACCATACGGCGTGACGGTACGTAGAGGAGATATGCGAGTATGGACTGGTGAGGAGGCGATCTGTACTACCCTTCAGGTACGAACCTTGGAGGACAACCCAGTAGCTACCTTCCTTTTTTTCAGTTTTATTATGTTTTATTTGTACATGTACTGTTACATTTGGGCATGTATTCCAACCTATTTTTTCATTCAGCACTATTTTTTCTATACAATTGAATTTAGTTCGTTTCATTATGTGTGCATGGTTGTGTGTGTTTATAGGTTAAAAAGCAAATGACTTCCCAATTATAGGGAATATTCTTTTCAGTGCAAGTCTTCGGCCCCTGGCCAATGGAATACGTGATTGGGGTAGTCAAGGCATGCTCCCCGGGGGATGGGTCGTGACAAATTGATATCATGGTAGTTAGATCAACCATAGAACATATGACCCTGATATTTTTTTAACGGAACGAGTGTTAAGTGTAGTGATTGTGGTTATCAGTTTAGGAAATCCAATGTTGTTGCGGCGGCCGACGTATCCATACACTAGGACCCTGACTTCTGATTTCTGACTCAGTGCATGAAAACACTTATTGCGTGTGTGTTTTCTAAACGTTTTCTTTGTGATATATTGTGTAATCTTACCAGGTATAATTTATTGATTTTAGTGAACATGTTTCATTTTCGGATTCCTTGATGAAGACAATAAGTTATGGTTCCTGATATAGTACACACAGATATCCCACTGAGCAATGATGCCATAGTGCAGGACCCTTTTCTAGTAGACGAACCAGTGGAGGCACCAGCGTTACCATTACCCATTGGGCCACTGATTCCATCAGCCTCAGCAGTAGAGGGCTCACCCCTCTTGAGTGCATTACACGAGTTCCTATGTCCGAGGCCACCCATGTTCAGTGGAGAGACGGACCCATAGGAGGCTGAGGATTGGTTGGACGGTGTGATGAGAATGTACCAACTAGTAGGAAAACCATCCAATCTCATGTAGATCCTTACCAATAGTCTTCTACCAGATGCAGCAGGAAGATTCTGGAGCGTGATGCTCCGGGATCATGGTGAAGTGACACTTCTCTGAGGAGACATTGAGAGCCTGTTTCAAGCATAGTTTGTCCCAGTGTCTCATCATGCAGTGCACATTCAATAGCTACTTCAACTGCATCAAGGAAACATGATTGTGGCACAGTACTCAGTGAGGTTCAATGGACTCTCATGCTACTCAACATATATGGTGAAGGACCCATTCATTCAGGCCCGGAACTTCAAGCAGGGACTCAGGTGGGAGATCTGGGATTCGATTATCTCACTCATCTTCCTGACTCAAGATGGGGTGTTAGAGAGTGACCTCTTAGTAGAGAGTTTCCTTGCTGAGTAGTAACCATCGATGAGAACCACTGAACGTCACGTAGAATATTATTCTGTAGCTGGCAGCTGACAGATGTCATAGAGGTCAAAAAAGACCAAACTTACAAGTGGAAGACAACATGATTGAAGGTCTGTTGTGTGGGGCACCCAAGGTAGAGCCACTCATTCCAGGAGCAGGCAGTGTTATTCATGCGATGGGATTGGTCACATGGCACATGACTGTCGGACCCGTAATACAGATGATCAGTAGAAGGTCGAGGGACCACCCATGGTCGAAATAGAGGTTCGACCGAGGAGGTCCATATGGAGCTGGCTGATGTGGCTGAGGATCTGGTCGTGCAGCTAGAGGTGGGAGAGGATTCGAGAAGTTACCTGCACCACCATTGGGAGGTCCACCCCAAATGTAGGGAGCATGTGGAAGGTGGTGAGATCAGCTCCAGGAAGATGAGTCCTACGATCCCAGTGCTCTAAAGATAATATGAAGTACGGTTTGTGTCTACCCCACCTTATCTACAGTACATATAGACACAGATGTCAGTATTTCTTTTATTTTCACTAACCTCGTTCAGAGTTCAGAGATTCTGATGGAGCTATTGTCTCGATCCTTACTTCTAGATACTTCTACAGTATTAGATTAGACCATAGTCTCTGGTTCCAGAAGTGTGAGCTTACTCTAAGAGTGGAGATCATCAGTTGGGATCTCTTAGTAGAAACACCAAGGGCATAGAATGTCATCTTGGGTATGGACTGGGTATCTAAAATCCATGATCATATTGACTATATTAGGTTAAAGTGTAGTGTTTCCTCATGGATGGAACCATTTTTACCTTCACTGGCAAGAAGAAAGCCATTACAACATGTGATGGACTTACCTAGAGGATAGTGTAACCGATCACTCATTAGATGGCTAGCCTAACCTGTGGAGTAGTATATGTGGATTTCTGAGTTATATTGTTCTGGTGGACTATTACATGGATTCCTTCCCTGATGATGTTACATGTGTACCTCCTCATGGAGAGGTGGACTTTTACACTGAATTTATCCTCGGGATGACACAGATATCTACACCAGCGTATCAGAAGGCCCTCACAGAGCTTCAATTACTCCAAGTACACCTGGAAGACATATAGAGGAAAGAGTTCATTCAGCCTAGTGATTCTCCTTGGACAGCCTCAATTTTGTTTTTCAAGAAGGAGGATGTGTTCTTAAAACATTGTGTTGACTATAATCTCCTGAACCAGGGGACTTTGATTAACATGTACCCACTTCTGAGGATTTATGACCTCTTTGATTAGTTGATGGGAGCATGGTCGTTCTCGAAGATAGACCTCGGATTATGCTATTACTAGTTCAAAGTATGATACAAGGATATACAGAAGACGACTTTCAGATTTTGGTATGACCATTACAATTTCTTGGTTATGCCATTCAGTATACCCAATGATCCAGTAATGTTCGCCAGACTCAGGAAGAGGATCTTTCCTCCATACCTTGATCACTTCTTCATATTCTTCATCGATGATATTCTGATATATGCTACTATTGAGGAGGAGCATTACTATCATTTGCAGGTAGTACTGGACATACTCTTGAGCACATGTTTTATGGTAATATCTAAAAGTGCTAGTTTTTGATCCAAGTGGTTCTATTTTTGAGACATGTCATATCAGAGTCTATATTTGATGTAGATCCAGTGCCGATTGAGGGATGATGAAGAAGGGGCAACCCATCGTGTGGTCATAAAGATTTCAATAGAGTTTTCAAGAGCTGAGGCAGAGAAAGACTAGTGCCCCCATATTGAGGCTACTAGAGGGCGTAGGGTACGTAGTTTACTATGACGCATCAGGGACTAGGCTTGGATGTGTCTTAATACAGGATTGAGCAGTGATCACATATGGTTCTCGACAGTTGAGACAACAAGTTCAGAACTATGTTACCCATGACCTTTAGTTTGAAATAGGGGTCTTCACCTTGAATATGTGGCACCATTACATGCTAGGATAGCATTTTACAGTGTACTCTGATCACAAGAGTCTCAGGTATATCATCTCTTAGAATGACCTGAACCTGAGACAATGATGTTGGCTCTGGTTCCTCTAGGACTATGACTTCATGATAGTCTATACTCTAGGGAATGAGAATATTGTATGCGATGCACTCACCTAGAGATCTGTTATGCACCATCTAGGTGAGGCGATAGACCAGTTGGCCACTTTGCAGATATCCTACGTGGAATGTGATGGATCTGCATTCCTTCAGTTTCTTACAGTCACTCTCCCATTTTTTCATCAACTCCGGGAGGTATAGCGCAGAGAAACAGACTATGAGACTCGATGTTTTCAGATATTCCTAGGACATGAACCAACTGGATTTTATGAAGGTGGGGAGGACGTCATACACTTCAGAGGACATAAAATTATACCATTCTCAATTCCGGAGGAAGTGTGGAGGGAGTTCCACACATCCCATCTAGCGGTACATCTCGGAGTGGTGAAGATGTACAAGGATCTCTGACGACAGCACTTGTTGAGGGGAATGAAGAAAGAAGTTGCCGAGATTGTCTCTCGGTTCCCCACATGTCAGCATGTGAAGGAAGATCGTCAAGTACCATCATGATTAGTTATGTCTTTATAATTCCCAGAGTGGAAGTGTGATGGGGTATCCATGGACTTCATGACAGGGAATCCGTGTACATCCAAGGGTCATCAATCGATTTGGATGATCGTCGACCGACTCACCATGTCAGCCCAATTCCTACCAATCAGAGAGTAGGGTTCAGTATATATCTTGTGATGCCTTTATATATATTAGATTGTGTGGCTACAAAGAGTAACCTCAACGATTTTATCCGATTTTGATGCACATTTTACATCCCAGATATGGAAGGGGTTGTACGAGGCTTTCAGGACACAGCTTCATTTGATCACCGCCATCCATCCTCAGATGGATGGTCAAACTGAGAGGATCTTTCAAACCCTCAAGGACATGCAACATTTTTGTGTCCTTGACTTTGGCCACAACTTGGATGATCCCATGACTTTGGAAGATTTTTCATACAAAAATAGTTGTCAATCCACAATTGGGATGGCAGATTTTGTGGCATTGTATGGGAGACCTTGCAAATCACCTTTGTACTAGACTGACCCTGGGTAGTCAGCACTAGTCGGACCAGAAATGGTACGGGGTTCCATTGAGAAAGTGCAGATCATCCAGGAGCAGATGAAGACTGCACAACCCGGGATTAATTCTTATGCTGATAGGAGATGGAGACCTCTTGAGTTCGAAAATGGTTACCTTGTATTTCTACAGGTCTCACCCCAATGAGGTTTTCAGATATTTGGTTGAGGATGAATGTTTTCTCTAAGGTTAATGGGTCCCTTATAGGTCCTGAAAAGAGTTTTCTAGGTGGACTACCTCTTAGATATTCCACCTCAATAGAACCAGGTTCACGCCGTCTTCCATGAATCCCAACTAAGGATAAATATGCACAAACCTTCTTATATCATCATCCATAGAGATATGTACATCGACGATGGGACAAATTTTACAGAAATTCTAGTATAGATTGATGATCGAAAAGATAGGGTATTTTGTGGGTGGTTGGTACCTCTGGTTCACGTGCATTGGAAGCACGAGAACCTCTTGGAGTTCACATTAGAGCTGGAGGTTTAGATACGTGCTCAGTAACACCACATGTTTTCCTATTTTTGTGATGTGGATTACTGGGACGTAAAGCCCTGAGGCGGAGAGAATTTAAAGTCCCTGAAAATTCCATGTAATTTTTTTTGAAATAAATGGGAATTTTCTGAATATACCAAACTTGATGGTTAAGGAGACCATCACAACGATTGTAGTGGGTCTAGAGTGAAAGATGATTTTTGTTATTTTCATTAAATAATAAAACAAAATAAAAATGTCTAACATTTTTATTTTTGAAACCCCTCAACATGGTTTATGGTGGTGTGGACCACCCAAGACTAAACCGATCTTGTGGATGTTAAGAGGTAGGGACCACCTAAATAATCTCTATTTTGAATTCCTAAATGTGGGGCCACCTGAACCCTCATAATGGGAGAAACTATTAAACTCCCTCTTTAATGTGGAGAAGACTTTTGATCTTCCTCTACATTAATTATTCCACCACCTTTTATTAATTCTACATACTCATCAATTAATTAAATAATCTATTTGGAAATGATGCCACCAATATAAATAGATAAAATATTCTATTATGTTGGCTATTTCATTTTTTGTGTGGATTGAGTGAATTTATTTGGTAAAGGAGAAGGGGATAGCTTTTGGGAGGATTACACTTATCCAACAAAAAACTTCTTCCATGAAGAACTCTTCTCCAACAAAAAATGCTGAAATTATCCAACATCTTCGACATCTTCCTCGGGACATGCTCCAACAAGGGACGTTTCAATCGATGACTGTCCTTACCAATTCATTGAAGTAAAATAACAAAAAAAGTATGAGTGTGTTTTATATTGAACGATGTTAGTTTTTCCTCTCGCATTTAATCATTCCCCTTGATACACTTGGTACTTGCATAATGTGGAGGGTACAAGCCAAACAAACATGGCACGACCCCTCGAAAAACATTATGGTTCTTTTTTCTATTTAATGCAATGATGATGTTGAACAATGCTAGAGTTTTTAAATGGTGAAACTTGATAACCATGGCCGAAACCATGACCAATGACGACGAAGGTGAAAATAGAGGGTGACTAGTCATGTTTGCTGTCGATGAGGGCACGACATGTGACTGTGCCGCATGGCCAGCCATGTCGTACCAGAGCCCTGTGACCTCTATCATCCTGGGGCCTCGTAGCCCCTGTGTCACCCTCCGTGTCCCCCATGGCCTCACCTCCCCGTGAGCCCCACAACCTCACCGCCTCGCGGCCATCCATGGCCTAGCTGCCCGACACCCCTTCGCGGGATGGCTGCCTCAACCGTCTTCTGGACCCGTGGCTTCCACTTCCCCATAGCATTCAAAGACTCTGCCGTCCCAAGGACTCTGCAGCCTCTGCTGCCAATGGCCTCCGTGCTACCCCATGCCTCGTGAGCTAGGCCGTCAGTGCAGGATGGACCAACCAGTGCGGGCTGGACCGGGTCAGACCAGACAAATACCCACTTCAACCCATATATGCTATTTTGGCCATAACATTGACACCAGAAACCTGTTTGATGAAATGTGTGTGGAGCAAAAACCCTGTAGAATGAAGATCCCTTTGGTATACCCCATTTGAGATTTGGATAAAGTTGGGATATGGTTTGGTTGGATGCATCAAGAATCCAACCAGGCTCTCGGGTCTAAAAGCTTAATAACATACCAACATAGCATCTGATTGACACACCATTTATTGCGTTGAGACCCCTAAGACATGTCAGTACATTGGGATATGGTTTCGTGGGTATTTTTGGTAGTTGGAGTATCGATGAGTGGCCTTAGGAGAAGACCCCCCAAGAGACGAGAAAGATTTGTGTCGGAACCCAGTAGCTGGCTGTGACATGAGGAATGAAGAGCGATCCTGTGTGGGTCATCACCGAGCAATCCTCAGTGGGTCAGCCCCTAGAGATCCTATGTGGGTCAAAAAAGAGTGATCCTCTATGGATCAGCCCCGATCGATAATGTGCGAGTCAGCACTGAGCGATCCTGTGTGGGTCAGCACCTAGATATCCTATGTGGGTCAACATCTAAAGATCCTATGTGGGTCATCACTGAGCGATGTTTTTTGGTTCAGCAATAGATTCTGTTAACAGAGTATGATGATTCAGTAGTTACATCTAATCATCTCTACTACTTTACCTATTCAATTCCATGTGTGATTTGAGTTCGTACATGTGTGATACATCACCTCATGGTAATACCATGGTGGTATTCTTCGGTGTGATGTACATATGTTGTACTTACATTTGTGGTATTCCTTTAATTGTGGAATAGTTGAGCTTTGGACTTTTTGGATGGACCCAGTTATTCCTCATTATTGAGATGGGTATACATTCTAACTTATGTATATGTATGGGCATATAATTAAACATGGTTGTCAGTCGAGTTCTTATTTTTTGGGTTATCCTTTTTGGATTTTGTGAGACCTTAATGGTCTCAGGGTCCATACAGAGTATCATTATACTCACCCATGCATGGGAAATGCTTACACCTTATTGTGTTTGGTACAGAAGGTAGACAACGTTGATCGAGGCTAAGGGTAACAGAGCTAGATGGAGCTCGGAGGTGGACCATATAGTGTGACAGTACGAAGAGGAGATGAGAGGACGTGGAGTGCTGAGGAGGCGATATGTAACTACCCTTCAGGTAGGAACCACAGAGGACGACATAATATTCAGCTTCCTTTTTATTCAGTTGTATTATGTTTCTGTTGTACTTGTACTATTACAGTTGGGCTTGTATTCTAGATCCTTTTTACTTTCAACACTCTTTTTGGTTTACAATGGACTTGTGTTCGTATCTTGTTGTGTTCTTGGTTGTGTGTTTTTAGAGGTTATAAAGTCAATGCCTTCCCAGTAATAGGGAATATTCCCTTCGGTGTTATTATCCCCCATGGCCTATGGAAGCGGATCATGGGTTTGTCAGGTCATGGGACCTAGGGGATGGATCTTGACTCCACTCAGGTTTTAAAAGGATACCTCAAATATCTCTCTACATCAGCTCGTAGTTGGAATGAATGTGTGATCAGGGACAAAACATTTATAATAATGATATTTATGTATTTTATTATGTTACATATTACATCCAACTATATGAACCATTTGAATTAAAACATATGGGTTCATATTCCAATAATACTATGTTCTAGCTAGTCTAAGAAGAACTCATTCATCGATAACATGTATAAACATGAATTTAAGCCCATTTAGTTTGGCACATTCCATACATCACAATAGAGTGTTATATGTTTAGGTAGAATTGAATAATAGGGAGTTATACATCATGTAATCACTCTAATGGTGTAGAATCGAACCTCATCCCAATGTCTTACATAGTATCTGTAGTAATAGACGCCAAAACTAAATATCTGATGTAAGAGTTAATTATTTTATCCCATGCTCAATAGATCTCATACCATCATCCCATATCTGATTTAAGAAGAAATCATTTATAAATAATAATAAACATAACCACGATTTATCATCATTCATGATCTACATTTATTAGTACTTTTTCAACAAGGAATGTCATTTTAATTATTTAATCTACATAGAATGCAATAAACTATGTGTCCTTTCCAACCATTCATAATTAATTGCATTTAAAAAAATATATTATTTCGCAGATTGAAAATCAACATGTTAAGACAGACCGTTAATGTGAAAATACCATTTCCAAAATACAACCATCACAAACAAACCATTTAATTAATGACATTCCATATAATCTATCAAAACATGAAAATTCACTAAAAAGGATAAATATGTACACAGAAATTACTGTCGTCTATTAGGAATTTACCGACATTGGTAATCAAATTTATTAATAAATACATGCCATTATAATGATCCAATTTTAGTAGTTATTTAGATAATATATGGTCCATTCCATGCATTTTGAAGGTGAAATGGTTCTATAGTCATTTATGAATGGAATCCTATATTTTCTAGTTCTAGTGGAGGCCATGTTTTCAACATGACATATATAAAAAATAACATCAACTAATATGAGAATGATTGGATCATTAATCCCAATACATCATAAAACAATACACGTAATGTATTAATTTTGAATATATCACACCTCAATTGACGGGTTTTATTATAAAAAAAAGACATTGTTCTTCAAAAAAATCACTCAACATATCTAATCATCTATTCCATTGAATGTATAAATTGATTAAAATCATAACATTAAATAAAAAACCAATATATAAATTCATTTCATTGTGGTAAAAATTGAATAAAAAGGTTCCATTATCATTTTGACAACTATATAAAAAAGAAAAATCTATTTATAGTCTAATAAAAATACATAGGATGAATACCATGACCTGATCATTAAATTATAAATGGGATGTTTATTAATGGATCATTTATGGGGTGTCCATTTACAAGGTCATCTAAATCACCTTACAGGGAACAATATGTGTAACTCATGGGGCATATGACTATTTAATAAGAAGAAACAAATTTTACATAAATGTGTGGAAAAACCCATCCTATAGGAAAACAATGAAATGAGAAAAACATCAAGAATACGTTGTTGACCAAATAACTTTTTCTTAGGAATTATCACCCATCCAATATCTTGTTTTGATTCAATATTTTTTGGAGTAGATATGAGAAATGGACCTTCTCTCTATAATTAAGGAAAATGAGCTTGAACAATAAAAGCATTGTCGATAGAAGATTAAATGAATCATGATAAAAATGTAACTGATAACATACCAATGTAAATACATAAATTCCAACGTCAATAAAATTAGATAATAGGTGGAGGAGATATCTTGAATCATTGATTCTCATGGAGGAGACCACAATGTGCTAGGATGATTATCAAATTAGATAATAAGGAGTAAAACAATGAAAAGAGAACATAAACTCATCATGGAAGACATATTAATTTAATTAAAAAAATGGGGTATAATGGTTTGGATGTATGGTTTGGGAGAACATTGTTCCAAATATTCAGAACCAACTACAATAGAATGAAACCTCTCACGGTTATGTCTCATGATTTTTCTTAACCGTGTGAAAAAAATTTGATGAATATTGTGAGAATACTACATATGTGAAACTAATTGTACATTCTAGGAACATAGTTTGGTTAAACACTACATAGCCCAAGAGAGGCATTTCTTCTCCCCCTGCACAATAACATTGTATTCTATTATAGGAAACATGGTTTAAAAAAATCTGTCCACCTCTACTAGACCACCCAAACATTTAGATTTTATATCCTGATGCTCCCAAAACTCAACGATGCTCCCGAGGGACCACTCAACCCTAATCCAATATCTAAAAAAACAATTAAGTGTTCTAACTCTTATAAATATGTTCCAATTCTTGGTCTAATGAATATCCCATCCACTAAAAATGAAAATATGAATAATAGTTGATTTCAATCATGTTCTAAATCATTGGTAATTATAACCTCCACACATAAGATCTTCTAATTCCTAGGAAGCATTCTAATGAAACAAAAACATCCCCCAAAATTCAATGGACATGATGTTTCATTCAAAATGCATATTACATTTCTAAACACACCACATAATTTTAATTACCTCTCAAGAATATATAACATAAACTTTGAAAACACATTCCAAAGCTCGTTTTATAGTACACCAGTAAAACCAAACATAACAAAGCATGTTTAACTAAAGTCACAATAACTTCATAATCTCATTAAACATTATTCTGATGGTGATCCCTCACCTTAGGTCTTATCACAAATAGGTTCTAATTCTGATCAATGGTACATTAGCTATGAAAATTTCTTAAAAATACAACCACAATTCATTAAAGAAATACTCTAAGCATTAATTTTTAACTAGGAGATCCTAATTACATTAAAGGTCATAATAGGAAACTCAATAGTATGAAATTGTTGAATCCTTGTCGACCTAAATAAAATAAGTCATTCATGTTTTCCATGAAATAAATTTATGAACCTTTTTATCACACCAACCATACCGCATTTTTTTCTTTGAACAGATCAATCCTACCATATACAAGGAACAATATAGATAAAAATTCAATCATCCTCCATCTAACTATACATATATTTCTATGATTATATTCCCAATCCAAAAAAATAGAACTATAATTAATTCTTTTAAATAATCAATCATTTAACCCATAAAACATAATGGAATCCGAGACCAAATTTTTAGTGACATTCCTTGAAAAATTTATTAGATATCCAAACAACATGTCTGGGATAACATCAGAATCATAAAACTGGGGTCTATGAAAGTGACCCAAAGTAGTTTATACCTCATATTTACAAAATATACATTACCACATTGTAAAGACCTGAAAAAATAAAGGAATTTTTTTTTCTCAATTTTCTTAGAAATTTTACATGAACTCAGTTTCTGACGGCACCTGATTCCGACGCCCGGTGTGCCAAGAATCTTTTTCCGAATTTTAGCTCAGGTACGTTCAATGAACGAACGAGAGGGTTTTTCTAAATTTTGAACCGGTGATCGGAATCAAATTTTGAGGGCACCGATGGAATCGCAGCGCCGATATTTTCTTCGAAACATCTTTTCTGGAGTTGGGTTTTCTCGGATGTGGTTTTTAATTTTTGGGGATAAGTTATGGAATAAAATAAAAGTGGTGCAGCAATTTATTTTATTTCACATAAATCGGCTTATCCTAAGTTAAGTGGATAAGGTGGAACCCACAATATCCTACCCACATGGTAGGATATTTTTAAGGTGGGGCCCACATGAGCCCCACCGTTTGTTTCCTTCTAAGTAACTCAAACACCCCCCTATTAATGAAGTCAAACTGTTCGTTTATTCTGGTTAAGAAACGCCTCATTAATTTGGGGAGTTAAATCGTTATAATTAATTCATTGAATTAATTGTTCGTTTCATTTCATTTGACTTTAAAAATCTTAGGTTATGATAATAAAATTAGTGTTGAACTTATTTTATTTTGTTGGAATTATGGTTGTGGAAGCCTTTAAGAGAAAAAGAAAGTCTTGAGGATTCTTCGTTCTTCGAAGAAGAAAGCAAAGAACGCACCGCCGCCAATGAAGAACGCTGACCTCTGACGGCGGACGATGGCGAGGGACGCCTTCCTCAGAGATCACCTATTTCCAACGACGTTCCTTCCATTATGCTTTATTCTGTGACGATCCTCTTCTTCTGTGACGATCCTCTTCTTCCACGACGGTTAATTCCACGAAGAAATCTCATTCGACGACATCAATGAGGTAGGGGATTATTTTTTGAGTACTTCTGTCGCTTTCTCCTTTTATTTTGTGCCACCTTCTATCACAATAACAGGAATAGGTTGAACCGCACGAACATGGCCGACCCTCCTTCCACTTGATGGTTTGTTTGTTGAGGCACGAGAAAGGAAATACAGTGTCGAAACTCCACACGGGAATTGATAAAGAAAGGAGAAGTGTTGCGCTATGGCACCACGCCGTTGAAGACGAACCAAGGACGCGTCACCGTCACGCCGCACTGCTAAAGATGAACAAGAGACGCAGAGCCGTCGCGCCGCGCCGGTGAACTACGAAAGCACTGCAGCCGGAGCGGGGTCGCGGTGGAGGGGCACGACGCCGTCACCCCGCGCCTGACAGACGAAGGTCGCGGCCTTTTCCAGGCCACGACAGAGCAGGAGTACTGGCGGCCGGGTCCGAGCCGCCGGCATCGGAGCAGGGGGATCGGCCTTGTCGGTCCCTTGGTGGTAGAAGCTGGCCGTTTGGAGTGGGCTTGCCGGACCGTGGAAGAACCGGGGGTTTGAAACCCCTGGCGGGCCGGACATGAGCGGCCCCATTAAGGGTCCGTGGTTGGTACACACGGGGGGCAGTGCCCCCTTATCCGAACGGTTCGGCCGTTCGGCCGAGCCGTCTGGCCAGCACGCCGGACCGCCAGCGCGCCGGGCCGCCAGCACCCCGGGCCGCAGAGCCAGGTCGCGCCCAGGACGAGCCGGGCCGCGCCAACTGGGCTAGGCCGCACCCAATCGGGCCAGACCCGGACCCGGTTCGGGTTGCCCCGGTTCGGGCCAACCCTGGGGGTATCGGGCCGGGTTGGACAGGGGCCCGAACCCCCTAATACCAAACATCTTTTGGTCTGTGGCGTATAACATCATATACGGGCCTCCGATCGATGCACCGTTAGTTGCGTAGAGATCCTTGGATCGAGACGGTCGTTTAGGTATTTTATACTCAGGGTTTCAGAGAACTTTGGATTCAGCTAGGTTGGTTCGTACATGAAACCAGCCAGGCCCTCAGAGCGGAAACACTTATAACATGAGCTTCAGACGTCCGATTGACGTGCCGTCGACATTGATGGATTCCTCATACTGAGACAGACCTTTTGGAATACTCTAATCAAGGTTTGGACACTGGTGGAGTACGGTCAGGTTGGTTTTGACTTAAAAAAAACCGGGCCCCTGGGACGAAAAAAATAACTTTCAGACCGGGTGTACGATTGACTCACAGTCTGTGACGCTGAGTTCCTGTTGACCATACGGAACTTTTGAATAAATCAACTCTGGACTATGTGTCAGTTGATGTATCAGCCCCTCGGCTCGTGGAGAGGACCCTCCCGAACAAGCTTGCTGTGTGCGGGAACCCTAGAGCTGGCTGCGACTACGACGTCGATGTCAACTGTGCAGAAATCCTTCATGGATTCGATGGCGACGACTACAGAACTCAGCGATCCTATGTAGATCAGTACTACCGATCCTGTGTGGGGTAGCGCTCAGTGGTCCTATTTGGGCCAGCGCCTATAGATCCTGTGTGGGTCTGATGTTGTGTGGGTCAATGCAGGGGTTAGTTACCTATCGATCTTGTGTGAGTCAGATCCTTTGTCGTTCATTGCGGGGGTTAGTACCTATCGATCCTTTGTGGGTCCGACAGGTTATATGAATTAGTGGCTATATCTGATCATCTCTATCGTCATACGAAGAAGTATACCATTGTGAGATGAATCTTGACTTGCTTTCCTATGTGGATTATGTTATGCTTTCCTGTGTGGATTGGGTTGTGGTTTCCTGTGTGGACTGGGTTGTACATGAGCTCCGATGTTGGAGTCGAATGAGAATTTATGACTTAGGTATATGTATGGGAATATACCTAAGTATTGTCGGATGTTACTTCATGTTTGTATCTTTCCATTGTGGATTATCCTTTGTGGATTCTGGGAGACCTTCGGGGGACTCTGGGTCCCTATTGAATAGCTTATACTCATTCTTGCACGGTATATGCCCACACTACATTGTGTTGGTTACATATGACGGACATCACTGATCATGGTTGAGGCTTGCGGAACAGGACGGTACCTGGAGGTGGACCACTGGGCGGGACGTACTCAGAGCGGACGGCTGGACCCGAGGATCTGTGGAGGCTATATGTACTCACCCTTCAGGTGGGACTTCTAGTGGATGGCTCGAGGCTGCAGCTTTACTTTCAGTTGATGTTTTCTCTTTCTAGTTGTACTTTACTTTCAGTTGGGGTTTGTATTCTGGCCCACTTACTTTTCCGCACGTACTGTTGTACTCAGTTTTTACGTAGTGTTTACTTCTTCTTGCTTTCTCTGTGGTGTTTGTTGTTTTCTTTACAAAGGAAATGCCTTCCCTTTTTACTGGGAATTATGCCTTGGTTCTAGTTGCCAGCCCCTGGCCTATGGAAGGTGGGCTTGGGGTAGTCACAACATGGGCCCCGAGGACGGGTTGTGACAAATTGGTATCAGAGGAGTTCGGTTCTACAGCATAACTATGGACTCTGATCTTTTTCTATGTTAAGTAATAGTGTTAAGCGTATTGGGTGTGGTTATCAGTCCAGGGAGTCTAGTGTTGGTGCAGCGGATGACGTATCCGTACACCAGGACCCTGAATTCTGATTTCTGACTTAATGCATGAAAACATTGATTACATGTGTGTTTCAATTTTTCATTGTGATTACATTGTGTCAGCTCACCAGGTATACTGTTCTGACCGTGGCACACCAGTCTCTTTTCAGGATGGCCCCACGATGGAATCCAGCTAGGGTTCTGAGAGTTGTGCATGACCACAACCCTTCAAGCGACGAGGCCTCGGTACAGGGCCCTTTGACATCAGAGGCTCTGGCGGTACTGCTACCTGCCGAGCCACTGATGCTACCAGCCCCAGCTGCTGACGATTCACATCGCCTTAGTGCATTGAACGAGTTTCAGCACAAGAGACCGCCCAGGTTCCGCGGGGAGACGGACCCTCAGGCCACCGAGGATTGGCTGGATTCAGTTGTACGAGTTTTCAGGTTAGTGAGGACACCAGCAGACCTCATGGTGATCCCCGCAGCGAGCCTACTACACGCGATAGTAGGAAGATGGTGGAGCTTGATGCTCTAGGTGAACGATGAGGCATCTCTCTTCTGGAGGAAATTTGAGAGCCTCTTCCTCTCAAAATTCGTCCTAGCCACCCTCCATGCGGTGCGCATCCAGGAGCTTCTACACCTGCGGTAGGGTAGCTTGACGGTCACCCAGTACTCAGCGAGATTTACTGATCTCTCGCGCTACATGAAAGACATGGTATGAGACCCATTCTTCTGGGTCCGAACCTTTGAGTAGGGAATGCGGCATGATATAAGGGTATCACTGATCTCCCTCAGCATTCCGACCCAGGCAGGAGTGCTGGAGCGAGCCCTTTTGATCGAGAGCTTCCATGCTGAGCCTACATCAGCAGCGAGACCTACCACGGGGTGGCACGTAGCGAAGACTTCTAAAGCAGGTAGTCAACGGATGACTCATGGGTCCAGGCAGACCAAACCCTTAGGAGGAAAACCTCAGGACACTGGCTCTGCAGTGTGGGGCACACAGCACAGAGCCAGTCTTTTGAGAGGCAGGCATTGCTACACATGCGGCGGGTAGGGCCACATGGCTCGTGACTGCCCGACCCGCTGTGTCGAGGAGTAGAAGAAGGTTGAGGGGCCACCCAGGTAGAGGCATAGGGTCGACCATGGTGGTCCACAAGGAACAGGCGGATGAGGCAGAGGAGATGTCCAAGCAGCAGGTGGTGGGCGACACATTGAGGATCTATCACTACCACCACTAGGAGGTCCACCCCGACCACAGGGAGCTAGCGGGCAGAGTCAGGCACAACTTCAGGCAACTGAGGCCTATATCCACGGCGCGCCTGAAATTATTTGAGGTACTATCTGTATCTATTCCACCCTTGGTTTTGTTCTTATAGACACAGGAGCGAGTCATTCATTCATTGTAGCTTCCCTTGTTCGGAGCTCGGAGATTTGGACAGAGCTGTTGGATCGATCCTTACAGCTAGAGACTACTATGGTAGAAGACTCGATGATTACACACTGGTGCCGGCGGTGTGAGGTTACTCTTTGAGGAGAGAGCTTCGACTGGGATCTTCTTGTAGCCGCATTGAGGCCTTATGACGTCATCTTGGGCATGGATTCGTTATCTACAGTCCATGATCATATTGATTGTATTAGGCACAAGGTGCGTTGTGTACGCACCGATGGGAGCAGGTTCACCTTCACCGGTGAGAAGGGAGCCTTCACAGCATAGGATGGACTCCCGTAGAGGAGGGGAAAGACCATCACTCATTAGTTGGATAACCTCATCCTAGGAGTAGTTGACGTATGGAGTCCTAGTTTTCCTCAACTGGTGGATCAGTACATGGATGTTTTTCCCGACAACGTTCTAGGACTACCTCCTCGCAGATAGGTAGACTTTTATATTGATCTGTACCCTGGTACAACTCCGATATACACTCCAGGATATCGGATAGCCCCCGCTAAGCTTCGAGAGCTACTGGTACAGTTGGAGGACTTGCAAGGCAAGGGATTCATCCGACCCACTGTTTCACCCTGGGATTCCCCGATATTATGTGCCATGAAGGCGGACGGGAGCAAGCGAATTTGTGTCGACTATTGTCGCTTAAACCATTTGACAGTGGGGAACATGTATCCGCTACCAAGGATTGATGACCTCTTCAATTAGCTCAAGGGAGCATGGTGGTTCCCAAAGATAGACCTCAGGTCAGGTTATCATCAGCTCAGTGTTCGGGATGAGGACGTGCAGAAGACAGCTTTTAGGTGTCGGTATGGCCACTATGAGTTCTTGGTTATGCCATTTGGCATAACCATTTCTCCAGAAGTGTTCATGGGACTCATGAACAGGATATTTCAGCCATATCTCAATTGATTTGTCATGGTCTTCGTCGACGACATTTTGATATACTCGACAACTGAGGAGGAGCACGCCTACCACATGCAGGTTGTACTAGACACACTCCGCGAGCACCAGCTTTATGGAAAGATCTCAAAGTGTCAGTGTTGGATACGTGAGGTCCACTTATTAGGACTTGTAATCTTTGTGGAAGGAGTTGCGGTGGATCCTGTGAAGATCGAGGCAGTGCTAGCTTGGGATCCACTCAGGAGCATGATAGAGGTGCGGATTTTCTTGGGACTAGCTGGATACTATCAGAGATTTTTGCTAGACTTATCCAGAGTTGCAGAACCACTCTCATCTCTAAAGAAGAAGGGGAAACCCTTTGTGTGGTCAGAAAGATGTCAGAAGAGCTTCGAAGAGCTGAGACAGAGATTGACCAGTGCACCTATCTAGAGGTTGCCGAAAGAGGGAGTAGGGTACGTAGTCTACTACGACGCATCAGGGATCAGACTCAGATGTGTCATGATGCAGGAGCGGGCAGTGATCACCTATGGATTGCGTCATTTGAGGCTACATGAGCAGAATTATGCTACCCCTGACCTGGAGTTAGAAGTAGTGGTCTTCGCTCTGCAGATGTGGCGACACTATCAGATTGAGAGCTCTTTATAGTCTTTTCTGACCATCAGAGTCTCAGGTACATCTTCTCTCAGAAGGACCTGAACCTGAGACAATGGTGATGGATCGAGTTCCTCTAGGACTATGACTTTGAGATAGTATATAATCCTGGGAAGGGGAAGGTGGTAGCCGATGCTCTCAGCTAGAGGACGGACATTCAGCTTTTTGGGGAGGCGACAGAGCAGCTAGCCTCTTTGCAGATATCCTTCGTGGATAGATATTGAGCATCCTCCCTTCAGTCACTCACAGTCACTCCACCACTACTGTAGCGGGTCAGAGAGGCCCAGCATGGGGATGCTGACTGTGAGACGCGGTGTGCACAGATATCCTCAGGATATGTACCTGATGGTTTCTCCTTAGGAAAAGATCACGACGTCCTTTTCAGAGGACGTACATTGGTACCAGTTTCATTATGAGAGGAGGTGCTGAGGGAGTTTCACACTTCCCGTTTGGAGGTACATCATGGTCTGGCGATGATGTATCAGGATATCAGATGACATCACTGGTGGCTGGGCATGAAGAAGGTTGTGGCAGAGTTCGTTTCTCGATGCCTCACCTTCCAGTTGGTGAAGGCAGAGCACCATGTACCAGCTGGCTTGGTACAACCATTGGAGGTCCCTGAGTGGAAGTGGTATGACATATCTATGGACTTCATGATTGGACTTCCACGCACTTCCAGAGGTCATGAATCTATTTGGGTGATTTCCAACCGACTCACGAAGTCGGCTCATTTCTTACCCATTAGAGGGAAGGGCTCAGTGGAGATCTTGGAACGTATCTACATTTAGGAGATTGTATGACTTCACGGTGTGCCATCATCTATCGTCTCCGATCGAGATGCTCGCATTACTTCCTGGCCTTGGAAGGGGTTGTAGGAGGCATTCAGAACACAACTACGTCTGAGCAGTGCCTTTCACCCTCAGACAGCTGGTCAGACAGAGATGACCATTCAGATTCTCGAGGACATGCTCTGCGCATGTGTCCTCAACATTGGTTGCAGCTAGGAGGACCACCTGCCCTTAGTGGAGTTCACGTACAACAAAAGATACCACTACACCATCGAGATGACACCATACGAGGCATTGTACGACCGACCATGCAGATCTCCTCTATGCTGGACAGACCCTGGGGAGTCAGCACTTGTGGGACCAGAGATAGTCCCGGCCATGACAGAGAAGGTCCAGGTCATCCAGGAGCGGATGAGGACAACTCAAAGCTGGCCGATTTTTTATGCTGATAAGAGGCGGAGGCCACTAGAGTTAGAGGATGGCGACCACGTCTTCTTGCGGATCTCACCTCGACGTGGATTACGGAGAATTGGTCGAGGAGGCAAGTTATCTCCTTGATTCATCGGACCGCTCCAGGTCCTCAGTAGGATTGGTGATGTAGTGTATCGCCTGGCTCTACCACCTTAGTTGCACGAGGTGCAAGACATCTTCCACGTATCTCAACTGAGGAGATACGTGCACGATCCGACACATATCATTGACCACAGGGAGCTGGATGTTGATGATGAGAAGAATTTTTCGGAGGCCCCGGTGGAGATTGAGGATCGACAGGAGTGGGTCCTACGTGGATGGTCGATTCCTCTAGTTCCCATCAGATTGTAGCATGGGAGCCTCCAGGAGAGCACTTGGGATAGGGAGTCTCAAATGCGTGCCCAGTACCCACATTTGGTTCCCTAGTTTATGAAGTTTCTTTTTGGGGATGTAAATCCCTGAGGTGGAAGTGACGTAAAGACCTGAAAAATTCAAGGAAATTTTTTTTCTTAATTTTGTTGGGAATTATAAAAGAAATCAGTTTCTGACGGCACCTGATTCCGATGCCCGGTGTGCCCAGAATCATTTTCCGAAGTTTAGCTCGGGTACGTTCAGTGAATGAATGAGCGTGTTTTTCTAACAATTGAACCGGTGCTAGGAATCAAATTCCGAGGGCACCGATGGAATTTTAGCACCAGTATTTTCTTAGAAACAACTTTTCCGGAGTTCTATTTTCTCAGGTGTGGTTTTTAATTTTTGGGGTTTAATTAAGGAATAAATAAAAGTGGTGCGGGAAATTTTTTTTTCACATAAAGAAGCTTAACCTAAGTGAAGCGGATAAGTTGGAACCCACAATATCCTACCCACATGGTAGGATAGTTGTGAGGTGGGGCCCACACGAGCCCCACTATTTCCTTCCTTCTAAGTAACGCAACCGCACCCCCATTTTTATTGAATTCAGACCGTGCATTTATTCTGGTTAAGAAACGCCTCATTAATTTGGGCGGTTAAATCGTTACAATTTATTCATTGAATTAATAGTTCGATTATTTTCTTTTTATTTTCAAAAGTGTAGGTTATGATCATAAAATACGTATTGAACTTATTTTATTTTGTTGGAATTCTGGTTGTGGAAGCCTTTGAGGGAAAAAGAGAGTCTTGAGGATTCTCCGTTCTTCGACGAAGAACGCGAAGAACGTACCGCCACCGACGAAGAACGATGACCTCCGACAGCGGATGACGGCGTGAGACGCCCTCCTTGGAGATCACCAAACTCCAACGACATTCCTTCTTTGAGGCTTTCTTCTGGGTAGATCCTTTTCTTCCATGACGATCCTATTCTTCTGCGATGGTTAATTCTGTGAGGAACTCTCATTTGACGACAACGTTGAGGTAGGGGATTATTTTGTGAATACTTCTGTCACATTCTCCTTTTCTTCTGAGCTGCTTGCTATCACAATAACGGGAGGAGGTTGGACGACACGAACATGGCCGACCCTCCACCCCCTTGTTGGTTTTTTTGTTGCGCCATGACCAAGGAAACGCAGGGCCGAATCACCACACGGGAATTGATAAGGAAATGAGAAGCGCATCACAGTCGCGCCGCACCGTTGAAGACGAACCAAGGATGCAACATTGTCACGCCGCGCCACTAAAGACGAACCAGAGATGCAGTTCCGTCGCGTCGTGCCAGTGAACGACGAATGCACTGTGTCTATAGCGGGGCTGCGGTGGAGGGGCAGGGCGATGTCACGCTGCGCTGGATGGACGAAGGCCACGACCGTTTCCGGGCCACGACGGAGCAGGGGAACCGGTAGCGGGGTCTGGGCCGCGGACATCGGATCCGGGGGACCGGCCTTGCCGGTCCAGTGGTGGTAGAAGCCGGCCGGCCGGAGCAGGCTGGCCGGACCATGAAAGAACCGGGGGTTCGAAACCCTTGGCTGGCAGGACGTGAGTGTCCCCATTAAGGGGCCGCGATTTCTACATGCGGGGGTAGCGCCCCCCGCATCCGAATGGGTCCTCCATTCGGCCGAGCCACCTGGCCAGCCCTCCGGACCGCCAGAGCACCGGCCTGCTGAGCCGGGCATCGCCCAGGCCAGGCCAGGCCCCGCCAGCTGAGCCGGGCCATGCCCAATGGGGCCGGACCTGGACCCGGTTTGGGTCGACCTGGTTCAGGCCGACCTTGGGGGTATTTGGCCAGGTCGGACCCGGCCCAAACCCCCTAATACAGAAACTCTTTCGGTTGGTTGCCCATAACATGAGCTACGGTCCTCTGATCGACGCACCGTCAGTTGGGTAGTGATACTTGGATCGAGACGGTCGTTTCAAAATATTACAATCATGGTTTTGGAGAACTTTGGGTTCGTCCGGGTTGGATCGTACACGAAACAAACCGTGCCCTCGGAGGGAAAACACTTATAACTTGAGCTCCGGACGTCCGATTGACGTTCCATCGAATTTGATGGATTCCTCTTAGTGAGACATACTTTTTGGCTTACTCCACTTGAGGTTTGGATGTAAGTGGAGTACGGTGGGTTGGTTTTGAATTAGAAACCAACCGGGCCCCCGGGATGAAAACGCCAATAACAGCAGACCAGACGTCCGATTGACGCACCGTCTATGACGTTAAGTTCCTATTGACGATACAGATGTTTTGGGTACATCAACTCCAGACTATGTGTCAGATGATGTATCAGCCCCTCGGCTCATGGAGCGGACCCTCCCGAATGAACTTGCTGTGTGTGGGAACCCTAGAGCTGGCTGCGACTGCGACGACGATGACAACTGTGCAGAAATCCTTCGTGGATTCGACGACAACAACTACATCACTCATTGATCTTACGTGGATTAGTGATACTGATCCTGTGTGGGTCAGATCCTGTGTGGGTCAGTACTCAGCGGTCCTGTGTGAGCTAGTGCCTACAGATCCTGTGTGGGTCCGATCCTATGTGGGTTAGTTACCTATCGATCCTGTGTGGGTCAGATCCTTTGTGGGTCACTGCGGGGGTTAGTTACCTATCAATCCTATGTGGTTCAGATACTTTGTGGGCCATTGTGGGGGTTAGTTACCTATTGATCCTTTGTGGATTAGATCCTTTGTGGGTCATTGTGGGGGTTAGTACCTATCGAACTTTTGTGGGTCCAACAGTTTAGATGAATCTGTGGCTATATCTGATCATCTCTATCGCCATACGATGAAGTATACCTGTGTGAGCTGAATCTTGACTTGGGTTCCTATTTGGATTATGTTATGCTTTCTTGTGTGGATTGGGTTGTGGTTTCATGTGTGGACTGGGTTGTACATGAGCTCGGATGATGGAGTCGAACGAGAATTTATGACTTAGTTATATGTATTGGCATATACCTAAGTAGTGTCAGATGTTACATCATTTTTGTAACTTTCCATTGTGGATTATTCATTGTGGATTCTGGGAGACCTTCGGGGGTCTCAGGGTCCATACTGAGTAGCTTATACTGACCCCTGCACGGGCTATGCCCGCACTACGTTCTGTTGGTTGCAGACGACGGACAATGCTGATCGTGGTTGAGGCTTGCGGAGCAGGACGGTACCTAGAGGTGGACCATTGGGCGGGACGTACTCAGAGCATACGGCTGGACCCGAGGAGCTGTGGAGGCTATCTATACTCACCCATCAAGAGGGACTTCCAGTGGACGACTCGAGGCTGCGGCTTTACTTTCAGTTGTTGTTTTCCCTTTCCATTTGTACATTACTTTCAGTTTGTTTTTGTATACAAGCCCACTTAGTTTTCCGCACTTACTGTTGTACTCAGTTTTCAATTACTGTTTACTTCTTCATTCTTTCTCTGTGGTTTTTGTTGTTTACTTTACAAAGGCAATGCCTTCCCTTTTTACCAGGAATTACAGCTTGGTGCTAGTCGCCAGCCCCAAGCCTAAGGATGGCGGGTATGGGGTAGTCACAACACGGTCCCCGGGGACGGGTTGTGACATAAATGGCCATCATGTTCACATAATATCATTGATTGATAATAGAGTTCAATTTTTCTAGTGGTCATGATTAAAGGAATAGTTGGAATATGAGAGTATTCTTAACGAAACTTATAATGTAATCCTAGATTAAATATGATCTAACGAGTCCATTATAAGAACCATGTGTATAGTGTGAAAAAATTGGATTACTATAAAATATTAGAAATATCATTTACAACATTAGTGCAACCTAATACGGATGTTCACATTGTGCATTAAGGATGTCATCAATATGGGGGACATGATCATTTCTAAACAATAGGATAGTAAGATGATTGAATAGTTTCCTCTAGAGAAGAGACAAAATGATGTGAATTTATGCCACTATAAGTAAATATCATGAAACATTCTTAGCTTCTCCATTCGAGATATCTCTAATTGATCCATAATTCCTTTCTCACCTATAACATTTTGAAATCATTAAATATTAACCACTGAAGTTCATTCATGAATGAAGATGTTTTTATATAATATCATTCAAAACCGAACACATCAATATTATGATGCATAGAAATAAATGACATGATTCATATCATACAATCCATAAGGGAAATCAAGAAAGAATGGCTATTTCGGACAGTCCAATTTCGTTTTGTTCCTTCAAGATGGAATGGCTAGATTTTAACAGAACTGATGTGACACTCCCAAACATAGTAGTGTTTAAATCATTGAACGATGATAGATAAACCCAACTATGAAAATCACTCTATATTAGACCCACCATAGAAGAACTTTTTTCCTTCTTAGATTGTCAAACATCACATCACTACATTAGAGAATTTGAATAAAAACCATAATTAAATTGAACAGTGTGTCAAAACAGGTAATCCACTTGGTTGGTCATCCCAAATAATGGGAAAAAATTTCAATAAATTTAAATCTTTTGTATGAATTCCATAAATATTAACCAAGGTCATACATAACATAATATATAACAAAAAACTCAATTAACATGACTGATTTGTTGCATCAATTATTTCTTCATGGACACCATGTACATGTAAAAACACCACCTGTAGGATTCCAATGTAATACAACACATCCTAGATACTATCCAAAAGATTTCCTACATTTGAATCCATGTTTCAGTTGGTACATAATTGATATTTCTCCACATATTTTTTATTTTAAATTACATACATTATCCTTGATGAGGACATACAATGACTTCCATAACTAAAGAAGGAGAATGGGACATATGATCTTTGAATCACTAAAGAACACTTGAGGAATGTCTAATCTGTTGAAACCAATCACTATCTGATTCTTATTTCTGTAACAATAGTAAATCATACCATGAAAACACATCCATTAAATAGGAAAATATTGACACTAATGGTCATATTGGGAATATAGTAAACCGAATGGTACCTAATGTTGGAAAACTGAGATCATTTTTTATTGAATTTATGATATATTTGTGCTAAAAACCACGAAGTATCCATTATGAAATTAAAATGGTCAACCCTCTCACTAGGTAATACCCACATATTACACTAGGCCATAAACCTATCTCCATTTACAAAAATGAAATATATCATCTAAAACTCTCATATTTTCATTCCGAAGACACACATAGGGATATTAATCTACCATTGCATGAGTGTGTAAGAAATGGCACCACATCAAGTTTCACATAGTAGTCATTAAATTGATTCACATTTTATCATTTAAAATTTTGAATATTTAAATAAAATATTACATTGAAAATTATAATACAAATTCACATAGCTTATGGTTTTTATAAATCTCATATGTATAATATGCATGTCTCCTAAAACATCCCTTTATAAAATTTAAGATTTATCAAAATCCCATCATAATGATGAAATTTGTCATATAAAATCATTTCTAATAGATAAGGCCTCCCATAAGGGTATCAATAAGAAAACCTAGGTTCATTACGATACAACCCAATAACAGTTGCATAATTCATTATGATTCAAAACTCCCATTTGGGTAATCTCAAAAGAAATATACACCAACTAGCATACATGTGTCCAATTATTCAGTTTCAGTGTTATTCAATTAATTTTATATTGAAATTAAAAAAAAATAACCATTTCAAAATATTTACCATGATCATATAGAATGGATTAATTAAATGGGTTTCCACCACACAAATCTATAAAGTGCACACACACATTATAGAATGGTGTTGGTATCCAAATTTATAAAATCCAACTGAATATTATATTATGACGTTCTCATATAAAATTGTTATGTTATATGGGTGTCCATATACTAAATTATAATGTGATCATACACATTATTTTTTTGTAATTTTAATCATATTAATCACAAAAAATTAACATTAATTCATAAACATTGTCAGAAATATAGTATTTTATAATAACATTTAGATGTATTTAAAACTAATGGATGGTTCAAGTATACAGTTTTCCCATTCCTAATCATTATGATCACATATAGATTCTAATATAAAACTAGTTCCCATTTAACGGAAACCAATAAATCTCATCCCAAACAACAAATTATTAATTAAAGAAATTATTCATGTTATATTAGTCAGTAATCACCGATATAATGATAAATAGTAATTTCATGCTAAATAAATCAAGATGTGTGGAATATAATCACATTATCATGTAATAAAACCATGATGTCTAATAAAAACATTATATTTAAATAAAAATCAATGAACATAAATCAAATCAGCAAGATGATCTATAAATGAAACTATATGGTATGGAATATCAAGGAATTGCGAATCTATATGAGCTATAATGATTAATTCACTATTCATTCCTTCTATACTTGGACAAGGGTAAAATAAAATTAATTTCATAAATTATAATGAGGTGGAAAATAAATATTTCACTAAAGGTAAAATCATATACAATTATAATACTTAATTACATCATCAACAATTCCAACCCATTCAACATTGAAATCTCTATGTGGGTGAGGTGTTCAGTACCACATAAAAGTATTTTCAAAATGTTGAAATGTTCCTAGAATAATATATAACAACTAAATATACTATGATAATTGAAAAAATTGTCCAACTTTGACACCAATTTTTCAATCCATGACCCCCTGGACACTAATACTGTAGTCGGACCTGTGGGCCATATTGCATCAATCAAACCTCCCGACATTCTATATGCTTTCGACTAGCATCGGGGGTGTAAGAAGGTGTTTGTAAAAATAATATACACTCATAATTAGTTTAAATAAGTGGTATGTCATACAATAGACATTATTAAATAGTGGATTCATTAATAATTAAATGAAGTTGTAGTGACAATATAATATAAACATAATATAAAAGATATGGACATTGCCAATATTCAAAAAATGAAAACTTGTCGGATGTTGGTATATAATCTAAATCCATAGACATATATAATGGTACCACATATATAACAATAAATAAGATATGAAATAAATGAAAATTCTAAAGTTAAATATCCATGAGCATCCTGAGCTGTAGCTGGGTCCTTAATTCCGGACACCCATAAACTAGCAAAACATCAAAATAAATAATTCATTTCTAGAAAAATAGAAGGTGTACTTGAGTACTTATTTGAAATGGAATATCGAGTATTTGTTTATACATAAATCCTAGTAGGTTACCACATATGGTGTATATGATGGAATCTTGTCTTCAAATAAAATTATTTGTTTTCTAGTTAATAAGAAAAAATAAACAGACTGAATATATAAATATCAACCTGTCCAATCATGTTCTTGAAATAATCCTGGTGTATATACATGATTTGTCTCAAATAAGGAATTAAATAATGAATGACACTCAGTATTGTGAGTGAGACATAATTTTTCACCCTAAATAGGTAGCATGGAACCTCAGCCCAATGATTTACATAGTATCATTTGTGCAAGACACCATGAATCCACACACAATGTAATGAATCATGGTTTTACACAATGCTCAACATATCCAATACCATCATTCCACAGACCATTTTAGCTAAATTAATATAATAAAAATTAATAATTATAGGCATGAGGCATTATCTGTGATGATATTTATTTATTAAACAAGTATCTATAAGGCATATCATTTTAATTGGGGCATGTAATATGCATGAAATAAACTGTGTGTTCTTTCCACCTTTTTTATAATTTATTTCATTCTAAACATTTAATTACATCAATGAGGTATATACACAGTTTCATTCCAATAAATTTATATAAAAATCCCATTTAATGGAGAAAATAATCAATAATAAACCATTTAATTAATGATATTCCATTTATTTTTTCAAAACATAGCAATCCTTAAAAAAGGATAAAGAGGTACATATATGGTACCATGGTATATTGGGAAATTACCCACTTGGTTAATCTAATTTATTATACATTCTGATACATTTAAAGGATCTAATATAAAAATTTATTTAGATAAGTGATGGTCCAAGCCATGCAATTAGAAGGTGTCATAGTTCAATGAACATTTACAAAGGGGAAGCTAAATTTTTTAATTCTATTAAAGGACACAACTAAAAAATTCCATATATCAACAAAAAAGTAATTGAATAATAAATGTACCCAATCATTAATCTATAAAAATAATAAAAAAACAGTGAATTTTTTTTATTATTTTTATGATAAAAATCATTAACATAGGGGTTCTATAATAAAAACACGACAGTTTTCATCAAACAACTCATTGAGTATATTTATGCATCCATTTCAAGGAATGCACCAATTCATAAAAATAAGAAATTTAACATAACTTACAATCATGGAATTTCAATTCATAATTTATCAAATGGCATGGAGTAGGTGCCGATATTTTTTTCATAGTTACAAATAATGTGGAAATCCATTTTACATTTCATGGTGAAAACTATGTATTTTTTTCGGGGTACTAATAATTTGTTTAAAAGGGCTCTGTTTTACATGGAAGACACATGGGGGGTATATATATGATGTTTTCATCATCCAAAGTACCAATTATTTTCAATATTTATAAATCATTGTGCACATGTCAATGTAATATGATGAACCCAACTTTAAAAAAAATTACAAAAAGTGGGCATGTGTGACAACAAAAAAATTTATAAATAAAAACCTTCAGAAATAATTAATATTCCATGTACCATTTTATTATTATGTATCACTCATCATTAATCATTTTACTATCTTTTCCTATATGTAGGGAATCTATGAAACATACCTTCACCATGAAAATTGTTATAATGAGCTTTCACCTTTATAACATTCTCGAGAGAATATTAAATAATGAATGATAAAATATGAATGAAGATCTTAACTATATGGTTCTATAGGTACTAACAGTGATAAAATATAATTACTAATGAATGTGGTATATTTAAGCCATGAATATTCTACGAGGATACCATGATACGCAAGTTGGAGGCTTGTGCTGGAAAAAAATGAAGAAAATGAAATGAATTCAAAATAAGAACTCATTAAAGGAAAATAGTTATTTCACCCTAAAAACTCATAGCATGGTTTGAACAAATTTTCAACTAAATGTGTGGCTTCCACTACCATAGAAAACCACCTGAAATTGTTTTGTATCCCAATTTGGCCTAACAATGTAATATATTGCGATAAATAGTGTGACAATACATCATAAGTGGCACTAATAATGTGATCTAGGAACATGGTTCTTATAATCCATTCCCATCCTATGTTAGGAATTTATAATCTACTTTAATAGAATTATGGATCTTTTTGGGAGGAGGTATGGTTTCAAACAAAATGTAAGCCAGTGTAAAACCACCCTTACCTTGAGATTTCATAGAATTACAGTCCTGAAACTCAAAGGGGCACTTAAGGTACCCCTTGGGCCTCTACCTATGTGTAAAAAACAATATAATGTTTACCAACTCTCAAAATTACATTTCTATGATCATATCAAAGAATTAACTATCCAATACTTTCCAAAATACAAATTATTTTGGATTTTAATCATGTTCGAAAGCAGATATTGTTAATATAATGAATAATTTTTCAATTTTAATGGAACAAAAACTAATCTATCATTTCCATTTTTTGATAAAATTATCCTCACCAAATAATTTTCTACTTAATATTTTGTCATATAAATCATAAAAATAATACATTTTAATGTTTTGAAAATCATTAAAACATATTTTTAGTATTATTTAATTATTTTTAATGTATAAATATGGATATTTTATAATATATAAAATTAAAATTTTATTCAATTTATAATTATATTTATTTAATTTTTCCATTTTTAACTACCTTATTCTCATTAAAAATAATGAAGAAGAATCTTCCCCACCATTATTTTTTCCTTTTACTTATATTAAAAATAAAAATATTGTGTCAATATAAAAAAAGTTATTTGGATTTCCTAAGATGATTTTCCTATTATCTAAGGGGTTTATGAAGGAATAAGGTCAATGGTTTTCTTAGATATTTAGAGGTTAATAATAACAATGATTACCCTAACACATTTTAATTTATTTGTCTTCAATAGTTTTAATAATGAAATTATTATATCTATAATTGCATAAATATCTTTAGTATTTCACTATATTTGTTTTATATTAAATAAAAAAAATTGGTTAAGAATACATATTATTGATTAAGATTTAGATATTTTAAAATCACTCATATATGGAATTATAATAATCTACGGACAAATTTAAAATTCACTATAATTAAATTTAAAAATGGATATTATAATAAAAATTACATTAACAGAAGTCGAAAATAAAAACTAAATGTGTCTCTTAAAAAACATTTCCCAATATCATTACATTTATTACCATGATCAATAAAATTTTTTATAATGGAAAATAATATCTCTCTTGATATAATGTTTCCCAACTAAAAAAGTGTATATATTAAAAGTGGTTCATATTTTCCCAACCACGCAATTGAAATAAATATTTTCCAAAATTTTTAATCATGGTAGTAGGGTTTTCAAATATTTACATTTAATATAAATATAATATTACTCCTAACGATGTTAAATAAATATATAGTTAGCATAATTTTAATATATATTTATCAGTTGATCCGTGAATTAAGACTAGGTAAATTATACTTGAGTTATTATGTATTTTATGGGATTTTTGTGGTTACAATTATAAATTTAAAACTATAACCTATGGAAATTCTAAGAAAATTAATTTTAAAATATATTATATTGGTAAAAAAATATAGCTACGTTTTCATTAGAAAAGTAAATCCATTATTATATATCTAAACATGAAATTATTGTGTTATATGAAAAATTATATCATAAAATAAAATAAACGACAAGTTTGGGAAAGGATTTACCCCATTTCAACATACCATAAACCCTAGTTAACACTCTATATAACCAAAGAATATTCCAAATCACCATGGGTGGGAAAAAATAATCAACGGTATCAATAAATGTCAATTTGTAATTGATTCACTATTTCAAGATTATAATCACTACTATGTATTACAATAAGGAATAAAAGAAAAAATATACATATTTTTGACCCATATACAATGACAATAATCAAATTTAATCATTACAATTTTATTCAAAAGGTATATAAATGAGAAGTTGAAAAAATATAAAAAAAAACAATTTGGTGAAATTTTAAAGTGATACATGAAAATTAATATATATAAATATATTAATGATACCCAAATAAAGGATACGTTTAGTTACCCATTAATCCAATTCCTATAGTAAACTAAAAAATCTGATAAATATACTAAAAAATTAAATAAAGGTCAGATATGGTCGCCAACCAATCACCATGTCACCGATATATGAATATGGAAACTTTGGTACATCACTAAAGGATTTTAATTCTTTATAATTATCAATATATGATATAACAATATTTACAAACACTCGAAAATGTGTATATATTATTTTTAAAATAATCAAACATAATTCAAAAAATATTCAATGAGATTTATTTTGTTTTTAATGTGAAAATTATATTCATAATGATAATTTATATATACTTTTTTATAAATAAATTATAAAAAAATTATTTTTCATTACAAACTAGTTTTTTCTAATCTATATGTGAATATAATGAAAATAAGTGTTAATACAGATTAAATAAACTTATATCAATAATATATAAGAAATATAATGTTATATATACATGGAAAAAATACACATAAAAGGGGATATGAAAAAAAGGGATCAAAGGGACAATCTAGGACGTCCCTAATTGAACCATATTTCATCTTACAATATAAAAACCACTAGAATAATCCTTGAATATACCATATAACTTTATCATTTTTAAAAAACCAAAGGAAGAATTAAATCATGACTATGGAAATGAACCAAAGTGAATTTGTACCTCATATACCACACATCATTGATTATAAACCTAATATATAAGGTTTTGATGTTCTCCAACAAACTACAACATGAAATTATTAAATCGTTAAATAAAAAATTTCAAAATTAAAAAAACTTATATAATTATATTTAAAATAAAAAATATATTTTATTATTTTATTTTAATAATAGTAATGAATAAAAATTGAAAAAATATTACATTTTGAAACCATGGTAAGCCCATTACATCATGAAGTAATCCACAAAATATTACAAATGAAAATCATATATAGATCAAAGCCAATATATATAAATCATATTTTAACATGGTACTATTTAGATTACAGAAGCAACACAAATATTTCATGATAGGAAAATCTATACAGAATGTATTACCTTTATCTAATGAATTATATTCACCGTCTTAATTTACTAAGATATTGGGATAATAGGGAATCATAATGAAGACTATGAATCGAGAAACTGTTGATTCGATAAATAGACGAGTTTTTCATCATGGAATTTTAGGGTGAGGAAAAAACAATGAAATGGTAGGGGAATTCAATAGACGAAAATTTGATTAATAATATTAATGATATGGTTCTTAAATAAGACATCTATTGAAACGCATATGCAAAGAATCAATGCGGAGAAAGGGAAGAGTAATCGGATTGGTGGATGTCTAGAGTCATTTATGTTAAATTCGGCTAATTAAGGGAAAATATACTGATTTTGTTTAATTAAATTATAAAAATAAATAAGATAAAATATAAGAAGACTACATCAATATTCCACATAGTTATAGAAAAAATTTTACAACTATTTATATAATTATATTATTAACCATCCACATATAATGTTTTTATTCCCAATTGACACTATGTTTGTTCTTTCTATGTATAATGCATTGTACTCAAACTATTCATGATTTAAATTTGAAGAATCTAAAACATTCAATAAAAAAATGAAACAATTACTATCACATTATATTGTGGGTGTTATAATTCATTCCATCATAACAAATTCTTTCCCTAATGATGGAAATGATAATCCTCATTAATATTTCATGATATTGTTCACTAAAACAAATTTCTTTTCCTAATGTGGTCTAAATTATCAATGATTTATTAAACATTAATGCAATGAAAAAAATGAAAAAAAAACAATCATTAACTGAAAAATCAATAAGATGGTTTCATTGATTGCTGATTGATTTTTAATTGAATTGATTCATTGATAATGATTAATTAATGAACATATCTTTTATTATTACCTATTTTAAAATGATTCATCTTATTTGAGATAATTACATAATTTTTACCCAATAATGTGGGGACTAATATGTACATATAAAGGGTAACTTAAACACATCACAAATGGTTCTGGATTAATACATATTATAAGAAGGGAAAAATTATTTATATATTTATTAACAATGAATCTCTATTTGAAAACACAATAATAACTAATTATTTAATGAATTAAATCGTCAAATCATTTACGAAATCCAATTTTTGGATAATGGATCATTGTTATCCTTAATTGAGGGAATATTTATATATGATGAGAATTCAATGAATATAATGTAAAAAATGGGACATGATTCGAAATAATATTTGATAATACACCATGAATAATGATAATTTTGTATATATATATATAAGTGTCAAATATCAACCCCAATTGGACTCCCTTTTATTTGAATAACATTGATATATATTTTCCATGATACATTCATTCTCAAATACTATTATTACAACAATAATAGTAATGAATGATAATGAAAAATCATCAGTGGATCTTATACAGTTTCTATTTAGTATAGCGAAGTGGCAATAATAATTCCATTGGATTTTGAAATCATGTCACCATTATACATGTGAGGTAATGGGAGAAAAATTATAAAATCAATAACATAATTCATAGACACATATATTATCACTTATGGTGATCTTAACTTATTTGGGTCTCCAGTGATATAATCCTATCTATAATAATTAGAATAATATTTAATATCCCACGTAAAAGACATTTAAAATACCAACCATTTCATAAATATTAAATAACCAAGGATATATCATGTCTCATCAATTGAGGTAACCAACATTTTATAATTCCACATATGTGGATAAAATATGGTTAATATTAATTCTCAAAACAAATAATATCTTTATTGGAATGTATGAGAAGAATACCACCCAAGGATAAAAGATAATATTTTTCCATTTAATATTTATGTATCTTAATAAATATTCTCATCAAATTTCAACCTTATTTCATTTCATTCACTTCCTATGTAATAAATTTCCCAACTATGGCATTAGAAACCATCTTCATGTTTACTAGGGTAAAATTGAGATTACAAAATGTTAATGAGACAGTCAACCAAATATTTATGTCAAAAAATTGAATCATTCAGGGTGAAAATGGATGTTAAAATATTATAATATATATACACTATAAAAATCAATAAAAATTCATAGTGCTTCCATGTTTCCATTAATTATATCATGAACACCAATTTTAGTTCTTGAGTACGGTAGTTTATTTTATGAAGTAGTTTTATATGAGAGAAATAAAATACAAATTCGGCATGTTGTATAAAAACACACCACATATACAAACCCAAGGATTCAAATTACGCACTTCTGGAAACATTCAGTCTCTCAAAACATAAACCATTCATGTAAAATCTAACTATATGGCCTCCATCATGGAAAATCCTTAAAATTTAACATAATATATCAAATTGAATTTAAATAAATTATTATATAAAACTATTTCATTGTTCATTCCAAATATATCACTAAATGATTTTATCATGTCCCATAAAAATAATTTATTTAACACCACATGATCCAATAATTTCATTTTTTGAGTCTAGAATTATCACCTATATAGTTTATCATAATGGAGACTCTATCAAAATGAATTATAAAATTTCTAAATGATGCACATAATCATCCTTTATGTTAAAACAAACGAAAATTAAATACATGCACACTAGATGAATAATTGTTTCCAAATTGTGAAGATATGATTTAATAATTCCATGTATATTATATGAATGTTTTTTAAAATGAAAATACAACTTGAGGAACTCCTTATGTTCATACCGACATCAAGATATAATTTTAATAAAATTAACTTCCTTAAATATAAACATATAGTTCTCGATCTGAGGTTGATATGAAACAACAACCACACTACTCTATGATAATCAATATATATATCAAGTTGAGATAATATGGATTATATTTCTAAGGTCAAATTGTTAAATTAATTTTTTATATTGGAAATTATGAGACATAATTCATTTTTTATTCAAAGGGAACCATTTCCAACCTTGATAAACAATCAGTGAACACGAAACCATTTTGACTCATGATTTATAGTAGTTTTATGATTTATTTTCTCTTATATTGGAAATATAAGACGACAGAATGGATATGTGAATCACCCAATTATGTACATTGATAAAGAATTTAATATTTCTAACTCCATTGGTATCATAGATTAATCAATTGAAAAATTTTCAGGATACCTATCAGAAATATTAGGTTATAAATCATGATAATCCAATTAAATAGTATATAAATAAATAATGATTATTTGAAATGAACTGGATTTATTTCTGGGATAACAGACCCCTATTTACCTTAACTAAAATCAGAATCAATGTTCATTATCTCAGTATTTTCCTAATGTAAATGAAATACCAACATCAAATGTCATAAATCTATTAAAACCCTGGATCTCACCATAAAAATAATTTTAATAATCATTTACAAGATATGAATGATTGAAAAGGAAAATCCAACATATTTTCATCGTTAATAATCATTACTTAACATAAAGGGAATTTCAACCATTTTAGATTTTTCCATCAAAAATATTAGTTTCCCCATTAAAAATTGTTTATACATAGATTCCAAAACAAATTAAATTATAAAATACTATAATATAATGTTACATTAACAACTATTATTAACAATAAATAAAGACATTGAAAAATTAATAATGCATATATATATAATAGTTATGTTTCCAAATTAAATTTACATATTTTTAGGTTCCATACAATATGAAAACCTATATTCATATATAATATACAGATAACACTATTTTGAGAATCCCCCCCAATTTTACCATAATCGGTATATCATTAAAAATTATACATTATTCAGTTTAATGATTCAGAATACTACTGTGAAATGTTTTCAAGAAAGGAACCATCCATGATTTAATAGGGATGATTATTTCCATAACATTGAGGTAGATCTAGATGTCCATACATAAGGAATGAATTTATATCCACTAAAATGGACTTTTAATTTCCTTGAATCCCATACTAGAAAAAATACATCATATAATTGTAGGGTTAGAATAAGTTGGGATAATGGGTCATTGAACAAACCCCCAACTACCCTCCAATTGTTCATCATACCTTCATTTCTATCTAGATGAGTAACTCTTTCTTCCTTTTATTTTAATTGTAAGAACACCTATATCAATATTTCTAATGAAATTATTATCATACTTCACCAGTTCGTTATCCATTGTATTATACATTTTCTAGAAGATTAAAAAAATTATCTGCTATATAGTGCCTTAATTACAAATCAAATTGATGATTCTTAAGGAAGTAATAAGTGATGATATTAGAATAAAATTGAACAATATATGAAAAATTAGCTTTAAAATCCATAACATAATGATTGCATTACTATTGGGTCAAAAAATACATAGACATCTCACTTTTCAAGATACCATCGTATAATTTACAGTTAAACATATACAGGTTTTCACATATTAACAAAATCATGCATCATATATAGAATGAATGACTCCCCATACTAGTGAGTCGTTCACTCATGAATATATATAAAATTTTTAATATTATAAGTCTCATGTTCCAAAATTAAGTTGAATACATAATTTTTGTCACAATTCATTTCCCGATTTCTTAAGATTTCAGGTTATCATAGAATGATGGTTCAATTACCATATATGATTCATGAACATAATCAAATAATAAAAATTTATTTTATCATCTACAAAACTTGGAGTATTAATATTTCAGAAAAATTATTCAATAATATTTATATCCATAGAAGTGTTAGCTTTTAAAAAATTATCTTAAACTCTTTCTTTATAATACTAATGATTTATTCTAGGAGGAATTATATTTAAAAACAAATGATTCAAAAACCAATATATAAATCTTATAATATCACTAAAATTAAAAAATTAAAAAAAATATTACTTATTATCTATTAATAATACGAAAAATAATAATATAAGTGAACAAAAAATGAAAATTATATTAAATTTAACACTATGAATGGATTGGTTGACTGTTATTTTAATCCATTCACCCACCATGCATAAAATATTTCACGGTTCCTATAATAGTTTTAATTTGAATGTTTTTATACCATAAAAAATTATGCACTTATTGAATACCTCTAATTATAACACTAAAACTTATTTATTCTGAAATTATACCTAGTAGATATTGTAATCTTCATAAAGGTAGTAAACCTCTTCAGAATATCTCAATAAATTTTTTAAAAAAGAATCAACATAAATTAATAAATCTAGATTATATATGGTACCATGATGTGAAAGGTTTTTGAAAACAAATCCTTATTCCTACATCTTGTGATCTTATATTTTCATTAATTTTATACTTTTTTCCGAAAATAACAATAGAACAAAAAATGTTTTTATTTATAAATCCCAATTATATACAACACATAACCCAATTAATCTCATGATAGATGCTAGAAGATTATATTTATCACTGAAATCTATAAATAACCACCAACTATATCAAAACATGGTAATCAGAAATGGTTTCATGGATATTATATTTTTTTAGGTGAGCGTAAAGAAGATGAATGATTATTTGGATTATCCTTTGGTGTAAATAAAGGTTCCATGAATATAGTTATTTCATTCTATGTATATTTAGATTCATATTTAATTTATTTGTATTATAATGTATAAATATGGAATAAAATTACAATTATGTTTATTAAGGTGTATACACACAATGTTTTTGAATTTGTTGAATGTCATTGAAAGGAGAACAATTTTATTTGATTTATTAATGATGAATAATTCTTAGAATAATATTTTGTTACTACATGATGTTATTTCTTATTGTTATCACATCATTTATGAATAATAATCTAATGGGTGATTTTGTATTTATAAATTTATGTCATTATGAAACATCAAATTCAAATTACCATAAAAATTATTTTATTGATGGATTGTAAATATGTATGAAATTTAAGAGATAATATAACATTATTAAATTTTGTGTTAATATATATTAGTGTATTAGATTAAGTAATATTTGTCAACCGTATAATTAATTAAATTAAATGGTTGAAATGTTCATAAAAATGTCAATAGAGAGTGGATGAATTTCTTTCCTCTAATGTTTTGGATAAACTCTTTTATGGTGAATATATTTTTCCATTTATGAAATTGTTTCGTGTTATGATGTCCATATTAATTGATGTGAAAAAATAATAACACTAAAAATAGATAATTTTATACATGTGTAATAGATATATATTGTTACCCAATACAATTGATATTACTGAAAAAACGTATGATGAACTAATTTTGTGGGGTAAAACAACGATTGAATTGTAAGAGACTTATAATAATTTTACCCAATCATAGTGATTCAAAAGGTTTATTGTTAGATTATATGATCATGGGTCTAAAAATATCATTCCAAGGATTTTTTAGCATTTTAAATTACCAGTGTGTCTTGTTTGTGTGAAAAATAAATTTAATTCACTGCAAAAAAATATGAATTATGTTTTTATGGGATAAATAAAATTGATTAAATCATGGATGCCCCCCCTCGCTTAGTGATTCATCTTATCATGTGTTCCCATGGAATTACAAGATACAATATTTACTCTCTTAAAATAATATAAAATGAATGAAAATTGTTTATATTTTCCCAAATATTTGGTTTTGATTTAAATATATTTCATAATTAAAAAATAATATAAAATCCAAAAATAATAAATATGTAACATTAATAAAATAAAATATAAAATTAAATACATTAATTAAATAAACATAATATGGGAATTCCCTTGGACACTAATGTTTGAAACACCTCCATGCATGTTGTGAAAACCTATTGATACAAATATTATGCAATGATCTAAATTCATGAAAGACCAGATCTACCCCGTGTAACAATTATATAGGAATAACATTCATGTAAATGTATGATAAGGGAAAAATCACATAAATAATCATGGAAAATATGATTTTAACATTAATCTAGAATTATAATTGAATACTGAAATTATAAAATAATTTTTTATTTCAGTGGTAACATTATTTAATTTATCATATTATTGTATATATTTCCTTGTAAAGATCACTAAATATTCTCTAAAGGAGACATAATAAGGGTGAGCTCAGATACTTAGTAAATGTTATGAATAGGGGATAGAATAATGATTCAAATATCATAATCAGTATAGTAAGGTATGTAATTAAAAACACATTCTATTTAATCAATTATTTGAAAATAAAATGCATCCATATGTATTTTCATAGTGAAATTACTATGGATAATAAAATCTAAATTATAAAAATATTTAATAATTTTATTTCATGTACCTGTAACACAATCCCAATTACATGCATGACCGACTGTCAAGACAATTTAATTCTGTGAATAGAAAACTAACTGGTTCTTCATGGAATCAAACGTGAAGGGTTTGTCCCTGACATATTTATTCTCATGATACTATCATTGATTCGAAGGTATTTTTATCAGTTGTCACCACCAAATATATTTACAATTAGATTAATTACTCATATATTTTAATTATATTTTTCATAAATAAGAAATTTTCTTTTTCATAAAATATTTATATTTAGTAATGGATATGAATTTATCAACATTTCAACATTTAATTTAATTACTGTCACAGTGAACAAAATTTGTGAAACTTTTATATATTTAATGAAATAATAATATGAATCACATTATAATATTTATATTTAATATATATTTTATGTTCATAAAAAATACCACAATTATGTGATTGTATAAATAGAAATTTATCAATCAAAAAATAAATTGAGATATCACCGAAAGATTTTACAACATGGTGATTTTCAAGTCTAATGCCTTGGATGATATATTTAAAATTTAAGCATAATATATAAATATGTCTTATTATATCATTTAATTAAATTGATAATGTGAAATATATGTGGAAAATAAATGTTATTGGGTTAAAACAAACTAAATAGTCTTGTGGGAATGTAAATTGTAATGAAACACCTTTCATTGACTCTCATATGTCACATGTGTCTTTATATTCATATATAATAAACAAATGTTAATTGATAGATTTCATGAGAATTTTTATGATTACTATAAATTTAATTTCACCTATTTACAGGTTATATTTTATTACTTGATAAATTATGAATAAGTCAATCATCTTCCTTGTTTTTTTATGTGACAAAAACTACTTTGATATGTCAACTATGGTCAAATGGGTCATTTTTTAATCATATAAAAAATAATAATCCAAATATAGTTATTTTATTTATAAATAATTTGTTAATTTAGTAACAATCAATGAACATGTTTATGAAAAATGATTTAATGGTATGATCATAGCGATGAGAGGTAGTACGTAAGCATGTGTAACATTTTCAATTTTCGATGAGAATTTTTTAAAGAAGGTATGTAAAATTTTTCATTAAAAATTTATCATTATATCTATAATAGATTTTTATTTAATATAATATACTTTTATATGGAATCCTTTTAATTAAAGATAATCACACCACATTATGAAGGTCATAGTCCACACATCCACGAATGATGTTATAATTTATCCAGTGTGTGAATGGGTAATAAAAAAATTATATATTATATTAACATGAATGTAATTATTTAATGAATATATTAATTTTTTAAATTATATATTAATTAAATTCACCAATAATACATAAAATTTAAATCATTAATTAATTGTAGTGATTCTAGGAAGTGGTATCCCAGACATCCACAAACAATGTTACCATATTTCCCAAAATGGACATTAGGATGTCATGGGTTTTATAATAATTAAAAAATAATAAATACATTGTACACATCAGATACATCATAAAAATATAAATCCATCAAATTTCTCACCCATGAATGTTGGTATTTTTATAACAAGAAACATTTTTTCATGAAACGGTAGTCTGTCACAAAAACGAATGATGATTGTGTATCACATTTGATGGAAGTGTGTGTGGGTTTAGTTAATTATCATAATATAAAAAACATATAATAATATTTAGGTAAATTTTTTATTATTTAAATAATATATATTAAGAATATAATGATTGTATAAGGAAGTAAACCAAATGTGCTCTGTAAAGAGTGGTATTGTTTTTGGGAAACTTAATTTGTTTTCCACAAAAATACATCCTTTGATGGATTTATGCATAGATTGAGGCTTATAAAATGAGTTTATGTAAATTGGTTTTATATATATTTGGTGTATGTTTATATAAAAGTCTTTTGAGGTTTTTAGATGTTGGGGGTGTGTGAATTTTTTAGTGGTGGAAGAGTGGCGTTATTGTGAATTTAATACATCAACCAACACTGGGATGTATTCCATTCATAATTTTCGAAAAAATATAAAAAAGATTTATTTTAGTGAATTTATAGTCTAAAAAACCTCCACCATACTAAATAAGTTCAATTTTATATTTTTTATTAAACATAAATGTTTTACCACATTTAGCATTTTGGTTTTTGTTAATGTGACTGGTTTTATAACCTAATTATTTTGCCCATTATGAATAAAAAATGAAACATGTTATTTTTTCACACTAATGATTATAAATTTTATATCTAATTTATAAATAAAAAGGTACTATACAATTTGGAAATTAAATTCCACACTAGAGCGAGTAACATGATAAAAACTACTTAAAAAATATCCACACAAACATAGTTTTTAACACATTAACATTAAATATAGTGATTATAATAGAATAATAGGACCTTTTATGGAAAATATTGAATATTTAATAATATATAAGAAATAGTTTATATAGTATTTTATTTTTATATATTTTTATACTTTTAATAAAATAATGTTTAATATAAAATATCATTATTATCAATTTTAAAATTAATAATTACATATGAATATATAATTATCAATAATATGATGTAATTAAAAAATATTAATTTCAAATATATTTTATATGATATATTCCTCATTAAAACTATTGAAACATAATATATCAATCATTTTCATTCACTTATAATATGTATTGCATCATTTATGTTAGTAATTATTATATAAAGAGTTATTGCATTGGCATTTCAAATTCATTAATAATATATATATAATCAATTATAATAAAATAATAATTATTATGACAAAAATTACTCATTTATATTTCGAACTGATTTGTATAACTAAAAATAGTATCTTTTCTCCATATCTCATGGGTTTATAAATGTTAAAGGAATGAAAATTCCATTTTTATCTTTCTACATACATAACATCTTATATAAGTCATGTTAATGGAATATAATCACAATCAGTCATCAAATTCTATCAATATGGCTATACAATTTACATACTTCCACACAATGCTTTCTGAATATGTTTTGGATTAATATTTAACCACCATGTAAACACATTTTTATCTTAATTTTTTTAATTAATTTTAAATGCCTTCACTAATATTTATGGTCAAAAAATTTTGACCTCATTTTATATTTTAAATTATTCTGATTAAAAATAAAATATACATTTTTAAAAAATCAAATTTAATAAGTGAATAAATTTTGATTAATATTAATCGCGAGTATGGGATGAGACTGTATGTTTTATATTAGAAAATTTAAAAGCCTTTCTATTTTTGTATAAATTATTCAAAATGACATTGATTACAATGTCGTATAATGTAATAATATATTTTTAATATAACCAATTTTATTTAAAACCTAATTCAAAATATAATTTACATTTATAAATTATTTATATTAGAAATCAAATTAAAAAAATTATCCTTTTTCACTATTCCTAAAAAATGAAACATCCTAAAAAACATTCTTTATTTTGATTTCCAATATTCAAAAAAATTGTTTATTTCAAAAAAATATATAAAATGGTGAAAATTTATATTTTAAACAATATCTTAAATAAAAGGAAGAAAATAAACCTTTTTAAAAATATATCTTTTTAAGAGTAAAATTGGATTTTTTCATATCTTATGCTTATAAAATCTATTAGAGGAATGTAAAAATTATTTTCATTATTGTATAATATTTTTTAGTCAATATTATAAAATTGTATTAATAAATTTAATCTATTCTAAAAATATATATTATAAAATCTTGAGGTGTTACTCTCTTCTCTTGTTATATAAATTGTGTCCTCAGAATTCAAACATGATCTTGGTAATATAGATTTTTTTGTTTGAATTAACTATTTAAAAAAACCACATCATAAATTGGGATAATAACACACCTTTCTAATAATATTGAATGTGAAATGATATGCCCACCATAGATAAATTATATTCAATTAGGAGAAAATTACCAAAAACAAAGGAATTAAATAGAAATCTAAATATGATGTTCTGATGGACAGTGATGGGTAAACATTATCACGAGAAATTAGGTGATCCAAAGAAGGTTGATGACCACGGGTCTAAAATAATTTTTCATGTAAAATTGTGATTTATTTCATAAAAAATAATTATAATATGAATTGTTTTTTTTTTCAATTCCATTTTTATTATAGTTTATTAATTATTACATTATCTATGAATACCGAGAAATATAAATACTTGATATATTTCAATTTAATAATACCAAAATTATACTTTCGGTCTTCCATTAATCTATTTCAACTTCATCTCTTATAATTTTTTGTATCATATGGTGATGTAATTTATTAATCTCTAAAAACTCATTTTATTATCAACAAACTCTTTTTCATAAAAGGATAAATTTTCCAAAATATTATGATCCATTAAAATATAAATAATGTGACTTAATTTCAAAAATTATCATATCAAAAAACATAATGTGGAATGTTTTTTTAACATACCAAACATGTGAATACATTAATCAATAATTCACAATATATTATTTAATAACATAAATTTATATAATATAATATTTGAAATATGCCTTCATATTTATCACATAAGTTAATCATTGATTTTATCATAAATTCATTATCTCCAAAATGTTTTTATCACCCATAATGAAGGAATAAAAAACTTTTTCAACAAACAATTAATCTATAACAATTTATTTTTTACTATTCAAATTACATTATCCAAATCAATAATCTCATTATTCCCACAACATTATATCATTATTAGGAACATATTAAGGTTCATCATTCCATGAACCATGTTTTTTCCAAATACTTCTACATTCCAATGAATCACATTTATTAGTATGATTCAATTTATGCTCAAATATAAATAATCAAATAGTATTGTAGTATGATCTGTACATATTTAATAACATACATAACAGAACATTACTAATAAAATACTCATATTAAATTATTATAAAATTTAAACTAAGGAATATTATTCATTCAACTTTGTCCGTGGTAGTGGTAGGTAATTCACAAAGATTCATTTGTTTATTTTATGGAATGTTCCCTAGATTATTGATTTATTTGTTTTTGTGTTGTCCTATCTACTTGAAGATTAATAATTCTACATTGGAATGTTTAATATTACACTTTAAATTATTAAAATTTCGGCATATCCCCCCACACATGCAGTAAAATACCATTTATTTTAAACATGTATAAGGGTGTTTGTTTCCAAAATATCAGATTTGGTAAAATAATTAACATTATTATTAACATGATCCAAATTTTTTCCAACATTTCTATTGTTCTAATTCCTCCCTCCAACAACATAATACATATAACATTCATTACATGCCTCATTATCACATGATATTATATCCTCATATGATGAGATTTAATAGTAGACAACTCACCTTGAAATATTATGTAGATGATCAAATATACAATCATTATTAATAATTATATCATGTTCACTAGTGTAGATAATATTAGTTATACAATCATGAATTTCAATATAATGAGATACATTAAATTGGAAAATTTAATTTTGAAATATAATATATAATCCCAAAAGAGTAAAATTCATAAGATAAATGGAACATTTTATGCATAGATAATATCATAATAATAAACATAGTTTCCTAGAGTGTATCTTATATATTAACCCAAAAATCCTATCATATAGTGGTATACCGAATATATGATATCTTAAATCTAGTTCCCAATGTATTTACTAATCCTTCTCTATTAAAAAATGAATCAACCCTAACACAAGTAATATTGGAGAAAGAAACTACTACCATTAAATTTAAATATTATATAGGGATACATATCTCAATGGATCGATCCATATTGTAGTCCTGGATAACCTGATATATACAAAAGTCATGAAATAAATTTAATTACACAATTTAAAAAATAATTTTTTTTAGTGGAATACAATATTCCATCTAAAATATCACGGTATACATTTCTTAGTAAACATCTTCGAATTGTAGGGAATAGAAACAAAATAGGGTTAATGTCAAATTATAAATAAGTGTTATGTGTAGTAGAATCAGTACTTATTCAATGATAATAATTAATATTTAAAGGTAAACAATTGAACTCACATGACATTTATTCCATAAAAAAGAATAAAATTAATCCATATTTATTATCAAATTTAAAAATATCTAGTTAATAATAACTATAATGCAGAAAATTCTTAATTATACGACCTCATGAATCTAAATATGAACCAATATACCATAAATACCTATTCCCAAGACATATTTTGACTATAGGTAGAAGCTCGTCTGATTCTTCTTGGAATCATATGTGATCGGCACATCACTGACAAATTTTAGCTCATGAGGCTATCGATGCATCATGGGTATAATTTACAATGCTCTCAAACCGGTGAATTTTTTAACCTAACAGTTAAAAATATTCATAATAATTGATTTAATTAATAAATACTTTTCATTAACATAAAAAATCTATAATGGATAAAAGATACGAATTTATCAACATTTCCTTAAATTATTCAAATACCAGTAAAAGTGAACAACATATATAAAAAATGCAATACGGTTTAGGAAATAATAATATACACCATGAAATAATATGTATATTTATGATAAATTTATTTTTCAACAAAAATCATTATAAACAATTGATTCATTCATGAAAAGTTTTCATCTTAAAATGAGTGTGATATTGAAATTATATCAGTTACCACTTATTAGTTATCATATCAATCACCATTGGTTAGATAGGACAATTTGTCCCATAAAATTTTATTCATTATTATTTAATAATTATATTAAATGGAAAATGAAAATTATATACAGAACATTAAATTTTATTGATGCGTAATAAAATATTAGTTGCAAATGAATGTAAAATGAGCGAAAATCCCTTACTTTGAATCTGAACAGTAAGATGTGTCATTATCGTCCTAACTATTAAAATTATGTTAACTTTTAATTTTTATCTTATTTCTTGTTTATTATTAATTTTATTTCACCTATTAAAATTCTAAAATCTATTACATAATAAATTATGTTTAAGTTGGATGTGTTGACGATATATGGTGTATCTGTCAAAACAAACATCTGTAGGTCAATTTTGGTTATAGGGGAAACTTTTTAAACATATATAAAACAATAATCCTGAAATAATAAAAACATTTGAGCATATTTTATAATTTTATCACTGCTCATGGCTATATGGTTATGAAAATTGAATAATTTTTTTGAACATGGGAATAGTACGTCATAAGTATGCATGAGTGACATTTCTATTTTAATTTTTTTATATTATGGATAAAAAGTACATATCATTTATTATTTCATAATGATCATTATATATTAAATAAAATAAAATTTAGTCATATTTTAATTTATATTTAATTATTTTTATTTAAATAGGAACACATCACTTTAAAGTCGTGATAGTACTAACATCCACATGGGATGTAATTATTTAATCATTGTGTGAAATCATAATAATAAAAATGATAAATAATATTAATATATATGTAATTACGTCATTAATATCATAAATATTTTATGTATAACATATATATTCATTATAGCCATATTTTATACATTCTATTTATATTGTGAAGGAATCAAATCGCTTTGAGGAGGTGCTAGTCCAGATGACAAAAAACAATGCCATCATATTTTAGAAAATATTGAAAGCATAAAGTCCGATATTATATATGAGTTATATACTAATTAATATGATATATATGTCTCATATATATCAAATATTACCAATTAATCCATGATTATCCCCAACCATTAATGGTGGAAATGGAAAAATAAATGACATCATTTCGCGAGTCAGTCATTCTCCATATACATGAACAATGATTTCATATAAAATTTTATGGAATTGTGTGAGGTCGTATGACTATAAATTAATATAGAAAATATATTTGAATTTGTTATAAATTTTTTATTATATAAAAAATATATTCGGATAACTCAATGGTTGAAAAAAGAAATTAAACAATAGTTCCTTTAGATCAACCTTACGTACATTTTAGGTAAGTATTTTGGATATTCACAAAAAGACTTACTTGGATGGATTTCATCCCAAAGTGAGTCTACTAGGAATTATTTAGTTATTTTTTGAGTTTATTTTTTGTGGTATTGTTAATCAAAATTTCTTGTGATGTGTGATGAATCACGGTGGAGTGTGTTCATCTCTACAATGAAGTAGTAGTTTCATAATTGAAAATATAAAAAATAAAAACATTATTAAGAAGTATTGCTTACCTAATGTACCTCCAAAATTGAAAAATATTTTTTAAGGATATAATTATCTCTCAACCCCTATATCATAAAAAAAATGTTCATTTTATAGTGATGTTCCTTAACATCTATGTTACTTCAACTTTTCTATATTGGTTTTTATTAATGTAAATAGTTTTCTAACCATTGTATTTTTTCATTTAAGACTACCCTAATGTTACACATTATATATAATAATTAAACATTAATTATAAATAATATATATATATAAGGCCCCAACCTTAAACATTACTTAATCTTGAGTTATTACAACATTACATCTTGAGGATCTTTTCAGGTTTAGAGTTTTAGAGAATTAGAACATAAAACATGCATTACATTCCACATTTAAACAAATTGGTTACATAAAATATAGTATTCATTTTTTCCATCAATTAGAACATATTAAAAATAAAACATGGATTCTTTCTTGACACTTTCTTGACACTATTGTCATATCATGTACCTTTCCCTTGTCCTGTGGAAAACATTTCAAAAAAACATGGGATGAGCATAAAAAGCCCAGTACGGGTTATAAAAATATGGAAAGGTAACTTGAGTAAATATATACAAAATAATTAAATCATAAGTTACCCATAAAACATAAGCACATTAACATACCTCATCAAATCATGAATAAATCATAGAAATCACAAGACATAATGGTAACTTGAGGCATTCATAACATTCTTACGTAGGGAGTAACCCTCTCGGTTATGTTTGGAACACCCATCACAGTATATTCCCTAAATCTCTTGGGAGAAACCTTAACGTTTCACTCCTTTGCATTACCTAATGCTTTGAAGAGCTATATCAGGGTCACCCTCCCTTAGTTTATCACGGAACTACCCATCTTTATAATAATTCCCAAGAACCTCAACATAATCATATCACATAAAACATTCATAAAGGAAACATAACATTTCCACCTTTCAATCACAAGATATCAATACAACACATTGATATAGAAACATTTTGAAAACCATTTTCAATACCAAAATAAAACAAAATTAAAACATGGTATTTATTTTTCTTTTAAAAAAATGGTATGGCTTGTAGAGGAAACTGAAACTCAAATAATGGTCATGGCAGCAGAGAAGTCGTTGTCGCCGCATACGTTTGACAAAAACATTCCCTTTTGTCGTTTAGTAAATTCTTCTTATAAAAAATATTCCTTTTGAATAAACGTAAAAGTCAAAGGGGTTTATACACCATATAGAAGAAGGTTCTGTATAAAACAAAATATGACTCAATGAAAGGAGATTGAGACGAAGTCCCATACCTCGAGTCCGACTTGACTCGATCGTTCTTTAATATCCTGAATAATAAACCTGAGTTAATTTATACTTGCTTAAGAACCTTTTTCAAGTTCATTATTCCTTTTATATCACTTATTTCTATTTCATGAACATTATTTAATTATTTAAGTTAATAACTGTCGTTTTAATGATCATTGGTACTTGAGTCAAAAATAAACCCTCTATAATTACAAGTTGTTCATGTATCCATTATGTCCAGAATTATAATCATGGTATATATATCATATATATCCAGTATATACATGCATTTATAAAATTACAAAATCATTTAGTGGTAAGAAATGAAATGCACCGTTCATGGAGACGGTAAGCCGTACGTACGCATGAACGCTACTTTTATTTCTATTTATTATTTTATAGAATGGAATCATAATGATATAAATGTATATTATAATTCCAGTATAATATCATATATAATATCATAGTTCCAACCTTTATACGTCCCAAATATGGTATTTAACGAATCAAATCACTATGAGGGGGCGGTAGTCCACACTTCCTTAAATGAAGATATCACGTTTACCCATAATGGAAACCATAAAGGTATGCCCAAAATGAAAAATACAAAAGCATAAAGAAAACATAAACATATTATATATCATATATAAATATAGTGACATCTTAATGGACACCTTTGAAGGTGTTAAAATAATGTTGAATAATCATCGTTTCAGGAGGTATAAATTCACTATCCACGGAATCATAATGTCCTTTAACCATTAGATTTAGGTGTGTGTAAATTTAGCTCTAATCATTCTTATAACAACATCCTATTATATTTAAGACACTTGAGTTGTTACAAAAGAAATGAATAAAAAGAGTTTAGGGGGTTGGAGAAGAAAAATAAAACAAATGGACTCAAGTGAAAACATTACCTTAAAATCGAGTAACTCCCTTTGGTTTGAGCTCAAAGGCTTACTTGGGAAGACTTCTGCCCAAAGTGAGGCTTCAAGGAGTAAGAGAGGGAAGTGGATAGACAATATGGGTAGGGTTTGGCCGAGCCAAAGGCTTTAGAAGTGTGGGTATGGAGGTAGAGGTGGGGGCCTTTTATACGAGGAGAGGAGGGGCACTCTTGGAAATTAAGAAATTGTTACTTTATTTGAAAATGAGTTTCAGATTTAAAAGGTCCCACATTAATTTGTTTCGAGGATAAGGTGATAAGGGTTCGAAATCCACCCATCCAATAGGTTTTGGAAATGTGTAGGTCATATATTTTACATTATCATTTCATTTTATTTAAATCTTTTATTAATGAGGTAATCGCTGCATCATCATGATGTAATAAATAATTTAATAAATTTAAAGTCTAAAAATTATAAAACAAATATCATGATGTAGGAAATCTTTTTATCTTTCTAATTAAAATTTATAGTCCAAAATATCATTTATTTAGACAAAATAAAAAATATTTTACTTAAGTGATACATTCATTGTTATATTTAACATTCTTTAAAAATAAAAAGATAAAAAGTCACTTTCTCACAAAAGTGATTCCATGGGGCCCCCATGTTTGGCACAAGGAATCCCATGGTCGGCCATGAGACAACATGTAGCCTTATAACACATGTTGAAGTCTTTTTGGGTTATTATGATATCATTTTATTATCATTAACTACCTGATAACTCATTAATCAAGATAAATAGAGATAATTACCATCGTTACTATTAATAATGTGAAAAAATAAAAGATTCTTAATTACGTAATTTGGAACTTATGTTTCCAACTATGTAATCCATTTTACCAAATTCCAAACACATAAATTACAATAATTGACTTAAAAATAATTCCCATTGTCAAAACAAATAGCGAGTTTTTTGAAACAATATCTATGAAAAGTTTGGCATTAGTTTATGCCCAATTCCAAAGTGAAATTAATCCTAATGACCACCATTGTATTAAATGGTAAAAATATATTTAGATTCCACTTTAAGAACAATTCAATAAATAATCTAATAATATAAATAAAGTAGATTAAAAAGAAGTATTGATGTAAAATGCAGTATTTTTCACTATTCATTAAAAAAATGTACATTGTTAGAAAAATACCAAAAATTCACACAAAGTAAATTTTGATGTCCCAATCATAATGAATAAGTTTATTTTGACAAACATAGCTTATAAAATTATCTAAAGATAGATTTAAAAAATTGTTTTCCATCAAAATGAAGTAAAACAATCCTTTAAGAATATTAGTGTATTTCATGCTTAAGATTGGATTTATTTTCATTTTAAGCCTATAAAACACTATATAATTCATTAATAGACATATATAAAAATATCTATTATTCATTACTTACTTGGAATTTACATCCTTCCCCCCTTTAGAAAATTTCATCCCTGCAATTTATTTACTGATCGAATAAATGTGGGTACTTATCCCTCATTGCATTTTCAGATTCCCATGTTGCCTCTTCCATCATGTGGTTTTTCCATAAAACCTTTACCAGCTTAATCAATTTATTCCGTAACACTTTCTCCCTATGGTCAAGAATCTGGACCGGTTGTTCCTCATATGATAGGTTCTCTTCAAGCTGAACTACCTCAGGACTCAAAACCATAGATGGATCTGGCATATACTTTCTCAACATCGAAACGTGAAAAACATTGTGTACCTGAGATAAACTCGGAGGTAAAGCCACTCGGTATGAAACTGATCCAACTCTCTCCATAATTTCATATGGTCTAATGAACCTTGGACTCAGCTTTCCTTACTTACCAAATCGCATCACACTTTTCCATGGTGATACTTTGAGAAAAACCTGATCACCTACCTCAAAAGAGAGATCCTTCCTCCTCTTGTATGCATAACTCTTCTTCTAGATCTGAGCTATTCCCATGTGTTTCTGAATTAGCTGAACTTTTTCTGCCATCCCTTCTACCAATTATGGTCCCATCAACTTCCTTTCACCCACTTCATCCCATAAAATCTAGAGTTCGACACCGCTTCCCATATAATGCCTGTAATGGTTCCATCTGTATACTAGAATGAAAACTATTATTATATGAAAATTCAACCAAAGAAAGATGTTGGTCCCAACATCCCTGATAATCCATAGAAAAATCTCGTAGCATATCCTCCAAGGTCTGAATTGTTAGTTCTGACTACCCATCTGATTGAGGATAAAAAGTTGTACTAAAATTTAATTCAGAACCAACGACTTCTAAAGGCCTTTCCAAAAGTTAGAAATAAACCTGGGATCACAGTCAGATACCATGGAGAGAGGAACTCCATGTAACCTGACTATCTCTTTAAGATACAAATGGGAATGTTGATCTAGGGAAAAAGTATCTCGTATAGGAAGGAAATGAGCAGATTTAGTCAAGCGATCAACAATTACTTAGATTGCACTATTACCTCGAGGGGACTTCGGCTATCCCACAAAGAAGTCCATGGATATATTCTCCCATTTCCATTCTGGTACTGGTATAGGCTGAATCATCCATTTCTGTAACTGCCGCTCTACTTTAACCTTTTGACAAGTAAAACACTTCATAGTAAAATCAGCAATATCTCTTTTCATTCCATCCCACCAGTAATACTCCTGCAGATCTCTGTACATCTTAGTACTACCAGGATGAACTGAAAATGGAGAACTATGAGCTTCACATAACAACTCTCTCTTATACTGTGAATCACAAGGCACACAAAATCTCTTCCCAAATCTCAAAACACAATCATTATCAATGTTGAATTCAGGAAACTTACCTTTCTGAACCAGCTATACCTTTTTCTGCAACTCACTGTCTTGCTTCTATGCTTTCTTGATTCTATCTGATAGAGATGATCGCACTGATACATGAAACAAAAAAGAAGAACATCCTACGCCAAAAACATCTATGACAAAGTTCATCAATCCTTAACCAAAGGACCACATTCCAAATGAAACATTGCTAATGAAGCATTACTTTTTTGAATCAAAGCATCAGCAACTTTATTTGTTTTTCCCAGATGGTAATGAATTATACAATCATAATCCTTGATTAATTCCAGCAATCTCCTCTGTCTCATGTTTAACTCTTTCTGAGTGAATATATACTTTAAAATTTTGTGATCAGTATATATTTCACACTTTACTCCATAGAAATGATGCCTCCAAATTCATAAAGCGAAAATAATATCAACTAATTCCAAATCATGTGTAGGGTAATTTACCTCATGAGTTTTCAACTGTCGTGAAGCAGAAGCAATTACCTGATCATTCTGCATTAGGACACAACCAAGTCCTTTCAATGACGCATCAATTTAGATAACAAACTCCCCATTCCTAGAAGGTAGTGCCAAAATTGGAGTATTCACCAATCTTCTTTTCAACTCCTGAAAACAATAATCACATTCTTTTGTCCAGATAAACTTAACACCCTTCCGAGTTAGCTTAGTCATTGGACAAGATAACCGTGAAAAATTTCTAACAAACCTTCGGTAATATCCTGCCAAACCAAGGAAGCTATGAATCTCAGTTACATTTGTGGGTATTGGCTAGTCTTCCACAACTATGGTTTTTGCAGGATCAACAGTTATCAAATTTTTAGAAACAATGTGACCAAGGAATGAAATTTGTTGCAACAAAAACTCATACTTCCTGAGTTTTCCATACAGTTTCTTTTATTTTAAGGTTGTCAATATAACCCTTAAATGTCATTCATGCTCTTCTTTACTTTTAGAAAACACCAAAATATCATCAATGAAAACAACCAAAAATTTTCACCTGAGTCAAATGATCCATCACTACAACAAATTGTTTAGTTCTGATTCTGACCATTTCAGGATACTGATTTGAAAGGTCGTTTCCTTATGTATGCCTTCCCAAAAATGCTTCTTTGTATCCACTACGAAAAACCAATCTTAACACTGAAATACCTTAAGCGAAGCAACATGCTAGTCTTTAAATGATATATCATTTCAAACATATTATAATTTAACACTTTTATAACTCCTAAAGTTGTCTAAACCAACCTCCGATACCAACTATAAGGCCCCATCCTTAAACCTTACTTAATCATGAGTTATTACAAGATTACACCCTGAGGATCTTTTCAGGTTTAGAGTTTTAGAGAATTAGAACATAAAACTTTCATTACATTCCACATTTAAACAAAGTGGTTACATAAAAGATAGTATTCATTTTTCCCATCAATGGAAACATATTTAAAATAAAACATGGATTCTTTCTTGACACTTCCTTGACACTATCGTCATATCATGTACCTTTCCCTTTTCCTATGAAAAACTTTTCAAAAAAAACATGGGATGAGCATAAAAAGCTCAGTAAGGGTTATAAAAATATGGAAAGGAAACATGAGTACATATATACATAAAAATGAAATCATACTTTACCCATAAAACATAATCACTTTAACATACCTCATCAAATCATGAATAAATCATAGAAATCATAAGACATAAAGGTAACTTGAGTCATTCATAACATTCATACGTAGGGAGTAACCCTCTTGGTTACATTTGGAATACACATCATAGTATTTTCCCTAAATCTCTTCGGAGAAACCTTAAAGTTTCACTCCTTCGCATTACCCAATGCATTGGAGAGCTATATCAGGCTCACCTGCCCTTAGTTTATCACGGAACCACCCGTCTTCATAATAATGCCCAAGAACCTCAACATAATCATATCACATAAAACATGCATAAATGAAACATAAAATTTCCACCTTTCAATCACAAGATATCAATAAAACACATTGATATAAAAACATTTTGAAAACTATTTTCAATACCAAAATAAACGAAAATTAAAACATGGTATTTTTTTTCTTTTTTAAAAATAGGTATGGCTTATAGATGAAGCCGCAACTCAAACAATGGTCATGGCGGCGGAGAAGTCGTTGTCGCCACATATGTACGACAAAAACATTCCCTTTTGTCGTTTAGTAAACGCTTTGTATAAAAAAGATTCCTTTTGAATAAACGTAAAAGTCAAAGGGGTTTATACACTATATAAAAGAAGATTGTGTATAAAATAAAATATGATTTAATGAAAGGAGATTGAGACGAAGTCCCATATATCGGGTCCGACTTGACTCGATCGTTCTTTATTGTCCTGAATAATAAAGATGATTTAATGTCTACTTTCTTAATAACCTTTTTCAAGTTCATTATTCCTTTTATATCACTTATTTCCATGTCATGAACACTATGTAATTATTTAAGTTAATAAAGGTCGTTTTAACGGTCATTAGTACTTGAGTCAAAAATAAACCCTTTATAATTACAAGTTGTTAATGTATCCATTATATGCAGAATTATAATCATGATGTATATATCATATATATCCAGTATATACATGCATTTATAATATTACATAATCATTTAGATGTAAGAAATGAAATGCAACGTTCATGGAGACGGTAAGCCGTACGTACGCATGAACGCTAATTTTATTTCTATTTCGTATTTTATAGAATGGAATAATAATTATATAAAGGTATATTATAATTAAAGTATAATATCATATATAATATCATAATTCCATCCATTATACATCCCACATATGGTATTTAACGAATCAAATCACTTTGAGGGGCGGTAGTCCGCACTTCCTTAAATAAAGATATCGCGTTTACCCATAATGGAAACCATAAAGGTATGCCCTAAATGAAAAATACATAAGCTTAAGGAAAATATACAAATATTATATATCATATATAAATATAGTGACATCTTAATGGCCACCTTTGAAGGTGTTAAAAGAATGTTGAACAATCATCGTTTCGGGAGGCATAAATTCACCATCCACGGAAACAGTATGTCCTTTAACCATTAGATGTAGGTGTGTGTAACTGTAGCTTGAATCTTTCTTATAACAACATCCTAGTATATTGAAGATACTGGAGTTGTTACAAAATAAATGAAAAAAAGAGTTTAGGGTGTTGGAGAAGAAAAATAAAACAAAAGGACTCAAGGGAAGACATTACCTTAAAATCGGGTAACTCCCTTTGGTTTGAGCTCAAAGGCTTCCTTCGGAAGACATCTGCCCAATGTGAGGCTTCAAGGAGTAAGAGAGGGAAGTGGAGAGACAACATGGGTAGGGGTTGGCAGAGCGAAAGGCTTTGGAAGTGTGGGTGATGAGGTAGATGTTGGGGACTTTAGTAAGAGGTCAGGAGGGGAAATCTTGGAACGTAAGCAAATGATACTTTATTTGAAAATGAGTTTCGGATTTAAAAGGTCCCACATTGATGTGTTTTGAGGATAAGGTGATAAGGGTTCGAAATCCACCCATCCAATAGGTTTTGGACATGTGTAGGTCATAGATTTTACATTATCATTTAATTTTATTTAAATCTTTTATTAATGAGGTAATCGATGCATCATCATGATGTCATAAATAATTCAATAAATTCAATGTATAAAAATTATAAACAAATATCATGATGTAGAAAATCTTTTTATCATTCTAATAAATTTTTATAGTCCAATAAATCATTTATGTAGGAAAAATTAAAAATATTTTACTTAGGTGATACATTCTTTGTTATATTTTACATTCTTTAAAAAAAGGCAAAAAGTCACTTTCTCACAAATGTGATTCCATGGGGCCCACAAGTCAAGGCATCCCACGGTCGGCCATGAGACAACCAGTAGCCTTAGGACACATGTTGTGGTCTTTTTTTACTATTATGATATCATTTTATTATCTTTAACTACCTGATTACTCATTAATCAAGATAATTAGAGATAATTACCATCGTTACTATTCATAATGTCCAAAAATAAAAGAGTCTTAATTACATAATTTGGACCTTCTGATTCCAAATATGTAATCAATTTTACCAAATTCCAAACACATAAATTTAAATAATTGATTTAAAAATAATTCCCGTTATCAAAACAAATAGCGGGTTTTTTAGAAACAATATCTATGAAAATTTAGCATTAGATTATGCCCAATCCCAAAGTGAAATTAATCCTAATGACCACCATTGGATTAAATGGTAAAAATATATTTAGATTAAACTTTATGACCAATTCAAAAGATAATCTAATCATATAAATAAAGTAGATTAAAAAGCATTTTTGATGTAAAATGCAGTATTTTTCACTATTCATTAAAAAATGAACATTGTCAGAAAAATACCAAAAATTCACAAAAAGTAAATTTTGATATCCCAATCATAAAGAATAAGTTTATTTTGAAAAACATAGATTATAAAATTGTTAATAGATATATTTAAAAAATGGTTTTCCATCAAAAGGTAGTAAAACAATCTTTTAAGAATATTAGTGTATGCCATGCTTAAGATTGGATTTATTTTCATTTTAAGCCTCTAAAACACTATCTAATTCATTAATAGACATATATAAAAATTTCTATTATTCATTACTTACTTGGGATGTTACAATATATTTTATAAATTTATAATTCATTGTTTTTTGAAAAATATTTTTAAAACAAACATATGTAACTAAAAAATACCCCACATAAACATAATAGCTCTTAAAGAGTTTTTTAACTGTTTAATGGTCAATAGAGAAATTATAATAGAATAATTGATCCTTCGATGGAACATATTTTTTATTTAATAGTATTAGTGAATAAATTTACATATTATTGAATTTATAACAATTCTAAATACATTAATAAGATATAATAAATTATAAAATAGAATTAATGTCAATTTTGAAATTAAAAATATAATTTCAATTTAGAAATACCATGAAATTTATAGAATTTAGACATATTAATTATATAACTATTATATATGATATATTCATATAAATAATTATGGGATAACAATAATTCAATAAATTTTTATCAAATTTAATATTTTTGTTATCATTTATCTAATATAAATATTTACTTAACAATCATAGCATTCGAATTTCTAAAGAATTAAAAATAATTATACCATATCTAAAAATTATAGAAAAATTTCTTTTAAAAAATAACTATATTTTATTTCAAATGGATATGTATAATAATGAAATTTTATTTTTTAACATATATCAATGGCTTATAAATTTTAAAAGAAAACGATGTTCAATATCCCTTTTTCCTTACAAAACATATTTTATATATATCTTTGATGGAATATATTTCAAATAACTCAAAAAAAATCAACAAAATTTGTTATATGTTTTAAATTAGTCTATATAATGGGTTTTTAAATGTATAAAGGTCAGTTATCCCCTTATGATTCGTTTTTAACTAATAAGTAAACTCATTTTATATTCATAAGTGTAATGATTTTTAATTTCATTCACAAATAATTTAAAATAAAAACTAAATTGAAACCATCTTAGGATATAAATTATATTTTTACAAATATTGAATCTATTTTTGAAAAAAATAATCACATCAGTGGTAGAAATTAATTTAAAATAATCCCGCATATAGGACAAGACATCGAGGTTTTTATGGGACAATGTTCAAATGATTGCTAAGTTTTTATATATAATTTCAATTTTTAATATATTTCAACGAATTATATTTTATTAATATATTTATAATAGATATAATTTAACTTTAATTACAATTAAAAAATATATTTAAAATATAAATAATTTATAATAAAATGTAGTTATCAATTAAAATCCATTATTTTTTCGTATTCATCAAAAATTGAAACGTTATAGAAATAATATCAAATTTAATGTAATTTAATTTTTTGTTCCTATGAAAAAAATAACTTTATTATTTGAAATAAATTTTATTAAATTGATAATAATTTATGTGAAATAAGTGTTCTATTAAAAGGAGGAAAATTGCATTTAAAAAATTATTTTTTCTAAACATTTAATTATATTTGTTATTATATTATTCCAATAGTATATATTGGATGAATGTGAAAAATATTTTTTCCTATATATAACATCTATTTAATTAATCCTAATTCACTACTAGTAAATAATTTTATTTATTTTAAATTAAATATTAAATAAATTCTTGGGGTGTTACCCCTATACATGAACACATGAAATTGTTATGTTGAAACCCTATAGTGGTGTCAAATAATTAATATACATATGATTTTGAGGATAACAGTAGAATATTTAGGAATAATCCTCAATTACCAAACTAATAACCAAGGATTCAATTTTAGAAAAATATAACAACCATATATAAAAACAAATAATCCTAAAAATATCTTTCTCATGTTCATTAACAAGACATTATGTACAAAATACAACATTTAAAGGATGTGAATAAAATTATTAGACTATCCATTATTTCATTAATAATAAAAAATATCAATAATTATAAAATAAAAAACATTCCAATGATCTATTTATAATTTTCTTAAACCAATCTATTTTTAGTCATTTATTCAAACATGTTGTAGGCGGGAAGTCAAATTGTTGAAATAAAATTTTTATGGATTTTTTAAAACAAATTATTTAATGCTAAAAATACAGTTTAACTTTTTATGAATAATATATATTTATCATTGAATAAATATATATATTATATAATAAAAAAATATAAAAGAATATAAAATAATATAGTATAATATAATAGCATACAATACAATACAATACAATACAATACAATATAATATAATATAATATAATACAATTTAATACAATTTAATACAATATAATATAATATAATATAATATAATATAATATAATATAATATAATTTAATTTAATTTAATTTAAAACCCATTAACACTCAATGTATATCAATTTATAAAAAAAATTATTGATAAGAACGGCTTTTAGAAAAAAAAATATACAAAATCTGAAAATAGTGACAAGTTGTCGGAATATTAAAATTTTAAACCCCTTAAAATATAACAGATAATTGATAACTAAAAAATATATTGTTTTTAAATAAATAACAGGGGAGGTTAATATAACACATATAAATGGGTTAATGAATAGATTGGGTGGTATGGATATTACCAGAAGCACTTACTCATAATGGGGAAAGTAAAAACAATTTATGCCATGTTGAAGTGGAGTCAGATTAAAGGATTTATAAATCTATATTTGTGTATTGTATGAAGAAAAATATACTTTTAATTATATATTTTTAATGAAGCTAAAAATTATTTTATATTTAAAACTATTGGAAAATGTCATGAATTTTTCTCATAGTTATGGAATCCATCTATTAACTATATATATTATATTTGTATTAACCCCCCCCCCCTAATGGTTGGCATTCAAAATGAGAACATATTAATTGTAGTATGATGTCCTCTTATTTATCGTCATTTTAAAATATAAATTACATTGATTTCATGAATAAAATTAATAATGTATTTTTGGACTACAGAAGACAACATCAGTGTCATTGGACAATAAAAAATAAAAAATTATAAAATTAATTGAAAAAATAAATTAAATATGGAAATCCTAATACTCTATTGGGTATACCTCTTCATCTCAACTGGCATCCTCCTACCCCTCCTCTTTTGGAAATAAAATTTTTTAAAGTGTATAATGATAAAAATTTATATCACTATAATCAAATAATCTCATCTACATTAGAAAAACAATTATATTATAAAAAACTAATGGATAATTCTATAGGGTATGGAACATCATGCCTTTTTCATTTATCCTCTCTTAAAAAACTTTTATGATAGTCTCATGAAAGGTTTCCACAAGAAGGTGGGATTGTATTTATATATGGATTGTAGAATCTATTTCGATCCTCTCTATATAATTGGAATAATGAAATATAGGTTATTCATTCAATGTATCATCAATAGGTACCTTCAATTTTATTTGATTCTCTTTTTTTTCTAGTGGGACACCATATATACCATTTTCATATTAACTAACAGAAATAACCAGGGGTTTCAAACAACAACGCTTCCTATATCAGTACTACCTCAATAATATACTCAATTTATCCACACACACCCACACGCACACACACACACACACATATATATATTATATCTATCAGATATATATTGGAGATGTAGATTGACTGTTTTTGTGAGAAAATTTGGGTGGGAACTATGATATATTGGATAATAGTGAGCTGGAATGGGATAACTTGGTATAGACATAGAGTGATATGGATTTATAAGGGTTGGTGTAGAGTAATGAAAATGGCTATGATTTAGAGGTCTTGTGGTTAGTGGTTCAAATGAAAGGTATTACTTATAATAAAAAGTATCCTTTTCCCCTATAATATATACAATTTTCATCTCAAATTTATTATTTATATTCTAAACATTATGATGGTGTAGGAAGGTCTAATATTAATGTAGGTTTAACTCTGTAAGGGTTACTAATTTTTAGGTGATACATATCATGATAAGGTATCCCAATATCATTTTCTTCTCTCTTCCTAAATTTATACTCATAATACCATAAGTAAATATTTCATTCCATTTAGTTCAACCCCGTACTTTCTAAAAGATTTTATCTATAAATTAATCCTTACCATATGTGGTATGTATTAAAAGTTGATTGAATGGTATAATACATTTTTCTATTTATTTAATGAAATCAATGACCTATTATTCATTCATTTACAAAAATTATAAGGGTATAAAAATAGTTGTAATTTTTTTCCAGATTTTCAATGATACTACCCAGATAATAAATTAAAACTACAAATATTATGCTTCTCCCCAATGAAGTATTTATCAAATGAATACTATAGTGAATAATTATTCAATTGATGAATATTATAATGAAGTGTAATAATATTACTTTATACGATCATGGGAAATGGTGGGGTCAGATGTAAAAAGATATTATTCTTTATTTTTCTATACCAACATTGGATCCATTAACATGGTGATGGACATAAGATAATACAAAATAGACCCATATTAATAAATCATAGAAAATGAGGTGATGTTAGTAATCATAGAACCAATAATCATAAGGGTATAAACCATACTAAACATACCATATTTTCCATTGGTTTGAAAAAAAGTAATGGTTTTATGTGAGAAAATTTATCAACCTCACTATAGTAGAAATGAGGGACGGAATGATGTAATGTTTATTAATGTTGGGCATGGCTGGTGGAGATGTTCGTTTAGTTTAATGGTTGGGGATTCTTATATAATCATTCAACATAACTATATTGGGGAAATGTATTTTGGGGGGATAGATGAAACAAAAAATTTCTATAATTTTATTTTATTTATTTAAATGAGCATAACCACCACCATTTTAAAAAAATACAAAATGTAAAATTTTTTTATTGTGTGGATTAATTTTAAAATATCAATGTATTGAAATTTTAATTATGTAATGATTATTTTAATAATTATTACACTCTCCAAAGCATAATTAAGGTAATATTAATGTCTATTTACATAAAAGGTCGAGATTAATCAAATAGATATTGAATTTAACAAGGGATATAATGGAGTGATGGATGAAATGCTATACAAAAAATAAATTTATCCCCATATGATTGAGTTTCATAAGATAATAATCATATATGATATCATGATACATCATTATATCTCTAGTTGGGGAATATGGGTCACAAGAATGATATCATTAACATTTCACATGAAAAACTTATGTCACTAAGTGAGATTAAACTATAAATGGTATTAACATGATATTTTGAAATATGATTAAAATTGAAATTAATGGAGTAAGACTATTGTGATTTATAACAAATACATGTCATTTTATACATATGATGCTAAAATTAGGGGGGATATGCCTGATGATCCCATGTATGAAACTATTGGCTTTGAAATGGGATAAAAATAATTATATATGTAGTGGATTCAATAAAAAAAAACATTGTATTATATATGAGAAACATATTACTCAACTTAATATAGTGAAATAGGAATAAGGTCACATGACTCTTGTTCCAAATACACAGAAATAAAATCTCTTAAGTAATATACAATATAGAATTTTTTTTCTATCAAATATAGAACAAAATAAGTGTATTATGTAAAAATTATTTATTTCATATGTCACGCGATTCAATGGATTTTCCGAGGGAACCCATTTAAATATCATAAAAATTATCTATGATAATGGATGAACCAAGGAAGAAACAGTTGGTTGATTATAATTATCTTGACTCGAGGTGGAATATAATAAAGAATGTTAACACATCTATATAAATTGATTTTTTGGATGACAACTGTGAATGATAGGTGAAATGAATAAATGTGTTGATGAATTTACAATATCATAAATATAATAATTACCATTAAAGATAAGTTTTACATCTACCCAAAATGAGAAAATAAATTTGAATTATATATAGATATTTTCAACTTGAAGTAAAAAATTATGTGTATTTTAGGATCAATAAAAGGTTGATATGGAGTTCTAAATATGTTTTTTTAAATATTGTTTTATTCATTCATATAGCTTATTCAAAATTTTGTTATATTTTTTATTATCATGTATATTGAAATCTATATAATTAATTCTTTATTTTAAATATTTATATTATCATTAATCTCGATCAAAATTGAGATTCAAACATAATTTTTTCATAAAGGATAGGCGATATTATTTTTCTGTGATATGTTTCAATATAGTTAATTATAATATTAATATTATATGTTTTAAAATAGTTTCTTGAATGGGTGTTAATGTTAAAATATCTTTATATTCACAAATATATAGTATTATTAATTTTTTGTCATTAATTTTCACTCCATTAATTTGAATCAATGGTATATTATGAAACAATTTGATTGAATGATGAAGACTTGATATTTTATACCATGTAAGTGATTAAGATATGCTCTAGATTGTGATGTATATTATTTCAATAATCGTGGAGATGGTGGAAGATCAATATTTCCTTGGATTGATGAAGGAATCAGTTATTAATATCATGAGTACGTTAAGGGATGAATGTTGATATGATAGTGAGTATGATCATTATCATAGGATGAAGTAAACATGTGTGCAATAGTGTAGGGATCATAGAATTTTATTTACTCTATAATTACTTTTTTACTAAACTTTGATCAATTTTTTTAAAAAAAATTACCTTTTCTATTTTCATCATAGAAAAACACTTCTACTATAAAATTATTACCATTAGTTAAATAACAAACAAAATTAGAAAAAAATTATAAAAAATAGTGTGTAGTATAGTAATATTTCAGGAATAAAACCAGTGTTCGACATTCTATTTCTCATCCATTCAAAAATATTCATTTTTATTTGATTTGGATCCAATAAGTATGGTTTTTCTTAATTATGTACATTTGTAATGTGATTTTTTCTTACATGGTGATGGTATAAACTTCTTTAATACCATTACTTTGGATAGATTCAAAATAAAATTTCCATCAGAGCTAAGGGTTAAATAAATTTTTAGAGTGGTAGTTGTTAAATTTTATTTCTAAAACTTATGAAATATGTTAAATTTGTAATTATTGGAAAAGGGGTGACGTGTTGAGATTATTTGTTTTTTGAATTGGGTTGGAATAAAAAAATATGGGTTTAGTTGAAGTTGGATTATTAATACAAGAAGCATGATATATTAGTATAAACAATGGATCATTGGACATCAATGTGTCAATTGTGAAATTGAAAAAAATATTCATGTTGTAATCTGGGTATGTATAAATATTTAATCTAATATTTACTATTATACCATAATATTCTCTCTCATGGTAATATCAAATAATATAAAAAAACAATTTTCTTTTGCAATGTTATAGTCTATGCTGAGAATTATGATAATGTGGTGTTATGCAGAGAGGTATAAATTAAGTTATGATGTTTTATAAATCCACTATATCTATTATTCATTAAAGGATTAGGCTATGAGATATAGATCCTTAATTATTCTACGTAAACTATATTTTATATTGTTTCCATTTTGAAATTTAGTTGTAATTTTAACTGATTAAAATAAACTCCCCATAATTTAAAAAATGAATACTGTTTTTCTATATTTGAAATAATTTCAGAATTTTTTTAATCCAACATTATTCATATAGAATTTTTTCAACATCCATTTAATCAGCTCCTAAATGATTAGATTGGGGAAATTATTTTAAAAAATAATAACATAATCTCTTTTTATTAAATTTGTAAATATATAATTTTTTTTATTAATTTACCTTGTGGTATTTATATTGTAATTGTTTTAAAATTCATTAAATATTACACAACGACTTCCTAGATGGATACCGTTTTTTTACACTACTCCCAATTAATCTGGCTTAACTCAATTTGTTCCAAACAAATAACTACTTTTATTTTAGTGTAATAATATGTCAAAACATGTTATATTACCAACTTTTTTGAAAAACATTTCAAATTACACAAAATTAATATCAAGTGATAACTCGTCTATACATTACGACAAATCATTGTAACAAAAATCCTTCATAACCAACCACTCCACCAATTGAATTTAAATTTCATAATAATTTAATAAATAATATTTTACCTATTATAAAAATAAAATAAATTGTATTAATAATAAAACAAATATAATATAAATTCATAATGAGTGAATAAATATTAAGAGTAAAAACATTATCGTCATTTATTAATTTAATAATTGATTAATAATTACTAAATTCATTATTGAATCAGAATTATAAATTAAAAATTCATTGATAATGATTTCTTATTATTAATTAATTAATAATAAATAATTTGAAAGAAATTTATTTATATAAAACATCTAATTAGTAATTATTAATAATTGATAATTAATAATTTTTAGTTGATTAATATTCATTAACAACACATAATTAAGAATTAATACTTATAAAATATTAACTATTGGTTAATAAATATTTTATAACTCATAATTAAAAATTATAAATTCATAATTCATAATTATGAATTCCAAATCCATAATTTTGAATTTTTCAATTAATAATAATTAATTATTATACATAATTTATTTTTATGTAAAAATTATAATTTGTAATTTTACAATAAATAATTATAGATTATTTTTCCTAAAATGACAAATAATTAATGGTTATAAATATTTAAAACAGAAAATTTTTCCATTAGTAAATTATTAAAATATCAAATAATACATGATATATTATTATAAGAAAATAATTTTTATATATAAAAGTGAACTTTATTTCTTTTTGGAAAAGGTCAAATGACCCCAAACAATAATTAAAAAATAATTAATGTTTAATGATTCATTAATTTTTAAATTAATTATAAAAAATTAATGAATAAATTTATTTATTTCATGGTTCTTTTAAAACTATAAATAAAATTAAATAAAAAATCTATGATTAAATAACATAATATATTATATTTATGTATTGTTTTTACCGAAACTAAAAACATTCATCTTAATAAATTAATTTTTAATAAACAACTATTATTTTGTGATGAATTTCTAAAACCACCACTAAATAACATCTCTATATGATCATATCCCTATACTGTCTATAAATTATGATCGAATTATTATTATTATTCAACATATTTTTTTCAATTTATGTAATTAATCCTAAAAGAAGAGTTATACGTTTATAATTTTTTAACAAATGAGGAATTTCTGAAACATTTTATAAAATATATATGAATATTTACATTCAATGGTGTATTTATATGAAAATTTACATAGGTTCATTATTTATAATTTTGTATATCTAAATATAGTTATAAATCATCATTCTAATTCACTCCATGCCTATTTCCCAATTTAATTTCAACCAAAGTCTCAAGAAGTATTTAGTAAAATAAATATATTCATATTTACTGGGAGGTTCATAGTGTCCATATATACTTAATTGACATAGATTCAATTGAAAGCTTCTCTTTTATATTAACGAGGCTCATGTGGAAATGTTTCACAACTCTAAACACCAATGACCATAACATTTTTAATGATTTTTTATCTAATTAAATATCTTATTATGAAAAATGGTAATATAATACATAGGCACATACTTGGTATTATGTTTTAGGATTCTAAAATAGAGTTATTAATTGTAACTGTTTCTAATATAATCATTGAACAGTGACCAAATAATTAGAATAAATATAGGGCTTTAACAAATCCTATTTACTTAAAAAAAGCGAGGGACTCATCTAGTAGAATTGGTCCACACAAATCACCTTTTACAGTGCTCATAAAAGAGGTATCATCACTGGTATTCACTCTTGATCAATCCCAAGTCGTGCATCAACAAGTAATTCTTGATCTAAATCGCCTACGAGAAAAGTGAGAGTTTCCAAATATTACCACCTGAGCGATGTTATATGAGACACCCCAATAGTCTATCACTATCGCACGCCATACCATTTGGAATTATGCAGGTGTTATATGGTGTTATGTAACAAGACCCTAGTTTTTTAAATTCGGCCATTAGTTTTATATATACTAATTAATGTACATTCATTTTATAATTGTTACATTGTAATTGGGTTTTAATGAAAAAATAGTATTTTTAGTTAATATTTAATTTTGAATTAATGGATTTTTGAAATAAAATTATATTTTAATAAAATATAATATCTAAATTATTTTTTATTGAATATAAATTATTGTAAAAATTTTATGAATAAAATTGTAATTTTTATTGTAGTTTGAAAGATTTTTGTCAAAACCCATGAAATTTCAATAAATGTAAGTATTTATTTAAAAACTAAAAATTTAAAAATTTAGAAAATTATTTAGATTAAGTGAATATTATTTTTGGAACCAGGACATTTAATTTTTCCAATGGTGGATTTTTCATTGTTTTCTAACACTGTTGAATTTTTGGGTAAAAATTAAATTCTGTTTAAATATATTATCTGTTTTATGACATCATAATGACCCATTAATGATGTAATAAAATTAAATAAAGGGATATTGGCACAATATATTTTTTACCCTTAAAAGATGATATTTTATATTTGTTTTCTTTATTTTATAATTTCATACTGGACCCTCCAAGACTTATAAAACATTTTTTTATTTTAAAATGATTTCCTTTAGAATGTGACTCACTTCTACATAAGAAAGCCTTATATTTTAATATGTACATCCATTTGTCTTATAAAATATTATTTTTCACTCGAAATTTGAAAAAACCATTTGAAAAAACCTTTGTATGGTTTTTGGTTTTGATTAATTTAATTGTAATGTCCAAAAACTAAATAATAAAGAATTCTCTCTCTATTTCTATATAATCCCACAGTTCATCCCAATTAAAATCACTCTAATTCCTTGGATAATGTCCCAAATCATCCCTTATCTCTATATTATTTTCCAAAGGCTCAATAATATCCCATTAAGCCTCTATTAAGACCATCCCAAGCCTTTGCGATCACACTTCCATGTAAGGTATTTATTCTTTTAACATTTTTTTCTATGTTTTTTTATGTTTTTATTCCCTTTTATTTTCTATTATAAATATTGGGGAATGATTTGTGAAAAAAGTCCATACATCCCTCTTTATGTTTTAATGATGATAGAACTCTTTTTCTCTCATTAATCACTCCCATGTACATATATTACCATGCCGAAATTTCATAAGTGTTATTCCATTTCACTTATTTCATCATGTTACTATATTATGTTACAACATCTATTTCCAAATTACTTATGTTGGTACATGTATCTATATTACCCTTACTATAGAATTTAGGTACATTTTATGAGATTCCCCTTTTTCTCTCAGAAACCATTTTTATGAATTTTTATGTCACACTATTATGCTGTAGAAATTGCACCGTGATTTTCCAAACCAAAATCATTGTGTAGAGAATACCATACTCATTTCCTATAAGGAGTATCCAACTTTATGAACACATTAATATTGTATGTTACATACATGTAATTATTCTACATTCCATAATTTTTGAATAACTTATGATATTGAATGAATCCATGTTATATTATCAATGTGGCACACTTATGCATGAAATGAAAATTTTATAATGGGTGTTCCCTGATAGCACTCCAATGCATTAGGTAATGAATAATATCTTGATAGTCCTTGTGAAATGAGTATATAATCATGATAATTCAATAGAAATGAGATTTTACTCATGCTAACTCTTAAACAATGGGGGATTACTCATGATCCATGAGCAACAATCCTATGCTCCTTCTAATATCATGTTAAATGGTATTGCCACATTTCCATGTTATGTTAACCATGATATATCATGAGTTCATGTTAATGATTAAATTATTCCATATTGATATTACTATTTAATAACATGTATTTTATTCTTTATTTTTTTTCCAATTTAACTCCCTCACTAGGCTTTGTTGCTCAACTTTATCTTTTGTACATCCCCATGTTATCCAACCAAATGCTATATTCGATGGAATGTTGTGGTCATATAAATTATATTTTCAATAAATATGTTTTATTTAATGTATTAATTAGGTATGTAATATTACTAATATCCAAATACATAAGACCTCATAATCCTTAGTTTTTTCATAAGTCCATGTTTATGTAATAAATCATATTTAAGTTTATAATAAAGTGAAAGGTTGTTATAATTGGTATCAAATGATAGGTTTAGTTATTTCATTGATGAAAATGCCACTGAAATATTTAGGGATAAGGCTAAATATAATGAAAACATTCCATATTTATTGTGACTATATAGTAAGTGGTTTTTCAATAAAATACTTCCCTGTATGTATAAGAACATGTAGAGGTGGCTCTGTCATAGACATATCTAGGGGTAAAACCTAAAAACCCCACTTTGAGATGAAATAAAACGAGAGATGGTGCATGAAAATGTAACATAATACACTCTTGGTTATGACACATCTTGTGGATATGTTTTGGTCAATTCATAATCATAGTATAAACTACTATTAAAGGAAAATTCTCCCAGAAGAGTTTATTTTGGGATGTAGATCATGCTTAACATAGATTGAAACCACCAAATTCCTAAGCTAAGGAAAAAATGTAATTTATCTGTTATCCAATTTTTTATTGGATTACCCTATATTTTTTTCCCCAAAATTTCATTTTATTCTAGAAAATGGCTTGTAATATGAGGACTCAGGCTGACAAATATTGTGAAGATCTATGTGATGATTGTTTTAATGAGATGAGCAATCTATTGGGAGCAGGAATCACAAACATTGTCACGATAAGATCTCTATTAAAAAATGTTTTGAATAGAAACATGGGTCACCTGCAATGTGTAACCCCCCACCCACATGATAAAAAACAAAAAAAAACATAATCCGGAGCCAAATTAGACAATTACCTCCTACATTTAATGGAATGTTTGATCCCTAAATTTCTGAAAAATGAAAAAACTCCATTGAAATGATCTTACCCATCCATATATGTTATGAAAAATAGAAGGTTCTTCTAGATACATATCGTATAGTGGATAAAGATGATCATTGGTGGACATTGATCAAAAATATTAATCATGAGGAAGAGATTGAGGCATTGGAATGATAGGATTTCCAGAAAAAAAAATGTCAATAAATATTTTATGTGCACCCATTGACTTCATATGGAAAAGAATTCCTTGGAATCATGAAACAATGGTGATGAATACATAAGAGTGTAAAAGGAAAACTTCAACATGATTGAATTATATTTCTTCATTTTTGTCATTCCCCCAGAATGCACTGGTGAGATCTTATTTGTTGGGATAATCCTTATCCTACGGAAAGCCCTGGAGATCCATGACTAGTATAGATATGTGGAAATTATATGATATGACTTCAATGTTTAAATGGAAATCATATAATATTATTGGTATCATGGGGATAAGAAGATAACAGTCAAAATTTATTTCTTGTGGTCTAATGGATAAATCCAATGGTCCTAAAAAAATCCATCATGCCACATTCCAAAGGAGTAGAAAGAAATACACAGGATAATGCCTGAAGGGGATGAGGACATGAATTAGATGTCCAAGAGAAGGGATCCTAGACATTATTTTCTGGAATGAAACCCCCACTACTACAACAGATGAGTGAAATGCTCTGTTTGAAACTCGACGCTTAGTTTATTGCTTTAATAGTAATGAACCAAGTAACTTTTCAAATCAGTGCCCAAAGCCAAGTGTTTTCGGAGGCAACCAACAACCTCCAATGTATCAAGGGAGAGAATTTCCATCACTATAGTCGAAGATATACCATACTATAAAGTGGTGAAATATATGGTAGTTATATATTGTATAATAGAGAAAATACTATTTGATTATGGTTCTAGGAATTCCTTTATACCATGAATGTTTAGTAGAAAAATCCCAACAACACCACAAATAATGGATGTAGAGATGTTATTGAGAATTAAAAATGGGGCAATCATTTCATACTCTTAATATTACCCCTCACCAATCACAATTTGTGGATTAAACATTATGGTGAACCACTTTATAGTCCCTCTGGAGGAATTTTATGCAATCCATATCATGGATTAGATTTCTCTATATCGATCCAACATAAATTTCCATGAGATGGAAATCACACTCCATATGTAAGATCGACCCCCTGATTCTATACAAGTTCATGGATTAGGCTGAATATTCTTTAGAACCATCCTATTAACTATAGATATTTGCCGCCTTCTGAGCATGCGTATCTTGCCCAAATGATTGAGCATATAGAACCAACCATCTTTGAAGTCATTATTGTTTTGATGGAATTAGTTTAAGTGTTTCCTGTGTATTTTCCTGGTCATCCTCTTATAAGAGAAGTCAAATTATTGATTGATCTTATACCTGGGGATTTTACAATATACAAGAATCCTTATATATTGGCTATTGTGGAGCATGAATAGATAATGAAATAACTATAGGAGAATCTAGATAATGAGTTTAAACTCCCTAGTGATTCACCATGGGGTTCACCAGTCCTCTACATCAACTCGAAGGATGGGTCATTGCACCATTTTTTTGATTATCATGATCTCAACATAATCAAGATAACGAACAAGTATCCTCTTCCACAAAATGATGTCTTGTTCAATAATTTAAATGGTGCACAATTCTTCTCCATGGTTGATCTATGGTTGGAATATAACCATGTAATGATTTTGAAGGGGGATATCTCCAAAACTAATTTTCATACTAGTTTTGGGCACTCTAATTTCATAGTAATGGATTTCAAGCTCACTAATGCTCCATTAACATTTATGGGGTTGATGAATATATTCTTTAGATATTACCAAAAAAATTTATGATAGTCTTTATTGATGGTATTCTAATATAATCTCAAAACAAGGAGGATCATGAGAAGCATCATAACACTGTACTAGATACCTTGCGAAAGAATAAGTTCTATTCAATGTACAACAAGTGTGAGTTCTATTTGAAGGAAGTATAACTCTTGGGTCATAACATCACAATCAATAGGATATATCTGGATCCCTCTAACATAAATGCAATTTATTCATGCCCAAGTACAATATATGTGACAGATATATGTAGATTCATTATGTTAGCTAGATATTATTGGAGACTTGTGAGAAATTTATAATGATTTTCGAACCCACTAACCAAGTTATCTTTGAAGGGAGTCAAGTACACGTGGATTAATGAATGTGAATAAATCATCAAGGAGTTGAAAATAACGCTTATCACAGTTCCTGTGATCAGTCTACCCACAACTTATGAAATCGTTGTGGTATTTAGTGATGCTTCAACAAAGGTAATGGGAAATGTGTTGATGAAAAATGACAAAGTCATTGGATATAATTCAAGGAAATTGAAATTTTATGAGAAAAACTATCAAACACATGATCTGGAGTTGTCTTCAGTAATATTCTCATTTAATATTTAGCGACATTAACTCTTTGGGGAGAAGTGTGAAATATACATGAATTAAAAAATAATCAAGAATATATTCACACTGAAAGAGTTGAACATTTTCCAACTAATATTGATAGTGCTGATAAAAACCTATGAATACTCAATCCATTACCACCTTGGGAAATCGATCATAATGGTGGATGTTATTTGGAGAAAAGACCCAATGATTTAGTAATAGATGAGAATTAAAAAAAGGATAAATTATTCTTTGATTTGATGAAGATGGACATAGGAATCATAAATAATGAAACACTATCCATAATTTCACGAATTTCTGCTCAACCATCTCTTTAAAAAAGGTTTGATGATGCTCAATAAGATTTCGTGGAAATTCAGAAGAAAGTGGAAACTATTAGAAAATGTAAATCCTCAAAGATTAATGTTAATGAAGATGGAATTGTGATATTTAGGTCTAGAAATTTTGTTCCCTCAAATGTTATGTTAAATAATGAACATTGGGATGATTCAAGTTGTTAAAATATCCACATTCAGCAAGTAAAAAAATGATGTATTGATATATCCGAGATAATTATTACTGGGATAACATCGAGAGGGAGAATTATGAGTATTCATCAAGGTTACTGGTATGTCAGCAAATGAAGGCTGAGAGGTAGAATTATAAGTAGATCATGCAATTATTACCCATTCCAATAGAGAAATTGGAGAACATCACCCGGGACTTTTTCACCAATCTTTTGAGGATATCCACCGTCAATAATGCTATATGTATTGTTCTGTATTTTCTTACAATGACATCCCACTTCATTGTAATTTGATAAGATTACTCACTAGTTCAACAAGCAGTGAATATCATTTTAAAATTGTTAATGTTTCATTGAGTAAAACTATTTATTATATCCGATAAATATACAAGATTCACCATTATGTTCTGTAAGATTTTTCAACACACACTGAATGATTAGATGATCTTCAGTACAACTTATCATCCTCAAACTCATATCCAATCTTAACGGACAATCCAAAAACATTAGGACATATTGGGAGAATTCTCAATGATCTTCCAAGGTGGATGGGATTATCATCGTCCACAGGTTTAGTTCTATTATAATAACGGTTTCCACTACTTCAAGCAAATGGATGCTTATGAATCTGTTTATGCGAAGAGGAGTAGAACACTGATATGTTCGGATGATATTCTAGGGAAAAACTGATATGTCCCAAAATAGTCTACGAAATGATAGAGGATGAGACCATTCAGCCTCATATTAAATATTTCTAGAGTTAACATCAATGATATGATGAAAATCATCGATGGGACCTAGAGTTTGACATTGGAGACATCGTATTTCTTCCGCATATCCCCATGGAAGAGATTTATGAGATTGGGGTAGAAGGGAAAGAATATTCCATGATACATCAAACCTTTTAAGATATGTTGTAGAGGCCCAAATATTGACTTACATGGACATTACATTATTTTCATGGAATACATAATACATAACAAAAACAGACACCAAAGGACCGTAATAGTTTGTTGTCTTTGGAAACTTGGAACATTGTTTTCTAATATTAGTGAAATATATTCAACATCTCCCATGAAGATCGCCCCTTTTTTCTTACCTAAAACTTTTCTTTATATCATGTTTAAAAGAAAACATTTATAGGGTGATCACAAATGATCAGTAAGGGTAAGCATGGAAAAAAATGAACCATATACATTTGAACATCAAAACATTAACATAAAGTTTAAACATCAAACTCTTGAGTTGTGAAATAAATCATGGTAGTACATAAGGCATAGATCATAATGGAACATCAATCATGATAAAATAACATGGGAATACAACATTTAATTGTTTCCAAACATTATGCACATGATATGATTTCCATAGTAGCTATGGCATTGCTGCCATGTCCATCTTAGTGGAAAAAGTCCCTTTTTGAATCGAGTTCACTCCTTATTTCAGTCATGTAACAATGAACTGGACTAACATACCATTATAGCCATGTCTATCTCATGAGATATAAATATTTACCCAATAAATTGGAGAGAGATATACGTCCCACCAATCTCATAATGAAATCATTCATACATGTCACACAAAATAAACATTAAACATTCCTCATAACCCAAAGAATAAAATGGATTTCATAAACCACATCCCATCATCACATAATCCATATAAAACAAATGGATATTTCATCATAAGAAAAGATAAACCATGTAAATCATATAGACATTATACTTGAAACATACACATATTAAATAATGTCATCTTAGATGGAAAATGGTTTTGATAAAACACTTGAAATGAATTCTTGAGGAAAATATCATTTCTTCTTCAAAATCATTTTATTATCACAAAATTCCATAGAATTTTAAAAGAAAGTATTATGTTGAAAATATTCATAAAATATTGTATTGTATGATTCATTAAAATGAGGTGTTGTGAAACAGTAAAAATCTGTTCACACTGTATAAATTAAAAATAAAATTCTTCTTGTACTTTTGTCGAAAAAGTTAAAAAGTTCCCCGTGTGAAAAAAAGTATGATTCATTCCATAACATGTGGTAAATTTAAAAAATGCATAAAATGGACTTTAAAAAAACATGAAAACAATTTTAGAATACATGGGCAAGAATGGTAACAATAACCCTAGTAAATACTTATGAATAACAATCTCAGATAAGAACGAGATTGGAATAGTTATCCCTTACCATAGGTCTGATTTGCTTCGTACGTATCTGAACCCTCTGTATAATTATTTAAATAATGTCATTGAATTATTTAAGAATCATATTCATTGCTATGATATCATATATATTTCACTTATGACTTTATATTACCCGTCTTTTGTAAGTTCCATGTTAAACAATGTTTTGGGTAAGATCGTTTTATTTATCGTACTTGTTTGGACTTGTCGTTCGTGATATTATTATTACTTATATCTTGATCTACATACTTCCAGAATGTAAATCATGATTTTTATATCATATATATATTCATTATATATATATAATAGATATGTAAATGAAATTAAATACTTCGTTCATGTAGACGGTATGTCGTACGTACGCATGAACGCTGTTTTTGTTTTCTTATTGAATTAATTAGAATTAAGTAAATGAAGTATATATGTACATAAATCAAGTATCATTATTATGTAATATATTTCATGATGATTTATTATATATACTTATAATCATACTTTAATGGTTAATCATGGAAAATGAATCTCATCGCGTTCGTGGAGACAGTAGTCCGTACGTACGCACAAGAAATGATATCATTCCCATGAACATGGAATTGTATTGATGTGTATTTATAATATTTCAAAATCAATATCACTTTACAATAATAATATATAGTTATTTATTTACACCATTATACCCATTCATGAATGGTGGTGGTGTAAAAAAGATTACACCACGGCGTGGAGACGATATTCCGTACGTACGCACGCGCGGTGATTTTGATTCTGTTGGATGGATAAGAAGATGAAATTGGGTTGTTTAATATTTATAATAAAATATAAATATATTATAGATACTGATGATATTAATTTATGATGAAACAAATAAGGAAGAAGACGTATAAGAAGAAATAGATTAGAAAGAATCGGTAAAGGATATTACCTCTTCTTTGACGCGTCTCTTCCTAACATCCTTTTAAGGCATGAGGGTTTATCTTTTGAGGAGACCAGAACCTCTATAATGTTTCTAGGGAATATTAGAAGGGAAATTTCCAGGGTTTTTCCGAGATTAAAGCCTCAAAAGGGTCTGATGATAAGAGAGAAGGGGTGCCCTTTTTATAAAGGAGGAGAGGGGCACCTTTGGAAAAAATTAAAATATTATTTTATAATAAAGTAATATTTGGTTTATAATAGCTCAAAATTGATTTATTTAGAAGATAAAATTTTTATGGTTAGAAATCCTCTCAACTAATAGGATTTAGACAATTTTAGGTTCCTATTTTAACCTTGTCAGTTAGATTTAACTCTAAGTTAAATAACTTATCTTTTACCATGTCTTCTTGTTTTATTACACTATATAGATAATGAACATACTATAACAATACAAAAGAACCCCAAGTGGTTCATTATTAATATATATAACTTTATCTAAGTCATTTGTCTGAACCTTAAATTTTTTAGAATATAATAACAATTAATAATATAAACTTTGTTTTAAAATCTATTTGATGTCAATTTTGACACTATTTTGTAATTGATTTTTGTGAAAATCATAACAGAATTATTAGATCTAAAAATATTAATTAAATCAATACTAACATGTCATATTAACCTATTAAATTAGTTTAATTCATAAAAAGACTCAAATTAAATTTATTTCGATTTTTATAATATCAATTTTTTTAATATTTCATTATTTAGGTAATTACTGCATCACCATTGTGTCATAAATAAATTAAATTATATAATGTATAAAAATTATTAATAAAATACCATTAAGTAAGAAATATTTTTATATTTCTAAGGAATAATTTTAGTAGAATTTATCTTATTAATATCTCTATATTAAAAGTTCTTAGTTATTAAACTTTGATTTTAACCATTTTAACTCTTCTTTAAATAAAATAATAATAAATGTCCTAATCCAGTCCATGTGAACCTAAATGGAAATATTTTATTCCTAAGGTTGTTTTTGGTCAAATTAAACTTATCCATTAGAATTATGACACATGTTAGGGTAATAGTAATATCATTTTTACCCTTAATTATCCTATTTACTTTTAACCGTGGTAAATAAAAGTAAAAAGTTAATATTCAAAAAAAAATTATTTTTATCTTATATTACCACATTTTACTCTTTTATGTTAACCGTGTCTCTCGTAATTTCGAAATTCCACTCACATAAGAGGTAAAATAATGTTTTATGTAAATTTTCAAATTCTCTTAGGAGGTGGGTAAAAGACAGCGAAGATTTCAATAACATTTTTATATATCTAAAATTATTATAAAAGGACACAAATGTATTACAATGAACTTATACAGGTATTATGTAACAATTTTGACCTAAAATAAATTAAAATAAAATAAATAATAATTTAAATAAAAAGTCGGGGTTTGAATAGAAACCCAGTGTTTTCACAATTCATCAAAAACTGAAAGTTTTCAAAAAAATACCAAAAATTCACCCCAGGATAATTTCGATATTTTGAATCCAAAAATGAAGTCCATTTTAAAAGATAAAATTTAATAAATTTCAAAAATTCAGTATTACTATTCATAACAACTAGTTTATTATAATATTATAATAATATTACTTTTAGTTAAACATTGTATTGCGTACTACACAGGATATCGAAGAAGGTCTTGATTGCGTGTAATGCAAGCCAAGTCAGGGATGTGTGTAGTGAATTTTCCGTTTGATGTCGCATATAACATAATCAAAACGTATCTCATTTATACATTAAACAAAATCTATACTTAGTGTTTTGTAGAATAATTTCCACAAAACAAACATGAAATTGTGTGTAACACGAGCCATGAATAGTTTTTCATATATTGCATTCTAATACGTTATTTAATATAGTACAAGCTAATTTTGGTGTCACGTACAACACAAGACATCAATGAAATTAAAAAGAATAATTTACATAAAATCTCGGGTTAATACATTCTACCCCCCTTAAAATGAATTTTTCCCTCAAAATTCGTCGGGGTTATAAATGGTTTATACATGAAAGTTTCTTTCATATAAACCCACATAGTAAATAGGAGTACTAAAACATCATTTTAATAATTGATGTATGAAACATATCGGTTACCCAAATTGACTCATCACTGGGTTTCCACATAAGAGAACATATGTGAAAATATGGATATGGAAGAGAAATCTAACCATCATGTTCTGATGGAGAGTGGTAGAGAACATGGCTATGAAAAAGTCAACAATAAAAAATCCATAAATTTGTGATGATCTATGTTACCATCTGATTCATCGGATATAAGGGAATGAGGACAACATTTTAGGTTTTCAAGATCATTTCTCTAAAGGTAATGAATTTGAATTATAACAAATACATACTTTATTTCGGTATAATCTCACTATTGTTCGTGCCTTGAACAATTTCCACTTCATCTCTTAAATAAATGAAGTTGAATTTGTCATTCGTGAAGATTTACCAGATCACGTGATTGAATGATGGGTCATTACATCTGTCTCAAACATAAGTTTAGAAAAAGTTATATACATAGGTCCATCTATGGTGAGAATAATCGTATATGGTTCCAAAAATGGACTTATACTTCAACTATCAAACTTATTAATAAAATAAAACTAATTTCTACTAACCAGGGACTTTTTATAAGTAAATGGTAGGAAATAAAGTTCTGTCACACTTCGGTTTTGGGATCGATTTTCACAGCCTTGTCCGACATAACAAGTTGTCACCCATCCTAAATGTTGTCCTTTATCTAAAACTACATGATTATAGAATTCCATAAATAATATCAAAAAAAGTTATAGCCTTAAAAAATAATTACATATTTCCAACATAATCCATTCCAATCATTAGTCTTATCCAAAATACTTCTGTACAAGCTCATAGTATAAATAAAACAATTACTAGAAATTGCATTTTCCGAGCATGTGAATACAATCATTTATCCCTGATATATCATACGATATAGCTTGTTGGTCACATTCCAAACATGTGAATAACTTAATCATGTATTCTCTTGAAACATAAATTACCATAGACCCTTAGTGAAAACTTGAATTCTATCAAATGTTAACTCTTTCCACATACCAAAATCCCAAAATTTCTATATACTCAAACCATGATATCGTATTGTCCTTACATCAATCATGAGCTCAATAAAACTATCAAACATCTCATTATCTCATAATCCCTTCATTATGCCCATATCAGCTACTTTCCAAAAATATTACAATCACTTTTCATGGTTACATGTACCATATAATTATTGTAAACCAATACATAGATATTCCAAAATTCCTCGATTCCATAAATGAGATTCCATGATACTATTTTGAAAACCCATTACATAAACACTTAATCATTACAAAACATCATTTTCAAACTCAACATTACAAATAGTGATTACATGTGACGTCACTTTATCCTTTTCCTTAAGTGGTTCCTCACGTTGATCATCATTAACCCTAGGATTAGGGCATTGATTAGCATAATGCCACATTTCCTTGCACTTGAAGCATTGAAGTGTTGGTGGTGCGTTCTCTGCAGTATTTTCTTTATTCACATCATTAGAAACCCTTTTTCTATTACTTCAACACTCAGCTCCTCGATGACCTTCTTTTCCACACTTAAAAAATTTTCTAGTCCCTTTAATAAAATCGCCACCATGCTTCTTTCCACACTTTGAGCATAAAGAAACATTCATCATCTTTTCATCATTATTCTAATATTTCTCGTTGAACTGCATCTTTTGTTTCTTGTCAAAACCATTAGATGGATATGTTACACCAACTTCCAATTAAACCTTGATATCCCAACACACAATTTCTTCATAGCTACTGAAGTATATTATAGCTAATTCCCTTTGAAGACTTGGTTTTAAGCCACTAATAAATCGATCAACATTACATTTAGGTTTGATGATAAAACTAGATCCATACCTTGAAAGTCTTGTAAAATTCCCAACATATATACCAACAAATTCATCATCCTTCTGCTTAAGCTCAAGGAACTCCTTTTCCATCTTTGTTCGAAGAATACGCGGGAATTACTTACTGAAAAACAAGTTCTTGAACTCATCCCATTTCATAGATTCAATTTCATCTTGGGGAATTGTATTCTTAATTAGAGTCCACCACTGGTCTACTTCACCTTCTAAATGGTAAACATCTAGAATGAAATTATCATGTTCCGAAAAGATAAGTATGGAAAATATCATTTCAATAGTACAGATCCATTGTTCAGAAACAAGTGGATCAGACGACCCATTGAATGAAGGTGGGATTTGCCTCATGAAGAAATAAATAGAATATTGTTCCCTTCTATGATCATTTGGAAATACATAATGATTCATAGCTTGTGTATGTATAGAAAGAATATTTTTCACTCCATCTCACATCACATTTGGTTATTCAGGATGACAATCATTTCATTGTCAATTACATTGATCAACACAGTTACTTCATGTTCCATCCATCATCTAAAACCAAAAAAGAATAGTGTGAGAGAAATAAATCATGCTAGGGAAAACAAAATAATAATGGGGGATTACCTTCAATATATAACATCTTAGGGTCAATTCTATGATTTTTACTGTAATTCTAGGACTATAACCTATACTTATACTTAACTTTACAGACATCCCTAAAAATACCATAGAAATATCTCTATGGATTTCACTAAAGTTTTCGAATCCTAGTTTACTAATGTTAACTAAACATTTCCTCTGATACCAACGGTAGATGGCCAATGCTATACGTACATGGACATTACATAATTTTTTTGGAATACTTAATACATAAAAAAATATACACCAAATGACCGTAATAGTTTAGTGTATTTGGAAACTTGGAACATAATCTTCTAATCTTGGTGAAAGGTGTTCAAAATATCCCATAAAGATCTTCCCTTTTTTTCTTACCTAAAAACTTTTTTGTATCCAGGGGAAAGGAAAACATATAAAGGGTGATCACAAATTCACAGTAAGGGTAAACATGGAAAAAAATAAATGAACCATATACATTTGAACATAAAAACATGAACATAAAGTTTAAACATAAAAATCTTGAGTTTTGAAATAAATCAGGGTAGTACATAAGGAATAGATCATATAGTAACATCCATCATTATAAAATAAAATGGGAATAAAAAATTTTATTGTGGAAAAACATTATGCACATGATATGATTTCCATAGTAGCCAAGGCATTGGTCCGATGACCATCTTAGTGGACAATGTACCTTTCTAAATCGAGTTCACTCTTCGTTTCAGTCCAGTAACACTGAAGAAAATTAACATACCATTCCAACAATGTCTATATCATGAGAGATAAATCATTACTCAATGCATTGAAGGGAGATATAGGTCTCACCCATCTCATAATGAAATCATTATTTTTATGCCACAAAATAAACATAAAACATTCATCATAACCCAAATAATAAAATGGGTTAAATAAACATCATCCCATCATCACATAATCCATATAAAACAAATGGATATTTCATCATAAGAAAAGTGAAACCATGTAAATTATAGAGACATTATACTTGAATCATACACATATGAAATAATGTCATCTTAGATAGAAAATCGTTTTCAGAAAACACTGTAAATTAATTCATGATGAAAATATCCTTTCTTCATCAAAATCATTTTCATTTCAAAAAATTACATGAAATTCTAAAAGAAAGGTATTTTGTTGAAAATAGTTATAAAATATTGTATATTAAGCTTCATGAAAATGAGGCGTTTTGAAACCTCAAAAATCTGTTCATGACGTATAAGTTAAAAATACCATTCTTCTCGTACTTTTGTCGGAAAAGAAAAAAAGTTTCCCTTGTGGAAAAAAAAGTAACATTAATTTCATAACATGTGATAAATTTTAAAAATGGGTAAAAAGGACTTTAAAAATACATGAAAACAGTTTTAGAAAACATGGGAATGAATGATAACAATAACCCCATTAAATACTTACGAATAACAATCTCGGATAAGAACGAGATTGGAATAGTTATCCCCTACTTTAGGTCTGATATGCTTTGTACGAATACGAACCTCTTGTATAATTATTAGAATAATGTCATTGACTTATTAAAAAATCATATTCATTTTTATTATATCATATACGGTTCACTTATGACTTTATATTACCCGTCTTTTGTAAGTTCCATGTTAAATAAGTGTTTTGGGTAAGATCGTTTTAATTGTTGTACTTGTTTGGAATTGTTGTTCTTGATATTATTATTATTTATATCATGATTTAATTACTTACAAATATAAATAATTATTTATATATCATATATATATATTCAGTATATATATATATAATAGATATATAAATGAAATGAAATACACCGTTCATGGAGACGGTAGGCCGTACGTACGCATGAACGCTATTTTTGTTTCCTTATTGAATTAAAAGGAATTAAGTAAATGAAACATATATGTACATAAATACATTATAATTATTATGTTATATAATTCATGATTATTTATTATATAAACTTTATAATAATACTTTAATGGTCAATCATGGAAGATGAATCTCATCGCATTCGTGGAGACGGTAGTCCGTACGTACGTAGGAGCGATGATATCATTACCATGAGCATGGAATTGTATTGAAGTGTATGTATAATATTTAATAATAAATATCACTTTACAATAATCATATTTATTTATTTATTTACACTATTATATCCATCCAACTAATGTGGTGGTGGAAAACAGATTACACCATGGTGTGGAGATGATATTCCGTACGTACGCACGCGCGGTGATTTCGTTTCCGTATGACGGATAAGAAGATGAAATTGGGTTGTTTCATATTTATAATAACGTATAAATATATTATTGATACTGATGTTATTAATTTATGATGAAAAAAATAATGATGAAGAAGTAGAAGAAGAAATAAATTGGAATGAATCGGTAAAGGATATTACCTCTTCTTTGGCGTCTCTCTTCTTAACCTCCTCTTAAAGAACTAGAAATGGTCTTTTGAGGAGATGGGAACCTATATAATGATTATAGGGAGGATTATAAGGAAACATTATAGGGATTGTCCGAGCATCAAGGCTCAAAAGGTTGTGAAGTGAAGAGGGAAGGGGTGCCCTTTTTATAAGGCAGGAGAGGGGCACCTTTAGAATAACTTAAAATATTATTTTATAATAAAGTCATATTGTGTTTATAATAGCTCCAAATTGATTTATTTCGAATCTAAAATGGGTATGGGTCGAAATAATCTAATACAATAGGATTTATACATGTTTATCTTACTATTATAACCTTATCATTTAGATTTAACTCTCAGTTAAATAATTTAATTTTTACCGTGTCTTCTTGTTTTCTTACACTATATAGTTAATAAACATACTATAACAATCCAAAAGAACCCGAAGTGGTTAATTATTAATATATATAACCTAATATATGTATTTTGGAAGAATTTTATATTTTAATGAATATAATAACAGTTAATAATATAATATTTTTTTAAATTCTATTTTATGTCAATTTTGACACTATTTGGTAATTGATTTTTGTGAAAATCATATAAGAATGATTAGTTAGAAAAATGTTAATTAAATCAACACCAACATGTCATATTAACCTATAAAATTAGTTTAATTTATAAAAAGTCTCAAATTACATTTATTTGGGTATTTATAATATCAATTATTTTATTATTTTATTATTCAGTTAAATACTCCATCACCATTGTGTCACAAATAAATTAAATTATTTAATGTCTAAAAAGTATAAATTAAATACCATTAGGTATGAAATATTTTTATATTTATAATGAAAATTTATATTATAATTTATCTTATGTATAAACATATATTAAAAATGTTTTAGTTATTAAACATTGATTTTCACCATTTTAACACTTCATTAAATAAAATAAAAATAAATGTTATAATCCAATCCAAGTGGACCTAAAGGGTAATATTTCATTCCTAAGGATGTTTTTGGTAGAATTTAACTTGTCCAATATAATTAAGACATGTGTTAGGGTAATAGTAATATTATTTTTACCCTTAATTACACTATTTACTTTTAACCGTGGTAAATATAAGTATAAAGTTACTATTCACCAGAAATTTTTTTTATTTTATTGAACCAAATTTTACTCATTTATATTAACCATGTCTCTATGATTTTTGAAATTCCACTCACGGAAGCGGTAAAATTATGTTTTATGTAAATTTTCATATTCTCATAGGAGGTGGGTAAAAGACGGTGAAAAGTTCAATAATATTTTTATATTTCTAAAATTATTATAAAATGACTCAAATGAATTAAGTTGAACTTATATAGAAATTATGTATAAATTTCGACATAAAATAAATTTAAATAAAATAAATAATTATTTAAATAAATATTCGGGTTTTAAGTAATAACTAAGTGTTTTCACTACTCATAAAAAATTGATTGTTCTCAAAAAAATACAAAAAATTCACCCTAGGCTAATTTCGATATTCCAAATCCCAAAATGAAGTCCATTTTGAATGATAAAATTTATTAAATTTTAGAAAGTGGGTATTACTATTCATAAAGGCTAATTCATAATAATATCGCGTTTAGTGAAACATGGTATTGCGTACTACACACGCTATCGAAGAAGGTATTGATTGCGTGTAATGAAATCCATGTCAGGGCTGTGTGTAGTAAAAGATTAGTTTGGTGTTGCATATAACATAATCAAAACATATTTCATTTATACATTAAACAAAATCTAAACTTAACGTTACGTAGAATAATTTCCAGAAAATGAACTTGAAATTGTGTGTAACACGAGCCAAGAATAGTGTTGCTTATACTGCAAGATAATACGGTGTTACGTATTGTACAAGCTAATTTTGGTGTCTCATACAACATAAGACATCAATGAAATTAAAAATAATAATTCTCATAAAATCCCAAGTCATTACATTCTACCCCCCTTAAAATGAATTTCACCCTCGAAATTCGTTGGGGTTATAAATGGTTTACTACTTGAAAGTTTCATTCAAAGAAACCCACATCGTAAAAAGGAGTAATAAAACATCATTTTAAAAAGTGAAGTATGAAACATATCGGTTACCAAAATTGACTCAACACTAGGTTTCCACATAGGATAACATAGGTGGCAATATGGATATAGAAGAGAATCCAAACCATCATGTTCTTATGGAGAGTGGTAGAGAACATGGATATGAAAAATCCAAAAATCACAAAGCCATTAATTTGTGATGATCTGAGGTACCATCTGATTCATCGGATATAAGTGAATTAAGGCACCATTTTTGTTTTTCAAGATCATTTCCCTAAAGGTAATGAATTTGAATTATAAGAAATACTTACTTTATTTCGATATAATCTCACCATTTTTCGTGCATTGAACAATTTCTACTTCATCTCTTAATGAAATAAAGTTTAATTTGTCATTTGTGAAGTTCTACAAGATCACGTGATATAATGATGGGTCATTCTATATGTCTCAAACATATGGTTAGCAAATGTTATATACATAAGTCCATATATGGTGAGATTAATCGTATATGGTTCCAAAAATGGACTTATACTTCAACTATCAAACTGATTTATAAAATAAAACTAATTTCAACTAACCATGGACTTCCTGTAGGCCAGTGGTAGGAAATAAAGGCCTGTCCCACTTCGGTTATTTGTTCGATTTTCACAGCCTTGTCTGACACGACAGGTTGTCGCCAGTCCGGCATGTTTTACTTTCTCTAAAACTACATTATTATAACATTCCAAAAATAATATCAAAAAAAGTTCTATCCTTAAACAATACTGACTTATTTAAAATATAATCAATTCCAATCTTTTGTTTTATCCAAAATACTTCTATCCAAGCTAATAGTATAAAGAAAACAATTTCAAGAAATTTCATCTTTCGAGCATGTGAATACCATCATTTATCCCACAAATATCATAAAACATATCTTGTTGGTCACATTCCAAACATGTGAATACCTTAAGCATGTATTCTCTTGAAACATAAATTACCATAGAACCTTAGTGAAAACATTAAATCTATAAAAACTTAACACTTTCCACATACCAAAATCCGAAAAATTCGTTATACTCAAACCATGAAATCATCTTGTCCTTACATCAATCATGAGTTGAATAATACAATCAGACAACTAATTATCTCCTTATACCTTCATTATGCGCATATCATCTACTTTCCAAAAATATTACAATCACTTTTCATGGTTACCATTACCATATAATAATTGTAAACCAATACATTGATATTCCAAAATTCCATGATGCCATAAATGAGATTCCATGTTACTATTTTTAAATCTCATTAAAAAAACACATAATCATTACACAACATCATTTTCATACTCAACATCAAAAATAGTGATCGCATGTGACTTCCCTTTAACCTTTTCCTTATGTGGTTTCTCACGTTGGTCATCATTAACACTTGGATTGTGGAATTGATTAGCATAATTCCCCATTTCCTTACACTTGAAAAAATGAAGTGTTGGTGGTGCGTTCTCTACAGTTTTTTCTTTATTCACATCATTGGAAAATGTTTTCCATTACTTCTACACTCAACTTCTTGAAGAACTTCTTTTCCACACTTAAAACATTTTCTAGTCCATTTAAGACAGTCTCCACCATGCTTCGTTCCACACATTGAGCAAAAAGAAACATTCATCTTCTTTTCACCTTTATTCTGAGATTTGTCCTTGAACTCCATATTTTGTTTCTTGTCAAAACCATGAGATAGATATGGTACACAAAATTCCAGTTCTACCTTGATATCACAAAGCACAATTTCTTCATAGCTACTGAAGTATCTTATAGCTAATGCCCTTCGATGACTAGGTTTTAAGCCATTGAAGAATAGATCAACATTACTTTCATGTTGGATGATAAAACTTGATTCATACCATGAATGTCTTGTAAAATTCCCTTCGTATATACCAACAATATTCATCATACTTCTTCTTAGGCTCAAGGAAATACTTTTCCATAATTTTTCGAAGAATATGAATGGATGTACTTACTGAAAAACAAGTTGTTGAACTAGTCCCATTCCATGGATTCAATTTCATCTTGGGGCCTTGTATTCTTAATTAGAGTCCACCACTGGTCCACTTCACCTTCTAAATGGTAAACATCTAGAATGAATTTATCATGTTCCGAACAGCGAAGTATGAAAAATACATTTTCAATGGTACTAATCCATGGTTCACGAACAAGTGGATCAGAAGACCCATTAAAAGTAGTTGGATTTTGCCTCATGAAGGACTCAATAGAATATTGTTCTCTACTCTGATCAGTTGGAAATCCAGAATGATTCATAGCTTGTGTAAGGGTAGCAATAATATTTTCCACTCTATATCCCATAACATTTGGTTTTTCATGAGGACATTCATTGCATTGTCTATTACATTGATCAACTCGGTTACTTCGAGTTCCATTCATTGTCTAAAACCCAAATAGAATAGTGTGAGAGGAAAAAATAATACTAGGGAAAACAACATATTAAAGTGGCAGTACCTTCAATATATAACATCTTAGGGTTAATTATAATATTTTTACCATAATTCTAGGACTATAACCTATACTTATACATAACCTTATAGAAATCCCTAAACATACCTTAGAAATATCTCTAGGGATTTAACTAAAGTTTTTGCATCCTAGTTTCCTAAGGTTAACTAAAACTTTCCTCCAATACCAACTGTACAGGCCCAAAACATGACATACATAGACATTACATTAATTTTGTGGAATACATAATACATAACAAAAACAAACACCAAAGGACCATAATAGTTTAGTGTCTTTGAAAACATTGAACATAATCTTCTAATCTTGGTGAATGATTTTCAACATCTCCCATGAAGATCTTACATTTTTTATTACCTAAATCATTTCTTTATATCCTGGGGAAAAGAAAACATATAAAGGGGGAGCTCAAATTCTCAGTAAGGGTAAGCATGGAAAAAAATTAAAATGAACCATATACATTTGAACTTAAAAACATGAAAATAAAGATTAAACATCAAAATCATGAGTTGTGAAATGAATCATGGTATTATGTAAGTCATAAATCATAAAGGAACATCAATAATGATTAATTAACAACGGAATAAAAAATTTAATTTTGTAAAAACATTAAGCACATGATATTATTTCCATATTAGCCAAGGCATTACTTCCATGACCATCTTAGTGGACAAAGTCCCTTTCAGAATCGAGTTCACTCCTCGTATCAGTCCTGTAACACTGAACCATATTAACTTACCATTCCAACCATGTTTATCTCATGAGATATAAATATTTACACAATGAATTTTAGGGAAATATTGATCTCACCCATCTCATATTGAAATCATTCTTACTTGTTCCACAATATAAACATAAAACATTCATCATAACCCAAAGAATAAAATGTGTTTCATAAACATCATCCCATCATCACATAATCCATATAAAACCAATGGATATTTGAACATAAGAAAAAAGAAACCATGTAAATCGTAGAGACATTACACTTGTAACATACACATATGAAATAATGTAATCTTAGAAGGAAAATGGTTTTCATAAAACACTTGAAATGATTTCCTGAGGAAAATATCCCTTCTTCTTCAAAATCATTTTCTTTTCACAGAATTCCATTAAATTTTAAAAGAAAATTATTTTTTTGAAAATGGTCATAAAATATTGTATATTAAGCTTCATGAAAATGAGGTGTTATGAAACCATAAAAATCCATTCATGCTGTATAAGTTAAAAATAATATTCTTCTCATAATTTTGACGGAATAGTCAAAAAAGATCTCAGTGTGGTAAACGAAAGTAAGATTCCTTTCATAACATGTGGTAAATTTTAAATAATGGGTAAAAATGACTTTAAAAATACATGAAAACAGTTTTAGAAAACATGGGCATGAATGATAGCAATAACCCCAGTAAATACTTACAAATAACAATCTCATATAAGAATGAGATTGGAATACTTATCCCATACCTTAGGTCCGATAGGCTTCGTATGAATCCAAACCTCCTGTATAATGATTTAAATAATGTCAGTGACTTATTAAAGAATCATATTCATAATAATGATATCATATATGGTTCACATATGACTTTATATTACACGTCATTTGTAAGTTCAATGTTAAAGCAGTGTTTTGGGTATGATCATTTTATTTATTGTACATGTTTGGACTTGTTGTTCTTGATATTATTATTACTTATATCATGATTTTAATAATTACAGATTTTAAATCATGATTTATATATCATATATATATTCATTATATATATATAAAAGATATATAAAGGAAATGAAATACACCGTTCATGGAGATGGTAGGCCGTACGTTCGCATGAACGCTGTTTTTGTTTCCTTATTGAATTAAATTGAATTAAGTAAATGAAACATATATGTACATAAATCCAGTATAATTAATATGTAATATCTTTCATTATAATTTATTATATATACTTTATAATCATACATTAATGGTTTTTCATGGAAAATAAATCTCATCGCGTTTGTGGAGACGGTAGTCCGTACGTACGCACGAGTGATTATATCATTCACATGATCGTGGAATTGTATTGAAGTGTATGTATAATATTTCAGAATAAATATCAATTTACAATAATCATATATAGTTATTTATTTACATTATTATACCCATCCAAGTAAGGTGGTGGTGGAAAACAGATTACACCACAGCGTGGAGACGGTATTCCGTACATACGCACGCGCGATGATTTTGTTTCTGTAGGATAGATAAGAAGATGAAATTGGGTTGTTTCATATTTATAATAACATATCAGTATATTAGTTATACTAATGTTATTAATTAATGATGAAACAAATAAATAAGAAGAAGTAGAAGAAGAAATAAATTGGAAATAATCGGTAAAGGATATTACCTCTTCTTTGACGCGTCTCTTCTTAACCTCCTCTTAAGACACTGGGGTTGGTCTTTTGAGGAGAAAGGAACCACTATAATGTTTACAGGGAAGATGAGAAGGGAAAAAGACAGGTTTTGTCCGAGATTCATGGCTCAAAATGGTACGAAGAGAAGACGGAAGTGGTGCCCTTTTTGTAAGGGAGGAGAGGGGCACCTTTAGAAAAACATATAATATTATTTTATAATAAAAATTCATATTTGATTTATAATAGCTCAAAATTGATTTATTTAGAGTCTAAGATAGGGATGTGTCTAAATCCTATCAATAAATAATATTTAGAAAAGATTAGGTTAATATTTTATCCATAACATTAAGATTTAACTCTAAGTTAAATAATTAAACTTTTATCATGTCTTCTTGTTTTCTTACACTATATAGTTAATAAACATACTATAACAAGGAAATAGAACCCAAAGTGGTTCATTATTAATATATATAACCTTATATAAGTCTTTTTTATGAGCCTTATATTTTTATGAATATAATAACAAATAATAATATAATTTTTTTAAAATTCTATTTTATGGATTTTTGACACTATTTGGTAATTGATTTTTGTGAAAATCACAAAAGAATTATTGGATAGAAAAAAGATAATTAAATTAATACTAACATTTCATATTGACCAATAAAATTTAGTTTAATTCATTTAAATTCTCTAATTCCATTTATTTGGGTATATATAATATCAATTATTATAATATTTTATTATTTAGGTAATTACTCCATCACCATTGTGTCATAAATAAAGTAAATTATTTAATGTCTAAAAATTATAAATAAAAAACCATTAGGTATAAAATCATTTTATATTTCTAATTAATATTTATAGTAGAAATTATCTTATGTATAACCATATATTAAAATTGTTTTAGTTATTAAACATTTATTTAAACCAGTTTAACACTTATTTAAATAAAATAATAATAAATGTACTAATCCAATCCAAGTAGAACTAAAGGGTAATATTATATTCCTAAGGTTGTTTATGGTCGAATTAAACATATCCAATAGAATTAAGACATGTGTTAGGGTAATAATAATATCATTTTTATCCTAAATTACCCTATTTACTTTTAATCGTGGCAAATAAAAGTATAAAGTTACTATTCACCAAAAATTATTTTTATCTTATTGAACCACATTTTACTCCATGATATTATCTTTGTCTCTTGGATTTTCTAAATTCCAATCACAGAAGCGGTAAAATTATGTTTTATGTAAATTTTCAAATTCTCCCAGGAGGTGGGTACAAGACGGTGAAAAGTTAAATAAAATTTTTATATATCTAAAATAATTATAAAATGACTCAAATGAATTAAATTGAACTTATATAGGTATTATGTATCAATTTTGACCAAAAATAATTTTAAATAAAATAAATAATTATTTAAATAAAAAGTCGGTTTTTAAGTTGTAACCCTGTGTGTTCACTATTCATCAAAAATATAATGTTTTCAAAAAAATACCAAAAATTCACCCTAGGATAATTTCAATATTATGAATCCAAAAATGATGCCCATTTTAAATGATAAGTTTTTTAAAATTTTAAAAAGTTGGTATTACTATTCATAACGGCTAGTTCAATATAATATTACAATAATATTGCATTTAGTGGAACTTGGTATTGCATACTACACACTCTATCGAAGAAGTTCTTGATTGCATGTAATGCAAACCAAGTTAGGGCTATGTGTAGTGAAAGCTCCATTTGGTGTTGTGTATAACATACTCAAATCTTATTTCATTTATACAGTTAACAAAATCTATACTTATTGTTGTGTAAAATAATTTCTACAAAATGAACTTGAAATTGTGTGTAAAATGAACCACGAATAGTGTTGCATATACTACAAGATAATATGGTGTTGCGTATAGTACAATCTAATTTTGGTGTCGCGTAAAACATATGTCATCAGTTAATTTAAAAAGAATAATTCTCATAAAATCTCAGGTTGTTACATATGTGATCACATTGGAGAATTGGCCTATCGACTAGAACTCCCACCAAACCTATCTCACGTACTTAATGTATTCCATGTATCACTCTTGAGAAAGTACATACCTAACCCATCACATGTACTCAATCCATTTGTGGTACCATTGGAGAATTACCTCTCCTATGAAGGCAAGATGGTAAAGATCATAGATCATATGGAAAGAGGTCTACAAAATAATACAATGCCCCTCGTCAATGTGTTGTGGAAATACACCATGTTTGAATAAGAAACATATGAATTAGTGGAAGTACTGAAGCAAAGATACCCTTGTCGGTTTTATTGTGGGAAATAAAAATTTCAGGTGAAAAATTTCATCATGATGGAATATTTTAATTACCCAAATGATTATTAATAAAAATTCCACATGATCTAATTTAATGTCATATTATATAGAATAGTAATATAAAACATATAAATATCCTTGATTATTTGTTTTTTGTATTTTAAAAGACTTTTATGAATTGTTGTTGTTTCTCATATAGTTGTTGAACAATGATTACACGATTAGTTTAAATATTGGGATTTATCAAATCCAATTTACTTAGACAATTGAAGTGATGACCTCATCCAAATATAAATTCTCCCTAAGAAACACATTTCGTGGAACATGGATTAAAGTTAGTGTCATTGGGCTTCACTCTTGAGCAATCCCAAGCTGAGCTTCGACACATTAATCATGAATGAAAGAACCTACGAGAGAAATGAATGTTAATATAGATTAAACACGAGTGATGTTATCCGAACCACATCAAGATTTTGTGATAATCACATACCTTACCCATAGGTCATATGAAGGTGTTAGAAGGGTTTATGTAACAATACCCCAATATTATGATTATTTTCTATATTTTTTATATAATAATGAATATACATTAATTTTTATATTGTTACATTGTAAATGGGGATTGAATCAAAAATACTATTTTTAGATAAAATTAAAGTATGAAATCTATTTTGATGAAATAATGGATTTTTAATTTAAATAATATTTTAATAAAATAGTATTACTAAATTACTTTTTAATAAATATAAATTATTTTATAATTTTATGAATACAATTGTAATTTTTATTATGGTTTAAAAGCTGTTTTTCTCAAAATCGATGACTTTTCGATAAATGTCAGTCTTTATTTTAAAAGTAAAAATTCAAATATTTATAAAATTATTTATAAAAAATAGATATTAATTTTCTAATCAGGACATCAAATTTTCCCATTATAAATTTTTCATAATTTTCCTAGTCAGTCAAATTTCTGAGAAAAAATTAAAACACGTTTTAATATATAATTTGTTTTATGACATCGTAAGAACCAAATATTTATATAATAAAATATTATAAAAGGGTTATTAAGAAAATATATGTTTTCCCTTTTAAATAATTCAGGATTATATATATTTGTATTATTTTACAATGTCGTAGTGGACACTCCGATATAAATAAAACATTTTATCATTTTAAAATGAATTTTTTGAGTGTGACTCACCTCCAAATAAGTAAGCCTAGTATTTTAATATATTATACCATTGGAATTATAGAATATAGTTTTCCACTCCCCATTGGAGAATACAATGGGCAATACCATGGGATGTTTTGTGGGTTTGATTTTTTATTGTGTAATGTTGAAAATATAAATAATAATGATTTCCCTATCTTTTCCTATATAAACCGACCCAAAATCCCACTTTTCTACATTGAAAATCCCTTTTAAAATGTCCCTAATCATTCCTAACTTCTATAGAATCACCCCACGGCGCCCAAATCTCCCATGAATCCCCCCTCAATCACCTCCCAAGCCATTGGAATTCAATATCCATGTAATGGACTTCTTATTTGTCATTTTTGTTCACGATTTTTAACTTGTTATTCCATTTACTTTTTAATTAAAAATATTTATATCTGATTTCATTCCACCCCCATACATTCCTCATTATCTAATATTGAGGATAAATCTCTTTCCATCTGATTAATTCCTCCCATGCACACCCATTACCATACCAAAATTTCATAAGAGTTATTCCCTTTGTCCTCATTCTTCATGTTTTTTATTATGTTACACCTTCAATTTCAAAATTTTGAATGATAGGAAAGGTATATATATTACATAATTACATTAAATTTCATTTATATGATGAAATTCACCTTTCATTATATTCATCTATATTTATGAATTTTTATTCCACGCCATTACGCTGCTAAAATTGCACTAGGAATTTTAAAGCCAAACCATTATACAGTGAATACCAAACCCATGTATATATCCATGTTAAAACCATTACCAACATATAAATATTTTATGGTACATATATTTTTTATTCCAAAATCCATAATAATAGAAAAACTTATGATGTGGAATTATTTAATATTATATGATCCATGTGGAACACTAATGCATAAAAGGAATTATTTACAAAGGGTGAGCCCTAATAGCACTCCAACGCATTGATTAAAGAATGGTATCATGATGTTACATTAGTAATGAAGGTGTACTCATTATAATTCATGTGAAATTATAGTATATTCAATCTAATTTAAGTGAAACGAAGATTTACTCATGCTCTATGTGCAATGAGACTATGCTCATGCTAATATAATGTTAAATGTTGTTGAAAAATTTCCAGGTCAAGATAACAATGATAAATCATTCCTTTATGTTAATATTCTTCATAATATCAATTGATATCCTTATTTCCAAACATTTATTGTGTTCATCATGTTATGCCTTTTTTACTCGCTTCCAGGGATTTACATCTCATCATTTTCTTATGTATATCCTTGGATTATCCCATACAATGCTATGTATGATTGAATGTTGTGGTCATGTAATATAAGTTTCTCAATAAAGATGTTTTATTATATGTTTTATATAGTTTTGTAATGTTTCTAATATCCAATCTCAATAGACCTATCAATCCTTAGAATTGTCTTATGTGTATGTTTATATACAAAATCAGGTTTATGATTGTGATAAGGTGCAAGTTTGTTTTAAAAACAATAATGGAGGTTGTATGTTATTCTACATTTTTTTATTCAAACAAATTATGTTTTTGATAGTGCTTTCAAAAATATTTTTGTTACAATTTTACACATTATTTAGATATGTCATTTTCTCTCCAAAATAATATAGTGGTAGCCAGGAAAGGTTTAAGAAGATATCAAATGCCATAGAACTGTAAAACAAAAACAATGATGAAATGCAGAAATATTCTGAATGAATCCATTGTTGATACAATGATTTTTATTTCCCAAAATAGAATATTCCAATGATTCGTAAGATATTTTTTATATGGATATCATGTCAGTTGTGTTTTTACTATTTTACATTCTAATTTTGATCCAATATATCACATTTTATCTGATATATTAACGATAAAAAACACTCTCAACATGATAAATAATTATATGTCATAATATTTGGTAATAAATATTTTTAATTTTTAATTTTTTTTCATATGGTGTGAAAATGTGATTTATTATTCCCTACTTATTATCAAGACTTTATATTCTAGGTATTTGAAATCATCAAGAATTATATTGAATTTTTAATATCATTTTAATTAAATGTGAAATTATAGTCCTTGATAAATTATCTTATGTGTGTAATTCTTATTATTTGACCAAGAATTACATTCAAGTATTATGATCAATTAGATAAATTTTTTCATGAAATATTATTTCTAACTGAATTATGATTTGAATGATTCCTTATGATAATATAAAATACTAAATACATGTATTCACAATGATTCATTATTATCAGACTAAACTATGATGGCCAGTAATGTATTATGATAAAAATGGAAAAAATAGTTCACTGTTTATAGGACTCTAATTTCACGGATCCAAATAATGTATTGTGCTCAGAGGTATTATGTTATAGAAGACTCTGGATGTTGGATTACATTAAGTGAAAAAAATATATTTTATCAACATTTAATGATGATTTTTTTCCATTTCAATATATTAATAGATGTCCAATCCCACTTTTTTATCATATGATGTAGTGCCTATACATGTAATTCTTGTTGTAGTTAAATATAATATTTATATGAAAAAAATGTGTCATTGAAGATGTAAGGTACTCCATAATGATACCATGTTTTAATATTTAACAGGAAATAGAAATTTAAAAGTACCATATAATTAATTATTTTATATTATATTCTTCTCTCTTTACAATTTGAGTACATTAATATATTTTAATTCAAAAAATAATAATTTTGTTTTTGTAATGAAGTTATTTAGGTGATTAAAAATAAATGAAAATATTTTATATACTCTATTTTTAATTATATAATTTCAATGAATATAAGAGAATTAAATTATTTCTATATGTTGAAATAATAATTACTATAGGTACATATAAACCATTGGATCTACTAAAATTCATTAACTATATATCTAAAATAGTTCCTTTTCAACTATCAATCTCTGCTCAAAACTATACAGTAAACTCTCAATCATTTTAATATGATTCTTCAATAAATTTATACAAACTTGAATCAAATTATTTAATGGGAAATTAAATTTCTTTTAAAAATCTATATCCCAGTTATAAAAAGATATAATCCTTTGAAAATTTACATAGTTTCATGTAGTCATCTCTGAAGGCCATTTAGATAAGGAAAGGAAAAGTGAAAAAATCACCAACCATGAAGAGATATTATTGGTTTAGTGGACTATAAGATAATTCCCCCCTGTAATTATATGTTATACTTGATATTCTACAAAATTTTATGTTTTTATTTCCACTATTTATATAGGAATATAGTAATAAATATTACGAGGGAATATATTAATTAAGGGTAAAATGTAGAAAAAACATTCCTCAAACATGTTATTTTGTAATACCCTTGAATATAAAATGATTCACTCGCATTCGATAATCATCATTTTGGTATAATTATACTGAAGATCACTTCTTAATAAAGCACCCATAATCAAATATTGGGGGCTATAAAACCTATATGTGTATGATGCTCCTAATGATATGATCATGGATCCAAGGATTAGTGCACCACCTTGAAGAGAGAATGAATTCATTTACTACTGAGGTGACCCAAATATATTGAAAAACTAATATTAAATGATTGAATATTCAGTATACATTATTGTTTTATTTGTACAGTATTCTTAATTACCTTAAATGTGTGAATCTTGAAATTACCACAACCATCATATGTGTTATTTTATTACTAAAAATCATGGATTGTTCCCCCAAACCCACTTAAGATTATAATAATTTTGTTGAACCTTTTAAATTATTTTTTTAAAATATTATGCATCTAAATTGGAAAATTGTGTTAGAGAATAATTATATCCTCATACATATTCAAATGATTATGTATTTTTCCCATTCATTTTTTTGGGAATATGGTCGATATGGTGATTCCTTTGGTGTGTGATATAAAGATATATGTGCCTGTATATTTATATTGAATTTATCATTTTGAATAATACATTAAAATATATTTAGATATACTATAAACTATTTAGAATAATATTCTCAATTGATCAACAATATATATTTCTGGAAGATATTGAGTTATGTAATTACTACTTAAGTAAACTAAAACATGCTGGTGGCCCTATGTCCACATATATAAAATTTAAAAGGGATGTTAAAGGGATTAATGTAATAAAATAAAATTTCATATCTTCTCATATAGTGACACATGAGAATTTATATATTTTTAGACACATAACTGAGGTTCAAACATTTATATCATAGCATAATATTTCAATGAAGGTTTGACATCCCAACTAAAAATAATTTGATGATTAATATGCATAAAAATTTATTTTTTCATGTGTTTTAGTAGAATTCATCTCTTATTTATCATGATAAAAAAGCAATCATTAATTATCTAATGGATCATTTATTAAGGTGATCACATGGTCTAGTTATAATGTAATCGATAAACATTTTAAATAAATTATTATGAAAATAGGATCGGAATTTGAAAGTCCTTATTAAATTTCATCGTTGATGTAAATCATTTTTCAATTGAAAATGAAAAAAAAAATCATTTATGATATATTATACTTTTTTTAGATATGTGAGAAATTTATTATATATAATTTAATATAAAATAGTTTATATATACCTAGGATGATAGTAACAGTGGTGTGAAATAAGATGATTATTGATCTATAATTGTATAATTGACTAAATTAACATACTTCAAAGAACCATTTACCATGAGAATAAATGTAAAAAAATATTTTGGGTGTTGAGGATTTTAATAATATTATAAGGTTAAATATGATATTAGTATATATTTTTGTACAACATGAATATAATACTTGTTGTGGTATATATTTAGTCCATACTAATTTAATTATTTTATAATGGAATATTTAAAATACTTTGTGACCCTCTTATATATTCGAATAAATATTTCTTTTTTATTCATTGTAATATTTAGAAAAAACACTTTTTTTATCATTGAAATCTAAATGTATATATTTTTATCAGATATTACATTTATTAATATTTGTTATATTCAAAAAATTTAGATTCACATTATTTGGATAAAGAAGCATGATATCAACATTTTATTATTTGAATTTATTTTTTTTATTTAGTATTTTTCTTACCATACACAACCAATAAAATATATTAATTCATTTTTATTGTTAATAATAACAAATTACATCAAAAAATAATTTAATTGAATTGATATAAAAGTAATATATATTTACAAATTTCTTATGTTGATCATTTTTCCTCTTTTTGTTTAAGATTTTATATTCATCATTTTATGATATAGATGTTTTTTATGAATAAAGCATGATATCATTGATTTATTGTGAACATTTATTTTTCTTCACTAATTTAACTTTATTAATCCTATTTAGAAATTTTAGTTAATAGAATTTTCATAATTTTCATTCTAATATGAATAATTGTATTTTTTTACTACTAAAATTATTTGGTTATAATCAGATATTATTACAAGAATTTGTACATTTTTATATTCATATAATTTTTCAACATTTTCATGAGTATTTATATTTTCTAGTTTATATTATATATTTTATTTTCTAATAAGTAGGATATCATTTATTTATTATTAGTAATTCATCATATTGATTTTTTAAGTATGAATATTTTTATCATTATATGTTATTAAAATTGATATATTTTTATTTCAGCAATAAAAAGAAAAAGATTAACTTCTAACAATAATTTTATATTAATATAATATTTATATATATATTTTTATTAAAATAGAATAAATATTTTTAAATGATTGAAATATAGGCATATGATCATTTAAAATTGTACGTTCATAATTAATCATTTTAACATAGCTGTAATTTATAAATTATTTAATTAAATTAAGATGAATTTTTTAAATTTTATATTTATATCAGATTATTCTTTTGATATTTTGTTACCAAAATTTTGTAGATATATGATTAAAATATTACAAAAATATTCACATTTTTTTGGGTGAGAATTGGATTCTATTAGAATTTATGATAAAAATAACCCAATATTCCCAATTGACTAATATTTAAAACGTTTTATTACAATGATGATTCATTATAAGATTGAAATACTATATACATATTCTAAATACATAATATTGTCAACAGTATGTTGAATTTGTATATAATTATTATTTTTGTTTTATGAAATTATGGTTTCTTGATCATTAACAAATATTCACATGTACAGTTCCATTAAAACACATATATTTAAAACTAATATTTTTTATTTTAAATTTGATAATATTTATTTTACATGTTTTTAGGATGTTCATAGTATTCAGTGAGTAACATAAACCACCTTCATGTGTCATTTTCTATGTATATTTTAGGTTTAGTTAATATATTGATGTGTATATAAAATCACTTTGTTATAGAAATTTTTTTATTAATTATTTTGTTTTAGTTTTATGTTCTCTAATATTTTTTTACTACTTCAGGATTTTTGATTTTTTATAGGTCATGGGTTTTGGTATTTTACTATATTTAGAACAATTATCAGGTTTTATGATACTTTATTCTAAAAAATAGCACAATATTTACATTCATCACAACCAATGATAAATGTGTGATTCGTCATTATTGATTCATTAAAAATGTTCTCAAAAGGCACAAAATATCTAAATTTAGTCAATATTTTTATGTCAATTAAAATATAAACATGACATTCACTATGTTATTTAATATCATAATATAATTAAAAATGTATTTGATAGTTTATATAAATATATATTATGTGTGAATATCAATGTTGGATATTATGATAAATGATGTTGAATGTGAAATTTGTTGTTAATTATTTTTGAAAAAGAAATTGATTGTGTCATTCCAAATAAGTTTTAAAAAGATGATGATATAAGACTATTTCAATTTCATTGATTAATGAAATATGTTATAACTATACTTTTTACATCATTCATATTCACCTTACATTTTAACTCCATTGAAAATGAAATACTTCATATAAAATGGAATTTTCCAATACTGATTCAATATATATTATTAGGAAAATATGTAATTTGTGGTATTTTTTTATTTTTTGTATTATTTGATACAAATAGTGAATAACTGGAAATGTCTCAAGAATAAGGATATGCATATTTTAAAGGAACAATATAGGCACACTATCATACATGGTAATGGTTGTAGGACCCTATAATGACATTTTCATAATCATAAATTGGATTATGGGTATATAATGCTTTGTGAAATAAGAATAACATGAAAAGGTATGGAAAAAGTGTTATATGGAGTTAAAATTTAGATTTATCCACAGTAAAAAATTAATGATTTTGATAATTTCTATGTACATAACCATAATAAATACATGGGCATTATAAAAAAGAAATGTAGAATTGTCCTAACATTAAAATACTAGAGAGGATTGAAAATAACATAAAAAGCTGTGATTTATAATCTAGTTTTTATATATTATTTCTCGGGTTATAGATTTATGTGTTATCCTATTAAATAAATGGGTAAATATTGAGAGTATTTAAAGAAGTTCAATGACGGGAAGACAATGAGTTAATAATCCCTAAAATAACTACAATGGAACTATAAAAACCATGTAATATTTTGTAGTGAAGTGACCTGGGTTACCCTCAAAAATGGAACCCGACATGATATGTATCATACCCAACATGGGATCTTTATCCCAATGGGATGGAAACAATAACATTAGAATCAAATGATAAAACTGATGGAATGATTTTTCATAACCTGAACAACCACATGGCATACATATATAGAGCATGAATGGAACAACATAATACTAACAAATATATTTACCACAACAATATGAAAAATTACTGAAATAGAAAAAATATAATATTATAAAATTCCGAAAGAGATGTCAAAATTCAAAGGAAAACAAGAAACGACTACACAAAATGATTGTATTAAATTTTTTTTTACCATATTTCAAAAAGCAACACAACTAACAAACATAAACATCATGGAATCTCTATGGTGCCTTGACATTCCTTGCAGCAGAAGAAAAACAATGGTCTATGCACCACTAATATTTTTCATAGGGTGTGAGTTAACTGGATCGGTACGATCTCACATAGTTTTTCAATAACTAGTCTTTATACAACAAAACATTTATACTAATTTCAAAATAAAACATTCCAGATAAAAGAGAAATTAATTTAATGGGAGACATGGTAAACATTTACCTCATTAATAGTTCTAAAAAAAGGTATCTATGTTTTAAATAATATTTTAAATATCATTTTTCATAAGAATAATCATTCATATCAAGGTAATCTATGAAATCCAAGAATTAATAATTTAGTGGAAAAGTATCACAACACTGAGGAATACTATATGCCTTTGTAATAGACTACTCGTACCACACAAATCATGTTCCCTAAAAATTATCCTAGAACACAGACATAGGAATCCAAGAAATACCCCACGAGTAAACTACTTGAAATGTCATATCGATTCTATAGAACAATTAGCAAAGTAAATAGAGGAATTGCCCAAGAAAGAAATTCTTTATATTCACAAATAAATGGACGATGGCCTCATACTAAACCATCCACTTAATTGACAAAAGTAACCCATGAGTTATTATTTCATAATTCATTTCATTGCTTTGAAAACTATTCAAAATGATTAAAATTCCATTCCAATTAATTAAAACCATTGAAAAAAATTTCATAATCAATTTATCAAAATCCAAAGAAAAATAATTTTTAATTCAAGACTATTTATTTCATCAAACATAATAAATCATTAAAATTTCATAAATCAAATTGAAATGAAATAGAAATTAGGATCATTATCCTAGGATAGTGATAGAACCACCTATTTATATCATTAGGTTGCACATTCTCGTAGTGGAATCCTCAAATATTAGAATCCAATGATGTCATAGAAACACCTAGATTCAAAGCCATGCATATTATGATTTATTCAAATCTAATCGTAAAAGGTCATCGAAAGAGAGGAAACTCACATACCTCATAGATGAACATGATCCCCAGAACGATCATTGAAGGAAAAGGCCTTCAGAATGTGATCTCACAATATATCTAGAAGGATACCATAGGAATCATCCATCATAGATCAATTTTTTATATAATGAAAATTTACGGTACTATAGTGATCAACTCGAAGGAAAAGTGGAAATAAAACTTACACGAAGAGACATAACTCAAAATAAATGAACCTAAAATGCTGATCGGACAGATCTAATAGGTGAGACGCCTCTAAAAATATCCATGGAGCATCCTAGGGTCCTGAGAAATAATGTTTGTGAAGAAAGGGCCGAGAGTAACTTCCAATCAATTTACATTAACATGGGCATGGGATGGGTAATGATCTGTACCTCACATACACGATGCGTAGTCCACATTGGATAATTTATACTGAAAAAACCATCACCTAGTGTTAACATTTACAATTTTACACCAACATGACATGTGCCTCTTGTACATGGCATGTACCTACACGTCGTGTTCCTCCAGTTTACAATGTGTAATTACACAACATATGCCTTCAATACACTGCGTGTACCTTCAGTATATATTTCTTTCATACTATGTATCCTATAGTGACTCCTTTAATCCACACCAATTGAATTTGATATAAATGGAAACTTTTGAAAATAGAAAACAATCCCGATAATGTTAATGGGATGTTGCATACACACCATTACAAAGAATATTTTCCACAAGAATTCTTGTGGAAGATGTAACCCTAGGAAAAATATTTAGCCACTAATCCCACAATAATAACTCTCATTACACTGTCTCATGAGAATTATATCCTATAGGACATCATACACTAAACGATAGAATAGACTACACAAGCAAGAAATTCTCTTCGTAATCATCTATCTCAATTATTTTCTCCAAAATATAAGAAAATATATCTTACTCATTTTCTTCCTGAGTAAGAAAATTAGTGGGATTTGGGTGATACATCTTAATCCAAGGTATATATAAAACATTACAAATTACTATCAACCGAACTGAAAATGCTTACTGATAAAAAAATTGACAAAACCATAAAATGATCTGAAATAGTCCAATGTGTCTCAAAAAGTACATTTCCTATTTTCCATGCTCATGGTTACCCAAATGTGAAAAAATATTGAAGAAACCCCACTTACCTTTGGAAAACAAGAAAGGACGATGTGTCATATCTGTATTTGATTTCTGTCCACTCTGGGATATAACCAGACATCGTAAAAAATCCAGTATCCATTTAATCGTCTCCTAATCTTGTCATCATCCAACCATAGAGGCTTCTTAATCCACATCCAAATAAAGAGTTGATCGGAACTATCAACTATACAACACAATAAAATGAGCCATTGTTATTAACGTTTTATAATTTTTCTTGTAATAAAAATATTCAAGTCTTATATTTCTATCCCATGATCTACATAAATCCATGATTAATTCATAAGAAAAATACTACACATGTTTCGAGGGAAATATATTATCCTATTTTATTAATGTATATAAATATTTCGATTATCATAATGTATAATGATGGTTAAAAATATTTCACATCACCATTCTTCCCATGATTTTACCAATAGAAATCAATGTTAGAATATATTTTGCTTCTTTTTTTTGATAATTTATAAGATCACTATTTTAAACATCTATTAGGATAAAAATTATATTAATCCTTCTGATTAAAATACAGCATGAAAAAATATTCTATCTCACCAATCATATTCATCTAAAATTCAATGATCATATTTATTTCAAATTAATCTAGTTTATTTTCTTGCTTCCCCAAAATAAGATATCATCATTATATAAAAACACCATGAATAATTTTTTCAGGATTTATATTCAGGAAAAAATATTATCTATTCCATCTATTTGGAAATTAAATTTTCACAAATAAGTTTCAATTCATGTATACCATATTTATGGTTCCTACATTAGGCCTCAAAATTTTTGGCGAAATAATATTTCCACAATGAATCAATCATGGGGATGAGTTGAGTTCGTAAAATTTTTAAAACAAGATCCACCCATCTTATGATATGAAATATTATGTTTCCCTTTTAATTGAATTAATATCTAAAAGAAATATAGTAATAAAAATAATTCAATGACAATTTATATTTATTTGTGGCACAAATATAAACTTATACACTCCACTAACACTCTACTATTTGTGTTTTGTGATTTTTTCAATACCATCATATTTTCCAAGGGCTTCCATGAGAATTCAATAATATTTTACATTCCTCAGAGGTAAAATATCATTCATCTGCCCTTTGAAAGTTCTATCCATGTTATTTAACTACATATAATAATAAGATTAAATAGAAAAAATTATAAAAATAATAATTTATATAGTTCCATAAAACAAGAAGCTTATGAAATATGCAAATGAAACATCCATATAAAATGAATATCATCAATTAGTTTCCCAAGAGATTCCTTGATTAGAAAACATAATCTTATATCTATATAATTACTTTCATCAAGAATTGATCAAAAATCATATATAATATTATATCTATCTATTTTTATTTTTCCCTTGTATATCATTATTTTTCATGAATCCACGTACTCTTCTTTTTGATAAACTTTTTTGAATTTGAACTAATAACACTTATTAATCAAATGGTCAAGAAAAATAATTAGTTTTTAAATAAAGAAACAAATTCTTCATTACCATGTATCCGAATTCCCTAAATATGCCGCAAATAGATATTGAAGGATCTATAATATTATGAAATAATTAGATTTTTCATTTATCAGAAAAAGACCCTTCAATAATGTCATATTTTCTTTATTTAAATATCAGATTTTATGATACATATAAAATTATAAGCGGAATTTTTAAATGATTCAACAGTGATAAAGAGTTCATTTGAATGACACTCTAAATTCGAGGATAATAAATGACCCTTCATAAGATTATTTTATATTCCCAAGATAAATTTTATAATTAATGACCTGAAAATATAATTCCATAAATGTAAGAAATGATATCCTTATATAAGGTAATTGACATATTTTCTCTTTTACATTGAGAGTGTGTATGAAAATTTATTTTAGAGTTCCATTACATAAGTAAAAAAAAATTAATGTAAGATAAATGAATTAGTTGAATATTATTTTCTGTAATATTTTTTTATTTTAAAACAAGTTTCTGTAATATTAGAAACATATATCCATCATGCAAAATATATGATCCTTTGTACAAACTAATTTATTATCTTAAGCTATGAGACTTCCTGAATGATAATTATTTACCGTGTAAGATAAATCTATTCACGTAATAATGATTCCTTTAGAAATTTTCTAATAATAGTTCAATAAATTATATAAATGTATATAATATAATACATGATTTATAAACAACATAAGATGAAAATAATAGAAAAACAATTGATTATTTTTAATAATAAAAAATAAAGGGTATATGAGATATACTATAAAAACATATGTCAAAACAAAAAAAACATCTGTATTTCCCATCCTATTGTTTCATTTTTATCTAATTTTAAAACCCTAATTTTGTTCAAATATAAATAACCTATTGAAATGTCCAATTCATAATTATTTAACATCCAATTAATAAAATTTGAAGCCTCTCTAACAATGTAATTCCATGATATGATAGATGCATTTGATTTGAGCCACTATATAAAATATTTAATTAATATCTATAACTTATATATCTTATTTAAATTGCACAAAATATATTCTTTATTTTGAATCATATTTCCTATATATTCATGCACATTCCTGGAGATACATTTTATACCAATAAAATTTTTATGTTTTAGCTTCATCACAATATATTAGTTCTTATATTTTTCAAATCATATATAGTTTATCATATATATAATTAATTGATTATTTATAATTTTTTATATTTTTCAATAATTATGGAAAAACATTTGATTATAGAGATGGATGTTCTATACTCCTTATCATCCTTGTATTAGTCAGTGGATACTGATAACCAATATTATTAAATAGATCAATCTATGATATTCTAATTTTAATTAATCATGTAGGATAACATTCTTATACACTATTTTTATCATCTAATAAATCCTATAAAGTTTCATGATATGGAGATTCCTAATCATTTTAGGGATCATCCATGATATCTATAATTGAAATTATCTCATTTATTAATCCATCATCTTCTATTCAATATAATTCAAAAATATCATTCCTTATTTTCTATATAGCATTCAAATAAATGATATTATAAACATTTCTCCCTAAAATTATTATTAAACTATTGAATTAGAATTTGTGGCCCATAATTTTTTTAGACTATCCATGAAACAATTCTATCTGTTATATCTCTATATTTTTTAGAATTATTTTCATTATTTTAGATATAATTTGACTTCTAGATACATGAATGTTATTCAGTGTAGGTTTCCTCAAATTCCTCCATTTTTATTGTGTTCTACCTTATCATAGATTATGAACATCCTAGTTTTGAGACTCTATGGTAACATAAATATACTAATTATATTATAGATCATAAATATCACTCATAATTAGCATATTTTTTCACAAATATGCACTGGTCAACTTCTCTGTTGAATAACCCAATTTTGTTATATAATTAACCTAGAAGACAAAACATGTTTACTAACATACTCCATATTATAATTATCAAATTAAATAGATATTGATTATATTACATTCTATAAAAAATTTATTTTAATAGTATTCCAAGTCTCATTATCAACATTTCGAAGATATCTCATCCTGAATTAATTGATCTCTTACTTACCGTTAATAGAAATAGAAAATAGATTTGTTTATTAAATAATAAGAATGAAAATGTAGTATCTTTATCCATATATCAAAAATATTCTCATTTTTAAACACACATTAGTTTAAATTAAATAGTACAATTTCTATTATTTTTTTCATTGCATTATGTGGATATTAAACCCTATTCCAGTCATTCACACCTCACATATTATACAATGATCATGATTGGAGATATAATATCCATTACAGGTCTCATCATAGAACTGATGTCTATCCTATGATGAATAATATGTTAAAAAACGTTGATACCGCATTTTTTACACATAATCAAGATGAATATTGGTTTTCAATTTAAATTATATCTAGAAAATATTTATATGGGTCTTTATCCTTTCATGAGGGAGTTACTCAATTTTCATTTGATAATGAATATTTTATCATTAAATTGGACTTTATGACTAGAGATGGATGGTTAATCCTACTAAAAAATATTATATCACAATCCATCCACCTAGGGGACAACTATTTTATTAAGATTAACTCTAGTAAGCCATCTCTTATTAGTACCATCAGTTTTCATAGAACCATCATTCAATAATGTTTTTTTTTAATAAAAACATCCCTTCATATTAATATGAATATTATTCTTACTAAAATAATTATATGAACACAATCTTACATGAGTCTTGATTGTGTTGTATTTTGTTTCATTGAGAGAAATTTTATTTAGATGTTCATTCGTAATCTTCTTATATTCATTTACTAATATTTTTTTTTGTTTTTTAGCATATAATTGCTATTTATTATTTTATTCTACATTGGATGTGTAATTATATTCACCATCATCATAAAATTTCTGGTATATATTTTTAATGTACTTATATTTTATTGAGTTTCAATTTTTTACTTCTGTGGTAGTTGTAACCTATTCATTATTCCATAAAATCAATTTCTTTGTGCAAAATGTTACAAAAATTGTAGAAATATATAATGAAATGAATTCATCTTTGATATGAAGGATATGTACCAGTTATTCATCATTTTCTCTCTATTGATTATCCATTCAAATAATTTATTTCTTCAATTTAATTTTACATTGTGTGACCATGATAGCGACAAAAATGAAATTTCATTAATAGAATCATCTTACCTCCTTAAATCATCTTTATGTATCAACGATTAAAAAAAATATTTTGAAGGATAAACATTGATGATTGGGTGGTTTTTATAATTCAAAAATTTTCCTTTAACAAGTGTAACCATAGACTATACATCTATTATTTTAGTTTTGAAAATCAGATTAAAAACCTTCTACCTTACCTTGTCATGTGACATCACAGTAGTATCCTTCAATGTATCAAACTAAAATTCATTTATTCCTTCACCTCATAGACTTTATATTTTATCATAATTTTTTAAGAAATCATTTCAACCATGATTAACAATTATATTTGTTCACTATCTATGAACATCATTAAATTATGTATCATTTATGGATATTATCATATCATTTCTATCAAAAATTTCATTCTTAGAGAAACAATATCATTTTCTTATTATTCTAAATTCTTAATTAACTATTCTATAAATTAATTAATTTCATCATCCACCTTAGTCAATTATTCCATAACTTGAATGTTGTTAATAATTTTTACTAATCATCCATATATATCCAACATATCATCCAACTCTTTATATTTAATAAACAAATCATTCATGTTATAAAGTATAATTAAAGGATTCCATTGGAATCAATTTATTCTATCAGTTATTATTTATTTGGATATTAATATATTTCATTAATATTTTATGTTCCACCATGAGATCAACTAATCCTCTTGGTTGATTAATATTTTTAGGAACATTCTATTCAACAACAGCAACCATAGTATCATTAATATCAAATTTAAAATCTATTTTATACTTCCACCAGAAATATTTTATTATCAATTTATTATTCTATAATATGGACATTCCTTAGAAATGACAATTTTGATAATATCCATGTTTAAGACAGGGGAAAATTATTAACATCCCTGAATGTTCTTCTTCACATTTTTAGTAATAAAATCTTCCTTTTGATAAATATACTACAATATATGAATTATTTGTTTTATTATTCCATTATATCAACCATTTCCTATTTTATATTTATATCTAGTATCTCTAAAATGTAATATTCAAAATCATTCCCATTTTCATATTAATTGAAATCAATGTTTCACATGGACAAGAATTCCATTTAATTAAAGGTATGTGATAAATTTTCCTCTAATTCATTTTTATTTTATAATCCACAAGATAGCACAAAAATACATCCATGGAATATTTTTCCAATTCAATTTCTTCACGAGATAATATATTTGGATTGTATCTTAGAGGAAAAAATAATAAAATATTATTTATGATGTATAGATCTTTTATTTCATCTATATGTCCCTATGAATCATTAAAAACCTCTATGATTTTATTAAAAATGAAATCTATATTTCCATCTGAATGGATTTTAAGATCATTGAGTATATTATACAATGCATGGATTATTTATAACATCATCTTGATATTTCAATTAATTTGTAATTTTGAATTTGTCACACAAAAATTTAGACTCAGTATATCTGATAAAATTGATTTAGATTTTATCTAATAGAGCTCCAGTTAATACAGTTATGGCCTAAGAATCTACATCTATATTGTTTATTTTAGTTAAAAAGTTTATTCTAATAACACTAACATGAAACAATTTAATGTAGAAATGTTCACTTATAATCCCAATATAATGAATATTTGAATTCCTATAATATTTTTATATATAATAATTTCTATAAAATAAGAAATTAATTCGACACAGATTACTAATTTTATCCATGTTATAATTCTTCGATGAGTAGATTCCACATTAAGAACCTTAGTATTATAGCACTTTTTAGACACCGAGGAACCCTTAGAGGAGTGGTGTGAATTATGGTTTCAACATTAAATTTTTATTTAAATAATATTTTACAATCATTGGATAGAATTGGTTAATGATAAAAAAATTTACCACAAAAAATCCAATAATAGAAGTGAAAAAATTAATGTATAAACGAAATAATTTTATTAGTTTACCACAATATGTATATATATAAGGCCCATAAAACTGTTTTGGACATACTGAAATCAACTATGATTTTCTAATATTATTTTATTAAAAATATTCCTCCATGGACAATTAATTCAATGTTCAATGCATTAATAGTTTTCTTATGGATATTGAACATCCTATATTGGATCACCTCCACTGAATACTCTTTACAGAAATCCTTGGATGAAGTTTGTATTATTTTAGGGATATAAAATAGATCCTATCATCATTAAATTTAATATAATAATTTCACATTATTATAACCAGATTATTATTATTCATTATATTACAATTTCTGGAAAAAAAAACTTCTAATCTATCTTCATTAATAGCTCAAAAAATTACCTTAAAACACTGCCCATCAAATAAACCCAGAAAATAATATTTTCACAATACCCAAATCAAAAACCTCATGAACATATCTTATTCACAATAACAACTGTCTCAAAATGAAAGTAACAAGAGCCCAAAAAAAAGATTTTAGCATGTATCTCCTCCATTGTACCAGCTATAAATAAAACCCAATTGCAACAACCTGAGACAATGACCACAATGTGTATCCCCTTCATGAAACCATCTATTAGGTAAGCACATCATTAAGACCTCGAGTTTATGACCCTAATGCATATCACATCATCATTTGTGTCATCATATGATTTATACACTGGAATATTACCGACTCTAAACTAATTATTTATTCCACCTATGCATCCAATAACAATATTAATAGTGTTTTATTATAGGACTAAACCACTAATATATCATTGGTAAAATTCATATTTTTCTATAAACAACCAGATAAATGGAATATTTGTACAAAACTATGAGTTTTTGTGAAACCCTTCACGTGAATCTCAGAACCCATTCATGGATTTATTCTCCACAAGACCATTTCAAAATAAACCATCGAGATTATGTGATCATGAATCTCTTAATATAATTGGATTCAATCACATACAATGTAAATTTATTCATAAAATTTATATAATATTTATTAATTATCACTTAGGGCCATTTTAAAATTAAATATTTTCATTAATGATAACATTCCCCAAAAAAACATGAATTTATTCTTATTCTGATATCAATACCTCGTAGAGATTTATATAATTTAATTTATTATCTATGTTTAAATGTTTTCCACCTAAAACTATTTAGAATACTCTCATTGACACAGGTAATAAAATGATTTATTCAACATTATATTATCACATGATATATATTATCATACATGAATACTAGAAATAAAACAAATTATGTGATTTAATGACCTTGAATCACTTTTGAAATTTTACATATTTTATTTAAGATTTTAATCTAAAAAATCATGATCATAATGGGAAACAATACATTTATCTACAACATTATTCTATTTCTAACCATGTCATATTATTTAATAAGATTACATACATTAGGTAATTATAATCACAATCACACCTGAATCAGATTGATATCAAACTAAACACTAAAAATCAGTATAAATCACCTTTATTACAAAATTATAAAAACTACCATCATAGTTAAATTTGATTAATTGTTTGTAATTTTATTAAAATCAAGGTTTTCCTCAAATAAAGATAAAAGAAATCATGGTTTTTAGAATTATCATGATAATTAAGAAGATAATTTGAACTATGTCATTGTACATACATTAGATCATTAATAAATTATTTCAATAATGTGGAAATTGGTATATTGTCATGGAATTTCAATTATTTTCATCATGGTCATGAAATAAGGTTAAAAAATGGGGTCAATTGTGATGAAACAATATAACATTTTGTGTGGTAAATATTCATGAATTATCTAAATATTAATATAAATTGATTTTAGAGAATATATGGGAAATATGAAAGTAAATTTTTTATAATATATGTAACTCTCCGTTGAAAAATATAATGAATCATAATTTATTTTTAGGTATTATTTATTGAATTTACCATACACAAGAAGACATGAAAATGTTTATATATTGAAATGATTTAAGAAATTGGAAATTCATATTTTAGCATTCAATTATTGAAATTTGTAGATTTCGTAGGATATATTTATGTTATGGAATGGATTTCAGTTTTAAATTCATTAACTATGAAACCATTTGATTGTGTAATGGAATCATTTTTTCAAACTCAATGGGTGTGGAATAGTGTATCCTATGAATGAAATTACAAACATGATTAGAATATTTCCAATTTATTTTATTCATGGAACTGAAATCACCCACTTGTTCCTAAATCTGTGAAAATATGTGGACTATCTTTTCATATTCAGGTGTTCAATGCGGTATTTTGGAAATGAATATGAGGAACAAACAATAGTCTATATTCTGGGATATTAATATCATAACACCCTTTTGGGGTGATGTTTTTACTATATAGGGACACTTTAACATATTTATGATTTTTATGCATCCTTCCTGAATCCAAGTGTGGGAATGTTTACCATTACTATATTATTAATCAGATATTCGCATGATTTAATGATTATTAACAGTTTGTATGATAATATCTCCATCAATGAAACCATCATTATTTATCATGGGTTCTATATAAAAGGATCCATATATATGTATAAGAATTTCTTTATCATTTCAGTTGATTACTATATAACATCTTGTTTTTATGTAAATATTGTTTAAATCCTCATAAATTTGATATATGTTATTTTTCGGAATCAAATATGATGATTAATAGTTTAATGATGTGATTGAAATAATAATAGGGCATAGTATGTATCCTGTTGAATGGAATCAAAACCCAAATTGTTTAGTTTCACTTAAAGGGACATGTTGTATATTTTAATTTCATATGATAATGGATATACCATTTATTTTGATATAATGCTTAAAGGAAGTCAAGGATAAATATGACTTGAAAATACCAGTGAGTATCTTTTGCATGAGCATAAATTTATAGTTGGAAATAAATAAAATAAATGTAGTTTTCTGGGTGGGGGAATGATATTATTGGAGATATAGCCGAATAAGGATGGTAATAGGTTAGGGATTTTGGGGTTGGTCATCAAAAAACCATTCTATATATCACTTCATGACATGAATCAAATCCCAAGTTGTTTAGTTTGGATAAGGATCACACCTAAGGATGAATACCATGATAGAACTCTTATTGATATTGTGGAATTATTATACTGGGTCCCTATGATTAGGTGAATCATGATTAGTGTGGGAAACTACAAATAATAGAATATCAGTTGAATTATATACTTGGATTTAAATTGGACTTAAACAGACACTAGATACCCATATTATTTATGAAAATTCAAGAGGTGTATGTTATCCTTTGTTAAATAAAATGGGATTACTTCAAAAAATATGCCCATTATAATAACCACTTCGTCACTAGTGGATGGGGGATGGGTTATAGGGGGTGATCTATTAAAAAAGTTTGTGAGATTACTCTATGATGAATGCCTAATTAATTCTTCAAGTGTGTTTCTAAACCTCTGATTGTGATTACACATTCGTTAATTAGAAAAAAGGCACATGGTGTCTGATGTTCAATTCAAATTTTTGATAATATATTAGAGTGGAAAATCCTTTCCTGAAACAGGAAGACTCCAAAAAATGACTCCTAGACTATGGTACTAATTACGAAGGGGATTTAATATTGTGAAAATCTTGAGGAACACACATTTATAGAGGATATTTGGAGTGTATCTTTAACATGTTATTTCGTGATAAAATGGGGGAATTATATGGTTATACAAAACCATAATCATGTGAGTCTATTGGATTTAGAGTAGCTCTCAAAAATTGTATATCTTCATTGAAAACCTAGGGATCCAATGTTCATTTTTAGTGAAAAAATAATTCATTATGACCTAAAGATCCTAGAGGAATATTTTTCCACTTTGATATGGGTGTGAAGTAAAAAATAGATTCACCCAAGGGAAAATAATGTATTGAAAAATTGGATTTATCCTAGTGATAAATGTGATAATTAATGGTTAATTAAAACAAGTGATGCCAAGGTAAATTATTGTTCAAGTGACACCACTTGGGTGAGGCATTTACAAAGTGATAAGTGGTGTCCTCCAATTCCTTTGGTAGAATGGAATGGATGTATATGATTAAGATTGGGTTCTCAAACATAGTGTTAATAAATAATAGTGGAAGTGTCTCTATATAATGGTTATTTGTGTTTAACGCCCTTGGGGGTTAGAAATACTATTTTTTGTTATTTACATCTCTATTTAGAGATGAAGGAATCTAGATTACGGCTTGAAGGAATTGGGAGAGAGAACTATATTAGTTGAGATTTAAGATATCTTTTGGCCTTCCAACATGTAAAAATTAGGATACAAAGGACCATATTTAATAGAAAATAGTAAACCCTTGGTGAATGGTAAATCTATCACAAGTTATCTAAAATTGTCATTTTTTCAAAACCTCGGTGGTAACACTAATGTGCTACATAACAGATATTTTCTGTAGGTTATGATAATTATATTATTGTGTGATGTGTTAATATAGGCATAGATAAATAGTTTTATGAAAGATTCCATTTCCATTCTCTATTCCCTTGTTTAATTTAGGTTTTTGATGTACTCTTACTTTATAATCATGTGAAGTTTAGGAAAACATGGGATTTAAAAAATTATTCCCCTCATTATTGGTTCCTATTGGAACAAGAAGGTTCTAATAGTATTATAAAAGAAACTCTTGAGAAATTTATTTCTTAAAATAGAGTCATTTTCTTAATTATTTTTATGGTTCTCATTTCTGTGTTTCACTAGAGATCTACGTTTAATTTTTTATAACTGAAGGACCCAAAATATGAAACTATGTGTTTATTAAATATACTATGAATTTCTCATGAACACATATAATTTTTATTAGGTTTCCCTTTATCCATACATTTTGGAATTTCCTCTATCAATGATAGCATTTGTGACATATTCTCAGTCATGTGATTCATCAAACACTAGGTATTAATTATCTTATTTATTTTAATTTTCCATTAGCAAATATATGGTTGGAGAAAAGTTCATTATAAACTTTTACATGATGTCACACAATTGGATATCCTTGAGAGTCCATATTGGTTACAGTTACCTATGAGGGGAACACACGTGAGGTCATTTTCCTGAAGTATCTTGTGTGAAATTTATAATGTGATAAACATGGGTCTACATGTATAAAATCCTTGAACATGTGAATTTTTGTCATATACACTTTTTATGCCCATGGATTTGGTCAACCACTTGGGGGGGGGGGGGATTTGACATATTCAATTTTCCTCCCATGGTTCAGGGTTTATGCCCTTCATTTATAAAAGTTATATCATTATTTTGAGAATTTTTCACTTAGGAAACATTCATTTTTTATTATTAAATTTTAGATTCAAAAGAAAATAACTCTAATTTTTGATGATTCGGTTTTTAATCGAATAAGTGAAATGATCATGAATGTTGAAGCGAACTCATTATAAATGAAAATAACATACAATTAAGATCATGAAATCATTCTAAAAAACATTATATAACTATCCACAATCAAATATAATTACCTTATATTGGTTTTTAATGTGAATAATTCCATTATTATATAATAAAACACCTAAAAAATAATTGTTTTTTCACTATAGGTTACCACTGGAGTAAATATTTCTCATAATGGTATGGTGTCCCATAAACCAAATAATGATTTGTTTTATCCTTTGGATTATATATTAGTGTTAATGAAAAATTAATTTGACTATTATTTATTAATTAAATTGTACCATATATGGATTTATTGGAAGGGGTCTAGTTTTCATTGCTACTTTCATATTATTGGGATTTTATATGAGGAATTGTTCTACCCTTATTTGGAATCCGAATGTATTATCATGAAAGAGGATCATTTCTATATTGTTGGACATTATAAATCTAATTGTATATTATTGATTCTTTATATTGTATTCTATATCTTATCAAACAATATTTTTATGTGATGTTTCTCTCAAACCAAGACATTATTATTGGAATACAAGCAAATTACCATCACACTTTAAGATATTTATAAAATTGTGGGAATCTCCATCACATATGATATTTAGATTTAATTCATTACATCTAATAGATAATGGAATATAATTAATCAATCTTATATATATGAAAATTAATTTAAATAGTTGGTTGATATGGTGTTAGATATGTATATTAATCCTTATCATAATATATCCTTAATTATTTTGGTTTGAATTTTTTTCTCCCTCTTGGATTGATCCATAGATAAAAAATTCTTATGGAAGGACCTATCATGATAGTCAATGGTTTATATAATTCTTAATCATATATCAATTATGATGTTCAATATATGAATCATGACTATCAAATCAGGATATAGTTGATCATATATCTCTATTTGAGGGATTGCGATCTATGTTTCATAGAGGATAGAAGTTACCTACTAGAAATGCTTGTATCAATGTAAACGGAACTACTTAAATAATGACATCTCAAATTTTATTAGGAATATTTTGAGTTTTTTATCCATATTTGTTGTTGATATGTAACTTATTAGGTCAATTTTAGCACGATTATTCTTCTCATTGAATGTATAGAATGACGTAAAAATTATATAGATTTATAAAATTATATCTCGGTGGTTTTGACTAGATTCATACCATACTTGTTCTTCCATATACTAATGGCCATCATTTTTGGATGTTATAGGCATGTGAACCCCCATTAATGTAAATTATATAAACCTATCATGGGAAATATTCCATTTAATCAATAACTCTATATAGAGATACCATATGGTGATTTGTGGATGAAACTAATGACTCAATATTCACATGATCATATCATTTTTAACATCATGATATGGTTTTATATGGAGGGTCAATGGGTCAAAATTTGATAGAAAATTGTTTATTATATGTTTTTTGTATGTTTTAATAAATTCATTTGGTTAAAAAATATATTTTTTTAGTTACCATTTCAGAAAAACCCAATGATCCAATTAAAATTTTAATTACTATTGTTTGTACATATAAAATTGTTTTAATTACCCATCTACAAGATAATGACACAATTTTTCTAGAAATTTAATATTCTATATAATGGAATAATTGTTATCAAAACAAGTTTTTATGGGGATACACTCAATGAATTTGATTACAATCATACTTTTACTATAATATTTGGGAGAAGAAATATCACATGATGATGAAAAATAAATTGATATGAATATTTTTGAGATGGATTCAATAAATAATAATGTAAATATAATTGTAATGAAAATTTGATTCAAATTTTATATGTCATATATCTAGGAATACAATAACACATCAATAATTAAACATTAATACACATTTTCCTAACTGCAGTGTTAATTAATACTCTCTAGGTTGAGTGCCCTTATAAATTTAATCCCAGAAACCAATTTGATTACTTATATACCATTAGAACATGGTCACATAGTGATTGAGTAAAATCCAAAATAAATACTTCTTCATTAAGATTAATCCATTCTTAACACTATTGATACATCCATGAATTGAACGTCCTACAAATGAGAAAGGAAAATATGTATTCATTAATCATTCAAACCCTTATTTCCAACATAATGGGAAAGGTTGGTGGTCCTCATTAACTATTCATCACTATTGAAATATAATTATTTTACTATTGATTAGTGATTTGATCAATCATATTATGTTAATTATCCAAGAGGAACTACAAAATAATGAGGTAGATATTTAAAATCATTATGATTTGAATCACTAACTTGGACTTGCAGAGCGAATCACCCATCTATAAATTCAACAGACAAATGATAAATTGAGGATCCGAAGGAAAATATCATCCATAACAATGTGAGTACATTAATATGAGTCCCTCATACTGAATTTAAATACCAATGTTTTATAAAAAATCAGTTAGCATGTGGTCACCATGAGAATGATTTTCGACGTGTTGATTCTATTGTCAGAAATGAATTCATTGGTTCATGATAAAGTTGATATAGGGACCATAATTTTATAATCAATTAATTGTTCACATATTTTATTCGATCACATGTACTAGTTATTGAATCAGTTATTGACAAACCTAATTTTTTACCTATTTCTATTAAATGAGACATCATCTTGTGTTACTTACTCTCATTCTTCATTCAATAAAATAAATGATAATTTAATATCGATAGTTACCTTTATCTTTCCCTATCATGAAATGTTTTGAAATATAATGTTAATACACCATAAATAATATTATAAATAAACTCTAAATTGAAGCATTAGTCATAAATAATGAACCCCTCATTAAAAATGACTTACCCTTGGCATGTATCATAGACGAGTATAGGTTTAATCTTCATCACTATAATAGTACAATTGAAATTTCTAAATGAATGATATAATATCACATTATTGTATTTTTATTATATTTGTATCCAAAAAATAATATCAAGAATAATGAAATTTGTGATCATTTTCATTATCACAAATAATATAATACATAATGGGTAAGACATTGATCTTTCTTATGTAGCCTTTAATGGATTTTTTATCCAACAATGTCTTGTTCCATTTCATTACATTTCCAAGTGTAATTTAACATAAATTTATACTAACAAAATACTTTATTTTTTGAGAAATCCATCTACATGTTCTTATTTTTTTAGACTAATTTCTCTTTTTAAAGGATGTTTAATGTCAAATGATATATACCATCAGAGATATGGTCTCATTCGAATATCAATTTACCAATGTTAATTATTGATTCATTTAATATTTATTTTTCATAAGGATTCCTTAAGGAAAATGAATATGACACAGAAGATTTAAATAACTAGTGTATCAAATTTACTTGGATAATTCAATTGTGGAATGTGTAAGTCAAAAAACTGAATGCCTATGTCTGATGGAAAATTAAACTCTTGGGAATTTAAAATCCCATAAAAATTTCAGAAATCTAATTTTTTGATTGATAAATTGGCATTGGTGGGATTTTTATTGGCCATTACCTCAATTACATCAACGATATACTGATTTTTCAATGATAGGCGATAACAAAAATGATTTACAAAACCATAGATTGGATGTTGTGGAATATAACAACAGATATAGGTTCAAAAACAATAATAATAGTCATGAATAGATTATAAATTCGTAGTATCTAAATAATTGAATAGGGTAATTATATTCTAGGAGAAAATATGTCTTGTGGAATGTGTCCCATGTATATGGAGTCATTGTTTAAGGTATAGTTATTCAACCAATGAGATGATAATAATAATCAGAATTTTATTACTGGCTATAAATTCACAAACTCCATCCAAACCAAAGAAAAGATATCACAATTCATAAAAATGTTTTCAAATATCTAAATTGATGTAATGTAATCATTATGAAAAGAGACACTATAAAATATAATTTAATGTTTGTATCTAATACATTTTTATTAGTGTATTTGAGGATATGAAGATTTTCTCCATGGGATGAAAATACCTCAATGAAATGGGACATGATGTGGGACATATAGATAGCCATATCATGGGTGTTTTATATGTAGTAGAAATAAAATTCTACATTGGAGTATGATACTACTAAATTTGAGAGGCAAATGGGGTTTTTGGGTATCTTAGTTGCCTAACAAATGGAATATGGTTTATCAAAACAAGATTAAGAAAAGGATACATTTAGGGAATCTCTCCTCTGATATTTGAATTACAAATTAATCATGATTCTATGAATACATTCCATGTGGTTGTCATTATGGTTTGAAATGTATAGATATTATTCATATGGAAGGAAAATCGGTATTGAGTTCTTGATTATGGTACAACAATGAGGGTTCCAAAAATAAATATGTATCTTGTTGGAACGACAATCAAGATACACATAGTTACTAAAAAATCCCCTATGAATATCTTGATCGACAGGTGTAATGGGGTATTTTATTTTGAGCACTATTTTTATATAAAAAACATATTAAAAAATCTCCCACATGATCTAGTTTTTATGTAGGTGAGGGGTATTATTTTACATCATGTATACTCCAATAATATGGGATCCAGGTGACACTATATATCTTATTTGAATTACCTTCATGGAAAATGTTGTTCTTGTAAACATTATTCCATGGAACCAGATCTCATGTATCATATATTATAAATTGATGTTATAAGTCGTAAATAATATATTCTATATATATTTTACTCTATTGTCAGGACAAATAGTTCAACATTTATTAGAAAATCCTAAAAAAAATTACAGGGATATAAGATATACCACCACATCATAATTAAATATCCTATTAGAGAAAATTTTGGTTCATTATAGTTTATTGTCTTGATACTTGGATATGGATGTCTGGTTTCACATGGTATTGATCAAAATATTAATAAATAGACCTTGTTTTTATGACTGTAAAAAAATTTCCAACTATATACCAAGAAAATATATGAGAATTTTATTATTGGTTTAGAGGATAATCCTAGAATAAAGGATTATAGAATAAATATATGTTATGTCATAATAACAATCAAGACCCACATTTTACTCTACATTTAACTCCTTGAATTAATTTTGTTTTTATATAGGAATGATGGGAAATTTTTCAATACTTGTCCAAGGATAATATATAAATGAAAATGATCATGAAAATTGGAATAATCATCCCAAAAGTATAAGATAACATGGCATATGCTTACTGTGAGATATACAAGGGAATTATAATATAAAGAAAATATCATTAAGACAAAACCAAGGATATCATCAAATAAATACAACTTTATTTATCACCGTAAGTTGGAAAAAAATTATTTTTGTTCTATGTCATGTTACAAAATCGGCTTCCACAGTGTTTAACATCATTTCATGAAGATTTTGGATGAATAGTTTAGTGCCATATAGCGTGGATGAATGGTTATTGTAGTTTATGATCATAAATACTCGACCAAGGAAATTTATATAGTTTATGGTTATATAGTTTAATTTCATTTGACCAAGACAGTTCCCCCTAGTTTAACATAGTTTGACTGAGACAAAAAAATATTATGTAATGTATCATTTATGGAACATAGCTTTGGTGGGATGTATAAAGCACTCACCATCGGAATTGAGAAGGGAAGATGATGTATTGGATGAGACTATATGAATAGTGAATGGTCCCTCCCATTTTGGTTTCAATATTTTGTGGTTTTTTCCATAGTATAATCAGGGTCATATGAATGAACCCCAATTCCTATTGGCGGAATAAATAATAGAGATATTATTATTAAAGGCTTATGATATATAGTTTTGGTGAACCATCAAATTTATAATGATATAAAATCATTTTTCATCAGTCCATTCTTACACATGGAATAGTTTTTTTTGGGAATTATTTTCTTCTTTAATCTCATCACAAATAAAAATGTTGAGTGACGTTTGTTCAACCATGATATCTAAATACACTTTTTACCCCTTAATATTAAAATAATGGATTTTCTATGTAGATGTGTGGGTATTTGAGTGGTGGTCCAACATAGAATCCAATTTTTTTCATAAAATTATTATATTCATTTATTGACATTCATTTTGAGAAGAATTGATGGAGTATCTTTAAAATCCAATATTTTGTCATTTTCCTTTATATGGTATTTTGATTAGTGAATTGACTATATTTCATATTGTTGACATAATGTTTCCAATTCTGAATATCATAAGATGGTTACATTTTATGTTAGTATTATATTATTGATTCCAAATCTATTAAATGTTTTTTTTCATCACTAAACTAATGATGGATTTAATCTGAAATATTATGAGGGATATAGACATGGCCTACAAGGAAAAGATATTGAATATAGTAATTTTAGAATTGACCATCATGGTTGTGGGTGTGGGATTTGTACCCATTAATTTTATTCCATAAATACACAATAGGCATTACTATTTAGCGATATGAATGAATTATGGGGTTTGATGATTTATGTTGACATGTGTTTAGACAAAAAGACATCTCCTGGTGAATTCCATATAATCCATAATCATTGGAGGTAGTAAATATCCATGTATCCAAATTTAGTGGGATATAATGATCCATATATAATGAACACTTAATTTCCTTTCATATTATTGATTCATAACTATGATTGTTTCACCAATATTAAATCAACTGATGGGATTTTCATCAATGACTCTATTTTAGAGGATTTTTTTGAGAATTTGGGTCATCTATAGAAAAATAATGACCATCAACGTGTGATTTTTTCTTTTCATTCGTTTTTTGTTGGAGAATCCCATTTTTGTGATATACCACTATGAATGAGATCAATAAATTTGGAAATTCAACTTGTTCGTCAGGTGATTTGAACTCATTGGTCTTTTAGAGATACATCTAATTATCATTGATACTATATTCTTATGCATTATTCTAATGAATATTTCATCTATGTATATAACTTAGAAGTACATAACAAAATTTTATAATAACTCAATAAAGTAAATATATGATATTGGGAAGTGTTTCGTTGATTGTTTTCATAATAATTACTTCATCAAACCTAATATGTATTCATGTAGTGGAATCATCTCCTACATTCAGATGGTATAGTCAGAATTGATATGTTTTATTAAAAACTGTTAGTCATATTTTATTTTTAGGGGGTAAATTGGGATTGGTAGTTCCAGTTCCAATCATATAATTAGGAACTGGTATTATAAATTTTTATTTTTGATGACATCTAATAATAATATGCAGTAAGGTGTAATGTCCATGGATGATGAAAAAATTATTAATCCTAGACTAATTTTGTTATTTATGAGGTATTTGTTTCATTTACTGGCTATCATTATAAAAGATACATAAAATAACATATTCTTAGAATATGGGATGTTCTAGATAGGTAATACTTCATAATAATTAAATATGGTGAATAATTTCACGTTTTCTGTAGAAGGAATATCTATGATAAAATATGTTATTGTGTTTAATTTTCTTTCCATTTTAGATATAATTTAACTGTAATATAAACAAAATAACCACATATGACACCAAATATCAAATATGTATGGGTTTATTATGGATATAATGTAGAATTTTATTATGATAGACAAATTGGATATCATTCTGTTTTAGTTAGTTCCTCAAGACATGACAAATATATACTAATCCAAGGATAAATTATTTGATTTATGATTATCAATTTTCAAAACAAAAAATAGTTATAATTAGATAGTAGAGAGTGTTTTCATAAACTATGTCAATCGTATATAAATGATACTCACATAACTGTCACTATAAGGCAGGAAAAAAGATAATATATTTATTTTATTCATCATATTTAATTAAAACATTTAAATTTAAAAGATATTACTTTGGACTAGTAAATGCATCCTAAAAATTTTTCCATAAATTTTTAGCTAACTCACATATTCATCATTATGGTGATGGGTAAAAATTTTCTTATTAGGTTTTATTATAAAGAATCAGATGTAATAAAGGAATACCAAAATCCATCTTTTGAGGAAACATGTCATGGATGTCCATGTTTTTTTCTCAAGAAAGGCATCGATACTAAGGTTGTATATTATAATGATATGAACATTCCTATGGATAGCATAAAATTCTACATCAATAGGATCATATGAAAGTTTAATTATAATATATTTTTGTAAATTAACTCAACATCTATAATATTATTAAATTAATAGTCTGAATTAATCTCCAAATCATTGACATAATATTTAGTGGTATTACATTAGAAGGGACTAAAAATATGTTAAATGGTGTATTGATATGTGGAACCCATATTTTTGAATCCAAAAGGCATAAACCAATAAAAGTATATTAGTTAGGGTTGCATAAAATAATTTTAATATCCATCTGTATGATCCATTCTGAATTTATTGAGTCTCTAATAGACTTCCATGAAAGATTGATCGAGGAATATAGAATTCACATAAATTTTAATTTCTATATTAGGGAAAAGGAAATTATATGTCTAAATATATTTAATGAGATTTCATACATAAATTTAATCTATGATCAAGTTCTTATTTTTCTTCAGTAGTATATCTTTTGAAAACCATTTTGGTTATTCAAAATAATGAATTTATTTTTAAAATTTTTGTTGACTTACATTTCTACCAATGTTTTGTCATTAAGACGTATTCTTTTGGTTACCTTCATTAAAAATTAGAGATCCTATGGAATTATCAATTGTTGTGTAGCTACATTTGTATTGAGCACTAGAAAAATCATGTAATTCTATGTTACTGAATCTTTGTTATTATTTAGGAATGTAGTATACATTATTTTTTCTTCAAATGACATTTATTTATATATACTTATAGATCACAAAGATTCCTATATGAGATGATTTATTTTTATTTTTATTAAAAATATTGGTGGGACACCATTTTGAAATTAGGGAGGGATATATATATCAAACTCATCATATTATTATTGATAACCACTATCAAATAGTAATGGGTGATAAGTGGGATTTATTATGTCTTGAAGAAACATCAATACACTTACATTCATATGATGAGGTCGGAGGATTCCCATTCTCTTTTGTTTATAAGATAATATTTTTAGATTAATACAGTGATATATGATTATTTTCATACTCTATGAATAAACATATGTAATTTACACCAATGGTGCTACTGTTATTAAAGAGTTATTATTATTTTTATATACCATTGAGATCAAATTATTTGTTCATTATCAGTAATGGTGGTGAAAATATTCAAATGTTTTAACATTTGTCATAATTTTTTTTATTATTAAATACATATTAATGAATAAGATATTTAAATTTGTTTGATTGGGTCACTTTCAGAATGTTTAGGGATTCCACTTGGCATACATCATCAATCATGGGTGTTATTTCAATGACAAAAATTTATTAATTGAATATCCCTTTTGACTTAATAAATTTCTTCTATTTATAGAAAACACATGCAATATTTTTCTCTATTAGACTAATATAGAATGTTGGATTTGATATATAATTATGCTTCTAATTTTTTTTATAATTTAGTCATTTAAATATGACCATTAAGAAATGTTTATATTATTGATGATGGAAAATTCCAGTTGACATATATGGAAGATTTAGTGTCCTTAACCAGTAGGATCTACCATATAAATAAATTTTAATAGAGATTCTCTATGAGGTGAAATCATTGGTATTTTCCTCTTGGATATGATAAATCAAATATCCAACCACTGTATCTCATCCAAATCTCTATATAGGAAAATTACATTCTAATCAATATAGTATCCTAAACAATATTTTCTAAATGATCATAAGAATGAAAATCCATCACTGTCCTCACCCTTAGGGAATACATTGGTTTAATAAGGTTTTCTATTTCTATAACCCACTATTATGAATTTATATGATTTATTTAAATTAAATAATTAATAACTAAATCCCTTTTATGATTACTTTATCAATGATTAAATAATGTTTAAAATAAAAAATATATTTCTACATGAAGAAATAAGAATGTAAATTTTTGGAAATATATTGTTTATAATGATGTAGTATATTGATAAATTAAATAATTTTAAAATAAATAATATTTTATAAAAATATTAATATTAAATACTAATTATTGGAATATAAATTAAAATTTAATTTAAGTAAATCGAGTGATTTTTTTATTTTCCTTGTATTTTTAATATTGTAAATACGAGTATTTTAAAATAAAGAGGAATATTAATTTAAAATCAATAAATATAACATATTTAAAAATCCTTTTTTATAAAATAAACAATATTTTTCACATCATCATTTTGAAATTACACAATGGTGATTTTTTCATTATTTTACAATGTAGTTATATTTTTTGACAAAAAAATATAGACTATATTGTAAAATTATAACAGCCTAAAATTATGTAATAATTTACACAAATGGAATCAATGACCAAATATATAAATATATAAATATATATAATTTAAAATAAAGAATTTTTTAATTTTTTTTAATATTTTTGAAGACCCTTAATGAATCCTTAATAACCTATGCAATATTTTATGGATTTATATTTAATTATTTATTATAATGAATCAATTCCATAAAACACAAGGTGCTAATTTTAGGAGTTTAATTCATGGAATAATTCGATATTTAAAATAACTCCAGTTAAAAAATCATTTGAACACATGGGATGATTTTGGGATTCAAGTTATTTTATCATATAGGGTTTAAAAAATATGTTTTCAAATTAATAAATAATTCCCCATTTTGTTCTATTAATTACCATCAATACACACACTAACCTTCACTAATTATCCATTCATAACAAAACACATTTCCATGTAACTTTCTAAATCCCTCATAATGGGTTTCCATCCTCTATTATTCACATTAGATGATTTTAGATTCACCCTTTCCAGGTAAGATATCATCTCTGATTCCTTTTTATTTAATGTAAATTGATTCTAGTACTCCTTATTATTTTTAATTATTGAAAAGTTAATTTGGTATTACAGATAAATTTATAATCCTTATGATTACCATGTTATGATATTACCCCATTCAATCTATTCAAATACATTATTCCAACTCGTTATGCGTATAATATTATCCACTGATTTTTCCATGCCAATTTTTTTTAGTGAATACCCATCCCCGTTTCTAATAAGCGATAGTAAACTATATTTACTAATACATTAATTATTAGGTTCATTGATATATCTAACACACACTCAAAAATAATTGGTATCAATGTTATGAAAGGACATATTATGATGTGTGATATTTGTATCAAACAACTTCACGTACATGATTTGAATGTGATATGTTGTACTAGAATCATATGGATCTATAGTGCATTGGGTAATTTTTTTTATCTTAAATGATATAATTCATTGTGCAACAAAGTTCATCCTATGTACATTTTTATATGATCTCTTATCATTTATCCATGACATATTCTTATAATTATATTTTTTATATTATTTCCATGTTTCATTGTTTCCTAGGAATTATCATCTAATATCATAGATTAATTCTCATTTTTATTATTATCAAATATTTATGTGAATTTGGTATTCCTATCTACTTATATGTATTATTATTACCATTTTATTCTTTCAATATTCTCTTAATGGTACTTATATCTCACCCATTTTTAAGAATATCCATATGTTATCTCATATAGTATTATAAGATCAATGTATAACGAGGGAATGGTTTTTTATATTTGAGTAGTGTAATTGTAACCACAAATCATGAAATTATGTTATGTATCTAATTACCCAATTACAGTGGAACACAATATATTTTGGGATTGTATAATTTGAGACATTATATAATTTTTTTTAAACAAAGTGTATAAAATATATTGGTTTTCGTATATGGTATCAGAGCATGGTATTATAATTTTGTGGGACTAGGATCTGAAAACATTACTGAATGTCTTTTGAATAATAAATGAGATAATAAAGCAACCATGAATTATGGTAGCTTCTTTGAAACATAATCACTTTCTAGAAACAATATATGGATGTGTCTCAAACATAGATGTACCTATAGGTAATAAATAAAAAAACTATTCAATGGGAATTGAATAGATCATCACATATTTCATGAAAAAAATATCCTTATTTAAAATGTAGTTTGACACTACCAGGGTATTTTTGGTTATTTAAAAATCTATTTGTGATCCACTATAATGGGAATAAAATAAGACTGTACAATTTTTTAAGGAAATTGTTCATGGGTATGTTATAATGAAACATATCAATTTACGAATAAAGGAATATATATCATTTATGAGTTATCCCATCAATGATAATTGTTTCACATTTATTTCATCGATATCTTATTTACATTAGGTCCTAATATTACCTTTATTTTTTTTAATGGATAAATTGGGTGAACATAGTCAAGAATAAATGTTATATGAAATGAAAAAATGATATTCCCAACACAAATGGTTGATGGGATGAATACTATATGAAAATACATACTCAATTTACTCAAACTATAAATAGAAGTAGAATTTTGGGGAAACCCCACAACCACATATGAAAATAAAACTTACAGTCAGATCCATTATGTGTCAAATTTCTTCATATTTATTGGTGATTCCAGTCATTTCACTGTAGAATAATGAATAAACTCCTTTGCAGATATCCTATCTACTAGTCATTTATCTATGAATGATAAGGTCATATTAGTAGATTATAGAATGTAGGGAGAGGATAATAAATGGTCGATGATAAAAAAACATTAATCCAAAGGAAAAAATCAATGTGATAAGTTGGAATTAATTTAGGATAACGTTTTTCTGATAAATAATATCTTGGAACTCCATGACCAAAAATAGTGCTAGATTTTGGTTTCATATTTTATATTTTTTAAAAATCCATCATGGTGTATGAGGTGAACTTTATAAAACATGAACAATACACATTAGGATATTTAATAGACAATGAAATAAAATACAAACAATTCTTTAATTTGTTAATGTAAATTCAATAGATTGATTTGGCTATTTGAGACCAAGAAATCTCTGAGAAGAATGGTGAATTTTTTTAAAAATAAAAAATATAGATCATATGATCTCATGATTCTCCTGGGTTATAAGAAAAAAATTAGACAATGGATTTTAATTATAGAAGTGTGATGGAAAAATATCATAGGGAAAATAAATAAAACTTCATAATGTAAAAATTGACCTAAGAACCATCCAAGATATTTTGAAAATGGGATAAGGATATTCATTAGGTTCATGATTTAAGGTAACCCATGTTGTGAATGATGATATGGGAAACCCAAAAATGTTATGGATTAAATGAATGATCTAATAAACCCTCATATTATAAGGCCCCAACCTTAATCCTTACTTAATCTTGAGTTATTACAAGATTACACATTGAGGATATTTTCAGGTTTAGAGTTTTAGAAAATTAGATCATAAAACATTCATTACATTCCACATTTAAACAAAGTGTTTATATAAAAGATAGTATTCATTTTTCCCACCAACGAAAACTTATTTAAAATAAAACATGGAATCTTTCTTGACACTTCCTTGACACTATCATCATATCATGTACCATTCCCTTGTCCTCTAAAAAACATTTCAAAAACATAGGATGAGCATAAATAGAACAGTAATGGATATAAAATGTATGGAAAGGAAACATCAGTACATATATACATAAGAATGAAATCATACTTTACCCATAAAACATAATCATTTTAACATACCTCACAAAATAATGAATAAATCATAGAAATCATAAGACATAAAGGTAACTTGAGGAATTCATAACATTCTTACGTAGGGAGTAACCCTCTTGGTTACGTTTGGATTACTCATCACAGTAATTTCCCTAAATCTCTTTAGAGAAACCTTAACATTTAACTCCATCATGTTACCCAATGCATTGGAGAGCTATATCGGGCTCACCCACTTTTACATTATCACGGAACGACCCGTATTAATAACAATTCCCAAGAACCATAACATAATAATAGCACATAACATAATCATAAAGGAAATATAACATTCCCACATTTCAATAACAATATAACATTTTATGATATTGAAATAATGAATCCATTCTAAAAACCATTTTCAAAACCATTTAATACATTTGATAAAGTGATTTTTAAATCAAAGTGTCCCATACCACATTAAATATTTTAAAATTTTAAAACATTATTATCCATGTAAATAAATACATAAAACAATTTTTAAAACATGGATATTGATGAGAAATATTTATAAGAATAAATAATTAAAACATTTAAAACGATATTTTAGTTAAAGTGTTTTTAACAAAATGAGAGACACTTGAATACAATAATTGAGGAATAACATTTCATCAAAACATTATAATATCATGAGTATAAAGGGATTCATGATTTAATATTCCAAAGGACAGTATATACACTATATAAGAGTGAACTGGTGCATAACAACAATGAAGTTTCAATAGAAATGTAAAATTAGATGAAATCCATTATAAAGAAGGTATCCTTAAATTGAGGATAAATAAATCTCATAAATATGTGTAGAAAATATATATACACCCAATATAAGTTTATATTATGTGTAAAATAATCAATGGTCATTCACACATATTCAAATGATGACATATTCAATAATTACATGTTGAACCCAAAGAAATTGAAATTGGGTTAAGAAGTTCCTTTGCCAGCCTAACGATGTCACATCAAATTTTAGAAAAAGAGTTGTTGAGAGAGATAAATGGTATCTCATCACTTGGACATAAACATTACAGAAATATAGATATATAAGAACATATCCCCAAATAATATTATGAAAATTAAAAGACATAACAAAATAAGTCTTTTAAAAAGACGAGGGTGAAAGGTTCCATTACCGATTTGGGTAACATTCGAAACGTACACCCCATCAAAGAAGGACTATACAAAATTGATGTAAATACTCATAAACGAAATTATGTTACACAATGTGTAGAATAATGGACATTACATACACAACTCAAAAGGAAATATTGGAAAGTGTAGCATGAATCTCACAAAAACACAAAGTGAGATAAAAATCCCCTTATGAAATTTCGGCAGCCTAACAGCGCCAATTAAAACTTCCAAAATGGTTTGATGAGAGGAAATTGGGTCTCTCATCATATGAACATAAAAAGTAAAGTAATATTAATATAAAATAACATCCCAATAATAATAAATATGAGCTTAAAAGGAATGACATAAAAGAATGTACTTAAAAAGAAAGAGAGGGGTAGGATCCCTTACCTCGGGTTCGACATGACTTGATCATTCTTTAACCTCCTGAATAATAAACATGAGTTAATTTCTACTTGATTAAGAACATTTTTCAAGTTAATCTTTCCTTTTATATCACTTTATACCATGCTATGAACACTATGTAATTATTTAAGTTAATAATGGTCGTTTTGTAGGTCATTGCTACTTGAGTCAAAAATGAATTCTTTATAATTACAAGTTATTCATGTGGTAAAATATATATTATATCAAGAATTATATTCATTATGTAGATATCATATATTTCATAAATATCCCTTATATACATGCATTTATAATATTACATAACATTTAGAGGTAAGAAATGAAAGGCACCGTTCATGGAGACGGTAAGTTGTATGTACGCATGAACGCTACATCCATTTCTATTTCTTATTTAATGGAATTAAAACATAATGATACATAATAGTTCTATAATTCCAGTGTGGTATAATATATAATATCATTAAATATATCCTTTATACATACCACATATGGTATTAATGAATCAAATCCCTTTGAGGGGCGGTAGTCCGCACTTCCTAAAATGAAGATATCACGTTTAACCATAATGGAAACCATAAAGGTATTTCATAAATGAAAAATACATAATATTAAGTAAAACAATAAAATATTATATATAATATATATATATAGTGACATATTAATGGCCACCTTTGAGGGTGTTAAAATAATATTGAATGAACATCTTTTCAGGAGGCAGAAATTCACCATCCACTGAAATAGTATGTTCTTTAACCATTAGATGTAGGTGTGTGTAAGTGTAGCTTGAATCCTTAATATAACAAAATACTATTATATTGAAGATAATGTATTTTTTACAAAAGAAATTAATTACAAGAGTTTAGGGGGTTGGAGAAGCAAGATAAAACAAAAGAACACAAGTGAAGACATTACCTAAAAATAGGGTACCACTCTTTGATTTGAGCTCAAAGGATTCGTTGGGAAGACTTCTGCCCAATGTGTGTCATCAAGGAGTAAGAGAGGGATGCAGATAGATAAACTGAGTAGGGGTTGGCCGAGCCAAATTCTTGAGAGGTGTGGGTAAGGTGGTATAGGTGGTGGCCTTTTATAAGAGGAGAGGAGAGGCACTCTTGGAATGTTACAAAATGATACTTTATTTTCAAATGATTTTCATTTTTTAAAGGTCCCACACTTATGTAATTAGAGGATAAGGTGAAAAGGGATCGAAATATACTCATACGATAGGTCTTTGACAAGTTTATGTTATAGTTTTAACATTATCTCTTCATTTTATTTAAATACTTTATTAATGAGGTAATCGCTACATCATCATGATGTCATAAATAATTTAACTTATTTAATGTCTAAAAATTATAAAAAAAATATCTTCATGTAGGAAATATTTTTAGATTTATAATGAATATTTATAGTCAACAATATGACTTGTATAACCCCATTTAAAAATTGTTTTAGTAAAACAACTCATGCTTGTGACATTTTTATTTAAACATTAAATAAAAAGTTATTTAGGTCATTTTCCATCCAAAGTGGCTCCATGGGGTCCCCATGATGTCCCATGGATATTATTGGTCGTCCATGACACATCCAATGAGGTTAGTAAATGTGTCTAGGACATTTTATATTATTAAAACATTATTTTTACCTTAAATTACACTAATTACCTCTAATCGTGATTAAAAACATAAAAGTTACTATTCCCCAAAAAATTATTTTAATCCCATTGAACCAAATTTTACATCCCAATGACAACAATGTATGTAGGATTTTTGAAATTCAAATCACAGAAGTGGTAATGATTCATGTAAATGAAAAATCAGTTTTTAAACTACCACTTAGTGGTTTAACTATTCATCAAAAATTGATGTTTTTCAGAAAAATACAAAAAATTCACCCCAATATATATTTGATATTCCGAATCCAAAAATGATGTCTATTTTCCAAAATTCAAAACATATATGTTTAATTAATTATTTTAATAATTAATACCCGATTTCAAAACAAATAGCGCGTTTTTAAGAAACAATATCTATTAAAAGATTGACACTAGTTTAAGTCCAATTTCAAAGTGAAATTAATTACAATGACCACCATTATATTAAAAGGTAAAAATATATTCTAAATAAACTATAATATAAATTAAAGATACAATTTATCTATATATATAAATCAGATTAAAAGGCGGTTTTGAATTAAAATGCAACATTTTCAATAAAAATGATCTTTATCAGAAAAATAACAAAATTTTACACAAAGTAAATTTTGATATCCAGATTCTAAAGAAGGATTTTATTTTTTCAAATTAAACATATAAATTTTTTAAAAGTATATTAAAAAAGGGTTCTTCATCAAATGGTGGTTAATCAACCATTTAACAACTATTAGAAGATTTACATTTAAAATTGGATTCATTTGTATTTTAAGCCTCCAACATTTATTGGATAAAAGTAAAAATATTTGACAAACATATATAATCATTTTGTAGTTAGTTCTGTTCATTACCACCATTACAATGGCTAGGCGTTAACTATCTTTTAAAATAATATTATTTTATTATTAGAGTGCAAACGTAAGATTTCAAAGAAACTCGTTGTTGCGTATTGGGTACGCCCTCGAGCATAGCATTCCCTTTAATGTCATATTAATATTTTATTCTAAAATATGGATAAATATGAAAATTTCATAATATTTATTTACCTGGGGTGTTACATCCATCCCCCCTTTTGTGAATTGTGTCCTCGAAATTTTAAGATTGGTATTGGAAGATTCCTTGAAAATCCGACATCAGAACAAGAGTCAGTAAAACTATCACTTTAAAAGAATGGGAGAGAAGTACAAATGTCACCTGAGTTAACCCATACTAGGATTCCAAGTATGAAAATATGGATATGGAGGAAAAAACAAATGGTCATTTTTTGATGGAGGGTGATAGTAAACATGTCTACAAGAAAATTAACAACATGAAAATCACAAACTTGTGATGGGTTAAATGGTATTTGATTCCCCATTAGGAAAAATTAACAGACAAAATTTTTTTTAAATTACTTTTGATTGAGGAATTTATTTATGTTCTTAACTAAAACATAAGGAAGCATACTTAAATGTCATGTTGACATTCAAATTTTACTATATTTCTTACACCAACTCATATTTTCTCCAAAATAATATTATTTAGGATGAATTGTTCACATTAAGAGAGCTATAATCAACTTCTAGATAATCACCTAATCCACAAAAGAGAACTATATAAAACCCATGTCTTTAGAACTTAACCAAAACTAAAACCCAAAGTTCAACAAATACCATTCAATAAACATCTGTCCATAAAATTCTACAATGTAAACCAAACTAATATTGAAACCCAATTCTCTGAAGGATTTAATCACATAGTATCCTAAGATAAATTTTTACATTTTTCTCCAAGATAACATCAGTTACTCTTACAGTCTCATACTGAAAAGTAATTATCCTAATCACATATCCTCCTGGATAGGCTAATCATTTACAGTGAGAACCAAAAAAAATCAACATAATCATAATTCATAAAATCATCTAATTAAAAAAATCATTCAAACTAACCAGGGACTTCACATAGTCCAGTGGTAGACGATAAATACCAGTTTCACTTTGGTTGTGGGTTCGATTCCCATAGCTTTGTCCGACGCGAAGGGTTGTCACACGGTCTGTGTGTTGTCCCTTTTCAAGAACTATATAATTTTATAACATTCCTCAAAAAGAGATAAATTCATCAAAAATAACAATAAAATATTTTAACCACAAATGTTATCTGATAACTTACAATTTTCAACCCAAAATGTATTATCTAGTAATTGAATCAAATTCAAGGATCATATTAACCCAAATGGTTCTTTATAACTATATCCCCAAAAGAAAGGATAATTATTCCTTGAATAAAATTTTTTTATATCAAACATCTGGGTTACTATAAAAAGCCTTCTAATGTAACCCCACCATCAAAATAAAATTAATACATCTAAGAATTTCACAATCCTAAAATCTACCATAACCCTTGAATCCCTTAAATGATGAATCCTTACTCATTCAAAATTCTTCATGATACATTAGCCATTCTTTTTCAACTTATTCTGAAATTCTTATTTCCTTTAATTCGTCATTGTCAGTTTCTTCATCCTCAATCGGAATGGAATTAGGTATTTTTAAATGAATATTTTTACGATCTTGGTGACCCCATTCCCGAAACTTATTTGTAGGACATGTGTTTGCATAATGACCATGCACACCGCATTTAAAACATTCAATTGATCCTTATGAATGTACTTATTTCCCATTCTTAGAGTCAACTAGATGCTTCCTTTTTCCATGCAAGGTTCGTGCATTATGACCATCATTTCCACATCTATAGCATCTTTCTGTCCCATTGAAGCATTTTCCTATGTGTTTTTTCCACATATTTGACACATATGTTTTTGAACATATTTACCTTTATGATTATTACATGAACTTCTGTAGGGATTTTTTTCTCGCATTCACGATGCCTTATAAAAATCACTAAGGTTCAGGTGGTCAATCATGACTCCAGATAGTTGGTTGAGGATAACCACAAGAGTTATCATTGAATCTCCCATATCATTCAGCTGTTCTTTCATAAAACTTTTACAGTTTTTGTAGAGACCTGAAGCCTGACGTACATGGACATAACATTACATTTGCGGAATACTTAGTACATAACAAAAACACACACACAAGGATCGTAATAGTTTAGGGTCTTTGGAAACTCGGAACGTATTCTTCTAATCGTGGTGAATGATCTTCAATATCTCCCATAAAGATCTTCTTTTTTTTACCTAAAAACCTTTCTTTATATCCTGGGGAAAAGAAAACATAAAAGGGTGAGCTCAAATGCTCAGTAAGGGTAAACAAAAGAAATATCAATCACATCATATACATAAGAACATAGCTTTTGGAAATCATAACCTGCAAAAGAGCTCATAATATCATAACATGGGATAAATCATAGAAGTGAAAATGAAATCATAACTTAAAACATTACTCATTGTGGCATACACACATAATCATAGAGAATCATTTCTTGTTAGTCAAGACTCATTGCCAAGACTATCTTAGTGGACAAAGTCCCTTTCTGAATCGAGTAATCCTCGTTTCAGTCCTGTTTCACTGAACCGGTATAACCTACCATTCCAGCCATGTCTATCTCATAAGATATAAAATCTTTACCCAATGCATTGGAGGGAGATATAGGTCCCACCCATCTCTTAATGAATCCTTTCTTATGTGTGCCACAAAATCATAAATCATACATCATTGCATAACCCATGTAATAAAAATGGGATTCTTAATCAACATGACATCATAAAACCATTCATATAAGATAAAGGAATTCATAAACATAATTCCATCACAACATAGTCAAATCAATGTAAAAATATGGATAGAAACAGAACCCTTTATAATCTTATATGGAAAATAATTTTGATAAAACACTTGAATTGAATTCTTGAGGAAAATATCATTTCTTCTTCAAAATCAATTTCTTTCCACAAAACATAATGCAATTTTAAAAGAAAGAGATTTTATTGAAAATAGTCATGAAATATTTTAGAGGAAACTTCATGAAAATAAGGCTTTATAAAACAGTATAAATCAGTTCGTTCCGTATAAGTTAAAAAAACATTCTTCGTACTTTTTTCGGAAAAGTCAAAAAGTACCTCGTACGAAAAACGAAAAAATATTCCTTTCATATCCTTTACTAAAAACTCATAGAAGGGTAAAATTGGATTTAAACAATTGTAGGTGGATGGAAATAATATTACATATTGAGGGAACATGGATGTGGATGATAAAATACACCCCAGTAAATACTTACGAATAAACAATCTCGGATAAAAATGAGATTGTGATATTTCCCTTACCTTAGGTCCGACTTGCTTTGTAAGTGTCCGAACCTCCTGTATAATGATTTAAATCATGTTATTGACTTATTCCAGAATCATATTCATTGTTATGATATCATATATGGTTCACTTATAACATTATATTACCCGTTCTTTTGTAAATTCCATGTTAAAGAAGCGTTTTGGGTAAAATCGTTTCATTTATCTTAGGTGTTTTGACTTGTTGTTCTTGACATTATTATTACTTATATCATGATTTACTTACTTACAGAATATAAAATATGATTTATATATCATATATATTCAGTATATATATATATATAATAGATAGATAAGTAAAATGAAAAACACCGTTCATGGAGACGGTAGTCCGTACGTACGCATGAACGCTGTTTTACTTTCCTTATTGTCTTGAAATGGAAGTAAGTAGATGACATACATATGTATATATACATAAATCCAGTAGCTTTATAATGTCATATATTTCATTATTATTTCTTATATATACATTATAATCATTCTTAAATGGTTAACATGGAGAATGAATCTCATCGCGTCGTGGAGACGGTAGTCCGTACGTACGCACGAGCGATGATATCATTTCCATAAATATTGAACTGAGTTGAAGTGGATTATACAATATATCAGAATCAATATGATGTTGTAATAACTATGTATAGTTATTATTTACACCATTATACCCATCCATGTAAGGTGGTGGTGGAAAATAGATTACACCACGGCGTGGAGACGGTATTCCGTACGTACGCACGCGCGGTGATTTCTTTTTCCGTAGGATGGATAGATGGTGAAATAGGGTTGTTTCATACTTATAATAACATATCAGTATATGAGTGATACTGATGTTATTACTTCATAATGAAACAACCTAAGAAGAAGAAGTGGAAGAAGAAATAAAGATGAAAGAATTGGTAACGGCAATTACCTCTTCTTTGAAGTGCCTCTTTGAGACCTCCTCTTAGGGCACTTGAATTGGTCTTTGAGGAAGACCAGAACCTCTAGGATGTTGCTAGGGAAGTGGAGAAGAGATTTTGGCAGGGGTTGTCCGAGCTTGAGTGCTCAAATTGGTGTGAGGAGGAAGGGGAGGAGGTGTCCTTTTATAGGGGAGGAGAGGGGCACCTTAGGAATTCTTAAAAATATTAATTTATAATAAATCTAACCCCACTTAAAAACCTCCAAAAATGACTCATATTCGAAGATTAGATGAGATAGGGTTGTAATCTCATCAACCAATCAAATTTAGACATGTTTGGATATTATTTTAAACCTTATCAATTAGATTTAACTCTAAGTTAAATAATTTAACTTTTACCGTGTCTTTTTGTTTTCTTTCACTATATGGTTAATACACTTACTATAACATGCCAAACGAACCCCAAATTGTTTATTATTAATATATATATCCTTATCTAAGTCATTTTGCCGAACCTTAGATTTTTAGGAATAAGATAACAATTAGTAATATAATATTTGATTTAAAAACTATTTTGTGTCAATTTTGACACTATTTGATATATGATTTTTGTGAAAGTCATAACAGAATTAAATGTTCTAACCAAGTTGATTAAATCAACATTAATATATCATAGTAACCTAGAAAATTAGTGGAATTCATAAAAAATCTCAAATTACATTTATTTTGGTGCTTATAACATCAATTATGTCAATATTTCATTAAAAAGATAATTATTGCATCATCGTTGTGTCATATATAAATTAAATTATTTGATGTCTAAAAATTACAAATAAAATACCATCATGTAGGAAATAGTTTTAGATTTCTAATGAATATTTACAATCGAATTTATCTTATGTATAACCCCATATTAAAAATGATTTACTTATTAAACTTTGATTTTAACTATTTTAACCCTTCTTTAAATAAATTAATAATAAATGTCCTAATCTAATCCAAGTGGGCCTAAATGGTCATATTTTATTCCTAAGTTTGTTTTTGGTCGAATTACACTTGTCCAATAGAATTAGGACATCTGTTAGGGTAATATTAATATCATATTTACCCTTAGTTACCCTATTTACTATTAACCGTGGTAAAAAAAGTAAAAAGTTACTATTCACCAAAAAATTATTTTCATCTCATTGAACCACATTTTAGTCCTTGATATTAACCGTGTCTCTCGGATTTTCGAAATTCCATTCACAGAAGCGGTAAAATTAAGTTTTATGCAAAATTCAGTTTTTAACCTACCACTTAGTAGTTTCACTATTCATCAAAAATTGATGTTTTTCAGAACAATGCCAAAATTTCATCCCAAGCTATATTTCATATTCCGAATTCAAAAATGAAGTCTATTTTACCAAATTCATAACATAAAATTTGCATTATTTAATTTTATAATTAAATCCCGCTGTTAAAACAAATAGCGTGTTTTTAAGAAACAATATCTATCAAAAGATTGGCACTTGTTTATGTCTAGTTTAAATGTGAAATTATATCCAATGACCAACATTGTATTAAATTGTAAAAATATATTCTAAATATACTTTAAAACCACTCAAATTAATGATTTATCACTATTAATTATTTCGATTAAAAAAGTTGTTTTTTAATTATAATTTAGTAATTTTCACTATTCATCAGAATATGAAAGTTATCCGAAAAGTACCAAAATTTCACCTTAGGCTAAATTCGATACTCCAAATCCAAAAATAAAGTTCATTTTGAAAAATAAGAATTACTGGATTTCAAAAAGTGGTTATTACTATTCATAACGGCTAGTTTTAATAATATTTTAATAGCATATCATTGTTTCGTGAAACTCAGGATTACGTACCACACACGCTATCGATGAAGGTTGCGATTGCGTGTAATGCAAGGCAAGTCAAGGATGCGTGTTGTGCAAGCTCCTTTTGGTGTAGCGTATAACACAAGACATTAGTAATATAAAAAGAATATTTTTCATAAAATCTCGGGCTGTTACATTCTACCCCCCTTAAAATGAATTTCGCCCTCGAAATTCGTCGGGGTTATAAATGGTTTACTATTCTAAAGTTTCTTTAATAGAAACCCACATCGTAAAAGGGAATACCAAAACTTGGCTTTAAAAACTAAAGTATGAAATGTAACGATTACCCAAATAAACTAATCACTGGGTTTCCACATAGGTGAAAATATTGATATGGAAGAGAAATCTAACCATCATGTTCTGATGGAGAGTGGTAGAGAACATGGCTATGGAAAAGCCAGTAATCACAAATCCATAGATTTGTGATGATATAAGGTACTATCTGATTCATCAGGTATAAGATCACTAGGACAACATTTTTGTTTTCAAGATCATTTCCCTAAAGTTGAAAATTCGCTTAGAAGAAATACTTACTTTATTTTGGTACAATCTCACTTTTGTTCGTGCCTTGAACAATTTCTACTTCATCTCTTAAATAAATAAAGTTTAATTTGTTATTTGTGAAGTGTTAGCAGATCATGTGATAGAATGACTGTTCATTCCATCTGTCTCAAACAAAAGGTTAGAAAAAGTTATTAAATATACATAAGTCATTCTATAGTGAGATTAATAATATATGGTTCCTAAAATGGACTTATACTTCATATATCATACTGCTTAATATAATAAAACCAGTTTCTACTAAACAGGGACTTCCTGTAGGTCAGTGGTAGGTGATAAAGGCCAGTCGCACTTCGGTTGTGGGTTCGATTCCTACAGCCTTGTCCGAAGCGATGGGCTGTCGCCCGTCCTGCAGGTTGTCCTTTTTCTAAAACTACGTTACTATAACATCCTATCAATAATATCGAAAATCTTCTATCCTTAAACAATACTAACTTACGTCCAACACAATCCATTCCAATCTTTAGGCTTATCCATAATACTGCAGTCCACTCTCATAACATAGTGAAAACAATTACCAGAGATTTAATACTGTCGTTGATCCCCACATATCATAAGATATGTCTTGTTGGTCACATTCCAAACATTCAAAGTCCTTAATCGTGTATTCTCTTGAATACCTTAGTGAAAACATGAGTGCAGTTAAAAGTTAACACTTTCCACATACCAAAATCCTCAAAATTCTATACACTCAAACCATGATATCACTTAATCCTTATATCAATCATGAGCTCATGAATACAATCAAACATCTCATTATCTTCTTATCCTTTCTACTTTCCAAAAGTATCTGAATAACCTTTCATGGTTACTGGTAACATTAATCAGACAACAATGTAACAATCCTTACATGTCTCTTTATTCCATAGTACCATGAGATTACTTATACAACATTACACATGATAAACATGTAATCATTCCACTACATTCTTAAACCATTGACCGAGCTTCAACAATTCTTTCCTCTCATATATCAATTATAGTCTCTTCATCATCATCAACATAAATACTTCCCATACGACCATACTGATTTTCTTCATGAGTCTTTCCCTTAGGGCATTTGTTTGCATAATGCCCATACATTCCACATTTAAAACACTTAACCATTTTTGATGTCGTAGCAATACCATTATCCTCATCCATGGTGTTAACCGACCCTTTTCCTTTGCACTTACTTGCTTTGTGTCCTTCTTTTCCACACCCAAAGCATCTTCCAGTTCCCTTGAAACATTCTCCTTGATGCCTCTTCCCACATGATTTACATAGGGGAAATTGAACTTTCTTTCCTCTATGATCATCATGGAACTCCATCTTTCTCTTATTAGTCGAGTCAGGAAACTTACCAAATTTTACTTTATTGATCATATTGTGAGATTGCTGATTTGGCAAAATAATGATGTTTGGACATCCAAATCCCATTTCATTTGGTTGCTCATGAAGAATATCATTCCATTGTCCATCATATCCTCCATTATTGTGAATCATCTTGTTTCCAGCCATTTTCTAAAACCCAAACAGAATAGTGTTAGATGCAAAAATCGTAATAAAGGGGGAGTAACTTAAATATCTATCATCTTTGGTTTAATCTAATATCGTTACCATAGTTCTAGAACTATATCCTATACATATACTTATCCTTAGAGGCATCCCTAGACATACCTCAGAAATATCTCTAGGGATCTCACTAACGTTTTCGCATCCTAGTTTCCAAAGGTTGACTAAACCTTTCCTCTAATACCAACTGTAGAGACCCGAAGCCTGACGTACATTGACTTTACATTACATTTGCGGAATACTTAGTACATAACAAAAACACACACACAAGGATCGTAATAGTTTAGTGTCTTTGGAAACTCAGAACGTATTCTTCTAATCGTGGTGAAAGATCTTCAATATCTCCCTTAAAGATCTTCTTTTTTTTACCTAAAAACCTTTCTTTATATCTTGGGGAAAAGAAAACATAAAAGGGTGAGCTCAAATGCTCAGTAAGGGTAAACAAAAGAAATATCAATCACATCATATACATAAGAACATAGCTTTTGGAAATCATAACCTGCAAAAGAGCTCATAATATCATAACATGGGATAAATCATAGAAGTGAAAATGAAATCATAACTTAAAACATTACTCATTGTGGCATACACACATAATCATAGAGAATCATTTCTTGTTAGTCAATACTCATTGCCAAGACTATCTTAGTGGACAGAGTCCCTTTTTGAATCGAGTAATCCTCGTTTCAGTCCTGTTTCACTGAACCGGTATAACCTACCATTCCAGCCATGTCTATCTCATGAGATATAAAATCTTTACCCAATGCATTGGAGGGAGATATAGGTCCCACCCATCTCTTAAGGAATCTTTTCTTATGTGTGCCACAAAATCATAAATCATACATCATTGCATAACCCATGTAATAAAAATGGGATTCTTAATCAACATGACATCATAAAACCATTCATATAAGATAAAAGAATTCATAAACATAATTCCATCACAACATAGTCAAATCAATGTAAAAATATGGATAGAAACAGAACCCTTTATTATCTTATATGGAAAATAATTTTGATAAAACACTTGAATTGAATTCTTGAGGAAAATATCATTTCTTCTTCAAAATCAATTTCTTTTCACAAAACATAATGCAATTTTAAAAGAAAGAGATTTTATTGAAAATAGTCATGAAATCTTTTAGAGGAAACTTCATGAAAATAAGGCTTTATAAAACAGTATAAATCAGTTCGTGCCGTATAAGTTAAAAAAACATTCTTCGTACTTTTTTCGGAAAAGTCAAAAAGTACCTCGTACGAAAAACGAAAAAAGATTCCTTTCATATCCTTTACTAAAAACTCATAGAAGGGTAAAATTGGATTTAAACAATTTTAGGTGGATGGAAATAATATTACATATTGAGGGAACATGGATGTGGATGATAAAATACACCCCAATAAATACTTACGAATAAACAATCTCGGATAAAAATGAGATTGTGATATTTCCCTTACCTTAGGTCCGACTTGCTTTGTAAGTGTCCGAACCTCCTGTATAATGATTTAAATCATGTTATTGACTTATTCCAGAATCATATTCATTGTTATGATATCATATATGGTTCACTTATAACATTATATTACCCGTTCTTTTGTAAATTCCATGTTAAAGAAGCGTTTTGGGTAAAATCGTTTCATTTATCTTAGGTGTTTTGACTTGTTGTTCTTGACATCATTATTACTTATATCATGATTTACTTACTTCTAGAATATAAAATATGATTTATATATCATATATATTCAGTATATATATATATATAATAGATAGATAAGTAAAATGAAAAACACCGTTCATGGAGACGGTAGTCCGTACGTACGCATGAACGCTGTTTTACTTTCCTTATTGTCTTGAAATGGAAGTAAGTAGATGACATACATATGTATATATACATAAATCCAGTAGCTTTATAATGTCATATATTTCATTATTATTTCTTATATATACATTATAATCATTCTTAAATGGTTAACATTGAGAATGAATCTCATCGCGTCGTGGAGACGGTAGTCCGTACGTACGCACGAGCGATGATATCATTTCCATAAATATTGAACTGAGTTGAAGTGGATTATACAATATATCAGAATCAATATGATGTTGTAATAACTATGTATAGTTATTATTTACACCATTATACCCATCCATGTAAGGTGGTGGTGGAAAATAGATTACACCACGGCGTGGAGACGGTATTCCGTACGTACGCATGCGCGGTGATTTCTTTTTCCGTAGGATGGATAGATGGTGAAATAGGGTTGTTTCATACTTATAATAACATATCAGTATATGAGTGATACTGATGTTATTACTTCATAATGAAACAACCTAAGAAGAAGAAGTGGAAGAAGAAATAAAGATGAAAGAATTGGTAACGGTAATTACCTCTACTTTGAAGTGCCTCTTTGAGACCTCCTCTTAGGGCACTTGAATTGGTCTTTGAGGAAGACCAGAACCTCTAGGATGTTTCTAGGGAAGTGGAGAAGAGATTTTGGAAGGGGTTGGCCGAGCTTGAGTGCTCAAATTGGTGTGAGGAGGAAGGGGAGGAGGTGTCCTTTTATAGGGGAGGAGAGGGGCACATTAGGAATTCTTAAAAATATTAATTTATAATAAATCTAAACCCACTTAAAAACCTCCAAAAATGACTCATATTCGAAGCTTAGATGAGATAGGGTTTTAATCTCATCAACCAATCAAATTTAGACATGTTTGGATATTATTTTAAACCTTATCAATTAGATTTAACTCTAAGTTAAATAATTTAACTTTTACCGTGTCTTTTTGTTTTCTTTCACTATATGGTTAATACACTTACTATAACATGCCAAACGAACCCCAAATTGTTTATTATTAATATATATATCCTTATCTAAGTCATTTGGCCGAACCTTTGATTTTTAGGAATAAAATAACAATTAGTAATATAATATTTGATTTAAAAACTATTTTGTGTCAATTTTGACATTATTTGATATATGATTTTTGTGAAAGTCATAACAGAATTAAATGTTCGAACCAAGTTGATTAAATACACATTAATATATCATAGTAACCTAGAAAATTAGTGGAATTCATAAAAAATCTCAAATTACATTTATTTTGGTGCTTATAACATCAATTATGTCAATATTTCATTAAAAAGATAATTACTGCATCATCGTTGTGTCATATATAAATTAAATTATTTGATGTCTAAAAATTACAAATAAAATACCATCATGTAGGAAATCTTTTTATCTTTCTAATGAATATTTACAATCGAATATATCTTATGTATAACCCCATATTAAAAATGATTTACTTATTAAACTTTGATTTTATCTATTTTAACCCTTCTTTAAATAAATTAATAATAAATGTCCTAATCTAATCCAAGTGGGCCTAAATGGTCATATTTTATTCCTAAGTTTGTTTTTGGTCGAATTACACTTGTCCAATAGAATTAGGACATGTGTTAGGGTAATATTAATATCATATTTACCCTTGTTACCCTATTTACTATTAACCGTGGTAAAAAAAGTAAAAAGTTACTATTCACCAAAAAATTATTTTCATCTCATTGAACCACATTTTAGTCCTTGATATTAACCGTGTCTCTCGGATTTTCGAAATTCCATTCACAGAAGCGGTAAAATTATGTTTTATGCAAAATTCAGTTTTTAACCTACCACTTAGTAGTTTCACTATTCATCAAAAATTGATGTTTTTCAGAACAATGCCAAAATTTCATCCCAAGCTATATTTCATATTCCGAATTCAAAAATGAAGTCTATTTTACCAAATTCATAACATAAAATTTGCATTAATTAATTTTATAATTAAATCCCGCTGTTAAAACAAATAGCGTGTTTTTAAGAAACAATATCTATCAAAAGATTGACACTTGTTTATGTCTAGTTTAAATGTGAAATTAAATCCAATGACCAACATTGTATTAAATTGTAAAAATATATTCTAAATATACTTTAAAACCACTCAAATTAATGATTTATCACTATTAATTATTTCGATTAAAAAAGTTGTTTTTTAATTATAATTTAGTAATTTTCACTATTCATCAGAATATGAAAGTTATCCGAAAAGTACCAAAATTTCACCTTAGGCTAAATTCGATACTCCGAATCCAAAAATAAAGTTCATTTTGAAAAATAAGATTTATTGGATTTCAAAAAGTGGTTATTACTATTCATAACGGCTAGTTTTAATAATATTTTAATAGCATATCATTGTTTCGTGAAACTCAGGATTATGTACCACACACGCTATCGAGGAAGGTTGTGATTGCGTGTAATGCAAGGCAAGTCAAGGATGCGTGTTGTGCAAGCTCCTTTTGGTGTAGCGTATAACACAAGACATTAGTAAAATAAAAAGAATATTTTTCATAAAATCTCGGGCTGTTACAGTTTTCTTTAAATCCACTATTACATTGGTGCCTGCTAGATCCATCCATTTACTAAAACCAAAAAGGATAGTGTGAGTATATTAGTAAAATTATCAAATAAAAAAGAGGATGATAAACACAAAGATATACTTATCCAATTTATTTCAAACTCATTCTAACTTTCAAAAAAATGATGACTCCATTTAATATTCTAACCATTGTGGTTATACACAACTTGTCACTTTATATTAAACAACACTATAACCACTAAATTTATCTAAACCGACCTCTAATACCAACTATAAGGCCCGAGCCTTATACCTTACTTAATCTTGAGTTATTACAAGATTACACATTGAGGATCTTTTCAGGTTTAGAGTTTTAGAGAATTAGATCATAAAACATGCATTATATTCCACATTTAAATAAAGTGGTTACATAAAAGATAGTATTCCTTTTTTCCCATCAACAGAAACATATTTAAATTAAAACATGGATTTTTTCTTGACACTTACTTGACACTATCATCATATAATGTAACATTCCCTTGACCTGTAAAAAACATTTCAAAAACATGGGATGAGCATAAAAATCTCAATAAGGATTATAAAAAGTATGGAAAGGAAACATGAGTACATATATACATAAGAATGAAATAATTCTTTACCCATTAAACATAATCACTTTCACATACCTCATAAAATCATTAATAAATCATAGAAATTATAAGACATAAAGGTAACATGAGGCATTCATAACATTTTTACGTAGGGAGTAACACCATTGGTTATATTTGGAATACCCATCGCAGTATATTCCATAAATCTCTTCAGAGAAACCTTTACATTTAACTCCTTTGTGTTACCCAATGCATTGGAGAGCTATATCGGGCTCACCCGCCCATAGTTTATCATGGAACCACCCATCTTAATAAAAATTCCCGATGAACCATAACATTATAATAGCACATAACATAAGAATAAATGAAATATAACATTCCCACATTGAAATAACAATATAAAATTTTAATATATTTAAATAATGAGTCTATTCTAAAAACCATTTTCAAAACCATTTAAAACATTTGATAAAGAGATTTTTAAATAAAAGTGTCTCATACCACATTGAGGCTTTTTACATTTTAAACCATTATTATCCATTTATATAAATCCATAAAACCATTTTGAAAACATGGATATTAATGAGAAATTTTTATAAGAATAAAACATTAAAACATTAAAAAAGATATTTTAGTTAAAGTGTTTTTAACCAAATGACATACACTTGAATACAATAATTGAGGAATAACATTTAATAAAAACTTTATAATATCATGAGAATAAAAGGATTCATGATATAATATTTCAAAGGACAGTATATACACTATATAAGAGTGAACTGGTGCATAACAACAATGAAGTCTCAATAGAAATGTAAAATTTGATGAAATCCATTATAAAGAAGGTATCCTTAAATTGCGGATAAATCAATCTCATAACTATGTGTGAAAAATATAAATAAACCCAATATAAGTGGATATTAAGTGTAAAATAATCAAATGTCACTCACACATATTCAATGGATGACATATTCAATAACTACATGTTGAACCCAAAGAAATCGAAATTTTGTTAATAAGTTCCCTTGAAAGCCTAACAGTGTCACATCAAATTTTCGAAAAAGAGTTGATGAGAGACTTAAAGGGTATATCATCAATTGGACATACGATTTATGGTAATAAGGATATATAAGAACATATCCCCACAAAATAATATGAAAATTAAAAGACATAAGAAAAGATGTCTTTTAAAAAGAGGAGGGTGAACGGTTCCCTTACCAATTTGGGTAACTTTAGAAACATACACCCCATGAAATAATGACTATAAAAAATTTATCTAAATAATCATAACCAAAAGTATGTTACAAAATGATTATAATAATGGACAGTACATACACAACTCAAAAGGAAATATTGGAAAATGTAGCATGAATCTCACGAAAACACAAAGTGAGATAAAAAGCCCCTTACGAATTTTCGGTAGCATAACGGGACCAATTAAAACTTCCAAAATGGATTGATGAGAGAAAATAGGGTCTCTTATCATATTAACATAATAAGTACAGTAATATTAACATAAAATAACATCCCAATCGTAAGAAATATGAGCTTAAAAGGAATGACATAAAAGAGTGTACTTAAAAAGAAATAGAGGGGTAGGTTCCCTTACCTCGGGTCCGACTTGACTCGATCATTATTTAACCTCCTGAATAATAAACTTGAGTTAATGTATACTTTCATAAGAACATTTTTCACATTTATTATTATTTATATATCACTTACTACCATACTATGAACACTTTGTAATTATTTAAGTTAATAATGGTCGTTTTGTAGATCATTGCTACTTGAGTAAAAAAATAAACTCTTTATAATTACAAGTTTTTAATGAGGAAAATATATATTATATCCCGAATTATATTCATTATGTTGAGATCGTATATATCATATATATCAATTATATACATGAATTTATAATATTACATAACATTTAGTGGTAAGAAATGAAATGCACCGTTCATGGAGACGATAAGCCGTATGTACTCATGAACGCTAGTTCCATTTCTATTTATTATTTAATGGAATTAAAACATAATGATACATAATAGTACTATAAGTCCAGTGTGGTATCATATATAATATCATTAAATATATCCTTTATACATAACAAATATGGTATTAACGAATCAAATCACTATTAGGGGGCGGTAGTCCGCACTTCGTAAAATGAAGATATCACGTTTAACCATAATGGAAACCCTAAAGGTATTCCATAAATTAAAAATACAGAAGCTTAAGTAAAACATTAATATATTATATATCATATATAAATATAGTGAAATCCTAATGGCCACCTTTGAGGGTGTTAAATGAATATTGAACCATCATCGTTTCGGGAGGCAGAAATTCACCATCCACAGAAACAGTATATTCTTTAACCATTAGATGTAGGTGTGTGTAAGTGTAGCTCGAATACTTCTTATCACAATATATTAGTATATTGAAGATACTTTATTTCTTACAAAAGAAATTTATAAACATATTTTAGGGTTTTGGAGAAGAAAAATAAAACAAAAGAACACAAGTGAATACATTACCTTAAAATCAGGTACCTCTCTTTGATTTGAGCTCAAAGGCTTCCTTGGGAAGAATTATGCCCAAAGTGAGGCTTCTAGGAGTAATAGAGGGATGTGGAAAGACAAAATGAGCAGGCGTTGGCCGAGAAAAATTCTTCAGTGGTGTGGGTAAGGTGGTAGAGGTGGGGGCATTTTATAATAGGAGAGGAGGGGAACTCTTGGAATGTTACAAAATGTTACTTTATTTTCAAATGAGTTTCGGATTTTAAAGGTCCCACACTGATTTATTTCAACGAAAAGGTGGTAAGGGTTCGAAATATTCTCATCCAATAGGTCTTTGACATGTTTATGTTATAGTTTTAACATTATCTTTTTATTTTATTTAAATCTTTTATTAATTAGGTAATCGCTTCATCATCGTGATGTCATAAATAATTTTATTTATTTAATGTATAAAAATTATAAAACAAATATCCTGATTTAGTAAATATTTTTAGCTTTATAATTAATATTTATAGTTAAAAATATGACTTGTATAACCCCATTTAAAAATTGTTTTAGTAAAACAACTCATGCGTGTGACATTTTTATTTTAACATTAAATAAAAAGTTATTTAGGACATTTTCCAACCAAAGTGGCTTCATGGGGTCCCCAAGATGATCCATGGATTTTCATGGTCATCCATGAAACTTAAAATTAGGTTAGGACATGTGTATATGTTATTTCATATTATTAAAACATTATTTTTACCTTAAATTACACTAATTACATCTAATCGCGATTAAAAACTTAAAAGTTACTATTCACCAAAAAATTATTTTAATCCCATTAAACCTTATTTTAGATCCTAATGACAAAAATGTATGTTGGATTTTTTGAAATTAAAATCACATAAGTGGTAATGTTTCATTTAAATGAAAAATCATTTTTTAAACAACCACTTAGTGGTTTCACTATTCATCAAAAATTGATGTTTTCTAGAAAAATACCAAAAACTCACCCTAAGATATATTTGATATTCCGAATTCAAAAATGATGTCTATTTTCCCAAATTAAAAACATATATGTTTCATTAATTAATTTAATAATTAATTCTCACTGTCAAAACAAATAGCGTGTTTTTAAGAAACAATATCTATTAAATGATTGACACTAGTTTAAGTCCAATTTCAAAGTAAATTAGTTCCAATTACCACCATTAGATTAAATGGTAAAAATATATTCTAAAGACACTATAATATAAATTAAAAATATAATCTATACATGTAACGAAATCAGATTAAAAAAAGGTTTTTAATTAAAATGCAACATTTTCAATAAAAATGATCTTTATCAGAAAAATAACAACATTTTACACAAAGTATATATTGATGTCCAGATTCTAAAGAAGGATTTTATTTTGTCAAATTAAACATATAAAATTGTCAAAAGTATATTTAAAAAGGGTTCTCCATAAAAGGTGGTTAATCGAATGTTTAAAGAATATTAGAAGATTTATGGTTAAAATTGGATTCATTTGCATTTTATGCCTCCAACATTTATTGGTTAAAAGTAAAAATATTTGACAAACATATATAATAATTTTGTAGTTAGTTCCATTCATTCCCGCCATTACAATGGCTAGGCATTAACTACATTTTAAAATAATATTATTTTATTATTACAATGCAATGTAAGATTTCAAAGAAACTCGTTGGTTCGTATTGGGTACGCCTTTGAGCATAGCATTCCCTTTAAAGTAATATTAATATTTTATTCAAAAATATGGATAAAAATGAAAATTTCATATTCTTTATTTACCTGGGGTGTTACATATCTTATTATGCAAAGTTTCAATTTCACGGAATAAGGAAACTATGTGAATCAATGAACTAAGACAAGTATTTTCGATTATAACATAGACCAACAACCTATAAGGCCATGAGAGAAAGGGCATGAAGTTTCCATCCTGATACGTTAGTTGAATACCTATAATGTTTTCATGATATTAATGTTTTTTATTCAATCAATAATAGAAAACATAATATTTTATTCTAGTTTTATTCATTCTATCTTGTTACAAATGTTTATTAGAACACTTTAAGAAAAATCTAAAAACATTGAAGTGAAGATGTCTTTTAAAAAAAATGGGAAAATTATTATATCCAATGTACATAAAATCTGTCTATATAATATTTGAAGGTTGAAATTACCAGTGAAAACTATGATACTCCCTTTAGTACAGTTCAATGAAATTTTGTGTATGGACTGACTTTCATTATATTGATCCTACATAAATTTTCTTCAAAATGATGTCACCCAATGCATCATGAATAACACTATGATTTATTAGTAGTGAAAGAATAATGATTAATCTCCATTGATATGAACATAATAAGAGTGGATATTTTTATATTTTGATAAATATTATCTAGATTAAATTAATGATTTTATAGAAAATAAAATAATCTATGGTATACTCATTGTAAGTTAATATGTTGATGTGTTTCCTGGAGAATTACATGGTATTACTCCATGACAATAGTTTTATTTCGTATTTCAGCATATAATGAGAGAATTGAAAATATAATATAATCAATATAGAATCTAAACTATATAACCTGATGATAGGAAGAAGATAATATAACAGAATGCAGAAGAAGTGTTTATATTCCCAAATGCTTCAGCAAGAGGTGTATCGTCCCCTTTTTCAATAAAAAGGTTCAGAAATTTTTTCACTCTACTGATATCCAAGTTATCAAAATGATCAAAATAAAGTACAAGTACCACCTTCCTTGTTTTCTTGGCTTGTTTGATCAACAATATGGAACATAGTGTTTCTCTACCATGGGTCTTCAGTCAGTAAATTGTCAATTATGGGTGTATTAGGATGATATCCTCAATTTTAATTTTTGTATAACATATATGAACTAAAAGATCCTTATTATTCCATTTGGAATCACTAATTCGAAAACAATAATCTTGGATATAATGAAGATAGTATTTTGGAATTATCTTGAAAATTTTTAGGTATCATATTTTGGTGATCTTGTGATCTAAAATAAAAGAAAAAAAGAACACATGGGGTTTTTTTACTCTATATGGGAGAAATTTTGAAATTTAAATATAAAGGAGAAGTATATTAATTTTATTGGATTGAGTTAGTTAGTTTCACAATGAATGTTATTACTAGTAAATAGGTTTTGGAAGGTTCTCAAAAACATTATAAATTGAAGGTTGGACCAAAAATTCATACTTGCTGGATATTCAGGTTTTAATTATATTAATTGTGAACTACAATCAATTTATGATAAACCTATAATTATTTAAAATAGAACCATCAAATATAACCTATAAGCGGTGAAGGTTATCTTGAATTTTGAATATAAATATGGTTTTATTCATTTAATAAAGATTTTAATCAGATAACCTATTCTCACATTACCCACCGGCGGGGAATACATTTTTATTTGAATTTATGTATCCAAAAGATCCTGGTTTGTGTACTCATTCAATATGAGAATGTGATATAATATTTATCAATAAAATTAAATTTTACTTTTTAGAACTACCCATGACATGATCTAGAATTTATTGGTTGAATAGTTTGATAATTAATTGGAAATAATTGCATTGTTGGGAGATATGTGATATATATAGATAATAAAAGACTAATATATAAATTATCGGAAAAGTAGAAAAATATGTTCCAATTAATGTGGTTATTGGTTACTAATAATTATTATTGATCAATATATTCTCCTAATAGAATGTTGAATAAATTTATATATTATATGAGTTGAAATGATCCTACAACCCTATTCATGAAAAAAATTGAATGGGATCCAATATTCATTGAAATGAAAATTTTAGACATGATAATCATAAATGTTACATTATACTATATTTTTACAAATTTTTCAACCACTAACTATTGATTATAAATAGGAGGGACAAAATATGAATTCATGCTATAGAAAAAGGAAGTGAATATTTATGATTTAAATATTTGATAATAATGTAATTTCAAGGTTTGGAACAATGATATGTATTATATAAAAACATGATCTGAGGAGGGATCTTCTTCATGATGAGGATGGTTCAACATTACCTATTTATACGTGAAGAACTATGATTAGTAATTTTTTTATGAAACTATCATGGTGATATATGGTGAAGTGGGAGATTCTATAATTTTTATCTACAAGTATTGTATTACCAAAAATAAAGGCATAATGATATACATATTATGGTATCAAGGTAAAACTAAACATTCTAGTATTGATACTGGTATTATAACCATGTGTTTCAACATATGACTCTATTGTATATGTGAAGCCTATAACTCTATATAGGTGTTAGTCAAACAACTAAATAATTCAGTAAATTTCATTATTGTAAATGAATAATTATATCATGACCAAATATAAAATAGTTACCAAATAGAATTTTTATTGTTTAATGGAGTAAAACAATTGATTGTATCTTATCCTAAACTCATCTTAACCAAATGGTTTTGGAAAATTCACAAGAAATCATTGGATACATAGTTTTGTTTTAGTAATTTTAATTATCTTTAGATGTATAGTTATTATGGTTGAACTATACAAACCCTATAGGATATTCAGAGATCATATTCTATGTATTTTAATGTATTTATAGATCATCACCATCCCCTAGTGTTGTCCACATATAAAAAATTTTCATTATATAAATCAAATTTAACCATGTGTTTCTCAATTTAGGAATATATTTAAGACTCCAACATACAGTGATTATGGATTATATAGAAATCTAATGGTACCTTATATTATTATTGAGATGATAGATATGGTTCAAAAACAATTCAGATGAAATCCACATATAGATGATAAAAATCTATACAAACAATCATTGATGAGACATGGAGTTTCTCATGGGGTTATGGACATACATTATATATATTTATCTAAGAATTTCATTAGTGTTTGGATTATGTTAAATCTTATTCTTATATACATTTTCAACATTTAAATCCTTGTCATATTATACTCATTGCATTTTGACTTACAGTCCTCCTAGCATATCAGATGTTGGTGATGTCTTCGATGTACCCATATCATAGAATTATATTAAAAACCCCTCAAATATTATAAATATAGTGGTGATATCCTTGAAAAATAATCTTTGATATGAGTAACATATGGTGGTGTTCGTAGATCATAGATATAAGATTCTAAAAAAAATACAACTATCTTGGTCTAATTGTTCTAGTTAAACCTAAAATATAAGTAGGAAACATGGGAAATAGAAGAGATGATGAAACAACTGATCCCTCATCTATTAAATAGTAAGAATATAAATTTTTTGTGATTCAATATTGAAGATGGAAATATGTATTGAAAATAAATTTTATTAATGATATTCCCTTTTTATTTTGTATATTCATCATAATTATAGAAAATGTAGTAACTTCTATGATTATATTAGATATATATTTACTAGTAGATTTAGAATTTCAAAAATAATCATACCTATTGATAATATAGCCATTGAATAATGATCGTTTTGAATTAATTATATTAATTTTTATGATAAATATTAATTGTCACATAAGGAAGAAGCGATGGACATGACAAATATGATTTTACCATATAAGATAATTTATTGGATATTTCAAGGGATATGGAATAATTGGGTTCTTCCATAGAACAATACCAATATTTTATTCAATAATTGAAGCTCATGTGAAACTATTTATGTGAGATGTTTAATCATGTTGAGATCACAACACGTACCCTATTAACTGAACATCACCATTAAAGGACCACCACCACATACCTCACCATGAGGACCTACAGTTGTGCAATATGGGATTATTTATCTATATCTTTGTAGTAAAAAAATATTATATTTTATTAATAATGAATATTTTATATTTATCCACATATATTATTAAATTGTTAATCTTTATTTGATGTGTTTGATATAAATTATATTTTAACAGGAACAAATTAAAATTAAATTTTTATGAAATATATAGTTTTTATTAATTCAAACTATTATGAATTTATAAAAAATATAAGGAAATTACATTTGAATGAAATAATATTTTATATATAATATTTTTAAAAATATAAATTATAATATATTTTAATGATTTCTTGTGTAATTTTTATATGGTTATGAATGTTGTTAATATAAAAATACTAGTATTTTCTTGTAAATAAAAAATATTATTTAAAAGCTACAATTTTCATAGATAATTTTTTTTGATAAAAAGGACAAAATTTTTCATATGATCACATTGAAATTATCAAATTATGAATTTCATATAATATTCTGTGAAAGAATTATTTTAACGTTAAAATGAAAGAAAATATAAATATATAGTCTATATTGTGACATTATTACGGATAAAAGGGACTTAACACATTCCATAAAACAGATTGAATACCAAATATACACTTATTCTATAATGTATTCCATTTTTAAAGTTAATTGAAATATTTTATATATCCTTAAAGGAGCCTCTAAAATAAATACTATATTTTTTGGTTTTTAAATAAATTATATACAAACATGACTCACTTACACAAGAGTATCGTTTTCATACTATGTATTTGAGTTCCTTCCCTAATAAAATATTCATATCTACTTTTGTTTATTAGAAATTTTGGTAAAACCCATGGGTATATTTTCGGTTATGATTATTTTACAAAAAAAATAGTCCAAAACCTATGTTTAATAAATAATAATGAATTCCCCTTTTATTATCTATAAATACATACATATAATCCAACACATATATATTAATAAATCATTAATCATTAATTTACCCCCAAATCCCTCTCAAACTCCCTCACATGGTGTTCTTATTCTATTATGAAGAACCTCCATTATTTTAAAACATTCATCTCAATGTAAGAGATAATCTCCCCTACCTTTTTTATGTCCTTTATTTTTTTATGACTTCATAATTCCAATTTTTCATGTTCTAAAATTTTTTCACACATCCCTTTAATATAATTATAATCCCCATGAAATTATAGTCCACCATTCAATCTAAATAAAATATTCTTGTGTAGTAGTTATGATTTCATGATTATCATGAGATTGTTTCATAAAATGAATTCTATAAAGAATAAAATTTACCATTTACACTCAAGGGTATTCAAACAATATTTACATATTAATCATTGATCATGTATTTCCTTATTTGTAAACCACACACCTTAATCCTTGGATGAAAAAATTATTATAGGAATATTTATGTTTTATAATCTTTATTTCTCACAAATGTGTGTACATGATAAGATTATGATTGATGTCCACAGAATTATATATCCCACTAGTTAATTGGGTAATGGTCTTATATAATTATATATCATTTTTAAATATATTGTGGTTATCCTATATACCAAATTTTTTTGTGTATATGTTGTTATATATGAGATAATATTATAATTTCATGTTTTATGGTGAATACACATTACCAATTTCATTGATGTTTTTATCCTATGTTATGTTATGTTGATTATCACCCATTTTTTGTAACCAATATATGATTCTTGACAAACATCCATTAATTTCAATATTTTATTACTTTATTATTTTATTATTTCATTACTACACTTTATATCTCTCCATTTCACATGTGCCTCCCTAAGTTAACACTTGATCTATTAGATGATCAATGGAATATAATGTCATGTTTTTATTTTTTTGAATAATGTCCTTACATCCATGATTGATGTTATTGTGTTATGAATAAAATTACCCATATACAGTAGTCCTAATATTATTTTATAATTTTCTAATGGGAGAATATGTGTAATAAATCAATAAATAGTGTTTATAAATTTTATGGGTTTTCAAATGAATCCTTAATAGCTGGTAGAAACAAAAATCAATATATTGTGACAGACAAGATTAAAAATCATCCTTATCAAAAGAAAAAGTCATGATTTTTTATTAAAATAATATCTAGAACATTTATGATATATTGGAACAATATACATTTGATTATTTTTCATGGACATACCTATCAATAAATTAATAGCATTATCTTAAAGTACAAACAAATAATCAATGTGGAAAAATGAGGTCTATATATTTGGCTCTAATCTTCAATCATCCTACATGTTTTTAGTCTAAATTTTCATAACCATGAGGTGATAATGTAGAGGTCAAAATTGGAATATTGTAACCTAATAATTGGATTGTTTTGATAGAAATGATGAAAATTGATAACCCATTATAAAAACAATTTCCTCAAATAGCCATATCATACACCATTCTAGACAGATCCAGTCGTATGATATGTCCTTACATAAAATTTTCCATACTCATATCTATGAGTGTGATTACATTGAGACATTTCATGTAATGAATCTGTACATGGTACATTTTAATATTAATATCATCATAATAAATATCTTTATGTAAAAATATGTCCCCTTCTGGTGCTTCCCCAAATTGTTTTATTCAACGAAATATGTCTAGGATTATAATATGGGATGGAACCATAGTCAGTTGATTCAATATGTCAATTTTTTGGTAATATATCAATGCTTCAAAATTTTATATTTATCCATATCTTGTTCCATGGAGGATAATTTTTTTGTTGGAAACAGTTCAAGTTCTCGACCATCTGTTAATGGTCCACCTATCACTGGACGATTTTGAAAAACTAGTCTGCACACATTCTAATGCTGGTCAATTTATTTCACACCCTCTATCTAGTCCAAATATATATTTTGGTCCTGATAAATCTACATATATGTTGGGTAAAAACTATGTATTATGAGCTATGCTTATGTTAATTCACATATGTTCTGGTCGTTTATATGGATTCTTCATGAATGTGTTCAATATATTTTACATGGAAATGGATGTGTTTTCCCCTAGTTCCTCTATACCTATGACCTTTCCCACTTACTGCATTGTAAATTACATATAACAATGATTTTAAAGAGCACTCATCATCGGTTAATGGGTAAATTAAATGAATTAAATTAGTGGATTTGAAGATTAATTCCACATATCATGGGGATTTAATTTAGTGGACAAGTTCCTTTGATACCTTATAGTGGGGTGGTGCGTCCCCTTTGGGTTATAATGGAAACAAATATGAATATTTCTAAACATGATCATTTATTGGAATATGTTCATTTTATTTTAATTCACTCTTCTCTACAATTAACACTTTATTTTTGATTAATGACTCCAATACGACCATTGTATTGAAACCTTTGGTAAGACAATTGAAAAAAGATACTTGCTTCATGAAAATATAGTTAAATAATTAGCCGAGGATAGAACTGATTCCATTAACTTAATTGTATGTAATAAAATATTTAAATTTTTTTCACCCTTAAACAAATATTATTTATGTATATTATCTTCCTTCAAAATAGTAGAATAAACACAAGACACTAGTGATTATTGTTTAACTACTTTTAACTATTTATAAACTTCTCTCTTCTACGTGATAAATTTTTACAAAACATATTTTAGATGGTGTGCCCCATGTTTTTGTGAAAGTGGAAATATAATTAGAGATCATTGAGTCTAACATGACTAAAAATAGTGAAATCTGAAAACCAATAATAATTATTCACATTAGATGTGGTGATGTATCCAATGACATTCTCATGTTTGAATAATATAAAAATTATAATTTTTAGTCTTAAAATGAAAAAAAATTCATCAAATTTGTCTTATCCTGTGGTGAAATTTATATGGTTTTTTCTATTTGGGGGAGGTTCAATGTTATGTTATATAATTTTATGAGTTGGGATCACGATATGTGTTTTATTGAGAGTGAATGTTGTGGTTTCCACATTTCATATTCTATTACCATGAATTTATAGTGTTGATGAAGACATTTATTTGGTTTTCCAAAATCAATCTTCCAACCTTGTTACAGATGGTACAAGTTCATGAAACCCACCTAGATATTTTTTTAGAATGATTATTATTTGAAAATCAAAATATATGTTCTCTATATAAAGTCCTAATAAATCATCATGGGTGTGAAGATGATTTGTGGAGTTTCTCAAACCCATCCACCTATTTATAAAATGTATGAATTGATTCTTCATGTTTTTTTAAATTCAATAGTTTAAGTTTTTTTTCATTCGCAACTTATAGAAGAATTGACAAATAAATTTTCGCTTAGAGTCATCTGATCTCGTGATTGCCTTAACTAGTAAGACAGTATACCAACTGAAATATGGACCCACATACTTATATATGAAGAAATTTATGTTTTCAGTTCCAAATGCTCATGGAAACCCATTTCAGGGGAACACAAAGACATATAATGTGATAATTGTTATATTGTATCCCTTATAACATTGACTGTTAGGAATTTTCAATTCAATAATTTGGGAGGGGGAATAGTGTTTTATTCTCATTTGGTGTCTTTATTTCTCCCTCAGTTTATTATTGTTTTGAAAATGGATATGTATATTGATATATGTATATATATCTTCTAGAGTGGTTGTATGTGACTCAATTGTTTTAATTAATAACAATGAGAAATACAGTTCAGAATGTACGTGAATTGAGGTTGAAACAGGTGAGGTATGTCAAGGTGGGCCCGCATTTATCAATTAATGAAAAAAATCATCACATGCTTCTATTCGTTTTCCTAATATAGTTCCATTTTTTAATGTTGGAAATTCATGATATCCTAAGACCACAGGATCTATATTAAGTAGTTTCATACATCTCAGATTGTGGGGATGCCATAGTTTCACCATTATTATCATGAAAATCTCATCCAATTTAAAGGAATCTCTTGATAATGTGATATGAGGATCTTCAAAAATAACATACCTGGTAGGGATAATTCCATGGATAGACTTAACATTTATTTTAATTAACTACTTTATTTATAAAACATATAGAGTAAAAAAACATAATATTAAGAGATTCAAATTCTATTGGAAATGAGTTGGATATAGAAAAACCATTGAATTGTTTTATTCAAATCCCCATGAAGTGATGATATATGGAATATTGTATTTGTTCCCATATTTTTAGTGATCCATTAATTTTAAATCTACACACAATTTTCTATCATTTTTTTCTGGAGATTATTTGGTTAAGAAAAATCATCATCTTGTTCTCTTTTAAAATAACTATAAAACATAGAATTTCTCAAGATATTTCTAATAATATTTACTAATACATATACTATTACAAGAATCTCATATTCCTTAGAATATAAGGATTGTTAACCTCTCATGGTATACCAGCTGAGAATGTTTTTGTACTCCTCATGTGTGGATTCCTTCATGATAGTACAATTTACATTATGACTTTTATGGGGATTCATATTTTCCTTACAGGATTTGTAACAACTCGAGATTTTATAAGATATATTCGTTTTAATTTCCTTCATATCTTCTGTTGTACGCTACACGAAAATAATCTTGCGCTATACGCAACACCGAATTAGCTTGCAGTATACGCAACACTATTCTTGGATCGTGTTACACACAATTTCATATTTGTTTGATAGTAGTTATTCTATGAAACATTGAGTATATATATATATATATATATTCAGTTTATTTTTTTTATAAACAACAACAAAGGAGTCTTGCACTACAGGCAACCCTAACTTGGCTTGCATTACACGCAATCACGACCTTCATCGATAGCGTGTGTTGTACGCAATACTGGGTTTTACTAAAAACGATATATTATTATAATATTATTATGAACCAGTAGTTATAAATATTATTAACTATATTCTGAATTTTATAACATTATTATTCATCTTACACATTCTCTAGAACATGGTATAAGAACAAAATAATTTTTTCGGGTAAAATAAATATTTTTCAAAAAGTGCAGTTTTGCCGCCTTTTGGTGGCGCACCCACATTAAATCTAGTTTATTACATGTTTATAAGTTTATTTTTCCAAAATAAAATTATTCATTGGAATCAGGATATAAAATTTTACCTTGGATAAAATTTTCATATTATTCTGATAACTTTCTTATTTTAATGAATAGTAAAACACACTATATTTTAATTAGAAACAACTTTTTTCATCGTAATAAATTAAGTTGCTAAATTATAATATTGAATTGTCTTAAAGTATAAATAGGATATATTTTTAACATTTAATATAATGTATGTCCTTAGAATTTATTTTACCTAGAATTCCTAGGTCAAATCAATTCAATCTTTTGTAATGTTTTAAACAAAAACCCATTTTCTTTCGACAATGGTATTAATTTTAATTTAATTTCTCAAACTTCTGTGTGTTGAATTTGGAAAAATAGATTCCATACTTGGAATCAGTGGGTCCAAATTATATTAATAGACTACTTTATATTTTTGGGTATTACAAATAGTAACTACGGTAAATTTATTTACCATAATTAAAGGTAAATTGGGTAATTAAGGGTAAATATAAGATTATAAAATTACATTAACACCTGACCAAATTCTATTGGATGGATAAACATAGACACATAACACCTAAGGGTCATATTAGATTCTGTTTATGGACTTTTGACCTTGAAAATAATTTAATTATTATCAAAACCAAAGAATGTGACAACATGTCACTCTCTTAAATCTTATAAGTATAATAATTATAATTTAGTGATAAACATCATAAAACTTCAAACTTGAATAGTATCCAGAAATACAATAAAATTATCTACATCGTGATAATTTTTTTAAAATTTTTATGGATTAAATAATTGACATTAATGGTGACACATTAATGATGCAGAAATTATTTTTTAAGTGAAAAATCAGTAATATAGTTTTTATTGAAATAATAATACCCCTTAAAAGGCCAAAAAACCTGACTAAAACATATTTTTAGTGTATATACACACCATAATAATTCAATTACCTAATATATAACCGTTTGGAGTCTTATAATAGTGATTATGACACTTATTTATTTTATTTTAAATGATATCAAAGTTGTCACTTTCATAATTTAATAAATATAAAAATTTAAATATTGTAATTTTAAGATGATAAATTCGAGTAAAAGTATATTTGGGAAAGTTAATAGATTTATCTTCATAATAGGAATTTATTGTTAATATTTATGCAATATATAAGTACATTATATAATTATTCAAAAATGATGTAGTAATTATTTTATTAAGAGATAAACCAAATAAAAGGTTTTAAAAATAATAAAATAAATATTTAATGTTATCCTCTAATTTTATAGATACATATTATTTTTTATAAATCTATTAAAGTTTTTAGTTCGAACATAGCTTCGGTATATATTTTATTTAAATTCATATAATTGAATAGTGTCAAAATTGACACTATTGTTATTTTATAAAAATAACATATTATAAAATTGTTTAAAAATCACAAATATATTTAAAAATTATAAATTTAAATTTATATGGTCTAAAATGTTATAAAGTATCCAATTATGGACAATTAACAACAAATAAGTTAATATTTGTTATAATTTAAAATTTAGAATGTTATTACCACAAATAAAATTAAATTGATTAAGTAAGGATAAATCAAGTTGATAATGTTTAAAATAATTTCCTAACATGTCTAAATTTTATTTTTTGATTCTATTAAAGCCATATATCATCTATTATTTTAATATGAGTAATTTTTTGATGTTTTTATGTGGGGTTAGATTTATTATAAATTAATATCTTTATGATTTCCAAATGTGCCTCTCTCCTCCCTTATAAAAGGGCACCTCCCCCCTTTCTTCCTCAAACCACTTTGAGCCTTCAATCTCGGCCAACCTGAAGTGCCCAGATCAGTGTGAATCACTGAGAGGGGGAGGGGGTGAATCAGTGATCCTTTAAAACTTTTTACTAATTGATTCTTAATCAATTAAACCTCTATGGCTGGTTAAAGCCTCGATCCACTCTTCTTGTATCTCTCAACCTTTCCCGGATAATGCAGTAATGAAAAGGCACAGGACACAAGGATTTACAAGGTTCGGCACCAAAGGCCTACATCCTTGCCATGCTCTCTCAGCATGGATTCTCCCATTATAACTTGTTAGAATTACAATGGTCGATACAGAGTCCCACTGTATCTCTCCTGAGTCCCACAGGAGGGTCTTTATACTGCGTCCCACAGTGTTACCAGAGTCCCAATGGCCTGCTCCAGAATCCCACTGAAGACTTCTTCTCCCTGAGTCCCACAGGGTCTTCTCCTGGCTCCTCGAGTCACACGAGTAGCTCTTCTTCTCTTTAAGCTTCTTCAAGTAACTTCAGCAGCCTGGGATAAAGGATGCTGGCCTTGCTCTTCTTCTGATCACTTGTGGTGATCAGGGTCTTCTCGTCTAGCTCGGGCTTTATCACCTTCTTCTAAGGATGACCCGGCTTCTCTCCAATTACTGAATGCTCAGACAAACAATATCTTTATCTTCGGTCTGGTCCAGTCTCAGTTCACTTCAACATCATGCACTGAGTGCATGACAACTCTTCAAGATCTTCAAGTCTTGGACTTCTCAGATGCACACCACTGATTTAGCACTGTTCACGTGTGCACGTACATGCATGCATGCATGCACTTTACCTTTCTTCTTCTTGGTGCAGTAGACCCACAAAGGGTGTAATCTCTTTAAGCACACACCTTCTTCTCAGACTTCACACACTTTATGCAATTTGCTTACACACTTAGAGTGTGTTCTACTTTAGTGTGGAACTTCTTCTTCTAAGTGTATACACACTTCTTAGTGCACACACCTAGGTTCGGCCTTCTTTGTCACTTGTTCATGTACTCATAAATTGTTCTTTGTTTTGCACACACTTGACTTTGGCCTCTTCCCTCTTCTTGTTGCACACCCTTAACCCGTAGGATGTTCTTCAATTTTGCACACACAAAATGTGTCTTCACTTGGTGCACACACAAGGTCACAACCCTCGGCCTCTTCAAATGCACACACGGCCAAGTGTGCTCTTCTTTATTCAAATGCACAAGCAAGACTATGAATTATTCAATGCTTACACACACACAAAGTGTGGTCTTCCACTTTACTTGGCACACACCACTTGGTGTTGTCTTTTGTGCACACACATGGCCTTGGGTTGTTCTCCTCCACTTGGCACACACACACACGAGGCAAGGCCTCGGCTTTCTTCTCCCTTCTTGCACACACACCCGAGTGTGTCCTTCCCCACTTATGCACACACACTGCCTTCTTCTCACTTTGCACACACAAGGGGCAAAGCCTCGGGTTCTCTTCTGTTTTTGCACACAAGGCTCAAAGCCTTGGCCTTCCACTGCCTTTGCACACACTGCCCGAACTTCAGGAGGCGCGCAAGAGGGTGCAGCCAATCTTCCTCAACACTGGCGCAAGTTCTTGCAAGGGGCAGTCGCGCAAGGTGCATGAGCACAGGGGCGCGCAAGCTCCTCCTGCCGCGGGGCGCGCAAGTGCAACACCCGCGGGGCTTCAACCGTGGGCGCGCAAGATGTTGCGGCCACGGGTTCTTCCTGCCGCGCAAGGAGTGCGGGCAGGGGACTCCTCTTCTTGTCGCGCAAAGATGTTGCGCGCAAGGGACTTCACCGCGCAAGGGTGCGCGGGGCTTCGTCTTCGCGAGGCAGAGAGCTCTCACGGATCAACAGGTCTTCAACAAAAACATCAGCGAGCTCAATGAGAGCCACGAGCTCTCCTTATATAGGCAGAGGAATGCCTTTGATCATCCGCGTTCAAAATCTTGAATCACCGAAGATTTCGGATCTTCAAAATCTTTCCAAAGTTTTGCGTTTTATCCTCTGTTTCACGCGGGATCTTTTATTTTCTCTTCTCCTCGTGCATGCGATTTATAACGCATGCACGGCCTTCGCCTCTTCTATCCCATGCATGCAAATCCTCTGTTGAAACCCATTCCATGCAAAGGCACGAACCCAAGAATCCTCGGCAACTTCGTTTGCCTCGACATTGCTCCGAATTATCCTCTCATCGCATGCATGCCTACTTTTATGCATGGTCGTGTTCAGTACATCTAGACGAACTCAATGGACCCTTCGGCGTTGAAAATGGTGGCCCGGAGCTCGAAATCGGTGCTCGGGTGGCCTCTGGTTTGACGGCGGCTGCGGGTGGCTTCGGGGAGACCTCGGACGAGCTCGGCGAAGGAGACGACGCTGGGAGCCGTCGGATCGCCATTTAAATGACCGCGGACGGCTCAGATTATAACATCGCCGCGGAGATGGATCGTACGGTGGAGATCTCGCGCGAGATCAAACATGCGGCCAGGATTAGATCCCGGGATAAAAATCCCGTCCCACATCGAATCGGCCAGCGTTTTTCTCGCGGCTTATCAAATAAGCGCTGGGGGAAAGCGCTCAGTTGAACTTCCCCCCTCCCGGTGCCGCCCCGCACCGGGTTCTCTCTGCGGGCGCGCTCTGCGCCCACTCTGCCTCCTGCGGGCTTGCTTCAAGCGCCCACTATGCTCTCTCCGGGCGCGCGGGCTTCACCCCCGCGTGCCCTCGGGGGCTTATACACGGCCCCCCCTTGCCTCTCGAGCTTGCACCATGGGATCCCCCATGGGCGTGGCGCCTAGTGCCCATATGAGCCGTGGGGTTGAACCCGTGGGCTGGCTTGAGATGGCCAATTTTTTGGCAAAGGACAAGAACCTAGACTTTGTAAAAACAAAGTCCTTCTCCATATAAAACATGCCAAATGCCAAATGCCTCCTTCTAAGCCATTCTTCCTCCTCTTTATTTCTTCTTCTTCATTAGAATTCATCATCCTTCTTCAACATATATTCATCATTTAAGAATGGAATTCTTGAAGGTTCTTCCTTCAACCGATGCTCCTGAATCAAATAATTTATCAAAATTCTTCAATGATCCAATCAGAGATCAAGTTGGATCTTCTTCAAATTCTCATGCACTAAGTGATAGTGCATGGACTTTATTAATCCACTTCATCCACTTAGAAGTAGTGAATGGATCTTCATCAACTCCTCATGCATTGTCACTACAATGCATGGTCTTTTAGTCATGTTGTGACATTGTATCCAGTTGATACAAGTTCTATGAACTTAAAAGATCAGTTCAACAATCGTCTGATTTTCTAGAGAATGTTTCAACCACATATCCTATGCCACTTAGTGAATCTCCTAAGTGACATGCATCTTAGTACCATGGCCATTCTCCTTCATCACCATCACCATCACATCCTTTGACATTCACATCTTGACTCCCTGACATCCATTCATTCCAAGACAACTTCATGCCTCATTGACAACAAATGCAACACAATGCACTTCAATCTCCCCCTTTGTATTTGTTGTCAATACACTCCTTCAGCACATATGAATGGGTCAATATGTGTGCCAATATTTCTCCCCCTTATTGGCAATCAAATGCAAAGGTGTGGGGTGGTTTGCTTTCAAAATATCTTCCTCCCATTGAAAAGTATCTTCTTGAAAAACACTGAGAGAGGGATGATGTCACATGTTCTTCTTTAGCAAAGAACCTTTAGTAAATCAGCTCTAAGTCTACTTGGGCTAACCCGGTGTAGAAAACAAGAGTGATGTAACCAAGGTACTCAATGATGTCCATAATTCTCTACACATGTGAGATCATGCTTAGGGGTTTGAAAATTTTTCAGATATAACAATGAATTGCTAAATCCTGCACATACTTCACAAGACTCATTAGAAAGTTCAGGTGCAAAGATAAAGCTCCCCCTTTCATCCATTTGTCTTCAATCCATACTCCCCCTTAATTGACAAGATAAACTCAATTAAGAAACAAGGGATGAAAGCATGATTGGAATACCTTCACTTTCTCAAGATGATATTAATTTTAGAACATCATCTTCTCCAGATTGGCTCCCCCTCAAGGGGTGCACTCCATTCCTTCCAAACCATCCTCCAGTTGAGAATGATCATCATCTTCAATTCCCTGCATTGTTAGCACATGTAAATACCAATGTATAAGGGAATAAGATGGAACCTCCTTGGTTCATCAATGTGAACAACAAGGTTGAGAAGATTCTCTCAACCGAGATGTCCCATTTTCACCAGTATTCACACTTGCACATTTGATCTTCATTGATGATTGTGCTGGTGTGGTTCTCAGAACATCTTCATGTGAAATATTCTTCTTCCCTTTTGCCTTAGCAATTTCCAGAACTTCATCTTCAGCTTTTTGCAGATCTTTGGCAAGTTGCAACTGATTTGGCCATATGACAAGTAAATCATTTGGAAGAGTGGCCTCAGTTCTGGAAGTTCCACATGGTTCTTTTGATGCTGTCAAGCTACCTCTCTTAGGCAACTTGTTTTCAATCAATCCCTTCTTCTTCTTCTGGATTGATTGTCTGTTTGAGTCCAGTTGGCTTCTATTGCATTTCATGGCTTCTTTACAAAGATCCATGGTATGACCTTTCTTTCCACAGTAGAAGCACTTCTTTGTGGTCCTTCTGGATGCATCACCCTTCTTGGACTCAGACTCCAAGGACTTCTCTTCATTTCTCACACACTTCTTGGGAGCATTTTCTACTTTCTTCTTGCTTCCCAAGGAATCTTTTTGAGCCAGGTTCTGTGATCTTTTCTTCTTTCCAGCTTTGGATACAGTTGGAGATTGACATGTATCATTCTTTTGACCACTTTTGCAACCATCCCAGATGTTTTCAAGTAATCCAAATCTGTTAGCAGTAAACAGATGTCTCTGGACCTGTGGATGTTGCTTCTTTCCTTCTGGCTTGCTCCCCCTAGGCATGGGCTTCCTCTGTGCTTTGGCATTTAGTGGATTGTACCAACAATCCTTTGCACAATGCCCATACTTGTTACAACACCAACATTGACCCACAAATCTTGACCTCTTGATTCCTTCTGATTGTAGGGTACTTTTCTTGACCTGTTGTGCTGTTTCAGGAGAGCTCTTCTTCTTTACTGTCTTCATCCATATTTGTTTGGAATTATTCTTCCATCCTGCACTTTTTGTAGAAACACAATTAGAAGAATCAGTACAAGATGGTATGGATGGTACCTTCTTTCTAGAAGTTGTTGCCCTTTTATTATAGGATGTCTTTCTTTTAGAATCATCCTTTTCAAAGCTCACTTGAGTAGCAACATTTCTTCTTTCAGCTGACTGGGAGGATTTAGCTTTGGGTGATTGCAGATTTTTCAATATCACCTCCAGTTCTAAACACTTCATGTTAAGGGAGTTCTTCTCATCCTCAACAATTCATAGCTTTCCTTCCCAATCTTCTTTCAGCTGCTTCATCTGGTCTTCATGCACCTTCTTCATTTCTTGCAATGAATTGTCAAGCTCCTTCACCAATTTGACTTTGTCTTCGAGTTGAGCATCTCTGACATTCATTGATACTCTATGTCTCTTCTCCAGTGCATGGTAAACATCTTTGATTATAACTTTAAAGATTTCTTTCTCAGAAAGGATTCTTTGCAATTCTTCAGCAGTGTCTTCATATCTTTCATTGCAAAGAGATACTGTTTCATCTTTGGCATTTACCAGCTTTCTGAGAGTGTTGGTTATGCCAACCCTTTTAGCCAGCTGATCTTCCATAGCGTTGGCTTCTTCTTCTAACTGTGATTTTTCTTCTTGAAGTTCATGGATGCCTGTAGCTATACACTTTGCCACTTCCATGGGGACAGTCTTCTGAAGATATTTGAGTGCATTCTGAATATCATGAATTGTTCCATCAGCATCACAGTTAGGACAGGCTTTCTTCATCTTCTTGGCCTGTTTCTTCTTTCTATTTTTCTGAGTCTTGGCAGATATCTCCATTTGAGGCTGGTCACTCATTTCCTCAAATCTGCACTCCATATAGACTCCCTTGGATCTTTTAGAGGTAACCTCCCTCTGATACCAATTGAAGTGCCCAGATCAGTGTGAATCACTGAGAGGGGGAGGGGGTGAATCAGTGATCCTTTAAAACTTTTTACTAATTGATTCTTAATCAATTAAACCTCTATGGCTGGTTAAAGCCTCGATCCACTCTTCTTGTATCTCTCAACCTTTCCCGGATAATGCAGTAATGAAAAGGCACAGGACACAAGGATTTACAAGGTTCGGCACCAAAGGCCTACATCCTTGCCATGCTCTCTCAGCATGGATTCTCCCATTATAACTTGTTAGAATTACAATGGTCGATACAGAGTCCCACTGTATCTCTCCTGAGTCCCACAGGAGGGTCTTTATACTGCGTCCCACAGTGTTACCAGAGTCCCACTGGCCTGCTCCAGAATCCCACTGAAGACTTCTTCTCCCTGAGTCCCACAGGGTCTTCTCCTGGCTCCTCGAGTCACACGAGTAGCTCTTCTTCTCTTTAAGCTTCTTCAAGTAACTTCAGCAGCCTGGGATAAAGGCTGCTGGCCTTGCTCTTCTTCTGATCACTTGTGGTGATCAGGGTCTTCTCGTCTAGCTCGGGCTTTATCACCTTCTTCTAAGGATGACCCGGCTTCTCTCCAATTACTGAATGCTCAGACAAACAATATCTTTATCTTCGGTCTGGTCCAGTCTCAGTTCACTTCAACATCATGCACTGAGTGCATGACAACTCTTCAAGATCTTCAAGTCTTGGACTTCTCAGATGCACACCACTGATTTAGCACTGTTCACGTGTGCACGTACATGCATGCATGCATGCACTTTCCCTTTCTTCTTCTTGGTGCAGTAGACCCACAAAGGGTGTAATCTCTTTAATCACACACTTTCTTCTCAGACTTCACACACTTTATGCAATTTTCTTACACACTTAGAGTGTGTTCTACTTTAGTGTGGAACTTCTTCTTCTAAGTGTATACACACTTCTTAGTGCACACACCTAGGTTCGGCCTTCTTTGTCACTTGTTCATGTACTCATAAATTGTTCTTTGTTTTGCACACACTTGACTTTGGCCTCTTCCCTCTTCTTGTTGCACACCCTTAACCCGTAGGTTGTTCTTCAATTTTGCACACACAAAATGTGTCTTCACTTGGTGCACACACAAGGTCACAACCCTCGGCCTCTTCAAATGCACACACGGCCAAGTGTGCTCTTCTTTATTCAAATGCACAAGCAAGACTATGAATTATTCAATGCTTACACACACACAAAGTGTGGTCTTCCACTTTACTTGGCACACACCACTTGGTGTTGTCTTTTGTGCACACACATGGCCTTGGGTTGTTCTCCTCCACTTGGCACACACACACACGAGGCAAGGCCTCGGCTTTCTTCTCCCTTCTTGCACACACACCCGAGTGTGTCCTTCCCCACTTATGCACACACACTGCCTTCTTCTCACTTTGCACACACAAGGGGCAAAGCCTCGGGTTCTCTTCTGTTTTTGCACACAAGGCTCAAAGCCTTGGCCTTCCACTGCCTTTGCACACACTGCCCGAACTTCAGGAGGCGCGCAAGAGGGTGCAGCCAATCTTCCTCAACACTGGCGCAAGTTCTTGCAAGGGGCAGTCGCACAAGGTGCATGAGCACAGGGGCGCGCAAGCTCCTCCTGCCGCGGGGCGCGCAAGTGCAACACCCGCGGGGCTTCAACCGTGGGCGCGCAAGATGTTGCGGCCACGGGTTCTTCCTGCCGCGCAAGGAGTGCGGGCAGGGGACTCCTCTTCTTGTCGCGCAAAGATGTTGCGCGCAAGGGACTTCACCGCGCAAGGGTGCGCGGGGCTTCGTCTTCGCGAGGCAGAGAGCTCTCACGGATCAACAGGTCTTCAACAAAAACATCAGCGAGCTCAATGAGAGCCACGAGCTCTCCTTATATAGGCAGAGGAATGCCTTTGATCATCCGCGTTCAAAATCTTGAATCACCGAAGATTTCGGATCTTCAAAATCTTTCCAAAGTTTTGCGTTTTATCCTCTGTTTCACGCGGGATCTTTTATTTTCTCTTCTCCTCGTGCATGCGATTTATAACGCATGCACGACCTTCGCCTCTTCTATCCCATGCATGCAAAGGCTCTGTTGAAACCCATTCCATGCAAAGGCACGAACCCAAGAATCCTCGGAAACTTCGTTTGCCTCGGCATTGCTCCGAATTATCCTCTCATCGCATGCATGCCTACTTTTATTCATGGTCGTGTTCAGTACATCCAGACGAACTCAATGGACCCTTCGGCGTTGAAAATGGTGGCCCGGAGCTCGAAATCGGTGCTCGGGTGGCCTCTGGTTTGACGGCGGCTGCGGGTGGCTTCGGGGAGACCTCAGACGAGCTCGGCGAAGGAGACGACGCTGGGAGCCGTCGGATCGCCATTTAAATGACCGCGGACGGCTCAGATTATAACATCGCCGCGGAGATGGATCGTACGGTGGAGATCTCGCGCGAGATCAAACATGCGGCCAGGATTAGATCCCGGGATAAAAATCTCGTCCCACATCGAATCGGCCAGCGTTTTTCTCGCGGCTTATCAAATAAGCGCTGGGGGAAAGCGCTCAGTTGAACTTCCCCCCTCCCGGTGCCACCCCGCACCGGGTTCTCTCTGCGGGCGCGCTCTGCGCCCACTCTGCCTCCTGCGGGCTTGCTTCAAGCGCCCACTATGCTCTCTCCGGGCGCGCGGGCTTCACCCCCGCGTGCCCTCGGGGGCTTATACACGGCCCCCCCTTGCCTCTCGAGCTTGCACCATGGGATCCCCCATGGGCGTGGCGCCTAGTGCCCATATGAGCCGTGGGGTTGAACCCGTGGGCTGGCTTGAGATGGCCAATTTTTTGGCAAAGGACAAGAACCTAGACTTTGTAAAAACAAAGTCCTTCTCCATATAAAACATGCCAAATGCCAAATGCCTCCTTCTAAGCCATTCTTCCTCCTATTTATTTCTTCTTCTTCATTAGAATTCATCATCCTTCTTCAACATATATTCATCATTTAAGAATGGAATTCTTGAAGGTTCTTCCTTCAACCGATGCTCCTGAATCAAATAATTTATCAAAATTCTTCAATGATCCAATCAGAGATCAAGTTGGATCTTCTTCAAATTCTCATGCACTAAGTGATAGTGCATGGACTTTATTAATCCACTTCATCCACTTAGAAGTAGTGAATGGATCTTCATCAACTCCTCATGCATTGTCACTACAATGCATGGTCTTTTAGTCATGTTGTGACATTGTATCCAGTTGATACAAGTTCTATGAACTTAAAAGATCAGTTCAACAATCGTCTGATTTTCTAGAGAATGTTTCAACCACATCTCCTATGCCACTTAGTGAATCTCCTAAGTGACATGCATCTTAGTACCATGGCCATTCTCCTTCATCACCATCACCATCACATCCTTTGACATTCACATCTTGACTCCCTGACATCCATTCATTCCAAGACAACTTCATGCCTCATTGACAACAAATGCAACACAATGCACTTCACAACCCCTGACAAATTCTCTTCTCCACATCCCTAGAAACATCCTAGAGTTCCTGGAATTTTTCAAACACCAATTGTAGTGCCCTAAGAGGATGTCTCCAAGAGGCGCTTCCAAGAAGAGGTAATGTCCGTTATAGAATCTTTCAACATTATTTCTTCTTCTACTTATTCTTATTTAGTTGTTTCATTATGAAGTAATAACATAAGTATCACTAATATACTGATATGTTATTATAAGTATTTAAAAAACCTATTTCACCATCTATCCATCCTACAGAAAATGAAATCACCGCGCGTGCGTACGTACGGAATACCTTCTCCACGCCGTGGTGTAGTCTATTTTCCACCACCACCTTACTTGGATGGGTATAATGGTGTAAATAATTATTATAAATTAATATTGTAATGTTATATTGATTCGGAAATATTATAAATACACTTCAATACAATTCCACGATTATGGGAATGATATCATCGCTCGTGCGTACGTACGGACTACCATCTCCACGATGCGATGAGATTCATTCTCAATGATTAACCATTATTGAATGATTATAAAGTATATATAATAAGTAATACTTAAATATATGACATAATAATGATACATTATATATATATATATATATATATATATATGTCATCTACTTAATTCCATTCAATTCAATAAGGAAATGAAAACAGCATTCATGTGTACGTACGGCCTATCGTCTCCATGAACGGTGTATTTCATTCCATTTATATATCTATTATATATATGAATATTATGAATATATATTATTTATAAATAATGTTTTATATTATGGAATTATGTAATCATGATCTATGTAATCATATGAATAATTACAAGTCAAAACACGGACGACAAATGAAACGATTTTACCCAACACGCTCTTTAACATGGAATTTACAAAAGAATGGGTAATATAAAGTCATAAGTGAACCATATATGTTATAATAACATTTAATATGAATTTTTAATAAGTCAATGACATTATTTAAATCATTATATAGGAGGGTCATATTTGTAGGAAGCTTATCAGAACTAAGGTAATGGATAATTTTGCAAATAACATTTTTATCCGAGATTGCTTGTATGTAGGTATTTACTGGGGTTATTGTTATCATCTAAGTCCATGTTTTATAAAATTGTTTTTATGTATGTTTAATGTCCTTTATAAAAATTTTGTCTTTTATTACACGGTATGCCAGGAATCTTTCTTTTTTTTACATTTCGAGGTATTTTTTGACGTTTCCTGCAACGGTACGAGAAGAATGTTACTTTAACTTATACGGCATGAACTGATATTTACGGTTTTATAAAGACTTATATTCATGAATCTTCCTCCAAAATATTTCATGAATATTTTCAACAAAATCTCTATATTTTAAAATTTCATGGGGTTTTTTGAAAAGAAATTTATTTTTAAGAAGAAAGGATGTTTTTCTCAAGAATTCATTTCAAGTGTTTTATCAAAACCATTTTTCATCTAAGATGACATAATTTCATATGTGTATGTTTCATGTATCATGTCTCTATGGTTTACATGGTTTCACTATTCTTATTATGAAATGATATCCATTTCTTTTATATTGATTATGTGATTATGGGATGATGTTTATGAAACCCATTTTATTCATTGGGTTATTATGAATAATGTATGTTTATTTTGTGGCACAAGAATGAATGATTTCATTATGAGATTGGTGGGACCTTTATCTCCATCCAATTCATTGGGTAATGATTTATATCTCATGAGAAAGACATGGATGGAATGGTAAGTTAATCCGGTTCAGTGTTACAGGACTGAAATGAGGAGTGAACTCGATTCAGAAAGGGACTTTGTCCAATAAGATGGTCTTGACAGCAATGCCTTGGATACTATGGAAATCATAACATCTGTTGAATGGTTTCCACAATTACATGTATAATTCCCATTATATTTTATCATGTTTGATGTTCCATTATGATATATGCCTTACGTACTTCCACAATTTATGTCTTTGCTCGTGATTTTGATGTTTAAATTTCATGTTCAAGTTTTTTCTTTCAAATTTTTATGGATTGTTTTATGTTCTCTATGTTTTCCCTTACTGAGCATTTGAGCTCACCCTTTATATGTTTTCTTTCCCCCAAGATATAAAGAATTGTTTTAGTTAAGAAAAAAAGGGGAAGATCGATATGGGAGATGTTGAAGATCTTTCAAAATGATTAGATGTTTATATTATGAGTTTCCAAAGACACTAAAATATTACAGTCCTTGTGTGTCTATTTTTGTTTTGTATTATGTATTCCGCAAAAGTAATGTAATTTCCATGTACGTCAAGCATCGTGTCTCTACAGTTGGTATCAGAGGAATGGTTTAGTCATCCATTGGAAACTAGGATGCGAAAACGTTAGTGAGTTCCCTAGAGATATTTCTAATATATGTCTAGGGATGTCCCTAAGGATAAGTATACATATAGGATATAGTCCTAGAACTAAGGTAATGATATTACAATTTAACCTATGATATTAGATATTTAGGGTACACCCCCTTTACTATGTTGTTTACCCTAGCATGATTTTTGCCTCTCACAACATTCTTTTTGTGTTTTAGTCAATGGAGGGAACCAGAAGGAATTCAGTTAACATTGAATCCAATGGACAAATTGGTGACTATGAGCAAAAAAATTGAGTAATGCCTAGAGAGAAAGATATTGTGATTATGCCGAATCAGTCATCGCGATATATGATAATAAGGTGAAATTTAGTGGTATGCCTCATTCATCAAATAAGAGGACGATAGAATTTTATGCATGTTCTCATGATGAGGAGCATAAAGAAAGGAAGATTGAGATTTCTAAATAAGGGAAGAATAATCTTGAGGAATACCTGATATAGAGGGACTGATGTTATCTTCATGGAGAAAGGGGTCATAGAGTGACAGACAGTTATGGAGTTCAATGTCTTATTTGTGGAGAACATGGGCATTACCCAACTCAATGCCCTGACCTAAAAAGTTACTTCTAAATCAAGGAAGGACTTATTCTAGGAAAATCATTGAAGAATATGGATTGAAGTGTTTATGTATTGGTATTCAAGAATAATTTTGTTGGGGTACTTTTATAGAGTATTAGAGTATTTTTGTATTAGTCTATTGTGGTTTTCAATAATATTATGGTACCGGTAACCATGAAAAGTGATAAAAATATTTTGGAAAGCAGTTGATATGCACATAATGAAGGGATAAGTAAATAATGATAGGTTTGATTGTATTCTTGAGCTAATTATTGATATAAAGACTAAGTGATATCATGGTTTGAGTATATAGAATTTTGAGGATTTTGGTATGTGGAAAGTGGTAACTTTTAACGACATTCATGTTTTCAATAAGGTTCAATGGGTATTCATTTTTCAAGAGAATACCTGATTAAGGTATTCACATGGTTGGAATGTGACTAACACGATATATAAGGGATAAATGATAGTATTCACATTATTTTAATATGACCTTTTTAGTAATCATTCTCTTTATACTATGAGTTTGGAAAGAAGTATCTTGGATAAGCCTAATGATTGGAATGGATTATATTGCACAAAAGTTAGTATTGTTTATGGATAGAATTTTATTTCAATATTATAGATGGTATGTTATAGTAATGTAGTTTTAGAAAAAGTACAACCTTCAAGAAAGGCGACAACCCATCGGGTCAGAAAAGGCTGTGGGAATCGAACCCACAACCGAAGTGAGACTGGCCTTTATCGCCTACCACTAGCCTACAGGAAGTCCCTAGTTAGTATGAACTAGGTTTTATTTTATTAAGTGGTATGATAGATGAAGTATAAGTCCATTTTTGGAATGATATACAATAGATGGACATATTTATATAATAGTTGATAACTTTTTGATTAAGACAGATGGAATGACCCATCATTCTATCACATGATCTGCTACCACTTCACGGATGAAAAATTCAACTAGATTTATTTAAGAGATGATGTGGAAATTGTTCAAGGCACGAGAAACGATGAGATTATATCCAAATTATGTATGTATTTATTTTAATTAAAATTCTTCAACTTTAGAGAAGTGATCTTGAAAACCAAAAATGTTGTCCTAGTTCCCATATATCTGATAAATCAGATTCTACCCTAGATCATCACAAATTTATGGCGTTGTGATTGTTGGTGTTTTCGTAGCCATGTTCTCTACCACTCTCCATCAGAACATGATGGTTAGATTTCTCTTCCATATCCATATTTTCATCTATGTTCTCCTACCTGGAAACTCAGTGATGAGTTAATTTGTGTAACCGTTGCGTTTCATACTTTAGTTTTTAAAGTTCTGTTTTGGTATTTCATTTTACGATGCAGGTTTCAATTAAAGAATCTTTTTTGTAGAAAACCATGTATAACCCCGACGAATTTCGAGGGAGAAATTCATATTAAGGGGGGTAGAATGTAACAAACCGAGATTTTATAAGATATATTCGATTTAATTTCTTTCATATCTTTTGTTGTACGCTACACCAAGATTATCTTGCACTATACGCAACACCATATTAGATTGCAGTATACGCAACACTATTCTTTGATCGTGTTACACACAATTTCAGGTTGTTTTGATAGTTTTTGTTCTACGAAATATTGAGTATATATATGTATATTAATTGTATTTTTTTATACACAACAAAAAAGGAGTAATGATATACATGAAACCCTAACTTGGATTGCATTACATGCAATCACGACCTTCCTCGATAGCGTGTGTTGTATGCAATACCGGGTTTTACTAAACAACGATATATTATTATAATATTATTATGAACTAGCCGTTATAAATAATATTAAATAGATTTTTAATTTTATAACATTATTATTCATTTTACACATTTTTTAGAACATGGTATAAGAACAAAATAATTTTTTTGGGTAAAATAAGTATTTTTAAAAAATTGCAGTTTTGTCGCCTTATGATGGCGCACCCACCTTAAATATATTTTTTACATGTTTATAAGTTAAATTTTAAAAAATAAAATTATTCTTTGGAATCAAAATATATAATTTTACCTTGGATAAAATTTTCATATTATTCTGATAACTTTCATATTTTAATGAATAGTAAAACACGCTATATTTTAATTAAAAACAACTTTTTCATCATAATAATTTATGTGGTTAAATTATAATATTTAATGGTATTAAAGTATAAATATAATATATTTTTACCATTTAACATAATTTATGTGCTTATCATTGATTTTACCTTGAATTCATAGGTTAAATCAATTCAATATTTTGTAATGTTTTAAACATAAACCCATTTTCTTTCGACAACGAGAATAATCTTAATTTAATTTCTGCAACTTCTGTGTATTGAATTTGAAAACATAGATTCCATATTTGGAATCAGTGGTTCCAAATTATATTAATAGAATACTTTTTATTTTTGGGCATTATGAATAGTAACTATGGTAAATTTTATTTACCATAGTTAAAGGTAAATCGGGTAATTAAGGGTAAATATAAGATTATAAAATTACCCTAACAGAAGCCAAAATTCTATTGGATGGATAAAATAATACCAATATCAACTAAGGGTCCGATTGGATTCATTTTATGGACTTTTGACCATGAAAATAATTTAATTATTATTAAAACCAAAGAAAGTGACAACATGTCACTCTCTTAAATATTATAACTATAATAATTTTAATTTAGTGATAAAAATCATAAAACATCAAACATGAATAGTCTCCAGAAATCTAATAAAATTATATATATCATGACAATTTATTTAGAATTTTTAGGGATTGAATAATTGTCATTAATGGTGATAGATTAATGATGTAGAAAGTATTAATTAATTGATAAATCAGTAATATAGTTTTATTGAAATAATATTACCCATTAGAAGGCCCAAAAAACCAGACCAAAACTTATTTTTAGCGTATATATACACCATAATCATCCATTTACCTAGTATATAACCGTTTGGAGTCTTATAAAAGTGATTATGACACTTATATTATTTTATTTTAAATGATCCCAAATTTGTCACCTTTATAATTTAATAAATATAACAATTTAAATATTGTGATTTTAAGATGATAAATTCGAGTAAAAGTTTTTTTCTGAATGTTAATAGATTTATCTTCATCTTAGGATTTTTGTTTTAATTTTTATGCAAACAATAAGTATATTAAATAATTATACACAAATAATGTAGTAATTATTTTATTAAGAGATAAACCAAATAAATGGTTTTAAAAATAATAAAATAAATATTATATGAAATTTTTAATGTTCTCCACTAGTTTTATATATAAATATGACATTTTATAAATCTATTAATGCTTTTATTTGGAAAATATCTTAGGTATATATTTTATTTAAATTCATATAAATGAATAGTTTCAAAATTGACACGATTGTTATTTTATAAAAATAAAATATTATAAAATTGTTTAAAAATCACAAAAATATATAAAAATTATAAATTTAAATTTATATGATCAAAAACGTTATAAAGTATCCAATTATGGAAAATTCACAACATATAAGTAACTATTTATTATGATTTAAAATTTACAATGTTATTACCACAAATAAAATTAAATTCATTATGTAGGGATAAATCAAGTTGATAATGTTTAAAATAACTTCCTAACATGTCTAAATTTTATTAGTTGATGTGATTACAACCCTTACTCATATATTATTCTAATATGAGACATTTTTGGAATTTTTTAAGTGGTTTTAGATTTATTATAAATTAATATCTTTAAGATTTCAAAAGGTGCCCCTCTCCTCCCTAATAAAAGGGAACCTCCTCCCTCTCTTCATAAAACCACATTGACCCTTCAAGATCAACCGAAACCTGCCAAATTATCTTCTACACTTCCCTAGAAACATCCTAGAGGTCCTGGTCTTATTCTAAGACCCATTTTTATTCCCTTAAGAGGAGGTCTCAAAGAGGCGCTTCAAAGAAGTGGTAATGTCCGTTATCGATTCTTTCAACATTATTTCTTCTTCTACTTATTCTTCTTTAGTTGTTTCATTATGAATTAATAACATCAGTATCACTCATATACGGATATTTTATTATATGTATGAAACAACCCTATTTCACTATCAATCCATCCTATGAAAAATGACATCACTGCGCGTGCGTACGTACGGAATACCGTCTCCACGCCGTGGTGTAATCTATTTTCCACCACCACCTTACATGGATGGGTATAATGGTGTAAATAATGACTATATATGATTATTTTAAAGTGATATTTATTCGGAAATATTATACATACACTTCAATACATTTCCACAATCATGGGAATGATATCATCGCTCGTGCGTACGTTCGGACTACCGTCTCCACGACGCGATGAGATTCATTCTCAATGATTAACCATTAATGAATGATTATAAAGTATATATAATAAGTAATCATGAAATATATGACATAATAATGATTATGTATTTATGTATATATATATATATATGTATTTCATCTACTTAATTCCATTCAATTCAATAAGGAAACGAAAACAGCGTTCATGGTACGTACGACCTACCGTCTCTATGAACGGTTTATTTCATTCCATTTATAAATCTATAATATGTATGTATATTCTGAATATATATTATATATAAATCATCTATTGTATTATGGAATTATGTATTCATAATCTATGTAATCATAATAATAATTACAAGTCAAAAGACGGATGACAAATGAAACTATTTTACCCAAAACGCTCTTTAACATGGAATTTACAAAAGAACGGGTAATATAAAGTCAGAAGTGAACCATATATGATATAATAACAATGAATATGATGATGTAATAAGTCAATTACATTATTAAAATCATTATATAGGTGGTTCGAATACGTAGGAAGCATATCAGACCTAAGGTTAGGGATAATTTTGCAAATCTCATTTTTATCCTAGATTTCTTATACGTAAGTATTTACTGGGGTTATTGTTATCATCCAAGTCCATGTTTTCGAAAAGTGTTTTTATTTATTTTTAATTTTATTTTTTACCCATTTTATCTTTTACAACATTGTATGTATGGAATCATTCTTTTCTTACATTACGAGGTATTTTTTGACGTTTCTGGAAAAAGTACTAGAAGAATGTTTTTTAACTTATACGGCACAAATAGATTTTTGCGGTTTTATAAAGCCTTATTTTCATGAAGCTTACTCTAAATGATATCATGACTATTTTCCAAAAAATCTCCTTATTTTAAAATTTCATGAGGTTTTGTGAAAAGAAATTGATTTTGAACAATAAATGATAGTTTCCTCAAGAATTCATTTCAAGTGTTTTATCAAAACCATTTTTCATTTAAGACGACATTATTTCATATGTGTATGTTTTAAGTATCATGTCTCTATTGTTTACATGGTTTAAATTTTTTAATTATGAAATGATATCCATTTCTTTTATATGGATTATGTGATGATGGAATGATGTTTATGAAACCCATTTTATTCATTGGGTTATTATGAATGATGTATGTTTATTTTGTGGCACAAGCAAGAATGATTTCATAATGAGATGGGTGGGACCTATATCTCCATCCAATGCATTGGGTAAAGAATTATATCTCATGAGATATACATTTCTGGAATGGTAAGTTAATCTGGTTTATTGTTACAGGACGGAAACGAGGAGTGAACTCGATTCAGTAAGGGACTTTGTCCACTAAGATGGTCTTGGCGGCAATGCCTTGTCTACTATGGAAATCATAACATGTGATGAATGGTTGACATAATTACATGTTTAATTCCCGTTATATTTTTTCATGGTTGATGTTCCATTATGATATATTCCTTAGGTACTTCCATGATTTATGTCTTTTCTCAAGATTTTGATGTTTAAATTTCATGTTCAGGTTTTTGCTTTCAAATGTTTATGGATTGTTGTATGTTCTCTATGTATTCCCTTACTAAGAAATTGAGCTCACCCTTTAAATGTTTTCTTTTCCCCAGGATATAAAGAATGTTTTAGGTAAGAAAAAAAAGGGCAAGATAGATATGGGAGATTTTGAAGATCTTTCAACAGTATTAGATGTTTATATTCCAAGTTTCCAAAAACACTAAACTATTACGGTCCTTGTGTGTCTGTTTTTGTTATGTATTAAGTATTCTACAAAAGTAATGTAATTTTCATGTACGTGATGCTTCGGGTCTATAAAGGATTATCCCAATTTAATTATTTAAATTCTTTTTTGTAAAGTGTATCTAGAAAACGTCATTTCACTTGTTACATAGATAAAATTAGGGGGACATTAAGAGATAATAAATGAGGAGTCTTTTTAATGTTCTCCTCCAAATTCTGAAAGGAATGACCTCTACATGGGGATTTTTTGAGGAATAAATTCCCAAGCCTATTGGGTGGTGATACTAATTCAATATTTTAACAATATTTAAAACTATATTTGATTAACATGACGGAGGATCGTATGGTAAAAATTCCCACATCACAATGGTTTTTGATACTACTATATTTTCTTAAGTAAAAATATTTATACTAGACTATTGATATTTCAGATTATAATCTCAAAATATTCATGGTATAATTCATTATCTAAATTTGATGTTCATATTTCAAAATAACTTTCATCATTTATGATTTGGATTTACTAAAATGAGAATGTTTCTAAATCCTCTCAATGGTTAAATGAATGTGATTTTTGAAGTCATTTTCAAATCATATTTGATATTTCTAATACATGGACATATAAAGTCACCACTTTGAATTACATATTTGTTTGTAAGGGTTTAATTTTTAGTGTCATCCAAATGTTATGAAATATCATGATTTTAAATTTAATGGTGTTCAAATATTTTGTAGAGAAGTGAAATTTAATGATCTTTGTTTTTTCTATTATCTTAACTGAACACCATATTGAGTGTTAGGGATCAACTAATGTATGTTACCTACTGTATCAAGTCATGTGACTTGAACACCCTTATGATACTTTCCAAATTTAATGTGTATTCTATACATATAGAGAAACCAAATCAATTTATCCAAAAAATTATTATATTACATTGAAAGGATTCATTTATACAGTTTATGGAAATAATTTCAAGTTCAAAAAGAAATATTCCATTTAAATATTTAGAATGATATGATGTATTAATTTTAAATATTTTCAATGGCATCATTGTTTCTAATTAGGGAATCATAAAAGTGATGAGGGGAGTCAATGGAGGAATCTCCTCATGCCCTAGAGAGCGATGTTAATTATGTTATCCCATCCTACCCTTGAGGGGGGGGGGGGGTCCTTATTTATAAATATAAAAATAATATTCCCATTTTCCTCCCCATTTATAACCCTAAATTACTACATTCATTCCCTTAGATATACCACAAATATCATGTTTCATATTTGTTCAATTGCTTCTTACGGATTTCAATCTCATTCTTGTAGTTTGGAAGTACATATTTTCTATTGAATATGACAATGTTATCACAGTTCGACCATAATATAACATAAATGAATTAATTTTATAAATATACATTTGGACCATGAGGATTATAAGATCATGCTATGGTAGATCTTCCCGACAACATACAAATTATGATAATGTTTTCAACTGAGAGAAGTTTTGTTCTAGCCCGGTCATGTACTCCCCATAGCATAAATTAATTCTTGTTATTCATTTTCCTTTTTAATTGTTAATTCCACATGTAACATGATTTTATTACCATGTATATATGGTTTATATTTCATTAATTCCCACCTTTATTTCAAATTCCTTTTATTTTTTCAATGTTAGGATAATTAGTAGGTCGTTATCTTTGATCCGATATTACAACTAGAGTAGTTTTCCACCCTATTTTTATGAATATATGTTGAGTTCTATTTTTCAAGATTTACAGTTGTGTTTATTTTTGTTATTACTAGATAAGATTTAAATTTTGACTAATCTGCTATTTTCGAGTCATGGTTCAGTTTCTGTTCTTTGGGTAATATATTGGGGAACTTGTTGGTAGAATTTTTGTGTATAAGATGGAATCATTATCAAAATATTATGGTTGGAATAAGATGCACTATCTATGATTTAGTGAATATTTCAGTGGCATGATGCAAAGAACATTGTCAACATGTGGTAACAATCGATTGATGTAGTTACTCATAAGTTATGCAGACTAAAACTCAATAGGACGGGGATCCTATAGGGGAATATATTTATATACCTTCCTCTAATATTCTGGTCTTATGCGAGACTATAAATGAGGTCAAAAATCAAAATAAGATACCATTTTCCCTCTTAATCCAAATGTAGTTGACCTCTATGGCAGAATAATTCTCAATTGGAAGGGGGTGTGTGCAATCAGTGATGTGGAGATTCAATCAAATTTAGTTTTTGAGGAAGAAAATGAGATAGTAGTGGAAATATGGGATAGTGATAAAGGAAGTGATGTTATTTAGTAAGAAGGTTATAAATGTTTAGTAGCTTTACTAACTAGTCGAGGAATAAATGAATGGGTTCTTGAATTTTGTATGTTAAGGTTGTGAAGGACATCTCCAAAAATAATTGTTTGAAATAGCATCGATCATCTATAGTATAAAGTCTTTGGATATGAGAAAAAGAATAAGTCCCAAGTTAGGAAGTACAGTGAAACCCCATAATGGATGAGTAAGTCGTATGATGATCAATGCATTTATATTAAAATTTCAAAAAATGAGATATCATGATATGCCTCAGGGTACATCATTAATAGATGGAATAAAATAGGTTTACACATCCCTAGGAGGAATAATGGTTCAAATAGTATAATAAATTAATGGAGTTGCATTATGTGAAATCTGAATAGATCTAATGGTTGTATAGAATATTCTCAGATAATTACCTTTATTGAATTCATGTCCTATGAGAAGGAAAGAAATTCATATCTTTTGAGTGAACTACAAGGGATGAATTTTGGAGTGATCATGGAACATAAATAGGTTGGTGACATGATGATGGATTATGTTCCAGAAAAATTTGTTCATAATAATATGGTCAGGATGGATGATAAGGTTTATGTATAAAAATGGATGAAATGCATCTCATCTCCCATTCCAATTATGAAATGAAAGAGGATAAATTTTATGTCATCACCACCCCGGAGGAGTACACCCTGATGGATGAGATGATGGTTTTATGGGATATATATAAGGAATATTTTCTACGGATAATCTATAAAATTATACATTGAAAATATTATTCAATGGATTTAGGATTGATGTCAAATATATTATATTGACATGGAACAAGAATGAATATATCGTTGAAAAACACTTAATTTATGATCTATACACGAAGGTTAATTCCAATTAAGTAGTCAATAAATAGGTAAGTATTTAATATTCTTAAACATGATTTTAATAAATTGAATATTTCTTATGGTGTAAGATTTTAGCATGCCCCTATCTAGAATATTTTGCCAATTTTTTCATAATAAATATTGGGATAATAACGATATACATTTCCATGTCTGACATTTTAATAATAAATTTTTTGAAATATTTTAATAATCATATTCAAGAAGTAAATACGTTGCAATTATGTCATGCTTTTTGAATTTCTTACTCATGATCAAATTTTTCAAATCACCATCTATAAGAGAGTATAAAATCTGCACATACCAAAGAGTTTTCATGTGGATTTAAATTTGTTGGTGGCTGTTTTTTCTAGAATATCCTCTATTTAAGGGACGTTAACCAATATATGGGTGGTTTGGAGAGTGACTGACATTCCTAGGGGACATCGTTGAATCATTCAGAAAAAAATATTAAATTAAATCAATCCATAAAACACTATCTACAAATAAATATAATTGTTTTATGACAGGGTTAATAAAATTAAGAAAATGGGTATAATATTCAATAATGTTGTCATTTTGATGACATAAAAAATTTTATTAAATCTTTGCAACATTTAATTTGAGATTACACGGGGGAAAATAAAATATGGAAAAATAAAAGAGGCAAGATATCAAAGGATTTTTAATTATAAAGTAATTAAATTCAATAATTACTTTTCAAATTATATAAAATTAAAATACATTTCTTATTGGAGTATTTAGTGCACGCTCTATGCATTAGATAAAAGGGATAAGATTGTTGAATCATTTATCATGGATTTTATAAAACCAACCTTTTTCATTGTGTTTAATCATTAAATGGAGCGATAACTTAATAATTCTCTCACTTTTGACTTTCTTACCTCACATTTGCTTCGATAACACTCGCACTAGGTAATTGGATATGAGATTTGATTTTTCTCCCTATAATATAAAATCATAAGAATAATTTAAAATCATGATAAGATCAAAATATAAGTGTTCTCAACCACATATATCGACACTATATTATCCCACAACACTGGCCACCTATATTCACCATCTCAAAAATTAATTCATAGAATCAAAATTAGGGAATAGAGGGTCAAAAAACAAAAACTAATCATTAAATAATGAAAAATAACATGAATTTATGGACACATTACTTATAGGAAATATATTATTAGGAAATTAATAAATGATAAAGCCTTAAATTACCCCATCATGATAGGTGATCATCATTTTAAACCTTCCTCTCTCTATTTATGTGACGGGCCTAAATCATTTCATAGGTTAGAGAATCTCCATTAGAGTTGCTCAGTTTTAGAACATTTTTTATATATATACATCCTCTTCTATTTATAGGAATATATATATATTGAAAAAATAAACTGATTTGATATTTGAGTTCATTTTTCACCCTATATTTTTCTCATCATTGAATTCCTCTCTCTATCACATTTCAAATTTTTTTAATATGTAATTTTTTTAAACCAAGACCATTCAATGCATGAAATAGAGTGTGGTTTTTTTTCAATCCTAATTGGATGTTCATAATGTTTTCGGGTGGCTAGGTTTGAGAATCATAAGTTGAATATCGTTGTTCAGCATCCTCCCAGTTCATAAAGAGGTTACGACATACCCCTATCTCTAAATATGTTAACTATTTTTAATCTTTTTTGGGATTTGATATATGTTTATGGGGTAGATACCATCAAAAGAGTTTTGAGATATACAATAAATGGATAATGGTCTTCTGGTTTATTGTCAATCATGGAGAAGGAAAAAAGTCAGGACATGTGGTGGATATGTAATGATTCTGTAACATGATAAGAATTCGATGATAAGTCGAAAAGGAAACATTGTAAATTTAATTATTATGTAACATTATGTGAATTTTGTGTTTCATTGATATTCAATACATTCTGTGACATGATGATAATTCAATTTTAGGAGGAGAAGGAATACATTCATGGTATGTAATGCTTCTATGACATACTAATAATATTGATTTGGAGTCATTAAGAATTAAAAAACATAAGAACCCAATTTGAGCTTCCCCAATTATTTTCTACACCCAGCATTGATCAAATATTTTTAGAGTGTTAGATATGTTGATTCTAGAATTTTTTCTTTTGGTTGGGGTTTGTGTCCAAACCTATTTTTATGGTGATTGGAAACAAAACCAAAGTGGGAGATTTTTTGTACGAAAACCATTCTATGAAGTAAATAGAGTATGGTTTGTGTTTTTTAAATACGCATTATTAGATTAGAAGTTTTTCCGTGAAAGGGATCATACAGATCAGGCAGACAATAATACTGTAAGCAATGCACAAAAATCAAGGAATGTGTGGTAATTTTTTTAAACAATACAAAAAAGTAGTGTGGATTTGTCTTCAAATTTTTTTTTGGTATTCGAATTCCAAAAAATGGATAATGGAAAAGCTGTGTGGATAATATGGAGTGGTTGATGGAAAACGATTCCTGCCTGAAAATCATTACACATAGAATGAGTGTTTTTGCCCGACACATTTGTTTTTGTTCTTGGGGGTCAGTGATGCCTATAAATTGGAGGTAACCCACTCATTCATGATGTATTAAGAGTTAAATAAAATTTTAGATCTATTGTGTATAAATATTGCGTGAATCGTTTATTGCACAAAACAGTTAAAGTTTCACGGAAATGTTTAAATTTCATGTAAAAGGTAAAGATACACATAAAAGATGAGGTTGCGTGTAATAGTTGATGTTGAGCATAAATGGTGAAGAAGCCTGAGATATTTATATACAAAAAGAAAATAATGCATGCCAATAGTGGATATTGCATGCAATGGAAAATATTACATGAAAATGTTTGATCTTGTGTAAAAAGGATTGGTGTTGCATGCAATTGTTAGTGTAATTTGATTACAAGTTCTAAATACCCGGTTCAATGGTTTGTGCTTTCCAATGCATCAATATAAGTTTTGATACAAGTAGTGTCTCATACTGAACAAAGAAAAATAAATAAATGAATACCTATTGATGAGAACATTTCATCTATAAATTATGTGTAACATCACCAAGGGATGTGAGATTGGGGGAGTCAGAGGAAGTGATCCAATGGAAGTTGTGAGATATCCCGAAACATGGGTATACTCTATGTTCCTAGGACAAATTAATTGTACCTAAAACATTTAATCCATAGCTAGTGGATATTAGTGGAATTAAGTATGACCAAAAACATGATGTCTTATGCTCCTTGATCATAGCCCTTAGTGGTGAAAAAATTAAAAGTGTTTTTGGTCTCTTTTCAAGTGATTGTTTGATTTCTATTCCAATATGTCTTATAGGTTTAACGAGTTCCTACAAATGTGCAAACAAGATCATTGTTTTAAAAGATAATATTGACACCTTGATTCATCCCTACCATCTCAGGGTGTCTCAGGGTCTTAAAAAATTATCCATGTATAATTCCATATCATTTAATATGTCTTCATTTATATAAAAAATGTTTGTATGTTGTATCGTCCATCAGTAAATTTCCTAATGTCATTAATCTATTATTAACATGTTCTATTTAGACACATGAGATAAATATCATAGAAAATCTCTTCTTTTATGGTATTTTTTCTTCATACCATGTTTGAAAATATTGTGAATTCACACTTGTAGCATTTACATGATTATCCCATGTTGTAGTGACATAACACGTTGATATCCCAAAATTTTGATGATCATGAAATATAATTGGAAACCCTCACTACGTTTTGGACTGAATTAATATTCAATAACCTACATATCATGTGAATATCCATATATGTAAATATCATAGCATCAATACAAAGGATGAAACCTTCCATAAAGACTTAAATCCTCAGAACATCTATTTCATTCCTTCAATAATGTAGTTCAAACTGTACGTCATAGTTTTTCCCATATTCTGTACACATTATATAAGAGGTCATCTAAGGATAAAGCCTCCTTTTAAATTGATTTATCCATGATACATCATTTTTAATGGATTTGTAGATACTCAATTCATAATGCATGAAACAGAGGCCACAAGGCCCATATAACTACATAGTGTGACATTATATTATGTCATTAGAGATATTTGGTCAACCACGTTGGGTATTTGTGTTTGTAGAATATTTTTCATTTAGTTATAATTATTTCTTCTACATCATTAGTTAACCATGGAGGATGCACATTGCAAAAAGTGTCGTATGCGGTGCATTGGGTTCCCAAGAGAGATAATATAGAATCATGTATGAAAACAGAGTTTTTTATAATTTCCACAGTATCCCATGAGAAAAAAGATAATAAAAATTTAATATATTCGCATTTTCAAAAGTATATTTAAGAAATGCCATGCCTAAAATAGAATTCATGTCATATGGGGGGCTCAAGGACACTAGACACTGTTCTGCAGAACATCACCTAGGTAGATATGTCATCTCTCCACTACATAGACCAGACCCTTTTGTTTCCCTATAATCATGTTCCCATGTGTGTTCGATGAATTTTCAATGTGTTTGTTATGGTCCATCCGTCCTTGATAGTATAATATCCATATATTCATGTTTGTTGCCCTATTAATGTTTTAGTTTTTTTATAAGTTTCACCCATTGTGTTGAGGGATATGAAAGATTGTCCATATTTTTCAATAACCCTTATAAAAATCAAATTTTAATTTAATGAGTTCACTAATAACAAATAAAAATTAACAACAAAAAATATTAATTTTTTCATTTTAAAAAAACATAAATTAAAATATTATTCTACCACATAATATTATTTCAAAATAATATTGAGAAAATTATTCAATTAAAATTTAAATATAAGAGTAATTAATTCATATTTGTAAAAAATATGAACCCTTCAAAACACATATAAATAATAAATTTTTATCCTCAATAAAATATATAACTTTGAATTAATAATAAAAACCCCATTATAGGAGCATCTAAAATAAGAAATTGACACACAAATTGTTTATCTGTGGATGTAAATTTTTTTTCAAATATCACATATAAAAAATCAATACATATCTTTACTAGAGATAGTGTATTTTATTTATCCTAGTAAAATAATGGAGACCCTCCATTATTTTATTAAGGCCTCTAAATATATCCTGTTAACATTCCAATCGTGATCTATCATGTAATTATTATTCATCTCTTAGTAGAAAAATTAAAATATATATAATATTTTCATTATACCATGATAAATTATTCCATCATTGAACATGAAAAAGAACAAAAATTATTCATAATATATAGTTAAAAAACACGAAATCCCTTGAAAAATTTCAATGTAGTGTCAATAGGCTCTGAGGTTACAAGATGATGGGTAATTGATGAATATAAAAATTATTTTCAAATATATGTTTTATCTCTATTTATCGTGGCTGATAATAAATATAATTTCCAATGAAATTCTTAAATTAAAAATGTAAAAAATCCTACTTCCCAAAACTCTATGAAACTACATGAATAATGTAATCATATTTATTGAATTTTTTAAAAGTAATTTTTTAATATTCTTTTTTTTAAATTATTAATTTTTTAAAAAATAGTTCTTCGTATAGTTTCACATCCACCACCCACAGAAAATTATAAGAAATTTTTTTTTATGAGATGAATATTATAAAACCTTCATAACTCAACCAAATATTTATTTATTTATTTATTTATTTATTTATTAATTTTTAATATTGTATCTTATAGGGGGTAAACAATAACTGAAATAAATAATGTCACAATCCATCTCTAAAAAACCATGTAAAAACACATAAAACATTCTAAATTAAATAAAAAACATACATTTCCAACATGACCCCCCCCCCCCGACATGTGACATTGATAATCATGCAAAACACTACAGTTCGAGTACAAATCAATATAATTAGCTTATAATGTGGATCATTCCTATCGTTGTCAATTTATGGTCTATAAGGGACAAAGGTTAGATCTCTCTAAGGTAGATATCATGGAAAATTTTTGAACCAAAAATATTCGTTATTTATTTTCATATGGAATTTATGAAATCATCCTTTATAGTAGAACAATTATAAGTTCTAGTGAGTAACATGTCTGAACATCTCTGAAGAAATATAGTAAGAATATTTTGAAAAATTTAAGCAAGAAGCCTCTGTGAAATTCAGAGTTATTATATTGATGAAATCATTCATTTTATGTGTATTAATTACAATAATATCTACACAAACATATACAATTTATAATATTAAAAATGTGGCTGAAATTTTTACAAAAAAGTTAATAAAAATTAAAATCATGATTTTCTAAATTCAAATTACAGTGTTCCACTATAATCATTTAATATTCCCATCACAATTATTCTATTTATTTTATTAATTTATTTAAGCAAGGAACCATAGGGTTCAAAAATGTTATTATGTGTCATTGAGTAAAATAGTATCACTGACTAGAGTGTTTGATTACACTTTTTATAATTTAATATCAGCACAAATTCTAATACATATAGTAAAATAAATAAATACATAATTAAATGATTAATCTCCATTCACATTGAATATATTTTCAATATCTTCGTTCCTAAATTTTTACTTTTTGTTTCGTAAAAGGAAATAAAATAGTTATTTAATTGGTTCTAAGCATTTAAATTTAAGAAATTCTAATTTGGGGATATTCAATAATTTTTTATACTATAGCTATAAATAAAACATAATAATGAATGTAATCAAATAATAGGTTTACCTCCCATAAGTATCTATTATTATGGTTTTCAATATCATCCTTAACACACCAATCATGTAAATTTAGTAGGTTATAGAGCCAATCTTCTCTTATTGAACTAATTTTTTCTTTTAAAAATATTAGGTTTTTGTCTTCTATAGTTCATCCCCTTTGAGTTATTTTGTTATATTTTATTGCAAGGATTACCATGTTTTGGATGAACCCACTAATTATAATAGATTCTCATAGGATCTACAGTATATATTGCACTCCCCATTTCCCAATTCTAGTGGATGGAATCTTTGAAATTGTATAATTATAATTTAAATCTCAATTTCCAAAAATTATTCTTATTCTTCATTAGGTTGAACATTTTTATGAAACCTAGTAATGTAATATGGTTCAGTATCTCCAATCAATTTCTCCTCTTTATATACATACTATTCAGTAGTTAGGGGTACTTATTCTTCCTCCTAATTGTCACATAGTCTGGTTTCCTTCGTGAAAAAATCAGAATAAATATCAAAATAGTAACATACGTTTCATATTCCATAAATATTAGTTTATATCCCACATCAATCATAAATTTAAGTCGCTTAATTTTTTTCTTAATTTAGTTTATTAGATTCCACATACATGGTCTCTATGTGATTCAATCCTCATGTCATCTCAAGTTCCATGATTTTGGGTTACACGCTCAGGAATACATTCGGTTTTTCAACCCATGGTCATTATAGATTCTCAAATCAGTGGTTTGGTTTTGAACAAATTAGTTATTTTTTTTTGATATTTATAAAATATTATCTTCCAAACATATATTGGAATTAATTCAATCTTGTTCCTAATATATCAAACTAAAAAATCCTCCATCTAAAATTTATAATTGAATTAAAATAAAATAAAATTACAAAATGGAAAATTTGGATAAAAAAGTGTATCCTAACTAATGAATTATTCAATTATTCCGGAATATATTAAATTCAAATAATTTTAATTAAATCAAAATATGTCTTTAAAGCCTTTTTGTGAATCATATTTAAAACATTATGATTATCTAAAAATCACTATCTTCAGGAATGTATAATAGTGGTAATAAATGGTTAATACCATGGTGAAAAGGGGTAAAATATTCAATGGTGTTGATTGTATAATGATTTAATAAAATTAACAAATAATAAATCACTTTATATCATGAATTGGTAGTGTTGAATATTGAAACAATTCAAATGATAGGATAATTCATATTAGAAAATGGTTTTTCATAAATTATTCTAATGGAAGACACACTTATAAACTCTATTGTCAAAGTGTAGTACATAAAAAGAACATATGGACTAGAAATAAGAATATAATATTGATTCAACCTTTCATTTTTATTATTTTATAGAGAATGTAACAATATATGATTATGATTAAATCTTGTCTTCAATTTCTTGGATTATAATTTTAATTAAATTTTTCTATTTCATCCATCAAAGGGATTATATTAATCATCTCTATATGAGTTGTGTTACATCCACAACACTGTCGAACATTTTAACTAATCTATTTCAAGTATATATTCCAAAATTTCAAAAATATAAGATAATTTCTTTGTTATGTTTACTATCCCTCTTACTCAGTAGCTTCATAATGTTGTACTTATAGTCATTGTTGATGTTATTCAAGTCATATGGTTATTCAAAATCATATTTATTCATGACAATTCTTCCTAAAATATTTAATAACCAATTTTTATAATTATGTTTCCAATATATATTATTAATTCCATTCAAAATTTATATTTATATGTGTCCATTATTTGTATTATTTTTCCTTGGTGTCATAATATTATAAGTAATTTCAAACCCCCTTCTAGAAATTTTTATCTAACGTTCATAAATACACATCAATTATGGACAAAATATAATTCAAAAATGTATTCCAAAAGAAATTATATATCTTTTATATTTGGATCTATCAATAGAAATCATAATGGTAATTTCAAGTGAATATTCTAAAATATTTATTAGGAAAATATATCTTCTCTAGTAGATGTTATTTGTTTAGTTAGTGTTGTTGAAATGAAAAATAGTGATGTCGGTGTAACATGTGTATTAAATGTAAATCTACTATTATTGAGAAAGACATTATACATTTTTTTATCCACCTCTCATTGATGTAATCTACCAAACTTATAAAATTAATTAAATGTCTATTTACAATTACCTACATCATTTAAAAACTAATCGTGAATTAACCTTTTTACTGGTGTTCTTGAAAATAAAGGGATCACTTAAAGTAATCATATTTAGATCAATGTTTTTACCAAAAAAAATTTCCATTCTATTGAAAAGAGTATATTGTGAAATTATTTTAATTAATTACTTTTGTAATCCTTTTTTATTCAGTTAAATATTTTTTATTTTTAGATAAGATTTCATCCATCTTCCTAAATGTCACAAGACATATCAAAATATAATTCCTACCCTCATAGAATATTCTATAAAAACTAATGTAGTTGATTCTCTCTCAAGGTATGTATATAAATAGAATGAGTCAATTATTTTGAATCATTATATAAAAGGTGATCATAGTTCATCTATCACATTACACAATTGATAAAAACATTGGGATTACTCCTATAATTAACATCTCTCATGCTATGTATTTCAATATGACATTTGATTTCCCTCACTGTAATAAAAATTAAAATATAATATTCACAAGAATTAAATAATCAAAACTTTATAGTAATCATCCACTTTTAACAATTATACCCAATCATAAGACACTATTTACCAATAATCACAATCATAAATATGAATGAATTGACTAGAAAAAATTGAATACAACATAATAAAATAAAAGAAATCATTATACATTATCATCATAAATAAATTTATGGACATATCCTTCAAATGAAATCGATTAAAACATAGTGAACAGAGAAGGGGGAAACATTTACTAAAATACTCCAACATGATTTGTAATTTTGATTCACCAACATCTACTGTGACATTTGTTATTGGATTAAAATCTTTTCCTATGATTGTGTTCAAACATTGAGTGGATCAGTATTAGATCCCATTTTGTATTAACCCCCTCCTACATTTACATTAATAGTCATCCTGAATTTTAATTGATATTTTTATATTTTTATTTTTCAGCTATATCAATTTATTACTCTTCTAATCATTTTATCATCCAATTACCATTATATAAAATATATTAATTTCTATGGGGAAGACCTTATATTTTAATATATATTTGAGTATCTATGATAAATGGCATGTTTGGGCTTAGTCAAATTTGAATTAATTCATATATTCAATCAATTTTAAATCTATAATTTATTCCAATTAAAAATCATATCATTTTTCTAAATCCATATTTTTAAGGTTTTTGAACGTTCTATACTCATTCAAATTGATATTAAGGATCACATGAAGAACTTACATGAAGCTCACCCGATGTAGTCTTCTATCACATGGAAATCTCAATTTTTTCTGTATTTTAGAATTTTTCAATAAACACTCACTAATGAAAGGTGATATTTACTATAGAAAAGCCTTCTTCTCATTATCATTTAAATGAATATATATGGTGTAGCTTGTGTATCCCAGAACAATCCTTCCTCGAGTCTCAAAATTATACATATTACAATTTCTTATCGTACATTAATTTAGTACAATAACTTTTTGATAGTTATTTTTTTTCATCCTCATAATTTTTTCTTGATATTTCCTCAAATCATAGCCACATAAAATGAAGATGCAGTCATAGCATGAAATTTCACCTAGTTGTGAGACTCCATTATTCGTATTTTTAGCATCATTAAATTTCTGTAGTGGATAGTCCGTGGTTATTTAATTTTCGTAATTTAGTGCACCATGATTTTCTAGGCCAGGTATACATGGTGGTGGAATGGTGATAATTATGTTTATAGTTGCATGGATCTCTTTATCAACTGACCATGGTGGTTATATGGTGTATTAGGTTTTCCCAACAACACATTGTGTATCCAATGGAGATAACATAGAGTCCCAAAATGAAATTTATTGTTTTAATAATTGCACAATTACCTAGGAATGTGAATTATCCCACAAAGATTATTTTTATCTATATCAAATACTATTTGATAATTATGTTTCCACAATGGTTTTTTATGTTGGATGGGTGTTGTAAGTCCCCGAGAATTATTTTTTCCCACCCCACACTGTTAAATACATTTTCCCACTAATACACGACCCTGACCCCCATGAAACTGATGTATTTATGTTCCAATGTGCATGATATAAATTATCAATTATCCCCCTAACACCCCAGTAGTATCTCCTTTTAGGTGTTCATGATTATATAAAAAATGATTTTGGACCTATGGCCACACCCATTGTATTCCAGGATAACTAGGGTGGGGATATTTCTTACAAACTCATTAAAAACAATTTATAATTAGAGCCTAAAAAATCATTAAAAATCGAGTAAGTATATTATATTTTATTATTTCAAAAATATATAAATTGAAATTAAATTCCTCAAAATGTCATAATTAAAAAATTTGTGGAAATATAATATTTAATTGATAAATATTAGAAAATATATTCCTTATAGTGATATTTAAGATTTTGTGTAGTTCACTTAAATTGGGTTTAGTTATCGAGAAATATTTTGTATGGATCCTTTTAAAAATAGTTATATCTATGAAAAATTAGGATTAATGGATCTTGATACATTTATTTTGAAAATTTAACATATAATTTATAATATTTTCATAAAAAGATAATTTTAGTTAATTAAAAATTGAGAAGAAATAATACAACGGAATAATGGAGGTTCAGGTACAATCCAATTCCTAATGTCTGATTGGGATCATCAATTTATCTTAATAAACTAGATAATGAAGTTAAAGTAATTAATTATTAATTAAAAACACCTTTATATGTTTATATTACTTATTATAATTTTATTGTGTTCATTTACGACCTTTTTTGATGGGTTGATATATTTATTTTAATCAATTATTAATATTTGTTTTCATCGATTTCATGATTTGTTTACTTATATATATGAATGAAAGATCATTTATTTTGGAATAAATTATCAAAAATTGAACTTATATTTTATTAATGTTCATTAAAAGGTTATATATTTCCATTATATAATATTATTTCATGGAATGAGGATTAATCGTTGGATAAATAGTTAATGATAATCCATTTTGTTTACATGGAGAGTTTTCGATCACAACTAACTCATTTGGTTTTATAAATTAATATCAGGTGCCAAAAATGATTCTATAACATTACATATGATATAATAAATATAGAATAATCTAGTCAATCCAAAAATATAGATTCATTTCACCCATGAATTTGGTAATAGAAAATAAAAATATTATCATCCTTGAATGTTACAAGTTTACACATTGCTAATAATGATTTCATTTTTTATATTAATAGAACAAGAATGATTTATGATGTTGGATTATTCAATTATCCTTACAAAAATCCATATATTTCTGGTTCTATAGTTATCATTCTATTTTTAATAGTGGAGGTGTGGGGATAAATTGAAAATAATGGAACCTGAAAATAAAGGAAAGGAATAGAGTTTAAGGTCTAGATTCCTTCTTCCTAAGAACCTCCATAGAGATTAATATCTTATTTTATTAAGATAAAAAGATCATGGAACTGAGGAATACTTTTGGGAAGAAATTGGATTACAATTTCGATAGGTATAAAGGCTCATGTTGTGTGAAGAGAAGAGGGGGCGAGGGATGTATTTATAGTGGAGGAGATGGGTGTTTTCTCATAATTTTTAAAAATATGTTATAATTTTGGCTAAAAAATATGAATATTTTTAGAATTATAATAATAAAAATAAAAGTAATGATTTCTAGTCATAGATTATGGGCGTACAACATTCATACATCATATCTAAAACAATAATTCTTGTATTCATCATTTATCGTAAGTTATCATATTTTACAATTCACCACAAATTCCAGTATTTAAGAAGAAATCAAATATTACCGTAAAACTTTTTCAATGATTAGAACTCAAAAATGAATTTTGATTTATGAAAATACATTTACAATTATTATAAATATAATTTATAATTAAAATAATTATTTTAGTGAAATGTATAGATTTTAATATTTAAACTATTTTTATAACACTTCCGAAAAATTAAATATGGTCTCAAAAAATTATCTTTTTATCATAATATATCAAAATATTTATTTATTAATATATATTATGAAAATAAATTATCATTTAAATTATTAATGTTTTCATAAAATTTTAATTAAATAAGTATGACTTACAAAAATACCAAAACAGAATTAATGATTTATATAATATATATTTACTTATACATTGATATAATTATATCATATTTTCACTTATTAGATGGATATATTTTATCTATAATTTTATTGGTGATGTTATCATTCAATTTTCTAGTTTTCTTTTCGTAAGGGACATGTTACCATTCCAAAGGGCATGTTACAATTTCTTCGGTATAATTTTTTAATCTTCTATAAGTTGATTTTATTTCACTAATTATTCATTTATAATGTTTTTATTTTGTTTTTAATTTTAAATTTATGTGATTATACAATATGACGTAATTATTTGCAGGGAATTTCTATTGATAAAATTCAGGGCCATTGCTTTCTTCCCTCGATTGGAAATTTTTTCCCTAAAAATTTCTTTTTATATTCTATGTTTAATATAAATGTGGGTACATTTCCATCATCACGTCCTATGGTTCCCATTTTTCTTCTTAGTACATAGGGATAAATTATAGTAATTTTACATGGTGGGTATTTTTGTTTTTTAACATTAAATATACATTCATTGATCTTTATTGAATACTCATCGTAATAAATATCATTATACAACTATACCATCTATGAATATAGTACATGTGAGGGATCTATTATATGATTCCCCGAGGGGATTAAGTGGAATACATCTTGATCGTGTGACATGGTTGGTGGATGTGATAGTTAATAAGATATAACTATAACATGATCATGGATCTTTAAGGGGATGATGTACTTATGAGTTAGATTCCCATTATTCACAAATCTCATGATCTTCTTCCCCCTCTGAACATAGTGCATGTCAGGGATCTGTTTATACACAATGTAGAACATGTTTTAACTATTGTTTTTGATGAGAAATATAGATTAATGTAATGATTTAGATTTATATTTATAGATCTTATTATCCATTAGCACAGCAGTAATAACAAATTCACATTAATTTTTTGGTGTAAGATATTATGTGTAAATTGTTCAAGGGACAACATTGTGATTATGAAATCAACGAACTTGATGACCTTTAACATCTAATTTAAATTCATCAAATTATAAAAATGATATTAAAATATAATTATAAATGTTAGGTCCACAAGGCTGAAACACTGAAAGGGGGGGGGGGGGCTGAATCATGGAATGAATAATTAAAAATTAAAACCGATTATGATATTTTTTTTGCTATTAATAAAAAAACTCTTCTATATTTTTTCCATTGCACAATATAAACAGAATGTAAATCTTGCACATTAAAAATCAATTTTTACATGGTTCACCCTCACTGGGCTACGTCCAATGGGCATACAACGACGATGTGCCATTGTACCAAATTCACTAAAGCACACTGTTGTTTACAAGGTTTGGGCTAGATCACTTCTATGCCGAGGCTCGTTGCCTTTACAAGGTTTACAGTTAGCTTACTACTTTCCCAAGGGTCACTCCCTGTTTCTCTCTCTCTAGCTCACTGTCAGTGGAGAGGATCACCTTCTTCCTCTTCCTTCACTCATTGCTCTTGAAAGGATCCACTCACAATTTATAGACATGTAGGTCTCATCATTATCACTAATACATTAATCCTCTGTTGTATGTGGATTTTCTGTTGAAGTTCAACATTCACCCGTAGATGAATCTATTTTTGCACCGAAGGTATCAGGAAATCTTCCTTCTTTTACACAGCCTCAGAAAGACGGGCGTGCTCCAACAACACCTGGTGCTCTTCTCCAAGTCTGGAATGCAAGTCCCAAAATGGTGTGAAAGTCTTCAGTATGAATGTAAAAACTAGAGTGCAAGTCCACCTCAACCACTTGCATGACACAAACATCTTCAACTCCAAACATGCTAGACATACCTCTTTCTACGCCCAAACTGATTTTGGCGCACAACAAACAACCAACGTGCAACTAACCACCTGGCGTTCAAACATCACTTGAACAACCACACACCACTTGCGTGACCACCACACCTACACGATGGGAGCTCTGATTTTCTCCATGTTTTGAGCACATGCAGAATGAGGAGGTGTTGACGAGTATTTATTGGCATTTGAACAACATGCACGACAGTGCGCAAGTCTCCCCTCATCATGCATGTTTCGGTGTGCAAGTCTTCTATCCCCCAAGACACTTACGTGACCAACTTAAAAACTTGGGTACCCCTTCTTTCTATTCTTTATAATGATGATCTAATCATGATGAAAAAATGGCACACAATTTTTCAATCCTTCTTGGCACCGACACGCAAGTCCTTACATAGCACGCAAGTGACTTGCGCAATCTACCAAATACATCAGCCCCCCTTTTATATTTTCCATTTTTTGATTTTTTGATCTTGAAAAACATTGGTCACGCAAGTTTCCTCACCTTCAAGTACATGGCATGCAAGTCCCTTTTCCAAAAAACCACTTTTCTTCATTTTTCGATTTTCATGCCCAAAAATATAACAAACACTAGAAAACGACACCACCTTGTATCTATTCTTTTTCTACTGCCTCCAGATCATTCATTCCATTGTCGAAATTCTTGAATCAAACATGAATCGTTATCCACAACCCTTGAACTCGACATACCACCATGAAATCCCCTTTGTCAACAAAATTGTCTATCATGGTTTTCTTTGCAACAATCATAGCACATATTTCCATTTTTTCAACAATCACAATCAACTCAAAAATGATTCAAGGATACCTTGATGGATTTTTTCCCAACAATATCCCCCATTGGGTTTGTTAAAAACTCCTCCATAAAAGGATAAATCATTAATTATTCATCCACCATTTGCCATTTTCAATTCTGATAGCGATCAAGGATTTACGCAATGCATACTCTAAGACCACATGATAAATGCTCGGCATAAGAAACAAGAGTAAATAAAATGTTCATCAATGAATCAATTAATATATGACATCTGATGTTGATACCAACCTTATACAAATTGTTGTGATACCAAACAGATACCAATTATTGGAAATATTCTTACCACATTCCAACACCACTCTCCGGCTTTTATCACAATCCTCATCTATCATGTTATTTATTCTTTGATCGATCAATTTATCATCTTTAGCTTTTATACACCCCCTTTCTCATTGATCCCCCTATCTCACTGCTCCACCTATCAGCTTCTCCCCATATCAATCAGGATGTATCAAATTGCCACACTATCTCCCCAATGATCAATCACTATTTCCCCCCCTTTGACAATGAACCCAAATGCCACTCCTTTGAAGTCTATAATAGAGTAGAGAACACATATCATCACATTTAGGGAAAAAAATCATACCTCGGGGAGAGGGGGTGTTCCACATCCACACTCTTTCAAGTGCGGGGAGTCTACTGAACTCCCAGAGCCAGTCGATGCCTCTCAAAATCGTCTTTGGATATGGCCTTTCTCAGAAAGTCATCAACATGTAGCTCTTTAGGAACATACTCCAACTTCACGATTCCCGAATCCACATTCTCCTTGATGAAATGATATTTGATCTCAATGTGATTTGTCCTTGAGTGATGATCATGATTTTTTTCTTAGACTGATAGCACATGAGTTATCACACTGGATTCTGATCTGAGAATTCACTTCAACTCCCATTTCTTCAAGCTGCTTCTTCATCCATTATAATTGTTCGCATGTTGTAGTGGCCGAAATATACTCATCATTAACAGTGGTTAATGAAATCCAATATTGTTTCTTTCTTATCCAAGAAAAACACAATCCACCAAGATAGAATGAACCACTAGATGTTGATTTTATATCATATGCTGAACCGGCCCAGTCGTCTTTAGTATATCCCAATAACTCTATCTGAGATTTGTCATTATACGTCAAGCCTAATTTTAACATGCCCTTGATATATCGAAATTTTATTTTCACTACAGGAATTTGGATTTCCTTTGGATTACTCTGATATCTTGCTACATGGCATGTGGCGAAAACAATGTCAAGCCTTGTTAGAGTTAAGTAAAATAGACTTTAAATGAGTTTCCTGTATTTTGTGATATTAACTGCCTTGGCATCCTCATCATTGGAAAGTTTCATCTGGGTAGCAACTGGAGTCTTCATCTCCTTGGGATTTTTAATTCCAAACCTTTTAAAAACCTCTTTAGCATATTTGTATTGTGAAATTAATGTTCTATAATTCCATGAGTCACTTGTAGACCAAGGAAAAACATTATCTCTCCAATAATTAAAATTTCAATCTCATTTTTCATGAATTCAGAAAACTTTCTGCACTGAGTTTCATCTGATCCACCAAAAATTATTTCATCGACATAAACCAACACCATCATCCATTGATTACTGTCATTGCTAAAAAAAGTGATTGTAATACACTCCTCCACGCTAGAAACCATGATTATTCAAGTACTGGTCAAGCCTTGAGTTCCATTCCCTTGGAGTCTGTTTCAGCCCATACAATGTCTTCTTCTGTCAACAAACCTTGTTCTCATCCTCATGAATAAGAAAACCATATTCCTTCTCAATATACACTTCCTCCTCTAGAACCCCATTCAAGAATGCAGATTTGACATCCATCTATAACACTTTGAACTTTATTTTCACTACTAATGCTAAAAATATTCAGATTGTCTCCAGCCTTGCAACTGATGAAAATGTCTCATCAAAATTAATTTCCTCTCTCTAGTAGTATGCTTTGCACACTATTTGGGTTGTGTTTTGAAACACTGCACCATCTTCATTCATAATGTTTTGATAGACCCATTTAGTCCTGATGACATTCTTATCTGCTGGTCTCAAAACAATCTTCCACGTCTGGTTCTTCTCAATATGATCAAGCTCATCATACATTTCCTGAACCCAGTTTTCATCTTCAACTGCATCAGCAAAACATTTATGCTCTACTTGAGATAAGAAAAATGCCTGTTGTAGTGACTTCATTATTCTTGTCTGAACTGGAGCTGTCTGATCAACAATGATATTCTGCATATCAATTTCATCATGACTCTTTGGCTTCTATAAAGACACTGACATTGTTTCCTCTTTCTCATCATCAGTATCTTCCTCTGAGTTCACTTCTCCCACTTCTACCCCTCCTATGTTGCATACCTCCTCAACACTTTCATCTAGAAACTGGTCACTAGGTTGTTGAGTATTCTCTTCATTTTCAACTATAGTAACATCATTGCTCTTAGAAATGTTTCCCAGCCATTTGTTGAAGCATTTATATGCATTACTTTTTCCAGAGTAGCCAATTAATATTCCCTCAAATCCCCATAACTCATACTTTTTGTGATTTTTTTTGGAGAATGAAACACTTACTTCCAAATATTCGAATTTATTTTAATGTTGGATTATTTTCGTACCACACTTCATATAGAGTCTTCCATTACATTGGACACAATAGAGACCTATTCGAAATATATACTGATGTCAAAAATAATTACTTCCAAAGTTACTCTGGTAGGTCCTTTTCAATACGCATTGTTCTGGCCATGTTGTTGATGATCCGATTTCTCATTTCAAAAACTGCATTCTGTTTGGGGAGTATTCATTGATTAAACGTGATACCTTATCCCGTGATTATTGGAATAGTCTTCCACTTGACTACTTGTAAATTTTGTACCATTATCTGTACGAAAGATCAAAATTCTCTTCCCAAGCATCCTTTCTGATTCCCTCCATTACATCTTGATACAACAGAAAACTTCTATCTTATGGGTAATAACAAATACCCAAGCCATTCTTAAATAATCTCAATGAAAAGGACATAGTACCTTTTCCCGTTTATGGCTCATGGTGAGATATGCCCACATACATCAGCATGCACCTATTCAAGCACTCTGGTTGATTTCTCTTCCTTTGGCCTATAGGTATTTCTGATGATCTTCCCTTGTTGACAGGAATCACATGTATGAGTATGCTCACGTGATAGTATGGGAAGTTCTATAGCAACATCACACTTTACCAGATCTTCCATTGATGGTTGGCATAGGTGACCAAGTTGCTTATGACAGAACTATTTTTCTTCCTCTTTGGATAAAAGGCACATATCATTTTTCCCACATTCAAGGTAATTATTTCCCTTTTTCAATTTTCCATATAGAACAACTACTACATATTTTGCATTCACAACACACATCTTCATGGTAAATCGGATAGAGTTCCTAGAGTCACATAGTTTACTGATACTGAGTAACTTATCACAATGACCCTCTACTACCAAGGCATCCGCACATCTCATTTCTTTTCCCCCAAATTTGGCCTTTCTGAAACCAACAATCTTCAACCCTTCATCATTCCTAAATATGAAAACTCTTTCTTTTTCATATTTTATGCCTGTATTGAGATCATTTTTCCCTATAATATGGGATGTGAAACCACTGTCAAGGATCCATACACCTAAATGATCTAAAGCATTAAGGGAAATTTTCTGCAACTACTACCTTTTCATTCTTTTTCTTTTTGATCCATGTCTTTGACCTCACACTCAGTGTGGTTTGGGGAACATAATATGCATTAGAGTGTGATAGACCAGCTTCATCATGCAACGTTGTAAATCTATTTTGCACATTTACCTCACCTATTGGTTTATTGATAAGCTGGTTGTGAATATTTTGATTTTTATTTATAACATTTCTCTGTATGGTTGGTGTGAAGTACCTAAAAATGTGCCCAAATCATCTGCACCAAAAATAGTGCCCTTCGAAATATGTTCTGGAGAACCGTTCCTTATTTGGTTGCCACCATTGTTCTTGTTCTCTTTGGTATCTGTTGGATATGGAACACACATACTGTGAATGTACCATCTTCCCTCATCAATAACAACTGATATATTTTGCATTACTTCGTGGTAAAAAAACACTACACGTTTCCCCTTTAGATCTTTGAATATTCTAATTCTACTTTGTTCCTAAATCAACATTCAATACTCGGACTGTTTCTTGTGGTATGACTTCAATTGTCACATATTTTTGTTTCTTATTAATCTCTGAAACAACCTTAACGTCTAAGCTCAATTGCGGCTTCTTCCCTACTGAACTACTAGGCTCCTCTTTATTCTTTTCAGTCTTCGTAATAACCATATTTCCCAAGAATATGTTAGGAGTCAAATTTTTTCCTGGTCTTTGACTTTTCTCCACAGACCGATGACTTCATATTCAATCTCTTCATTATGCATGAAATGATCTTCCAATTTTCTATTCATGTTGTCGATCTCCCTTTTCTGTTCTTCAATCTTGAGCTTATGCTCATCAACCCTTTCTGTGATCTCTAGCCTCGACGATAAAAGGTTTTCTATTTCTTTTACTAGCTTAGACTTCTCTTCTTTAAGTTGTTGCAAGTATAGTTTGGAATTATATACCACCTTGTTGGCTTTCTTTAGTTATTCTCCCAAACTATATATCTCATCAAGATATGCTTCTAATTCATCTTACATGTCAACTATCCATTCATTTTCTTCTTCCTCTTCTTCATCGTTGATTTATTCGGTTTCATGAGCACTACCGACAACAGCCACCATTGTATTTGGTGTATGATCTTTAAAATTTTCAAACTCCTCAACCTCTTCACCCTCATACTAATCTGAACTGTCTAATTCTTGAGATAGAAGATTCTACTTCTTGAAAAAATTTCTATTAAACTGTTTCTTCCCTTTCACATAGGCTGATGATTTATTCTTGTAAATTTCAACATTTTCTTCATCATTTTCATCTTGAAACGTTTTGGGGCATCTGGTTGTGAGACGTCCAACCTTTCCACATCTAAATCATGCAAGAGGATGTTTCCCTTTGAACATTCCTTTTTCACTTTGATGATTTGAGCAGAGGAATGAAATTACCTCATCTTTATCTTCTTCTTCTTGAGAATCTTAAATGGTGAGGTTCTTCCTCGCCTTAAATTCCATCTATATGGATTTAACCTTTTCTACAATGTTTTTATCATCATTTATCATATCATATGTAACAAGGGTGCTATGTAGGTTATCCAATGTTAGTTATTTCAGGTCATTATCTTCCAGAACATAAACTTTTGGATTGAACCAAGGTGGATGTTTTCTCAAGATGCGCTTCAAAAATTTTATGCCTTCGATAATTTCCCCAAGAACATACATGTCTTCTACCACAACATTTACCCTATCGATGAATGCTTCAAAAGACTCATTAAGGTTCATTCTTAGATGTTCATACTTTTTCCACAACACTTGCAGCTTTACCTCTCTATCCTTTGAATCCCCATCATATATATTCAAATGCTTTTCACACATGGAATGTGAAATTTTTCATGACATCACCTTTGTATAGATGGGATTGGAAAGGGATCCCCCTAAGGAATTTATTTCTTTTGAATTAGTATCAAACTCTATATGATAAGTCTCTGATAATGCACCACTATTAAGATCAGTTGTGATACCATGCATAGCTTCCACTACTGGAAAATGGGTCTATACCCACGGTTCTATATAAAACCGTGGTATAGGCCCCCCCTATACCTACAGTTTTGGGAACCGTGGGTATAGGGATAGTATTGGGACCTATACCCACGGTTCTCCAAAACCGTGGGTATAGGTCCCCTTTACCCACGGTTCTTGGAAAAACTGTGGGTATATGTTTTTTTTGAATACCTATACCCACGGTTTTGACAAACCGTGGGTATAGGTTTTGTTCTACAGACCTATACCCACGGTTTGTGAAAACCGCGGGTATAGGTGGTATATTTTTCAAAGACCTATACCCACGGTTTGTCAAAACCTTGGGTAGATCTTTCCCATGTTATGGCGGGAATGAAAAATTACGCGGGACCGAATTTTTTCTTGGGTGAAAAGACGATATCAAATAATATAAATATATGGATATCAAATATTAAACCGTATAAAATATTTAGGTCAGTTGGTCACTACCTCAAATCCCTCAGCGCAGGTCGCGGGTTCGAAATCTCGCGTGATGTTATTTTTCGATTATAGCAGATATATTATTATACGAAAACAAAATTATATCCATATATCAAATGGGACGCCAGCTCGGTTGGTCGCAGTTACTGTGCAGCGAATGTGAAGCGCGGGTTCAAAACCCGGAAGGCTTTTCTTTTCCATTATAACTGTTATATTAATATATTAAAATGAAATTATCAATATATACCAATAACGGCGATAGACTGGTTGGTTGCTTGGTGCGCCGCGGGCTTGAGGCTCCTCGAGGTTGCAGGTTCGATTCCCCTCCAAGGATTTTTTTGAATTCAAATACCCAACGGTTTAAAACCGTGGGGTCTGTGTGTGCCACGCGGGCACAACATTGTTGCAAACATTGACCCCCCTATACCCACGGTTCTCCAAAACCGTGGGTATAGGTTGTGACCCCTATACCGACGCTGTTCCAGCCCACGGTTCCCAAAACCGTGGGTATAGCCTATACCCACGGTTTTGGGGGCTATCCCCATGGTTTTGAACCGTGGGTAGAGGTCATTTTTCCAGTAGTGTTCTTAAAAAACATCCATTCCCAAAGATCGGAAATAGTGTTGTATTCGATTATTCTATATTTTAAAATTAAATCTATCGAAGATCAGAATCCCTTTAGGATTATCGACCTCCATTGAGAGAAGAACTAATATCAACCTTTCCCTCTGATACCAATTTTTAGGTCCACAAGGCTGAATACCCTAAGGGGGGGGGGGTGAATAAGGGTATGACTAATTTAAAAAAACATCCCGTTCTGATCTTGTTTCACAGTTAAGCAAAATCATCTTCTCTCTCTTTCCCATTTCACAATATAAACAGAAATTAAAGCATGCACATGACACAACAATTTTTACTTGGTTCACCCCCACTAGGCTAAGTCCAAGGAGCATACATCAACGATGTGTTGCTATAAAAAATTCACTAAATCACACTGTTGAATATAAGGATCGGGCTAGATCACTTATATGCCTAGGAAAACTGCCTTTACATGATTTAGGGTCAGTTCACTACTTTCCCATTGGTCAATCCCTATTTCTCCCTCTCTTGATCACTACCAGAGGTGAGGATCGTCTTTTTCCTCTTCCTTAAATCACTACTCTAGAAAGGATCTACTCACAGTTTATATACCTGTAGGTATCATCATTATCACTAATGAATTAATCCTCAGTTGTATTTGGATTATCTTTTGACGTTAAACTTTCACCAGTAGATGAATATCTTTTTGCACTGAAGTTATAGGTCAATATTCCAGCTTTTTGTGCATCCTTGGAATGACGGGCATGCTCCAACAACACCTGTCACCCTTCTCCATGTCCAGAGTGAAAGCCCAAAACAGTACTCAAGTATTCAGCATGAAATTATAAACTGGCACGAAAGTCCACCTCAAACACTTGCACGAGACAACCTTCTTCAACTCCAAACTTGCGCGACATACCTCCTTCTATGCCCAAACTAATTTCGGTGCGCAACAAACAACCTCCGCTTAACTAACCACCCGGTGTGCTACCTTCACTTGCGCGACCACACACCACTTGCACGACCACCAAACCTGCGGGATGGGAGCTCTGATTTTCTCCAAGTGTCGAGCTCGTACAGAATGAAGATGGATCGACCTATATTAATTGGTGTTTGAACAACCTACGCGACGGCGCACAGGTCTCCCCTCGGTGTTCAAGTTTCAGTGTGCATGTCTTCTGTCCCCATAGACACATCCATGAACAACTAAAAAACATGGGCACACCTTCTTCCTTTTCCTTATTTTTATGATCTGATCATGAAGGGAAAATGGCTCCCAAGTTTACAATCCTTCTAGGCACCAGCGCACAAGTCTTGACTCAGCACGCAAGTCAATTGTGCGACCAACCCAATACATGAGAGCACCTTTTCACATTTCCATTTTATGATGTTCTGATCATGAAAAACATTGGGCCCACAAGTTTCCTCACCTTCAAGTACACGAAACGCAAGTCCCTTTTCCAAAAACCACTTTTCGTCATTTGTCATTTTTCAGGCCCAAAAATATTGAAAACACTAGAAAACAGTGCCACCTTGTATCTGTTCTTTTTGTACCACCTCCAGATCATTCATTAAATTTTAGACATTCATGAATAAAAAATGAATCATTATCCACTACCATTGAACTAATCATGCCACCATGAAATCCCCTTTGTCAATAAAATTATATATATTGGTTTGTTTTGTCAACAATCATAGCACAAATGTCCAATTTGTCCACAAACACAATCAACTCAAAAATGCTTCCACGATACCTTGAGGGAATTTTTCCCAACAATAACCCATTATCATAATTTTTTTCGTCTTCAATGACATTTTTCACGCTACTTCATTTTATGGATTGATGGTCATTAAAATTTTATAGATCACCAAATTTCTGGTGAACATTTTTCTGTATCACTCTCTATCGGTATTTGGGTGTTTGTTTTCAATTATTTTTCATGGTTTCACTTCCCAACAATGTTATTATAATTTGAAACATAGTATTTGTTATTCATGATGGATTCTACACATCCCGTTCTATTCTTAAAATGGATTTTTTGTTAATAATTTTAATGTTGTTAGCCTCTATGATATAATTTTTTAATATTTAACCATTGATGATGAAGAAATTTTTTTATGGAACAAATTAATTTTTATGTTTTCCTATTGTATCACCCATATAATTTGTTAATATTTTTAACATATTAATTAAAAAATGTAGATCTCTTTTGTTACACTCAACATTGAGTCACTTTGATAGTGTGCAAGACACACCAACGAGTTTTACTGAACCATGAAATTATATTATTTTAAATAATTCCCTAATAAAAAACAATAAAATATGAGAAGATTAATAATATTAAAAAAATTATGAAATATACATAAAAACTAAAAAATAAAAATAAATTTATTTTTGAACTCTTATTAAATAATTTAGTAGTTTTATTAATTTAATTACATTAATCAAATTTATTTTTTCTTCGAAAATAATTTGTATTACATATTATGAGAAAATAGTATAAAATATTTATATATATTATATTAAATTCAGTTGAAAACGTTAACTTCATATTTTAAGTCTTCATATTGAAAATAAATTATGGGGATTATTTGTGATTTTTTTGTAAATATGTTGATTTTTTAGTGAATATATAAAAATATTGATTTTTGTAAAACTGCAATTTATTTTATATAAGTTATGTAATATGAATTTCAATTTAAAACATTAAAATAAATATTATTAATTAATATTTAATACACTTAACATCTTTTTGATAAAAATTATACTCAGTTATAATATATGTTTATATTTTCTATCAAAATGGGATATTTATGAAACTCCTTTTAAAGTAGAAAATGTTTCACTATTTAAATTAAATAAAATAATACCCAATGTGGATTTTATGAAATTATATTAATATAATATTAAATATTAGATTTTAATTTAGTTTGATACAATTACTAAAATTATACATATTTTTAATATAAAATCATCCAACGCTTCAGAAAAATAAACATCTCGAAAACATAAATATTCATTTTTGCTATAATATATGTTTTAAATTTACATTTTTTCACATGTATACTTGTTTTTCAAAAAATAACCATAATTTTATTAATTCATATTATATAAATTATATATGGGTTAATTTTTTAAAAATATTGACAAAGATTAATTTTTTTATTAATTAGTGAAATATTCTAAATAGTATTATAAAACACATTATCATTTGAATTATTTATAATGTAATGTTATATATTAAATATTTTTATTCATAAAATATAATTAAATATTACATATATAAATCCAATTTATTTATTTTTTAAAAAGTTAGAATTAAAATTGGAAATATATACTACATAATCATTTGATAATTTTATTTCAAAAACTGTGTTTTCATTACAATTGTGATTTTTTAAAAAAAATTATTTAACATATGTGAATTTTATTTTTGAAAATTTATTCCATATTTTTATTCATAATAATATATATTATATTATATTTTCTACGTAATTTCTACAATAATTAATTGTAAAATAAAAAATGAAATATTTAATATGATTAATGTAAAAATGGTTTTACTATGGATAATTCTAAAAACGGAAGGGTTAATCATTACAAAATAACATTCCAAAAACTCATTTAATGAGTCATATTGAAATTATAAATTATTTAATTGATAATTTCCCATAATTTTAGTATTTTTAAGTGAAAATAAATTCAGTCAAAATCTTTCCTTAAAAAATTTTGAAATGTGCCACTCACCTCACATATAAAAGCACAACCCACATTCTATACTCTTCGCACCGTAAATCATTTTTCTCTGCCAATACCTGAACAAATTACTTCCCAATATCCCTATTTTAATTCAAGAATCATTATTTTGGATGTAAATCCATCCAATTAATTATTTTGGGGAAAACCTAATAAAGATACCAGATGAAGGGGTAATGTCTATCAACAATAATTTTTTACTTATTCATTCCTCTCAAATAATTATTATTATAAAATAATTACTTAAAACCCTCAACATATTCCAAATTTATATATTTTTATGTTGTTTATGTGATGTAAAACCATATCCACTTCTATCAAATGGTTTTCAAAATCGTCATTCAAGTGTATGGAATACAACTGCCTTGCAAACTGATGTGATTCATCTATCTATTACCACCACTAACTGTTGGGTTTGATTATGGATATATATTATATATATATATATGATATTATTAAAATCATTATAACTAATCTCATTAAAATATATATTAATTTTTTACATTCAATATTGTAGTAGATAAGATAATGTTGTCTATGTGTATATTGGATTACATCTTCGCATGGTGATGTGATTCATTTTCATAAATGCTTTACATGAATGAAAAATATGATTAAAAAAATAATATATAATTTAAATTAATATCATATTAATATAAATTATAAATTTTTACCTTTCCACTCACTGAATTATGACAACATCATTCATTTACATGTGGAATACTACCATCACATAATGAGGTAACTATTTTTCCATCAACACACAACATGGATGATATTTATAATCATAATTAAGTTAATGTTAACTTACTTATGAAAGTATTATAATTAGATAAATATAATATATTATGAAACACCTTTCAATAAGTATCATTGAAAAATGGAAATGTTATTCATGCATGTGACACTTCAGGATTTCATAGTAAGTTATTTTCATTAAAATAATTCAATAGCTTGAGCTACAAGCCACACTGAGTTCAAGCGCACCACGAATTACTTAACTAGACATTTAAAAGGAATTTATAAATATTATTAACATAATTTGGAGTTTTATATACTCAATATAACTTTATAATCCATATAATCCATTTCATGGACATAATATATGAACAAATTCATTTTTCAGAAAAAAGAAGTAATTTCCAAAAAATGCTATTTTACATCATTTTATTGGAAAACACTTTTTAAAACTAATATTTTACACATTTATATATTTAATTTAATGAAATAAAATTCCTCTTTGTAATGGTACAAAAAAATATTTCGGATAAATATTTTTTAATTTTCTGATAACATTCATATTTAGATGAGTACTGAAAAAATATATTTGAAAACCACTTTTTTAATCCATATAAATTATAGTGTTTAATAATGAATTGTAATGGTTTGGAAATATAAGTGTAACACCCCAAAATGATAAAGGGTTAAATGACTAAATGATATGACTCATGTCAATAAGGTGCACCTTCTTTTTCGGGAGCCTGTCTGATTAGAACTCCACAATTAAGCGTGCTTGGCCTGGAGTAGTGATCAGGATGGGTGACCTCCTGGGAAGTTTCCCAGGGTTTGTGTGAGTGAAGAAAAAGCACACTAGAAAGGACATGTGTTGGGCTCTAGGGATTATCATTAGTCAGATGACCCGTTCAGGCATATGGGTGGACCCTGGGGTGGGTCCCACATGTTTGCGGGGGAAACTGGTGGTACCTGGTGGGCCAGGACCCGACGGCCATGTTAAGGCGGGGTGGTTGTGCTTTCACCGGGACCAGGTTGTCACATTTGGTATCAGAGGAGGAACCCATCCTTAAGTGCCGTGCACTACCTGGGTTGAGATGTAGGGCCCACAACTAGGGCGTTGTGCTCTAAAGGGGGGGTGATTGTAACACCCCAAAATGATAAAGGGTTAAATGACTAAATGATATGACTCATGTCAACAAGGTTCACCTTCCTTTTCGGGATCCAGTCTGATTAGAACTCCACAGTTAAGCGTTCTTGGCCTGGAGTAGTGATCAGGATGGTTGACCTCCTGGGAAGTTTCCCAGGGTGTGTGTGAGTGAGGGCCCACAACTAGGGCATTGTGCTCTAAAGGGGGGGGGGGGGGGTGAATGTAACACCCCAAAATGATAAAGGGTTAAATGACTAAATGATATGACTCATGTCAACAAGGTGCACCTTCCTTTTCGGGAGCCTGTCTGATTAGAACTCCACAGTTAAGCGTGCTTGGCTTGGAGTAGTGATCAGGATGGGTGACCTCCTGGGATGTTTCCCAGGGTGTGTGTGAGTGAGGAAAAAACACACTGGAAAAGACATATGTTGGCCTGTCGGGACTATCAATTAGTCAGATGACCCGTTCAGGCATATGGGTGGACCCTGGGGTGGGCCCCACATGTCTGCGGGGGCAACTGGTGGTACCTGGTGGGCCAGGACACGACGGCCATGTTAAGGCGGGGTGGTTGTGCTCTCACCGGGACCCGGTTGTCACAATAAGTATATTATATTTTTATAATTTAATACAATGTAGGTAATTATATGTAATTTCACATTTTTATTTGACTGAAACACAAGTCAATAATTTGATAGTTTTTACTTCTTAAAAACCCACATTTCAGTTTTGAAAATAGGAATTAATTAGAAATTAATTAATGAAACATATATATTTTATATTTGGTAAAATATAAATTATTTTTGAAATCTGAATATCAAAAATAGCTTTCGGTAAATTTTTGGTTTTTTTAAAAGAATCCATTATTGATAAATAGTGAAAAACATTAGGTTCTAGTTTAAAACTGACTTTTTATTTAAATAATTATATATTCTATATAAATTTATTTTAAGTAAAAATATATAAATAATTCCTATATAAGATCAATGTAATTCTTTGTGGTCATTTTTTAATAAAATTAGATGTATGAAATATTATTGAACTTATTACCGTTTTTTACCCACCTTCTTGCGGAATTTCTAGATTTTCATAAAACATAATTTTTCTACTTCTGTGAACTAAATTATAAAAATATGAGATAAATTTTTAATATTAGTAAGTATAATGTGCTTCAACATGATGATAATAATTTTTGGTGAATAGTAATATTTGACTTTTATTTGTCACATTTAAAAATAAATAAGGTAATTAAAGGTAAAATTGATATTATAATTAATAAAACACATGTCTTAATTCTATTGGATAAGTTAAATTCGACAAAAAACATTCTTATGAATAAGAGTTTATCCTTTACACCCACTTAGATTATATTAGGACATTTATTATTATTTTATTTAAAGACGAGTTAAAATTTTTAAATTCAATGTTTATTAACAAAACCATTTTTAATATAGGGTCATACATAATATAAATTCTACTATAAATATTCATTATAAAGAAAAAATTATTTCCTAAATAAGGGTATTTTATTTATAATTTTAGAGGTTAATTAACTAAATTTAATTATGTCACAACGATGATGCAATAATTACCTTCTTAAAGAAATAAAAAAATATTTTATTATAAATATGAAAATAAATATAATTTAAAAGTTTTTAATCCAACCAAAATTTTCAAGGATAATAATACATTTTAAGTTGATTAGATATATTATTTTCAATGTGATAAGTTTGTTATGACTATCACAAAAACAAAATACCAAATATTGTCCACATTGATATAAATTAGTTTTTAAAACAGATATTATATTGTTGGTTGAAATTATATTGATAAAAATATATGGTTCAGCCAAATAGCATAAATAATTTTATATATGTAATTATTGAACCACCTGTGGTTCTCTTGGATGTTTTGTGAATGATTATTCAGCATATAGTGTAATAGTACATGAAGACACGATAAAAGTTAAACTATTTAACTAAGTGTTAAATATAAATGATAAGGATAAAATGGTAACCTAAATTTTTTGAAAACCTATTGGTTGATAGGATTTTGACCCATCCCCAACATAGATTTGAAATAAATTATTTTAGTTCTGTTATATACATAAAATGATTTTATTATAAAATAATATTTTATGCTTTTCATAATGTGACCTGCACATATCTTATAAATGTGTACATAACCTTGTCTTAATTCCACACCTCCAATGACATTTGGATCGGCCAAACCCTGCACATATATATTCCCAAATTACCTCACCTAAACCTAGTTGCCTTACATTGATCAAAAATTCATCCTATTAATCACTTTTGAGCAACTCGAAATTAAACACACAACGAACAATTAATAATTTCACCACCCACTTTCATGTTCTTTTCTTATTCCACTTCTTATTTATTTTTTTTTTCTATAAAAAATATTAAATCCAGTACCTTATATATACTGTTATGTTATTATAAATATTGTACAACCATATTCTTTATTCTATCAATCCTATAAATGGCAAAGTCGTCATACGTGTATATGTACGGTTTACCGTCTCCATGTAGTGGTGTAATTTGTTATTAAAGAACTTCATTATTTAAATGGGTATAATAATAAGTATAGTTGATTTAAATAATAAATAGAACCCTGTTAATGATTCATTATATATGATATACTACCCAATTACATATAATTTCAACATCAAAATAATGATATTGTTGCTCGTGTGTACGTATGACTTACTATCTCCACGAACACGATGAGATTCATTTCCCATCAAAATATATCAAGAATAATTTTCATTTTGTGATTAAAAATAATTTTTAAGAACTTAATATCATTCTGGATATGAATTCAATAGAATCTATACATATTAAACATCACTTATGTAATAAAACATATAAGGGAAAATGAATCTGTTAACAACCAAAACAATGATACTATTGAAATATCATTAATAAAGCAATATTAGAAGATCATATATGATATCATATTTATGTATTTTGTTCTTTTATAATTTAATAACAAATATTTCACCATTATACAGGATTTTAACCTACCCAATTCTATGGAAATCTCTCTAGGTAAGGGGTCTTCATTTCAGTTCTATTCACGTGACATTCATGTTATATTTTCCACTGTGACTTTTTGTGGGGGGTATGTACTACCCATGATTGTATTGTATGCCTAATATAATTTTATTTAGTGGAATTTACATCATCATTGGATGATCCTTATTTAATGGGGAGTATGTTTCATATGTTTCCAAACTGGTAATGGAATTTCTAATTTCAATTTCCACTCATTCAGTTCTACGAAAACTTCATTGAATACATTATTCCATGATTATGTGTGAAATCACAATTTATTTACATATGTATTAATTTCATGTCCCCTTTGTATTGATATAATTTTAATAAACACAATAAATTCATTGATAAATTCTCAATTCCTTGATATAAACATGATAAGATTAATTTTAACTAAATTTCTCTTCATTGAGTTAAACATCCAAGTCAGTGGTGTTGTTTTTACAAGAATATGTGTGAATTTACTCTGATTGATTTTCCTGAATATCCAATCATACTAATGGTATTTATATTTTTCACACTTAATTATGTCATTGATTTATCCTTAACCTAAGGATACAATCTTTAGAAAGGAATTCATCTCAACTTAACCTCCTTTAAGACATCATTGTTGTTATTCGCCAATTCACTTTTATTTGGTGTATATATTGTACTTTGACATAGTATTTTTGGAATCCAATTATTATCATGATTGTATAAAGTATTTATTACCTCAATTATTATTATTCTTGTGCCTCCCATTTCGTTACTAACTCTATCAAAAATATCATTTTAAATGTTTTCAAAATTTATTCTTCTAAATTATTCTCATTAATGTCCATGTTTTAAAAAGTTTTTTGGTGTTTTATTTATATAAAAATCAATGTATTAAAATTGAAATTCCTTTTAAATGTTTCTAAGTGGTATGGGATACTTTTATTCAAAAATCCTTTCTATATAGCTTTTTGATAAATTGTGATACTTTTGAATGATTTCATGAAAAAATGATATTTCCCTCAATGATATTTACAGATCATTTCAAACTATTTACACTTCCTTTACATGATATTATTGTTGATCGATGTTGATTTCTTATAATATAAATCATACATTCTGTATTGATGGTTTTGTGACATGTTTGAATGTGGATGTATAATTTTTATAAAATTCATTGTTTTTGGATTTAGTATTGACATTTCGTATGCTAGTTTTAATAGGAATGTTTATGTTATGTTAAAATATTTTCATATGAGGAATGCATTAGACATAGTAAGTAACAGGTGGATCTCGCTATTGCTCCTCAATGCATTAGTCAGTCTCATGAGACATTCTACTATTTTGGCACATGGAATTTACCAAATCGTCTTTATAGTCTTTGCACAAGGCCTTGACTATTTGGTTATGATGTATGGAATTATACATTCCATCATCATGAAATTGGTTATTGATATTAAATGTGATTATTTTACTAGTAGAATATCCATTTGAATAATTAAATGACATTATTTTTTTATCTTTTCCATATTATGATGAGGATTATGTTTAAAAGGCTTATGTTTTAGTCTTATACATTTCATTATGTTTTTATTATTCTTTGTGACAGTTTCCACTATATTGTAATCCTTACAAAGCATCTGAGCTCACCCCATTCTTATTTTATATTTATCATAAGATGAAATTATGTATATTACGATTAACCTACAGGAATATGCTAAGGGATATAAGAGAGTTCAATAAGGACAGAATTTTTTTTAAAGATGTAACATAAAAATACTTATGTATCTAATACATCCAAGGTTACTAAATTTATTGACCTTTCAACACATGATTCCTTTTATAATTCCTATATTATGTAATAATCCATCGATTCTACATAATTGAGGTTGGGACGATACAATTTGTTTTAGAGGAAGTTATGTACAAATTTTGGAAGCTAGATTTAGAAAAAAACTCTTATTAGGAAACAATACACTATGATGGGAATTGATAATTAGTATATAAGAACATCCAAAAATAATTTAATGTAAATACTATGTGGGTTTTCAAAGAAATACTTCCATGTCTCGAAATGAGCAAGTAGAGGCGGCTCTGGAACAGATGTACCAAGGAGTGAAAACTCTGAAAAAGAGTTTCGTGCATGACCATGGGTGTCCTGGAACATGACAATGGGCCTTGCTGAACTTTTTGATATGACACTCCCATGTGACCTTGGAATCACCTTATTGAATGGTCTATACTGTAGGATAACCTCTTGGTAAAGGAAGAACCTTTGTGTAAATAAATGGATGACAATATGTTTAAAAGTATTAGTTCTCTTTGTTGATGGGATTACATTGGAGGAATTTTCTATTGTTTATGTAACCCTGATGTTTGTTATGTCAAAAATGCCATTATAGGAAGAATTGCCTTTTCTATTGTTTTTATAGTCATTAATAACGATTTTTATTTATATGATCCTTGAATTGTATGAAATTTAAAGTTATTAAATTTAGGGATGAAAAGGTGAGGTATGCGATAACATTTGTTGGGAAGTAATGATATGGTTATTTTGATGAATTTATCTCATTCTGGGAATATAATAAATTATGTTTTTTTAAAGGTCAACATGAAGACCGTGTGACAACCCGTCATTTTGGAAAATGTTGTGTTAATCGAACCCACAACCATATTGTGATTTTTCATTATCACCTATGATTGGACATTGTGAAGTCCAGAGTTTGTGTGACTAATTATTTTTAGATAAATGTTTTTATTTATCAATAATAACTTTATTTGGGATATTTTTCCTCATCAACTGGATATCATTAGTATAGGAAAATGATTTGGTGATTATGTGATAACTGTGTTTTTGGAAGATGTTGGATTTGTTGGGAACACTATATGCCCAATGAAAATAGAATACTATAGGATTTCATTTGAGGAAGGATGGTGGATTTTTATCAATGTTTTTATCTTGTATTTTTAGAGATTTGGGTTAATTATGGAAGTGTTTAACCTACTCGAGAGAATATTCTTTTAGGGTAATTACTTTAACATATGTAACTTTAATAGTAGTCAATGTTATTTGCAGAGACAAATTAACGTGGAAGAATACGTAATCAAATTATTCTACTTTTTTATTTTCAATATTATTTTCGATTATATTGAATTATTTTAAGGAAAATTGTTAATTGAATGGTATTTATTGAAGTTTAGGTTTTTTGGGATTAATTTTAGAATTATAGATTAGTATTTCTTTCTCTAATGAATTATAATTTTGGGGATCATCTGTTCTTGTACTAACCATTTTAGTTTTGGTTAATCTTCGAAGACAAGTTAAATATATAGTTTATCTTTTGTGGATCATGTGATTCTCTAGAAGTTGATTCTAGCACTTCCAGTGTGACCAAGTCATATTGAATACCAATCATCTGAAAAGAAATATTATTTAGTAGTAGAAATTTAATAAAGGATGAAACTATACATAAAAATTAAGAATATCTCTTTATTTTTATTGTGAATCTCATAAATAAATTCCTGAACATAATGAAATGGAACTTAATACCAAAAACACTATTCATTTACTTTTTCTACTGGGAATCTAATGATTGTTTATCCCACCACATGTTTCGGGTTTTCTTATTGTTATCTTTATCGTGAACATGTATTGTTTCAGTCTCCATTAGAACACGACAGTTAGTTTATAATCCATATCCATGTTTTCCTACATGGAATCCCGATATGGGTTAACTCGGGTGACCATTTTAATTCTCTTTCTTTCTTTTATACTGATAGTTTTGTGGAATCATTTTATGATGTTGGACATTCAATGTTGTTCCCAAGACAAATTTTAAAATTTCAAGGATGCAATTTCTAATATGGGAACAATGTAACACCCCATGATTTCATAGAATGTTATTTTTTAATGTAATTCAATATCTTCCACTACACGCAACACCATGTTCGAGCACAACAAGACTTACTAATCTAGCCATTTAAAACGGGATTATGAATAGTATTAACAGAATTTTGAATTTTATATACTCCATATAATTTTATAATCCATATTATGTGTTTCTTCGCCATAATATAAAAACACATTCAATTTTTTAGATAAAATAAGTATTTTCAAAAAATGAAATTTCACCACATTGCAATGGAAAACCGATTTTAAAACCAATATTGGACACTTTTATTTATTAAATTTCATGGAATTAAATTGTTCTTTAGAATAGGTACATAAACATATACTTAGGATAAATTTTTTGTACTTTTATGAAAACTTACATATTTGGATGAATACTGGAAAATACAAATTTTTAATTGAAAACAACTTTTTAATAGAAATAATGTATATTTTTAAATTATTATTTTCATTGGATGGAAGTTTAAATATATTATAAATTTATCATTCAAAAAAATATAGGTCATTAGAAGTAATTTCACATTTAAATTTCAAATGAACACAGGCCAATCTTTTGATTATTCGTACATTTTAAAAAAAACCGCATTTTGGTCATGACAATGAGAATTAATATTAAATTAATTAATGCAACTTCTATGTTTTGAATTTGGTGAAATAGAATTCATTCTTGAGTTAAGAATATTAAAATTATCTTAGGATAACTTTTTTGAATTTATTTGAGAACATTCAATTTTTTATGAATAGTTAAAAACACTATGTTATAGGTTAAAACGAGTTTTTAATTGAAATAAATATTTATTTTATTTTATTTATTTTAATACAATATAGTTATATAATAACTTTATAAGTTAAATGTAACTCATTGATGTAATTTTATAATAAGATTAGATGTTTAAAATGTAATTGAACGTTTTACCGTATTTTACTCAGCTTCTATGAGCATTTGAAAATTTCAATAAAACATAATTTGAAAGCTTTTGTAACTTGAAATTCAAAAATATGAGATACAAGGATAATATCAATAAGTATAATGTGGTTCGATGCGATGAAATCAATTTTTGGTGAGTAGTAACTTTTATCATTTATTTTCATTGTTTAAAATAAAATAGGGGAATTAAAGTGAAAAATTATATTATAATTACACTAAAAAAAGTCCTAATTCGATTGGATAAATATAATTTGACCAAAAATTACCTTAATAATAACATATGATCCTTTTGGATCATTTATATTAGAGTCAAAAAATTATTATTATTTCATTTAATGAAGTGGTAAAAGTGTTAAATTCAAAGTTTATTAACTAAAAAAATTTAAATATAGGGTTATACATATGATAAATTATAGTATTAATTTTATTTAGAAATAAAAAAATATTTCCCAAATAATATTATTTTTTTTATAATTTTTAGATATTATATAAATTTATTTATTTTTGACACAATGATGATGTAATAATTACCTTCTTAATGAAATATTAAAATAGTTTATATTATAGATATTAAAATAAATATAATTTAAATGTTTATATGACATACACTAATTTTCTAGGTTAATATGACATGTAAGTGTTGATTAGATAGTTTTTTTCAAATTAATATTGTTTTTATAACTTCCAAAAATAAAAAATACTAAATTGTGTAAAAATTGACATAAATTTGTTTTTAAAACAAATACAATATTATTCGTCGATATAATATTCATAAAAATCTATGGTTCATCCAAAATGAATAAATATTATTATATATTCCATTAATGAATCACTTTAGGTTGTCATGGACGTTTAGAGTTAGTTTACTAACCATATTGTTTAAGAATACAAGAAGTCGTGGTAAAAGTTAAACTATTTATCATATAGATAAATTTAAAAGATAAGGTTAAAATGGAAACTTAAACATGTATAAAACATATTGGTTGAATTTATTTTGACCCATCCCTACCTTATAATCGAAATAAATTATTTTTGAGACATTATTAACTGAAAATAATTTATTATAAAGTATTTTTTCAAGCATTTTCTAGAGTGACGCCGAATCTTTTATAAAACGGTACACCACATTCTCTTAATTTGACACGTCCAAAGAGATTTGGAAGGACTAAACCATTCCCAAATTTCATTTCAACTTCCCTCACTTCAGACTAGAGGTCTTACATTAAATCCAACATAAGGATCCATTTTGAATAACTAAAAAGGAAACCCACAAAGAAGAGGTAATAATTTCACTACCCTCTTTCAAGTTAATTTCATCTTCCACTACCTCTATCATTTTTGTTAACATACAAAATAATTAATCCAATACCTTTTAATTACTATGATGTTATTTTAAATATTGTACAACCAGATTCATTATTCTAACCATCCTATAAATGACAGTCACCATATGTGTGTATGTACGGATTAACATCTCTATATCGCGGTTTATTTTGTTATTCAAAAACATCATAATTTGAATGGGTATAATAATGCGTATAACTGATGTAATAATCAATATATACTTTAAATGATTAATTATATATGATCTAATTTCCAATTACATAATATTTCACCATCAATATAATGATATTGTCGCGTGTGCATATGTAAAACTTACCGTCTACACAAACGTGATGATATACATTCTGCATCGTAATCATACAATAATAATTTTAATTTTATGATTATAAATAATGTTTATTAAAATAATATTATTCTGGTTATGAATCAAATACATTCTACACTTATCAAAATTGACTTATGTAGCAAAACATAAATTGGATAAATGAATCAGTTAACAACCAAAAGAATGATACTACTGAAATATCATTAACGATGAAATATTAGAAGATCATATATGATATAATTTATAGGTATTTGGTTGTTTTATAATTGAATAGCATTGACTGCTCCATTATATAGGAGGTGAACCGACCCTATGCTAAGGAAACGTACATGGTAAGGGGTCTTTATCTCACTTTTATTCCCATGTGATTCATGATATATTTGTCACTATTGCCTTTTTTGTTGTGTATATACTGCCCAAGATTGTATTTTTTGCATAATATACATTAATTTATGGGAATTTACATCATCATTGGTGGATCCTTCTTTCGTGGGGTGTATGTTTCGTATGTTACCAAATCAGAAAGGGAATTACAAATTTCTATTTCTACTCATTCGTTTTTACGCAAACATCATTTATTACATTACTCTAAGATTGCATTTGAAATCACTATAAATTTTCTTATATCGAGATATCCACTCCCCTTTGTGTGGATATAATTCTGAATAATATAATCAGTCTATTTATAAATTATCAAATCATCGATTTCATCTCTATAAGAGTAATTTTAACTCAATTTATATTCATTGAGTTAAACATCCATGTCATTGGTCTTGTTTTCACAAGAATATGATTGAATACACTCTAATTTATTTATATAGAATATCCAATCATATTTACTGTATTTATATTTTTCACACATAATTATGTTATTGATTTATCATTAAACTAATGATATATTCTTTAAAAAGGAATTCATCTCAACTTATATTCCATTGAGACTTCATTGTCGTTATGCGCCAATTCACTTTTATTTTATGTATATAACGTACATTGACATAGTATTTCATTAATCTATTTATTATAATGATATTATAACATTTTCATTGCCTCAATTATTTTTATTCAAGCATCTCTCATTTGGTTTGGAAAACTAACTAAAATATCATTTTAAATGTTTCAAAAATTTATTCTTCTAAATCATTCCCATTAATGTCCATGTTTTTAAAATGTTTTTATTGATTTTTATATTGAAATTAATGTTTTAAAATTTAAATTCCTTTTAAAAATTTCCAAGTGGTATGGAACACTTTGATTCAAAAATCTCTTTCAAATAGCTTATTGATAAATTGTTATGCTTTTAAATTTTTTAGTGAAAAATGGATATTTCCCTCAAGGATTTTTATTGATCATTTTCAACAATAACTACATCATTTACAATATATTATTCTTGATCGATTTTGATTTATTATAATAAAAATAGTTCATACCGTATTGATGGTTTTTTGTTATGTTTGATTGTTGATGTGTTATTTTTATACCATTAATGGTTTCTGGAGAAAGTATTGACATTTCGTATGATAGTTGTAATAGGACAGTTAATGTCATGTTCAATCCTTTTAATATCAGGAATTAATAGGACGTTGTATGTGATGGGTGGAGCCCACTATAGATCCTCGATGCATCGGTACGTCTCCTGGGACAAACAAGGGTCTTGGTATATGGAATTTATAAAATCTTATTGGCATTCTTGGAACAATTCCTTGACTATGGGGTTATAAAGTCTACCATTATGCATTCCATCATTATGAAATTGGATATTGATATTAAATGTGATTATTCGATAAGTAGATTATCCATGTGAATAAGTAAATGGAATTATGGTATTTAACTATTCCACATTAGGATGAAGCTTATGTATAAATGGCATGGGTTCTGGTATTATACATTTCCTTCAATATTTATTCATATTTATGAAATTTTCCACTATATTGTTATCCTTACGAATAATCTGAGCTCACACCATTCTTATGTTTTATTTTTCCAAGGATAGAAATAATTATATTATGATAAACTTGCACGAATAGTTTAATTGATATTAGAGTGTTCAAAGGGGACACAATGTTGTTTTTTTATTTGATGATGTAATGTAAAACATATGGTTGTATCTTTTACTTACAAGGCTACCAAACTGATTGGACTTTCGTGATATGATTCCTTGTATCATGCTAATGTTATGTAATAGTGCACCGATTCTGGGTAACTTGGGTCAGAGATTTACATGCATTTGTAAGACCTATAATCTCAATGGTCTTAATTTATAGAAAACATCATTCATAATTGGTCACAATATATTAATTTATATTTATAATTAATATAAATATATTTTGGTTATTTTTATAGATATTAAATAAATATAATAAATTTAATGAAAAAAATAAGAAATGAAATCATATATGAAAAATAGAGAAGTTAGTAACCGAGACGTGACATACAATTGGAATTATTAATAATTATCAAATAATAAATAAATAAATATATAATATATTTCTTGATATATATATATATATATTTATAATTATCATATATACAAAAATATTATTTTTATTATACACGTGGTTCAAATATGTAGGATATAATCATGACATATGTTAAGGGGTTTATATCACACTTTTATTATTCTAGAGATAAATTTATTATTCACTATATGTTTCATCTATGTTTTGTTTATGATTCCAATGAATATAATTTATTAATATTATAATTTAAATTATTATATTTACATATCAGTAGTAGTTTTTCTAATTCCTCAAATTTATGATTCAAATGTTACCACATCATTAAGGGTTTTTTGTTTCAATTTTCCTTCTTCGGAACATATGATTATTATATTTATAAATCTTATTTTAAGAATAGTATATAAATAACCATTGAAATATAACATCATGAATTTATTAATAATCATGATATTTTGTGTTTGATTTATTTTTAATTTTTCATGGCTATTACATTTTAATGTTTCAAAAATGATAAAAATATTATCTTGCAATCAAATTATTTATCGGGAATATTTATTATTATTATTATTATGTTAAAATGATATAATTATTCTCTAAAAAAACTCATAAGCATTATTATCCACTTTTTATTCCATGAGAATCCCTGTTTGTAGTTCATTTTCATCACATTATATACTAAAGACTACAAAAAACCTAATGGTTTTATGTGATAATACATTTTTAGTAAAATTGTTTCCCTCACAAACCATGAATTTAAAAAAAATAAAAATTTGATTTTAATATTTTTCAAATGATTTTTAAAAAATAAATACCAATTTTTTAATTTAGTAAAATAAATTAAAAATATTTATTAAATAAATTATTTGATAAATTCTTTTTTGACATTCTCCTAAAATTTTAAAATAATCATTGTCTCTAACATGCATAGTATGAATATTATTTTATACTATCAAGACACCATAATGATTGAAATATTCGTTTAAATGTGTTAAAATTTCTTTTCAATTTAAATGAATCTCGTAATATGTGGTATTTTTTTAAACTCTTAAATAAAATATTTTTTAGTGAATTTGTATTTTTAATGTTCTAAATGAAATTTTTTAAATAAAAAAAAATATTTTCAAAAATAAATTTTTAAAATGAATTTTAAATTTTCATTTAAATACATTGAGATTATTTAATAAAAATTGGAATGAATTTTTTTTTGCAATATATGTTTCATTGTAAATTAATATTCTCATCAAATATCCCCATTAGTTAATATTGAAAAATAATTTTCCATCTAAAATGGAATTTTTTGATGTAAAATATTATTTATTTGGAATATGATCCAATTATAACATAATTTTTCTTTTAATAAATGTATAATTGTTCAATTGTTTTTATAAATCCAATTTATCTACCACGGTTTATACAATTAATTTATTTTGATGAAACATACATCTATTTCCATGGGTTAATCAATAATAAAATAATTATTAATCTTGTGTCATTTCCAAGGGTTATGAAATTAATAAATGTTTATGAAACAAACATAATTTTAGTGGTTATGATATGATTAACTTTTTATGATTTTACGTCACACATGTTTATTATTTTCATTATGTGATTAGGGGGACCCATTTATTCCTCCCATGAATTTGGTTATAAAAATACTCTATGAGATCATAGTGTATAGAGTTCATTATCCCAAGCCTGAAAAGTTGGGTACATGGGTGGTTAGACCAAACATAATGTAGGTACATTGGTGGTTATCTCAATCCTATCATGTCAAGAATGACTTTGTGGGTATCCTTAACATAAGATATTCAATGCTTCTATTTATTCCACAAATCTATGTCTTATGAAAAGTTGACATTCTCATTGATCATTTTCTTGGATTCCATTTTCTTTAATGAATTATACAGTATCAATATTTATTCCATTACTCATGTTTATTACGTATGAAATGTTTGTTAGTTACATCATAGTTTATTTTTAATATCATGTAGCACTATCTTAATAATATTTATTTATATGATCATAGATTGATATCTCTTATGTTTACCCATATCACGAATATGAGGATACAATTTCACATGGTTCCTTTTCCCATGGTGTTATGAATGGTTTTATATATGATATATATATAATAATAGTACTAAATAATATGATTTTTCGAAAAAAAAACATTGACTATCATTCACCAGATTAGTAGATTGTGTTCCAGATATCCAAATGAACAAAACAATTCTGATCCCTATATGTAAAATTATGTTATGTATTGAATAATAATCTAAAAAGAGGTAATATGGTTTCTAGATAATCCATGGTCATTATATTACTGACCTCTATTTAAAAACTTATTATTTTAAAGGATATAAAGATATACACTTGAAATAGATTACATGACTTATGAATGATAATTTATATATCCAAAATTCACACTTCCTGAGGATGGTTTATAATTTATCATTTTATATAGTCAAGAAAAAAAATCTAAAAGTAAATTCAATGATCTTCTTTTCACTATTAATATATAAGAATATCATCCATAAATATCACTAGAATTGGATAAAGGATTTATCTAAATACACTATTCATAATATCAATCAAAATATAAGAATCACTCAGAATTGTGAATGGAATCACTACAAATCAGAGTTTACATGCCTTATATAGTACTTTTTCTATGAAATAACCACGTTTTTAATGCTTAAAATATCATATGTTTAGGTTCAATCATTCCCATTGAATAATTTCATTATATATTGTAATAATTTAAATTTTTTGTAAATGTTGTGTATCATGAAATATATAACATATTTCATAAATAAAAATGTTTCCATCAGTGTTATTGTATAATAATGTTGAAATGACCCAAACCACCATTACCACTCCTAGACCAACTTTTCATGATTTTTCCTCCTCAAGACCACCATTTATATTTCATGTGATGGTCACTACAACTATGTAACAATTTCATATATGCCATGTGTAATGATAAATCTACCTACAACACAACTACAAAACTAATAAATAATAAAATCCAATAACACTATCATATATGTTTATAATAATTTAAATGTAAGCAATGTCAGCATCATCCAATAATTCCAGTAAAAATTCAATAACTGAAAACCCCGTAAAGGGGAAATACATATATAGAAGATATTAACCATCATGTATAAGAATATTTAGTATTACTATAACACATCCTCTATATAAGGTCTCCTAATGTACAATCATTGTACAACATTCACTACTAAAAACTATCATAAATTATTCTCCAGTATCTATCATGACTATACTAGATCCATATATATGAAGTAAAAACACTTAAATGTGTATCATTTTTATAGACACAAATTTTTTTTGGAATAATCCCCAAATGAGGGTGACTATAAATTTAAAAAGTAATATGATCCGTAAATAAAAAGTAAATATTAACCAATATTTCAATGTAAACACAATTCTATAGAATTAAATAAGTAACCCCAAAGGAAAAATTTTATGTTTAAATGTCAATAAAACCATATAAAATGAATGAAAATAAAATTTATAACTCGTATCTATGAGGGGTCATAACACAAAATAAACTTGTGGTATGTAGGGTGTTATATGTTGGACAAAACCCATATACAATATATAGACTACAAGCATTAACTGGATGGAATATATAAAGGATTAAAAGGATGAAAGTATACCAAAACAATATAAATCTAAATTAAATATAAATAATTTGGATCCAGATATATTATGCAATTATTAAATACATTATATATCACTATAAAACTATAGTAGGTTCCATGCTTTATTGATGTGTGTTTGTATCAACGGTGGAATTATGTTACCCCAATGTACAATTCTGAACCATAATATGGGGGATAATGATCTCCATTGACGGAGAATAATACCCTTATACATTGGAGGGAACAAACCCCATTGTTATAGGAACACTCTCTAACAAGTTAGGGTGTTCCAAATCTCTATCATCAAACAGAGGACCATGCACTATCAGGAATATGTATCCAATGAATTACTAAAAACTGCATATGTAAAGGCCCTTACCCAAACTCATACAAAATTACAAATTTAATCAATGGTCCAAATGTCACAATTTCTTTATATAATCACTATAATGGTGTAGATACCCTAAGACTATTAATATGCAATGTAAACCATTCCAAATGACTATGTGCTATGTGATTTTGTATTATATATGATAAAATATTAATATTATTAAATCATATTCCCAATTAAATCATCATAGAAATATATCACAATTATTTCTTTTATTGTGACCAATAACTTGCATGTTTAACATAGTTCATGGGTGTATGGATCAAAGGAAATGTAGGACATGTACTGTTGTTGCTAAACTCATGTTATATCCATATACATGACTTGTATAGTAGGGTACATAATGTGTACACATATGTTGGAATGATTTAATTTGACATAAATTGATGGAATTATATGATATCCTTACATACACTGAATTTCATGTGTCATTTAATTTATACATTGTGTAGCTACCTATACATGGTGACTCCTTGGAATACATGGTAGGGGTTCCACACAGTCTCTTCATTTTTATATCCTGTTCATTTCAAGCAACATAGCCCAATGTTCAATGTTTGTATAATAGTTATACGAACTAGGTGGTGTCTTAATCACCATCTCATCATGTATGTCGTTACGTGTCAGAGTATGATATGTAAAGTTATATGGTCATTGACCAAGTGTCACATGGAAGGTAGCATTTAAAATTACATGTATTCTAAGATTGAGTGATATGGAAAATATCGAGGAATAAGATTTATATATTAATGTTTTGTGGTATTAAAAAACATATTGAGACTGTTGATGGTGATGAAATTGGTGTGTGACTCGAGACTACAGATCTTGTAGGCATAAAATTATATAAGAATTAGAAACTACGGCTTCACACTGTGTATTCCACCAACAGATATGTTACTATTTGTTCCTCTACATCTGTATAAACTCTCACTACATGACCCTCCAACACACATAAATCAGTCAACATCTATATAATAATCACTATATAATTCATATTTATCCAATTATTCCTTGAACATCAACCAAAACTCATTTCATCCTATTCATGATACCCCTGAACCTATGAACTTTCTAGTTTTCCTCTAAAATATGATCACATAAATAAATAATATACTAAAATGAAAAGATAAAAATAATAATTATGATTTTGGTGGATGTAGGAGCACCCAATAACACAAGGGATTTATCTTGCTCTCTTTTGATAAAGAATGTGAGTTAATGAAAAAATGACAATTCATCATTCTTGTAGGAGAAGACTCTAAATGGGTTATGATTAATCAAACATTATTCTATTCTATAAATAAATAAATTACCAAATAATAATTTTATCATAGATAATTTTTACATTATAAATCATACCCCTGAATAAAAAATGTTAGAGAAATAAAAATGGGAAAATTAATAACATAAAAATTCATCATAAACATGAAAACATTAAACCCATCCTCACTGACAGATAGTAATAAAACATTTAAAAATGTTTACAGGAATGATAAATAGATATATATATTTGCTGTAAAAATATTACTCTATTAAAATAATTTATTTTAAATAAATAATAATAATTTTAGAAAAATCCTCATTCATTCTATAATATAATTATACTCAAATTATCCGAGTTCTATAATGAATATAAAATTTAACTAAGAAGAATGTATACAATATCTATCCATTGAATAAAAATAATATTTTATTTGACTATTAATATTTAACATAGTCATTATTTACCATTTTTCACCACAAATAAACATATTCACAAAAGGAAAACACATTTTAAAAATTATTTTGTAATGTCCCGATTCCGGAAGCCACCCAGTGGTGCCCCGTACCCGGTTGGTCACATGGCCACAAGCGTATTTCCCGAAACTCTAGAGGCTTCCGACTAGAAGTGAGGACCTTGAGTGTGATAGTGGGGAAACTATGCCCTCATTGGAAGAGTACACAACGGATAAAAAATAAATAGACAACAACAGAAACTGTAACCATCCATACAAGGGTGAATGATAAACAGCAGAAGACTAACAGTAAACAACTGGAGCACACACACATGTATATAAAATGATACATGATACATATGTCTAGGAAATCATCCAAACAAATCACAATGTTGAACACATTACTAATGCAAAGTACAAAAGAAATGCATATGAGCAACTCCTCATCATCACAAGCTTTTTATTGGTCCCATGCTCTCCAATTATAGTTCAATAAAGAACCTGAAGTAGAAGGGCTCTTTCCATTATCTATAAATGTAACAATATAATCCGTTTGGTCCCAATATCATGAACCAAACATGGTGCGAGATAAAAATCCTAGTAGGAAACCACCCTAAGATCTGTGCCAAACAGTCAATGATTATGTGATAGGTAAAGTATAGTAAGCAGTAAATAGTAAGCAGTAAACAGGATAAAACAAACCAGCAAAAAATCCATAGTCTCTAGCATACAATGTACAAACAAGATAGTATCCACTCAAGCAAGTAGAAAAAATTGGTAACCCTCTAGGTAGTTCTCACAGCCTAACCGTTTTGGTTTAACCTACAAGTTCTAGAAACCCACTGGGAGACACACATAGTCTCACCCCTCTAGTTTAGCTATAGAAAAAATAGACTCTCTGGGGAAGCACCTACCTTCAATTCCCCATATATTCTCGTATCGTACCAATGGTGCTCTGGGGAAGCACTCAACATCTCATTCCCCCTATGGCCCACGTCGAGGATCTATAGACTCTCTGAGGAAGCACCCAATGTAAATTCCCCCTGTAGTCTCACATTGTAAATTAAAGTCACTCTGGAGAAGCCCTTGCATCCATTCTCTCTATGGTATACTACACTAGGTTATCACAGCCCTGTCTAAAACAAACATGCATAGCGTGTATATCACCCCAATTAAACCACAAGAACTACATGGCTATCATTATAAGGTACAACAACATAATATTAGAACTGTTCCACTATCATACATCTAGGCATGACAACTGGAAAAATGCCTTAAATGAAAAACATAAAAGGTAAAACATCTAGAGCACAAAAAAAATTAACCTATTCACAAGCATTGACCTCTACTCAAGAAATCAAGCGAAGCAAGAAAACTACAAGGGAAAAACAAGAAATACACAACACCCCGTTCAAGGGTATTTGAGGAATTTGCACAAATTACCCAAAGACTTCCTACAGAAAGGCACAAACCACCTACCGCGATCCAAAGAGATCGATATACTTGAACCGCGAGTCTTGATTCACTTTATAACGGCGTAGATCTATGAAAATGCACAAAAATATCATCCCATGATATCTTGAGAAAGAGGATAAATTGGAATACAAATCTCCATGAGAAGGAAGGGCTTACCGCTGCGGTTCCAACGCAATCACAACGATCAATTTGGAGAATGGACAGAGGCTCGGGGGCTCGGAGAAGTTCTACGGCATTACGGGTTATCTCGGATGAAGAACCTAAATAAGAAACAAGTTATGTCTGTCAGGAATGACCTAGGTCCATTTAATGAATAAAATAAAGTACACGACGTGTAATTCTGGGGTACATGACATGTACATGTTCTTTCTATACTCCTCTTTAAGCGGCCTCCCCATCGCCCCGACACACTGTGTGTGTGGCCCAGACATGGCCAGCACACGACCTGGCACAACATCAAATTATACTGTGTGTACATATAAAGAACACGACATGTACTTAGGAAATTTTACGATTTTCTGATTTTTCTAAAAAATGACCAGAAAAGGAAAAACATACCTGATACGAAGATTTGGTATCTTACAAAATTCCCCCCAAAAATAATTTCTCACTAAATATCCCTAGCGAGGCATAGAAGAAGAAACACTGAATAGCTCCAACAACTGAGATCGTACATCAGCCTCCCTCTCTTATGTCTCATCCTTTACTCGCCCATACTGTCATAGCACCCATACTAGAGTAATAGAACACCCATGGAGAACCTTCGTACGTTGATCAACAATCTAGATATGATTATCCTCAAACAATGCATCAGCTTCGAGCTCAACCTTCTGGGGCTGAATGTCTTGAGATGAGTCTGAAAATCAACATTGGAGTTGAGAGACGTGGAAGACATCATGCATGGCTTGGTACCTCTGAGGTAACATCAACCAATAGGCAACTGGACCAACTCTCTCCATTACCTCAAATGCCCCGACGTACCATGGTGAAAGCATACCCTATCTATGAATCCTCTTGTGTCCCAACCTTGGTGCAACATGCAGGAAGACCTGATCTCAATCCTCGAACCCCAGAGGTAATCTCCGCTGATCAGCATAATACGTTTGTCGATATTTTGCAGTATCCATCCTCTTATGAATCATCTATATCTTATTTGAGGTCACCTCAACAAGATGACGTCCCAACAAAGATTCCTCTCCTACCTCCATCCACCATAAAGGTGATCGACATGGCCTACCGTACAAAGTCTCGTAATGTGCCATTTGAATAGTCTCCTGAAAACTGTTGTTGTAGGAGAACTCCCGAAGAGTTATATTCTTCTCCCAAGAACCTCCAAAGTCTAGAATGCATTCTCTTAGCATATCCTCATTAACATGGATCATATTCTCGGACTGGACATCTGTCTGGGGATGGTATGGTGTATTCAAATGTACATGTGTACCCAAAGCCCTCTAAAGCCCCAGCCATAACTGAGAAGTAAAGGGTGCATCCCTGTCTGGAACAATGGAGTGTAGAACTCCATTCCTACATACAATATCTTGGATGTATAGTCTTCCTAGATAATCCACACTGAAGTTATCATTGATCTGTAAGAAGTGAGAAACCTTCTTAAGCCTGTCGACGACAACCCAAATAACATCATTCCCTCAAGACGACCTCAGAAATACTGTCACTAAGTCCATAGTGACATCGTTCCACTTCCACTCTGGAATGGGTAAATGCTGTAAAAGGCTTACTGGTCACCGATGCTCTTCTTTCACCTGCTAATAGAAAAGAACACCTCAATACTAATCCAACAACATCTATCTTCATACCCAACCACCAGTACTAGCAAAGAAAATACCAATACATCTAGGTGATGCCTGGATGAAAATTCCAAATAGTGGAATGAAAATCCTACATCAGCTCCTCGTGCATGTCTGATGGAACCCATACGCATCCATAGAAATTGAAGATCTTATTCTCTCCCACTATCCTTCCAGGAAGAGGGTCCTCTCATGACACACTCTCCCTCAGGACTAAGTCTTCGGATTCTGATAGCTACCTCATCTGTAACCGATCAAGAAGTGTTGAGGTAACAGCTACAGAATATAGGTATGTTTTTCCATGTCTGTCGTGAACCTCTAGATGCATCTCATAGAGTAGATCCATATGCTTCGACTCACTACTGGCCTCTTGAACTTCCTGAATCTGAGTTATTGTGCTCAACACATCTCCCACTACATTGCCCTTTCCGAACATATAGGCAAGATCGAAATCAAAAGACTGAAGATACTCGACCTACCTGTACTATCTCAGATTCAGATAATATTGAGAGAAGATGTAATTGAGACTCTTGTGGTCGGTGAAAACCATAATGTGCTCTCCCAGATGGTAATGTATCCAACATAGAAAGTCATGAACAACAGTTTCCAATCCCAGATCGTGCGTCGTGTAGTTCCTCTCATGTGACCTAAAATGTTGGGACATGTACACAACGACTCCATCTCCCTGCATAAGCACCATGCCCAGCCCAATACCTAAAGCATTACAATGAATAGTATAGATCTTTCTTGGATCTGGGAAGAATAGTATCATTGCAAACGTAAACCTTCCTTTCAACTCATGAAAGACTGACTCACAAGAATCTGACCATAAGAATTTCACCCACTTCCTGGCTAGACCTGCCAATGGTGCGGCTAGGCATGAAAAGTCTTGAATGAAGTATATGTAGTATCCATCCATCCGTAGGAAACTACATACCTCAAAAACATTCTTCTACTGCTCCCAGGAAACTAAAGCCCTCACATTCTCTGGGTCCACATATACTCCTACCTCTGAGATGACGTGACCGACGAAGTGAATCTGATCCATCCAAAAGTTTCACTTCGAGGGTTTAGCATAAAGATGATGCTCTCTCAGTGTACACAGAACGATATCAAGATGAGTAGCATGGTCATGTCGAGTGTGAGAGTACAACAAGATATCGTCCACGAGACCATGACGATGGAATCAAAGTAAGGATGGAACACTCATTTCATCAGTGCTATGAAAACTGAATGCACATTTGTGAGACCGAACCACATAACTATATACTCGTAGAGACTATACCTGCTCCTGAAGGCTATCATTGGTATATCTAATAGCATAATGCACAACCGATGATAACCAACCCTCAAATCGATCTTTGAGAACAAACAAGCTCCTCTAAATTGATTGAATAGATCATCAATCCTTGGAAAGGGTTATCAGTTCATGACCATAAACTGGTTCAACTTCTGATAATCCACATTGATCCTAAGGGTACCATCTTCCTTCTTCGCAAACAGGACATGCGAACCCCAAGGAGAATTATTGGGTCAGATGAAACCCTTTGTCTGCAACTCCTCCAACTACTTCTTGAGCTCTTGCAACTCAGGTGTAGCCATACTATGGGGATGAATGGACACCGGTGCCGCTCTTGGCACGAGCTGAATAGAGAAGTATACCACATGCTCTAGAGGAATACCTAAAATTTCTTCTTTAAAGACATCTCTGAAATAATCCACCATTAGAGGAAAGTCCAACTTTGATGTCCAATGATCATCCAGATAAAGAATCACAATCTGGGATGTAACCCTTCATATCCCATGATGCTTGAGTCATGCACTACTCGCCTGAACATCCCATTCGCCTCTTTGAAGAATAGATTCACCCTCTTGCAAAATGAAACTCACACTGTGGTGATAACAGTCAACGACTGCCTTGAAGGGGACCAACCAGTATATTCTTAGAATGACATCATAGTCAGTCATCTCTAGGACATAGATATCCTATAAGAAACGATACCCTACAACCTCGAGAGGGAACTCTCTGCAATAACATACACATGATTTCCTCGATCCCAATGGTGTGTCTAATGTCAATAAGTCGACAAATGAAATGATAGAGAGCCCAAGGCTCTCCACAACAACAATAGAGATAATGTTCTGTGTAGAACTGGTATCAAAAAGAGCTGAAGATAATACTGAGGGTACTAAGATCGTACCTTGAACTTTCAAGGGTATGGGATCTTGATCCTGATAGGTATTCTCCACTGCAAATGTTTGGCATGCCCCGCTGCCCTGTGACCCTGCCTGACCAATATGAGCTGATCTACCCTGCTGATGCTGAAATACTGTTTACTGACAGCCATGGCCTCGACCTCCACCTTGGTCCGAAGAGCCGGAAGATCTCCAGTTCCCAGAATGGTGTGAAACTGGTCGTGTTACTCCTGAACGGGGAGTCATGGAAGAACCCTCATCACCATCTTCTGGTGAGAAAACCTGGCAGAAATGCCGATGGTGACATATCTTGCCGCAAGATCGGCACTAAACTGGGTCTCTCTGGCTCTATGGCCTCGTGTTCCCTTCCCTTTCACCATGGTAGCATACTACCTTTCTACCTGAAGATGTATCTCGCCTCCTCGGATCACCACGAGTAGACTCCCTAAGTCACTTCCTACTGTCATCTGGAGGAACACATTCCCTGGAAGCAGAACCACCCTCGCTCGTAGCTCCTGGGTCTCTCATATTGCACACCGCGATCAGTTTCTGGTTGACGATGGATGTGATAGATGTCAAATGAATGATATTCCCCTACAATAGGATTTCCCATCTGAGAACATCCTCAAATATCCTTGCTAAGAACATCCCATGTCCACACCGGAGGGGTGTGAAACGCTGCATCTTAGTGAAACGAGTGGAAGAAACATTCATGTATTTCAAAACATAACTACACTATGTGTATAAAATCTAAATGGCATGTTCTCTTAAGTCATTTCAATGGGCATGTAATTCTACCACAGCTGGTTATGTAACACCCCAATTACACGGCGTGTTATCCTAACACACATCGTGTACTTGAACTCTATTCCCCTGGCCGAGTCTCCATGAACGTCAATCCCACACGGTCTTCTTATCTAAGACTTCACTCCGTGTTCCCTGTAGACACGGCATGTAGTAGAAAAGGTTTCAACGACTCGTGTTTTTTGATACACAGCCTGTTACACGGCTGAGGCAACACATCGTGTTCCGAACAAACACAGTGTGTACCTGAAGATTTTTCACGACCCGTTTGGTTACAGACACAGTCGTGTACATGGATGACCCCTACACGACGTGTTATGATTAAACACGACGTGTATAGGAGGAGATAACATTGTCCCGTGTTGTTCGTGACACGACCAGGTACCTAGAATAATACTACATGGTGTGTTCAAACAAAACACGACATGTATTACATATGGTTCCCTGAATGTGTTGTTAGTGACACGACCGGGTACACGACTCACTACTTCATGGCGTGAATCTACCGTACATGGCGTGTTCATCGAGATTTTTCACAAACCATTTTTCTTCTCACACAGTTAGTGACACGGTTTAAAAAATGCATACCTTGTATAAATAAAGTACAAGCCATGTATTCTTGGTTTTTCAAACAGTATATCTGAAACTACACCGAAGCCCAGAATACACTGAAAAAAAAAAGCATGAAGGTGCCTAATTCCAATACATGAGGGCCCATACTGCCTGTGAATCAAGGCTTGGCATCTCCTACATATCTTATATAAGGGAAACAAGTCAATGATCCACCATGTTACTATTCATGAGGGCCCATAACACCTCAATAACCAAAATTTGGCATTCATTTAAGCAAGGTACAATTCAAACAACCTCCATTTTAAACTGCAGTGATTCTATCAAAGCATCTATCACAAAAACATGCAAAATATACACAACGTTTATCACAACAACAAGAAATTTCCAATTCAGCCTACATGGCATTGAAAGAACACATGGAATGTGAGTTCAAAAAAGTTTTTATATAATGCATGAGATGTCATACCCTCATCTCATCGGGTTGCGATAGAAATAGAACCACAATATCAAAAACAATAACAAAAAAAGAAGGTGAATCACACTAGGAGTAATCAGATTAACTATAACATAGAAAAACCAGAAATTTGTAATAAGTGAGGTAGATTGGCTTTTCCCTATACATGGGTTAGCTACTCCCGAGCATAGCTTAATACCATGTACCAAATATGTCCTATATCTAGCTAAAAGATCCAAACAGTAATTCAAGAGAAAATAAACCCTCTCATTCCACTTTGTAACATCCCGAATCCGGAAGCCACCCAGAGGCGCCCCGTACACAGTTGGTCACATGGCCTCAAGAGCATTTCCCCAAACGCCAGAGGCTGCCAACTAACAGCGAGGGCCCTGGGTGTGATTGTAGGGAAACTATGCCCTCATTGGCAGTGTACACAGTGGAAGAGAAAAAAATAGACAACAATAAACCATAACCATCCATACAAGAGTAAATGATAAACGAAAGAATATTAACAATAAAAAACTGGAGCACACACACATATATATAATATGATGCATTATACATATATCTAGGAAAGAATCCAAACAAATCAGAATGATGAACAAAGTACTAAACCAAAGTACAAATGAAATGCAGATGAGAAACGATTCAACATCGCAAGACTCGGCATGGTCCCATGCTCTCCAGATCTAGTGAAATCATGAACCTAAAGCCGAAGGGTGCAAGCCCTTATCTATACCTGAAACAATATAATCTTTTTTGGCCCAAAAGCATGACACAAACAGGGTTTGAGATAAAAATATGTGTATGCAACCACCCGAAGATCTGTGCCTAACAGTCAGTGATTATATGGCAGGTAAAGTAAAGTAAGCAGTAAACAGTAAGTAGTAAATAGGATAATTCACATCATCAAACAATCCATAGTCTCTAGCTTAAAGTGTACAAAAAAAAGTAGCCACTCATGAAAGTAGAACAAATAGGTAACCCTTTGTGTAGTTCTCACATCATAACACTTATGGTTTAACCAACAAGTACTAGAAACCCACTGGGAGGCTCACACAGTCTCATAAATCTCATTCAGCTATAGAAAGAATAGACTATCTGAGGAAGCACTAACCGTCAATTCCCCCTATTGTATTGTATCGTACTAAAGGAGCACTGTGGAATCACTCAACATCTCATTCCCCCTGTGGCCCATGTTGAGGAACTACAGACACTATGAGGAATAACACAACATAAATTCCCCATGTGGTCTCACATCGTAAAATAAAGACACTCTAGGGAAGATCTTACGTCCATTCTCACTATGGTATACGACATTAGGTTCTCGAAGACCTGTGTAAAAAAACATGCATAGTGCACGTATCACCCCATATAAACCTCAAGAACTTCTTGTCTATCATTCTAAGGTAAAATATCATAATAGTACAATAGTTCCACTATGCTAGAGCTAGGCATGGAAAATGGCATAATGCCTAACAGGAAAAAATATGCTTGAAAAAATATCCAGAGCACCGTAAAAATTAACCTATTCTCAAGAATTGAACTCTACTCAAGAAATCAAGCAAAGAAGGCAAAAAAGAAGTGCAAAATAGGAAACACACAAAACCCCATTCAAGGGTATTAGTGGAATTTGCACAAAATACCTAATGAATTCCTACAAAAAGGAACAAACCAACTACATTGATCCTAAGAGATTAATATACTTGAACCACGAGCCTCGATTCTCCTTTGAATGTCGTAGATCTATGAAAACACACAAAACGCTCAAACCACGACATCTTGAGAAAGAGGGGAAATTGGAAAATAAATCTCTAGGAGGAGGTAGGGCATACTGTTGTAGTTATAATTCAATAGACAACGGTCGATTTGGAGAACAGACGGAGGCTCGGGGGCTCATAGAAGTTCCTTGGACTAATGTGTTCTCTCAAACGATGAACCTGAAGAAAAGTGAGTTATGTTCGTCAGGCGTGACCCTTGTATTTTTAATAAAAAAAATATGGAACATGACATGTACTTCTGGGGTACATGGCATGTAAATGGACGTTCCATATTCTGATTTAAGCGGCCTCCACATCGCCCCTACACACCATGGGTGTGGTCCGGACACAGCCAGCATGCGGCCTGGAGCTGCATCAATATACATAGCGTGTACTTAGGAAATTTTTATATTTTCCTCTTTTTCTCAAAAATGAACATAAAAGGAAAAACATACATGAATGGAATATCTGGGTTCTTACATATTATATTATAAAATAAATATTATTTCCCTTTATCAACATGAAAAAGATTGTAAAAAATAATTAAATATGTTTTTTACCTATTGAAAATCTGTATAAAATTCTCAATGAATAATAGTACATTATTGACTTACCTTCAAATACATTGAAAATAATGATCTTTTAAACAATTGTTGATTTTGTTTATGTAGATGATTTTTTTGAATCATTCTAATGTGTGTGCGGATTGAGTCACTCAATTATATAATGGTGAATGAAATAATAATAATTACACATTGATTGAATGCTATAGATATATTATGACCATTTTATGTTTCATAAAGATCCTTTCTAATATATATAAAATGAAATTATGTTCACAAATTATTTATTGTGCATTGTGGTGGATATGGAGAGAGAAAATAAATATTTTAACAATTTAACAAATAAAAAAGTAGATTGGGAAATATATATATATATTCTTATAAGGGGAAATATTATTTCCCTCCAATGAGTAAATCCCATAAAAATTTCCCTTTTACTATATTTATGTTACCTCTCCTAAATTATTTAATATCACATTTCTAATCGGAAAGTTTATACTAATTAAATATTACATGATAATATTATTCGTCATGTAATCACTTTGTAGAACCTCATATTCCACCTCATGCAACACATAAACAACTCATCACTATGCATTAAAAATAAAAAAAATAATTTTGGTATAATTTTTTTGATTGAAAATACAAATACTAATGTATTGAATATGCAAATTGAAAATTAAACCTATAATCGAAGAAAAACCTCCTTTTGTAAAAAAATGTATTACTATAATTTATATTTCGGACTATACTCTGGGGTAAGAAAATTTTAACAATCAATGTATTAATAAAGATTTATTTAATGGTTAGTTAATATCCCATTGAATTTAAACCCACATAGAGTTTCGAAAAAATTTAGCTTAGGGGAAAATAATACATTTCACATTAATAGGAACCATAAAAAAATAAGTTGAATATATATGTTACATTTATTATTTTACATCCTCTAAAAAACCGTCACGTGAAGCTCAAAATAACATTATATATATTTTATAAAAAAAGTAGTTTTTATGAGCTCCCCACCATTGAATATTATCTTCTATGAAATGTAAATATCACATTATGTTAATCAGAAGCTCATAAAATAACCACAAAAATAAAGAAACCATCCACTGTACATATTCAATTTAATAATAAATGACAAAGTCCAATGAAAAGTCATTATACAACTACTCATGTAAGACATATTTCACCACTAAATTGTAATATTCCAAGATTATCTTAAATACGAATAGCTATATAAAAATATATCATATAACATGACATGGATTATTCCATGATTATACATAGAACACCTCTATAACAAAGTACTATTTATCTAAACAGAATAAATCAATCTCCAACCAATAAAAATTATCTATATATAGTATTATAATTATGTGTATCCTATAATAGAGTATCACACTCTATGCCTTTAGTGGGAAATAAATGTAGAACATGATTGTAGCCATAGATGAAGGTCACCTTTTAGGTTACGATAACTCTAGGGTAAAATAATTTGATTATCACACCAATACATAGAACTAAAATCTATAAACATCCATGAAATAACATTAATTTCGTAGGAAACCCAATTCTCCAAAATATGATGAAATTTGTCTAATCCCTTCAAACTATAAAACTCAATTGTCCCCAGACCGCATAATAACACATTCCAATCCTGGAAAACAATAACCACAACCCTCAATGAAATAACCTTCACTACATTAAAAAATTGGAAATCTGTTGTCACTATTACCCATCAGCCAACAAGGTACCATAATGGCCTCAGAACATAATTTATCATATAGTCATCTCTATTAAAGATAATTCTTTTAGATATATCACCATTAAATAATGAATAAATCTAGAATACGCCTCACTATTAACAGATTATGTAAGGAGAAATAACTATGTTTACCAAATACTAGGTGGTCCAAAACACAAGAGAACCTAAAATTTACCCCAGATTTATATTGTTTTAAAATAATCTGTAAAATGGTTAAGAACATAGCACCTCATTCATGGAATCCAACCACACAAAGGCTGGCATCTCAAATTCCTCTAAAATCCAATAAACATAAAACCTATTTCTAAAGGTATAAAATTCCTCAAAACCATTATTAAACTCTAAAAAACTAATCCAATATAGTTAAAATTCAAAATGAAAAATCATTATGAAAAATTCATGAATATAATTATTAATTTTTAACAAAACATATAAGTGATAATAGTAGAGTAATACTGATAACTGGTGTTCATGAAGATGTTTAAAATAACCTATAAATTCTTGATATTTTCACCCACTATTATAGTCCAAACGAGGGTGGAATCAATTAAGTCTAACAATTCCACGTCATAATATATAATTATTACAAAGTTAAATTCCTCAAAACTAAAAAAAATCAGTCATATTTTTATGATATTTCAACATATCCACAAACTAAATGTCTAAAGATTCATTCTAATAGATCCAAAAATGATACCAACCAGTCAAAATAAATATAAAAAATAACTATTATTTGGTAAGGTCACAAAAATACCAATAAAAAAATTACTTTAAATTACCAAAATATACACATTAGTTATCTTAGATAGATTGGATTTGAAATAGCATGAAAAAAATATTCACAACCATTATCGAATGCCAATAACTTTACAGAATACTTAATGATGGAAACACTAGGGTATCATCTTGGATAATGTTATTGATTATTAAATCCACTAAAGGAAACCACTACTACAAATATTATACTAATCTTCATAAAATGTTTTATATGTGATGGTTGATTTTAATTAATAATGAAAATTATCTTTAGTTTTAAATAGAAGAACAACACATTTATATGTAATGACTTATTAATGTCCACCCCCAGTATGAGTCATTTACCATAAGGTTATGGCTTGGTGTTCTAGTAGAATCATAATTCCCATGAACTAACATAATATAATTGTAAATGTATCAAGAAAACCTAAATTATCATAGGATTATGTTAGGATTTCATGATTCATACTTCTTACTGTGTTTGTATAATATTTTAATGATTCATCTACGACATGAAATCTTCTAGAAAATGATTTTCATTACACTAGGTATGAAAGGGAACACCAAATGTATTTTGATGAAGATAGACTAAATCATCACCCTTATCTCGGTGTTTCCACATCCTAGATTTCATATTGGTAGTCTTTTTGAATTATTTTACAGACTTCTTCTAGTAAGTACCAAATGTCATATCTTCGATCACCATAATGATCTATCCATAACACAAATTTGGATATTCATAAGAAATAAATACACAATATTTAACCATGACTTAATACACTACAAAAGGTAAATCGAATAAAATTGTTTTTATCTAATTCATCAAATTTATAAACAATATAGGTGACATAAATCATAGAATCCATCATATCAACATCGTTTAATGGTTTATATTACCTTTGAAATCATAAATGGAATCTCATACATGATAATACATTGCACATCTATACTATAGGAATACTTGTTCATCTATGTAATTGATATGATTTAGGATACAAGAAATATTTACAAAACGTATATTTATTTTAGTATATTATTTCATTTCATATAGATAATATAGCCACAAAACCCATCCCTAATTCAAAACCTTGTCATTAAATTATTAGATGATAATAAATAATGTGGGAACATCACCTATCTACCTATATGTTATGTGTTCCTACCAAATTTGTCCACCCGTAGGCCATTGGTGAGGTACTACCAATATGAGGGGAAATCATAAATGGGATTCCATATCATATAAAACAATGAAATATATATTTTTGTCTAATTTACATTATAAACATTTAACACAAATAAATATATATATATAACAACTAAACAATAAATAATTTCATCGTGGTAAATAATTATGATGTACAATAACACTAATGAAAATGATATGGACTATAAATACATATACAAAATACATGAAAAACTATGTAAAAATATATATAGATATGAGATAAAACCTCCTCATTTTGGGGACACTTTGAATAAATATTGTCTATAAATATCTACAAAAAACATAACCATCAATTGTATATTGGAACCAATAACATCACATCTTCCATATATGAAAATTAAACCATTGAAAAGTAAAATATCTTCCCAAAAAACCATGTTTGGGAATGAAGATGATAAATTGATGATTATAAATATATGAAGTTGGATTCCAAATAGATAATTTATATAAAATATGACAATACATCACAATACAAAAACAATGGATTTAAAAAAGGAATCCTAAAAAACCATATATTCTATAATATCATGAACACTAATATAATCCTAAGGAAGTCATTCTTTAAATCTTATCTCTCTGAATTATCATATTGAACAAGAAAATATGGAAACCTAAGGTATTGTAATTCTGATACTATCTGTGTTTTACTATCTGAGTATTATTCATTTATAGATGGTTGGAATAAGCCAAAAAATTTATATTATTATCCCATATAAATTTACATGTTGGTTCATTGTTATTCATGGTTCTCTGGATCTATAAGGCATTCATAAATAATATGAAACCACCCATTGAAATGATAAAACGGATCATACCTCATTTTGGTACATACACATTAATGGAGGGAGTACATTATCAATGTGGAGGATCATTCCTAGATATATAATGGTGTATTAAGTTAACTTATACAGAAGTACTCTATAAAATATGGGAGATAACTGAATCAACTAATACAGAACCATGACATCCATCATCATATGAGGGTCTATGTCATATGATGTATGTCATACCATCTGGATTCTTGAAAGTCTCTAGATAATGACCATGAACATATACATATGGTATTTGTAACACGTTATTTACTTCAAATATCTCACCTTATAGAAATCATCTCTCTAATAGGGCTAATATCCTCAAAATGGTCCAAATCATTACATGAACAATTTTCATTAATCTTGGGAAAAGAATTATTATTATATATATAAGAAACTAATTATAATAATCTACTCATATATAAAAAATTGAAATCCAAGTGTGAAATAACAGAGAATACAATATTTACCCCCTAAATCATCTAACTAATTGGGTACATGGTGTGTATGGAACTCTGGGAAGGCTAATCCTGAACTAAATCCCATTAACAAACGATAAATAAATATAAAAAACTATATTTTGTATGGTATATTAAATACATGAATATGTGGTATGTAATTTAATATGATAAATAATGAAAACAATCTAGGTTTCCATTATATTGATTACATTTTGTGCGATATGGGAATGTCATGGCATGCAACAACTAGTATAAGGTGTCATTGAGAAGTAATCAATTTGTGAGAAAAAATAGTATCTTGGTATGTGAATACCACTATATGTTGAGAGTATTGATCTAATGTGTATGGTTTCCTTATATTAAGCTATATTACGTAACTCATAGACTTATGATACATGGAATGTGACTTGGTATTACATGTAATGTAAAATATTATATGGTATTTATGACGAGTCTCTATTACACTAAGAGTCTTGTGGGTGAGTTTGACACATACATGTCATGTGGAATAATAAACCACATGGAATCTATGGATAGATATTTATATGGAATGTGACCTGATAATTCATGTTGTGTAGTTTCAAAATATATATATTCTCAAAAAATGTACACATTAAAAAAATTTAATCACCCTTATTATAATTCATTCCCTTATTTATAGTTGAAATTTTAAAACCCAGAGCCTCAAATGCACCTTTTTGGGTTAATTACCCGAAAAGCATCAACACTTATTTTATCTACATCAAATCAGTCTTCAAACTACACTCTAAAATCATTACAGTATCGCCACTATGTTCTGAAACAAATGATCACTTCAACTGTACTCCATTATAACATCATGGAACCACCATCATACTCAAATTCAATAAATGGGAGAGTAATCGAGTTGTTTTGGGAAGAGGAATACCAAATAACCAAATAATAGGATCATGTTAGGGTTTATATAATAACTCGAGTATATGAAAATACCATAATTATCCATTCAAGTCATAAAATTTTATCAACAACATGATATAAATAAAATAATGTTATATTCCATTTATAGATAAACATATAGATAGAAATTTTATCAATGATAATTATTATATTAAATATTCATCACCAATAACAAACATTGTTAAATAATAATATATGAGAAAATATTGATAAAATATTTACAAAAAATCATTACGGATTTATACCCATTCCCACTCGATGTTGGGAATAGAATATTTTTGCAAATTAACAATTAGGATTAGAGGGTAAATATAATCAAAACAAAAAATAACTTTTTTCCTGAATTGTAAAAATAATAAAATTCAATTATTTAATATTCTTTCGATTAAATCCTCATTAATTCCATGAAATAAAAATCCTCAAATAATTGATTTCATGCAAACAAAAAATAATTTAGTCAAGATGAAATTATTCATTATACATTCAATGATGGGTTATAATTTATTTCTTCAATTATCTTTTCTAACATTAAGTAATATTTATTAATCTCAAAATAACAGTTTCACCATGGGGAAATTTCATTTAATGATAATGAGCCTTAAAAATTAATTTTTCCATTGATCACCACCAAAAACCTTTTATGAATAATACCAACAAAATAGATAATCCACCCTTTTAATATACACAAAAAATTTTCCATAAATATTATAATTCAATAATTTAGCCTAAAATATTTGAAAAAAAATTATATTTAGAACCCTTTCTGATTTTTTATTCATTACATCATTATTATCATATTAAGTGTTTCGATCATTAATGTAAGGAAATAAAATCACATAATAGAAAACTGGAAAATAATACATAATGTGGATCCTTAATTACATGATACAAATTCTTTATGATCAAATCACATTCATCAATCATCATTTTTTACACCACAACATAGAACCTGAAAGAAGATTGAATAACTATTTCATTTCATTGTGTAATGATATAAATTGATAGATAATGGAATTAAATACATTGAATAAATACACACATGAATATTGAAGATAGGGTGATATACATTTTATAAAGTTGAAAAATATATTTAAAGGTAATTATTATTTCCACTCCATGAATACTCCCTATAAAAGAATCCCCAAAATTGAATTTAATTATCCTATCATAGATTTCTATACAACCCTTTTATTAATGAAAAAATTATTTCTAAAATCACAGGTTTTGTATCAACCATTCCATTTCATCATCCCATGGAGCCTCCTATACTATATCATGTTACATGTCCCCCACCCATCACTAGTGACCAAAAATTTAAAAAATAATTACTTTTAAATTATATTTTTCTTGTAATATCGTGTTTATGTGGTTCAAAGTCTTGATATTCATTTTATATAACTATAAGTAAAAGCACCTTATTTCAATCACCACCACAAAATCCTCATTTTAATTTAGGAATCCATTTATGAGTTATTAAATTTCCATCCTCATGGGATTATTTTTTTAATTATGGAATAAATATTAAATATAAACTAGAAATCAAACCACATTGAAATCTAAAACAAGATATCTCAAGGATAAATATAAAAAATTTTTGTTTAAAATTGAAATTTGAAATTATTTAAGGTATCCTCATATAGAATAATTCATGTTTGACCATATAATGGGACATATCCCTCAAAAATAAAAATTAAATTAAGTCCCACTAATGACAAATAAAATTCATTACAAAAACTAACAATTAAATGGTTTATTTGGGGGATTCCAAACTGAAAGAGTGTGCTAGTCTTTCCATAAATTATTCTTGTTTAATTTTAGGTTAATTTAATCAATTCCTTGGAATGTTTATACTTATTAAATTGAAAATTAGTTTTTCATTTTTTTTAATAAATTTCATTGAAAATCATGGTCTTGTTAATTAGTGTAATGAAAATGAATTTTTGTTTTGTGGTCAATGATCTTGGAAATTGATCAATAATATTGGAAGATAAAATAAACAACAGTTTGTTTCAATCCATAAAATACACAGACAATATATATGTCATTATATCTATTATATAAATGGAATAAAACTTGGAGATTGATTCAATCTCAAATAATGGTCTAGACGAGTGTTAATTATTTTTATCATTTAATACTTTTGTGGATTTTATAGACATGTTTCATTCAAATCATAAAGGAGTAATATTTTCACTCTATAATTATAGTCCATTATATTCCATTATTTTCAGTAATTACATTTTGTCAGTATGGGTGGAAATACTCATTACCAATAACACAAATGAATGTTTATATAATTAATATTAACCCATTATAAATCATTTCATATAATTATATTAGTTTTCAAAATAGTTTATATATAAAAAATTTATTATATTAATATGAAAATAAATATATTTATTATATTTTATATATTATCTATATTATATATATATTTATAGTTATAATTATACAAATACAATTGTAATTAAAAATTTATTTATTATAGATTTATTTATTATTTTATCTTTTCTAATTATTTTTTTATTTTTTATAATTACACAATTTTATCATATGTTAGTAATAAGCATCATTATTATAATTATAACTATCAGAAAAGTTTGAACAGGGTCTCAATGACAGATAGTTGTTATTTAGTAAAAGGAAAACAAATTATATTAGAAATGGCAGTGGTTACAAAGAAGACAAATGAAACAAATCCAAATGAATTAAAACATTGACACTCAATAGAAATCCTAATATAGAATCCAAGTCACAATATTAAATTAATTAAATTGTTTATAACATCAATGAGAACATTTTTACATCCTAATCACTATTGTTTGTTCGTTTTAAGAGTAATGAGAATAATTAAATTTCATTACATATTATTATATTAATATTTATTATATTTAAGAAAATATATATGTTTCTATAATTAGAGTAACATTCAAATTATTTAGAAAATATAACATTATTTGAAAAATATTTCTTTTTTTAACATAATGGATTGATATTAACAAAAAAAATAAATTAATTTTGGGGGTTTTTGTGGTGAATTAATATATTTTCATCAATGAATTTCAATGTACTAATATACAAAATTATTTTAAAAAAAATATATAATGTGTTTCTTAATGAATTTTTAGCATAACACATTAAATTGGTGTAGTCATAATATAAAATTTTATGCCTACATTTAATTCTTAAAAAAAAAATTAAACCATCTTCCCACTAAATATAATATTTAAGGGACATTCATAATATATATATCTAAAATAATTAAAAATGTATGATATAAAAATTTAATTATGAATCGTAAAAATAATTTATTGTGTTGCACTAAACAAATATAAATATGTTATTTCATTGTACATTAACAATAAAATATAACAAAAAATCGACAAGATATTGGGGAATTTAAATTATAGATCCCCATTTTAAGTTGTACTGACGTTCTCCTTTTTTATAAAATCCATCATTTATTAATCTTGAAGAATCCAAAAAAATAATATTTTGTTCATAACATACATTCATATATATTTTTTTATATACAAAATTTCATTTAAAAATTTTATGAAAGTTATGGTTGTCAGGAATGAATATTGTTTCAACATAGTACTTTTCGAAATATAATATTAGTATTCCATAAAGGAATTTAGGGCAATATTATGTTGAAACAAGTTTTAGAGCTAATGTTGGGTGTTTCATTTATCGTCAAAAAACAACCATCATTAATCTTAACATAATGCGATAGGATTCATCATGTATTGTTCTAAAAATATTAAATTTATAATATTTTCATGTTATTAAATTCTATAATATATTAAAATAGTGGAATGTGAGATTAAATCAATATATCTTTTGGATTTGAAATATAATATTCACCTAATGCATGAGAAATAATGATACAAAATAATGTGAAATACAAAAAGAAAATTATATTATATCAAAATATAACATTGAAAACTATGCAAGTCCAAATGGGTAAATATATAAGGCTATTTTTATTTCAATATATTAATAATCTTTCACAATATTACAACAATAATTTTACTGAAAAAAATTATCTTGAACAAGTGGTGAAAAAAATTACAGACATTTAAAATCTATAACTAGGAAAAGCTAAATATAATAATGATACCTGATGAAGGACTATAATGTGTTTCATCATCCCAAAAACATTCATGTATCCCCTTATTTACTATATGTTTGGTGGTGTTTTCCAAAACACCAATCTGACCATGATTCCAACATTTAAAAACTATTGGTGTAATGGCTATCCATGGAACAAATTTAAGGTGTTTCTGACCAACGTAAGGAATATTAAGGAAATAACTACGGTTATATTTCCTCTATATATAGATTATTGGAAACCAATCACGTATAAAAAATAACTTATATCAACCAAAAATTGTTTATCATTTATCCTCATGTTCTCATATTGATTTATATCATCTAAACATATTAAAATAATCCACCTTCGTTAAAAAAATTATCTGGGATTACATTGATTGATCTTTTTTTAATAATTCATTCCACAACTATTTGCTGAAGAAGTTATATTATAATCCATTTTATTTAATCCCATAATGACATGATAAATTTCAATAAATATACAATCTATTATTTCCAAATGAGCATTATCATTGTGTGAGTGTGTGTTTGGAGTATATTGAACATCGTTGGTTTTGGTTGAGTATGATAGTGTTTCTTAGAAGGGTTTACCCCTTTTATATAATTTTTTTATTTTCATATTAAATGGTTATGAATTTTATTTATTTGTGTGTGATGATTAAATAGCTTCTCATAAAATTTAATGGTGGTTGATATGATCTTAAATTATTATTTAGATAGTGAAATTAGGTAGGTGGACTTAACATACTAAGACTCTTGGTTGGTTATGTTATTTATACTAGTATTATATTTTTTAAATTCATGAGAATGAATTAATGAAAAAATATGATACATATCCTAAAATGGGACAACTCATTTGAAATTATTTGTTAAAAAGGATTCCATATCTTATTAAATGGTTCTATGGTGGATCCGTTTCAAATGAGTGTGGATAGACTATATGATTTATTTCCTATAAATATGATATATATTTGGAGGAATAATTCTCAGGAAAATTAAATAGACATTTTTAATGAGATATTGTAAAAGTGAAGTGGCTATCAAATTAATTAAAAAATAAATAATCATTTGAATCTGCCAAATTTTAACTAATTTTTTGGAAAATTTAAATAATTAATTTCAAAATGTGATATTCATTGGATTAGAGCCAAAAAAATATGTGGTAAATATGGTATATTATTTTTAAATAATATTTATATAATTATATGAAAAAAATTTACTTTACATGAAAATTAAATAGATTCTATTATGGTAAATTATTTGGTTGTATTTATTTGATGAGGTAAAGACCATATTTTACAAAATATGGAATCCTTGCATAAACATATTGATTAATAGATTCACTTTTTAATCTGATTTTGTATAATGATTCATGATTTCAATGTTACCATATATGAAACATTTCTAGGGTGATGGAGTTTTTAGACCAGGATACATTTTCTATATATAATATGACTGCTCGTTACACATGGCACCTTATCAGGTAATCATTTTTATTTGTCATAAATTAATTGAGTCGTGAGAAACCCTGACATATGAGTGCGAGTCTCAAATTTTAAAGGATATTTGATTGATTTATCACATGTGGGGTTTTATTAGATTTATTTTTGATACATGGGAATGATTTAAAACACTGATAATAATTGATTCATTGTTGAGATCCTCTCTATCAGCCTATAGGAATTTTTTAGAATTCTTAATGTGTAACTTTTATCCTTATTTACCTATATGAGTTCTTTTTTATTATCCTCAATCGTGAAGGTGGGATATTTTACAAAAGATAATTTATTTATGTACATTCTATGATTAATGATAAATTTTTCCAATATTGTGATAATCCTTTTTATGGATTAGTGTATAATAATATGTGGTGATTATGATCCAAACCTATTGTGGTTTATAATAGAATGTTGGGATCCACCGTAGTGATGTTGGATTATTACAATATAATATATAGTGAATTGGTATATTTACTATGATTCACTGATATTTTCATGATATTACAATTAATAATGCAATAATTAAATAGTGAGGTGATGTATTGTATAACTTTAGAGTTTTGTATTTGGATCCTGAATATTGATAAATTTCATTTTAATAATGATGTGCATTGTTTTTTTACTATTTAGTTAAAGAATATCATCACTTGTTCTCGATACATGAATTTAGTAGATATTTTTTATTTTCTGAGTGGGATCTAAGAGATACAGTGGGTCCTTCATAGAAGGAATCATGATTGTATTAGAAAATAAGGACATTCATTATTTGGAGTAATATATTTGGTAAAACCATGGGTATATAAAAATATTATTGATTTTATCAATAAATATTTATTGGGATAATGTGTTTTATACAATGTTATATTATCGTATAGTGGGAGGCATCCCATATGATAAAGGAATCGTATGGGGACAACATTAGTTTTCTTTTAAGGGTAGACTGGGAGATGGAATTATCATGGATATGTATGATGATATGGTGTTGGTCCTATGTGTTGGGATTTTTATTTTGTAATGTTGCAACCCATTCACTAAATACAAATTTATTTTGTCATGATTTTATTATTTATTAGATAATTAAAAATTTATTCCATCTTTGGATTCCCTTATTCATTTTCAATATCATTTATATTTTTATATATATATTTTTCCCCCCATTACGTTTCCATCGTAGTTTTTACAAAATAGACTATAAATTTACTTGATATATGATGTTTTTATTATTTATAGATATTGGGATAAAAATGGTTTTTGTGGGTCTCATATTAGAATTTATTCAATAATATGGTGATCCCTCTTGATGATTTCCCATGATGATAAAATAGTTATTTTGAGGTGTCCCTCTAAAGGGTATGAGGAATTATGAATCATCGAATATAAGAAAATGTGTCCTGGCCATGGTAGGGTAGTTTTTGTGGAGTCTTAAAAGTGTATTTTTCATAATATCCAAGATAGAATGAATGTACAGTTATGTATGAGCCTAAATATATATGATTTGGGAGGTGTTATATAAAATTTATGTGTTTTATATATTAGTCTTTTTTCAGTTTCCTCAATATTTATTAGAGTAATATAAGATTTAATTTATTGAGTTTCAGATAAATGGAAGAATTAAGAAGGGGAATTATGTTGAGGTTGTAAAAAACTACAATAATGTGGTATCATGTAGTTATTATATATATTGGAAGTGTTAGTCAACCTAAATCATCTCTGAGTAGCCAATGACTAGAGACCATGTAAGTAGTGGGATAGACCAGAGATCCCAATAGGCTTTAGGATATATTTTTTGTGAATGGAAATTAGTAAAATTTAATTTTTTTTGGTTTTTTAATAATGATCATTGTTTCATTTTATATAGTAAAATTATTATGAAAATATATCCCTTCAACCTATCTATTTCCTAATATATATTTTAAGTTGATTTTTTATTTTCATATAAGTAAAATATTAATCCACTAGAGGCATTGTAATAGTAATTATAATATCATTAAAACTCTTATAAATTTCTATAATGGCATCCCAGTATGACAATGTTAAAATTATTATATTATTCATAAAATTTACTCAAATACAATTGAAAATTATAAATGTTTTAGGAAATAATAGTGGTTTATTTTTGGTTATATTGTTTACTAACTGTGATTTTGGTGTCCTCTAATATTTAATTGAATTTTCATTTACATTTTTATATGAAGAGTATTCTATTATTGTGATTTATGATTATATGGGATTATAATGTCATGATTATTTGATTTAGTTGATTTAAAATAATTTCATATGAATTTTTATTTATTTGACATATTTTACACATACAATTCGTGGAAGAAACTGGATAAATTAAATTCCAAAATATTTGTTAAATGAGTGATATGGTTGAATACATTTGAATATTATGTCATAATTATCAATGAAATTAATAATTAATTTTGTGTTAAATAATGTAATTTATATGGAGAATATTTGATAAGATAATTAGTTCTTTATTACAATATAAAATTTATATGATCTAAATAAGATTATAAATTTATTATTATGAAACACTTATTTTAAATTACTTTTCCATCCTTTGGAATAATTATTTTATATAACTTTTAGATAAATATATTGGATAATTAAATACACATTACATAGTTATGGGTGGATAACTAATTTTTTTCCTTAATGTTTTAAACATGACATTTATAAATAAGGTCAAATTGATGGTATTTTATTAATAATAAATAAATTCATTTTTCTGTTTTGATTTTTTGTATTTGAATGTTTAAAATTAATAGTTCTTTTGTGTTGGATAAATATGGGATTAATTGAAGAATTTTTTTTTAGTTTTAATTTTCCATTTGGGTTAACGTAAAAAATATCTTTTATCGTGAAAAGCCATTAAGTTGGATAACTTAAAGGGGCCTAAGATAAGTTATTACATAAATTGGGGATATATGAGCGATATGGTTTAGATAGACATTGAGTTATGTTAGGTATTACATTATATTTCGGGTGCTTTCAAAAATATTCTTCTGAGAGGAATTATTGGAAACTTAGATCCTATGATGATGTCTAATGGTTTTACCATCCTTCATCAAACTAGTATTAAGGTTTCATATGAGACTTTAATAACACCTAACACATTAAATTTAATATCATAAATAATATAATTAAATCATATAATATTATTAATTATTTATATATGAACCCATTAAACAATAAGAGAGTTTTAGGTTTTTGTGGTTTCTACTAATGATCTATTTCTCACTCTATGTCATAATACACCTCTTATGAATTCAGTGTATATGATTGATGTTTTTGGAAAATTAAGGGGACACCTACATCTGGGATTACATGCCAGATAAAATCAAAAATATTATTTATTTCAATTTTAATGACATATTGTGGGGTAATATATATATATATATTAATTAATTCAATTTTAATGACATAATTTTAAAGTTTTGTTTTATTGGTGGTTATTTTTTGATATTTTATTCATATATAAAATTATAGTATTTTTATTGAATTTATTTATGATATTATTAATATTTTCTACAAATTATTGGAATTTATTTATTTAAATATTTATTTATAATGTTATGTCCAATTAGGGGTAAATCCAACCAAAATAAATATTTATATACCACCAGTGCTAGTTAGTCCCCTAAATTGATTGTGATATGCACTTGAGGAAATGTAATTTATCATCTTTTAGGAATGGTATTGTCAAAGGGGAATTATAGAAATTTATTAATGTAATCTAATTTATGAGGAATTTATTTTTCAGATATTTATAGAATGGATACGTTGTTTATAATGATGATGCAGAAGCTATGTTTGTGCCTAATCATTATTTACATAGTAGAATTCTGAGTTCCCTTGAAATTATGTTATAATATATAATTTTATTAATTAGTTTTTGATGTATAATACAAAATATAATTGATGGTGAATTGCATGATGATCTTGAATCATTTTTCACGTAGGGGAATGTAATACGATTCTACATATTTTTTTGTTTGATTAGAGAGAACGATTTTGTTAAATGTTTTATTTATATAAAAAAAAGAGAGATAATAGGAAGAAGTTATTATCAATAGGCTTTTTTTGATAAATTTGATTTTATAATGTCATTTGATTTATTTTATAACTAATTTATTTTTTTGACCATTCATATAAATTCATTTCTTGTGTGATTATTTGTTGGATATTTTGGTATATATTGCTTACTAGTGTAATGGTAATTTATATCATGATTAGAAAATATGTTTATTAATGAGCCTCATTGGATGGTGGAAATGTAAGATCGTCTCAATATAGGGAATTCAGATGTAGGAGATGATCAAGATCCGGGGGGAGATTCTAATACTCTAATAGATAATATGATTACTCTGGGTCTACATAATGTGAATCAATATATAGAAGAATCTATTTTATGATTTGAAGATAATGAATTATTTGGTATCATATTTTTTAGTATAGTATCCTCTTATCATTACAGGGTATATAGGAATCCTGAATATGAATAGTTGTTAGAGGGAATTAAGTATACATTTTAGTTGAGCGAGGCACAAAATATGTTTAATATAATGATTTCATTTTTATACTTAAGGTACGAGACCAATTCTAGTGGTATATTCTAGAACAGTTTTATAAGAATGAAATATTGGATGGGGAATTATTTTATGCCCCCATATTTAAAAATTTCTACATTAAAAACTGAGGATATATAAATTTCAGTTGTTTGTGGATCTAAATTATTGTAATATAAACCATTATAAAAATTCCAATATTTTTATAGTTTTTGTTTCATTCTACATCATCCATTAGTTGTGATACAATATTTTGGGCTTGTGTTGTTCTTTATGTGCTGAGGTTTGTAATTTTTTCAACGTATCAATCATTCATAATATGAAAAAATGGAATTTTAAAATATTATTCATGTATAATATTTTTATCATGAGAAAAAATAGAAGGATGTAGTGGGAGTTATAATATCTAGGTGTTGATTCAATAAGGTTTTCTTTATGACTTTTCTGTTCCTTCATACTTTGTGGAGATTGTTGAGTCAATAAGGTTTCCTTATTAATTTTCCATTCCTTATTGTTTTGAAAAACACAAACACCTTACATATGGAAAATTTTTGTCCAAAAAGAAATTTATCCATACCATGTTTTTCATTATTTATTATCTTGTCTAACATTAAAAATTAGTTTTGTATACAAAACCCCAGAATCATATAACACATAGATAGAGAGCATTCAGTTTTCATGATCTGAATTCAAACTCTAAACACTTATGTGTTCTGACTCTGAGTTCTCCGAATAGAGACTTCGCACTCTTATGTGTCCTGACTCTGAGTTCTCTAAATTTAGACTCCGAACACTTATGAGTTATGACTCCAAATTCTGATGAATTCAGACTTAGAACATTGTAAGTTCAGACTCTGAATTCTGATGAATTCAGACTCTAAAACATTGTATGTTCAGACACGGAATTCTAATGAATTCAGACTCCGAAATTTGTGATTTCTGACTCCAAACTATCTGAATTCACACACCGAACATTCCTATGTTCAGAATCTAAATTCTTATATATCTAGATTCCAAATTTCCTTTACATTCAGACTCCGTAATTCGATAGAATTCAGTTTTCTAATTCTATGAAAAATAGAATCCAAATATCTTTATATTATAGACTTCAAATGTATTTCGGTTAGAGACCAAACTATTTTGTCTTACACTCCAAATAATTGATTTTGGATATATATCCATATTTTTTCTTACAATTTTGTTGGTAAAAAATGATTTCATGCTTTTAGTTACTAACTAACCATTTTTTGAGTGACATGTGTATATTCCCCTCTGAAATTCAAGAAAGATATGACTGTTGGAGGAGGGAGCCGACCGTTGGAGATGTGCCTATAAATAGGAGATCATTTGAAGGAGCTTAAGACTTTCTCTTTTGGATGAACATACTTACATGATGTTGAAGTAATTTTTAGAGAGGGTGGATCTTATAAACTCTCATGCTTCATGAAGAATGTTTGAACGACTTGTTCAAACTTTTCTTCGTACAGAATTTCTTTGTGCATCTCCGAATGTTTCCAAGTACATTTGAGGGATTATAGTGTAAAGAAGATAGAGGTGCCTACTACCTTAATGTTGAGGGATTTCGAGGATTCAAATATATACTTTTATGTTCATAGTGAAGGAGAACCCTGGTATGGGTAATACATACATTTTTGAAATTATAAATCAAGCGATATTTATCCAAGGTTGTTGGATACCCATCTCTTTGGGTTAAAACATTTACTACTTTTTTATATTTTTTTCACGTTTTCTGCTGTATTTTTTTGTAGAGGTATGTGTAAATTTTTTATAATTCCTTATACTTGTATATACTGATTTAGTAAGATTATATATGATTTTTTGTAGAATATTTATCTTTGTAAACTATGTTAAATTTCATTTATGAATTCACTTTTCCAGAATTGCATTCTCAGAATCTTTTTTCCAGAATCAAGAACGAGTGTATAATTAGAGGTGTTGTGAATTTTATTAATACAAAATTTCCTTAAGTATTTTTAAAGATTACAATTGAAACCCTCCCCCCTTTTATATATTGAGTATATACTGTATCGTTTCGATCATTCAGTTTTTATCAAAGGACATTAGCATACTACATACCAACTCAACCATTGGTATTAGGGGATTGGTTCAATATGAATTAATTTCATGATTAGATTCAGAAAATATTTCTTCTTCTTCTTATTTTCAGAATCAAATATTCAGACTCATAAAGTTGAGAGTCAATTTTTACTTAGAGATACTCAAGCAATATTTTCCGTGCTTAGGATATTTTACTCATGTTTTCAAACTTTTATTACCGACAAGTTAGCGTGGAATGATTTTTTTTGAGATGGTATGAATCAATGTAGGTTCCATTGAAAAACTAAATCCAACCAGACATCCAATATTTTTTTAATGATTATGACTATTATAGAGATCATATGAATACATTTATTATCAGTACTTTAGTGGATAAATTTGTTACGCTTACTGGAGGTTATAAAATCTCAGAGAAGGAATATAGTACTTTCACAAATCAAAAAAATAATGAATATCAACTAAATTATAATGTACTCAATACATTTCATTGTTCGATGACTAGAATAATATATAGCCAAATTTCATCTTGTGAAGCACCAAATTTTCATTGTAAGAAACTTGTAGTTACAAACATTGGAACTACAATAGTCATTGAATATAAAAGATCCATGCTCAGAGCTGAATATCATGTTTTTTCTTCCCTTATGGAGTACACATATGTAAGGAACAACTAAGAATTATGATAGTCTTGAATATTTTACAATCCATCGGAGTGAAATAATTAGATGTTGAAACTCTTGTTGATAAAATTATAAACATTGTGCCTAATGAGTGGGAATCCAAGAGGACTGCTATTGGTTAGAACAGAATGGTTACTCATATTTATCCTAATGAACTATTTGGATCCCTTCTTCAACATTAAACTATAATGAAGAGAGATGCTGACGATGTTAAAAAGAATAAGGTGAATGGGAGTGTTTCTTTTACAACAACTTCAAATCATAATAATTCCAAAACCCCTGAGAGATTTACAAGATCCAAATCTATGATGGTTGTTATACAATCCGAATCTAGTGGAAGTGAATCATCATTGAATGAGTATTAAAATCATGTTTGATGGATGAACATGATTTTTGGTCAGACAAATGTTAAATCCAGTTACATGAAGAAAGAAAGGAATGATATGAAAGATTCAGAAGTCACATGTTATGAATGCAAGAAGGCTAGTCGTATAATAACTAATTGTCCTAAGATTAAGAGAAAATAAATTAAGGGAAAGCATTCTTTGAGAAAAATAATGAAGTACTACAAATCTAAATATAAGAATGTCATGAAATATAATGACACCTGGAGTGCCATTGGTGGAGACTCTTGAGATGAATCATCATACTACGTATCTTCTAGAAAGAAGAATCTTGGTTTAATAGCCAAACTACCAATTGACAATCATTCATTAGTGGATAAGGTTCATGATTCTAAATCCATGATCAATTTTTATTTGAATGCAATTTATAGTAATGTTAAACATTATGAATCTTCAGATCAAGAATCTTTTTCTAATAAAAGATGTTACTTTACCTTCCGATGAAGAATATTCTTGGTTTTTTAAACTTCTTGAGAAGGAGAATTCAAAAATCAACAGGATTCATGATAAGGAAAACACTAGGATTTCTATACTTACTAAAGAAATATCATATCATTCTAAGGATCTTGATTATAAATCCCTTTATTTAGAAAGTATTTCAAAAAATCATGAGAATGTATATATTGAAAATAAAAAACATTCTAAGGATCTAGAAAATGTAATTTCAAAGAAAAACATTTTCTAGCCTAATTGTAGTTCTAAAACTACTTTTTTGGAAGATAAGAACATCATTGTTAGACTAAAGTAAGATATTTTTTACTTGAGGAAGTGTTTTTCAAACATTACCATAGGTAATTAAAATTATGATAAAATGTATTCTGAAATCTGACCACTTAGGAATAATTCTGTTTTTGGTTATACAAGATCAAAACCGATTTTTTGCAATAATTATTTTGTTCCTCAAAGTGCTCTATTCTGAACCATGTGTCAAGGTGGTGGACATAGAGAAAAACTTTTTTCCTTATACAAAAACTAGTCTTTGGGATTTCATAAAGACCACTTTTCTATGAAGATGTGGGTACTGAATATTTTTCTTTTTGAAATTTCCAGATCGAAGAATGTTTGGATTCTGAAAGTATAAAATACTTTTTTCAGGAAAATAAAGAATGTACCAATAGCAATACATGGTACATGGATAGTGGATGCTCTAAAAGTATGACTGGTAACAAAAACTACTTTGAAACGATTATCAAGACAAAAGTAGGAAAGGAAATATTCGAAGATAATGCTTAGAGAAAAATTATTTGTATTGGCAACATCATTCTTCTTCGAAAAAAATTTGATTTCGATAGTTTAATTTGTTAAGGGTATTAAAGAAAACCTTGTTTGCATATTTCAACTATGAGATGATGGTTACCATGTGAATTTTAGGAATTAAAAGTTCATAGTACACAATTCCAAGTAAGAATTTATTCTTTCAGCCCATATGCAAGAGAATGTTTAGACACAAAACATAGAAGACCATATGAGTAATTAAATTCTTTGCCTCAGTGAAATGGTAGATCATTCTTGATTGTGGAATATAAGGTTAGGAAACAATTACCATAGGAATCTTGGAAAAATTTCTTTGAAAGGAATAGATAATGATCTACCATACCTTAGATTTGATTCTTCAAAATATTTTGATCCTTGACAATTTCGAAAGAAACATAAATAATGTTTTAAATCAGTCAGTGTAGTCTCATCAACAGATGCATTACATTTTGTGCAAATGGATATTTTTTCTCCAACATAAAATGGAAGCATTAGAGTCCAATATTATGTATTTGTATTAGATTATTATTATTCTATATTTTCAAGGGTCTAATTTATAGGAATGATATATGATTATTTTTATTATTTCAAACGTTTTAGAGCCTATGAAAAAAATGAGAAAAACCTTCCTTTGATAACTATTCAAATTGATCATGGAGGAGAATTTCATAATTCATATTTTCAAACTTTTTGTTGTAGAAAATGCATTACTCATAAATTATCTGCACCTAGAACAACTCAACAAAATGGTGTTGTTGAATGAATAAATAGAATTCATGAATAGATAAAATGAAACATGTTGAGTGAATATTCTATAGCCAATCAAATTTTGTCTTGAAGACATAAGTATTGGTTTTTATACTATAAATCATGTTCTGATCAAAACATATCATAATAAAACCCCTTATGAGTTTTGGAATGGTAGAAATCATAGACATTCTTACTTCATGGTTTTTGGATGCAAGGTATTCATTTAGAATACTAAAGATAACTTACACAAAATATCACCAAATTGAGATGAAGGAATTTTCATAGGCTACTCCACAACTTCTGAGAGTTATAGACTTTTCAATAAATACACTTGTACTATTGAAGAAACAATACATGTCAAATTTGATGAAACTGATCCCATCAATTTTAAAAAACACCAACCTTATTCAATGGATGTGATTTAAAAAAACATATTATCAACCTTTGGTAGAAGAAACTTTTGATAAGGAATATTCCAAGAAGATGTTTCTGAAGCATTTACCCGAGAATATTTCATACCCTATGTTGATGAACAGGTTTTACAAAACCCAAATCAGTTGATTCTTACGAATCATCCAAATGATAGTATAATTGGGCATGTAAATAAACTAGTAAGGAATAGAAGTTCCATAAGAAATTAAGTATAACATCTATCATTCCATTCTCAATTAGAAAAAAAATCACTGATGAAGATTTTGGTGATGATGATTGGATTAAAGCTATCCAAGATGAATTAAATGAATTCGAATTGAATAATGTATGGTCCATTGTTGAATGACCTAAGGAATATTTTGTTATTTGAGTAGAATATGTCTTCAGAAATAAGTGTGATGAAAATTTAATCATAGTATGAAATAAATCTAGATTGTTTGATAAAATCTATAATCAACATGAACGGATAGAATATAATGAATCCTATTCTCCTGTAGCTATACATGAATCTATTCATATTTTACTTACCTGTCCTGCATTATTAAACTTCAATATTTTTCAAATGGGTTTGAAATTTGTTTTCCTTGATGATTTTGTACAAGTTGAATTTTTTGTTGAACAACCTACTGGTTTTGAAGATACAAAACATCATGAACATGTTTATAAACATAGAAAAGATTTGTATGGACTTATGCATGCCCCTCGAGCTTGGTATGATAGACATAAAAGTTTTTGTGTAAAAATAATTATGGTAAGGGAAATGTAGATCCAACCCATTTTATAAAAAAATATAAGAAAAATGTTTTGATTGAACAAATATATGCTGATGAAATTATATTTGGTTCATCTCAGCAAACTTTAACTGATTCCTTTGCGGATCTAATTAAATCTGAGTTCAAAATGAGTATGATGGGTGAGATAAATTTTTTCCTTGGTTTTCAAATTTCTCAAAAACCATAAGGAATCTATAGATCCCATCATAAGTATAGTAATGATCTTCATAAAAAGTATCGATATGATAACACTAATAGCATTAGTACAACCATTGGTACTTAAAATACACTTCATCTTGATGAATCTGTGAAACTAGTAGGTCAAACATCTTTTAGAGGTATGATAAGAAGTCTACATTACTTGACAACTAGTCATCCAGACATAATATATTCATTATGCTTATGTGCAATATATCAATCCAATCCTAAGAGATATATTATAAAGGCAGTAAAAAGAATTTTTCGCTACTTAATGGGAACCATGGAATTAGGACACTTTTATACTTCTAGAAATGATTTTACTTTGAAACATTTTCTAGATGATGACTTGGTGGATTTAGGATAAAGATAAAAAGTACATTCGAAACTTTTTATTTATTAGGAGATTCATTAGTTTCTTGGTCATGAAAAAACAAAAAATCTATAGCCCTTTCTACTACTGATGCTGAACATATAGCAGCTGGAATTTGTTGTAATCATGTGTTATAGATGCATCACACAGTCAAAGACTATGGTACGAGTTTTAAAAAAACAAATTTTTTTTGCGATAATACTAGTTCCATTTCATTAAGAACAAATCCTACAAATCACTCTCATGAAAAACACATATATATTAGGGATCCATTTCATAGGGATCACAAAAAATATATATATCATTCTTCAAATTATCAAAACACTAGATCAACCTGCTGATATTTTAACAAAATATTTACCATACAATAGATTTGAATACATTAAAACGAATGTAGGAATGATAACAATAAGGTAATTTTCCTTCATAACATTTAGTAGAAAATAATCTCCTTACAGTAAGAAACTCCTTTTCATAGAGTGAGTACATTTCTTTGTTAGTTTTGATATCTTTCGTAATAAAAATTTTTGAAGTCAGAATTTTCATATTTTTCTTAATAAAAATTTTCATAGTCAGATCTTTTCCAAATTTTTCATAATACAAATTTCTTTAGTATGATTTTCTAAATTTATTTTAATTTTATGATTTTCATACTCAGGATTTTCAAAATGAATATTTTCAAACATAAAATCTTTTTAATGAGTATTTTCGTACATAATATTTTCTTAATGAAGATTATCATACTAAAAATTTTCATAATGGAAATTTTTATTTTCAATTTTTTTTCGTGATAAAAATTCTTCGAAATCTAAAATTCATCAAGAATATTTTTTCATCAATATGAATAATCTTCCAGGAAATCTGAAAGATATGTTTTCTTTCTTATGTTTTCCTTATTATCATTTACTTCATGCTATTTTAATATGTTAGGAATCTCTTTTCCTTAAATCCTAATGTTTTTTCATAAAAACCTAAGAAGATTGGATTATATCTTGTTTTATCTTGCAGTTCTCATGTCAACCATCAGATGTGATCTGAAATATTTTCATCCATTGGATTGAGTTTGGAAGACGAATGGTCGCATCAAACTTCTATATAAACGACCCCCGATGCTTGTCCAACATCGATCTCGATCTCTTTCGTGCATAATTTATGACTCTCTACTGAAGGTCGTTCCAATCATCTTAGAGTTTTCTGAATTCCGAATGTCTGTAGAAGAATCATCTTAGATTTATATGTCTATTGTCATGGCAATTCTTGAGTGGCAGGACTATAGAAAAATGATGGTGCATATGAACTTCTTTTCTATGTATGATTAAATCATTTCAAGGAACATAAAATTAAATGGATGGGAGAGTGTTTTATGAATTAGTATGTTTCATTAAAGAAGAATGATGAGATAATTTTTCCTTAAAAATCTATGGAATGAACTATGCTATGTCTTATACTATGGAATCCATCTTAGTTTGTATTCCATACAAAGGAGAAGCTGAATTCTGCTCTTATAAATTTCCGGATTTCAAAGGAATATTTGTAATGGTGAAAGCTAAAGAGTTCCCTAGTCTTACTGATGTCATGAATATGATGATTTCTCACCTCATTACAAATAATCGGATCTTTGAATTATGTTTTCATGGATTTATCATTCTGAGAAAAGGTGATAAGGACACATTGAAAATGAGTGATATGTACATCTTAGATTTTCTAGTTAACCTAAGGATGTTCAATTTGGTTAAGCATATTCTTTTTACGATCAAGAATATCAAGAATGGAAATCTGAAGCCTCATATTATAATATACCCAACCATTCATTCTATTTTGATTGTTCGGTGTCTATAATATTTCAAAATTCCAAGCAGTTCGAAGCCTAGAAATTGAAATGTAATGATAGTTAGTGATGATACTTTTAAAAGAATTACCATTGGATTTTCTAAAGGTTCCGAAGAATTTTATTACCTACCTGAGGAAGAAGCTGAAGTTGTTCTGAAAAATCAATAAGTGGGTGAACCATTGAAAATGTTGGATAGAAGAGAAAGCTGAAGAAAGTATAAGAAGAAGAAAAAACACAAAAGCTATGGAATCTCAATCCGCACCTCATAAACCTAAGAAACAAAAATCAAATCTTGATGAGGTTGTAGAAAAATGGATTGAAGATAAGAAAAATTGGAATGAATGAGAGCCACAGTTTGGCTTGGATCATTTAGATGAAAAATATTTGAAATAGAATATTGCTGATGAGCATAAGAAGGAAGATAAAGAAAAGAAGATAATTAAGAAGATGTATGATTCTGAGGCTGTTCAATCACTTCTTAGGGATAATAAAAATTCTTCCGAACAAATCCCAATACCAAAATAATTCATTGAAGAAGATTTAATGGAGACTTCAGGAAAGAAATATGTCACTCTAGAAAAGGTCAGAGAAAAAGAAGTAGAATAAGTAAAAGATGAATAAGAATAAGAAGGTAGTGGTGAAACTGCATATATGATTATTCAAGTTAAGGGTTTCCATGAGAAATAAAGTCCATCCAAGAAATTGTCAAACCAAACAACAAAATAAAAATCCTTAATGTGTGTTACACCTAAGAAATATAATAATTAAGAGGATGAGAATGTTGAAGATGAAGTGAACTATCTATCTGAGAAAGAATTTTTTAATAATAATTTTGTTCATCTTGAATATGCTGAAGCAGGAGCTGATAAGGATAAGATATATGAAGATGAAAATTTTCAGCTGTCTGACAGGGAACATGAGTCTCCAGTTGAGGAAGATGTTCCTAAAACTGTAAAGGTGAAACAAGTTGTTGTTTACATATATACTAAAGTCGTTTTAAAGAAAAATGGAGTTGGTGAATCTTAAAAGAGGAAACATGCTATTCTAGAGAAAGATACCTCGCCATGTAAAGTCTTAGATTTGGAATCATCATCTCTAGGACATGATTTTTTTGTTCATTCATTGATGATGTTGGTTGACAACATTCTGATTTTCCCATGCATAGACTCTGGATTCCAGATGCTTCAACAGAAAATAAATCAGAAATTCGATTCATTGTCCCTAGTGATGGACAAGTTTATCAAGCATGAGGCTGATTTCTAGAAATTTTTCCATAACAATGATTCCCACAAAAGATCTTGTAATAAAATGGTTAGCTGGTCAACAAAAATAGTTGAATATTTGAGTAAAATTGATGAGTTTCAAGATGTTGTTATGGAGGATTTTGAAATAGAAAATGGGAGGATCATGTATATTACCACCAGTCTGGAAGAAAACCTGACTCTTGAGTAGAATAATCAGATTCGAGAATTGATGGATCTAAAAGGAAAATCTTATATTGTTTCCCAAAGCTGGAAGAAAGAGAGTCATATTCAGATTAAGATAGAATAAAAGCTTGTCAAGCTGGAAGAAGTCTTGATGGCTCAGGTATAGGCACTTTAGTCTTAGGAAGAACGAATCAGGGATTTACAGAAGAATGCTGAGGATTATGATTAGATTCTTAAGCGAATAGTGGAATATCATAAATAGCTCAAAAAGCTAAAGATTATAGTCACGAAGTTGATGCCGAAGGAAAAATAAGGATTATATTGTTGAAATTTGATCTTTTGTTGTATTTTATTCCTTGTACAAATTCTTTCTAATCATAATGAAAATTTTTGTTGCTTTTCTATTGGATGTGTTTTACTAATCATTCAGGTACCATAATTTATTTTCCATTTCCTCAAATTCGTTTTGTAAATCACAAAGGTGGTGAAAGGAAAAAAGAATACTAAGAAAATAAGAAATATCCCTAAGTAAGGCGGAGTTTATCTAGAGGGGGTTTCATTACAAATATTTTTGTATTCAAGATAATGAAAAATCACATTCCTTAAATCTGGTATACAATCCTCATAGTTTCAAGGCCTAAGGTGGAGTTAGACGAATTCATCATTGTCCATGTGTAACGGGAGATATTTTTTATTAAAATGTCTATAAAAATATTATCTAAGAACTTATATTCATTTTTGTAAGGATGTTTGTGCTCTCCAAAAAGAAAGAGATTGTTGAGTCCACATGATTAACCTTATGACTTTTCTATTCCTTCATACATGGGTAATATTGTGGAGTGAATAAGGTTTCCTTATGACTTTATCATACCTTATTGTTTTGAAAATCAAAAACACCTTATCTTAAGGAAAATTTAATTCAACCCAATGTTTTACTTTCTTATGGAAAATTTCATTCCCCAATGAAATTTTTCCTCACCATGTTCTTCATTGCTCATTATTTTGTCTAAGTGTAAAATTCAGCTTCATATCCAAAACATTGGAATCATATAATACTTAGATATATAACATTCTATTTTTAGCGTCTGAATTCAGACTGTAATTTCTCTGAATTCAGAGTCCAAACTCTTATTAGTTCTTGCTACGTGTTCTCTGATTACAGACTATGAACTACTATATGTTCTAACTCCGAGATCTCTAAATTTAGAATCTGAACTCTTAAGAGTTCTGACTCCAAATTTTGATGATTTAGAATCTGAACAATGTAAGTTCAGATGCTAAATTTTGATGAATTCAAACTCCGAACATTGTAAGTTCATACTACTAATTCTGATGAATTGAGACTTCGATCATTGTGTGTTCTGACTCTGAACTCTATAAATTTAGACTCTAAACATTCTTATGTTCAGACTCTGAATTATTATGTATCCAGATTCCGAATTTCTGTGAATTTCAGAGTCCATAATTCTATAGAATTTAGAATCCAAATTCCTTGAAAAACAGAATCTGAATATATTAATATTATAGTCACCGAATGTATTTTGGCCAGACTCCGAACTATTTTACCTTACACTCCAAAAAAAATTGATTTTGGTTTTGTAACCATATATTTCCTTACACATGTTTTTATTATAAAATGATGTCGTGATTTCAGTTACTAACTAACCATTGTTTGAGTGACACCTGTACAGGACCTCCGAAATTCAGGGAAAAGTTTGACCATTGGAGAAGGGAGCCAACCACAAGAGTTGTTCCTATAAATAGGAGCACTATATGGACGATATCAGGACTTCAACTTTTCGATGAACTTACTTATATGTTTTTGAAGTGATTTATAGATATAGAGGATCATATAAACTCTCAATGTTCATGAAGAGAGTTTGAATGTCTTGTTCAGACATTTCTTCAAGCAGAATTGCTTCGCACGACTCCGAATGTTGCTGAGTACATTTTAAGGCTTCCGGGGATAGGAAGACAGAGGTGCCGACTACCTTGAATTTGGCAGGTGTTGGGATATCAATACCACCTCTGATATTCACATCGAGAGCTTTCCCTGGTGTGGGTAAGACATATTCTCTTGAAAGTATAAATCAAGGGTCCTTTATCCAAGGTTGTTGGATACCCTTCTTTAGGGTTAAAAGATATATTACTTTTTTACATGTTTTGTTTCATGTTTTCTGCTACATTTTATTAGAGGTAAGATTAAATTCCTTATAATTATTTACACATGTAGACATTGATTTAGTATGATTTTATACAATTTATGGTGGAATCATTATCGTTTTAAACATTGGCTATGTTTCTTTTCCAGATTCTCTTTTCTGGAATTTCATTCTCCGAATCTTATTTCAAGAGTCAAGAAAGAGTGTAGAATTAGATGTGTTGTGAGATTTGTTTATACAAAATGTTCATAAGAATCTTAAAGTATATAATTTACCCCCTCATGTATGTTTAGTATGTACTGTATTTTTTTTATACTTCCATTGGTATTAAAGGAGACTATCATACTTCATACCAACTCAACACTAGGGGTGGAAAAAATAATATGATAGATTGTTATCATACATACATTGAGTGGTAATATTTCATAGGGATGAAAACATATTTTTCTTTTTATAGAGATTGTCATTACATAATGTGATATCAGTGTGGATAAAAATTTTATACATAACAATTACATCCATGTTATAAAAAGGAATATAAAAATTATATAAAAAATAATATCATTAAAAATGTTACTCAAAGCATTTGAATTTATTATTGGTTGATATTCCACTATCACATGGTTTTGAAATAAAATAACTTATGAAAAGTAATAAATATTTAACTATATATAATTTAGGAAAAATTTTCATTTTAATGGCAGGGTTTCTATGGGATTATTTAATTGGGAGACACAATATAGGAAATCCATGACATCCATGGTAATGATCTTGATGTATGGACTATTTATTATTTTATATAGATCTATCATTATTAAATCTTGATAATGGGTCTTTGATGGTTTAATGTACATGGATGGTTACCTCTTCATTAATATTCAATTCGATATAAATAATTTATCTACATTTAATTTTTAATTTTTTTAAATAATTTCGAATTTAACGACAATTTTATCATATTTTGTTTTAAATACTATATATTGGTTAATATATGTTCTCTTTAGAATAATCCCATATTTTTATGTTATTATTTTTGTACATGGATATATTTTACACATTATTATTCATTAAATTATGGGTTTTAATATAATTATTCTAATATTTTGGTTAGCCAATTCTATGGATGACACTGATTGTTTCTTGGTGTCATAACATTTCTTCCCATCTTGGGATAAAACTTATATTTCATTATAGAGTGAGACTACTATAACAAGAGTGATTTATATGAGTGTGGGATGTTAAACATGATCATGTCTCTTATATCAAGTATGATTATTGTGTCATAATCTAAAAACAATTCATGAATGGAAACATGTCTATGACTTATCCTCTAATTTACAACTCTCTAATGTTTCAACATTTTCATACATGATGAATTTATAAACAATCAATTATGTAATGAATAACAAATAGTTTCATAGGAGTTCCTATATAATTATTTTAAAAAATGGATTAGTAGAAATTTTATTCATGGGATTAACCATAATTTTAATTTATTCAATCACAAATTCCATTCAAAAACCATAACTGAACCTTATGTTCATGTCTCTATTTTTCAATTCAAATTCATCTGTTCAATAAGTCTATTAAACTATGTTCTCCCATGAATATAATACACAATCTGAATTAATTTTATCCAACAGAACATTTTGATCAATCTTCCTCAATTCACAACTCCATTATCAGATTAATAGTATGTGATCATTATTCCAATCTGATGTTCTACCATATATTAATATTGAATGAATTTATAAATGTGATAAGATCTATATTTAATTAAAAAACTAACACATTGTCTAGGTAATAGTATATTTAGGTAATATTTTATAGTAAACCCCCTTTAGACAAATAAGTGATGTATACCTAATAGCTATAATGAATATCCCACATATACAACAAATGAACCTAACCTGATAAGACTCGAATTGTGATTTAGATACCTGTGGGATGATGATGGAAAAAAATGCATCAATAAATATATAAGAAAAATATAAAAATGAAAAATAATAGATAATGGAACAATAAAAGTTGGTATTACAGTAACTCTAAAAGAGAAAAAGGTTCCAGAACACCCTAATAGCTGACTTGGGATTGTAACAAAATATAAAAAAATTGGTGGATCACAAAATATTTCACGTGACTCATGCTCCGAAAGGTGACACAACATAGTAATTCCTTCCAACATCATGTAGTTCATTAGATTTACCTGGACCTATAATAATGATATATATAAAATTAGGAACATAATAGTAGGGTGTCAGTTATAATTCCAATAAGAATTCACATATCACTTCATAATTATTCCCAATACGATAAACTAATTACCCTTAATGTTAACAAAAAAATGGAAGTGGAATTTTTTCAAATATCATATGAGAAAATTCTTGATGAAAACTAATAATTTCTTCTTCATAAGAGGTACAAAATTTTATCAATTATTGTAGTAATAATCTTGTATCATTATCAACTAGGCGTGAATAAAAAATAATCAAAACAGTTCATGAATAAGAATTTCAAGTAAATCATAGATGAGAAACCCATTTTTATAATAATGAATGAAAATATATTTCTAATCATTGAACAGTTGTTTAATGATATATATGTATGATAAATAAGTATAATCAAACATATGGTTAATGTCTAGATTCCAACATACACATAATACGTCCCAATTGATGTAATGGAGAAGATTTATAAGGACCCGTATCTTTAACATATATTATGTTTGATGTTTTTAAATGTTAATCAATTTCATGGAACATCTAATACATGTATAGCATGTTTTGTTCCCACTCAACTACCTAGTAACCATTATTATTCAAGGGAAAAAACTAATTTCAAACATGATATAATTCATTCAAAAATAATATAAGGCCTAATTTTTTTTCCATGATTCATGTTTCAAAAGAATAATTTTATTTCAGCCAAAAAATAGTGGTTTTTTTATCTTAAACCCATGTCATTAATACTAAAAACCACTATATTGTTTTTAAATAAATACTCATCATATCGTCAAATTTCCAGACATAAAATATCCCATGATTTTCATTTTCATTAATATCTTATCCAAATTCATAATTTCAATTCAATATAATTGTTCCGAAAAATTAATAATAAAATTATATCCTCACTTTTTCATTACACACCATACAATTTTAGAATAAATTTAACAAAAACAAAACTCATGCCTAAAAAATTTGTGGGGAACCAAATTTATATTTAATAATCAATGGTTTAAAAAATAATAAGTCCTTTGGAGACCAAATTCATTTATAAAACACAACATAAGACATTTAGAAAGGATAATTAACTATTTAAAATTTAATCTCGTGTAAATATACAGGGCTCCAAGTCATAATAAAGCATATACGAGGCAGAAGTAACCACCATAGAGCGGGGTGGAACTCTGTGAGGAAGTGTTGCATTGGAAAAGACCACCAAGTTGATTGAAAGGGAATGATACAAATTATAACTTGAACTTTTATGGAATATCCTCACTTCTATAGTATGGTTGTTGATCTATAACATCTCTTTAGAACTCATGAGTGGAACCAAGTTAAGAGGGTTTGTAGTTATATATAGGTGTTGGATTCCCATTAGAAAACAACACATAAATTCTCCTAACAAATTGTGGATGCATATAAACTCACAATTGTAACTACCTAATAAAATTTATAAAAAATGAAGATAAAAAACTATAATCATCTAAATATAACATGGATACTGGATATATGGGATTTTCAAAGACATCATGATGAGAACCTTCTGAAGGGGCCCTCCAGGATGATGGCTATAATAAAAACTCAAGGATTGGGGTAACTAAAGAGCCAAAATTACCTCTATATAATGGACTCAACCCCTTTAGAACCACTATAATGTACCCACCATATACATAAAACATTCAACTTCTATGTGTTGTGGTCATGAATCATATAACCTTGTATCAAAAAAATTTGTATAAAGTTTAGACAAACATACATTTCTTCTTGTATAAGATTTTTGAATCCCAAAGAATATACAAGGAGACAACTCAGCACAAAAAACAATGAGTAAGAAAATTTAAATAATAAAGAATAAAATAAAAACAAGAATGAAAATTATGGGATATAAGAATTAACCACACTATAAAATATCTATCCCCACCCCCAACAAATATCTTGATGAATGCGTAACTAATAGTTGGGGACAATTATCTTTCATAAATTGCACATTATAACATGTACCATGTTTTTCTATTCCATTCTTAAATAATACCAAAATATAGGTTATGTTCATCCATGTAGAACCATTTTTTAGGAATTAACAATCGAAACTACTTTAATTTTAATGGAATAATATGATTTAAATTAATTTTATAAAAGTTTAAGAAGGTATATGGATCATAGATATAAGATCTAAACTATGATACATGGAACATACAGTGTGCATATTTCATCTATTGTTGAAAAATAAATGCTATGAAAGCATACCAATCCACTCAATAACCTCAAATAGTCCCAGATATCTTGATGGTAACATTTGTTGTTTCTCAAGACACCTGTGACCATATTAGGCTAAAACTCTAAGAAACATCATGTCCCCAACACCAATCTCCAAATTTGTTAAATGAGAAATTTAATTATATTTTTAATGGATTGATGACATTACCATTCTATGATAATTAAATTGAATTTTGAGCATCATCTCCCATAAGAAACTATGTCCCTCCAGGCATGGTTTACCACCCTCAGACCAATAAATTGTAGATTTTCAAGGTTTTTTGTACATATCCCTAATGGGATTAATATTGAGGAATGTCCAATAATTTCTATTATTTTATAACATGACCATACACAAAGTGTTATCCCATTAACCTCTTATTCCAAATTCACATTCTCATAGCATGTCTATAAAAATATTTATTTCCCAAACTATCCGAGCCACATATTTTACGATTATATTTGATGCTCAAATTTACCCTTGATCCCAATAGATATATGTAAACTATGGATCTATGTTATATGTGATTTAATATGTAAATAGATGAAATTTAATTATTTTTAGACATACCTTATTTCAAATTCCTCATCCATGGTTTTATTACGAATCATAAATTGGTTATATGCTTTGGTTAATCTATCAATGACCATCAATATTGAATTCTTTTCTTGATATGCACATGGTATTCCAACACCAAACTCCCTTGATATTTATTCACACATCTATTTTTGTATGGGAATGGGATAAAGAAAACCCAAAGGCTTATGTCGATCAACCATGACCTATTGATATCTATAACAAAGTGTAACAAAATTTAAAATGTTTTATTTCCTTCCATACTCTCAGAAACATCCCCTAATATCTTAAATAATTGTTGTGGTGGAATGGTGCACTATACATTTACATTAATAAAAATCACCCCTCAAAACATTTCACAAACTAATATGTGCAATTTACTATTTTCATAACAATCAGAAACCCTCCAAAGACTGAGGGAATTTTTTGATGTTCTCACATTGATATATGGAATATATAATGTTCTAGAACTCATTTTCGAGTTGTTGATACAACTTAATCATCTCATGTAATTATGATTTCAAATAATGTTTCTTTAATGTAATCCTAAACTCATACAGAAGGACTACTATATTCGTATGAGAAAATAGGTCCATTAAAATCTAATAATTATATGATTCATTCATGGAATGTGATTGAATTTTCTCAATCTAAGAATTTGTTATGAAATTTCCCTTATGAGGTGTGTAAGAAATTTAAATGTAAAAATATTCTTGTTTCTGAAACCAATAAATTTTTTGAAGGATCATGTAATATTAAGAGAAGATATAACACAAGATTTCTTAAAAAAAGTAGATAGAAACACATGTAATAGAGATGAAACATTTGAGAATACATTTTATATTTGAGTTCTTGGTCATGTCTATGATGGGATTTTTCCTGGGTCTAAAGCTCAAATGACCATATCCCACCCCATGATCTCATTTCATACTAATGTATCCAAAACTACAACATGTTTAATCAAATAAAACTACATACTAATTAATACATTCAAATGGAATCAAATGGAGTGATGATGAAAACCAATTCTTTTACTCATCAATTGAATGTCAATATATATAATCCTATGAAAAACAAAAACCCTTACAAGTAGGAGAGGTCATCATAGAAGACAATATATATAAATGCTTCACAAAAACGTTTTAATATCCCTCCATTCCCGTGAAACTACAAAATCTATTTGACATTATGTGGTTTCTAAAATTTCGTTACAGTTTTCACCTCCAATGATTAGGTGAGACATAGCATTTGGAAATAATTTTTCTTAAAAAATTACTTTCCATATCCAAAATATTAATTTATAAATCATTACATAAAAATTTTGGTTTCTAAAGACATGATGTACTTCGCTCAGAATAAGTATGTTGTCATCCACTTTCATAAATTTATCTAAGAAGTCTTTCAAAACGACCACAATAATGAAATAATTGTACTCAAGGAAAATAATATTTTCCAATTCACTGAACACTTTTAAATCAATGGTTACAACAATCATAATGTTGACACACTCATAATGGACCTACCTATATCACTATTTGACAGTAGCAATGTTACAATCTTTTATCCAAATTTAGTGTTAACTAGCTTGTTCATCAATCATTGAGAAATCATTCTCCCCTTACAAGTTGTAAAAATAATAATATATCTGAGGAAGTGGATATTTATTATGTATTAGGACACAATTGAGCTTTCAACAGTCTATAAAAAGGTGAAGGGTTTCATTGAATTTCTTAAAAAACATAGTTACATTATAAGGTCAATCAATGTGTCTAATAATTCCTTTCAAAAATAGATATTCTCCAATAGTTTTTATCTAAATTACTTCTACTAAAATCATAATGTAGGATGTAATAGAGATGTACTTGGTATTTGTTACTAAGTCAATAGAAAACTCTACCTCTCCCACTAGAGGAAAAAGATAAAATTCGTACGAAAAAACATTGGAAATCTCAAAAAATACTAAAGGATGTTCACCATAGAATGATTCACGATATAGTTATAATGAAAATTTTGAATTCAAAATTTACAAATATAGTATAGGAAGTCATCATCGAGTTTACATCAAGTATCGGTCTCCCTAAAATAAAATACATCCTCCATTAATTCCACAAACTACAAATGTTTGATGATAATACTCAATAAGGTATATATTTGTGATTATTCAATCCATCACATAGATGAAATCCCTAGGCTTCATAACTAGAATTTAATCATCCAAAGTAAACTCAAATAATCAAAAACATAATGTAATGGAAGGGAATGAGATACCCTTATCATTATTCATTCCTAAAGTTATATAAATCCACATTACATAAGGAATCAACTACATAATAATAACAATAAAATAATTATAAGGGTATATATAAATGAATTATAAGAATTATTGATAAAAAATTCAATATTGAAAATGTAATAGTAATCATAACTCTATCCTTAGTTGGTCATGTATGTGTTGCCACTAGATATTAATTCAATGTATGAACATGCTTCATTCTTTATTCTGTTGGATAAAACCCCTTTAGTCATGAAGTGTCATTCTATAAAATTGATCTTATCAAAATTAATTATTCTATACTAATGAATAAAAAAAACATGATATAAATCATTATATTTTAGGATAATCCACATGGGACATTTTTATTTGGTTCATCTAAGAATTTAAACCATTTTTTCCCAATGTAATATAATTAATGACCTATTACATGTATGTTGCTAATATCCACCGCCATATTTTCTACCATGTGAATATTCCCACATTATCTTACCCTTAGAGGGACTAAAAACAAACAATTGGTGTAGAATAAGTTTCCATAATCTCTAAATTTCCACCCAATTCAAGAAACACCAACAAATTTCTATGTGAAATATTGTCATATGTTGTGTGTTTCTATAGAAAATATTAGGGGTGAAATATGGTCAAAGACCTGCCTCAAATCTAAAGGCCTCCAACTTCTCATATGATAACACATTTGGTTAGAGATAAAAAAAACATTGAATATCATTTGAACTGCTGGGTCAAAATTTGGTTACCTTTACCAGGTTTATGGTACTCATTCAAATTATCCAACACTAGCCACAATAGATTGAACATCTCCAATAAATGATTCATGAATAATTTCCACTATAAGAACACATTCTTAATCATATTTTATATAATGTCCCACCACCTTCATATAACACCTTCTATCTTGAAATAAAACATTTTTATTAATAGAATGAGGTGAATCCAATAACTCAAATGGTTACTCAAATTTATTTAACTAGTCCTTTTCCCCCTTTGGAATTTTAGTAGCTTGCAATGATAGAGGTTTGAGATGAAGAAAATCATATGCATGATCATAGTTATCCCCCCTGAGGAATATAACCTCTATAGTATAATAATATATATATCCCGTAATCCAGAATGGATCTTGGACTGCATGAATATCATACACTAGAATTTTATGACTTACTAGAGGGATTAATTGTTGTAGTTCACCAGAAACTTCTTCCCTAGGTCTGAATAAATGAATTCATATTGGAAAAGTAACAAAAATTGTTAATAAAATGACACTTTCAAGATTCATGATATCATGAGCTTTATAATGAAAAATTCAATAAAGTAATGTATGTTCAAATAAGATCCCTTGAAAGATAACAATCAAATAATTATTTTCCATAAAATTCAATTTATTGAACAACCACGTAGTAACAAAATGATCTATATGAGGATATTTGGTCAGGTAATCACTTGCGACATAAAATTTATGTAATGAAAATTCAATACCAGTTTTAATACAAGAATAATAATGAACATTAAAACAACACTGATACCAGTTGGTCACAAATCAACTAGGAAAAACTACATAATGTGTACATTGAATTTACCTAACATGAAACAGTGGGTGTTCTAGATCCCCAAGAGCTCGAGAAGAGAACCATGTAATTAAGATAAGTATATAATAAATGATTTCACAAAAATAAATTAAATATATAGACAGTGTAATAATTTAAAAATTTGGGATGATCATCAATCCTCCTAAAACAATGGTCCATAACACCTTGATACAAGTCTCAAGATAGATAAATAGTCTAATGTTACTCATTGATCCGAAACTCCAACATATACTTCCATCACTAGAAGTTCCACATGTTTGGTACACCATCCTCCTATATGTTTTCCAAACCTTTCCCTTTACTAGACATAAAGAAATATTCAAATTTCCGAAGGAAAATCTATGTTGTGATCTATTAGCCCAGATAGAATTAAAAATTCATTTTATAAGAGTAATATATTAACTAAATTATTAATATATAATATATTTAACATCACATGGAATAATTCCTCAATACATGTCAATAACGAATTTTATAATTTAATCCAATGACTTCATGAAAATAAGAATAAGATCATTTCAACCAGAGCATGAATAATCAAGATTATTTTTGAAATATACATGAGAAGAATGTTTATTAAAAGAGGGAATGAATAATAATTTCCATTAAATATGACATGAGTAAAACATTTATTTGACCAGGAATGAAAATTTATTTTCAATAATATCATCATGGTTGAAAGACCAAGGGCTATGATGAATAAGGAATGTTACACATCTTGGTGGTTTAAAACATCTAATTAACACACAAAAAATCAATAAGGATTTACTAGACTAGATATTTAAGGAATAGTCTCTATTAAATCAAGTGGTCTAGTTGAATTTATGTCAATGATAAATTAATATTTAGATCGAATAAATTTTATTCATGTGTTATTACCAATCAACTACCATTTATACCTTGTGCATCAAGATAAATCAAATAATTTCAAAAGGGCTATAATTTTCTCTAAAAAATAATTTCAATCCATAAATTATTTTGACCAATTTCCTAATTCAAAACACAAATTTATTTTCAAAAACCTATATGTGTTTTTATCATATTCTCACATCATTTTTTCATAAACCCAATTCAATTTTTTCCCTGAAAATTTATCATATCATCAGATTTAAAATCATAAAATATATTATGCTATTTATATTTATCATTATCCTCTCCAAAATCATAATTTTGATTATAGAATTTTTTTCTGTAAAATCAGTAATAAATATCAAATTATAATTTTCACCACCCACCACCCCATTTTGAAGTTTATTTATCAGAAATCCATCTCCAAATTTATAAATTTGTTGGAAAATAATCTCTATATTAGTATAAATGTCTACAAAAATAATAATTAATTTAAAACCCATGTACATTAATAATAGTATCATAATTTAATGATGACGGATTATAAATAGGAATTAGTGATGCCTCTTCATATTTGAGAGTCACGAGAGCACAAATAATTCACTTCCGCATAAAAACAAAAACCTAAATGATTGTTTGAACACTAATAGATAGTGTTTCACTAGAAGAGACAACCTAATTCAAAGAAGAGGTGTGAAAATAAACTTGAATATTAATGGTTATATCACAAAAAAATTCACATTATACTAGTGCTTTCAATATAATAGTACATCAAAACTCAAGATTTATCAATATATTAGAGAGTAAAAATATATAATTAGATGTTCGATTCCCACTAGAATACCCTCATAAATTATTCTCAAAAATGAAATGGGGACACCCAAAATAAAAAAAACTACATCCTAATAAAATTATAACCCTTGAAGACATAAAATACCCTATCATAAAAAACTATCATAGAACATTGATCTATGGTGTTGTCTTAAATATCATAGTCTCGCCCTTCCCATATGAACCACCAAAATGAATTATTCATAACAAAATATATTATTGGGGTCACTAAGAAGTGATCATTCCATCATTATCGTTTTTATCAATCACTATATCACTACTTTGGTATAGCCACAATTTACACATAACTACCGTCTCCACTATGGAAAGGTCAAGACTGTTATGACATGTTACCACCAATTTTCGATAGATAGTTTCTAAAATTAGAAATTTTATCTTCAAAATGATTTATGGAGCCCAAAAATTTACATGTAAATATTTAACTAAAAAACATGGTGAAGGTTAAGGTAAATGATCAATAATAACATAATATACATGATATAAAAATATTGGATGAAACATGGACCCCATAAATAAGTATAAACTAGCTCAAACATCTAATTCTTAGGTGTACATTTGTTAAAATTAAATGACACCTAATGAATCCATCTAATAAGAAAACTGTTTCAAATTGATTTTTCCTCGTAATCATTCACCAAAAATTTATTTACCAACATATATTCTCAATCCATTCATAGGAATGTGACAAAGTCTATAATTCCAAAAATATCTCTATTCCAAAAATTCTTATTACATCATGCATTGATTCTTATGGATTCTATTTTAGGTAAAATTTATATCATTAACACAATGATATAACACCATGGAATGTATGGTGGATTTACAAATATATTCTACAAATAAATAACAGTAACAAAATTATCATGATAGATATTTATATTATTTTCAAAAATAAAATAAGGATGTGGTAGACTCCTTTTGAATGAAAAAGAAAATAATTTTTCATTTGAATGTTGACATATCCTTTCACAACAACCATAAGTTCCTCTATGTCAATATTGTGAACCATGAAATGATTTAAGAGTAATAATATTAGTTTAATACACATTTTATGTTGAACTAACTAAATCTATATAATCAAATATTTAAGAATCCATCGTTATCGTGGTAGTTATAAACCAAGGGGAACTCTACCCTTTTGTAATAGATTTTCTAGATAAAATTGAAGCTTTATTTCTATAATTTATAATACACAATTATAAACCACTTTTTTTGTGACCCATACATTCATGGTTCTAACATATAGAGTCTATGAGACTGTACAAAATTCCATAATTTCTTCACTTTTATTTCCTCCGCATTTTACTATTAACTAGTTGAAAAGAATGTAGCATATTTCCCATTATAAATTATATTATAAAAGTAATTAGAATATAATTATATAAAATTTCATTATTTAGAATCCTATCAAAGATACCGTTCTAGAAAAATTAATTCATTGCCCTAGAATTACTCAAGACAATCACAATTACATCACGTGATTCAGAACACAGTGATAGAATAATCAAGGAATGAAAATCTTCCTAAAAAATTACTTCAAGTTACATCATATAACTATACATCATTTTGAACACATTTATATGATCATCCCAAACCATTATTTTTTTAATTATCAGTTAAAAAGTATCAGTAAAATGAATACATTATTCATTATATATGGATTCACATGTATTATTTCATTCTATGATAATAACTCTATATTTTTCAACATATTGGATATTGAATGTCACATTCTTGGAAAGAATCACCTAAAAACACAAAATATATATTTCCATGTCATTTACACTTCATTTTTCCAATGATTTTATCTTCTAATTATTCATTAAAAGATCATTGTCCTTCTTGAATAAGTATTCATCCACCTATATGTAAAAAAGTCTATATAATAATCCATAAAACATTTCTTGACTCAAATTTGATTCTTCCAATTAAATCATCTTAATATTTTACTAATACAACTACATTCAATGAGATTAAAGGTAATTTTCATCAAATTTTTAGGCACATATATCTAATTTTATCCTTGAACTTTAATCATTTATGTGATACTACTTGTAACATCAAAATATTTGTCTTCCAAATGAACCAACATCCATAAAACCATGTAATTAATGACGTTACTGAAAGGAATAAATGATATTGAAGCCTTATAATGTATTGCTAAAACATATATCCCATAAATAATATCCAAACTTCACAACAAAATGATTTCTTTAAATCTCAAACACCCATAGTGGGAATTCTAATATATACAATGATATAAATAGAAGTGATGAAAATAAAAAAGGAACATTCAATTTTTATTGTTTAGATGAATTCCTTATCTTTAAGAAACAACATCACTAGATGTTTAAACATGATATTATAATATAAATACAACAAAAAATCATTGGATAACATAAAAATAGTTTTATTCATGATCATATTACATAGTACAAATGAAACAATAAATAATTATTTTAGATATATTTTAAAAAAATAGGTTCTATCCATAACTAAAATATATGAGATGAATTCCACATGGTTCTGATCATAAATGTACCACTCTAAATAGTTAAATTCAATCACAACCTAAACTGATTCAATAAGTTAATAGTGTGGTCTTATAAAAGAACTATTATTTTTCATATAAAAAACATCTGGATGAATCATATGTATCATAATTATTAGATTTATATGTAATTCTTCTATTTAATTGTTGTATTAGAAGCTACATGAGTGTTATCTTACAGAACACTTCCTATAATTCTGTATTTTTATCCTATGGAATCACCACAACAATTTTAAGTATATGTGGTGCATATAGTAATTATAGAACCGATTCCTATACATATATAATTAGTATAAATTTCTAGATTTTAATACGTTCTTGATCCTTTAATAATTTATTTCCAAATTTATTCTCACAAAAATACTTATAATAAGTAGTTATCACATAAAAATACATAGATTTATTACATTATACTAAAATATTAATTTCAATCAATTAACTATTATTTCATAGTATTTTCCATAATTTCTCTCCCTCAGTTGTTGTGTCATTCATACAATGTAGTATGACTCCTCCAATTATCCACACTTGTGGCCTATGCCTATCTCTCCAAACATTTGACTATAATTTGGTTTCATTATATATTCTATATTCTATAATTGTATTTAATGTTTTATAGCTTCCAATATATAATGGTCATCAGCTTCATAATGTAATTTATTATCCAACATATCAATCAAATATCTAATAAAAATTTCTTATTTTTATGAAGTTTTTTTTTATCTCACATAGATTTTATGTAAATTAAATTATTATTTTGAGAGATCCCTTATAGAGAGATATTTCACATTTTCTTATTCTTCCTCCAGTATCTCTATAGACTATAATAATCATTATTTATCCAATAAAACCTTAGATAAATTATAGAAGAATTATCAAACTCTAAATATTGATCACCTCTATTCATGACGTTGATGTATAAAAATATCCTTGTAATTTAATAATTATTTATTACCTCTGCCATAAATTGATATAGTGGCTATAACACTACCTCAAAAGATATTCAATGATTTTACTCAATCATATAAGGTCATATATGTCATTATGATGAATCCTAAATTTCCTATTGTGGTTAAAATGTGTATAGTAACAAATAAATTATTTAATTATACAATTTTTTCATGTCTTTTATCCTTTCATACACTTCATCACCATCATTGATTATTAACATCTCTAATAGTAATTTTTAATATATCTTACTCACAAACACTTGTTGAAAAATTGTATCACATTAGATTTTATTTCCTATTCAATAATAAATGGTTATTTTTATGTGATAATAAGTAGACTAATGACATATGTTTATTTATAGTTCAATTTTTCCTCCCAATATGATTATAAAATATAATGGTATATTCTCTAGATAATATTATTTAGTTTTCTAGACCGATTTAGTTAAATACATTGGGGTTTCCTCATAATTTCGTATCTCCATATCTATGATAATACTTAATAAAAAATTTAAATAATTTAGTCTCTAATTTTCCATATACTTCCCAGATCTGAAAAAATATTATATCAAAATCCACATTCTAGAATCAATTTGTAGTAATTGTTTTATTCATAAAACTCTTCAACTGTAAATTATATTATATAAAAAATTAAACAACCTAATATAAAACTTATGATGGATTCATCGATAAATTCACTTTGACTACAGATCCAAAACATGGTATTTAATTAATGATTTAATGTAAACTACATTAATGTTTTCTATGAAACTCACATATTTATTGAATATTATAAAACTATTGTTTTTAATTATTATTCAAAATAGCTCGAATAATCTTTAAATATAATATAATAACATCAATGTATGATTAATAGAGTACCATTTTTGTGATTTGTACTACATATTTAATTAATTGATACAACTTCATAATATAACCCCATGAAAACTACCGATTTCTATGATATTTCACTATTTTGCAGGATTCACCTTTATCGTATGAGGTTATTCTACCGTTTATTTCTTATCACCAAATCCCCTATAATATCATTATGTTTTGTCACAAAATATAAAAAAATTAGCATGGAGAACCTTCATGTTTTTCATAACACTCATTTATCAATAAAATTCAATATCAACAAAAAAATATCAAAAAACATTTTCTTTTTATGTAATAAACTGATTAAAAATGTATTATATTATAATCAAATCCTTTATTCCATCATGTATAATTCCTTACACTTTAGGGTCTCCCACAGATTGATAAATTTCTTATACCACTATTTCAATTCCAAAATTGGTTATATACAATTTGGAAATCATAGGTCTGGATTTCCAAAGTATTTCACCCCAAATCTGAATTTTTAAACCTTATACTTTTTAATATCAAAATGAATTGATAAATTCATCATTGAGAATCATAGTGGTTTATTAATATAACATATTTATTTGGACTAATCCATGATACCAATGGTGCTTTCTTTGACCCAAAATTTATAAATAGTATTCAGAACATATATACATATATCTCATTTCACTACACACATACCTAATGTGTTGTCAATTTCTATTAATCCTACACAAAATAATTTACATTTACAAAAATAAATCACATAAGGAGAATTTACATCCTATAAAACCTCAACATATGGATTTTTTTCGTATACAAAAAATATCCATTCTCTTCAAACCAACATCCAATAAATTGTATTGGATCTCATTTAATGGTATAACATATAAAAACATTATTCTAGATTTTTTTAAATTATAATTTTTATGATTTGTCTCTAAATACATTATGAGACTAATACCACTAATATAAATTTAGGCATTTTGTTATTCATTGATAAATCCTTCATCATCGTTCCCTTTTTCATACAAGTTATATTCCAACAAAATACAACTATATTATTGTGAAATAATTTATAAAATCTCTATTCCTTATTTATGTTTCTCCTCTTTGACATCCATTAGAATCATGAATACAATTATTTTAATCCTTGTTGAATATTTATTCAATGCATCAACATTAATTCTAATGCCTAGAACATATTCCTTATTTTTCCTTCAATTTTGTATCTAATTAACGTGATGAATGTAATGAGACAGACATTTATAGTGAATTATGAACCATTTATTGAGATCATTCATTGATTTACTCCAATTTATTAAGCCTATTTTCTAGCATGTAATTTTATATTCTATTGATATATATGTACTCATTTATCATTGGAACAGAGGATTACCTTATGATGCCTTTATAACCACTCTTACATCAATTTCAGGTCTTATGTTCATGGTTATAATAAATAAAAATCAACTCTATAAAATCATATCTAAACTAATTATTATTAATTTAAGATGTTGATAATGAAGATTTTCGTACTCATTTGAGCCTTCATACATCCATACACACTTTTATAATGTGATATATTATTCAATAGTAGTAGAATTATAATTCAATCTTTATTTATTTTTCATTACCATTTATCATTTCAAAAATATATTATTTACTTAATAATGTATATTCTTTATTTTCAAACTCCACATGTAGATACTAGAAGGATAGAGATACAAAATTCATTTGAGGATTTTGAAATCCTCTCTAGATCCTTGATCTAGTCATCCATATCCATCAAATAAGTAATTATTTTCATGAAAATTGGTCTAATTTCATTCAAAATTATTATAATCTCTACATGAATTTTTTATTAATAAAATGATTTTATTTATTCCTTATATATATTCCATTTTTTCCAACATCTTGTGAATGTTCCTCATATTATTTTTTTAGCATTAATTTTTACCCCATAATTATAATCTATTTTTTCATGGGAACAAAAACATTTGTAATATTTTTTCCCATAGAAAAATACACTATGAATGCATAATTCATATGATGAATGATTTCCCATTAATCAAATTTCCCATACTGAGATTTTTTAATTTATTTATTAATACCTGAAAATTATATTGATAATGTAATAGAAAAAATTTCCCTATATGCCAACGAATTACCAAGTATATAAATTTTTATATGAGAATCATGATTTCTAAATCATCTAGAATCATTAGAAAACATTATAAATTTAGATTTGTTACTAATCACATAATTAATAACATCATTGTGTGGGTATTATTCTTAATATAATTCATAATATTCACCCACTTATTTCCATTTGATAAAAAGAATTAATAATGAAATTTTTCGACAGTTTTTACAAAAACAATAAATTATCATTCACCACTTGAGGTAGGATATATAACATTTTTTTATTTTAATATTTATCCACATATTTATTATATTAATATCCGAATATCAAAATCTATATAACAATGAAGGTTTTTATGAAAATATCATTATAAATACATCTTTTTTGGAATTTTTATGCCATATCATCATGAAATAAATGCTATTTATTCATAGGGTTTCTATATTGATTGAAATATTCTATAATATCCTCACCATAAGCCTATAAAATCCAATTTGACTCACTTTTTTATCGATTAAATATATTTTCCCTTAAAATATAAGTATTATTGATTAGATTTATGTGAATTAAAAATCAAAATAATTTTTTTCGATATTGAACCACGAATCTAATCCTATATCATTAATACCACATTTTGGGACTATGTTGAATGATTACAGTATGACCACGATTGTGAATCAATTTATACACTAAATTAGAATATTTTATCTTTTAAAGATATATCAATTATATATATTTTTTCATCATTGGAAGATTACAAATTTTAACATTGTAGATCACAAAAAATATCAAACATATATGTTGAAATGTATTGAAGAAGAATAGAAGTATTTTATATTTCCCACCACTAAATTACAACAAAAAGAACATACACAGAGTGATTCTCCAGTGTACTTGAATTAACTATCATGAATTTTTCATTGGATACCATTTGGATTATAACTATTTCATGAGAATGAAGACTAACAATGCATGGTTTTTGAAGGACTCGCTTCTAAACCAAATTCAACTCCATCTTATCTACTACATTAAATACATCAATAAATGAAATGTAGTTTTATAGAAATTAATTTATCCTCAAAAGTTTATAAACATCAAGGCCTCCACCATATTATAAAATGTCACTAAAACTCAATTCATAATAAATTCTAGATTTATTTCCCTATTGAAATCCACAATTTTCAATTTTAATCCTTTATTTCCTGATGAGAATGAATAATAAATATGTGTACCGATATAAATTATTTCTCATAATCACAAAACTAACAAAATCTCCTACTGATGAATACTATTTCATGTTTTAGAATATTTTTTCCCATTTTAAATTTGTTTATATTGAAATTAAAATAATTATTCATCGTGATTTTTTTTCATCCATGTACTTGGTTATGACTAAAGGAACACTATTTTTAATAGATCTACACTATTCTTGATACTAAATATTTAAATGAAATAAATACTTCCAATTTTAAAAATCCTTTCAGAAATATTTCTAAATAAATACAACTCATCAACCATTGATTCAATTGATGGGATTGATCATTCCATACATTATTCATATATGATCATGAAATCTGTCACGTATACATTATTATGGGAAAATCAACCCAATTAGGATCGGTCTGTTACATGAATCTCTATTAAAAAATTCCACATTTTATATTAAAACCATTATTTAATGCGTGCCTATAAATAACCTAATCAGTAAATATAATTATACATTATGGCGTATTATTACATGATATTATCCATATTAATGCATGAGCCCCTTTTTATGGTGTGGCTAAATAAATGGATCCATGAAATTGAAAAAGTGTCTCATATAAAACATTTAAAATCATAATGACATGTCTTCTAAAATATGAAATGATATTTAACACATTGTAGCATGAAACAGTTCCTTATAGATAGATTATATAAGTCCTTCGTAAATATAGACACTACTAGATATGTTCCTTTTAGCGACCGCCAAAAGCGGTCGCAAATGGGCTTTAGCGACCGCCCAGCGACCGCTTTTGGCGGTCGCTTTAGCTTCGTCAGTAAAGCCCAATAGAGACCGCCATTGGCAGTCGCTATTGTTTAACATTGACACAGCATTCTGCTGATCCTCATGCGGCGCTGTGCGGGTCATCTTCTCGGCAAGGGACACAGGAGCTTTCCCCCACCGGCCATGGCGGACACACGGCGGCGGTTCAGATGTAGACGGTGAGGGTTCGGGCAGTTCGGATATGGAGGACACACGGCGCTGTGCGGGTCATCTTCTCGCTGGATGTCTGGGGCGAGGGATCGGGCAGTTCAGATGTAGAGGTGGCGGCGTGCGGCGGAATCCGGCGGCATGCTGCATGGGGATTTGCAGCGGTGCGACATGGGGATTTGCAGCGGCTAAATCAGGTGGGAAGAAGAAGATGCACGCGCGGGACAATTCCCGCTGGAATTTTACGTTCACATTAGCGACCGCCATTGGCGGTCTCTAATACCCTCTTTAGCGACAGCCAATGGCGGTCGCCCGCTTCAGGAGGCGCAAATACTTAAATTTCTAGTAGTGAGATTTTGTTGCTTCTATCAAAATCATGTCCTCCAAAAGACAGCCATTTTGTCATGGTATAATACTTATTATCATTCCACTAATTATAGTGTGATTCATTTGTTGAGGATAGATGACTGTAAATTATTTACTTCTATACTATGACATATTTCTGAAGCATTCACATTTTGTAATGTCTTTATCACATTGTCTCTTCTTCAATATTCATATTTATATTACAAAATGTCTTCTGCAACATGTTTACCAGCTTCACAACAATATTTCATATACTCCTTAGTAATATAATATCACAAAATATATGATTTAATCATATATTATTTTTTATTTTGAATATGACATATCATTCAAATATTAAAAATTATTCAATATCTGGTTACCTTGTGTCGTGGTATTTTAATTTATATAAATACATCCATATATAACATTATGTTTAATAAAAAATAGAACATATATTAATGTGGTTGGTTATAGAATGGTGTGTCCTCCAATGATATTATAGAGTTGTAATTATTTATTTCTAAAATTTACATCACTTAAAAAATCTTATGGATGGTCTGGTTAGCCCATTACATATCCACTGTAACTAGATATTGATTTATCCTTACATAGAATCAATTTAATCATTTGTAAGATGAGATTTTATATTGGATACTTTTATAGTGGACATACTTTCATTCGTCACCAAATGAAAAATTACATTTTTTTAATATATTCTACATATTCAAGGGCTTTCTATTATATATTAATAGAATAGAATAAGAAGTGGTGCACATATGATTCCTTCCAAAAATTATATATTCATTAGGATACTCTAAATACTAATACCCTCAAGCCATTACATTGATAAGTTTAAATATTAAATTATTTTATATATTCATCATTGATTTTTCATTATAGCCACTATAGTAGGTCAAAAACATTCCAATCGGATCTGATCATTTCATTCTCAAAAATCCAATTCCATGTATAACATTTTTATGTATCTGGAATAACCAAAATTCTATTCTCACGTTCATGGTAACCATACTCTTCATGAATGTGATTAATCATCAAAGTCGAAATTCTTTTCATAGCCTTCCATAACTATTACCAATTTCCAACATCAGCCACAATAATTAAGAAAAATATAACTCATATACTCTTGTAACAAATATAATATTAATATTGGGGAATTTGAAAAAAATCTAGGAATAAAGAATGTTTTTAATTTTAAATTAATAAATAATATATTAAATATCATATTTTTTAAAATGAAATTTTGGAGTTATTTTTGTATACATTTAAATTTTGTTCATTAATTGAGGTAGAGTTGGTGAAATATAAGAGATAAGAACAATATGTGTTTAATGATTTTATATTGGGTACTTGGTAGAGGTTGTAGTGATTTTGGTTGAAGGTGAAAACTAATTTTCTATAAGTATCTAGGAAACCAATGGCCATTTTCATGGATTTAGTTTCCTAGTAATATACTATAATTTTCAGAATCATTTATATCTACCATGATTGCCAGACATGTACCTGTAATATCATATAAAAAAATTTCTACTTTTAAAAAAGAGTCCAAGTGATCCAAAAAGTTCTTACAGAAATAGTACATATTATTTTATGAATATTCATTACGTATGTTACATTCTATGTTATGTATTCAAAATTTTCACATGTAATAAAGTTTTGTAACATTTAATGAGGGGTTTATTTTTGGGAGAGTGGTTTCTATGTGGTCAGAACTATAATGAGGTGGTGAAGAGTGCTATAAATATTGAAGTTATTGTTTTCTGGTTGAGGTAATTCTAACTTAAAGCCACCATGTACTTGTTGGCTTCACATGAAACCCAACAGGGATGCGTGTTTTATAGGGTATTTTTCAAAAATAATATATTAGTTCCCCTCCATAAATCACCAATATCCATTGCACCCCTGATACACTAGGCTCTCATCTTTATTGATTTTGGGATCTCCTATCTAGTTCCAACAACCCTCTTCGATGACCTAATGCTCATTTTATCCTTCTCGTCCATTCTGATAATTTATTATTTGATCATAATCAATTATTTTCTCTTAAAATTAATCAAATTAAATGTTATATTTAATATTTTCTCCATATTTAATGGTTCTCATTATCAAACCAGTGTTTTAATGATCATTGATAGAATCGTCATCACAAATCTAGGATTTTTCATCTCTGCAACAGTTGGGCCTAAACTGTTACAATCAGTTGATTTAATTTATTATGAATTTTTTGTCCCATAATTTTTTGCTGTGATCCCTCTTTTACCTAAATCCTAAAGATCAAAATGTGCCAAAAAGTAATGGTTCTAGGATTTTGTGGTTCTTTTTTATTTATATGTTTAAACAATCATTGATCATTGTTATTGCACTTGAGTTTGGAATCCTTAAACTCACTTGTATGCATTATATAGGATTTGGGGATTTTTTTTGGAATGAATGATTATCCATAGAGATGTATGTTTTATTATTGGTTACATGTGGTGAAATTTTATTTCCCAACAATTCATATAATTGTTTTTCGTTCATGAGGAATTTTTTTCATTATTACAATAGTTTATTTTATATTATGATGGATTTATTAATTTTTTTGGGTATCAATTTGATTTGTCATTAATCCTTGTAAAATACCATACCTGTTGAAAATCATAAAATATTCCTTTTATGGGCCTGTGTCAGATGCAGATTATATAGCATTTAGAATATCCTTCAATGGGTATATATCAGTCATATTTTTGGAATGTCCCATCATGGTAGTGTATTAGGTCAATTATCATTGTTTCTTTTTTCGTGGCTTTGATGTAGGTAACATAGGTTTTTGAGGACCTTACTTTTTTGTTGTTCTTGTGTGATATATTATTTTCATACATGTACAGTATTTAATTTCAGGGAATGAACTTGAATATCTTATGCACTTAAGGGTTATCGGTGTTGTCATACAAGATATTTTACTATCACTGTACTTGGAAATCATGAATCAGTTATAGATTTAATGAATAGATATCTAATTAATGTACATTTTCTAATGATGGATAGTTGTTAATTTTAGAAATATAAAGATAGTGTTTATTGTTTTAGTAGACTAGATATTTATGTTATATTTATATATTTCAAACAAACTACATGTATGTTTTACGCTGTTTATTTTTGTTCTAAATATTTTACATTCTATAGTGTTAAAAAATGGGTTATATTTCTATATTTCGTTACTATGATGTTTATTTATTAGTAATAATTTTTTTTGTCTCTTATTATAAATTAATTTGTTATTACACTAATGATTACCTAGTACCAAGGAGAGTTCATCCCCATGATGTTCTATATCCCTTTCCACAAGACTTTTAGCACTTGCGTGTGCGGATGTGTGCATGAATTTGTGTGGGACCATGTCTCACCCAGGATAGTTCAGTTCAGGGAATTAAAAAATATCATCATAGTACTAGATTCTCTATCTTTTTTATTTCATATCACTTGTTTTCGGATAGGGTATAATTGAGTTTTGATTGTTAGAACATGGGTAGGGTAACTATTGATGTGTCAGTCCAACAATGGGTTATAGCCCTCTGAATTTCCATATGGTGGGAATTAATTTTTATGCCATTTTATGTTACCTTGGATAAAATTCACATTTTTATGATCATGATAAATTATTGTCATTTATGGGATTTTTTTGTGCATTTATTCATCAATATAGGATTATAGTAACACATGTTATAGATATGATTCTTATTTTTAATAATGTAAAAAATTACTATCAAAATTACAACATTATTTTTTAATAAATTATTTCATATATTATGTAATTGGATATGTTGAATTATATGTTTGAGTGTATATATGTAGTTGGGACTAAAATTATTGTATTGGGTACTTTTCAATGGTTATATTTACCACATAGGGGGATATTCATTAATTTTTATCGATAGATTATTAGGTAAAACATTATTGTAATCCCTTGTGTGTGCTTATGAACATGCAATACCATTTTAATTCTAGAACAATTTTTTAATTTGTAGGATTTTGAATTCATTGTTTTTCAATTTATGATGTGTTTTTTTATATATTCCATTATCATCTAGTAGAACCACTTATATTTCATGGGAATAAATTCAAGATTAATTAATTAATTTCTCTACTAGGTCAATTAATAGAACAAGTCTAACCATGAATCTTTGGGTTGGTAAATTTTCATTGAATAAAATCCACATGGGTTGGGAAGTGATGTTTTAATCCATATGTTACCCTTTCTCAAGAACTCCTATACATTTCATCACATCAGAGGCCCACGAGATGCGATGGTCAAGATATGACTCATATAGATGAATTTTGACTTATTAGACATCCATCTTGACTGGAGGGTTATAACTATAACCATTATGATTAATGGATTTCTTGGATAGTGGTGGGATTACATTCTATATTCAAGTAGATGGGATGTAATATCACTAGAGACTTTCATATTCAACTTTTTTGAGGATATATTTCTATATTCACTAAAGGTACACCATGTTTAAGAGTTCTTGGAGATCGATGGGATCCATTATTGTGTCTTTACATTTAGATTGGTTCAATAATTTTATCTACATTTATCCATGTCTTGTGGGAAACATGGCATATAAAAATATATTTTTTTATAATTTCCATCATTCCCAAATAAAATTAAAATCCTTTAAATATGATCATATTATCTGTAGTATAATTATTGTTTAGGAAATTATGATATAGAAGGGTATCATCTAATATGTATTTGTTGGATTTCATCATAATATTGGTAGTCCAATAGGTAATTTTTTTAGTGAAATCATTGTTTATAATTACTGTATTTATAAAATGAATTCATTAGACGAGTGTGGGGGTTGTCTTCTGAAATTAGATTATAGTTGAGCTCCTTCGACCCATTCTTATGGGGAGAGACTCTCCTTGGTGAAATAATTGTAATATGAAAGGTCACATTCTCAAAAATTGTCTACTTACACTATAGACTTGTCAGTACTATTTCATGAGTAGTTATCTAAATTGGTTCGATTGCAATAATTTGGTTTTCCAGAAAGACAAATTAGGATATAGCCTAGGTACATGACCTAAATAGAAACTGTATAGCATACATGGGTCTTTGAACCTTGAATCCAATGAGCCTAAAAAAATGTCAAACTATTTACAACCAAGAATAATTGGTTGATCATGGATAATACATTTTTTATAGGTTCCTTCCATATATCGAGTTATGGCCATAATATATTCTAATATATTAGTTCATTTTTTGGATCAATAATATCTCATTCATTCATATCGACTAAAGTGGTTGATGGGATATAATTACCTATTAAAAAATACAATGATTTTATATCAATCAATAAAAACATGGATGAAAATTATATCATATAATAATATATCTATACCATGTAATTATTTTTTCTAATTTTGTGCATCTTTACAGTTCAACAATTTGGGAGATGAGAGTTTTTAATGTTATTCTATGTGTGGTATAATTGACCAGATACAAGGAACGTAATGATATTTATAAAATATGAGTAAAATTTTGATCACATTAATTTTCAAAATATCATGTTGACAACTAAATGAACATATAGGTGGGTAATGCACGATTATATCATTGTTAAATGGAATTATTTACATTATAAGTGGTTGTCATGATTCTTTTAGTTGAGTGTATGAACATGTCACATAATTTAATGTATTATTATTTAATTTTTAGTTTCTATATATCAAAATAACATTAATGGATGTTAAGGGATTAATATAGGGATATTTCACTACGTGACTGAGGGTGACATACCTTGTAATCCTAGTACATGCCATGTAATGATGTTTACCATCCCTTTTTTGATGTGTAATGTAGATCAGTAGAAAAAGGGAGAAACACCCATATAAACATCATCTATTCTCATGTACCAACCTTGTAATTTAAATTTTTTTCATAAAACAAGAAGTACCATCATCCTCTACACCAAGACAAAATCCTCATGTGTGTATTCATAAAAAATCACCCAGGTCAACCTGTGTATAGATTTGGTTCCTAATTAATATCCCAAACATAGATCTGAACACTGTCAAATGAATTTGAATCCCCTTGGATAGATTTTGATTGATATTGAGATGTTCATCCAGATTTCTTCTATCAACCTTGTTATCAATATTTGAGGTTATAGAATTGTTTTATAGGTCAACTCTGTTCTAGGTTGAATTAGAGGCAGATGTTGTATAGGAAAATTCGTATGAGATTGAGGTAGGTGATATTATGGCATTTAGTAATTTTCACAATGATTATGTGTGTCGATGATTTGTGCACCAATTTTTCAGTGTCACCGTGATTATAAATTAACCACTTTTACTTCCAATAATTGGTTAGTTAATTTGTTGCGTAATTTAATGCATATTTTATATTGTTTTCCTTGATTAAGGGCCACCCCATTATTGTGTTCCCATTGGATGATCATTTGTGGTCGATTGGACTAAGATTCATATGGGAAGGACTTTGATTCTGTTTTTATGGTTTGTTTTAAATGAATAAGTTTTAATGTTGAAATTGAAATGTTTTAAAATTTTAATTATTTTAGTTAAGGGAATTGGAATGGTTTTATCCTTGACCCATGGGTATGAAAATACATTATTAGGATTTATTGGAATGTATTTCCCCAATTGTGAACAATCCCATGTTAGAAAAAATAATAGATCAGCCTTGTTAATGTTTAAATTGTATGATATTATTGTTATATCAATTTTCCATGGGAGTTTACTATCTGTAATTATCTATTATAGTATAAATTACATGTTTTTCTTGTTTTCTTTTTTACCCATTTTATTAATCAAAAGGCTAATCCTTATGATGTTGGTTAGGCTGTTATGTACTTGCGGTGAGTTAGAAAGGGGTTTAGCGGTAGGGAAAATGGAGGTTTACTTATTTCGGTGACTGAAACATGGAATGTTGAGAAATTCCATGGATATACTCTATTGGATTTGATTACATGTCATGTGTGATAACTGGGGCTTCCTTGTGGGACCTTCAGTAATAGGCTTAGTGCACATGGATGTATACCACAAATAAAGTGATTTCAAGATTCTATAGAGGTTCTCTAGGATTGGATTGTTTGAGAGTTGTTTGGTTTTATCTAGTTTGATGTCGGGTATTGAGATAGGTTTTTCAAGATGGGATTGAAGGTTTCAGATAGAATTTTACATTGAGTGATTCATGAATTCAATCTTTTGAATGACATATTTAGACTTTGGTTATTAATTTAATATCTAATTAAAATGGCATACGATGTGCCTCCCGTTGCAAAATAAAAAATTGGATTCGGTATTCACTAACATGTTTATATATCCTTCTTTGGAATATGTTATGATTTTATTTACATGGTGGTTGATGGAATTAGGCCGCATCCAAGAACGTATATAAATCAATGTAATTGAATTAACTAATGGACATGAAAATAATGTAAATGAAAACTATATCTTGTAGGACTGCCTTTTTTTGATTACTTCCTAGATTATTACTTTCATTAATGTACACTTCCTGTTAATTGTATACCATAACAGACTGGAATATATCATGTGTGGTTGCCTTTTGGGATTTATACTCACACCCTATTTAGGTCATGTTTTTTTGTCCAAATAGATAGTTTAGTAGGTGTCAATAAGGTTTAAAACCCTTTTATAGGAATGTGATTTTTGGTTAGGACCAGGAGAGAATCAGACCATGTCGAGGCTGGTGTTGCTTCTGAGTCTCGTTTGATCCTTTATGGAATTTAGGTACCTCTATCATGTGATAATACAATGTATGATGTTTTGGTTATTTTTCTAGAACTGGTGACATTAAGAATAATAAATTAAATGCAATGACATTTGGTTATTTATATTTTATTATCTTCCAATATTTACATATGATTCAAGCTATTAAAGATTCCCCTATTTTATTTTTATTTTTTAAGATGTGTTACACTCTTCCAGTTAGGGAATAATGTCTCCACAATCACACCTAGGCACTCACTACTAGTTGGTAGCCTCTGGAATTTTTGAGAAATATGATTGAGGCCCTATGGCCATCTGCATAGAAGGAACCTTTGAGAGGAATATGGATCTATGACATTAAAAAGTGTTACCAGAGGCATTTTTTTGTATTATTACTTATTCTTTGGAGAAATTAGAAAATTAATATAATGAAATGGATGTTGATAATGAATTTTTCCTAGGAGTAGCTACCCCACTTATAGGGAAAAATCAAATTTCCTTGAATTGAATTCTGTTTTTTGGATTTTCAGCAATTACAATTGATTCCATTTCACCTTTGGGTGGTATAATTGAATTATTACGCAATTATTGATATTATTTAGGTTCTATTTTGTAGTAACTTGTTAAGATAATAGTATTCCATATCATGAATCATATAGTTAGTTGGTAGAAATCACATTCCAGGCATACTTTCCCTGCCATTAAGAGAACAATAAATATTTCATGTTTTTGTGATAGATTTTGAGAAAGATATGAATGTTTTATTGATAGGTACCATGATTGATATACCTATTATTTTGATATATGTATTGCTAAATGCTATTTTTTGAATGATATGGCCACCATGATTTGATCCCTTAGTTGTATGGACCCTCTTGGATTGGATTTTGGTGGATCAAGTGGATGATTTAAATTAAATTTTGATATAATATGGTGTAGGTGGATGCCAATAATTGATTCCCTAGGAGTATGGGCTCTCTCATATTATAATTTGGTATACCATTTTCTTACTTTGCTAAAAGGACGTTCTATGGATGTTATAGTTGTTTACTTCATGGAATCCCGAACAACACGACATGTGATTCTATGAACAAACACCATGTGTTCTTCTATTTGGGATGAACACTTTTCATAATTAGAAATCATGTAGTATGTAACCATGTGTCTGGAAGTGTGACAGATAACATTGAATAATTATTGCAGGCCATTGAATGTCGTTTACTATATGTACACGATGTGTAGTGTTACGCAGGATGAACTAGTGTGTTTATGGATTTATAAATGTACATGGATAGGAGGGGAGAATTGAGTACACTCTATGTCCTAGTCTTACACACCATATACATTGGTTGTTTACACACCAAGGATGAAGGAAGTACACAACCGTGTGGGGTATTGAGGGTACACAATATGTATGCCTAATTTTTTAGCCATTTAATGTCTTCTTCTCCTTTTATTTCATCCAATAATAAATAGTGAACTTTAAAATTGAACTTGAATAGAGTTGTGTGCACGACCTTGTAGATTCACACCACCACGATGAATTCAATTATGTTCACATAGAGTGAAACTGATTATACCATGTGGGTGGTAAACTATTCCCTACAGGTGGTTCCCATAGTCATGCCAGTTAAAGAACCATCTATTGTACCAGACATAGGTGATGATTCACAGTTCTGTAAACATTTTATGCGATTCATGAAAACCATCTATAGAGCAGTACAGACTACTAAATCTATGGAATAATTCACAGAAGTTTCTCAGCCGCAGAATCTTGAAACATTTTCAGCGGATTATAGGCTACATGATGTGGATTCATGGTGGGATTACATGCATATAATCATTGATCATATATAGATTCCACTAGAGAGGGGGGTAAATAACAAAATATATATTCTTTGTTATTCTTCTATGAGATGGTGGGATGTTATCAATCATGAAGAGCATCATCAGAATATTGCATGGGTTCTTTTCAAATAGTATTATATGATTATTACTATCTTGATATGTTGATTTTTGAATGATACCAGGAGTTCATTCTCTATATAGAAGGGAGATTTATCGGGGATGGACTACATAGACCATTTTACTGAGCTCCGCATTTTTTTAACCTATTCTAATGGGTGACGATGTAGCAAAGGATTTGAGATTCGATGATGGTATTACGTTAAAGATCTGATCGTAGATGAATGTCTTCATGTTTCCTTCTGTATCTACTTTTGTAAAAGAGTTGATGATTACTTGGCATAATATAAAGGAATATTGAGATGCGAGCTAGGGGTATTCGAAAACATTTTCTCCTATTGTCTTGAATAGTTGTACGAATATTTTAGTTGACATTTATTTTAGTGATATTATTATTTATAAAATATCTTCAGGAATCCCTAGTTCGTGCTACTAGTGCGGTATGAAAGGGTATATGATTCTATAGTGTCTGAATGACCTAGATGGGTGTGGATCTTGAAGAACGATGGGAAACCTTCAGTGCTTCTGTAGGACCTTTCAACCAGTGGATTGTGAGAGATATTGAGCACCGACTTCACATTTAGGTATAGTGTGAGAATATTCTCACTAGTTATGGAACTATAATGCGTCAGGATGATTATGATGTGGTGGTGGTCAAGTATGTGATGTCCAAACCCTGGGATATCATAGATAGTATGGGTGATCAACTTGGGGTAGCCATGCATTATCATAGGGTCAAAGTACATGTCAAAATTACATAGTGAAATAGAATCAGAAAGAGATGGATCCCAGACCCACTACTATCAGAGTTACTATTCTACTCACCTCCTTTTTAGATTATAGGATTTATGATATAGGGTCTTCACATTTCATTGTATCAGTACCCATTGTAGATAAACTTGGGATATATATTTTTATTTCTGATGATGTTATGATAATAGACACTCCTATTTTGATTAAAGTGGAAGCGGTGTGTTAGTGAAAGGAGATCCCGCTTGAGGTTGGTGGGTGTCACTTTTTATGTGACCTCTACATCTTAGGGATGACAGGTGGATCTATCATTCTCATAATTGAACAGTCAGACTCCTTTCAATCCATTGTCAATTTATATCATCACATGGTGAGATTTATGTCACCAGAGGACAGATCGTCTCTATAAAAGGACTAATTGGATGTCTAGGAGACTAGATCTGGACTTGGCCTTCATGGGATTGGTATGATGATATCACATATTGCGAGTATATATCTAGATGATTTGGAAGTTAATCATATGGATTCTACTCATATAGTTGATCATTTCAATGATGTCTCTGTAGATGAAATTTCAATCCTACCTCTTATGGGAGATGTAGAGTTATAAATCATGAAATTTATATGAGAGGCATCAGTATCCATTCCCCATTATAGGATGACAATAATAGATTTGAAATAGCTCATGAAGAAGATAGAGGATTTGGAAAGTTAATGGTTTCATCTAACCTATTACTTCATTGTGGGATTTGCTGGTACTCTTTTTGTGAAAAAGGAAGACAATACCCTCAAACTATGACTAGATTATAAGAAATTGAACTATTTGATAGATAAGAACTCGTATCCTATAAAGTGAATATATTCTCTCTTCTGTCAGCTCAGAGGAACTTGGGTATTCCCTATGATCGATCTGTGAACCGGTTATCATCAGGTCTATGTTAGATCATCAAACATTTCCCGCACAACCTATCAGAGTATGTATGGTCTATATGAGTATCTTCTTATTACATTCCATCTTAAAAATGCCCAAGAAGTCATTATGGATTTGATGAACTAAGTGATCCTTCCTTATCTGCTTTCGTTTGTTGTGGTTTTTGTGTGTGATATATTTGTGTATCATCATAATCGACCTAACCATTCCACACATGTTGAGATCGTATTGAGTAACCTGAGATATAATCATTTTATACTAAGCACAAAATGCTTGCAGTCTGGATGGATCAGATTCACATCCTAAGCAACATCATCTTGGTGATAGAAGTATCGATGATCCCAATAAATGTTACGGTAGTAGTTTTTTTGGGATCTCCCCAAAACCCTCTTTGTGGTGCATAGTTTTATAGGGATGTATGGTTTTTGAAGGAATTTCATATAGGGCATATCCTATTTATTAGAGATATTTTTGGGAATGATTAAAAATGGCTCAATGTAAGGGTGGACAGACACTTGTGAGTTGGCATTTTGGGATCTAAAAGGGAGATGGACTTCATTATTGATACATATTATTCTGGCGCCAGTTAGGAGTTACACTATGCACTGAGAAACCTCATGTATTGGGAGTTGAATAGTTCTTATGAATGGTGAATAATTCATTGTGTATAGATCATAGTAGTAACGACCATATGGGAGGAATTGCACAACACATGGTACTGAGTAATATGTAGTTGTTCATGCTTTAATCTTCTAGAGATATTACTTATTTGGAATGTGTTTTTTGGGGGTATAGGGACTATAATAGTATCAGGTAAATATATAAGTATCAATATTTGAATGTGAGGTAGTGAAGGTTGGTGGAATACCACCCACACATTCACTTCATTTTTTCATACATGCTTGGTAATGGAAATGTACTGAAATATGATTTGAGTGGATGTAATTGGATACAAGAAGTGAAATAAGATAGTATCACATGGAAGATTATTTCATTATTCTATGAGATTCACATGGAGGTTCACAATAGTCAGGGATAGAATTTTCTGTCATCCATAGATTTTACCTCTAGCATACTGGACAAAGTGAGGATGTGGCAGCTGTAAGATTCTGAATGCCTAGTTCTACGATAGAGTGTGGGAGGTTAGTAACCTCCTCCTGTTTGGACCATAGTTGAGGATAATGTTTTGTAGTTACATGCCAACATATTGGTTTTAGATAACTTTTGCAAGGAGATGAAGTAGGATTTTCATCCCTCTATATGGGTAGTGTTTCTTAGTATCAAAAAGATGTATCAAGATATACATCTTCAGTATAGGTGTCTAGGTAAGGAAATGGATGTAGAAATTTTTTTCATTAGATATTCCATCTGTTAGCATGTGAAGGCGGAACATCAGCGACTAGAAGGACATTTAAAATAGCTACCCATTCATGAGTGGAAATGGAATGATGTCATGAGAGATTTCATGATGGGGTTACCAAGGTCAACTCAAGTTAATGATATCATAAGGGTTGTTGTGGATATGCTCATGGAGGTTTCAAATATTCAATTGATCAAGGAAACCATCATTGTCGATAATCATTGGAGGTTAGGCATTCAAGAGATTGTATGACTACATGGGGTTCTGATTTCTAAAATTGCATATTGGGACACCAGATATACTTCTCATTTATAGAAAGTGTTACAGAGGGCACTATCTATACATGTTCTTATGAACATATAAATACCACTCTCAGACATATGGTCATTCAGAGCACATAATTCATGAGCTGGAAGACATGTTTTGGGAATGTGTCCATGTTTTTTGGGGTTTGTGGGAGAGACACATTCCTCTGACTTAGATCACCTATGAAAAAATCATTTAGGAATCTATTCATATGGCACCTTATAAGGATTTGTATAGAAAGACAAGTTGTTTTACCCTAATCAAGTTAGAGGTAGGTGAGGAAGTCTTTTTAGGCCCGCGTCTCATGCATGTGACTTCGGAGAAGGTCCAGCTGATTCGAAACTGAGTGGACACTAAAGAGTCTAATTACAACTCTTATGATGATCGCTGATGATGACCTCTAGAATTCGTGGTTGGGGATTAGGTTTTCATGTATACTTCATTGAGGATGGTACATTGGTGAATCATAAAAGATTTTAAGCTTTTAATGAGATATTTCAGGTCATTTGAGATTCTAGAGAGATTCCAGTTGGTTGCCTATTAATTTTAATTAACGTATAGGTACCGATCCAGGCATGATGTATTCCACGAATCTCATCTCCATTATTACCAATCAAACCCATCTCATGTTTTTTATCCAAAGGAGGTTGAGATTCATGTTGAGTCATCCTTTGAGGAGTATCTAATATGTATAATTTACAATGTAATGAAGGTTCTCCATGGTCGGTTTGTTCCTTTATTACAGGTGTTGTGGCAGTATATCCTAGTATAGGACAAGGCTTGGATGAGGGAGCCAAATGTATGATCTCAATGGCGTGATTTGTTCTTATAAATTTCTCCATCACCCTTGGGAAGGAAATTCCAGGATGAATTAATTTAAGGGAGGAAGATTGTAATAACTCAGTTCATCCTCTACAGTTTGAATCATTTCCTTTTTAATTTATATGTAATAAAACTGGTGAAAAATAGGATAATGGATAAATGTAGGGCTATTTCACAACATTAAAAGGGCTTAAATTCACTTAATCCTAGTATATTCCACATAATGATGTATGTAGGACCTTTCTATGACATGTAATGAAAGTTAGTAGAATAAGGGATAAACTGCCACATACAAAACATGAATTCTCTAGTACATGCCATGAAGTTATCTTTTTTTTTTAAATGGGCAGCATACTCTTATTCATCTCACCAAAAAAATATCATGATGAATATTTAATAGTGCTACCTAGGTCAAGATAAAGATAGATTTTTCTCCCATTTCTACTCCTGAACATGGATTCAAACACCATCTAATGCGTTAGATTCCCCTTAATGAGTTCATGATTCCACATCAGCAATTATACAATATTTATTCCCTCAAACTAGCTATCAATCCTTGATATTTTCTACTCATATTATAGATATACTCCATTCTAGGATGAATTAGTGGTTGACACTAGATCAGGAGAGTTATATGACAATGAGGATGGTGTCCTTGTGCCTTTCGATAATTGTAAAGTTGATTATATGTTATAGAGTTCCACACACCCAATTTTGGGTTTCACCATTAATAATAATTAACCAATGTTATGCCAATTTCTAGTAATGTATTTTGTTAAGTGATTCAAATATTGTTTTAGGTTTCCTTCCATGATTATGTGCCACACTATGTGTGTGTTTCCCTTGGAAGACCATTTATCAATGTTTGGCCTAGGATGCCTATGTGTATTCTTTTGAATCCAATTTTATGGGTAGGTTTAAATGAATTGATGTTAATGATGAAATTAAAAAGTTGTCAAATTTTAATAGGTTTGGAAATGGGTGTTGGAATGGTAAGATCCATGAACCACGTTTATGCCAATACTTGTTTAAACATGATTGGAATGTATTACTCCAATCGTGAACTTTCCCTTTTGTGATAAAATCATGGTTAACCCTTGTGATATGTTAAATTTAAGGATATTGTTGTTATATGAATTTCCCACATGAGTTTATTATTGTTAATTCCCTATAATAGTTTAGATACCAGGAGTTTCTTGTTGTATTTTCTACCCATGTATGCATTCGAATGTCCAAGACTTATGATGTTTGTCAGACTATTATGTTGATGATGTGAGTAATCCATGGGTTTTGCGATCTGGTTTATATAGGCTTTATGTTTCTTTATTGAGTAAACCATTGATCATTTATGTGTGTAATGGATTCAAACAATTTTCATTGTTTACATGTCTTGACTGATACTTGGGGATTCCATATTAGATTTCCAGTGATGAGAATAATAGACATCAACATATACCACACCAAGACAGATACCGAGTTTCGAGATAGGTTCACCTGGATAGGCTTGTAGGATGTTGGTAGGTTTGAAACTAGAGTGATATTCGGTTTCCATAGAGGATCACCTGAACATTATTGTAGGTTGTAGATAGAATTTCACCTAGAGTGAAAATTGTTTTCCATCATAGGAATTCCATTAACATGATTAGGTTATTAATAGGATATTTAAATAAAATAATATATTTTACATATACCAAGCCAAAGAATAAGGTTGGATTCAGTGTTCATTTAATTATTTAGATATCCTTCTAAGGTATATGTTTTGATTTATTTTACATGGGGGTTATAGGGCTAATGTCGATTCCAGGGGCTAATATTATTTGATGTAATTGAATTAAGAAATGAACAAGAAATGGATGTAAATGAAAACCAAATCTTGTAGGACAATTTAGATTTTAGAACTTCCTTGTTTATAGTTTCCAATAATGTATAATATATGTTATATATATTCACTAACAGACTAGAACAGAATATGTGAGGTTTCCAACTAGGATTTAGTTTCAAATTGTGTTTTGGTCATTCTTCGGGACCAATGCATATTATATGTTTGTAGGTGTCGATAAGGTTATGAACCCTTCTAGTAATACGTGATTTTCTATTAAGAGAATGTGATCATGGAACCAAGTCACGACTAATGATGCTTGTGAGTCTTTATTGTTCCTTTTTAGACTTTTCGTAATAGTATCATTTATTACTATAGTGTGTCATGTTTTGGATATTTTCTTAAAACACGTGACATGCTACATCTTCCTCTGAATGATATGACATATGGTTGTTTATATTTTCTATATTCTTCTATTTACTTCTCTTGAAGGATATTACAGCTTTCAATATTATATTTTTATTAATCTTGAATGTTACAGTCTTCCAATGGGGGAATAGTTTTCCCACTATAACACATAGGACCTTGCTGCTAATCGACAGCGTCTAAAATTTTGGGAAATGTGATTCAGTACATGTTCAAATTTATGTATGGTCCTCCATTGGGTTTCATATTTCTCTGGGACATTACATATACATTATATAATCTCCCTCCCATTTCCTCTAATAGAATAGTAGTACTATGATGTCTTCATAATGGAATTTTTAACGTTTCTTCTACACATGGGGGTTTGAATTATTGATTGATCCTCTTCCCATTACAAGACCCATATCGACTCCACCAAATTTTATGTACACCCATAATATGATGAAACACAATGTTATGATAGAATATCATGTATCTAAGGAATTTTATAGATTGTGAACTTATCCTTGTGGTATATTAGTGTTGTTGTCCAACAAGGGCCGAGATAGTCTTCATATTTGAGTAGACTACCAGATGTTTTTTCATATCACATAGAAAAAATATACATATTATAGAGAATTGATGAAAAATTTTATCAATAATGTGTATTATAATTGATTTCAAAGACATATATGTGTTTTTCATACCATCATATTTAGGTCAGATATCTAGATTTCTTGAAGACACCCACTAGTAGAAGTAATGACTGGAATTATTATCTATTTATTCTGATTATACTAATGAATGCTCTGAAAATATTATTGTATCTCATTAATATATCATTCTCCCATATATGGATAAATTCATTGCGGGTTTCATCAATGACAACCATACATTTTCGAATATGTTAGAATCATATACCAGATACATAGATATTTTATTGAAGTCACTTTGAGAACATTGACTATACAGTAAATAATCGATGAGTCATTTTTTAGTAAAATAGGTGCACATTAATACTCATATGGTTTTTCAAGATATGATAACAGTTGATTTAGATATGTTTAGTGTGGTTATATATTTGGTTCTATTGAGGAACACACTTGAGATGATGAGTTTTATCATTACGACTAGGTTCTACATAATGAAAATTTAGGAAATTTAATATCTTAAAAAACATAGGGCATTAAAAAAATGAATAGAGATTTGTTTATGTTGATAGATCAGTTCCATACATCCTTCATAGAACTGAAGAATTGGTTTATGTGGCTTTAATCAGGATTCTTCCTAATCATGGGGACCAATATGAATTTTTTTACACATCTAGAATTATATAGGGAGTTATTAATATTCGGGGTGAAAATGCATTTTCATAGAGGTTTCGTCAAATGTGATCACATGATGGGAAATACCCCTCCCATGTCATGGAAATAAATACTTGGACAATTCCGTGAATTGATGGTGAAATTACATCTTTAGTAAGAGATTTATTTTATATAAGGACCACAAAAGTCAATGGTAAATTTTGTAACAACACTGATTGAGTATTTATAAGAGGAATTGGGTGGATTTCCGACAGAACAATGACCATGAGTAGGAGTATTCTATTGACAAGTGAAATTTATATCTGGATTCTCTATTAAGAATGTAATGGAGATTAGGTAATGAATATCATAGTGGAGGTGTATGTTCATGTCATTGTTGGAATATATAAAATTTGGTATTACAAGTGATTGATGGGTTATATAATATGGTCCCTTTGTGATAACATCCTCATTGATGGAAAAGGAGAATCATAGTGAAGAACATGATATAGAGTTTCTCACTGTGCATTGGAAGATATACGAAAACAATTCTATTTAGGGGGGATTTAGACAGACATTGTGTACTATTGGTTAATATCTGGGTGATGATCAATAATTCCTTAAGAGGGGAACTGATTATATCCCCACATTATTGGAAGAGGGTACACCTCAGGATGAGAAATATTAATCATGATATTAAACAATAGATTGGGAAACTCAACATTAAAAGATACATAAAATGTTATATCTCTTATTATCCAACATGTCACAGAATCTCTCATAAGAATCTATGACCAATATGGTAACTTCATCCACTTCATGATCATACATGTATGTGGGATGAGGTAACTCTGGACTTCATGATATGGTTTTCCTAATCCCAAAAATGTCGATAAACTATGTATGATTGAGAATTTTGTGACCAATGTTGATCACATCATATAGATCCATGAAAAGATCTCATTAGAAGATATATTACAGCTCTATCTTTTGGTTATCATGTATCATCATATACATCTATAAATTATGGTAGCTGTTAGTGAATCGTAGTATACCTTTTCGGAATGTGTTATAAAATTCATTAGGTACTTATCTAAAACATAACCCATCTAATCATCATTAGACAGATGGGTAGTCATGTATAATTTTATTCACAATAAAGGATATGATTAAAATGTTTGTTCTATAATTTATAAGATCATGGGATGATCACATGGAACTATTTTGGATCACCTATATATAAGGATTTTGATATTCAAATCTAAGGGATTCATTTGAAGCATTATAAGGGTGGTCACGTCATTCACCAATTAACTGGTATGAAGAAGGTGAGTCATCTATTTTTAGGATGAGTATGGTGTAATAAAATGCTGATAAGTAACAGTGCATTAAAAAAATTTAGTTACTGATTTTAAAATATAGTTGTTTTATTCCAACCAAATTATATGACCCTTTCAGTTAACGGTGGGAAATGATGATTTCTTGTGGGTGTCACCTCAGTTGGGGAATATATGCCTCATGTGGAACAAAAAATTAGAAACACAGAACAATCGGTTACATGAAATCATTGTGAATTTTAGTATAGTGGCCTATTAGTTGGACCTTTTTCAATTGTAATAAGATATTCAAAATTTAATCCATGTGTCAGAAAATTACAAGTAATATCTTGAATTAGTTTGTGTATTTCACTTTGAGGGTGTTGAAATGTAATCAAATGCATATTTTTTGGACATATAAATTAATATAGTGGGATTAAATGATAAATATATGCAATATATTTCCCTTCCTTTTATTTATGTTCAATGGAAGAATGCGTATTTTCTGAATGAAATATTAGATAGTGAGACGAACATTAATGTGTGTGATCAAAATTATTCATGAAATCATCAGGGGACACTTCTTGAGGATGTAAAGCCATAAAAGGCTGAGAATAAAGACATATTTATTTAAATTATAGGAATTTTATGTTATATTTATATTTTTAGAGTTATGATATAGATTTTTGGTAAAATTTAACTGAGTCGAGGATAAACCGGTGGATGTTCTAAAACAATTCACTTTATTATAGTCCCATCGGCCAGCTAGTGGAGATCCACATGCTCAATGGTTAGACTACTAGGTAGTTTTAATTACTTCCTGAATCCATTGATTGGATAATGGTATCCCATGGAAGAACTACACTTTCCAAGAAGCTACTTGGTAGCTAGTGGATGTCACCTTCTAACTAGTGGTGTTATATAGAGGCTAGTGGGGATACTATTTTTGTTGGATATTATCTAAATTCTAAATATTCTAGCACATTATTAAAACCCACAACACTTATTTTAAAACATGGTCTCATAAATGGTGACTTTTAGGTTCTCCTATGACCTTCAAAATACTCACTTTTATTCTTAAATGTTCCTTCCATCATGCACATAAAATCTAGTAATTTCTTTTTAATAGTGAAAAATTAACTCCTCTTCCCCTTAATCAAACTAAATGATATGATTGATGTTATTTTAGATATTATGGGTTAATTATTATATAATGTGGATAGTTATTGTCATTAATATATTCATATCATGATTCATTGATTTATATTTTGTCTAATTCGTAATCCTAGACAATTATTGATGGTGTATATTAATTTGTATGTTGATATTTTCTTAACCTTTTTTCCCTTGGTTCTTATTCCACTGTAATAATAGATTCCTAAACATGTAAAAATAGCTTCATTTTAATATGGTGAAATTTTTTAACTTGTATAATGACCATTTCCTTAATCATTATTATAACAACGTAGGTGAGAATCCCTTGATATTAGCACAAGTTCTAATTTGGCCTCCTTCCATATTTATTAGTGTGGGGGTTTATCCCAAAGACACGTGTATAATTCATTATCACATGTGTCATGTGTACACAGTTGTGTGAGTTATATGATTGTGTTTCTAACATGTAAATTATGCTAGTTATTAGTATTTTTATTTGATTCGATGCTTCATATGTGTTTTATATCGTTTATCTTATTATGTTATTATTTATTCCCATAATTGACCATACTTGTTGGGCCTCATTTGCTATTACCTCGAGCGTAATGTGTCATATTCTGAGTCATCATTATTTTTTTTGTCACTTATATGATGATATTTTAGTCATGTTTTTGGACAATCCCATAATTGGTGATGTGTATGGGGAGTAGATTATTTTTTCTCCATGAAAAGGGATAATGTTGGTAGAGACAACCACTAATGAACCATCATTTCTATTATTATTTTGTGATATAGTGATTATTTATTATTATTATTTTGTTATTATTAATTCCTTTATTGTTTCACCGATTTGTACCTATTTCCTAGGTTAGCGGTTCGTCATGACGTTCAATAGTCCCCTGTGGTATTCGAAAACCTCCTGTAAATGGAGAGGCATGCATGGCATCATATCTCACCCTGATTAGAACCATTTTTTTGGTTCAAGGAATTAAAAATATCATAATTATCTGAGATATAACTATAATAGTTTTTTTATTTTGAAAATGGATACATGAATTACTGGATCTTCAAATATCGCTAACATCTCACACATAGGTCATCAAAACTTAAACCCTTATTATACATAACATACATAAAACCATTATTCATATCATAGGGAAAAGAATATATAATAAAGGGCTAACATAGATTCTCAACAAGGATAAATAAGGAAGTCCTAAATGTTCATTTATGCATACCATGAGCACAATGGTCAGATAATATCATCATGATATTTAAAATCCACACCCATCAATTCTAGATTATAACCATCAGTGGTGGAATAATCATTATATTTTCATAAGCTCTGACTCAAAAGCAACTCAATAAATGTGATAATTGAGAGCCTTATATTTTCAAATTGTTATGTCATAAATTAGTGGAATAAATGTTGAATAAATATAATCATATTAATATTTTATCAAACATAATTATTGAAATATTCTTCACTTATAAGTTTATTCCTAACCAATTGTGTACTTGTTTTATGATTTGGGTAAAAATTAGAGTACCCTAATTGTTTTTTTCGATAAACACCTACACAACCTCATATAGGAGTAGGATAGTAGCATATATTCCCATTGATATAAATAATGAATAATCATTACCCAATAAATTGGGGTCATATAACATGCCCACCTTTTTGAAAATCAAAATTCACACACACACACACATAAATATTTATATATATGATATAAGATCATGGAAACATCTATCATTCTATAATATCCTAACTTACGAAAATTAAAATATGTTTAATAAATATTTTATCACCATAACATAACCTATCAAGATAAAAAATACATATAAAATCAAAGAATAATCATCCCAATGAATTATATGAATCATTGAAGGATTTCATGGAATGTTAAATATTCTTTTTAATGATCATTGGATTATTGATTGTGGAAAATAAATAACTTATTTTAAAATCAGACAAAAAAACGAAACATTATAAAATATTATAGGAACTATTTTACTTTAAAATAACAATGGGTACATAAATATTCATCTTCAAATCAATGATCAGTCCGGATGACGTTAAATTAAATTCATTACCTATATGTTAAAATAAATCTTTTATTCATACTTCTGTTAAAATTCAAAAGTAACACATTTAGAAAATGATAAGAATATTCCTATTAAGGATTTTTATATAAACAAAATGGGATAAATATAGTATAATTAATTATAGGAAAATATTAAAAACATTTGTGATAACATTATAATGATATTATGAAAATTGAAGAAAAATATTCATGAACGAATAGTAAAAAAGTTATTTTCATTTAAAATGATATTTGGATATAATGAGTATATAGGGGGAGAAAAATGAATTGAAAAAAATAATCTCCTTAAATAACCATATAATAATAAAATACATTATATTAAAAAAGTTATATTATATAATTTTTCCAAAACATATTATCATATAAGTAAACATTTTAAAAATGATAGTGTAACATAAAAAGAGTTACCTCAAGTTCAAAAATGATAGTGTATCATAAAAACAGTTACCTTATGTTCAACATCTATTTTAAGAACTCTAAACAATATTATAAGAAATTCGAATTTATTAATATTATTTAGAATTACAATATTCATAATTTTAATATCACGTAATTCATCTTAAATTATTTCAATATCCATTTATTAACAACTAATTATTAAAATATTCATTATTGGGCTTCAAACATTTTATTTTCCATTAGAGTTTATTTATGGAGATCCCAGTAATTATACATTGATCATGTTTCTATACTCTAATGAATTTTATTAATTTTGTAGATATAATATGTACTCTATACCTACATAATTATAATCATCCATAAAATATAGAGATCGTAAAATTAATCAAACTGTTCTTGGAGACGATTGTCTGTATATATGCATAACTGTTGTTTTACATCTGTAATGAAAAGGGGAAAAGAAATAAAAATAATTTATTATTTTAATTAAATATTAATTAATAAATAAATATATGATATATAATAATTGAATGCAAAAATATATAAAAATGTTAACGATAGTGACATAAGATAAATAATATTCTTACTTAGAGATGGTAGTCCACACATACCCCCAAGCAAAACTTTCATTTCCCATTTGATTAAAAGTATGATGATAATAATTTATAAAACCTTAATAAGATCTTAACGATTTTATGTTATTGGGTTTATATTTTATTGTTGATAAAATAGCATTATATATAGTTCAATAGGAAATAATTTTGAATGTACATGTTTAAAATATTTACCTTTTCAATTATAATCCTCATTTTTCATTTCATATACAAACTAAAAATATGGTATTATGATCAATAAAAAATACATGAGGTGTGGGAAGGGGTGTTATTATAAAATTTTATTATTTTTTCGCTGATCTAGAAGATGATATGTTTGTCATAAGGGTGATTATGTGGTGACATTTTGTAGGTGATTGGAATGCAACCCTTCAAATTACATAATGAAATTATTTAATATAAACTATTTACATGTTAAAGTGAACTGAAACTGATATGTATATAATTAGGAATTATTTTTAGTATAAATAAACCCATATAATTAAATTTTTATAGTTTTATTATTTATTTTAATTCTTATCTCTTCGTTTGAAACCCTTGTTACCCATTTCACAAATAATGTGATATCAAATTTTTTACTGTTTAGCACACATGAATTTCACAATATGTTAAATATTGACACATAAATAGAAATTAGAAGACACTATATATAATATTTCTTTCACTAAGAGAAATATACTATTTTTATTAATATTAAATGATTTAGTAAAATATTATTCAATATAAAATACCTTTAAAAACATTTTTGGGACAATTAAAATGTTATGAATTTAAAGACAATAAGAAAAAACATTTATGAAATAAAAATAGTCGGCATATCCTAAATGTGATAATTTTATCAATAAAATTTTTTCCATGTATTAATTTTTATAAATTTCATTAATTTTTTAGAAAATGTTTATAAATTATTTTATTTTTTTATTACATGAACAATCCTACTATCAAAATTTCTCATGAATTTACATTAATTATATGTTCACTAAAAATTATAAATAAATTCCAACAAGGAAAAAAATCATATTTCATAAAAACATTTATAATTTTAGGTAGATCTCTTTTATCCTTGTGAAAAAATATAAGAGTTATTGAATCAAAGGGAGTTTTATTTTGAAAATATACATTACTTAAAATAATATTAAGGTCATTATAAAAGACAAAGGGAACTAAAATTCAATATATTTTAATATTAGATGATTATAGTTGAAATAAATTCATACAGTAGAAATAGTGTAGTTGTTTATATTGATTTTATAATATTAATCAAATTCTTTTAAAACATTATTACCAGATTTACTATTACTATTGTGATAAATGATTACCATAGTAGTCATTCATAATAACCAAATTATATTTTCGCATATAAAAACTAAGAATAATTAATAGAAATTGTAAATTTTATAAAAAACCTATAGAAAATTAACATTAAGATATATTTTACAAAAAAATTTAATTTCATCGGATGAATATAGATTTTGAAATTACCAGGTAATAATAAGCATAGAATCAAATTTTTAAAAATTCACTATGAAATAAGAATTTATGATGGATTAAAGAATTATTATTTAAATATTAACTATTTTATTTATAATAGGTTTTATAAAATTTATAATTAAAATTTTATTTAAAATAATTTTTCAATAAAAGCGATAATTTTGAAGTAAAATTATGTGTTTTAAAAAAAATTATTTTTGTTAAAACAATAAATAACATCTATATATTTTAATTAATAAAATTTATCATTAATTAGTATTTATTTAAATGAAATATATAGATTATATATCTAAAAATTTGAATTTAAATATGTGTAATTATGAATATAAGTAATGTTGTTAATATAATTTCATTTTATGATTTAACATTCCATTTATTGAATAAACTTTTGTCAACACGATTTATGGAATTTTTTTTAATCTAAATTCCTCTATTTTTTTAATATAATAAGATCGTATGTGTTATATTTTTGAAATAATAATAATATATATTAGAATATATGGTGTGCTAAATTTCATTCATTATTGTTAGTAAAATATAGAAAATTTATTACCACAGTTGAGGATAAAATTTGTTTTTTTGTGTTATATGTGCTTATGGAAAAATTAATTTCACATTCATAATGTATTTTTATTTTATAAATTGGATTTAATATTTAATTTGATTGATTTCTAATTACCTAATATTAATCAATTTAGATTAGTATTGATGGATAATTTTCACATTAAAAAACTAGTTTTTTTAGTGAAATCTTGAATGGTAAATGTTAGTAATCTTAGAGGAGAAGGAATTTTTTTTCAAATGTATATTTTATTTGATAGGATTTAATAAACCATCTAATTCGTCAAAAACATTATTTATAATATTTATATTCACATGGGTGAGATTGTATTCAAATATTTGTATTGCTATGTGTATTTACAAAAATGACAGTCCTCCCCATTTATAAAATGACACCCCACCACTCATTTTATCAAACCAATAAAAATATTTCCCTCAACAAAACTACCCAAAACACAATAAAAAATCAGTATTCATGTTATATATTTTTCTTTATTTCATATTCAGAAACTCTAGGGTCTTTAAGAAGAGTCAAATGTACATGCTTTAAAGTAAATATAACTCTATGCATTGATCTCCTTTTATTCAATTCTTATTTTTCAAATATCAAATATGTCCTTAAATTTGAATTATAATTAATGAAATATCTACCATATAATGAAATTAAATAATGTTTATTTCAAAAAAATTATCCATGTACTTATCTATAATATTTGAAGCAAATTGGTCTCTCATTTGTAAGACAGATTCTCACATCGCGAACTGATGTAATTGGTTTTCCATTACCAACTCACATTAATAGTCATAATGATTGAAATAATATATATAAATGAAACATATGAAAATATATTAATTATAGAAAATTTATATTCAATGAAAATTTTAGACTTTTCCCTCATTAAATTAATGATCTCATCATTCATGTATGAGAATATTTTATCATCTCCACAAGGAGATGCGATTTATTTTCCACGACCAACATTCAATAATGTTGCTAAAAAGATATATAAATAATAAAAGTTATATTTATAACATTAATATAATTCTTTATATATTATTAATATATATTCTATCCACCATGACCATAACCTCCATGACACACATGAGAAAACGAAGCAGTTAAAACATGTAAATATTGAAATAATGAAATATTATTAACAATGTGGTGTTTAATATTATAATATGATCATATGTGATATTGTAAATATAGATAGAGTTATGTAAAAAATTAATATCACTCTTAAAACCATTATATATGATGAAAATACATTTTCAACTAAATTTAATCTAGGGGAGGGATTTCATCCCAATCGCTATTTTGATTAAGATGCAATAATTAAATTTAACGTCTTCACTTTTTGTGGTGTACATAAAAACCCTTATATGAATTTTAGAAGAATAAGTATTTATTAGTGATTTATAATGATCTAATTCGATTAAATTCAATTAAGGGTAATTAGATGAAATGTTACGATAGTGTATTCAATTAATTTTAATATCTCATATTCTGTTGGGAAGGATTATATTTTTGTGGATGGAATATTTTCATGTTCTTTTTATTACTTACATTGATTATTTTATCCAATTTATATTTATGTATTTTTATTATCTTACTAAAAACATTGTTCATACGAGTATGTTAACCATGAAAATGTATGTTTTAAAGAAAAAAAAATTATATTTATCTATTAATAAAATATATTTTTATTCCATGAATATATTTTTTAAAAATGATTATAATTTTTTTTATTACGTGAATGAAATATTGACTAAATTTTTATTTATTCAGGTATTTTAAAAATTATTTGAATTAAAATTCAATTTATTTTCTAAAAGGAAATATTTAATGTTGTTTAGTTAATTCAAAGGTATTGTTTTTTAAAATTTACGGTTATAAAACACTTTCCCGTTGTCGAAACCATTTTAAAAATTTTTTTTTACTGAAACAAAATTATTATATAATGAAATTTATTTAAATAATTTTAATATTAATATATAAATTTCATTCTGTATATTCTTCCAGGTGACATGAATTTATTAAAACCAAATATTCTTGATGAACCATTTGTCACCTCACATGTCTGGATTAATAATGTCGTTGTTAATATGATATTGAGAAGAATTATTATTGTGATCATTTTTCATTGGAACCTAAATGTACATTAAATATTTATATTCTATGTGTTGTGAAAACTTTTATTTCCAATTTCATATATTATTTTATAAACTGTTATTTACTATGGAATTGATTTTATTAAAAATCAATAATCGCGAGGAATTCAAATTCATTAAAAAAATTAAATTATTTTATAAGGTTTGTTTCTCGGTAAATAAATTTATCATTTAGTATATGTGTAATGATATGGAAATACAGAGATAGCAATGAAAATAATTAATGAACCCCTCCATTCATCGATATCTTTCATGATACATATTATTTTTTCAAATTTAATAGGTTTTACCCATTGTATTAATCATTATTATCACTAGGACATGATTATATAGATATACTGATGTCCAAAATAATGTATTTCATTCATTGAATATTTATTTATTATTATAAACGATGTCAATATTATGATATTATTTTTTTTATTAGCTTATAAACCATGTGAATATATATATATAAATAATTTATCATCTGTTATTCCGATCAAGTTACTCATAATGTTAAAGTTATCAATTAATCCATATATTTTTTAAGTTATTTAAATTATTATATTAATTATAAATTATATTATTTTGATATCATCCACTATTGATAAACCTTAATTATTACTTGATCTCACCATTATTTGTTTTAACTCCCCATTATAAGAAGAATAATTATTTTAATGAGTTCAAATATGTCAAATGATTTCCAATATTATGTTTTATATATTATCTTCATTGTAAAATGGCATTCCTTTATTTATATGGATCATTAAAGGGTTATAAATTCATCATGTATTTGGTATTTGAACATATATAACAATATCCATGTAATAAATATTCCTCTTTCTATATAGTTTTCTTGTCGGGTGTGTTATAGTTGCTCTATGTGAATGTTTAGTTTTATATTTTGGAACTAAATCATAGAAAGCCTAGATTATAGAACATAACCCTCAGATAGAGTTTTAGGATACATTAAATTTTGGAACAAAATAATAGATATTTATTAAAAGCTATATTATGTTGTATTTTTAACAATACTACCATGTACATATATAATAAGTGGACATGATTTTGGAACATTTGTTCCTTTGGGTACTAAATCTGAAAAGGGGACATTGGTATGTTACTTGATCATCACCTACTACATGAAAAATGCCATAATATATAAATTGAATTGTATTATAAGGGAATATTCATATAATTATACATATTTTCCTTAAAAACTACTACAAAGTATTGGAAAATAAACATATTCAAAAGGAAACAATATATAAGATTCTAAGAATAAAATGTTATACACTATAAAATAACGATAACTGTTAAATTAGATTTTAATAAATACATTATGATTTAAAATTAAAAAATTTATGGGAGAATCATGAATATTGTTTTTCTATAAAAGGAACCTGAAATAAATTATTTTATTAATACTCATTGTCCATGTATAATTTTTTTACTAAACAATCCAAAATAGATTGTTTTAGAACTGATCGTATCATAGTTATATTAGTGAAGCTTGATCATGTTTTAAAAAATATACTTTCATAAATATATTAACATATTATAACATAATGTGAATATCATATTATATATAACCTTATAAGTTATAATCCATCAGCGTTTATTGAGACTACAAATCCTATTATATCTCATCAATGGATTAAGGCACATGAGAATATTTTTTTGGCCTTGGGATACAATGGAAAGGAAAATATTATATGTTAGTATGTTTTATCAATGAAGATTCTAATAAATGGTGTTAATTGATAGACACTATCATGAAAGAAAATCAACTACAATATAAGGAGTGCATAAATTTTTAAAAAATGTTCATTGATAAATATTTCACTAATTGGAAAAATTCAAAACATTATAATGTTCCCCAGATTCATGAAAAAGTATGATCAATTTGTTTTACAATTTTAGGCTTCTATTATGATATTATATGGGTAGTCTATATATTTCATATATAGCAATTAAATTAATAATGGACATTAAATTGAAGGGAATAATCCATATACCTGAAGGGAACTAGTTACTCAGAAAATTTCCTAATATAATGATGTGTTTTTATGCACATTCATAACAAAGATGGAATTTAATATAGTCAATATCTTCTAGTTTAATAAATGGGGGAAACATTAGTTTAAATCCATAAATAGGTGAATTCATAAATATATAAGATGGAAAAGAATCAATTTTCATCACATAAAATTTATTGGTGCAACCATCTGAGGAATATTTGAATATATTGGGATATTTTATAAGTAGGGTGATAACGGTTGTCTGGCATAGGATGGTAATGGGTGAAAAAATAAATGATTTTATGTTTTTAAATATCATGTATTGGGGAATTAATAACTCCAATTTCACAAGAATCAAGGTAATATACCACAAAAGATACTAATGGAAAATGGAAAAAATTATCTGATCATTATTGTTGGAGTAGAAGTAAACAATTATATGGTGGAAGGTATATTTATCAAAACAGAAAATTTATACAATTATCTCTTTTATTTTGGATATTAACACAATTTTATACAGCTTATTTTCATAAATAAAAGTAAATATTTCCCAAGTCCTTAAATAAATTTGTTTTGGATTCAAAATCCCTGTGTAAATGTAACTTTCTAAAGGATTCATCATAAATTTTCTATTATAACACATATTCATTATCTATTTGATGAAATTACTTTCATTCCTGTGGTTGAATGTTATATTATCTTGTTTATAGAAATTAATTAAAAGTTTGTAAATAAATGTTAATGAAAAAAGAAGGAAACTATGATTCATGAGGATGATTCGTAATTATTTAGCTTCATATTATAGAACTGGTCATTTGATTCATGTTTAGATCTACCTATGGTATTACTTCTGACTGGTATTCATTGGGAGGAAGAGAAAAAATATATGAATGGAATATTTAGTTTAAAAAAAGTATCTACCTATTTTAAAGGAATACATTAATTTTTTTCAAGATATATCATTTATAAATCCACAGGATTGTAATCATGTTCTCTATTGATTTAATCCTCGATTCAAGACCTATACTAATGACTCCATATAGAATTGACACTATAAAATCAATAGAGTTGAAAATTTCCCGGAGGAATTGAGCAATATGGTCTGTGTTATACTTAGTGTTTCACCATGTGGACCCTATGATCACTTCATTAAGATTAATGGTGGGTCATGTATTTTGTTCATTAATTATAGGGTAATAAATGTAATTGCGATAAATAAATATTTTAATCTTACTCACAATGATAGAGTATTTGATAAGCTTCATAGAGCTCAATATTTTTCACTGAATGAACATCATTATCCGAATATTTAATTTTAAGTAGAATATAATAAATTTTGAAGAAATCATTCTGAAAAAAAATCAAAATTATGAGAATCACTTGCATATCATTATTATGAAACAATAAAGATATCATATATATGGGAAATTTAGAATTTGATAATTATTCCTTAATAAGGAATCATTTCATTCACATATAATCTTAAATAATGGAATATCATTTTCTATTGATGATAAATGATGTAAAATATAGGCCTACACAAATGTATAAAATGGAGGAATGTAGTTTCATTGGTTTTTTTTGGGATTTATCAGCAATTCAGGTATAAATATTCCTAATTAGATAAATGTTTATCTATGTTTACATGTAATGAGTTTGTCTATATATAGACAATAGAATGTGAATAATGTTTTAATTTATTGATGAGGGGAATAGAAAATTCTATCTTATTGACTCTAAATATGGAAATGATGGGTTTGTGGTAAATGGTGATGTAGAAAATAATGTAATTGGTCATGTCCTCATTCAAAATGATAAATTTATTACTTATGCATGAAGATAGTTACTGGCTTTTGGATATATCTATCTAACCCATGATCATGAGTTATTAAATATAATATTTTATTTGAAAACATTGAGACACTATCTCTATGGTAAATTAATTGAGATATACACCTTCTATAAGAGCCTAAAATACATCTTTTCCTAAAAAGTTTCCATAATGATTCATAGATGATGGTTTGAGATACATGAGGAATAAGAATACTCAATACACTACTATATTCTGTAGGAAAATATGGTTTAGAATTCATTGAGTAGGAAATATCATGTTGATAGGACCCTAATGAAGATCAATATTGATCTTATATTCATGGATATACTAATAAATGCATGGTAATTATAATGAAATGGTAGAAATCACTCCGTTTACATATTATTTAAGAATAAAATTTGATATATAATATAAATATTTATTAATTAGATGATTATAATTTTCATAAGAAAACTAATTACATGAATGATGGGAAATTGGAGGACATATTTTGTGAGGATGGAATTATATAATATAGAATGATACTATGTGTAACATCAATTCATAATAAAAAAATTTAATTATTGGATTTTTATTATAGATCAAATAAAACTATGAACCCCTATAGCACCAAGATGTAGATATATTTTGGTAACCATTTTTTGTGAGAGAACAGGAAGAGGGAAATTAGTAATTATGTATCCATATCTTTGGTTAGTCAATATGTTATGCATTATTAATAACTTCATGTAGGTTCCAAACATCATAATATTATTTACATGTGAAAATAAGATAAAATTAATATGTAATTTTTTATAGGACTACCTAATACCCCAATATGGAATGACGCTATTTAGTCATTGTTAATCATTAAAAAAATCTGCAACTCTTATCACTAAAATTAAATATTTACCTCTTCATCACCAAAAAAGATATATATTGGTGATGTTGTAATATTTCATGGTATAAATCATTTTATTGTGACTGATCATGATACCCATTTTACTTTGAAATTATATATGCATATCCATAAGGTTCTTAATATTGTGCTTCATTTTAGCACCCCCTACCATCCTCAAACATATGGACGACCTAAAATTGGTATTTAATCATTTTCATAGATTTTGTGATCATTAAAATTTGTATTTCATGGAAAATGGGATCATTGTTTATTTTTGGTAGGTTTTAAAATATCATTATTTACCATTCCTATATTAAAATTTCATTATGTGAAACTATAGATTCCAAGAGATGTTGTACTCGAACATTTTAGGATGATGTTACTGAATTGAAACATGTCAATTTATACCATGTTGATGAGAAAATTAAATAGTATTTGACTATTAATACTCTAATTAAATAATATCATTTTATAAAAAATAGTTATATAGATAAATGAAAGAATGATTTAGAATTTCAACTGGGATATCATATTTTATGGAATGTATCCCCTTGGAAGGGAGTTACAAGGTATTTTAAGAATGGGAATCTAATCCTGATACAAATTATACCTTTTTAAATTCCAAAAATAATCAAAGATATATAATACAATTTAGAAATTTATTAAATCCATTCAAAATTATATTATCTTTTACACATATAATTGATATGTATGTACATTCTAGAAAAAATGCATGTTCTCACAACATAAGTAATAGAATTAGAACATATTCTATTATACAATGAAAATTAAATCTAAATTCATGATTCTAGAGAAATCTTTATGTAGAGTTTTATGACCCTTTTGGTAATTTTACTAGTGAAAAATAATAAAATTCAGGAACATGTATATAACTAGAGGATTTCATGAATAACAATCCTCTTCTTTATATAAACTAATATCCTTGAAAATTTTGAGGATAAAAGTTTTATAATTGTGGATAATATAACATCCAAGATTCAATTATAGTAAGTGATAATTATATCATACTGAAACAAAAAAATACCTTTTTATATACTTCAAAAAAATTATTTCAGAGGATTAATATCAATTTTAACTCATTGGTTCAAAATAATTATAGTATGAATTTTTATATTTTTTTTTCAAAAATAATATTTTTATAAAAAATAAAAAATGTTCTTTATAAGTATTCTGAATTATATTTTATATAATATTTCATATTATTCATTTTTACAATTTAATTATCTATAAATTTTTTTTGAAACAAATATAATAAATTTTTGATGTTAAAGGGTGTATTTTTCAAAAAATTACTTTTGATTAAAAATCCAAAGTGGTTATATATGTCAATTAAAAATAAAAAAAATTATTTAATAATAATTTAAATGATATATGAAGATAATATATCTATAAATATAAATGTTTTATCTTCGATGTTATTATTATTATAAATATAGTTAATATAAAATAATAATATGCTTGAAAACTGCATTTCTTGAAAAATATTGTTTCGAACATATTTGTGTGTTCATTATTTGACAAAATTATTCCCCTTATTTATTTTAATTAGATAATTTTATTACATATTTTTAATCTTATTAAATAATGTTATATCATATTTTGAACTAATATTTTCTTGTAGAATAGTACAAATGTTATTTACCACTGTAAAGGCTAGAATAGGGTTTTGCACATTATATGGTCATATGTTGATATTAATTTTACACAGACATAATATTTTTCATTGATACAATTTTTTAATATATAAGATATTTTTATACAAATTATATTATAATTATAAACTTATTTTAGCATTAAATGAAAACTAATATTCGTTTTAAAAACTAGTTACCATCTTTAAAACTATAATCATAAAAATGGTTAAACATAGAGGTAAATTATATGAATTTTTTAAAACATATTTATTTTTTGTTGTGGGAGCATTGATATTCCATAAAATATTTCCAACCCATTATGTATAACTTTTGGAGGTTGTAGGGGTGATATTTATTTACCACTACTGAATAGTTTTCGTTATTTACAAAAATAACCCATCTCCTCAAATATTAAAGGGAAACCCATCCCATACGTTTTTTCACTCAAATAAATCCATTTATCATGAAAAATCCATTCCAAGATCACTCCCAAAAATAATTATACATTTTAAATAAGTTTTTTTATACCCAAACATCGTACCCTGGGGTCCTTTATTAGAAATCTAAAGGTTGTTCTACTATGTGATGTTAATTGACTTCATTAAGGTTTTTTCTTTTTATATATTATATTTCCACCATAAATATATTTTTAAAATATATATATAATAAAACAATATAACCCATTTAGTAAGTATTTATTATTTTTATGTTATAATATTTATCCCCATCAATCTCCATTGAATGGGAATAAAATTCATTGCTTGTGTGTATACCGGACTACTGCCTCACAAACCAATGTAATTTGTTTTCCATCACTAAATAACTTGGATAGTCATAATTATTGAAATATTTAATATATATGAAAAATAATATGTTATATTAATATTGTAAAATTAATATATCTCCATTTTACTAATCATTCACCCATTGAGAGAATGATACTGTAGCCCATTATGTTCTTGTTATTTATAAAAAATATTTTAAAAGTAATGGATATCACAATATCCTAAAATGTTTTCTTAGTTGGGAATGAATATTTTCATAAGTGTAATGTTTTAAATTGCAATATTTTATGTTATATTATTATGATGTGTTTCATGGGAATTATTATGATTATAGAGAGATCCATTATTAACCATGTATATGTGGTTCCATTTTAAAGAAATAATGGTTGTCACCATTTTAATAAAAGGATGGATGGTTCCTTATTAACCAAATATGGGTGGTTTGGTTATAAAGCAAGGATGTTTGGGTCCATGGTAGCCCTCTAATGCATTGGATATGGAAGGGAACCATATTGGGTATTCCATTAGTATGATTGATATGTAATAATATGTATTAATATAAAAACACTTTCTATTATTTCAATCTATGGGTATTTACATATATATTATTATTTAATATGGTAGGATAATGACATTATTTTTAAATGAATGTATATGATTGTTTTAATGGGTTGAAATTATAATTTTTTAAAATGTTTCTGGAGATTTTCATATATTTAAATATACCAATATGAGTTTTATTTTTACTAATAATTTCTTACTAAATTTTTACTAAATTATTTCATCATAAAAATTTGATTTCTGATTAATACTATGTTTTAATTTTAGAATTATTATTTCCAATATGTAATATTTTTTATATGAATTAATTAACTAGGGGTTTTAATTGTTCATTATTTTATATCCCTTATAAAATATATTTATGATCCTCCTACGTTTGTAAAAAAATAATAGGATGAAATTATGGTAATTATCAATTATTATGTCATGTTGAAAAACACGAATTTCTATCATGAAATGAAATCATGGTTAATTTCAAAAGTTTTACATTTTGGTAAAAATGGGTACTGAACATCCATGAACTTAATTTCTGGAATATTTATATCATTACATTTTACCTCTTTTCCCCTAAGATCCCCCCTTGGACCCACTGAAATTTTATTAATGTGGAACAATTTTTGGTGGCCAAACAATGATGTACTATTTGTGTGCACGTTTTACCAGACCATGCCAGAAAATTATGCAGCGCTGTCTGGCTCTTTAAAATTTTATTTTAATGACAATTTATTCCTTCTCTAATAAACCCTAATCCAATAATTTCTTCCCCATTTCATGTTTGGAATACATTGACATCCTCCAAGATCATTCAAGCCTCCTTGGAAGTCAATTTTGAATGGGTATTTGGTGGAGAAACATCAAATATTCTCATGTAAGTATGTTATTATCTTTGTTCCATCCATTTCTGTAAGGTTTATCCCAATTTTAATGAAGCTCAAAAATTCCAGATGATATTTAATTGTACCTATGAATTTTATGGGTTTCTATTCCCAATAATGTTGTTTGAGGTTCATTTTCACTCCATTATAGTGCAGTAGTTGTGCAGTTGAAATATCAATAAAATAATTTGGGTTTTGACACGTCTGTTAGGTTATTCAATGTGTCAGCATTATAGAATGAGTTATATGGATGGAAATTTATTTTTTTTCATTTTCGACATTCAATTTTTTTGGTGACGAAATATTTTTTTTTCATTTGTTAAGAGGTTGATTTTTAAGTGTCATATATGGGATGTTTTTCATGTGCATTCTATGTTTTACCAATTGGGTTTTTTTATAAATCATAGAACGGATTTATTAAAATATTTTATAGCTTCCAAATCTAGTTTTGTGTAATATTGGTCTTCTTTTATTATAAAATATGGGTTTTAAATGGATTTTATGTGCAATGTATTGTTATAATTTGTGATTTGATATATATTGTGAAATTTTATTTTTGAAATTATAAGTGCATTATTGAGTACTAAAAATGGGGAATGAATTTCTTAGTTACTTTTTTGATCAGTTATTAATAGAAAATTTGTTTTTATGTGTAAATGGAATTTGATAGAATTTGGAAATTTTTTGAGTTCACAGAGGGAAATCATTGTATCTAGGTAGTCTAACGTGTTCTAGTATGTTAGTGATCTAGAGTGGTTTTGTCCCTACTTATATTAGATAGTTTGAAATTTACTACACCAATAAAACTATAATTATGACTACTGGGGACCACTACATTATGTGTATGTTCTCTACTAGAGGCTCATGCATATGAACATACATTTTGGATGTTTACTTTTACACCAATATATGAGGTACTCAGACACCACAGTTTTCTAGTGCATAGGGTGGTTGTTGTGACTAATTCTCAGTTACAATTTTGTATTTATAATTGTATTATACTTTGTTTGGATAGAAAATTAAATATTTTCCTTGGTTAATTTAAAATTATTCATTATTTAATGTTATCCCTTCAAAAAAAATCTATTAAAAGTTTCAATTTAGAAATTTTTTGCTACCATTTATTTTTTATAAAAACTTTCATGAATTTAATCTTATAATGTCAGTGACATGGAATATTTTGGTATTTTCCTAAATGGATTTGTCTCATAGCCTACATACCCCTGGGGGTGTTATTATTCATGATTATGTTTGACACAGGAAATGGAATGGCGAGTAGAGATGATGGTCTAGGATGTTAGATTCCTTCCCTTGTGCAGTTTTGTGGGGAAATCTCGTGTGCGATGTCCCATTTTTTTGTGGTGGACCATGTTCTATTTTTTATTCTACGTCTATAGTTATGGACTGCTTGTGTCATATTTAAAACCATGTATTTCATTTTTAAATTTATTTACAGCTCATTTGGAAAGATGTTTTCAGATTACGTTTATTATTTATTATTGGATGTTTTATGTATCCTCACAAAGTTAAATCATTCTGAATCAATTGTTTTTGGTACTCATGAAATTGTGCAAATCTGTGGGGATAGAGAACTCCCTTCGGTCTATTCCACGATCTGGGTATGGTGATGGTATTAATGGAGACTATATTTGGTTCATGAAATGATGTTTTCAGAGGAATGTTAATATTTTGAGGTCATGTTATTATTTTGGGATGATTCTGGTTCAGAAGAGATATTGGACTGTCATGGCTCTGAGTTTTGGTTATGAGTAATGTGTCTGGGAAGTACCTCTCATGACAGACATAAATTCTCCATGGGACGTTGGGATTATTTTTTGACATCTCTTCTAGGTGGGTTGTGAGGGATGTAGACTGTATGTAGACCTTGGGTGGGAGTGATGTTTTCATTTATTTCATTGTTTTGATCTATTTGACTTAATTATATTGGATGTCATTTGACACGACCCCCTCCCCACAAAGTTTACCCCTCCTGGGCCTGCAATGTGAGAAGGGAGATAATGACCCCCGAGTCCCGCCTCCAGTAGGCCCCGGGTTGGCGACTAGCACCGAGGGTATAATACACACACAAATGGGAGGCATTTCCCTCTAAGAGAACACATGAAGAAGAGAGAGATAGAATAAACTCCAACCAACTCCAACTCATAACTGAAATATAAAAGAAACCCAATTACATATATGAAATGTCCTGAAAAAGTACTACAACTGAAAGGGAAAACTAAAAGTACCCAAAAGAAAGTAAAACGGCAGCGGCCACAAGCCCGAACAGCTCCTCCTCCAACCGCAAGCTAGTAGTAACCAGCTTGATCTCCAACCTGCTCCAAGTGACCTGAAAAACAGTTTATATGTACATAGGGTGAGTATAACAGTATACTCAGTAGGATCCTCCCCAATCCTCTCGTGCAGAAGTAAAGAAAGCATGCTAAAGCCCAGTGAACAACATGTGAAACTAACTCGTTACCTAAACAGGTATACTAAGTTCCCAACCTCACCATGGCTACTCTCACCATGTAACACATTCAAGAATATAGCATATAGAATTGAATATGAAGGGTACCCCGCTACTACTTCCCCACTAGTTTTCTGCTTTTCCCCAACGACATACGTCCTGTGCATCTCTCTCCAAAGGCTTGCCCGCAGACACCTGGGCTAAGCTCCACAATCTGCACCTCATGCACCACATAGGCTTACCCGCAGACACTTGGGTGAAGCACCACACCATACTCACAACCAAATGTAACCAGGTAGTTTCTGGGAGCCACCACAGCTCGCATAATGTGTATCATAGGTCGGGTATAATACCTCAAGCCATTACAGCCCATACTCTGAGTAAGGATCCTCAAGCCATCACAGCCTATACACGTTACACCTATAATAGTCCATAGGGTACTATATCCATAATATATGTGTGTGAATAACCACAATCCATTAGAGCCCTCTACACACATATATGGGGTAACTAACCGCTTGCCTCATGGCACAAGTATCTACCAAGAGAAGAGAGCGGGGCCAAAGGGGGTAGTCAGCCATTCAACCTCCCATCAGAATGTTGGGGAAAACACCCCCCCAGGGCTCAGAATCCCAGGGGTGTCAGTTTCCCTTACCGACAGGGTTGAGTAGCGTAAAGAAACACAAAAAGTACAGAATATATATAACTCACAACCACACTATGGGCATTACCTAGTCATAAGCACAACTGCAGCTAACGTCTCTCAGACTCCAGGATGCTACTTCTAAGACTAGGTATCCAATAAGCACACAACCATTTGAAGAGCTTTATTAGATTACTCCATTCTCATTTTATCAATTCCACTGTATGTTAATTAATTCTTTAAACAATAATTAACCATGAACAATTTACCACATTAAACCAAATTAGCATCACATTCAAAAACTGCTCCTTTTTAGGATTCACATCCCTATTAAATTCCAGTTTCTCCATCCCCATGGATTATCACCATTTAAACAAACATTCATTATTGAATTACCTTCACCATATTCCAAGGCATTCTAGAAAAGCATCATGTGCTACTAAACACAAAGGGATCAACACGGTGAGTAGATATACTAACCATCGAGTCTTTGCCGCCTATAGCAGGAGCATAGACCCATCCCCCATCGAGAGGCTAAACACGGAAAGCATGTGGCATACTCCGCGTGTCTTCGCCTCCTTTGGAAAGAGGGTAAGAAAAACCAGCTTCCTTGAGCAGTGGGGAAAAGTAAAGCAGATAAACAATAAAACCACCAACATCAAACCATCACATTCATCTCATACCATCATCCTTGGTGTCCTCCCCGACACCCACATGCATAAACCGATGTATCTCGCCACACTAGGCGTCGTCTTCTGCCACAACCACAAGTCCCCATGCCTCCACATATCACAACAGCCATCCAGGATCACATCAAATCACAAGCAGCAGGAAATAAAAGATCACAAAATGGGCTCTCGGCCCTTTAACAAGGCATTCAGCCTTCATACAAGATGAGCACTCAGAGCTCCAAACCACAAGGCATTCAGCCTTACAATCAAGTGGGAAACTCATAACCCTTTTGAAATTATCGAACTAATAGTTCTTTAATCCATCTTGAATTAACAGATTCATTAACATGCCTCTTTATCTTTAGCCAATTATTTAACAAATAATTCCGGCTTTACGTTCTTTATCAATTTACATCATGAACGAGCAACAAATTAAAGAAAATCATAGATATCACTCTATCTAGGAAAACATGAGGCAAATCGTTCTCACAGTACAAAGTAACAACATGCGATCAACCAATTCCTTTAATCTGGTTCAAGTATTTAATTAGGTCAATTTCATTGTGATCCAATGGACTAAATCATGCTAATTCTATGATTTCACATACACAATTAGAGAAGCCATGAATCCCCTTCCTCGAAGAGTTCTTGACGTCCTTTATCCACACAACGGGTCACAGTCCTCTTCTCCTCACGACAGTTGCACCCACCGGAGGATGCCACGGTACGACAGTACCAACCCACCCCAAGAAAACCCATTAGAACCATGGAGATTACATGCTAATATGGAAGGAAGAACAAGAGAAGGTGATCCCCGAAGGAACGATGATAAAACATACCTTATATGGAAGAACGATCGACACAACTTGGTTGCATCAACAGACCGGAACTGATCTGAGTAACGTTTGATTGTGAAACTCCAACGAGAATGATTGCAAGGTTCTAGCGTCTCGTAGATGAGAACCAGGAGGACGAACAACGAAGAATGATATCTCGTTCCTTTTAAAAAAAATTTCCAGAGGCGATGATTTAAGATCCGATTTATTCTCCATTAAAAACGGATTGCATTAACCCACGCGGTTTGACCAAGTAAAAACATCCCGACCTTAGGAATAATTAATATAGAATTTATGGCCTTTGAATCAGCCTTAAAGTCCTTAAAATAAGGTTTTAAAAGTATTTTAGGTCAAAGAAAACGTCAAATTTACGAAGCTGGAAACACTGTTCACATACTCAAAATTTGGCAAAGTATGGAATCGGTAGCTCTCATGAAGTCTGGAAACACTGTTCATTCGTGAAATTTGGCAAAGTATGGAATCGGTAGCTCTAAGGATTCTGGAAACACTGTACAATTCTACCGATAGAAGTCCACTGATAGAACCTCACTGATAGAAAACACTGTTCAAGTCTACTGATATAAGTCCACCGATAGAACCTCACCGATAGAAACATTGTTCAAGTCTACCGATAGAAACACTGTTCACTGAACCTCACCGATAGAAACACTGTTCACAGAACTAGAAATTTGGAAAAGTGTTAGCCGAGCTACTGCTGGACTGCGGCTACCAGTATACCGAGCTATCAGTACGCCGTGGCTACCGGTAAACCCAGCTACCAGTAGGATATGGCTACCTATAGACCGAGCTACCGGTAAGCAGCAGCTACCGGTAGACCTAGATACCAGTAATCAGTAGCTAACGGTAGACCGAGCTATCGGTAATCAGCAGCTACAGGTAGACCGAGCTACCGGTAATCAGCAGCTACCGGTAGACCGAGCTACCGGTAATCAGCAGCTACGGGTAGACCAGGCTACCGGTAATCAGCAGCTACCGGTAGACCGAGCTACCGGTAATCAGCAGCTACCGGTAGACCGAGCTACCGGTAATCAGCAGCTACCGGTAGACCGAGCTATGGGTAATCAGCAGCTACCGGTAGACCGAGCTACCGGTAATCAGCAGCTACTGGTAGACCGAGCTATCGGTAGGCAGCAGCTGGGGGATAAGTCACCTTGACCTCCTGGAACACCTCCAACACCACATTTTCACAAAGTAATGGACCAGGGAGGTCCGGGCCATTACATTAGATACCTCTCAAAACATTCTCGTCCTCGAGAATTAAAAACAAACCCAGAAGAAAAGAGGGGTCCGAACAACCACCCCATAAGATACCTCTCATGAGAAAACCACCATGAGTTGTTCAAAAGATGGAAGAAAACTACGACATCTGAGAGTATGGAAACAAATAATCCATAACCAAACATTTCAAACATAACATTAAATCAAAGGTACATAAATAAAACATGAAAGGTCTAACCATAAAGGAAACGTCATTACATGGAAAGAGTTAAACATTAAACAACTCTGGGTACTGAGCACGTATCTGTGACTCACGCTCCCAGGTACTCTCCTCCATGCCACCGTGTCGCCACAAGACACAAACTAAGGGGATAGAACGCCCACACACCACCTTCTCCTTGTGGTCTTGGATCTCCACAGGTCACTCCTCGAAGGTTGCATCATCGTTAATATCGATCTCTCCCCAATCTATAACATGAGATTCATCATAAAGATAACGACGGAGCTGTGATACATGGAAAACATCATGTATCCGACTCATCTGAGGGGGAAGTGCTACTCGATATGCCACAGCTCCAACACGAGCTAACACCTCGAAAGGCCCAACAAACCGGGGAGAAAGCTTACTTCCACGAACAAACCTTCGCTGCCCACGATGGGGAGTCACCTTTAGAAACACATGATCCCCAACATTAAACTCTAACGGTATCCTTCTTTGATCATCATATGATTTCTGATGATCCTGTGTTGTCTTCATCCTCTCACGAATCACCTGAACCATCTCTGTTGTATTCTACACTAGTTCTGGTCCAAGAATTGCTGACTCTCCGACCCCAGTCCAGCACAACGGAGAACGGCATGGCCGGCCATACAAGGCTACAAACGGCGCCATACCGATGGTAGAGTGAAAACTATTATTTTAAGCGAACTCTACCAAGGGTAAGTGCTTCACCCATGAACCTCCAAAATCAAGAACACAAGAGCAGAACATGTCTTCAAGAGTCTGGATGGTTCGCTCTGTCTGACCATCCGTTTGAGGATGAAAAGCAGTGCTAAGGCATAATTGAGGACCAAAAGCATGCCGGAGACCTCTCCACACCCTAGAGGTTATACGAGGATCTCGATCAGAAATGATCGTCTTAGGAACTCCGTGAAGCCTCACCACCTCCTCCAGATACTGCCTCGACAAAACTTCCACTGAGCTCGACTCCTTGATCACTATGAAGTGGGATGATTTTGTTAAAAGATCCACTACCACCCATATAGAATCATGTCCTCCCGGAGCTCGAGGTAAACCTATAACAAAGTCCATTGAGATGTCCTCCCACTTCCACTGAGGAATCTATAAGTGCTGGAGAAGACCACCAGGAACACGGTGTTCGACCTTCACCTTCTGGCAGACTAAACATCGAGACACACATTCTGCAACTGTACGCTTCAGCCCAGGCCACCAAAACTGACTCCTCAAGGATCGGTACATCTTCGTCACACCAGGATGTACAGCCATGGGTGAACTATGGAACTCTTGGAGAACCGTCTCGCGCATCACCAAGGGAACACAAATCCTGCCATGATACAACACTCGGTGTTGTTCATCCTCCGACCAACCATCAGGGGCCTCACCACATACAACTCTGTCTCTCCAAACTTCCACCTCTATGTCACCCAACTGAGACTCTTCCACCGTCTGCATCAGGGATGACTGCACCGTCATCTGGAAAGGATAACCTCTACCCCCAACTTCCCCCATATCAAGATGCAAAGATGATAGCTCTTCCATCACTCTCCAAGAATCACCAGATTCACGCACAACATAATTACGTATCTTTCGGCTTAGTGTGTCAGCTACAACATTCCCTTTTCCAGGTGTATACGATATTTCAATGTCGTATACTTGCAAGAACTCCATCCACCGATGCTGCCTCATGTTCAAGTCATGTTGGGAGAAAACATACCTCAAACTCTTATGATCGGTGAAAACCACAAAGTGCTCACCAAGGAGGTAATGTCTCCACAACTTTAGAGCAAACACCACGACTGCCAACTCGAGATCATGGGTGGCATAGTTGCATTCATGGGGACACAACTGCCGAGACCCATAAGAAACAACTGACCTCTGCTGCATGAGAACATAGCCTAGCCCCAGATGTGAAGCATCACAGAAAACATCAAACTGGACTCCCTCCGCTGGAAGACAAAGGACGAGAGCACTTACCAACTTCTCTTTTAGATACTCAAATGTTGTCTGACACTGATCAATCTATATGAACACTTGATCCTTCCTGGTCAAAGATGTCAGAGGAGTCGCAACTCGGGAGAAATTAGCTACAAACCTCCTATAATAGCCTGCGAGATGATGGAAACTTCGCACATCTGACACGGTCTTGGGGGATGGCCAAGACACCACTGCTTCTATCTTCGAAGGATCCATAGATACTCCCTGTTGGGACACAACATGTCCCATGAAACGAAAATCTCGAGCCCAGAACTCACACTTGGACAACTTCCCAAACAAATGATGTTGGCGAAGAACTCCCAAAACGGATCGTAGATGCTTTGCATGCTCCTCTTTAGATGTGGAGTACACAAGGATTTCATCGATGAAAACCACGAAAAACGTGTCCAGGAATTCACGGAGCACAGCATTCATCAACCCCATAAAAACAACTGGAGCATTCGTCATGTCGAATGGCATTACAACAAACTCATAATGCCCATGACGATAGCGAAAAGCAGTCTTCAGGATATCCTCGTCCTTTACACGCATCTGATGATATCTTGACCACATGTCTATCTTTGAGAACCAACTTGCACCCTTCAGTTGATCGAATAGGTCATCAATCCGCAGGAGAGGATAGCGGTTCATTATTTTCACTTTGTTTAACCGACAATAATCGACGCACAACTGCAAACTGCCATCAGCCTTTTTCAAAAACAAAACTGGTGCACCCCACGGTGACACACTTGGCCGAACAAAACCACATTGCAACAGACCGTTGAGCTGAATACGTAGCTCTCGTAACTCAGAAGGGGTCATCCTATACAGAGACATAGATATATGAGACACTCCTAGCTGTAGCTCGATCCCAAACTTGTTCTCTCGTCGAGGGGGTAAGGATACAACCTCTTCTGGAAAGACGTCTGGGTACTCCTCTATGACCCTAGGAAACGCCAACTGTTGAACCTCTGAAGAACTCAGCCTCATCCCAGCCATCATGGATGATAAGGATGGAACTCGTCTATGACTCATCCGAGGATCTCTCTCACCAACAAACACCACTTTCTCTCTATCTTCATCAAAGAAAACGACCTTCTTCCTGTAGCAATCCACAACAGCATGCGCCGAATACAATCAATCCATGCCATGTATGACATCATATGGTTGTATTCACAAACATAGGAAATCTCCCCAAGAGCGGTGTTGCCCCAACACTAGATCACAATCTCTACATACTTCAAACAAGTCAGCTCGACCACCAACTGGCGTAGTCAACGCCAAGGGCACTGGAAGCCTCTCTACCTCAAGTCCCAAAGCATGGACAAGGGTAGGTGATATGAAGGAGTGTGTTGCGCCTGAATCAGACAAGGCATACACCAATGTAGAAAACAAGAAAAGGGTTCCTCGAATGACATCTGGATCGCCTGGGGCTGGTAACGCTAGAGCATGAAGCTAAACACGACCTCCTCCATGGCCTCTCTGACCCTGATGATGACAACCACCACAACCGCGCTCTGCTCTCTGAGGATGGGGAGCGTCATGGGGCTGTCCTCTGCCTGCTCTATATACCCTTTGGTGATCTAAAACTGGTGCAACCTGCTACTGCTGCCTCGGCTAGAACTGCCTCAACGGGGGAACCTGGAGTGGAGCGCCCGGTGCACGATGACTGCTCTGAAAAGTCAGGCACTCCCGCTGCTGATGACCACGACCGCCACATGAAAAACAAGCGCCTGATCCCTTGGCATAGGTCTGAGAGTTTCTGCCTCCGGAGAAACGATATGGAAAGGGCTGGGGCCTACCCCTAGGTGAACGAAAACTCTTCTGTCCTGAAAACCAGGAACCCCAGACCACATCTCTGCTTCGTGAGGAATCATGACGATTCCCCTCTCGTGACGATCCAGTCCTGGCCAAAGTCCTCTCAACAACCTCTGCCCTCGCCAGCACCTCATGATATGTCTTCAGCATAAATGGGGTGACTTGGAGCTGGATCTCTGGACGCAAAGCCTCCTCAAAATGCCTCGCCCTGGCCTCATCATCTGGTAACAGGTATGAAGCATATCGTAGAAGGTTCCTGAAACGGATTCCAAACTCTCGAACACTGGAGCTCCCTGTCGAAGTGTAAGAAGCTCCTGGCTACTGGAAACCTTCGCAGTCGACAAAAGAAACTCGACTCCAAACCTATCTCGAAACTCCTCCCATGAGATTGCTGACTCCTCACGATCACCGAGGAACAAGAACCACTACTGCCTCACTGCTCCATGCAGCATCGTCACAACCAAGGACACCCAGTGTTCCTTCCGAGCACAAATCGAACTGAAGCCTATCTCGATCTCCTCCAACCAGTCTTCTGTGACTGCATCTAAAACGGATCCCTCGTACTTTTGTAGACTCTGGCACTGAAACTCTCGAAGTTTCTTCCTCCAAGTGTCATCGTCGTCAACCTCTACTCGACGGCGATCTGCTGGAACAGCCTCATGGGCATCTTCTACGCAAACCTGACGAGGACGTCGACCTGGAGCCATACCTGAAAAATAACAAATGTTAGAGCTCCTAAGCCTGTAATATGGAAGACTCAACATTAATTAATTAATTTTTTTGTTTTATTTATTTTAGGTTACATATCTCACGGTCTACCCATTCAAACACAAGCACAAAGAATAATGATGCATGATCCTTTCCTAGGTCTCTACCCTGCAATCGGTATCACTTTGTTTAGTAGCCATCGTAAGCTTAATGGTCTGTGCAACAGATCATAGGGGCCATAAACGCTTATGTATCTGCCGGTCTCTAGTGTTTACCCCACTTTCTAAACATGAATAACACCGTTTCCCTACCATCCCAAGCATCATCACCTGTGCCTAACTCCAAAGTCCATCCTATCCCTCAACCAGGCCTCTGATAGCACTCTGACACGACCCCCTCCCCACAAAGTGTACCCCTCCTGGACCGACAATGTGAGATGGGAGATAATGACCCCCGAGTCCCGCCTCCAGTAGGCCCCGGGTTGGCGACTAGCACCGAGGGTATAATACACACACAAATGGGAGGAATTTCCCTCTAAGAGAACACATGCATAAGAGAGATATAGAATAAACTCCAACCAACTCCAACTCATAACTGAAATATAAAAGAAACCCAAGTACTTATATGAAATGTCATGCAAAAGTACTTCAACTGAAAGGGAAAACTAAAAGTACCCAAAAGAAAGTAAAACGACAGCAACCACAAGCCCGAACAGCTCCTCCACCAACCGCAAGCTAGTAGTAACCAGCATGATCTCCGACCTGCTCCAAGTGACCTGAAAAACAGTTTATATGTAAATAGGGTGAGTATAACAGTATACTCAGTAGGATCCTCCTCAAGCCTCTCGTGCAGAAGTAAAGAAAGCATGCTAAAGCCCAGTGAACAACAAGTGAAACTAACTCGTTACCTAAACAGGTATACTAAGTTCCAAACCTCACCATGGATACTATCACCAAGTAACACATACAAGAATATAGCATATAGAATAGAATATCAAGGGTACCCCGCTACTACTTCCCCACTGGTTTTCCGCTTTTCCCCAATGACATACGTCCTGTGCATCTCTCTCCAAAGGATTGCCCGCAGACACCTGGGCTAAACTCCACAATCTGCACCTTGTGCACCACATAGGCTTGCCCGCAGACACCTGGGCTAAGCACCACACCCTCCTCACAACCAAAGGTAACCAGGTAGTTTCTGAGAGCCATCACAGCTTGCATAACGTGTATCATACGTCGGGTAAAATACCTCAAGCCATTACAGCCCATACTCCGAGTAAGGATCCTCAAGCCATCACAACCTATACATGTTACACCTATAGTAGTATATAGGTTACTATATCCAAAATATATGTGTATGAATAACCACAAGCCATTACAGCCCTCTACACACATACATGGGGTAACTAACCGCTTGCCTCATGGCACAAGTATCTACCAAGAGAAGAGAGCATGGCCAAAGGGGGTAGTCAGCCATTCAACCTCCCATCAGAATGTTGGGGAAAACACTCCCCCAGGGCTCAGAATCCCAGGGGTGTCAGTTGCCCTTACCGACAGGGTGGAGTAGCGTATAGAAACAGAAAAAGTACAGAATATATATAACTCACAACCACACTATGGGAATTACCTAGTCATAGGCACAACTGCAGCTAACATCTCTCAGACTCCAGGCTGCTACTTCTAAGACTAGGTATCCTATAAGCACACAACCATTTGATGAGATTTATTAGATTACTCCATTTTCATTTTATCAATTCCACTTACATTAATTATTTCTTTAAACATTAATTAACCATGAACAATTTACCACATTAAACTAAATTGGCATCACATTCAAAAACTACTCCTTTTTAGGATTTACATCACTATTAAATTCCAGTTTCTCCATCCCCGTGGATTATCACCATTTAAACAAACTTTCATTATTGAATTACCTTCCCCATATTCCCAGGCATTCTAGAAAAGCATCCTATGCTACTAAACACAAAGGGCTCAACACGGTGAGTAGATATACTACCCATCGAGTCTTTTCCGCCTATAGCAAGAGCATAGACCCATCCTCCATCAAGAGGCTAAACATAGAAAGCACGTGGCATACCCCACGTGTCTTCGCCTCCTTCGGAAAGAGGGTAAGAAAAACCATCTTCCTTGAGCAGTGGGGAAAAGTAAAGAAGATAAACAATCAAACCACCAACATCAAACCATCACATTCATCTCATACCATCATCCTTGGTTTCCTCCCCGACACCCACATGCATAAACTGATGTATCTCGCCACACTAGGCGTCATCTGCTGCCACAACCACAAGTCCCCATGCCTCCACATATCACAATAGCCATCCAGCCTCACATCAAATCACACGCAGCAGGAAATCAAAGATCACAAAATGGGCTCTCGGCCCTTTAACAAGGCATTCAGCCTTTATACAAGATGAGCACTCAGAGCTCCAAACCACAAGGCATTTAGCCTTACAAGAAAGCGGGTAACTCAGAACCCTTTTGAAATTATCGAACTAATAGTTATTCAATCTATCTTGAATTAACAGATTCATTAACATGCCTCTTTATCATTAGCCAATTATTTAACAAATAATTCTGGCTTTACGTTCTTTATCAATTTCCATCATGAATGAGAAACAAATTAAATAAAATCATAGATATCACACTATCTAGGAAAACATGAGGCAACCTGTTCTCACGGTACAAAGTAACAACATGCGATCAACCAATTCCATTAATGCGGTTAAAGTATTTAATTAGGTCAATTTCATTGTGATCCAAAGGACTTAATCATTCTAATTCTACGATTGCACATACACAATTAGAGAAGCCATGAATCCCCTACCTCGAAGAGTTCTTGACGTCCTTTATCCACACAACGGGTCACAGTCCTCTTCTCCTCACGACAGCTGCATCCACCAGAGGATGCCACGGTACGATATTACCAACCAACCACAAGAAAACCCATTAGAACCATGGAGATTACATGCTAATATGGAAGGAAGAACAAGAGAAGGTGATCCCCGATGGAACGATGATAAAACATACCTTATATGGAAGAATGATCGACACAACTTGGTTGAATCAACAGATCAGAACTGATCTGAGTAACGTTTGATTGTGAAACTCCTACAAGAATGATTGCAAGGTTCTAGTGTCTCGTAGATGAGAACCAGGAGGAAGAACAACGTAGAATGATATCTTGTTCCTTTTAAAGAAAATTCGAGAGGCGACGGTTTAAGATCCGATTTATTCACCATTAAAAACGGATCGCATTTACCCATGCGGTTTGACCAAGTAAAAACATCCCGGCCTTAGGAATAATTAATATAGAATTTATGGCCTTTGAATCGGCCTTAAAGTCCTTAAAATAAGGTTTTAAAAGTATTTTACGTCAAAGAAAACGTCAAATTTACGAAGCTGGAAACACTGTTCACATACTCAAAATTTGGCAAAGTATGGAATCAGTAGCTCTCATGAAGTCTGAAAACACTGTTCATTCGTGAAATTTGGCAAAGTATGGAATCGGTAGCTCTTAGGATTCTGGAAACATTGTACAAGTCTACCGATAGAAGTCCACCGATAGAACCTCACTGATAGAAAACACTGTTCAAGTCTACCGATAGAAGTCCACCGATAGAACCTCACCGATAGAAACACTGTTCAAGTCTACCGATAGAAAAACTATTCACTGAACCTCACCGATAGAAACACTGTTCACAGAACTAGAAATTTGTCAAAGTGTTAGCCGAGCTACTGCTGGACTGCAGCTTCCAGTATACCAAGCTATTAGTACGCCGTGGCTACCGGTAAACCTAGCTACCGGTAGGATGCGGCTACTGGTAGACCGAGCTACTGGTAAGAAGCAGCTACCAGTAGACCGAGCTACCGGTAATCAGGAGCTACCAGTAGACTGAGCTACCAGTAATCAGCAGCTACTGGTAGACCGAGCTACCGGTAATCAACAGCTACCGGTAGACCGAGCTACCAGTAATCAGTAGCTACCGGTAGACCGAGCTACCGGTAATCAGCAGCTACTGGTAGACCGAGCTACCGGTAATCAGGAGCTACTAGTAGACCGAGCTACCGGTAATCAGCAGCTACCCGTAGACCGAGTTACCGGTAATCAGCAGTTACCGGTAGACCGAGCTACCGGTAATCAGCAGCTACCGGTAGACCGAGCTACCGGTAATCAGCAGCTACCGGTAGACCGAGCTACCGGTAGGCAGGAGCTGTGGGATAAGTCACCTTGACCTCCCAGAACACCTCCAACACCACATTTTCACAAAGTAATGGACCAGGGAGGTCCGGGCCATTACATCATTGTTGAAATGTTTCATAAATATTATGATTATTATTTATGTTATGACTATTATATGGAGAAGCAACATCCCTACCCATAAATCCCCCATCCACCCATGTGAGGATGCTAGAGAGAGTTATGCCTCATCAATAAATCAAAAGATGATAGAAACTAATTTTTGAGATTTCCATGCCCTAGAACATTATGTATCTCCTTCTCCTTTTCTAGATAGTTAAAAGGAGTCAAGTCCTAGGAAGGGAAAATCGTAAGAGTTCTTAAAGAACAATCAAACTACATTTTGAGGTAGCACATAACCCCAAGAAGAAAAGGACTAGATCATGAAGATTGAATTAATGTTCATGTTTCTTGAAACACAGTGGATGTCAGGGTGAAGTGTGCCTCTTTATCATAGTGTTTGCGAGTCGCAGGTGGCGGGAATTAGTGTTTGAATCTGGGAAACATTAACATATGAGATAAATGGACTTCATGGAAACCTTCAACGATCAAGACATCTATAAAGACATCAAATTATCTATATCCTAGTAGTATATGGAACATGTTTATGTGAATATTTCAATGATGGATTATTTCAACCATCTTGTAGAGATAGTTCTTTATAGACTAGAAATGGTATCCAATAAGCACATGAAGGATCAAAAGATTTAGAGGGGTTTATGGATGAAGATCTATTCTCATTTAATCTTTTTCAAGATGAAGAATTATTCCATGATGGTTCATCATTGATGTATGATAGAGATTGACCACAAGGGGATGTTTAGATTCTATAGGAAAGTGTTGTTGATGGGTAGTGGTCAATTGTTTGAGAGAAAAAGTCAGTGTAGTAGGTAAATAAGAGAGGTGGTAGTATAGGCTGACCATCTCAGATGTTTTATTTTGAAGCTTCTAACGCAAGGTCCATTGTGTGGCACTAGTTCCAGAGGCCCCAAAACACCCAAATAGTAGGAACATACCATTGATCAATTTTTATTAATGTTGAGGTATGGGTAACTTTCTATGATTTTTCATGGTTGAACATCAACTTTAGAGCGGGGCAAGGTATGTGGCATCTAGGGGAGTGCCACCTCAGTCAGATCCATTGAGGATGGGGTGATCTCAGATTGATGGCCTTGCTTATAGGGCCAGATCAGCTTCTAGGAAGAGAAAATTCAGTTCAAAGCCACATGAGAGTGGCCATTCTCAAGAACATATAAGGCATCTTCATATCGGGGAGCAGGAACTAGCAGGATCAGATATAGGTCCATTGACAGTCTGAGGTACCGTTTGGGTTTCAAATCCTATAGCTTATTCTCTTTTTGATACTGGTACTTTTGTTTCCATTATCCTAACACATATTGTGAGCTTCCTAAATTTCCAAACTGAAGTTTTAGCTTTCATAATGTAGTATGTGACGTCATTGGGAACGAAGAAGGAGGTGGGTCTCATGTGTCCATCCTGTGCACTTACTATGTTTGGGGTTGATATGGAGTACGACTTCAAGGACCTAAATGTGGACCATATTGATGAAATCTTTAGCATGGGTTAGATGATGAACATTCAGTCACACATCGAATCCAATAGGTGGCTAGTGAGAAATGAATCACTTAATGGAAGACCTAAGGGTTTTCAGGGGGAATTGGATCCTCTGTCAGATCATGCAGGTCCTCCACTACTAGAGTTGGGAAATATTATCATCCAGTTATTAAAACTCATGATATTGGAAGATGTTCATTCTCTTTTTGGTGGATAATTTAATGTAGTGAATGTGTTCTCGAGGTATTTCATGATAATTTTTCAGGTTTCCCCCAGATTGGAATGTGGAGTCCTAAATTGATTTGGTACCAGGAACACAACTGATATATCTTCCCTCACATCATATGGTCCCAAAAAAGATAAATTAATTAAATATAAAACTGGAATTTATATAATCCAAAATATTCATTCCCCCTAGAATCTTTCTTTGGGACTCTCATGTCCATTTTTCGATGTATACTGATAGATCCCTCGAGTTGTGTATTGAATACCAGAAGCCGAACAAGGTAACCATCAAGATCAAATAAAATTATACTTCAATAGATGACTTGTTTGAATTTTCGATGTAGGTAAAGTATTTTAATAAAATATAAATTCATTTATGTTACCTCAAACTTATGGTGAAAGAGGTAGAAATCCCCACGGCAGGTTTCTGTAGTAGGTACTAAAACTTTGAGTACAAGGTCATGCCATTCGGGTTGACCAATTCTACTACATTCATTATAGAACTCGTAAATAGGGTGTTCCACCAGTATCCGGAGCCCTCCATCATGATGTTTGTGTAAAATCCCTGTTTAATCATTATTAGACGAAGATTAAGTGCGTCATTTGTAGATTCTGTTTGGAAACTTACAAGATCATCAGTTTTTTTTGTAAAGGATCCCATGTGCACTTTCTGAATCATTGAAGTGAATTTTCTATACCATGTGGCCTCTGAGAATGGAGTTTTAGTGGACCAAGGAAGATCAATGAAGTTATTTAATTAGAGTAGTCATATAATGTATTTGATATCATGAGTTTCCACAACCAGGGAGGTTATTACCGGTGGTCTATTCGGGTTATCTCTCAGGCTTCCTCATCCATGACCGCAGTCCCCCAGAAATGGGTGATGTTTTTATGGGGCCCATAATTTCTAGAATTATTTGATGAGATAAAGTGGTTTTTACTACCATCCCCATCTTAAACTTTCTGGTTTTTGGAATGATATATGTCGTGTATTGTGACACTTCAGTTATGGGTCTCGGGTGTGTGCTTCTGCATGACAGCCATGTGGTGGTGTATGGATCAATCAAAATTCTACCACGTGAAAATAATTGAACTATTGATGACTTGGAGTTGGAATGGTGATGCATGATTTAAAGATGTGGAATCACTAACTATTTGTGGATAAGTTTTAGGTTTACTCTAATCGTAACATCCTATCCTACATTTTCATTCAGAAGAATCTTAATATAAGGTATCGACGATGGATCAAGAATCTATAGAGGATCGACATCAATATTATATATACCCTAGGAGAGAGTAATTTGGTTAATGATTCCATTATAAGATGAGTAACTGTGTGTAATTTGAGGATGTCTAGTGTGGTGTTATCTCTAAATGGGCACATTGCACAAATGCACGTGGAGACTAAAGATCACGATGGAGGTTCATTCTTGTTTATAGTTTAGTTGACCAATGATCTTTTGGAGATTATTTAGAGGTAGAATCATAGTGAGGTTCTATTTCAGTGGTGTATGAAATTACTTCATATAGGGGAGACGTCTTCATAATGGTTTTCATCTTCTGAGGGAATCATGTGATTTATGGTCTGTTCAGTGATGCCATTATCTATGAAAAAAGATTATGTTGTAGGATAGCCACTAGTTTTAATGGGAAGTGAATCCTGGAGTAACAAAGATGTACTATGATGTTCGTTTTTAGTTCTGGTGGATAGATATGAGGAAAGACTCTTCATACGCCATGTTGAGATAGTACTAATGTCAGTAGGTAAAAGCAAAGAATCAAAAGCCCTCTGGTTTTCTCCAACCATTACCCATTATTACATAGATGTGCAATTTTGTTCCTAATGATTTCATTAAAATAATTCCTCATTCACCTCATGGTATGAATTATATATGTGTGGTGATTAATAATCATACCAATTCATCCCACTTCATTCTAATAATATATACAACTAATGTGGATGAGTTGGGCTGATTATATATTCAAGTGATAACAAGGCTTCATGGTGTTCCATTTGTATTTGTCTCAGATAGAGACACTCATATTACATTTCATTTTTGAAAAGTCTTTTAGAATGAATTGGGGTATCATATTAACATAAGAATGGAATTCCATCCTCAAAATAGATGGTTAGACAATGTGGTGAATTATATTAAGAAGGACATGCTCTGTGCATGTTTTTTGTACTTTGGAGGTTCCTTGGATAGATAGTTTGGAATGGTTTAGTTTTCATATAATAACATTAAAAAATAATTGATTCAAGTGTCTCCTTATGAGGATCTCCATGGTCAGATTTTCCGGTCCCCTTTGTGTTGGGATGATTTAGGTGATACCTCATTATAGGGGTCGATCTTTGTGCTAGAGACATCTAAGAAGGTTATGTGGATCATGCTACTATTATTGATAGATCAGAGATTCCAAAACAACTATGACAATCCAAGTAGTTAAGAAGTATAATATTCTATGGATAATTAGGTATTCTTGAATGTGGACCCTTGTCTAGGAAATCGTCGTTTGGTAATGTAGGGAAAGATGGCGATGAGGTATGTCAGTCCTTTAAAGATCACCCAACTCATTGGAAATGTGAAATACATATTGGATTTTCCCCCTTATTGAAAATCTACTCATGACATATTTCATGTATACTAGTCGAATAAGTACAATTAGGATCAATATAAGGTGATAAATTATTATGATTAAGGGTTATATCCCAATATATCGATGTTTCGGCTGCCTGTGCGAATAGTGGATTCTCAGTAGAAGTTTCTTCATGGAAACACTATTCGACTAGTCTGGGTCCTTTGGAAGCATGGTAATTTTTTCACAAGACATTGGAGATAATATCATGGGTTGGACAAGAGTACAAATTCTTTTTTTTTGATCATGGTTTAGGTTGAAATTCCTGAGAGAAAATTTAATCATGTTGGGAATTATTGTCTCATTCCAGACTTTCTTTTAAGGTGTTTTTTTCACTTATTCTCAGGCAATTTAATCACTAGGATTCCCCCGTGGACCCCCTTAAAATTGGACAAATTTGGCACATTGTTGTGTCCATACAAGGCCATACAGTTTGTGTGCATGGTTTACCAAACCATGCCATAAAACCGTGCAACCATACCTAACACATGAATTTTTTTTTGTAAGGACCATTTTTCCCATTCATATAAATACCCAATTTTCCCATTTGATTTCCATTTCAATCCGATAATCCATGGACAGCCTCCACGCTCACTGAATCCTCATTGGAATCAATTTTTAAGGATGATTTTGTGGAGGAGCATCGATCTTTCTAAAGTAAGTGAGATTGCATTTAGTTATATCCATTTGTTTTGGATTTCTCTTACAGTTCATGAAAATCCAAATTTCTAGAAGCTAGGGTTTCGTACCTATGTTTTTTTTATTTTATTTTTCCCAATTTTTTATTTTAGTTTTCTTTTCATTCACTTATGGTGAAGAAGGGCTATTGTTTAAGTATCTCAAAATGATTTTACGGTTTTTACACTTTTGGTAGGTTATTCCATTTGTATGAATTTTATAATTACTTATCTTAATATATTTATAATTTTATCATTTTACCCATTCATTATATTATGTTTGAATATTACTTTTGGTATCATTTTTTATAGAGGTGATTTTTAAGTGGCGTTTTGTGTGAAAACTGGTGGTTTTCTTGGTGCATTCAATGTTGTACAATTGGGGTTGTTTTATAATTCATATAATTGTTTTATTAAAATTATTAGTGATTACAATTCTATTTTTCAGTAATATTGGTGTGCATTGGGTTTTAAATTAGGGGTTTAAGATTTATTTTTTCTTCAATGTTTTGTTATACTTTGTGAAATTGTTTTATTTAAATTATAACTTCTCTATTGAGATATAAGAATACTAAAAATAATGTTTAGCTACTGTTTTGATTGTGTATGACCAAAAATAGTGTTTTTATGAGAAAATGAATTTTTAAAGAATGTATAATGGGTATGATAACATAGAAGGAAATATGGTTATCCAGGTGGGTGGAAATATACTCATATTCTTGTAATTTGGTATCATTTCGTCCATGATTCACTTATCACGATTGACATTGAAAAAATTAACAAAACTATGATTCATTTGATTAGGGACCACTTATTTATGGGTATGATCTCTACTAGAGGCCTTTACACATGAATAAATATTTTTTATGGATAATTTTACAACAAGATATGAGGTAAGTTGGGCCCACCATTAGCATGTGCATAAGGGTGTTCTCATGACTAGTGCTCATTTACTATTCGGTATTTATCGTTGTCTTATGGTTGTATGGATGGAAAATTCAATAGCATCCACATTTTATTAAAATTTATTAATTCTTTAATGTTAACCATTTAATAAAAATTTCATTAAACGTATCATAATTGAAATTGAAAGAACCATTTCAGGTTTATAAAAACATTCATGGCTTTTTTCGTATAAGATTTGTCACAAGGATTATTTGGGTGGTATCCTATGGAGATTAGGATCACAGCCTAAATACAAAATTTTGTGTATGTTACATGATTATGTTTGATACAGTTAAGGTAAATGGATGTTGAGATGGTGGTTTGGGTTGTTAGTTTTGTCTCATGCTGTTATGTTATGCATACTGCTCATGGGTGATGACCCCAAGTTGTGTGGTGGTCATGTGCAGTTTTTATGCTACTTTTGTAGTTTTGGAACACTTTTTTCCTTTTTAAATCCTTTCATTTAGTTATGTATTTAATTTTATGCTTTTTTGGCATGAAAATTTCATATTTTTATTTCACATTATTATTGGATGTTTTATGTATCCTAACATAGGTAAATCATTCTCGAACCATTGTTTATGATTCCAGAGAACTTGTTTCAACCCATGGGTACAGGGAATGCCCTTAAAGCCATTCAATAGGATGGGTGTGCTGAAATTTTTGAAAGATAACAATTTTTTGGGGATTTTACTTTGTAGATGTGGCCTATTTGTAATTTTTTGGATTGTTATATTATAGTTATGTCCTAATTATTTAAATTTATTAAGCTAAAATATTATTGGGTAGTAAAAACATTATTTATTGTACAATGAAACTAGAATATTAATTCCTAAGATAATTATTGTACATTAGTAATGAATGCAATGGTTTAGATATCATCATTGTTATGGGTAAAATTAAAATCATACACAATAATTATTCTATGTTTTCATTTTAATGATATATAATTTGAATATTACCATGTTTCATCATCTAAAAATTATATTCTTATATTTTTTTTCATATAGGAATTCAGATTTAGTAGTAAAAATTCCCATATAAAAAATATCCTTCCAAATCAGTAGCCTTAGATGGTTTAAATTGTAATATAATTTTTTGTTATATAAATAAATAAGATAATGTAGTCTCTAAATTATGGTGGTATCAATGATAGAGATCATCTAGATTCCCCATTGAGGGACATGGAAATAGTGTATCATTTTATGATATAATATCATCCATCATTTAATGGATCTTATAACCTTATGGTAGCTATGTAATTGATTAAATCAATTGAAAACATATTAAAATTCATGATTTATTCAGATTAAAAAAAGGTTACTCGTAATATATAACATGTTGGAGGTGAAGCCTACTAATAATGGCCAACAATTTTGAATATTCAAAAGTAGAAGGGATTTATTCCACTAGGTGGGATGAAATTAAGAATACATTTCTTGAGAATTGTTTTTACAATTACCAGCTAACTATTTATGGAAATGAATTCGTGGTATTGATAAAAATGGTGGAACATTTGGAGTCCAAATATGAATAAAACGTTACCTAATTAGCCATGTGTACAATAAATTTTATCCAGGTTGTTGATAGAAAATGTAATCTATTTTATTTTGGATTAATGCTAAAATTTTGAATGGAATTATTATGAAATTAAATGAAATGTTTTTGAGAATATTTCAATGCAATAAGAAGGTATAAATTGAGTTTATTGAAGATTGTGTATTCCATGAAAATAAGAATAAAAATGGTTTCAAGTTGAAGGTAATGTGAATGAATCCATCATGTAAATTTTAATGTATGAAAATAAATCTTTTTGTTTATGATCGATGTGGTAAATATCACCAATGGGAATGTATTATGAAATCCTGGATGCAATTTTAATATGGTATGTCTTTCATATGCATTGTGAAAATAATGAAAAGTATAATAAATAATCCAATAACAGGGAAACAAATATCCATATGACGATGAGATAATTTAATTACAGTAATTTGGGGAATTAGGAAATTATGATCCAAATATTTTTTAATCATGATAGAAATTAACACGATCTAATGAAAATGTGTTTCTGTAAAAAAATACTAATTATATAATTTATGGTAGTTAATATGTTCAATTTCTATCATATACATTACATGTTAGTTCAAATATTCTAATATACATTTTTAATCTAGAGAATTACATTCAATTATGATTGAAAATATTGATGTAAAAAAAATAAAATTTCACCTCATGAAAATAAGATTGAATGTTTTATTAAAACAACTTATGTAAATATGAAATAAAAGTTGATTTAATGGAATCTTTCTGTTTTTTTAGCTGGATAATTTTTTCCACAATTTTTTTAGACTACAGATTGTGTGGTTTTTTGTTACATTTTGTATGGATGAGATCCTAGTTTATCATTCTGTGATTGGTTAAAGATATATAAATTTTATATTCAATTTTGTCATATTTTTGGGAAAATATTCGTTATTGTTTTAAAATGAATGGATATAGTCATGAAATTTCCCAAAATCATTATTTGGAAAAGAAATAATTTTATTAATTTTGTGATGTACATGTAGTGAGTAAATACATGGATATATTTATTAACGATAGACATTGTTTTATTCATAGACCATAGGTTGTGTTTACTTTTTACAAAGTTCATTATGATAATCCTATTTCATAACTCCCTTATTCAAGGGCTGAAGGTGAACATTGGGGATTGAAAAATTAGTTTCAATAATTTATTTATAGAGGATCCATTCAACATAAAACATTAATATGGAATGATTATATTTTATTTTTAATAATGAAATATGATTCCATGTGACTTTTCATTGATTAAAGATATTTTAATAAAATAATTATTAAAAAAATATATCACCACATATGAATGATTGGATTGAATATATCCAAAGTGAGAAATAATTCTTCAAGGAATGATATTTTTTCCGTATACCATCAATTTAATGTGAAGGAGGAAGATATATAGTAGACTATGTTTTTGACTATATTGGGGAATTATGAATATGTATTTATTCCCATTAGGTTACCTTGTGAAGAATATTTATGGATTATACGAATAGTGTTTTCCATAAATATTATGATATGGTTTTGGATGACTATATTGATGACATATAGTTATATTTTAAATGTAATGAGGAACAGGAAAGAATTGTAGGCATTTTTTCCCATACCCCAACTGAATAAAACAATAAAGAATAATTGTTAAGTGTAAATTATGGTTTTAATAAATTTTATACCTGATAAATATTTTTTATAATGATGGAATGTTGACCCTAATAAAACTAATTTTTTTAATGAATGTAAAATACTAAAAAAATGTTATAGGGTTTCTGAGTTTTTTGGGACTAGTGGGTTACTAATAGCAGTTTGTTTGAAAATCATCTCGACTATCTATATCCTTGACTAAGTTAACTTAAAAAGGTGATTAATTCATTTTTGAATGATAATGTAATGACTGTTTCTTGGAAATAAAATGATGATTTCAGTGTTTTATTGTTTTTTCTCTACCATGGAAGAAATTTTAATTTTATTAAGAACAATAATTCTTCGTTTAATGTAATTGGTATTGTGTTGATGTAGAATGATTAGAAAATTTATTATACATAAAAAAATACAACCTCATGAGTAAAATAATTCTACACATGATCTGTAAATAGGTGTATTGTATTATTATTGAAAAAATTCGAGTTGTCATTTATATAGTGTAAATTTGAAATTTTATTTTCATTATCAAAATTTTAAGTATATATTCACAGAAATAATTTTAAAATGATAAATAGAATATGGTCGGAATAAATTATTAATTAGTATAGCATGATTAAATATTATCTATTAAAATAAAAAAAAGTATCCAAATATTTGATTATGAAAAAAGATGATACATATAAGGCCCCAGCCTTAAACCTTACTTAATCTTGAGTTATTAAAAGATTACACATTGAGGATCTTTTCGGGTTTAGAGTTTTAGAGAATTAGATCATAAAACTTGCATTACATTCCACATATAAACAATGTGGTTACATAAAGATAGTATTCTTCATTCCCATCAATGGAAACACATTTAAAATAAAACATGGATTATTTCATGACACATCCTTGACTCTATCATCTTATCATGTACCTTTCCCTTGACCTATGAAAAACATTTCAAAAACTTGGGATGATCATAAAAACTCAATATGGGTTATAAAAAAAACATGGAAAGGAAACATGATCTCATATATACATAAGAATGAAATCATACTTTACCCATAAAACATAGGCACTTTAACATACCTCATAAAATCATGAATAAATCATAGAAATCATAAGACATAAAGGTAACTTGAGGCATTCATAACATTCTTACGTAGGGAGTAACCCTCTTGGTTACATTTGGAATAACCATCATAGTATATTCCCTAAAATCTCATCAGAGAAACCTTAATGTTTCACTCCTTCGCGTTATCCAATTCATTGGAGAGCTATAACGGTCTCACCCGCCCTTAGTTTATCACGGAACCACCCATCTTCATAATAATGCCCAAAAACCATAACATAATCATATCACATAAAACATGTAGAAAGGAAACATAAAATTTCCACATTTTAATCACGAGATATCAATACAACACATTGATATAAAAACATTATGAAAACCATTTTTGATACCAAAATAAATGAAAAGTAAAACATGGTATTTATTTGTCTTTTAAAAAGAAGGTATGGCTTGTACAGGAAGCCGAAACTCAAATAACGGTCACGATGGCGGAGAAGTCGTTGTCGCCGCCTACGTACGACAAAAACATTCCCTTTTGTCGTTTAGTAAACGCTTTGTATAAAAAAAGATATCTTTTGAATAAACGTAAAAGTCAAAGGGGTTTATACACCGTATAAAAGAAAGTTGTGTATAAAATTAAATATGCCTCAATGAAAGGAGATTGAGACGAAGTCCCATACCTCGGGTCCGACTTGACTCGATCGTTCTTTAACGTCCTGAATAATAAACTTGAGTTAATTTATACTTGATTAAGAAAATTTTTACAGTTCATTATTCCTTTTATATCACTTATTTCCATGTTATAAACATTATGTAACCATTTATGTTAATAATGTTTGTTTTGTCAATATTTGGTTCTTAAGTCAAAAGTTAACTTCTTACAATTACATGTTGTTCGTGTGGTCAAAAGTTCTTTATATCCAGAATGAAATTCCTGATTTGGATATCATATATATCATATATATCCATCATATACATGTATTTATTATATTACATAATCATTTAGAGGTAAGAAATGAAATTCACCGTTCATGGAGATGGCAAGCCGTACGTACGCATGAACGCTACTTTCATTTCTTTGTCATATTAATGGAATTAAAACTAAATGATAGGTATGTATATTTTAATTCCAGAATTATATTCATCATTTAGATATATCATAAATTATTTATATCCATTATATACATGTACTTTGAATAGTACATTACATTTGGGGATAAGAAATGAAATGCACCATTCATGGAGACGGTAAGCCGTACGCACGCATGAACGCTAATTTCATTTCTATCTCATACTTTAATGGAAATAAATAATAATTATATAGAGGTATATTATTATTCCAGTATAACATCATATATAATAACTTTAAATCCATCCTTTACACGTCCCACATATGGAATTTAACGAATCAAATCACTTTGAGGGGGCGGTAGTCCGCACTTCCTAAAATGAAGATATCATGTTTACCCATAATGGAAGCCATAAAGGTATTCCCAAAATGAAAAAGACAGAAGCTTAAGGAAAACCTAAACATATTATATATCATATATAAAAATAGTGACATCATAATGGCCACCTTTGGAGGTGTTAAATGAGTGTTGAACAATCATCGTTTCGGGAGGCAGAATTTCGCCATCCACGGAAACCGTGTGTTCTTTAACCATTTGATGTAGTTGTATGAGAGTTTAGCTCAAATAAATATTATAACAAAATCATTGTATATTGAAGATACTTGTTTTGTTACAAAATAAGTAAAAAAAAGAGTTTAGGGGGTTGGAGAAGCAAAATAAAACAAATGAACATGAGAGAATGAATTACCTTTAAAAGTGTAACTCCTTTTGATTTGAGCCTAAAGGCTTCCTTTGAAAGGATTCGGCCCAAAGGTAGTCCTCTAGGATGAGTAGAGGGATGTGGAGAGAGTAAATGGGCAGGGTTTGGCCGAGCCAAAGGCTTGAGGAGTGTGTGAAATGAGGTAGAGGTGGGGGCCTTTTATAAGAGGAGAGGAGGGGCACTTTTGGAAAGTAAAGAAATATTACTTTATTTGAAAATGTGTTTCGGTTTAAAAAGGTCCCACATTGATATAATTCGTGGATAAGGTGATAAGGGTTTGAAATCCACTCATCCAATTGGTTTTGGCCATGTGTAGTTCATAGATTTTACATTATCTTTCCATTTTATTTAAATCGTCAAATAATGATGTCATCGCTGCATCATTATTATGTCATAAATAATTTAAATTATTTAATGTCTAAAAATCATAAAACAAATAATATGATGTAGGAAATATTTTTATCTTTGCAATGACTATTTATAATCAAATATCTGATCTTTATAACCCCATGTAAAAATTGTTTTCGTGAAACGTATTATGTTTGTGTCATTTTTACTTTTACATTAAATAAAAAGTTATTTATGTCATTTCCCAACCAAAATGTCTCCATGGGGTCCCCAAGTTTACCCATGGATTGTCTTGGTCGGCCATGACAGAACCAATAAGGTTGGGACATGTGTCTAGGTCATTTCATATTATTAAAGCATTATTTATACCTTAAACTACACTAATTACCACTAATCGCGATTAAAACATAATAAGTTACTATTCACCAAAAAATTATTTTAATCTCATTGAACCACATTTTACTTCTTAATGAAAACCATGTATGTAGGATTTTCAAAATTCAATACACATTAGTGGTAAACTTTCATTTAACTGAAATATCAGTTTGCTTGATTACCACTTAGTGGTTTCACTATTCATTAAAAATTGAAGTTTTTTTGAAAATTACCAAAAAATAACCCTAAGCTATATTTGATATTCCGAATTCAAAAATGAAGTCTATTTTAAAAAATTCAAATCATATAAGCCACATTAATTAATTTAATAATTAATTCCCGCTGCCAGAGCAAATAGCGTGTTTTTACAAAACAATAAGTATCAAAAGATTGACACCAGTTTAAGTCTAATTTCAAATTGAAATTGATTCCAATGACCACCATTGGATAAAATGGTAAAAATATATTATAATTTCACTTCAAAACCAATTAAAAACATAATCTAATCATATAAATAAATTATATTAAAAATCACTTTTGATGTAAAATGCAGTATTTTTCACTATTCATTAAAAAATGAACATTATCAGAAAAATACCAAAAATTTACACAAGGTAAATTTTGATGTCCCAATCATAATGGATAAGTTTATTTTGACAAACATAGTTTATAAAATTGTCAAAATATAGATTCAAAAATGGTTTTCCATCAAAAGGCAGTAAAACAATCTTTTAAGAATATTAATGTATTCCATGCATAAGATTGTATTAATTTTAATTTTAAGCCTCTATAACACTACCTTAATCAATAATAGACATAGATAAAAATATCTATTATTCATTACTTACTTGGGATGTTACATCCTTCCCCCCTTTAGAAAATTGCATCCCCACAATTTATTTACTTATCGAATAAATGGGGGTACTTATCCCTCATTGAATTTTCAGATTCCCGTGTTGCCTCTTCAATCATGTGGTTTTTCCACAAATCCTTTAACTGCTTAATCACATTATTCCATAACACTTGCACCATGTGGTCAAGAATCTGGACCAGTTGTTCCTCATAAGATAGGTTCTCTTCCAGCTGAACTACCTCTGGACTCAAAACATGAGATGGATCTGGCATATATACTTTCTCAACATCGAAACGTGAAAAACATTGTGTACCTGCGATAAACTCGGAGGTAAAGCCACTCGGTATGCAACTGATCCAACTCTCTCTAGAATTTCATATGGTCCAATAAACCTTGGACTCATATTTCCTTTCTTACCAAATCTCATCACACTTTTCCAAGGAGAAACCTTGAGAAAAACATGATCACCTACCTCGAAAGATAGATCCTTCCTCCGGTTATCCGCATAACTCTTCTGCCTGCTCTGAGCTGTTCTCATGTGTTTCTGAATCAACAGAACTTTTTCTACCATATCTTCTACCAATTCTGGTCCCATCAGCTTCCTTTCACCCACTTCATCCCAAAATGCTGGAGTTCGACACCGCTTCCCATATAATGGCCTGAAATGGTGCCATCTGTATACTGGAATGAAAACTGTTATTATACAAAAATTCAACCAAAGAAAGATGTTGGTCCCAACTTCCCTGATAATACATCGAACAAGCTCGTAGAATATCCTCCAAGGTCTGGATTGTTCGTTCTGGCTGCCCATCTGATTGAGGATGAAAAGCTGTACTAAAATTTAATTCCGTACCCAACGACTTCTGAAGGCCTTTCCAAAAGTTAGATGTGAACCTAGGATCACGATCCGATACAATGGAGAGAGGAACTCCATGTATCCTGAATATCTCTTTAAGATACAAACGGGAAAGTTGATCAAGAGAGAAAGTATCTCGTATAGCAAGGAAATGAGTATATTTGGTCAAGCAATCAACAATAACCCAGATTGCATTATTACCTCGAGATGTCTTCGGTAATCCAACAACAAAGTCCATGGATATATTCTCCCATTTCCACTCTAGCACTTGTAAAGGCTGAAGCATCCCTTTCGGTAACTGCCGCTCTGCTTTAACCTATTGACAAGTCAAACACTTCACAGTAAAATCAGCAATATCTCTTTTCATTCCATCCCACCAGTAATACTCCCGCAGATCTCTATACATCTTAGTACTGCCCGGATGAACTGAAAACAGAGAACTATGAGCTTCACATAACAACTCTCTCTTCAACTGTGAATCACAAGGCACACACAATCTCTTCCCAAATCTCAAAACACAATCATTATCAATGTTTAATTCAGGCAACTTACCTTTCTGAACCAGCTCTACATTTTTCTGCAACTCACTATCTTGCTTCTGTGCTTGCTTGATTCTATCTGATAGTGATGATCTCACTAATACCTGAAACAAAACAGAAGGACTTCCTGCACCTATAACTTCTATGCCAATGTTCATCAAATCCTTAACCAAAGGATCACGTTCTAAATGCAACATTGTTAATGAAGCATTACTTTTTCGACTCAAAGCATCATCAACTTTATTTGCTTTTCCCGGATGGTAATGAATTGTACAATCATAATCCTTGATTAATTCCAGCCATCTCCTTTGTATCATGTTTAACTCTTTCTGAGTGAATATATACTTTAAACTTTTGTGATCGGTATATATTTCACACTTTACTCCATACAAATGATGCCTCCAAATTTTTAAAGCAAAAAACAACAGCAGCTAATTCCAAATCATGTGTAGGGTAATTTACCTCATGAGTTTTCAACTGTCGTGAAGCATCAGCAATTACCTGATCATTCTGCATTAGGACGCAACCAAGTCCTTTCAATGAAGCATCACTATATATAACAAACTCACCATTCCTGGAAGGTAGTGCCAAAACTGGAGAATTCACCAATCTTCTTTTCAATTCCTGAAAACAATCATCACATTCTTTTGTCCAGATAATCTTAACACCCTTCCGAGTTAGCTTAGTCATTGGACTAGATAACCGTGAAAAATTTCTAACAAACCTTCGGTAATAGCCCACCAAACAAGGGAAGCTACGAATCTCGGTTACATTTGTGGGTCTTGGCCATTCTTCCACAACTTTTGTTTTTACAGGATCAACAGTTATTCCATCTTTAGAAACAATGTGACCAAGGAAAGAAATTTGTTGCAACTAAAACTCACACTTACTGAATTTCCCATACAGTTTCTTTTCTTTTAAGGTTTTCAAGATAACCCTTAAATGTTTTTCATGCTCCTCTTTACTTTTAGAAAACACCAAAATATCATCAATGAAAACCACCACAAACTTATCCAAGAACTCATGGAAAATTCTATTCATTAAGTCCATGAATACAGCAGGTGCATTGGTTAGCCCAAAAGGCATTACTACAAATTCATAATGGCCATATCTCGTACGGAACGCGGTCTTCAGAATATCTGCCTCCTTTACCTTCAACTGATGGTACCCCGATCTCAAGTCAATCTATGAAAAAAACCGAGCTCCCTGGATCTGATCAAACAAATCATCGATATGAGGCAAAGGATATTTCTTCTTAACAGTGATATTATTCAAGGCTCTATAATCAATGCAAAGTCTCATAGAACCATCTTTCTTTTTAACAAATAAAACAGGAGCACCCCATGGTGATGTTCTAGGTCTAATGAAACCTTTCTCTAATAAATCTTGCAATTGCTCCTTCAACACTAAAAGTTCAATTTGTGCCATTCGATAAGGGGGTTTTGAAATTGGCTTAGCATCAGGAACTAAGTCAACAGTGAAATCAAATTCCTGATCTGGTATTATTCCAGGCAACTCATCAGGAAAAACATCAGGATACTCATTTACCACTGGCACATCATTAATCTGAATAGTTCCTTTATTTTCAACGACGTGTGCAAGGTAACATTCATTTCCATCTTTTACAAGTTTCTCGTCCTCTTGATATGTTATCAAAAGTAATGGTTCATTCTTGTAAACAAACTGAAAGTCTTTCTGAAAAGAAACTCCTTTAGCTCTACAGTCAATCTTAGCATGGTAAATAGAGAGCCAATCCATACCCAGGATAGCATCAAACTCTACTAGAGGTATAACAAAAAGGTTTGCAAGTAGGTTCTTTCCACAGATAAGGATATGAAGATTCTTATAAATTCTTTTTGCCTCAACACTTCCCCCAGGTGTTTTTACCAATATTTCAGGAGTCATTTCTTGAGATGGTATTCCCATTTTACTAGAAAAGGTTTCAGAGATGAAAGAATGTGTAGACCCCGAATCAAACAACACACTGGCAAAATCTGAAAGAACAAACAAAGTACCTGAAACAACTTCATTTGATGGCCCGACATCTGCTGAAGTAGTTGCAAAGGATTTCACCACCCCTTTCTTCTTGTAGTCTAACTGCTTCCCATCACTCAAGCTCCTTGTCGGACACTCGTTTGCATAGTGACCCATCTCATTGCACTTATAACATTTCACTAACTGCAAATCAAATTTGTTCTTACCTTCACCTTGATCCTCTTCAGTGCAATCACGTGCCTTATGTCCCATCTTACCACATCGGTAGCACTTTCCAGAATTCATTAGACATTCCCTGGCATGCCTTTTGCCACATTTATCACAAACTAGAAACTTAGTTCTCTTACAATCAGGCTTTTTTGAGGAATTCTTACCTTTCTCCTGCCACCTCGGTCTCTTCTTCTGCTGGTTGTTATAAAAAACTTGGTCATCGGCAAACTCCATTTCCACCTTCTCAGCACATCGAACAAGCTTTTCATAACTTTTAAAATAACAAGAAGCTAATTCCCTTCGATATTTTTTCTTTAATCCTGAGTAAAAACGATTGATTTTACTATCAAGGTCCCGGATAAAATTTGGAGCATACCTTGCCAATCGAGTGAACCTTTCTTCATAGCCATCCACTGAGTCTTCCTCTTGCCTCAATTCCAAGAATTGATTTTCCATCCTAAGTCGAACAGCCTTAGGAAAATACTTCTCAAGAAAGATACCTTTGAATTCATCCCAGTCAAGAGCATCAATCACATCGGCGTCCCTGATATTTTTAACCATAGACCACCACTGATCTGCTTCACCCTCCAAACGGTAAATAGCAAGACTAACCTTTTGATTTTCTGAACACCCCATGACATCAAAAATCTTATCCAGTGCTTTAGACCACCCTTCATCTAGCACATGGTTAGATGATCCTCTGAATGATGGTGGATGTTGCCTCATGAAATGTTACACCACTGACATTTTCCTCTGCGGTTGGTCTGGCTAATATCATTTACGGATACCACCGCCATTTATCGCTTGAGTCAACTGCGCCATTACTGCAACAAACTGTTCAGTTCCAATTCCGACCATTTCTAGATGCCGATTCGGAAGGTTATTTCCTTCTGTATGCCTTCCTAGCATTGCTTCCCTGTTTCCTCTACGGAAAACCATTCTGAACAAACATGTCTTAGATGAAGCAACATTGTAATCTTTAAATGATATATCATTTCAAAAAGAAAAAAATATATATTTTTGGATAATCGTTTAATAGAATTCTAACTCCTAAAGTTATCTAAACTGACCTCTGATACCAACTATAAGGCCCCAACCGTAAACCCTACTTAATCTTGAGTTATTACAAGATTACACATTGAGGATCTTTTCGGGTTTAGAGTTTTAGAGAATTAGATCATAAAACTTGCATTACATTCCACATATAAACAAAGTGCTTACATAAAGATAGTATTCTTCATTCCCATCAATGGAAACACATTTAAAATAAAACATGGATTATTTCTTGACACATCCTTGACTCTATCATCTTATCATGTACCTTTCCCTTGACCTGTGAAAAACATTTCAAAAACATGGGAAGAGCATAAAAACTCAGTATGGGTTATAAAAAAAACATTGAAAGGAAACATGAGCTCATATATACATAAGAATGAAATCATACTTTACCCATAAAACATAGGCACTTTAACATACCTCATAAAATCATGAATAAATCATAGAAATCATAAGACATAAAGGTAACTTGAGGCATTCATAACACTCTTACGTAGGGAGTAACCCTCTTGGTTACGTTTGGAATAACCATCACAGTATATTCCCTAAAATCTCTTCGGAGAAACCATAATGTTTCACTCCTTCATGTTACCCAACGCATTGGAGAGCTATAACTGGCTCACCCGCCCTTAGTTTATCACGAAACCACCCGTCTTCATAATAATGCCCATGAACCATAACATAATCATATCACATAAAACATGTATAAAGGAAACATAGAATTTCCACATTTCAATCACGAGATATCAATACAACACATTGATATAAAAACATTATGAAAACCATTTTCGATACCAAAATAAAAGAAAAGTAAAACAAGGTATTTATTTTTTTAAAAAAAAGAAGGTATGGCTTGTAGAGGAATCCGAAACTCAAATAATGGTCACGACGGCGGAGAAGTCGTTGTCGCCGACTACGTACGACAAAAACATTCCCTTTTTTCGTTTAGTAAACGCTTAGTATAAAAATAGATTCATTTGGAATAATGGAAAAAGTCCAAGGGGTTTATACACCATATAAAAGAAAGTTGTGTATAAAATAAAATATGCCTCAATGAAAGGAGATTGAGACGAAGTCCCATACCTCGGGTCCGACTTGACTCGATCGTTCTTTAAGTCCTGAATAATAAACTTGAGTTAATTTATACTTGATTAAGAACCTTTTTAAAGTTCATTATTCCTTTTATATCACTTATTGCCATGTTATAAACATTATTTAACCATTTATGTTAATAATGGTTGTTTTGTCAATATTTGGTTCTTAAGTCGAAAGTTGACTTCTTACAATTACATGTTGTTCGTGTGGTCAAAAGTTCATTATATCCAGAATGAAATTCCAGATTTGGATATCATATATATCATATATATCCATCATATACATGTATTTATAATATTACATAATCATTTAGAGGTAAGAAATTAAATACACCGTTCATGGAGACGGTAAGCCGTACGTACGCATGAACGCTACTTTCATTTCTTTGTCATATTAATGGAATTAAAACTAAATGAGAGGTATGTATATTTTAATTCCAGAATTATATTCATCATTTAGATATATCATTAATTATTTATATCCATTATATACATGTACTTTTAATAGTACATTACATTTGGGGATAAGAAATGAAATGCACCGTTCATGGAGACGGTAAGCCGTACGTACGCATGAATGCTAATTTCATTTCTATCTCATACTTTAATGGAAAGAAATAATAATGATATAGAGTTATATTATAATTCCAGTATAACATCATATATAATAACTTTAAATCCATCCTTTACACGTCCCACATATGGCATTTAACGAATCAAATCACTTTGAGGGAGCGGTAGTCCGCACTTCCTAAAATAAAGATATCGTGTTTACCTATAATGGAAACCATAAAGGTATGCCCAAAATGAAAAAAACATAAGCTTAAGAAAAACATAAACATATTATATATCATATATAAAAATAGTTACATCATAATGGACACCTTTGAAGGTGTTAAATGAGTGTTGAACAATCATTGTTTCGGGAGGCAGAATTTCACCATCCACCGAAACCGTATGTTCTTTAACCATTTGATGTAGTTGTGTGAGAGTTTAGCTCAAATAAATGTTATAAAAACATCCTTGTATATTGAAGATACTGTTGTTGTTACAAAATACGTAAAAAAAGAGTTTAGGGGGTTGGAGAAGCAAAATAATACAAATGAACATGAGAGAATGAATTACCTTTAAAAGTGTAACTCCTTTTGATTTGAGCCTAAAGGCTTCCTTTGAAAGGATTCTGCCCAAAGGGAATCCTATAGGATGAGGAGAGGGATGTGGAGAGAGTAAATGGGCAGGGGCTGGCCAAGCCAAAGGCTTGAGGAGTGTGTGAAATGAGGTAGAGGTGGGGGCCTTTTATAAGAGAAGAGGAGGGGCACTTTTGGAAAGTAAAGAAATATTAATTTATTTGAAAATGTGATTCGGTTTCAAAAGGTCCCACATTTATATAATTCGTGGATAAGGTGATAAGGGTTCGAAATCCACTCATACAATTGGTTTTGGCCATGTTTAGTTCATAGATTTTACATTATCTTTCCATTTTATTTAAATCGTCAAATAATGATGTCATCGCTGCATCATTATTATGTCATAAATAAGTTAATTTATTTAATGTCTAAAAATCATAAAAAAAATACTATGATGTAGGAAATATTTTTAGCTTTCCAATGACTATTTATAATCAAATATCGTATCTTTATAACCCCATGTAAAAATTGTTTTCGTGAAACGTATTATGTTTGTGTCATTTTTACTTTTACATTAAATAAAAAGTTATTTATGTCATTTCCCATCCAAAATGTCTCCATGGGGTACCCAAGTTGACCCATGGCTTGTCTTGGTCGGCCATGACACAACCAATAAGTTTGGGACATGTGTCTAGGTCATTTCATATTATTAAATCTTTATTTATACCTTAAACTACACTAATTACCACTAATCGCGATTAAAACTTAATAAGTTACTATTCACCAAAAAATTATTTTAACCTCATTGAACCACATTTTTCTTCTTAATGACAACCATGTATGTCGGATTTTCAAAATTCAATACACATTAGTGGTAAACTTTCATTTAACTGAAAAATCAGTTTGCTTGATTACCACTTAGTGGTTTCACTATTCATCAAAAATTGAAGTTTTTCAGAAAATTACCAAAAAATAACCCTAAGCTATATTTGTTATTCCGAATTCAAAAATGAAGTCTATTTTAATAAATTCAAATCATATAAGTCACATTAATTCATTTAATAATTAATTCCCACTGCCAGAGCAAATAGGGTGTTTTTACAAAACAATAAGTATCAAAAGATTGACACCAGTTTAAGTCTAATTTCAAAGTGAAATTGATTCCAATAACCACCATTGGATAAAATGGTAAAACTATATTCTAATTTCACTTCAAAACCAATTGAAAACATAATCTAATCATATAAATAAATTAGATTAAAAAGCAGTTTTGATGTAACATGCAGTATTTTTCACTATTCATTAAAAAATGAACATTGTCAGAAAAATACCAAAAATTCACACAAGGTAAATTTTGATGTCCCAATCATAAAGGATAAGTTTATTTTGACAAAAAAAGTTTATAAAATTGTCAAAATATAGATTCAAAAATGGTTTTCCATCAAAAGGCAGTAAAACAATCTTTTAAGAATATTAGTGTATTCCATGCATAAGATTGTATTTATTTTCATTTTAAGCCTCTATAACACTATCTTAATCATTAATAGACATAGATAAAAATATCTATTATTCATTACTTACTTGTGATTTTACAATACATTAACCATGTAACATATGGAACATAACCCTATGGTTAGTAATTTGAATCATTTTAGCCTAGATGTTTTGAATGTGAGAACCTTCTCTATTTCAGTTGAGTTGGAAGTATAACTGTCACAATTAGAAATGATTAAGAATTCCTGGATGAACGATTATGTTTTATATTAGAGGGTATAATTTGTAATAAGTGTAAATTTATAGATATTATTGTCGATGAAATACGTGTTTTCATATTTTGATAAATATTATGTGTAACCCTTGATTCCTAGTTGAGGTGATAGATTTTTAGTGAAGCTCATATTTCAAAAAACAAATATCATAGTAGAACCAATATGTTTAGAGATCATAAAAATTATTACTAGTTTGATGGAATGGAAAGAGATACTAATTTATTTACCAAGAAATTTTTGAAATTCAGACACGTAGAAGACAAATGATAATAATCGAATAGTATGATTCAAACAATGTCTATGAAAAAGTGAAAATTTAAAGACATATAAATCTATTTCACAGTGATATTTCCAATGAAATTTCAAGGTAATGATTGAAATTTTGTAATTATTGATGAACATACTAATTATTAACATTTCCTTCATATTCAATATGAATTATCATTGTATAAAATTTATGCATTTTACATCAATTAAATAATCAATAAACATATAGTTCATATAACCTTTATATGTTTCCATGATCCGTTTTTTAAAATAAATATTTTTTAATGTACAGAAGAAGTCAGTGGGTATTGAAATAAATTTCAGTATAGATCTTAATTTTCAATATGATGGACAATCTGAGAAAAAATTCAAACTAAGGAAGACATCATTTTTAATTTTTAAATGGATTTTCATGGATGTTGAGATCAACATCTATTATTTTTTTTCATATAACAATATTTTTATTTTTAGTGTTAAAATGGATCATTGGGATGAATAATAGGGAATGTGTTGTTGGACACTATTTTTGTTTCCAATAAAGAGAAATGAATTTTATGAGACAAGAGTCGGTTGAGGATGTTGTTGATTATGTGATGATTATTTAGAAACATATGACACTATATCAAATTAGGCATAAATATTATTAAAATATTCAGAGGAAATATCTTTCTATTAAGGTAGGATATCATTATTTTCTTAATTTAACTCTTGGAAAAGTGTTATCAATGATGGTAAATAAGGAATGTTGATTCTATGGTCTTTGCCAATAAATCAGAATTTTTTTGTTGAATGACAGAATGTTTACAACGATCTATGCATATGATTCTATTGAGTTATGAATAATCAGTCATGTGTTCGTTTGTAACTGAAAAATCCAAAAGAAATAATTTGTTTCTAACTTTATCATTATCGTTAGTAAATTGAAGGTTCAAAAGAGATCCCTGTTTGAAAAAAATATAGGATAAATAAATATTTGTTTCCAATTGAGTGGCCATGCCTCTATGTTTATCACATGTACAAAAATGATTTCATGTGTTGATGTTATACTATTGGAAAAATGGGTAATTATGATGGGTTTTTGGTGAAAAATAAAAATTACCTCACAATTAATAATTTAAATATTATTGTTTTCAATTATAAATGGAATTCCATAGCAATACCTTTAGAATGAATGTTCACTATTCATAGGGAATCATTATTTATGATAGTTAACAATGATGTAATGTTGTATTAATCATTAATAATCATCATTGTAAGACCTTTTGTGATACGTAATGTAATCCTTCATAAAAGGCCCCCAATAATTAAACAAAAAAATGTAAAATATTTATCATTATTAACCCATATAAAATATAAATTAATTATAATAACATTATCCCATTTCTCCTCCCCAAATTCCCTTTTACATTATCACCATCATTCACCCATTAATGTCATGAAACCAATGTATGGAAGACCACTAAATTCATCTATCAAACCCAATTTCATGTATATTAATGTTTAAATCTCCCGTATAAATACTCTTCTTCTCTCAAATTTATTCTTTTTGTGATTTCCCATTTATTATTACTGAAATTAGTTTGTTCAAATCATAGTCAATGATATTTAACTGATTTTCAATGTGTATTTATTATTTCATATCATTGTAAATTTATTAAATCATAATTGAGTGTCCAATAGCTGTACATAAGTTGATTATAAATTAATTTAGGACTATTCATTAATGTTTAACATTTATATTTAAAATATTGATATATTTATTATTAAAGGTTAATAGAAGTATTTTATTTTTGGTTATTGTTGGAAATATGATTATTAAATATATTATTTATAGGAATGTATTATTTTTATAATGATGTTGAAAAACTTAAAATAAATATATTTAATTTTTCCATTTGATTTAATTATTACAGTGATATATTTATTGATGAATTTTTATAATACTTGGATTGTGTTCATTGAAACATCTTAACCCTTCTCAGTGGCTATAGATGAGGTGGAAATGGTATATGGTCTCAGATTTTATCCATAAGACATAAAATTGGGAAGATAAATTAAATGGTCATCAATATAATTGATGGAAAATTTCCCATTTTAAATAATACAATCAAAACCAATATAACCACATAAAACAACCACTATGTGATTCAAGATAACATTATAATACCACTTAATGTAATATCCAACTAACCACAATACGAGGAACCATATCGTATTATATTGTAGAGGAAAAAACCCAACAATTATCAATAACATTAAATAAACCATGTGAATATCTCCCAACCATATCCAAGATGCAACACCATAGTCTATAGACAAGGTTTCATGATACATGACAAAACAAATTAGATTCCTTTCATTTACTCATATCCTAATATACAATATATTCAAAAACATCCATGATCCAATGCAGGGTGTGAGTAATAAAATCCATGGTTTTTTCGCAAATAACATCTCTACTCATTCTGCTAGGATAGGACATGTTATCATGTTAATATAGAACAATTTAAAATAGTTTATTAGAAATTTTATCCACCATCAAAACGAGAACCATTTTTCAAAAATATCAATTTTCTCCAAACTAAGCCATTTATAAGGAATGAAATAAAATATACAATTTAAACATTTTCCAAATTCATTAAGAATAACCAGTTCCATTTCAAACAACCAAACACTCACACTCATGGTTTGTGTTACCATTGAAGGTGGAATATCGAAGCCATACTCCATCCACTAGATGGTGGTACTTCATGACCAATATCTATCCCACTTATATAACACATAACCATTTATTATAACATCCATTCAAATATACTATTTTAAAAATAATTAAAAAAATATACTTTTAATTTAAATAATTCTTCCATGAATCAAAACTAAACAAAAAATTTAAAAGATTCATTTTAAAATCAAGTTAATACATACAATTACCAATAAAACACCTAATTATTAAAATTCTATAAAATATCCCCAAAGATAATTTCCATACAGAATTGTATAGAAATTTTAAATAATAATCAAGGGAAAAATCACTTCTAAATCAATACATAAATTTATAAGAATAGGATTTTATATTGAATACATGTACATTGTAAGCTATGGTGAAAATGTAGAATGTCGCAAAATCATAAAAAAAGTCGCATTGAATCTCAAGAAACACACGATAAGTCTTCCTTCCTCACATCAACACAACCAAATATCATCTTGATTCAAATCAAAAAAACATATATGTATCTCAAAATTATTATATAAATAAGTCCAATAGAGGTAATATGAATAATATATCTACGAAAAACCACCATGAAAGGAGACATACAATGCCCCCATGCTTCAAAACACTATAAATTTACAATTCATCACTCTCAGATCAATAGGAATGGTATCCAAAGACTTGGGGAAGAGATTAATTTTATTTAGGGTTATGTTAGAAAAAAAACATTATGTAGAAACCCCAAGATTTTTTTCACAATTTTCAAATCATACTTGTAGTCATCTAGGGATAGAGTATATGGTTTGGAAAATATTGTGTTAACTAATCACAAAACCTCTGTCCCAAAATCATGGTTTCTCATCGGGGGTCACAAAGTGTGGAAAAATAATGCACCAAATAAATCACCTACTAATGACCAAGTTCCTCATAGTGGATGATTATTTGTATGAGTTTCACAATTTATACTAATATTTATCAAAACACGCACCTCTAGAAAAGATTCCATAAATATTCTACGTGTCCTATATACCCTACAAAAATATTCTCAACCAATTTACATACATAAAATAAATTAATAATGGGCTACTTATTAAAATTTGTGTTTCTAAATTCTCTAAACCATTGTCTTTTCAATAATATAAAAATATAAAACACCCATTTCACTAAATTAGTATGTTCCATTTATCAACCATTTCATTTTCAAGTTCCCTTATTTCTCATAAATTTGACCTTGTTCACACTAAACCCATGCTTGATAGATTATTTTTCCATTAAACAATTTATATTTATTATCCAAAATATATACCATCATGTGTACATATTAAGAATCTCTCTCAAGGTCAACATGATCCCACCCAATCACAAGTTTAGGATCAGACTGCTACCTTTTCATTTGGGATACATGAAACACATTATCCACTAAAATAAATTAGGGTGTAAAGGAAAACTATTGTGCCACATCAAAATCCCAGTATAGAATATGAAAAGGTCCAATGTATATAAGAGATAACTTTCCTTACTTCCCAACATGTTTCTACCTATCCCTTGTAGATATCCTTAAGAATACATGCACACACACCTCGAATGAAAAATATCATTAATGGTTATATAAATTTAACTTCTAAAAACATGGAGCCACATCTATCTTTTTCCTAAATAACTGAACCCTCTATTATTGTCACATTGGAAATTATTGGAAACAAATTGAAGTATTACATAGTTCCATACACAAAGTGGAAAATGAAATGGAAAACTATAAAATACTTCCAAAGCACCCATATATATTGATGACTAATAACAATTATTATATGATAACCCCACTAATGGTATTTTATTCTCCCAATATCCACCAAAATCCATTACAAAATCTTGAAGCATTTCTTCCGACAATTGTATTGTACATTTAGATTTACAATCTACCTGAGGGTCATATGTTGTACATAGAGTTAACTGAGGACCAAGGGATTAAATAAGGAGTAAAATAAATGAGATGAGCATCTCAGATACATTCCTAATATTCTCGAAACCAGCTTTAGAATCCAAATTAAAAAATATTTGAAATGAATTTTATTTTTTCTTCCACATTATAATGTTCATGAATAAAAATTAAGCAGATTGACTTTATGAGATGATCCACTATCACTCATATAGAATCATATGTACAAACCATTACTGCAAGACCATTCAAAATATACAAGGCTATGTGCTCTCATTTAAAAATATGAATATTTAAATACTACAATGTACATATTGGTCAATTATGCTCAAACATAACCTTCTAAAAGTTTTGTCATCTCAACACATACACCAACACATTTTTTTCATTCCTACTAACAAATTTTTTTATTTCAATACCTTATACGTGATATGTATTCTAGGATGAAGAAAACATCTCGAATGATGGTAATAATGAAGATGTTATTCCTAAAAATCATAGGTACAACAATTCATTCAAGAAACCAAAAAACATTACTCATATCGATCTTTTATCCCACAATGGTCACCCTAACATTGAGTTTGACCTCATATCCACACATATTAAATTGGATTTCTGTCCACATGAACAATATCCACAAAATATGAATGTAATGTAACACTAATGAAATCCATTGTACTATATTTTTATTCACAATCCATGTATATGGTACCTATAACAGGAATAAATATCCACTGATATATACCATGTTTTTCCAACTGACCATATGACTTTTGGGTTAATGAATCTACCACTAAATTGCTATTACTTGGTGTAGACATTAACTCAATATAATTTTTTTCGATATAATCCAACCATATCTTTTTCATAGTTTAAAATATATTTTTGAATTTTTTTTAATATATTATGATATGTACACATGGTTAATTTATCACCAAATGTGTAATTATGCAAATTAATTAAATTATGGAATACTACAACTAACTATAAATTCTGTGTTTGGTAGTTGTTATAATGAAATTGAAATTTCCATCATTTATTAGAAAAAAAGATCTCCCAGGTTGATAACACATCCCAATATTGATACAAAAGCATCACAATGAACCATTTACCCATGACATAATTCATACAATATAAATATTTATGCTCATGTAAATTGATCATTAATATAACAAAATGATTAAATGAATTTATTTTTCAATGGGAATGGAACATTTTACCATATCAATGTTCTCACAGGAGAAGCTTGTATTGAAAATTCACTATGAAAGCCTCATTTATAACCCGCTAATCTAGGGAACCTAGATATCTCAAAGACATTAATAGGATGATTCCCTGTGTTAATAGATTAAATATTTTTTTATCGATAGAAACTCATATTTTTAATAAAACATAGAAAAGGAAATGTACAATTTGTATAAAAAAATCACACTTTCATGAAATGGAAATATGGAATATCCTAAAATTTTCCAAAAATATTTTCCAAGTGATTATCATACTTATTTTTTTCCATTGAATACCCCAATATTTCATCCACAATAATAACATTATATGAAAAAATACATTTAAAATATATAATTCATAAATAAAATAATTACTAATGGTGAATTCATAATTCCAAAAGTTAGAAACACATACTTGTAATTTACATATCTACTTATGAATTTGTTTTTCACAATGTGCTCATTCCATCCCTCAATTGGTCATATCTATATTACATGTCAATTTTCAAGAACCATTGGTCTCCCACAAATTGAAACAAAAAATTACGAACTTGTGTATGTGTGTATTATTTCATTTTATTACCTTGATTAGTATTAAAATAATCACCACAAAGTATTATATTTTCATTATCCTTTTTCGGAAACAACACCGGTGCTACCATAAAGATGTTCTAAATAGAATCATCCCTTTTCATTCCATCAATTTCACAATGACATTCAATTCTCTTAACAGTATGGCTTTAATAAAATAATATAAAAGGAAAATATTAATAGTCCCTAGTAAGTGATAAATTTTAATCTATTGTTATATTATGAGTGGAAAACCTATCAAATTTTCTGGATTAACATATAGAAACTGATAAATAACTACTAGGAAATATATTTTCTCAATTTTATCCACTGATTCAATGATCAACGCTTCAAACTAGTATGACATTAATCTAACATTGGTTAAAATAAAATCCAATAGAACCACCTTTACATTCAATTGACCGCTATATAGATGTTCCATGCCATCATCAATTGTAAAATAAACCATTCTATAATCACAATAGGTGATCCTTGAACATTTTCAAACAATCCATACACATAATTATGTCATAGACTTCCATATCAAGAACAAAGAAGTAAAAATATAATTTTAATTCATTAATAGATATATAAAATTCTTTACACTTAAAATGTAGACATTATCTTTGTCTGAGAGGGGATTAATGTTGATAAACAGAAGATAACATCTTAGCAATTAAACCCATATGTTCACCCGAATTAGATGAAATAATGAATGGGATGCACCTATATAAAAAAATATCTTAGAGGTTATATTTAAAAATAATTTTGCCTCTCACCATTGATGGTCCAGATTGATCGACTATTATAACATGTTCATCATTGTGTAACTATATACTCACTGGGGTTTGTTCATTTTTTCCTTATTGAAATTTCACTACTTGAGGATTAATGGTATTCATTTATTATCCATTCCTATTAGATCTAATTATTATATGTATTGTTATTCCCTCATCCCATCGATGATTATGATGTGTGTAAAACATGATATTTTTTTAGAATAGATGACCATGGAGCATAACCATAATATAAAAGAATATGTCAATTGTTGTTTTAATTATGTAATTATATATGTGGTTATATAAAATATCACTTAATGAGATCCAATAACCCAAACTGAAAACATCATATATTACTAGTAGTGTTTTAGGGTATATTTATTGACCCATCCATCTTGTTTTTTCGACCACATTATATGGTAAATAGGTTTCATTCTTCATTGTATTCCATGAATTTGAATTCCCTCCACATCATGTAGGTATCAACATGTACCCTCCACCCCTATATATTGATATTAACATTTATCCCAATATTTATATATTTATCATCTCTATATAATAAATTATAAAAGGATGTAAATATTTGATCGAATCTACAGCCTCAATAACGATATGAAAATCACTATTTCAAGGATGCATATTCAATAGAATTTCCTTTTATGTAGATTAAATTAATAAATTTAGTGTCATACTTTTTCAAGGATATGATCATTTTATTCAAGGTGAAAAAGTAAATTATTTTAGAAATTTTTTGACATGTGAGGATATAATTGTTTTTGGACAATTATTCAAATTCCTACCATGAAATTCGATTGATTAATGTAGAATGTAATACAAAATCCAACTAATTGTGTGTAAGATATTCGTTTATACACATCACCAACATGAATTCCAACTCTATTGATATGCTATAGAAATTGAATATTTTATTATCATGCACATCTCATTGGCTAAATACACTACAATTAGGTAACAACTCCTATAGTTTTTCCAAACCCCATATATATAGAACTCCCTAGTAACATTAGGTTCATCATTAATAGGATGGTCACACATTTGTGTGCTCTACATTTGAGTTCTTAAAAATATAACACTTTTTTCCCATCTAACGCAATTTCCAATCAAGATTAATTTTGAAACACTAAGAGTGAGCTATTACATTTTCCAAAAATAAATGATATATAGGCCACCACTGAAATCATTTGTAACATCCCTCTCTTCCACATTGGATTGAGATGATGTGGAAACACTACTTTTCCTTATGTGACATCCCAGTGATTCCAAAGGATACCAATAAAAGCCAAAGAATACAATAAAATTTGGGGAAAATTTTCCCTTTTTAATAAAACAACCACAACTATTATAACCATAACCTACAACCATAATATGATGAATCATAACAATGTAATAGATCTCAATGTCATACCAAACTAACCAAAATACTAGGAAAAAAGCAGAATAAAAAATTTTATGAAAACAAGAGAAAAGATCAAATACATTGAATACACGATGTCTACAGATCCCAACATGCTCCAATCTCCCACTCCACAATTCAAGACCATGTTTTTATGATACTTCACTAATGAAATTTCATATCCTGACTATACCTATTTTCTATTAAATTATATCTACAAATGCATTAAAGATCCCATGAAAGGGGATGACTAAAACACTCTCTAGATTTACCTTCAAATTCCATCAATATTCATGACACTATGATAGAACATGTTTGATCTTTTTTGTAAAATTATTAAAAATATTATATCACAAATGAAAACCAACATTCAACCCATATTAGTTTTATAAAATAAAATAGATTTTCAGACCATATTATTTCCAAGTATAGGAACTAATCTATAATTTAACTATTTCCCAAATTCATTTTGAGTAACCCATATCATTTCATACAACCACACACTCTCACTCAAGATTAGAGTTACCATTAACTGTGAATCTTCACATTAATACTTCATCCCCTTTATGGTGGTAATTAATGACCAATATCAATCCCATTCAACACAAGATTAATCATTTGAACCAACAACTATACCAACACAATATTATAAAACCATTTCAATAAAAATGTAAATTTATAAAAAAACATTTTCATTGATAAAAACCGAAAAATAATTTTAAAATCGTCATTTTAAAAACATATTACCACTATGCAATTTTCCTATAAAATATAATTTTCACAATTCCTCAAATTATCACCAATGAATTTTTACATCATAAATTTCACATAAACATCACAATATGCTTCAACAAAAAGAATAAATTTCAAAACAATCCTTTAAGTACTAATAATTGGGGTAGAGAGTTAATCCCCCTACCACAGAAGCTATGGTAAAAATCATGAAGGTTGAAAATTATTAATCAAAACCATGTTCAAATGTTAAAACCAATATTATATATAATTACCTAAGGTCGAAATATCCAAATATCATCATTATTGGCATAAAAACATATTTAAAAATCCAAAGACATAGATGAATGATTACTTAATATTGATTTCAGAAAACCCACTATGAAAGACAAGAAGAAAGGAAAACTATGCTTCAACGCACCATGATTTTCCAATGGATCACACCAAAAAAAGAGTAATGGTCTCCACAACCTTTGGGAAGAGAAGAAATAAATTTAGTGTGTTATTAGTGAAAAAATGAGATATTAATGAGAAAAAATGGGTTTGATTTACAATTTTAGGATCTGACAATTAACTGGGCATATTTACTGTAAATGGTTAAGAAAACCATGGACTAACTGTACAAAAGTTATCTGTCCCAAAATAATAGTTTCCCTTAGGTGGATGTATGGTTTATACAAATTATTTCACTAATTGTGCACCTATTAAGATCCCACTACCTCACTTTTCATGGTTTTCTGTTGGAGATTCATGTTTTCTACAAACCCTTCCCCAAATGAATCCTCTAGAAATGCCACAAAAAACATTCCAAAAGTTATTAAAACCCTCCCAAGAATCCCCCAAACAAATTAATTAAATTAATTAAATAAATAAATAATTCTTTACATGAAATCAGGTGTGATACATTAATGATGTTAAACCATTTTTTATTATTATATTATTATTGGTTTTCATTTATTTAAAACATTACAATATACTTTTGTCAATATTTTGATATATTTATAAATATTAACTTGAGATCAGAAATATATAATTGTTTGAAAATATTGATAGTAGTTTTTGTATATAAATATATGTTCGAGTGTGTGTAGAATTCATATCTGTATTCTTTTAAACATTGTAAAATTGAACTTATTATATATATTTTATTTTTTAATTGGTTAATATATATATTAACAGGTGAATATAAAAATAGGAACATTTTAAAAACACGGTGAGCTTTTGGATATATGTGATTCTATGTGCTTATGTTTTTATATATGGATTTGATATTTATATTTGTTTCAATATATATGTAAAATTATATTTTATATATGTATATTTGATTATGAAATTGAATAATATGTGTATGTGTGTGTGATTTTATATATAAATTAGTATTAAATAAAAAAGTAAGGTTATAGACATATATATATATATATATATTATATATAAGTGTATAATGAATCAGGTAGAAATATATTTTCTGTATATTTGTTTGATTAAGAAATTTTTCTGTATAGTTATATATAAAATGTATGAAATAAGTGGGAAATGGGTGTTTTAAAAAAATAATTAGAAAATCAATTTAAAGAAAATTTTCCACGACAATATTTTTTAGATGAAATACTTTTTTCTAGAAAATGCTAAAAACACTTTTGAATGAAAAACATAATTAATTCATATAATTAATATCCTATAAATAAAATATGTATTAATAATTACTAACAAAAATTTAATACGATATATTTTTTTTAAAAAAATATGAACCATTAAAATAATTGCAATCACTTTTAATTAGTGAAAATATAGTAATAATTTAAATAATTGATAATAATAATTAAATTTTATTTAATAATTAATAATAAATTGGTTAGTATTAGTAATATTTATTAAAATTCAGTGTTAAATATTAATTAATAATAATATACTATAAATTTGAAGAAATTTAGATATTTTGAAATAAATTGTAAAAATAAAAATATTAAATAGTAGTTCATAAAAAAAGTTAGAAATATGTATTAAAATTCCATTTATAATTAATAATTTTTTAAAAAATTTTAAAACTAATTATATCAATTAATACTAATTAAATATATTTAATAATAATTAATAAAAGAAATTAAATCCACCTAAAAGATATAAAAAATAATGACAACTTTTAAAAATTATAAAAATTAGTATAAATAATTATTTAATTCAAATCATAAGTAAAGACCACAAAATATTTTTTAATGATTACTAAATAATTGGTCAACATTGGTAATAACTAATAAATTTTATTATTAATTTCTAAATATTATTAATAATTTTTTAATGTTAATAAATTATTATAATTTGTTTTAAATTGTCTAAAAAATACTTATGAAATAAAAATTACACATAATTATGATATATTAATATATTTTAATTAGTAACATTGAGTAATAAATATTATAATTTATTTTCTCATCATATATAATTATTGACATATAATGTAGACATTGGATTCTATTACATGATCGGGATTTTATAAATCATAAAAAATGTCTCAAAGGATCTATTATAAATTATGCCTACATAAAGGGTGTTCACGAACATTTATATTTTCTATTTTGAAAATAATTTTTTAAGGGATATTTAATTGATTGTGTATGAAATGTGATCTTATGATATTTGAAATGATACACAATGTTAGACTTCATCTACTGTATTGTTGTTTTCAGAAGAATTATATTTTTATAAACATTGTAAATAAAAAATTTTATAATATAATAATTTTTTTTCAATAACATTCGTTTTGTAATAAAGTAAATAAGGCCAGTGGATCATCTATTCCATGAAAAACCCTTGAGAAAAATAATCAAAATCATGATCCATAACCATCACAGTTGTAAAAATTGCAGGAATGTTGTAGGGATCCCTTATATTAGAGGCTTCAAATAAGAAGACATGATCTTTGTAAAAAAATTATTGGTCTAAAATCAGGATTTGTAATTTCAAACAGTTTCATTGATCAAATATTATCTTTTTTCAATTTTTTTCCCAGAAAAAAATAAATTACTTTTATGTTTATTTAAATAATAATGTTTGGTCCAAAATATTTGTCTTAGATATTATAAGATACATGCGGGTTAGAAACATTTTATAATATTATTTGAGGATTATTAATTAATACTTAATTTTTCTTTATCAGTATATTTGATGTATTTAGAAGAAATATAAGGAATATAAATATTTAATCTAAAAAAATTGAGATATTTTACAATTACACCAAATTTACAATGTTTTATATGACTTGAAACATTTTTTGCATTAACAATAGAAATGATTCAAATATTTTCTTTTGTAACATTTTAAATAATACATATGATGGTGAATCATGGAAACACATAGATCATACAAAAACTTATTTTTCTTCTGACCCTCATAACAAATTGTTCATTCTTTCTTGTAAGGATTTTCTCTACATAGTTCTACCAATAGTTAATTTTTTTACCTAACTATTTTTATTATTCTAAAAAAATACATCATTGGATGATGATAAAGGAAACACACACACACACACACCCAACCGCACACACACACACACACACACACACACATATATATATATATATTGCACTATAAATCCTAGAAATCCAATGAATAATATTGACTTTTACTTGAGGAATCTAATTGACGAGTAAGTTTCACTATGGTATAATTTCGTAACAACATATGATATATTTTAATATAAAAATTTTATAATTAAGGGTTCATTAATGTTTATAGGGAGTGACATTACACTATATGGTTTGTTATCTGAATAGAGTATACATGGTTTGAAATCATGTTTGTACTGGATGGATTATAATAATGTGCTTTTTTATTTGAGAAATACAACATATTTTTAAAATCATATGATAATTCTAAACATGGATATAACATTTCAATGGAAGATAAATTATTTTAATGAATTTATATTATAAGGAGAAAAATCTCAAATAGTTTTCTTGGGTATTCCTGTAGAATATATTTCCTCTTCATTACATCATGTTAGTTTCGAGAAAATAATAAATGAAAAATATATATGTTTTTGGGAGACCACTAGCTAAACAACTTCAGTACTAGGTACTACTGACAATAGAAGTGAAACTGGGTTGTCCAGACAACTTCCAAAGCACTGATAGACATTAGGTATTCTATAAAATTCTCCCATTCCAAGAATACATAGTACACATATGCCCATTTACTCTTGAAATTATCCCCAGTCCCGATGACCCATTATTTCCATCCTTTTTTCTCATCTATAATGTTTCTTTAGAAGGGGATCACATAATGAGCTGGAGATTCCTCCGAAATATGATCTCTTCCTACAATGGTCTTGGTCTTCATATTTATTACATAGATGGATTTGTTCAGTGATTCTCTAGTGGTATGACCATTTTTTATGTTATACTACAGAAGGCTATCATCATGTGTTTCTCATGACTATGGTGTAATAGTCTCAAAACCCGGAACCAGTACCTCCACTAAAACATCATTGTTCTATATCGGCCAACTATCACTTAGGAAATAATCTTGTTGTTCTTATATCAGCATGCCCAAAATATTTATTGATAGATACGACTCTTCGCGCATGAGGAATCTGAGGGTTTGTAATCATCTGAGTCCTCAATGATGATTTGGTATCCTCTCACTCAGCATTAGCCTATTTATAATCCATTTATGTAGGTTCATAAAATACAAAAAGGGGTGAGTGAAAATGAACGGGAGTCTGGAACACATGACAGAGTGTTGTGTTCAAGGATGCTACTAAGCCAAGTGTTCGTAAGAAGGTATAATGGAAAAAAATAACTCGGGAGTGTTCATCAAACTCATATCAACTGCTAGAATATTCCTGAAGATATGAACCTATTTCTCACATGATAGATAAACAACATGTAACACAGAAATGTCAATTTGGGGATTGAGGGGGGCCCTTAACACATTTATAGATGAATACTGGACCATTTGTGCATGCAGAAGTGGCTTGTGTGACAAAGGTCCTTCTTTATGTGTAATAACAGAGATAGACTCCTCTTTTAGGCGTGATACTTAGAATATAAAATTAATATTCGCCTTCATCTATGATTTATGGGGGAGGAGGGGGGGATTTGTTGATGCTGAATTTCAGATATGGCCAAGAATTGGAACTATTGATAAAAACTAAGGAATATCGGGAATGCATGGTCAATTCCACGAAGCATGATGGATCATAGCTCATGAATTTATGGTTGGAAAATGATTCCCATATGTGAAAAACACTTTCCTACCCAATTTGACATCAAAGGGAGCTTTCCAAGGGGACCATATGAAATTTGGCCCAATCAATAGTACGAAGGAAGGTTTCTTGGCTCACAAGATTACCATGTGTGTGCAAAACCTTTCACCCCCAATATGAGGTCAAAGAGAGCCTTCCACGATGAACATCTGAAAACTATCCAAGTCAGTTGCCCAATAAATTTTTTCTTAGCAGGAAAGATTCATGTATGCACGTAAACCCCCATGTGGCCAATAAAACGTCAAGCAGCCAATTTCATGCACATCCTCTTGCATGAAACTGTCGATGTATTAATTTATAAATATAAGCATAAAACCCACCCTTGAGGGGTTGTTACAAAATACTAATAGATGCCCAAACATGAAAAAGATAGCACATCCCAACTGAGGGAAAATTAAGGCCTCAAGGTATTGGATCATGTTAAAATGATCTCTAAGGGGTCCTCTTTTAGGTGGTCCCACCAATACATGATCCCCATCCATTTCCCTTTACTCGTAATGATTTTTCACGCAATATTCTACTTGCATGCATGTTTTCCAATGTATCAAAACAATCTTGCATGCAACCCCCCGTTTTGATCTCTACCACCTAATCTAGCGCAAAACCCATCATCTTTTACGAAACCATTCAATATTGTGTGATCCCCTACTTCCACACTCCTTGTGTTGTCCTTTCCCTAAGGCACCATGTCTGAGACACTCTTACACATAGACATCTCCCGTACAACCCTCCATGTTTGTATGTATCAATTTCAAGGTCCCTTGGTTGTTGCTTCATATAATGTTTCTTAGCCTCATAATTCTTCTCATAGGCATGAAATTGTCTATTTATTCTTATCATATCCATGCTAATGTGATCCCCTTAATGGATCAATCGACAGACCCATATTCACATGAAATTTTTGGTGCCTTCCCTTCACTAAGGGTTAAGGTGCACCAATTATGTATGTCCTATGGCTAAGGAGTTCATCCTAAACAACCAAGCTATAAGAGGTAAAACATCCACACACCATCATCCCCATCACCTGTTATAAAACTATAGATGCATCCTAATATATAAACACATGGTTACATTTCTTATAAAATATCCACAGTCACCAATCTCCACAGGAGTGAGATCTTACTCACATGGAATGATATCCATCTTGAATGAGACGACATCTATTCACAAGGGTGGGAAATCAACCTGGATTAATCCCCAATCCTTTCATATAGGAGGTATCACCCAAGATCATTCTCTCTTCTTCGATGAAAAATGCCCCAATGATAGATAAGAACAAGGACTCTCGATACCTCGTACCTCTCCCATTAGGCTTTCTCACCACCGGGCCACCCTCATGATGTAAGCCCTTGTTTCCTCTTGGCCTACTAACCACACATATGTACCACTCCATCCCTCGGAGACAAACCTTTTGTGATGCGATCTAAAAGTGTTTTTACATCTTATTTCTCACACTAAGCATGAATCATGTTGGATTAGAGTAATCATCGACCATGGAATCCTCTCTGAGCTTCCTTAGTGTGTAATCCATATTACCCACCACCTAACTATGTGGATTTTGATCCTTTCCCTCTTTAGAAAAGGTACATAGGATGCCTCTTGAGGATCAAGCCCATCAACCATCAGTATCAGCCCCATCATTTTGGTTTATCATATTCCCCTACGATATTAAACTGTATGAATATGAACTACATGATTTTTGTTCCTAGTATCCTAGATTTGGTACATAGGATGTGTAACAACCCGAGATTTTATAAGATACATTCTTCTTAATTTCATTCATATCTTCTATTGTATGACACACCAAGATTATCTTGCGCTATACGCAACACTGTATTAGCTTGCAGTATACGCAACACTTTTCTTGGCTCTTGTTACACAAGTTATTCTACGCAAAATTGAGAGTATATATATATATATATTCAATTTATAAATATAATATGACTGGATTTTGTTATACACAACAAAAAAGGAGTTTTTCACTACATGCAATCCTGACTTGGCTTGCATTACATGCAATCACGACCTTCCTCGATAGCGTGTGTTGTACGCAATACCGGGTTTTACTAAACAACGATATAATATTATAATATTGTTATGAACTAGCTGTTATGAAAAGTGTTAACTAAATTTTTAATTTTATAACATTTTTATTCATCTTACACATTTCTAGAACATGGTACATGAACAAAATAAATTTTTTTCGGGTAAAATAAGTATTTTTCAAAAAATGCAGTTTAGACGCCTTTTGATGGCGCACCCACTTTAAATATAGTTTTTGACATGTTTATAAGTTCAATTTGACAAAATAAAATTCTTATTTTGAATCAGGATATAAAAATTTACATTAGATAATGATTTGATATTTTTCCGATAACTTTTATATTTTAATGAATAGTAAAAACACGCTATATTTTAATTAAAAACAACTTTTTTCATCGTAATATCTTTTGTGGTTAAATTATAATATTGAATGGTTTAAAATTATAAATATAATATATTTTTACAATTTAATATAATGTATGTCATTATCATTGAGTTTACCTTGAATTCGTAGGTTAAATCAATTCAATCTTTTGCAATGTTTTAAAGAAAAACATGTTTTCTTTTGACAACGGGATTAATTTTAATTTAATTTCTGCATATTTTGTGTTTTGAATTTGTAAAAATGTATTCCATATTTGGAATCATGATGATCAAATTGTCTAAATAGGTAACTTTTATTTTTAGACATTTTGAATAATTACTGCGGTAAATATTTTATTTACCATGGTTAAGGGTAAATCCGGTAAATAAGGGTTAAAAAATAATATTATAATAAATAAAAATTACCTTACAACTTGTCCAAACATTATTGGATGAGTCATTAACGACCATGTCCATCTTTGGGTCGATTTCGGGACCCCATTATGTGATAATGACAATTTAGACTAATTAATTTAATGTAATGGAAAAATAGACATAAACAACAATCTTTTAGTAATTAATTTGTATATGGTGGTATATAAGGAATATTTTTGACTATAAATATTAATTGTAAGGCTAAAAAGATTGCATACATGATAGTATTTTGTTTAGATTTTTTAGACATCTAATAATGTAAATTATTTATGACACAACGATGATGCAGTAATTACCTTTTTAAGAAAATATTAACATAATTGATGTTATAAATGCCCAAATATATGTAATTTGAGACTTATAATGACTTAAACTAATTTTCTAGGTTAATATGACATGTTATTGATGAGTTAAGTAACTTGGATCGAAATTATCATTCTGATATGAATTTCATAAAAATCATGTACCAAATAGTTTCAAAATTGACAGAAATTAGTTTTTAAAACACATATTATATTATTAGTTGTTATTTTATTACTAAAAATATAAGGATCAGCTAAATGACTTACATAAGTTTATATATATTAATTATAAACAACTTGGGGTTCGTTTGGATTGATATAGTATGTTTATTAACCATATAGTGTAAGAAAACAAAAAGACACGGTAAAAGTTAAATTATTTAACATTGTGTTAAATCTAATTGATAAGGTTAAAATAATAACCTAAATTTGTCTAAATCCAATTGGATGAGAGTATTTCGACCCATCCCAACATTAACTTTGAAATAAGTCCCTTTGGAACCATTATAAACCTAATTTGACCTTAATATAAAATAATATTTTGATATTTTCCTAAGGTGCCCCTCTCCTCCCTTATAAAAGGGCACCTCCTCCCTCTCTTCCACACTCCACTATGAGCCTTCAAGATCGGCCAACCCCTTCCAATTTCTTCTATACACTTACCTAGAAACATCCTAGAGGTTCTTTTCTTCCTCAAAGACCAATTTTAGTGCCATAAAAGGAGGTCTCAAAGAGGCGCTTCAAAGAAGAGGAGGTTCAGACACATATGAAGCAAATCAGACATAAGGTAAGGGAAATATCACAATCTCATTTTTATATGAGATTGTTTATACTTTAGTATTTATTGGGGTTTGTTTTATCATCCAAATCCACGTTTCCTCAATATGTTATATTTACATCATTCTACAATAGTTTATATCAAATTTTACCCTTCAGTGAGTTTTTAGTAAAAGATATGGAAGGAATCTTTTATCGTTTTTCGTACGAGGTACTTTTTGACTTTTCCGACAAAAGTACGAGAAGAATGTTTTATATTAACTTATACGGCATGAATGGATTTTTAAAACATTATTTCCAATAATTTTCCTTTACAAGTTTTCATGTTTATTTTTAATCAACTTCTTTTTGTTTACAATAGTATGACATGTTAAGAACGGAAAAGTTTTTTTTGAAGTAGAAATGATATTTTCCTCAATAATGGAGTTCAAGTGTTTTATCAAAATTATTTTACATCTAAGATAATATAGGGTTTTGTTTATATCCCTATTATTACATTGATTTGATTATGTTGTGATGGAATTATTTTTATGAATTCCTTTATCTTATATGAGTTGTTTTATGATGTCATGTTGTTTAAGAATCCCATTTTTATTACATGGGTTATGAAATGAGGTATGATTTATGAATTTGTGGCACACATAAGAAAGGATATCATTATGAGATGGGTGGGACCTATATATCCCTCCAATGCATTGGGTAAAGATTTTATATCTCATGAGATAGACATGGCTGGAATGGTAGGTTATACCGGTTCAGTGAAACGGGACTCAAACGAGGGTGAATCGGTTCAGAAATGGACATTGTCCACTAAGATAGTCTTGGAAATGTGTCTTGACTAATAAGAAATTATTCTCTATGATTATGAGTGTATGACACAATGTTTCATGTTTTAAGTTATGACTATTGGGATTACATTTCACTTCTATGATTAATCCCATGTTATGAAATTATGATCTCTTTTGCAGGTTAAGATTTCCAAATGATATGTTCTTATGAATATGATATAATTGATATTTCTTTTTTTTACCCTTAATGAGAATTTGATCTCACCCATTTATGTTTTCTTTTCCCCAGGATATAAAGAAAGGTTTTAGGTAAGAAAAAAAGGAAGATCTTTATGGGATATGTTGAAGATCATTCACCATGATTAAATGATTACTGTAACAGCCCGAGATTTTATGAAAAATATTCTTTTTATTTCACTAATGTCTTGTATTGTACGCTAAACCAAAAGGAGCTTGCACAACACGCATCCTTGACTTGCCTTTCATACACGCAATCGCGACCTTCCTTGATAGCGTGTGTAGTACGCAATAACGAGTTTCACTAAACAACGATATGCTATTAAAATATTATTAAAACTAGCCGTTATGAATAGTAATAACCACTTTTTAAAATTCTGTAAATCTTATATTTCAAAATGAACTTCATTTTTGGATACGGAGTATCGAATTTAGCCTAAGGTGAAATTTTGGTACTTTTCGGATAACTTTCATATTCTGATGAATAGTGAAAATTACTAAATTATAATTAAAAACAACTTTTTTTAATCGAAATAATTAATAGTGATAAATCATTAATTTGAGTGGTTTTAAAGTATATTTAGAATATATTTTTACAATTTAATACAATGTTGGTCATTGGATGTAATTTCACATTTAAACTAGACATAAACAAGTGTCAATCTTTTGATAGATATTGTTTCTTAAAAACACGCTATTTGTTTTAACAGCGGGATTTAATTATAAAATTAATTAATGCAACTTTTATGTTATGAATTTGGTAAAATAGACTTCATTTTTGAATTCGGAATATGAAATATAGCTTGGGATGAAATTTTGGCATTGTTCTGAAAAACATCAATTTTTGATGAATAGTGAAACTACTAAGTGGTAGGTTAAAAACTGAATTTTGCATAAAACATAATTTTACCGCTTCTGTGAATGGAATTTCGAAAATCCGAGAAACACGGTTAATATCAAGGACTAAAATGTGGTTCAATGAGATGAAAATAATTTTTTGGTGAATAGTAACTTTTTACTTTTTTTTACCACGGTTAATAGTAAATAGGGTAACTAAGGGTAAATATGATATTAATATTACCCTAACACATGTCCTAATTCTATTGGACAAGTGTAATTCTACCAAAAACAAACTTAGGAATAAAATATTACCATTTAGGCCCACTTGGATTAGATTAGGACATTTATTATTAATTTATTTAAAGAAAGGTTAAAATAGTTAAAATCAAAGTTTAATAAGTAAATCATTTTTAATATGGGGTTATACATAAGATAAATTCGATTTTAAATATTAATTAGAAAGCTAAAAAGATTTACTACATGATGGTATTTTATTTGTAATTTTTAGACATAATATAATTTATTTTATTTATGACACAACGATGATGCAGTAATTATCTTATTAATGAAATATTGACATAATTGATGTTATAAACACCAAAATAAATGTAATTTGAGATTTTTTATAAATTACACTAATTTTCTAGGTTACTATGATATATTAATGTTGATTTAATCAACTTGGTTCGAACATTTAATTCTGTTATGACTTTCACAAAAATCATATATCAAATAGTGTCAAAATTGACAGAAAATAGTTTTTAAATCAAATATTATATTATTAATTGTTATTTTATTCCTAAAAATCTAAGGTTCGGACAAATGACTTAGATAAGGATATATATATTAATAATAAACAATTTGGGGTTCGTTTGGCATGTTATAGTATGTTTATTAACCATATAGTGGAAGAAAACAAAAAGACATGTTAAAAGTTAAATTATTTAACTTAGAGTTAAATCTAATTGATAAGGTTAAAATAATATCCTAAACTTGTCTAAATTCTATTGGTTGATAGGATTTCAACCCCTCCCCACCTTATCTTCGAAATAAGACCCTTTGGAACCATTATAAACCGATTTTGACTTTAATATAAAATAATATTTTGAGATATTCCTAAGGTGCCCCTCTCCTCCCTTATAAAAGGACACCTCCTCCCCCTCCTCCTCACACCAATTTGAGCACTCAAGCTCATCCAAGCCCTGCCAAAATCCCTTCTCCACTTCCCTAGAAACATACTAGAGGTTCTGGTCTTCCTCAAAGACCAATTCTAGTGCCCTAAGAGGAGGTCTCAAAGAGGCACTTTAAAGAAGAGGTAATTACCGTTACCAATTCTTTCATCTTTATTTCTTCTTCCACTTCTTCTTCTTAGGTTGTTTCATTATGAAGTAATAACATCAGTATCACTCATATACTGATATGTTATTATAAGTATGAAACAACCCTATTTCACCATCTATCCATCCTACGGAAAAAGAATTCACCGCGCTTGCGTACGTACGGAATACCGTCTCCACGCCGTGGTGTAATCTATTTTCCACCACCACCTTACATGGATGGGTATAATGGTGTAAAGAATAACTATACATAGTTATTACAACATAATATTGATTCTGATATATTGTATAATCCACTCCAATTCAATTAAATATTTATAGAAATGATATCATCGCTCGTGCGTACGTACGGACTACCGTCTCCACGACACGATGAGATTCATTCTCCATGTTAACCATTTAAGAATGATTATAATGTATATATAAGAAATAATAATGAAATATATGACATTATAAAGCTACTGGATTTATGTATATATATACATATGTATGTCATCTACTTACTTCCATTTCAAGACACTAAGGAAAGGAAAACAGCGTTCATGCGTACGTACGGACTACCGTCTCCATGAACGGTGTCTTTCATTTTATTTATCTACCTATTATATATATATATACTGAATATATATGATATATAAATCATATTTTATATTCTGGAAGTAAGTAAATCATGATATATGTAATAATGATGTCAAGAACAACAAGTCAAAACACCTACGATAAATGAAACGATTTTACCCAAAACGCTTCTTTAACATGGAATTTACAAAAGAACGGGTAATATAATGTCATAAGTGAACCATATATGATATCATAACAATGAATATGATTCTGTAATAAGTCAATAACATGATTTAAATCATTATACAGGAGGTTCGGACAGTTACAAAGCAAGTCGGACCTAAGGTAAGGGAAAATATCACAATCTCACTTTTATCCGAGATTGTTTTTACTTTGGTAATTACTGGGGTGTATTTTATCATCCACATCCATGTTCCCTCGATATGTAATATTATTTCCTTCCTTCTACAATAGTTTATATCCAATTTTACCCTTCGGTAAGTTTTTTGTAAAAGATATGAAAGGAATCTTTTGTCGTTTTTCGTACGAGGTACTTTTTGACTTTTCCGACAAAAGTTAGAAGAATGTTTTTTTAACTTATACGACATGAATGGATTTTTAAAACATTATTTCCAAGAAGCTTCCTTTACAAGTTTTCAAGTTTATTTTTAATCAACTTCTTTTATTTTAAAGTTGTATGACATGTTATGAAAGGAAAAATGTTTTTGAAGAAGAAAGGATATTTTCCTCAAGAATGGAGTTCAAGTGTTTTATCAAAATTATTTTCCATCTAAGATAATAAAGGGTTCTGTTTTATCCCTGTTATTAAATTGATTTGATCATGTTGTGATGGAATTATTTTTATGAATTGATTTATGATGTCATGAGGTTTCAAGAATCCCATTTTTGTTACATGTGTTATACGATGATGTATGATTTATGATTATGTGGCACACATAAGAAAGGATTCATTATAAGATGGGTGGGACCTATATCTCCCTCCAATGCATTGGGTAATGATTTTATATTTCATGAGATAGACATGGCTGGAACGGATGGTTATTTCGGTTCAGTGATACAGGACTGAAACGAGGAGTGAACTCGGTTCAGAAAGGGACTTTTTCCACTAAGATAGTCTTGGCAATGAGTCATGACTAACAAGAAATGATTTTCCATGATTATGTGTGCATGCCACAAAGTTTCAAGTTTTATGTTATGATTATGGGGATCTCATTTTCAATTCTATGATTTATCCCATGTTATGATATTATGAGCTCTTTTGCAGGTCAAGATTTCCAAAATCTACGTTCTTATGTATATGATGTGATTGATATTTCTTTTGTTTACCCTTACTGAGCATTTGAGCTCACCCTTTTTTGTTTTTCTTTCCCCAGGATTTAAAGAAAGGTTTTAGGTAAAAAAAAGGGGGAAGATCATTATGGGAGATATTGAAGATCTTTTACCACGTTTATAAGATTACGTTCCGAGTTTCCAAAGACACTAAACTATTACGATCCTTTAGTGTGTGTTTTTGTTATGTACTAAGTATTCCGCAAAAGTAATGTAATGTCCATGTACGATAAGCTTCGGGTCTCTACAGTTGGTATCAGAGGCAAAGGAGGTAGGAATGTATCCGATCCTTGGGAACTCTCACATGTGAGCGTTGGACGAAGCATGGCTCTCCGCCCAAGGGCTTCATGAGGAAATGGCTGCCACTGGGGATGGTGGTGTGTCCCACCCAGGGGGTGTAGCCGCCCATGGAGTGCCCTGATAGTTATCAATTGTAGTCCACTGGAAGTAATTCTAGACCGTTACAGTTGGTATCAGAGGAAAGGTTTAGTCAACCTTTGGAAACTAGGATGCGAAAACGTTAGTGAGATCCCTTGAGATATTTCTACGGTATGTCTAGGGATGTCCCTAAGGTTAAGTAGACGTATAAGTTATAGTACTAGAACTATGCTAACGATCATAGAATTAAACCTAAGATGTTAGATATTGAGGATACTCCACCTTTATTATGTTGTTTTCCCTAGCATGAATTTTGCCTCTCACACTATTATTTTCTGGGTGATAGAAAATGGCTGGAAACAAGATGATTCACGATAATGGAGGATATGATGGACAATGGAATGATATTCTTCATAATAAAATGGGATTTGGAAGTCCAAACATCATTATTATGCCGAATCAGCAATCTCATAATATGATCAATAAAGTAAAATTTTGTAAGTTTCCTGACTCGGCTAATAAGAGAAAGATGGAGTTTCATGATGATCATAGAGGAAAGAAAGTTCAATTTTCCCTATGTAAATCAAGTGGGAATAGGCATCAAGGAGAATGTTTCAAAGGAACTGGAAGATGATTTGGGTGTGGAAAAGAAGGACACAAAGAAAATAAGTGCAAAGGAAAAGGTTCAGTTAACACCATGGATGAGGATAATGGTATTGCTACGACATCAACAATGGTTAAATGTTTTAAATGTGGAATGTACGGGCATTATGCAAACCAATGCCCTAAGGGAAAGTCTCATGAAGAGAATCAGTATGGTCGTATGGGTAGTATTTATGTTGATGATGATGATGAGACTACAAATGATATGTGAGATGAATGAATTGTTGAAGCTCGATCAATGGTTTAAGAATGTAGTGGAATGATTACATGTTTATCAAGTGTAATGTTGTATAAGTAATCTCATGGTACTATGGGATAAAGAGACATCTAAGGATTGTTACATTGTTGTCTTTCCTTAAGTTTTGAAAGTATGTGATGAATGGTACCAGTATTTTTGGAAAGTAGATGATATGTGCATAATGAAGGGAAAACGAGAAAATGAAATGTTTAATAGTATTCATGAGCTCATGATTGATATAAGGACTAAGTGATATCATGGTTTGAGTATATAGAATTTTGAGGATTTTGGTATGTGGAAAGTGTTAACTTTTAACTGAACTCATGTTTTCACTAAGGTATTTAAGTGAATACATGATTAAGGACTTTGAATGTTTGGAATGTGACCAACAAAACATATCTTATGATATATGGGGATCAACGATGGTATTAAATCTCTGATAATCGTTTTCACTATGTTATGAGAGTGGATTGCAGTATTATGGATAAGCCTAAAGATTGAAATGGATTATGTTGGACATAAGTGAGTATTGTTTAAGGATAGAAGTTTGTTTTTATTCGATATTATTGATGGGATGTTATAGTAATGTAGTTTTAGAAAAAGGACAACCTGCAGGACGGGCGACAGCCCATCGCGTCGGACAAGGCTGTAGGAATCGAACCCACAACCGAAGTGCGACTGGACATTATCGCCTACCACTGGCCTACAGGAAGTCCCTGTTTAGTAGAAACTAGTTTTATTATATTAAGCAGTATGATATATGAAGTATAAGTCCATTTTAGGAACCATATGTGATTAATCCCACTATAGGTCGACTTATGTATATAAATTTTGCTAACCTTTTGAGACAGATGGAATGACCCGTCATTCTATCACATGATCTGCTAACACTTCACGAATAACAAATTCAACTTCATTTATTTAAGAGATGAAGTGGAAATTGTTAAAGGCACGAACAACAGTGAGATTGTACCAAAATAAAGTAAGTATTTATTCTAATTCAAATTCTTTAACTTTAGGGAAATGATCTTGAAAACCAAAAATGTTGTCCTAGTTCTCTTATACCTGATGAATCAGATGGTACCCTAGATCGTCACAAATTTATGGATTTGTGATTACTGGCTTTTCCATAGCCATGTTCTCTACCACTCTCCATCAGAAAATGATGGTTAGATTTCTCTTCCATATCCATATTTTTACCTATGTGGAAACCCAGCGATTAGTTTATTTGGGTAATCGTTACATTTCATACTTTAGTTTTTAAAGCCAAGTTTTTGTATTCCTTTTTACGATGTGGGATTCTATTAAAGAATCTTTCGAATAGTAAACCATTTATAACCCCGACGAATTTCGAGGGCGAAATTCATTTTAAGGGGGGTAGAATGTAACAGCCCGAGATTTTATGAAAACTATTCTTTTTATTTCACTAATGTCTTGTATTGTACGCTAAACCAAAAGGAGCTTGCACAACACGCATCCTTGACTTGCCTTTCATACACGCAATCGCGACCTTCCTTGATAGCGTGTGTAGTACGCAATAACGAGTTTCACTAAACAACGATATGCTATTAAAATATTATTAAAACTAGCCGTTATGAATAGTAATAACCACTTTTTAAAATTCTGTAAATCTTATATTTCAAAATGAACTTCATTTTTGGATACGGAGTATCGAATTTAGCCTAAGGTGAAATTTTGGTACTTTTCGGATAACTTTCATATTCTGATGAATAGTGAAAATTACTAAATTATAATTAAAAACAACTTTTTTTAATTGAAATAATTAATAGTGATAAATCATTAATTTGAGTGGTTTTAAAGTATATTTAGAATATATTATTACAATTTAATACAATGTTGGTCATTGGATGTAATTTCACATTTAAACTAGACATAAACAAGTGTCAATCATTTGATAGATATTGTTTCTTAAAAACACGCTATTTGTTTTAACAGCGGGATTTAATTATAAAATTAATTAATGCAACTTTTATGTTATGAATTTGGTAAAATAGACTTCATTTTTGAATTCGGAATATGAAATATAGCTTGGGATGAAATTTTGGCATTGTTCTGAAAAACATCAATTTTTGATGAATAGTGAAACTACTAAGTGGTAGGTTAAAAACTGAATTTTGCATAAAACTTAATTTTACCGCTTCTGTGAATGGAATTTCGAAAATCCGAGAGACACGGTTAATATCAAGGACTAAAATGTGGTTCAATGAGATGAAAATAATTTTTTTGGTGAATAGTAACTTTTTACTTTTTTTTACCACGGTTAATAGTAAATAGGGTAACTAAGGGTAAATATGATATTAATATTACCCTAACACATGTACTAATTCTATTGGACAAGTGTAATTCGACCAAAAACAAACTTAGGAATAAAATATAACCATTTAGGCCCACTTGGATTAGATTAGGACATTTATTATTAATTTATTTAAAGAAAGGTTAAAATAGTTAAAATCAAAGTTTAATAAGTAAATCATTTTTAATATGGGGTTATACATAAGATAAATTCGATTGTAAATATTCATTAGAAATCTAAAAAGATTTCCTACATGATGGTATTTTATTTGTAATTTTTAGACATAAAATAATTTATTTTATTTATGACACAACGATGATGCAGTAATTATCTTATTAATGAAATATTGACATAATTGATGTTATAAACACCAAAATAAATGTAATTTGAGATTTTTTATAAATTCCACTAATTTTCTAGGTTACTATGATATATTAATGTTGATTTAATCAACTTGGTTCGAACATTTAATTCTGTTATGACTTTCACAAAAATCATATATCAAATAGTGTCAAAATTGACACAAAATAGTTTTTAAATCAAATATTATATTATTCATTGTTATTGTATTCCTAAAAATCTAAGGTTCGGATAAATGACTTAGATAAGGATATATATATTAATAATAAACAATTTGGGGTTCTTTTGGCATGTTATAGTAAGTTTATTAACCATATAGTGAAAGAAAACAAAAAGACATGGTAATAGTTAAATTATTTAACTTAGAGTTAAATCTAATTGATAAGGTTAATATAATATCCTAAACTTGTCTAAATTCTATTGGTTGATAGGATTTCGACCCCTCCCCACCTTATCTTCGAAATAAGACTCTTTGGAACCATTATAAACCGATTTTGACTTTAATATAAAATAATATTTTGAGATATTCCTAAGGTGCCCCTCTCCTCCCTTATAAAAGGACACCTCCTCCCCCTCCTCCTCACACCAATTTGAGCACTCAAGCTCATCCAAACCCTGCCAAAATCCCTTCTCCACTTCCCTAGAAACATCCTAGAGGTTTTGGTCTTCCTCAAAGACCAATTCTAGTGCCCTAAGAGGAGGTCTCAAAGAGGCACTTCAAAGAAGAGGTAATTACCGTTACCAATTCTTTCATCTTTATTTCTTCTTCCACTTCTTCTTCTTAGGTTGTTTCATTATGAAGTAATAACATCAGTATCACTCGTATACTGATATGTTATTATAAGTATGAAACAACCCTATTTCACCATCTATCCATCCTACGGAAAAAGAAATCACCGCGCGTTCATACGTACGGAATACCGTCTCCACGCCGTGGTGTAATCTATTTTCCACCACCACCTTACATGGATGGGTATAATGGTGTAAAGAATAACTATACATAGTTATTACAACATCATATTGATTCTGATTTATTGTATAATCCACTCCAATTCAATTCAATATTTATATAAATGATATCATCGCTCGTGCGTACGTACGGACTACCGTCTCCACGACGCGATGAGATTCATTCTCCATGTTAACCATTTAAGAATGATTATAATGTATATATAAGAAATAATAATGAAATATATGACATTATAAAGCTACTGGATTTATGTATATATATACATATGTATGTCATCTACTTACTTCCATTTCAAGACACTAAGGAAAGGAAAACAGCGTTCATGCGTACGTACGGACTACCGTCTCCATGAACGGTGTCTTTCATTTTATTTATCTACCTATTATATATATATATAATGAATATATATGATATATAAATCATATTTTATATTCTGGAAGTAAGTAAATCATGATATATGTAATAATGATGTCAAGAACAACAAGTCAAAACACCTACGATAAATGAAACGATTTTACCCAAAACGCTTCTTTAACATGGAATTTACAAAAGAACGGGTAATATAATGTCATAAGTGAACCATATATGATATCATAACAATGAATATGATTCTGTAATAATTCAATAACATGATTTAAATCATTATACAGGAGGTTCGGACAGTTACAAAGCAAGTCGGACCTAAGGTAAGGGAAAATATCACAATCTCACTTTTATCCGAGATTGTTTTTACTTTGGTAATTACTGGGGTGTATTTTATCATCCACATCCATGTTCCCTCGATATGTAATATTATTTCCTTCCTTCTACAATAGTTTATATCCAATTTTACCCTTCGGTAAGTTTTTTGTAAAAGATATGAAAGGAATCTTTTGTCGTTTTTCGTACGAGGTACTTTTTGACTTTTCCGACAAAAGTTAGAAGAATGTTTTTTTAACTTATACGGCATGAATGTATTTTTAAAACATTATTTCCAAGAAGCTTCCTTTACAAGTTTTCAAGTTTATTTTTAATCAACTTCTTTTATTTTAAAGTTTTATGACATGTTATGAAAGGAAAAATGTTTTTGAAGAAGAATTGATATTTTCCTCAAGAATGGAGTTCAAGTGTTTTATCAAAATTATTTTCCATCTATGATAATAAAGGGTTTTGTTTTATCCCTGTTATTAAATTGATTTGATCATGTTGTGATGGAATTATTTTTATGAATTGATTTATGATGTCATGAGGTTTCAAGAATCCCATTTTTGTTACATGTGTTATACGATGATGTATGATTTATGATTATGTGGCTCACATAAGAAAGGATTCATTATAAGATGGGTGGGACCTATATCTCCCTCCAATGCATTGGGTAATGATTTTATATCTCATGAGATAGACATGGCTGGAACGGAAGGTTATTTCGGTTCAGTGATACAGGACTGAAACGTGGAGTGAACTCGGTTCAGAAAGGGACTTTGTCCACTATGATAGTCTTGGCAATGAGTCATGACTAACAAGAAATGATTTTCGATGATTATGTGTGCATGCCACAAAGTTTCAAGTTTTATGTTATGATTATGGGGATCTCATTTTCAATTCTATGATTTATCCCATGTTATGATATTATGAGCTCTTTTGCAGGTCAAGATTTCCAAAATATACGTTCTTATGTATATGATGTGATTGATATTTCTTTTGTTTACCCTTACTGAGCATTTGAGCTCACCCTTTTTTGTTTTTCTTTCCCCAGGATATAAAGAAAGGTTTTAGGTAAAAAAAGGGGGAAGATCATTATGGGAGATATTGAAGATCTTTTACCACGTTTAGAAGATTACGTTCCGAGTTTCCAAAGACACTAAACTATTACGATCCTTTAGTGTGTGTTTTTGTTATGTACTAAGTATTCCTCAAAAGTAATGTAATGTCCATGTACGATAAGCTTCGGGTCTCTACAATTACATTCCGAGTTTCCAAAGACACTAAACTATTACGGTCCTTGTGTGTGTGTTTTTGAAATGTACTAAGTATTCTGCAAAAGTAATGTAATTTCCATGTACATCAAGCTTCGGGTCTCTACATTTGGTATCAGAGGAAAAGTTTAGTCAAACATTGGAAACTAAGATGCGAAAACGTTAGTGAGATCCCTAGAGATATTTCTAAGGTATGTCTAGGGTTTTCCCTAATTAAGTATACGTAAAGGATATAGTCCTAGAACTATGGTAACAATATTATATTAAACCAAAGATGTTAGATATTGAAGTTACTCCCCTTTATTATGATTTTTTCCTCTCACACTATTCTTTTTCGGTTTTAGAAAATGGGTGGAAACAAGATGATTCACGATAATGGAGGATATGATGGACAATGGAAGGATATTATTCCTGAGAAACCAAATGAAATGGGATTTGTAAGTCCAAAAATCATTATTATGACAAATCAGCAATCTCATAATAAGATCAATAAAGTAAAATTTGGTATGTTTCATGACTCGTCTAATAAGAGAAAGATGGAGTTTCATGATGATCATAGAGGAATGAAAGTTCAATTTCCCCTATGTAAATCATGTGGGAAGAGGCATCAAGGAGAATGTTTCAAAGGAACTGGAAGATGCTTTGGGTGTGGATAAGAAGGACACAAAGCCAGTAAGTGCAAAGGAAAAGGTTCAGTTAACACCAGGGATGAGGATAATGGTATTGCTACGACATAAAAAATGGTTAAATGTTTTAAATGTGGAATGTATGGGCATTATGAAAACCAATTCCCTAAGGGAAAGTCTCATGAAGAGAATCAGTATGGTCGTATGGGTAGTATTTATGTGGATGATGATGATGATACTACAAATGATATGTGAGATTAAAGAATTGTTGAATCTCGGTCAATGGTTTAAGAATGTAGTGGAATGATTACATGTTTATCATGTGTAATGTTGTATAAGTAATCACATGGTACTATGGAATAAATAGACATTTAAGGATTGTTACATTGTTTTCTTTCCTTGAGTTTTGAATGTATATTATTAATGTTACCAGTATCCATGAAAGGTTATTCAGATATTTTTGGAATGTATATGATATGCGCATAATGAAGGGATAAGGAGAAAATTAAATGTTTGATAGTATTCATGATCGAATGACTGATATAAGGAGAAGGTTATATCATGGTTTGAGTATATAGAATTTTTGGATTTTTGTGTGTGGAAAGAGTTAACTTTTGACCACATTCATGTTTTCACTAAGGTTTAATGGGTATTCATTTTTCAAGAGAATACATCATTAAAATATTCACATGATTGGAATGTGACCAACAAGATATATGGGGGATAAATGATGGTATTTACATGCTTGGTTGACGACATTTCAAGTAATCATTTTCTTTATACAATGAGCTTGGACCGAAGTATTTTAGATAAGACTAAATATTGGAATGGATTATGTTAACCATAAGTTAGTATTGTTTAAGGATAGAACTGTTTTTTGATATTATTTATGTGATGTTATAGTAATGTAGTTTTATAAAAAAGGACAACCTGCAGGACGGGCGACAGCCCATCGCCTCAGACAAGGCTGTGGGAATCAAACCCACAACCGAAGTGCGACTGGCCTTTATCGCCTAGCACCGGCTTACAAGATGTCCCTTTTTAGTAGAAACTAGTTTTATTAAGCAGTATGATATATGAAGTATAATTCCATTATAGGATCTATATATGATTAATCTCACTATAGATGGACTAATGTATTTTTTGATAACTTTTCTAACCTTTCGTTTGAGACAGATGGAATGACCCATCATTCTATCACATGATCTGCTAACACATCACGAATACCAAATTCAACTTCATTTCTTTAAGAGATTAAGTAGAAATTGTCCAAAGAACGACAAACGGTGAGACTATACAAAAATCAGGAAAGTATTTCTTCTAATTCCAATTTCATCAACTTTAGGGAAATGATCTTGAAAACCAAAAATGTTGTCCTAGTGCTCTTATATCTGATGAATCAGATGGTACCTTAGATCGTCACAAATTTATGGCTTTGTGATTGCTTCCTTTTTCATAGCAATGTTCTCTACCACTCTCCATCAGAACCTGACGGTTAGATTTCTCTTCCATGTCCATATTTTCTCCTATATGGAAACCCAGTGATGAGTTCATTTGGGTAACCATTATATTTCATACATTAGTTTTTAATGTTCAGTTTTGGTATTTCTTTTTATGATGTGGGTTTTTATGAATAGTAAACGATTTATAACCCTGACGAATTTCGAGGGCGAAATTAATTTTAAGGGGGTAGAATGTAACTACCCGAGATTTTATAAGATACATTCTTTTTAATTTCATTCATATCTTCTATTGTACGACACAGTAAGATTATCTTGCGCTATACGCAACACTGTATTATCTTAGAGTATACGCAACACTTTTCTTGGCTCTTGTTACACAAGATATTCTACGCAACATTGAGTGTATATATATTTATATATATATTCAATGTATAAATAAAGTATTGCTGGATTTTGTTATACACAACAACCAAGGAGTTGTGCACTACACGCAACCCTGACTTGGCTTTCATTACATGCAATTGCGACCTTCCTCGATAGCGTGTGTTGTACGCAATACCGGGTTTTACTAAACAACGATATAATATTATAATATTTTTATGAACTAGCCATTATGAATATTGTTAAATAAATTTTTAATTTTATAACATTATTATTCGTCTTACACATTTATAGAACATGGTATAAGAACAAAGTAAATTTTTTGAGTAAAATAAGTATTTTTCAAAAAATGCAGTTTTGCCGCCTTTTAATGGCGCACCCACTTTAAATCTAGTTTTTGACATGTTTATAAATTCAATTTGACAAAATAAAATTTTTCTTTTGAATCAGGATATAAAAATTTACATTAGATAAAGTTTTGATATTTTTCCGATAACATTCATATTTTAATAAATAGTAAAAATACGCTATATTTTAATTAAAAACAAAATTTTTCATCGTAATATCTTATGTGGTTAAATTATAATATTTAATGGTTTTAAAGTATAAATATAATATATTTTTTACAATTTAATATAATGTATGACATTAGCATTGATTTTACCTTGAATTCGTAGGTTAAATCAATTCAATCTTTTGCAATGTTTTAAAGAAAAACCCGTTTTCTTTCGACAACAGGATTAATTTTAATTTAATTTCTGCATCTTTTGTGTTTTGAATTTGGAAAAATGGATTCCATATTTGGAATCAGGATATTCAAATTTTGTAAATAGGTAACTTTTATTTTTAGACATTTTGAATAATTACTGCGGTAAATATTTTATTTACCATGGTTAAGGGTAAATCCGGTAAATAAGGGTTAGAAAATAATATTATAATAAATAAAAATTACCTTAACACTTGTCCAAACATTATCGGTTGAGTAATTAACGACCATGGACATCTTTGGGTCGATTTTGGGAACCCATTAAGTGATAATGACAATTTAGACTAATTAATTTAATGTAAAGGCAAAATAGACAAAAACAAAAATCTTTTAGTAATTAATATTTATATGGTGTTATATAAGGAATATTTTTGACTATAAATATTCATTGAAAAGACAAGGCGATTTACTAAATGATAGTATTTTGTTTAAAATTTTTAGACATCTAATAAATTAAATTATTCATGACATAACGATGATGTAGTAATTACCTTTTTAAGAAAATATTAACATAATTGATGTTATAAATGCCCAAATAAATGTAATTTGAGACTTTTTATGACTTACACTAATTTTATAGGTTAATATGACATGTTATTGTTCATTTAAGTAAATGTTTTCTAACTTATAATTCTGTTATGAATTTCATAAAAATCATGTACCAAATAGTGTCAAAATTGACATAAATTCGTTTTTTAAACAAATATTATATTATTAATTGTTATTTTATTCCAAAAAATATAAGGTTCAGAAAAATGACTTAGATAAGGTTATACATATTAATAATAAACAAATTGGGGTTCTTTTGGCTTGATATAGGAAGTTTATTAACCATATAGTGTAAGAATATAAAAAGACACGGAAAAAGTTAAATTATTTAACATAGAGTTAAATCTAATTGATAAGGTTAAAATAATAACCTAAAAATGTTTAAATTCTATTGGATGAGGGGATTTAGACCCATCCCCACTTTATATTCTAAATAATACCCTTTTTAATCATTATAAACCGAATTTGACCTTAATATAAAATAATATTTTAGGATTTTCCTAAGGTGCCCCTCTCCTCCCTTATAAAAGGGAACCTCCTCCCTCTCGTCCACACACCACTTTGAGCCATCAAGCTCGGCCAAACCCTGCCAATTTCTTCTCTCCACTTTCCTAGCAACATCCTAGAGGTTCTATTCTTCCTCAAAGACCAATTATAGTGCCCTAAAAAGAGGTCTCAAAGAGGCGCTTCAAAGAAGAGGAGGTTCAGACACATACGATGCAAATCAGAACTGAGGTAAGGGAAATATAACAATCTCATTTTCATCCGAGATTGTTTATACATTAGTATTTACTGGGGTGTATTTTGTCATCCACATCCATGTTTCCTCAATATCTACTATTTACATCATTCTCGAATAGTTTATATCAAATTTTACCCTTCAGTGAGTTTTTAGTAAAAGATATGAAAGGAATCTTTTGTCATTTTTCATACGAGGTATTTTTTGACTTTTCCGACAAAAGTACAAGAAGAATGTTTTCTTTTTAACTTATACGGCATGAATTTAATTTTAAAACATTATTTCCATGAAACTTCCTTTACATGTTTTCATGTTTATTTTTAATCAACTTCTTTTAGTTTAGAATTGTATGACATGTTAAGAAAGGAAAAGTTTTTTTGAAGTAGAAAGGATATTTTCCACATGAATGGAGTTCAAGTGTTTTATCAAAATTATTTTACATCTAAGATAATATAGGGTTGTGTTTATATCCCTATTATTACATTGATTTTATTATGATGTGATGGAATTATTTTTATGAATTCCTTTATCTTATATGAATTGTTTTATGATGTCATGTTGTTTAAGAATCCCATTATTATTACATGGGTTATGCAATGATGTATGATTTATGAATTTGTGGCACACATAATAATGGTATCATTATGAGATGGGTGGGACCTATATCTCCCTCCAATTCATTGGGTAAAGATTTTATATCTCATGAGATAGACATGGCTGGAATGGTAGGTTATACTGGTTCAGTGAAACATGACAGAAACGAGGGTGACTCGGTTCAAAAATGGACTTTGTCCACTAAGATAGTATTGGAAATGAGTCTTGACTAATAAGAAATGATTCTCTATGATTATGTATGAATGACACAATGTTTCATGTTTCATATTATGACTATTGGGATTACATTTCACTACTATGATTTATCCCATGTTATCAAATTATGATCTCTTTTACAGGTTAAGATTTTCAGAAGATATGTTCTTATGAATATGATGTGATTGATATTTCTTTTTTTACCCTTACTGAGCATTTGAGCACACCATTTTATGTTTTCTTTTCCCCAGGATATAAAGAAAGGGTTTAGGTAACAAGAAAAAGTAAGATCTTTATGCGAGATGTTGAAGATCTTTCACCATGATTAGATGATTACATTCTGAGTTTCCAAAGACACTAAATTATTATGGTCCTTGTGTGTGTGTTTTTGTAATGTACTAAGTATTCCGCAAAAGTAATGTAATGTCCATGTACGTCATGATTCGGAACTCTACAGGATGCCTCCCAGAGGTTCAACCTCAAATAATTGTAATCATATTCAATCTATATTTTTTTTGATCTATAGCTCTTAGATATTGAATGTAGGAAGCCTCCATTAGGTTCAACAATAAACAGTGGTATTCTTTTTTGTCCACTTTGATGGAACCCACCTCATTGGTCCATCACCTAGTGACGTTAGTCCAGCACCTAGTCCGTTCGCCACATAGAATCCCCAATATGTGGTTGGGTCGCTCTCCATTGCGTACACCCTGATTCCATGCCCAATTCGAAGTATGTGGGTTTTGATCCATGTCTTGTAGATAGAGTACTTAGGAATCCTACCATAGCATAAAGCCCAATAAACTGGTAAAAATTGGTGTCCCATTCCCTCGGAGCCACATCATTGATTCATCCCCTAGTTATTTTAGATCAGCACCAGGACCTATAACAACCATTCCTTTTTCTACACATTTAATCATGATTTATTAAATAAAATTGAACTTAATACTACAAATAATATTGACATGTCTAGTTTTTTTGGTCTTAGGAGCATTTTATGACAACTCAAGACATAGAAATACAAATTCTTTATTTAAAACTTCATTTACATGATCAAAACATTACATCGTACTTAACAATGCAATGAATAACCTGAGAACATACATAAGAATAGAATGAGATATAAATCCCACTATGGGGGTAATCATGGAATAACATAAATAATACAAAAAATGATATGAAATAGGAATATCAATGTATAATAAGAGAAACATGAATTGGAAGGATTTATATAGCATGATTATCAAAACATTGATATGTGGAAATGAAATTTAACATGATATTAGCATGATCCAAGGATCATTGCACATGGATCACGAGTAAACCCCCATTTTATGTGAATTATCTTGAGTAAAACCACATTGAACATGAATTATCATGAGTAAGAACTCTTTTAACATGGAATATCAGGATACTATTTGTTAACTAATGCATCAGAGTGCTATCGGGGCGCAACCTTTATAAAGATTCCATTTCATGCATAAGGGTGCAACCTGGGTCATATAATATGGAATCATTAAAAATCACAAGTTGATAAACTATGTAAGAAATTTTGAATACATAAATGTATGTACCATTAAATATATTTATATGTCCTTAATGTTGAATACCCTTGATAGAGACATGGGTATGGTTTTAACTACACAATGATTCTGGCTTACAAAATTATTGTGTAATTTCGACAGCACAACATCGTGACATATAATTTAATAAAACTGTTGACGAGTGGAAAGGGGTATCTCATCATATGGAAGTAGGGGGTTAATATAGATATATTTCCCAAAATATTGAATTAATAAATAGACTATATAACACAATAAATAATCATGAAGAAAGAGGAGAAATGTAATTACTCTTATGAAATATTGGCATAGTAACATGTGTACATTGGAGGGTTTAATGAGATATAATTTGGTATATCATCATTAAAAGGTTAATAAGGAACTATGGGGGAGGTGAAACATCATACCCCAATGTTTTTAGTTGAAAGTAAAATGGAATAACAAAATAATTAAACAAGGACCAAAATGAAAAATGATGGAATCCATTCCATGGAATTGTGATTTTAATGGATTGGGAGGGGCATGAGAGAGGATTATTTGGAAATTGGGGAGCCTTTGGAGGATTATAGATAGATTATGGTTTTTTAAGGACGTCATACAAGGGTTTTTAGTGATGATAAGTGGGATATTTGGTGGGTTTATATAAGAAAACTAAGAAAAATTTATTATTATTTAGGTTTTGGACACTACACATTAAACTAAACAAAACCCCAAACCATCCCATAGTTTTTCAAATTTTTTTCCAATGAGGAATTTATAATTACTTTTTTAAGGAAAATGGATGAATATATTAAAATATTAGTGTTTCTTATGTGGAGGTGAGTCAGACGCTCTATAAAATCATTTTAAAATGATAAAATGTTATATAAGTATTGGAGGGTCCATTATGGAATTGTAAAATAAATCAAAAAATATATAAATTCACATTACTTTAATGTTAAACCCTAAATTTTCCTAAATTAACTTTTATAATATTTTCTTATCTCACTATTTGGTCATTATGATGTCAAAAAAGCCAATATATATTTAAATGGTAATTTATATTTACCCAAAATTTTCATTTTCTCTGAAAATTATGAGTAATTCATCATTGGATAAATTTGAAATACTATTTTCAAAAATAATATCCATTTTATATAAATAATTTTCTAAATAATTTAGTTTTAACTTTTAATATAAAGACCAATATTTATCTAAAAATCATTTATTTTAACAAAAATAACTTTCAAATCTTAATAAAAATAACATTTTTATTCATAAAAATTTTACATTCATTAATATATAATAAAAAATAATTCAGTAAAATTATTTTATTAATAAATTTTTTAATTCAAAATTCCATTAGTTAATCAAAATATATTTATTAATTGAATATTAACAAAAATTATAATTTTTATTTAAGAACCATTAACAATGTAACAACAATGAAATGAATGCACATTATTTATAAAAAATCACTTAACAATAGTGATAGTGTTTTTTTACAGAAACCCTTCTAACATGTGCATAAGACCTAAGGTTAAGGTGTAAAACTATGATATACTCTTGTGGAAACTCACGTAACATCGCATGGGTTGTAATCTCATTTAAAATCCACTTATCTAGTAGGTTATTCTATCCAAACATAACATGTTGAAGTTCAGATTTTATTTTGTCAAGAAGAAAGACCAGTGATGCTACCACTTCTCTGAGCTCCAAAAAAATAGCTTCTTATGGGGAAATTATATTGTATGGGGTCATCACTTCCTTTTTCTCAGTAAATTGGATTTGTTAATGCCTTTTATTTATACTAACCATTTGGGGACTGTTCAATGACTATAATATCAACAATAACAATTATTAACAATATTTTAAATCCAAGACTAAAACAAACAATTAATTTTATATGTTTTATATAAACATTTTTCATAATTATACATTTAATTTGATGAAGAAGAATTTTCATCTATAGAAGTATGGTTCATTATAATATTCACCCCTTAAGAAATATATCCCTTGGAATTTTCTTTTCCCACACTATAACAGATGATGATGACTCTACCTCATCACTTCCTCTGATTTATGAATTTTTTCGTTAAACTTATAGTTTCTCCACAACACCATGATGATAGACATTGACTTATTTCAAGGAACATTGTCCTCGTTATCTATGATCTTCATAGGATTCTCCTCAATGATGATTTTATTCTCCAATAGTAACACCTCTGGATTGAGTACATATGATGGTTAATGTATGTACTTCCTCATGAGTGATACATGATAAAAATAAAGTTCTTTAGATAGGTTTAGTGCGAGTTCTAGATGATAGGCAACTCTACCAATGCGATCAAGGAACTCAAAAGGGCTTATGTACCTTGAAATAATATTTTCCCTTTTCAAAAATCTAATAACTCTCTTCTATGGTGATATGTGGCTGAATAACATTTCTCCAACATCAAAATATAGGTCTCATCAATGATTATCAATATAGAACATTTATCGACTCTGAGAAATAATAATGTGTTGTTTGTTGGTTTTATCCTTCAAAAACATTTCATTAACCAGCTATGGACCTAGAGGTTTGTTCTCCCCAAAATCATCCTAGCATGTCGGTGTTCTACATCTCTTACCAAAAGGGATTCATAAAGAGCCATTTGGATTCTTGAGTGGAAACTATTATTATAAGAGAACTCAACCAGTGGATGATGTTGATCCCTTCTTCCTTTGAAGTCCACAAATGTTGTTCTAAAAATGAGCTCAAGTGTTTTTATAGTCCACTAAGATTGGCCATAAGTTTTTGGATGATATTTCGTACTAAATTTAAGCTTAGTATTTAGAGAATGTTGGAGACTCTTCCAGTACATAGAGGTAAATCTTGGTTATCGATCAGATAAAATAGACAGTGTTAATCCATGTAGCTTTACAACTTATTTGATATATATCTATTCTAGATGATCCAATTAGAAATAATATGGAATTGAAATGCAGTGTGAAATCATTCTAAGAAGATACAAAACAACCTAGATAGCATTGTTTCAGTTGTATGTCTTCAGATGTTTAGTGAAAAACTCCATGGTGATGTTCTCACAAGACCAAGTAGGTATGGGTATTGGTGGAATCATCCCCTTATGCATCTTCCTCTTAGCCTTTACTTGATAACATGCTAGGAACATTGATGTATAATCCGTGATATCCTTTATCATCTTATCTAACCAATAATCTTCTCAGAGATCTTGATACCTCATTGTGTTTCCTTGGTGATGTAGGAAATTCGAGCAATATTAATTATCCAAAATTTCATTATTTATATATGTATTTGATAGAATACATAGTCGATTCATAAATCAAACAATTACTTCTTCATTAACATTGAACTCTAAGGATTTCCATTTTCTATTAGTTTACACTATCTTTTGAATTACCACATCATCCTTTTGATCATCCTTTATACTTTCCAAAACAGATTTTTGAGCCATCATTTTGGAAAGGATTGATGATGTTCTATTCAATATTATTCCCATGACCATCATCATCAAATATAATAAAAATTGGATCTTTTCAATTCATATCAATGATATCATTGCTTGATCCTTTCTACATAGAGCCTATGCCACCATGTTCGATTTCTCTCGGTGAAAATGGATGGAGTTGACATTGACTTTTATCAGTTATATCCATATTCATTCGCTCATGGTAAACTCTTTTTGTGTGAATAAATTTGAGGATTTTGTGATCCCTGTAGGTTTCAAACTTATCCCCAACGAGGTAATGTCTCCAAATTTTAAAGTAAAGATTACTGCATCGAACTCCAGATCATGTTTTGGATTGTTTTTCTCATTACCATTCAATTTACTTGAATCATTGGAAATGACTTTGTCATATTGCATCAACACATAGCCTTTTCCCTTCATTGAAATATCACGGAATGCCACATAATGTTCTCCACTGATGGGTAGTGTGATCATGGTCCAAGTGTAGACTCTTTTTCAAGTCCTTTAATCTATATTCATATTCATAACTCCACAATATCTGGACTCACTTCCAGAGTATCTAGGTATGAGGGTTTGTAAATCGTGATAATTTTCTCAAAAATAGGCAATAATATCCAGCCGGCACTTGGAAGCAAAGGATATAAATCACTGATGTTGGCCTCAACCATCCATCAATTGAATTTTTCATGGAGGGATCCACAAATATCAAATTTTTGGGGATGATATGTCCCAATAATGACGATTCTTTATACCAAAACTCACAATTTATGATCATTGAAAATAGGTTATAATTTTACATGGTCTCTAGTACGGTGTTTAGATATTCCTCATGCTCCTCCTTGGATTTGGAGTATATTATAATGTCATCTATAATGAATATCAAAAATTTGTGAAGGTAATCTATAAAGGCTCTATTAATCATGTCAAGGAATATTGTTGGAGCATTAGTGAGTCCAAATGGAATTACATTGAATTAATAGTTCGTGCACCTTTTACGAAAAGCATTAGCGGCGATATCCTCTTTCCCCAAGCTTACTTGGTAATATCACAACCACAAGTTCACATTGGAGAAATATTGTGCTCCACATTTCTAAACAATCTAGTCATCAATTCATGGTAGTGGATACTTGTTATTTATCATGATTTTTTTGAGTTCAGGATAATCAATACAAAGGCGCATTGATTTATACTTATTTTTTGACAAAGAGGACAAGTGAAACCCATGATGAATCACTTGGGCATATAAAACCTATATCCATAATCTCATATAGTTCATTTATTAGCTCTTCAACCTTAACAATAGTTACTCTGTACAATGTCTGGGATATTAGAAATGCCCTATGAATATGATCAATCGAGAATTCAACATGTATTTTAAAAGAAAGGTTAGATAATTATTCCAGAAACAATTCATCAAATTCCGATACAGTTTGAAGGTATTGAAGGATGGATGCTTCCTAAGTCTCAATCAACTCATCAAGATACACATTCTCATAAGGATGTATTATTTATGCTTGAGATGATGGTGCTAATGAAGATTCATCCTCCAACATTCCCTTATACAAACTCCGAAGACAATTCACCTTATAAAGAGTGATTTCAATATCATGATATTTTAGGTTGTCTTTATATAGGTAAATCTTATACATTCCATGAATTGAATAAAATACAACCAGAGGTAGTATGATGAGTTTTTCTGGGAAGTCCAATCCAAAAATACTGATAGTGGAGGAGTTTTATTTTTGGGATACAATGATTTCCCCATTTCCATTCTCATTGACATCTCTTCTACCATGTTTTGTGGTGGTGTTGGGATTGTTCTACTTATCTTTTAGGATATAAAAGAATTCGTAATACCAGAATAAAAAAAATAATGTTTTAAATTCATGAATTAGTAACTAGAAAACGTTTAACCACTTTGTTTTCCAAATTATCATCAGTGGTAGTGATGGAAGAAACTTACCCTTACTACCTTGGACATTTTCAGTTGCCTATTAAAACCATTGTATTAGGGAACTAGTTTGAAATTTCCTTGGGATATTTATTATTTATTTAATGAACAATGCCTAGAGGGTCAAACTGAGCATTCCCCTCCTCTATTATAGTGGTGGGTTTTCCTTTTCGGAGTATAAAATCTACGTTCCCTTATCGTACACAACTAAAATGATTCATCATCCCCTTCAAGAAATTTCCTAGGCGATTCCTTCTATACCATCGACAAGTGGGGTGCTTTAATTTATTAATATTCTAGGATTTTCCTATCGGACTGGTAGTTATAATTTCCACCTTATGTTTCGTATTCCCAGGATACCCATGAGATTATCCAATCTGTATTTTGAATTTGAGGGAACATTGGACAATTTCCTCATATTTATTGATGTCTTAGATCACTAGGGCTTTCAGTAGGCTAGGTTTTATCCCACCGAAGAAGCAGACAACCTTACAATTGGGGGTAACTACAAATCTAATGGCATATCATGCATGAATTCTAATTTTTGTCTCATATTCTCTGATGGTTTCATAACCTTTTTTCTTGAAGGAAAGGAAGCCCCTTTCCATTTAATGATAGATGGTGTACATGAAATATTTATTGAAAAACAATTTTGAAAAAACATTTAGTTCCAACTCTATGATCATTTCCTTATGAATTGAATTTTCTTTTTATGTCAACCATTGATCATATCCAACCATCATATGATAATAATCCAAAGTAACAATTTATTCTTATGAACAACAAATGATGTAGAATATCATTTCAATATAGTTGATCCATTATTCGACGATTTATGTATCAAATAATCCATTAAAATAAGGTGTCCTTTTTCTCATGAAGATATTGATTTTTTCTTATTCTTTCTTAGGGGGGGGTGAACATTCCTCTTCACCAATTTTTCTATTCAAAACATGAGTTAACAAAGAGAGTATCACAACATATTTTTTTATTCCCTCTCCCATCAGATTGGGAATCTCAATATAACAGTCATTATATTGATCTTCGCATCGACTATAAGCTCGAGTATCCAATTACCTGCCATTGGCTTGAATATGATTCATTTTAGGGGTTGCAGGTAAAGGGGAATCCAAATAAAAAAGGGATAACTAATAAATTATATTTATTTTTATATCTTATGAATTTATTGGCTTCAAAATATATTATCCATGATCTAATTATAAACATATATTCATAGGGGATTTGATTTTAATTCCCTTAATAATGGTTCATACTATGAATATGAAATTACCAATGCCTATCCCCCCAGGAATGACATAACCAAGATTGTAGAATGGACTTTATTCACTAGTTCTCATTCGAGACTAGCTCAAAGCGGTGTTTTATTGTTTTACCATTAGATATGTGTGTGTCTGAGCGTCTTCTACTTGTTCGTATCTATACAGGGATTATTTTCAGGATTTACCAATTACTCTTTATTCACAAAAAATTTGGGATTTTTTTATTATTCTTTTCCCTAAAGCATTCGTTATGGTTTTCTAATCCTATTACCAATAATAACTAAACCTATCCTTTGAAGCCATCTATAATTACCATAATCTTTATTACACATTTAAACATGCTTTATTTCATAAAATTGCACTTAATACAACCTACAAGATCAAGAGGTATAGTGTATTTGGGTTTTAGGAACATTACATGAAATTTTAAGACATAAAAATACTATATATTTGTTGATATTTTTTTACATGACCACAACATTCCATCGTATGTAGCATTTCAAGGGAGAACCTGAAGACATACATAAAAAAGGATGAGCTATAAAGCGCAATAAGGTTTTAAACATAGAATAAAATGAAGGATACATTAGATGTAACTAAATAAACCTATCAACGGAGAATAAGAGAAACAAGAACATAAATGCTGGATATTTCTTGATAATCACAACATGGAGATGTGGCAACTACATTTTACATGATATTAGTATGATCCAAGTAACATTTCACATGGAGCACAAGAAAACCTTAATTTTACATGATGTAGTATGATTATATCCTCATTTATTGTTAATTAGCTTTATAAAACACTCATTTCACATGGATTATCAAGACACTATTCTATACCCATTGCATTGGAGTGCTATCAGGGTGCACCGTTTATAAACCATTCAATTCAGGCATTTGTGTGCCACATGGATCATATAAAATGGAATCAATAAACATCGAAAATAATTCCACGATTATGGAATTTGGAATACTTACATGTAATTACCATTCAATATTTATATTTTTATAATGGTGATTACCCCTAATAGAGGCAAGGGTATGGTATTCACTACTCATTGATATTGTGTTGGATAACTACAGTGCATTTTCAACAGTATAACAGAGTGACATAAAATTACATAAAATGGATGGTTATCGAGAATTTGGTTAACATAATATTTCTACTAAGAGGTTAATATATATACATTTCCCATCATATGGAATTTCTAAATAGAAGGTGTAACATAATGAAGAATCGTCAATAAATAAGACAAATAGAATAACTCTTACGAAATTTTAGCATTTTGACATGTGTACATGGGGGAAATTAGTGAGAGATAAAGAGGTATATAATCATTCAAACATAAATAGAGATTTATGCAGGAGGTGATATATCATACCAAATCATTTTTAATTGAAAATAAAAGGAAATATCAACATATAGACACATAGAAAAAAATGAGAAAGGAAGGAATCCCTTTCATGGATGTGTGATCCCAATGTCTTGGGAGGGGATTGAGGGAGGTTTTTTGGGAGCTTTGGCAGCATTGAAAGGATTATTGTTAGATATGGGAAGAGGAGGGATGTGATCGTAGGGTTTTTTGTGATGATAAGATGGATTATGTGTGGAATTATATTGGAAAAGAGAGGGAATTATTCATTATTTATGTATTTGACACTACACATTAAACTAATCAAAATAAAAAACCACGTCATTGTTTTTGCCCATATTTTTTCCAATGATGACCAGAAAACACTATTTTATATGAATAATTATTAAAATATTATTCTTGTTTATGTGGAGATTAGTCGTGCTAAGAAGTACATCAACTTAAAATGATACAATAATTTATATGTATAGAATGGTCCACTAAGGCATTGTACAATAAATAAAAAAATTAAAAAAATTATTATTTTATAGGTAAAAACTATATTGGCCAAAAATAGATTTTATACTATTTTATTACATAACATTAAGACTTTAAAATTTCATCAAACACATTATATGTTTAAACGATAATTAATTTTTACACAAAAATTCGACTGTCTTTAAAAATTATGAAAAATTCATCATTGGATAATATTGACATCCTGATTCCAAAAAAATTCGTTTTTAATAAATAATATTATACATATGTGAAATTTTAATTTTTTAAAAAATATTGATATTTATAAAAAATTCATGGGTTTTGACAAAAAATCATTCAAATCTTAATAAAAATAAAAATATTTTTAATAAAAAGATTAGGATTGTTTATATGTAATAAAACGTAATTTACTAAAAATATTTTATTAAAATATTATTTAATTAAAAAATCCATTAATTAATAAAAATATATTTCTCAACTGAATATTAACTATAAATACTCACATTTCCTTAAATATTTTTTACAAAGTAACAAAAATGGAATGAATTTATATTCGTTATAAAAACAATCACACAACCATAGTTCTAGTGTATTGATATGTATCCCCTTATAACACATAAATAAGACCTGAGGGTATGGTGTGCGATGGTGACCGACTCTTGGGGTGTCTCAGATAAAATTTCTTGGGTGGTAATCTCTAATAACATTCATTTCTCACATATCTGATTCTGTTTATGCTTTACATGTTTAATCTCATCATGGGCTTAGTCATGAGAAAATCCCATTGATGCTTCCTCCTTTTTAGCTCTAACAAATGGTCATTGTACAGAGCCATTTTGATCGATGAGGCAATCATTTCCTTTTTCATGTAAATTGTACATTTTAAACCCCAATATTTATACTAATCATCCGGCTACTGTTCAATGGATATATTAGCGACGGTAATAAATTAATAATGACATTTTAAAATCCGTAAAAATAAATCCAAGGAAGTACATATCATTTATATAACTATTTTACATAATAATACATTTAATTAGACCATGTTGAATTTTCATTAATAAAATTTTGGGTCGTTATAGGGGCGTTAACCAAGCGTAACCCTGAAAATAACATTGGTTTGTTGTCCTTTGCATACACCATGATTCCATGCCCCATCCAAAACAATGAGTAATTTGATTTCCTAGAACAAGGATATTTAGGTATCCTCCTTGATGTTCATGAATATCACCCATGTCCCATCCTATTCTCTACCTTGATCATTTATGTTTCGAGAATTCATGCCACAACCCAAATGATCTACTTCCTTCAGGTCTCATCCATGCATCCAATATAATGAGAAACCTACTCAGGTTTCCCACCACCCCACTAAACTATGTGTACATTGATTACCCACCATAGTGATACATAAGAATCCTCCCTAGGGTCATTCCCAACACCACCATCATCTTTACATCGGTTCCATCCCATTACTCTCATCCACTTCATTAAACCATCCATCATCCTTCATGATTCCTACCAGGTCCACCACATCCTAGTGAGATCATGCCATTCTCATGGTTAACTAACCATGCTTAATCCCCACGCAATCAAAACTCATCCATCCAAGAGTTTCCCACTTGTGATGGGCTGCTATCCATGCATTGGCCCCTTCATGTATCTGGTTAAATGACATTTGTGTACACTCAGATTCAGAAACCCTTCTATCTACATGGGATTTCATCCCTATAAAATACACAATGTACATAGGGAACATCCACTAGGTTGAATCCCACTAAATGATAAAACCTAGAATCCCTTTTGAGGGGATGCAATAATTATCAGATCAGACTTTATTATACATCTGGATCCACTCATACAGCACACCCCTCAGGAGCTCTCTATCAGGGATATACCCTTTTGATCCACTCCCAGTAGTGTTCTGATAAGTCTGGTCCATTGATGTTGGATATAAAACTCCTGGAATACCTTGTGTAAAACACAGGAGGCAGATTAAAACCTATAGCACAAGACTCTATCATATAATACCACACAATTGATCTTGGATGCCTCAGGAAACAGAAACATCAAGAATCCCTGTCATAAGGGGAAGAAGAAAAGAAACATCATTGTTCCAGCATCTAGACATACTAATGGTTTTCAACGTGACTTCCACCTAATTGATGGTTGCTTCCCTGACCTAAACCCATGGAATGAAATGACAGAATTTGTGTAATCAATCGACAACCATGACGATATGGATGTAGAGAAGAGTTTCACAGACAACGTCGTAAATATTTGATGGAGACCAGTACAAGTGGATGAATTCCAAGTAGGAATCCATCAGAGGAAAAAACAAAATCCCATCATCTTGTTTCTATCAATGTGAAAATTTCCTTGAATATGTGAGTGATGCCTCTAAGCATTGGAAAACAGTAATGTGGGTTCACAGCGCAACACGTCCTCCTAGATGGATGCATTCCCCAAAGAAAGTTTTTGAATCATATTTATATATTTTAATCATATTTTATAATTATTAGGATTTGACTATGATATTTTATCCATTATTAATATATCTATGTTTTAAAAAAATATTTCCACTAATCAAAAATATTTTTTGAATCACTATAAATAAAAAAATGTTCTCATAGAAAAACATACTAATTTTTTCCTAGAATCATAATAAATATTTCCTAATATGTGTTGGATGATCTTTTGAGAAGAATAAAAACACAGTACATTGGTGAATAAAAAAATCATATTGTCCAATGAAGTTGATCAAGATTTCTTTCTATAATTAATTATTTATTTGTCTTTAGGATGTAATTCGTTTTGAATAGTTTAATGATTTAGACAAAAACAAGGATTGTTTTCATAGATCTTATAGGAGTTTAATACTATATTTATACTATATTAATTATTCATTAATAATAAATACATGACTATTAGTCGTAGGATATCACCCACAGACAACCAAGGACAATCCTCTGATAATGATTTATTGAGCCTTGAATGATATATTATGTTCAATTTATAGTTTTTCATTATTTTCATATCATTAAATTAATAATGACTAGTTTAAGAACCAAAAAATAAATAGAAAATTGGAGAAAATTGTTTTGTGGAAGAAACTTTTACATTCATAAATATAACCTCTTAAACCCCTATTAATGTTCCTTATTCACAAATGGGAACGCCAAATATTCACTACGTGATTTTTGGCCGCACATTCTGATTCAAATAAAGATTAACTTTCCAATAGAATATTACCACATTGACAGACTTGAGAAACATTGGATTGTATTATAGTTTAGAGTATTTGAGGTTAGAGCATCCCTTAATGGATATTATTACCTGTCTAAAATTCATATATAGATTTAATATATATTAATGAAATACTATATATGGACAATACTGGTAACCATGTTTCTAATGGTTATTGATCATTACCATGTGTTAATGTGAGAATTAGTATGTCTCAGTGGTCCTATATCTATCTTAAAAAATTTGATTTTTAATGTTTATTTGATTAAAAAAAATATACTCTAGAATTTTCACCAACCATGAAGGTGATAAGTGTTGTGAATCTAGAATTGGTCCAATGATTTTAGATTATTATGTATCCCTATATTGGTAATTAGAACCCACACATTGTTGTAGCACATATCATGACATTTCATGTCATTTAAGGATGTGTAAAATCTACAACATTAGTGAATTTTTATATCATATATCTAGGAATAATGATTTTCATTTTAAATTCATTCTTATGGGATACTTTATGTTCAGTTATGTTCAAATGACTAGGATCAATGGTGTGACATTGAAGGCTGTGTATTCAATATTTTTGGTGCCTTTTCGTTTAAGGACATAAAACTAATAACAATTCTATGTAGTTTAATGTTTTGAAAAGTGTACTATTTGTTATGAAATTGAAATTCATATAGATGGGAATAAAAATGAAAATGTTCCATGTAATTGTTTATATTTGACTAAAATGTGAGCATCCATTTATGGTTGATTTTATTTTTTGGTATCTAAAAATGAGATGGTAATGTCAAATACTATTCTTAATAAGATTCCACTATATGTATTCCCCATTTTATTTGGATTGTTGGGTTGTTATAATGAATATGATTATGGATTTTTATTCCATATAGGTGGATTATATATTTATGTTTTCTTTTATTCTACCAATAACATTTTGAGGAATAAAGAATATAATCATGGTTTATGTAAACAAAAGAGAATGGGATTTGATATAATTTATATTTGAGGAAAATATAACTAAGTAGATTGTTGATTTTAGGTAAGGAACCAAAATAGATTTTTAAAATATTTAGAGACCAATTTGGGGTATTTAGGTTGACCTACATAGGCCAAGTGAGGATTCACCAACATACTAATAATATGAATAACAATTATAAAAGGATTATATAATTGTTCACACTATAATGGTCATATAATATTTATTAAAAATCCTTACAATCAAAAGAATACAATATTTAAGGGGTGAAATCTATAGATCACAACACTTTAATGTATATATAGAGGTTTGGGAGGAGGTCCAAGATGATGGGGACCTATGAAAGCTATATGGGTGAATAATGAAATAAAATTGATTTCATGGTTGAGTGGGGTCCCAAAAAATGATTATTTTATTGAACTGTAACTAGTTATGTGTAATGTTCATGAAATGAAATATTTTATTTGATATAGGTTAATGGGGTGTCAATGTAGGTCATCCAGACACATGGTAAACTGAGAACGTGACATTGGTGTAGGAGATTCCAAATTAGATGACCTCAGATTTATCCGTTTAAGAGGATTGAGACTTGGGAGCATCTAAAAACTCATGATTTCTAGGTAAATTATTATTCAAAGTTAAATCCCCCTCCTTCCAAGTGGTGTGAGAAAACAAGAACTCATGTTGGTGGCCACTAGGAACTGGGTGTGGCCCCTTCCTAAAGAACTATTTGCACCCATTTAAGAAAGAGAGGGAATCCAGATGGCACACCTTGGTCACATGGTTGCTTCATTTGAGTTTTAACCCTCACCCATGATTTTTCAATTTCTGGGGAGACATTCTATTTAGGGGTTCAAAGAAAAAATTAATAAAAATACGCTTTCCTTCCTTTGTTTTCCAGTGGTTTAGATTCAATACTATCCAAAAGGGAGTCTAATAGAATTCCATGTTAATTGATAATACCCAAGTACTTTGAGTGCGCCACTTTTATATTAAATTAATACTAGATCCACATTATATGAAACCCATATAGAAATTTTGAGTCTTGTGGTCTTTATATAGGTAATAGGAATTTGTTACAAAAATTATGTTGGTAGGTTCCTTAGGGAACCAAGCTCTTTCGGCCAGGGCACATGGTGTAGGCACACGTCAATGTGGTTATCATAGGTTGTGTGTTAAAAAGGATGATAGGGTGCATTATTTTATCATGGATATGAAGCATATCATACATTTATAGATAAGTGTGTGATATAATTGGTACTTATATAGTCACATCTACTGTTATAAAAATGATTATATGTTTATAAAGAAGCAGAAGAATTACTCCTCTTCTAAAAATCATGCCCAATTAATAGTTTCATTATAAATGGATACTATCATTGACTAGAATGTCAAATTTTGACGCAAATATGGATTTTTAATGATTTATTCTTTGAATGTATGATCAGGTATATAAATTGGTCCCTTGATCAGATCATGCCCACATTGTTATGTATGCTTGTTATTTGGTCCACTGTATCATATAGCGGTAGTGTTCAACATCTATAAGAATGTATGGGAAAATATATTTAATGAATCAATTCATATATGGTGATTCCTATAAATTAATTACTCACTTTTTCATTAAGTCATTCACTAATCACTTTGAAGGTCTTGAGAGACACCTCGATTCTAGTGTTATGTGTGAGTGACACAGTATCAAAGTATAGTGAAAATTGTAAGAAATTGTTTGTTATGAAGAAGATTCCATGTGATAACACTGATCATTGATGAAAATATTTAATATCAAAGTAATATAATTTTTTCCTGAAAAATAGGTAATTAGGATCATAGAAGTATGATATGAGTAACAATAGATTGGTAAAATTATATATAGAATGAAATTTTATCCCACATTTTTTTCTTATTCCCTCACAATCTTGTTCATGCATCCCCTATTTTATTATTTATAATATATCTATATTTATTTATTTTAAATTTAAATGATACATAATTAAACATCTGTCCTTAAATAGAAGTCATAACCCGAATCGATCAAATGGTTCCATATATTGATAAAGAACATGAATGAAAGTGTAGAATACATTTGTTGGCCATCTGTTAGGACATGCATGTATAGCATCATCAATATATGACATCATATATCCTACCACATTACACCCATATGATATTAATATCATTAACAATTCTGATATAGAGTTTAAATTTTATCCAAATCCTTGTTTACACTATATATAAACCTATAAGTTGTGAACAAATCATCTATGGTTAACAAATACAAGAATATTCTATGAATATGTCTCATAATACATTGAATATGATTTCATTTCTAGACTCCACAACTTTTATTTATAGACTCAAACACATTGAAATTCATTCATATAACCCAAGTAAATCATCAATCAATATATAGGATCATGGGTTGTCCATTATTCCATAGTATTTCCACACCACTATTGTGTTTTTTTGTATTTAATGTTATCTTTTTTCCTTTTATTTATTTATAATGTTCTATTTTTTTTATTAAAATATTAAAATATATTACTTTCTTGTATAAATGTATATTTTATGGTTTATCATTTGTTTATTTTTTAAAATTTCATTTCTAAATATCATTTTTTTGTTAAATTTAAGTGTTACAATTTATTTGTGGTTATTTGTAATGTATTGTTTTTTCTTTTTTTTAATTATTATTTTATTTCATTAATTAAATTTTTGTTATCATTAATATAATTATTTAATATTTTTAAATTATAATTTATAGTGGTAAACAGTATAGTAATATTGTATTTATTTATTTCATTAAAATTTTCTTCAGTTTTTATATTATATATTGTGGTTGGGGGTGTAGATATTTTTGATAGCATTTCAAGAAAAAAATATTATAAATTCAATGTAAATATTTTTTTTCATTTTTACCATGAGAAAATTTTATCCTATTCACATAAGAGATCATTCCGAAAAGGAAAATTTTTTGATAGGTATTGTGTATGTTAACCTATGTGTAATTGAAATTTTCATTTCTCATCTTTTAGATAACTTATGTAATTAAGGGTATGTAAAATACAGCATCTTTACCTTGTAAGAGAATTTTTACTACGTTGTTAAGACCTCAATCTCATAACCCTAGATTTATAATTCATTATGTCAGCCTAAAATTAATTTTATTTTTAACTTCAAAATTAATGAGCTATTTAGTGAAGATATATCTTGTTTAAATTCCTAAATTAATCTATTTATATGATAAGTTGTGGTTACGAGGTCTAAAACCTATTTTTTATAAGTTGTTCGAAGATGATATTTTTGGAGTTTTTGAAATGACTAGATATTATATTCCAAACACATCATTGAGGTGTTAAATCAAATTAAATAAAATGTTTTCCTAACAAAAATGTCCTCTGAAATCACAGAAGATTCATGTTTCCACTATTGAATAAACATGGGGCTTATAAATGATGACTTCAACCAAAAAAAATGGGAAATCAATCTCATGATTTTATTATGAAGATGAGAGAACTAGTCCAATGGAAGAATATTATGTAGCTCAAAACTTCTAGAGACTGAATCATAGGGAATTCTGAAACTATTAAATAAGATCCATCCAAACTCATAGAAATCACAAGAAATGTGTGACTAATATAATATTCATTAATGATTGTTTTTCTAAGGCTTTTAGTTGTTATTTAATGATTCAGACCCCATTTTTAAAAATTTTAATCTGTTAAAAAATTTCATAAATCCTCTATATTGTGTGGTGGTGATGGGGGAATTGTGTATTTTATTTTTATAATGTGTAGGGTTGGTATTTGAATTCATTAAATGTGTTTGTTATAATTCCTAAATGAAATCTGTCGTACTAATTCCTGACAGAAAATTCAAGGGGATATGACGAAATCAGCTTCAGATTTATTTTGTGATTCTGAAGTCTGGAGGCTTATGCTGTGTTCATTCATTGACCCTTGGATTCTCAAAAGATCATTAAAATAATGTTTCAACTGGTTTCTATGTATCATTTAAATTTTATGGGACTTCTCTCATAATATTTATGTATCCCTTAATTCCCATTTTTAAATTGTGTTCAATAAGTGGAAAGGATTGTTTTTAACAAAGTAATATGGTAGGTTGGAAGTGAAATTCATTAATGAATATTGGACATGTGGAGAGTGGTTGATTTAAATTTAATGAAACAATTTTTACATTTCATTTATAGTAAAGCCTGGTGATTCTATTTATGACTATATAATATAGGAAATCTATTTTGATATATCTATTTGGAGCCAATAGGAATACACATAGGGGAAATTTAATTTCAATAAGATGTTATCAAACATATTTTTTGGAGGACACAAAATTGAAAAGGTTGTAACATGATTTTCTATTCTTGTTAATCTTCTTTATCAAAAAAATCCCTTATATTTAAATATCGTGTTTTGGAAATTCTTATGGGGAAAATTTCATATTCTATTTTTGGAAATTCACTCTCTCTCTCTTTCTCTTCATTTATCTCATCTACAACATATATAATTTATATATGTAAAAAAAATTATGTGATGTTACATATTTTCCACCATAATTATGTTTTTTATCCTATATATGTGGATGACTAACTCAATGATAAATATTTTGGAGTTGATTCATATAAATACTAATATATATAATATTTAGTTTCATTGTCATCATGTTCTATAATATTTGGTAATTATTTTACTTGAAAATATGATATATGGACACACACACATTTATAGGAAACGTAGTCTATTTCTCACTTGTAAATTCTATATTCATAGATGAGTCCTTATTTATAGTGTCATTTAAGATATAATGAGTTTCTAATATATTTTCTTGATCACATTTCCATCGAAGGAAATATGTATGATGTTTTTTAACCTTTTGAAACATTCCAATTTTAAGAGTGAACTGATGTACCATAATATAATTGATGATTGTTTGTTTATGTTTTTTAGAGATATTTTGTTAGTATCGAGACATTAAACATACATTGATTAAGGTTTGGTGCTAGAGGTGAGACCTTTTAGATCATTGATTGGCATTGGAGATGTTAAAATTATGGAACTATTTTTCATTCTCACTAACATGATTCCTCTAACCATGCTTTTATTTCCCATAATTTATCTAGTTTCTTTTTTACATTTAAATACCATTGTTTCCCATAGTTTAATTTTTGTATTATTTATATTTAACTACATTAAAAATAAATAAGATTACAAAAATATTTAGAGGAATCACTAGGATAAAGAAACTACTTCTTTCACAATGACCCAGAAATTATCCAATGTCCAATATATTTGGAGCAGATAAATTTGTCTTCGATTGTTAAATTATCCTACTCTTACAAAGATGAATACATGGGAAACAATAAAAATACCCCAACCCTAGTATTTTGGATCTTTTTCCTTACTTTATTAGATTGGTTCTAGGTAAAAATGATCGCACCCCAAAGGATTGAATAGATTAGTATCTTGGGAAAATAATATACAAACATAAGTATTACATTATACCACAAAATAAAATAAAACATCGTAACTCTATTAGAAACTCACAGATTATTCTATATTATCCATCAATATCAATCATAATATATATCATGGAATCTTGGGGGAAAATATAACATAATAATGGGGGGAGTTCATATGCTTAGTAAGGGCAAGCATGCAGTGGAATCTATCATAAATAAACATAATCAATAATGAATGGTGAATAACTAAAAACACATTCCATGAAAATATAATCATAGGAATAATATTTTTGTAATACAATATGAATAGATAATTCCATATTAATTTTTACAAGATAATGAAGCATATCCATGGATATTATAGTTGTTAAATAATCCCATTGATAATCAATATCTAAAATAATAATGAATAAATTTATAATGTGGTGGATCAGAAACATGAATTCAAAAATTCATCAAGGAGACCATAAATAATATGGTAATACATCATCTAATACGCAATATATTATAAATCGTAAGGCCAACTGATATGTCAATGGTCTATAGTGAGTACCTCCCATCGCTTATAATTTCTTATGCATTCCTCACATTGAATGGTTGAAAATAATCAACATATACATTCATAATGAAACTATCATATGAAATGTTAATAATATTCCCTAATCAACAAACAAAATCATAAACCATCAAGTTTAATGTGATGAATGGTATCAAAATTGCACATCCCTAGTCAAAATTATCATAAAATTTTCAATATAAAACGTTAAATGGTATCATTATATATAAACCCCAATTAATTAAAATATACAAAATTAAGTGAAAAAATTAATGAAAATAATATATTAAAATAACTTTGAAATTCATGAGAGAAGTACCACATTCCTTTGAAATAATTTATTAAAAAAGTGAGGTAATAATAAAAGAAAACATCCTATTTCAAAATAACATTGTAAACATAAATTATTACTTGGGATGTTAATAAATCATGAAAGAGTTACAAAACAATCATTCTTTATATGTTAAAAAACATTCTTTTTAAATTGTGAGTATGAAACATTTGAAATATTATTTTTTTAAAGAATGTGTGTTCATTAAACATAAAAATCGATTATGTGATTCAATTTTAATCTACTTAAAAAGAATTAATACAACATAATATAATCAAAATCCATTTCACACATAATCTTATCATGAAATTATTGACTGATTAAATGTTTAACCTGATCAATGATAATTGGGTTAAGAAATCTGGTACCACATTATAATCAGTCAAACCATATGCCCCCTAAAACTAATTATCATAAAATGAGTCATTAAATGAAATGAACATAAACATATTCATGATGTGATATATTAAAGGTAATTACATCCACTACATATAACAAATAATGGTTGAATAAGTAATATATCTCAAAGAAGTATAAGTGAGATGAGAAACCCTTAAAACTTTGTAATCAGCTGAATCATATTCCCCATGAATGTAGTAATAATACATTATAAAATGAATTATTGAGTACCATGAATAAAATTATATTCATGATATTATATATCAAATGGAAAGAAAAATACACCACAAAATAGAAATTAGTGCGGAATATAGAAAATTTCTCATAGAAATAAAAACTGTGAAGAGAAAATATAAACTTATTTTTATAATCAATATGAAAATTTACATAATTTCATGGATAACAAAATAATATTAATTAATTAGTTAATTATAAACTGTTCAAAATATATTTTATTTATTAAAATCTTATTATGTTCATTTATTTCCATATTGATGAGTCATAATGTTTAAATTGGTTATTCTGGGACCGTTTGCTTCCAGGTTATTTGGAAGGTTACCTTGAGTATAAATATTTGATATATTTTCAAATGGGAATAACATCTGTTGAAGTGAAAATTTTTAGTCTTAATAAAATAAAATAAAATAAAATAGACTCATCATTTATTTAGTTATACGGTATATGGATGATTCGTTAGATAAAATTTTAATGAAAATTTCTTAATTAATTTTTTTAGTTTTTATAACTATCATGAGATTCTATCATTTTATTAATATTATGTTCATATATTGATTAATATAATTATAAAATATATAATATGTATATTATAATATTAGTTAATAGTAATAATTGTTTTATGACCACCCTAGAAGGTTGTAATGGGGAATGAAAACTCTTTGTCCATGAAGGTTCTGAATCGACACATCATATATGACATTTTAATTTTTAAGATAAAATATGATGATATGAGATTTTATGATGTATAAAATTTTTTTACAATAACATTATATTATATATATTATACTGGAGATACCATTACATATTGTATATGTGAGGTTTGGAGAAGATACCAAATAGAAATGAATTAAAATATAAGGATCGAGGGTTTTAAATCTAGGATATCACACCTTGGAAACCTCCTCAAGATACATGGATATGTTATTATGGTAAGACCAGAAATTTATTGATGTGGGGAAGAGGATTGGTCATTTAATTGGTCATAAATTAAAAATACTCAAGGCATAGAACGAGTAAGGAGAATGGGCGGTATTTATAGGGGAAGTGATGAGTGTTTTTTTTATTATTTTAATTTTTTGATTAAATTGGACCAAGAATATCAATAGGGTTGATTATTGGGACTATGCTTAGCTACAAGTGTATATGAGTTCTAAATAATGGATAAATACATTTTTAATGTCGCAAGAAATCATTTATTTGTCATAATATGTTGAATACAATAAATTATCATATTTCACTATTAGTAAAAAAAATTAACTGTTTTAGAAACAACCTAAAATTTTACACAAACCATTTTTCAACGTATATATTTAAAAAAATCGAACCCATTTTTCAGAAAATAATTTTCTATACATGAGAAATTCTATATTTAAAGTAAATAATTATTTACTTAAAAAATATTTATTTTGATATCATATATGATTTTACGATACATTGTAAAAATTATTATGGACAAATAAAATTATATAATTATTATATTAATAAATATTTAATAATGAATATATTTCATAAAAATAATTTTTTTTAAATTATTATATTAATTATTAAATATTATATAATCATTAACATTTCATAAAAATTTAAATAGTTAATTTATCATTTTTTTGAAAAATATTCACTTAAACCATTATATAAATATATCATAACTTAATTTTTAAGACACAAAAATTTATTTTTTACATTCATAGTTGAGTTTACTATTATAATTGTTAGATTAATCTTCTTAATTTTCCTATTAATATTTAATATTATATCGTAATTCATTTAATCTTGGTTTTTCATGTAACATAATGCCTCAAATAAAATGAATTTATTTATGAAGATACATACCATAAAATATTGGGGTGTTAGCTTCTTCTTTCCATTGAGATATTTGATCCTCAAAATTTCCATGAGTATAACCTTCCGAGAATATTTTGGTCGATCTCCTTCATAGAATCCTCATGTTTACTTGTTGTTTCTTCCATTATTTGATTTCTTTAAATTGCGGTAACCAGTAAAGTCACGTTATTTCTCAATACATGCTCTCTAGTGTCATGAATCATGATTGGATCTTCATAGTAAGTTAGATCATGATTTTGTTCTACTTTTAATAGGTGAGTACATGAGCTTTCTTTGGCATGTACATTCTTAACAAATAGATATGGAGCACATCATTTACTTTAGAAATGATATGTGGAATCCGTCAAAAATAATCCACACCTTAAATTATCCTTCAAATTTCAAAACCATTAATGTAACTAGGTATAAACATCCATTTATCACCGAACTATATGAATATTATCCATAGAGATACTTTAATAATTTCATGATCTCCCACTGGAAACACTAAATCCATTCTCTAATATTTAGATTGATTATTTTTAATTATTTTAGATTGTTTAATAGAAGCCCAAATTGTATTTTTTTATTGTATCCTCAATATGTTTTGGGCCTATATGTTTCCACTAATCATCTTCATCCAATGAAGATAGAGTACAAAATCTCCTTCCATTTAATTCTATAAATGGAACCATTTTAATACAATAAAGGAAAATATTATTTTAGGAAAATTATACAAAACATTAAGATTGATCCCACATTCCCTGAATTTCTTGTGATAAGGATATAAATATGTCTTCTGATGATTGAATTGTCCTTTCATATTATACATCAGTTTGAGGGAGATTTGTAATACTCAAATGAAGCTCAATATCTGAATCCTCAAGGAGACACTTCATTAATATTTATGTAAAATAAGGATCCAAATCAGACCAAGTAGATTGATTTAAATCTTGATGTCATACAAATTCATTACTATATAGTTGTGTATTGGTCCCTAGTGGAAAATTCTGCCTTATAATAAGGTAATGTGTAGATTTGTTAATTTTATAAATAATTATCCATATGGAATCATTGTATCATGGATTCATTTTTAATCCATTGACAAAATACCTAGTGATGTCATCCCGCTTCAATGTAGTACTACGAAAAGGATGACTAACACATATAGGATATTGTCCATCATCCTTAAATTGTTTAAATTTTTACATATTAATAAATTATAAACAATTTTCCACATCATATTATCTAACCAAAAATATTCCTTCAAATCTCAATACATCTTATTGATAAGATAGATTATATAAAAATTTTACCAATGAGTATAATAATGTAGTTTTATTTTTAGGTCAAGTATAGAGGGATCAAAATTCCTCTTCAAAATTTTTAAAATTTCATATATATATATATATGAATTCTATGTAATTCTATTCATTGAAAACTATAACTTTATTTTTTATACCCACATCATAAAACCAAGAATTTTCTTTATTTTCTAATAAATATGGTTTCGAAATCATATTAAAAAGTAGTGATGTTTAACATTTCTTGATAACTATCATATCAATAATTACTAGGTCCTTGTACCCATTATCCCTATAATTTCCAATTTTATTAAAAACTAAATTGTACATCATGATCAATGAATATTGTATTATATTTTCTTTCCCCAGATAGTAGTCAACTAAACAATCATAACACTGGAGTTACTCGATTAATTGCCTTTACCACATATTGGGTTACTTAAATAAGAATATATTTTAAACAATCTAGTGATTTATATAAATATATTACATCTTTCAACAATGAGATATTCTCTCCATGTTTTAAAAGAATGGATTATAGTTTTTAACTCATGATCATGAGTCAGATAGTTTTTTTCATGATTTTTGAACTGTTTTGATGCGTAAGAAATTAATTTTTCTTTCTAAACAATTATATAGACATGTCCATTATTTGATGCATCACTATATATAAAAAACCTATCATTTCCTGATGGTAGATTCATAACCATATTATTCACTAATATCCACTCTAATTACTTAATTAAAAATTCAAATTTCTTTTTCTATATAAACATAAACCCTTTACATTTAATCTTGGATAATATTTTGGATAATCATGAAAAAATTATGAATGATGTAACTATAGTAACCAGATTTTCCAATGATACTATATACATTGGATATGTTTTTTGGTGTAGAAAATTCCAGGATTACATTTTCCATCATAAGATCAACTATGACTCAAACATCATAGAAAATATGGCCATGTAATGAAATGTTTAAAAACCAAAATTCATACTTGTTAATCTTTCTAAATTACCATTTTCTTCTAAGAGTCTCCAGAACAATCATTAAGTGGTTCTTGTAGACCTCATAGATTTTAGAGTACACCAAATTATCATTAATGAATACCAAAATAAAATTATTATGATATTTTGTCGATACAGTATATCTCAGATCCATAAAAACATAAGGTTTCTTAGTCAGTCCAAATGGAATTAGAGTAAAATTGTAAGTTATATACATTGTTTGAGAAAATTTATTTCAATTAAGTTACTTATTTACATTAAATTGATGATATTTCTAATGATGATCAATATTTTATCATTAACAATAACTATTAATTTGGTAAAAATAATTAAAAAATATGAGGACGGTGGTAATTTTTCATTATGGTAATGACATTGAAATCTCTTTAATAAATTAATTTCCACATAGATCCATATTTATTCTTAAAAAATTGGGAAAGATATCCCCATGTTAAAACACTAGGTCATATAAAACCCTTACCAATCAATTACTCTATTTCATTATTTATGTTTATTAACTTCAAAGACGATATTATATATAGAGTATTTGATGTAGGTCATGCATCAAGGGTTAAATACATGAAAAACATAACATCTTGGTCTTGGAGATGTGCATGTAATTCTTATATAAATACATCAACTTATTCTGGTACTATAAGTACATACAGAATTTGAATATTAATTTTTTCATTAGTAGGTTTTATCTACACATCACCTCCAACAATATCATTTAGAAGAGACACTATAGGTGGATATAGATTTGAATCAAAATGATAATATCACCACTATAAATATGAAAAACTACAAATCTTTATCATGATTCATAATTTAGTTACATTTTCAATAAATTTTGTCATTATATTATAAAATACAATCCAAACCTTTTATTATATTGAAATAAATTTTAGTTATCATAATAAAATCATTAATTATAGAATGTATATATGTCATAAAAGAATATAAAAGAAACATGATTTTTGAAATAATGATTCCACTATGTGTTTTAATTAGAAAATTCCATTTTTAGGGTTAATTTGAAAAATCTAATTTTTATAGAACATTTTGTAGGTATAAAAGAATACCATGATTTAGAGTCAAAAGTCCTTCATCCAAATTTGGGGAGATGATTAAATTACCCGACACCACATCATTAGCAACATCATACTCGACTATTATGACTTTAGAATCATGGACTTGATTCCTTATCCATTTATTGGTAATGCGTCCTTGATATCTAGAGAAATCATGATCATAGCTTCCCATCTCCATAAATTTGAAGACCTTCACCTTGATGGGTTCATTCATTCCCTTTTAATCATAGTCTCTATGGAATTTTTCATCATAGATATAACAAAATATCATTCCTAATAGGAATTGTCAATGATTTTTTTCATACACATTAATTTCATGTTGGAAATTATATTCTCCCCTTCTTCTAATTGTCCTTATTTCCTATTCAAGTGTATTCATCATACCTATTTTTACTTTTTCCCTTTGAAGCCACAAGGTTTTGGAATTCTTTCTCTATTTTAATGACCTGTTATATTATATCCTCATATGATGAGAATGTTTGGAGACTAGTTCTATTCTTAAAATTGGATTAAAATAATAGAATAAATAGATAATAATTCTATTTGGATTGTTTTCGTATTCTGTGGCATGTCATTATATCCTTTTAAATTTTGATTCATACAGAGGAACAATTTCATTAAATCTATATCATAATTTCAAGAATTTTCCAATTATATACAATCATTGTTCATGGGGGTAATATTTTTATATGAAAATTTCCTTAAAATAATTCCATTCCATATTAAGAATTTTTTCTCCATCAATTTTGTTTTGAATTATTGACCAATATTTATCTGCATCTCCCATGACATGATAAACTCTAATGATAACCTTCTCCATTTCATTACCTCCAAAATAATGAAATTACTTCTCTAAGGAACTAATCCATTTCACAACTAATAATGGTTTTTTTTCCCATTCAATAATGGAGTTTTTTTTCACATGATGTGGTATAACATTTTGTGACCACATTTTGGATAAAGTATCTTCTTATGTGTAAGGTTATTTCTCATAACCTAATTCATTTTTTCTAGTATACATATAAGGTGTTATTCCCCATTTACGGCTCTAACTACAACATCATTTTATTTCATATGAGAAAAATTCCACTAGGGAATATGTTCATTAATATGGATTCTATTTCTTCCCATTAGAAGAATTTATAAATAACAGAATACAATATATTATTTAGATAAAAAACATATAAAATTTGTGTATAACTAATCTCTAAATTTATGTGGAACTAATAAAAATGGAGTAAACGTTATGTAATGAATTAGTTCCTTCCATTTTTTATTCTATTTTACAACATTGGTCCTATGAATTATTGGGGTCCCATAATGATGAAAAAATTATATGTTTAGGGATGTGTATATGAAAATATTCTTATTGAATTCAGACATTTCGAAATATTGATTAACTTTTACATTATATAGTTTAAAAATCCTTATTTCATTGAGTTTCTCTGACTCATCCAACCAAATTTGGTATTTAACATCATAATTTAGTTGATTTTAAATTATGATTAGAAGTTATGGAAAATAATATTAAATATGATATACATTCCTAGTTATGTAAAAAATGTGAATATGGGGTCAGCTTTGTAGTGCTACAAATAGTAGTTTGGAACGACAATAACTCACCATGGTGCTTCCGTATGTAATACTATTTTTCCTTATATACTATTTTATTATGAATATTTAATAGATTATTATTTAAATACATTATATTTCCCTTATCCATGACATGATAATATAATTAGTCTTTAAAATGGAAATTTTTCTCTTAGTACATGCACTTTCATTAAGAATAATATAAATTTGTTTCTTTGTCTATAAATATAATGTAAGGACAACAAAATCATGTAATTATATTATTCTTTAAGAAATTTATTTCAATATTTATTATGGATTCATTGAGGGGAAACACTTCATCCCATTTGGACATGAAATATGTGGAAGTAGGTATAATTTCAATTTTTTGGTTTTGAATAGAAGGTATTTACCGATGAAATTTATCCCTTATATTGAATGTGGCTGTTTTTTTTAAATGAAATAATTCTAGAGGTGGAATAAAATGGTATGTATCTAATAATAATATAATACATTTGTGAACTCCATACATTACAGGATAATTGAGGGATATAAGTATATAGGTATCATAGGTGTATGTAATAGATTGGTTCTAAACATTTGTTCTATTAATGAACAAACATGATCCTCCTTTATAACATTTATGGTCACTCCTTCGATGCACTGATGGATGACCCAATAAAATTATCACTTATATAGGAACTTATAGTGATTAATAACATTGTAAAGTATCAAATTTATATTATTTTAGTGAATTTTTACCTTTTTAGATAGATATGTTGATGGAATATTATTTTCAAGACACTTCACTATGGGATAAATCATTCTAATTTTGGAATTTATTAATGAGGGTAAAGGATCACTTTGAGCTGCTATGGCATTGATATCTTCCATGTCACTGTTGATAAATAGAGTGACAATGCAGTGATTTTGATGAAAAAAATCATATAACTATAGTCAAGATATACCATGTGTATAACTTCATTATCAAGTCCATCTACATTATAATTATTTGAACACATGTTGTGCGATATGTTTTTATTTAAGGGTAATTTATCCATCAATCCTTATATATAATCTATAATGGTAATGAAATCTTCCTTCAATATGGTATAATTTCCTTTAATTTTATTGATCACCAGCAATGAATCACCGTAGATATATTATTATTCCACTAGTAGTTTCAAGTCCTATAGCAATAATATAATGATTTCTTGGTTTTCAATCTTATTATTGGTGCATCATTATAATAATGTGAAAGAATATAATAAAGCTGCATTCTATAATGAAACAAATATGGTCCCTATTATAGTCCAATTAATATAAATAATATCTATAATTATAAATTTTTTTGTCTTATAGTAACCATCAAAATATATTTCACATTTTATAGAATATTCATGGATAAATAAATCATATTATTTTGAGAACTCTATGTGTAATGGTGACTTATTTAGGCTAGGGTGTGTAGTAATAAAATCTTCTAACACATTCCATTTGATAAAAATTTAATAAATTAATTTCTTCCATAATACTAATGAATTATTTTTCACCATTATAGATTATGAGATAGTATTGAACAGATGAGGATATATATGAAAAAATCAAGTCAAGAGATAATGTGAACCTCATGGTGTAGAAACAAGTGTGTCAACTTCTATATTGTGAAGATCAATGCATGGTACCTCTTTTAAATATCGAAATGTGGAGTCTCAAAATAAGATATTGTACAAATGACACAATAAAGACAATTTTACTTACTCATACCATTCTTATGGTCAAGGAGTGCATCAAATGATTTCTATATTATTACACAAAAATGTGTTGGGGGATTAAATTTAATAAGTGGTCTAAAAATTGTTTGGTGTTGATGTTATTATATAATAATATTAATGTATTTTTTAAAATATTTTCCATACTAATATTTGGACACTTTAGTCATAACATTTTCAATGGGTAGAGACTTTTCACTAATCATAGCTCGGAAGAACCTAATGTAATATATAATCTAATAATATAATCCCAATTCCATGAGTTTTTATGTCAATAGATTGTCAGGTTTTTCATTAATGTTCATATAATTTACTATGATGTCATAATATGTCATCCATAAAACACATTTCTGGTTGTTCATTATCATGATATGTCACTACTCCATGTTTATCACAACCTCAAGATTAGTAACATGATAACTTCATCATGGATTTTTTCAAATAAATATTCCATATATCACATCCCAATCATTCCATTAATGGAAATAAAAATACAACTAATTTCAAAATTATATGTAACTGTAGTTTTATTTATGTTGAAGGTAATTACATGATAACTATATACCCATTTGGATTCCAAAAATATAGTTTCCACCTCATTTTTAGGGTCCATTGTGATATTTTTGAATCTAGAACACCCATCCATAATAGTATATTCTAGGAAATCCAAATTTTTGATTGATTTGTAGCTAAATTTTCATTATTGGGATGTAATACATTAGAATGATTTGGTTAAGATCCTTCAAATTAATAAATTACCTAATAAACCATTATTTTTCATGAAATGTGAATTTTTGGAATGATAATTTAGGTATTGAACATCCAGAATGATGTTCTAATTGATTGACATATCAACACTAGCATTCGCATTGGCATCAAGAGTCAGATTCATAATCTTTGCAACCATTTTATTACCATGACGAACATTTGATAGACTGAAATGATAGGTAACTACATAGGGATCTATCCCAGTAATTTCATTATATCTATGTGTTAATACATTATGATGTTGAATCATAAAACACATATATATTACTTATAAATCAAGATCCAAGGAATCACTTACCAACATTTGTAATATATCATCATTAATACCCATATTTAATAATTTGAGTTCATCAATTATAGTTGAGGAACAATCATCTAATGTCAAATAATCATATTTTACCTATTCCTCATCCTCTTCACTAATGAAAATGGTTGAAGATATACCTTCCAACCAAAATGGAGGTGATCAAATAGGGGAATTGTAAATTATTCAAATATCACATCTGAATTCTAATTAACAATGATCAATTTTCATATCTATCCCTATAAAAACATGATTAAATAGTCATAAACCCATTCCATTCATATGTGATTCATATATACATAATCTAAAAACATTATCTATATTGATTAAATATCCTTAAGACAAAGAATATGATAGAGATACATAGGGTCCAAATTGATCTATATATACATTATGGTGGTCGTATCCTCTATTCTGTTCTTAACATCATTCTAGGAATTGTTCTATTATATCACTTTTCATATACATGAAATATTATATTTGATGGAGATGAGTTAGCATTAATCTGGTCAAGACATCAGGGATATTGGGTTGAGATATGGTCATTTTATATCTAATTCTCCATTAAATTTTAAGAAGGAAACATTCCATAATAGGGATGGAGGAGGTGTCAAATCCACCAAATCTGGTGAAACAATACCTTAATGGCTCAACTTCCTTCCATTTTACATCCATCGCTTATATTAAAGAAGTAAGGTACTAAATAACATCTTGTAGTTATGGAGCTAATATTATTAGGGATGAGACATGAGTGGATGTAATGGGAGGAAATTGAAATTTTTATCTTACATAAATATGTTATTGATAGATATATTGGGATCTAATTGGAGATGAGTTAGCTTTAATGTGGTCAAGACATCAGGGAGTTTGGGTTGATATATGGTTGATCTCAGGACCATCAACAAATAGGGATCAAGATGTATAAGTATTATCCTCTTATAATATCCCATTCATAAAATATTTATGTCTCATGGTTTAAAACTTCTTTCTACTTCTCATCTTCTTCATATAAAGTATACAATTTATATATATATATATATATATATATAAGTGGATAATATTTATATATCTTGATCCATATTTTTTGATGGACCTGAGATCAACCATATCTCAACCCAAACTCCCTAATGTCTTGACCACATTAAAGCTAACTCATCTCCATCAAATATAATATTTCATGATAAAATATCTAATGCTCTATTTATCTATTGCTCTATTAAATTTTAGGAATGAAACATTCCAAAAGAGGGATGGAGGAGGTTTCAAATCCACGAAATCTGGTCAACAAATACCTCAATGGCTCAACTTCCTTTAATTTTACATCCACAGCTTATATTCAAGAAGTAAGGTACTCAATAACATCTTGTAGTTATAGAGATAATATTACTAGGGATGATACATGAGTGGAAGTAATGGGTGGAAATTGAAATTTTTATCTTACAGAAATATGTTATTGATAGATATATTGGGATTTCCTTGGGTAAAATTCTTGATATGGTGGGGATTGATTCCTTGTGAATGGGAATGTTAGGGTTACAATGATTAATGTGTTTACATAGAATGGTTTTCTACACCCTAATTTGTTCACATTATAAGAATATGGTTTTATTGGTCGATAAATTCCTTCTTAATTAATTGAATCTTTTTGTGGTTAGTTATTGGAATCAGTGTGTGAGTTTCAAATAAAGGGGTGTATCATCATTAAAAAATAAAAAATTGATTTAACATAGCATCCATAAATCAATTTCATTTTAGAAAATTTTGACTTCATTAAAATGGGGCTAGAATTATTGAGGTGGTTAGTGGGTATTGGATATAGATACACCATTAAATTTATCATTATGGGATGAACTCTAATTAGGTGGTAACTAAATAATCATAGAATTTTCCAGATCGTTGGTATGGCTCATATTTTTGGTGTCCATTCATTCATAATTAATTTCAGTGTGATGTACATTCTAGGAAGATACATAATCATCATATTCATCTATGTTGGTTTCATATTCAACATTATTTCAATGATCATTTTAGGGGAATTTAATTATGTGAATCATTATTAGGATACAATATCATAATCTACATCATAGAAGAAAGGGAATTAATAATCCTCTGAATATTTATTGTGGGAAAAGTTACAATCCACCATCTCATTATATTTCATGGTGGTTCATTTGGACTTGGGACCCTTATAATTTTATACCATTTTCCATTTATTCACTAAAAAAGTCAAATTTTAAATAGTAATACATAGGAAGGATCAAAAAATTATAACTGAATGTGATCTTAATAATGGAGATGGACCATGATGTAGAAAAAATAAGTGGGGTGTTTCCAGTATTTCTAGTCTCGTTGAAGAAATAACTAACTTATTTATATTAGGAGTTGTAATAATAACCTCATACCTATATGAAGATTTCTATATTTCTCTACCAGTAATATAGGCCTGACTCGGTACATATTTTATTATTCAAGAGACTATTTTGGTAAAAATGCACATAAATCAATGTTTTGGGTTTTGATATTGTAGTCCCATTTGGAATATTGTTGCGTCTTTTCTGATGATTCAAAGCATTATAGTATAATTATATAGATGTATGTATATAATTATGTGATATTTACTCCACACTATGTGTAGATATATTATTACAAGTTCACTTTTCTTGAATGATACATCTTCTCGACCTTCTTGGAACCATGATGTGAGATCATATCAATGGAATACTGCCACTGTGAATTATTTTTCACTTAATTTTTAATTTAGGGACATAGTTGAACAAAAAAATTATAATATGTTGACTTAATTCGAATTAAATGGTTCTGTTATGTGGACGTAAAAGCCACTTTTTCAATAAAACGTATTGGTCAACAAGTGGTGTCAAATTTCAGGAAGCTAATTTTCACCACCCTTTGATACACATATCAAGTGTGATATAGATTATTATTTAGAGTTATATCCTTAAAATATTGATCCAAGAACACTTGAGACATACATCTATGTTTATTAACACCCGAATTTGATCCACTGGGAGGGAGGTTAGGTTTACTCAGTAGTAAAGCTTATTTATCATATTGACATTACCAACATACTCAACATAAGGCTTCTATCTTGTCTGAGATGATATATATTAAATCACAAGTACAATAAAATTAATGAATTCATTTTAAATTCATAAACTATGGTATGTCATAATACAGAGTGTAAATGGTCTATAACTTTGCTATCACTCTATTTATATTTAACTCCTTACATGTCACCATAACGTTATTTTTGTACACTATAAGGGTTCCTCAATCTGATCCAACCATAAAGGTGATTTATCCACCAATTGTTAAAGAGATGTTGGAAAATTTATAACACCCTCAGTTTCATCAAAAGGTATATGATCAGGTAGAGGCACATATAAAGATCATCTCCATGGACTTTTTATAAACTGTGAATAGACACCCCTGATTTATAAAGATGTTACCAAAGTGTATAACCTTTATTTTTAAAATGTATCATGATTTGATGGAATTTAGAGTATCAATATTATGGATAGGATGTTTTTTACATAAATATTGGTCATTAAATGGACCTTAATAGTGATCAGTATGGGGGAGAACCTCTATATGGATTTCTGGATCCATCTTCATCTAGAGGACCAACATTTCGGCATACTGTTTATTTAAAAGGAGGTCCTATGGAAAATACTGTATGGGGAGGAACTTCAATGATGTTTTATTGGTTTCTATATAGAGGGAATCAATGATTAATTTTTTATTGATATTTTTAATGTTATGGGATTCATGTTGACATTTTTCCTTTCTATAGAGAGGTCCTCAATAAAACATTCCTTATAAATGATTTACATGGTCATTAACTTGGTTTCCATGGTGAGAGACTCTACAAAAACTAATTTCATATGATTATTAAAGAGTAGAATCTTATTTTTAGTCACATTCATGATTTTATAAGGAACATTTCAACTTGATTCATTAAAAGTAAATTCAATACATGTATTTATATTTTCATGTAGATGACCTCTATAGCACACTCCTTGGATTGTGATTCCATGTTTGTAAGATATTGAACTACAAGGATGACCTTGACAGAAGATTCTTTGGGGATGACCTATAGTGTGACATGAAAAAGAATTGTGAGGAGAACCTTCAAATGTGATACTATTAGGTAGAATCCTAGAGTTTTTGGATATGGATCATTTGTGAGGAACTTAATAGTTAATACATACTAGAGATCCACATGAGTTATTAGATATTGTATTATTTGGTATATCATTATATGAAATTATATCTGGATGATTTCAATATTTATTAACCATTGTATCAGGTAGAGGACCTTTGTATCTTGACCTAACTTCTACTATTTATGAAGCGTTGAAAGAGCCTTGGGCCTCAATCAAAATATTCAAGAGATCCATAAAGAGATCAATATCAATATTTATAGGGACCTAATCCCAATTTTTGGATTTTACCAATTTGTATTTTTTTAGGATTTTCTCGGTAGTGTGACTAGTGTCCGACCCTTAATCCACATTAGGGTTGTATAGTGAACAAAACGACCATTTTTAGTAGGATATATCCAAAAAACTCTTTAGTTATTATAAAAATATGTCATTAAGGTAAATGTGTATAATAGAGAATGTTTATATTCATATTCACATAATATTTAGTATAAATATTTCACTATCGAGCCTTCGTTCTAGGTTTCTAGGTTTGGATATCCATATTTGGAATCTCATGAGTGTCCTACTCATCACATTCATGAGACTCATGGGTAATAAAAAATTGGAAATGATAGTTTTCTGTGGGGGCCTCTTATGTATCACTCAAATAGTTGGGATGATGAAATAGATGCCCTCCATCAATAAATTAATTTATTTAATGTATGTTTTATTATTATCTATGGGACTCTCCATTAATTTTGGACCATTATTAGTTTGATAGACTATGTGGATTTACCCCATGGATATTTATATAAGATACATCCATGGTCAACATCTATTCATTGTGATGATAAAACAATCCAACATAATTAATCAACTATCACTTGAGATGAAATTTTAGTGACAAGATTTTTTTGGGGATTGATCATTGAATTTTGTTATAGATATGGCGCATGTATAGTGTAATAGTAGGTGGAGTTCTGTAGAATAATGTATGTTGTAGTTACTGATAGCCTATCTAATATTTTTTATGGGTTTCAATGCATTTAAAATTCCAATATAGGTGTGTAAATAGATCCAAATGGTCAATAAACACATATAAGAATCTCATCAGTGAAGTATTATTATAAAAAGTGCATCATAAATATATCCCATGTAGAGACCCGAAGCTTAAAGTACATAGACATTACATTACATTTGCGGAATACATAGTACATAACAAAAAAACACACACACAAGGATCGTAATAGTTTAGTGTCTTTGGAAACTCGGAATATAATCTTCTAATCATGGTGAAAGATCTTCAGAATCTCCCATAAAGATCTTCTTTTTTTTTACCTAAAACCTTTCTTTATATCCTGGGGAAAAGAAAACATAAAAGGATGAGCTCAAATGCTCAGTAGGGGTAAACAAAAGAAATATCAATCACATCATATACATAAGCACATAACTTTTGGAAATCTTAACCTGCAAAAGAGATCATAATTTCATAACATGGGGTAAATCATGGTAGTGAAATGTAATCACAATAATCATAACCTCAAACATGAAACTTTGTGGCATTCACACATAATAATAGAGAATCATTTCTTGTTAGTCAAGACTCATTGCCAAGACTATCTTAGTGGACAAAGTCCCTTTCTGAATCGAGTAACCCTCGTTTCAGTCCTGTTTCACTGAACCGGTATAACCTACCATTCCAGCCCTATCAATCTCATGAGATATAAAATCTTTACCCAATGCATTGGAGGGAGATATAGGTCCCACCCATCTTATAATGAATCCTTTCTTATGTGTGCCACATAATCATAAATCATAATTCATCGCATAACCCATGTGATAAAAATGGGATTCTTAAACAACATGACATCATAAAACAATTCATATAAGATAAAGGAATTCATAAAAATGTTTCCATCACTACATAATCAATATCCATGTAAAAATAGGGATAAAAACAGAACCCTTTTATTATCTTAGATGGAAAATAATTTTGATAAAATACCTGAACTTCATTCTTGAGGAGAATATCCTTTCTACTTCAAAAACATTTTTCCTTTCATAACATGTCATAAAACATTAAAATAAAAGAATTTGATTAAAAATAAACTTGAAAACATGTAAAGGAAGCTTCTTGGAAATAATGTTTTAAAAATCCATTCATGTCGTATAAGTTAAAAAAACATTCTTCGTACTTTTGTCGGAAAAGTCAAAAAGTACCTCGTATGAAAAACGATAAAAGATTCCTTTCATACATATTACTAAAAACTCACCGAAGGGTAAAAATGGATTTAAACAATTGTAGGTGGATGGAAATAATATTACATATTGATGAAACATGGATGTGGATGATAAAATACACCCCAGTAAATACTTACGAATAAACAATCTCGGAAAAAAATGAGATTGTGATATTTCCCTTATCGTAGGTCCGACTTGCTTTGTAAGTGTCCGAACCTCCTGTATAATGATTTAAATCATGTTATTGACTTATTACAGAATCATATTCATTGTTATGATATCATATATGGTTCACTTATGACATTATATTACCCGTTCTTTTGTAAATTCCATGTTAAAGAAGTGTTTTGGGTAAAATAGTTTCATTTATCGTAGGTGTTTTGACTTGTTGTTCTTGACATTATTATTACTTATATCATGATTTACTTACTTCCAGAATATAAAATATGATTTATATATCATATATATTCAGTATATATATATATATATATAATAGATAGATAAATAAAATGAAAAACATTGTTCATGGAGACGGTAGTCCGTACGTACGCATGAACGTTGTTTTCCATTCCTTATTGTCTTGAAATGGAAGTAAGTAGATTACATACATATATATATATATACATAAATCTAGTAGCTTTATAATGTCATAAATTTCATTATTATTTCTTATATATACTTTATAGTCATTCTTAAATGGTTAACATGGAGAATTAATCTCATCGCGTCGTGGAGACGGTAGTCCGTACATACGCACGAGCGATGATATCATTTCCATAAATATTGAATTGAATTGGAGTGGATTATACAATATATCAGAATCAATATGATGTTGTAATAACTATTTATAGTTATTCTTTACACCATTATACCCATCCATGTAAGGTGGTGGTGGAAAATAGATTACACCACGGCGTGGAGACGGTATTCCGTACGTACGCACGCGCGGTGATTTCTTTTTCCGTAGGATGGATAGATGGTGAAATAGGGTTGTTTCATACTAATAATAACATATAAGTATGTATGTAATACTGATGTTATTACTTTATCATGAAACAACTAAAGAAGAAGAAGTTGAAGAAGAATGAAATTGAAATGATCGGTAATGGATATTACCTCTTCTTTGGAACGCCTCTTTGAATCCTCCACTTAGGGAACTAAGATTGGTCTTTGAAGAAGACAAGGACCTCTAGGATTATTCTAGGGAATTGGAGAGGAGAAAATTGCAGGGGTTGGACGAGCTTGAGTGCTCAAATTGGTGTGAGGAGGAGGGGGAGGAGGTGTCCTTTTATAAGGGAGGAGAGGGGCACCTAAGGAATATCTCAAAATATTATTTTATATTAAAGTCAAAATCGGTTTATAATGGTTCCAAAGGGTCTTATTTCGAAGATAAAGTGGTTATGGGTCGCAATCTTATCAAACAATAGGATTTAGAGACGTTTAGGTTATTATTTTAACCTTATCAATTAGATTTAACTCTAAGTTAAATAATTTAACTTTTACCGTGTCTTTTTGTTTTCTTTCACTATATGGTTAATACACTTACTATAACATGCCAAAAGAACCCCAAATTGTATATTATTAATAAATATATCCTTATCTAAGTCATTTGGCCGAACCTTTGATTTTTAGGAATAAAATAAAAATTAATAATATAATATTTGATTTAAAAACTATTTTGTGTCAATTTTGACACTATTTGATATATGATTTTTGTGAAAGTCATAACAGAATTATATGTTCGAAATAAGTTGATTACATCAACAATAATATATCATAGTAACCTAGAAAATTAGTGTAAGTCATAAAAAGTCTCAAATTACATTCATTTGAGCATTTATAACATCAATTATGTTAATATTTCCTTAAAAGGGTAATTAATGCATCATAGTTGTGTCATAAATAAATTATTTTATCTAAAGTATAAAAATTATAAATAAAATATCATTATGTAGGAAATCTTTTTATCTATCTAATGAATATTTATAGTCGAATTTATCTTATTTATAACCCCATATTAAAAATGTTTTAGTTATTAAACTATGATTTTAACTATTTTAACTATTCATTAAATAATATAATATTAAATGTCATAATCTAATCCAAGTGGACCTAAATGGTCATATTATATTCATAAGGTTGTTTTTGGTCGAATGACACTTATCCAATAGAATTAAGACATGTGTTAGGGTAATAGTAATATCATATTTACCCTTAGTTACCCTATTTACTATTAACCGTGGTAAAAAAAAGTAAAACGTTACTATTCACCAAAAATTATTTTCATCTCATTGAACCACATTTTACTTACTGACATCAACCGTGTCTCTCGGATTTTTGAAATTCCATTCACAGAAGCGGTAAAATTAAGATTTATGAAGAAATTAATTTTTTAACTACTACTTAGTAGTTTCACTATTCATCAAAAATTGATGTTTTTCAGAACAATGCCAAAATTTCATCCTAAGCTATATTTCATATTCTGAATTCAAAAATGAAGTCTATTTTACCAAATTCATATCATAGAATTTTCATTAATTAATTTTATAATTAAATCCCGCTGTTAAAACAAATAGCGTGTTTTTAAGAAACAATATATATCAAAAGATTGACACTTGATTGTGTCTGGTTTAAATGTGAAATTACATCCAATGACCAACATTGTATTAAATTGTAAAAATATATTCTAAATATACTTTAAAACCAATAAAATTAATAATTTATCACTATTAATTATTTCGATTAAAAAAGTTGTTATTAATTATAATTTAGTAATTTTCACTATTCATAAGAATATGAAAGTTATCCGAAAAGTACCAAAATTTCACCTTAGGCTAAATTCGATACTCCGAATCAAAAAATAAAGTTCATTTTGAAAAATTAGATTTACAGAGTTCTAAAAAGTGGTTATTACTATTCATAACGGCTAGTTTTAATAATATTTTAATAGCATATCGTTGTTTAGTGAAACTCGGTATTGCGTATTACACACGCTATCGAGGAAGGTCGTGATTGCGTGTAATGCATGGCAAGTCAAGGATGCATGTTGTACAAGCTCCTTTTGGTGTAGCGTACAACACAAGACATTAATAAAATTAAAAAGAATATTTTTTTATAAAATCTTGGGCGGTTACATTCTACCCCCCTTAAAATGTATTTCGCCCTCGAAATTCATCGGGGTTATAAATGGTTTACTATTCGAAAGTTTCTTTAATAGAAACCCACATCGTAAAAAGGAATATCAAAACCAATCTTGAAAAACAAAAGTATGAAACGTAACGGTTACCCAAATAAACTAATCATTGGGTTTCCACATAAGTGAACATATTGATATGGAAGAGAAATCTAACCATCATGTTCTGATGGAGAGTGGTAGAGAACATGGTTATGGAAAAGCCAGTAATCACAAATCCATAGATTTTTGATGATACAAGGTACCATCTTATTCATCATGTATAAGATCACTAGGACAACATTTTTGGTTTTCAAGATCATTTCCCTAAAGTTGAAAATTGAATTAGAATAAATACTTACTTTATTTTGGTACAATCTCACTGTTGTTCGTGCCTTGAACAATTTCAACTTCATCTCTTAAATAAATGAAGTTGAATTTGTTATTCGTGAAGTGTTAGCAGATCATGTGATAGAATGACGGGTCATTCCATCTATCTCAAACAAAAGGTTAGCAAAAATTATATACATAAGTCGATCTATAGTGAGATTAATCACATATGGTTCCTAAAATGGACTTATACTTCATATATCATACTGCTTAATATAATAAAACTAGTTTCTACTAAATATGGACTTCCTGTAGGCCAGTGGTAGGCGATAATGGCCAGTCGCACTTCGGTTGTGGGTTCGATTCCCACAGCCTTGTCCGAAGCGATGGGTTGTCGCCCGTCCTGCAGGTTGTCGTTTTTCCAAAACTATATAACATCCCATCAATAATATCGAAAAAACAAACAATACTAACTTATGTCCAACATAATCCATTCCAATCTTTAGGCTTATCCATAATACTGCAGTCGACTCTCATAATATAGTGAAAACGATTACCAGAGATTTAACACCATCGTCGATCCCCATATATCATAAGATATGTTTTTGTTGGTCACATTCCAAACATTCAAAGTCCTTAATCGTGTATTCTCTTGAATACCTTAGTGAAAACATGAATGCAGTTAAAAGTTAACACTTTTCACATACAAAAATCCTCAAAATTATATATACTCAAACATAGTCCTTATATCAATCATGAGCTCATGAATACTGTTAAACATTTCATTTTCTCGTTTCCCTTCATTATGCGCATAATATCTCAATCACTTTGAATACCACATTAGACCAGTACATAAATATCCCAATATTTCATGATACAACATTATTTTGGAATCCCATTACATAAACACTTAATCATTCCACCACATCGTTGTCATATTCAACATTTCCAATAGTGATCGCATGTGACTTCCCTTTGTCCTTTGCCTTAAGCGGTTGCTCATGTCGATCATCAATAACCCTTGGATTAGGGCATTTATTAGCATAATGCCCCATTTCCTTGCACTTGAAGCATTGAAGTGTTGGTTGTACGTTCTCTACAGTGTTTGCTTTATTCACTTCATTAGAATCCCTTTTTCCATTACTTCGACACTCAGCTGCTCGATGACCTTCTTTTCCACACTTAAAACATTTTCTAGTCCCTTTAAGACAATCTCCACCATGCTTCCTTCCACACTTTGTGCATAAGGAAACATTCATGTTCTTTTCACCATTATTCTGAGATTTCTCCTTGAACTCCATCTTTCATTTCTTGTCAAACCCATGAGATGGATATGTAACACCAACTTCCATTTCTACCTTGATTGCACAACTCACAATTTCTTCATAGCTACTGATGTCTCTTATAGCTAATGCCCTTCGAAGACTTGGTTTTAAGCCACTGAAAAATCGATCAACTTTACTTTCAGGTTGGATGATAATACCAGAAGCGTACCTTGCAAGACATGTAAAATTTGCTTCATAGGTACCAACAGATTCATCATCCCTTTGCTTCAGTTCAAGAAACTCTTTCTCCATCTTTGTTCGGAGAATACGAGGGAAGTACTTATTGAAAAATAAGTTCTTGAACTCATCCCATTCCATAGACTCAATTTCATCCCTTTGCCTCGTATTCTTAATAAGATTCCACCATTGATCAGCATCTCCTTCCAAACGATACACTACTAGGATGACTTTATCATGTTCAGAACATTGAAGAACTGAAAATATCTTTTCAGTAGTACTAATCCATTGTTCAGCAACTAATGGATCAGTAGACCCACTGAAAGAAGGTGGACGCTGCCTCATGAAGGATTCAACAGAATGTTCCTCCTTCCTTTGCTCGTTTGGAAGTCCTGCATGATTCATAGCTTTAGAAAGTTGTGTGAGCATGGCTACAAGATTTTGCATTCCAGCTCCCATATCGTTTGGTTGCTCAGGGGGACAATCATTGCATTGCCCATCACATTCCGCATTAACACGGTTCCTTCGGGTTCCAGCCATCGTCTAAAACCCCAAAAGAATAGTGTGAGAGGAAAAAATCATGCTAGGAAAAACAACATAATAAAGGGGGAGTACCTTCAATATCTAACATCTTAGGTTTAAATCTATGATCGTTAGTGTAGTTCTAGTACTATAACCTATACGTATACTAAACCTTAGGGACATCCCTAGACATACCTTAGAAATATCTCTAGGGATCTCACTAACGTTTTCGCATCCTAGTTTCCAAAGGTTGACTAAACCTTTCCTCTGATACCAACTGTAGAGATCCGAAGCTTAACGTACATGGACATTACATTACATTTGCGGAATACTTAGTACATAACAAAAAAACACACACCCAAGGATCGTAATAGTTTAGTGTCTTTGGAATCTCGGAATATAATCTTCTAATCATGGTGAAAGATATTCAAAATCTCCCATAAAGATCTTCTTTTTTTTCCTAAAACCTTCCTTTATATCCTGGGGAAAAGAAAACATAAAAGGGTGAGCTCAAATGCTCAGTAAGGGTAAACAAAAGAAATATCAATCATATCATATACATAAGAACATAACTTTTGGAAATCTTAACCTGCAAAAGAGATCATAATTTCATAACATGTGGTAAATCATGGCAGTGAAATGTAATAACAATAATCATAACCTAAAACATGAAACTTTGTGGCATTCACACATAATCATAGAGAATCATTTCTTGTTAGTCAAGACTCATTGCCAAGACTATCTTAGTGGACAAAGTCCCTTTCTGAATCGAGTAACCCTCGTTTCAGTCCTGTTTCACTGAACCGGTATAACCTACCGTTCCAGCCCTGTCTATCTCATGAGATATAAAATCTTTACCCAATGCATTGGAGGGAGATATAGGTCCCACCCATCTTATAATGAATCCTTTCTTATGTGTTCCACATAATCATAAATCATAATTCATCGCATAACCCATGTAATAAAAATGGGATTCTTAAACAACATGACATCATAAAACAATTCATATAAGATAAAGGAATTCATAAAAATGTTTCAATCACAACATAATCAATATCCATGTAACAATAGGGATAAAAACAGAACCCTTTTATTAACTTAGATGGAAAATAATTTTGATAAAATACTTGAACTTCATTCTTGAGGAAAATATCCTTTCTACTTCAAAAACATTTTTGCTTTCATAACATGTCATAAAACATTAAAATAAAAGAAGTTGATTAAAAATAAACTTGAAAACTTGTAAAGGAAGCTTCTTGGAAATAATGTTTTAAAAATCCATTCATGCCGTATAAGTTAAAAAAACATTCTTCGTACTTTTGTTGGAAAAGTCAAAAAGTACCTCGTACGAAAAACGATAAAAGATTCCTTTCATACATATTACTAAAAACTCACCGAAGGGTAAAAATGGATTTAAAAAATTGTAGGTGGATGGAAATAATATTACATATTGATGAAACATGGATGTGGATGATAAAATACACCCCAGTAAATACTTACGAATAAATAATCTTGGATAAAAATGAGATTGTGATATTTCCCTTACCTTAGGTCCGACTTGCTTTGTAAGTGTCTGAACCTCCTGTATAACGATTTAAATCATGTTATTGAATTATTACAGAATCATATTCATTGTTTTGATATCATATATGGTTCACTTATGACATTATATTACCCGTTCTTTTGTAAATTCCATGTTAAAGAATCGTTTTGGGTAAAATAGTTTCATTTATTGTAGGTGTTTTGACTTGTTGTTCTTGACATTATTATTACATATATCATGATTTACTTACTTCCAGAATATAAAATATGATTTATATATCATATATATTCAGTATATATATATATAATAGATAGATAAATAAAATGAAAAACACCGTTCATGGAGACGGTAGTCCGTACGTACGCATGAACGTTGTTTTCCATTCCTTATTGTCTTGAAATGGAAGTAAGTAGATGACATACATATATATATATATACATAAATATAGTAGCTTTATAATGTCATATATTTCATTATTACTTCTTATATATACTTTATAGTCATTTTTAAATGGTTAACATGGAGAATGAATCTCATCGCGTCGTGGAGACGGTAGTCCGTACGTACGCACGAGCGATGATATCATTTCCATAAATATTGAATTGAATTGGAGTGGATTATACAATATATAAGAATCAATATGATGTTGTAATAACTATGTATAGTTATTCTTTACACCATTATACCCATCCATGTAAGGTGGTGGTGGAAAATAGATTACACCACGACGTGGAGACGGTATTCCGTACGTACGCACACGCGGTGATTTCTTTTTCCGTAGGATGGATAGATGGTGAAATAGGGTTGTTTCATACTTATAATAACATATCAGTATGTAAGTAATACTGATGTTATTACTTTATCATGAAACAACTAAAGAAGAAGATGTTGAAGAAGAAAGAAATTGAAAAGATCGGTAATGGATATTACCTCTTCTTTGGAACGCCTCTTTGAATCCTCCACTTAGGGAACTATGATTGGTCTTTGAAGAAGACCAGGACCTCTAGGATTATTCTAGGGAAGTGGAGAGGAGAAAATGGCAGGGGTTGGCCGAGCTTGAGTGCTCAAATTGGTGTGAGGAGGAGGGGGAGGAGGTGTCATTTTATAAGGGAGGAGAGGGGCACCTTAGGAATATCTCAATATATTATTTTATATTAAAGTCAAAATCGGTTTATAATGGTTCCAAAGGGTCTTATTTCGAAGATAAAGTGGGGATGGGTCGAAATCCTATCAACCAATAGGATTTAGACAAGTTTAGGTTTTTATTTAACCTTATCAATTAGATTTAACTCTAAGTTAAATAATTTAACTTTTACCGTGTCTTTTTGTTTTCTTTCACTATATGGTTAATACAAATACTATAACATGCCAAACGTACCCCAAATTGTATATCATTAATATATATATCCTTATCTAAGTCATTTGACCGAACCTTAGATTTTTAGGAATAAAATAACAATTAATAATATAATATTTGATTTAAAAACTATTTTGTGTCAATTTTGACACTATTTGATATATGATTTTTGTGAAAGTCATAACACATTTATATGTTCGAAATAAGATGATTACATCAACTCTAATATATCATAGTAACCTAGAAAATTAGTGTAAGTCATAAAAAGTCTCAAATTACATTCATTTGAGCATTTATAACATCAATTATGTTAATATTCCCTTAAAAGGGTAATTACTGCATCATCGTTGTGTCATAAATAAATTAATTTATATAAAGTCTAAAAATTATAAATAAAATATCATTATGTAGTAAATATTTTTATCTTTCTAATGAATATTTATAGTCGAATTTATCTTATGTATAACCCCATATTAAAAATGTTTTAGTTATTAAACATTGATTTTTACTATTTTAACTATTAATTAAATAATATAATATTAAATGTCATAATCTAATCCAAGTGGACCTAAATGGTCATATTATATTCATAAGGTTGTTTTTGGTCGAATTAAACTTATCCAATAGAATTAGGACATGTCTTAGGGTAATAGTAATATCATATTTACCCTTAGTTACCCTATTTACTATTAACCGTGGTTAAAAAAAGTAAAAAGTTACTATTCACCAAAAATTATTTTCATCTCATTGAACCACATTTTACTTACTGACATCGACCATGTCTCTCGGATTTTTGAAATTCCATTCACAGAAGCGGTAAAATTAATATTTATGAAGAAATTAATTTTTTTAACTACCACTTTGTAGTTTCACTATTCACCAAAAATTGATGTTTTTCAGAACAATGCCAAAATTTCATCCTAAGCTATATTTCATATTCCGAATTCAAAAATGAAGTCTATTTTACCAAATTCATATCATAGAATTTGCATTAATTAATTTTATAATTAAATCCCGCTGTTAAAACAAATAGCGTGTTTTTAAGAAACAATAACTATCAAAAGATTGACACTTGATTATGTCTGGTTTAAATGTGAAATTACATCCTATGACCAACATTGTATTAAATTGTAAAAATATATTCTAAATATACTTTAAAACCACTCAAATTAATAATTTATCACTATTAATTATTTCGATTAAAAAAGTTGTTTTTAATTATAATTTAGTAATTTTCACTATTAATCAGAATATGAAATTTATCCGAAAAGTACCAAAATTTCACCTTAGGCTAAATTCGATACTCTGAATCAAAAAATAAAGTTCATTTTGAAAAATAAGATTTACAGAGTTTTAAAAAGTGGTTATTACTATTCATAACGGCTAGTTTTAATAATATTTTAATAGCATATCGTTGTTTAGTGAAACTCGGTATTGCGTATTACACACGCTACCGAGGAAGGTCGCGATTGCGTGTAATGCAATTCAAGTCAAGGATGCGTGTTGTGCAAGCTCCTATTAGTGTAGCGTACAACACAAGACATTAATAAAATTAAAAAGAATATTTTTTTATAAAATCTTGGGCTGTTACATCCCATCCCTATGTAAATTAATTCACATTTTCATGGCTAATTTTTTCCCCACCCGCACAATGCACAATATATTTAAGTCCATTATAGACCTTATTTATGAATTCATGATGTAACATATACATAATAGTGATACATTGGATTATGTTTTAGTTGATAGGATGGTTTGTAAGCGTATTCATTATGAGGTATTGTTTCCCAATATTTTAATCTTTTATAGATTTTGGACATATTTATATAATCATCATCAATTAAAATTAGTACAAACCTTCATCATTAAATATACTTTTCATTATCATGAATCAATGTAAAAAATTTTATTTCTCATATTTTTTCAATATACAATTTCTAGATATCTATTATATGGATTATAACTACATCATTTGAATAACTAGAATATATCACCTTATAGGGATGTGATAGTTGTTTTGATGTCTTCATAAAAACCCTAAGAGGGGCATCAAATATATCCCTATAATGGGAATCAATAAAAATATATTTTAGTTCCTCATAGGTCCACATGTCATACATTATATTATAATGTGGTATGGACTATTATATAGCATTTTTAGGTTTTTCATCTATGAACACTAAAATTAATTTTAAGGTAATTCATTCAAGAAGGATGATCTTACCTTTAATTTCATTCAGTTAATAACAACTATTTTCCTTCCACGGTTCTTCATTTAGGGAAAATGGTGCCTCCTATTTTGAGGTCAAGTAACTAGGACCAATTTTACGATGGTTAACTTCATATGTAATGATATTTATTTCATTTTGTTTAATGTCATTGATTTTGTATAACAAGATGAATGGTTCCAAGATGTGGTTTATATGGGCCTTATAAACAATTATCCCTCTATAGATTATCATGTTTGTTGGTAACTAGACAAATGAGTGAATAACTGTAGCTTAACACTAATTAGAAACCCAAATATGATTGTATCATTTAGGGGTACCTTGTGGATGAGATCCAAAACTAGGATTCAGTAAGGGATTATACCTTTTAGTAGGATTATAGATGAACATTAACCTTCTATATTTTGCAAACTATATGAGGAATAAAACCTATACACTTGTGTGATATGAACCAATGGGGATGGTTTGGGAATTATTTTGAATTATATTCGTATATATATATATATTTGGATAATTATATAGATACATATAATATAAAAATAATTTACAGGTGTGGATAACATTTTTTGTTATCCAGAATGTGAATCTTGAGCTCATGGATGATTCGCGAGCCACCTAACAAAAGAGAGACTTAATATAAATGGATTATATAACTATTAAAAAAAAATAGGGTCATATTTCTTAGGCAGAAACATGTGGAGGGTGTTAATTTAGTTGTAAAATCCCCGTTATCAATTTACTATTGGATTTATGGGTGTTATTCACAAACCATTCACATATTTAAAAAGGTCTTGAATGAGTCCTAGAATGGTGGGAACCGCGGTAAGTGACCCAGGTGAATGAGGAACTAGGATATGTGATGTGTGTGTTTGGGGAACCTTGAAATATGACCTAGATTTTTGGGTACCTAAGATATATTCCTGGATAAAAAGGATTCCCATGACATTGAACAAGTAAAATGGGGTATTGACATAGGTGACCTAGACACATGGTGTGCCCTATAGTGAACAAGCACATATAGAGATCCCATGTATGTATCCTATGAATAGAATGTTTTGGGGGGCCTATGGACTAGTAATACTTATAAGGAATAATATATATATATATATATATATGCATGTAAATTAGGGATCGAGTTTTAAATTCCCTTATGTTGTCGATGTCCATGTGAATAAGAACTTAGTTGGGTTGATTTTGACACCTATCTGAGCCCCCTTCATAAATACTTATTGACACCCCCTTGGGAGTAGATATGTTTTTTGGATGGTAGTCCCTAGATTCTTGGTTCCTCATTATTATGAGTGTCACATTGGTAAAGTTTCCTAAAATTAAATCTTCACGAGGCATTGTTTTGATGAATTATAAATCATGTATTTTGTTTACATGTATTTGGATTTTTATACAGACATTGATTTTTGATGAAATATAAATGATGTATCCCTTCTTAATCTGGTTGATTGATGAGGTGATATGGTATAGGGTTCTCTTATTCTATTAGGTTTCTCAAATAATATCCTCATTTGGATCTTGTATATTTTTATTTGTGTTGCGACGAATTTATTGATTTGGAACCTATATTCATATTCTTGATTACTAAAACACTTCACTCGTTATGAATAAATTTAGTATTTACCTTTATGGGAACATGATTTGTCCATTGAGTATACTTCTAATTAGTTTATGCATTATTAACATAAATTTTTTTGTAATATTTTATAAGTTTTGTTGAATTTAATTCGTTATTGGATAGTTTTTCGTGGTTATGTTTTTAACATATATGTTATTTAATTTCCATTATAATTATATTTTTTGTAATATGATCTATTTATATTTTTTAACATATATCCATTTTAGAATCATTTGTGGTAAAAATTATATTTTTTATTTCTACTTCAATACTCCTAAACCCACTCGTGGATTATCTATACATGGATAAAACATGGTTGAAGAGCTCTAATATTCCATTTCTATGAATTTCTCCAATAAATTTGTATTGGTATTGTTTTATTTCCTTTCCTTACAATAACATTTTGTTCCATAATGATATATTTTCTTTTCTATAGTAAGCGTAACAGTGATAACTCTAGATAATCTAAATCTAATCTAGTCACCTCCTGCCATCAATTTAAGGAGTAGATGTCTTTTTTTCTGTGACTTGTTTCAATATTTTACTAGGTAATTTTCGGTCAAATATACGGTCTTTAGAGGTTTATGTGATTTTTCATGGTTGGTGAACAGTTGTGGAAAACTGGGTTGGTCATACTAGTAAACTGTGATTCATGTTTTTGGAGTAATATAGGGGGTACATAGTTAGGTTCATAGTTAATACAAACTATGTTTTATTCTTCAAAAAACAATGAAGCATGGGACCAAGGAATTTGACATAGTCATTGAACTATTTTTAAAAATTTTTGGAAAACCTATATGGTTTTCTTGTATTCATGAAAATACTGGATGGTTTACTGATCATTGTACACAAATATCATCAATCAGATTAATTAATTTGAATTAACAATATAAGATTCTAAATAAAACATATTTCCATCATTATTTTTCCAATGGAATAGGCTCAAGAACACAATGAATCCTCTTTTATATATTATGTAAATTTCAATAAATTATTAATTTTTATGATTATTTTGTTCTTGGATCCTTTTTCTCAAAGGAATTCGTTCATTCTTTGTTTCTATTGCTTGATATTATATATTACATATTCTCTCCTTAATTTTAACATTATATGAGGACTATATGAGAACTATTGATGTTGTATATTATAATTCCTCCAAAATAATTCTATAGAACTCATTGATGGGTGTTCAAAATATACATATTTATAGAGTTTTTCATGTTTAAAAAACTATTATTAATAAAATTGTTCTCAACTTTTGATTTATGGACTAAAGTGAGGATCTAATACCAGTTCAGGATATAGAGGATGATCCTCAATGGGATGAGTATATGAATCTATCCTAAGTGTTCCTTCCTTGAATTCATGATCTATTCAATGGATTAAACATCCTAGCATTGTAGTTGATTGGTTAGGTATGATTGATATTATCTTCTAATTCCTAGAGACCATTGATTTTTCAAGGCTATGTTTGTCATCTTCATATTTGAAGGCCCGAGTAGAAGATGACTATACAATATTTTTTAAAAATTTTATCATGAGGAAATGAAGTAGAGAGTATATATTTCCATAATAACAAATAAATTATAATAAATTTAAATGGATGTTGTCAAATATATGAAGTTACATAACCATGAGCAAGGGATTCAGATATTGATGAAGTATGGTTACTACATCATAGACCACTGTCTATTTTTACATGAGGTTGTGTTTAATAAGATAATGTTGTATAAAAGGGTTATATGGGGTCTTTAACATGATATCAACTATAAATTCATAATGTAATGGTACTAAAAATAGAATGATGTTGTGGATATTGTGTTAATGGAAAATATTTACCTAGTGGGAATGTTAGGGCTGAACAAGTTTTTACATACCATTAGTAGTAGATTCAGATGTTTTTATAAAGGGATGGAAAATAATAAGAATATTCATTGATGATATTATTTTTGTAATTATAAAAACTATATTCCTATATTATCTTCAATTTTTTTTTGGTAATATTTTTTTTAATTTGTATAGATGATGCATACATATAATATTTTTACCATGCCTCAAATTACATGAATCTTCTATAGACTATGTGGTTATTTACAGAGGATATGTAAGGATATTTCTTACACATGATCTTTCACACGTTAATTGAAACCTAAAGGATGTGGGGAGTAAAAGGATACTAAGGATTGTTGTTGAGTTCCAAATATATTTTTGATATTGTATGTTTAAAGTTATCTAATATAGATTAAGAGAGCATTCTAAAAGAATTCAGTTTTAGGAAGGATGCATTTCATAAAGGTGTAGAGCTTTGGGAATAAATGTCAAAAATATGTTAACTCATCATGACTACAAGAAGATTTACAAATGTGAAATTTTAATAACACATCCTGAAAAAATACCTTCGAAAATGTGGTTGGAATTATTTTTTGAAAAGGTTATAATGTGGATAAATGCTTCTTGAATGGGTGGAAATGCCTATAAATATGCCTCTACCTCCCCCTTTTAAATTTAGAGTAAGACATAACAAAAATCCAAAGGCTCTAAATTTGAAATGTTGAATCTCAAAGATATTTATTTTATAAATGTTTACGAAAAAGGGATTTTTTTAATGGCTATGAAAGATGACCGAAATTTGTAACCATCTAATGAGTATTGATTTTTTGGAAGAAAATAATAGTTCGACCAAATGTTATAATCTTCATGGATGCTAGTTGAGAATCGAGAAAGTACATGAGATTCAAGAAATAATGATGATTCAGAATGTTTGTTTTATCTTCTTAGAATATTTGTTATTCATGATATTTTGGGGTTTAGGATAGTAGAATATAATTATGAATAATTAGGAAATTTCATGATTGATTTGTGAGCCTTGTGAAGGTTTTGACTTTTGTAAAAGTGTTAAAAATAGATTTCCCAGTAAATTAGTGGTAATTTGGTATTTATAAAGTGGATTAACGTAGGACATTAATATATAATTTAACAATAATTGGGGATTCATTTATTACTTATGATTATGGACAAACATTTCTAATAATATTGTATGTATCTGTTCCATATTTGTAATAAAAGGAAGTGTATGAATGGGATCATTTTCACTATCATTGATCTATATAAAGAATGATTGAGGAGTGATCCATTGGATGTAGCAATCTATCCATAACAATTTTAAGCCCATAAATAATTTTCATAGAAACGATTTGGCTCAAACCATATTTTTTGAGTAATCCATAGTTGTTTTGGTAAATCAACACATTATCATTGTATAATCCTTTCACATAGACCGGTGACGGAGAACAAAGATATTTTTTCTGTCTCATGCATGATTTAATTTCTATTTATACATTTATATGGGAAAGGGAGACAAGAGTGTTTTTTAAGGACAAGACATGTTTTGAAGGGGTTCTATTTTTAATCTTCCAGACCTTGATTTACCCTCACCCCCTAATGATTTTGATCTAATTTTGGCTATCATGAATTCTAATATAGATTGTTAGGAACATAAGATTTTGGAAAAACAAAAATAAACTATAACAAAAAAATAACATGCTTGTAGATTATTTTAAATTTAGTTTTACTAAAGTGACATGGAAAAATGTATATCACACTGATTTATTATAAATACTAATGTGATAAACGTTTTTTATCATTATTTTTTGCTGAACTATCCCATAAAACTATATAAAAATTTAAATATCAAGGATTTTTTACTTATCTATTTTTATATAATTGTCTTGGAACATATTTTATCCTATTATAGTTTCTAAAAACCCAGGTGATAATTGTTCCTTTTAAAATTTTCATATTTCTTATGAAATAACCAGCATGAAAATTAATTATTTTTTTATAAAAATCAATAAATTCATACCTCTGTATAATAAAATAATTTCATCACAAAAATGTAAAATTATAGATTCAAAAAAATTTATATTTGTATATTTATTATAGAAAAACAAAAACAGAAACAATACATTTAAAATAAACATTAATCAATAGAATGTATGTTACAATTAAACAATATACCAATTAGACCATTTAAAAATTAACACTTTTTCTTTTTAAGACTTCTATCAATAATGTGGTCAATGTACATAAAAAAAATAAAAATGGAATCATTTTACATCTATTATAAATAAAATAAATGAAAAATTTATTGAATGGTTTATAATATAATATACCCTTATTTAATTTTTTGATTGGCCCAATAGAATGTATATCATTTATAAATTATATAAAATAGTGTAAATGTTAAATTAATCATTCTTGTTGATGAATAAACATTTAAAAAATAATTCTTCATTTCAAAATATAATTTTATGTATTATAGAAAAAATGAAGTAATTTTAATGAAAATGCCTTCTTTATATTTACTCATTGAACTCAACATTATTGTTGTATCTCAAAGTTAATTCCATTCATTGTTTGTAATTAAAATATATGAAATTAATATTTAATTACATTATAATATATTTAATTAATATATTATTAAAATATATGGGTTTAATACATTTATGAAATTGTATCACACATCACCAAGAATTTATCATAGCTAGTAAGTGATCTTCTCTAGTATAAAAACCCCCAAAAAATAAAATGGTGAGTAATATATAAAATAATGTTACTTGTTATTACATTATTAAATATAATACATTATGAAATGTAATTAACACACTGTTGATGATAATTAATCATCCATCACTAAATATTTCATTAATTTTTATGTCTTTAAACAATATAAATTATTCCTTATACATTTTTTATTATCATCTATATAGGTGAAATAAAATATGGGTCTATAAATTTTTATATTGTTGTCATAACATTAATGATTAAAACGTTTTTTGTAACCCAATATAATAAAAACATAAGTATTCAGTATAAATATATTAAAATAACTGAATGATATATGATAATTGACATACATAGAAAGTAATTGTATCACATTGATGACCAAATAATCTCCATTTGTAGGCTCTATGATATATTTTTGTTAAATGATCACAATAATTGTGTGCCCACATATTTTATAATCTATTAAAATGTCATAATATTCAATCAAAAAAATTTAATGTGTTATTAATCTATTGAGAATAGAAGAAGTTATAAAAAAATCCAAGAGCACATATTTTTGGTTACCTACACAATTTGTATTTACTTACACAGTATTATTGTAAATAAATGATAAATAGTAATAATGTAAAATGATAAAAAATTATCACCAATTAGAAATAAAGGATATGATCTCTTGACACATAAATGGTAATTTTATGATCATGTCTAATTGAATAATCTAAAAAATAGATGATATTATTTCCAACATTAATAACCTTATCAATTTGAATTTGTATTTTTGTTGGTCTATATATAATGTATTATATATTGACCCCAAAATTCTCTAACTATATCATTTAATAATTGATTATATATATAATATAATATGTAATATTATATTCAACAATATAAAGTTGGGGATCCTCAACATATATCTCACAATAAATAGGATGTTGTGGTGGACGAGATGTGGGAGTTTGAATAGTAGGATGAGGTTGAGTATTGAGATATGTCGGTATAGGTGGTGGAGTAATATCTATATGTGAAGGTGTACGATTGGGATTATTGGGATAAAAAATTATTTTCATGACTATAAACATCAATTGTACCAAATATCTTATCATTTCCTCCATTATGCCAACAATATATTTATATTTATCTTCGAAATAGACTCTTTTTATTTTATAAACATACTCTATTGAAGAAGATTTAGAAAGAATAGATAATATTATTAATGATACACCTTCAAGGTATCCACAAACATGACCCTCGTGTTTCGGATTTGAAAATATTTTGGGTAAAATTTCATTCCAAACTTAATCCATGATGGTCCCTTGTGTGCTCTACTCCTTAACGGAATCCAATGTAGAATAATTTAAAAATTATTTATGAAATAACAATATATAAATATTTATATAAATATAAATAACATAAATAAATTAAATAACATCTTATAATATTCTATTATATAACCCATGTCTATTCAATAAGCCATTGTCCCATTTTTCACATTCAATTAATCATCTATTTTTATTTCTATAAGGTGGAAATAGGGTCAGCCTCTGTGGATCCTGAAGAAACAACTCTCAATTTTTGGAAAGTTCATGTAATTATTAGTTCTCCTAATAACAAATAACCTGTATGATATTAATTACAAGGGTATTCTTTATTTATTCTATCTCTAAAGGAAATATTTTCATTTTCTAAAAAATTAATAATAATAAACCATTAATATCACCATTGATATAAAAACCACAAAAATCTAACATTTCAGATTCCATTAATAATTATTATTTTCTATATTTATAAAATGGAATCCATGTATCTTCATTAAGAATATGATATATATCACATCTATTTTTATGTTCAGTATCCATAAAAATGAATTTTCTAATAAGGGTTGATTTAAAATCCCCCAATATCCTACCTTCCAAAGATAAAAATTTCAACATGAATCCTATAGTATCAGGTATATCATATGCCATCTGATATGAATTGAAGAAATCTTATAATGGTATAACAAGTCATGAAAGTAAAATAAAATACAAATTTACCAAAACATCCTCCCATAATAGAGTTATAATCTCAATATCCACACTTCCCCAATAAGAAATAAAAAAAAAGCATTTCCTGATAAATAAACTATAATTAAATTATTAAAATGTTTTTAATTTTGACATGTGAGTATATAATTATATTCAAAATCAAATTTTAACCTCTTCCCTTAACAATTTAAAATTTTAATTTTTGTTAAATGTTAGTAGCTATGTTTATCAACCCTCAAACTCAATTTTCTCTATTATAAGTAGATGGATCTCGTTCATAAGATGGAGGATGTTTCATAATAGTAGTGTTTAAAGAGTCCTATATAAAATTATGTTCATGGTAATCCTTATAATTCTATAGAAAATCAAGTGTCAGATCTTCTATTATCCAAAAAATAATCTTAAAATGCCATTAGTAAATAAATATAAAAATCTATATATTTCAAATAAATGTAAAAAAAATGAAAAATAATTTATCAAAAATTAAAAATAATCATAATTTTGTTTTATTCGTATTTATTAAATTAGTCAACTAAAATTGTAACAGCATTTTTAAGAGATGAAATTGAATAAAATGAATAAAAATAAAATAATTACATTTGAAACGTAAAAAGTTTCCAAAAAATTTTATCATTTATTAAAACAATTATAATATTCATTGAATATCAATGTTTATTCATATTATATATTTAATTATTATATTAGAATAGAATTGACTGTTTTCCATAAAACCAAAAAATGAAAATGTTATGTAAGGGTAAACAAGTAAATATAAACAATACTAAACTACTATAAAAACAATTTAAATTATTAGTTGTAATATGTGTCATTATAAATAATATAAAACTAATATATCTAATATTTAATGAAATTTAGAAAATTGAACTATAAATAAATATATGATTATTGTAATATTATTAAATTAATAAAGGATCGTTTTCCAAAATTCTATCCTCATGACCATTACATATTGAAAAACAATGACTATGATGTTGTCATCAATATTATTTATTGATCATTATATTGAATTTGGGATCTCATATAAATTATCATCCTCATCACGTTATCCATAACCAAAACAATTTTTTCTACCACATAAAATGATATATGAATTCATATTGGATTGATTAAGTACATATAATGTTTTTTCATCTGTATTCATTATAAAATGTTTATGTTTCTATTAGAATATATTCAGATAATCCATTTCCATTCTGAATTCACCATGTATGAAAATTTCTCTTTTGAGAAACAAATTGATATTAAAAATTAAAACCTGAATTTTAATATAATCGAACTACCATATTAATTCAGTGGATTCATAATATGTACCTGAGGAGGATAATAATTAATATCTTTATCACTCAAAAAATTCATTTCTTATGAAAGAAAACATACACTACTATTAAGAAAACACTTCTATTTTCCATTTCAATCATATAAAATGTATATTAATTAATTTGATACCTAGATAAGGGTATCAAATTTAAATTGTGGTCACCTTTTAAACACCACATGGTTTTTGAAGAATCTAATCAACCAATCACGTTCTCTTTGAAACACAGAAGAAATATATTTTCTACTCACTCAAAATCCTCAAATATTCCTTTTATAGATAAAATGTCTTTATCTTAATAATATAAAAGGTCATATATCTCATAGTATCATCAATGGTATTCAATATTTAAAAATATACAATCTCTAATTATTTGTGTGTCAATGAGTTTAAATTCATTCCATAGATCCCCAATCCCTCAAAGTTGACATGTTCATGGTTAGATGTAGGAAAAAAATGTGCTCCACTATAGACAAATAGTTAATTAAAAATTCCACTACATTGTCATTAATGAATTGTTAAATAATGGATACTTCATGATGATATGATTTCATAACATACCCCATAAATATTTATATATATATTTCAAAAGAATTAATTTAATATAGATATACATGTTCAAAATATTTATATCTCTCACAGAAAAACCATTAAATTCAATATGATATCAAAATAAAATGGATGAAAATTCATTCATATATGAAAATGTATAGACCTTTATAAAATATATATATTTTTCAAATAATTCAGATGAATTATTTTATATAAAATTGAATGGAATAAATCAAAAAACATCTTAATAGCCATTATGACATGAGTAGACAATATGTCATACAATATAATTGATATGTGTTTCATTATCATGACATTAAAATCCAGAGATTTAATATCTATCAACTACAAAAATTTTAGTTACAAAAAATTACTTATATTTGAAGAATAACCCTATGAATCCTTGACACAATGGTGACATAGAAAAATTTAATGTTCACCTTATTTGATAATTTATTATAACATATAAGATGTTATATTTCTATTCCATTAAGATTGGGAGATAATTCCAAATATCTTCCATTTGATAGTAAATCCAATATTTCATTCAATCTATCATTAATAATTCCAAAAATATCTAATATTGTTCCAATAAAATTTTCTTAGATATGCTTCTCCACGTGCATAAAATAAATGTTATGTTTGACATCGTGATATATCCTATATGAATATTCAAAAAATATTGACCATTTCATCTAATAATTTCAACCATAAACTGAAATTTGTGTCATTATGAATGTGGCATCATTTTTCACCCTCTAAAACTAATTATGTGTGAAAATGGTTTTAGAAAAATATAAAATTCGGGTTATCTATTTAATTTGTATTTAATCATAGATAAGGATGATTTATATTGAAAAACAATCAATGACATTGGTATAATATTTTTCTCCCATGTTTCAGTTCAAAATATTACATTTGGAATTCACAATTTAAACTATATTTATTCCCCTTAACACTATATATATATATATAAAAATTAGTATTATGGTATGTAATTTGACATACACATAATCAATTCATGAAATTTAAAATATTCCATCTGAGAAAAATCATTCAACATAATACCTTCTTCATATAAAAGTTTTAGATATTAAAATGTGTGGTGTTTAAAAAACATCAATTTCATTTCAAGGATATTTTAATCCTTGGATCATTATAATCAACATAATATATATTTAATTCATACAATACTCAGTATATAATTTATAAATTACTCATAAAATTGGCCATGAATATTTTATTCTACTAACGATTTGTTATACATTTGATCTATTTGCGCATAATATAATTCTGAGATTTTTTTCTTTTTTTCAAATGTTGAAATCAATTGATAAATGTTCTTCCACAATTGATAATCAGATGGATGATGTAATTTTACATCAAATATCCTCTCATCTATAAACTAGATTAAAATTTTTTATCATTGAAATGTGAAAAACAAAATTATCTAACGATGAATGATATGAATATACAAAATTTCCTTAGATGATGTATCTATAACAATTAAACTGGCTTGGGATCTTTCTTTCTTCTTTTACAATAATGTCCCACATTTTGAAAACTATGATAGAAATTTATTCCATGCAAATAATGAAAACATTTACTTGGGAGAAATATTAATGATTGTAACTGAAACCCATCAACCATAATATTATATTCACATTATAATGTGACTCAAAATGATCTTTTAATTTAAAAAATATTTTATTAATCGGCTATATAAACACTTTAATCCTCTTCTAAATCATTCAGTTTTTTAGGTCACATGATAATATTTCTTAAAACTATTGATAAAACAACATGTTACAAAAAACCAATATATAATTTTTTTCTAGAATAATCATATAGAAGATAAAAATTAATTTCATTCTCTATTCCATATGAATCATTACCATAAATCATTATTTAATATAATTTGACTTATCATCATAAAAATCATCATCAAACGATTTAGAATTAAACCTATTTTTACCATTCCCAATTCATAAGTTATATCTTGAATTAAAACCATGAAAAATAAAATTATCTTTGGTCTCCCGTCTTTTACACTTCTTGGTATTTAAACATTTCGTTAATAGATAGAAAAATATGTTGTTGTTTGGAACATTATTTTAGAAAAATTCAATAAATAATTATCACCATACTCTTATTCATTATTTTTTCAATATTAAATAATCCAACAATGATTCATTATTATCTATTAGAAATATAAATTAATTAAACATGGTTATTATATTTATATATTTAATATTAAATTTAATTTTAAAAACAACAATAAAAAATATCATAAAATATTTCGAAATAAATAAATTCTATATATTTGATTAAACGAATAATGTAAATGAAAATAAAAATGGAAATATATAGAACGCATAGAAATTAAAAATATTAAACACAAACAGAAAATTGTTTATTGAAAAAGGATGGTTAAGAATAATACAACAGTGGTAATAAGGCATAATAAGCAGTAGATGATGAGTGATGGTGAATGATGGTAGTGTATTCCCACTGAATGATAATGTGAAACCATTAGAAAATTAGAAGTACAAATAAAAATAAAAATATATTGGATTTATGGAAAATAAAAAATAAAAACATTTAAATTTTAAATTGATATTAGAACTCGGATTTTTATAAAGGTGACACAATTGTGAACAAGGTACCAACAACGACTGAAGATGGGTGATGTTGGATGAATATGGTAGATAAAAATTTATACATAATGTTACATTAATTGAAATATAGATATATAAATAGTAACTAAAATTTATTTTGTTCTATTAAAATTGAAGTTAATCCTGTCAACTGGAATTAAAACATGGATGATTGAGTTTCCAACCCCAATGGGAATAACAGATAAGTGAATGTCGATAACGGATAGAGGTGGATGATGATGGAGAATTCCGAATGAAATATATTCAATGACATTTATAATATATGAAGATATATAAGTCCATGGATTGAAGAATGAAAAGACACAAGACTATAAATCATAGATGAATGGTTAAGGATTTTTTGTTTGAGAGAAAACTAAAGGTTGTGACAAGACCGAATGAAACAAAAATTATTGATCTCAACCCTCAATTAACATTGTAAAATCTAATTCACATTAGTTATTTAATAATACATTTTAAATATTTTAATTTCAACATCTGTTGTTAAATAACTTATATAAAAAATTTATATGGTTTATTTTCTATATCTCTTATTGAATAACTAATGTGGGGAATTATTTTTTAACATCAATTTTTAATGTACAAAAAATAAAACTAACCTTTTTTATTTATAGTATTGTTAATTTAATAGAGGATGTGGTGAATGATATTTTCACATAAGCTATATATATAAGACTAGAAAAATGTGAAGTGATAAATCTATTTTGTATGAGTGCCTCTTATTTAATAAGATGACCTGGTTATGAATGCAAAATAAATGTGAGGTGAGTTTTGAATCCAATAAAATTCATTTTGTTGTAAAATAATCCATTTTTAAATGATATGTATGTAATCGTAAAGACCCGTATTTTCAAGGGAATTTTTTTTTATTAAATACATGTAATTTTTTCATGTCTGCGAAAATTGATGGTGCGCGATTCCGAGGCCTGGTGTGCCCAAAATCAATTTCATAATTTACAGTTTGGGTGCGTTCACTAAACGTACAACATGGTTATTATAACATTTTAACTGGTGCTCGGAATTGAAATATGACGGAACAGTTGAACTCATAGTGTTGTTATTCTTTTAAGGATACTTTGACCTCGATGGGAGTGGTTCAAGAATAAAAGTTGGTTTTTGGGTTTTTATTGGATAAAAAAATAAATATATGTAGATTTATTTTTATTTTTCTGGTTATAGCCTCCATGTGGAAGTTGGAGGTGGCGACCACCACACCTTAACCTACCATGAGAGATTATGGATGTGGGGCCCACCTTAACTTAACTGCATCTTAATGTTGATTGTGGTGGGGACCACCTGGGTTTTAAACAACCTTGAAACTCCCCATTAATGGGGAGAAACCTTGAAATTCCCAATCAATTCTAGATCACCCTCATCAAGTCCCCTAACACATAATATGTCTAATCCTCCACATTAATTAATTGAGCCATCACTTTCAATTAATTAATTAACCCATTTGAATTTTGTGCCATCAAATAAATAATATATAAACATAATATATTATATTGGATGGCATTAGTATTTTGGTGGAACTTGGGATATGAGAGAGAGATATTAGGGAGAAAATCTATCGCCAGTGAAGAACGAAGCACACGTTCTCCAAAATAAGAACGTCGGAGAGGAGTGTCTTAGACTTTCTTCCTCAAAACATCCTTCGACATAGGACGTCTACGACTACGATGAGCCAGCACACAAACAGACGATCGAGGAAAACGCTGACGTCCATCTTTTCCAATGATCTGTCTTCATTCCTGCAACACCATCCATGATCAATGTACAAATGTAGGGGTTTAATTTCATTAAAGTGTGATTAAATTCCATGTTCTTCCTTTATTACAATAAAAATAATGAGGATGTTTTCCTTTTGTAGTAGGGTTGTTATGCTTCTTTCTTATTAAACGTTTTCCAACACGCTAAACACCGAAGGTGTGACCAAACCAAAATTTCCTGACCTCTCCACAGTTATTGTTTGTGATGATCTTTGGCATGGTGATGAGCTGACGAGACGGAAAATGTGACGCACGCAAAGGCCGCACTACTTGCAGCCTCCTCGACCCATGCTGCCCGCAGGATGCGCCCTCCACCGGTTGAACCGGTCCCGGCCACCCAGGCAGCCAGCTGAAATGGTCCAGCCGCCCTGAGCCGAACTGTAGCGGCCTACCGGCCCCCGGCGTCTCAGGGCCCTACCGGACTGCCTCACCAAGGCTACGCCACTCAGCTCCTGGCCGAACAGTGATGGTCCCGCCGGCCCGAACCGCACTGGCCCATGGCCCCCTCATGGCGACCTGACCGAACTGCGCCAGCCCTTACGGCACGAGCCACACCCACCTCTGCATGCTCCATGCACCTCGCGTTGTCGCTGGCCGAACATGCCACGCCCGTCTATGCCGCACTATCTTAGTCGCTCGCCTCGTGGCACTGGCGGAACCGGCTCCGACCGATGAGGCCAAGCCAACGAGACTCTCCCCATGTGAACATGGATGAGCCGACCTCATGTGCCCCTTGCGGAGCCTTTTTTCCAACCCTCCATTACACCGATCTGTGGCCGGTCCGCGGCCTGGCGACTAATCTGTGCCATCACGCTACTTGCGCTCCTCACAGTATACAGGGCTGGGCCCCGCATGTTGGGCCGAACCAAAAGGGCTGGCCCGCCAAACGGATCAGGCATGACCCAATGGGTCAGGCTAGTTTGGCCTATACCAGGTCGGCCCAGATGGGGTAGGGCGTGGTCCAATCCGACCGGGTTGACCAGACCTAGGTATAGAACAACCCCTTAGTTTTTTGGCCATATTTTTGGTACCACACATCTGTTTGATGAACCGTCTATGGAACTTGTAATTATGGAGCATGAAAGTCCCTTTGAGTATACCTCACTAGTGTTTGTGGTATAGATGAGATATGGTTAGGTTGGATCTCCAATGAATCCAACTGGCCCCCCTAGACTAAAAGTCTAATAACTCATAGACCGGGCATCTGATTGATGCATCACCTTTTACGTTGATACCTCTATGACGTGGTAGACCTTTGAGATACACCATTGTGAGACTTCATGGTATTTTATTTATCGAAAGCTCTGAGTATTTTTCAAAGATCCTATAATGGTTCGACAGCTCTAACTACTACTCCAGGATCCTAAGTGGGTTCGACAGCTCTGGCTACAGTTCTAGGATCCTACGTGGGTTCGGAATCTCAGACGACTCTTCCAAGATCCTACGTGGGTTCGAAAGCTCTGACAGCTATTCCAGGATCCTATGTTAGTTTGATAGCTCTGAAAACTGTTCTATGATCCTTCATGGGTTTGAGATCTATGATTATTGTACCAGGATCCTACATGGGATCGACAGATTAGATGATTCAATGGCTACATCTAATCATCTTTATCTTTCTACTCATGTTTTATTCCTATCTCAGCTCAGTCAGTAACTATTGTGTTTACCTCATTATTGAGATGGATTACTTGATAACTTATGAATGTATGTATGAGAATATACTGATGTGGGGTTTTTTGTTGATTTCATATTTTGTGGATTATCATTGTATGATTTTTGAGACATTGAGGGTCTCATGGTCCCTACTGAGTATCATTTTACTCTCACCTTCTTAGGATATGCTCACACCTCATTGTGTTGGATGAAAACGACAGACAATGCTGATCGAGGCTGAGACTATCAGGACAGGACGGTACCCGAAGGTAGACCATACGACGAGTCGATACACGAATGAGACTGATGGACATGGATTGCTGAGTAGACTATCTTTACCTAATCTACAGGTGGGAATCCCAGAGGATGAGACAACATCTATTTTCCCTTTGTTCAGTTGTACTTGTACTACGAGTACCTTGTACATTACAACTGGTCTTGTATTTTCTGCCCCATTACTTTTCAAAACTCTTTTTTATAGACCTTAACTAGTGTTTTGTATCTAAGTGTGTGTGTTACAGGTTATAATGGGAATGACTTCCTTGTAATAGAGAATTATGCCTTGGGTGCTAGTCACCAGCCACTGGCCTTTGGAAGGAGGGCTTAGTGTAGTCAGCCCATGAGCCCCGAGGGATGGGTCGTGGCAAATTAGTATCAGAGAAGTTGGTTCTACTACAGAATTTAGTACTATGATCTTTTTAGTGATGAAATAGTGTTATGTTTACTAAGTGTTATTTTCAGTTCAGGGATTATAGTGTTGGTGCAGCGGCCAACTTATCCATAAACCAGGTCCCTGACTTATGATTTCTGACTCATTACATGAGAATACATACTTGGAGTGTGTTTTTATATGTTTTCATTATGTAAACTCAACCAGTTATGCTCACCATGTATAATATTTTGACCATTTCACATCTGTTTCTTTTTTGATACCTCCCCATGGAAGAAAACCTAGAGTCTTGGGATTTGTATACACAGATAGTCGATCGAACAATGAATCCTCGGTGCAGGGCCCTTTTCTAGCGGAGGCACTAGTGATACCACTTCCCGTTGGGCCATCGATGCCACCAGCCCCAGTGGAAGACGATGCAAACTTCTTGAGCACATTTCAAGAGTTCTAGTGCAAGATTCCACACAGGTTCTTGGGAGATATTGACCCACGAGCGGCTGAGTGTTGGCTGGAGGTTGTGGTGAGAGTTTTTCGACTGGTAGGGACACCAGCCGACATCATGGTGATTCTTGCTGCCAGACTTCTACAGATAGTAGCGGGTAAATGGTGGAGCATGATTCTCCATGTTCATGATGAGAAGACACTTCTCTTGGCAGACTTCGAGTGCCTATTTCAGGAATATTTTGTCCCAGTGACTCCTCGTGTAGTGCACATTCATTAGCAAATTCTTCTGCAGTAGGGAATCATGATTATAGCTCAGTACCCATCGAGGATCACATGCCTCTCACAATACTCCAGAGATATGGTACAATATACTTTTTTCAGGGCTCAAACCTTCGACTAGGGACTCGGGTGGGAGATCAGAGCTTCGGTGAACTCACTCAGCATCCCGACGTAGGTGAGGGTGCTAGAGAAAACCCTCCTGGAGGAGATATTTTGGGTTGGGCAGCATCTATAAGGCCCCTACCTTAAACCTTAATTAATATTGAATTAAATGAATAATTCACATTGATGATCTTTTCATGTTTAGAGTTTTAGAGAATTAGATTATGAAACTTTCATTACAATCCACATTTAAACAAAGTGGTTACATAAAAGACAATATTCATTCTTCCCATCAATGGAAACATATTTAAAATTAAAACACAGATTCTTTCTTGAAACATCCTTGACACTATCGTCACATCATGTACCTTTCCCTTGACCTGTGAAAAACATTTCAAAAACTTGGGATGAGCATAAAAAGCTCAGTAAGGGTTATAAAAAATATGGAAAGGAAACATCAGTTCATATATACATAAGAATGAAATCATACTTTACCCATAAAACATAGGAACTTAAACATACCTCATCAAACCATGAATAAATTAAAGAAAACATAAGTCATAAAGGTAACTTGAGGCATTCATAACATTCTTACGTAGGGAGTAACCCTCTTGGTTACGTTTGGAATACCCATCACAGTATATTCCCTAAATCTCTTCGGAGAAACCTTAACGTTTCACTCCTTCGTGTTACCAAATGAATTTGAGAGCTATATCGGGCTCACCCACCCTTAGTTTATCACGGAACCACCCGTCTTCATAATAATTCCCATGAACCTCAACAAAATCGTATCTCATAAAACATGCATAAAGAAAACATAACATTTCCACCTTTCAATCACAGGATATCAATACAACACATTGATATAAAACCATTATGAAAACCATTTTCAGTACCAAAACAAAAGAAATGTAAAACATGGTATTTATTTTTTTTCTTTTAAAAAAATGTATGGCTTGTAGAGGAAGCTGAAACTCAAATAATTGTCACGGCGGCAGAGAAGTCATTATCGCCGCATACGTACGACAAAAACATTCCCTTTTGTCGTTTAGTAAACACTTCGTATAAAAAAGATTCCTTTTGGTTAAATGTAAAAGTTAAAGGGGTTTATACACCGTATAAAAGAAGGTTGTGTATAAAACAAAATATTCATCAATGAAAGGAGATTGAGACGAAGTCCCATACAAAGACGATGTCCTTGGTTTAAGGATAAATTAGTTACATAACTATGTGTGACAAACGAATACACAAAATATAAGTGGGTATTAAGTGTAAAACAATCAGAGGAAATTCACACATAATAATAGAATGACATATTCAAGGTGTACAAGTTTATCCCAAATAATCGAAATTGGGTTAAGAAGTTCCCTTGCAATAATTAGATAGCCTAATGGTGTCACTTCAAAATTCAGAAAAAGAGTAGATGAGAGATAAAAAGGGTATCTCATCACTTTGACATAAAATTCACATCAATAAGGATATAGAAGAACATATCGCAACATAATATTATGTGAATTAAAAGACATAACAAAAGAAGTCTTTTACAAAAAGTGGAGGGTGAAAGGTTCCCTTACCGACATGGGTATCTTTCGAAACATACGCCCCGTGAAATAAGGACAATACAACATTGATGTAATTACTCATAAATGAAATAATATTACACAATGAGTAAAATAATGGTTAGTACCTACACCACTCAAATGAAATTGTGGAAATTGTAGCATAAATCTCACTGGAATAAAAGTGAGATGAAAAATCCCTTACGAAAACTCGGTAGCCTAACTGCGCCACATAAAACATCCAAAAATGGATTGATGAGATCAAATAGGTTATCTCGTAACATTAAAATAAAATGGACTGAAAGAGTAATATAAAAGAACATCCCCCATCATAAAAAATAGGAGCTTAAAAGATGTGACATAAAGGAGAGAACTTAAAGAGAAAGAGAGAGGTTAGATCTCTTACGAAAATTCGGCGGCCTAACGGTGCCACTCAAAACATCCAAAATGGATTGATGAGAGATAATAGGATCTCTCATAAAATGAAAATAAAAATTACAGTAAGCGTAATATAAAATAACAGCCCAATAACATGAAATATGAGCTTTAGAGGGAATGACATAAAAGAATATACTTAAAAAGAAATAGTGGAGTATGATCCTTTGCCTCGTATCCGACTTGACCTGACCGTTCTTTAATCTCCTGAATAATAAACTTCAGTTAATCTCTACTTGCTTAAGAATATTTTTCAAGTTCATTATTCCTTTTATACCATGTTATGATCATCATGTAATCATTTGAGTTAATAATGTTCATTTTTTCGGTATTTGGTTCTTAAGTCAAAAATAGACTTCTTACACTTACATGTTGTTAATTTGGTCAAAGGTTAATTATATCCAGAATGATATTAATGATTTGGATAACATATATATCAAATATATTCATCATATACATGTATTTATAATATTACATCACATTTAGAGGTAATAAATGAAATGCACCGTTCATTGAGACGGTAAGCCGTACGTACGCATGAATGCTACTTCCATTTCTATTTCGTATTTTCTGGAATGGAATCATAATTATATAAGAGTATATTATAATTCCAGTACAATAACAATTATAATATCATTAACTTTGTCCTTTACACATCCCACATATGGTATTAACAAATCAAATCACTTTCATGGGGCGGTAGTCCGCACTTCCTAAAATGAAGATATCGTGTTTACCCATAATGGAAACAATAATGGTATGCCATAAATGAAAAATACAGAAGCTTAAGTAAAGAATAAACATATTATATATCATATATAAAAATAGTGACATCATAATTTCTACCTTTGAAGGTGTTAAATGAGTATTGAATAATCATTGTTTCGGGAGGCAGAATTTCGCCATCCACGGAAACCGTATGTTCTTTAACCATTTTATGTAGTTGTGTGAGAGTGTACCTCATATAAATCTTATAAAAACATCCTAGTATATTTAATATACTGGTTTTGTTACAAAATAAGTAAATAAAAATAATTTAGGGGGTTGGGGAAGCAAAATAAAACAAATGAACATGAGAGAATGAATTACCTTTAAAAGTGTAACTCCTTTTGATTTGAGCCTAAAGGCTTCCTTTGAAAGGATTATGCCCAAAGGTAATCCTCTAGGATGAGGAGAGGGATGTGGAGAGAGTAAATGGGCAGGGGATGGCCGAGCCAAAGGCTTGAGGAGTGTGTGAAATGAGGTAGAGTTGGGGGCCTTTTATAAGAGGAGAGGAGGGGCACTTTTAGAAATCATGAAACTATTATTTTATTTTCAAATGTGTTTCGAATTTATATGGTCCCCCATTGATATATTTTAATTATAAGATGATAAGGCTTCTAAATATTCTCATCCAATAGTTTTTGGACAAGTGTAGGTCGTAGATTGTATATTATCGTTTCATTTTATTTAAACTGTTCATTAATGAGGTCATCGTTGCATCATCTTGATGTGATAATTAAATTAATTTACATAATGTCTAAAAATTATTAAAAAAACTATCCTGATGTAGGAAATCTTTTTATCATTCCAAATAGTATTTATAGACAGAAATATTATTAGTATAACCCCTTCTAAAAATTGTTTTAGTAAATCAATTTATGTTAGTGTCATTTTCACCTTTATTTAAAAAAAGGCATTAAAGTCATTATCTCATCCATGAGGCTCCATAGGGTCCCCTAAATTGACCCATGGGTTGTCTTGGTCGGAAATGACTCATACAATAGAGGAAGGACAAGTGTCATGGTGTTTTCATATTTTTATAATATCATTTTTAACTTAAATTACACTAATTACCTCTAATCGCGATTAATGAAAAAAAGTTATTATTCACCAAAAAATTATTTTCATCCCATTGAACCACATTTTACATACTAATGAAAACCATGTATGTCGGATTTTAAAAATTCAATACACATTAGTGGTAAACTTTCATTTAACTGAAAAATCAGTTTGCTTGATTACCACTTAGTGGTTTCACTATTCATCAAAAATTGGAGTATTTCAGAAAATTACCATAATTTCACCCTAAGCTATATTTGATATTCCGAATTAAAAAATGAAGTCTATTTTTTAAAATTCAAAACATATAAGTCACATTAATTAATTTAATAATTAATTCCCGCTGTCAGATCAAATAGCGTGTTTTTATGAAATAAAATGTATCAAAAGATTGACACTGGTTTAAGTCTGATTTCAAAGTGAAATTAATTTCAACGACCACTATTGGATTTATTGGTAAAAATATATTCTTATTTTACTTTAAAACCAATTCAAAAGATAATATAATCATATAAATTAATTAGATTAAAAAGAGGTTTTGAATTAAAATACAACATTTTACACTATTCATTTAAAAAAATGAACTTTATCGGAATGATACCAAAAATTTACAAAAAGTAAATTTTGATGTCCCAATTCATAAGAAGAGTTTTATTTGGTCCAAAAGGATGTATAAGTGTGAACAAAACTATATTTAATTACAATTTTCTATCAAAAGGCGATAAGTGAACCTTTAGAGAAAACTAGGGTATATACGCCTAAATTTGAATTCTTTCCGTATTTTAAGCCTTTATCTTTTATTGGGTATATCTAAAAACATTTAAAAACATATATAATAATATTTCAGTTATTTCTATTTATTCCCGCCAATACAACGGCTACATGTTAACTACCATTTAAAATAATATTATTTTATTATTAGAGTGCAACGTAAGATTCCCAAGAAACTCGTTGTTGCATGTTGGGTACGCCATCGAGCATAGCGTCCCCTTTAAAGTCATATTAATATTTTATTCACAAATATGGATAAATATGAAAATTTTATATTCTTTATTTACCCAGGGTGTTACATCCTTCCCCCCTTTTGGGAATTGCGTCCTCACAATTTTGAAATTGGGATTGGTAACATCCTTGAAAGTCCCACATCGGAACAACAGTCAGTAAAACAATCACTTTAAAATAAAGGAAGATAAGTACAGAGGCCACCCGAGTTAAAAAATATGTAGAAAAACATGGACATGGAAGAAAAAGCAAAGGTTCATGTTCTTGAGGGAGATTGATAGAAAACATGTTTAGGAGAAAGTTAACCATGACAAAATCACAAACTTGTGATGGGTTAAACGGTATTTGATTCCCTAGTAGGAAAAGTTAATAGACAACATTTTTGTTTTAAGATACTTTTTATTGGGGAATTTATTCATAAGGAAACATAATCACTTATCATGTTGACTTTCATCTTTTATTAGATTCCTTACACAAACTCATATTTTCTCCAAAAGAAGAGTATTTAGGAAGACTTTTTCACATTAAGAGTGATATAATAAACTTTTAGAGAATCACCTAATCCACAAAAGAGAACTATATACATCCCATGTCTTTAGACTTTAACCAAAACCAATACCAAAAAGTCTAGTACAAGACAGATAATCCAGAAAAGGATAACCCTTTATAAAAAGAAAATCTATTATTAACCTCCAAAATTTGTCCAACAAAATGCAATGTTCAACGAGGACCATCCGATAATCAATTTGTCCATAAAATTCTTCAAAGTAAACAAATCTAAGATTGAAACCCAAATATTTGAAGGATTTAATCACATAGTCTTCCAAGTTAAATCGTAACATTTATCTCCAAACAACATTAGTTGCTCCTAAATTCTCGTATTGAAAAGTAATTAACCTAATCACATATCCTCCATGATAGGTTCATCATTTTCATAAATAACCCAAAATCAACATACTCTTAATTCATAAAATCAGATAACTAAAAAGAATCAGTCAAACTAACCAGAGACTTCACGTAGTCTAGTGGTAGGCGATAAATACCAGACGCACTTTGGTTGTGGGTTCGATTCCCGCAGCTTTTTCGACGCGACGGGTGGTCACACGGTCTACGTGTTGTCCTTTTTCCAAAACTATAGAATTCTCAAATAATTCCCCTAAAGGGATAAAATCATCAAAAATGATCATAACATATTTTAACCTCAAGTTTATCTCATTCCTTTCATTTTCCATCATATCATAGAGTAACCCATAATTAACTAAAAAGTAAGGATCATATAAACTCTAATGGTTACCTTTATAATTATAACCTGAACTTCCACATCGATTGGTCATCTCGTACATGATGCATTACAGAACATACCAAGGTTCAAGTGGTTGATCATGAGTCCTTGATAGTTGGTTTAGAACAACCACGAGTTTCCTCATTGAATCCCCCATTTTATCTAGTATCTTAATCAAAGAACCACCACGGTTTCCTTCAAACCTGTAGTCTCTTTGGTGCCTGCTAGATCCATCCATTCACTAAAAACAGAAATGTTAGTGTGAGTATATCAAAAAACCATCATGTACTAATGAGTAAGGTAAACACTAAGATATACTTACTCATTCACTTTATCTTAAACTAGGACTCTTTCTGAAATCCTAACCATTATGGTAATGTCACTTATGCTTAAAGAATACCCTAACCTCTAAAGTTATCTAAACCGACCTTTGATACCAACTATAAGGCCCCAGCCTTAAACCATACTTAATCTTGAGTTATTACAAGATTACACATTGAGGATCTTTTCAGGTTTAGAGTTTTAGAGAATTAGATCATGAAACATTCATTACATTCCACATTTAAACAAAGTGGTTACATAAAAGACAGTATTCATTCTTCCCATCAACAGAAATATATTTAAAATATAACACAGATTCTTTCTTGACACATCCTTGACACTATCATCACATCATGTACCTTTCCCTTGACCTGTGAAAAACATTTCAAAAACATGGGATGAGCATAAAAAGCTCAGTAAGAGTTATAAAAATATGGAAAGGAAACATTAGTTCATATATACATTAGAATGAAATCACACTTTACCCATAAAACATAGGCATATCAAATCATGAATAAATCATAGAAAACAGAAGACATAAAGGTTACTTGAGGCATTCATAACATTCTTACGTAGGGAGTAACCCTCTTGGTTACGTTTGGAATACCCATCACAGTATATTCCCTAAATTTTTTCTTCAGAGAAACCTTAACGTTTCACTCCTTCGCATTACCCAATGCATTGGAGAGCTACATCGGGCTCACCCGCCCTTAGTTTATCAAGGAACCACCCGTCTTCATAATAATGCCTAAGAACCTCAACATAATCATATCTCATAAAACATGCATAAAGGAAACATAACATTTCCACCTTTCAATCACAAGATATAAATACAACACATTTTTATAAAAACATTATGAAAACCATTTTCAATACCAAAACAAAAGAAACGTAAAACATGGTATTTATTTTTTTTCTTTTTTTAAAAAACGTATGACTTGTAGAGGAAGCCGAAACTCAAATAATGGTCATGGCGGCGGAGAAGTCGTTGTCCCCGCATACGTACGACAAAAACATTCCCTTTTGTCGTTTAATAAACACTTAATATAAAAATGATTCCTTTTGGATAAACGTAAATGTCAAAGGGGTTTATACACCGTATAAAATAAGGTTGTGTATAAAACAAAATATGCCTCAATGAAAGGAGATTGAGACGAAGTCCCATACAAAGACGGTATCCTTGGTTTAAGGATAAATCGGTTACATAACTATTGTGACAAACGAATACACAAAATATAAGTGGGTATTAAGTGTAAAACAATCAGAGGAAATTCACACATAATCATAGAACTACATATTCAAGGTGTACAAGTTTATCCCAAAGAATCAAAATTGGGTTAAGAAGTTCCCTTGTAATAATTAAACAGCCTAATGGCGTCACTTCAAAATTCTGAAAAATAGTTGATGAGAGATAAAAATGGTATCTCATCACTTGGACATAAAATTCACATCAATAAGGATATAGAAGAAAATATCCCAACATAATATTATGTGAATTAAAAGACATAACAAAAGAATTCTTTTACAAAAGGAGGATGGTGAAAGGTTCCCTTACCGACATGGGTATCTTTCGAAACATATGCCCCGTGAAAGAAGGACAATACAACATTGATGTAATTACTCATAAATAAAATAATATTACACAATGAGTAAAATAATGGTCAGTACATACACCACTCAAACGAAATTGTGGAAAATGTAGCATAAATCTCACGGGAATAAAAGTGAGATGAAAAATCCCTTACGAAAACTCGGCAGCCTAACGACGCCACATAAAACTTCCAAAAATGTATTGATGAGATCTAATAGGGTATCTAATCACATTAAAATAAAATGTACTGAAAGAGGAATATAAAAGAACATCCCCCATCATAAAAAATAGGATCTTAAAAGAAGTTACATAAAGGAGAGTACTTAAATAGAAAGAGAGAGGTTAGATCTCTTATGAAAATTCGGTGGCCTAACGACACCACTCAAAACATCCAAAATGGATTGATGAGAGAGAATAGGTTCTCTCATCACATGAAAATAAAAATTAAAGTATGTGTAATATAAAATAACATCCCAATAACATGAAATATGAGCTTTAGAGGGAATGACATAAAAGAGTATACTTAAAAAGAAATAGTGGAGTAGGATCCCTTACCTCGTATCCGACATGACCCGACCATTCTTTAATCTCCTGAATAATAAACTTGAGTTAATCTATACTTGCTTAAGAACATTTTTCATGTTCATTATTCATTTTATACCATGTTATGAACATCATGTAATCATTTAAGTTAATAATGATCATTTTGTCGGTATTTGGTTCTTAAGTCAAAAATAGACTTCTTACACTTACATGTTGTTAATTTGGTCAAAGGATCATTATATTCAAAATGATATTAATTATTTGGATAATATATATATCATATATATTCATCATATACATGTATTTATAATATTACATAACATTTAGAGGTAATAAATGAAATGCAACGTTCATGGAGACGGCAAGCTGTACGTACGCATGAATGCTACTTCAATTTCTATTTCGTATTTTCTGGAATGGAATCATAATGATATAAGAGTATATTATAATTCCAGTATAATAAAATATATAATATCATTAAATTTATCCTATTCACATCCCACATATGGTATTAACAAATCAAATCACTTTCAGGGGGCGGTAGTCCGCACTTCTTAAAATGAAGATATCGTGTTTACCCATAATGGAAACAATAATGGTATTCCATAAACGAAAAATAAAGATGCTTAAAGAAAGCATAAACATATTATATATCATATATAAAAATAGTGACATCATAATGGCCACCTTTGATGGTGTTAAATGAGTATTGAACAATCATCGTTTTGGGAGGCCGAATTTCGCAATCCACGGAAACTGTATGTTCTTTAACAATTTGATGTAGTTTTGTGAGAGTGTAGCTCAAATAAATCTTATAACAACATCCTAGTATATTGAAGATACTGGTTTTGTTACAAAAGAAGTAAATAAAAAGAGTTTAGGGGGTTGGAGAAGAAAAATAAAACACATGAACATGAGAGAATGAATTACCGTTAAAAGTGTAAGTCCTTTTGATTTGAGCCTAATGGCTTCCTTTTAAAGGATTATTCCCAAAGGGAATCCTCTAGGATGAGGAGAGGGATGTGGAGAGATTAAATGGGCATGGGATGGACGAGACAAAGGCTTGAGGAGTGTGTGAAATGAGGTACAGTTGGGGGCCTTTTATAAGAGGAGAGGAGGGGCACTTTTGGAAATCATGAAACTATTATTTTATTTTCAAAAGTGTTTGGAATTTCTAAGGTCCCACATTGATATATTTCAAATATAAGATTGTAACAATTCGAAATATTCCCATCCAATAGTTTTTGTATAAGTTTAGGTCTTAGATTTTATATTATCGTTTGATATTATTGAAACTGTTCATTAATGAGGTCATCGTTGCATCATCTTGATGTCATAATTAAATTAATTTATATAATGTCTAAAAATTATAACAAAACTATCCAGATGTAGTAAATCATATTATCTTTCCATAGAGTATATATAGTCAAAAATATGATTAGTATAACCCCTTCTAAAAATTGTTTTAGTAAAACAATTTATGTTAGTGTCATTTTCACCTTTATTTAAAAAAAGGGCATTAATGTCATTATCTCACCCAAGAGGCTCCATAGGGTCACCTAAATCGACCCATGGGTTGTATTGGTCGGAAATGACTCATCCAATAGGGGTATGACAAGTGTCATGGTGTTTTCATATTTTAATAATATCATTTTTACCTTAAATTACACTAATTACCTCTAATCGCGATTAATGAAAAAAAGTTACTATTCACCAAAAAAATATTTTCATCCCATTGAAACAAAATTTACATACGAATGATAACCATGTATGTCAGATTTTCAAAATTCAATACACATTAGTGGTAACTTTCATTTAACTGAAAAATCAGTTTGCATGATTACCACTTAGTGGTTTCACTATTCATCAAAAATTGGAGTTTTTCAAAAAATTACCAAAAATTCACCCTAAGCTATATTTGATATTACGAATTCAAAAATGAAGTATATTTTACAAAATTAAAAAAATATAAGTCACATTAATTAATTTAATAAATAATTCCCGCTGTCAGATCAAATAGCGCGTTTTTATGAAACAAAATGTATCAAAAGATTAACACTAGTTTACGTCTGTTTTCAAAATGAAATTATTTCCAAGGACCACTATTGGTTTTAATGGTAAAAATTTATTCTAATTTTACATTAAAACCAATTTAAAATATAATCTATTCATATAAATAAACTAGATTAAAAAGAGGTTTTGAATTAAAATACAACATTTTACACTATTCATTTAAAAAAATGAACTTTATCGGAATGATACCAAAAATTTACACAAAGTAAATTTTGATGTCCCAATTCTTAAGAAGAGTTTTATTTGGTCCAAAAGGATTTATAAGTGTGAACAAAACTATATTTAATGACGGTTTTCCATCAAAAGGCGATAAGTGAACCTTTAGTGAAAACTAGGGCATATACACCTAAATTTGAATTCTTTCCGTATTTTAAGCCTTTATCATTTATTGGATATATCTAAAAACATTTAGAAACATATATAATCACATATTAGTTATTTATATCCATTCCCGCCAACACAATGGCTACATGTTAACTACCATTTAAAATAATATTATTTTATTATTAGAGTGCAATGTAAGATTCCCAAGAAACTCGTTGTTGCGTGTTGGGTACGCCATCGAGCATAGCGTCCCCTTTAAAGTCATATTAATATTTTATTCATAAATATGGATAAATATGAAAATTTCATATTCTTTATTTACCCGGGGTGTTACAGCATCCAACAGTGGGATCCACCACCAGTCGACACATAGCGGAGTCTTATATAGCTGACAGAAGACAGATGTCCTGGAGGTCCAAGAGGACCAGACGTACTGGTGGACGACCGCATGACTTGGGATCAATTGTGCAGAGCACCCGAGGTGGAGACAGACTTTCCAGGATAAAATAGTGTTACTCAAGCGGTGGGTAGGTTCACATGGATTGTGACTGTCTGACACGTCATTCAGATGTTTAATAGACGTTCGAGGGACCTCCCAGGGATAGATAGAGATTTGATGAAGGATGTACACAGGGTGCAGGATGACGTGGCAGAGGAGCTGGTCATATAGCTGGCGGTGGATTATGTTTCGAGGTGCTGCCGCCACTACCACCAGGATGTCCACCACGATGGCATTGAGCAGGTTGATAGGGGAGGGCTCAGCTCTAGGTAGCTGAGGCATATGACCACGGTTCCCTAGAGATGATATGAGGTATGATATGAGTCTACTACACCATTTATACAGTACTTATAGACATAGGTGTCAGACACTCATTAATTTCCACTACCCTTGTTCGGAGCTCAGAGACTCCAATGGAGCAGTTGGCTAGATCCTTAAGGCTAGAAACACATATGGGAGAAGACTCGATGATTATGTACTAGTTAAGGTAGTGTGAGATTAATCTATGAAGTGAGAGATTCAGCTAGGATCGCCTAGTATTGGTGTCGAGGCCTTACAAATCCATCATGGGTATAGAATGGTTATCTATAGTCCATGCTCAGATTGACTATATTAGGTGCAAAGTGTGATGTGTCAACATGGAGGACACCAGTTTTACCTTATCTGATGTTATTAGAGCCTTTACAGCACAAGATATACTTGCTCAGAAGAGAGTGCAGCTGATCACTCATCAATAGGCTTTCCTTACCCTCAGAGTAGTAGATGTAGAGAGTCCGAGCTATCCCATAGTGGTGGACTAGTACACGAATATTTTCTCTTATGATGTCCTGGGTATTCCTCCATGAAAATATGTAGACTTTTACATTGACTTGTTCCCCTGGATGACACTGATATCTACACCAGTGTATCGAATTGCTCCTACGGAGCATCGTGAGTTGCAGGTACACCTATAGGACTCACAAGAGAAGGGATTCATCTGGCCTTGTGTTTCTCCTTGGGCAGCCCCAATTCTATTCTCACTGAAAGAGGATGGGTGCATGAGGATTTGTGTTGACTATTGGAACTTGACCCAGGTGACCGTGAAAAACAAGTACCCACTCTTGAGGATTGATGACCTATTTTATCAGTTGAGGGGAGCACGGTGGTTCTCGAAGATAGAATTCATATCAGGCTATCACCAGCTCAGAGTTCAAGATGATGATGTATCGTAGTCAACTTTCAGATTTCGTTGCAACCACTATGAGTTCATGGTTATGATTTTAGGCATAACCAATACTCCAGAAAGGTTTAATGGACTCATGAACATGATCATTCACCCATTCCTCGATTGCTTTTTTGTAGCCTTCATTGAAGACATTCTGATCTACTAGACTACCGAGGAGGATCATGCCTAACATTTGTAGATAGTACTGTACACACTCCATGAGCACCAGATTTATGGTAAGATCTCGAAGTTTTAGTTCAGGATCATAGAGGTTCACTTTTTGGTAAATGTCATCTCAAATGCTGGAGTTTTGTGGATCAAACAAATGTTGAGGTTGTTCTATATTGGGATCCACCCAGGAGTGTGACGGAGGTATGGATTTTCCTGGGTTTGTCCCGTTATTATAAGAGATTTTTGAATGACATCTCTAGAGTTGATGCACCCCATTTCAGCATTAATGAAGAAGGGAAACCCTTCATGTGGTCATTGACGTGCCAGTAGAGTTTTCAAGAGTTGAGGCAGATGTTGACTATTGCGCCAATCTGGAGGCTTCCAGAAGAGGGTGTTGGGTACGTGGTCTACTGTGACGCATCGGGGACTGGGCTCAGATGAGTCCTAATTCAGGAGTGAGCAGTGATAGCTTATGGTTCACATCACCTGTGACGGCATGATAAGAACAACGCTAACAATGACCTAATGTTTGCAGCAGTGATCTTCACCATGAAGATGTGGCGACACAATCTGATGGGTGAGAGTTTCATAATCTACTTTGACAACCACATTCTTAGGTATATCATCTCGTATAAGGACCTGAATCTGAGACAACGGTGGGGGATTGAATTCCTCCAGGACTATGCTTTCAAGATATTCTATACTCCTGGAAAGGATAATATTGTAGTAGATGCTCTCAGCAATAGATAATGTATTCAGCTGTTAAGAGAGGTGACTTAGCAGCTGGCTGCATTACAGATATCCTTTGTGGATAGAGATGGAGATGCATTGCTTCAGTCTCTTATAGCTACACCCTCAAATTTTCAGCGAGTTAGGAAGGTGCAGCATGGGGACACTGACTGCGAGACATGACATGTCTAGATATCCATAGGGCAGGCACCTGAGGGATTTTCTGAAGGTGGGGAGCATGCCATCCTCTTCAGAGGACATAAAATGGTACCTATGTCACTTCAAGATGAAGAGCAGGGTTCAGTTGAGATCATGGGATGCCACTTAGTGCAAGACATTGCGCGACTACATGGAGTTACTTTGACGATTTCTCCGATTGTGACACACATTTTACTTCCCAGCTATAGAAGGGGTTTTAGGAAGCTTTCAGGTAACGACTTCATTTACGTACCGCCTTCCATCCTCAAACTGATGGCCTGATAGATCGGACCATTCAGACCCTCAAGGACATGTTTTGTGCTTCTGTTGCATCTAGGAGGATCACTTACCATTGGTAGAGTATGCCTATACAGCATCTATCACACCACTATTGGGATGGAGCCTTTCGAGGCGTTATACAGGTGACTTTATAGATCACCTATGTGTTGGACTGACCAAGGGGAGTTAGCACTCATGGGACCAGTGATGGTATGAGCTACTACAGAGAAGTTGTAGATCTTCCATGAGCGGATAAAGACTGCGCAGAGAATGAATACGTTGTATGATGACAGGAGACGAAGACCTCTGGAGTTCGAGGATGGCGACCACGTATTTCTACAGGTCCCACCTCAAGGAGGTTCGCAGAGATTTGGCCTATGCTACAATTTACCTCTGAGATTCATCGGACATTTTCAGGTCCTCAGCAGAGTTGGCATGGTGGCATACCTCTTAGCACTTCCACCTCAGTTTCACCGGTTGCACGATGACTTCCACCTATCGTAGCTGAGGGGATATGTGCACAACCCTTCTCAGATCGTCGACCATGGGGAGATGGGAGTTGATGATGGGGTGATGTTTATGGAGGTTCTATTTGAGATTGAGGATCTATAAGAGTGGGTCCAACATGGATGGTCGATACCTCTAGCATGCGTTTGCTGGCAGCACGAGAACCTCCAAGAGAGAAAATGGGAGTGGGAGGCTCATATGTGTGATCATTACCCCCACTTGTTCCCATCGACTGAGTGGTTTCTTACATGGACGTAATGTCATGAGGTGGGTAGAATGTAGATATTCATTATTTCCATGGTATTGTTTTCCATTAATACATGGGAATTTTGCGAGTCCGTAAAAATTGATGATGCGTGATTCTGAGACCCGATATTCCTAGAATCAATTTCTGATGTTTTTTCGGGTCCGTTCAGTAAATGTACAAGTGGGTTTGTATAAATTTTGAATTTGTGCTCAGAATTGAAATCAGAGGGATATTTTGAACACGTAGCGCTGATATTCGCTTATGGATACCTTCACCTCAACAGAAGTGGGTCGAGAATAAATGTATGTTTTGTGTTTTTAGTGAAATAATTAAATAAAAATAAAGTTGTGTAGATTTATATTTATTTTGTTGGTCAAAGCCTACATGATGAAGTTGGAGGTGGGGACAACCACACTATAACCACCCATGAGAGGTAATGGAGGTGCGTCCCACCCAAACCTAACCTCCTATTCATGTTAATTGTGTTGAGGACCACCCGGGTATTAAAGCCCCTTGAATCTCACCATTATAGGAGAGAAACCCTCTAATTTCCAATAAGTGTAAGGGAGGCTTTTCAACTCCCATAACACTAGATGTGCCAAATCCCCCTGAATAATTAATTGATGCAATTATATCATTTAATTAATTAACCCATTTGAATTTTTTTCCATAAAATAAATAATAGATAAACATAATATATTATTTTGGTTGTCATTTTTCTTTTGGTGGAACTTGGGCGAAGATAGAGATACATTAGGGAGGAAATCTATCTCCAACGAAGAACAAAGACTGAATTCTTCAAAAGAAAAACACTGTAGAGGTGCATCTTCAAATTTGTTCGTAGGAACCTCCTTCGACATAGGACGTTTTTGACTATGACAAGCTATCGCACAAACCGACGATCGAGGAAAACACCAAAGTCCATATTTTCTAATGATCAGTATTCTTTATAGCTACTCCATCAATGATTAGTGAAAAAATGTAGGGGATTACTTTCATTTAAGTGTGATTAAATTCCATGTTCATTCATTCTGTCAAAATGATGAATAAGGATTTTTACTCTTGTGGGAGGGTTGTTGTGCTTCGTTCTTATGAACTGTTCGCTACCACCCAAAACGTGGAAGGTATGGGAAAAACCAACATGTCCCAACCACCCCCCCACTGTTCTAGTTTGAGATGGTCATTAGCATGGTTATGAGGTGAAGAGAAGACAAATGAGATGTAGGAATCATAAGTGCTACCTGTGGCATCTGGGACCCACACCGCTCGCTGGACGCGCCATCCAACGGCCAAACCGGTCCCGACCACCGCCCAGCCAGCCCACCTCTCCATTGCTGCACCTCCCTGCTCATTGTCATACATTCCTGGTCCTGCAGGCCCGAACCACGTTGTCACACGACACCATCGCCGTGCCCTGACCGAACCATGCACGCCCCGCCAGCCCGAGACGCACTGGCCTCGACACGATCCATGTGCCCCATGTCGCCGCTGGCTGAACCAGCCTGGGCCATCCAGGCTGAGCCGTCCGAGTCGCGCCCGTTGCGGCGCTGGCCGAAACGGCTCCGATCACCCAGGCCGAGCTTCTGAGCCACACCCCATGCATGCCTAGCCGAGCCAACCTCTTTTGCCCCTCACGGCCCCTCCTGGATGAACTGTGTTTACACCAACCTATGGTTGGTCTACGCCCTTGCGACCGGTCCATGCCCTAGTGACCAGTCCATGCCCTCGTGTTAATCTCACCCCTCACAGCCTATTGGTCATGGCCTAGTGGGCATGGTTGAACCTAATAGGATATCCCATCTAATGGGTTATGCCGGGTCGACCCAAACTGGGTCTGCCCAGACTAGGTCCGGACAGGTCGGTCTGACCAGACCGTATCCCACAATGACACTTTACTTTCTTTTGGCCATATCTTTGGCACTGGGTGTCTGTTTGACGAACAGTCCGTGGACATGGTAATCAGGGAGAATGATGGACCCTTTAAGTATACCACACTAGAGATTGGGGTATAGTTTAGATACGGTCTGGTAGGATCGCTCGCAAATCCAACCAGTCCCCCAGGACTAAAGGGCTAATAACTCAAAGATCGGGCATCCGATTGATGTGTCGTCTATTGCGTTGAGAACTCTATGATGTGGCAGAAATTTGGGATAATTTTTTGTGGGATATAGTGGAAGTAGATGTATCAATATCCCTGTCTACTATTCGAGGATCCTACGTGGGTTTGACAGCTCTGATACTATTCCAGTATCTGATGTTGGTTCGATAGCTCTGACTACTATTCTGTGATCATATATGGGTTCGACAACTCTAACTACTATTCTAGGAACCTAGGTGGGTTAGGCATCTTTGAATACTGTTCTAAGATCATAGGTGGGTTCGACAGCTCTGACTACTATTCCACGATCATACGTGGTTTCGACAACTCTGAATAATGTTCCATGATCCATACGTGGGTTCGACTGCTCTAATTGCTATTCTTGGATCCTAAATGGGTTCAAAAGCTCTAATTATGGTACCAGGATCCTACATGGGTTAGACATAGTAGATGATTTAGTGGCTACATCTAATCATCTCTATCTGTGTACGTAAGTTGTATACATGTGTGAGGTGATTCAGTAACTTTTATGTTTACCTCATGATAGAGATATATTACATGATAACACATGTATATGTATATGCATATACCTAATATGGTTTATCTATTTATTTCATACTTTGGGGTTTATCCTTGTTGGATTTTGTGAGAATTTGATGGTCTCAAGGTCCATACATAGTATCGTTATACTCACCCCTACACGGGCTATGGCCGCACCTCGTTATGTTGGATGCAAATGATAGACAGCGCTGAACGAGGCTGAGAGTAATAGGACTAGACAGTAAACGAATGTTGACCTTACAACGAGTAATTACCTGGAGGCAACTGATGGATGGGGAGTACTGAGGAGGAAATATGTACCTTCTATTTAGGAGGGAATCCCAAAGGATGACCCAGCTGCTATTTTCTCTTCTTTCAGTTATACATGTACTACCAGTTCCTTGTACTTTATAGTTGGCTTGTATTTATGGACCCTTTACACTTCATCACTCTTTTGTTATACAGTTTACCTAGTGTTTTTTATCTACCTTTGTGGTTTTATAGGTTATAAAGGAAATGCATTCCTAGTTTTATGGAATTATACCTTTGATGCTGGTTTCCAGCCCCTGGCCTATGGATGGCGTGCATGGGATAGTCAAGGAATGGGACCTAGGGGGGCGGTCGTGAAAGAAATTCATTAATCACTAATAAGAAAGGGTGGGTTTTATTAGTGAACACAATCCTTCTGTCCATGTAGTTATTATTAATGTGGATTATATGATCTGGTGATATGAACTAGTAATAAAATATCTTGCACTCGTTGATTTATTTTATGTATCACAATTTTCACAATTTTTAATCTAGTATATATAATTTATTTAAAATTATGAAAATAAAAATTTACCACCCACCTCTAGATTATATCTTACCAACCCATTAGGAAATAAAAAATGTTATAAATGAATACTTAATTTTTTCATGGAACTATTTTGTTATATCTATTTAATTATCATTATAATGAAATCATTATCCCAGACCTAGAAAATTATTGAATTATACAAAAATGTTTTTGGAAATTTAGGAATTTAATTTGACGAATCTCATTAGAATATCTCATTCAATTTTACGGGATTATATATACTAAATGTACCAAATGGAGGAACTTTTAAACAATATGTGTATTGTATTATTTAATCACGTGAAAAAATTATTTCTTTCATGAACATAATATAGAAACTCTTCAGTGAAGTGTTTGGAAAAAAATATTTCCAAATATAAAATTTTATGAATTTATTATATTTTTTTGTAGAAATATGTATATCAATATTTTATCTTGTAAAATTATATATGAAATATTTAAAAAATTAATATCCACTAATCACAGAATTGATAAGTTGAAAAGAACCAAGTTCGTAATTAAAAAGGTGATGTTTCAATAATTTACAATGAATGATATATAGAGAATCAACTAGATGTAAACATATTCACTAAAATTGTTAATATTGTGATTATACTCAAGGGGACCTTGACAAATTATGTCCATATCGAATGAACATTTAGAGGCCTAACTAGATGGGGGAACTAATCCAATGATGAAATTTATAAAAGAAAATATTTCACTTAGTATTCAATGGATGATCTGTTAGGACCAAATATTAAAAACAAGGTGGGGCTGAAGAATGATAGTGTTTAAGAAAATATTAAAATTACAAGTATAAATTTCAATTCTAATTTATTTTTTTCTACTAAATCCTCTTATTTTGATTAGTAGAAAAGAAAAAAATATTAAATTGTAAATTTTAGCAATGAAAAATTATAAATACATGAAATTAAATGGAGGTTCATAGAGGCTCTATAGAAGGGATCATGAAAATGATTATCAAATGGTAAGTAATAAAAGTAATATTAGTAAATAAAATTATTTAGAATTAATTTTTTCTGAGTAATATTATATGAGTCATATCATATCCTATTTTCCAAAATTCAAACAAGATGGGAAAGACAACAAATATTCAGTGTTTAAATGATCATATCATTGTGGATAAAATGTCAAGAAGTAGTCGGACTCAATAAATGATTATTCTAAGTGTAGTAAAGAATCATCCAATGTATTATCAATAAAAAAAATATAAATGAGGTTGTCACTGGTTCTGGATCCAATTTATTTTATGATAATAATATTGAAAATGATGTTAAATAAATAACTGTAAAAAAATTAAAAGTATCAAAAGGAAATTTTTCGAATGTATGAACATTATAGTGAATTTAATTATGAAAATAAAAAATGAAATAATAAATTAAAGAATTGGATGTTTCTCCTTTATGAAATATATTATTGAAAATGGTTATATATTATAATCAAAATAATCCCCAAAGATGTGAGTGGAATATTGAAATATTTATTTTCAAAAAATAATTGATTTTTAGACATTAGATTTATGGTAGATTGTGATGATTCAGATAAAAATAAATAGAACTGAAAGAATATTAAACATGAAATTAACAAATTATTATATACATAACTATGTTTAAATGGGAAAAAATTTGATAAAATTATATCTATGAACAAACCAACAATAGGTAAAAATGGAGTTTGTTTCAATAGTTATATACATATAATGTATAAAACTACCTTCTATAAAATTCAAAATTATAATATATCAACAGTTTCACTGTATAGATTTAATTAGAATGGGACTTATCAAGATAATATTTCATTGAAATTTTTTTATCTTCAGACAATTACAAGACTATCATCTCTAATAATATATATTATATATTACAAAATAATAAAATTCATATATTGGTATGGGTGCCTAAAAAGTATTATCATTAATAATAATGGAACCATAGTAGCTTGGGTTCAAAATGATATAGTTTTTTAATTTTATAGGAAATATACCTAAACATATTAGATGATTGATGATATATTACAGAAGGTATTTCATTCACATGACTAACAGTGTTTTGAAATTTTTATCTTTTCATTCATTTGATGGATTAACTCTCACATATAGTGATAAAAATATATTAATGGTCATATGTTTTGGAGAACTAGGAATATTATAATCTAGTATAATTTTTTAATTTCTATATCTCAAGGGATTTAATAAATATTAGTTTCTCACATTTTTGTTATTATTTAATGTGGTTTATTTTTAATGATAATAAATATCCTGTTTATAAGAATAATGTTATCTTATTTTATTCTAATATAAAATAAAATATTAATCCATAGATATTTCAGAAATAAGCCTAATAAATGTAATGAGTTTAAATATTTGTGAAATAAATTATATTTTTTGGCATATAATGAAGCAATATATTCATCATCTACAATTATACAAATAAGAAAAACATTGTAATGTTTTGGAATATCCAAAATTAAAATATTGTATGTATTTTGTGCACATAAGCCTTAGCTGTGTTGGTGATGACTCTTTAAGTGCATCCACTAGACCTAGGTTCAAAAATAGGAGGAGGCATAAATCTAGGTCACTGTTGAAGTACTATAGTAGTAATTTGATGGTAGTGTAGTATGTACTATTTGGTATTAAAGAATGTAATGTTTCGTACTGTATCTAATGGAACTATTCAACACGGGCCACCATTTATGGCATGGAGACCTTAAACCCTCATACTACCCATTTCATTGGGTCAGTAAGGCTTTTAGGAGAGATTTTTAGGCCTTCGGGCCACATCAAGGCCTTTAGGCTACAAGATCTGTGCATTTTCTCTAGACAGACTCTACAAAAATGGAGCAGCCCTAGAGAAGGTTCCCATGCTAGTGCACACACCAGAGCATATGCAACTAGATTTTGAAGAGTCAGAGTGTATGGATACGCTATTGGGACCAGCCTATGCATTCATGGGAAGCCTAGACAGACGGAAATGCGAAGTTGGAGAGATATAATAATGATATAGATATAGGTTTGGGGAAATTCCTTGTACTTATAGTCGTGTTGAATTCCCTAAGGCCTTCGGGTCTTGTAATATATTAAACCTATGAGCTAGGTAATCTCTGAGCCTTTGGGCCTTCTAAGAGTCCTTCCTCATCCCTTGAATGGTGGTTATAAAAAATAAATAAAAATGAAGTCCATAGAACCATTTAGGGTATTCATTTCATGAGTGGCTTTGGTTTGAATCCTAATTAGCCCAATGAAATTATTTGATATTTTAATAATGTTAACGAAATAAGATTTTTAAAACTAACTCATTTTTTTTATTTATATCCACGAGAAATTAAATTTTATTTACTCAGATATGTTCTTAAAATATAATTTTGCGTTAGTAGAATCACTAGGATTCATTTCTAATCCCATAAAAGTGAAACACTAATCATGTATATAAAATTTATTAAAAAGACAAAAAAAATTAACTTTAAATTTAATAAAATTAATTAGAAGTGATAAATGATGAGAATTAGTAAATTTACATATTGAGAAAATTTGTGAATATAATGGATAGTTGTATAATTCTTCCTCCATGAAAACAGAACAACAATATGGTGATGTAGATCTTAAAAATAGAAGTATTCAATAAATGATAACAAAATTTCTAAATAAATTTAATTTCCTAAAATATTTTAGGGATAAATCTATTAATTTTGATCTTAAAATCATACATAGAGTTTATATTGGAATTTATTTAAATAAAACTCCTTATAATTTATTTTAATTAAATGAAACATTGATTATTCGCATTGGAGTTTTGGTGGAATACATGATATTTTTACTCTATTGATTGATTGAAATAGTTTGATACTTCAAGTGATGAATTTGTTTATCATGGATATTCAAATAATTATGAAAATTATATATTTTATAATAAGTGGACCACATCAAAATATGAATTTTTTCCTGTAATGTTCATTGAAAATACAGAATAATGGAATAATGATTCTGATAATCCAAATGAATAATTTAAAGAGACATATTTTTTTTAATATATTATGAAAAATAAAATTTCATCTATTGATGGGTTTTTTATAACTTCTACATATAATAATAAAAATTGGAAAAATCATAAGTATCATTAATTATAAAATGTAATTTTAAATGTTGAATGTGGAATAAAAAATAGAAAACCTGTGTTAAATATTTTCTAATTCAACCACTGATACATATTTAGTTGCTATTATTGTTAAACTAGCATTTATTATTTCAAATCAGATAAATTATATAGATTATGTACACAATTTTTTTGGAGGAAACAAAGCCTAAAATTATTTTTAGCTTCATATTGATAATCACTCAATTAGAAATAATTGTTATTTTTTAAATAAAATGGATGTGTCTAATAATATATTAAAAAATAAAGTCATACTAGTTCCACAATAATATTTACCAGTAGAGGGTATCAAATTATGAGTATACATTATTGTTAGTTGTTTTAATAGAATCAATTAAGAATTTATTGTTTATTTATTATTGTCAAAATTTTGATTTTCTGTGGTTGTAAAAAATGTATTTTTAAATGGTTTTATTTTAAAAAAGGTGTTCATCACAAAACATGTATAATTTAAAATAAATATATCTTATCATGGAATGATTGATTAACTATATTCTTTTTGAAAAATTATTATGACAAGGAAAATTTTATCCATATTTAGATATAAAAATTGTTTTTATTTATTTTTTAATTCTAAAAGAATATTTTCATGATATTATATGTGTTTTTATACATGATATACATATTAATAATAATTTTTTTAATTAATTTCAAATGAATTTTATAAGAGCATAGTGGATGAATTAAACTTTCTTCTTTGGTCTTAGAATATTTCAAATAAAAGTGTTAATGTTTTTAAATCTATGAAAATATTTTAAATTATATATAAAAAAATAAATCCAAAATCAGGTAAAACTATGATAATTCCTATGAGAAGCCTTTCTAAATTGAAGATTAATTAATCGAAAAAATATGTGAATGATAAAATGTATAGAGGAATGATATGAAGCTTGGTTCAATTGACTACTTATATGCATGATATATTGTTTTCATTTATAATGGGTGAAAAATATTAATTTAACCCCTAATAATGTTATTTAATATAAGTTAAAAATAATAATTATATAACTTAATTTAAAATTTAATACTGGTTTTTCAACCTAATAATAATTATTTTAATTTATTATTATATTTTACTATAATTTTGGATACTAGAATTTGTTATAAAAATAATATCAAGTATGAATGATTTACTTAGTAAATTTAAAATATCATGGAGTTCCAAAAATAAAATTTTCAATTGCAATTTCCAGAACAGAGGAATAGTTTTTTACTGCGGTAAATTATTTTCATCCATGTAATTGGATTAAAAGAACTCTATATTTTTTTAATGTTTATTTGGAACAAATTACGATACTTTTTAATAATATATATACTCTTTAAACATCTAAAAATTCAGTAGGTAATTATATGAAAATATTAACGATGTTATATTTCATCAATTAAGATATAATTTTAACAAATGGGATATCATTAATGATTTCATTCTAATATAAAATAATCCTACAGAAATATTTACCAAAAAAATTCAATTTGTAAGGATTTAAATTTATTTAATGTACTAGTAGGTCTAAAAAACCAAAAAAAAATATTAAATTTAATCATATGTATCATTTAATACTATCAATTATGTTTTCTAATATTTATATGTCATTGTTAAAAATTTATTAACATTTTTGGTGTTTCCTTTAAGATTCATCATTTTCTCATTAACATGTTTTTAATTATCAATATTAGATTTAATGAAAATATATGTGAATCATTATATTTTTTTATTAAAATTATTTTGTGACAATTGTTTTTTATTTTTATTTTTTCTTTTTAAGAGGGATTGAAATATTAGTAGTAATTCATATATTGTTTTCATACTTTCACATAATGATTCATTCCATGTGAATGTTTCATTTATTAATTATAGATTTCACAATGGTTGGGAAATTGATGAATTAATTTCTTAGTTTTGTAATTACATAATGAAATAAAATGTTTCTGTTTATGTGTTTTAAATTTTTTAAATTTAATAAATTTTTTAAGTTAAAATTTCACTCTATAAATATTTTAAATATTGGTTTTTTAAATTTCTATATCTCATAATTATCACATTTATGAAGTCTAATAATTTATTAATTTTACTCAAATATAAGATAGTCAAATCATGTAGGTATTTTAGTTAAAATTAACAGAGTAAAATCACATGGGAAATTTTTCATACAGTCGAACAATGTAAGTAAATATTCAAAATATTAATTTTTAAACATGTAGTTATTATAATCATGTAGATATTTTAGAAACGTGGCTGAATTTCTATATGAACCACGTTTTGAATTTCTATATATCAAACTACAATCTATGTATCTAAATTAAACCTACCTACATTGAGTATTTCAAGTGATCACAAACCAAACTATTATGAGTATAGTTCATTATATCGTAAACCAACAAAAATTGACTATATTTCAAGTGAAAGTAAAGTATAATACCATGACTATATTTCAAGTGATAAAAACCAACCTACAATTTGTATTTTCAAGTGACTATATTATTTATTTTTATGGACCAAATGATATATTCCCATGTGAATTCATTAGTTATATTCAGGTGACTACATGAGTTATTCTAAAGTGACCATGTCAGTTATTTTTATCTGACAGAATATGTTATTTTAATGCAACCATATGATTACATTTTAGTGGAATATATGATTTCTTTTTATGTTATCATATATTAGTGAATTCTAGTTGATCATTCCTTAAACTGCAATCCTGATAGTTTCATAAGTGATTACCCATCAAATTCATCAACATGGCCAGTATACCAATCACATGGATTAGTTATATATAATGTTAAACGACCATAATTATTATTCTATAAAGTTAGTCGGGACTTATTATCACTTCGTTAAATTATATATATTTTGAAATACTTTTCGTATAACTTTCTCAGTTTATTATATAGTTTTACATAAATTATGTTTATTCAAAATATTTTGTTTTTTCTATTTAATTATAATGTAAATAAACATTGTTATTGTTATTGTTGTAGTTGTATAGTGGAGGTATTAAGGGAATTGGTATTCTATATCCAACTATTTTTATTTTGGAATATATGAAAAATTGGGAGTTTGAATATTAATAACACATCTTATTACAAATAATAATGATAAAATTTCCAAAAATATATTCCATATTAATTAGTTAGTAATAAAACATAGACGATTTTATAAACTCAAAATTTCATGATTATATTCCTATATACTATTCAACTATTGGATAACACACTATGATGGGACAGATAAAATGATGATAGTTAGATGTGAATATTCTAATGAAAATGAGTTCTCTTTTTATAATGTATGTACATATTAATAACTATATTAGAGATTGTGAGAAAAAAACCACATGTAGAAATTCATCATGTTTTCCAGTCATATGATATTTTTATATAAGGGTTTTGTGTAATAGTTTCTGTTCTTCAAGATTACAGTTAATTCATTTTATGACACACTCATATAGATGAATTTCGTTATCCATTATGATACACAACATGGTGATATTTTATATGTTGGGTGGGTTACAAGTTATGTGTTTTTAATTTATTAATAAAGAAATCATTTATCTCATCCATCATTATGGATGATGAAATCATGTACCATTGATTTAATTGTGACAATTTAATGTAATTTCTTGGCCATGGTGTAACGACATGTTTATTTTGGATGCCAAAAGAAATACATATCAATCATTAAGTTTTTTTACATGTAGAAGATATAATCTTGATGGGATTTGTTGATAAGGGAAATATATTACATAGTATAAATTCAAATGTGGATCTCAATGTAGTGAAATTATGTTCTTTCTATTATGTGTATTATCCCATTACTAGATAGTAATCATAGTCACTAGGTAATCCCACTTAATGTTAATGAGAAATAAATCATATAGGGTAACACATGTAGTGTTTGTGTTGAACTCAATACACACTAATTAATAAATTAGTTTGTACCGATGGATTGGAACAATTTTTATAAGTCACCAAACCATTTTTATAGAATATACCAATGGTTTATGAAGCCATTGGTTGATTTTGATTAGGGATAGACCTATCCATACAGTTTTACTCATACTGTTGGGATACGTATATTTTAAAAAAATTATAGTCGAGGGTTGAACCCATAACCTCTCAGTTACATATCAAAGACTTTACCACTATCCTACAAGTGCCTTTATGAATATATTCAGATATATATATATATATAATTTATATATTGATTTATTTGATTATATTCGACAAAAAATTTCGTAAAAATTAGGATACCTATCCCAAAGGATGTCAATAAAATATGGATAGGCCTATGCCAAAGGATTTGAGAAGTATTGGGATTTGTACCCACCCTATCCCTATGGTTTTTCAAAATCATTTGGAAAAGTGGTATAAAATGGGAATTTTCCAACGTCTTGAAAAACCATTGGGAAATACATACCCATTCCCATCTTCTTGGAAAATCCATTGGGAAATGTGGTATCATAGTGGGATTTTCAAAATTGTTTGGAAACCCCATGGGGAAAGTCATTCCATTTCCCAATGGGTTTTCAGAACTACTGGGAGAAATGATCTTAAAGTCGGATTTTCCCAATGGTTTAGAAAAATTGTTGGGAAATCCATAGAGTTTCCCAACGGTTTTGGTAAACCATTGGAAAAATTTCCCTTAATGTGGGATTTTCCCAAAAGCATGAAAACTTTGTTGGGAAATGGGAGCTATACCAACAACTTTTCAAACCATTAGTATAGATGAATTTGTAAATGTATGATTTCTTGTAGTGATAATTTTATTTGAATTTGATTATTATAATAAATAATATAATCCATGAAAATTATTCTGGATCATTTTTAGAAAAATATTAAATAAATATTTATTCAGCAGACTACGAAAAAAATAATTATACATCTTAAATATTTAATATATATTTAAACATCAGAAAATTATAATAATATAAAATAATGATATAATTTAATAATTATTTATTTATGAATAAAAATTTTTAGAATATTTTTTTATTATTCGATAATTATTTAGGAGGATTTGATTAAAAACATGGTTGGGGTGAATATTAGTTTAAAAGAATGTAATTTAAAATTTATCATTTTTTAGTTAGTTCTCAAAATTAAAATAATAATGTAATTATTATTATATGGAATGGGGTAAAATATGTTTTATTATCTTATTTAATGTTTATTGTCAAACATAAAACTCTTTTAACAAAAACATTCACAATATAAATAGATTTTTATATCTATTAATGACTTAATTAACAATGAAGAGCTATGAATTATTGCACACGATAGTCTTCTCACTTGATTCTTCCTTCACTCATCATCTCGAAGAAAGATAATAACTCCTTCAAGCTCAACAAATCTTGTTCTCATAATGATGAATAACAAATGATGATTGTCCAACTATGATAAAACCCGAAAATCAATTTTATGCATTCATATATCACTAGAGTATGTGTTTCTCAATTATAGAGGGGTTTTACACTTGGTTATTATATAGGAAAGTATTGAAATGTGAAAATGTCTTTTAAAAAATTCATTAACATCCTCAACTAATAATGTTTGTTATATGAGGTAACCATTCATAGGATACAAAATATATTAATTATAAATTCAATGTGCATTATATTTTCTCATAGTTCTAGGTTTCTCTATATAAATACTCAATAGAAAAATTTCATTGCTCATGACTTTTACATCTACCAAAATTGGAGAATGCTCCTCTGAATTATGCATGTCCTTGTTTTAATTCAAACACTACACACATATATAGCACACACAACTTACAAGTGGTATTAGAGTGTCAAAATTGGTAGTTTATAATTATATTAATTTTTGTTAATCAGCAATGAATGATAATGGTATGATATTTAGTTTCTAGAAGATATTTTGTTTAATATAATTTTTTTAATTTACATGATTTCTAAATATTAATTACCATCATTTATTGTTTCATTAAATAACCGATTGAGAGAATATAAACAACATGTAGTTACTCCATCAATAAGTTATTAGGATTATGGCTTGTGAGACTGATTTACACAAATTGTAACAGAAGTACATTACATGTAACCTAGTGCACTACACCCAGACAACTTCCAATATACACAACACGATGAGTAGTTAATATAGAAGGTGAATTTTGTGTCACATCATCGGTAAAGAGGGAAACCCTGTCAGAAAGCCTTTTGTATTACATGGAATTTAGATAACATATATTCCATGTAGTATACATGATTTAGTATATAAATTCACATGAAAGATGTGTTAAAATACATTGTTTTTTACTACAATTCATTCATAGATTAAATAATTAAAAAAACAAAAATAACATTTAAATTGTAAAAAACATGTAGTTCTTAATTCCGATATACTAAATGAACATCGATTTATCAGCTTACTAATTTGGAATCACAAAAAGTCAGATACCTTATGTGTATATGGTAAACACACATCATGTAGTCCCAAATCTGATGAACATGTGGACTTATTAAGATGTTTTTACGAACATATGAATAACATGATACACAATGACTATTGGTTAGTAAACATCATATATTCTGACCTGGTATACGCTGATTCCCCAAGCATTTATCATTGATATAAATAAATTGATGTACATTAGGTGTATCTCATATGTACACTACTTATTTCCTCCCAATACAATATACAATTAAATTGCATTAAATTAATTAATAATATCACTAAAATGTTACTAAACCATTACAACCATATGTGTATGGCTATGTAGTAAATGTTTTCAATTATTAAAAAATTTCTTAATAGATTCATTATAATTATCTTTATTTATTTTTCATGTTGTATATTTTCCATAAAATCATTAATGATGGTTATCACCCAAAGATTTAAATTGTCATTAGGATAAAAGGTAATAATTAACTTGTTAATTATTTTAATAATGTTCATCATAATAAAAATGAATAAATTGAAATGAATGTTAGCAAGTGTAATTATACATGTATGTTTCCTGTTAATGGAAACTCATGAGAATGAACTAGACTTGTTTATGAATTTGTATTATTTAAATTAATATATCTATAGTTTTATAAATATTAATTATTAAATTAATTATGATGGTTTTGGGGTCATCCCACCCTCCTTTATTATGAAAGTGCATTGCATCCATGGGTATTTATATTATTCGCCATTACCATTCCAATGGTTCCCCTAAAAAGTGTTTGAGTTATAATTATACGTAATAAAAGTAACATCTCATAGAATGTGGAGTTGATTCTAGATAGAACTGATATGATTCCAACCACAATGATACCAAAGTGGATAAGTGTAAGGCTATGAATCATTAAAACAATTTCATAATGTGTTTTCCCCAAGGCCATTTCTTGATTTATTGATTCTTAATAAAAAAAATTATTAGACGATGTCATGATTTTTTCATTTATTTACATATTTTTTTCTAGTCTTCTGCACTATTTATTTTTTGGATACAAAACCATAATCTCACAAATAAATAGACAAAAATTCAATTATCAAATATTAAAAATAAAATAAAAAGAATTGTTTTATTGGAATATGGTTAGTCACAAAAGTAAAACACACAAAATATTTACACGATATGTAAATGAAAAAAATTTAAATATTTACACATAATAAATAAAAAACATCAAAATAATTTTACTTCATAGCAAGACTTATGTTACATGATTAGAAATAAAATCCATATAAGTCAGTTTTTTACTAACCATTATTGGGATAGTTAATATTATTGTGGAGTTCTTATGAAACGTTTTGTGGATATTACAAATATACATAAATAGAACTGTCCCTCAATAAACATGATTTAACTCAAAGTCTTGTGTTTTGGAAATATATGTAAAATTTTCTAGATTGGGGAGTCCATTAAGTAGATCAAGGATATGCAATCTGAGATGTGTAAAAGACCTACCTACCAAAATACCATTTATTAAATGACTGATTTATAAATTAAGTGATAGAAATGTGAAAATATATAATTTAAATTATAAATTATAAAAAACATGAATTCAATGTCCAATGGTGAAAAAATTTTATACATTATAAAATATTTGAATAAAAAATAAAATATAATTCAATATTTCATAAATAAATTATAATCATGTTAATTAGTAATATATTTCTCTTTTATGAATGTAGAATAATAGAATTTTTTTAATATTAACTGTTCCTATAATCAATATTGTAGAAAATCATCCTTTTTCTAACTGTAAATTATATGAATAGTTAATATTCCTATGAGTTATATTACTTTGTGGAAGGATATACCATTTGCTACAATCCTCAACACCTAATCCACCTCTAAATTTGTTATTTGGTGAATGTTTTTTTATTTATGATAAACATATAATATATGTGGTTATCATTCAATCAATAATTATTCCATCCATGTGTTGTGAGATTATGAAGACTCATGATGATGGGGATGCTAATGGAATTCCCCAACATCGATGTCATCATTGTCAAGAAATAAGAAGACTAGAATAGTTTCAACCTTCCCTAGTTCATTTTTGGAGTATCCTTGAGGAATGGACACTATTTATTACTCACATAGTCAAACTCATTATTCATATTGATAACATCAATTTTACAGGGTTTAAATTGATTAGATAACAACACATAAATGTAATTATTGAATCACTCCTAGATATTTCTATTTTTTATAAATTTCTGTTAATAAACATAGAATGGTTTCCACTATATCTTATTATTGAAGATTTACTAGATTAGAATGATAAGAAGTAAAGTAAATATTTCCTCATTTAGGTGTATAAAATTATAATCTTTGAAAAGAGACTTATATACAAAGATAATTTACAATTCCATTCCATGATGAGAAATATCAAGAGAAAGCCCTATGAACCTAAAATTTTTCATGTCACATATTTTTTGAGGACCCACAGGAAGAAAAATGTCACCTAAATTAGGAAATAAATGTACTTTTTAGTTTCATTTTATATCATGTGAAATATATATTATTCCATAGATTGGGTGTTAGACATAGATGATGATCATTATATATGTAATAAAATTCAACAACAAAGATGATTCCAAAAAACATTGGATGGGCGGTCAATCTATAATACAAAAATAGAGATATGCTTGTTGATATTTACGTTTGAGACTACCATAATATAGTACTTATAATGACCAGTGCCTTTTACATACATTATTACATGATTTTCTAAATAAATATAAAATAAATATAACCAAAGGATAGAGATGCCTAATTTTTTGGAAGACTAACTACACAAAAATCATCAAAAAACAAAAAAAACATCCTTATTTCTGTCTCTTTATTACGTTCTCAAAATAACTTTCAGATTCAATATATTCATAGGATAAGATAACGAATACATAATTGTTAAGGGTGAGCTATAAATCCTGGAAGACAAGAATTATGGTAATGAATATTATAATATTACCTAGAAGTAATAACATGATAACAGAATATAAATTGTTTAGAAATAATGATATAGAGGCATAACAAAAAAAACAATGAATAATAAAATGATGGAACTATAGAAATGAGGATGCAACATAAAAATATATAAATATATGTCAAGGATAATGTCTACAACAACATCACATGACGGATAAAGTCTCATAATGGATCATGTTTACTACATTATCCCATATATTAATTATCATGATAAAAAACGAATACCCACAACATTAGATATCCATCTTGTGCACTGTTCATAACTTGTAATTGGTTTTGTGCTCTATAAAAGTAAATCAATCATGATTCATCAACATGATAATTAATCAAGGAAATGAATAATATTAATTTTTTAAAATAACTTATTCAATGTAATACCCTTTAAAATAAATGATTAATTAGTTAGTTATAAATGTGAGAGATATATATACTGATTTTGGAGGCATTGGATAAATGTAAAGATATACATAATGTGAGTTTGATAGATTAAGGTCACAACCCATTGAAAAATGGTGGTTCAAAGAGATCACATACCTATTTATATAAAATAATTCAATGTGGACAAATAGAATATCATATAATCAAAATTGATTAATTAATTGCCTAATTTGGAACCATTTACATATATATTTCATTTAATATAATTTTATTTTGAGCATTTAAAACCATCTAAATGAAATATATTGTTTTTGTAGAATTATTGATGATCTTATCAAATGGGATTAAACATAAAAAAGTGAAATGGAGTTGTATACATGTATATAAAAAAATTTAAATGGTCCAAAATATGTATACTTATTTTGAAAAAGTGTTGAATATATTCATAAAATTGATAAAAATTTACAATATGTTTATTTAGGATATTTTTACAAACCATCATGAAATAGTCTAGTTTTATTTAATACATAGGTTAGGTAATAATTCCATATTGTGAAAATATATATATAATATTCCTAAGTAGTTCATTTTAATATATTATAAATAAATTCAAACCTACCATTAAGGGTGTATTTCTAAAAAAACATCATCAACGAATACGGTGAACAAGAAATATATAGACAATGGTTTCATTTTTTGAATAAGGGAAAAAAAGAAATGGTATGATTATAGATAATTAATAATAAATATAGAATTATTTTATAAATATGAATCAACGGTGATTATTCCATGTTGGATGATGGATTTGAAGAGGATGTAGTTGTCTAAATTAATATAGAATATGTAAATTGAGAATATTACCTCTAAAATGATACATCATTGGAATTAGTCGTTTGGTGATATCAGATATACAAGGACACATGGGATAGGCTTACTAATTGATTTCATTAGAATTTTTTCAGGGTAATATATATAGAAGGTTTGAGGATATATTTTTATAAAAGATGGAATTTATAAGGGGTAAATAGAGGTGTTTTAAAATATTATATAAAATTCATTATTATTTTTCTCAATACATTCAATAGATTAAATTTATGTGACTATAAAAAGTAAATTGTGAATGTGATTTTGAAATAATATGTTATTAAATCATACATAACACATAAAATTCATGTATTTTTCTAATAATGTTAAAAAAGTATTTCACAACATTTCATAATTCACTAAAAATTTATCAATTTTTAAAAATTACAAACAATTATCCAAATCCATTTTTCATCCTGTAAATATTAAAAAATAAAAAAAAATTGGAAATAAATTTTTAAATTAGAGAAAATGATTTTTTAAATAAAAGACTCATTTACATGAAATATATCAATATAAATATTATGACCGCCTTTATGTCCATTTCAAAAATTTCTTATTATCTTATAAAATTATTTTATCATTATAATACAAAATAGTGTAAATTTATATATTATATTTATGAATATATATATTTTGTTATTTGTAATTATATTTATTATAAAATTTAAATCAAAACATATTTTTTTCATAAAAATTAAAAAACAAAAATTATTATTTTAGAAAAATTATTTACTTGGTTCAATATAAAAATATGCCATATTTTCATTTTTGGAGGTATCTTATAATTATTATACACTTCTATAAGTTTGGATATTATTCTATCTGTAATGTTAATATTCATAGAGTAACAACCTGAGTTTTTATGGACCATTTTTGTAAAATAAAATAGTTGCCATTGATTTCATTTTTTTTCACTAAGTAAAACAATACATTTAAATGGGACTGGCTTGTATTGTGTTATAAAAAACATTGATTTTGGAGTATGCTACATGTAGCATTGAGTTTCTGTATTACATCATTTTATTATTCTAATTATTTAAACTACATAGTCAAAAACTATAAATTAAACTTATTATATGAATAATAGTTAATAATAGTAAATAATTTATAATGGTTTTATATATATATAACATACTGTTAACTAAAATTATTCTTTTTTTAATGTCTTCAAATTTTTAAAATAATATTTTCTCAAATGAGTTGTTATTCACGTTCTTCTATGAAAAAAATAAAATTAATTTTAGTGAGATTTAGAAATTTAATATGTTAAATTAAAATTCATTTTTATTTTTATAATTTTATAAGTATCGTAGGGTTAATTTTTTATATTTTTATAAGAAACATCATTTTTGAATGAATAGATGAAAATATTGAATTTTAATTAAAAACAACTTTTTTCTACTTTATTTATGTAGTAAAATTACATTTTAATTTTCTTTTAATGTCACATAATATTAATTATAAATATATTAACCCATTTTATTTTATTTAAACTTTTTATTTTACATTTATAAACAAAATGTTAATAAACATTTTAACACTCTCACATTAAAAACCCGCTTTCTTGCAATGTATGCAAGATTAAAAATAAACAAAATATTTCCTCTAAATTTATTTTTAAAAAATAGAAATAATAGTTTTTAATAAGTATTATATTATTAGTTTAATATGATAAAATTAATTTTTGAGGAAAAAATATTAATGAATGTAATTAAGAATAATTATAGTGATAATTGACTAATTAATCCTAAAATGTGAATAAACCTTATAGTTAAGGGCCCAAATAACCTATAATCATTTCAAAAACACATTTTATGGAACTATTAAATAAATAAACCTTCCAAATTTGTGTTTTTTTCAATACTTTTTTTGGAAATAACATTTGAATGCATAACTTGTTTTCAAAACTGCCAAGTTTGTCCCCTGTATCCCTATAAAATGACACTGCATCTCTCCCTTCATCACTCCCCACGAAACACATTGGTTTAAAATAATATTCGCAATAAAATTCCAAAAATACTTCCATTAAAACTTGAATCATCACATTGGGAAGAATTCCATTCCTGGAATTGCTTTGGAACAAACCAAAAGAAGTTACCGAAGGAATGGGTAACATCATTCCTCAAGCTCCATTTTTTATTTTCCTTCCTCACCACATTAATTATTGTTATTAAATGCACTAATAATAGCATATATATCCTTAATATACTAATATTTGGATGTTTTATGTGTTACACATTCACTTACACACAATTCAATATAATGGGTAATAAAATTTTCATTCTTCTGTTCAATGAACTACCACCTTATGAAATGATGATGTTTGTTTTACATTTACCACCTATTATAGAGGTTAATTATGATGTAAACACTATTTATATATTATATATATTATATATATTATATATTTATACTACATTATTTATTATATAATTCATATAATCATGATTTTTGTTTTCTGTAAATATGATGACTTCGTTTTAGTGAGTGTGGACTACCGTCTCATCAGAGCAATGTGATTTGTTCACACCTTACATGAAATTATTTAATGATTATTTTATTAAATTTATCTTTTATATATGACATGATAATTCTACATTAATTATATTATATACATATATACTTATATTTCATTTACATTATTTCATCTAATTATCCATGAATAATTGAAATATTGTTTATGCATAAGTAAAACCTACTGTCTACTAGAACGGTGTATTCTATTTCACATATCTATCATTTAATGATTATTATAAATTTTTATATACTTAATATATATCATATATACGTCATATTTTGTATTATTTAAATATATAATTAATTATTTAAGGATTAGGATCAAGAATGAAATGGAAAAAATGTATGATAAACATTGTTGTTATTACCCAATATGTAACAATAACATAGAATTGTACGTAAAAAAGTTAATATAATTTCATAAGAAAATATTATATATTATTATAAATATGAATATGGTTCTTTTTAAATTTATAATAAATTTTTTCTCATTATACAGTATTATTTTATGTGTATGATGAAAGACATGACCCAAGGTAAGGGAATTTCATCTCCCTTTTTTCTGTTAGATAATAGTCTTATATACAACTTGCAATTTTTTTGTGGTAAATATGCATTCCATGAATTTATTAAATGAATAATATATTTAAATTTATGTGTATTAACATATCTATTTTTTTCATTCAATGAAGGGTTTTATATTTCAGAAGTTACCAAATTAGAAATAAAATTTCATCTCACTTTTCATTCTTTGAGACACATGGCATGTTATGCACCAATATTTTTCATATGAGGTATATATAGTGTCTATGAAATGTTATATCATGAATATTGTTATTTTAATTGTACATATAGGCTCCATGTAATTTAATATTAATATATGGGGAGTATTATTTAGATTTGCCATGTGGTATGATTTATTGAAACAATCTCATCATTTGACAAGATTATTTATAATTATGATTTCATTAATGACATATTATGATCCATATCTCATTAAAAATAGTTTTTATTGTTAACCTATGTTTATTCTTTATATATCCATGTAATGGTACTAATTTGTCACTCATTGGTACATAATATGTTAAGGAAATTGTTTTTAAATGTCTGACATTACCTCTCTCTTCAGTGGGAAATCTGTGTTCCTTCAAAACCAAGAATTATAAAATGGTTAAAAAATTATAATTTTATATTATGTTATTTAATAGAATTTTTTACCCTTTTACTATTTGAACAAAAGGGGTTTTAAAAAATAAGTCATCATATCGTTATCTGAGTGAGGGACTTTTCTAAACATTTTATGGTGTAAAATGAATGTTTGACATGTACGGATATACCCACCATCTTGGCTATTATTCCAATGAATATTATTTTTGAATTTTATAAATCTATTTTTTATATAATGTTTTTCCTAATATACTACATATTCCTTTTTAAAATGTACATTCTAATAAAAAGTTTTTCAACTTGTTTTCGTGGTTTTTTTATTAAATTTCACAGAAAAAGGATTTCAATTTTTTCTGAATTGTTAATTCTATGTATTAATTAAAGTTAATATGAAAATATTTTTCAAATGGATTTATATTTATAAAGATACTATTTAAATGAGAAAATAATAATTTCATCAACCAAATTTTATAAAAGATATTTCATAATTATTTTTCTATATAAGATGAAATCTGTTGAGGTTACTTTTGTGATTATTGGTTATGTGATTTTGAAACACTATAATTTTAATAGGTTAATCTTTAATTAAACTACTATCAAACATATATATTTTTCTTAGGCTATGATGTGATGAAATGTTAATGATAACCATTTCTTTTCATTGGTAATTATTTGATGTTAATAAAACCCATCACTCTTTTGAGGTAATGATATGATGAATGGTGTTTACTACATGGTCACATGTATGAATGATTTTATTATAAGATGGTAGATTCCAATATATCCCCTCTAATTCCTTGGGTAATGATATCTTATATATGGGGTGAAAGGTAACATGGGTTGTATCCTAAGACTGAAATTAAGAGTGTACATAGGTTGTAACCTAATTCTAAAATATTTTTGGTGCAAGGGTTGTATCACAATCCTAAAATTAATAGTCAATACAAGATGTAAACCAATACAATAAAAACTATAATTTACATGGGTTGTAGTCCGATAATGAAAATTAAAAGTCACATGGTTCGTATCCCAAGAGTAACATGTTATGAAGGTCATCGTATCTATCCCTGAAATTAGAACTTATATACATACCTATATGGGCCTAATTCATTACTTATTCCATAGAGATTCTTTCATGTATTATCCTCTTGATTCACTTATCATTCCAGAGTAATAAACTGCTAACGATTAAGCATGATTCATATTTATTATCTTTGATATGAAGGATTTGGTTATCAAATGTTATGATCATGTTATCATACCCTTATGTTTATTTTATTCTTATGGATTCCCCTTATTTACACATAATGATCATTCATGGTCACACTATTCATATCAATCATTTCCCCCGTTATTAATTAAATTTTTTTATTTAAGACTACAATGTGGGGGAAATCATTCTGTGAAACATTTAATATATTTCACTGAGGTTGAAGATTGTTTCTCCAATCATCAAATGACACTAAACTAACATGATCTTTTTGAATATGATTTTATAGTGTTTTATTTATTCTACCAAAATTATCTAATTTCTATGTATGAAAATAATGGTTAATTATATTTTTTTCATAGTGAATGATTATTTAACCATTATAAAATAGGATTAGGAAAAATTAGTGATATCCCTAGGCATACTTCTATGGATATATATAAGTATTTATCTAAGGATATGTATAAGGATGAGTTGATTTTTAGTAAAATGTAAGGTATTTTTGTAATGGATAGAGTCATCAGATTCCTTTAAATATATCCCTATCTGGATAGTACAAGTGAATGTTGTTCTATAAAAAATTTACATAGTCGTAACAACTCGAACATTGTATGTTGGGCCTGACATGGCGTAACCTAGCACATGAAAACTGGCCATACTAACCAACTAGTTGAACGTACCTTGGGATATGATTTGGGAATTCACAAACACAACCCGAACCATCATGAATGATATAAAAATATTTTTGATTTGAATATCTTTGGGATAATCTAGGGTATCATTTATTTTAGAATATGTCATAACATATATATCATGTATGTTATCGTTCATGATTATGTGGATACTCGCTATGAAAAATTTTACTTACTCCATGTATTGTGGTTTAGTCAATGGATAGAAGCTGAATATATCACATTAATGATGACTATGATAGAAAATTAAGTGATTTTCCTCATGAGTCTCGGAATTTTTAGGGATATAGAATGAAAAAACTAATTTCAATCCATACACAAATTTCAAATGATGTGAATCATGATGAGATTGGAAATAAGAATATGAGAGAAAAATGATTTGTTAAGTGATTTAGTAAATGACATCCAAATTATTTCAGTTGGTATTCTGATCCAATTGTTTCTGAATACTAGATCAGTACCATTTAAATGATATTTTCTTTTTTCTATTGTTCAAAACATGATAATGCCGTTCTAGAATTTCATCTATTGAAAGGAGAATAAAACTAGTGGTGTACTCTAATAAATAATAAGATGAATCAAGAAAAAAACTAATCCATTGACCGGGAAGAGTTAAAGAAACTATTCTTCATTAATACATTCATCATGTTCTTTCAATGAATATAGATAGGGAGTTACTTGAGTTGGTGTAAAATGATGATGAACATTTCAGCACCAATGATGATAATTTCACAAGACAAACAATGCATGATTATATAATTATCATCCAATCAAAAAGTAATTTGGATAGGTTCTTTAGTGTCATAAAGCGAAGTATCACAAGGGCATTGTCCATAAGAGATATTAGTAGTTATGACTATATTTTTTATAGTGCAATCAATTTTGACATGGATGATGGACTTACATATAAATCTCAAGGTTTTCATAAGAAGAGAAATAAGGTGTTCATAGGGAAATCCAAAATATAGGGAGTTAATAATATGAGAATTCATTTATGCTCTATATGTAGAAAAAATCAGTGATCTAATTGTATTAATGGTAGTAGAAAATTTATATAGTGTTTAATGGAATTAAAATATGAGGCTAAATTACCAAGTCATTATAATAATGTTATACAATGATGTGAATAATGAAAAAACTCCATATAATGAACCTCCCACTAAAAAATGATTCAATTGAATGGATTTTGAGAATTTTTTCCAAAAGTGACAAAATATAATTGTTAAAAATGGTAATCAAGACCAAAAACCTTTATTGAAAATGTAAAAGTGGGATACATATGCATTCATAGCGGAAGCAGTTATTCACGATAATTGGTGATCATTATAGTGGGGAATTTCCAAAAGGATTTTTAAAAAATTAGGTTGATACTGGTCATTTTTTCTATCCATTATTTTTACTTTATATAAGTCAACTCATTGATTATCTATCTCTACGTGAATTTTGGATTTCTAAAATCACATAGACATTCTAGATTTACTAGGATACCCCCAGGATCCCTATAACAATGGTTTTTTTTATAAAAGATCCTTTTTATGGAAAAATTGTTAATAATATATTTTGAATCAAATATGTTTTCTATAAGGATATAACGAATTCCATTTTATTAACATGGTTTAAATGAATATATTATGATGGTATTCAATGTTTGTATGTGATGACATATAGGTGATTAATGTTAAGGTAATTTCATGACCTTATTTCTAATTTTTCTTATATTCATATTTAAAAAGGGTTATATGGTTAACATTTTATTTAATGTTTATAAAAAGTATTAGTTTATGTTTTTTAGATTAATGTATTATATGTCAATGTGATTATTTATGAATATTGGATTACCAGTTCTAAGTATTATTTGGAGAATTTAGTGGATGATAGATGGGATGTATTGTCATCTATCTTAGGATCTACTAGTACTTTAAGAAAAATTAGTCAACTTCATTTTCTGGATAAATAAATGAGGTGTAAATTGATCTAGGAACAACAATGTGTGAGGTTTTCCTAGAATCATGATGGATTATCATTTCATGTAAACTCTTCATATTTTTGAAAATGTTATCATAATAAATATTTTCCCTATTATCATCCTTCTGGATGATATCAATGACCTATTTCATTAGTATTCACTTTATGGTGTTGTGATTGTTAACTTTCTATTGATCACCCACATTATTCATATCAGTGGTCAATCACTGTTATTATTTAGGCTTTTCTTCCATGTTCAGTCATCCATCCCCACCTATGTTTTCCAATGTGGAAGGTCAAGAACCATCCTCTATGGCCAGTATCGGGAAAACCCCATTCCCACTTCCCATAAGCTAGGGGCTAGCGACTAGCACCAAAGGCGTAAATCCTTAAACTGGGAAGGCATTGCCTTTATAAACATAAAAACAAACAATAGTGTACGAAACGAGAAGTAAAACACTAAGTAATACTGTATACAAAGAGAGTACTGTAAAGTAAAAGGGGCTGGAAATACATGCCAACAGTAAAGTACAAAAATCGGAAAGGTACAAGTAAAACTGAAAGAAGGAGTAAAGAAACTACTGGGTCATCCTTCAGGATTCCTACTTGAAGGGTAGGTACATATGGCCTCCTCATCACTTTGAATACATCTATCCACTCTATGTACCATCTCGCCGAGTGGTCCACCTCTGGGTACCATCCAGTCTGGCTACTCTCTACCTGAGTCAGCACTGTCCGTTGTCAACTACCAGCACAACGAGGTACGGGTATAACCTGTGCTGGGGTGAGTATAACGATAGTCAGTAGGGACCTCGAGACCCTCATGGTTTCAAAATATCCATCAAGGATAACCAAAAGTATAGAATCAAAGGATTACCCATACTTAGGTATATGCCCATACATATACCAACATTATCTAATAACCCATCTCAATCATGATGAGACAAAAATGTCATTGACCTAGTTGAAATAAGGATTTCGTTATTGGGGGAGTAGCAAGTAACATCCACAATAAAACTGCTGGAATCTCGGCTGATTGTGTACTCCTCCTCAATAGGGTACAGTTGGCCTACCGCATCACCAAGAGGCACTTCCCACCTCCAAGACTGCTATGGTACTCCTCTTGTCGAGTACTGTCGGCCTACTATTTCACAAAGAGTTCTCCCCACTGTAGATATGGCGCGTCACACATAGGCGCTACCCCATGTAGCATGTTGAGGTAGTCCTCCCGTTGAGTAATGTGGGTCTGTTTCATCACATAGAGGTGCTCACCACTTTGGGTCTCCTGCATCATAAAGAGGATCTCCCCACAAGGCTAGTCGAAACAATTTGAGTCGAATGGTCAGCAGTTGTCAGGTCTCCTCCAGCTACTAAGTCTCTGCACTCTGCTCGCTCATCTACGAGAGGATCCACCCCACAAGATACTAATCGATACATAAACTATCACAAATTCCCATGTAGAATTATCTCAATGGTCCACCTCATCATAGGGGTCTCAATTCAATAGACGACACGTCAATCAGACACCTGGTCTGTGAGTTATTGGCATTTCTGTTCCTGGGGCCCGGTTGGTTTTTAGGTTAAAAAGACCTGACCGTTTACCATATGTGTCCAAAACTCAATTGGAGTATGCAAATATAACCGCCATGCTCTAAGCGTTCCGTCACTACAGGTGGTTTGTCGATCAGACTCTTGGAGCCCAAGATATGGGTGAAAGGGTGTAAAGTGGTCGTAGTGGGTCCAGGTCTGGTCCGACCTAGTCAGATCGACCTGGCTCAACACGGTCCAGATGAGGGTCTGACCCGGTCCACGAGTCTGACCCTATCAGAGGTAACGATCCAGCCCGAGGGGGTGGCCCGTCCCAAAGGTGGCCCGGCCCAATGGCAGCTCGGCCTGGATGGGCGGCCCTGCCTGAGGGTGGCCCGGCCCGGCAGCCAGACATGAATTGGTGGCCCGGTCTGAATGGGTGTCCTAGACCCGATAACTGGCCCAAATGGGCGGCCTGGAATGAGGGAGGCCCGACCCGACATCCCGGAAGCCTGGTGTCCCTGCGGATCGCTAGGTCAGCCTAGGCCATAGACATGGGGAAGCTGCACGCCCCCAAGGTACCCGAATGGCTCTGCTGTTCGGGTGGAGCTTCAACTGACGCGAGGTGGTTTCGGTACAACACACGCAAGACCCAACAAGGTCCCGCCCTTCCCAGCTGGCCGAACGAACAGCCGCTACGCACCGCCTATGAATTGCAACGGTGTTACACCCCTCCACTGTGGCCCGCCCCGACCGCGGTTCTGCACCACCGCGAGGCGTAACTTCATCGCTCCCCTTCTCCACGGCCCACCCTTTCCACGTCTCTCATTTTTCATGGACTAGTGGTGCTGTGCCGTCTTGTCGACCCGGCGGCCTTGCGTTGCCAGTTGTTTTGTGGTCGGCCCATCGTCGGTCGTCGTTTCTTTTTCTGTGGTCCATTCCTCCAGCGGTAGTGTTGTGCTGCTACCATTGTCAACAAACGAGAACAAAAAATCAGGAGGGTCAGGCCATGATCGTGCGATCTGAGCCCTCCTCATTATTGTGGTATCATTCATCATTTATCAATCCATAAATTGAACCATGTAGAACAGGTACAAAATCAACTCAAACACCTACCTCATATGACAACAATCATTGACGTGGTTGTAGAAAGGCGGACGTTGTTCTATTGATGTCGGGAAGCGTCCGGGTTAGGAGACCGAGGAAGAAGTTTCGTCGGCATTCTTTGCGGTTGAATCCTTCTATTTTGTAGTGGACGATGATCAATGAAAGTGTTTGTCATTCTTCAGTGGACGATGAAGAGGCATTATTCGTGTTCTTCATTGAGAGATAATTCTCCAAGGTTTCTCCAAGATCTCTCGCAATGCCCAAAAAATTGAATAGATGAAAACCAACATAAAATAATTTATTTCGATAATATTTAATTGTTGGTATGAATTCAAACTAATTCAAAAGTATCCAATTAATTAAATGGAATAGATCAATTAATTAATTGTAAGGGTTGGTATCGTAAATTAATGGGGGAAGGTGGAGAGTTTTCTCCCACATAAATGGGGGGTTAAATGAGGTTTAAATCTCGTATGGACCCCACCAAGTATATCCTCCCATGAGAGGTTATGTGTGGGTTGCCCCCCCCCCCCACCATAACATCTAATGGGAGGTTAGGGTGTGGTGGCCCCCACCACTAACCACCTCTTGGTGGTTTTAACCACCTTTAAAATAAAAATAAGCTACAATTATTTTTATTTAACTTTTTAAATACCCATATTTTATCTTCCATTCTCATTAGAACGCAACTATAGTGAAGGTCTTAAAATGAAATCACTGACGCTATGAGTTGAACAGTGCACTTAGATTTCAATTCTGAACACCAGTTAAAAAGATATAAAATCCTACCTGTACGATTAATGAACGTACCTGAAAAAACATCAGAAATTGATTCCGGGCACACCGGGCCTCAGAATCAAGTGCAGTAAAAATTCGCAGATTCGTGAAAATCCCACGATATTATGAAAAACAATTCATGGAATTACCAAGTCATTATATTATCCACACCTCCGGGATTTAAGTCCCCATAAGCTATAACTGGATCTAAGGGAACAAATGGGGGTACTAAGCATGCATCTGATCCTCCTGTTCTCATGTGGTCTCCTGGAGGTTCCCGTGCGACCAGTGTACGCGTACCAGAGGTATCAACCGTACATGTAGGAGTCGCTCCTCTCGATCCTCAATCTCCATAGGAACCTCCTTGAATGTCAACCTGTTATCAATGTCCAGCTCCCCATGGTCGATGATCTGGGAAGGGTCGTGCATGTTTCTCCTCAACTGAGATACGCGAATGACTTCGTGCACACGGTGAAACTGATGCGGACGAGCTATGAAGTAAACCAACTCTCTTAGTCTGCTGAGGACATGGAAAGGTCGGATTAATCCGATAGATAACATGATGACTCGGCCAAATCCATGTAGACCTCATCGGGGTGAAACCCTTAGAAAGACGTGGTCGCTATCCTCGAACTCCAGAGGACATTGTCTCCTATCAACATTCCACTTCTTCCTACTCTATCTAGTTTTCATCTACTCCTGGATGATATGCACCTTCTCCGTGGTAGCTCATTCCAGCTCTGGTTCCACTAGTTCTTAATACCCTGGGTCTATCCATCACAGTTTCGATCTATTAGGTCGACCATACAAGGCCTCAAAAGGTGACATACCAATGGTGGTGTGATAGATTTTGTTGTAGGAAAACTACACCATAGGTATGTGGTCCTCCCAGCTACGACCAAAGTAAAGAAAAAATGCATGGATCATTTCCCAGGGGGTCTGAATGGTATGCTCTGGCTGGCCATCTATGTATGGATGGAAGGTGGTTCTCAGACATAGCCGCATCCTGAAATCCTCCTACAACACTTTCCATTACTGGGAATTAAACCCTGTGTCACATTCAGAGATAATAGAATAAGGTACTCCATGAAAATTCATAATACCATATACATAGAGGCATCCCAGGCTCTATACTGAGCCCTGATCTCTGATCAGTAGGTAGTGGTCCGACTTGGTGAATCGTTCAATGATCACCCAAATCGAGTCATGACTTCAGGATGTACGTGGAAGACCCATCATGAATTCCCGGTATATCCCATCCCACATCCTCTCTTGTACCTCTAAGGACATAACTAAGCATGATGTAACCTGGTGCACGACCTTCACATAAGTTCAAGTGAGGCATCATGAGACAATCTTAGCTACTGCCTTTTTCATACCTGGCCACCAGTGTTGTCATCTGAGGTCATGGTACATATTCACCACACCTGGGTTTTCCACTAGAGGGAAAGTGTGGAACTCCCTCAACACCTCCCCATAAAGTGGAAATGGTACCAAGGTACATCCTATGAAGAGAATTACATGCTCCCCACCTATAGAAAATCCATTAGGTGCATGCCCTATGAATATCTGATTACGTGGTGTCTCTCATTCAGTGTCTCCACGTTGTGCCTCCCTGGATCATTAAAGAAGTGGAGGAGTGACTGTAAGAGACTGTATATAGGCTACTCCATCTCTATCCACAAAGGATATCTTCAAGGTAGTCATGTTCTCTATCACCTCTCCTAGCATATGTATACCATATCTCTTACTGAGTGCATCTGTAACAATGTTCTCCTTCCTGGGAGTATAGACTATCTTGAAGTCATAGTCGTTGAGGAACTCAAACCATCCCCGCTGTCTCAGGTTCAGGTTCTTATGAGAAATGATAAACTTGAGACTCTTGTGATGAGAGTAGACTATGAAACAATCACCCATTAGATAGTGTCTCAACAACATTAAGACGAAGATCAATGCATCTAACTCTAAATCATGGGTAGCATATTTATTCTCATTCTGTCTTTGCTGCCGAGAACCATACATGATCACTGCTCATTCCTGCATCATGACCCATCCAAGTATGATCCTTGATTCGTCGTACTAGACTATGTACCCTATGCATTCATCTAGAAGCCTCAAGAAGAGGGAACTAGTAATCCTCTGCCTCAGCTCCTGAAAGCTCTGCTGGAATCTCTTTGACCACACGAAGGGATCCCAATCTTCTTCAAGGTAGATAGTGTTGTTGCAACTCTATAGAAGTCTAGAATGAATCTCTTATAGTATCTAGCCCAGCCCAAGAAACTTCGTACCTCCCTCACACTCCTGGGTGGCTCCCAAACAAGTACCACCCCAATCTCCACTGGATATACTTGAACTCCAGCCTCTGAGATGACATGTCCTACGAAGTGAACCTCTGGAATCTGAAACTGGAACTTTGAGAGAATATCATAAAGCTGGTGCTCTCGGATTGTGTTCAACACTACCTAAAAATGGTAGGCATGCCCCTCCTCAGTATTTGAGTACATCTTAATAACATTGATGAATACTAGGATGAACCGATCAAGGTATGGCTACAAGATCATATTCATGAGACACATGAACAATGCTGTAGAATTGGTTACGCCGAAAGGCATAACCAAGAACTCCAAGTGGTCGTACCGACATCTGAAGGCCTTCTTCTGCACATCCTCATCTCGAACTCTAAGCTATTGATAGCCTGATATGAGGTCTATCTTTGAGAACCATCGAGCTCCCATGGGTTGATCAAACCAGTTGTCAATCCTCAGGAGTGGGTACTTGTTCTACAGGCTCACCTGGTTCAGGCGACGGTAGTCGACATAGAGCCTCAAGCTCCCATCCTCCTTCATGGTGAACAGAATTGGGGCTACCTAGGGAGAAATACTGGGCCAGATGAATCCAATCCCCTACAAGTCCACCTGCTATACGCACAGCTCACGAAGCTCTGTAGGAGCCATCTGATATGCTGGACAAGATATTTATTTCATCTTAGAGTAAAATTCAATGTAGAAGTCCACCTCTTTTTGAGGATGTAGTCTTGGGTCATCTTCAGGGAAAATATATGCGTATAGGTCCAACACTACAGGATAAGTCGGACTCTCCACATCAACTGCTATGTGGTTAAGTCAAGACAACTTGTGATTGATCATCTGCACCCTCCTCTGAGTATGTTCATCATGTGCTAGAAAGGTTCCCTTATCTCCGGTGAAGGTAAAACTGGTCTCATCCGTGCAAACACATTGCACATTTCACCTAATACAATCGATCTGATCATGAAGTGTAGATAACCGGTCCATACCCAAGATGACATTGTAAGGACTCAACACCGCTATGAGGATATCTATGCCAAATATCTAGCCTCCTAATGTAATCTCACAATGTCGGTAACGGTGCGTAATCGTCTAGTATGCTCTCATAAGAGTCTATAGGCATATGGATCAAGCCACCGACTCTGTCAGAATCTCCATGTTATGAACGAGGGAAGTGGAAATAAAAGAATGACTAGAACCTATGTCTATAAGAACTGCAAATAAAGTGGATTAGACACAGATAGAACCACAAATCATCCCCGGAGTGATGTGGTTGTATTCCCCACCTACCTGATGCAAAGCTCTCCCAGGTCCACCTACTCCCTACGGTCGGGGTGGACCATCTTGTGGTGGTAGTAGTCACACCTCATAATGTCATCCATTGATATCTAAATGACCAGCTCCTCTTCCACATCCGGATGCTCCCTGAAGACCACCTTGATAGATCCTTTGCCTCTGCCTAAGAGGTCCCTCAAATTTCTGCTGATCATCTGAACGGAGGATTGGATAGTCACAAGCCATGTGAACCTTCCCACCATAGGAGTAGCACTATCTCCTCCAGGAATATATGTCACTACCCCGGGTGCCCCAAACAACTGATCCTGAGTCATGCAGTCATCCACCCGTGGGTTTAGGACCACTACATCATCTGTATACTACCAGCTGCAGAAGACTCAACTACATGTCAACTAGTAGTGGGTCTCACTGCTTGTGACTGCTCAGAAAAGAAAATCTCCACTAAGAGGGATATATCTAACACCCCCTCTTGTGTCAGAATGTAGAAGGATATTATCGATGCCCTCATATCTCGCCAGAGCCCCTAATTATCATTTTGGGCCCAGAAGAATGGGGCTCATACCATATTTGAGGAGTAGCATGAGAGGTCGTTGAACCTCGCTGAGTATCGTGCTACTTTCATGATACCCTACTCCAGATGAAGTAGCTCCTGTATCCACACCACTCAAAGGGTGGCTGGAACAATCTCCACCCAAAATAGGCTCTCGAATTCTATCCAGAGTAATGTCGCCTCATCGTGTACTTGAAGCAGTGGGATTCATCCGCTGCCTACTGCTTCATGAAATAGACATGCATCAAAGATCAACATAATGTCTTATGATGTCCCTCTCAGCCTAAAGAATCTCACCACAGCCCGCTGCCAATCCTTAGCTGCCTGAGGGTCTATCTCTCCCCGTAACCATGGTGGCCTCTTGCACTAGAACTCATGCAATGCCCTCATGGGCATGCATCGTCTGCTGCTCGGGATGGTGGAATAGTTCTCCCAATGGGATGTGGTACCGCTGGTGCCTCCACTAGTAATGGGCCCTACATCTAGGCTTCATCGCTCGGTGGGTTGGCAGAGCCTAAATCACTTGGGGCTCTAACTAGTCATCTGTGGGGAGGCATCCTGAAAGTAACAGATGTTACATGATCAAAATATTTATACATGGTGAGCTAAAATGGTTGAGATCATCTGATGAAAAAACTTTTTAAATCACATATGAAAGAAGTGTTTTCGTGAACTTTGTCATAAGTTAGTATTCAGGGTTCTGGTGTATGGATACGTCGGCTACTGCATCAACACTCAAATCCCAAAACTAAGAACCACACATAGTACCCTTAACACTATTTCATCAGAGAAAATAATGATCAGAGTCATAAGTTATGTGGTAGAACCGACTCCTCTGATTCTAATTTATCTTGATCTATCCCTCGGGGCATGTATCACGACTACCCCAAGCCTGCCTTACATAGGTCTAGGGCTGGCGCCTAGCATCAAACACGTAAATCCTTAAACTAGTAAGTCATTGCCTTTATAGACTGACACACACACAATAGAGTACACAAATGGAAGTAAAAAACTAAGTAAAACTGTGTACAAAGAGAGTAATATAAAGAAAAAGGGTATGTAAATACATTCCCAATAGTAACGTACAAAAAATAGAAAGGTAAAAGTAAAAATGAAAGAAGAAGTAAAGCATATATTGGGTTTTCCTTTGGTGTTCCTACAGGAAGGGTAGGTACAAATGGCCTCTCCAGCACTCCACATCCATCCATCTGCTCCGTGTACCATCTCTCCTAGTAGTCCACCTCTAGGTTCCATCCATTCCTACTACTCTCTTCCTCAGTCAGCGTTTTCTGTCGTCTACAACCAAAACAACGAGGTGCGAGAAAATCCTATCCAGGGTTGAGTATAATGATACTCAGTAGGGACCCCAAGACCCTCAAGGTATCACAATATCCATAAAGAATAACAATACAGTAAAGAATAAACAGATAACTCATACATAGCTATATGCCCATACATATATATAAGTTATATAGTAACCCATCTCAATCATGGGGAAACACAAAATTCATTGACACAGCTCAAACTAGGATTTTATTCATTGGGTAGTAGCAAGTAACATCCACATTAAAAGTATCAGAATATTGGATGATGGTTTAATCCTCCTCTATAGAGTAAAGTGGGCCTACTGCATCACACAGAGTCACTTCCCACCTTTCCATACTGCTATAGTACTCCTCCTCTCGAGTACTATTGGTCAGATTTTTCATATAGAGGCGCTCACCACTGTGGGTCTGCCACGTCACAAAGAGGCGCTCCCCCTAGTAGCATGCTGATGTACTCCTCCTATCGAGTACCATGGTTCTTCTGCATCACACAGAGGCGCTCCCCACTATGCCTCTACCTCATCACACATATGTGCATCCCAATGGGCTAATAAGAACACTCTGAGTCGAAAGGTCAGCAGTCGTCAGGTCTCAGCCAGCTACTAATTCTCTGCACTTCACTCGCTCTTCTCCGAGAGGATCAACTCTATGAGGTACTAATCAATAATTCAACTGTCAAGATGTCCCAAGAAGGAGTATCTCAATGTTCTGCCTCATCATAGGGGTCTCAATGAAATATACGGCATGTCAATCAGATGCCCGGTATGCCAGTTATTGGCATTTCCATTCCAGGGCCCCGCTGGTTTTTAGGTTTAAACCAACCTGACTGAATCCCAACTATATCCAAACCTCAAGTGGAGTATTCTAATAGAACCTTCACACTCTATGTTTTTCGTTGTTGTGGGATGTTCATTGATCGGACACCCAAAACCCATGATATGGGCGAATGGGTGTAAACTATCCATAGTGGGTTCAGGTCCAGTCTGACCCAGTTAGATCGACTCGGCCCAAATCGTTCGGGACTGAGGTCTGACCCGGTCCGTGGGTCCGAACTGGTATGAGGGAACGGTTTGGCCCGAGGGTGTGGCCCGACCCGAGGGCGTCCCGACCCGATGGGGGAACGGACCGATGGCAGCCTGGCCCGGATGGTCTGCCCGACCTGAGGTCGGCCTGACCTGGCAGCCCGACTCGAACGGGCAGCCCACCCTAGCAGCCCGGCAACCCGGCGGCCCGGCGGCTCATGAGGTCCACCTAAGTCATAGCCTGGGGGATGTGTGCACCCCCTAGTAGCCGAACGACTCTAACATTCGGGTGGAGCTACAATCGGAGCTAGGTGGTACTGATCCAGGACACGAGGGACTCGACAGGGACCCACTCCTCCCAGCCAACAGAGCAGCCAGTCGCTCTGCACCACCGGAACGATGTGACGGCGCGACGACCCTCTGCCTCGGTCGGCCCCGTCTGGGGTTCTATACCACCATGTGGTGCATCAACGCCACACCCCTCCATCGCAGCCAACCCTGGATACATCTCTCTTTCCGAGTGGCACATAGGTGTCGTTCCATCTTGGCGACCCAATGGCCTTGGGCTGCATGTTTCTTCGTGGTCAGCCCTTTGCTGGTGGTTGTTTCTTTTTCCGATGTCCATTCCTCCAGCGTTAGTGTTTCTCTGTCACCGTCAGCAACAAACGAGAACAACAAAGCAGGAGGGTCGGGCCTTGTTCGTCCTACCTGAGCCCTCCTCCTTATGGTGGTATCATTTGGAATTTCTCAATCCAGAAATTGAATGCTGTAGAATGGGTAAAAAATCAACTCAAACCCCTACCTCGTATGATGATAATCATTGACGAGGATTCATAAAGGCAAACATCATTCTATTGACGTCAAGAAGAATCTAGGGATGGAGAACGACGAATAAGCATCATTGGGATTCTTCGCGGTCATCTCCTTCTCTTTTGGATTGGTCGAATCTCGATGAAAGAGTTTGTCGTTCTTCGGGGGATGATGAAGAGGCATTCTTCACATTCTTCGTTGAGTGATAATTCTCCAAGGGTTCTCCAAGTTCTCTCTCAAAGCCCCACCTATTGAATAGATACACACCAACATATAATAATAGATTCTTCTATTATTTAATTGTTGGAATGAATTCAAAATAACTCAAAAGGTGACAATTAATTAAATGGAAGAGTTCAATTAATTAATTGTGAGGGTTGGAACATTAAATTAATGGGGGAAGGTGGGATGTTTTCTTCCTCATAAATGGGGGGTTAAAGGGGGTTTAATGACCTTGTTGCCCCCACAAAGGATATCCTTCATAGGGAGGTTATGTACGGGTGGGTCCCACCACCATAACCTATCAAGGGAGGTTATGGTGTGGTGGACCTTACCACTAACTACCTATTGGAGGTTTTAACAATATCAAAAGTAAAAATAATCCACACTTATTTTTATTTATCATATTAAAAACCTAAATTCAAACATCCATTCTCGTTAGAATGCAATTATGGTGAATGTATAACTAAGAAACCACCGACGTTGTGAGTTCAATGGTGCCCTCAGATTTCAATTTTGACGACCGGTTCAAAAGATATAAAATCCTGCTCATACATTTTCTGAACGTACCTGAACTAAACATCAGAAATTGATTCCAGTCACACCGGGCCTCAGAATAAAGTGCTGTAAAATTTCATAGATTCGTAAAAATCCCATTATTTAAAAATAAAATTTCATAGAATTTCCAGGTATTTACCTGGAATCCTAGATATTTGATATATTGGGTAATAATTATTGTCACACCCGGAACCTGTTTCATGTGTAATGATAATATCATAATGTTATTCTATTTAATTTTTGTGCTACTCACACAGAACAAATGAAATAAACACAGGTCATTCATATTACACATTAATGTAATTACAATGCTTCAAAACTAATAAATTAAAATCAAGAAAAATACCTACTAAAATCTCTATTAGAGCCACTAGAATGCCACCTCACACAACAATGAGACCCAATAAATAGTGAATATCTTTTGGTTTAGTCAGACTGAAAAACAACATGGCCAACACCACGACAGCTTTACTGAGCATCATTGGGATGATGGAGACCAACTTCATCAAATAGACTTTAATTTGGAACAACACGATTCAGGTTTTTATAAATATTTAATGTGATCGTTACCTCTTTAGGTAATTGTTGAGTTTCTAATGGATATAAGTATAGTCATTGGTCATTTGGTTGGATTAATTTAAAATATCTAGGTATAATTAGTTTTCCAAAATAATAAATGTATTTATTGAAATTATAAATTTAAACATATAAAATATTTTTAAAATCATTAAAAAGTACAGTGATTTAATATTTTAGCTACACTTTTTATGATGTCATGCTGAGGTATGGATTTCAAATACTTTTTCAATATTTCAAATGTACTGAAAATAATTTATAAATCCCTTAAACCTTGATTTTCTAAAATTAAGGTCTTAACTAAGAATACATTTTCTAAATTTTTAGTCATGTTATGTGATTTTTTTATGAAGTATTATACCTTGATTTATAAAATTCTATTTTATAAAACTAAGGAAAATATTGGTTTTAGGACTTGATTAGATATAAATGAGAACTCATATTTTTTGGAAGATACCTATATATGAATATGAAAACCAATTTTTATATTGAACCAAAAATACACATTAATTATGATTAATGATTGGTGAGTACACTACCAAGCCGAGGGCCACCTCTTAAGAGGCCATCTAGGCCTTGATGGGCCTCTCACCCACAACCCCATAGAAAATGGAATAGCGGTAGTGCACACGTTGGGTTCATGCTATGTCACCCACACATAAATCATAGTTATCCCTCATCTCACATGGGTGCATGTGCAAGTACCATAGCGCGCCATCGTGTGGGATGACACAGCAGTACGTGTGGGCGTAGAGCGTTCCCTTAGAAAACCTGGTACGGGGTGGTACCAAACAGGGGGAAGGGATTTATTGGTTACAGTTGGGTGCTACAGGATTTTAAGGGAGGTGAGATACTACCTCTATTTAGATGTGGGAAAGAAACTTTTAGGTGAAACATGATCTAAGCTGTCTAATCTCGCCACACAGAACACGGTCCATTCGATCAGTCCTGCCATCAGTCCCTAGTGGCCACGATTTATCTGCCACATTTTTGTCTGTCATCCAGTCTGATCGTGATATAATAGTGATTTTCCAACACATTTAATAATAATGGTTCACGCATTTACATCAGATCACATATGATCTAATCCTAACAATCCATATCTTTTTATTTCTTTGCATTGTGCCATAGTCATCCTATCTAATCCCACACAGATCCCAACTGTTCATTTATTCATTGTTTTTACCTCAAATGCATCATCTTACTCCTCCTTCATTCACCAATCCAATGTCTTATTCCACTTTGATTTCTCCATTCTCCCATGCCCATCACTCCTCCCATTACTATCTAAGACCTTCTTTCACTCATCTTCCACAAGACTGGTACCCTCAGGCATATTATAAACTGAGTATTTCTTATTTTTCCAGCAAGTAGAATTAATGTATTTTATTTAGTTTATATTATATAATTTATATATACAACTCATTGCACACCTATATTCTTAGTTATCCATCCTCTCAATCCTCTACCGAGTTCTCTAGTGCCTCCTTCGAGTTTCCAAAACCTCTCCTCCTCCTCAATAAAGTAAGGTATTTATGTTTTCCGTCTATATTGTACTGAAATAATATATATATATATGTGTGTGTGTTTGTGTGCGTGTGTACTCATATATATATACATATAACCATACAGTTTTGGTAAACCTCTTTTATGCTCGATTCTAAGACATCATGATTTTGTGTTTATGTATTATTTTTAAACATTATGAATTGTATTTCATAGGAAAAACACATTTATATACTATGTATATCAGTTATATATATCTATATATATTCATATAGTTTACATAACTCACCTATTCGAACCAGTTTTAAGCCTTTTAACATTGAACATCAATGTACAATTTATGTTTTTGGAAATTATGTGGTAATTAATGGTTATAAGATGTTTATTTTCTAAAATATATAAATACATAAAAATAAAGTGATTATATATATAGTTTCTTATATTCATGTTGTAACAACCCCATTTTGTTCATATGTATTTCTAATAATGAAAACATACTCTTCTTATACACAGTATGTATTCAATGGTGTTCTGTTGAATTGGATTATATATATATATGTGGTTATATGTATATATTAACCATTAGTTTTTATTCATAAAATGATTTAATTTTTATAAAAACCAACTTTTGGAATTATTTATCCTTGTATGATGTAAAATAATAACAATGATTTGTTTTACATTATGTCAGTTGAAAAAAATTCATGTATACACATTGTGTTTATACAGTTCATATAAAAGTTTGATCCACAATCATATGAGAATAATTGTCACCCTATTGTATGTCCTCACATTATTTATTAAGAAATAAATACTCTTTTCTACATAAACATGTTTAGGATGCTTTAAAAAATTATTTTTATAAAGGACGTTATCTTCGAAAAAAAATGTTTTCAATCATTATTTTCTATTTTGTTAAATATACCCATTTATCAGCTTCTATGTCAAATATAAATAAAAATTATCCTAAATTTAGATATATTTATTTTGGAATATAAAAATTTAATGTACACAATAGATAATGTATGTTATTGAGAATGTAATCAAATATAAATGGCCTTTTATTGAATATATACATTAAATTTTTCATAGTGGTATGGGACACATTGAATAATATGAAATTAGAAATTTTATTATTCACGGTAGTATGTGACAGTATGAATAATGTGAAATAAGAAACTATGTTAAATGTGACACTTAGAATGATATGTGACATGTAATTTAACAAATCAATGTGGAACGATCACTCAGATTTAGAGAAATGACGAATTCATTGGACTTATTTACTGTCAGGTGGGGCCCACTATATCCTCACGATGAATTTTTAGGTATATTGTGAAAAATGGTCATGGAACATAGCCTTGAAAAATTTATGATTTATGGATTTTTTTGAGGCCTTAATCCTTAAATGTCTTGGCTAAGGCCTTGTCGCATTCTCATATATGCACATTCCACATTATGGCTATTTCTTTTAACTAACCAAATGAATATTCTACTAGTAGAATATTCTTGGGTAAATAGATTATTTTTATGATAATCAAAAGAAGTAAAATATAATATCATATTATTAATGTAGAATCCAATGATTTTTGAACCAATGTATGTTTCACATTAGTAAAAGATGAAATTGAGGTTATTTTTTTATGTGTAACTCTGGTCTTGTATTACTCTTAGTTTCATACTCATTAATGATGGAATAACACTTACGTAATATTATGTATGAGCTTTCTTATAAATGGAAAATGTTTATTTCTATCTCAATTAGTATTACATGAAATTTCATCATATAATTCTTAGGAAAAATGTTTAGTTATGAAAAATTTCTGGCAACACACGTAAAGAAAATGATTTATGAATAATTGTTATGGAATTATTTCAAAGGGGTTTTAATTTGTATATTATGTTATTTTGTAACTTATTACTAATCATTTATAAGATCAGCCTATGTTTCAATATGCTCTCATTTATAGGATTAGTATATTTTATTCCATCTGTTTGGTGACTTCTTAATGAATGGTTTTCATTTTCATGTTTTTTAAAAGGATACAGTGTTGAATCAGGTAGTGTGGGTTTGGGCCTTCTACAGTTGTTATCAGAGTAATGGTCTAGACAACATTGGATATTTTTTGTTATTATATGTTGAAAATATTTGCTATAAAACATTATATTAAAATTATAGATTAATAAGTACATTGAAGTTTCTATATTCTAATTTTCCTAATAATGAATAGGAAAATTCATTTTTTTGTAGGTTTAATGACTGAATTGTGGGAGAGCAATTCATTTTTGAGGTGAAGGATTTAACGTCTCATATAGTTAAGAATATTGTTAAATCATTATAAATATATTGTGTTATAACTTACCAATAATTGTTTTAAAAATATGTTTTATAAAAATAATTTATTTTCTTGAGTCAGCTTAAATTTTTATTTTAAGATATTCAAATCATAAAATATTTATAAATAAATAAAAATATCTTGTTTTATCAAATGAAAATAAGTTCATTAAGAAAACATATTTATTTTAGGTTACATATATTAATATTTATGTTTTTTAATATATTATTTTTATTATATTCATGAAATGATATTTGATTATATGAAATATTCATAAATAAAAAACAAATAGTACTTGTTATAAATATAGTATTATTATTTTTAGAATAATATCATTATATAGATATATTAATATGATAATCATTGGAAATAATATATGAATTTAATATCTAAATTTACAATAGTTTTTGTTAAATGTATATTTTAAGATTTAAAATGATTATTTAATAATATTATTTTAAAATAAAATATATTTATATATACATAATAGGTTCTTAATGTAAAATTACAATTTACACACACCCCCAGACACATAGGTTGGAAATTTAGAAAATAGCCCCCAACGATTACCCTACCCATCAAACCATATTTATTCAATACATGGCGTTAATGAACATTGGGAACGAAGCCCATTACATAGACCAATGAGCCACAAACTCGCAATAAGGCCCAGTGTTTCATCACAACTATATTATAATTTCTACATCACATAGAAATCTCTATTCCTGCATCACCCCATGCATGTATCATGCGACATGTCAGTGTCACCACCTTCCTATGATAATTTTCCCCCACCATGATTTGAACCTATGTCTAATATAGGATTATGGGGATCCTTTACCACTCTGGTACTCTGCCAACTAATTAAAATATAATATACATATGAAACGAAAGGCATATATATAATTTAATATATTAGTTATAACTACATTTTTTCATTTTATTAAATAAATAAAATTTAATATATTTTATTACAATTTTATTAAATTACGAAAATTGAAATTTCTTTTAAAATTTTTAAATTATGAATAATAATTAAATTACATAAATGAAAATCATAAGTATAGGTAATGTGATTACTTTGAAATAAAAAAATTAACAAATATAAATACTAGAATGAATAAAATTGTCTTAAATCAGTAACATTACAATAGAGTTACAATATAGAAGCTTCAAATAAATTTAACAAACATACAACTACCATTTGTAAAATAATAAGAATAATAATTATAGAAGAAATACTACTAATGGGATATGACACTTCTCTTGAATCTATCATATTTAGAAAAATATTATATCATAGGATAGAAAAAATAAAAAAGAACGAAAGATAAATAAAGGACCATTTGGAAATATGAAAGTAAACTATGATCGATAATAATTTATATAAAAATATCTATGTATAGCTATTTAATTGAATTTGAATTTTTTATTTTTGTAATAAAAATGTTTTTTTAAATAATGTGGTTTTAATTTGATTGGAACTTTATAATCTAAGATGATACGATGAACCAGTTATTTTAAGAATTAATAAATGGAAAATTAACATTAAAATTCACAAAATATAATTAATTATAGATAATAATATTTTATAAAACATATATTACCTGTATGTTTAAATTTTAATTAGGATCATGTTAATACCATTTTAATTAGATTTCCAACAACTTTTTTATATGAAAAGTTGAATAAAATGATAATAAAATCACGATAAAAAATTATTTGGTATTTGAATATATTTTTTTTCTTCCTATAAAATAATATTACCCACCAATGGCAGACATGTGAAGGGTCGACTAATAATTTGGTTTGACCAATACCATTCAGCCAAACCCTTCTGCATCCACTAGTGCTGCTGGCTGGAGCTTGTGTGCTTTGAGCATGGGTTGATAAAATCATGGGAATGTCTTCATATAAGGACCACTATTCATGGTTTAGTCATAGAACAGTCTAAGTCCTTTATCATGGGGTGTATGTTTGGAATTTCGACCATATATATAAAAAATTCTCTAATTCATGGTTGAAAGAACAATAAAATTTTGAATTTGGGATGCTTGGTATTTCAATGTTCTCCCAATTAAAAATATTATATATATCATTTCCATTAGATAAAATTATTCCATGTTACCCATCTCTATGTTGGGTCATCTTTAACCACGAGGTCAATCAAAAATAACACACAATTCCATCACTCTCTCTCCCACTTATATCCAACATCAATCACAACCAAAATCATGTCCCAAATGACATAAAGTCTTTTAAAATTATATAAATAATTAATATAATATAATTAATGGAAGATCATATACCTTTATTTTTCCAACATCCACAACATATTGTATATATTATATGTGTATATATATATTATCAACTATATCATGAAATATTATTTTATGTTTTACACTGACGAATGCCTTTTTAAATTCCATAATTTTCAAAATCCATAATCCTTCAAATATTTCGGTCTATAAAATTTAATGAAACACTTAAATATATATTAAGCATATATTTGATGTCAATATAAATGAATTCAATACTCTAAAAACCCTCAAATACTATTCCTCAACTTAAATAGTTGATTTGAATAAAATATACATGGACAACCTTCTATATAATAACTTCTTTTGGTTTACCTTATAGAATCGAATTATCCCCAAACTCATTCTATTACATTTTCAATTATGTCTAGAAACTAGTATCATTAGTTTCATCCATTTTAGAATTTAAATTTCGGTAGATGTGTTAATCCTAAATTATTTATTTATATTCAAAAAAACTACTATACATATATAATTAATAATCATTATACCCTTTATTAAGGGAATTCATCTAAATAAAATTTCACTATAAGAAATTTAATTTTCATGAAAATCTATTTTAATCTATGATATGAGATAATTTATAAAAAATATTTTTTTTGGAATTAATTATATAAGATTTTATTATTAGATTTTTTTGTGTTTAATTTTTTAATGTAAGCATATTAGTTTATCTATGGAATGTCCTTTAAAATAAACATATGTTATAATTAATATGTTCATTTTGTTTATAGTAATTTGTAGATGATTAATTCTATAATGAAATGTGTTAAATGTCTTTTTATGTCATGTAATTTCAATTATAATATTTGATATAACTATAATCTATAAATACTTCTGACATTTCTTACATTTGAGTACAATAATAAAATTCAATTCCAATGCGATTATGTTTATGACTATTAAATTTGTTTTAATTATTTTATGATTTTATTTCTCATAGCTTTTCATTATAATTATATTTTTTCATGTAAATAATTATTATAAATGTTTCCTTCTTTAATGTTATATATATAATATTTTGATTGGTTTTTGGGTTATAAATGAGAAATGTGTAACCACTAAAATGAATTTTTAAAATTCGACACAGGATTATCAAATGATATGAATTGATATGGATAGTAATCCAATGAAAATATGGGATGATTTTTCCACAAGTGATACTAGTAGTGGAAAGATTTATCAGTTGATGTTTTCGGTATTTAGATAAATCCATAAAATTTTATTATTTTTAAATTTTTTTAAATAATAATTCTAAGAATTTTTTCAATGAATTATTTATTTTTTTTGAATTCAATGGTTTTGATAAAAATTAATAATATTAATGGATTTTGATATAGTTATATATATGTTAAGTATTTGTTTGATCAAATATTTTATTTGATTAAATGATTTAAATGTAAATATACAATTTTCATTGAAAAATATTTTCAAATTGATTTGGATCCCCTTACTGGGAAATTTAATCCTCACCTTATGTTTTATATTATTTTTCACATGTTTTGTAGTGTTAAAAAATGATCATATATTGTAGAAGAAGTTAGAGAATAAGAAATAAATTTCAAATTTTTATAATATTTTCAGAACTCTGATAAAATTATATGGTTTCATCTAATTATTTATATCATAGTTTAGAATTTTTTTTGAAATTTATAATTTACACATTAATTTTCAGCAATTTGATTTATAAAAAATTACACAACATAATTTATTTTTGAATCAAGGTGTTCATGTTTGGGTTATTTACATGAAGATAACTGGACAGTGTATCCATGTGAACCAAAACATTGTAGGTTAAAACTGGTCTGAGCTCATTATTTTATGGAAATATTATGCTGTTATGAATTGGACAAGTAATTTTTCAAATGATAGAATGATCATTTTATATTTTTTTCAGAATGAATCATTAGTTCATATCTAAAGCATCAATCAATTATTTGTATTGAGTTTAATATATGTCTTTAATTCGATCAATCATGATCTAACTGAACCATATCAGCCATTTCATTAGACTACCAAATCCATATTGACAATGAAAATTAATTAGTCAAGAGTAACATGATGCTTCTGTTGGACTCACTGGAAGACACCCTCATTGTCGATATAGATGGATGTGGGGATCATAGTTTAGATGTTCATTGCACTATGATTTTTTCATGGATTGTGATGTTGTTCTTACAGTCGCATGAAAGGAAAATTAGGGATATACAATAATTGACATTCCGTTGAGGTGGTGGTTTGTAATTTTATGATGGACACAGATAACTCCGTAAGGATAATGATCGAGGAAGATTGGGAGATTTTGTTCTTTTTCTACCAGAACTTCTTGAGGATGATAAGTTTTATGGTTGGGAGATTGTAATGACCAGTATCATTATTATTTGATGATTTCAAATAGAAAATCAATATTTTTTTCCAGTTGAAGGATCTTTCAGATAACCGGGTGTTGAATAGATATGATTAATGTTTTATCAGCTTAAAGGGATGATTTTAGATATGAATGGATTATTGCTGGTAATATTAAAACATAAGAATTCATAGGTAAATGCTCAGAGTTATTACTCCTTCTTCAGCAGCCACCATCTAGTCAGTGGGGTGATAAGAGACCATGATTCTCAGAATGACATAGCAGATATCTAGTGAGCTTGAATCATCCAATGGTGACATGGTCGGAGCCACTAGTATCTAGAATGTCCCACCATCCATCTAGTGTTCCACTAGCTCACTTGTGGACCCCGATCGACTAGTCGGTGGGGCATGCTAGGAAAATATAATTGGAGAGATATTTTTCATTTTATCAATCAATCCTCCATTGTTTTTAATATGTCTTGAATTATTTTTTATGTTTTATTTCTTTTTGGACACCTCTATTCATCCCTCTAAGAGATTCCCTCAAACTAAGGCATATCTAGATTGAAAGTATTACTAAACCCAGTTAAAATCCACCAAAATTAATTGATCATGGTATAATTCTTCATTCTATAGTGGTGTATCATTGTACCATATATAATGGATGGATCTCCATGGTAGGTTGTACCATTACATTTCGATAACATAATTTAATATTAGAACCTCTTTCATTTGATATTCTCGTTCACTGATTATTAATTGGTGTGATCTTGTTTAATAAATCAGATGAAAAATGCAATTGATCATGAAGGAATTTTCCAAGATCAATGAATATTTACATTTCAATGTATAATGGATGTAACGTGAAGATTAATCAACAGTGTTAACAGTTTTTTCAATGAAGGTATAATATTGGATGACCTCTTCTATGATTTTTTGTCGAATTGAGTTAAAATTTACCTTGTATAGTGGAATTCATTTGGTGAATTTCCTCACCTGAAAATTGGGAGTGTACATTGAGTGGATTGAACATTGTTGGTTCATTTTATTGTCAGGTTTTGTTTATTGGTGAGTTTCCATCAAAAGAATTAAATTTAATTACATCAAAAATATATTTATCTTGTTTCTATATGGAAGGGTATGTTCTATAATGAAATCATAAGTTTATAGAGGGACTTCGATAGATAGTAGCTTGATGTTCCGACTATGAGATGGATTCTGTCATGTAAATCGATATTCATTCATTTATCCATAAATTTTAAGTCTTTTTTAATCATTTAATTATTTAAATTTGATTTATAATTATTTATTTAGAAATATGGGGAATAAATGACACTTTTTGAAAATTAATTGTGGTCGAATGTAATTGAATAACATAGAGAAATATGTTTTTATTTTCTTAGATAGAGAGTTGGATATTTTTAGGGTAGGTGGTCTTATATACTCTACCTTATGGTATTATGTACCATTTACTTTCATATGGTGTAAGGTTTTCCTACTTAGGTGAACAATATTTAATTCATAACTTGGAGATGAATAAAATGGAATACTATTTAATTTATTATCCACACCAATTAAAGTGAGAGACTTAGTACCATTATTAATTATTTAATGAACTGTATAACTTAACTAATTAAATTATTATTCCAAATGAACTAATAGGGTCCCATTGGTGAATATGGACCTTTTGTGATGGCATGTTTGCTAAATATCAATGGTTGTGGCTTGATTTTAATGTAGCCCATGAGACATACATTGATGCATAATCACATGTGGTATATGAGTCCCACCACTATGGTGACCCATTGTATACATGACTAACATTATATATTAATCTAAATATTAAATCAAAATTTCTCACAAATTATCACATAACCAAGGGTCCAAAATATATAGTTTCTTAAATATTTATAATATAAATATCTTAATCTACAATATTTTCTCCATAATAAATCTCCTTTAGAACCCTTTCTATACATCCCACAAGTTACACATATCAACATAACATGTAGAAAAGAATGATTATGAAAGGGTTGATCCCAAACAATGAGTAACAGGGTACTTATAATGATTTCATCATGTTATGGTTCATAATTATATGAGAAAACATGGCCACAATATGTGTTTATAATTAAAAATTACCAGTTAAAATATGAGTGGTCCATAGATGATGAATGAATCACATGTAATCTCGAATGAAAAAAAACATATTCCGTTTAAAAAGTGTCTATGATCTCAATATAACAAACATTAGTCAAAGATCACAATCATATTCATGTAGAAATAAATGTTTGGTAATATAACATTTATGTTTGGAATAAATATGAAATAAATAAATTATAGAACTGTGTGAAAATAAAATTACCATGATTAATGTTTTGATAATAGAATATACCAAGCATAATTTTATGAAAAAACAAAATTCCCACACTTCACTTTTTGAGAATAAAATGACCACACTTCATATTATGAAAAAATATTTTCACACACAACATTATTTTCTCATGAGATATAAATCTTTAACCAATCCATTAGAGGAAAATATAGGGCCCCAAACATTATCATACATACAAATTTCGTCTATTTACAAATTAGTCATAACCATTTCATAATGAACCCAAAGAAAGATAATAGTTGTCTTAATCCTTTCAAAAACATAACACAACCCGAAAATATTATATCATAGAATATAAATACTCTTATATTAAAATATATATCCAACTATAATAACATATAAAGTACAATCAAAATATCAATTTAAGAAAGATAATCTTTGGATGGTAATCATAAGGGAAAATAAAAATGTTTTCAGAATTTCTTTTAAAAACATTGACGAACAAATTACATTCAAAAAATTTATCATGGGAAAGGGAATACTATTGTAACCCTTTTTAAAAAATACAAGATCCCAAAATATACATAATGTTTTAAAATATTTAAGTGAAAATAATTATTAAACCATTAGTATTAAATTAAAATATAATAACTATGACCTAAAAAATGCATAAACAATACATAAATAGGGATTGAAAATATTCTGAAATATTTTACTCTAAAAAATATTTAATAATGTTATCATGAAAATTAAATAATGTTTTAAAAAATGTAATTGAAAATAATTTGAAATATTTTACTTTTAAATGGATTATTTTATAATCGATACATGAAAGAATACAAATTATTTTTAAAATAATATTTTGAGGAGGTGATAAGACATTTACTTTTAAAGGACGGAAGACCTATTTGAATATTTTGAAATAAATTTTTTTAAAAACAAATAAACATAAAGGAATTTAAAACATCCAATTTATAATGAGATAAATGGATATTGAATTTTACCGAATATATCCAATGGATAATAAAATAATATAAATTTTTTTAATTATTGAGAATATAATTGTCCTTAGATGTATTACCATATTTGGGAGATCTCAACATTTAGAAGCAATTTTAATATATATCTTTACAGTTTGAGTAACTTTTAAATATAAAACATTGAGGAAGAATAACCATGGAATTTAACATATAATAACATTAATAAGGATTTAATTAATTATTTAATATATTTTATAGTTATTATACACACCACATAAATTAATATAGGTGTGTAATACAAAAAATGTCTTTATTAATGGTAATTGAGATGGAAATACCATAAATTGTATCCCTTCTTAATTGTTTACACTATAACGTCCCGTAAAACAAAAATAGCTAACATAATAATATATTTCATTAAATTTTTAATAAAATTTCCTATTTTATTATAAATATTATAGTTTTTATAATGATTACATTAATTAGTTCTATCATTTTATATCATTCAAGTGCTAATAATGATTATTGGTTTTTCATTCTTAATAATGTTGATGTTTTTTTCAATACATTAAAAAAATTAAAAACTTAATATATAATATAAATTAATTTAATATATATCTTCTACTGAATTAATAATCTATTATATTATTATATATGTGTTTTAGTTTTTCTATTTGAAAATAAATTAGTGTTTTTATTACTTTGGTGTTATTTTGAAAAAAACATATACTTTAAAAATAAGTATAATAATGAGTATAATATTTACGTTTTCATGTACCAATATTGATTTTATAGTTATATGAGAATAAAAAAAATTCAAGTTCACGTAGTCTTTAATAATAGAGTTTTATATCATCATTCGTGTAGGTTGTTAAACTCAACCAAACATGAACATGTTTTAAATTAATTGGTGTGTAAAGAAAAGGAGATGATTCTATTGATATAATATAATTATAAAGGAATAAAACTACTATTAATTCTATTTATGTATAATTTCAAACCATATTTTAATATTATTGGATAATTAATGAAAACATATTTTTAAAATGAAAAAATAATTCTTTATAGAGGAGTTATTTTTCTCACGCACACAAATGATGTTCCATTGATTTTATATGTTGATAAAAATAAAGATATCAAGGCTACAACAATAATATAAAAAATCTCATTGTAATTAGGATAATAAATTAATTATATTATTATTGTGTAAATATGATTGGAAGTGTAAAATTGGGAATAAATAATTAATAAAGATATAAAAATTATATTGGAGACATTATTTTTCCTTGAAAGAATCCTTAAAATAAAAAGAATTAAAATAACATTGAGTGCCAAAGGTATTATGTTTGTTTTAGAGTTTTATATGTATTATAAAAATATAATGTCTTAGGGAATAATGTTATTGATAGGTTTATGTGTGAATATGTGTTAGTGATCCCCTTTATAAGAGATAAAATGGGAATTTTTGTAAGCAACATTAAAATTTAATACATTTATGACATTATTCCATGGTCAATGGTACAAAAGATTCAAAATATCAAGTTTGGGGGAATTTTTAGGTCAATAAGATCCCAAAAAGTGTGATTTCATGTGACTTAAACATGTATTTTGGTTTTTACCTTCTTGTTTTTACATTTTTCTCATTTAGATTTAATATATATAAAAAGATTTAATTAAGTGATTTTATCTATTATTAATCATATAATACAACCCATTAAAAAAAATTGGGTTTTACTGAACATAATTAAAAATATATTTAAACTAATTTAATTTCTATATGTTAATAATATTAAATTTTAAATTAAATAAATAGTTTATAGAAAAATATTTTAATAAAAAATGGAATTTTAAACATTGTGGATTTTTAAATAAATTTATTATTGATTAAAAAATAAATAATTTCTACTATATTTAATTATTTCTATATTTATCATATTATATAGATTATTTTAATGTAATTTATTTCATTATAATACCTTCATACTAATAATATAATAATTTTACTATAAATATTTCAACATTGTCATTGTAATTAGTATTAATCCTTATAATCTAAATGTTTTACGTAAATATTAATTAGAAATGTTAAATATTAAGTAAATTATTATGTAAAATTTAATATTCATATTTTCAATTTAACATTATATTCATTGAGAAATTATTTATTACTTCAGCTAATGTATTGTATAAAAATATTTTTTTTCAAAAACATAATATTTACATAAAAATAATTATGATTAGGATAGAATTCTAAATTTCATTATTTACATTGAATTTCAATCTAATATCATTCAATGAGTAATTATTTAACAACAAAATAACTATAAAAAATAATTTCATCTATTTAAAATTAATTAAGAAAAATAGTAAAATAAATAGTTTTCATTTAAACTCTATATAAATTATAAAACAATTTAGCATGGGTTTAAATTTTAAAAATACTATTTTGAAATAAATTTTATTACTTTATAATATATAATTTTATCATAAAAAGGATTCAAATACATATAATTAATTTATAATTGGTAGTTTTGTTAAAATAACTATTTCCATTATTCTACTAAATGATAATTATTTTAGAAAATTCCCAAAAATAAATATGAATATAATTTTTTTTGGAATTCAAAAATAAATTTGGAATTATAAAATATACAATATATAATTTTGGAAATTATTATTTTTATAATAAATAATATTATATAAATAAAATTTACTTTATTAAAATTATAACTTTCCATATTAACAGGTGCTAATTGTTTTACATTAAAATGTAATAACTACTAATTGTTTTCCATATTATTATTTATTATGTCATTACTAAATATTTATTCAAGATATCTTCTGTGTTTTTACTATAGGTGATGTTTATGATAGAAGTTATTTAAAATAATATGTTTTTTAGATTATTCAAAATATTGAGTTGTTATATATACGCCCTTAACTAAATTTTATACTTGAAGTTTTAATTATCCTTTGCCAATGTAAAATAGTTAAGGATTCTATTAAGGGTAATTTTAACTCATGGTTTGATTTATAATAAGTTTTTAACCTTAGTAACATCGGTATTTATAGGTGACATCAATAATTAAATTATAATAAGCATATCATATTATAGGAAATCAATCTATCATTTGATATTATCATCCCCCATGATAAGGTATCATTACACTTATAGTAGAATATTATTCTATGATAGGTCATATTTATATATTTTCTTTATGATATATCATAGTTTGATATGAAATGTGATCTCCTTATTCAAAAAATTGACATATTTTTTTATGTATAGAGTAGATATATATATATTCACGATAAAATTAACTATATATAAATGGATGATAATAATACCTGCATGATTTTTAATCCCAAAAATCATGAAATTTATACATGTTCCTTAGATAAAATAATGATACCACTATGGTTTTTATCATTTTCATAGTGAAATGTTAGTGAAAACATACACACCATAAGACATATGTAGACCTCTAATGATGGATATATATAGCCAAAACCACGTAATTATCATGATCCACCTCATTGGTCGTGATAATATACACTCATACCTAATCCCATGGTTTATGAGTTTATTGAGACCTATTTTATTCAATAACTCAGGGGTTTGGGAATTAATTTTCAAAACACCCAAACTTCATGTGTTTGAATCATCAATGTTTTTATTTTTATTATCTATCGAAATTTTTTAATTTTTTAATTTTTTTACTAAAATCATTATCTCTGTAAATAATAATTATCATTATAGCCATTCCTCCCAATGTAAAAAAATCATCCTTTTTCCTCGGATGCAATTACGCGGTTGTTTCTTCTAAAATTTTGGGCATGCTGACCATTGGATTTTATTAGCCATTAGTGATTTATTGACATATCTTCAATGATATCTACTTTCATTTTTCTTTATCCAAGATAATTTGAGTCTCTTGTTTCTATTTCACATTATGTTTATACTGAACATCCTTTTAATATCTTCAATAGTATCTTATAGAAAAATATATTCCAAGACTTCACATTAAGACAATATAGAAAAGATATATTTTACTCTCATGGTCAGATATAAAACCTATGGAATACCTTGATAAAATGAAATCTATTATATGTATTTTTCTATAGATTCATTCACCTTTATTTTAAAATTCAATAAAATCTCTCTCTATATTAGTTTGAGGAGTATGTGGAAAATACTTGGTTAGGAGGTATTTCTTGATATACACCCATAAAAATAGGGACTACATCTTCTTTTTTATTGAATTTTAAATTAATTTTCATAATTGATCATCCTCACAATCCAAATGATTATTATCTAGAATAACCTTTTCATAGTCTGAGAACCGGAGAAGAGAAATTATATTTTATATCTCATTGATCCATTAGTCTACAATAAGGTGATTAAAAATATCTATTGAAGGATGGTGGATATTTTCCTATCAAAAACTCTATATTAGTTTCTCATTACATGATGTATTTTTTTATCTCTAAAAATTTATTATCATTACACATATGCTAGGAAAACATTTTCAAAAATGTATGCACTTCATTTTGAACCCATTTGTTTTATTGTTTGGAATTTCATTTCATTTTCTATCACATCCATTTTAACATTTTTTATTAATTTTAAAACCATTTCTAAAACCAAATTTTTTAACCCATAAGAATAAACATTTATATCATATTGTAATTATAAAAAAACTGGAAAATATCTTTCTATTTGATAACATCACATTAATATTAACTGATCCTAAATCATTATTAAATCAATATATGGTACATTTTGTAGGGTTAAGTCTTATTCCTTGACAATATTACCTTAACAAACTAAATCCAATATAACATCTTAGAAATTGACGGTGACAACCTCAAGAATATACCCCAAGAGTATCAAACTTGGTGTGTGGTAAGAGCCTATTCAATATGCAGTAGAATGATGGATGAGATATACTCTAGAAACACTTTTCGAGCTTCTTATGTAGTTATATGAATTTTTCAGAAAACCAAATCCAGATGTAATATATAGAAATTATTAATTTATTATAAAACTATAATATCCCTACATGAAAAAAAATTTAGGATGAACATATATACAATGGATTATGACTTAGACTTATCCATATAGTTTTTACTATTGTAATCTATAAGTAACTGGCCTTAAAACATTACATAATCTTGAATTTTATTTAATAACTCACATCCTTGGACATTGAGTATATTCAAAAGTTAATAATTTTTATATTTTCAATATTACATATACATAACCTTCCATATTGATATAGAGTGGATACCAAAAAATTAGTTTCCATTTTTTCCAAAATGTAAAACTTTTTAAATAATACAGGATTACTTTTCTAAAAAATTCATAACATTTAATATGGATTCCTTCTTTATATTACACATCCTTATAATATTTGTAAATCATATAATAATTTGGGATGAGGACAAAAATCATTGTAAGGGATATAAAAATAAGGAATGAAAATATTTTTCCATTAATAATTACAAACAAATGAAATCATTTTCAAAAAGGCATAAATGTCACCAATATATACTTATATTGGGAAACAAGAGATTTCCAAAAAACAATTAGAAAATTAATACAACTATAAACCTATATTGTGGAATCACATACTTATATTAAAATCATCATGGCTATGTTATGATTTTTAACCCTCATGGCATCCTTAAAATGTAACCCTCACGACATGCTTATGTGCAACCGTCATAGCTACACATGGAGTAACCATACAACCGACCTCCAACATACTCATACCCAATGAATATGGGGGAGATATAGGTCCCAATATTGATCATAAAAAATTCCCAAGAACTAGAATATCACCACGAAATATTTCAATTTTTCCAACAAGGTAATATCTGTTGGTAAAATTGCATTTTCTATTAGTAAAACATTTTACCAACATATATTTCTATGTCACTAAATTTTTTGTAAAAACACTATTGCTAAATGATTTTACAACAGATAAAATAGATCTATTGAAACTATAACAGTACCAACAGATAATATATATGTTGGATAATGTGTTTAGCAATAGGTTCTGATGACACATTTATCTATTGGTAATAATATTATCAATATATAATATTTATTTATAAATTATATTTAAATAAAAATTATAAATTTTCATTACCACTAAAAATTCATATTATATTTATTAATTTATCATATATAATATATATGTTTTAATTATTAAACCAAATATGATTTTAACACCTGTTCAAAATTATAAAATAATTAATTATATTTACAATAAAATTCATTACAAATAAGTCCAATTGGATCCCTACAAGGATTGTTCTACAATTTTTTCACTGGATAACTCTACCCCCACCAATTCCATTCCACAATTATATCGCTCTAAAACCTTGACCACCCCCAACAACAACTCTAACCCATCATCGCCAGCGACTCCAACACCAATAGCTCTGTATCATCCATGTTAACTCCAACCCCATCCCATCCATTCATGATCCAGCCCATGCCATGCTAGCTCTAGTTTTTGTCAGCTCCATCTCCAACTCATCCATGCTTGCTCTAGAATATACCAGCTCTAGTTCTAGTCACATTATTGCTAGCTTTAGCCTATGCACAGACAGATGAGTAAACATATGAGAAAATACCTCATATGAAATTGAGATAGGTATGCAGATAAGTGACAAAAATAAATTAACCCCATTGGGATAAAAGTAGTATGTACACAACAAGGAATAAACATTTGTGTTAAAATTCATGAATTTGTGTTGAACTTCATTTTTTCTTTCAACCAAAGGTAGTACCTAGAAAACAAGGAAATAAACATTCAAAGACAATATTTATTTAGAATAAATATAGATTTGGAATTAGTTTTGATATAATAATACCAATGATATCAGATTTTACTAGTCAGTGGGCCTTAATATATCAATAACCCAACTTCCAGCAATAATCGTGAGGAAAATGACCCCAAATCTGTACACATCTGATTTGGTAATCAACTCACCAGCACATACATACTCAAGATCTCAACATACATAGGTATCACTGACCCCCTGAAGCTAATCCTCAAGGATAGTGTCATTGTCTCTTCAGGTTTCTTTACAAAATCCATGCTTGAAATAAATCCTCTAAACCATAGATGTGTCCTGAAAGAACCATCAGAATAATTAAATACAACACATTTGGAAACATAGAATTTCATGTATACTATAAGGAATGCTAACAATGCTTGGAAATGAATGAGGGATAGAAACACACCACAAAAGAACAATGAGGGATAAAAACACATTACAAAATAGATGTTAGAATGATAATTAGTATAGATAAACTTATGAAAATAATTATCACGATGGAGAAAAAATAGAATTGAAACCATTCATATATATATAAAAGCCAAATGGGAAATATAAAAGTGGGTGTACAATTATTCACATACAGTGGTGCACTTCAGATGCCGATAAAGCTGCCTACATTCCATTCAACTATCTGGATCAATGATGATGTAGGTATGGCCCCCATTCACAAATGAAAAATATATTATGTCCATCTCCATGTTGTTTGGGTATGGAGTCTCGGCACACCACCAAGAAATAAAAAATATTTTATGTCCTTCAGATGATTTCCTTTTATTATGTAAATCCTTTCTACACTCTTACCAATCATACCCTCCAAAATATCAACTAGCCCATTCATGAATCAAACATTAATAGGGGCCTCAAATAGAATATTATTAAGTGTGTGTGGAGCATCCACCATACAAATGGTGAATGTTGCCACATCACTTTTCTACACAATAAATATATTAGTGTTTCCATCATCAAAAACTAAAACTATGTTCCTAAGTAGAATTTTTTGGCCTGGTTGAGCCAAATAGGGAAGTGAAAAACTAGTAGTCATTGTGGATCATCATTTTTCTTCGTATTTTATATAGGAAAAAAATACAGTAATGGAGTAATAGTTAATGAATGATATCATAGTAAAAAGTATACAAATTCAATACTAAATATTTCATATCATGCATATATATCATACATATAGAATAAAATGCATATTTCACTATGATAGTATGGATATCCTATAATCTACATTGTATATTCTGAATACTGACCAAATGTATAGTTGAGTATGATTTCCCTCATTCATTCATCAATATGTAGATGAACATCAAGATAAAAAATATATATATGCATCACAATCTAGTCATAGGGAATCCTAACTGTGAATGATTTATGTACCCAAGAAGAGAGAGAATTGTGACGTGCAGTAGGAACAAAGACATTAAAAATAGAAATTATTGATGTGAACAACAACTCTGCATCAAAACTGTCCTAGTGCAGTCTATATAAAAAGGTAACAAAGAATTTTGAAGAATGATCATGCACATCACTATGTTGTCTTCAAAGAACAATCCAATCAATTAACGAAGTAATACACATACAAATAATCTAGAAGCAAAACAAGGAGAGAAGGCCAACACTTCTCAATTTTTATTGAGATTGACCATGAGCTTCTTGAGAAGCATACAAAATATTGACCGTTGTGCTTGAAAAAAATATCTAGAGAAGACCCCAAAAGTTAATGCCACTACTATGACATAACAATTGAAATTACCCTATAAAATAATAAAATTGAGTAAAAACTGATGCTGTTTATGAGTGAGAATAAGTTTTACCCTCCTAGTTAGCTTGAACACATCTCTGGTGAATGAAATCTATCCTACCCTTTTCACATTATAAATGATCAAATCAATGACACAAGAAAATCTGCAATTTTTATAGAAACTGATCAGTGAGAAAGAGTGTAACATTGCTAAAAAATTAATAAAAATGTGTACGTGTAAATTAACAAAGAAACTATTTCATGTTGAGTAGAAAATAATTTTGTTTCTAAGTGAGAATGAGTGTAACATTTCTCAACAGTTAATAAAAAGTCATAATTGAATATTAACAAAGAAGATAGCATTCAAATAACACATTTTATAATTCATTTTAACTAATAAAATAAAATATTATTCCTTAAAAACAAGCACCACCGGTTTATAATCACATAAACATACCATTGTGATCTTCAAAATATAAATTAAATTCAATATCGGGAATGTCAATAGTTTAAAAGAGGATGAGAGAGAATTTGTTACCCATTTATATAGGTGTTTGTGGGAGAATGATCCACCTTCCACTAGGATACAATTTCATGTTGTTGGACTGTCTTCAGTATTATAAAGTGGGCATGGTTTGGCTTGGTTTTCAAGAGTATGATGTTCTAGAAAGTACGATGTTGGGATGGTTTCAAGTTAGTGAGGGCCTGGTTATTTGGGGAGTGCAATTGTGGGAAATTGGGCCGGCAGTGGGGTTTGAAAAGGGATTGAAGGAATATTAGTTCTATCTGTAGGTCTTGAATCCAAACCAAGAAACACTAGCCATCCGTGAGAAAACCATACCACAAAAAATAGCCTCTATCTGGTCCACATGAAGGGCTTGAATACAAACCATTCAGCCCCATCTTGAATTCTTAGACTGAGGTAGCAATGGTCACAAATGCCTCTAAAACATTATAGAGTCCATCAACAATAACTTTCTAAAAAAACTCTTCTACAATGTATGGAAGAAACACTATCAATGGATCTAGTGAATTATTTAAAATAGCCTCTATGGGAATTAGAAGAAGATTTGATCTGAGAAGTGGAACATCCATCATCAACCATATCCAGAAGCATGTCATGTAAATTATGTCCTGACTAGCAGAATAGTAATCTTCATGGGTAGTTGGTATTTTGTGAATATGATGACTTGTAAAATAATCTACACACCAGTCAGTCGTCCTCTTCTACATGGTGATAATAAGAGAAAATGGTGGAAATTGTTCACGAGACAAGTGGGTAAATAACCAATGTTGATCATCATATTTTTTGGGGGGTATGTGTTTCATGTAAAAATATCTGCAAGCACTATGGGAAATCAAACACCACAATTTTCAGGATCCAATGATCAACCATAGAACATCAAAAACTAAGAATGTTTATATATTTATGAAGGTAGAACATTTGTTTGGAATGAAAAAAGAAGATTTTCAAAAAACCTCTATTAATCGACTGTTGTAAACACATATACAAAAAATGCTCAAACATCACCAACATTAAATCTGAATCTCAACATCATCATTATCATCCTTGGATTCATTAGAGGTCTCATCCAACTACTCTAGCACCATTTGAAAAATTCCTTTACTAGGATCATTTTGTAAAATGTAATCACAAACAATCTCCATATCCTAATCTAGTAGAAAATAAATCATTTCATTAATCATGATGGTGCCAACAATTTTCCCATGTTCACTACTCTCTAAACATAATATATTCTCTACATATATCACGAATGGATCATTGGGCTCTCTTCTGAAAAATTTTGGAAATAATTGAGGAATTATGTTCAACAAACACAATGGGGAAAGAGGCACCAAGTCAACGACAGAGGTAAGGGAAAAATTAAACCTAGAAAGAACATGATTCTTCTTCTCAATACGACATGGCTGATATAAGATATACATGAATTTATTAGGTGGTTTGAAATTTATTAAGAGAATCTCCATGCATGCATCAAAAGAATTTCCATTTGATGCAGCAATGAATGTAATATGTTCCACTAGTGCAACCAACACATCAACCCATGATTCCACATGTTCATTCCAAAAAATAGTAGAAAGATGATTCTTATGTAGGATAATATCTACAGATGGAACAACACCTATCATGTACTTTAATCTAGTCACCATCAATACACCATCATTGGGTTTTATATTTTGGAGAACCCCAATCGGGTGGTCATAATATTCAATATCAACTAGTGGAACTGATCTAAGAGAATCTACAACATGTTGTGTTAGTTATGAATCACTATGATTAAGATCCCGAAAATTATAACTCTCATACTTTTCAGATGTTAATTCCACACCCATGGTGATAGACATTGTCCTTGACTTGTTAATCACATGAACACCTCCATGTCAAATCAATATAGGAGACAACATGATATATCATACCTATATGTTGGTCTTATAAAACGTCTAGCCAAAACAATTCATAAAATTGTAATTTCTAGAATTGAATGGGTAGTGTGAAAAAATGGGGGGAGGTGGAATCACCAACACCATGAGAAATATACAACTGCGCATTGGAGATAACAAGATAGGGAGGCAGTGTTAGAGGGAGAGGATTGTTAGATCAAGGGAATTAGAAAGGGGGGAGATGTCATGGCTATAACTGCAAGGGAATTGAGAAGAGTAATAGGGAGGAAGGTTTCATCTTGTTTCCCCTTCGATTTGGTTTCCCAAGCCCTTGGGATTGTGAGGATTACCCTAGGAAAAAGGATAATGGAATGGAATGGGAGGACTACGGTGGAAGAAGGGATGGGAGAGGCTAGGGAATGGAAGTGGGGTGGGAGGGAATGGTGGTGTCAGAAGAATGTATGGGAGGGTCCAGGGAGTGATAGTGGGGAGGGAGGGGATGTCAGCCATGGAAGAAGGGACCAGAAGGGTTGGGGAGCAACAGTGGGTGTGGGTCACATTAGTGTTTTATTTCATTTTTCTTTTTTGACTATATATATATAAGTTATGAATTTATATTAAAAATTATATTTTATGATGATTATTTATATATGTATTTATATATATATAACCAGTAAACAGTACTAAGTTTTGGATATATAAATTAATTATATATTTTTATTATCTATATATTCATTTTTATAATATATTTGATATTATTTAATAATTTATTAGTAATGGACTTCCTTATTGGTAAAATATTTGTTCGTAACAATAAATAAAAACAACATATTCATTTATTGGTAAATAAATTTTTTGTATTATTATGATAAGACAAAAAATATAAGTGTTAGTAATAGATTTTTTGGTATTGAACTGCATATATAAACAGACATATGTGTTTGTAATAATAATTGTTGGTACTTATAGTTAATATAAACAAAATTTAATATCTGTTGGAATTAATCATTTTTACCAACAGATATATTATCTGTCCATAATTTTCTGTTGGTAAAGGTCAATTTTTTTGTAGTTTATAATCATACAATATGAATAATTACATAAAATATAGCTTTTAAAATTTGTAAGACATAATTTTAATAGAGAATTAAAATTGAAAATCCCCTTAAAACATCATATAATTAAGGTGAGTCTTAATTTAGTGGATGGAATTTGTATATACACATTAAATTAGCATAATTAGATATAATACAAAATATTTCATTGTAGAAAATTTTTTATAACCACCTATTAATGTAGTATAAGATTAACCTAAAGAATAGAAATTGGGTTAAGAATTCCCTTACATCAGGATCATCATACATAATACGTACTTAAACCTCTTGTATAATGGTTAAAAGAGTTTTATAAATATCATATAAAAACAAATTATTGATTATAATACATTATATTAACATTTCATAATAATATATTAAACATTAATTGTTAATATTTTGTTCCTTTGTTCTCGGTTCATTAATTACATGATTTCTATGGCCGGTTTCTATTTGATTTTATTATCTTATGGAAATGAATATCCAAATGTGGAATGAAATGGTAATAAAATGTTTCCATAATATTAAATCTTGACATAAACCATTTTGGTTAAATGCTATGAGGGATAATCATTACATAAATCCTTAGTGATATCATTTTTGGAAATTTTGGTGGTTCATTGATAATAAAGAATTATTTTCATTATAAAACATAATATAATGTTTAAATGATAACTGTGAACATGAAATGGCATATTTAATACAATTTATAAGCTTCCAAAACCATTAAAATGGTTTTATAATTAGTTTTGGGTGAAACAAATGAAATTTAAGACACATCATACACAATGTCGGTAAATCAACACATCACTGATGGTGTTTAAACATTTAGAATAACTAGAAGGGAAGTTTAAGAATGATGATGAATTCATACAAAAACATGATAAAAATATAGAATATTTATATATGATGTGGTATCTTTAATTCCTCTTGTATAAATTTAGGAAAAGAGAGTATAACAAAAAATTGAAATGAAAACATAAGAAAATGAAATAGAATATTTATATCTTGATGTCTTCTCCTTGGGATCCTCAATAAGGACCTTGGTTTTGGCCTTTTGGTGAAAGCATTAGTTCTTAGACTAGGGGAAGATACTTTGGAAAGGGAATGGGTAAAACCTATATAATTCTCAAAGTTTGATAGTTGTGAGAGGAAGATTGGTTAGGTTGGTATATATAGTGTTGCAGAGGATGCTGTTTAAATTATTTTAATAATTATTTTAAATTTTTTTCTAAATACTATGAATATTATTGATTCATGTAAAAAAAATATATTAAATAGAGAATTTCAGTTTGAGAAAACTTTGAATACATTATACATGACACTATGAATAGTTTATTTAACATATTATTTATATATACTATATTTAACTGTATTTTTTTATGCATAAAAAATTCAAGTATTTTAGAGAAATAAAAAAAATCCCCCTAACTAATTTCCAATTAGTATAATTCAAAAATTAACTCCATTTTTTATTAATTTTCTAAATATATGATATTTAATTTTATATAAATTAATAATTTCTTTGAAAAAAAATTTCAAATAATAACTCATTTTATAATTCTTTGAAAACTTAATCAAAATCTCATATTTATTAAAAATACATTAATTGGTGAGTTTACTATTTATTTAGACATTATACATTTTTTAAGGGTCAGTTACTATTCATATGCGTAGGTTATTATTTATATAAAATTATGTTTGTATTATCCGACTCAAAATGAGTTGTTGATCACAATTGTGTATATCTATTTTTGGAAATTCAAAATACAGAAGTGGAAATGTATGTTTAATAGAAGTGTTAAAATTATCTCCTTAATAAAAAAATATTTTCATATAGATATAATATTTTAAGAATCAATTTTTAAAACATTGGGGTTTTATGTTCTTAGGAAATTCTGGAAATTGCATCCCCATAATATTTATTTACTAATTTACTTGTTAAACAAGTGAGCGTACCTTTCCCCCATATCATTTTAAGATTCCCATGTTTCTCCATTAACCTTTAAGTTTCTCCACAAAACCATTACCTAGGGGATTAACTTAATCTGCAATAATTGTTCATTTCGATAATGAATCTAAATATATTTCTCTTCATAAAAAAGGTATCCTTCAGAGTGAACTAATTCTGAGCTCAAAACATGAGATGAATCTAGAATATAATTTCTCAACATTGAAACATGATAAACATTGTGTACCTCAGATAATATCAAAGGAAAATCTAATCAGTAGGCATCTATCTAACATTCTATAGGATTTTTTAAGGTCCAATTAACCATGTATTTATCTTTCCTTTCATACATAAATGCATAAAACTTTTCCATGGTGTGATTTTATGAAAATCATAATAACCTATCTTAAAAAAAGCATTCATCTTGTTGTCTACATAATGTTTTTCCTTCTCTAAGCTTTCCACATGTATTCTTATATAATCATCACTTTCTCTGCCACATCCTCTACTAATTATGGTCCCATCAACTTCCTTTTCCCTACTACATCCCAAAAATTGGGTGTTCGATACTGCTTCCCATACAGTGCCTCAAAAGTTTCTATTTTTATATTGGAATGAAAAATATTACTATTAAAAACACAAATAAACAAAGATATTGATCCCACCTTTCCTATTTTTCCATTGAACAAACTCTAAGAGTATCCTCCAATGTCTAAATAGTTCATTTTTACTTCCCTTATGATTGAGGATAAAAATATGTACTATATTTTTATTTTGTGTCCCATAACTTTTAATGACCCTTCCAAAAGTTATAAGTTATCCTAGGATCTTGTTCTGATACAATGGAAGGTGTAACTCTATGTAACCCTAGAATATCATAAATCTACAGTCGGAAAAGAAAATCCAATGACATAAAATCTCAAATAGTAAAGCAATTTCCAGATTCAGTCATTCGGTCTACAATCACCAAAATCACCTTGTTACCTCCATATGTCTTTTGTAGTCCCACCAAAAATTCAATTGATACATTTTCAGGTCTCTACTCTAAAAATGGAATTGGATGAACTTTCACATTTGGTATCATTCGCTCTTCTTAAAAGGGTAGACATGTAATGAATTTCAGAGTAAAATCGGCAATATCCCTTTTTGTTCCATCCAATTACTCCTACTCCCAATGTTCATTGTACATCATAGTGCTACAAAGATTAACTGAAAATATATAACTATGAGATTTACATAATAAATATTTCTTCAAATACAAATCACAAGTCACTCACTATGATTTTCAAAATCATAAAACACAATTTTTAGGAAGGGTAAATTATAGAAACATACTCATTTTAAACAATTATTCATTTTTCGGTAGCTCACGGTCATCCAGTTTCCCTTGCTTAATTCTGTCTATTAACGTTGACTACACTGAAACCTGAAAAAAGAACAGAAGTATTTTCTGCACCAACAACATCTATTCCAAAATTCATCAAATCCATACTCAGAGGATTATGTCCAAATGTGACATAATTAATAATACGTGATGTTTTTACACAATTATTCTTCTACTTGTTTATTTTTTCAGGTTGGAAATTGATTGTGCAATCATAATCCATTATCAGTTGAAGCAATCATCTAAACTTCTTGTTTAAGTCTGTCTTAGTAAATATATACTTATGATTCTTATGGTTAGTATATATTTGAAATTTAGATATTTATAATTGATGACTGTGCATTTTTAAATAAAAAACTAGAGCTATCAATTCGAAATAATTTGTTGGACAATTTTACACATGATGTTTTAGTTATCATAAATAATAAGCAATTACCTAATCATTCTGTATCAGAACAGATCCATTTCCAATCCATAAATAATCTATCTAGATGTCAATATCATCATTTCTGGAAGGCTTCTCTAAAATTAGATCAGTAACTAATCTCTTATTCAATTATGGGAAAAAATCACATTCTTCTATCCAATAAAATTTAAACCCATTTCATGTTAACATAGTTATCAGTCTAGATAATCGTGTAAAAGTTTTAAAAATCTATCAGTAATAAACGACTAATCCCAAAAAAAACATTGAATCTCTATAACATTTGTAGGATTGGGCCATTCATCAACCACTTTTTGTGAAACTATTAATAGTTATTCAATAATTATTTATAATGTTCCAATTAAAAGAAATATATTGCAACCATAAATCACACTTGATGAATTTTACCTAGGGTTTGTTTTCAATTATGGTTTAAAAAACAACCCATATATGTTTTTCATTCTCCTCTTTAATTTTATAAATGACCAGAGTTTAATCAATAAATACAAATACAATCAAATCCAAGAACTCATGAAACATTCTATTCATAATATTAATGAATACAGTTTGTGTGTTATTTAACACAAACGACATAACAACAAACTCATAATTCCCATATCTAGTAAAAATATCCATTTTGGGGATCTATTTATCCTTCACCTTTAGTTGATGGTATTGGGATCTCAAGCCAATCTGGGAAAAATATTATTCAAACTTGAGATGATTGAACAAGTCATGGATATAATGAAAAGGATATTTTTTAAAAGTGATGTTTTTAAAAGAGATATAATAAATGAAATGTCCCATGGGTCTATATTTTTTTCACAAAAAAATAGGATCACCTAATTATGAAGTGCAAGGATGATTGAATTATTTATTAAGAAAATTATGAAACTGATTTTTCAATTCCTAAAGTTCCATTTTAGCCATTCGATAAGGAGGTTTTGAGACGTGATTACCATCAAGAACTAAAACAATAGTAAATTCAGCTTTCTGATCTGGTATATCCCTAGGTATCTCATTACAAAGAATATAAATGTATTCATTTACCACCTAGACATCATTAATCTAAACAGTTCGTTTGTTGCCTACAATATGAGCATGATAACATTATTTTCCCTCTTTCTGCAATTTATATGCATCCAGATATGTAATCAATTGTATGGGTTCATTTTTTTTATAAAAAATATTAATATTTCTAAGAAACAAATTTTTTAGTTCTGCAATCAATATTAGCATGATAAACAAATATCCAATCCTTGCCCAGAAAAACATTAAACTCCACATAGGTCAAATAAACAAGGATTTCAGGTAATGTCCTTCCACAAATAAAAATATTAAGATTTTTATGATTACTCTTTACTTTAATATTTTCCCTAGTATTTTAACAATAATTATTTCTCTCATTTATTGAGGTGATATTTTGAATTTACCATAATTTTCTTCAGAAATAATGGAATGTGTAGTTCCTATATCATAAAAGTATTTAGAAAAATATTAGTAAACAAAACAAGTACATGATTCCATGTCATTGGCTGGCTCAAAATATGATGATGTCATTGAAAAGGATCTCACTACATCATTTTTCTTATATTCTAGATTTATTACATCATTAAGGACATTCTTTAGTCATGTATTTTCATAATTACCCATGTCGCCACATTAGAAACACATTATAGTTCTCTTATTAGGATTAGTCTTATGATCATTTTCATTACAATATTGGTACATATGTCCAATATTAACCCATTGAAAACACTTCCCAGTTTTTGTAAATCATTTACAAGAGTGATTTTTACAACATGATTCAAAAACGTGAATCTGAGAATTTATACCTTAATATTTTTAACTAATTCATACCAATTTCATGCCATCTAGACCTTTTCTTATGCTTCATGTCGAAGATCACATGAACACCATAAAACGCTATTTTCTACAACTTTTCTCCCCATTGTCTACCTTCTTATGTGATATGTTCTATGCACATGGTCTTTTTTCCAATTTACTGGTAATGAAGTTGTCCAATGTGCACTATGTTTTCAATTATTAATATATATTTAATGGTAGTTTAAACTGCCTATAATGTAATGGAACATATTCCTCTATGGATAAATCCATCTCTAGAGATTGATATTCACATATCAGCGTTACTTAGAATAAAAAAATAATTATTTTATTTTATTTTTTCGTGATTGGTATGGTGGTTCAGTGGCAATTTTAATGTAAAAAAAATGAAAAACGTTTAGTTGTGGTTTAAACTGCCACTAAATGTGACACTTTTTCACTTTAACCTTCTAGTAAAACCACCAAAATCATCACTATATATTCTTAATATGACACATACTTAAAAAACCATTTAAATTAATGAATATTTCATGTGATGGATGTTCAATCCAAATTTAGCCGTGCTGTTATGAAACAACTATATAATCATAAGGAAGAATTTTAAACTACTTCAATATTAAAAAATCCACTCATATGAGGAACTTTTCATGTAGTTACTAAAAAATGAACATAAGAATTGTGGATGAAATAGTATCAGATGTATTTCTGTGTTTTATTGAAATATCTAATCAGAATTTGTTGTGATTATAGAAGTGCTATAAATAAAAAAAAATATAGTCCATCACTCAGGTAAAAATGAAATTGAAATATAATATAATTATCTTGACAAGAAGGTGGAGAAATGGATTTTTATGTGGAGTATGTTCCAATATAATAAAACATTGATGATATTCTTACAATGGTCTTACCCAAAGAAGCATTTGAAAGGAATAAACTAGTGATAAAAGTCTAGTAGTGTCCATGCACTTGGAGAAAAGAGTGTATGTAGTACCCCCTCTCCCCGAGGTATAATGTGAAATTACATTATGTTCTGATATGTGTTCTTTAACCAATTCTATACACCCTTGGAAAATCCTTTAGTGATCATTGAGAATCGGAGAGAACAGGGGTAGTTATTTCGTGGGACAAAATACATAGGGGGAGTTTTTATGTTAAGTAGAAACAAAGGGGTATTTGTAGATGTGTTGATGTTGTTTAGAGAAGAAGTAAGATAGGTTGGGCATTAAATTTGATATTTCATGATGTGATCGATCATCAATTACATATTAAAATAGATGAGGTTCATGATGATATTATTTTTTTGGTTTCAGGAATTATTTTTAGTAATGATGTGATTCATTGATGAAATTCTCATTATACTCTTGTTTTTTCAGATGATCATGGATCATGCTGTCTTAGAGTATGTGTTGAGTAAATCTATTATCATTATCTTAGTTGAATGATGTGAATATTGATTTTAAAATGACATAGCCCTAACGAGGTATCAAAATCTGATGAATTTTTAAGAGAATAGCTTTCAAAAAACCCAAAGGGGGAGATTTTCGGGAAAAAATATAAATTTTTACTCTTAGAATATTTTGGGTGTGATTTTGTTTGTGGAAAAATCCATGTGACCATGAATGAGTATGGTAAGTGTTTTCTGAAGATATTTTTTTATATTGGAACAATTTCCAACTATTTTGCAAATTATTTGGCCTCAAAATTTGGATTTATTGTTTTGAATAGATTGGTTTTATTCATAGCATTGAAATGTGTGAATGACATAAAAGAAACTATAAAAAATAAGAGAACCACATACCACAGAAAATGGACCATGTACCATGTCTATGAATGGATGGTGTCCTTATACAGGATAGTGGGAATAATACATTGGAGTGTTTTTTGGAACCAAAAATGGTTCATGGTGACGGTTTAAAGAGGAGGGTGTTCAATATATGGAATTCATGATGGTTTTTGGGATGTTTGAAGATAATGGTGTTGTATACATGAAAAGGAAATATGTGTTCTTCTGTTGAAAAATGGTTTACAGAATGGGTTCAGTTTACAGTGAGAGATGTTCTAAGCATGTAAGGGTATACTGAATCATAACATTGTAAATCATGAATTAGTTGTTTTTTGGATGTATTTTCCTATAGAAGTATTTATAATCAGATGATTAAAGTTAGGGAAATTACAAATAGAAAAAATCTATTTCTACTAGGATGAAATTCTGCAATTTCTGGAAGAGTTTTTAAGAAGTGATTCCACAATGGGTGATGTAGTTCATGAAATAGATCGTGAAAGAGTTTTTGTTTGGATTTGAATTTTGCAATGGATGTCTGGTAGGTAGAAGTTGAAGATATGGTACACAAAGGATAAAGTGTGGTATTCAAAAGATTATGTTCAGTAAATATAAGGTGAGGCTCTGTAGGTGGTTCAAATAAGCAAGTGGTTGACAGGAGTGGTTCGCTGAGGAGTTTCGCAGAGTCGTTATGCTGAGGTAGTATGCGACAGTGAATGAATTGGCTATCTACAGAAGAACGGATTTTCATGAAAGTGGTATTGGTATGTTAATGAGTCGTTCTGCATTCCATACCTAGTAAATAGTATGTAGAGAGGAATGTTGGTTTCAGTACATGAAATGATGCTTTCAAATTATTCAAATCAGTTTACAAAATACATTCTCGTAACCTAACGGTATGTGGAAAGGATGACATCAACTATGGTTGAATATGGGACATTAACAGGGAATTTAAAAACAGTTTTGGATACATAATAAATGAAAAATAAGGGACATACATGTCCAAAAACATTGAGTGGATTACTTAAAAGTGCAGTGAGCAAAGGAATAGAAAGACAATGTCCCTTTCCACTAACAGTGAGCAAGAGAAAGAGGCATAAAGAGTTACCCTCAGAAATGTATTAATTAGACCATTGGAAATGTATTATTTAGACACTAAAACAAATAATATCAGGGATCTTGATCATATAATATATATCCCAGAACATGCAATCATTATTGGTAGTGTGCCTTAGTGAATTTGGTACAATGACATATCTTAAATTGTATACTCCTTGGATGTATCCTAATGATGGTGAACTAAGTAAAAAATCGATCTATCAAGTGAATGATTTCATTTCAATCTTATAATACTATGGGAGAAAGAGAGAAATGTGTTTTTTGACAATTAATCATTATCAGAAAAGGTAAAAGGTCTAATTTTTCATACTCTAATTTACCCCCAACCCTCTCAGGATATTCAACCTAGTGGACCAAACAAATAATAATTATTTTATTAATATACCTTTTATTTAAATCATACAGCTATTATAATATTAAATTTTTTATTAAACTTATTACATTTAAATAGTTATTTTTTAAAAAAATTATTGAAAAATAATCAAGATTAAGAGATTAAATCAATGAAATCCAATAAATAATAAATTAATTATAACAAATAATAATTTAATTATTGAATGTTAATATTTATTTAACATAGATTTCATTATATATTATATGTTTTATTTAACGTTAAATTTATAAAATTTGCATTATTATAGGAAATTCATTTACTATAAGTAGAACATAATAATAATAATACATATATTTATTATTTTTTGGATTAAAATAAATAAATAATTAGTTAATGGTAAAAAAATATTCTTATATAGATGATTATTTTAGTGTTGTGTATTTTAATCTTAATAAACTATATTTATCACTGTTATATAATTATATTCATGAAATAGAGTTACAATATATATATATATATATATATGTATTCATGTAAAAAAATTATATGGAAAAAAATAAAGATAAATTATTTTCATTCTTAATATTACATTTTCCCAAAAACAATTACACATTTTTTTCTTTGTATATTAAAAAAAATATCCTAAGTTTTATAAATTTATTCAAATAATATTTATTTCATATTTCAAATCCTAATATTCCTATTATGAAATATGATATATTTTATTATTTAAGCACAAAAATATGTAACCATGGTTAATTTTTGTGACCAATGTAAGAGTAATGATGTTATTTTAAAAGAATTTCATTATGTGTTGAGTATTTACATATTAATAAATAAAATTAATATATTTTAAAATTTTAATATATTTTAATATTTATATAAAATAATATATTAAAAATAAGGTAATTTTAAATTTATCTAAAATAAAAATAAAAACACATAATTTTTAAAAAGTTATCTTTCAAAAACTAGTATTTTCGGTATATTTTATGTTCTCATTTAAAATTTAATTTTATCATATATAAAAATTTTAATAGAATAAATACATATAAAATTTTTAATATGTCCATCATAATTTTTTTATATGGGTAATCATATCTTTTTCGTTAAAAAAAATTATTGGAAAAATTTAAACATGGTAAAATGGGATAGCTAAAAGTGGTTTTATTTTTTATAACAAAAAATATATACAATATTTTTAAAAGTAATTATTTATGTGATTAGTTAAAATATAAATTTTATCCATCATTAATTTTCCTTAATAATCCATATCTCCTATGATTCCATATTTACCATTTACCAAACATAAATTTCTAATGATATTTTCATCATTTTTAATTAAAAAAGGATCACTCTTATACCAATTACAATACAATATCCTCCTTAAAATAACTCTTCAATACATGAATCTTTTTCCTCTCCTATATTCCAAACCAATTTTTACAATCCTTTTATCAAAATAAGGTGTCTCAATACCTTCATTGTGATGGAATTCATCATGAGAAAGAATGATTTCATCAAATTAGTGGTTTTTTCACTTCTTTTCATTATGATTATAACCTAAACTATTTAAAAACCGTATAAAATTCACCAATTAAGATACATTTATGTAATTAATCTTATATGAATATGATATTATCTTAATATAACTTAACTATCAGACTCATTCATTTGTAATAATGTGTTTGTGTTTAGGTTGTTTCTACCACCTACTTGAATTGTGTTATAATGGTTATATCATGATTGATTATGAAAAAATAGATTATATTAATATAAAATAATAATTATGAATATAACATGTTTAAATAATTATATAATGGAAGTATTATTATTTAGATCATTGTTAATAAACCATCTTTTATTAATGAAAATATATTGAAACAACTACATTATGGATTTCATTATTGAGAAACATACACAAGCATCCCAAGGAATGAATCTAAAACAACATAACATTCTATGGAGAATTTATTATATAATGATGAATATGTTTTATATGATTGAATCATGAAAATATTATAATTACAGAAGCTATAATATATAAAAGAAATTGGTTTATTAAATTACTAACAACTGATGATAAATATTATCTAAAAATAAGTTATTAATTTATAATAAATGAAATGAAATGATTATATAAAAGGCACTGAATATGTATAAGATTCTAATATAATTTATTAATATGATTATGTATACAATAATATTCTTGGAAATTATTTCATATAATTATGGATTTAAGGTCATTGTTTTTCATTTCAATTTCCCTTCCTAGACTCATGTTTAATATCATAAAACTATTTTATTTTTTAGGGTCTATATGATTCCTATATTAAATAGTATATCATTATTTTATTTACATTATTCCAATTTAATGGTCAATTTTATTTTTCCTATTAAAAATGGATTTTGATTCAAAATTTTACCAAAAGGTGTTTTCAAACTCAATTTTCAATTAAATGATTTTAAATATTTATACTTCAACATCATTCTTATAATATTGAGTAATCTAGATTATTAATGTATGATATTTTTTAGCTTAATTTTCTATATAATTTATATTTAAGCATAAAAAAATTCTTCTTTTATGGATTTATTTCTTCATAAAAATGATATATCGTTAAGAATAATTTCAACCCAATATAATATATCTTTCACCTCTATGACTATGTTGTTTTATTCATCAATGTTTCCCATTATAGTTATCAAAAGTAAATTTTGATTATCTTATGTACTCTATATTTTTATATTTAAATATTTTCAAAAGACTTTTTATAATTAAATTCAATGTTGTATGTTTATTAAAAAAATTCAAAAGAAAAAAAATATATTTCCACCTAATATAAAATATTTTATCTTGAACCAAAAATTTCATATTATAACTTTTTATACCCTTTAAAAAATTTATTATTGATATTTATTTTTGGAAATAAATTTTCAAAAATCCTTTTTCCATCTTATATAAAAAATATTTAAAAGTGGCATGTGATTGTTTTCATTAAATTCTATTTATTTTAAATATTGCAAAACGAATATTATCTTTTATAACTTTATTCATGTTTTTAATTTTTCCAAGAATCAAGATTATATTTCATTATGAATCTTCTATTCCATGTTTTCATATTTTTTCAAATGTAATACTTATCTTATGTTTTTATATGATATTTTCATTTAAAAAAATATTTTCAAAAAGAAATTTTTATTTCATTTATTTTTTCAAACATATTTTTATATTTGTTTTAAAAGGCTTCTGAAATATTTTTCAATATCCGTAGATTTTAATTTCATTAATTTATAGGGATAAACTATAATTATACATATCATTCTTATTTCTCTAGATAGAATATTATCTTTTTTTGTGGATATATTTATAAACTCAATTTGATTGTCATAGGTTAATTATTATATAACGATATTATAAATGTTTCTTAGTTATTATTAGACATATATATATATATAGATTATTTTTATGTGAAGACTGGGTCCTATTTATCCTTCCTATTAATTTTCTACTTGTTTATATTAAATAATCTCAAAAATATTGCACAGGAGGATATCTTTATATTAAGGGAATATGATTAGTAAGAAAACTCCTTTTAAGGTATGTGGGAGGTTTACAAATTCTCAATGGAAAACGAATGGTTTTACCAAGCCGAAAATGGCACATAAGAGGTAATCAGAATCCTAGGGGTATGTGACTGTTTATCCCAAGCCTGAAAGGGTACACAAGAGTTTATCCAAAAACAATATCTAAATCACAAATGGGTATACCTTAGGTTATCATATAACTAATTATACCTAGTTGTTTAGTGAAAACCCAAAAATGGTACACAGGTAGTTTACCAATGCCCAAATATGTAAAAGGGTGTTTATTGTTAGGAAAACATTATGTATACATTTTTATTTGTTGTAAATAATTGTCAATGAAGATCAAAATTAAGGATATGAAGAGGAAGTCCAATGAAATGGAGGAATGTAAATTCAAATGATTTTTGAAATGATTTTAAGTTCATAGAACTTGGGTTAAAGGTGACACATTGTTTAGAATAATGTAGAATAGTTTGGTACCATCCATATTAGATTTATTGAAGAATAATGTGTATTTGATGAAGACCATGGAATTATTCATGATTTCATGAGAACCATGCACGATCATACTTGAATAATATAATCATATGATTTCCATGAAGTGGAGAATGATAGTTGAATAATAAAGAAAGTGTGGAAGGGACTATCATTCTGGGATGGCCTTGAATTCAACAATTTATCTAAATATGATGATGTTTTTCTGATTTTTATTTCCCAAATATCATATGTATGGATAAATTTTGATGCTATATTTATGATGGAATGTGAGAGTAATGATGTTATCATTTATATTCTGGTTTTGATGGGTAATATTTTTGGTGTTTAATTATAGAGAACGGATGTGTCATTGACATAATATATTATGTACATGGTAAAAAATTGCCAAATATTATTATTCTAAGGGATTTTTATGATCAGAACTTCAATATTTGGAATAGTAAAGTAGTGTGAGAAAAACCAGAGCTGTGGCCTAAAAAGGGGGAATGTCTTCTAAAATATGTTGTGCATGAAATTGATTGTTGTGTTTTTTTCATAAGAAGTTTTTTAGATAAAAAAAATACTAAAAATCATCAAAGGAGAGAAGTGGGTGAAAATCAAAGATGTTCACTCAATGTCTGTTGAAATTTAGACTTCTCCATGAAAAATTGCATGTTCTAAAAAATGTGGGTTTCTGGTTTTACACGCAAGGGGTTCATCAGGATCAGAAAATAGAAAATTGGAAAAGGTATAAGGTGCGTAAAATAATACTGGATGTGTAAGACATTGGATGTCATCCGAAATACCGGTTTGATTTCTTACATACAGTAGAGGATTCTAGATTATAACGATATAAATGGAAATGTCATGAGGTGTGTGAAAAATACTAGTGGTATGGGAAAATAATAGAAGGTGTGCATAATATAAAATAGTGAGAGACATTTTTATATGTAGGAAAGGGGTTTTATAGATATGGTTAAAAACTACAATATATAGGAGGTGAACCTCCCTCATTTCGACAAGCATGACACATTGAAGAATCTTGTGCTCTGACCTATGGAAAAGGTTATTTATATAGTGTTGCGCTAAAAGAAGAATTATTCAGAGAAGAAGAATATATTTTATGATTTAGTGATGTTCTGCATGAAAAAGATGACATGAACAAAAGGTTTTCTCATTCCAAAAGGTGTTTTTATGTGCAAGGTTTATATTTCACATGAATGACACCGAGGAGGTTGTGCAAAAATATTGGGGTTCCCGTAGAACTTTGACAGGCGCTTTGCACTCTCAATGCATCTTCACAAAGAAGGAAGAACCGTGAATCATTCAGTTTTATGAATATAAGTAGTACTGCACACACTGAACTAGTGTCTAACAACCTCATTGTGATTTTTGAAGAGAAAAAGAACAATCTGTGAAACTAAACTCAGATCTACATAGAAAAAAATAATTATACTGATACACTTAGGTTTGGAATTGGAAATTAAATGAATATAAGAAGAAGAAGAATAGAGTGTGTATAAATAATTATTGTGAATTATTAAGGATAGTACAATTGTGATGATGATTTGCTAAGCTGAACTTCATTTCATGAACAATAACATATGATTTATTTATTATGGCTATGAATATAATAATTATATTTAGTATGTCTAGTTATTGCAATTGATGAGAAGATTGAATACAAAAGTGCATCAATTCATGACTCTAATAAAATCAATATCTAATGTTTAATAGGATACAAATACATCCATACTTATCGGTTGAAGATACCTCCACATATATAAACTGAGTGGGACTTAACCAAAGGCATTGTGCTTGTGGGATTCAATAGGTGTGACCTGATGGTGTTAGTGATATATCCCTAAAAATTATGGAAGATATCCTTAGACATAATGATTGTCCTCAAACCTTCGTAATCCCCGACTAGTGAATAATAAGGGAATTAGGTATGACCGGTGACCTGTCAGCGTATTCAACTTTGATGTAGCCCATAGTGGTGAACCATGTAAAAAGGTTTTATACTGGCCTTTTTCATGTGAATTTTTTAATTACATCACATATACATTATACAGGTTTAATCAAGATCCTACCGACATGAGACCAGTATCAAATAATGTAGAGAAAAAGTTGAAAACATGATTCAACCCCCCCCCCCCCCCCCGATCTTGTCATGGTGGTTCAGTGTCCTTCAATTGGTATCAGAGGGAGGTTCATGTATTGTGGATACTTCATAGTAATTTTAATCAGTGGACGATTTATGTTTTCATTCTTATTTCAACAATTAAGTGATGTTTTCTTGAATATTCAGTTACCTATGAGCATAAGTTTTTATCTTATGAGTCCTTCACAAAACATAAAAATAAGGAGAAGATGCAGGTGAAGAATTACCTCTTATATATGGAAGTTGTAGTATTTGTTTATTCATGTCTGTCAAATTATGAAGAAATATTAGTCTTGGAATTTAAAGAGATGGTGGCTCAGTAAAAACAAGAAACAATGATTTTATCATATGTTTTTATGTTCATGAACACTTACCTCACATGAGATTGCTAATAATCAATATAAATTAAGAACCTACCTGCATGATATTTATTAATAAAGAATTGTTTCAATTTATAGAATATTTCAATTCATGAAGGATGAGATCACATGACTAGAAAGATAGGATAATAAATTGTAAAAGGTCTTAGTATGAAAAATTTCAGAATGTTTATTACTCTACTGAAAAATTAAATTTTTTGTAAATAATTATGGGTTAACAAGACTCTAGAAGAAAAGACCCATTAACTTGAAGATGTGTTGAAGAATATAATTTAAGTTAATAGATTATATTTGGAAGAAAAATCCATGAAATTCAAGGAACTTGACTCTTTGTTACAAAACAATGTTAAGATGCATGAAGATGAAGTTGAAAGAATAAAGAATGCTTTTGATGAAAACCTAACTATTATTGACAACCATAAATTAATACTCAACATGTATTGTCTAAAATTGGAAGCTCAGTGTGCCAATACTGAGAAGATAGACATTGATCCTTCACAAAAGAATGTGACAATTTCAACTGGTATTCAATGTTCATTGGAAGATTCTAAGGGTGAAGCAACTACAACATGTTGATGGAAGAAAAATTATAAACAATTATTGATGAGTTAAGGTGATGAGAAACCTACCACTCTATCTAGTGTGGATAGGAATATAATGTTGGAAGATTATTCCCTATTAAGAGCACAACATATCAAGAAGAAGACTCAATAACCTTATAATGAATATATCATTATGAAAAATATTGTTGTTCAATGCTGGTGCTCTAAATGATTTGGGAATTGTGAACTGGATTTTTGGTATAATCCATTAAATGGAAAAGAACAGGGAAATCTCCTCTCATGTGATTGAAATTCCTAGAGGAAACAACAATATTTACATATACAATAACTTTTGTACACTTTAATCAAATTTGGAATGTTAGATGACATCTGTGATGTGTACAATTGGAGTGGTCAAATGAATGGTGCATGTTCATCTCAACAGTTAACCAATGATGATAAGAAAATTAGATCACATGAGATAGATAAGAACGAAGAACCATATTTGGGAAGTATTCATAAGAATGTTGGAAACAAATTCTACAATGAAGGCTAAAAAGAGGAATGATGAGAAGTCCTTGGATTCTAAATCCAAGATGGTAAAGGGTGTAACATCCAAAATAACTACTATGAAGTATTACACTTAGAATAATCCATATAAAAGATCCATTCTTGATGCCTCGGTCCCAAATGATATATTGGATATTTTGTGGGGACACGAACCAAGTTTCCTAAAGCTAGTGCCTTATTTTATTACATTGTCTTATAAACAAGGAATAAAAATCTAGAAGGACTGAGTAGTTTAGTTTTATTGGAAACAAAATACATATATATTTTAAACAATTACAACTTCATTTTAAAAACAATACAGATACTCCCTAGACAACATCACTATATCATAGGATATTTTAGAATGTCATTCATAATAAAATTATTCATGTACTGAGAAGATGAAACATAAGAAATGGATGATCTCAATCACTCAATAAGAGTAAGAAATATAGTGGAAGATAACACAAACATTATACATGTTGATGAATTGAAAACACATGAATTTCAAACTAATCTATAACATAATATGGCAGAAATATGAGCTGAGTAAATATTTCCATAATATAATGTAATCACGGGTATTACACTATAGAAATAACCACATGAACCTTCAAACCTATTGTCATAATGAGGAAATTCATAATGTGGGACAACATTAATATACCATCAAGGCCTCATGCCAAGACTATAAATATTCATTTTGTCAAGGCCTCATAACAAGACCAGAGTTTGTCTCATGAGACATATCGATGCACCGAGGGGCTATAGTGAGGCGCACCCAAAAATATCTATTTCCAATTAATTCCTCATATGATTGGGGATAAAATTAAACAACATATACATTCATATTGAAATTAATATAATAAATATAAATAACTTTCCCTGACATTAATCATAAACACTAACCATTCATAGTAAATTGGTGAATGTTTTTTAGATAGTACATCCACAACCAAAGTAATAATAAATGATTAAATTGAATATAGTATATGATATCCTAAAATAATAATTCTAATTATACATAACAATAAACATGAGTTTGGAAATAGATAAAGATACAATTATATAATCATCGAGTATTTCTTGAGAGTAATATCCCTTTACTCTGAAAAGAATAGTTAGTTTGGAAAAATTAATGTATAAAACCAGAAGTGAAGTAAGGTATTTTTTTTATAAAAAAATTAGTCATTATATATATATAATTGTTTCCAACAAATATATTATAGGGATCCCTTGAATATGGGAATGAATTTGAGAAATTCCATTTAATCTCCCTTGTCTTTCAGAATCAATTTTGAATGTTCCTTTTAAAACATGTAACTATAGATAAAATTAAAAAGGATTATTTTTTATGTTCATATAAAAAATAATCGCACAGAAATTATGAGTGTTTCATAAAAATTTAATTGAGATAATCAGATAATCAATGTATCCCAAGTGAAAATGGGTGTTTGGGAGGAAAAACCTTACCACTTTGTAATCAATCGATTCATAATCCCAAAAGATAATAATAATAATATTACACATTTAAAAACATGATAATAAATATATTAATGATATGTTACATCAATGGGTGTTATACATACATCATACCCTAACTAATAGTACTGAATAGGGAAAATCCCACAAATATTGATTTGAGATGAAGAAACCCCTTTCCTAATGTCTGAATGTATTACTCTCTAGAACATATGGTCCTGGAATATGAAAATAATAAATTATTTCTGAACCTATTGGTCTTATTTTTAGATTATCATAATTCATTTTAGTATATTTATTTGGTAATTGATAAGTAATAGTATTGAATTTTGTCGTTTCAAAGTGTTCGTTTTCATTATTTTCATAATAAGTTCACTTATTCTTATGTAATGGAGTACACGTGGGAGGGATATAAATATATAGAATTGAAAATAAATTTTATTTATGAATATAAATACGTTTTAATGGTTATACCTATGATTTTCATACCTAGAAAAAGGATAACTAATTAGATGAATAACTAATGACATCCACATATATTATTTTAGTTGTATTTTGATTATTATAAACTAGTTTGGTCAAATGACTTAATGATATGTACATATATTGCTTCTGGGATATTAATTAGGTTATAATACATATAATATATTCTATTTCAACCATCAAAATTGTTTAATGACTAGTATTGAAGGAGAAATTGAATAACAGAACTTCGTATTCCATAGTGGTTATAAATTTGAACCTCATGGATGTTGATTTTGTTTATAAAATAAAATGGAGAGAGTATGAATACTGAGTATGGTTCTTCCAATAACATGATAGAATTAAATTATATAGATGATACTGGAGATATCATGGTCATATTGATAGATAATGTGAGGATAAGATAACAAATGTAGATAAATTCAAATGAAACTAATTGAAAAAGAAGGGCACTTTACCTCTTGAAATAACCTCTTTCAGAACATCCTTAAGAGATGGGATTATGATCTTTTAGATAGACCAAGAGATTCTTGGATGTGGGGTGTGACTAATGAATGGTATTTGTTTATAACTTTTATGAGAATAAATTAATAGAGGATTAAAGGGAAGAGGGCGTGAGGGGGTGGGGGTTATAGTTGTGGAGAGGAGGGTTTTCTTATTTTATTATTCATTACTTTATTAATTTCCCTCAAAATATGAAACATTGACGATTCCATGGAAAATAATAGTAATAAATGCATGTTTGTTTGATCCAAGTGGCCTTTTATAACATATGATGTCATAAATAGTGTATTTAACTAATAATTTGTATATACGGTACGTTACTGTATTTCACAATTCATAAAAAATTCTAGTATTTCTGAAAAAATACCAAAACTCAGCCAAATGATTTTTCAATGTGTAGAATCCAAAATTAATGTCAATTTCTCAAAAATAATTTTAAAAATATGGTTAATTTTATATTTTATTAAAACCATTATTTATTCTATAAAACATTTTAAAATATTTATTTAATAATTTGAAAACATAGGTATGTTGTACTTCCAATTCAATATTACTTATATATTATCATAGTTATGGTATCTATTAATTAGGTATGTCACTATTCATAAGGGTTTGTTACTATTCATAATGGTAAGTTACTGTTTTCCAAAAATTATCTTTATTATATAGGACTCTAAATAATTTACTAATCGCAATCGTTTATGATACTTTCTTGAAATTCACATCACAAAAGTGATAAACATATTTTACATGGATAGGTTATTATAATGTTGTATTTTTATAGCCTCAGTGAGCCATGCATTTTATAATAAATCGATTTTTAAATTTTCAGGGTGTTATATTATCCCCTCCTTACAAATAATTCGTCCTCAAATTTTGAAATTTAACATCAAATGTAAATGGTTGATACTTAAAAAAATTTCTTATGGAAACCCACATCGAAAATAGTGTTAATAAAATATACTCATAAAGAGGATAAGGGTAATGAGGTGGTCAACCCAAATATTATTCTTTCAAATGAGGTGACCATAGTTATATGTTAAAAACATTGACATGGAAGAAAAATCATAAAATGATGTTCTGATTGAACATAAAAGAGGAAATTTACATATGAATTTTGATTACTAAAAAACTATAAACTAAAAAATCATTGATAGTATCAAGGATTATGATAATAGGAATACATTTTATTTAAGAATTTTTTTATTTATTCAAGGAATTAATCCACTCTATATAACTATACATTTCTAATTAAAGAATCATCCTTTTATTACACATGAACTATCTATATCTTATCACATAGAATAGGTTATTCCATCTGGTTAAGCAATAAATTATCCTCTATGATCTCATATATTGATCAACAAAAATCATTTCAGAAATGGTTAATCAATTCCAAAATTTAATGACTCAAAACATTAAAATGAATTCATCTAAATTTCCATGATGCACTTATAATTAAACATTAATTAACATGAATAATCTATAAATTGAAATTTTAAAACATGTGAATAACTACATCATCTATCTTCTAAAAATATGGTAATAACATTAATTACCTTAAAAACATATTGGAAACCTGAATTCATCAGTATTATTTAAGTATGATACTTGTTGTTGGATATATTTCGTTGATCAAAATTTTTTGTAAACTTCTTCTATGATAGGATATACCACTTCTAGACAAGTCAATAAATAGTTCCAAGGTGGAGATTACTTATCTAAATCAATAATTTCATCATTATTATCTCAACATCTCATATATATTAAGGGTTGTCATTACCTCAATCGTGTTTTAGCTAAAAAAGTTATCTTTCTACTGAATCACTTTTCCTTTGTAACATTCATCATAAAAACTTAAATCATTTATTTCCCATTGATTATTTTGGATTTGATAAATCCCCATTCATGGATTCAATAAAAAATTTACATAAAAATATGACCATTGATCAAATATTACTTTTAAGTTTGTGTCTTTCTCCAACTGTTCATCGATGTTCATCATTGGATTTTTTTAGATGATGGTTCATTAATACCTAAGAGGACCAATCATTGTGTGTTTATTCTATATAGAACAAATTATGGTATTTAGTTAGGATTATGTTTTTTGGGAGATGTGACATACGCCTGGTGGATTGATAGGATTCGAATTATCGATCATAAAATAATCACTCCACTAGTATTATATAGAGGACCACTCTGGAGGAAAAATAATGGGTTTTTTCATGAAATGGGTGTCCAGATTATAGTGTTCAATAACTTCAGTGGTCTGATATTAGCATAGTCAATGTCATTTCAAGGAGTGAGACCATATAGAGCTTTGAGATGGAGACAATGAAGGATTTTTCAATGATTAATGGATTGAATTTGATATAACACTATATATGGAGGATGGATAACCAAGATATAGATACTTCAGATAAATTCACGATGGTCTTGAAGTGAGTGGAAGGGAATTGTAATTAGGTGTGGAATAGGTATGACATTCTTTGAAGACCTAATATACATGATGTGTAGCTCATGAACATATTCCATGCAGTCCCATCTATGTAGAATTTATGGTTTTCATGTTAGGTTAAATATAACACTCTATGTAGTGGGGCCACATTCCAAAGACCGTTAGTCGTCCAACATGGTTGGTATATTGAATACCCACCTAGATATCCATGTAGAGATACACATTGAATGTGAAAATTCACATGCCATGTAACCTTATATTAATAGATCAGTGTGTGCATTTAGTCCACTCTTAGGTGGTCATCTGATCCTATAAGATATGTGTATTGGGGAACAAGTCATGTACATAGTAAATTACTCAATCATGTCAGGTGAACATGATAATCCCCTTAGTACACAATAATGAGATATAGTACATGTGATTGAGTAGATGGAACACTGAGTGTTGTCCGGACCTCCACACATTGCATACATCTAGTGGACATATCATGTATTTAGAGAATGAAATGTATTGTTACAAAAAAAAAACATAGATAATTATATACATTAGTAGACAAGTCATGCACCACTGGGGAAATGTAATGTAACCCATTCATGGAAATTTAGATGCCCAGTTATTAACAGTTCAGGTTTTTAAAAAGTGTTGGTGTGTTTTATCAAATTGAATCTACATTTATGTGTTCCCTCCATCTTTCATTATATTGTATTTTTTAGATTCCACCACGATGTGGATTCTTTATAGAATATTAGTCATAATATTGGACAATATTTCTATGATGTACTAGAGGAGGTATCAGTCCATGAGGCTCAGGGTTTGTATCCTTATTCCAATTATCATTTCCCCTGTGTAGGATTCTAGGAATCACGTGATTGTATTTGAGGGTTATATATCCTATCTAATGGGTTATTCTTATTAGGGTCAATTATTCCCCATGCTCCCTATATGTCATCCCCTATCTGAATATTGACATAGAATTTCATCTAGTGGGGTGTAGTATGATTGAGTGAGTTTTTTAAATGACTCATTGCATTTTCCTTGGTACATCATCATGGAAGGATCCGAAAAGAATATTATCTTGGATGATTTCCATTAGTGTTGTAATACCCATTGAGTAGTACCTCCAGGATGATTTCCATTAGTAATGTCAAGACTCTTGTAGTGTTTTCTCTGAGACAAGAGTTACTTATAAGCCTCTACTAGAATCTTAGGATAGCTATATATTAGTGACATTAAATTAAAACATGGTGTCTACCTTTCGGGGTATCTAGTTCATCGTAATATATTTTCATGTAACATTTTATAATTGAAAAATATTCATGATTATGAGATGAATTCTATCTTTGATTCTTTATGTTTAGTAATTTTTGTGTGTCTTATGGGGTATCTTTTTACTCACCCATGCGTGGGATATTCTCAAACAAATATTATCTTATATATAAAACAGAATATTCATTTGATAACTAAGTATACTAGTATTAGGTGTACAATAGTTATTCAATATAGATCTCAAATTTATAAATTACATTCTTTTGGATAGTTGACCATGTCTTGTCTGTAGGTTGGGTTCTTTTCCAATTGTAGTGGGATATTATTGGGACTTTTCTATTTATAATGTAATATATATTATACTATAATATGGGATTAATATTACTCATGAATTAATAGTATTAATTTCATAATTTTCACTATTACAATGTTATATGGATGTTTTATTGAGTGTGTACATGTTCTTTAGGTTAAATCCGAGGATGGGTGTGATGTTTCTTCTCGGTGCTAGCCTCCATCCCCTGGATTATTAGAGGTGGGCTTGGGGTGTCTTTATTGGCTTACCATTGGGCAATAAATCCAAAACGGGCTAATTCATGATATATGGGATCATGAAAAAAAATTTAAATTGTACTTTTATATACTATTTCAAATTTAACTTGGTTTATAATAAGAAATATGTCTCAAGAAATTAAATATGATACATGATACCATTATCATGGTCATAATTTGGTCTGGGAATGAACCTAACATATCAAATAATATTGTTAGTTATATTAGATAAATTATAAAAAACATTATTCATCTATACTTGATTTAACAATGAATATTTGTTATCATGTAATTTTTACTGATTATATATATTTAATTTTTTTATTATTGTTCAGGAAAATTGAACTTGTGACTTCAAATTTTATTGATTTTTTGTATAAATTTTGATATTTAAATAATAAGTTACATATTTAATATAACCATTACATGAATATACAAAAATCATTATATACATATGAAATTATAATATTATTTTTATTTAGGTTCTTATATTCATCCATGGATGAGTTTTATAGTGAATTTCATGTATGTAGTTAAATTGACCCAAACATGAACACACTATAAATCATTAGATGAGTATTGTAAAAGATATTTATAACTTTAGTATAACATAAAAATATTGATATTATATATATTTATTTAATATGGTTATATATTTTTTTATTTTCCCAATATGAATAATTAAAATAAATATGAAAATAATAAAATGTTATTTCCTGCAAGAAGTGGTCTTCACAATGAATGTTTATGTTAATTTAGTTTTCTATGTGGTTGGGATGGAATATATATTATTTCTTCTATTAATATACAAACAAATAAATATAAAAATCATTCGGAGGTGATTATATTATTGTATTTTTGGAATTATTTGAAGAAAAAGAAAAATAATAATAGGATAAGGATTAAGTAATACTCTTGTTGGGACCCAGAATATTCTCTTGAAGGTATCATTTGAAAATAATGGATTATGATAAATAATTAATACATAGGTCCTATAAATGATAGATATTATTATTATAAGTTACAAATTTCATAGTTTCATGAACAAAATCAATTGAATTCTGGTGGTATGAAGGGGTGTAAGTTGATCTATTTTTAATAGATGAAAATGAATCATTTTAGAGCGCTCATAATTTTTTCATAATGGAATAATCCTATTCAAGGGTCAGAGACCTGAAAATTAATAAATGATGGAATTTATGTTGTGATTTTCTAGATATATTCACTAAATACCATTTTATAATATGTTTAAACATATCATAAGTCAATTTGAATTGGGTTTTTACATTTTTACATTTTGATTTTTACCTATGTTACTAACCTTTAGCTTTGCTGTATGTTTTATAATAAAAATTTAAAATTTTCCTTAATACCAAATATTCGGGCGATCAAACCAATTTAAATATATATTAAATCCAATTAAAATTATAAATAAAATTAAATTATATTTTATACTAAATTATTAAATATATAGAAAAACGATTTAATAAAAAAATGATGTTTTTCCGTTATATATTCTTAATATTATTTAATATTGAATTTAAATTAAATTATTTATAATATATTAATAAATATAGTTAAAAATTTTATTAAATTCTTTTTGAGAATCCATAAAACGTTTTTAAAAAAATACAATTATTTTAAATGATGATGTTATAGGCCATCTTCAAAAGTTATTTTCAAAAATATTGAGTGAACCTACATGATAAACAATAGTAATTTAAAAAATATATATATTCAATAATTTATACTTAAAATGTATATAGTTTTTTTAATGTAAATTTGGAGTGGAATAAAAAACATATGTGATACATATGCGATACATTTTTTCTTTGATTAAATATGTGGATTTAAATACACATCATAAAAATTTTTAAAAAATAAAATTTCAAAATAGAATATGGTAAATATGTATGTAAAAAGAGGTAAAACATAATTGGGTTTTAAAATAGAAAGGATAATATTTGTGATAAATAAAAATATAGGTAAGTGAAAATATTTTTAAAGATAATGGGAAATATTCGTAATATTGATATACATTTTATGGGGAATTACTTCATTGAGGAGGATGATCTGAATCCACCTTATCATATTCAATAGAGGAAAAGATAAATTTCTATGAAATAAAATATATTGGTTGAATCAACCAATATTATAAGAATAATGATCAGGAAGATGATTTTTAACACAATAGATGAAATATAGTTATCAAAAATCCTTTCAGTAATTGAAAAGTGAAAATTAAAGAACAAAATATGGATACCATCAAATGGACATTTGAATTTCATAAAATAAATGACATTATATATAATTAAATTAAATTAGGGTAGTGAACTCAATATATAAATGAAATTATGGTAGGTGATATCAGTCATGCCTCTTGGATTTGAAAATGACACAAATAAATCCATACAAAATCACAAACATTTGAATCACAACCCCATGAAGGATATTGTTTTAAATAACATATTTTGTTCATTGAATAGTGAGGGTGTAATTACTCTAAATTTCTCTCAAAAATATTGAAATATTATTAATAATTTTTTTATAGAAAGACATTGAGTTAGCATAGAATTATAGGGCCTAGAGGACATCATAGTATAAATATTTAAAATGTTTAATTTATTATTTAAAAAATTTATTTTTTAGAAATAGTGGAATATCTCCCAAATAGTATTCATAATGGGAAATATGGGATCGTTATTAAATATTAAATCTGTGGTGTATCCTTGTTGTCACATAACATTTTGGTGAATTGTGCGTTTATATGAAAGTTGTTCATGGGAGGATTGATAAATTGATAAATAAATTTATTATTCAGTAAACGGAATAAAACATAATCTCCCCTATATAAAGTATATTATGGTATATTATCTATGGATAGTTTCATAACCCTACAGTGTTGAAGAGATATGTCGATATAGAGGGAGGGATTTATTGGTTATAACAATGGAGGATAGTCATGGGGTCATCTATAGAGGATCAATGTATTTCAAGGATCATAGTCATCGATGGAGATCATGAAACTCACCAATTCAAATATAGAGAACATGTTCGTTCTTTGAGAACTATAATATCCTGATATAGGACATTTGAAATTTTGGATTAAATCTAGTTTATAATTTTTGATGAATTTGAATTAAGTCATTATAAATTAATTCATAGATCATTTTTCATTGGGTTTTCCAATAGTTTATTTCCCATTTTTTATATGTTATCATTAAATTAATTTCTGGTTGTTTATTTTTTTTTACAATTCATTATTCATGGATTCCATTAATTATTTTCTATTGAACATGGATACCAATAGAAGTTTACTTTGTGGTGTACCTCATTCCCCATCCATTCATAGATGTTCTTCAATGGAATGTTTTGTTGGATAACGATTCAATGATACTATGGAATAATTATCATTGTGTGTTCGTCTTTTGGTACTATAGATCATGTCTATGTGTTATAAATTTAGTTTTTATTAGATCTAATAGTGTTTTGGTGGAATGATGAGAATCTGATGATGGATTGGGAAATGGTGAATCCACCAACTAGATGCAGTGGAACTCATTGTAGGTGTGGTTATGGGCATTTCCAATCATTTAGTGGCTAAAATTAGGCCATCAGTAATCGTAGTGGTCTGATAAAAATACGATTGGTGTGATTTCTGTTCATTGGACCATGTGGTGCTTCAAAATGGTGACGAAGAATGATTTATGATGAAAAATGGAAAAAATTGATATCTGACCCTCCATAGAGGGTGGTACACCATGATCATGGAATTATACAATGATTCTCAGTGATACCAAAGGCGACAGTGGAATCCCGCTGAGACATGTTTCATAGATGGGATTTTCAATAAAATTTATACATATACATTGTGTATATTAGTAACACATGTTTTTTAGTTACCTATGTGAAACAGATTGGATTTACATATTGATTAAAATATTAATCATTGTGTAGTGGTCCCACATATCGTGGGACCATTAGTCAGCCGACATAATGTTTACCAAGAATATGTACCTAGTAATCCATGTAGAGATACACCTTCTGTGTGTCAAATCAAACATTGTTTCACCCTTTGGTTAACTTATATATGAGTCCATCGATTACATTCCAATGTGGCCATGTGACCCTACACACCATGTTTGTTGGAATACATGTCTTGTACATTAGAAATTACTCAGCATGGACAGTGTACATGGGCACACCCATTGTATGTTGGAATGAGATATAGTAAATGGTCTATAGAAGATAAAAAGTTGAGTACTGACTCAACCTATACACTCCATGATCTCCTACAGAACACACTGTATATATGGAAAAAGACATACCATGTGAGACCATGTGACATGGATATTTCTAGGATTAATGATATATGTCTTATACCCATAGGGTCAAGTTAGGTTGTTATTTCTACGAATGGTAAATCCCTTTTTTTAATGGTTATTTTTATGGGCATGGGTGTGTTTTATTGAATTATATCTATGTGGGTGTGTTGCCTAATTCTTTTATTCTAGATTGAGTTTTCTCAGGCCACCACATTGATGGTTTAGTGAATAATATTTCATCTGTTATTGGAAAATATTCCCTTAGTGGTCTAGAGATGGTATCCCTCTACGAGGATAGGGTGTTCTATCCCAATTCACATCGTACTATTCTCCATGTGGTGTTATAGGATTCATGAGATAATATATGTTGGAATGACCTATTATCTAGACTGTTATTATAATTAGGATCATGAAATCAACATTGGTTCAAGGTTTTATCCCATATCTATGGATTTATATATGTTTTCTTTTTGTCATCTAGTGAGTTATAGTATTATCGATTTAATATCATAGATGTGAACTCTCAGTTTCCTTAGCGTCTCTGCTTAGAAATAACTAGTGAGGTTGTTTTATTAAATGAATTCCATTAGAGTCGTAATAGATAATGAGTGAGTCCACTTATATGAGATCCATTATTTATTTAAAGACTTGTGGAGTAAGTTCATCCAAAAGTGTGTTCATTATAGTCATTTAGTAGAGTCTTGGTTTGGAAGTATCATTGTGAACATACATAAATTATTTTCTACCATTAAGTATATTTGGTTCCTTTTGGTATATTTTTTGTCTCATATTATTATTTATATATCTTTTTTAGGATGAGATGACTAATATCTTTGATTCTTACATTTGGTTATTTTAGGGAGCCCTACTGGGTGTGTTTCTACTCACCCATGCAGAGGATCGTCCCAAAAAATCCATGTCTTATGATGATTCCAATATTTTCAATTAATTCCTAGGTTGATAAGGATTAGGTAAAAAGATTATACTAAAAAGAACTCATATTGATCTATTAGATTCTTTTAGGAAGTTATACCCATATTACAAGTAGGTTATGTACTATTTTTGGTTTTGGTGGGTCTCTATTTGGCCCTTTTTCTTTTATTGTACTAATTATTATACTATGAAGTGGAAAGATGTTGTTAATTAATTAATAGTATGATAGTATTATATTTCTACATAGTACTAGTAAATGGTTATGGGTGCATGTGTAATGTTAATTTCATCTAATGCCTCGTATGTGCGTGATATGCCTCGTTAGTTCCGGTATCTAGCCATGGGACTGTTATATTTTGTCAGGGAGTGTCATTCTCAAGTCACCACTGGCTAAGTGATCCCCAGTGGGTTTAGGTCATGATAGTGTGTTGTCAGATCATTCATAATATTTCTAATGTTCGAAGATTTTCTAGCTCAAATTTTTTGTTTAGGGGTAATAGTAATAACATTAAATTATATCATGTTTTTCTTTTAGGCAATGGAATCTTGTATAGGTGTAGTAGATGATGTATCCCATCACAAAAACATTGATAAAAGAATTATTGGCATAGAAAATGTTGGAACTAGTTTCATGGAAAATATTGGTACATTAATCCCATATGAATGCGATATGGTTCCATGTCCGTGGGAGTCATCTCCAAAAAATATGAAATTTTGACCATAGTACATCTCAGTTATTAATTGATACTTCCAAAATAAATTATAACTAGGATTAAGTATAGGTATAATGATAATGGTCCTCTTATTTATGATTTATTTATTTATAGACTTGTACAAGTGGTGGTCCCATTTAATGGACTGTGAGTGATGTATCCACCTATTCAGAATCATCATGACCCACATATATTGATACATGTGGATACTCCCTATCATGTTTAGAAAAGGATATTCCCAAAACTACCAAAAGATGAATCACATATTCTATGATCACTTCTAGAGTTTCAGAGAAAAATATTTACTTAGCATTGTTTTTGTGACATTCACACTTTCTTATATTGAAATGGATTGTAATGAGCCATGTGGTATGAAGGTTCATATTGGTTTGGACCCATCATGACTGTGGTCATGGTGGTGAGGTATATTCAGGGTGACATTCTACTTTGGTAGAGCCCAGTTTTTATGATTTTGAATGTTGTTTCAGACTATAATGAATGTAGAACATTCCCCACCAAAACATGTTCTTGTGATGTGATCTTAAATCTTTCATGTGGTCTAGTTCTTCGAAAATCAGAGAGTGTAGTGGTGTAGAAGATGAGTTATAAAAACATGTATGTTTGATATCATTTTTATGTTATAAGATGTTGTAATGATACCTACATATGAATAAAATGTGAATAATGTAAAGGATATATTTATGTTGTAGGGGACTATAACCAAAAGGCTCAGATTGTGGTATGAGGTATAACAAATTTTTCTTCTATACTAATTTCTACTTAATAGATATTTTATGAATCATTTCCCTACATTATTACCATGTTCAGGGACTAGGAATTCAATTTGGGGCTTTTATTTCTCATCCACTGTTATTTTAAGACTCCTTTCGGGAATGTTTGATGATCACACACAAATTCCAACTATGTTACAAATCATTATATAGAGGGAGATCATAACATTGAATCTTTATATAGAATTACTGAGACCCTAAAACATTTTCCTATGTATGGATTGGATGCCTATTTTCATAGGATAATTTTTTGTACCACTGAAGGTAAAAATGTATTCGATTTATTGGGATAGATTTTACATTCTTTGGTGAGATGTAATCCTAGACAAGGTACTACGAGCTCAGGTGCATGAGGATACAATTTATATCTTATAATTTGGATTTTATAACACTTGGAGAAGTGGATACTATGATATTTTAGTTTTCTATGGTGTTATAGTAGTAAACAAGCATTTTCGTTACGAATTTCCTATACTTTCATTCCCATCATAATTTCTTTTTTTGTATATACATACACTGATAGATGGCTTTATATGATTATGAGCATCTTTAATGACCTAATGTGGCTATCAGGGATGATGTTGTAGTTTTAGAATCTATAGTACAGGGGTATTTAATGGACCTAGTGTGTTCCCCTAGGTAGCCCATCAATTTTTACCTATGATGTAGAAGTGATCATGAGGTTTCTCATAGATTAATTTTTCATGATTCATCTATCTTTGGAAGGGGTATCCACCTCTGTGAATCAATGATTTTATCCACCAGTGGTTAGTTGTGGAGTGATTATTTGATTTTGAACTAGGGATGGGTTATCATTAGCTATTGGATCGATGTAAGGATATACCAACAGTTTCTTTCAAAAGATGTTTTAGTTTATATTGGTTCATGGTGATACCTTTTGGCATTCTGGACACCCTAAAAATGATTGTGAGACAAAGAATAAATATTTCTTTCCATATTTTATAAAATCATTTATGTATTATTTGATGATATCATTGTGCACATTGTGACAGAGGTAGAGCATTTGAGACAGTTGAGGATAATTGTGCAATTTTTTGTTGAGAGATCCATCGTTATGGGTAGCTCCCAATGTGTTATTCACAGAGTCAATAGGTCCACTTCTTGGGATATGTCTTTTAAGACAATGTAGTGATAGTTGAAATGATCAATGTTTTATTAGTGATTACTTGATATGCATCAATGATCGTGTTGTAGTGGTATATGTTTATAGTAATATTCTATGTCCACTATTTGTGAATATTTTAATATAGTGTTTTTAATCTTTACAGTCAAACCATAAGGATGAAGTTGGTATAACAAACCTGTAGTCGATAGTTGTTACCACTCCACCTATTATATTTTCATGACCCAATATTCAATAGATATTTTCTAGATGGATAAACTAAAAGTGGGTAGAACATAATCCTTTTCTGAATTGATGATGACACCAATCACACTATGGTGGGAGGTGATGAGGTGGTCACATTCCCTTAGTAATACATCTAGTAGGGTTTTGGATGTAGCATAATCCTTTGGCATCAGGATTTCCGGCCATGTATATTGCAGTGTGTTGTTGGCTTTTACTCTTGATGACTTACCTAACTATAGATGGAGGATATGGTAGTCTGTTTGTAGTGGAAATGGAATACTATATTTGTGTATTTTAATTGGGATTATATGATTAGTGACATGTCATGATGTATTCCGAGTGATCATAGAATTACTCCTCAAATCATCCAACATCATAACCATCCATGAGAAGATCCTATTGGAGATTTTGGGATGTATGTGCAGGCATGTGTTAGTCCATCATCATTGTGTTCTATCAAAGGCCATTTGTGAAAATGATACTACCTTAATGATGAGAATTGAGTGAGGATTTATGAGGACTTCAAGACATATACATGGTTAACCACAATTTTCTTACCCCCAACCCCTAATAGATAGCTTGGAATAAAGGACAATTTAGGTACTATAGAACATGATTTGAGTTTGACTGTTAGTTTTGTGCCCTAAACATAGGATCATATAACAAAAGTGTAGCTTGTATGTCACTACCACTACCACTCCACCATTACTATAATAATATTTGAGGCCATGTTTTGGAGACCCTATAGGATACCAATGTATAGGATGGAGATAGTTGTAAATAATTCTTCTGGGACCATAGATGGTTGTAGTGATGGTATTGAAGGTGAATTTCATCTAAAGGATGATGTGGAATGTACATGAAATATTACAATTCTTTTGTAGAACAACAACAAAGGCCTTTAGTGTATGATGATGGGATAATGAGTTCCATTACATCAATCCATGTAATGGATTTCAAATAATTGGATGGCATGGAAAGTTATCTATGTGATTATTTGGACCATTATAGATACCATGTTTATTTTATACGATGCTGTACCACTTGAACCTATGAACATAGTTTTACCGGGTGCATAGTATATTCAATATATCACAACTGAGTGGATATGTGGCCAAAAAATTTCATGATGTCAACTAGGATGATATGGAACATAAAAGATGATTTACCTTTTCATAATGTAAGGTGGAATTTTAGAACTAATGAGATAATACCCTTCATGGTCATGTTTTTGACATGGTTACATAGCTATAACCAGTATGTGTACCACTAAGAGAGGTTGCTAAAGTGGGATATCCATACATGGGATTATTATTTGAACATATCAATGTTTTTTTCTATCCTTGTTTATGAAAATCATTCAATGTGGGGAGAATTAAAGGACTCCGAATATGTATCAGATTTTTTTCATATTTTAATAATTGTTCTAGTGTTGGGTATGGAATCTATGTAATATTCTAGGGCCTGGAGATCATTCAATAAAATATAATTATAATATTAAAATAATTATATCACTCAAACATATTTTTTCAAAAATAATGGAATATATCTTGAATAGTTTTATGGATGGGAGATATAAGACCTCCCATAAATATTGAATGTTAGTTTTAACCCAGATGTGACATAACTATTGAGCACATGTGGTGTTTGGTTTAAAGGATGATGTGGTAATATTGATTAAATAATAAATATGAATAATATTTACCTCTTTATTAAATTCCCCCAAACCTAAAACCATCTTTATAAACCTCAATATTGAAAATCCATAGGCTTAGATGACACAGTCTATAGGATGGAATGGATGGATATTTAGAGAGAGATCTATAGTGGAATTTTTATTGGTGGTTGACCGTATGGGCATTGATTATGGATTGGATTATATTACATATTATCTAAATTTAGGTATTTCATGGAACTCATTAATGTAAACATACTGAAAGTTTTTTTTCAATAATGAATCCAAACATGAGGTAGGATTTTTGATAATTTGGTTGAAATATAATTTAAAAATTAAGGATAATGTGAATTAATAGTTTCAAAAGTTTTTTGAGGGTATTTCATTTTGGTTTTTATTATGGTATATATCAATTCCTCTATCATGAAATTTGATAATTATTTCCCATTGATTCTTTATGATATGATAATTCCCCATTCTTGGATTCAATAAAAAATTTGCAAAAAAAATATGACCATCCATCAAATATTAGTTTTCATTTTGTGTCTTTCTCCCAATATTCATCAATGTCAATAAATGGAATTTTTTTGTCCGATGGTTCATTAATACCTAGGAGTACCAATCATTGTGTGTTTATCCTTTGATAGAAAAAATTATGGTCATTATTTTGGATTTTGTTTTTTGGGAGATGCGACGGACGCCGGGTGGATTGATAGCAATCTAATTATCAGTCATAGAATATTCAATTCATCAGTCGTATATAGAGGACAACACTTGTGGAATAATAATGGTCATTTTCATGAAATTGTTTGCAAGATTTCAGTGACCAGTAATTTAAGTGGTCTGCTATTGGAATAGGTAATGTCATTTCCATTAGTTAGACTAGGTTGAGATTCATGATGGCAACAATGAGGGATTTTCCAATGATTAATGGATATAATTTGATGTAACACTATCTATGGAGGATGGAAAACCTAGATATAGCGTTTTCAGAGAAATTCCAAATGGTCTTTATGTTATTGGAGGTGAATGGTAATTATTTTTAGAATAGGAAAGTGATTATTTCAAATCCTGGTATACATCATCTATAGCTCAAGAAAATATTCCATGTAGTTCCCTCTATATATATTTTACGGTTTTCATGTTGTGTTAAAAATCACCATCATTGTAGTGGGGCCACATTCCATAAGACCCTTAGTCATCCATCATGGAAGGTGTATGGAATTCCCACCTATAAATCCACGTAGGGATACACATTGTGTCTGTCAAATCACATGCCATGTTACCCTAGATGAATAGATCAGTGTGTACATTGAGTACACACCCAAGTGGTCATGGGATCCCATAACTTGTGGGTGTTGGGGAACACGACGCGTACATAGAAAATTACTCAATAATGTCATGTGAACATGATAATCCCATTAGTACACTAGAATGAGATATAGTACATGTGATTGAGTAGATTGAACATTGAGTGTTCTCCAGACCTCCACACGTTATGTCTTTCTAGGGGACATATCATATATTTAGAGAAAACATTTATTGTGACACAACAAAACATGGAGAATTATATGGTTTAGTAGATAATTCAAGAACCACTGAGGAAATTTAATGTACATCATTCATGGAGATTTAGATCCCCATTATTTAGAGATAAGCTATTGAATAAGAGTGTGTGTGTTTTATCAAATTGAATCTAAATGTACATGTTCCTTCCATCTATAATTATATAGTATTTTTCACATTCCACCACCATGGGGATTGAATATAGAATATTATTTATAGTATTGGACAAGATATCCTTGATGTACTAGAGAAGGTATACCTCCATGAGGCTCTGGTTTTGTATCATTATTCCCATTATCATCTCCCCTAGGTAGGGTTCTAGGAATATACTGATTATATTTTGAGGTTTTGATCACCTATCTAGTTTGTTATTCTAGTTAGGTTCATGTATTCCCCATAATCCATAAATGTTATCCCCTATTTGAATATTGACATATTTATTATTCTAGTGAGGTGTAGTATGATTGAGTGAATATCTAAAAGTACTCATCTCATTTTCCTTATTACTTCTTCATGGGAGGACCCAACAAGCATGATATCTTTGATGAGTTCAATTAGTGTTGTAATAACCATTGAGTAATACCTCTTGGATGATTTACATCAGTAATGTCAAGACTCTTGTAATGTTTTCTCTGAGACAAGTGTTCCTTAGAAGCCTCTACAATAATCCAAGTCTAGAAGTATTATTGTGACATTACATTAACCCTTTATGTCTATCTTTCAGGGTATATATTTCATTGTTGTATATTTTTATGTCACTTTTTCTATTTGAAAAATATTCATGATTGTGAGAAGTGTACTATCTTTGAATCATTATGTTTAGTAATTTTTGGGTGTCTTATTGGGTATCTTTTTACTCACCCATGCATGGGAAATTCTCGCACATGTTGGATGTTATATATACAAACAAATTCCAATTGGATTACTATGTTTTCAATGATTTTGTTGAAAATAGTTCTTCTACATAGTCTTAAAATGAAACTGTTAGTTTATTTTGGACAGTTGACCATCTGTTGTCAGTAGGTTGTGTTCTTTAACAATTGTAGTGAGCTTTTATTGGGTCTTTTCTGCTTTTATAGTACTACTTATTATACTCTGATATTGGATATATATTAATCATTCATTTATAGTATGAATATTTTAATTTGTACTATTATAATTATATATCGATGTTAGTTTGTGTGTGGAAAAGTTCCTTAGGATAAGTCTCCACATGTGTGTGATGTTCTTTCTCAGTGGCAGTCGCCTTCCCTTGGCCTATTAGAGGCGGGCATGGGGTGTCATTATTGGCTTTCCACTTTCCAATAAATCCATAATGGTTTTATTCATGATAGATGGGATCATAATAAAAAATATGAAATGGTAATTTCATATAGCATTCCAAATTTAATATGGGGTATAATAATAAATATTTCTCAAGAAATTAAATATGATACATTAGACCATTATCATGGTCATAATTTGGTCTGTGCATGCGCCTAACATATCCAATAAATTTTTTTGTTATATTAGATAAATTATAATAATCACTATTATTCTATACTTGATTTAATAATGAATATTTATTATCTTATACATTTTACTGATTTTATATATTTCTTATGTTTATTATATTTCATGAAAATTGAACCTTTGACTAATTATGTTTTTTATATATAATGGTTAATATTTAAATAATATTTTAAATAGATAATATAATCATAACATGACTATAAAAAAATCATTATGTACTTAATTATAAAAATATTTTTATTTATTTTCCTATATTCGTCCATGGAAGAGTTTTATAGTGAATTTCATGTATGGGGTTAAATTGACCCAAACATGAAAACACTATAACTCGTTGGATGTGTATGGTATTGGATTTGTATAACTTCATTATAAAATAAAAATATTTATATTATATTTATTTATTTAATATGGTTATATTTTTTTATGTTCCCAATATGAATAATTAAAATAAAGATGAAAATAAATAAAATGTTTTTTCGTGGAGGCAGTGGTGTTCACAATAAATGTTCATGTTATTTTAATTTCCTAAGTTGTCAGGATGGAATATATATTATATTTTATATTAATATAATAACCCATAAATATAAAAATAATACTGAGGTGATTATATTATTGTATTTTTTGTCATATTTGAAGAAAATGTTAAATAATAATAGTATAAGGATTAAGTAATATGCATGTTAGGACCTAGAACATTCATTGAATGTCTCCTTCGAAAATAATGGATTTTGAAAAATAATTAAGACATAAGGCTTATAAATGTTAGATATGAATATTTTACGTAAAAAAATTCATAGTTTCATGAATAAATTCGAATGAATTCATATAGCATGAAGGGGTGGACGTGACCCCGTTTATAACAGAAGAAAATAGATATTTATAGAGCACTCAAAATTTTTCCATAATGGAATGATCATATTGATGGTTCGGAGACTTATAAATTTAGAAATAATGTAGTTTAGGTGGTTATATACTTGATAAATTCACTAAATCCCATTTTATCACATTTTTTAATCATATCTCATGTCAATTATCATTGGTTTTTTACATTTGACCATTTTCGTTTTTTCCTAGCTTACTAACTTTTAGCTATACTGCATATATTATAATAAAAATAAAATATCCCTTAATAACAAATTTTGGTGTGATGAAACGAAATTAAATCTAAACTAAATCCAATTCAAATTGTAAATAATATAAAATTACTTTTTAAATTAATTTTTTAAATATATAGGAAAAACTATTTTATAAAAAAATGTTCTTTTACAATTATATATTCATAATCTTATTTAGTATTTATTTTAAATTAAATTAGTAATAATATATTAAGATATATATTTAAAAATTATATTAAAACTATCTAGATAATATATTTCTTTGTTTTATTAAATAAAAATTACCTAATATTAGTATATCAATTTTCTGAAAATAATTGTTTTACCATTATCATAGTCATTAACATAAATCATAGTAATCATACAATCATGAAAAAAAACTGACATCAATTTTATTACGCAATTTTATTATGATGATATAAAATTTTAAATTTATTTTTTAAATTTATAAAAGTGTTTCAAAAAAATTTATAATAGAAGCGAATAAAAAGTGTTTTAATGTAAAATAAATATTTTTCATCCAATAATCTATGCATGTGTTTTATAAATCGAACAATTTATTATAAATGATTTTTTCAACATTATAAATATGTATAATTAATATATAAAAAATCAGATATTTTTATGTTAATATTTTTCTATGATAATTTCATAAAAGTGATGGAATTAAGAAAATTTATTTGTTTTACTATTTACCTAAAAATCCATTATTTTAGAAAATATAAAAAATATATTTCAAACACTTTTAGATATATTGAATTTAAAAATGAAGTACATTTTGTAAAATGAAAATTCTAAAATTTTAAAATTTCTCCTTTAATAAAAATTAAAAAAACACTAAAAAATTATCATATTAAAAATTTATTTTTAAAAAAGTCTTATCATATTTAACTTATACTGTATGCATTTTCTAGTTCTCTACAATATTTTTTTACAAAATGAATTGATATTTTTATCTTTATAAAAAACATATTGGGGCATGTCTTTTGTTTTCTATAGCATGTGATGAATGTTATTGAACATAATATTAATTTAAAATACAAAAGAAATTTATATTCAAATTTCTCATTTCATTACAATTTTTTTGTATGTAGAGCACACCTTACAAAATTTTATAGTAGAAAAAACTCAGTTTTACTATATCCTACAGTCGATTTCACTTTAGTTGTATTTTATTAATATAATCATAAAGGTAGAGGGGTGAATTTTCTTATTGTGTAGATGTGTAAACTTATATAAACCATCTTTCTAGATACTCATCATCATTTTGATGTTTTCTACATCCTTTTTACAAAAAAATATGGCAATTTCTTAATGTATTATATTCTATATAGTTTAGTAGATTTCAACATTCCAACAGCTTTATATTAGGCAATTATTCCCCTTAATACTTTGTATTATTTTCCCCAAGTATCCATGAATTAATAAGAACATCAGAATAAATATTCTCATCTACTTTCCTTACTTTTCTATAAATAATGTCTAGTTTTAGATGATCTATGATTTAGTGAAAATTTGATTTTGAATATAAAGAGTGGAAATTTTCACTTCAAAACAGTTGTAGAATTCTATTCCCAACAATTAATGATATCTAGGGAATATTACTATTCATTCTGACATGATATTTCTCACAAAAATATCATAGATAATGCATCACTTATTCACATCAACTCAATTATATTCTTTAAAAAAATATTTTTACTACTCTTATTTTCCTCCCATGCTCATGAATTCAACTTAGATCCAGTATCTACTTTAATATAGTTGTAGATATAGATTATTTATTGTAATATGGATTCCTATTAAAGTTATATGTTTTTTTTAATTCTTAAAAGATTAAAATTTATAGGTAGTAGTAAAAATAGATTTCATTTATACTAGGGATTTAAAAATGAAAATAATTCTTTCATTTATATAGAATAATGTTCTTAATGGTATACAGTTTTAACTAGATTAGTAATGAATTTTTTATATTAAAACATATATTGGTTATATAAATAATGAAGTTGTTGTAATATGATGTAAAAATAATTTTACTATCTATCTAATATGTTAATGTATAGTAGGATATAATTTCTGATCATCAGGATAAAAAATCAATTGTATTTTCATAAATTAACCATAATTAGTACTGGAAAAAAATTCATTTTCACATTTATATAATGTGAATAAATATTTTTGGTTAGTTTTATGGAATATTCACTAGTAAAAAATTTGAAATACTTTTAAAAGTGAGATAAATATTTTTTAAAACACATTAAAATTGAAAAAAAAATTCTATATTAATTATAAATAAACTAAACATTGAAAATAAAAAAAATTAAAATCACAAACTATAAAGGTTCAATTCCATAAGCTGGAATGACAATTTTTGTCAATACATTGTAGAATATTTATCTAAGAAAACATATTTCAATTGAATCAAAATATTCAATTAGGTTTTAAGTAGAGGTAATAAATAATGATTGTAATTCATAGAATGGTCGGAGGATTTTTATATTATCAACTAGTTCATAGGGTAGACTTCCTTGAAATTTATTCATATAGTTCCTATTGATAGTAAATGGTTTTTAGATCCTTCATTTACAATTTTAAAGACTCTAAAATGATAGAAATGACTGATCATAAAGGTTCATTCAATTATATAATAATGTTTAGTTGGAATCATATAGACTCATGAGTTTTATTATAGCACATAGTCCCCATATAGAAGTACTTCAATTGAATCAAATTTTAATGTTACACACTATTTTTTTTTTAAATTATCATGTTCATAAAAGCATATATTTTAATTTTTCCTAATTATTACAGCTATATTTTCTCCCCATAAAAGATCACTCTAAATCCAAATTTACATTTCTTACTAATAAATACACTCTAAACTCCATCTAAATAGTTAAATGATAGATATTTCCATAAAATAGTTTTTATGGGCTTGTAATTATGGGTGTTAATTGTATTATCCTATGATAATATTAGTTTTTATCGAAACTTTAGCTCCATATATTTAATTTTAATTTGATATTTTTCTATAAAATTCCATCTATATACATATTAGATACATTAGCTTTAACATGGGTTTCTAGAGAGTAGGTTTTGGATGTTTTGTGTTTATCTCCATAATTCCTCTTCAATGCATCTACACTCCAATTATAAAAATTATACCATTGATCACGAATGATGGATATTGGAAATCCAGACAAATTAAAAATTATAACCCTAATAAAATAACACAAAAAATTAGCATAATATATTTTATTTAAATTTTCCACCTATTATGAGACATAATTAACTGATAATAAAAATTAAATGTTAACAAATTACATGGTAAATGTCCAAATTAAACATATTCCATTGACATTAATGCTCTCATAAAATATAATATCATTTTGGGTAGTTTTTAAACATCATTATATATGGAACACCTATCATAGGGAGATACAAAATCAATAATGTATATTACTCATGAATCACGGAGTCTGACCAGGATCATCCAAATGGGGAATCCATGTAGTCAGTCAAATGCTATTCCAAATTCATGTTTTAAATATTTTAATATTTTTTATTATTTATGACGATAAAGAAAAATGGTGGTTTTAAAAATATGGAAGAAAAAAATATAAAATATTCATAAATAGATGAAAATAGAATGAATGAAAATTAGGAATAAATATTATCATCCAATGGTTTAGTTACATGGGTTCCTTCATCATTTATTTATTATTTTTTATATTCAATTTGATAATTTATTTACGAAATCTCACTCTCTAATTATTATCCATTAGATTATTTAGTGTAGACTGTTAAATTCCTTGGAGAAATGTCTTGAACACTAAACTACAACCCTTCATATAATAAACATTAATAAAAAATCACAATTGAGATTGTGGAACCATTAAGGGCCCATCTATATCGTATAAATTTTCACATGTTGAATAAAATCAACTCTAGGGTAAGAAGATGTTTTTTATCCCAATAGAGAAAATATTTAAATTAAGTAATAGAAAATTAATTTTATATTCAGTTTTTGGTGGATTATCCTTTCACCCATGCACTTATCTATCTTTCACAAAAACATTGAAATTTTTATATAATTTGTGTGTAGGATTTTTGGAATTCTATGAATACACCCCCAAGGAAATTCTAAAAATAGTCACCCAGCATCCTAAGAAACAATTTAAGGTGAAATATAGAAATTTATATTAGATTAGAAGTGAATAAAATTCATAAATTGAAAATATAAAATTGCACTAAATTAATAATAAAACAAAACAAAAAAGTGAAATAGATAACCTAAACTCTAGCATCCTAAATTCCAAGTACATTGACCGACCCCTATAATTTTTATGACCTATATATCCCCATCTCCCATGAATTTATAGGTCTAAACGTACCATGAGGTCTTCAATTTCTAATAAATGGGTAAAAAGTAATATCATATAATCATGTTGAAGTTAAATCATGTTCCAGCATTAATTATATCAAAATTGTACAATATAATCTGCATTTTTGTTATTCATAATTTAAATAAATATTTCACTGCATGAATTATTTAATTCCAAACACCCAATGATTTTTCTTTTTTCCTGGTTCAAATTTTGAAATTTCCATTGGATTATCGAAGGAGGACATATATGTTAAAATTCATGACACATGATTTCATGCTTCTTAATTTCCTTTATTTTTCACCTATTAATCTTGTCTCAAATTTCCATTGATGATTTTGTCCTGAATATGTATTTATGATGAAAATTGATGTGATTATATTAATATTTCCACCTTATATCTATGTTATTTACTTATGAGCTTCGACCATGATTCTTGAATTACTGTTTGTTCCTAGAAATTTTTTAATTCATATATTTATTATCTCTTATCACATTTTCAATAAAACTGTGTATCATTCCATAAAGTAAATAAAAACAAATTATTGAAATTATTAACCAATTATTTTCATAGAAACATGTTTTATTTTTAAATAACTACAGAAAAATGGTTCTATAAATTCCCTGACCCTTATAACTTGTTTTATCTCAAGCATTTAGTTTTAACATCTTCACGGAGGCACATTATTCTACCACTATATAAATTTCAAGATAAAGATAACTAATTTTTCGTAATTGGAAAATACTATTTGGATTTCCCCAAAAAATAATTCATCTAACTCCTCAATCTTCCATGAAATAAATCCAATAATTCATTTTAGATTCCTTCTTTTGAAATAAAAATTATCCTCATTCTAGTAATTTTAATTCCTTAATTCATCATTAATGCACACACCAATTTTAAATGACATTACATTTAAATTTGTTTCACTTATCACTGAAGGTAATAAATATTACTATTGTTTTTATCATTCCTCTATTATATATTAAAATATATTTTATTTCTTTGAATTAATATTCTCTATCTTGTAAACAAATTTATATAAAATTTAATCATGTGAAATTTTCATTAGGGGTCAAATGTATCTAGGGCATTAATATAAGTAGTTAATTAATAAAATTATTCCAAAAAATGAGAATTTTATCTTAATTACAATGCATGATATCAAAATATATATTTTTAACATAAAAAATCTTATAAAATTTTGATTTCCCCAATGATCAAAGTATGCACATGATATGAGTAAGAATAAAAAATAATTGTCCCGCTCTTAATTTTTAATTTATTTATTATTTTTTATATTTTAAGATAATTAGATCTTATGAAAAATATCACAGCCACCTCCCAATGACTTATTTTACAAAATAATTGGTTTAATGTGACTATTTTGTTTCCTCAAAAGACATAACCTTTATTCATTTTTCTTATTTTTCAATTTTTTTTTCAATTTATAGAACTAGAGTTGAATAATATTGTATATTGGAAGATAACATACCATCTCACAAAATCAAAATAAAACATAAATAACTCTCATTTATGTAGTACATCTCCCACCACCATGTACAACCCCTCCCCCAAACATAGTATTCTAAATATTATGTAATATAATATAAGTACTGTAATATTGGATATAATAGGCTCGTAGTTTTGATTAAATCATTATTAAGTCATTAATGGATATTTAGAAATAGTATGACTCAATTTCAAGGTTTTTCTAAGGGTAAAGGTATAAAAAAAGTTGTTAATAGTATTTGAAATTATTATGTTTAATCATATATTTAATAATATTCTATGAAATTCATAAAAGAAAAACATGACTAAATCTCTCAGGAAATATACTCTAGAATGAATAGAAATATTGGTTCATATTTTTCTTATGAATGTAATTATATTTTTTTGGATAATTACTCAAGGAATGACTCAAAATCAGGAAACCAATACATATCAATTTCATAAATTCCAAACAAGAAAAATTTAATAATAATTTCATCTACATAAATCAACATAAACCAAAAAATATTGATTTGTAAAAATTTTAAAAACATGATAATCTTCCTTAATTAATTTTACATTTTAAACATATGATTATATAAATAGTAGAAATTAAACCATTGAATAATGATATATTCTGTTATGTATGTATCTATGACTGATATTAGGGTATAAGAGTTCAACATGGGGAATGAAACCTATTTTAAATATCTAAAATAAATTTTCAAATATTTTGAGTTAAAATTAAATAAATAAATAAAACATATACTTATATTTTGATAATGAATTTTTTAGGTTTTATAGGTTCTATCGACATAGTTTTTTCCTATATATTTTTCATGATGTGAATTACCTTTCACAGTGTAATATTTTTTATTGTATAAATTATTTTTAAGTAATGAAATCTATTTTCACAATGTCAATTACATTTTCACATCATGAATTATATACATTTTCCTCAATTTCACTTTTTATATATTTATACCATTATGATGGGTGTATATAATTAAATTATTTATTTGTGGATAAGGAAAATGTCATTTAAAATCATAAATGATAGTAGGAAATAGGGTTGCGTCCAAATATATTATTAAAATATATTTAAAACAAAATTACTAGAAAGGAGATAATAGAGAGGTAATATTTTTTTATCCCCACGGTAGGAAAAATGTTATTACTGCCTCTCTAATGGTAGTTTCTCTTTATATCCAAAATCTACTTGTTGTTTTTGTTTCTTGAATTTTATCCACAGCATATTTTTTTCCAATATTCACATGTTTCTTCTTATTTTTTTGGACTCTGAGGATATAGAACACCATATTCATTCCTTTCACAATTAAATACATATTTCAGGATTAGGTAGGATGAATTATGGGTCTTCCACTTTTTTTATACAGTTTCACTGAATTCATCTGTCTCCAGTGACTTTCAAACGTATGATACATCAATAAAAAAATCAAAAGCAATATTAATGTGTATATTTATTTAATCAAAATTAAAACATGAAGAATAAATATTAAAATAAAACCTATTATTTTAATCATTATGTGCCTCAATTTCTTTAAGAATATCTACTTGGGAATCCCCATGGAATTCATCTAGTAAAAGATCAACATGTTTTGGGAAATCCATGTATTCCTTATAAAGTTCGTTTAAATGTTAATTATAAATATAAAATTTAAATTACAATCTGTATGATCCGGAAGAATTTATTATAGAGATGTAATACTAGATATATATTAAAGTAATTATTGAAATTAGGTTTAATTTTTTGTATCTCCCTCAGTTGTTTCGACTTCATATTTTTCTATATTAGAAACAACATGTTCATGTTTATTTTTTACAATATATAGGTACATAGATGGGATCCTCCACCCCTTATTCAAATTACAGAACATGTGGTTTTTATTTATCTGTTATGGCTATATATATGTAAAAAGGAACTGAATCTTCTACCATATTGAAATGAAGATCACATTTCTCTTTATTATAATCCTATTCTCACTAATATTGATATCAATCATGTTGATTTCCCATATATACAACATCTTGGTATTATTTATATAATTTCTCGATATCTTTATTGTAGGTTTTTATTTGGATCTCATGATATTTGGGATATAGATATACATCAATTAATGATTCGAAATCTTCAATTTAATTATAAAAAATTCAGTAGATCCAATGGAACATCCTTCATGGAACTCAATATTTGATTATCATCCCTTATATGATTTATCATGTCCATTTGTTCATGAGGAAAGCGACCAAGGACATACTCATTCAACTTATTCATTGAAACATCTGTGAGTTCATCAACCCTTCATAATAGGGCCACATCATTAATTTAAAACTACTTTTTTATCTTTATACTAGTGATCTATATTTTTAAACTAAATAATGGAAGTTAAGAAAAATCATGGAAAATATATATATATATTTTTTTTATATATTTATTTTTTAAAAAAAATAACAAAAATTTTGAAAACAAAAAATAAGGATCAAATTATAACATGACTCATGGAAAATGATTCTATGTTTTGGGACAACTATAATAGTTCAGTGAAAAGGATTAATTCTTAAATCCCTTTGAAACAAAGTATCTTACTAGGGTCATATCATTTTATGAGACATTCAGTTACTCAATAATTATTCCTAATATTATTTTATTAGATTTTTTGTTTTCAATTATTAATGTAAATAATTAAAAATGGGGGATTTGGAAATGTGGACTGAATATATATACTATATGTAGTTTCTAAAACAAATCAGAATGAATGAAAATTATGTAGAAATTCCTTGGTCTATGTATTTAGTTATTTGTGTGCTTTCTTTATTCGAGGTTTACTATTTAAATTCATTTCCTAATTAATTTATGAAATCTCACTCTTGAATTTATATAATTTTTGTTATTTCATGAATTCAAATGACAATTCATTAACACGCTATACTCTACTACCTCTTATAATCATAGTTGATTAAAAACCTCAATGAGTTGTGTGGAACCAACATGGACCTAGCCCAATTGTATCTCATTTCATTTATTAGATAATGTGAACATTATCATTTGAAAAGATTTTTCATTCAAAAGTGAGGTAATGATTTAAATAATCGAATATATATGAATTATATATTCATTTCATGGTGGGTGATCATAACACCCGTGAACTTCCCCCTCATCCACAAAAAAAATTACTACTTTTAAAAATTATAAGATCAAGAATTTGTGAACATTATGAAACCGCCCCCAAGGAAAGCCCCATTTCATTCCCCCACAATCACAAGAATAAGATATCAGGTAAAAATAGGTAATAGAGTATTATATATGATATTGTATGATAATGAAACACTTAAATAAAAATATGAATTTACATTACATGGAAGTTAAATTAAACAAAAAACAAAAATTGAAAAGAGAAATAGAAGCCACCTAATTACCTAGAATAGTGGTGAAACCATAGAATTTAGATAATCTACATTTCCTTGAATCTATGAATTTATTAGTCCAAAACAGCACCCAAGCGTCATAAATGTCTAATAATAGTGTCAAAATTCATCAATGACCATCAAGGGTGTTTTAAAGCACCCTCCAACATTAACTACATCAATAAATGCTCGATCACGGTAATGTTAGAGTAATTCAGGATGCGAATAGTGATTTAATACATGGAATTATTCATTTCCAAACACCTAGTGAGTTATCTCATGGCCTAGTTCAAATTTTAAAATTTTCAATAGACTGTCATAGTGTGACATATACGTGTTAAAATGTGACAAATGATTCCATTATTCCAATTTATTTTACAATTCTTTCTCTCTTCTTTCTTTTTCATCGATGTTAACATAATGAGAGTGATTGATGATTAGAATTTTTTCTTCATAAAAATTTCCAATATGTTTTATCCATATTCATCATTTTGGAGATCTGATATTGGGATTTGAATTTTCATATGTCACATTAAATTTTTTGAGCCATCAATTTATAAACATCTAAATTATTTTTAATCCAAATTATGTATCCGGCTGTTAATTACAAAAAAAATTAAATTTTTGGTAAATTATTCAATTAATATCCATAAAAATGCATTGTAATTAAAATTAAGATTCCCAAAATGATACTTTAATATAATACTAGTAAACATACAGTGTTCACATCATTTGAAAAGTCAATAAGAGTCATTAAACAAAGTATTTAAATATTTTCATTTTTCTATAACATTTATATAATTATTTAATGGGCCAAATAATGCCCCCTAATATGTAATATGGAATTCACAAAAATAGATCTAATCTCACACTTATAAAGGAATATTCATCGCACTTGTTCATTAAAAAATTTCTAAATACATGGATCGACCCAAATATTATATTGTTTCCCATATTTCTATCTCTAACTTCATTGGGGTTTAGATGAAAGGAGACTTGAGATGTTACATGAATTAAATAATATTATAATATCACGGGTTTTATCCTTCATTCATGTACTATTTTTTCGATGAATTTGATCATTCAGTTGGTCTGTGGATGGTATATTCCCTTCTTCAATGTTTGGAGTCCTCAGGTGATCTAGAACCAATTTTTCATATCCTTTCTTTTGATCAGTAACTTAAACTCTTGTAGTACATGAGTCCATATTTCTATATTTTTATTATCCTCTAATATCATTATCAAATAACTAAAAGTTATATCCTCATATAAAATATTAACTTCATTTGTAAATAAAAATGATTTACATTTTTACTATGAAAATATATATTTAAGAAAACGTTTTTTCAATGGTTATGTTGTGTATATTATATGAATCCATTGTCCGTGATGTATATTCAATCACATGATATATGGTATTAAATTAATTTGATTACACAAATCCCAAAACATGGTTACAAACATCACAATGTAATTGAAATTGGAGTTCCTCGTATAGTGGGTTTCATCTTTGGTGGAGTGATCAAATTCTTCTTCAATTCATGAAAAATACACCATCTAATCATCATAAAAAATAAATTCATCACATTTAAATTTTAACATATAAAAATGAATACTAATAATATGGGAATATTTAATAAATATCTTATAATAAAAATTAATCACATTGAATGTATCATTAATTTTAACATAGGTTGAAAAGGTTAATGAAGTTATAACATCAATTTAACATTTAACCACCAAAATAAATTCCAAAAAAAATATATTACCAAGGATTATTATTCTCTAAACCATGAAATAAAACTTTTAAAAAAATTTAAAATAGATTCAATTGAATGTAGTTTTTAAAAAATTATCAAAAAAATTCAAAAAATAATCAAATGAGTGACCATAAATAGACAATTCAACTAAAAATACCTCCACAATATAATTAATCTGATCCGTGATGATACATAAATCATTCAAATTAAATCTTCCCAATGAATTAAATAATCTAATTGGAATTATATTTTATGAAATTGTACCATATTAACATTTTAATGTGTTATTCTTATGATAATCGAGGAAGTTGGAATCTAAATGTAACCTAAAAGGCCATCAAAAAAATAAAAGTGACTTCACCATGCTAACCATTCTAGCATCTAGACATTGAACGGAATAGGGAGATTATCTTTCTTTGTAACGAATTTCATCATCCAAATCTATACACATTCCCAATCAAAATCTCATTCAAATAAGCATAAATGCATTTTTTTCAATTCCATACAATAGTCAGTATGGTTTTTTAGGAACTACAAGTATAGGACTGACCTATTATGAGTCATAGAATTCATATATTATTATTGGTTTAAAAAATCATTATCTTTTTACTATATCTGTAATGGCCAGTTTTAGTATTCTTTAGGGTTTCCAAATCGGACTAGAATTTCTCTCATGATGAATTATGTTTGAGATGATTTTGGAATCCAATCCTATAATATATCCTAACGTAAAACCTATTAATCTTATTTCATTCTTAAAAAGTTCAATCAATTTCAGTTCATGGTGTGTGGAGATATTTATTGAAATAATAAATGTAAATTTTATACATTCATATATTAAAAAAAATGGATCAGTGGAAAAAATTTTGGATTATCAATTTCATTTTTCTAAATATGAAATTAGGCATAGCTTTTGAATATCCAAAACCAATATCTTCTTCACAAAAGATGAAAAATTAGCTTCTTAATAATGATGAAAAAAATCCATTAATTAATTTAGGATTTACCTATTCTTATAAACTAGATATTAATTTTATGAATTGTTTAAGTTAATCAGTATCCATTTAATATTTATTCTTTAACTATTTCCCTATATATAAAATCTCAATTAACATGCCTTTATCCTTACTATTATCACCATAATCAATCATAGATAGTGTAAAGAATGTATGATACAGTTATTTTACTACGTAATACCTAATATTTTTAACTACTAAATCTATTTTCTAAATAAAATAGTGAGAGTTCCCTCATGAATATTAAAGATAGTAATTGTTGTCTTTCAGAATTTACAACAAAAAATTATTGGTCATTTTTATGTGTTTTTTATCTTCCTCTATCTATATTATATAAAAATATATTGGCATGATTAAATATTTAAACCAAACTAGCACATCCTTCAATACATGTAATGGAAATTTTGTAGATCAATATGAAAGATGTTCCAATACTCATGGGGGTTTCATTTATCCCATATAAAAATAAGAAACATATGATTTTGGTATGGAAATAATAAAACATCAATAATAATATAAAGCTTCTTATAAATTTAGGGATCCAATTTATCAAGGGATATAATATATCTATGGATCATAAAATTTCATGGGTAATAATGGGGTTATAAGTTATTAAAAACTTTTTCCAAAAATATTCCAATCAATCCCTTTTTTTAATTCGTAGTTCCTTATCGAACATATAATATTTGGGTATTTTCATGACATATTCTAGGGGAGGGATGATGATATCCACATAATTGAAAATATATAGAAATTAATTTTTTAGTTATTCTACTTGGATATTTGTGGATTGATATTTTATTGATGTTAAAGTGTTTTTTACATCAATGTTCTCCCTTTGATACGTTTTCTAAAGTGTCTCATTCCATTATTCTACCAAGTCCAACACTCTCTTCCACAATTTCTTTTTTTCATCATTGGACTAGATCTTTGGGGTCGGTATAACTTTATTAATTTCGTCCATCAAAGTTCACATTTATTGGATTCAAGTGTGTTTCAGGGGTGAAATTATTTTAATGTTATATTGGATAACTTCTTGGAAATGTATTATTCTGACCTGAATCACTAGATCTATGTTAAAATCGATAAGATATGGAGAATTCCTCCTTGTGTAGTAGAGGGTGAAAATTAGCCATGAGGATCTCAAGTGAGATCATGAGGGGATTATACCCTCTATGGTAGTGTATAATAACCATAAATAACCAAACATGATATAATATAAGAATTTATTTCTAGGAAACCATAAAAATACACATAAAATGAATGAATGTGACCAAAAAAAGTATATAAACTCAACACTTACACAAATAATATTTTATTTCATAATGGGAAAATCATAAGCCTGATATCTTTTAAAAAAATAAAATTGGATCTAATCACACTATAAGACCTTCCACATGCTAATATCCAACCTCATTGAATTATCATTATTCAGATAATCAAACTAGGGAGGCTTTAACGTATCTTGAACCAAATAGAAGTGAGGGATGCTCAGGTATCCAAGTGTCATAATCACCAAATTAGGGTGTGTGTATAGATTAGCAGGGTACACCCCACATGGCATCATACTCAACTACTAAAATGAAGTGAATATTCATGTGAAAAAATCATTATAATTTAATCTCTAAATAAATAAATTTCACAATCGTAACATATAAACACCAATACATAATTAAATGATTAACACCCATATTTCAAGCATTCATGAACTCACTGATATTATATGAACCAAAATTATACCTAATTTATATCCACATTCTATGCATAGTCCAAAAATATTACTAAGATATCCTCATTCAATGCATAGTCCAAACCATGCTTAAAAGGCCTCTGACATAGTCAACATAAGGGGGTTATTACAATATGATAAACATGGAAGTGATGTGTCAAGAAAAAATAACACCATAAAATTATAAAAGATAGAATAATATATCAAAAATTCCATCAAATAAAAAGGTATCCTAACAGGAACCATCCATAAGAATGAAAAAAAAGAATAGGTCTTATATAGCTACACAAGCAGACCATATGTGATCAATCATTAAAAATAGTTTCCAAGGGGATACACACGCACACTAGTTACAATTATAATAACCTATATAAATAATGTACCTTGTTAAAGGGGTGAATATAAACACCTCATGTAATAAGGCACGAAAATAAGTCTCCATAGGCTATACATGCACACACAACATGTGTTCAGACATAAACATTTCCCAAAAGTTCTAGTAAATATGAAATACATAACCAGTCAAGACAAGTCCATTGGAGGCCAGGATACAAAACATACACACAATGTATAATTTATCCCTTTGGACCTTGTCAATTCATTAGGAGTATCCATTATATTAGTTAATACATGTCATTCATTAACTAATTAAGAAATACACATAGTCTTTGATTTTTATTTAGTAATAAAATTAATTAAAGGTACATTTAGTGTATTTCATTTTTTCCTCCATGTGTCACATGAATCTCATGTTCAATCACAAGACAGTGGCGTGACCACATAAACATTTTCTATAAACTATATGTTTTCATTATAGTTAACTACACAGAACCACATACTTCAAACAGGGCCAACTCCATCAAAAATATATGACATGCTTATCTGAGTTATATATCGCCAGTCGGACATCAACGATCATCATGAGGTTCTAATCATTACCAATCATTCAAAACATTAATTATAACTTAATTATAATTAATTCAAATATTACTAGAATCCTCAGAAACAGTAGTGAAATACATACTTTTGGTAATAATTATCAGATTTTATCGCCTAATTAGAACCCCAAAAAACATTCCATCGAATGTTTATAATGTTCACCCAACATCATTTTGAGAAAAATACCCAACACATCAAAATGAAACAAAAGAAAATTTTATCAAATTAGATTGGAAATTATAGAAGAAATAATGTGGGAAACATGCCATCTCTAAAACAATGTGTCACAATAAGAAATCATCATATCAAGTTTTCATCTTTTTAGGATAAGTGAAAAAATAATAAAAAATGAACAATTTGTTGATACCCTATGAAATCCTCAACAAAAACAAAAACATTAATTCCAATAATTATGAATGATAATGGAAAAGAAGTGAACATTAGAGTGGAAGAATATCCTTACCTCCAGCGTCACTGAATCAGACATTAAACCATCTAAATAGAAGGAGAGTCATGAGAGTATTATTCCAACAAATCCATCCCATAATATTTCAATTAATCCAATTTAAATGAGAGTTAAACCACTTATTTTCAATAAAAATATATTTTATCCATATGACATGGTGTGATACTCATTGTCACACCATGAATTTTCAACTTCTTCTCCACTTTCATGTTTTTTCATATATTGAAACTCCTCCAACAACCCCATAAGTCCATATATTGTCATTAATAATGTGAAAATTAGTTTAATAGGTTGTTCTAGACATTTGTCTTAGTCTCAGGTCCTCATCCACTCCTTCAATGTCCTCCCAAGAACCCTGAGTGATCCTTTGAGCCTTGAGACCCATCCCAAAACTCTATTATAGGTGTCTAAAACAATATATACCTAGTTATAATACCTTGATATAAAAATTAATTGTCCAAAAAAACATAAATGTCAAATTTTCCATGAAATATCCCACCCACAATGACGTCAGCTGCTATAATCGAGCCACCATGGAACTTTTTATCTTTGAGAAGATATGGTACCACACAAACCTCAACATCCAATTTTCCACAATCATATTTTATAAGGATTTATTTATGTCCCAACCCTTAGCTACATATCACTACTATATGGAAAATATATAAAAATAAACATATTTTATTCTCATGCTATTTTTCTCCAAGATCACAAACAAAAACATGATAGAAAAACACTTTGTTACCCAACATTATGACTTTTAACACTATATCAATCTATCTTAAAATAGAATAGTGTATTCAAATAATTTATTATGATGTATAATTATTTAATGAACCATTTAATCCATCAAATAGAATAAGACATCAAAAATAGAATGACATGTTTTGAATGGTACAATTCCATTACACATCATCTAATGCAACAAATGGTTACAAGTTGATACAAGTAACTTACTTCCCATTTAATGTTTGACTAATATGTCTTTCCAAACTAAACATAACCTAAAAATTACATCAATTCCAAAAAGAAAAAAATGATTCCATACACCTCTACCATTTCTAAAATGATTTCCTTAAGGCAATTTTAACCAAACATACTCTAGTTCATGTCAATTCACTGGTCAGTTCCTCTCCATACAACTACCTCCAAAGGTTAAAAACATAAATAATTGACATATAATGATATTATATATCATTATTACATAACACATGGATGCATAATTAAATAAATATAAATTTTATACCATTGTATAATATGATTTCATATGTGTTTTACTTGGTTCGATCAACAACCACTTGCACAAGCAACAAGGTTCTCAACTATGTGTGGAGGAACCATATATCTGACTCTGATGTAGCCAAAACTATTTTCCATCCATTTTTGAATCCCACCTCTATCCTCTATACATATCCACATATAATTCATCAATAATCATTCAAAATTGAACCATATACTCTTTTTAAATAGAATATCAGTCTATAAAGTCATCTTAATTGTAGAATGGTTAGTCATATACAATAACGAAACCCATCGCACAATAGATATCGTTTCACACATGACAGTTGGATGCTCCCCACCATAAGAGTATCATTATTTTCATCTCTTAGAACCTACATTGGTATAAATGAATCATATTTAGTCATCACCAAATATAAAGACTATATTTGACTATTTTAATATAGTTGATTTCCAGGAAGCCTCCAAGAACCGCAAACACCTATACTACCTAGGAAATAGTTTATTGTATCCAATGATACTTTCTCAAAAACTAATATGGTCTCAAATAAAATAGGAAATGGTTATACATAAGAACCTAGAAATATCTCATTGCCCTATGAAATATACAACAAAACCATAATATTTCCATTTCCAAAAAAAACTTGTTTTATAGAACAATCATAACTAAATTAAAATTATATTTCATCTCCTTCCATGGTCACATATCCACTAACAACAACCCCTAGGATACTATGATATTAATTATTCATTCGAAACAAATGGCTTATTAATAGTATGGGTAACCATCAACATAAAATTTCATTGACCTACTACCACTATATAATCTCGGATCCCCAATGTACCTTAATAATTATAAATGTTCCACTCACTCCCCTACTCCACTTATTCAAACAACCCTGCATTGTTTACCTTGTGAACACTATTGCATCACAGATTTATCAACAATGTATAATAATACCACTCACTAGTCAACATATATTTAATAACCCACAAATCACAAAACATTAATCTAGAATTACATGGTAAATTATTAATCCTCTCCATAAGATTCCATCTCTACAAAACATGAGAACTCACAATGAAACACATTATAAAAGTAAAGATCTTTTTTATCGATTTTTTCCATTAAATACAAAATAAATGAGTTTTATTTCAAGCCACATATCATATTACAATATTTTTCCCCTCCTAGGTTTTATAATCATGAATAATCACTTGGATAAAAATAAGATTTACATTTTAAACCAATAGGACAAGAAAAACATTTTCTTACACTCAATGCCATAAGAATCCAATATTTCTAAAACCGAACCACTTCTCATGAGTATTTAAACTGAAGTATTTCCATACTATTGGGTTTCAATTAAATTTTAATGTTTATACATTATTCCTTTAAAAGGTTACATACATACACAAGGAATTCTCATCAGTGAAGATGACCCCAAAGGCATTAACATTGACTTTTTTTTTTAAAAGATCAACCCCAAAAATTTTATTAAAGAAAAAGGAAACAGTGTACACATGAGGTGTAATGAGCTTACACCAACCAGAAATTAAATGGAAAAAACAGACATACAATCATACTCACATCAAAGAAATACCCCGAAGTGAATATTGCAAGTTAGAAGGCGCTGCTATTCACCATTCCATCCTGCAAAAGCAGGATTAGATGACGTAACCCTCTCCTTGTGTGAAGCGAGACTGAAGTCATCAGCCGCTGCGTGCCCCTGGAGCTCCTTGCCACCCATCTCTTTTGCATCCAAGTGTTTCCTCAAGCATGCAGCAAAATATGGAATCAGCATAACAGACCATCTGTGAAAGAAAAGCATCCCTGGCAAGCCTAATAGCCAAATGACATCCCTTCAATCAGATCCAAAAAGCAGAGGGATCTTCCATCCAGGGAAAGCTCAGGCCGAACTCAAACAGGCTGCAACACTTCTAAAAGGCAAAAACATGCAGCAAAGCTTAGCAGAGAAGAACAAGCATCAAAACTTCAAAATTCCAGGCGCATGCATATCAAAAATCCAGCAAACCGAAGACCCTGCAATCCTGGAACAAAACCAAGCATTCTCCACTATGCACCATTCCAAAGAACCAGATCCAGCAACAAAAAAAAAATCCCATTTGTGTCACTTGCATCCCTAGAAGTATGAACTACGCTTGAACAAGAGCAAGCAGTACTAGCACCATCTAAAGAATCACTTTAATAAGAAAAATGAAATATGATCTTCATGGAGTAAATAAAACAACCAGCAGAAAAGCAAAAGTCAGCTTAAGAAATCTTTCCTGTTTCTTTCATTGAAAATCTCTTGCTTTGCAGCCAAATAGGCGCTCTTAGTGATCTCTCCTTTCTTAAAGGAGTTGTATAAAATTTCAGCACTGAGTCCCACCGAAGAAATATTTGGAGGATCCTTTACGGGTTCTGGATTGGAATTCTCAACTTGAGACTTCTCCTGGGGAACTTCTACATGTTCAGCCTTAGAATTGTCCACTGACCTGGTAATAATGGTACGTTCTAAATTTGAATAATCCTTACGTCTTCTAGTTTTCCTTGGATGTGGAGTGATGAACCCATCTTCATCAAACATAGGTTTTTTGCCTTTTTTGGCCATGCTGTTTAGGAAAGATTCCTCAATCTGGACCGAATTATCAACTTCTTCAACATTAGAAACAGAGTCATCATGAACCTCCTCTTCTGTGTTTTCTTTAGATTCAGTGGGATCATTCGTTCCTTGCTGGGAAAGTGAGTTCTGAGATTCTACATTCGTGGAATCATTAGGGGGCAGGGTTCCAATAGGATCCTCCTTAGGAGGAACAACTTCATTTTCAATCACAGCTTCAATGAAATCTGAAATTCGGATTTCAGAATTAGGTGCACGGTTGACTTCATCAGGTTTAAATCTATGCTCAACTTGAGAGGTACCAGCCTTATGGCTATTAACAACCCAGGTGGATTTCTTGGCCTTAGTACAGACTTTTTCCTTGCCACAGCAACTAGAAGGGTGACCGAGTCTAAGACAAAAGTGACAATAATCTGGGAGTCTCTCATATAAAATTTCCTGAAAAAAACCTAGCCTACCACTCTGGATCCAAATCTGTGCTGGAAAAGGCTTTGAAACATCTACTTCAATGCAAATTCTAGCAATGGAAGGCCTGGAGAGAGACTTAGTAGCAGAGTCTAGTCTCAATGAGATGTTTATTTTAAGGATACCTTCATGAAATATGATACATCGACCCACTAGTAACTTGTTTCCGTTTTCATAGAACAAAATATCACACACAAAACCATCACATGGTTTCATCAGAGTCTCAACCCTCAAAAATCACCTATGCAAAACCACAAAAATATTCCACGACAAACTCACCATTAAACTGACAATGGAGAGATTTCACTGATTGCTAATTAAATTAAATATAATTTAACAAGTTACTACATAGAAAAATTCTAAAAAAATAAAATTAGATCATTAATCAATTGGATCTCTCCGTAAGATATTGAAACACAGTTATTTACTAAGATAGTTAACACCCGACAACAACCCAACAATGAACATGACACTCTTCTTTCATAGAAGGACTGCATCATGGTCATAATCATCATTATCATTGTCACATACCAGGTTCAGCACACTATAGTCTGACATGGCCAGCAATAAAAAGTACACATGCAAATGGTTTTAGAAGACATAATTTACCCACACTATCTTAGGATCAAACAACATAAAAGTTGTTGACACTAAAAGGATTAGTCCTCCATCACAAGTATAATAACACATAAATCATGTGAAACCTACATGAATAATATGATGCATGAGAGACATCTTGGTTTAGTTTCCAACTATTGAATAGTTATGAAATCATAACCTATAAACCAATGTTTATCACACAAGGTGAAAACATATGACCGTAACAGTGGAACCCATGAAATTCAATCCCAGTCCCTATCAAGCTAGATTTTTTTTAGAATGGTATTCATAATTACTGAGCCTGAGATTCGACACAAGATTTGACACCTTCATTTGTTTATTGTATACTAACTCCCAAAAACAAGAAAAACTTTACAACCTTCTATGATACCATTTAGTAATATCCTGAATCAAATAAACTAGTATGAGTAAAAATTCCACAAGACCATAGGCATTCTTCACCATTCGATCGAGGGAGATGATGTACAATGGTGGTATTAAGTGGAACTATGGGGACATTATACATAACATCATAGTGTAAAATTACAAAAAATTACCAAATAATTAGTAATATATGCACATAGTAAGTGGAAACTATAAAATACCAAAAATATTAATGAATGTAAAATAATAATTGTATATAATCAAAATTTATAAAAAAAATATGATCACCCCAATGGTTGATCAGATGCTTCATATAAAATAAAAAGGTTCAATAATCAATGCTCCCACTACATTCCATATCTCATTCCAATAACTAAAATCATAGTGAGATATCCCACAATATGATCAAATCTAGGTCTCAACCCAACCTATACCTCTAATAAGTAAGGGATTCATAGGTACCCAAATGACATGGAAGGCTATGAAGTGTTTGAGTGAAACTCAGTAGGCCACAACTCATAGGTTATTGTACCCAATAAATAATATTTAGTGTACATTAATGTGATAAGTTCAAGATAAAATAAATAAGATTTAAATAAAGAAAAAAAATCATAACATGTAATCACCAATTCATAGGTAATAAATAAAAACACATATATGAAGAACTCATTATCTCACTAAAATGTTATGACACCTAGTAATACCTTCTTTAACTACATGCTTGAAGGAACAAAAATCAGCATCTTGGAACATCCCCTTTAATATAATAGTAAAAATGAATAACTAACATATCCCCCTATAAGAGATAATATAAATTATGTCGATGAGGATTTCGAAGCATCCCCCACATAGGGATATATTCCATGTTGTTAAACATGTATTCTAAACAACAATGCAGAAGAATAGCATGATAATATATGATATACAATGACATATCATATATAAAGTAAAAAAAGTATCATAACATGAATTATCCTTTTGAAATAAACACAATAATATGTCTCAGATGTATACATGCGTACACTATATGTGATCAATAATAATAAAAAAGTGTCTCTTGGGGATAAACATTTACATCAACAAGCATGCTAATAAAATGTATAAAACTTGGTCTAAGGGTAAGGCCTTTCTATGCACACATCATGTGATAAAGCATCCATCATAGGTGTCAATGTGATATACATGAATGCATTATATGTGAGAAATAATCAATAGAATCTCATATTTACAATTAAATATTATAATGACTATATTATCCATTGTAATGATTTTGAATCATTTAAGGAATACTTTTGACATTAGGTGCAGAGTCTACCTGAGATTCTGGGGCTTCTGGATGCTCATTGTTGATAAAATATAAATTTTATATATATTATATCATTCATTAATAATTTTTTTTAATAATCGATTTTATTCCAAAGAGTGTATTAGTTGGTAGATTAAGACTGTTATTAAATATGAGACTTTGTTTTTACCCTATGAAAGACATTATCCATACCCCTATTGGTTGTTTTTTAAGATTAACAATATGTGGAATAATTGATCAAAAAATTAATAAAAATATTATTCTCTAATAATTGGTCTTAAATTTTTTCATATTTAATTTAGTCATCAATATAGATAGATGCTTGGGTTATCCATGTAACCATATTGATTGGAGATGATATTGTATGTTATCATTGGTAGATGATAATGGGATCGTGGATCAATGATAAATTTTGAAAGGGAATTGTAATAAAAAATTAGTTCTTTTATATCACAAATAATAATGATACAAAAATATTTATTCATTATTCATCAATAAAATTTCATGGTAGTATATATATTTTTTTTAATCCTCATTTTTATTTTATTATGAAAACCACAAATTAATGACTATGAATATTAATTCAAATATCATCTTTAATAAATTTCTATTAAATTATAAATTCCACGAATTTGGAATATGATATTTATTGGTTTAAATCTATTGATTTTTCTGCCCATTAATAATGTTTTTTTATCAATGACGTCCAACATAACATTCCCTTAATTAGATTTAATCCTTTTTTATTAATGATTTCATCCGTTTTTTCTTCATTCATTGCAATATTTTTATTAGTTAGTGATTTTACAATATTTAATGGAATAGTTTCATCATGTTATTGATTAACTGTTTAGATAGGTTTCGAACTTATTCTATAGGAATCATAGATTATGGTGTCACAGAAGATCTATGAAAGTGATGGATGTATGATAACAGATCAATGGAGTTTTTTTCCATAGGATTCAGCACAGGATTGACCCAGTTATGAGAGAATTGTTTTTAATTATTAGGTGTCCAGAATCCCATTACTAATGAAAACCCCTATTTTAAACATGGATATGAGATCTATAGTGGATTCCATATAGAAATCAGAGTTAGAGGTTGTGCTACAGAATGAGAATGAGTGTTTTGGATCGTTTTTGATATCTTGATATACACAATGTGTAGTCTAAAAGAAAAAATATCTTATATAACCCTATCAATGGTGGATAGGTTTTCAAATTGACATAAATATCACACATTGTGTGTCTTTACCATAGACTATGTGAACCAAAGTCGGTGACCCGATGTGTACCCCTTGGTAAATAGGCACGAGTATTCTTATAGGGCTAGGGCATGGCTAGCGTATATTACACAGTTAGAGAACATAGTCACAGATTGTAAATCCAATAAAAACCTCAGTATCTATGAAAATGTAGTTATATAAGTATATATAACTGGTAATGTTTGTTCTAAGTAGGTTATTCCATGTATTCCTTTGACACATTGAGAACCAAATCCAATGAAGGTTGAATCCACTATTCTATTTAGTCTTGTTTGGTATCAGTTATGTAATGTAATGTACTAAACCACTCTAGTCCATCCCTTTTCTAAAATCTAGTGTTTGAGGTGTTGTAGGAGGTCAAGGTGACTCCTCCCAAAGACTTAGCCAAATTTCCAGTTCTTTTAACAGTGTTTCCAGTTTTATAAACAATTCATTGTGAGTAAGAAATGATGAGACAGAAATGGTTTCATAGAAACGATTAGTCAGAAACGGTGAGACAGAAACCATGAGATAGAAACTATGAGATAGAAACGTTGATTGAGAAATGGTGTCACTGAAATGGTGAGAAAAAATGGTGAGACAGAAATAGTGAGTCAGAAACGGTGAGTCAGAAATGGTGAGAAAAAAACAGTTTCACAAAAACAGTGAGACAATAATTTTTTGACTGAAACAGTGAGATAGAAACGTTGAGTTTGAAATGGTGAGACAAAAATGGTGAGGCAGAAATAGTGAGATAAAAATGGTGAGTCTGGAATGGTGTCACGGCTCATGAGTAGTGTTTCCAAATCTGTTTCATATTTCCTTTTCCATATTTTCAGATTTTTCCAGTTTCACCAATTTAAGGTTTTCATTGACATAGAATGAGGTAATGGCCCTGGATTAAGGTATTTAAGGCCAAATCAAATCCCATAACTCTTATATTAATTTTTTTATGTCCAAGGTTGCATTTACTTGGCCAACTGCATGGTATAATGTGATTCGATTTTAATGGAAAATCCATTTTATCTTAAACTGCTACAGCATTAAATCATCTAAAGTGAAAAGATACATTCCTCCATTGTTATCTGGTTCATGATGCTCAAACATTTCCTTCCTTCCTATTGGAATCATGAGATCAATATTTTCCCAATGGATTGGTTTCCCTAAATTTTCTTCTTGCTGCACGTGAACCCCCTATTTTTGTGCAACCAAGAAGTATTCATCAATCATTGATATAAGGTATAAATTATCACCATCATTTTTGGTCACCATATCTTGTTTTTCCTTTCCATATTATGTAATAGGATCTCCATGATTCTAATGGATTTTTTTAGGTTTTGGTAACTGTGGTCGGGCCCCAACATCCTTTGGTGGATGTAGTTGTCAAGGGAGGAGGTGATCGCGATCCATTGTGTATATCATTCTCATATAAATATCCTTATGAACCTTTTTAAGGTATGATATTCATTTCTTCTCTTATATATTTTACATCCAACTGTATACTTTGCATGTTTTAGCCACTATATCACACGATAATTGACATAATAAATATTTGAAGTAAATAAATAAATTGATACCAATCGTATGGTATTGCCTCTTGTTTTTTCTAGATAGCATGATATCTATGGTTTATTTTTTTAGTTGTTCTTTCTTGATGTAAATTGTTAATGAACTTAAAGAGGAATTAAGTAATAATTGTTTGGATAAAGATAAATAGGCATTTAAATGATTATGGTTCTTATGGTTGAATTTTTTGATGTAAGTCAAATTTGTTCAATAAGCATGTTTAGTTTATTTTTGATAGATAAATGTTTAGTTTCCTCAAATATAGAACCAACAAAAAATAAATCAGTTAATTTTAGATGGATTAATGAACTGATTTTTTGATAATTCCTTCAAGGGTTCTGAGTTACCCTCCTTCTTGATTAAGGACCAAGAACCCAACCGATATGATTGTTGTTTTCCTACTGCTTGTGTTGTGATGAGAGCCTAGATGGTTGTTGTGATATGTGGGGGTATGGAGGCCTATTGGTTTTTTTGCAGTAGACAAAGAGAGTGGCAAGATGAATCGGTTTATTCATGTGGGTGTCAAGGTGGACACCAGGAATAATGAAATGGGATGGATGTGAATGGTTGGTTATCTGCTGATTCGTATTGGTTTTTTATCTGATTTACATTTCGCATAGCTCAATGAAGCTATTATAGCTTACAATACTTCTGAAATGGGTGAAGACATGCGAGGTATTCCACATGATTTTCATGATTAGCTTCTTAAAGTATGATGGGTCTACGCACTTGTTATTGGCGGCAAGGACTCAATGGGTAGTTCATCTACTCACCATGTTGAGCCCCTTATGTTGAGAAGCACATATTATTTTCTAGAATGCCTTGGAATATGGGAAAATAATTCTGTAAATAAATAATTTAATAAATGATGTCAACCCAAGTCGATTGGAGTTGTTGGGGCACAATACTAAGGTTGTGATCTGAAGGAATGGTGTACTTTGGTTGTGGTGCTAATGAAATTTAATATGGAATGTTTATTTGTTAATTAATGTTTAAAGAATTAATTAAATTAAGGTGAAACTGATAAAAAGGGAATGAAGTAATGTATTAAATCTATTCAAATGGTTGTGGGATTAATGGATACCTAGTATTAGAAGTGCCAGCCCAGAGTCCGAGAGTCATTAGCCACAGTTGTTTCAAAGACTGGGTTATGCCTATAGTGTGGTCATGAGATATAATATATCTTTTACTTTTGGGGTTTCTATACACTACCCCACCCTGTCAGTAAGGGAAACTATAACACCCCAGGTAAATAAAGAATATGACATTTTCATATTTATCCATATTTGTGAATAAAATATTAATATGACTTTAAAGGGGATGCTATGCTCGATGGCGTACCCAACACGCAACAACGAGTTTCTTGGGAATCTTACGTTGCACTCTAATAATAAAATAATATTATTTTAAATGGTAGTTAACATGTAGCCGTTGTAATGGAGAGAATTGATAGAAATAACTAAAATATGTTTATATATGTTTTTAAATGTTTTTACATTTATCCAATAAAGGATAGAGGCTTAAAATACGGAAAGAATTCAATTTTAGGCGTATATGCCCTAGTTTTCACTAAAGGTTCACTTATAACCTTTTGATGTTGAACCATCATTAAATATAGTTTTGTTCACTCTAAATCATTATTTTGGACCAAATAAAACTCTTATTAAGAATCGGGACATCAAAATTTACTTTGTGTAAATTTTTGGTATCTTTCCGATAAAGTTCATTTTTTTAATGAATAGTGTAAAATGTTGTATTTTAATTCAAAACCTCTTTTTAATCGAATATATTTATATGATTAGATTATATTTTGAATTGGGTTTAAAGTTAAATTAGAATATATTTTTACCATTAAATCCAATAGTGGTCGTTGGAATTAATTTCACTTTGAAAAAAGACTTAAACCAGTGTCAATCTTTTGATACTTATTGTTTCAAAAAAACACGCTATTTGCTCTGATAGTGGGATTTAAAATATTAAATTAATTAATGTGACTTATATGTTTTGAATTTTTTAAAATAGACATCATTTTTGAATTCGGAAAATCAAATATAGCTTAGGATAAATTTTTGGTATTTTTCTTAAAAACATCAATTTTTGATGAATAGTGACACCACTAAGTGGTACTTATAAAAACAGATTTTTCCGTTTAAATGAAATTTTGCCATCTTTTTGTTTTGAATTTCTAAAATCCGACATTAATAGTTTTCATTAAGAAGTAAAATGTGGTTCAATGGGATAAAAATCATTTTTTGGTGAATAGTAACTTATTAAGTTTTTAATCGCGATTAGAGGTAATTAGTGTAGTTTAAGGTAAAAATAATGTTTTAATAATATGAAATGAACTTAACACATGTCCTAACCTCATTGGATGTGTAATGGCCGACCTAGACAAGCCATGGGTCAACTTGGGGACCCCATGGAGCCACTTTGGTTGGGAAATGACATAAATAACTTTTTATTTAATGTAAAAGTAAAAATGACACAAACATGATATGTTTTACTAAAACAATTTTCAAGTGGGGATATACAAGTCATATTTTTTATTTTAAATAGTCATTGGAAAGCTAAACATATTTCCTACATCATAGTAAATTTTTTATAATTTTTAGACATTAAATAAATTAAATTATTTATGAAATCATAAAGATGCAGCGATGACATCATTATCTAACGATTTATATAAAATGAGAAGATAATGTAAACTCTATGTCCTAAACATGTAAAAAACTTATTTTATGGGTGTATTTATAACCCCTATCACCTTATCCACGAATTATATCAATGTGGGACCTTTTAAAACCGAAACACATTTTCAAATAAAGTAATATTTCTTACATTCCAAAAGTACCCCACCTCTCCTCTTATAAAAGGCCCCCACCTCTACCTCATTTAACACACTCCTCAAGACATTGTCTTGGCCAACCCCTGCCCATTTACTCTCTCCACATCCCTCTCCTCATCCTAGAGTATTCCCTTTGGGCAGAATCCTTTCAATGTAAGCCTTTAGGCTCAAATCAAAAGGAGTTAAACTTTTAAAGGTAATTCATTCTCTCATGTTCATTTGTTTTATTTTGCTTCTCCAACCCCTTAAACTATTTTGATTTACTAATTTTGTAACAACACCAGTATCTTAAATATACTAGGATTTTGTTATAATATTTATTCGAGCTACACTCTCACACAACTACATCAAATGGTTAAAGAACATACAGTTTCCGTGGATGGCGAAATTCTGCCTCCCAAAACGATGATTGTGGAATACTCATTTAACACCTTCAAAGGTGGCCATTATGATGTCACTATTTTTATATATGATATATAATATTTTTATTTTTAACATAAGCTTCTGTTTTTTTTTCATTTTCGGCATACCTTTATGGTTTCCATTATGGGTAAACGTGATATCTTCATTTAAGGAAGTGCGGACTACCGCCCCCTCAAAGTGATTTGATTCGTTAAATACCATATGTGGGACGTATAAAGGATGGAACTATGATATTATATATGATATTATACTGGAATTATAATATACCTTTATATCATTATTATTCCATTCTATAAAATACGAAATAGAAATGAAAGTAGCGTTCATGCGTACAAACGACTTACCGTCTCCAGGAACGGTGCATTTCATTTCTTACCTCTAAATGATTATGTAATGTTATAAATGCATGCATGTACTGGATATATATGACATATATGATATCTAAATCATGAATAAAATTCTGTATATAATAAACATTTTGCCACACAAACAACATGTAATTGTAAGAAGTCCACTTTCGACTTGAGAACAAAATATCGACAAAACAAATATTATTAACTTAAATGATTACATAATGTTTATGACATGGTAATAAGTGATATAAAAGGAATAATGAACTTGAAAAAGGTTTTTATGGAAGTATAAATTAACTCAACTTTATTATTCATGAGATTAAAGAATGATCGAGTCAAGTCGGACCCGAGGTAAGGGATCCTACTCCTCTCTTTCTTTTTAAGTACACACTTTTATGTCATTCCTTTTAAAGCTCCTATTTCTTGTTATTGGGATGATATTTTATATTACGCATAATGTAATTTTTATGTTCATGTGATGAGAGACCCTATTCTCTCTCATCAATCCATTTTGGATGTTTTGTGTGGCGCTGTTAGGCTGCCGCACTTTCGTAAGAGATCTAACCTCTCTCTTTGTTTTAAGTACTCTCCTTTATGTCACTTCTTTTAAGCTCCTCTTTGTAATGTTGGGGGATGTTCTTTTATATTCCTCTTGATGTAAATTTTATTTTAATGTGATTAGATACCCTATTTTATCTCATCAATCCATATTTGGATGTTTTATGTGGCGCTGTTATGCTGCCGAGTTTTCGTAAGGGATTTTTCATCTCACTTTTATTCCCGTGAGATTTATGCTACATTTTCCACAAATTCCATCGAGTGGTGTATGTACTGCCAATTATTCTATTCTTTGTTTAATATACTATCGTTTATGAGTATTTACATCAATGATCTATTGTCCTTCTTTCATGGGGTGTATGTTTTGAAAGATACCCAAGTCGGTAAGGAAACCTTTCACCCTCCTCTTTTTTAAAAGACTTCTTTTGTTGGGTCTTTTAATTTACATATTGTTATGTTGGGATATGTTCTCATATATCCTTATTGATGTAAATTTTATGTCCAAGTGATGAGATACACTTTTTATCTCTCATCAACTCATTTTGATGTGATTCCGTTAGGCTGTCAAGGGAACTTTTTAACCCAATTTCGATTTCTTTGGGTTCAACATGTAGTCATTGAATATGTCATCCATTGAATATGTGTGAATGACCTTTTATTGTTTTACACTTAATATCCACTTATATTGGGTGTATTTATATTTGTCACACATATTTTTGAGATTGATTTGTCCTTAATTTAAGGATACCTTCTTTATAATGGATTTCATCACATTTGACATTTCTATTGAGGGTTCATTGTTGTTATGCACCAATTCTCTCTTATATGGTGTATATACTGTACTTTGGTGTATTATATCATGAATCAATGTATTCTAATGATATTATAAAGTTCTGACTAAATGTTATTCCACAATTATTGTATTCAAGTGTCTCTAATTTTGGTAAAACCCCTTTAACCAAAATATCATTTTAAATGTTTTAATTATTTGTTCTTATTAATATCCATATTTTCAAAATGGTTTTAAGGATTTATTTATATGGATATTAATGGTTTAAAATTTTAAGCTTCAAGGTGGTATGGGACACTTTGATCCAAAAATCTCTTTATAAAATGTTTTATATGGTTTTGGAAATGGATTCTTTTTGAATGGATTCATTATTTCAATATACTAAAATGTTATATTGTGATTGAAATGTGGAAATGTTACGTTTCCTTTATGCATGTTTTATGTGACACATTTATGTTATGGTTCTTGGGCATTGTTATGAAAACGGGTGGATCCGTGATAAACTAAGGGCGGGTGAGCCTGATATAGCTCTCCAATGCATTGGGTAACGCGAAGGAGTGAAACATTAAGGTTTCTCCGAAGAGATTTAGGAAATATACTGTGATGGGTATTCCAAATGTAACCAAGAGGGTTACTCCCTACGTAAGAATGTTATGAATGCCTCAAGTAACCTTTATGTCTTCAGTTTTCTATGATTTATTCATGATTTGATATGCCTATGTTTTATGGGTAAAGTGTGATTTCATTCTAATGTATATATGAACTCATGTTTCCTTTCCATATTTTTATAACTCTTACTGATCTTTTTATGCTCATCCCAAGTTTTTGAAATGTTTTTCACGGGTCAAGGGAAAGGTACATGATATGATGATAGTGTCAAGGATGTGTTAAGAAAGAATCTGTGTTATATTTTAAATATGTTTCCGTTGATGGGAAGAATGAATACCGTCTTTTATGTTACCACTGTAACACCCGAGACTTTTATGTTATATAAATAATCAAAGGAATCTTTTTCTACACAACACTTGCTTGGCTTTCTATACACGCAATCGCGACCTTCCTCGATAGCTTGCGTCGTACGCAATACCGAGTTTCACTAAACAACAATATGCTATTAAAACTAGCCGTTATGAATAGTAATAACCACTTTTTGAAATTTTATAAATCTTATTTTTCAAAATGTACTTCATTTTTGGACTCAGAATATCGAAATTAGCCTAGGGTGAAATTTTGGTATTTTTCTGAAAACTTTCAATTTTTGATGAATAGTGAAACCACTAAGTGGTAGGTTAAAAACTGAATTTTGCATAAAACTTAATTTTACCACTTCTATGAATGGAATTTCATAAATCTGACAGACACGGTTGATATCAGTAAGTAAAATTTGGTTCAATGAGATAAAAATAATTTTTTGGTGAATAGTAACATTTTACTATTTTTACCGCGGTTAATAGTAAATAGGGTAACTAAGGGTAAATATGATATTATTATTACCCTAACACATGTCTTAATTCTATTGGATAAGTGTAATTCGACCAAAAACAACCTTATGAATAAAATATGACCATTTTGGCACACTTGGATTAGATTATGACATTTATTATTAATTTATTTATAGAAGGGTTAAAATAGTTAAAATCAATGTTTAATAAGTAAATCATTTATAATATAGGGTTACACATAAGAAAAATTCGATTTTAAATATTAATTGGAAATCTAAAAAGATTTCCTAAATTATGGTATTTTATTTGTAATTTTTATACATCAAATAATATAATTTATTTATGACACAAAGATGATGCAGTAATTATCTTATTAATGAAATATTGACATAATTGATAATATAAATACAAAAATATATGTAATTTAAGACTTTTTATGAATTCCAATAATTTTATAGGTTACTATGATATATTAGTGTTGATTTAATCAACTTGGTTCGAACATATAATTCTGTTATGACTTTCACAAAAATCATATATCAAATAGTGTCAAAATTGACACAAATTAGTTTTTAAATCAAATATTATATTATTAATTGTTATTGTATTCCCAAAAATCTAAGGATCGGACAAATTACATAGATAAGTATATATATATTCATAATAAACAATTTGGGGTTCGTTTGGCATGTTATAGTAAGTGTATTAACCATATAGTGAAAGAAAACAAAAAGACATGGTAAAAGTTAAATTATTTAACTTAGAGTTAAATCTAATTGATAAGGTTAAAATAATACCCTAAACTTGTCTAAATCCTATTAGTTTATAGTATTTAGACCCATCCCCACCTTATCTTAGAAATAAGACTCTTTGGAGCCATTATAAACCGATTTTGACTTTAATATAAAATAATATTTTGAGATATTCCTAAGGTGCCCCTCTCCTCCCTTATAAAAGGGCACCTCCTCCCCCTCCTCCTCAAACCAATTTGAGCACTCAAGCTCGTCCAAACCCTGCCATTTTCTCCTCTCCACTTCCCTAGAATAATCCTAGAGGTCCTGGTCTTCTTAAAAGACCAATCTTAGTTCCCTTAGTGGAGGATTCAAAGAGGCGTTCCAAAGAAGAGGTAATATCCATTACCGATCTTTTCAATTTCGTTCTTATTCAACTTCTTCTTCTTTAGTTGTTTCATGATAAAGTAATAACATCAGTATTACTTACATTCTGATATGTTATTATAAATATGAAACAACCCTAATTCACCTTCTATCCATCCCATGGAAAAATGAAATCACCGCGCGTGCGTACGTACGGTATACCGTCTCCACGCCGTGGTGTAATCTATTTTTCCACCATCACTTTACAAGGATGGGTATAATGGTGTAATGAGTAACTATTTATGATTATTATAAAGTAATATTGATACTGAAATAATATATATATACTCCAATACAGTTCCACGATCATAGGAACGATATCATCACTCGTGCGTACGTACGGAATACCGTCTCCACGATGTGATGCGACTCGTTCTACATGATCATCATTACATAGTAATTATATAAAGGAATTGAATGAATAAATATGATATATGTTACACTAATACCATTCTGGATATAAGGTATCTACAACCTTAAAAGAAGAATAAGAATGTATTCGGCAAAACACGCATAAGAACAAAAGGCAACAAAGACCCGAGTAACAAGTAACAATGAAATATTACTAACAAGAAGCTAAGAATATGACCATATATGATATCATATCAATATGTATGATTCTGGAATAAGTCAATAACATTATTTAAACCATTATACAGGAGCTTCGGACACGTACAAAGCAAATCGGACCTAAGGTAAGGGAAATATCACAATCTCATTTTTATCCGAGATTGTTTATTCGTAAGTATTTACTGGGGTGTATTTTATCATCCACATCCATGTTTCATCAATATGTAATATTATTTACATCCACCTACAATTGTTTAAATCCATTTTTTCCCTTCGGTGAGTTTTTAGTAATATCTATGAAAGGAATCTTTTGTCGTACGAGGTACTTTTTGACTTTTCCGACAATTGTACGAAGAATGTTTTTTTAACTTATACGGCATGAATGGATTTTTAAAACATTATTTCCAAGAAGCTTCCATTAAAAGTTTTCAAGTTTATTTTTAATCAAATTATTTTATTTTAAAGTTTTATTACATGTTATGAAAGGAAAAATGTTTTTGAAGAAGAAATGATATTTTCCTCAAGAATGGAGTTCAAGTGTTTTATCAAAATTATTTTCCATCTAAGATAATAAAGGGTTCTGTTTTTATCCCTATTATTTCATGTATTTGATTATGTTGTGATGGAAACATTTTTATGAATTCCTTTATCTTATATGAATTGTTTTATGATGTCATGTTGTTTAAGAATCCCATTTTTTATGACATGGGTTATGCGATGATGTATGATTTATGATTATGTGGCACACATAAGAAAGGATTCATTATAAGATGGGTGGGACCTATATCTCCCTCCAATGCATTGGGTAAAGATTTTATATCTCATGAGATAGACATGGCTGGAACGGAAGGTTATTTCAGTTCAGTGATACAGGACTGAAATGAGGAGTGAACTCGGTTCAGAAAGGGACTTTGTCCACTAAGATAGTCTTGGAAATGAGTCATGACTAACAAGAAATGATTTTCCATGATTATGTGTGCATTCCACAAAGTTTCAAGTTTTATGTTATGATTATGGGGATCTCATTTTCACTTCTATGATTTATTCCATGTTAAGATATTATGATCTCTTTTGCAGGTTTTGATTTTCAAAAAGATATGATATGATTTTTATTTCCTTTATTTGCCCTTGCTGAGCATTTGAGCTCACCCTTTTATGTTTTCTTTTCCCCAGGTCAGGAAGATGGATATTAAGTAGAATATGCTAAAAGGGACCCTAGATATGATGAAATAAATGGGAGACACTGTAGAATATTTATGAACCAGTTGTTTATGTTTCCCAGTTTCTAAAGACACTATACCTATACGGTCCTTTGTGGTTTTGTCATATGTTGTAATAAGTGTGCTTCAATTTTGAAGTATTAACAATGTATGTAAAGTATGGGTCATTATAGTTGGTATCAGAGTAAAGGTATAGTCAACATTTGGAAACTAGGATGTGAAATCCTTAGTAAGAACCCTAAGGATAAGTCTAAGCGTATAACACAATCTTAGTGTTTTAGAAATGGCCTTGAATAACCTAGGATAAGACCTTAAGCATGAAAATTTTATTCTTGAATTATGTGGTTTTCCTACTATAATTAGTGTTGCTCACACTATTCTTCTTGGTTTTAGTCAATGGCTGGAACCCGAAGGAACCGTGTTAATGCGGAATGCGATGGGCAATGCAATGATTGTCCCCCTGAGCAACCAAACGATATGGGAGCTGGAATGAAAAATCTCGTATCCATGCTCACACAACTTTCTCAAGCTATGAATCATGCAGGACTTCCAAACGAGCAAAGGAAGGAGCAACATTCTGTTGAATCCTTCATGAGGCAGCGTCCACCTTCTTTCAGTGGGTCTACTGATCCATTAGTTGCTAAACAATGGATTAGTACTACTGAAAAGATATTTCCAGTTCTTCAATGTTCTGAACATGATAAAGTCATCCTAGCAGTGTATCGTTTGGAAGGAGAATCTGGTCAATGGTGGAATTTTATTAAGAATACGAGGCAAAGGGATGAAATTGAGTCTATGGAATGGGACGAGTTCAAGAACTTATTTTTCAATAAGTACATCCCTCGTATTCTCCGAACAAAGATGGAGAAAGAGTTCCTTGAACTGAAGCAAAGGGATAATGAATCTGTTAGTACCTATGAAGCAAATTTTACAAGACTTGCAAGGTACGCTTCTGGTATTATTATCCAACCTGAGAGTAAGATCGATCGATTCTTTAGTGGCTTAAAACCAAGTCTTCGAAGGGCGTTAGCCATAAGGGACTTCAATAGCTACGAGGAAATCGTTCGATGTGCTCTCAAAGTCGAGATGGAGATTGGAATAACCTATCAGTCACATGGGTTTGATAAGAAGAGGAAGATGGAATTCAAAGAAAAATCTAAAGAGCACACGGAAAAGAAGATGAGCTTTTCCTTATGCTCAAAGTGTGGAAAGAAACATGGAGGGAGTTGACTTAAAGGGACAAGTAAATGTTTTAAATGTGGAAAGGAAGGTCATCGGGCATTTGAATGCCATGATAATGGGAAGAAGATGTCTAATGACGCAAAAAAAGGAAGGGATACACAGAATGAACCTACTACACTTCAATGTTTCAAGTGCAAGGAGATGGGGCATTATGCCAATCAATTCCCAAATACAAGGGTTGATGATGATGGTCGACGTCAACAAAATCTTAAGGCTAAAGACAGAGGAAAGTCACATGAAATTTCTATCAGTGATGTGGAGTACGATAACAAAGTGGTGAAAGGTACACTTACCATCCACTCTAAAGTAGCAAATGTTTTATTTGATTCTGGATCCACCCACTCTTTTATTTCTTAAAATTTTTCTAAGGGTATCACCATACTACCTCAACAATTAGATGTTGAGTTAGCTGTGACAACACCTAATGGCACAACAGTCGCATCAAAAGTTTATAATTCTTCTCCGATCGAAGTTTGTGGGAAAGTGCTTCCTGCAAATCTTGTGATCCTTCCTTTAGTATAATTTTATGTGATTCTTGGCATGGATTGTCTTTCTCTACATGGAGCTCATATCAATTTCCAAAGAAGGGAAGTCACATTTCATATTCCAGATCAATCTACGATCGTATACCAATGCAAGGATGAACATAACCTTCCAGTGGAAATTTCTTCCATATTTTGGGTATTGATTCCACTAAATGAAAGTTATTTATCTCAAATGGTTGGTGAGAAACTCACGATTAAGAATATGCCCATTGTACAGGAGTTTGATGATGTCTTTCCGGAGGAATTATCGGGTCTTCCACCAAATCGTGATGTTGAGTTTTCAATAGAACTCGTACCAGGTGCTTTTCCTATCTCAAAAACACCTTATAGAATGGCCCCAATTGAGTTGCAAGAATTAAAGAAGCAACTCCAAGAGAATCTTGATAAGGGATTCATACGCCCTAGTGCATCACCTTCGGGAGCACCTGTTCTATTTGTTAAGAAGAACGATGGATCAATGAGACTCTGCATTGATTATCGAGAACTTAACAAGATCACTATCAAGAACAAGTATCCTCTCCCACGCATTGATGACTTATTTGACCAACTACGCGGAGCTCAATACTTTTTCAAGATTGATCTTCGTTCAGGGTATCATCAATTAAGGGTCAAAAGGGAGGATATACCAAAGACGGCTTTCCGTACAAGGTATGGACACTATGAATTTATAGTGATGCCATTTGGTCTTACTAATGCCCCTGCTATCTTCATGGATCTAATGAATAGAGTCTTTAGAGACTATCTTGATCAATTTGTGGTAGTCATTATAGACGATATTCTTGTCTATTCAAAGAGAAAGGAAGAGCATGAAGATCACTTGAGAAATATATTGAAAACCCTGAGAAAGGAGAAGCTTTATGACAAATTTACCAAGTGTGAATTTTGGCTTCAAAAAGTTGCATTTTTGGGTCACATAATCTCAAAAGAGGGGATATCTGTGGATCCAGCAAAAATAGAGGTTATCGAAAGATGGTCAAGACCAACAACAGTAACTGAGATCCGAAGTTTTCTTGGTTTGGCAGGATATTATCGACGTTTTGTAAATGATTTTTCACGATTATCTAATCCACTCACCAAGTTGACTCGGAAAGGAGTTAAGTTTGTCTGGACAGAATAATGTGAAGAGAATTTCAAGGAGTTGAAAAGAAGGTTATCCAGTGCACCTGTGCTCACACTGCCTTGTAGTGGAGAAAGGTTTGTGATCTAAAGTGATGCATCCAAGAAGGGATTGGGGTTTGTTCTTATGCAAAATGATATGGTGACAGCTTATGCCTCACGACAGTTGAAAATCCATGAGCAAAATTACCCAACACATGATTTGGAGTTGGCTGCGGTAATCTTTGCATTAAAGATTTGGAGGCATTACCTTTATGGTGAAAGGTGTGATATGTATACTGATCATAAAAGTTTAAAGTATATTTTCACACAAAAGGAACTGAATATGCGCCAAAGAAGATGGTTGGAGCTGATTAAGGATTATGACTGCTCAATCCATTACCACCCTGGGAAAGCAAACAAGGTGGAAGATGCATTAAGTCGACAATACCATGCTAGTTTATCCATGATGAGGATCACAAAAGATCCAATATTTATGGATTTACAAAGGATGGATCTTGGAATTATAATGGAAGTGGAAAAATCTTATCTTTCTCAAATGAATGTTCAACCATCTATACATGTGAAGATTAAAGAGGCACAGAAAGAAGATGTCGAGTTACAAAAGAAGGTGAGAAATGTTCCTGAATTCAACCTTGATTGTGATGGGATAATAATGTTCCGGAATCGGGTTTGTGTTCCTTCCATCCCCGAATTAAAGAAGGAGCTGCTGGATAAGGCTCATAGTTCTTCATTTTCTATTCATCCTGGAAGCACAAAGATGTATAGGGACCTGAAAGAGTACTTCTGGTGGGATGGCATGAAAATAGATGTTGCTGAATATGTCTCTCGATGCTTGGTTTGTCAACAAGTTAAAGCTGAGAGACAAAAGTCTAAGGGGATGTTACAACCATTACCCGTACCCAAATGGAAATGGGAAAACATCACTATGGACTTTGTCACAGGACTTCCTAAAACATCGAAAGGCAATAATGCTATCTGGGTCATAGTTGATCGTCTTACAAAGTCTGCACACTTCATTCCTATTAGAGAGGATTTCTCTCTAGATCAGCTTGCCAAGATATATGTAAAGGAAGTGGTAAGATTGCATGGAGTACCACATTCTATTATATCTGATCGGGATCCGAGATTTACCTCGATGTTCTGGTGAAGTCTTCAGCATACTCTTGATACAGAGTTGAGTTTCAGCACTTCTTATCATCCCCAGATAGACGGTCAGTCTGAGAGAACAATTCAAACCCTAGAAGATATGTTGAGAGCTTGCTCTATTGATTTCAAAGAAGGTTGGGATCAACACCTACCTTTGGTGGAATTTTCTTATAATAATAGCTTTCACTCCAGTATTCAGATGGATCCTTATGAAGCCCTCTATGGAAAGAAATGCAGGACTATAACTTGCTGGGATGAAGTTGGGGAAAGAAAGCTATTAGGACCTGATCTCGTTGATGAAATGGCAGAAAAGGTCAGATCTATTTAACAACACATAAGCGCAGCTCAGAGTCGACAGAAAAGTTATACCGACAATCGAAGAAAAGACCTAGAGTTTGAAGTGGGTGATAAAGTGTTCTTACGAATATCTCCCTGGAAGAGGGTTATGAGATTTGGAAAGAAGGGGAAGTTGAGCCCTAGATATATCGGTCCTTTCGAAATACTGGATCGTGTTGGGAAGGTAGCTTACCGATTGGCGCTTCCACCGAATCTCTATCATGTTCACGATGTGTTCCATGTATCTCTCCTGAGAAAGTACATACCAGATCCTTCACATGTACTCAGCTCAGAAGTTGTACCGCTAGAGCAAGATCCTTCTTATGAAGAACAGCCGATAGAGATTCTGGATCGTAGCGAAAAAGTCCTACGAAACAAGACCACTCGATTGATGAAAGTTTTATGGAGGAACCACCAACATGAAGAAGCTAGATGGGAGCTTGAGGATATGATGAGGGAGAAGTATCCTCATCTATTTGTTACAAAGTGACGAATTTCGAGGGCGAAATTCTTTTTAAGGGGGGGTAGAATGTAACACCCGAGTCTTTTATGTTATATAAATCATCAAAGGAATCATTTTCTACATAACACTTGCTTGGCTTGCTTTACACGCAATCGCGACCTTCCTCGATAGCTTGCGTCGTACGCAATACCGAGTTTCACTAAACAACAATATGCTATTAAAACTAGCCGTTATGAATAGTAATAACCACTTTTTGAAATTTTATAAATTTTATTTTTCAAAATGGACTTCATTTTTGAACTCAGAATATCGAAATTATCCTAGGGTGAAATTTTTGTTTTTTTCTGAAAACTTTCAATTTTTGATGAATAGTGAAACCACTAAGTGGTAGGTTAAAAAATGAATTTTGCATAAAACTTAATTTTACCGCTTCGGTGAATGGAATTTCAAAAATCCGACAGACACGGTTGATATCAGTAAGTAAAATGTGGTTCAATGAGATAAAAATAATTTTTGGTGAATAGTAACTTTGTACTATTTTTACCGCGGTTAATAGTAAATAGGGTAAATAAGGGTAAATATGATATTATTATTACCCTAACACATGTCCTAATTCTATTGGATAAGTGTAATTCGACCAAAAACAACCTTATGAATAAAATATGACCATTTAGGCCCACTTGGATTAGATTAGGACATTTATTATTAATTTATTTAAAGAAGGGTTAAAATAGTTAAAATCAAAGATTAATAAGTAAATCATTTCTAATATGGGGTTATACATAAGATAAATTCGATTTTAAATATTCATTAGAATGATAAAAAGATTTCCTAAATGATGGAATTTTATTTGTAATTTTTAGACCTCAAATAATATAATTTATTTATGACACAAAGATGATGCAGTAATTATATTATTAATGAAATATTGACATAATTGATAATATAAATACCAAAATAAATGTAATTTAAAACTTTTTATGAATGCCACTAATTTTTTAGGTTACTATGATATATTATTGTTGATTTAATAAACTTGGTTTGAACATATAAACCTTTTATGACTTTCACAAAAATCATATATCAAATAGTGTCAAAATTGACATAAAATAGTTTTTGAATAAAATATTATATTATTAATTGTTATTGTATTCCTAAAAATCTAAGGTTAGGCCAAATGACTTAGATAAAGATATATATATTAATAATAAACAATTTGGTGTTCGTTTGGCATGTTATAGTAAGTGTATTAACCATATAGTGAAAGAAAACAAAAAGACATGGTAAAAGTTAAATTATTTAACTTAGAGTTAAATCTAATTTATAAGGTTAAAATAATACCCTAAACTTGACTAAATCCTATTGGTTGATAGTATTTAGACCCATCCCCACCTTATATTCTAAATAATACCCTTTGGAGCCATTATAAACCGATTTTGACTTTAATATAAAATAATATTTTGAGATATTCCTAAGGTGCCCCTCTCCTCCCTTATAAAAGGGCACCTCCTCCCCCTCCTCCTCACACCAATTTGAGCACTCAAGATCGGCCAACCCCTGCCATTTTCTCCTCTCCGCTTCCCTAGAATAATCCTAGAGGTCCTGGTATTCTTCAAAGACCAATCTTAGTTCCCTTAGTGGAGGATTAAAAGAGGCGTTCCAAAGAAGAGGTAATATCCATTACCGATCTTTTCAATTTCTTTCTTCTTCAACTTCTTCTTCTTTAGTTGTTTCATGATAAAGTAATAACATCAGTATTACTTACATACTGATATGTTATTATAAATATGAAACAACCCTAATTCACCTTCTATCCATCCCATGGAAAAATGAAATCATCGCGCGTGCGTACGTACGGAATACCGTCTCCACGCCGTGGTGTAATATATTTTTCCACCATCACATTACAAGGATGGGTATAATGGTGTAATGAGTAACTATTTATGATTATTATAAAGTAATATTGATACTGAAATAATATATATATACTCCAATACAGTTCCACGATCATAGGAACGATATCATCACTCGTACGTACGTACGGAATACCGTCTCCACGATGTGATGCGACTCGTTCTACATGATCATCATTACATAGTAATTATATAAATGAATTGAATGAATAAATATGATATATTTTACACTAATACCATTCTGGATATAATGTATCTATAACCTTAAAAGAACAATAAGAATGTATTTGGCAAAACACGCATAAGAACAAAAGGCAACAAAGACCCGAGTAACAAGTAACAATGAAATATTACTAACAAGAAGCTAAGAATATGACCATATATGATATTATATCAATATGTATGATTCTAGAATAAGTAAATAACATTATTTAAACCATTATACAGGAGCTTCAGACACGTACAAAGCAAATCGAACCTAAGGTAAGGGAAATATCACAATCTCATTTTTATCCGAGATTGTTTATTCGTAAGTATTTACTGGGGTGTATTTTATCATCGACATCCATGTTTCATCAATATGTAATATTATTTCCATCCACCTACAATTGTTTAAATCCATTTTTACCCTTCGGTGAGTTTTTAGTAATATCTATGAAAGGAATCTTTTGTCATACGAGGTACTTTTTGACTTTTCCGACAAAAGTACGAAGAATGTTTTTTTAACTTATACGACATGAATGTATTTTTAAAACATTATTTCCAAGAATCGTCCTTTAAAAGTTTTCAAGTTTATTTTTAATCAAATTCTTTTATTTTAATGTTGTATGACATGTTATGAAAGGAAAAATGTTTTTGAAGAAGAAAGGATATTTTCCTCAAGAATGGAGTTCAAGTGTTTTATCAAAATTATTATCCATCTAAGATAATAAAGGGTTCTGTTTTTATCCCTATTATTACATGGATTTGATTATGTTGTGATGGAAACATTTTTATGAATTCCTTTATCTTATATGAATTTTTTATGATGTCATGTTGTTTATGAATCCCAATTTTTATTACATGGGTTATGCGATGATGTATGATTTATGATTATGTGGCACACATAATAAAGGATTCATTATAAGATGGGTGGGACCTATATCTCCCTCCAATGCATTGGGTAATGATTTTATATCTCATGAGATAGACATGGCTGGAACGGAAGGTTATTTCGGTTCAGTGATACAGGACTGAAACGAGGAGTGAACTCGGTTCAGAAAGGGACTTTGTCCACTAAGATTGTCTTGGCAATGAGTCACGACTAACAAGAAATGGTTTTCCATGATTATGTGTGCATGCCCCAAAGTTTCAATTTTTATGTTATGATTATGGGGATCTCATTTTCACTTATATGATTTATTCCATGTTAAGATATTATGATCTCTTTTGCAGGTTTTTATTTTCAAAAAGATATGATATGATTTTTATTTCCTTTATTTGCCCTTGCTGAGCATTTGAGCTCACCCTTTTATGTTTTCTTTTCCCCAGGTCAGGAAGATGGATATTAAGTAGAATATGCTAAAAGGGACCCTAGATATGATGAAATAAATGGGAGACACTGTAGAAGATTTATGAACCAGTTGTTTATGTTTCCCAGTTTCTAAAGACACTATACCTATACGGTCCTTTGTGGTTTTGTCATATGTTGTAATAAGTGTGCTTCAATTTTGAATTATTAACAATGTATGTAAAGTATGGGTCGTTATAACCACTTTGTATAAATGTGGAATGTAATGAAAGTTTCATGATCTAATTCTCTAAAACTCTAAACCTGAAAAGATCCTCAATGTGTAATCTTTTAATAACTCAAGATTACGTAAGGTTTAAGGCTGGGGCCTTATAGTTGGTATCAAAGGTCGGTTTAGATAACTTTAGAGGTTAGGGTATTCTTTAAGCATAAGTGACATCACCATAATGATTAGGATTTCAGAAAGAGTCCTAGTTTTAGATAAAGTGAATGAGTAAGTATATCTTAGTGTTTATCTTACTCATTAGTACATGATGGTTTTGTTGATATACTCACACTGACCTTTTTGGTTTTAGTAAATGGCTGGATCTAGCAGGCACCAAAGTAACAATGGATGTGAAGGAAACTGTGACAGTTTTTTGAGCAAGCAACTGAATGATATGGGAGCTGCAATGAGAACTCTTGTGATTATCCTCAACCAACTATCTGGAGTCATGATTTACCACCTAAACCTTGGGGATTTATCTAAGGCATCATATATGCAAGAAACAAATCCCTACGGAAGTACAGGTAATAATCATAAAGGTAAGTGTTTTCAAAAACCTATGTGTCAAAAATGTAGAAAGAAACACCTAGGAAAATGTTACAAAGGGACAGAAATATGCTATAGATGTGGAAAGGAAGGTCATAAAGCGAGAACCAGCCATGGAAAAAGGAAGCATCCAGTTGACTCGAGGAAAGGGAATGAAGTTCTTTCTAAGGGATCAATTGAATGTTTTAAATGTGGTGTGCATGGTCATTATGCAAACACATTTCCTATGAAGATGTTTCGTGAATGGGGTCACCAAGAGCGTACCGATATTCGTTTACCAATACCTAATGCCATTCCGATTGAGGATGAAGAAACTGACAATGACCAATCAAAGGTATGTACTATTTCATGACTATTGTTTTCCTATTTTGGAATCTTAGGATATGATTCATGATTTCTTTTTGTAGGAAAGTGGTATTTAGGAATAAGTTGGAAAAGAATGGATAATGGATCATGAAGAATGTTGAATGAGTAAGATGTCAACATATAAGGGCTTCAAGAGTTATGGTGAAATTCTTAATAGTATTAAGTCTCTTTTGATGATGGGGTTACATTAGAAGAATTTTTATATTATGTGTAACCCTGATGTTTAATATAGGAAAATTTTATTCAAGTAATAGTTATCTTTTCTTTTGTGTACATAGTTATAAAGAACCATTTGGGTTTATATGATCCTTAATTTTGAGGTAATTATGGGTTACTATATTTTATGATTGAAGTGAAAGGCATGAGATAAAATTGAGGTTAAATTATGTTATGGTAATTTTTGAATCTTTTATCCCTTTTTGGGGAATGATTTGAGAATTATATAGTTTTGTAAAAAGGACAACACGTAGACCGTGTGACTACCCGTCGCGTCGGACAAAGCTGCGGGAATCGAACCCACAACCAAAGTGCAACTGGTATTTATCGCCTACCACTGGACTACGTGAATTCCCGGGTTAGTTTGACCGATTCTTTTTAGTTAGATGATTTTATGAATTAAGAGTAAGTTGATTTTGAGTTATTTATGAAAATGATTAACCTATCATGGAGGATATGTGATTAGGTTAATTACTTTTCAATACGAGACTTTAGGAGCAACTGATTTTGTTTGAAGATAAATGTTACGATTTAACTTGGAAGACTATGTGACTAAATCCTTAAAATATTTGGGTTTCAATCTTATATTGGTTTACATTGAAGAATTTTATGGACAAATTGTTTATCGGATGGCCCTCGTTGAACTTTGGGTTTTGTTAGACAAATTTTGGAGATTAAGCATGGATTTTCTTTTTAATGGGTTATCCTATTCTGGATTATCTGACCTTGTACTAACCTTTTTTGTTTTGGTTTTGGTTAAAGCCTAAAGACATGGGATGTATATAGTTATCTTTTGTGGATTAGGTGATTCTCTAGAACTTGATTATAGTACTCTTAATGCGAACAAGTCTCCCTAAATACTCGTCTTTTGGAAAAATATGAGTTTGATTAAGGAATATAGTAAAAGTTGAATGTCAACATGATAAGTGATTATGTTTCCTTTTGAATAAATTCTTCAATAAAAAGTATCTTAAAACAAAAATGTTGTCTATTATCTTTTCCTACTGGGGAATCAAATATCGTTTAACCCATCACAAGTTTGTGATTTTCTCATTATTAACTTTTTCCTAGACATGTTTACTATCACTCTCCCTCAAGAACATGACCCTTTGCTTTTTCTTCCATGTCCATGTTTTTCTAAATAGAATCCTAGTATGGGTTAACTCGGGTGACCTCTGTACTAATCTTCCATTATTTTAAAGTGATTGTTTTACAGACTCTTGTTCCGATGTGGGACGTTCAAGGATGTTTCCAAGCTCAATTTTAAAAATTGCGAGGACGCAATTCCCAAAAGAGGGGAAGGATGTAACACCCCAGGTAAATAAAGAATTTTAAATTTTCATATTTATCCATATTTTTGAATAAAATATTAAAATGACTTTAAAGGGGATGTTATGCTCGATGGCGTACCCAACACACAACAATGAGTTTCTTGGGAATCTTACGTTGCACTCTAATAATAAAATAATATTATTTTAAATGGTAGTTATCATGTAGCTATTGTAATGGCGGGAATGGATATAAATAACTAAAATATTATTATATATGTTTTTAAATGTTTTTACATTTATCCAATAAAGGATAGAGGCTTAAAATACAGAAAGAATTCAATTTTAGGCGTATATGCCCTAGTTTTCACTAAAGGTTCACTTATCACCTATTGATGTTGAACCATCATTAAATATAGTTTTGTTCACTCTTAAACACTCTTTTGGACCAAATAAAACTCTTATTATGAATCGAGACATCAAAATTTACTTTGTGTAAATTTTTGGTATCTTTCCGATAAAGTTTTTTTTAATGAATAGTGTAAAATGTAGTATTTTAATTCAAAACATCTTTTTAATCTAATTTATTTATATGATTAGATTATCTTTTGAATTGTTTTTAAAGTGAAATTAGAATATATTTTTACCATTAAATCCAATAGTGGTCGTTGTAATTAATTTCACTTTGAAAACAGACTTAAACCAGTGTCAATCTTTTGATACTTATTGTTTCATAAAAACACACTATTTGCTCTGACAGCAGAATTAATTAATAAATTAATTAATGTGACTCATATGTTTTGAATTTTTTAAAATAGTTTTCATTTTTGAATTCGGAATATCAAATATAGCTTAGGGTAAATTTTTGGGATTTTTCTGAAAAACATCAATTTTTGATGAATAGTGACACCACTAAGTGGTACTTATAAAAACTGATTTTTCCGTTTAAATGAAATTTTTCAATCTTTGTGGTTTGAATTTCAAAAATCCGACATACATGGTTTTCATTAAGAAGTAAAATGTGGTTTAATGGGATAAAAATAATTTTTTGGTGAATAGTAACTTATTAAGTTTTTAATCACGATTAGAGGTAATTAGTGTAGTTTAAGGTAAAAATAATGTTTTAATAATATGAAATGAACATGAAACATGTCCTAACCTCATTGTATGTGTAATTTCCGACCACAAAAAGCCATGGGTCATCTTGGGGACCTCATGGAGCCACTTTGGTTGGAAAATGACATAAATAACTTTTTATTTAATGTAAAAGTAAAAATGACACAAACATGATATGTTTTACTAAACCTATTTTTAAGTGGGGTTATACAGGTAAGATTTTTTATTATAAATAGTCATTGAAAATATACAAAGATTTCCTACATCATAGTAATTTTTTTATAATTTTTATACATTTAATAAATTAAATTATTTATGACATCATAAAGATGCAGCGATGACATCATTATCTGACGATTTAAATAAAATGAGAAGATAATGTAAACTCTAGGACCTACACATGTCAAAACCTTATTGGATGGGTTTATTTCGAACCCTTATCACCTTATCCACGAATTATATCAATTTGGGACCTTTTAAAACCGAAACACATTTTCAAATAAAGTAATATTTCTCACTTTCCAAAAGTACCCCTCCTCTCCTCTTATAAAAGGCCCCCACCTCTACCTCATTTCACAAACTCCTCAAGCGTTTGGCTTAGCCAAAACCTAACCATTTACTCTCTCCACATCTCTCTCCTCATCCAAGAGGATTATTTTTGGGCAGAACCCTTTCAAAGGAAGCCTTTAGGCTCAAATCAAAATGAGTTAAACTTTTAAAGGTAATTCATTCTCTCATGTTCATTTGTTTTATTTTGCTTCTCCAACCCCCTAAACTATTTTTATTTACTTATTTTGTAACAACACCAGTATATTCAATATACTAGAATTTTGTTATAAGATTTATTCGAGCTACACTCTCACACAACTACATCAAATGGTTAAAGAACATACGGTTTCAGTGGATGGCGAAATTCTGCCTCTCGAAACGATGATTGTACAATAATCATTTAACACCTTCAAAGGTGGCCATTATGATGTCTCTATTTTTATATATGATATATAATATGTTTATTTTTAACTTAAGCTGCTGTTTTTTTTCATTTTGGGCATACCTATATCGCTTCCATTATGGGTAAACGCGATATCTTCATTTAAGGAAGTGCGGACTACCGCCCCCTCAAAGTGATTTGATTCTTTAAATACCATATGTGGGACGTATAAAGGATGGAACTATGATATTATATGTGATATTATAATGGAATTATAATATACCTTTATATCATTATTATTCCGTTCTATAAAATACGAAATAGAAATGAAAGTAGCGTTCATGTGTACGTACGGATTACCGTCTCCATGAACGGTGCATTTCATTTCTTACCTCTAAATGATTATGCAATGTTATAAATGCATGAATGTACTGGATATATATAACATATATGATATCTAAATCATGAATACAATTCTGGATATAATAAACATTTGTCCACACAAACAACATGTAATTGTAAGAAGTCCACTTTCGACTTAAGAACCAAATATCGACAAAACAAATATTATTAACTTAAATGATTACATAATGTTTATGACATGGTAATAAGTGATATAAAATGAATAATGAACTTGAAAAAGGTTTTTAAGGAAGTAGAAATTAAATCAATTTTATTATTCAGGAGATTAAAGAACGATCGAGTCATGTCGGACCCAAGGTAAGGGATCCTACTCCTCTCTTTCTTTTTAAGTACACACTTTTATGTCATTCCTTTTAAAGCTCATCTATCTTGTTATTGGGATTATCTTTTATAATATACTTACTGTAATTTTTATGTTCATGTGATGAGAGACCAAATTCTCTCTCATCAATCCATTTTTGATGTTTTGAGTGGCGTCGTTAGGCTGCCGAACTTTCGTAAGAGATCTAATCTCTCTCTTTCTTTTTAAGTACTCTCCTTTATGTCACTTCTTTTAAGCTCCTCTTAATAATGTTGGGGGATGTTCTTTTATATTTCTCTTGATGTAAATTTTTTTGTAATGTGAGGAGATACCCTATTTGATCTCATCAATCCATATTCGGATGTTTTATGTGGCGTCGTTAGGCTGCCGAGTTTTCGTAAGGGATTTTTCATCTCACTTTTATTCCCATGAGATTTATGCTACATTTTCCACAAATTCCATCGAGTGGTGTATGTACTGACCATTATTCTAATCTTTGTGTAATATACTTTCGTTTATGAGTATTTACATCAATGATCTATTGTCCTTATTTCATGGGGTGTATGTTTTGAAAGATACCCAAGTCGGTAAGGGAACCATTCACCCTCTTCTTTTTTAAAAGACTTCTTTTGTTGGGTCTTTTAATTTACATATTTTTATGTTGGGATATGTTCTCATATATCCTTATTGATGTAAATTTTATTTCCAAGTGATGAGATACACTTTTTATCTCTCATCAACTCATTTTGATGTGATACCGTTAGGCTGTCAAGGGAACTTTTTAACCCAATTTCGATTTCTTTGGGTTCAACATGTAGTCATTGAATATGTCATCCATTGAATATGTGTGAATGACCTTTTATTGTTTTACACTTAATATCCACTTATATTGGGTGTATTTATATTTTTCACACATATTTTTGAGATTGAATTGTCCTTAATTTAAGGATACCTTCTTTATAAGGGATTTCATCACATTTGACATTTCTATTGAGGGTTCATTGTTGTTATGCACCAATTCACTCTTATATGGTGTATATACTATCCTTTCGAGTATTATATCATGAATCCATTTATTCTCAAGATATTATAATGTTCTGACTAAATGTTATTCCTCAATTATTGTATTCAAGTGTCTCTAATTTTGGTAAAACCCCTTTAACCAAAATATCATTTTAAATGTTTTAATTATTTGTTCTTATTAATATCCATGTTTTCAAAATCTTTTTAAGGATTTGTTTATATGGATATTAATGGTTTAATATTTTAATCATCAAGGTGGTATGGGACACTTTGATCCAAAAATCTCTTTATTAAATGTTTTAAATGGGTTTGGAAATGGTTTCTTTTTGAATGGATTCATTATATCAATATAATAAAATGTTATATTGTGATTGAAATGTGGAAATGTTATGTTTCCTTTATTCATGTTTTATGTGACACATTTATGTTATGGTTCTTGGGCATTGTTATGAAAACGGGTGGTTCCATGATAAACTAAGGGCGGGTGAGCCCGATATAGCTCTCAGATGCATTGGGTAATGCGAAGGAGTGAAACGTTATGGTTTCGCTGAAGAGATTTAGGGAATATACTGTGATGGGTATTCCAAACGTAACAAAGAGGGTTACTCCCTACGTAAGAATGTTATGAATGCCTCAAGTTACCTTTATGTCTTATGTTTTCTATGATTTATTCATGATTTGATATACCTATGTTTTATGGGTAAAGTGTGATTTCATTCTAATGTATATATGAACTCATGTTTCCTTTCCATATTTTTATAACTCTTACTGAGCTTTTTATGCTCATCCCATGTTTTTGAAATGTTTTTCACAGGTCAAGGGAAAGGTACATGATGTGATGATAGTGTCAAGGATGAGTCAAGAATGAATCCGTGTTATATTTTAAATATGTTTCCGTTGATGGGAAGAATGAATACTGTCTTTTATGTAACCACTTTGTTTAAATATGGAATGTAATGCAAGTTTCATGATCTAATTATCTAAAACTCTAAACCTGAAAAGATCCTCAATGTGTAATCTTGTAATAACTCTAGATTAAGTAAGGTTTAAGGTTGGGTCCTTATAGTAACTGACATCCCGGGGATTATGAGTCCTAGAGAAGGAGGAGTGTTTTCCACAACATTATTGTGGGAGACTGGATGGCTAACTACCCACTTTGACCCGACACTCTTCTCTTGGAAGTTACTTGTGATGGAAGACACATCAGTTTGTTTTACCCATATATGTGTGTAGATGGATTTAATGGATTGTGTTTTTCCCACACATATATTCTAGATATAGTTCTCTATGGACTAAAATTGTTGTCACGTATATAGGCTGTGATGTCTTGAGGATCCTTACTCGGTGTATGGGCAATATTGACATGAGGTATAATTCACGATGTATGATACATGTTTTTCAAGATGTGGTGGATCCCATAAACTACTTGGTTTCTCTGAATATGTTTACATGGTGCTTTTGTAGCATAAGGTGCACAGGTTGGTGCTTCACTCAGGTGTTCGCGAGAACGTTTTTTTTGAGAGAGAATATTTAGAAGTGCGATGTTGGGGCATAGCACCAAACTAGTGGGGAAGTTGTTGTGGGGTACCCTTGTTATTCATTATTATATTATATACTCTTATATGTGTTACTTGGTGAGAGTATACATGGTGAAGCCAGTAACATAGTATACATGTTTAGGGGACATGTTTGTTTCACATGTTGTTCACTGTGCTTTTGTGTGCTTTCTTTACTTTTTCTTGAGAGGATTCAAGGAGGATCCTACTAATTTTACTATTATACTCACCCAATGTTTATATAATCTTCTTTTCAGTTCACTTGGAGAAGGTCGGAGATCAGTCTAGTTACTACTATATTGCAGTTGCAGGAGCAGTTTAGGCTTGTTGTTGCTATTGTTTTACTTTATTTTGTGTACATGCACTCAATCCCCTTTCAATTGTAGTGGTTTTTCAAGACATTTCATGTGTACTTTGGATTTATCATATATTACTGGTTGAGTTGGAGTTGGTTGGTGTCTATCATATCTCTCTTTTCCACATGCGTTCTCTTAGAGGGTAATGCATCCCATTTGTGTGTTAATTACACCCTCAGGGCTAGTCACCAACTCGGAGCCTACTCAAGGCTGGACTCGGGGGGTCATTATCTCTCTTCATAAATTTACGGCCTAGGAGGGGTACACATTCTGGGTAAGGGGTCATGACATAGTGGTATCAAATGTCAGGTTGAGAGATATGATGGAGTTTGGAGTTAGGCACAAGTGTAGTTGCATTGGTTGGTTGTGAAACATTTTCATTCATGTTTATCATGTGATATTAACACTAGAGACTGACAGAGACATTGGTTTTAAGGCCCCCCTATGAACATATGTACCAACCATTATGTTTACAATTTCTACTAAACAAGGTGTTACTAATTTCATGTTAGAGACCTAGGAATGTGTCATGCATCATTCTTCTTGGAACCTATGTTAGAATTTGTATTCCTAGGGATATGTTAACCTAAACTGAATAATGGAAAACAATTAATTAATTAATTAATGGAGAGTCTCCCATATTCAAGGATTAGTATCTCTAACTGGGTGTTATTTTTTAGTTATGCCTCCAGGTCGACGTCCTCGTCAAGATAGCATCGAAGATATTCAGTAGGCTATGTGACTAGATCATTTCTAGGTAGAGGTTGATGATTATGAAACAAGGAGGATAAATTTCTATGTGTTTTAGTTCTAGAGTTAGTAGAAGTACAAATGGATCCATTTTATAAGGAGACAAAGAAGACTGGTTGGAGGATGTCGATATAGGCTTCAGTTTGATCTCTGCTTACAAGGAGCACTAGGTGTCCTTTATTGTCAAGATGTTGTGTGGAGAAGAAATGTAGTGCTAGTTCATGTTCCTTAGGGATTGTGAGGATTCAGAGATCTCACGGGAGGAGTACCTAGATAATTTTATAGTCGAGTTTCATTCTTCGACTGTTAAGGTGTCCAATCGCCAGGAGCTTCTTGCACCTCGACTTGGGAGCTCCAGTCTGAGGGAGATTGGAATCCATATTAGGAACCTTTTTCTTTATGCTTCAGACCTGTTTCTAGATGAGGGGGCTAGGGAGAGGCATTTTGAGGAGGCTTGGTGTCCATAAATTCAGTGTCGTGTCAACCCATTTATTGTGAACACATATCATGAGGTGCGGCCAAGGGAAGAGGTTGTCGATAAGAATTTGGAAAAAACCAGATCATCACGAGAGGGGATTCATCATGATTCCTCATGAAGTAGAGAAATGGTCTAGGGTTTTTGGTTTTTAGGGTAGAAGAGTTTCTATTTGGCTGGTTAGGTCCTCTCCCTCAGCAACTCTTTTCTCGGGGAGAATCATCCTTCAATCATATTACAATGGAACAGATTCTTGGTTTTCTTGTGGTGGTCGATATCATCAGCAATGAGAGTGCCTGAACTTTTAGAGCAATCAACGTGGACCAGGTTTCGGGTCCAGGTGTCTCCATTGAGGCAGTTCCAGCAAAGTCAGCTACAGTAGGATGCACCAGCTTTAGATCAGCAGAGGGTATATGGGGCAGGTAGAGGATAGACTCGTGATGCTCCACAACTATAGATAGCAGAGCGCAGCCATGGTTGTGGTCCTCCTCGGGGTCATAGAGGTCATAGAGGAGGTTTTTGTCATCTTTGTGATTTAGTGTTACCAACACCAGGTGAGCCAGACTTCGTTTGAGGTACCCTTTTCTTGTTTTCTTCCTTGGTGTATGCCTTTTTTGATTTCGGAGTGAAAAAATCCTTAATATCACGTACCATTGTTCCTGCTTTGGGAATAGATGTAGAGAGGCTTAGAGTGTCCTTAGCGTTGAATACGCTTGTTGGAGGTCGAGCTGATTTTTTTGAAGTATGTAGAAACTGTTATCTAGTATTTTGGGAAACACCGCTCTTGGGGAGATTTCTTATGTTTACGAATAAAACCATATGATGTTATCCTTGGAATGTATTGTTTTTATTCGGTTCAAGATATCGTGGATTTCTTTAGGATTGTTTTTGTGCTCTCCAATGCGGATGGAGAGCTGGTATTGTTCATTAGCGAGAGAGACCCTCAGATGGGTCATAGCTGTGTTCCGTCCTAATGATCCATGAAGGTTGAAATTATGTTGAGTTCTTCATAGGTTCAATAGGTTTTGTTTGTTAGGGTCGTAGAAGAATATCCTGATGAATTTCCCAAAGAGGATGTAGCTTTACCCCCTTGAGAAGAGATTGAGTTTGGGATCAAGATACAACATTGAGCATCTCCAATCTCAATTTCTTCATATAGGATGGCCTCTAATGAGTTGTTAGAGTTATGTATACATAATGGTGGTTTTTTACAGGTTGGTTTTGTTAAGCTGAGTGTGTCACTGTGGCTTCTACCAGTTTTGTTTGTGAAGAAGGTTGACGACAGCTTACGGTTGTGTGTCGATTACCTTCACATAAACAAAGTGATAGTAATGAAACGTTATCCTCTTCTGTGTATTAATGATTTATTTGATCAACTGAAGTGTTCATGTTTCTTCTCCAAAATCAATTTTCGGTTAGGATATAATCAAATGTTTGTGAAGGGTGAGGATATCCCGAATACATTTTCTGTTGTCGTCATGGACATTATGATTTTGTCATAATTCCATTCGGTGTGACGAATGCTCTAGCTGTGTTCATGGGATTGATGAACATTGTGTTACATAATTACCTAGACATGTTTGCGGTTGTTTTCATCGATGAAATTCTTGTCCACTCCACATATGAGGAGGATCATTCAAAGCATCTACATGCCGTTTTGGGAGTTCTTCATCATCATTTTCTATTTGAGATGTTGTCGAAGTGTAATTGTTGGCCTTGGGAAGTCTATTTCATAGAGAATGTTGGGTACTACCAGGAAGTAGCTATGGATCCATCAATGATACATGCAGTTTTGTCTCGGGATGGCCCCAAGATAGTGTCTGATATGTGAAGCTTCAATGGTCTCACATGCTACTACAGGAGGTTCGTAGCGAATTTCTATTAAGTTGTGTCTCATCTAACAGCTTTGACTAGGTAGGATCAAGTGTTCATATGTATTGATCAGTGTCAAGATACATTCTAGTATCTAAAGGAGATGTTAGTAAGTCAACCAGTTCATTGCCTTCCTGCAGAGGGAGTTCAATTTGATGTTTTCTGCGATTCTTTGATTCTGGGGATAGGTTGGGATCTGCTGTAGTAGAGATCAATTGTTTCTTATGGGTCTTGGCGGTTGCATCCCCCTGAAAGTAAATATTCCACCCATGATCTTGAGTTGGTAGCTATGTTGTTTTATCTGATGTTGTGGAGACATTACCTCATTGGAGACACTTGGTGGTTTTCACCGATCACAAGAGTTTTAGGTATGTTTTATCCCAGCATGACTTGAACATACGACAGTGCCAGTGGGTGTAGTTATTATAGGAATACGAACTCAAAATATAATATACACCTGGAAAGGGGAATGTTGTAGCTGGTGTGATGATTCGAAAGTCACGTTGCGAAGCTGTGTATGATTCTGGTGATTCTGAGAAAGTAATGGAAGAACTGTCTGCATTACATCTTGATATGGGAGAAGTTGGGGGCCATTGGCTGTCTTATCCAGATGATGGTGTAGTCATATCTGTTGTAGTATGTTTAAGAGTCATAGTTGGATTTAGGATGAACAACACCGAGTGTTGAATGATGCAACTCTTTTTGTTCCTTTGACGATGCACGAGACCGTTCTCAAAAACTTCCATAGTTCTCCTCTAGCGGTGCATCATGGCATGACAATGATGAACTGAGCCTTGGGGTGTAACACCAAATGATTTTATGTGATATATTCCTTTTAATTTCATTGATGTCTTCTATTTTACACTACACTAATATTAGCTTGTACTATAAGCCACACCATATTATCTTGCAGTATACGCAACTCTATTCTTGGCTCGTGTTACACACAATTTCATGTTCGATTTGTGGAAATTATTCTACTTAACCTTAAATATAGATTTTTTTAAACGTATAAATTAAATAAGTTTTGATTATGTTATATTCAATACCAAAGGAAGCTTTCACTACACGTAGCCCTGACTTGGCTTGGATTACACGCAATCATGACCTTCCTCGATAGCATGTGTAGTACACAATACCGGGTTTCACTAAACAACGTTATATTTTTATAATATTATTATGAACTTGACTATATGAATAGTAGTGACTAAATTTTTAAATTTATGACATTATAATTCATCTTACACATTTTATCGAATATGGTATGAGAAAAAAATAAATTTTTTTCGGGTAAAATGAGTATTTTTAAAAAAAATGCAGTTCTGCCGCCTTTTGATGGTGCAACAACATTAAATCTAGTTTTTTACATTTTGATATGTTCAATATGACAATATAAAATTATTCTTTGGAATCAGGATATGAAAATTTACTTTGGAAATTTTTTTATATTTTTTTGATAAGTTTCTAATTTTGATGAATAGTAAAAATACGCTGAATTTTAAATAAAAACAACTTTTTTCGTCGAGATAATTTATATGGTTAAATTATAATATTTATTGTTTCAAATGTATAAATATAATATATTTTTACCATTTAATATAGTTCATGTCATTACCATTAATTTTTTTATTGAATTCATAGTTAAAAACAATTGAATCTTTCACAATGTTTTAACTTTTCAAACCCATTTTCATAACAACGTAATTAATTTTTAATTAATTACTATAACTTCTTTGATTTGAATTTTGAAAAATGGATTCCATATTTGGATTATGTGGGTCAAAATAATTTTAATAGGTTACTTTTATTTTGTTGACATTATGAATAGTAACTACGGTAATTTTTATTTACTACAGTTAATAGTAAATCATGTAATTAAGGGTAAAAATAAGATTATAAAATCCACTAACACCTGCCAAAATATTATTGGATGAATAAAAGTCTACCTATATCACCTAAGGGTCAGAAAATATTCGTTTCATGGACTATTTACAATGAAAAATGATATAATTATAATTATAACCAAATTATGTGACATAATGTCACTCTATTATATCTTATAAGTGTAATAATTATAATTTAGTGATAAACTTCATAAACCTTCTAACATTAATAGTCTCCAAAAATAAAATAAAATTATCTACATCATGTGAACTTATTTATAATTTTTAGGGATTAAATAATTATCATTAACAATGACACAATAGAGATGTTGAAATTATTTTATTGATTAAAATATCAAATAAATGGTTTTAAAAATATTAAAAAATATATTATATGAAATATTTAATTTGATCCAAGAAATTTATAGATGAATATGACATATTTGGAATCTATTATAAAATTTGGTTCGAATATATCCACTGTGTAGATTTTATTTAAATTCAAAAAAATGAACAATTTCAAAATTGACACTATTGTTGTTTTATAAAAATAACATATTATAAAATTGTTTAAAATATATTTTTTTATAAAAAATATAAATTTATATTTATATGGTATAAAATGTCAAATGTTATCCAATTTTGGAAAATTTACAACACATAAGTAATTATTTATAAAAATTTAAATATTTTAATATTATTACCACAAATAAAATTAAATATATTTAATAAGGATAAATCAATTTGATAACGTTTAATGTAAATTCACAACATATCTAAATTTTATTGGTTGATGAGATAAAAACCCTATCTCTTTTCATCTTCTAATTGAGTCATTTGTGGAGGTTTTTATGTGGCTTTGGAATTTATTATAAATTAATATTTTTCCTGTTTCAAAAGGATCCCCTCTCCTATTTTATAAAAGGGAACCTCCTCCCTCTCCTCCTCACACAATTTTGAGCCTTCAAACTTCGACAAACCCTACCCATTTCACTTCTCAGCATCTCTAGTTATATCATAGAGGTCCTGGTCTTCTAAAATAGCCAACTCTTCAACCCTAAGAGAATGTTTAAAAGAGGAACATCGAGGAAGAGGAGTTTCAGAAATGTGCGTAAGAAATTGGACCTATGGTAAGGGAAAATCCTGCAATCTCGTTTTTATAAGAGATTGTTTGTACAACGTAATTTAATGGGGAATATTAATCATCTGTATCTATGTTTCCTCAATATGTAATATTATTTCTATCCTCCTATGATTTTTTAAATCCAATTTTACATATTGCTGAATTTTTAATAAAAGATATGAAAGGAATCTTTTTTCGTTTTCAGTACGAGATAATTTTTGACTTTTCCAGCCAATGTACGGGAATAATGTTTTTTTAAATTATATGGCATGAATATATTTTTATGATTTCATATAACATTATTTCCATGAAGCTTCCTTTATAATTTTTCATATTTAGTTTTAATTAAATTTTTTAGTTAAAATTGTATGACATGTTAATAAAGGGAAAAAAATTGATGTAGAAAGGATATTTTCCTCAAGAATGGAGTTCAAATGTTTTATCAAAATTATTTTCCATATAAAATCATATAGGGTCCTATTTATATACCTATTATTACATTGATTTTATTATTTTATGATGGAATTCTATTTATGATGTCCTTTTATCTTATATGGATTATGTTGTGATGGCATGATGTTTAAGAATCCCATTTTTATTACATGGGTTATGCTATGATATATGATTTATGATTTTGGGGAACACATACAAATGGTTTCATTATGAGATTGATGGGACCTATATCTCCCTCAAATGAATAGGGTAAAGATTTATATCTCATCAGATAGACATGGCTGGAACGGCAAGTTAATCCAGTTCAGTGAAACAGGACAGGAACGAGGAGTGAACTCGATTCAGTAAGGGACTTTGTCCACTATGATAGTCTTGGCAACATTTCCTTGGATACCATGGAAATAATATCATGTGAATAAAGGATTCCACAATTACATGTTTTATTCCCATGATATTTCATCATGATTAATGTTCCATTATGATCTATGCCTTATGTACTTCCATGTTTTATGTCATTTCTCATGATTTTGATGTTTATATTTTATGCACATGTTTTTATGTTAAAATGTTTATGGGATGCTTTATGATCTCCATATTTACCCTTAATAAGCATTTGAGCTCACCCTTTCTATTTTTTCCTTTCCACAGGATATAAATAAAAGTTATATGTAAATCATAATGGGAAAGAAATTTATGGGAGATGTTGAAGATCTGTCACCATGAATAGAAGATTTTGTTACGAGTTTCCAAAGACACTAAACTAATACAGTCTTCGGGATTTTTATTTATTAATTATGTATTCCGCAAAAGTAATGTAATATCCTTGTACGTCAAGCTTTGGGTCTCTATAGTTGGTATCAGTGCGAAGGTTTAGTTAACCTTTGGAAACTAGGATGTGAAAAATTTAGTGAAATCTCTAGAGATATTTCTAAGGCATGTCTAGGAATCTCTCTAAGGTTATGTATATGTATATGTTATAGTCCTAGAATTACGATCACGATATTATAATTAAACCTAATTTGTTATATATTGAAGGTACTCCCCCATTATTATTTTGTTTTCCTAGCATGATTTTTGCCTCTCACAATATTCTTTTTGGGTTTTAGAAAATGGCAGGAAATAGGAAAATTCAAGATAATAGAGGATATGATGGACAATATACTGATATTCTTCATGAAAAACCAAATGAAATGGTATTTGGAAGTCAAAACAAATTTATTATGCCTAATAATGGATGTCATAATATGATCAATAATCTCAACTTTGGTAAGTTTCCCGACTCATATAATAAGTGAAAGATGTAGTTTCATTATGATAATAGAGGAAAGAAAGTTAAATTCTACTCATGTAAATCATGTGGGAAGAGGCATCATGGAGAATGTTTCAAAGGAACAAGAAGATGCTTTGGGTGTGGAAAATAAGGACACAATGCCAGTAAGTGAAAAGGAAAAGGTTCAGTTAACACCATGGACAAGGATAATAGTATTTCTATGACATCAATAACGATTAAATTTGTTAAATGTGGACTGTATGGGAATTAAGAAAACCAATTCCTTAAGGGAAAATCACTTGAAGAGAATCATCATGGTCGTATGAGTATTATTTATGTTGGTGATGATGAAGAATCTAAAAATTATATATGTGATAAAATAAGTGTTGAGAAATAAAATGATGATGCTCGGTTAATTATTTAAGAAGGTAGTGGAATGATTGTATGTTTACCAAGAGTTATGTTAATGGTACTATGTAATAAAGAATCATTTATGGATTGGTACACTATTGATTTTTCTAACATATTTGAATGTATATGTAGAATGGTACCAGTTACCATGATAAGTTATTCAGATATTTTTTGAAATATCATGATATGCACATAATGAATGGATAAAGAGAAAATAATAATTTGGATATTATTAAAGAGCTCATGACTGATTTATGGACAAAGTGATTTCATAGTTTGATTATATAGAAATTTTTGGATTTTGTTATGTGGGAAGAGTTAAATTTTGACAACATTCATATTTTAAATAAGGTTCAATCGGTATTAATTTATTAAGAGAATACATGATTATGGAATTCAAATGTTTGGAATGTGACAAACAAGATATATCTTATGATATATGCGGGATAAATGATGGTATTCACATGCTTGATAGATGACCTTTCTAGTAGTCATTTTCTATATACTATGAGATTAGACAGAAGTATTTCTGATATGGCTAAAAGATAGAATAAATTAAGTTATAAATCAGATAGTATTTTTTATAGCTAGAAATTTTTTATACTATTTCTAGAATGTTGTAATAGTACTGTTTTAGAAAAAGGACAACCTGTAATATAGGTGACAACCCATCACATCGGACAATGATACAGGAATCGAACCCACAACTGATGTGTGACATGCCTTTATCTTCTACCATTGGCCTACAGGAAGTCCATGTTTAGTAGAAATTAGTTTAATTTTATTAAGTAGTATGATATTTGAAGTATAAGTCATATTTTGGAATCATATATGCTTAATCTCACCATTATATGGACTTTTGTATAAAATTTTGATAACCTTACGATTATGACAGATGGAATGACCTATCATTTGATCACATGATCTGCTAACACTCTACAGAAGACAAATTCATCTTCATTTCATTAAGAAATGAAGTGGAAATTGTTTAAGTCACAAAAAACAGAGAGATTAGACCAAAATCAAGTAAGTATTTATTTTAATTATTCAACATTAAGGAAATGATCTTGAAAACCAAAAATGTCTTCCTAGTAATCTCATATCCGATGAATTAGATGGTACCTTATATCATGAAAAATTTATGGCTTTGTGATTGTAGGCCTTTCATATCCATGTTCTCTACCACTCTCCATCATAAATTGATGGTTAGATTTGGCTTCCATGTCCATATTTTTACCTATGTTCTCATATGTGGAAACACAGTGATGAGTTAATTTGGGTAACTATTACGTTTCATAATTTAGTAATTAAATTTATGTTTTATTATTTCTTTTTACAATATGGGTTTCTATGAAAGAAACATTCAAGTAGGAAATGATTTATAACCCCGACGAATTTCAAGGGTGAAATTCCTTTTAAGGGGGGTAGAATGTAACACCCCAAGAGTTTATGAGATATATTCTTTTTAATTTCTTTTATGTATTATATTGTACTCTACACCATGATTATCTTGTACTATATGCAACATTGTATTAGCTTGCAGTATACGCAACACTATTCTTGGCTCATGTTACACACAATTTCAAGTTCTTTCGTGGAAATTATTCTACGCAACATTATGTATAGATTTTTTAATCTATAAATGAAATAAGTTCTGATTATATTATATTCAACACCAAAGGGAGATTTCACTACATGCATCGTTGACTTGTCTTGCATTACACGCAATCGCGACCTTCCTCTATAGCGTGTGTAGTACGCAATTCCGGGTTTCACTAAACAATGATATATTGTTATAATATTATTATAAACTAGCCGTTATGAATAGTAGTATCTAAATTTTGAGTTTTATTAAATTATAATTCATTATAAACATTTCATAGAACATGGTATGAGAGAAAAAATAAATTTTCGGATAAAATGTGTATTTTTAAAAAAATGCAGTTTTGCCGCCTTTTGATGGAGAACCCACATTAAATCTAGTTCATGAAACTTTTATAAGATCAATTTTACAATATAATAATCTTATTTTGAAGCAGGATATAAAAATTTATTTGGATAAGTTTTTGATATTTTTGCTGATATGTTTCTTATTTTGATGAATAGTAAAAATACGCTAATTTTTTATAAAAAAAAGGTTCTTCATCAAGATAATTTATAAAGATATATTTTAATATTGAATAGATTTAAATTATAAATAGAGTATATTTTTACCATTTAATATAACACTTGTCATTACCATTAATTTTATTTTGAATTCATAGATAACAACATTTCAATCTTTGATAATGTTTTAACATTTAAAACATGTTTTCTTAACAACAGGATTAATTTTAAATCAAATACTGAAAATTATAAGTTTTGAATTTAGAAAAATGGATTCCATATTTAGAATCAGTGGGTCCAAATTATGTTAATAGGTTAGTTTTAATTTTGGTGACATTATTAATAGTAAGTACGATAATTTTTATTTACTACAGTTAAAGGTAAATCGGATAATTAAGGGTAAAAATAAGATTATAAAATTACACTAACACCTACCAAAATTCTATTGGATGAATAAAAATGGACCCATATCACCTAAGGGTTAAAATAGATTCGTTTCATGGACTATTGACATTGAAAATGATATATTTATAATTAAAACCAATGAAAGTGATCACATGTCACACTCTTATATCTTATAAGTGTAATAATTTAAATTTAGTGATAAACATTATAAAACATCGAACATTAAAAGTCTCCAAGAAATCTAATAAAAATTTCTACATCATGTGAATTTATTTATAATTTCTAGGGATTAAATAATTAACATTAGCGATGACACAATAGTGATGCTAATATTATTTTATTGATTGAAATATCAAATAAATGGTTTTAAAAATATGAAAATAAATATTATATGAACTATTTAATGTGATCCACGAATTTTCTAGATGAATATGACATATTAATAATCTATTTAATATTTTTGTTCGAATATATCCCTTGTGTATATTTAATTTAAATACAAATAAATGAATAGTGTCAATTTTTTCACTAGTGTTATTTAATAAAAATAACATATTATAAAAATGTTTCAAAATCACAAAAATATTTAAAATTTATTTATTTAAATTTATTTGGTCTATAATGTCATTAATAATCTAATTATGGAAAATTCACAACACATGAGTAATTATTTAAAATAATTTAAAATTTAGAATATTCTTACCACAAATAGAATTAAATAGATTAAATAAGGATAAATCAATTTGATAAGGTTTAAAATAAATTCACAATATGTCTAAATTTTATTGGGTGATGAGATTACAAACCTATCTCATCTCATATTAAAATTGAGTCATTTTTGGAGGTTTTTATGTGGGGTTGGAATTTATTATAAATTAATATTTCTTATGTTTCCAAAGGTGCCCCTCTCCTCCCTTATAAAAGGGAACCTTCTCCCCCTCATCCTCACACAATGTTGAGCCTTCAAGCTCATCCAACCTCTACCCATTTCTCTTATCAACATATCTAGTTATATCATAGTGTTTTTTTGTCTTCTAAAAAGACCAACTCTACTGCCCTATGAAATTTTTTAAATGAGTCACGTCAAGGAAGTGGAGTTTAAGACACGTACGGATGAAATTGGACCTAACGTAAGGGAAAATCTCACAATCTCATTTTTATCTGAGATTGATTATACGTCAGAATTTACTAGGGAATATTTATCATCCACATACATGTTTCCTCAATATTTAATATTATTTCTATCCTCCTACAATTGATTTAATCCAATTTTATCAATTTGTGAATTTTTAGTAAAATATATGAAAGAAATATTTTGTCATTTTAAGTACGAGATACTTTTTGACTTTTCTGGCCAATGTACAAGAAGAATGATTTTTTATCTTATACGGCATGAATGAATTTTCCTGATTTCATAGAACAATATTTCTATCATGCTTCCATTATAATTTTTATTATTTATTTTTTATTAATTTTTTGAGTTTAAAATTTTATGACATGTTAATAATGGAAGAATGTTTTTGAAATAGAATGGATATTTTCCTCAAGAATGGAGTTCAACTATTTTATCAAAATTATATTCCATATAACATAATACAGGGTTCTGTTTCTGTCCCTATTATTACATTGATTTTATTATGTTATGATGAAATTATTTTTTTACGTTCTTTTATCTTATATAGATTATGTTGTGATGGCATGATGTTTAAGAATCCCATTTTTATTAGAGGGGTTATGCTATGATATATGATTTATGATTTTGTGGAAAATATAAGAATGATTTCATTAGAAGATTAGTGGGACCTATATCTCCCTCCAATGCATTGGGTAATGATTTATATCTCATCAGATAGACATGGCTGGAACAGAATGTTAATCAGGTTTAGTGATAGAGGACTAGAATGATGAGTGAACTCGATTTAGTAAGGGACTATTTCCACTATGATGGTCTTGGAATCAATGCCATTACTATTATGGAAGTCATATCATGTTCTTAATGGATTCTACAATTTCATGTTTTCCTCCCATGATATTTTACCATGATTAACATTTGTTTACGATCTATGTCTTATGTACATCCATGTTTTATGTCATTTCTCATGATTTTGAAGTTTAGATTTTATGATCCTATTTTTACGTTCAAATGTTTATGAAATGTTTTATGTTCTCCATGTTTACCCTTACTGGGAATCTGAGCTCATCCTTTTTAATTTTTCTTTTCCCCAGGATATAAATAAAAGTTTTAGGTAAAAAAAGGGGATGAACATTATGGGAGATGTTTAATATCTTTCACCATGATTAGAAGATTGTGTTACAAAATTTCAAAGACACTAAACTAATATGATCATTGGGTATTTTTTTATGTATTAAGTATTCCACAAATGTAAGGAAATGTCTATGTATGTCAGGCTTAGGGTCTCACCATGAGGAGTCAGTTTTGGGGGTCTGGGCTAAAGCGTGAGGATGTCGTGTTTGTGTCTTACTGTTTAGTCTTCTAGAAGGTCATGGGTGAGCACCGCATCCCTTATGGTTTGCTCTAGTGGTTAGAAGTTCTTTAGTGGAAGTGGGAGGACATCTCAAGGGACTTATTTACTGGTTAACCTGGAGCTCCAGGAGGAAATGATTTTATTTGGGTGGTAGTGGATCATTTAACAAAATCGGCCCACATCATAGCGATCATGGAGTTGTGATCAGTAAAATATTTGTCAAGGAAGTATCTGGAGGAGGTGGTGAGGCTTCATGGAGTCCCTAGAATTATAATTTCTGATCGAGATCCTCAATTTACATCTAGGGTGTGGAGAGGTCTCCCGCGTGCTTTTGATTCTTAGAAATTTATTATCACTACTTTTAATCCTCAAATGGATGGTCAGACAGAGCGATCCATCCATACACTTAAAGACATGTTATGCTCTTGTGTTATTGATTTTGTAGGTTTGCCGATGAGGCACTTACCCTTGTTGGAGTTCTCTTACAGTAATAGATTTCACTCCACCATAATTATGGCACCATTTAGGGCCCTTTATTACAATCCATGCCTTTCTACATTGTGATGGACTGGGTTTGGAGAGTCTGCAATTCTTGGACCAGAACTAGTGCAGAATAAAAGAGAGATGGTTTAGGTGATTTTGTTAGAGGGTGACGACAGCGTAGGATATTCAGAAATCATATGTCGATCAATGGAGGAAATCGTTGGTGTTTGATGGTGGGGATCACGTGTTTATGAAGGTGACTCCCTATCATGGGCATTAAAGTATTGTTCATGGGAGTAAGATTTCCCCTGGGTTTTTTTGTCCATTCGAGGTTTTGGTTCATGTTGGATTAGTGGCATATAAGATAGCGCTTCCCCCATAGATGATCCCAATACACTATGTTTTTCATGTGTCACATCTTCTTCCTTGTCTTCTTGATGACTCTATCATCATTGATTGAGGAGAGATAAAATTTTATGATAATGCGACATTCGTGGAGTGACCTGTGGAGATCCAAGACTGAAAATAGAAGGTGTTGCATGGGCATTCTATTCCCTCAGTTCATGCCTTATGGTGACACGATGGCATGGATGAGAGTACCTGGGAAAGTGAGTCACAGATAAGTTCTCACAACATCGAATTTTTTGATGTTTAAAATCATTTAATATAACAGTGTCCCCATTGTGGGTATATATCATTCATTTTTATAATATTATTTTATTTTATTTCTTCTAATGGTTTGATCACTTTTGAGAGGTATCTTGAGGAGTGGTTGTTTGAACACCTTTTGAGTTTCCTTTTTGGTAGGTTTTGGATTCTCAAGGATGAGAATGTTTTGAGAGGTATCACATGTAATGGACCGAACCACTATGGTCCATCCCATTGCTGAATTATGGGGTTTGAGGTGTTCTGGGAGGTCTTGGTGACTCATCCACAATATTTTTCCAAATTTCTAGATCAGTGAACAATGTTTCCAGTTTCATGAACATATTACAGTGAGTCAGAAACGGTGAGACAGAAACAGTGTCACAGAAAAGTTGAGTTAGAAACAGTGAGATAGAAATGGTGAGATAGAAATTGTGATACAAAAATGGTGAGATAGAAACATTGTCATAGAAACGATGAGTCCGAAAGGGTGAGAAAGAAATGGTGAGTTAGAAACGGTGTCAGAGAAAAGGTGAGACAAAAATGGTGAGTTAGGAATATACAGTTAGAAATGGTGAGACAGAAACAATGTCATAAAAATGGTCAGACTGAAATGGTGAGTCAAAATCGGTAAGTCAGACACAAGTTAACAACTCATGAATAGTGTTTCCAGAACTGTTTCATATTTCCTTTTCCACATTTCCAAAATTTTCTAGTTTCACCAATTTAACAATTTATTTGTTGTAAAACGCATATATGGCCTTGATTTAAGGGATTTAAGGATGAATCAAATCGCATGATTCCAATATAATTTTCCTACGGTCCAGGATGCATTTAATTGGTCAAAATGTGTGGTTTAATGTGATATGATTTTAATGGAAAATACACTATATCATAAACGTCTTCATTGTTAAATTTTCTAATGGGACAAGATCTCTTCCTTCCTTGTTCTTCCTCCTTTTTCTCTGGTGCTAGATGCTCAAAACATTCTTTCCTTCTCGTAGGAATCATGAGATCAAACATTCCCTGGTGTATTGGTTTCCCTCGATGTTCTTCTTGTTGCAAGCGTACCCCATATTTTGGTGAAACCAAGTAGTATCCATCAATCATTGATATAATATATGACTTATCATAGTTTTTCTGGTTCACCTTATCCTTTTTCAGCTTACCATATTATGGAATGTGATCTCCATTCTTCAAATTGAGTTTCATTAGTTTCAGTTTATACGGTCATATCGCGACATCATCGGGTGGATGCAGTTATCACGAGAGGAGGCGATCATGATCTGTTGTGTGGATCATTCTCGTATAAATATCCTTGAGAACCATTATAAGGTAGGGGATTCATTTTTTATCTTTTAGTTTTACCTGTAACTATTGAGTTAGCATGTTTTAGCCACTAGATCACAATGGAATTGAGAAAATAAATATTTGAACTGGATAAATAAATTGATATTAATTGTATGGTATTGAGTCTTGTTTTTTCTAGATATAATGATATATATGCTTTATTTGTTTAGTTGATCATACATGATGGAAATTGTTAATGAACACAAACTGGAATTAATTGATTATTGTTTGGTTAATGATAAAGAGGCGTATAATTGTATCTAGTTCTTATTGTTGTATTTTATTATGTTTGTCAAATTGGTGCAGTAATATTGTTTAAATTATTTGGGATATCTTATATTTTATGTCTCCTGAATATGGAACCTATAAATAATAAATTTGTTAATTCAATATAGTTTAAAGAAATGAAATTTTGATAATTCGTATAAGGGTTCTGAGTTACCCTCTTTCTTGTCAATGGGCCAAGAGCCGAACCGATATGATTGCTGTTTTTCTGGTGCTTGTGTTTTGATGTGATCCTGGATGGCTGTTGTGATATGTGGGGGCATGGAGGCCAACTGGTTGTTTTAACAGTTGATTGCTAGAGTGGTGAGATGCATCCTTTTATACTTGTGGGTGTCAGTGTGAACACTATGGAGGATGTAATGAGTTTGATGTGAATGTTTTGGTTTTCTGCTGATTCTTCTTGATTTTTTATCTGCTTTACTTTACCCACTACTCAAGGTACTTGGTCTTTTTGAGCCTTATTCTGAAAGGGGTGAAGTCACATTTGGTATCCCACGTGCTTTCCATGTTTATCTTCTCATGGGTGGATGGGTCTACGCTCATGCTATAGGCGGAATGTACATGACGGGTTGTTCATATACTCACCATGTTGATCCCCTAGTGTTTAGAAGCATAGATTTTTTATAGAAGAATTGGGAATTTGGGAAAATAATGATGTAAATAAATAATTGAATAAATGATGTTAACCCATGGGGTTTGGAGCTTGCTAGGGCGCAATGCTAAGGTTGTGATTTGAAATAATGGTTTACATTAGGTGTGATGCTAATGAAATTTAATGTGGAATTGTTATTAGTTTATTAATGTTTAAATAATTAATTAACATAATGTGAAACTGATAAAAAGGGAAATTAAGAAATGTATTAATGCTCTTTAAAATGGTTTTGTGCTAATAGGATACCTTGTCTTAGATGTAGCAGCCTGGAGTCTTAGAGACTTTAGCTGAAGTTGAGTCATAGACAAGGTTTTTCCCATAGTGTGGTCGTGACCAATAGTATATTCTGTACTTTTTTGTTACTATATGCTACTCTACACTGTCAGCGATGGAAACTGACACACTGAGGATTTTGAGCCCTGGGGGTGTTTTCCACAGCATTCTGGTGGGAGGATGGATGGCTGACTACCTCATTTGGCTCATCTCTCTTCACTTAATAGTTACATGTGTTGGTAGACACATTGGTTAGTTTTCCCCATATATGTGTGTAGGGGGTTATAATGGCTTGTGGTTATTCACACACATATATTATGCATATAGTTTTCTATGGGATACTATCAGTGTTACATGTATAGGCTATGATGGGTTGAGAAACTTTACTCGGTTTATGCATTGTAATGGATTGAGGTATAATACTCAATGTATGATACACATTATGAAAGCTATGGTGGCTCCCAAAAAATACCCGGTTACTTCGCTTATATGGAAATGGTGGTTTTGTTGCACGAAGTGCATGTTGTGGTGCATCTCATTGTAGTATACAGACATGCCTTTTAGAGAGAGTTTCTTAGGACACACGACATTGGGGAAAAGAGGAAAACCGGTGGGGAGGTAGTAGTAGGGTACCCTTGATTTTCATTATAATATTATATACTCATGTATGTGTTACTTGGTGAGAGTATCCTTGGTGAAGCTGGGAACAAAGAATACATGTTTATGTGATGAGTTAGTTTTACTTGTTTTTCCATGTGCTTTAGCATTATTTTTGTTATTTTTTCAGGAGATGCTTTAGGTAGGATCCTACAGAGTTTACTATTATACTGTCCCAATGTATATATAAACTTTTTTGAGGTCACTTGGAGAAATTTGTAGATCAGGCTGGTTGCTATTATCATGCAGTTGCAGGATCTGTTTGGGCTTGTGGTTGTCGATGTTTTACATTCTTTTGGTAACTTGTTGTCTTCCCCCTTTCAATTGTAGTAGATTTTCATGAAATTTCATATGTTTAATTGTGATTTTTTTATCTTAATGGTTTACATGGAGTTGGTTGGTTTCTATCATATCTATCTCTTCATCATGTGTTCTCTTAGAGGGTAATTCCTCCCATTTGTGTGTTCTCAATACCCTTGGTGCTAGTCGCCAACCCAGGGCTTACTGGATGCGGGACTCAGGGTTCATTATCTCCCTTCTCACATTGCCGTCTCATGAGGGGTACAAATTTTTGGGTGGAGGTCTTGATAGGTAAATTTCATTCATCCATCCCTACGAGGTAATGGAAAGGAATCCCAATCCTATTATATAGTGAGTGAAAAATGAATGTGTTAGTTGTGGATAAAGTTATGTATCCCTTAGTGTGGCCTAATGTGTGATTCACAATCATTACTATTTTGTTTGGATAATATATCACTTTACCAAATTTCAGGGTGTATAATCCCGAACATAGTGGGATAAATGGTTAGTGTTATTTATCCCCCAAAGGCACTAGGTATGATCCCCTATCAATGTGTCTACATATACTAAGTTCTAGTGTTTACCTCTCCTTTAGTGAGGTTAAACTGTCATAACCTCTCGTTTGAGTGCTTTTTTGTGATAGTAAGTCCCGAGGAGTGAGTTCCCCAAAAAATAATTTAATTTGATCCTGAAATAGATTATTTTGAATGTAGTGACTATGTGACATTAAATTGATATGTGGTGACATTATTTTCAAATATCTGGGATGTTATCAACATAATTTCTAAATGAATATCTTTGATGCTTCATGTTCAGTGATTTTGATTTTTCATATTGGGTATATTTGTAGTCACTTAGTGATCTATACCAACAAATTTCATACATTATGAACATGAAAGGATTTTTCAATGATTACAAGGATGAACGATGGTATATGGAACATAGTTTCACTAGATAGACTATACATGTGTCCAAAAGTTTCAATCTTAATATTAGTACCCTTTTTACTATCCGGAAAGACTCTTTTTCATTTTGGGTGGGATACTTTTTTCCCATTATGCTTTTACATTATTTTTCCTACATGGATGTGATATTTTTTTGTATTAATGCATATTGTTTTTCAGTTGTTTCATTCTTTCAAGGTAAAATTTGTGTTTTCATATATATTCATGTGTATAGATTCCTGGGGATAATTCGTTATAGCTGTGAGACAAAACTACATAGCACCAGTCACTAGCACATGGATGATTGTAGGCAGGGCTTGTGTGCTAGACTAAACATAGAACCATCTACTTGGGTCTCAGTGGTTCATGTCATGAAAAAAGAGATATCAAAGTAATGATAGTGTTAGGAAAAGAGTTTGGAGGTAATATAGTTATGTAGTTTGGTTTGGGAAATTGGGAAACATTGTTAAAGAACATTAATTTTATCTCTCTTTCTAGGTAACCTTGTGATGGTTTAGCAGCAGATTTATCCATTCATAAGGACTCAGATTACCTTCTTGTTTAATCACCATGTATAGAATTTTTTTTCAATAACAACATTGTGATATGCATCAATTAATAAAGGATTTCTGTTTCCATGTCCTTCTGTCGTATCTCAAGATATTCTCATTGAACATTTTGTATATTGTATTCTATAAGATGGATTTATGATGTTATCCTGATAGTATTCCATAACATGATCATATTTATGAACCTCTTAGAATTGAGGCTTCAATTTAGGGGAATGTGTAGGATTTGGTATATCCAAGTGGTTAGTTGATCGTACCTCCTCCCATTAAGTGGCTAGTTGTTCTAGTAGTACTAATAGATTAATTTTATAGGATGAGTTCACTTAACATGTTATTAAGGTAGAAAACCTTTAGATTTTTTGGTAGGACAGTCCCTTATGTGGCATAATACTATCATGAGGTAGTTGGGTGATCTTCCTACCCTTCATGGACTAATCTCATTCAAATGGTGGTCCTAGTGGTGAACCTTATCCGTTTATCTACTGGTAAATGATAGATCATGTTAAATCAGATTCATAACGAGGACAATCTCACTTTGAAAAATCGGTACATACTTTTTAGAGAGGAATTTTACTCAATGATGTAGTAGGAAGTATATATCCATTAGATTCCATAGCTATATCGTGGTTTTATTTCAATCGAAGAGAATGCATTGAGGTCCAGTAACCTCTCATAGAACATTATGAGAATGGTTCAATATCTTTAATTTCATGCATGTGCCTTCAAGAATAGAAATAACTGAGATATTAATGTATGAGTGGTAACTCATTATATCATATCCTATGTTGGGATTCTTGACTCTTCCTTAATGTTGGAGATATTACTATCTAATAAATCACCAATATTTTTTTCGGGAACCCTAAAATTGAGACATTAAAAGTTTTTAATCGATGAAAATATTAGGGATCTAGGAATAAAAGATGTTTCTAGACATATACTCTAGATATAGGTTTTATCATCCAAGTCTCTCAGGATAGTACCAGGTAGCTGAGGGTGCGGCTATTCTACTATTTTGATGGGTGATGATATATCTAATGTGATCTCCCAATCCTTCATGGGGATTACAGTGATAGAGTAAATGGAACACCTAGAATGAGGTAATGTCTTGATTATAGAGGTATTCTGGGTGATGGACATGGAATAAAAGTTAGTAGAGATGTGGTTTCAATCTGATGTAATGAACGTTTTCTGTGACCACCCTCAGGTACTCCGTGATTTGTTCTAGTAGTTGGTGGTCTGGAATGTGTGTAGTTGCTGGCAGTGGAGGATTATAACTAGGAGGAACAATTTATGATTCAACATACAATTTTTTCCTTTTATACTACATCTTTATCATTTATAGACACATTCACAATCCACTATATCCTTTTAACATCCATTGTTCAAGATATAGATTTTCTAATGGAGCATTGGGCTAGACCCTTCTGTTTAAACACTCCTTCCATGGGAGATTCAGCAATCATACACTTCTATCGGTAGTGTTAAAATACTATTAGAGGATATATCTTCTATTAGAACTTTTTTATGGGCATGATGAGTCATGCAGTATAATTGTAGTTATAGAATAGTTCCTCAGGGTTTATATATATATTGACTATCTTAGGTGGAGGATATGGTGCCTTCGAGTTGATGAGATGTGGTTTTTCTTATTTGATGAGAATGAAGCCTGGATAGGAAAGGATAAGCTCATACATGACTATACAACCAATTAATCTACATTTGGATGGTATTATCAATGGAGAAAAATAAATTATTAGATTTTATTTTCTAGTAGTAGTGGTTATGTAAGAGGATTTCAACCCAAATGATGTTTCAGACTTACCTCCTCATACGAGGATATGTTTTCATATAAGCTCAACTTATAACGATATCAATATCTATTAGAAAATATTTTTAATCACCCAAGTATCATTTAGAAATGATGTTGATGTTAGAGTATTTGCAGAGGAAGGGCCTTATCAGAACCATTGTTTTCCCATGGGTAGCCCTAGTGTTGTTCAATAAGAAGTAGGATGGGAGATTGAGGTTATGTATGGGGGGAAATTGCCTAAATAATGTGACTATGAAGATTAAGTAACCAATTATGAGATTAAATTGAATATTTGAACTATTTAAAGGTACTAAGTTGTTTTTGGAGATTGACTATAGCTCAAGATATCCCCAGTTCCATGTTCCATAGGAGAATATACTAATGATTTAATTTTGATGTTTCTACAGTCACTATGAATACATTGTGATTTACAACATCACGAAAAAATAGGTGTTCATGTAATTATGAAGTGACTTCATAAAACCTTTTTCTATAGTTTCATGGTAGTCTTCATTGATGACATCTTTATAAAATTGGCATCTGAGTTTGAGCACCTGTAACATTTGAGGACGGTTCTACAAATACTATAACAGAACAAGACTTATGGAATAGTATTGATTTTTCTATTATACAATTAATTGATCCACTTAATTAGACATATAATCCCATAATATGGTGTATTAGTTGACACCGAAATGGTAGAGGAAGTACTTTCTTAATTTCCCCCAAAGAGCATGACTAAGGTACGAAGATTCCATGGGGTGGGAGGCTACTATCAAATATTTGTGCTTGGTTTCTAAATAATTTTTTTACCATTTTCTACCATGAAACAAAAGGGGATTCATTTTATTTATACATATAGATTGAATTATGTTTTTTTAATTTTTTTGAAAATCATGATGATGGACCCTAACTTGATACTACCTTAGGTGGTTGTTGAGTATGTCGTGTTCAGTGATGCCACACGAACATGGATTTGATGTGTTCTAATCCATAGGTGGATAGTGATTACATATGGGTCCTATAAGATAATTCCTCATGAGAAAAACTACATGACCCCGGATTTGAAGTTAGAAACTATGGTTTTGAGCAAAAATATGTTGTTATACTACCTTTTGTGAGTGCAATTTCTCATATTTTCAAACTATTATATTATTAGTTATATCATTTCATTAAAATATATTAAATTGATATAAAGGATATGGATAGAATTCTTATAGTATTACAATAATTAGATAGTATATACTCTCGGAAAGGGAAATTTTGTGATATATGTTTTTAGTTGGAGATCATGTTCACAGTTGATGAGTGAGGTGTTAGGGTAGTTGACCTCAATTTAGTATTCCTTATTAGAAGAGTATAGTGCAGCACACGTCTAGATGGTGGTTGTGAACCCTATTATTCAATAGTTGTTTATTGGGTCCTAACATTGATATAGATATTATTATGTCATTTATGGATATATATCCACCAAACATTCTCATGAAACATTTTATAAAGGATTGGATCATTTCAACATTTTCGAAGGATAAACTATGGTATCGGCCTCATTAAAAGATGATGTGAGGGATTTTCATTGTCCTTATTATTAGTACTACAATAGTAAAAAATATGTACAAGGTCAACAAATATCATTGTTTGTGACTAGGAGAAAATAATTATGTAGCTACATTTTTCTCTTGATGCTTCACATTATAGAAAGTGAATAATGAGTACTAGGATTTAGTGGGATCTATAAAACCCCTTGATGTGCCTATGTGGATGTGGGATGGTGTCTCCATGTATTTATTTATGGGAATATTTCAATAATCTTGATATTATTTTACTATCTATGTGATCATAGAATTACTCACCATGTCATCCCATTTCCAAGACTTATGATATAATAGTTCAAAAGATAGATTTAGGGGCCTTTTGTGTAAGTGATAGTATGGGAATTTGGAATTCCATTAAATTTCAAATCAAAAATAAATTATTTCTCCACATTATAATTGTAGATATGATTGTTTGAGGAATTTGGGACATATAAGTGGTTGAGAATGGAGATTCATTCTCTTTCAGAAGGCTGGACAGAGAAGGAAATTCAACATCTCAAGGACAGTCTTTGAATTTACATGTTGGACATTGGTCATTGTTTTTTGGATCATCTACCTATTTGGGTGTTTCAATATAACAAAAAATACAAGTCTTACATTAGTATGGAACCACTAAAGTCCTTGTATGAGAGAACCAATAGGTCATCACTATACTAGAATGATCTAGGGTAGTTAGAACTCATGGGCCTAGAATTGGTGTGAGTGGTGAAAAATAAGATTTAGATCATCCATGAGTATATAACGACTACCAGATCCATCACATGTCCGTGGAAGAATACAATTGATGGATTTGAGTTCATTGAGGAGGAAATGTGTTCTTAAAGGTAACACATTGTCAATGATTTTATAGGTTTGGTCTTGGTGCTATGGAATCTCTGAGATTCATTTGTTGTTCCCAGATACTATGTATGGTTGGTGAGGTGGCATATTTCATATCCCCTACCACTATCGTTATAATATATTAATGATGTCTTCTATGTATGACAGCATAGGATGTATGTGTAAAACCCATCACACATTATCAATTATGGTGACCTAGACATCGAGGTTTGAGCTGCTGTCACATAATATCCAGTAGAGGTTGAAAATCAGTGGGATAAGAATCTTCCTGGGAGAGTGATTTGAATTTCTCATGTTCAATAGAATCACATGAATCTTCTGGAGAGCATTTATGAGTGATAATACTATATGTAATTTGAGTCAAACTATATTATTGGGATGGTTTTTCTCTTTTATATATAAATAACATTAAGTTGGGAGAATTTGAAAAATCTACATTCTAACCTATAATAATTTGGAATATTTTAAATTAATTTTTATCGAGTTTGGAATAGAGTGAGCATGATATTCTAGAGCATGAAAATCCTTAGAAAAAAATTAACAGAAATATTAAATATAGTATATCACACATGTGCATTTAGTATGAAATAATATAATATCTCTTGAACATGTTCTTAAGTTTGGAAAATTTAGAGTGACATTAAATCTAGGATGTAGGTTTTACCCTAGGTGTGACATAATCATCATTCATGTAGATTGTTATCTTAATGATTAGTTCCTCATGGAATAAAAAAAAATTTAAAAACACAGCTTATTTTAATCTAATTATTCATTAAATAATTCTTTTTCCATTTACTCAAAATGATGGGGAAATCTGCGGGTTTTCTATATAATCCTAGTGATTAGAGATGACTATGGATAATACATTTGACAGACGATAAGGGGATCATAGATGAATGAATTATTTTATATGGGGGTTTTCATCAGTAACAAATTTATTGGATCTCATTAATGAAAACAATAGATAAATTTTTCCTTAGTAGTGACTAGTAAAATTTTTAGGTAGGGATTTTGATGTTTTGGTTTAATCCCCATTCTTGGTTTATTATAAAAATCAGTAATTAACTATTTCATCATTAAGTCTTTGATCATATTCAAGAAATTTTGTTAAATTAATAATTCCAGGATTTATGAATATGCCACTGATTGGTTTGAAACCATTAATTTTACGAATCATTATTTTGATATCATTTAAAATGGAAAAACAAATACATCCATTATTTGATATTCAATTTAATATTTTATGATACTCTACCTTATTCATATATTCATTATAGAAGTTCAATTAGTAGATGATTCAACAATACCACATGGACTTAATTCACGGTGTGATTGATTTCTTATTTAAGCATTTTTGTTATTATGATCAATGGAATGATGGATTACAATGTGACGAGGGATCTATGAAAATGACATATGTTTGATAATATGTCAAAGGAGTTTGGTTCCATGGGATTTGGTGCATGCATGACGTGGTGATGTGAGGATCATTTTCAAATTAATGGGTGGCTCAAATCTAACAAATTTGAATGGAAATAATGCAGTCAAATCAAATTTGAGTTCAATATATGATTCCTCTATAGAGTAAGAGGTGAAAATGGGGTGTTGGAAGATGCATGAGTGATTAGGTATTTCTATGAAATCCAAAATTATAAATAATTTTTTTCATAAGAACACATGTCATGTAGACCCCATTATGTGACATCATTGATTATGCATAGAGATACATATCACATGCCATGTGAAATTAGGCTAGTGACTCATTATGTACCACCAGGTACATGGGAACATGAATTACTATTGTAAAAGGGCACGACCAAATGACATAGGAAAGACCAGTGTACATGGGAATCAACAGGTTTGAACATGTTTAACTAAATTAGGAAAATAGAAGTTTTAAACCTATTCCCAGCTTGACTCAGAGAAAACTGGTACATGACACTAGGCCTTACAGTGCACCTTATGAGTTTTATTTTTCTATTATGATTTTGGAAGAAATGAATAATGAAGATATATATGAAATTATTTTGATTTAACAGGTAATAAATTATTTTGATTATATAAAATAAATTCTTCAATGAACAATTATTTTTAAATAAACATTATAAACCATTTTAAAATTAAAGAAAATATTTATCTAAAAAATATTTTTATTCATAAAAATGGGATTTAAATAAATAAATTAAATTCAGTTAATTATTTAAATAAATTTTATATAATAAATATTAAGTCAAATTTCTAGAATTCCTCTTATTTTTTCAGTCAGGATATAAGAAAAAATCTAGTATTATTCTTAAAATATGTATTATTCTAAAGAACAATTTTATAATATTTTTATGAAAATGTTTTCATATATAATTAATATACCCACATTTATAAATTTATTTTTCATAATTAAACTGTTGATTAAAATAATCATTTTAAAATTATATTATGGTGAATTTTTTAGAATTTTATATGAAATAAATTTTTTGATAAATATTGAGAAATACTTATTGTTATTGTGAAATTTATTATATTTTAAAGACATTAATAAGATTAAAATTGTTTTAAAATCTTTCTAAATATAAAATAAGATCAATTATACATCGATTAATGTTATTTAATTAATTTTAATATACTACATATTGAAATTAGAAAAAAAATATTTATAATTTGAAAATATTCTCTTCTGAAAATTGATTTTTCATTGCGGCTCTAGGTATACTTTTAAATTAGAAATTGTCAATTATATGAATGTTATTTAGAAGAAATTATTCCATATTTGGAATCAAAACAATTTATATTATGTAATAAATTAAACCGAATTTTTGTACAAAATGAATATTAAAAACAGTAAAACCTTAATTACACTGGTTAATATTAAAATAGGTATATGAGGGGTTAAACCAAAATGATATTGTTTAAAATTTCCCAGGAAATTTTACAAACCCATTTTATGGACATATTTCAACATTAATACCTCTATTGTTTTGTAATAAACCATTTTTGAGCTGTATATATTGTGAAAAATGTTGGTACATATTATTATTTTCAAGACATTCAGGTGAGTCTACTCCCCCACATCAAAACACCAACCCCTCTCTTCATTAATTCACTCATAAAAAAATATATATTTTAGAGAATAATTACAAAAATATCATTCATGATTCCCTTCACTCGTCTTTTTTTCTTTATTATTATGATCAATCCATCTTAATAAGTCAATAGGTGTAATCCTAAATAGGCCCTCAAAGAATATGTACATTTCATAAACATGTGTTTTTGTTTTGTTTCTTCATTTTCTTATTTAATATAATCTTCAACTACAATTATATATTTTTTTTAGTTCCTTGAAATGTGTGTTCTATATTTTAGAATAACTATTTCTAGGTGGTTTCCATTGGATTTATTCATGGAACCGGAAACTTCCAACAGATCATTATCCCAATAGTACATTCATTCCAAAGGCAGGTGTTTGTTATGTTTATAACATTATGATACTTAAGAATGTGCATTGGTTGAGAATATGGGAGGTCAGACTCATCTCACCCTTTTGGGGGGATTTATTGCCTAGTTAGGAACTCTCATTGTAACATTAAAATACTTTAATGTATCCTTATTAATTCCCCACGTATATAATAAGTATCCATTTGAATTTACAATCACTTATTGACATGTGAAAAATTTATAATCATCAGTATGCACTCATGGTTCCTCATTTATGGAAACATCTGTATGTATTTGAGATTTTTCATTAATGGTATTCTCTAATATACATATTAGAGATTATTTTAATAATTATTATGATAATATTGTTTTTTATGCCACACCGTGGGGCACTATGGAATTCATTGTCATCCAGGGAGACAACAGTTTGTGTTAATCAAGGGACCATGCTCATAAAATAAGCTACCTACGTATCCTTATGAAATGAATCAGAACCCTCATAGTTCGGTGTCACGTAATAGGACACATCATACCTTTTAAGGTCATTTGAAAAGGACATATAAGAGGAAGGTTCATAGTGAAACTTAGTTTGGGACTTATGCTAAAGTATCCCATGGAACATGCAACGGATGTGAGATTCCATTTAGGATCAGAACCTATTGGGACTATGGCCCAAAGAGAACATGGTTTATTTTTTTAGCATTGGGTTTGAACCTGAAAGTGGATTTCTATGTATCACATATTAATGGGAATCAAATACCACGTAGTTCTATAAATATCATAAGATATTATAGTCCTATAAGAGAAATGATTTTGGGATTACTTCCAGAAAAAAGATGCCTTGATGATTTTAGGATTGAATTTAAGGCTTATTTCCTATGGAGGATGCCCAAATTAGGGGAATTAGGGTTAGATGATATTTGGCCCTGAACGGGATTTCTATGCATCCTAGCATGAATATGAATTAGTGTTATTGTAGTTTATTGGGTGAGTTTTTGGGCACATAATGCAACTATCATGTATCTCTAAGCCCGCGTGAGTCATTCTCAGTGTGAGAAACAAGTGAATATAAAATATTCCACAATGACACTTCACACATCCATTTTTTTACTCCATGCTGATAGAAGAGGGTGCATCGACCATGGAAGAGGGAAAAGTGACAAACCTTCCATCTATTCTATTTACATTGAACAAGGTTCCAATGTAAGGAATAAGGGGTGAAGGTGAGGGGATTATACTAGGATGGTTGCCCTGAAATATGTTCTGGTATGGGAGGGAGACGTATCATATACTTGCGTGGAATGACAACTGCAAAGCGTAACATCCATACCAGAGAATTGAGGTCCCAGGTCACCTCTTTGAAAATGCTGAGGTTGGTAGCAAACTATCCTCCAAATCAGGAACATCCCAACACTATTTCTTGAAAAAAGCCTATGTGAATGTGGATATAAAAATCCACAAACATCCCATGAATCCAAACCCTATTGTGAAACAAATGTGGGAGACCTCTGACTGTGGAGATACAAACCCAAATTGGAGACATACTGATGTGCTTTTCCTAAAGGTTTGAGATGTCATGGGGTCTGGTTGGAGGCTTCAACTTAGACCCTTCTAGATAATAGAACCATGGAGCGAGATACCCTGTCATGGATGGATTTAATGAAGTGTACTTGGTCTGGTCACATAGGTACCTAATGCCAGTATTCCACGTTGGTACCCGTTCATTTCTATATCATGAAGATGCGGCACACAAATATATCTCATAGGTACAGGGCGCAAGCATGGCGTGCAGATATACCGCCTAGGTATGGATTAGGACTGAATAATGGGATGCACATCAAAACACACCTATCCCTTTTAATTATCCCTTATTTTGTAGTTTATATTACTACGTGAGACAATTTGAGAGATCTAGGAGAATGAGATATGCAATGGGAGCTTCCGAGTGTCCTTCACTTTTTTTAGTTTGGAAATGGGAAGCCCAAGGCTCCTACTTATAGGCACGGATGAGGACTAGCCGAAGAAACGTTGCCTACACATGTATTTTAGAAAGTCCACCATGTAGGTGCTCCTTGTGGGGACATCAAAAATATTTTCGTGCATATCTCGTCTGCATAGGTTGCTTGCAAAGGTGATAAGTGTATCTCAGTCGTGAAGTTGAGATGCGTACCTCAGTCATGAAGCTCCTGGATGCTGCTACACCGCGTAGAGCTTGGGAGTATTTTTTGATTTTTTTCCTTTAACTCTTTGAATCTATCATGGCGATTTGTAATATCCAAAGGTTTCCTATCATTATGGTTATGTTTTTTTAGCAGTGTCAAGAAAATCCCCCCCCTTAGTATTGGATCGGAAATATACATAGTCGGTCATGTAATGAGGTTAATGTATGGGAAAAAGATCAGGTTTAATGAATAGCACAATTTTTCCACACAAGTAATTCATGATGTTATGTCATTGAGATACGACATGAAATCATGACACATAGGTCTTCTATTGCCTATATACTGGCCTCAACATTTTGTGATATTTTCTTCACCTTTCCTTTCTACAAAATTTAGAGCTCTCTTTGCATAGCTCAGTCGCTCAGCTGCATCGCGGTGTGCTCTCATGTAATTCACATGAAATATCACAAGGATAAAATTGTTTACACGATTGATCTACATAGAAAGGACATCACCAATAGAGTTGTGCTATGATCTTTGTCAATGGAACTATATGATTGATCTCGTCGAAGGACCTGGTCGAAGGACCTTTTCGAAGGACTTTGTTGAAAACCCTACGCGGATAGTATCCTTTGACAAAAAAAATCACTTTATTCTTTAAAATATGACTTGAATTTTTAGTAATTATTTATTGAAAGAATGAATTACTCATTTTATGACCCATACCGAAGAAGCTAAGGTTCACCAAAATGAAATGATGAGTATATTTGGTCCAGGATACTATGACACTTTTGAGAGTACTCATCCTGGGTTATAGAATGGTCTAATTTCATACCCACGTGACTCTCCTCAAAGTCCTTACATACCCCTATACGGGCATGTATTCTGCAAGACGCCCATGTTCCATCTATTAAGAAGTAACTTCCAAAGAATTTGTTTCTTTGGTATTACAACTATAACTGCATGAATATTAGTTCAAGGGGGGTTCCAAAAAAAAAAGAAGTAAGAGTTCTTATTAGTTGCATACTTCATCATAGTGGTTTCACTCTATACATGATAGATCATGTTGTAGATACAAGACCACATTGTTATGATTCCAATTTTTGGGCTTCTAAAATAGATCAGTATAATGGTTGGAAAGGAGACAGGGACATTTGTTTTAGAGGTGGTGTAAAACCCGAGTGGAAGTGGGCATTCTGGGTATGTCGGACTTGTGCAGAATTAAGAAAAGAGTTATCACATTGTTATATCTACCAAGCTTTTTGGATTGGGGAAAACATATCTTTACAGAAAATAATTCAATCCTGAATTACTGAGGTGATGGATTCCACAAACAAATTCATTTCATTTGATGCATGGTGAAGATGGTATTAGAGTCTAGGACATTTAAAAAATAGCATGAATTCTTATTCTTGGGGAAATGTATGATAAATTCATCCCACCTGCTTCACCATGGGATGATGTTGCTAGAACACCACCACTGGCCTATGAATTACATACGATAGCGAAGAATTTACCCAAGGAAAAGAAACATGTCCATGCTAAGTGTGGATGGAAGCCTTCTTAGAACTAGAAACAGAGAAAGGTTCGCCCTATTGACATCCTACTGTTTTTCCTTCGGTGATAACCGAGGCAGTTCAGGTACATATTGGCCTACACTAGAATGAGGAAATTACAAGAACTGGGGTAATAAATTCAAACCCGATATAGATGGAAAAATACACTTATTTTCTTTATTTTCTTTGTGGCTAAGTGTTGTTTTTATTCCAGTCCATGAATCTAGAGATGGTGTAAAATCGGGGACATTTATCATTGCAACTAAATTGGTATAGGGGAAGTATATTTGGCTAGACATCCCTATTTTGGAATGACTTTACCATCTCCTGGTACGTTAATATAGTGCGAAGGCTCCATTTGGAATTGTGGTGACATTCTAAGTATTGTGGGGCTGGATTGAAGCACATTTTTCTTCATACATTTTCTTAAACTCAGTCAGAGTTCATAATGTTCAATTTACACCATTTAAGCAGAGAGTTTATGGTATTAATCCTCTGAACGTGAGACATAATGAGGTACTGAAGGTATTGAATGTCTCAGAATAATTCAACATCATTTATTTTGGTAATCCACCAGTTAGAATATTTATTGTTGATGGTAAATAAATGAATTACGAGATGAGATCATAAATGATGGCATTCAGGGATTCTGAATTATCATCCATGATTGATGGTGGAATTATCTGCGAGGCTTATGTGCCCTATAGGTTTGCTCATAAGTTAAGGTGTCTTCAAGAATCAAGCTCCATTCCACCCACATATATCAGACATAAGAAGAACCTTGTGGTAGCATGTCAATTATGGATTCTCACAGCTTTAGAGGTGTTCAAATCATCAATTACATTACCTCCACCAGATGCATCAATCATATTGGAAGCTGGATATTCCAAATCATGGGTTTCTTCAAATACTAAAGTGGATCTGACAAAAGGAATATATCGATTGGCGGCTACAATGACTGTTGCATATGGAAATCATGGCATGATGTACAAGGTAAAAGAAGATATAGAAATTTCTGAGGTTTTAGAGCCCCTATAAGGTCTTCGCAAGATGTATACCAGGAAGGACAAGGATAGAGAAGAAATACCTCCAACGCCAAGGTGATCCATTCACCGACATCAAACAAAGATTCCTATTATATCTATTAAACTTTTTGTGGTAGAATGTTCAGAAGAAGATCTTCAATCAAAAGGTGTTGAATCTCTTCCACATTCAACCAGACCAAGATCAAATTATGTCTGACCTTCGTCCATTCATTATATCGAGATTGTAACTCATGATCTTAGGGGCACTTGGGAAATTCTTCAGCATTGCATTAAAATACCAGATATTAGTGATATCAAGGAACCTTCTGATTGTAATCTAGATAATAACATTGCTAATGTACATAAGTATATTTTGGAGATAGATTCTTTTATATATGAAACTGATGAACAAATCCCTTCCTCTAAATGATTATCTCCTATGCTAGAATTAGGAGTATGTGAATGGGTAATTATTGAATCTGAGTAGTGAGATATTTATGATAATACTTAGAATTTATTTCCCTTTTTCATTCATCTCAACTGTTCTTTATCAATTATCATAATTAATTATAATGAAAATGTATTTTTACAGCTTGAATGTCAAGAAGGATGATCCAGACCGATTATTGAATCACCTCAGTATAGTCTTGAAGGTTGTCCCATTGACGCAATGAATGATCCTACCAAGTTACCATAACATATCCAGGGGCTAGAATCATGACTGGGGTAATGGAGATAGATAATCTTCAACCATTACATCATGTTTCCCCTGTTAAGTGAAGTGTTTCAATCTACCGTCATTCATTTGTTCAGAAACACAAAAGGGAAATGAGATTGCTTCAAAGTGTATTCCAAAAGAGTAAGTATTTATACAATCCATAGGGCATACAACATGATCAAGACGTTTTGATAACCTGATTATATCCACTTGTAGGATCTGGGTCTCTCTCCTCTCTCTTGGGATTAAGAGTCGATTTGTTAAGACTAGAAAAATAAGCCCAAGGGAAACCCAGGTTCATGCTGATGAATCTATAATTTTAGTAGATAAATTGTCATGAGATTCAGCTATAACACCTCCTAGTACAGTTGATAGAGAGGAAAGCCCTGTAAAGATAAAACACATTCCTCAGTGGTTTTTTTCAATGAATCGTGAAAAAATATACACCGATATTCTTATTTCATCAGAAGAACGGAATGATGATCCATGGCAATCTAAGACAGTTGCTGATGTCGACCCATATCTGGAGGGACCTGATGCTGCCTTATCAATTGAAGAGCCACCAGAACCAAATGTCAGCAGAGCCAATTTGGGTATCAACCAACAATTCTTGGATACATTAAATGGTGAGGATGTTGTAACATTTCAAGACATATACACTGAAATTATGGACAACCTTAATCCAAATATCGATATTCTATGTTCCATTGAAGATTTTGGGATTTTTCATGAGGAATCTCAAGGGTGTAAGTCACTATTATTGCATTTTCCTTACATAATTTGTTCATTTACTTGATTCATTACATCAAAAATCATCTTAAGCATCTTTATCTATAGACACCTTCGAAAAGACTCATTTGAAATAGGGTATTCCACATTATCGTTCTACTAGAGATGGATAAATACCCACAGAGGATCCTTCATCAAAAGATGTTCCAGATCCTACAATGGTCATAACTGAGCAAATTCATGGAAATATTCCATCTCAAGAAACATCTTCTCAAAACACTAGAGGTGATAATATAGGGGATGGATACAATCAATAACTTGAATTATATTTTGGTAAATATAATCAGTCATCTGAATCATATTTGATTCCTCCCTCCGAAACTAATAACGATTTGATTTATTATTTAGGGTTAACAGCTCCTCGATCAGAAGGTGAAGCTTCTTCTGTCCGAAGAAAAGTAAAACAAGGCAGCTCTCTGAGCGACCTATATTCAGAGTACATTTTACGTCGTGGTAGTGACTCAAAATAATATTTAGATATGCAATATTCTCTTGGCATGGCATGTATAAATACATTGCCACATATTTGGAGAATAATTGCAAAGAAAATTTAAATTAATTTTTGTCCCTATTCTCAAAACTCCCAACATTATTCTTCATGTTTGGATTTTGTGGGTTCAATTATTGGCTGGTCTACGATGACATGAAAGAGACTAATTGCCGATGGGAGTAGGAGCATAAGCTGTGACATGACATTGAAGAGGCTAAATGACTCATCACTATTTAGGGAATTCAAGGTATATTAATTTAGGTAGAGGAATATGATAACAAGAAATCACTCGAGATTATCCAACAAATCAAAGAAGCCACGAAGGAGTTGTTATCTCTTCAACAACAACGGGATGTTGTTCATAACAAACCTGAGCAATTGAATCAAACATTAGGAAAACCCTAATTAGAGGGGATAACTACCATTTCAACTACGAATGAAGAAACTCATCATGCAGAGAAGGCTGGTGTTGCTCAACTGTCTCATCCTCAATAGGCAGCTGATAGAGCTTATGAAGAGGTCCAACATGTGAAATGTCGTGATGAGAGTTTATTCTAAAACATAATAGAGATGATTCATTTTGTGGATGGACACATATTTTCATATAAATGAATGAAATTATTTTTTCAATCAAATAAATATTAATTCCCATTTTTCATGATAGCAATATGAAAGGTAAATGATGATAATGGTGTCTTTATATTAAAAAATCATTATTTATCAATATATGAATGAAGTGCTAATTATTTTTTATTAAGACAAGGGACTTAAAGAGCATAATTTTACTGTTGCTATTGTAATATGGATAACCCCACAAATTTTATGTATTTTAACCCCTTTTTTATTGCTGAATATTACATAAATCATACAAACATGTATGTCTAATGAGCTGGGAATCGACTTTTGTTAAGATTTCTCCTTTAAATTTCTGAATCTAATGAGTACCAAGTCTTTTTTTACGGGTAGATTAATGTCATTCATGTTGGACTATAAAGGGAAAATATTTAGTGTCGTAATAGTGGTGAACATAATGTTTGAATTAAATCCTAATCATAAAATAATGTATAAGAATTTAATTAATATTATTTGATTATTTCCGAGGGAAATCATGGGAGATCATTTTTTATGGATACCAAATCTTAAATCATGTATCAACATAATGTGTATCTCTTCTAAGAACGATGTTACCATTATATGACAAACCCATTATGGGGGCTATCTTATGCAGGGCCAACTGGGGCATATGTTTCATAGCCAAATAGTGGAATCTTTTGACTGACAGGCTTGTTATGTAAGAAACATTTGCAAGGCCGCCTATGGGCACATGAGGCATAGTCAAGAGAGTTAGATCTTTATGAATTTATCATTTTGTTGTTGATAGATAGTGGAAAATAATATTTGGGTGACATAAGACCACATTTGACGATTTTCCAAAGAAATGAATTTTATGAATGAAAAAGGGTTATTTTAAACCAATAGCCATGTAGTGAGAACATTGGTAATGTGTAGTTTTATGTCATGTAGTTAGGACATGGCTATTTCTCAGTTTTATTTCATGTAGTGAGGACATGGGGTGGCTTTAATTTAAGGTGTTTAGATCTGACCAAAAGTACGAAACTCACCCAATATCATGATAATTTTTTCAGAAATTCACTACAACATTTAGGTATGAAAGGTAAAACTATAAAAGGTGCATTGAGAATTTATGAAACTGAGGAATGGTATGGGAAAATTGCTAGAAGAATTAGAAGAATTATTTTCTATGAATGAAGTTACCATTACATGGAAAAATCGTTATGAGGGTAGTGATATGTAGGGCAGCCTAGGTAATATACTATATAGTCAAATAGTGTAATCTTTGACTAACATGCCTTCTATATATCCAACTTATGAAAGGCCTCCTAAAGGAACATGTTGCGTAGACTGATAAAAGAGCACTCGGAATATTGACGTTCTATCGCTAAATGTTGAAGAATGTGTATAGAGATTTAGAATTTCTAAATCATGGAGATTGATTTTGGGAGAAAGGTACCTAAATATGGAAACGAAGTTTCCGAACAAGATATCCAAAGAATCAGAGGAATATAACTTTTACAAAGGTGTAACCCAAATGTAAAAGATATGTTGTCTGTAGTTTTAGGTCTTACAACTAGGACCAGAAATGGAAACAAAATATATCATGTGGCCAATTTATTTCAATATTATTTCATATTATATCGAACACATGATAGAGGAAATGTGTAAACCATGGACTTGATGACTTTCATACTGTGAAATAGTCAATGAGACCAGTATACTTGAATGAGTATTTTAAAATACAAATTCTTATATATATTCATCAAATATTAAAGGGGAAAAATATACTATAACCAAGAATGAAGATACCATTATTTGAAAAGACCATGATGGGGGCTGTATTATGCTGGTCCAACTAGGGCATATGATGTATAACCAAATAGTGGAATCTTTTGGCTGGCATGACTATTATATAGGTAGCTTATGCAAGGCTGCCTAAGGTCACATGTTGTGTAGTCAGTAAAAAGAGCTCTCAGATATTGAAAACCATGTCCTCATAAACTGTAAGAATGATTATGAAAATCTGAAAGAATAATTCAAGATTAAGAGTGAGAGACATGGAAGGGGTTTATGCACAATGTATATTAGAAATATATGAATCAATAGTCTCCATGAATTTTATGTCATTTACATATATCTGACTCATATGTAAAATGAAGAGTTTCTTTGTTTCCACTAAATGAATATGTTAATGTGCAGTTTTAGGTCATGTAGTAAGGACAATATACATATTAGTTTCAAGTCATGTAGTAACGACATTTTTACTATGCAGTTTTAAGTTATGCAGTAAGAACAACGATACTGTTTAGTTTTAAGTCATGTAGTAAGGACATTGTTAACCACATAAGAAATTAAAACACCTTATATAAGGATGACATTTAATCAATTCATAAGCCCACGTGAGCTATGTTCGGTGTGAGAAACAAGGAGCTGTAAGGGTTTCTTTAAGACGGAAAAGATGATGCAAATGAACAATATTGGTAGTAGATTTTCATTTACTGTAACATCAAGTGGAAAGGATGACAATGAACTGATATGAAAGGAAAGACATATTGGAACTAGATTAAGGGATAAAACCCAAGTATTACTAAATGTCTTGTTGGGGAAACAATCAAGTCGTACATTGTTTTTAAAACATTCCCTAGGGAGATTTGAATTTATACAAAAAATAAAGTGGTTTCTGTTTCTGTGGCTGGTCCCATGATTGGAGATCTAGGATTCTCTACCTATATAAAAATACATGAGAATAAATCCAAACATAGTTATTTAAAATATCATTCATCACGTAATGTTTGATATGAGGAATGAGGATTTTGATATGTTTTGAATGAATGATAAATCTTAATACATAAAATGGTATAAGGACCAAATCATTTGTCTTAAGGAAACACTCTATATTGATCTGATTCATATACAGGAAGAGAAAATAAAATTATAAAATTTTATGATTGTGGTTGGGCCCAGAATTGGAGATTCATACATATCTATGTATCTCATTGAAAATGAGAATCTCGACATACATAGTTCTTGAAACATGGTCCCTGTGTAGATATAACTATGACATAGGAATGATAGTGACTCATGTACTAATAATAAGTAACGAAGATATTAACGACATTTTCTTATGGAAGCTCTTAACGTTTAAATAGAGAAAACATTATTTGTATATATGATGTCTTCCAGTTTAATGTCATGAAATAGGGATGATGATACTATGCACAGTAACGTCATGAATCATGGATGCTTATGGTTTATATGAAGTTTAATGTCTTGCAACTAGGACATGGGATGTTTTGTAGTTTTATGTATTGCAGCAAAGATAGTTTAATATACAGTTTAAAGTCTTGCAGTGAGGAGTAATGTGTATAATTGCACAATGTATTTCTTCAATAATATTGCATTAGTTAGAGATGTAATAATCTCTACATACATTGAGATTAAATCATAGGCTCCATTAGAATATACCTTATGTAGGGAATAAGGTCCCTCCCATTTTGGATCATGTTTTCGAGGTTTGATTCCTGGTATCATTTTATTCCTAAAGGCAAATACCAATTCTCCTGGGTGGAATGAACGAATGAAAACATTCTATTTAAAAGCTCATGAAATTATATTATGATAATCTTTTAGATTATTCAACATATGAAATATTTTCTCATCTAATCATTCCAACTCATTAAACCATTTATGAGACCATTAATTTGTTGATAATTGAACGGAGATTGCAACTCTAAGTGAATGTAACTCTACTTCATTTGGAAGAACCACTTCAATTCCATATTCCAATTAATAAGTAGATTCTTGGGTGGCTGTATGTATAGTTTTCCAATAATCCCATAAGGCATTCAAAAGTTTACCAGGCCATTATTTATTATATTTATCAACCATATTCTTGAGTATATTTGATAGGTTTTTTTTTGAAATCCTCTATCCATCCATTGGCTACCGCATGATAGCGAGATGAATGATTGGATTTGATATTATATTCTTGATATAAATTTTTTACTTCATATGAACAAAAATTGGTGCCATTTTCCTTCAAAATAGTATGAGGGACACCGAATATAGTTTTGACAAAACTAATGATTCTTTTGGCACTGACTTCCTTGAGAGGTATTGCCTCATCCCACTTAAAGAAGAAATCATTAGCAGTGAGAATATACTTAAAGTACATAGCCCTATATAGAGGATAAGGCCCTACTACATTCATTCCTCATGTGGAAAATGGATAAGAGTATATAGTTGTATGTAGAAACTATTAGGGCTGATGAATGATGTTGGAATGAACATGAAAGTGATGACACTTTTTTGGGATGTCTGTACAATCCTATTTCTTGGAAGGCCAAAAGTATCTAAGCCTCCAGATCTCATCGGAGTTTCTGTGAACTGATTTGTGTGCACCACAATATCGTGAATGTACTTCTTTCATGAAAGTCGTAGTCTCTTCTCCATCAATACATTTGAAGATAATTAAATCAAATAATCACTTGTAAAGGATCTTTTTGTGGTTTGGAATATAATAAAGAGTAAAATTATACGATCGTCGTCGGATCTTCTATTTCTCATCCATATTTGTTGTAAGTATCCCAATTTGAATATATTACATGATGGATGTTATCCATCCAGTGGTATGACCATATGGTTCAGAAATAGGGTGAATTTCATTAATTTAATCCAATTTGGTTTGAACAAAAGGAAAGGCTACACAACAATGGGTTATGCTGATAACTGTCTCATCTCGATAAAGATCTACCAAGGCTATAACTACACTAGCGAGTGCATTTGCTTGGGCATTTTGTGATCGCAGGACACATGAAAATGTCCGATATGAGGGAAAATCATCCATTAAATCTCTGACATAATCACCCAAAGGGAATAACTATTCTTTTCTGACAGAGTTTTCCCCATTGATTTGTTTGATTATCAATTATGAATCACCTTTTTCTATTAAATGACACATTTTCACATGATTGTCCAAATCCAAACCTGATATAAGAGCTTGATATTCTTTTTCATTTTTGGTACCACCTTCCTATAAAAAGAAAGAATAAGGAAATAATGCCTTTTCTGGGGAAATAAGTACCATTTCTAATCCAACCTTGTTGAGTTTAGGATTTTCCAGTCTCTTCCCTGTTGGACTTCTAGAAGAACAATTAAAATACATTACCCATGATTGGGAATTATCTTGAATAGAGAAGACCACTTCATCGGGAAGATTAGTATTAAACAATGTATCATTCGTGGATGGATGATCAGTAAGGAAATCAACAAGATCGTGGCCCTTTATTGCCTTTTGAGGAAAAAACTGGTTATCAAACCATTAAAAAATAACTATCCACAGTGCTTGAAATATTGTATGAATAGTATGAGGGACACAAAATCTTGTTTTGACCAAACTAATGATTCTTTTGGCTCCGACTTCTTTGAGAGGTATTGCCTCATCCCACTTAGAGAAGATATCATTAGCAGTGAGAATATACTTGAACTACATAACCCTAGATGTTGGATAAGGCCCTACTACATCCATTCTCCATGTGGAAAATGTATAAGAGTTTTTAGTTGTATGTAGAAACTATTAGTTTTGATGAATGATGTTGCCATGCACTTGACATTGATGACCCATTTTTGTGAAGTCTGTGCAATCCTATTTCTTTGAAGGACAAATGTATCCAAGCCTTCGGATCTCATCAGAGTTTCTGTGAACTGATTGGTGTGCACCACAAGCTCGTGAATGAACTTCTTTCATGAAAGGCGTAGTCTCATCTCCATCAATACATTTCTAGATAATTCAATCAAAGAATCACTTGTAAAGGATCTTTTTGTGGTTTGGTTGATCATAATGAGTAAAATAATCCACTTGTCGTCGGATCTGCTATTTGTCATCCATATTTGGTGTAAGTATCCCAATTTGAATATATTCCATGATGGATGTTCTCCTTCCCATGGTATGACCATATGGTTCAGAAATATGGAAAATTTCATTAATTTACTCCATTTTGGTTTGAAAAAAAGGAAAGCCTACACATTGATGTGTTATGCTGATAACTGCCTCATCCCGATATAGATCTACTAAGGCTATAATTGCATTAGAGAGTGCATCTGCTTGGGCATTTTGTGATTGCAGGACATAGGACAAAGTCAGATCTGAGGGAAAATCATCCATTAAATCTCTGACATAATCACACAAAGGGAATAACTATTCTATTCTGACAAATTATTCCCCATTGATTTGTTTGATTACCAATTTTGAATCACCTTTTTCTATTAAATAACCCATTTTCACATGATGGTCCAATTCCAAACCACAAATGAGAGCTTGATATTCTTTTTCATTTATGGTACCACCTTCCTATAATATGAATTGATAAGGAAATAATGCATTTTCTGGCGAAATTAGGAATATTTCTAATCCATCCTTGTTGAGTTTAGGATTTTCTAGTCTATTCCCTGTTGGACTTCTAGAAGCACCATCAAAATACATTACCCATGATTGCAAATTATCTTGAATAGAGAAGACCTCTTCATCAGGAAGATTAGTATTAAATGATGTATCATTCGTGGAAGGATGCTCAGCAAGGAAATCATCTAGAGCTTGGACCTTTATTTCCTTTTGAGGAAAAAACTGGATATCAAACTATTAAAAAATAACTAACCACAGTGCTTGACATATTTTAATCATAGGATGACTGAGGATAAATTTGATTGGGTTATAACGAGACACCAATTGGACCTTATGATGTTGTAGGTATTGTCTCAATTTCAAAACATCAAAGATTAATTCTAGGAATCACTTCTCAATACATGAATACCAAGTTTCCACATCAAGCATCGTGCGACTAGATAATAAATGTTGTTCTTATTTCCATAATCATTATTTTGGGTGAGGAAGGCACCTAATGATCGCTCTAAAGCTATCACATTATGAATTATAGGTCTTCCTTCAACAGGTACAATAAATAATGGTGGAATCAAGAGATATTTCTTGAGTACATCAAATAATTATTGGCTATCCTTAGTCCATTGATAAGAGACTCCATTCTTCATTAATCTGGTGGAAGGTAAACATTTTCCAGCCAAATTGGCTATAAAGTTTCAAATATAGGTTATGTTTCCTTGAATTCCTCCCAATTCATTAAATTTTTTTGGATGTGACATACCAAGGATTGATTTTTTCTTTCATTATCATCTTCGATACCATGATATCATACAAAGAAGCCATGGAATTTTACCGAGGTTACCCTGAATGATCATTTTAAGGGGTTCATTTTCAAATTATATTGCCGAATTTTGAGAAATTAAGTTTCTAAATAAGTGAAGTGACTGGAATTTTTTTTGGATTTTACTACCAATTCATCCACATAAAATTCATCAAATTTCCCTAATAAGGTTTTGAAGATATGGGGTTTGGAACATTGTTATGTCACGCATTCATTCATTAATCCAAAAGGAATTACCCAATAGAAAAACACACCATGAGGTGCTCTAGAGGCTGTATATTCTTCATCATCTGAGGCCATTTGAATTTGATTATACCCAGAATATTCATCCATGAAGGAAATAGCTTCATATATAGCAGTTGCATCAATTAGATGTTCTATAATCAAGACTGGAAAATCATCTTTAGAAAAATGCCGGTTATGATCTCTTAAATCAATGAGGACTCTAATTTTCCAATTCTTCTTTTTCACAGGGATAATATTGGCCTGCAATTTGGGATACTGAACATTCCCTGACAATGTTAGCCTTTATAATCTCATCAAATTCAACTTCATGTTTAGATGTGTGAGTAGGGTGTGTTTTCCTTGTTTATTTCTTGAACCCATGATGTTCTTATGGAAAACCCAAATGATGGGTGGATACATCATGATTAAGACCGAGCATTTTAATATAATTAAAAGAAAATATATCTCAATTTATTTTTAGAAAAAAAGTATACTCCTCTTTCTCCTCATAGGTCATGGCCCCAATAATTAATGTGGGGAATGTATCATCTCTTGTACCAAGATTTATTTCTCTGAGTACGTCCATGGTGGTAGAAACACCTTCTTAAATGATGGAGAGCATCCCTAAGATCGTCCTCTTATTCATTATTATTTGAAAATTCTTCTTTTTACATTTCCATGGTAAATGACTAGGAAAAATGCCCAATGTTACAGGAGGTGTCAATATTTGAACATCTTGAAGAAGAGCCACCATATCTGACCCTACTGATGACGAAGGGTCATCCTTTGGTAAAGAGGGATTGATGGATTTAGAATCTACTTGTTTTTCATCCTTTAATATTGCTACAATTTCTTCTATTCTGATTACCGAAGTAGAGGCTCATTGTAGTTCAGAAGATGAAATAAAAACATCTCCATTAATGATTCCATAATTTCTTGGTGCATCAATAATTTCTCTCATGTTACTAAGCTCAATTTTCATAATTGATATAATAGAAATTATTGGATGAGTGCATGGATTTGGCATTACCCATTTAACTTGATTGATGGGTAATAGATTATATTTAATTAAATTCATGAATGTATATTCTAGAATATTTTCCTGTCTATTTGGATAATTATCTCTAGTTATATCCATGGTAATAGATTGTGTTCCTTTTGTGTAATAAAAATATTCCTCATTGTATTGAGATTCACATTTTTTAAATAGAGCCTTGTCACCATATAATGTTCTGATTTGACCATGAAACAATATTTTATACATTGGTGGTATGATGAAGGTATGGTTGCATGTGGATGAAACCAAGGCCTTCTAAGCAGAATGTTGAAGGTTATGTCCTAGTGAACAACCATGAAATCTGAATTAGAAAAAACATGTCCTAACTGAGTTCTGAGTGTAATTTTTTCCAAAGGATATTGGTCATTATTTTCATATTATTTCAACATTAAAGTCAATGTAGGTAAGTCAGATTCATTTAGGACCAATTGATGAAGTGTCCGAACGGGAATGAGGTTGACCCTGGAGCCATTTTCAATGAAGGATGGTTGAATATTCATGTCCTTGACCTTTCTAGACAGTTTTGATGCTCCTTTTTGTCACATTGATTAATTTAATGTAAAGGGAAATGACTTAGCACAAATTGTTTCAACCTTTGAAGAAAACATCAAAAATCGACAATGGAATGAAAAAGGAGTCAAAGGACCTTGCACCGCACAGGTTTCCTTACTGCCGTGCAAGAAAACTTGCCCGCCGCCTAATGGTCGCACAAGTGACATGCACTCCCTATTTAAAAACCGTCCAAGGTCTTTAGAAGCCTATAAATAGATCCTTTGGGCCCCCCATTTCAAGAGATTAATTTTTCCAGAATTCAGATATAGAGCTCTGAAGGCCCAAGTCTCTTCTTCAAGTCTTCCAAACACTTATAAGGTAATTATTTACCTAGAATGGATGGTCTAAACAAGAGGAATAATGTCTAAAGTGTTATAAATCACTAACACTAGCGCGCCTCAATGTTTTTCCATCAAGGGAAATGAACAAACTATTGAACCTTCTTACATATTCATTGAAACTTGCACGCCACTCTTTTGGAAGTACCTCAGGATGATTCAAAAGTCTTTGGTCAAGAATGGCCCAAGTATTACTCTACAGGTCAAGGATCGCGCAATTACCCATGTGTCGCGCAGGTATACCTACACGACCAATACTTGCACACCCACGCAGTACCTGCACGCCTTCCAGGACTTGCGCGCCCCTCTCTTTTTGGGTTCCCTTCCTACCCATTTAACCCCTCTTATGCCAATTTCACCTCTCCTATTCATGATTCAGTCTTCAAGACACTATTCAAAGCCATTTATGGAATGTTTTCTTGATTTAATTACTTATCTGAAAGGATTTCCGTGGAATATCTCTCAAAAATTATTGATTTTCACATCTTTATGTCACTAATGTTAGAGATTTCATTCATTCAACCTCACCCTTTAAGATGAGAGAATCATTAACCTGGGCCTCCTTTTCAAGAGTAAGCCCCAGTCCAAATCATTATTAATTTGGGCATCCTTCTTATGAGTAAGCCCCATGTGCTTTTTAATTTGGGCCTCCTTTTCAGGAGTAAGACCCAAGTCCCCTAACCTTGGCCTCCTTTTCCGGAATAACCCCGAGTCTCAAATATGGGCATCCTCTTTAGGAGTAAGCCCTAAGTCCCTTAATTTTCAAATCCCTTTATCCTGGGCCTCCACCTTAGGAATAAGCCCAAAACCTTAATTACTTTAACATGGGTTTCCTTTTCAGTAATAAGACCCAGTCCTAAATATGGGCATCCTCTTTAGGGGTAATCCCCAAGCCCCTCAATTTTCAAATCCCTTTAACCTGGGCCTCCTCTTTTGGAATAGGCCCCAGTCTTAATTTCACTTAACCAGTCATAATTCCTTTTGATCTGGGCTTCCTTCTCATGAGAAAAACCCAATCATAATTCTCCTCTTAAAATGGGAATCTTACTTAGGAGTATGCCTGAAGATTAGAGTGTCCAAATCTCCATGAAGCACATATACCTTTATGGACCCTGTTGATGGATTTCTTCACTGAATTAAATATTTATACTCATCTATTTGGGATGTTATACATACATAAGCCCCACATCATTTCATGGCACAATTATCTGGTTTCACAAATACCTCTTTTTTCTCACACCGAGCATCACTCACGTGAGCATAGAGTGTAAAAGTAATCATGACATCTTTCTTTGAGCCATCAATCATGCAGAAACATCATACTCCCTTACTAGAACTATGTGGGTTCTGATTCCTTTTCCAAAAAAAGGATATGTAGGTATCCCATCAGTGGGTACGATCCTAACTTTGAAATAATCCATGTCCTCCTGAATGACAATAAACTTCATGTGCCCCACTGAGTGGCTTTAAAACCAGTATGGTCATCATAATGACCAAGATATTTTTATGTATTTAAGGATACCATCAACTAAGAATCTCTAACAAATACAAGTGATTCTCTATCGATGATGAACCTTGAATACATATAAAATATTCTCTAAATTTCCTTCATATCAATCATTGATCGTCACATTTAAAGGAAATCACATTTTACACCTAGTAATGTAATAAGGATTCATGAACATAACGTAAATCTATAAAGAGAGTCCCGGAGTAGACGATAATTCCCATCAAAATGTTGTGATGAGTCTGACCTCCCATCCTCTCGACCAATGAAAATTACTAAGCCTCATGAGTCCACAACAAATGAGCACATAACTTTGGAATGTAAGTCCAAATGGATATGGAATCATTGGATGTTTCCGATTCTAAGAAAAAACCCACTAGAAACTGATTCGAATGTTTGAACCTTCAAACAACGAGGTGATCCCCAATTCCAGAGGAAACAAAAAATGGAGAACCTGACAAGAATCCTTATCCAAGTTAAAATGATTTTTTACTTATTTGTTAGGCCCCTATTTAAACACAATGAGAGGGCCAACAAGAAAATCAATAGCATATGTGCTCAACCAAAAGATGTAGCAGCTGAACTTATCTTGATTATGTTTGTTATATCAAACATGCAATCTTTTTCAGGGTCTTATTCATTTACGAGAATAGATTTCCTTAAGTCCACATCTATGAATACCTCTACTGTGAAAACCACTACTGCATATGCCACTGCTGCTGCTCCTTTTGGATCACCGTCTGCTCTGAGGATGACATCACCAACTCAGTGTCTTCAACACTGGGTATCAAATGCGCTAGTTAAGGAGTTCTATCAACACGGTACCATCCCATCTCTTGAGTTTGCTCGACAAGCCCTCCAAGAGGACAATTCCCCCAGGTCGTCCGGACAGCGACGACCAGCGATCAAGAAGCAGGCGGTGCTAACTACCGTCTCCAACCACTTCGGGTCGTTATACCCGGAACACAATCACCATTCACTCCCATATTCTGGGGAGGTGAATGAGTAGGTCCCTCAGGGCCTTAATTCAAGGAAGAAGGAGTACATCCCGAGGGCTCTCATCAATAATTGTCGCCAGACTCGTGCGGCAGGGCACCCTCAACATGATGAGGGTATTGACTCCAGGCATTCGGCTTAGTTTCCTCGAACTAGATCAGGGAAGACAAATCACTAGAGGTGAAATCCGGTCAACAGTGAGCAGGTTCTCATATCTGATATCTCTGGAGAAGTCCACCAACCTAACTTGGTGGCAAAAAATGAGCAGGAACATACACCCATCCGTTTTATTTCCATTGTCTAGCAGACTCGTCTGGCAGCATCACGACAATCCCACTAGGAAATTCCGACGGAGTACTATAGGAAGGAATATACACCTGTTTATATGTCATCAGCTAGTCAACAGGATCATCTGACTAAATATGATGGATCTCGTCACCCACGTTTGGAGAAGTACAATCAGTAGGCACATACACCTACTACTATTGATCAAGACTACCAACAGTCTCGCTTGGTAGCACTTGGAGAAGTCAGTCAGAAAGCTCTTGTGACAAATAGGAGGCGGTCTCAACTCTTTGCCCCCACACTTGAGTACTGTCAGGATTCACAGACAGGAAAAGGAGGACAAGAGCAGGTACACACACCTACTCAAATCATGGAATGGGCATATATCCTCGTTCTGACAGCAGAAGTAACCAAATATATTCTATCAATGGTGAAAGAGTAGAAGCAAATCCCTGCTCATATTCTGGATGTTTTCCTGGATATTATAATAGCTTCAGTAGCATCTCCGGGAAGGACACATAAATATATCCATACCAGTGGAGTGACAAATCAATAGTTCACTCTGAAACAGACACACACATCTGTTCTAGTTCAAGAGGGTTGTGGGGCGTATTCCCCCATATCATACGGACAACCAAGTCAGGCACATACACCTGATTTGAGTAGATATTGTCACCCTTACCTGGCCATCTCTCCAGATCAGGCACATACACCTTCTCAGAGTAGCGACATTCATCAAAAAGTGGTTTCCAAGGAAATTAATAAGGTGTATAATAGAAAGACCCTCCCATCACATTCAATAGATCAAGAACCAATTTATAACAAGGCCTTGCTCGATGTTGGAGTTCTTGAAGCCCTCACACAATTATCTGTTGGAGTCTAGGATTCTACTCCCCTATTTACCAATAGTGGGAACATTAATTCAGAAGGTCTTCAATAGTCACTTCCTCATGAAGGCTTGCTTCATAACAGTTCGGTCGATCTTGATGTTTCATCTTCAAACAAGAGCTACAATAACCCTATGTGTGGCCAGAAGACCAAGGAGCAAGAGATATCATCTTTTGTTGTAACCCACCATGGTGGTCCTCCCCATGATGATGAATTTCTCTACAAAATTCCTCTCTACAATAGTGATGCACATTAACCAAAAAATGCACCAGTGGACAATGTAGTGTCAAGAATGTCATTTTATCTTGAGGCACTTGCAAATGCGAATCCGGTCATGTATGATGCTTCATCTCTAACAGGTGAAATACTTTCTCAACCAGAAGATAGCACAAGGTGTTGGTCTTTCTCTGAACCACCCCTAAGTCATGAAACTTTTAGTTTGATCAGTGATTTCTCAACCAATCTTGTTGAATCCGATGATGCAACAAGGAAACATCAGCTCTTTTCAAATCAGGTTGATAAATATTCTTTGAATGACAAAGTGGAAATTCCAAACATGAGAAAACAACTGGCGAAGGGTGAAGTGCCAGTCATGTTTTGGCCTCTGGTTGACTCTCAGTATGACATTCCAGAGATGTTGACAGAAATTGGATTTCATGATATTTTTTAAACATATGGAAAACTCTTTGCCAGTTTAAAAAGAAATTATTATCTTATGATGAATATGAAAATCATCTCAAGATAATAGAAGAGTTACAAACTCAGATTGATTTGGCATCTATATCAGTCTATCGATATCTGAAGGCTGAAAATTAGTAGAGATCCCTTCAATGGGCATGCCTTTGCGCATTAAGAAGATTTCTCCAGTTAATTTACAATGCCCCATCTGGTATTCATGTTGGTGGATGGGGTGTTCCTAGAGCACTACATTTCACTGTACTCTCTAGTCATAAAAGTCCGCTGAAAATGGTCTCATGCAATGTTATTGCCCGTGGCTGGCCACCGTCAATGGGTTATTTTTGTAATCAAAAGCATTCTCAAGAGCAGCCTTAAATTAGTTCCTCTCAAAATCAAGAATACAGAGAACAAGTTGGTGAATTACTCCGGCATCATGCAAATGAGAATATTCAACAGGCCTCTCGTATGGAGAAAGTACATCATCAAGTTATAGAAGTGTCAAAAATCATCCAACGGTCTTTTAAATAGGGTGATAAAATTGGATATCGATTGATGCATCCAGCTAATTTCCAAAGTAAGGATCGAAAAACCAGGATAGATTTTAAGAAAGTCTCAGACATAACATCTCAAGAGCCACCCCAGCTTTCCAGATTGGGGAATCGTTTAACCCAACCCTCAGAATCAACAAATAGGATTCGAGGAGTTGAGAAAAGGCAGCAGGAATAGCCCCAATCCACCGGACATGGGACTTTAAAATCATCAATCTTCTCCTCAGCGAATGTCCGTCTTCTCTCGATTGGAGAAGAATCCAAAAGAGGAACGAAGATCCAAATTATCAGGAGATTCTCTCCAAATTATGGTTCACCAAGAGGTTCTTGAGGGATCAAATCAACAAAAGGTAATGTCTCATCAGGGGCATGGTAGATGACAATATCACAAAAATGCTGATAAAAGGTATATGATGCGTTATGCATCAATTAATGTACTTAATGTCATTATTGCTGATCCTATAGAACATGAGGCTCACTCAGGGGACTCATATGAAGAGGTTCCTGCTCTAGAAGATGTATGCACAGACACAAATGAAGAAGTTTTGCATACATGAAATCAAAGGATTACACAGAATCTAGGTAATCCTCAAATAACCCACTTCCCCCTCTTAAAAAGGGAGCTAACAAGGGGAATAGAAAGAATCAAGTTGCATACCCTTCCTCTGGAGAGGCCAAGTGCTCTCACTAAAGCAATGATTTGCACAACAAGAGGAAGAAATGAAGGAATTAAGGAGGATGAATGCAGAATTACTTCAAGGTAGTCTTCCTCCTAAGCGTGCTGGAGTCAGTCATCCAAGGGAGTTTGTTGCAGTTACTGAGATGGATAAAGAATATCCTCCTCTATCAGTACACCCTCATAGGTCTAATACTACAGGTCTAGTGCAACAAAAATTGGCAGTGCTACCATCAGTTGCAGTACCAGCCACCACATCTGTACCAGCTCCAATTATTTCACCTGCCCAAGTCCAATTTCAACCGGATTTTTCTAAAAAGTTAATAACTACCATTGAGAAATTAACATCTAGGATAGAGACTATGGAAGGGAATCGTGAGCACGTTCAACCAAAAAAGGGCACTTACTCTGAATGGGTAGATTAAATCCTTCCCCCATCAAGTTTTGGGAACCTTATATTCCCTATTTTCAATGGATCAGACGATCCTGAAAAGCATTTGAAGCATTATGTGTCTTTTTGCGATCCTTTGATGGGAACTCTAGAATAGAAAGAAGCAGTGAAACTCAGATGCTTCGTGAAAACCTTGCAAGGACCAGCTTTTGTTTGGTACACAAGCTTTCAATCTTGGTCAATTACCGGGTGGGAAGATCTTCTCCAAAAATTCATTCTTCAGTTCATCTCAACATTTCCAAAGTCAACATTTTTTTATCTTACAAACTGTAAGCAAAGGGATAATGAAAGGGTATCATATTCCCTAAGCATAACACTCCCTCAGGAAGAACTGTTGCCAATCTATGCGGAAAATCTGCGTGATGAATTACACACGCCATTGATCCTTGTGAAATATATAGGAGGGTTTCGAGACCTTACTAAAATCTTTCAACAGATTGAATATTCTCTTATAAAGGCTAAGGATAAGGCTCGTATAATTCCATTAGCTCCAAGAAGGAGAATGGGTAAAGCAGAGACTGCTACAGTTATGCTTAAACAAGAACATGTACCTGCTTCTACTTCAAAACCTTCATATTCTCAAAGGGATCTACCTCCTGAGTGCCAACAACAAAGGTTGTTTCATCAGAATGATAATAGAGATCAAATAAGAAAAAAATTTGAGGATCTAAAGTAATAAAACACACTCTTTCTGGAATGAAAAGGTTCTTGGTTACTTCATTTCAGCTCTGTAAAATAAATTTGTCCAGTTGCAAAGGCCCAAAAGGCCAAACAAGGAAGGAGATGAAGACTATCCCAATTATTTCCCCTTTTATCAAATGTTGGGGCATCCCATCCAAGAGTTTTTTGTCTTCAAAGACCTCCTACAAATGATTGTTGACTCAAGACAAGTCACATTAAAAGGATCTTCAGCTCAGGTAGCATGTGTTATTGCTATAGTTCTAGAGGAGTAAGGCGAATGGCAAGAAGTCAAAAACAAAAATGCACAAAAATATGATGATTGGATGGTCAGAAAAATGATCAACCGAACTCAGGCCTTTTTTCGAAAGCAATTGAAGAAACCAATTGTGCCTTCTTCCATTAATGCCACAACAAAACCCTCTTCATTGGAGGGAAAATCCTCAAAGAAACGACATGATTCATAGAAAGAAAAAGAATCAGAGGAAGATGAGTATGTGTCAAAGCCTAATATGTCCTTGACTCTGGAAGACTTCATTCCATCTACTTCTAATTCATGGGCACCACCCCACTAAACCACACAGTCTAAACAGGCTAATCAGGCAGAGTATTCATCGGATGAAGAGTTGATTTTCGGTTCTGTTAATATGATTCAATTAACAGATCAATATGCCAGTCGCAGAATTGATTTTTATGATCCTGAATTCCCAATATCAAATAGATGAATCATAGGGAGATCCAGAGGCTCAGGATACATGGGATGACATGGATCTTTCAGAGGCCACTATTCCAATTCTACCCCTGCAAGAATCGTGTATGCGGTAGAAACTCATGGTAGAGCACTTCAACGATCTCAACAAGAACATGAAAGATCTTCCACACAAGGAAGACTTATCCCTAGAAAAATTATTCTGGATTATCGGTTGAATGTTCCATATTCTTCGTCTAAACAAGTAAATAGACCTAATCTGTCTAATTTTCCAATGCCAGGATTATTACCAACTCCTATCCCGATACAAGATGCATCAAATTACAAGGCATAAACTTTCATGTAACCTGCTAAACCACATATTCCTGTTGGAAAACGCAGACCTTTGGATCAAAATTATGATATATTAAAACACATGGCCCATGTAATGGCCATGTTATCAATTCTGGATTCCTTGAATTTATTAAAGGATCTTCGGGAGGCACTCATTGAGGCTTTGTCAAGTCCTGAGGAGTTTGAAACTGAAATTGCTGCAGTTGAAGTCTAACATGTAGTGAATATTCCTACAGAATGACATGCAGTAATATTTTTTACTGATAAATATGAAGATGATGTCGTGCATGGACATATTAGACCTTGGTACTTATCTGGAAAGGTCAATGGTGTAGATATCCAATGTGTTTTCATTGATAATGGTTTATGAGTCATCCTCATGCCCATTCACACACTTCATCGATTGGGCCTCAATGAGTGCGATTTATCTCCTTCTACATTGATGTTACAAGGATATGATATAAATGAACAAGAACCACTGGGCGAGATTACACTCAGAACTCAGTTTGGAGATTTTGTGTCCAATTCAGATTTCACGGTTGTTGATCAAGACTTAGCCTTCAACATCTTTCTTGGAAGACCCTGGCTACATCAGCATGCGGATATCCCTTCATCATACCATCAATGTCTCATGTTTTATTTCGATGGTCATGTTGGGACATTATATGGTGATAAGGCCCCATTCAAGACATGTCAATCTCAATACATTGAGGCTGAATTCTACCACATGAAGGGAAAGGAGGAATCCACAACAAAGAAGATTAGCAAAGTTAATGCTCCGTATGGTTTGGAAAAGATTCCAGTAAACCCATTAGCACATGTGTGTATAGATTATGTGTTCCCTATCAGTCCAATTGAAAGGATAGACCGAAATCAAAATAATCTTATGGAAAGATCCATAATGTCAATTATGGAAAATGAGCCAGAAAACATGGGAGAAATTGGTGATCCACCAAGAAATGATGAAATCTCAAATAGAGATGTCTTCATTTCATCTGATGAAATCCAGAATGTCTATACTTTGCCAATCATTCCAGGGAAACTTATAAAAAATTCAGAGGCAAATGGTGATTTTGATTCTCAATCCATCATCTCCTCTTTATTACCCAAAGAAGAACCATCATCATCAATCGGGTCGAAAATGGAAGCTTCTTCTTCAAGATCTTCAAATTTTGACATCTCTTATGATCATGAAAATTCTACTTCATCATCTACTATGCAATTGGAAACAGAGGAAATAAACCATGTTGAAGAAGAAGAGGAATATCTAAGAGATTCTCCTCTAGCATTTGAAGAGGGTATCTCAACTACTGTGGATGACCTTAGCGAAATCAATATGGGTACAAAAGAAGACCCATGCCACACTTTAATCAGCGTGGCCATGACTCTTGAAGATCAAGACATGTATATTTCCTTTTTAATGCAAAATCAATATATATTTGCTTGGAACTATACAGATATGCCATGGCTTGATCCTGATGTTTCCACTCATCATTTGGGTTTGCCAGAAGAACATCGAGGATCCAAACAAGCTGCTAGAAGAACACACCCATCATATGATTCCAAAATTGAGGCTAATGCGGATAATATCATCAAAGATAATTTCGTCAGAGAAGTTCAATATCCCATGTGGTTGTCTAATATTGTCCCAATGAAATAGACGAATGAGAAAATTAGATATTGCATTGATTTCAGATATATTAATCGGCATTGTCTTACGAATGATTTTCTAGTTCCAATTACAGAAATCATGATTGATGCGACAGCTGGCTATAAAGTACTTTCCTTCATGGATGGATATTCTAGATATAATCCAATCTGGATGGCTCCATAAGATGAAGAATTTATAGCCTTAAGAGCCCCTCAGGGTGTGTTTTTCTATCGAGTAATGCCCTTTGACCTAAATAATGCAGACGCAACATACCAGTGTGCCATGCATCATATCTTCAAACCCTTTCTGGTAATGTTTGTTGAATATTATGTGGATGATTTGGTGGTCAATTCCGAACAACGTTCTAATAACTTGGCTGATTTAGAAGTCATATTCCGCAAGCTTCGACAACATAATTAGAAGATGAACCCCTTAAAATGTGGTTTTGGGGTAACCTCAGGGAAATTTAATGGTTTCGTCGTACGCCATTGTGGTATCAAGGTCGATCCTGATAAGACAAAGTCAATCCTTGGCATGTCACCTCCTCAAAATTTATGAGAATTGAGAGGACTTCAAGGAAACATAGCCTATATTCGGCGTTTCATCGCCAATTTTGCAGGCAAAAGTTTACCCTTCACCAAATTGATGTAGAAGGGAGTCACTTACCAGTGGACTGAAGAATGTCTAGAAGCATTCGATATTCTCAATAAATATCTCTTGAGTCCACTGGAATATATGCCACCTGTTGAAGGAAGACAACTTATCCTATGTGTGAGAGCTTTAGAGTTATCTTATTGTGCCTTTCTTGCTCAGAAGAATGATGATGGGAATGAAAAAATCCTCTACTATCTCATTCGGACTATGCTTGAAGTAAAAGCCTGATATTAAAGTATTGATAAGTGTTGCCTAGAATTAATCTTTGCAGGTCAAAGTTGAGACACTACCTGCAACATCTTGAGGTCCAATTGGTATCTCACAATAACCTGATCAAATTCATCCTTAGTCGTCCGATGCTTGTGGGATTTCTTGGAAGGTGGGCTGTTATCTTGCAGCAATTTGATATTCAATATGTGTCTCAAAAGGCGATAAAGGGAAAGGGCCTCACTGATTTCCTTGCTGGACACCCTTCAGTGGAAGACACATCTTCATATATTGAACTCCCTGATGAGGAAGTTTTCTCAATTCATTAAAGCCTTCAAACATGGGAAATGTACTTTGATGGTGCTTCCAGAAGACCAATAGGGAGGAAAATGGAAAATCCTAACTTCAACAATGTTGGCTTAGGGATTGTACTCATTTCTCCAGAAAAGGCAGTGTTGCCTTATTCCTTCTTATTGTGGGAAGGTGGTACCAGTAATGAATAAAAATACCATGATCTCATCACATGCCTAGAGTTGGCTCTTCAAGCACAAGTAAATCACTTAAAGGTGAAATGTGGTTCAGAACTTGTAATCAAACATGTCAATGGGGATTATGAAATCAGAAAAGAAGAAATAATCCCTTTTTATGATTACATCAGAGAGTTAATGGTGGAGTTTCCCTTGGAAACGACATTTTCGTATGTCCCAAGATCACAAAATTCCCAAGCGGATGCACTGGCTAATATTGCCACATCTTTGGAAGATCCAAATCAGGACGCGACAACCATCAGTATTTCCCCCATCGTACATTTCACCTTATGTTTGATCCAGAATAGAGGAAATCAATGAAATTAGTCCAATATCTGAACCATATGGTCATACTACATGATGAAAAACACATATCAGGGAATATCTTCAAAATGGAACACTTCTACCTGATAGTTCCGGGAAAGAACAAATCCGGCGACGTGTAGTCAACTTTACTCATTATGATGGCTCAGATCACCTAGAGTAAATTCTCTACAAGCGTGGTTTTGATGGAGTTATCATTAGATGAATTGATGGTGAAGGTACAATGACTATCATTGAAGAAGTCCATGTAGAAGTTTGTGGTGCCCACCAGTCTGGACATAGACTATCTGATCAGATTCGATGGCTTGGATACAGTTGGTATTCAATGATACAAGATTTTGTTGATTTCACAAAGAAGTTCCATTCATTCCATGTACATGAAAACTTCATCAATCAACCCCCATAGTTGCTTCATATAGCTAAATACATGTGGCTATTTTCCAGATGGGGAATGGATGTGGTGGGACCTTACCCTTTAGCTACGGCCAAGAAGCTTATGTATATTCTTAGTGCTATTGACTTCTTTTCTAAATGGGCAGAGGCAATACCTCTTAACGAAGTTAATTCTAAAAGCATTGTTAGCTTCATCAAGTCTAACATGATTACTAGATTTGGTGTCCCTCATACCATATTGACAGACAATGGCACCAACTTCTGTTCATCCGAGGTGAAGAAGTTGTATCAAGAATACAACATCAAATCCAATCATTCATCTCGGTATCATGCAGCAGCCAATGTCCAGATAGAAACCTTTATCAAGACTCTATCAAATATACTGAAACAGATGGTGGATAAAGATAAGAAGTCATGGCTCGATAAACTCTATCAGGCCTTACGGGCTTATCGGACCACCACCCGCACTACAACGCAGTCAACTCAATATTCACTGGTATATGGAACAGAAGCAGTCTTACCAATTGAGGTTCACCTACCCTCATTCAGTGTAGCCATTTGGGATCAATCATCTATAGATGAACAATCTCAAAAGATAGTTGATGAATTGGAATGGTTAGATGTGAATTGATTGTGCACTCTATACCACATGGAAGTATATCAGAATCGAATAGCACGAGCATTCAACAAAAAAGTTCTTCTTTGTTCATTTGTTCAGGGGGAATTGGTATTAGTTCTCATAACTCCAATGATACCAGGAATGAAACCTCCCATTCTAGAACCAAAATGGGAAGGACCTTATTCAATATATAAGGTCGATTCTAATGGAGCTTATTCGTTAATCTCAATGGATGGAGGACTCATCACTACTCCAATGAATGCCAGATTTCTAAAGAATTATTTTTTATAAACACAAAATACACCATCCATGGTCCATACATATGACCTTAAACTATTTGTATTACTTTCGTCCCACATGACATTAAATTGTGATGTCCTAACTACATGACGCTAAACTGTATAAAAGTCCCTTACATCCAGCACGACGTTAAACTGCATCATCCACGATCCATACATATGACCTTAAACTATTTGTATTACTTTCGTCCCACATAATGTTAAATTGTGACGTCCTAACTACATGATGCTAAACTGTATAAAGGTTCCTTACGTCCAGCACGATGTTAAACTGCTTCATCCACGGTCCATACATATGACCTTAAACAATTTTTATTACTTTCGTCCCACATGATGTTAAACTATGAAAAAGTTCCATACTTCGTCCAACATGATGTTAAACTGTGTACCCTACATCATCTTTGTTTTATGATGTTAAACTATACAGAAATGGTCCATACATATGACCTAAAAATATTTTCACTTTTGTCCAACATGACATTAAACTATGAAAAAGTCCTTAATACGTCTAATATGACGTTAAAATGTGTCCTATTTTGTCCTTACTGCATGACATTAAACTGCATAGTCCTCTTTTTGTGCAACATGACATTAAACTATGTTTTCCAAATCGTCCTAACAACATGATGCTAAATTGTATTGAAAGTCCTATGATATGTCCTACATGAAATTAAACTGTACTTTGTCCCTACTACATGACACTGAACTGTGTAGCACCAATAGTCCTAACTGCAAGACATTAAAATGCATAGTCCCTTTATATGTCCTACATGACATTAAATTGTGCATCGTTAAGGTTGTTGTTACCTCTTGTTTCTCACACCGAGTTTGAATCACATGAGATTAGAGAAAATTTCAACCATAACACCCTCTCTGGGCCCCTGACCACGTGTAAGTACCAACATCATTTTTAGGTCACTGTCCCCAAGAAAAAACATGATGATTAATTCATTCTTTAATTTAATTACATGGACTTTGATCCTTGCCTTCTAGGATGGGTACAAAGGCATCCTCCCAATGTTCAATCCCAAAACCAATCTCTTCACATTGGTTCACCTCCATCCCATATGATGTTGATTAATGAAACCTTCCCCAGAATCAATATCTTTACATTGGTTCACTTTCGTCCTTTCTATATGAGGTTAAATTGTATATCATTTTTTTTATTGTACAACAATAAACTAAAATATTCTTTTATACCCTCACCTGATAGGGAATCATTATTTACATTGATTTTTCAATCATGTTTCATTCCAAAGATTATGTGCATACATGGAAATGCCCGAACCTTTTATCTTGGGTTAATCCATCATTGCACTAAAATATCCTTTCACCCTTCACTTTTACGAACCAAATTTGTACAGAAGGTATTTCTAGAACTACATGGGCTTGATTCTCATCCTTATGGGATACGTAGGAATGTTCGAGTGTCCCTCGATTACAGCCCTAAGTCTCTTGGTCCTAAACCCGAATTTCACTTTCAGTCCCTTGGCTGAAAAGTCCCCATGAAAACACACACTGTCTATTTTTTATAAATGGTCCACGATCCATGATCCTAAACTAATATCTCTTATATTTTCTTCCCGCATTATGTTAAACTATAGTTTAAGAATGACGTTTGGCTTGATTCCCATCCTTATGGGATACATAGTGAAGTCCATCATTTCAATTAAGGATCCAGCCACAACATGATTATGCTTATCATTGATCTGTGTATCTCTGCATACATTGGACAATACCCATCTTTATGTGTCATATTCCTAATCATGAATACTTATAGATATTCATAACCATTTTCTTGTCTTATGGTCACAAAATGATAAATTTCTGAGAAATGTTTTTCTTTGACCATGTATCGCGTGCCCTTAGGCGGCCTTGCATAAATAGTCTACATAATAGACCTGTCAGCCAAATGATGCTATTATTTGACTATACAGCCAATTCCCTTAGGTGGCCCTACATAATTCAACCCCCTAAAGGGTTTGGCATATAATGGTAACTTCATTCTTGGGAAGAAAGCCTATTTTGTCATTATTTGTCTTATCAAAAATATATAAGGATCCGAAAAAATGTTATCCTTAACATATTTATTTCATGTTCTTTTTCATGATCTGAAATTATTCAAGTCTATGGTTTATATTTTCCTTCCCTACGTTTGGGTCAGAAATTTGTAGGAGTAAAATTCATCCAATTCGTAGACAAACCTCTTTGGAAATATCTTCTCTATATTCAAGTACCTCTTTCCATACAACAAACTATATAATTTGGAAAAGTTGAATCCCCATAAACATCCACCGGCATCTTAGCAGTAGAAAAGTAAATTTCTGAGAGTTATTTTGACTGACTATGCAGCACATTCCCTTAGGGGGCCTTGCATAAGTAGTCTAGATAACGGACCGTTCAGCCAAAAGATTCTATTTATTTGACTATGCAGCCAATGCCCTTAGGTGGACCTGCATAATTCAACCCTCTAACAGGTTTGTTAAATAATGGCAACTTAATTATTGGGAACTACTTATTCTAATGCCTTTTTATCCCATTTTCTATCATTCCTCAGATTCAAATTTTCTTAAGTCTTAGTTTACATATTTTCCCCCATACTTGAGTGTGGTAAAATATTTTTAGAAAAGTTTTCATGGAATTGAGTCAATTAAAATTCATTCAGTCAAAGCTATTTCGACTTTAAACAATATCCTCTTTATGTCCAACGTTCATGACTTTAAACTACCCACAAAAGACATGGTAACTCGGAATAAAAGTCAAGTTCCAGCTCACTAAACATACATTTTGTATGATTTAGATAATATTGAGAAATTAAACGATTCAAATATTGTAGGGTTATTTATAATAATCCTAGTAAAAATTAAACTATGCTTACTAGGCCCATTGGTGTACGTAAAATTTAAAGAATGTATTAGGAAAATATGTGCACAAGTGAATGGAATGAATGAAATCTTTCCATTTGATGCACAAGAATTATAAGGACATCCATAGATTGGAGTCACTTCTCTCTTCCAGGAAATTACAAGAAGCTATCAACATAAGTCTTCACTTGATGAATAGAATCCCAAGCTTCATCAGCAGGTACATTAAGCTCATGAACCCGACCAACATCACTCTTTTCAGCCTGATGGAGTGATTTCTTGGCATCTGTGATGGATTTCATACCATTTTTTTGAGCTCACTCTAGTGAATTATTGAGTTGGTCAAGTTCCACAGTAACAGTGTCTAACTGTTGATGAAGGTGCGTCTGTTGGACGACTTTATCTTTGATCTTATGCTTCAGCTACTTCATCTTGGCAGCATGGTCAGCCTTAGCTTGGGATAAAACTACCTCAAATTCACTGATGTTGGCTAATAGCTTCACCCTGGTCATATTTTCACGTTACTTTTTATCTTGTTCCCTTCTTAAAATGACATGTTTCACCGTGGCATGGATCTTTTCATATCCAAATTTTCCAAGTCCTAGCATGACGAACAAGGAAGACAATCGAGGGATCTTCGAGGATAGCTCTTCTAAAGGCACCTCAGACATGATTTTCTATATGTTGTTCCATGCCTTGCGTTGTGAAATGATGAGTGCCTTATGTACCTCTGGTTCTGATTCAACGTCATAATCACAGGGGGGAATCTAATCTATGATTAATGAACTTCGAGAAGTGCCCCATTCAACTCCTTCCCCCCTGACCAGAGCTTCTTTAAATTCAATTCCCGTTGGGGCGGAGGCTAAGGCCTCAGGATTGTATCATTCTGTATATTTTATTGTATCAGCACATTAGAGACACAGTGTGAAAGATGATGGGTTGGTGATAATGTCCTTCCTATGGATGGAGATCAAGCTTTAGCAAAAATCCAGATGTTCACAGATGTTTTCTTGAAGAATTTCAATCTTTGGATTCATGGGAATTCTGTAGATAACTATGAACAACAACAAGTTCTATTAATGTGAAATCTTGTCAGATGGATACATGCATGATTAATTTGTTTGATGAGCCTTTTTTTATTAATTTATTGGGGCCCAACATGTGGGTAACATTTTTTACATGGTTAGGGATTCACGTCGGGTTTACCATTTTTGTTTTGTAGTTCCTTGAAACGTGTGTTCAAGATTTAATAATCACAATTTCCAGGTAGTTTCAAATAGATTTATTAATGGAACTAAAAACATCCAACAGTTCTTTATCCAAAGGGGACATTATTTCTAAAGGCATTAGTTTGTTATGTTTTTTAATTTATGATACTTTTGAAAATGCATTGTTTGAGAGGATGGGAGGTCAAACTCATCACACCCTTTTGGGGGGAATTATTGTCAACTCTGGGACTCTCTTTGTAAAAAGAAAATATTTTCATGAATCCTTATTAAATCACAAAGTATTTCATATGTATCCCTTGGATTTATAATCACTTATTAGCATGTGTATAATTTAGAATCATCATTATGCATTAATGGTTCATCATCAATGGAAAAATCCGTATGTATTCGACTTTCTCCATTAATTGTATCCCCTAATATACCGATTAGAGAATCGTGTATTCATTTTTATGATGATATAGGTTTTTTATTCAACTTAGTGGGGAACTCTGGAATTTATAATCCTCTAGGGAGATGAACGGTTGTTTTAATCATGGGATTGTTCTCATAAGATGATCTACCTATGTATCCTTTTGAAAGGAATTATAACCCTCGTAGTTCTGTGTCACTTAATAGGACACATCATACCTATTAAGGTCATGTGATAATGACCTCTATGTGGAAGGTGCTTTGTTGAAACTTAGTGCGGGACTTATTATGAAGTACCCCAAGAAAATTGGAAAGGTTATGAGTTCCCAAGTAGGACAAAACCAATTTGGAATATGGCCCAAAGAAAACAGGTTTGATTTGAAGTGTTGGGTTTGATCCTCAAGGATGCTTCCTACATATCCCATATTAATGGTAATCAAAGCCCACGTAGTTCGATGAATATAATAGAAGATTATAGTCCTCGGAGAGATATGAGTTTGGGATTACATTCAGAAAAAGGATGCCTTTATTATTTGAGGATTGAATTTTGGGATTATTTTCTAAGGAGGATGCCCAAATTTGTGGAATTCGGGATGGATGAGCTCAAGCCCTGAATAGGGTACCTACATATCCTGGATTAAATAAGAATCAGAGTTCATGTATGTAACACCCCTACCCTAGTTACCGAGAGTCAATGCATTATTACATAACATTTGCATGATCACAAATGATCATGTCTTGAAATTCCAATTAGTTTAGTAGCCATGGAATCACAAGATAAATTCATAAGTCCTAAATTGAATAATAATATGAAAACTACAATAACATAGTCTCCATAGTCCACACTCATATCCCCTCATACTATCCCTACAGTTCATTCATAAATTACTTCTTCACATCCTATGAAAAATAAAACATAGAAAGGGGTGAGCTCAGATTCCTAGTAAGGATAACAATATAATAGATACTTTCATAAATAAGCATAAACATTAAAGGAAATTTATAACTAAAAATCCATTTAAACATGAACTTATGAATAATATGGTAGAAATAAGAAAAATAATTCCATTTACTTATTCACATGGATATTCTAATAATCAAAAAATCACATGCAATATCAATAACCGCTTTCATAATGATGTAATGCATAATTCTAGACTATCATAACCACATAGTCAAGATCTTGTGCCTAGACTACAAATATGATTTTTTCAAGGCCTTGTGACAAAACACTAGTTTGTCTCATGAGACCTACCGATGAATCGAGGATCTATATCGGGATCCACCCGTCACTTATTAAGTCCAAGTAATTCTTCATATAAACAGGTTAAAACATCACATAAACATTCGTATTAAATCTAGCATAAGATAAGTCAATACTTTCTCCAAAATCCATGAATGGTATAAAAATTACACATACACAGTGAATCATGTCACAAAACCTTGACTACAAAATGGATATTTTGTATCATAAGAAATCAACTTCAAATAAGTTTAAAATCCATCAAAGAATGTTGACAAATATGAAATCAATACTATATGATAGAAATATCTCTTTTTTTGAAATCATTTAAAACAATTACTTTTAAAATATTCTTATAAGCTTGTTTGTGAAGTTTATATGATGTTATAACGGCCGAAAATAGCCTCACCCTCCGTATAAGTAAAAATAAAATTCTTACCTTAATTTTTTCGAAAAGGTTAGAACAGACCTTGTTTGGAAAATGACGGAATGATTCCTTTCAAAACATTTTGTAAAAAGTTTAACAAGGGTATAAATTAATTTAACACATATTCTAGTAAATAGTAATAATGTTTTGAAATACATTTTTAAGAAACATGGATGTTGATGATAAAGAGGTCCCATTATATAATTACGTATAAACAACCTCAGATATTAAAGAGATTTTGAAATTAACCCTTTCCTTGTACTTTTCCATGGTCGAGGGAAGGTCAACCTCCTGTATAATAGTTGAATAATTTTTATTAAATTATACAAGAATCATATACATAAATATGATATCATATATGATCTTTTAATATTGCATTGTTAATAATATTTTAGTATTATCTTCGTTTCGAGTGTTAACTGATTCGTTTTCCATTATATGATTTGTTACGTAAGAAGTGTTTTTTATGGATATGTTATATCCTATTAACACTGCTTCCATTTCTTTTTTCATTTAAAAAGGAATCAACACCAAATGATAAATAGGTATAATATTATTCCATTATAATATAATATCAAATATATGTTACATAAGTTCATTAACAACATCTTTTATATGTTCAATGTATGGTATGAATGACTCATATCACTATATGGGGGCGGTAGTCAGCACTTCCTCAAATGAAATTATCTTATATATATACAATGTGAAATGAATACTGGTATGCTATAAAATGGAATTACATATAATTATATATAAAATAAATATCATAAATATCATATTTAATTATTGTTCCACCATAATGGCCACCATGAGAGGTGTTAGGAGATAATTGAACAATCATCGTTTCGTGAGGCGTTTGGTTTCCATCCACATAATCATTATGTTATTCACCCATTAGATGGAGGTGTGTGTATGTTTAGTTTGAATATTCTCATAACAATATCCTAGTATATTGAGTATAATTTTTTCCTTTCAAATGTAAATAATAAGAAGAGTTTATGGGTTGAAAAAGTAATATAAATTAAAAGAAGCTAAGAGAAATTGTTACCTTTAATTTGGGTAACTCCCATTGGATTGAACCAGAAAAGACTCTTAAAGTCCCTTATGACAAAGATAATTCTTCTAGGAGGAGGATATGGATGTATGGAGCTTAATTGGGTAGGGATTGGACGAGACAAAAGGCTTGAGAGGTGTGAGGAATTGGATAGATGTGGTTTCCTTTTATAAGGTGTAGGAGGGGATCTTTTGGAATGATTGAAAATATTATTTTATTATATAATTATATTCGGTTTTTAAAGGTCCAAAACTCGTTAAAGTTTAATATAAGAAGACTCATGATCTAAATGAAATAATCCAATAAGAATTGGGCAGGTTTTAGGTACTATTTTAATCTTTACAATCTTATTTATTTAAATCATTTATTAATGAAAAAAACTACGTCATTATTGTGTCATAAATAAATTAGTTTATTAGATGTCTACAAATTATAAAAAATATACCATGATGTAGGAAATATTTTTATCTTTAAAATTAATATTCATAGTCGAAATGATAACATATATAACCCAAATTAAAAATTGTTTTTCTAAAAGATGTATGCGTATGACATTTTTGTATTTACTTTAACATAATTAATATAAAGTGTAATTATCACTTACATGTGGCACCATTGGGTCCCAAAATCGATCCAAAGATGAACATGGTCGGACATCTATCAACCAGAAGTGTTAGGATATGTTATAGGGTAATTTAGTGTTATTATAATATTATTTGTTTACCCTTATTTACCGGATTTACCCTTTAACCATGGTCAATAAAATATTTACCGAAAATTTATTCAATATGTCTAAAAATAAAATGTAGCTAATTATAGAATTTAGACATCCTGATTATAAAAATTTAATCCATTTTTATAATTATAAAACACCGAAGTGGAAGCAATTCATTTAAAATTAATTCCCGTTGTCGAAACAAAAAAGCATGTTTTTAACAAATAATATCTATCAAAAGATTTCCACTTTCATATGTCCAGTTTAAATATGAAATTATGTCCAATGACCAAAATTGGATTAAATGGTAACATTATAATCTAATTATACTTTAAAATAACTCAAATTCATAATTTATAAATATTATTTATTTCGATTAAAAAGTTACTTTAATTAAAATTTAGTAATTTTCAATATTCATCAAAATATGAAAGTTATCAGAAAAGTATCAAAATTTCACCCTAAGATAATTTCGATATTAAGGATCCAAAAATAAGTTATATTTTACAAGATTCAAATCATAAATGTAGCAATTATTAATTTAAAATTAATTTCGGCATTCATAACAAAAGGCGTATTTTTAAGAAATAATAACTATCAAAAGTTTGACACTTGTTTATGTCCAATATAAAAGTGAATTTACATACAATGATAATCAATGGAATAAATTTTTACTACCAAACCATTAAAAAGTATAGTTTAACATTATAAATTATTTTGATTTAAAAAGTTGTTTTCAGTTAAAATATATTATTTTTCACTATTCACCCAAATATGAAAGTTATCAGAAAAATACCAAAACTTTATTGAAACTAAATTATTATGTCCCGATTATAAAGAGGAAGTTTATTTTGTCAAATTTATTATATAAAAGTCTCAAATATTGGTTTAAAAAAGGATTATCCATTAAAATGTGGTAAAATTTCATTTTTTGATAAATACATCTTTTATCTGAAAAAATGTATTTGTTCTTACATTAGGTCTAAGAAACTCATAATATGGATTCTAAATTTATAAGGATTATATAAAGTTCAAAATTTAGTTAATACTATTCAAAACCGCTTTTGAACGGCATGTTTGGTAAGTCATCGTGCGCTAGAACTCGGTGTTGTGTGCAGTGCATGTTATTGAATTACTTTGAAGAAATAACATACTATGAAATCTTGGGGTGTTACATTCATCCCTCCTTCAATAAATTTTGTCCTCACAATTTGAAATTAACTTTAGAAAATGAAAGGTTGAAAATAGAAAATAACTTTTGTAAAACCCTCATCGGAAATTAGGTTAATAAAATTTAGTCTTAATAAGAGGAAAAGGGAAATGAAAGGGTCACCACAGAATTATGATATCGATTAGGAGAACATCGGTGGCAATTTGAGACATATGATTGTAGGAAACTATAAATATTTAAAGGTAGTGATTGAGGTCATCAATCAAAAACAAGTGTAAAATTGAGGGCCTTAAATTCATCAATCTATGAGGATTTAAAATACCATCAGTTCAACAAAACATATAGTATTAGGATAACACTTTTTTTTAATATCCCTAAAATAATTTATAAGAACTAATTTCTTCATAGAATAAGAGAAGATGAAAAATATATACTTGAAAAGTAGAGTCCCGTCCTATAACTAATATCAACCACAAACTCATCTTACACTCTAAAAGATAGCAGAACATAAAAATAATATTATATTTATCCTATTCATGTAGGGTTCAAAAAAAGGAATTTATAATTCATCAACCAGAAATTTTTAATGAGAAGACTAAATTATTCAATATAGGACATCACATCGGCCAGTGGTAAGTGATACACCCTTTTCGCCCCTCGGTTGCGGGTTCTAGTCTCGCGGCCTTGCCGGACGCGACAGGTTGCCGCCCGACCTCCAGGTTGTCCTTTTATGGAAATACAAAAATAATCTCAAACTAGAATTATCCAAAATATTTCTATCCAGACTCACAGTCCAAAATTTATAAGGAAGGTAAACACAATGATGATCCTTTTTTACATGTAATAACATGTGAACAACTTCATCATGTATTCTTTTAAAACACGACAACATCATGAATTACCATAAAACATTATTGATTACATTCAAGATCCCTTATTACTTATAGAATACTGTATATTATCCTTTTATCCAATAATGTTTTAAACTCCTACAATGATAGAATATACCAATCATTAATCAGTTTCAAGTTATCCAAGAATATCCAATATAATTTCTCCAATTCAATCAAGTTTTATTCTAAAATCAGTACCTTGGTATCAGAACCATATTATGGTTTATCTTTCTCTCAACCATATATTTTCGAAATATATAACCTACTATTGAGTCACTATTCTTGGTTTCACACAATCCTAAGCCATTAATAAAATAGTACTGTTGTACAATCCTTATATACTCCATAATTATTATAACCAGTACATCGTTGATACAAAAATCAAATGAAATAATTATTTAATAACAACCTAAGAACTATAATCATTTCTCTTCATCTGTGGTTGTATCATAACATGATTATTATCCAATTGCATCATTTGGGGCATTCTCTAATGATTTGGACATTGGTTCGCGTAGTGTCCCAAATCCTTGCAGATGAAGAATTGTACATTTGAAACCATTTTCATACCCTTGTACTCATATACGTGGTGCCCTTTTTCTCCATACTTATAACAAACTCTATTCACTTCATGCAAGTTCCAGGGTGTTTCTTCCCACAGTTATCACATATGGGAAAATTCTTCTTTTCTCTCTTCCCTTTATCCATCTTTCTCTCTTCTATACTTTTCTTCTCTGATATCCCTTCAAATCCATAGGACTCGGTGAATTGTTTACTTATCTTATTAACACATGATACAACATATTCATATGTTGAGAATACATGGGAGAATATTTACCTTCTAAATGTTTTCTTTATACCATGAAAGATATGATCCTTCTTACTCTTTGAATCATATGTATTTCTCGAGTTCACATTCCTTCTACTGGGTGCCATTTCTATACAATATCATAAACTAGGACCGTTTATGAATTGCAATAAATAATTCCAAACATGTAAAATACCTAATGTAAATCGAACGGTATATGGAAATAATCCATAATCATAAAGATGTTTTTATTGTGGATGTATATACTCAGAAACCCTTCATAATGATTTGTAAAGAAAATGAGAATTATCCTACGCATATCCCACAGGAGTGTCATAACCAATAGTGCATCAAGGCCAGTTATTGTGCACCAGTTCCCATTCGAGTCTAGCTAAAAGCGGTGTTTTCGGGTTTTACCCCTAGGTACATCTGTGCCAGAGCCACCGTTACCTTCTTGTATCCAAACATGGATGTATTGTTCGGAAATCTCAAAAAATCTATACAGTACAAATATTTTAGGAAATTCATCTATACTAATCCTCAAAGTACGTCTAACGTCTATGTGCTCTAATAAATGTATATCTAAATCTATCTTCCAAGGATTGTACTAAACCTTCTCTGACACCTACTATAATGCCTCGACCCCAGTTACCTAGAGTCGGTGCATTATTGCATAACATTGGCATGATCACAAAATATCATGTCTCGAAACACCGATTAGTTTAGTAGCCTTAGAATCACTAGATACATTAATCAGAACAACATTACATCATAAAATAAAAACTACAACAACATAGTCTCCATTGTCCACACTCATATCCACTCATAATATCCCTACAAGTTATTCATAAATAACTTCTTCACATCCTGGGAAAAATAAAACATAAAAAGGGGTGAGCTCAGATGCCCAGTAAGGATAACAATATAGCATAAACTTTCATAAATATTCATAAACATTTAAGGCAATGTATAACTAAAACAAATCCTTTTAAACATGAACATCAACATAATTTGGAAGAAAAAAATGAAATAATTCCCTTTACTTATTCACATGGATATTCAACTAATCAAATAATCACATGAAATATCTATAACCACTTTCATAATTATGGAATGCATAATACCAGGCTATCATAAACACATTGGCAGGCCTTATACCAAGACTACAAATAATATTTTGTCAAGGCCTTGTACCAAGACACTAGTTTGTCTCATGATACCTACAAATGAATCGAGGAGCTATTGCGGGCTCCACCCCTCACTTATTATGTCTAATACTTTCCTCATATGAACATGTTTAAACATAACATAAACATTCATATTAAAACTAGCTTACGAAATGTCAATACTTTCTCCATAAACCAGGAATGGTATAAAAATAACACATTCACAGTAAAAAATATCACAATACCTTCAATAAAATATTTTGGTTTTGTGTCATTATAAACCAACATCAAATAAACTTAAAATTCATCCAAGGATGTTGACATAGATGAAATCAAAACTATTTGAGATAAATATCTATTTTTTTGAAATCATTTAAAAGACACATAATAATAAAATAAAACATTTTCTTTGAAAATATCCTTATAAGAATGTAAGGTAAGTTTATATGATGTTATAATGGCAGAAAATATCCTCACCCTCTGTATAAGTTAAAAAACATTATTACCTTAATTTTGTCAAAATGGTTAAAAAGGACCTTGTTTGGAAAATGACAGAATGATTTCCATCAAAACATTTAATAAAAATTCAAACAAGGGTATAAATGACTTTAACCCATAGTATATTAAATATTAAAAATGTTTTGAAATATATTTTTAAGAAACATGGATGTGAATGATAAAGATGTCCATTTAGATAATTACGTATAAACAACCTCAGATAATAAAAAGACTGTGAAATTAACATTTACCTTGTAATTTTCCTTGGTATAGGGTAGGTTATCCTCGTGTATGATAGTTAAATCATTTTTATAAAATTATAAAACAATAATATAAATAAATATGATATTATATATGATCTTTTAATATTGCATTGTTAATAATATTGTAGTATTATCGTCGTTTCGGGTGTTAACTGATTCGTTTTCCTTTATATCCTTTGTTACGTAAGCTGTGTTTATTATGGATAGGTTGTATCTTATTCATATACATAATGATATCAATTCCTTAAACATTACATTTAATCATCAAATGAGATTTAGTTTTTAATGGATATGATGGGTAAATTAATCTCATCGTGTTCATGGAGATGATAATCTGTAGGTACTCACATACGCTACTTCCATTTCATTTTTCAGTTAAAAAGGAATAAAAACGAAATGATACATTGAATATTATTATTCCAGTATAATATAATACCTTATATTTGTTACTTATTTTAATTAACACAATCCTTTATACATTCCATGTATGGTATGAACGAGTCATATCACCTTGAGGAGGTGGTAGTCCGCACTTCCTCAAATGAAATTATCGTATATATATATATATATATAACATGAAACGGATAAAAGGTTTGATATAAAATAGAATTAAATAAGCTTAAATATAAAATAGATATCATTAATATCTTATTTAATTAGAGTTCCATCATAATGTCCACCATTAGAGGTGGTAGGAGATAATTGAACAATCACCGTTTCGTGAGGCGTTTGGTTTCCATCCATAGAAACATTATGTTCTTCACCAATTAAATGGAGGTGTGTATAAGTGTAGTTGGAATAAATATCATAAAAATATACTAGTTTACTGAGTATACTGTTGTTGTTACAAAAGTAAATAATAATAAGACTTTAGTGGTTGAATAAGTAAAATAAAATAAACGAAGCTAAGATAAATTGTTACCTTTAATTTGGGTAACTCCCTTTGGTTTGAACCAAAAATGTCTCTTGATGTGACTTATGCCTATGGTTAGGATTCTAGGATGAGTAGAGGGATGTAGGTAGCTTAATTGGGAAGAGGTTGGATGAGGAAAAAGGCTAGAGAGGTGTGAGGAATCGGTTAGAATTGGTGTCCTTTTATATGGGAGAAAAGGGGATCTTTAGAAATGATTGAAAATATTTTTTTATTATATAATGATATTTGGTTTTTAAAGGTCCAAAACTCATTAACATAGAAGATAATTTGACTCATTTTCAAAAATAAATCATCCAATACTAATTGGACAGGTTTTTGGTATTATTTTAGTCTTTATAATCTTATTTATTTAAATCATTTATTAATTATGTAAACACTGCATCATTATTGCGTCATAAATAATTTATTTTAGTAGATGTATAAAAATTATAGAAAAAATAACATGATGTATTAAATCATTTTATATTTCTATAAAATATTTATAGTCGAAAAGATAACATATATAACCCTATGTAAATTTTTTTTTTCTAAAAGATATATGCTTATGTCATTTTTGAATTTACTTTAACTTAGTTAATATAAAGTGTCATTATCACTTAAAAGTTGCTCTATGGGGTCCCCAAATAAACCTAAAGATTTACATAGTGGTACATGTATCAAAAAACATGGTTAGGGCACGATTTAAGGTAATCTATTATTATTATAATATTATTTTTTTATCCATATTTACCAGATTTACCGTTTAAACAAGGTAAATAAAATATTTACCAAAGAAATTATTCAAAATGCCTAAAAATAACAGTTACCTATTTACATAATTCGGAAATTCTGATTCTAAATATTTAATCCATTTTTATAAATTCAAAACACAAAAGTGGCATAAAATAATTTATAATTAATTCCCGTTGTTGAAACAAAAAAGCATGTTTTTAACAAATAATAACTATCAAAAGATTGACACTTTCTTATGTCCAATTTAAATATGAAATTATTTCCAATTACCAACATTGGATTAAATGGTAAAATTATAATCTAATTATACTTTAAAATCACTCAAATTTATAATTTATCACTATTAATTATTTCAATTAAAAATATCATTTTTAATTAAAATTTAGTAATTTTCACTAATCGTCAAAATATGAATGTTATTAGAAAAGTACCAAAATTTCACCCTATGCTAATTTATATATTCTGAATCTAATGATACAGAATTTTTTACCAAATTCAACACATAGAAGTTTCTTTTATTAATTTTAAATTTATTCCCACTTCAAAACCAAAAGGCATATTTTTATGAAATAATAATTATCAAAAGTTTTACACCCGTTTATGTCCAATTTAAATGTGAAAATAATTTCAATGCGCATCATTGGATTAAATGATAAAAAAAAATTCAATTTATACTTCCAAACCATTAAAATATATAATTTATGAATATAAATTATTTTGATTTTAAAAGTAGTTTTCAGTTAAAATATTGTATTTTTCACTATTCATCCACATATGAAAGTTAGCCAAAAAACACCAAAAAAGAATTGAAACTAAATAATTTTCTGTTGATTACAAATAATATGTTTATTTTATCAAATTTAATATATAAAACATTCAAATATTGGATTTAAAATGGATTCTCCATTAAAAGGTGGTAAAATTGCATTTTTTGAAAAATACTTTGATTATCTAAAAAATGTGTTTTTTCTTTAATTATGACTAAGGAACTCATAATATGGATTCTAAAATTATAACTATTATATAAACATTAAAATTAAGTAAATAATATTCATAACTACTTTTTAACGGCTTGTTTGGTATGTCATGGTGCACTAGAACTCGGTGTTGTGTGCAATGCAAGTGATTGAATTATTTTGAAAAAAATAACGTACTATGAAATCTTGGGGTGTTACATTGTAGTTCATTGGGTGAGTGATTTTTCACATGTTAGAACAATCATGTATATCTAATCCTGCGTGAGTCAGGATCGGGGTGATAAACAAGAGGATATGAATTATTCCATAATGACACTTCACACTTCTAAATTTTTTATCCATGATGATGGAAGAGGGAACATCGACTGTGGAAGAGGGAGAGACGAAAGACCTTCCCACTATTCTATTTATATTTAACAAGGGTCCAATATAAGGAAGAAGGGGTGAAGGTGAGGGTCTAATACCATGATGGATGCCCTAAAATTTTTTCTTTTAGGGTAGGGAGACTTCTCTTATATGTGAACGGAATGACAATTGTGAAGTGTACATTCCCTGCCAGAGATATGAGGTCCAATGTCACCTCTTTGAAAATGGAGAGGCTGGTAGCCCACCATCCTCAAAACTATGAACATCCCAACATAGTTTCTGGGAGAAAATTCCTTTTGACTATGTATATACAAATCCTAAAACATCCCATTAATCCTAACACCATTGGGAAAAATGTTGGAAACCTCTGACTGTGGACATACATACCCAAATTGGAGACACACTGATGTGACATTACAAAAGGTTTTAGAGGTCATGAGGTCTTGGTGGAGGCTTCAACTTAGCCTCTTTCTAATAATGAAACCATGGAATGAGATACCCTACCATGGATGGCTTTAAATAAGGGTACTTGAGCTGGTCGCATAGGAACCTCGTGCAAGTATGCAGCGTAGGTACCCCAAGTTTACCTATCTTGAAACTGTGGCGAACAGATATATTGTTTCGGTATGGTGCACAGGCGTGGCATGCAGATATACTACATATGTATGGATGAGGACTGAAGGATGTGAAGAATTTCAAAACCTGCCTATCCCTTTTATTTATACCTTCATTTGTAGTTTATAGTACTACCTGATACAATTTGAGAGATCTAGTTGAAAGACCTATGAAATGGGAGCTTCAGAGAGTCTTTCACATTCTTCAGTCTAAAAATGGGAAGCCCAAGGTTCTTATTTATAGGAACAGATGGGGCCAGGCTGAAGAAACATTCCTCGCACAGGAATTTCGCATGGGTCTACTGCACAGGTGCTCCGCGTAGGGACATCAAAAATCATCTCACGCGTACCTCGGCTGCGTAGCTCGCTTGTAAAGATGAGCTGCATAGCTCGATCATGAATATCCTATATGCTTCGAAATCGCATATATCTTGGGAGTATTTGTTGACTTTTTCCCTGTATTCTTTGAATATTTCTTTGGGATTTGAAATATCCCAAGGATTCCTATCATTGTTGTTAATTTTTTTTAAAGTAGTGTCAAATTTTATTAACAATATTATATAACGTATTATGGTATATAATTAGGATAATTTAATAATCAATATTCTTCTACACTCCTATCAAATGGGAAACAAAATCTCCAATAATTTGTATGAGAGACTACTAACTTGTGAAGAGATGTTATTTATTATGCATAAACACCTCTCACTGATATAAATAATAATGTATTAGATGTTTATATATGATTTTTATGATATTATTAAACTCTTATAATTACTATATCAAACCTAACTTCTTACCGTCCAACCCTTGGGAAAACAATAATACCCCTCATGTGTATGGTGGACTACCACCTTGCGGAAATATATTATTTGTCATTCATTTTTGATTTTCATGGACAATAATTAGGAAATATTAAATGAAAATATATGATATTGGTAACATAGTTATATGTTTTTAAATATTGTGTCCCATATAACATCTTACATTCAATTCTTTGTGGATTCGATAATGTCGCACTTATTTTTGGAAAACTACCACCTAATGATGTGATGCTATTAATTTTTCACTAAATATTTTTATGGATGTTAATAAGGATAATTTTAATAAAAAAAAGTGATAAATATGACATATATGGGATTTTGTAAAGTATAATTATTATTTAAATTTATACTTTCCCACATGTTAAGATAATGGAAACACTATTTATCCATACGTGCGGCCAACCATCTCCACAAATGACATATTTTATTTTATAACTCTAAATTGTATATTGTGCTCTAAAAAAAATATTTTGAAAATATATTATATTTATTCCATTGAAAATATTATGGAGATTATGGAACCATGATCAAATTAATCTGACCAATAATTCCAAATTAAAACATACAGTGAAAAGAAATCAATTATTTCGAATAATGTGATTTTCACATGGAATAATTAATAGATGGGAACTAAATGGTCCAGATTAATTAATATATTGTATGTGATATATAAATATAACTTATTTTAGATATATAATAAATTTATATTAATTATATACTTTATTTGAACTTGCACTACAGAATTTGAGACTTAACCTAAGGGATTATTTTCTGTATTTTTCTTCTTTGGGACATATGTTAGATTATACACCTATTTTATTTTATGATGTATACATATATATCCATTGATATTTAATATCATTAGGTTGTTTATTTTCATTATATTTTATGTTTTATTTAATTTAATTCTATCAAGGGGCTTAAAATTCAATGTGACCTAAGTGATACAAGTTTTATCATGTAGTCTCATAATTTGTTTATATTCATTATGTTTATGATTATAATAATGAAATAATATGATACATCACCCAATAACATCAGGAATCTTATTCTACAATGGTTATTTCTTGAGAATTCCATTTTAACATTCATTTTCTGCTCTTCTATTGCACAATATGAAAAATGATTTTTTTAATGAAAACTGACCTTACTACCCTCTTTCATTGAATATGTATTTTTCTTTTATATCCTTATTTCCTAAAAATGATTTCAATTTTTATAACTTTTTCAAAATAATTTGTTAATAATGTTTTCCCAGTGTTTTACTTTTTACAAAGTGTATTAAGAGGAATAATAATATCATTTTCTAAAAATGGAATGTTTGAATCTAACCAAAAATTTTGAATGATATATTTTTTAACCGGTATGGAATAATTAAAATTTTGCACCACCATAACCACCTAATGTTTTCAAATTACTATTATAAGATTAAATTCTTATTTAAGAAGAAATATTTTTTAAATATTTTTTATGTTTAAATAAACCATTTTAAAAAGGATATTTTCTTTAACAAATGTTTTAAATGACCATTAATGTTTCTTTCCAATGATTTCTAGGTTATTTTTGGAGGAAATGATATAAAAATTGTTTTATAAATTGTTAGTTTTTTATAAAACTATTTTCAATGTGAAAAGACTATTTTCGCAAGGAAATAATCAAAGGGATCTTACAAAATCATTTTCTCTCTAGGATGAAATAATTTTTCTTATTATTTAATGGGGTTATAATCCATGGATTTAACTTTTATAATTTCTTATAATGTATTCTGATAATTATGAAAACAAGTTTATAAAACAACTTTATTCCATAGTTCAATCCATGGAAAATTCTTATGAAACCCACATTATTCAATATAGGTTATATTACGATGAAATGATGAAATAATTATGAACCCTTTATATTTTAAAAAGGTTACGCTCTGATGAAATTTTTATGAAACTCATTTGTATTCATGGGTTCTAATATGGTGAATATTTTATGAACTTCTAGAGCATCTATGTATGATTTGTATTATGTGAATTGTGGGGCTTATATCACCCTACAATGTATTGTGAACTCTGTTTTAAATATTGATATCTTATTAGATAGGTCAAACTATAATGGGATGTGAACTCATTTTAGTAATGTAATTTGTCTTCTATGATATTCATAGGAGTGAACCTTTCCTACTATGACGGTTTGGGGAGTGAACCATTTCCATAGTGATATAATTGTAAATAATTCATAACTACTAGATAAATAAATTTATATACTTATGTGTATTCAAAAATTCTATGTCTTATTCCAATATTACACTCTCTAGTCTCATTCTATTTGATGTAATTATTATCAATTTCTTATTAATTTTCAATATTTATTCCATGAATCAAAATTGTGATCTTTGATATGTTGGGTATGGTTTTCAAATTTTATGCTCAGGTTCAAATACCCTTAATATTTGGTTTTTATTACAAGTCTTCATATTTTTCAAGTACTGTGAATATTATGTCACCCCTTATTAGGTTTCTTTTACCTAGGTTATGATGATAAGTATTTCATGTGATATGTCTATGATGGGTTCTAGTTTGTGGTCCGAAGTGGTAGATGTTGTAAAACTATTATGAACCTGCTCTTATTGTTTCTTTGAATCCAAGGGAACTATACCATTATGATCCTCGGGTGGGTGTTTGTGTACTATAATGAATAATTATTTATCAATATGTAATATCTATTTACAAAAACCCCCAGTCAATATAGTATGTATCAGAGGATCGATGTCATTACAATTTATAAGCTAGGGTAACAAAACAATAGTGAGATCCCTATATATATTTCTAAGTACAAGACCAAGGATAATTCAACATATTAGAATATTTCTTGGTATATTCGTGAATAATTTAGTGATTGTTTTTGAACAAATTACATAACATTGTAGATACTAAAAGTGGATGAGGTTCTGCAATAGATTTACCTAGGGTAATATCATTAAAAATGGAATGTTGGGCTTGACTCGATAGTTACTTAGTACATGAAAATGACCCTTATAACACATGTTGTCTAAAACACCCCTGGTGATATGTTTTTTCAATTAAAAAATTATTTAAAACCCATACTAAAGTATTCAAATAATGATCATTAATAACATAGATTATGCTTTAGTCTTCATTGATTGTAAATAAGGTATCATTATTTATAAATCCTATAAGTGATTCACCATGATTATGTGAATTCCCACTATTAGTATTGCTATTCACATTATGTTTTTTGTTTTAGTCATTGGATAGGACCCGAAGGAACTCTATTAATGATGAATTCAATATACAATTTAATGATTTTCCTCCCATGTAACTAATTGTTGAGAGATCTAGAACATAAAAACTAGTTTGTTAAGATGAAATAAACTTATCAACCTTTGAATCATATTGAACTTACAATTATGAAAATGGGGAATAATATTCTATTAAATCATTAATAAGGAAACACCAAACATATATTAGAGGTTTCTATGATCTGTTATTTTATGTTTAATTTATTATTACCTCTAAAAATATATTTTCCATTCTCCAATGATGCAATTACAAAAAAAATAATTTTTATTATCTATCATTTGGAAAGAAAACCTATTTAATTGTGGAATATCATAAAGAGTTTGAGGAAATAGAATGAATTTGGCTACATGATATGGGATCAGTATAACCAATTATTTTTTGATATACCCTTCCCACATATTGTACATATGAATATAAAGAATTAATTACTTGATCTTGTTTATAAGAACATTGAATTTATAGGTACCTATAAGGAAAAATTTACATGGATCATGATTTATTCTTCTAAAATTTTCATCCAACCTATATATAAGGATAATTGATTGTTTATTCGATAAAAAAAGTATCTAAAATATGATATCCATAAGGGAAATTGGTCATTATGAAGAAATAATTTGATGTACCCTAAATATAGAAATATAGATTAGAGTGACCCATTACTCTAATGATTTTTATATCATAAAAAGATATAGATAATGTGAAAAACTAATAACCATATATAGAAAAAGATGTGATTTTTTTCATGCTCAAATTGATGTAGGATACTTGATTGAATTTTTCTCAAGGGGACCTGTCATTATTTTAAGGGTGTAAAGAATGGTCATATAGTATATGAGTTCCAAAGTTATGGGAAGATGTTATCCAATTATGTGAAGAGAGAGAAATATCTATGGAAAAAACCACCCACACTTCAATGATATATATGAAATTATTTTGGAATTTATGTGAATAAATTCCCCAATACAAGGGATAATGAAGATGATAAAACACAACAACCTTTGAAAACAGAGAAGAATGATAAATTTTATATTATCACGGGATATTAAGTGAATTATATTAATTAGGGGATGTATAAATTTTAGTCTTTTTTGTGGAATTTAATTTTTGATTTTTTATGAATGGTTCCTAAAAAAATATTATTTTTCACCCATTAGTGAAATTTTATATGATTTTGGGCCTTCATTATCTCCCAATATATGGATTATAGAATAATTAAATCACATTTGATTTTCTATGGGTGTAACAATGAATCCATTTTTCTAATGGATTTTGTTTCATTGTCATGATAGTATCTAATGAATAAGTGGTAAATTGTATTTTGGAAGAATATATGTCTCCATATAAAAATAAAATAATAGTTATGGATGAAATCATGGTTTTATGTGTTTACATTTGGTCATAAGAATAATGTAATATAAATTAGCTTTATATATTTATGTAATATATTTTTCTCTGGATTTAGGATATTTCATGAGACATTTTTGTCAATACAACACTTTTATTTTGTATATGTGCAATTAATAATTATATTTGAATAAGAAAGCCTTTACATTTTTAGAAAATATAACTAAAGGAATTGGTAACCCTTATGGTTTATCTTAACATTGATGTTTATGATATTATAATTGTTAAATTAATTATATTAATATAGTTTTGAAAAAAATATGATTTTGTTAATTAGGACACACTATTTCATATAGAATGTTTGTGGGGCTTAAACCCTTAACCTAAAGGAAACAAGGTTATAGATCCTACCACTAGCTTGCATGTTGGATTTTATTTGTGGGAAAAGGTGATGAAAATATTATTGTCTATGAATCATAGGTCTTGTTATGTCAAAAGTGATCATTCAGTGTGAAAATGATTACAGGCATTCTCCAACCATTATTTAGACAAGACTACAAATGGGAAAACAACAGCATGTATTTTTTTGTTTGGATCCACAAAAAATATAAAGGTAATAATTATATATGGGTTATAGTCGATAACATTTAAAATTTATAATACATCCTCACTATCATTGATGATTAATATCTGGATAAAATTTATAGGATGTACATTAATAAAGTGTTAAGGTTTCATGGAGAACCAAAATCAATTATATCTGATTTGGGATCTTAAATTTACCACAACATTGTAAAAAACTATTAATAAATATCTTGATACAGTTTTGAGAATCATTACTGTGTATAATAATCATAAAGATCATATGTCTCATAGAATATTTCAAACCCTAGTGGATATTCTAAGATCTTGTTCTATTGATTGCAAAGGTTTTTGGGGTTAACACATTCCCAAAGCCAATTTTTCTTCCAACAATAGCTTTCACTCGATGAATCAATATGGATTCTTATAAATCCTTCTATGTAACTAATTTTATGTATTTAATGTCATCGAATGAATTTGGGGAATAAATTTATTGGGACTAGTGATAGCTATTGGAATTGTCATAGAGGTTTGATCCATTTAGAAGCACATAATGGCGGCAGAAATCCGATGAAAAGTTTGGATGATAATCATTATCATGATTTTGAATTTGAAGTTGGACAAGATATGTTTTGATGAATTTCTCTAGGGATGAATTAAGAAGAAATAATCATTAGGTTTGTTGGTCACTCTACAATTATTGATCTTATCATGATAGTGAATTATCATTTTTCACAACCACATATTATATCATAGGTTTATGATGTGATCATTGTAAATCACCTGAGGATGTACTTACCTGATTCATCACATGTAATAAACTTATAGGCCATTCCACTAGAGCATGAAATTAAGTATGAGAAATAATGGGTCAAAATTTTATTTCACTGGAATAATATTTTATGAAATAATACATCTAACTCGTAGTTTTACTGTGAAATCACCATCTTGATGTAGTGGTGTACAATCCAAATAATGAAATGGTAGAAATGAATATTTAGTTGTTTGTAGAAATGTGAAATATTCCAAGGGAATAATTCATTTTAATGTGGGGTGGAATTAAGCAACCCAATATTTTATGAAACATTTTTTTGAATAAATTTAAATTATTTGATATCTTGTGTTCCATACAACACATAGTCTTAATAGAACAATACAAACTACTACAATATTTTTATTTAAAACAATTGTTATCTACTAGTCATTTCAATAATGGGTGTTAATAGGATTAGCTATGTTATAAAAATATATTGTTTATAATTATATATTAAAATATTTATTTGGTGATAAATTATTTATAAATGGAAGATATAAACCATTAGGAAATAAGGAAAACATTTTCTGAACAACTATATTTTTGGGAAAAGTGTGATTTATATCAATAAATTAAATAAATCACATTACATGGATGATTATATAAATATATATATTAAATAAAAAATTTAACATTCTTGTTATGTGATTTCATTTCATAAGATAGGAATAAATCCAATATTGTGTTAAAATAGTATTTCTCTAAAATGATATTTTATCATATTTTGTGCACTTACATTTTTATAAAATTAATTTTATATATTACTAAAAATTTATTTATAAAAAAATTTAATTAATTTTTTAAATAATATTACCTATATTATATTTGGATGATTTTTTTTAAATTTTTGTATGAGATTATTTTTTTATGAATAGTATAAAATGGTGGTTTTTATAAAAAATTTCATTTCGTTAAAAGATTTTAAAAATAGAAAATCTATTTTATGATAGTTATAAAAGTTAAATCTATTAATGTATTTACCTATTAGTTTAATTTATGTAATAAAAATCTATTTTATATTTAATTTGTACAAAAAATCTTTTTAATGTTGGGATATTTTCTCCTGAAAAATTAGCTTTCTCATCGAATATATGGGGTTAGTTTGAAATTTAATTTCCCCAATTATGTTCATCCAATTTGGAAGAATTCATTTCATATTTTCAATCAAAAGAATATATAATAAATTGTAACACCCCATGATTTCATAGTAAGTTATATTTTTAAAGTAATTCAATAGCTTATACTGCACGCAACACTAGCATGGATTACATTATATGGAAGACTTAGTATCAATGAAAAAAAACTATAAATATAAAAATTATATATTTGTAAAATTACTATTAAATATAGTAATGATAATAGTAAAATAAATATTAAATAAAATTTATAATTCTATCACATAAATAAACTATATTTATAATGTAAGATATACGTTTCGTTAAAATATAAGTACAATTTTGATAAATGAATTACATCTTATGTCCTTTTATGAAGAATAATAATATTAATTTTAGAAACTATTATAAATTTAAATTGGTGAAATTTACTTATTTTTTTAATTTATAATGCCTTTATTAGATTGGGGTGAATGTTTGGTAATTTTATGAGAAATGTCTTTTTTTAATGAATAGGAAAAAAATTATGAGTTTTAATTCAAAACTACCTTTTCACCAAATTTATTTATATTTTTAGATTATACTATTATTTGTTTTTAGAATATATATATATTTAATTTAATAATTATATATAATTATGGAAAATGTATGTAATTTAACCTTTAAATTGGATATATACACATGAAAATTATTTGTTCGTTTTTACTTCTTAAAAACTCGCTTTCTGTTATTCAAAACTGGATTTAATTTTAAATAAATTTATACAACTACAATGTCTTGAATTTGGTAAAGTAGAAATAATTTTTAAATTCTAAAACATTGTGTTATTGTTTAAAAAAGTCTATTATTTAAATAAATATTGTTTTTATTTAAATTTATTATAATGTAAAAATGTATAAATAATATCTATATTAGTTCAATGTAATTATTTGGAGTAATTTTATAATAATATTATATATATAAAATTTTATTGAACTTTTTAACGTCTTTTACCCACCTTTTTTGTAGATTTTAAAATTTTCACAAAACGTAATTTTACAAGTTCTGTGAATTAAATTTCAAAAATCCGAGAGACACAGTTGAAATTAGTAATTTAAATTTTTTTTCAATAGGATGAATTTTTAGGTGATTGGTATCTTTTGAATTTTATTTACCACAGATAAAAATAAATAGGGTAATTAAAATTAACAATGATATTATAATTACACTAACAAATTTACTAATTCTATTGGATAAGTTTATTCTAGATGAAAATAAACATTATTAATAACTTATAATTCTCTTTGATACATTTTTTTATATTAGAACGTTTATTATTATTTTATTTCAATAAAATATAAAAATGTAAAATTCAAAGCTTAATGACTAAACCATTTTTAATATATGGTTATACATAATGTATATTTTACTATACATATTATTTATAAATATAATAAGATTTCATACATCATGGTGTTTTATTTTTAATTTTTAGACATTATATATTTAAATTTATTTTTGACACAGTGATGATGTAGTAATTACTTTATTAATGAATGATTAAAATAATGGATATTATATATATCAAAAAAATGTCAATTGATTCTTATGATGTATTCCACTAATTTTATATGTCAATATAACAAGTTAGGGTTTATTTAATGTATTTACCTTGATGTAATCATTTTTTAACTTTCACAAAAACCAAATACTAAATATTGTCAAAATTAACATAAATGAATTTTTTTTAAAAAATTATTTTATTAAATGTAATAATAATCCTTATAATACAAGGATAGTAAAAGGTACATATATAACTATATTTATGTCATTAATGAACCACATGAGTTTATATTGTAATTTTATTAAATTTTTATTAACCATGTAATATAAAAATACAAGAATACATGGTAAAACATACACTATTTAACTATGAATTATATCTAAAGATAATGTTGACATGGTGACCTAAACATTTCTAAAATCTATTTTTTTAGAATATTTTTACTTATCCCCACCTAATCCTCAAAATAAATAGATTTTTGGCCATTATAAATAGAAAATGGTTTTAGAATAAAAATAATATTTCAAGCATTTCATAAAGTGACCATCACCTCTCTTATAAAATGGTACTTCCCTTTCTCATTATTTCACACCTTCAAAGCCATTTGGATCAGCCAACCCCTACTCTAATATCCATCCAGCTATGCTAAAATAAATCTATAGGCCTTAATTTGATCATAAATACAACCCAAGTATCCCTTTAGAACAAATCATAAGGAGGCACCGGAAGAAGAGGTAATAATATCATCACCACTTTCAAAATTATTTTCTTCATCCACTTCCCATTTCATTGTGGTTTCCATAAAGACATAATAAATTATGTACCTTATACATATTGTGATGAAATTATAAATATGTTAAAACCATATTCATTATTTTATCCATCCAATGAAAGAAAAAGTCACTATACATGCGTACATATGGCTTACCGTCTCCATTTCGTGGTTTAGTTTGTTATAAAACACTTCATTATTTGGATGAGTATAAAAAAATTTATAATTGATGTCAATAGTAAATATAACATGTCAATGATTCTGTATATATGATATACCATTCAATTACATACAATTTCATCATCAATAGAATGATATTGTCGCTCTTGCGTATGTACGGATTACCGTCCCCACAAACGTGATCAGATTCATTCACCATTATAACCATTCAATAATAATTTTAATTTTATGATTAAAATTAATTTTTAAGAACATAATATCATTCTGGATATGAATCACATACATCCTATCCAGGAAAAACATGACTTACGTAACAAAACACATAAAGGAAAACGAATCAGTTAACACCCGACACAATGATAGTACTGAAATATTATTAACAATGAAAAATAAAAAGATAATATATGATATCAAATTTAAGAATTTGGTTCTTGTATAATTTAATAAAAATGATTTATAAATTATACAGTAGGTTAACTTACCCTCGAATAAGGAAATGTACATGGTTAGGGGATTTCATCTCACTTTATATTCCTGTGACAGTCATGCTATATTTGCCACTATTTTCATATGGGTGGGGTATGTACTACCCATGATTATATTATTTGTATAATAAATACTAATTTATCTTTATTTAAATCTTCATTTTTTATCCTTATTTCATGGGGTGTATGTTTCGTATGTTACAAAAGCTGTAAGGTAATTTCTATTTTCAATTTCCACTCATTGGGTTTTACACACAATTCATTGATTATTTTACTCCAATATTATGTTTTAAATAACAATTTATTGAGTAATTTCCACTCCCCTTTGTGATTATAAACATTTTATAAACAAAATAAATCCATTGATAAATTATTATGTCCTTGATATAAACTTGATAATGGTAATCATAACTCAATTTCAATTAATTGAGTTAAACTTCCAAATCATTGGATTTATTTTGAAAAGAATATGTGTGACTGTACTTTGATTGATTTATACTAAATATCCAATAATACTGAGTGTATTTAAATATTTTCCACACAATTATTTCATTGAGTTATTCTTAATCTATGGATACAGACTTTATAAGAGATTTCATCTTTATTTACATTCCATTGAGACGTTATTGTTATTATGATCCAATTCACATTTATAATGTGTATATAATATCCTTTGACATATTATATCATGAATTATAATGTTTTTATTAATTTTATCACTAAATTTTTTATTCAAGCATCTCTCATTTGGTTAGACACTCTTTAAAAAAATATCATTAAAACTTTCAGCTCCCTTGGATCCCTTCCCCCAGGTGGTGTGGACATCACTCTCGGAGACACACTTGGACTTGACCTTTTCAAACCTCCATGATCCCATGTTTCTAGTGATGGTTCTATTTTATAACATGTTTTCATGTTGATTTCTTTTTAAATAAGAAATATATAAAATTTCTGGCTGTTTGTTAAGAAAAATATCATTAAAAATGTATTATTGATTTATTATTATAAGTATTATTCCTTAATTTCCATGTCATAAAAATGGTTTTAAGGAATTATTTATATATAATTTAATGTTTTAAAATTAAAATTTCATTCAAAAGAATCAAATTGGTATGGGACACCGGTAGTCAAAATAACTTTTAAACTATTTCTCTGATAAATAGATCATCTTTTAAAAGTTTTCAATAAAAAGGGGGTATTTCTCTCAAACAGGTTTACTGGGAAATTTCATCAATTTCAATATCCATTATTGTATTTTATTATTAATTTAGGTTGATTTATTATAATACAATCTTCCATATTATATTGAAGGAGTTATGATTGACTGCGGATGTGCTATTTTTATACCATTCATGGTTTGTGGTTAATGTATTGACATTTCATATGCTAATTTTAATACGAATGTTTAGATTATGTTTCCACCTTCTCAAAAGAGTAATCCATTGAACATAGTAAGTGACATGTGGGGCCTTCTATAGCTCCAAGATGCATTGGTTGGTCTCATGATGGATACTACAGTCTTGGCATAAGGGATTGACAAAATTATTATTTTTAGTCTTGGAACAAGGCCTTGACTATGTTGTTATGATGTTTGGAATTATGCATTCCATCATTATGAAATTACCTATTGATATTATATGTTATTAATCTACTATTAGAATATACATGTTAATAATTAATGGATTTATTTTATTTATATTTTCTATATTATGATGAATTTTATGTCTAAAAGGCTTGTGTTTTAGTCTTCTACATTGACTTAAATGATTATGCTTTTTTATGGTAGTTTTATTTATATTTTTATCTTTACTGAGAATCTGATATCACCCCGTACTTATGTATTTTTTGTCTCGGTATGTGAAAAATAATATTATAATTGACCTGCAAGGATAGGGTAAATGATACAAGTGCCTTTGTAGTGGACACACAGTATTTTTATTCCATGATGTATTGTATAACTTATGTATGTATCTAGTACTTCATAGGAAACTAAAATAATCGGTCATTTGAGACATGATCTCTTATTATAAAGTCAATGTTATTTAATAATTCATCGACTCTGGGTAACTGGGTTCAAGGCCTTACAATTGGTATTAGAGGACGAATAGTACAAACATTTGAAACATGATTTTTATATATTCTGATTAGAGAAAATGACCCAATGATAGAATTTGAGGATTAGTATAGAAGAACGTCCAAAAAAATTTAGTTGTGTAAATATTATGTTGCTTTTCCATGAAAATACATCTCTATATGGATTCAAACAGATAGAGGTGGCTCTTGCAAAGATGTACCTAGGAGTGAAAAATCTAACAAGGAGTTTCAGGCTTGACTTGGCGCAACCCTGTACATGGAAACATGCCTTTCTGCACTCTTTTTACTGACACTCCAAAGGTATACGCATAAAAAAATTCACATTATCCTTAGAAACAAATTTGATGGATTTTTATATAAGATGATAATAAATGACCTTGGATGATTCTATGGTGATTTAAATTTAAAATAAGGTTTCTTGATATTCATTAACTAGTTTTATGACTATTGTTACCCACACTCGACTTTCTAGTATTAATCAATGGTTGGATACCAAGGCAGACATTGTAATATTGAACATGGTATAATAGGAGGGCCTGGTGGTGGAAATGAGAAAAAAAATGGAATGTTGAAAATCATAAAAGATATTGTGTTAATGCCATATAAGTTTTCCAAAGATATGATCAACAAAATATACATTAACCAACTCTTGAACTGAACAAAGAAGATAAAAGAAATATATTATAAGAGATCCAAAAATAGAGACCATGGAAAAAATAAATCTCATTTTCATCATGCAGGATGTATTAATGGAGACTCCGAGGAATGTTTCTTAATAGAACAAAGAAATTCCTTATGTCTGGGAAATAAGTACATCAAGTAAAAAATTCATGTGGAAAATGAAGATTACAATGGAATAAAATAAAAATGATACTAAGATTCCATAAACAGTCCTTTTCCATTAATGTAGGAGACCAGAGCAATACCCGAGTCAATGACATATTTCATTGGATAACCTCTAACTCATAGAGGAAATTATGTGAATATAAATAGATACTGAAATTTATAAAATTATTAATTATTTTTTGTTGATGGGATTACATTGGAAGACTTTTCTCTGGTATGTGTAACCATGTAGCTTGTTATTTTTGAGGAATTTATCTCATTTTTTTAGATTTTTGAAAAATTATCTAGTTTTTAAGAATGGACAACGTGAAGAATGTGTGACAACCCGTCGTGTCGAACAATGCTTCTGGAATAGAACCCACAACCAAAGTGTGACTGGGATTTATCACCTACCACCGGACTACGTGAAGTCCCTGGTTAGTATTTCTAATTATTTTTAGTTAAATGATTTTATGGGTCAAGAATATGTTAATTTTGGGAACATATGAATTATTTTTAGTATAGGAGAATGATTTGGTGATTATGTGATAAACTTTATTTTCGAAGACATTTGCTATTTTGGGAATAGTATATACCTAAGGATAATAGAATACTATGGGTTTTTATTTGAGGAGTAATTTTGGATTTTTATTTTGGAATAATGTACATTTTTATTGTGGAATTATATTGATTTTGTTTATTTTTGGAAATGATTAACCTATCATAGAGAATATGTTATTAGTTTATTTACTTTTATGTATGTGAATTTAATAGTAGTTGGTGTTATTTGGAGATAAATGATAAGATTTATAGCGGAAGACTATGTGATCAAATAAATATAAATTTTGGGATTCGTACATACTTTGATTAATTTTGAATAATATTAAGGAATATTTTTTTAGTGGTCATTGTTGAACTTCTGTTATTTTTTGTTTAATTTTGGAGATTAAGTGTACAATTTCATTATTTAAAGGATTATCCTTTTGGGGGATCATCTAATCTTGTACTAACCGTTTTGGTTTAAGTTAATGTCTAAAGAAAAGAAAAATATAAAGTTCATTTTTTTGTATTATTTGATTATATAAAAGATTATTCTAGCACTTCAGGTGTGGAAAAGTCTTCTTGAATACTCACCATCTGTAGAAAAGAAGATTTTGTGGTAAAAATTTATAAAAGGATAAAACTCTACTTGAAAAGTAAGTATATATCCTTATGTTCTTAGTAAATCTCATAAATAAATTCTAACAAATTATTAAAAGGAACTTAAAACAAAAACATTGTCTATGTGCTCTTCCTATTGGGTAATCAAAGACAGTTTAACCGATCAAATGTTTTTTCTTTTATGGTAGTTAACTTTCTTCTAATCATGTTTTCTATCACTCTCCATCAGAACATGATGGTTTTTTTCTCTCCCATATCAATGCATTCCTTTATGGAACCCATGTATGGGTTATCTAGGATGACATTTTTACTTCTCTTTATCTTCTTAAAGTGATAATTTTATGAATCTTTTTTCTATGTGGGATTGCAACCAAGATGTTTTGAAATGTCAAACCCCAAGTTTTAATTTCTGAATTTAATTTTTTTGGATGAAATTTTTTGAAGGATGGGAGAATGTAACACCACAATATTTCATAATAATTTATACCATTAAATTGTTTTGATATCTTATACTTCACGCAACACTGACATGGAATACATTATATGGAAGAATGTGTTTCCGCGGAACAACACATTAATTATTCAAATGATATATTTATAACCAAACAAATAAATATAGTAATACGAATAGTAAGAAATTAATTTTAATTTTCATTTATAATTAATTCACACAAATAAACTATATTTATTATGAAAGGTTTAATATTCATTAAAATATAATTACGATATTAATAAAGGAACTACTTCTTATGTTCCTTTTTGTACAATCATAAAATTAATTTTAGACACTATTAAAAGTTCAATTTTGTTAAATTTATTTAATTAATGTATTCAGAATACCAATATTAGATTAGGTTGAATTTTTGGTAATTTTATGAAAATATTCATTTTTAATGAAAATTGAATAATAATGTGTTTTAATTCAAAACTACCTTTTCAGCCAATTAAATTATATTTTTAGACTATCATATTTTTTAGTTTTAGAGTATATATAGTTTATATTTTTATTATTCTATATGATTGTTTTCATATGATTTATTTTCACAATTAAATTGGATATAAAAACATGTCACTCTATTGATAGATATTTCTTCCTAAAAACTCAAATTCTATTTTTCACAATTGGAATTAATTTTAAATTAATTAATGCAACTTACATGTCTTGAATTTGGTAAAATAGACAAAAAAAATTAATTATAAACATCATAATTAGATTCCAGTGAATTTTTTGTATTTGTCTGAAAATAATCAACTATTGATGAATTGTGAAAACTGTGTGTTATTGTTTAAAACTGAATTCTCATTAAATAAATATTATTTTTATTAAAATGTATTTTAATGTCAAAATAGATACATAATACATATATTAGTTCAATTTGAATTTAATTTTCAAAATATAAGAGACATGGTTTACATTAGTAATTAAAATGTGGATCAATAGGATGGAAACAATTTTTGGTGAATAGTATCTTTTGAATTTTGTTTACCACGGTAAAATGAAAATAGGATAATTAAAGGTAAAATTGATATTATAATTACCTAAAAACGTGTCCTAATTCTATTGTATAATTTTTTCTACCATAATCAGCCATTGTAATAAATTAGGATCCTCTTTGACCCACATGGATTAGATTAGGTTATTTATTATTATATTATTTGATGAATAGTTAAAATTTTAAAATTCAATGTATAATAACAAAATAATTTTTTATATATGGTTATATATGATATAAATTTGACACTAAATATTAAATAGAATTAAAAACAGATTTAAAAAATCATGTTTGTTTACTTATAATTTTTAGACATCGTATAATTAAATTTATTTTTGACATAATGATGATGATGTAATTACCTTATTAATTAAATATTAAAATAATTGATATTATAAATATCATAATAAATGTAAATTGATAATTCTGATTCATTCACTTCATTTTCAAGCTTAAGTTGACATGTTAGGGTTTATTTAATGTTATTTTCTCTAAGTAATAAATTTTTTTGGACTTTCACAAAAACCAAATACTAAGTAGCATCAAAATTGACAACAATGTGTTTTTAACACATATATTATATTATTATATGATATAATATTACAAAAAATATAATTTTATTCCAAAAGACTTATATAATTTTTTATATTTCAATAATTAATCACTTGAGGTTCAATTGTAATTTTATTGTATGTTTATTAACTATTTAATATAAAAATACAGGAAGACATGGTAAAAGTTACACTACCTAACTAAGAATTAATTATAAATTATAAGGACCTAAACATGACTAAAACTGATTTTATGAGAATATTTCGACCCATCCCCATCATATCCTCAAAATAAAAACATTTTTATCCATTATAATCCTAAAATCAGTTCATAATAAAATAATATTTAAAACATTTCCTAAAGTTACCCTCACCTCTCTTATAAAAAACAACTTTAGCTTTTCTTAATTTCACAACTCCATATTCTTTTGGCTCAGCCAAACCCTACTCATATATCCTCCAAAATACCCTAAAATCAACCTATAGTCCTTACATTGATAATAAAGCCAACCTATGAATCCTTTTTGTTCAAATGAAAAGCTGCCACCTGAGGAAGAGGTAATAATTATATCGTCTCTTTCAAATTTCTTTTCTTCTTCCACTTATTCATTCTTGTTTTTTCTATTCCAAAATAAAAAATACAGTACCATAAACATACATTGATGTTATTATAAATATGGTATAGCCATATTCATTACTCTATCTATACTATGAATAAAAAAGTTGGCATACGTGTGTACGTATGGCTTACCGTCTCCTCGACGTTGTGTAGTTTGTTATTCAACAGTTCATTATTTAGATGGGTATAATAATGAAATTTTTTATGTAAATAATAAATATAACATGTTAACTATTATTTATATATGATATAACATCCAATTATATATGATTTCATTATCACTATAATGATATTTTCGCTCGTGCGTACGTACAGATTACCGTCTCCATGAACGTAATGAGAATCATTCCCCATTGTAACCATTCAAGAATAATTTTAATTATATGATTAAAAATAATTTTTAAGAAGTTAATATCATTATTTATATAAATCAAATACATCATATCCATAAAAAACATGTCATACTTTGCAAAACATAAAATGGAAAATGATTCAGTTAACAACAGAAAGAATGATACAACTGAAATATTATTAATAAATCAATATTAGAAGATAGTATATGATATACTATTTAAGAATTTGGTTATTTTAAAATTTAATATCAATTATTTAACTTTTAAACAATAGTTCCACATACTATCGACTATGTAAAAGTACAAGGTAAGGGGTTTTCATCTAACTTTTTATTTCCATGAAATTCATGCTATATTTGCCACTATTTCCTTTTGTATGGTGTATGTACTTACCATGACTCTATTCATTGTGTAATATAAAATAATTTATGTGTATTTACATCTTCATTTTATGATCCTACATTCATGGGTTGTTTGTTTCATATGTTCCCAAATTGGATATGTAATTTTTAATTTCAATTTCTAATCATTGGGGTTTACGCACACTTCAAAGATTATTTTACTCTAATATTATGTATGAAATCACTATTTTTTATTTATTTAGTAATTTATACTCCCCATTGTATTGATAAACACTTGATACACATAAATACACGTTTTAAATGTTCTCAATTCATTGATATGAACATGATAAGGGTAATCATAACTCAACTTCCATTAATTGAGTTAAACATCAACTTTATTGGTTTTATTATTACAAGAATTTGTGGAAATGTCCTTTGATTGAGTACGCTCAATATCCAATAAAATTGAGTGTATTAATATTTTTCACATATTATTATGTCATTTATTTATCCTTAATCTAAGGATAATGTCATTATAAAGTATTTCATCCCAATTTATATTCCACTGAGACATCACTGTAATTAAGTGCCAAATCACTTTTATAGGGTGTATAAACATTACATTGACATATTATATCATGAATCACATTATTATCATTATATAATAATGTTTGGATTAACTTTATTCCTCAATTATATTTATTAATGTGTCTCTTATTTTGTTAGTAACTCTTTAACTAAATTATAATTAGAAATGTTTTAATGATTTATTTTTCTAAATATTTTTCATTAATATGCATGTATTAAAAAAGGATTTAAGTATTTATTTATATGAAATGAATTTTTTAAAATATATATTCCTTTCAAAAGATTCAAATTTGTCTCAGTCACTTTGATTAAAATGTCTTTTAAAAAACATGTTTGTTAAATATTTATATTTTTAAATGTTTTAATGTAAAAGATAATATTTTCTCAAATAGTTTAACTGATCATTTTAATCTATGTCAATATCCATCAAGGTATTTTATTCCTGATTGTGGTTGATTTATTAAAATATAATATTCTATATGGTATTTAATGAGTTATGATTGACTGTGGATATACTATTTTTTTACGATTTTTGGTTTGAGGTTAATGCTTTGACAATTCGTATACTAGTCTTAATAAGAATGTTTAGATTATGTTTCACCATTGTCGTATGATGGATGCATTGGACTTAGTAAGTGACCGGTGGAGCACTCTACTGCTTCTCAATGCATTAGTAGGTATCCTGATACAAACATGTTTCTTTAAACAAGGAATTTATAAAATTATTATTTGTAGTCTGGGCAAGAGGCCTTGACTATGTGGTTATGTTATTCGGCAGAAAGAATTCCATAATTATGAAATTAACTATTTATATTAGATGTGATTATTCAACTACTATAATATCCATGTGAATAATAAAATTGAATTATTTGTTTTATCATTTCCATATTATGTTGAATATATTGTTTAAAAGGCTTGTGTTTTAGTCTTATACATTGCCTTAAATGTTTATGCATATTTATGATGGTTTTGTAAATATTTTTATCATTACCTAGATTCCGAGATCATACCTTTCTTATGTTTTATTTCTCCCACGATGTGAAGAAGTATATTACAATTGACATGAATTGATAGGCTAAGGGATATGAGTGTGTTCAATGGGGACACAATGTAATGGCCCAAAATTTTGAATAAATATTTTTCCCTAACATTGAGTGTTATTTTATTTTATACTCAACAAAACTATTTTATTTAATTAAATGAGTATAATTAAAATAAAACCATTGGGTTTTTACTGTTATACGATCATTGGTCAATATAACTGTTGGAAAATAAATGTTGCGATCATTTTCTATAAATACAAGTGATCATGATTAGATAATATGAAAATAAGATTCAATGGCCCTATCCAGTAGTCTCGGGACGATCGAATCCCATCTGACAAAACTAAGGAAGGTGGTACAACCATTGGGCTTTCCTCTAGATCAGACCCAAGCTGAACTTTATCATGTGAAGCTGGAACAGAATAACCTTCACGAGAAGTTCATACTGATATAAATCACTACCCTGGCAATGTTAGCCAAGACGCCCAAAGATTCTATCACACTAGCGCACCTTACTATTAGGTCCTATGCTGGTGTTACAAGCGGTTATGTAACGAGTCGGTAACTTCCTTGTGTAATCATTTTATTTAAATAAAGAAAACTGTGATTTCTTCTTATGGTGAAGTTTGTGAATTTTCAAAATTCCAGATAAATATAGTCTTCATATTATTGATGAATTTTTTTAAAAAGGATATTTTAAAAATATTTATTTAAACCTTAAATAATTAATAATGTGTAATTATTTTCAAAAAATGGTCTTCAACAGTTATGTTCTATAATAAATTTAGAGTCTAATAAGATCAACTTAATTTTTGATGAATAGTAAATTATGAATAGTGATTTTACGCTTAGGATTAGTAATGTGACAAAATATATTAGTAATCTCATGTAAAGATAGTATTGATATAATTTACGCACCTTGATTAAGTAATGTGATTCAATAATATATGTAAAAAAATATTTCAGAAATTATTGGTCAAGTATTAGTTTATGTCGGGTGAATAGTGCTTTTTAATTTATATTAAAAAAAATATTTAGAAAATAATTTTCACAAAATGGAGTTCATTTTTTAAATCAGAGTTTCAATATTAGTTTATGGTGAATTTTTGGGAATTTTAAAAACAATAGAATTTTCAGTGAATGGTTTTTTATATTAAATGAAAACTAAAAATATTTAGAAATTTATTTTCATAAAATGATGTTCATTTTTTAAATGAGAGCATCGATATTTGTTTAAGGTGAAATATTGGGATTTTTCTGATATTTTGAGTTTTCAATGAATAGTGAAAATACAGTTTTTTAGTTTTGGGTGTTGAATGGCATCATTAAGGATGTAATAATTATGCAATTATTCTGGTCGAATTATGAATAGTGAGATAAGTTATCAGGGGTCCCAATTTGCCAATACCATGGGAAAATACCAGAGGCAAGCCCATGATTTTTCCAATACCACTAATGAGATGTCCCTTCGACATTAATTCCTTGTCCCCTCACATCCCCTATAAATACCAAGCCATTATATCATCATTTCCATTACAAAATCCTCCTTAATGAATTTCTGGTCCCCATACCTTCCAAGGAGTCCTCCCGATGTGGTCTCAAGCCTCCCAAAGTCCCAAGAATCATGATTTTCAAGTTACTCTTCAAGGTAAGGGATCCTTGCTCTCTCTTTCTTTCCTAATACTCTCTTTTATGTCATTTCATTTATGCCCCATGTTCTTATATTGGGGGATGTTCTATTATATTCATCTTACTATAATTTTTGTTTTCATATAATGATAGACCCCCTCTTACTCTCATCAATTAATTTTAATAAATTTTATGTGGTGCCGTTAGGTTGCCAAAATTTTGTTAGGGATTATTTCACCCTTCTCATTTTCAAAGTTCTATTATCATGTCAATTCTTTCAAGTTCCTTTTTCTTATGTTGGTGTATGATATCTATATCCATAATAATTCTATTTTATTTATATATTATGAGAGACTGTATTTGATCTAATAAATTAATTTAAATAATGTTTAAGTAGTGTTGTTCGGCTGTCAAATTTTTGTAATGGATTCTTCAACCCTCATTTTTAAAGTTCTATTTTCATATCATTTCATTCAAGTACCTTTTCCTATGTTGGGGTGTGATCTTATATATCTATCATACTATAATTTTTATGTTCATATGATTAGAGACTCTATAATATATCATCAATTCGTTTTTTGACGTTTTAGGTAACGTCGTTAGGCTGCATAATTTTCATAAGAGAAATCATATTTTTTTTGTTCCTTTCAAGTTCTTCAATTAATATAAAATATCTTCCAAATTTATTTTCTATGTTCTTAGGTCCTTTATATTATGTCCCCCTACTGTGTTTTGGATCATTTATGAGTGTTTAAATCATGTACCCTCTCTTTTCTATGTTTTCTAAAACCCTGTAACTATAAGGCCCAAGCCTTAAACCTTACTTAATCTCGAGTTATTACAATATTACACATTGAGGATCTTTTCGGGTTTAGAGTTTTAGAGAATTAGATCATAAAACATGCATTACATTCCACATATAAACAAAGTGGTTATATAAAGATAGTATTCATTTATCCCATCAGCGGAAACATATTTAAAATAAAACATGGATTCATTCTTGACACTTCCTGGACACTATCATCATATCATGTACCTTTCCCTTGACCTGTGAAAAACATTTCAAAAAAACATGGGATGAGCATAAAAAGATCAGTAAGGGATATAAAAATATGGAAAGGAAACATGGATACATATATACATAAGAATGAAATCATACTTTACCCATAAAACCTAAGAACATTAACATACCTCATCAAATCATGAATAAATCAAGGAAATCATAACACATAAAGGTAACTTGAGGCATTCATAACATTCTTACGTAAGGAGTAACCCTCTTGGTTACATTTGGAATACCCATCACAGTATATTCCCTAAATCTCTTCGGAGAAACATTAACGTTTCACTCCTTCGCGTTACCAAATGCATTAAAAAGTTATATCGGGCTCACCTGCCCTTAGTTTATCACGTAACCACCCGTCTTCATAATAATTCCCAAGAACCTCAACATAATCGTATCAAATAAAACATGCATAAAGGAAACATAACATTTCCACCTTTCAATCACAAGATATCAATACAAAACATTGATATAAAAACGTTATGAAAACTATTTTCAATTCCAAAATAAAAGAAAAGTAAAACATGATATTTATTTTTCTTTTAATGAAAGGTATGGCTTGTAGAGGAAGTCAAAACTCAAATAACGGTCACGGTGGCGGAGAAGTCGTTGTCGCCGCATATGAAGGACAAAAATATTCCCTTTTGTCGTTTAGTAAAATGATTCATATAAAAAATATTCCTTCTGGATAAAGGTAAAAGTCAAAGGGGTTTATACACCATATAAAATACGGTTGTGTATAAAACAAAATATGCCTCAATGAAAGGTGATTGAGATGAAGTCCCATACCTCGGGTCTAACTTGACTCGATCATTCTTTAATGTCCTGAATAATAAACCTAAGTTAATTTATACTTTCTTAAGAACCTTTTTCAAGTTCATCATTCCTTTTATGTCACTTATTTCCATGTCATGAACACTATGTAATTTTTTAAGATAATAACGTTCATTTTAACGATCATTGGTACTTGAGTCAAAAATAAACCCTTTATAATTACAAGTTGTTCATGTATCCATTATATCCAGAATTATAATCATGATTTATATATCATATATATCCATTATATACATGTATTTATAATATTATATAATCATTTATAGGAATGAAATGAAATGCACCGTTCATGGAGACGGTAAGCCGTACGTACGCATGAACGCTACTTTCATTTCTATTCCATATTTTATAGAATGGAATCATAATTATATAAAGTTATATTATAATTCTAGTATAATATCATATATAATATCATAGTTACATCCTTTATACGTCCCAAATATGGTATTTAACGAATCAAATCACTTTGAGGGGGCGGTAGTCGGCACTTCCTTAAATGAAGATATCACGTTTATCCATAATTGAAACCATAAAGGTATGCCCAAAATAAAAAATACAGATGCTTAAGGAAAACATAAACATATTATATATCATATATAACTATAGTGACATCTTAATGGCCACCTTTGAATGTGTTAAAAGAATGTTGAACAATCATCGTTTCGAGAGGCATAAATTCACCATCCACGGAAACAGTATGTCCTTTAACCATTAGATGTAGGTGTGTGTATGTGTAGATAGAATAATTCTTATAACAACATCATAGTATATTTAGGATACTGTATTTGTTACAAAATAAATGAATAAAAAGAGTTTAGGGTGTCGGAGAAGCAAAATAAAACAAAAGGACTCAAGTGAAGACATTACCTTAAAATCGGGTAACTCCCTTTGGATTGATCTCAAAGGCATCCTTGGGAAGACTTCGACCCAAATTGAGGATTCAAGGAGTAAGATAGGGGAGTGGAGAGACAAAATGGGCAGGGTTTGGCTGAGCCAAAGGCTTTGGAAGTGTGGGTAAGGAGGTAGAGGTGGAGGCCTTTTATAAGAGGAGAGGAGGGGCACTCTTGGAAAGTAAAGAAATGTTACTTTATTTCAAAATGCTTTTCGGATTCAAAAGGTCCCAAATTGATATAATTAGAGGTTAAGGTTATAAGGGTTCGAAATCCACCCATCCAATAGATTTGTAGATGTTTAGGTCATAGATTTTACATTATATTTCCATTTTATATAAATCCTTTATTAATGAGGTAATCGATGCATCCTCATGATGTCAATAATAATTTAATAAATTTAATGTCTAAAAATTATAAAACAACTATCATGATGTATGAACTCTTTTTATATTTCTAATTAATATTTATAGTCCAAAATAACATTTATGTTGAAAAAATTAAAAATACTTTACTTAGGTGATACATTCTTTGTCACATTTAACATTCTCTAAAAATAAAAAGATAAAAAGTCATTTTCTAACAAAGATGATTCCATGGGGCCCCCATGTTTGGCACACGGCATCCCATGGCCTGCCATGAGACAACCAGTAGCATTAAGACACATTTTTTGGTCTTTTTGTATTATTATGATATCATTTTATTATCCTTAACTACACGATTACTCATTAATCAAGACAAATAAAGATAATTACCGTTTGTACTATTCATAATGTCAAAAAACAAAAGAGTCTTGATTACATAATTTGGACCGTATGATTCCAAATATGTAATCCATTTTACAAATTTCCAAACACATAAATTTCAATTATTGATATAAAAAATAATTCCCGTTGTCAAAACAAATAGCGGGTTTTTTTGAAACAATATCTATGAAAAGATTGACATTAGTTTATGACCAATTCCAAAGTGAAATTAATCATAACGACAACCATTGGATTAAATGAAAAAAATATAGTCATATTACACTTTAAGTCCAATTAAAAAGATAATCTAACCATATAATTAAATTAAATTAAAAAGCATTTTTAATGTAAAATGTAGTACTTTTCACTATTCATTAAAAAATGAACATTGTCAGAAAAATACCAAAAATTTATCCAATGTAAATTTCAATGTCCCAATAATAATGAATATGTTTATATTGACAAATATAGATTATTAAATTGTCAAAATTTTGATTCAAAAAGGGTTTTCCATCAAAAGGCAGTAAAACAATCTTTTAAGAATATTAGTGTATTCCATGAATAAGATTGGATTTATTTTCATTTTAAGCCTCTAAAACACTATCTAATTCATTAATAGACATAGATAAAAATATCTATTATTCATTACTTACTTGGGATGTTACATCTTTCCCCCCTTTATAAATTTGCGTCCCCGCAATTTATTTACTTATCGAATAAATGGGGGTACTTATCCCTAATTGCATTTTCAGATTCCCATGTTGCATCTTCCATCATGTGGTTTTTCCACAAAACCTTTACCTGATTAATCACCTTATTTCATAACACATGCTCCTTATGGTCACGAATCTGGACTGGTTGTTCCTCATAAGATATGTTCTCTTCCCACTGAACTGCATCTGGACTCAAACCATGATATGGATCTGGCATATACTTTATCAACATCAAAACGTGAAAAACATTGTGTAACTAAGAAAATCTCGGAGGTAAAGCCACCTGATATGAAACTGATCCAACTCTCTCCAGAATTTCATATTGTCCAATGAACCTTGGACTTTGCTTTCCTTTCTTACCAAATCTCATCACACTTTTCCATAGTGAGACTTTGAGAAAAACATGATCAATTACCTCAAAAGATAGATCCTTCCTCCTATTGTCTGCATAACTCTTCTACCTACTCTAAGATATTCTCATGTGTTTCTGTATCAGCTGAACTTTTTTTGCCAACTCCTCTACCAATCTTGGTCTCATTAGCTTCATTTCACCCACTTCATCCCAGAAAGCCGGAGTTTGACACCACTTCCCATATAACGCCACAAATGGTTCCATCTGTATAATGGAATGAAAACTGTTATTATCTGAAAATTCAACCAAAGAAAGATGTTGGTGCCAACTTCCCTGATAATCCATCGATGAAGCTCATAACATATCCTCCAAGATCTGAATTGTTCATTCTGAATGCCCATCTGATTGAGGATGAAATGTTGTACTAAAATTTAATTTAGTACCCAACGACTTCTGAAGGCCTTTCCAAAAGTTACATGTGAACCTGGGATCACGATCAGATACAATGGAGAGGGGAACTCCATGTAACCTGACTATCTCTTTAAAATACAAACGGGAAAGTTGATCTATGGAAAAAGTATCTCGTTTAGCAAGTAATGAGAAGATTTAGTCAAGCGATCAACAATAACCCAGAATTCATTATTACCTCAAGGGGTTTTCGGCAATCCCCCAACGAAGTCCATGGATATATTCTCCCATTTCCACTCTGGGACTGGTAAAGGATGAAGCATCCCTTTCGGTAACTGCCACTCTACTTTAACCTGTTTACATGTAAAACACTTCACAGTAAAATCAGCAATATCTCTTTTCATTCCATCCCACCAGAAATACTCCCGCAGATCTCTGTACATCCTAGTACTGCTAGGATGAACTGAAAACGGAGAACTATGAGTTCACATAACAACTCTCTCTTCATTTGTGAATCACAAGTCACACACAATCTCTTCCCAAATCTCAAAACGCAATCATTATCAGTGTTGAATTCAGGAAACTTACCTTTCTGAAACAGCTCTTCCTTTTTATACAACTCACTGTCTTGCTTCTGTGCTTTCCTGATTCTATCTGTTAGAGATGATCTCACTGATTCCTGAATCAAAACAGAAGAACATCCTACACTAACAACTTCTATACCAAATTTCATAAAATACTTAACCAAAGGATCATGTTCCAAACGCAACATTGCTAATGAAGCATTACTTTTTCGACTCAAAGCATCAGCCACTTTATTTGCTTTTTCCGGATGATAATGAATTGTACAATCATAATCCTTGATTAATTATAGACATCTTCTTTGTCTCATTTTTAACTCTTTCTGAGTGAATATATACTTTAAACATTTGTGATCAGTATATATTTCACACTTTACTCCATACAAATGATGTCTCCAAATTTTTAAAGTGAAAACAACAACAGCTAATTCCAAATCATGTGTAGGGTAATTTACCTCATGAGTTTTCAACTATCGTGAAGCATAAGTAATTACCTGATCATTCTGCATTAGGACGCAACCAAGCCCTTTCAATGAAGCATCACTGTATATAACAAACTCACTATTCCTGGAAGGTAGTTCCAAAACTGGAGCATTCACCAATCTTCTTTTCAATTCCTGAAAACAATCATCACATTCTTTAGTCAAGAAAAACTTAACACCCTTTCGAGTTATCTTATTCATTGGACTAGATAACCGTGAAAATTTTCTAACAAACCTTCGGTAATAGCCTGCCAAACCAAGGAAGCTACGAATCTCAGTTACATTTGTGGGTCTTGGCCAGTCTTCCACAACTTTTGTTTTTGCAGGATCAATAGTTATACCATATTTAGAAACAATGTGACCAAGGAAAGAAATCTGTTGCAACCAAAACTCACACTTGCTGAATTTTCCATACAGTTTCTTTTATTTTAATGTTTTCATGATAACCCTTAAATGTCTTTCATGCTTCCCTTAACTTTTAGAAAACACCAAAATGTCATCAATGAAAACCTCCACAAACTTACCCAAGAACTCATGGAAAATTCTATTCATTACGTCCATGAATACAGAAGGTGCATTGGTTATCCCAAAAGGCATTACTACAAATTCATAATGGCCATATCTTGTATGGAACACGGTCTTCGGAACATCTAATTCCTTTACCTTCAGCTGATGGTACCCCGATATCAAGTCAATCTTTGAAAAATACTGAGCTCCCTAGAGATGATCAAACAAATCATCTATATGAGGAAAAGGATATTTGTACTTAACAGTGATGTTATTCAAGGCTCTATAGTCAATGCAAAGTCTCATTGAACCATCATTCTTTTTAAAAAATAAAACAGGGGCACCCCATGGTGATGTTCTAGGTCGAATGAAACCTTTCTCTAATAAATCATGTAATTGCTCCTTCAACTATAAATATTCTATTCGAGCCATTCGATAAGGGGGTTTTGAAATTGGATTAGCATCAGGAACTAAGTCAACAGTAATTTCAACTTCCCGATCTGGTATTATTCAGGAAACTCATTAGGAAAAACATAAGGATACTCATTTACCACTAGCACATCATTAATCTAAACAGTTCCTTTATTTTCGACGATGTGTTAAAGGTAACATTAATTTCCATCTTTTACAAGTTTCTTGGCCTCTTGATAAGTTATCAATAGTAAGGGTTCATTCTTGTACACAAACTGAAATTATTTCTGAAAAGAAACTTCTTTAGCTCTACAGTCAATCTTAGCATGGTAAATAGAGAGCCAATCCATACCCAGGATAACATCAAACTCTACTAGATGTAGAACAATAAGGTTTGCAAGTACGTTCTTTCCACATATAAGGATAGGACGATTATTATAAATTCTTTTTTCCTCAACATTTCCCCCAGGTGTTTTTACCAAAAGTTCAGGAGTCATTTCTTGAGATGGTATACCCATTTTACTAGAAACATTTTCAGAGATGAAAGAATGTGTAGAACCCAAAACAAACAACACACTGGAATAATCTGAAAAAACAATCAAAGTACCTGATACAACATCATTTGATGGCCCAATATCTGCTGAATTAGTTGCAAAGGATTTCACCACCACTTTCTGCTGGTAGTCTAACTGCTTCCCATCACCCAAGCTCTTTTTCGGACACTCGTTTGCATAGTGACCCATCTCATTGCACTTAAAACATTTCACTAACTGTAAATGAAATTTCGTCTTACCTTCACCTTGATCTTTTTCAGTCCAATCACGTTCCTTATGCCCCTTCTTACCACATCGGTAGCACTTTCCAGAATTCAGAAGACATTCCTCAGCATTCCTTTTACCACATTTATCAAAAACTGGTAACTTATATTGCTTACCATCAGAATTTTTTGAAGAATTCTTCCCTTTCTCCTGCCACCTCGGTATCTTCTTCTACTGGTTGTTATAGAACACTTGATCATCGGCAAACTCTATTTCCACCTTCTCAGCACATCGAACAAGCTTTTCATAACTTTTTAACTCATGAGAAGCTAATTCCCTTCGATATATTGGCTTTAATCCTGAGTAAAAATGATTTATTTTACTATCAAGGACTCGGATGAAATTTGGATCATACCTTGACAATCGAGTGAACCTTTCTTCATAGGTAGCCACTGAGTCTTCCTCTTGCCTCAATTAAAAGAATTTCTTTTCCATCCTAAGTCGAAAAACCTTAGGAAAATACTTCTCAATAAACATACCTTTGAATTCATCCCAGTCAAGAGCATCAATATCATCAGAGTCCTTGATATTATTAACCATCGACCACCACTGATCGGCTTCACCCTCCAAACGGTAAATAGCAAGACTAAACTTTTGATTGTCTGAACACCCCATGACATCGAAAATTTTCTCCAGTGCTTTAATCCACCCTTCAGCTAACATAGGATAAAATGATCTTATGAATGATGGGGGATGTTTCCTCATGAAATTTTCCACCACTAACATGTTCATCTACGGTTGATCTGGCTGATCTCGTGCATGGATACCACCACCATTTATCGCTTCAGTCAACTGCGCCATTACTGCAACAAAGTGTTCAGTTCCAATTCTAACCATCTCAGGATTTTGATTCGGAAGGTTATTTCCTTCTGCATGCCTTCCTAGCACTGCTTCCCTGTTTCCTCTGCGGAAAACCATTTTAAACAAACATGTCTTAAACGAAGAAACAAGTTAATCTTCAAATGCTATATCACTTCAATTTGACCATAAAAAAAATATTTTTGGATAATCATTTAATAGAATTCTAACTCCTAACGTTATCTAAACCATCCTATGATACCAACTATAAGTCCCCAGCCTTAAACCTTACTTAATATTTAGTTATTACAAGATTACACATTGAGGATCATTTCGGGTTTAGTGTTTTAGAGAATTAGATCATAAAACATGCATTACAATCCACATATAAACAAAGTGGTTACATAAAGATAGTATTCATTTTTCCCATCAACGGAAACATATTTAAATTAAAACATGGATTCATTATTGACACTTCCTGGACACTATCATCATATCATGTACCTTTCCCTTGACCTGTGAAAAACATTTCAAAAAAACCTGGGATGAGCATAGAAAGCACAGTAAGGGATTTAAAAATATGGAAAGGAAACATGGGAACATATATACATAAGAATGAAATCATACTTTACCCATAAAACAGAAGCACTTTAACATACCTCATCAAATCATGAATAAATCATAGAAATCATAAGACATAAAGGTAATGTGAGGCATTCATAACATTATTACGTAGGGAGTAGCCCTCTTGGTTACGTTTGGAATACCCATCATAGTATATTCCCTAAATCTCTTTGAAAAACCTTCACGTTTCACTCCTTCACGTTACCCAATGCAATGGAGAGCTATATCGGGATCACTTGCCCTTAGTTTATCACGGAACCACCTGTCTTTATAATAATTCCCAAGAACCTCAACATAATCATATCACATAAAACATGTATGAAGGAAACATAACATTTCCACCTTTAAATCACACGGTATAAATACAACACATTGATATAAAAACATTATGAAAACTATTTTCAATACCAAAATAAAAGAAAAGTAAAACATTGTATTTATTTTTCTTTAAAAAAATGTATGGCTTGTAGAGGATGTCGAATCTCAAATAACGGTCACGGCGGCGGAGAAGTCATTGTCTCCACATACATACGACAAAAACATTTCCCTTTGTCGTTTATTAAAACGATTCGTATAAAAAATATTCCTTTTGGATAAATGTACATTTCAAAGGAGTTTATAAACTGTATAAAAGAAGTTTGTGTATAAAACAAAATATGCCTCAATGAAAGGAGATTGAGATGAAGTCCCATACCTCGAGTCCGACTTGACTCGATCATTCTTTAATGTCCTGAATAATAAACCTGATTTAATTTCTACTTTCTTAAGAACGTTTTTCAAGTTCATTAATCCTTTTATGCCACTTATTTCCATGTCATGAACACTATGTAATTTTTTAAGTTAATAACGGGTGTTTTAACGATCATTGGTACTGGAGTAAAAAATAAACCCTTTATAATTACAAGTTTTTGTTGTATCCATTATATCCAGAATTATAATTATTATTTATATATCATATATATCAAATATATACATTCATTTATAATATTACATAATCATTTAGAGGTAAGAAATGAAATGCACCATTCATGGAGACGGTTAGTCGTACGTACGCATGAACGCTACTTTCATTTCTATTTCGTATTTTATAGAATGGAATGATAATGATATAAAGGTATATTATAATTCCAGTGTAATATCATATATAATATCATAGTTCCATCCTTTATACGTCCCACATATGGTATTTAACGAATCAAATCACTTTGAGGGGGCGGTAGTCCGCACTTCCTTAAATAAAGATATCGCGATTACCCATAATGGAAACCATAAAGGTATGCTAAAAATGAAAAATACAGAATCTTAAGGAAAAAATAAAAATATTATATATCATATATAACTATATTGAAATCTTAATGGCCACCTTTGAAGGTGTTAATATAATGTTGAACAATCATCATTTCGGGAGGTATAAATTCACCATCCACGAAAACAGTATGTCCTTTAACCATTAGATGTAGGTGTGTGTATGTGTAGCTCGAATCCATCTTATAAACACATCCTAGTATATTGAAGATAATGGATTTGTTACAAATGAAATGAATAAAAAGAGTTTAGGGGGTTGGAGAAGAAAAATAAAACAAAAGGACTCAAGTGAAGACATTACCATAAAATCGGGTAACTCTCTTTGGTTTGAGCTTAAAGGCTTCCTTGAGAAGACTTCTTCCCAAAGTTAGGCTTCATGGAGTGAGAGAGGGAAGTGGAGAGACAATATGGGCAGGGGTTGGCCGAGCCAAAGGCTTTGGGAGTGTGGGAATGGAGGTAGAGGTGGGGGCCTTTAATAAAAGGAGAGGAGGGGCACTCTTGGAATGTAAATAAATGTTACTTTATTTGAAAATGATTTTCGGATTCAAAAGGTCTCACATTTATATAATTATAGGGTAAGGTGATAAGGGTTCTAAATCCACCCATCCAATAGGTTTTGGACATGTTTAGGTCTTATATATTACATTATCATTCCATTTTATTTAAATCCCTTATTAATGAGGTAATCGGTGCATCATCATGATTTCAATAATAATTTAATGAATTTAATGTCTAAAAATTATAAAAAAATATCATGATGTATGAAATATTTTTATATTTATAATGAAAATTTATAGTCCAAAAGATCATTTAAGTAGACAAAATTAAAAATACATTACATAGGTGATATATTCTTTGTCACATTTAACATTCTTTAAAAATAAAAAGATAAAAAGTCACTTTCTAACAAAAGTTGTTCCATGGGGCCCCCATGTTTGGCACAAGGCATCCCATGGTCGTCCATGAGAAAAAACGTAGCCTTAGGACACATGTTGTGGTCTTTTTGTATTATTATGATATCATTTTATTATCCTTAACTACCCGATTACTCATTAATCAAGATAATTAATGATAATTACCGTCGTTACTATTCATACTGTCCAAAAACAAAAGAGTCTTGATTACATAATTTAAACCTTATGATTCCAAATATTTAATCCATTTTAATAAATTCAAAACACATAAATTGCAATAACTGATTTAATAAATAATTCTCGTTGTCAAAACAAATAGTGGGGTTTTTTTTGAAACAATATCTATGAAAATTTTTGCATTAGTTTGTGACCAATCCCAAAGTGAAATTAATCCTAATGAACACCATTTGATTAAATGGAAAATATATATTCAGATTAAACTTTAAGACAAATTAAAATGATAATCTAACCATATAATTTAATTAAATGAAAAATCAGTTTTAATGTAAAACGCAGTATTTTTCACTGTTCATTAAAAAATGAACATTGTCAGAAAGATACCAAAAATTTATCCAATGTAAATTTCAATGTCCTAATAATAATGAATATGATTATTTTGACAAATATATACTATAAAATTTTCAATCATTTGATTCAAAAAGGGTTTCCCATCAAAAGGCAGTAAAACAATCTTTTAAGAATATTAGTGTATTCCATGCATATGATTGGATTTATTTTCAATTTAATCCTCTAAAACACTATCTAATTCATTAATGGACATAGATATAAATATCTGTTATTCATTACTTACTTGGGATGTTACAGTAACATAGCAGTTATGCTGAAGAATTTTTGTCTCAAAATGTCATTCTATTTTTCTCAAATTCTTTTATTTTATTAAGTGAATACTCAAAGATATTTCTTCTACAGGGGTATTCACAAATATATAAATTTGTTCTATTTTAATTCTAGGATTTCCATACATGAAACCTGCTTTCCTTTTACATGGGTTTAAAGTGACATATTGATCATGTATTTAATGCAGTTTTTAAAACATTATGATTATGAAATGAAAACCATTTATTTTATGCTATATGGATTATTTATGAAGTGTTGATGATAATATATGTGGATAAAATGATAATAAATATAAATTAATGGTTTACCCTGATAGCGATCAAATGCATTGGGTGAATCCTTAATCTCTAGATATGACCATTTTAATGATACCTTGGTGAATAACCATGGTAATTTTTTTAATGACAACTTGGGGATGGACCTTGGTGGTACAGAAATGATTGTCTAAATGAAATTTTGAAGCCAAATCATCAAGTTATGTTCCATGATAGTTTCTTTATGATATTCCTATTATTCCATTCATATTTTCTTCATGTTTTAATTCATGTTCTTATTGATATGACAACTACATTGACTCTCTTGTTTACCCTTACTGGGCTTTCTTCCCACCATTTCCTTTGAATTTACATCTCCAGGTTATGAGATGCCATAATTATACTTAGAATGAACTTATTATGAAGCCTTACAAGTGGTTTATTAGAATATTTATGCTATTTTCATGTATTATGTTCCAGATTTCCAAGACACTAGACTTTAAAGATCCTCTATTTGTAGAATGTAATGAAATGTTATATAATAAAAAGTTGGGATGCCATAGTTGGTATCAGTGGATAGTTTAGTTATTTTTGGAAATTAGGATATGAAAACTTTAGGAAGAACCCTATATAAAAGTTTAAATATTCGAAATCTTTCGAGTATTTTGGTGAGTATTGAGTAAGTGATTTATCAAGAAAATACATCCATGTCGGTATCCGAGCAGGTAGAGGTGGCATTGGCACATATTTACAGAGGGGTAAAACCCGAAAACACCACTTTGATCTAGACTTGATTGAGAGTTGGTACACGACAACGGGCCTTGCTGCACTATTGGTTATAATTGTCCCAGGGGATATGATTGGTTAGTCACAAGCTTTTTATGAATCATTATGAATGAATTATTGAAAAATATATTCTTCTAAGCATGATGTTTTAAGACCTAAAATACTTTTTAGTAAAAAGAGTAGTAATTGAAATAAGTTTCTCATGAAGGATTTATTCATTTAGAAAATGTCCCCATCATCAAGGAATACATTGACGTATTTCATGAAGAGTTACCAAGACTTCCCCCAAAAAGAGAGGTAGAGTTCTCCATTGAACTCATACTTAGATCTCATCTGATGTCAATGAAAACCTATATGATTGAAAATTTGGAGCTAGACGAATTAAAGAAAAAACTCCGAGATCTTTTGGAGAATGGTTTTATCCGACCAAGTGTGTCTCATTGGGGAGAACCAGTTCTCCTTGTGAAGAAGAAGGATGGATCGATGCAACTATGCATTGATTATAGAGAACTGAATGTGATCATTGTAACGAACAAATAATCTCTTCCAAGAATTTATGACTTATTTGACCAACATTGTTGAACTCAATTCTTCTCTCAGATTGATCTTCATTATGGTAATCATCAATTGATGGTGATAAATGATGATATTACAAAACCTACCTTCCAATCAAGATATGGGCATTATGAGTTTGTTGTTCGGACTGACTAATGCACCTGCTATTTTTATGGATCAAGAATAATTTTATTTTGTAAACTTATATTTATCAATTGTATATCCATTATATAAGAAAATGATTTGGTGATTAAACGATAAAGTTTATATTGAATGATGTTTTCTCTTTTGAAGTACTATATTCCTAAGGGAAATAATATACTATTGGATTTAAATTAGTGAGGAATGGTTGATTTTATTTTGTATTTATTGTGTACATATGGTGATTTTGGTTATTTCAGGAAAATGATGAACCTAGCATAGAGAATATGTGAATAGGTTAATTACACTTTAGTATGATACTTTAATTGTAGTCGATGTTATTTAGAGATAAATGTTAAGATTTATTGTGGAAGAATATGTGATTAAATCCTTCTATGTTTTGGGTTTTAATATTAGTTTGGATTTTTTATAAGAATTATATGGATGATTGTGTATTAAATGGTCTTTCTGGAACATTGGGTACTTTTTTTGAATTTTGGTGATTAACAGTCATATTTATTTTTATAGAGGATTTTAATTTTTCGGGATTATATGATCTCATACTAATCATTTTAGTATTAGTTGATTATTAAAGACAAGGGGAATATATAGTTCTTCTTTTTTGGATTATGTGAATCTCTAGATGATGATTCTTGTGCTTTTGATAAGACCGTGTCTTTTTGAATGGTCATTGTTTGGAGAAAATATGAGTCTTTGAAGAAAATTATTAAAGGATGAAACTCTACTTAAAGGTAAGTATATTTCCTTATGATTTTATTGTATGTAGTAAATGAATTCTGAAAAATAATGAAAACAAACATTAAACTAAAATATTGTTGGTTTACGTTTCCTACTAGGTAGTCAATTACAATTTAACACATAATATGTTTGTGATCTTCTTGTGGTTAATTTTATCCTAGTCATGTTTTATATCACTCTCTGTCAAAACATGACCGTTTGTTTTCTCTTTTATATACATGTTTTCCTACATGGAATCATAGTATGGGTTAACTCAGGTGACCTTTGTAATTCCCTTTATTTCTTTTAAAGTAATGTTTTTACTTACTCTTTTCCCGATATGGGGCATTAAATGAAATTTCCATGCCCAATTTTGAAATTGAGAGGACACAATTATTTATGGGGGGGAAGATTGTAACAACCCGAAATTTTGAATAAATTTTGATCCCTAAATTTGAGTGGTATTTTATTTTATACTCAACAAAACTATTTCATTTTATAAATTGAGTATAATTAAAATAACACCGTTGGGTTTTGACTATTATATGATCGTTTCTCAATATGACCACTGGAAACTAAATGTTGTGATTATTTTCTGTAAATACAAGTGATCATGATTAATTAATATAGAAAGAAGATTCAATGGCCTTATCTAGTAGTCACGGGCAGATCGAAGCCCATATGACGGAACTCGGGAAGGAGGTAGCACCTTTGTGATTTTATCTGGACCAGACCCAAGCTGAACATCATCATGTAAAGCTGGAATAGAATCAACTTCATGAGACATTCAAGCTGATAGAAATCACTACTCGGGCAATGTTGGCCGAGCCGCCCCAAGATTCTATCACCCCACCAAACCTTACTGTTATGTCATATGCTGGTGTTATAAGGGGTTATGTAACGAGACCGTAACTTCCTTGTGTAATCCTTTGATTTAAATAAAATAATTGTGATATCTTCATATGGTGAAGTTTATGAATTTTCAAATGATCAGTTAAATATAATATGAATATTAATGATGAATTTTAGAAAGAGGATATTTTAAAAGTATTTATGTAAACCTTAAATAAATAATAATGTTTAATGATTTTAAAAAAATAGTCTTCTACAGTTATGTTTAGCAAGAAATTTAAAGTCTAATAAGATCAATATTATTTTTGATGAATAGTAAATTATGAATAGTGATTTGACGCTTAGGATTCGTAATGTGATCAAATGGATTAGTAATCTCCCTTAAAGAAAGTATTAATATAATTTAGGCATCTTGATTAAGTAATGTGATTCAATAAAATAGGTAAATAACTATTTCAGAAATTATTGTTCAAGTATTAGTTTATTTAGAATGAATACTGTTTTATATTTTAAAATTAAATTAAAAATATTTAGAAAATTATTTTCATAAAATGGAGTTCATTTTTTAAATCAGATCATCGATATTAGTTTAAGGTGAATTTTTGGGAATTTTCTAAAAGAGTTGGATTTTTTGTGAATAGTGTTTTTATTTGAAATTTAAATTAAAAATATTTTCAAAAATATTTTCTTAAAATGGAGTTAGTTTTTGAAATCAGATAATTGATATTTGGTTAAGGTGATATTTTGGCATTTTTTTGAGAATGATGAATTTTCGGTGAATAGTGAAAATACTGTTTTTGACTTTTGGGTGTTTAATGACAATATTAAGGATGTAATAATTATGAAATATTAATGGTCGACTTATGAATAGTAATATATGTAATGAGGTGTCCCATGTAGCCAATACCATGGGAATATACCATGGGAAAGCCCATGGTTTTTCCAATACCACCAATTAGGCGTCCCTTGGCCATTAATGCCTTGTCCCCTCACATCCCCCATAAATACCAAGACATTTTCTCATCCTTTCCATTAACAAATCCTCTTCAAGGATTTTATGGACTCCATACCTCCCAAAGAGTCCTACCAGGGTGCCCTCAAGCCTCCGAATGTCCCAAACATCATGATTTCAAAGATACTCTTCAAGGTAAGGGATCCTACCTCTCTTTTTCTTTTCATGTACACAATTCTTTTCCATATCTTTTATGCCCCATGTTCTTATGTGGGGGAATGATATTTTATATTCACCTTACTATAATTTTTATTTTCATATTATGGGAGACCCCCTCTTACTCTCATCAGTTCATTTTAATAATTTATATGTGGTGTCGTTAGGCTGCCGAATTTTTTTAGGGGTTTCTTTCACCCTTATCATTTTCAATGATCTATTTTCAAGTCAAGTCTTTCACGTTTCTTTTTCTTATGTTGGTTTATGATATAAATATCCATAACAATGCGCTTTTATGTTCATATAATGAGAGAACCTATTTTATCTAATCAATTCATTTTAAGAATGTTTAAGTGGCGCTGTTTGGCTGCCGAATTTTTGTAAGGGAATATTCCACCCTTCTCATTTTTCATGTTCTATTTTCATGTCATTTATTTCAAGTTCCTTTTCCTATGTTGCGATATGTTATTATATATCTATCGTACTTTTATTTTTATTTTCATATTATAAGAGACCCTATTTTATCTCATCAATTCATCTTTTGATGTTTTATGTAACGCCGTTAGGCTACAAATTTTCATAAGAGAACTCTTATTTTTATCTTCCTTTAATGTTCTTCATTTCGTATAGTATATCCTTAAAATTTCATTACCATGTTCTTAAATGCTTTTTTATTCTATCCCCATACTGTTTCATGGATCCTTTATGAGTCGTTGATCCATGTCCCCTCTCTTTTCAATGTTTTCTAAAACCCTGTTACATAGCGGTTATGTAGCAAAATTTTCCTCTAAAAATGTCTTTCTATTTTTCTCAAATTCATTATTTTTATTAAGTGAATACTCAAAGAAATTTCTTCTAAAGTGGTATTAAAATATATATAAAAATTTTCTATTTTAATTTTGGGATTTACATACATGAATCCTACTTTCCATTTCCGTGGGATTAAAGTGACATAAAGATCATGTCGTTAAAGTAGTTTTTAAAACGTTATGATTATGAAATAAAACACCGTTCATTGATTCTATATGGGTTATTTATGAAATTTTTATGATGATATATGTGTCTCACATGATAATTAAAACATATTAAGCGTTCACCCTAATAGTGCTCCAATGCGTTGGGTAATGACATAATCTCTAGAGACAACCATTTTAACGACACCTTGGTGGATATCCTTGGTAATTTTTTTAATGAAATGTAGGGGATGGACCATGGTGATACTGAAATGATTGTCTAAATGAAATTTTTTAGCCACATATTCACGTTATGCTCCATGTTATTTTCTTTATGATATTCCTATTCTTCCAATTCTCATGTCTTTATGTTTTTATTCAAGTTCTTATTGATATAACAATTACATTGACTCTCTTGTTTACCCTTACAAGGCTTTCTTCTCACCCATTCCATTGAATGTATATATCCAGGTTATGAGATGCAGTAATTATACATAGGATAAACTTATGATGATGCCTTACAAGTGGTTTAGAAGAATTTTTATGTTGTTTTCATGTATTATGTTCCTGATTTCCAAGACACTAGACTTTAAATATCCTCTATTTGTAAAATTTAATGAAAATTTATGTATTAAAAATGCTGGATGCCACACACAATGTTGTGTTTTTATTTCATGATGTAATGGTAAACTTATTTATGTATCTATTATATACATGGATACATATCTAATCGTTTATTGGAGACATGATCTCTTTTAATCATTCCAATGTTATGTATTAATGCCTTGACATTGGTTAATTGGGGTATAAGTATTACATAATCACATAAACATAATATTTTTCGAAATATATATTAGAAATGGTGAATATTTAATTATCATTGTTAATATTATAATGGGTTTACCAAGGTGCTAAAAAATATAACGTCTGCAGTGACTTATAATGATTTCTAGAAATAATTTAAGTGGTCTATTTTTACCTTATAATCACTATGTTTTGAAATAAACCCATTTTTATCCTTTTGGATTGTGAAAACCATGGGTACACATTATTCGTTTTATAAATATTATGTTTGTGTTCTCCCCCACTTTTAAATTACCACTCCCTCACATCTTCAATTCTATCATTAAAACCCGTTTTTGACATTAACATCCAAAATATCATTAGAAGAACATTGGTTTCTAGATCAGGTCAAAATCTCGAACCTGTTTGAATTTTAGACTTGTTCCTGAGAAAACTGGGAAAATCTGGGATGTTCTAGAAATTTCCAGACAACAAGGTGTGTACATTCATGTACATGTCGTGTACGAGTTTGGTGAATACCGTTCATGTGCTCACTGAGTACAAGATGTGTGATAAATGTGTAGAAATTTCCTACTACAAGGCGTGTAGTTTTACTCGACATGCCATGTATCCTCTCTTCTATGTATAGGATTGGTTTAATTTGTGTGTCACCCCGTGTGGAGAAACCAAGTTGTGTGGCTATCCCTCTTAAGCCGTAGTATAGAAAAGGCCACTACAAGGTGTTTTGTTCTTAAATACACACATTTTACTCTTTATAATTCACTTTAGTGAATGTTCATTGCAACTGATTTTGTAAAATGTCTTCTTCATCCCCAACATTGGGACCTCTCCATTCTAAAAACCAAAAGAACATATATATACAATGATTCTCGATCTGTCATTTGTTCATCAATTCATCGGTGGCTGCGAGATCACAACAGCGAAGCTAAACCCATGCACCATATTCTGATCTTTATTACATGCCTCACACACCGCAAATTCTATCCTAGCAGAGTTGTAGTGTTTTGAAAGAAATGTAAATCAACGAATATAGGCTTCGAATTGGTGCTCTATTTCGGACATGCCTACATCTACCAGTCTCATGTAGGTGGTGCATACATTATTTTCTACATTCGTATACCATTGGGTGGAATGGATTAAAGTGCATATTTGGGTATTTTGAGCGAGACCCTAAATTACATGTTATTTTCTGTTTAATTGTTCAATGACCTATGTGTTACATTTTTGTATGCTCTATTATATGTTTTATGTGAGCGGGGTCAGGTGAGTGGTTGTTGCACAATAGGGCATTTGGGTAGGGGAATGCCAAAATGGTTTTAACTGAATTGCTTTGTTTAAAACTATTGATTTTAGTATATTAATCCTTGATATGAATTGTTTGAGAAGTTAAAGACCTCAGTGTTGGTAAGGGACAACGCTTGGTTTATGTATTTCAACTGTTTAGATTTTTTTTCATGTTTATGTGTTTTTTTTAAATGTGCATATTTTTAATTGAAGAATAACATATGCTGGAGCCTTTTTGGTTGTGTTTGGAATGCCCAGGATATTCTTGAGAGAAGAAGATCCCAGGTTGGTTTGGCCCTGGTTACATTGGGTGGTTCTGACCATGGGATTGGGCGTCATCGTCTTCAGCTTGAAGCAGGATGACTGTCAGGTTGGGAATGGCCTGGGATACATGGATGGTGATACCATCAATCATGATTGGAATGGTTGTATGGACATGAGGTGTCAAAGACATTGTGTCTTGGGTACTATTTTTGTGATCACCACTCACCCTAATCTTTGAGTAGTGTGCAAACAGAGAGGCTCCATGATGAGGTGGTTTTGACCACTCATGTTGTTAGATGCCCTTGTTAGTAGCAGTTTAGGTACTGTTGGTTGGGGGTGCCTACCATAGGAATCCACGTGTAAACTAAGGAACCTATTGGGGATAACATTTATGCTATTTGGTAGGGGCACAGGCTCACGGTTATTTGAGGGAACACATCGCTGTCCCTTCAGTTACATTATTTGAGGGCAGACATTATTGTCTATCCGGTTACATTATTTTAGGGTAGACATCGATGTCCCTCCGGTTACTTTATTTGAGGGCAGAAAGAATTGCCCCTCTAGTCACTTATTTTAGGACAAGCATCATTGATCCTTCATGTTACAATTTAGGGGCATGCCTTCAAGGCATCGGTACATGAGACAGGCAATATCAGGTGTGGCATGGTGCCATGTTACATGACAGTGATTCCGGTTTTTGTTGAAGCAGGTGGAACTTCATGGTGGCGGCTGAGCACCAGTGGAATTTATGTTTATTCAAGCATCTTAATGTTCAATTTTTTCTTTATAAATGCATTCATGCTTAAACATTAATATTATGTATGCACCGTTGGGTGGTATCCGACTGAGATTCCTCTCACACCTAGCATGGGCCTTTTAGGACGTGTGCAGACATTAAAGATTTATGTGTAGAGAAGAGTATAACTTCAGGATCTGGGATGCATTAGTTATTTCATGGAGATGGTATAGACCTTGAGGTCTTTCCTAGCTTGATTTTATTTTGTTTCTCTTTCTTTACTGTATCAGCATGCTCATTTACTTTGTAACTACAATTGGATAGACATTGGGTCGCTATATATATACGGGTCTGTATGACCTATTTTGGAAGTATTTTTTTTGTTCAATATTAGTTATACTTGACCAACATTTTGTTGTGTTTACTTTCCACTAGTTTTTTTTATATTTATTTCTCCCACTATTTATCAATATTGAATGTGCTTCTTCTCTGCAGGTCTGGTTATAGTCTTTTGGGACGTTTATACAACTGCATCTTTGTTATTTTACTCGGACCAGTACCAATATTACCCTCTAATTGGGTATATCCTCCCCACAATACCTATACGAAAATCACTTCTAGCCCGAAAACTTTGGAGTTTGGAGGGTTGTGCCTAACATAGTAACTCCCAACCTGTGTAGTACAGATCGGGTGGTTGATTGGGTTTGGGTCATTACAAAGTGATAGTTGTGGAGTTTTTGACAAGGGATTTAATAGGATTGTTTTCTTGGATACTAATGATATTGAGGCTTCTATTTTATTTTAACAAGTTTTACTAGTTCAGATATGGTAGAATGGATATAAGTTGATACTGGTGCTAGGTTTTTAGCTTGTGCTTGGCTGCATGTGGCCCCAGGTACGAGGGGCAAACCATGTTGCCATGGGTGGGAATTTTTTTTCTTTTTTCTCAGATTACGGTTGATATAATTTCCACCTCGGTGGCGCACATGGTGTGTGATGTTACTGGTTATGATGTGCAACCCGTGACCTGGTGCGGTAATGGAGAATTGGACCTTGGCCCGGTATGGCAAGGAATGATTTTTTGTCTTTTAATATGCATGTTTTTAAGATATTTCAATTTCATAACTACACGTATGATTTGTGATGTGAAAATACCGTGTTAAAAAAATCAATTTCTATGCCTTGTATTCTTTTGAAATGTGAATAGGTGAAATTCCAATTAAAAATTGCTTGTTTATTTCAATGTATTTTTCCATGCTTTGAATACATGTATAATTTTAGTGTAATTGAGTATATCTCTTGTATGAGAAGGCAAGTACTATGATTGAGGTGATTTTTATCACCAGGATTGGGTGTCTAGGTCATTGGTTTGAGGCAACGTTAGTCATCAGGAGAAGCATGGCCTGAGGTACATTTGATACTTATCTCTATTAAGGGAGGGTATGGTGGCTAGGAGGCCGGGATGTTGTGGGCATGGGTTGGGGTGGGGGAGAGTAAGGGTAGTTGTTTTATGCTGCCTCTTTACTGCTATCTTTATCTGTATTGAATATATATATATATATATGGTTTTTCTGACAATTTAATGTATTAAGTGGGTTCATCTAGTCGACAAATATGGACCATCCCACGGGAGTTGATAGAGTGTCAGAGGTGCATGATCAGGTATAGGATACAGTGTTGTTAGAGTAGGAGTCGCAGGTACAGGCTCAGGGACAAGATTGGGATCAGGATCTAGTGCAGGCAGGACAGCTGCCGAGTTTGGTACTATATGGGCCATGGCCTGTCAAGAACCTCTGAGCTAGCGTGTTACGTATCGTGCTGGGGATTGATAGATGTGTGTAGGGTACGAAACCATATATGGAATATTTGATGAGGGAGTTCCATTCGCAGCACCTGCCACTATTTTATGGTGAGGGTGGTTCAAAGGTGGCTAAGAACATGATAGATATCATTCTGATGATCTTCGAGCATCTCGAGATGACTCCAGGGCGGAGGGTCAAGCTAGCGACGTACATGCTACGAGGAATAGTGAAGCATTGGTGGATGTGCAGGTTCATGATTGTAGCCACGAGGGACTAGCTTGTAAGGACATCGAGGATAGGCTCTTTGAGCACTTCTACCCGGAGACAATGAGGGATGAAATAGCTATGGTTTTCTTGAGTATTGAGTAGGGAGACATGTTTTTCATGGACTATGAAGCTATATTCACTGTGTTGTATCACATTTCACCTGGTATGGTAATAGATGATGGGACAAGGGTGAGGTGCTTCAAGGATGGATTGTGAAATGCCATTCGGATCCAGGTGATTATCTTCAGACTAGATTCAATCTAAGAGGGGGTGAATCAGGTTCTCATAGAAGAGGGAAACTAGAGGGATATTCCCCAGGTTGGTCGGGGAACAGTTTCAGGTGACGGTTCGGACAAGAAGAAGTGAGGACGGGGATGAGTTCCAGTAGAGAAGTCTTGCGAAGGACTCGTCTAGACCACCTCGTAGTAGTTCTTCAGTGGTTTCCATTCAGTGTGGGAATCCATGAAATGTTCAGACTCAGTGTGATATGCCTCCAAATGAGTGCTGAGCATGTGTACAAGTCGGTCATCTGGAGAGGTTATGCAGGAAACCATCTCAGACAGCCGGCAAATTTGGACCAAGACATACTGAGGCATCTGGAGTTGGTTTTGTTTCAGTACTAGGTGATGTTAGCCAAGTTTTAGCTGCACGTGGAGGACGTGACATAGACATCATGATCCAACTAAGGGGTCAGTGGCCGATGACTGGAGAAGCACCATGGTGAGGTCAGGCATCAGACATCCGTATGTTTGGCCAAGTGCACGCCATGTAGCTACTATAGTGTAAGCAGTCAGGTGAGTCGATGATGGTTATAGGTACACCATGAGTGTGGTCATGAAATTATCTTTTTCATTTCACCTGACCTACTGAGACATGTCTTTTTTCAGTGAAAAAGGTTCCATGGATTCTTGTGGACTGACTAGATGCTGGTCAATGGGATTGGGGCCATATCGGGTGCGTTATATATTTATATATATATGTATGAGATTATTAGCATAGAGGGCATCGAGGATGTGGTTTACCTGAGGTGTCGTGGGAATCAGGGCATCAAGGATGCATGTTACATGAGGTGCAAGGCATCGAGTATTATTTTGTGCGTCCATGGGATGCCAGACCACAAAGAGCCGGACCCCGAGGTGGTTCCGGATATGTATGGGTGATGGAAATGACACGGGAGCACCAATGAGAAACAAGAGTGACGATTCATCACAAGAGGACCATGAATTTGGGAATATATTAGTGAACCTTGGTTTTTATTGAGTTTTTTTGGGTTGAGTCTGAGTTTTTAAATTCCAAAGGTGGGGATCCCCTGGAGAAATTTTGTGAGAACCATTGAGACTAGGATAGTTTATGTTACTTTGATCAGGGTGGTATGTTCAATGCCATCTTCGAGATTTGTTTCATAGCATGGGGATGAGCTATATTAAGGTAGAGAGATTGTTTGAAACCTAGTTTTTTGAATTGGTCAAAATTTTAACCTTGTTATATTTTTTGACACGGTCTTGAGAAAACTAGGAAAATATAAGATGTTCTAGACATTTATAGACTATATGCTGTGTACTATCATGTACAAGTCATTTATGGGTTATTCAAGTACCGGTCATGTGCTCGTTGAGGAAATGTAGTGTGATGACCATGTGTCAATTTCCTACTACACATCATGTAGTGTTACTCGACACATTGTGTATCCTCTCTTCTGCGTATTGGCTGGGTTCACTCCAAGTTTCATTCTGTGTGGAGCATCCGAACTATGGGGAATCCTCGCATAAGTAGGATTACAGAAAAGGAAACTACATGGAATTTAGTTCTTAAATACATGTTGTGTACTTTTTTTATTCTCTTAAGTGAAAGGCAGTCACATATTATTTCGTAAAACATCTGCTTCTTCCCCTACTTTGAGACCTCTTCGTTCAGAAAAACAAAAAACATACCTAGCCCTTGATTCTTTATCTATCATTTGTTCTTCGATCCGACGGTGAATATGGGATCATAACAGTGAGGAGAAACACAGACCATATTATGTTCCTTATTCCTTTCCTGGTACACAGAAAATTCCATCCAAACAGAGTTTCCAGGTTTTTACAGAAATGTAATTCTTTAAAGATCGGCATCGAATTGGAGGTCGATATCTGACGTCCCTACTTCAACGAGTCTCAGGTAGGTGTTTAATACCATCTTTTGTGCTTTGATAGAGCTTTGGGTGGTTTGGTTTTAAGAAAGTATTTGGGTATATTGAGTGACACCATAATTTACATGTTATTTCCTGTTTAATTTTACAATGACCTATGAGATTCCTTTAGGTTTTATCTATTACCTGTGTTGCTTGAGCAGAGATGGGTGAGTGGTCATTTCTCATCAAAGAATTTTGGATGAGGAATTCCAAAATTGTAATAATTGAATTTATTCTTTTAAAACTATTTATTTTACTTTATTAAACCTTGATATGAATTGTTTGAAATGTTAATGACCTCAGTGTTGGTATGGGACAACTCTTGGTTTGTGTATTTCTACTCATTAGATTTTTTTTTTCATGTTTACATGTTTTTATTAAATTTTTATAAATGTAATTGATGAATTTCATATGGTGGAACCTTTTTGGTTGTGTTGGGCTTAGCCCAGATATTCTTGTGTGATGTGGATAATAGGTTGGGTTGGGCTCGGGTTACATTGGGTGGTTCTGACCATGGTATTGGGCATCATGGACGTCAGTTTGATGGAGGAAAACTGTCATGATGGGAATGACCTAGGTTATATGGATTGAAGGACTGTCAGACATGAGAAGCATGGTCACAAGGACACATGGTGTCAGAGTCGTTGGGGCTAGGGTACTATTTTGGTGATTACCGCTCACCCAGAATGTTGATCAGTGTTCACAAATAGAGAGTTCGTGATGAGGTCGTTCTGACCACTCATGTGGGTAGAGGCCCCCATTAGTTATGATTTTGGTACAATTTGTAGGAGGTTATGACCATAGGAAGACATGTGGAAGGTGAGGAGGCTTCTAGGGATTGCATTTAGGCTATCAGGTTAGGGGCAGAGGGTCGTCGTTATTTCAGAGAAGACATCACTATCCCTACGGTTAAATTATTTGAGGGAAGATATCGGTGTACCTTAAGTTTCTTTATTAGAGGGAAGACATCATTGTCCCACTGGTTACTTTTTTTGAGGGCATACATCGATGTCCCTTAGATTACTTATTTGATGATAGAAATCACTAATCATCCGGGTTACTATTTCTGGTATGTGGCTTCTGGATGTACATACATGAGACAAGCGGTGTAAGGGGGAACATGGTGCTGGGTTACATGACAAAAATACCAGCGTTATCCGAAGAAGGTGGTACTCATTGGTTGCTGCTATTATATAATGCAATTTATGTTTATTCATGCATCATAATATTTAATGTTTTCCTCATAACAACATGCATACTTAAAAAATTATATCTGGTATGCACTTTTGGGTAGTATGCTACTGAGATTCGTCTCATATAATGCACGGGCTCTTCGGGATGCGTGCATAATTTATGGATTTTTGTTCTAGAAGGAGTTCATCTTCAGGTGTTGGGATGCATTACATATTTCATGGATATGGTAAAGACCTTGAGGTCTTGACTAGCTAGAGTTTATTTTGTTTTTATTTCCTTCCAAAATCAGCATGCTCCCTTGCAATTTAGCTACATTTGGTTAGCCATTGGGGATATATATATATATATATGGATATGTATGAAAAGTTTTAGATGAGTGTTTTTTGATTGGTAGTTGTTATGCATGATCAGCATGATATTGTGTTTACTTTCCGCTATTGTTGTTTATATTTATTGGTTATGTTGTTTAATGATATTAAATACAGTTCTGCTCTGTAGGTCTTGTTTGAGTCTACTCAGTCATTTATTCCGCTCCATATTTATAATTATTCTTGGATGAGTACTATTATTATCCTATGATAGGGTCTATCCCCCCCACTATACTTGTAAGACCCACACAGCTAGTTGGCGGCCTTTGGCGTTCGGGGTGGTGCTCCGAAGGTAGTAACAACCGACTCGTTTTGCACTGATCGGGTGGTTGTTCGGGTCCGGGTCATACCAATCATCCTTAGTTCTCTATAAACACAATGGAAAACTTATTTTTGTGAATAATACCTCCTAAAATGGATTTTTTTCTGAACATAATGTGGTTCTCTGAAGAAGATGTAAAATTTATAAACATGCTTTTTTGTTTTTAATCTTCAAAAAACAGAAAATATTATTAAAATATGATTATATAATAACAATATTATCTAATATATTATGATATTTTATTATTTTAATTTATTAATATATACCCATCTCGACTTCCATCAAATGGGAAACAAAATGGTCGATCGTGTGTACATCGGACTACAACATCACAAATTGATGTTATTCGTTTTTCATCACCACCACTCATTACTGGATGTAACGATAGATTTAATGTTTATATAATATATTTATGATATTATTATAATTTTTTACTTACAATATCACACCTTCATTCAATCATTAAAACTCATTGGAAAATAATAATGACGCTCATGTGTACGGTGAACAAACACATTGTGAAACGTTAGTATTTGTTTCAAATTTATTATTTAATCAGATTTTAATAGGGATATAATAAATGAATATATATGATATTGGTTCCATAATTATACTTTTAGAATTATAATCCCACATTTTACTCATAACATTCTAATCGGTTGTGGATATGATAACGTCCATCCTGTCTACGGTAAACTACAACCTTGCAAAGCGATGTAATTAATATTTCAATAATTCTTTACAAGGAAGGTAATAAGGACAATGTTAATTAATATAAGTGATATATATTAAATAATTTTTTTTAATTTATTTATTAGTATTTAATTTTTTTTCCATCCATTAAATAAATGGAAATGGAGTTCATGCATTCATACGACTTACCGTCTACTGAATTGGGGTATTTAATTTTATATCATCAATTTTTTTGGATTACTCTAAATAAATATATACTAGATATATATGATATTTATATCATGTTTAAAATTCTGGTGATTATGTTACAATAATCAATATAAGAATATTGAGAATACTAAATCCAAACGTTCACAAAAAACAAAAGATTTATTACCCGAAATATGATCTTCTCATTAATGTATTAATAAATGGGAAATAAATGGTCATAATTAATTCATATGTTGTTTGATATTTATAATTATTGTTCATTATTTTATTTATAAGATCATTAAATATATTTTTATGTTTTTATAACATTTATGAAGAAAATCGGTACTTAATGTATGGTTTTTTGTTTCAATTTTCCTTCATTGGGATATATGTAATGTTTTCCACATATCTTATTTAGTGAGATTTATATATATACCCCGTGAAATGTAATACAATGAATTTATTAATCCTAAGGACATTTGGTGTTCAATTTAATTTTATTCATTCATGGTTCTTAATATTAATTATTACCAAATTATTAAGGTATTTATGATACAATATCATCATTTATCCTGATTTTCTAATGTCTATGCATTATATAATGAGATATTATGATCCATTTATTAAAAAAACATGAATATTCAAAACATATGGTTATTTTGAAAGAATACATGTTTTTTATACATTTTACCATTTTTAAGTACCAAAAATTCAAAAAGATTATTTTTAATTATAATAAACCTTATTTCTTTCGGTGACCAAAAATCCATTTTTCTTCCATATCAATGATTTTTATAAATGTTTTAAAAAAATTTAATTAACAAAATGATTTATTAATGGAGTTTTTATCTATGTTTTATTTGGGAAAATTTCTTTAAAATTTAATCTTCATTTCATTTTCCAATCATGTCCCATTTGGATTTTCCCAAAAAACTTAAAAGGAAAATTTATTTTAACATGTCAAGAATGAAGGTATTTTTCAACAATCATGACCACAAAATGATTTTAATATTAATTTATAAATTTCAAAAGATATTTTGATTGAAATGGATTTTTTAAATTTTTTATGTTTTTTAAAAATCAATGTGGAATATATATTTTCCTAAAAAATTTATTTAAATGATATTTTTAGAAACCATTATAAATTTCGATGCTTATTTTAAAAAGAAATGATTTTGAAAATTTTTTACCAGTTTTGTAGATTTAATAATTTATTTTAAAAGAGGAAAGGTATTTTCTACAAAAAATGTTCAAAGAGATCATTAAAAAACATATTTTTCTTAGATGACATCATTTTGTGTTACTTATGATTTAATGGGGATATTATACCATGATATTATTCTTATTATTTCTCTAATTGGTTTATTTTTATCGTTAGAAGATGTTAATGATGGATTTTTTTCATTGATGGGTTACAACATGATAAAATTATTAGAAAATCTATTTCCATTTCCATTATATATTCTAGGATTAATTTATTATGAAACATTTTTCTTTTTCATAGGTTATGAAATGATGAAATTTTTATGAAACACATTCCTTTTGATGGGTTCTAATATGATGAATGTTTTATAATCATGTGGATAACATATGTATAATTTTCATTATGTGATGGAGGATCCTATATCTCCCTCTAATGAATTAGGAAAATTTTAATATCCCTTGAGATAAATAGGATGAGAATGTGGTGTGAATCTATTTTAGTAATGTACTTCATAAATTGGAATAGTCTTCATTGAAAAACATGGCTACTATGATGTGTTGTGTTATGAAACCATTCCAATATTATATACAAGGAAATGAGACCATAATACAATATAAATGACTCTATTTTCTTATTTTTATCCCAAAATTATATTTATTATTCTAATATTATGTTCTTACGACCCATGTTCTTTGATTTACTTAAAATTTTTATCCTATGAATTTCCAATTTTTATTCCATGACTCATCATTATGATCTTTGATATACAGGGTATGGTTTTCAAATGTTATTCTCATGTTATTAGGCATAAATGCTCATGTTTTTCTTAATTATCTCCCATATATGCCATTACTGAGCATATGTGGCCCCCCTTACTTATGTTTAATTTTTTCATGATATGATCTTGGTAATTATGTGTGATATATCTAAAACATGTTTTAGTTGTCATGAACTAAGTGAGTGAAGATATAGAATACTTATGAATCGAATATAATGTTTACATGTTTCCATAAGAACTATACCAATGTAAAACTACTGATTTTATTTTTTTAATTTAATGAATATTCATTTAAGGAGATATAATATCTATATATGACAATGCAAGGATATTATAGTTCCCTTGGGTAATCCCTATGTTGTTATAGTGAAGTATCCAATCCTAAGTATCAGTTAACTAATCCCCTATATGGGATAGAGTTGGATTCAGTCAGGTATGTAACATCCCAAGTATGTATTTACTAATAGATATTTTTATCTATGTCTATTAATTAATTAGATAGTGTTTTAGAGGCCTAAAATGAAAATAAATCCAATCTTAAGCATGAAATACACTAATATTCTTTTAAAGGATTGTTTTAATGCCTTTTGATGGAAAACAATTTTTAAATCTATATTTTGACAATTTTATATGCTATGTTTGTCAAAATAAACTTATTCTTTATGATTGGGATGTCATAATTTACTTTGTGTGAATTTTTGTTATTTTTCTGACAATGTCCAATTTTTAATGAATAGTGAAAAATATTGTATTTTACATCAAAACTGCATTTTAATCTACAATATTTATATGATTAGATTATCATTTGAATTGGTATTAAATTTAAATTAGAATATATTTTTACCATTTAATCCAATGGTGGTCATTAGTATTAATTTCACTTTGGAATTGGGCATAAACTATTGCCAAACTTTTCATAGATATTGTTTCAAAAAAAACCCGCCATTTGTTTTGACAACGAGAATTATTTTTAAATCAATTATTGCAATTTCTGTGTTTGGAATTTGGTAAAATGGATTAAATATTTGGAATCAGAAGTTCCAAATTATGTAATCAATACTCTTTTGTTTTTGGACATTATGGATAGTAACAACGGTAATTATCTTTAATTATCTTTATTAATGGGTAATCAGGTAGTAAAGGATAATAGAATGATATCATAATAATTCAAAAAGACCACAACATGTATCCTATGGCTACTGGTTATCTCATGTCCGACCATGGGATGACTTGTGCCAATCTTGGGGGCCCCATGGAATCACTTTTGTTGAAAGTGACTTGTTATCTTTTAATTTGTTTTAAAGAAAGTAAATATAACAAGAATGTTTCACCTGATTAAAACATTTTTAATTTTGTCTACATAGATGATATTTTAGACTATAAATATTAATTGGAAAGATAAAAATATTTCCTACATCATATTATTTTTTCATAATTTTTAGTCTTTATATAAATTAAATTATTTATGACATCATGATGATGTAGAGATTACCTCATTAATAAAGGATTTAAATAAAATGAAATGATAATGTAAAATATATGACTTACACATGTCCAAAACCTATTTTATGGGTGGATTTCGAACCCTTATCACCTTAAACTCGAATTATATCAATGTGGGACCTTTTGAATCGGAAAAACATTTTCAAATAAAGTTACATTTCTTTACTTTCCAAGAGTGCCCATCCTATCCTCTTATAAAAGGCCCCCACCTCTACCTCCTTACCCACACTCCCAAAGCCTTTGGCTCGGCCAACCCATGACAATTTTGTCTCTCCACATCCCTATCTTACTCCTTGAAGCCTCACATTGGTCAGAAGTCTTCCCAAGGAATCCTTTGAGCTCAAACCAAATGGAGTTACCCGATTTTAAAGTAATGTCTTCACTTGAGTCCTTTTATTTTATTTTTTTACCCAACCCCCTATACTCATTTTATTCATTTAATTTGTAACTAATCCATTATATTCAATATACTTGGATGTTTTTATAATAATTATTCGAGCTACACTTACACACACCTACATCTAATGGTTAAAGAACATACTGTTTCCGTGGATGGCGAATTTCTGCCTCCCGAAACGATGATTGTTCAACATTCCTTTAACACCATCAAAGGTGTCCATTAAGATCACACTATATTTATATATGATATATAATATGTTTATGTTTTCATTATTCTTCTGTATTTTTCATTTTAGTCATACCTTTATGGTTTCCATTATGGGTAAACGCGATATATTCATTTAAGGAAGTGCGGACTACTGCTCCCTCAAAGTGATTTGATTCGTTAAATACCATATGTTGGACGTATAAAGGATGGAGTTATGATATTATATATGATATTACACTGTAATTATAATATACCTTTATATCATTATGATTCAATTCTATAAAATACAAAATAGAAATAAAAGTAGCGTTCATCCGTACGTACTGCTTACCGTCTCCATGAACTGTGCATTTCATTTCTTACCTCTAAATGATTATGTAATATTATAAATACATGAATTTACTGGATATATATGACATATATGATATCTACATCATGAATACCATTATGGATATAATGGATACATGTACAACGTGTAATTATAAAGGGATTATTTTTTACTCAAGTACCAATGATCGTTAAAACGACTGTTATTAACTTAAATAATTACATAGTGTTAATGGCATGGAAATAAGTGATATAAAAGGAATATTTAACTTCAAAAAGGTTATCAAACAAGTAGAAATTAACTCAAGTTTATTATTCAGGAGATTAAAGAATGATCGAGTCAAGTCGGACGCGAGGTATGTTACTTCGTCTCAATCTCCTTTCATTGATGCATATTTTGTTTTATACACAACCTTATTTTATACGGTGTATAAACCCCTTTTAATATCACGTTTATTCAAAAGGAATATTTTTTTATATGAAGCGTTTATTAAACGTCAAAAGGGAATGTTTTTGTCATACGTATGCGGAGACAACGACTTCTCCTCCGCTGTGACCATTATTTGAGTTTCAGCTTCCTCTACAAGCCATACCTTTTTTTAAAAAGAGAAATAAATACCATGTTTTACTTTTCTTTTATTTTGGTATTGAAAATGGTTTTCACAATGTTTTTATATCAATGTGTTGTATTGATATCTTGTGATTGAATGGTGGAAATGTTATGTTTCCTTTTTTTCATGTTTTATGTGATATGATTATTTTGAGGTTCGTGGGAATTATTATGAATACGGGTGGTTCCGTGATAAACTAAGGGCGGGTGAGCCCGATATAGCTCTCCAATGCATTGGGTAACGCGAAGGAGTGAAACGTTAAGTTTTCTCCGAAAATATGTAGGGAATATACTATGATGGGTATTCCAAACGTAACCAAGAGGGTTACTCCCTAAGTAAGAATGTTATGAATGCCTCAAGTTACCTCTATGTCTTATGATTTCTATGATTTATTCATGATTTGATGTGGTATGTTAAAGTGCCTATGTTTTATGGGTAAAGTATGATTTCATTATTAAGTATATATGAACTTATATTTCCTTTCCATATTTTTATAACCCATACTTAGCTTTTTATGCTCATCCCACGTTTTTTTGAAATGTTTTTCACAGGTCAAGGGAAAGGTACATGGTATGATGATAGTGTCCAGGAAGTGTCAATAATGAATCCATGTTTTATTTTAAATATGTTTCCGTTGGTGGTAAAAATGAATACTATCTTTATGTAACCACTTTCATTATATATGGAATTTAATGCATGTTTTATGATCTAATTCTCTAATACTCTAAACCCGAAAATATCCTCAATGTGTAATCTTGTAATAACTCAATATTAAGTAGGGTTTAAGGTTGGGGCCTTATATTTGGTATCATAGGTCGGTTTAGATAACTTTAGGAGTTAGAATTATATTAAATGGTTATCCAAAAGTATTATTTTATGGTCAAATTGAATTGATATAGCATTTTATGTTTACCATGTTGCTTCATCTAATATATGTTTGTTCAGAATGGTTTTCCATAGAGGAAACAGGGACGTAGTGCTAGGAAGGCATACAGAAGGAAATAATCTTCCGAATCAGCATCCTGAGATGGTCGGAATTGGAACTGAATAGTTTGTTGCAGTAATGGCGCAGTTGACCCAAGCGATAAATGGTGGTGGTATCCATGCACGAGATCAACCCGATCAACCGTAGAGGAACATGTCAGTGGTGGAACATTTCATGAGACAACATCCCCCATCATTCAGAGGATCATCTGACCCTGTGTTATCTGAAGGGTGGATTAATGCACTGGAGAAAATTTTTGATGTCATGGGGTGTTCAGACAATCAAAAGGTTAGTCTTTCTATGTACCGTTTAGAGGTTGATGCCCATCAGTGGTGGTCGATGGTTAAAAATATCAGGGATGACAATGAGATTGATGCTCTGGACTGGGATGAATTCAAAGGTATGTTTCTTGAGAATTATTTTCCTAAGGCTGTTCGACATACGATGGAAAATCAATTCTTGGAATTTAGGCAAGAGGAAGACTCAGTGGCTACCTATGATGAAAGGTTCACTCGATTGTCAAGGTATGCTCCAAATTTTATTCGAGACCTTGATAGTAAAATCAATCGTTTTTACTCCGGATTAAAGCCAAAATATCAAAGGGCATTAGCTTCTTGTGAGTTTAAAAGTTATTAAAACATTGTTCGATGTGCTAAGAAGGTTGAAATGGAGTTTTCTGATGATCAGGTGTTCTATAACAACAAACAGAAGAAGAGACTAAGGTGGCAGGAGAAAGGTAAGAATTCTTCAAAAAAGTCTGACGGTAAGAAAACGAAGTTTGCAGTTTCTGATAAATGTGGAAAAAGGCATGCTGGGGACTGTCTTCTGAATTCTGCAAAGTGCTACCAATGTGGTATGATGGGACATAAGGCTCGTGATTGCACTAAAAAAAGATCAAGATGAAGGTAAGACCAAATTTGATTTACAGTTGGTGAAATGTTATAAGTGTAATGAGATGGGTCACTATGCAAACGAGTGTCTGACAAAGAGCTTGAGTGATGGGAAGCAGTTAGACTACAAGCAGAAAGGGTTGGTGAAATCCTTTGAAACTACTTCAGCAGATGTCGAGCCATCAAATGAAGTTGTATCGGGTACTTTGTTTGTTTTTTCAGATTATGCCAGTGTGTTGTTTGATTCGGGGTCTACATATTCTTTCATCTCTAAAAACTTTTCTAGTAAAATGGGAATATCATCTCAAGAAATGACTCCTAAACTTTTGGTAAAAACACATGGGGGAAATGTTGAGGCAAAAATAATTTATTAGAATCTTCTTATCCTTATCAGTGTAAAGAACCTAGTTGCAAACCTTATTGTTCTACCTCTAGTAGAGTTTGATGTTATCCTGGGTATGGATTGGCTCCCTATTTACCATGCTAAGATTGACTTTAGAGCTAAAAAAGTTTCTTTTCAGATCGACTTTCAGTTTGTGTACAAGAATGAACCCTTACTGTAGATAACATATAAAGAGGCCGAGAAACTTGTAAAAGATGGAAATGAATGTTACTATGCACGCATCATTGAAAATAAAGGAACTGTTCAGATTAATGATGTGCCAGTGGTAAATGAGTATCCTGATGTTTTTCATGATGAGTTGCCTGGAAAAATACCAGATCGGGAAGTTGAATTTACTATTGACTTCATTCCTGATGCTAAGACAATTTTAAAACCTCCTTATCGAATGTCTCAAGATGAACTTTTAGAGTTAAAGAAAAACAATTGCAGAAGTTATTAGATAAAGGTTTCATTTGACCTAGCACATCACCATGGGGTGCACCTGTCTTGTTTGTTAAAAATAAAGATGGCTCAATGAGACTTTGCATTTATTATAGGGCCTTGAATAATATCACTGTTAAGAACAAATATCCTTTGCCTCATATCGATGATTTATTTGATCAGCTCCAGGGAGCTCATTATTTCTCAAAGATTGACCTGAGATCGGGGTACCATCAGCTGAAGGTAAAGGATGCAGATGTTCTGAAGACTGTGTTTCGTATAAGATAAGGCCATTATGAATTTGTAGTAATGCCTTTTGGGATAACCAATGCACCTGTTGTATTAATGGACTTAATGAATAGAATTTTTCATGAGTTCTTGGATAAGTTTGTGGTGGTTTTCATTGATGATATTTTGGTGTTTTCAAAAAGTAAAGAAGAGAATGAAAGACATTTAAGGGTCATTTTGCAAACCTTGAAAGAAAAGAAATTGTATGGTAAATTCATCAAGTGTGAGTTTTGGTTGCAACAAATTTCTTTCCTTCGCCACATTGTTTTAAAAGATGGGATAACTGTTGATCCTGCAAAAACAAAGGTTGTTGAAGAATGGCCATGACCCACAAATTTAACAGAGATTAGTAGTTTCCATGGTCTGGCAGGCTATTACCGAAGGTTTGTTAGAAATTTTTCACGATTATCTAGTCCAATGACTAAGCTAACTCGGAAGGGTGTTAAGTTTATCTGTACAAAATAATGTGATGATTGTTTTCGAGAATTGAAAAGAAGATTGGTGAATGCTCCAGTTTTGGCACTACCTTCCAGGAATGGTGAGTTTGTTATATACAGTGATGTTTCATTGAAAGGACATGGCTTCGTCCTAATATTGAATGATCAGGTAATTGATTATGCTTCAAGACAGTTGAAAACTCATGAGGTAAATTACCCTACACATGATTTGGAATTAGCTGCTGTTCTTTTCTCTTTATAAATTTGAAGGCATCATTTGTATGGAGTAAAGTGTGAAATATATACCGATCATAAAAGTTTAAAGTATATATTCACTCAGAAAGAATTGAACATGAGACAAATGAGATGGCTAGAATTAATCAAGGATTTTTATTGTACTATTCATTACCATCAGGGAAAAGTGAATAAAGTGGTGGATGCTTTGAGTCGAAAAAGTAACGCTTCATTAGAATTGTTGTGGTTGGAACATGATCCTTTGGTTAAGGATTTGATGAACTTTGGCATAGAAGTTGTTGGTGCAGGATGTTCGTATGTTTTGTTTCAAGTATCAGTGAGATCATCTCTATCAGACAAAATCAAGCAAGCACAGAAGCAAGACAGTGAGTTGCAGAAAAAGTTAGAGTTGGTTCAGAAAGGTAAGTTACCTAAATTCAACATTGATAATGATTGCGTTTTGAGATTTTGGAAGAGATTTTGTGTTCCTTGTGATTCACATTTGAAGAGAGAGTTGTTATGTGAAGATAATAGTTCTCCGTTTTCAGTTCATCTTGGAAGTACTAAGATGTACAGAGATCTGCGGGAGTATTACTGGTGGGATGGAATTAAAAGAGATATTGCTGATTTTACTATGAAGTGTCTGACTTTTCAGTAGGTTAAAGAAGAGCGGTAGTTACCGAAAGGGATGGTTCAACCTTTACCAGTGCCATAGTGGAAATGGGAAAACATATCAATGGACTTTGTTGTGGGATTACCGAGGACATCTCGAGGTAATAATGCAATCTGAGTTATTGTCGATCGCTTGACTAAATCTGCTCATTTCCTTGCTATACGAGATACTTTTTCACTATATCAACTTTCCCCTTTGTATCTTAAAGATAGAGTTAGGTTACATGGAGTTACTCTCTCCATTGTATCTGATCATGATCCCATGTTCACTTCTATCTTTTGGAAAGGCCTTCAGAAGTCATTGGGTACTGAATTAAATTTTAGTACAACATTTCATCCTCAAATAGATGGGTAGTCAGAACGAACAATTCAGACCTTGGAGGATAGGCTATGATCTTGTTCAATGGATTATCAGGGAATTTGGGACCAACATCATTCTTTGGTTGAATTTTCATATAATAACAGTTTTCATTCTAGTATACAGATGGCACCATTTGAGGCGTTATATGGGAAGCGGTGTCGAACTCCAGCTTTATGGTATGAAGTGGGTGAAAGGAAGTTAATCAGACTAGAATTGGTAGAAGAGATGACCGAAAAAGATCATCTGATTCAGAAACACATGAGAACAGCTCAGAGTAGGCAGAAGAGTTATGCAGACAATAGGAGGAAGGATCTATCTTTCGAGGTAGGTGATCATGTTTTTCTCAAAGTCTCACTATGGAAAAGTGTGATTCCATTTGGTAAGAATGGAAAGCTGAGTCCAAGGTTCATTGGACCATATGAAATTCTGGAGAGAGTTTGATCAGTTGCATACCGGGTGGCTTTACCTCCGAGTTTATCTCAGGTACACAATGTTTTTCACGTTTCGATGTTGAGAAAATATATTCCAGATCCATCTCATGTTTTGAGTCCAGAGGCAGTTCCGCTGGAAGAGAACCTATCTTATGAGGAACAACTAGTCTAGATTCTTGACCACATGGAGAAAGTGTTACGGAACAAGGTGATTAATCAGGTAAAGGTTTTGTGGAAAAACCACATGATGGAAGAGGCAACATGGGAATCTGAAAATGCAATGAGGGATAAGTACCCCCTTTTATTTGATAAGTAAATAATTTGCAGGAATGCAATTTTCTAAAGGGGGGAAGGATGTAACATCCCATGTATGTAATGACTAATAGATATTTTCATCTATGTCTTTTAATGAATTAGATATTGTTTTAGAGGATTAAAATGAAAATAAATCCAATGTTAAGCATGGAATACACTAATATTCTTTTAAAAGATTGTTTTAATGCCTTTTGATGACAAAACATTTTTAAAGTTATCTTTTGAAAATATTATAAACTATGTTTTTTCTAAATAAACTCAATCTTTATGATTGGGACATCAAAATTTACATTGTGTTAATTTTTGGTATTTTTCTGACAATGTTCATTTTTTAACGAATAGTGAAAAATACTGTATTTTACATCAATACTGCTTTTTAATCTACATTATTTATATGATTAGAATATCTTTTGAATTGGTTTTAAATTTAAATTAGAATATATTTTTACCATTTAATCCAATGGTGGTCATTAGGATTAATTTCACTTTGGAATTGGGCATAAACTAATGCCAAATTTTCATAGATATTGTTTCAAAAAAACCCGCTATTTGTTTTCACAACAGGAATTATTTTTAAATAAATTATTGCAATTTCTGTGTTTGGAATTTGGTAAAATGGATTACATATTTGGAATCAGAATTTCCAAATTATTTAATCAAGACTCTTTTAATTTTGGTCATTATGAATAGTAACGATGTTAATTATCTTTAATTATCTTGATTAATGAGTAATCTGGTAGTTAAGGAAAATAGAATGATATCATAATAATACAAAAAGACCACAACATGTGTCCTAAGGCTACTGGTTGTCTCATGGCCGACCATGGGATTCCTTGTTCCAAACAAGGGGGCCCCATGGAATCACATTTGTGGAAAGTGACTTGTTATCTTTTTATTTTTTTAAAAAAAGGTAAATATAACAAGAATGTATCACCTGATTAAAACATTTTTAATTTTGTCTACATAGATGATATTTTAGACTATAAATATTCATTGGAAATTTAAAAATATTTCCTACATCATAGTATTTTTTTCATAATTTTTAGACTTTATATAAATTAAATTATTTATGACATCATGATGATGTAGCGATTACCTCATTAATAAAGGATTTAAATAAAATGAAATGATAATGTAAAATATTTGACCTACACATGTCCAAAACCTATTGTATGGGTGGATATCGATCCCTTATCACCTTAACCTCGAATTATATCAATGTGGGACCTTTTGAATCCTAAAATGATTTTCAAATAAAGTAGCATTTCTTTAGTTTCCAAGAGTGTCCTTCCTCTCCTATTATAAATGGCCCCCACCTCTACCTACTTACCCACACTCCCAAAGCCTTTGGCTCGGACATCCCCTGCCCATTTTGTCTCTACACATCCCTATGTTACTCTTTGAATCCTCACATTGGGCAGAAGTCTTCCCAAGGAAGCCTTTGAGCTCAAACCAAAGGGAGATACCAGATTTAAGGTAATGTCTTCACTTGAGTCCTTTTATATTATTTTTCTTCTCAAACCCCCTAAACTATTTTTATTAATTTATTTTGTAACAACTCAAGTATATTCAATATACTAGGTTATTTTTATAAGAAGTATTCTATATAAACTTACACACACCTACATCTAATGGTTAAAGAACATATTGTTTCTGTGGATGGCGATTTTCTGCCTCCCGAAACAATGATTGTTCAACATTCTTTTATCGTCTTCAAAGGTGGCCACTAAGATGACACTATATTTATATATGATATATAATATGTTTATGTTTTCCTTAAGCTTATGTATTTTTCATTTTGGTCATAACTTTATGGTTTCCATTATGGGTAAACGCGATATCTTCATTTAAGGAAGTGCAGACTACCGCCCCCTCAAAGTGATTTGATTCGTTAAATACCATATGTGGGATGTATAAAGGATGGAGTTATGATATTATATAATATATTACACTAGAATTATAATATATCTTTATATAATTATGATTCAATTCTATAAAATACGAAATAGAAATGAAAGTAGCGTTCATGGGTAGGTACAACTTACCGTCTCCATGAACGGTGCATTTCATTTCATATTTATAAATGATTATGTAATATTATAAATACATGAATGTACTGGATATATATGACATATATGATTTCTACATCATGAATACCATTATGTATATAATGGATACATGAATAACTTGTAATTATAATGGGATTATTTTTGACTCAAGTACCAATGATCGTTAAAACGACCGTTGTTAACTTAAATAATTACATAGTGTTCATGACATAACAATAAGTGATATAAAAGGAATAATTAATGTTAAAAATGTTCTTAAACAAGCATAAATTATCTCATGTTTATTATTCTAGAGATTAAAGAACGATCGAGTCAAGTCGGACCCTAGGTATGGGACTTTGTCTCAATCTCCTTTCATTGATGCATATTTTGTTTTATACACATCCTTCTTTTATACAGTGTATAAACCCCTTTGACTTTTTCATTTATTCAAACGAAATATTTTTTTTATATGAAGCATTTACTAAACGAAAAAAGGGAATGTTTTTGTCATACATATGCGGAGACAACGACTTCTCTGCCACCGTGACCATTAGTTGAGTTTCGTCTTCCTCTACAAGCCATAACATTTTTTAAAAAGAGAAATTAATTCCATGTTTTACTTTTCTTTTATTTTGGTATTAAAAATGGTTTTCATAATGTTTTTATATCAATGTGTTGTATTGATATCTTGTGATTGAATGGTGGAAATGTTATGTTTCCATTATGCATGTTTTATGTGATACAATTATGTTGAGGTTCTTGGAAATTATTATGAAGACAGGTGGTTCTGTGATAAAGTAAGGGCGGGTGAGCCCGATATAGCTCTCCAATGCATTGGGTAATGCGAAGGAGTGAAACGTTAAGGTTTCTCAGAAGAGATTTAGGGAATATACTATGATGTGTATTCCAAATGTAACCAAGAGGGTTACTCCCCACGTAAGAATGTTATGAATGACACAAGTTACCTCTATGTCTTATGATTTCTATGATTTATTCATGATTTAATGTGATATGTTAATGTGCCTATGTTTTATGGGTAAAGTATGATTTCATTCTTATGTATATAAGAACTTATGTTTCCATTCCATATTTTTATAACCCATACTGAGCTTTTTATGCTCATCCCATGTTTTTTTGATATGTTTTTCACAGGTCAAGGGAAAGGTACATGATATGATGATAGTGTCTAGGAAGTGTCAATAATGAATCCATGTTTTATTTTAAATATGTTTTCATTGATGAAAAAAATTAATACTATCTTTATGTATCCACTTTGTTTATATGTGGAATGTAATGCATGTTTTATGATCTAATTCGCTAAAACTCTAAACCCGAAAAGATCCTCAATGTGTAATATTGTAATAACTCATGATTAAGTAAGGTGTAAGGCTGGGGCCTTATAGTTGGTATCAGAGGTCATTTTAGATAACTTTAGGAGTTAGAATTCTATTAAATGGTTATCCAAAAATATTTTTTTATGGTCAAATTGAAGTGATATAGAATTTGAAGATTACCATGTTGCTTGATCTATGAAATTTTTGTTCAGAATGGTTTTCCTCAGAGGAAACAAGTAAGCAGTGCTAGGAAGGCATACAGAAGGAAATAACCTTCCGAATCAGCATCCTGAGATGGTCGGAATTGGAACTGAATAGTTTGTTGCAGTAATGACGTAGTTGACCCAAGTGATAAATGGTGTTGGTATCCATGCACAAGATCAGCCAGATCAACCGCAGAGGAACATGTCAGTGGTGTAACATTTCATGAGGCAATATCCCCCATCATTCAGAGGATCATCTGACCCTGTGTTAGCTGATTGGTGAATGAAATCACTGGAGAAAATTTTCGATGTCATGGGGTGTTCAGACAATCAAAATGTTAGTCTTGCTATTTACCGTTTGGAGGGTGAAGCCCATCAGTGGTGGTCGATGGTTAAAAATATCAGGGATGCTGATGAGATTGATGCTCTTGACTGGGATGAATTCAAAGTTATGTTTCCTGAGAAGTATTTTCCTATGGCTGTTCGACATAGGATGGAAAATCAATTCATGTAATTGAGGCAAGAGGAAGACTCAGTGGCTACCTATGATGAAAGGTTCACTCAATAGGGAAGGTATGCTCCAAATTTTATCTGAGACCTTGATAGTAAAATCAATCATTTTTACTCAGGATTAAAACCAAAATATCGAAGGGCATTAGCTTCTCTTGAGTTTAAAAGTTATGAAAAGCTTGTTCGATTTTGTGAGAAGGTGGAAATGGAGTTTTCTGATGATCAAGTTTTCTATAACAACCAACAGAAGAAGAGACTGAGGTGGTAGCAGAAAGGTAAGAATTCTTCAAAAAAGTCTGATGGTAAGAAAACTAAGTTTCCAGTTTGTGATAAATGTGGAAAAAGGCATGCTGGGGAGTGTCTTCTGAATTCTGGAAAGTGCTACCGATGCGGTAAGGTGGGAGATAAGGCTCGTGATTGCACTGATAAATATCAAGGTGAAGGTAAGACCAAATTTTATTTACAGTAAGTGAAATGTTTTAAGTGCAATGATATGGGTCACTATGAAAACGAGTTTCCGAAAAAGTGCTTGAGTGATGGAAAGCAGTTAGACTACAAGCAGAAAGGGGTGGTGAAATCCTTTGCAATTACTTCAGCAGATGTCGGGCTATCAAATAATGTTGTATCAGGTACTTTTTTTGTTTTTTAAGATTATTCCAGTGTGTTGTTTGGTTCGGGGCTACACATTCTTTCATCTCTGAAAACTTTTCTAGTAAAATGGGAATACCATCTCAAAAATGACTCCTGAACTTTTGGTAAAAACAACTAGGGGAAATGTTGAGGCAAAAAGAATTTATAAGAATCTTCCTATCCTTATCAGTGGAAAGAACCTACTTGCAAACCTTATTGTTCTACCTCTAGTAGAGTTTGATGTTAACCTGGGTATGGATTGGCTCTCTATTTACCATGCAAAGATTGACTGTAGAGGTAATGAAGTTTCTTTTCAGAAAGACTTTCAGTTTGTGTACAAGAATGAACCCCTACTGTTGATAACATATCAAGAGGCCGAGAAACTTGTAAAATATGGAAATGAATGTTACCTTGAAAACATCATTGAAAATAAAGGAACTGTTCAGATTAATGATGTGCCAGTGGTAAATATGTATCCTAATGTTTTTCCTTATGAGTTTCCTGGAAAAATACCAGATCGGGAAGTTGAATTTAATGTTGACTTAGTTCCTAATGCTAAGCCAATTTCAAAATCGCCTTATCGAATGGCTCAAGAATAACTTTTAGAGTTAAAGAAACAATTGTAGGAGTTATTAGATAATGGTTTCATTCGACCTAGCACATCACCATGGGGTGCTCCGGTCTACTTTGTTAAAAAGAAAGATGGATCAATGAGACTTTGGATTGATTATAGGGCCTTGAATAATATGACTGTTAAGAAAAAATATCCTTTTCCTCATATCGATGATTTGTTTGATCAGCTCCAAAGAGCTCAGTATTTCTCATAGATTGACCTGAGATCGGGGTACCATCAGCTGAAGGTAAAGGAATAGATGTTCCGAAGACCGTGTTTCGTAAAAGATATAAACATTATGAATTTTTACTAATTCCTTTTGGGATAGACAATGCACCTGCTATATTCATGGACTTAATGAATAGAATTTTACATGAGTTCTTGGATAAGTTTGTGGTGGTTTTCATTGATGATATTTTGGTGTTTTCTAAAAGTAAAAAAGAGCATGAAAGACATTTAATGGTTATTTTGCAAACCTTGAATGAAAATAAATTATATGGGAAATTCAGAAAGTGTGAGTTTTGGTTGCAAAAAATTTCTTTCCTTGGTCACATTGTTTCAAAAGATGGGATAACTATTGATCCTGTAAAAAAAGGTTCTTGAAGAATGGCCAATACCCACAAATGTAACAGATATTCATAGTTTACTTGGTTGGGCCAGCTATTACCGAAGGTTTGTTAGAAATTTTTCACGATTATCTAGTCCAATGAATAAGCTAACTCGGAAGGGTTGTAAGTTTATCTGGACAAAAGAATGTGATGATTGTTTTCAGGAATTGAAAAGAAGATTGGTGTATGCTCAAGTTTTGGCACTACCTTCCAAGAATGGTGAGTTTGTTATATACAGTGATGCTTCATTGAACGGACATGGTTGCGTCCTAATTGAGAATGATCAGGTAATTGCTTATGCTTCACGACAGTTTAAAACTCATGAAGTAAATTACCCTACACATGATTTGGAATTAGCTGCTGTTGTTTTCGCTTTAAAAATTTGGAGGCATCATTTGTATGGAGTAAAGTGTGAAATATATACCGATCACAGAAGTTTAAAGTATATATTCACTCAGATTGAATTAAACATGAGACAAAGTAGATGGCTATAATTAATCTAGAATTATGATTGTACAATTCATTACCATTCGGGAAAAGCAAATAATGTGTCTGATGCTTTGTGTCGAAAAAGTAATGCTTCATTAGAAATGTTGTGGTTGGAACGTGATCCTTTGGTTAAGGATTGGATGAAATTTGGCATAGAAGTTGTTGGTGCAGGATGTTCTTCTGTTTTGTTTTAGGTATCAGTGAGATCATCTCTACCAGACAGAATCAAGCAAGCACAGAAGCAAGACGGTGAGTTGTAGAAAAAGGTAGAGCTGGTTCAGAAAGGTAAGTTACCTGAATTCAACATTGATCATGATTGCGTTTTGAGATTTGAGAAGAGATTGTGTGTGCATTATGATTCACAGTTGAAGAGAGAGTTGTTATGTGAAGATAATAGTTCTCCGTTTTCAGTTCATCCTGGCAGTACTAAGATGTACAGAGATCTGCAGGAGTATTACTAGTGGGATTGAATGAAAATAGATATTGCTGATTTTACTGTGAAGTGTCTAACTTGTCAGTAGGTTAAAGAAGAGCGGCAATTACCGAAAGGGATGCTTCATCCTTAACCAGTGCTAGAGTGGAAATGGGAAAACATATACATGGACTTTGTTGTGGGATTACCGAGGACATGTCGAGGTAATAATGAAATCTGGGTTATTGTCGATCGCTTGACTAAATCTGCTCATTTCCTTGCTATACGAGATAACTTTTCCCAAGATTAACTTTCTCATTTGTATCTTAAAGATAATGTTAGGTTACATCGATTTCCTCTCTCCATTGTGTCCAAACATGATCACAGGTTCACTTCTAACTTTTGGAAAGGCCTTCAGAAGTCTTTGGGTTCTGAATTAAATTTTATTACAACATTTCATCCTCAATCAGATGGGCAGTCAGAACGAAAAATTCAGACCATGGAGGATATGCTACTGAATTAAATTTTGGAAAGGCCTTTAGAAGTCGTTGGGTACTGAATTAAAGTCAATATTTTTTTGTAAAATATTGGTACATGTATCATATAAGACTGGGTTTCAGTTTCCATGTCTTTCATGATTCATCTCCCTAGATATTCTCTTTGATTGCAGCGTGTCTGGAATTTTTCAGGATTCATCCACTTTGGAATTCATTTAGGATTTCATCGTGTGATCGTTATGATGATCCCCATAGAGTTATGGTTTATTTTTATGGTCATATGTCAGAGGTTGTAAATATTTGTGGTTTTACCATCTTACATCCAATATTTGAGTAGCTATTTATCTTGAAAGTATTAGAAGATTATGTTTACTTGTTGAGTACCATGCACATGTTTCATAGGACGAAACCCCTTTGGTTTCACAGTGATCCAGACCCCTCAGCATCTGACAATCATATTGAGGTAGTTAGGGGTTCCCCATACTAGAACACCTCATAATATTTTTTTTAATTAGAAGTGATCCTTGTCCTTGGATCTATAATGTGATGGTGGAGAATTGTGATACATAAACATAATGATTTGACTCTTACTTTGAAATAGTTATAGAGCCTCTTCAATGAGTATTTATACCCAATGATGTTGCAGTAGTATATATCCAATGCATCCATATCACCATCAGGGTGAAATGTCAGTCAAATATTAAACGTTGAGGTTCACTAACCTTTCTTATTACTCTATGCATGTTGTTATCGTTGTATATTTTTGAGCATAAATCATGGTTCAATGAATTTACTATGATTTACAATATGGTGTTTTATCTCTATGTATTCATTCATATTCTAGGTGTTGAAGTGTATCTTGGTGGTGTATAGCCTTCTATCTGAGTATATTTTGATAGTTGGTTCTATTATTGGGAACCCTAGATTAGAGACATTAGTGGTTCGTATTCAACTATAAAATGTATGATCTAGGAATGTGTGGCATTTAACAAGACTTTCTTGGGATAGATGTTCTTCTGTTTACAAATCTCAAAATGGTTATGTTTAATGAGTGAAATTTGAGGAAACTCCTATAATGGAAATGATATATAAAATTTTATTTTTTGAAATAAAATGTAGTTCATAGGGAGATGGGGGATGGTTCTCCTAGAAAAAGGTAGTGACTGGATCAGGGACTTCAGTAGGATGATCGATGTCATAGAGGATCTAGGAGAGCAGTGAAATGTTGATGGGATTTTGATATTTTTTCATGACCACCCAAAATTTGGGCACAACTTTCTAATAGAGATGGTCATTTAAGATTTACTTATCCTTGGATTTAGTTTTCCTCATGAAGTTTAATTTTATGACATAGAGGATCCAAGGATAATTCAAGGTATAATTTGTGTCTTATATACATTAGTTTTCAGTATTGGTATATATAGGCTCTAGCCACTATTTCATTTCCTCTTCCCTTAGATGATATCAAAATATTCCAAAACATCATTTGGCTCAAACATTGTTTTTTGTGACTCCTTCCTGTGTAGATTTAGTGATCGAGTACTTATTCTATTAGTGCTCTCTAACTCCTAAAGAAGATATCATCATATGTAATATTTTTGTGGTCCTCATGGGGCCACACAATTTAATTATTTATTTAGATTTTCTCTCCATGTTTCATGCAATGATTTATTATTTTAGTAGGAGGATGTTATGAATCATAGTGTATGGTATGTGGTTATCATTTATTGGTGATATTAAATCCTTGTTAGATCAGTATGTAATTGAATGTTCTAAGGATATAGTTTGTCCCCCTGGGGATCCCTGGATTTGTTCCCTATGAAATCATTTCGGAACATAAAATTTTGTATGGATTATTGTTGCCTAAATTAGGTGACATATATAATAATTAGCCACATTTTAGAAGTAAATACCTTATCAACCAGTTGAAAGGTGTTAGGTGGTCCTCAAATATTAACCTAATTCCATATTATAAAAAACACAAGGTTCAAGAATAAGGGATATGGAGGATGCCATTTAGATGTAACAATGGTCACTATAAATAATTTGTAATTAAATTTGGCATGAAAAAAATCCCAGAAGTGTTCATGGGACATATAAACTAGATCAATCATCCCTTCTCGGACTGACTTTTGAAAGTTTTCATTGAGAAAATCCATGTTTAATCAGCATCAGAAGTAGTAAAATGGAGACAATTGTGGATAGTTTTGTATATTCTATAAGAGAATCAGATTTATGGGGATATATCAATGTTTCATTTTAGGATTCAATAGGGTCAATTCCTAAGACATGACATCTCAACAATGGGTGTAATAGAGGACCCTCTAGAAGATGAGGCATTACTACATGGGATTCCCCACAAATAATGAATGTGTTGGGGAGAAAACTTAGGTTGTAAGGCTAATATAATTATTTTTTACATGATTTCTAAAGGATATCAGCACTAGTGACTTACATTAAATAAATGGGAATCCTTTCATGTGGATGGAGAGATGCCAGTGGTAGTGTCCATTGATTCGTTAGAGGAGGAGAAGTACCACCATCTTGTGAATGCTATAGGATGTTATTGAGTATGTGATCTTCTGTTATGGTTCTAGAACTAGTCTTTGAGGTGTTCATAAATCGATATAGGCCATAGTATTATATGGTTCCTAAAATTTGAGACCCCTTGAGATGTACCACATGGATCAATATTTAGATATGGCAATAGTTGTTTTTGCCCAAAATATATGGTGATTTTACATTATATGAGAGTAATTTATCATATATTATGTCCAAAAGTGACTCTAATACATATTTTTATAGAAATTATAAAATTGATATAAATTTTATGTGTATATTTCCATTAGTATAATGAATTTTGTATAGTCTATATTCTCAGAAAGGGGAATGTGTTAGAATATGATCTCATCATGAGATCCATTTCACATTTGTTGAGTGAGATGTCATAGTATTTACCCCCATTTAACTTAGCCTTATTGTAATATGATACTTCATATTACTTCGAGTCGATGGTTGTTACCCCTCATATTCTCAAACATATTTTGTAGTATCGTCTAGGAGATATTCATTGTGGGGCCTAACATTTCTAGATATCTACAAGACATGTTGTCGATGCATTTATTTAATATGGGGAGAATGTTATCATTATCTAAATATGGAAGACGGTACCAATCACATTGTTAGTGGAGGTATTGAGTATGTTTCATTCACCCCTCTTAGTACTACATACATGAGTCTAAAATATATACCATGACCATTAGTGTTAGATCTTATAGATAGTAATGAATAGGTGTATAGCTTATTTTATCTCTTGATGCCACACTTGATTCAAGTTAAAGGATAATCACTAGGTTCTAAAATCATTTAGCCAACCCATGTATGTACAATAATGGTTATGGGAGAGTGTATCCTTGGATTTCAAAATGGCACTATTTAATCAACTAGAAGTCATGACACTATATTGGTTATCAGAGATCGAATAACTAAGTCAGAACACTTTCTATCGATTTGAAAGTATATTCTAGTTGTAGCATTGAGATTTTATTCTACATAAGAGATAGTCTAACTTCATGGAGTTCCCTCAATTATCTTCTAATACTATGATTCTTATTTCACATTAGGATTTTGGAGAGGATTACATGTGGAATTTAGGAATCTATTTTATTTGAGCATAGAATTTTACCCATGGAAGATAGATACATAGAAAATACCTATCAGGTTCTGTAGTAAATTCTTTAATATTAAATTTTGAACATCAATCCAAGCTAGAAGGAGTAGATAAAATTGTTGTAGTTTAGATATAAAAATATCTTCCTCTACCCCATTGGTATGTAACCATTCAATTTCTTTTATGGGAGACCCATTAGGTCACCTCTATTCCTGACTAGTCCAAGAGATTCTACACTCATAGGCTTGATGTTTGAGTGAGAAATGATAGAGAAGGTGAAGATTATCCATGAGTGGATGCATATTTCCCAAATCCATCAGATGTCTTATGTTAAACAATGATGGGGGCCTTTGGAGTTATATGAGGGAAACCATGTATTCCAAAATTCCTCACCTCAGTAATTATTATAGTGGTTTTTATGGGTCGGTAATTTATATATGATATTCATTCTCCCTTTCTAGATACTGCAAATGGTTGGAAATGGGGCATATATATTATCCCTACCACTATAGTTAGACAGGGTTCATGATGTCTAAAATGTGTTACAAGTGAGGTGGTATGTTCACAACCCATCACATGTTATCAACTAGGGATATATAGACATAATGATTTGAAATACCATCACAGAGTACTGAGTTCAAATCAAGGATCATCTGGAGAAGATTATTTTTGGGTTCGTGATTCCCTTTGTGAGAGTTTTATGGATGAATGGTAACCTTCAAGAGAGAACCAAGGAGTAGTTACATGAAGAAAGATAAATGACCTTATCTTTTAATTATGATATTTAAATTTTTGGATAATAATTCCTGAGGTGGTGAGAATTTAGGAACCAAATTTTTTCATTTTAATGATTATTAATTTTTTTATTTAAAGTTTCTGAGTTTTTCACTGAGTCCGCATGAGATTTCAATAGTAATGTTCCCAAAGTGTTGATATAAGGAAATATTGAAATATATTTTATCAAGTTTACATTGGTTTTCTGAAATAATATAATATCTATGTAAAAAATTTTCAGTTGGGAAAACTGGGACATCCATTAAATCTTGAAAATGGGTTTTACCCTAGTCATTGAATATTATTTTTGTGAGTCGAGTGTTTTTTATTATAAATAAGTAGACGAATATTAAAAATAATAATAAATTAAATAATTTTTTAAATATAAATTGGTCATAAAATAATTCCTCTTATATTTACTCATTATTATAGATATATCATGTTGTTATCTGCACAACAATAGATATTAGATATTAAAGTGTAGGAGGGCTTCAGTTATCGAGAATTGGATTGTGGATCAATGATTTATTTTCCACATGACTTTTCATCGTTGATGGAGTTCTTCAGTAACACTGTTGAAAAAAGATGAAAATATTTACTCTTCATCAGTTGATCTAATTTCATGATTGGATATATGATCTGTTTTTGTCATTATTTATGGTTTTTTACAAAAAATGAATTCATTCTTGTAAAAATTAATATGAGAATAATCTTTTTGAAACATCTAAAAATTATATGTTCTTATAATTAAGAATATTATATTGGTTTTTTTGACAGAAATGATTTTACTTCCCATTCTTCATATTATGTGAATGATGACTAACTGAGAACAAACTACATTAGAATCACATTATTCTATTTCTTTTTTTCACCCTTCATTATTCATTCTTTATTCAATATCATTATTCAATCATTCTAGGATTTTAAAATTATCTTTAGATCCTTTTTTGGTTTTAGTTGATTTTTCTACGAGGGTTTAGTATTGGGATAAAAGGAATGATGGATTTCAATGGGATATATGATCTATAATGATTATGGATGATCTATAGCAGATCAAAGAAGTTTGATTCTATTAGATTCAAGGATTGGGTGACATTGTGAGGAAATGATTCATTTCTAATTAATGGGTAGATAGAATCTTGTCTTTTGTGATGATATTGGTTCAATAAACATACATATACGATATATATTATATTCCACAATGGAATAGTATGTTGTGGTTACATGAGTGATGGCATGTGAGAGTTTTGGATTTTATGTGAACTCCTGACAAACACATCGATTGGTTTCAAAATAACACATGTTGTGTGGAACACTTTATGTGTTATATAGGGTTATGTATAAATAAAAATGTCACACATTTTGTGTCATATCAACACATCATGTGACTAGATGATTGTTTCAAGTTGTGTACCACTAGGCACACACACACCAACATGACCAATGTACACTGGCATAACCAGATCGGTTGGGAATGACTAATATACATTGGAATTACTAGAGGGAACAAGAACATTCAGTCTACATGGGTATGACTAGTGTACAAGATCATGACCACATTACATGGTCATATGAAGAATTTCAAAAACACAAACTTGGTAATGGTTTAATTAATTCGAAAATCTATGTAATCCTTATAAGCATCGAGTACTCCTTCCAGGGTAGATTAAATCCCCAATAATCCTCAGTCTAGTGACATTTAATTTTTTATGCTCCCTGTACTGGTATAATGAGGTATCTCCTCTTGAGTATAGTATGACTATTCTTTTCTATAGGTTAGTTATGGATATATTTGTGTATCCCTCTATGTTGTAGGGGTGTGATCCTCTATGATTATTACGTATGTTGGGTTCAAAATCCCGTTACTAAAATTCAAAGCCCAGTATCCCCATCCTAGTATTCTATTTCGGATAGGGTTATGTATTATCTATTTTCCCTAGGTGTTTTTCCCAACTTTTGTATTAACATATTTGAATTCCAATCATGTAACACTTCTCTAGAAAGCCTTAATGTGCCCAACAACTCTATGTGTTCTTTCAATTTTATCATAAACATAGGATTGAGTTCTATATGATGAGTGTAACCTTTGATCCATGATCTCAATTTTATTATGATAGTGAGGATTTTACCTTAATATGAGACTTTTTGTCTACCTTTTTCTATATATGAGTTTTTGTCATCCTTACTTTTGAGCTACATCTCTTTTATACTTCATGTTTGGGGATTTCAAAATGCCCTACTAGGTACGTTTATATTCACCCCTTCTTGGTTTATACCCACACATGTCATTTATTATATAGATTGTAGGTCATTTGATGGAGTACATTAAGTATCAGTAGTAAGTGGAACTTAGTTGCACTAGACATACTAAATACGAATCTAGAAGTTGTATAATGATAGTTGTCCCCTTTGAACTTTCAAGTTAAACTATTTTTTAGTGTTGGTGGGATTTTATTTTTTCACTATTATTTCATTATTTTTTTGTTCATTGATATATGATTTAGTTATATTAATACATATTTGATATCAGTTGTTTCTTTTCTTTTATATTATATTGGTGTTTATTGATGTTGGTGTCTATATTGATACCTTAGTATAAGTCCTCCATTATTTTTGATAATCCTACTCAACATTGTTTTACATCCCCTAGCATATTATAAGAGGGATTGGGGTTTAAAATTCATCTTTATTCCAATTAGGTGTTCCCTATAAGGTAATTCCATAAAAATAGGCAATACCTACCCCATCAGGGCTTTTCCATCAACAACCATGAAATAATCAAGAACACAGGGACTAATGATTCTCTTCGTAAATTGTAAATTCATTGATCATATCCATTCAATAATTGAAGATATGGAATTCATCATAAAATTAAGAAAGGTACTTGGTATAAGGTATTAATTTACTTTCCCAATTGATTAAAATATCCTACTATGTGTTCCATTTATTTTTCCAATCATTAAGAGAAACATAAGGCCAACCACCCAAGATTTGTGTTACGACATAACACATTCCGATAAACTATGAATTAATCTTGGTTTTAAGTAAATGTAACCACCTACCTCAAATTAATCCAATGGAATCTAATAAAATCTTAGTATCTTGTATGAGTTATCCAGGTATATTAATCCACCATCAATCACCATGAGGTTCTACTCATTACCAACAATTTTAAAGAAACCAAATTATTTCTAAATAACAATTAATTAATAAATTAAAAAACCAGACAACTAATGGTGATAGATACACCTACTGAAAAGAGTACAAAAAATTACCTACTAGCTAGAACCTTCTCCAACTATCCATAGAAGGTTTATAATGTTCATATAACATCATATTTGGCAATAAAAATTCTGATATGTTGTGAAAAAATTACAATTTCGTAAAAATAAATTTTAAAATGTTTAATCATTCAATTGTGTGCCATACCTTCCCTAAAATGACACATGACGGTAATCAAACATCATGCCAGGTTATCCTATATCTAGTTTGAGTGAAAACCCCATCCGAAATGTCAGATTCTATAATACATTGTAGAATCATAGAGAAACTAAATTAGAAATGTCCTAAATCAGAAATGGTTCTATAAAAAAATGAAAATGGATGTAGGATGAATATCCTTATATCTGATTCCCTCAAAATCATTCATAGAAGCATCAGAATCAGAGAATAAATGAGAAATGGCCTCACCATATAATTCTTATCATACGCATCAATTTCATATTAAACAATGGGGACCAAAGACACTAATTTTAATTAAAAAACTTTTCTCACCATATTTCATTATGGGATTCCTATTATCACACATTGACATTTCATGTTCTGAATACCAATCCTATTTTAATGCTTGTAATCTTTTATTGACACATAATGAGTCCATTTAACAACATGAATACCCTTTAATGGGTTGAATATGTAGTGCCATACATTTTCATTAATCTTTGGCCCCTGAGAACTCATTCATAGGACTATAGGATCCCTGATTCTTCACTTGATCATTGGTAATTATCCCAAAAAAATCATTTGGGGATGCTAAAACTCAAAGCACCCATTTAAAATTTTTAATTATCAAAATAATCTGTGCAGAAAAAGTAAATTATTGAATTTACTTAGGAATTTATAACCTATAGTGAAGCGAGTATTTACACACATTTCACCTAGTATTGGGACTTAATGGGATGGTAGTGTGATTAAATTATTTTATATTATTTACACAATACTACTAAGATAGTCTTTTAACACTTTTACATTATTCCATAATCCCTTAAAATTAGATCCTTGTGTTTGTTGCACATGGTATAGCACACCATGGGTCATTCATATTCATTCATTTACTATTACTGGGTTTTAGTAGTATAATTGGGTATAAAATTGTTTATATGACTGTATAAATGGTGGAGGATTATATATTTAGTGATGATGATTGGTACTATCATCGATTTTTGGTTTCTATATCCATATTAATCATTGGATGACTCTATTAACTTTAAATTTTACTAATGAAGTTTTTTGTGTATGCTTATATTAAATATTTTTTATGTATATCTGCAAACACAAATCTACATAATATGTTGGGGTATATATAATACACATACCTAAACTAGAAAAAATAGTTCATTGGTTTGTTCCAATTCCCTTTGTCTTACAATATTAGTTAATTCATTAATCATGGATTCTACAAATGTTGATAAGTCATATGACCACACCTCACGTAAACCTGTCATACTTGTACCACTTATACAAATATATTGTGGGTTTTTTGTTATATTCTTAATAAAACCATTTTCCTTTTTTGGTGATTTATTTATTAATGATCCTCTCAGAGATTCATCCAATGGGTTCCTTTCCATGTCATGTAATCATCTATAGAGAAATTTAATGATTTTTAGTATTCTTATTTTTTGATTTTGGAAACTAACATGAATCTTCTTGTACCTCTCCCAATATTCATTACGTGTCACCCTGAAATCCTATTTTATGGAAAAAATCTCTTCTCTAATTTTTTTATAGTTGGGAAGAATCCATGGAAGAAGAATATTTATTGGTAATCCAAATCATATTATTCTCCTGGTTATCGATTGTAAAACCACTCATAATATTTCCATTAAGTGATAATGATAATTCCCTCTAATTGAATTCCACTTTTTTACTACTATAGAATTAAAAAAATTTCATTCTAAAGATTACTCCATTATTCTCTTGTTGCAGTCTTCATATTAAATACCATGATACTTGGAAAATGATTGAATTATTTAGGTTTTTATTTAAAAAATAATTTTCCAATGAATGAATTAAAATATTATTGTCTTTATTTCTAAAGTAAGTGGTAATATATCCTAAAACATCATTTGGGTTGTCTACCATGGTGGAAGGTTCATAGTGAGCATTGAAATTTTTACGTTGGCTTGTCATGTAATATTCATAAAATTTAGAATGTATGTTTATATTTTTAATCCTTTTAAGTAGAGTTTTATTTATCTCAAATTCAATAGACAATATTTGGTCTATTGAAGATATGGTCATGAAATTAAATGTTATTTTTAGACTACCTACCCAATAATAGTTCCATGTTTTGAAAACACATTTTTATGGGGTGTGAAAATTCAATCATTTTCATGGGTTAAATGTTTTATTAGTGGAAACCTATTGGTTTCTCCAAAAGTGGTTCTCAAATTATATATTTCACTTAGGGTTTGGGAATTGGTGTTTTGTTTTATTTAATATAATGTAAACTTAAAAAAAGAAACTACAGAAAGTGAACTGATGGTTTGAAAATAACATGATGAAAGTGTATTGGTTCGGGGATGGATTTCTCAATTAAAATGGTAAAATATTTACCAATTATTTTACTATTTTTCTAATTTATTATAATTTTAGAGGTTCTACCATCGTTTCACCTCTCACACTAGGTGTTATAGATTTAGTGACAATTTTTTAACCAATATATCATCTCGGTCAATCCTCCTTTCTTTGAAAGTGACATAATGACCCGCCCTTTGTTACCTAGTGCATGAAAAAATGAATATTTTATTTCCAATGTCTCTAAATAATATTCAATTACTCTTTACAAATGAACCAAAAGTCACCATGATTTTCAATACATAATCATTATTAATTCCATTGTATATATATATATTTGTTTTATAGAGGAAGATAACTAATCATATTCTAAGGTAATTACTTAATAAATTTTATTAAATCATAAAGAGTCACACATGATTTTAATAAATTATATATTCAACTCCAAAATTTGTTAATAGAAGAGGTAGTTATCATAATAAATTTGGTACTCATGGATAAAAATTTAAAAACATCCCATTCTCAATCACCAATGGGTAATACATCTCCATTTCAAGGGTAAAACAATGATAGGATAATGATAGGACATTACATTATAATCAAAATGAAAAAAATGAAAACACAAAAAGAGAAGTGTGGATGGTGTGGGTCCTACTTCCTTCATGCCAACACACCTTTATGTAGTGTCCTTACTGGATTTTTCTTTGTTTCAAATAATCCTCAACTGATCCCCACTCTTTTGAACTTTTAGAATTCTCCATAAAATATTGGATTATTTATATGTAACAATCTTTTCTTCCATAAAATCAAAAACATTATGTCTTATTCTTCATAAATATATCATTCATATTATAAACCATGTGAAAAAATATGGTTTCCTTCATGAAGGTTGTCGTGATAATTTATGGTTTTAGGATACAGTTAAATGATCCTTATCATGTCAAATACATTATTATAGTGTTACCTTAATTAATATAAGTGAAGAGGAATTATTTATTACATATATAAGATCAACCGTACATTGTCTGAAATCCAATAGAGGATTAATTTTATAGAGGATCTTATCTTTATGAGAATCATTCTTATGAAACTCATTCTTACGTATATGAATTATTACATAGAATGAGAATCATGTTTATGGTGGATGAATTATCCGTATAGATTTTCTCAATACCACTTATGAATGTTTTTTAATGGTAATGGGGAACATACATACCAAGGATCTATTATTTTGAGAAAATCATCTTTTCATGATCTATCCTTCACGGTGGAATATATTCTTATACAACACTGGATTCATTCTTATGCAGTATGAATGGTTTTTATAAAATATCAAATCATCTTTGTAATGATAATAACAATTCTTTAACATCATTGAGAATCATTCTTACATAGAAAATTAATTGTTCATTACTATATTCTTGAGCTACTTCAGATCATACTTACATGACTTTCTTTCCATCTCTAATTATTCAATTTAAATATTCCCATAACATGTTATTTTTTCACAATAGAAATTTATATAATAATTTGTATCTATAAATTATTATTTTTAAAAAAATAATTCAAATAAAGAATCTACAAAATATTGTCTATTCAATCAATATTAAAAAAAACTAATTCCCACATTTATTTGAAAAAATCCTTAAAAATAAATTAATAAATAAAAATGAGGGAATAAAATGAATTTAATACTAATAAAATATTTTTAATTTATGGAATATTCCAATATTCATTAATATAATATATATATATTATTCTTTGGTAATCTCATTAGGTATCAATTCCAGTATATAATGTATTTTCATTTAGTACCAGATCAGGGAGTGTGGATTGGGAGTCCTATAGAATGCAAACACATAACTGATAATTCAATTATGATTATATGAATCTTATATAATTGGTAATTATAAAATCCATTTAATGTATTTTCCATTTAAAATTAACAATGCATACGTTAAGAATCATTTAAATATATTATAATTCACTTTATCACATTCCAATTGTTTCATTTGGGTTTTTCAATGATTCTTATATATAATCCCACTACTTGTGCAATTTGAATCCATATAAAAACCATGAAATTAATCACATGAAGTGGAATGATAAGAGACCTATAAAATTATATCATTGATTTAACCCTAACCAATGTACAATATGAATGATTATATGATGTGATAAAATATTATGTTCGGTGTGATAGTAAATTCATTTATTGATATGGAATATTCCCTTAAGGAATATAAATATTTTTTAGCCATAGATGCCATCATGTATACCCCATGAAGTTCAATACAATATTTTTTTTAATATGGATAATCTTTTCTAATTTGGAAATTTTCATACATCATTTTTGTTAGATACCTAGCATTATAATCATCATTATTTTATACCTTTCCTATACCATACTTGAAGATTCTATATTTAGGGGCTGTTTGGTATGCTATTGATCATGTCATTTGTTGAGGCTTAAACAAGATTTGATTTGTCCTCTTATATGATGACTATAAAATCCAGACCCTCAAATTTGATATACTAAATAACTGTACCATGATACATAAATATAACATGTGATGTGCCAATACATTTTATTGAATGGAAGGTCATGTTCTCATCAACTTGGATGAATAACATGTGATGTATTAATCAACTTGGTCAATATATACATTGGGAATCATGAAAATATGAAAAGTTTATATGATATTTACATACTCAATGTCTCATTGTCACCCCATGTTTTGGAAATATGGAACATATAAGAATTCATTATTCTGTATGATAAAATATGTAGACATATGTATATAAATGCATGTTACTAATAGAGATAATTCCATATCTGTTTGTTGCTTGAGTAACTGAAATTATTTTCTAAAGGTCACCCTTTTCTTACCTTTATAGATTTACAAAATCATATTATTTTAAACACTAAATGCTGATGGAATAAAATTTTCTTATTGAATGAATAGTGATTGATACTTATAATGAACATAGAGATATAGATTAATTTTTTTAGATTTTATCCAAAATGTGGTTTATATTGTTATTTATAATGTATTTTCTATGATGTGTTATAAAATAATTTTTTATTATTAGCCTTCAAAGTTTTTTTCTAAATATTTTCAAATCTATTTTTCTAATATAGTTTCATATTTTGTTATTTCTTATACAATAAGGTATCAATTGGTACACCATTTTAGAGTACTTAGAACAATTTTGGGATTAGTGGAGATATTTTGTATAGTACTTTTAAAAATTATGATGGTTTTGGTACTAATATATTATATAATTATTATATACCATAGATTAAAAAAATCATGAACACTGAAAAATATTATAACATTTTAATTTTAGATATAATACACCTTGATAAAAAATTTCATTCCTCTACTCATACCAGTGGTAGTGTATTGAATGGTCCATGATAGTTCACATAATGTATATGTAAATAGGTAGTATGGGGTAAATTTTCAATCTCAAAGTTCTTTGAATAATTAAATAGATAATTTATAACTTTATAGATAACTAGATTAAACAGTTATAGTATACATATAATAGTATTTTGTTTTCATAGTGTATGCGGAAAATTAACGAAAAAGATGGAAAATATATTTTATAGCAGTTCAGGTCAAATAAGATTTGACATCTCTTTCTCACTCCCTGATACCCGAGAGTATGTTTATCAACTATATATACATAAATATTGAATGAGAATTTAAAGTATTTCTAATCTACCATTACTGTACCTGGGGGAACAACCCTAATATATCTTTTTTCACACTTAGGCACAACACAAACACCACCTTACACTAGGTTAAGGTGTAACATTTGTAAACTACATTTTAGTCAGGGATGTGTTTTTTGAAAAATGATAAATAATTTATAATATATAACTACAAAATTTCCTTGAAAATACTATAAAATTTAAACCATTAAATATATTAATATTAATAGTTGATAGTGTAAAAAAACATAACCTCAACACTTTAACAAAATAGTCGAATAATGAATCCATGAGAAACTGAAATTTTATTTATGTAATTCGTATTAACAAAAGATGGAATTAAGTAGCTTCCCAATTCCTAGGAATTTTGGTATTCATATTGTAATAGTATTTTTATATATGTTTTATTTAAAGCATTTAAATAAATGATTTAGTAATGGTCGTTTTTAGGTAAATCTCATCATGACCATTTCTCGTAATTTTCTAGAAATTACATCACATGGATCATATTTAAACATCAAAATGGTTGAAAAATTATACCACAATTATAATAAATAAAATATATAGAGAGTGATAATTAGTATTATTTCCAATATTTTATGATTACTGATCATAATATTACTTCACTTCTCATTAGAAAATAATTATATTCTTAATTTATAGTCTCATTACGTATTGATGAGAAATTGTTTCTGTCATAGTCTCTCAAATTAATATCATATATCATTCAGTGTCAAAAATAGTCTCTCAATATTTTCTTACATATTAGTAAATTTCAATTAAACGTCATTCTTAATTACATGATAATATAGTGTCTTTAATTCATATCATGCATCCATCACTGATAGTATGTCTACTACCGAATAAATCTTGCATCATCTTACCCATACATAATATTCATCAATATAGTCTCACTATCCTTCATCATAATACATTTTATAACAAATTTATCTTAACATTCACCTTATATGACACTGAAAATAAATATAAAATATAGAATCACAATTCTAATTGAATTTAAAGAACATTATCAGTTGTGTTGGGCCATTCGAAGTCATTATAGTGGTGGAAATATATGAAGGATAATTGTGAATTTGGTTATTGATGATATTGTATTATTATAATCATTTGTAGATTATATTCTCATAATATAATCCTTTAGTCATGAATAATGATATTCTTAAATTGTAATGTAATCATGTGGTGTAGTTCATGTTATTCTTACACAGTACAATTACTCATGAATGTATGATTATATAGAAATGTATATTGACATGTTTAGTGAAATATGAATTTTAATACTCACTAGAGTATTCTTAGTTGTCTTATAAATCACTTATCTTGTCACACTTATCACCGAAATTATCTTAAAAAATAGTTTATTCACATATAGAAAACATTCTCAATGCATGTTATATCAAAATGAAAGTTAGTGTTATAAAAAATATCCAAATAGAAATAGATATAAAATTCCGTTAACCATAAAAATATACACAAAAACAATTAAAGGCAAACGTAATATAGTATAAAAAAATGAAATATTAAAAATTTATCAATAAATATAAACAACTATAGGTACATTTGTAATTATCAAAACAACATAAACAAGTTGAAACGATCCACTCAATGTAAAATCTATAGGTATGAGAATCATATTGTATGATATGAAAACAATTTATGACTAATAATGGAATCCAAATGTTTATCATTAATGTTTGATAATCTTCTACCAAATAGATATTATTAATAAACATTGTATTTTATGAATCATTTGGGAATAATTGGATTTGTTAAGGGTTATAAATATTTTTTAACTGATGAGATTTAATTTTATGTTGTATAACATATGAGTAAATTAACAGGGCCCAGAGACCATCCCAAATCTAATATAAATAAGAATTTAGAATTGGTATAGTTTCATGATCATTGATCAAGACTCTGTATAAATCTATATTTACCTATAATCTATCTTCTTCTTTAGTATTTACAGCCTAATAGGCACTTTCATACTAATATATTTATAGTGAGTACTACCAATGTGTTGGGATCCACATCAATATATGGAAATAAAATAAATGAAAGATCCATAAAAATTTTGATCTGTGTTTTTATCAACCATTATAATTAATGGATGAGTCATGATTATTTACAATAAAAGGTAAATCTTGTTAAATATATATATGTGGTTTCAATTTCAATTCATAGTGTTCTTGGGTATGTGGTTTCTATAATAATCAGTTGCATATAATTGGTCTTTTTTAATCAATAGATTTAATTTAATATAATTATTTTTTGCATCATCCTCATCCCTTATTTTGTTAATAATAACCATATTATTTTTTATCGTATCTTTAAATTAAATAGAGGTGAGGTAAATATTGATATAAATAACACAACCCTTATTACATAATATTATAAGAAATTATTCAGTTTTGTTCTAAATGTTTAATAAATTTGATATCCCTCACCAAAATTAAGTATATTTACCACCTATAAAAATTATGTAACCATTGATCCTTGATCCCCTTAGTATAGTGAAAAATCATATTACAAATAATCAATGAGGTATATAAAATCAAAACGAAAATTTTAAATCAATTATTTACTAAGATATTGTAAAAAACCCCTTGACTCCGTATATATGGAAAAAATTTCCCATGATGACCATCATTCCCACTATATCCAAAGAGATAATAACCTCCAAACATTCATTATTTATGTCTCCAAAAACTTCCCATATGTATGTAATATTTACAAAAATACGTTATATAATATCTAGAATAATTTTTTTATTTTGTTCATTATTCAACATAAAAATTGAATTCATTATACATCATGGATTGGAATGACTCTTCGATACTCTGTTGACCACATTAAATTGTATTCCATGATAATGATTGTTCAACCCTAATAATGATAGCTTACAACTATAGAGGTAGTTTGAAAACATCATGATAAATTTCATAACTATTTCAATTTAAACAGGTTTAAACAATAATTTCTTAAATAAAATAAATAAATTACTTCCAAAATTAATATACATTTTTTATTTTTATCTACAATTTTTTTATTCAAATTTTGTTTATCCTCACAAAGAGGGACAGACTAATAATGGTTGAAGCTGGATTGATGTCAGAATAACATTAAATGAAAAATATAATATATCAATTCATAATTTTATTATTAAAATTATTTTGTATCCATCTCCATATTTAGGATTTCAATATGTACAATTATATCTATATAATATATATTAATATACTATTTATTACTCTAATACATGCAATTTATCAATGAAAATGGAAATATTGATAGTCTAATTAAAAAATACTCATTTTATTATTAAAAAAATACATGATTCTATTATTTATAATATTATCTTATGAGTGTACATGTATAGTATTAATTAAAAGAATCAAATTTTATAATGGAAACATATGTTTATATATATAAGATTCCACACAGGCCTCTACATAGTTTTTAATAGAAACTTTGTTATATCAACTGTGCTTTTAATATGATTCTCTCACCAAAGGATAACAAATGAATACATTTTTTTCAAAACAACTAAATTATTTAACTATAAATAATATTAAGAAAAATTATATATATAAAATAATAAATTGAACTTTCTGTAAATTAATTGCAAAGTTCCATTTGGGTAATGAATATATTATTAATAAATTTATATACATATTTTTCATTAAGTTATTATATTATATTTTATTATTTTCTAAAAGGGTAAAATATTTTTGTATTAAGGGATGTACATGTTGATTATAAATAAACACATTAAAAATTTATTTTAATATTTTTATGATGAATGGATCTACATTTATTATTATTATTTTTTGCAATAATAGATGAAAAATTGAGACTCTAAGTTATTTTATTGTTATGGTTTCAAAGGTGTGGGTTGTAAATATAGATAAGTATTGTGGTCTAGTTGACCTAATTAGTTAAAATTTTAATAATTAAGACAAATATGTAATGACAAATTTTATCTTATTCAAAGAATATGAATTATCAAAATTAAAATTACATCTTCATAGTGGGAAAATCATGATACTTAATGAATTATTTACTAAGTAAACTTCCTTGGATTTTGTTTCCAGGTCTATGTTTATACGACTCTATATAAAAATATTTAAATAACAATTTAATGACACACTAATATTAACAAATATTATTTAATTTATCTTTTAAATATATTTATTCTTCATATATAGTTCATTGTAATATCCTTGTATATCTTTTATAATGTATTACTCTTTTATATGATTTTTAATTCAATATAAACCCTTCAGTGTTCCTAATTTCTATTTTATTATTTTAATCATTGGATAAGAAATTTTTTTAACTCATCAAGGAAATATATTACCTGTCATTAATAGTCCTCTATTTTGGGGTATACTATGTTATTAAGCATAGAACAACATCTATTGATTTTCACATATTAAACATTCAATTTAAAGGGGCGGAGAGAAAAAATTCTCACATTTTCACATCATTAAATCCTTTACTAGTTGAAATTACTTCATTTGGTTCACTGTAATGAATTAATTTATACTTTTTATTACTTAAATATTCGTGTTCGTGAATATTATAAATTACCTTTCATGAGATTAGTGTTCTTCTGCACAACATTAATGTGATAATTTACATGGAGTATCTCTTGCATCGAAAGGATGCAATGGTTACACACTATGATGAGAAATATAATGTTATATGATGATTTTATTATTATATATATATATATATATATATTATCTTATAGGGTTACATCTTTCTAATGGGAGACATATGATGTAGGTTATCAGGTGTAGTGGGCTTATAAGATATTGATACCCTTTCCCAATATGTTTTCATTGAAAATATTCAAGAGATGGGGTTATTAGAGTAGATGCACCCATAATAATTTCTCAAAATAAATATAATTTAAAACCATGTTAAATCCTATTATTCACATGAGATATTTATCTCTTACAGACAAGGCATCTCGTCTCTCACCCATAGAAATATGACGGTCCACCTCACCTAGGGAAACCATCCAAAATCTACATTGTTCATAACTTCATATAAATACTATATGCCCACATGATGTATCTAATTCCTAGATTATAGATATAGAAATATTATTCTTAATAAAAATTACACCTGAACCTTCTCCATTATTTTTCAGTTGGGTGTAGTTATTCCTCCTGTGGACAGATTTTATATATGAGAAATATAATGCATCGTGTTCCTCTTCATTCCTCTAGAACCTCGTCGTCTTTGAAGTATAGTACTCTATTTCATTATATATGGAATTATTTTTGATGACAATTTCCCAATTATTTTTTTATTTCACTATTAGTACTATGGGTTTTATGCAACTCATGTCCTTATGAACTTGTAAAATCCTGTTAATGTGTTATAAATAAAAATTCCCCATAATTGTCATAGTATAATTCACAATACATTTAGATAACCTTTTAGGATATAAACATAGTATAAGAATTATTTACCAATAATCTTGTATCCCTTAATTTCTATGTTCTCTATATAACCAATCATCATTACTACATGCTCCCAAACTCATGTGGACTCTCCAATATTGGAGATGAAAAGTGACATGAAGATCTTATTACTCTCTTACCACTAATTTTCCTTAAAAAGAACATAGAGATAGGATAACATATTGTGTAAATTAATATCCTCATGAATCTTTTCAAGTTCACTCTATTAGGAAAACAACAACACACAATGGAACTCAAAAGATCTATTTTCATGTTCCTAGTAGACAATCATACTATCCTCACTAGCCTTTATGGAAGGATCTTTATCATGAATAGGGGAAACCTTTATGTATAATTTCCACACATGGAATAGTATGATGTTCAGGGACCTAAACCACCTTAGAAAATTTATGTTTATGGGGATATTATCTTTCCCTATCATTGATCATTGTGATAATTTCACAAAATGATATTTTTCATTCCCTCCATAAAAAAAATTGGTTTAATAATTTGTTATGATCATCATAATCTGATATAATTTTATTAATTATTCTCCCAATATTTTATTAAATCTCAATATCCATCACAATTTTATTCACAATATCATATGACAAATATATTCTAGTGGAATGGATCCATATTTTATATCTCATAAACTATAGCTTAGCCTCAAAAGCTATATTTGAGTTATTTATATGGGAACTACATTATAACTTTGTTAACACCTACATCCATGATTTATCAAGTCAAATACGCAATTTTAAAACCCTAGACAAATATTTCTTAAGGCATTCCTATAAGATACATCAAGTCTCTCTCAAGTAGTCATCCATTTGTATAAAAATGTTTATGTCAACTCCATACCCTAGTTCAAAATTCTATAATAATTGAAATCAGTGTGTCATCATCCATAGAAGTTCATTGAACTACAGTTTCATTTTAACATAAGTAATAAAAGGTCAAAACATGGGGATTCTTATACCTTATGAAAAAATATCCATAATTTTAGGATTTTACATTATTTATAATATTATAGGGATTTTATAAAATCCATTAACCCTTTTTTGAGAAAATAATTAAACCATAATCAATTTAGATCTCAGGGAAACAGAAATATACAACTATTTTAAATGTGTTATATTATTTAAACACACTCACATATGTAACCATTTATGAATAGAAACATTTATTGGACATATATTAATATTTTCAATTTTTTATTAACTGTATTACGTTAACTTATAGCATCCACACAATCAATTAATTAACTGTGAAAGAGAAAAAAATTAACATGATCATGAGATATTAATTAGTGGTTGACCTATTGAGTGGATATTTAACCAATTATGACCATTGGAGGATACCATGTGTAAAGATTCTACTTGTACTTAATCACCTTCAAAACTCCTAGGAATATCACTTGTTTTGTATCACACCAGATCTAAAATCCAATTATATTTCAAAAAATGTTGTCGATCATTACAATTTATAATCACACACATGGGGGGGACTAAATATGTAAAATTACATCATACCACTAAAATGTCGACACATAGTCCCTTATACAATTTAAATATTGAGGAGAGATATGCAGCTCATCAAAATGATAAATATTTATTACATTTTAAAGAACAAATGAAATAATTAAATTAAATATAAATTAAAAAAACATTAACTATTTGGTCATAGATTATGATCAGTATATATGAAATAAAATTTCATAATTAAAAAGAAATATTCTAAAATTCAAATGAGGTGAATTTTATATTCATTTCTCATGATTAAGATAATTTAAATAAATAAATAATAAGTCTATTAAAACATGAAATTTTTTAATAAATTCAAAATAAATTAGTTTAATTTTAATTGTTCATTTTGACAGAGAAAATGTCCCCAAATAATAAATATTTGACATGGAGCGGCATTGATGGGATAGAATGATTCAATTATAAGTTGAGTAGGGTGCAGATCTCACCAAACAAATGGGGTGAGTTGGGTATGGAATGGTTCCCTATATGGGGCTATATTTATAGAATAAAATTAAAAAATAGTAAAAACAATGAAAAAGCAAGATTTCAATGAAAAAAATCACCCCCACCCTCCCATCATTAATTGGGGTCGAACATTCTGGTATGTAAAAAATTCCACCTCACAATTGATTTTATTTTATTCATCGTTTTAATCTCATCACATGTGCAATAAAAACAAGGAGGGACACATTTTTCCCTTTTTCATAAATAAATAGAACCACAATTAATGTATTGTGAACTACATTAAACATCTGTTCCTACACATCATTTTAATGACAGATAAAAAATGGGCACCCACTCCCACACACAAATATATATATATATATATATATATATATATATTGTATTTTACTTTTTTAAAAAATATTTTTGATTTTATAAAATCCACATATTTGTTATATAAGTTGTGATTTATGTTTCATCAAGGAAATTATGACTATATAAAAACCCAATTTCTGAATAATAGAAAATTTAATTTAGGTGTTCAATATTTTAACATAAATAATTTAACATTTCCTTAGATACCATTGATGTAACTGAGAAAAGAATGTAATACTAAACGTAAGTTCATTTTAAATTTATAAAACCTAAGTCATCTTAAATTACTTGATTTTGTAGAATTATTTTTAATTAAATTCAATTATTTCATAATAAATAATTTATGTGCAAAAAATAAATCTAAACAGTTCATGTTATGATGTAATAATCCCTATTATATTTTCCCTTTTTTATATTAGTGAAGCTTAATGACACCAATATAGATTACCTCTAGATCATATGTATTATAGTTCTATGAAAATTTTCCATGATTCCCATGACAAGCTATGTATGATCTAAGTTCATACCTTTCTTGCATGATCACTAAAAATAATTCAATTGATCCATAATATTAGATCATCTCGTTATTTATCTTTCAGTATAAGTAAAACTAACAGATTGTAGGATATGATTGAGAGACTTAAATTCATGATAATTTTTATAGTAGAAATTAGTGGAATAAAAATGAACTAAAATACATATATTTAGCGTTATCATATTTCACTTAATCCATCAGATTAGTAAAAGCTTTAAAATGAGCCTAAATCATGTATAACTATGTAATGATGACATACAGGTTAGGAATATTTCAATAGATACATGTAACATTAGTAAATGCATTTTTATAAACCACAAGCCATTAACTTTACTCATTACTCCTATAATTATTTTATGAACCATAAAAAATATAACCTTCATTAGATAAATAATACATTACATATTAAATTTTATATTCAAATAAATTTTTTAATTATTGAAAAATAAATTTAAAATTCATTATTCAAAAATATAATAATATAATATCATCAATATTCGTGTGATCGTTTATATATAATCTATTTAGTCTCATAGTGTGTTTAAAACTATATTGTAATATCCAATTCTTCTAAATTAGTGGATCCTAAAATACACTTAATGTGTTACCCTCTAGGTTCTCAACTAGATAGAAGTGATCCATACACATAAACAAAGTTTAGAATCGAGAAAAAAATTATATAGTGTAGATATTCTAGTGTAATTAAAAACTAAACAACCTCTAATGAATTCATACCATGTAATATAATATCATTCTTTTGATGTCTCTTGTATAACGTTTGTAGTGCATACATCATGACCCGATTATCTTTAATCTCATTCCAAAACATTTTAAAAATGAAATCTTAGATAGAATGATATGAACATAGACTTATCATCTTGAAAAAATTCTATTTATGGGCTTGAGATATCAACCTCCATTAAAAAACATAAGAGAAAAATCTTTCCTCGACTTGTTCCTTAACACCAAATCATTCATAATGAACCTAACATATCTAACATCACCATTAACATATGTTTTCTTGATTTAAAAAATACAACAATGTATACATATCATGGTATTCATTAATTATTACTCTAAAAACTATGGATCATTACACACATCCAATGATAGTATAATTGAGTGACATATAAAACATGTGGATTTCCAATAGGTATGTTAGATCTCACACACTCCTCTGTTAGAAATAACTATCTATAAAAATCATTAGTTGAATCCTAAATGTATTTAAATTACCCTACTCTATATAGTATATATCATCTATGTCCAATAAAATGATGACATCCTTCCATTGAACTTTTATTTATATATATCTTCATTGAATTTCAAATTTCTCATCATATTGGAGAACTTATATAATATTTGAATGTGATAAATACTCAAAATACATTAACGAGTTAAATTACACATAGAATAACTATCATGATGTGATAAGAATATATAATAATATTCCAAACAATGAATATATATATATAATCAAATTAATACATCACATTGTATACAACACCATCTTTAAGATGATGTACTTATTATATTATCGGTTCTTGTTCATAAGATCATTCAAAAATTCTCAAAAGGGGAGTAGATGTTGTTTTACACCTAGTCATCCCAAAAAATCAAATGATCGTTTAGTGGTAAACATTGTATTGTAGCACCAATGAACCATCTTTTTCATATCTCAGGATCCACATCCCTATTATTTTCCTGGCATTCCCAAAATATTTTATCGTGAATATTCTTGACAACTTATTTTCAATTCTATATTTTTTTATCATTTTATCCAACTAGAAACACATCATCATCATATGAATGAAATAAAATAATGTAACATCATTACCTTACTTACAGAATGGTATTTAGAAGCATTGTTTCACTAGAATCTATAAACCAACGTAAATCCTTTAAAAAAAATCCACTATCATTTGGCATTTTTTAATCCAGATAATATTTTCATTAATTTATATACCAAATTTTTCTTCGTGAATTTATTGAGACAAACTAGCTAATTCATGAAAATTTTAACCTTATGAATGAAAAATAATTTTACATCAATATTTTAAGAAAATATATTTTTCAATGGGACTATACATATAAATGGTCAGATTGATAAATATTTAATTTCCATGGCGAAAATTTCCCATAAATCAACAGTTTTGTTCTTTTGAAATCCATTTTACACCTTCAATTATTTTTAATAGTTCAATCGATATAATTATTCTTTTAATTGAAATAACTACTTATTCTCTAATAACCTATTAGCTTTCTTTGACACTAGAATATCCCAAGATATGTTTAATTTAAATTATGTGATTTATCCATCCATTTTTAAAATCCTCCTTTTGGAATCATTAATTATTTCCAGTTCATTTAAAAATTAATGTTTATTTATGTTCAGTAATGTTATAAAATTCATGAAAACCCACAACCATTATAATATTATCTTTATTTTTTATATGCTAATCTAAATTGTATTCAATAAACAACTTATTTTGCAACACACTTCTAGTACATGAATTTCCACTACTCTAACATGATCATTATCCAATAATAAATTTTATAACTTGTATTCCACTAGCCTTATTCCTAGAATTATTTTTATTTCAAAATTATCATTTGAGTTCTCTAAAAGTTGTGATTTTTTAATATGTTTACTTTGATAATCCCAGACATCCATGTTATATTGTTTTTCAACATTCTACTCATACAAGTTCTCGGGATTCCATTGAATTTTGTCAATAAAGATAACACCTCTACATCTGATGAATTTTTTATTAAAATCTACTAATTGTTGAGATCCAATATTTTAATTACTACATATGATGAAAAAAATTAGATTTTACATCATTTTTATCACTTTTATTATAATTGTAATGAAGCATCTCAGGTCAACCTAATACATCACCCGATCTGGATCACCATAATGCCCCATGCACACGTCCATGAATTTCATCGGCATATGACTAGTGTTGAGGGTAAAAAATATTTAGTGGGGACATAATAACATCTATTCAGATGAAAAAAAACCATACAATAACCATAATTATATACATGTATAAATATCAAAGAACATTTAATAAATAACTTAAAACATACATATTCTATAATAAATGGATTGAATCATTCAATCATACATACTCTCAAACATGAAAAAAATATACCATTTGGTTGAGAAATCATCCCCCACTTACCTCATTAAAATAAATAGATTTTTTATTTTTAAAACCCACTTTATGGTTAATTTTTAACCTCACACACATAGGATAAAAATTAAATAACCAAGATTACAAAAATTAAATGAAAGAAAACAGGATTCAATATCTCTAACAAAATATTTAATTTCAAAATATCCACCCATCAACTAAAAAACTGACCAAAACCACATTATAATTCTCCACAATACCAGACTAGCACTAGCATAATCCTGAGAACCCAAATGAGTAGATATTCTGGATTACGAAACACTTTTCCTTGGCCCCATCAACTACACAACATGTGCTCCAATATTAAAGTAGATATTAGGATTTAACGCACATCGTTGGGCACATATGAGGGTTGAGAAACAAATATTAGTATTATATCCCCAACGGTGGGCCTATAATCACATTTCATAACAGTTTCACACACATGTGATATTCCCAACCTATCAAAAAACTAATTATTGTTGTCGTAATGAAATAACTACATATGAATAAATGTTCAAAACAAATAGAATATCTGACTACAATTTATATCCTCCCACCTCAGAAAAATTTATCCCTAATATGGATCACTTAAAAGGATTTATATCATGTGGATCACCCTGCCACATGAAAAAAATGAAATTTCACTATATCTGCACAGGAGCACAATGCCTTATAAATCAATGGTCTTGAATGTCAGACCGCATGTCATGACCACAGACATCCACATGACATAGTGCATCACCTAAGATCTAGAATGCCAGTATCATGATCTGAATAAATGATAAGAACATCTATGTCAACACAAATAGATAATCCATCTGTCCTAAATGTCTTGAAAAATGAGTCATAAACAATCTATTGTCCAAAAAATATTATCACATCGTCTTTATTCGTGATCTAATGAGTGAAAAATATCCTTGAAACTGGGATCACTCAACATCCACTGTGAAAAAATGATTAAATGAGTTCCTTGACACATCACATGCATGAATCCCTTATATCCAAGAAACATGAACAAATATAATTGGGTGCACTTATAAATATTTTCTATTATCTCCCAAACCCGTCTAACAATAACCATCCATCGGAGGAAAAATACATAACCAAATACAGGTCAAATTTCTCATCAATTATATCTTAATGGACTCCTTCACAAACCAAATTTGTGATCATAAACTACATCAAACAAAATTGACCAAGATCAACTAAACTTGGGTCGATCCATCTTACAAACCCACTATCTAAAGAGCTAATATAGCAGATCCAATAAAATATTAGATAAAAATGTGTAGGGATCTTAGGGTCACCTAGATCTTAGTATCTAATAAAATAGGCAACACATGATCTCAACAAAGCACATTAGGAAGAAAAATCATAGGGGTCCCACAACTTTTTTGGTCATAAGGTAATGTTACATCAAACTATGGAATCTCTTGATGTTCCCAATATCATTGGCCACACATATTATATTATATCCACCACTATAAAAATTTTCACAATAAAATAAGGATACCCCATGAGGGTTTCCCAAGATCATCCCAATCATGGGATATTTCCTTCTTAGGAAACATTACAAACAACCCTTAATGGTTTCCAACTGATCATTGATCATCAAAACGCCCAAAGAGGAATCTAAAAGTCGGAATTTCCCAACAATGTTTTCTTAATAGTATTCATAACCACAAAAAATGTCACAGACTCTCATCAAGGGATTCTCAATACATTGAAACCATCATGAAAATATTAAAAAGAAAAACATAAATCAACCTTCCCATTGAAAAACCAATCCTTGGGTACCAAGTTGTCAACATTTTCATACAATGAAACTACATTACACATTTGAATTCGCAATATCCTACTATAAAATTCACTGAACACATGATCCAAAATTATGCCACATGAAATCCTCAATATTACTTCAAATTCATGTCAATACCATAATGAAAACAAGCTATAATTTCAATCCCAAAGCGTTAACCCGACCCAAATTATCTTACTACTCTTGTCCTCAAAACCCAGAGCTAAAACAAAACTTTTAAATACATAATAAACCCATCTTGGAAAAAAATGAAAAACGAGGACCCCCCCAAATTATATTAAAATGTCCTAACTTTTATAATATATCTAAAATAACCATGAAAAATTATCCTATCCTCCACAACACATGACAAATAATGATCTAACAACCCTCACTCAGGCATCAAAACTTACAACCCAACCTACTAGAGGATTATAGATCATAACCATAGTGATATCAACCTAAAAAGTATCTCCCAACCAAAAAACAATCCATATGGTATCTAAATTCTAAAATGATTTAACAACCATGATCTACATAGAAAACACATAGAATGGAGTACTCATTAGTCCATTTATGACTCCAAGGTGAAAATAGGGAAAACACACCATGGGAGAAAAAGTGTTTGGCTTTTACTTCTATACATGGCCAATAATCCAAAAGGTCCTCCCTATTCATGTGATACTATCCACTTGATGTGTACTTTTCCAAAGCACATGTCATGTAAACACAATATATAGTTTGTAACTCCACATTAGGTACCTACCTATTTTTATCATCCCATGCTGGGAGTAAAACACTTGACTTCATTGTTTGGTCCACCTGTAAATGGATTATACCCCCACACAAGGTGCCTATCCATGTGTCGAGCTATATGTGCCTACATGGTGATTGTCCATTTATAGCACATTACCACTAGCCATCTACCTCCAATGGGATCCTTCCATATATTGTACATGTTTTTCTTCCCCTAACACAACCCGAGTCACCAATATATTGCTTGTACCCCCAATATATGAGATGTAGTCCCCAAAATTGTATTCCTCATACAAGAATAATTTATAGTGTGAATTATTTGAACCACACACTGTGTATATGGGTTTTCCAGAATGAGAAACAACTAAAATGGCACAAAACCCCATATTTCTCCTGATTAATCCTATTTTGACGCAAATAGGGTCCCGAAAAAAAAACTTTAAAAGACACAAAAATGACTCTTCAAGAATAAAAAATTATAAAAATAAAAATTATCCAATTTATGGGTGGATGTCACAGAAGATTAATATTTGATCTATACTATAAACTCATCGAGCGTCAATCTACCTCCGAACGAGCGTCTAATGTTGCCTCGTCCTCCCCTGCCTCTTCTCTCCATCTCCCACTCTCATTTGAATACCACATATGAGGAATATTATAGCGGTGTATGTGAAAATTCACATTGAGTAAATAAAAATAGGAAAAGGATAAAATTAAAAATGATGAAAAGGTAAATGTGAAAAAATAGGGGCTTAGGCTAGGTGACAGTTGATGAAATTAGGCATAACCAAGGAAAAACCCATAATCTGGACTAAAATTTGGAAATTGAATCTCAATCTGATGATCTATTTAAATTATATAATTGAATGAACACTATGGAATTAATTATAACATAATTAAATAAATATTAATTATTGAGTTTAAATATGAATGGCTCAAATTTTCATTAACATTAGTCATAGGGTTAAAATCTTATTTTGTGACAAGCAGAGTGATCATAAAATTTTTCTCATCATGTTATAAGAGAATTGATAATTTTACCCAAAAACACAATAAAAAAATAAAATTTCTCCTAATTTTAATATCCCTTCAATACATGAGTCATCAAAAGAATTCCCATAAGCATATTATAAACTAATATTTATTATAAGAATATGACCTTTTAGTTATCTTATACTATATAAATAATCTATAATTACATTTCCAATTTATGATTCTATATTATAATTCAATATGTGTATTGTTTTATGGGGTGCCTCTCCCCATGTACCATTAGGAATTCTTGTGTGTAACCCCATACTTCATACTTTCTCCAGAAATAATTATGTACATTTTTTCACCCACTCTATTCTACTATGTAGTTCCTGAAACCATATTATAATTCCTTCCATCATTTGTTGGGAATAGTTTTTCAATGTAGTGGTTGGTGTATTCATAATGTTTTATGTATGTAAACACTTCAACTTCAAACTACACACCCTTCACTACAAATCATTCCATTGTAATAACTATAGAAAAAAGAATATTTCTTAAAAAATGTTAATACATACTTTAAAACATGCATAATTAATGGAATTAAAAGTTTTGAGGGAACCTATAGAGTTATGGATAGTGATAGGTCCACAAAAATCAAAATGGACATGTTTTATCAACTGGATTTTGGCCTTCCAACCATCTATTTTGAAAGATACATTTCATTTAGTTCCATGTACACAAGTTTCATAATTTTAATTTTCCAAGTGATTATGATCTCGTATGTGTTTCCTTGTTGGAATAATATTTTTTTCTTAATAAGGAGACCAAGCCTATATTTATAAAACCAAACATCTCTTGAAATTATACTTCCAGCAATTTGAATTTCATATGAATTTCTTATCGAGTAATGAGTCCCATCATTAAATACTTGTGAAACTATCAGGGATCCTCATGTATCATTCAATACATCATTTAGAAATTTGAACTCATAACTGAGTTCATTGATCTATCCAATGATAATTAAAATTTTCAGAAAAATGGGGATGTGTTGAACTTATATGATTTCAAGAAGACCCCATTAGTCAACTAAATTTTGACCTCTCCATTTTAAAATGAATATCAGATCATTGTTATCTATAAGATGAACTTTCTTAAACATCCAAGCTACATACTTTATAATTAATATTTTTATGACCAATTGAATGAATGGATGCACCATATTCAATCATCCATTCTACGAACATAGTATTGTCACTTGATAGAAATTTTGGTATCCACCATTGATCTATTGGAATATAAAATCAATGATATTTATGTCTTTTGGATTTCATCCCTGTGAGTTTTTAATTTATTCTTGATATTACCCTTCTTTATATAAGGCTACCACGTATTAATTGATCCATCATACATACTATTAATTCTTTCAGAAGGCATATAATTTAAGTATTTCTTTCAATGGACATTATTATATTGTGGTTATCACCATCATCCATCGATATTGATCACATTGCTATAGAGTACATGGATTTTCCTCTAACTGCATACCTCATTTAGGATAATGTTTGGAATATCCTTAAACACCAAGTCTTTATTTACAGAAGAGTAACTAACATCAGTCAACATATCATTTCGACTCCCAAGAACATAGGATAACAAAATTACCACCCAAACATAATTACAAAAAAATTACCCACATAAATTCGGGTCACATGAATATTATGAATAAATCATTCACATAATCTAAGGTAGGTCTTTTATCCATCAAAAAAAACATGGACAAATGTCCAAACATAAAAAACATGTAACTTGTTACTTTTTTCAAAAATGGATTAAAACACATTCATAACTATAATAATAATTTCCCTCCCATATATCGAATGATATATTCCTTACCAATTACATCCTCACCAATTTTGGAAAATTCCTCTAAAATTTCAATCATTCTATATTCTCCATTTTTTTCCAAATGTTCACCTATGATTAGAAGTTTTATTTTCATCTGAATCAAATATTCCTCCAATTTTATTCTCCATAATCCAAAATCATTTCAAATAAATTAATAAATTCAGATATTTCTTTCATATGACTCTATAATCATTACTGATAGTAAAATCCCACTAAAAATAATATATTATAGGTTATGAAAGAAAAAATAAAATTTTATTTCAAGAACATATCACTCTAATACCACTTGTTGGAGAATAAACCCTCATTGGTCTCATAATAATTTGATTATATTGTCTAATGTTTGACAACAAAGACCATTAGAAGTTCATAGTGAGATTAGTATTGTAAAAATGAAAACTCCATCAGCTCACTTCCCTTATCTAAGTGTTGTATGAGTTGTAATTTATGCACCCTATCAATTAAAAAAGTCAATCTTGAAAAAATACACAAGAAAAATCAAAAACATTTATATGTAGTATATGTACATAAATCATCAAATGTAAAATGATAACTAATTTGATTTTTATGAGTGGTCATACATGCATGTGAGGAATCATTATATATTTCTTATATTACCAAAATTATTTTATTTATAATCATGACACATGCTTAGTTAGTAATCTTATTTATAAATAATTTAAACCATTATAGCCATAAATGAATTCTGAACTATATTTCATGAACTAACTCTAGAATTTCCTTTATCGGACACGCTAACCATCCTCCAACACACTGTAGGGTAATCCTTTATCCCCCTAGGATAAATAAAATATTCATTAGCATAAAATATAATTGTTTGTGGTGATTTAACCCATGAATCATATGAAAATCATAATGTATTTACTCATGAAAATAATTCATGAATTTTACATAAGTTTTAAATCGATTTGAAAAATTATAGATAATAAAAAAAATACACATATAAATGACCCACCATTCAATGATATTGAAATTATTATATTCTCCCCCAACTCCCCCAAAATGAATAATAACCTATGTTTTCCCCAATATCCATATATATTGTATAATCCATCAATAACCATAACTTATGGTTGTAAATAACACATTTAATAAGAACTCATGGATAGAACTTCTATTATATCAAAAAGAAGAGAAATCCTAAAAAAATAATATTTATAGATAGTCAATGAGTTAAATGAAACTGAATAAACACTAAAATCAAATCCAAAATCCATCAATTCTCCAAGAGTGTTGAAGAGATTAATCCTAGACTTAAACCAAAATATAAGATAAGTGTGAGTATAAACAAGCTCAGTAGTCCCCAAAACTCCTTGACATATTCCAAATAAGAAATTATAAATGCATTTTAATCTAATTTAAAATAAAAATATTAAAATGTAATTTTTCGTTCATGAGTAAATATAAAACCAATTATATGACAAAATGGTTTTATTGATATTCATTTTATTTTTCATTAGAAACAAAATCACTTGAAATGAATTTCATTATAGATATTTATTACTTCTAATGTAACTAAATTATTTTTAAAATCCCCCTTTTTAATAAAGATGTATTTTTTATAATTTTTCAAAAATATTGTTTTAAAATAACCTTCACACAATATAAATTTAGAGGGAAATCAAATGGTATAACATAATTAAAATATTAAAGAACAAGAAATAATAAAAAATCAAACAAAATACCACACATGCCAATCATTTAAGAGATATAAAAAAATAATGGAATCCCCTTAGCAATGAAACCCCCCAAAAGATAGGTATCGTGGAATCCACCTCATGTCCTAATTTGAGACAAATAAGACTTTACTAAAGGAGACCAGCCTAATATCATATATTGTTTCCTATGAAAATACCTGATAAACCTACACCCAAACTCATCGTAATGAAACACCCCATCTATCCCTATCACCACCTAATGGGACACTAGTAGCATGAAACTCTCTAATACACCATAAGTTTAGATTTCCAACATATTTAACAATGTTCCAATGAAAAAATTCCCATGGAGGTTTTAGAAAAAAATATGTACAAGACTCAATTAAAATAAATAGTAGTTCACCCTCATCATCAATTTCCTCTCATGAAACTACCCCTTTCCATCCATCACTCGATCAATATATGCATAAAATATATCCCATAAATGGAAATTAATACTAAGGTCTCATGATAATCTAACACACCAATGGATTTAAATTCCACTTGTATGTTCCAATGAATTGTCCTTAAAATCTAATATGGATACTGAGTCTTTTTATTCTAATTCGAACCCATTTATAAATTAATTTTTAAAGACTTATATTTGTATCATATTTAAGAAAACACTAACCCTTTAGAAAAAACCATAAATATTTGAACAATCACTATTTAATTAATTATATGAACCAAATGTGCTAAAAACAATTTTCAACCTCACATTTTATTTAAGGAAATTATTTAAAATAATTTACCAATACATGGAATTTCATGTAACAATTGAAATTGCAAGTAAAAATTGAAGATTATTTTCTTTTAAAACCCATATATCATTCAAGAACATAAAATTAATTATAAAGGTGTATTTGGAAAATTTAACATACAATTAGAATTCACCTTAAATATAATTTCATTTGTATCATTCTATAAAACAATATCTAAATTTTCTAAGGAAGCCTAAATGAAATCCAATTTTCTCTTTAATAAACTTGTGAATACATTTAATACTTATATTATACAATTGAAACATAATTCAATAAGGTATAGATATTAATGGATCTAAAATTTCAGATTATGTCAAGGAGAAAACTTATATCATATTATGATGAACCAAGTCATGATGAGATAGAATGTATTACCTTTAATAGAGTACTCCCAAATAAGCAGTTTTTTTCTCTAACAAATCCTAAATGTGATCACTCAGACCCACTGTCCTAGAATCGGGTGTTAATAAAAACATTATTTACATACTATATTTTAACTAAACTAAAGTGACCCAATTTTAATAATAAATAATTCAAATATCCAAAAAAAATATTCAGTCACATACATTAGAAGGAACTTCTAGGTTTATAGTTTTAGATAATTAAGAGAGAAAAAACTCATAAAATATATGTATTTTTTAACAAGATGATATATTTTAAACTATATTAGAAACTGATAAATTAATAATAATTACAGAATATGTACTAATAAATATCAACACATGCTATTTTATTCTAGACATATCTTGTGAAATGACTTTATTTATAGTTTGGGTAAATAAACACATAATATGGGTAATATCAAATTATTAGTAAGAAAAGAAATTATCAAAGGAAATCATGACATGAATGACATGAAAATAATTAATAAGAATATAATAATTATATTTATCTAATCATGCGACCTTTAAATTATTCCACAGTTAAAATTATAAGAAAAACATGGATAAAAAATTCGAATTCTTGGTGAAGGAATTCATAATACCTGACACCATTTCTATACCATCAAGGCATCAGCCAAGACATTGTGTATGTCTTCAAGGCCACAAAAAATTAATTATTAATCTATAAAGGTCTTAACCGAGACAACATTCTTATCATCGTGTTATCAACCAATACATCCCTCATACATTGGGTATGTATATATAAAATAAGAAAACTATTTTTCTCATTATAATAATGGATACATAAAGGGGATATATAATTATAGTCCCCATTATTCACATATTTAACTCCAATGTATTCACTTTTTGAATATATGAATATAAGTACAATGAATAATTAACTTTCTATATGAATCAACAAAATATATATTCAGATAAAAATATACATAATTTTAACAACATTCCCCAGGATTATATAAGGGGTGGCATAATCATAAACTATCTATATAAATAATGTTGATGGTTAGACAATGCATAAACAACATTCTTTTGTAATCTATAGACATATGTATCAAAATAAAAAATATATGGATTTTCTATAGATCCTAAATTGATAAATGGAATAGATTCATATTTAACAATCCCTAAAACTATAACCTTATAGGAAATTGATTATATAGTAATGTAAATAATTACCCAAATTAATTGAATTTTTTTAATCTAGTTGAATGCCCTTTAATCTAATAAATGAAATATTGAGTGTTCATATAAGAAATACATTTGAAAAATAATTAGTTCTATAATACATGATAATTGGGAATGAAAAATGAAGTGGTGAATAAATTAATTGGGTGAAAAAGAAATTATATAATCCATATATAAATGTAATGTTAATTTTATAATTTGTATAACATCATTGATCAATCATAATATTTTTTAAAGGTAATTTAATTTGATTAAGAAAAATTAATACAAAAAAATCACTTTTAGAAATAAAAAATATCATTTATCTTTCGGAAAAAAATATCAAACTATTAGAGTAAGAATATATTTGCGATAATATTGAACCTAATTGTAACGTTTTTGTCCTAGTTTATCACTATGTTTTTTGTGAGTTTGGATGCAGTGGTGATTCAAAGATATTTTTCATTGGTAAATTATTAATGCCTATTGATATTAATGGATACATCTTATAAAATTATTTATCATTCTTGGGAAATTATTCATCATATGGAATTGGATGTTTCACATTGATTGGTCAACTATGGTTTAAAATTTCATTATTTTTTATTTAAATCATAATTTTAATTTCATGTAATGCGGTGTTTCCTCATTTCTTCAACAAGAGGAATACAATAAAATTATTTATAATCAGGATGAACTATTAAATATCATGATTTTGGATTGGAGTTTATTTTTGAGAAGGGCTGTTATTGTATTTCATTATACATATAATTTCAATAAGTATATTATTTTGGATTTTGTAGAAAAATTATTATAATCAATATTGAATACAAAGACACTCAAAAAAGGGATCATGTTGGAAACAAAGTTCGACCACCCCCAAGTGATCTAATATATAAAATCATGTTAGAGGAATTGTGCCCGCATGGAGTGGGTGGGCCCTGGTATGGGCCCCATAGAGCGCATTCCCATATCTATGTATGGGTTGGGCTAGAATCCATCATCGCATGGGATAAGTGGTTGTGCCATCTTGTAGGGTAGCATAAAATTAAGGGATTCATTATTTCTGTCCAATCAATGACATGAATTTTTTGAAATACTATATCCTCGAAATTAGATAAAACAGGTGTGGGGTATCGTTATGTGGGTATTTTTCCAAAATAATAAAAATGAAGAAAACAATGATCATTGTCCGGTATAATCTCTAGTTTAATTTTTATCCTTATTATCATTACAGGAGATCATCTTCTTCCTCCCATATATGATCCTTCATGATCAAACCCCATTGGGTATTGTTAATGGATTCTTCACATATAATTATCCAAAAACTATTTCTGAAATATGTTACAAGAAAAAGATGCTTTTCTATAAACATCTGCTATGTTGTGATGAGTGATCACATATGATATTGAATGGTTTATGGAAGAAGTTATGTAAATTGTGAATTAAAATACTATTTTTCAGAGTTCATACAAAAAATAGTTGAGTTTTCAGAGATGGTTTGTAGTTGTCCATGTAGTGCAGGAAGTGGTACGCAGATACATGGTATATTGATTAATAGTTTATAGATAACTATATACGACAAATCCAATAATTTTTACAAAGATATTATTCTAATACGCATAGAATATGAATTTCTATTCTGGGATGAATAGTCATGCCATGTGAAATGCGAGGGTTTGAAGAAGTAGTATGCGGAAGAATTCCAAAAAAAATGAATAGTGATTTTTTAATAATAAAATATTTTAGATGATAAAAATATATTTTTATAGTGAAGGTGAAATATATAGGAGATTATTTTTATAGGAAATTGAGCCACTTTTTAACTACATCATACATATTTTGAAACATTTAGTGATAATTACTTGATAACATTTATTTAATGCCAATATGATAGGTGGAGATTCCATGATTATATTATAAGAATTGAATTAAAACATTGTTTTTTAGGGAAAATCATTTTTCACTCACAATGTTGAAATCATGTTCTCGAATCATGGAAACCCCGTATAGTTAGTGTATAGTAGAATTTTTGAGTGAAGATATCATTTTTAAATATAATATATTATTATTTAGAAATTACATGGTTGAAAATATTTTTACACTAAATTTCTATGATTAATATATATTCAAAAACATTTAAGATAAAGTGTTATATGATAATAATTGAATGAGAAACATATTATTAGAATTCTAGAAGAAATATTCGAGGAAGAACATATTCCGGGCATTTAATCACAGTTTGATCATATGAAATTTCATTTTTCTTAAAGGATCAAAAGAAATATCTACATTCTTTTTAACAGAACCAGTAAATATTGAGAAGTGGTCAATATTATATTTTTATTTGTAATTATTTTTTGTACCCGTGATGTGTTAAGCTATGGTACCATTGGGACTTTGGAAGGCATAGTGGTACTCTATGACAGTGATCAAATTTTTTTTGTAACCACTTCGGATTATTGTATAGACTCTGTTAATGGAGTGTCTGAGAAATCACAATAAAGAGTATGCTCATTTTGATACCAATACTTATCAAAATATTATATTCTTGTTCCATTTATTTATACTACATTCAAGAATGGATGGGTCATCATAAGAGTGTATTGGATCCTAATAAGTCTATATAGTTTAATGTCAAATGAAAAAATATTATACAAATCACCACAGACCCAACCCACCCCCTTCTTAAATTATTCAACTCCTCATAATAATGTGAACATTAATTATTATTAGAGAACACAGTTTCCTTTTTAAAGATCCAATATGAATTGGATATGGATAAAATATATTATATTAATAGTAGGGTTGTTCCTAATTTGAATAGAAGGAAATATGATAGTTTGAAGAATATGATGTTTCTCAATCACCTATCTCATAGACTAGAAGTTAATAATATTTTTTTTTGAATCCCACCTATTTATGAGGAATTTATTTTTAATTTTACATAGAAGATAAATATGTAATTTTATAGGAAAGAAAAAAATTTGATTATGATTTCAATTTCAAAAACAATTAGAAAAATGTTATGGGACTGAAAAATAAAAAAAATATAAATAAATTAGTGACAGATTATAAAGGATACATGAAATTCAAGGAGTCCAAATTGAAAATGTGTGGAAGAAAATTTGAATATTTCAATATAGATTGAGAAGAAAATATTGATGTCATCATAACAATATTCAATGAAATTTTCATTCAAATTTGTTGTTTATGAGAAATATTGAATGATTAAACTATAATAAAAATTTAATGAAAAATTGTAATGATAGGTTAATCCTAATGTTTTATATTTGGAAGATAGGGAAGATCATCCCCTCAAAAATTTAGGTAATATACTCATTACATAAGAAATTAATAATATATTAGACATAAGATCAATATAAAGATTATATGGATAAAGAATTCCTAAGAAATCTTAAAATCAAAAAATAAGAAATGTCATAATCATGTGTATCTGATGTTGAAAATGAAGATGCATATTTTAATAGAAACATTTCAGATCCATCAAATATATTCATGAATGGTATGTTTAGTGGTAAAAAGAAAATTACCACCTCGGTGTTACATCTATAATAAAATTACATATTTTTTTGGTAAATTTTCTCTAAATGCAGTCTGTAGAACATGAGATAGATCATGAGAAACCATAGAAAATGAAATGGTGGGATGATATTAAAAGGAACAAGAAAATTTTATAGAGTTAAAAGTAAATTATTTAAAATTAAAATGATTTTTTGAGAAAGAAGAATTACCCTAACTCCACTACGAGGATCCAATAATAAGATAAAACTTACTTCATGGCCCATGTTGAAAAAATATTGGACACCTACAGTAGTGAAGATGGAGAAATTGTGAAAATATAGAAATATTACATGTTTAAAAATAAATTTTATTATTTTCTTGAGAAAAAAACTCAATAATGATAATATATTTCTATAAAAACAAAAATAAAATATAACTGAGGAGAATTAATGTTGTTCAAAGAAATAGATTATTTATATTAAATAAATCAAAAGACATAGACATAAAGTGAATGAAATTGAAAAGATGATAAAGGATCAATAAGAATAAATTCTTCTCAATAAAAAAATAATATTAAAAGTCCTAGTATAAATTTATATAAGAAAAATTAGCTTAAAATATTTATAGAATATTTCATCAATGCTGCTGAGTTCAAGCCAAAATCATCAAAAAATACTGAAAATTGGGGATCAAAAAAGGTAGGATTATTATTGTTCCAAACCGAATCTGGTGACCATTAAAACTGGAACATGACCAAGACTATGGAATGGTCCAATGGTCATTAACTATACCCATGATATAGATCAAGTGTTTTGGTATCATGTATTATAGTTTGGGAATGAATTACCCGAGTTTAGAATCATTTGACAACCAAAAACAATCAATATGATAAATATTAAAATTTGTTCCAAACATGAATTAAATAAAATCTCGAACCAAAAACTTATGTATAAAAAAACACAAGAGGTCAAAATATACAAAAAAATTAGCAGAAAAATATCCCAAGGGACTCCACCTGACCATGGGTTATCACCCACAAGTCGTCAACAAAATTTAACCAAGGGAATAAACTAGCAACACAAACCACCATCACCCAAGGCCTCCCCAATTCCATTATCAAACATGATCAAGTTTACATACACCAAATGGGTGTACGTAGGGTGTGATTCTTATACCAATCAAATAACACCAAAAGTATTCCACATCACATGAAATACAAGATAAAAAGCATGCATGATTCTCATAAACTAGTAATTGTGGCAATAAATTCTAAAGAATGAAACTTCTAAAGGTAAACAATTTTCAAAGGAAACATTAAAAGAGTGGAAAAACTTAATTTAAACTTGTAATCTACTGAATTATTTCATTCAAAAACACCGTAAATCAATGATAAATTAAAATTATCCAATGAGTTCTAATCTTAGGAACACCTCATAGCACTAGTTAGTTTTTGGCCCCATGTACCTTGTATCTCGGTGTTAAGAAAATGTATTAATATTTTGTCCCTTGAACAAGATAATAGTCGGAAACATACTCATAACCTAGTGAAAGTGAAGGAGTTGTGGAGGAAACAAATTACCTTTTCAAATCTGGATGATTTGAGAATGCTTGAGAAATTTTTCCCTAACTTGTGGTGAAGATGACCTCCAAATAGGAATAAATGATAATAGGGATTCTAAAAGTTTCAGTGGGCTCAGGTGAAATGTGGTATCATGAAAAAAATAGTAAAAATGAATATGATATTAAATAATAAAAAAAATGAAAATAGGAAATGGGCCTCTGGGTTGGCCTAATGCTTAATAGATCTCCCAAATGAAAAATTATAATGAGTTCCCATGGGGTCTATATGGATACAGTTGTTTGAAAATTTAGGGGAGGCCACATGAGAAGTCTAATGTGTTTAATATGTTTAAAAACAATGTAGTAATTAAAGAAAAAAAATTTGTTTTTAAATATGGAAATGGTCTCACGGTTTGGCGAAAATCTTGAAAACAAACCCTTTCTTCCACAAAGGCCAAGAAACCCCCTAATATAAAGAATGAATGAAAAATAATGTAAAAATAACTTTAAAAAATGTCATGTATGTGAAAATTATCCTCTTTATGAAAGACATTTCTCTTCAAAAATTTAACCTGAATCATGATCAAAAAATAGGAACGAGTAATCTTCCTCAACCCATGACATCCACTCCCATGTCTCGTGTGTATCGTTTACATGATTCCAATGAATCAGAACCAGTGGAATCGACTTTCCCCAAATCACCTTATCTTGGGAATCAACTTTTCACAACAGCCACTCAAAAATCGGTAAATCGCGCTCTATCTCAATTTCTACACAATTCCTCACATGGGACATAACCAAGTTGTTATTTTTCAACGGTGAGACATAGGAGACGTCAGGAATGGAAGTCAACTGAGAAGGAATGGATGAAATATCATCCACCCTACCAATACACTTGGTGATCCCAAAAGGAATCACATATGATGTTGTCATATTCCATTACATTCCCAATTGATGATGGCCGCGAGTAGGGGTCACTTTCAATAATACCCTATCACCCTGAGAAAACACTAGGTCACGATGCCTCTGGTCAGAATAAGATTTATGATGTCTCTGAGCTATCAATAAGCAATAATTGATCAACTTGACCATCTTAGACATCTCCTAGACAAGGCTCGACCCCAATAGTGAAGTCTCACCTACCTCAGCCCAACATAGTGGGGACCAAAAAGTATAACTATAGAGCACCTAAAAATGAGCCATTTGAATCGTGGTTTGGTAACTATTATTATAGGTAAATTGATCCAATTCCAAATGTCCATCCCATGAACCTAGAAAATCCAAAACACATGCAGGGATAATTTCCTCTAACATCTGATTCAGCCGCTCTTTCTGACCATCTATTTTGGGGTTGTATATTTTGTGCTTCTTGAACTCTATCTTCAAGGGCATCTGAAGTCCTTCCCAAATCCAAGACTTGAAATGGGGGTGTCTATCTGAGACAACTTCTAACAGAACACCATGAATCATTACCACCTCCTAGAGATACAAACGCCCCAACTCATTTACTATTACAGTATCTTTGATCGGAATGAAGTGGGATGATTTTTCCACACAATAAATCACCACACAAATTTCATTCTTACCCCATGGTGTACTAGGTAAGGCAACAATGAAGTACATGGAAGCCTCAAACAACTTTTATGTTAGAATAGGTAATGGATGAAGCAAACATGAGGACCTACAGTTCTCTTCATTCGCCTGCTGACATGTGTAGCATCTCGAGGCAAAGTTAGTTGTGTCCCATATCATACCTAGACAACATATCTATTGTCACACATCATAAAACATCTTAGTGGCACCAAGATGAACATACCACTAAGACTAGTGGATATCTTTCATCTCCACCTTCAGCAGATATGAAAAAACTATAGAACTACCATGAAGTACAACATGACATGGGAAGAATATGACCAATAAGATGTTTTATCACCATCATGAATAAATAGTCTTGAACGCTTATAGAGCTCTTTGCAGGGCTGTTCTTGCTAAATTGACACCAAGTGATGAGTCAACTAAATTCATTCCAAGAACACACAACTACAGTGCTCCTTGCCGACCACTGGCATCTAAGAAAGGAACCCCACAAGAGTCCACTCATCACTAGAATTCCACAAGGATTTTAGTAGTACCCATATAATCAAATAATCAACCACTACATTACCATTTATCTTGGCATAGACAATGTCAATGTCAAACCCCTATAAGTACTCAATACAATATCACTATTTTAGATTGATAAAATTTGGTTATAATATGTAGAAAATGATTTTGTTATCAGTGTAGACCATACACATCTCCCAAAAGAGTTATTTATTCCAAGTATTAAAATTTTTCATCAGAGCTACTAAATCTAATTCCTGGGTCAAATAATTCTTTTCATGTGGTCAGAGTTGGCGACAACCATAATCCACCATGTGCTCACCCTGTATAAGAACACACTTGAGAACCATACATAAAGCGTCAAAATACATCACATAACCCACTCCAATCACTATTAAATAAGAATGAATGTGGTTTTCAACTACCACTTCAGCTCCTTCAAGGATTACTGATATTTTGTGCCCAATAGAAACATCTCCCCTTTCATGGTGAGTGTGGTCATGGGTGACTCATGCAGAGAGAAATCCCAAACAAACCGCATATAGTAACTTGACAGGATAAAGAAAATCTTGATCTCAAACATGTTCTTTGGATGCTCCAATTTAATAACCACACTAATCATTTCATGCTCCACTGAAACCCACTTATCCAAGATCATATGCCCCAGAAACCTCACCTGCCTGATTTATAAACTGCACTTGGATAGATTTAAATTAAGGCAGTGATCTCCCAATATTCCCAGCCCTATTTAAAAATGATGCTCATAATCCTCCTTAGATCTAGAGTAAAAAAGGATGTCATCCATGAATACCCCAACAAAATAGTCTAACTACTTTTTGAACACCCTATTCATGAGTTCCGTAACGACTGTTGGATCATTGGTCAATCTTAAGGTCATGACTAGTACTCAATGTTCCCCAACATGCATCCGTAATCTATCTCCAAGATATCTCCCACTTTCACCCTATGTTTTTGGTAACATGAACACAACTCTATTTTATTAAACCACTTTTCCCCCCTTCAACTGATCATACAAGTCATCTATTCAGGGTAAAGGATATTTTTTCTTGATGGTTACGTTGTTAAAATTTTGTTAATCAATAAAAAACCAATTGGAACAATCATCCTTCTTAGAAAAATATAACTATGGTGGCCCAAGTGTAGATTCATGGGTGATTGAATCTTTTGGATTATAAATCATCCATAAGTATCATAAATTCACTCTTCTCGGTGGGGACCATACGATACAACATAAGAGATATTATATATGTTCCTAGTGCCAAATCAATTGAGAAAAACACATAAGATTATAGAGGTACGCCTTAAAAGTCATCTTGGAATACCTCTAAAAACTCATCCACTACACAAGATAGTCCACCTTCAATAGCATGATAGTCATCCTCTATCATGAGTGAAGATAACTGGATGAAACTATTACCAAAATCTATGAGTGAAGGTCCTGAGTGACTATACTGGGGATCCCAATACCCAATGAAAACCTAATAAAACCCATTTGGGGTCATGAAACTGACACTTCACCTATAGCAATTGATGTGCACTTGAAACTGTACAATCCAATCCATTCCATGTATCATGTAAAATATATTCATATCTAAGACCAGTTGTTACTACAACATCTCAATCAATGATACATAAAGTGCACAAGACGTGCTCTTGAGACCCTGCTCCTTCTTCCATCATTGCAGTATCACCAACTCCATCGCAAAAGACCAAATTTCAGTTAGAACAAATCGGTTTTTCACAATACGGAACTAGATTAATGAAATAGAGGCACCGATATCAAAACTAAAAGAATATATAGAATATTAAAACAAAATGGGACTTCAAACTATCGATGGTCCCACCCTTGATCCTGCTAGTGCATGTTCCAACACATGAAGATGTCTAGTCTTTTTCTGAGAATGACTGCTAGTCTGTTGTAGTATCCTAAAATCGATCTACCCAGAGGATGATATGGTCCTACCACCATGGCCACCAATCTGAGATCCCCCAATCCTTGAAGACATAGAATGATCTGACCCTACCCTTAATACCCATGATCTTTCCCAATTTTGCAGTGGTTGTGCCATCCTCTAAAATCCCTACAACATTCCCAAAATACAACACTGATAATAAGTCTTTGATAGAAAAGTTCATGTTACATGGATGTTCCCTGGCCTCCCACACTGATGGAACATGACACACCTCACATTAGAATCCACTAAAGAAAATTGACTAAAAGGTTGGTCTGAGATGCCACCCCCTTCATTCCCTACTCCTCCCACTTCATTTGATTCTCAGAAGAGAAACCACTTCCCATACATGATATCATCCCTGAAGAACCAGTCTTCCCCTTGCGGTCTACCTCCACCATACATGCTCGGTCAACCAACCCTATATTTTTTCATCTTGAACAGGAATAAAATGGAATAGAACTACAGCCACAGAACCCTCTCGAACTTATAGGCCTTAAACTACTTATTGTAGACCATTTCTGAAGCTTTCTGACCAACTCAATAAACGGTTATCCTAGTACATTTCAAAAGGATCCAACTAAGAAAGATCAATAAACTTTGAAGATCTATCATATGGAAAAAGTTCTGGGAAGCACTGGTAATTGAAGATAACCGTGATGTCCTTCCAGCTCATCTACTCAAGCTTTCTAGCTTGAAGCACTGATTCCCACCAGCCTCATTTTTGACCAACTAACCAGAAAGATGCACATTTCTCCCTAAACTCATTAGGTGTGTTTGGAAACTCAAACATGCACTCAATAATTTTGATCCACTGCACCACTTATGGGTTTTGTGCTACCTCAGAAAGCTAGATGCTTTTTTAATATACTCTAGGGTTTTTCCTTTCAAGGACAATTCTCTTCCCTAACAGGATATGGAACAAGATAAAATCCCTATCCTAGATCATGGGATTTCCACAACACATACTATACTAGCCTCTAATCATGTTTTGTGGGAGAACTCACAATGGCTTCCTGCCGTGGGTGTGTGGGAGCATTCTGGGGGGGCATGTTTTTTGAAAAACAATAGTCACATGAATAAAAACCAGTACGAAAATTTCGGAAACATTCTTCAATAACATCAAATATTAAATGTACAAACACATTACAATAATAAAATGAACAAGTAATTCACATGTACCTGATGTCCACATGTAGTTTTCACCCCACACATCTCACCTGGATGTGAATACTAAAAAAAATTCCAATGCCCCATGTCACTTGATGTCTGTCATGAGAGGGGTGGTCTAGGAACCCAAATCCATACCAAAACACCAAGTCCTCACTGTCTTAGCTACTGTATTGCCTGACTCATCAGAAAATAATAATATAACCCAAAAAACATTATCCTCCTTTGATTCCATTTTGTCACGATCCGAATAAGGTCTCCATTAAAATTGGCACCCGGCCAAGACCAAGATATGAACTGAAGAGAATTACCAATCCCCATGGGCTATAAAAAGTTCTCAAGTATCATTTATTATGGTTTCAGAACGATTCATCCATGTTTATAATCATTTAAAAACAAATAACAATCAACAAACCAAATTTTAAAATTTATACCAAACATGCCCTAAATAAATTCCATAACTAGCCACATGGGTTTAAACATGAAAAAGGGTTCCAAATATAAATAAAATTGGAATATATATAGACCATGTATCTTCATATGAAAAGGGGTTATCACCCACTTCTCGTTTCCACAACATTGCACCAATAGAAAAAACTAGAAACCCAAACTGCCATTACCCAAGGTCGTGGCTTTACTTGTGTCAAACATGATCGACACTACTTACACCCAAGGGTTTCAATTATGGCATGATCCTAATACCAATAGGATCAAACCCATATTATTTTATATACTAAGAAATACAATATGAAAAGAATGCTCATTTTTGATAAATAAGATATTGTTGAAATAAATTATAAAAAATGAATCTTTTAATGGAAAAAATAATTCAAAGGGAAATTTCAAAGATTCAACAGATTTAATTTAAAAATATAAGATACTACATTTTTTCAGCCAAACACACCCTAATTAAATTATAAATATGTAATATCTAATTATCACTAATATCAGACACACCCCTATAAACTAGAATGTTTTGGGAACCATGTACATCGTATCTCAGTGTAATGTAACCATAATTTTATATGTTCCTGTGCACGAGCCACAGGACGTGAATATAACCATATCATAGTAGTCCTCAATTATATTTAATATGGTTTTTTAGTGATTTACAGGTCCAACTTGTTATGTGAAACAGGGTTCAAATAGCTCTGGATCACTAGCATAGCAGTACACGTCTACCCACCAAGATTCCCAAGATCCCCCCATGTGCTAAAAAAATTTCAACATGTATCAAAAATAAATTTTCACATAAAATCCCCATTTATTGTAATACGTAGTGAAAAATATTTTCTGCACATGCTTTTAACCATTTACACAACAAAATAAACAGTGAAATTGTTTCATAAAACATTATCAAGGTATACCACATAACTTTTCTCATGAAATCTATATGATATCCATCTTTGAAAACCTATTCCATAACAAATTGTCCCTCAAAATATAATAGGAGTACCTATAAAATTTAATAAAACCATTACATGAGTTATAATATAGTTCTGATCGGAAAAACATTAAATGGACAGATAAAACTCCAATTTTTCCTCAAAATATGAAATTACAAAATAAATTTCTGAACATATTCCACCAAAACAAATTTCACAGTAAGAGAAATGAAAATGAATTATTTGAAAAATTGAAATCAATTGTGAATAAGTCATCTAATAGTTCATAAACATGAAACCACCAACCACAAGTGTCAAAACAACAAATTTGTTTGGGAAATTTCACCCACACCATCATTGCACCACATGGAAGTTCAATCAAACAGATAACCACTAGATTAGACAATGAAACCCAATATCAAAACCTATATTGAAATACCTACCTTCTAGACCTTAGGAACTTCATGAAAAGTGGAATAAACCCTATGTAAGTGGTAGGAACACGAGGAAGAAACTAACTTAATTGGGAAACAATGAAGAAATATCCACAAATAAACAAGTAGCTGACTCTCCAAACCACAAAAAATGAAAGTTGTTTTTGAATACGTATCAATATGTCATGTAGGAACTAAATTGGGGGGAGAGTTAAAAATGAAGTATTTATAATGGAAATAGATTGTCATTTCAAATTAGGATGATTTGAAAATTCTGGAGAATTTTTCATTTATCTACAATGTAGATGAGCTGAAAAGAGGGATAAATGAACATGGAGGTGCACCTAGGCTATGTGGCCTAAAGTGGGAGGTGGAATCACTGAAAAAGTGTAAAAAATGAATAGTATATTAAATAAATAACAAAATAAAAATAGGATATTGGCTTACATGTTTGCCCAATTCGTAAATAAATCACCCAAATCGCAAATGATAATGAGTTCCTAATGGGATCAAATTAATATGGTGGTTTGAAAAGATTAGCGGAGGCCAATTGGGAAGTTAAATGTGTTAAAAATGATGAAAAACTATGGTTTTATTATAATTTTTTTAATATGCATTTGGGCTCACAGTTTGGACCAAATCTTGAAAACTCACCCTTTCCTCCAAAAATCCATGGGAAACCCCAGTAATAAATAAACAATTGGAATTAAATTAAAATATATTTAAAATAAGTCATTAATGAGATAATATACCTCACTTTGAATCCCAAAATAAATATCTTATATCTAACCATTAATGTTTAAAAATATAGTTTTGACATTTATGAAACAATAATTCTATTGAAAAATTATCTCTTAATTCAAAAGATGAAATAAATTATATATGAAAATATGTCTCCATAGAATAGATTGAATATCCATTTATGTAAATACCCCAACTAAAATAATCATGATATTTGTATTATCATTTGGGTATATCAATATTCGAAGGATACTAATAGTATTATGTTATGTTTTTGCTTAATGATTATTAATATTTGTACAACATATCTCTATCTAAAATGAGACATGAATGAATGGAGAGATAGATTGAGAACATGAGAGAAATATTTTAAATTAATTAGTTTTAAATATGTATCATATCTTAAAAAACTAATTCGATTGTTTATTTGAATATTTTGAATGATGTGATCAGTGAAGTCATATTTCTAAAAATATTATTAGTATTTTCCGTCAATAAATTTCCAATGTTAACAAAAACAAGGCGGTTCGATAACTGAATGAAGAGAAGTCATATTTCTTTGAAATTTCATGGAAATCCACTAGTAAAACCAAGTCATGGATTCATGATATTACTTGACCATAAAACATGACTTTTATCACATAAATTCTGAGCAACATTGGTATTTCTAAATGAGGGGGAGTGACTAGTAGAAATGACTATTTAATGAAAATTTAAAAAATTTGGAAAATATTTATTGAATAAAAAAATATTAATTCAATGATATGTTATTTTTTGGGGATAAACCAAAATATTATTATTATCAGCTACCTTTTTGATGATTTACAAGATTTTTTTCTCAATAAAAATTTTTAACCATAAAAATCACAAATGATTAATGAATTATCACATAGGGAAAAAAATAAATGGTAATATATTTCAAATTTGTGACTCTATTACTACATATTATGGGAATCCCAAATATGAAAATAATCCACTAGCATGGAATAATTTTCTATCTTGTTCAATTGAGTATAAGTAAAATCATGAAGCTTGATATTGTGAGTTATATTTACTATCTAAATAGATTAAAGGATGAAATTGGTGAATCTTTTCAAAATCAAAAAGGCACAAATTTCACCAAAAGGGGAGGATATCTTATATTCTAATACACTTGAAACAATACATACTACCATATGAGGACAAATGATACCAAAGTATACTATTGGTTTTCTTTATGAAATTTCATTTATTATTGATTATATAAAAATTGAAAATGTCATATTTTCCAAAGAACATGTTAGTGGAAATTAAAATGGTCATAAAATTAGAACGACACCTATGAAAGTGATACGTCACAATATCGATAAAAAAACATATAATGGTAAGGATTTTACATATAATGATTTTTAAAATAATAAATCCAAACAAGGAATCATGAATCAATATATCATACTATATACTACAAATTAAAATGTTGTAGTGAAAGTAAATAACATAAGATTAGGTGATATGGGAAAGACTATTTTGTGGAACACAATATCATAATGTATTTTTGGAGAAATGTTGTATGTAATAACATACTCATACATATTAGATGTCTAATAAGAGAAAAAATTATTATATTAAATGTGGAGCAACAAATAACCAAATTTTAATTACTTCAATGTTTTTGGGAAAAACTTCATTACAATGATTAAGAATATTAATATATGAAAATTTGATGAAAATGATGAGGAAATAATTTTTATGGGCCATCTATTTCATGGTAGTGGATACAGATGTTAGAAAAAATATTTGGAGAAGTTATTTAACTATAGTGTTGTTAGAATTATTGTAATACATAACAAATAAAATATCAATGTTGATATAGATTTAGAATATTTGGAAGAAAATTGATTGAAAATGGAATAGAAGAATTATGAAATTACTGAAAATGAACCAAACACTACTAATAATGATTCTGAATATACAAATATGAAGATGAATATAATGATGTTTAGTTAAAAGAGTAAAAAAAAATTTATGAAACATATTGAGGATGAAATTATTATTAGAAATTATCATGATCCATTTCAAACTAGAATAAAATTTATAATTGAAGATAAAAATGAACTTATTTATCAAATTAAACCTCACATAGAGGTATAATAATTTGACTATAAGGAATTGATAAAATATATGAGTGGATAACATGATAAAATTGAGAACAACTCTATTTTGGATCTTGTATGAAGACCTAAAATGTTATTGAAACCATGTGGGTTTTAAGAAATTAGTAAAATGAAAAGGCTCATGCATCGTGAAAAAAGATAGGATTGGGGATGGATATTCTCAAATGGAAGTAATGGGCTTTGAGGAAATTTTTTCCATAGAATCATCACTAGAAACTATTATATAATTTTCATGTATGTATCACCACACAAACATTATAATGTTTATCAAATGGATGTTAAATATAATTTTATAATTTTTTATCTTTAAGAAAAAATTTATATTAAATAGCCTACTATTTTTTTATAAAATAAGTGATGTATGTCATGTAAATTGAGGAATGATTGTATGGGATGAAATAGGACCCTATATCTAGTTATTCAAAATTATTTTGGTATATAAGATAAATTATGTTTATAAAAAAATGTGATAGTTTCCTTTATGTGAAATAAAAATACAATGGTACAGTCATGGACATTGTATATGTGGATGATGTTATAATTTATGATGACATGGAAGAACTATGGGAATATGTTTTTGTGAAAATGAAATTAAATTTAGAGATTTCTATTCCAAGTGAGATAGCATATTTTTTGGTATTTTAAATAGAGATGAAACCAAATTCTATATTTCTTGCATAAGAAAATTATGCATGGGAATTACTGAAAATTTTTGGAAAGTAAAATGATAAAGAAGATTCAAAATTCATTTTATTTGGAACTAAATAATACAATGAGGAATCTAGATTTAGTGATAAAAATAATGAATTCTAAATAATCATTGGAAGACTATGTTACTCATAGTATCAAGGCTATATATAACTTATACAGTGACTCAATGTTTCTAATTTCAGATTGATTTAAATGATTCCCACTTATTTTATGGTATTTTTTTTATGATATCTGAAAGGAACTATGAACTATGGGATTTTATATAGACATAGTTCTGATTTAAAACTCCTTGGATTTAAAGATTCTGATTGGAATGGTGATTTTATAGACCTAAGATCAACTTCTTATGGAACCGTAGATATGGGAGGAGGCTATGTCAGTTGGTATAATAATAAGTTAAATCCAAAAAACTCTGAAAAAATATGGATATATATTTTTTAGCTGCAATATCATGTACACTGATGATCTTGATGCAAGTATAGTTGGCATATTTGATAATTGAGACGGAAATACCATTGAAAATTTAAATTGATAATCAATGTTCTATTGGATTTTCTAAAATATAGTAAAATATTAATGTTCTATGAATATTGATTTCTTGTATCATTTTATCAATAGAAAGTACAATGGTAGAGATATCAATCTTGAATACATTTCTAAAAAAGATTATGCTGTAGATATTTTCACTACAACAAATCAAAAGAGTGGTTTATTGATTTAAGGATGAAACATCATGTTCAACCTTCTCCTATCACTTGAATACTATCAAGACATAGATTCTTTTTAATTAAATTTATATGATTATTGTGCTAACAGAAAAATAATTTATTGATTTGTGATTTCCATCATGGATTTCATTAAATTCAAAAATGATGAGAGTGGAATTATCTATTGAGGGGGGGGGGGTAATGAGGCTTGAGTTATCCCATTTCACTCTTATCTCATTCTAATCTGAATTTATTTATGATATGTGATTTATTGAATAATTTATGAAAAATTGTTCCATTACTATTGTTCACCTAAACATTGTGATGTGTTTGATAAATTGTGTGAATGATCTTGTATTTCCATTGAGGGTTTTATGGGATTTATTTTTAATTCCTAGATATTTATATTACAGCATAGATTATAATTTTTATATCACTATTTATTTCAACATCATGTATTCCCACATATACATATATTTGATTAATTAAAGTTTATTATTTAAGTATCATGTGAGGTCATTCATTCTTTTATGAAAATATGACAAGTGTTTTTTTAAATGAAAAGTGAGTTATTAAGAGCCCATGTACCATGGGCATAAGATTTTAATTACAGGGGAGTAATGATGATAAATGAATATTCACTTTTGTTTGAAAATATATATGTGAAGGGATACTAGAAACAAAATAAAAAGGGGAGATTATTGACACTTAGTGATACATTTGTTTTCATAATTTTTTGATATGTGTTTGGGGAGTTCTGATGATGTGTTGATTCATATAGAATGGTTATAGAGGAAGTGGTGATCTTAGGATAGTTTTTATCAATATATTATATAGAATTCTATTTCATGCTTATATAATTAGTAATTTATATGGAATTCAATGTCACACTTGGATAGTTTCTTTATGGTTTTTAAATGATTCATTTTTTATTGTCTTGCTTAATTGTAAAAGTCATGTAACATGTATTTTTCACATTACATAAATAAGAGGAATACCGTGCATGTATTTATATTTATAATGAAAATTTAAATATTAGGATTTTGTTATGGAATTTCATTTTATGAAGGGTTGGAATGGAATACCATTATACTTAGAATTCATATAAGCATATTATGACGTCTTTATATAAAACAATAATTCCAACCCACATTGAATCCTAATCCATTAAAACAAGGGTTGATGTGAGTCCTATAGTATAACCATGTCTTAGGGAACATCCTTGGACAATCCCATGAGATTTATAGTTCCCAAAAGTAGTGATCAGGCCTGTGTATTGGGCTTGTAAATTTCCCACCCACATGCAAGCGCGGGTTGGGACAAATCCCACAAGGAATGAGAGAAGTGGTGGTTCCACTATGTGGGGAGGTATAGGGGTATGGGGTTTGTGATTTAAAGTTGATAAAATATGATGTTTATTTGATATACCTCATACTAGACATATGATGAATCCTATGTTGGATGATTCTATGCGAGCGTTGTTCCCACATTAATAAAATGATAGAATCAATGGTTGTCATCATATATGATCTCTATTTTAAATGTGACCAACCCAATATTAATGGTAGTTATTATTCATCCATTCACATGTGATACTTTAGGATCTGAACCCTCACAGATGAGGGTTTTCAGAACAATCACCCAAAGAACACTCAGCTTCCATGAGGGATCTTACGATGCTCTTTGAACGATTGGAAATCATCTTTGTAAGGATTTCCGCTATTATTTTATATTCTTTGTGAATGATATTTATAGAAATAAATGTTTGTAATATGAAAATTTTTATTTTATTGATTGGTGATCATGTACGATCATATATGATTTGAAGAATAAGTGAAGTCATTTATAGATGGGGATGTTATTTTTCATTGTCTGTAGACAAACTATTTGAGTTCATGAAGATAGTGTTCAGACATCCATGATGTATGCAGAGTGCTATGTGGAAATTCCTTACATGGATAAAATATTTATGGATAACATCATGTGGAGAGTCCATGCATTATGTTATAATATACTATGTTAATCTACATATAAAATTAAATTATTTGACAGGATGAATGAACATGCCATGAGAAATATGATGGACCATTAAAGAAGTAGTACAAGGATGAATGCCTTGTGGATGAATAATTTTTAAAAAATAAAATATACTTCATATACTAAATAGTTGATTTTTGGATAATGTTTCAACATAGAGGACTTGTTTTTCATAGGTAATTGAACTTCTTCTCAATTAATTCCCTTTTTTCAGAATTGTCGACCATTAAATATATGATAACCACTATTTGATCCCCATATATTAATTGGTGATTACCATATAAAATTTATGGAATTAAAGTACAACATGGAGTTTCTAAGAAAATAATTTTTCACCCCAAGTGTTGAGAATAGATTGGTGAATGATGAAAATTATTTGTATTTAGTATGAGGTAGTATATGTGAATACAGATATATGTTTACGAAGGTATATATAATTGTACAGATAGTACGTGGAAGAATAATTTGCAATGTCAAATTTCAATGGTAAATTTATCTTCTGAAATGCTATGATAAATTGGTATATTATTATAATTTTATTATTAGTATATATTGGGATTTCAAGAGGCATAATTTGAGGAAGAACCTATTCAAAGGAGTTCTCCAAAATTTCTACATATGATATTTTATTTATCATGATGGAAAAATCCAATAGAAATTCTTCCATCCAATATAAAATATTTATTTTAGAATTTATATCATCACGGAAGATAATATAAGTGAAAATAAATAACAACCCCACAAAACCAAATAATATTCCAAAGAAAAATAGTATTTTTAGGATATAAGGGGATTACAAGATCATCAGTACATATAGGATAATGATAAAAAAAATTAACTGGTATATAGATACACCATTATAAATAATACATGGTGTATGTTAAAAAATATGTATTGTGGGGTGAAAATATAACACAATAATCCCTTTCCTTATTCTTTAGAAATTTTAAGCATGTTACAAACACCCTAAATTATCAAATTATGTTTATTGGATAAAATATTAGGAAACTTATACAAAAATATATAATTTTATTTATACTACCTATTTTTATATAATATTTATTTATTTTATATTGTCAGCATTTTTTGTGAAAATTGAATCTGTGTTGGGATACTTCTATATTTAAAAAAAATGAGATGATTTTTTAAAAATATGTTAAATAATTAAAAAAAATTTCAAGAAAATAATAATAAATCATAGTTTTATTATTAAATTACAATAACTATGTATTTAACTTCCCCTTGTAAATTATTATAGATTATTATTTCATTACTTATGTAATTGATTAAAACAACTCCAATAAGAACACTGTGTATCTCTATGGGTGAGTATGATAAAGTAAATGTATAAAATAATTATATAATTATAATAATGATATTAGTCTTTTTTTATGTTTTGGAATCATAATTTAATTTTTTTTGTAAATAATAAAATCAATAAAAAAAGAAAACAAGATTATTATTTCAAGGATGATGTAGTCTGCACAATACAAAATTATCATAATTTTATTTTTATAAGTAGATAGAAAGGAATAAATATTTTTGTTACATTAGTATAATATGGTTATGGATGGTTTGTAATAGAAATGTAGATAAAAAATGGTAAATAGTAAAGAATACTAATTTTATAACCTTAAAATCCTATTGAAAGTATCCTTGTAAATTGAGAGGTTAAGATAACTGATTGAGATAATATGATTTTGAAAATGAGATAGGATTCTAGGAGGAGAAAAAATATTGTTATGAGTAAATTCTATATAATGGTTTCGGAATGATGTAGTGGAAGTCTCATCTTTTATTAGTGAACAATGAACTTTTGTGAACACCGATTCTTTCAATAATTGAATGACACTACTTATGTTTCCATGGTTTCAAAATTGCTCAATAATGCATTTTTGGGTGATATAAGGTCAATTAATCCTCCAAAACAAATTTTCACATAGTTTTTAAACATGTTTCATGTTTTTACCACTTTAATTATACATGTTACCATTTTTTTAAATAGAAAACTATTTTTTACCCATGTAGTTTATATTTTATTAAAAATACATGGAAACCCTTATTAAACAATTTTTGTGTGAATCAAATTTATTGAATATCAATATAATCTTATTCAATTTAAAATTAATATATAATTAAAATTAAAATAAATATATATATATATAAACTATTTTTTATAGAAATATTTTTCCCAAAATTAAGTATTCTAAATATTATTAAGTATTTAATACCAGTTAAAATAATGATAATTTATTTAAATTAAGGGTTTAATTTTATACCAAATTACATTTTTAGAAGTACTTATATTATTTTCTATACAAAAATTCACATCATTAATAAAAGAATTCTTATAAAATAACAGTCTTCACATTAACATGGACATTAAATTTAATCATATTAACCATAATTTTGTGAATTTATTGAAATTTTTATTATTAAAAATTACTAACAACATAGACTAAAATATTATATTATTTATTTGGGGTTTAATTTCTATAATTGATGAAAATTTATTTTTTAATATAAGTGAATAAATTAATTTTCATACAATAATATTACTTGTGTTTTCAAAATGATATACATGACTTTTATAAAGACAACATAGTAATTTTAAATTTTTTTCATAAGTATATATATTATAAAAGTATATTAATAAATTTATATAATTGTTTTTGTGAAAATTTTAAAAAAGTGATGTTTTTAACAATATCTGTATTATTTCACTATTCACCGAAAACCTAATATTTTTTAGAAAATGAAATGAATAATTCGTAGAATAATATGGACATGATGAATCTATAATAGATTTTTATCTTTAAAAATTAAAATTCTAAATGATTATATTTTATGTTTTAAATATAAACATCAAAATGTTTTGAAAAGTAATTTCAGAGGAAAACAACTTTTTTGAAGATATTAACTATTCTTAATATAGATTTATATAAACTAATTATTACATTGGGGTTAATATATTATTCATACTAATAATATATATTATAGACACTCAATTTAGTTTCCAAAAATACATGAAATTAAAAATTTAAGAATGGTGTCATTTTAAATCACAAATCAATATTATTAGTTTATTAGAAACAATAATTGAATTCTCCCCAATGTTATGGTATTGATAAAAACATTTGTTTTTTTACTTCTACATGTAATTTTAAATATTTTTACAAATATTCTTACATTCCTTTTCTATGATTACATTTTAACTATTCAATAATTTTATGTTATTCATTTTTATTTTGTTGTTGCATGTATCATAGGTTATTGAAAAAATTCTGATCTAAGCGAAATAAAAAGTTTAACCATTAATCATGGTGTGTTGTACTAAAAATTATAATCCACTATTTTAGAACTAAACTGAACCTTTATTTGACCAGGGTATCCCTAGGATTCTAGAAGTAAGAAAAAACATGGAACAATGGGGTGTAATTGGATGGATAAAATACAAGCATGTAGGAGGAGGATGTTACTCGAAGATTATTCTTGTGAAATAGGTGTGACATCGTAGAGTATATAATGGTTATAGGAGGAGGTGTTAATTTTAGTATAAAAAATTAACCTAATTAAAATCCCAAACCTCTTTATTAAAACTTATCAGTCAACGATATCATTTTATGATCAAATTCATTATAAATAACACATAGTACATCGAAAAAAACAATGTCATAATGTTTAGTAAACTAAAATATTTATATAAATTCATATTTATAAATATAATAACTTATATATACAAGAAAAATAAAATATTAAATAAAAAAATAAGAACTCATTACTAAAATCATTATAAAATATACTACTCATTATCCATAATAGTTAAAGACTCCACAAATTCTGATTTTGAGTATCCTTGGGTTTTAACCTAATTATAAGGTTTTCTTTCTTTAATTAGAATTCACTAATCTGACTCAAGAACCAGATCCATTTGTCACCCTGTCACCCCACAAAGTTTTGTTGAAGTTGACATTTCAAAACCCCCAGTTGAATGGGTCTTGATCTCTATTTAAAAGGAATTATGATGGAAACAACCTGTAGTGTTTGAGTCTTGGATTCATTTCTGCTCGAAGGGTTCTCACCTGGGGCATCAGGATCATTCTTGAAAGTGATGCAGTAATGACCCTAGCAGGCGGATGACTCTAGGTGATGGTGACATCACACTATCTATTGGGGTATCCAATGATCAAGGATTCCCTATAAATGAGGACAACATTAGGATAAATGAAGGGAGAAATTTGACTGGGTCCGAGCAGATATCTTCTGATCTAGTAATTCTAGTCTATGGGGATTAGGATGTCTAGAAGCCTTTTATGTCCACACTGCCTAAACCAAAATTCTCACACATATTTGAAAAAATGAATATAGATCTAGGAGTTCATTGCCTCTAAAGTCAATAGATGCAGTGGATCTTTGTGATGTTTAACATGTCAGGAAAATAGATCTGTCTAGACTATCCAAAGAACTTGAGGTAATTTGGGATGGGTGTGATGCTTTTCCCATTGGTTTATCTCCACTCAGTCCAATATTAGAGGATCCAATCTCTAAAAACGATTTAATGGGTTGTGGATTCAAGATTCCAGGAGGTTCGGAAAAATCAATGTAAGTATTGCAGGTCAAACAATCATATACTGAGATGGTGAAGTCTAGATCAATGGCCTCTAACCACCAAAATAGGTTTGTTGTGTTAGGATAAATATATTTCCAAGATTATGGGGAATTCCATGTAGTTGATACCTCAAAAGAGGATTTGATGTCCTCCTCGGACTCCGCTGCCGATTCTGAGGAAGAGAACATAGTGAAGGACTACCGTAGATCCTCCTCAAGGAAAGCTTAAATCACTATCAATGAATCTAAAAGTTTTATTATGAGAACTAGGAGGCCACGTCGTAGGAAAGACTATTAAAATATTCCAAACCGTACGGTTACTAGATATTCTAGAAAAATCAAGGCACTAATGAAGGTGTCGAAAATCTTTGAAAATCTCACTCTAAGTAAAGGAAAATATTCTGATAATCATTGGGCATCCGATGAAAATGAGTCTGCAAATATAGCTACCCTCTAGTATGGAATGGAACTGCTGGAATGTGAGTAGTGGGAAAACATTATCAATTGTAATGAATAATTCCTAGAGAAGTATATGGAGGTTGATTCTTCGCAAGAGGTATTTGAGAGGTTGGTTGAGAGGAGCATCATGTTTAATCTAACATCCGAGCAGGAATATTTGATCAACACACAACACAGTATCATGGATAATGTATTAAATGGAAAGAACATCTCAGAGGAGGTGCTCATTCAATCATGGGACAATATGAAAATATAGACTGAGGACCTCCTCATAGACAAACAAGACAGGTGGGCTACCACTTCACAATGGATTCTTCTCAAAGGTATGGATTTAAAAAACAAAAATTAGAATTTAGAGATTTTACCACTTCTTATGAGATTTCTTGAGATTTTTTTACTTTATGGTTTCCCACTTTTCCCTCCAAATTTTTTTTAATTAAAATATATTATTATGAAGGGTATAATAATAATTCCCCCAATCATAACGATTTTAATCGGTTCTTTATTTCGATCCCTGAAAGCCCATTATCAACTTAATTAGAATCCATATACTTCTAATACCTAGATAACCATGATCTAAACCCAGATTGGACATAGAGAACACAAATATAAAAATGTTGTAATGAATTTAAAATTTTAAATGAACGTAATTAGAATGAAATCACTGAAAATTTATGATTATATTGTGGTGGGTGTTTATAGAAAAAAATACAAATGGGTTTATTTTTAAAATCATCAGCTCCCAATTCCTCAAATTCACCTCTATTTATAAGATCACTTCCAATTGTCATATTTAGTGATTCCCTGAGTTGGTTTCAATGGACTTGGATTAGAACTAGCTTAATATAATATGATGTACATCTCTATATAATGTTGTTTTTGATTTTATGATTACAATGCTATAAAATTATTTTGTCTCGTATGAATAATTCTAGATATCTAATTATGAAATTTTTTATTCTGATGGAATAAAATATTTACATTCAAGTTGACTAAACCCAATAACAATGATATACTAAAATAGTCACATGGATATAATAAAGTCAATACCTATGGTAAACTAAACTCTATCACATTGATAAACTAGAATTTATAATTTTGACAGACATGATTTTTTTACAATGGATATGAGTTTTTCATTTCAATGGACTTATTTTTGTTATAATGGATCATAATTTATTCAACATAATGGATTATACATTAATTAGTAAAATGGATTAATCATTAGGATGAAATTTTAAAAATATTAGTTTGGAAAAAAACATCTATTTGAATAAATGGATTTCTAAAAAATAATATACTGACATGGGAAATATAATGTTTAATTGAAATTATATATTATGTCCGTGTGTTATGATTTTTCAATCTATGGAAGAAGATAGAATAGATTAAAACATTCGAATACATAATCTCCTTTTTTGGAAAGAATAAAACACAACACTTAAAGAGAAAAATAAATAACATTGACAAAATTACAAACCCATTATTCAATTAGGAAAATTTATCCCCAAATAATTCTTATAACTAATATCATTGTAACTACTATTTTAAAAATAAATTCTCGAAGGTTGATAGAGTTCTTGACATTATAATAACATATAAATAAAATTAACCCGAATAATCTCCTTCTAAAAATCATTTCCCCAAATAATATCTCCCTATTTTTTATTTCCAAACAGAATGTTGAATTATAGAGTACCATAAATATTATATAAATAAAACTTCAATATATTTTTTTTAAAATAAAAATCGTATATTAAAATATAAATAACATTATATTCGAAACTCTTTGTTTAAATGCACAAAAAACATGTTAATTATGTTTATAGTGAATTTTATTCTTTTATAATATCATTTTATAAAATAATGAAATTTTATTAAATATATAATGTTGTTGAAAAGGGTCAAAATTGGGAATTACCTACTAGATCCATTTACCTACCAATGGAAAAGATACACTATTAGAGTTATGTCTCTACCAGAAAAGTGTCACTGCCAACAATGTCTCCCCATTGAAAAAAAGACAAACCTCTATAAAAGACTTTCCATCAGATGATTCACAACTAAATAATAGTCACATACAAACGTTTCCTAGCATTGGTCTTATCTTTTAGTCCTAAGGATCTCCATGGAACATGGGTTAGCTCCAATTGATCTACAGCATGTCAAGTCCTCACCAGATGGTCTCCCTCTAGAAGACTTACAACATGACTGACTCAACGTTTTTCTTACTCACTGCTATACATGAGTCACCACTGTATAACCAAATCTATTCATATACATATGAATAAAATTCACTGAATGAATACATTAATAAAATTAGTGTCAATAGATTTTCATAATTATATTAATAACTATTTTAGGTAATATTAAATTTTATGTAATAGTTTAGTACAAGGATGTTGAGGAACATGCTGATTGTTCTTCAAACAAACTCCACATAATATAGTTATTAATATTAAAATAATACTTCATTATATATATATACAACACTATACTAAGATTGAGTAGATGATCAACTGATCTAATCACTGAATACATGAAGGATTATTCTATGGGAGATTACACATTTCATTATTTTATAATGATAGAACAAAGGGATACTTACAATGCTCAGTTTTACTACTAAATTATTATCAAAAGATTGATCTCCTCTCCAAGACACATCTGATGATACTCATGAATTTGGAGATCATTAGATCGAGAAACAATACTTTATTTTATCTTATAGATGAACATTATTTTTGATGTGTTTGTAATTGAACAGTGTGTTGTTTGTTTAGTTTATCAACATGAATTTATTGTTACACTATTACTTGATAATTGTGGATATTCTCTTCACTCTATTTTAATCTTTTTACACACAATTTTTGTGTATTATTTTGTTGTGTGACCTATTTTTGTTTTATTCCAATGTTTTCTATTGAAGAGGACTATGTGTGGCCTGGATAGTTTGTATGATGTTATGTATGTACCTGATTTAGTCATAAATCAAATTATATTTCTATAATCTTCTATAATGAAACTAATTTCCCTGGTTAGGGGATTAGGTCTCATCTTTAGACTGAACCCCATTTTTATTCATCTATGTGTTTTTTTATTTATTCTATACAAATCGTTAAAATTAATTTGATTTCAACTGTTAATAAAATGTATACTTTTATATTTAATACAAAAAATTGTTTATATATATATTTTAATTAATTGTTTTACAATAATTAAATAGATAGTCATATAGTTTTAACTAGTTACTATTCAATTATAGTTTAATCATTGATGATATAAAAATTATAATAAACTTAACATCTTTTTAACTAAGTGATTGTATTTTAATTTTTTGGATTTGATTTAGAAATTATTTTAACAAAAACAATTAATGGGAACTCAAATCACCTCCTCTGAGTTACTCACTCTGAGAAACAATTGGTATAAAATGATTTCAAAATATTTTCAACTGTGATTTTTTTTTCAATTTTAAATTTTTTCATTGTTCAAAATTTATTTCATCAAATGGATAATAGATAACAATGTTCTGCTACCAATATACCACCTTATTTTATGTGTATAATCATTATCTTAGTGGAAATAAACTTGATGATACATATTAAGAGAATGGTTTTAGTTATATGGTCCATAATATAAGATAAATTTGATTTAAATAAAACCAATAGTGTTTCATTGAGTGATTATATAAAATAATAATTGTAATAATAATTTTAAATCTATGAATTCAATTTATTTTTATTTTGGTGATGAAAAATTCAATAAAAAAAATATTGTAAAACTACATATGAAATATTAGATAATATATGTATTTATCATGAAGTAACAAATAATGTGAATGAAATATGATTAAATACTAAATCAATAAAATTTAATACATTTATGATGATTCCTAATGACATTATTTCTAAAATGTATCCTAGTTTCAATGAGATAATGAATAAAATTCATTTTTTTTGGGAATCATGTTTCTGGAAAAGATTAAATCATGTGACTATTGAGGTTCCTATATTATAGATGGATATGAATATCAATATCAATGAGATGATAATATTATATTAATAAGCTAAATATTCATGGATTTATTGTATAATTTATGATGTATGAGGAATAACCTAAAGTGTAAAAAGAATAGGGAGATAACCTAAAAGAAGGTATGTATCATTCAGGTCTACCTCATCAAAATAGAAATAGATAAAATGTTCATGAAGAAATTTAAATGGAAATGGAATCACCAATTGATAGGGATGAGGAAATGGATCATATACCCAGATGGTTTAAAAGGGTTTATACGAAAATTAAATTCTTCATAAAACCATGATAAAAATGAAATATATGAAAATAGAGGAAATTTGAAGAAACTTTTCAAGATTGATTATACATCAAATGAGATAATCTTCTATGAATTTAAGAGAGAATCTCTTGACCAAGATGACTAAAAAAATATAAAATATAAAAATATATATGATGATAATGATAGGAAGTACAATGAAGGAATGAAGGTAACATGGATTTCATCCAAATACTATACCAGTGACGCGAACTAACTTAGTAGAAAAACATGATAGTGTAAACATGTGTTTCATAACATACACATATAAGATAACAAATCTCTTTCCAATTTCTCCAATAAATATTTCTAATCATTTTGGTGAGGAAAATTATGATTAAGATACATAAAATGAGTATATGGTTAATGTTGTAAAATTAAAGAAAAATTCTTTAGAAAACATAATGATAAATATAAAATTATAAAGATACAACATGCTTTTTATTTTAACATTAAATATGATATTTCTATGTAAAAGGTGAAATATGATAAACTATTTAAAGATAATATTGAACTGAAATTATGTAATGGGTAGCAAAATAAAGGATTAGAGATTTTTTCTAATGGAAGATACATGATCACTTAAATATAGGTAAAAATTGAACATAATTATATCACTCTCTTAGTTTGTCAACCTCGACAAAGATTGATTTTTAAGAGGACATTTATTAATATATCCTTTTTTAGAAAGATTACAGGTAGCTCGTATTCAGCTCAACTAAACTAATTTTTTATTTTCATAATAATATAATAAACTTTTATGAAACTCATAAAAAAATATGGGTTCTTAAAGATTTAATTGAAAAAATTTTGTACACCAATAGATTTGGATACTATAATCATTTTTAGGGTAAATGTGTTTTATAGGGAAACAACTTAATGAGATATTTTAAAAGTCCATGGTATCTAGATAGTGGGTGTTCCAGACACATGAATAGATATTTATCATGTTTCAAAAAATTTATAATGTTTTATGGTGGAGAGTACACCATTGGTAAAAATTCTTAAGGGAAAATAATTTTTCTTCGAAAACTATGTAACTCCCAATCTAATTTAATTAAAAAAAATTATTTTTTAATTTAAATTATCCTTATTATCTCACATCTCTGTTTTATTTGTTTTTATATGATATTTTAATACAATTATAGTAATTTTATTCTTTAAAAAAATTAATCATTTTTTTAATTCTTTGAGTAGTGAAAATGTTTATGTTGTAAATCATGTATCATTTTATTCTCAAAAATTTTCAATTTTATATGTCATTCATAATGAATATTGGAATTGGTAAAAGATACTAGAACACTATAATATTTACTCACATAGGAATATAATTAGAAAACGGTAAGTCAATGATCTACCTAAACATGAATTTCTAAATGATAAAGTCTGTAACCCCTGTCAAAAAGTAAAATAGCACAACATTTCATTCAAATCAATGAAATAAGTTTAAACATATCAACCCCTAGAGTTGTATCAAATGGTTTTATTTGTACCATCAATAATTTCTATTTTAAAATCGAATCACTATATCTATATCCTTATAGATGACTTTTCATGGAATACATGGGTATTATTTTTTTCATTAAAAATTTAACCAATCACTTATTTTACCAAGTATTATAAATCTATAGAAAATCATTTTGGACATAGGATTAATACCTTTATAAGTGATAATGGTCATTAGTTTTAAATCAAGAAATTGAATCCATTAACTACCAAAATGGTTATGATCATAACATTTATACTCTTAGGACCCCACAGTGGAATGGATTTGTAGAAAGAAACAATATGACACTGTAAGAGATTTTTGGGACACTAAATAATTAATATTACATTCAATAATTTTTTTGGGTAGAGGTTCTGAAAATATCCTTCAATATAGTTAATAATGTTTCAATTATACATGTTATAAATAAAAATTCTCATAAAATTTAGAATAGTATGTGGCCTATGGTTAATTTCTTTTTTTTCAAAGCCTCGATTCGTAAAAATAAAGATAATATTGAAAAAATTCTACAATTATTGATAAAGGAATTTTCCTCACTTATTCAACCTCCACTAAATCTTTTTTATCAAAAGAACCTAGATCCTGGAAGAGTATGTTCATGGAAATATTGATAAAACAAATCCATATGAGCCTAAAATACCTTTACCAAACCTTGAGGATTGATTAAAAAATCTAAAAATAAATGTCAATACTTTGGATACATCTATGAATGATGTAGAAATAACATCTTTTTCTGAGAAACATTCTCAACGTGATCCAAAAACTGTATATGACCATGAGATACCCAACCCTTATTTTACTAGAGAATTTAGGATACATAAATACCACCTTCTATATTCCATTATAGGATACCATGATAGATGTATATGTAGTATAAATTCTATTAATAATAAGGTTGATCTTCAAGAATATTTGTCCCTACTTGATCCTTAGTAAATCACATATGCAGTTATTAATGATTTATGGGTAATGTTTATGAGTTGGTAACTTAATCAATTTTAATGAAGTAAATTTTGGGAACATTTTTATATACCTAATGAAATATTAAAAATTTAGAACTAAAAGGATTTTTAGAAACAATTTTGATGAATCTAGAATAAAATAATAAAATTAGGGTATGTTGGTTATAAAAGGTTATAATCAAGGAGAGGGTATAATTTCGGTTGAAAACTTTTCAAATATATACTAACCTGAACTCAATAGAATAATGATTTCCAATATTAACATTTTTTTATAATATGTCAGAAATATGTAAAAAGTTCATTATTAAATGGATATATAGATGAGTATGTTTTTTAACAACCCTTTGGTTTTATAAAAACCACATTTTCTAAATAAACTCTTTAAACAACAATTTTTATATGGTTAAAATTTGGTTATAGATCTTGATATGATAGGATAATATCTTTTCATATTTTTAATAGCTTTTTAAAATATATAATTGATCCTAATATTTAAATAAAACAATTTTAAATGATGTTTTAGTTGTTAAAAACTATGTGGATAATATTATATTTGGATCTTCAAAAAATTATTTATGTAGTAATTTTTCAAATATGATGAAAAATTAATTTCAAATGAATTAAATTGGTGAAGTGCATTTCATTTTCATTTTTTTGATTTCTCAAAATATATATGTGGTTATTTTTAATCAGATTAATTAAACAAAATATATTTTTGAAAACATTTTGGTTTCGATAGCAAAATTATTGACACACCTTTGACTACCACACGTATTCTGGATATTTATGAATATGGGAAGGCAATAGATCAAACCAGTAATAGAGGTATGATTATAAGTCTTCTATACATAACTTCTAGTTAGCATTATATTATTTTCATTATGTGTATGTGTGATCATTTTCATGAAAAACCATAAGAGTGACAATTAATTATTGTTAAAATTATTTTCAAATACCTCAAATATACGACTAATTGAGGGTTTTTTACCATATTGTAAAATAATTTTACATAGTGAATTATATAGATTCTGATTTTGGTGAATGTATGTTAGATTGAATGTACAACCTCTCTACGATTTCATATTTTGGGAAAATCATTATTTTCTTGGTGTAATAAGAATCAAAATTCAGTTGCACTGTCTAATTTTTAAGATACATATAGAGATACATGTAGTTGTTGTGCTCCATTATTGTTGATAAAATACAATCTTCTATATTATATATATCAATTCATTCGTCTTCCTATAAATTCTTATAATATAAGTGCAATTAAAATCAATAATAATCTATTGTCACAATCTAGGACAAATAACATTGATGTATGATTTCACTTTTTGAGATATTATTTCAAAGAGGGTGATTTAACTCGTGAATTCGTTGCAATTGGACATCATAATTATTATATTTGTACAAATCTATTTAATTATTAGAGATTCAACTATATCAAAAATGAATTAGGAATGATAAAAATTTCATATAATTTAATTTTGTACACCAACCATTCTAAATTACCCACCACTGAAAATTACCCACCACTATAAATATCCCACCATTGAATACTACCCACCATTGGAAATTACCCACCATTGTAAATTGCAATCCATTGAAATTTACCGACCATTGCAAAAAACCCACTATTGGAAATTACCCACCAATAGAAAGTACCTGCAACTAGAAAAATCCACCATTTGAAATGAGCCACCATTTCTAATTTTATTTCTTTTTTATTTTAATGTAATATTTTTTATTTCCATTTTTAATATACTTGTTATAAATAAATTGGGGCCTTTGTCTAAATTTTATGAACTCCCACCCTTGCACCATTTCCTTTTTAACTTCTCTCTTACCCTTTCTCTCCAAACCTACCACCATATCTTATCCTCACATGAACCTTACACTCCGTTGAAATGGATGGAGTGAAGTGTCCTACTATGTCGACTCTCGAGGAGTTGTGACCTTTGAAATAGCCTAAAAGAGATTTAAGTTGATAAATAGTAGCTCAATGGAACCATAAACTCTTAAATTAAATATTGGTGGCATAAAAAGATGTCATTGTCGAAATGTTATTGTCTAGAAATTCATTGGTTCATATGGTAATCTAGGACTATGGATGTATATAGTGGTTCTAATGTAATGTGAGAATGTTATATCCTAGTTGGGAAAAGTAGTTTAATCAAAATGTCGTGTAACATTTTGGGGAAAATATAGATCATATTTGAAGTATGATTGATATAAATAATTGAGTATTTTCTCTTAAATACCGGGATAAGTGCATTAAGGTACCTCAAGAAGGAGTTTTGAATGACTATAAATGATCTCTACCTAGTGATAGTGGCTTGTTTGTGTATAAAAATGATTTATCAGAGATGATCTGAGATAAAACCCTAAGTGTACCTACTAAAACTAAATAGGATGTTTAGTGTAGAATTTTGTTTATGTTTATACATCACATGTGGTGCACAATAAAGAGAATATTCATCATTGAGAGATACTAGGATGTATATTTTAATTACATTATGATGTGATGGGAATGAATCATTTTGTTTATCTATATGATGGTTCATATGATTTAAATGTGAAAACTATCATCCAGGTAAAACACCCTTATTTATCCTTATCTTATTTCGTCCATGTTTGAGGCCAAGGGATTAGTTGATGAGGATGAATAATCTATTTTGTTGTGTCGAGTCTTCTACCATAAAAATGCAATTTATATAAGAATAAAGGTAAATTGGAACCTCTATTTGAGAAATGAGATTATTATTTTGATAAAATATATAAGCATTTCAATCAATCTAATCATCCTTCTACAACAAAGGATCTTGTTGACCTTGCGTTGTAGACAGATGAAGTTTTGGGGTATTTTGATTATGATAAAGCAGATGCAGATGTTGTTTTATCTGGTGATGAGGAGTAATAATTCTAGGAGGGAAGTAACCAAGACATACATATGATCCACGTTGTATCTTTTGGTCAAATTAGTCCTCAAATTTATCTACCTTCTAGAGAGTCCTTATTGAGTAAGAAAGATGATGATGATAAAACTGAGGATTCATGTTATGAAAAGATTGAGTGTTCTTTGTCAAAATCATTATGTGAAAATGGAAATGGTGAATTTAAATGAAATTAAAATGTAATTGATTAAGATAGAGATGATAAAGATAGAAGATATGGATATTATACTGATGAAGGATGTAGTGATGTATAACGAAGTGAATTTGGCTATGACCATAATGGTATTGGTGATCAGATGATGACTCAAACACATCTTCCTTCTCTAGTTGAATACTTTTAAACTAGGTCTATGGAGTGACCACGTTTTATTCAAGATGTTGATGAGTGTTATTTTCAGAAAGATGTGACGACATGATTTATTGAGGGGAAAGAAAACCCCTTGTCTTTGTATCCCCAGAGTTGAACCTCGTGTTAATGAGCCTGCTAATTTGACTTCTACCAAGATGGAGATCTCTGCCTTCAATGAATGTAAAAGATTCCCATGTTTTATGAGGCCTAGATTGTATTATTCATATTTGTATGTTGATGAGATAATTCCACGACATAATAGTGTACCTACTATCCCAACTCAATATGAGGTAGATCCTATGGGATCAATGGTCTATAAGATTGATGTTGTAGAATATATTAACGGTTTTTGTTCAGTTTTACCAACAAGATATGAACAAAAAGAGGCTGGTGTGCCTCATGTTGTGAGACATGAGGCCCCCATATATATTGTTTCCTTTTTTGACTATTTATGATATTTCTAAAGATAATATGAATTCCTTTAGATAATGGATACTTTTTAAAAACATGAAATAATTTTATTATTTAGGAACCTATAGTCACATGGATTAGTGAGCAGGGTGCTGGACACATATTTGAGTTAGTTGTGTGAGACATTCTACTAAAAACGATCCATCATATTTTTGACGATGATATAAGGAATATGAGGTTATCCAATGAGATAAAGACCTTGATTTATATATTGAAGAATGTTGATAATTCTTTTTCTACCAGTGTTGATGCTTTGTTACAATGGTTGAAAAATAATCTTCAGTAGCTTATACTTCTAGTGCTACTCCTCACATAGTAGATATAGAGTTGATTATGTCAATTTTCAAGAAGGAACGTCATGTTGATTCATTTTATTTTCTAACTAAACATTAGGAGATTCTGTGGTAGATCAATGATATTAGTTCTCATGTTTATAATATGGCAAGGGAATGATTAATTGAAGTCAAAAGTAATTGGGAAAAAATTATCCAAGGTTCTTAAATATTACCAATCCTACTTGTATACAAATCATTGATTAAACTCGTACATTTTGTTTCTAGCTGAGACCTTTCAGATTCCACTATATACCAAAGCATTCAAGGGGAAGTTTAATTACATGAAGGTGATTCAGTTAGTTCTTATGTTTTTTATGGAGAAAAAGAAGGATTTATTTAGTACCATGGATCACTTAGACAATCTAATGAGGTATTTAATCAATCTGATGAGTACTTTTCTTCTTGATTTTGTCATTGTTGTAGTAGATCATGAGGAAATTCTTGTTACTGAGAATTTGATAGGTAAATCCACTACCCATAAATTTTTAAGACTAGATTTTTTATAGGATATGAATAATTTTTTTCCTCATCAATTTTATCCTCTCAGTCCATCTCCCAAAAACCAATACACCTCTAGTACCTTGTCATCATTAATGTGTTCCCCTCTTCTACCATTGTCTCTATATCCACTACATCATTTACCTCAGCCTCCTCTTTGGTGACCCATGTATTTGATAAAGGAAAATCACCTACTGATCCTAGTACCTAGGCTGATAGTGGTTATAAATAGACAATCTTCTTCAATTGGTAATTATTTGTACTATTTTTTTATATTATTTGTAACATAACACAATTAATTTTTTTCTAAATATATAGTCTCTTATTATTAATTTTTTTCCTCTTTGAATTTACGTTATTTTACCTTTTAATTTTTTATAATCCCAAAATGTTGGAGAATATATGTTCAATTTTTTTTCTATTATAAGAAGATTAGTTATGAACATTTTCATTGACACCATTTTTATTTATCATATTTTTTAAACATTATGTTCATACTCTCACATTAGACATTCAAATTTTTGAGGAGATATATTTTTACTGTATATCCATTTTATGTCAAATTTTATATTATAAATGGTTTATAAAATTCCATGATTTTTTATCACAAAAATGTTTAAATATTATTGGAACCTCATTGTTTTAATGATCATAATGAATGTAAATTATTTTATTAAAAAATTTTGTTATTTCATGATAACATTCTATAAAATAATAGAATTTGAAGAAATATAGATATGTATTTAAAAGGGTCAGTGTAATGAATTTCCTACCACCCGACATTAACTACCACCAGAAAAGTATCATAGTCCATGTTGTGTCACTTCTATAAAAGAGTCACTACCAAGAACGATTCTATACTGAAACTTTCCTAACACTAGAAACAGACTCACTGTCAAATGGGTAACCATGGAATATGATTAAATGCCAAAATTTACCAACCTCTAAACTAGACCTACCATAAGATGAGTCACCATTGAATATGAGTTACCACAAGATGACCTACCATCAGACAATTCAACTCCAAATTACCTAAGGCTAGCTTGACTAATCACCGGTATAACTCACTATTAGGTATGAATATCCTCCAACATGACTTGTCATCTCTATTCTAATACCTTTTTATTAAATGATATAAATAGACATGTTAATGAAAATAATTTGAATAGTTATTTATGATTATATTCTTAACAATATTATGCAATAATAATGTATATTCCTATGTTTAGTATGTGGATGTAGAGGATCATGATGATTTATATTCAAATAGACTCTCCAGAATAGAGTTCTAAATATTAAAAAAAATTCCTTTTGTGTAAGTATCTATATGTGATAAAATTGAATATATGATCGAGTGTGCTACTCACTGAATACAAGAAGGACTATTAAATGAGATATTACACACTATATTATTTTCTACAGATAGATCAAATGGATCCTTATGATGCTCTGTTCTGCTAATAATTTTAGAGATGTTGATCAAGATTCTATATAACACTTTCCTGAGGAAACTCTATAATATAGAGCACATCGTATCAACATACACTGTATTTTCTTTATATTATATCTTCTATTTATATTTTACATGTTTAACATTGAAAATTGTGTTGTTTCTTTTGTTTATTAATATGAAAAAGTCTTTCTCTATAATTGGAGAATACTCGATGTTATCTTCAAAATATTTCAATCTATTTACACATAGTGTTTTTTGGAAGAGGTCCTTGTGTGGAATGTGTTTTTTTATTCTCATGTTTGTTGTGTATGAGGTCCATATGTTACATAGAGGGCATGTACGTTGTTGTTTATATACCTGATCCATGTTGTGGATATTTTTATATTTATATAATTTTCTTAATAGTAGGATATTTTTTAGTGGACGCGATTAGGTAACTTTTTTATATAGAAACCCTTATTTTTTCCACTATATTTTTGTTTCATTATTTTAATATCATTATATTTCATTTGATATTGAAAATAAAAAACCAATTCATTGATACTTAATCTGAACAAGTTTTTATATAAGTATATGATTAAGTATATTGATTTCAAAAGGTAATGTAATTTTAATATTAATTTAACTAAGAAATGATCGACATTTGAGGAATATTTTAAAAGAATCATATTATATTAAATTACCCATTTATTAAAGGAGTGATTTAATTTTAATTTGTGGGATTTAATTTAAAATTTATTTTCATAAAAAGATTATGGGGAAATTAATTCTCCCAGCTCTTGAGTTACTCACTCCAACCAACACATTCAACCCAATATTATTAGAAGAAAAATTAAACAGAATATGTGGGTAATAATTCATTCAAAAATATATTCACAAAATATTTGTGGTTTTAGATTATGAGTACATAAGAAGAAAAATGAATCATTCTTCTATAATTTCATGATAACCACTTTCTTATTCTATAAATCTTCTTGATTATTCTAATACTTTTCTACTATTGAATCTAACATGGCTATCCTGATTTCTACAAATTTAAATCTTTGAAATTATGTCGTAAAAATCATAACATATTATTCATGAATTTGAATCTATTTTATGCCATTAAACTTTTCAAATTATTCATCATGAAAAAAAATATTCTTTTCGTATATGATATTTCTTACATATGAGAGTCCTAAAAATCATTCAACTAATCAAAAACATTTAACATTAATAAAATATTATATTTCAACATTACAAAAGCATTTGGAATGTCTGCAGATGACTTCTGTAATTATTCATTTTGTTTTTAATGTAACATTAAATACCATAGATTATTTTTCGACCATCAAGAATTTTTTTTAATCATCTCTTTTCAACATTATATTCAATTTTAAATGAATGATAATAATCTTCATTATGAACAATTTTTTCTATTTACTATTTCAAAGAATCATATTTTTTCTAGGTTAATTCCTAAGGATCAACTGATTAATTGTGTTTATAATACTCTATTCTTCAATGATAGGATTTCATAAACATATTATTTAGTTGTAATATCAGAAGAATAACTTATAAAATTTGTTAATAATTAATTTTTTAAATAATATATGAAGATTTGATTACTTATTTTTTTGAAATAGAAGGATCAGTTTCATTATATTTATATTTAAAATTTCATTAATATTAATTTTGTTTCTAATAAATAATATATATGAATTACATGTTTTATAATATTTTTTAAACATTACTTCTTTATATGTTGGACTGAATTTATATATAATATAATTAATATTCATAGTGAGCACTTATCTTCAAAAAACATTGAAGTAATAAATGTTTGGTTTTATTGTATTCCACAACTCATAATGTGTTTTATTAATTAGAAAACTTATTAAAAATAAATTAATAGTATAGTAGGTATCACTAATTAATTCATTCTATATAGTTCTAACAACTGAGTATTCCCTCTGCATGCTCCTTGTAATCTTTTTCAGGAATAATATTACTTATTCAACTACACCATTTTTCTATGGTGTTATAGATTCTAAAAAGTTATGTATTAACCCATGTACTAAAAAATGTTTCAAAATCTATTTTTACAAACTCTCTACAACAATCAATATAAATTGAAATGAAGAATCTATTTTTCTAATTTTTAACATGGTTGAAAAACAATTTAATTCAAAATAAATTCTTATGACTTATTTTCTCAAAAATAGATCCATGTATATCTAGTGTAATCATAAACTAATACATATACGTTTTATTTTCAATCGATATATCTAATTTGTGTAAAAAATATATTTGGGTAATGGATGTATAGAATCATACTATTAGTCATCACTAATAGATTTAAAAAACTACTTATGTTTTATTCTTAATTGAAATTGATCAAAAAATTTAGAAGAGACACACCTAAACTCTAGTAAATATTTAACTAGTCCTTTATTTGATTGTTTAGAAAAAATTTTAACAATAAATTATCATAATATTCAATTTAATAAGAAATATTGGTATTCCATTACACTATGTTAAGGAAAATATTGGATCTTATGTTCATCTAAGTTAAGTATGTAAAACTTCTAATGCTTATTTGTAGATAGAATAAATTCAAATTTTGAACTATGAAAAATCCAGTTTTTATTCCTAATGTTCATGATATATGCCTAATCACATAAATATTATATTCTAATAAGGCTTTGATTAGTAAAAATTACAATAAAAACATTTGAAATAAAATATTTACCTTGACGAATATTATTACCTATAACTATAATTTCTCATTGAGTATTTTCAATTTAGTTAACCTTTCTACCTTTCATTTTGATAATATTCTTAAATAAATTTTTTCCCTTGGTAACATTCATATATCAACCAATATCTATATTCCATATATTATTTTTGGTACACATATTTTTTCCAAAAATAAAAAATATTATAATATTGGAACCCAATCCATCTCCATCCTTTCATTATTAGAAAATAATATTTTTGTAATCCACATATTTCAAACATTACTTTGTTGAGAAGTAGTTGATTATTTTTAAAAATAATATTTCTAAAAACCAACAGATTGTTTTTTTGGAACATATATTATTCTAGTGTCCATAAAATTGTCATTTCTCACAAAATAAGGAACTCTTTGGAAAAAATGATTAATTTTTAAAATATTTTTTTATTAGTAAATCCCAATCAAGATACATCTGTATGTTCTTTTATTTATCAGTACTACATAACAATATTTTCGATACATAGAGTAAACAGAGGTGTTATATTTTTAAGAAATTATATTTAAAATGTTATTTTCACAAATAATTATTTATCCTATAATGAAATTGTACTCAAATTTTGATTTCCTATTTTTTGAAAAATAAATACTTTCTACAGTATATTTACTTACATATATTGAAATATTATTTTTCTAAAAAATTTATTTATATAATTATTTTTAAAGATAATAAATCTCAGTATTACGTGTATATATTATCTAATTTTATTTATCATATTTAGCCTTAGTAAAATTATATTTTTTATAAATTATTTAATATTGTTTTCTAAAAGATTTCAAAGACTAGATTCTACTTCAAAGCTAAGTAAATTTATGTTTTCATCTGACGAAGAAGATCATTCATCTCCAGATATATAATTATTTACATTATCACTTTTATAATAATAGGAATTTAAAATAATATTAATATGGTTTTAGAAGTATCGTTAACCATTAAGAAATTATTGTTCTTTGGTATCTAAATAAATGACCATATATTTTTTGAATCTTCAATTGCATCATCTATTGAATTTTTATCTGAACTATCATTTCTACATGAAATATAAATTTCAAATTATTTCAGTATTTCATCATTATAAATTCTATAGGATTTCATATAATTTCTTTTAGAATTTATATCCTTAATTTATTTATTTTTTAGTTTTTAAAATATATTACAATATGACCAACCATCTTTTACTCATAATAAATAACGTTAGAAGAATATTTTTTTATCAAATTAATTCTTATGATTCTTATAACACAAATAAAAAATATTTTTTACCATAAATCATATTCATACTTTGAGATAATTGATAATGTTTTTTCAAAATTTTATTAGATGATCTACATTATATTTAAACTCAATCATTATATTTCTTTAATTGTTTAAAACTTTCTCAACTAACTTGACATTCGTGTAAACATCTTTTGTAGAAGAAAATAAATCTCCACCATTATTTTTTTCATTTTCTCAGCATCTCTATTAAATCTACCCTTATGTGTAATACATTTCATATAATATCATCCAAATTAAAATTTATAATTCTAATAGTATCATATAGAGTTTTTATTTTAGACTCACATTATCTAATAATGATTTTATTGATCTTTTAATCTAGTTTTACATTAGTAAGACATTTAATCATTAGATTTCAAATTATTCAAAATCATCATTAATATTAGATGAATCATTGCAACATATTGTCCATGAAGAAAATTAAAATATATATAATATGCATGAAGCATAGCTCTTTTGGTTTCAATTAAATTAGATCTTCCAAAATGATTGACTTGAAAATTCTTCCATATAATATATTCATATTCACAAGAATATATTTGACTAAATATATCTATTTTTCTAAATTAAATTAATTTATTCCCCACATTAAATTTCTGATGATATTATAATTTCCCTTGATTAGTAAAATTAGACACCTCTTTATTATGAATTTTATAATTTCTATACAACATGAAAAATATTTCAACTCTAATGTTCATAGAAAACATTCTTCACTATATCTCTCCAATATGCATAGTTAACACCATAAATTTTTTTTAATCTACTAGGATTTAAATTATCTATAGTACCAACATTGATACCTCCAATATTATAAAGCGAAAACGCTTTATATAAAATAATTTATTGTAGAAACTATTCAAAAAACTAGAAAATTGATAACATTATTAATATAAAAATATGTAAAGAAATTGAATTTTCTTAACAGTATAACGTCATATGATAGCAGATGATGGATTATTGATTATATAATTTCTATAATATGTGTAAATTGTTTTATAAAAAATTAAACTAATTATAATCCCATACCAAATTATTAAAATTGAGAAGACATTGATATTGTTGAATGATTAGAGTAACTAAACGACCACACGTTACATCCAAATAATAATAATCTTTGTGAAGTTTAAAAATAAAAAATTTCAATATCAATACACATAGAAAATATAATAACTTGTAGAAATAATTAATAATAATATTTTAAAATTAATAATGTCTTACTAAAATATTTGTAAAATATTTTCTACGCTAATAATAATTGTTAATGAGCTCAAAAAACACATAAATTTAGAATACATAGTTTTAATCCTAACCATAAGGTTTTTAACAATACAATATAAAATACATCAATCATAAATATCAGAATCCAAACTTTCTTCTTATACCAAGAATACGTTAAACAACATGATAAAAATCAATGTCCTTCCTGTACCTATATTCTTTTATTCCAAACATGGATCAAACATAGTTAATAAAAATGAAAAAAAAATGTTTTATGTAATTTAAAATCCTCACTCATATATTTGTTGAAAAAATATCTCAAAATGTCCAAAAAGATAATGTACTAAGAAGTTATAGTAAAAAAACATTATATATGATGAGTTGGAAAAGGGTCATCTTCCGGCTCTTTTAATTCACCTCTATCTATAATCATACCACCAACTGTCATATTTGATGATTTTCCGAGTTGGTTGAATTACCTCATGTGAGATCCTTATTTATAACTCATCATGTACATCTCCATCATATATGATTTTGATATCACCATTACAATGATTTAAAAGTATTTCATTTGGTAGAAATGATTCTATCTATCATGTTAGAAAATTTACTATTACTATTTAATAAAAAAATTATTCTAATTGAGTAAAATGAATCACACTAATAGAATAAACACATTGTCACTGGTAGACTAAACTCAGTCACATCGGAAAAAAAAAATTTCACACTCATAGACAAGACTTTTTCATTCTGATGGACTAGAATTTTTCATTGATATGAACAAGAGTTTTTGAATCTGATGGACTAATTTTCCAATATAATGGGTCAAACATTATTTATTTTGATGGATCATACTTTGGTTGGTCTAAAAGATTAAATATTAGTAATTCTGATGGACTAGACATTATGTGGATTATTTATAATTATCATTTTAGATATATTTCTGCCTCTGATAGAATAAATGGATTACTAACAATGTATTCTAATCACTTAGGAAATATAATTTTATTAAAACATATTATTTATGTAATTCATTTATGATTTTAAAAATTATGATATAATTCTAGGTACTAATACAGTTGACTCAAAACAAGTAATGGTGTCTTGGATTTAGAAGATACTTCGAGGAGGATGTGTGATTATTTAGAACATCAATTGTAATTTAATATTAGGGGGAGTATTATTAGTGTTTAGGCAAGAGGTAGAGGGTATAACGACCCATACATTATATAAATTTTTAATACTTCAAAAATTGAAGCACACTTATTACAACATATGATAAAACCACAAAGGACCGTATAGGTATAGTGTCTTTAGAAACTGGGAAACATAAACAACTGGTTCATAAATCTTCTACAGTGCCTCCCATTTATTTCATCATATCTAGGGTCCCTTTTAGCATATTCTACTTAATATCCATCTTCCTGACCTGGGGAAATGAAAACATAAAAGGGTGAGCTCAAATGCTCAGCAAGGCAAATAAAGGAAATAAAAATCATATCATATCTTTTTGAAAATCATAACCTGCAAAAGAGATCATAATATCTTAACATGGAACAAATCATAGAAGTGAAAATGAGATCCCCATAATCATAACATAAAACTTGAAACTTTGTGGCATGCACACATAATCATGGAAAATCATTTCTTGTTAGTCATGACTCATTGCCAAGACTATCTTTGTGGACAAAGTCCCTTTCTGAACCGAGTTCACTCCTCGTTTCAGTCCTGTATCACTGAACCGAAATAATCTTCCGTTCCAGCCATGTCTATCTCATGAGATATAAAATCTTTACCCAATGCATTGGAGGTAGATATAGGTCCCACCCATCTTATAATGAATCCTTTCTTATGTGTGCCACATAATCATACATCATCGCATAACACATGTAACAAAAATGGGATTCTTGAAACATCATGACATCATAAATCAATTCATATAAGATAAAGTAATTCGTAAAAATAATTCCATCACAACATGATCAAATCAATGTAATAATAGGGATAAAAACATAACCCTTTATTATCTTAGATGGAAAATACTTTTGATAAAACACTTGAACTCCATTCTTGAGGAAAAGATCCTTTCTTCTTCAAAAACATTTTTCCTTTCATAACATGTCATACGACTTTAAAATAAAATAAGTTGATTAAAAATAAACTTGAAAACTTGTAAAGGAAGCTTCTTGGATTTAATGTTTTAAAAATCCATTCATGCCGTATAAGTTAAAAAAACATTCTTCGTACTTTTGTCGGAAAAGTCAAAAAGTGCCTCGTACGAGAAAAATGACAAAAGATTCCTTTCATATTCTTTACTAAAAACTCAAAGAAGGGTAAAATTGGATTTAAACTATTGTTAGTGGATAAAAACAATATTAAATATTGAGGGAACATGTATGTGGATGATAAAATACACCCCAGTAAATACCAAAGTATAAACAATCTCGGATAAAAATGAGATTGTGATATTTCCCTTACCTTAGGTCCGATTTGCTTTGTATGTGTCCGAAGCTCCTGTATAATGGTTTAAATAATGTTATTGACTTATTCCAGAATCATACATATTGATATGATATCATATATGGTCATATTCTTAGCTTCTTGTTAGTAATATTTCATTGTTACTTGTTACTCGGGTCTTTATTTCCTTTTGTTCTTATGCGTGTTTTGCCGAATACATTCTTATTATTCTTTTAAGGTTATAGATACCTTATATCCAGAATGGTATTAGTGTAACATATATCATATTTATTCATTCAATTCATTTATATAATTACTATGTAATGATGATCATGTAGAACGAGTCGCATCACATCGTGGAGACGGTATTCCGTACGTACTCACGAGTGATGATATCGTTCCTATGATCGTGGAACTGTATTGGAGTATATATATATTATTTCAGTATCAATATTACTTTATAATAATCATAAATAGTTACTCATTACACCATTATACCCATCCATGTAAAGTGATGGTGGAAAAATAGATTACACCACGGCGTGGAGACGGTATTCCGTACGTACGCACGCGCGGTGATTTCATTTTTCCGTTGGAAGGATAGAAGGTGAATTAGGGTTGTTTCATATTTATAATAACATATCAGTATGTAATTAATACTTATGTTATTACTTTATCATGAAACAACTAAAGAAGAAGAAGTTGAAGAAGAATGAAATTGATAAGATCAGTAATGGATATTACCTCTTCTTTGGAACGCCTCTTTGAATCCTCCACTTAGGGAACTAAGATTGGTCTTTAAAGAAGACCAAGACCTCTAGGATTATTCTAGGGAAGTGGAGAGGAGAAAATGGCAGGGTTTGGCCGAGCTTGAGTGCTAAAATTGGTGTGAGGAGGAGGGGGAGGAGGTGCCCTTTTATAAGGGAGGAGAGGGGCACCTTAGGAATATCTCAAAATATTATTTTATATTAAAGTCAAATTCGGTTTATAATGGTTCCAAAGGGTCTTATTTCTAAGCTAAAGTGGGGATGGGTCGAAATAATATCAACCAATAAGATTTAGACAAGTTTAGGGTATTATTTTACCCTTATCAATTAGATTTAACTCTAAGTTAAATAATTTAACTTTTACCATGTCTTTTTGTTTTCTTTCACTATATGGTTAATACACTTACTATAACATGCCAAACGAACCCCAAATTGTTTATTATTAGTATATATATCCTTATCTAAGTCATTTGGCCTAACCTTAGATTTTTAGGAAAAATAACAATTAATAATTTAATATTTGATTTAAAAACTATTTTGTGTCAATTTTGACACTATTTGATTTATGATTTTTGTGAAAGTCATAACAGAATTATATGTTCCAACCAAGTTGATTAAATCAACATTAATATATCATAGTAACCTAGAAAATTATTGTAATTCATAAAAAGTCTCAAATTACATTTATTTTGGTGTTTATAACATCAATTATGTCAATATTTCATTAATAAGATAATTACTGCACCATCATTGTGTCATAAATAAATTAAATTATTCGATGTCTAAAAATTACAAATAAAATACCATCATGTAGGAAATCGTATTAGATTTCCTATGAATATTTACAATCTAATTTATCTTATGTAGAACCCTATATTAAAAATGTTTTAATAAATATACTTTGATTTTAAATCTTTTAACTCTTCTTTGAATTAAATAATAATAAATGTCCTAATCTAATCCAAGTGGGCCTAAATGATAATATTTTACACTTAAGGTTGTTTTTGGTCGAGATACACTTTTCCAATAGAATTAGGACATGTGTTAGGGTAATATTAATATCATTCTTACCCTTAATTACACTATTTACTTTTAACCGTGGTAAATAAAAGTAAAAAGTTACTATTCACCAAAAATTATTTTCATCTCATTGAACCACATTTTACTTACTGACATCAATCATGTTTCTCGGATTTTTAAAATTCCATTCACAGAAGTGGTAAAATTAAGTTTTATGAAAAATTCAGTTTTTTAACTACCACTTAGTAGTTTCACTATTCATCAAAAATTGATGTTTTTCAGAACAATGCCAAAATTTCATCCTAAGATATATTTCATATTCCGAATTCAAAAATGAAGTCTATTTTACCAAATTCATAACATAGAAGTTGCATTAATTAATTTTATAATTAAATCCCGCTGTTAAAACAAATAGCGTGTTTTTAAGAAACAATATCTATCAAAAGATTGACACTTGTTTATGTCTGGTTTAAATGTTAAATTACATCCAATGACCATCATTGTATTAAATTGTAAAAATATATTCTAAATATACTTTAAAACCACTCAAATTAATAATTTATCACTATTAATTATTTTAATTAAAAAAGTTGTTTTTAATTATAATTTAGTAATTTTCACTATTCATCAGAATATAAAAGTTATCCGAAAAGTACCAAAATTTCACCTTAGGCTAAATTCGATACTCCGAATCCAAAAATGAAGTCCATTTTGAGGGCTAAAATTTCTAAAATTTTAAAAGGTGGTTATTACTATTCATAACGGCTAGTTATAATAATATTTTAATAGCATATTGTTGTTTAGTGAAACTTGGTGTTGCGTACAACACACGCTATCGTGGAAGGTCGCGATTGCGTGTAATGGAAGGAAAGTCAAGGATGCGTGTTGTGAAAGCTTCTTTTGGTGTAGCGTACAACACAAGACATTAATGAAATTAAAAAGAATATTTTTCATAAAATCTCGGGGTGTTACATTCTACCCCCCTTAAAATGAATTTCGCCCTCGAAATTCGTCGGGGTTATAAATGGTTTACTACTCGAAAGTTTCTTTAATAGAAACCCACATCATAAAAAGGAATACCAAAACCTGGCTTTAAAAACTAAAGTATGAAATGTAACGATTACCCAAATAAACTAATCACTAGGTTTCCACATAGGTGAAAATATGGATATGGAAGAGAAATATAACCATCATGTTCTGATGGAGAGTGGTAGAGAACATTGCTATGGAAAATCCAGTAATCACAAATCCATAAATTTGTGACGATCTAAGGTACCATCTGATTAATCAGATATAAGATCACTAGGACAACATTTTTGGTTTTCAAGATCGTTTCCCTAAAGTTAAAGAATTTGAATTAGAATAAATACATACTTTATTTTGGTACAATCACACTGTTGTTCATGCCTTTAACAATTTCCACTTCATCTCTTAAATAAATGAAGTTGAATTTGTTATTCGTGATGTGTTAGCAGATCATGTGATAGAATGACGGGTCATTCCATCTGTCTCAAACAAAAGGTTAGCAAAAATTATATACATAAGTCGATCCATTGTGAGATTAATCATATATGGTTCCTAAAATGGACTTTAAACTTCATATATCATACTGCATAATATAATAAAACTAGTTTCTAATAAACAGGGACTTCCTGTAGGCCAGTGGTAGGCGATAAAGGCCAGTCGCACGTCGGTTGTGGGTTTGATTCCCACAGCCTTGTCCGAAGCGATGGGTTGTCGCCCGTCCTGCAGGTTGTCCTTTTTCTAAAACTACATTACTATAACATCCCATCAATAATATCGAAAATCTTCTATCCTTAAACTAACTTATGTCCAACATAATCCATTCTAATCTTTAGGCTTATCCATAATACTACAGTCCACTCTAATAACATAGTGAAAACGATTATCAGAGATTTAATACCATCGTTGATCCCCATATATCATAAGATATGTTTTGTTGGTCACATTCCAAACATTCAAAGTCCTTAATCATGTATTCTCTTGAATACCTTAGTGAAAACATGAATGGATTTTAAAGATAACACTTTCCACATACCAAAATCCTCAAAATTCTATATACTCAAACCATGATATCACTTAGTCCTTATATCAATCATGAGCTCATGAATACTATTAAACATTTCATTTTCTCGTTTTCCCTTCATTATGCGCATATCATCTTATTTCCAAAAAAATATCACAATCACTTTGAATACCACATCAATAAATATTGCAATACTCAATGATACAACATTATTTTGGAATCCCATTACATAAACACTTAATCATTCCACCACATCGTTGTCATATTCAACATTGCCAATAGTGATCGCATGTGACTTTCCTTTGTCCCTTGCCTTCAGTGGTTGCTCATGTTGATCATCACTAACCCTTGGATTAGGGCATTTATTAGCATAATGCCCCATTTCCTTGCACTTGAAGCATTTAAGTGTTGGTGGTGCGTTCTCTGTAGTGTTTGCTTTATTCACATCATTAGAAACCCTTTTTCCATTACTTCAACACTCAGCTGCTCGATGACCTTCTTTTCCACACTTAAAACATTTTCTAGTCCCTTTAAGACAATCTCCACCATGCTTCTTTCCACACTTTGTGCATAAGGAAACATTCATCTTCTTTTCACCATTATTCTGAGATTTCTCCTTGAACTCCATCTTTCGTTTCTTTTCAAAACCATGAGATGGATATGTAACACCAACTTCCATTTCTACCTTGATAGCACAACGCACAATTTCTTCATAGCTACTGAAGTCTCTTATAGCTAATGCCCTTCGAAGACTTGGTTTTAAGCCACTGAAAAATCGATCAACTTTACTTTCAGGTTGGTTGATAATGCCAGATGAATACCTTGCAAGTCTTGTAAAATTCGCTTCGTATATACCAACATATTCATCATCCTTCTGTTTCATCTCCAGAAACACCTTTTCCATCTTCGTTCGAAGAATACGAGGGAAGTACTTACTGAAAAACAAGTTCTTGAACTCGTCCCATTCCATGGAATCAATTTCATCTATTTGCCTCGTATTCTTGATAAGATTCCACCATTGATCAGCTTCACCTTCCAAACGATATACTGCTAAGATGACTTTATCATGTTCAGAACATTGAAAAACTGAAAATATCTTTTCAGTGGTATTGATTCATTGTTCAGCAACAAGTGGATCAGAAGACCCACTGAAAAAAGGTGGACGTTGCCTCATGAAGGACTCAATAGAATATTGTTCCCTTATCTGCTCATTTGGAAGTCCAGAATGATTCATAGCTTGTGTAAGTATAGCAATAAGATTTTTCACTCCATCTCCCATAACATTTGCTTGTTCAGGAAGACAATCATTGCATTGTCCATTGCATTGATCAACACAGTTCCTTCGGGTTCCAGCCATCGTCTAAAACCCAAAAAGAATAGTGTGAGAGGCAAAAATCATGCTAGGGAAATCAACATAATAAAGGGGAGTAACTTCAATATCTAACATCTTAGGTTTAATTCTATGATCATTAGCGTAATTCTAGTACTATAACCTATACGCATACTTAACCTTAGGGACATCCCTAGACATACCGTAGAAATATCTCTAGGGATCTCACTAACGTTTTCGCATCCTAGTTTCCAAAGGTTGACTAAACCTTTCCTCTGATAACAACGGTAGAGACCCGAAGCTTAACGTACATGGAAATTACATTACTTTTGCGGAATACTTAGTACATAACAAAAACACACACACAAGGATCGTAATAGTTTAGTGTCTTTGGAAACTCGGAACGTAATCTTCTAATCGTGTTGAAAGATCTTCAATATCTCCCATAAAGATCTTCCCCTTTTTTTACCTATAACCTTTCTTTATATCCTGGGGAAAAGAAAACATAAAAGGGTGAGCTCAAATGCTCAGCAAGGAAAATAAAGGAAATAAAAATCATATCATATCTTTTTGAATATCATAACCTGCAAAAGAGATCATAATATCTTAACATGGAACAAATCATAGAAGTGAAAATGAGATCCCCATAATCATAACATAAAACTTGAAACTTTGTGGCATGCACACATAATCATGGAAAATCATTTCTTGTTAGTCATGACTCATTTCCAAGACTATCTTAGTAGACAAAGTCCCTTTCTGAACCGAGTTCACTCCTCGTTTCAGTCCTGTATCACTGAACCGAAATAATCTTCCGTTCCAGCCATGTCTATCTCATGAGATATAAAATCTTTACCCAATGCATTGGAGGGAGATATAGGTCCCACCCATCTTATAATGAATCCTTTCTTATGTGTGCCACATAATCATACATCATCGCATAACACATGTAACAAAAATGGGATTCTTGAAACATCATGACATCATAAATCAATTCATATAAGATAAAGGAATTCGTAAAAATAATTCCATCACAACATGATCAAATCAATGTAATAATAGGGATAAAAACATAACCCTTTATTATCTTAGATGGAAAATAATTTTGATAAAACACTTGAACTCCATTCTTGAGGAAAATATCCTTTCTTCTTCAAAAACATTTTTCCTTTCATAACATGTCATACGACTTTAAAATAAAAGAATTTGATTAAAAATAAACTTGAAACCTTGTAAAGGAAGCTTCTTGGATTTAATGTTTTAAAAATCCATTCATGCCGTATAAGTTAAAAAAAACATTCTTCGTACTTTTGTCGGAAAAGTCAAAAAGTGCCTCGTACGAGAAAAATGACAAAAGATTCCTTTCATATTCATTACTAAAAACTCAACGAAGGGTAAAATTGGATTTAAACTATTGTAAGTGGATAAAAACAATATTACATATTGAGGGAACATGGATGTGGATGTTAAAATACACCCCAGTAAATACCAAAGTATAAACAATCTCGGATAAAAATGAGATTGTGATATTTCCCTTAACTTAGGTCCGATTTGCTTTGTATGTGTCCGAAGCTCCTGTATAATGGTTTAAATAATGTTATTGTCTTATTCCAGAATCATACATATTGATATGATATCATATATGGTCATATTCTTAGCTTCTTGTTAGTAATATTTCATTGTTACTTGTTACTCGGGTCTTTATTGCCTTTTGTTCTTATGCGTGTTTTGCCGAATACATTCTTATTATTCTTTTAAAGTTATAGATAACTTATATCCAGAATGGTATTAGTGTAAAATATATCATATTTATTCATTCAATTCATTTATATAATTACTATGTAATGATGATCATGTAGAACGAGTCGCATCACATCGTGGAGACGGTATTCCGTACGTACGCACGAGTGATGATATCATTCCTATGATCGTGGAACTATATTGGAGTATATATATATTATTTATGTATCAATATTACTTTATAATAATCATAAATTTTTACTCATTACACCATTATACCCATCCATGTAAAGTGATGGTGGAAAAATAGATTTCACCACGGCGTGGAGACGGTATTCCGTACGTACGCACGCGCGGTGATTTCATTTTTCCGTGGGATGGATAGAATGTGAATTAGGGTTGTTTCATATTTATAATAACATATCAGTATGTAAGTAATACTGATGTTATTACTTTATCATGAAACAACTAAAGAAGAAGAAGTTGAAGAAGAATGAAATTGAAAAGATCGGTAATGGATATTACCTCTTCTTTGGAACGCCTCTTTGAATCCTCCACTTAGGGAACTAAGATTGGTCTTTGAAGAAGACCAAGACCTCTAGGATTATTCTAGGGAAGTGGAGAGGAGAAAATGGCAGGGTTTGGCCGAGCTTGAGTGCTAAAATTGGTGTGAGGAGGAGGGGGAGGAGGTGCCCTTTTATAAGGGAGGAGAGGGGCACCTTAGGAATATCTCAAAATATTATTTTATATTAAAGTCAAAATCGGTTTATAATGGTTCCAAAGGATCTTATTTCGAAGCTAAAGTGGGGATGGGTCTAAATCCTATCAACCAATAATATTTAGACAAGTTTAGGGTATTATTGTACCCTTATCAATTAGATTTAACTCTAAGTTAAATAATTTAACTTTTACCATGTCTTTTTGTTTTATTTCACTATATGGTTAATAAACTTACTATAACATGCCAAACGAACCCCAAATTGTTTATTATTAGTATATATATCCTTATCTAAGTCATTTTGCCTAACCTTAGATTTTTAAGAATAAAATAACAATTAATAATATAATATTTGATTTAAAAACTATTTTGTGTCAATTTTGACACTATTTGATTTATGATTTTTCTGAAAGTCATAACAGAATTATATGTTCGAACCAAGTTGATTAAATAAACATTAATATATCATAGTAACCTATAAAATTAGTGTAATTCATAAAAAGTCTCAAATTACATTTATTTTGGTGTTTATAACATCAATTATGTCAATATTTCACTAATAAGATAATTACTGCATCATCATTGTGTCATAAATAAATTAAATTATTTGATGTCTAAAAATTACAAATAAAATACCATCATGTAGTAAATCGTTTTATCATTCTAATGAATATTTACAATCGAATTTATCTTTTGTAGAACCCTATATTAAATTTTTTTTTAGTAAATATACTTTGATTTTAACTCTTTTAACTCTTCTTTGAATTAAATAATAATAAATGTCCTAATCTAATCCAAGTGGGCCTAAATGATAATCTTTTACACTTAAGGTTGTTTTTGGTCTATATACACTTGTCCAATAGAATTAGGACATGTGTTAGGGTAATATTAATATCATTCATACCCTTAATTACCCTATTTACTTTTAACTGTGGTAAATAAAAGTAAAAAGTTACTATTCACCAAAAATTATTTTCATCTCATTGAACCACATTTTACTTACTGACATCAATCATGTTTCTCAGATTTTTAAAATTCCATTCACAGAAGCGGTAAAATTAAGTTTTATGAAAAATTCAGTTTTTTAACTACCACTTAGTAGTTTCACTATTCATCAAAAATTGATGTTTTTCAGAACAATGCCAAAATTTCATCCTAAGATATATTTCATATTCCGAATTCAAAAATGAATTCTATTTTACCAAATTCATAACATATAAGTTGCATTAATTAATTTTATAATTAAATCCCGCTGTTAAAACAAATAGCGTGTTTTTAAGAAACAATATCTATCAAAAGATTGACACTTGTTTATGTCTGGTTTAAATGTGAAATTACATCCAATGACCATCATTGTATTAAATTGTAAAAATATATTCTAAATATACTTTAAAACCACTAAAATTAATAATTTATCACTATTAATTATTTTTATTAAAAAAGTTGTTTTTAATTATAATTTAGTAATTTTCACTATTCATCAGAATATAAAAGTTATCCGAAAAGTACCAAAATTTCACCTTAGGCTAAATTCGATACTCCGAATCCAAAAATGTAGTCCATTTTGAGGGCTAAAATTTCTAAAATTTTAAAAGGTGGTTATTACTATACATAACAGCTATTTATAATAATATTTTAATAGCATATTGTTGTTTAGTGAAACTTGGTGTTGCGTAAAACACACGCTATCGTGGAAGGTCGCGATTGCGTGTAATGGAAGGAAAGTCAAGGATGGGTGTTGTGAAAGCTTCTTTTGGTGTAGCGTACAAAACAAGACATTAATGAAATTAAAAAGAATATTTTTCATAAAATCTGGGGGTGTTACAGAGGGTGATTCCACCTTGGATTAGTACACAAGGGATAATCGGAGGTTTTCTAGAGGTTTCTCATTATGGAGAAGGTGAGGACACCTAGGGTACCGCATCCATCTGTGGTCTCATGATGAAGGTGGGGGTCTGGATGAATTTTTATTATAATATCTTTTTTTATTTTTTTAATTAAAATAGGATAAAATGTGGAAATTATATAAAATTCCAAAATATGGGATTGTGCATGTTATGGCCACACGGTTTTGTAAACCATGCTATATTTTTGATGCTCCACTACCTAAGGAAAATTCTCTTGCATGGCTTCCCATAGGATACTACATAATCTAATAAACCATGCAATGACCATGATTAATGGAACTTCTAAGCTATAGAATCATACACATAGTTTTTACACAGTTTCTCAATAGTGAACAATCAATATGACATCACCAAAATTCTAAAATTTCACCAAAAAAACAAGTTGGACCCCTCTAAATATTTAAATTAAAAAATTATTAAATAAATTAAATAATAATAGAAATAATATTTCAATCCCTTATACAGCTCCCTAGAAAAACTTTTTTGGACCATAAAACCCCATTGATGAAGGATAGGGGAGAACAAGGAACTTTAAACACCAACACACTAATAATATGTTTTGATGTATAATGAAACTAGTATAGGAACATAACCAGATTAATTCCCTACTAAAACCACTCCTTATGGCCAAAATGGTATACCTTTAAATAACATCCATCATCTCAAAGTGAAATCCAACTAACGAACATGGAAAAAACATAATATACACTAATACCTATCATTATATCCCATTAATTTAGATATCATCTAAAATGGTAAGTTAATAATGACCACACTCTCCAAAATACACAACGCTAATACCGAAAAAAATCCTCAAGACACACAATAAAATCAAAATTCCACTACCTACCATCCAAAAAGCGAGATCAAAACACCAAAAAATTGGAGGAAATAAAATAAATATTGAATAAACATAGATTTCAATTTATACTAAGGAACCAAAATCATGATATTAAAAAGTAATCTCAATGTAAATGGAATCCAAACAAAAATAGGACATAGATTCCAAAACTTGGTTACCATGCTCCAAACAGATTATTATGCCCTAAAAAATGTGGGCTTATCTGAACCCATATTTTCTCACTGAAAACAACACTAGTTGTAGATTTCTATGAACAACATCGAAGATCTCCTATTTCCCAAACAACATGAAACCAACCATAAATAAATATAAAACAATAAATGATCATAACCATCCAAATACACCTCTGATACAACCAACCTCAAATAGACCTAAGCAAAAACAGCCACAAACAAATCAATATCAAATAATAACTCATAATGAATCATTGAATTTATAGTCATATCAAATACACCATAGAATTTATCACCAACATCAAACCCACAATATATGGAATCATTAAATCAAATAACCACCCCAACGTAATGGAGAAAACAATTTTTGATATTAATTCAAGAAAAGACTTCATTATATTATTCAAATTAATCTCTTATAGCAATAATTCTAAATAAAATCAAAGAAAATACATTTACCATACACTCCCAAATATATCAAACAAATTCACAGAATCTAATTACTCACATGAGACATATTATTTCAAAATTTTAATAATTTCAACCTTCAAAACAAAACACATTTTGGAAAACAGACATTTTATAAGAATCGCTAATAATTTTTTTTAAAAACCACTATTACATTTTAAAACATAAACCCCTTTATAAACATCCCATATTTAATTCAAAATAATGCATTCATTTTTGATGAATGTCCATAATTTTACATTACAATAATAATTTCCCATTGAAATAAATAGCCAATTAATTTTTTTTTAAAAACTTTAAAAATACCCCAAATAGATTGTATATTTTCAATCATTATAATTCAATGACCCGAGAAGCCCTAATCCAGTACATTATTACATACCATTGGCATGATCACAAAAGATCATGTCTCGAATGAATGATTGTATTAGTATCATTGGAAGTAATAGATGCATTAATAAGGTTAACATTACATCATAAATTAGAAAACTACAACAACATTGTTTCCATGGACAACACTAAGATCCCATAGAATATACCTACAGGTCAATCATAATATACATCTTCGCATCCTGGGAAAAATAAAACATAGAAAGGGTGAGCTCAGATGCTCAGTAATGATAACAATATAGTAGAAACATTCATAAATAAGCATAAACCTTTAAGGCTATGTGTAAGACTAAAAAAAATCCTTTGAAACGTGTACTTCAACATAATATGGAAAATATAAAATCAAAATAATTCCATTTACTTACTCACATGGATATTCTGCTAATCGAATAATCACATTCAATATCAATGGCCACAATTATTATGATGTAATGCACAGTGCCAGACATTCATAACCACATAGTCAAGTCCTTATTCCAAGACTAAAAATACGTTTTTTTCAATGACTTGTGACAAGAAACTTGTTTGCCTAATGAGACCTACCAATGCATTGAGGAGATATTATGGGCTCCACCCGTCACTTACTAAATCCAATGCATTCCTCATATGAAAAGGTTTAAACATAACAGAAACATTTGAATTAAAACTACCATATGAAATGTCAATACTTTTTCTATAAACCATGAATGGTGTAAAAATAACACATCCACAGTCAAAAATATAACAAAACCTTCAATACAATATCAAGGATTTGTATCATAATAAATCAACTTCAAATAAGATTAAAATCCATCAAAGGATGTTGAAATAGATTAAATCGAAATAGTATTTAGAGAAATATCTCTTTCTATTTTGAAATAATTTAAAAGTCACATAATTATTAAGATGAGATTTATTTTGAAAATATTATTATAAGCTTTTAAGGGATTATTTTTCAATTTAATAATGTTAGAAAATTAATTCACATTCCTTATAAGATAAAAAACATTCTTACCATAATTTTGTCGAAAATCTCATAAAGTACCTTGTTTAGAAAACGAGGGAAATATTTCTTCCAAAACATATAATGTTAAATAAGGGCATCAAGGAATTTACCCCATTGACTAGTAAATAGTGATTTTTGTTGAAATACATTTTTAAGAAACATCGATGTGTATGATAAAGTGGTCCCAATAGATACTTACATAAAAACAACCTTGGATAATAAAGAGATTGTAATATTAACCCTAACCTTGGGATTTTCATTTTTCAAGGGTTGGTTGACCTTTTATATAATAGTGAATTAATTGATATTAAATTATAAAAGAATTATATACATTAATATGATATCATATATGATCTTTTAATATATATTCGTTAATAATATTTTAGTATTAACGTCGTTTCTGGTGTTAACAGATTCATTTTCCTTTATATGAATTGTAATGTATGTAGTGTTTGTTATAGATATTACGTATATTAATCATATTCATAATGATATTAAGTCTTTAAAAATTATTTTTAATCATCTAATGAAAATTATTCTTGAATGGAAACGATGGGGAATTAATCTCATCGCTTTCGTGGGGACGATAATATGTACCTACGCATGAGCAACAATATCATATTTTTTATATTAAAATAATATATAATTGGATGTTATATAATATATAATAATCCATTATGATGTTATATTTATTATTTAAATCAATTACACATCAATATTACACCCATCCAAATAATAATGTATTGAATAACAATTACTCCATGACGTGGAGACAGTAAGTCGTACGTACGCATGTATGGTGACATGTAATTCAAAGGATGGCTATAATAATGAATATGGATATCCCATATTTATAATAAAATCATATTATATATAATATTCTTGATTTATTATTTTTTAATGGAAACAATAATGAAATAGGATGTGGAAGATGAAAGGAACTTGAACGAGATGATGAAATATTTACCTATTCTTCGGGTTCTTCTTTTTGATTTGATCAAACAATCTCCTTAGGTTGTATTTATGGATAAAGTAAGGACTATATGATGAATGAAGGAAACTTTAGAGGGTATTTGGGCAGGTTTTGGCTGATACAAATGGCTTTGAAGGTGTGAATTATATAGAAGTTGGAGTGCCCTTTTATGAGAATGGTGTGGGTCCCCTTAGGAAAAGATAGAAATATTATTTTATAATAAAACAAATTCTGTTCATAATGGAAAACAATGAATTATTTAATGTATATGGTGTGGATGGGTAGAAAACCACAAGACCAATAAGTTTTAGATAGGTTTGGGTCACTATATTAACATTATCATTTAGATTTACTCTTAGTTAAATAGTTTGACATTTACCATGTATCTTCGTATTTTTATAATATATGGTTACTAAAAATACAATAAACATCCAAGATAACCTCAAGTGGTTCAGTAATGACATATATAATATTATTTAAGGCCTTTAGAGGAACCTTACATTTTTATGAATAGAATATCAATTAATAATATAATATTTGTTTTAAAAAACTCTTTTATGTCAATTTTGACACTATTTCGTATTTTTTTATAAATTCATAAAAGAATAATTAATTAGAAAATAATTCCTATAACCAACCCTCACATGTGATATTAACATAGAAAATAAGTAGAATTTATAAAAATTCTCAAATTAAATTTATTCGAATATTTATAATGTCAATTATTTTAATCGTTCATTAATATGGTAATTACTATATCATCACTGTGTCATAAATAAATTTAATAATATAATGTCAAAAAATAATTAATAAAATTACATTATATTGGAATTATTCTTATATTTCTATTGAATATTTATAGTCTAATTTATCATATGTGTAACCCTATATTAAAAATGATTTAGTTATTAAACCATGATTTTAACACTTTTAACTCTTATGTGAATTAAATAATAATAAATGTCATAATCTATTCGAAGTGGTTTAAAGAGGATAATATTTTACTTATAAGGTTGTTTTTGTTCTAATTATACTTATCCAATAGAATTAGGACATGTTTTCGGTAATAATAATATCATTTTAACCGTTAATTACTCTATTTACTTTTAACCGTGGTAAATAAAAGTAAAAAGTTACTATTTAACAAAAATTATTTTCATATTATTGAACCAAATTTTACATACTAATATCAACTGTGTCTCTCGGAGTTTTTAAATTCATCTCACATAAGAGGTAAAATTTTGTTTTATGTAAATTTTCAAATGCTCCTAGAATGTGGGTAAATGACGGTGAAAAGTTCAATAAAATTTTATATATATAATATTATTACAAAATGAATACAAAAAATTACATTGAACATATATAGGTATTATTTATCTATTTTTTCCTAAAATAAATTTAAATAAAATAATTAAATAATGAAACAAAAATTACCTTTTAAACTATAACTCATTGTTTATAACTATTCATCAAAAATTGAATGTTTTCAAAACAAATAAAAAAAATTCAGCCTAAGAAAATTTTGATATTTCAAATCCAAAATTGAAGTCCTTTATTAAAGAAAAAATTTATAAAATTTTAACAAGTGGGTATTACTATTCATAACGGCTAGTTTGGTTGGTAATGGTGTGTTAGAACTCGAAGTTACGTACAACACATGCTACTGTATTATTCAAAGAGAAGCGTACCATAGAAGCTTTTGGTGTTACATTCTCCCATCCTTCAAATAATTTAGTCCTCAAAATTTGTAGAGTATTATTGCGTAAAAAGACTCAAGTGTTTCGTCATTATATGTTCCCAGGGTGCCCACATTGCCTCTTCCATCTTAGGGATTCACCACAGATCTTTTACCAGATGAGTTTTTTGGTTTCTCAATACTTTTTCTCTTTTATCAAGAACCTCGACAGAATCTTCATAATAAGAAAAAATAAGTTCTATTTCTAATTCCTCCAAGGTGAGTACAATCTTGGGTTAGGAATGTATTTTCTAAACAGTGATACGTGGAATGCATCATAATATTTGGAAAGACATGGCGGCATTGCAAAACGATAAGCTAAATATCCAATTCGTTCTATAATTTTGAATGGTTCGAAGTACATGGGACTCAATTCTCCCTTCCTACGTAAACTTATAACACCCTTCCATGAAGATACGTTCAAGAAAACATGATCTCCTACCTGAAATTCCATGTCCTTCATTCAGTTATCAGCATAGCTCTTTTGTCTACCTTGAGGTACCTTGATATGGTTTTGGATTACCTTCACCTTTTCCATCATTTCCTCTACATGTGCTAGGCCTACGATTATTCTATCACCAACATCATCCAAACAGGTTGGTGTGCGACAACTCTATCGATATAACGCTTCATATGGTGCCATCTAATTACTTGAATGGAATCTATTGTTATACTAAAATTCTACCAGAGGTAAATATTGATCCCATATACCTTGAAATTCAGGTGAGAATGATCTCAACATGTCCTCTAAGGTTTGAATAGTCCGTTCTCATTGACCATATGTTTGAATGTGGTAGGCAGTGCTCAAAAAAAGATCAGTATCCCGAGATTTTTGAAGAATTTTCCAAAATATTGATGTAAAACAAGGATCATGATTAGAAACAATTGATAGTGATACACCATGATATGTTAAAACATCATTAATATATAGTCTTCCCAATCGTTCAAGTGGTAAATCTTCTCTTATTGCAAGAAAATGTGCCGACTTGGTAAGAGGATCAACAATGTACCATATTTCATCATTCATTCTATGGGTATTTGGTAGTCTCATGAAAAAGTCCATAATATTATTATCCCATTTTTACTCTAGTGTGGGAAGATGTTTCATGACTCCTCCAGGCTAGTGCCTTTTAGCTTTCAGTAGTTGAAAAACCATACATCTGGACAAAAAATCAGCAATCTCCCTCTTCATGTTGCCCCACCAAAACTTTTCCTTCAAATATCAATACATCTTAGTTATTATAGGGTGTATAGATAAATTGTAACAATGAGAATCATCTAAAAATTCCCTTTTATATTAGGTATATCGGGAATAGAAAGTCTCTTAAAAAATTTCAAAATTCCATCTTCATAAAGAAAAGTCACTTAATCTCCCATCATTTACAGCATTAATCTTCTTTTCAAACTCATCATCACCAGTCTGAGAACTCTTTATCCATTCTAGTAAAGATGATTTGTTAACCATTTTAAATAATATTTATGTTTCACCTTCTATGGTGATTCCCATATCCATCTTTACTAGATCCATCTATGTAGGATCCTTTTCAACTCTTATCTTGTTCAAAGCTTTATGATCCTTTCTACTTAAAGAATCTGCCACCTTATTTTCCTTTCTTGGGTGGTAGTTTATAGTGAAATCATAATCCTTGAGTAGTTCAAGGAATCTCATTTGACTCATATTGAGTTCTTTCTATGAGAAAATATTTTTCAAACTCCTGTTATCGGTATATATCACATATTTTTCACCATAGAGATAGTGTCTCCAAATAATCAAAGCAAATATTACAGGTGCTAACTGAAGATCAATTGTAGGGTAGTATTTCTAATGAATTTATAGTTGTTTTTATGCATAGCCAATAACCCTATCATTCTTAATAAGGACACATCCATGTCCTTCCTTTGAAGTGTAACTATAAATAACAAACCCATCATTACCTGATGGTTCAGTCAAGATATTATCATTAAATAATATTATCTTTAGTTATTCAAAACATTTTTCACACTCTTTTGTCTAAACAATTTTAACCCCTTTACGTGTGAGCATGGTTAATGGGTTAGCCAATCAGGCAAAATTCTGGACCAAATGCCGATAATAACCTGCTAAGTCAATAAAAGTGCATACCTCAGTTATACTTGTCGGTGCTGGACATTCATGGATTGCTCTTGTCTTAGAAGGATAAATGGATATTCCATCCATAGAGATGATATGGCCAAGAAAAGAAATATCTTGATTCCATAATTCACAATTTCTAAACTTCCCATATAATTCATATCTTCAAAGAGTCTTCTGGATAATGCGCAAGTGACTTTCATGATCTTTTTAGCTTTTGGAGTATACCAAGATATCATGAATAAATAGAATTACAAAGTCATCCATATATTCATTGAATAATATATTCATTAGATCAATGCAAACTAAGGGTGCATTAATCAATCCATAAGGCATTACTGTAGACTCGTAATGCCCGTACCTATTTTGAAATTCTGTTTTGGAAATGTCTTCCTTCATCACACAAAACTGATGATATCTAGATAGAATGTCAATCATTGAAAATTATTAATCTCCCTGATTTTCTTCGAATAAATAATCAATGTGAGGTAGGGTATAATAGTTTTTTATTGTTATTTCATTGATCTCCCTGTAGTAAATGCACAAAATCATAGATCCATCTTTCTCCTTAACATGATGAACATGGGCTCCCCTTAGAGAAACAGTAGGGGGAATAAATCCTTTATTACTCCATTACTACAGCTCCTTATTTAGTTCCACTAATTAAAAATGGCCATTATATAAGGGGTCTTCAATATGGGCCTTTACACAAAAATTAAATCAATAGATAACTCAATTTATCATTACAGAGGTTTTCTAGGTAAATAATCTGGAAACACATCAAAATATTCATTCACTATAGGTACATCCTCTATTTGAACATTCATTTCCTCACCCATAGTTATTTCATTGTGTTCCTCCCCATTACTTGAATTTAGATTAGCTATTGGGGTGGGTCTAGATAAGAACTAGGTGGTGACATTTCTTCTCTAATGATAATGTGTTCATTATCATCATCATCAAAAAGAGTAACCCATTTCTTCTTACAATAAATATTCGTATCATTGTCAAAAATCCATTCCATAGATTGGATTATATCAAATTCAATCATGTGTTTGACAATGAGATTAGAAGATAAAGAGCATTTATATGACCTAATGGGAACTGATTCGCAATAATTTGTTGCGATGATACTTCCCTTAAGAGTTTTGACTGAAAACTCCCTTGTAAAATAAAATTGTAAATATCTAATTTTCATATCAAACCGGGAAGATATGAAAAAATGTAATGATCTAGAATCAAATAAAGCATTTTTTAAATATGAGGAAACCATTAAACTACCTACCAGCACATGTTTTAGATATTCAACCTCAATAGTAGTGATAACATAAGATTTTCCATGATCCCTTGGACATTTCTGAGTTATGTTCCTTGAATGCTTAGGACATTCATTTGAATAATGCCCCCTTTCACTACAATAGTGTAATTCAACATTGACAGCCTCTTTCTTCCCCTTGCAATCAAAATCTTAGTGGCCTTTTTCACCACAATTATAACAGATTCTCATTCCCTTCAGGAAAGTACCGGGGTGTCTCCTCCCATGAATAATACAGGATGAATATTCAACATTTTGCTTCATCCCCTTATTTCTATTTCCAAGGTGATCGAAATATTTATTCTTCTCTTTCTTTTCTTTAAAGTCGTAAGACATTGAGAATTATGTTTCTGTCTTGATAGCACATGAGACCATATCCTTATATGAAGAGAAGGATTGTGAGACTACTTCTCACTAGAGAAATGGTTTTAACCATCAAAAAAATGAACAATAATACTTCATGGGTTAAATATATATTCCATAGCATGCCTCACTAACATTGTAAAGTTAGCCTCATACATTGTGAAATTCTCATCCGCTTTTTCCTCAAACATAGAAATTGCCTTTCCATATCATCTCGATGGTCATGCGGAAAGTATTTTTCTATGAAAAGTTCTATAAACACCCTCCATTACAAACTAAACCCTTATTTATCTGACATTGTGTTTTGAATCAGTGGAAACCATTGATCAGCATCCCTAGTGAGGTGGTAAACTGACATTATAACTTTTCCCTTTCACTACTCTCCAAGTCCTGGAATATTTCCCCTAACGATTTTTTCCAATTCTCATATACTAGTGGATTTGTAATCCCATTGAGTTTTTGAGGTTGTTTACTCATTAATATATCTAACATTGATCCTCCATGCTGTGGATCAAGGTTCTCCCTACAGGTAAGGTTATTATTCATAAACTGAGTGAGTTTTCCCAGTATGGCGATTATGTGATCAGCACTAGTTGCATTACCATCTCAACTATAGTTATCTTGATTAGGAGTGAAATCCCTACATGGAGTTCATGCATTTATACAGTTTCCATTCCTTCCACTGGGCTGCATTTTCAAAAAATGGAATAAACTAGATTAGTTTAGGAATCAGAATAAAAAAATCCATACATGTAAAACACTTAACATAAATTGAAACGATTATGGATATAATCCATAATCATAAAAAAATGTTTTCTTTGAGGAAGTATATACTCATAAACACTACATTATAGTTTTTAAATAAAATTCTAATTATCCTAAGAATATCCCCTGGGAGTGTTGTAACCAAGAGTGCATTAAAGCTCATTGTCATGCAATAGTTCCCATTCGCGTCAAGCTCAAAGTAGTGTTTTCATGTGTTACCCCTAGGTACATCTGTGTCGGAGTTGCCTCTCTCTGCTCGTATCAAGACATGGATTTATTTCATGAAAAAACTCACAAAATATCTACAATTCTAAAATTCGAGGATGTTCTTCTATACTAATCCTCAAAGTCTGTCTTAGGGTAATGATCTCTAATCATAGATTATATAAATCTACCTTCCACGGTTCGTACTAAAAGTCCTCTGATTCCAATTGTAATGCCCTGGCCCTAGATGCCCAGAGTCGGTGCCTTATTACATATCATTGGTATGATCACAAAAGATCATGTCTTGAATGGTCAATTAGTTTAGTATCCTTTAAAGTACTAGATACATTAATAAGGATTACATTACATCAAAAATTAGAATACTACAAAAACATTTTTTCCATGTAAAACACTGAGATCCCATAGAGTATCCCTATAGGTCAGTCATAATTGTATTCTTCTCTTCCTAGAAAAAATAATACATAGGAAGGGGTGGGCTCAGATTCACAGTAAGGATACAATAAAGCAGAAACATTCATAAATAAGCATAAACATTTAACGAAATGTATAAGACAAAATCAAAAGACATTTAAACATGAAATTCAGCATAATATGGAAACAATAGAACCAAAATAGTGTGATTTACTTACTAACATGGATATTCCACTAATCGAATAATCACATGAAATATCAATAGCCTCTTTCACTTACTATGTCCAATGCATTTCTCAAATGAAAAGGTTTAATCATAACATAAAAATTCTATTTAAATCTAGCATATGAAATTTCAATACTTTTTCCTTAAACACTGAATGGTGTAAAAATAACACATCCCCATTCAAAGATGTCACAAAACATTCAATATAATAGGGATGTTTTTTATCATAATTAATCTGCTTCAGATAATCATAAAATATATCAAGGGATGTAGACATAGATGAAATCAAAACCTTTTTTTAGTGAAATATATCTTTCTATTTTGAAATCATTTAAGAGTTTCATAATTATAAAGAATAAATGTAGTTTGAAAATTTTCTTATAAGATTGTAAGGTAATCTTAGATGATGTTATAACGACAGAAAATAGTGGCACCCAACTTATAAGTTAAATAATATTCTTACCTTAATTTTGTCGTAAATGTCATAAAGTACCTTGTTTGGAAAATGACGGAAAGATTCATTTCAAAACATATAAAATCAAATAAGGGTATCCTGGACTATACCCCATTGTATAGTAAATAATAAATATGTTTTTAAATACATTTTTATAAAACTATGATTTGGATGATAAAGAGGTCCTGGTAGATACTTACTTAAAAAACCTCAGATAATAAAGAGACTTTGAAATTTACAATTACCTTTTGATTTTCCTTGGTGGAGGTTAGGTAAAACTCGTGTATAATAGTGAAATAATTTTTATTAAATTATACAAGAATCATATACATTAAAATTATATCATATATGATCTTTTAATATTTCAATGTTAATAATATTTTAGTATTATCATCGTTTCAGGTGTTAACAGATTCATTTTCGATTATATGATTTGTTACGTAAAAAATGTTTTTTATGGATATGATTTATATTATTCGTATTTATAATGATATTATGTCATTAAACATTATTCTTAATAATCTAATGAAAATTAGTCTTGAATGGATACGATGGGGAATGAATCTTATTGAATTCGTAGAGACTGTAATCCGTACGTATGCATGAGTGACAATATCATTCTTTTGATATTAAAATATTATATAATTGGATGGAATATCAATTATACAGAATAATTATAATCTTATATTTATTATTTATATCAATTACACATCATGGTTATACCGATCCATATAATAATGTATTGAATAACAATTACACCACAACGTGGAGACGGTAAGCCATACGTACGGACGTATGGTGACTTGACATTCAAAGGATGTATATAATAATTAATATGGTTGTATCATATTTATAATAACATCATAGTATATATAATATACTAGATATATTATTTTAGATTGAAAACAACATTGAAAGTGGAATTGGATGAAGAAAAGAACTTTAAAGACTTGATGAAATATTTAGCTATTTTTCAGGTTCTTCCTTTTGGTTTGATCAAAAGTGCTCAATAGGTTGTCTTTATGGAAAAACTAAGGCCTCTAGGATGAAGGGAAGATAGTTGATAGGGTATTTGTGGAGTGTTTTTCTGAGTAAAATGGCATTGAAAGTTATAATTAGAGATAAGGGGGAGTGCCCATTTATAAGATTGTTGACGGGCATCTTTAGAATAGCTAGAAATATTAATTTAAAATAATATCATTTTAGGATTCTAATGGATCCAAAATGAATTATTTAAAGGATATGGCAGGGGAAGGTCAAAAACCAGTCAACCAATTGGTTTACTAATAGGTTTGGGTCGCTATATTTACTTTATCATTCAGATTAAACTCTTAGTTATATAGTTGGACATTTACCATGTATCTTTGTATTTATATATTTTATGGTTAATAAACATACTATAAACATCCAAGAGAACATAAAGTGGTCCAGTAATGACATATATAATGTTATTTAAGGATTTTTTCCAAACCATATATTTTTTGGAATAAAATATGAATTAATAATATAATATATGTTTTAAAAACACTTTATTGTAAATTTTGACACTATTTGTTATTTTGTTTTTTCTAAAATCATAAAAGCATTATTACATCAAAAAAAATTCATATAACCAACCCTAACATGTAATATTAACCGATAAAATTATTCTAATTTTAGAAAACTCTATAATTACATTTATTTGGATTTTTATAATGTCAATTATTTTAATAATTCATTAATTCAGTAATTACTGCATCATCATTGTGTACTATATATATTTAATTATTTAATGTCTAAAAATTATAAATAAAATAAAATTATGTAGGAAATATTTTTAAATTTCAAATGAATATTTATAGTCGAATTTATCATATGGGTAACCATATATTAAAAATGTTTTAGTTATTAAACATCGATTTTAACACTTTTAACTCTTCATTGAATTAAATAATAATAAATGTCCTAATCTAATTCATGAAGACCAAAGATGTTCATATTGTTTTTCCTAAGGTTGTTTTTGGTCGAATTATACTTATCCAATAGAATTTGGACATGTGTTAGGGTAATAATAATATCATTTTTACCCTTCATCACCCTATTTACTTTTAACCGTGGTAAATAAACGTAAAAAGTTAATATTCACCAAAAACATATTTTCATCCTATTGAACCTCATATTACATACGGATATCAACTGTGTCTCTAGGATTTTTGAAATTAAAATCACAGATGTAACACCACAACCCCAGTTACCCAGAGTCAGTGCATTATTATATAACATTGGCATGATCACAAAAGATCAAGTCTCGAACGACCGATTACTTTAGTAGCCTTGGAATAACTAGATACATTCATAAAGATTACATTACATAATAATGTGAAAACTACAACAACATCTTGTCTCCGCATTCATATCCCCTTATAGTAACCCAGCAGGTCATTAATAAAATACTTATTCACATCATTGAAAAAATAAAACCTAGAAAGGGGTGAGCTCAAATGCCCAGTAAGGATAATAATATAGCGGAAACATTCATAAATAATCATAAACATTTAAGGCAGTGTATAATTAAAACAAAAGCCTTTTTAAATTGAACTTCACAAAAATATGGAAAAAAATAAACTTAAATAATTCCATTTACTTACCCACATTTATATTCTACTAGTAAAATAATCACATGCAATATCAATAACCACTTTCATAATGATGGAAGGAATAATAGAAGAATATCATAACCACGATGTCAAGGACTTATGCCAAGACTACAAATAATATTTTGTCAAGGCCTTCTTCCAAGACACTAGTTTGTCTCATGAGACCTACTGATGAATCGAGGAGATATAGCAAGCTCCCCCAGTCACTTATTAAGTCCAATGCATTCCTCATATGAATAGGTTTAAACATAAAATAAACATTCGTATTAAAACTAGCATACGAAATTTCATGAAATTCCCAGTAAACCATGAATGGTTTAAAAATAACACATCCATAGTTAAACATGTAACAAAACATTCAATACAATATGGAATTTTTTTATCATAATAAATCAACTTCAAATATGCTTAAAATACATCAAGGGATGTTGACATAGATGAAATCAAAACTATTTGAGAGAATTATCTCTTTTTTAAAATCACTTAAAAGTCATATAATTATAAAATAGAACATTTACTTTTAAAATATCATTATAAGCTTATATTGTAAGCATTGAAGATTTTATAATGGCAGAAAATTGCCGCACTCGCAGAATAAGTTCAAAAAAGACATTCTTACCTTAATTCTGTCGGAAAGGTAAAAAAGGACCTTATTTGGAAAATGACGGAAATATTCCATTAAATATTTCTTATAAAAAGTAAAACAAGGGTATTAATTAATTTAACCCATAGTCTGTAAAATATTATGAATGAATTGAAAGAAATTTTTAAGAAACAATGATGTGTATGATAAAAAGGTCTCAGTAGATAATTACATATTAACAACCTCGGATAATGAAGAGATTGTGAAATAAACCCTGACCTTGTACATTTGCTTGGTCAAGGGTAGTTAAACATATTATATAATAGTTAAATCATTGTTATTAAATTTCACAATATTCATATACATAAATATGATATCATATATGATCTTTTAATATTTCTTTGAAATTACTATTTTAGTATTATCGTTGTTTCGGGTGTTAACTTACTCGTTTTCTTTTATATGTTTTGTTACAAAATCCTTGTTTGATGTGGATAGGATGTATTTTATTCATATCCATAATTATATCAAGTATTTAAAGATTATTTTTAATCATTAAATGATAATTATACCTGAATTTATAGAATGGGGAATGAATCCCATCGTATTCTAGGAGACGGTAGTCCGTACGTACGCACGGGCGACAATATCATTCTTTTGATATTAAAATAATGTATAATTGGATGTGATATCATATATAAAGAATAATTATAATGTTATATTTATTATTTACTTCAATTACACATCAATATCATACCCATATGGATAATAATGTTTTGAATAACAATTACACCATGACTTAGAGACGGTAAGTCGTATGTAAGCATGTATGGTGACATGTCATTCCAAAGATAGATAGAATACTGAATATTGTTATAAGATATTTATAATAACATCATTTTTTATATAATATACTGGAGTTATTATTTTATAATTTAAATAACAAAGAATGAAGATGTTGAAGAAGAAAGGAACTTGAAAGTGGGTGGTGAAAACATTACCTCTTCTTCGGGTTCTTCCTTTTGATTTGATATAAAGGGCTCCTTAATATACCTCTATTATCAAATAAAGGCATATATGATGAATTTATGGATTTTGAAAGGATATTTCGCCAGGTGTTGGCTGAACAAAAAGGATTTTGATGGTATGAATTTGGATAAGGGGGAGTTCCCTTTTATAAGAGGGGTGGGGGGACCTTTGGAAAAGCTAGAAATATTATTTTATAATAAATTAAAATTCGGTTTATAATGGCTCCAAAGTGGATTATATAAAGGTTAAGGTGGTGATAGGTCTAAATACACTCAACCAATAGGTTGTAGACAGGTTTGGGTCACTTTATTAACCTTATCTTCTAGTTTTAACTAATTGTTAATTAGTTTGACATTTACCATATCACTTTGTATTTTTATATTATATGGATAATTAACATACTATAAACATTCAAGGTACCCCCATGTGGTACATTAATGATACACCTATCATTATATAAGACTTTTAACCGAACCATATATTTTTAGGAATAGAATATCAATTAATATTATAATGTTCGTTTTAAAAACACATTTATGTCAATTTTAAAACTATTGGGTATTTTGTTTCTGAGAAATTCATAACTGCATTATTACTTCGAAAAAAATTCATATAAATATTATTAATAAGTTTTATTAACCTATAAAATTTTTTTAATTCAAAAAAATATTCCAATTAAATTTACCTGGAGATTTATAATATCAATTATTTTAATATTTCATTAATTATGTAATTACTGGATCATCATTGTGTCAAAAAAAATTAAACTATAAAATGTCTAAAAATAATAAATAAAATACCATTATTTAGGAATTACTTTTATCTTTATAATGAATATTTATAATCGGATTTTTCTTAAGTATAACCCTATATTAAAAATGTATTAGTTATTAAATGTTGATTTTTAATTTTTAACACTTCTCTGAATTAAATAATTATCAATGTCCTAATATAATCCAAGTTGACCTAAATGATAATATTTTATTCCTAAGGTTGTTTTTTTAGAGATAAAATTGTCCAATAGAATTACGACATGTGTTAGGGTAATATTAATATCAATTTTACCCTTAATTACCTTATTTACTTTTAACCGTGGTAAATAAAAGTAAAAAATTACTATTCACCAAAAATTATTTTCATCTCATTAAACAAAATTTTACTCCTTGATATTAACCATGTCTCTCATAATTTTTAAATTCCACTCACAGAAGTGGTAAAATTACGTTTTATGTGAATTTCAAAATTTTTCTATGAGGTGGGTATAAGATGGTGAAATGTTCAATAAATTTTTTATATATCTAAAATTATTCTAAACTAAATCCAATGAATTACATTGAACTTATATAGGTATTATATATCTATTTTTACCTTAATTAAATTTAAATAAGAAAATTAATTAATTAATAAATTTTTTTTTAAACTATAACTCGGTGTTTTTCACTATTCAAAAAAATTAAAATGTTTTTAGAAAATTATCGAAATTCACCCTAAGCTAATTTCGATATTCTGAATCCAAAAATGAAGTCCATTTTGAAATATAAAATTTATAAAATTTCAATAAGTGGGTATTACTATTTATAACAGCTAGTTTGATTGGTTGTGGTGTGTGTTAGAACTCAAAGTTGCGTACAACACACGCTACTATATTATTCAAAGAGAAGTGTACCATGGAAGCTTGGGGTGTTACATTCCCCACTTCTTTAAATAATTTCGTCCTCAAAATTTCAAGAATACTACAACATAAAAAGACTCGGGTGGTTCTTTACCATATGTTCCTTGGATTCCCACATTGCCTCTTCCATCTAGTGGTTTCTCTATAGAACTTTTACCATACATGTCATCTGGTTTCTTAGAACTTGTTCACTCGTATCAAGAATCTTTATAAGCTCTTCTAATATTTTGTAAACACCAAATATATTGGGGAATATGGCATATCACTATATTAACAAAATCACATATAAGGAAAAGGAAAGATGATTTTGAGTAATAGTATCTTGGAATATGTTTCTGTCATGTGATTGAATTATAGGAGGAAATAAAACCTCAAGAAGGATTTTAGTTATTGAATGGATAAAAATAGTTGATATTCTTTTGACAATAAATCTAAAAATGTCTTTATACAATATATTTTCAACTTAAACATGTGTACCGATTGTATATTGGGGGATTGGGTGAATGAATTCAGAGCATAATTCTATGTTACATCCAAGAGAGGAATGTTGAATAACTATCTGTAAATAAGATATGGTAATATATATCATTTTTATTATAATATTCTCAAGATCATGGATAAGGGTGATGTTATAATCTTGATAAGGAATGAAAGGATGTATAATATCAAGGGTGAGAAATATATTCCAAAACTCTAGAAGAATATGATTTTAAATGGGTAACTAGATGATGTCGGTTTCTTTATAATATTCACTAACGATGCATTGAATATATCACACATAGCCATAGTCAATAAGAGATGAAAAAATAACATGATTTTCAATAAGATAGGTTTAATGAATGAATTTGTGAATGTCAGAGAGATATCATTAGTGGATTTATGGTATTATCAAATTGGAAATATCAATGAGAAGGTGAGGGATATTATTGCTCACAAATGATTTATGGAGGCTATAAGTATAAACTATGGAACGTGTGAGGTTTTTTTTTTCAAAATTAGTGGAAGGTTCCTTTTCTAAATGAAGGTAAAATGATAATGCATTAAATGTTGGAACCAGCTCACATGAATAATTGGGGACTAAAATTGTAGCATTTTGTTGGATTTTTACTCTTATATTGTATATTCATAAATGATTACACAAACAAAATATACATACACTTTCTAAGGAACAAGTTTGAGTTTCTTATACTTTCATCAAATGAAGGGATACAGTGTAGAAAAAGACAAATTACAAGTTGAAGTGACTATGGTCAGTAAATAGAAGAGAGTACAAAAGGAGAAAGTTTTCAAGGATCTACTATTGGAATGGGATTTAATTTATGTATATTTTGTTAGTTAATAACATGAAAAATTGATCCCTAGAAAAGAAAAACAAGACTATGGTGGAGACGGTAAAATGTATGCGAACTGACAAAAAAATCATGAACTATTTTAGGTGGAATATGTGAATTTTTATTAATAATTAGTCAATCATAGTCCATAAAATACAATTAACAAATTAAATATAATTAATTCTTATTGTATAATAAATATTTAATTTAATAACCTAAAATATTTCAAAACCCTAACCTATATAATTGTTAATTCCAAGAAATGATACACGAAAGAGGCTAGGTATTGAGTGTGTTGCTTTATTAGACATAGAGTCAAAGGAAATAGATTTTTAATTTTGGATAATTACTCACAAGGATTCATTAGACGTATGAATGTGATATTTAATGAAGTGGTTCTCTAGACTTATCAGAACTAGGTAGAAAATCATGATGGGATAAAATTAGTGTTAGAAGTCATGGTTAATCTAGATGTGTAATCATAAGCTGTGGAAGGTATGATGAATCCAAAAATCATTTCAGGATTATAAGAACAAGACTATTCATAGTAGTTACAATATGGAAGTAGTCAAATTTTAATGGGGTTTACCATTACAGATGTACCAGGAATTTTATGGACTATTAAATATCAATCACAAAAAGTTTATAATCTAGAAGTTTCAGTATCAGAATATGTTTGGGTACATGAGATATATTAGGGACTGATTCTTATTGAAAATGTATAGGGATAATTTTTTTTATTCCACAAACATTAGATTATGATCCTAAAAATGGAATGAACTTTAAACTACTCTAAATAGGCGTAGTTTTTCATGATGTATGAACATGATTACCTTTTGTATCCAAAACAAAAGGGTTAATTAAGAGACCCTTTTGGAAGAAGGTTCTTTAAAATAGATGGCTTTATCGATTGAAGAAAGGAATATATGTTAAAAATAGGAAAAGTTCATATCTAGTTGTAAAAGGATTTTAACCTACAAAAGGTTCTCTTTTCTCAGATATTTTTTCATCGATAGTTATGCAAACAATTATTTGAATGGTGTTTTTGTATGGATACTTTGGAAAGGATCAATTTGGACTTAAAGACAACTTTTTTCATGGGGATTAGATGGATATATTTCTATAGAGTAGCTGGTTGGTTTTAGAGATAAACAAAAATGGGGACTTATGTATAAGCTCAAATGTATCCTTTATAGTTCAAAACATGCACCAAGGTGTTTGGATAAGGAATAAAATGAATAATTGAAGGATAAAAAGATAATCCAAAGAATTAATAATCATCTATATTACTATAATGAGTTTGGTGATGAGTGTTCTGTGAGCTTACATCTTCATGTTGATAACATAGTGATTGTAGGCCTTGTGAAGGAAAAAATTGAAGACATAAATGTTGAGTCATTTTGGTTTTTTGAAATGAAGGACCTCAGTTCGTCGAAATGGATTTTGGGAATGAGGATAATGAGGTTCCTAAGATCTAGTAATTTTAACTAAATCAAGTAGAAAACATTAAAAGGATTCTAGAGTGGTTCAAGATGATAAAATAAATACTAGCATACAAGCCCCTGGTTGGACACATTCAATAATGAAAGTCGAAGTCACCATTAACTGAAGGGGAGGCAAGGTACCTGGAGATTTTCCTATATGCAACATCTTTTATAATTTTGATATACACAATGGATTTACTCGTCTTAATATTGAAAACCCATTGGCTGTATATAGAAGGTTTATGATGAACGATAAAATGGGGAATTTGGATGCATCGAAGTGTATTATCATGTATTTTATATGATCAAGAATTTTGGAACTTTTCTTTATAATAGACAATCAATTGAAAGGTTTTTTAGACTCAAACATTGGTATAAATTAAACCCACATAGTACCACCTCATATAATGTGTTTAATTTTGTAAGAATGATTTAAAGTTGGATTTCATAGATTCATCTAGTGTACATAATCTTCATAATGAAATCAGATAAAATAACTTTGATAAATGTGTTGAATGAGTTGATGCGTATGAATGGATTACTAGAGTATTTAAAAATGGAATAAAATATTGTATTCTATATTTTTATTCACAAATAGTCATTCAAATGGATGGAATGATGATGTTTCATTATTATATGAATCACATTTAGCAATAGAACTACTTTATTCAGAATATATTAGATGAGGTAGTGGTAATGCTTTATAACATTAAAGGGAATTCATACTCCTTTAGATATATTGGTGAAGGTGGTTTGTAATGAATTAATGTGTTGGTTTTATAAGTCATCTGGACTTGGATGACTAGAAAATATTGTAGCGGAACCATGAAATAATGTATATTAACCTCAATGAAGGAACTACATCTTTATAAGTTGATGTAGGACTTAGTAATGGTTATTACTTCAAGTGGAAATCAAGTGGGTGATGACAGTGATGTGAGAGATTTATTTTAAATTATAAGAAACTATTACCCCCAGATGTAATGAAAATTTGGTGGTATTAATTCTTGGGTCTAGAGGGAGAAAATGAGAAAGTATCGACTGGAATCAATTCACCTGATGTTCAGGAAGATAAAAATCAAAACGGTATAGGGATATATAACACTAAAAGAATATATCACTGATAGATACAATAGATTTCATATCAATAGATAATCAAAATGGAAATGGAATACTGAGAAATATATCTGAGGAAGTGGGAGTCATTAACCACATAGAGGCCCATCCACTGAGGGTAGATTAGGTGGACAGTGACCCTAGATGACCAGATGAAAATGGTGACTAGATTCACTAGATGGGATAAATTTTCTAAAATGGGATTGATAAATTTTTTACTATTACAATGTATAAATCTTTATAATCATTTTTTCTTCCAATCCATAAATGTAAAGCTGTATTTTTAATTGAATTAGGTAACAAACAAGAACCATGTAATATTTAATACTATTTTTCATTTGGGATCTTCTGATCCATACATCTGAGTGTCTTTCTTGTGTTCTTCTAGTCATTTTATATTACATTGTGTTTGATTTCATGTGGTTGTCTACCATATATTATATTACAATGAAGGGGGTTTATTTAAAAAGAGATTAATCTTCTTTTGTAGTCCATATATAGATCATTGAATTGGGGGATTCATTTTTTATATTTATCTGAATTTAAAAATTATTAATATAAACATCATGTGGATTACTTAGTATCATACGAACAACTTGGTACAAATGAAATTTTTTTTTTGAAATTTGTGGAGAATTTATTTGTAGGGAATTAATACTATAATGAAATTAGAAACCACGACAACATAAAACAATAATAGAGAACCATTACATAACATAATATATTTAATTCATAGACACATTCAATATAAATTTTTGTTTTAATATCATTTTAAAAATTAGTTCCTGATTTTGAGGTCTCTATGTTTTATGTTAGTTGGGTATACTAATATCAATCTATAGATCAATAAATTGTATATATTTATGTATTTGGTCCAATAAAATTTTTTCAATTTAATTATATAGTGGGAAGTATTAAATTATCACTATAAGGTGTGTTCATATTGGGTAGAATAATGGAATTAAAAAAATATCCCACCTACGTTTTAATATATTAAAACATCTCATAATAATATTATGAACTGATGAATGAAAAATAATTGAACCACTTATGGATTTATAAGAAGTTGAAATTTTCTATATTCAAAAAAAAATTTATATTTTCTATGATAGACAATAAGAATCCCTTTATAAAATTTTTACCTTTCTTCAACAAAATAACAATGGCTTTGTTAAAAAATGAGACCAGTTATTCTTGTTATAAAATCACGTATAACCCTACCAATAGTTGTAAATACATAAAAAACTAGATTTATATGTCATAAGGAACTATCATGTATACTCACCCATAAAAAATAATTTAAATATAACCCTTTTTTATATATATTTATTTCCCACCGATTTAGACTTTCACCTTCATGTGTGTACTGTCCAAAGCACCCTATAAATTCCCTGAAGTAAAAAATATAAATTATTAGAATAAACATGTTTTATAACCCATATATAATGAAATGTATTTGAAAATATGAAATATTGGATACCTTTTAATATTTACACTTTATATTGGACAATTAATTTTGTATAGGTATCGGGTAATTCATTATATTTCCTCTAACATGCATCATAATATGATAAATATTATGAAAATTCTTCTTATTATTTCACGTGATATACTAAAGATGTATTGAATAAATTAGTTATCAACAATATATTTAAGGATATATAAAAATGTCACTTTTTCTTTTACAATAATATTTTTTATTTAATTAAATCCTCTAATTGCATCATGTATTTCACATAACCTATACAATGATTTCTTATACATTTGGGGTTGCTTGAAACATGTTATATCACTCATGTAAACCAAACTATATATGTATTTCAATCATGTATAAAATTAAAAAATTTATGGTACAATACATATATTGTTATTCCTAATTATATAATTAAAATATATAATGAAAATGAATATATGCATTGTGTGGATCTGTTTATGAACCATCTGAATTATCAAACTAATTCCATGATTTAATTTGAAACTATTCATTATATAATATCATAACAATAAATATTAATATATTTAATGAATGAAGTAAAAAATAACATCACATTCATTATACTAGACTAAAATTACATTATAATCAACATATATAAATAATTAATGAACTTAAACTAGAATTAATCACAATAATATACATTTATGAAAAATAATTCATATAATTTTGGAATGAAGAACAGCTGAAATGCATACATGCCTATTACAAAATTCATGTATATATGTAGGTCACACGATATTATTTCCCATAAACATGTTGGAAATTTATTATAGATGAATTCAGAAATAAAGGATATATAACTAGTGTAGTCACATTCTGTGTGATGTGATGTGGGATTATTTCTAATTCCATTGCCAAGGTGTGTGATTCTAGCACCATGAGTGAATTTATTCAGGGAAATACAATGATATTTGGATTTCAACAACTAAATCGAGAGCCTCAACAACAGGTTTATTTTTTTGAGATGCTTTGGTGAACATTATAGAGGTATATCATGATATTATAGGACTAATCCAGATTTCCTAATATTGAACATGACCATTGTTTCCTAAAATACCATTTCCAATTCCACTGAATTGTTTCTTCCTGTAAATCAATGGACTTGAATATACATTTACTAATGTAATACTCTGTTCCATTCTATCATACTAGTTAAAAACATTTTTTTGATTATATTACAGTTTTACTTTCTGTGACCCCATTAATCACATAGCAAACAAGGAATTAGTTGAAAATTAAAACGGTAACATTTAAAAATAATTTTTTGTAATATCATTATCGATTAAATGTAAAATATTCATTGAAAATTCCAATGAAAAAATATATGGGAATATCCCATTGAACTCTTCCACATAAATTATTTGTTGAAACACTATTTTTTGACAAGAATACTCTAGTGGATTAATTCCATGGAATATTACACTCGAACATTTCACGTTAATTTTTGAGTGGAAATTTCAAATAATATTTTTCCTTAGATTATTACACTAGAAAATTCCACTCAAACGTTTTTATAGAATAACTAAACGAAAAAATTATATAGAAATTTCTAGTGGAAATTTTTAATTAAATTATCTATTGGAAACACCAATATATTTCAATGAATATTTCTATATAATGCAATCTAGTGTAACATTATATTAAAATAGTAAATTATAATATTACTATGAACATTTACACCGAAATATTCCAATATTTATTTTTAAAATTTCGAACTTTTACAATAAAATTATACAGGAAGATCCCAATGAGCTTTATAGTGAGGTTTTTCAATTGAATTTTTAATTGGAATATTCCATTAGAATCATCCACTATAATATTTAATTGAAAATATCCTTATAATTTTCCAATTAAATTTTCTAATAAAATTTATCACTTAAATTACCTATCAAACTGTTGCAATACATAATAAATCTGAAATCTTAATATCAAATTTTATAGAGATATTTTAGTTTAAAATTGAACTCAATTATATAAAAAAACTAGTTCATTTTTTCAATTAAATATCCCATTGTAATTTTTCAATTGAACCATTTAATTGGTTTTTCTTTTAGAATATTCTTATGAAATATTTCTTTTTAATTTCTAGTGTAATTTGGTAATGATTTTTTTAGTGGATTTCACCACTATTGTTTTAAATTCTTCCTTTTTCTAATGAAAATTTTATTTAATTAAAACAAATTATGTGTATTTATCAAAAGTTTTATTTTAAAAAATATTCATTTAAAATTTTCTATTAAATATTGATTAAATAATTTAACTCTAAATTCCACTGAAAACATTACCTATAATGTTCGATTGAAAATATTGACTATAAAATACAATGGGAAATTTTCTATAGAAATTTGAGTGAAAATTTACACTAAAAAATATTACTTTAGAAATTAACTAGTTTATTATTTTGGAAACTTATGCGGATAATTTATAGTAACAAATTCCCTAGATTCACTTACCGGAAAATTTATATTGGATGCTTTACAGGAGAAATTCTAATAGAAACATGCACTAAAATATTATATTTGAAAACATCATTAAAAAGTTTTACCTAAAAAATGTTCCTCACAATTATAAATTTTCATTGAAATTTTCTACTCGAATTAATAATTCATTTTAGTTGAATTTTTTTGATGCATTTCTTCAATTGAATTTTTCAAACCATGTCCAAAGAATGTTATATTTTTATTTCCACTAAGTGCTCGCTATTCAAAATATGAATGAAATTTATCGTATGACTTCTAATTGAATTTTCCAATGTAATTTACCTTTAAACATTTAAAATTTAATTATTCCATTAATTTTTTCATTACAATTTTAGATGAAATTTAACAGTGCATTTATAAATAGATATTTTAATGGGATTTTAAATTATTGTATTTATATATATTTTTTTATTTTATTATTAATACAATGAACTATAAATAATTAAAAAAAATTAATAATACAATTATTTCATGAAACAAATATATATTATCATTTAAAAATAAAAAATTATTTAAGAAAATAATTATTTTAAAATAGTTAAAATTTAATATTTCATTTTTTATATTTTTTGAGAAATTATAATTACATTGAATGAATTTTTTTTACATTATTATGACATAAAAACTATTTTATGTGAAAATAAAAAAATTATTTGTAACATAACTGTATTATCGACACTACACATTAATCATTGGGAATAACTAGAGCATATTAAATAGTTATCTCATAGGAATATCCTTTACTTGTGAAAGAGTAACACACCAACCATGTGAGGGAAGTAGTTTCATGACTTGATCCATTTTTTTGTGTGAATCAGACTAAAATCCTAGAGGAAAAACCCAATTATATGCAAATTATTAGAGTATTTCTATAAAATATTGAATTTTCCACCTATACAATATTAAACATAGGATTTTTTATTATCATATTTTTTGCTGGAAGATTCTTACTTTGTGTACTTACTCTTTGAAAACGTTTTTTGTAAGTAGATTTTGAATTATGATTTATGTAAAAATGATTAGTTATTGTTTTGGTTGGAATAAATTATAATCATTTAACATATTATTCTAAACATTGCGGATATGTGATTTTAATTTAGAATTTTTTTAATTAATTTCATTTTGGAGGATGTATAGAGTTTTAATAGTATTCCTTATCATGTATTTTTTATTTTTATACTGGAGACATGTTTTTATTCTGATGTTACTATAAATAAATTTTAGAATTTATAATGGTTTGTTAGGTGTTTATTTATGGTATTGAGGATTATTATCAATGATTGTGTTTTCATTTATAATGTTTATTAAATTTTTTATTTTTATATTTAAATGAACTGTTTAAAAGTTTTTGGTAAATTATTTTAGTCTAAAATGTTATTTTTTGAAGGATATGAATATTTATATTACATCAGTGGAGTTTTAAATGGTAATTTAAAATAGGATATGGTGGTTTATAAGAAATTAATATAACTAGGTGATGCTTATAATCGATTTCTAGCATAAATAAATTTTGATCATTTAGTGATGGATTGTAATAAATTTAAATTTAATGAGTAAGGATTTTAAAATTTTATTGTTATTGAAATCTAATCAATTAAATTTTTTTATTTTTATTATGTAATGTGTTTATAGAACTCTGTTTTATTCCTATGAAATAGTCCTTGGATTATTATTATTTTGGTAATTGTGTGTGTTTTCAGAAATAGCACATTGATGATGGTTTAATTAAAATAATTCATACATCTATGTTATATTTTAAATTGAGGTATCTTTTTTTTAAATTAATTTTTTTGTTAATGGTTTTGATTAAGGGTAATTTCATAGTTTTTTATTAGAAAAAGACTTGATTTTTTATGATTTATTCATTTCTGTTGGAACAATATTATATGAAATGATTTGGAAACTTTTTAGGTCATATATAATAATTGGTTCTCATTTATCAAAATAATGAACATAGTTAATTTATGAATAAAACATTATTATTTCATTATTATTTAGTTTATTTTGAATTTATTTGAGTATTGAAAGTTATTTTGTTTATATATTTCAGTTAAAACGTATTTAATAAAAGGTATGTTTCTATATTATTTATAGATATTACTACTGGGTGGTATCTTTATGTAGGTGTTTAAATTTGATTCAATAATCATGGTTGATGGACCCTCTATGATATATTAGTTTTCATAATCATAAATATTGTCAATCTACAGATTCTACAATTTCATTCCATTTAATATCTCTATGTAAATCAATTATGTCATATAAAACTATATAGTACAATATGATAATAACCTATATATATATATAAATCTATATGTTTACAAGTGTATTTTTACATTTCTTGTTTCGTAAAAAATAGAAACTTCGTGAGTTTTTTAGATTCCCGGGGACTAATAGATTTTTCAACACACAGATGTTCGACAGACCGCTGTTTGACACACCATTTTTCAACACACTGATGTTCGACACACTGATGTTACTGATTATTGACACACCTATGTTCGACACACCGATGTTCGACACACTGATGTTTAACACACCGATGTTTGACACAACGCTATTCAACACACCAATTTTCTACACACTGTTGTTCAACACATCGATGTTCGACACAGCTATGTTTGATACACTAATGTCCGACCCACCAATATTCGATAGACCGAAGATGACACACCAAAGATGACAGACCGATGCTGACACACTGATGCTAACAGACCAAAGATGACAGACCGATGAAAATGACTCACCGATAGTCATAAAAAAACTATTTCAAATTTATTAATTCAAATTTATTTTTAACGGTCATATTTAGAAAAATTAATATTTTTGACATTATTTAATGTTTTCTGTAGGATTATTCATAGATAGTTTGAGGTACATGCACATGGGGATATCATCCTAACTACTGGACCTAGAAGTATAAAAGGATTACAAGCTCAACTTAAAATGATAGATGTTGAACCTACTAGAAAAAAAATGGCTAGTTGGGAAAATGTGAAAGATATTGAAAATAAAAGAACTCAAATATTTAGTACACAACGATTTTAATAGCCAACAAGCCTATACCCTAGTGGTTCAGACTCTTTCGTGGCATTCCAAAAGACCCAGGATCAAATCTGGGCTAGGGAGAATTCTCAAGACTGTAGCAGGGCACTATAGCAACACTGCAGCAAGTCACTGTAGATGTACTATAGTAGTGGTGACTATAGCAGCAGCAACACTGTAGCGGCGGAGGGACTCTTCCAGCTACTATAGCGGCAGCGGCACTGTAGCGGCAGGGGTACTGTAGAATTACTATTCACTATGGGGACCTTTCGGCCAAAAAATGGGCTTTCTAGCCCTGTATGCATGCCACATGGGCTTGGGCCTTCGGGCTATGTAATGGGTCACCCTCTACCTATTATAAAAAGAGGTGTTTGATTTAATAATAAATTGAGTCTTCACCCCCAACCTTTTAGAAAAACACAACGATTTTAATATTACAGGAAAATTCTTCTATAGCTTGCTGAACAACCTCACATAGAAGAGATGAACCTTTTCACTTCTTGATGCTAGATTATAGAGGTTATGATACACTTTTGAATCCAACTTTCAGAATATGACTAAAATATAATTATTTCTACATCTATTGAGTCTAGAGCTATACTGCACAACACACAGAAATTTCTAAACTCTATTCTTATTTTATAACTATGTTTTGATCTTTTGTTTTCTATTAGAGAAGTGTGTGTATATATTTGTGTCACACACACTATCTATTGTGAATAACAAAATGATATTAAAATATCCTCATTCTCAATTCATTTTTACTCTTGTATCCCACTTATAACTTTAGAAGAGATCCTCTGTGATATGTTTGATAGTTTTCCCAGGAATGACTTTGGAAGAGGTAAAGAGTGACTTGGACGTCCCTGTGTGCTGTTGTGAACCCCAATATAGGGTTTGGATCAGAATATTATTTACAGAAACTGCTTGGTGGTAGGTGATCACTAAGTGGTTAGGAGTAAGTCTCAACTTGATACTGGACCACTTGTTTTATCAACTGTTCTATTTGTCTTCTGTTTTAATCTGATATTCTTTTTCACATTAAGATAATCTAAACATTGAAAGTTATTTTTGAATGTGTTTATATCTATTCTGAATTAGTAGATTAGTTTCAAAAGATTGACTAATCATTAGATTGGTAAATTTGAGAACTAATCAATCTCTTGAGAAACTAATTGAACCTTCAAGAATTTTATAAACCACTACAAACTGACATTGATTCTATTTTAATAGAGGATTTAATTTAAAAGAACCAGTTTTAACAAAAAAATTTATTGATACTCAATTCACCCCCTACACATTAGTGATCTACTCCGAACAACATTTGGTATCATTGGATCATTAAAAATTATTGTCAGCATTCAAATCTAGTCAACTATGATTAGAGTTGTTTTTCAAAGATCTCAAATTTCTATTATTTCAAAATTTCTATCATTTTGAAATTATTTTACAATATTTATAATGAAAAATTGATTAGAAGGGGTAGATATAAATAGACCACCTTTCATTAATGGAACTAATTATGCTCAGGGGAAGCTTAAGAAGAGAATACCTCTAGTTTTAATGGGTTTTGAAATGTGGATTGCTACTAAAAGTAAATATGCAATTCCTGAAACTGCTAGAAACACTTGGGATGAACCTACAAAAACTGCCTATAATAATAATTTTAAATAAATGAATGCTCTGTACTATGGACTATGATATGAAGTGTTTAACAATATCCTTTCTTGTAAGAGTGCACATGATATTTGGGACACTTTGTGTGTTTCTCATAAGGGAACATCTAATCTTAAATAGATGAGATTAAATACTTATACTATTAAGTATAAAAACTTAAAAATAAAGCTTTCTGAGTCTATTTCTGATATGTTTCTTAGGTTCAATGTAATTTTGAATAACATGATTTCATTAGGAAGATAAGTAAAATCTAAAGAGAAGATTATGAGGATTTTGTGATGCTTACCAGAAATATGTCATGTAACATTTGTGTCTATAAGAGAATATTGCGATATTGATATGATGCTAGTGAAGGAATTTATTGGAAAATTTATTATGTATGAAGAGTAATTGAAGGTAAACCAAGAAAATGATGAAACGAAATGAAAAACATTAGCTTTCAAGAAATCATCATCTAAAAGTAAAGTCATCGAGAATCTTCAAAATATTATGGAATGCTCATGTAGGGATGAAGTGGCTTCAGATAATGATGAAGAAATGGACCAGTTGCAGAGAATATTCAAGAAATTATATAGGAAAAATAATTTTTTCAAAAATCCAAATTACAATTGAATGTATTATAACATGGAAAATTTTAAAAAGGATTGGAAGAAAAATTAGAAATCAGATGATATAATTTGCTATGTATGTAAAAGGAAAGTCCATGTAAAGGCTGGATGTCCAACGATAAAATACAAGAAAATGTATGAAAATAAGTATAGAAGGTATAAAAAAGCAATGAAGGATACCTAGAGTTCATTCAAGGATAACTCTAGTGAATCTGTCTCTTCTTAGAATGATAATGTTGGTATGGATAAAATGTGTTTTATGAGAAATACAACCAGGTAACCTTAAAATCACTTTTTAATAAATATACTTATTATTCTAAAAGTGAGTTTGAGAATATGAAAAATTATGAATTATTCAAATATTGCAACATGATATTAGAAACATGTACTGAGTTGAAAGATAATTATAAATACTTGATGAAACAACATGCTCTTACTATGAATTCTATCCCTGAACTTACAACTGAAAAAGAGAAAAATTCTCAACTGCTCAAAGAGAATAATGAGTTAAATATTTCAAATATGCAATTGAATAAAGACATGAAAAAGTATACTAATGACAAAAAAAATCTTACTCCAATGGATGGTATACAAATAGATCCTAAGTATACTTCTCGGATAGGATATCAACTAGGTCAAAAGAATTTATCCAAATCACGTTTTGTTACTAAATCTGAAAAATCTGCAACCTTTTCAAAAACCATGATTTTATAGAAAGTTCCAATTAGAAATATTCTTTTAATGTATCTAATTAATCAGGGCCAAAAAGAGTTTATTTTCAAAAAAACACTATATTCTTCATATAGGAAACCCATAATATTGTTGCAGGTTCCAAAAAAATTATATTACTAATGTATGTAGAGCCAGAGAAATTTGGGAGACAAAGTCATTTCTTGGATGAACTGCTTTGTAGGTAAACTGCCTAATGAGATCTTGTAAAAAGCATTGGTACTTGGAGATTGGGTGTTCATGACATATGATAGGGGATTTTTTAAGCATTAAAAGTCTTATCAATATTGATAGAGGACATGTGACATTTGGTGAAAATGGTAAATGAGAAATCATCGCCCTAGGCCATATTAGTAACCCAAACTCTCTTTTAATTTCTGAATTATTTTATGTTGAAGAATTAAAGTATAACCTAGTCATCATATCTCAATTTTGTGATGATGGATTTAATGATAAATTCAATAATAATTCATTCCATGTTTTTGATTCCATGAATAACTTAGTATTTTCTTCTTTTAGAAATGATAATGTATATGTTATAAATCTAGACACACTAGCCTCATAGAATGTATCATATCTAATAGGATTTCACAAAGAGTCTTGTATCTGTCATAGAATACTATGAAATTTCAACATACACTATCTTTGGATGTTAGCTAGAAAAGGATTAGTTAAATACTTGACCAAATTAGCGATTCCTAACAATAATGTCTATAATCCTTGTCCAAAAGGAAAGCAACATAAAATATATTTCAAGACAATGAAATAAGTCACTACTTATCAACCTCTTCAGTTGGTTTACATGGACTTATTTTTACCATCTAGTGTTTCGAGTCTCAATTGGAAGCACTATGTTTATGTTCTTGTAGATAAATTCTATATATACACCTAGACCGTTTTCCTAGCTCAAAAAAGTTAATCTTATTCACAATTTACCAAGTATGATAGAAATATAGAAAATCGTAGTGGACATAAGATTAAATCCTTAAGAAATGATCATGGCCATGAGTTTGAGAATCAAGATTTTCAAGATTTTTTCTCACAAAATGGCTATAATAATAACTTCTCTACTCTGAGGATACCTCAAAAGAATGGTGTGGTATAAATAATGAATAATACCTTATATGATATTTCATGAACAATGATTAATTAATATGATCTACCCATTTATTACTGGTCTAAGGTTATTAATACATCATGTTACATAATAAATAGAGTCTTAATCAGACCCATACTTACGAAAACTCCTTATGAGTTGTGGAATAATAGGAAACCCAAAGTAGGTTATTTTAAAGTGTATGGATGTAAAGTTTATATTCTGAACTCTAAAGATAATTTAGATAAATTTTCCTCCAAATGTGATGAAGGAATATTTCTTGGATATTCGATATCAAGAAAATCCTATAGAGTATTAAATAAGAAAACCAAATGTATAGAGAAATATGTACATACCATGTTTGATGAAGCATATCCACACGAGCCAAAGACCTCACTAGAAAATATTGAAGAGAATTTGTCAAATCTAGACATTAATGCTAAAACCTCAATTCATCATGTGACAGAATCTATGATAACATCCAGTTCTATAAATTTTTTAGATCATAACCGTAGTGAACCGGATCAACCTGACCAAAATGAAATATCAATTCCTACCTTCACTATACAAACTAGGACCCCTATAAATCATCCCATAAATGTTCTTGTTGGAGATGTTGATGGAGGAACATAAATGAAATATTCCTTGAAAAACCCGGTTGAACATCATGATTTCTTGAAACATCTTCAACCTAAAAATATCAATGATGGGATCAATAATGAATTTTGGGTAATGGCTATGAAATAAGAACATATTCAGTTTAAATGAAATATAGTATGGAAAATTGTAGATAGATCGAAGGATACACTGACCATATGAATCAAATGTGTGTCAAGAAAAAAATTAGATGAAGCTGGAAATATAGATTGAAATAAATTAGACTAGTTTCATAAGGATATAATCAAGAAGGGTGAATTGATTATGAAGAGACCTTTGCACCAGTATCTAACCCTGAGGAAATTAGGATCTTACTTGCCTATGTAGAACACTGGGATTCTAAACAATATCAAATGGATGTCAAAATTGAATTCTTAAATGGTTATATAATTGGTGATTTTTTTGTTGAACAAGCCCCAGGTTTTACAAATCCACTCTTTCCAAATCATGTGTTCAAATTTTTGAAATCTTTAATTTGTTCGAAACAAGCTCCAAGTGATTAGTATGAAAGGTTGAGTAATTTTCTTATTTCTAATGGCTTTACAATAGGACTTTCTGAACCAAATTTATAAATCAAATGAATTTAAAAAGATTTTTGAAAAGAACAAATATATATATATGATATTATCTTTGGATCTTTTAAAAATTCATTATGTAATGATTTATCAAACATAATGAAAAGTGAGTTGGAATGAGTATAATGGGTGAACATAAATATTTTCATAGATTTTGTATATTTCAAATTAAATAATGTATTATTTTATATTAAAGTAAGTATAGTAAAGATATATTGAAAACATATGGCTTTGATAGGATTAAGAGTAGTGAAACCCTTATAAGCTCCAAATGTAAGCTAGATCTTGAAAAAAATGAAAAATCTGTTGATCAAACTTCTTACAGTGGAATTATTTGGAATTAACTTTGCATAACAACTAGTAGTATAGATATTATGAATAGTTTGTGAATTTGTGTGAGATTTCATGAAAACCCAAAGGAGTCACATATTGATGTTGTAAAAAGAATTATCAAATAGATCATGCATAAAAGTAACTTATGATTGTTCTATACTAAAAGAAACCATTTGATTTAGGTATCTATTCAGATGATGATTTTGGTGGATGTAAGTTAGATAAAATAGTACCTCTAGAACTTGTCACTTTTGGGAATGTCTCTAATATCACGGTGTAGTAAAAAGAAAAATTCAGTTGCATTATCAACTACTGAAGCGGAATACATTTCTAATGGTAGTTGTTGTGAAAAAATTTTGAGGATGAAACACACCTTATTAGACTATGGATTTCAATTCATACATATCCCCATAAACTGTGACATTACAAGTGCTATTAAGGTTTATAAGAATCCAATTTCTCATTCTTATACAAATCATATTGATGTAAGACATCAATTTTTGAGAGACCATAATTGAAAAGGTGATATAACTCTGGAGATTATTGGAAATGAACATCAGCTTCAGAATATATTCACTAAACCATTAATCTATGAGAGAATGAACTACATCAGACATGTACTAGTAATGATAAATCCCTCAAACCGAGCTTGTGAAACTGATCCCTGAAACCGATGTTGTCAAACCGATCTTTGAAACTGATCTTGTGAAACTAATCCATGAAACCGATCTTGTGAAACTGAACCCTGAAATTGATCTTGTGAAACAAATATGTGAAACTGATCTTGTGAAACCAATCCCTAACACAGATCGTGTGAAACAGATCCCTGAAACCGATCTTTTGAAACCGATCCTAGAAACCGATTGTGTAAAAATGATTAAATAACAATGATGTATTTAATGTTTCTTTTGTAATTTTGTCTGTTTTAAATAAAACAACACTATTTTGGTATTATTTTTTCCATGTTTAAATTTTATGCATTAAGATTTATAATACATAATGATATACTATGTTTCATCCATCTTGACCTTTCACCTTCTCACTACCGTAAAGCCTTCTACCCTTTATCACTATATCTCTCGACCCTCAACCTGTCAACTATATTAGAATCTGAAACCTTGAAATGGAAATGACCTAGTGCATTATGGAAGTACCAAGAAAATATCCACCTTCTAAGCATCAAAAGGGTGAGTCCAGTGGGACTGGAAAACCATGATTAGAAATTTGAGTGGTTATAGCTGAGAAAGATGTATATGTTGAATAGATTCTATAAAGAAAGTCTTTTTTATTAAGAGTTCTAGAATCTCAAAGGTTGCTAAGATTTTTCAATATTAATGAAAGGCCTTATTATCCCCAGCTAATAAATTAGTTTTTTAAACATTTTAATATTGCTCTGGATGAAGCTGAGGCATCAGAGATGAAGTCAATGGTTAAGGGAAAGAAAATAACTTATTCGTCTAAGGAAAGGGATGAGTGCTTAGAGATGCCTCATGAAGGTGTCTATGCTGAATATTCGGGTAATATTCCCCCTTCATTTGATTTTTTATCTTATGAAGATGCTCTGAAAGAGCTGACTGTAAATGGAGAATCTAGGATGACTATTGCAAGTGAGTTTGAGGTAGTGGTAAGATTACATTTTAAGTTTGTAAAACATCAATTCTATCCAAGGAAGGGATATTTATCTGTTGTAATGTATCCGGATGTATTCCTGATATATATGTTGAAACATGGGATAAAAGTAAACCCGTGTAGTTATCTAATGGTTCATGTCTCTGATTTGATAAATCCATCCAAGAAGGAAGCTTGTTTTTACTATCTGAGGATGATCTCTACCATGTTAAAAGGGATAGTTGGTGTGGAATATGGAGATAAAGTGATAAGTGCATGTAGTGTTTTTTGTCATCAATAATATACTTATAAAAGGATGAAAATCTTCTGGGACCCATGGAAGAAATATTGAGAAGGTGATAAGGAAATGCTATATGAGGATTTCAATCTAGTTGACCATCCTACTAGACTAAAAGATCATGTTGATCTAGGTATAAAACAAAGAGAAGAACTTGTTTATTATGATGAGGAAGTTGAGACTGAGGTGCGAAGGGAATAAGGATATCCTTTTGATAACAGGAGTTATCCGGATAGTGCTATAAGTCCTAAAGACATGTCTTATGGACATTCTATCCACCTTTAGACTTATCCTCAAGAGAATCTTTATTAGGTGATGAGGATGAGGAAGATACCAAGGTTAATGGTGTTGAAGGTTATTTAAGTAAATCAGATGAGGATTCTGATGATGATGATGTTGATGATGGGGATGAATGTGGAAATGATCAGAAAGAAAGTGATTATTTGAATGTGGGACAACAAGTGATTGAAAAATACAATGAGGAATCTATACATGGAGCTGGTAATGGTGATGAGCCTGTTGAACATGATGCTGTTTATCATAGAGATGATATTCATGAAGACATATCACCCCATATTAATTCTTAAAATCAAAACATCATTCAAGAATTCAATGAACTTATGGCTAGTTTCCAAGAGTAATATGTTGATGATCAAGTTCCTTAAACTGTGGAAGTCCCTGGAGAAGTTGAAGTTGCTGGGGCACATGTAGCACCTAAAGTTGAGTTGGTTCTTGTACCCATAAATGTCATTACATCCAGAGGACATGATGAATAAGTTGATGAAGATGATTTTGTTCATGAGCCTCAATGAAGGAGGATCGAGATTGATACTATTGAGCCAAGAGACTGGAACTATAATTGTGAGTGGAATAATGATCCATGATACATTCCTTTTGTGTTGGAATATATATCGAATGAGGATAAGGTTCCTTCTCCTCATGCTCCACAAGCCCAAGATGATGTAAAACCAATTGCACCAATTCCACCAATTGCACCTCCAGTAGTAAAACCAGTATCATAGAGAGTTCCAAGTGAATATGTCACTGATGCTGATTTGAAAAAAAAATCAAAATTGATATATTTGACTCATTGAAAGCCTCTAATAGATGTAGAAATGAATCCTCCACTTCTATAGGCATTTCAGATGCAGATGCAGAAAATATTGCAAGGATAGTGATCCTGGATATTCAACCAAAACTCATTACCACAGTAGAAAACATCATAATTCATAATATATTACTGAGATAAGAAATAAGAAATATGATAAATGTGCTAAATTCTCTAACTTATAACTTCAAGAACTCCTTTAGTGGTGTACTATATGTTCTTATGGACTAGGTGACACATTTACTAAGTGTTGATCTAAAGAAGTTGAAGCAAGAGCTTGGAAAAATGTTAATTGGAACTTCCAGTTCTAGTAGTGGGAAAGCTGTTGTTGCTGATTTAGAGTCTTTTCATGGTTTTGATGGGAGAGGAATTCAAATGTCTTCATAGTGTTTCTAAAAAAGAAACTCTTGAAAAGGTACATATAAATATAGACATTGTGTACAATATGGTCAGGCAGTTCAAAAAATGAATCCTCTTTTTCTTAGAATGAAATTAGACAGAAATCGGACAAGTACTTTTCTAATATTTATACAAAGCATGATCTCATCTATATCTTCATTTTTTTAGAAAAAATCATAGAATACCTCTAGTCATAGATTAATTCAAGAAGAAAGTTACTCAATTGAAGGAGTTTAACCCTTTTCTAAATAAATTTATGGAGAATAAGGATGGATTCGAGAAATACATTCAATATGGTGGTGAAATCATCAATGATTTCATCAAAATCTCTAATCCACATCTACAAGTTCAAGATGAAGAAATTATGGTTCCTCATACTAATTCCATTGGTACCTCTCGGCCTCCTGCTCCAATGACTATCTCTCAGGCTCTTTCCTAGATTTTACTGATCATTACATAGCAATCTCCTAGTCGAGTGTTGTCAGAAAGAAGTCATAGCCTTGACGCCAATGTCCATATAGGTTTTTCCTTTCCTGGTGCTATCTACATACCACATCTTCCCTCTACCACTCCCACACATCCTCCTCCTCATTCAGATCCTTTAGAAAAAGGAAAAGCTTCTAAATAGCAAAACCATTGGTGATGGATTGTATCTTTGATTGAGATTTGCTCTTTTTTTTGTCATGTACTCACTACTTGAAATAAACCATTTACAAATGGTTCCAACCCATTGGTAAAGGCTGGATAACAATTGGTATAATATATACCAACGGTTATCCAAACTGTAGGGAAGTAAGCCGTAGGGAAAAACATATGCCAATGGCTTCTGGAAACCCACTGGTATATGTTAGGAAATTTACATTATACAAATAGTTATGTCAAACTGTTGGTATAACCTTTCACCAATGGTTTGAAACCATTGGTAAAAATACTATTCTAATGGTTTCAAACCATTAGAATATAGTTTTTATAGATTTTTACCAACGGTTTGTGTAAACTGTTGCTAAAGTCGGAACATTTCACTATATCCCAATGGTTTGTAAACCGTTGGAAAAGTGTTTTTACGGACGGTTTTCTTAGAACCGTTGGTATAATAGGAATTCACAACCCTATTCCAACGGTTTAGAACTGTCGGCATAGGCTTTGCAATGAAATTCAAGCAGCAGCCTGTTGTAGGCTTCCCTTTCTCCATTTCTAGCTTCCTAACTCGAATTACCTACAATAACCAACTATAAAACATACATATACAAAATTAATTTATATTGATTTAGCACATAATGAACCTCGTAACTATACACATACAAAAGTAAATCATAAATCATAAGTTCATTATGAACATACATAATTGATTTAGAATTTAATTTAGAATCGAGATGACAATTACAAAGCCAACACATAATTCAATTCATAATTGAATAATGAATTGAATACATACATAATTTAATTTTCAATTATGAATACAACACATAAATAACTAAATACATAATTATATGTGTTATATAGAACTATGAATACAAAAAAAAATTCATTTTTTAAAACATATACATGATTGAATTTAGAAATTAGAAGCTAATAACCCCTAAATAAGGAAATGGAAAAATGACTTCAACCGAACAAAAAATATAATGTCCTATGCTTTGGGGAAGGTGTCTATGAACTTAGTGGTGATGATAATGGGTGTGTATCAAGGAGCTTGTGTGACTTAGGGAAGGTAGCTTTCCATGGCATATTATATGTCATGTGTTTTAGAGTATGGGTAGGAGTTCCTCACATGAGAAGTGGATTGTGTGAGGCTGGACCATGGATCCTTATGCTAAAGTATCAACACAATCCGAATACATTTGGTCAATTTTTCATATGCTAGTTGTTTTTAAGTAAACTGATGTCCATTTAAAAAAAAGACAGACATATCGAGTGATACTAGCCACAACGGGCCTCAGATTGAGGTGGTGTTTTCTCGTACACATCACATATGACCCATAGATCATTTTCCTAATGTATCAAGACAATCTGAATGCATTTGATATGTTTTCTATAAGCCATTTGTTGTTTTCTCATAAAATGTTTTCCATTTCAAAAAAAAAGTGAGACACATTGAGTGGTACCAGCTACACCGTTCCTTTGATTGAGGCATGGATGACTCATACATGTGACAAATGAACCATGGATAATTGTACTAAAGTATCAACCGAATATGAATAAGTTTGGTTAGTTTTCTGTATGCCAGTAGTTTTTACTTAAAAGAGACTCCGTTTTAAATGAATGAAAGACACTTCGAGTGATGCCGAGCACACCATACCTCATTTTGAGGTGGGGTTCAGTCGTACAAATCAAAAATGACTCATTAATCGTTTTCCAAAATTATCAACAGAATATGAATACATTTGTTTAGTTTTTCGTATGACAGTTTTTGTTTTCACTGAAAATGTTGTCCATTTCAAATAAAAATGAGACACAATGAGTGGTACCGGCCACACTGGGCCTCAGATTGTGGCAAATTTGACTCATACACATCAAAAATTACCAATGGATACTTGTGATAATGTATCAACACAATCAAAAAAGTTTTTCTTAGTTTTCTGTATGCATGTTGTTTATACTAAAAAAGGTGTTGATTTTAAACAAAACAAAGACACTACGAGTGATAATGGACACACCGTGCCTCAGATTGTGGTGGGGTTGACTCATACACATTAAATATGACCCATGGATCATTTTTCTAATGTATCAACGAAATTAGAATTTTTTTTGTTGGTTTTACGTATGCAAGTTGTTGTTTTCACTTAAAATGTTGTCCATTTCAAATAAAAGTGAGACACTTTGAGTGGTACTGGCCACACTGTGGTTCATATTGAGGTAGGGTTGGCTCGTAAATGTTACAAATGACCCATGTATCCTTGTGCTAATGTATAAATGTCATTCTGAATACATTTGGTTATTTTAATGTATGCGAACTATTGTTTTTTACTTAAAAGGGTGTCCATTTTAAACAATAGAAAGACACTTTGAGTGATACCAGCCACACTATGCATCTGATTGAGGCGGGGTTGACTCTTATACATCACATATGACCCATGAATCGTTCTTCTAAGGTATCAACACAATATGAACGTTTTAGGTTGGTTTTCTGCATGCTAGTTGTTATTTTTACATAAAATGTTGTACATTTCAAACAAAAGAAAGACACTTCGAGTGATACCAGCCACATCATACGTTGGATTGAGGAGGGATTCACTCGTACATGTCACATATGACCCATGGATCTTTGTAAAAAATTATCAATATAATCTAAAAGCATTTGGTTGGTTTTTTGTATGTCAGTTGTTGTTTTCACTCAATGTGTTGTCCATTTCAAATAATAGTGAAACACTATGACTGGTACCAGCCACACCGTGCCTCAAATTGAGGTGGTGTTGTCTCATACATGTCAAAAATAAGCCATGGATCCTAGTGATAAAGTGTCAACACAATCAGAATACGTTTGGTCAGTTTTCCATATGCTAGTTGTGTTTATTTAAAAGGGTGTCCATTTTATTCAAAGGAAAGATAGATCGAGTGATAACAGCCACACCGTGCCTCAGATTGATGCAGGGTTGACTCATACACATCACATTTTACCCATGGATCTTTTTCGTAATGTATGAACACAATCTGAATGCATTAGTTTGGTTTTCCGTATGTCAGTTTCTATTTTTACTTAAAATGTTGTCCATTTTAAATAAAGGTGAGACACTTTGAGTGGTACCAGCCACACTTTGCCTCAGATTGAGGAAGGGTTGAGTCATACACATAAAAAATGACCCATGAATCATTGTGCTAAACTATCAACACAATCAGAATTAGTTTGGACATTTTTTCATATGTCTATTGTTTTTACTCAAAACGGTGTCCATTTTAAACAAAAGAGAGACACTTTGAGTGATACCGGTCACACCGTGCATCATATTGAAGCAGATTAACGTTTAAACATCACAAATTACCCATAAATAGTTTTCTAGAATTATTAAAACAATTATAATGAATTTGGTAGGTTTTATGTATGCCGGTTGTTGTTTTCAATTAAAATGTTTTTCATTTCAAATAAAAGTGAGACACTTTGAGTGGTACCATCCACACCATGCCTCTTATTGAGGTGGGGATGACTCATACATATCAAAAATGACCCATGGGTCCTTTTTCTAAAGTATCAACATTATCTAAATATGTTTGTTCATTTTTTCATATGCCAGTTGTTTTTACTAAAAAGGGTGTCCATTTTAAATAGAAGATAGACACATTGAGTGATACTAGCCACATTGTGACTCATATTGAGGTGGTGTTGAATTTTACTTGTCAAATATGTCCCATGGATCATTCTCCTAAAGTATCAACCGAACTTGAATGAGTTTGGTATGTTTTCTGTATGCCAGTTTTTGTATTCACTTAAAATGTTGTCCATTTCAAAAGAAGGTGAGACACATTGAGTGGTACCAGCCACACCGTGCCACTGATTGAGGTGAGGGTGACTCATACATATCAAAATTTACCTATAGATCCTTGTTATAATGTATCAATGAAATTTGAATATTTTTGGTCGGTTTTCTGTATTCCAGTTGTTTTTACATAAAATGGTGTTCATTTTAAACAAAAGAAATACAATTCGATTGACACCATCTACACCGTGCCTTGGATTGAGGTGGGTTTGACTCGTACACGACACATATGACCCATGTATTTTTATACTAAAGTATCACCACAATACAAAAGAATTTGTTCAGTTTTTAATGTGCCAATTGTTGTTTTCACAAAAAGTTTTGTCAATTTCAAATAAAAGTGAGACACTTAGAGTGGTATCGGTCAAACTATGCCTCATAGTGGGATGGAGTTGACTTTTACACGTCAAAAATGACCCATAGATCCTTGTGTTAATGTATTAAACCAATACAAATAAGTTTGGTTAGTTTTCCGTATGCCAGTTGTTTTTACGTAAAAGGGTGTCCATTTTAAACAAAATAAAGACACATTGAGTGATTTCGGCCACACCGTGCCTCAGATTGAGGTGGGGTTGACTCTTAAACATTCCATATGACCCATGGATCGTTGTTCTAAAGTATTAGAACAATTTAAATGCGATTGGTTGGTTTTCCTTTTGCCAAATTTTTTTTCACTGAAAATGTTGTCAATTTCAAATAAAAGTGAGACACTTTGTGTGGTACCTGCCACACCATGCCTCGGATTGAGGCGAGGTTGACTCGTACATGTCAAAAATTACCCATGGATCCTTGTGCTAATGTATCAATAAAATATGAAGAAGTTTGTTTAGTTCTCCATGTGCCATTAGTTTTTATTTAAAAGGGTGTCCAATTTTAAACAAATAATGACACTAAAAAGTGATACCGACCACACCATGCAAGTTGTTGTTTTCACTTAAAATCCCATCCATTTCAAATAAAAGTGAGATAATTTGAGTGGTACCAGCCACACTATGCATCAGATTGAGGCAGAGATGACTCATACACATCATAAATGACCCATGGATCTTTGTCATAAAGTATCAATAGAATATGAATTCATTTGGATGGTTTTCTATATGCCAGTTATTGTTTTCACATAAAATTTTGTCCATTTCAAATAAATGTTAGACATTTTGAGTGGTACTGGCTACACCTTGCCTCAGATTGTGGTGGCGTCTACTCGTACATGTCACAAATGACTCATGGATCCTTGTGCTAATGTGTAAACTCAATTCAAAGCTCCCAAGTGATCTTAAGGGAAGATCTCTTTCGATCCGTGGGTATTTTGAGTGTCGTAAAGTGAAGATTGAAGATCCGGGTTAGTCTAATCCTCTCCTTTCTTCCTCATTTATATTAGTGTTTGCACACTTATCTCATCTTCTTTTGAATCTATATAACCCTCTTTTATGTTTGGATTTAAGGAGAATCTTGAATTGAGATTAGATTGGGATCTGAGATGCCTAATTAATAGAATTATTTTCTCAGAATTCAAGGTAGGTGGTACTTAGCCTTTCTTGAATCATTGTAATTTTATATATATTCTGAATCACCGCTTTCCAATTTTGGGGGTGTCAGGTCGGGGGAATGTTCGGGGCCTTTAGAGGAGGGTGGGGGGCTGTCTGCCATCGAGGAAAGTGGGTTGGGGGCTATCCCGGGTCAAGGGAGGATGGTGGGGGCTGTCCGGGGTCTAGGAAGGAGGGGGTTGTCCGAGGTCCATGGAGGAGGGTGGGGGCGACCAGGGTGGTTGTCGAGGGGGATATTTGGGGTCCATGGAGAATGTTGGGGGGGGATTGTCTGGGGTCTAGGGAGGAGGGGGGTCGCTGTCCGTGGGGCTATCTGGGGGGCTATCTTTGGTCCAGGAAAGAGTGTGGGTGGCTGTCTGGGGTGCTGTTCGGGGTCCAGGGAGTAGGGTGGGGCGGGTGGGGGGGGGATGTCTGGGGTCCAAGGAGGAGGGTGGGGGCGCTGTCCAGGGGCTATCTTGGGGACTATATGGAGTCCTGGAAGGAGGGTGGGGAGGTGGTCTGGGGGGATGTCCGGGGTCTAGGGAGGAGGGTGGGGGCTGTCTGGGGGGGTTGTCAGAGATCCAGGAAGGAGTGTGTGGAGGATGTCCGGGGTCCAGGAAAGAGGCTAGGGAGGCTGTCCAGGGGGCTGTCTGGGGGGGGGGGGGGTTGTTTGGGGTCTACGGAGGAGGGTGTTTGTGGGGGGGGGGGGCTGTCTGGGGTCCAGGAAGGTGGGGGGTTTGGGATTTCTAGGGTCCCAGGGAGGAGGGTGTGGGGGGGGGGGGCTGTCTGGCGTCTAGGGAGGAGGGTGGGGGGGATTTCTGGGGTCTATCTGTGGTCCAGGGAGGAGGGTGGCGGATGTCTATGGTCCAGGAAGGAGGGTGGGGAGGCTGTTTGGGGGGATGTATGGTGTTCAAGGAGGAGGGTGGGGGCTGTTCGGGGTCAACGAAGGAGGGTGGGGAGGCTGTATGGGGTCCAGTGAGGAGGGGATGTCCAGGGTCTATGAAGGAGGGTCGGGAGGCTGTCTAGGGGCTGTCCGAGGTCCAGGGAGGAAGGTAGGGGGCTGCCTGAGGGGTTGTTTGGGGTCCAGGAAGGAGGGTGGGGAAGTTGTATGGGGGGGCTGTCCAGGGTCAAGTGAGGATGGTGGGGGGGGGGTGTTCGGGGGGCTATTCTGGGGGTTGTCTGGGGGGCTGTCCCGGGTTAATGGGATGGTATTTACATATTTTATAATAAAATTCTAGCAATGTTAAAAAAATAATTTCATTATATAATGAACTAATCAGACCACCAATTTTCTGAATTCTACTAAAAAAATTACAAATTCATTAAAATAAGGGTATATCACAGCAAATAATCAAGTCATGTTTTATTATTTATAGAAAAAATAAAGATAATTGGACCTAACTAATCACACATATATTTAGGCACAACATATAAATACACATCAATGGTCAGTAATATCAGTCATAAATGTAACGGATCAATTTATCCCTCATCACCATCACTATTATCACCCTCATCTTCACCCTCACCCTTGTCCTCATCATCATCCCCATCATCGTCCCCACACTCCTCCTCACCCTCATCATCCTCATCGCCCTCCTCCTCTGACTCAGCCTCCTCCTCTCCATCATCTCAACCACCACTACAAATTCCATCTGGTGCACTATATATAGAACCCATCGATGGAATATATTCATCACATGTAGTAATGGCCTCTGGTGAAAGTTTGGAATGTAAAAATTCCATCAGTTTCATAAATGCAGTGTTTTCCCTAGAAAACTGTTATGCCATCTCTCTGGCTCTTTTTTTGGCATGTTCTGCATGTGCCTTAAAATTCTACAAATTGGTGGAACTACAACGTGTGCCTTAGTAGGTCCAATACCTTGTTGGAACTATACTCTTCCTAGGTCAGAAGCATACTCTACCAGGGTGCTCAACTCGTAACACCAAATGTAAGTAATCGTTTTCCCAATAATTGTCAGGTTACTGGGCATAATGGGACTCTAAATTAGATTGTTACAAATATAAATAGATTATGATGTTACAAAATTGAGATTAAAAATTTAAATCTACAATGTAAAACTTACAATCTGTTGTTGGGTCAGTTTATTAACCGCACTTCCATCTTTCTTCTTTCTACCTGTGAAAACGAGTTTTGCTTGAGGCACACATCCTTCTATAATTAATTTATTTCTTTACAATGGCATTTAATATTCGTAACCATAATTAAAAATAGGAATAAAAATAGTAATTAATAAAAATTAGATAAAAACATTAGCAATCGAATAAATTATGTAGGAAGAAATAGAAAGTGAAAGTTGTAAATAATTATTTTAAACTGTCATACCTGATGTCTCACATGATCTTGCATCGTAGTACATCCCAATGTGTGGATGTATTTCTTAGCATCAATGTTTTCTTTATTTCTTCAAAATTTGTTTTATTGTATTTTTTTATTAGACATTATATATAATATAAAATATTTTAGAAATTTTTATTGAAGAAAATAATATAATATTTTAAATGATAATATTAATATTACCATAGGAAATGTTTTTGATATTTTTATAATGATATTTATTTTTTAGTGAATAGTGAAAATATTGTTATTTTAAACATTCATTTATTATTTAAATCATGTAATTTAAAAGTCCCATTACATTTTTTATTATATTTTAGACTAAAATATCCTTCATTATATTAAAATATAATCTATATAATTACATATGAATCAAAATTATGTTTTACATTGGTATATGTTTATTTTAATGTTTAAAAATACAACTGTCTAAAAATAGGTTTTCTTTGCTTTTAATGCTTTTTATATGAAAATTGATTTATTAATTATATATAAATTTAATCATTGAAAATTGTTTTCATATTTATAATAAAGAGTTTTATTTTTTAAAAATATTTCAACTTTATTTTTAGGTATTATGAATAATTACTATAGTAAAATTTACCAACTCATTAAAGGGTAAAATGGTATAAAAAGGTTAAAAATATAATATATGGATTCAAAATAATATATAAGCAATTATATTTCATTTTTTGAGTTTAGTTAAATCAAAAAATTAATGTAATCTAACATATATAATTTTTATTCTATTATCCTTCGATAAAAAACAATATATTTTTTTAAGTAATGCAAAATTCTAAAATGTCACTCTCAAGCTTTTAATCACTATTATATGATCATTGTGGGAAAATATCATATTTGAAATATTTTAAAAGAGTATTTTGAAAATACATACTTTATTTTTATTATGGTATTTTTTAAATTTTTTTTATGGAGTAACTATCATAATCAATTACAAAAAACTACTATTGTTCATGTGTAAATAGTAAAAAAATCAATGTAAATGAGTTTAAAAACATCAGAAGTAATATTTTGTGGATGAATTACTTATTAAAATTAATTTTATGGTCATAAATAATGTAAACATATTGTTTAAATATTTTATATTCAAATTACATACATGTATTGACGACTCTAAATTCAAAATATATTAATATTTCATAAAATGAATTTAATCGTATTTTTGGTTAACTAATAAATTATTAAAATATTTAAAAATAATAAATATTATGAACGAGGAAAGGGATATGGTAAATGATCTAAATTGTTACCTTTATCACAATTTTTACATTATAACTAAATATATAACACTTTAGTACTGAAAAAGTTGTTAACACAGTTTAGGATAAAATTGGTTAACAAGGGGGTTAAACCGAAAGAAAATTTTAAAAATGGAAAATGAACCCGTCCAAATTTTATTAATTTATCAAATGTAATACTTAAATTATATTATATTATAATATTTTTCAATCTATACCACTTTTTCTTGAAAATATAAATTATTATATATATATATTTAGAAATTCCAATTGTTTCTTTTTCATCAATATAAATGGTCACCACATCACCTATATTATTCAAACATAATTGGGATAATTATCTTAGAAAAATCATGAAAAATATATTTTTAACGTATTTAAGCAATTTAAAGAGGTTCTAGTCTCCGAAATAGACCACCTTAGGTTGTTTTAGAAGGGATCCAACGGAGGATTCTCAAAGAGGGAGTATTTTTATTATCGATCTCTGTCATTTTAATTGATTTTTAACCTCCATTAATTATCTACTAACCATAAAATATAAAAAATGTTATATAAAATATAATATTATTTTATAATTTCTATGTTATTACCTTTATATTTCTCATTTCTATCATGTGAAAAATTAAAGTACCGCTCCTGAGTACTTGTGGACTCTTGCCACTATGAAGCAATATGATTCATTTCCCATCACAATATTTAATGGTTAGTTCTTATGATGTATTTATTGTATATATTTGATATTTATTAAAACATTATAATATTTTTTCTAACTTTTTACCATTCCTTCTATTGTAAAATGATAACGTCACTTGTCTGTACATGGGAACTACCACCTCCTCAAAGAGATGTGAATAGTTTTTATTTCATCTCTGCATGGCTAGAAATAAGGATGTATTAAATTAAGATATATATATATATATATAAATGATATTAATTTTATAAAAAAAATTATAATGGTTATCGTTATTTATCCTTCTTTCTTTCAATCGATCGAGGTTAGGAAACATCACTCATGCATATATAAGGAATATTGTCTCTGTGAAGTGATACAATTCATTTTTCACCTCTGATTTATATAAATGGATATAAAAGTGTACATAATGATTAAATATTATACTTATTACATGATTAAAATTATAAATAATATTTTCTATGTTCTATGTATAAGTATAAAAACTTTCAAAATGAATCATAAAGGAAAAATGAAGCAGTTATCACCCTAATAAATTTATTGTAATTAATTTTTTAATAAATTGGTGATAAATTGAATTAAGTAAATCATATATGATATGATATGTAGTAATAGTTTTCAATAATATATTTATAATATATATATATTTATTATAATGGGTCTGTTAATAGTTATGAATTAATAAAATACATAAGATAGTGATTTCTATTCTCACTTTTTTCCATTAGATATATGCCACATTCACCACTTGTTTCCTTCATGTGGGGAATATACTAATGATATTAAATATTATAAAATGAATAAATTCATATTCATATAATTTAATGTTTCATTTGATGATATTTTTTTCATTTGGGGTATGATTCAAAAGTTACCAAAGTGGGTGAGGGTTTATGATACAATCCCTTTTATTTTATGGATTTTCTATTCCAAATTTCAATATAGGAAAATAATAAAAATATTTTCCTACAACCTCCATCTATTTTTATATACTATGGTTAATAATTTTTGTATGTATTAGTACCATTTTCCTCTATATGAAGCATAAAATGATCAAAAATAATTTTTTAAAGTATATTCAAACTCATTTGTTTTTTTGTTGAAAAACATGTTCTTCCATCTCCAAGATATTCAAAAAAAATTGAAAGTATTTTACTATATATGTTTTTTGTGAAAAATTTTATTTTAACTAACATTGAATTTAATTACATAGTTTTTAGAAGGATAATTTTTTAAAAAAATATGAAAAAATCAATTTTAACATTTTATGAAGGCATAAAAATAATGTTTTCTTTTAACATAAGGACATGAATATATTTTCATACGGTCCAAAAAAGTATTTTATTTGAAACATACTTTTCATTTTTTCTTCAATATCTAAATAAATTGTTTTTTTTAATATTTATTGAATTTTTTATGTAATGTTTATCAAAGGAAATGGATATTTTATCATGTTTTAAAAATAAAAGACAAAATGTTCTTTTAATGTTATTTTTTCTATGTAAACATATTTTAATGATTATAATGATTCACTAGGGATATTAAATTTTTATATAATCTACCTTATTAATGTGGATTAATTATGATTGTGAATATTTAACGTTGATTTTATGAATATTATATCTTTTATATGATTAAACTAAGTTGTGATGATGTCATTATGAAACCTGTTTCTTTTCCCCAGGTTAACCTATGTTGAAATGATGTAATGAATATCATTTAATTTTCATAAGTAATTATCTGATTAATCGATTATTTTTTATAAACTTTTGACATGTATATGTATAGTTTTTATTATATTATTGTCGGTCCAGGAATTATATATCCTTATAATGAATTTGGAAAATACTGGTTTCCGAATTGATAATAAGCACAGAAATTAGGAGTGAATATGATTTAGTTTGGTACACATTATAATAAGATAATCTAGGGAGTGAACATTGAAGATGTACAAGATGTTATGGGGAGTGAACCAGGTCCAATATCATATTCATGGTAGTGTTACTTGTCTTAGGAAATTATTTTCTATTATTATGTGTTTTCCAAAAACATATGTCATATGATTGTGATATGTTCTCAAGGATTATGATTTATTACTAATCATACCCTAATGTTGTGACATACTAAAATATTATCCCATGACACATGAATATTATCTATTAATTATTGGGTTTTATTTTTATGGATAATAACATGTTCTCATACTCTTATAATTATAAAATCATTATATATGATATTTAATTGATATCTACCATGAATACCCTTCTTAAGTAATTGAACTCACCCCTTATAATGTTTTAATTTCTCTCCATGTTATAAAGACTGGTACTGACCATGATGATTCTAGATTGCTACATTATATAAAGATATATATTATAGATTAACAATATTATACTTAAATATAAAGTATATATATTATGTATTTTATGTACCATATACATTTTTTGTTATTGGGAATTCTTATTTAGGATATTTGTGGAATATTTATAGAAATGATGTAATATCAATGATTGGTATTCTTTGGTATTTATTATTAGTATTATTTTAGGGAGTAGTTATTTTTTGAGATTAGGATACATTTTTTTGTTTAAAACCCATCGTATAAGTTTATGTATAAGATATTATCCTAATTTTTTTGTTAACTGAGGGATTGTGAGTTTTCCTACAAAATATATCTCAATTTGGATATGAAAAGTTTATATTCATGTGACACAAATTAACCATGGGGAAAAAATTCTAATGGTGTTGAATTGTGTATTAGATCAATTATGAAGGATGCATGACGAGTGGGACTAAGAATAAAGACCTCATTAGAAATTTTCAAAGGATATTCTTTGGTTAATTAACATTTTATTTAAGAACCATTCTGATGAATTTGAATAGATGAACTAGGTGAAACCTAGGAATTCACCGGCTAAAAAGAAGGTATAATTATTGATACATCTATGAATTATTAATTATGATTAAATTATTTATCATTGTGATTATTATTTATTACACTATTAGTTTTTGGTTTTGTTCAATGGAGACAACCATGAGCTTTCATGTTAATGATGAATATGGAATAAAGTGGAATGATTTTAATCCTAATAATGGAATGAAAGATAATCAGGAATTATGAAAAAAATTTATTATTCCTAATTTGATATCACATTATATTGCTATCAATCTAAACAAGTGATATTTTAATAACATAGCTAATAAGAAAAAATGGTGTATTTTGGGAGTTCAGTTGATGATGTCCATGGAGGAAAAAAGATTCAAATTACTAACTATCATGAATAAAAAAATAAGGACCCTTGTAAATCTATCGAAGAAATGAGAATATGTTTTGTCTATGTAAAGGAAGGAAATAAAGAAATTAATTTGAAATGGAAAATAAAGAGATCAATGGGGTGAAATGAATTTTATCATAAGGTACCATTAATAGTCAAATGAATTATTTATAGTACACCTAGACATTGTCTGATTAAATTCTCTAATCCAACCGTTACCCCCTAGACCAAGGTGCGGTATATCATATTCCAATCATTAAAGTGGAATGTTTGAAGGGTTTATTTATTGGGATTTTATAATTACATTTTAAATTGTTTTATTATTAATATTATATATAAAAGAATCTTAAACATTCTTATGATTTTTAGGCAGTTGTTTTTATTTATTGATTTGAAAGCATATGTTTAATGGTATTGATAATGTAGAAAATACATTCATTTGAAAAGTGATATTTTTGGTTAAATATGCGATTTATGTGTATATAACCCATAATATGTCTGTTATTTTTGAGATAATAACATTTATTTTGGATAATAAGATTATTTATACCGATTAATTAAATTTTAAAATTTGTGTGGAGTTAAGTTATGGTCTCATATATGATTTAATTGGGGATTTTGGGTGATTTATGATATTTAAAAAAAATATTTTTTGGGTTATATGATTAGGGTATATTCATTTTTATTATACAACTTCATGATAATTTGTTATATTTTAGTGATGATTGGGTAAATATTTTAGAGATTTTTATATGAATATTTATTCGTATTGGATAAATTATGACAAATATTTTTGATGTAAATATCTGAAGTGAGGGGGAATGATATGTCAAAAATTTAAGAATTTTATGTCTTATTAAAAGTTTATTTTAGTAATTTAGGAAATAAATAAATTCATCATGGATGTTTATTGTGTGGAAAATGAAATGAAGTAAAGATGTAAACTTTATTAAAGCATAATAAAAAGATGAAATTTTTCTTATGGTGTGAAAAAAATCAAGAATGTATATTATCGGGAATTCTCTACCATGATGGGAAATAATTTCTTAAACCTAATTAAGATGAAGGTAAATATACAAAGTATTTTTTGGAATGTATCAATCATCTATAATGGTATATTTTATTAATCTCTTGAGTCGGTTAATGATACAAACTTGGTCTTAGAAATTCATAATTATAAAATACTGTGTTTCATTATAGTAAAATAGAAATTAGTTATCACAATAGAATGTATACAATATTTTATTAATATGTCTTGATAAACTAATTATAATAATTAATAATTAATATTTTATGGTTGAAATTTATTTATGGGGGTATAATGTAACACCCTATGATTATATAATGATTCTTTAAAAAAAATGGAAAGTATTCTATAGCATGCTTTGCAAGAAACACTAAGCTCGAGAAAACAACAATATATTATAACATATAAGATAAATATATGGTATCAATATGAATTATAAAATAATTATAAATATGTTTAATGGTTTAAAATAAATAAATTTTTTTGATTAATTCTTAATAAATAAGTAGTCAATTTTAAAAAATGACATTTCATGTTTCCAAAGAAGCGTTTTCTTGAAAAAAATTATTTTTTACATTTTTTGATCACACAAATTATAATTAATTTATAACGTATTTATAAATTTTATTTGATGAAAATAATATCATTTTTGAAATCATCAGTTCAATATTATCATAGGGTAAACATTTTGGATCTTTCTAAAAGGATTTATTTTTCATGGAATACTGAAAAAATATTATTTTTTTGTAAAACTATCATTTTTTCTTTAAATATAGTAATTTCAATATCCATTTATATTTTATATTTTTTAAATTAAAATGATATAGATCTTATTGAAATTAATATAACTTTTTTAACAGAATCATTAATATATTTTATTTTGGCTTATGTTCATTTTTTATCTAGAAACATAATTTTTTTAAAACTGATTTTTATTGCATTTTATGAAGCTTCAATAAAATTTATTGCATCCATGATTATGAATTTTTTGTTTAAATATAAATTCAATATGTTAAATTATCAGTTTCGAATTTTTTATGTAGCTCTGTTTTGTTTTTTTACATTATGAATAGTATCTGTATAAAATTTGTAATATCAGTAAAGGGTTAAATGAGATAATCAAGGATAAAAATATATAATAATGATTCAAAGTCGTCGATAAAAATTACTATATTTCACTATATGAGTTTCATTAGAACAGCACTTCATATATTACACAATATAGAATTTTTATTCCATGTTTATTTTGATAAATACCTTTATATTATTTTATGTCAAAGAAAATAAAAAATTGTAACTCTATTTCTTTAAATATATATTATATGTACACAAATGGATAATAATATATTATTAGTGAAAATATATTTCATTTTGAAGTAAATTAATTTATTTTTATGATTTTCATTTATTGTTATTATTTATAATAAAAAATGATCTCAAATCCATACACAGTGATGACAAAGTGCTTACGGAAACTGTAGAAAAATAAATTTTTAGGATTTTTTAAAACATTAAAATTAATATTTTTTGGATGAATTATGATTTAACATAAATTTAATAATTACTAATAATTTATAATTGATGGTTGAATTTTTTATGTTCCAATTCCATGCCAGTCATGATGTCCTCAGGAAAGACTCAATAGAATATTGTTCCCTTATCTTCTTATTTGGAAGTTCAGAATGATTCATAGCTTGTGTAAGTATAGAAATAATATTTTTCACTCCATCTCCCATAAAATTGGTTTGTTCATGAGGAAAATCATTGAATTTCCCATTACATTGATCAACATGGTTCCTTCGGGTTCCAGCCATCTTCTAAAACCCAAAAAGAATAGTGTTGGAGGCAAAAATAAATCTAGTAAAACAACATATTAAAGTGGAATTACCTTCAATATATGACATCTTAGGTTTAAATATATGATCGTTACAATAATTCTAGGACTATAACATGTACTTATACTTAACGTTAGGGACATCCTATACATACCTCAGAAATATATCATGGGATCTCACTAATGTTCTCGCATCCTAGATTCTAATGGATGGCTAAACATTTCCTCTAATACCAACTGTAGGGACTCAGTACTTGACCTACATGGGAACTTCTTTTATTTTGCAGAATACTTAATAAAAAACAAAAATAGACACACATGGACCGTAATAGTTTGGTGTCTTTGGAAACTCGAAATAAAATCTTCTAATCGTGGTGAATGATCTTCAACATCTCCCATAAAGTTATTCCATTTTTTTCTTTCCTAAAACCTTTATTTATATCCTGGGGAATAGAAAACATAAAAATGGTGAGCTCAAATTCCCAGTAAGGGTAAACATGGAGAACATAAAACAACCCATAAACATTTGAATGTAAAAACATGAACCTGATATAAATCTTAGCAGTACATAAGGAATAGATCAAAAAGGAACATCAATCATGATAAAATATCATGGGAAAAAAACATTTGATTGTGTAAAACAATTAATAACATGATATGATTTCCATAGTTGCCAAGGCATTTCAGCCAAGACCATCTTAGTGGACAAAGTCTCTTTCTAAATCTAGTTCACTCCTCGTTCCAGTCCTATATCACCGAACCAGATTAACTTACCATTCCAGCAATGTCTATATCATTAGATATAAATCCTTACCCAATGCATTGGAGGGATTTATAGGTCCCACCCATCCAATAATTAAATCATTCATACTTGTTCAACAAAATAAACATAAAGCATTCATCATAACCTAAATAATAAATTGGGTTTTATAAACATCATCCCATCATAACATAATCCATATAAAAAAATGGATATCATTTTAATCATAAGAAAAGTGAAACCATGTAAATCATAGAGACATTATACTTGAAATATACACATACAAAATAATGACTTCTTATATGGAAAATGGTTTTGATAAAACATTTGAAATGAATTCTTGACAAAAATATCATTTCTTATTCAAAATCATTTTCTTTTCACAAAATGCCATGCAATTTTAAATAAAAACGATTTTGTTTAAAATATTAATGAAATATTGTATATTAATCATCATGAAAATAAGGCCTTGAGAAACAGTAAAAATCCTTTCATGTCGTATAATTTAAAGAAAACATTTTCCTCAAACTTTTAATGGAAAAGTCGAAAAGCACCACGTATGGTAAAAAAAGAAAGATTCCTTCTATAACACAAAGTAAAATTCAATATGGGTAAAAATAAATTTTAACCTACATGGAATAATATTAAACAATTTATGAAAACATTTTTATGTACATGTATAAAAAATATTACCCCAATATATACTTACGAATAAGAATTCTCGGATAAAAATGAGATTGAAAAATTATCCCTTACCTTATGTCTGATATGATTCGTATGTTTCTGAAACTCATGTATAATTATTTAAATAATGTCATTAACTTATTAAATATTAATATTCATTTTTATTACATCATATATGGTTTACTTATGACTTTATATTACCCGTTCTTTTGTAAATTCCATGTTAAAGCATCGTTTTCGGTAAAATCGTTTCATTTATCGTTCGTGTTTGGACTTGTTCTTATTGATATTATTATTTATTATATCATTATTTAATATCTCCTAGAATTTAAAACATGATTTATATATCATATATATTTGGTATATATATTTAATAGATAGATAAATGAAATGAAACACACCATTCATGGAGACAGTAGGCAGTACGTACGCATGAACGTTGTTTTCCTTTCCTTATTGACTTGAATGGAACTAAGTAAATAACATATATATAAATACAGAAGAATTATTATGTTATATATACCATTATTATTCATTATATATACTTTATAATTATTCTTTAATGGATAACATGGAGAATTAATCTAATCGTGTCACGAAAACGGTAATCCGTAGGTACGCATGAGCGATGATATCATTCCCATAAATATTGAATTATATTTTAGTGGATGATATAATATCTCAGAATTAGTATGATGTTATAATAACTATATATAGTTATTCTTTACACCATTATACCCATCCAAGTATGGTGGTGGTGGAAAAACAAATTACACCACGGCGGGGAGACGGTATTCAGTACGTACGCACTCGCAGTGATTTCATTTTTTGTATGATGGATAGAGGGTGAAATATAGTTGTTCAATATTTATAATAACATATCAGTATATTATTGATACTGATGTTATTAATTTATGATGAAACAAATAAAGAAGAAGATGTTGAATAAGAATGAAACTTGAATGAATTAGTAGAAGAGATTACCTCTTCTTCGACGCACCTATTTTAAGCTTCCTATTAAGAGACCCAAGTTAGTCTATTGAGAAGACAAGAACCTCCAGAATATTTCAAGGGAAGTGGAGAAGAGAAATGGTCAGGGGTTGGACGAGCTTGAATGCTCAAAGTGTTCTGAAGAGGAGAGGGAGGAGGTGTCATTTTATAATGGATGATAGGGGAACCTTTGGAATCCTCAAAAATATTAATTTATAATATATATAAACCCCACATAAAAACTTCAAAAATGACACAAATACGAAACATAGATGATATAGGGTTTTAATAACATCAACCAATAAAATTTAGACATGTTAGGTATTTATTTTAAATGTTATCAACTTGGTTTATCCTTATTAAATCTATTTAATTTTATTTGTGGTAACAAGATTATAAATTTTAAATTGTTATAAATAATTACTTATGTGTTGTTAATTGTCCATAATTGGATACTTTATGACATTTTAGACCATATAAAGTTTAATTTATAATTTTTAAATATTTTTTTTTATTTTTAATCAATTTTATATTATGTAATTTTTATAAAATAACAATTATGTCAATTATGATAATATTCATTTATTTGAATGAAAATAAAATCCTCCCAATCGATATGTTCGAACTAAAAGATTTAATAGATTCATAACATGTCATATGTATCTATAAAATTAGTGGAGCAAATTAAATAGTTAATATAATATTTATTTAAATATTTTTAAAAACATTTATTTGATATTTCAATCAATAAAATATTTTCAACATCACTATTGTGTCACCTTTAATGATAATTATTTAATCCCTAAAAATTATAAATAAATTCTCATTAGGTATATAATTTTATTATATTTCTTGATACTATTCATTTTAGAAGTTTCATGATGTTTACCACTAAATTAAAATTATTATACTTACAAGATTTAAGAGAGTGACATGTTGTCACATTATTTGGTTGTAATAATAATTAAATTATTTTCATGGTCAAAAGTCTATAAAATTAATTTATTTACACCCTTAGGTGATATGGGTCGAATTTTATTCATCTAATTGAATTTTGGCATGTGTTAGGATTATTTTATAATCATATTTTTACCCTTAATTACCCGATTTACCGTTAACTTCAGTAAATAGAAATTATCATAGTTACTATTCATAATATCAAAAAAATAAAAGTAACCTATTAACATATTTTAGACCCTATAAATTAAAATATGGAACCCATTTTCAAAATTCAAAACACAGAAGTTTCAGTAATTAATTTAAAATTAAATATGTTGTTAAGAAAACGGGTTTTAAAATTTAAAACGTTGCAAAAGATTGAAATGTTTTTACCTATGAAATCAATGTAAATTTAATGGTAATGAAATGAATTATAATAAATGGTAAAAATATATTATATTTATATATTAAAATCATTAAATATTATAATTTAAAAATATAATTTTTTGCGATGAAAAAATTTCTTTTAATTAAAATATAGAGTGATTTTACTATTCATTAAAATATGAAGTTTATCAGAATAATATGAAAATTTTATCCATAATAAATTTTTATATCCTAATTCAAAAAACAATTTTATTTTGTCAAATTGAACTTATAAAACTGTCATATAATAGATTTAATGTGGGTGTGCCATCAAGAGGTGGTAAAACTATATTTTTTTAAATTATTTATTTTACCCAATACATTTATTTTGTTCACATACAATGTTTTATAAAATGTGTAAGGTGAATAATATTGTAATAAATTTCAAACTGTAGTTAATACTATTCATAACGAATAATTCATAAAATTATAATAATATATCATTGTTTAGTGAAACCCGGTATTGCATACTACACACGCTATTGAGGAAGATCACAGTTGCATGTATTGCAAGCCAAGTCAGGGATGCGTGTAGTGCAAGGTCCATATGGTGTTTCATATAACACAATCAAAACTTATTTCATTTATACATTAATCAAAATCTATACATAATGTTGCGTATAATATTTCCTACAAAACGAACTTGAAATTATGTGTAACACGAGCCAAGAATAGTGTTGCGTATAATGCAAGATAATACGGTGTTTCATATAGTGCAAGCTAATTGTGGTGTAGCATAAATTCAAGACATCAATGAAATTAAAAAGAATAATTCTCATAAAATCTTAGGTTGTTCCAATAATTATAGGAAATACATGTTCTATTAATATTTGGATAAATCATGCATCACATTATAGGAATAAACATATTGTTAGAAGTCATAAAATTTTGATATATCATTTTCAAAATTAGGATATAACTCTTGAACTCATTGTAACATAACATAAAATTGTTAATATCTTTAAAAATAATTTTAATACTGAGATATTTATTTATATTCGTCATTAAATAAAAATGATTAACTATATCCAACTTTCTTATTATTAATTTGAGATATAAAATTATTTAGTCATTGAATCAATCTATGTCCTTATATTTTTTTGATTCAATGAATTTATTTTTGGGATTTATATTTAATAAAGATGGTATTACCATTATATTTTATGTTTAACCTACATAAAATTATGATTGTTCAAAGAGTCTATCAAGTAGAATGTATGATCGATTAATTTGATTTCATTTTTTTGGTAATTTGGTTGAATATACTACAAGGATTTATATCAATATGAATTATTTTATTTCTTTTTATTTTTATTTTTATTTTTTTATCCTCCAAAAATTAGAATTTTTATGAAGACCAAAATGATTTTTTAAGTATTTAAAATATAATCATAATCAAAACTATTCTTCCAAAACCGAAACCTATAATGACTTTGACCGTTACTCAATAACCATATCCTAGCCTAAAAAACCTCAAATATCAATCATGAGTTTTCATAATGAAGTGTTTCCTAGTATAATAATCTCTATATCCTTGGGTTATATCTAACAGATCAAAGGAGTGATCCAGTGGAACTGTAAAACCCATAATATTGCACCTAATATCTCATGAAAGAGTTCCAAAATGGAAAGGGATTTAAAATTATTTAGACAACATTTATACATGGAATAGAGAATTTTAAATAGTAATAATGAACCATTTGGCTCATGGATTTTGATAAACCCTACTATCCCTAGTTAGAAAATGAGTTACATGAGAATATGTTTTTTGAGTCTAGAGAAAAATTTGATCACATTAGAATGATTACTGATAGTCGAGAACATGTCTCATATTTAGCTTTGTGGGTTGTATTTATATAAGTAACATATAAAGGCGAGTATGACGATTTACAAATTTATTACCCTATGAATAATCCTCATTTTAGTTTTAATGGAGTCTGAGAAGATCTAACTGGTAATAGAAATCCTATAAAGATTACTTCTGCTGAGTGTAATGGTGTGCACATACAATTGATTATTTTTATTTAGTATTCTTTTTTTGGAAAGGATATTTTATCATTTTAAGGCATCATGAAATGATATTTCTTTATATTATTTTGAATGTAGTGTGGATAAATCTACCTTGATTTATTATGTTACATATGACTGAGCAAAGAAAAATTTCATCTGAATTAATTACTCTACCTCATGAAATGTACATATATGCTTTGTTAGAGATCAAAGGACATATATCATTGGGGTAAGAAAATTATAATACATTAAGTTATATTTGTTTGAATCTATCCACCCATAAATGGATGAAAATATGATGGAAACCTCAGAAGAATATTTGGGTTGAGGATGGAAATAATTTATAGGAGCATTACAACCATATAAATAATTCAATGAAACAAAATTATCTAGTATATCTAGGTAGAAAAATGATAATTTTATTGACGTTATATATAATTCTATTTAATGTGTAGAATATGTGGTGGTTAATATTTGTGAGTAATCCTTAATAGATTATGAATAAATAATGACTCTATCTCTTAATATAGAGTTTCCAAAAGTTGAAAGTCCTATGGAAGGAGTAGTAGCTCCTAGGAGGGGTACTCTAATATTCAATCTGTTTAGACCAAATATCCCTGATTTAAGAATGAATTAAAATGAGTACATTGTTTTAGATATTTAAAATATTTTCATTTTAGGGTTGAAAAATAATATTAGACTCTACACCTCCAACAGATGAGAATTATCATAAAACCCCATTATTGATTTGGATATATTTAATCGGGAAAGTGGTGATGGGGATTATCATAACAATGGTACTGCACCCTATCCTAGTGAACATATCATAATTATTTTTCCATGTAATTTAGAGATATTGGAGAATAATCCCTCCTCTAATGTTCTTTTAGAAAATGTTTGGATGATGTTATTAGTAGATAACATTTTACATAATATGTTCAGTTCAAATCATAAAAAGGAAGACAATTCATCATTAAAATCTCATTTCCCTGATGTATCAATCCAATGTAATCTAATTTAGGATTTATCTTTTATATGGTGATTGTGAAAGTAATATATTCTCATTTCTAGATTCATTATTTTAATAGACATAAATTTGACTCAACTAATTATGAAGGGACAATGTTTAATCACTTAGATATTAATTTCAATGAATCCACCATTTTCCATATTTCATCTCATCTAACCAATTCTTCTTACGTTATTTAATTAACCAAATTTTTTTATTTTAAAATTGATATATTAGTTGTTTTGAAAGATTTATATTTACATTTGGGAAATTTTGGTGAGTATAGAAGAAAGGAAGATATATATTTTATAATTTATAGTTTTGTTTCCCACATTCAGTTGAAGCTTTTTAAGGTTGATTATATGGATTATGTGGTTAATAGTTTAAAATCCATAGTTATAGATCTCCAAATAAGCTTAATTGATATGATGATTAAAATGGACCAAATATATCATAATTTTGGAATTTTAACATTAAGAATTTTTTTCCTCCTCTATATACTACATCTATTAATGAGGATCTCATTCGAATGTTTGTCCATGAGGATATTCATGATCTTTTAGAAATTTTTAAGGAAAATAAGAATTTTATGGAGGTTGATTTAGTTTATCATGGTGAGAAGTTGTTTGATATGAATTTGGTTGAGATAATTATTACTTAAAAGGATAAATATTAAAATTAAGGGTCAATTAATTATTAAATAAGTAAATTTTGTACTACGTTTTATCTAAATAAAATGTTTATATCTTTCAATAATTATTTAATGATTCCTTATTTAACAGATGATTTTAAGTCAGTTGTGGAAAAATATGGTTATTAGTTTATCAACTGGATTAGTTTATGAATAAAAAGGATTAATTACGATAGACTATAGACCAGGATCATGATCTATATCTGAAATCACCCAATTTTTGGACCCTTTCCAATTTTAGGATAACACTAAAATTCTAGCACATTCACCAATTCATATTACTAGTGATTCAAATTCTACCACTCCAAATTATTCAAATACTATAAGAAATTTTGACCTTAGTATCTTTGAAGCTATTTATTATAGTTGAGCTTTCTCAAAAGGGATTATGATTACAAGATAATTGTCTTATCCTTGATACCCAACAAACTAATATTAATCTTAAGGCCATAAATAGGGAAAATTTAATTTTGTACATAATTAATGATATATGAGTTTCAATTATACTGTTTCATTTACATCATTTATTATTTTAATAATCTTTATTGTGTTTTATCCTAATATCATTTTGATAAGCCAAAATGTGGGAGTAATCATGTGAAAAATTCTTTATAAATATTTTATATAATAAAAATTCATTGATTATTTATAACATGGATTATGATCAATGAAATGGGTTATAGTTTTGTACAATCCAATGATTCAAATTTCAATGAACTCAAATTCTGTTTATTTTATGACTAATTAATTTTATGTTCATTATTAGTAACAAGTATTTTCTAGGTAAATATTAAATTTTCCCTCAGTGCTAAGGTGACTCTATATTCCGAAAATAAAAATATGTAAAAACTCATTTGAACACATGAATAGATAAGAGAAAACTTGTCAAATAAGTGAGTTTTATCTAAATAATAAATTGATTGTACATTAAATGGAATGATATCATGTTTTTTTTTAATGAATGGATTTTTTCTGAAATTTGATGATTTTAATGATTTATAAATGTGGCCCCATGGCTTAGTTGATCGAACATATGGATATTCAATCAAATGTGTTGGAAATTTCAAAAAATCCTTAATAATCATAAAAAATAAACCTAGAGATTGAAATAACTACTAAAGTGACCCAAAAATATATCTTATCAAAGGTATTAATAAAATAAAAATTCTTTAAATCAATGACATGTATTAGAGGGACCACATTTTGTGACTAGTTAAATGATTAATGTAATCAATTGACCACAAGATAGTTCCAAAATTTTGGAAGAGTATTACGTAAATTATTTAACGACTTTATGTGAATCCATGTTAGAGTGAAACAATTACATGTTCTATGGATATGCTAAATGACTAGTAAAGTGAATCGATTAGAGTTTTTCCTAAGTATTGAATCAATCATGAAGGATCACGATTAAAAGAAATAAATAAATTGACTATATTGAATTTAAAACATATTTATATCAAATATTCCAATGAACATATGTGATGAATTAAATACAACGTGAGAAAATTATTTAGTTTCTTATGTAATGTTGAATACAAATACCATTTTATTATTATTCTAAAAAACGATATTTGGGGATTAGTTTCTATATTTAATATGAGAAATATGACAAGGTGTATATATCAATCAATAACGATGATATGAGTAAATTCATGCTATTATACTATCTTAAAAATCTATAACAAACTATTTTTCTATTATGTTTCACTAAATGATCTGAGAGATCACATCCAATCACTTCACCTACTATCAAATACTTAATGGTTATATTGAGAAGATAAGATAACAGTGAAAATTAACTAAAACACAATTAATATCAAGGATGAATCTAACATCATCTCTCTTTATCTTTGTATTTTTCATTACTTTTTTGTTGTTATTTGTTGAGTTTATATATATGTTAAGAACATACACATATAAAACACTAAAGAGTACTATGATATTATTTATTTATCTTACTTATTTTCTGTATCCGAATAAACAACTGTGGAAGAGGATTTGGGATAGTATAGACATCTCGGTGTACTATTGTACTATGTATATCAGTCCTAGGTTGTAGATCATTTTATTTTAGTTATAAAAATTATCGACATCCCATTACTTTCAATTAGAGACGACTATGTTTCATTTTGAGCATGATCCTCTTGTGTTTTTTATTTTAAATTTTCTATTATTTATATTTTTCGTAAATTGTATTATTATTTGTTAAATTAAATATATATATATGTAAAATATAATTTTCTTAATATTATTCAAATGAATTTATAAAAACAATTATTTAATATCTAATTTTATAATGGATATCTCTACTGTATTCTATGAGTACAGTAATCTAAAAATATTAGGATATTCTCATGTAATTTTAATTATGTTTACATCAAGATATTATGAAATTAATTGAAAACATAAAATTATTTATATATATCATATTTTCTAACTATGTTTTATCTAAATTTGGAGATGTTTTTAATATAATTTTTAATATAATTTTTTTATTGGATACTCAATTCACCCACCACATTTTCTCATTATTTAATAAAATAAGAGATAACTAATGTTTTTTACTCTAAATAAATCTATGGTTTTATATAATCATGATAAAGAACATGAGCTTGTTATGGAAATTACATCAATTTTAGGGATCCTACTACAAATCAATGATGGGTATTTGTCCCAAATAGTTGAGGAACTCGACATTGAAGATATGCTAATAGGTTTGGAATATGGTTATATGTAAAATTTAGTGTTTATTAGTCTTCCAATAAATCATATATTTGATATAACACATGCCTACTTCTATTCATATTTCAAATATTACATCATAAATAAACATGATCGACTTGCAGAAATTAAAGATAAAACACTAGGAGAATATATATAATGGATTTATTCAGTCATTTGTTTCTCTATTTTTCATACCTATTATTTTTGTTAAAAATAATGTTGTGTTAGTGTGAATTTTCATTGATTTTTAGAAAAATAAAAAAATCTTGATCAATAAAAACTATCTTAAACCTTTTATAGATGTTTTTTGTGAACTACAAGGAGATTAATACTTTTCAATGTTTGACCTTTGATATGGATATAATCAGTCAAGTTTCAAAACATATTCTATACCCTAGAAAAAATTTTATATAAGGTATTTAAACTTTGAATTTATATTGATACAATTTGGAATTACCAATAACATTAATATAATTATAGATAAATTGAATAGATTCATTATTTGTTACCTTGATTAGTATGTCGTAGTCATTGTTGATGACAATCTTATATATTTCTAGTGAAATAAAGTGCATTAAGATCATTTAAGCATTGTGTTGAAGACCATGAAAGAGGTAAATATCTATGAAAAATTTAGAAATTGTGAACAATTGAAACATATTATATCATTCTCTGGTTATGTAATTACAAGATAAAAAATATCTATTGATACTTTAATGATCATTGTTATTGAAAAGTATCCCATAGTATCCATTATTACTGAGATATATTTTTTTCATTGATTGTATGGAGCCAATTGATTTACTTTAGAAATTTATCCTATCAAAAAAATCCAATAACTAGGTTTACAGGTAAAGTATTCACATTCAATTATACCAATGATTGAGAAGATAATTTCTAGGAACTAAAGAAAAGGTTGGTTAGTGCTCATGTGCTCACACTACCCTGCATCAGATAAGGGTTTTTGATATATAGTGACTCATAATATAAGGTTATAGGATGTTTTTTAATTTATAATAATATGGTAGTAGAATATTACTCATTACCATAATTGTATTTTGAGAAAAAACCCTCAAATTTTGATTTTGTTCTAGAAGAGGTATTTTTTCTTTGAAAATATGGACTCCTTTTCCTTATGGTGAAACATTTGACATACATACAAAACATAAAACCTTGAATTATATATTCACATATAATTTTCTTAAATGTTAATAAATATTTTATTAATTTAATTGATTTAATATTATGATTTCTCAATATATTACCATCGTGGGAATGTGAACAATGTGGTTGGTTCATTGAGGCAGATAGACCATGCTAGATTTTCCAAGTAGAGAAATGAAATAGAACCAATATTTAAGTATTATAGAGGATGGATCATTGAATTATTATATTAGGGGAGATATAAATTATTATAAAGATAATTTTTCATCTATCCCATTATGTGAATATTAAAGAGCTGTAAAATGGGGATTTGGAGGTGAAAAAGAGTGCAAAGAATGTAGTGAAAATAAACAATGATAATGATGGAATGATGTGGTTTATGATGTATCATCCCAAATCTGGGTTACACTCAACGGGTGCCCCGAACCCGGTTGGTCACATGACCTCAAGATCATTTACCCAAATGCCAGAGGCTGTCGACTAGCAGTAAGGGCCCAGGTCTGATAGTGGGGAAATAATGCCCTCAATTGTCAAAGTGTAGCACAACAGAAAAGATAAATAACATACAACAGCAGAAGCAATAAACAATATATAACTGAATGGATAACCAAAGTGAGAGAGGACCAATAGTCACATATATATATCAAGATGTATCATGTCACTATTATATGAAAATAGCCAGAACAGGATACACTGCAATACAATACAATACATCTCAAGTACAAAGTACAACAAAAATGAAACAAAACAGTGCAACAGGAGCTCAGCAGCATCGCAAGCCTAAGCTCAGTCACATGATCTCTTACTCCTCTGCAACAATCATGTACCTGTATAGGGACCCGTTCCCCCATCAACACATGTAGCAATATAGATTGTTTGGACTGAAGACATGACCCAAATAGGGTGTGAGAAATAAATCCTAGTAGGCACCCATAAAAGGACTGTGCCGAACTACCACCGAAAATGTGCAACAGTTGTGTGCAGTAGTAAATGCAATAATCTAAGAAGTACTCAAAAGTAACTAACTTTACCAGGAATATTGACATTTTATTATTCATTTAACCATTCCCTGACCATGCTTTAACTTGGAAGGTATAACATATAAGAATCACCACGGTGAATAATTAACGATAACATTGTCCTCAGACATACAAACCTTACCCTCAAGTAATTAGAGTCACAAAACGTAAGTAATTTCCCACAGGCATCACATATATTTCCCACAGGCGTATGAAGTGTCTCCATAAGGAACAAAATATACTTCCCTTAGGCATTAATGGAGTTTCCCTCCGGAAAAACAGACCACTGCCCTCAAGCTAAACAGAACATTTCCCTCATTGAAATAGAACACTTCTTTCAGGCTAAATAGAACATTGCCTTCTGGCAAAATAGAAAACTACCCTCATGCGAATGTATTCGGGCCGATCCCAACAGATAAGCAAGTAATTATATAGAATTACTCTCAAGGAAATTAAAAGAATACTAAATTTTATGGTATACCCTCAGGTAACTTGTCCAAAAGGCTAAACAGAGGAACGCACACCCAGGGTGGTCCTGGATCCAATCAGTGATCCCGAACTGATGTTTATAATTACATTTAATTACCTATACAATTCAAGGTATTTAAAACAGACAAGTCCATAGCCACACGACACCCCAACATGGGTTCGTAAGAAAATGGTACACAAAAGCACACAGAAGTAGGAATTTAAACACCAGACCACCTACATCTGTCACCACTGATCGGTATACGTGAGCGACTCTTCCAAAAACTCCTAGGAAAGACGTATATCTTAGAATATCAAAAACACATTCAAACCAAAATAACATACCATAGAGGAATAATTGGTAAGAACTACTCGATAAGATGGAAGGACATACCAGCGCTATCCCAACATGATCGATAAGAGAAAAAATGGATTCCTGGTGTGTGGTCAGTTGATCCACCAAGGTTCGGTCATCCTCCCTAGATCCAAACGACTTTCTAAGATTACTCTATGAGCAAAGGAGGGTACTTCCCATTTTGAGAAAAATAATAAAACAACACAGCGTGTACTCTCAAGTACACGACATGTACTTTTCTCATTTAACTGTTCATCTGGCGGCAACTTTTTCCACCATCGAACTTTGCATCTATCGACATGAGTACACGACGTGTATTTCCAAATGCACGGTGTGTACTATCTATCAGCTAGAAGATACTCCCACCACCTTACTATTCACCTACCTACTGAGAACATAATGTGTAAATACACACTACACGGTGTGTAGTTGGGTTTTACACCTTTCATCACCCACAGGGATTCACACCCTATGTACCTATCACACACGACCATAGTACATGACATGTGGAAAAGTACATAGCATGTTCCCACAAAAAATGGTATTTTCCCCATTTTCCTTATTTCTTCAAAAACACTTATGGAAAAAGGAAAAGAAAAAACCTATACCTCAAGAATAAGAACCGAGTTCTTACAAACTTCCCCCCTTTTAATAAATTCATCCCTGAATTTCCCTTCCCAGGGTGGAGAATATAAAACTGTGAAAAACTCTGACCACTGAGCATGTATATCGGTCACCTTCTCCCAGGTTTCATATTGCATTTGTCCATGCTACCATAGCACCCGTATGAGAGGATCTGACTAGCCTCAGAGAACCTTCGTACTCCTATCAAAAATATGAATTATATGCTCCTCAAAGAATGCACAGACCTAAAACTCAACCTTCTCATGTTGAATGGTGTGAGACATGTCTAAATGTTAGTGGCACAATTGAGATGATGGAAGACATCATGCATGGCCTGATACCTCTGTGGTAACTAAAAATAATATGCAATCGATCTGAATCTATCTTGAATATCAAATGGCCCCACATTCCTCGGTGAAAGTTTATTCGATCTATTGATCTGCCTATTTCCCAACCTCGGTGAAACACCTAAGAAAACCTGATTCCTGACCATGAACTCCAAGGGTCATCTGCGGCAACCAACATAAGATTTCTGACAAGACTGCGCAGAAGAAATCCACTTCAGTATCAACAAGACCTATTCTGAAGTCTCCTGCATGAGACATGGTCCCTGTAAAGCTACCTCACCTCCCTCCAACCAGCATAAGGGTGATCTGCATGGCCTACCATATAAATCCTCTTATGGTTCCTTCTCAATAGTTTCCTGAAAATTATTATTATAGGAAAACTAGAACATGGGTATATGCATCTTCCGAGAGCCCCTAAAATCTAGGATGCATGTGAACAACATGTCCTTAAGAACCTATACCGTACACTCTGACTGGCCATAGTTCTGAGGGTTGTATGTTGTTCCCACAAGCTCCAATGTACCATGGTCCCTCTAAATACTCTTCCAAAAATGAGACATAAAACAAGCATCCATATCTGAAATAATAGAACAAGGAACCCCATGAAGATACACTATCTTTAGGATATACAACATCGCATGCTCATCAACATTGAAGGTCTCCTAGATCAGCAGAAAGTGATCTACCATTGTGAGTTTTTCCACAACAACCCACACGGCATCACTGCCTCGAGGTGACCTCGGAAACCCAGTCACGACGTCCATCACGACATCATCCCATTTCAACTCTGGGATGGGTAACTACTATAATATTCCTGTTGGCCTCTAATTCACCACATTCACCTGTTGACAGGTGGAACATCTTGTAACAAAACTAGCTACCTCTCTCTTTATACCTGACCACCAATACTGTGGTCTCAAGCCACGGTACATTTTGGTAACTTCGCGATGCACTGCCCAAGAAGAAGCATGAATCTCCCCCATCAGCTCCTCATGTCTGTCTCCTGGTAGACACACTCATCTATGGAAATTTAGTAACTCATCATCACTTATCGTCCATTCAGGAGAAGGGACCTTACTTTCCACCGAATCCAATATAACTAGGACTTCTGAATCAGATAGCTCTCTAATCCTCACTCTATCCAGGAGGGTAGAGGTCACAACTAAAGAAGAAAGATTGGCCTGCCCCTGACTGTCATGCACTTCCAAATGCATCTCAGAGAACTAAGGAATAAGCTACCACTCACCATTGGCCTCATGAAATGACTGTGTTTGAGTCTTCCTGTTCAGTGCATTAAAAAATGCATTACCCTTACCATGTGTATAGGAATGCTCGAAGTCGAAGGACTAAAGGTATTCAACCCACCTTTGTTGTCTCAAATTCTGGACATGCTGGGTAAAGATATACTTCATATTTTTTGGTATGTGTAAACCACAAAATTCTCTCCCAATAGATAATGTCTCCAATAGTGCAACACCTGAAAAACTACAGCCAACTCGAGGTCATGAGTCTAGTAATTCCCCTCATGTGGCCTCAACTACCGAGATCCATATACAACAGCTCGATCACCTTGCATAAACACTTCTCTCAGCCCAATAACTCCTACATTACAGTAGACAGTATAACTCTTTTCTTACTATGGATGTATCAAGATTGGTGCTAATGTCATCCTCCCATTCAGATCCTGAAATATTTTTTCACAATCATTTGACCAAAATAACTTCACACCCTTCTTAGTCAACCATTTCAATGGTGATGCTATTTGCGAGAAGTCCAATATAAAGTGCCTGTAGTAACCATCCATCCCCATGAAACTCCATATCTCAACCACGTTCCTAGTCTGATCCTAGGAAACTACTACTCTCACTTTCTCTGGGACCACAGCAAGTCATGCCTCTGAGTTGATATGACCCTGGAAGTGTATCCAGTCCATCCAAATGTGGCACTTTATGAGCTTAGAATATAGTTGATGCTCTCTCAGTGTACTCAGTAAGATCTCAAGAATGATAGCTTGGTCGTGTCGAGTATGAGATTACACCAAGATATCATCCATGAAAACTACCACAAAAGAGTCCAGATAAGGGTGGAACCCATGATTCAACAAAGCCATGAATGTTGTGGGCACGTTCGTTAGTCCAACGACATTACCAAGTACTCGTATAGACAATGTCTGCAATGAAAATCTGTAAGTGGTATATCAGATGGTCTAACACGTAACCAATGATATCTATATCTCAAGTTAATCTTGGATAACACTCATTATCATCAAAGTTGATCAATAAGATCATCAATATTTGGAAATGGGTATCAGTTCTTAACCATTAACTGGTTCAACTTCTGATAATCCACACAAATTCTAAGGGTACCATCCTCATTCTTCACAAAAAGAATAGGTGAACCCCAAGGAGGAGTACTAGGTTGGATGAAACCCTTCAACTTCAACTCCTATAACTTCATCTTGAGCTATTTCAACTCAGGTGTAGCCATCCTATAAGGAGGAATGGACACCAGTGTCGCTCCTGGAAGAAGCTCAATAGAGAAATCCACATCTTGCTCTAGAGGTAGACATGAAAATTCATCCAGAGAGACATCACTAAAATGATCAACCACGGGAGAGAAATCCTTCTGACATGTCCCCTGATCACCCAGATATAAACTCGCAATCTGGGCTGTCACACCACCTCGCCCACGGTGCTCAGGTCCAGCTCTGCTCGCCTGGACATCTCATTCACCTTTGTATAGAAACTCTATGCCCTCCAGTGACGTGAAACTCAAACTGTGATGATAGAAATCCACAAAGGATCTAATGGTTACAAAATATCCCATCACAAAAATGAAATCATAGCTCATTATCTCTAAGTCATAGAGTTCCCATATAAAGTGACACCCACCAACCTTTAGGGGGAACTCCCTATACTGATGCAAACAAGCCGATCTATTTACCAATATAGTGTCTAGAGTCATTAGAATTAGAAGAAACATAGTGCCCCATGATCTACACAATGTGCACATATATAAATCAATGTGTAGCACCCATATTGAAAAGTAAAGAAGACAGAATAAAAGCAACAATAATAGTACCACTGACAGTAGAAGGTCCGGGATCCTGATCTTGTTGGGTCTGTCGCACTGCATATGCCTACCCAATATCACAGCCCTATGACACAGCCTAGCTACCCTAAGTTGACCCACCATACTGTCTCTGAGATCCTGGTGTCTGGATACCATGACCACGACCTACACCTCTTCCGGTATGTCCTCACATATCCTAATTCCCTGAATGGTAAGAAGTTTCTGGACCTTCTCCCGCACATGGAGTCTGCACAGAATCCCTCTAACTATCCAGTGGTGGGAACACCCGGCAAAACCACTGCAGATGACCCATCTTGCCACAAGTTCGGCACTCCACTGGGTCTCGAGGACACTGAGGTCTCTTATTCCCCTCTCTATCACACTGGTAGAAAATATCTTGTCCACCTGATGTAATCACATATCTAGTACTGCCACCATGAGAAAAACTCATTTGTTGCTTCTTATTTCCGGTAGAAATAGTTCCAGAAACTGGTTTCGACCGACCTGGCCCAAACCACCAACTTCTCACAGGTTCCGTTCGGTAATCAGTTCCTGGTTCACAATATCATGCAATGTAGGCAACCTAAAAACATTCACCAGTGATCAGATTTCATTCCATAGACAATCCTCAAAGCGTCTGGTCCTCAAAATCTCATCACCCACTAGAACGGGTGCAATACACTTAAGCTCGGTGAAGCAAGAAGAATAATCCATCACTGACACGGTGCCTTGAAATAGATTCATGAACTCTCGAGCTCTATCTTCCCTCAGTGTCTCAGAGAAGGAGAAGTCATAGAAATCCACATGAAAATCATCCCATGTCATGTCCCGGTGATGCTCAGACTAGGTGGTAACATACCACAACCTCTTAGTGGAATCACATAGCATGTAATTAGCGAGCTTGACCCTCCGTCCAGGAGGAATCTCAAGATGATCAAAGATAGACTGCAGAGAATCCATCCAAGACTCCACAGCTTATAGTCTTCCATCCACTGAAAACATAGACTGATGCTACATCTGGAAGATATGAGATAGCTCTGCCATTGATGTGGCAGCCTACAGTGCTCCCTAGAAGGTTTGCATAAAACACATGAAGCCTTCACAGAACTGAACCTCTTTACCTGTGTTCGGCATAATGGCTGGTTCCTCATATGGCTCTACTAGAGGATCCATTGGTAGCCCATGGCCCACCATTTCTAGATTATTATCATTGACGCTCTCTTGGCGAACAACTCGAGGTCTTCTCGACGGAATGACTCTATAAGGTCAAACACATGCCTTAAAACAAAATTTATCAATGACTGAAAACAAGGAGTGTATGAAGGGAACAAGGAAAAAAGAAAACATTCATGTTTAAAAAAACAATAATACATGGCCTGTATAATCTTTATAGGGTGTGTTTCCTCAAGTCTTTCACATGGGCGTGTACTCTACCTAAACTGGTCATGTAACACCCCAAAACACACGACATGGTGTCCACACACACGACATGTACATGAATTTTCATCCCTTCCAGAGACCTTACACATGGCTTCGCCACACATCTCTCCTTTAAACAAAACTACATGTCATGTCCCAGAGGTACACGGAGTATATGGATTAATTTTTCCAACTTCCCGTGTTATTGGTGACACAACTGACCAGTCAGCTGACACTACATGGAATGTTACATCCAAACACGGTATGTTCACAACACCGTCTTCCCTACCAAATGTCCATGTCCACACGGTCTTTCCCTAGTCAAGACTATACAGTGTGTCCCATAGGTACACGGCGTGTTGAAGAAGATGTAACATTGACCCCTGTTTTTTAGATACACGGTTGGGTCCCCAGGTCACACAAAACGGTGTGTTCATCATTGACATGACATGTACAATAAAAGCATTCTTCTGTCCGTGTTGTTAGTTACACAGGCGGACACTGGGTCCACACAACATGGCGTGTGAAAAGACTACATGACATGTGCCCTCTACAACTTTCCCATCTCGTGTCTCTGCCCACATGGAATATGACACTGTTAGCTACTACACGTTGTTTACATAGGGTACATGGCATATACTCAAATCTTTTTCTCTTCCTCCCGAACAGAAGAATACAAGGCGTGTCGTCAAAACTAGACGGCGTGTATTCTTGGTAATTCTTGATAGCAAGCCTTAAAATCTTCTCCAGAGCCCATTAAAAGACTAAAACCAACACTTAAGTTCCACGTATCGATCCATGAGGGCCCATACTCCCTACGAATCAATTTTTGGAATCGTACACATGTTATAACAAAATAAACAGTCAATGATCCACCAAATTTTGGTCAATGAGGGCCCATAGTTCTCAAGAACCAAAGTTTTACGTTCATTTTATCATCCTCACACAAAAATACCCTATCAAATAGCAGGTATTTATCAAAGAATCTATCACAACAACATGCTTTTTTATCCCAACTCCTATCACAAAAAAATTCAATTTCTAATGGACCTACATGGCATGGAAAGAATGCATGACTTGTGATTTCTAGCATGTACCTAAATGATGCATGAGATAGAATACCCTCAACTGATTGGGATGCAACTAAAATGAACCCATGATAACATATAAATAGCACACCACAACTGAATCACCCAATGGTGAAAATCAAATCAACTGTAAAATTGCAAAATTCGAAAAATTGCAATAACCGAGGTAGACTGGATTTTCCCTATACATGGGTCAGCTACTTCTGGGAATGGCTTATTACCAAATACCATTTCTTTACTATCCCTAAATAAGGCTCTAAATAGTTTTTCAATGAAAATAACTCCTTTTATATCACTTTGTAACATCCCAGATCCGGGTGCCACTCAACGGGTGCCCCGAACCCAGTTTGTCACATGACCTCAAGCGCATTTGCCCAAACTCCAGGGGATACCGACAAGCAGCGAGGGCCCAGGTATAGTAGTGGGGAAACTATGCCCTCATTTTTCAATTTTTAGTATAACGGAAAATATAAATAACATACAACATCGGATGCAGTAAACAATATTTAACTAAATGATAACTGAAGTAAAAGAGAACCAGCAGTCACACACACACACACACAAATATATATATATATATATCAAGATGCAGCATGTCACTATTCTATGAAAAAAGCCATAACATGATACAATTCAATAAAATACAATATATCTCACGGAAAAGGTACAATAAAATGAAACAAAATAGTACAATAGGATCTCAACGGCATCGCAAGCCTAAGCTCGGTCTCATGCTTTACTACTCCTCTGCAACAATCAAGTACCTATATATGGACCCTTTCTCCTATCAACACCTACATTAATATTTTCTGTTTGAGCCAAAGACATGACCCAAAAAGGTGTGAGAAATAAATCCCAATAGGCACCCATCAAAGGCTCGTGCACAACTGTCAGTGAAAATGTGAAACAATAGTGAGCAGTAGTAAATGCAATAAACTAAGAAGTACTCAAAAGTAACTAACTTTACCAGGTATATTTCAATTTTATTATTCATTTAACCATTCCAATACAATTCTTTAACTTAGTAGGTATAACATATTAGAATCTCCACGATGAACATTTAATGATAACACTGTCCTTAGACATACAAACCTTACCCTTAGGTAATCAGAGTCACAACCCGTAGGTAATTGCCCACAGGCATAACAGATATTTCCCTTAGGCATACGAAGAGTCACCCTTAGGCACAGAACCTACTACCCTCAAGTATGAATGTAGTTTCCCTCTGGCTAAATAGAATATGACCCTCAGGCTAAATAGAACACTGCCCTCAGGCGAAATAGAACACTGGCCTCAGGCTAAAGAGAACAATGTCCTTAGGCTAAATAGAACATTGGCCTCAAGAACAAGTAATCAGTTTGAGACCAATAGATAAGCAAGAAATTATATAAAATTCTTATCAAGGTAATTTAAAGAATGCTAAATTTTACAGTATACCCTCGGGTATCCTGGCCAAACAGCTAAACAGAGGAATGCACCCCCGGGGTTGTCCTAGATCCAAGCAGTGTTCCCAAACCACAGTTTATAATTACATTTAATTACCTATACAATTCTAGGTATTTAAAATATCCAATTCCTTAGCCACACGACACCCAAACATCGGTTCGTAGCACAATGGTACACAAAAACACACAGCGGTCGGAATTTATACACCAGACCACCTACCAAATTCGCCCCTGATCGGTATATGTGAACGACGCTTCCAAAAATGCCCTTAGAATGATGTAGATCTGGGAATAAAAAAACATTAAAATGTAAATAACTTCCCTTATAAGATGAATTGGTGATAAGTACTCGAGAAGAAGGAAGGACAAACCAACGCGGTCCCAACATGATCGACAGAAGCGAAAACAGATTCACGATGCACGGTCAGCTGATCCTCCAAGTTTCGACCATCCTCTCAAGCTCCAAAAAATGTTCTAAGCTTACGCTATGAACAGAGGAGGCTAATTCCCATTTTAAGCGAAAAAAAATAAAACATACGGTGTGTAATCTCAAGTACACTGCCTGTACTTTTTTGAATTTAACTGTTCCTCTTGCGGATACTTTTTCTACCGTTGAACTGTTCAACAGTCGACATGAGTACAGTGCATGTATTTCCGAATACATGGCATGTATTGTCGCTCAGCTGGCAGCTACTCCCAAATCCATACTATTCACCTGCCGACTGACTACACGGTGTATAAATACCCACTACACAGCGTGTAGTCGGTTTTTACACCTTTCATCACCGATAGGGATACACACCCTATGTACTCATCCCACACAGCCAAAGTACATGGCGTGTGGAAACATACACGGCATGTACCCACAAAATTTGGGATTTTTCCCCAGTTTCATTATTTTCTCAAAAACACTTATGGAAAAAGAAAAGAAGAAACCCATACCCCAAGAATAAGAAGTATGTTCTTACATATGAATTGAGTACGTGTTACATCAGTAAAAAATATAAGAAAGTGAATTTATATGCAGATAATATATCATCATTATATATCGATAATTGAATATATTTTGGTATAGATATCATAAGGTGCATTTTTGGTGGGACAACATGAAGTAGGATATTACTGGTTATGTATCACAAATCCTAGTATCCTATAAATTTAAGTCTAAAAAATAATTCTAATTGAATAATTATACCATTAACCATAACTATATGGAAATGATAATACAAAACTATGGAATTATCTAAAATACTCCATAACACATTTAGTGTCCATAACACTATTAGGGTTTTAGTTTATCATCATATATAGTCATTGAATTTAATTAACATCAAAGAAGATTTATTACTTGAAATATATGCCAATATATAAGTTAAACAATGTTAAGGTTTCATAAAGTATAAATCTCAAATCATATCTAATTTAAATCCAATGAATATATCAAAATATTTGTGAATTATTTATCAATAATTTAATAGGGAAAATATATTGGGAAATTTATATCATCCCCATATATATTATCAGTATGAGAGAACTATTCGAATCATAAAAAATATGTTGTGTTATTTTTATATGGATTTAAATGGTGTTTTAGATCAATACACCGCCCTAGTGGAAATTTATTATAATGAAATCTTTTTTATTGAGCATTCAAATGCATCCTTCTAAAACTCTCTATAAAAATAAGTACAAAAATTCAACATATTTGGATAAAGCTGAGGAACAAAAGAAATTGAGACCTAAGCTAGCTTAGGAAATTTTTATGAAGATATTAAATAATTTTTGAATTAATTATTTTTGGTTTCATTTGTTTTCAATATTTCAATATGTGTTTACAGACAATGTTACATAGGAATAATTGAGATGTTTTAGAGAAGAATTATTTACATGTTTATAGAAATATTACTACATTAGATGGAATTATCTAAATATTTGTCTTCCAAAAATCATTAATATATCCATGATTATATGTGAGTTTGTACAAAAGGGAAATTTAGATTTTGGAAAAATTTCACGATGTGGTGTACAATGTTCACGTTATGAAGTACAAAAGATTTAGTTGAGCTGACCGAGTACCATCAGACTAATGTTTGAGTTTAAAAGTTAAAGGATGTGAATTAGAGGATATTTTTCGATGGATTTGAGACTATAAAAAGGTTGAGTTACAAAAGAAATATTCAAGCTAATCAAAGAATCAGAAATATAAATTTATTGAGGTTAACATGACCTTGTTTAATGGATAGAGAGAGTTTCTAAGAATATCATGATTATGATGTGATAAAGTCTCAAATAGTATAATGTTTGATGTTTTGAAGTTTATAATGTTTATAAGATATAATGTTGAAGAAATATAGAACATAGAAAATATTTTTAATACTATTATATAGAGGAAACCCATGCAAAGAACTAGATAGTGAAATCTATGAAGTTGTATAAGCTAAATGTCCACCATTCCACCTATCAAATGTTCCATCAGATAGAGTATAGTGATTTAATCAGATAAAGAATAATAAGTTGTACTTAATAGAGAAATGATATTGACTGTTTTAGATAATGTATAGTTATACTAGATAAATATATCTGATGATCAATTATGTATAAATAGAAGACACCCTAAAATATCATTAGATAAACTAGAATAAAAAAGATAAATATCAAGATGTTCTGGACACAATGGAATTTTATTTCATCATATAGATATTTTTTATATCACGATAGAATGATATATTGAGCACATTTAATAGATGTTTTCTAACTAAAATTAAAAAGAAAAATAATTTTTTTTAGTCCAATGAAAAAATGGGATCAAAGGTCTAATTGATGGAGTTTTTTTTGGAAAATGGAGTTTTTATGAAAACAAATCAGACATATCTTACTTAACGATTATACTCTATATTAAGGTTTGACAATATTTTAAAATATTTTTATATATTTTAATAGAAATTATATATAGATATTTTCATCAATGATCATATATCAATCCTATTGTTGAGAAAATTTTAAGAATTATTTCACACTTAGTTTGAAGTAATCATTGGAAAATAATGTTTACTTTAATGTTGTTTAATCATTGATGGTATTCTAGACACATAGATTGGGGAGGGATAATTTTATGTTTTAATTTTGGGACCCCACTCATTCATGTGGTAATTTTTAGGATGAGTTCCTATACAATTTATTTAAGGGAAAAAATTAATATACATTGATTGTGCACAAGAAGAAGATGACTTACTGAAGGTTTTTGGTGTGAGTTTCCAACCAATGAATATCTTGGTCAAAGAAAAGGAGCATATACTATGTTTCAACATGCAAATATGAAATAGAGTGTGGGTTTGTTAATATGTTCCTTCATGGTTTAATAAGAGATTACTGAATTAATGATGTCCAAATAGAGACCCAAAGAACAGAGCATGATATAACGTAGGAGCATTAGTCCAAGTGGATTCATCAGATAGAGGGGCACCAAATTGAGTACATCCAAACAATTAATCTAAAAATCATGAAAAAATAAAGGGAAATTATTATCCCATACTCTATGGATTTATGAAAAAAAATTATTTATATAGAGGCCTTCCAAAAATTGATATTAAAAGTTAGTTTGAGATTACATAGTTATTTATTACATTTTAATGATTCTTTAATTCCAACATACTCTTATAAGTGTTTTTCAATATCATAAAAAAGATTGTATATATGAGAAGGTGATACAACATTATAGAGGAAAATAAATTCTAAATATTACGACCAATTTATAGTTTATAATTAATTATAAAATAAATAAATTACAGCTGGTTTCTTGAACCAATTACTGATAATTCATATTGATGGGTCATATAACCAATTGAGACGAAGGTGGATATAAGAAGGTTGATTGGGGGATATAAAAAAAATGGTAGAAGAGTTTATTTCTAGGGTGTAGAACCACAGTATGTTATTTGAATGGTTACAAGGGTATAGAACCAGTTATGGCCTATCCTATTGTAATCCTTAGTAAAATAATCCTTGTGTGGGTAGATAACAACATGAAAAAGAGTAGGTATCTTTATCGATCCATGTAAATATAATGTACCATTATATCCTTATATTTTTTCTATAAAATTTTTAGTTGAGAGATATATCTGTGTATATTAAAACTAAAAAAATATTTATAAGTTGAGATTATAAGAATAATTCTTAAAAGAAAATGGATCACTAATTCCCCCCCCCCCTCTTTGTGTTCTCACACTAATATGGGTACTACAGTTTGTATCTGAGGTATGATTCCATTGATAAATCCTACTATCTACTCCGGATAAATAATTTGAATTTATTAAATGGTAAGGGTGTTCTGTTATTTAATAAATGTCACTATCATAGTTGGTAGAGTAATATGTTACCATATTTTTTTATCATCGAATAGAACTTATAGATCATGTGATAGGGGGATTTCACCCCCATTAATGAGGGTTCATTGAAAACTGTTCATATGAAAAATTTGATTTTTAAGAAAAAGAATCCAAATATAATTTTTGAGGTATATCTTAGAGAATTTCTATAAAACATAATGGGATTCAAAACTGCCAATATAATGTGGGATAAATTGTGAAGAAACTATAATGAAAATGGGAATGTGAAGAAGGAAAATTTATAATTCAATAGTATAATGTTTGAAGATATTATAATTTATAATAGGGAAATTATCAACTAATACTTTACATGAGTCAATGATATTGTTAGGAATATCATAGGTTTTAATGAGATGATAGAAAAACATACTATCATTAACAAACCTAGGAGAAACCTTCTAGATAGATTTGATTCCAGGGTGTTGTCACTAAAACATCTAGAGGATTTACATATATATATATATTTTAAAATATTCTCAAGGAGTATAAGTATAGAATATAAATATTATTTAAAAATATGGATATGGAAGAAATATCAATTGAATATTCGTTAAAATTTATTCTTATAGATAAATATGTAAAATAAGAATAAAATGATTCAGATGTAATTTTATTTATGGGGATGAGAACACAATAACGGATATTATTTATAAATATGAAAATGTTAAAATTGTGATCAAAAATAAATATTATGTCTTAAATGATAAAATTGAAATGATAGTGGTAATTTTTCAGAAAGGTGTACTTAGAAGATGTTGGAATATTCTATGTTATATGAATAAATTTTCATGTCTTGGAAACATAAGTGGAAGAAACATGAGAAAAATATTCTTATAAATAATAAAGGGAAATTATTTAGTGGAAAATAGAAGGATTATTCTTTATCCAATAATGAATCTGATTGTCAGTTCCACTTATTAACTAACTTTAAAAGAGAAAGTATTTCATCAGAGAATGATGATGATGGATAAGAGAGAAAATAAATTGAGTAGATTTTAAAATAATATTTGAAAGAATATATTGATAAAAATAAAAAACATTAGAATATAATGAAGATGTTTAAGGAAGAAGTTAATAGAGATACCTTTTTATATTGTTGAGTCTATCAAAAATGAGGCCACAATCCATAATGATATTAGAGATCCAAAAATGAAATTGGTTGAGTTTGTAAATCAACTAAAATTAAATAAGATGAAAATAATAATTTTAAAAACTAAGAAACGATGCTTGTTAAGGAAAGTAAGTAAAATATACTATTTCTAGTTGAATTTGAAAAGATGGAAAATGATATTAAGGATAGTTTGGTTGAAAAATAAAAATATTTTTTTGATACATAATCATGATTTATTATAGTATAAATTGATTTAAAGAAGATGAGTTATGTCTTATAAAAATATTTTGCGGTTAATGGGGATTCATATCATGCTTGGGAAAAGAAGGGTCTGTAGAAGCATGTTTTCTCTATCTGAAAACAATATCATGGAAAATATACATTTACTAAAAATGAGTGTTCAAAAGTTAATATTTAATTATCCTAGAACAATAATATTAGTGAGAAATTAAGTTATGATATGAAAGAGTGGTGTACTTTATAAAGATTTCCTCCTAGAAAAACCACCCATAATTCATAAAAAGGAAACAATAATAAGAATATTTGAATTACCACTATCAGTATGAAAGATTAATATTCAGAGTTCAATATTGGTGTTGTGGAGTATTTTAGTATAAATCCTACACATGATATTACAATATATCTCTAACAGGAAATAGGTATGAATATAGGGGGACCTATGAGATGTATATAATAATATTATTAGGAATTTGTTCGAAAAAATAATGTTCAGATGATTCATATGTAATTTCATTAATTAAGGAATGTGAGATGATTAATAAATCTAAGAAAGAAAATAATATTATGAATAATGATAATGAAAATGACATCAATAAATATGTCCATTTAAATAATGATTTCTTAGTTATTTATTGATATAAATTTGTTGATGATAGAATGATGGTTGATAAAAAATGATTTATGAATAAAAAGTGAAGAAATATGCATTAAAAGATGAGAAAATAGATAATAAAAAGTTATTAATATATTTTTGTTTTTTTATTAAAAATAAACATAAAAGGAGTAAGAATTATGGTCTTGGTTCAAATTACTGAAAGTATGTTATACCGATATGATAGGAAATCATAAAAATGACATTACAAAATCAAGTTAATAAAGGGGTTATGAAATTTTTAGAGATGATTGAATCTTCATTTGATTATTAAACAGATAATAAAAAACCCATTACATAATCTACAATAGATTATCACATGGAATAAATAAAATTCCATACTAAAATTAATAAGAATAATAATTATTCAATACTGAGATAATTTCATTAGAATAAAAGTTGATTATATGGATCATTGAGGTTCCAAATTATTCTAAATATAATTGTTTATTTTTAAATAACTTTGGGGATATTATAAGTGAAAAGGTAGAGAAGGTGGCTATGTGTTGTAGTGGGTTTACATCAAGAAGATAAATTTATCAAAGAACATTATGATCACCATAGTTGATATTTCTATGATACCCTTCATGGAGAGAAAAATAAGTTTGAGGTATTATCTAAACAAAAAACTCAGATAACCCCTAATATAAAAATGATGGAATTTCCTTTAGAAAATTATTACATATAATAATTTTTATAGAAAATATTGATCACGCTTATCATGTTTCCTTCATTGGGTTCACCCGTGTTGACATGGTATTGTTTACATAATGGATCCTCATAAATAAACTCATTTGATACTATTATATTATTGATGAAATTTATCAATAGTATGCAAGGATATAAAATTTGATATGATGACCCCAATATTACCCTTTTTATTTTATTATCAATAAGGGGGAGAAAATAAAATTTAAACATGATATAATAGAGAAATATTTGGGTACACATATTAACTATGAAGATATTTGATGTTTTTAGGTATATTGTAATCAAATACAAAGGGGTATATTTTTGTACCAAAGTGTATTACTAACAATGGATATCAATATTTCAATATGTTTTTTTTGATAATGTTAAATATGAAACATATTGAATTTTGAGATAATATATTTTTCAATATTTATAGAAACATTTGTAATCCAAAAAAAATCTTGTTGATCTTCATCTTCCTATCATCATAGTGATATTCAAGATTCTAGTTGAGTTTTTACAAAGTGGGAGAAGTTGTTTTTTAGATAATGTTTGAGATGTGGCTATATAGAGGTTAAGGTTGGGAGTACCACAGATTGAATTGAGAGGATCGAGTACCATCAGATAGAATTTTGTGTTACAAATATAAAAAATGTTGTGTTATGAAGATTGACCTATTGAGTGACAATTATAATAGTTTATATAGAAATTATATATAACAAAAAAAATATGATAATGGAACTCTACAAGATTTATCAAACTATGTTTTACAAATAGAGAATATTTTTATATATATAAATTAGATAAAGTTATTATGTTAAAAATAGTTTGATGTTGGATGTTATGAAGTCTGTACAAAGTCCAATATACATAGATGATAAATTTCTGGATGGAGGAAAACAATATAATATTATAAAATTGAGGAAACATGTCAATATTACCAAATATAAAAATGTATGAATCTACATTAGATGTGGTTCTATTTGATATAAATTTGAAAAATCCATTGAACAAAGTATTGAGAAATCATAAAATTGAGAAATTAGATGTTATATTTGAATATAAAAGATATTCGGATTTTGAGGTACATTTGAGTTATATTATATAGTGAATGTTGATGATCAATATTGTACTAATTGATAAATTACAGATAATATCATCCAAAAGATAAGAACATTACACTGGAATATAAAGTGTTAATATATATGATGGAATTTGATATCTTTATAAATAATAATTTCAGTGTATTAAAATGGTGTTTACTTGGAAAATAAATATAATAAAATCATTTTTAGGCATAAAAACTATTTTGTTCTAAAAATGGTTTTTATGTGTTTATACATGGACATTAGATTAATTTCATACAACTCTATAAATTGATAATTAAAAATCTATTCCATGTTTAAAATCAGAATAATCAATATTAGGTATTAAGATTATCTTAATTTTATCCAAATTAATAGTTAAAGAGTTAATAATCATTCCCAAATGTGATAGTTAAAAAAGGATAATGAGGGGGTTGATCATTGAGAAAAGGAATCAAATATCTCTAAAACATGTCTAAATTTTATTATTTCAATGTTTCAACCTTAAATTATATTATATTTTAAAATATATTAATTTGGTTCCAACTTCACATGAAAAATACTTTGTCTTATTTTAGAACACGCAATATTTCCAAGGGTGCCACTCCCCTCACCTGTAAAAGGGAACCACCTATTTTCACATATTTACATAAATTTTGAACTCAAGATTAGATAATACATGATATAATATATTCCATAATTTCTTCCCCTTTCTATATAGGTTGTTTATTTACAAAAATACCATCATAAAAAAATTTAACTTTTGATCCATAGGAGGATACACAATGAAGAGGCAAGCATCTTAACTGAGTTTTTTCATGTTTATATAATATTCCACCTCCTCCAAAATTCTATAACATACGTAATATTAATAAATCAAAATATTTAATATAATTAAATATTTTATATTAATGTTAAAAATATTTTCTACCTCATTCTCATACAATGGGAAATTAATGTGTGGCTCATGTATACATATGTATAAGTATGTTAAGGAAGACATGTTTCATTTTTCATTACAACATAACATCAATGGTTATGTTAATATAATTAATTATTTAATATAATATTTAAGATATTGTAATGATTATTTAATGGTATATTATTATTTAACTTTATTTCATTCCATTTAATGAAAAATGAATCCATCACCAATGAATATGATTAAAATACCACAATGAAAAATTGATGTAATAATTTTTTTTATAACCAAATTAAAGGGATCAAAATAAAATTTTACAAAATGAATACATATGTTTCTCTTATATTATTAATATTTAGACATTATGAATCAATTACCAAGGTTCAAGGAAAAGAAAAGTTAGATTAAAACATGCATAAAAAATGAAACCGTTATCAACCTGAATATTAATTTTTTTAGAGAATTTTAAAAAATGGGTGATTATAAATAATTAATTAATCATATAGTATGAATATGAATTCAATATTGATTTATAATATATCAAAAAATATTATTCAAAAATTTTATAGTTTTAACGAAGAAATCAGAAACATTATGTAAGGGTTATCATATAGTCTCATTCTTTAATTAGGAATATTCATGTTTACAACACCATTGGAGAAATTGAATGATCTCTGTATTTAAACTCATATAATTTAATCCCATATGGTTAATCTTTTTGTATTTAAAGTTTTATTTTAATTTTCCATCACTGGAAGACAAAAATTATGAAATAATGGATTCATGAAAGGTTTACATTATTTCTCCATTTCGGTTGAGAATATTTTTCTTACATCTCCATGTTCATCATTTTATTTATGGAAGTGTTTATCCACACGTAAATATTCTGTAATGTTATTTTATACTAAATCTGACTTTCTAAAGAAATTTTGGGTAATTGTGGACAACTATGGGGGTGAATTGTGTTCCCAATAAAATTTATGTTTAAATTGGATTTAAAAACAAAACCCCCTAATTTATAAAATATCCATGTTAAATAATATAGTCGTTTTATTTAATTCGATATTTTCAATTTGTTTCTCAAAATTTTGACCACAATTTAGTTAAAATATATTTCTAAAACATTTTAAAATTTTGAAACCAATTTAATAGAATAAAATATATTATATAAAACACTTTTTTAAGATTAACTTTAATGTTATATTGTTCAATATAGTTTTGAAAATTAAAAAAAATAAAAAAATAAATAAATGAAAGAAAAAGAAAATAAATTATGAAATCAAATAACAGGCTCAGTCTCATGATGGAAACTAATCCTAGGCTCAGTATCATCTTCTTAATAAATCCTATCTACTATGAAATTACCTATAGAAAAGAACCTTATTATAAATTAATTTATCCACAACCAAGATCATGTATTATAGAAAAATGTTCTAAAGGAAATACAACAAACACAATGCATCTTCCACAGTTCTACATGGGATCATAAATGTATTAGATAATAGGGGGTAGAGTATCAATTACTCTCCAATATTGTATAGGATTTTTTGTTGAAGATTTAATAGAGTAAAAAAATAAAACTCCAAAATAAATATAAAACCATGAGAGAAAATAATATACTGTGGGAAGGATAAATGTATCTTACTCTGGCCAGATTCAGTAGATCAAAAGTGGTTTAATGGGTACTTGAAATGATTCAATTTTGTTAAAATTAAAATTTAAATAAAAATAGTATCATAGATGAATTTTGTTTATTCTATTCAACATAAAAGTTTTTTCCTTGGAATCTCTTACATGTGCATGTATGTCATTCATTTTTCCCCAAAATAGGCTCTTCGTATTAAAAAAGATATATTATCTAAACTAGTCATTGGATAATATAAATACATTGATATTCATCTTTGTTATTCATTAATGTGATCCAAATTTGGTTAAATTCTATAAAATAAATTTTTTGGAGATTTGAAAATTATCACTTCTCAAGTTTGACAATATCACTTGGTCTTTACTTATACATGGTAACATTGGCTCACAGTTACTATGAACAATCATAAGAAACTGAAAATTTTTAGGGAAACTCTATTCCCTTATCTGGTCCCTTGATTTTTTCTCAGATTAAGTTCATTTTTTCATAATCACTACATTTTTTCATATCCACTTCATTTGTACTCGTGGTAGGTATATTTATTCATGTGGCTGGTACTCTTATTCTCAAGGTCACTTGATTTTTTTATCAAGTAATGTATGTATATTTTTATAGTTATTATAGATACACATGCATCTATTACACCAATTTAGTGAAATTTGCCTTATATTTACCCAGTAACTATATTTCTTTATATGTGATGTTCTGTTTTTTGATGCACATTAGGTTTAGGACACATGTGCTTATTTTATCTTCAATTCATGAACAATTTATAAATTGTATAGAATTTTCTAATATGAAACTTGTTTAGATGGTTTTAGATGAATTTATATGGAGTAAAACGTGTGGAACCTTCCATGTGGTCACTTGAGATTCATAGTTAGTTTAGGTTATTCATGTGGTTAGTAAATTACACATATGGTAGGTTTATATGGTAGGTTTTGTATTAATAAAACAATATTAAATTGTATAGAATATATTTTAATATCATTAAACTTGAAATTAATTATGAATATAATAAATATTATTTGGGATTATTAAAATAAGATAGTATTGGAATAATCCAACAATCTCCCACATTATGATTGTCACAATTCCTGACATATAAACAAAAATAAATGCAATGCATATTAGATGTTCTCAGGTCCATTAATTCATAAAAAAATTAATTTTTAACATTAATAGTCCCCTTTCTGGAATAGAAAAGAGATAATCAGAGGGAAAATTTTAAACAAAAAATAAAACACTAAATATAACTGAACTGAAAAAGTGTATTAAATTATGGTTTATTTTTTACAAAAAACAATAAGGGTTATACCTATCAAGAATTATAACCATACTATAACTCTATAAAATTATTGGTATATAAATAATTTAAAAAATACATTTCATAGGAAATAGAGGTAGGGTAAAAATATATTGTCCCGGTTGTATAGGTTGAAGCAGGTTCACCAATAACTACACATCTAGAAATTTGATGAGATGCTCATCTATTTTCCTAAGAGGCAAGCTAAAAGGATTCAGGGTAGATATGGTAGTGGTAGGAGTTGAAAACATAGGTATAATAGGTTGATCCATAATAGCTATGTTGGTAGTATACATATAGGTTTCCAATTGATTGGTAATATAAATCACTAATCAAGATCAATGTTTCATAGATTGATAATAGTGCACTTTATTCTCCCAAAAAGTCTTCAAACACTAAAGTATGAACCTTTAGCTTGTTAACTCGAGATATAAAATCCACGGTTAGAGGAGGTATATTAAGATCTAAAGAAATTGTTCTAAACTTGGAATTCAAGTACATCTTAGTGAAAATTATATTAAGATATAATTCAATGGAATTATTGATTGTATATATATATATATCTTCTTACTTGTGTAGCATATTTTTCTAACCAAATATAAGGTATTGATGGGTTGATTTTGAAATCGATTAAAAATAATTTCCCTTATCTATTAAAACTCAACGATTTTTTTTCAATTCTTCTCTTATATTCTTTTTGAAACATTGTTCATTGATAGAAGATTACACAATAAGAGAATGTGGTGTATCATCAGTTTTAGAATCCCAAAACAAATAAAACATAGTTATCTTTAGTCTAGATTCAATATCATGTATTAAATATTATCATATAGAGCATTGATCTGAGCTTTAAAACAACAATATCATTTTTCATTAGTTACATTATAAGATGAAATATAGAAAAAATTTTATTAATCACTAAAGTAATAGACATTCATAAATGTATATCTCTAATTTGTTTCATATATTATCAAAAACCAAAAAAGGGTTATTTAAACATCCCCATTAGATCTTATTTGAACACATTTATGTCAACTTTTGTTATATAGTATATAGAAGGGATATGAAGAGAAACAACTAGTATATAAGGAGTTGAATCATAAGCTATTTCCAACCATCATCATTAATCACCATATACTTATATATCATAAAATAAAATTCTGTTCTATTAGTACCATAAAATTATTCATCAACTTCAAGAGGAGCATCCTGAAGAGATTCAAAAAGTTCAACAAATTTATTTTTTCAATGTGTAATACCAAAACACCCTTCCAAGACATGATCCATAATGGGTCTTATAAGAGACACTTCAAGTCAATTCTGATAAAATATCTTAGTAAATATAGTTCCTTAAAGACCCCATCATGAAAAAGGGATGGAATATCCACCATATCTTAGTGGAATGTCCCCAATATCATTATCCATTGTGTTTGAGTATTCCTGTTAAAAAATGATGAACATGGGGACTTATCCACCTTTGATGAAGAATCAGATATACTTAATCTATGAGTGATTCATATAATAAGAGAATTATATGAAATTTATTCCTTCCATTCATCAAAGTCACAAAACATATCGTATTCAGGATTATCCATATATACTTTGACATATAGGTAAGTTTTAATGAGATCTTATTCTTACAACTGTTTGTTATGAGAGTTTCAATGAAAAGTAGATACAAAGGTCCAAAGGCTAGAGTATCAGAGGCTCCAAGAACATCCTTATAGGATGATCTAACTTCTTCATCACAATTTTCTATCTAATTTTATTCTCCACCAGATCAATATGAACTCAAGTATCTTGATTTTCATAGGAATACTTAACAAAATCATTGAGTTAAAGATCAAAATGTACTAGATTCCTTCGTCTGAGTGGATATTCCATAAGATAAAATGTTTCATACATATTCTCTAGGTTATGCACCCCTTCCTTTTTCTATAGATTCTATTTAACATTATTTATCCTAAAAATACATTTATTTTGGTACGAAATTATTTTAGGAAGTTATATTTTTCTCCCCCAGAGCAATTAAACCATTTTTATAAAAATTATGAATTTAATTTAAACTAAGGCTGAGAATTTAATTTTGAAGAGGGTTTACAATGATCTATTAAATGCATAATCTTATACCTTGACATACTATTCTGGATATCATTTCCCATCAAGATAAATAATAAATCATCATAGTGATTCAATATATTTAAATCCATTTTTATAGGATAGATATAATGGTAAATATAAGTAGTATGTAGCCTTCACTCATTATTGATATGTGTATTGGTTGGTCAAATGGGACTCCCATTCCTAATGAGTTCCTCAATGGAACATTGGAACTTGAAGTGGGAATGATTCATCAGATAATAATATTGATACTCCTCATGATCACCATTTTTGGCACACATATAGTTCTTATAAAAAATTTTATGGACAAATCATATGATTATCCATTAACCATTGTCCATATGGTTTATTGCCTCTCTCCAGGGATAAATTACATATGCATATATATTTCATTAACCAACCACGGATAGAATGATGTAATATTTTCCATTATTGAAAAACGATAGACTATAACTACTATGAAACAACTTATTTCTTATCACATATTATATGAACGACTAAATGAAGGTTAGGTGTTGTCACTATAGATCTTGTGCTACTGTTAACCGCCTTTAGTCTCTTTGTAGGAGGCACTGTGACATGAGGTGTGACATCGAGAGAAACTTTTAACCACTCAAATATCATACTATGGTTCGAACTCAAATGATTCATTTCCAAGATGGGTTTTTTAGTGACAGATATAGAGAAAGTTTCGAGAAGGATATGGCATAAAAAATAATTGATGTATTTAAGGGAAAATTATGTGTGACCGTTTATATTCTCATTTTAATTGTATTTCATTTATATACATAATAAAATTTTAATAAACATAAATAAAATCCCTAATAATGACATAAATATATTTATACGTATTAGTATAAATTGAAGGTACACTGACCCTGTGTTCATGTAATCCTTTCCATGGTATGATAATTATAATAACCGTACAATCATGGTAAGTATAATGAATGTATGAGTAAATTTTCATGTTAGGTAGAGTGATTGCATGACAAATTTTTAATAGTCACATTAATTCCAATATGAAAAAACTCACGGTCACTTAGTAAACCCTGTAAACTATACATTATATTTAATATAATATAAATCCTAATTAATCTAATTTTATTTATTTAATAATAATTCAAATATATTTTTTAATTTAATTTGAATATTTGACCATTCCTAATTCTTGTTTTATATAATGTTTTCCACACTATTAAATGGATTTTTAAATACATCATCAAGGTGATGATTTGTTCTATTGAATTCAAGTGTTATATCACATTTTTCAAAATGATCTCACATAAAGTGATATCCTATATCAATATGTATTTTCCTTGAATGATGAACTAGATTATTATAAATCTTTAAGGAAATTGTATTTCTATAGTTTATATGGACATGTATAAATTGATATCTACAATACAATAATTCTTCATTCAACCAATGAATATATACACAAAACTACCTATAGCTATGTACCAAGAGTCAATAGTAGATATGGAATAGAATTATATTTTAACTCTACCATGAAACTATTACCTTCCCAAAATATTAAAATTTCAAGTGGTTCTCCTTCTATCTGACTTAAAACAACTGAAATTACAATCAAAATTACCAATTTACCCTAATGAGTGTCCATTAGGGTAAAACGATCCATACTAGAAGTATTCTTTAGGTATTTACAAATTATTTTAAAAAAATATATTGAGAAATTCTTAAATTTTTTCATAAAATATTCAAATATGAACACACTAGACATGATATCATGATGGATATCAATTGTGTATAATAAACCCAAATAATACTTCTTTTTAGTTTGATATTTTGAATAAAAAATTCCATTAACACCTAACATACAAATTTTACTCATGATATTGTGACTAACATCATTTATATCCATGAAATAATGTTTTAAAAGATTTTTTTGATTTCATTAATATTATGAAATTATTTATTTTTTGAAAAAAAATTAAATCTACAAATCTATTTTTCTCAACCATTAATCTAAGTTTTGATAAATTTTATGTCATTTTAGAAAATTCATTACATAAGTACTTTTTGATTCCCCAAAAATAATATCATCTATATATATTTGAACTACTATAAAAATTTAAAATAATATTATAAATAAACTATGGTCAACAACATATTTTATAAAACTATTTGAAATATGAAAAGTATTGATCATATCATACCAAGCTCTAGGATCTTATTTTAAACCATACAATGATTTTTTAATTTAAAAATATTATTTGGAAAATAATGGTTTTGAAATCCAGGAGGTTGTTCAAAAAATACATCCTCAAAAATATATCTGTTTAGTAATTTAATCTTGATATCCATTTGATATAGTTTGAAATTAATATTTGTATAATATAAAATATGTATTCTGATAACCTCAAGCCATGAAAATAGTGTATAGTTTTCTTTATAGTCAACACCTTATTCTTTATTATATCCTTATGTAAAAAATCTCGATTTGTTCGTATTTATCATTCCATAATCATAAAATTTCTTTCAATACACCATGTTAGTTCAAATATTTCATTAGTATTTATGTATATCTAATAATTCCAAAACATTATTCCTTTCAAAAAAGTTAAATTCCTCTTCCATTTATAATACCCAAATTTTATCATGGATTTATTCTTTAATGTTCATTGGTTTAAGATATGATAAGAAATATTGATGTTCAACATGGATTCATTGTGATGCTCTAGTGTATGTTCCACTATCTAGATATCCAACTATAATATCCAATGGGTGGTCTTCAAGTGTTAGATACTGGAACCGAAGAACGTGGTTCTAATAAGTCATCTTCTTAGTCAGGAATATATTAGTGATCTATGTCTGATTATTTATTAGGTAAATCAGTAGATATATCAAAATATTTAGAGATATTATTGATATTTATATTGGACATATTATATTCAATTTTATTTAAATAATTTTGGGTTCTTGTAGATCTGTTTCATTAAAAGTGAAAACAATTTTTTATTCCATAACTCTTATTTACTATATACACTATTATTTCCAAGTGGTTGAAGAACCAGTTAATATTAATTTATATCTATTGGGTGATTTTTTTATAGATTCTATTTTTAAAAAAAAAAATTTACAACAAAAAACTGTCAAGTAATTTACTTTTTATTTTCGACCATTCCATAACTAATATAGAGTTATTTATACTTATCATAACCCTATTAATTACATAACATGAAATTTAAATAGATTTATCCCATAAATATAGTAGAGATTCATATTCATAGAGTAATGTTCTAATGATTTCTTGATGAGTCCTATTTATCCATTCAACAACCCAACTCTGTTAAGGTGTTCAAGCTATAGAAGCATTTTGATTATAAAAATATTTTGAGTAGAGATATTTGAATTCGTGAATCTAAAACTCTATAAAATGATCAATTGTTGTGGTATTTATAAAAATTATACTTGGGTTCTATATATATTTAGAATAATTCAAATAAATAGAAAGGTGATTTACTTTTATGAGCTTCAAAAAAACACCAATTTATATATTTAATATTCATTTACGATTACATAAGAAAGTTGTTTTCATTATAAACTAGAAACTATTGATGTTATAAAAAATTCCATATAGAACTAATTATATTAGTTTTGTGGAAAGAACCAATTTCATTATTTAGAAAGATATTTTCTACTGCTCTTCATTTTTACATGGATTATACACTTTTTTTTAATTTCAAATTAGTTATATCCTTGAATAATACTTTCTAATTTATCTTTTTAAGTGAGTATGATTTTTCATTTCCTAATCGCATATTCCATACACATGATTATTTATTAAAATAACATAAATATAATACATTTAAAGAAAATAAAGAATCTAAATTAAATCATAAACATTATCATTTCTAAAAGTAGTGAATACAAAGGAATGATTAAAATAAAAAAAAATTACAATAATTGTTACCAAATTTAATATCCATAACATAATAAAATAATTGATAAATATTATTTAGATTATATTTTAAACCATCAATAGATAAAATTTTTTAAATAAGGTCTAATTCAGAGTTAGCAATTTATCAAAGTCTAATGATTTTTCATTTTTAATTATTACTAAAAGTGTCCTAACTACCATGAAATTTTATAAGGCTTTTGAATATTGAATATTCTAGAGTTATATGTTGGTAATATTGAATTTATATATATAATAAATTATTAATAAAATCATTAATAAATTTTCCTATAGTCAATTAACTACACATTTATTTTGGTACCCCAATCTGTATGGGTACATATATGTTAGAAATCAATGCCTTGGGAATAAATTTTTTTTTAAAATCTTGATAGATATAGATTTGGAAAGAAAATAATTTCAGGATAAAAATTCTTAGGAATATTTCATAAACTAGTAGATTTTTAATACATTGATGCTCAATTATTGGAACTCATAATAAACTAGTTTTTATATAATTGATTTTTATTGTATATGATAATAACAAAAACTAACTCTTAGTTAAGATACTGCCTATTTTCAAATAATTTTTCACATGGTTACTATTATTCTCAAAAAAATATTAATATCTCATTGTAATGATTCATTTAAAAATTTCAACCAAATATTATCTTTTACCAGATTAATATTATTTTCTTATTCAATGTTACGTAAAAATTATTCTACAACACATTACACATGATGGTTTTCATATATTTATGTTTTCTATTAGGATTATTTTGGTATCTTCTATCATAGTACAATATTATTTTAATTCCTCAAAAAAATTAGGAATCAACAGTAATATGAGAAGAAATAGAGGGTGCATGAGAAAAAATATCTATAAAAAATATTTTTTCCAATTATATCTTCTCAACTAGAATTTGAATCATTGTAGTTATCCTATAATAAATTTAAGGTAATTAATTTTTATATTTTTATTTAATTATTATATTTATATTTTCATATGTATGTTAGCTTTTTATATCCATTCTTTATCTTTAATTGAAGTTTGAATTCATAATATATTGCCTTATTATATTGCTCATTCTTTTTAGAACATTTCTTATAATTCTATAGATATTCGTATTTAAAATTATAGTTTTAATTTCTAAAAAACTTGTATCTTTTATAAAATATGGAAAACCTTATGTATATATAATCTATTTCATCATTACTTTTAGTATCTCCTTCACTTCCACTTATACTATTAGTTTTAATAGATTCATTATCTTTTGAATGCGATTATTTAAATATAACATATTTTCTCTTTGTTTCATCATAGAAATTTCTTACATTTAACAAAAATTCACACATAATTAATTTTTTGGTTGGTAACATATTTATGTTAGATGAAACCTTAATAGAAAATGTAGTACCCTTGTATGTATTTGGAATACATCTCAGGATGTTCATTACAATATCTATGTATGTCCTCAGTTTTAGAAGTGCGATCATTGTGTTTATGATCTCATTAAACCAAGGATACATGATAGAAAAATTTCCATTAGTTTTAATATTTAAAATGCCATATTTTATAGTATACATATTAAGTGCTATTTATGTTTTCTTTGAAGTACCATCATGATGAATTAAAAATAGTATACCAAATAAATATAATTATTCTCAAAGAAAAATATCTTATTATATATAATATATTCAAAATCACATCATAAATAATTCATATATTTTAAATTTTAATCATAAGTATCTATAGTTGGATCATCCCATAATCTTTTTAGTTTTATTTTTCTCATGTTTATCATCATTAGATCCCCAAATGTCAAAACCCATGTTTTCAATTTGGATTTTCATTTTTAGTATCCATTGAGAATAATTGTTTCCATTAATAGGGGGTATTTTGGATGTATAACCATCAAATTTATCTTAAATAATACACTAAAAAACAAATTCAAGACCTTTGTATAAAATTAATCAAATTCGAATGTATTTATAAAGGAGTAAATAATCCTTTGATTCCAAATTGTGGTCGGAGTGGAAAACTCATGAGGTGGGGGTGAATTGAGTTTCCCAATAAAATTTCTGTTTAAGATGGATTTTAAAACTAAATCTCTTCATTTATAAAACATATTGGTTAACTAAAATAGTATTATTATAGAATTTTATATTTATTGATTTTCTAAAAATCCTAATCAAAAATCATATAAATTATATTTTTTAAATGGTTTCAAATTTTAAAAAAAATAATTATATTAGAATAATTATACAAAAAAAGTGCAAAATATGACTATAAATGTTAGATTTTTCTATATATATTTTAATAATAAATCAAATATTTTTCCAAAATAAAGTGAAAAGGAAGAAAAAACCCAATTGAATAAAACAAGAGGTTCATTCTAAAGATATGACCTAATACTTTCTATATACTAAGGAGACACTTCCATGTATTTTATTATAAATAAATAGATCTACAACATGGATTGGATATTACAGAAAAATTTGTACACGTAAGTCCAGGCTATACAAAACCTCTTCCGCAATATAAAATAAGAATAAAAATAAAGAAAGAAATAATGAGAGAGTTACTTGTACTCTATAGTATAATATAATAGTATTTTTTATAGAATAAGTAGAGTAAAACGAATGAAACCAAAAAGGTAATATAAAATATAGAGATAAAATAATAGAGAGTGATAACGAATGATAAATCTTAGTCCCATTAGCCTTGGTTGATAAAAATATTTGAATACTTCCTTGAAAATATTCAAACTTATTTAGAATGAATGTTCTATAAAAATAGTATCATATAAGTATTGTGTCTAATTTTTTTCACATAGCACTTTTATCTTTGGAATGTCATACATTCATTAATATCTCTTCTCTTATTTTCCCAAACATGGATCTATATCTTAAAATGGATTTATCAGAACTAGTCATCATATAATATTTATATGATAATCTTAAAACTCATTAGTCATTAATTTCTATCACATTGAGTAAAGATTCCAAAATATAAATTTTGGAGATTTTGAAAATTCTCACGACTTATGTTTGTCATATCCACTTAATCTTCATTTAGGAATAGTAACCTTTTATTAATCGTTACTTTCCACAGCCAATGGGTATGAAAACTACAAATTTTAACATAAATAATTCATGTGGACACTTAATATTTTCTTATGTTCATTAATTTTTTATGCATGATATGTACTTTTGATCACACAAACATACAATTTGTACCCATGGTTGGTACATTTCTTCATGTGGTTGGTATGTTTCTTCTCACGGCCACTTTATTTTTTCTTGTGAATGAAACATTTCTTCATGAAGTTACTAAAAAACACATGTGATCAGTACACCACTTAAGATAAATTATTCTTACCTTCACATGATAACTATGCTTCTAATATGATTTATAGTTAGTTGGTTTCACCAGAAGTCAGTTAGTGTAAAATGTATGATATCTTCTACACAGTCACATGACCTTCATGGTCAATTATAATTAATCAAAAGATAAGCATATTTCATGGAATATGACATCACATTAGGTTCCAGACATAGATTATTATTTTTATTTAGTATTCAAAATAGTTGGGTATTTGAAAAAATTAAATTAATTATAAATAAAATAAAAGTGAAGTATTACCATTAAAATAATTAGGTATTGGACTAATTGAACACAATGTTTTAATATGTATATTTTTAAATGTTTTCAATGAAACTCTGTTTTAAATTTTTTACAAATGTGTGAAAATTATCTTTTTCTTAAACATATATATAATGAATATATTTTCTAACCATAATGTACTTTATTCATCTCGTATATAAATTTACAAGAATAAATGGTGTTTTTTTAAAATAATATTCTCATTTTTCATTGATTTTTTTTAATAAAAACCAAATGAATTGTATGTTTTCACGTATTTTTCAAAGAATATAAAAAATTACTTTACAAAAGTATTTTTCAATTATGAAAATAACCTTTAATGAAACATATTATTTACTAGGGATATTATATAATTTTACCATTGATTTTTTTATTTGGGCATCATTTCATGATAATATTTTTAATGATATTTTCATGACACCAATTTATTTTCCCAAGGTCAATTATGATATGATTAAGTGATGAATGTTTTTATGAAATTGTGACAAACATATGCACTATTTTAATTATTTGATGAGAGGGACCAAAATTATATATCCCTCTTATTCATTGGGTACGAATTTTTTTCTCATGAGAAAATATGAAAGGTAATGATGAATAAACACCATCCAATATGGTACATTGTCCACCATTAATGAAACGAAATTGGGGAGTAAATAGAATCCACAATGCGACTCAATCAACTGTCTTTTGAGGGTCTTGACAGTGTTAATTTACAAGTGAAATGATTTTTTCATGCTTATGATTTTTCCAAATTCCAATGAAATGTTCTTATTGGTACACAGTATAAATATAACATAAATAATACATTAATCTCATGATGAAAATATTACATCAAAAAACTACCACATATTTCAAGGACCGAAATTTTAGTGTATTAGAAATTAGTTACTTAAAAATATTATTTTATAAGTATTTATAAAATTTTTACATAATTTTATTAATCTATACACTTTTCTCTGAATATCACATAATTTAATAAGCCTTATAACATGGGGAATGAAAACATAATAAAGGGTTGATCTCACACACCTAGTAAGGGAAAATAAATCTAATAAAGTATCACATCATAAGAATTAGGAAAATGTAAGAAAAACATAAATATATATATAAGAGGTCATATGAAAATATATAATAATAAAAAAACATGATGGTCCTGCATATGATCATAAAATTATTGTTAATGAAAAATAAAATATCAAACATTGAACATGTGAAGCATACATAAGGAGTGGGATACTATAATAGGAATAATACTGAAAATATGAACATTATTGTAAATAAAATGCATCTTGAAAGTCATAATAACATGATAACACAATATTCAATGTGCCAAAACATGATAATTTCGAAATAGTGAAAAATCCATAAGAGTATGAAAATATCTATGAGAAAATAAATTATTCCCCTTTTAATGTAAAAAATTTCTCATTCTCACATGTGAAATTGTGAGAAAACTAATCATTCCCACACCATTGTGAAAAAACTCATTAATTAAATTCATCACTATTAAATGTAATATAATATTATACCAAATAATTGGAGGCTGATATTGGACCTCACATGTCATCATCCATTTATATGTCTGCTGAATACAAATAAACATCTTCATCACATAAATAACCAATAGAAAGAAAATGGGTTTTATAAACATATTACATAACATGAATTTAATAAATAATACGATATTGAAATATATTTATCAAAAATGTATCATATCATAATAAAATATAAAACATTGCATTATGAGAAATATATAATTTGAATAAAATTAAATTCAAATCATGAAAATAGATTCATGAAAAAATCATTATTCATTGTTCTAAAAGATCTAGTTATGAGTTTATTTTAAAAAATTATCCTTAATTTGTAATAAGAATGGAATGAATACATTCAATGAAATTGATTTGGATAAAAAAAAATTATCTATATATAAAAAATAAATTCAATCAAAATTTAAATTCATGGAATGATGATGTTCAATAATAAATCATAGTACACAAAGAATGGGTTTTTAGTTACAATTCCTTTACCATTACCCTAGATTTCCATGGATTGATTTAAGATATATTTTTTTATAAGTATTAAAATCTTATTTACTTATTTCAGAACCTTAATCTCATATAAAACTATTTATACTCTTCACTAATCATAAATTTTTTCTTTTATTAGATTGGGGTAATCTCTTTCTAATATCCAATGTTAATAATATTTGACAATTTTCATAAAAAGGAGTTGATATTAATTTTTCTCAAAATAAAATTATTTTAAAACCCATTACTAGTTATAAAATTTATGTTTTACAAATACATATATTTTTTTGTTACATTACATGGGATTTATAGTCATGTTTCATGAATGCCAAAATGATGAAGAACTAGTCTTAGGTTTTTTAGTTATATAGATGAATAACTATATAACAATCATTAATTTTTGTTTCATTTAAAATGAAAATTTTTAATGATATATGTTACTTATAAATATAATATATACATATAAATTTTAAACTAAAATATTATTTTTTATGTGAAGGATAAAATGAGAAACATTTATTCGTGGATGTTATGTTCTACACAACACATGAAATCTATTATCAGTTTTCGTAATGGAAAAGGGGAGGGTGATTAATGATTATAAAATAATTATAATTACATGGAAGTATAAAAATTATACTTATTTTAACTTTTTAATTTGGTAAAATTTATTTTTTTTGAAAAAAAAAATTCATATAAAGAAATTGAGAAAGAATGAGAGCTTTAAGAAATTATACATCCCTTCTTGGATTGTCGGCATTATAAAGGGGATTAAACCTTTGAGGGAAAGTATTTTTGGAAAAACCCCCTTTAATGTGTATATGAGTGTATATGAGATATTTAGGAATAATATTCTCTAAGAGGTGGGGTTTTTGGAGTGAGGTTGAGTGTTGAGAGAACTTATCCTTTTACAATTGAAAAAGAGTGGCATTTTATAACAAATCAAAAATATTAAATAATGTGTAGTATATCTATAAAAAGTTTCTTCAAAATTTGATAAATATTTTAGTGGATGAAATATATTTTTTATCAAATCATCCACCATTCATTAAATGAACATTTTTAACATGTCATTCCCTTTACCTCAAAGGTTACCAACTTTTATTGTCTTAGTTTTCGTCATGATAACTAGTTTTACCTAGATAATTTACCCTTTTTCCGAAAATTAAAATGAGACTTAGAAGATAATTCGGAACAACTAATTCTAAATATGACATCCAATTTATAAGAAAAGAATAATATGTCACTGGAAAATTTATTTTCAGTAGAAACTCACAAAATAAATTTTTTTAAATGTTTATTCAAAACAATATTTATGACTACTGTAAAACTATCAATGAAATTAATTTGAATTCATTAAAAATAATAATTATAATTAAAATAGTATTTATTTAACAATAATATAAAAAAAAATTAATTTCATCATGTTATAATTAATTAATCAAAATAGTCGAGAAAATTGTTTTTGTTAAAACACTATATAAATGTTCAAAATATTGAGAATTAGTTAATATATTCATTATAGTATTTGAAAAATATTTATAATCATTTATAATATATAATTTAATATATTTTTTTTCCAAAAAAATCAATATATTCATACAATAAAATAATATATAAATTTTATGACATTAATAAAATTGTTATTTTTAATATTTAGTTGAATATTAACTGTCTATGAAAAAAAGAAAAAATTCACCATAAAATAATATGAATATGATAAATATGAAAATTATATTAATTTTTAATGAATATCATAATGTTTCTGAACATAAAATTGAAAACCTGGGATCCAAATTTCTCCCACATGTTTCTCTAGGGCCCCCGAAGGGTATTTTCTCTTCTACATGCGGTTTTCCGGTGATCGGTGGTAGCTCGGTTCGTCCCCCTCATCCTTCTTTCAAGGAGGAACTTTTTCATCATCAACTATGAGTTTTTCTAAACAAGGATTTTTCATCTGCTGATCTAGTGGTTTCTTTCTCGGAGGATAGATCCCTTGTTCTTGATATTTCAGTGGAATCCTTCCATGCGGCGTCTTGGGATCTTCATGGGACTTTGGTAGCACGTTTGGGTGCCGAAAAACCTCCACATTCTTTTTTCCAATATAGCGTTAGGAACTAGGGTTTGGATCTGATGGGGAATGTTTTTATGCTGGATCGAATGGCTTTCTGGATCATCTTGGCTTCTAGAGTAGACTTTATGAAGTCTTGGCGCATGAGCCCGCACTCTGTGGGGGAATAAAGGTTCTCCGTATCAATATGGTTGAATGATGTTCATTTCAGTCGAGAATTCTCCATGATGGGGGTCTGGATCTCACTTCCAGGGTTACCCTTACCCCCCATGAACGGGTCTTTCCTTAAGGCAATTGGGGAATCCTGGGGGAGTTTTTTCTGCATTGATGAAAGGACTTATTGTCTAGAAGATGCTTCAGTTGTGAGGATATGTGTGAAGATTGATTTTTCTCAACTACTTCCGAACCATCTAGTGATCAGGATCGAATGGATGATGGATCATCATCAAATTCTAGTTTACAAGGCCTTTTATAGGTTTTTCAATCTCTTCCGCATTTATGGTCACTCTATACCGGTCTGCCACAAAGCTCGAAGGGAGGATTTTTTTCCTAAAGAGTCACCAAGGAGTTCTCCTAATCATTATCATTCTCAATTCCATTTAGGCTCTGAGGGGAGCTACTGGGGAAAATGGATTGGTTCAGTCCCCTATGTCCAGATATTAGAGGAATCCTCTTCAAAGAATGATTTCATTGATGTTAGTGGTGCATCCTCCTCTCGCGATCTCGTTCCAGTCCATCGAGGCTCGGGTGGGGTTTCAAGGGTTTATGTTCCAAAGGATGGTCTTATTTCAATGGGGGTGACTCTCAGAGATTTATCTTGGTGGCGTTCGCTGTCTTTGAAGAATTGGATTCCAGATTCCATTTTCATCTCATAGATCATTATAGTGGAGTTAGGCCTGTATGTTTATAAAGTCTCTCCACCTGCATTATCTAGGGAGTATCTCCCACTGTCCTTATCCTGTCTTCCAGTGGTTTCCTCCCCTCCATCATCGCTAACTCTACATCCTCATTATTCCCCTACCCTCTCTCCTCCAGCGGTTCTGAAGATGGATCATTGTTTGATGGATGGGAAGGACTTTGCATCTCTAGAAGCTTCTCCCAAGGCCTATTTAAATTGTGTGGTTTCTCCTAGGTAAATCTCCCCACTATTTCATAAAGGTATTAGAACTCAATCACAATATAAATATTCTAAATAGGTAGGTGAAACCGTTCCTCTTCATGCAATGATCCAGGAGTCTCTGGCCAATTCCATATGAGCTCGTTTCAATTCCTAAATTCAAAATATGGAATGTTTGTGGTATTGTGTCAGGGAGAAGTCTGAATTCATCTTCAATGAGATTAGTAGTAATCTGGTTTCTATATAATCTATTCTAGAGCCAAAAAATATTCCAGAAATATCTATGAGTATTCTCAAAACCTCAAGGTTCACGGATTTATGCATGAGGATCCTATTAACTCACATATATGTCTATTTTGGAAGGATTAGTTTCTCTTTTATCTAAAGAGTATGCCTGATCAGTCCTTGACTACAAAAAATACAGTAGTAAATTGTGATTTTTTTTCTTTCATCTTTGACAAATTCAATTCTAAGGACATAGGGGCTTTGTGGAGTGAGTTAGAAGGTGTTAATCCTCATGATTCCCCCATGATTGTTGGGGGTGATTATAAAATTATTTCAAGTCCTAATGAGATGAAAGGGAGGGTTTTTTCCCCCGACATTCTAGTCATTCCTTTATTTTTCTTTCATAGCCAGGAATAGCCTGCTAGATACGGGCTATGAGGGTAGTAGTTTCACATGGTTTAATAATAATCATGGAAGGAGTCTAATCAATTTTCACCTAGATAGGTGCCTGATGAACAAGGAAGTTATAACTATGTTCCCAGACTCCAAATTTGATCATACGGTTCTATTTCTTTTTTACTATACTATGCTTCATAGTTATCTCTGAACATGGTCATCAAGGTAAGTGTATGTTATGATATCTAAAATGTTTATGGAGGAACCAGAATTCCTTGATTTGGTTTGCGAAGAATATGGTTTACATCACCAGATGAATACTTGGATAACTCTTCACAATAAGATGAGGCGGCTAAAGAATCTACTGCGGTCTGGGAAAAAGAAGATACCAGCTCATGATCAGGAAATGGTAAAAATAAGTTAAAAGGTGGAAGTCATTGAAGAGAGCCTAGAACAAGAGTGGGATGAGTCTTTGTTCAATGATTTTAGAGTTAAAACGAATCATCTTACTGATTGTATTTTGAGACAGGAGAGGCAAACCAGAAAGGGAGCATGAAGCAGATGGCTTTGTGAGGGGGATCATAACTCTAGATATATTCATGATTGCATTAGAGAACGTCACCGGGTTCAAAAACCAATTATTCATAGTATGTATCCTACACCACTTAACATGATGAAGTAGGGGCCATGATCAATGGGGATATCAAATCATTATTGGCTGACCCCAACTGAATTATGGAAGAGGGGTATCTGCATGGTAATTATGAGCTTTTTAAGGGTATTACTATATATGTCTCTATAGAAATTGATGAGGTCTTGAGGAGGACTCTAGAGGAGGGTGAAATTCATGAGGTGGTTTGGTCTTCAATCCCAGAAAGTGCTCTATGGACGGATGGATTCCCTGGTAATTTTTACACGGTGTCATGAGAATGTATCAAAGGGGATCTTATGAGAGTTGTTCAGGACTTCATTCACGGTGGGGTTCATCCACGAATTGCTTGTGCAACAAAGATGGTTCATATTCCTAAGGTGGGTAATCCTCGTTCCACTGATTAGTACCATCCAATTAGTATATGTGACACACTATAGAGGACTTCGGCCATCATTCACAATTAGATATTGGCTTTTCATCTATATTATTGGATGGATGTGGGAAAATATGGTTTCATTAAAGGAAGTTTAATTCTGGGTGCTATTGGTGTAGCCCAAGAAATGGTGAGTGGAATTAATAATAGGTATTTTAGGGGAAATGTGGGGATTATGTAAGACATGTGCAAGGATTATTATAGAGTGGAATGTGGTTTTTCTCTTAGAGTCTTGGCATGCATGGGTTTCTCAACATGGACTACTAACTTTTCTTCTGCTACTATAGCTTGGCATGTATTTCTTCGTCGTTTATGGTCAAGAAATTTGGGTTTTTCAAAGATTGTTGTGGTCCTTGACAAGGGGATTTGTTTTCTCCCACTCTTTTCATTATCTCCCAAAATGATTTTATCATTTTATTAACCAAGGTATCAACATGGATAAAGGTATACCTTATCATAATAGGCTTCCAACTAGTTGAATCTCACACTTGATTTTTGCAGATGCAACAATTGTTTTTATTAATGGTAGTAGTCAGTCTGTGCAAGGGTTGAATAGGATTCGTGGGGAATATATCATATGGAGTGGTCAAGTGGTTAAAAAAAAGAGAAGCACTTTTTATATAACCATGAATGTCTATGAAAGCAGGGTGAGGGGTGTGGGGGAAAGCATGAGTATGGAGAGAGGCTTTTTTTCCCAAGGAGTACCTTGGGGCTACAGTTATTACTTCCTTCCACACGGTTTATCAATTTGATAATCTTATAAACAAGTTCTCTAGTCGCATTTTAAACTGAAAAAATATATTCTTATCCTTTGAAGGTCGCATTACATTAGTTAACAGTGCCCTGGAATCCATTACCTTTCACATTATCAATAGTGTGACTTAAAATATTTATACGAATATGATGTCTTTCATATGGGATGGTCATATAGAAGGTATACACCATTGGGAATTGAGGAAACGTCTTGCAAGAACCCTCATAGAAGGGGGTATCAATCTTAGGGGTGTTTTTTATACCATTAGAGGGATTCATGAAAAGCTTATGTGGGAGGCTATGGAAGGATTTTCTCTTTGCGGAAAGACTATATAGGACATTTATAGTCAGAATATGTGTGATCAGGGATTGAGGTCATCTAGGATATAGAATGTGTTCCACCCATACATGGAAATTTTGCAACAGCACCCTCAGTGGTTAGTGGTACAAGGAACCTAAAATTTTGGCACCATGATTATGGGGTAGGTAGGATGTATTTCCTGGGATTCCTCACCACATACATCTCTTTCAGTGGGGCCATCAAGCATCCTAGGTTCATCCAGGCCATTCTTGATGAGAAAAAGCGTGCTGGTTTTAATAACATTGTTACTAGTTATGTTCCAGATGATCCCATATTCACTAGTTTGATGTTAGGTATTTTTTCCATCAAAGAGTTTTGTCATATTTCGAGGGAAATTTCAACTTAAGATCAGTGGAGGTCACTCTGTGATGTAAGGAGTTATCCTCCAAATATAATTTCATAATGTTTTTTGTGAAGAACAAATCTCTTCCTACTAATGATAATTTAAAACATATGGGTGTACATATGGCTTTCTGGTGTAGGTGTTCTGGGTCCCCAAACTAAGAAATAGTAGGGAATTTATTTTATAATAGTGAATGGGCTAATGGGATATGGGAGACTTTTGGGTAAATTTTTGGTTGGGATGCATCTGAATGGGAACATGAATGCTTCATGTGTTCGTGTTTTAAAGGAGCAGGTTCTCACAGGGTTGAGAGGAAGGCCAAGATTGTAATCTTGATTATAGGATGCAGGACTATCTGGTAGGCCAGAAACGATACAAGACTCAAAAAAAGGCTTAGAATGTCAAGTAAGTATACATTTTAAATTGAATAATACTATGCTCGATCTACTTTGGTAGTGCCCGGATTCCCATTATGCTCCATCCTTATGTTCTTTAGTATTTAATATCTCCGTCGACAGTCAGTTGGTGTTTTCTGGGTAGGGCCGATGGGTATGATGGCATCTTCCAAGGAAAGGACTCAACTCAATAATGATGGGTCCTTAATCAGGGTGACATGCGTGGGGTAGCATCATAAGTGACTAAAGGGGTACTATTATTACAATGTTTGCTTCCTTTTTTAGAAGAGGATATGTCTTATAGGCGGAGGCTTTGGCCATGGTGACAGGGCTGGAGATATGAAATCAAAGGCATATAAACATCAAAATGGAGGAGATAGATTACATTTTATGATTTAATTCACTATTAGGTAAGGATAGTATTCATTGGAACATCTCTTACACAATCATAAAATACAATTTTTCCAATGGTAATAATATGGAAGTTTCTCATACATGGTGGTAGGGGAACATGGTGGCGGATGTTTTGGCATCTATTGCATCATCAAACCTGAGTATGTGTTATTTATTTTTGATAGGTTCTTTACATAATGAGGGGCTGAATTTTTTTGTCATCAATGCTATGGGATTACATTATTTTAGACCACCATGATTATTCTTTTGGTTTCCTTTGTAATTTATTTTCATAAATCAATAAAAAATTTAGTTTTCAGTTAGTCTAAACATAAAATTTAATTAAAATAATTAAGTATCATGAAAATAAATTTTTATACACATTTTTCACTAAATTTACTATTATTTAAAAATTAGTGATAATCATAAATATATTGAAATGGAAAAATAGCCATTTTATAAAATAAATTGATGTTTATTTTATTTTTTTATAAATTTATTAATTGATATAGATTTCATTATTCTGTTACTAATATTTGTACAATATAACTTTATAGTTACCATATAATGGTATATATATGTTTTGGTTTCATTGATATATTTGAAAAAATTCAAAAAACAGATTATTTAATTAAGAAGAAGAAAATTAGGTCTCCATATTCTACCCAATAAATAATTGCTTCTTAAAAATATCATAAAAAGTAGAAAAAAAGTAGATAGGTGGGGGTAATTTTCTCTCATTACAAAATTAGATTCCTATTTATTATTCCCAAAATTGTTATTCTTCTAAACTACTTCGACTATATATGTTTTTTATAAAATTTAATCTCTTTGCTATTGAATTTTTACTCATTTTTTCGTCATATGAGAGGTAAGGTTCTCATTTAATGGATTTATATATGCAAACATGTTAGGGAGGGTGGGTGGGTATGAAGTTTCTAAAAATTGATACATGTTAAAAAATCATTTACTTTGTATAGGTTCGGATAGATCACCAAGTTATAGTCCACAACCTGGAAATGATCAAGGATTGTTAAGGGTCGGATGTATCAAGGGATCAACTCCCCTTTCATCCCAAATCTCATTAATAATTTACATATAGATATTCAAATGAACATGTATTCACCAATTTCATACTTCAGATATTTTTCAGTGATTATCTGTATAACTATTATATCAAATTTGGTCCTCTTTCATACGTTGCTGAATGGTTTGAACCTTCTCCATCATTACTTGGGAAAGGTCAGGACCTTTGAACTTCCTCTCTCTGACTTCATTTCAGTATGTTAGTTTCTAGTAATTCATCCCATATATATCATCATATAGTTCCATATAAATTATAGAATATAAAAAAAATTTGAGAACTCTATCAGGGGAATGGGTTGATCCCAACATCCTTGTAAATCCATCAAGTAAGATCTCAACACATAATCTAGAGTTTTAAATTCTTTCTTAGACTAAAAATTTGTCTAAGGATGATATTCATCATTAACACTCATCTCTATATATAAATATTCTTGATGACTAGTCCATAATATCAAGGAAAACCATTGATCCTGTTTATATATAATGGATATTGGTACTCCATGAAGACTCACCACTTCATCTATATATATCATGGAGAGTTAGTTAAGGGAGGAATCTTCTTTAATGTTCATAAAATGAAATACATTTGTAAGAATAATTTATATGTTTTGGGTAGTCTTATTACAAAGTTCATGGTGTTTATTTTTCATTTACATATTTTTATAGTCAATGAAATTTTTAATCCATAAATATCTAGCATACCAATCATTGAGATATGTATTCCATAATTTCTCTTCATATCAGCCGACAAAAAGTTTTACTTTTTAACGCTACACATATAATTTATTCTAGGATTTATTGAGAAGAATAAACTATGAGGATAATCCACAAGAAAAATCTTTAATTATTCCATTTATGAGACTCACATCCATGTTCCAATCCTTATAGCTCCATATGTCTCGATTTTTTACTTCCGAATATTGTTTAACTTTTTCTATAGATCAATATAAATTTTTTAGATAATTTGATCATTATGTGAATGGTTAGTTGATAAATTAACTACAAGATATAATACATATCTCCTACGATTATTTCATTAATATTCATCCAATGAAATTACCTGAGTATTGGGTACTTTTAATCATACTATTGTATAAAGTTACAAGATATTTTATACTCATATGATTGACCTCCTTATTTACCTTCCCTATGTGGTAATTTATTAAGAAGTCAAAAAATATTATCAACTCCAACCATATTCATTAATGCATATTCAATTCCTTATGTGTGAATATATATTTCAATCTCTTATGGACAATATATTCAAAATAATTTTCTCTAATGAGATAATGTCACCAAATTACCAATGAATATGTCACTTTCACCATCAATAAATCAAGTGTTGGGTATTTTTCTCCAATTAATTAATTTTAATGAACCATAATAAATTACCTTATCATTCTACATGATTATGAAACCCAAAATATTTTGTGATGAATCACTACTTATTATGATAACATCCCCACTACAGGGTAATATAAGAACATATCCACTGAACTGTTTCTTCTTTAGGTCCTTAAAACATTTTTCACAATAATATATCTAAATTAATTTTATTCCCTTACATTACAACATGATTTGTGGATTCTATATCCGTGAAAAATTTAACCCAAAGATTCAATAATTTCCTAATAAACCGGTAAAACTATATATATATGTTATAATGGTAAGTCAATAAAATTTCTTGTTGAGATTAATGTTTTATATAACTAATAAAATTTTATTTCTTATGATTACATGGCCCTTGGAGAATAAATTTTTTATCTCAATTTCACATTTAGTGAATTTTTCTTTTGATGAATCTTTTTTCATGTTATTTAACACAATTTTAAAAATGTTTTCATGATCTTAGTTTATCATTGAATGTATAATAATTTCATCTTTAATGAAAAATAAAAATTTATCAAGGTATTATTTAATGACTATATTCATTGCATACAAAAAATCAGTATTTGTATTGATATTTTCAAATGACATAACAATAAAATCATATAGTTCATAACATGTATAGAAAGACATGACAAATAAATCCAAAATTTTTACCCATAAATGATGGAATCTGGATCAATTTTTATTCCTCAATAAGTACTTATCTCTTCTGACATGATCAAATGGATCATTGATACATGGTAGAGGGTGATTATTTTTATCATTATTTTCATAATCTCATGATAATAAGAAAATGTGCATCAACACATACTTCTTTTTGACAATGAGCACTGATGTACCACATGGTGAAGTGTTGGGTCCTATGAAAACCATTATTCAAAATTTCTTATCATTTAATCTTTATTTCCACCTCTAAAATGGGTGTTATTTCATATGGAATATTTGGGATAGTAAATTATACAGGAACGACTTTGATTTATCAATCAACCTCATGTTATAGTGGATGACTATACTATTACTCTAGAAATAAATTAGAATATTATTATACAATAGGAATGTTAGGAATGATGAATTCCTCCCTGGTCATTTGAGCTAAGATTCCATCATTATTGGGTACCATTAAACACATTATATAATTTTCTAACACTAGGAGTTCATATAATCCTTTTATTTAAACATGAAACAAGATGATATTTGATATTAAATGTGAACTAATTATCCTAACTTTAGATATGTGATTTATCCAGGGAAAGACAATCCACACACAATATTATTTCAAATAAATCCAAAATAAGAAGAATTGAATTTCAAGGAAGTATTATTCAATAAGTCACTATTTGAACATTATTGTAAATATTATATGTGACCATTGTGCCTATTGGGGACTTCAATAAAAGATCAACATCCATTACTGGAGGTGGTGATTTCACCTTCTCAAAAAACTTATTTGATATAAAATAATTTTTTGAAATATTATCAAATACTGTATTAGCAGATCTAGAAAAGATATCAACTATACCTCATATAACATCATTATAATGATCAGGTCATTGGTTTTGATCAAAAAAACCCTTTCCTCATTCTCTTGGGTAGGAGGTTATAGGGGTAAATTTTCCCATTGGATTATGGGATGGGTTATTGATTTTCATGATGTTAAAAATCTATCCACATGAATAATTATAGTGAAGGAGGATCATTAGTAGAAGATATCTTATATAATTTGGTGTTAATATACCTCTTAGCCTTAGTTCAGTAGTTGCATTCTGGTTATCCTATTTTACTATACATAAAAACAATCCATGATCCCTTGAGATATTTAACAAAGTGTTTCCTCCCAAATTAATTTCATGTATGAAATTAAGCTTCTTTGCCACAATGTATCATATCATTTGTGCTTACCTAATACTCCACATTCCTTTTTATTTCAACAAAATATTTATAGGTTCCATTTTCTATCTCAAACATAAGAAAAATTTCAAAAAAATCTTTATAGAATATATAATATTTAAGTCTAATACACTTTAAATACTCAACCATAGTATAATAAATAAGTTATCTATTTTTTCTCATAGTTAGAGATAAAACCAGAGGCATCCTCACAATTCTTGTGAAAATTTATTCAAATGTCCTTGTAGAATCATCAACTTGATTCTTCATTTCCGTTAATTCCCACTCAATAATAGTGTGAAGAGTCTATGGAAAGTAAATAGTAAAAGATATATTCTTTAACCCTTCTAATTCAACAGATTCTATGTACTCATTTTCCATAGTGTTTTTAATGAGGCACCGATACAAGAAAACACCTCATTCTAAATAAATGAAGGGTTAAACAACCATCTCATGGTTAATGAACCAATGAGCAAAAAATATCATTTTAATTTCATTGACCCACGACTCACAAAATATGGGATTAAAAGGCCTAAAAATATCTTAGATATTACCTCCAAAATGAGTTGATATCACGTTTCTCCCTCCCAGGTAAATATGGGAGATAACCATGATTTGGGTTATTTACCATAGATTGGGATATTTGGGTGATCATTTTCAATCAATTTTTCATTCTTTTCACAATATCATTTGGTTTCCCCTTGGGAATATTTAACATTATCCATTTCAACCATTATTAACATGGTCATTTCGTGTTCCTACCATTACATTGTTAAAAGGAAAACAAATAATGAGTATATTTAAATAATTGATTATACATAAAATGAAACTATAAACATATAATTAGAATATCATAAATGATATGAATACATTAGCCTAGGAATATCAATATTTTAACATTGATTATCAATGATTGGATTTTTACCTAAGGTAGTTTTAAATATATTTATATCCTTTATAAGGATTTTCAAAGATAATGGTACTGACTAGATTATGTCGATTGAGAGTTTCAAACCAAGAGTATAGAAAAGGCACATTCACCATTTACAAGAATAATGGATAAGATATCGTAGAAAAACTATTATCAATTTTTTTACCCCTAGATGCATCTATTCCAAATTCAAATCTAGTTATAGTATTCATTTATGGATTTATTTCTATTAATACCATATATTAATACCTTACCAAAACATTATGATATTGTCCTATACATAAACTGACCCATTATAGTTGACTTTATATTTTTCACTAAAATTACCTTAGAAATTTACAATGAATATCGAACTAATATCAAAAAATTACAAACAATTTCTATAAAACCAACTTTAGTGAATCATGACTAATATATCCTCAATAATATATTAATATAAGTATTTAAAAAATATATCTCTTAACAGTTGTACAATACAAGGACTAATTAGTTCAATTTCTTGAAAACATGTTACATAAATATCTTTTTTAAAAATATTTGATTTTTTTTCATAATTGTTATCCTCTAGAACCTTTTTTATACAATTTATATGATTTAATCATCTTTGTAATTATTGGAATGGAAATATAATAAAGGGGTGATCTGAAGCACACAATAAAAGAAAATAAATATCATAAAGTATAACATTATATGTATGAGGAGAATACATGGAAAACTGAAATATATAAATAAGTGATCATAAGACAATGAATTAAAATTAGAAAACATTATGGAGCTATATAATATCATAAATACATTGTTAAAATATATATATATATATATATATATATATAATAAATATGAACATGAAATAAGGTATGAGATACTTGAAATGTTATAATCAGGAAAGCATGAAATTTCATGGAAATAAAATTCATTCTAAAACTGGTAATAACATGAAAAATAACATTAAAATGACTCATTAATTTATAAACATGAAAATATTCCACACCAATAATTATGGGAAAACACGGGTGCACAAACCAATTATGTCAATGACAATGTGAAGAACACATTATATACACACCAGAAAATGTGAAAAAATACATCATTCCAAAAAATGTGTGAAAAGATGTATATTCCTAAATATATCATGATATATAATATTATACCAATTCATTGGAGAGACATAGTACCTCACCCACCATAATACATACACATGTTTGTCGGTAAAAAATAATCATCTTCATTACTGAAATAACACAATTTAACATTTTTTTGTAAACATATCACATAACATGAACTTAAGAAAAAATAGGACATCAAAATATTATTTAAAAAAGGTTTAATAATGTATAAAATATAAACCATTACTTCATAAGATATATATCTTTTATGATACTGAAAACCAAATCATCAAAATTGGTTTATGAAAACATTTTGATTTCATTATTCTACAGGAGATAATTACGAGTCCCAGTTCAAAATGAATCCTTTATTTTCAGGAGAAATAAAAAGAATTCATTACATGTGATTTTTTTGGTTAATGTGTTTTTCTATTTATAAAAATAATGAAAATAAGTCATAATGGAACATCATGAAAAAAACATTCAATAATAAATTTTATAACTCAAAGAAAGGATTTTGGGTCACCAACTCCGAAACATTTACCCTTGTTTTTCGTGGAATTATTTTCCACCATGAAACATAAATATATACATCTTAATTACATTATCCATATTAAAATATATTTATATTTATACAATTTATTAATAAAAATTGTCTTCATATATTGAATTATTTTAATCACTTTTCAATATCATCTCTTAATAATCATAACGGTATGGAACTATGTTCATAAAAGTTACAATTATATTACATTTTCCCCAAAATATCATCAATTATAAACCATTATAGTTTATGTAATTTATTATTTATAAATATTTATACTTTTATAACTATATTAGATTGGAGTTTAAGTCACATTTTGTGAAAAGGAGAATGGTGAAGAACTAGTTTCTGGTTTTTTACTAATGTCGTTAGATTAATATATAATGATGGTTGTTTTTTTGGGTCTTTTAAAATAATACATTAATGATATATTTTGGGTATAAATATCAAATATTTTTTTAAAAATATAATATAAAACATTTCATTTTTTTAATTTGATAGAAAAAAACATGTTTATTTTTTGAGGCAGTAGTGTGCACAACACATGATTTACAATTTCTTTTTTCTAAATATAAAAATAGAGGGTGACTAATTATTATTTGTTACATAAAATGAATTTATAGTATTTATGTTTTAAAATAGATTTAATCTCTTAAATTAATTACATTTCACACAACATTGAATTTAAATAGACCATGATATATTATTAAAATATTATTATGTGACAATTATAACATAGCAATTAAAATTGGAAGGTTTTAGAAAGAAATAAATATTAAATGTTTATGAAATAAAAATATATATAATAGATTCATTTTTTATCTAGGGTTCTTTTTACCACACTTACTAAAAATGTGGGATCATAATTTTCTTACCTTTAAATACTTTTTGTATGATTCCTCATCTCCTTCCATCCTGAATTCTTCTTAATTTTATCATTATGAGGCACATTACTATTAATATGGTCTATCTCATTTTTTTAGTAAAATAAAAAACATTCTCATAGATTTTGAATTCTTTTATATCTAAAGATCTTCATATAATTCATATTAATCCTGAGAAAAATCTATTAATCTTACTACCAATTTACAAAACTAAATATCGCATGTAACATTCCACTTGTAAAATTATATTCATATATGGACAAAGAATATTCATATATTGTTTACCAATACATGGAATCAATATCATATTTATCATTGGTATTCTTATCCAAAGACCCCACCAATCATATTCACCTTAAAAATGATAATTTTTAAAAGTTACCTTTTTTATATAATGAATATCTTATGACATAAAATATCTTCTTCTAGATAATTGAACCATACATTGGCTACCATAGGGTCTGATAATATTCTAAATTATTGGGATGTTACTGCATGAAATTATCCACTACAGACTGGTTCTTTTTTTGGAATATTGGGATTCTCTTGAGAATGGATACCACCACTATTTATATATTTTTTTGAACTAATTCATCATTGTAACAAATTGTTCTATTTTAATTCAAACAATCATGGGATACTGATTTAGAGTCATATTTTGCATTTGATTCCTTACCACGATATCTTTCATATTTCTTCTATAGAAATCCATTCATAAAATCGATAATTTAGATAATGTAACATGGTAATATTATAATTCTATATCATTTCAACATAACCATAAAGGAAAATAATTCAAGGTAATTCTATTAACATTATCCTAAACTCTAAAGTTACCTAAACCATTATATGATTGAAAAAATAAGCAATAATCCTTAAACATTACATAATCCTTATTTTTATGTCATGTAATTATTATATTAAATTATATGATATTTTCAGTTTTATAGTTTTAGTGAACTAGGCCATAACACACACACACAATAGAACCGTATAAATCAAAATGGACACTTCTGATCAGTATCCATGTTACCCACTATATAATTTAAGAAAAACATGATTTATATTCATTGAAAGTATTTTAAAATATAAAATTTTATTATTTTTTTACCTTACCCATCCATAAATCCTATGAAAAATGTTTGATTTATATTGGATGGGAAAAAAATCCTGGTAAGGGACATAAGAAGAATAAAATCACTTGTTTAGTGAAATACCTAAAAAACCATGAAACTCTTTGGTTGAAAACATAAAATTTTACATATAAATTGAAATACCATTAATTGAAAACGATCTTTTATCATACCCTTATAACATTATAAAACTTAAATGTCATTAGTAATAAAAGAAAATTCATGTAATTTCCTTTAGAAATCATCGCATAGAACCCTTACAGAACCCTTACAAAACCCTTAGAAATTAGAATAACAATATGAAAAACGTCCAATATAATTATATGGATAACATAATTATTATTCAATTCGTTAGAGTGTTATCAGTGTGGATAGATCATATAAGATAAAATAGGCTCAGTGAACTCTATTAGGGTGCACCCATCGTAATCAATGTCGAAGGAACATATGATGAATAAATAATTTATAGTTTTCCATTTTTTCATAAAAACATTTTTAAAACACTTATGAACCCATATGAAATCATTTTGGTATATCAAAATATCATTTTATTTTAAAAAAACGTTTTTATACCGAAATACCAAGAAATGGGGAAATATGGTTTTTCATTTAAGGAAACATAAATGATTGCAGTGTAATTTATAATTCAAATAGAAATCACTATTGAATCAAAATAAATTTTCTTTTCAAATATGAAAAATATGATATTCTATTTGTCCTTTACCAAACAATTCCATAGAAAGCATGCAAAAAGATTTATTTTGAAAAAATTTGAAATAGGGTGAAAAGTTATATAAACTTTAATATATAAATCATTTATTTCTATTCAATTTTTGAAAAAAACATGTAAACAAAATATAATGAGTTTGGAGGAAAAAATTAAAATATTATTTTTTAAAAGAAACTCTTTTACCACATTAAAAAAAATTTAATCATAAGCCACATGAAAGGATATAATTAAAGAAAAATTTTAATATAATAAAAAATAGAAATTATTGATATAAATTTTTTAAGAAAATTTATATACACATCATAAGACATTATATGTAAATAAAATTAAAATATGCACCAATGAATGGAAATTGAGATGTGGTCCCTTACATTGAGTCTGAATCATTATGTGCATTATTTATCATACTAAATAATATATTATGTAAATTATTTAAATTCCTATTTTTTAATAATATTATTACTTTAATTTCATTTATTACTTTTTTATTATTGATTAAATAATCAACATTGTTTGTGTCTGATGTTTCGATGATGATTGGATTATATATAAAAAATGAAATTGGTAGGTTAACTATAGACATAGTGGTCATTATTTGAAAAAATAAAAAATCAAAATCTGTAAATATTAATCCTATTTATACATCAATTTTACATCTATGAAAAATAAGGAAATATGGTTGTGATAAATTATGTAGATTACTATCATGGAGACGGTAGGTCATACATGTGCATGACTAACGTTACCTTTTTTCATAGATCATTATGAAAATGATGTAAATAAATATATTACCATCCTTAGATGATAATAAAATCATATATTCAATATTATTTCATTGTATATATATATATATAACATCCATGTGGCATGGTGAGGAATATAAGGCCCCAGCCTTAAACCTTACTTAATCTTGAGTTATTACAAGATTACACATTGAGGATCTTTTCAGGTTTAGAGTTTTAGAGAATTAGATCATAAAACTTGAATTACATTCCACATTTAAACAAAGTGATTTCATAAAATATAGTATTCATTTTCCAATCAAAGGAATCATATTTAAAATAAAACATGGATTATTTCTTGACACTTTCTTGACACTATCATCATATCATGTACCAATATCTTGACCTGTGAAAACATTTCAAAAACATGGGATGAGCATAAAAATCTCAGTAAGGGTTATAGAAAGTATGTAAAGGAAACATGAATACATATATACATATGAATTAAATCATAATTTACCCATAAAGCATAAGCACTTTAACATACCTCTTAAAATCCTGAATAAATCATAGAAATCATTAGACATAAAGGTATCTTGAGGCATTCAAAACATTCTTATGTAGGGAGTAACCCTCTTGGTTACGTTTGGAATTCCCATCATAGTATATTCCCTAAATCTCTTCGGAGATACCATAATGTTTAACCCCTTCGCGTTACCCAATGCATTGGAGAGCTATATCGGGCTCACCCGCCCTTAGTTTATAACGGAACCACCCATCTTCATAACGATGCCCAAGAACCATAACATAATCATAGAACATAACATAAGCATAAAGGAAATATAACATTCTCATATTGCAATAACAATATAACATTTTAAGATATTGAAATAATAAATCTATTCTAAAAAACATTTTCGAAACCATTTAAAACATTTAATAAAGAGATATTTGAATCAAAGTGTCCCATTCCACTTTGAAGGTTCTAACATTTTAAAATATTAATATCCATATAATATATCCTTAAAACCATTTTGAAAACATGGATATTAATTAGAAATATTTATAAGAATAAATCATTAAAACATTTTAAACCATATTTTAGTTAAAGGGATTTTAACAAAATGAGAGACACTTGAATACAATAATTAAAGAATAAATTTAATCAGATCTTTATAATATCATGAGAATAAAGGAATTCATGATATAATTTTCCAAAGGACAGTATATACACCATATAACTGTGAATTGGTTCATAACAACAATGAAGTCTCAATAGAAATGTAAAATGGGATGAAATCCCCTGTAAAGAAGGTATCCTTAAATTAAGGATAAATCAATCTCATAATTATGTTTGAAAAATATAAATACACCCAATATAAGTGTATATTATGTTTAAAACAATCAAAGGTCATTCACACATATTCAAAGGATGACATATTCAATAACTACATGTTGAACCCAAAGAAATCAAAATTCGGTTAAGAAGTTCCCTTGACAGCCTAACGGCGTCACATAAAATTTAAGAAAAATAGTTGATGAAAGATATAAAGGGAATATCACCACTTGTAAATAAAATATACGGAAATAAGGATATATAATAACATATCCCCACTTAATAAGATGAAAATTAAAAGACATAACAAAAGAAGTCTTTTAAAAAGAGGAGGGTGAAAGGTTCCCTTACCGATTTGGGTAACTTAAACGTACACCCCATGAAAGATGGAATATACAACATTGAAGTAAATACTCATAAACAAATTTATGTTACACAAAGAGTAGAATAATGGAGAGTATATACACCAATCAAAAGGAAATATTGTCAAATTTAGCATGAAGCTCAAGGGAATAAAAGAGAGATGAAAAATCCCTTACAAAAACTCGGCAGCCTAACATCGCCACTTAAAACATCCAAAAATGGATTGATAAGATCAAATAGGGTATCTCACCATATTAACATAAAATTTACAGAAATAGGAATATAAAATAACATCTCCCAACATAACAAATACGAGCTTAAAATAAGTGACATAAAGGAGAGTACTTAAAAATAAAGAAAGAGGTTGTATCTCATACGAAAATTCGGCAGCCTAACGGCGCCAATCAAAACATCCAAAATGTATTGATGATAGAAAATAGGGTCTATCATAATATGAAAATAAAAAGTACATTAAGATTAATATAAAATAACAACCCAATAATAAGAAATATGAGCTTAAAAGGATTGACATAAAAGAGTGTACTTTAAAAGAAAGAGAGGGGTCAGATCCTTTAACTCGTGTCCGACATGACTCGATCATTATTTAATCTCCTGAAAAAAAAATTGTTAAATTTATAATTAATTAAGGACCTCTTGTAAATGTTATTATTCAGTTAATATCATATATTATAATGTTATACTAATTGGTTAATAAAGTGAGTTCATATCAGACGTTTTTGTCGATGTTCAGTACATGAGTAAAAATTGAACTTGTTGGAAAAGAATTTTCCATGTAGTTATAGGTACATCATCTCAAAAATAGTATTTATGTTTTAAATATAATATATATCCAGTATATATTCAATATATATTATTCCATAGAATTTGGATATAAAAAATTAAAAGCAATGTTCATGGAGACGGTAGGCCGTATGTACGCACGAACGCTACTTTCATTTTTTGTCATATTAATGGAATTAAAAAAAATGAGAGATATATATATTATAATTCCATAATGATATCCATAATTTAGATGTAATATATTACATATATATCCATTATATATATGTACTTATAATAGTTCATAACATTTGGAGATAAGAAATGAACTGTACCGTTCATGGAGACGGTAAGCCGTACGTACGAATGAATGCTACTTTCATTTTTTTTTGTATTTAATAGAATTATATAATAATTATATAAAGGTATATTATAATTCAAGTAGGATAAAATATGTAATACTATTAATTCCATCCTTTATACGTCCCCCATATGGCATTAACGAATCAAATCACTTTGAGGGAGCGGTAGTCCGCACTTCCTAAAATGAAGATATCGCGTTTACCCATAATGGAAACCATAAAGGTATACCATAAATGAAAAATACACAAGATTAAGGAAAAAATAAACATATTATATATCATATATTAATATAGTGACATCTTAATTTCCACCTTTGACGGTGTTAAAATAATATTGAACAATCATCGTTTCGTGAGGCAGTAATTTTCCATCCAAAGAAACAATAAGTTCATTAACCATTAGATGAAGGTGTGTGTATGTGTTGCTTGAATACAGCAAATAACAACATCCTAGTATATTGAATATATTTGTGTTTTTACAAAATAAAATAATAAAAAGAGTTTACGGGGTTTGAGAAGCAAAATAATACAACAGAACACAAGGGAAAACATTACCTTTAAATCGGGTAACATACTTTGATTTGTGCTCAAAGGCCTCCTTGGAAAGGATTCTGCCAAATGTGAGGATTCAATGATGAATAGACGGATGTGTAGAGATGAAATGGGCATGTTTTGTCCGAGCCAAAGGCTTGAGAGGTATGTGTAGGGTGGTAGAGGTGGGGGCCATTTATAAGAGGAGAGGAGGGGCACACTTGGAAAGTTACAAACTGTTACTTTATTTTCAAATGTTTTTCGGATTTTAAAGTTCCCATATTGATGTATTTCGAGGATAAGGTCGTAAGGTTTATAAATACACCCATACAATAGGTTTGTGACAGGTTTCTGTTATATTTTTAACATTATTTTTTCATATTATTTAAATCCCTTATTAATGAGGTAATTGATGCATCATCACGATGTCATAGACAATTTAATTTATTTAATGTCTAAAAATTATACAAAAAAATCATGATGTAGGAAATATTTTTAGATTTCTAATTAATATTTATAGTCAAAAATTTGACTTGTATAACCCCATTTAAATTTTTTTAGTAAAACATCTCATATTTGTGACATTTTAATTTTAACATTAAATAAAAAGGTATTTATGTAATTTTCTAACCAACGTGGCTCTATGGGGTCCCCAAGTTGACCCATGGATTGTTATGGTCGCCCATGACACATCCAATGAGGGTAGGACATGTGTCATGTTCATTTAATTTTATTAAAACATTATTTTTACCTGAAATTACACTAATTACCTCGAATCGTGATTAAAAACATAAAAGTTACTACTCACCAAAAAATTATTTTAATCCCATTAAACCACATTTTATATTATAATGACAACCATGTATTTCGGATTTTTGAAATTCAAAACACCGAAGTGGTAATGTTTCATTAAATGAAAAATCAGTTTTTTAAGTACCACTTAGTAGTTTCACTATTCATAAAAAATTGAAGTTTTTCAGAATAATACCAAAACTTCACCCTAAGCTATATTTGATATTCCGAATTCAAAAATGATTTTTATTTTACAAAATTCAAATTCTATAATTTAAATTAATTAATTTATTAATTATTTCCCGTTGTCATGACAAATTGCGTGTTTTTATGAAACAATATATATCAAAAGATTGACCCAAGTTTAAGTCCAATTTCAAAGTAAAATTAATTCCAACAACCACTATTAGATTAAATGGTAAAAATATATTATAATTTCACTTTAAAACCAATTCAAAAGATAATCTAATAATTTAAATAAATTATATTAAAAATTGGGTTTGAATTAAAATACATCATTTTTCAGTATTCATTAAAAAATGAACTTTATCGGAAAAAAACCAATTATTTACACAAAGTAAATTTTGATGTCCTGATTCCAAAGAAGAATTTTATTTTGTAAAATATAACACATAAAATTGTCAAAAATTGGATTTAAAAGAGGTTCTCCATAAAAAGGCGGTTAATCAACCTTTTAAAGAATATTAGAATGTTTATGCTTAAAATTGGATTCATTCGCAATTTTAATCCTATAACATTTATTGTAAAGAGTAAAAATATTTGACAAAAATATATAATCATTTTGTAGTTAGTTCTGTTATTTCCCTCCATTACAACAGCTAGGCGTTAACTACCATTTAAAATAATATTATTTTATTTTTAGAGTGCAACGTAAGATTCCCAAGAAACTCGTTGTTGCATATTGGGTACGCCATTACGCATATCATCCCCTTTAGAGTAATATTAATATTTTATTCAAAAATATGGACAAATATGAAAATGTCATATTCTTTATTTACATGGGGTGTTACATCCTTCCCCCTTTTGGGAATTGCGTCCTCGCAATTTTAATATTTGGCTTGGAAACATCATTGAAAATCCCACATCGGAACAATAGTCAGTTAAACAATCACCTTAAAATAAAGAAAGAGAAGTACAAATGTCACCTGAGTTAACCCATACTAGGATTCCATTTAAGGAAATATAGATATGGAGGAGAAAAAAGGGTCATGTTCTTATGGGGAGTGATAGTAAACATGTCTAGGAGAAGGTTAACCCTAAGAAAATCACAAACTTGTGATGTGTTAAACGGTATTCGATTCCCCATTAGGAAAAGTTAATAAACAACATTTTTGTTTTATGTTTCACTTCATTGAGTAATTTATTCTTGAGCTAAACTAAATCATAATGAAACATACTCACTTTTCATGTAGACATTCAACTTTTACTAGCCTCCTTAATCAAACTCATATTTTCTCCAAAAGACGAGTATTTAGGAAGACATGATTGCATTAAGAGTACTATAACCATCTTCTTGATAATCACCTAATCCACAAAAGGGAAATATATATTTCCCATGTCTTTAGACAAAATCCAAAACCAAAATTGTTAGTATGAGGTCAGAGAATCCAAAAAAGTATAATCCTTTATAAAAAGAAAATCTATTCTTAATCTCCAAAATTTGTCCAAAAAAACCCAAAGTTCAACGACGACCATTCGATAAACAATTGTCCATAAAATTCTTCAAAGTAAACCAAATTAAGATTGAAACCCAAATATTTCATGGATTTAATCTCATAGTCTTCAAAGGTACAAATTAACTTTTATCTCCAAATAACATCAGTTGCTCTTAAATTCTCATATTGAAAAGTAATTAACCTAATCACATATCATCCATGATAGGTTAATAATTTACATAGATAACCCAAAATAAACATAGTCTTGATTACTAAAATAATTTAACTAAAAAGAATTAGACAAAATAACCAGGGACTTCACGTAGTCTAGTGGTAGGTGATAAATACTAGTCTCACTTTGGTTGTGGGGTCGATTCCCACAGCTTTGTCCGACGTGATGGGTTGTCACACGGTCTACGTGTTGTCCTTTTTCCAAAACTATATAATTCATAAAACATTCCCCAAAATGATATAAAATATTCAAAAATAATCATAACATATTTTAACCTCAAGTTTATCTCATGCCTTTCATTTTCCATCATAACATATAATAACCCATAATTACCTCAAAAGTAAGGATCATATAAACCCTAATGGTTACCTTTATAATTATTAACTGAACTTCCACATTGATTGGTCATCTCGTACATGATGCATTATAGAACATACCAAGGTTCAAGTGGTTGATCAAGACTCCTTGATAGTTGGTTTAGAACAACAACGAGTTTCCTCATTGAATCCCCCATTTCATCCAGTCTCTTAATCAGTGAACCACCATAGTTTACTTCAAACCTATTGTCACTTTGGTTCCTGCTAGATCCATCCATTCACTAAAAAAAGAAATGTCAGTGTGAGTATATCAATAAAACCATCTTGTACTAATGAGGAAAATATACTTACTCATTCACATTATCTAAAAACTATGACTCATTCTAAAATCCTAACCATTATGGTAATGTCACTTATGCTTAAATATTACCCTAACCTCTAAAGTTATCTAAACCATCCTCTGATACCATCTATAAGGCCCCAACCTTAAACCTTACTTAATCTTGAGTTATTACAAGATTACACATAGAGGATCTTTTCAGGTTTAGTGATTTAGAGAATTAGATCATAAAACATGCATTACATTCCACATTTAAACAAAGTGGTTGCGTAAAAGTTAGTATTCATTTTCCCATCAAAAGAAACATATTTAAAATAAAACATGGATTCTTTCTTGATACTTCCTTGACACTATCATCATATCATGTACCAACCCCCTGACCAGTGAAAACATTTCAGAAACATGGGATGAGCATAAAAAGCTCAGTAAGGGTTATAAAAAGTATGGAAAGGAAACATGAGTACATATATACATAAGAATGAAATCATACATTACCCATAAAGCATAATCACTTTAACATACCTCATAAAATCATTAATAAATCAGATAAATCATAAGACATAAAGATAACTTGAGGCATTCATAAAATTCTTACGTAGGGAGTAAACCTCTTGGTTACGTTTGGAATACACATCACAGTATATTCCCTAACTCTCTTCGGAGAAACCATAACGTTTAACCGCTTCACGTTAACCAATTCATTGGAGAGTTATATCGGGCTCACCCGCCCTTAGTTTATCACGGAACCACCCGTCTTCATAACAATGCACAAGAACCATAACATAATCATAGCACATAACATAATCATAAAGGAAATATAACATTCCCATACTGCAATAACAATATAACATTTTAAGATATTGAAATAATATATCCATTCTAAAAACCATTTTCAAAACCATTTTAAAAATTTAATAAAGAGATCTTTGAATCAAAGTATCCCATACCACTTTGAAGGTTTTAACATTTTAAAACATTAATATACATATATATAAATCCATAAAACCATTTTGAAAACATGGATATTAATGAGAAATATTTATAAGAATAAATCATTAAAACATTTAAAACCATATTTTAGTTAAAGGGTTTTTTAACAAAATGAGAGACACTTGAATACATTTATTGAAAAATAACATTTAATCAGAACATTATAATTTCATGAGAATAAAGGAATTCATGATATAATATTCCAAAGGACAGTATATACACCATATAATAGTTAATTGGTGCATAACAACAATGAAGTCTCAATAGAAATGTAAAATGAGAGGAAATCCCCTGTAAAAAAGGTATCCTTAAATTAAGGATAAATCAATCTCATAATTATGTGTGAAAAATATAAATACACCAAATATAATTGTATATTAAGTGTAAAACAATAAAAGGTCATTCACACATATTCAAAGGATGACATATTCAATAACTCCATGTTGAACCCAAAGAAATCAAAATTGGGTAAAGAAGTTACCTTGACAGCCTAACGGCATCGCATCAAATTTTAGAAAAAGAGTTGATGAGAGAGATAAAGGGTATCTCATCAGTTGGACATAAAATTTACGGCAATAATGATATATAAGAACATATCCCCACATAATAAGATGAAAATTAAAAGACATAAAAAAAGAAGTCTTTTAAAAAGAGGAGGGTGAAAGGTACCCTTACCGATTTGGGTAACTTTCAAAACGTACACCCCATGAAAGAAGGACTATAAAACATTGATGTAAATACTCATAAAAGAGAGTATGTTACACAAATAATAGAATAATGGAGAGTATATACACCACTAAAAATGAAATATTGGCAAATGTAGCATGAATCTAACGGGATTAAAAGTGAGATGAAAAATCCCTTACGGAAACTCGGCAGCCTAACGACGCCACGTAATACTTCCAAAAATGGATTGATTAGGTCAAATAGGGTCTCTCAGAATATTAACATAAAATTTACAGAAATAGGAATATAAAATAACATCTCCCAAAATAACAAAGAGTAGCTTAAAAGAAGTGACATTATGGAGAGTACTTAAAAAGAAAGAAAGAGGTTGTATCTCTTACGAAAATTTGGCAGCCTAACGGCGCCAATAAAAACTTCCAAAATGGATTGATGAGAGAAAATAGGGTCTCTAATCATATGAACATAAATATTACAGTAAGATTAATATAAAATAACATCCCAATCATAATAAATATGTGCTTAAAAGGATTGACATAAAAGATTGTACTTTAAAAGAAGGAAAGGGGTCGGATCCCTTACCTCATGTCCGACATGACTCGATCGTTCTTTAATCTCCTGAATAATAATATTTAGTCAATTTATAATTTATTAAGGAAATAATTTAAATATAATTATTCAGTTCATATCACATATTATAATGTTATAATAATTGGTTAATAAAGTGAGTTCATATCAGACGTTTTTGTCGATGTTCAGTACATGAGTAAAAATTGAACTTGTTGGAAAAGAATTTTCCATGTAGTTATAGGTAGATCATCTCAAAAATATTATTTATGTTTTAAATATCATATATATCCAGTATATATTCATTTTATACTATTCCATATCATTTGGAGATAAAAAAATTAAAATCACCGTTCATGGAGAAGGTAGGTTGTACGTACGCATGAACACTACTTTCATTTTTTGTCATATTAATGGAATTAAAACAAAATGAGAAATATATATAATATAATTCCAGAATGATATCCATAATTTAGATGTAATATATTAAACATATATCCATTATATATATTTACTTATAATAGTTCATAACATTTGGAGATAAGAAATGAAATGTACCGTTCATGGAGACGGTAAGCCGTACGTACGAATGAACGCCACATTCATTACTTTTTTTTATTTAATGGAATGATATAATAACGATATAAAGGTATATTATAATTACATTAGGATTACAAATTTAATACCATTAATTCCATCCTTTATACGTCCCAAATATGGCATTAACGAATCAAATTACTTTGAGGGGGCGGTAGTCCGCATTTCCTAAAATAAGGATATTGCATTTACCCATAATGGAAACCACAAAGGTATTCCATAAATGAAAAATACAGAAGCTTAAGTAAAACATAAACATATTATATATCATATATAAATATAGTGACATCTTAATGGCCACCTTTGAAGGTGTTAAAAGAATATTGAACAATCATCGTTTCGTGAGACAGTAATTCACCATCCACAGAAACAGTATGTTTTTTAACCATTAGATGAAGGTGTGTGTAAGTGTAGCTCGAATACGTCACATAAAAACTTCCTAGTATATTTAAGATAATGTTTTTGTTACAAATTAAAAGATTAAAAAGAGGTTAGGGGTTGGAGAAGCAAAATAAAACAAAAGAACACAAGGGAAGACATTACCTTTAAATCGGGTAACTTTCATTGATTTGAGCTCAAAGGCTTCCTTGGAAATTATTATTCAAAAATAAGGGCTTCAATGATGAATATATGGATGTGGAGAGATTAAATGGGAAGGGTTTGTCCGAGCCAGAGGCTTCAGTGATTTGTGTAAGGTTGTAGAGGTGGGGGCCTTTTATAAGTGGAGATGAGGGGAACACTTAGAAAGTTACAAAATGTTACCTTATTTTCAAATGTGTTTCGGATTTTAAAGGTCCCAAATTTATTTATTTCGAGGATAAGGTGGTAAAGGTTCGAAATACACCCATCCAATAGGTTTGTGACATGTTTATGTTATAGTTCTAACATTATCCTTTCATTTTATTTAAATACCTTATTAATGAGGAAATTGTTGCATCATTATGATGTCATAAATAATTTAATTTATGTAATGTCTAAAAATTATAAAAAAAACTAATATGATGTAGGAAATATTTTTATCTTTCTAATGAATATTTATAGTCAAATTTATGACTTGTATAACCCCATTTGAAAATTGTTTTAGTAAAACATCTCATGTTTGTGACATTATAATTTTAACTTTAAATAAAAAGGTATTTATGTCATTTTAGAACCAAAGTGGCTCCATGGGGTCCCCAAGATGACCCATGAATTTTCTTGGTCCTCCATGAAACATCCAATGAGGGTATAACATGTTTCATATTCATTTCATATTATTAAAACATTATTTTTAAATTAAATTACACTAATTACCTCTAATCGCGATTAAAAACATAAAAGTTAATGTTCACCAAATAATTATTTTAATCCCATTGAAACACATTTTACTTCCTAATGACAACCATGTATGTCGTATTTTTTAAATCCAAAACATAGAAGTGGTAATGTAAAATTTAAATAAAAAATCAGTTTTTAATGTACCATATAGTGGTTTCACTAATCATCAAAAATTGAAGTTTTTCAGAATAATACCAAAACATCACCCTAAGCTATATTTGATATTCCGAATTCAAAAATAACGTCTATTTTAAAAAATTCAAATCTTATAAGGTACATTAATTAATTTAATAATTAATTCTCGATGTCATGAAAAATATCGTGTTTTTATGAAACAATATATATCAAAAGATTGACAGTAGTTTAAGTCCAATTTCAAAGTGAAATCAATTCCATCAACCACTATTGGATTAAATGGTAAAAATATATTCTAATTTTACTTTAAAACCAATTCAAAAGATAATCTAATCATATAAATAAATTAGATTAAAAATTGGTTTTGAATTCAAATACATCATTTTTCACTATTCATTAAAAATGAACTTTATCGGAAAAATACCAAAAATATTCAAAAAGTAAATTTTGATGTCCCGATTCCAAAGAAGAATTATATTTTTTCAAATATAACACATAAAATTGTCAAAAAGTGGATTTAAAAGAGTTTCTCCATAAAAGGAGGTTAATCGACCTTTTAAAGAATATTAGAATGTTTTTGCTTAAAATTGGAATCATTCGCATTTTTAATCCTATAACATTTATTTTAAAGAGTTAAAATATTTACCAAACATATATAATCATTTTGGAGTTAGTTCTGTTCATTCCCTCCATTACAACGGCTAGGAGTTAACAAACATTTAAAATAATATTATTTTATTATTAGAGTGCAATGTAAGATTCCTAAGAAACTCTATGTTGCGTATTGGGTACGCCATCGCGCATAGCGTCCCCTTTAAAGTAATATTAATATTTTATTCAAAAATATGGATAAATGTGAAAATTTTATATTCTTTATTTACCTGGGGTGTTACATCCTTATCCCCTTTTGGGAATTGCTTCCTCGCAATTTTAAAATTGGGCATGGAAACCTCATTGAAAATCCCACATCGGAACAATAGTCAGTAAAACAATCACCTTAAAATAAATAAAGAGAAGCAAAAAGGTCACCCGAGTTAACCCATACTAGGATTCCATGTAAGAAAATATGGATATGGAGGAGAAAAAAGGGTCATTTTCTGATGGAGAGTGATAGTAAACATGTCTAGGAGAAAGTTAGCCATAAGAAAATCACAAACTTGTGATGGGTAAACGGTATTCGATTCCCCATTAAGAAAAGTTAACAGAAACCATTTTTGTTTTAGGTTACACTTCATTGAGGAATTTATTTTTGAGCTTATCTAAATCATAATGAAACATACTTACTTGTCACGTAGACTTTCAACTTTTACTAGATTCCTTAAACAAACTCATATTTTCTCCAAAAGACGAGTATTTAGGATGACTTGTTCGCATTAAGAGTACTATGATAAACTTCTTGAGAATCACTTAATCCAAAAAAGAGAACTATATATTTCCCATGTCTTTAGTCAAAATCCAAAACCAAAATTATTAGTATGAGATTAGAGAATCCACAAAAGTATAATCCTTTATAAAAAGAAAATATATTCTTAATATCCAAAATTTTTCCAAAAAAAATCCCAAAGTTCAACGAAGACCATTCGATAAAAAATTGTCCCTAAAATTCTTCAAAGTAAACCAAACTAAGATTGAAACCCAAATATTTGAAGGATTTAATCACATAGTATTCCAAGGTACATATCAAATTTTATCTCCAAAAAACATCAGTTACTCTTAAACTCTCATATTTAAAAGTAATTAACCTAATCACATATCCTCCATGATAGGTTAATCATTTTCATAGATAACCCAAAATAAATGTACTCTTGTTTCCTAAAATCATCTAACTAAAAAGAATTAGTCAAACTAATCAGGGACTTCACGTAGTCCAGTGGTAGGCGATAAATACCAGTCGCACTTTGGTTGTCGGTTTGATTCCCGCATCATTGTCTGACGCGACGAGTTGTCACACCGTCTGTGTGTTGTCCTTTTTACAAAACTATATAATTCATAAAAAATTCACCAAAACGAGATAAAATATTCAAAAATAATCATAACATATTTTAACCTCAAGTTTATCTTATGCCTTTCATTTTCCATCATAACATCTAATAACCCATAATTACCTCAAAAGTAAGGATCATATAAACACTAATGGTTACCATTATAATTATTACCTGAACTTCCACATCGATTGGTCATCTCGTATATGATGCATTACAGAACATACCAAGGTTCAAGTGTTTGATCATGACTCCTTGATAGTTGGTTTATAATAACAATGAGTTTCCTCCTTGAATCCCCCATTTCATCAAGTCTCTTAATCAGAGAACCACCACAGTTTCCTTCAAACCTATTGTCACATTGGTTCCTGCTAGATCGATCGATTCACTAAAAAAAATTTCAGTGTGAGTATATCATCAAAACCATCATATACTAATGAGGAAGATATACTGACTCATTTACTTTATCAAAAAACTACGACTCTTTCTGAAATCCTAACCATTATGGTAATGTCACTTATTCTTGAAGAATACCATAACCTCTAAAGTTATCTAAACTGACATCTGATACCAACTATAAGGCCCCAGCCTTAAATCTTACTTAATCAGGAGTTATTACAAGATTTCACATTGAGGATCTTTTCAGGTATATATTTTTAGAGAATTAGATCATAAAACTTGCATTACATTCCAAATTTAAACAAAGTGGTTACATAAAATATAGTATTCATTTTCCCATCAACGGAAACATATTTAAAATAAAACCTGGATTTGTTCTTGACACTTCCTTGGCACTATCATCATATCAGGTACCAATCCCTTGACATGTGAAAACATTTCAAAAACTTGGGATGATCATAAAAAGATCAGTAATTGTTATAAAAAGTATGGAAATGAAACATGAGTACATATATACATAATAATGAAATCATACTTTACCCATAACGCATAAGCACTTTAATATACCTCATAAAATCATGAATAAATAATAGAAATCATATGACATAAAGGTAACTTGAGGAATTCATAACATTATTACGTAGGGAGTAACCCAATTGGTTACATTTGGAATACCCATCACATTATATTACCTAAATCTCTTCGGAGAAACCTTAACGTTTAACCCCTTAGCGTTACCCAATACGTTGGAGAGCTATATCAGGCTCACCTGCCCTTAGTTTATCACGGAACCCCCAGTCTTCATAACAATGCCCAAGAACCATAACATAATCATATCACAAAACTTAAGCATAAAGGAAATATAACATTCTCATATTGCAATAACAATATAACATTTTAAGATATTGAAATAATAAATCCATTCTAAAAAACCATTTTTGAAACCATTTAAAACATTTAATAAAGAGATCTTTGAATCAAAGTGTCCCATACCAATTTGAAGGTTTTAACATTATAAACCATTAATATCCATATAAATAAATACTTAAAACCATTTTTAAAATATGGATATTAAAGTGAAATATTTATAAGAATAAAGCATTAAAACATTTAAAACCATATTTTAGTTAAAGCGTTTTTAACAAAATGAGAGACACTTGAATATAATAATTGAGGAATAACATTTAATCAGAAATTTATAATATCATGAGAATAACGTAATTCATGAAATAATATTCCAAAGGACATTATATACACCATATAAGATAGAATTGGTGCATAACAACAATGAAGTCTAAATAGAAATGTTAAATGAGATGAAATCCCCTATAAAGAAGGTATCCTTAAATTAAGGATAAATCAATCTCATAACTATGTGTGAAAAATATAAATACACCCAATGTAAGTGGAAATTAAGTGTAAAACAATCAATGGTCATTCACACATATTCAAATGATGACATATTCGATAACTACATGGTTAATCCAATGAAATCAAAATAAGGTTAAGAAGTTCCCTTGACAGCCTAACGACGTCACATCAAATTTTATAAAAAGAATTGATGAGAGAGATAAAGGATATCGTATCACTCGGACATACAATTTACGGAAATAAGGATATATAATAACATATCCCAACATAATAAGATGAAAATTAAAATACATAACAAAATAAGTCTTTTAAAAAGAGGAGGGTGAAAGGTTCCCTTGCCGATTTGGGTAACTTTGGAAACATACACCAAATGAAAGAAGGACTATTCAACATTGATGTAAATAATCACAAACAAAATTATGTTACACAAAGAGTAGAATAATGGAGAGTACATACACCACTAAAAAGGAAATATTGGCAAATGTAGCATGACTCTCACGTGAATAAAAGTGAGATGAAAAATCCCTTACGAAAACTCGGTAGCCTAACGGCGCCACTTAAAACTTCCAAAAATGGATTGATGAGATAAAATAGGGCCTCTAACCATATTACCATAAAATTTAAATAAATAGGAATATAAAATAACATCTCCCAACATAACAAATAGGATCTTAAAAGATGTGACATAAAGGGGAGTACATAAAATGAAAGAAAGAGGTTGTATCCCTTACGAAAATTCTGCAGTGTAACAGCGACAATCAAAACATCCAAAATGGATTGATGAGAGAAAATAGGGTCTCTCATCATATGAAAATAAAAAGTACAGTATGGTTAATATAAAAGAACTTCCCAATCATATGAAATATGTGAATAAAAGGATTGACATAAAAGAGTGTACTTTAAAAGAAAGAGAGGGGTCAGATCCCTTACATCGTGTCCGACATGACTCGATCGATCATTAATCTCCCGAATAATAAAATTTGGCCAATTTATAATTGATTAAGGACCTCCATTAAATATTATTATTCAGTTCATATCACATATTATAATTTTATAATAATTTGATAATAAAGTGAGTTCATATCAGACGTTTTTGTCTATGTTCAATACATGATTAAAAATTAAACTTGTTGGAAAGGAATTTCCATGTAGTTAGAGGTACATCATATCTAAAATACTATTTATGTTTTAAATATCATATATTTCAAGTATATATTCATTTTATACTATTCCATAGAATTTGGAGATAAAAAATTAAATGCACCGTTCCTGGAGACGGTAGGCCGTACGTACGCATGAACGCTACTTTCATTTTTTTGTCATATTAATGGAATTAAAACAAAATGAGAGATATATATTATAATTCCATAATTATATCCATCATTTAGATTTAATATATTAAATATATATCCATTATATATATGTACTTATAATAGTTCATAACATTTGGAGATAAGAAATGAAATGTACTTTTCATGGAGACGGTAAGCCGTACGTATGCATGAACGCTAATTTCATTTCTTTTTTTTTTTGTATTTAATGGAATGATATAATAATTATATAAGGGTATATTATAATTCCATTAGTATAGCATATGTAATACCATTTATTTCATCCTTCATACGTCCCACATATGGAATTAACGAATCAAATCACTTTGAGGGGGCGGTAGTCCTCAATTCCTAAAATGAAGATATCGCGTTTTACCCATAATGGAAACCATAAAGGTATGCCATAAATAAAAAATAAAAAAGCTTAAGGAAAACATGAACATATTATATATCATATATAAATATAGTGACATCTTAATGTAGACCTTTGAAAGTGTTAAATGAATATTGTACAATCATCATTTCGTGATGCAGTAATTCACCATCCATAGAAACAGTATGTTATTTAACCATTCGATGAATTTTTCTGTAAGTGTAGATAGAATACATCACAAAACAACATATTAGTATATTGAAGATACTGGTTTTGTTACAAAAGAAAGGAATAAAAATATTTTAGGGGTTGTATAAACAAAATAAAAAAAAGAACACAAGGGAAGACATTACCTTTAAATCGGGTAACTTCCTTTGATTTGAGCTCAAAGGCTTCCATGGAAAGGATTATTCCAAAATTTAGGCTTCAATAATGAATATATAGATGTTTAGATATGAAATGGGAAAGGTTTTGCTGAGACAAAGGCTTGAGAGGTATGTGTAAGGTGGTAGATGTGAGGGCCATTTATAAGAGGAGAGGAGGGGCACACTTGGAAAGTTAGAAAATGTTACATTATTTTCAAATGATTTTCGGATTTAAAAGGTCCCACATTGATGTATTTCAAGGATAAGGTGGTAAGGGTTGTAAATCCACCCATACAATATGTTTTTGACAATTTTATGTTATTATTTTAACAATATCTTTTCATTTTATTTAAATCCTTTATTAATGCGGTAATATCTCCATCATTATGATGTCATAAATATTTAATTTATTTAATGTCTAAATATTATAAAAAAAATATAATGATGTAGGAAATCTTTGTAGCTTTCTAATGAATATTTATAGTCGAAAATAATAATTTTATAACCCCATTAAAAAATTGTTTTAGTAAAACATCTCATGTTTGTGACATTTTAATTTTAACTTTAAATAAAAAGGTATTTATGTCATTTTCCAAACAAAGTGGCTCCATGGGGTCCCCAAGTTGACACATGGATTGTATGGTCGGCCATGACACATCCAATGAGGTTAGGACATGTGTCAAGTTCATTTCATATTATTAAAACATTATTTTTACCTTAAATTACACTAATTACCTCTAATCGCGATTAAAAACATAAAAGTTACTGTTCACCAAAAAAAATTATTTTAATCCCATTGAACAAAATTTTAATTTCAAATGAAAACCATGTCTGTCGGATTTTTGAAATTAAAAACACAGAAGTGTTAATGTTTCATTTAAACGAAAATTCAGTTTTTTAAGTACCACTTAGTGGTTTCACTATTCATCAAAAATTGAAGTTTTTCAGAATAATACCAAAACTTCACCCTAATATATATTTGATATTCCGAATTCAAAAATGATGTCTATTTTACAAAATTCAAATAGTAAAAGTTACATTAATTAATTTAATAATTAATTCCGGTTGTCATGACAAATAGCGTGTTTTTATGAAACAATATATATCAAATGATTGGCACTAGTTTAAGTCCAATTTCAAAGTAAAATTAATTCCAACTACCAATATTGGATTAAATGGTAAAAATATATTCTAATTTAACTTTAAAACCAATTCAGATAATAATATAATCATATAAATAAATTAGATTAAAAAGTGGTTTTGAATTAAAATACAACATTTTTCACTATTCATTAAAAAATGACCTTTATCGGAAAAATACCAAAAATTTACCCAAAGTAAATATTGATGTCCCGATTCCAAAGAAGAATTTAATTTTGTCAAATATAACACATAAAATTGTCAAAAAGTGGATTTAAAAGAGGTTCGCCATAAAAAGGCTGTTAATCAACCTTTTAAAGAATATTAGAATGTTTACGCTTAAAATTGGATCCATTCGCATTTTTAATCCTCTAACATTTATTGTAAAGAGTTAAAATATTTGAAAAACATATATAATCATTTTTTAGTTAGTTCTGTTCATTCCTGCCATTACAACGGCTGGGCATTAACTACCATTTAAAATAATATTATTTCATTATTATAGTGCAACGTATGATTCCCAAGATACTCGTTGTTGGGTATTGGGTACACCATCACGCATAGAGTCCCCTTTAAAGTAATATTAATATGTTATTCAAAAATATGGATAAATGTGAAAATGTCATATTCTTTATTTACCTGGGGTGTTACAATGAAAATAGAGTAACATCACTTCGGGAAGACGGTAGTCCACACATACACGAACGACATTATCAATTATTAGTGTAAGAAAGAAAATGATATAATTTTCTATAAAGAATTATAAATTTGAAATGAATATAATAATTAATTGAATTATATCACATATATTTATTAACATTATCTATATTACCTTTGATAAAAAACACTATTGAAAATTGTATCACATCGCTTCATGAGGCAGTAGTCCATTGTACACAAGAGTGACGTTATTATATCCCCTATGGAATGAAAAGAAAAAAATTTATATATGATATAATTAATAAAAATGTATTATTATTTCATGAATTATATATAAAACGTTTATATCCATCATCATACCCAATCGATTGACATTATTATTGAATATGTTTCACTTCTGTTCATGAGGCGGTAACCACATTATATAAGAGCAGCATAACAACCTCCCATTTAAGGGAGTTGAAGAGGGATATTGGTAATTAAATTAACATAATAAAATTATACTATTTGGGAGATGATTTTTTTATTATATAATAATAAGTGATGAATATTTTAAGGATGCAGAAGAATAAATATAATAAAATTCTTATAGATAGAAATATCACATCTTCTCGGACCAAATCATTATGATTATACCTAAATTATTCCTAGAATAGATTTTAGGAAAAAATACTTATAGGATGAGGTTAAAAAAATGGTAACTATTTTTTCATGGATTTAATGAAAATATTATTTTTAAGGTGTGAAGAATAGAGGAGAGTTAGTGGACTATAAAAAGTGAGTTGAGTGGAACACTAGTAATTTATAAAAATTAAAAGATACAACCATTTTTTTCACATGCCAATAGGGTATAAATAAATTATTACTAATAAATAGACATTATAAGGGTAATAAATTTTAATAATGTTTTTTTAAAAGAATTAGGTCATTTTAACCCATATCTTTTTAGATTAACCCTAGTAAACTCATTTTTACCTTAACTATGGTAATTATTTTTTATTGTTATTAGTATTCATTATGGTAATAAATTAAGTTGAAAGAATTCCTATTTATAATATAAAATGATTAAAAGTATTTAATTCATTTTAACAAATTCACTAAATAAATTTTTTATAAATAATCATAAAACAAAACCAAATATTACCATAAAAAAATTGTTTTCTAGAAGTTTAATTATCAAGAAAAAGATGATTTTATATTAAGTATATGTTTGATAATAATAATTTTATAATTATAAAATAATATTTATTAATATATAACATATTAATTTCATTTAAAACATTTATCATTAGGTATTACTAAATTAGTAAAAAATAAGAAACAATATTCACATTAGAAGAGTTTTTTTTGAAAAATTTTATATTTAAACCCAAAGAAAACATATAATAAAATTGAATGTTATAATCATTTAAATGTAATTAAGTGGATTAAATATAAATGAATAATATTTTTTTTACATTATATCATTTTTTTAAAAGTATTGGTACATTGAAATTAAATAATTTATAAAAAATAAAACACTTTTAAAAAAAGCTGAATTTTTCACTCCTCACTTAAAAATAAATAATTTTTCAATAAATCCTAAAAAATTCACCCCAATTAAAAAAAAATTAATCATATTTCAAAAAATAAATTTATTTTCAATATTTAAATCCTTAATTTTTATAAGTTAATTTTTTAAATAAATAATTATAAAAAAAGAAAGCTAAAGCTATTTCCTTTTTGAATTAAAAATTAATTAATATTTTTATGTAGAATAAAATAATTAAATCGTTTTATTATATCATTACCTGGGTTTTTACACATATTGTAAAAGTTAATTTACAATATCAGTTATCCAAAACCGACATTTTGTAATAATATCAACATTAGTTTTCTTTATAATCAATGATTAATGTATGGGAATATATTCCTTGAAAAAGAGATTTTAGAGAATGGTTTCTAGTATAACCAACATCAAAATAGGATTTGAACGTCGTTTATATTATAGAAAAATGTCAAAATCATTTTTACAAATTAGTAAGAATTTAATCAAAAATTGAAATTTTGAAAAAAATTCCGCAAAAAGTTTTTTAACATTGGTTGTTATAATAATAAATTTCTAAAATTAATATTTATTTTTTAAATGATAATGAAATATACTACCACAAAAAATATAGAAATGCATAAAAATATCAAACACGATGAAAGCAAAAAAGTTCTTAGCAACAAAAAACTAAATGAAAATATAATTTAAACATTTAAAAAATATTTTTTTCTAAAAAATATAATTAAATGAATATTTTTATTATACATATTTAAGTTATTCATACATACAATTTAGTTTAAAATGTAATCTAAAAATTGGTTTATTTGTTTAGATAATTAAAAATAAACATTTTAAATGACCAATAAAAAGTTAAATTACAAAATTTATAGTACACCATATTTGATTAAATCCTGAAATATGTTCTGTAACATACCTTGTAAAAATATGTTACCAATCCAGATGTTATAGTCTAAATAATGTATCATAAAACACAATATCTATATTCAACAACTCATTTTTGATAATGACACTATATTTATGAGATAATAAATTAAGAATAATATAAACACTAAATATAAGAGAAATTAATATTAATAATCCAAAAAATATAACTACCTTTACATTCATGTAATTAATTTTATTTTGTTCATTATAAATAAGTTTTTTATATTTATATAATTACATGACCTATGGTTTGTCCATATATTAATTATTATAACAAGTGAAATTGGAAAAAATTAGATTAATGGATTAATATATTAGCATGAAACTTATAAATTCATCAGTTCTAAAAAACAATCATAAAAGAGACACAATGAAGAGCATAACCAACATGTTGTGCATTCACACAGGTCGAATATATATATAACACAAAATTTCCAATAAAACAAAAAAATTTCATCATGAATGATTTTATAATAAATATTAGTTCATAATTATATATGTTTTCTTACTCTTTAAGGAATTGAGGAACCAAAAATGAATTTCATCATTTTCTAATTATTCGATCATGTATTCCACTCTATCATTCATCCTCAGGTACTGCGTTATATTTTAAATAATTTTTGGATCCACAAATCCATAAATAAAAATAATCACATATTTTATAGAGAGTTTTCTTATACATAAGTATATTATTAATAAAATAAATAATAATGATTTGTATTTATTTAATTGAACTGAATATGATGAAAATGGAAAACAAATACATCGGGGTATGGAGATATCATAACCATAAAACATAAATAATGTATTTTATAAATATTCATTGTGCATATTCACTCCAATGTATCTCAAAATTCATCACAAACTCATGATAATGTCCCTAGAGAAAATAATTTATTCCTAATTGTTTCATATTTTGATAAATCTAAGATGTATCTGATGGTGCTGGTTCTTGGAAAATTTGTTTTTTTAATACAACATTATATTTTTTATTATATTATATAAGATAAATATAAAATTAGAAAAATAATTTAAAATTAAAATTAAATAGAAATTAATAATACAGTACATACCTTATATGTCAACTAGTTACAAAAACCACCCAAATAATTTAAAACACAAATCATTCTATGTGCAAAGGCTTACACCTCCCTAGTAGGAAATGAAATTGGTGTATTTAGTTTAATAAAATCATACACCACTACTCTTACATGATCCATATAAATAATAATATTATATACCTAATCTACTAAATTATGTATGATACTATGCACTACAATATATTAATATAAACCCTCAACCTGAAATTTATAGTACACTGTTCGATTTTAATGAGAGGTGGAGGATATAGATAGGCATGATGGTTGTGTAGGGGTGGTTGCATTGATTACCATTTCTACAAAAATAATATATTGATATGATATAATTTCATATTATATCATTTGATTCAAGTCTCACAACTCAACCTTCAAATAATTTATTTTGTCCCTATATTCTATCTCCAAAAATTCTATTCAAAGATTATAACAAGCATTTCTAGTAGCAAAACATGCCTCATATCCTATTATGTTTCCCTAGTGTTCTTTATTTCCTAAATTTGTATCCAATGTTTCCATATTACCATTAGTTATTAATAACCCCTAAATTTATTTCTCTTAAGTGGAATATCTATATGATATATGAATAATTAATATTAGGGCGATGAATTTATAGAACACTAATATTTAAGATAAATAATAATTTTATTTTTATAATCCTCTTATATATTATTTTTTATGGATTTATAATGATCTTCCTAATTTTATTTATCCTCATTTTTTTCTATTTTTTATAAATACTAGGGAGTGATCATGTACCAATCATAACCTAATATGATCAACTACTACATTTATCTCTTAATTCAACAATTTTTTCTACAATACATTACTCTTATAATAAATGATATTCTCAATATGATATGGAATAATGATATACATTATACAACTATATATCATGGTGAGATCACATGGAGTTATATTATATGATATAATTTATTAGTTTTATTGGTAATTAACAAATAATATTAAAAATAGATTTTATGATTAGTAATATTTATAAAAAAATGATTTCTCCCACAAGCTAGTGAGAATATTCCATCATATTTGGTCATATATAAAACCGTATTTTATGATTGGGATTGCATTATTTCATTTCCCAAAAATATAATTTGATGTGAATTTTTTAACCAATAATTATAATTTATGTGAAAGGAAATGTCACGACCCATTCCCTGGGGCTCGTATTGTGAATAACCCAAGCCCAAATTCCATAGGCCAGCGGCTGGTGACTAGCATCAAAGGCGTAATTCCCTAAAACTGGGAAGGCATTTACTTTATAAATCATAAACAAACACAACCAGAGAACAAGAGGAAGAAAAAACTAAGTAAAAACTGTATAACAAAAGATGTGCTAGAATGTAAAAGGGGCTTAAAATACAAGCCCAATAGTAAAGTACAAGGAAATGACAAAATAGGTACAACTATAAGACAAACAGCAAGAAGGTGTCTAGAAGCTCATAGACCATGCACCGCAGATCCTACCTAAACAGTAGGTATAGATAGCCTCCTTAGCGCTCCACGTTCGCCCATCTCCTCCGGGTACCATCTCGTCGTGAGGTACACCTCCGGGCATCGTCCAGTCCTTGCACCCTCCGCCTCGGTCCGCACTGTCCGAGGTCTGCATCCAACACAATGAGGTTTGGGCATAGCCCGAGCAGGGGTGAGTATAACAATACACAGTAGGGACCCCAAGACCCTAATGGTCTCACAAAATCCCACAAGGATAAACTACAAAGTATGATTTCAACATATAACCATTACTTAGGAATATGCTCATACATATACATAAGTTTTCGAGTAACCCATCTCAATCATGAGGAAAACACATATGTCATTAAACTTGCTCAAACCATGATTTTTTATTATCAAAACCACTGCTGGTGGATAACTCTTCCTCTATCGTGTAAAATTGGCATGTCGTGACACCATGGCGCTTCTCACTAACCTTGGATTGTTTAGGTACTACTCCTGTCGAGTACTGCGGGTCTACTACCAACTACCAGGTGCTCCATCTTCTGTGGGTCTGCCACAAAATACCGAGAGCTCCCACTAATAGCTTACAGAGGTGCTCCTCATGTCGAGTACTGTGGATTTTCTGCAAACTACCAGGACCTCCGTCCACCATGGGTCTTCTGAAAAATACCAGGCACTCCCCATTGGGCTAATCGAATCTCTCCGAGTCGAATCGGTGAAACAGTCGTCAGGTCTGTCAGCTACTAGGTCTAGACACTCTGCATGTACGTTTTCGAGAGGATCTACTCCACGATCTACTGCTCGATACACCATGTGTCACGAATTATCTCTTTGAAGTATCTCAATGGTCCTCTATGTCTTAGGGGTCTCAACGCAACAGACAGTGTGTCAATCAGAGACCCGGTCTGTCAGTTATTGGCATATTCGTCCCATGGCCCTAGTTGGTTTTTTGGTTCACACCAACCCAACAATACTCCAACTGTGTCCAACACTCATGTGGGATATTCCAAAGAAAACATCTCACTCTATGCATTCTGTCGCCGTAGACGGTCCATTGATCAGACACCCATGGCCCATGATACGAACGATAAGGTGTATTCAGCTCCGACGAGTTCGAGTCCGGTCGGACCTACTCAGACCAACCCAACCTAACCCAGGTTGGGACCAGGGTGAAACCTAGTCCATGAGTCTGACCCTATCTGATGTGGAAGCCCAACACGAAGTGGCGGCCATGCCCGAAGGCACGGCCCGACCTGAAACCATGGCCCGACCCAAAGGTGCGGTCTGACCCGAGGGCGGCCTGGCATGAGGTAGCCCGGCCCGAGGTGGCCCCTACCATGGCGGCTTGGTCTGATGGCGGCCCAACTTGATGGCGACCTGGTATCCCGGTCAGCCCAGCGGCCCGGCGGCCCGGCAGGGGTCCGCCACATACTCGGTCAGGGGGGAACCGCGCTCCCCCTGACACCCAAACTGCTTAGCCGTTTGGGTAGAACCGAATTGGCACGGGTCTCGCACATCCTAGCTGGCACGAGCGGCCCACTGCTCCACACCACACCGCGGTGCAGTGGCGGTGCGCCCCTCCGCCGCTGCCCGACCTCTTCATGGCCTCCTACTATCCTCCGCACAGTGTGACGGCGCCACGTTCCTCGTCTGACCACCACGGCACTCCTGGTCGCATCCCATTCCTCAAGCGCGGTGCGACGATATCGCACCCCTCCAGCACCGCCACATTCTTCCTAGACGCGTCTTGGTTCATTGCGCGGAACGGTGGTGCCACGACCTTGTGGCGACCCGACGGCCTTGTGCCGCAGTCATCATCATGGTCGGATCATTGTCAGTCGACATGTGTACCTCCTCCGACATCAACAAACCAGAACAAAAAAATGGGGAGGGTCGGGTCATGTTCATGCAGTCTTAAACCTCCTCATTACGGTGGTATCATTCGGTTCTCATATCATAGATTTTTACAATGAAGAACGATTACAAAACAAATCAAACCCCCGACCTCGATTATCACTCATTGACGAAGTCACGGGAAGCAGACGTCATTCCGTTGACATCAAGTAGAATATGAATAAGTCTATGAGTAAGGATTAAAAGAGAACGAGTCGAGATAATGTCATCGACATTCTTCTGGGGTGGAGGTGGTTCCTCTACTTTCTCTGGTTGAAAAGGAAGAAGATGGGGCTTCTTTTTATTCGATGGTGACGGGCGTTCTTCGCATTTTTCGTTGAGAGGATGAAGTCCTCTCAATTCTCACGAAGGCCCTTCCTCTCCTTAATTAACCCAAAAATTACTATGCCAACCCCCCACCATAATAATACATCACATATTATAATGTTGGAATAATTAATTCATAGAATTAAAAATTATTCTAAATTAATTAAGTTACATTACTTAATTAAATTGGAGGAGTTGGCTCGTTAAATAAAGGGGGAAGGATAAGAGTTTGACCAATTTAATTGGGGGTTTTTAGGAGGTTTAAAGCTTGTGTGGGGCCCACCTAATAATCCTCCCAACGGAAGTTATGTGCGGGTTAACCCCTCCTCTATATCCTTTCATGGGAGGTTATGGTGTGGTGGCCACCACCACTAACCTCTATTTGGAGCTTATAACCACAATGAAAATAAAAATAATCTATCACCGTATTTTTATTTAACATTATTAGAGAACCCCAAAAACTATCTTGCACACTCGATAAAACGTAATTATGGTGAAGGTCTCATTATGAAATTGTTGACATTGTGAGTTCAATGGTGCCATTAAATTTCAATTCTGAGCACTGGTTCAAATGTTATAAATTTTTTAATGTACGTTTACTAAACATACCTGAAAAAAACTTTAGAAATTGATTTCGGGAACACCAGGCCTTAGAATCAAGCGATATCAGAAACTACAGACATTTGAAATTCCAATGTATTTTTTTAAAAAAAATTCCACCAGAAATCCAGGTCTTTAGAATCTCCCCACCTCCGGGTTTTACATCCCCGTAATCTACAACGTGAACTAAGGGATCAAAAGAGGGTACTAAGCACACATCTGAGCCTCCCACTCCCATGTGCTCTACTGGAGGTTACTGTGCCACCAGTGTATGCACATCATAGGTATCGACCATCCACGTAGGACCCACTCCTATTGATCCTCAATGTCCACTGAAACCTCCGTGAAAGTTGACTCGTCATCGATGTCGAGCTCTCCATGGTCGATTATGTGGGAATGGTTGTGCACGTATCTCCTCAGCTGAGATACGTGGAAGCTTTAATACACCAAGTGCAACTGAGGTGGAAGATCTAAGTGGTATGCCACCTCTCCTACTCTGCTAAGAACCTGGAATGGTCCGATGAACCTCAGAGATAGCTTGCCACCTCATCCAAATCATTGTAGACCTCGTTGAGGTGAGACACATAGAAAGACATGGTCACCATCCTCAAAATCAAGTGGTGTCTGTCTCCTAGTAACAAACGACTTTTTTCTGCTCTGTGTGGTCTTCATCCACTCCTGGATGATCTGCACCTTCTGAGTGGTAGCCCGTACCATATCTGGTCCCACTAGTGCTGACTCCCCTTGGTCTGTCCAGCACAGTGTCCATCTGCAAGGTCGTCTATACAAGGCCTCCAAAGGTGACATTCTGATGGTGTAGTGATAGTTTTTGTTGTAGGAAAACACCACCAAAGGCCAGTGATCCTCCCAGCTATGATGAAAGTTGAGGAAGCTTGCACAGAGCATGTACTCGAGGGTTTGGATGGTTCTCTCAGTCTGACCATCTATTTGAGGATGGAAGGTGGTTCTCAAGAAAAGCGGTGTCCCGAAAGCTTACTGCAACCGCTTCCATATATTTGGAGTAAACCATGTGTCACGGTCGGAGACAACATAAGAAGTTACTCCATGTAACAGCACAATCTCCTACATGTAGAGGAATCCCAAGATCTATACGGAACCCTGATCTCTGATCGGTAGGAAGTGGGCCGACATGGTGAGTCGGTCAACATCCACCCCAATCGAGTCATGACCCCCTGATGTACATGGAAGACCCGTCAAGAAATCCATGGATATCCGATATTACATCCACTCTGGTTCCTCTAAGGGTTGAACAAGTTCTGTGGGTACCTGGTGCTCGGCCTTCACTTGCTAACAAGTGAGGCATCGTGAGACAAACTTTGTTATAGCCTTCTTCATATCTGGACACCAATGATATCATCATAGGTCCTGGTACATCTTTTCCACTCATGGATGTACCGCTAGAGGGTAAGTGTGGAACTCCTTCAATAATTCCACTGGAAGTGCAACTGGTACCAGGGTACGTCCTCTGAAGAGGATGATGTGCTCCCCACCTTCATAAAATCAATCAGGTGTCTACCCTGTGGATATCAGAGAACTTCGCATCTCACAGTCAGGGTCTCCACACTGCGCCTCCCGAACTCGCTGAAGAAGTGGAGGAGTGACTATAAGAGACTGAAGATAATATGCCCCATCCATATCCATAAAGGATATCTGTAAGGTAGCTAGCTGCTCTATCGTCTCTCCTAGTATCTGAATTCCAGTCCTCCTACTGAGTGCATACACAACAACTTTCCCCTTCACAGGAGTATAGACTATCACGAAGTCATAATCCTAGAGTAAATCAAGCCATCATCACTATCTCAGGTTAAGGTCCTTCGGATATAATATATACCTGAGACTCTTGTGATCAGAGTACACAATAAAACATTCACCCATCAGATAGTGCCACCACATCTTCAAGGCGAGGACCACTAATGCTAACTCGAGGTCATGGGTAGCATAGTTCTTCTCATGCTATCTCAACTACGGAGAAACATATGCGATCACTTCTCACTCCTGCATCAAGACAAACCCATGTCTGGTCCCTGATGCATTGCAATAGACTACGTACCCTATGCCTTCCTCTGGAAACCTCAAGATGGGGGCACTATTCATCCTCGGCCTAAGCTCATGAAAGCTCTTCTGGAATCTCTCTGACAACAAAAAGGATTTCCCATCTTCATCAAGGATGAAAGTGGTGTCGTGACTCTATAGAAGTCTAGAATTAATATCTGGTAGTACCTAGCCATGCCCAGTAAAATTTGTACCTCCATCACACTCCTGGGTGGCTCCCAAGAAATCACTTCCTAAATCTTCACTGGATCCACTAAAACTCCATCCTCTGAGATTACATGTCCCCATAAGTGAACCTCTCGAATCTAGAACTGGCAATTTTGGAGCTTACCATAAAGTTGGTGCTCATGGTGTGTGTCCAGTACAAACTTCAAATAGTAGGCATGATCCTCCTAAGTAGTTGAGTAGATCAGTATGTCGCTGATGAAGACTATGACAAAGTGAGCGAGTTATGGATAGAATATCCTTTTCATGAGACTCATGAACAATAATAGAGCGTTGGATATGATGAAGGCCATAACCAAGAAATCGTAGTGGTCATACTGACACCTGAAGGCCATCTTCTGCTCATCCTCATCTCAAACACTGAGCTGGTGATAGCATGATCTGAGGGATATCTTCGAGAACCATCATGCTCCCTTGATCTGAACAAAGAATTCATCAATTCTCTAGAGTGGGTACTTGTTCTTTATGGTCACCTGGTTCAGGCGACGGTAGTCAACACAGGGCCCCATGCTCCCGTATTCCTTATTGGAAAACAGAATCAGGGCTTCCCAGAGAGAAACAGTGGGCCATATGAATCCCTTCCCTAGCAAGTCCTCAAGCTTTATCCTTAGCTCGTGAAGCTCAGTGGGAGCCATCTGATATTCTGGAGTAGATATCGGTGCCATCCCAGGGAACAAGTCAATGTATAAGTCCACCTTTATGTGAGGAGGTATCTCTAGAACATCATCAGAAAAAACATATGAGTACTAGTCTACCCATACAGGATATGTCAGACTATCCACATCAACTGCTCCGAGGTTAAGGCAAGCCAACTGGGGATTGATCGGCTGCACGCTCCTCTGAGTAAGTCTGTCATGTGCTGCAAGGTTTCCTTCTCGCTGGTGAAGGTGAACCTGGTCCCATCCAGGCAGATACACCACATGTTTCACCTAATACAGTTAATCAGATCATGGAATGAATATAACCAGTTCATACCCAAGATGATTTCAAAAGGACTCGATGCCACTACTAAGAGATCCCAGCCGAAGCTCTTGCCTCCTAGATTAAGCTCTCACTACTGGCACCAGTCCGTATTCATCGAATCAGCTCCCATATTAGTCTCTAACTGTAAGGATCGAACCAACGGCTCCTTCAGAATCTCCGAGCTCTGAATGATGGAAGTGGAAATGAAAGACTGCCAAGAACCCATGTCTATAAGAACTGCAACTAAGGTGGAATAGACACAAATCAAACCTCGAATTATCTACGGAGCACTGTTATTGTAGGCCTCAGCTGCCCAAAGTTGTGCTCTGCTATGTCGGCATGCTCCCTGTGGTCGGGGTGGACCTCCTGGTGGTGGTGACGGTAGCATATCGTGACATCGTCCACCACCAACTGCACAGCTAGCTCCTCTGCCACGTCTGCCTGTGCCCTTCGTACTGCCTCAATTGAACCTCTGCCTCTACCTGGGAGGTCCCTTAACTATCTGCTGATCATCAGAGTTGGGGGTCGGACAGTCACGAGCCATGTGACCAAGCCCACCATAGGAGTAACAATTTCTGCTCTTGGAACGACTGACTCTGTCTCCACTTTGGGTGCCCCACAAAACTGATCCTGAGTCATGTAGTCAACCACATGTGGGTCTGGGCCTCTTGGACCTCTGTATCATTTTTCTACTTCCAGCTGCAGAAGACTCCGCTACAAGTCAAATAGAGGTGTGTCTCGCTGCTGGAGACTGTTCAGAAAAGAAAACTCTCTACTAGGAGGGCTCACTCCAACACCCCTGTCTGCGTCGAGATGTTGTGGGACATAACTGAAGCTCTAATATCTCGATTGAGTCTCTTCTCAAGGGTTCAGGTCGTGAAGAACGAGTGTTGTACCATATCAGTGGAGTAGTGTGTGAGGTCAGTGAACCTTGCTGAGTACTGAGCTAATCTCATGCTGCCCTGCTATTGATGAAGTATCTCCTATATTTTCACCGCTTGAAGGGTGGCTGGTACAAACTCCGCCTGGAAGAGGCCCTCGAAGTCTGCCCATAGAAGTGTCACCTGGTCATGCAGCTGGAGCATCATGCTCAAACATCTACCGACTGGTTCCTAAAGGTGTCTTGCAGCAAGGATCAGTATGTAGTTGTCTAGAGTCCCAACTAGTCTGAATACTCTCACCACAGCCTCCAGCCAATCCACAGCTACCTACAGGTATGTATCTCTCTAGAACCTGGGTGGCCTCGGGCGTTGGAACTCATGAATCACGCTCAAGAGGTGAGAACTCTCTGTTTTTGGGGTCGCTGTCATCGGTGGCCCAATGGGATGTAGTACCCCTGGGGCCTCCACTAGTGCCTCAATTAGAAGATGTCCATTTAATGAGGCCTCGTTGCTCGGCGGGCTGTCAGTACATACAAATCTCGGTGCACTAGCTGGTCATCCACGGGGAGGCATCCTGAAAGAATAGATGTGACACGGTCTAATGACTATACCTAGTGAGCGGACCTCATTTGAGCAGACTTAAATAAAACTTTTGAAACACACACGCAAAAAGTGTTTTTGTGCACTAAGTCGTAAATCAGTAGCCAGGGTCCCGATGTATGGATATGTTGGCCACCACACCAAACTGGACTCCCTGAACTGAAAACCACACTATGTACCCTTAACATTATTTCTTCATCGAAAATAAATATTGGAGTCTTATGTTCTGTGGTAGAACTGACTCTTCAGATAACAATTTGTCCAGACCCATCCCCCGAGGCCCATATCGTTACTACCCCAAGCCCACCTTTCATATCCTGTGTGTTGGAGACTTGCACCAAAGGTATAATTCCCTAATACTGGGAAGAAATTGCCTTTATAAATCGTCAACACACACAACCAGAGAACAAGTGAAAGAAAAAACTAACTAAAACTGTATAAAAAAGATATTCTGGAAAGTAAAAGGGGATGGAAATACAAGCCCAATAGTAAAGTACAATGAAAACACAAAACATGTACAACTATAAGACAAACAACTGGGAGATGTCGAGCAGCTCCTGGATCGTCCACCACAGATCCTACCAGAAGGGTAGGTACATATAGCCTCCTCAGCGCTTCATGTCAGTCTATATCCTCCGAGTACCATCTCATCGTGAGGTCCACCCCCAAGCACCATCCAGTCCTTGCACACTCCACCTCGGTCAGCGTTGTCTGTCGTCTGCATCTAACACAATGAGGTACGGGCATAGCCCGTGCAGGGGTGAGTATAATGATACTCAGTAGGGACCCTGATACCATCAAGGTCTCTCAAAATCTAACAATGATGAACCAAAAATTATGGTTTCAACGGATAACCATTACATAGGTATATAATCATACATATGATTAAGTTATCACGTAACCCATCTCAATCATGAGGAAAACACAAAGGTCATTAACTCAGCTCAAACTAGGATTTTTCATTATCAAAACCATGGTTGCTAGAGAAATCCTCTTGTTTAAGGTACAATGGGCATGTCGCGACACCATGGCACTCCTCACTAACCTTGGACTGCTGAGGTGCTCCTCCTGTCGAGTACCACGAGTTTGCTGCCAACTACCAGGTGCTCTGTCCACTATTGGTTTGCTGCCAAATACTAGGTGCTCCCATAATAGCCTATAGAGGTACTCCTCCTGTCGAGTATCATGGGTCTACTGCCAACTTCCAGGTGCTCCGACGACCATGGTTCTGCCTCCATATATCAGGCACTCCCCAATAGGATAGTCGAATCTCTTCAAGTTGAATCGGTCAAGCAGTCGTCAGGTTTGTCAGCTACTAGGTCTCCACACTCTGCCAACTTGTTGTTTGGATGATACGCTCCATGAGCTACTGCTCGATAATACAATTGTCATGAAGCCTCACATGGAATTATCTCAAAGGTCCACCATGTCATAGGGGTCTCAATGCAACAGACGGCTCGTCAATCAGATGCTCAGTCTGTGAGTTATTTGCATTTCCATCCTAGGGGCCTGATTGGTTTTTAGGTTCAAACTGACCCAACCGTACACCAACAGTGACCCAAACTCAAGTGGGATATTTCAAAGGAATAGTCTCAGTATAATATTTATGTCGCTGTAGATGGTTCTTTGATCGGACACTCGTGGCTGATGATACGAGCAAAAAGGTGTATTCGGGTCTGACGGGTCCGGGACCGGTCCGACCCAGTCGGACCTACCCGACCTGAGCTGGGTCTGGACCAGGGTCTGACCCTGTCTGTGAGTCTGACCCAGTCCATAGAGGCAGCCCAGACCAAAGGGGTGGCCCGGCTGGAAGGCAAGGCTCGTCCCGAGGCTGGCCCCGCCCGAGGAGGCTCGGCCCGAGGTGGCCTGGCCCGTGGCGGCCTGACGGCCTGGCTAGCTGGGTGGCCCGGTCGGCTTGGAGACCCGGCGGCCGAGCGGCCCGGCCGGGGTCCACCATAACTGCATCCAGGGGGAAACAGCATGCTCCCTGTCACCCGAACGTCCTAGTCGTTCTGGTAGAACCGAACCGGCGTATCGTAGCGCCAGTCCAGCTCACGCAGGACCCGACGGGGTCTTGCACCTCCCAGGGGGAAACAGCATGCTCCCTGTGAATATGTTCATAAAGTTTAAGACTTATAAATATGAAGCCTATGTATCCCTATTATTCATATGGCATTACTTCGTTTATTTTTATCACTTAATTTTATTAGTGGGAGGGTGTTATTAGATTGTTAAATAAATATGTGATAGAAATTATATATTATGTAAAGAGTTAAAAAACCCAAAAATTATATCATGTATAATAATTATCAGGTAGTTTATCATATATGATAAGATAAACTAGTGCTTGTATTGGTTATTTGATTTTTTAATGAGTTTAATAGTATTTAACATATCATATTAATGGAAAAAACAATTTTATCATTCATTCATATGGGATACATGAATTTATATACATATATACATTTTATGAAGTGAAATGATAATTTACCTCGTAATATTCAACATTGAGTTTTTCCCTAATCAATTTTCACTATTGAGTATTATTGGTTATAACGAAATATTAAGGTTTTCATGAGTAAGATTCTTATAGAGCGATGCAAAATAAACTCATGAGGCATAATAAACAACTATTATTGTTTCTTTACACTAGATATCCTACTAAGTATACCACATTGAGCGTCATTCATATATATTCAGTATAATATGGGTGCATGGATAATATTTTAGTCCCCACTAACTATTTTCTAATGGATACCTTTCATGAGAGGCTTCATAATTTAATACCCTACTTATGTACATCTACACATATAAATCACTAATACATTGGTGTTTGGGTATGTTGTTGATCATTTAATCATTTTACTCCTAACCAAGGTTATATTTTAATCTAATATGATATGTATGACCTCTAGGACATCGATTTAGATAGAATGTTGGAGTGTGCGGCTACTTCTATATATTATATATAGGTATTGATATGGGTCATGTTATTTTATTATCTATAATGATTAATTACATTTGATGAATTCTTTAATAGTATCGGTCTACACTCTAAGACTTGGGAACATATGAGTTTTCTATATGGGATTGCCATGTTCTATACGATATAGTCACACGATGTCTTGAACAAAGCTAAAAGATGAGAATGAAATTTTTCATATCATATAGTCTGGTGGGAATAAGAATAGATATACACATGTTTGATGGAATAAATGATAGATACCTTTATAGATTTAATAGAATTTACACTTTACTATATGCCTCTATTTTCTTACAAATATGAATCTAAGGATTCATATTTCCTATCAATGCTCTAAATTTTTGTGTTGTAAGAATTATGGTTGAAATAATGAGTATCAGTAATTACTTATATAGCTAATCTAATAATTTTTATTGTTAATCCAAATGTTTTTTGGGAGGATATTAATGAGCTATTTCATATGATGTGAGACAAGGTGAAGTAAATGCTAGTTTTCCGGAAGTGTTTTTTAAAATACTCAAAAGAATTTTGAATATTAATTCATGAGTAGTTGAATATTATATAATGTATGGTGAAATGGAACATATTATATAAGGATTTAGTATATGTGGGGTATTTAAGTAGGAATTCCATAACGAAATGAATATGAGTTTATACATATATATATATATATATATTATTCATATGAGGACTATCATTTTTCGTAAAAAATATATTATCATGCTTTATGATTATATCATTTATACATACTTTGATAACAGTTATTGGTTGGGATGTATGTTCATAAGCATGATTAAATTTTAATGTAGTGTTTCATTTAATGGGTTCATATATTCATGAACCGGTCATGATATTTATTAAGTCATTTAAACACATGAATAACTGATAGGATAATAAAGGCACATCCTTGATTGAATATATAATTTACATCGAGTCGATGGTAGTGGGTTTTGATTATGGATCTTATTTCTTGGTTGATACTCTTGACCAATGATTTATTTCATTTTTATCCTTTTCATATTATGTAACAAACCTACAATGGAGAAAAGTTGAATCTCATCCAAATAACATATGATTCTTTTAATCATTTGGACACCTATGGAGGTGCGATTATTTGGTTTTCTAATTTAGTTACATTTATCAAACTCATCAAAAAAATAACGAACCATTTGATGTGGATATTCACTATAATGTAAAAAAATATACTATCATTCTAAATTTCAATTTTATTTTATGATTCATTTATCGTCCATGGGAGATCCTCATATTTGGTTTCTGATTTCTTACACATTTTCTAATAAGTTTTAATATTTATTTATGAAAACAAACATTATTTAGTGATATTTTTACTATAAATATTTATTAATATTATTTAACATAATATTCCTTTTGGTATTGGGTTTCAAATAGATTCAAATGTTTATGTCCATACCATCCCTATGAATTTTTGGTTGTTTATAGTGAGATGAAAACAAAATGGTGATATTATTATATAAATGAAACGATATTCCATAAGAGATAGTTGTAACTACAAATATGTTTTATTGTATCTATTTTAATCAATTTTATATTATGAAATATTATTATCACTAGTAAATGATAATTTTTTATGTCATGTTATTTATTAGAGTTATTTGATAACTGGTGTTGAATATTATTTAAATTTTAGTTACATTCTAACAGATTTTCAATTTTTAAATGGATGGGGATTCATTTTTGTTATATTAATAAGTGAAATTAATAATCTATTTATAATAATAATGATATGTGAATGCAGATAACCGTTATCCATAATTTAAAAATACTCTCTAATCAATCATGAAATACATTACTAATTATGATTCAACATCATCTCTATCAATCCAATTTATCTTTTCCATTCATCCTTATCACATTAACAATTCAACAAAGAATACTCAACTTTATACACCCTTAAATCACTCCAATCATTACACCCATCATCACCATCATTTCTTTTTTTTCAAATACCCTAACAACTTTAATACATAAAAATCATAGGATTAATATTTTTAATATGTTTGATGTGAATAATGATTTATTAAATTGAAATGTATATAAATATTTCTTAAAAATTAACCCACTCTATCATGACATTGATATTTTTCTATGTTAATTTATTGAATATTTTTTTGAAAATATATTTTTTTATTATCTATAGTTTATGATGAATTTTATATTATGTTCTATAAATTTATTTTGTTCTTCATACCTTATCTAGATGTAATTTTTTATTATGATCATATTGATAGTATTTATTAATTATTTTAGTCATTTTATTCTATATAAATTATATAATTGTATTCGTAACTTTTTTCATAAAATATGTTCATGAATCATTCTCGTTATAAATAGAGGGAGACCCATTACATAGCTCGTAGTCCTGTGGGCACAAATTACATTGAGAAAAAATAAAAATATAAAAAATAAATGACCTGAAATCCCATGGAACAGAAGACCCACATGATTGTACAACTATTCCTAGCCCATCCTGTCCTATATCCATGACCATTTATCCCCATTTCCCTCTATCTGCCCTGGATCAAAACTGTCTACATCTACTACCTCCATCGAAACTCACTGGTGTGGGATAGTAACCATTGAAAATGTCCCACCACCATTGACCAATGACCTTGTGATACAACTCCCATCACTCGCACTGTATATCATCAATGAAAATCACCTCCACTGGCCACTATTTCCACCATCGTCACCGTATTAGAGAAATTTTTTGCGTCCCCACAAATTTTGGATCAAACATTATGGTAGGGATTGAACACCCAATCTATACCATATTATTGCTGAAAAAGGTTCAGATAACCAAATGAATGGTGGACCATTGTCTTTTTGTAATAAAGATAAAATTAATAATAAATAATTATAATAAATATTTCATTTTTTCTATTTTTTTATTCTCATATTTTATACAAATAATACACTACTTGGAATGCATCTAAAATACATCTTATATATAAAAAATTATTTCCATTAGGTTTAAAAATTTATTAAAATAAAAAATATGAAATATATATATTTGATATCAACAATGCATACCAACACACACACAGACACATATTAATATATAATATAAGAATATAATTTTTTAAATCAATTAAAATTTATTACTATTTAAAATATAGATAATTTTATACGTTTAACAAAAGTATTGTGTTCATTATTATTATTTATATTATTACTATTACTTATAATTTTTTATTAATTCTTTTATAGATATTATTTTTTATAAAATTAATTTTTTAAATTTCATTGACTATGAATTTCATTTTTTATATAAAATGAATAAAAACATGCATCAATTAAATTTAAATGATATTTTAGGTGATCATGAGTCATATTTATATTGATGTGTAGAGAATAACTTATAAAATGATAAAGGGGTTGAAGAATTATTTTAATTTTACATATTTAAATTTTAAACAATTCAATATTGTATAGTCAAGGAATGAAGTGTTTCAGTATTTGGAAACTATAATCCTAAAAAATAATATATATTTTATTCAAAATGGTTTCAATATGAGTCAAATTAGTTATATTTTACACTATTAAATAGAATAAAAACCATTCTTTCTTTGGGATAATGATTTATAATATGAGAAATTAGATCGAATAGGGGAAATTATTTTTGCGTTCGATGTGTAAAAATAGAGATAAAATCAATGATTTAAAAAACTATATTGTAATGTTGAAATAATTTTTTGGCTTGATTATAATAGATATATATGTTTATCTATGTTTATTATATTGGTTAACATAAAATAACGAAATCGATGGAGCAAAATTATTTTTCAGAACTCACTATATCTTTTAAAATACATAGTATGAAAAGGAAACGACTAAGATGATTAAAATCATAATGCTAAAAATATTATAGTCAATTGTATTTTTGTAAAATAAGATATATATATATATAACCCATTTCTTATTTGTTTTTTGAAAATAATAATAATGTTTTTTAGAGTGACCTAAATATAAGAAATCATGGTATAATATGATAGAAATATCTCATTTTAATTTATAAATTATATTAATTACCACACCTCCTCCAATGAAAATTTTATATCTTCCATTAATTATTTATTTCAATCATTTATTTAGGAAATTAAATTATCCAAAAATGATAACATAAAATGTATAAGAGATAATATTTAAATGAAAATTATGTTGTTCGGAAAATTCACCACAATTAATTATATTTGATCAATAGTTTCAATATTTTTTAATGAAGAAAAAATTATTTATATTAGAACTATAAAAAGACAGAAATAATCCATATTAGAGTCCCAGTATCCTACCAAGCTCAAGGATTATTATGTAATTATTTTATTTAATTTCCCTATATATTTTTCTAAATTAAAAATATTTTATATAGTTCTCAATTATTTTGAGACCAAAACATCATGTGAATAACATTATTGTCTACATAAAAGATGTGGGAGAATACAAAAAATCCAATTATATAGCATTATAGCCTTGATAGTAAATAATTAGCTTCTTATGGAAATAATCATAGGCATTGAGATTTAACTTCCATATATCCTTCCTAAGTCTCAACTTGATTTATTGTATGCTTCCTTCCGACACATATAAGAGGAATGAAATTATCCTAAAAAATTTCTCATTTGGATATATGATATCAATAGGTTGATTCATGTAAGAACCATTTATTTATAAATTTTATCATTAAATATAATCAATAATGTATGATTGACTATATATCCCCATGATTGTGAAAAAGGAAATAAATTATTCAATAAACTGAAATAATAATATTAGGATAATATATTGGAAATTTTATGTTTACACTTCAAGATATCCAATAGTTTAATGAATTGAGTAGTCAGCATCCCCTAATATCAAATCCCTAGGTGACCCAATCATTGGGATACTAAAATAAGTACATGATCAATGTCCATACATTCCAAAAGCCTAATCTTTGGATTGACATATTATTATTGGAATAATTTTAAAGTAATCCATCTTTTTCAAATAAATTTTTTCCCCATCATCATTTAACAATCTATGTTGGAAAAAATAATGATGATTCTCCAACCAAAATTTAGAACAATAGATAATGATAGGGTCTACTATAATGATATATTTAAGGATCCATATTAATTAATAATTAATATAAATTATAAAAATAACAATAGGTTTTTTATAAATGATCTTCATATGACCATGAAAAACATAAATATTGAGGGTAATAACATTTCTTGACTATAATTGCTTCACTATGACATCCCATTAGTTTTAAGGTAGTGATCTATAACCATTTTTTATTGTAAATCCATACTAAAAAGAATAATTTTTAAAAACCTAAAGTCAACCATGTTTTTTAAGATAAATAATTGACATAAACACTCAATTAGGTTTTAATGTTTCTTATATAAATAATTAACCTATTTTATCTCTAGAAGGGGATTCTATAATGGTTTGTATATGAGTTATTTTTGGAAAGCTCTTGAGAATATCTTAAAACATTTATCAATTATTATTTATGTTTGTATTATTGGAAACAAAATATAGTTTAGTGAATGGAATTTTTACATTTCACTTGTGTTTCTTTTCACCATTTCTTTCAATAAATAGTATTTTATGAATGTAGAATAAAACTATTTTTTTACTATTTATTGGATAAAAAATAAACATTAATTCAATTGTGTAGTGAATACCATGCCCATTTCTACATCAAGGGTATTCACCTTTATGCATATTTACTTATTGATTGTAAATTTTCATGTATGAATTACACATTCCTTTATCGTGGAATAAATGATTATGTTTTATGAATCCATGTTTTATGATCCATGTGGCACACTTATGAATGAAATGAAATGTTTAAGAAGGGTGCACCCTGATAGCGCTCCAATGCATTGGGTAAAGTATAGTATCATGATACGTCATGTGCAATGAGTGTTGACTCATGCTAATTCAAGTGCAACGAGTGTTTACTCGTGCTTCAAGTGCAATGAGGGTTTACTCATGCTCCATGTGCAATGAGCCTTGGATCAAGCTAATTCAATGTTAAGTGTTGTTTCCACATTTCCATGTTATGATTATCATGCTTTATCATGCCTTTATGTTCATGTCTCTCTTATGCTCTATTTATATGCCTATTGCCTAACATGTATTGTACTCCTCATGTTATTCATTGTGTACTCCCTTACTGGGCATTATATCTCACCCTTTTCTTATGCATGTCCTTAGGTTATCCCATGAAATGCTAAGTACGAAGGAATGTAGTGGTCATGTAAAGGAATTTTTCAATAAGGATGTTGTAATTCAAGTTTAAAGTTTTTATGTAATGATCCTAAGCCCCAAAGACACTAAACATCTTGATCTTCTTTGTTGTATCAAGTGATGTTTTATGTAATAAAGCATGTTTAAGTTGTAATAAAAAGATGGGTTGTCATAGTTGGTATCAGAGGATAGGTTTAGTTATTTTTGGGATTAGGAAACCCTAGTAAAGCCTTAGATACAAGACTAATCATAATAAAAACATCCCTATGTTTTGGTAAATACTAAGTAAGTGGTTTATCAATCAAATACATCCCTGTCTGGATACGAGCAGGTAGAGGCGGCTCTGGAATAGATGTATCCTAGGGGTAAAACCCGAAAACACCGCTTTGAGCTAGACTCGAACGGGAACTGGTGCACGACAACGGGCCTTGCTGCACTCTTGGTTACGACACTGCTGGGGGATATGTTTTGATAAATTCACAATCTTAGTATGATCCCTTATTAAGGGAAAAAATTCCCCTAAGAATATATGTTAGAAGGAAGATCATGAAAAGTCTGGATTGAATCCTATAGACTCATGAGTTAAAGAGATTAAAGTTTATTTAAAGTCATCATCTTTTGTCTTTGGATTACCCTTTATGTGTTACCCCTAACTTTCCTTTTATTCCTGCCAGTGGCCGGTAATAGGAGAACTCGGGCTAACAACCGTTGTAAAGATCAGTGTGATGATTGTACTTATGATATGCCCAATCCAATGGGAGCGGGAATCGCGAACTTTGTCACGCTTCTCTCTCAGCTAACTCAAGTTTTGAATAGAAACACTGGTCAAGAGGAACGTTCAACCCCCCCTAAGAAATAACAAGTCGCTATTGAAAGCTTCATGAGACAAAGGCCTCCTACTTTTTGTGGATCATCCGATCCCACGATTGCTGAACAATGGATCAACTCCATTGAAAAGATATTCTCCATCCTCCAATGCTCTGAAAAAGAGAAGGTTCTCCTGGAGGCTTATCGTATGGAGGGTGAAGCTGATCAATGGTGGACATTGATCAAAAATACGAAGCCTGAGGAGGAGATCGAGGCTTTGGAATGGAAGGTATTCCGGAAGATGTTTTTCGATAAATATTTTCCACGTACCCTCCATCTTAAGATTGAAAGGGACTTCCTTTCCCTCAAGCAGAAAGATGAGGAATCTGTGGGAGCGTACGAGGCAAACTTCACAAGGCTTGCACGATACGCTTCCGGCTTTGTCGTTACCCCCGAATACAAGGTTGACCGCTTCTTTGGTGGGCTGAAGCCTAGCTTGCGGAAAGCATTAGCGATCCGTGACTTCAACAGCTATGAGGAAATTGTCGGATGTGCCCTCAAGGTTGAAATGGAGATCGGAGAATCACAGGGGTATAAAGGGGACAAGAAGTGGAAGGAGGACTTCAATACTGGTGGTCCGATGGATAAATCCAACGGCGCTATGAAATTCCAGCACCCCACTTGCCAAAAGAGTGGAAAAAGCACCCTGGAAATTGCATTAGGGGGACAAGAAAATGCTTTAAGTGTGGAAGAGAAGGGCACCTAGCTGTTAACTGTCAGCAAGAAGGACCCGCGGCTACGACAGAGGAGAGGAACGCTCCGGTCGAACCTCAACGCGTTGTTCAATGCTTCAAATGCAAAGAACCGGGTAATTTTGCGAATCAGTGCCCTAATCCAAGGGTTATCGGAGGCAATCAACAACCTCCAAGACAGCAAGGAAGAGCTTTTGCCATCACTTCTGCCGAAGTGAACCCCGACAACAAAGTGGTGACAGGTACACTAGTAATTCATTCAAGAATAGCGAATGAACTTTTTGATTCAGGTTCTACGCATTCTTTTATATCTCAAAAGTTTAGTAGAACAATCCCTGCACCACCACAAATAATGGAAGTAAAGATGTCGGTGAGTACGGAAAATGGGGCAATCATTGCATCCCATGAGTATAAGTCCTCCCTTGTTATAATATTTGGATTGAATTTCCCAGAAAACCTCATCATACTCCCCTTGGTGGAATTTGATGCAATTCTTGGCATGGATTGGCTTTCCTTATATAGAGCCAACATAAATTGTCGGGAGAGGGAAATCACACTCCCTATGGAGAATCAACCCCCGATTCTTTACAAGTGTCAGGAGGAAGATGAATCTCGTTTAGCTCCATCATCTCAAGCATTGATATTACTGCCTTATGAGCATGCATATCTGGCTTAGATGATTGAGTCCAAGGAAGAAACCACCCCTGAAGAAATGCTTATTGTGAGGGAATTCGCTGATGTATTTCCCGAGGAACTTCCTGGTCTTCCTCCAAGAAGAGATGTCGAGTTCTCAATTGAACTTATACCTGGGGCACTACCAATACCCAAGGCTCCATATAGAATGGCTGTTTTTGAGCTTGAAGAGCTGAAGAAACAACTACAGGATAATCTGGATAAAGGGTTTATACGCCCAAGTGCATCACCATGGGGTGCACCGGTCCTCTTTTTCAAGAAGAAGGATGGGTCAATACGGATTTGCATCAATTATTGTGAACTTAACAAAATAACGATAAAGAACAAGTATCCTCTCCCAAGAATCGATGACTTGTTTGATCAGCTGCGTGGAGAACAATACTTCTCCAAGGTGGACTTGCGGTCGGGATATTATCAAGTAAGGGTGAAGAAGGAAGTTATCCCCAAGACTGCTTTTCGTACAAGGTACGTGAACTATGAATTCATTGTAATTCCTTTTGGACTCACCAATGCTCCAGCAATATTCATGGACTTGATGAATAGAGTCTTTAAAGATTACCTAGATAAATTTGTGGTAGTCTTTATAGATGATATTCTAATATACTCCAAAACCAAGGAGGACCAAGAGGAGCATTTAAAAACTGTACTAGAGACTTTGCGCAAGGAGAAGATCTATGAAAAGTACAGAATGTGTGAGTTTCGGTTGAAGGATGTCTCATTCATGGGCCATATAAACACAAGAAATGGGATATCTGTGGACCCCTCCAAAACAGATGCAATTGAGGGATGGTCGAGGCCAACATCGGTAACTGATATCCGTAGCTTCTTGGGGTTAGCTGGATATTATCAACGATTTGTGAGAAATTTCTCACGATTGTCCAACCCTCTTACCAAGCTAACTCAAAAGGGAGTAAAGTTTTCTTGGAGTGATGAATGCGAAGAAAGCTTCAAGGAGTTGAAAAGGAGGCTTATCACTGCACCTGTACTCACTTTACCCACAAGTGGGGAGCTTTTTGTGGTATTCAGTGATGCTTCGAAGAAGGGCTTAGGATATGTGCTGATGCAGAATGATAAAGTGATATCCTATGCCTCAAGACAGTTGAAAATCCATGAGCGAAACTATCCAATGCATGATCTGGAGTTGGCGGCGGTGATCTTTGCCATGAAAATCTAGCGGCATTATCTCTATGGAGAGAAATGTGAGATATATACTGACCACAAGAGTCTTAAATATATATTCACACAGAAAGAGCTTAATATGCGCAAGAGAAGATGGATAGAGCTCATAAAGGATTATGACTGTTCCATACATTACCACCCTGGGAAGGCGAACAAGGTGGCGGATTCCCTAAAGAGAAAGGATCCAGCAATTCTATCAATGATGATAATTGAGAAGGATCCAATCTTCTTAGACGTGATGAAGATGGAAGTGGGAATCATAAAGAAGGGAACATCATAATTCCTTTCACAAATGATTGCTCAACCATCTCTTTTGGAAAGTTTAAAGGATTCTCAAAAGGATGATGCTGGAATCCAAGAAAAAGTGGAAGCTATCAAAAAGGGAAAATCCTCAGAGTTTAATGTTAATGAAGAAGGAATTGTGCGGTTTGGTAAAAGACTATGTGTTCTATCAAGTTTGGAGGTGAAGAAGGAACTTTTGGATGATGCACATAGTTCAAATTTCTCTATTCACCCCGGGAGCACAAAGATGTATCGAGATCTCCGAGAAAACTTTTTGTGGGTTAATATGAAGAAGGAGATCGCCGAATATACATCAAAGTGCCTGGTGTGTCAGCAAGTGAAGGCAGAGAGGTAGAAGTCTAAGGGGATGATGCAACCATTGCCAATACCAGAATGGAAATGGGAGAACATCACCATGGACTTCGTCACTAGACTTCCAAGGACATCCAAAAGCAACAATGCAATCTGGTTTATTGTGGATCGTCTTACAAAGACTGCACACTTCATTTCTATTCGAGAGGATTTCTCTTTGGATCAACTGGCATGGATAAATATCAGGGAAGTGGTACGGTTGCATGGAGTACCACTATCTATTGTGTCTGTCCAAGATCCAAGATTTACCTCTAAGTTTTGGAAGAGTCTTCAACATGCTCTGAATACTGAACTGAACTTCAGTACGGCCTATCATCCTCAAACTGATGGCCAATCCGATCGGACTATCCAAACACTTGAGGATATGTTGAGAGCGTGCTCAATGGACATTAAAGGAGGATGGGATCAACATATTCCTCTAGTTGAGTTCTCTTATAATAATAGTTTCCACTCGAGCATCCAAATGGGACCATATGAAGACCAGTATGGGAAAAGGTGTAGACCACCGGCATGTTGGGATGAGGTCGGTGAACGTAAGCTGCTTGGACCAGAAATGGTCGAAGAAATGGTGGAGAAGGTGAAAACCATTCAGCAGCATATCAAGGAAGCCCAAAGTCGACAGAAGAGTTATACAGATAATCGTCGACGAGACCTTGAGTTTAAAGTCGGAGACATGGTGTTTTTACGCATATCTCCGTTGAAGAAGGTCATGAGGTTTGGAAAAAAGGGAAGTTAAGTCCAAGGTACATCGGTCTCTTAGAGATTCTTGATCGTGTTGGGGCTATGGCCTATCGACTAGCACTTCCACCTACTATGGCCAAGGTGCATGATGTCCTCCATGTATCCCTCTTAAGGAAGTACATACCAAACCCTTCACATGTACTCTCTTCCGAGGTGGTACAATTAGAAGATGATCTTTCTTATGAGGAGCAACCAGTGGAGATCTTAGATCGTAGAGAAAAAGTTCTACGAAATAAGACAATGCCCCTCGTCAAGGTGTTGTGGAGAAACCAAAAGTTTGAAGAAGAAACTTGGGAGTCAGAGGATATGATGAAGCTAAGATACCCACATTTGTTTTAGTGTGGGAAAAGGAAAATTTCGAGGGCGAAATTACTTAAGGGGGGAATGTTGTAACGACCCAAAATTTCATTAATGGAAAATCTCTCTTGATCCAGTTAAATGTTTCTTTATGAAAAAAAATGTTTTTAAAAGATGTCAACTTCTTTAGTTTAACGTTATGATTTGTGACCGTTACTTTTATAGCCGTTGAACAATGATCATCTGGGTAGTTTAAATATAAGGCTTTAACGAACCAATTTTCTACTCAGACAGAGGAAGCGATGGCCTCATCTAGTAGAATTCCCCATTACGAAGCCCATTTGTCGGAGCTCGGAAAGGAGTTGGCATCTTTGGGCTTTGCCCTTGAACAAGCCCAAGCTGAGCTTCATCAAGTCAAGCTCGAACGTGATCGTCTACGGGAAAAATGGAAGTTGATAGAGATTACCACTCGAGCGATGTTATCCGAGCAACCCCAAGAGTCGGTCACCATCGCACACCTTACCCTAAGGTCTTATGCGGCTATTTTAAGGGGTTATCTAACAAATAAGTAGCACCATGTTCATGTACATTATTTTTTTATATAATAATGAATATAATTTCTAGTCATTTTTTGATACTTTGTAATTAGTTTTTAAAGTACAAACGGTGTTTTTAGTTATTATTTAATTAAGAATTAAATTTTATTAAATTAAAGGATTTTTGAATTAAATAATATTTTAATAAAATATTATTATTAATATTAAATTAATTTTTATTATATATAAATGATCTTATAATTTTATGAATGCAATTAAAATTTTTATTAAGGTTTGAAAGCCATTTCTGTCAAAACCCGTGAATTTTTTATAAATGTCGGTTTTTATTGTAAAAGTGAAAATTCACATATTTAGAAAATTATTTAGATAAAATAAATATTATTTTTGGAATCAGGACGTCTAAATTATCCAACGGTGAATTTTTCATAATTTTCTGTGACAGTCAAATTTTTGGATAAAAATTAAATACCATTTAAATATATAATGTGTTTTATGACATCATAATGACCCAATGGTGATGTAATAAAATACCATAATATGTATGTTCGGCCAATATGTGTTTTATCATTAAAATAATGAGGTTTTGGGTTTGTTTGACTCACTTTTCAAAGCATTAATGGAGCCCTCAAGACTTATTCAACACTTTGCCTTTTTAAATTAATTTCCATGTGAGTGTGACTCACATCCACATAAGCAACCCTAATTTTTTAATCAGTTCGGACCTTGGCCTTGTAAAATATTGTTTTCCTCTTTCCTTTTCCAGAAACCATGGGCAAATACCATGGGATGGTTCGTGGTTTGGATTATTTTAATATAAGGGGTCCCAAACCTAAATAATAATGAATTCTCTCACCTTTCCTATATAAACCCACCCAAACTCCCACTTCCTCCTCACCCAAAGCCCTTGAAGTTCGTCCAACCTCTGCCCTACTCTCTCTAGAATCCTCTCAAGGTGCCCCAAGCTCCCAAGAAGCCTCTCACAAGCCTCTCTCTAGCCTTTGGAAGCACACTTCCAAGTAAGGGTTTTTCTTCCTTTCTCATTTTTGTCAATTTTATTTAAGTTGTATTGCCCTTTTAATTTCATTTATGAATGTTGGGGTATGGTTTCTCACCTCCCCCATACTTCCCTCTTATTGTTTGAATGATGGGATAACCATTTCTCTCTCATTAAATGCCACCCATGTACACCCGTTACTATGCTGAAATTCCGAAAGGAACTTCTCTCTCTTCTTTTACATTCAAGCAATACTTTTGTATCATGAATCTAAATTCCTTTTCAATTGTTGGGACATGTATCTATATGACCTTCTTATTTTACATTACATGTAAATACTATGAGGAACCCCTTTCTCTCTCATCAGCCTTTTTTATGAATTCTTATGTCACGCCGTTACGCTGCCGAAATCACACCGATTTTCTAAGCCAATATCATTGTGTAGTGAATACCATCCCCATTTCTCCATCAAGGGTATTCAACTTTATGCACATTTACTTATTGATTGTAAAGTTTCATGTATTAATTCCACATTCCTTTATCGTGGAATAAATGATTATGTTTTATGAATCCATGTTTTATGATCCATGTGGCACACTTATGCATGAAATGAAATGTTTAAGAAGGGTGCGCCCTGATAGAACTCCAATGCATTGGGTAAAGTATAGTATCATGATACATCATGTGCAATGAGTGTTGACTCATGCTAATTCAAGTGCAATGAGGGTTTACTCGTGCTTCAAGTGTAATGAGGGTTTACTCATGCTCCATGTGCAATGAGCCTTGGCTCATGCTAATTCAATGTTAAGTGTTGTTGCCACATTTCCATGTTATGATTATCATGCTTTATCATGCCTTTATGTTCATGTCTCTCTTATGCTCTATTGATATGGCTATTTCCTAAAATGTATTGTACTCCTCATGTTATTCATTGTCTACTCCCTTACTGGGCTTTATAGCTCACCCTTTTCTTATGCATGTCCTCAGGTTATCCCATGCAATGCTAAGTACGAAGGAATGTAGTGGTCATGTAAAGGAAGTTTTCAATAAGGATGTTGTATTTCAAGTTTAAAGTTTTTATGTAATGATCCTAATCCCCAAAGACACGAAACCTCTCGATCTTCTTTGTTGTATCAAGTGAATTTTTATGTAATAAAGCATGTTTAAGTTGTAATAAAAAGAAGGGTTGTCATAAAAAATCATATCATAACCTATGATAAAAATAGGTTTCCTAATCATTTCATCATAAAATAAACTCAAAAAAATAGGTAGCATTAAATTTCATCATTGTATAACCCATATAAAAGATATGATATTACTTAACAACTTTTCATTATAATCACAAACCATTCAATAATGAATAATGGTGGTCTCAATGAATAAAATATATAGGAAATATTTCATGATCCAAGCTGGAATATCATCCCACCTGACACCTGGCCTGATTAGTTGCATTGATTGATGGGAATTATCAATCCCCACAAGTATAAAATTAGTTTTTGCATATCAAAAATACATCATGGGAATTATTTCTCCCATTTATATACTCCCAAACATCCCGCAATAATAAACATAACAAGGAGGATTAATCATCACCAAACATTTTTTAAAAAACATTTAGATTCAAGGTTTACATCTTTTCACAAAAACCAAAAGTACTACAACTAAAACGGAATAAAAAAAACTATCCCAAACCACCCTGTAACAATAGGGATATCAGCCTCTAGAAATGACCTCCAACACTTATGCAAAATGGAACTCTTTAAAACATATCCACCATCACCATTAAATATCATTCCTATTCATGTATCATACATAACAATGTCTACATAAATAGAACGTTGCATGTATGGTGTGATCCAAAATTCAATATAATTCCCCCAAAAAAAGAGGTTCCATTCCAAAAAAATGAAAGAAAAAATTAATATTCAGGTTTTATAAAATAAAATTATAGATATTTTTATAGAAAACATATTAAAGGAAAAATTATATGCATTTGAATCAAAAAACAAAGTGCATTGTATGCTGAAGGTAAGTACCATATCACAAGAGTGAACTATGTCACATGAAACCCCTATAGGCAGTAGTTAAAATGGGATATTAGGTACCTCAAATCTCGGTATAACACGGTATAGAAATCATAACACATTGTGTCCTCATGCATGACCCAAAATAGGAGAATCGATCCACATTTATAGTGGTCTCCAATTATCATCATAATTACTTTTTTGTTGTAATCATAAATAATTCTAGATGAATCTGAGCCAACCCACTTCTGAGTCCACTAGCATACTAGTCCTATTCCACCCACAGAGTCACTTAGGATTCCCTTGATGCTAATTTTCTATTCTACATATCGCAAAGAATATCACTTTTATGCATATACATCAAACAAGTGAATATATAAGCCCTACACATTTCCTATGAAAAAACAATTTAAACCCATATGAACACCAAATCTATCTAGAAACATGTTTCATAAAACATACACATTTTATCAAATACATTTATGATAAAAAAGGAGGAACACAAGAAATTCACATGAAATATAATCCATTTCCATTGAAAATCCATTTTTTCAACACATTCATAACTTGAATTAGTTTAAAAACACATTTTTAACTCATAAGTAACATATAGAACAAAAGCATGAAGAAAATAAATTTTATCAAAATCACCAAATAATGTTTAATAATGGAACAACCTACGTTAAATGTAGAAACATTTGAAAATTAGTTTGAAACCACAATCAATCCTCAAGAGAACCTTATGAAGGGAATATCACACCATAGACATCATTATTGAATGAAAACAATCATGATTACACCATAAATATATAACCCAGCATAATGGAGGATAAAAACCCAAACAAGGTGGAAGAGAAACCCTATAAAAGAGGAGAAATCAATGGAGATGGAAATTATGAGGCAATTCACGGAAAAACCACACCAAAATCACAACTAAAATAGAGGTCCAGGGAATCAAGGGGGCTGGGGAAAGATACCTAGGACTAAGAATCCTGAAAGGGAAAAAATGGAATGTTTGGGGTTAAATACAGAAGAGAAAAATGTAAATAACCCCAAATTTCAATTAACTATACATGATATATGGTTAGCCTACATGGTTTCCAAAAAAAAGTAGAAACAATGAATCGATTTATATCTAAGAGACACATGCCACATGGTTACCCCACAAATTTTGACAAATCACGCAATAATCATGAAATTACCCACTTTCTAGAAATTCGAAATAGTCGCATGATGTCCTGGGCAAGGTGCACTATTTTCCCTAACCATGTCCAAAATGCGAACCACCTACTTTCAAGACCAAAATGTACATTTTTTTCAAAAAAAAATATATCAAGGTGGAACTATGGTATATAAAACCAAACTATAAATAAACAAAACATTACATTAAAAAAAGATATAGATGTCAAAATTCTTCCCACTATGAAATCATTCCATCCTAAGAAAGTCAAAAAAACATGATCATGATCTAAAAATAAATACTCCTTCTCAACCCATTAAATCCACTCCTAAGTATCATATACAACATTACCATAATTCTAAATAACTCAAACCAACCTAATAGACATCCCACAATGAACATTCACATAAGAACATATAATCCACACTAGCTTCATGAACACAAAAACATTTGGCTCCGACTTTAACTCTTCTCAATTCAACACATGAGACAGATATGGGTTATAATTTTTCCCATGGGAGACATGAATCATTTCATGAATTGAACTCACTTGAGATTGAAAATATACCCTTTATTCCACATTACCAATATTCTCAGCGATTTGAAAATATCGGATAAACCTTGGTGTCAGTTTCTCATGCTTTCCAAAATGACAATGACCAATGTGAGGTTTCACATTACGGAATATCCAATCACTCATGAGAAACTCTAAAGATATACTCCTCTATTTGGAATAAGGTTTTTAATTACACTAAGCTATTAACAAATTCATAATTTTTAACTTCACTTTATCATAAGTGTCTTTCATAAGGATCAGTCCCAATAATGAGGTCTCAAGGACCTCATCCCAACATAAAAGATAAAAACATGACCGACCATAGAGGGCATAAAAAGGAGCTATTCAAATGGATTAAATGTAAATATTATTAAATTAAAACATGATAAATCCCAAATGGTCATTCCATTATCCTCAAACATCCAATATAAATTCCCATAGATTGTATTTAAAAATATAATTCTTCCACTCTATTTTATAATCTATTTAAGAATGGTATATCGTACTCTTCTTGACCTGTGACCCCAGTTCCTTCTAAAGCACTTTGTAAATCCACAATGTAAATCATGATTTATTTTCTGATAATATTTTTGATTGAACCCCATGATGCCTCACAATCTCATAAAACTACAATCTTCCCAGCTCATCCACCATGGCAGAATCCTTGATTGGAATGAAATGGTATAATTTTTTCAAACCATAATTCACATCCAAAATTGAATGCCTTTACAAGGGTGTACTAGTAAATCCATCAATAATGATTATGGAAATATCATCCCACATCGAGGACATAATGGGTAGAATCTAAAGAAAACAGGTGGGTAATTGGTGCTCTGTTTTAATCTACTAAAATTTTTAACACCATGATAGAAATAACCCCATATCCTGCCTCATACATGGGAACTAGAACTATCAACACATGAGATAGTAAATATTGGTAACACCAGTATGAATGACCAACTAATACTATTGGATCTACTTAATCACCACATTTCTCATAGATAATGGCACCAAAAAGATACATTAAAGCATAGAACTCCCATGAGATACAACTACCAATCATGAGGAATATCCCCTATATAATGGAACTATATAGACTGCTAGCACATCACATCACTAGGATGCTTGTGATGAATTTATTCTTGAAGAGATGGTGTTATCTGAACATTTTCCAATAACCTATCTCCACTATTCTCTTGGGTCTCATTGTGCATCTAATAGAAGATCCCAATCAAAGTCCACTCATCACTAGACTCTTTTAATGCATAAAATCTCACATTTCTTCTCACAGAATCATCCACAACATTACCATTATTCAGGTTATATATTATATTGAAGTCAAATCCTTAAACGTACTCGACCCAATGAAATTACCTTAGATTTTGATCAATTTTTTAGTAAATGTAGGATATTCTATTATTATTAGATTAATCAACATACTTATCCCAAAAAAGATAGTGGTTTAACATATTTAATGAATGTATCACTGGTTCTAACTCGATCCCATGGTCACAGAATTCTTTTTATGTAGTCATAGCTGGAGTGAACCACAAGCCACCACATGTTCACTCTATATAAGCACACAGCTGAGTCCCACACCTAAGGAATCAAAATAAACAAAAAACCCACATATAGGTACTAAAAAATGATAATGGGACCAATGGTCAACCACATATTGAACTCTTCAAACGACGAATGATACTCTTGGTTCCCTCAAATTTAACCCATTTCCGGGTGAGTGTCACCATTGATGAGGAAATCCTTGAAAAAAATAGAGAAAACCTCTTATAACTCCATACCAGGGCAAAAAAAATATGATCTACAAAATATTCTTCATATTCTCCAATAATATCACTACACTGATATTCTCAGGGTCCAGTGAAACCCCTCATTCTGAGATCACATAATACAGAAACATAACCTCCTTAATATAGAAGGTGCACATAGAATACATTGCATAAATAAGTTGATCCTGAAGAGTTCTCAACATGATCCTGAAGTTTCAATCATGCTCCTCCTTAGTCCTAGAATAGACCAAGATGTCAACCATTAAAACCACAAAAATGTTACTGGATTCTGATGAATGTCAATATTCATGAGCACTATGAAGACAGCTGGAGCATTTATTAATCAAAAATTCATGACCAAGTATTCAAAATGGACATACCTACTTATAAATCCTATTTTAAGAATATCCACCATTCTAATTATCACTAGATATTACCTATAATGTAAATCAATATTATGGAACAATCATTTACCTTTAATATGGTTGAAAAATTCATCAATTTGAGGTAATGGGTTTTTTTCTTGATTGTTACATAATTCAACTCCAGGAAATCGATAGAAAATTGGAGAACTCCATCAGTAATTTTGAAAAATACAACTGGGGAGGACCATGGTTAGATGACCGAGTGAATGAATCCATTTGATTATAAATCATTGAGACATTCCTTTTAATTCAATCAACTCAATGGTGGATATATTATACAACAGAACAGATGTCTTTATTGTTCCTGATGTGAAAACAATAGACAATTCTATATACATCCATGTAGTGAAACCTAAAAATATTATGGAAAAATATATGGAAATTCATCCACCACATGATGTAATCCACACCTTATGAAATCTAATATCTTTCTCTAATATGATTGAAAATATCTAAAAAACATGATTACCAAATTCAGAAAGTAGGGGTCCAGTACATCCAATCCAAGGATCTCATTCACCATGAAAAACATGGGTATTTACATCATGTTCCAAAAAGATCACTCACCACATATAATATTAGATGTGTGCTTGATAGTGCACCTACCAATCCATACTAATGATTATGTAAATGGGGTCCATCATCAAAATAAGGAAATATCATTTCAACTTGATCCCTGATATAGTGAGTTCACAAGAAATACACCTGAAACCCTACTCTCTCTTCTTACCAAGTGACATACCACCTCCATCGCATATCGAATAAGATATGTTGGAAACATTAACAAATAAAAATTGTGGGAAGAATCAAAAGAAACTAAATCAACATTATCAAAAGTGAACAAAAAATAATGACAGTTCAATAAGAACAATACCCCAAATAGTCACAGGTCCTACATCTAATTTCATCGGTGCTCAATCCATTTCATGAATTTTTCTTATCTAATGTATTTAATGTGAATGAAAACAAGTCTGTGGTTCTGCCTCAAACTGACCCTTCCTAGAAAAAGTTCAATTCCTTTATCTATAACTGCCATACCAAGAACCAACTATCTTGGGAGGATTTGATGGGGATGATATTCCTATAGAAGATGAAAAACCTACACCACTCTGAAAAATATGTGTGTCCCTAAAAAACCACATCAACTGCCCTATAGCTCCACATCGGTGACAAGGCCAGGAGTCATTTTTAATTTTCTTGTATGTTCCCTTACATCCCACTCTGATGGAACAGAACCAAAACTGCCTCCAAAAAACACAGATTAAGATAGTTAGGATGGATGACCTAAACTATCAAATCCCTTTATACCAATCTCATCTGGATTCCTCTTCCTCTTTAATGAAGTAACACTACCCACAATAGACAATGATCCATGGAAACCAGGATGGTCACTATTAACAATCTCTAACATCATGTAATGATCAACCACATTGGAATAAGTCATTATATTAAACAATAACACTTCAGATCTGATTTCATGCCCCAACGCCATTCGAAACCATTACGCATTTATTTACTTATTGAAAATGATATTTTGTGTGTACCACACAATCTAATTAATGTAATTTGAATATTACATTAGATAATGGACTCCATAGATCATCTCCATAAACTCTTGGTGTCTAGAGTATGCAAATAAATCATGACAATTATTCTCTATGAAAATGACCTTAATGTCTTATAAAATCAGCTGCTTGTGCTTTCATGATTAGACCACTAAGTCCCAGCACATCAGACTAGGACCTTAAAAAATGAATTAAGAACCCTTCACTCTATTATCCTAAAGAGTATAAAGGAACTTGAACATTGTTCTCTATATTATCAATACACTACTGTTCTTCCTGGGGTTCCATAATTCCCCATAAATAATGAGGATTTTTTCTATAGAAACTATTGATACTTTCCCTTACCAGGGCCCAGTTCGGCTTATGTAGCCTAAGTTGTGTTAGATACCACTAGTTTTCCCAAATCATATATATTTAGAACCACTTCATCAACTAATACCTGAACAATTAGTGAGGTATAAATCTCTTCGGCCACCTACTATGGCTGAATAAGAATTCTCTTGGGATGAATTTTTCAACAGATCAAATCACCAAAAGGAAAACCATCAATACAAAAATAAACAAATATTCTAAAAGATTTCAGTAATATAAATTATCATTTACTTCTATAAAATATAATATGACCAAATACTTCACAATCCAAATACTAACCAGACCACTCCAACCCTACATAGTGTCATTATATATTCTACATCATATAAGTCTCACTTAGAGGAGAATAAATAAATTCCCAATATCCCTAGGTGAATCGAGTCATGTCACGAGGTGTGCTAGTGAGGATACCAACTCACAAATACAACCTTAAGCCCTGTCATTCTAGTAAGGCCGAAAAGTTCATTACCTTCTCTGATACCATTTTTTTCATAAACCAATCTAGGATTTCATCCAACCCAACACTCATCCCAGTCAATGTCATGGCTCAAATTTGGATTCAGAAACCATAAGCATGAAATAATTGTTCATGTATCAAAAATACATCATCGGAATGATTTCACCCATTTATATACTCATAAAAAATATATTAAACAAAACAATTCTGAATAATCACAACTAAACATAATACAACAATGTTCAAATTCATGTTTTACAACTTTAGATAAAAACTGAAATTAATACAACTGAATGTGAACATCAAAATTATCCAGAACCACCATGTAACAAGAAGTACATCTCCCTCAAGATACCACTATCAAAACTTTCATGAAGTGGATATCTAGAAATTGGTTCTCCTGTCACTATGCAACATCATTCATTTGTCAAGATCAAACATAACAAAGTCTACATACATTCATAAGTGTATATAGGGTGTGAGCCAAAAACTCATAGGAGACCACTCAACAAAGAGATCCCATGCCAAAATAATACAATATAAAATTAAAATTCATTTCTTATACCAAAGAGTTGTAGAATTTTTTAAATAATACAATTTGAAGGAAACATAGATTTCTTAAAAAATAACTAACAGAGTGAACTATATGCATATGTTAAGTACCATATCACAAGAGAGCACTATATACCGAAAAATCACTATATTAACCATCTAAAATGGGACACTAGGTACCTCATTACTCTGTGAACCATGGTATAGAATCCACAACCGAAAATTTCCTCATCCACAATACAATACAACTGAATCCATCCAAAATTGTAGTGGTCTCCAATTATCATTTTATTTTAGTTAGTATTGTAAATATAAATCATGCTATATGAAGCTAGACCAATCCACATAAATGTCGATAAATGCACTAGTACTAGTCTTCTAACATAGTCCCCAAGGATTATATTTTTTCTCAATTTCTATTCCACATATCACATGGTACATCAATTACACACAAATACACCAAAAACTACAAGTACACATAGAATCCAAAAAATGTCGAGAAAAAAATCTTCTAAATCCATTCACACACAAAATCTTGATATAAACATGATTCACAATACATACACATTTTATCCATCACCATTAAGAAGAAAAAATCCGATTCACACATGAAATGTACTTGGAACATAACACATTTTTTTGAAAAAAACCATTCTTAAACACTTTCACATCTTGAATCATTTTAAAAAAACATATTTTAATCTCATAAAAATTATATAGAATACAACCATAAAAATAAAGCATATAAAAATAAATAAATAATGTTTAATCTATTATCCACCAGCCTCAACGTAGAATCTTATAGAAAATCGGTTGAAAATAACATCTGCCAATCAAGAGAACCCTATAAATGCAAGATCAAACCATAAACATAAATATTAAACCATAATAATCTGTATTCAACCTGAAATAGGACACCAATCCCTATGGAAGATAGACCACAAAGAATGAGGATAGAAACCCCTAGATTGATAAGAAATCAGGGGAGAATGATATTTACATCGATATTCATTGAGAAAACACACAGAAATAACCACCAAAATGGAGGTAATAGGGGATATAGGGGTTGGGAGATGTGCCTATGATGGATAATCCAGAATGGGGGTGAAACTAAGTTATTTTGAGTTAAATATGAAGAGGGAAAAAGGTTAAAACACATATTTTAATGACCTAGACTAGCTATATGGTTAGACTGCATGCTTACCAAACAATGTGAAAACTATGCATCCCTTTCAACATAAGAGGAACAAGATGCAAGGTTACCCTGCAATGTTGGAAAACCGATGTGCAACCGTGCAATTTTACTTAATCCAAAAATACCAAATTGAAATATGATTCCCCGGGAAAGGAACAAAGTTTCCCCTAACCATGTAAAAATTGTGTTCCACTTGCAGTTAAAACCAAAATTTCTATTTTTTCACACAAATATCAAGTGGAAACTAAGGAATAAAAACTAAACAAATAATAATTACAAAATTGCCACAAAGAAAGGACATGGATGTGGAAAAATATTATGAAATAGAAAATGATTTCATCATTTGCAGAAAATACTTATATAAGATCTCCATGATCATTTTTTATTTAAAATAATGTCTTTAATTTGAAATTACTAATTTAAAATATTAAAATACAAAAAAAATTATGAAAAAAAAATTATTTAAAAAAATATTAAACTTTTAACGGATTATTAATATAATCAAATTTAGATGATGTGGAGAAAATTTTTACATTCTATATATGATAAAATAACGATTCTGTTCTCATTTTATGTAAAACTTAAATAGACCCTTTTTCAAAAAAATTGAAAAAGTTTATTCCTTTGATTTTTTGGAAAGTAAATGATGTGTAAAAAGAAATTAAAGATTTTATACTAAAATATTAAAATATTATTGAAACAATTTAATGGCAATTTGGACTTGGAAGAGAGAATTGTGTTAAAGTCGTAAAATAAATTCTTTTTTACTTAAAAATATTATTTTAATACATTGAGTAATTTAAAAAAAGAAAATTTCAGAAATATATGTAATATCATGAGATAACTACAGGAGAATAAAACTCTTTTGTTTTTTGATATGTCTATCAGAATATTTCATCATCAATAACTTAATCAAATAAATCCCAATAAATAATGAGAATGTAAACTAAAACCATGACCACTTTGGAATGATTCATATAAAAACCTCAAGAAATAGAGAAACTTATATGGATATGTATATAACCATGATATTTATAATTTTCATCATAAAATATATTAATTCTCATTATATAAACTAGATAAAATATAGTATTTGTTTATATAGAATGGGTCACATAGAAGTATAAGTGAGACAACAATATCTTATCTTAAATTCCACATGATAAAACCCACTTTAATGTAATTTAAAATAAATTTAAATTTGTTATAATTCATTAAAAATTAATTTATATACTTATAAAATCATAAATGATCCACTTATAATATTTCAACATACATTTATTAAAAATTATTCATTAAAATCATCATTTACGGGTGTTAACAATTTTGTTTTCCATGAGTGTTTTTGTTTCATTGTTCTGGTTATGATACATTGATCATGGATCCATAATATATATAATTTAAATATTTATATAAATATAATATATATTTATATATATTTTATAAATGATTGATAGAGAAAAATAAATTTAAACCATTCTTGGAGACGGTAAGACGTACATATGCATGAAAATTGTTTTAACTTTTTTATAGATAGAAAGAATGAAACATAAAAATTATTTCACCATTAAAGATTCATTATTATATTATATAAATCACATTTATTAACTAAATATTTCCATATTATAATCGATGTAAAACCTAAATGAACAATTAATCATGTCATCTTGTTGAGGTAGTAGTCCACACACATGCAAGAAAGACATTATAATTTTCCAATGGATTATAAGGTTAGAATTTTTATGTAATATTATAGTCAAATAATTAGAATTATTTAATAAATATCATATATATATATATATACATTAAAACAATATCTATTTATATCTACGAGTGGTGGTGTTGAAAAATGAATTACATCGGTTCTTAAGGCAGTTGTCCTACATAAACTTCAATGGGAACATTATATCATATTTTATGGAAGTGGATATTAGTATTGGATATTAATTTAATAAAAATAAGTATAAGAATATTAAATGTTGGAAAAAAATTATGTAGGTAAAAGAAGATATAACACAAAAAAATGCACTTTTAAGAACTATACATCTACTTCGTACAACCACTTTTTGTTTTATCACTAAGTCATTCCTAGGATGATTTTATGATTAAACCTAGGACTCTAGGTACTGAATATGAATATAATTATGGTATTTTTACAGGTATTTTATAATATAAAATTTCCATCGTGTATGTATATGGTAGTATAGTGGGTGTCTTTTTATTTGAGGGGAAGATGACATAATAGATACTACTGAAAAGAATAAAATATGTTAATGTATTATCCACATAAAATAGATCCAAATTAGACCACTTTTTAAAAGAAGATTATATAGGGTATAAATAATTAGACAAAATATAATTTAGACATGTTTTTAGGTCATGTTATCCCTTATAGTTTTAGTTTAACCCTTTGGAAAACCTGTTTTAACATTAAATCTCGTAAATTTTATTACTATTATTACTATTCTTCATGAAAAAACATTATTTTTAACTTATTAAACAATATTAATTATTAATATTAAAAATATTTAATACATTTTATAAAATTATATTAATATAATTGGCTAAATTTAATTTAAAATTACATTTGTAGGTGTGATGAAAAGCAATTCTCAGAATAGTTTTTCCCGTAAGTATAAAAAATTTATATATCAAAATCCAATATAAAAATAATTATATTTAAATAACATTGATTAATAATAATATAATTAAAATAATTTTACTTTTAAACCCATTTTATAAAAAAATTACTTTTTAAATTCAATAAATGAAAAGAATTTTTTTAATAAAAATCAGTATTATTCACTATTCATCAAAAATTTAATCATTTCATAGAATTCATCAAAACTCACTCTAAGTTAAATTTGAAATTTTGATTTAAAACCAGAAGTTAATTTTTTCAAAAAATTAATTTATAAATTTGAGATTAAATATTTATTTTATATTAAAATAAAAATAAATTAAATCAATTTTAAGGAAATATTATTCTTAAAATAAAATAAAAAATTCAATAAAAATATATTTTATTTACTTAAAACATGCATACATATATTAAAAATAATTATTCATATTTATAACATCAATTTAATAGCTATGTTATAATTGTATAATATATTATAGTTCACTTAGACTTCGGGTTTCATGTATTATAATCTATCAGAGAGTTTAAATTTATTTAAATAGAGATATAACAAAAAAATATTATTGTGTTGTTGAACTGATATTCTATCATTACATAAAATAATTAAAATGAAAATAATGGTCCTAAATATTGAATTTTAATTTCATAATTTTTCCATATATCCCATTTTATCGGAAAATGTTTAGAATTATTTAAAAGTTATTCTTATACTCATCATTGATTTTAGTTTATATCAAGATGTCATCAATAAATACAAAAATAAAATTTTCAAGATAATACTTGAATATCATATAGACCATATATATAAAAATATAGGGTGAATTAATAAATCTAGAAGTCATTAATATAAGTCCATAATTTCTGTTCCATTATCAAAATTTCATCCTTGAAATATCATCCATATTTACTCATAGTTAATGATACATAGAACAATGATAAATCTTTGAGAAAGATAATAAGATCCCTATAGATGATAAAAATTCATCAATGGTGGATATATGTTACTTTTTTTATATTGTATTAACATTTATTTACCTATAATAAATAGAATACCTAGTATACCGATTGTTCTTCTTAACATAATGAATAGAGGATCCCCATGGTGAAACACTAGATCTTATAAATCCCTTATAACACAACTCATGAAGTTATTTCTTCAATTTCAGTAATTTCACTATGGCCATCCAATATGGATTCATAATTATAGGATTTGATAAATTGAAGATATTAATGGAAAAATCAACTTCACACTCAGGTGGAAGTCCAAGTAGTTCATCAGTCGTCACATTAATATATTCGTTAACAATATGTAAATCTTCTATTATAATAATACCTTTTCTATCCCAATGATTTTTATGTTATTATCTTGTAACTTCATTAAGGATATCTACTAGAGGTGGATCATGATATGAATCAGGTAATGTCGTATCCACTAAGAAGATAACGTATTCCACATTTCCATCATTAATAGTGATATCCTTTTCTTGTAAATAAATTTTCCCATTATAATTCTAAATCCATCCCATACAATGAATTATATCTATCATTTCCATAGAAATAATAATAAAAATTAGAAATATTGTATGTCTATTTTTACTAATATAGTCTGTTTAAAATATACATATTGCAATATCATTTCCATTATGAATCTTGATTGAAAACTTCCTTCTTAATCAGATACATAAATATCAAATTTCCGAGGAAAAGGTGTAAAATATATCAGAGTGTTGAGTTAAAAAATAAGATAATCAATTAACAAAATTTTAGTATTTTTTAATTTTCATTCTTCCAAAACATGTGGAAATTTTGACCTCATCTATTGTAATCACATAATCATGGTATTGTACCATTGGCCACATATTTGAAAGGTTACCTTGATGATGGGAACATTAGTTTTAATAATTACCCATCTCTTTATAGTTGAATAATTGGATATAAGTGGTTTCATTCTTTTCCATTTGTTTTATATCCTTATAACCCCTTTCCCCACAACAGAGTGAATCTCTTATTCCAAATAAATTAGTGTATATTTTATTTTTTTCATAATTATTCCATTTTGGAAATCCCATACTCCATTTATTATAAGTTGACACATTTTGTTTTTTCTAATGCTTAGTTAGCCTCTTATTTTCATGATTTCTTTTTAAGATATAAAACCTAGAAACTTCTTTCTCTATCTTGATTTCCCTTCATACTATATCATCATATGATGAAAATTTATAATAATAATGTTCCTTTTAGATTTTTTCCTTAAGGCCAAATATTAAATTTTTTATATTGATTTATGTTTTATGTATATAGTCAGTAACATGCGTGGAAAATCTTGTAAATTTATCCTTATATTATGAAACACTTTTTATTTATTACTTCTTTAAATTGAATAAATTCCTCACCATTTCAAAAAACTATTCTTAAGGATGTTATGTATTTATGAATATCAATATATATTTTATTCAATACATAATTTCATTTTCAACAAAAAATTTACAGTTTTGGATCAATAACCATCATTGATGATCATCTCCATTTAGACAATACAATCCTAGAATTTTTTTTCATTTTACTACTTCCCAAATATTGAAATAATAGTTTTACATAATTAATATGATATTAATATAAATTTAATTGGGTTTTCATATAAAAGATATAGTTTTCTATATCATAATGTAATATTACATTGGTTAAGGACATTATGGATCAATTGGTTTATCTATATGTGTATGGTTATTCAGTTTAAATAGAGTCATATCTCTTAATTTGGACATCATTTTCTCAATTTGAACAACATATATACTGGCATGCTTAGTAGTTAAAACCCTATATTGTCTCTGGTGGTTGATTGCATTGTCCCTTTAAGATAGATCATTGATCAATGTCACACACATAGTTATCTCATAATAATTATAAATATTTATTCATAAAATAAAAATCCCTATAATGGTAATGTTCCAAATATTTAAAGGGATTATCATAATTCTCATGTCAAATATGTTCATTTAAACCATTATTCCCATATTTTCTAATAAAATTTCAATGATACAGAATATAAAAATATGACTCCAATAACACATATATAGTGTCTACTTAATTACAATGGAATAAGATACATTGAACTTCACTATGCGAGATCGATAAATATATCTCTCTTAAAAAATTGGATACATACATGATTCATATATTACATTGGAAATATAATTCTATTGAGTAAGAAAAACTATTTCATATTTAATATCATTGAAAATATATTTCTTCTTATATTGAGGAAATGAAAATAGAATGATCTTAGATGCTCAAAAAGGTTTGCATACTGTAGAAGTTATCATGAGCATATAAGGAATAAGGCATATTGAATAGTGGAGAATGAAACAACGTTCCATTAAAACTAAAACATGAGATCATTTAACATCCATGTATAAAATAAGCTTTTCAAACATATAGGTAATAAAAATTAAATTCTAAATAAATGTAAAATATAATTCTAGATATTCATAATATTGGCCTCTCAAAAAAGATACCATGAATCCTACCGTCAATGACTCTCAACAAAGAAATAATTCATAATAAATGGGTTTCTGTAAAAAATAACCATAAATTATGGATTTACTACTATTTTTTCTATTGAGACTCACCAATTCGTTTATGGGATATATATAAGATGGCCCCACCCATTACATTCACTTAAAACACATTCATAATATTTTTAATGATCAATGAAATTCATTCTCAAAATTCTTTATAAGACAACAATTTTCACCATTAAATCAAAAATAAAAAACTCTAATATTTCATCATCATAATAATAACCCATAAAAATTAAAAAAGAATATGGAATCAGTGGATAATATCCTCATTAATATCAATTACAGTATTCATAGATGATAATACCTTTGAAGGATTAGAAATATATTTCATTATAAAATTATCATTTTCATTTTTTAATTCCGTATTTAAAATATAAAAATTTCATGAATATTAAGGGGAAATTTTAATTTAAAAATAACTATATAAACATATAAATTATAATTAAAATAAAATAGAAGTTGTGAAGATGATAAAATCTATTTGTGGGCTGTACATTAATGTAAATATTCTATTCACACCTTTATTAAAAATTACTTTGTTAAGAAAATGAAAAGAAGATTAATTTGAAAAAATATATATATAAATTTGAACATGAGTAAAAGTATATCTAAAAAATATTTATGTACTAGTAAAAATATTAGTGAAAATGTTTGAATGAAATTATATACATGGAATAAAAAGTTATTTATGGAAAACTATAAAACAATATTTTCAAAAACAAAATATACCTGATAACAAACTTATATGTTTAGTTTTTATTAGAAATGATAATAAATTTAAAATAAACTTTTAAAACACAAATATTAATATATTATAATAAAATATATGTTATTTATGAGATTAGGATCCTATAATTTTCCCAAAGAAAATCAGTATATAAATAATCCAAAAATAAAATGAGACTTTTAAAAAAATTCGTTATCAATAACTTGTAGTAATTAATTTAACAAGAGATGAAATGGAAATGAAAATTATACAAAACAATTATAATAAGAGGGAGGGAAATATAAGTGTTTTATGGGAATATAATCATATAATTTCAGTAATGTGATTCTGAACATAAAAAATCCGCAAATAAACTATGATTGTAATTGAAATCCCTTAGTTGTAAATAATTGTATATTTTTTATCCAAAAATAGACAAAATGGAATATTAACATGTAAACACAAAAAATATATATATTAAATGAATAATTATGTAGTTTTATAAATTAGTATCATATAATTTTCTCAAATTAAATATATACATAAATAATTCAAAAATGAAATGATACTGTAATAGAAATCCCTTAAATGTAACTTACTTATTCATTTCCTTGAGCCAACAAGTAATGAAATGGAAAATAAATATATAAATGAAAAAAATAAAAACATTATAATAAAATTTATTTTTTTATGATATTAGGATCTTATATCTTTACAAAAGTAGATATGAACATATACGATCCCACAATAAGTTTATATTTCTACAAAAATTCAAATTTCATTTTCGAATTGCCTCATTATTGGTTAAAAAAATTATAATAAATTTAGATTTATTATTATTGTGTAAATAACCACATATATACATAAAATGTCATATATTTCCCACTTATTACATTTTGACAACAATTTATTATTAATTATATTTCAAAATCATTGTTTTCGAGTGTGAAGTGTTTCATTTGTCAGGATTGTTTCTATACAATATTTTTTGTCCCTAAATATTTATCTTCATTAAATATTATAAATAATTTTAATCATGATTATATATATATATCTATGTGTGTGTGTGTTTATAATATATTAATTATACTCAAATTTATAATAATTTATGAAATCTGGACAGAATAATTAATCTCATCGTGTCATGGAGATTTTAGTCAACATGTACGCACGAGCGACATCATAGTTTTTCATTGGTGGATTGGTAAGAAGATAAATGAAAAATCACATTTAAATAATAATAATAAAAATTTTAATATCATATATAATTATTTCCTTTATCATGACAACCATCCATGAATATAGGTGATGAAAAATGAAATACATCACTTTGCATGGTGGTATCATGCACGTACATACGAACAGTGCAATTGTTTCCCATATTACGTTTAAATAGATTAATAAAGTATAAACCATAATAATATTAAAATATAATTTTATGGGAGAAACTAATAACATTATATAATGATGGTTTCTATAGATTCTAATGAGTTATAAGAATAAATAAAATAAAAACACTCTATTTGGAGTTGTACCACATCATTAGATATCCACCTTTGGTTTTCATATCAAGACTTTTACGGTTGGTATTTTTATTAAAAAAAATAATCAATAAATGGGATGGATATTTGAGTGGAATTTTGGGTATTTATTGGCTTAAATAGGAGTATTTTTAAGTGTTTATGTCAAAGTATAAGTGGAATCATTTTATAAGTTAGGGAGAAAACACACTTGGATTTTTATGAAATACTAAATTATATTAATGTATTACTATGTACAAATGATTAAATAATGTAAAATATTAAATTTTTATTATTAAATGGTCAAAATAACACCATCTAAGGGGGTTTATGAATGTTGTTTGCGTTATCTTGGAGCATTATGTAGTTATTTTTAACACATTTTACCCCTAACTATGGTCTTGAATATTTATCATGGTTATTAACAATTATAATGAAATTAATTTGAACCTATTACCTATAATAAATTATTATAACCCCAAATATATAATCTATTTTATATTATTAAACTCTAAAAATTGGATAAATGTAATTTTAATATAATTTTATAAAATTCAATGAAAATAATTTTTGGAAAAAATGTTTGTTATTATTATTAAAATGATATTAAAGAACATTATAGTATATTATTGATTACAATTTAATAAATTGGATTATGTTAATTTAAATAATATTTAAATTTGATTAAATTTAAAACAAATTCAAATTGAACCTTGAAAATACTGAATTAAAAAAATTAACTAAAAATACTTTGTATATGAACAAAAATATTATTTAGATTTCCAAAATGTTATGAATATAGTTCCATGTTCAAAATTATATTTTTATACAAGTAATATGACATAATAAATTTACATTTGTTTTATAAAAATGATTCATAAAAATTCAATTAATTCTTAAATCATTATAATATCATAAAAGTGTAAATTTTGTGATATCGATGTTTTCACTATTCAACTAAGAAATATACTCTTTGAAAAAAGTATAAAAACTTCATTGAATGATAATTTAGAAATTTTGAATTAAAGAATTAAATTAATTTGGTCGTGTTTAATTTATAAAATTTGTTAAATTATGTTTTATTCACATTCTTGAACATCATTGTTTTCATAATTCAATTGTTAGTTTTGAATGAATAATTTACTTACAACAATTTAATCTTAGTGCAACATTACATGCATGCATAAAAACAAAAAATATCATTAGAATATACCGAAAATATTAAAAAATCAGTGTTTTCCGCATTAATTTTTCATGAATGTTTCTATAGCCATATTATTTTTATCATAAACTATTACAATAAAATATTTATATCAAATATATATGGCTATTGAAATGAAATAACCTATATATTGGATCATAATAAATGTTTACCACATCACATTTTCATAAGGTAATAAATCAGGTAAAGAAGAATATTTTCATATAAAAATTTAATTTCCATAGAAATAATTATTAAATATAATATGAATTATATAATAGTTAGAAAATATAAATCATAAAAAAATATATTAAAAAGTATTTTGACTCAATGAAAAGTAATTGAGTCATGAAAAATTTTTAAATTGGATTTTTATTTGGGTACAAAGCCTCTAAAATTAGATATATTCATTTTTCATTGTAATTAATATATATAATATACTTATTTATAGTTTTTTCTTAAGAGTATTCATTTATTTTTTATTACATATTTATTAATAATTAATTTTTAAAAATAATCACTAGGAGACAATTGTTCAATTTAATTTATGATTATTTCAGTAATGCATTATTAGTTCTCAATCTATTTTAAAAAGTAAAAACATCAATGTTTACTGATGTTACTTTAATCATTATAAATTTATAAATATCCAAATGAATTCTATTGAAGATAAATGATTGGTTCATAAGAATGAAATTCACAATGCTCATGCTTTTTTAGGCATCACAAATAATAAAGAAATAATTTATAATAGACATTTCATTTTATGTATTAGAACAAATAAAAAATTATACCCTAATATTGATTTTTCACTTAAGGTATTATATTTTATTTAATTTTGTTGATCATAAACTTATTCTGGATTTCTGAGTAACATTTCATTCTCTCCCTTACATATTTTTCATTAAAATAAATTAGTAAATAATGAGCACATGATTGTTTAATTAGTTAACCCAAATGGGGAAATCAAAGGATTGTTCCTATAAATATGACTATAAACCCAATACATTAGGTGAATTTGTTAAAAATATTACATAATATAGTGGTTTCATTGGCCCTTTAAATTCTCTATCGACAAAAACATTCAAACCACTCCTAAAAATTAGTCATTAATAGGTTATCATTGCTCAGACTATGACATTATTATTCTAAAAAAGTGTATTTTATAAAAAAAATTAGAAAATTTGAATCACTTTTTTATCATTTTTATGAATTTTAGTTGGGGTACATCTTCTGGAATATTCTCCTTGTTTTTCTCATGCTTTTTTATGATTCCCATAATTATCCACAAATCTAGATTTGTTTTATTTTCGAAATATTGATTATAACTATTAATATAATACAAAAAACCATAAATTATATAATAGTTGTAAATTAATCATATAATTCTTTTTATTCTAAGACCATTTCTGGTTTCATCCACAATTTAATAGTGTAAAAGATCATTTTAGTTTTCATAAAACATATTAATTTCAATGAAATAACTATTCAATAAAATTCTAGTTAAAACTACTAGGCCGTATGAAATATTTATTTTACACAATATATAATTTACTCTTATGTCATAATAATATTTCTATATTGATTCATTAAGTCAATTTTACTAATTTTTGGAATAATAAAGGAACCCCATATGAGCTTACTACCACTACTGGAAATATAATATTTCCCAACGGTTCATAGTCGTTGGGAAAGCCCCACTAACCGTTGGTATATGATATACCAACAGTTCTGATAACCGTGGGGAAGTAAGCCATTGGGAAAAGGTTTTCCCAACGGTTTACTGGAAACCGTTGGTATAGGCTCACAAAAGCCACCCAATCCCAACGGTTCTGGCAAACCATTGGGATAGTTTTTCCCAACGGTTTGGGAGAACCGTTGGGAAATATCAGTTTTGGGATATTTTTCCCAACGGTTCTCCCCAAACCGTTGGGATATCCCCATGGATGAACTCTTTCCCAACGGTTTAGAACCGCTGGGAAAAGAGATATTTCCCAACGGTTCAATGAACCGTTGGTAAAAACATCTTTAGGATTATATGCCATCAGTTTTAAACCGTTGGCATATCCTATGCTGCAAATTGCAGCAGCCTGCAATTTGCACAGCCCCTGTCCATCAGGCCCCTCTCCATCAGGCCTCATTTTGACCTCATTTTCAATCCAATTATTGTACCTGCAATAAAATAAAACATTCATATACAATTACGAACAAATTCATACACATTTAACATATAATGGATCCTGAAACTATACACATCCATAAATAAATTAGAATTCATAACATAATTATAAACGTATATAATTCATATAGAATTCAATTTAAAATTTAGATGACAATTATATGTGGAATCCGAAATTCAATTCATAATTTGATCGGTTTTTTCTATACCATATATTTTTACCTCAAATGATGTCTATTTTAAACAAAATACATACACCTGAAGTGATATCGGCCAGACCGCACCTCATATTGAGGTGGGGTTGACTCATACACGTCACATTTGACCCATGGATCATTGTTCTAATGTATCGACACAATCTGAATGTGTTTGGTTGGTTTTCCGTATGTCAGATGATGTTTTTCACTTAAAATGACGTCCTTTTGAAAGAAAATACGGACACTATGAGTGGTGCCGACCACACCGCATCTCCAATTGAGGAGGGGTTGATTCGTACACGTCACATATGACCCATGGATTGTTCTCCTAAAGTTTAAATGGAAACCGAATGCGTTTGGTCGGTTTTCCGTATGTACTTAAAATTTTGTCCATTTTAAAGAAAAGAGTGACACTTAGAATAATCTTGACCACACCGCGACTTAGATTCACCCCGGGTTGGCTCGTACATGTCACATATGACCGATGGATCGTTGTGATAAATTATCAAAAGATTCCGAATGCTTTTGGTCGGTTTTGCGTATGCCAGTTGTTCTTTTCATTTATAATCATGTCCATTTTAAACAAAAGAGAAAGAGTTAGAGTGGTGTTGGCCACACCACATCTCGGAATAAGATGGGGTTGACTTGTACACATCACATATGACTCAGGGATCGTTGTGTTAAAGTATCAATAGAATCTGAATGCATTTGGTCGTTCTTCCGTATGTCAGTTGATGCCTTTCACTTAAAAAGACGTTCTTTTGAAAAAAAGATGGACACTTTGAGTGGTGTCAGCCGCACCGCATGTCGGATTGAGGCGGGGATGATTCGTACATGTCACATATGACCAATGGATCGTTCTCCTAATGTTTCAATGGAAACCGAATCCGTTTGGTCATTTTTCCGTATGTACTTAAAATGGTGTCCATTTTAAACAAAAGAGAGCCACATAGACTTATCATGGCCACACCACGACTCAGATTTGTCCCAAGTTGGCTCGTACACGTCACATATGTCCCATGGATTGTTGGGATAAATTATCAATAGATTCAGAATGTGTTTAGTCGGTTTTCCGTATGTCAGTTGATGCTTTTCACTTAAAATGACGTCCTTTTGAAACAAAAGACGGACACTTTGAGTGGTGCCGACCACACCACGTCTCCGGATTGAGCTTAAACCACCGTGAAACATTCTAATTATAATTTGTGACGTGTACGCGTAGACGGAACATCAATCGGACGTGCGGTTTGCGCGGTACGACTCAATATTCGTCTTTTAAGTGATTCGCGCAGTTCGTAAACGTGCGTGAGGGGGGTCCAAATGGGCCGAACAAAGTCGGAATGGCCTGAAATCAGACGACAAATACGAGAGAGTGATTTATAAAGTGGTCGAGAATACGGCACGTCAATCGGACGTGCCGTGTGCCCGCGGTGACCGACAACGCAGTTCTGGTGTCACAAACGGCCTAAACGGGCGTCCAACGGTCAAATTCAAAGCGGACGACCTCAGATTGAGCTGAAACCTCCGTGAAACATTCTAATTATTTATCATGATGTGTACGCGCAGACGGCGCATCAATCGGACGTGCGGTTTGCGCGGTACGGCTCAATATTCGTATTTTAAGTGATGCGCGCGCTTCGTAAACGCGCGTGAGGGGGGTCCAAACGGGCCAAACGAAGTCGGAATGGCCTGAAATAAGACGAAAAATACGGGTGAGTGATTTCTGAAGTGATCGAGCAGACGGAACGTCAATTGGACTTGCCATGTGCCCGCGGTGACCGACAACGCAGTTCTGGTGTCATAAACGGCCAAAACGGGCGTCAAACGGTCAAATTCATAGCGGAAGACCTAGGATTGAGGTGAAACCACCGTGAAACATTCTAATTATTATTCTTGACGTGTACGCGCAGAGGTCATGTCCATCGGACATGCGGTTTGCGCGATACGACTCAATATTTATGTTTTAAGTGATGCGCGTGCATCGTAAACGCGCGTGAGGGTGGTCCAAACAGGCCGAACGATTTCAGAATTGCCTCAAATCAGACGAAAAATACGGTTGAGTGATTTATGAAGTGGTAAAGCAGACGGTACATCAATCGGACGTACCGTGTGCACGCGGTGACCGACAACGCAGTTCTGGTTTCATAAACGGCCAAAACGGGCGTCAAACGGTCAAATTCATAGAGGATGACCTCGGATTGACTTGAAACCACCATGAAACATTTTAATTATTATTCGGGACGTGTACGCGCAGACAGCACGTCAATCGTACATGCGGTTTGCACGGTACGGTTCAATATTCATGTTTTAAGTGATGCACGCGCTTCGTAAACGCCAGTGAGGGGGGGTCCAAATGGGGCGAACGAAGTCGGAATGGCCTCATATCAGACGACAAATAAGGGAGAGTGATTTCTGAAATGGTCGAGAAGACGTCATGTCAATTGGACGTGCCGTGTGCCCGCGGTGACTGACAACAGAGTTCTGGTGTCATAAACGGCCAAAACGGGCATCCAACGGTCAAATTCATAGTGGACGACCTCAGATTTAGCTGAAACCACCGTGAAACATTATAATTATTATTCGTGACGTGTACGTACAGACGACACGTCAATCGGACGTGCGGTGTGTGCGGTACAGCTCAATATTCGTATTTTAAGTGATGCATGCGCTTTGTAAAAGCGCGTGAGGGGGGTCCAAACAGGCCGAACGAAGTCGGAATGGCCTGAAATCAGACGACATATATGAGTGGGTGATTTATGAAGTGGTCGATCAGACAGCACATCAATTGGACGTGCCATGTGCCCGCGGTGACCGACAACGTAGTTCTGGTGTCATAAACGGCCAAAACGGGCGTCAAACGGTCAAATTCATAGCGGACGACCTCGGATTGAGCTGAAACCACCGTAAAACATTCTAATTATTATTCGTGACGTGTACGTGCAGGCGGAACGTCAATCGGACGTGCAGTTTTCACGGTACGACTCAATATTCATGTTTTAAGTGATTCGCGCGCTTCGTAAACGCGTGTGAGGGTGGTCCAAATGGGCCGAACGATTTCAGAATGGCCTGAAATTAGACGAAAAATACGGGTGAGTGATTTATGAAGTGGTCGAGCAGATGGCACGTCAATCGGATGTGCCCTGTGCCCACGGTGACCGACAACGCAGTTCTGGTGTCATAAACGGCCAAAACGGGCGTCAAACGGTCAAATTTATAGCGGATGACCTCGGATTGAACTGAAACCACCGTGAAACATTCTAATTATTATTGGTGACGTGTACGCGTAGACGGCACGTCAATCAGACGTTCATTTTGTGTGGTACGGCTCAATATTCGTGTTTTAAGTGATGTGCGCGCTTCGTAAACGTGCGTGAGGGGGGTCCAAACGGGCCGAACGAAGTCGGAATGGTCTAAAATCAGACAAAAAATATGGGAGAGTGATTTATGAAGTGGTCGATCAGACGGAATGTCAATCGGACGTGCCGTGTGCCTGTGGTGACCGACAACACAGTTCTGGTGTCATAAACGGCCAAAACGGGCGTCCAATGGTCAAATTCATAGCGGACGACCTCAGATTGAGCTGAAACCACCGTTCAACATTCTAATTATTATTCGTGACGTGTACGCGCAGACATCACGTCAATCGGACGTGCGATTTGCACGGTATGACTCAATATTCGTATTTTAAGTGATGCACGCGCTTTGTAAATGCACGTGAGGGGGGTCCAAATGGGCCGAACAAAGTCAGAATAACCTAAAATCAGACGAAAAATACGGGTGAGTGATTTCTGAAGTGGTTGAGCAGACGGCATGTCAATTGGACGTTCCCTATCCCGCGGTGACCGACAATGCTGTTCTGGTGTCATAAACGGCCAAAACGGGCGTCAAACGGTCAAATTCATAGCGGACGACCTCGGATTGACCTGAAACCACCATGAATCATTCTAATTATTATTCGTGACATGTAAGCGGAGACGGCATGTCAATCGGACGTGCGGTTTGCGCGGTACGGCCCAATATTCATGTTTTATGTGATGCGCGTGCTTCGTAAACGCGTGTGAGGGGGGTCCAAACGGGCCGAACGATTTCGGAATGGCCTGAAATCAGACGAAAAATATGGATGAGTGATTTATGAAGTGGTCGAGCAGACGTCACGTCAAACGGACGTGCCGTGTGCCCGCGGTGACCGACAATGCAGTTCTGGTGTCATAAACGGCCAAAACGGGCGTCAAATGGTCAAATTCATAGTGGATGACCTTGGATTGATCTGAAACCATCGTGAAACATTATAATTATTATTTGGGACATGTAGGCGCAGACGGAACGTCAATCGGACGTGCAGTTTGCGCGGTACGGCTCAATATTCGTGTTTTATGTGATGCGCGCGCTTCGTAAACGCGCCTGAGGGGGGTCCAAACGGGCCAAACGAATTCGGAATGGCCTGAAATCAGACAACAAATACAGGAGTGTGATTTCTGAAGTGGTCGAGCAGACGGCACGTCAATCGGACGTGCCGTGTGCCCGCGGTGACCAACAACGCAGTTCTGGTGTCAAAAAACGGCCAAAACGGGCGTCCAACGGTCAAATTCAGAGCGGACGACCTCAGATTGAGCTGAAACCACCGTGAAACATTCTAATTATTATTCGTGACATGTAAGCATAGATAGAACGTCAATCAGACGTGCGGTTTGCGCGGTACGGCTCAATATTCGTATTTTAAGTAATGCACGCGCTTCGTAAACGCACATGATGGGGGGGGGTCCAAATGGGCCGAACGAAGTCGGAATGACCTGAAATCAGACGAAAAATACGGGTGAGTGATTTCTGAAGTGGTCGAGCAGCCGGCATGTCAATTGGACGTTCCCTATCCCGCGGTGACCGACAATGTAGTTCTGGTGTCATAAACGGCCAAAACGGGCGTCAAACGGTCAAATTCATAGCGGACGACCTCGGATTGAAATGAAACCACCGTGCATCATTCTAATTATTATTCGTGACATGTACACGGAGACGGCACATCAATCGGACGTGCGGTTTGCGCGGTATGGCTCAATATTTGTTTTTTAAGTGATGCGCGCGCTTCGTAAATGCATGTGAGGTGGGTCCAAACGGGCCGAACGATTTCGGAATGGCCTGAAATCAGACGACAAAAATGGATGAGTGATTTATGAAGTGGTCGAGCAGACGTCACGTCAATCGGATGTGCCGTGTGCCCGCGGTGACCGACAATGCAGTTCTGGTGTCATAAACGGCCAAAACGGGCGTCAAACGGTCAAAGTCATAGTGGACGACCTTGGATTGATCTGAAACCACCGTGCAACATTATAATTATTATTCGTGACATGTAGGCGTAGACGGAACGTCAATCGAACGTGCGGTTTGCGCGGTACGGCTCAATATTCGTGTTTTATGTGATGCGCGCGCTTCGTAAACGCGCGTGAGGGGGGTCCAAACGGGCCAAACGAAGTCGGAATGGCCTGAAATCAGACGAAAAATACAGGAGAGTGATTTCTGAAGTGATTGAGCAGACGGCACGTCAATCGGACGTGCCGTGTGCCCGCGGTGACCAACAACGCAGTTCTGGTGTCATAAACGGCCTAAACGGGCGTCCAACTGTCAAATTCAGAGCGGACGACCTCAGATTGAGCTGAAACCACCGTGAAACATTCTAATTATTATTCGTGACATGTAAGCACAGACAGAACGTCAATCGGACGTGCGGTTTGCGCGGTACGGGTCAATATTCGTATTTTAAGTGATGCACGCGCTTCGTAAACGCGCGTGAGGGGGGTCCAAATGGGCCGAACGAAGTCGGAATGACCTGAAATCAGACGAAAAATACGGGTGAGTGATTTCTAAAGTGTTCGAGTAGACGACACGTCAATTGGACATGCCATGTGCCCGCGGTGACAGACAACGCAGTTCTGGTGTCATAAACGGCCAAAACGGGCGTCAAACGGTCAAATTCATAGAGGACGACCTCGGATTGATCTGAAACCACCGTGGAACATTCTAATTATTATTCGTGACGTGTACGCGCAGACAACACGTCAATCGGACGTGCGGTTTGCGCGGTACAGCTCAATATTCGTGTTTTATGTGATGCGCGCGCTTCGTAAACGCGCGTGAGGGTGGTCCAAACGAGCCGAACGATTTCAGAATGACCTGAAATCAGACGAAAAATACAGGTGAGTGATTTATGAAGTGTTCGAACAGACGACACGTCAATCGGACGTGCCGTGTGCCTGCAGTGACCGATAACGCAGTTCTGGTGTCATAAACGGCCAAAACGGGCGTCAAACGGTCAAATTCATAGCGGACGACCTCTAATTGACCTGAAACCATCGTGCAACATTATAATTATTATTTGTGACGTGTACGCGTAGACGGAATGTCAATCGGACGTGCGGTTTGGGCGGTACGACTCAATATTCTTGTTTTAAGTGATGCGCGCTCCGTAAACGCGCGTGAGGGGGGTCCAAACGGGCTGAACGATTTCGGAATGGCCTGAAATCAGACGACAAACACGGGTGAGTGATTTATGAAGTGTTCGAGTAGACGACACATCAATCGGACGTGCCGTGTGCCCGCAGTGACCGACAACGCAGTTCTGGTGTCATAAACGGCCAAAATGGGCGTCCAGCGGTCAAATTCATAGAGGACGACCTCATATTGAGTTGAAACCTCCGTAAAACAATCTAATTATTATTCGTGACATGTACGCGTAGACGGCACGTCAATCAGACGTGCGGTTGGTGCGGTACGACTCAATATTCGTATTTTAAGTGATGCACGCGCTTCGTAAACGCGCGTGAGGGGGGTCCAAACGGGCCGAACGAAGTCGGAATAACATGATATTAGACGAAAAATACGGGTGAGTAATTTTTGAAGTGTTCGAGTAGACGGAATGTAAATTGTACGTGCCATGTGCCCGCGGTGACCGACAACGCAGTTCTGGTGTCATAAACGGCCAAAACGGGCGTCAAACGGTCAAATTCATAGCAGATGACCTCGGATTGACCTGAAACGACCGTGAAACATTCTAATTATTATTCGTGACGTGTACGCGCAGACGGCACGTCAATCAGACGTGCGGTTTGCGCGGTACGACTCAATATTCATATTTTAAGTGATGCACGCGCTTCGTAAACATGCCTGAGGGGGGTCCAAACAGGCCGAACGAAGTCGGAATGACCTGAAATCAGACGAAAAACACGGGTGAGTGATTTCTGAAGTGGTCGAGCAGACGGCACGTCAATTGGACGTGCCGTGTGCCCGCGGTGACCGACAACGCAGTTCTGGTGTCATAAATGGCCAAAATACTGTCCATTTAAAACAAAATAGAGACAAATTGAGTGGTGTCGGCCACACCGCCCCTCGAATTGGGGTGGAGTTGAATCATACACGTCACATATGACCCATGGATCGTTCTCCTAAAGTTTCAACAGAAACCGAATGCGTTTGGTCGGTTTTCCGTATGTCATTTTTTGTTTTCACTAAAAATGAAGTCCATTTTAAACAAAATAGAAACACTTTGAGTGGTGTCGGCCACACCGCGCCTCGGATTGAGCTGGCGTTGACTCGTACACATCACATATGACCCATGGACCGTTCTCCTAAAGTTTCAATAGAAACCAAATGCGTTTGGTTGGTTTTCCGTATGTCATTTTTTGTTTTCACTAAAAATAAAGTCCATTTTAAACTAAATAGATACACTTTGAGTGGTGTCGGCCACACTGCGCCTCGGATTGAGGTGGTGTTGACTCGTACACGTAACATATGACCCATGGATCGTTCTCCTAAAGTTTCAACAGAAACCGATTGCGTTTGGTCGGTTTTCCATATGTACTTAAAATACTGTCCATTTTAAACAAAAGAAAGTCACTTAGAGTGGTCCCGACCACACCGCATCTCGGATTTAGGCAGGGTTGACTCGTAAACGTCTCAAATGACCCATGGATCATTGTCTTAAAGTATCAACACAATCCGAATGCGTTTGGCCGGTTTTCCGTATGCCAGTTGATGTTTTTCACTTAAAATGACGTCCTTTTGAAACAAAAGACATACACTCTGAGTTGTTCCGACCACACCGCACCTCGGATTGAGGCAGGGTTGATTCGTACATGTCACATATGACCCGTGGATCGTTTTCCTAAACAATCAACACATTTCGAATGCGTTTGATCAGTTTTTCATATGTCACTTTTTGTTTTCACTTAAAATCTTATGGAAATTCATATAGAATATTTTTAAATCATATTTAGTATGGATTAGATTTTAGTTGATCGTGTTATGAAACATTTTTGAGCTAATGAAATTAAGGAAGGTGGAGGGGTTGTCCGGGGGGCTGTCCGTGGGGGGGGGGGGCTGTCTGGTGGGTGTCCGGGGGGCTGTCCGGGTACCAAGGAGGAGGGTGGGGGGATGTGCGGTGTCTGTCCGAGGGGTGTTTGGGGGTTGTTCAGGGGGTTGTCTGGGGTTGTTCAGGGGGATGTCCGGGGGTTGTTCAGGGGGTTGTTCAGGGGTTGTTCAGGGGTTGTTCAGGGGTTGTTCGGGGGGTTGTCCGGGGTTGTTCAGGGGGCTGTCCGGGGGGTGTTTGGGGGGTTGTCCGGGGTCCAAGGGGGAGCGTGGGGGGGTTGTCCGGGGGGCTGTCCGGAGGGCTATCTGGGGTCCAGGGTGGAGGGTTGGGGGATGTACGGGGGGCTATCCAGTGGGCTGTCCGCGGGGCTATTCGGGGGTGTTTGGGGTTGTTTGGGGTTCGGGGGGGGGGGGGGGGGGGGGGGGGTTCTCCAGGGTTCAAGAATGAGGGGGGTTGTCCAGGGAGTTCTCAAACACACAACCACTAAAAGACAACAACTTCCATAAAAACAGACAATATATAAAAATAACTCAACTCCAATACTATACTACAAGTCTAGATAAAACCAACAACTAGAATAGATTAAACATCAAATCTCAGTAACATAAGTCAAAAATGTAACGGATCAATATGTCCCACATCAGTATCACCATCACCATCACCATCATCATCATCACCCTCTTCATAGTCCTCCTCATCGTCCTCACCCTCCCCAGCGCCTTCCTCCTCGCCTTCACCCTCCTCCTCACCCTCCTCATCTCCCTCCTCTTCTGCATCAGACTCCTCGCCATCATCATCTTCAAGCTGGACATTAGCCTGACCACCACTGGAACTGCCACCTGGTTCACCATATATAGAATGTATCGATGACATGTATTCATCAATCACTGGGCTGGACTCTGCTGGAAGTGTTGGACGTAAAACTTCAATAAATTTCATAAATGCACTGTTTTCCCTAGTAGACTGTTCTGCCGTCTCTATGGCCCTTTTCTCAGCCTGTTTTGCCTGTTCCCTAACTTGCTGCAGCTCGGTGGCACTACAACTCGTACCTGAGGCAGGACAATACATCATCGTGGCTATCCTAGGTCGGCAGCGTACTCTGCCAGAATGATCCTCTCCGAACACCTGATATAAGTGATCAGATGGCCAAAAATTATCTGCTTCTTGGGCATCGAGGGCCTCTAAAGCATCTGTTACAAATATAAAAATATTATTAAGTTTAAAAATAGATATTAAAATATAAAATCAACAGATTAAAACATACAATCTGCTGCTGAGTCGCTTCGTTGACAGCACTTCCATCCTTTTTTCGTCTACTCGTGCAAAACAATTTTTCTCGAGGCACACGTCCTTTAATATTTTGTACTTTCCTCTACAATGACATTGAAAACAAAATTTATATAAAAACATTAGCAAATGATTAAATATTTGAGGAAACAAAAGAAAATTTAAGTCGTAAAGAAAACTTATAATCAATTGTCATACCTGCTGCCTCTCATGATCCGACATCGTAGTGTGTCCTAGAGTATGGAGGTATTTTTTTCATCAATGATTTTTTTATTTTTTCCAGATTAGTCCTAAATAAAATTCGATAATGCAATGTAGAATATTAATGCAATACTTGAAAGTTATTATTTAAATACCTCAAATGTAATTCATACCTTAAACTGGGTACTCGTACAATGAGTAATCATCCGACGATACTGCTCTATAGGACATTCATCCACAACTGGTACCCCCTCTAACTCAGTTGCCAACTCTAGCACGCCAGCCAATATACATCTCATGCTTGTAGGCTCTCCAAAGTTCGCCTAAATCCTTTAGACGTTCCAGTCGTGCACCCTCACCATCAGGAAAATTAAATCGAAGCTGAAAGCAAAATATTAATTCATATAAATACAAAAATAATTCATGGCATTAAATACAACAGATTTTTTTACCCATATCTAGGCCCAAGATTTATCTTTGACCTCATGTGGCAAATGTCTCCACGACAGTGGGCTGATGGGAATGATGTCAGAGTATTTGGCAAGCGTCGCCAGAAAACTCTGACATTGTTGCCCTGTTTTCTCAAAGATCTGATTGTCTTCATTATATTCCACCATAACCTGTGTGCGACGGTTCCACACCGAACCGCATGCGTGTACGGCCCGCTCCCGCCTCCTATCAGTATATGTATCTATTATGAAATAAAAACAAATATTTTATCAAAACATGTTATAATGAAAATAAATATTTCTATAAAAACATGTTAGGGTTTTATAAATATACATGCGCTAGTCTGATCAATGAGTGGCGCCGGATCCATAGAACCTGATGGAACACCCTCTGGAGGAACAGGAGTCGAAGATGATGGAATATAAAAGCTCGGAGACACATAAGTACAAGGAAAAGAAGATGGAACAGCTGTATGACCTGATGCTGATTGGGGTGTGGGAATCATCA